>LR991082.1:20802500-30802500 GCA_905163515.2 Lymantria monacha
GTGCCTTAGAGATTCTAACAACACTTGTATACATTACTTATAAACATTTTGCAACTATATAATGTTTTAATCCTTATTTGTTTTAAGTTACCACAGTAATTAATAAGAGACTTTACAAACATACAATGAACGGATACAAATGAGCATATTAATTTGTACAATCTACAAAGAATTAACCTTTTTTTTTTTTTTTTTGCGGTGGGCCATGGACGTCGCACCCCGCCAAGTCGGTCCGGGGTGACGGAAGAGGCGGCGCGCTACCCCATCGACCCACCCTGCAAGCACCCCTTCTTCACCATGCGAGTGGACCACCGGTACCCGATTTTTGTCTTCGGTGGCCCGCTCGGCGGTATGCCCTCTCGGGCTCCTCTCCTGTCGACGCCTCGACGGCGAAAGCTGTCCTCACGCGGTGGCCTCACGTCGGGTGACCGGACAATTCCCCGGTACAAAGAATTAACCTGCGGGGACTCGAACCCCGATGATTGGTATGTGGGGTACTTATACCACTACAACATTTATGCAGTAGATTTATATATAGAGATAAATGGTGACGACTTCAATCCCATGCAATTAATATATAAATAATTTATTTTAAACATTTTAGTTGTAGCCATTAACTTTATTTATTTTATCCGTGTACTGACGGAGTGAGAATACAGTTCACTATTTTCTATCTTGCCTGTGGGTGTTGTAAAAGAACGACTAAAGGATGCAATATACATATACGTTTATGCAATCGAAGGAAAACACGATATAAAACCCTATATCAACCTGTCTGACCAATGCAGTATAGTAGTAATTTAAATTTCCTTCCATTCTATAGGAAGCTCGAGACTAGCTGTTATTATACCTTATGTGGAAGATGATTCAAAACGTTTTATTTTTTTTATTTATTGCTTTAGTCTGCAGTTGATGCTGAACAGAAGATTTTTTTTTATAAAGAGGACTCTCGCAGGTCGCCTGTTTTGAGGTACTACGCCAGAAACCTCCACGCGTGCCCGATCGCTCTCTCAATCGCACTCTAGATCTCTGCCCGGGTCAACCTATATTCACCCAAACTCGTGGAAACAGGATGCATCAGTGTTCTTAAGGCTTAGGGTTAGACAGCTAGGGAGAGACGCCCAATAATACCATAGAGAACGGAGAGTCCTTCAGTTCTCACAAAGAAGCCGCCGAGAACCCAGTAGAATATAAGGCCCCAAAGAAAGTGAAGAGGCGACCAAAAGCCGGAGAATGCTTCGGGGTAAGGCATCCAGCACAAAAAGGCGTCAAATGAAGGAGCGGTGGACTCTCAGAGAGTCTGCCGCCGTTCCAGTCAGTGACGAGCACGGTAAGGCACGGCGGTTCTGCCGCAAGACCGTTAAAAAACGAGGGCGGCAATTCGGCTGCAGAGCCATCCGAGAAGAGGCAAGGGCAGTAATACTGCAGGGCCGTCCGACACGGAAGGCAGCACACCGGCTGCCAAAACTACCGCCGGGCCATCGTCGCGTTCTGCGGCATCGGCCCTGGTGGTGGCTCAGATGATTAGGGAGAAGGTCCTCCCCTCGAAGTTGCGAAAGCGCCCCCTGAATAAGGGTGGCAGCTTGGCTTCTGACTTCTGGGGGAATGCTGTCATCATGCCTCCTCCCAAGGTAGCGACCTCTTGCAAGGGACGAGGGGCCACGGTGGTGGTAGCTAGGTCGGCGACTCCGTCTCCGATCGGCCAGGTGCGGGGGCTCGACGCTCATAAGTGGGCGAATGATGCCACTGCCGCGAGGATAATGATGGGCTGAGGGTATTGGAAGACATCCCTCCCATCGGCGCGGCTGCTGCTGAGACCGCTATTGGCAGCTATTCTCCAAACACCAAAATGGCGGCCCTGCAGGCTGATAATACCCGCCTTAACGGCAAAGTTTCGTGCCTGCATTCATAGAAAAAAAGTAAAAGATGGTGACACATATTCTAAACCGATCAACCACACAGGGTACGATATTTCTTTTTCTTTAAAAAACAATACCCAACAATAAGTAAACAACCCTTTTATTACGCAGGATATTTCAAACATATAATTAACAGACACAAAATAAATTCAGACTTAGAACAACACTGTGGATCACAGAAAATATTGTTCTGTGTAGGAATCGAACCTGCCACACTTGACACTGTAGGTCAACTTGACCACTACACTATCTATACAGCCATTGACAAATAACCTACCTATAAATCCAGATGATGGTGGATTTCTTCGTAAACGATAGGGTGATGTATCCTGTAGAACTGACCATAGCGCCCAGAGTACATGCGGATTCAATAAATGCACATCTGCAGCATGTTGTTCGTCTAGTAATCTAAAACAAATAGGTGACACTTTAATGGTGTTTAATGCACAACCATTTTTCATAAGATATTTAGGCGACCGACCGCATTCGTAACGACGACGTAAGAGAGCGAGTAGGTATGAAAGAGAGTATTGGTGTAAAGATGCGAAAGGGAATGCTCCGATGGTTCGGACATGTGGAAAGAATGCCGAACGAACGTCTGGTTAAGAAGATATACAATGCGAAAGTGGAAGGATGTAGGTACCGAGGGAGACCAAGACTAACCTACCGAGACCAGATTGGTCATGTACTGAAGGAAGGTGGAGTCAAGAGTCTCCGAAACCGGCGAGCGTGTATGAAGAGAATTATGAATGTTGAGGAAACGAGTGAAGTATGCAGAGATAGAGTTCTCTGGCACTCTGTTCTCTCTGCCTACACTGCAAGTGATATGGCGTGATAATATGTATGTATGTATGTATTTAGGCGAATATAACAACTATTTTTACAGATTTGATCCCATTTGTATATGATTTTTAATTTTCTAAAAACTTTTTCAAGAGAACTAATGCGTTTCAGGTTCAACAAGTCATCGTTATTACATAAATGATGATAACCATTATGACAGAAAGATAACAATGATGAAGAGAGCAAGAGAAAATTGTGTTGGCACAGGGTTTTATTTTGAAAAAGCCCTAATTTAGCAGTAAAATATACTGTTTAGATGGTAAAGTGATTAGCATGGTAAGGTAGGTTAATTTTGAACTCGTTGTGGGACTCGTAGCCTTTAGTGAAACTTTTATAGGCTAAGAAGAAGGTGAAAAACGAACAATTGATAATTCGCACAATTTTATTAAATAACATAATAGTTGTATGATAGTTTTCCTTCTACAGCCACGGTTCGGACTATTCGGGGGTCCTACACTTTCGCAGAAAATGGACCGCTGAGCCGATCACCGCTGAACTTCATTCAGTGAGCGAGAGAGCCGGCAGCCTAAGTTTCTGAGTGGGTTTGGGGTTCTTATTGATAGACTTAGTTGTCTCTCTAGTATTGCAAAGGTCCATGGGCGGCACACTTGCCATCAGGTATGCTACTTCCTCATTTGCCACCATAAGCACAAAAAAACATTACATACATACATATCATCACGCCATATGCCTTGAAGGGTAGGCAAAAAGAACAGAGTGCCAGAGAACTGTATCCTTGTATACTTCACTCATACAGTGAAGTGAAGTGAAGTGAAAAAAACAATATATTTTTTTAAATTGATTCGAGTAAGTACAGGATGATTATTTTCAAAACTAACATTTCACATTTTAATAGTAGCAGATAGGCCGGCTAAATGATACGGCTCATGAACTACCAAGGACACAGCTAAGCTACTGAATACTATTTTGACTATTAAAGAGCCTTATCACGTAATCTAGTCACTGATTCGATCAATATTACAATAAATTCAAATAACGGTGCCAAAGAAACTGTTTAAATCAGTACTTTAAATACGTTCGGTCTCAGTCACAGCGTGGTCTTTCATAACATATTTTACTACTCTAAAATATGTTGTAAATAAAAAATACAATAATATTGATTTATTTACTAAATCAACTACCGTTGTTATGTACAAATATAAAAAAATAAGACAAAAATTCTATCCATGTGGTGACGGAGTAAGAATATAATTCATTACCCTCTATCTTACCCGTGGGCTATCGTAAGAGACGACTAAGGGATATAAAACGCATATAACATCTATGCAAGAGAATGAAAACTCGAAACAAAACCCTATATCAACACGTCTGACCAGTATAGTAGGTCAATTTCCCTCCCATTACGGAGGAGTCCCGAGCCCAACAGTGGGACATATATGGGCTGTGATGATGGTAATGAATACGAAAATTCCTTAAAGCCGATCGCAACGCCACCCATCGAGTTTAGTTGTTATTCTAAACTCTTCTTGAATACACACAAAAAAATGCCAACAAAATTGTCAACCATTAGTCAATCCGTTTAGAAATTCAACACGTACACGCGCACAAAAGATTCATATATTAATATATTTTTTACGATATATTGTAACATTTGTATAACTTTGAGTTTGCAGCGCCTACTTCACGATGTGAAGGAAGGCAGAAACTGTATTAAAAAAAGTGCGATCCGTTATTTTTCATTTTAGTTATATATTTAGTTAGGTAGTTAGGTTAGGTATTATAGTTCACGACTCGTATTGGTGTAATGATTTTTCTGAAATCAAAATTTAATAAAAATATAATAAAAATATAACGATCCATGTCGAAACTTGCTAAAATTATAAATAAGGCTAATTATTTGTTGAGTTTTGGCAAGAATTTAAAGAGTCATGTATCACTTGTATTATATTCGATATCTTAGTGTTTTAACGTATTATATTAGATAATTTTATGTAATTTTATTATTATAATTTTATTATTATATTAGATAATTTTATGGCATTTTATGTAATGTGATGTGACAGAACTGCTAAGATGTAGTGAATATTATATAAAAGTGCTTTACAATGTTTTCATTTGCCATCAAAATTCCCACAATAACAGAGTGGCCATAGCACTGTCGATGGCAACGATTTGCCTTACTGACAGACAGTGACTAACATAAAGAGACTAAAGACGTGAAGAAAATATAACTCGACACTGGCAAAAGTGGCTCGTATAAGTAGCTGATTGCCAATACAGAAAAAGAAGAAGAAGAAGGCTAATCGTTGCCAACATCTATGTAAGGATAATTGTTGCCAACAAAAATATCAATGTGTAATTACTTTTTATAAACTGGAAAAAGGTTATAATCCGGATGATGGTACCATTCTTCCAGTGTTGATGAATAATTCGCCGGGTCCCATATGAGAATTGACACTCCTCGATATAAAGGATCTTCAAGAAAATTGAATTGCGGTTTCGTTGCTACCTGAAATTTAAAAAGTTATACATATAATTAGGATAGATTAATTAATATCGTTATCAAATATCAGCAGCAGTTATTATTCAGAGACTGACAGACTATAAAACTTGATTCAAACACACGTTACACAAGAATCGTAGTAGTAGTTAGAACAACAATAATTAATATCTTACTGCGAATTCTGCGTGTTCTCTTTGTCTTAGTGTTCACTAACTGGCGTGTGCCTGCATAAATTCTCTTTACAAAAAAAAAAACTAAACGTCATCCTCGTCTCATATACATTTCAATGTTTCTCCATAATGAGAAACCAATTATATTACTACTAGCTTCTGCCCGCGGCTTCGCCAGCGTAAAAGGTTATCTTTTTAAATTTTTCATCCCCTTTTTTATTTTACCCCCTAAGGGTATTTTTTTACAAAATTTATTGTCATATTTATTTACATCTAATCAATAGCCTAAAAATAAGTTTCAAGCCTGGCTTTAAAAATGACGATACTTCCTTACAACTTTTTATCCGCCTTTACAGCCCTTTTTTACATTAAAAAGTAGCCTATGTCCTTTATCAGACTCTAGACTATCTGTGTACCAAATTTCATTTAGATAGGTTCAGTAGTTTTGGCGTAAAAGAGCGACAGACAGACAGAGTTACTTTCACATTTATAATATTAGTAAGGATTTTACACTTTAACACACTGGCGTGGCTCTTTATTTTTGATAATAAATTTTGTTATTTTTTATCATACCTTGTGTTTATTAACAGGTGTAAAAAAAAACAAAGAAATAAAACAAGTTAAAGTTGTAGGTAGCTATATCAAGATTACTTCCCTTGCTTATCTGTTTATATTATCTTTTTTGATATCTGCCTCAAAGAAAGCGATGACTCAGTCCTGTTTTTAATACGTCACCATATGAATCAAAAAGAAAAAGGTTAATAAAGAACAAATCTTTTCAACACGGTAAGAACCTGTTCCAGAATAAGAAATTAAATTGACTTACTAAATCACGTATATTTAGACTGATTACTAAATATTTATAAAAACCCGATTACGAAGCGAAAAATGATGTCACAAGCGGGGTTCGAACCCGCGCCTATTGGGAGTCCGGCCCAATCCTTCGTAATCGGGTTTTTATAAATAATTAAGCATATTAAATGCTAAATTTCAGTAATTTGATTACTAAATCATTTATTTTGAGATTATCTTATCTAGATTAATTAATATTTAATATAAAAACAAATTTACCTGGGAATTTAACACACGAAAAGTCGTTTTAGTGCCCACATCTTCTGTATAATTCTCCGTGGGCGCGTTGTTGAATCTCAATACCATGTCGTGAGAATCTGTCGGTAATACAATACATTATCAAATACCTTCCTTAGTTATTTAATGCACATTCCACATGTGCGTTCGAAATATATTTACCCATTGCTATTCACCTAATACCACACATTAAATAGGTAACGTTTCCAAGTTGTGCCTACAATTTTAACAATATTGATAAAGATTTTATCAATCGCGTGATAGTGATCGCAAAGTCTATAATCACGAATTGCCCGTGGGCGTAATAAAAGACGTCAACATGGGGCAATAACAACTAGTGTCGTCTTACATTCCTCAATAGTATTAAGCATTACTTAACTAAAAATCTTGTAATTTGTTCTATTATTTACCGCATAAAGGGATAATATTTTGCCAGACTAGAAATGCTAATTCTTCTTAATTACCCAAAATAATATAATCTAATATAACTTCTTTTATTTATACATAATAGATTCTTAATATAATTTATTATAGACAGATATTTTACGAAAAATAATAAAGTTATATAGAAGATCATCCTCATCATCATCGTTCTCCTGCTCTTCTCCCAATTACTTAGGGACGACGCAATATGTATCGCAATATAATATCTTCAATCGTACATATTGCAAAAAATATTTATTGGCAACAGTTTTATGACCGGCCGCCTGCCTGACGTTAACCCTTGGGAAACCCCTAGGTTAACAATTGGGTATGTAATTATTGATCAAACCGCATAGAGTTTTTTTTTTTTTTTGGTAGGCTATGACCCGGTCACACGTCGCCCGTACCGTCCGGGGCGACGGAAGGGCAGCGCGTGGCCCCATAACCCACCGTATTCCTTCCCCATCGCCATTGGGCCGGCCACTGGTACCGCTTCCTTGCCTTCCGTGAAACCGCATAGGGTAGAGTTGGCCCTGGTCAACATAAAGCTCTTAGTATCATCATCATTCTTCTACTCTTATCCCAATTACGTGGGTTCGATACAATATATACTTTTCTTTCAAAGTACATATTGTAAAAGTTATTGGCAATAGTTTTATGACCGGCCGCCTGCCAGACGTCAACCCTTCTTGGGAATGTAATTGTTGACCAAACGGTATCAGATGGAGTTGGCCCAGGTTGTTATAAGGCTTTTAGTCGTCTTTTACGACATCCACGAGCAAAGTAAGGGTTGGTAGTATTTGTAGCCAATACCACACAGCTTTAGTATATATCTTAGTTATACAGTCTTACATAGATGATATTTTATAAATCAAATTATTTTCACTATTGAATTGTATAACATTGAAAATTCTGGTGTCTTGAACTGGAATTCATTTGAGTTCGATTACTCGTAATCCAGTCTGCAGATTTCTCTTAAGTTATATGTAAAGCTTAGTAATAGTTTCAAAATTTATTTCATTTTCATAAGTATTTAAACATAAAAGGGAAAATATAATAATTTATTACCACACTGCCAAGTAACCAAATATGGTTGTTGTTTTTTTAATTATTCGTGACAAACACAGTATTGTCGCAATGGTTTAATTCGTTCAAGGTTGAAAAAACTCTCTAAATCTATATAATAGGTATAATCCATACAATTCATTCTTAACTCTTATAAAACTATTATGAGACCTTGTGAGTGAATTTCTGCCCTATTTCAGCTATTTTGAAATATTTTATAATGTAATTGAAATAGAGAAATCTTTTTTGTGAACCTATCGTTCAATTGAATTACTTCTATTCCATAATAATGAATAATCGCACTGCAACAGCTCTATGTATAAAATATTTTCAATGAATTATTTTTTTATAATTTTTTATAATAATATCGAAAAATGTATATATCTATCGCTCTACTTTTTCTATCAAATACCACATAATGTGAAAAACTTGGCACTAAAAACTATTTTCTCACATTTACTCGCAAGTACCATATAATCAGTTTTTTTTATTATTGTAATCTCATTTTTTTTGGCGGCTGGCTACGGGGCAGTCACGCCCCGTCTAATCCGTCAGACGCGACGGGAGAAGCGGCGCACGAACCTGTAGACCCGCCTAACAACGTACCTCTCCGCGCCGTGCGAGTGGACCACCGGAACCCGGTCTTTGCCATCGTAATCTCATATAAGAATACATGCACCTGTTTAGTAGCTGCCAAGAAACTTCGGCGATAGGTTAATGGTCACTTTTGTATTAAAGCTATACAAAATAGTAAAGGTCCATGCTACATAGCGCTTTAAACTATCTATCCTTTTATTTCATCATCTCAACACATATACTTTTTACCTCTGGATCCGAGCCTACTGCGAAATTAATCTACTATACCACGCTTGCCACGAGTTAGCATAATATATTATTTTATATCATACATACATATAATTACGCCATATCCCTTGCAGGGTAGGCAGAGGGAACAGAGTGCCAGAGAACTTTATCCTTGCATACTTCACTCGCTTCCTCAACATTCATAATTCTCTTCATACAGGCTCGCCGGTTTCGGAGACGCTTTTATATCAAAGTACAGTATTTAGTTCTGTAATGTTATTTGCTTATATTCTTTAGTTGTTTTTACGATAACCGCTGGAGAGGTATGAATAGTATTTTTTAAGGTGTTTAACTCTGTACTATGGAAATGATCCTTGCATTGTGAGGACCTTTACAAACATGCAAATAGCGGACATAAATTAAACTCAGATTCATCTATTATATATCTATCTATTTTTTTATTCATAAAAAATCTGTTTTACTTGCACATACACTATTCCAATCTGCAATAATTTAGAGTATTCTTTCATAGTGCTTCAAACCAGACTTGGCTCGATGTCTTTTCATAAGGCAAATGAAGCGGTACATTAACTTATTCTATTCTAAGTTTGTTATCTCCTTGTTTTTGATTTTTTTTCAATATTAGTATGACTTTTTTAAACTGGAATCGTATTTCTAATTGGCAGTTTATTGGTTACAGTTTCTAGAAAAAAAAACATCTCCAAGAAGTGAATAATAGCTTAATCACCGTAAGCATGCACACAAATAGTAACAGAGTATTTCATTTGATTTTCTATATTAAATAAATCTTAATTAGGTATGTGTGATAAACACTAGTCCAGAGAAAAGGTCAGATAATCTATAACATACACAAAACTCTAACAATGGAAGTAAACAACATCATTCATAATAATAAACTTGATAATTAACCTCATTCTTCGCCTATTATTAAGTAAAACGGTTACTTTTTTCTACAACACTTATTGAAGTATGGGCGTCAACAAATAGAATGACGTTCTTGCAAGTATGTAAAGGTTATTTTTTATATCAGTAGCTAACACAAACGCTAACGATATCGATATTCTTGCAAGATAATTGTATGAAATATTATAACATTGAAAACCTCACGTAGAAAGTTTTTAAATTGTGCGCTACTGGATTTCTTAAATTGCTAATTTCAGTATAATTTGTACAGTGGCACAATATAGACCTTTGTACCAAAGGTAAGTATTAAAAAAAATTCAATTTAATTGCTTTTTTTTTCAACGTGGGGAAAGGTTAAGAAACCAATGTGTCTACCATTTAGGAAAGCCAATAGTCAATGTTGATAGGCTGTATGCAATTTAATTTTATTTAAGTTTCGAAATCTATAAAAAGTTAATTTTTATAGGCTGTGGACGTCAAATGACAGTCGTGCCGTGGAAATATGATCACTTTATAATCATTATTTCAGTTCATATACTTCCCACTGCTGGGCTTGAGCCCCTGCTACAACGGGAGGGAAATTGACCTAATATACCACGCTGGTCAGAGTTGGTACAGTGTGTTATTTTGACTTTTACTTCTCTTCTATAGATATTATCTGCAAATATCATATCTCTTAGTTGAATTTTACGATACCCTTGGGCAAGAAACGATGTAATGAATTATTTTCTTACTACCTAACCAAACGGAAAATATATAAACATTTTAATAATATTATCTAAGGACATAGAAGGCCTACGAATAAACCTCGGAACAGATTTCAACGTAATTTCACATATATTTTAGTTTTAGCTCCATTT
Organism: Lymantria monacha; assembly: GCA_905163515.2. NCBI lineage: Eukaryota > Metazoa > Arthropoda > Insecta > Lepidoptera > Erebidae > Lymantria > Lymantria monacha. Next base: position 20,813,062 of record LR991082.1, read on the forward strand.
AATTGCAACCTTTAATCTCTATGAATTCCATATAGTGCGCAGGAAATCGATTAACATCGGAATTGTATGTTTTTATAGAAACTGTATTCCTTGTCTAAGTAAGATGTATTTCTTGTCTTTCTTTAATTTGTTATTACTTTTAAGTATCCTATGATACCTTCATCAATTAAGCATCTAGTTTAATATTAATAATAATAAAAATATTACATACATACATACATATCATCACGCCATATCCCTTGCAGGGTAGGCAGAGAGAACAGAGTGCCAGAGAACTCTATCTCTGCATACTTCACTCGCTTCCTCAACATTCATAATTCTCTTCATACACGCTCGCCGGTTTCGGAGACTCTTGACTCCACCTTCCTTCAGTACATGACCGATCTGGTCTAGGTAGGTTAGTCTCGGTCTCCCTCGGTACCTACATCCTTCCACTTTCGCATTGTATATCTTCTTAACCAGGCGTTCGTTCGGCATTCTTTCCACATGTCCGAACCATCGGAGCATTCCCTTTCGCATCTTTACACCAATACTCTCTTTCATACCTACTCGCTCTCTTACGTCGTCGTTACGAATGCGGTCGGTCAGCCTAACTCCACAGATTTTCCGCAGAGATCGCATTTCGACCGCATTAATTTTACTATCATACTCTTTTCTGCATACCCAACTCTCGCTTCCATACAGTAATGTTGGGACAAGCACTGCGTTATGTATTGCTACACGTGCCTTCTGGCTGAGGTGGTGGCTGCCGAGAAGTTGCCCCAACGCTCCGTTCACTCTATTTCCCGCATTCACTCTTCGCTCTATATCAGTGGTGTACCTTCCATCTCGGCTAAATCCACATCCAAGATATACAAATTCATCCACTTGCTCTAGTACATCATTACCTATTGTTACTCTTACATCTGTTCTGGTTTTATCTCTTTCAAAGACCATTATTTTGGTTTTGCTCACATTCACGCGTAGACCCCTTTTCTTAATCTTATAAAAATATTACAATATATTAATTACTAATTATCTTAAAAATAAATAAATAACTAATGGATATAAACAGGCAACATCACTGAAAGGAAAGGAAACCTGGAAATACCAGATGCAAAGTCTTCTAATCAGACAAGCATAGTTCGTAATTTACTCTTCACTGTCAAGAACTTATAAACGCTGTGAAAAGGCTGAAAACGAAACTGTTGATGTAAAATTAGATCACAATTACATAAAGCTGGTTTATGAACAATTACAAAACTAGAAGAAACGGATCGTTACAGAATATTGTAACACAAATATCACAAACGTCTCCTTAATTGTCTTGGATTCTTATTGTAGTAGTATGCGCACAATGGTAGACATGAATTATGCACGCCCTTAACACTCGGGTTGATGACACTAAGCACAGCACAACGAACAATATAACCACACGTATCCTGGACATCTTTTCTTTCAATCACTACCTCAATAAACATAGTATACAATATTGTATACAATGCTTACGGTACTTACAAAATTCACTCATGTTTTGCTTTTGTTTTAAGAATTTTAAAAATAACATGTCTTTATTTTACTGGTTCTATAAAAAATTTAAAGACGAATTTATACTGTACCTATGTATAAAAATAGAATCTTTTATGCGTGTGTGATAATGAAGTATAGTAAACAAAAGTATTGTAAGTATACTTTAATCATCATTCTCCTACTCTTATCCCAATTACTTGATTTCGATATAATATGTACTCTTCTTTCATAGTGCATATTGTAAAAGTTATTGGCAATAGTATTATGACCAACCTTCTGCCAGACGTCAACCATCCTTGGAAATGTAATTGTTGACCAAACGGCATCAGATGGAGTTGCTCAGGTCATTATAAGGCTCTTAGTCGCCTTTTATGACATTCACGAGCAAAGTAAGGATTGGTAGTATTGGTAGCCCTGGGTAGGTTGCATACTTTAATATTGTTCTTTTATTCGTATCACCACAATTAAGTCATCATATAAAATCGTATTTTTTTTTTTCGTAGGCTATGGTCTGGATACACGCCGTCCGTTCCGTCCGAGAATCAATCGAACCGTGCCATCACATTAACGTCATATTTACACATTAAGTGACCTCACATTTACACAGATTATGCTGCGTTTACTTATGTGGACGTTTAAAGCCTATAATGGATAGAAAAGAAGTATATTAAAATCACCAGTATGATACAAAAAATCAATTTCTCTTCTTTTACGGAAAATACTTGTGCTACCGTATGGTACGGCCATACTATGCTTGCTACAATAGTGTTTTTTTTTTGTTTTTTATCTTGTATAAACAAATATTTTTTGTTTTTCTTATTTGTAACAGGGTATACTCTGGATGCACCCCACTGAACCACCCAGAGTGAAGGTAGGGCGGCGAACATGAACAACGCTCCCTATCAATCAGCTTATCGTCCACTACCGGACATAGACGAAGCCCTCTTCGTCTTATTATTATCCCCTGATAATGCCATAAAAATCACACTTGGCAGACGATCACACTTGATGTTATAATTTTCCTACGAGACTTCTGCTGCCAATTATCTAAATGATTCTTCAACTGTTTTTTACGTAACACGTGGTATTTTAACCATATACGATACCAGTTAAATAAACAGCTCTTTAAGTTGGTGAAAATACGAGTAAGGCTACAAACAAAGTATAAATAGTATAAATAATTCATGTAAGCCAAAAACTCCTGGTACTCTGGCACTTCTAAAACACGAAGTATTGTTAGAAAAATTTGTAACTACATATGTATATTTTTTTTAATCTTAAAACCAATACCTACACATTCAATCATACTTTTATTATTCAATCTGTATTCATTTAGAGACTTATTTTAATAATATTTTAGAGTCTTTTAGTATGTACTTTGGGTTATTTTATCCGAGTTCTTTATATATGCAAACAACATTATATTTCTTTAATAAAAATTTTATTCTTTTGATTATCTATTTAATGATAATAGTCTATTGACAGATAATTATGTGTCAACCGATTTTTACTCGTTTACTATAAAAAAATGAAGCGTAAACTCTAAAGGTAGATTTTGATTATGAATTACAAAAAGCCGTCAAAAAAAACGAAACATCTTGCGACAAAGTCAATTTAGTTTGTTTATGTTATTGTAAGACGCAAGATATAAAATATTCTAAAGAAAGATGTAATGAAATGATTACTTAGAAATGATATAATCGAGATGTCTTACTATGAACTTTGTATTATAATCTCGAAACCGTTAACATTTGGTCAAACATGAAAGAATAACAAATTGCAAACAACTTTCTTATAACTAACGGTGGCAGATTAATTCTATGTCGGCCACTGACGACAAGTTCACGCTGCTCCGGTGGCCGGTCCAACGACGAAGGCGAGGTTCACGGGTGAGTTACGGGTGTGCGTGCTTACGCCCTTCTATCGCCCCGGACGGAGTGGTGCGAGGAGTACGCAGACCGTAACACAAAGCAAAAAAAAAAAAATAAGATGAATTCTATGTGTAGCTAGACTGATCATGCCAATTCGTTTAGAGTTGATGCAGTATTAAACGACTAGTTGTATAAGTAAATCATGTTACTGGTGTTACATTATGTTTGTTTAGAATCGCTGATAAAATACATATACTGTATTAGTGGTAGAACCATGCTGTTGAGAGTTTTCTGTCTACAACCGCGGGCCGGTCCGTCCGGGGTAGTACCACACTCTCGTATAAGATCGACGTCTGAGGAATAGCAATGTGCTATTGCGCTTCGTTCGGTGAGCGAGAGTACTGAACTGGGTGGGTTTGGGGATTATAATGGTAGGCAGCATCCTAGCTACATCCTTGATTATAGCAAAGGTCCATAGGCGGCGGTTACACTTACCATCAGGTGTGCTGCCTGCTCGTTTGCCACCATAAGCAATAATAATATATATATATATATATATATATATTCTTACAAGACAGCAGCCGAAACGTATAAATAGCCGGCGCAAAGCGGATAGCGGGTCTCGGGCTGAGAGCCTTCGGGCTCGCCCGCAGACCGGTTCAGCTGTAAAAGCCCCTTCGACTAACAGCTCGCAGTTGGTACGTTTTAATGGGTATTTAGTGTCCCCTTCAGGGCCTGCGAGTCCCACATACCCCGCCCGGGTATGCGGAAAATGCATTTTTAACCACTGCGTTACCAAAAAAAAAAAAAAAGGGTAGCGGGTCATTCTCGCTATCGGATTCGGACCGGCTTTAACTACCTCCTGTCGTTATATTTAATTTAAATTCATGGTGTTATTTGTTCATTTGTCAGATTTCTTTATTAAAAGTGATTTTCCCTTAGCTAATATTATTCATCTTTTTAAAAAATTAAATCCACTTCTGGTTCGTAAAGATATATATATAAATAAATATACTTCAATGGTAATTAATACCTTTTTTTTGAGCAGGCTGTGGTCTGGTAACCCACTGTACGTCCTCTCCATCGTCATTGGGCCAGCCACTGGTATCGCTTCCTTGGTCAATGGTAATTAATATCATAGACTTAGACAAATCGCAAATCCGCCTGGACGTGGTTCTGGTATAGTTCTACCTTCTTGGGAAACCCAGCAATAAATAGACTTTGATAGACTATTGGATGGATGGAATGATGTCAATTTACTTTGTTTACACAAAAATGAGGCCTTAAAAAAATGTCTACATGTAAATGCATTTACGTAGAATAATTATTTGGTATGAATTTCTCAGAAATACAAAACTTTGGCAAATCTCGAGAGCAGTTGCGCTGTTCTTAGATTTTTTTTATTAGAAGGAAAATATGTGCTCTAATGAATAGAACTGGAATATGTCTAAAAATCAAATATTTTTATTAATTAAAATAGTTTTTCGCTCATTAAAATAGAAAGAAATATAAAAAGAATCGCTCCTAAACAAGTTTTTATAAATAGTCAAATTAAACTCAAACTGATGTAAATTATAACATAATCTTGGTAAATTTATTTCACTGCAACTTTTGGATAAAGACCTTCTCCACATTAGTTGAAAATTTGTGTTACTGTATCATCTTGGCCATATGGATCACGTTATCATCAGCATCCTCTCAGCTCACTATCCCACTACTAGACTCGAGCCAAATCCATAATAGGAGTGAAATGTAAATACCATGCTAGTCAGACGGGTTAGTACTTAGTTCAGGGTTTTATATGGGGTTTTTCTTCTCTTGCATAGATGTTATAGATATGATAAACGCCTTAGTCGTCTCTGACGACAACCACGAGCAGATGGTGAATTGTATTCTTAATCCGTCACCACGTGAAATGTCGACATGGATCAAGTATTAGATTTAATTAATTTTAATTTCGAGACATCCTTGCAGTGATTTTATTCGTCTACATTCCTCACTCGCCTCTCAAGTCAATGGAAAGGAAGGGGGTGATGACACATTTTATCCGCCATCAGTCCCCATCTGGATAATCTTTTTGGTAAACAAGTTATTCTAATGGCTAAATGAAAACATCGCGATAAGTTTTTTTTATCGTGACTCATATAATGTCGCCAGAATCCGATATAGCCCGAACGTTTGACACTAGGAAACACAATTGTCTCAAATCTGTTTAGAGAAATACCATTTCTCGGAAACCAATTACATCCACTAAAGAACTCATCACATCCTACTAAAAGTTACACACTTGTGAATTTGAACTATTTGAGGAGATTTTTGCTGCAATGTGGAATGTAGCAATTTTCAAAAAATAAAAACGCTGTATATTAGTACCGTATTCTTCATCATGTCATAATATACTATCACAGTAAATAACCTTGTCAGACCGTCTGCCCCGTATAAGTAGATTACATAATTGCTCTCCTATTAAGAATTTCTTACCTAAGAATGGGATTTATAAAGCCTGTAAAGAAGAAATAAAAGGAAAGATTGGGGTAGGATTACAATAAGAATAGATACAATAAATTAGGATAAAAAGCAGTACATTTGCTAAGGTTTTTAAAAAATATCTCGCTTAATACTGTGCCCTAATGAGAATAGAATATATATAGAATAGATAAGAAAATGCAGAAATAAAATTTTATGGCATCTCATCCGGCTAATGTAGTATAAGTAGCTCACTTCCTTGCCATTAGTTAACCAATTTCGTGCCTAGAAGTGGGATCTATACCAACCATAAGCAGAAGCCGTAGGTAAAAATGTAAGTAGTGTTTTTGATAGTAATATTTTTATACATTATAGAGGTAACCTATGTCCATAAACACGCCACATCAGTCGGAAGCATGTGTCATTGTCTGTTCCACGTTTGGGTTATAAAGATACCAGAACTCTTTCCAGAAAGGACAAAGGCATGTGGTTACAATGACTAACACGAATGCTATAAAATAATAAAATTATTCGTCGAGAAAGTGACTCATCATATAAGATTTTAACTTTGACATTTTGCAACTAACCATTAATAAAATTATGAATGAACAAAAAAAGATCACGCTAGAATATTTAAATGACGTCATGCTACCATCCTACTAAAATTATAAATATGAAAGTTTGTAATGATGTTTGAATGTTTGTTTTGTTGTTTTTTTTATTGAAAATTGGCACTCGAAACAATTTTCTGGATACCTTTGTACCGGTAATGTGTGCCCTTGATATAATAATCCAAGTTTTATCTTATTTTAACAAAAAAATAGGTCTGAACTCTATCCATAAATAGCACTCACTGCCTTTTCCATAGGATGCACTATAATCCTGGTAATACACTGTCATAGGAAAATAGTTTAATAGTCAATTTTTGGAGTTTAATCCTTAAGAATCGATTTTCATATAAGGCGCCCGGTATGAGAAAAATTTGAGCAGTAAAATCTAGTGATCGAATGACCTCGTTACGTTTTTGGTGCGTAACCTATTCTGCGCACCTTTCACTTTCTGATGTGAGATAATACTTCACTGAACCGTTTTATAAATGTAAATAAATATATACAATATATATATATATTATTTTTAGTCAAATGAGCTTGTTTTGCACCTGTTTTGATAATCGTACTTAAGGAGTAAACTCCAGTCGTGCGTCGGAGCTCACTGTGTGTCACTTTTTTAATATTATTTTGGTTTTTATTTGGGTTTGAATGTGACAGAAAATATTATGTATTTTATATAAACTAAAATAGTTTCACTAGTTAGCGTTGGCGTCGGTTTAGTTCGCGCCATGATGTCGTTTACCACGATTTTGTCATAAAATTGCATCTTGAAAAATTTAATATTAACGAGGGTGAAGCCGTGGACAGAAGCTAATCGTGTATAAAATAAAATGTTTCTGAGATAGCGATTTCTAATATTCTTAAAAACATCAAGCAATTAACGCATGCACAGTGCCAGTAAGATTCACTACTTTGCTGTATGTACAGAGTAAGCATCAAATATACTCGAAATCCTGGTTGATAAGTTGATATACAATCGACACATAGATGGCATAGTAGTACAGTGGCGATCCCATATGCTGAGTTTCATGGATGGGATACCCACACAGTACAGTCAGGGTTACCAGTACATCTCTGTAAAGATTTTAAATATTACAAAGAAGAAATAATTATTATTTGAAATTCATTCCGGTTAACGAATGTAATATTATTTGCCCCTATTATGTGCAACTAAAAATTACGAGAGATAATAGACATATAAAAAAAAGAATTAATTTTTCATGGTCCATTTTCATTTCTTTTTCTCCAAATCAATAAGTTGTTATAATAAAATAATTACCATATAATAATAAATGCTATATCATCGTAATTATTGGGTTTATATAGATACATTAAACATTTCTTCTGCTGGCAATTGATCCAAAATATACAAATATTAAGTCTAAAATGAACAACTACTACTGTACTATGAAGACATATCGGGCGTCAAATATGATGTGGCCTGGATGATGACCCTTGTATGATCATGAATGGATGGAGATCATAACGGGATAAAATATGTATTATAGTATTATTCCACAAAATTAATTATCAGAAATAAAATTTCAGAAAGTATTAAATTAATTTATAATGTAATATATATTAAAGTTACTTAATTATTAAAGTACCTAAGTAGTGCCTAAATCCAAACTAGAAAAAATATACCATATACAAATATTTGTTTTTTATAGAAATCTATCTTATAACTCGACAGAGGGGATTTATTCATAAATCACTACAAAATATATACAATCAACAATAAACAAATACAACGATACTATAGTATTAGCATAGATAAATAAGTTGGATTTTCCGTTGCGAACGCGTCGGTATTGCAGAGGAGTGACCCAGGCGCCGGCGCCAGGACACCAACCCATCGTCGAGTAACACAATTTAATCAGCATATCAAACTACGCGTTTCTGTGTAAACCTTAGATAGCATTCGCCATGAATAAATCAAATCATGATAACAGATTGTATAATGGATAACTTTTGTACGCCGCGCAAAAGATTCTGTTTTAGGGCTCGTAGAGGAATTTAAACAACATTATTAAATAATAATTTTGTGCTCCAGCTTATTTAAAACAAGTTTTCAGACAAGAAATATATTTAAAAACTAGCTTTTGCCCGCAACTTCGTCCACGTAGAAGTCATCTCTGACAAAGTTAAATAGAAAAAGCAATGCAAGGTGTTGAAAGTTTGTCGCTAGGATGATAATATCAACAGCGTCAGAAACTGGGATGCGTTGAGGTGTTGATTCTGCGAGTTAGTTGTCTAACGGAATTAGGCAATAGGGTGGGTCCGAGAGAAAATACTCTACGTTGACACGCTCTACCGTCGGTGCTTTGGGCGGCGCAAGCGTGAGTACCTGTATTTAGGGCTTCGACTCGAGATGATACCCGGTTGCGGTGGCCCGCCCGCACAACGTAGATGTACGTGTACGGCGCGCGTGTGTCTATATACCATAGCCGGCGGTCACTAAAGAAAAAGGTGGTTCAAATTTCTATTGACTCTACAAATTATATTGCCATTAATATACTATTTACGATATGACCATGGGATAAAAATATAATTATCGCCACCCTTTATTTGACTGTTTTGTTTCACCAGCAGAGTTGCGACCTCGTTAGATATGATTTATTATTTCAGTTATAGAGTGAACATTTTTGAAGCTAAACTTAACCTGTATCTTAAACTATTAGGCAAGAACCTATTGTCGTCTACTATGTGTATCGTGTGAGCTTTCACGCCGGAACTGGTCGCCACAGCGGCACTGGTGCGGGGTTGATGGAGAGGGAGAGAGCAACACGTGTTTATTTATTTTTACCGAAGAATATTTGTACGTAATTTGAAAAGAATCGATAAAGAAATTTTCTCCCCATACACACTTTGCCGCTTTGTTACACCTCCTTAGGGGCGGAATTCATAAAATCCTTTCATGTGTCTATTTCTCTGTCTTTCATTTTCTATTTTCTCTATGTCATAAATAAAAACGTGCTTCAAAATTTAATGTTTCTAGCTTTAATAGTTTAGGCTTGGCGGTAATGAGTCGTTCAACCCGCTTCACAGGCCTAATTTACACAACCAGAGGGTGAAAATTGATATATGCCGGATATTACCCTAGAATATTTGATTCGAATCATAATTTGAAAAGAATCAATAAAGATTTTTTCTCTTCACACAAACTTTGCCACTCTGCTCCAACCCCTTAGGGGTATAATTTCGTAAAATCCTTTCTTAGTAAATCTCTACGTCATATAAGGAAACCACTGTCAACATTTCAAGTTGCCAGCTTCAATAATATCGCCTTGGCGCTAATGATTTAATGAGTCGTCCAACCCGCTTTGCAGGCCTAATTTACACCCTTAGAGGGTTAAAATCAACAAATGCTGAAACACGTAATTATTTATTTTTACTGAAGAATATTTGTACGTAATTTGAAAAAAATCGATAAATATTTTTTTCTCCGAACATTTTTTAAATTGACATAACTTTTTTTTTATGAACCAATTGACATAAAATAAAGCCTTAATGTTAAGAGAAGCTTGCCACAATATATTAGTGAAAACCGCGTCTAAATCGGATAAGCCGTTTCTGAGATCAGCGTGCACAAACACACAGACAAACAGAGAAACAGATAAACAGACAAAAATTTTAAAAAGTATTGTTTTGGGTTCTATTAGTGTTGATAAAGGTCCCAGTAATTTTTTTTTTCATATATCTTCCATGTACAGACCGCCGACCCGTTACATTTTTATTATATGTATAGATAGAAGATATACGACGTTTGATTACGAAATTAAATTACATACCTAACATAACATACGAGTATTTATCAACATTTTTTTAAATTGAAAAAGAAACGTTTTCATTAGTTTAAGTATACAACTGTTTTATATTGGTTTCTAAGTTGGAATCGTTGGTTGCACGTTTTTGGATATTTCTATTAGAAATTATAAATACGAAGTGTGAATTTGTATCCAATGAACAATAATAATCTAACCTCGCTTCCAAGTCATTTTTAAAGCCAGAAGTTTGAAACTTATTTTTAGGCTATTGATTAGATATAAATAAATATGACATTAACATTTTGTAAAAATTTACCCTTAAGGGGTAAAATAAAAATAGGGGATGAAAAGCTTTAGGAAAGTAACCTTTTACGCGGGCGAAGCCGCGGGCAGAAGCTAGTATATCTATAAAAGAAGATTTTGACAAAACCACCGGTGGTAGGCGGCTTAGCAATCGAAGTTGGTGTTATTGATATCCTAGGAGAGTACTGCTGTCCACTTCTTTAATTTAATTTGTATCTGCTACGTTGTATTTCACCTATTAACCCGTACATTTATACATCAATATCCATTGCCCCTTGCCCTACAGGAGGAATTAACCCTATAATCTCCATACTTGACGGGCGAGTTTGCGACCATAGTTCGTGTTACATACATACATACATACATATCATCACGCCATATCCCTTGCAGGGTAGGCAGAGAGAACAGAGTGCCAGAGAACTCTATCTCTGCATACTTCACTCGCTTCCTCAACATTCATAATTCTCTTCATACACGCTCGCCGGTTTCGGAGACTCTTGACTCTACCTTCCTTCAGTACCTGACCGATCTGGTCTAGGTAGGTTAGTCTCGGTCTCCCTCGGTACCTACATCCTTCCACTTTCGCATTGTGCACTTTCGTGTTACAAGTTTGCCAATAGCTGCCTGCTCCAAGCAACGCCAATGTCCTGTCCTGTCATTACTCTATATTTTCTTGATATTTCTGTCACTCCGCTTCTTGAGTCACAGATTTATTTTTTATAACCAGAATGCAGAAAACCAAATTCATTATCATTATATTAGAGGACCCGTGAAGTTCTTTTTTTTAAGGCGGAGGCTTTTAGATATCTAAATCAATGAATACCAATTCACCCATACTCAAAACAAGAATTAGTGGATCGCACAAAATACTGTCATACTGGCGTAAGAATCAAAACCACGGTACTGGCACGATTAGTATCAGTATCTTAACCATTAAGGGTTTAGTAGAGGATATATTATTATTATAAGTATATAACTGTAATCTAACAACGACATACTTATAATCTTTGATAAACTTACGATTCTCGGTTAATTTATGTATAGGCTAAAGAATCAACTAATTTTTTGAATAGAAATATTAATGTGATCTAATGTTTACGAAAGTATTACACATTTGGAATAAAACACACGTAAGTGAAGACTAAGGGATATAAAATAAATATAAACAGCAAGAGAAGGAAAACTCGAAACAAAACCGTATACCAACACGCCTGACCAGTGGGTCGGTATAGGGTTTTGTTATGAGTAGTAGGTCAATTTCCCTCTCATTATGGAGGAGGCTCGAGCCCAACAGTGAGACATTATATGAGTTGAGATAAAGCAGTTATTACGGATTCTATAGCGTTTGTATTTGTTTGTTTTTAATTTCCCGACGTTTCGAACACTTTACAGTGTTCATGATCAGGGAGAACTGCTCCTCCATGGGAGCGGCTGACAAACACTTGATAGAAACAGTAACAATAGTTTTATTTCAAATGTAAATATTAATTTTAAGATATATATATGTATGTATTTATTTAAATCAAATATTAAAATTGATGCAAAGTGGTAGGTAGGTAGGTAAGTGTCATCTTTACAAAGCCTTTAAGAAATAACATACCTATAAAGATGAATAATTTTGTTTTTCTATATATAAGCACAGTTCAATTTAAAATTATAAAAACTGTGGACTTGAGCCGTTGCATTATAATGCATGTTAGAAATGTGTATAAAGTCTCCAAGAAGGGTACACAATATACATACTCGTATTATAGTAACTAGCGCTTTGACCATGGATTTGCCTGTTCAGTTATGCGCCATATATATATATATAAGTATAGATATATATATATATATATATATATATATATATATATATATATATATATATATATATATATATATATATATATATATATATATATATATATATATATACATATATGTGTGTGTGTGATTCATTTCCACAAAAATTTTTTTTTCGGTGCTCGTGCAAAATTTTAATCTACACATGGAAAAGAAATTCTCACCAAATTTGAGATCTTAATATTAATTTTAAGTACTTGCAATTTAAATTTAAAGTTTTACCATTTAAAATGCATGTAAAAAAATTTTTTTTTTTTTCAAATTTTTAATGATAACCCGGCTTTTACAATATCGGTTTAATGGACCTTGTGGGGAATTTCACGCTCTTCAAAATATCCTTAGAGTTTTTTTTGTGTAACTCGCACTGGTTCACCAGTAGGAGTTGTCAAAGTACAGTTTTTGATGAAAATATATATTTTTTTTTAATTTTTCGAGCAAACCACCAAAAGTAGGAAGAAAACAAGGACTGACTCATAAAATAAAAGTTATCCAACCAATATTTAATGAATTTACAGGCATTTTTATACCGGCAAATGTAAGAAATTGATAAATAATAACTCATAATGTTATTTACGATTCATTTTTTTTATTTATTACCATTGTATTTCTTTATACTACGAACTTTTTCAAAATTAGTATGATTTTTAACTCATAATGAATACAAAAACAACACATGAATTCATAAAAAACTACAAGAATAAAATTGTAACATAGATCTTGCAATTTTTCAACATTTCTGTCGTTTAACAAAAAAATGAAAATGAAGATTATTCAATTTTTTGTAGCGAAATTCCAAAATTAGTAAAAATTTATTTTTTTTCATCGTAAACTTTGTTCACGCTAACTTTGTATAAGTAAAAATCATTCATTGAAAAAGTTCTTAGTATAAAGAAATATAATGGTAATAAATGAATCTAAATAACATTATGAGTTAATATTTATCAATTTCTTACATTTTCCGGTATAAAAATGGCTGTAAATTCATTAAATATTGGTTGGATAACTTTTATTTTATGAGTCAGTCCTTTTTTCTTCCTACTTTTGGCGGTTTGCTCAAAAAATTAAAAAAAAAAAAAATTATCTAAAACTGTACTTTGACGACTCCTACTGGTGAACCAGTGCGAGTTACACAAAAAAACTCTAAGGATATTTTGAAGAGCGTGAAATTCCCCACAAGGTCCGTCAAACCGATTTGCGATATTGTGAAAGCCGGGTAAGCATTAAAAATTTGAAAAAAGAATTTTTTTTTTACATGCATTTTAAATAGTAAAACTTTAAATTTAAATTGCAAGTACTTAAACTTAATATTAAGATCTCAAATTTGTTGAAAATGTTTTTTTCTATGTGTAGATTAATCTTTTGCATGAGCAACGAGAAAAAAAATTTTGCGGCAATGAATCACCCTAATATATATATATATATATATATATATATATATATATATATATATATATATATATATATATGTATATATATATATAAAAATGCGATATATATATACAGAGTGGAGACGTCAATACGACAATAAATGAAAACACCGTCAATACTAGTGTATAGGAGTATTTTGAAACTATTAAAAAAGTCCTCGCATGCATATTTAGAAAACAATTTTTTCAAACAAACTTTTTATCCTAAATATTGAAACAAAATAGAACACCGTTTGTAAATATTAGTTCACTAACCTGTGGTCGGCAAGCGGCGAGTGACCTTGTGGTATCATATGTTACAACTTCGAAACGTAGGTAAATACATACACTTAATGTTTGAGCGCTATTCATTCTCACTTGATTATTTTATTAAAATAATCACGATAACTTTAATAATTCACTTGGTCGTTAAACTTTTAAATTTTCGATATGTGCGCCATGGACCCGAACGCACAAATTATGTCGTCTTAAAATATTATTTCGAACTCTTGTTAACAGGTCACCATTGACGGCGATGTATTTTAACTTGTCGAAAGATCGTACAATTCCTTTTTTTAAGTTCTCCACATTATCAACCTCTGTCAAATTTGCGAGAAAAATAATTTAAAATTTGTTCATCTAGGGTGACTCTTACACGCGAAGGAGCACTATCCATATGAGGCAGTAAGGATTGATTATCCCGTAACCTCTGGACAGCTTGCACAATAGTCCGGCCATTGTTAGTACAAACACGTGTGTTTTCATACCCGACTAGAAATTTTTTCGTCTTCCTTAGCAGGACCGGACCGGGCATGCCCGATCTGGACCAGATAAGGTATGTAACGCAGAAGATATATCTGGACCCGATCAGGAAAACCTTATCGGGTCCAGATCAGGCATTCCTGATCGGGTCCAGATCAGGCGTTCCTGATCGGGTCCGGATGAAATTTTACTGATCGGAACCAAATCAATCATCTGCGTTATATATCTTGCCTGATCCAAAACGAGTACGCCCAGTCCGGTCCTTTTAAATAACATGAATATCTTAAAGAACATGTTTAATAGGTAAAAATATAAATTAATATATGACGTAGGCACCGAATGCAGTGCTATATTCTTATCATAGAGAGTCCCAGTGAGCCGTTCCGATTATGGCGCAACCACCAGATGCTAACGACTGCAACTATCCGCCTGAACTTCTCATTCATGACCTGATCGATCTGTTTTAATCTGATTCGATAACAACTAATTTAATATTAGGCCATGTCATTACGCTTCGGAGAATCTTAATACCGCGATTCAAATAATGACGTCATTTTACAAACGCCATCTATTTATTATGACCCAAAACATTAAATGTTAGAATGGTTGTTACAATATAATATTTCTATCTATCTATGTTTTCAAATGTTAGGTACATTTATATACTTTTTTACTTTAAATATAAATTATTTTTATATTATTAATTAAACATTATTATTATTATTAAATACATATGATTAATTAAAGATTTCAGATTAATCTCCTCTGATGCAAATACAATTTCGCCGTGGCATAAATATGACAATCATGTCACTTTTTTGAATTTTGATTGATATTTTTTTTTTGTGTTACGAAAACTGTTTCTGGTTCTGATATACTACAAGCCTTACTATATACTTGATGATATTTCACATCAGGCTATCCTTATTTGGTCCTGATCTGGTCCTGATCCGGTATGCCTTACCATACTTGATGTTATTTCACATCAGGCTATCCTGATCAGGACCAGACCTGGTCCTGATAGGGTTTGCCGGATCCGGCATGCCTCATTCTGTCCTGATCGGGTCCTGATCCGGTATGCCTTACCATACTTAATGATATTTCACATCAGGCTATCCTTATTTGGTCCTGATCTGGTCCTGATCCGGTATGCCTTACCATACTTGATGTTATTTCACATCAGGCTATCCTGATCAGGACCAGACCTGGTCCTGATCGGGTTTGCCGGATCCGGCATGCCTCATTCTATCCTGATCGGGTCCAGATACATGATCTGGTTGAACCATACTTTTTTTCTAGTCGGGTATCTCTTTCGGTACGTACGTATGGTTAAAGCTGCATTTCCGTGATATTCTCCATAAATTAAAATCATATCTGTATACCCGAAGCTGTGTAATTATAACGAGGCATTGTAAATGAGAAAGAAATACTATTCTAACACAAAGTAAGCGTCTAATTACGCACATTCACGTCACAGGATCACGATGGCACACTGACCTACAGACCTATTATAATAGTTTTGAACATGAGGCCGAGGTCTTCTTTCATTAAGCCGCATTAGGTAGTTTTAAATTTCTCATCTAAGTCTGATGACACGGTTTATATGTATGGTATGTATCTTAAGATTTAGGAATAAGGTATAATATGCATTGATTTGTATTACGTTTGGGGAAGACTTGAACTGGTAAACATGGGGATATGTGTAGGTACTAGTTTCATATTAGTTTATACCGATGCGGCGCGGGAGCTCATTGATCTCTTAGTGATAGGCGAATAATTTAAATTTTTATACAGAGTGTGGAAATTGTTAATAATACAAAGTAATGTGCTGCGGCTAAACTATACGACATATTGTATTCAAAGTTTGTATACAGGGTGGGCAAGTCATCAGATACACTATATTAAAATTATTGTCGTATGGTCGTCTCCACCTTGTATATATATATAGCGCATTTTTAATACATCCCAAATAACGTCAAAGATGTAAAACGCATCGTATTTGTTTCCGTATTTGAATAGGAATTGTTTACCGTTTCTTGGATTTGTTTACGCAAGACCCTCAATATTTTTTAAAGTAAAAGTAGCCTAGTTATGTACTTATGTATTATGTTTATGTATTTATGATTATGCTCCGATGGTTCGGACATGTGGAAAGAATGCCGAACGAATGTCTGGTTAAGAAGATATACAATGCGAAAGTGGAAGGATGTACCTAGACCAGATCGATCATGTACTGAAGGAAGGTGGAGTCAAGAGTCTCCGAAACCGGCGAGCATGTATGAAGAGAATTATGAATGTTGAGGAAGCGGGTGAAGTATGCAGAGATAGAGTTCTCTGGCACTCTGTTCTCTCTGCCTACCCTGCAAGGGATATGGCGTGATGATATGTATGTATGTATGTATGTAGTTATGTACTTCTTAAAAAACCATCCATAACGACTTAGCGGTATTACAGATTACCTGACACAAACGCACCAATAGACGGATACAAAAATTTAACAATATAAAGTGGCTTTAGTAAGACCTACTGACCACCTTTAGTAAAAACTGTTATGACAACCTTACAAACGGACATTTCAATTTTTATTTTATTTAAATATTTATTTATATAGATTTAAATTGTCTCAGTGAGTAATAAGTGAAGTCCCGTGTACAACAATAATTCGTGTAATTCGCATACGATTTGGGTCGTTCTGCGAACACGCCTGCCTACGCATGTCAATGCGTTTGACAAAGCAAAGATCCGATACGATAAGTGGTACAATACGCGGTCGATCACCTACACATCGTGACTATACGAGCAAAATATATTATATACAGCTTCTATAATTTTCTTATATTCATAATATTGACATTAACTTCAACGGTAAATGTATATTAATCATCAATTGCTTGCTTTTATCCCAATTACTTGGGTCGACGCAATACTTACTCGTACATACATACATACATACATATCATCACGCCATATCCCTTGCAGGGTAGGCAGAGAGAACAGAGTGCCAGAGAACTCTATCTCTGCATACTTCACTCGCTTCCTCAACATTCATAATTCTCTTCATACACGCTCGCCGGTTTCGGATACTATACTTACTCGTACATATTGCAAAAGTTTTTGGCAATAGTTTTATGATCGACCGTCTGACGTCAAACCAATAAATGTAATTGTTGACCATACGCCATCAGATGAAGTGGACAGAAGCCTTAGTAAAGCTACTAGTCGTCTTTTACAACATCCACGAGCAAAGTAAGCATTGGTAGCATTCTTAGCCACTGCCACATAGCAGTGTAGCTAAATTTTTGTTAGTAAAAACAACAGTAATTTGGAAAATCCAAAAGTGCACGCCTCATAATTTTTATATCATTTACTATTAGTCAATGCCATAAAAAAAAATGAAAAAAAAAATACTTTTGAAATTTAGTGCCATTCTCGACGTAGTGCTAAACATAGCTGTTCGTTTACAATAGGCTGTTGGGATTTGTTTCCTTTGCCTGTCCGAATAGACGAACAAAAAAATGTAAACGAACCCAATTTTCATAAAGTATATGTACATACACTAATGACTAAGTAGTTTAGTTTTTTATTAATTGCAATTAAACGACAAAGAATTACCAAGCCATTTTCGAAAGGAAACAGCGCGTTGCGATTATGAAACTTTAAAAAAAAAAATTTGATACTTAAACTTTGGCTACTTAAACAACTTAAGCTACTTAAACTTTGGCTTGGCTCACCTTTTGTAGCTCTAATATTCTGTCAAGACCTGATACATTTTAATGAAATTATGTGTGTTAATTAGACGTGTACGTGTGTATAATATAAATAAAATTGATAATATTTAATAAAATATATATTATTATGTTTTAATCATTTTAAGAGTATCGAATTTTCGCACTAGATAAGAAATTGAATAAAAAATTGGTCATTTAGTAAATGTTGTTTTAAAGTTTTGTTAAAAATATATACAAATATATTAAAATAAAACATATAGAAATATACAAAAATCGACACCTATTTTTACCCGACTGCGCGACGCAAAGGAATGGTATTGTGTTTAACAGTCTATGTATGTATATATGTATGTATGTTCCTTTGAAGCACTATATAGACTAAACTACCGGACCGATTTTTATCATTCACACGTCAATCGATTCCTTTTAGTCCGGCGAGTGTCACTAAAGGTATGACGTTAGTGAAAATTCAATATGGCGACTACTGGACGCCATTTTGTGAAAATGAAGAAAATAAAAGTCTACAAACTATGTCGAGTGGGGTATTTTTGAATAGGTATTTAAAAATCATTGTTAGTTTTCTCTCAACATTTTTCGATTTGACAGACCGTTTAGGACCTATATCAATTTAAAGTTTCATAACAACCTTTCTAACATACCTATAGGTATTTAGACAGTAGAAATTTACGATGAAAACACGAAAAAATACGTATGACTGTGCGTGTGAATATGGATGGACATATACTGAAGTATCTAGCAGGTATATTGTCCAATATTTCCATAGGTATATATTCCATAGGTAGTCCTACCTAAAGTATCTAATATCTGACGCGGCGGCCCATCTCCAACTTCTAACGATTTAGTACTCAACTTCAGTCGAAAAACTATATACAGTTAGGTACCTATTTATTAATAAATAAAATAACAGTATCCTCCTAGGTATTCATAACTAAAAAGTATAAAATAAATAAAAATAATTTAAAAAAACAAAAAACCCGACTGCGTAAAAAGCGAACTAAACTACGTACACAATAAAAAACTGAAAAGAAAAAATGAAGCACTTAGATGTCCGGTGGTCTAGAATTCTATAATATATTAAATATATTTTAATAATGGAATGTGACAACTGAACTGTCGGAATCCATTATTCGACAGTAAATCAAAGTTTTCAGTTTTTTATTGTGTACGTAGTTTAGTTCGCTTTTTACGCAGTCGGATTTTTCGTTTTTTTTAATTGTTCTTTTATATTATACTAGCTTCTGCCCGCGGCTTCGCCCGCGTAAAAGGTTACTTTCCTAAAATTTTTGATCCCCTATTTTTATTTTTGACCGTTGGTAATACAGTGCAACGGTATTACAATACTCAGGGTTGGAACTTCATTAATGGACTGCTAGATGGCGTTCATATAAAAAGTTGATTTTTTTTTTAATAAAAGGTATCCTATGTTACTTTTAATACCTCCAAGAATATGTGTACAATGTTTCATGATGATCGGTTAAGTAGTTTTAGCGTGAAAGCGTAACAAACAAACTTACATTCACATTTATATATTAGTAGGGATAGGGATGGCACCTCACTATATCGCGGTGACTTCACAATTAAAATATTAACCGACTCAGATTACATTCATATTCAAAACAATCATTTGTGAATCGCACAAAGAATTGTCCTCCATAGAAAACAAACCCACGACACTCGGCACAAGATTTCAATACTTAGAACATACCGCCCGCTGTGCACTTATACTAAAATAATGTATCAATATACAATAGTCTTAATTATTTTAATTATATGATTCCACTTGCACCTAGGAGAATTTTTTTTAAGACTACCCTGCACTAAGGAAATAATCCTTGTATTGCGGGGAGACTTTATAAACATATAATTAACGCAAACAATTACACCTAGACTCGGAACAACAGTTTGTGGATAGCACAAAGTATTGTTCTGCATAGGAATCAAACCCACGGCACTGGCACGGAGGGTCGGTATCTTAACCACTACGCCATCTGTACAGTCATTATATCAAATACAGTAACATCTTTATAATCCAGTAACTACTGACATCATATTTATTTTCCATACAAACGATAGGTTTTTTTTATTATCATCATTTTAGTATCATTTTAGTATCATCATCATCTCAGGTAATGTACTTCCCTCTGCTGATCACGAGCTTCCTGTACAATAGGAGGGAAACTGACCTATACCATGCTGTTCAGACGGGTTCTTACAGGGTTTTGTTTCAAGTTTTCTTTCTCTTGCATAGATGTTATATGCATATTATGTATCCCTTAGTAATTTTTTACGACACGAACAAGAAACGTGGTGGTAGTGTCTTCTTATTCCGCCACAGAACTAGCCATTGAACACAGAAATAGCCACTAAGCATGCGTCACCTCAGATGAGAGACATTGGCCTACTATAACACGTTGACCACCTTTGCATACGGTTGTATATTGAGTTTTTCTTCTCTCGCAGAGATATTACCTGTTTACATCACTTTTGAGGCTGGCATACTCCACTCTAATAGTATGGTCATACCCGCCTGATCGGTCTGGGAGGCCGGAGGGGACGGCACTATATCCATCCATCCATCCATCAGCCCGTACACGTCCACTGCTGGACATAGGCCTCCCCACGAGAATGCCATCTGTAACGGTCCTGTGCCACCTGCATCCAACGGTTTCCTGCGACCTTGATGAGGTCATCAGTCCACCGAGTGGGGGGTCGTCCTACGCTGCGTCGTCCGATTCGTGGTCGCCACTCGAGAACATTTTTCCCCAACGGTTGTCGGTTCGTCGAGCGATGTGGCCTGCCCATTGCCACTTCAACGTGCTAATTCTTCGGGCTATATCGGTTACACCCGTTCTTCTACGGATTTCCGTATTCCGGATTTTGTCACGTAGAGAAATACCGAGCATAGCCCTCTCCATAGCACGCTGAGTGACTTTGAGCCTTTTTATGAGGCCGACATTTAGAGACCACGTTTCAGTGCCGTAAGTCATCGCTGGTAACACACACTGGTTATAAACCTTTGTTTTCAGACACTGCGGAATATTAGACGAGAAAATCCTCCTAAGTTTCCCGAACGCTGCCCAGCCGAGTTGGATTCGTCGGCTGACCTCTTTCTCGAAATTGGATCTACCTAATTGGACTGTTTGTCCTAGGTAAACATAGTGATCGACAACTTCGAGAATCGCATTCCCAACCAGGACCGGTAGGGAAATGACATGGGCATTAGACATGATTTTCGTCTTGTCCATGTTCATTTGCAGCCCTATTAGTTGGGAGACCTTGCTGAGGTCATTGAGCATGGTACCAAGGTCCTCCAGGGATTCTGCCATGACTACGATATCATCTGCAAATCGAAGGTGAGTGATGTATTCGCCATTGATGTTGATGCCGAGTCCGGTCCAGTCTAAGAGCTTGAAGACATCTTCCAGTGCAGTGGTGAACAGTTTCGGAGAGATGACGTCTCCCTGTCTCACACCTTTCTGCAACTGAATCGGTTTCGTACTCTTATCCTGGATGCGGACCGACATAGTAGCGTTTTTATACAAACACTTCACTTCTGCACTTCGATAGTCAATTTGGCACCTCTGAAGGGACTGCAGTACTGCCCAAGTTTCGGCAGAATCAAAGGCTTTCTCATAGTCCACAAACGCTAGACACAGAGGCCGATTATACTCCTCGGTCTTCTGTATAATCTGACGTAGCGTGTGGATGTGGTCTATGGTACTATAACCTTTTCGGAAACCGGCTTGTTCGGGCGGCTGGAAGTCGTCTAGCTTGCGCGCGAGTCGGTTTGTAAAGACTCTTGAAAACAATTTGTACACGTGGCTCAGGAGTGAGATGGGTCTGTAATTCTTTAGGAGCGTCTTATCGCCCTTCTTGAAAAACAGCACCACCACACTCCTGGTCCACGATTCTGGAACGTCGCCCCCGAGAATGACGGAATTAAACAGCCTCTGCAGGGCTTTTAAAACTGGCTTGCCGCCTGCCCTCAGGAGCTCTGTGGTAATTCCATCATCTCCCGGTGCCTTTTCGTTCTTTAATTGTTTTAGAGCCATTCTGATCTCGTACAAGCTGACGTCCGGGATTTCTGTGGTATAGTGCCGAGTTAGCTTGGATCTGGGGTCTTGGACCAAGCCGACAACAGGATTCAGGGATGATTTGTACAACTGCCCATAGAACCTTTCGACCTCTCCCAAGATCTCACTCTGGGATGAAATGACAGTACCGTTATCGGTCTTCAGCTTAGTCATTTGGCTCTGCCCAATAGACAAATCTCGTGCGAACACTTTGGAGCCTCGATTTCGCTCTATCGCCTCTTCAATACGAAGTGTATTGAATCGGCGAATATCGCGTCGCATAGATTTAGAGATTTGTCTATTAAGCTGTCTGAGTTCGGACCAATCGGCTGAAGACTGTACTGCTTTTTTGTTCTAGTAGCGCGACGGGCCTTAAAGAATTTTGATCCGACCGCGCGGACAGTTTCCACGAACCTGTTGTTCATATCGTTCGAAGATTCGCACTCTTCCAGGCATTGGAAGGGATTATGTAATTCGAGTTGAAAGCTATCGGGGTTCTGGTATTGGACAGGTGTAGGTCGGAGTGTAGACTTCATCAAGCGGAACCGCTCGACTTTCGTACGAAGATTCAATGTGCCTCGAACCATCCGGTGATCACTCCCAGTTTTAATCCTGCTGATCACAGAGACATCATTGAATATTTGTCGTTTGTCGGTCAAGATGAAGTCTATCTCATTTTTAGTGGATCCATCAGGGCTAATCCAGGTCCACTTCCTTTGTGGCCGCTTCTTGAAGAAGGAATTCATCATGAAGAGCTGGAAGAACTGGCCGACTTTTTGGAGAAGGGAGGCCCTTCTCCAAAAAGTCGGCCAGTTTTTGGCCCCTTTGGTTTCTCTGTCCAAATCCATATTGCCCCACTCTCAACTCATCGTCTGTCCTTTTGCCTAGTTTTGCATTGAAGTCTCCCATAACTACCGTGAAGTGGGTTTTGGACGTGTGGATGGCTTTCGAGATATCCTCATATAAGGCCTCCACTACGTCGTCGGCGTATGTCGAAGTCGGTGCGTAAACCTGTATGACCTTCAACGAATACCGTTTGGTAATTCTGAGTATAAGGTACGCTACCCTTGTTGACACACTTTCGATCCTCTCCACGTTCTCGACGAGAGACTTACGAACGATAAACCCTACACCGCCTTGGGATGAGTGATCTCCCTCCCGGTAGAAGAGCAAATTTCCAGACCGGAGGATTATCGTGCCCTCCCTCTCTCTTCGCACTTCTGATAATCCTACAATGTCCCATCGGATTTTGCTCAATTCCTCTTCCAGTTCGATGACCCTCTCGTCGGTCCTAAACGTCCGAACGTTGTGTGTTACCAGGGCCAAGGGTCGATTTTTTTGGTAGCCGGACCGCGGCCGGAGATTCCTAGCACCCCCTGCCCCGCCACCAACAGGCCCACTACCAAAATGAGCCCGTGGAACAGCGGAACTGCCGTGACTGGGGGCCGTGACTTCTTTTGTATTCATATTTGTTTTGGGGGGGTAATAATGCCATAATCGCCACGCTTGGCGAGCGGATTGGCGATCGCGGTAGATGTTATTAAATTACCCGGGAGATAGCCGCTGCCCAATCTCCCGATGAGACCCTTAGCCGATTTTTACGACTCCCACGGGCAAGTAAGGGGTGACGACCTTTGTATTCTATTCCCGTCGCCACACGGGGAGGCGACGGAGGGCGGGGCGGCACTATATCTGTTTGCGTAATCAATTTTTACGACACTTATGATAGAAGAAAGGATGGTGACCATTATTTTGTTATCTACTCAGTCACAACTCAGAGGTTATTTCAATGGTAACCCAAAAATGCATTCTATATGGGTTTGTTGACATCATAAGCACTTGTCTTAAAATCATACTAAAACGTAGGTTGACTATAATGGTGTCATGATGAATCAGTAAATATCTTTGTACTTTTACGAATGTCTTAGTCATAATTGAATCCTTATAAAACCTATCAGGCACCTTGGTACAGCCACTAATAACAAAAGTACTAAACATTAGTGGGCTCATAACGGCTGTTACCTACTTGTTCCTCTATTGCTATATGAGTAAAACAAATAAGAGAGATTAGTAACTTTATGCGCATTTGGGCCGCTAACTGTAAACTAGCTGAAGTAGATAGGTATTAATACGATTCATGAGAACACTCACAGCACGTGCCAACTCATATGAGTTGGCACGTGCTGCGCTGATTCAGAGTATGCAATGTAGTAATAGATATCGTTCATAAAAAAAAAAACCATCTCACTTAATATGCTAATAAACCTAACGTAATTATAGAATAAACATGTTTTACTGAAACAGTTATTAATCATGAATAATAATGTGAATATCGCTCAATACATCATTACAAATTTTTAATATTATTTTTTTTTAAATGGTATTATTATTATTTTTTATAAATACACCACCCTGCACTAAGGAAACAATCCTTGTATTGCGGGCGACTTTACAAACATATAACTAACGCAGACAAATTACACCTAGACTCAGAACATCACTTTGTGGATCGCACAAAGTATTATCCGGCGTAGGAATCGAACCCACGGAACTGGCACTTAAGGTCGGTATCTTAACCACTACGCCATCTATGCAGTCAATCCCTGATCTAAGGAAGTAATCCTTGTATTGTGGGGGACTTTACAAACATGCAATTAACGCAGACAAATTACACCCAGACTCAGAACAACACTTTGTGGATCACACAAAGTAATATCCTACATGGGAATCGAACCCACGGCACTGGCACGGAAGGTCGGCATCTTAACCACTACGCCTTCTGTGCAATCAACATTATTTCCCAAGCCCAACCAGTTGGGCTTCCGGCTCACTCGCTCACCGAACGAAGCGCAATAGCACATTGCCACTACTCAGACGTCGATCTTCTGCGAGAGTGTGGTACTACCCCGGACGGACCGGCCCGCGGCTGTAGACAGAAAACTGTCAACAACGTGGTCCTACCACAATTGATTATATCGCCTATATTTTCATTCTTTAGGTGCCATTTGAAATAAAACTACTTTTACGGATTCTATCGCGTTTGTATTTGATTTATAATTTCCCGACGTTTCGAACACTTTAGAGTGATCATGGTCACGGGAGGACTGGTCCTCCCGTGACCATGATCACTGTAAATCGCGCGATAGAATCCGTAAAAGTAGTTTTATTTCAAATGTGTAATACGCGCGTAAGCATTAGAAGTCATTACTTTAGGTGCCAGTTCTATCTGAACTAAATATAAAAATATGAATATTTACACCAAAACTAGTACCTCATATGTTTTAAAGTACTTATAGTCTATAAAATATAGCTTGATCTCTGTGACAGTTCTCACTAGTACCGGACGCTTACGATTTGGTCCGTATTTTTGTCGATATAATTCTTTATTTTTTAAAGATATTTGCTACTGCAATTGAAAAAAAATGTATGCAAATCTTATTGAATTTCAATCAAATGGATGGGTGAATCGATCATAAATGGAAAACAATCTATGAAGATCTTATTGAATTTAAATCAATGGATTTTATTTAATTTAAACTAAAGCTGTTAATTAACTATTTTTATTATTCGAAACGTACTCGTATATTCGAATAACGTATTATTCGAATGTACTCCACATACAAGTTCATCGTCACTATTATCGTCATCGCTAGAGCATTCCTGTAGTTGATGATGAGTTCTTGGTCATTGATTATTTCATGAATAATCATGTTTATTTTATAAAAGAATTTATAAAATCCGATTACGAAATGAAAAATGATGTCGCAAGCGGGATTCGAACCCGCGTCTATTGGGATTCCGGCCCAATCGTGCTGCCATTGCACCACCGCGACTAATTGTAGGACATGCAAATTTCACTCCGTATTATATTTACGTCTTAAGGTGACGGTATGCTATCTACCCGACAATGTTTACACATTGTTATAGGCTTAATACTTCAAACTTTACAGTTAGAATTGTATTAAACGATGACACAACCTTGTTATTTAAATTACTGAAATTTAGCACTTAATATGCTTAATTATTTATAAAATCCGATTACGAAATGAAAAATGATGTCGCCAGCGGGATTCGAACCCGCGTCTATTGGGATTCCGGCCCAATCGTGCTGCCATTGCACCACCGCGACTAATTGTAGGACATGCAAATTTCACTCCGTATTATATTTACGTCTTAAGGTGACGGTATGCTATCTACCCGACAATGTTTACACATTGTTATAGGCTTAATACTTCAAACTTTACAGTTAGAATTGTATTAAACGATGACACAACCTTGTTATTTAAATTACTGAAATTTAGCACTTAATATGCTTAATTATTTATAAAATCCGATTACGAAATGAAAAATGATGTCGCAAGCGGGATTCGAACCCGCGTCTATTGGGATTCCGGCCCAATCGTGCTGCCATTGCACCACCGCGACTAATTGTAGGACATGCAAATTTCACTCCGTATTATATTTACGTCTTAAGGTGACGGTATGCTACCTACCCGACAATGTTTACACATTGTTATAGGCTTAATACTTCAAACTTTACAGTTAGAATTGTATTAAACGATGACACAACCTTGTTATTTAAATTACTGAAATTTAGCACTTAGTATGCTTAATTATTTATAAAATCCGATTACGAAATGAAAAATGATGTCGCAAGCGGGATTCGAACCCGCGTCTATTGGGATTCCGGCCCAATCGTGCTGCCATTGCACCACCGCGACTAATTGTAGGACATGCAAATTTCACTCCGTATTATATTTACGTCTTAAGGTGACGGTATGCTATCTACCCGACAATGTTTACACATTGTTATAGGCTTAATACTTCAAACTTTACAGTTAGAATTGTATTAAACGATGACACAACCTTGTTATTTAAATTACTGAAATTTAGCACTTAATATGCTTAATTATTTATAAAATCCGATTACGAAATGAAAAATGATGTCGCAAGCGGGATTCGAACCCGCGTCTATTGGGATTCCGGCCCAATCGTGCTGCCATTGCACCACCGCGACTAATTGTAGGACATGCAAATTTCACTCCGTATTATATTTACGTCTTAAGGTGACGGTATGCTATCTACCCGACAATGTTTACACATTGTTATGGGCTTAATACTTCAAACTTTACAGTTAGAATTGTATTAAACGATGACACAACCTTGTTATTTAAATTACTGAAATTTAGCACTTAATATGCTTAATTATTTATAAAATCCGATTACGAAATGAAAAATGATGTCGCAAGCGGGATTCGAACCCGCGTCTATTGGGATTCCGGCCCAATCGTGCTGCCATTGCACCACCGCGACTAATTGTAGGACATGCAAATTTCACTCCGTATTATATTTACGTCTTAAGGTGACGGTATGCTATCTACCCGACAATGTTTACACATTGTTATAGGCTTAATACTTCAAACTTTACAGTTAGAATTGTATTAAACGATGACACAACCTTGTTATTTAAATTACTGAAATTTAGCACTTAATATGCTTAATTATTTATAAAATCCGATTACGAAATGAAAAATGATGTCGCAAGCGGGATTCGAACCCGCGTCTATTGGGATTCCGGCCCAATCGTGCTGCCATTGCACCACCGCGACTAATTGTAGGACATGCAAATTTCACTCCGTATTATATTTACGTCTTAAGGTGACGGTATGCTATCTACCCGACAATGTTTACACATTGTTATAGGCTTAATACTTCAAACTTTACAGTTAGAATTGTATTAAACGATGACACAACCTTGTTATTTAAATTACTGAAATTTAGCACTTAATATGCTTAATTATTTATAAAATCCGATTACGAAATGAAAAATGATGTCGCAAGCGGGATTCGAACCCGCGTCTATTGGGATTCCGGCCCAATCGTGCTGCCATTGCACCACCGCGACTAATTGTAGGACATGCAAATTTCACTCCGTATTATATTTACGTCTTAAGGTGACGGTATGCTATCTACCCGACAATGTTTACACATTGTTATAGGCTTAATACTTCAAACTTTACAGTTAGAATTGTATTAAACGATGACACAGCCTTGTTATTTAAATTACTGAAATTTAGCACTTAATATGCTTAATTATTTATAAAATCCGATTACGAAATGAAAAATGATGTCGCAAGCGGGATTCGAACCCGCGTCTATTGGGATTCCGGCCCAATCGTGCTGCCATTGCACCACCGCGACTAATTGTAGGACATGCAAATTTCACTCCGTATTATATTTACGTCTTAAGGTGACGGTATGCTATCTACCCGACAATGTTTACACATTGTTATAGGCTTAATACTTCAAACTTTACAGTTAGAATTGTATTAAACGATGACACAACCTTGTTATTTAAATTACTGAAATTTAGCACTAAATATGCTTAATTATTTATAAAATCCGATTACGAAATGAAAAATGATGTCGCAAGCGGGATTCGAACCCGCGTCTATTGGGATTCCGGCCCAATCGTGCTGCCATTGCACCACCGCGACTAATTGTAGGACATGCAAATTTCACTCCGTATTATATTTACGTCTTAAGGTGACGGTATGCTATCTACCCGACAATGTTTACACATTGTTATAGGCTTAATACTTCAAACTTTACAGTTAGAATTGTATTAAACGATGACACAACCTTGTTATTTAAATTACTGAAATTTAGCACTTAATATGCTTAATTATTTATAAAATCCGATTACGAAATGAAAAATGATGTCGCAAGCGGGATTCGAACCCGCGTCTATTGGGATTCCGGCCCAATCGTGCTGCCATTGCACCACCGCGACTAATTGTAGGACATGCAAATTTCACTCCGTATTATATTTACGTCTTAAGGTGACGGTATGCTATCTACCCGACAATGTTTACACATTGTTATAGGCTTAATACTTCAAACTTTACAGTTAGAATTGTATTAAACGATGACACAACCTTGTTATTTAAATTACTGAAATTTAGCACTTAGTATGCTTAATTATTTATAAAATCCGATTACGAAATGAAAAATGATGTCGCAAGCGGGATTCGAACCCGCGTCTATTGGGATTCCGGCCCAATCGTGCTGCCATTGCACCACCGCGACTAATTGTAGGACATGCAAATTTCACTCCGTATTATATTTACGTCTTAAGGTGACGGTATGCTATCTACCCGACAATGTTTACACATTGTTATAGGCTTAATACTTCAAACTTTACAGTTAGAATTGTATTAAACGATGACACAACCTTGTTATTTAAATTACTGAAATTTAGCACTTAATATGCTTAATTATTTATAAAATCCGATTACGAAATGAAAAATGATGTCGCAAGCGGGATTCGAACCCGCGTCTATTGGGATTCCGGCCCAATCGTGCTGCCATTGCACCACCGCGACTAATTGTAGGACATGCAAATTTCACTCCGTATTATATTTACGTCTTAAGGTGACGGTATGCTATCTACCCGACAATGTTTACACATTGTTATAGGCTTAATACTTCAAACTTTACAGTTAGAATTGTATTAAACGATGACACAACCTTGTTATTTAAATTACTGAAATTGAGCACTTAATATGCTTAATTATTTATAAAATCCGATTACGAAATGAAAAATGATGTCGCAAGCGGGATTCGAACCCGCGTCTATTGGGATTCCGGCCAATCGTGCTGCCATTGCACCACCGCGACTAATTGTAGGACATGCAAATTTCACTCCGTATTATATTTACGTCTTAAGGTGACGGTATGCTATCTACCCGACAATGTTTACACATTGTTATAGGCTTAATACTTCAAACTTTACAGTTAGAATTGTATTAAACGATGACACAACCTTGTTATTTAAATTACTGAAATTTAGCACTTAATATGCTTAATTATTTATAAAATCCGATTACGAAATGAAAAATGATGTCGCAAGCGGGATTCGAACCCGCGTCTATTGGGATTCCGGCCCAATCGTGCTGCCATTGCACCACCGCGACTAATTGTAGGACATGCAAATTTCACTCCGTATTATATTTACGTCTTAAGGTGACGGTATGCTATCTACCCGACAATGTTTACACATTGTTATAGGCTTAATACTTCAAACTTTACAGTTAGAATTGTATTAAACGATGACACAACCTTGTTATTTAAATTACTGAAATTTAGCACTTAATATGCTTAATTATTTATAAAATCCGATTACGAAATGAAAAATGATGTCGCAAGCGGGATTCGAACCCGTGTCTATTGGGATTCCGGCCCAATCGTGCTGCCATTGCACCACCGCGACTAATTGTAGGACATGCAAATTTCACTCCGTATTATATTTACGTCTTAAGGTGACGGTATGCTATCTACCCGACAATGTTTACACATTGTTATAGGCTTAATACTTCAAACTTTACAGTTAGAATTGTATTAAACGATGACACAACCTTGTTATTTAAATTACTGAAATTTAGCACTTAATATGCTTAATTATTTATAAAATCCGATTACGAAATGAAAAATGATGTCGCAAGCGGGATTCGAACCCGCGTCTATTGGGATTCCGGCCCAATCGTGCTGCCATTGCACCACCGCGACTAATTGTAGGACATGCAAATTTCACTCCGTATTATATTTACGTCTTAAGGTGACGGTATGCTATCTACCCGACAATGTTTACACATTGTTATAGGCTTAATACTTCAAACTTTACAGTTAGAATTGTATTAAACGATGACACAACCTTGTTATTTAAATTACTGAAATTTAGCACTTAATATGCTTAATTATTTATAAAATCCGATTACGAAATGAAAAATGATGTCGCAAGCGGGATTCGAACCCGCGTCTATTGGGATTCCGGCCCAATCGTGCTGCCATTGCACCACCGCGACTAATTGTAGGACATGCAAATTTCACTCCGTATTATATTTACGTCTTAAGGTGACGGTATGCTATCTACCCGACAATGTTTACACATTGTTATAGGCTTAATACTTCAAACTTTACAGTTAGAATTGTATTAAACGATGACACAACCTTGTTATTTAAATTACTGAAATTTAGCACTTAATATGCTTAATTATTTATAAAATCCGATTACGAAATGAAAAATGATGTCGCAAGCGGGATTCGAACCCGCGTCTATTGGGATTCCGGCCCAATCGTGCTGCCATTGCACCACCGCGACTAATTGTAGGACATGCAAATTTCACTCCGTATTATATTTACGTCTTAAGGTGACGGTATGCTATCTACCCGACAATGTTTACACATTGTTATAGGCTTAATACTTCAAACTTTACAGTTAGAATTGCGCCTACAATTAGCCGGAATCCCAATAGACGCGGGTTCGAATCCCGCTTGCGACATCATTTTTCATTTCGTAATCGGATTTTATAAATAATTAAGCATATTAAGTGCTAAATTTCAGTAATTTAAAAGAATTTATATTTTTAATATAAAAGAAATGGTCTTATTAATATCTATCTTAACTGATGTCTAAGTACTAAATTAACACAAGTTTCTTATTCTATAGAGTAACCAAGTGGTTTATATAGGTAATGTATTGGTTTTACTTGTTTTATAAATAATTAATAAGAATGTTATCGATTGCCCCATCTCTATCTTATTCTCAGTCCAGTATGACCTTGTATTTGCGTAAGCATCATATTTTTATAAAATGGTTACTAAGTATTTTAAAACATATGAGGTATAAGTATTGGAGTAAATGTTCATATTTTTATATTCATAATTCAGTTGAGATATAACTGACACGTAAAGAATAAAAATATAGGCGATCATAGTGGTAGGACCACGCTGTTGACAATTTTGAACCGATCGATCCGGGGTAGCACCACACTCTCGCAGAAGATCGACGTCTGAGTAATGGCAATGTGCTATTGCGCTTCGTTCAGTGAGCGAGAGAGCCAGAAGCCGAACTGGGTGGGTTTGAGGATTTTATTGGTTGGCAGCGGCTTAAGCTATATATACCCTTGGTATTGCAAAGGCCAATGGGCGGCAGTGACACTTACCATCAGGTGTGCTGCTTGCTCGTTTGCCACCATAAGCAATAAAAAAAAATACCAAACAAGATTGTAAACATGACGCGTATTCAAAATTACTTCATCGTTTTGTAGCTATCTGTCACAGAGATCAAGCTATATTTTAAGGACTAAAGTAACCATTTTATAAAAGTATGGTGCTTACGCAAGTACCTACAAGATCATACTGAACTGAGATTTAGATATTTTATAAACCACATGGATACTCATACCATTACTCATACAAACATTACCTTTATAAACCACATGGTTACTCTATAAAATAAGTAAATTGTGTTAATTTAGTATTCAGACATCAGTTATAATATTAATAAGACTATTTCTATTATATTAAAAAGATAATTTCTTTTATAAAATAAACATGATTATTCATGAAATAATCTGTGACCAAGAACTCATCATCAACCTACAGGAAAGCTCCAGTGATGATGATAATTTATTTAAATTCAATAAGATTTTCATAAATTGTTTTAAATTTATAATCGATTCATCCATTTGATTGAAGTTCAATAAGATTTTCATGTATTGTTTTTCAATTGCAGTAGCAAATAACTTTAAAAAATAAGGAATTATATCGACAATTATTATATTAATTATATAAAAATACGGACTGCATCGTAAGCGTGCTGGACTAATGAGAACTTTTATAGAGATCAAGCTATATTTTATAGGCTATAGTTAAATAACCCTGTGGACTAAATTAAAAAAGACCTTTTAAGACTCTCTGCTTATATGAACCGACCTTAGTTTTTCCCGTGACCACCGCACAGAAAAAATCTAGTCCAAATTCAATGGTAGTAAGTTACCGACTAATAAATAGACTTACCTATAAAGTCGCCTAGTCGTGATCCAAGTAAGGCTCCAGCACTTGTGACCACAGCACAATTATTGAATTGACGATCTGCCAGTAATGGAGATTTAGGAATCTTAAATCGGAGTCGCCGAAATGGTTCATCGTTCGCAGTCACTGTTCGCATTCCTATTCGCTTTAAAGCACACATCACCTCTACTTTTGAACTTTCCTTACGATGACTATTGTCATATTTTACATCGTATGTATTATGCGAGTCCAGACCAGACTTGAAAACTTTACTTTCACCCATAAGAACCCTGTGAAATTCCTTTAACAAGAGGTCCTTAAATGCCGCCGTCCGCTCTTCGCAGTCCGATGACAATAAATCGTCACAAATATATTTGTCGGTATCAAATTCTAGTAGCGGCATGTGTATGTTAGGAAATCTAGGACTCCCATGACTCTTTCGTATTATATTGTGAGATGGATTATTTGAAACAGATGGTCTATTTGATGTTTGAATTTCTACTCCGTTACTCCATAAAACTCCAACAGCAGATCTGCGATTTTTGCGTAGGGCATCAATTCTCAAACTCATATTAGATTGATTTTTGGAATAATATTTATCAGGAGCGTAGGTATCATGGTAATTTAATACAGATAATGGCTTCTGAGAATCTGGAGATTTGCTAAACAATCTTTGTTTTTCTATATACAACCAATATTGCGACCAAATTAAATATAGATAACCACACATACCAAAGAAAAGGAGGTTGATAAAAACCCAAACGGACATAGCAGCTGCTTTCATGTTTTTCACTAAATCACTTTACATTAACTTGTCGTCTAACCAACTAAGAAAACTGCAACTAATACTACCTGCTACACTAATATTGAAACCACAATCGTATAATCAGGATAGAATGAATCTGTACTCGTAGGGCGGAACACGAACAGCTGATTTTATTTGTAAAGCGCGTGCGTAGGCATAGCGCAGCCGCGGACCAATCTGCTAGATACTACTGCGGTTTATTAAAATTTTTGCTGCGGCAAGTAGTGTCCTTATTCTAAAAAAAATGTTTGTTATCCATAACTGTAAACTTATTCCATTTCGCCTTTGAAGTTAAATCGCATTCGTTAATTTTTTATATAAATATATTGGTTATCGTTCGATCTGACTCTAACGTTATATAAAGCTATGTATAATATAATATGTATATATATAATATGTATATCTAGTTATATATATCATGTTAACTTATCCATACCTTAATTAAACATATACATCAATAGTGAAAATTCAGAACATGTCCTTGCTTTAGACATACCAAAGCATCATATGTAGGTCGTTAACTCGTTAGGGTATTTTTTTTTTCAATTTTCTTTTTTTTTCGGTCACATCATGAAATTTTGTTGCACGTACCCAAAATGGAATTCTCTAAAAGTTTGGGCCCTTAATATTAATATTAAGTCCCCGACCAAGGCGTGTAAAGATTTCCCATTAAAAATACACGCAAACTCTGATTTTTGGAGTTATACTTCTTTTGGCGCGTTAGGGAAAAATGATGAGAGTAAATTTTTACGATGTGCGCACACACCGTCACGAAAAACCGACACCCTGAAGTTAGCTATAGTATATAAGTATAACATTTTAGTTTTTTTTGTAATATTTAAATAAACTTTATTTAACTAGATAATGCGTTATAATAAAACTTTCAGTGTATTAAATACCTTTGTTCTATTGTTAGTGTCGTTTTTTCTACAAACGTAGAATAAGGCGAAAGATAAAATTTTTGAATAGATTTTTATTTTGTTACGCCAAAGAATTATAACTTCTAACGCGTGTACATAATTACACACACACTTTTTTTATCTTTAAATTTCTATAGCTCAGTGGTATTTCATAGCATCGCTTCGACCATGGACGGTTTTTTTTTTTTGGAATTGAATGCTCTACAAAAGTGCCCATTGCGGCCAAGCCGTAACTCGAACCGGCGGGGTAGTACAGGCCTCTTAAATTTGATTTTCCGTGAAATTTGCGTTTTTACTCATCTATCTAGTGAATAATAAGAATTACAGAAAAAAATGGCAATAACAAACTTGTAGAACCTTAAATTTCCTACAAGAAAGGTTCTTAGTACCAATTCGTTAAAATCAATATTTCAGAAGATATTTAATGATAAAGTTTGTTATTTATCGAAAATCGCGTCAAATTATAAAAAATAACGTTATTAAATAACTTGTATAACTATCATTAATAGCATTAAATAACATTTTTGTTGAGCATTCAATTCTGAAAAAACCCGTCCATGGTCGAAGCGATGCTATGAAATGCCATTGAGCTATAGCTATTTAAAGAAAAAAAATCAGAGTTTCTGTGTTTTTTGAATGGGAGATCTTTACACGCCTTGGTGGAGGACTTAATATTAATATTATGGACCCAAACTTTCACAGAATGTTTTTTGGGTACTTGCAACAAAAGGATGGTGTCCGATGGTTTACTGTGTGAGACACAAGGAGATTTCAGGAGTGGAAGAGGATGCATGGATCAAGTGTTCTCTCTGCGCAACATTGTGGAGAAGCATCTGGCTCTAGGTCAGAGGGTTTTCTGCAGTTTTGTGGATCTGGAGAGAGCATTTGACACGGTTGTACGAAAGGAACTTTGGGACGTTTTACCGGAGTATGGTATTAACGGTAAACTGCTACGGGCTGTGCAGTCCAGTTACATGGGCTGTAGAGCCTGTGTGCGGCTGGATGATGGAATGTCGCCTTGGTTTGACGTCAATATCGGCGTTAAGCAGGGGTGCGTTCTGTCAGCCAGGCTGTTTATCATATATATAGATGTCTCCAAAGGTTGAACGATATGAATGTGGGAGTCCAGATGGGCGACTCAGTGGTCACGCTCTGCCATATGCAGATGATGCAGTCCTGCTGGCACAGTCAGCGACTGACCTGCAGACCCTAGTCGACACAATGACAGAAGATTGTAAGAAAAGGGGTCTACGCGTGAATGTGAGCAAAACCAAAATAATGGTCTTTGAAAGAGATGAAGCCAGAACAGATGTAAGAGTAACAATAGGTAATGATGTACTGGAGCAAGTGGATGAATTTGTATATCTTGGATGTGGATTTAGCCGAGATGGAAGGTACACCACTGATATAGAGCGAAGAGTGAATGCGGGAAATAGAGTGAACGGAGCGTTGGGGCAACATCTCAATAGCCACCACCTCAGCCAGAAGGCACGTGTAGCAATACATAATGCAGTGCTTGTCCCAACATTACTGTATGGAAGCGAGAGTTGGGTATGCAGAAAAGAGTATAAAAGTAAAATTAATGCGGTGGAAATGCGATCTCTACAGCAAATCTGTGGAGTTAGGCTGATCGATCGCATTCGTAACGACGACGTAAGAAAGCGAGTAGGTATGAAAGAGAGTATTGGTGTAAAGATGCGAAAGGGAATGCTCCGATGGTTCGGACATGTGGAAAGAATGCCGAACGAACGTCTGGTTAAGAAGATATACAATGCGAAAGTGAAAGGATGTAGGTACCGGGGGAGACCGAGACTAACCTACCTAGACCAGATCGGTCATGTACTGAATGAAGGTGGAGTCAAGAGTCTCCGAAACCGGCGAGCGTGTATGAAGAGAATTATGAATGTTGAGGAAGCGAGTGAAGTATGCAAGGATAGAGTTCTCTGGCACTCTGTTCTCTCTGCCTACCCTGCAAGGGACAAGGCGTGATGGTATGTATGTAGGTAAATATGTAGAGTACGATATTTGAAATTATTGTTGTATTTATAAAAAACAAATTGCAGTGTGTGTGTTGACTGCACAGATGGCGTAGTGGTTAAGATACCGACCTTCCGTGCCAGTGCCGTGGATTCGATTCCCACGCAGGACATTACTTTGTGTGATCCACCAAGTGTTGTTCTGGGTCTGGGTGTAATTTGTCTGCGTTAATTGCATGTTTGTAAAGTCCCCCGCAATACAAGGATTATTTCCTTAGTGCAGGGTGGTGTTTATAAAAAAAAAAAAATCAAACCTACAGGTGAACTCAGAATCTTGAAATTTGGTACGAAGCAACGTTTTATAGCACAGATAAAGGAAAAATTGTGAAAACCGTAAATTTTTAATTACATCATATATAAAAAATATTTTTAATAATTTTAAACTCACTAACCCTTTCCTCCTGAACGTGTCGAGGTATTAAATTGAAATTCATATCAAATACTCAGGTCTATAATACATTTAAGTTGTAACAAAATCAAACTTCTATGTCAACGCAATCAAAAGAAACAGCAATTTAAGCCGCATATTTTCAAACTCGCAACTACTTTCAAGGGAATCAAAACCTAAAAGATACTTCCAGTCGACCTATAACCTTGAAATTTGTTATGAAGCAATGTTTTATAAATATAAGCAATGTTATATAAAGGGAAAATTCAAAAAACCCTAAATTTTTAGTTACATCACATTTTTTTTTAGTTTTACGGAGCCCTTCGTGCGCGAGTACAACTCGCACTTGGCCGATTTTTTTTTGGCGGCGGGCTATTGAGTGGTCACACCTAGGGTTGCCAACCGTACTAATATATAGTATACATACATACATACATACATACATATCATCACGCCATATCCCTTGCAGGGTAGGCAGAGAGAACAGAGTGCCAGAGAACTCTATCTCTGCATACTTCACTCGCTTCCTCAACATTCATAATTCTCTTCATACACGCTCGCCGGTTTCGGAGACTCTTGACTTCACCTTCCTTCAGTACATGACCGATCTGGTCTAGGTAGGTTAGTCTCGGTCTCCCTCGATACCTACATCCTTCCACTTTCGCATTGTATATCTTCTTAACCAGGCGTTCGTTCGGCATTCTTTCCACATGTCCGAACCATCGGAGCATTCCCTTTCGCATCTTTACACCAATACTCTCTTTCATACCTACTCGCTCTCTTATGTCGTCGTTACGAATGCGGTCGGTCAGCCTAACTCCACAAATTTTCCGCAGAGATCGCATTTCGACCGCATTAATTTTACTATCATACTCTTTTCTGCATACCCAACTCTCGCTTCCATACAGTAATGTTGGGACAAGCACTGCGTTATGTATTGCTACACGTGCCTTCTGGCTGAGGTGGTGGCTGCCGAAAAGTTGCCCCAACGCTCCGTTCACTCTATTTCCCGCATTCACTCTTCGCTCTATATCAGTGGTGTACCTTCCATCTCGGCTAAATCCACATCCAAGATATACAAATTCATCCACTTGCTCTAGTACATCATTACCTATTGTTACTCTTACATCTGTTCTGGTTTTATCTCTTTCAAAGACCATTATTTTGGTTTTGCTCACATTCACGCGTAGACCCCTTTTCTTACAATCTTCTGTCATTGTGTCGACTAGGGTCTGCAGGTCAGTCGCTGACTGTGCCAGCAGGACTGCATCATCTGCATAAAGCAGAGCAGTGACCACTGAGTCGCCCATCTGGACTCCCACATTCATATCGTTCAACCTTTGAAGACATTTATCCAGATATATGATAAACAGCCTGGCTGACAGAACGCACCCCTGCTTAACGCCGATATTGACGTCAAACCAAGGCGACATTCCATCATCCAGCCGCACACAGGCTCTACAGCCCATGTAACTGGACTGCACAGCCTGTAGCAGTTTACCGTTAATACCATACTCCGGTAAAATGTCCCAAAGTTCCTTTCGTACAACCGTGTCAAATGCTCTCTCCAGATCCACAAAACTGCAGAAAACCCTCTGACCTAGAGCCAGATGCTTCTCCACAATGTTGCGCAGAGAGAACACTTGATCCATGCATCATATATAGTATATTGTACTATATTTCGGGTCTGCGTACTATATACTGTTGGAGAAATATATAGTACGCAAAAATACTATAGTTTGAACATCGAACGAAATCTAATATTATTTTTTTTATGAATTCGAAATGGTGAGAAGAGAGTAACAAAAGTAGTATCACATTAATAATAATAAATTTAAATTTTCTACAAAATACTATATTTTTAGAGGTGTACTATATTTTTGTAGCTTATTTTGAAAAATACTGTATTTCGTTGAAAAAATGTTGGCAACCCTAATCACACCCCACACACAGAAGCGGCGCGCGAACCCAATGACCCGCCCTACATGTACCTCTCTTCGCCGAGCGAGCGGGCCACCGGAACCCAGTCTTTGTCTACAGTGTCCGTCCGAGGTAGTACCACATTCTCGCAGAAAATCGACGTGTGAGCAGTGGTAATAAGCTGTTGCGTTTCGGTCGCTGAGCGAGCGCCGGCAACCCAACATTCTGAGAGGGTTTGGAAGTTTTTATTGGTAGGCAGCGGTCTAGCTATACCTCTGGTATTACAAAGGTCCATGGTACGACAGTAACGCTTACCATCAGGTGACTGCTTGCTCGTTTGTCACCATATGAAATTAAAATATATGTATATATATTGAAAAACTACAATTATTTACACAAGAAACACCAAATATATATATATATATATATATATATATATATATATAATGAAAACTCAAAATTATAATAACGAATAGCGATATGATGCATTTAATAGTTACGTTTACGTAACTATATTTGCCAGTATTACAATGGCAATGTGGTTGGATACTTGGTCTTTTCAATCGATTCGATTTTTTTTTTTATGAAATAAACATCTGAATACTGTGTTATCAGTAGGTACCGCTGACACTAAGATTTTTATTGACACTTAATGATTGACGATAGTAAAAGGAAACAGAACTATTAGAAAATTTATTTTAAAATAATACATTTTATAAAAAGCAACTCTAAATGATAAATTGGTTCACAACCTGAGGATATAAATAATTAATAAAACTAGCAGAAAATTTAAATAAAATTAATAAATTTTACATTTTATATAATTTCTTAGATAAATATATCAAGATACCTACAATGTTTCAACTTTTACGATAACTATCTAATTGGTTCAATTATGTACCTTGTTAAGGATATGACGTAATCATATAAAGGCTTGCAGCTTGTTACAAATATTACTTAATTATAATACATATTAGAGGATAAAAAATAGGAACTAGATAATAGTTATCTAGTTCCTATTTTTTATCCTCTAATACAAACACAACACAGCTTAAAATTAAAACAACTTCAAAATAATATTGATTAATTACTAATAACAAAAGGAAACAAGATATTTTTCTTTATTACAAAACTTTTTTTTATAGCAAACATAGATGCTCTTGTTGACCTCTTCAAAAATCTCTTCTCTGCTTAGGGTAAGACTATTTTGCCAGAGAAGGGATCAGTACCAGTGGCCCGTTCACTGTACGGCCGATTATGGGTTCCTTCTGGTGGTCCGTGCGGTTTGAGAGATGTAACCAGACCATAGCTTGTCTCCAAAAAAAGGACAAAACAATTCTTTAAACATGTTGACATATTAAATAGAAAACTCTTATACCCATTATAAAATCAACATTTACCCATTATAAAATTATCAAACAATCTTCTCGATTATAACAAACATATTATGGTGATATACATGTCTGCTTTATTTTGAAGTAATTATCAACCGTAACTAACATTCGATACCAAGAAAAAAGTATGATGAGAATATGTTATGTCTATGGTTATATATCAAATAAATATATCGTATGCTTTTTCGTGAAAAGCCTCAAAAAAGTGGTTTTCCGTTATTGCGAAATCGTGAAAGCTACTTGATCTAGAATTAAAAATATAGATATGACTTATTCGAGAAGGTTTTTATAGTAAAGGAACTATATATACGCCTATCAAACGATGAGGATAATATCGCTGTCAATATGAAAAAATAACATATCAAAAAATATCTCAAATATGCCAAAATAGATGGTTCTATAATTATTAAACAGCAATCATGAAATAAAACCGCATATAAAACTCCAAACTCTCATAAATCTGAAGAAATAAGTTGAAAATTATCTTTGGAAAGGGGCAATTCTTTTTGTAATTTGTCGATATATAGGCTTGCGTCGATCACCGCCAACTAAAAGCAGCTAATAGTAATACTAACCTAGTAACTATATCATAACTATATCAATAAAATATTCAAATTCCCTTTCAACACTCTCAGTCAGGTGAAGATTTTACCTTACAGGTCTATTCCAAGTCCTTTGATGCATAGTCACAATACAGTGCACGCGCTATAATGAATCCCAAAAAAAAAATCAAAAAAAAAATATCCGTTATATCAAATAATTGGTTACAGTGAGGTTTCTTATATAGAAGTTAGGCTAGTTTAAGATAAGACCTCAATATTTCTAATTATTCCTCTGTTTATTCTTTTATAACAATTCCTATTAATAAGTAAAAACACATTTAAATGAAAACAAAATATAATGAAAATTATTTTCCTGATGTTTTAAGGCAGTCTTGCAAAATTTAAATAAATTTTAGAGATATCTATCTATTTTTAACCGACTTCTTTATAGGATTCTCGTTTAAATGAGTGCGCAGGTTTTCAATCTTTTTTTCCTTCTTAACTATTGTAAATTTAAAAACAGATACAAATAATAATGTTTATTTTAGAACAAACCACAATGGTTGTCTTATGATCAATTTTTCAAAACCTGTTGGTCATATAAATTGCAACTGAGATTGTGGAATTGCATTTAATTGATCGGTAGTATGCGTTATATAAAGGTTAGGTTGCCAAAACTATTAAAATAGCTGTAAATTATATTTCCTATTCGCATTTTGCAATGATTGAAAATTCGTTCTTTAGATGTTTCTGCCAAAGGAAATATCGTAATGTAAAGGTCTATTTTGTATTGACTTTTAAGAGCTGTACTAGGTGATTTCGAAAAATTCGTTAAATAGCCTAATATTGAGGTTCGTTCTATTGAGGTTACACTGTATTAGTGATTTAGAATATTCAGTGCAATTCTTTTGTCAATTTTTTGCAAGCGATATAGGTATTTCATCGTTCATTTCAGAGCACTACTCACCGTAATAGCATATAACATTAGAATTAAATTACTGCCCAAAATACCTACCATTCTCCTTAACTTATTCTTCTTGCTATTATTTACTTTGTATGACATGAAATTGTGCTTAATCGCTTATTAGTAGCATTACCTATTAGCAGCAATAGGGGCCATCCATTAATCACGTGAGGCTTGAAAGAGGAGGGGGGAGGTGTTTGACAAAAATCACTAAATATCACAAGGCCGAGGGGAGTATAATAAGATATCGCGTGTATTTAATTTTAAGTCAAGCGCGCGATTTCTAAACCGAAACAGGCGTGTAGTGAGACTTTGACTTGCCGTTGCCAAGCAACGAACGAAGTCCTCACGCGCCGTCGACGACCGCCCGGCTCATTTTGTGCAACGTATATAAAAGGGAAAAAGCGAGAATATAATGAGTTGTGGGCTAATTATTTGTAGGTACTAAAAATTCACGTGATTCTGGGGGGCATAGTTTTAAACCTCACCGCGTATTATTAAGAAGCCGGGGGGGGTTAAAAAATGCTAAAAAGATCACGTGATTAATGGAAGGACCTTACCCATTAGAATCGAATCCACCTTTGCTTGTATGTGAAATGTATCCACCGTCTGCTAGCGAAGCTATCTTATTAATGTCTCTAATTTTGTATAATAACAATATTTTATGCATTTTACTACTAATAAAGATTTCACATGATTTTAGTCTACGATTAACAATATTAATACCTTAAAATAACTAGTGACTAGATAAACAGGGATAAAAAAGTACAAAATAGGGCCCATCTAATATCAATAGGAATTGAACTTTGCATCAATTACAATATCTATTAATTAAATATTTAGAGAAACCGAGGTCATTTTAATATGTTTTGTTCACATAAGCTACAATTAGACGCTCGTATGATTCCAATATCACGGAGAAATGTCGAAATATTGTCGAAATACTATATTTTCTAAGTCATATATTCTTATGGCAGTTGCGGCGATGGGGGCCGCCACCCATCACGCCTTGCCCAGTCAGGCGAGTCGAGGAGAGCAGAGTGCCGGGGTGGGCACGTGGAATATGGAGTCAAGAGTCTCCGAAACCGGCGAGCGTGTATAAAGAGAATTATGAATGTTGAGGAAGCGAGTGAAGTATGCAAAGATAGAGTTCTCTGGCACTCTGTTCTCTCTGCCTACCCTGCAAGGGATATGGCGTGATGATATGTATGTATGTATGTATATATTCTTATACTGTTTTATTTTAATCTTTTAATAATCTTCTAATACGCTATTATCGGAAAGGTTATATTTCTCTTGTATCAATAATATCACGGTATACTAAGCTTGCGTAAAGTTTATATAAAACTGGCTAGCCAGTGGGTCTGTTGTACCTATATTTTGGCCGCTACCGTCACCAGCACTTACAATAACGACCACCCTCATCGGATGGTGGTTCCCCACTCTATAACTCGATTTGAACAAAACACAAATATTTAAAATGAACTTTGAGTTAATGATTTTTCGTTTTTTTTCTATTTTTATGCTATTGTAAAATATTGATATAAAAATTTAATAGAAAACCATGAATCTATCTCTATATCAAAACCCAATCATTTCTATATTTATGACTTAGATATTGTATGAAAGCTGAACCAATATCGTAATTGTACTATAAATGTTACTTAAGTAATCAACAGTTGAGGCACATTTGAGGAATAAGGAATTATGTTCAGACATTGCAAAGTTGAATCAGCGAGGATTGTTATTCCACCTATGGTAAGGATCAGGTG
Organism: Lymantria monacha; assembly: GCA_905163515.2. Lineage (NCBI taxonomy): Eukaryota > Metazoa > Arthropoda > Insecta > Lepidoptera > Erebidae > Lymantria > Lymantria monacha. The sequence continues at coordinate 20,857,019 of LR991082.1, forward strand.
TGACCACTCGTCGAGTTAACAACGTAGAATAATGTAGTAAAGGCAACATAGCTCCGCCCAACACCATCGCGCCAAATGTTGGTTTGTGGACCAGCCTACAAAAAACATTAAATCTATATTACTATTAGTCCTGAACTCTACCTTTGAGGTTGGTCTAACTTTGAGGTTGGTCTATCTTTGAGGTTGGTCTAACTTTGAGGTTGGTCTAACTTTGAGGTTGGTCTAAGTTTGAGGTTGGTCTAACTTTGAGGTTGGTCTAACTTTGAGGTTGGTCTATCTTTGAGGTTGGTCTAACTTTGAGGTTGGTCTAAGTTTGAGGTTGGTCTAACTTTGAGGTTGGTCTAACTTTAAGGTTGGTCTAACATTGAGGTTGATGTAACTTTGAGGTTAGTTTAACTTTGAGATTGGTCTACCTTTTAGGTTGGTCGAAATAATTTTAATAACTCTAATTTTGAGTTTGGTCGAAATAATTGTCGAAACTAGATAAAAAGAACAATTAGGTATTCGGGGATGGTTTAGAAAAACAAAATGTCAATATCGTACTTCTACTGCCCTTGGACATCATAAGCCTGTAGGATCGCTACGAGAATGGACACCCTCCTGGATAATTCATTTTAACTACGATTATGAAACCGCCAGCTAAGAGTCGTAATTATGTATTAATTCATCATCATTATCTCAGCAAACTTAAGTTCCACTATTAGACTCAGACCTCCTCCACAATAGGAAGAATATTAACCTACTACCCCACTGGTTAGACGTCTTGGAAAAAAGGAGTTTTATGTCCAGTTTGTCTTCTCTTGAATCAATGTTATTTACATAGCATATCCCTTAATTTACGATACTCATGGGTTAGAGCGGACGGTGAATTGTATTTTTACTCCGTCACCACATGCAAAAGGAATTAATTACTATATATTAATTAACTATTATCTATTAACTATATCCATTGGATAGGCCTATGTGCAACATTAAATTAAGCTAAGGTATGAATTAATGAAAAAAAAATCTATTAAAACAGGGAAAACTAGTTTTGCCGTCGTAAATATAAAAATATGAAATAAATCCAAAATCCGAATTAACACTTACCAAGGTATAGAAACGACAAACAGCGTGTATGAAAATGATAGAACTAAATTAATCCAAAATCTTGTACATCTCCTTAGGTTACTTGATATCCATTGGCACTGCAAAACTAAAGAAAATAACATTATTTTAAGAATAAGTAACATAAGAATAAACGAAACATTACAAAGTCTTTAATAACTTAAATACGAGCGAAAAATGATTGATCATTTTCTCTCGGTAATCAAGTTTTTATAAATAATCAAGTATGTTAAATGCTTAATTTGAGTAATTTGAAAGTCTAACATTTAAACCAATACATGCCTGGATATCAGCTCATCCGCGCTATAAAGGTGCGCTGCCTGAGCCGTCAATGATTCCCACAAATAGGATAATGCATATATGCCATACTGTAATGCAAATATGCCATATGCATTACAGTATTAGAAACTTAGGGTCTTTCTACGTTTTTTATTTGCTGTTTTATGGTGAACACGCTGAGGATTTGTTTAGAATGTATACATATACAGACCAGTTTTATGATTAACACTTAGAAAAGATAGTGTTGTCGACAGCATCTCTTTCGCGTTTCTATCGTCGGCATACTTCTAAGCTGCTAGCTTATTGCTTATTGATTCCAAGCACTATGAAATTGGCTTTCTTAAATATACATATATACATACATATCATCACGCCATATCCCTTGCAGGGTAGGCAGAGAGAACAGAGTGCCAGAGAACTCTATCTTTGCATACTTCACTCGCTTCCTCAACATTCATAGTTCTCTTCATACACGCTCGCCGGTTTCGGAGACTCTTGACTCTCTCTCTTTTTCTTAAATATGATTTGGGAAATTGCCTCACCTCAGAGTAGACAGTGACTACGCCCATTGAGTTGCTACAGTCCGCAAGTTATTTACGAACATAGATAAAAAAATGTGTCCAAAACTTCATACATTGGTCATGTCAGCATGGTGGATTATTATACAAACCTTTTCTACTCCTAAAAAAGACTCAAACTAATGTTCATCATCATCGTCATCATCACAGCCCATAAACGTCCCACTGTTGGGCTCGGGCCTCCTCCGTAATAGGAGAGAAATTAACCTACTATACCGCGCTGGTCAGATGTGTTGGTATAGAGTTTTGTTTCGAGTTTTTCTTCTCTCGCATATATGTTATATATGTTTTATATCCCTTAGTCGTGCCGTACGATCACCCACGGGTAAGATATGGGGTGGTGAATAGTATTATTACTCCGTTTCTGGAGAGTCAAACTAATGTTAATGAATTGATAATGATTTTTACTTACATAATGTGACCCAATCTGGATGCAAAGTCATTGCAGATGCAAATACTTGTACAAAACCCAATATTCTGTATTTCCAAGTATGTAAATTTGCATCTCTCCTCTCAAGATCATGCAATTGCTTGAGACTGTAGGAGCCTTTACGAAGAAGACATATAGGATCAGCAGTTGGAAACCTAATGGCATTGTAAGCTTGAAGCACACCACTTTCCACTACACCTACTGCTGTATACTGAAATGAAAATGTTTTAATTTTTTTAAATATAAGTGAGACTGCCTTGTATCATACATGATATATTACACTACTGAGCCTGAGTCTCCTTCACAATAGAAGAACCTCCCATGTAGGAACTGCCAGTCTTCAACGATGGGGCCAAGCTTGGGCCAATACTGGGCAACAAGCCTCGGCTGTCCAATGCTGGCCCAAGCCTGGACCGACCTTGTGCAATTGAGCCGTAACTTTTTTTTATCTTGGCCCAAGCTCGGGCCAGTCACGAGCAACCAAGCCTCGGCTATTCGATGCTGGTCCGAGCTTGGGCCAGTCTTGAACAGCCAAGGCTCGGCTATTCGATGCTGGCCCGAACTTGGGCCAGTCTTGAACTACCAAGCCTCGGCTACCCTGTGCTGATCCAAACATGGACTAGACCTTGATTAGCCGGGCGTCGGCTATTCGACGCTGGCCCGAGCTTGGGCCAGCCTTGAACAGCCGAGGCTCGGCTATTCGATGCTGGCCCAAGCTTTGGCCAGTCTTGAACAGCCGAGGCTCGGCTATTCGATGCTGGCCCGAACTTGGCCCAGTCTTGAACTACCAAGCCTCGGCTATCCTGTGCTGATCCGAGCTTGGGCCAGACCTTGATTAGCCGGGCGTCGGCTATTCGATGCTGGTCCAAGCTTGGGCCAGTCTTGAGCAGCCGAGGCTCGGCTATTCGATACTGGTCCGAGCTTGGGCCAGTCTTGTACAGCCAAGCCTCGGCTACTCGGTGCTGAACCGAGCTTGGGCCAGACCTTGATTGGCCGGGCGTCGGCTATTCGATGCTGGTCCGAGCATGGGCCAGTCTTGAACAGCCGAGGATCGGCTTTTCGATGCTGGCCCGAGCTTGGGCCAATCTTGAACATCCAAGCCTCGGCTACTCGGTGCTAATCCAAACTTGGGCCAGTCCTTAATCAGCCGAGCGTTGGCTATTCGATGCTAGCCCGAGCTTGGGCCAGTGTTGAACAGCCGAAGCTCGGCTATTCGATGCTGTCCGAGCTTGGGCCAGCCTTGAACAGCCGAGGCTCGGCTATTCGATGCTGGGCCGAACTTGGGCCAGTCTTGAACTACCAAGCCTCGGCTACTCGGTGCTGAACCGAGCTTGGGCCAGACCTTGATTAGCCGGGCGTCGGCTATTCGATGCTGGCCCAAGCTTGGCCCAGTCTCGTACAGCCGAGGCTCGGCTATTCGATGCTGGCCCGAGCTTGGGCCAGTCTTGTACACTCAAGCCTCGGCTACTCGGTGCTGAACCAAGCTTGGGCCAGACCTTGATTAGCCGAGGCTTGGCTAATCGATGCTGGTCCGAGCTTGGCCCAATCTTGAACAGCCGAGGATCGGCTATTCGATGCTGGCCCGAGCTTGGGCCAGCCTTGAACAGCCGAGGCTCGGCTACTCGGTGTTAATCCAAACTTGGGCCAGTCCTTAATCAGCCGAGCGTCGGCTATTCGATGCTAGCCCGAGCTTGGGCCAGTCTTGAACAGCCGAGGCTCGGCTATTCGATGCTGGTCCGAGCCTTTTCAAGACTATATTCATCATCTACTGTTTATGGTACTATAGAAAATCTAAGAAAAGAAATCTTTGAATTCCCCACTCCGTCAATAGATGTTGGTGTTATGAAATTAGTTTCTTGTGAAAAAGGATAAAATACTGTTCGAAATTCAATACGTACATCGAAAATGTATTTCATTTTAATGTACCTAAACAAGTGTCAATATAATTGACCTTCTAGGTTCATAATTATTTAAGTAGATGAGCGACGGCAAATAAGGATTTATATTAAAAACTTAAATATATATTTTTTAAATTTAATTTTTATACAAATTTTATTTTGTTTAAATATAGAATTTAAATAACATAAAATATTTCCATAGAATAGAAGGAGGTGGCCGGATGTCCGAAAATATCTAACAAAAGAATTAAAACGTGTTTAGATTTCACTTATCTTTATAAAAACATAATCTGAATTTCCTAAGTTCCTAGTTAAACATATTTAATTTTTCAGTTGAATTCGTAGGTACTATTCTTGCAATAAAAAAATAATAGTCATTTTAGCTTCAACGCCATATTGGTCAGATTGTTGTTGTTGTATTTATAAAATAATAGAGATTGACATATGTATCGATTATGCTTCTGTCGAATCAAAAATACAATTATGAAGATTGCGATACCAGAACGTATTGTTAATGTTTTGTATTTAATGAGTGCATTGGTTATATTAACTTAGCTTAATTATTTTTATATTCAGGCTAGAGATATTTATGTTAAAAAAGGAATTTAAGCTCACAAAAACAGAAAATCTTAAATTACAATTACGATCGATCTAGAGTACTTACAACTGGATAGTCAGTATTAGGCTATATTCATCATCGTAATTATCATCATCATCATCTTCCGTGTGGTGATAGGGTAAGAATACAATTCACCATCCCATATCTTACCCGTGCGTGATCGAAAGAGACGACAAAGGGATACAAAACGCATATAACATCTATGCAGGAGAAGTAAAACTCGAAACAAAACCCTATACCAACACGTCTGACCATCGTGGTATAGTAGGTCAATAAAACTCCTATTATGGAGGAGACTCGAGCCCATCAATGTGAAATATATGAGCTGAAATGATGAATCATTATTAAAATCTCAGCATCATCATATACGTATCTCATATATATCTCAATGCTGGACTCGAACCTCTTCTAAGTCGCCTTAGAAAAATTAAACGATAAGCGTGTAAATTATAACAATAAAACTGCTAAGTAGGTACCTACAAAAAAAAAATATAAACTTTTATTCTACTATTAACGATGCATATGCATAGATCAACATAAAATAATGCAAGCCTTTTAGAAAAGTTTATTATTTTTATTATTTAGTGAATTTTCCATTGATATTATATTTTTTAAAAAATGATCGATACATCGATTCGATAATATATTTGCCATACCGAACGCTGATGTAAATTGTCTGTTAAATAAATATCGAATGGACTCGATTCATCGATATTTAGTGTACTGTGTATGTAAGTGTGTACGTCTCTTGTTTGAGACCTTAGGTTTAGTTTTGTTGTTTCAATACGTTATACAAATATACACAATAAATAAAAGAATATGTAAATATTGCTCGCATAAGACAATGTTTAATATCATCATTATCGATGGATCTCCAATATTAAGATATATTGGTTCTTCTTCGTTACTTAATGGTTCTTTGAAATACAGCCAATACACAATACCTACAGGTAAATTTGTTTCACATTATAAAGTTATAGTTATACATTTTTTATAGTCATTATTAATGTAGTGTGTACCTATGCAAGTAATGTGAAATTAACCATCCTTATTTATGTATCCTTGACAGATTTTTACTTATATCATAATATTCTGTAACAATATTTTAAGATATCGTATAAAATACTTCATTGAATTCACGCTAGTTCAGATTGGAAGATTATGCTAAAAATACCTACGTATTAAAACTGTTTGCTTTATACTATGCCAAGAATAGAGATTGATCAATGTTTAGTCAAGAAAAGTTCCCCATAATAAAAATATAGTCGTACACCATGTGTCTAATAGCCCTTCTTAGAAAAAAATTCATCATGGAATTCTGAGCATCTAGTATGTTAGTATGTACCAACTCTAAAACAGTAAACTGTTTTAGTATTTATTGAGTCTATATTATTAATATATAGAAGTAGATTATAATAAGAACAAGTTTATGTACTTGTTCTTATACACCACCACATATATTTAATTAAACTAATGTTTAAATTGTATATATTATATAATTATGTAATACTATTTGGCTGTACAGTGTGTGGTGACAGTTGAGACTATAATGTGTTGGTGAAGCTAATAATGGATGAATGTCTAACAGTTGATGTCTATATGTGCTGATCGATGAATCCATCCAGGATAATAACTATATATTTTTTGTTTGATTTACAGAAACATTATTTTTGATTAGAAGCTATTGGTTCCACTAATTATAAAACAGATGTTACAAACATTAATAAAAGTAAAAGGAAACAATATTCAGTTACTGTATAGTGGATGTGGCAGAATGGTCAACGCAGTTGAAAAAAGTATAAAATGAATACTTAATTAAATGTTTATACAAATTATGCATGTAATTATATTTTAATTAATCAATAATAAACATTTCAGATTTTATACTGTCAAAGTATAGTTAATCAAAGGAAAGTGAAAATTATGCATATGATGAGTAAATTGCTAGTAAATTTCTAGAAAGGATAGAGGGCAGCCGATACCAATGATCAAAAATAAAATGTTACTTTTCATTAATAATTTACATGTATTTATTATGAATATGACTTATGTTTGAACTATGTAATGAGTGTAATTACTATTATATTAATACTCACAATAATAAATGTAATAATAATACATTATTTAGTTATACAGTGTTTTCTTTTTTATGAATTTCATCATAACATATGTAATATATATGTCATTTTCTATTTTTAGGGCTGCCAATATTTCAGGAGGAGGCCAACATTAATTATGCACGGGGTCAACATTCATTGCTAACCTGGGCCCAATGCTGTAAATCAAAGCTAGGCCCTATGCTGTAAATCAAAGCTGGGCCCAGACATTTACCAAGGTTGGCCCAGCATTGTATGCCATGCTCAGGCCAACGTTAATTGCCAGCCTTGTCGCAATGCTGTAAACCAAGCCCGGGCCTTAGTTACCATCCCAGTCTTTAACCAAGGTTGGCCCAGCGTTGTATGCCATGCTCGGGCCAACGTAAATTGCCAGCCTTGGCCCAATGCTGTAAACCAAGCCTGGGCCTTAGTTATCATCCCAGAGTTTAACCAAGGTTGGCCCAGCGTTGTTTGCCACGCTCGGGCCGACGCTAATTGCCAGCCTTGGCCCAATGCTGTATACCAAGCCTAGGCCTTAGTTATCATCCCAGAGTTTAACCAAGGTTGGCCCAGTGTTGTATGCCACGCTCGGGCCAACGTTAATTGCCAGCCTTGGCCCAATGCTGTATACCAAGCCTGGGCCTTAGTTATCATCCCGGTCTTTAACCAAGGTTGGCCCAGCGTTGTTTGCCATGCTCGGGCCGACGTGAATTGCCAGCCTTGGCCCAATGCTGTAAACCAAGCCTAGGCCTTAGTTATCATCCCAGAGTTTAACCAAGGTTGGCCCAGCGTAGTATGCCACGCTCGGGCCAACGTATATTGCCAGCCTTGGCCCAATGCTGTATACCAAGCCTGGGCCTTAGTTATCATCCCAGTCTTTAACCAAGTTTGGCCTAGCGTTGTTTGCCACGCCCGGGCCAGTGTTTCAAGCCAGCCTTGGCCCAATGCTGTAAGCCAAGCCTGGGCCTTAGTTATCATCCCAGACTTTAACCAAGGTAGGCCCAGTGTTGGCGTGCAACGTTGGGCCAAGCTTCAACAGGATTGGCGCAGGCTTGGACCAATGCTGGGCCCGTCGTCATTTCCTACATGGGCTACAATACCCTGCTAATCAAACAAGTTGGTATAGGGTTTTTTTTTTGAGTTTTACATCTCTCATTTTATATATTCCATTCCATTAGTTCGTAGTTTTCTCTGTCTATAGCCGCGGGCCGGTCTGTCCGGGATAGTACCGCACTCTCGCAGAAGATCGACGTCTGACTAATGGCAATGTGCTATTACGCTTCGTTCAGTGAACGAGAGAGCCGGAAGTCCAATTGGGTGGGTTTGGGGTTTGTATTGGTAGGCAGCGGCCTAGCTATACCCTTGGTATAGCAAAGGTCCCTTGGGCGGCGGTGACACCATCAGGTGTACTGCTTGCTCGTTTGCCACCAAAGATGACCAACATCTTTTGCAACACCCACAGGTAAGAATGTGTGTGGTGAAACATATTCTCTTTCTGTCACCATGTAAATTGTAGAAAGCACCACACAGGTTCTTGCACTGCAATGCTTACATCGATATTTGAACTAATTTGTGAAATAGAAAAACAAATTACTACACTATAGTCTGTCTAATCTAAGAAGTGCACTTTGACAGCTGTCTGAGTAAGTTGTCTAGGTATGTGAACCAAATAATCGCTATCGAAAATATCCGATTTTACTGAGAAATCGATTATGATTCTTTATAATTAATAATCGGTTTATTTTTTATTTTTCAAAAAGGTGATGAATAAATTAAGTGCTAAATTAGTACTAAACAAATTTAATTATTTCAGCATAGAATCTGCTCATCATATTTAGTAGGATTAGGTTAATTAAAAACAAAAACTGGATTTCAAAATAGCTATTTATTAAGAATTACTACTATTACTGCTGCTGACTGCACAGATGGCGTAGTGGTTAAGATACCGACCTTCGGTGCCAGTGTCGGGGTTTCGATTCCCACGCAGCACAATACTTTGTGCGATCCACAAAGTATTGTTCTGAGTCTGGGTGTAATTTGTCTGCGTTAATTGCATGTTTGTAAAGTCCTCCGCGATACAAGGATTATTTTCCTTAGTGCAGGGAGGTGTATTTAAAAAAAAAAAAATTACTTGAATTATCAGCGTCGCGAACATTAATAATTATTTCCTCATCAATCAAAGTGTCGAAATGTACATCTCTGTCAAAATCTCTATTCGATTAATTGTATTTTTCAAATATTTTTACCGATTATTTGAATATTCGTGAATTGGAAGTTGTCAAGCACTACTGTATAGAACGTGATGTCGTGACATTGTTAGGTCGTCACTAACAATTACTATTTACCATGTTATTTCTATTTTAAATTAGTTTTACGAGTTTCAACATTAGATTATTGTACAAAAAAGTCACCCGCAATGTTAGTTATGTAAATAACTTAATAGTTGTTTAAAATTTCAGATTTTGTGTTTACAATTATGTGTATACGTTTGACCGAGGTTATTGTGTATTAAAAAATGCAAAAAGTCAAAATGCACTTCTTAGATTAGTAACCAAATAAGCTACAATACTTGTTACTACTAAGGGGACAACTTACGTGTCAGCCACTAAATCATCTCAACTCATATGTGTTCCACTGTAGGGCTCGAGCCTCCTCGGGATAAACGAAGGGAAACTGACCTACTATACCACGCTGGTCACACGTGTTGGTATAGGGTTTTGTTTCGCGTTTTCCTTGTCTCGCATAGATGTTATATGCGTTTTATATCCCTTAGTCGTCTTGTACGATCACCCACGGGTAAGATACGGGGTGGTGAAATGTATTCTTACTCCATCACCACACGGCAAACAGCCACCAAATACGATAAATAAAAAAGAACAGCATATATATCAAATGGTTAAAAAAATATTTGAAGTAGTTATACATAATGTTATCTAAAACTAAAAAATCTGATGAAATCAAATGATGCTGTTAAAAAGTAGTTATTATAAATATTGTATAATCTATTAGTGCTTTGCCTTGGCTATACACTCACAATATCATCTTCTCGGCCTGCATAAGAAAAATGAACACGCATGTCACCTATTTCATGTTCTAGGGCACTATCTCCATGGTAATAGAAACCAGAATGCAACTTGATATCACTGCGTTCCGGTCTAGAGTCTGACCAAATTTCATAATAATCATTAACTTTACGCTTCACATCCACACCTTGAAAGAAATACAAATTATCTATATAATATTACCTTTTTTTATTACACACTTCTATAATTTTTTTGTATGAAAGTGAGAATCCAAAAAAGGTAAATAGACCTTAACGGCCCGTTCACGACCTTGCCGCTGCGAGCGGCGGCTAAGCGCGGGGCGACGAGCGGTAAGATCAAAAGTATAAAAATGTTTGAAGCACGCCACGAGACACCGCCCATAGCGAAAACGCGCGCGGTTTTTTCGAGCGAAACGCTACCGCGCACTGTGGTAAAGCCCCATACAAAGCTGTCTCAAAACCATTTCATGTGAAAGTCGTTGTAATGGAATAAAATTAATAAATGAATATAGTCTAATAAATAAGCTTTCTTTTCTCAATTTTAGTTTTTTTAGTTAATCATAATGTATATAAATAGGCATTAAAGCTAACATGTTTAATAACGTAATTTTGACACAAGACGTTACTACAATTCAACGCCACATTACTCAAAAGTTTTTCATATAAATGTACAAGTATTATACATTTTTGGTATGCTTATGATCTCCTCATAACGTTTCATAATTAATATTATAAATATTGGTTTAATAAAATACAATTAACCAATATAGTTTAAGATGGTATATTTTTTGTTTTTTTTTTAACGAGACTACCCTTTACCGCTGCTTGCCGCTGTCGAGATATTTGGTGTTTTAAGATATTTATACATTAGTAAATGCAAAGAGAAAAAAAAATTTTGCTCATATTTGCTCTTTTTCATACACGGGGCAAAAACATATCGCGAGATAAAAATTTTTTTTTTTTTAATTTTGTTTTATTTTTCATAAAATTATTTTGTATCTATTAAGGTCGAATTGACTACAATATTTTTTGTGGTTTTGATACAGTTTTGACCACCTTACTTGATAAAATATGGTCACTTATTATCTATTAAGGTCAAATTGAAAACAGGTTTGTTATGGAAAGAAAGGAGTGCAAATTATTAGATTCCTAGCTTTTTGCACATATCACTATTTCATTGGCCTATAAAAGGAAGGCGAACCTTGAAACATTCTGAGTTGTTGGTTAGACATTCAGTTGGCCTAAAAAGCCGATTATACTTATTTTCAAATATTCGCAGAAGTTGACTGATTTGAAAATGGGTGAATTTGTTTGTAGCAAACGAGAGTTGTGCAATTTATTGATAACTGGGCATAATATAGAAGACTAATTCAACAAAAATCAATTTGTCACCAGAGGATATGGCTACTGTGGTCTCCTACATTCAAAGAAACTTGGTATCTAAATGTAACGAACGCTGGATTTGTGGTGCTACTCCTCGTCAAATGAATAACTTAGAGGCAGTTAGGACATGAGATGTGAACGAAAGTTCATTTCTATACGGACTATCAACGCTACATGCTTGGATTAGGAGTATGGAGATGATCTTACACATTTCCTATAACTTGTCTTTTGAAAAGTGGTCAGCTACTACACCTGAAAATAAAAAAATTAAGGACGAAAAGAAAAACTGGTGCAAAAGCGGTTTAGGGAAAAAATGGGACTGCATGTCGATAAACCTTGTCAAGGCACTGGAAATAGTAATGACGGAAACACAGCTCGAACATTTTTGCAGAATTACTCGTGCTCTGCAAACAGTACAGGTGTAGACGTAGAACTTATAAAACGAATGTACTACTACAATACTGCAAACTATGTCATCTGGAATGGCTATTAATTCAAAAAAGTTCGGTGAATACGCATATAGTACAGCCCAACTATATGTAAATAATTATAATTGGTACTATATGCCTTCTTCCGTGCATAAAATACTTATTCACGGAGAAAAATCATTGAGTACTATGCTATTTTACCTATCAGTCAATTGTCCGAAGAAGCGCAAGAATCCCGAAATAAGGATTACAAAAAGTTTAGACTGCATCATTCTAGAAAGTGTTCAAGAGCGGCTACTAATGAAGACGTTCCATACCTTATTGTACACTTCTGATCCATATATATCAAGTCTGAGAAATACATCAGAAACAATATCGAAAGAACTTTTAGATGAAGCCAAGGCCCTTCTTGTTGTCAATGAAAATCTGTAGGAGCTTGCTGAATTGTGCATATAATTTTTTTTCTAGCGTGGTACTATTTTCTACCATTTTATGCATATTTTGTATTTTTTTCTTATATAATGCATGTTTTTTTATTTATTTATTTTTTAATTAATTTATAAACAGAATTTTTAAAATCAAAGTTCATCATCATCATCATTTCAGCCCATCGCCGTCCACTGCTGGACATAGGCCTCCCTCATGGTATGCCACAGAGTGCGGTTCTGTGCCGTCTGCATCCATCGAAAAATCAAAGTTATGTCATTTAAACTTTAAACATTCAACAACATAAGTATATGTGTGCAAAATTACAACTCATTTAGTTTTGAAACAACTGAAATACGAAGTTTTGAGACAAAACATACGCGATTTTCCCACAGTGCAGCGGCGCGCGGTGTTGGTGAGCGGCGTGAACAAAAGTACAAGTGAATGAGTGGGACGCCACGAAACTGAGCGGCGCGGACAGCGGTATAGGAGGGACGTACTCAGCGGCGTAGATAAAAACAAAAAAAAATTAGACGATTTTGTGACGGTAATAGATACCGAGGCATTATATACTTATATGTGCTGCAGAATATAATCAAAAGTTTGCACACTCATTCTTGTCTACTCATAAAACTTATCTGGAATTTTCTGTAATTTTCGTATAGATCACGAAAGTCTCAATTTAAATACCGATATTTATTTAGGTCATGCACTCTCTCTCTTATATGAAGAATATCTTGTTTTAAAAATGTACTGCTTTCTAATCAGAGAAGGGATAATTTTGATAACGCCATGATTTTGAACACGTTTTGACTACCTAAATACATTCACCTAGGCCACTGTGACTAACCGCTACTGAAGGTACGTGGCGTACAAAACGCACCGCTTGCCGACGCCGCCCGGCACGCCGCGCCGCGCTTAGCTAAGACCAAAGTCGTGACCAGGCCGTAAGAATAAAACATAACACTCACCTAGAAGCAACCAACCAATTTTTACACTTTCAGCAATGTGTGTTTCACTAAACAGGGGCATAGAAGCTGGGTTCTGATGTCCTGGTCTAATATAAAATAAAGACGAATCCACTACATAATCTCTCCAATCTTTGTGGTACCAATATGTCTTATGTGACTCTTCCGCTGGTTCACTCAGGAAGTTTTCTTGTTCCCTATTTGTTAACAACCAATATAAATGCATAAGTTTCTATATTTACATCAGTACAACCATACATCATTATATAACCAACATTAGTTTACAACCATATTAGATAAGCATAGCAAAACCATTCTTATGAATCAGCTGGTATTTTATCATTAATTTAAACTCAAATAAACTTAAATTTTGGACATTAAAGATTTCAGTTTTCCATACTTGAGTATGCTAAATCATCATTCTCATGATCTTATCCCAATAATTTGGGGTCGACGCAATATATAAGTAATTGTAAAAGTTATTGGCAATAGTTTTATGACTGGCCGCCTGCCTGACATCAGCTCTCCTTGGGAATGTAATTGTTGACCAAACGGCATCAGATGGAGTTGGTCCAGGTCGATATAAATTTTAATATTTTAAGTTTGACACACTCAAGTATGCTAAATAGGGTACTTAAAATATTAAGATACTTAAAAAATAATATTATGTCTGTACAAATGTTGGTAGTAGCAGTTGATTGCATATTCAACATAATGATCTAAATACTAATCTCGGATGCCAATCGTCGTGGATTCAATCCAAATGCAGGGCACTTCTTTGTGCATCCCACAAATAATTGTTCTGATTCTAAGTGTTATTTGTGTCCATTAATTGTAAGTTTATAAAATATTCTATAACACAAGCATTTACTCTTCAATGGGAAAGTTTAAGACCTATATAAGAGAATAAAAATAGTATACAAATAAACTTAAACTCTTAAACTGTATTATAATAGTAGTACTCAAGACTGTATTATAATAGTATTATTATGTATCTTTTACCTCAAAAAGGTTCACTAATCAACAGATGAAACAATTCTTCGAAGTTAGAGTGGAATATAACTAAATAATAATATGAAATTATTATCCATGTGATGATGGAGTAAGACTACAATTCACCACCCCCTATCTTACCCATGGGTGATTGTAAGTGACAACTATGGGATATAAAACGCATATAACATTTTTGCGAGAGAAGGAAAACTTGAAACAAAACCCTATACCAGAGGTCGGCCACCCTTTGAGTCCAAAGAGCCAAAAATTAGAATTTATAAAAATTTTAAGTTTTTAAAGAGCCACAATTTTTTTTTTTTTTGGCAACTATAATTTGTGCCTAATGCTAGTTAATCAATTCAGAACCATTTTTAAATGTTTTTTTTTTATAAAATACTTTTTTGGGTATAGACCTAAAGAGCCGCAAGTTTACATCCAAAGAGTCGCATGTGGCTCGCAAGGCACAGGTTGTCGACTACTGAGGGCAGTAGTATACCAACACATCTGACCAGCATGGTATAGTATGTCCATTTCCCTTTCATTATGGAGGAGGTTCGAGCCCAACAGTGGCACATATGTGAGCTGAGATGAGATGATGAGTAATATGGAAAGGTCAAGCAATCTACATATATTCAATAGTTAACATTTGAAGTTGATAATTTGTAACAACATAGCATTAATATAATAAGCTGAGCTTACGTAGCTTCCTCAATCCACTGATACATCTGTACCCTCTTCCTCAACTTGACAGCCTGCACCTGTATATTGTAATCTGGTTCTGATATTGGTTCTAGTATTCTAAGAGGTCCTACAATATGCACAACTTTTCCTTCATAACGGATTGCCTCGTCACCTATGTGAACATCAATACTTTCAGCTGCTGCAATCAATTCTTCTAACATCAAATTACTTTGTATAGTTTGACTCTGAAATATGAATTACCATATACATTTATATATGTTTAATACAATATAAAAAAAAATAGAAATAAGTACAAACATACATACATACATATCATCACGCCATATCCTTTGCAGGGTAGGCAGAGAGAACAGAGTGCCAGAGAACTCTATCTTTGCATACTTCACTCGCTTCCTCAACATTCATAATTCTCTTCATACACGCTCACCGGTTTCAGAGACTCTTGACTCCACCTTCCTTCAGTACATGACCGATCTGGTCTAGGTAGGTTAGTCTCGGTCTCCCCCGGTACCTACATCCTTCCACTTTCGCATTGTATATCTTCATAACCAGACGTTTTTTCGGCATTCTTTCCACATGTCCAAACCATCAGAGCATTCCCTTACGCATCTTTAGAAATAAGTATTAAGCCTCAATGTCTTATAGTTCATATTTAGAATTCTTTCACATCTAATGAGGTGAGTATAAATATAACACATTTAGAACTTTGTTATCTACTGCTGTTTTTAATCTGCCTACTGCTGCTGAGCAGTTCTGGTCTTCATGAAAGTAATGAGAATTTTCTAACAAAAACCTCTATAACGTTCAACCCAGGTCATATTATTTCGCAGCTTCAAATCTCATTATTTTAAATTCTACAAAACCTTTAAAAATATTTGTAAAGTATATATATACTCTACAAATATTTTTAAAGGTTTTGATGCAGGCTGAATAATATTATTCAGCCTACATCTTTTATAAATTACTAAGGTATTCTAAAACAGAACTTATCTCATTAAAGTATCATGAAATCACATAATAAAAACGTGATGCCTACCTCCGCCCATACCAAAAAGTAAGTAACACCAGAAAACAATACAAGACTCAATGTAGTGGTCAACCATGTCTGCTTGAAATGATTTCTAATTGCGCCCCAATCCATCTACAAAAGAACACAAATTTTAAAAACTATAACAAGGTATAAATTACAGTATATATATATATATAAATACTATCTAATAAAAATCTATGCATTTGAATTCGAACTAATTTAACATTACCTTAACGCAATTGATAGAAATAAATATATTCCATATAGTAAAATACTAAACTATTATAACAAAATTTATTCTCAACTTAAAATCTACACCTTACTTCGTAATCATACTTTTGTTTTGGTCTGAATATAATAATTTTTTTTTTTTGGTTCTGTTCGTCCATTCGGACAGGCAAAGGGATCAAAGCCCATACAGCCAAGTCTTATTTAATTATTTTTCATATGTTGTTCATCATTTCTTCATATTATGTAGCATTGTTCATCATTTCTTCATATTATGTAGCATTGTTCATCATTTCTTCATATTATGTAGCCCTTCACATGTTTATTGAAGAGCTTCAGTCATAAATAGCAGAATTTTGTGTTTGGTGTTCTTCACGTCGTAAATAAAATTTTCTTCGTGAAAGAGTAGTAGGCCGAAGCCAAGTCTTTTATTGTCAACATCATTATCATCCCGATCCATTTTAAATTTAGCCCGGTATTAAATATCTACTAGATCTACTATACCATATACTTATGTACTTATCTTTATATTATAATATAAATTCATAAATTTAAAGTAACAATATAAAAAAGAACCTGTGTTAACGACACAGTTTTGTATATATATCTATATAATATACATATATACACATGCACATATATGCATACACATATATATACATAAGGTAACGTTAATTATAATATTTACATTTGTACATTATAAACCTATTATTATATTTTATTTATAATTCAAATTCGTGAACGAATGTTTCTAAGTCTGTGTAAGAAAATGTGTCAAGAGCTGTGTTTTCAACATGGAGAATAGTTTTCAAATTTCGCCTACCGTTGAAACGATGAATTCATAAAGCGGCATGTGGCAGTCATGTGTTTTCAATAATTGCTGAAGTGAGCGCGGGATATCTTCAGCATTTTTATAGATATCCAAGAGGCGGTCTGTCAAAGATAATCTTTGCAGATTATATTGTGGACAATCAAAGAAAATATGATCAAGAGTTTCGATAGATACAGTACAAAAGTTACAAGTGGGAGAGTCTAAGAGACCAATCCTGTACAAATGAGCACCACAACGGGAATGTCCCAGACGTAGCCGACAAATTGTGGTATAAAATTTTCTGTTCAAGTAATTATGATTTCTAAGAAACCAGGGAGGAGAGATTTGGTTTTTTATATTAGCCAACCATTTGCCTTTTGTTTGGACAACTTGCTGCCAATAATCCTGAAATTCTTGCAACAATGTGGCTTTAATATGAGACTGTGCGTCTGTGTGTGGTATAGGAATGTTCAAGTTGGTATGTATCTGATTACTATTAACAATAGATTTAGCGAGATAATCAACCTGTTCATTTCCTTCCACACCTATGTGGGAAGGAGTCCAGAATAAAATTATATCTTTTATATGTGATAAGCAATGATATTTATCTCTAATTTTGTATATTATAAAATTAGTTTTAACATCACATTTAGGATACTGTAAAGCTTTTAGAATGCTCATACTGTCTGTAATAACTATCCATTTATTGTAAGAATGTTCTCCAATATACTCTAGCGCAGCATATAATGCAGCACATTCTGCTGTGTATATACTAGCCAAGGTATTTAATCTATGACCAAACCCACTTCGTAGTTTTTTGTCATAGACTGCTATAGATACAGCAGTTTTATTCTTGGAACCATCTGTATAAAGATGATTATAATTTTGCCACTCTCCCAACATACTATAAACATCCTCCTTATGCTTTAATGATTCATTAATTACTATTTTAATAGGGTTATACTTTGAGTTATAAGAATTTAAATAACAGGGCCAAAGAGTGCTAGAAAATAGGTTATGATCACAACAAAAATGAAGCATATCAGACATACCTTGTACTTGATAATAGGTATTATTGCCAGTCCTGTTCACATAGTCCTGTGCCTTTAAGAGGAGTGGATGATTATTAATAGATGTTAGTTTGAGAAATAATTTTGACTGTAGATACTTAAATCTGAGTGCTAGTGGGGGAACATTACATTCTACCTGTAATGATACAATAGGAGTAGACCTAAGAGCACCTGTAATGATCCTTAAGCATTTATTTTGTATCTTTTCTAACTTGTTGACTAAAGTATTTACGCCCCCATAACAAAAGAAGGCATACTCAAAATGGCTACGGACTAATGACTTGTATAGAGTTAGTAAAATGCCTGGGTCTGCACCCCAGTATGTACCAGCTAATGACTTTAGAATGTTACAAGCCTTTAATGCCCGATTTTCTAACATTTCAACATATTTATTCCATTTAAGGTTGCTAAGAAATGTAACTCCTAAAAACTTTACTGAATTATCTATAGTAATTTCACGATTACCATAATATATTTTGACATCTCTTGTTCTAATAGACTGCTTTGAAAATATTACTACTTTGCTTTTGACAGCACTGACTTCCAGACTAAGACATTGGAAATAGAACTCCAATTTTTTGAGTGCTGCATTAAGTTCTAATGCAACATTTGTTAAATTAGGTCCTGAATTATAAACCACTAGATCATCTGCAAACTGCAAGTTTGGAACTTTATTACCTAAAACAATATTTATTTGATTTATGTATACTATAAAGAGCAATGGACTCAAAATTCCCCCTTGGGATACTCCTCTATATGAATATCGAGGCCCTATTAATTGGTTATTGACCTTAACATAAAGTTTACGACCATGTAAAAAACTAAATATCCAACAAACTATTTTTTCAGGAACATTTAAGGACAGAAGAATGGATGATAATTTTTCTAAATCAACATTATTAAATGCTCCTACAATGTCCAAAAAAACACCAGCTGATATCTTATTTTCAGCCTGGGCGCTATGGATGTCAAGACAAAAATGACGTAAACTCTCACAACTAGAGCGACCACATCGAAATCCAAATTGATTATAAGGTAGGAGGTTATTACTTTCAATATAAAATATAAGTCTTTGTTTTATTAACTGTTCAAATATTTTACCCACACAAGAGCTTAATGTAATAGGTCGATAAGAATCAGATAAGCTAGGATCTTTTCCGGGTTTTAAAATTGGAATCAAACAGTCGGTTTTCCATTCTTCTGGAACAGTGGAGTGATGCCACAGGAGATTTAACAGCTTTAGAAAATGATTTAAATTAGAGGGGTTTAGAAGTTTAAACATTTTATATGAAAGCCAATCCAAACCACATGCAGAGTCTTTTCTCGAAGATAAACCAGCTTTTAGTTCTTCTATGGAAAAAGGAGCAATCATGAAGGAGTTACCACTATTTAATGGTTTATTACTGTGAATATTTGTCAAATTTGTTACAGTATCTGGGGTGTATTTATGTAGAAAATTAGATATCCAATTAATGCTAGTGAAACTATTATTATTAGAGTAATAGTTTTTAAATTTCCTCATTTTTGCCCAAATCTGATTCATTGGTGTTAACCTATTTATAGATGAGCAAAAGTCTGACCAAGATTTGCGACGCTCAAGTCTTAAAACACGTTTTTTGTAAGCTTGAGCATGTTTAAAATTAATATAGTTTTGATTATTGGGATTTGATTTAAACAACAAATAAGCCTGCTTACAACCTTCTACCACTTTAGTACATTTCCCATTCCACCAAGGAAGCTGTCTTTTTCTTTTAGATATACAGCCAATATTGTTATGACGAGTTGTAGTTGCAGGTACTGAATTTTCCACTGCTTTAAGAATAATTGAACAAAAATTATTGTAAGATGTGAGCAAGTTACAATTATCTATTTCAAATGATTTTAATAACTCATTTACTAAGTTTTGATAAAGATCCCAATTTACTAATTTCAGATTACTGTGCGAAGGAATGTTGGATGAAGTTGAAGAAATTTCAGATTCGGACACTGCCACAGAGAATTTGGTGATTGTGGGCAAGTGATAGCTGCCTAGACAGTCCTCATGAACTTGCCATTCACAGCAAAGAAACAAAGAAGATGACACCATTGTTAAATCTAGTCCATTTGGTCTCCAAGAATTAGTACCCACTGTTGTGGGTTGACCATTATTCAGGAGTATTAAGTCATTGTCGTCCATTGAGTCCATAATGTCTCTACCTCTAGAATCAATTCTATTGCAACCCCAAATGGTATGATGAGCGTTAAAATCACCAGCAATTATTAATGGTTTTGGAATACTATGCAACAGTCTATTAAATTTAGATATCTCGAAATTAGGAACACTGTTACCAGGACTGTAAAAACTAACAAATGAGATTTCTTTTTGGTTGATTTTAATTTTGATTGCTACATTTTGCAAGGAGTTATCACAGAATGTTTGTAGTCTTTGAAAATGTATACCATTTCTGACGAAAATTGCTACACCATTGTGATCATTTCCACAATCATTTCTAATTATTGTATAACCTCTGATACAAAACTGCATATTTGGTTTAAGCCAAGTTTCTGAAATAAGAGCTATGTGTATGTCCTGTTCGTAAAGGATATTTTGAAGCTCAAGTCTGTTACTCAACAGACTTTGAGCATTCCACTGTACTATGTTAAGTTTGTGACTGTTGAATGTGAAGTTTTATTTTTATTCTGTATTGTATCTTTGATGGCTGAACTTATTGCATGTGAGCTAATGCTTTGATTTTGAGTTTTATTTAATGTAATCACTTTAATTATTGATTCTGTAATTAGATTCATTGCTGCTGGATTAGATAAAATTAAGTTAATAATGTCTTGTGTGTTTTCTATTTTATTTAGTGAAGGAAAGTTTGTTGGATGCTTGAATAAATCTGAAAATGGCATTTTAGTTTTATTTTTGCTATCTATTATTTTTTTTTGTTTGATAGGGCACTGACCAGATACTGAAAGGTGGTTACCTTTACAGTGTACACATACTGCTTTATCAATAGGAACAGTACATTCTTTATATGAATGATTGTCTGTACAAATTGAGCATCGCTGAGCATTTTTACAAAATTTAGCCAAATGATCAAACCTTAGGCATCGGAAACACTGCTTAACCGGTGGCACATAAGGTCGCACTGGTAGACGCCACATTTTTAAGTGTACGTAGTCTGGGAGTGAAGTAGATGATGCGAAAGTAATAATAACAGCCTGTGTAGGTTGTAATGTAAAACCGCTCTCAGATTTACTTTTTTTCATAATTCTTCGAACAGAAATAATTTTTTTGGTACTCGATAAAGATTTAAAAATTTTTTTGTTGGACATGTCGACAGGTACAGAAGAAATCACTCCCGAAAGTTCAGTGGCACTAGCTGGGATGGACGCCTTAATATTCTGTTCCCTTAAAAACGTTGTATTATCTAAAAATGTGTTGGCTAAACTAGGTCGTTCAAAAACTACTCCAATTTTAAACTTATTAATTTTCTTAAGATATTTAATGCCTTTGATGAAGCGCGATAAACAACTACTAAGAGTCAGCATGTCACGACTACCCAGTGGCTGTTCAGTGAGACTTTCTATAAATACTATGAATTCATGACCGGCACATGCATCTTCTGGGTAACGGCGACAATAATCAGTCACCCTATATGGTAAATAAAATTTGTCATCGTCCTCTAACATTGTACGTGAATCTGAATATTGGCTACTTTCGGAGGCAGAATCTGAAAAAGACTCACCTTTATCCCGCTCGGGCTTGGATTTTTTCCGCCTTTTCGACATTTCTTAACACTGACCTAAATTGCTATATACAAAGTTTTACTTATAATAAACTAATTAAATATTAGATATATACAATTAATTATATATTTTACTGCAATTATATGTAATATAATTAAAATAAAAAATATGTAATTAAAAAGACCGCCCTAAGCGTTCGAAAGTTCCCGCGCCTTTCCTGAATATAATAAACATACATAGATTTATGTACCTGCTCTATGACAAAATAATTTTACTTTTGATTTAATCAATGACATTTTTTTTTTTTTTTTTTTAGATTTATTAACGGCTATGGATACAAGTCCTTTAAGCCTATCTTATTTACATTTTACTTTACAGAATTATATTTCACCTATTGTAATATTTATAAAATTAAATAAAGTTTTGAAAAATAATGGTTCCCTTAATATCTCTTGCACATTCGTAGGCATACCCTTATTTTCACTATCACATATTTGGTTAAGTTCAGACACTAACAGCAAACGCTCTATTTTAAATTTCTGACACCTCATAACGACATGTTCGATATCGACACTCTGATTTATGCAACGGTTACATTTTGCTTCGGAGTTGGTGATTATTTTCAATTTAGCTAAATGGGCTGGTATTTTACTGTGACCAAATCTTAATCGATTTATTGTGGTTATGAAATTTCTATGACCTGCATTTTTATATGAATTGTACCAAGGTGAAGGCGGCGGGGATTCTTGGATTTTAGTATACCAACTTCCTTTACTACTACTTATAATTTGCCAGTAATTGTGCCATAAAATATTCAAGTCTTTCTTCAATTTCTCTTCATAGTCAGTGAATGGAATTTTTAGCAAAGTGCTGTGATCTTCATCGTAAGTGTCTCTAGTTGCCTTGTCTACAATTTCGTTTCCAGGCGAAATGCCACTGTGTGAAGGAACCCATTTAAATCCAACTGTTTTGCCTCTAACATTTAGTTCTAATATTATTTGTATAATATCAAATATAAGGTAATTTAAGTTTGGTCTCATTGAAATGTTATCTAAAGCTAGCAAGCAACTTAAACTATCTGATACAATTAAAAAATGGACACTATTTACAGTTTGTATATACAATAATGCTCTATAGATTGCATAGCATTCAGCTGTAAATATGCTACATAATGGGTCTATCTTAAAACATTTTGTTATGTTTGATTGTGGATCATAATATGCTGATGTAACCCTATTCATTTCTTTAGATCCATCAGTATACACTTTGTAAACATATGGTTGGTTATTTAAATACTCTAAAAATTCTATTTTATTATCAATCTTCTGTGTATCACTTTTAGTTAACTTTTTGGCTATACATTCAAAATCTATTTTATAAAAAGGTAGACTGTTGGAAAAGTACATATTTTTACAAAGTGATTTTATGTTTAACAATATAGCTAACATTTCTGGGATATGTTCAGATATCAACTGAGAAGCATTAATATTAATATTATTCATCAAATTTGTGGGCAGATTTTGACTAGGTAGAATTCTATTTATTAAAAAAGTATTATTAGTAGCTAACAATTTAAGACAGAACTTGTTAGCTATTTGTATTCGTCTAATTTTCAGGGGCACTATATTAGTTTCTGATTCCATTGCATTTATGGGTGTAGAGCACATAGCTCCTGATATAATTCTAAGTGCTTTATTTTGTATTGTGTCTAATTTTCTGAGGTAAGTCACATTTGTGTTCATATAGGCTAAAGCGCTATAGTCAAAATGACTCCTAATAAGGCTTTTATATAACATAGATAATGTTTTTGGATCAGAGCCCCAATGGACTCCAGTTAATGAGCGCAAAATATTAAGGGACTTTGAGGCATTTTTAATAATATAGTTGATATGATTTTCAAATTTTAGCTTTGTATCTAAACATACACCTAGAAATTTTTGATTAGTTAACCAAATCAATGGATTATTGTTATATATGATAGGATTAAAGTGTTCCAATTCACCTGCTTTTTTACTAAAAATCATAGCTCCACTTTTATTTACATTAATATCTAATCTAAGATAATTATAAAATCTATGGATTTGGTTAAGCCCATTGTTAAGAGTTTTTATGCCATTATTTACATTTTTATTTACAGTATATACAACTATGTCATCAGCAAATAATAGACACTTAACAGAGGGATCTATTAAATATCTATTGATTTGTGAAGTATACAAATTATACAATAATGGGGATATCACCGCCCCTTGCATGGTTCCTTTATATACAAGCCTAGGCCCATGTAATGTGTTATTAAACTTAATATACATTGTTCTCTCGTAAAGAAATGTGAATATCCATTTACACACTTTACCTGGTACTCCAACATCATTGAGAATCTCAATTAATACTAGAGGATTTACATTATCAAAAGCGCCCTTGACATCTAGAAAAGCACACACTGTATTTGAATGACTATGAAAACAATGTTTTATATCTGCAATAAGAGATGTAAAACTCTCACTGGCACTCTTACCTCTCCGGAAACCGAACTGTTGTACAGGTAAAATATTATTTCTTTCACTATAGTATTCTAATCTGAGTTTTAACATGCATTCAAATAACTTACCTACACATGATGACAGTGAAATTGGTCTGTATGAATTACAGTCATTCTCAGGCTTATCTGGTTTAAGTATGGGAATAATACATTGAGTTTTCCAACTTTCAGGGATAGTTTCTGATAGCCATAGAAGGTTATATATTTTAAGCAGAACAGTTTGAGCTTTTGGATGGAGGTTACTTATTAACTTATATGGTATGTCATCAAGACCTGGTGAAGTATCTTTTCTAGATTTAAGTGCTATTGTAAATTCCTGCATGGTAAATGGATTGGAAAGAAAGTAACTGTTAATGTTGCCAGGCATATGAAAAAAATGATTTAATTTGTTTTTGTCTAATTCCTTTTCAGGTGGAGAGTTTGGTGCGTACTTATTAAGAAATGAAGGGATCCACTCATCATTTTTTGGAGCCTTTCTATGTGTTATCCGTTTGAATCTACGGATATAGTTCCAAATTATGCTAACAGGTGTGTATCTATTAAATGATTCACATAACAGTTTCCAACCTAATTTCTTTTTCTCCTTAATTAATTTCTTTTTTATAGCATCAGCTTTTTTATATTCAATATAGTTCTGTATTGTAGGATAAAGTCTATAATATTTTAATGCCAATTTGCTTTTGCTAACTGCAACAGAACATTCATTATCCCACCAAGGAACGGGGCTTTTTATCATATGTGGTGTTTTATTTGTAATTTTGGGTATACATTCCAGCTTTAGTTTGTTAAGGATGTCACAGAAATTATTATAAGCTATTATGGAGGATTCTACATCAAAATTAAAATTATCAAATACATCTTTACTTTCAGAATGGTATTTGGACCAGTCAGCTTGCTTGTATATGAAACGTTCAACTGGAGGCCCTTCTATATATTTTTCTATGGATGTCTGGATATTGGTTATGGTAGGGAAGTGATAACTGCCCATTG
Source organism: Lymantria monacha (assembly GCA_905163515.2). Taxonomy (NCBI): domain Eukaryota; kingdom Metazoa; phylum Arthropoda; class Insecta; order Lepidoptera; family Erebidae; genus Lymantria; species Lymantria monacha. The sequence continues at coordinate 20,882,372 of LR991082.1, forward strand.
GGTCATCATCAACTTTCCATTCACAATAAGGAGCTACTGTGGGACTTATGCATGAGATATCAATAGCAGAAGGATTATGATTAATTGTACCTACTGTTGTTGGTAAACCTGTATTAAGAATACATAGATCACATTCATCTAACAAGTTATATAAATCACTACCCCTGGAGTTTGTTGACAAACACCCAAAGGCAACATGATGTGCATTAAGATCACCTGAAAGCATAACTGGTTTAGGCAAATTATCAATAATATTCTTTAATTTTCTAAACTTAAAACGCCCACCCCTGGGGGGACTGTACGCGCATAACAAAGATAAATTGCCTATGCCTGTTTTAACAATAATTGCACTAGTTTGTAGGTAATCATAGTAAGGGGTATTAACCACCTTATATTTAAAAGTATTTTTTATTAAAATTGCTACTCCACCATGGCCATTTGGTCCATTCTGTTTTGTAATATCATATCCTGGAACACTAAAGTTACTTCCTTCTTTTAACCAGGTTTCATTTAATAAGCAAATATCTATGTTATTGTTAAATAGAAAGTTAATTAGCAAAGGTTTTTTATTGTTAACACTCTGGATATTAAACTGTGCTATTGTTATATAGGTCTTGACTACAGGACTATTGTGATCACTATTATTATCCATATTAAGTTAAATTAGAAAGAAAAACATCTTTTATTTTACTAATAGTTATTGGTTCCTGCCCAGAATTTGCTAACTGTACAAGTGATTTTACTATGGCATTTAAAATAATTTCATTATTGGTAATTTGTTCTAATTCATTTTTGTTATCATGTACATATGCAGTATTTGTTTTATTTACATAACTTTGTGGCTTTACATAAGGTTTATTTACATTAGAAACATTTTTTTGTATAAAATTGTCTTTCTTAACTTTTAAGGCTGGAAATTCTTTTTCGTTAATTACAGATTTGCTTACATCAGCATAGGAAATTTTATTTTTTTTATCAATAATTTTCTTAATTTTAATTGGACATTCCCGAGAAATAGCAAGGTGAGGTCCACCACAGTTAATGCAATTTAACGAGTCAGAATTATCGCAGTCTTTATATATATGATCACCAGCACAAATTGAACACTTTTGGATACTATTACATATTTTAGCAGAGTGGTTAAATTTAAAACATTTAAAACACTGTAGCAAAGGAGGAATATAATCAAATACCCTATAGGAGAATAAATCATATTGTACAGAATCAGGCAAAACATTGGATAAAAATGTAATACTAACAGTTTGTAATGGAACCCTTTCAGATCCCATTTTCTTGGTAAATCTTCTGATGGATATAATATCAAATTTGGATGATAATTTCGTATATAGATCTTTGTTTGAAATGTTAGTTGGCACATACCTTATGATACCTGTCTTTTCTATCTCTTTTGCTGGGATGTATGCCTTTAAATTATACTTTTCTAAAAAACTTATATTAAGCAGGAAGTTATTTGCATTATTGTGTTGGTTAAAATGTACTAGAATTTTGTTGGCGTTTATTCTATGCATGCTCTGTATTCCTTTTATATCAACTGAAAATATGTGGTTTAAATATATTGGACTTTTATTTCCTATTTTTTCCTTGATGTTGACACTTTCCACAAATACCTGATAAGATTGATACTGAGTACCTTCAGGGTAAAGCCTTTTATATCCAGTCTTTAAAAAAGGCCTATAGGGGTCCTCCGAAATTCCTCCACTTGTATCACCGCCCCCAGAAGCCAAAGCGGTGAATTTTCTTTTTCCAGGGGGTGGACCGGCCCCACCAGGACCTGGGTCCTCCTCCCCATCCATTTTATTAGAAAACTACTAATAAAAAAGTATTTTTTGAAATATTGTACGAAAAACCTGACTTCTTCTTTCGAAAGTTCCCGCCAGAATTAATCAATGACATTTTTTTTTTTTTTTTTTTTTTAGATTTATTAACGGCTATGGATACAAGTCCTTTAAGCCTATCTTATTTACATTTTACTTTACAGAATTATATTTCACCTATTGTAATATTTATAAAATTAAATAAAGTTTTGAAAAATAATGGTTCCCTTAATATCTCTTGCACATTCGTAGGCATACCCTTATTTTCACTATCACATATTTGGTTAAGTTCAGACACTAACAGCAAACGCTCTATTTTAAATTTCTGACACCTCATAACGACATGTTCGATATCGACACTCTGATTTATGCAACGGTTACATTTTGCTTCGGAGTTGGTGATTATTTTCAATTTAGCTAAATGGGCTGGTATTTTACTGTGACCAAATCTTAATCGATTTATTGTGGTTATGAAATTTCTATGACCTGCATTTTTATATGAATTGTACCAAGGTGAAGGCGGCGGGGATTCTTGGATTTTAGTATACCAACTTCCTTTACTACTACTTATAATTTGCCAGTAATTGTGCCATAAAATATTCAAGTCTTTCTTCAATTTCTCTTCATAGTCAGTGAATGGAATTTTTAGCAAAGTGCTGTGATCTTCATCGTAAGTGTCTCTAGTTGCCTTGTCTACAATTTCGTTTCCAGGCGAAATGCCACTGTGTGAAGGAACCCATTTAAATCCAACTGTTTTGCCTCTAACATTTAGTTCTAATATTATTTGTATAATATCAAATATAAGGTAATTTAAGTTTGGTCTCATTGAAATGTTATCTAAAGCTAGCAAGCAACTTAAACTATCTGATACAATTAAAAAATGGACACTATTTACAGTTTGTATATACAATAATGCTCTATAGATTGCATAGCATTCAGCTGTAAATATGCTACATAATGGGTCTATCTTAAAACATTTTGTTATGTTTGATTGTGGATCATAATATGCTGATGTAACCCTATTCATTTCTTTAGATCCATCAGTATACACTTTGTAAACATATGGTTGGTTATTTAAATACTCTAAAAATTCTATTTTATTATCAATCTTCTGTGTATCACTTTTAGTTAACTTTTTGGCTATACATTCAAAATCTATTTTATAAAAAGGTAGACTGTTGGAAAAGTACATATTTTTACAAAGTGATTTTATGTTTAACAATATAGCTAACATTTCTGGGATATGTTCAGATATCAACTGAGAAGCATTAATATTAATATTATTCATCAAATTTGTGGGCAGATTTTGACTAGGTAGAATTCTATTTATTAAAAAAGTATTATTAGTAGCTAACAATTTAAGACAGAACTTGTTAGCTATTTGTATTCGTCTAATTTTCAGGGGCACTATATTAGTTTCTGATTCCATTGCATTTATGGGTGTAGAGCACATAGCTCCTGATATAATTCTAAGTGCTTTATTTTGTATTGTGTCTAATTTTCTGAGGTAAGTCACATTTGTGTTCATATAGGCTAAAGCGCTATAGTCAAAATGACTCCTAATAAGGCTTTTATATAACATAGATAATGTTTTTGGATCAGAGCCCCAATGGACTCCAGTTAATGAGCGCAAAATATTAAGGGACTTTGAGGCATTTTTAATAATATAGTTGATATGATTTTCAAATTTTAGCTTTGTATCTAAACATACACCTAGAAATTTTTGATTAGTTAACCAAATCAATGGATTATTGTTATATATGATAGGATTAAAGTGTTCCAATTCACCTGCTTTTTTACTAAAAATCATAGCTCCACTTTTATTTACATTAATATCTAATCTAAGATAATTATAAAATCTATGGATTTGGTTAAGCCCATTGTTAAGAGTTTTTATGCCATTATTTACATTTTTATTTACAGTATATACAACTATGTCATCAGCAAATAATAGACACTTAACAGAGGGATCTATTAAATATCTATTGATTTGTGAAGTATACAAATTATACAATAATGGGGATATCACCGCCCCTTGCATGGTTCCTTTATATACAAGCCTAGGCCCATGTAATGTGTTATTAAACTTAATATACATTGTTCTCTCGTAAAGAAATGTGAATATCCATTTACACACTTTACCTGGTACTCCAACATCATTGAGAATCTCAATTAATACTAGAGGATTTACATTATCAAAAGCGCCCTTGACATCTAGAAAAGCACACACTGTATTTGAATGACTATGAAAACAATGTTTTATATCTGCAATAAGAGATGTAAAACTCTCACTGGCACTCTTACCTCTCCGGAAACCGAACTGTTGTACAGGTAAAATATTATTTCTTTCACTATAGTATTCTAATCTGAGTTTTAACATGCATTCAAATAACTTACCTACACATGATGACAGTGAAATTGGTCTGTATGAATTACAGTCATTCTCAGGCTTATCTGGTTTAAGTATGGGAATAATACATTGAGTTTTCCAACTTTCAGGGATAGTTTCTGATAGCCATAGAAGGTTATATATTTTAAGCAGAACAGTTTGAGCTTTTGGATGGAGGTTACTTATTAACTTATATGGTATGTCATCAAGACCTGGTGAAGTATCTTTTCTAGATTTAAGTGCTATTGTAAATTCCTGCATGGTAAATGGATTGGAAAGAAAGTAACTGTTAATGTTGCCAGGCATATGAAAAAAAAGATTTAATTTGTTTTTGTCTAATTCCTTTTCAGGTGGAGAGTTTGGTGCGTACTTATTAAGAAATGAAGGGATCCACTCATCATTTTTTGGAGCCTTTCTATGTGTTATCCGTTTGAATCTACGGATATAGTTCCAAATTATGCTAACAGGTGTGTATCTATTAAATGATTCACATAACAGTTTCCAACCTAATTTCTTTTTCTCCTTAATTAATTTCTTTTTTATAGCATCAGCTTTTTTATATTCAATATAGTTCTGTATTGTAGGATAAAGTCTATAATATTTTAATGCCAATTTGCTTTTGCTAACTGCAACAGAACATTCATTATCCCACCAAGGAACGGGGCTTTTTATCATATGTGGTGTTTTATTTGTAATTTTGGGTATACATTCCAGCTTTAGTTTGTTAAGGATGTCACAGAAATTATTATAAGCTATTATGGAGGATTCTACATCAAAATTAAAATTATCAAATACATCTTTACTTTCAGAATGGTATTTGGACCAGTCAGCTTGCTTGTATATGAAACGTTCAACTGGAGGCCCTTCTATATATTTTTCTATGGATGTCTGGATATTGGTTATGGTAGGGAAGTGATAACTGCCCATTGGGTCATCATCAACTTTCCATTCACAATAAGGAGCTACTGTGGGACTTATGCATGAGATATCAATAGCAGAAGGATTATGATTAATTGTACCTACTGTTGTTGGTAAACCTGTATTAAGAATACATAGATCACATTCATCTAACAAGTTATATAAATCACTACCCCTGGAGTTTGTTGACAAACACCCAAAGGCAACATGATGTGCATTAAGATCACCTGAAAGCATAACTGGTTTAGGCAAATTATCAATAATATTCTTTAATTTTCTAAACTTAAAACGCCCACCCCTGGGGGGACTGTACGCGCATAACAAAGATAAATTGCCTATGCCTGTTTTAACAATAATTGCACTAGTTTGTAGGTAATCATAGTAAGGGGTATTAACCACCTTATATTTAAAAGTATTTTTTATTAAAATTGCTACTCCACCATGGCCATTTGGTCCATTCTGTTTTGTAATATCATATCCTGGAACACTAAAGTTACTTCCTTCTTTTAACCAGGTTTCATTTAATAAGCAAATATCTATGTTATTGTTAAATAGAAAGTTAATTAGCAAAGGTTTTTTATTGTTAACACTCTGGATATTAAACTGTGCTATTGTTATATAGGTCTTGACTACAGGACTATTGTGATCACTATTATTATCCATATTAAGTTAAATTAGAAAGAAAAACATCTTTTATTTTACTAATAGTTATTGGTTCCTGCCCAGAATTTGCTAACTGTACAAGTGATTTTACTATGGCATTTAAAATAATTTCATTATTGGTAATTTGTTCTAATTCATTTTTGTTATCATGTACATATGCAGTATTTGTTTTATTTACATAACTTTGTGGCTTTACATAAGGTTTATTTACATTAGAAACATTTTTTTGTATAAAATTGTCTTTCTTAACTTTTAAGGCTGGAAATTCTTTTTCGTTAATTACAGATTTGCTTACATCAGCATAGGAAATTTTATTTTTTTTATCAATAATTTTCTTAATTTTAATTGGACATTCCCGAGAAATAGCAAGGTGAGGTCCACCACAGTTAATGCAATTTAACGAGTCAGAATTATCGCAGTCTTTATATATATGATCACCAGCACAAATTGAACACTTTTGGATACTATTACATATTTTAGCAGAGTGGTTAAATTTAAAACATTTAAAACACTGTAGCAAAGGAGGAATATAATCAAATACCCTATAGGAGAATAAATCATATTGTACAGAATCAGGCAAAACATTGGATAAAAATGTAATACTAACAGTTTGTAATGGAACCCTTTCAGATCCCATTTTCTTGGTAAATCTTCTGATGGATATAATATCAAATTTGGATGATAATTTCGTATATAGATCTTTGTTTGAAATGTTAGTTGGCACATACCTTATGATACCTGTCTTTTCTATCTCTTTTGCTGGGATGTATGCCTTTAAATTATACTTTTCTAAAAAACTTATATTAAGCAGGAAGTTATTTGCATTATTGTGTTGGTTAAAATGTACTAGAATTTTGTTGGCGTTTATTCTATGCATGCTCTGTATTCCTTTTATATCAACTGAAAATATGTGGTTTAAATATATTGGACTTTTATTTCCTATTTTTTCCTTGATGTTGACACTTTCCACAAATACCTGATAAGATTGATACTGAGTACCTTCAGGGTAAAGCCTTTTATATCCAGTCTTTAAAAAAGGCCTATAGGGGTCCTCCGAAATTCCTCCACTTGTATCACCGCCCCCAGAAGCCAAAGCGGTGAATTTTCTTTTTCCAGGGGGTGGACCGGCCCCACCAGGACCTGGGTCCTCCTCCCCATCCATTTTATTAGAAAACTACTAATAAAAAAGTATTTTTTGAAATATTGTACGAAAAACCTGACTTCTTCTTTCGAAAGTTCCCGCCAGAATCTTAATCAATGACAGTTGAACCAGTGTTTCCACTATCAGATTTTAGTTTTAACCTAGATTTTTCTATTAAATGCCCTAAATACCTTAATTTATTATTCTCTGAAAATCTTTGATTTAGGTCGCAAAATTTAAATGAGTTCAAAATAAAACAAAACTTAATGTTTTGAATATTTATTTTAATTTTCGTCCATTAATCAAAGGTATCCGTGTGGTGACGGAGTAAGAATACAATTCACCACCCCCTATCTCACCTGTGGGTGATGGTAAGAGACGACTAAGGGATATTAAAGGCATATAACATCTATGCAAGAGAAAGAAAACTCGAAACAAAACCCTATACCAACGCGTCTGACCAGCGCGGTATAGTAGGTTATTTCTCTCTCATTACTGAGGAGGTCCTAACCCAACAGTAGGACATATATGGGCTGTGATGAATCAGAGGTAGTAAACAATTAATCATAAGAAGAATTCATTTTAATCTGTGAAAGAAGTAGTTGGTGAACAATGTGATGCTGAAGCTGAAGCACTGGGCTTAAGTTTTTGAGCTACATTCAATATTTGTGTGTTGGGTTCTAAAATCGAGCCTGTCATACCTAGTTTGATATGTAACAAATCGTTGAGGGTTTCCTGGGGGGGCACACTTAAAACATTACTTATTTTTACTGACCGTCGCGCCGCCTACAGATTGTTTGTATAAACTTAACTGCTGCCATTTTGTCCTGTATGTCAAACGTTTGACAACTGAGAATTGTTATTTTTTGTTCCTAGCGTAGGTACTTATTGTCATCAACCTATTTACGGTTATTGATGTACTTTCTGAAAATTATCTCAATTTTCATTGTTAAGCTGATATTATTATTGCTTCGTTATCAGCTGATATGTTTTTTTATATTTCAGGGTAGCTTTCATAGTAAAAGAAAATTCTATATAATTACACATACACATGTAGATATGTATATATATCACTTCAACTTTAGTTCACTGCGTAAACTCTGGGTAGCAGCACCTTCCATACATGCATATTTTATCATAGAGTTGCCACTCTTTTTCAGTTTAATAACTTTACTCTTTGAGGGTTTCATAGTGAAGCCTATTTCTTTTATAAGTTTTACATTTTTTTAGTACACTGAGTAATCTTTCCACCTTAATATTCGAAGATGGTAGTGCTAATAGATGTGAAATCACAACCTCGAAGTTTTTGTATTTGTAAGTTCCAAAATGATCTTTCAAGCTCAACACTTTATTCCAGTATACTTTCGTTGGTAATTTTGTGACCTTTTCTTCACTTTTTACCTTGAAATAATTCGCTTCAAAAAGGGCTTGTTAACGCCATTTATTATGCGCTTTTTGTATATTACATTTATTACTTAATAAACTGAAATAGCTGAACACAGGATATGGTAAGGAACGATTTTCCAACTGTGGTACAATTTGTGTATCTTCATATTTATTTTATCAAATAGAAAAACATTTTTTAAGTCAAATCTGAATTCATCATTATTTCAGCGTATCGCCGCACTATGGTCAAGCCCCATACAAAGCCGTCTCAAAACCCTTTCATGTGAAAGGCGTTGTAATAGAATAAAATTAATAAATTAATATAGTCTAATAAATAAGCTTTCTTTTCGCAATTTTTTAGTTTTTTTTAGTTAATCATAATGTATATAAATAGGCATCAAAGCTAACTCATGTTTAATAACCTAATTTTGACGCAATACGTTACTACAATTCAACGCCACATTACTCAGAAGTTTTTCATATAAATATACAAGTATTATACATTTTTGGAATGCTTATGATCTCCTCATAACGTTTCATAATTAATATTATAAATATTGGTTTAATAAAATACAATTAACCAACATAGTTTAAGATGGTATATTTTTAGTGTTCATTTTTTTTTAACGAGACTTTTACCCTTTACCGCTGCTTGCCGCTGTCGAGATATTTATTGTTTTAAGATCTTTATACATTAGTAAATGCAAGGCGAAAAAAAAAATTTGCTCATACTTGCTCCTTTTTACACACGGGGCCAAAACATATCGCGTAATAAAAAAAAAATATCAATTTTGTTTTATCTTTCATAAAATTATTGTGTATCTATTAAGGTCGAATTGATTACAGTGCAGTTTTTGTGGTTTTGATACAGTTTTGACCACTTTACTTGATAATTTATGGTCACTTATTATCTATTAAGGTCAAATTGAAAACAGGTTATGGGAAGAGTGCAAGTTAGTAGTTTTTGCACATATCACTATTTCATTGGCCTATAAAAGGAAGGCGAACCTTGAAACATTCTGAGTTGTTGGTTAGACATTCAGTTGCCCTAAAAAGCAGAAGCACTTATTTTCAAATATTGGCAGAAGTTGACTGATTTGAAAAATGGGTGAATTTGTTTGTAGCAAACGAGAGTTGTGCAATTTATTGATAAATGGTCATAACATAGAAGACTACATACAAGAAAATTTCAATCTGTCACCAGAGGATATGGCTACTGTGGTCTCCTACATTCAAAGAAACTTGTTATCTAAATGTAACGAACGCTGGAGAAATGCATCTCGAATAAAAGAACGCTTTGAAAGTAAGAACGCCAACTGGTTAGATGGTCAATTTCGTGTTCCACTAGAGTGTCGAGTCACAGTTACTGACCCTAAAACGCCTGGAAGTGGTGGTGGTGGCAGACCTTCGAAACCATACGAAACATCTTCAGAAAAAACAAAGAAACGAAAAAACATGGAATTGATACAAGAGTACGGACTGGACTGTGTGCTCAATGCATATGCTCAAGAGTTACGGTCTATGGGTGAGACGGAGGAGGCCACAATCGTTAATATTATACGAACTTCATCAAGAAATGATAAGAACAAATTTCTTAAATATATAACTGAGAACCCTGAAGACGTTACACCTTTTACAAAGGAAGAAGCACTACGGACATTTATTGACTTACACCTTAACAAAGAACAGTATGGGCAACTTCGACTTTGTTTGAAGGACAAAAACTGCTCAGTGTTTCCTTCTTATCCAACTTTACTCGAAGCGAAGAAGATGTGTTACCCACCAGATTCGAGCATAACCATTACTAACATAAGTGCAAAAGTGAATCTGCAAGACTTGTTAGATCATACTGTGGCACGTATATTACAAATTGGTTCAGTTTATAACAACGGTTTAAGAAAGTTGAAACTATTCTGTAAATGGGGTTGTGACGGGTCATCAGGGCAGAGTGAATACAAGCAAGTTTTGCCCGAAGAAAGCGATTTTATATCAGATACAAACCTTTTTATTGCTTCACTTGTACCCATTAGACTCATAGATGAGACAACTAATACTGTTGTTTGGAACAATGAAACCTGCTCATCTGTTAGATATTGCAGACCTATATTGTTAGAGTTTGCCAAAGAAACTCCTGAAAAAACCACGTCTGTTGTGGCTGATATCAACGATCAAAAAAAAACTGTCTCCTTCCCTGATAACTAAGAATGGTGAGGTAATCGAAATTACGCATGACCTATTTTGAACCATGATTGATGGTAAAGTGGCACAAGTTTTAACTGAAACTCGTTCGAGCGCTTCTTGTACAGTTTGTGGAGCTACTCCTCCGCAAATGAATAACTTAGAGGCAGTTAGGACACGAGATGTTAAAGAAAGTTCATTTCAATACGGACTGTCAACACTACATGCTTGGATTAGGAGTATGGAGATGATCTTACACATTTCCTATAACTTGTCTTGAAAAGTGGTCAGCTACTACACCTGAAAATAAAAAAATCAAAGACGAAAAGAAAAAACTGGTGCAAAAGCGGTTTAGGGAAGAAATGGGACTGCTTGTCGATAAACCTCGTCAAGGCACTGGAAATAGTAATGACGGAAACACCGCTCGGACATTTTTTCAGAATTACTCGTGCTCTGCAAACATTACAGATGTAGACGTAGAACTTATAAAACGAATGTACATAATACTACAAACTATGTCATCTGGTATGGCTATTGATTCAAAAAACTTCGGTGAATACGCATATAGTACAGCCCAACTATACGTAAATAATTATAATTGGTATTATATGCCTTCTTCCATACATAAAATACTTATTCACGGAGAAAAAATCATTGAGTACTATGCTATTTTACCTATCGGTCAATTGTCCGAAGACGCGCAAGAATCCCGAAATAAGGATTACAAAAAGTTTAGACTGCATCATTCTAGAAAGTGTTCAAGAGCGGCTACCAATGAAGACGTATTCCATTCCTTATTGTACACTTCTGATCCATATATATCAAGTTTGAGAAATACCTCAAAAACAATATCGAAAGAACTATTAGATGAAGCCAAGGCCCTTCTTGCTGTCAATGAAAATCTGTAGGAGCTTGCTGAATTGTGTATATAATTTTTTTTTTCTAGTTTGGTACTATGTTCTACCATTTTATCTAAATTAAACAAGCATATTTTGTATTTTTTTCTTATATAATGCATGTCTTTTTTATTTTATTTTTTTAAATTAATTTATAAACAGAATTTTTAAAACCAAAGTTATTTCATTTAAACCTTAAACATTCAAGTATATGTGTGCAAAATTACAGCTCATTTAGTTTTGAAACAACTGAGATACGGAGTTTTGAGACGAAACATACGCGATTTTCCCACTGTGCGCCGCCAGCGATTTTCATCAGGTCATTTTACTCCAAATTACCCTAAATCCCTAAAAATATTAAATAGCCCTAAGCCATATTTTAAATTAGTAGTTTCGCCCTGAAAAAGGGCGAAATCCTTAAAAGTTGCAATACTGAGTTAGACTTAAGCATGCTACACATGCAACATTCAATACCCGGCCTCATAGATACGACCAAATACCTAGTATAAAAACCTGGTATTTAAATTTTTATTTAACTTTTAAGAAATAAATCCTTACTCAAAGGACATGTCACATTTAGAGCTAGTCTTAGTGACTTTTGAAAGCATTTTATGATTTTCATAATACTCTCAATGGAGCTTTAACAGTTTGCTATATTTACCATTTATGTGTTAATCAGTTTCTTGACAGTATTTTCATCTTGGTATATATATACATATATTTTTGATTCAAATTTCATTACATATTGAAAATTGACGTTTGTATTTCATGTATCCTAGCTTGGCTAGATCACTCTTATATAAACAAAATAATTTAAACATTATTCTTTTAAAATTGACTATTTTTGCATTTTGTAATGATATTTGTACTACTAGCGGTGTTTGAAGATGACAAAGCAATAACTCTATGTACTAAACATAAGTTTTTATAAAAGCGTCATGTATCCTATCATTTTCTTTGTGATGATGGATTAAGAATACAATTCACCACTCCCATTTTACCCATGGGTGACGACTAAGGGATATAAAACGCATATAACATCCTATGCAAGAGAAGGAAAACTCGAAACAAGATTCTATACCAACACGTCTGACCAGTGCAGTATATAGTAGGTTAATTTCCCTCCCATTAAGGAGGAGGCCCGAGCCCAACAGTGCGACATATATGGGCTGTAATAATGATGATGATGATGTATCTGAGGTAAAGGTCATCATATAACCACAAGTACACGTACAAAACAATATCAAAATATATTCATTCACTCAAAATTACCTTTATCATCATAAATGTAAAGAAATCTTTTTCGTGAAAACATTTATTTAAGTTTGGATCCTGGATATTTTTTTACGCAATAAACCTCCTTGTTTTTATAGAAATATGTAACAAATTTGTTAAGAAAGTCTAAATTATACGTTTTAATACGGGCACGAGCGGGTAACGCCGTTATTTGTGAAGTTTTTAAAATAAAAGTCACGCTTTAATTTGGAGATTCAAAGACGGGCATCAATGTATTACACCACAAGAGAAACTATGTACACAGATTTTCTTCTATCGCGGGATCGTAATAAAATCGCTAGTTGTCTATGAAGAATTTTTAACTGAATGGCAAGAAGGATAAGATTCATCATGGAAGGGCCGTCACCTCTATCTATTTTTTCCATCCGCCTGTGAGCGCCTAGAGAGTGTAGCTAGAGGTTGACCATTTTGTGGCCCAATTTCTAACTGTCAACATTAAAAGTAAATTACTTTCTTTAGAAGTCGTTCCTTCGCTAATATGTCATTATTTCAAATTATGAATTACGTATTATTTTTTTTAATCAATTATGTACATTATTTTATGCATACACTCACTTTAAAATCAGATTTATATTTATAATCGTAAAGAATCATTTCTTGTGACAAAAATGCATTCTAAATAAATATTAATCTTTAATATTATTTCGGAATTCACTTTTGTTATTCATAGAAAAAAATTGTCTCAACGCAATTTATATTCTAGAATGCCTAAATAGAATGTAAGTTACATACAGTCCCGATCAGGAGGTTTTCTAACTATTCGGGTAACTTTGTATTTTGTATAGCCCACTGTTGTCGAACGATGATGTAGCAACGGCGCATGGGATGATGGCGCGTGTTTTGTATAGGTGCGAGTGAATACGAGTTACGATCAGTCAGTACGTACGAATCTTATCATATCATCATTCGAATTTGTTCGGTGCGTAGCGGGTGCGATATCTGCCTACCTACGTACGTACACGCCTGCCGGTTTTATGCCTTACATACCGGGTACGTGTACTGCATGTACGGTGTTTTCAGACCTGTTACAGTATATACTCCCATCTCTACAGACAGTATTCTATGGACTAGTATTGACTTTTGGCGGGCATCTAAAACGTCATGTGGTGCTCTTGTATTATATTCGATATTTTAGTGTTTTAACGTGTTATATTAGATATTTTTTATGGTATTTTATGTAATGTGATGTGACTGAACTGCTGAGATGTAGTGAATATCATATAAAAGTGTTTTACAACGTTTTCGTTTTTCATAAAAATTCCCACAAGATACCATTAACAGTGTGGCCATAGCACTGTTGATGGCGACAATTCGACTGACTGACAGACAATGACTAACCTGAAGAGATTAAGAACGTGAAGATAATTATAACTCGACACTGGCAAAAATGGCTCGTATAAGTAGCTGATTGCCAATACATAAAAAGAAGAAGAAGAAGACAGTATTCGAGGACTTTTGGCGGGAATCTAAAACGTCATGTTGTGCTCTTGTATTATATTTGATATCTTAGTGTTTTAACGTGTTATATTAGATAATTTTTATGGTATTTTATGTAATATGATGTGACAGAACAGCTGGGATGTAGTGAATATCATATAAAAGTACTTTACAACGTTTTCGTTTTCCATCAAAATTCCTACAACATACCATTAACAGTGTCACCATAGCACTGTTGATGGCGACAATTCGACTGACTGACAGACAATGACTAACCTGAAGAGATTAAGAACGTGAAGATAATTATAACTCGACACTGGCAAAAATGGCTCGTATAAGTAGCTGATTGCCAATACATAAAAAGAAGAAGAAGAAGTATTCAATATCTATGGACAGTACTCTATATCTATGGACATTATATATACATATCTATCTACATACATACATACGTATCATCACGCCATATCCCTTGCAGGGTAGGCAGAGAGAACAGAGTGCCAGAGAACTCTATCTCTGCATACTTCACTCGCTTCCTCAACATTCATAATTCTCTTCATACACGCTCGCCGGTTTCGGAGACTCTTGACTCCACCTTCCTTCAGTACATGACCGATCTGGTCTAGGTAGGTGAGTCTCGGTCTCCCCCGGTACCTACATCCTTCCACTTTCGCATTGTATATCTTCTTAACGAGACGTTCGTTCGGCATTCTTTCAACATGTCCGAACCATCGGAGCATTCCCTTTCGCATCTTTACACCAATACTCTCTTTCATACCTACTGGCTCTCTTACGTCGTCGTTACGAATGCGGTATCTATTTACATAAAGTTTTTTTCGGGAATATCGAAATGTCATGTCACTCCCTTGCAGATAGTGTTTTGTAGTGTTATATTGAATAATTTAGCTGGTATTTTATGGAATATGATTCAGTTAATGTGATATAATAGTGGTTTACATGTATTTTCATATTTAAAGAAATAATTTTTGATTATCAGTGCCCAATTAATAGTATCGACTTGACTTATTGACGGATAGAGATTGTTAATAGGCTATTATTAATTATTAATACTCAATATGAGCAAACGTTAAATAATAATTGAAGTTGATACGAGACTTGGCTGTATGGACTTTATTTTCTTTACCTGTTCGAACAGATGAACAGAATCAAAAAAATAAAATGACAATTGTGAATTGACAGAAGTTTGTTATTGTTTGCAAAAATATTTCTTAATTTTTCATTTATTATTATATCGTTTTCTATTAATTAAGTAAACTATTAAGATGCGGTATTATTTTCAAATGATGGCGTCTATTAATCGCAGCTTTATTTATTTCGGACAATTTCGTAATTTAACCTGTACAAAATATGACTATAATATACCTTTTGTGGATTTTTTTAAAAACACTACAGGTAAGCTCTTTTTGCGCTTTATTTAAGCGTAATTAAAAAGTTATAATCAAATGATCCTGATGTAGTTTATGTGTAGTAATGGTTTCATAATACAATGTTTCACATAGTCCATAGCCATGAACGTCGTAAGAGTTTATGGAATCTATATTGGTATGCCAAACCATCTAGTTGTCATGATATTGTAGACTAATTTCTTTCCTGTTATAGTGCCTTATCTATTACGCCTAACAGACGCATGCAATAAGTTGAAGAAGAATCTATAGACTACTATTTGTATAAACAATTTTCAATCATACAGATACATGTCATTTTTTTTATTTTTATTTTTATAAACATCGCTGCTTTAAAATTGATTATAAAATGTGTACATCATATTAAATTTAGGCACATGGTAATCACACATCTTATAGATATTTGTTGAAAGGTCCACCTTCCAGGACATTCACACTGCTAAGCTTGAAATAAGTAATCATCATCACAGCCCATATATGTTCCACTGTTGGGCTCCGGCTTCCTCCGTAATGGGAGGGAAATTAACCTACTATACCGTACTGGTTGAACGTGTTGGTATAGGGTTTTGTTTCGAGTTTTCCTTCTCTTGCATAGGTGTTATATGCGTTTTTATTTTCCCTTAGTCATCTCGTACAATCACCCACGGTTAAGATATGGTGGTGAATTGTATTCTTACTCCGTCACCACACAGATGATGGAATAAGTAATACACAATATTAATCTAATTTCAAATATAATAAGACATGTAGTTTCTACATAATTATTATTTATTTAAGGTAAAACAATATCAGAAGATGAATTTAAAGTATTGAAAAAAAAACATCCACATATAGATGAAGTAAGTCACGATCGTTTACAATGTACATTGCAAATTTTACAAAAGTTCAATATCACAGCCCTAGATGCATGTCAACATCTTCATGTGTTTAGTATGAATCCGATTACAATGGACAATTATGGAGAAATACTTAAGGAATGTGGATTTCTCAATATATCTCCGCAATTAATAATAAAGTAAGTTCAGCATGATTCTTTAAACTGGTTCCTTACAATACATATATGTAGTGTCTATATAAAATATTATTATTGCCTCATGACTTTGCAGTCAATACTTGGTGATTGTAAAAGGTGGTCAAGAAAATCCAAGATGAGAAAAGGGAAAAGAATTTTATAAAAGAAAACAAATCTTATTAAACTTCTGGATATTTTTTATGAAGGCTAGTTTCAAACAGATTTAATATTTAATATATTATGTAAAACAGAGAATATGTATATAATATATACATGCACATACACGGTTATAATATTATTGTATACATGGACCTACAGGGTTTATAATTTTAGGTATAAGTCATTTCAATTTGAGTTTACATTTGCTTTGCAGGTATCTGTAATTTGCTGCATTTCAAAACATTTCCCACATTTTTGTATAAGTATTTTACATTGTCTTTTCTCTCTGCCTACCCTGCAAGGGATATGGCGTGATGATATGTATGTATGTATGTATGTATTGTTATTTCTTCTTAAATAAAATAGACACCACCTTAATATGTAATTGTAAAATTTATACATTTTACTAAAGCAATCTTTTATATAATGTAAAAGTATGAATTTCCAGATATCACACTCTAGTACGAGTAAGGACTATCGCTCAGCTTAAAAAAGATGGAATACTTCCTCAAGACGTGAACCTGGAACAAATTATCTTAGATAAATTTCTAGACTGGCCTGATAAAAAATTGAGCAACTTTTCAGATTCTCAATCATCTATTTGTAAGTAATACTTGGTTGTAATATCTGCCTGCTGTGTAATAGGGACTACGAATACTACCTACCCTTACTTTGATTGTGGATGTCGTAAAAGACTGCTAAGGCCAACTCCATCTGATGCCGTTTGGTCAACAATTACATTCCCAAGTAGTGTTGACATCTGGCAGGTGGCCGATCATAAAACTATTGCAAAAGAAGAGTACATATTGTATCGACCCCAAATAATTGGGACAAGAGTAGGACAATGATGACTTGGTTGTAATATTTGTGTATTTCTGGAGATAGATGTATTATTTTATCCATTCATTAACAGCAATTGTCATTCATCCATTGGCTCGTTGAGTCCAATGTTGCGCTTAATGACATAATTCGTGGGCGAGTTTTCAAGCTGGTAATAGATGAAAACTATAATGTATTTCTACATCTTACTATCTCAAAGGAATTAATAAAAACTGACTGAGGGAGGAGTAAGGGCAGTAATACTCTACTGCGAAACTTCCTACATCTATTGTAATGGCCAACCTGCTTGCAAAGCATAGCAGTTATGTTATTATTAACCCCAAGAAATATGACTAGTCACGACTGGTCTGTTATTCCATGGTCTCATGGTAGTGAGCTTGGTAATGACTAGAAAAAAAAACGACATATCCCTGTAGTAACGCACTTAAGTCTACTTACCTAATTACGAGTTAACTATACACTATTCTGAATATCTCATTCAGCTTGTACAAGATCGAAATGGCTCTTAAACAATTACGCAACTAACAAAAAGGCACTGGGAGGCGATAGAATTACGACAAAACTTCTCAATATCTAAAACTGATATTGAAAGAGACTAATTCTGTAGATCATTTCTCTACAGAGATTAATTTCGTTGTTCTTGGAAGCGATGTACCATAGTCCTGGAATAGGTGGTAATATTGTTCTTTTTTAAACCCTATGTAATTTCTTTAAACACAATTTAATTTTCAGTAATGGTACGAATGAATGTTTTAGAAAGGTACCTACACTGGAAGCTATCTGTAACCGAAAAGGAATTTCAAAAATATTGCAAAAATTACCTACCTCTAAAACATAAGCCAATGTCAGATATACAAGAAGCAATAAACATAGCCCAAAATGATATGAAATTTGATAATATAACTATAAAGAGAAATGGTTTTATAATATCTGCAGATCCATTACATACAAAACTTATTTTACAAAATGTTAGAACATTAGCTGGTATGAACATTCAAGATGTGATTAAATTCGAACCAGCCATATTAAAAAACAATTACAACTCCATTATACAAATAAGGAACATTTTAGAGGCAAGTTTTTAATTCTTTTTTATTAAGATATTTTTTATAAATTTAGGTGACACCTAATGAAATATAAATGACACGTGACATTGTTTATAATTAAAAATTTTAATGTTATGTATATTATAATAATAAAATTTAAGGTTTAGGTAACAATTAAGGCAATATGTTGGACATGTAACATTGAAATTACTGAAGTTTAGCATGCTTCATTATTTATAAAAACTTGATTACGAACGAAAAATGATTGTCACACATGGGACACGAATCCACACCTATTAGAAATCCGTTCTAATCGTGCAACCGCTTACATCAGCGTGAGCTGTCGTATGACATTTAATTTTCGACTCGCATTATATTTTCGTCTTTAAAAGGAACATGTGCCATCTACTCGACAATGTTTACATATTAAACAGATTTAATACTCTTACTTTGCAGTTCGAGTCTCATATGTGATAGTCATTTCTCACTCGTAATCAAGTTTTTATAAGTGTAACATTGACTTTATGTATAATTTAAATTGGCTTATGTGTTAGCTAAATTTTAAAGGTAAAACGGCTATAAGCTCTGTGTTACAATTGTCAGGGCGTTGTTTTGACTATCTGTCAGCCTCCTAAGTAGGGACGCGTTTTTTTAGTATGAATCCATCAATAGGGGCATATGCAAACATTCCCATAACGCTACAATAATAGACAGTTTCAACATTATCCTATAGGCGTTATTATTTTGAAAAAATAGTGTAATAACTACTAGGACTACACCCAGTCCGGTCTGTCCGAGGTAGTAACGCAATCTCGCAAAAAATCGACGTTTGAGCAGTGGCAATTTGCTACCGATTGTACATGTGCTTCAGTGTCAACCTAAGTAGTACTACTAAAGGTTGACACTGAAGCATTGAGAGATGCAGGGTTCCGAATGAATTAATTTACCACATACCACTAACATATAAAAAAAAAATATTTAACGAAATTACTTTTTTAATGTATTTTATTTTTACGTAAGATTGTCCTTGATTTTTTTTATTTATCCAACTTCCTATCCGACCCGGTTTCGTAAAATGGCTAAAACTTGTTATACTTTTAAATACAACCAGCCATATGGGTTTTGTGGTTTCGTAGATTACCATGATAAAACTTTCCAACACATTCTATTAAATTTACTACCACCTATTTATTAAAAAAAAATCAGATAAAATCCCTGGGAAATTACAGCTCGCCTTCTAAAGTTTTAAATGTATATTGCATTGAATTTATTATTATTAATTATTTCCTTGTAGGAATACAGAATACCGAATGAGGCCCAGAGAAGATGTTTAAAAGTGTACTGTATGCGTCCAGAAACGGTACGGCAAAGACTAGATGAATTGACAAATTTTAAAGAATATCAAATGCTATCGACAAATCCTAGGGTGAGAATTTTTGAAATATCTCTAGAAATTATATTAGTTAAAGACAATATCGACCTATCCAATACTTAAATAAATCTGTGTTATATATAGATTGATCATCTCAGCTCGTATACATCCCACTGTTGAGCTCGAGCCTCCTTCGTAATACGAGGGAAATTCACCTACTGCTGGTCAGACGTGTTGGTAAAGGGTTTTGTTTCGAGTTTTCCTTCTCTTACATAGATGTTATATGCGTTTTTTATCCCTTAGTCGTCTCTTACGATTATCCACGGGTAAGATATGGGGTGGTGAATTGTATTCTTACTCCGTCACCACACGGATCATATTTATAGATTACGAAGTATAAAGGACTAGTATGCGAGCAATGCAATTGACTGCGCAGATGGCGTAGTGGTTAAGATACCGACCTACCATGCCAATGTCGTGAGTTCGATACCTACGGAGTACAATACTTTGTGGGATCCACAAACTGTTGTTTTGAATTTGAGTGTAATCCGTCTGCGTTAATTATATGTTTGTAAAGTCCGCAATACAATGATTAAAGGTTTCTTAAAAAAATGCTTATTTCTAGATAGGAATTGATCACATGATACTAGAGCTCTTCTTAAATTATTACACTATCTGTATTGGCGATTTGTACGATCTTTGCGTTAAAACTAACGTATTATAGAAAAATGTGTTTATTTTAATCTTTGTTATAGCACAGATTAATTTTACGCTAAAATTTAAAAAAAATGGCGCCGACCTCGGTTCCTGTCAGATCCGGCTGGAGGATCCGGTTGGATTCGGGCGGTCTAAAAATGACACCGAATTACAATCACTAGCTACAAACAGGACGATTTGCCTGCCTTACAACCGTAAGGCAGGCAAATCGTCCTGTTTGTAGCTAGTGATTATTTACACACCTATTAGTTACACACCGTGTTTTCACAAACACCGCAACTCAGCCAGTAGTTATTTAGCTACCTAGAAAACAAACAACAATAAACACTTCGCTATCTATGTTCTCATAATCCATATTATATTATATTCAGGTACTCTACATGATTGTACATAAAAACAAAATGTTGAAACGGCTCGCGAAAATTGAATCAGCAAACAAACAATGCTATAGCTTAAATCACCTTGTCAGCTCTAACAAGGTTTTTAATTCGTAAGTATTTGTTGATATTTCTTTTTAAAATCACCCTAACACCACCACTATCATCTCATAATTATCTTTTCATAGTTAATACAGTCATTTAGGCAAAAATAGTCAACCTCGGAGTGAGAGAAAATAAGTTGTAAACTTGTATAAATGCAAATGGTATTGAAACTATAGGAAACTATTTGTTTGTGAAAAACTAATTTGAATATCTTAAGATACGAGATTGTATGAGACTTTTGAGACAACTTTTAGAATATCTAAATACGATTTTGTACCTTACAAGAGCACCACATGACACTTTTCCTTTCCCGCTAAAACTCCCCGTTTTGCGGTATTTTCAAAACAAACCATAGATAACATTAAGTAAGCTGTCGTTTGCGTTTTGTTATACCATGCACAATTAGACTAATGTTTTTTTTAAAGATTTTTTTTGTTGATTCATATCATATTGTAATATATATATCCTATTCCCGACAAAGACCAATCCAAAAAAGAAAAAAATAATTTGTCCAGCCGTTCTTGAGTTATAAGATGTGTAAATAACACGATTTTGTAGTTAACGATAGATAATCTATATACATAAAATATATAGATTATATCTATCGTTTTGACGTAGAACCTCTAATACGATCAGCTATTTCTCCCAATACCTTGAACTAAATGCTGAGGCTTACTTCGATTGGAATCGATCAAATTCAAATAGTCATCGAAGAAAAATGTATTTCATTACTACACCAACAAACATTTTAATATATGTACTATCATACTAATGCTATTGGTATAGTTTTTCGTTCTCAAAAGGCCTAGTTCGGAATTTTAGATGGTCCAACGAAGACGCTATTCTTAGGCCGGTGGATGAATGAAAGTTTTCATAAGATAATTTGTTTCACCATTAAAATTAATCATTATTCTCCTACTCTTGTCACAATCACTTGGGGTCGATATAATATGTACTCTTCGTTCACAGTACATGTTGTAAAAGTTATTGGCAATAGTTTTATGACCGGCCGCCCGCCAGACATCAACCCTCCTTGAAAATGTAATTGTTGACCAAGCGATATCAGATGGAGTTGGCCCAGGTTATTATAGGGTTCTTAGTCGTCTTTTACGACATCCACGAGCAAAGTAAGGGTTGGTAGTATTCGTAGCCGCTACCACACAGCTATAAATTAAAATTAATATTAATAGATATTTTATTTCTTTAAAAGATAAATAAAAATATATAAAAGGTTGCCGTAAAAAAACAGCCTACTTTGTTCAGGCTTTTTTCATTGCAGAGCAACTGTGGATATAATTATAATACAATTCACAAAATATTTTTGAATTAAAATCTATCGACAAATACTATAAGGGCTAATTTACTAATAACTCGAGATTATACTTTGTTCAATATACTCAGTTCAGTTTATAATTCTTTAATTTACACAATACAAATCAAATTTGCCTGGAAATTGAATGTGAGGTATTACTACGTCTTTAGTTGTATCTCTGACCTTGTTTAGTATCAACACTATTGAAGCTAATTTAGGATCATTATTCAGATTCTTTTTAGACTACCCTAAGTATTGAATTTTCCATGTGGTGACGGAGTAAGAATATAGTGCACTACCCCCTATCTTGCCCGTAGGTGATCGTAAGAGACGACTAAGTGATATAAAACGCATAAAACGTCTATGCGAGAGAAGGAAAACTCGGAACGAAAATCCATATACCAACATGCCTGACCAGCGTGGTATAGTAGTTCAATTTCCCTCCCATTATGGAGGAAGCTCAAGACTAAAAGTGAGACATATATGAGCTAAGATGATGAAGTATTGAATAAAATAATGTGTTCTGAATCACTTTACATGTACAAATTAGACTCTGAACTTTATTTGTGGAATACAATCCTTTATTAAGCTACGCCGAAATTCCAACTCACTATAGTCTATATGGAAGATTGGTATTTAAACCACTATGCCTTCAAAATTTACACACATAATTATAAAACAAAAACACTGCTGATATAATCCTATATAATACAATAGAGATTGCCTGACCTACGTTGCCTCTCGCGACTCGCTCTGATCGCATTAGATCGTAAACGATAATAAATTGCCTTATACATACATTTTTAATTGTCATACGATAGCTTCAATAATGAAATATAATAATTGCATATTCTAGTCTTAATGGTTTCATCAACATCGTCAGAATAGAAAAGCAAATAGTTTTATGAGTATTTATTTAAATTTTTATGGTTTGCTATTTATACATTTTTTTTTAGTTACATAAGCAACTTTGGTGACAAAGTTTGTAGCAGAGATATCGCTGTACTAATAATATCTTCTTTAGTCAACCTGAATGAAAAGAAGCAGTCAGATTTACAAAAAATGCTGTTAAATCAATTAAAAAGACACAAGTATTGGCTGCATGCAGCTTTAAATGTGATACATGAAAATATACATTTCCTTAGAGACAAATTCCACGATCAGACCATTTTTAATAATTGTCAGATATTACTGTACCCTGTGTAAGTATTTTTTATTGTTTTTATTTTACTAAAATAGTTGGCATAATGATTTCTGATGGTTACGCGGGCATTACACATTTGAAATAGTTTTACGGATTCTATTGCGTTTGTATTTGATCTTTAAGTTTCCGATGTTTCTAACACTTTACAGCTTTCATGGTCGTAGTCTTCCCTTGACCGTGTGTGTTCGAAATGTCGGGAAATTAAAAATCAAATGCAAACGCGATAGAATCCGTAAAAATCGTATTATTTCAAATAAAATAGTTAGCATCAAAGTGATTTAATGATCATTATCATTAACTCAGCTAATATATGTCTCCATTGCTTTGCTGGGGCTTCTTTCACAATAGGAGGCAGTTTGACCTACTATTTTCAATTTAAATTTCTATGTTGGTCAAACGGCTTGTTATAGTTTTATTTCAAGATTTTATACTCTTGCATAGATATAATTGGAACATCATATCCCTTAGTCATCTTTTACGAATGACCTTTTTACGAGCAAGAAAGAGGAAGTTGAATTATATTCTTATTCCGTCACCACACGGTAAAATATTTCACATCATAATACCATCATGTTTAGTTCGCTTTTGGACCGAAAACATAATATATCACCTTTAACATGGTAAGATAAGTCAGGTTATCATAAGAGATGACAACACAACTAAGGGCTATTACCAGATAATATTACTGTAATATGAAGGGAAGTTCTCTCCCATTGTGGAGGAGGCTCGAGGCCAGCAGTGGGACATATATGTGCTGAGATGATGATGATGATGAAGAGAAGAAAACTGGAAATAAAAATTTTATATCAACACATCTGGTTAGCTTCTTTAGTAGACTAACTTCCCTTAGACTAATTTCTTCATTGTAAACTAGATCCGTGCTCAATTGATGATGCAATATGTACTCTTATTTCCAATTGCACATATTGCAAAAGATTTGACAATAAGTTTTTAGATCGGCCCTTCTGCCTGACTATAGGACTCCTTGTAAATGTAATTGCTGCGCAGACGGTGTCGCTTGGAGTTAACCCAAAAAACTCTTAGTCGTCTTGTACGTCATCCACGTGCAATGTAAGTGTTGGTAGTATTCGTAGCCGCTTCCGCTCACCATTTAATCAGCTCTAAAACTTATTTTTATTTAATATTTCTAGCACAGAAGTCCAACATTATATAAACGTGCTACTATGTATGCGTGAAGGTAAACAAAAGCAAGTTAACGCTGATTTAAACTACAATACAATAAAATTTACCTCGCTGACCGACGATCAGATGTTGAGTCTTGTATTATATGAGATTGAGAAGAAATACCACTTCAGTGGGGACGGCATTTGGTCCAAACAAGATGGACTTAAAATAGATACGCAATCAATAAAGTGATTTATTGTTAATTGGCAGCTTTTGTTGAAGAAAGTTATTGTTTTTATATATTTTATAGTAATTACTATCCGAATATTTGTATGTTAGTAATTATTATACGAAATGAGTTAATGTTTAATAATAATATGTTGACCTAGTTTTAAATTATTGTCTATTTAAATTATTAAAATTTAACATTTAATATGCTTAATTATTTATAAAACCCGATTACGAATATATGTATAAATATATATAAATAATTAAGCATATACATACATACATACTTATCATCACGCCATATCCCTTGCAGGGTAGGCAGAGAGAAATTATAAAGCATATTAAATGCTAAATTTCAGTAATTTAAATAACAAGGTTGTGTCATCGTTTAATACAACTCTAACTTTAAAGTTTGAAGTATTAAGCCTATAATAATGTGTACCCGACAATGTTGTCGGGTAGATAGCATACCGTCACCTTAAGACGTAAATATGATACGAAGCGAAATTTGCATGTCTTACAATAAGTCACGGTGGTGTAGTGGCAGCACGATTGGGCCGGAATCCCAATAGGCGCGTGTTCGAATCCCGCTTGTGACATCATTTTTCGCTTCGTAATCCAGTTTTATTGTCTATTATTTTAAAAATATCTTGCACAAGATACATCCTGTATCTTATTGCGGCGCCACTTTCTCTTGGCTTATGCCAAATGGGGGCGGACTGGGCGCCACGTGCCGACTGTACGAGGAGGTGGTCCGGTCAATGGTCCTACACGGTGCACCCGTGTGGGCGGGGCCCCTGGCCGTCCAACTTAGGGCTCACCTGTGGCGACCACAGAGGGCCACAGCGGTCAGGGCTATACGTGGTCACCATACACTGGCGATGGAGGCAGTGTGCTTGTTGGCCATAACTTCCCCGTGGAACCAGGAGGTGGCGATGCTTGCTGGATGATGTACCGGTGGGTGTCGGTGACGCGGACAGGAGACGGCACCGTCCTGCCAGTCTGGCTACGGATGCCAAGGAAGCGGTAACAGTGGCCGGCCCAATAGCGATGGGGAGGGAATACGGTGGCTTATGGGGTCACATGCCGCCCTCCCATAGCCCCAGACGGAATGGACGGCGTGTAACCACACGATAGCATGCCAAAAAAATGGAGGTGGCACCGTCTCACCCAGCGAGATGGCCGCCTGCCATGCCCTCCATTCCCGTTGGGCAATTCGTCTGGATAGGCCTCCGTTCAGTATTGGGACCGTCGAGGGATTTACTATATTTAAAATTTATAAAAATTAATTATCTATTGAGCCAACTAAACATTTAGTCATCAGTTGTATAAAGGTTGTAAATAAGTACTTTAAAGCTACTTGCTTTAAATAAATATATAATAAACTATGTAAATATATTTTGTATGTAAAAAGGAATTGTTCTTGTAAATAAAAAAAATCAATAAGCACTTTTTGTATTATAATTTCTCCTTTTTGTATTAATAAATTTTATAAAATATTTTATTTATTGCTTGCGAAAACTTATTGTAAAAATTAAACTAAACTTAAACATGCAGCTAAAATAAGTAAAGATATTATAAACTGTACCATTTATTTACCCTGCTCTAAAAGTTCAACGGTTATATGTTTATTAGAAGAGACCTTTAGTATAAGTAGATACTTACTAAATAATGGTTTGTTTTTAAAAAAATAATCTATTGATACCATGGAGATCAAAATCTGTTACATTTAGTTTATTATAAGTAAGTCATGATATTAAATCATAATAGTTTCAGTAAAGACTTATCTAACTTGAACATAGATTAAACACAGGCCAAAGAAATTTGCCGCTTAAAGACTGAAGTAAAAATTCATTCAAAAATATGTCTTTTACAAAACTTTGCCGCCTTAACCTAGTTATTCTATTCAATTTTAGAAATTCGCCATTGTATTTATATAGTGCCAAGTGGCAAACCTGTTTTCCACTATTCTCGAACACAAAAACTGAATGCATAGTAAGCCATTTTAATTTTGTTATTGATAATGACGCCTTGACACTTGATTGATTAAACATTCATAAATCCGAAATCGAAGCGGTTGATTTTCGTATCATGTCACATGTTCTAATCGTTGCTTATTTATCACAAACCTTTATATTATTTTTATTTTTTTAGGCTAAGCAATAAATTAGCTTATAATGGACACTAGTTTCGATATATTTTCATTATACCATACAAAAACGTTAAACTCGTAAACCCACAACAATATTCTTTAAGTGATACAAATAGAGTTCACAAATTTTCACTATATATGTAAGTATATCTACAATGATTGGACGTTGATTGTTTTTTAAGGAAAATCAACAGGTTATTTCTCAATGTGTTCTAGAATAAATTAGTTGACGTTTTTCTTCAAATTCCATCAACAATAAAAATACAAAATATCTATGTACAATCGTTTTAATGCACATTACTAATACATGTGCAATCAGTCCTGCTCAGAGTTTCTTTCAATCAAGTTTTCCTTTTCTTATGATGTTATAAAACTATTTGGTAGGTATATAGCTGTACCACCGTATCGTCACTGTGGACCTTCGTTGAAGATGCCACTACGAAAAGCTATATATTACAAACAGTTCGCTTAAATATTTACATAAAATATTTCGAAACATAGATACGACACCTATTTTAAATATCATCTCGTGTTTCTAACTTAATAAATCCTTCAGTTATTATTACAAATTATTTCGTTTTTAAAAATAAATTAGGAATAAAAATTTATACCTATTTAAATGATCTAATTCTTAATAATACTTTCTAAATTAGACTAAATAATTGCCCGTTAAACTAGAGGGCGATCTAACAAACATTTTTGGCACAATTAGCTCACGTTTTCCTTATTTACAACATATAACTAACAAATTCTATTAAATCATTCAATTTATGATATATTAAAAAGTTACTTCTCAAACGATAGTCGCTGATACCACTTCAAATCAAATTGAATTTTATAGTAGATAGGTACTCTAAAAGATAATGTAACATTATTTATTTGACCATTTCATTAAAACAACTGACGAAAATATCGAGGATAACAAGCATTATAATACTGTAGATATACCTAGTTTGCCAACGTAAGAAGAATAATAGACAGTTATTAAAATAAAAAGTTAACAAAAGACATTTACTACAGTAATTAAAAAATAAACACCATATTGCTTGACATTTATAACAGTAAACAACAGGTTATCATGATAAGGCACAAGGAATGCACAAGAAGCGAAGTATACGAGTATTTTACTCAAAATTTAAATAACTACTTACCTACTCATAATTTGCAAATAGCACTAAATAATAATAATAAATTTGTCTTATAAATTATATAAAAATATATTATTAATTAAAAGAGCTTTTTATAACTGATCATCGAAGCTATATAGATAAGTAGATATTTACATGAATTTGCAAAATAAGGCAATTTTAACATAATGTTACAACTACAATAATATAAACTTTAGTATTTTGCCCTTTTAATATTTTATGGATATTATTTTTATTTATTTTAGACAAATTTAGACACTGTTAAACCAGTAACGTAATTTGTATAAAATAAATATTTCGCGGGAATGATAAGCAGATTCCTTATTCCTTTTGAAAGCTGCTCTTATAAAGATAACTGTACTCCTAGTACTGTCTAAAATGTATTATAATCTTCACATTTTGCTAATACTCCCTTTCGAAATTACTCCGACTTAGAACACTAATATTAAGGTAATTTCGAAAAGGAGTATTTCAATTCAAAAAAGGAGGCAGCGTGGTGTACCCTTGTCCAGTACTTGGCTCCATTTTAACCACTACCGGTTGATTAAGGTCTGGGTGTCGTTCCATCTCATAATGTTTGTCGTGTGATACCATTGTACATTTATCATAGTCTTCTGGCGGGCCAGCATATCGAGGCGGTTCATCTTGTAAAGCGCATGCAGCGTATTTATCCTCGTGTTCGTGTGTTCGATATTCAAGCTTCTCCTCATGGCCATGCGCTTCCATCTGTGGGGAATGTGCCGCCATCATTGGATAATCACGGACACCTAAGGGCGGCGGACTACCCTCGCCATATTCATAAGAATGTCTCGGTGCAAACATCTGACCGTCATGTCCATTTAGCACAGTCGTATAAGAATATGCAGCTGGTTGTGTATTAAAACCCGGGTATCCAGCGCTGCTAGAAGATAAAAGATGATGGGAGGAGAGATCGTATGAGTGCGGATACGACCAAGAGTCAGCTGGAGCTGGTAGCCCATTTTGCGGAAATGCTGGTAAGTTACCGCCGATACCGGAGAAACCTCCACCTAAAGTTGTAGAACTTGGTGAACTGGAGCCAATATAACCTGTTTTTCGTGGGGGTTCTCGTTTTCGCCACTTTGCTCTTCGATTTTGGAACCACACCTGTGAACACATTAATGATATTAACCACTTTTTAATTTAATACCGAAAAAAGAGCAGATTTTTCAGTTGTATTACCTGTACTCGTGATTCGGATAAGTTGAGTTTGAGAGCTAGTTCTTCTCTCGCGAAAACGTCTGGATATGGCGCGCGTTCAAAGGCCCTTTCTAATTCCTCTAATTGATATGCTGTAAATGTTGTTCTGAAAAGAAATAAGTACTATTAAAACTACTGCATTGAATTACACTCACCATTATCCTGCTCTTATCCCAATTGGGGTCGACGCAATATGTCCTTTTCTTCCACTCAATCCTATTCGATATCATCTCTGCGTTCCCTTTCTATTCATATCATGCTTTACACAATCCATCCATCTTTTATTCAGTCTTCCCTTACCCCTAAAGCCTTCAACATTCATACTTAAAACTGCATTGAATTATACTGTAATAGATATATTCAATGTCTCGCATATTTGTCTTCATTTGGATGCCATACATCGATGTTGCATGATCAAAGAAATATATTTTGAGTGTTGATTTAACTTCTCTAACTTTCAATCGTGACTGTAAAATAAAAAGACGTCCATGTTTGCCACTGATGAAGACGCCGTAAGACCAGGAGTTTGTGTACCCATGACGATGGGAACTACATCACCAAGCCTACTGGATGGTCATTGATACTAAATCCCCAGTCGATAACATGTCTTTGGCACACCTCAGATACACTCCCGCGATGCTCATAGAAAATCGCTCCTGTATAGGATTTTATTCGATATTCCGAAACGAAAAGCGCTTGCAAATCTAATTTAGCTAGTTACTTCAGCATTGCAAAGCTGCCTATGATGACAATAGCGGAATATATAAATATATTTGAGAAGCAACAAACACCTTTCCTTTTGCCAAGCACAGCTCTCAACTCCATTCTGGTAATAAAAATGTTTAACGAAACGCCCAGGCTATTAAACATTGAACCTCACATTCAACAGTACTATAGTTAAGCCAATTGAATTGATAAAAAAGTGTATATACTACGTACAGATTTACCGTTTTTAATATTATTAGTTTCTTTTTCTGAAAAGACAACACTAAGGAAACAATTCTTGTATTGGAGGGGACTTTACAAACGTGTAATTAACAATCACAAATTACAACTAGACTTGTGACAACAATTTGTGGGGCGCACAAAATAATACCCTGCCTGGGAATCAAACCTATGCCACTAGCTCGGTAGGTCGGTATCTTAACTACCACGATATCTGTGCAGTGGCCTATAAAAATAAGATCAATCTATAATATTGAAAACTTTTGCTGCAAACTATATGTTACATGCCCCAAGTGATTCATTACATTGCTATACATTCACGAATAAATTTGTTCTTATCATTCTCGAGCGCATCTACCATCTGACGCGTGCAATATGGCTGCGGGCTGAAGCACGCGCAGAAATTGATTGAGCGTGAAACGAAATTCACCCCCGTTGCGCGCGAGCAATTCTAATTGCCTTCCAATTGAGTTAAACGTATAGTGGCGTTGTGTTGTTAATTAAAACACCACATTTTATTTCATAAATGTAATAACACCCTGTTTTTGTTTATTATCGTTACCTTAGCATATTACTGCACATTTAAGCGTATTGATTATAATCTATACTTCTATGATAAAACTCAAGAGTTTTAATATGCTAATCTCAGAAACTGCTGATCCAATTTGAAAATCTTGTGATAACTCTTTATTGAGAAAAAAAAAAGAAAAGTACAATAATCGCCGTTATTATGGACGGAACAAGTTTAAACCTACTCCGCCCCGTCCGTAAGGAGATTTCCTTATAAAGACACTGAATTACAACATTTGGTTTTATGAATGTATACTAAAAATATTAAATAAAATATTTTTAGCAGTTCACACACTTGCATTGTTAGCCTAGGCCATCACATTAGCATTATAACTTATTTACACCTTGCACTTTAGATTACACCTATACTTGCGACAACAGTTTGTAGAGCGCACAAAATAATACCCTGCCTGGAAATAGAACCTATTAGTATAGTAATAATAATATGTCTTATGTACTCGTATATGGGTCAATGTGTAAAATGACAACTTTTTAATAGAGGCTCTCAAAGTTTCAATTTGATATATATTTTTATATGCTTCAACTAATGAAGTAAATAATAAAAAAAAACTACGTTTAAAAAAACCGACTTCAAAAACTGAAAAGTACAGAATAACTTAAAATACTATCATTTGTATGTGCTATCTATTGATAGGTTTGAAATCGGTGCCAAGCCCTAAATAAAATTATAAACAGCTTAGGTACTTACTGTAATGAAATTCCTACACTAAAGATACCGATACCGATATCGGTCGATATCGGATTCGACTTAATATTAAAAAAAAATACAATCGAATTGAGAACCTCCTTTTTTGAAGTCGGTTAAAAATATGACAACATCGACATCAGTTGAACCACATAAAAATATATAAAATACGTGTAGTGGCAGGGCTACATTGTTGACACTTTTCTGTTTGCAGCTACGGCCTTCCGTCCGGGGTAGTATCACACTCTCGCAGAAAATCGACGCCTGAACAGTGGCAATATGCTGTTGCGCTTCGTTCGGTGAGCGAGACAGCTGGCAATTTTCGGGGTGTGTTTATGGTTGTCATTGGTAGGCTGAGGCCTAGCTGTATTCCTGCTATTGCAAGGTCTATGGGCGGCAGTAACACTATCAGGTGTGTCGCTTGCTCGTTTGCCATAAGCATAAGCATAAAAAAGAATGAAAAATGACATTTTTCACATTGGAACATATACATAGGACCCATCGATCTTTGCCGTATCTATAATAAATATATTTTGCAATATTTGACCTAAAAGATACGATGGTATAAGAGTATATTTTATTTTTTATTCGTAACATTTTGCACTAAGCATGAACATTATGGCATTATCTTAGATGGGCAGGCCTACGTTGAAGATGGGGTCTAGATAGGCAAATGAGCGGACGATGAAAGAAATAATAACTTGATTAAATAAAAAAAAACGGTGTTGTTATATTTTCTTAGCATCTAATTCTGCATTATGTTAAATTTGTTAAGATTCTACAATATTTTTTTTAAATACGTGTCAAAATTAAAAAGCTTTTTAATTATGTAAACGCATGAGAAAAATATTTTTTTGGTGTCTGAGAAGAATGAATTTCAGTTTTTCAATTCTTGAGTATGTTGGCCATTTCAGCAATTTGTACAAGTCATTTACGAAATTCCTCTGAACGGACAGCCAATTACAGTTATAGTGAGTTAACGTAAAAGCATTACAGGATCACTATTTCACCCGAAATACCAGCAGAAAGTAATTATTGTTTGTAGCTTAAGGTAAACCTGTATGTATAATAAATATAAATTATTTATAACAATAATAAATATTAGTTAAATAATAACAATATAATATTAGCTGTGTGGTAGCGGCTACGAATACTACCAACCCTTACTTTTCTCGTGGATGTCGTAAAAGACGACTAAGAGCCTTATAATGACCTGGGCCAACTCCATCTGATGCCGTTTGGTCAATAGTTACATTCCCAAGGAGGGTTGACGTCTGGCAGGTGGCCGGTCATAAATCTTTTGCCGATAACTTTTACAATATTTACTATGAAAGAAGAGTACATATTGTATCGACCCCAAGTAATTGGGATAAGAGTAAGAGAATGACGAATAAATATTAGTTAAAATATGTATAACCTTTATTAATGGCAAATGTTTCTATAAAATTAGGTATCTTTTAACCTAATCGTCCTCTATAGAACATTAAGAAAAAGGCAAGTAATAATTATTTTGGGATCTATTAGACGTGTAAACTTTCAAAATATTTTACATCTTAAAAAAAACACCAGAGACAGGCTTATATAGTTGAAACTAATGAAAACTTATTTAAAATATGATTGTTGGTACTAGTAACTGCAAGGAACCAAGCCAAACAGCTAGTAATAAATATAGTTGTTATAACTACATTCATAAAATATAACATCCCTCCATTCATGAGATGGTGAGATAAGGCAATTGACTCCCCGTGGTCATACGGGTAATTAATCTGAACAAGTACTTGTATGTCGCCTTCTGATATTATTCTTCGACGCCGATATAAAATGTTATGTTTATGAAGAAAGGGTACGTCACGCTGAGGTTCCCGCCTTATATAAGGGTGTTGGATCGTAGTCAATTGAATATCATATCTGATCATAAATATCTTATCCAATTTGTCACTAGATTTTACCCACGACTTGGTACTTGATGTTGCCCCTTTCTTGCGTGTATGATTATTTTTCCAATTATTTATATTTGTCTTTTATCTCTATTTCTAATTACCTCTTTATAATATTAGTACAGATATAATTTTGGCGGTAATGCCAGCCTACAATAAACGGTAACCGGTTTAGAATACAATGACACTATTCCTTACTTTTATATGGGAGCTGTTAAAATGACCCGAGGAATCATCATCATTCTCCTACTCTTATCCCAATTACTTGGGGTCGGTGCAAGCGCGTCTCCCGACTTCTTGAATGGCTTAAACTCGGTATTATCTATGGAAATAATTACGGATATGAAGAACAGTGGAATGATGGCAACTTATGTTGGGATCAAAAACATGCGTAACGCAATGTGAATAAATCGCATTAAATTCGCGTTTTGGTTCCATTTACAATTACAACGAATTACGATGATTAATATGATTTTACTATAATAGATAACAAAATATGTAAGGGATGCCTTCTATCAGGTATGATGTACAAATCTCCTACTCTTCTTTTATAGTACATATTGTAAAAGTTATTGGCATTAGTTTTATGACCGGCCGCCTGCCAGACATCAACCTTCCTTGGGAATGTAATTGTTGACCAAACGGCATCAGATGGAGTTGGCCCAGGTCGTTATAAAGCTCTTAGTCATCTTTTACGACATCCACGAGCAAAGTAATGGTTGGTAATATTCGTAGCTGCTACCACAGAGCTACAGGCCCGAGGAATCAACGAACAAAATATCAATTGCCAGTGCTTTTTTTTCCACCTGATGATAAACAACCATGTTCCATTCTAATACATTATTTATCTTTTGTAATTAAATTTGTTACGAATTTCAAGACAATTAAAAGCGCGTCTCTCGCCTTCTTGAGAGAAACTTGGTGTTATCTATGGCAATTATTATGGATATAAAGAACAGTGGAATAATGGCAACTTATGTTGGAATCAAAAACATGCGTAACACAATGTGAACAAATCGCATTAAATTCGCATTTTGGTTGTATTTACAATTACAACGAATTACGACTAGTGTCTTTTGGTAACATGAGTTTACTAGATAACGAAATATACATACAAGGGATGCCTTCCATCAGGTATAATAATATAATTATATAATGTAACATATAATTCTCTCTCTTAGTCGTGTTGTAAAATGCCCGCCGTCGCACCAGAGAGTGATTATTTAAATTCTATTCAATATTTATTTGATTATTAAATCTAGGCCTTTCCAAAACTTTATCGATTATCATGTTGACGTTCACTGTTTGACATAAATCTTGCCATATGAGATGATAACGGTAAAATTACAAAGCTCTGTAAACGTTGTGGCAGTTGCCATTACTGTTATAAGTTACCTAGTACTTCTACTACCTTTTTGTGTTCACGCATTTACGCACTATTCGCCGCTGATGATAGACGGGGTGAATATGGGACCAAGCCGCGACCTGTGTAACTAGAATTCCCACTAAAACTACAGTTGCCCCTTCTGGGGTTTTTTGGCGACAACTAAAATGGTGGCGCCTCGAAACAGGCTGCTGTTTATTTTTGCACTTGAGTACACATATTCATAGAATAAATTAATTTTATTGATTATATGATCTCTTTAATATAAATTTAGTCTATTAAGATACAAACACTTGTTTAAACCAGCCTGTTATTATACCTAGTGTCTTAATATTTAAATATAGTAATACGTTATTTCTAAATAAAAAATAAATATGACAATTTGTGTTTAATAATCTCACTTTCCTGGTTATTTCTCACTAATCTGGCAGTAAAATAACATTCACATCATAATATTTTCTATCTATTTTCAGTCAATGTATAAATTATAGATATATAGTGAACATCAAATGATATTCAATCCCCGACACCCCAACACATGGCTATTTGCCCACATTTGTTCAAGTTATTCAAGGTGGTG
Organism: Lymantria monacha; assembly: GCA_905163515.2. Classification (NCBI taxonomy): domain Eukaryota; kingdom Metazoa; phylum Arthropoda; class Insecta; order Lepidoptera; family Erebidae; genus Lymantria; species Lymantria monacha. Next base: position 20,918,069 of record LR991082.1, read on the forward strand.
GGAGAAGGCGCGTATACCGTCGCCTTCCTTTCCCTGGTCACCGTTACGGAGCTAGTTACCAGAGCTAAGGGTCTCACATTCCCACTCAGTGATGTTCTTTAATAAGATAACCTCTTCATATAAAGAGGCTGTTGGCGACTAACGCCTGACGCTGTCAAACATCTCCGAAATGATAGTTTTTTTTTTTTTTTTTTTGCGGTGGGCTATGGACGTCGCACCCCGCCAAATCGGTCCGGGGTGACGGAAGAGGCGGCGCGCAACCCCATTGACCCACCCTGCAAGCACCTCTTCTTCGCCGTACGAGCGGGCCACCGGTACCCGATCTTTGTCTTCGGTGGCCCGCTCGGCGGTATGCCCTCTTGGGCTCCTCTCCTGTCGACGCCCCGACAGCTTTCGCCGTCGAGGCGTCGTCCTCACGCGGTGGCCTCACGTCGGGTGACCGGACGATTCCCCGGTCCGATCACCCGAAGCCTCGGTTAGGGCGGCATCAGGCGCAGGTATTCGCGCCTGCGCCGCCCCGGCCGCGGGCGGCGGCCCGGGTCACGGGAATCCTCCCGGGCCCGTTCCGCCGCCTCCTTCTGCGAGATGACAGCCTCGCAGAAGGCGGCGACCGCGTCCCAATTCCTGACGCTGTCGACCATCGCTCGCGCAACAGCCGGCAGCGTCAGGTCGGCACCGATGACAGCGACGAGGTCACGGCGCTGCCCGTCCCAGCCCGAACATACCTCGAGCCTATGTTGCGCCGTGTCCTCGTCGCTACTACAATGGTGGCAGGACGGAGTCCACTCCCTCCGCACGACCGTGTGCAGGTACTTGCCGAAGCAACCATGCCCCGACAAGACCTGCACCAACCGGAAAGAGAGGACTCCGTGCCGCCGCTCCATCCATTCCATCAGTACGGGCCGGAGGGCCTCAACGGTAATAACACCGTATCTAGGCCTCTCCAGCCGCGTAGCCCAACGGGCGATGACTTCTCGGCGGGCGTCCTCGCGCCAGGTGGCTATCTCGTTGAACGATGGGGAGCCACCCTCTTCGCGCATTGAGGTAACCCACCGGTAGAGGTCGGAGAGCATCTCCGCCTCTAGGTCCCACGGGGGTGTCCCGGCCAACAGGCACGCCGCCTCTGTCGACACCGTGCGGTACCCGCGACTGGCTCTGACCGCCATGACTCTCTGTGGCCTCCACAGAACCGCCCTGAGTTGGGCGTTCAGAGCCCTCGCCCACACGGGTGCACCGTACATGGCCATTGAACGGATCACCCCCGCATACAGCCGTCGGCCCTGAAAACTGGGTCCGCCCACGTTCGGCATGAGCCGAGAAAGGGCGGACGCCGCGCCGACCAGCCGGGGAGCAATTTGACGAAAATGCTCCCGGAACCACCATCGCCCGTCGAGCACCAGACCCAAGTACCTCATATGGGCCTGGATACTGATGTGGATGGAGTTGACGACTAACGAGGCGCCGATGGGCAGCCTCACACGGGGCCCATGGAATAAAAGGGCCTCCGTCTTGTTTAGGGCCACCCTGAGCCCCAGCGCCTCGATTCGCCTGACCATCTCCTCGTTGCCGAGAGTGGCCAGGCTCGCCGCCTCTTCGAGTGTCCTGCCCCGGGCTGTGACGAGCGTGTCGTCAGCATAGCAAATAACGCTCAGCCCGGGGGGGAGACTCCCTCTCAACGCCCAGTCGTAACCGATGTCCCACAGAGTCGGCCCCAGAACCGACCCCTGCGGAACACCGCACGACATGGGCGTCCGCACAATGTCCCCTGCGGGGCTCGCGTAGAGAACACTGCGCCCCTCCAAATAGTCTGCCACCAGCCGCCTGAGGTACAGGGGCACTCCGTGGAACCGGAGCGCCTCCCTGATGCAGCTGAATGGCAGACTATTGAAGGCGTTGGCGATGTCCAACGACACCGCCAACAGCACTACTTTGCCGGCGACAGCCTCCGCGGCCGTCTGCCTCAGGCGTAGCAGGGCCTCGATGGTCGAACGCCCCCTCCGAAACCCAAATTGAGCGTCCGACAGATCGGGCCCCACCTCCTCCAGGTGCCGGACGATGCGGGCAGCGAGGACACGCTCCAGCAGCTTACCCACATCGTCCAGAAGCACAATGGGCCTGTAGGCCGACGGCGAATCCGGGGGCCGTCCCGGCATTGGCAGGAGAACCAACCTCCCTTCCTTCCAGCACTCAGGGAACTGTCCAGACGTCAGACAGGCGTTGAACAGTCGCCTGAGGCGAGGTTCGAGATGCTCGAGGAGCAACGTCAACACCCGGACTGGGACTCCGTCCGGGCCGGGGGCCGTGGTGGCGGAACGAATCTTCGCCACGGCTGCAAATGATAGTTAACAACATGTCTATTCCTATTACAGTGGTGTGGTCCCCAGGTGGAACATACCTCCGAGGATAATCCATATTTGACGTCCATAATGAGCTGGTGCGCTATACTCATTGCATCTGGGGGCCTCTTCTCTTCTAATGCTATGCAGGTACGTACCGAAGACCCTAGAACCGGTAAGTACCTTTTTTTGTTCACGCTATGGAAATGCATTTACGCACTAGCCCTCGCCGGTGACAGACGAGGGGGTATGTGGGACTCGCCGGTCAGCTGGTTCGACTGAAATACCCACTAAAACCACAGCGGTCCCTTCCGCGCTTTTACGGGATGCCGGAGAGATCGTCTATTGAAATTCTATCCCCAACACCCCAGATATCCGCTCCAAGTACCTGCTTCATCCTGAATATTAGGCTGCCGTGCCGCCTCGTAACATAAAGGTGAAGGTGTGGTGCAACTACCTTTACTCTCCTACTACGAGAACTTCCAGTTCTTCCCACCACCGTTTTTGGGCAACTTCATTTATTCTGCGCAATCCTCGCAGAGACTTGCTCGTCATTGAAACGTGCTGTGGCGCGGAACCGGTAGGCTTCGGTCTATGCGTCCGCTTCAAGTGGTAAGCAATGTCACTGCGGCTCAGAATGCCGTACGGTAGCTCCAAATTGCGTTATGCCCTTTGAATTCACTGTAAGACTGTTGTAGCGGTGAGAGACACTATCCAGATAGAGAGACCCACACAGTGCCATGGACCACAAGCTACCAACATATAAACACCGACAAGATGACCAGGACCGCTTTTATTTGGCAAAAGATTTCTAAGGGTAGCAGTGCTGCCTCGGACTCGGGATTAGTCCGGTCACCTGAAGTGAAGCCACCACGTGTGAGGACGATGCCCCAACGGCGAAAGCTGTCGAGGCATCGACTCGAGAGGAACCCGTGACGGTAAACCGTCGGGCGGGCCATCGAAGACAATGATCGGGTTCCGGTGGCCCGCTCGCACGGCAAAGTGACGCACGAAGCACGGCATTGCAGCGTGGATCTATGGGGTCGCGCACCGTCTCTTCCGTCGCCCCGGACCGATTTGGCGGGACGTGACCACCTCCATAGTACAAAGCAAAAAAAGATATCAGTGCAGTGTAACTCAAAAGAAGAACCGGGTACCGGTGGTCTGCTCGCATGGCGTTGATACTTGTAGAGGCCATTGGGATCGCACGCCGTTCCCTGTATCACCGCGAACGGATCAAACAGAGTGTGACCAAATCATAGCAAAGGCAGGAGTCATGCTACTATTCTACTGGCATTTAGCAAATCTTTACGATTCACGGGAAAGTAAAAGGTGACTTAATTTAAAATACGATATTATCAAACCGTAATTACTTCATATTTAAAAGCTGTATAAATAATAGGCATGTCAACATTTTGCTTCTTTAATACACAAATATTCTTTTTACGATAAATATAGGAAAGTTATTACATTTAATAAAGTTTCGTATGTCTAGCCATATGGCATTTTATCGCAATACAAAAATCATCGTATTAGTTATGCAAATAAATAATTTAGGGGTGTTCCTCGATGACACGATACATACGAGTAACACAAACGTTAGGGCGCGGGAACCACCTGTGATATCAGCACGTGCCGACACTTGAAATCAACCAACCGCTTAAACATAATACGTAAACAATTTGAATAATACTTCTGGCATTATTATGTTCTAAATAGTTCTGGAACAATATAATTCCAGAAGTGTTATTCAATTATAATAAATGTTAATAAACTAACATTTATTAATGAGCTTTAGAAATTATATAGTATGTAGTAAAATAATTTACAAACTCCTTTCTTTCCTGCAATGGTAGACGATTAAGGGATGTAATATTATCTACTGATAACATTACTACTAGTTTTCGTCCTCTTAAGGATTAGGCTCATATATCAGCTGTATGTAGAAGAAGGAAAATAATTAAAAACCTTTTTGTCACTTTTCCAAGTTCATCTCAATATGAAAAAGTTATTTTTTGTATAAAATGGAATACGTTGTTAAGATTTTTAATAAGAGTTGCAGATGTTGTAATTGCAGCGAGAACATTACGCACACGCTCTTTCCGACATAGTCGGATATCACTACAATCATTCCAATAAACCTTTACCACTGGCCATCATCAGGACCGTGTTTGGCAGCGGCAAAAGTGAAAATGGCAACGGTATTCTGTAAGGCCATAGAGAGAGCGTGGATGTGAATTGAAGCGGCTGAGCCACAATGGCCATGCTAATTTAATGTATCGTCGATAAGTGAAGAAGCATGGGCGCCTATACTTACCGCGATGCAGGATAGACTAGATACAGATAGTTTACCGTCTATAACGTGATGTGTAGCCAAAAGACAAACTCACCAGACGAGTGACTGAGAAAATGAGATCACCAGTTCAAAAGGCGAAGAGAGGATCCACTTAAAAGTTCAAGTAAGTTCGCAAAGCAGTTGTAGGGGCCTGATACCATCATTTTCTTTTCGGCAGGCTATGGTCTGGATACGTTCCGCCCATTCCATCCACAGTGAAAGAAGGCAGCGTGTGGCCCCATAATCTACCATATTCCCTCCCCATCGCCATTGGGCCGAGCAGTGATAAAGATTCCTGGTCATCTGTGGCCGACGCTCCGGCAACACACAACAGTGTTGCTAGGACGTAAAAAAAGGGCTGATGCCACCCTGCAATTCAATAGAATTGGATAGCCCGATGGAGTGCGGTAATACCATGATTGATTAAAACTTAAAAGAATTGATACTTTTACTCTAAATGGAGTAAAAACTACCAATAATTTAATATATAGTTTAATATCTAGCAACTAAATATGATTAATATTATAATTAATTAATATAACTTAAAGGTTATCAAAATTTTAACTAATTAAGATATTATTTAAGATTTTACTTATAGCTAAATACTACCTAAGGCAGCGTAGGTATCGCCTACGACGACTACGAAATGTCTACGGAGACGTTTACAGTTGTAGCAATTTATGTGTATTGCTACGAGATAATTGGTTGTCAATTATCTTCTTTCTCAACCAATGTAAGTTCTATTGCTTTGCTCTGTCAATACCATAAAATTGGTATATTATATCACACTCAGGTTCAAAATTTTCATCTCTTGCTACTTGTTACCAGCGTTGGTAGTCTTACTAGTCTCATACGACTTTGAGAGAGCAGAAATGGTGATGCATTATATTTTAGTCCGCCATTACATGGATGGGTTATTTGTTTATCACAATTTAATTAAGTACTTTTTAATAATAATATGTTATTATACAACTATATTTAAAATACTAGGTATCATCTTTAAACTGTACATAAACATCTTTAAACGTACCTTGTTTTCTTTTTCTTGATCCCGTTATTGTCGCTTTTCTTTTTGTCGCTCTTTTTTGTAGAAGTTGGAGGTGGTGGTGGTTGTGGGTGAGACGTAGCTGTTGACTCAACTGACTGCAACAGCAAGGGCTCCTCTTTGCGTTTATGTTCAAATACAGGCAGCTCGTCACGGTACTGTAGTTCTCCAAGTTCTCCAACAACGACCTGCACGTGGTGTTCTTTGCCGAACTCGCCGAACATATGCTCTTCGAAGGTCGGCTGGTCCATGGCACCTGGTACGAAGGTGCAATCATTCCGTGGGCCCGGCCCAACGGCGTTATCCCCGCACACATACATGTAGCCGTCGGTGGCGGGTGGCGGGCCCGCTACCTCGGCACCCACCTCGCTCGACTCCGTCGCTGCCGCTGCACTAATACCGCTGCGTTCGCCAATCTACGCGCACACTTTTATTTATTCTATTAAACAATTTAACTTCATTTAGCTGAGCCCTCGGGATCGACGAACGCTCGCGCCGTTCGTATCCTCGTGTCCGTCCCGGTTAAATGGCTTTAATCAACTTTAACGAACTAACCGAATTTGCTCTACGGTTGGTCAATTTATATTACCATAATACGACGCTCGACGTTGGTTTTGAACCAATGAGTAGTACGTCAGAGAATGACGAGAACGGTTGTGCGAGTGCTATTATCTGTCTTATTGTGCAGTCGGAGGGGATACATTTGAATACGCTCGCCAGGCGGCTACGTCTATATCATTGTGCTGTAGGGAAGCCAATCGCAGTTCTGTATAGCCACTCCCCCGGAGCTATAACGCTCTCCCTTCTTACTATTGCACCCTCGCGAGGCTGGTGCGGGCCGACGCTGCCGATACTGAACTACCGTCGTCGGAGCACCATGCGGGATTCCCACAAAAGCTCTAGTAATATTTGTTTGTATCAAAGCTATTGTAGGACCGAACGCCCACATCATTATTTTGAAAGTCCATAATGCTTTATTGTAAATCGGTATCAACACCACTCATATGTCTGTGGCATGATTTATAATCGTGGGAATATAATGACTTTCACGGCAATGATATTACAAAAATATCAACTTATTAGGAATTCACATAACTTAATGTACATGATATAATTTAGTAGTGCACTTTAGCAATTTCGCATTACTTTGATAATTATTTATGATCATTTGTAATACATGTTGTTTTAAGGCAACCTTAGTAAATATAATATTAAATGACCTATGTAAAAGTAAGGTTGACAAAATAATCTAAGGTATACATCACTCAACAGTGCACAGGATAGTGCACCGACCAGTGTCGTACACGCACTGATGCTGCCGATCGACGCTACCATCCTTTAATTATTAATTAACAGTTATTGTTGGGTATTATTAATAAAACATTCGCCCTGACTATTGGCACTTAGATTAACGTTGAGGGAGTAATGGCGCATTTCAACAATTTCGGTTGTTATTTAATTGAAGTCAATTTAGATGATCAGAGTCTATTTAGGTTGGTGCTGGCGCTCGCCAGCGGGATCTCTCCTTCATTGGGCTTATTGGTGACTTTCAGACAACACGAATTGCACTCGTTGATGCATTTCTTGTCGCATTTGCAGTTTGTCTGGCTTGATCAAAAGTGGGTCATGGACGTTTTTTCTATTCGCTTGTTATGTGCTAGATATTCAGAATACTAAGCCATTTTATCTATCCTGATGGACAATACCGGATAAACTGATATAAAATGTGAAGTGTATAAAGTCTTTTTGAAGTGTTTCTAGTGATCTTGCGTGTTGTGTCCAAGAATTCAAATTCCTTGTGCTGTACAAATGTTGGACTTATCGTAGGTGGATTATATCAATTCTAATCGGCATTTATGTCCTCCCATATATATAAACCTTAGTGTAAGTTTATAGATCTATTATAGTATAGGATGTAGGTATAAACACCCATCGGTGTATATATGTATATAGTGTCTACATTTCCGCAAGTAGGTTTACAGTTTTCCATTGCTATATGTAAGTATATGTAGGCATTGTCTGTAAGCCACATTCGATCTTAGATGTTTGTGACTAAACACCTATAAAATAATCCTAAGTACTTTATTTTATTTATTACTTTAATTTAAATGTATATCCATATTACCATATATAAAAATAGATTATTTATTGCCTAATACTTCCAATACAATGCATTGAATAATTTATTTAAGTATTTTTGTTCATAAAGTTCATTAATCTACGTTTTTTTAGTGAAGATGCGAAATTTAATCCGATCGTTTTTAAAAGCATGTTGTCATTACAATTTATTATTTAATAGATAGAACATACGAATCTTATTTCAATTGTTTTAGTATGATATATATCTCGAACGAGTTTAAATATTATTAAATATTTTATTTTAAATGTTTTTAATTAAGTTTATCTTTATGTTTCTGTCTTTTCTGTCTATCTGTATAAAAAAAGTAAAACAAATGTTTTACTTTTTTTATTTCACGTAAAAATATAAGATTTTTTATTATTATTTCCGTAGTATAAGCTGAATACTTACACTAAAGCTCAAGTATAAATACATCATGCATTGGAACAGAAACAAAATCAAATAAAAGTTTAGTAAAAAATATATTAGTTATTCTTAGCACAACCTTTATATTATAAATAAAACAGGATCCTAAGAATATTTATTATGTTGTCGTGAATCATTTATTCACCTCTTATTTAATTTACACTCTTTATATAGGTATAGAGATGAAAACCTTGCTCAAAGATGATGACACACAGCCTTTCTATTTCATATAACATCGTAAATATCGTAATTATTTCATATAACATAGTATTTTTCTTTGTCATTCATAAATCTCTTTTCTATCAACTTAAATAATATTTACTTATTAGAGAAGAAACACCAACAATATATACTTACACCAATAATAATTACTTATTAAAGAATAAAATGAATTCAAAATAAACTAAGAATAAATTATCTAATTTTATTTTATTACCATATTGTCTCAATAGCTCGCTATTGGACTAACTTAAGATTACTTAAGAAAATTACGATGTACGTGCTCCTGCATGCAATTTATTTTGTATGCAAATAAGAAGATAACTCGTAGGTAGACTGAATATTCTATTAGTTATTCAATTAAGCTTTTTTGCAAACCATGTTAGCAATCTATATAAAGACAATCACGTTATTGCTGACCACGACAGAAAAGAGAATAGAATAAAACATCTTCTGCAAAACACACATACATCTGAAATAAAACAATTTTACGGATTTGATCATAAACACTTTACCTTACAGCATTCGGGGAGTCCTCCCGTGACCGTAAACGCAGTAAAGTGTTCGAAACGTCGGCTAAAATTAAAAATCAAATAAAAACGTGATAGAATCCTTAAAAGTGGTTTTATTTCAAATGTGCAATATTTCGCGTAAATATTAGAAATCATTTCATGTAATACATTCACTATGTTTATCCGTGTGGTGACGGAGTAAGAATACTATTCACCACCCCATATCTTACCCGTGGGTGATCGTACGAGACGACTAAGGGATATAAAACCAATATAACATCTATGCGAGAGAAGGAAAACTCGAAAGAAAACCCTATACCAACACGTCTAACCAGCGCGGTATGGTAGGTTAATTTCTCTCCCACTATGGAGGAGACTCGAGCCCAACAGTGGGACGTTTATGGGCTGTGATGATGATGATGTTGATGTTTACAACCAACAGCTTATCCAACTCTTCTAGACACAGATTTCATATATAGCCAAGAATATTATTGTAGAAGAGAGTTATGTTTGTATATGTTGTTTACACAAGAAATTATGGTTTAGCTATCTAGTATAGCAAGCGATATTAAAGAAATAATATTCTTTTTTGCCTTTTGCCGTCCATAGCTAGATATAAGCCTCCCCAGAAATGAGGGTATAGAGCCATAGTCATATTTGGTGGACGGATTTGCGACGGCAGTAAGGTACGTATGCAGATAGATATGAAAATTGTCCAGGAACGAGCTGTTGCCTAATTTCTTGATGAGGTCTAAGGATTAAGCTAATATATGCTTATATGTGGTATCTCCTTAGATAGCTTATATGTGCGATCTAAAGATTAATCTTATAAATCTAAAGATTATGCGACTCCCATGGGCAAGTAAGATGTGGTGACATTTATATTCTTGTCTTGTCGCCATATGTGTATAATACGCATATAACTTTCAAAATACAAAAAAGCGCGACTTGAATTCAAGGAATCTGTGGCTGTTAATTACTCTACTAACGTATCGGTACATTTTCATGTACTAAGATGCTTTATGACTAACGAAACCAATAAGGTGCTGATAATGGACGTTAAGTTCCAGTAATAAATGGAAATTCTCATCTAAGACCGAAACCACTGCAGACGTTTAAATCGTCAGGTTTCAATGTATTTCGGGTGAAAGAGTGGCAATACAATTCACCACTCTCTATTTTTTTTACAATTCACCACTCTCTATTTTTGACACCCATGGGTAAACCCATGGGTGTCAAAAAAGACGATTAAGGGATATTTGCAACATCTTTGGATTAAAAGGAAAGTTCGAAATAAAACATAGTGTTTTAATAATTCCTACTAACTGTCTGAACAGCATGTCAATTTCCTTTCAATCATGGAAGAGGCTTGAACCTAGCAGTAGAAAATATATGAGCTAAGATGAAGAGAGTAGCAGGAGTATGAAGCTCACCGGGAACAGTAGGATTCAGTTCGTTGTAAGTGGAAGAAACTCTAAGACATTCATTTCCAGTTATAGACCTAGACGCCAATAGCAATTTTAAATCAATGGTGAAGTGGTTAATATTTTGTTCTCTTTACTACTCTCCAAAGTCACACTTATATCATCCTGCTCTTGGCCCAATTACTTGGAGTCGACGCAATATCTCTCTTCTTCTATCGTAGGTACATATTGCAAAAATTTTGACAATAGTTTTATGACCAGCCGCCTACCTGACGTCAACCTTCCTTGGTTATGTAATTATTAACCAGACGGCTTCAGATGGAGTTGCTCCAGGTTGATATAAAACTCTTAGTCGTTTTTACGATACCCGCGAACAAAGTAAGGGTTGGAAGTATTTGTAAACGTTATGATACAGCAAAAAACTCACACCTATAAATACCCAGAATAATAATAATAATAATCAATAAAATATTGTTTTTAAATAGGTGGGCAGAGGTTCAGTAATCCCATTTTTTGTCTGTTCTATGTCAACGGCCGCAGGTCCCACGTAATATAATTTTTCTTGACCTAAATTTCATAAAAGGTCGGTCTGCAAATGCGTATTTATGATAATACACCAAACATACAATATTTATTTCAAAAAACCAAAAAAGATAGGATTTTGGCGGAAAGAAAAGCATTTGGGCATATTAAACTAGGCCTTTTTTGTGGCTGGTGTGTTGGTTTGGACGAACTTAGCCCGATCCGTCCGGGATGACGGCCGGACAATATGGGTCCCCATATTCTACTGTACACGTACTTTTTTACTGCCATATCAGCAGGTCACCTTAGCAGTACCAAGTCTTTGGTGGCATTTTCGACAAACCTATCCCAAATTTTATTATGCATGTATATGATCATTAGTCATGAGAGTCATATACCCCAAACAAACATCGTTTAGCGCCCTAAAATAGAATTTCGAATTCAAGTTCCACTTGTAGTAATTTTTTTTTTCAGTATTATAAATTCTTTTCGACATAGACAATACTATTAAGTTCGAATTTGATGTCATTGTTACAACATCAGTTTCAACGTCATCATCTTTATAGGAACAGCGAGTAGATAATTGGCCTAATATTGAGGACTGAATATACATCATCATCAATAACACATAAATCTAGGTCAGTATGAACTAATAATATTGTGTGACTCTTCATTTGTCGAAAATATTATACATACATACATACATATCATCACGCCATATCCCTTGCAGGGTAGGCAGAGAGAACAGAGTGCCAGAGAACTCTATCTCTGCATACTTCATTCGCTTCCTCAACATTCATAATTCTCTTCATACACGCTCGCAGGTTTCGGAGACTCTTGACTCCACCTTCCTTCAGTACATGACCGATCTGGTCTAGGTAGGTTAGTCTCGGTCTCCCTCGGTACCTACATCCTTCTACTTTCGCATTGTATATCTTCTTAACCAGGCGTTTGTTCGTCATTCTTTCCACATGTCCGAACCATCGGAGCATTCCCTTTCGCATCTTTACACCAATACTCTCTTTCATACCTACTCGCTCTCTTACGTCGTTATGGACACACCACATATATTTGTATACACATAGAGTATATGAGATATGTTAATTATTATTTTGATAAAAACTGCTTCGTTGATTAAGAGACAGTGCGTATTGAAAATCATAATGGCAGCGATCCGCTTAAATTAGAAACAGAAATAGGACGGTTCAGAAGCCCTACGCTGTTCTACTGTAACTCAATACATGCAATTAATGTATTACGTAATTATAGATCTTAACCAGGAAAGGCAATAGAACAATGAATTTTACCTTAATGCTTATGCTTAACATAAGGTTGCTAACTCTACGTTATTTAAAAAAATACTCTAATCCCACCAAAAAGAACATATTCATTTAAAATATTGGCGAAACGAAATCATATGGCTTGCACTGTCAAATAGTTATCAGATCTCATATAGAGCCAAGGTTTTAATTCTGCAAGCTCTAACTTCACAAACTCTACATCTTATTCAAAATATATGGCTTACCGTTTTGCTACCATCACATGGGCGTATGGTGAAAAGTTTATTCACTGTACATTACTTTTCTGTTATATAATAGTTCTTTTAGTAACAAAACAGCCAAATGTTCTGACTAAGGTGTAGACTGCTGTAGACATTATGAAGTCTTAGGGCTTCTTAGATATCAATAAATCTAAAGTATAAGAACTATGTAACTAAAACTTTATCCGTGTGGTGACCGAATAAGAATTCAATTCACCACCCCCTATTTTACCCGTGGGTGATCGTACAAGATAACTAAGGGATATAAAACACCTATAGCATCTATGCCGAAATACGATCTCTACGGAATATCTGTGGAGTTAGGCTGACCGATCGCATTCGTAACGACGACGTAAGAGCGCTCTCTTAGCTTCTCTTAGTAGGTATGAAAGATAGTATTGGTGTAAAGATGCGAAAGGGAATGCTACGATGGTTCGGACATGTGGAAAGAATGCTGAACGAACGTCTGGTTAAGAAGATATACAATGCGAAAGTGGAAGGATGTAGGTACCGGGGGAGACCGAGACTAACCTACCTAGACCAGATCGGTCATGTACTGAAGGAAGGTGGAGTCAAGAGTCTCCGAAACCGGCGAGCGTGTATGAAGAGAATTATGAATGTTGAGGAAGCGAGTGAAGTATGCAAGGATAGAGTTCTCTGGCACTCTGTTCTCTCTGCCTAGTTCGAGGAATAACGGAGTAAGGTAAGGTAATATTGATAATTTTATCAATAAGTAATATATATAGTAATAATAAAGTAAAATATTCACAAAACGACACTAATTCCGTCTTGAAAGATGTGTCTTTCAAGACGGAATATAATATACGGATATATAGCTATAGAACTTCATGCGAGACAGGAAGGGACGATAAATTGTAACACGTTTATTCGGTCACCATACGGATATTTGACTTGAGGAAAATTTACTGCACAAATGATATAATGCTTAAGATACAACATGCCAAACGTCGCGGGTTCGATTCCCACACAGGACAATATTTTGTGCGATCCACAACTTGTTGTTCTGAGTCTGAATGTAATTTTTTGGACGTTAAATTTATGTTTATAAAGTCCCACGCAGTACTATAATTATTACCACCGAAGACAAAGATCGGGTACCGGTGGTCCGCTCGCACGGCGAAGAGAGAGGATTTTACGGTGGGTTTATGGGGTCACGCGCCGCCTTCTCCGTCACCCCGGACCGATTTGGCGGGGCGAGACGCACCCATAGCCCACCAATAAAAAAAAAATAAAAAAAAGAGTTATAATTATTGCCTTAGTGCAAAGTGTAGTCTTTAAAAAAAATATGCATATCTAGGTGACAAGGAAGTATTGTTAAATGTTTGTATAATTTTCTGGATATTTAAGGACAGATTAAGGATAAAAACATGTACTTTATATTGGAAGATGAAGGAGAAGTGTTCATTCATCCACTAGCCCATTGCGTTCCTTTGTTGGCGTCTATACCTTCTCATGAGGTGGTCAAGTGCCATAATTCGCTACAGCCCATATATGTCCCACTGACGGGCTCGGGCCTTCTCCGTAATGAAAGGGCAATTAACCTACTATACCACGCTGGTTAGACGTGTTGGTATAGGGTTATGTTTCAAGTTTTCCTTCTCTTGCATAGATGTTATATGCGTTTTATATCCTTTAGTCGTCTCTTACGATCACCCATGGGTAAAATAGGGGGTGGTGAATTGTATTCTTACTCCGTTACCACACGGAACAGTGCCCTAATTATTCTCTGGAGGCTGTTGGAGACGTACCTCGAGGGCAGATATGTGCTATGGGATGAGGGCACCGGGTGCATACATCGCCATCGTGTGGAGTACGGCGTCCTACAGGGCTTGGTGCTCGGTCCAGTTCTGTGGAACGTCGAATTCGACTGGCTCCTACGGGGTCGAATAATACCCTCGTCACAATGAGGAAGTCCAACTTTCAGGGAGCTTATGCGATTGGCAGAGGGTGTTTCACTCGTCGTGAACTGAATCGGCATGTTGGACCTGAGAGTATCGGTGGAGAAAACCGAGGCACTCCTATTTCGTGGTCTGGGGCTGTCGTGCCGGTCGGGCCCAAATGAAATATCTGTGTCTGTACCTAGAGTTTGGATGGAAATTCGGGCCACACTTTGTCCAGCTCGTCCTGAGGCTCGTCAAGACGGCCGCGGAATTGGGTAGGCTTCTGCCAAACACGGTCTACCGACGTGTATATACCGTTGTCACGCGGTCCATGGCACTGTATTTGGGTGGAGACCCTCACCGCCCGCAATAGGGTTCTTTTGTAAAGATTGCAGAGGGCCATGGTGGTGAGGGCTATTAGGGGCTACCGTACGGTGTTCTAGATCGCGGTGATGTTGTCGGTGGACATACCGTCTTAGCCAGTAGTAAGTGTAGCCAAGTAAGAAAAGATTTTTATAAAGAGAATCCATTTCTATATTTTTAATTTATTTGTTGTTGCAACGGAATTACAAATACATATTCAACAGATTATTTTGTCTTACTATTGCGGTTGATGAGATCAAGCCCAATGATAGACAAAGTAACGAATGTATGCAAATCTTCAACACTACTACTACGGAATAGGTTTTCCCAGTTCTTACAAATAAATTTAACTTAGTTTAGAGGAACATTTCATTCAAATCTGATGTCAGTAGAAAAAGTTTAGGTCAATTAAAGATAATTGTCAAACGGGAGCGCGTAATAATACATTTTCACGCGTACGGAATCGTCGGTACAAGAAGTTAAAGAATATAATTATAAAAATGTGATTCAAAAAGTTAGTATAGGTAGAGTGAGTCATGTGATGGGCAGCGGCGGCGTGGTTGCGTAGGCGCTTCACATAAAATCTCTCTGGCGACGCGGTCGGCAGCACGACGCAGAATCTGCCGCTCACTCAATTGGACTCAATTGCTTTAATTGATTTCAATTGAAATGACCTCGCGCACTGGCTCCCGACTCCCGCTTCTAGCCTGACACTTTTACATCTATCTTTTTTGGAGTTGACATAAAAGCTTCAAGATAAATTTCATTGCCCCCAATAAAACTGCTCGCTCGTTTGTCGCAAGTGTCCTTTATATTTAATGAGTTTCATTCAGTTTATTTACACCTACTATAATGTGCCGGTAAACCTTATATATCTATGTAATTCTGTACCTTTTTATGTAACTGAACTTCGCCTAAGCGCTGGACCAAATTTGATGAAATATTTTGTGTGTTTTAGTTGGATTCAAAAATGCTTTAGATTAACAATTAGACCCGATTGATAGAGCTGCGGGTGATTTTAATAACTCCACTTTTATTTTTCTTAGTTTTGAGTAGAACAGCGCCTTTGTTGGATCAGCTAGTTTTGTGATAAAATTAAGCGTTTCTGTTTTAATTTTATTTAAATAAATTTCTTTAGAATCTCCTTGCTCTAAAGAATAATTCCTTGACTTGTCGCGAGGAGTTTCACAAACATACAATTAAGTGGTACAATTACAATGAAACTCTCAATAAAACTTATGAATTGCACTTTTTTTCTTGTGATGACTAAATAGTCATCACAAGGAAACAATCACATAAGCATACAATGGTCACCGCTATAATTGGGTTGGTGAGTGATATTTGTGTTGTTAGTTTTCACGTGGGTAAAATGGAATTAAGGAATGTAATTAAATAACAACAAGATAAGGAAAACTTAAAATAAAATCCTATATAAACCATTTGACAAGCGTGGTATAATAAATTAGTTTCCCTCATTTGCAGGACGTCCGCACTCAAGAGCAGGATATATATAAGTTGAAAAGAAGAAGACTGCACTAAGAATTTTCCTCCCTGGGAATCGAATTTATCGGAATATCTGGTCGTTTCTTTGACCACTACACTATCCGTGCAATCGTTTGCTTTTCTTTGTTTACTTGTAAATAATATATAAGATACTATTTTCGAAATATTTTTTTACCTCTTATTACGTGTAACTTAACACAAGACGAATAACTCTTTGTATTAACTTTAAAATATCATAATCCAACTACAAGTTAGATGCTGCAAATGAAAATCATATATCATGTTCTGAATAAAGGAATAAACTGTTGACAAATATATCATATGATGACGAAATGCCATTAAAAACGTATCATACATTTTGGCACGTGTTCTATCCGGTGCACAATTGGTCTTAATTAGGAAATAGCGGCGCGGGACGCAGATGCCACTGTGACAACTATCTTCAACTGATATGAGCTATATTCGTAAATATTAAAAGTATAAATTAACGAAGATTTTAAAAGGAAATAATCCGTCGCTTATTATTACTGATAATGTTATTTTGTGTATTTGCTGTTAGATTTCTAATACACCAAGCACCAAGTGCTTTTGACAGGATTTATGTATACTCGTAGTAAGTCAAAATTATAAATACTGCTAATATAGCTTGCTGGTATCAAACTTTTAAGTATAATTTGATTTAAAAGCCATTTTCTCAAAGAAAGTAGGTACTGCCAAAACTTTCTTGACTGTTTATTTTTTTTTAAAGGTAAGTTTATTTAATCTTTTAATGAAAACCACCAAAAGTAATGAGAAGAGTAAATTTATTCAAATTTTCGACTTTCACAATAAAGATAAGGATGGGATGGTCGGAATTGCTATATTATAATTAAAACAGAATAAAAATTGTAATAGAGTTTTAATTATTATAGATAGCACTGACAATCGTTACTGTATATAAATAACTCAGTCAGGTTACTTATGTTTTGTTTTTTTCTTCCTTTTTTCTTTGGTACCACCCCAGTTGAAATAAGACTTTAGTTCCCTGACTGCACTGCTAGTTGGTTCTTCCCTTTCGTTTGCGTCGTTAGATATACTCTGTACGTGAAAAACTTGATTAAATCCATAAATAATACTTCGTCGAATATTATTAGTAGGATCCTCAGTTTCTTCCAAATCATCATCTGATACAATAGGTGATATTACTGTCACTTCTTCGTGAAATCTTAATTGCTTTTTTACTACTGTCTGATCATTACATTCTTCATTATTAACAGTTTTAATTTCATCTGACTGAATAGAGTTATCATTGTCACCAATTTTATAATAATTAAGCTTGTGTTGACTTGCTGTTTCATTTTTATTTATTTGCTTATTTGAAAATTCAGATAATGTGACTGACTTTGCATTCTCAGGATTTAATTGTCTATCAACTCTTTCATTTTTAAGAACATTTAAAATGTTTAGCTCATATATAGCTTGTTTAGAACTTAAATCATGATTGATTAATTCGAATGAATTGAAAGATGGCTGAACAGTGTTATTTTCTTGAATATTTTCTAAAGATTCTTCTAAAGGTTTATTGCAATAATTAGTAGAAAATGTTTTCATTTCGAAACAGGAATTCGTCTGCACAGCAACTTCTGACAATATTGGTTGAAATAGAGCCGTTGGCGTCATTTTATCTATTTCAATCTTTGCAAAAGTGGATAATTTCTCTGAGCATTCATGGGATTTAATTATGATTTCATCAACTTCTGTATCTTTTAGTGTACGTCTTCTTCGTAAAAATATGCAACACGTATTGACGAATCTTTGCCAAATATTTCTTTTTACATGTATATCTGCATAATCTAAGCCCAGTAATGCTTCACGATTAACATCTTTTCCAGACCCTACGTCGTACGGTGAGCGCATAATAGTATCCATATGTAATCTGAGAACAAACGAATAAACAAATGTAGCTTTATAAAAAATATATTATTATGTTCTTGGATACAGACACAATCGCCGTACTTACTACTCTGGTTCTCCTAAAATCGCTTTTATATAATTCCCACTGGAAAAAGTATGGAATGCGATCACAGTTGAGCATACGATTTTGGATATTTTAAGGTTTTAGTGACTCCAAATAATTAATAGATATAGTTTCAAACAAGTCAGGCAAACGATGTGTGAATTGTTCACATTGGTTAAGCAACAAACATTATTTTTTATTAAACACCCCGAGTTGAGGAAATATGCTTCTATTGTGGTGATTTTTTCAAACAAACAAACCCGCAGAAACAAATTACACCCAGATTGAGAACAATAATATGTAGTTTGCACGATATATTTTCCTACATGAGAATCGAACACTTGACATAGCAGGTCGGTATCTTAACTATTACGTTATCTGTGCTCTTAATTTCAACATTTATTTTTAATTTACATTACTAGAACCTTTTAACTGTAACAGCTATTATCATCATCGTCATTTTCGTCCTCATAGCTTATATATATCCCCCTACAGAATAGAAGTTGTTGATCTACTGTACCACGTTGGTAAGACGAGGTGGTATAGCGGTTTTAAAATTTAAAATGTTTCGTAAAAGCGTTGGGGCAAGACAAGGTAGCTACCCACAGATATGGAGGGGTTTGCAGGCAAAATGAGAAGTGTCCTTGAGGCGATCTGTGATGCGACGATGCCGCCACACTTTGCCCAGCTCGTTTCGAGGCTCGTCAAGACGCTGCGGCGTTAGGTAGGCTTCTGCCAAATACTGACGGTCCCGGGTTGTCCTGCTGGCGTTTATACGCCAAAGTCGTGCGGTCCATGGCACTGTAACCCCAAAGACACCAAGAGTGAAGGATATAGGTACCGGGGACTAAGTCAAGAGTCTCCGAAACCGGCAAGCGTGTATGAAGAGAATTTTGAATGTTGAGGAAGCGAGTAAATTATACAAGGATAGAGTTCTCTGGCACTCTGTTCTCTCTGCCTACCCTGCAAGGGATATGGCGTGATGATATGTATATACGTATGTCATAAATGTTTTCGGCATATTGTATCCTTTAGTCCCATAGTTTATAAGCACTAAACTTAGCAGAAAGCTTGTGGTAGCTCACAGACTGAGGTCTGGACGTATGCCGCTCAACAACTTTGTATTTCTTATGGAAAATAATACTTCGCCGAATTGTGACGTATGTGGCACTATAGAAAATGTCATTCATTTATTATCGAAGCTCTAGATTTCAGTCTATTAGAGAGAATTTAGTTATGCAGTTAAATGTAAATGTCCGTGTGGTGACGGAGTAAGAATACAATTCACCATCCCCTATCTTACCCGTGGGTGATCGTCGCTTCGCGTCGCTGAACAGACGATTAAGGGATATAAAACGCATATAACATCTATGCAAGAGAAGGAAAACTCGAAAGAAAACTCTATACCAACACGTCTGAACAGCGTGGTATAGTAGGTCAATTTCCCTCCCATTGTGGAGGAGGCTCGAACCCAACATTGGGACATATATGAGCTGTGATGATGATGATATGTAAATGTTATTAAAAGGATGATTCATCACATATTGTCAACACCTCTAATTTTGAAGTAGCCTATAGGTTAGTTAAGTTTGCCATGTGGCTTACGTCTAACAGGGGAAGACGAAAGACTGAATGATACTGATGATGATGAGACATCAGCGTGTCAGCAAGTAGAAGCAAAACATAATTGCTATATTAAAGACAGAAAAAGGCTTTTTCAGAATAAAATTGATATCCTAAACGATGTTCACGAAATAGGTTGGTATTTAAAGTTTTAATACTGGCATGTAAATTTGTATAAAAGTCCCTATAATAAATAAAAAGAAAAAAATCCTTAATCGTCTTACGAGCATAGGGCGTGGTAAATTGTATTCTTACTTCGTCACGACACGGACTAATTATATGTAACCTGGAAACTGAAACTATCAATTAACAGCAGTATTCTAACTACGATCGCAAACCTGCTGGTAATCGAACTACAATAGATAGACTGTTTGAGCTAGCTGTTTATTGCAGTTCCTTATTCAATCATTGACTCCAGGAGTTATTAGCACCTTAAAATTCCGTGTGGTGACGGAATAAGAATACTATTCACCACCCCATATCTTACCCGTGGGTGATCGTACGAGACGACTAAGGGATGTAAGATGCATATAACATCTATGCGAGAGAAGGTAAACTCGAAACAAAACCCTACACCAACACGGCTGACCAGCGCGGTATAGTAGGTTAATTTCCCTCCCGTTCTGGAGGAGGCCCGAGCCCAACAGTGGGATCTTTATGGGCTGTGATGATGATGATGAAAGTAGGTGTCGTTAACAACTTGCTTTTGTTGACGAGTGAAAATTTTATTTACGTTTACCATTTGCATTCAATCGCAAAAGATGTATGTTAGACGCACCGACACAGATTAGTATCTGCATCAAAATACCTATTAAGAATCAACAATTGCTGGCGATAACTTTAGGGTATACAAGTATGGCCACCGAAGACAAAGATCGGGTTCCGGTGGCCCGCTCGCACGGCAAAGAGAGGCGCTTTGTAGGGTGGGTCTATGGGGTCGCTCGTGCCGTCTCTTCCGTCGCCGCGGACCGATTTGGCGGGACGTGTCACCTCCATAGATCACCGCAAAAGAAAAAAAGGGTTTGCAAGTATGACATCCAGATGAATATCTTGCTGGTCACGCCGCGCGCCATTTTGCCATTTGACAACTGCTGGTGTAATCATAGTTAAATAATCTATTCATCATCTCAGCTCATATATGTCTCACTATTAGGCTAGCACCTCCTCCGTAATGGAAAGTAAATTGACCTATTACACCACGATGGTCAGACGTTTTAGTATAAGGCTTAGTTTAGAATTTTCCTTCTCTTGCATAGATGTTATATGCGTTTTATTTATGTTAGTCGTCTCTTACGATCACCCTTGGATAATAAATAAATAGGTGGTGGTGAATTGTATTCTTACTCCGTCACCACATGGAAAAACTAATCTACTTATTAGTCACCAATAACTTAAACTTAAGCAGTGGCCGTGGATCGTCTGGGCCTCAGCAGGTTGTTATGATTGTCACATTAAATGTAAGAATCATTGTGTTCTTAGTCACTACACAAGTAAATATCGATCTCAATGTAATGGCGTATTTTCTTTTTCTCAGCTCATATACGTTCCCCTATTGGATTGGGGGCCTCTTCACAATGAGAAAGCCTAGTATTGATTCACTAGATGATGCTTTGGCCAGGTTAGCAAAGGTTTTAAGTGAATTATTCTTCTCTTGCATATCAAGTCTCTTAGTCATCTTGTATAAAACCCACTGACAAAAATGATGAATTGTATTCTCACATCGTTACCATACACGCGGTAGAATTAATGATATGGCAAGAAAATATATACTGTAAATATTTAAATAATACACGTTTAATGAGCAATGATATATATGAGCTAAGCTATATATGGTTAACTTCATTCCAATGAAATGAGCCATATAAAAAGATTAATTTCGTCATCCAGAAGATCTCCGTACTCAACATGGCAGGGCTGAGAACAATAAGAGAAGAAAATCAAGCTTCATATTCCTCATCGAAGATTAAATAAATTACGTACACATTTTCAGCCGCGTCCGTGTATATGAAGAAGGCGCGTGATACTTTGGGTATGCATCTTTTAAGCCAATAGTGTATAGTATAGACAACGGTAAGAATCAAGGCTAGGAAAGTGACGGCAGCTAGGCAAACGTTCTGACTGTTGCCAGTCGCCACGCCACACTGGAGACGATCTTCATCATATATATCTGAAAGTAACATATTAATGTCAAATATTACACATTAAAAACCAACCGGGGTAGTACCACACTCTCACAGAAGATCGACGTCTGAGTAATGGCAATATGCTATTGTGCTTTGTTCGGTGAGCGAAAGAGCCGGGAGAAGTTCCGTCTCAATCGTGCTGCCACTTACACCACTGTAGGACATTCAAATCTCGCTTCGTGTTATATTTACGTCTTTTAAGGAGACATGCGCCACGGTGGCGGTGGTGTAAGTGTCAGCACGATTGGGACGGATTTCCAATAGGTGTGGGTTCGAATCCCACTTGTGACATCATTTTTCGCTTCGTAATCTGGATTTTATAAATAATTAAGCATATTAAATGCTAAATTTCAGTAATTTGAATAACAAGGTTGTGTCATCGTTTAATACAATTCTAACTGCAAAGTTTGCAGTATTAAGGCCCATACAATGTGTAAACATTGTCGGGTAGACGGCGCACGTCTCCATAAAAGACGTAAATATAACACAAAGCGAGATTTGAACGTCTTACAATAATTCACGATGGTGTAAGTGGCAGAACGATTAGGATCGATTAGAATGGATGGTGTGGGTTCGAATCCCACTTGTGACATCATTTTTCGCTTCGTAATCGGGTTTTTATAAATAATTAAGCATATTAAATGCTAAATTTCAGTAATTTGAACTCTATCCTCATCATCATTCTAATCTTATCCCAATTACTTGGGGTCGGCGCAATACGTTCTAGTACTTATATGATTATATGCTTTATGACTTAAGCTGACGAATGAATACTTTTAAGAACTAGTTTTTTTTTTACGAAATAAACTACATACATATTATACTCATAATGGATGTTATTTTATAAAGTTTTATAGTTAAATGATTCCGTACCAAAAGAACCGCAGTTTGGAACTCCGTCACAAGCACATAGTGAGTCAATACAGACACGGGCTCCGGAGATCTGACACTCGAGGTTTGCAGGCTCGCAACGATCTTCGCTCTCCATGAGTATATGCGCAGGAGTCACCACAACGGTCATATCTTTTAACTACATAGAATAAGTTGTAAGTTACTATTAAATATTAGTTTATGGCTGCAAGCATAAAATTCTTCATATGCTGACAGAGCAGTAATACAGAGTTTTGACTTCTAAAGACTCTCCTTTCAGGATGATATTGTTTCAAAAGGTGAAAAACTCGAAATAAAATCTTAACCCGTAAGCCAACTTATATGATTAGTATGAGATAATAGGCTATTTACTCTCAGATAATGGATATTCCGCACAATAGTGGGGTCGAGATTACACTTATATATTAGGCTGAGACGAGACGTATGTAAGCTTCTTTATGCTGAATGGATTAATAATCGTGCAATGTATCGCCATAATACATATATATGTAATAATGATCTGTGTGGTGATGGAGTAAGGGTACAAATCACCACCCTATCTTACCCGTGAGTAAGAGATGACTAAGGGATACAAAAAGCATATAACATCTATGCAAGAGAAGGCAAACTTGATTCAAAACCTCATCGTTACATCACGTTACGTCTGACCAGCGTGATATAGTAGGAGGAATTTCCCTCCTATTATGGAGGAGGCTCAAGCCCAACCGTGGGACTTATTATGAGCTGAGATGATGATAATGAATGTCTCGCCTTTTTTTTTTATTTTTTTCGATTCCTCATCATCATCTCACTTCATATGTTCTCTACTGGTGAACTTGAGGCACCTCCAAAACAGGAGAGAAATTGACTTTCTTTACCACGCTTATCAGACGGCTTTATATAGGCTTTCACTTCAAGTGTTCCTTGTCTTGTAAACATGTTATACGCATATTATATCCCTTAGTAGAGATATACAATGCGAAAGTGGAAGGATGTAGGTACCGAGGGAGACCGAGACTAACCTACCTAGACCAGATCGGTCAGGTACTTAAGGAAGGTGGAGTCAAGAATCTCCGAAACCGGCGAGCGTGTATGAAGAGAATTATGAATGTTGAGGAAGCGAGTGAAGTATGCAGAGATAGAGTTCTCTGGCACTCTGTTCTCTCTGCCTACCCTGCAAGGGATATGGCGTGATGATATGTATGTATGTATATCCCTTAGTCCCCTATGGTTCAGAATAGGGGTGATGAATCGTATTCTTACTCCATCACCATATGCTGACAGCGTTATTGATACATTTGATAGATTATGATCTAGTTAGAACCTTCACAGACAATATTTCGTAATACTTATCATCAATTGAGTGGGCCACCGGCTTTTATAACGATAAGACAACCATGGGCCGATCCGTTCAGGATAATACCACACTCTCGCAGAAAATTGACACCTGAGCAGCGGCAATACGCTGCTGCGCTTCGTTCGGTGAGCGGTACCCAACTTGGGTGGGTTTCATTTGGGCGGCCTAGCTACATATTTGGTATTACAAAGCTCATTATCATTAAGTGTGGTTACTCGTTTGCCACCATAAACAATAAAAAAATTAAAAAAAAATCCGCGGTCATAGATTCCTATAGACCTGTCGTTGTTGACCATCATTTCTAAGATGCTTCACAGCGACAAGAGCTGGTCGTCGACGGCCTCCTTCTGCGAGGTGGCTCTTCGAAGGAGGCCGCACAGCATATTACGTTGACTCCAAGTAATTGGTATAAGAACAGGAGAATGATGATGAATATACCTACTATTTCACTGAAATTGATACAAAAAAAATACACTAACAGTAAAGTTTGTGATGGCAAACACAAGCCTGGAAGAGTTGAAGAGATGCACTTGTCTAGTAGTTGTCATGTTGAGAGCGCAGAAATTTAGCAACGGTGGACCAATATATGATTCTGAAAACCGCATTGCCACACGATCGTATATCTTAAAATAAATAATTAATATATAAATGAATGAAAAATGACTGCACAGATGGCGTAGTGGTTAAGGTATCCACCTTCCGTGCCAGTGCCGGGGGTTCGATTACTACGTAGGACAATACTTTGTACGATCCATAAAGTTTGAGTCTGGATGTAATTTTTTACGTTTATTATGTTTGTAAAGTCCGCGCAATACAAGAAATGTTTTCTTAGTGCACAGTGGTGTTTTAAAAAAATATTGAATTAACTAGTGATATTCATTGAATGTTAAGAAAACTTTTTTTTTTGCGGTGGTCTATGGAGGTGGTCACGCCCCGCCAAATCGGATCGGGGCGACGCAAGAGGCGACGCGCGACCCCATAGACCCACCCTACAAAGCGCCTCTCTTCGCCATGCGATAGGCCACCGGTACCCGATCTTTATCATCGGTGGATATTGTAAGATAACCTACTGTTTAATTCAAAGACTGCACAGTCTATTCGTAGTCTCGAAATCTTGAAGTCTCAAATTATTTCATAACCTTAACCGTAACCAAAACCGGTATAACGTTATTCTAAACTCCGTTAACGTATCCAGATCCGAAACTTGATATCTATAACATTTGTAATTGATTGTATGTTTATACGGTCCTCAACGGAAAGATTATTCCTTTAGTACAGGGTTTTGTTATCAGGGTGTGTTGCATGGGGTTATTGTCTATAAGAATAATATTTTCTTTGTGGTGACGGAGTAAGAATAAGTTCACCATCTTACCCGTGGGTGATCGTAAGAGACGACTAAGGGGTATGAAACGCATATAACATCTACGCAAGAGACGAAAAACTCGAAACAAAACGCTATACCAACACGTCCGACCTACGTGGTTTAGTTGGTCAATTTCCTTTTCATTATAGAGGAGGCTCCAGCCCAACAGTGGGACATATAAAAGCAGAGATTATGATGAATAAAATATTACATAATTATTGATTATGTAATGCTAAAAACATTACATAATCGTAATAATTGCTGTAATCAAATATTAGAGGCACTAAGACCTGCCAACCGTGCAGTATATAAATTGGGTGTTAATATACCTCATCTTGAAGTTCAATATACCGTTCATATTCCATTTTATTAAATTTTAATGGAGTCGAAGTGGTAGATATTTTTTTTCTGATTTGAATTTGTTTTGGTTTTGCTACCTCTGTGTCTATCACGTGGATGGAACGTTTATGCCGTATTTTGCTTAAAAAAATTGAATCATAGTTAATAATTTATTCTTCTTGTCAGCCCATTTTCATCGTATAATTTAATATACATCGCCTCCATATCATTATTATCCTGCTCTTATCCCAATTACTTAGGGCCTACGTAATATTTTTTTAATTTGACTGCACAGATGGCGTAGTGGTTAAGATACCGACCTTCCGTGCCAGTGCCGTGGGTTCGATTCCCACGCAGGACATTACTTTGTGTGATCCACAAAGTGTTGTTCTGAGTCTGGGTGTAATTTGTCTGCGTTAATTGCATGTTTGTAAAGTCCCCCGCAATACAAGGATTATTTCCTTAGTGCAGGGTGGTGTTGTAAAATAAAAAAAAATAAAAATATGTAGGTACTCCAGTTTCATCGTATATTTTGTAAAAGTTATTAGCTTCAATTTTATAACCGGCCATCTATCTAACGTCATCGTCAATCCAGTGTAATTGTTAACTAGATGACATAAGATGGAGTTGGTTCAAAATGATGTAAAGGTTTTAGTCGTAATTTTCGACGTCCACGAGCAAAGTACTGGTTGATAATATTCGTAGCCGCTACCACACAGCACGAGTCACCTCTACGTTAGAAGGAAAATTAAGCAACTGCCCCACGCTTGGCTGTTAGGTTATTATTATTATATATAGGTTTTATTTCGACTTTTTCTGCTTTTGCCACTGCAATTCATTGCAATATCTTATCTATCACTATTTTATATCTTCTGCTTATATCATAGAAAACAGTAACCACGCCCCAATTTATGGTCTTACCGACTGTCGTTCTAACGATGGCAAACATCGATAAGATATCACGGGTAATTACAGAGAGTCTACCAAGCTGCTCTTCTCGGTCACGCAAACGTCAGACATATGCCGTACCTTATCCTCGCCGTAATCACAATTTTGGCAATACGAAATCAATTGCATACGGAGTTATATTTCTAAATAAAAACCACAATTAATATTTGCATAACAGTCTTAAGGTTTAATTTTATTGGACTTTGGAAGATGTTAAAAGAATTCATAGAAGATATTTACGATTGTCCAGTAACATTAATAGTTTTGGTTAGCTCGTGTGCTTCATTAGGACTAGCTGTAAATTTTGTTCTATTCAATTTAACTGCCATTACAGGAGCTGCTTTGACTATGTTCTCCCAGGATTCGTGGTCTACTAGGGAAATAGTTATAAGTTCTGACCTAAAAAATCAAAATATTGTTATTAGTACTTCCTCATAACAAGTGCCTCTTGAAACTTTATAAATATATTTTAGTTTTAAAAGTGGTAGGACCACGCTGTTGACAGTTCTGTACAGCCGCGTACCACACTCTCGCAGAAGATTGACCTCTGAGTAATGACAATGTGCTATTGCGCTTCTTTCGATGATCGATAGAGCTGGAAGCCCAACTGGGTGGGTTTAGGATTGTTACTGATAGGCAGCGGCCTATCTATACCCTTGGTATTGTAAAGGTCTATGGGCGGCAGTGACACTTACCATCAGGTGTACTGCTTGCACGTTTGCCACAACAAGCAATAAAAAAAAAGTTAAGAAGTCGTGTCTTCATTTTTCGAAACATATTCTAAAAAAGTTGTGATAGGTGAGAGTCAAATTAATAACACTCTGCAGGAAAACTGGTTAAAAAAAAGCTAGCTTTGAAGCATTTCTGTGAGTTTCGATTTATAATAGAAATGCACAACACTAGCCATTAGCCACTTTTGCCTCGGGCATTGAGTAATGTAACTTAAGCGTCCATAAATTAACCTGATCATGGTATTGCTGCGAGCATGAGAGAAGAATTTACTATATAACACCCCGATTTGTTTGTTTACCTCTATAGGACAAGTAGAAAAATATTAACATTCTTAATACATCAAAATAAGCACAGATAGATGTTTAAGGCCAGCCCTTATATCTATGTATTATTTATTTACTGTTAACTTCTTCGTTTATATAATAATATTAACACGCTAAATGCCATAGTCTATTTATTATAACAAATAGCAAAAAAATGCTTTGCAAATTTTTACTCAATATCGTGTTTTAGGGTTGAAAATACGCTCGACACACACACACACACGCACGTCGGCTCCACAGATACGTTGAATTTTAGTATGTTTTGTCGGTCATATAGTCCGACAAGGCCTGAATGATACACTCATTTGACGGACATATAGACCGTCATGGCAGCTAACGTGTTAAAATTATAGCAAATAAAATAGTTATCCTCAAACTTTTTAATAGATACACGAATCTCATTTCAGAGTAAGAGGGTTTTGGTCTATGGTGCACACTGTTATTCGAATGGCGAGTTCATAGCCTTCAGCGGCGATTAAGAAAATCACGTAGACGTACTACACAATGGTTCCATCATTGTTACAACAAGCTAGAATTAATATTTTTGTCATCAGACCTAGCCTTGAAAAGTTTGAAGAATATCAGACGTGATATAGTTCGAAATTAAATGGGGAATCACGGCAGCCTATTAATAGTTATCCTACTACGCCTTGAAATGTAATCCTATAGAAATGGGTAACATTAAGATTTTATATCTTTACTTATCAGTTTTCGTTGCGACCCTTGCTTCTGATGTTGTATTAGATAATTTGTCTTCTAAAGCACCTTCGTTTTGGTTTGTTACTGTAAGAAAACTATTATTAATATTTTTTTAATATATCAAAACATTTTTCATTCAAATAATCTGAATCCTATCACAATAAACCATGATCCATTAAATTATTTTAAAGAGAACGACATTTTAAATCCAAATAGATAAATAAGAAAATTTGCCGTGTGGTGACGGAGTAAGAATGTATTTTTACCTGTGGGTGATGATAAGAGATGACTAAGGGATATAAAACGCACATAACATCTGTGCAAGAGAAGGAAAACTCGAAACAAAACCCTATACCAACACGTCTGACCAGCCTGGTATAGTAGGTTAATTTCCCTCCTATTACGGAGGAGGCCCGAGCCCAATAATGGGACATAATTATATGGGCTGTGATGATGATGATGATGACCTTGAAAAACGTGCACACGGGATAAGGTATCAAAGATAATTACAGACCTTTAGTGGTAAAATTCACGAAGTGATATCCAAAGATTTATTTTTAATTCATTTGATCATAAATTTCCAAAGTTCATTTAACCATTTCAAAACTTTGGGGCTATATTTTTAACGCATAGATAGAATCATAAAAAAACATATGTAGATTTATATAATTTAAACTTTAATATAAGGCATATAACATACAATTTAGTATAATACTGTCCACATCATATGCTAGAGGAAGCAAAGGCACATCAGTTTCATTATTATAGATCACAGTATAATTGTTATTTAGAGCATTAGATTCATTGTACGATTTAATAGAGTCCGTTGACGTACTGGGTCGCTTCCTTGTGTCATTTGATTCTCTCAAGTATTCAGATCTTCTGTAAAGATGTCGAGTTCTTCTTTAAAACAAGAAGGATGAAGGGCTACCTATATTATATTGGGTATCAAAATAGAAATAATCTTAAGGATACGGGTTTCTTTACGAAACTAATATTGAAATTTCCTAGTTATCCCTCAGGCATTTATTAAGACTCTTCGGGAAAGGTATGGGATATTGAAACGTTGTATTCTTACTCGCCATTACAAGTATTATATATTAGGTACGTCTGGCAAAAATTAGCTCTATGATTTTTTGAAAAAAGAACCCGAATGGCTCAATGGTTCTCTCGTGAAAAGTATCGACTGCACAGATGGCGTAGTGGTTTAGATACCGACCTTCCGTGCCAGTGTCGTGGGTTTGATTCCCACACAGGATAATAGTTTGTAAGATCCACAAAGTATTGTTTTGAGTCTCTGAATATTGGCGTAATTTGTCTGCGTTAATCGCATGGTTGTGAAGTCCCCCGCAATACAAGGATTATTTCCTTGGTGCCGGGTGGAGTCTTGAAAAATGAAAGGACATAAAGAAGTTATAAAGAGGAAAAGTAATTTTATAAAATATATAAATAGATTAACTATTTAGTTGTTTTCTAAGAATAACTCCTTGTCAAGCCAAAAACGTTAACTAACTGTCGTTAGCCAAGGGATACGTGCGTTATAAAATTATTTTATTAATGTCAATATAAAAGTATTACTTGTGACTAAGATCTTGGTCTTTTATAGTGCTTGATTTTCCTCTTTTGGCAGTCATCATCTGTCTCGATGAACTACTTATAATAGACGAAAATTCTGGAGCCAGATATACTGAAAATATTAGAATTGAAAATGAGGATTAAATAATCGTACTGGTAGTCTGTGCTGCTAAGTCACTCCTCTCCCTAACTTTCGTCTTTCCATTTCCTAAAATCTTTTTCCTGTCAGCCTGCATCTATTTTTTGTTCATGCTGTAGAAATGCATTTACCCATTATCCTCCACCGGTGGTAGACGAGGGGGATGTGTGGGACTCGCCAGATAAAACCACAGCGGTCCCTACGCTTTTACGGGGTGCCAAAGAGATCGTCTATTGACATTCTATCCCCGACACCCCAACGCTAGGCAATCTGGATACCTCGAGTCGATCTGTTAGCCTACCTACTGCGATAACTAGTGATGTAACTGTGCCCGTATTATAGCTATAGTCTATGAGCGCTAGTTACCATTTACCACCAGGGGACTGCTTGCTTGTCTGCCACCAAAACGATAATAATAATAGTGTAAAAAAACGCTTTTGTCGTTTTAAAATTATCTTAAAAAGCACACCATGCTTTTTAACGATACTTTTTGTTAATCAACTTATTCTTAACTTAAATTTGTTAAAAAATATTTTCTACTTTTGTTTAATTTATCTACAAAAGCGTCGTTTTTTTATATTATTTTTTTAAACAATTATTGTTTATTTTTTTAATTTTCGTTTCATTTTAAATTGCTAAGATAATCCATATTATTCATATGGTTGCGATGCAAAAAATAGGAATAGTGACATATATCGAGTCATTACAAAATCTCAGCCACAGAAAAATCGCGAATTCTGTAATAATTATATTGGGACAAATTAAATTTAAATTATTTCATTGTCACCAGTCATTGATAAGAGTGCAAAGTTACAAATTAATCCGACGTTTAAAAGGAGGGTTAAAATCACATTCAATGATTCCATTACAAAATAAAAAAAAATAAAAGTAATAAATAACATCCGATTATATATAGATAGAATAAGAGCATAACGTATCATAAGAATATACTCGAACGAAATCGAGTAAAACGATTAAATAACGTAAGTAGATAACATGTACAAGAAAAAATAAACTAGAAACACAAACCATCTGGCCGGTTCGTAGAATAATTACTTTCCATCACGAAGGCCTTAACGTATATTATATACACAGTAATAATACAATACACAGAAATTTTTAAATTTGGAATACTTTAACTGTTTTAATTTCTAATCAAGTATTTTTTAAAGATAATCATAATCAGTTTAAGATTAACGACAATTCAATTGCCATTTGTTCTTTCTCATAAATGAATGTTGACATTGTAAAAATGAAATAATGTACTATATATAAAGAAACATAAATAGGTACAGAATAATAACCGCTTTCATTAAACATATTATTGGAAATCCCACGTAAAATATTTGCTAATTCTTTATGAGGTGGTTCTGTTTGTATATCTTTATCGTTACTCAAATTCTTCAGAATATCGCTTATAACATCCCAAGAATTTATAGTCTGTTCATCATTAATTCTTTTATATGTAGTATTTTGTGTGACGTTGTAAAGTTTTGATAAATAAGGATTCTTTGGCACTGCGGTCCATTGAGGTATCCGGTAAATTGATGATAATCTGAAACGACAAATACCTATAGAATTACATAACGCTATAAAAAAGAAATTAATAACTACTAACTGAAGACTCAGAGAATTATATGGTCGCTTAGAAAAAAGTTTGGACTTTTTTTATTGGTCGCACGAAGTAGATACTTTAAATATGTGGCATGACCATTTAGTTCTCTTACAAAACAAACTATGGTGTCACTATAGTCATTATTCAAAGTAATGGCAAATTGGGTAATGCCGTGAAGCACAGGTATTATGAAATATGATGGCAGGTCTCAATTATGATATGCGAACACTATAATTTCCCTTAAGGTCTGTTTGACATAGATCATCACGTTGTGCTATAAAAGTGACGTATTAAAGACAATTACTTGTAACCGTTATCCATCTGATGACAGAGTAAGAATACAATTCACCACCCCCTATCTTACCCGTGGGTGATCGTAAGAGACGACTACGGGATATAAAACGTATATAACATCTATGCAAGAGAAGGAAAACTCGAAACAAAACCCTATACCAACACGCCTGACCAGCGCGGTATAGTAGGTTAATTACCCTCCCATTACGGAGAGGGCCCGAGCCCAATAGTGGGACATATATGGGCTGTGATAATGATGATGATGAATGTCTCGCCATTTTTATTTTTTTCGATTCCTCATCATCATTTCACTTCATGATGACTTGTAGCCGTGGTTTAAAAGGAATTGACAAAATAAAAAAAAATAAAAAACAGCATGAAAGTGGTTTCCTTGACTGAAAAGACAAATGAGTGTTTATCGTATCGTTTATACATGCATTAAACGGAGAAGAAATAATAGATTAGCACTAGATTCAGCTCCGGTGATCCGCTCAATTAGCGAATAGAGGTATTGCGACACGTTTTAAGGCTCCAAGCCACTCTATCGTCGCTCCGGACTATTTGGGTGGGTAGTATGCTCAGTTGGTGTCCAAAAAAAAGAAGACTACCAGAAATGATATACAAAAGATCCTTCACACAGTTAATTGATTGACAATCGTCGATCTTAAACGATATTAGTAAAAATTACGCCTGTTCCGTGATTCCGTCGATCCCAAGTGATTAGGATATAGCGTAGAATATGGATCATGATTTACAAGATTTCATTGTCAGGGAGAGGCTTTTGGAATTACCAGAACCATGCCGCAGAGGAATCTCAAATCCTCCTAGAACAAGAAAATACCTTGTGCGGTAGAGAACTTCACAAATATACGGACATTAACGGACATAAATTACACCCAGACTCGCCACAATTTTTTGTGGATCGCAGAAAAAGTTGCCTCTGCGGCGTTCGAATCGACAACACTTTGAAGTAATAAGTTTATTGTAATTGCAGCACTTATTTGTTTGATTCTGCAACTTAGAACGTTCTTGTAAATTGTAGGGGTAAATATTATAAAGCACGCCCACGGTAACTTTAAAGGGTTTAATTACTTATCACTTTCTGCATAGAGAGCATAATATTTATGAGAGTGACTGACCGTGCTAAATGTCGTGGGTTCGAATCCCACGCAGAACAATAGTTTGTGGGATCCACAAATTGTTTTTCTGAGACTAGGTAATTAATTAACTAAGGAATTTGTATCACATTCACGCGTAGACTCTTTTTCACGTTGACGCGTGAATGTGAGCAAAACCAAAATAATGGTCTTTGAAAGAGATGAAGCCAGACATATGTAAGAGTAAGAGTAACCAACAGATGTAAGAGTAACAATAGGTAATGATGTACTGAAGCAAGTGGATGAATTTGTATATCTTGGATGTGGATTTAGCCCAGATGGAAGATACACCAGTGATATAGAGCGAAGAGTGAATGCGGGAAATAGAGTGAACGGAGCGTTGGGGCGACTTCTCGGTAGCCACTACCTCAGCCAGGAGGCACGTGTAGCAATACATAACGTAGTGCTTGTCCCAACATTACTGTATGGAAGCGAGAGTTGGGTTTGCAGAAAAGAGTATGAAAGTAAAATTAATGCGGTCGAAATGCAATCTCTACGGAAAATCTGTGAAGTTAGGCTGACCGATCGCATTCGTAACGACGACGTAAGAGAGCGAGTAGGTATGAAAGAGAGTATTGGTGTAAAGATGCGAAAGGGAATGCTCCGATGGTTCGGACATGTGGAAAGAATACCGAACGAACGTCTGGTTAAGAAGATATACAATGCGAAAGTGAAAGAATATAGGTACCGGGGGAGACCGAGACTAACCTACGTAGACCAGATCGGTCATGTACTGAAGGAAGGTGGAGTCAAGAGTCTCCGAAACCGGCGAGCGTGTATGAAGAGAACTATGAATGTTGAGGAAGCGAGTGAAGTATGCAAGGATAGAGTTCTCTGGCACTCTGTTCTCTCTGCCTACCCTGCAAAGGACATAGCGTGATGGTATGTATGTATGGAATTTGTATCTATTAAACTAAGTATATTTTTTAAAAATTCTCTCTTAATACAAAAATTATTGCCTTAGTATTTCATTTTGTATTTTTTTTAAACACACATTGCTGTTTTTTTTTTTAAATTACAAAATGCAATATATATTTTTTTACATCCGGGTGTAACAGGATAAGAATATCACCACTCCTTACTTGCCAAGAGAATGAGTAATGACACTCGCCTAGTAAATTTTATAATACCAATGCGATCACTAACCCAGAACGTGACTATTATGGCATTATCCTCCATTGGATAAACTTTGTCAAGCCATAGACGACGATAGTCTAATGAATGTATAGATAGGATTTTTTTAATTTCGATTTTAGTAAAAGCTTGTTCTATTTAGCAAAATTCTTATGAATTATTGAATAACGTTAATTTAATAGTGGTAGGACCACACAGTTGTAGACAGTTCTCTGTCTACAGCCGCGGGCCGGTCCGTCCAGGGTAGTACCACGCTCTCGCAGAAGATCGACGCCTGAGCAGTGGCAATATGCTGCTGTGCTTCGTTCGGTCAGTGAGAGAGCCGGAAGCCCGACTTTCTGGGTGGGTTTGGGATTATTGGTAGGCAGCGGCCTAGCTATACATCTGGTATTGCAAAGGTCCATGGGTGGCAGTAACACTTACCATCAGGTGTGCTGCTTGCTCGTTTGCCACCAAGAGCAATAAAAAAATAATAAAAAAAAAGTACTAAAAATTAAAATATGAAGTTTACATACTTAGGAATCGATGTACTTTTAGCTGCAAAAAAGCTTTTATATTTCTTGAAATCGAGTCTTTTATTAACACTGGGTTGATATTTGTATAATTTTCTTTTGTGATTAAGCGTAGCGAACCGTGGTAATGTTAATCTGAAAGTCATTACATAGACAAATTTGTCAAAAAATATATGTATTAAATACGCTAAATAAGGAGAAAATATGGCAAGACAATAATAATAATCAATATTTTATAATTGTGTTTTACTAATTAATCTTTTATTTAGATATTGAAAAAAAAATATAGTCTTAGATATCCCATTTCTCAAGACAGGCTTCATAATATCACGCTACGACCAATAGGAGCGGAGCATGAACGAAAGGTGTTGTAAAACCTGATAGAACTTATTATTTTTTGAGGTTCCCCTACGTGCGCTGCAGTTTTATTTGCATACGATCCACTCTCTAATCCTATCTCTCTTATGTGTAGCAGACGAAGTGCCACGGGACAGTTAGTATAAATATACAGTTAATCATCATCATCATCTCAGCTCATATACGTCCCACTGCTGGACTCGAGCCTGCTCCGTAATGGGATGGAGATTAACCTACTATACCACGCTGGTAAGACGTGTTACTATAGGGTTTTGTTTCGAGTTTTCCTTCCCTCGCATAGATATTATATGCATGTTTTTATCCCTTATTCGTCGCTTACGATCGCCCACGGGTAAGAAAGGGGGTGGTGAATTGTATTCTTACTCTTTCACCACACGGGTAATGTAGGTAGGTAGTACAATAACAGAATGTAGTATAATAACATAATATCTGGATGACCGAGCCTTGCTCGGTATTTTCTTATTAGAGTGTTTTGGAAGATATATTTAAATATAATAAAAATAATGAAAAATAATTTAAAAGGCAAAAAGTAAAAATTTAAACTAAAAATATATATCGAGCAAAAAGGAGCTAGAATCACTTTTGTTGTAAGGGGCACCCCTTAAATATTTATTTTATTTTGTTTTTTAGTATTTGTCGTTATAGCGGCAATAGAAATACAGCATATGTTAAAATTTCTGTCTGACTGCTGTCTAACTATCATGGTTCATAAGAAACAGCCTGGTGCTAGACAGATGGACGGACGGACGGACAGCAAAGTCTTAGTTATAGGGTCCCGTTTTATGCTTTGGGTAATGATTAGGAAAGAGAGATAGTCATTTGCTATATTTTGTTCGCTGTTTAGCCAGCGTTTAATCAACATATTTGTAAAAATTGAGACGGAAAGGCTGAGTTATATTAGGAACAACCAGTAAGATACAATAGGGAGACAGGATATTAATGCTGATCAGATTGGTCGCAAGACGCCATGACCTACCTATGTGCGCTACTACGGTCGTTTCGATTTCTTTATACCATAAACGGTATTTGCAATTAAACTTGCAAATATTTTAAATCATTTGAAGGGGTCGAATATCAAAATAAATCCTTTGAATAAGTGATAAACCCCGAGTCCGACAACCTGTTGAGTTCCTGAATACTCTGAAGGCTCCTGGTCTTCCAACTCATACCTTAAAATTGAGACCTATCGCGCCAAAATTATACAATGCCACCAGTTTGCAAGAAAAAACATTGGTTGTTCTCGAGCACAGTCTGTATATAATTCCTAGCATTCTCCAAATACCATCAAATTAATCCTTCTAATTTCGGAGAGTGCAGTTTGCCATTAAAGTCTCCTTCGCAATAACCATAAACAAAGCTCAAGATCAAATTCTTAAGGTAGCGGCGGGAGTAGACTTGAGAGAATGCTGCTTTTCCCACGTCAGTTGCATGACGAATGAGCTCACAGAGTACCCTGGTAATTCTACCATCCAAAAGAAAAACAAAAGCTATTGTTTACAAAGAAATACTGTAATAGGTGTAGTATCGCGGGTGGATGTCAAAGAAGCGTTACCAGTGGTTGGCCTAATTTCGATGGAAAACAGACGGATGGACGGTGGGTTATGGGGCCGCACACTACCCTTCCGTCCCCTTGGTCGGAATGGAAGCGGTGTGTTCAAAACATAGCCTGCTAAGAAAAAAGCCTCGTGTCTAAATAAAATAATATATAACAGAATTCATTTTATTTTCATGTTTATTAAACTTCTCTACACATATACATATTGTTATACTATATAAGTATACAAACATTTATACATAATAATTTATAAATAATAATTTATAAATAAGAATAAAATGAATAACGTAAAAAACAAACAAAAATCCTATTAGAACTATTTTCGACTTCTACGCAGACAAAGATGCGGGCAAATGATAAAAATTATTAAAATAACAAAAAAAGGCCAAAAAGTAAATAAGAAAAAGTAAGGATCCGAACCGAGCTCCGGTTTGTTTTTTGTTTGTTTGACTACTCGATTTTCTGAGTGAGCTAAATGTCTATTCTTAATGACAGCGTCAAAATTCGAAAACCTTCATATTCTAATAGTTTTAATATGGAAAAATTATATTTTTTGTTGCCGAAAACTACTGTAAAAACAATATTTTCTATAAATGAAACCTAGCTAGATCGATTTATCGTCCCCGGAACCCCTTGTATGCTGAATTTCAAGAAAATCGTTGGAGCCGTTTTCGAAATTCAGATTATATATATATAATTATATATATATATATATATATATATATATATGTGTGTGTGTGTGTGTGTGTGTGTGTGTGTGTATATATATATACAAGAATTGCTCGTTTAAAGATATAATGAGATAGTTAATATGATAACAGAATGTAATAAAAAATGTAGAACTTAAATTGTTCTTAAAAAGTAAATTACGGGTTCTGCCATTTTATTTCACATTTTCCTAATTCCTTTCTTATAATGATGACTTATAATTACCTTGGATCTGGTGTTAACAGATCTTCTAAATTCAATTGTAGTTCTGGATCAAAGTTAGCTTCATCTATATCGATGTTTTCACCTATCCGACGATCGTTCTTCTGTTCGTTTAGTTCAATTTCAACAATTGGCATCATTAGCGTATTGTATGCATTTCCAGACCTGAAAAGAGAAAAGTAAAATCAATCGTGAAACTGAAATTCAAATTAATTTATTATGTATAATCGCTGCGAGAGCATTTAGATATTGCATCAATCACATGAAGTGAAAGTGAATTACATGTCACAGGGGCGGTTCTAGCACATGCAGCGCCCGGGTGCAATCAATTACCTGGAGCCCTCTTGTATCAAAATTCGTGAAAAAAATGGAATAGGTTGAAAGATTTTGATACAAAATCAGGTAAACGCGATCGCATTATGAAGTAACAGTGAGCATGGCGACAATTTGTCGCCGACAAAGCAACCTACCCAAACCTGTCAAATAACGCACCCACTACGACTATAGATGGTTAGGCACCCGATGCGGCGCCCCCTAGCACCCGGCGCCCGGGTGCACCGCACCCTTTGCACTATAGGTAAAGCCGGCCCTGACAAGTCATCATCATTACAGCTCATCTACGTCTCACTACTGAGGGCCAGCCTACTTCACAATAGCAGAAATTGACCTACTATACCACGCTGGTCAAACGGGTTGGTATAGAGCTGTATTTCGAATATGTGACAGCTACATAATTATAGTAATCAATAGTAGGGTCGAATCCATATAATGATGTCTTTTTCGATTCACAGATGAGTTTTATATTAAGCCTAGGTTAACGAAAACTAAATTAAATAAAAAAGTAACAACTAATTTAATTCACAAAAAACATGTCGACAAAAAAAAAGGTAATAGTTTGGAGTTGGACATTACTTTGTCTCGACTATATTATAATTTTCTTAGGTACATCACGATGGGCTGGCCACGGATGGCAAGGAAGCGGTACTAGTGGCTGGCCCAATGGCGATGAGAGGGAATACGGTGGGTTATTGGGCCACGTGCTGCTCTTCCATCGCCCCGGACGGAACGGGCGGCGTGTGTCCGCGGCGTGCGTCCGGACCATAGCCTACCACCTCTTACGATCACCTACGGTTAAGAAAGAGGGTGGTAAATTATATTCTTACTTC
Source organism: Lymantria monacha (assembly GCA_905163515.2). Lineage (NCBI taxonomy): Eukaryota > Metazoa > Arthropoda > Insecta > Lepidoptera > Erebidae > Lymantria > Lymantria monacha. The sequence continues at coordinate 20,957,202 of LR991082.1, forward strand.
GTCACTACATGGATTATTTGCCATTTGCCTTGAATATTAAGTATTTAAATTACAGATGCATCAAATTAAATAAGTCGCATTTTTATCATAAAAAGAAAAATATTTACCAAGACGTCATGTCGTAATTTGTATCAAATTTGTTTTGAGTTGTAAATGAAAATTCGGGTGATAGATCTCCAGGTACAACGTTAGCTGAAACATTTAATAACGGTAGTTCTATGGTAAAATATTCCTCTTTCAAAGAATCCTCTTCAGCCTCTTTTATTTCTTCCTTAACTGTAATCGGTTGTGCCGTAGTCGTACTAGATCAAGAAGATAAAAATAATTCTGTTAAAATTTAGTTCTTCTCAATAATCGCAACTTGTGCTACTATATAAGTAGACTATTACGATTATTGTTGAGTTCTATTCCGGAATTGTACAAACTATAATCAAAAATTTAACAAAAATAAAACCGACTTCAACTAGTATCATCATCATCACAACTCATATATGTCCCACTGTTGGGATTTGTTGGGTTGTGTTTGAAAAAAAAAGGTAGAGGGTGGTGAATTGTATTCTTTCTCCGTCACCACACGGACAACAAACAATTAGTAACCAGTGGACGAAATTGAAAACCACACAGGAAGCAACAGCTTTCAAATAAAAAACAACATCAAAATCGGTTAATCCAGTCGAAAAAGATAATAAACTTAAAAAAAATTCAGTCGAATTAAGAACATCCTCCTTTATGAAGTCGGTTAAAAAGTGAGGTTGAGGAGAACAACTGCAGAATCAGTTATACGCTTCGCTACTAAGCCCACTGTTTTATATAATCGAAAGATCCTGTAAACTTTTTCAGTAAAGAGATCTTACCTTATGACGGTGGTTTTCGAAGGTGCAATATTTGTAGTCTTGAGAGTATATGAATTATCTTCTCTATATAAGCCACCTTTCATAACTCTGTCGGGTATCTGTCCCCAGTATCCACCGTACGTCTCCCCCATTTCGTGAATAATCAATTGCGAATCGCCTTTATCACATGCTTTTTTCCAATCATTATTAACTTGAATCACTACTATCATATTGCTACCAGTTTCTGTTCTATTCAAAGGTATGTTATTTATTAGAAGAAACTTTATCGTAAAGTTTAATATTCAATGCTTTATATACTTTAGCCATCCATTCCTCACCTCATTGACCTCCACTGACAGACAGAAATCGGCATTGGCAGACGTGTTGGCAAATGCACTTGATCTTATAAGTTTCGCAAAGAAATACAGCTGTCCATTCCACGTAGCCGGCTTTTACGACTCCCCCAGAATAATAAAGGATGGTAACACATTGTATTCTTAATCTGTCATCACAGAGGTTATGCGATGGCTTAGGATTACTTAAATTGAAGAATCATCATTTCAGCTTATGTATGTCCCAATGTTGGGCTCGATCCTCCTCCGTAATGGAAGGAAAATTGAGTTACTATACCACGCTGGTCAGACGTGTTGGTATAGGGTTTAGTTCCAAGTTGTCCTTCTCTTGCATAGATATTATATGCGAGTTATATCCGTTAGTCATCTCTTACGATCACCCACGGGTAAGATAGAGGGTGGTGAAAAATTAAAGAATACAATTCACCGTGAATTGTATTCTTATTCCGTCATCACACGGATAATTGAAGAATCATATCAATATTATTTCGACACGTTCCATTGTTCAGTTCGAGCTTCCTCCACAGTGAGAGGAAATTGCCCTACATACCACGCTGCTCAGTTGATATAGAGTTTTCCTTCTCTTGCCGTTGTTGTTGATGTTATCTGATTGCGTCCCTTAGTCGTCTCTTACAATCACCCACAGGTAAGAAAGGGTATAGTTTTAAGAGCGGTAGTATCACTTACTATCAACTCTATCAAGTCTGCTGCGTGCTCGTTTGCTATTATGCAATAAAAAAGAGAGTTGTGATTTTTTATACTCCATTACCACACGAATATTAATATCAATATTATTAAGCACTTTTATTTACAAACCTAAAGTTAATTAAACAACTGTAAGGCACTTCTAGACGTGAGAAATGCAATATTTTAGAATTAGCATCAACAACTTGTCTACCAAGGAATACTGAAGGCATTACATTTCGTCGACAGTACTCCGACATATCCTTCTGATATATAAACTTTCGGTACGCAGTTAAATGAGACGCCTCTTGTGCTACACTTAAAAAGAACAACTTTAAAAGTAATAATAACAAGTAATAAGACATTTTTTTTTGTTATTTATTATAATCAGTCGGCATAACCATGTAGATATAATAATTTATTCACATCAATGATAAAAAAGGTCATATAACTGTTCTTAGCTGTAGCTTTATGATTCTAATAGGGGCCGTCCATTAATCACGTGAGATTTGAAAGAGGGGAGGGGGTTTGACAAAAATCACGCAATATCACACGGGGGAGAGGGGTGTAGTAAGATATCACGTGTATTTATTTTTTCGTCAAACGCTGCGATTTGTAGTGTGACTTTGACTTGCCGTTGCCAGGCAACGAACGAAGTTTAAAGTAGGTGATCTGTATAAAGACCTTTTTGGGAAGTATAAAAAAGCAAAAATCGAGAATATAATGACCTGTGGGCTACTTCTTTGTAGGTACTAAAAGTTCACGTGATGTTAGTGTGGGAGGGGGGATCATAGTCTTAAACCTCACTACGTATCACCAAGGAGAGGGGTGGTTAAAAATGCTAAAAAAAAGATCACTTGATAAATGGACGTCCCCATACATGAGAATATTTCATCAAATAGATATCACAATCCGAATAAATTATCTACCTATCGCTGTCTGGCAAGATGAAAGTAAGTAATGTTGTTCAATTTCCATACAGTATATACTCTTATAGCCATGAGATGAGTTAAGAATACCCACTACTACCCCGTGAGAGTCATAAGAACTAGGACCAAGTAAAAGATTACTAGGAAAATGGACAGTATGTTACCTTACTTATTTAGTCGGTTTTAATACATCTTTGGTCATGTAATTATCTAGTCTAGTGATATATACCTAACTGGTAAATTAATTGAAATTTTAAGTTATATTAGGTACCTACTGTAACATGTAAAGAAAGGCAGTCTGTCAATCTTAAAATAGTCTGGTGTTTGATAATCCAATTCCGCGCGCATATTGTGTCCTAGTTAAATTTAAAAGACTATATGACGAAATGAAAAAAATAAAAACCCGACTGCGTTAAAAGTAGACCAAACTACGTATTATTCGACAGCAAATCAAATGTTTCAATGGATCCCGACTATTCAGTTGTTTTGTTCCATTATTAGAATATATTTTATTTTCTGCAATAGTATTCATTGAATAATATATTATAGAATTCTAGAGCACCGGACATCTAAGTGCTTGTTTTTTTCTTTTCAGTTTTTTATTATGTACGTAGTTTGGTCCACTTTTTACGCAGTCGGGTATTTTATTTATTTAATTATTTATTTTATTTTATACTTTTTAATTATGAATACCTAGGTGGCAATAGTTATTTTATTTATTAATAAGTAGGTACCTAACTATATATAGTTTTTCGACTGAAGTTGAGTACTAAATCGTTAGAAGTTGGAGATGGGCGACGGTGTCAGACATTAGATACTTTAGGTAGTCCAATATACCAACTAGATACTTTAGTATATGTCCATCCACATACACACGCACAGTCATACGAATTTTTCGTCTTTTCATCGTAAATTTCTACTGTCTAAAAACCTATAAAAGGTTGTTACGAAACTTTAAATCGATATAGATCCTAAACGCTCCTAACGGCAAAATGTTGAGAGAAAACTAAAAATGATTTTTAAATACCTATTCAATGATACCTCACTTGACATAGTTTTTGACTTTCATTTTTTTCATTTTCACAATATGGCGTCCAGTAGTCGCCATATTGAATTTTCACTAACGTCATATCTTTAGTAACACTCGCCGGATTAAGAGGAATCGATTGACGTGTGAATCATAAAAATCGGCCCAGGCATTTGGTCTGTATAGTGCTTCAAAGGAACATACATAGGTACATAAGACTGTTAAACACATTTTTTTTTTTTGGCGGCGGGCTACTGTTCGTCAAACCCCGCTATTCCGTCCGGGCGACAGGAAAAGCGGCGCAAGATCCCGCAGACCCGCCCAACAATATACCTCTCGACGCCGTGCGGGTGGGTCACTGGTACGCGGTCTTTTTCTTCAGTGGCCCACCCGGCGGTGGCGTCTACCCTCACGGGTATCCTCGTTGATGTCGACGCCCGGAGACTGTTAAACACAATACCACTCCTTTGGGTCGCGCAGTCGGATCAAAAAAAGAGCAATGTTGCTAAGAATTACATCGCTGTAATTTTACGTGGTAATGTCGAAGGTTAGACACTTAATGTATACATATACAGAGTGGAGACGTCAATACGACAATAAATGAAAACACCGTCAATACTAGTGTATAGGAGTATTTTGAAACTATTAAAAAAGTCCTCGCATGCATATTTAAAAAACAATTTTTTCAAACAAACTTTTTATCATAAATATTGAAACAAAATAGAACACCGTTTGTAAATATTAGTTCACTAACCTGTGGTCGGCACGCGAGTGACCTTGTGGTATCATATGTTACAACTTCGAAACGTAGGTAAATACATACACTTAATGTTTGGGCGCTATTCATTCTCACTCGATTATTTTATTAAAATAATCACGATAACTTTAATAATTCACTTGGTCGTTAAACTTTTAAATTTTCGATATGTGCGCCATGGACCCGAACGCACAAATTATATCGTCTTAAAATATTATTTCGAACTCTTGTTAACAGGTCGCCATTGACGGCGATGTATTTTAACTTGTCGAAAGATCGTACAATTCCTTTATTTAAGTTCTCCACATTATCAACCTCTGTCAAATTTGCGAGAAAAATAATTTAAAATTTGTTCATCTAGGGTGACTCTTACACGCGAGGGAGCACTATCCATATGAGGCAGTAAGGATTGATTATCCCGTAACCTCTGGACAGCTTGCACAATAGTCCAGCCATTGGTAGTACAAACACGTGTGTTTCCATATCTCTTTCGGTACGTACGTATGGTTAAAGCTGCATTTCCGTGATATTCTCCATAAATTAAAATCATATCTGTATACCCGAAGCTGTGTAATTATAACGAGGCATTGTAAATGAGAAAGAAATACTATTCTAACACAAAGTAAGCGTCTAATTACGCACATTCACGTCACAGGATCACGGTGGCACACTGACCTACATACCTATTATAATAGTTTTGAACATGAGACCGAGGTCTTCTTCCATTAAGCCGCATTAGGTAGTTTTAAATTTCTCATCTAAGTCTGATGACACGGTTTATAAAGACTTAGGAATAAGGTATAATATGCATTGATTTGTATTACGTTTGGGGAAGACTTGAACTGGTAAACATGGCGATATGTAGGTACTAGTTTCATATTAGTTTATACCGATGCGGCGCGGGAGCTCATTTGATAGGCGAATAATTTTAATTTTTATACAGAGTGTGGAAATTGTTAATAATACAAAGTAATGTGCTGCGGCTAAACTATACGACATATTGTATTCAAAGTTTGTATACAGGCTAGACAAGTCATCAGATACACTAGATTAAAATTATTGTCGTATGGTCGTCTCCACCTTGTATATAGCTTAGCACACACGATCGTGATCTATGTATCACAATATACATGTACTGAAGTACCTACTAGCCAAAATAGCCTTCGCCTGAAGTATTTTTGTAACAGATATCAATCGTTGGTGGACATTGTTTATGAACTTGCGGGATAAGCGCGTGCACCGTTGCCCTCCCTCTGCTTTAAAACGCTTTGATGTGATGCGGTGCGGGTCACGCGACCCCTATCATCGTACCGACAGGCACGTCACGCCACTCTGTGTTTTATTTCGTATTATTACTAAGTGCAGCCCGTTTTTTATTTAGACTGAAATTTAATACGAGTATTTATTATCTTGTTGGTCTTTTCGAAATAAAATTCAATTTGCATCGTTTTACACTAGGTATAAAGTAAAATCAAAATCGTCATTATCATCTCAGCTTATATACGTCCCACTATTAGACTCAAGCCTCCTCTGTAATGGGAAGAAAAATTGACCTACTATAACACGCTGGTCAAGCGTGTGCATATAGTGTTTTGCTTCGAATGTTCCTTCTCTTGCATACATGTTATATGCGTTTTATATCCCTTAGTCGTCTCTTACGATCACCCATGGGTAAGATGAATGGTGAAAAGGTGGTGAATTGTATTCTTACTCCGTCACCACACGGATTATAATATATAATAAATAATATAGGATAAAGTAAAATAGCAATATTAAAAGGTTAATAATCATATAAGATTGTACGAGTAACTGCGAGATAATTCAATAAAATACAGTTATTTACAAGGCCTATATTTCTCACTTAAGAGTTTTGGCGTGGCGACTCCGATGAAGACGTCACCGACCACTGGGCAACTTCTGTGGAGAGGCCTTGCTTCGGTGTTAGGACCGTGAAGGCCCTCCGGCTGCTAGCGGTGGAGTGGTTAGAACAGCATCACGGCATTTCCCCCTTTCGACTGATACAGGTTAGGTCGAGGTTTGATTGCTTTGGAGCCTGTACATGGTCCCGATGATAGAGTCAACTCCATCCTGCCACTATAGCGATTGCAGGAAAAACATGTGTAGTATAAGCAGAGCAGCACTATAAACTTAATAAACGCAATCTTTGGCGACGACTTGTGGCTGCCGGTCGTCGTTATAGCAATGATCGGCAGCGATAGAAACTCGAATGCTGTCGGCGTTCTCTACAGGAGAAGCAGGTCAGGCAGCAGAACCTACACTCCGCCATGCTTCGGTGCGAGTGCGTGAGACAGTGCAAGTGCAAATACTGCACCTGATAACGCACTAGCGAAAACCTCAGGTAGACGAACTGGGGATTAGTCCGCAATTTGCAGAACGACCGACCACATAAGTGCTTTGTCGTCGGGGCACTGACGGGGATTGGTAATCGAAAGGGTAACACGTCCAGATGGTACTAAAAGTCAAAGAATCGATATCGATGGCTCAATAAGCGATGAAAGCCAATACGGCAGCTTATGGAGCTGAATGTAGCCATTCCGTTCCATTGTTGGATGATTTGGGCAAAGTGTGACCGATAGCATATCAAAAAAAGAAAGACTACCTGTATGTATATTACATATCTTTATATAACATAAGTATTCATAACAATTGGTAAAATTTATAAACTTGGTCTCTAACTAAAAAAAAATAGTTTTAAGCCAAATAAATATTCCAACTCTTCTACCGTATTCGTCTCATTTTACCATAGTTATTTGGTTTGGTTTTGGTTTTAGTTTTAATGTACGAAAACTGTATAAACGGTCCGTTTTTATTAAAGACTACAAAGATTTTGAAAATTTTTGTATCGCGTAGACTGTAAAAAAATACTATCGACTTAACAAACAACACTATTTACAGAATGTCAGTCACAGCCGATCAACACAAATTTGTTTACGAGTATGTGACGTCATGTGATATTGACGTCATGTTTGGTAGCTAATTTGTAATTTAAGCTTTGATCATGACTTTGACAGAACATTTCATAACGCATTTAAAAAATATCGAATGTTTCAAACATGCGGTGTTTTTAATAAACAATTTGAAATATTTTCTAATACCTGTTCAATACCACATTGTAATTGCAATTCAAGATATGTAATGCAGAAAAGTGTCAAAAGCTTAATGAATAAGAAAACAGCGCCTAACGTTAGTTTTGCATAGTCTGCTAAAATACCAGGTAATATTTTTCCATAGGTGCCAAATCATTTTACTAAAATCTTTTTAGAAAACACGAACAGAGAATCTTTTAAAACTAACACACACATTAACAGCACTGGCTTATATTAGTACCCAATTTATCCATCCATCAGCCCGTAGACGTCTCTTGCTGAATATGGACTTGTCTACAAGAATGCCTCTCAGAATGGTCCTGTGCCATCCACATGCAGCGGCTCCCTGCGACGTTTGAGATGGCGCCAGCCCATCGAATGGGTGGGTAATCCTACGTTGCATCATTCGAATCGTAGTGGCCATCCGAGAACTTTTCTACGCCAACGGTTGTCTGTTCGACGAGGATGTGGGCTGCCCATTGCTACTTCAATATACTAAATCTTCAAGCTATGTCGATTACACCGGTTATTCTACGGATTTTCGTATTGAGGATTTTATCACATAGAGAAATACTGAACACAGTCCTCTTCATAGCACGCTGAGCAATTTTGAGCCTTTTTACGAGGTCGACATTTAGAGACCATGTTTATTATTAGCCTAATTGCTAATCTCAAAAAAAGAAAACATACTTTTTGTACTGGCAATTACATAAGCAGCTGATTGTCAAAATAACCTAACTTTTCTATCAAAAAAGCATGGAGACTAGAGTAAGGAATACCATCTTGTATGGGGGATTAGTCAAAAAAGTGTCCACTTGTAAACAGCAAATTATTGTTCGAACACTCACCGAAATAGCACTAGTGTAGCAAGTGGAAATGATATGAATGTAGCAGTAATAAGCAGAGTGAAGTGTGCTGAGTTACGTAGTCAACTGTGATTTGATAAATAATAACCTATGAACCTATGAAATTTGTGGCGCTCTTTTTAAAATGCTTCCACTTGCTACTATAGCGCCACCTTAATTTGCTCCCGTTCATTGGACACTTCTTAATACACTGAGATGGTACTCCTTACTCTAGTCTCCATGCAAAAAAGTCATAAAATATAATGCAATGTTTCCACTTTTAGGGATTTCGCCCCTTTTCAGGGCGAAATTGCTAATTTAAAATATGGCTTAGGGCTATTTAATATTTTTAGGGATTTAGGGTAATTTGGGGTAAAATGACCTGGTGAAAATCGCTGGGCGGCGATACAATGAAACGATGATGAATTCAGATTTGACTTTGAAAATGTTTTCTATTTAACAAAATATGTAGAGCCACAAATTTCACGACAGTTGGAAATCGTTCTATAACACATTCTGTGTTCAGCCATTTCAGTTTTTAAGTAATAAATGTAATATACAAAAGCGGATAATAAATGGCGTCAACAAGCCCTTATTGAAGCGAATTATTTCAAGGTAAAAAGTGAAGAAGAGGTCACAAAATTACCAACGGAAGTATATTGGAATAAAGTGTTGAAAACCTTGAAGTTGTGATTTCACTTCTATTAGCACTGCTATCTTCGAATACTGAGGTGGAAAGATTACTCAGTGTACTAAAAAAATGTAAAACTTATAAAAGAAACAGGCTTCACAATGAAACCCTCAACGATTTGTTGCATACCAAACTAGGTATGACAGGCTCGATTTTAGAACCCAACAGACAAATATTTAATGAAGCTCAAAAACTTAAGCCCAGTGCTTTAGCTTCAGCATCAGCATCACATTGTTCACCATCTACTTCTTTTACAGATTAACATGAATTCCTCTTATGATTAATTGTTTACTACCTCTGATTAATAGACGAAAATTAAAATAAATATTCAAACCATCAAGTTTTGTTTTATTTTAAACTCATTTAAATTTTGCGCCCTAAATCATGGATTTTTCAGAGAATAATTAAGGTATTTAGGGCATTTAATAGAAAAATCTAGGATAAAACTAAAATCTGATAGTGGAAACACTGATATAATGTCAAATCCGTATCTCTTATTAGTCTGTGGTCAAATCAAATCGAATTTCGTTGCGAAATCCAGCAATTCGTATCAGTGAAAATAAATACTTTTTTATGTATTAATACTTATACTCAAATCATATATTTGAGTTAGTCAGACATGGCTATTGCGGAGTATGTGGCTTCTCTCTCACAAAACCCTTATTTCGGTGCTGGCTTTGGATTATTTGGTATTGGAGCCGGCGCAGCAATGTTAAGAAAAGGTTTTCAGACGTCTATGATACTTTTTCGAAGGCATTGTATGATCACACTTGAGGTACCTTGTCGAGATAAATCATACCAATGGCTCCTTCAATGGATTACTCAGAAAGGAGCCAAAAAAACGCAGCACTTGAGCGTTGAAACTTCTTTTCTTCAAAAAGACACTGGGCAAATAAAAACAAAGTATGACTTTATACCAAGTGTGGGTCAGCATTTCTTCAGGTTAGCAGAAATAGTCTAGTTTAACTCTTTAAAGCTCAATATTAATATTATTTTGTGCATACTATGGATTTCATGGATATACTACAACAACAATTAATTTATTATATCTCATAAGGTATGGTGGCACATGGATCAAAGTAGACCGCACAAGAGAACAGCATACTTTGGACCTTCATATGGGTATACCTTGGGAGACTGTGACGTTAACAGCATTTGGAAGAGATAAACAATTGTATTATAATATATTAGAGGAAGGTAAGTTTCTATTTTCTTTTATTTATTTATTCTTTAAAAACTATTAAAGTAACTTTATTAAATATGGTTACTTAGATTACTAATTGCAGTTGAGAGTATACAGCATTATTTGACCTAGACCTATGCTTTAGATGCAAATCTTAAGTTAACTTTTTGTTGATATTTTTTTTAAAAGGTTGCATATTGGCTGTTGTGGATTATAATGGATATTTGTACTTCCATCAAAAATTACTATTATTTTTATATTTAAAAAGAGGAATAAAAGTAACAAAAAGGAAAATAAATCTTGGTGATAGTGCCACTTGTTAAATAAGGGATCTTTCATAAATTACGCAAGGGATTTTGAAGAATAATTTGGCCCTCTCCTGCCCTACTATAAGAAATCATAAGATTGCAGCTATTCCCCCCTGCCCCTTAATAAGAAATTTGTACGAAAAGGTCTTATTGATGAAATATAACGCCGTTTATTCTGAAAATATATTTTATTACAATCTTCTTACTACAAGTAGGTATCCTTAACTCGCTGCAATAACATTGATCTTATTAATCTATCACAGTTTTGACCAAAATTAGTAATTTTCAATTTAATGTCTTACGTAATGTCAAGTTCACTACCCTCTGCCTGCCTATAGTAAGAAGTTATAATATTCAGCCAACATATCCCCTCCCCTAAACGCCTTACATAATTTATGAATGGCCCCTTACACACATACAAAGGAAACCAAATCTGTCAATCCATATTATCTAGTAGAAGATTTAGAAAACCACATACAGTAAGTTATAAGATGATTATTGCTTTTCAATAAAATATAGGTAACACAGATATAAAATCATTATATTTTATAGTCAAGTCATGACATAATTTTTTATACAAACATTTTAAGTAATATGTTAGAATTATTGTATGGAAATGTGAAATAGTCAAATCCCGATTATCATTTAATTATAGCTAGAACAATGGCCTTAAAACAACATGAAGGCATGACGGTCATGTATACTGCAATGGGATCAGAATGGCGGCCGTTTGGACATCCAAGGCGTCGTCGCCCTCTTCACAGTGTTGTTCTTCGTGCTGGACTAGCAGAAAAGATTCTTACAGACTGCCTAGACTTTATCAATAGCCCACAATGGTACACAGATCGTGGAATTCCTTATAGACGAGGTATTTGTCAATATTTTTTTTTATCTATTCTACAAAAAAACAAAGCATCAGCAGCCCAGCTTCTGCAAAGTCACAATCAAAGAGTAAAATTATATCAACTGAAAAAGAGTGGCAACTCGATGGTAAAATATGCATGTATGGAAAGTGCTGCTACCTAGAGGTTAGGCGATGAACTAAAGTTGAAGTAATATACTTATATACCTACGTATCTACATGTGTGTATGTAATTATATAGGATTCTTATTTACTATGAGTCCTACCCTGAAATATAAAAGAAAAACCATATCAGCCGTTAACGAAACGACAATAGTATAAACTTAACAATGAAAATTGAGATAATTTCCAGAAAGAACATCAATAACCGAAAATAGATTATTGACAATAAGTACATACTATACCTGTGTCGGTCGTGATTGAACGAATCAAAAAGATCGAATCGCGCTCTCTGCGTGACCGATTCGGTCACCAATCGTTTGAGACCCGGATCTTTCGTGATCGATCGATCGCTAGCGACCGACACAACCCGCCTCGATCCTTGTGAACGGCGACCGACCGAGATCGACTACGATCAAATAACCGATGTGCACGACCGAGATCGAATACGATCAAATAACCGATTGACCGGCGCGTCATCAGTCGAATAATTAAAAGAAAAATTACTTTTTGTTTTTTTTTTATTTAGTAGTTTTCTTATTTGTGCTTTTCGTGAATAAATAACTGTCAACATCATTGAAAAACAATTATTTTCTTTACTTATATATCACGCTTCGCTCGCCTTTATAATATTATCAGGGCGAGCGAAGAGTGATAAATTCTATCACGAACATAATATTTTATCCACATTTTTAGAAAATATATTTTTTTTTATTAATTAGATTTCTTCTTGTGTTTTTAATAACTAACGCTGTCTGTCGAAAATTGTAAAAACAATTAAGGCGTGTAGATTAACATCGGGTTTGTTACTGCCATCTGTTAGAAAACTAAAGAATTAATATATAATAATCAATTTATTTTACTAAATATAGATGGACGGCATGTCTGGTTGTCGTGACCGATAACCGACGTTTTGATCGAATCTTTTTAATCGGTCACTTGTCGTGTCGGTCGCGAACGACCGAGGTCTCTGAAAATGACCGACCGACACAGGTATAGTACATACGCTAGGAGCACAAAATAACAATTCTCAGTTGTCAAAATTTTGACAATCAGGACAAAATGGCAGCTATGTTTGTACAAACAATCTGTAGGCGGCGCGACGATCAGTAAAAATAAGTAATGTTTTAACTGTGCCCCCCCAGGTCACAATGGAGGAATGTCGGCAATAACATATTTATATGAGCTCTAAAAAAGCAAATTCCTACTTTCTATGGTACAACTGTTGCCTAATTCGATTTTAATTTTTTTCTAAATAATTCTGGGGTTATTACCCCAGAATTGAGACGAAAAATTCTTCTTTCCTACTTCTTTATTATAATTCTAAATAGAAATATAGTTGCTGGAATTGGTTAGATCGTTTTATGCCAAATATATTAATTTGGTGCTGCCTATGCTTTAAGCAGTGGCTTCTTTTTAGTCTATAAAGTCACCTAACTTAGTGTTTTCGTCAATTTTGGCGCGAAACTTTCTTTACACTAAAATCCCGCGACCCGGTGAGTGCTTCCAGTCTTACTGCATACCCGCATCAATACCGCCAGACATCTGGCATGGCGTCTTATCGGGGTACATTTTGAATCAAAAAGTCAGGACATCATGTCTAATTTCATCTCTGTATCGTTAATCCTCTTGGTCTTACTCTAGAGTGGATAAATTGGATCTAAACGATTCTATAGCCCCTCTTTTCTGAACGTATTGAACATAAGATGATTGTACATTTTTCAGGGTATTTGCTTCATGGACCACCAGGTTGTGGTAAATCGTCCTTTATTATGGCATTGGCAGGCGAATTGGAATACAACATATGTGTGCTTAATTTATCCGAAAGAGGATTAACAGATGATCGTTTGAATCACTTGCTTAGGTACGTGTCCATTAAATATTACCTAAGAAAAAAAAAACTATTTTTATAATTCATAATACCTTCATGTTATTACGTTTTGATGGCGTACTTGTAACTTAATTGATTATCGCATTTATACACGAGAAGTACCGATAGTAAACTTTAACACCTAGCGTAGTTCGTCTTCAATTTGCTTTAAGTTATTGTGCTATTCCAACAATCAATCACTACGAGGACGTATCCGAAATGCTGTTTTCGAATTTTACTCAGTCATCATCACAGCTCATTATTATCAGTATTACAGCTGAGCTTGAGCCTTTTTTTTTATTGCTTACCTATGGTGGCAAACAAGCATACAGCAAGTGGTAGTGGTAAGTGATACTGTTGCACATGGATCTAGCAACACCAGGGTCACAGCCAGACCGCTGCCTACCGTGAAGAAAGAGCTCTTCTTAAACCTCGTTTGAAGAATGTCATGGCGCTCCGGAAACTCAGTAGCAGATAGTTCATTCCAGATCTTGCATGTACGTGGGGGAATAATCGCTGAAAAGGTACAGTCGAGGACCGTATCGTTTCCAGGTGAAATGGATGAACCCTGCTACGGTGTTGAGTTCCTCAGAGCACTCCCGTGAAAGAGCCGGTAGAGAACACAGAGTGACCCAAAGTCTCGTCGCCGCTCCAGCGACTCCAATGTATCCGTGAGATTGTGATCACTGACGATACGAACGGCACGCGTTTGCAGGGAGTCAAGTGGGTCTAGCTAATATTTAGGCGCGCCTGCCCAGAGATGAGAGCAGTACTCCACGTGAGGACGAGCTTCTGCTTTGTATAGCACAAGATGTTGTCTCGGTGTGAAGGCCTGATGCCCTGCTCAGCATGCCTAACTTTTTGCTTGCCAGTTTGGCTTTGTCTCTAACCAACCACTAAAACTATACCGTAACCCATCTTAGTATAGTTTTATTTCGAGTTTTCCTTCTCTTGCATAGATATTATATGCTTATTATATACATTAGTCTTTTTAACGACACCCACGGGTAAGAGAGGGGGTAGTTAATTTTATTCTTATTCCTCAACCACACCGAAATTTGACACAGTAGGCACTCCTATTATGACGTGAAAAATGGCAGCATAAATAAAACACTAGGTACAATACGAAACTCAATTAGTATTGCAAATCTAATTTAAATGTACATTTCATTGTGATTAAAAATTTACCTATCTTTCAGTGTTGCACCTCAGCAGTCAATAATACTTTTAGAAGATGTTGACGCTGCTTTTGTTTCCCGGGCAGACACCGCAGCTCAGAAATCCGCGTATGAAGGCCTCAACAGGGTTACTTTCAGTGGACTTCTTAATTGCCTGGATGGTGTCGCTTCTACAGAAGCGCGTATAGTCTTCATGACCACAAACTATTTAGAAAGGTATTATTTGACAAACATTCTTTCTTCTTTCTATAAATGAAATAACCACAACCAATACGAAATAATTAACATCTATTTAAAATATTGAATCGTTAAAAAAAAAACTCCAGTAAATGTGTCGCTACCCCTTGGTTTGAGTGGAAGTTGTTAAAAGCCGCTAAGGGAGCATCAGCACTCCTAGGCAACACATAATACATAACTACGATCGCTAATCGGCCATTCGTGGCGATAACGACAGCATCTACCATCCACCCGTTTGCCTTTGTGGAGATAGCTCGAGGCCAATGGTATGTGGTTGTTGCCCGGTAGCCCGGCGGACTGGCCACGGACGTTAAGGAATCAGTACTATTGGTGGGCGGGGTGCATACGGACTATAGCCGGCCACGAAAAAAAAGGTAAGCATTATGTGCATGACTTGAGAAGAACGCCACAGTCTTTCTAAAAACTAGAGTGTGCACGTTTATTAATTTTAAATTATCCTTACATTAATTGTAGATTGGATCCAGCTTTGATTAGACCAGGCAGAGTGGATATGAAAGAATTTGTTGGATACTGTGATCAAGAACAAGTTGAGCTTATGTTTTTAAGATTTTATAAAGGCGACCAAGCAGCAGAACACGCCAGGACTTTTGCTAGAAAGTAAGCACTTCAAGAAATATCTATACATATAATAAAACTCACTTCTGACTGCAGAGATGGCGTAGTAGTTAAGATACCGACCTTCCGCGCCAGTGCCATAGGTTTGATTCCTACGCAATCCCCCGCAATACAAGGATCATTTCCTTTAGTCTTTTTCAATAATAAAAAACGTGATTCTGTAACATTTGATGGGGGTTAAGAAATAAATAACGGAACAAAAAAGGGTTTTTTTTTCTATACATATGTATACTACATATGTATAGAAAAAAAACCATTTATGTGAAACGGCTTTTCACTATTTTTGCAGTTAGATTAAACTCACCTTGGACCAATATTTTGGCTGATACATTAAAATCTGACGCCAATGAAAAAAATTATCGGATATTTAATACATTTTTTCGATTTTACGAAGTAACTAGGCAACAATTTAGTTTATTCCATAGATACTTAAATATATCCATCATAAAATAAACAATAGATTAGAATAGCGTCACGAAGTAGCTTATCTACGGAACGATTATGTAATTTAAAACCATATAGTGTAGTGGTCAACAAATACCCATATCTCACGCCAAATGTCACGGGTTCGATCCCTATGCCGGACAATTACTTATGCGATCCACTAATAATGTTCAGAATCTGGGTGTTATTTATATAAAATGACCCACAGCGCATAAGGATTTATTCTTTAATCAGGATTGTGTCATCGTTTAATACAATTCTAACTGCAAAGTTTGAAGTATTAAGCCCATACAATGTGTAAACATTGTCGGGTAGGTGGCGCACGTCTCCTTAAAAGACGTAAATATAACACGAAGCGAGATTTGAATGTCCTACAATAGTTCACGGTGGTGTAAATGGCAGCACGATTGGGACGGATTTCCAATAGGTGTGGATTCGAATCCCACTTGTGACATCATTTTTTGCTTCGTAATCGGGTTTTAATAAATAATTAAGCATATTAAATGCTAAATTTCAGTAATTTGGATCATAATTGCCCGAAAAATACAGGGTGGAAGTGGGCCGCTCCCGAAAACAAAGACAGGTGACTCTACTAGACCTACTTGTAATGATAGGCTAGAAAAAAAATCGATTCGGATGAAAAGAAAAAGTTTTTTTTTATAGCATTTTTTTTGCATTTCTCTACATTTATCATATTAGGACCGTGCCATTTATCATATTAGGTGCCGTGTAATAATTTCATAAAAAATACGTAACTTTACTCAGATGAGAAAAAACGCAATGTATTCAATAATCAAAACATGTTCGGCCGATATACCTAAACGCGCGCGATAAGTGACCGCGCGTGTATAGGTACCGGCCGAATACCGCGGTTATTCACCGCGAGCATGTAGTCACCGGAACAGCTGATTTGAGTTTTGAATAGATTGCGTATTTTCTCATCTGAGTAAAGTTACGTATTTTTTTTTAATTATCGTTACAAGTCACTGTCCTAATACGATGCTGTGTGAAAAACTTCCAAAAAATGTTGTAAAAAATTTTTTTCTTTCATCCGAATCGAATTTTTTTCTAGCCTATTATTACAAGTAGTAGGGTTACCTGTCTTTATTTTCGGGAGCGGTCCCCTTCCACCCTGTATAAAAAGCAGAGATGTGATTTATTTGAAATATTTCTATTTAAAATGCAAATACAAAATGCAAAATACCTATTTTGTATTTTGCATTTAAATGCCTTTTAGTAAAAAAATTTTGTATTTTATTTGAAATACCTTTCAAGATGTATTTAGCATTTTTAATATTCATTTCAAAATGCAAAATACTTTGTGATTAAGTTTAGCCAACATTACCAGTAAAACAAAATTAAATGAACGAATGACGCTTGTATTGCCGAATTTGAGCGATGGAGGCACCTGCTAGCCATGCGCGCCCTTTTTTTTTATTTGATTTGATTACCTACTTTTATGATATTGAAGTGTTGTTGTTATCCCTACAATACTGAAACGACTATGTACTGTACTACAACAAGATAAGAGAAAAGAAAAGTGAACCGAAATAAATGGCCACACAATTCACAAAATGGAGCCATGGCTCTCTTTTCGTTAGTCTAGTTTTTTTTTTACATTATTTTAAGTGAGTATTATTATTATTAATAACATAACAGAATTTATTAATATATGCGTACTGATAAATATGACCAAAATGTCATGCATAAGGTGCCATTTTATTAGACGTTTTTGTTTGGCTCGGCATTGTCTCTATTTCTAATGCTAGGGCCGCACCTGCGTGTATCGTCCCGAAGTAATTTGTGACGAAGCTTCGTACGTTTGGTACACTAGAAAATTATCGCGATAAAACTGTGGTCACATTAGCGACTTCGGTATTTTACACGAAGTATCGTGCAATAATTAAAGATGACCGAAATCATTTTCATGCGTTTAACTATGGATGACGAATTGCTTTACTATTACAGCTATATTATGCTAATAATTACATAATGATATTTTTGGATCCCTTCATGGGTTCCGCTTCATAATGGTGTATAAATTCTAACAACATTTCGTTACCCCACTCCATATTTATTGATTAACTGGAGATCCTCGAACGCGTCTAAACACAACGAAAATTTCCCCCGAAATGAAAAACGCTAGTCTGACCATAGAGCGCGATATATTAGCTAAAACTCTGACTTTACGTCACCCAAGCGATAACGCACACGAAGCCCGAATGTTCGCGACGATAGCCAATAATGACCGGACACATCTGCGTGTATCGTCTCATTGCACGAAGCTTCGTGACGCGATGTCGCAGGTGCGGCCCTAGCATAATGATAAATACCTAAAATAAATAAAAATATCTGAGATTTGGTCAAAAGGTATTTTATTTTGAAAAAGCATTCTAAAAATACCTATTTTTAGGGGTGTGCGAATAATTCGAACTTACGAATTATTCGTTCCGAATCGAATATTAATATTCGATTCGAAACCCGAATCGAATAATTCGAAATTTCGAATTATTCGAAAGTTCCCGAATAATTCGAAAAATTTCGAATAATTCGAAAAATTTTGAATTATTCGAATAATTTCGAATTATTCGAAAAATTTCGAATTATTCGAATAATTTCGAATTTTGCCGAATTATAATATTATTCGCAAATTTTTATTGTATTTTAAATTCGGAGTTTGTTATGTTCGATATTCAAATATGACATTAATAATTAATAAATATTTTATTTAAACCATGAAATATAACTACATGAGAACAATGAGTATGAACATTTGCTACAAATTTTTGTTTAAAAATAATAAATACGATACTGAATCTGGTGATAATGAAGTTCGTTTATCAGATACAATATCACCAGCAGTGGAAAATAATCCTTCACTTTCAGCAGAAGTACAAGGTATTCCTAAATATCTTCTCGCCATAAGTAACAATCGGGGATATTTATTTTTTTCGAATTATTCGAAATTTTTCGAATTATTCGAAATTTTTCGAATTATTCGATTTTTTTTCGAATTATTCGTCGAATTTCGAATAATTCGAAAATTCGAATTATTCGATTCGAATTTCGAATCGAATATTAATATTCGATTCGATTCGATTCGAACGATATTCGCACACCCCTACTATTTTTCATTTAGCATTTGAAATACAAAACGCAAAACTATTTGGTATTTTGCATTTGAAATAGTAAATCTAAAAAGTATTTTGCATTTTGTATTTAAATGCTTTTTTAAAACCATTTTGTACATCTCTGATAAAAAGGGCGTCGTATGAAATTTCGAGGACAATTAAGTTAGATAATATTTGATTAAAGATTAATACATTTTTATTTTTCAAGGGTTCTCGAGAAGAAAAAGGTTGTCAGTCCAGCACAAATACAAGGATATTTTATGTTTCACAAGCATTCACCTACTGAAGAAGTTTTATCAGATGTTGAATCTATATGGACACTAGGATAATAAATCTGGACAGCAACACATAATACAAAATTGAAACCTAATGCAATTATGTTGACTTACATTACGTCCACTTTCATCAAAGACGTCAAAAACCCTGTCCCATCTCAAAACGTGTATTGTATATAACTATGTATTTTAATAACAGTAGCTACAGTATCACATAATTATTTACAAATATAAATATTTGTATACCTACTTGAAAATGTATCCAGACTTATAGTCTGAGCTCGTGTAAGTGTGCGTTTATACTTTAATGCTTACTTAAATAAAACGCACATTGCAGGCCACTGGAAAGTTGGAATCTAATTTCACATAATAATATAAGCCCAGTTCAAAGATGCTGTCTTCTGGTAAATTTAGTATGGTAAGTTACTATCAGTGGTAAAATTACTGTCAGAGATCTCTCAGTCTGTATGTTACAGGCTAAATCCGCCTATGACAATCACGACTAAAATAACCACGTAAATATTTGAACGAAACGAATGAAACAAAACGAGGCCTTACCTGAACTTATATATTCGGGAGATTCTAATAAAGGCATGTGTCTTTGGAATATAAAAACCCAATTAATGATATTAGGGACCGTCCATTAATCACGTGAGGTTTGAATTGGAGTTTTTTGACAAAAGTCACGAAATATCACCATTGTAGTAAGATATCACGTGTATTTATTAAACGCTGAGATTTCTAAACTGAAAAGTATGGTGTGACTTTGACTTGTCGTTGCCAGAAATGAAATCTTTTAAAGTAGGTGATCTGTATAAAGATCTTTTTGCAAAGTATAAAATAGTACTAAAAATTCACGTGATCTTGGTGGGGGAGGGGGGTCATAGTCTAAACCTCACCATGTATCACCAAGGCCGTGGGGGGTTAAAAATGCTAAAAAAAAGATTACGTGATTAATGGACGTTCCCTTATTCGCCAAAGACACTAGCGTGACATGTATTATAAACGACCGATATGTAGATATTTTTAGGCTTAGTTTTAAGGGTGTATTCTAGTCTAGAGGCCCGAATTAAGAGCGTTTTTTGGCAATCGATTAAAAAAAAGCATTTGATATTTTTACTATACATTTTTTTATCATTTGTTTATTTATATTTAAAAAGTACACAAAATTAATTTTAGAAAAATATTTTTTTTCATGGCGTTATGCGTCCTTGAAGTAGAGGGGAAAAAAAGGCCGTGTCCTCGTAGCCATGATTTCTACCCTTGTGGTCATTTAAAAAATAAAACAATGAGGGATTCTTGATATATATAGTATATTATATATATATATATATATATATATATATATATACTATAGTCTTTAAAATATAGCTTGATCTCTGTGACAGATAGATACAAAACCGATGAAGTAATTTTGAATACGCGTCATTTTTACAATTTTATTTTGTATTTTTTTTTTTATTGCTTATGATAGCAAACGAGCAAGCAGCACACCTGATGGTAAGTGTCACTGCCGCCCATGGACTTTTGCAATACCAAGCGTAGCTTAGGTCGCTGCCTACCAATAAAATCCCCAAACACACACAGTTAGGCTACCGGCTCTCTCGCTCACCGAACGAAGCGCAATAGTACATTGCCATTACTCAGCCGTCGATCTTCTGCGAGTTGTGGTAATACCCCGGACGGTCCGGCCCGCGGCTGTAGACAGAAAACTGTCAAAAGCGTGGTCCTACCAGTATGATCGCTTATATTTTCACTCTTTACGTGCCAGTTATATCTCAACTGAATTATGAATATAAAAAATATGAATATTTACACCAAAACTTGTACCTTATATATTTTAAAATATTTAGTTACCATTTTATAAAAATATGATGCTTACGTAAATACAAGGTCATGCTGAACAGAGAAAAAGATAGAGATGGGACAATCGATAAACGTAAATCGATAACATTCTTATTAATTATTTATAAAACAAGTAAAACCAAATCATTACATATATAAACCACTTGGTTACTCTATAAAATAAGAAAATTGTGTTAATTTAGTATTCAGACATCAGTTATAATATTAATAAGACCATTTTTTTTATATTAAAAATATAAATTCTTTTAAAAAATAAACATGATTATTCATTAAATAATCAGTGACCAAGAACTCGTGATCAAACTACAGGAATACCCTAGCGATAACGATAATAGTGACGATGAACTTTTATGCACTCCTTTGGAATAATAAAAATAAATAATTAACATCTTTAGTTTAAATTAAATAAAATCCATTGATTTCAATTCAATAAGATTATCATAATTTTTTTTACATTTTTGATCGATTCACCCATCCATTTGATTGAAATTCAATAAGATTTATATATATATTGTTTTTCAATTGTGGTAGCAAATAACTTTAAAAAATAAGGAATTATATCGACAAAAATACGGACTGCATCGTAAGCGTGCGGCACTAGTGAGAACTGTCACAGAGATCATGCTATATTTTATAGACTATAGTACGAATGTCGCTATGTCATGAAGCTGCAAAACTGCGAATAAAATATTTTATCATAAAATGGCGGCTACTCAAAAGTAACGGTTGATTTTTTCACAATTTATTTAACTTTGTCGAATTTTTTAATAATATTAAAAATTCCAAATTTAATTTTTTTGTTGGTTCATGCGATAGAGAGATATTTAAAGAATATTCATGTCAAATTTCAAATAAATCGGCTGATTAGGACTTGAGACATTGTGGTTACCGCATCGAAAAAAGTAGTTTCGAGAAAAACGAGTTTAAAGTTTTACGTTGAGCATGATTTTAAAGGCGGGTAACAGGTATGACGTATGAAAAATCATTTCATGTGATTTTTCACAACTTGTGAAAAATCCTTGAAAGTGCCTTGTTTGACTGAAAGTATAATAGAAAGGAGAGAGAGTTATTCATACTCAGGTAGCCCGGGCCTCCAGTCGCTTATTGTTGCAGTCGTCCGCTCAGCCGGTCTAGTTGCCACGACACTAAAGCGGCTATAACTTCGGAAATATGTAATTTGAATTTTGAAAAATCCTTTTAAGGAGATATTTTTGAATATCTAAACTATCAAATTAGGGGGGAAAAAATTTTCGATCTTTTCAAATTTCTAGACTAGAATACCCCCTTAACAAGCCACAAGAGGGATTCGAAAAATTGTACATTTTTATAATAATTGGAAAGACAAATTCATATTTGTGTTAAGCCCTAATTGTTGTTAACTGTGTTCACAGCGTTCATTGTTTAATTGTTTTTGCATGTTTAGTGCAGTGTATTATGGAGTACGACCACCGGGCAAAAATAAGATGTTTTTTGTAGATGTAGTAAGGTTATTTCAGACATTGAAGATGAACTGTTAAGTGAAGCAAAAAGACTTAAGAGGTTATGGGAAATAGTTGAATTTACGTATTCTTTCACGAAATTGTCTGCGCCTCAATCCATTTCATTCGTTCGTACTATACACTTGACAACGCTAAATGATTAGTGTTAAGTTTGGGGTAAGCTACGAGTGCGGCGAGAACGTAGGTGTACGGGGGCTGGCTGGGGAGGCTACATGACAGTGAAAATAGCCACAGGATCTAATTTCTTCGCACTTGCACTTTTAACTTGCGCTTAAATATCACTTATCAGGGCGATTTTATTAATCACATAATACTTATACTTGCCTCTCGCACGTATTTCTTAACGAAGTGTAAATCAGGTATTACGTTAAAAACAAATTAAAGATAATCTGAAGAGGAATACATATTTCAAGTTCATTAAAATAGTCGAATCCCGACACGTAATGAGACCGGACAGGTGTTTATTTTACATACAGTATATTTGTTTTTAATATGTATATAGTTAGAAGGTAATAGTTTTAGAAAAAAAAAAAGAAATAAATTTTTAGTATGTTTATTATATTGTTATTAATTTGCTTAATAACACAACTGTTTTCAGTATTATCCTACAAAATAATATACATACATTAACTTTAAAAAAAATGCCGAATGTAAATATTAATAGAAGTGAAACTTCAATAACACAATGTTTAGTTAAAGTTATATTCAGGACTAGCTTTCCGCCCGTGTAAAAAGTGACTTTTCCAAAGTTTAACAATTATATCAAGGAAACACAGTAACGGAATAAAATGTATCCTATGTGTTAAACTAAAAAATGGTCTAAATCAAAAGAACTGTTTTTAATGACGATTGATTTAACATTGCGCACAAAACCAGAGTTTTTGAGCATTCTGCTTTTAGTTAACGTTATATAAATTAAAACATTCACAATTTAATTTTACTTTCAGTGCTGATTAAGTTAATTAACAATAAGTATTTAGATTTTTTATGGTTAACTAAGTTTCACTTCTAAGATTATCTACTTGAACAGTTAATAACAAAACTTGTTTATGTCATAAGACCTATTTTGGCAATAATATATATATGGTCTTTGTATATCTACATAAACATATAACGCAAATAACGGGATTACATTAGTGAGAAATATATATCAAATAATATCATAGATACAACTAAAAACAAAACAAAAACCATGACGTCATAAGGTGCAAATTTAAGCAATTCTTAAATTTAAAAGATATGCTAACTAGGCATGTAACCTTATTGTGTGTTATTAATCAATGTTAAAAACATTTTGCATAAATTCTATAATTCAATATTACTAATGCAAAAAAATCGATGAGTATCAAACAAGTACATAACTACTGACTCAATTCTAAATCCTTAAGATCTCCAATTCCAAAAACTTGTCAGTAAGGTTTTTATGATAGGAAATTCCCTATAGAACGAAGTCTGAGGTTATATGTGGAAGACTGAAAAAAAACTTGCCATCTACGTTATGCTTATTCGTGTAACGTAACAAAGTATGGATGTATTACACCGCTGTCTAATTCAAACAGTAAATAAAGGCTAAAATGACTAAAATAATATAAAAAAAAATCACAAAAAAATCTCATGATCATTTGAATAAAGACCTTTAACAATATTGTGAATTACATATTGTTAATTATTACGAATATGCTTGAATAGTAGTGATATTTATTAGTGCCACATAAGGCACTAAGCAAATATTGCAATTTAAAACAGGTCAAGGCTCAATCTCAATCTAGCTCAAGCTCAATCTATTAAAAAATTTGGATAATTTCACATGAAGAAAAAAAAAATAACATTTAGCAATATAATATATATTACAAGATTTAACAGTACATGCTAGTAAAACTGAAATTACTAATCGCTACATAAAAAGCAAGGCAATAGGTATCGGACGACGCAGCGTACAACGATCTCCCACTAGATGGACTGACGACTTCTCAAAAGTCACAGGGAACCATTGCATGCAAGCACAAGGCCATTCCGGGTGGCATTCTCGTGGATAAGCCTATATTCAACAATGGACGTCTACGGACTGATGGAGACAATGGCAATTTTGTTTCAGATTGTGGGTCCATTCGACCAAAGGGATAAATCAAGCGAAAGATATATAACTTTTACTTTACGCCGTTTACGATATTACCACTGACTAAGTTAAAAACAAGGTTGCTAATTCATATTGGCAAATTAAAAAAAAATAACTAACGCAGATCTCGTTTACACACAGGCGAGGAGAAAGACTGCGTGCTGCTACCGCTGAAATAGCAAAGAGAATTACGACTGCGTCAGGAACTGGCACGCAGGCGTCGTTTCCTATGAGATAGTTGTCTCAACCATATACAACAAAATTAATTCAAATTTTAGGAATTTCATCTCAATTTTTTTGTAATATGTGCAAATTAAAGATAGCCTAAATTAGATGTAGTTTATGCAAAAAGAACCACAATCTTACTTAAACGTCAATAAATCTATCTACAAGTGTGGTAGGTACAATTACTCCAATTTTTTTTCTAGTATTCGTAATTAGACAAGATATTTAAGGCATTAAGCCAGCCAAATACAATGTTTGCATGAGAGTTGAATACTGAATCAAATACTCAAACAACTTTCATTTCACGTCAAAATCATTTTTTCAAACTACACAATTAAAGTTTGTAAATACTGTTAACTTACTCAAATTGAAAGACAAAAGCTATAACAATTTAAAAATATCATTTCTTAAAGTACTTGGAATATTATATACAAGTGAGATATGTTTTATATTTATATGACTTATTAAATCTGAACCACTATTCCTAAACGTCATATATGGCTTCCTTTACTCTCATTATGGAACAATATGCCACAAAACATTTCTCCATATATTATACATATTAGCACTACGATCCAGTTTCTCACTAACATCACACACAGTTTTTCAGATTTTATTTATTAGTCATTTATTATCATCCAGTGACATAAACAGTACAATTCACGTTTTAATAAATGCCCTATAGTATTTGAATACCGATTGGCATATCACTTGATTTTCATTCCGTCACCAAAATCATTGTTACTCTTCTATCCAGATCTATACATCTATCACTAATTACAGTTAAACATTTAATTATCAGTTTCTAGTAACAGATTTAAGTAGACACATAAATTTATTTGTATGGTCATATGTTTCTTTACTATGTTTCTGAGCATTTTGTTGCAATATCTTTTCTACAGGTTCACCTCGAAATACGTTTATTATTTCCCATTGCCAGTTAGGTTTTATTTTATTAATACTTATTATAATTTGATTTTTATCTTTTACTGTAAAACAAAATTTGTTCTTAAAACAGTATAAAGATAAACATAGGACTAAAGGATTATCTATTGCTTCTTGTTGGAATTTAACTTTAAATTTTATAAGACAAACAAAATCTCTTGTTAGATTATCGGTTTGTTCTATTAGAAATAAATTATGCATGAGAAATAGATTCCTCAAATATTGAAAAGGTGATGTAGTTTTTGTATTTGGCAACTTAACAGAATTTAAGATTATATATTCATCTTTATCTTTATTTGTTGTAGCCAACGTTGGTGGACCAGCAGATACAGTCACAGGTAGATAATTGGGTGTCTGGGGTGCATATGGTACCAATTGCATGGGTTGACTAACTACTGGAACCTGCATTAATGGTGCATTTATATTAGGTGAAAAGACATTAGATAGAGCTCCAGTCCATGGGTTAGGAATTAATATTAAATCATTTGCATTATCCGAGGTGTTAGTTTGCAATGTGTTTGATATATTTTCAGTTTCATTTTGGAGCATATTACTTGGGGCAGCAACAGAAGACATCTCATTCCTAAGACTATTTAATGTAGATTCTGACATTAATTCGGACACAGGTTTAACTTTAATTCTAGGGGCAACTACTCCTGAAGACACAGTTGCAACTTGATTAACAACTGTATTACCATCCTGATTTTGTTCTTTAACATTTGGTACAGCCAATGATGTTGTCGATGTTATAATGGGCAGACATAAATTAACCTCTTCATTGTTATAAAATGATAGATCGGATTCTACTGTTTTATTTAATCTTAGCTCATTAGCTTGTACTGATTTCTTTGGTAACTGCTTTGGATTTGCAACAGGATTAGCATTGAGTAGCTTGCTTATAGGGTCTACTGGACTACAGTTAAGTAATACCACCGATTCAAGAGCAGTTTCAACACTTTTTGTATTCTCTACAATAGGCAAATTAACCTGATTAGTACATAATTGTTTATCAGATTCAAGGTCTAATTGTTTATCAGGGTTTAATGTTTCATTAGAATTTTCCCATATGGGTATCCAGCCTAAGTTGTCACATGCTGTATCTACGCCATGATGTTTTGTCATAAATCTTATGTAATTTGAATCTTTACCATTATTATTAGATATAGCTTTTGGTGCCCATACAATATTAAGATTTCTATGTTCCATATATCTTAATAAGCCTGTCCAATTGAAACCTGGTTTACTGATAATCTTTCTTCCAATACTTAGTATTTTAGGTTTTAGCTGAGATGAAGACTTTTCAACTGATTCCATTTTCCTGTAGTAAGTTTTTATACACGTGGAAATTATACCTTGGATTATTTTATAATCATCTAGTTTAGCCGCCACTGGTTTCTTTACTTTACATGTTGACCGAGTTTGACATCTATCTGTATCACTATCAGAAGAATCTTCAATATTTATACATTGATCATCAGCAACTGAGAAATGTTGGGTATCATGAGGACTTTGTAGTAATGTATCGGATACTTCATTATCAGATAAAGTGTTTGTTTCAGGAACAACTGTTTCACTAGAGCTTCTAGACAACAGTCGCCGTCTTTTGCTATGTTTTGATATACCGATAAATTCATCTTCTGTGTCAGTTAATTCTGTATCTGTCTTATAATTTTCAGTCACTGTACTTTCTGAACCATTCACAGCAGGTGTTTCTTGTATGTCTTTATAATATTTGATGTAACACAAAGAGTTACAATTTTGTATAATTCTGTTATTGTTGTGTACTGTTGTATTATTCAAACCAGTAATATTAGGTTTACCATCTATTTTTTTCAATACTACTGAGCATGTTTTCTTAAATATTGTACAATGTTTTTCTAGAAAACTACTGTGTGATTTTTGATGCCGTCCAAAAGAATATTTATTGGGCCATACTTTTTCACATATGGTACAAACAAACTCTTTTTTGAAACCGATGGAATCCCATTTTGTTTGACTTTTAAAAGACTTCTTTTTCTTCCTACTTTTGGATTTATGAACAGAGTCACTAGATTCTGATGAATAATTAGATCTTGTGGCAGAATTTTTCTTGATTTCTACATTTTCAGTTCGCTGACTTGAACTTACAACATCATGTTGTGGCATGCATTCCACCTGGAATAATAAATTCCCGTATTTAAATAAAAAACATCAATTAATTACTCATCAGAATCGTCAAGGTTCTGGTGAATAATTACTTTGAAGATAATTAATTTTCTTTTTAATTCTTTTCTCATGTTGGCTCAGGTGAGCATATTACATACATGGGAGAAAAATAAACTTCGAAATATATTGGTGTTACACTCGAATATGGAGTCTTCAAAGATTCGTCCGACTACTACTAAACTTTCGTAAAAGCAAATATAAATATTGTTTTGTTATACAGTCCGTTTCACCATTGAATACTGCATGGCCACAAAGTATCATGTGGAATGTAGTCAAAAAATGTCTTGTTTAAAGTATTTTAAAAATCTGCTGATAGATCCAGCATATTAACCTGAAACTATAATTACTTACATAGGTCCCATTTTTACATTTGTTTATCAAATCAGCTTGTTTGGTGGAATACAGTTTCTTCAGACTATAGAAATTATTTAAAACTTCTTTACACTTATAGCATATTAACTGGGGAAGACCATCAAATGGTTCCACCTGAAAATAATTATTCTGGTTATATTTAGCCTTAAAATAAAAAAAAACTTTCAAGAGTTCTTGCACAACTAAGATTCCTAGATTCTGAAAATCTAGATCAATAGTATTGCAATGAATATCTAGGGGAAATATAGATCAGTATATTCCGAAAATCCTTAAATAAATAAGAACTACAATATTGTTGTCATATATGTTTTACATATTTCTAAATTTATAAATTATACTTCTTTTCAGTTCACATATGTCCCACTGATGCACTTGAGGCTCCTCCACATTAGGAAACTGAATAACTATACCACATGTGATTTGGATTAGCTTAGTTTTATATCGAGGTTCCACTCTCTTGATGAATTATACAATAAGGTAAATGCAAGGCTTTTGATAAAGTTAGGGAAGTCAAAATGCTTTATAAAATTAAAACAAAGATCTACCCTGATTATGTACTTATGGTATTCTAACTATCTCATCACGTCAACTTTTTCAAATGAAAGCGGTTGTTTTCAGTCTTCAATTCTGTGAGATAAATTCGAGAATACCTCAAGGATCTATTCTTCGCCTAACACTACCATACAATACCATTTACACCTGAAAATTTCCCATAAGTACCTAGGTACTTAAATGTTGCTAGAACATAATAGCTATAAGAGGCTAATTTTATTTAGTTCATTCAAGGATCAGTAACGTGTCTAAAACCTTAGAAATCATTTTAAATACAGTATGCTTCATTTGTGTTGTACTTGATTAAACCTAATGAATTTTAATTTTTTAGGTTAAATCCAGAATTATATTTAATCATAAATTCGTATAACAATACTGATTTTTTTCATTATTTATATTAAAATTAGCAACCATCACTGTTTTTAGTGAATATCATTTTGTGGCAGTAAGCTTCATTCTATTAAAGCAACACTATGGAATTTGATTTAGAGCATCATTATTAATTCTACATGCAATAATGTAGAGAAAGCAATGTCAATAATGTACCTGATGGATAATATTGTTAATTCTTATTTACAAATAAGATAATCACTAATATGAGCCTTGAGATATACCATAATAAGTAATATATTAGGATTCAGCCCCTTTAATTGAGAGAGAACGTCTTTTTCAGTAAAATTTAAATAGGCTAGTACACTGTATGATATTTTACACAACGCCCATATATGTGTAGTATATAAATATTGCAGGCACTTTGATATCTTTTTATTCAATAACTTTATCTCAAAGTACTTATACGAGATGCGTTTTCATGTCTTTTTCTTATCACCATGTCATGTGTGCTAGTTAAAGTCCTTTTAACAAAATATTACCGATTTTATGGACAGAAATGTGGCGATGAGAATTAAAGGTGTTGAAAATGGAGGGTAGCAAGCCTTCTGGCAGCTTGCCCGCTCTCTCAAAAAGGACATTGTGTCCATTCTCCCTCCCCTAAACCGACCAAACCAGTCACAGGCGTTCGTGGACGACGAAAAGTCCGAATGCCTAGCCAACTGCCTAGAGCTTCAGTGTACGCCGAGTACACTATACCCCGACGACGTAAATCACCGATTCATCAAAGACGAAGTGGAACGTCGTACCACTATTTCGCGA
This sequence comes from Lymantria monacha, assembly GCA_905163515.2. Taxonomy (NCBI): domain Eukaryota; kingdom Metazoa; phylum Arthropoda; class Insecta; order Lepidoptera; family Erebidae; genus Lymantria; species Lymantria monacha. Next base: position 20,987,643 of record LR991082.1, read on the forward strand.
TCTAAAGTAAACGACAATCCAGACGAGCCTATCCCAACGGTGACCACCGACGAGGTCGTATCGCTAGTCAAGGGTCTACACGCTAAGCCCCTGGTTCGGACGGTATCTCTAATAGAGTTATTAAATTGTTCCCCGCGCACCTCATTACTATATTGTGTTGCATTTACAATGCAGCACTCAACAATAACATCTTTCCCTCGCAATGGAAAGAGGCCATGGTAATCGGAATCCACAAACCCGGCAAGCGACGTACCGAACCAAGTAGTTACCGCCCGATAAGTCTACTGAGAGGGTTAGGCAAAATTTACGAACGTATAGTCCTCAGTAGATTAAGAACATTCGCCGAGACTAACAACCTCATCCCAGACGCGCAATTTGGCTTTCGTGCTGGGCACAGTTGTGTGCAGCAAGTTCACAGAGTAGTAGAATACATAAGTGGTCAGTCCATTATGAACAGATCCACGGCTGTAATTTTCCTAGATGTAGCGAATGCATTCGATAAAGTGTGGCACGAGGGCCTGATTTACAAACTTTATCGTCTTAAGATCCCCGACTATCTAATTTTAATCATACATGACTACTTAAGTCATCGCAGCTTTCGCTACAGGGTGGAAGGGTTGTTATCTACCTCCCACCCTATCAAGGCCGGTGTCCCACAGGGCTCGGTCCTCTCCCCTTTTCTATTTACGCTATACGCTAGCGATATGCCCAAATTTAATAGAGTTCATAAAGCGCTTTACGCTGACGACACCACACTTTTCTGTGCAGGTAAGATCCCGACAACAGTAGCAAAGACTCTCCAAACAGCGGTTACCGCCCTAGCCAATTGGTTTAGGAAGTGGAGAATAGAAATCAACCCCGATAAGAGTCAGGCGATCATGTTCACACGTCGAAATGCCCGTACCTACTCTATCGATAGCATTCCGCCCCTTAAAATGTTTAACAAGCCTGATACTTGGAGCAGGCAAGCCAAATATCTAGGTGTAACCCTTGACGACCGACTCAGCTTCACCCCTCACATAACGAAAGTCCACGCGCGTGCGGCTTTCGTGATGGGACGCCTCCATAGTTTAATAAATGCTAGGTCTAAATTAACCTTGAGCAGCAAGGTCCGATTATACACCGCTTGCATACGGCCAATCATGACCTATGCTAGCGTAGTGTTCGCGCATGTTAAGGCATACAGGATCCACAGACTACAGACACTTCAAAATAGGTTCATGCGCCGAGCTACGAGAGCACCATGGTTCATACGAAACGTCGATCTTCATGTCGACCTCGAACTATCGACCATCAGGCAATTTATGAAACTGTGCTCCCAGAGCTACTTTGACTCTGCCATAACACACCTCAACCCACTAGTGGTTGGGGCGGCTTCCTACACGCCCTCTCGTAATTCAAAAATCCGACGTACGCGGCACGTCATCAACGATGACGACGACGATATCACACTCGCTCAATTAAGAGCTTACACGGCCCGTGAGGCCATTACACATAAATATCCGCGCTTTCGTCCTCGCCGTCGAGGTGCGAAATCGCGACGCGCAAAGATCATAAATCCAAACGTGGGCACGCCCACTTTGCCACCAGCGACGCCCCAAGACGAGGTCCGTTCCCCACAGGGGAAGCCCTTGGGAGATGTCGCTTAGCTTACCTCAATCGGGTTGAGAGCCCTCAGCGCTCACCCATGGTCCGCGTAAAGCTGTCAAAGCCATCTGCGGCTAACAGCTAAAAACACACGAAAATAAAAAGGAGGGTAGCAAGTAAATTTAATGAATTTTCTCAAATGAACAATCGAACCAATTTTAATTTTGAAGCAAATAATGTTTATTTTTAGCAAATGATTTATATTTTTTCCGTGTGGTGACGGAATAAGAATACAATTCACCGCCGAGGTTCTCACACCACGATCTTACCTCTCGCACCACGATCTTACCCGAGGGTGATCGTAAGAGAAAACTAAGGGATATGAAATGCATATAACATCTAGCAAGAGAAGGAAAACTCGAAAGAAAACCCTATACCAACACGCCTGACCAGCGTGGTATAGTAGGTCAACTTTCCTCTCATTATGGAGGAGGCTCGAGCCCAACAGTGGGACGAATATGAGCTGATATGATGATGATGAATGTCTATTTTTGAGTTCCAGAAAAGAACAAAGTTTGGCAATGTAGGTGTATGTAAAGAGTTTAATAAAATTCTTGCTTTACCATCTTCTAATATATAAGAATCGCTTGTATATTAGAAGATGGTAAAGCAAGAATTTTATTAAACTCTTTACATACACCCTATCTGTTACCGAATGCCTCCGAAACGGACCGATAATAATAATTTTTTAGCGTATTTGGTAGGGGTGGGTGAGAATACATCATGAAATATTTTCATCCTCTTGCCTTTTTTATATTTAAATATCATTGATTAACGCAAGGTTATTTACATTTTTTATATATCACAATGAAGAGTGACAAAATACATAACCCACATACTGTTTTTCATCAGTAAATGTAACGATTTTCAGTAAATCTATTGTGGTAGGTTTACACTGTTGACAGATTTCTGTTTACAGCCGCGGACCAGTCCGTCCGGAGTACTACCACACTCTCGTAGAAAATCGTTGTCGGGCAGTGGTAATGTGCTGTTCCGTATGATGTATTATTGCAATGTGCTTTCATGAAAGAGAACCGACAGCCCAACTCTCTGGGTGATTTTGGGGTTTTCAACCAGGTGTGTTGCTTGCTCGTTTGCTACCATAAGCAATAAAAAATGGTCTATTTGTGTGTGTGAACAATGCCAGTAAGATGCAAGGGGTCCTATTTGAGCTGTTGAACGAATAAAGCAACAAATATGCAAAATAATAGAGAAAAACGAACAAATGTAACAAGATAACGAAAACGTGCGTGTGACTATGTTGCAATTGCGTTCATCTCAACCGCAAGAGGAAAGAAATGAAGGCAATCTATAACAATAGGAACGGAGAAAAGCGCAGCGGTTCATAATTGACACACAGAACAAATGGCCGACCGCGCCAACAAGCCATCTGAAGAAATGCTTTCAATTTCAAGCACTATGTATTATTACTCGGCGGTGTTTTTTTTTTTTAATTATGAAATATCTGCCGTAATATTTCATCAATTTTTATGTTAGATAAGCCATTTTGAAAAATATTTTTCCGTCTAATGGCGAAAAGTGAGTTAATATTAGGTATATATTAAAGTTTTTATTAAAAAATCAGCTATCTCCCGTGTTTCACTATGTCCCTGTTATATGTAATAAGTTCTCAACTAACGATTCAAAGTATCCTAATAAAATATTAGCGTCGTACCGTACACACGCGTTTCTGGAATTATAAACGCCATCAAATAACTAACGAATCTGCAGCGAAATACATCGCCCGTTTAAAGAAATTAGTGCTCATTGTAACGTCTCTGGCTCAGAACGTATATTAACGTATTTAAAATGTCTGGTACGCTAGACGAGCGCGACCTGCAGGTGTTAAATAGTGAAGATACGCCCACATTTGACACTTTCAAGGACGGGCTGACCGCAGCCCGTACCGACATTGGCTAGTTGTTGTGACGGCATGCAGTATGGGCCTGCTCAACCTGGTTACTGACTGATGAATTGTCGATGACTTTATCGGATCGGACCATAATGGAACCACTTTTAAAATTAAGCTAACAGCAGACAAAGAAGTAGCTGTAAAAAGAACCATTTAAATCATACAATACCAAACAGGCTAATTGGGAAGAATTTTATGCAAAGATAACCCAACTTAAGATAGACAAAACATAAACGTAAAAACGGTAAATTTTTTTTTTATAGAAACAGAAATATACAACTTATAGAAGAAGTAACAAACAATAACTACAGCATGCGAGCAAACACTTCCCAAAAAGATCAACATTAAAAATTGAATAACCATGATGGACAGATTCCTTAAGAGAGATGAAGCGTCAGGTAGTGACCATGAAGCGGATCCGTGCTGCAAGACCGTTGCGTAGAGAAATCGTATTAGCCGAGTATCTGGCTGCAAAACAAAAGTACGAAACCAAAGCAAAGACAGCTGAAACACAGAGCTGGAAAAAGTTTTGCTAAAGGCAAAACAAAGAAACCGTCTAGGAGAGAATATATAAAGTGATGGGAAAAACGACGAAACGGCGAAAAGGGAAGATCTCCCATTATTCGATCACGCAAAGCAATTTACCAAGAAAGAATCGGTAGAGAAACTGGCACAAGTGTTCTACCCAAAGGACACGGAGAAAGGAGAGAGTAGAACACAAGCAATTACGAAGGATAGCAAACTCCTACATCTCAATTGACGATGTGAAGCAGTGATACTTACTATCAGTTGTACTGCTTGCTCGTTTACCACCATAAGCTACAAAAAAGAATAGAAAGGCCCCACTATGGAATCTCATACTCGACCCGCTGTTGGGACCTGGTGGGGGCTGAGATCTATTGTCAAGCATCCGCTGATGACGTAGTCCTTGTCCTCTCCGGGGACACAGTAGCGGCGATCGAGGGACGGGGTAATGCCGCTCTCGAACGCTTTCGGAGGTGTAGTAAACAAATTAATCTTTGCGCTACAAGAAAGTCGTGCTTTGATAATAATAAGGAAACTCGAATACGACACCCCGCTTCTGAATATGGGAGGGATAGGCATTGCCACGTTCAAAGAGATCAAGATCCTTGGATTGACCATAGATGATAAGCTCACGTTCAACAGCCATATCACAAACGTCTGCTGTAAAGCGATGGGAATGTGCAAACACTTATCAAGAGCCGCCAGAGTGAGTTGGAGCCTCCATCCTGACATCATAAAGATTATATACAACGCAGTGATAGAAGTCATAATAACACATACGCTGCAGGTGCTTGGGCCCTTGAAAGCAACGAAAAATGTATTCAAAAACAACTGAATACCGTCCAGCGCTCTTTCGCATAGAAAATGTACAAGTCATATAAAATTGTTTCCTTAAACGCCGCACTAATGCTAGCCGGTACTGTTCCCTTGGATATCCGTATCAGGGAAAATGCTTCACTGTGCGAGTTTAAGCGGGGGTGTCACAGCTAGCACAAGATAATGACATTGAAAGACCAGCACCATTTGTGGAAAACCTCACTCAGCCAGACGAACAAAACATCAATACGGCAAAAACGAAACCCAAGAGGAATTGGACGAGCGGGTGAATGGTGCAGTAACCGTGTATAAGGATGGCAGTATAGTAGAAGACCGAGTAGGAGCCTCAATAACCATCTAGGACAATAACACCGAAATCAAACGCCAGAAATACAAACTATTCAACTACTGTACCGTTTACTAAGCCAAAATATACGCAATCTATAGAGCAACACAAGAAATATCTAAAGGAAAAAGGAAGAAGTACGCTAAATATTCGCGATCATAAATATAATATAAGCAAAATATACGCGATCTATAGAGCAACAGAAGAAATATCTAAAGAAAAAGGGAAGAGGTACGAGTGATTCTAAAGCCTCACTTGACACCATAGTAAATAATAATTCAACAACATTATTAGTAGCGCAAATATAAAATAACCAAGACAAATGCAAAACACAAAATAAAATAGTCTCCTTATTCTAGACCAAGTCACATGCGAAAAGACGGACGTTCTGTGACGCTGACGGACAATGACTAATCTGAAGACACTAAAAACTTGAAGATAATTATAACTCGACACTGGCAACAATGGCTCATTTAACCCATTACTTCCCAGGCATCGAAAAAATGGGAATATTTTGATGAAATTTTTAAATTAAGTTCTTAATACAATAAGAAAAAGTAATATGACAAAAGAAAGTCAAAAATAATATCATTTTCGCTGAGTCAGTCCGTCCTATAAATATGACAACGGGGACATGTGATTAGAAATAAAGAGAGTTAATAATTATAAGAAAATGAGCTTTATTCAAAAACTATGACCGCAAACATTGCGAAAATAACATTTTATGAGCTTATTTTGTATGATAAGGTTTGAAACAATCACTGCAAAGTGTTTTTTCATATTTAGCACAAAAGGTTAAAGGTTTTTTTTACAACCTAGTCCTTGGCAACGCCTCTGTTTATCCGTCTTTGTCATATAGTGACCAAAATTGTAAAACCTAACAGGCTGTAAAAGAACTTCTGAACAACCTGGTGTAGGTTTACTTGTTTTGCCTTCCCATTTTTTCATCCAAGAAAAACAAATCCTTCTTCTGTAATCTAGCAGAGGTATAGTTACGTCTTTATTTACCTGTTCTTAAATAAACCATGCATTCACAAGTACATCTGTATCTAAAACATGGATGACTAAAGGCCAATACCATGTTTTACCTCTAAAGGGGATTGGATATTTAGAAATCAGCCAGTCATGTTTAGCCATTACTCCCACCTCTCCCTCTCTGTTTTTGTTATAATTATGAAAAAAAAAGATTCACGGCTACTTTGGTATTTTCTGTCTGGAGTACCTATTAGTTTTCATAAAGGGTTCAACAGTATCAAAATTAGCCAGGAGACCTACTACATTGTTGTCGTGCCATTTTACACACACGCATAATATTTCATTATTTCTATCAAAGCGATGATCGGTATGACCTCGGCGTTTCTTCTTCATTTCTTGTTTGATTATGATAGGACATTTCTTAGTCCTATTATCTCTGACTGTCCCTGTAGCTCTGAACCCTTTTTTTTTTTTTTTTTTTTTCACGCTGTGGAAACGCATTTCCGCGCTATCCCCCGCCGGTGACAGGCGAGGGGGAGTGTGGGACTCGCCGGCCAGCTGCCTGACCGGGATACCCACTAAAACCACAGCGGCCCCTTCCGCGCTTTTACGGGGTGCCAGAGAGATCGTCTACTGACATTCGATCCCCGGCACCCCAACGCTTGGCCATTGGCCCACGCCCTGTCGTCATTCAAGGCGGTGGGAGGAGGTGCGCATATCGACACCTCCTCCGCCCTGGCCGCCGGCGGCGGAGCGAATTTGCAGACGCAATTGCCTCGCGTCCCCGCTCCGCCGCCTCTTTTGTAGAGATGACCTCCTCGCAAAAGGAGGCCATCGACGACCAGCACCCGTCGCTATCGAGCATCTTCGAGATGACGGTCGACAGCGACAGGTCCCCTCCAATGACCGCCGACAGGACGTGGCGTTGAGGCCCCCAGGCGGGACATACCTCCAGTGTGTGGCGCGCATCGTCCACTGGCGCGCCACACTCATGGCACCCTGGGGCCTCTTCTCTCCCAAATCTGTGCAGGTACTTACCGAAGACCCCGTGTCCGGCAAGCACCTGCGCCACCCTGAAACTTAGGCTGCCGTGCCTTCTGTTGATCCAGCGATGGAAATGCGGCGCAACCGCCTCTACAGTCCCCCGCCCTGCTACGGGGGACTCCAGTTCTTCTCTCCACCGCTGGATGACTCCCCTTCAGGCCACTTCTAATGCTCTGCCCGGTCCCCTTATGGAGACTCGCTCGCCGTCGGCCCGCGCCGCAACGCGGATTCGGTAAGCCTCCGCCAGAGCCTCAGCCACTAACGACCAAGGTGGGTCGCCCGCCAACAACGTCGCCGCGGTCCATGAAACCGTACGGTAGCCCCTAATAGCCCTCACCGCCATGACCCTCTGCGGTCTTCGCAAAAGGGCTTTGTTGCGGGCGGTGAGGGACTCCGCCCAAATAGGGGCTCCGTACAGCGCCATGGAGCGCACGACTCCGGCGTATAAACGCCGGCAGGACGACCCGGGACCGCCAGTGTTTGGCAAAAGCCTACCCAACGCCGCGGCCGTCTTGACGAAGCTCTGAACCCTTCAGATTTCAAATCAATCAACAATTGCATGATGGTGAAGAAGTTATCGAAGTAGACTACATGTGCGCTGGGATCTGTACATACTGCGAGTAACTTTTTTTTTACAACTCTTGAATCGAAGCCATTGTCAGTACTATTAGAGATCTGAGCTTCCTTGCTACTAGCAAAAAAGAAAGCATTCTTGCTATAGCGAAAAGTTATAACAATATCCGCTGACTCTACACAGTACCCAAAGCTTGTATCCAAACCTCACTGGTTTACCTTTTATAAATTGTTTGATCCCATGATGACGAAGTATTTAGCGATCATTTCATCAACAGCTAAATTGGATTCAAAACTTTCAGAATGATTTGATATGATGATATGAGCTTTATCGATAAATGGGCGAATTTTGAAACTTTTGTCAGTATTATCAATTCTTGAGTTGTCATTGAATTGTAAATAGGATTTAATTTTATCAAAATGATTACGAGGCATTGCTCGTTCATCAAATGAAATGTGTACATCGTCATCACTACTCCAATAAAGGTTTCTTTTTTTTACCGAGCAGCATACTAAGGGTATAGCTATAGCTAGACCGGTGCTTACCAGTATAACCCGAAACCCACTCAATTGGGCCCCCGGCACTCTCGCTCAACTTACGTAGTACCCCGGACGGACCGGCCTACAGCTGTAGACGACAGAGACTGTCAATAACGTGCTCCCTTTCTTCAATCTTATAAACAATTCCTAAATTTTTAACTCTAGATCGATGAATAAATCACAATTGTATCACGAGATGTACTGCGTTCGGCGTACACTTATCGACTAATGTAAACTTTACAAGAAACAAACAAGCACTCACAAGAAACAAACAATTGACACTTATGAACCTATACTTAGCGTAACAGGATCGAACACTCTTTCGCGGCTAATTGTATAAACATGTTCCCAATGTCATATTTATAGGACAGCTTATTTTGAATGTATACCACTTGTTCCATAATTATATTTTGTTGTTGTTTTTATTTATTATATATTTGGTAAAGATCTAACAATCAGTTTTATGTATTTTAAAGTGGATCACATTTTTCTTTTGCGGTATATAAAATCGGAACATACTGCTCTTTTTGAGGCGACAAAAATGATCAATTGGAATAAATGACATTAAATTTACGTAAACATTTTTTACAGCGAAAAAAATATATTTTGTTAGAAAAATAGTGTAAAAGTACGAATTTCACTAGAAATTTATAAAATAAAAGCAATAACATGAAAAATAAAAAATAATAATATAGTGTCCTAAAAATAGGACAGTGGGGAGGAATGGGTTAAGTAGCTGATTGCCAATACATAAAAATAAGAAGAAGATATTTAAAGTCACTCATTACTGTCATCCTGCTCTTATCCCATTTACTTCGGGTCAACGTATTATGCACCCTCTTCTATGCATATGAAAGTATGTATGGTACCAACATAAAAAAAACAAATGTTAAAAATGTTTTGTCTGTTTGTTACGGTTAATCTCTCTCCGGTTTTAACGGGACTTTCACTGGTAGGTAGCTGATGTTATAAAGAGTAACTTAGGCTACTTTTATTTAAAAAAAAAAGAAATATATTCGTAAAAAAAAGCCATTGAAAGGTACCGAGTGACACTGAGTGCGCGATTGAACTGGGGAAGGACATATAGGCTACGTTTTTATCAACAAACCATGCGGGCGAAGCCGCGGGGGAAAGCTACTTTAAAAATAAAAGGCGTTGCTATACTGAGTCAGCATATAGTGTGTCAAGACCAATTATATTATTTAAATAAATTAATATTAAAGGGAAAAGACAAGGCCACTTTGGCCATTCATAGCTGGCATTTTTTTTTTATTTTCGTCCGTAAGTGAAACCTAGGCCATATGTTAGAGGACCTTTTGCGAAATAAATAGTAACAAAAATTGGGTTTGTCAACCGTAACCGAAACAAATTAGAGTGTATAGTAGATTACTATTGCACGCCTCATAAGCGAAGCGTTGAGGTCTTGCTCTACTCTCGACTTATGAAAATCAAGCACTTTTCAAACCTAAAAATGATTGTATTTTTCTCACATTGCACTTATAGGATAATATTATTATACATATGTCAAGAAAAAACATTCGTCTAAACGTATTTGATATTTTTAAAAAGCAATTATTTTGTTAAATATTTTTAAAAATAAATTATTTTGTTGTTTGTTGTAAGAAAAAAGTTGATTAATAAAAATATTCGAGGCCGTCCGGATGTTACCGTAAAGTATCTGGTATTCTGTCGACCGTAAAAATGAATGTATCGAAGTTTTTCTTTTATTAAAAGCTTCATAATCGCAACGGGCTGTTTCCTTTCGAAAATGGCTTGGTAATTCTTTGTCGTTTAATTGCAATTAATAAAAAACTAAACTGCTTAGTCATTAGTGTATGTATACTTTATGAAAATTGGGTTCGTTATATTTTTTGTTCGTCCATTCGGACAAGCAAAGGAAATAAATCCCATTCAGCCTATACAGCTATGTTTAGCTCTACGTCGAGAATGGCACAAAATATCTAAAGTATTTTTTTTTCTTTCATTACGAGTATGTACAAGCTTTTATTTAGTTTCACCTGTCCCGTTGTCTGTAATCAAATCTTGCAAGTTAAATTTGATCCCCTTTCCGGTTTCCGATTGAGCTGAAATTTTGCATGCATGTATAAATTAGATGACAATGCAATATTATTGTGACATAGAGCTGACCTGATGATGGACCTGGAAGCTGGCCATAGGAACTCCGTAATTAAACGACGCAACCCCATCGAAATTGGACTTATTTGATTCGTCTTGACGAGTACTTTGATACTATATGGAAACCAGGGTCTTATCATGGACGTGGAAGCTGTCCATAGGAACTCCGTAATTAAGCGACGCAACCTCATCGAGTTTGGGCTCGTTTGATTCGTCTTGACGAGTACTTTGAGACTATATGATAACCAGGGTCTGACGATGGACCTGAAACCTGGCCATAAGAACTCCGTAATTAAACAGCGCAACCTCATCGAGTTTGGGCTCGCTTGATTCGTTTTGACGAGTACTTTGATACTATATGGTAACTAGGTTCTGATGATGGTCCTGGAAGCTAGCCATAGGAACTCCGTAATTAAGTAATGCAACCCCATCGAGTTTGGGCTCGTTTGATTCGTCTTGACGAGTACTTTGATACTACATAGAAACCAGGGTCTGATCATGGACCTGGAAGCTGTCCAATAGGCACTCCGTAATTAAGCGACGCAACCCCATCGAGTTTGGGCTCGTTTAATTCGTCTTGACGAGTACTTTGAGACTATATGGTAACCAGGGTCTGACGATGGACCTGGAACCTGGCTATAAGAACTCCGTAATTAAACAACGCAACCCCATCGAGTTGGGCTCGCTTGATTCGTCTTGAAGAGTACTTTGATACTATATGGTAACTAGCTTCTAATGATGGACCTGGAAGCTGGCCATAGGAACTCCGTAATTAAAAGATGCAACCCCACCGAGTTCGGGCTCGTTTGATTCGTCTTGACGAGTATTTTGATACTATATGGAAACCAGAGTCTGATCATGGACCTGGAAGCTGTCCATAGGAACTCCATAATTAAGCGACGCAACTCCATCGAGTTTGGGCTCGCTTGATTCGTCTTGACGATTACTTTGAGACTATATGGTAACCAGGGTCTGACGATGGACCTGGAACCTGGCCATAAGAACTCCGTAATTAAACAACGCAACCCCATCGAGTTTGGGGTCGCTTGATTCGTCTTGAGGAGTACTTTGATACTATATGGTAACTAGGTTCTGATGATGGACCTGGAAGCTGGCCATAGAAACTCCGTCATTAAAAGATGCAACCCCACCGAGTTTCGGCTCGTTTGATTCGTCTTGACGAGTATCTTGGTTGGCGTGAATATGCAAATCCAACAAATTGGGAAATAAAGTTCGTTCCGCTTATTATGAATGTGGATTATGTCTGATTGATTAGATGGATGACCTAATGCCAAAGTAAGCACGTGCCGAGGGCTGAATGGCATGAGGGTGTATAAACATTTCATATCGCTAACGTTGCGCCTCAGAGTACCTACCAGGGCGAACCCTGTTATACTGAAGCCCTTATCCCTCCACAATGGACCTCTGGGGTGATGAACCGTTTTTGTCCTATATTTGTGGGAACAACATGAATAATAAAAATACTAAAGACTTAAAATAAAATTAAACAAAAATATTTTTTAAAAAACAAGCTTTTATTATTTGCTAATATAATAAACTAAAAGTTAACACTAACACCAAAACTTTACTTTTTTAACACTAAAACTTTACACCATAATTATTAAATCTTCCCGTTTTTACCACAATCCCAATTTTATAAATAAAAATGTGTGTAATTTTTTAGCAAATAATAAACAGCTTGCTTTTAAAAAAGGATTTTTTTCTTTAATTTTATTTTCATTTCTGGCATTGACTAATAGTAAATGATAAATATTATAAAAATTATGAGGCGTGCACTTTTGGATTTTCCAAATTTTATTTTTCTATCAGGCGTTATTTTTCTTAAATAAAAGTAGTGTGTGTGATATTTTAGCTTTTCCATTTTTAAGTATTACTCGGCTACTCTATTGACCCGTTCCGCGTACCCAGCTTTCATAAGCTTCCTCTACACGTCAGCAGATGCGCCCGCAGACGTCGACAGATGGATCTCCACGAGCCGTCCACACATCTGTAAGTCGATCAGTCTGTGTTGGTTCTCGACAGACGCAACACATACGCACGCAAAATGGATATTGAGACCGTAGTTGCCGCAGCTATTTGTTTTCTAGCTATTTATATCTAAATGTTGCTAGAAGATTTTTCTTTTTTAACTCATACACACGAATGGCCTTCGTATCAGCAATACGTTTCGTTGAATCATTAATCTGAAGAAATATATATGGATATATCATGGGGCATAATTTCATGTGCTGCTAATCAGTTGTCTTAAGTTACACGATCATTCACACGGTATTTATTTTTTGGATTCCACAGGCAGTTTTCTGCTTGATACAGCTACAGGAATTTGAATGTTTTGTCAGTGCTCATGTTAGTCATTTTAACGAGCAAGTAAAGAAGAAAGAACGAAAAACATCTGCTAAAATCATGCGTGCACTCTAATTCGCTTCCCGATGAACACTGATTCGTCGCTAGACGTGTGGACAGACCCTAATGCGCCGCGGTGCACACTATGAAAAAGAACAATATATCGTGGTCTCTCTCTATGCCACGCTTGCTACAGCCACTTTGCTGTTACGGCCTGGTCACGACTTTGGTCTTAACTAAGCGCGGCGCGGCGTGCCGGGAGGCGTCGGCAAGCGGTGCGTTTTGCACGCCACGTACCTTCAGTAGCGGTTAATCACAGCAGCCTAGGTGGACGTATTTAGGTAGTCAAAACGTGTTCAACATCATGGCGTTATCAAAATTATCCCTTCTCTGATTAGAAAGCAGTACATTTTTAAAACAAGATGTTCATAATATGAGAGGAGTGCACGAACTAAATAAATATCGGTATTTAATTTGCTAGTTTCGTGACCTATACGAAGATTACAGAAAATTCCAGATAAGTTTCATGAGTAGACAAGAATGAGTGTGCAAACTTTTGATTATATTCTGCAGCACATATATGATATGTATATAATGCCTCAGTATCCATTACCGCCACAAAATCGTCTAAATTTTTTTGTTTTTATTTACGCCGCTCAGTACGTCCCTCCTATACCGCTGTCCGCGACGCTCTGTTTCGTGGCGTCGCACTCATTCACTTGTACTTTTGTTTCTGCCGCTCACCTCACTGCGCGCCGCTGTAGCGATTCGCTCGAAAAAACCGCGCGCGTTTTCACTATGAGCGGCGTCTCGTGGCGTGCTTCAAACATTTTTATACTTTTGATCTTACCGCTCGCCGCCCCGCTCTTAGCTCACAGCGGAAAGGTCGTGAACGGGCCGTTACTGGCTGTCTTATGTCTCACCATTCTCGTGCATTCAGATTATGTGCGTTGTCTCCGTGCACTTACGTTAGTGATTTTATCATCCATTTTGGCTTTCATACATTGGATACCGTTTCTCCTTTTTTTCCAATTGTGACTTGGCTCTGTTTATGGGACTTGGTTTGTGTTGTGACGAGAAGTAACTTGTGCTGGCTTCAATATTGTTACTGATTTCGTGTCAATGACTGTAAATGTTCCCGGCCTGGACAACTTACCCATACTCGAGATAAAAGATCTAATAATATATGCTCCGGGTACGTACCAAATACAAATAAGTCAGGCCAAGAGTTATTATGGCGAACATGTGAAGGGCGATGATTCGTACCATATTGAACTGTACAAGGAGGAAAGTTTAAATATTTCTGTTTTGGAAAGATTCAATATCGATATCACCAATCCATGGCTGCTGCGTAGTCGAATCCAGTCACAACACAGACAACAGCGCACATACTTCGCGTATCTTATGATAGAAGGGCCTAACGATAGCTTATCAGCAATAAAGGGCATTACTGTTCCTGTATTTCTGGGAAGAGGACACTTGGTTTGTTGTAGCCACGTCATGTCTGTAATGTGGATCATGGTGTGGGCAAGACATCAATAGTCCTTCAGCTCAATTTTTGGACTTCATAATAAGTCATGTGGAGAGACGGACGAGTAGTGATGACGATGATTAAATTAAGATTAAACTATACATGATATAATTTTTGTAAAATCCAAAGAACTAATTATTTAATAAATAGTTTTGTTTACAGTTTTTTTGGTTGTAACATTTCTTTTTTGTAAGAATATACCATAGTACAATTTAGAAAATACCATAGTACAACTCAGAAGACCTATCCTAGTAGTGGTGGTCTTATTCATCCATTTATCAGATATTTTTAACTAGTTTTACTGATGTTTATCAGTAACTGCTAATGAGAAAATATAACAATAAACAATATATTTTATCAATGGCTACTCAAAATATAAAATATGATTATCATATTATTATCTCATACATATTCAAAAAGGTATCACCTGAATATACAGGGTGCCGAATTTATTACTAGAATAACTTAAACTAGGTGCAGGAATGACGTCATAAAAAACATTAAAGTTAGTTGCAGACTCCTAGCTCCGCCCAATCCCAAGATAAAGTGATTTGTTTCTTATCAAAACAGTAGGTTTGTCAGCGTACCTGTAGGTACATTTCGACCGGCTGAGCAGCGGTGAGCGCAGCGAGAGCGGTGACTATTTGCCTACTAGTTCAGTGTTACACGCATGAGTATATGCCTACATCGATTTTTTATAGTACAAGTTACAAGTGTATTGACCGCTTATCAGTATGGCAATTTAATCAAAACTTAGGTACATTTTTTTATTGATTTGGAAAGTGTATCATGGTCTGCCACCTTCAAGGATAATACTAATTAAATCGGCAACTTGTATATTATATTTTATAATAGTAATACTTTCTTATGTATCGTCATTCGGTTACGGTTTATAGACATGGTTATTTTTGTTAATGATGTCTTATATTGTCCTCTAACATATAACCCAGGTTTTTTATTCCTGGCAAAACGAAAAAAGTAAATCAAGCCAAAAGCATTGCCATTTGTATTAATATTAGTTTTGATTTGTTTTTATTTAGGTTTTGCATAAACCTAAAAAAAAACCGGGGAGAAAGGTATATTGTGTATGAATATTGGAGGTACTTTGGTATCATTTTGTCATATAAAATTATAATAAAGTATTCACTTATATCAGGATGCATTTTCATATCTTATCATTATTGCTGCTTTATGTGCACTATCTAGATTCTAGTACAAGTCTACTTATTAAAATCATATAACCTCACCATAATTAACATAAAAATAGGCATTAAATTTAGAGTTATTTCAAATGGAGGTGAATAGGAGGGTCTTTTTCACTAACTGGTTTGGCAGAGAAAAATTAACATTTTTTTTTATAATTGGTGAGTAAAAATCGTAATTAATTATAATACTTACCCATTAAATTAATAATAGGAAATATACATATACACCGTGACATTTATATCGTCTTACAAAAGAAGTGTCATAGAAGTGTACCACTAAAGAAACATCCAACATATTTAATTCTTCAATAGTGGTAGTAATAAAAAATAAAATAAATTAAAATTAATATTTTGTAACAATCTGTATATAATATTTACATATTAAACAAAAGAAATGATACAGAATTCCGCATGATAGTGATTAGCTAACGTAATTACGTATATACGTAATAACGTAATTACGTTAGCCAATCATAGCTACAAAGTCCACTAGGACTGCTATTTCAAAACGTACCTATGCTACGCTAGGTCCCCGTTAAGATGTCCCGATCAGCTGTAAGGTGAATGATCGGTGCGGGCAGCGGGGTAAACGGTCGTAGTGCCTACACAGTATGTAGGTTGCCTACACTTGCTTGCAGGTTGCCTAGCCTTACACTTGTATTTTTGTCTATCGTGGGCCAATTTTCAAAATTATTTTTTCTTTCTAAAGGGTATACTCCAGAGGTGGTCCCATTGTCACCAAGTCATGATCTGATGATGGGAAGTCATGGAAATCGAGGGCAACCCTCAAATTTTATAGGCACATATTACGTGTCTCATATATTTTCAAAAGCTCTTCAAATATTTGCATCTGACAGTGATAAACTCATTTAGGTGAGCTGATGATGGAAGGTACATCTACTTAACGGTTAGGTTAGGTTGGAGGATAATTCTTTCAATATCATACGCACGCATAGACCTTTAGGTATATTCTTTCAAGTTAACTCCCGAGGTGGTCCCATTGTCACCAAATCATGATCTGATGATGGGAATTCTTGGAAATAAAGGGCAACCCTTAAATTTTATAGGCACATATTACGTGTCTCATGTATTTTTGAAAAGCTGTTCAAATATTTGCATCTGGCAGTGATAATCTCATTTAGATGAGCTGGTGATGGAAGGTACATCTCCTTAGCGGTTAGGAGTTGGAGGACAATTTTTTCAATATCATATGCACGCATAGACCTTTAACTGTATTCTTTCAAGTTAATCACGTAAGCTGATAATGTAAGGTACTACTCCATAACGATTAGGAGTTAGGTAATTATTTATGTTGCCGATATATGATCTTTGTTACGAGACCCACATTTAGGGACCACATTTTCATGTCATTAATCATCACTGTTCAGACTTGTGCCTTCAGACACTGAGATATATTAGGTGAGATGATCAGATCCAGCCGTATTGGATAATTGTATCGTACCTATTTAGAAAAGATAAGATAATTATATAATAATTATATAAGAGGACAGCTTTCTGCGACTTAGGGTCTAATAAACTACTCAAATCAAAAGACTATACCAGGAGAAAGCGTAAGCCAAAGAATAAGACGGTTCTAAAGAGGTACATACATACATACATATCATCACGCCATATCCCTTGCAGGGTAGGCAGAGAGAACAGAGTGCCAGAGAACTCTATCTCTGCATACTTCACTCGCTTCCTCAACATTCATAATTCTCTTCATACACGCTCGCCGGTTTCAGAGACTCTTGACTCCACCTTCCTTCAGTACATGACCGATCTGGTCTAGGTAGGTTAGTCTCGGTCTCCCTCGGTACCCACATCCTTCCACTTTCGCATTGTATATCTTCTTAACAAGACGTTCGTTCGGCATTCTTTCCACATGTCCGAACCATCGGAGCATTCCCTTTCGAATCTTTACACCAATACTCTCTTTCATACCTACTCGCTCTCTTACGTCGTCGTTACGAATGCGGTCGGTCAGCCTTACTCCACAGATTTTCCGCAGAGATCGCATTTCGACCGCATTAATTTTACTTTCATACTCTTTTCTACATACCCAACTCTCGCTTCCATACAGTAATGTTGGGACAATCACTGCGTTATGTATTGCTACACTTGCCTTCTGGCTGAGGTGGTGGCTACCGAGAAGTTGCCCCAACGCTCCGTTCACTCTATTTCCCGCAATCACTCTTCGCTCTATATCAGTGGTGTACCTTCCATCTCGGCTAAATCCACATCCAAGATATACAAATTCATCCACTTGCTCTAGTACATCATTACCTATTGTTACTCTTACATCTGTTCTGGCTTCATCTCTTTCAAAGACCATTATTTTGGTTTAGTTCACATTCACGCGTAGACCCCTTTTCTTACAATCTTCTGTCATTGTGTCGACTAGGGTCTGCAGATCAGTCGCTGACTGGGCCAGCAGGACTGCATCATCTGCATAAAGCGGAGCAGTGACCACTGAGTCGCCCATCTGGACTCCCACATTCATATCGTTCAACCTTTGGAGACATTTATCCAGATATATGATAAACAGTCTGGCTGACAGAACGCAACCCTGCTTAACGCCGATATTGACGTCAAACCAAGGCGACATTCCATCATCCAGCCGCACACAGGCTCTACAGCCCATGTAACTGGACTCCACAGCCTGTAGCAGTTTACCGTTAATACCATACTCCGGTAAAATGTCCCAAAGTTCCTTTCGTACAACCGTGTCAAATGCTCTCTCCAGTTCCACAAAACTGCAGAAAACCCTCTGACCTAGAGCCAGATGCTTCTCCACAATGTTGCGCAGAGAGAACACACACGATCCATGCATCGCCTTCCACTCCTGAAACCTCCTTGTGTCTCACACAGTAAACCATCGGACACCATCCTCATTCTCCTTTCAATAATTTTACCGTACACTTTTGCTGCCAAACTGGTCAAGCTTACGGCTCTGTAATTTGCGCAGTCATAACGTGAACCCTTGTTTTTAAACAAAGGCACGATGACTGCGCTATTCCAGTCCCCGGGAACCATTACCGAGCTCCAACATAAATTGAGGAGTAACAGGAACGCCTCCCAGACACAGGAGCCACCAAGCTTGATCATCTCGGCAGACACCATATCAATGTCCGCTGCCTTACCATTTTTCAAACTTCTTATCGCCCATTCAACTTCATCCATACTGATGTCATCGGAGGACGCCGCTGTGGAATGTTGTTCTACTAAACCACATGCGACACCGGCGTCAACCGTAGCATCCGCATACATATCGCCCAAAAATATTCACTCCATCGGCTTAACACGTCTTGTGTTTGTATAAGAATGTCTCCACCTTTAGACCTTATTTTATTCATTCTGAAGGCTGACCAACCACACCGAGACTTCTTCACCTCCCTCCAAAAGAGTTTGGTGTTACCCTCGAAGTTTTTAGTCAGCCTACCTTCTGCACTCATACTTGCTCTATCACGTTTCTCTTTCACTAAGGCCTTGGTGTCATTCGTACATTGCCGATATATTTCTTTCTTCTGTTCGGTCATACTGTCATTCAGATTCAAAGAAGAGACATAGTCCAGCCACGCTTCTTCTTTTGCTCTACGGAAGCTGCCACTTCCGCATCCCACCATGCATCACCATTTGTTTGTCTATGCTTCTTTGAACTTCCACATACTTCTTTCGCTGTATCTACCATACTCTCTTTCAATACTATCCAGCATTCTTCAATGTCCGTTTGCGGCTGGCTTGCCATCGTCAGCCGTTCTCGGACACCCTCTGCATAATTTTCTCTTACACACTCTTCTTGCAACCTTTCAACCTTTATTCTTTCAAGCCCTCCGAAGTGGACACGCTCTCGCCAGTGCCTCCACTTTCTGAACAGACTACTAAATCTCGCAATAACGAGATAGTGGACCGTATCGACTGTGAGGCCCCTGTACCTGTCTACCAAAATTAAATCTATTATACTTTTCTGTTCATTCCTTCTCCATGTATACATATGGATGTCCTTATGTTGGAAAAATGTGTTTGACACAATATGTTATGGTTTCTCTCCATGCATACATCCGCTATGAGCCTACCTGCGTCGTTCACTCTCTTATCACCAAATGGACCAAGTACGTCCTCATAGTCGAGACGCTTGGTCCCCACCCATCCGTTCAAATCGCCGCATACAATCACGCGTTCACTGGTTTCTGCCATATCCAGAACTTCCCTAACATTATCCCAAAATTTCTCTAGGTCTGATGCCACCGAGGATCCTACGGGAGCATATGCTACAACCATGAATACCTTGGTGACACCTAGTTTTATACGGACCCAAAGAAGTCTGGGATCATACCTTCCTTAATCCTTCACACCTGAGGCCAAGCGAGAGGACACCAGCACTCCTACCCCCATGTTAGCTCGATCGCTCTGTGGTACACCAGACCACAGAGCCATCCCGCCACCAGGAAGATCGCAGGCGTCGCTGCCCTTTCGCTTGGTCTCTGTTACACAGAGCACGTCTAGCTGTTTGTCCGCCATGACGGATATCAGCTCGTGTAACTTACCTTCCACACAACCTCTTACATTCCACGTGCCCACCCGGCACTCCGCTCTCCTCGACTCGCCTGACTGGGCAAGGCGTGATGGGTGGCGGCCCCTATCGCCGCAACTGCCGAAGTTCGCACCGACGGGGGCGGGTCGGTACGCGTCGCCTTCGGGGGACGCCCTAACCCTCACTGCGGTACGCATATCGAGCCGGATTAGCAGTCTAATTAGACTGGCAGGGGACGCGACGAGCACGCTTCGGACTATGTCCCCCAATTTTAATTAGTTATTATTTATAATAATTTTTAGTAAAAAATATTCAAGTAAATATTTTTTTAACCTTTTAATTGTACAAATGAATATTAGATACTGGATACGTTAACTGAACTGCTTTTGTAAGACGATATAAATGTCACCGTGTATAGCACATTTAGGTCTTTTGACTGTTTAATTAAACTGAAAATCTCCAAAATAGTAATAACAATATTTGCTGAGTGTATCACCCAGCTTACATCATTTAAAACTGTATCAGGAACCTTAGCTTTCACTGGTGATGGCAAGTAGAGATCAGCATCCTCCGTTTGCAGGAAGGTAATGAAGTACAACAACAGACATCAGATCAATTGATATTTGGAGGGATTTCACAAAATTACTACCTAGTACTAGTGGGTCACATGCAGGAGCAAAGGAATAGAGAAGGGTGCTGACTCAATGGACAAATGTTATTCTAGAGTCCATTAACTATAACAGCCAGGTGGTTAATAATTAATACCTCTAAAAGAATTCAGTGTCAATATCTTTAAAAGAAATCAGAAAAGATTTTAGTATCTCTCTAATATAATTAAGATGTAGTTCAAGTTGGTTATCAGAGGATAATTAAAATTCATCAGCATCTCATCTCAGCTCATATATGGTCCCACTGTTGGGCTCTAGCTTCGTCCATACTGGGAGGGAAATTGACCTACTATACCAGATGAGATGTGTTGGTATATGGTTTTGTTTTGAGTTTTCCTTCTCTATCCAAGATGTAATATGCCTTAGTCGTGTCTTACGATCACCCACGTGTAAGATAGGGAGTGGTGAATTGTACATTTACTTTCATCACCACATGGAAATTAAAATTATTCATCATTTATCAGTAGCTACCATTAAGAGAAGAAAAACAACTGAGACATCTATTGCCCTTATGTTTCTAAATGAGTGCAAAGGACAGATTCTGAATAATAAAAGACAAAAAAATAAATAATACTCACATTTATATCAAAGCAATATTTAAATTGCTCTTGCACATTGGGCAAAATCTGATATTGGCCCACTTCTTCTATGCATAAGCGACAAGTCACAAACAATTTTACATCTATTTCTTTATCCATAACGATGACTTAGTTATACCTGAATAAAACAGAACTTATCAGAAAGAAAATTGATTAATATTTTTCTACATGAATAGGTGTTTAGTGTTCTTGATGTCAAAGCATAAGGCAGATTTCAATAGCTCAGGACAATACTAATAAGAAAGTTAATTTTTGAAAAATATTTGTGACCTACTTCACTGCCAATGTTAGTATGTCATTTTTGCTTGTGCCCATGTGCATGTGTATAAAGGCGCCAGTATAGATAACCTCACTTGAAGACATACTTATGTGCAAATTAAAATATAAATCAAATTCAAGCATCTGTAAGGTAAATTTATCACTTTTTAAACAAGCAATTGTAGGGTAAATAAAAACACTTTGTTTTCTAAGATATCGGTTATCCGTTAAAAATTTCATGAAAATGTATAGAGTACTACATTGCAAAGTTTTCACGTAATTGCTATAATGCTATGTTTTGCTAAAAACTTATATAAAAATGTATTAAAACATACCATTTACCTAATTGTTACATACAAAACATTTTCTAATGTCACCATTTGGTCCGTTATTGTTTTAAATTGTGAGGTAATTTATGGATACTATATTAAGTAATAATAATTAAATAAGCCTTAAAAATAGTTCAACTTTTGTCATAACAATTCTATCTTTAACATAAAAACTTTACACTGAAATCAGAAATTTACGATGAATAAACGAATGATACGAACACGTAGCTGTCACTTGCAACTAAGGCGGAAATTGAGATTGACAATAATTTATGCCCTCTATTGTTGAATAGCTGAACTATGTGCAGCACACTAGCGCCATCTATTGACACTAATAGTAGGTAAAACTGTCATCAGTAATTTACTTGTAACTCAAAGAGTAAAGTTATTTTAACTGAAAAAGAGTGGCAACTCGATGATAAAATATGCATGTATGGAAAGTGCTGCCACCAGAGTTAAGACGGTGAACTAAAGTTGAAGTGATATATATGGATATATATACATATTTACGTGTGTATGTGTAATTATATAGAATTTTCTTTTACTATGAGATCTACCCTGAAATATGAAAAAAATCATATCAGCTGATAACGAAACAATAATAAGCTTAACAGTGAAAATTTAGATAATTTTCAGAAAGTACATCAATAACCGAAAATAGATCGATGTCAATATGTACCTACGCTAGGAACAAAAACTAACAATTCTCAATTGTCAAACTTTTGACAGACAGGACAAAATGGCAGCAGCTAAGTTTGTACAACCAATCTAGGCGGCGCGACGGTCAGTAAAAATAAGTAATGTTTTAACTGTGCCCCCCAGCTGTAACTATAATAATAACAAGAAGTTGTATCCATCAAATTGATATATTCATACAGATTTTAAAAGAATTTGAAATTAGAACAGTAAGATACATAAACAGGTAGCACAATTTAGTAAGAATCAGAAGAAAATTGTAGCTTTATCAAATTACTAGCGGACCCGGCACACTTCTTTCCGCCTAACAGTCAACGAATGAGCAGATTTCGATTAATCCAAAATTATTAAGTTATTTTTGTTTTATTATGATAATAATTATTTATTAAGAAATCAAGTATTTTAATGACGTGCCAGCAAAACGAAGAAGCACTCTGTGTTATAAGACTTTTTCTTCTTGCGTGTTCAAAATTATCTAATTGTTGATCTCTGAGATTTGCTTAACGATTTCACATTGTCAACAGAGTCTTTTCATAAGCTGTCTCACTTTGCTCTTGTGATTGAGAAGCACGAAGTCGGACCATACTAACGCGGCGATCTTCACGTGCAATATATCGTTCTTCTTCAGTGGTTTCATTCGCGATGTTTAGAATTCTAATTGCGTTACGACATTGTAGGGAAAGATTAGATTTTCTTGGTCTAAACTTTCTTAGGTACTAATAATTTCGATACAATGTGATTTATTATAATAATACTCATACAAACTTGTGGCATTCGCAACTCGCACTAAGAAACATATCGACTGGTCAACTAAAATTTCAACGTTTTGCCAGGCCTACGTCACTCCATGTACTTACGCGCTATAATTACCTACCGCCTGGCCAAGCGGTTGCGGGCCGTCTGCGGACCAAATTCAGTGCGGTTTTCACAAGCGAAGCGCACGCATACGATTCAACTTTATTCGTTCCATTCATTTATACGCGTACGTACGATGCCGTCTGGTGCCTTATGTTCAGTAGATGGGTGCAAATCAAGTAAAAGAAGGGATAAACACCTAACATTTTTCCATTTACCTGTCAATGAAGAAAGTTAAGTGATAAACTATTACTATTTTTGTCGTTTCTTTATTATTTTTAAAAGGCAGGTATAATAAGCATTAGCTTGCCTTTCAGATACAGATTGACATATTTTTGTTACATAGAAACGTCATACTTAGCTTAAACACTATTTTAACAACATTTAAAAAGCTTTTTTTACTAGAATAAAATTGTGATATTATTTGACGGACAGTCGCGCAAATACCTACCTACGAAACTTTCAACACAAGCCGCGCGCAGTGACCTGTCTTAACTTGTGCTGTTAGTGTAAACAAACAAACACGGGTGATTCGGCTTTATGCGATTTGATCGATCGATCTTCATAAAAATAAGTAATAGTTTCCACCAGCAACTTTGCACGCGTGGTATGTTAATATAAGTATCCTCTGTCCTTTTCTGTACTATTGAAACATCTAATAATGATAATAACTTGTAATAAATTTCGTTATAATGGGTCGAGTTAACTAATAACACGCGAATAACAAACAAACTCACATTTCAATTTATAATATTAGTAAGGATAAACAGAGTATTTTATATTTTATCAAGTTGCCAAGCATTTCTGTGTAACAAAATCAATCAACAATAATTTCATTGTTTTGTCAATGGTGTTGACAACTGTGACATCGTAACGATCGCCGACGGCAATCTTGAAGTGAACGCGTAGTAACAGTAAATTGATAAATGTCAATAATCAATTTTTTTTTTAAAATATATAAAAATAAAACACATGTAACTTTTAAATATTCTTTTTATTTTACCTACACACTGGCCTCTATAATTATGTTTTAGATGTATTGCACAGTCAGCACCTATTTATAAATACGCTCGAGGTTTGTGCCGCTTGGGCAGAGCAGCGTCGTGAACTCGTCGCAATCATCGGTGCCGACCTGACGCTGCCGACCATCGCCAGGGCGATGCTCGACAGCGTCAGGAACTGGGACGCGGTCGCAACCTTCTGCGAGGCAGTAGTCTCGCGGAAGGAGGCGGCGGAGCGCGTGCGCGAGTAGTCCGTCACCCGCCGAGAGGCCGACCGCGTGAGGAAAGACCGACATCCTACCCGAGGGGGGGATGTCGGTCGAGGAGAGGGAAGGGCCCGACGGAATACCCCTCAGGGGTATTCCGTCGGGCCGACCACTGACGTCAAGTCACTCTGCTCCGGTGGTCGGCCCAACGACGAAGGCGACGTCACGGGTGGGTTACGGGTGTGCGCGCTTACGCCCCTCTGTCACCCCGGATGGAGTGGTGCGAGGAGTGCGCCGACCGTAGCCCACCCCCCCAAAAAAAAAAAAAGAAAAAGCACCTATTTATAAAAAAAAATATATTATAAACGATACAATTTTAAACTACCACCTATAGTCAGAACATATTCACAGTTCTCAATAAAATAGACACAAATAATTATTTATGTTAATTTTATCGAAGAGGCAGCCCTTCGATTGCTGTGGGATCGCGCGGTACGAAGCAATCACAACTGTACGTTTGAGCATTTAGGCACATTTTAGCATGCAGCGGTTGCTGACGCGAGTCAGCCAGCCAGCTCTAGGCTATTATAACAGTAGGTATTTGTAATTTTGTACTGAGTGAAGTATCTGTTATTTATTAAGTAATCTGTGGTTTTGCGATATTTTCAAACTATAGATAACATTACGTGAGCTGTCAGTTACATTTTGTTACATTATCAACAAATGAACGTTTAGAACTGATGTTTTTAATGTTTTTTTTTGTTATCATATTTTAATATCCTATTCCCGACGAAGACAAAGTCAAAAACATAAAAATTGTAAAAATTGCTCCAGCCGCTCTCGAGTTATAAGTGTTGTAACTAACACAACTTTCTTTTATATAATATATAGATTACATGAGCTGGTAGTTGTATTTTGTTATATCGTGAATAAATAAACGTTTAAACTTATGTTTTGACTGTGGTTTTTTAATGTTTTTTTTTTGTTGATTAATATCCTATTTAATACCCTATATCCTATTCCTGACAAAGACAAACTCAAAAACTTAAAAATCATAAAAATTGGTCCACCTGTTTTCGAGTTATAAGTGTTGTAACTAACACAACTTTCTTTTATATACAAAGTGAAAGTGGACCGCTACCGAAAACAAAGCCAGGTAACCCTACTAGTCCTACTTGTAATGATAGGCTAGAAAAAAAAAACGATTCGGATGAAAAAATAAATATTTTTACAACAATTTTTGTAAGATTTCCACACACCATCGTATTAGGACAGTGCCTTGTAACGATAATTAAAAAAAAAATACGTAACGTTACTCAGATGAGAAAATACGCAATGTATTCAAAACTCAGATCAGCTGTTCCAGAGGTGATGCCGACATGCCCGCTGTGAATGACCACGGTATTGGGCCGATACCTACGGTCACTTACCGCGCGCGTGTAGGTGTCGGCCGAACAGATGTTTTGATTATTGAATACATTGCGTTTTAGTAAAGTTACGTATTTTTTATGAAATTATCATCACACGACACTGTCCTAATATGATAAAATGTAGAAAAACGCAAAAAAAGCTGTAAAAAATTTTTTTTTCATCCGAATTGAATTTTTTTCTAGCCTATCATTACAAGTAGGTCTAGTAGAGTCACCTGTCTTTGTTTACGGGAGCGGTCCACTTCCACCCTGTATAGAGATAGATATAGTTTACATGAGCTGTCAGTTGCATTTTGTTATATCGTGAATAAATGAACGTTTAAACTGATGTTTTGACTTAGATTTTTTTATTGATTTTTTTTTGTTGATTAATATCATATTTTAATATCCTATATCCTATTCCCGACGAAGACAAACTCAAAAACCTAAAAATCATAAAAATTGGTCCAGCCGTTCTCGAGTTATAAGTGTTGTAACTAACATAACTTTCTTTTATATATAGACTAGCGGACCCGGCACACTTCGTTCCGCCTAACAATTAATGAATAAGATAAGCAGATTTCGATTAATTTAAAATTATTAAGTTGTTTTTAGCTGTGTGGTAGCGGTTACAAATACTATCAACCCTTACTTTGGTCGTGGATGTCGTATAAGACGACTGAGAGCCTTATAACGACCTGGGCCAACTCCATCTGATGCCCTTTGGTCAACAATTACATTCCCAAGGAGGGTTGACGTCTAGCAGGCGGCCGGCCATAAAAGTATTGCCAATAACTTTTACAATATTTACTATGAAAGAAGAGTACATATTGTATCGACCCCAAGTAATTGGGATGAGAGTAAGAGAATCTAGAATAAATATGAATAATATATAAATTCAAATAATCAAGTTGATGACAGTTCTCTGTCTACAGCCGCGGGCCGGTCCGTCCGGGGTAGTACCACACTCTCGCAGAAGATCGACGTCTGAGTAATGGCAATGTGATATTGCGTTTCGTTCGGTGAGCGAGAGAGCCGGTAGCCCAAGTGGGTGAGTTTGGGGATTGTAATGGTAGGCAGCGGCCTAGTTATATCCTTGGTATAGCAAAGGTCTATGGGAAGCTGTGACATTTACCATCAGGTGTGCTGCTTGCTCGTTTGCCACAATAAGCAATAAAAAAAGGCAGAGAGAGAGAGAGGGAGGAAGAGAGGGAAAGAGAGAGAGGGAGAGGGAGGGAGGGAGAGAGAGGCAGGGAGAGAAAGAAGGAGATAGAGAGGGAGAGAGAGTAGTTAGCCAAAGTGTCACTTCTGATATGTGTACGTACTTAATACGCACGCATAACTTTTTCTTTTTTTTAAGTGCAATTTTATTTAATATTAGTACCAGATCTTGCTCAATAAAATAATTAAGGCGCTTTATTTATCGTGCATAGTATAGCATTGACTAATAGTAAATGATAAATAATATAAAATTATGAGGCGTGCACCTTTGGATTTTCCAAATTATAATTTTAACTTTTCGCGGTATTTTCCAAACAAACCATTAGACCACGTAATGACGTGAGCTGTCAGTTGCCATTGATTACATCATCAACAAATTAACGTTTAGAATTGATGTTTATTTAATAATTTTTTTTGTTTATTATTATCATATTTTAGTATCCTATATGATATATCCTATTGCCGACGACAACAAACTCAAAAACATAAAAATCATAACAAATTGGTGCAGCCGTTCTCGAGTTATAAGTGTTGTAACTAATACAACTTTCTTTTATATATATAAAAATAGATAGTCTAGCATTACAAGTAGGTCTAGTAGAGTCACCTGTCTTTGTTTTCGGGAGCGGTCCACTTCCACCCTGTATAGAGATAGATATATTTTACATGAGCTGTCAGTTGCATTTTGTTATATCGTGAATAAATGAACGTTTAAACTGATGTTTTGACTTAGATTTTTTTATTGATTTTTTTTTGTTGATTAATATCATATTTTAATATCCTATATCCTATTGCCGACGACAACAAACTCAAAAACATAAAAATCATAACAAATTGGTGCAGCCGTTCTCGAGTTATAAGTGTTGTAACTAATACAACTTTCTTTTATATATATAAAAATAGATAGTCTAGCATTACAAGTAGGTCTAGTAGAGTCACCTGTCTTTGTTTTCGGGAGCGGTCCACTTCCACCCTGTATAGAGATAGATATATTTTACATGAGCTGTCAGTTGCATTTTGTTATATCGTGAATAAATGAACGTTTAAACTAATGTTTTGACTGAGGTTTTTTCTTGATTAATATTATATTTTAATATGCTATATCCTACTCCCGACGAAGACAAACTCAAAAATCTAAAAATTGGTTCAGTCGTTCTCGATTTATAAGTGTTATTACTAACACAACTTTATTTTATACTAGCTTTTGCCCGCGACTTCTTCCACGCAGAAGTCATCTCTGACAGAGTTAAATAGAAAAAGCAATGCAAGGTGTTGAAGGTTTATCGCTAGGATAATAATCAACAGCGTCAGAAACTGGGATGCGTTGAGGTGTTGATTCTGTGAGTTAGTTTTCTAACGGAATTAGGCAATAGGGTGGGTCCGAGAGAAAATACTCTACGTTGACACGCTCTACAGTCGGTGCTTTGGGCGGCGCAAGCGTGAGTACCTGTATTTAGGTTCACTGCATGAGGGCTTTGACTCGAGATGATACCCGATTGCGGTGGCCCACCCGCACAACGTAGATGTACGTGTACGGCGCGCGTGTGTCTATATACCATAGCCGGTCACTAAAGAAAAAGGTGGTTCAAAGTTCTATTCATTTTACAAATTATATTGCCATTAATATACTATTTACGGTATGACCATGGGATAAAAATATAATTATCGCCACCCTTTATTTGACTGTTTTGTTTCACCAGCAGAGTTGCGACCTCGTTAGATATGATTTATTATTTGAGTTATAGAGTGAACATTTTTGAAGCTAAACTTTACCTGTATCATAAATTATTAGGCAAGAACCTATTGTCGTCTACTATGTGTATCGTATGAGCTCTCGCGCTGGAACTGGTCGCCACAACGGCACTGGTGCGGGGTTGATGGAGAGGGAGAGAGAAACATGTATTTATTTATTTTTACCGAAGAATATTTGTACGTAATTTGAAAAGAATCGATAAAGAAATTTTCTCCCCATACACACTTCGCCGCTTTGTTACACCCCCTTAGGGGCGGAATTCATAAAATCCTTTCATATTAAATGTCTATGTCGTAAATAAAAACGTGCTTCAAAATTTAATGTTCCTAGCTTTAATAGTTTCGGCTTGGCTACCGCCAAACGTTTGAACGACTCATTACCATGAGTCGTTCAACCCGCTTCACAGGCCTAATTTACACAACCAGAGGGTGAAAATTGACAAATGCCGGATATTACCCTAGAATATTTGATACGACTCGTAATTTGAAAAGAATCAATAAAGATTTTTTTCTCTTCATAGAAACTTTGCCACTCTGCTCCACCCCCTCAGGGGTATAATTTCGTAAAATCCTTTCAGGAGGGCTCTAAGTCGGACGGTCATGGTCCCCACCCACCACCGAGGGTGCACCCTAGGGCCATCGACCGGGCCACCGCCGCTCAGACATCAGCACGTAGCGCTTGTTCCACATACATTCGGCATGAGCCAGGTAAGAGCATGTGAAGTCGACTGAAATGTTCCCGAAACCCAGACCCTCCGTTATATAATTAGGAGGTTTAGAATCAGTCTTCACAGTTTATCTATTACAAACTATAGCTGCTTAGGTACATATACATAAGTTAATACCCCGTCTATTTAATTAATGGCCAGCCTGCGTTGTTCTCAAATAAGTGTGAGTATGTCTCAAGTGAGTGAGTTTGCCAAATTTTGTTAGTACGCGGACTTATTTATAGGTGCAGGCAGAAAACTGGCAACGTTGCCTGCCACAAAACTTAAATTCACGCTGTAATCCAAGCGCCGTAGCAAAAAAAGTAGGTTTGTAATGCAACGTACGGGACCTGGTATTTTTTTTTGGAATATGTTCAAGGTTGTCCCCTGATTGTAAATCCAAGTGGGCGCGGCGGGTGTGAAGTGAACACACTTCAGCCGCCATCTTGGAAAACACGTTTTATTGAATATCTCGCAAACCGCACATCGTACGACAAAAATTGTAGAGATCATTATTGTAGATAATAATATTTGCCATCTTTTTTATTTGAAACTTTTTTTTATTTTTTTGTATAACACATAGGTTTTTAATTATAGCGAATCAAACTTTTCACAATATGGTTTTTACTAAATATTTATTTAATGGTCAATGATAAATTAAAAATAATGATAACTGAATTGTAGAACATGAAATTACCTATAAATTTTATAAGAAACTTTTTCTCGTAGCATTTATAGTTTAAGAGCTATAACGCTGTAAATGAGATTATAATGCTGTATATTCAATTATGTCCCTATAAGTTGTAGTATATATTTCGGGTCGTTCGGAATTTCTCCCTCTTAACATTCCAACAGTATTTAGGTATAAATCCCAACCGTATATATCCAGAAGACGTCGTCAATTTTGGTACGAAATCCTGTGAACGCCTGCGTCGATCTAAAACACAGTCCTCTGTAGATATTATAATAACCGAGACTATGATTGCGACAACGAACCAGGAGAAGTTTTTGGCGAACGAACAGACTAAGAATCGTTTCATAACAATGCTGAAAAAAGAATTTCAAGAATCCGGGATTCTCGTCGAACAAGCCGCAGAAGATGCCGACACGCTGATCGTACAAACCGCCGTACAAATGTCCTCGAGCTACGATTCTGTTACTATTGTGGGCGAGGACGTCGATCTTCTTGTATTGCTAACCGGATTAGCGAATGAACATGACAATATTTTCTTTCGCAAGCCTGGAAAAGGACGCACTCCGGAGACATTATACAGCCCCAATTGTCTCGATAGCCGTTATAGTAAGAGTGTTAGGGACAACATTTTGTTCCTTCACGCTTTCATTGGCTGCGACACGACATCAGCTGCATATAAAGCAGGGAAATCCAAAGTTCTCACAACGTTACAAAAGAACGATTCTCTGTTGAAAGCCGTGGAGTTGTTCACCGAAAATAACGTTGATCCGAACATGATTGCTCACGCCGGAGAACGTTTTTTTATTGCGCTGTACGGAGGTGACAAATCGGAAGTCTCTATTAACTCGCTTCGCTACAAATGCTTCGGGAAATTGGCGAGTAAGACAAGGTTGAATTTATCACTTCTACCTCCAACACAAGATACGGCACGCTACTATTCTTTCAAAGTGTACCACCAGGTTCAAACTTGGCTTGGATTTTATCACGACGCTGAAAAATGGGGTTGGAAGCGAACTGCACAAGGGCTTGAACCAATTCGAACTGCTATGGCTCCTGCACCGTCGAGTTTGTTGCAAATAATATCGTGCAAATGCACCAAAAATTGCGGAGCTGCCTGCGGATGCCGAAAAGCTGGTCTCAAATGTTCGATTATTTGCTCCAATTGCAGCGGCCAAACATGCGACAACGTGCCAGACATATTAGATGCCATCCCAACCGAAGACCCAACCTTTGATTCGTCTCCTTCGGATATGGCGGAGGCAGAAGAGATAGATCCACAAGACGATGAGTGTTTTCCCTCGACATCGAAAAAAATAAGACTCGCCCCGTAAAATAATGCGCCACTTTTTGTTTGTGTAAACAAATGTTTTTTCCGTTTTTTTGAAGTAACATTCGTAAAATTCTTTTCATTTTAGTGATTTCGATAACAATTGGAGATACATAATAATAAAAATAATAACTATTACAATTCTTACGATGTAGCGGGATGTACTATTGTTTTTTGCTACATAGACAATCTTTTATGATGATACCGTTTTAAGTAACAATAAAGATCGACAAATTATTAGTTGTTCTCCACATTATTTATAATTTTAATTGATTTGCTGCACAGCTGTATTGACATTTTTTTGAACACTTTATGCCATTTTATGCGTTATGAAATGGTTTTCGTATACAGCGAGCAATATTGCCACTGATAACCTATTAGTAAGTTAAAATACACAGTAGGCCAAGCGCCGGGTCTTTTTTTGCAACGTTCGGGACCTGGTATTTTTTTTGGGAATATGTTCAAGGTCGTCCCCTGAATGTAAATCCAAGTTGGCGCGGCGGGGGAGCGTTCACTTCAGCCGCCATCTTAGAAAACACGTTTTATTGAATATCTTGCGAACTGCGCATTGTACGACAAAAATTGCAGAGACCATTATTGTAGATAATAATATTTACCATCTTTTTTACTTGAAACTTTTTTTTGTATAACGCATAAGTTTTTAATTATAGCGAATCAAATTTTTTACAATATGGTTTTTACTAAATATTTATTTAATGATCAATGATAAATTAAAAATAATGGTAACTGAATTGTAGAACATGAAATTACCTATAAATTTTATATGAAACTTTTTCTCGTAGCATTTATAGTCTAAGAGCTGCAGCTTAGTAAAACTTGCACCTCGTACATTATCAGTGGTAATATTGCTCGCTGTATACGAAAACCATTTCATAACGCATAAAATGGCATAAAGTGTTCAAAAAAATGTCAATACAGCTGTGCAGCAAATCAATTAAAATTATAAATAATGTGGAGAACAACTAATAATTTGTCGATCTTTATTGTTACTTAAAACGGTATCATCATAAAAGATTGTCTATGTAGCAAAAAATAATAGTACATCCCGCTACATCGTAAGAATTGTAATAGTTATTATTTTTATTATTATGTATCTCCAATTGTTATCGAAACCACTAAAATGAAAAGAATTTTACGAATGTTACTTCAAAAAAAACGGAAAAACATTTGTTTACACAAACAAAAAGTGGCGCATTATTTTACGGGGCGAGTCTTATTTTTTTCGATGTCGAGTGAAGATACTCATCGTCTTGTGAATCTATCTCTTCTGCCTCCGCCATATCCGAAGGAGACGAATCAAAGGTTGGGTCTTCGGTTGGGATGGCATCTAATATGTCTGGCACGTTGTCGCATGATTGGCCGCTGCAATTGGAGCAAATAATCGAACATTTGAGAACAGCTTTTCAGCATCCGCAGGCAGCTCCGCAATTTTTGGTGCATTTGCACGATATTATTTGCAACAAACCCGACGGTGCAGGAGCCATAGCAGTTCGAATTGGTTCAAGCCCTTGTGCAGCTTCCAACCCCATTTTTCAGCGTCGTGATAAAATCCAAGCCAAGTTTGAACCTGGTGGTACACTCTGAAAGAATGGTAGCATGCCGTATCTTGTGTTGGAGGTAGAAGTGATAAATTCAACCTTGTCTTACTCGCCAATTTCCCGAAGCATTTGTAGCGAAGCGAGTTAATAGAGACTTTCGATTTTGTAAAACGGTTGGGATTTATACCTGAATACTGTTGGAATGTTAAGAGGGAGACATTCCGAACGACCCGAAATATATACTACAACTTATAGGGATATAATTGAATATACAGCATTATAATCTCATTTACAGCTCTTAAACTATAAATGCTACGAGAAAAAGTTTCTAATAAAATTTATAGGTAATTTCATGCTCTACAATTCAGTTACCATTATTTTTAATTTATCATTGACCATTAAATAAATATTTAGTAAAAACCATATTGTAAAAAGTTTGATTCGCTATAATTAAAAACCTATGTGTTATACAAAAAAAAAATTCAAATAAAAAAGACGGCAAATATTATTATCTACAATAATGATCTCTACAATTTTTGTTGTACGATGCGCGGTTCGCGAGATATTCAATAAAACGTGTTTTCCAAGATGGCGGCTGAAGTGAACCACCCCCCGCCGCGCCCACTTGGATTTACAATCAAATTACCTTGAACATATTCCAAAAAAAAATACCAGGTCCCGTACGTTGCATTACAAACCTACTTTTTTTGCTACGGCGCTTGGATTATAAATTCAAAACCTAATTATTTTTATAAACGTCGATCACAGTATACTGTACGGCGTTCCATTTTAAACAATAACCAGTATAACTAACTATAAAGGAACGGCTTTGCAGCATACTAAATTGACGTCACACCTTACAGTGCTCCCAGTGTATATCGGAACACAGCCTAAGTATTATAATTTATATGGCAATATCATATGGATAATAATCTAATCTCTCTAAATTACATAAAAGTTTACCTACTCACTACTAGATGGCGTATGTTGATGACCTTGTCGAACGTTCTAGAAAGTATAAAATATGTCTTTCGTACTTCCGGCGTTTGGTTTTATAGAGTGAATGTGATGTTTCTTGTAGTTATGTTAGGGCCGCATCTGCGTGTTTCGTCACAAAGCTTCGTACAATGAGACGATATATGCAATGTGACCGGTCATTAATGGTTATCGACGCGAACATTCGGGCTTCGTGTGCGTTATCGCTTGGGTGGCGATAAGTCAAAGGGTTTTAATGCACCAATAATATCACGCTCTCTGGTCAGACTAGCGTTTTTCATTTCGGCGGAAATTTTCGATGTGTTCAGACGCGTTCGAGGATCTCCATTTAATCAATAAATATGGAGTGAAGGGATGAAATGGTGTTAGAATGTTTACACCATTATGAAGCAGGACCCATGAAGGGATCCAAAAAAATCATTATGTAATTATTAGCATAATATAGCTGTAAAAGTAAAGCAACTTGTCATCCTTATTAAACACTTGAAAATTATTTCGGCCATCTTTAATTATTGCACGATACGTCGTGTAAAATACCGAAGTCGCTAATAAGACCACAGTATTATCACGATAACATTCTAGTGTACAAAACGTACGAAGCTTCGCCACACATTATACACGCAGACACGATACACGCAGGTGCGGCCTTAGCATAAAACTAAATAAGTAATAGAGATGAGTAGTTCCGGAGCGTAATAGTTCCGAGAACTATGTCTTTTGCCGGAACGATCTAGTTCCAATCCAACCACACGGCTGACATAGTTCCATAGGTCCGAGTCGTTCCGACGACCGTGTCGTTCCGACGACCGAATCGTTCCGACGACCGAGTAATAAAGTGTGCGTCACAGTTGTCATGTTCTATTATTAAAATATATTTCATTTTCTGCAATAGTATTTATTCAATAATATATTATGGAATTCTTGACCACCGGACATCTAAGTGCTTGTTTTTTTTCTTTTCAGTTTTTTTATTATGTACGAAGTTTTGGTGACGTTTTACGCAGTCGGGTTTTTTGATTTTTTTAATCATTTTTTTTATTTTATACTTTTTAGTTATAAATACCTAGGTAGCTATAGTTATCTTATTTATTAATAAGTAGATAAGTACCTAACTATATATAGTTTTTCGACTGAAGTTGAGTACTAAATCGTTAGAAATTGGAGATAGGCGACCGCGTAAGACATTAGATGCTTTAGGTAGAACTACCTATGGTATATTGGACAATATACCTACTAGATACTTCAGTATATGTCCATCCACATCCAGTTATATGAATTTTTCGTCTTTTCATCGTAAATTTCTACTGTCTAAAAAACCTATATGTGAGAAAGTTTGTTACGAAACTTTAAATCGATATAGATCCTAAACGGCCAGTCAAATCGAAAAATGTTGAGAGAAAACTAAAAATGATTTTTAAATACCTATTTAACGATACCCCACTCGATATAGTTTGTTGACTTTATTTTTTTTTATTTTCACAATATGGCGTCCAGTTACCCGTGTGGCGACGGGAATAGAATACAAAGGTCGTCACCCCTTACTTGCCCGTGGGAGTCGTAAAAATCGGCTAAGGGTCTCACCGGGAGATTGGGCAGCGGCTATCTCCCGGGAAACTTAATAACATCTACCGCGATCGCCAATCCGCTCGCCAAGCGTGGCGATTATGGCATTATTACCCCCCCAAAATAAATATGGATGCACAAAAAGTCACGGCCCCCAGTCACGGCAGTTCCGCTGTTCCACGGGCTCATTTTGGTAGCGGGCCTGTTGGTGGCGGGGCAGGGGGTGCTAGGAATCTCCGGCCGCGATCCGGCTACCAAAAAAATCGACCCTTGGGCCTGGTAACACACAACGTTCGGACGCTTAGGACCGACGAGAGGGTCATCGAACTGGAAGAGGAATTGAGCAAAATCCGATGGGACATTGTAGGATTATCAGAAGTGCGAAGAGAGGGGGAGGGCACGATAATCCTCCGGTCTGGAAATTTGCTCTTCTACCGGGAGGGAGATCACCCATCCCAAGGCGGTGTAGGGTTTATCGTTCGTAAGTCTCTCGTAGAGAACGTGGAGAGGATCGAAAGTGTGTCAACAAGGGTAGCGTACCTTATACTCAGAATTACCAAACGGTATTCGTTGAAGGTCATACAGGTTTACGCACCGACTTCGACATACTCCGACGACGTAGTGGAGGCCTTATACGAGGATATCTCGAAAGCCATCCACACGTCCAAAACCCACTTCACGGTAGTTATGGGAGACTTCAACGCAAAACTAGGCAAAAGGACAGACGATGAGTTGATAGTGGGGCAATATGGATTTGGACAGAGAAACCAAAGGGGCCAAAAACTGGCCGACTTTTTGGAGAAGGAAGGCCTCTTCATGATGAATTCCTTCTTCAAGAAACGGCCACAAAGGAAGTGGACCTGGATTAGCCCTGATGGATCCACTAAAAATGAGATAGACTTCATCTTGACGGACAAACGACAAATATTCAATGATGTCTCTGTGATCAGCAGGATTAAAACTGGGAGTGATCACCGCATGGTTCGAGGCACATTGAATCTTCGTACGAAAGTCGAGCGGTCCCGCTTGATGAAGTCTACACTCCGACCTACACCTGTCCAATACCAGAACCCCGATAGCTTTCAACTCGAATTACATAATCGCTTCCAATGCCTGGAAGAGTGCGAATCTTCGAACGATATGAACAACAGGTTCGTGGAAACTGTCCACGCGGTCGGGTCAAAATTCTTTAAGGCCCATCGCGCTACTAGAACAGAAAAGCTTTCTGACCAGACTCTTCAACTCATGGAGAGGAGAAAGGAAATGACGGTACAGTCTTCAGCCGATTGGTCCGAACTCAGGCAGCTTAATAGACAAATCTCTAAATCTATGCGACGCGATATTCGCCGATTCAATACACTGCGTATTGAAGAGGCGATAGAGCGAAATCGAGGCTCCAAAGTGTTCGCACGAGATTTGTCTATTGGGCAGAGCCAAATGACTAAGCTGAAGACCGATGACGGTACTGTCATTTCATCCCAGAGTGAGATCTTGGGAGAGGTCGAAAGGTTCTATGGGCAGTTGTACAAATCATCCCTGAATCCTGTTGTCAGCTTGGTCCAAGACCCCAGATCCAAGCTAACTCGGCACTATACCGAAGAAATCCCGGACGTCAGCTTGTACGAGATCAGAATGGCTCTAAAACAATTAAAGAACGGAAAGGCACCGGGAGATGACGGAATTACCACAGAGCTCCTGAGGGCAGGCGGCAAGCCAGTTTTAAAAGCCCTACAGAGGCTGTTTAATTCTGTCATTCTCGGGGGCGACGTTCCAGAGTCGTGAACCAGGAGTGTGGTGGTGCTGTTTTTCAAGAAGGGCGATAAAACGCTCTTAAAGAATTACAGACCCATCTCACTCCTGAGCCACGTGTACAAATTGTTTTCAAGAGTCATTACGAACCGACTCGCGCGCAAGCTAGACGATTTCCAGCCGCCCGAACAAGGCGGTTTCTGAAAAGGTTATAGTACCATAGACCACATCCACACGCTACGCCAGATTATACAGAAGACCGAGGAGTATAATCGGCCTCTGTGTCTAGCGTTTGTGGACTATGAGAAAGCCTTTGATTCTGTCGAAACTTGGGCAGTGCTGCAGTCCCTTCAGAGGTGCCAAATTGACTATCGATATATCGAAGTGCTGAAGTATTTGTATAAA
The DNA here is from genome assembly GCA_905163515.2 of Lymantria monacha. NCBI lineage: Eukaryota > Metazoa > Arthropoda > Insecta > Lepidoptera > Erebidae > Lymantria > Lymantria monacha. The sequence goes on from LR991082.1 coordinate 21,025,785, forward strand.
GACGCTACTATGTCAGTCCGCATCCAGGATAAGAGTACGAAATCGATCCAGCTGCAGAAAGGCGTGAGACAGGGAGACGTTATCTCTCCGAAACTGTTCACCACTGCGCTGGAAGATGTCTTCAAGCTCTTAGACTGGACCGGACTCGGCATCAACATCAATGGCGAATACATCACTCACCTTCGATTCGCAGATGATATCGTAGTCATGGCAGAATCCCTGGAGGACCTTAGCACCATGCTCAATGACCTCAGCAAGGTCTCCCAACTAGTAGGGCTGCAAATGAACATGGACAAGACGAAAATCATGTCTAATGTCCATGTCATTTCTGTACCGGTCCTGGTTGGGAATGCGATTCTCGAAGTTGTCGATCACTATGTTTACCTAGGACAAACAGTTCAATTAGGTAGATCCAATTTCGAGAAAGAGGTCAGCCGACGAATCCAACTCGGCTGGGCAGCGTTCGGGAAACTTAGGAGGATCTTCTCGTCTAATATTCCGCAGTGTCTGAAAACAAAGGTTTATAACCAGTGTGTGTTACCAGCGATGACTTACGGCACTGAAACGTGGTCTCTAAATGTCGGCCTCATAACAAGGCTCAAAGTCGCTCAGCGTGCTATGGAGAGGGCTATGCTCGGTATTTCTCTACGTGATAAAATCCGAAATACGGAAATCCGTAGAAGAACGGGTGTAACCGACATAGCCCTAAGGATTAGCACGTTGAAGTGGCAATGGGCAGGCCACATCGCTCGACGAACCGACAACCGTTGGGGAAAAAAGGTTCTCGAGTGGCGACCACGAATCGGACGACGCAGCGTAGGACGACCCCCCACTCGGTGGACTGATGACCTCATCAAGGTCGCAGGAAACCGCTGGATGCAGGTGGCACAGGACCGTTATAGATGGCATTCTCGTGGGGAGGCCTATGTCCAACAGTGGACGTTTACAGGCTGATGGATGGATGGATGGATGGCGTCCAGTAGTCGCCATATTGAATTTTCAATAACGTCATATCTTTAGTGACACTCGCCGTATTAAGAGGAATCGATTGACGTGCGAATCATAAAAATCGGCTCAGGCGTTTGGTATATATAGTGCTTCAAAGGAACATACAAACATACATACATACATACATAGACTGTTAAACACAATACCACTCCTTTACAGTCGGGTAAAAAGATACATGCAATGCAAGCTGTGAAAAAATTGTGACACTTGGACCTAATGCGGTGTCAGAGAGAGTAACACAAAGTTAGTTTAAATGTTTTCAATTCGGGAATTTTGATGTCAACGTTACATCTCGCTCATTTCATTTTCAATTGTATATAATATACAATTGAAAATTGATTCTGGATTCAGTTAGATATATATTTCTATATTCCTATAATGTGAAGTTACATATATGTAAGCATATTTTTAATAGAGAATTCTAGATCTCGATTGCAATGTTACCCACATTGCAATCGAGCGTACAGAGAACTTATGTTTTTCGGACCCTGTTAAATTTATTTCACTAGATTAATATCGCTAAAAATACAACAAATCTAATGACTAATTGCGGCCATAATTCTGTGTAGAATTGTAACTCAGAATTCTTGACTATGTTTTTCTTAATTTTGTTTAACCGAAACTTTCAAAACTAATAATTATAATAAAATTTTACAGCAAGAGTTTCATAGTATACTGGAACAAACATTTTTTTTATTTATTGCTTATGGTGGCGAACGAGCAAGCAGCACACCTGATGGTAAGTGTCACTGCCGCCCATGGAGCTTGGCAATACCAAGGGTATAGCTTAGGCCACTGCTTACTAATAAAATCCCAAACCTACCCAGTTGGGCTGCCGGCTTTCTCGCTCACCGAGCGAAGCGCAATAGCACATTGCCATTACTCAGACGTCAATCTTCTGCGAGAGTGTGGTACTACCCCGGACGCACTGGCCCGCGGCTGTAGACAGAAAGCTGTCAACAGTGTGGTACAAGTACAAGGTACCACTTACATTCATTCACTCTCACATTCTGACCCAATTGTCCAGAAGTCTCGGAGCATTATAATTTCACTCAACTTTCAATGGCTATTGATCTTGAACATTATTAGCTAACTTGGGCTTCAAAGTAAGAACGCAAATGCACGTTACTGCTAGAAAAGTCACCACAAAATTCACTGAAAACAAGCAACAGGAACACAACTACGGTATTTATATTTTTAAGCAATACTATTGAAAAATTTCTGGCAATCGATAGCCCGAAATAGTCGATACTATCGATAGTATCGATAGTTTTATGTTAAAACTAATGGTATTAACGACACTATCGATAGTATTGATACTATCGAATGAATCACTATCGATAGTATCGCTGTTATTATACTCGTTCCAACCATTTATTTTACTTTTGACACATGCTTTAGGACGTAACTGTTTCATTATACGCAATTATTAACTTTGAAACGAGTGCACAGAGAAATATATAAACTGCCCAATAATATTTATATATCTTAATTATTACCCACTAAATACATTAATATGCCGTAAATAGCTCTATTCATAAAATTTAAGTGATAATTCATTTCCGTTATAAAAAAAGTTACGTTCTATCGCATCTAGTGACTATGACTACTACTATATATAACGGAAATGAATTATCACTTAAATTTTATGAATAGAGCTATTTACGGCATATTAATGTATTTAGTGGGTAATAATTAAGATATATAAATATTATTGGGCAGTTTATATATTTCTCTGTTCACTCGTTTCAAAGTTAATAATTCCGTATAATGAAACAGTTACGTCCTAAAGCATGTGTCAAAAGTAAAATAAATGGTTCGAGTATAATAGTATTGCTCGTGGAGAGCTATCGATACTATCGATAGTCTCGATAGTATTGATATGTGACGATACTATCGATAGTACTATCGATATTATGAATACTTTTTGAGGTTAACTATCGATAGTAAAACTATCGATTTTTATGCAACACTGGTTCCGAGAACTATGTCTTTTGCCGGAACGATCTAGTTCCAATCCAACTACACGGCTGAGATAGTTCAATAGGTCCGAGTCGTTCCGACGACTGAATCGTTCCGACGACCGAGTAATAAAGTGTGCGTCATGCACGCGTCTAAATATTCTTCTATATATCGTCGTCGTCTATATATCTTGGTTGTCAGTCCTAAACCCGTCATGTCAAGTATGAGAGTTAAGCAACTGATATTCCGACAATTACTGACATAAACGGTACCTAAAAATAACTTGTATTTCGTAGTTTATAGCTCCTTCAAAATACTAAATTTGAAGGAGCTATAAACTACGAAATATGGATCTTGAATGGCTGGAGCCGATTAAAATTATGTCCGCACATGTTACGTTGGATTGGATTGCATAATCGTGTCATTAGAACCGATAGGATAGGACTCATGTACTATCGGTCAGCGGAACTAGATAAGTCCGCGAACATGTTTCCTGGATATAGTTCCGACAGAAAAAGGAATCGTTCCATGTCCGATCCGCTCCAGGACATGATTTGCACATGACTAATAAGTAAATAGTTCTATAATCTATAGTGCCACAATCTCATCTGACCCGGTGACAGCGTCGCTGTTATCGCATTTAGTGTTGCCAGTAGATTCTATTTGCAATAAAACCAGTAAGTACTATCAGTAAGTTGTGTTTTCTAAACCCGTTACTACATGGGAAACCATGTGGTAAAGGGTTTAGAAAACAATATTCAACACTCCTTTACAGAATTTTCTGTGGAAGTCATAAAAAATGGAATTGTAGCATTTTCACCTGTGGACCAAAGAGTAAAGTTATTAAACTGAAAAAGAGTGGCAACTCGATAATAAAATATGCATGTATGGAAAGTGCTGCTACCCAGAGTTTAGGCGGTGAACTAAAGTTGAAGTGATATATATGTACATGTGTATGTGTAATTATATAGAATTTTCTTTTACTATTATGAGATCTACCCTGAAATATAAAAAAAAAACATATCAGCTGAGAACGAAACAATCATAATATCAGCTTAACAATGAAACTTGGGATAATTTTCAGAAAGTACATCAATAACTAAAAATAGATCGATGACAATAAGTACCTACGCTAGGAACAAAAAATAACAATTCTCAGTTGTCAAACGTTTGACAGACAGGACAAAATGGCAGCAGCTAAGTTTGTACAACCAATCTGTAGGCGGCGCGACGGTCAGTAAAAATAAGTAATGTTTTAAGTGTGCTCTCCCAGCTGTGGACTCACGGATGGGAAGTAGATAAATGTGATACAAGCATATTGATGCTTGTATGCTTATGGACACAATATATTATGTTTACTAGAGATACAAAAAAGTAGTTTTTATAAATACTTTTATTTTAACACAATAATTATGATGTACAAGTATAGAGCAAATTTTTTGTAATGGACATATTCCAGGTATGTCCAAGTCATTTGAATCGTCACTTTCGTCTCACTGTCACTGTTTAAAGTCATAATGAAAGGCTCATCTATATCTGTGGTATAATTTTTTTCACGTGATTTCAGTGATTTTTCTATTCGTCGATGCAATTAATAAATATAAAAATACAAATTAAATGAAGTCGTGAATTCATAACTTCTAGATTGTCTCAAAATGTCTATGAATTTTTTTTATAGAATGGCCACTATTTTAAGTATTATACTAAAACCGGACATCAGTGAGGACGATGACTGACTGACTTTGCGTCCGATATAAAAATATTATACTGTTTAGATGACGTTGACGATGACGAGTAACAGGTGTGACGTATGAAAAATCATTTCATATATTTTTAAGGCGAGTAACAAGTGTGACGTATGAAATATCTTTTCATATGATTTTTCACTTGCTACTTGTGAATTATGCCATGCTTAGTATATATAGGTATATAGCATAGAATACTTTAAATAAATAGGTATACTGTCACAAACATTAGTATTGTGGGAATTTCTATTCGCACTGTAAAATTGATGTATTTTTTGTCTATTGACACCAAGATTAAAATCATCAACTTCAATTTTAACTATCATCCTCTTCCGTATTTTTCCTGGTGTAGAAATTTTTACTCCACTCTCATCAGACTGCCGTTTTTTCTTTTACAAGTTTTTTATAAATCGCTCTCCACCCCTTAAAAATATATGACGGTGCTTCCGTTTATCGTACATGCTAAGCGGAAACATGTTAACAAAGTATTCACTAATCGCGCCACCTAGCGCAAACTTGTTTAAGAGACGAACAAAACTAAACGACTGACCTCCGTTCAGCAGTCTGAGCCCGAGTGGCGAGTACATATATTGCAATAATATGTGCACACTTTGCTATAGGTATGGATGGATAGATGGAATGAGTGAGTACGGATGTGGATGATTGAGATGAGTATGAGATTGAATGTCTTATATTTATTTTGCATGCATATTTATTTATACATTAAAAATTATCTCCAAGGTACGAGAATATAACTCCAGATCTTTCTTAGTATGATTCCGTTCTGATCCCGTAACAGTTAGCGTACTCGTATATACCTATTAAATTATGTATTTTTATTATTAATATTATTACGCCTTAGCTTCATCTGTAGTAACTATAAAATCTTGCAAGACTAATCGTAACGTATTGATACGAAATATTATAAATCCATGTTATTTTGAGGACATTACAATAATTAGAGATGAAGCCGCTGCCAAGTGGTGGACAATGGTAGTTTTTAATTGCTATTAGTTAACCCAATAAGTTTATTATCGATGAATTCATGGTTCGAGTGAATGAACACACTAACGAGGGTTTGAATATGGATCCAGGAAGTGAGTAGTGGAAGTCTTCGGTAGCTAGGTACTAATAAAAAGCGCGAGTGCCAGCTCATATGATTCCTATTCGCCATTTCAATTCACTGGCCATAGCAACGAGGATCTGACAATGAAGCCAAGAGATGGATAGTAGAACTATTCAATTTTTGTAAGTGAAACTTTCGAGTCAAATTCGTTCATATGATTTATTTTGACAAGTAAGTATAATTGACTATCAGAGACACGTGCTCAACCGATGGCGGAACTCTTCAATGGTTTCTAGAAAAATTTATTGCTCAATTTTTATTTCCGTGTACTGTACAAATAAGCGACAATTTAAAGCATGCACAATGCGTGGCATCATTCGTCGAAATAGATTTTGATGATTTGCCAGAAGAACGTCCTACATTGACTCACGACATCATTCATATTATAGTGCCGACTTGGCATTTTGTGACTTTATTTCGAAAATAAAAAATAAACTTAGAGGAAATCGTTTTATGAACCCCGAAGATGTCAGTTGCGTTTGAAAAAGGCGAGCAAGAAATCCGTAAAGGACCCATTGCGTCGGTCAGTGGTATCCGTCGCATGCGACGGTGTTGGAAAAGTACGACTATGTACTTCGAAGGCAATCAAATATTAATATTTACAAATATTAATTTATTTGTGGTAGGGCCACATGGTGCACAATTTTCTGTCTATGAGCGGAGTGGTACCATAATCTCGCAGAAAATTGACGTGCTTCGTTCGGTGAGCGAAAGAGCCGGAGCCCAACTTTCTTTCACGGTGGTCCCCCTATCCATTTTTGATGTGGATATTTGCATCATCAGGGGTTTACACAGCAATTCCATCGCCGAGACGGCGCGGCCTGCACTGCTCTTTTTAATGGAGACGCAGATAGGTGCCCCGGATGATAGTTCGTACCTAAATTACCCCGGTTACGAGTTGGAGCACTCCTTCCGTCGTAAAGGTGGGGTGTGCGTGTTCAGCCGGAGCGATATCTGTTGTCGCCACCTTCGGGCCCTCGAACCAAAAAATGTCGGGATCCGAAAGTCAAAGAGGAGAAGCGAAAATTTAGTGGCGCTAAATTCTAGATGTAGTAGGAATTCTATTGCCTAATTGTTGCCAGAGCCAAGGCGGGATATGTTGCTAGAATTGACGACTGATTAGAGAGCTATCCCACTGGGAGTCATGCATTCTGGTCGCTCGCCAAAACTGCTTAAGGTAACTTCTGCCAGTCCAATCTCCCACCACTGCAGAAACATAATGGCAGTCTGGCCTACAGTACAAAGGAGAAGGCTTTTTTTTTTTTTTTTTTGCGGTGGGCCATGGACGTTGCACCCCGCCAAGTCGGTCCGGGGTGACGGAAGAGGCGGCGCGCAACCCCATTGACCCACCCTGCAAGCACCTCTTCTTTGCCGTGCAAGCGGGCCACCGGTACCCGATTTTTGTCTTCGGTGGCCCGCTCGGCGGTATGCCCTCTCGGGCTCCTCTCCTGTCGACGCCCCGACAGCTTTCGCCGTCGAGGCGTCGTCCTCACGCGGTGGCCTCACGTCGGGTGACCGGACAATTCCCCGGTCCGATCACCCGAAGCCTCGGTTAGGGCGGCATCAGGCGCAGGTATTCGCGCCTGCGCCGCCCCGGCCGCTGACGGCGGCCCGGGTCACGGGAATCCTCCCGGACTCGTTCCGCCGTCTCCTTCTGCGAGATAACAGCCTCGCAGAAGGCGGCGACCGCGTCCCAGTTCCTGACGCTGTCAACCATCGCCCTCGCGACAGCCGGCAGCGTCAGGTCGGCACCGATGACAGCGACGAGGTCACGGCGCTGCCCGTCCCAACTCGGACACACCTCCAGTGTGTGTCTCGCCGTGTCCTCGTCACTGCTGCAATGGTGGCAGGCCGGAGTCCACTCCCTATACGCGACCGTGTACAGGTACAGACCGAAACACCCGTGCCCTGACAATACCTGCACCAGCCGAAAGGAGAGGACTCCGTGCCGCCGCTCCATCCATTCCATCAGTACGGGCCGGAGGGCCTCGACGGTAACGACACCGTGTCTTGGCCTCTCCAGCCGCGTAACCCAACGGGCGATGACGTCTCGGCGGGCGTCCTCGCGCCAGGTGGCTATCTCGCTCAACGATGGGGAGCCACCTTCGTAGCGCACTGAGGTAACCCGCCGGTAGAGGTCGGAGAGCATCTCCGCCTCTAGGTCCCACGGGGGTGTCCCGGCCAATAGGCACGCCGCCTCTGTCAACTAGCGATGCGAAAAACGGCTCACTGAAAAGAAAAGAGAGATATAGCTCTTTTGATCAAAAGAACTATATCACTCTTTTAGCTCTTTAGCTCTTTTAGCTCACTTAGTTCATATATATCCTGAGTTCATTTAGCTCATCAAGTGAGCTAGCTCTTATTGAGTTAGCTCATTTCATTTCAACTCGTTCACGGCTCTAACTCTTTTGAATAGTTCAAAATCTGAACTACGCGATCATGAAGCGATAGTTCAAAATCTGAACTACGCGATCATGAAGCGATAACCTTGATGTCCATGGGCATGTAAATTTTGAATGGTGATCGCAGGATGAGATATAAAATATATTTATATGTACGGAGTACGGCCGCAGTGATCGTGTTTAGTTTTAACGTCTACGGCTCAATCGGCTCGCAATGCATATCGGAACCTGCTCAATACTTTTTCTGTTCGGCGGTGATCGGCATAGATCGGGAGCTTTCGGTCGTCGACTGCTCGCACGACATGACGACGCGAGTAAAAGAACCGATTGAGCCGTTGAACTATTAACTGAGCTACTGAGCTAGATTGAAATCAAAGAGCTAGTTCATTTGTATCTCTCATTCAGGAGCTACCCAAGTCTACTCTTTAGTTCATTTGGCTCATATATATCTTGAGTTCATTTAGCTCATCAAGAGAGCTAGCTCTTTTATTGAGTTAGCTCATTTCATTTCAACTCGTTCACGGCTCTAACTCTTTTGAATAGTTCAAACTCTGAACTACGCGATCATTAAGCGATAAGCTTGATATGCATGAGCATGTAAATTTTGATTGGTGATCACAGGATTAGATATAAAATATATTTATATAAAAAAATAAATAAAATTGAAAGGTCTGTTTGTAATTGAAATGGTTAAAAACAGCTTTTCACTAAATACATATGGGCTGACAGAATCGACTGCGTCCAGTGACAGCTTACACTGATAACTATTATTATTATTGAATATTGTTATTTAAAGATGAATATTAATTTTTTAAATATAACTTTTTATTTTCAAACATTTTTTCTTTGTTGAACATATAACGTTTAGGCTCGCAATAGTCACAATGCATATCGGTGCTCAATACTTTTACTGTTCGGCGGTGATCGGCATATATCGGACACTTTCGGTCGCCGACTGCTCACACGACATGAAGACGCGAGTAAAAGAGCCGATTGAGCCGTTGAACTATTAACTGAGCTACTGAGCTAATAGTGAGCTAGATTGAGATCAAAGAGCTAGTTCATTTGTATCTCTCATTCAGGAGCTACCCAAGTCTACTGTCAACACCGTGCGGTACCCACGAATGGCTCTGACCGCCATGGCTCGCTGTGGCCTCCACAGCACCGCCCTGAGCTGGGCGTTCAGAGCCCTCGCCCACACGGGTGCGCCGTACATGGCCATTGAGCGGATCACCCCCGCATACAGCCGTCGGCCCTCGAAACTGGGTCCGCCCACATTCGGCATGAGCCGAAAAAGGCGGACGCCGCGCCGACCAGCCGGGGAGCAATTTGGCGAAAATGCTCCCGGAACCACCATCGCCCGTCGAGCACCAGACCCAAGTACCTCATATGGGCCTGGATACTGATGTGGATGGAGTTGACGACTAACGAGGCACCGATGGGCAGCCTCACACGGGGCCCATGGAATAGTAGGGCCTCCGTCTTGTTTAGGGCCACCCTGAGCCCCAGCATCTCGATTCGCCTGACCATCTCCTCGGTGCCGAGAGTGGCCAGGCTCGCCGCCTCTTCGAATGTCCTGCCCCGGGCTGTGACGAGCGTGTCGTCAGCATAGCAAATAACGCTCAGCCCGAGGGGGAGACTCCCTCTCAACGCCCAGTCGTACCCGATGTCCCACAGAGTCGGCCCCAGAACCGACCCCTGCGGAACACCGCACGACATGGGCGTCCGCACAAAGGAGAAGGCTGATGTTCTGGGTCAATTCTTTGCCTGTAACTCGACTTTGGACGCGGGAGCTGCCACACCGCCTACCATTCCGCCGTGTGAAAGCTCTCTCCCTGAAATCCACATTACACAGCGAGCGGTCACGCTGGTCAGGCGGGAACTGCGGCTTTTAGACGTAAATAATTCGAGCGGACCGGAGGGCATCCCTGCGGTGGTCCTGAAAACGTGCGTCCCCTAGTTGACGCTTGATCTCACGCGCTTATACCGACTTTCCTATGATACTGATAGGGTTCGCGTTCTAGGGAATCTTCGGGGAAGGTCGCTCATGTCCACCCAATCCCGAAAAGGGGAGACCGGTCGGACCCGTCCAATTGCAGGTTAATTGCGATAACATCCTTCCTCTCTAATGTAATGAAAAAAAAAATAACCGCCAGCTTCTGTAGTACTTTGAGGATCATCAACTGATCAGTGATCGCCAATATGGCTTTCATCATGATCGGTCATCGGATGACCTTTTCGTATACCTACACATCGTTGGTCAGAGGCATTGGAGGGCAAGGGTAAGGCGCTAGCACTCAGCCTAAATATTGCGCAGGCGTTCGACAGGGTCTAGCATAGGGACCTTCTCAAAAAGCTACCATCATATGTAATCCTCGAAGGGCTCTGTCACAAGCTTTCTGGATCGGGTCCCGGGGGGCACAGTTAAAACATTACTTATTTTTACTGATCGTCGCGCCGCCTACAGATTGTTTGTACAAACATAGCTGCCATTTTGTCCTGATTGTCAAAAGTTTGACAACTGTTCTCAGTTGTTATTTTTTGTTCCTAGCGGATGTACTTATTGGGACTTTTGACGGGAATTTGAAAACGTCATGTGGTGCTCTTGTATTATATTCGATATCTTAGTGTTTTAACGTGTTATATTGGATAATTTTGATGGCATTTTATGTAATGTGATGGGGCAGTACTGGGATATAGTGAATATCATATAAAAGTGCTTTACAACGTTTTCGTTTTCCATCAAAATTCCCACAAGATACCATTAACAGTGTGGCCATTGCACTGTTAATGGTGACAATTTGACTTAGACAATGACTAACCTGACAAGACTATAAACGTAATAATAATTATAACTTGACACTGGCACCAATAGCTCGTATATGTAGCTGATTGCCAATATATAATAAGAAGAAGAAGAAGAAGGATGTACTTATTGTCAAAACTATTTTCGGTTATTGATGTTATTTCTGGAAATTATCTCAATTTTCATTGTTAAGTTTATGCTATTGCTGTTTCGTAAACGGCTGATATGGTTTTTTTTTATATTTCAGAATAGGTCTCATGTAAAAAAAATCCTATATAATTATATACACGGCTCCTGTTTCGAGACCATGACCATTAATGCTGGTGGACCATTATGTGCTGGCTCAGTGCTCTCCCCGACGTTGTTTATTAGGCATATCAACGACATGCTCTCTATAGAGACTATGCGTTGCTATGCGGATAACAGCACGGGTGACGAGCGATACACCGAGCATCAGAATGTCCCTCGGAGTATGTTACAGGAAAGAAGCTGGAGCAGCGGAGAGACCTTGGGTAATTCTGTGTACTCTATCGGCTACGGCTACTACTCTACGGGGAGTGCTCTGAGGAACTGTTTGACTTGATACCACCATCACCGTTTTACCGCTATACCACTCGACACCGCAGCAGGGTTCGTCCGTTTGACCTGGAAAGGTTACAGTCCTCGACTGTACGTTTTTAGCCATCATTTCTCCCACGTACGTGCAAGATCTGGAATGAACTTCCTGCTGCTGTATTTCCCGAGCGCAACAACATGTCCTTCTTTAAACGAGGTTTAAGAAGAGCACTTTCTTCAAGGTATGCAACGGCCTGGCTGTGGCCCTGGTGTTGCTTAGGTCCATGTGCAGCAGATACTGCTGCACATGAACCTAAGCAACACCAGGAGCACCTCGCCTCGATCACCGTCAATTTAGTTTCTATCAGCATCCAGGCTCATGAAGTACTTGGGCCTGGTGCTCAACGGGAATTGGTGGTTCCGTGAGGATTTCCATCAATTTGCTCAACGGCTGTATGCGGAGGTGGTCCAGTCGATGGCGTGACGCCCTTGAATACTAATTTTGCCCCACATTAACCGACATGTGTTTTCCCTACATTAACTGACATGCACCATTTCGTCATCTAGTAATGAAGGGCAACAAAAGTGCGCTGCATGTTGACGGCAGCGTGCGTTCATTTTGAGGTCCGAATGCTGAAGGTGATAAACGCTCCACTGTTGGCGTGTAGAACGATGTCAGTGCCATCAGCGATATGGATGTCATCGTTGTAGATTGAATGTAACACAGGCGACAGGCAGCTGCCCCGAGGGACGCCGACTGTGAAGGAAGGACAAGACTCCTTCCACCGCCACTCTGAATGTTTATGCTTGGTGAAAAGTGAATACCTACATCCTTCCACTTCCGCATTAAAATAAAAATTATGCCTGAGAATTTAATAAATTTACCCTATTTTTAGCTACTTTTGTAAACGAATGAACGAAAAGTAGCTAACCTTTGTCACTTTTTTATTGGTTTTAACTTTACAAGCGTGCTGGCATTCAATGTTTATAATTTATGAGCACTACCCGAAGGTCTACATTTTATCTTCCAGAAATAGTAAAGTACGTCTGGCACTTCTGAGCTATTGATGTGTCTATAACCTATTGTACCTAATATTTGTAATGCGAATTTTTGAGAATACAGACTACTATGAAGTAGACATGCGCGAAACAGTACTTCGCGAAGTGATGTTATATGGCATTACATTTCGTGCCGAGTAATTTTACATTTTACTATCACTTCAAACATCACACATGACATTTCATTCAATATAAGCCTTAACCTTCTGAAAATAAAGCTCAAAATAAATATTTATCGACCGCAGGCGCAGCGCGGTCCAATCGTTCTATCCCTCTCACTCTCCCGAAATAACACACGGCGCGTTTGAGAGATCACCAAATTACCGAACATTGCAGAAATGCAAAACAGTACACGGATGTTTGCGTCATGTTTAATGTGATGCGTCATGTTTAATGTGATGTGTTATGTTTAATGTGATGTGATGTTTAGTCGCGTAATGTGTAATACTTATGACAGTACGCGGTCGGGTTATTACGTGTGATGCATCACTCGCATTACTTACAGATGTCTACTATGAAGCATTATTGTCGTATTACAACGTTTGAAAATTATGGCTTGTAATTAACGCTTGAATTAATTACTTTATAGAACTTATTGCCCTTGTAATGTTTGGACTAATCTCACCACACATTTCCACCATTGCAACTCCTGTTAGCCAGGATCCACAATGATCTTCATAAACCGTGACAACGAGGTTTGACGGCAGATGCTTTTAATTATCTTGGAATCAGCAACAGATTTAATTAGAAAAGTTAAAGAGGATTAGTTAGAAAAGACCACTTTTACTTCCCACCCAAGCAATGTGGGCGACAGGAAGCAAAATTGACTAGTCATTCAATAAGTAAAGGGCTATGTACAGCTACGATAAAAGCAGCAGTACGGCACCATGGATACGGGCGATAACGGGGCCTATATCTGAGCCTTAAGATTGACTGCAGTAGTAGGTATTACAAAAACGCCTAAATGCAAGGCAATTTTCTCTATTTGTTACAAGATCTGTATAATATACTACTCCAGACGTGAATTTGCAAACTATCTAACATAAGGTCGCGTTCGTTACGCTAGAGATCGGACTCTCGGAGAATGTGATGCGCTGATTGTTCATACTGGTAGTTAGGTATAGAACATTAACATGGTACGAGTTTAACAGAAAATAATTTACTTTTAAAATTGCCATGGCCAATTATAAATTAGGCCACAATATGGTCAACTTCCAGCCGTACTCTTTCTGGGCCACCATAGACAAAGACTGGGTGCTGTAGCTCACCGGCATGGCGTGGAGAGGCACATTGCGGGGTGGGTCTATGGGGTCGCGCACCGCTTCGTCTGCCACCCCAGACGGATTACAAAAAATATCCGCCAAGTGCGAGTATCTCGTGCGCGAAGAGTTCCGTACCATAATATTATATAATAAAATGTGATGTAACTAAAAATTTAAGGTTTTCGGAATTTTTCCTTTATATGTGCTATAAATCATTGCTTCATGCCAAACTTCAAGATTCTAGGTCGATTGGAAGTGCCCTTTAGGTTTTGATTCCTTTGCGAATAGTTGCGTGTTTGAAAATATGCGGCTTAAATTGCCGTTTCTTTTGATTGCGTTGACATAGAACATTTATTTGAAATAATTCTATTTAAAATGCAAATACAAAATGCAAAATACCTATTTTGTATTTAAATGCCTTTTAGTAAAAACATTTTGTATTTTATTTGAAATACCTTTCGAGATGTATTTAGCATTTTTAATATTCATTTCAAAATACTTTGTGATTAAGTTTAGCCAACATTACCAGTCAAATAAAATGAAATGAACGAATGACGCTTGTATTGCCAAATTTGACCGATAGAGGCAGCTGCTAGCCATGCGCGCCCTTTTTTATTTGATTTGATTACCTACTTTTATGATATTGAAGTGTTGTTGTTATCCCTACAAGACTGAAACGGCTATGTACTGTACTACAACAAGATAAGAGAAAAGAAAAGTGAACCGAAATAAATGGCCACTCAATTCACAAAATGGAGCCATGGCTCTCTTTTCATTAGTCTAGTTTTTACATTATTTTAAGTGACTATTATTATTATTAATAATATAACAGAATTTATTGTTATGCGTACTGAAAAATATGACCAAAATGTCATGCATAAGGTTCCATGTTATTAGACGTTTTTGTTTGGCTCGGCGTTTTTGTTTTGTGTCTCTATTTCTAATGCTAGGGCCGCACCTGCGTGTAATTGGTGGCGAAGCTTCGTACGTTTGGTACACTAGAAAATTATTGCGATAAAACTGTGGTCACATTAGCGACTTCGGTATTTTACACGAAGTATCGTGCAATAATTAAAGATGACCGAAATAATTTTTATGTCTTTAACTATGGATGACGAATTGCTTTACTATTACAGCTATATTATGCTAATAATTACATAATGATATTTTTGGATCCCTCTATGGCTTCCGCTTCATAATGGTGTATAAATTCTAACACCATTTCATCACCCCACTCCATATTTATTGATTAACTGGAGATCCTCGAACCTGTCAAACACAACGAAAATTTCCTCCGAAATGAAAAACGCTAGTCTGACCACAGAGCGCGATATATTAGCGCGCTAAAACCCTTTGACTTATCGCCACCCAAGCGATATTGCACACGAAGCCCGAATGTTCGCGACGATAGCCAATAATGACCGATCACATATGCGTATATCGTCTCATTGCACGAAGCTTCGTGACGATACACGCAGATGCGGCCCTAGCATAACTACAAGAAAGATCACATTCACTCTATAAAACCAAACGCCGGAAGTACGAAAGACATATTTTATACTTTCTAGAACGTTCGACAAGGTCATCAACATACGCCATCTAGTAGTGAGTAGCTAAACTTTTATGTAATTTAGAGACATTACTCCATATGATATTGCCATATAAATTATAATACTTAGGCCGTGTTTCGATATACACTGGGAGCACTGTAAGGTGTGACGTCAATTTAGTATGCTGCGAAGCCGTTCCTTTATAGTTAGTTATACTGGTTATTGTTTAAAATGGAACGCCCTACAGTATACTGTGATCGACGTTTATAAAAATAGTTAGGTTATGAATTAAATTTTGATGCAATTAAATATTTACAATCAAATTAATTACTTTCGTTACTGTCATTTCATACATAATATTTGTTTCACATTGCAATAAACACAATTTCATAAAAAAATCCATTTTTATTTTTAATAATTATCAATGGTGGACGGCGTGGACGCTGTTATCTGAACGCTGTTGATCACGTGATCAAATCACTGAGAGCACCTTACATCGGAGCGCACAATATATCGCGCTCTGTGGTTAGACCTATATACTGGGGGGGGCACAGTTAAAACATTACTTATTTTTACTGATCGTCGCGCCGCCTACAGATTGTTTGTACAAACATAGCTGCCATTTTGTTGTAATGTCAAAAGTTTGACAACTGAGAATGGTTATTTTTTGTTCCTAGCGTATGTACTTATTGTCAATAATCTATTTTCGGTTATTAATGTTCGTTCTGGAAATTATCTCAATTTTCATTATTAAGTTTATACTATTGCCGTTTCGTTAACGGCTGATATGTTATTTTTATATTTCAGGGTAGGTTTCATAGTAAAGAAAAATCTTATATAATTACATACCCACAATATGTAGATACGTAGGTATATATGTATATTACTTCAACTTTAGTTCACCGCCTTAACTATAGGTAGCAGCACTTTCCATACATGCATATTTTACCATCGAGTTGCCACTCTTTTTCAGTTAATATAATTTTACTCTTTGCCTATATATTTAAAATACTCTATGGGTTAGACTCAGTGTTGCATAAAAATCGATAGTTTGACTATCGATAGTTAACCTCAAAAAGTATTCATACTCGTCGTCGTCGTCGTCGTCACATATCAATACTATCGAGACTATCGATAGTATCGATAGATCTCCACGAGCAATACTATTAATAACGGCGATACTATAGATAGTAATTCATTCGATAGTATCAATACTATCGATCGACAATACTATATTGTAAATATCATTAGTTTTAACCTAAAACTATCGATACTATCGATTATTTCGGGCTATCGATTGCCAGAAAATTTTCAATAGTATTGCTTAAAAATATAAATACCGTAGTTGTGTCCCTGTTGCTTGTTTTCAGTGAATTTTGTGGTGACTTTTCTAGCAGTAACGTGCATTTGCATTCTTAATTTGAAGCCCAAGTTAACTAATAATGGTTAAGATCAATAGCCATTGAAAGTTGAGTAAAATTATAATGCTCCGAGACTTCTGGATAATTGGGTCAGAATGTGAGTGTGAATGAATGTAAGTGGTACCTTGTACTTGTACCACACTGTTGACAGTTTTCTGTCTACAGCCGCGGGCCGTTGCGTCCGGGGCAGTACCACACTCTCGCAGAAGATCGACGTCTGAGTAATGGCAATGTGCTATTGCGCTTCGTTCGGTGAGCGAGAAAGCCGGCAGCCCAACTGGGTGGGTTTGGGGATTTTATTAGTAGGCAGCGGCCTAAGCTATACCCTTGGTATTGCCAAGCTCTATGGGCGGCAGTAACACTTACCATCAGGTGTGCTGCTGCTTGTTCGTTCGCCACTATAAACAATAAAATAAAAAAATGGTTTGTTTCAGTATACTAATGAAACTCAGAATGTCTATTACTGTAAAATTTTATTGTAGTTATTAGTTTTGAAAGTTTCGGTTAACCAAAATTAAGAAAAACATAATCAGGAATTTTGAGTTACAATTCTACACAGAATTATGGCCGCAAGTCATTAGATTTGTTGTATTTTTAGCAAAATTAACCTAGTGAAATAAATTTATCAGGGTCCGAAAAACATAAGTTCTCTGTACGCTCGATTGCAATGTAATCCATCTAGAAGGCTCTATTAAAAATATGCTTACATATATGTAACTTCACATTATAGGGATATAGAAATATGTATCTAACTGAATCCAGAATCAATTTTCAATTATATATTATATACAATTGAAAATGAAATGAGCGAGATACAACGTTGACATTAAAATTCCCGAAACGAAAACATTTAAACCAACTTTGTGTTACTCTCTCTGACTCCACATTAGGTCTATAAACGTCACAATTTTTTCACAGCTTGCGTTGCATGTATCTTTTTTGTAATAAAGTTTTAAAATATGTCGAATTTCTTCATAGAATTGACTCATTTTAACAAAAAGAAAATAATTTGGAAAATCCAAAAGTGCACGCCTCATATTTTTTATATTATTTATCATTTACTATTAGTCAATGCCTGAAATAAAAATAAAATTAAAGAAAAAAGCCTTTTTTAAAAACAAGCTTTTATTATTTGCTAATAAAATAAAATAAAAAGTTAAAAATAAATTAACTCTAATAAGACATATAACACTTTATAACTTCATTGTAACCTTTAACGATAATTAAGCTTGTTCAACTACTACAAAATAATTCCATATCGTACATAATTATATATTTTTAACACTAAAACTTTACACCATAATTATTAAATCTTCCCGTTTCTATCACAGTCCCAATTTTATAAATAAAAGCGTGTTACATTTTGATGGTATGATTAATAACATTTACATACACATACATACATATCATCCCTTGCAGGGTAGGCAGAGAGAACAGAGTGCCAGAGAACTCTATCTTTGCATACTTCACTAGCTTCCTCAACATTCATAATTCTCTTCATACACGCTCGCCGGTTTCGGAGACTCTTGACTCCACCTTCCTTCAGTACATGACCGATCTGGTCTAGGTAGGTTAGTCTCGGTCTCCCTCGGTACCTACATCCTTCCACTTTCGCATTGTATATCTTCTTATCCAGACGTTCGTTCGGCATTCTTTCCACATGTCCGAACCATCGGAGCATTCCCTTTCGCATCTTTACACCAATACTCTCTTTCATACCTACTCGCTCTCTTACGTCGTCGTTACAAATGCGGTCGGTCAGCCTAACTCCACAGATTTTCCGCAGAGATCGCATTTCGACCGCATTAATTTTACATTCATGCTCTTTTCTGCATACCCAACTCTCGCTTCCATACAGTAATGTAGGGACAAGCACTGCGTTATGTATTGCTACACGTGCCTTCAGGCTGAGGTGGTAGCTGCCGAGAAGTTGCCCCAACGCTCCGTTCACTCTATTTCCCGCATTCACTCTTCGCTCTATATCAGTGGTGTACCTTCCATCTCGGCTAAATCCACATCCAAGATATACAAATTCATCCACTTGCTCTAGTACATCATTAACTATTGTTACTCTTACATCTGTTCTGGCTTCATCTCTTTCAAAGACCATTATTTTGGTTTTGCTCACATTCACGCGTAGAACCCTTTTCTTACAATCTTCTGTCATTGTGTCGACTAGGGTCTGCAGGTCAGTCGCTGACTGTGCCAGCAGGACTGCATCATCTGCATAAAGCAGAGCAGTGACCACTGAGTCGCCCATCTGGACTCCCACATTCATATCGTTCAACCTTTGGAGACATTTATCCAGATATATGATAAACAGCCTGGCTGACAGAACGCACCCCTGCTTAACGCCGATATTGACGTCAAACCAAGACGACATTCCATCATCCAGCCGCACACAGGCCCTACAGCCCATGTAACTGGATTGCACAGCCTGTAGCAGTTTACCGTTAATACCATACTCCGGTAAAATGTCCCAAAGTTCCTTTCGTACAACTGTGTCAAATGCTCTCTCAAGATCCACAAAACTGCAGAAAACCCTCTGACCTAGAGCCAGATGCTTCCCCACAATGTTGCGCAGAGAGAACACTTGATCCATGCATCCCCTTCCACTCCTGAAACCTCCTTGTGTCTCACACAATAAACCATCGGACACCATCTTCATTCTCCTTTCAATAATTTTACCGTATACTTTTGCTGCCAAACTGGTCAAGCTTATGGCTCTGTAATTTGCGCAGTCATAACGTGAACCCTTGTTTTTAAACAAAGGCACGATGACTGCGCTATTCCAGTCCCCGGGAACCATTCCCGAGCTCCAACATAAATTGAGGAGCAACAGGAACGCCTCCCAGACACAGGAGCCACCAAGCTTGATCATCTCGGCAGACACCATATCAATGCCCGCTGCCTTACCATTTTTCAAACTTCTTATCGCCCATTCAACTTCATCCATACTGATGCCATCGGAGGACGCCGTTGTCGAATGTTGATCTACTAAACCTCATGCGACACTGGCGCCAACCGTAGCATCTGCATACATATCGCCAAAATATTCACTCCATCGGCTTAACACGTCTTGTGTTTGTGTAAGAATGTCTCCACCTTTAGACCTTATTTTATTCATTCTGAAGGCTGACCAACCACCCCGAGACTTCTTCACCTTCCTCCAAAAGAGTTTGGTGTTACCCTTGAAGTTTTTAGTCAGCCTATCTTCTGCACTCATACTTGCTCCATCACGTTTCTCTTTCACTAAGGCCTTGGTGTCATTCTTACATTGCCGATATATTTCTTTCTTCTGTTCAGTCATACTGTCATTCAGATTCAAAGAAGAGACATAGTCCAGCCACGCTTTCTTCTTTTGCTCTACGGAAGCTGCCACTTCCGCATCCCACCATGCATCACCATTTGTTTTTCTATGCTTCTTTGAACTTCCACATACTTCTTTCGCTGTGTCTACCATACTCTCTTTCAATACTCTCCAGCATTCCTCAATGTCCGATTGCGGCTGGCTTGCCATCGTCAGCCGTTCTCGGACACCCTCTGCATACTTTTCTCTTACACACTCTTCTTGCAACCTTTCAACCTTTATTCTTTCAAGCCCTCCGAAGTGGACACGCTCTCGCCAGTGCCTCCACTTTCTGAACCGTAGTGGTCCGTATCGACTGTGGGGCCCCTGTAGGCTCTTGCGTCCAATATTTTGCTTCGGAGGCGACTGTCTACCAAAATTAAATCTATTATACTTTTCTGTTCATTCCTTCTCCATGTATACATATGGATGTCCTTATGTTGGAAAAATGTGTTTGACACAATAAGGTTTCTCTCCATGCATACATCCGCTTTGAGCATTTAGCACCTTCTTTTTCCTATGGCCAGCTTCCAGATCCAACATCAGATCCTGGTTACCAAATAGTATCAAAGTACTCGTCAAGACGAATAAAACGAGTGCAAACTCGATGGAGTTGCGTCGTTTAATTACGGAGTTCCTATGGCCCGCTTCCAGGTCGATCGTCAGACCCTAGTTACCATATAGTATCAAAGTAACCGACAAGACAAATCAAACGAGCCTAAACTCGATAAAGTTGCGTCGTTTAATTACGGAGTTCCTATGCCTAGCTTCCAGGTCCATGATCAGACCCTGGTTTCCAGATAGTATTAAAGTACTCGCCAAGACGAATCAAATAAGCCCAATTTCGATGGGCTTGCGTCGTTTAATTACGGAGTTCCTATGGCCAGCTTCTAGGTCCATCGTCAGACCCTAGTTACCATATAATCTCAAAGTACTCGACAAGACAAATCAAACGAGTCTAAACTTGATGAGGTTGCGTCGTTTAATTACGGAGTTCCTATGGATAGCTTCCAGGTCCGTGGTCAGACCCTGGTTTCCATATAGTATCAAAGTACTCGCCAAGACTAATCAAATAAGCCCAATTTCGATGGAGTCGCGTCATTTAATCACGGAGTTCCTATGACCAGCTTCCAGGTCCATCGTCAGACCCTGGTTTCCAGATAGTATTAAAGTACTCGCAAAGACGAATCAAATAAGCCCAATTTCGATGGGGTTGCGTCGTTTAATTACGGAGTTCCTATGGCCAGCTTCTAGGTCCATCGTCAGAACCTAGTTACCATATAATCTCAAAGTATTCGACAAGACAAATCAAACGAGTCTAAACTTGATGAGGTTGCGTCGTTTAATTACGGAGTTCCTATGGATAGCTTCCAGGTCCATGGTCAGACCCTGGTTTCCATATAGTATCAAAGTACTCGCCAAGACTAATCAAATAAGCCCAATTTCGATGGAGTCGCGTCGTTTAATCACAGAGTTCCTATGGCCAGCTTCCAGGTCCATCGTCAGACCCTGGTTAGCATATAGTATCAAAGTACTCGTCAAGAAGAATCAAACGAGCCCAAACTCGATGGGGTTGCGTCGTTTAATTACGGAGTTTCTTTGGCCCGTTTCCAGGTCCATCGTCAGACCCTGGTTACCATATAGTATTAAAGTAATCATCAAGACAAATGAAATGAGCCAAACTCGAAAGGGTTGCATCGTTTAATTACGGAGTTCCTATGGCCAGCTTCCAGGTTCATCATCAGATCAGCTCTATGTCACAATAAAATTGCATTGTCATCCGATTTATATATGCATGCTAAATTTCAGCTCAATCGGAAAGCAGGAAGAGGATCGGAGGGGGACTTGGACTTGGAAGGACTTGCAAGATTTGATTATAGACAACGGGACAGGTGAAACTAAATATAAGCTTGTAATGAAAGAAAAGAAATACTTTTGAAAACGTACAGCTAAACATAGCTGTATAGGCTGAATGGGATTTATTTCCTTTGCCTGTCCGAATGGACGAACAAAAAAATGTAAACGAACCCAATTTCATAAGGTATACATACACTAAAGACTAAGCAGATTAGTTTTTTATTAATTGCAATTAAACGACAAAGAATTACCAAGCCATTTTCGAAAAGAAAAACTTCGATACATTCATTTTTACGGTCGTAATCCTGCCAGATACAAAATATTTTCTCCGACGTCTTCGAATATTTTTTTAAATCAACTATTTTCTTACTTTAAACAAAATAATTGCTTTTTAAAAATATCAAATACGTTTAAACGAATGTTTTTTCTTGACATATGTATTATAATATTATCCTATAAGTGGAATGTGAGAAAATTACAATCATTTTTATGTTTGAAAAGTGCTTGATTTTCATATGTCGAGAGTAGAGCAAGACCTCAACGCTTCGCTTATGAGGCGTGCAATAAAATGAGAGACTACGGAAAATAACATTTTAACTAAATTGTTTCTTTATTTAAATGATACTTTTAATTTGTTATCAATACCAGCCAGATATAACTAGTAAAGCCAAAGAAATTGTATTAAAAGTTTATACAGACTATTTACGAAAAGACTTTTTCTCTTCTTCTTATGTATTGGCAATTAGCTACATATACGAGCTATTGGTGCCAGTGTCAAGTAATAAATATTTTCACGTTTTTAGTCTTTCAAGTCAGTCGTTGTCTAAGTCAAATTGCCACCATTAACAGTGCAATGGCCACACTGTTAATGGTATATTGTGGGAATTTTGATGGAAAACGAAAACGTTGTAAAGCACTTTTATATGATATTCACTACATCCCAGTATTTCCGCACATCACATTACATAAAATGCCATCAAAATTATCTAATATAACACGTTAAAACACTAAGATATCGAATATAATACAAGAGCACCACATGACGTTTTCAAATTCCCGTCAAAAGTCCGACTTTTTCTCTGTCTTAGTCAGTGTTGCATAAAAATCGATAGTTTGACTATCGATAGTTAACCTCAAAAAGTATTCATACTATCGATAGGACTATCGATAGTATCGTACATATCAATACTATCGAGACTATCGATAGTATCGATAGCTCTCCACGAGCAATACTATTAATAACGGCGATACTATCGATACTATCGATAGTGATTCATTCGATAGTATCAATACTATCGATAGTATCGTTAATACCATTAGTTTTAGCGTAAAACTATCGATACTATCGATAGTATCGACTATTTCGGGCTATCGATTGCCAGAAAATTTTCAATAGTATTGCTTAAAAATATAAATACCGTAGTTGTGTCCCTGTTGCTTGTTTTCAGTGAATTTTGTGGTGACTTTTCTAGCAGTAACGTGCATTTGCGTTCTTACTTTGAAGCCCAAGTTAGCTAATAATGGTTAAGATCAATAGCCATTGAAAGTTGAGTAAAATTATAATGCTGCGAGACTTCTGGACAATTGGGTCGGAATGTGTGAATGAATGTAAGTGGTACCTTGTACTTGTACCACCCTGTTGACAGTTTTCTGTCTACAGCCGCGGGCCGGTGGTTCCGGGGTAGTACCACACTTTCGTAGAAGATCGGCGTCTGAGTAATGGCAATGTGCTATTGCGCTTCGTTCGGTGAGCGAAAAAGCTGGCAGTTCAACTGGGTGGGTTTGGGGATTTTATTAGTAGGCAGTGGTCTAAGCTATAACCTTAGTATTGCCAAGCTCCATGGGCGACTGTGACACTTACCATCAGGTGTGCTGCTTGCTCGTTCGCCACCATAAGCAATAAAATGAAAAAAAATGGTTTGTTCCAGTATACTAATGAAACTCAGAATGTCTATTACTATAAAATTTTAGTGTAATTATTAGCTTTGAAAGTTTCGGTTAAACAAAATTATGAAAAACATAATCAAGAATTCTGAGTTACAATTCTACACAGAATTATGGCCGTAATTAGTCATTAGATTTGTTGTATTTTTAGCGATATTAATCTAGTGAAGTAAATTTAACAGGGTCCGAAAAACATAAGTTCTCTGTATGCTCGATTGCAATGTGATCCATCTAGAAGGCTCTATTAAAAATATGCTTACATATATGTAACTTCACATTATAGGGATATAGAAATATATATCTAACTGAATCCAGAATAATTTTTTAATTGTATATTATATACAATTGAAAATGAAATGAGCGAGATGCAACGTTGACATCAAAATTCCCGAATTGAAAACATTTAAACCATTGTGTTACTCTCTCTGACACCACATTAGGTCCATAAACGTCACAATTTGTTCACAGCTTGCGTTGCATGTATCTTTTTTGTAATAAAGTTTTAAAATATGTCGAATTTCTTCATAGGATTGACCCATTTTAACAAAAAGAAAAAAAAAGTGTGCGTGTAACCTTTACGCGCGATTGAAGTAAAATTTCTTTGGCGTTGACGACATATATCACTGAAATGATTAAATATTAACTTAAATAAATAAATATTATATTATAATTATATCTATTAATCATTTGCTTTACAATGATTATTCATTATTACAAATGTTATATTAGTACTATTCATTCGAAACAGGTAATTGAAGCGAGTACAGTAGTTCATTATAAATTTTAATATATATAGTTAAAATTTGTAAAAATTTCTATAGCGCGATTTAGACTCTAATATATGTCCTCTTAGAATCCATTAACTTTGTTACAGCGCCATCTAGTAATAAATTATGATCCTATTTAAAAAAATCTGAGTTACTCCCTAGTCGCGCCTAAAGAAGTTTTACTTCAAAAAGAAAATAAATAAATGAAATAATCCAAGAATATGACATAATACTTCCACATTCCCACCGAAACTCAAGAAATATTGACAGCAGCAAGTATTGCTATTATAATTGTTTCACTTTGTTAGTATCACAAATTTAATGTTATTCACCTGACTAAAATTTGTTTTACTCTTCTTCTTCTTCTTCTTATGTATTGGCAATCAGCAACATATACGAGCTATTGGTGCCAGTGTCAAGTTATAAATATTTTCACGTTTTTAGTCTTTCAAGTCAGTCGTTGTCTAAGTCAAACTGTACCATTAACAGTGCAATGGCCACACTGTTAATGGTATCTTGTGGGAATTTTGATGGAAAATGAAAACGTTGTAAAGCACTTTTATATGATATTCACTACATCCTAGTATCGCCGCACATCACATTACATAAAATGCCATCAAAATTATCTAATATAACACGTTAAAACACTACGATATCGAATATAATACAAGATAATATAATACATGACGTTTTCAAATTCCCGTCAAAAGTCGTCTTGTTCTACTCTATGATGACGCAAATTTAAATAAATTTCTTTAATAATAATGTCAGTACTTGGCTTACCACATAACATAACTTTAGACAACAATACTATCGAATAGTTGCTTGCTATCGATAGTCCAAAATAGTCGATACTATCGATAGTATCGATAGTTTTGAGTTAAAACTAATGGTATTAGCGATACTATCGATAGTATTGATACTATCGAATGAATCACTATCGATAGTATCGTTGTTATTGATAGTATTGCTCGTAGAGAGCTATCGATACTATCGATAGTATTGACGTATTACAATACAATCGTATATCGTACATATACTATTGATACTATTGCTTATACGTAAACTATCGATAGACAATTGATTGTCTATCGATAGTAGACTATCGATATGCAACACTAGTCTTAGTATATACCAATGAATGTAATATCCCAGATAGCAATATGAAGTCCTGACGAATTTCAACCGAGTTCTTGAATCTGATTATGACTTCCGATTACTAACGCGAAGGACTCTTCAAGAATTCTTGAAGAATTCCATGCGCCACTTAATGAATAATTTCTGAACTCTTAAAAAAGTACACATGAGGAACCCTTTTTCCTGATTCAGATATGTTAATTCTTCAGGAGTTCCAATTTCTGATTCAGATTAGTTAATTCTTCAAGAGTTCCGATTTCTGATTCAGATTTGTTCATTCTTCAAGAGTTCCGATTTCTGATTCAGAAAAATGACTTCCTGATGAATTAAATTTTAAGAATGTATTATAAAAAATAGATTATAGTGAAATTAAATTTTTATTTAGAATTTATTTATTATGAAGCTAAAAGTTACATATTATCTGTTAAGTAATGAAATATTATAAACTATTCAATAGTTTTATAAAAAAATAATAAATTTCTAACATCATGCTTCTAATTGTCAGCTTCGTGCTTTTTATTTTTGTATTTGACACGGTCACTACCGTGTTGGAGCCAAGTCATAATTGATTGATTGATTTCATTAACTGTCACTCGCATGCCACTAATTGAAGCAATAGTATCTAGAATCATAAAAATTAATAAACAATTATATGTATAGTTATATATATAATTATGTATACAATTATATACACAATTATATATATATATATATATATATATATATATATATATATATATATATATATATATATATATATATATATATATATATATATATACATATATATATATAATTATATATATAATCAGATTACCTGTTAGTATCTCAATGAATTTCATTTTTTTGACAGCAATTGTATTCTTCTGGCCACTCCACGACAATTTGCAGCTCAATTCATCAGTTATGATATAACTTAAAATGTCGCGAATCATTTTTTTACCACCCGAACCTCCTCTGAATGTTATGAGTTTAATCTGGAAAAGTACAGCAATACACAACGTAAATGATTAAAAAGTAAATTAATTTCCATGGTAAAAACGACGCAATAATGATTGATAGATGAAACAAATAAAAATTAATATTTTGGAAATACAATGAAGAAAAAATGAAAATCGTTCAAATAATAAACCTAATACCAGAACCACGAACAATGTTGAATTGATTCATATCACTTTTAAAACAATCCCAATAATTCATTGAATACTTTTTTTTTTAACATCATATCACAGAGATTTGCTTATCTAAAAAAAAATTAAATAAATAACTTCCACTAAAATATAATATTAAATAATTTCTTTTTAAAATATAATAGAAAATGTTATTGTTAAAGAGTTTCAAAAGATTACTTTTTTTTTTCTGTAAATAAATTTTGCTATAAAATCATTTATAACTTTAAAATACTATACATAGAAGTATACAATAACCGAATTAATAAAGCCATCATTATACGTAATTTTTTAAGTGAAACATTAAAAATGGAAAAAAGAAAAATAAAATTTTTACTTTATAACGTACGAGATAAATTATGAAATAAAGATCATTAAAATTTTCTGCTATTAGGCCTTTCATTTTAATTCTATCAATCATAATCTGCGTAAATTTTATAATAATAATAATAATAAAAATTTTTTACAAATTGAGAGCGTGCTTCTTCATTGTTTGTTAATGTTGTGTTAAATTGGATTCAATTTCATCTATTCAATTTCATCTATTGCAAATTGAGGCAGTGCATTGAGTAAAGTGTTTTGAGATATTTGAGTTGTTTTATCAGAATGTAAAGAGTTGAAGTTCATGATTATAATGTCAAGTTTACGGGAAATGAGATGTAGTTGAGATCGACATGCAGCTGTTGAAATAAAATAAAAATTTTTTAGTATTCACCAAATTATACCAATAACATTTTTTAAAAAAATATGAGATAAAACATAAGGAAGAACTAAGTAATATAAAACAAAAACGTATCAAATACTTAATTTTACTTGAATTTTATGAGAAAAAAATAAAATATTTTTTTATTGCTTTTTTTAAATAGTTCAATAGTTTTTAAAATAATAGTAAAAAAGCTCACTTCATTTTTGTGACTTGAATTTAATAGAATTTAATTATACTTACAACAGCAGCCTTGAGAACATGGTACAATAGGTTGTTCGTTTGTACAGACAACTTTTTTCTGATTTGATAATTTTGCAGCTGGATCATTCAAATTATCAAAAATCGGTATGCTATTATTAACATGTAATGCTGAAGACTTCTGGGGAGCATCAGAACTAGAAGCATTGCCTTCTTGAGTTCTGTTTTGCTTCAATGCAATGATTTCTCTTGGTTTGTAAGGAATGTCTATGGAAACGAATGATACATGTTAAAATAATAAAATTTTCTCAAAATTACAACTTATGATGTTCAATATTTACCAAGAATTTCAACATTAAGCACTAATGGTTTTTCACTCATATTTACTTCTTTTTGTGAATTATTATTTTGATCCTCAAAAAAATCCCCATAATCCAAAGGCTGTGTATCAAGTAAATTATCTTCTATATTAATGTCATCAGATTCAGTAGATTTAAATCCAAAATTATTCATATCGGTGCTTCCAGTTCTTTTTTCATTGAGTTCTATTATTAACAAATTAAAAAAATTAAAGTATTACACATTTGCGATTATTATAAGACAACATTGTCGTACCTTCAATATCATCATTACTATTACTTGAACTATGGTCTGAACTGTCATGATAGCGTGCTGGCAGTTTTTTTTTTTTTTTTTCGGATTCATGATCAACACGAGTTCTTTGTAGTCTTCGATTTTTTTTGACTTTTAGATAATTCCGCGAACGGTTTTCGCGGAATCATTGTTTTTGATAATGGAAAAAGTCTTTCAGTGAGAAAAAAGTAAATAATTAAGTAAACACACAACAATTCACATTGTTATGTAAATTACACAAAATATCGTACGAACTTTCGATTAAAAATAAAAAAAATTATACTTTCTTATGCATATATTATACAAATTAATAATAATTTATCTCACTTATGTTATTTAAATTTAATTGAATTAATAGAACTTAATAACTTTATAAATGAAGCAAAACAGAATTGTTTGGTTAGAAAACACAACCACTCATTTTCATAAAACGCAATGCGCATGCGTAAGTCTAGATCAGATTAAAAATGTCTTTAGAAGTTCTTTTTTTTGAATACTGTAAGAATTGAGAAAAAAGAACACCTGCAAGTGTCAAAAATCTGAAGTCTTTATTTGAGGTTCTTAAAGAATTCTTTTTTAGGACCTCTTGAAAATGAATTCTGTGAGAAGCCATAATAAGACTCCGGTAAGAAATCCTTTAAATGAATCCGTACTGGATTCTTTCTGATTTGCGTGCTGTCTGGGATAACACTGTGTGATAGTGATAAACACACTAGAAAAATTAAGTAATCCAGGAATATGACATAATACTTCCACATTCCCACCGAAATTCAAGAAATATTGACAGCCGCAAGTATTGCTCTTATAATTGTTTCACTTTGTTAGTATCACAAATTTAATGTTATTCACCTGACTAAAATTTGTTCTACTCTATGATGACGCAAATTTAAATAAATTTCTTTAATAATAATGTCAGTACTTGGCTTACTATTATGAAGCTGAACCCATGAAGGGATCCAAAAAAGTCATTATGTAATTATTAGCGTAATATAGCTGTAAAAGTAAAGCAACTCGTCATCCATAGTTAAACGCATGAAAATTATTTCGGCCATCTTTAATTATTGGATGATACTTCGTGTAAAATACCGAAGTCGCTAATATGACCAGATTTATCGCGATAACTTATTAGTGTACAAAACGTACGAAGCTTCGCTACACATTACTTCGGGATGATACACGCACGTGCGGCCCTAGCATAAGTGTAGGTATTGATACCAAGGCTCCAGTTAGACGTTGATATACTAGTAAGCGTATAAATTCCGTTTCGCCTTTTCACCTAGTTTTAATATGCTCGACAAATGTTTTTTTTCCTACCTAGGACTAGTCGAAATAGCAAACTGATTCTTTCCTTTTGACTGCCATATTATTGAATTTTACACGCGGCACCGATTGTAAATTTCCTTTTAATAAAATATATTTTTTGTGGATCAAATGCAAGCCGCTTTCGTGTGCCCCATTCGGATATATCATTGAGACATGTATTCGCTAATTTCTTTAAACCACCCCTATTGTTTGATTCTACGAGTAAAAGAGTCGTCGGCAATATAGCCGATCAATCGACAATTCTTTGTAATTCGAGAAAATCGTCAAAATCTAAATTCCAGACTTAACACGGAACCTTGAGCGCACCAGCGTCAGTGGCTTCGACACAGCATGGTGACTAAGTTTCGGTTTAGTCGAGTTTTGTGAAAATTTATTGCCCTGTGGAATACAAGCATTTTATTTTCTATCAGTTCCTTTTCTAGTCATATAAATAGGAGGACTGCTGTATTGTTACTTGTAACAATCGAGAATTTTCACTTTTTTTTATAACTACAAAGCAAAAAAATCTAGCAGAACTATGTGAACATAACACGCAACATGTTCGCGTTACCGTAACTAGAAGCATGAGAAGCCGTCAATCTAAAATACTGTTGTTTTTTTTTGGGTGGGTTATGGTCGGCGCACTACTCGCATCACTCCGTCCGGGGCCGACAGAGGGGCGTACGCACGCATACCCGTAACCCACCCGTGAACCTCGCCTTCGTCGTTGGACCGGCCACCGGAGCAGCGTTAACTTGTCGTCAGTGGCCGGCCCAACGGAATACCCCCTGAGTCCCCCCGTCTAAACGACCCACAGCCCATCGCAGGAACGCAAGAAGTCCGTCCGCCTCATGACCCCTGCCGGGCGTTGGGAGGGTCCGGGAGACCTCCATCCGGGTATACCGGTGGTCCGATAGGGTCTCAACCTCCTCCGCGACGCACCAGTTCTTCACGCGTGCGGCGACAATGTGGCAAAGTCCACTATCGACCCGCCCCGCTGCCGCACGCACCGAACCCCTGTTCAACAAACAGAGGCCCAGTACCGCCGCCCACTCCTCGTCCGCCCGTCCGTCCTGGAGAACCCCCACGCCATGGACTTGGCGTTGAAGTCCCCCAGAACGAAGACTTGGTGCGGTGCCAGTCCCCGTAACGCTCCTGTTAGTGGAGAGATAGACTCCGAAAGGCGTAATATCTTCCCAGTCCGCCGCAACGTATCCGACGCCCCTATCCCTAAGGGTCAGGGACGACGAAGGCCACGACGTGGAGGCGTCGATTGCCACAGTACCGTCAGCGCTACCCAGCCAGTTAGGCCGGTCGGGCACCACGTACGGCTCCGCGGCTACTCCTATCAATCACTCCGCCATGGCTTGCTCTCCGCCTCTGGCCGCGCGTCTTTTTGCTCCGCTCAGCCACCTGCCAGCCCTGTTCGAGCCTGGCAGCAGCGCTGGGCGCAGCAGATGCGGTCGCGGGTGCGCCAGCCGGGGCCCGCGGCGCAGCCACTGGCGCCGGCCGCTGCCCGGTCTTGGCGGGAGCCGGCACCGTGCCGGCCTTCTTCTTGGCCCCCTTGGGCCCACCTACGGCCGCGGCATAGCTCACCACGCGGCCACCCTGACAGAGCAGCGGGGTGGGAGCCGGCGCCTACGGTCGCTCCGCCTTGTCCGCGGCGAGGGCCGGCCGGAGGTGGCTCGGGCGGAAGACGTGCCGCCACGGCCTGGATGCGCGCATCCATCAGCTCGATTTTTGCGAAGATGACGCGCATCGCTTCCTCCGGCACACCATGCACCACAGGGGGCGGGTCCTTTCCTTTCCTGGGCCTTCCGCGCTTCCTGGCGGCGCCACCACGGGCGCAGAGGACGGGCGCGATCTCACTGGCGCAGCCCGTGTCGACGGCGCAGCCGGCACTATGAGTGCGAATTGGGACCGCAGGTCAGCCATGTCCTTGGCCAACCCGCGGTTCTCCTTCCGCACCGCCGAAAGCTCCGACTCGAGAAAATATATTGTTTAGTAGTACTTAGCATTGTTTGAATTTTAGAAAAGATAAAAGTAAGGAGCAACATAGGGAAGACTGCACAGATGGCGTAATGGTTGAAGATAACGATCTAACATGTCAAGTTCGAATCCCACATATGACATTATTGTGTGTGATACCTACACAAATTGTTGTTCAGAGTCTGGGTAAAATTGCAATTTGTAAAGACCCCGGCAATAAAAGGATTATTTCCTTAGTGAAAGTTGTCGTTAAAATTGAGTCGCCCTAATTTTTCGTAGGTACAGTCATTCCAATAGAATCTCCCAGTGGACGTCCACTATTTTACTTAGCCTTCCTCAAAGTGAATAATGCCATAATCATTACGATTGGCTGCCGAGTGGATGGTGTGTTAGTGTTAAGTAGCCAGGAAAGTTCTGCTTGTCATCCCTCAGGTTTCTACGACTATCAGAGAAAGTAGACTCCACTTTCTCACCTCTGTCATCGCCCTCTAGATATTTACTAAAGAGTCACAGTCACCGCCATGAGAAATCCAATAGAATGTTGAAATAAAATAACAAAAAGTCTTAAATGTTTAAATTTAACTATCTGTCAAGATTATTAACAGTTATTTATAATTAAATAGTAGATACATTTCTACAACAAAATTCATGATTACATACAAGATTAAAACAAGCACTTTTGTCAATTAATTGTTAATTAAAACACCACTGAAATCGATATTCTTAAAATATCATTCGTCATAAAGATTACATTCACAAATGCATTTCATTAACTGAAATCAACATAACAATGTATTCTACAGAGGCGTCTTCCGTTTAAATCACAAAATACTCTGGGAATCACTCAAACAATGAAAATATTTCAAATATTTTAACCATTTAAATTGCAAAATACGCAACACATTTTATTATCACAGCACTCATATCAATTGAGGTTGTCAAAGACGAACACACCTATATTATAAAGTCATACAATTAGGTTAGCTCCCAGAGTATAATTAATGAGACTCAAAGAACATTCAAATTGATAACATTAACGATGAATGATAACCGTACTTTATTATGTTTACTAATTCGTCAATACATATTCTAACTAAGGAAATATAATTATCGACGATGACGTCGCTTCTTTTTGTTTGCACGTACATTACCATTTTGAGGTAACCCATCAGACGGTCCACTTGAAGATGGCGGAGCGACGGGCGGCGGTGGAACGGGCGGTGAGGCCACTGGCTGATGTTGAATAAAACCAACACGGTGTACAATATCCTGCGCAATTCCATTCTGTGAGTTTTGCCCTTGTGGAGCACTAAATTGGTTAATAGATCTCGGAGCTTGTACGGGTGGCATTTGCACTGGTGGTGGCTGCGCATCGTTCAACGCAGCTCTTAGACGCTGTCGCATACGTCTGCGTGCGTTACGTGAAAGAGGAGCATTTTCAGCACCAATTTGTTGATTCACATGAATCGCAGCGGGCTCCACTGGAGCAGAAGAGCCTGTTCGATCATTCGCTTCCGAATAGCGTTGATTTTCCATTCTAACACGCATTTCAGCTTCGGAACGTAACGCGTCTGCTTCAAGTCCAAGAGTAGCGAAAGCTCGCGATAGTCTAGCTACGTCATTTTGCAAATCTTGCAGAAAGGGTTCTAAGTCGTGAGCCGCGTGGTGTGCATGATCATTATCACGGTTATTGCCACGGTTGGCGACACGCAGTACTGCACGCGGTTGGGTTTGCTGCGCTAGTTGATCAGCTGGCGTACGACGTACAGACAGCTTGCCGCTAATCGATACTGGTGCAATTAGTGCTCGCGCATCAAGTCCATTTATTATCAAACAATGTCCACGGGTTTTCAATGTCCCTTCACATGATCTGACGGACCAAACCTGATAGATAACAAAAAATAAAATTTCACACAAGCTACTATAATTCAGTGTCTTTTAGTAAATAACTGTTAACTAAATGAGGTAAAGGGTTGTAGTACAATTAGTTTGAATTAATAAAAAAAATATGAATAAATATTTGCAGTGTCACAAGTCGGCTAAACACCCACACTTGATAAGTGACAGCCAACACCAATGTAGACTTCGTTTGCTATTACTGTGTGTCGCTCGAATAGTAGCCCAGTGAAGTCGGGCCCTTACTTTTGAACTGGCCTCGTTTGCACTTATAAAACGCGCTATCCATTGCACTTACGTTGCCTTAACTTAAGCTCAATTTGGCCTAGGTCTTAGAAATCTGTATATATTAATCACAAGGACCACGCGAGGTAAATTAAGAAGGAAATTTTAATATAGATTCTTAGATAGCCTTTGATCTGCCCTTGACCGCATTGTTCATTTGAATAACAATAGATTTTTATAAATTAAAATAATCTCTGCGCCTAAGTGGGCGTTCAAGTATTACGTAACGCAATTTTTGAAGATTTTTGATCCTCCCTCCCCTACATGTAACGCGTCGTAACATATGTCTGTACCCCCCTTCCCCTCCCTGAACGTAACTTAACACTCAAGTGACCGTTTTTAAACGTGCTTGAGGCAATAAAAAAAGAGATGATGCCAAGCTCGCAATACATGTGTATGTTGTTTATTCATCATCTAAAAAAATAAAAATTTGCGTGTCAACTTAAGAAATTTTAATTCCCTAGTTTTTTATTTAATAAAAAAAACAAGGCTACGTACGCGTTGTTTGTACCCCCCTCCCGACTATGTAATGCATTGTAACATTTAACAAGACCCCCTCCCCCAAATTGCGTTACGTAATACTTGAACGGTCCCTAACACTATTTGCCGCTGATTTTCTCGAATAATTTATCCAGTATATTCGTCTTTTCGATCATAGCACTTTACAGTGTTAATTAGCGAGAACTGCTTTAGTGGGCGATTAGGTGATTCATGCAAATAATATGCACATGCTAGTACTATTGAACTTTCGCAACCTCATATTCATAAAAACTTATTTGTAAAAAGAAAAATTACTATGTAAGCATTTTTTATTATACACATATGGGTATAATAAAAATGCTTACATAGTAATTTTTCATATGTATAGGAAATCTGTTTCAATTGCTTTACAGAAATATAGCAAGTACATATAACCAATTCTCCAACCACATTCTCATTCCTTCATCATCATCATTATTCAGATTTCACAATCCACTGCCGGTCCAAGTCTATAGATTCAAGGCCCAAGTCGTGTTTACAATGTTTCATTTGCTGACCACACAAATATTTGTGTTATGTGGCTATCAAAGCCATATCAATCGACATTAGATCAATATCCAATGAATTGGAACATTAAATCATCTAAGCAGTGTAATAAAACAGTCCTAAAATTGCCCTGTAATCAAAAAAACTGCGTAATATCTAGGTTACATTAGAATATTACTTACACAATCAGAAAATATTGCTTCACGATCATTTCCCGATATAGTAATTGTGTAAGAAAATTCATGTGCCACCCAAGGTGATGCTGCCATAGATAACCATGCACAAAGAGCATCATCTGCAATAATACACAAATAACTTTAATGTATATTGCATAAAAAAAAATTGCAGCACATAGGACCTCCGATACTTACTACTTATTTCTATTATCAAAAAGAATATTCCCATATCTGCTACTCTAACAGCAGTAACAAGTCTTCCAGGGGTAGTAGAAAACTGCCAGGCTTGTACATATTCACCATTCTCAGATTTGCCCTAGAAAATTTAAATTAAAATACTATATTTTTCTATAGTCATAAAATATCAAAACAAAATTTTAAGGATTGTTCTTCTGCAGCATATATATGTCCCACTACTGGTTATGAACCTCCTGCACAATACCTACTGTATTATTTTAGTTAGAATAACTAGGACAAGGTTTTCTTTGATTTTTCTTAATTGTAGTGATGTGATCTCATTAGGTCTTTTAATCATTTTCTATGAATATGGTAAGAATCAAGGAAAATCCACAAAACCCTGTGCCCATGTTAGCGCTGGTATGGTAATTTTATTTTGCCATCTGAAGGCAGTCTATATGGACAGATGGGACATATATAGGCTGGGAAGGCAACTCTATCTAGACATACCTCAATAAGTTCTGGAGAATGAAAATAACGCAGATGATTGAGCAAACGGGCTGCAGGCAATCTCACCCCATTTCCAGTTTTGCATGACAGACAACGAAACAGGCCTTTGCAAGCTTGAGGAGCCCTAGATGTGGATTGCTGAAATGACCAGTACAATTTGGAATATAAAAAGAAACTTCTAATCTAGCAATGGAATAGATGAGACACACAGAAAAACTTTACATAGTGAATTGAAATAGTAGGTCGATCCATACATTAACCAATTGAGATCTACTACCGTCTCAATATAGGAGAATGCCATAATAGTTGTTTTAGAATATTTCGAGGCTCAGAATTGGGGAACTTTTAAGATTCGTTCACATTTTTGAATTGCAGATTGTGTTTTTCCTAGAATTTGGGTTTCAAGCAACAACCTAGTCCTAGAATGCATTACAGATAAAAAGCATACCGCATATCAATTAATCTACTAATTTATTATTACCTGTCATTTTAATCTTCTAAATTATACATACGATCATATTTTGAATCCATCACAAATATCATATTCTGGCGGACACCGAAATTTACCAGTCATCCTAATTATTAAATCATCTTAATGTTTTAATTTTAATCAGGGCTCTTTATATTTTTGCAATAATCTATCAGAGTGGTGGGATATAGGTGCTAGAATCAGACAACAGTAGTTCACTAGTGCTAGAATCAGACAGTTTTCAAAGGAGAGATAACTGAAGGTATGTGAAGTAATAGATTGACTAGCAACACCTATATGGTTACAGCACATAAATACGATGCACGGGTCTGAAGTACAATAAATTAATGGTGTGATTACAGCTTTGGTTGCTTTCAACTTTAATCAAATTGGTGTATCATTGAAAGAAAGGGATAATAAAAAGAAAGCCATAAGTAGAGATAAAAACTTGGACAACCAAAATTTTATTAAACATGACATCTGATTCTTTGTTTGCAGGACTAGTAGCAGCCATCTCACAGGCTGAAAGAAAATAAGAAGTTTCTTTTCATATAAAATTTTGTATTAGTTTCTTTTATTTAAAAGCTAACACTAAATTCTAATTCAAAGAACTAGGCTATAACAATAACAGCAAATACAAATAATTAGTACCTTAAAATTGAAAGAATTGGAAGAAAATCTTATGCCTAACTGATCTCAATCAAATTAAGTTCGTTAATACCAACAATAATTACTAAAAAGAGCATAATGTAATTAATTCTTATTGCAACCTTGCCCATTCAAAATATGAATATTTTGCAATTAATTAGCCTTAAGACTATACCTTCAACATATTCCATGTATTATTGCCAATTTGAATTAAGTACAACTTTGTAATATAGTCAGAATACAGTTGATTATAATCATTGCAAGGAACAATGGCCAAATGATCTCTTATATTTTTCTCTCTAAAACTGGTATCTAGCAGATTCTAATAAGAATTTTATTCTCATACATGCAGGTCTCATCACTTAATTCTTTATCATCAAAGTAAATATTTTTTCTTGTTAATGTATAAATATACAAGTTTCAGAAGCACGTTTGTAGTTTTGAACCAAAGTTACTGATCAACAGTATTAGCTATAGTTCTCCCCCTCCAAGTTATGTTTTTTACAAAATCAATGAGTATATAATGAGATAATATTAAGAAAATAAATGATTCAAAGTTATTCATGATAGTAACTGCTAAATTGAAAGTCTTATACATGTACACAAATGAAAAATACAATATTAACAATTCTCTTTGAAACACACTAAGAAATAATCCTATCTTTCCAAAGCCTTGTACTATGGGGGATTGTAGAACATACAATTAATGACACAAATAATAACCAGTCTCAGAACATTAATTTGTGGATGGCACAAACTGTCCTGCTTGGGGATTAAACCTACAACCCTCCACATGAGAGCTTACTACTGAGATCACTAAGCCTTCTGAGCAGTTAATATTTTTTAGTATAAAAGACTAATAAAGAAATGGATTCACTATATGCAACTCAAGCTGCATTTCACAAGAGGCTTTGGTGGCAAATATTTTAGTTTTAAGATTCTTACATTGGACTGGGCGTCGCTTCCATCAGCTTCAAAACTATCAATTTCAGGAACCTCAACAGAAGTGTCCTCTTTTGTTGGTGTATTATTCTTATCAGAACTAGAATCTGTTGTCACTTTTCCCCCCAGTTTCTGAAATTATAAATTATATTTCAATTCTGTATCAAGTTATGATTGATATAACTTTATTCATTTAAAAAATGCTACAACAAATCCTGACAGGTGGAGATACATAATGACAATTCAACCAATTTCTATGACTGCATCAGTTTTAATTGCTCACAAAATATAAAACAAATATACTTACAAAAGCTCTCAATCTTCTAACATTTGCAATCAATTCTTCCATTGCATAGTTTCGAGTTCCAAAAAACAGAGCTCGGCACACAGGGCATACATCAAGACGCATTTTGCAACGTCCACACACATGGTGGCCCTCATTACATTGAAATATTTGTCCAGAAGGAATTTCATAACAAACAGGGCATTGGAGCAAGTCATCTAAATCAGGTAATGCATCAGGCTGGAATTAAATATTTTTAATATTAAAAAAGCATCAAAGATTTAATATATTGTTTAATTTTCCACAAAGATCTATAATTAATGTTACAAATAAAAATAAAATACTTCTATATTAACAATAAATAGGAAAATATATGAAATCATATAGTAATCAATGAACTTTGGATTGGCAAGCAAAAACAAATGAAACATGTGGCAGTTCATTTTCTTTTCCACCCTCATTATTTTCATTATTACATTTTGATCACCGTTCTGTGCTGAACTGAATAGAAGCAACAGAAATCATTGTCAGACAGTGCATATTAAAATAAAATGGTTTTTCTATTACCTCCATCTATTGGAGTGAAAGTTGGTTATGTTAGACGCACAAGCGTTAGATAAATAAAAATGTTTGATATTCATGTACATAAACTTCCTCATTTATGATATTTAGACATTAATATACTATATTTCAAATGCAAATAACTTTATTCACTGTTTATGCAATGAATACATATAGTTACTAAAGCAACATCATAAGTTGTAATATTTTTTAGGATCCAAACTGTCCAAACACTTAATCTACTAAGATCTCGAGGCATTATCATCAATATATTATGATAGGACCACTAGTTACTTTGAACATGCTTTCCCTTATAACCTAGAATCACCTGCATTGGTAAACTTGATAAATATTTCAAAAAATACAAAAACCTAATATGAAAGTAATACATAAAAAGTAATCTAGTTCATCTCTAGTTACTGTTTAGCAGGGGTGTAAAATAGCAATCCACATGACCTGATAAAAGGACTAATTTTGTTCTAAATACATAATCATACCTTTACCTATACCATATTGCTATTACACTATGTAAATTGCACCAAGTTAAAGGTGGTATGAAAATATTCAAATTGATGCATAAAATAACCATTTTAAAATTAGGAAGGTAGTACCTACATGTTAAAATAGTTATTTAAAATTATATATTAAGATAATTTTCGCCTACCTTCATAAAAATATAATAATAATAGTTTCTGCACCTTATAACGTGTAGACCAGTGTGGCATTGAAAAGGCTAGAACCATTTCTAGCCTTTCTATGCCCAAATATACACGAATAAAGTAAGAAAAAAACAGAATAACAAATAAACACTACAATATTCAATAACGTTCTCCACATTATCCTTTGGTGCTCTTGAAATTTGCAAATTATTAGCTACGCAATTAAAAATATGCACTACACGTGCATTATTTGTGTTGTTAGTAGCTACAAATAAGCGTTGTTACAAATAATGTGTAATCTTATAATCAATAAGTATAATGCTGTCGAAATTTATAATCAAGTCATTGCATATCATTTGGAAAACAGTATATTTTGTAGAATTGCGAAATTAAAATGGTGGTGAAATTTCCATATCTACAAATATCGTGAAATTCGTTATTGATGTTCTTACCATAACTTTTATCATTTAAGCACATAAACAAATAATATAGAGTAGCAATAACCACTACGTATACTGTAATGATAAAATACCCATTGTTAAAATATCGACCAACAGACAAGGTTGAACAATGGAAGCTAAATAATTCGGGGACAAGTTTATTGCAAGAAGATGTACTATACCTTAACCTCTGCTTGTTCTGACATTACGAAATTACTTTCTCAACAATGGAGAAAATAAAACTTAGCCCGATATAAACAGCACGACGATCAACGACTATAATTTTTATGCGACACAGCTGTCGTTTCAAAAATGGCTTCCATCTAGTGTTGCATATCGATAGTCTACTACCGATAGACAATCGATTGTCTATCGATAGTTTACGTGTAAGCAATAGTATCAATATTATATCGATTTTATTGTAATGCGTTAATCGATAGCTTTCCCTGAGTTATACTATTAATAACACCTGTACTATCGATAGTAATTCATTCGATAGTGTCAATAGTATTGGTTGTACTGCTAAAATTACTAGTTTTAACCTAAAATTATCAATACTATCGATAGTATCGACTATTTTGGACTATCGATATCCAGCAACTTTTCGCCAGTATGCTGTCTAAAGTTAAGTTATGTATTAACCTATTAACTGCCAAATAAGTTATGTTAATGAAATGTGTATTTTCTTATTAATAAGTGATTATAATAAATGAAAAATAAAGAAAAAAATTAAAAATATATATTATGTCCCCCTACAGAGGGGTGTACTCATTTCAGTACAACGGCGGGTTACATGTGAAAATTTTCGAAACAAGGGTGTTCAACAAATAATGTTTTGAGAGACTTTTTATATTGCCAGCAAACTCTTGCATGACATACAAAACAGCGCAGCTGCTTTTTAGGGTAGTGCCTATAATCATTTCGAGGTTTTTTTTTTATTAGAACAATTGTTGGTCCACAGACTTTTGTCCGTGCTTTTTTTATGTTATATATTTTAGTAATTATTGTACTCAATTGAGTACGGTAGCGCCAAATGGGTTAAGACAAGTAAAACATTATTATTAAAGAAATTTATTTATATTTGCATCATTATAGAGTAGAAAACATATTTTAGTCAGGTCAATAAGTTTAAATTTGTGATACTAATAAAGTAAAACAGTAATATAATAGCAATACTTGCTGCTGTCAATATTTCTTGAAATTCAGTGGGAATATGGAAGTATTATGTTACGTTTTTGAATTAGTAAATTTTTCTAGTGTGTTCAATGTGATGGTGCTATATTACATTCATCGGTATATTACTAAGTCAGAGAAAAAGTCTTTTCGCATATAGCCTGTATAAACTTTTAATACAATCTCTTTGGCTGTTCTAGTTATATCTGGCTGGTTTTGATAACATAATAACAGCAACATTAAAAAAAAATATGTTTAAAAAATCCAACTTCAAAAACTGAAAAGTACATAATAACTTAAAATACTATCATTTGTATGTGCTATCTATTGATAGGTTTGAAATCGGTGCCAAACCCTAAACAAAATTATAAACAGCTTAGGTACTTACTGTAATGAAATTCCTACACTAAAGATACCAATACTGGCACCGACTTCAAACCTACCAATAGATAGCACATACAAATGATAATATTTTAAGTTATTTTGTACTTTTCAGTTTTTGAAGTCGGTTTTTAAACGTTTTTTACTTTTTAGTGTTACAGACACACATAGGTTGTTCTATTAGTGGCGGGGCTTGAGCTACTCGTTCATTTGTCGCACTCATACTTAATGCTAATTTTAGACTTATATGGTTTTCTCATGGATGCCACTGTCAAAACTGGACCAAATTGAAATGGGACCACACGGAAAGCACCAGCTTTCAAATAAAAAAGAATCATTAAAATCGCTTTCGCCCAGTCGAAAGTTATGAGGTAACAAACATAAAAAAAAATACAGACGAATTGAGAACCTCCTCTTTTTTTGAAGTCGGTTAATAAAATTATTCCCTGGTCGCCGGTTCCGTTAGTCCTTCAGTTTCATTATTAGATAAATTGCTAATGCACAATATAATGTTTTGCAATTGCGTCAATTTTTCGCTAGTTTGCTTATTTCTCTATTTCTTTATCCATTTATTGCTTTATTTGGAAGCTAATTAGCTAACCTTATGTACTATCTAACCTTTCCCTTCACTGTTTCACTGTGTAAATTACAAAGAAGAGACCTATTTGCAACTTCATATTTTAACCAATTTACAAAATGTCAATTATACGTATTTTTTAAATTCGTGGCAAGTTATGTACCAACATTCACGGCCAATCCGATCCAACCAAGACGCCGGAGGGAACAGTGAGTGAACCCATAACCTCCCGGCACTTACCGGTTACCGGTACCCGGTTCGTGTCATCGATGACCCATTCGATTGGTTAACCTTTCGATTACTATCTACTAAAGTCAACGCTCCGGCATCTTACTCTGCTTAGGCGTCGGCATGATATTTACATTCATAATACGATTTTGAGTAGCAAACAGACATAAGAGATAACGAACATACATTGAAGTTGTTATACTTATGTTAAAATTATTCATACATCGTTACACACGCACACACACACTCTGTTTTTAATACATCGATTTACATATATTATATACCGTATTTTCGTCATACATATTATATTTATAATATCTCTAGTATATATAATATCTCTAGTATATATATACATATTATATGTATAATATATCTTAGTATTAATATATATGTGAATGTCATTTTTAATTCATCTCCTAAAGTGTTCCCTAGTAGTATCTCCCTAGTGTTTAACAAATAACCGTATAGATGTCCCATTATATTGATACCTTCGCTTTTTTATGAGACGAAGACTTTTGTAGGCGAATCCTGTTTTTGTATAGGGTTTTATATATTAAAACCCACCCTATCATGTAATTTAACCCACTATATATAAATTTGGTTAGAAAATAAAACACTATTTTAATCAAATTTATTTTATTCACTAGCGTCTACTATTGCGTTTTTGGAAATATGCCAGAGCTGCCTTTTTTATTATATCATCACCATCAGTGCCGGATTAACGCAGCGCGGGGCCTGTAGCAAATTCTGTCAAGGGGCCCTTGACTTGTTTTTGGTTCTCAATTTAAGGTTATAAAACAAAACAAAAC
Source organism: Lymantria monacha (assembly GCA_905163515.2). Taxonomy (NCBI): domain Eukaryota; kingdom Metazoa; phylum Arthropoda; class Insecta; order Lepidoptera; family Erebidae; genus Lymantria; species Lymantria monacha. The sequence continues at coordinate 21,068,972 of LR991082.1, forward strand.
TGTTACCTACAAATGAACTTTTCTAGATTTAATTTGGTCAAATTTAGAGATAACACTTTCAATGTTGATTTCTTTAAGCAAATCATGTTCTACTTATATATTCATCAAAGTGAGATTAAAACGTTCTTGGCCCATAGTGTTCCTTAACTTATTTTTATCAGTTAGTGATCATGAGAGACAAGTAAATGCGCAAGGTAATTTCTACGTTTGGGAAACACAATTTTAAAGAATTATTTAATAAAAGTTTATAAAATTGCAGTTCCAGAGGCCTGGAGGCGAAGATGCTCTCCGATCTCTACCGGCGGGTTTCTTTAGTACGCGACAAGGGTGGCTTCTAATCGTTCAGCGAGGTAGCCACCTGTCGCGAGGACGCCCGCTGGGACGTCAATGCTCGTTGGGTTACGCGGCTGGAGTGGCCTCGATACGGTGTTCGTACCTTTGAGGTCCTCAGGCCCGTACTGATCGAATGGATGGACCGGCGGCACGGAATCCTCTCTTTCTGACTGGTGCAGGTCTTGTCGGGGCACGGTTACTTCGGCAAGTACCTGCACACGGACGCAAGGGGACTCCGCCCTGCTAACAGTGTGGCAGTGACGAGGACACGGCGCAGCATACGCTCGAGTTTTGTACGAGCTAGTCTCAGCAGTGCTGTGACCTCGTCACTGTCATCGGTGCTGACTTGACGCTACCGGCTGTTGTAAAAGCGATAGTCGACAGTGTCAGGAACTGGGACACCTCCTCCTTCTGCGAGGCAGTCATGGCCACCAAAGACAAAGATCAGGTACCAGTGGCAAGCTCGCATGGCGAAGAGAGGCGCTTTGCAGGGTGTCTATGGGGTTGAGCGCCGTCTCTTCCGTCACCCCAGACCGATTTGGCGGGGCGTGACCACTCCATAGCCCAACGCAAAAAAAAAGGCTCGTCGCCCCTTCGAGTATCCTGCCCCGGGCTGTGACGAGCGTGTCGTCAGTACAGCATATCAAGCCCAGTCCAGGGGGAAAACTCCCTCTTAACGCCCAATCGTAACCGATGTCCCACGGAGTCGGCCTTAGAACCGACTTCTGTAGAACACCGCATGTCATGGGCGTCCGCACAATGTCCCCTGTGGGACTCGCGCAAAGTACTCTGCGCCCCTCTAAATAATCTGCCACCAGCCGCCTGAGGTACAAGGGCACCCCGTGACAGCGAAGTGCCTATCTGATACAGCTGAATGGCAGACTATTGAATGCGTTGGCGATGTCCAAAGACACCGCCAACAGCACTCCTCCGCGGGCAACAGCCACTGCAGCTGTCTGCCTCGGGCGCAGCAGAGTCCTGATGGTCGAACGCCCCCTTCAAAAGTCAAGAGCCAGGGAGTCGTGAGCGTCCAACAGATCGGGCTCCACGTTGCCCAGGTGCCGGACAATGCGGGCAGCGAGGATACGCTCCAGCAGCTTGCCCACATCGTCCAGCAGCACTATGAGCCTGTAGGCTGACGGCAAATCCGGAGGCCGTGCCGGCTTTGGCAGGATAACCAACCTCTCCTCCTTCCAGCACTCAAGGAATTATCCAGTCGCCAAACAAGCATTGTACAGTCGCCTGAGGCATGGTTCTAGGTGCTCGAGGAGCAACGTCAAAACCCGGACGGGTATTCCATCCGGGCCGGGAGCCGTGGTGGCGAAATGAATCCTCGCCACAGCCGCCCCCATTTTCGACTCCGTCACGGACGGAACACTGTCGTCTGACCTAGCGAAACCATGACCGGGGACGTGTGTGCCGGCTGCCACGGAAAAAGCTCCTCGACCACTCTGCGGAGGAGGTCGGGCTGGAGGGTCTCAGTGAGGGAGAGGCCCTACGCGCGAAGCTTGTTCAGCGATGCGCGATACGATTGACCCCAGGAGTCATTGACCATACTTGAGGTTTTTCCAAAATCTCTTCAGTTGTAAGAGTTTTAAGCTGTCGTAATAGGTTCTCTGAAAACAATAATAATTTTACGTTATGCTTTCATACATTTAGTAATTGATAAGCTTACAAATGTATCAAATCTGTTAATTAATTAATCTCCTATCTAAAGATATAGGTATTTTTATACCATATTAATGTATGATGATCCACATGATTAATTTGAGATAAAATTTAACGTGACGAAATCTAAATTTAGATTTTTAGTTGAAAGGGAAGCATATGGCGCTTAAGGTATGCAAATATTTTTACACTTTTAAATTGGAAGTTTTTTTTATGGTCAGACAGCCGCAGTTGGAGTGCGGGGCCCCCCGCTTTGCGGGGCCTGTAGCATGTGCTACTCTTGCTACGTAGCTAATCCGGCACTGTATATGGCGTACATATTACAAAATTCTTACATGGTACTAATCTAAATAAATATAAAGATAATGAAAAAGATGCAGCTTAAATTATTTATATACCTATTACATTTAGTTTGTTTAATAATGCATAATATTGTTAATATTTTTGTTAGTTATGTATTTATGTTATTTGCTATAATAGGAGAACAACCATTTATCATATCTAGTAATATAATTTGTTTATATTTAATAAAATAAAAATATACATATATACAAGCAATGATTCGAAGTTGTGTATTTTTTTTTTTTGAAGGGTGGGCTGCGGTCGTCGCGCTCTTCGCACCACTCTGTCCGGGGTGACAGAGGGATGAATGACGCTCACCCATAACCCACCCGTGAACCTCGCCTTCGTCGTTGGACCGGCCACCGGAGCAGCGTGAACTTGTCGTCAGTGACCGGCCCGAGGGAATACCCCCCGAGGGGTACCCTCTTCAAAGAATTATCTTATATATATGTATATATATATGTATATATATATATATATATATATATATATATATATATATATATATATATATATATATATAGTATCTTCAAAGTAGTTGTGTATTGAAGGAAAGTTATTATTATTATTATTTTATTTTTTTAATAAAATATATATGTATAGACTGTATACTTACACAAGATTTTTTATATTTGTATTTAGTTATATATATAGTTCTAAAAAGTGAAAACAATGACATTAAAACATAGATAATAAGAGAAAAATAAGCTGAGATATCATAAAAATATGTTATTATACAAACTAACAAAATAAAAATTGACAAAATGTTAAGATGACTCTGGTTTAAACACATCATGAATATCTTTCTCTAGTCTTATACTAGTCTTATACGTTTAACATGTTCACCGTCAGCTTTACGAACAAGTATATTGTCATTCTTAGTCCATATGTATTTCCAATTATAATGGCGTACGTTTCTCTTTACGTGGTAAAATAGTCATTTATTGTATGATGTCAAACGTTCATTAAAGTATAGGCGATGTGATGAGCCGGGCATAGAAATATCACCAGTGTTGACATAAGGTTTTACTAGAGCTGCACGTATAAGGAGCTCTCGAGTAACACGTCTTCCAAACCTCACTGCAATGTTCCGCGGTCTTGAAGCGTTGGAGCCCGGTACACTGGAGTCATTTGCACTTTTATCTGACCTATATCGAATCGAACCCACACGTTCGACATGAACGACGTCCTTTTCGCCTATATTAACACCCAATCGTTGAGATATCGTTTCGACTAATTGCATCAAGTTTTCATCAGAGTGTGCCGGTACACCAGATATCTCTACGTCATTTGCTAACAGCTCCTGGTGACGTTCATTTATCTGACATTCCAGTTCAAATATTGCATCATCACATCTGGCACCCACTTTTCTTTGAGGAGCTTTTCGATAGTCGAAACTCTACCATCGATTACCTCCACAGCGTCGTTACAGGTATTCAACGCAGACTTAAAATCAGCAATTTCGACTCGATATGCACGGACCTCAGATCTTAATGCACTTAATTTGTTCCTAAAGAACCTAATTTCCTGTGCAAGGTCCACTTTATTATCTTTAGTGCTATTATGCATAGAACCTTGGAAGAATATAGATGAAGGGTTGCCGTCTAACTCTGGGCTATAAAACTTTTTCGTAACATCAGTAACATCAGTAGATGCAGTCTTCTACTTATTCGTACAATTAGTACAAGATCATCCAGTACTAATAACACCTGTATCTGATAACGCTTCGCAACCACGGTGATATGTTATTAAACATTTATTACATTTTGCCGCTTTTTGCACTGCAACAAATTTTTCACACACTACCTACTTAGCCGTAACGCTTAATTAAGTAGGTATATATTTTCGTTTGTAAATAATGGTCAATTTTATTTGCTTTATTTAGAAAAATCGCCTTATTTTGTTTAATTTCACTTTATTTCTTCACTTGTAGGGTACTTTTATAAAATTATATGCATTCGAATATTATATTATTATATTAACGTTTGAAAATACACAGAAACACTAAAAATCAATTGAATTGTTATTTAATACACCATGTTCTAAATGTTTACACAATAATTAGCAGGTTTACTTTGTTTATTTTATTATTTAACTCGTAAGCAATCAACAGCTGTGCGACCGTATTGACAGCCGTGACGTTACTCCCTAATAATAACAAATAATAATAATAATAACCTCCGGGCCAGTCGTTACCTCACCATGAGGCTAACGCAAAACTCGGAGGAACATTATACGGCTTCCTAAGTTCTTTTGATATAAAAAAAAATGTATCCCAAGATTTACAGGAAAGCCAATAAACCGCAGGGCAGCTTGTGGCGAGCTGAATGTGAGTGACGACACTGCGGTCCCGAATACTCCAGAGAGTCGATCAGAGCCTCGTCTCCAGCTGGCCTTCATTGGCTGGCTAGAGTGGCAACCGAAGAGTGCCCGAAGGACTCTCAGCTCTGGCTTGCCTTAAATAGCTGGTCAGAGAGGGGTCGCCAGAGCTATATGCTCGGGGGTGGAAGTGTCATTTTCAAGGGCATAACTACGGGGAAACCATGACTCTGTTTATCACAGACTCAATGGTGAAACCGGCGCCGCACCGCTCGACACCCCTAGCCACTTACACCAATGTTGCCCCCTGTTGCCCGTATGACTTGTGTGCCTGTGGCGACTGTTTAGGGGGCCCATTCAGTGAGTTGGCGAGTCACCATCTGCCACCGTTTATCTCTCAATATGGGTTTGAAGGCAGACGACAGTTAAAAATTCATAGATTTAAGATGAACCAGTCCACTAAGCACCCACTCCCATAATCAGATATTAGCTACCATAATCACACAATAGTTTTACACTTACCGCTGGCAGTCCACGTATGTTATGTGCAGACGTGGAATGTCATCGGTAGATGTCCTATCCCAATATTTAGATAAAATTTCTCCAAAGGCCTCTGCGTGTTGGATCCATATCCCCATGTAAGCCTCCCAAAGGACCGGGTATCTTCCCTATGGAAGATCCCGTGAAAAAAGGAGATACAAAATAATAATAATAATTTAGAGGCTAGTTTTAAATATTTTTTTTGTGGTAGACTATGTAATATAATAACTTTGGTATGACTCGATAGATGCCGGTATCTCTATTTTCTACATCGCAACCAGATGAACAAAATCGAATATCTCTTGCGTATTAAAATGAAAATGTAATAATATTGGTAAAAGAAACTAAAAACACGCTTTAATAGATAACGTAATTAAAAATTAAAAAATAGATTTCAATAAAATTAAGTCTAAATTGATTAACAAAGACTTATCATTTTTTGTAAAAAGCGATGGATGCTTTTTAAGATATTTGTAAAGTGATTCCACATTTACCAATAGTTGCCAATAAAAGTTTTATAACAACTGACACCAAGCACTCACGTTTTTTTACAATAAAATATACTTTATAAAATAATATTTGTATGTTGGTATGTATATTACACTTTCACTCAAAGTAAAATAAATTTAATTACATATTGAAAATTTACAGATAGTGGTGACATTTTTATGAAAGATGAATAATGTAAATCAGAAATCCTAGCTTCGCTTGATGTCACTAATATAAATAAAAATAATTGAAATGTTATTGATTTAAAATTGGTTTTAATATATTTTTGAATTTTGTACAGTTATTTGTATGATTGATTGCTAAGCTGAAACATGTTAACAAAGTATACCTACATTAATCGCGCCACCTAGCACAAACTTGTTTAAGAGACGAATAAATCTAAACGAGCGATCTCCGCTCGGCAACTTAAAACATTCGCCGAGGCTAATAACCTCATTCCAGACGCGCAATTCGGCTTCCGCGCGAGGCACAGCTGTATACGACAAGTCCACAGACTGGTAGAATACACAAGTGATCAGTTCATGATGAACAGATTCACCGGTGTATTATTCCTAGACGTAGCGAAAGCATTCGATAAAGTGTGGCACGAGGGCCTCATTTATAAGCTTTATCGACTAAAGATCCCCGATTACTTAATTCAAATAATACATGACTACTTGAGTCACCGCAGCTTTCGCTACAGGTTGGCAGGAACGCTGTCTACCTCCCACCCTATCAAGGCCGGCGTCCTTCAGGGATCGGTCCTCTCCCCATTCCTATTTACGCTATATGCTAGCGATATGCCCCAATTTAATAGAGTCCATAAAGCGCTTTGCGCTGATGACACCGCACTCTTTTGTGCAGGTAGGACCCCGACAGCAGTAGCTAAGACTCTCCAAAACCCTTGGTGCTGTAACCCTTGACGACCGACTCAGCTTCGCCCCTCACATAAAGTGTGTCCGCGGGCGCAAAGCTTTTGTGATGGGACGCCTCCATAGCCTATTAAATGCTAGGTCAAAACTACCCAAGGGTAGTTTTGAGCAGCAAGGTCTGATTATACACCGCTTGCATACGGCCGATCATGACCTATGCGAGCGTAGTGTTCGCGCACACTAAGGCACACAGGATCCATAGTTTACAGACCCTTCAAAATAGGTTCATGCGCCAAGCTACGGGAGCACCGTGGTTCATTCGAAACGCCGATCTTCACATCGACCTCGAACTGCCGACCATCGGGTAGTTTATGAAGTGGTGCTCCCAGAGCTATTTTGACTCTGCCATGACACACCCCAACCCACAAGTGGTTGGGGCGGCTTCCTATACCCCATCGCGTATATCTAAAATCCGACGTTCGCGTCACGTCCTCAATGATGATGACGATCAAATTACACTCGCTCAAATAAGAGCCTACGCCGCCCGCGAGACCATCACATTCAAATATCCGCGGTTACGTCCTCGCCGTCGAGGTGCGAAAACACGGGTGCGCAATAATCACCAACCCAAACGTGGACACGTCCACTTTGCCTCCAGCGATGCCCCGAGCCAAGGTCCGTTCCCCTGCGGGAGAGCCCTCGGGCGAAGTCGCTTAGTTTACCTTGTGCGGGTTGAGAGCCCATAAGGCTCGCCCATAGCCAGGTTCAGCGGTAAAAGTCCCAACGGCTAACAGCTCGCAGTTGGTTTTTTTTAGTGAGTATTCAGTGACCCCTTCGGGGCCTGTGGGTCCCACAGACCCCGCCCGGGCGGAAGTGCGAAAAATGCATTTTTTAGCCACTGCGTTACCAAAAACAAAAAAAAAACCCCTAAGCAGTCTGAGCCCGCGAGTGGCTCGGTGCACCGGTTGCATATCGTATACTCACTTACGTTATCTTTGTGGGCCTCTCTCATGTTGTCACTTGTGAGAGAGTGGTGTCATGGTTGCTGCGTTTGGCAGGTGGGCTGGTGGTAGTGGTGGATGTTGTACGTTTCCCGGGGAAGAGCTGTTGCTCGTTCTCTTGGTGAACCCTTTGGCGATTTGGCTGAGGAATCCACGGGCAGGTAAAGGGGTGGTGCCGGTTATAGTCTTGTCCCGCCGTTGCACGGGAAAGACTATACTGTGTCATCTATCCATACCATATAGTTGTTTGTACAAAGACGATTGCTTGGGTCTACTCTGTGACATCACTTAAGATGTAAGCTGTGACTAGTATATATGAATGAATGATAATATAGTAGGTATGAAGCTAATTGTGATTACTTGCAGTACGGTAATTTGCAACTTTATATCCATATTTTTATTCCTCACGACTGACCCATTCGTCTACATATATAATGATAAAACAATAATTATATAAAATATTTACCAAAGCGTCATCTATATGAGTGAAAGGTAATCGTATAACGGCTTAAAATATTTACTTAATTCCTAATTATATCAAAATTTATTTATTCATCGACTATAAATCTACTCTGTATATAAATTTACCCTATATGTAATAGTGGTAGGACCATGCTGTTGACAGTTCTCTGTCTACAGCCGTGGGCCGGTCCGTCCAGGGTAGCGGCCTACTCCATCCACATCAGTATCCAGGCCCATATGAGGTATTTGGGTCTGGTGCTCGACGGGCGATGGTGGTTCTGGGAGCATTTCCGTCAAATTGCTCCTCGGCTGGTCGGCGCAGCGTCCGCCCTTTCTCGGCTCATGCGGAACGTGGGCGGACCCAGTTTCGAGGGTCGACGGCTGTATGCGGGGGTGATCCGCTCAATGGCCATGTACGGCGCACCCGTGTGGGCGAGGGCTCTGAACGCCCAGCTCAGGGCTATACTGTGGAGGCCATAGCGAGCCATGGCGGTCAGAGCCATTCGAGGGTACCGCACGGTGTCTACCGAGGCGGCATGCCTATTGGCCGGGACACCCGCGTGGGACCTAGAGGCGGAGATGCTCTCCGACCTCTACCGGCGGGTTACCACAATGCGCGACGAGGGTGGCTCCCCATCGTTCAACGAGATAGCCACCTGGCGCGAGGACGCCCGCCGAGAAGTCATCGCCCATTGGGCTACGCGGCTGGAGAGGCCTAGACACGGTGTTGTTACCGTCGAGGCCCTCCGGCCCGTACTGATGGAGTGGATGGAGCGGCGGCACGGAGTGCTCTCCTTCCGGTTGGTGCAGGTCTTGTCGGGGCACGGTTGCTTCGGCAAGTACCTGCACACGGTCGTGCGGAGGGAGTGGACTCCGTCCTGCCACCATTGCAGTAGCGACGAGGACACGGCGCAACATACGCTTGAGGTATGTTCGGGCTGGGACGGGCAGCGCCGTGACCTCGTCGCTGTCATCGGTGCCGACCTGACGCTGCCGGCTGTCGTGAAAGCGATGGTCGACAGCGTCAGGAATTGGGACGTGGTCGCCGCCTTCTGCGAGGCTGTCATCTCGCAGAAGGAGGCGGTGGAACGAGTCCGGGAGGATTCCCGTGACCCGGGCCGCCGCCCGCGGCCGGGGCGGCGCATGCGCGAGTATCTGCGTCTGATGCCGCCCTAACCGAGGCTTCGGGTGATCGGACCGGGGAATTGTCCGGTCACCCGACGTGAGGCCACCGCGTGAGGGCGACGCCTCGACGGCGAAAGCTGTCGGGGCGTCGACGAGAGAGGAACCCGAGAGGGTATATCGCCGGGTGGGCCACCGAAGACAAAGATCGGGTACCAGTGGTCCGCTCGCACGGCGAAGAGAGGTGTTTGCAGGGTGGGTCCATGGGGTTGCGCGCCGCCTCTTCCATCGCCCCAGGCCAATTTTCCGAGGCGCAACCACATCCATGGTCCCACCTTGCGAAAAAAAAAAAAAAAAAAAGGGTAGCGGCCTAGCTATAGCCTTGGTTATAGCAAAGGTCCATGACCGGCAGTGACACCATCAGGGTGTGATGCTAGCTCGTTGGCCACCATAAGTAATAATAATAAAAAAAAACAAAATTACCTTCATCTTCAATGGTAAATAACACACTTTCTTGAAAAAAGTTACTCAAAATAAATGTAAATCCTTGATATTATTACGCAATTAACTTCTTAAAGAAATAAAAATCAAATTCGTTTAAACTCGTTCCAACCATTTATTTTACTTTTTTTTTTTTTTTTTTTTTTTGTTGTGGCTCTGTTTATACTTAAGCCAATGTCAAAGTTAAGTTGCAGCTTCTTCTTCTTCTTCTTTTTATGTATTGGCAATCAGCTACTTATACGAGCCATTTTTGCCAGTGTCGAGTTATAATTATCTTCACGTTCTTAATCTTTTCAAGTTAGTCATTGTCTGTCAGTCAGTCGAATTGTCGCCATCAACACTGCTATGGTGACACTGTTAATGGTATGTTGTAGGAATTTTGATGGAAAACGAAAACGTTGTAAAGCACTTTTATATGATATTCACTACATCCCAGCTGTTCTGTCACATCATATTACATAAAACACCATAAAAATTATCTAATATAACACGTTAAAACACTAAGATATCGAATATAATACAAGAGCACAACATGACGTTTTAGATTCCCGCCAAAAGTCCTTTATTTTACTTTTGACACATGCTTTAGGACGTAACTGTTTCATTATACGCAATTATTAACTTTGAAACGAGTGAACAGAGAAATATATAAACTGCCCAATAATATTTATATATCTTAATTATTACCCACTAAATACATTAATATGCCGTAAATAGCTCTATTCATAAAATTTAAGTGATAATTCATTTCCGTTATAAAAAAAGTTACGTTCTATCGCATCTAGTGACAGGATCAAAAGTATTCGGTGCAAACTAATGAATCGCAAATAATCGATTACACTTATTTGCAGTTAAGTCAGCTGACAACTGAGTTTTGAATTGTTGTAATAGACAACACGTTAAAATTGTATCAGGGAGATATGAAAATCTTCTCACCAAGGTTTGGTGAATATGTGGATAACATGAAATAAAACAACCAAAATATTTTAATATTATTTTATTATAACGAATCGTCGGATTCTTCATACGAACTCGAATCGTCGCTTGAATCATCTGCAGTGTTTATTATTAACTCTTGTGTAGGTATGTTGTCAAATTCAATTTCCCGATCCCAATCAGAGAATATTATATTTTTTGTCTTGTTGACAACACTCGCCCAGTTTTCAGGCGTCACACTAGCACATGCGTTTTTTAAAAGTTCAAGCATTTTATTTGCTGTGAAAGGAGGAGTTGTATTGTTTCTTGCGGCGTGTCCTTTGACTTGTGCCCAGATAATTTCAATTGGATTATATTGACAGTGGTACGGAGGAATTCTGATTACAACATGCCCATATTCTGCTGCCATTTCGTCGATGACGCTTCGCTGCTTCGTCGCTTCGTTCGCTGCTGCTGCGTCGATTCGCTGCTTTTTACTTTTTAATATTTTAAGTAATTCTACTTTTAGTAGGGATTCATCCACATCTTCCCCATTATCACGAAGCCAGTTTATAATCTCGTGTTTTTTGTGTTAACTTAATATGTTGTTGTACTGTGGATGAAAGATTAGTCTGTGACATATTTTAGACTGTGGCTGTGGTATAATAGGATGATGCAATAATATATGAACAAGATGGCGTTTAGGCTTAGAAACAATGTTAGTGTTTTACATTAATAAATTAGTTTAAATAATAATATACAGTTTCTCTTCCTTCCACGGACCCCTCATCAGGTTATGGGCCCAGGGGCAGTTAAGTAAAACCCAGGGGCAGTTAAGTAAAACCCAGGGGCAGTTAAATAAAACCCAGGTATCGATAAATAAAAACCCGGAGGGACGCGAATTTGTTAAAAAACCAGAACAGTGATAATAATTAAAACCAGTGTCGCGAAAATCTCAAAGGGAAAATAAAAACAAGAATCAGTGGAAGAGAAATAAGAAACGTCGCCATAAATATACTATACCAGAAGAATAACATACATAAAGTACAGGTCAGTACGTGTTTATATTATTAGAAAAGAAAGTAATAAGTCAATTTAGTAAGCCGAGATTATACGAAATATAAATAAAAATGGATAGAAAGTATGATGAAGATATTCAAATAGAGAAATTAAGAGATAGTAAGAGTTTTCTATTATGGAAATTTGAATTTAATATATACATAAAGGCATCAAAATTAAGTGAGGCTTTATCAACAAATATTAATGAAGAAAGAAAGTGAGACTATAAACAATAATATATCAGACTTTCCATATAGAGAATTAGTTGGAGGATTATTATACTTATCAACAAGATCAAGACCAGACATAAGTCAAGCTGTAAATGAAGCAAGTAAAAAGTTAGAAAATCCATCTAAAGAAGACATAATATCAGTTAAGAAAATATTGAAATATTTGAATGGGACAAGATCTAAAGGCATAATGTATAAAAGAGGAGAAGATATAAGAAATCTACATGCATATTGTGATTCAGATTATGCAAATTGTACCAAGACCAGGCGTAGTACAACAGGTTATGTAATAATGTTTACGGGAGGACCTATATCGTGGTGCTCTAAAAGACAGCCTATAGTGAGTTTATCATCAACTGAAGCTGAATATATAGCAGCAGCAGATTGTGTTAAAGAGTGTTTGTATTTAAGATATTTTATAAGTGAATTAATAAGTGAAAATGTTAAAATTAGTTTGAATATTGATAACCAGAGTGCTATACAGTTAATAAAATCAGGTTCTTTTAGTAAAAGATCTAAACATATAGATGTGAGATTCTATTTCATACATGAGAACTATAAGATAGGAAAACTAGATATAAAATATTGTCCTACAGATTTACAGATAGCTGATATGTTTACAAAACCATTGTATAAAAATAAGTTTAAATTTCATTGTGAGAAAGTTATAACATAAAAATAGAATATTGTAAAATGTGATTGAAATAAGAGATCAGATAAGAATTATAAGAAATAGTTTTGTATAACATAAAAAAAGAAAAGGTTAAGATGTATAAGTAAAATAAAACTACAGAAATTGTAAAATAAGTTTAATATTTTGAAAATTTGTTATACATATAAAAATTTTGAAAATAGGAGAAGGTGTTAACTTAATATGTTGTTGTACTGTGGATGAAAGATTAGTCTGTGACATATTTTAGACTGTGGCTGTGGTATAATAGGATGATGCAATAATATATGAACAAGATGGCGTTTAGGCTTAGAAACAATGTTAGTGTTTTACATTAATAAATTAGTTTAAATAATAATATACAGTTTCTCTTCCTTCCACGGACCCCTCATCATTTTGTTGGCCTGTGTTGGCATTTTATTAATTTGGCGAGAGTGATAGGGTGCATTATCAATAAATATTGTTGATGGCTCTTCAAGTGATGTAAGCATTTCTCTGAACCACTTTTCATACACGTCCGCATTCATCTCCTCATGATAGTCTCCTGTTTTTTTTTTATTTGAACGCTAACAGAGCGTCTGGTACAAATCCCTTTGTAGTTCCCGCATGGCAAATGATGAGGCGTTCACCTTTCCCCATTGGCACTGCAGAAGTAGAAGCAGCAGTATCGTCAGTCCAACCTTTTGGTATGGAATGATTGGCATTGAGCCAAGTTTCATCTGTGAAAACGACATTCGACCAGTCTTCTATTTTCTTCGCTTGTCTTAAAAATTCACAGCGAGACAAGGCTATATCACGACGTTCCATTAAAATTTTTCTTTTGTCGGATTTCTTATACAAGAACCCGATTTGGTGCAGCACCTTTGACAAAGAAGATTTTTGACCACGAAACAAGCCACAATTTCGTAGAGACGCTACTAATTTTTTCAAAGTAGGAATCTCTTTGCTTGTGTAATAATTGTATATATGACGACGAATAGCATCAGTATCAAAACTGTCAATTGCTGTCACTTTACGGGGCTGACGTTTTTTCTTAGGCGTAGATAGCTTGTTCTGTTCAATACCACTACTACCATAGGCTTCTTTAGTGATTTTCGCCACCGTTGGAGCACTAATACCTAATGCTGCTGCAACACGGTCTCTAACTTGGGTTACTGGTATAAGGAATCCGCCATTGCAGCTTTCCTTTTCAAAAAATTCACGAAGCCGCAGCACTAACTCTCTGGATTGTCCTTTAAGCACCATACCTTTCGGCATTTTGCAAGTAAAATCTTACTGGGAGGAACGATACGCTCAACTCAATCAAAGTAAGAACAATGAAATCAATACGGTGGAATATAAATACTCAACACAGCGTATGAAAAATATGAAAGAGCACTCAGCGAACAGAAATGTGACTAGCACGGGAGTCTTGTTGCGAGTGACAGACAACACAACAAAATGGCGTCGCCGGCACGCCGTTCAGTGTTGCCAATTCGGCTTAAAAAAAAGGGGTAGGCTGGATGAGAAAATTAGTGATTTACTACCGCAGACGAGGGCGCCATTGTCTCTAAGTAAAATTTGGAGCAGCGGACCCCGCTTAATGGAAAAATGCTTCATAAAGTAGTTATTTTTTATTTTGCAAAGTACAAAGTAAAATATTTTGGGAGGACTGAATTAGTGGGTATGCAAAAATTAATGTGCCCAAATAACAAATATATTTACAGAAGTGAAGTTTTTAAATAATATGAAATATGTATTTAAAAATAAAATATCCGTGTTAAATCGATTAAAAGTTCTTCCTGACTAAAATCGATTATTACAAAACATAGTATCCGTAATACATTGGTACAACACTAATTGATCAGAATTCGACCTGCCAAAAGTAAAATAAATGGTTGGAACGAGTATAGAAAGCCTAAATCATACCTTTCAATACGGGTACGATCAGATGACGTCATAATTCTTCGGATAATTTCTGTTGGAGGTGGATAATTTCTTCTTCTTCGAGGATCGATGTCATACCTATACCTTATCAAACAGGTATGACGTGGACCGCACGCACTGAGTGTCGCACCCGTACCTTTGTATGGCTATGGGTATTTACTGGCCGTACCGTCATAGTGATCGTGAGCGAGTCCGGTCCGGGTGCCATACTTTTATAATCAGGTATGGGTCTTTACCAGTACATACCTGCATAATCAGGTATGGGTATTTACGGGTACATACCTACATGTTCATGTATGGATAATATAAGTATTATTCATTAAAATCTAACTTCAGTTTTTGTATAGTTTTTTAAGTAAAAACGACTAGTTTTTAAAGGATAAATAGCATTTGAATACAGCAGAGATGCAGTGTTGTAGTAAAAAGAAAATTCCAGCAATCAAATGTAGTATGCTTGCATGCCAGAGTTGACCGTTAGATGATTAATGGATGTTTTTTTTGTGGGTCTTAGTTGTTAGCCTTAGATGGCTATGACAACTTTGCACGGACTGTAGGTGAGCGCTGAGGGTTCTCAAACCAAAAGTTGGATGACAATGCATTTCGCTTTGTAATCGGGTTTTATAAAAATAATTAAGCATATTAAATTCGGATTTGAATCTCGCTTATGAAATCATTTTTCGCTTCGTAATCGGGTTTTTTAAAAATAAGCATACTAAATGCTAAAATTTCAGTAATTTGAATAACAAGGTTGTGTCATCGTATAATACAATTCTAACTGCAAACTTTGAAGTATTAAGCCTATAACAATGTGTAAACATTGTCGGGTAGATGGCGCACGTCACCTTAAATACGTAAATATGATACGAAGCGAGATTTGCATGTCCTACAATAGTAAATGGTGGTGTAGTGGCAGCACGATGGGGCGGGCATCCCATTAGGCGCGAGTTTGAATCCCGCTTGTGACATCATTTTTCACTTCGTAATCGGGTTTTATAAAAATAATTAAGCATATATTTAATATGTTTAATTATTTTTAATGCTAAAATTTCAGTAATTTGAAAATAAACCTTGCATTGCGAGAGAACATTCAATACCAAAATTCAATATTAATTACACCCCAACTTAGAACTGTATGTGTTCTGAGTCTGTGATCCACAAACCACAAACTGTTGTTCTGAGTCTGGGTGTAATTCGTTTGCGTTAATTATATGTTTGTAAAGTCAGGCAATACAAGGATTGTTTCCTCAGTGCATGGAGTTATCTTCTTAAAAACAAAAACAAACAAATAGTATTGTCCTACGTAGGAATTGAACCCACGACAAGGCATGTAGGTGTAACACCATGCCATCATACGTTACAATGGATGCACGATCCGGTGGTCTGGTAAACATTCGAGGAACTTCGTAGTTCGTATACTGTATGGCCCGTGGTCATTACATGACGCCGCAGCTGTGGCGAGCGAGGATAGGTTCGTACGGGGAGGCAGCGCGCGGGGAGGTGTCGTGTTACACGATCGAACAGGTGCGAGGTGGTGTTAAAGTATTAGTTACAATCAAGTAATGATTAGTCATGTGCAAATCATGTCCTGGAGCGGATCGGACATGGAACGATTCCTTTTTCTGTCGGAACTATATCCAGGAAACATGTTCGCGGACCTATCTAGTTCCGCTGACCGATAGTACATGAGTCCTATCCTATCGGTTCTAATGACATGATTATGCAATCCAATCCAACGTAACATGTGCGGACATAATTTTAATTGGCTCCAGCCATTCAAGATCCATATTTCTTAGTTTATAACTCCTTCAAATTTAGTATTTTGAAGGAGCTATAAACTACGAAATACAAGTTATTTTTAGGTTCCGTTTATTTGTCAGTAATTGTCGGAATATCAGTTGATTTACCCTCATACTTGACATGACAGGGTTAGGATTGACAACCAAGATATATATAGACGACGACGATATATAGAAGAATATTTAGGCGCATGCATGACGCACACTTTATTACTCGGTCGTCGGAACGATTCAGTCGTTGGAACGACTCGGTCGTCGGAACGACTCGGACATGGAACTATCTCAGCCGTGTGGTTGGATTGGAACTAGATCGTTCAGGCAAAAGACATAGTTCTCGGAACTATTACGCTCCGGAACTACTCATCTCTAGTAATGATTAGAAACGCGTTGATCGTAGTGTCATAATGTTCGACACGTAGCGGGTGCCATACCCGCAATACCTATCGGGTATCTGCCCTGCTTACCGGGTGCAATAAAAATATAATAATTCCATACCGGGTCTCTAGACCTGTTCCATTATATACGCCTCACCTCTAGTCTACGTCATTGTCATGTCGTCTAAGTGTAGATTTGTTGGGTTTCAGTGTAAATAAAATATAAAAACGAAATTTAGTATTTATTAAAGTAACTTCTGAAGCTTTAATCTTAGTAGTTTTAAAAATGGCATTGAATATATATCGAATCTTGTTGCTAAGTTTAAATTTATTTATGTGTAAGTAGCTCTCGTTATAATATACCTACAATATATAATTTTTCTTGTTTATTTACTTTATTTTTACAAGCATGCGACTGTTAAAGTGGTGCCGAGTTCATATTTTATATCGGGTTTTTATCTGGAAATTCTCATTTCTCAGAAATCTTCGTGTTATGACTGACCAGAATGTTATGTGTCATCTTATCTCCCTACATTTACTGCATTTCTAATGAACATTTGCAAGAACTCCGTCTGGCATAATTACTCTCATTGTGAAATTTCTTACCATGTAGAACGATGTATAAGACCTGAGGCTGCTTATTGTTTTTATTGCTTATGGTAGCAAACAAGCAAGCAGTACACCTGATGGTAAGTGTTACTGCCACCTATGGACCTTTGCAATACCAGGAGTACAGCTAAACAGCCTACCAATGAAAACCCACCTAGAAAGTTGGGCTTGATTCAAGCAATTAAAATGTAGCACAATATAGTGCCCAGTTTTACTTGGTACATCATTATATCATTATTATTTTAGTCATATTGTTAAATTTAATATCAGAAAAAAACCATAGTCTTCAAATTAAGATTTTGTAAAATTTAATTATTATGTGCAATAGAAATGTTATCAATATTATGGAAAATTTAATGAAGTCAAATCAAATTTAATGAAGTCAAATCAATCAATTCAATTTTTATGTGACAAATATATTAACGTGACATTCTACCACAAAGATGAAAAATATTGTTGATAATATGTAGAGATTCTTGTCTATTGCCTTAAAATTATAAAATATGTATACAGGATATGCATTATGTTTCAGATGTACATTCAGAAAGGTTGCATGAACAAATATATTCATCAATAGATGGAGGTGCTGCATGTTTCCGACGACTTAATGCAACCCATCAGACAGGATGCTCATGTAAGTATCACAATATTAGAAATTTAAAATCAACTGTTAAGAATCAATAGTTTGCTTGTACAGTAGAACCTCGATAACTCAAACCTCGGTAACTTAAAAACCTCTATAACTTCAAAAAATAATATGTTCCCTTCCCATCAGAACCCAAAACCTCTATAACTTAAAATAAGCAACCTCTATAACTTAAATAATTAATCTCTGTATTGGCCCTCAGTAACTTAAAGATAAAAACCGGAGGTGTCAAGGGACACCCGGATGGAACGAAGTTCTATTTTAATTATATAATTTTTTTCTGCCTTAAGCGATTTTTATCGTTATATTTTAGCCAATTTGCATAATATCTTTATAAATTATAGCCTATGTGTTATTCTGATGTGCAAGCTATATTACTATAAATTTCATCAAAATTCATTCAGTAGTTTTTACGTGAAAGAGCAACAAACATGTTCACATCCATACATTATTACAAACTTTCACGTTTATAATATTAATAATAGGATATACAATTCCACTAGACTACCAAAACTTTTCGGCCCCGAGCTCGAACGCGAGCCGGCCACGCGGCCCGGTCACGGGCGAAAATAATTTCGTTGCGCATTATTTTGATTTTGCTATATCTCTTAAGGTATTGATTTAATTTGCATGGTCTGAAGGAAAAAAAAATATCTTCATGAAATGCTCAAGCCAACTAATGTATTTAAAATGATAAGGATTAATACAGTATTTGTGTAAATAGCTTTTCAATTACCGTTTTATAATAGAACATTTTTTAAAGTATTAAAATGGATATAGTATGTTATCCTTAAGAGATAGATATATACCATCGCGGACTTTTTTGTAGGCCTTTTTAAGCTGTATAATACTGTAGTACTTTATTTTGATCTATTTCGTAGGGTTCAGCCAGCGTTTGCAATGTAAGCGCAAAATAATGTGTTTTTTTACGACATCACATTAGAAACCTCTAAAATTATCAGTGTTTCTCTAGTACATTATGCATATATTATACATATAAACCTTCCTCTTGAATCACTCTATCTATAAAAAAAATCGTCGCGACACCACACTGTTCAATGCGAAATAGAAATGAAAATATCTGGCTTGCTTTCTATAAGAGAACCGACGAGCGACGCCGCACAGCTTACAATAGCTTACTATAGCAAAAAGTGTCGTGACAACTTTTCGTAAGATTTTTTTCCGTCTAGCCCCCTTCACAACGCGCGATAAGGAACTTCGTTCCAAAATGTTTCCACAACCTCTATAACATAAAATTGTTTGTCAATAAGCCATTTTTAAAGAGTGTGCAAAACAAAAGGTTTTTGTATTTGTTGCTTGCACGTGTTCACTAGTTAAATTGTTAACGTAATCAATTCATATGTCACCTATTGTTTGCTTCTACATAATTATTTTAGCTTTGCGGCAGTTAGCCTTAACACAAAACACAACGGCTTACTTGGATCATAAGTTTTTGATCATTGTCCTGGAAACATCTCTTTACCTACTGTGTGATAAAACTGGCTTAAAATGAGTTCAATAAGAAAACTCACATATGCTGATAAATTAAAAGCCTACCTCTAACATAGACCCTTGATAACTTAAAACCTCTATAACTTAAAATATTTTGTGTTTCCCTTGGACTTTAACTTATCGAGGTTCTACTGTAGTAGGTTATTCGTCATTTGTTTCAGCTCATATATTCCCTACTGTTGGGCTCGAGCCTCCTCCACAATGGGAGGGAAATTGACCTACTATACTATGCTAGTCAGACGTGTTGGTATAGGGTTTTGTTTCGAGTTTTCCTTCTCTTGCATCTATGTTATATGCATTTTATATCCCTTAGTCATCTCTTACGATCACCTATCGGTAAGATAGGGGCTGGTGAATTGTATTCTTACTCTGTCACCACACAGATAAGAAGAAGAAGTTTATGAGGCAAGTGTATTATAAAAAAATCTAGACAAAAGTTATTAATAAAAGCCTGTATAGACAAATTTGATATTACAGTAATAGTACAATACAGTACAAATACAGGGTTCGTAAATATCTGATATTTATAATAAATATCAAAATATCGGATATTAATGATATACATACATATATACATACCATCACGCCATGTCCTTTGCAGGGTAGGCAGTGAGAACAGTGCCATAGAACTCTATCCTTGCATACTTCACTCGCTTCCTCAACATTCATAATTCTCTTCATACACGCTCGGTGGTTTCTGAGACTCTTGACTCCACCTTCCTTCAGTACATGACCGATCTGGTCTAGGTAGGTTAGTCTCGGTCTCCCTCGGTACCTAAATCCTTCCACTTTCGCATTGTATATCTTCTTAACCAGACGTCCGTTCGGCATTCTTTCCACATGTCCGAACCATCGGAGCATTCCCTTTCGCATCTTTACACCAATACTCTCTTTCATACCTACTCGTTCTCTTACGTCGTCGTTACGAATGCGATCGATCAGCCTAACTCCACAGATTTTCCGTAGAGATCGCATTTCGACCGCATGAATTTTACTTTCATGCTCTTTTCTGCATACCCAACTCTCGCTTCCACATAGTAATGTTGGGACAAGCACTGCGTTATGTATTGCTACACGTGCCTTCTGGCTGAGGTGGTGGCTACCGAGAAGTTGTCCCAACGCTCCATTCATTCTTCGCTCTATATCGGTGGTGTACCTTCCATCTCGACTAAATCCACATCCAAGATATACAAATTCATCCACTTGCTCTAGTACATCATTACCTATTGTTACTCTTACATCTGTTCTGGCTTCATCTCTTTCAAAGACCATTATTTTGGTTTTGCTCACATTCACGCGTAGACCCCTTTTCTTACAATCTTTTGTCATTGTGTCGACTAGGGTCTGCAGGTCAGTCGCTGACTGTGCCAGCAGGGCTGCATCATCTGCATAGAGCAGAGCAGTGACCACAGAGTCGCCCATCTGGACTCCCACATTCATATTGTTCAACCTTTGGAGACATTTATCCAGATATATGATAAACAGTCTGGCTGACAGAACGCACCCTTGCTTAACGCTGATATTGACGTCAAACCAAGGCGACATTCCATCATCCAGCCGCACACAGGCTCTACAGCCCATGTAACTGGACTGCACAGCCTGTAGCAGTTTACCGCTAATACCATACTCCGGTAAAATGTCCCAAAGTTCCTTTCGTACAACCGTGTCAAATGCTCTCTCCAGATCCACAAAACTGCAGAAAACCCTCTGACCTAGAGCCAGATGCTTCACCACAATGTTGCGCAGAGAGAATACACACGATCCATGCATCCCCTTCCACTCCTGAAACCTCCTTGTGTCTCACACAGTAAACCATCGGACACCATCCTCATTCTCCTTTCAATAATTTTACCGTATACTTTTGCTGCCAAACTGGTCAAGCTTATGGCTCTGTAATTTGCGCAGTCATAACGAGAACCCTTGTTTTTAAACAAAGGCACGATGACTGCGCTATTCCAGTCCCCGGTAACCATTCCCGAGCTTCAACATAAATTGAGGAGCAACAGGAACGCCTCCCAGACACAGGAGCCACCAAACTTGATCAGCTCGGCAGACACCATATCAATTCCCGCTGCCTTACCATTTTTTAAACTTCTTATCGCCCATTCAACTTCCTCCATACTGATGCTATCGGAGGACGCCGGTGCTGAATGTTGCTCTACTAAACCACATGCGACACCGGCGCCAACTCGAGTATCCGCATACATATCGCCAAAATATTCACTGCATCGGCTTAACACGCTTCCGCATGTGGGATGCGTCATGCATCACCATTTGTTTTTCTATGCTTCTTTGAAATTCCACATACTTCTTTCGCTGTACCTACCATACTCTCTTTCAATATCCAGCATTCTTCAATGTCCGATTACGGCTGGCTTGCCATTGTCAGCCGTTCTCGGACACCCTCTGCATACTTTTCTCTTACACACTCTTCTTGCAACCTTTCAACCTTTATTCTTTCAAGCCCTCCGAAGTGGACACGCTCTCGCCAGTGCCTCCACTTTCTGAACAGACCACTAAATCTCGCAATAACGAGATAGTGGTCCGTATCGACTGTGGGGCCCCTGTAGGCTCTTGCGTCCAATATTTTGCTTCGGAGGCGACTGTCAACCAAAATTAAATCTATTATACTTTTCTGTTCATTCCTTCTCCATGTATATATGGATGTCCTTATGTTAGAAAAATGTGTTTGACACAATAAGGTTTTTCTCCATGCATACATCCGTTATAAGCCTACCTGCGTCGTTTACTCTCTTATCACCAAATGGACCAAGTACGTCCTCATAGTCGGGACGCTTGGTCCCCACCCATCCGTTCAAATCTCCGCATACAATTACGCGTTCACTGGTTTCTGCCATATCCAGGACTTCCCTAACATTATACCAAAACTTCTCTAGGTCTGATGCCACCGAGGATCCTACGGGAGCATATGCTACAACCATGAATACCTTGGTGACTCCTAGTTTTATACGGACCCAAAGAAGTCTGGGATCATACATTCCGTAATCCTTCACACCTGAGGCCAAGCGATAGGACAACAGCACTCCTACCCCCATGCTAGCTCGATCGCTCTGTGGTACACCAGACCACAGAGCCATCCCGCCACCAGGAAGATCGCAGGAGTCGCTGCCCCTTCGCTTGGTCGCTGTTACACAGAGCACGTCTAGCTGTTTGTCCGCCATGACGGTTATCAGCTCGTGCAACTTACCTTCCACACAACCTCTTACATTCCACGTGCCCATCCGGCACTTTGCTCTCCTCGACTCATCTGACTGGGTGCGGTGTGATGGGTGGCGGTCCCCATCGCCGCATCTGCCGATGTTAGTACCGACGGGGGTGGGTCGATGCGCGTCGCCGCCGGGGGACGCCCTAATCCGCACTGCGGTACGAATTCGAGCCGGATTAGCAGTCCAACTAGACTGGCAGGAGACGCGACGAGCACGCTCCGGACTATGCCAATATATCCAATATTTATCCAAGATATATATCCATTGATATATATCCTCCAACCCTGTACAAATAGTACCACAACAGTACGAAAGAATATATTTTAAAGTTTAAATATTAAGTGAAATCTGAATTGGAGATATTAATACAATAAATTGTGAAAACTTGCTAATTTTTACAAATTTATTACCTAAAAATATACATTAATGCATCTTGTTCTATATACTTTTTTCAAGATCCTTTTTATTTTTTTATTTTTAAATGGCGTTTACAAGATTTCGCCAATAACTAGTTATAAATATCTTTACGTTTTTAGTCTTTCAGGTTAGTCATTGTCTAAGTCAAATTGTCGCCATCAACAGTGCTATGGCCACACTGTTAATGGTATCAGGTTGGAATTTTGATGGAAAATGAAAACGTTGTAAAACACTTTTATATGATATTCACGATATCCCAGTAGTTCCGCGCATCACATTACATAAAATGCCATAAAAATTATCTAATATAACACGTTAAAACACTATTATATCGAATATAATACAAGAGCACCACATGACGTTTTCAAATTCCCGTCAAAAGTCCTCAAGATCCCTTCAGATTGCATATTGCAGTACTGTCATTTCTCAGACAGAAGTCTGAGAGATAAATCTGTCATGTTCAATAAAAGTTGTAATTTTTGTATTACAATTTAAAAACATATGTTTCATTTGCCTTTTTATCATAGCTGCAAATAATGGAGCTGTTGGGGTGATTCAGATGATTAAAGATGTTACTGATGCTGTTTGGTTGGTTCAAAATGCCACAGCTGGACCTTATATGGCTATTGTGAGCACTATCCTATTTGATGATGTTATTGAGCTATTTATGGAGCAGCCTACCCAAATAGCAGGTGTGGTGTTATACGAGAATATAAGTAACAGGTAAATTAATATACACTTTAGTTTAAGATTATGTCTATATATCTGGTACTAGTAGATCCAGTCAATTGATACTGTGTGCAATTATTTTTTTTTAAAGCAAATTAAATTGTATGAAATACAATTTAGTTATTAATCAAATGACAAAGTTTTCTAAGTTATTATTTTTATTTAGATATATCGATGAATAAAATTAAATAAACAAATAATGCATAATAAATTGAAAATGCAAGTTTATATAGTAAATTATGTTGTATGTATGTAGTAGATTTTGAACACATTTGTGATAATTGTAACAAATTTTAAAATGTTTGATCTAATTGTATTAGCTTTCTTCCTTCAATACTTATCATCATAAATTGGTTTTAAAAAACGTTTTCTGATAACTTACCAATATATATTTCATCAGCAAGAGAAGGAAAACTTGAAATGAAAACCTTTACCAACACATCTGACCAGCGTAGTATAGGCGGTCAATTTCTCTCTCATAACAGAGGAGGCCCGAGGCCAACAGTGGGACATATATGTGCTGTGATGATGATGATAATGATGATGATGTTGATAATGATGATGATGGTGTTGATAATGATGATGATGGTGTTGATAAGGATGGTATATTTCATTGTAGTCAAATATTAAATTGTACACCCAAAGCTACAAATGCAGAGTATGTAATGAAAATGATATTTTTTTTATTACTTTGAAAGGATGGGTTATGTGCTTCCTTCATGAGGTATTTGGTAAATTTGCCTACTATCGCATCAAATAACGGTGATTCTTAGACCAGCATAATGACTTGGGATTCTGTTTTGAGTTTCCTTTACTGTTGTGGTACATTTGGTAAAATTTTTATCATCATGAAACAGAAATTTATTGTCATCTTATCTTCCAATTACTGGAAACTACTATTTAGCATAGTAATTTAGTACTAAAGAACGTATTATAATTTTTAGTGCCACATTTTTTACTCAAGAATCTAGATGTCCTAATGAGTATTATGCATCTGAGGGGAGCAGTTGTTCATCCTCAATGAGTGGTGGAAATGTATGGAATCAAAAGGGCACTGGATTATTACGACGTGATATTCCTTTCCCAATATTTTACTTGTCTAAATTAAGATTTAGCGAAATTGACAAAATTGAACAATGTTATGAAAGGTAAGTGTCAATAGGATTTTTGTTTTTCACCAATTTTATTTCTGCGCATGAGTTTTCTTTAGAATTGAAGGCAAATTGGTTTACCATATCATGCTAACTGTACTCCGAAGGAAAAGTAATGGTAATTGTAATGATAATGAAAACATGTTCGTTATTCAACATTGTTCGTTATTTTAAACAAATATGTTCTGAATATTCCAGAATTTTCTATTGATTGGTTATACCTACATCCATCTACACATTACTCTATCAAAGTCCATTGTTAGATAAATCCAACCAAAAGGCGGATAATGCCACAATCAACACTCTTGGCAGTCTGATTGGCGATTACACTTGATGTTATGTTGTTTCTTTAGGTGGTTATTACGACTCCCACGGGAAAGTATGGTGCGATGACTCGTATTCTTAACAAGTCAATACACATCGGATACAATCTCAAATAATAGTTCTTCCGTTCTTATATTCTAGATTAAAAAGTAGATTTCTATACTTAAGGCGGTATTGTTATTGGATGGGATTACCCCACCGAATCGTAAGATTTCAATGCTGCTAACGATTCCGCTTGTAATATTCTTTACCTATTTCATATTATATGTAAAGTCGATACGAATCATCTACTATATAATTTGAAAGTTTCATCTAACTTAAAACTCCTCAACCTCTAGTCTGTGAAGCTAATATGAAAGTCATGGAAAATTGTTATTAGGTAATAGACTGAAAGTTGATCCTAATAAATTATCCTAATAGATATATTATGAAGGTTGATTGGATTGTGATCGTCAACGAAGTTTTAGTTCTAAACATAAATGCTTAGTACTTTTCCGTTTGTATTTCAGATATAACATGGACAAAAACAATCAAAATGGAAAACCTTTGTGTTCTATTCAACTTAACTCGTTTATGTTTGCCGCAGTCAATAGTGAAATATGTTTGAGAAGGTTAGTATCAGCGGACATTTTTATTTAAATCAAATAATATATAATAACATTAGTCATATCAGCTGAAGTCTGTTATAAGATATCATATCAAAATCTGAACAAAATAAGGTTTCAATTTGAAGGGTCAATGAACAGGCTACATCACTTGACGAACCGATAATCGTTGTGGAAGAAAGTTTTTTGGAGTGTCGATCTCATGTCAGACAAAACAGTATAATATCGTTACCAGGTAGATTGATGACGTGGCTAATAGGTTCTTGTTGGATACCAGCAGCATTTGACTGCATAGATGACCTAGTAGTTAAGATACTGGACCTTCCGTGCCAGTGTCATAGATACGATTCCTACGCAGTACAGTACATTGTGCGATCCATAAACTGTTGTTCCGAGTCTGATTGTGATTTGTCAGCGTTAATTATATGTTTGTAAAGTCTCCCATAATACAAGGATTATTGCCTAAGTGTAGGGTCATATCTTTAAAAAAAAAAACAATATATGGCTATGCTATGTGGCGATGTTAGTAGGATACTTATGTTTAAAGATAAATAGAAACAAAATAAATTTAATGGATTGTAAGGAAAGTTATTAAGTGGTAAAAAAAAAATATAATAATTATTTTAACTTCAATTAAGAGTATGTGCTGTGAACTTGTACAAATATAAAAAAAAAATCAAGTAACTCTCGACAAAAAATAAAAAGAACCAATGAATACAACTAGTTAAGATGAATCCAATGAGCCCCGAACTTAATGGATTTACTAAGAGTCAATTTAGAATTTTGACTTTTACCTTCAAACTTCATCATCAGAGTAGTTCAGTGGTTCCCTCATACACAGTGACATAGTCTTTCAAACGTTAAGTCACAGATATGTGTGAAAGTAAAGTAAATAACTTATGTGTCCCAGATCCCTACGGCAGTTAAAAAAAAGATGTGGGCCTGGAAATTCCTGAAAAGATTTAAATTATCGCTAAGAACCATCTAGATCATATCAGCGTTTAAACAAAGAAAAACTGCGTCATATTCGGTCCATTCATTTAGGAGCTACTATGTTATAAACACACAGAGACACGTCAAAATTATAATACGAGGGGTTTTATTGCGTCAGAGATTAAAAACAAAATCATTGATAAACTACGCATTAGTTAAAAGCGACATATATCTTTTGCGAGGTTATTACATTACGTTATTTTTTTTTTATTGCATTTGCACAGCTGATGGTAAGTGTTACTGCCGACCATGAACCTTGTAACACCAGAGGTACAGGTTGCTGAAGGCTAGGTTGCTGCCTAAACAATGAAAACCCCAAACCCACCTAGTAAGTTGGGATGCCGGCGCTCTCGCTTACCGAACGAAACAAAGCAGCGCATTGCCACTGCTTAGACGTCGATTTTCTGCGAGTGTAGTACAACCCCGGACGGCTGTAGACAGAAAACTGTATGGTACCATCACCAATAGGTGTCCACTAATAATAATAATGCTATTTTTAATGATTTATTATTAAATTTAAGCAAATTCGTTTAAACATTAGAATATATGGTTTTATATTTTAATTTCAGATCTGCTTCATCAGCGCTATTAACGCCTACAAAAGTATGTGATCCCCTGGGTGATCAAAATATATACTATTCTCTCTTCCCAAGGATAGAGGTTTGTTTATTATTTATGCCGCGTTATCTTGCTTTCTGTGTGGTGAAGGAGTAAGAATATTGTCTCGTTACCCCTTTTCTTAGGGGTATCGTAAGAGATTTAAGTGTGATATCATCATTATGATAATTTTGCTCTTAGCCCAGCTAAGCTTTTTTCAAGTTAAACAATTTCAATATTAAATTAAACAATTTTAATATTGTTCATTCGTCGTTTTCCGTGTGGTGACGGAGTACGAATACTATTCACCGCCCCTTATCTTACCCGTAGGTGATCGTACGAGACGACTTAGGGATATAAAACGCATATAACATTTATGCGAGAGAAGGAAAACTCGAAACAAAACCCTATACCAACATGTCTGATCAGCGCGGTATAGTAGGTTAATTTCCCTCCTATTACGGAGGAGGCCTGAGCCCAACAGTGGGACATTTTTGGGCTGTGATGATGATGAGGAATATTGTTCAACTTAGTTTAAGTTATCACTTTTGTCGGGCGTCTCGAGACGTTTCTTTTTTTTATTATAAATAACTAGGTTCTGCCCGCGGCTTCGCCCGCGTAAAAGGTTACTTTCCTAAAGTTTTTGATCCCCTATTTTTATTTTTGACCGTCGGTAATACAGTGCAACGGTATTACAATACTCAGGGTTGGAACTTCATTACTGGACTGCTAGATGGCGTTGAAGAAGCTAGATTTTGAGATTTTTTGACAAACATTTTTTTTTATTTTTCATATAAAAATTTTGATTTTTTTTTAATAAAAAGTATCCTATGTTACTTTTAATACCTCCAAGAATATGTGTACAATGTTTCATGATGATCGGTTGAGTAGTTTTAGCGTGAAAGCGTAACAAACAAACTTACATTCACATTTATATATTAGTAGGGATTAGTTTTTCATGGTATACTTATTCAACAGGAATATCGCATCGACTCCAATGTGACTATGGTAACCGCAAGAATCGATTCTGCATCTATGTTTGATGGTAAGATTAATAAATAGAATAATGCATTTGATAAAATCTTGACAAAATCTAATATTTTTGAATTTATTAACCATTATTTGAATATATTGGTACTTTTAAATAACTGAATATATCCCGATCTGATTTCGCACGGCAAATAAATGCAAAAAAGATACCTACTTAACATTTTTTTTTTAACTTAATAGTGGTAGAACTACGCTGTTGACAGTTTTCTGTCTACAACCGCGGGTCTGTCCGTCCGGGGTCACACTCTCGCAGAAGATCGACGTGAGTAATGGCAATGTGCTATTGCGCTTCGTTCGGTGAGCGAGAGAGCCGGAAGCGCAAATGGGTGCGTTTGTGGATTTTGTTGGTAGGCAGCGGCCTAAGCTATACCCTTGGTATTGCAAAGGTCCATGGGCGGCAGTGACACCATCAGGTGTGCTGCTTGCTCGTTTGCCACCATATGCAATAAAAAAAAATTGCGGTGCTTTCCGTCAGCCAGACGCAAGTACCAAGTTGAACTATAAAAGTAGGTTTTTCTTATAGTTGAATTTATTTCGTTGACTATTTTGTCATTCACTCTGCTTGGTGACTTGGCTCACGCTTGGTTCACATTTGACGACGACAACATTTACCTGACTAACGGAAAATTACCCCTTTTGTTAAATATTTCAAACTATTGTGGACATTAATACACGCGATATTATGATTAACGTGATTTATAGCCAGTCGGTAACGGGTTTGTATCAGTTATTTCGCGATTATTTGCGGTTCAGTGCCAAAATATTAGCAAGTAATAACATAAAACCCGTTAACTATCAATTTGCGAGTTTTGCTGATCATATTCCTTTATGTTTAGTTTGTATTGGTCCCTTTTCGCCAAGTTAATGGAGATAAAAGCTATCCTATGTCTTAAAGTATACTAAGCAATATGCATATTCTTAAAATGTTGCAATAATGAATACCACGATACTTGATTTTTATATATTAATTGCTAGGTTTTCAATAAAACAAAATATTAAATAAAATAAAATAATATAATAATAAAATTTATTAACTCAACATTCTTTTACTCTTATCGCAATTACTTGGGGTTGATACAATATGTACTCTTTTTCATAGTACATATTGTAAAAGTTATAGGCAATAGTTTTATGACCGACCGTCTGCCAGACGTCAACCCTGCTTGGGAATGTAATTGTTAACCAAACGGCATCAGGTGGAGTTGGTTCAGGTCGTTGTAAGGCTCTTAGTCGCCTTTTACGACATCCTCGAGCAAAGTCAGGGTTGGTAGTATTCGTAGCCGCTACCACACAGCCATAAAAGTATTTATTAACTAATGTATAATAATGTATGATTTCAAACTTTTTTGACAGGAGTCTCACCTGGTGCCGCTTCTTCTGTTGCGGGTATGGTAACATTATTGACGGCAGCCACGACGCTCTCCAAATTAGTACCTAATGATTCAGCATTATATGGTAAGTTGTTTTTAATTATAAATACACAATAGAAGACCCGTTCGAATATTGCGCACCGTTAGTAGGCAATGCGTACCTATATAACTGTAACCTAACAACGGGTATGTTTATACATTGGTAAACATAGATATGTTTTTAAAATAACATACACGCGAGGTAATCAATGGATTTTTTTATAAATATTGTATAATTATTTCCTTGTTTTTCGTCATCAGAGGGGAAAATAGTAATCGTGTATCAAAATTGGCTGCACAGATGGCGTAGTGGTTAAGTTACTGGTCTTCCGTGCCAGTGCTAAAGGTTCGATTCCTACGCAGAACAACTTTAGATTGTGTGAACCACAATCCGATGTTCTGAGTCTGTATGTAATTTGTTTGCGTTACTTCGACTTTAAAAACTTTTTTGAGAAATTCACGGAAACATCGAATTTTACGTCTTGTTGGCGGTTAACGGTAATAGTTGATGGAGGTAAAACTTTGTGTGATAAAATGTAGGTTTTATATCTCTGCTTGCCGTTCGGAGACAAAGGCGTGAAACTGTAGTAAATGTACTGCTCTGTATCTTTGGAATAGTGAGATTATAGCTACCGATTTAATATAATGTTTTTATATCTCTAATGAGAATAATAAAGGGGGAGTAGTTTATTGAGACAAATTACATAGTTAATACATTAAGATCATGAAAAAAATAAAATAATAATCCGCCATAACGCAAAATCTCGGGTTGAGAGCCCTCACCCACAGTCCGGATAAAATTCTAAGTCACACAAAAAAAAACGCAAAATAGTATTATCAGTGCTAAATGGGCGAAGAGCTCAGGATTCTCGTGAGAGGTAGACTTTTAACGAATCCCCTAACATTTAAAACATCGAAATATGAGCAAAAAAATCTAATTGATGTTAATAAATTTTCAGCTCGAAATGTATTATGGACTTTATTTAACGGCGAATCATTCGACTACATTGGATCGCAAAGAGTCGCATACGATATTAGCAGAGCTGTTTGGCCTGAAGATAGTCCATTGTTTCCTGATGACATAAGTTTACATGTGGAATTGGGCCAGATAGGAGGTTCTTTGGCTAGTAATAACAACGAGAATACTTGGCCTTTTTATGCATATGTTCCATATAAACATGATACGCCACCTCAGGTATTTTTTTTTAATTATATTTTTTATTATTATCATCGTCTCATTCGTAACGACGACGTAAGAGAGCGAGTAAGTATGAAAGAGAGTATTCGTGTAAAGATGCGAAAGGGAATGCTCCGATGGTTCGGACATGTGGAAAGAATGCCGAACGAACGTCTGGTTAAGAAGATATACAATACGAAAGTGGAAGGATGTAGGTACCGGGGGAGACCGAGACTAACCTACCTAGACCAGATCGGTCATGTACTGGAGGAAGGTGGAGTCAAGAGTCTCCGAAACCGGCGAGCGTCTATGAAGAGAATTATGAATGTTGAGGAAGCGAGTGAAGTATGCAAAGATAGAGTTCTCTGGCACTCTGTCTCTCTGCCTACCCTGCAAGGGATATGGCGTGATGATATGTATGTATGTATGTATCATCATCTTAGCTCAGTCTCCCATTGATGACCTCAAGCTTCCTCCACAATAGGAGGGGAAACTCACTGTACTACGCTTGTTAAACTGGTTAGGATAGAGCTTTATTTCGAGATTTCTTTTTGCATAGATTTTATATGCATATGATATCCTTTTAAATACAAATGTTGAAGGCCTTATAGGTAAGGTAAGACCAAAATCGGATGTACTGCGTGAAGCATGCCATCTATAGACCAGTGTGTGATCACAGGGTGGCGTTTGATAGGGCTGTATAGAAGGAGAGGCCACATAACGTCGACCCCAAGTAATTGGGATAAAAATAGGATGATGATGAAAGGCAATAATTATCAAACGGTATGTTATTGAATCATTAAAATTATAGTCGCTTGTTCGCCGAAAATTATGTTATTGTGATTTTTTTTAATTACCAAGCAACACCAAAGCTCTTCCTAACAGTATTATAGTATGACCAGTCGACTCAGATGTTATTGCCGATTTCAATTATGTATATAACTCATTATCGCTTAACATATCGCGTAATTAATTATCTTTCAAGCGTCGGTATGTGTTCGTAACAAATATATGCTGAGAATTATACGCTAAGAATTGCTTCTTTAAATTTATTAGTTGATGAATAAATATCCATCGTCATCATCATCCTTATTTCAAAGCTGTGTGGTAGTGGCTACGAATACTACCAACCTTTACTTTGCTCGTGGATATCGTAAAAGACGACTAAGTGCCTTATAACGACCTGGGCCAACGCTATCTGATCCCGTTTGGTCAACAATTACATACCCAAGGAGGGTTGACGTCTAGCAGGCTGCCGGTCATAAAACGATTGCCAATAACTTTTATAATATATACTTTGAAAGAAGAGTACATATTGTATCGACTCCAAGTAATTGGGATAAGAGTAGGAGAATTATGATGATGATGATCATCGTCATTTCAGCTCATATATGTTCCACTGTTGGGCCCGAGCCTCCTCCATAGTGGGAGTTAAATTGACCTTACTATATCTCGCTGGTCAGACGTGTTGGTATAGGATTTTGTTTCAAGTTATCTTTCTCTTGCATAGATGTTATATGCGTTTTATATCTCTTAGTCGTTTCTTACGGTCACCCACGGGTAGGATAAGGGGTGGTGAATTGTATTCTTATTCCGTCATATCCATAATATGTATTAAATCAATTTTTAGTTATCGGAATTCTTAAACGAGTTATCGAAGAACGCCGTTCAATATAATCTGACTGTGGCAACTGAAAATACGACCAACTTACCACCATCTTCGTTACATTCATTCCGGCGGATTCTTAAAAATGTCACGGAGAGTGGCAGTTTGGCTGAAGTGTTGTTGGTAGATTTTAAAGACACATTCACTAATATGTTCTACCAATCCGCTATGGATAACTTCGATAATATTAATTTCAACTATCGCAATATTAGTATAGACAGCAATGGAACATGTGAGTATATTATTTTGTACTTTTAAACTGTAACAACTTATTATCAACATTTATTTGTGACAATATGGGTATACAAAGTACTTAGTACCCCCTATATTTTAGGCATTAGCTATATTCTATCTTAAACTGTTGTCGAAAATATTTATGTACTTCTTCACAAATCCCGTTATTATAACTAACTATTCCTGTCTACTTCGCGTGGTATTATGTTATTCGTATGTAGAGAGATGGCAATTTATAATATATTCATTACTATTTATCTAATTAAATTTAATAACGTCTAGTTAAATAAAAAATAGAATATCTTCCATTGATCAGATCGCTATCAAACTTCATAGATTATTCTTTAGGCTAATCCAAAGATGAAAATTTCATCAATATCTGTCCAGCAGTTTTAAAGTACATACATACATACATATCATCACGCCATATCCCTTGCAGGGTAGGCAGAGAGAACAGAGTGCCAGAGAACTCTATCCTTGCATACTTCACTCGCTTCTTCAACATTCATAATTCTCTTCATACACGCTCGCCGGTTTCGGAGACTCTTGACTCCACCTTCTTTCAGCACGTGACCAATCCGGTCTAAGTAGGTGAGTCTCGGTCTCCCCCGGTACCTACATCCTTCCACTTTCGCATTGTATATCTTCTTAACCAGACGTTCGTTCGGCATTCTTTCCACATGTCCGAACCATCGGAGCATTCCCTTTCGCATCTTTACACCAATACTTTCTTTCATACCTACTCGCTCTCTTACGTAAAAGTTTTAAAGTACATAGGGAATATACATACATACATTGATTTTTATATATGTATATATAGATTTAATTTAGAAAAATGTAGGCTTTACCTTATTATCGTTCCGGCTTCTAGCGTTTTCTCAGCAACGATATTCATATTCTATAGCTGGAGCCTCCTTGTGAGGGGATAATGCTGCAGTTCTGCCATATGCGTTGGTTTGGCGTTTTAATTAATAAGAGACAGATGAAAGTAGTTCAGGCCCAGGATAGCTTGATTATTAAGCCCGTCGAAGCACGACAACCATAGCACCAAGCATAGGTTATGATACATATTCTGCTTATTCTTCAACCCATGTACGCTACACTTTTTAAACATGACTCCACAAAAAGAGACATTTTAGTCTAATATACCATGCTGGCTAGAATGATTGGTATATGGTTTTCTTTCGATTTAATTCTCTTGTAATGATGACACTTATTTATGGCCTCTAGTCATCTATTACGAGATCCGCAGGAGAGAAAAGGATGATGTTCATAAGATGAGATAGTTATTTGACTCTGTTATACTACGCGGGCTAGACAAATTGACATTTAGTTTTTTCCTACTCTTTAAAGTTGTCATCTGTTTATATTGTCTCTGACACTTGATTGAAAAAAAAAAACTAAAATGTTATAACCTTAATTATGACGATTAATAAAATTATTATGACATTTCTTTTTTAATTTTATTAATAAAAAGATTTAGTAGATTGATAAGCTAAATAACGAAATATATATTTGATGTATACCTCTTTTTTGGTGTTGGTCTATGGTTTGACTTCTAACTTACCGGGAATAAAAGGAGACTATAAGAATATATTATTACAGTTATATCTACTGAAGATCTCTTGGCCAACGGAACTATGAAGGAATATGATACTCAAGTGAAAATATCGCGGTTCGCAACTGTTTTAGCACGAACATTATATAAAAGAGTAATGGGTGAAGACTACAACGGAAATATTACTGCTTCGGCGCATTTAGTAAGTATTTTTTTTTTCAAATCAAATCATTTATTTTGCATAAGCCCCATAGGGGCACTTACATATTGTCAATTTTACATTGTTTTTTTTTTATAATTAAATTTAATTAATCTACCACCGGATCGGAAAGCAGCCACATACTGAGAAGATCCGGCAAGAAACTCAGTGGGCTCGTCATTTTTTTTTATTATATTTTTTCACAAAAGAGTTTGGTTACATGTTTAATTTATGTTAGCTCCAGTGATATGCCCTTCGAGTAAAGTATCATTTTTAAAATTTTGTATATAATACAAAATTAAACTAAGAATATTTATAAAACAAAAAAGAAAGAAAAATTTTTTTGGGATGGGTCAAAAATGTTAAACTCGCGTCAGGACGCGTGACCTGATCGAAAATTCGTAAGACGGAGGCAGAGTAGACTGTTGGAGAGGAAGTAATAATATAATATGTGTATAATATAATATGTGTATAATATAATATATTTAATGTGTATTTATTTTATTGTATGGTCACACCCATACATACTCCCTGGGGCACGCTTTTTATTTTTTATATTGTTTTTTTTTTCATAGGTTTAAGTTTTCACTTCTGTCGACAATCCTCGTGACTGATTTGTATTTTTTTTTAACTGGCTATGGTTTGAGTATATCCTGCGCGGGCCGTCCGGGGCGATGAAGACGTGGCGTGTGACCCCTTATTCTGCCCTATTATCTTTCTATCTCCATTTGTGTTGACCACCAGCACCAATATAAATACTTCGCCAATATCCGTTGTACTACTATGACCATAACATAATATATAACTTTTTATTCATCTCCACAAATAACATTTAGCAACTAAGCTTGTTAACAAATAAATACAATTAAATTAATATGATCATGCCATCTGTGGGAGATCTGGATTCTAAACTAAGCCTGAGCCAAACTATGGTCTGGATTACACCCTGCTTGTTCCGCCCAGGACTCAAAACCCACTGTGTGGTGTGTTCCCACCCCATAGCCAATGGACCGACCACTGGTACCAATTCCTTCACATCCGTGGCTCTCCCGGCGAGTTATTCTTTCGGATATCATTGACTGATTGATACAGTTGACGCCCAGGTAACAAACAACAATGTTGCCGGGGCGTCGCCTTCACGCGATCGGCCTGTGTGCGGGTGACGGACAAATCACCAGGCTGTCTACCCGCGACTTCAGCTTGGCGGCATCAGGCGCAGGTACTTGTGCCTGCGCCGCCCGACGCATTGGCGGCAGAGTGTGTCAACATGGAGAATCGTCTCTCTGACACACTCCGCCACGTTCTTCTGCAAGACGACTGCCTTATAGAAGGCGGCGACCGCGTACCAGTTCTCGAGCATCGTCTTAGCATTGGTTGCTAGCGTTCAGTCAGTACTGATGATTGCGTCACGGTGAGCGTTGCTCTCTCTGACGGACTTCAGTTAGCCCTCCTTAATTATATTCAATATTTTAGTGTTTTATAGTGATATATTTAATCATTTTGCTGATATTTTATGTAATTGTAATACAGAGAGTGCTAAAGCGTATTAAATGTGATATAATTTTGGTTTACGTATTATATATTTTCATGTTTTGGCAAAATTTCCTGAAGACGTATAGCCGAACTGCTATTATGAATAAAATACTCAATATAAAGAAGTCGAATATCATTCTATAAGTTATGAGGAAAATGCACAACATGTGATTTTATTCAAATTGTTAAGCTAACAATGTTTCGAACGAATTACTTTTCCAAATCAATGGTCATGAATAAATATTATTATTATCCATAAAGAGTTACACTATATCTAAACCATAAAGGGATACACTAAAAGCACTGAATTTTTTTCACTCATACATGTAGAAAAATTATCTATATATATGACAATGGAGAATCACCAGAATCGTTTTTAGAAATCGAGATGTCATTATCGCTGACATGCAAAAACACTTAACTTACCATTGATACGTTCAAACCGGCTACTCGATAATTATTTGGAATATTATAACTTCCGGACGAGTGATTATACAATCGCCGCGCCGGAAATACTTATTAATTACTTTTAATGGCAGATGTGATTCGCTATATATTTTTATCATATTTTGTAATATTTTTTTAAAGGTGGACGAAATGCTTTATTGCTTCCTACGCAGTCAGGCGTGTCGTTTGATGTCGGCGGCTGAATACGGCACGAGCAACGATGACCCAGAGAAAGTGCCGGACAATGCTGCACCTTTGTACGTTGGTGTTTCAGCCTGGTACAGCACTGCGCCCGTCTTCGCGGGACATCTGTTGGCTCTGCTAACTGGCACTCATGTAGCCGCGAACCACACTCGTTGTCATGAACTTGACCACCTGGTGGGTTTAATTTTTTTTATTGCCTTTAGTTTCAACATATCTAAGCTAGCAAGCCACCCCTTAGATGATAAATGGTAATTGAAGCTCATGAACTTTCAGTACATCTTCTCTATAAAAAATACCAAATGTGTTCTTTAGAATATCAAGTTTGGTTACGATTCAAATTCTGCGCCATTACATAGCGTTTAACAAAGATTAGATCAATTAAATCGAAATCATAAATTAACATACATACATACCATCACGCCATGTCCCTTGCAGGGTAGGCAGAGAGAACAGAGTGCCAGAGAACTCTATCCTTGCATACTTCACTCGCTTCCTCAACATTCATAAATTAACCTTTTCAAAAAACATTACCAGTTAGAATATGACTGCAGAATCATGCCTTGGCGGCGTGAAATAGTCTAACGGAACTATTGAGTGTTAACTTAACATTTTTTCACTAACGCCATCTGTTCGAGATATTTTAATTTTTTTCTCTCCTAATAAAAATTCACTGTGTCAAGCATCCACGTGCTTTATTAGGTTATGGCCCTAGCAAGTTGCCACTGTAAATTACCGGGTCTAGATGTCTGGTAATATAAAGAATTATTATATATTCTTAAAAAAATATTATTTTTAGGGCTATTCTTATTACTGGCTGAGGGGCTGGAATCACACTGGAGTTTGTATCCAGACGACTATGAATATGAGTCCTGCGGTTAGCCCTGCTTTCAATATTACAGGTCAGTGTAAATTAATATCCAACCACCACAAGACAAAGATTCAACATTGCCGAAAACATTTATTGTTCCGTATGATGATAGTTTAAAAATCCTCTTCATCCATTTCCGCCGCTGTTATAGAGGACAAATAAATGTAACTAGATAATAACATTGCAGGAAAAGGAAATCTCGAAATATTAACTATACCCTATATTAGCTTAAATTGCTAGCATGATCTCCCCATATCACATTGTAGTATAATTCTATAAGAACTTTTTCTTTCATTTATATTAAAAAATGAAAATCATTGTATGTAATACCTTTAAACAAGCAATTCTAGAAAATATTGTTTTGTCAATATATTATTAATGAAAAATTATAATTTTTCGTTGGCTGAAAACTATTAAGATATGAAGACATTGATGCTGTAATTAAGAATAGACATAGCTCAGTTGGAAAATCGAGCAGTGTAATCCAAAAAGCTCCGGTTCGGATTCTTAGTTTCCCTCTTTTATTATTTTTTTGCCTTTTTAATTTATTATTTTCATTATTTTATTAAATATATTTTGCAAAACACACCAAAAAGAAAATACTGAGCAAAACTCGGTCATCCAGATATTTAAATTTTTTTAAGAAGCAATTTTTATTTCTGTATTGAGTCTTTGTTATTCATTCTCCTACTCCTATCCCAACTACTTGGGTTCGATACAATATGTACTCTTCTTTCATTGTACATATTGTAGAAGTTATTGGCAATAGTTTTATGACCGACCGCCGGCCTGACGTCACCCTCCTTGGGAATGTAATTGTTGACCAAACAGCATCAGATAGAGTTGATCCAGGTCGTTATAAGGCCCGAGACGTCATCGCCCGTTGGGTTACGCGGCTGGAGAGGCCTAGACACGGTATCGTGACCGTCGAAGCCTTCCGGCCCGTATTGATGAAATGGATGGAGCGGCGGCACGGGGTCCTCACCTTCCGACTGGTGCAGGTGTTGACGGGGCACGGGTGCTTCGGGAAATACCTGCACACGGTCGTGTACAGGGAGTGGACTCCGGGCTGCCATCATTGCAGTAGTGACGAGGACACGGCGCAACATACGCTCGAGGAATGCTCGGGCTGGGACGGGCAGCGCCGCGACCTCGTCGCTATTATCGGTGCCGACCTGGCACTGCCGGCTGTCGCGAGGGCGATGGTCGACAGCGTCAGGAATTGGGACGCGGTCGCCGCCTTCTGCGAGGCTGTCATCTCGCGGAAGGAGGCGGCGGAACGAGTCAGGGAGGACTCCCGCGACCCGGGCCGCCGCCAGCGGCCGGGGCGGCGCAGGCGCGAATACCTGCGCCTGATGCCACCCTAACTCAGGCCTCGGGTGATCGGACCGGGGAATTGTCCGGTCACCCGACGCGAGGCCACCGCGTGAGGGCGACGCCCCGACGGCGAAATCTGTCGGGGCGTCGATGAGAGGAACCCGCGAGGGTAAACCGCCGAGCGGACCACCGAAGACAAAGATCGGGTACCGGTGGTCCGCTCGCACGGCGAAGAGAGAGGATTTTACGGTGGGTCTATGAGATCACGCGCCGCCTTCTCCGTCACCCCGGACCGATTTGGTGGGGCGAGACGCACCCATAGCCCACCAATAAAAAAAAATAAAAAAAAAAAAAAGGTCGTTATAAGGCTCTTAGTCGCCTTTTACGACATCCACGAGCAAAGCAAGGGTTGGTAGTATTCGAAGCCGCCACCACACAGCTTTCTTTTTGAGTTCTTGAGTCTTTGTATGATAATAAAATTTGTGGCTTCAAAGGCACGTAAATGTATGTAAATATTCGACGTTCGTAAAATATTAATGGTTACTTTATTATTTCAGATTATGACTTCTCTTCCGGTATGTACTCTACGTGGACTGAGTCAGTATGGCAGGCGATGTCAGCTCGGGTGTTCGTCAGTGCTGGGGGCTCTGGGGCTCGTACAGCTTGTGGCGCTGGGGTGGCTGCCACGCTGATAGCAACACTACTCACATTTTGGCTCAAGAAGCACGGTCATATCGTGTTTTCTGATTCGACTTCGCATGAGAATGTTGATGATAATGCAACCGCAGGGTAAGTTAAGTAAACATACTCATATTACTTGATCCATTTTTTTTAAATTTTACCTACCGTTATCCGAGTTATAATTTTCCGTTTGGTGACGGAGTAGGAATATAATTCACCACGCTCTTTCTTGCCCGTGGGTGTCGTATCAGAGAAATCTTATATTGATCATAGATTACAATACCGCCAAGCCGCTTAGCTTACAGCAGTCACTTGAGGCTTGATATACACAAAGAGTTTATTTAGTTTAGGAAATTGATAATTTTATAGCGACGAAGTAGAAATACAATTCATCCCTTACTTACTTGTGGATGATTAAGCAGATAATACCTATGCAAGAGGAGAACTTGAAATAAAATCTTATACCAACGCATCTGTTGAGCATGGTCTATATAGATTAGTAGGTCCATTTCCTCCTATTGAGGTGAGAGCGCAGTAGTGAGAAACATTTGTCTGAGCTGAGATGATGAACGGCTATTTTACAACTGTTTCGATGCTGTATCTAGTTTTTGCGATTAGTTGCTTTTCATATTATCACCTGTGCTTTTGCGCAGTGTATAAGTGCGAAGTGATATACATCACAATAGCCCATATACAGCACTTTAGTTTTGGACTTTTCTAGTATTTTAGTGATTTATCTATTTACTTCCCATAGTCATCTCGTCATCCACACGATCCTCTCGTGTTCTTGTTTCTTTGTCGTTAGTTGAACTATCATATAGAAATGATTATATTCAATTGTTAACTAAAATAGTCTTAAAATTAATTTACAAAAATTATGAAATTACTTATAGAGGAGGCTTGAAGTCATCATTAGATCTATATGATCTAAGATAAGGGTCGGCAACCTGCAGCTCGCGAGCCACATGCGGCTCTTTGGATGAGAAGTTGCGGCTCATCAGTTCTATACACAAAAAAAATATTTTATAAAGAAAATATTTAAAAATGGTTCAGAATTCATTAACGAGGATTAGTTATAAATTACTGTTGGCAAAAAAAAAATTGCGGCTCTTTAAAAACTTTAAACTTTTATAAATTCTATTTTTTAGCTCTTCTGACTCAAAATGTTGCCAACCCCTGACCTAAGATAATGATGATGGAATTATCGTTTCTGTCTCATCGTCGTCATATTTTAATTTCTGAAAGAAAGTATTAAATTTATTTTTATTTTATACTTGTTTCAGAATACTAAGGACAGTCAATTGTTAAAATTGTAATGAAGAAGAAGGACTTGGTGTTTACCTTTATTATGACTTGTGATAATAGTGATCTAGACTATAGAGAAATCTAGATTATTGCCAAAGTCAAATATTAGAACAT
Source organism: Lymantria monacha (assembly GCA_905163515.2). Lineage (NCBI taxonomy): Eukaryota > Metazoa > Arthropoda > Insecta > Lepidoptera > Erebidae > Lymantria > Lymantria monacha. The sequence goes on from LR991082.1 coordinate 21,110,163, forward strand.
TCCACTATCGCTACTATTACATTAAACTTGCAGCACTGGAGATACACTAGTGCATTGAAAAAAGTATTAGTAATGTATTAGTTAAATTCCTTTTTTTACACTGTATCTACGTCACTACAACATCTTGTGAAATAACATGAAAAATATTTAATGTAATTTTTTTTTTGTAATTTAAAATTATCTTTTCAAGCTTCCTGTAATTTTTGCTACTTATTTTAATATTCTCAATTGGTCTTATGCATGTTGTGAAGAATAAAACAATATGTTACATGAAAAGAATTTCTTAGTTATAAAAAAATCCTGAATAATCTTTGCGTCAATAATATTATCCTATGCTATTAATTATCTCTAACAATTACAATTTGTATTTCAAATAATTAATTTCTATTGCAATTAATCATTATGTTGATTGATTGATCATTATTTGATATTTTGATTTTGCTTAACCGATGTTTCCAACAATAATGTATCCAACATTATATAAAATATCGACCTATACGAAGAACAAAGTTACATATGATCATGATAAATCGTTTTGTTGTAGTTATAAAGTTAAGCTAATATCTATATATTAAGAGGAACTAATATTAGGAAAAAAATTAATCCTATGCAATACAATTAAGAAAAATGATATTTCTGACTTTGTGTTTGACAAATTTCAATACTCTTACCTAAAGTAATAATTATGCAGATATAACTTTATTCTACGGATAGGTCGATATATTCATAGTCAAGGTATGGAACATGTATGTATGTATTACAAAGATATTAATTACCAACAGATAAAGAAAAAAATTCTACATGAATAATATACTTTTGCTTATTTATTATTTAATTAATATGTTGTAGTTTTTAAGATAAACTAATTAATGTGACAACACTAAACCTATCCAATGTACTACCACGGGCTCGGCAAATAATCACACTGACAGAAATGCGGCAATAAAACCGAATAGACATTACAGCAATTCGCAACTTTTGAATAAATATTCGAACAAATTAAGTGTTATTGTGTATGAGTTTGATTTATTAAATGCTCAAGGTATGTTGTTGCCTTGTCCTGGTCCATTACAATGTCAAAAGTACGTAACTGGTTAAGGTTTCTATATGAACCATCAAGTAATTAATTCATCATTCCACCAGAATTAAGCTTAAAACTTAAAATATGCGGTAATATATTTATGTGTCATCATTCTCCTACTCTTGTCCCAATTGCTTGGGGTTGATACAATATGTACTTTTCCTTCATAGTAAATATTGTAAAAGTTATTATTGGCTATAGTTTTATGACCTGCCAGACGTCAACCCTCCTTGGCAACGTAATATTTGACCAAACGGCATCAGATGTAGTTGGCCCAGGTCGTTATAATGCTCTTAGTCATCTTTTACGACATCCAAGAGCAAAGTAAGGGTTAGTAGTATTCGTAGCCGCTACCACACAGCATGCGGTAATATATTTATGTGTAATAAATCAAAATGTAAAGATTCACACGGAAAGAATGAACTTTAGCAGTAAAAAGTGATTATTAAATCACTGCAGATTTGCCTAGCTTGAATATCCTTTACGCCACCGTTTAACAAAGTATTGACCTCTATAGTTTCGGGTAAATACCTGCAGTGAAATACCAATATTTCTTTATTTCAATACTCAATGACATTTGACGTTTGTATATTATTTTAATGTTCGTTTGCCGGAATTTGTATAATAAAAAAATAATAAGTATAGTAAAAAATATTTTTATAGTGATGCTTCCTATCAGATATATCCAATTTTTATAGGTCACGCGTTTAAGTGACTTGTGATGCCTTTAAAAGATTTGTTATAATCTTCGTTAATACTTGCAAATTTTGTCCACAAAAATATGTGTGCTGCTGAGTCACAATGATAAACTTATAAAACTTGTAAGTTAGGAAAACCAACATGAATATCATTATAAGACCGACGATATTGATGTTAATACAAAAAGTATTATAGTTCCCTTATGATATTCTTTAAAATAACAAGCTGTAAGAGTTAGAAAAAATAGTAAATAATTTTGTTAATTATTCTTGATCTCCTATAGCGACGGATGAGAGACGATTACATGTAGCGGAGATGCGAATGTTGAGATGGATGTACGGCGTGACGAGAATGGATAAGATAAGGAATGAGCGTATAAGAGAATGTTTGAAAGTAGCGCCAGTGACGGATAAGTTAAGGAGTGAACGTTTGAGCTGGTATGGACATGTGATGAGACGGGATGAAAGAAATGTTGCGAGGAAGGTTTTGAGTATGAATGTTGAAGGCTTTAGGGGTAAAGGGAGACCAAAGAAAAGATGGATGGTCTGCGTGAAGCATGATATGTATAAACAGGGAGTGACTACAGAGATGACGTCTGATAGGGATGTATGGAAAAAGAGGACATATTGCGTCGACCCCAAGTAGTTGGGATAAGAGCAAGAGAATGATGATTCTTGATCTCCTATATCTGCATAGTAAATCGATCATCATGTCTGCTAGTGTGCTTGTAAAACATAGAGAATGTTGAGTAGCCAATTTGTATTGAAATACATTTTTATGGATCATAATAATGTTATATTTATGTATATGAATATGATGTTAATTATAATGAGTTCTCTTCTTAGCGTGAGGTTTGAGGGGCGAGGGGGAAGGGTTTGACAAAAATCATGAAGTCCTAAACCTTCATAGTCTTAAACCTCACCATGTATCACCAAGGGGGTGGGGAGGTTTAAAACAATGCTAAAAAACGATCACGTGATTAATGGACGTCCCCTTATAAAGGGTCAATATATAGTTTACATAAATTTCGTAGACATAAACGTTTTTATTTTTTTATGTTGCTTGTCATAATATTTTGTCTATAACATTTTTATATCTTAATTAGATGTATCTATTATTGTAATAAAACGCGATTGTCCTGGTCTGGATAGGCAATGGTCTAAGGAGGGACGACGAAAAAATACTCTTCAAGTAGGTCTTCCCGTCATCCTTTGTCGCCGTAGTAAAACATTTTACCTAATATGTTATTTTTTTTAATAAAGTGGAATGGAGAGGGAGACGGAACAAGCTACCTAGATTTAAAAGTTTACTACCTGAGTCTGTCTCAACTCCGAAATTATATTAGCGTTCGTAAGAAGAATATTCTTACGAATGTTAATATAATCGGCTGATTTTTTTTGCCAATTATATTGTAGATAGCGTGATGTGTATAGTTCTATTATATCGTACCTCTTCTACAACTGCTTTAGTGCCCAATAAAAATGACGTTAGGTTAAAATTAATTTAACTTTTTTAAAAGAGGTACTTCAACGCCGCACTTAATTTAAAAATGAATTTTAAATAAAATATGAATTTAGGTAATTAAATTTTGTTTATATATTCATTATTCATTTCAATTAAATATGAAACTGCTTTTATTAATTTATTATTTTAATATTAAATATGAATTAAACCAATATTGAACTTGTGATTTTTTTTTTAATATGTACTAAACAGTACTCTCACAATGGATTTGCCCAGATTTTCGAGAAAGGCCCTGTTGCATATTGATGAGAAAAGTGGCTTACAGTATTTCTCATACACTTCTACATATGGGCCATCAATGGCCATCAGTTCATTTATTTCATTGCCTTGCCACATGTCGCTTATATTGAGTGCTGATTTAAGTGATTGAGACATTTGATAAACCTTATTTAGCCAGTATTTACTTTGGTTAGATAATATAGGATCATCATATACATATGTAGATGTTTTGGCAAAGTATTTTATACAATCTTGGGATTCCTTAAAATAAACAGTTATCTCTTCGTTAGAGAAAGTTAGAGAGGCTTGTCCTGCAACGTTATCCGAATGGGTGTTTATTTGTTCAGAGGCTGAGTTTGTGCTTAATAACCTTTGCGTCCTATTTATGCTATTATTTTCGCAATCTTCATAGGTGTTTAAGATTTCTGGTAACAATTCAGTGGGTGCAGCTTTATCGTACGTTATTGCCGGATTGGACGTATGCTTTAGTTGTTCTTTCCTTGTGTTATCAACAAAAATTACAGCATAATTTTTTAAATTTCTGTGTACGTCATGCCATTTAAAATTTTTGTATGAGCATGCATTTGAATAAATTTCTTTTGTGAGTACAGTTAATTCACTCCTCAACAATAACTTAATTTGTACGAAGCTGTAATGATATGTGATTAAAACGAAGTATGTTTTCCTTATAAAACATAGGTTGCTGATATTATGCGCATCGCGTAGTACGTTATTTAGCAGATAACATTGAGTCCAGTTCTGAAAATACCAGATGCCCGCATGGTGACAGCAAATGTTAACTCCGGAAAGTTGAATAGTGCCTAAGAACTTTCCAAGTATTATTATTTTATATAATAATATTAACACATTAATAAATGAATATAAGCTGGCGGGTATTTTTAAATCTATGCACGTTTGTGAAATCTTGTTAGACGCGATTCCTTCATACTTAGTGCACAGAATATGTTTCATATTGTCTTCCAAATATAAGGTGCTATTTGGCATTATTTTTGAATCATAGTGTTTATTTGTATAAGTGATTGGGTTCATTTCGCTGTTCATACAGCAGATCTGGTATTTAGTAATATTGGGACGAGACCATTACTTGCAATACGCTAAATGTTAGTATAGCGAAATGGTCTCCGATATTATATTTGCCCATATAAAACACTATTATATTTATACCACAATAATTATTTTTGCTTTTTGCTTTCCAATTATAAGGATCTATGATACTTAACTTGTTTCCATTTACTTGGACGCTATTTAAGCTTTTCTTCATATGAAACATATTAGCTTTGTTAAGAACAAACCGTATGTTAAATAACCAGTCCTGAGGCAGGTTATTATAATTACATAGGGTTGGTGGTAGATTTTCATTAACAGTAACAATGGTCTCAAAATTTAAACAAGTTTTAGTATCTCTTTCTTTGATTTCATAAGTAGTCTTTTTTCTCGTTATCATCTTCCAATTATCAGCATTTGAAATAATCGATTCATTTATGTTTACCTTATTTGAATTCTTCTGTTTTGTCGGATAAAAAATCTCAATAATATTACTGGACGCTTTATGGTTGTAAGAAATATCATGTATAAATTGTAATGGGTAGTAGTAATCTTTGGAAAAATAATGGTAATAGTTTGTAAAATGCATCTGATTTCTATACTCTTCTAGAAAAACGTGGCATTCTGAATATGTTCTAAATTCCTTCTGCATTTTATTTTCTATCCTATTTATGGGTCCAAGTTCAAAGGAAACGTGCTCCATTTTTGTCCGCAGACAATGCGAAAATATTTTTCAAATTTTAAACACGTTCCCATATTACATACTTATTTACTAGTTCATAGAAATGTTTTTAAGGACATATTTTACAATTTGATTGACTGTGGTACTTCAGAATTTATCAAAGAAATGAATAGATACCTACATTAATTACCTACTATTACACTGCAGTAGTGTAACAGGAGATCACTGCAGAAGAAAGTACCTTGATGTCATATGATTGAAGGATTAGGATATTTTTTGAAATAGTTCTTCTTCTTCTTATGTATTGGCAATCAACTACATATACGAGGTATTGGTGCCAGTGTCAAGTTATAAATATTTTCACGTTTTTAGTCTTTCAAGTCAGTCGTTGTCTAAGTCAAATTGTCACCATTAACAGTGCAATGGCCTTTGAAATAGTTGACATATTTGGTAAATGAACCTCCGTGTACTGTGCTATATTAAAAAGTCTTTAATAATTAGCAGTTTAATTTTTACAGGCCACTTACGCACACTTACAGGTATGTACCTGTAAGTGTGCGTAAGTGGCCTGTCGTGCAAAACGATGGGAATAAGCTGGAGTACAAGTGTGCAACTATACGCGTGGATGGTCCAAACGATTATCTAATTTGATGGTGATAGATTAGTGCCTTGAACTCCCTGTGTGTGGTAGTTGGTAAAAAGCTGTTGTCGTTACCAATCTGAAGTCCGATGGCTGTTTTTACTGGTCAGCCATCACATGTTCTGGGTCAAGTAGATAATGTCATCATCATTTGCTTACACTTATCCCACGCTAAGTGGGGTCTGCACTCACAACTTTCATACACATAACCTCGTTTACACAATCCATCCATCTCTTTTTGGGTCTCCCACGATTCTTACGCCTATCCACAACCATATTGATAACCCTCCTTGTCACATGTCTTTCATTCCTCCTCATCACATGTCCATACCAAGACAGTCTCGCGCTCCTAAACTTCTCTATCACTGGTGCTACTTTCAAACTTCCCTAAAATACTCATTTCGTATCTTATCTAATCTTGTTACCCCACTCATTTATCTTAACATACGCATCTCAGTAGTATGCAATCGTCTCTCATCCGTCTTTTTCAATGCCCAACATTCAGATTCGTAACGACAGGTCTAATGACACTCTTGTAGATTTTCCCCTTAAGTTTAAGGGGCATCCGCGCGTCACATATTGTACCCGAAACCTGTCGCCATTCCATCCAGCCTGCATTCATTCTCCTACTAACTTCCCGGTCGATATTGCCGTCGTTTTGGAGAAGCGAGCCTAAGTACTTAAAATCGGAGGAGACCGGTAGGGATACACTATTTAAGGCAATGTAAGAGAATTGGTAAGAGCCACTGAAGTTACAGAACAAATGTTCAGTTTTGGTACGGCTGATCTTAAGTCCAACACTTTCTAACCTCTTCTGCCATTTTCTCAGTCTGCTTTGTACCTCAGCTGCGTCCTCCCCGACGAGAACAATGTCATCTGCAAACAGCACACACCAAGGTGCTTCCCCCTGTATGTCCGATGTCAGAGCATCTATCACCAGGACGAACAGATAAGGTTTTATAGCCGAACCTTGGTGCAAGCATTATCTCACGTCAGAAAGTGAAAGGTGCGCAGAATAGGTTGCGCACCAAAAACGTAACGAGGTCATTCGATCACTAGATTTTACTCCTCAAATTTTTCTAATACCAGGCGCCATGAAAATCGATTCTTAAGGAGTAAACTCCAAAAATCTTCAAAAAAAATTGTAAAATCACAAGTGTAAACCGACTGTTAATTAATGTAAACACACTGTTCGTGTGGTGATCCCTACCCCTTTTTTTGCTCGGGGCTGTCCTAAAAAACGACTAAGGGTTAAAATATGCAGACTACATCTAGGTGAAAGAAGGAAAACTCGAAATAAAAACTTATACGAATCCGTCTGACCAGCGTGGTTTAGTAGAACAATTTCCTTGTCGAGAAGGCTCGAGGAACTATTGGGCAGTGGGACTAACATGCATTAAACAGGTACTTGAAGGAAGCAACCATGCCCCGTCAAGACCCTCCTTTCTTTTCCCTCGGGTACCTTATTGTAACAAATAGAAGCAGATAATTTTAAAGCAAGAAGCGGGAAGATGGAAATATAGCTCTGTGCCAGGCTGTCTGATCGGCTTGGATTTATATTATTTGGTTTGGTATTGTTGTGCCATTATTCCTGTCGCTGTAATGGAGGTGTCCGGCCGTGGAACGTATAACAGCAAGTAAATATTACGTAATAATGTAGAACTGAGGAGAGGAAGATTATTTTATATTACCTTATGTCTACGAATTTATATATTATAATCTATCATCTGTCTATGATATCTATCAATGAACTCCTATCCCATTTCTTTCCTGTAGATGTTCTTAAAAGACCACCCGGCGACTGTAGTAAATAATGTCACAGCAAGAAAAGGATTACTCGAAATAAATCCTACCAATCCCTTTGACCAGTGTGGTATAGTAAGTTAATTTCTAAATTAATCCAGTCCTAGGCGACTTGCGACAGTGGCTGTGGCTCTAATATTAATAATGTTATGTATAGTTAGTATAGTGCCACAAACTTATCTGACCCGGTGGCAAATTGATGAACTAATGACGCCATTTTGAAATGTCATCAAACATCAATCATTCTCCCAATATGCCGATATTTCAGTTGTTGGTTGTTTATTCCTTGTTTATTTATTTGTTGTGGTTTTAAAATGCGAAAAGCGATGCAATAAATGTTTTTATGACTTCCATAGGAAATTGTGTAAAGGAGTGTTGACTAGTGTTTTCTAAACCCGTTACCTCATGGGAAATACTTACCGATTTTATTGCAAATAAAATCTACTGGCAACACTAAATGCGATAACAGCGACGGTAGGAGTTTTGGCGCGAATGTGGAAATGTCATGTCACGCTCTTGTATTATATTCATTTCTTTAGTGTTTTGTGGTGTTATATTGAATAATTTTGCTGGTATTTTATGTAATATGGTACAGTTAAAGTGCTGAAGTGTAGTGAATATGGTATAATAGTGGTTTACGTGTATTTTCATATTTGCCCAAAATTCCCAAAGAAAATTAGATTAGGTTATCAGCGCCTGATTAATGGTAAGGACTTGAATTACTGACAGACAATGACTACTAAGGCTACATAATATGAAGAAATGATGAACAATATATGAAAAATTATTAAGACTTGGCTGTATGGGCTTTGATCCCTTTGCCTGTCCGAATGGACGAACAGAACCAAAAAAAAAATTACAGCGACGCTGTCACCGGGTCTGGTAAGTTTGTGGCACTCGTGGAAGTAATAAGTACGGCACTATAATTATATTATTGGACATCTCGAAATAACGTTTCATTACGCCTGACTCTTATTGCTAACCGTCAAACTAATATGTTTAGACCATGGAAGTAATAAGTACTCTGTGTACAGAGTACTTATTACTTCCATGGTTTAGATCACGAAGTATAGATACACAGGAGTCCGAACGGTATAGGCTTTTCCATAGTATTTTTGGTCACAAAAATAAACCCAGATCTTAGTTCTTTTTTCTGCCACTGGCTACGCTAGTGTTAAGATCGCACCCACGAATTATAGATACATATATCTATATATACACATGAATATATATATATACATGTATGTATCTATACTTCGTGGACGTAGCGATGCTATTATTATTATTACACGTAAACGCGCGTTAGTTCGTGAATGTTGAAATTGTTGAATTTAATTAATTTAAATATAAAATAATATTAAAAAGAAATGGGAAGGTGTTGTGCTGTTCATGATTGTGTAAGTGGACGAAAAGAAAAATTATTGTAAATGTTTCATGTACACAACATCTGCAAAGTTTTCCTAGGCCTTTAAACTATTTTGGATCTCCTCTTAAAGCTGACAAATTACCTCCAAGAAAAAGAAAAATATCGAAAATATTAATTATCTTCCCATCATCATTATCATCACAGCCCATGTATGTCCCACTGTTGAGCTCGGGCCTCCTCCGTAATGGGAGGGAACTTAACCTATTATACCACGCTGGTCAGATGTGTTGGTATAGGGTTTTGTTTCGAGTTTTCCTTCTCTTGCAATAGATGTTATATGCGTTTTATATCCCTTAGTCATCTCTTACGATCACTCACGGGTAAGATAGATATGCTGCAAACCTGGAAAAAGAAATTTTGCTAAACTTACTTATGTGGTTTTTAAAGTAAAATGTATGCCAACTGTTTATTTAAATAATTTTAATATTAAGCGATATTTACATCTGTTTGTTAAAGTTTAAAGTATCTCAAATGTTTCTATAAATAATTTAAATGTTAAGCAATACCCACATGTCATTGTTAAATTATTGATTAAATGAATTTACTTTGATAAATGAGTTTATTTACTTTATAAAAATTGTTTTAAATAAAAATACAAAAATAGTAAATGAAAACTTTATTAAAGTTAAAAAATACAGAGTAGAAGAAGTTATGCTGTACTTTAACAATATTTTCATGGAAGTTACATGTCATAACACATACAAAATATATTTTTGACAAGAGAGGAATATAATATTCACAGAATTGTGGAATATACAATAGATTTTAGTTAAACCTATAACACATACAATGTATATTCTCTTTGAAGAAAGTTTCCAATCTGCTACAATGGTCATACCAGGCAACTGACTTTTTGCCTTAAAAATGACTTACTTCATACTTAACAGTAGAACGGTTCTTGTATGAACTCCATGCGGCTCTTTGTATATATGGATTAACAGGTTGTTGTATAGGTATTGCCGTACAATCTACAATGACTCTAGTAGAAGGGTAATATTTTTTAAATCCTTCAGGCATGTAGAAATCCACTAATTACCTGTCAGGCTATCAAATATTCGGCATTGACCACATTTGATGCAAAAAGTTAATGCATGTAATAAATATGTTTGATACAATACAGGAACTTGCATCAAAAAAACGAAATAGCTTATAGTCTTCCTTATTTCTCCTCAACTTCGTTAACGTCAAAAAGAACTGGTCTTCAACACTCAGACCTAAGAGAACTTCTTTTATAGGTTATTGAATAGGCTTCAGGGCACAAAATATAAAACACAAACATAAATTTGCTTTATGATTCAAATCCAGTATAAAAAGCCAATACCTTTAGCATAATTCCTAAAGGATTCTATTGTGTAAAATTGGTAATTTTTTTGAGTTGCACATTCACGAACAATAGCAATATCATTTTGCACATTTTCCAAGTTATATACACTATTTTCTTGGATCACAATTTCTTCAACACAATCGACGCCAAAGTCCAATGCTGTCGCCTTGGATGAAGTATTGCATGTAGCTGTAGTAACACTTGGAGTATGAGCTAAGCCATCACACTTTTCAATATATGAAAAACACAATTTTCGTTTAGAATCACGCGCTGATCACGTTCTCGCCTTTGTTCAGACTTTATATCTTCAATTTTAGTCCATGGAAATACTGAAGGCCATTCCCTTCTTTAAAATGCGCCTGGTATTAGTTAGTCCTGGAAATAATAATTAAGATTTTAGGTTATGTTAGGAATAAAATCATAAATACTTGTTTTAGGTGATAAAAGTAAATGTTATTCTATAAATGAGATTAAATCACCTGAATGCTTTCCAATTTGAATGAAATCTTCGGATTTAAAATATGTTGAACATATTTTCAAATGTTCTTTGGGATGAAAGTCTTTACGAGTTGCTGCTTTTCATAGTTTTCTAGCTTTTTTCTTTTGGAAATGAATGGTTCCCTGGTTTCCTACATCCAAATACACAGCAATGATGCATTATCATTTATACAAAACTTTTCACAGCTGTTAATAGCAACAAAACTTCCCATGTAAAGATTTAAAATTTTAAACGAATAAGTATTTCTTGAAGAGTGGCGCGCTCTACCGGCAAAAAGTTCTGTACCCTAAATTGAGACCATTCTTTTAACATTACGTTCGGACTCCTGTGTATCTATACTTCGTGGTTTAGATAGATGACACTTGACACTGACAGATACTGTCATATGGAATCATCCTGCTTATAACGATGAACATGACTGCGATTTTTTACAGAACTTTTAGAGGGGCAGTTAACGCGATTAGCATTTGTAAAGATATAACATCAGGTAGAGTGTCGTCGCTGTCGTCAGTAGGCAAGAATAATTTGTATCGTTCAGTTAATAGAACATATTCAGTAGCTAAACAGGTTAGGATGGCAGAGAAAACATTACCTCAAATATTTGCTCATGTAGATCAGAACGTGAGTTCTTATAAGAACCTTTTAAAAGAAGCGGTTGCGATTCCTTCAGTATCGTGTGATATTAAATATCGTGATGATTGCGTGCGTATGGTACACTGGATGCAGGACAAATTGAAAGAAGTTGGCGCCAGTACACAACTTCGAGATGTTGGTGTTCAGATAATTGATGGAAAAGAAGTTAAATTGCCACCAGTTCTTGTGGGAGTTTTGGGCAATGTAAGTTTAATTTTATTTTTATTCAACATTAAAGAACAATTTATTTTCAAATAATTCTAAATTTTAAATGCTCCCCTATTAATAATAATAAAAAAACAAATTAATAAAAAACAAAAACAAATTCCATACTGCCAAAAAGATAGAATGTACACATATGTATAAACATATGTGTACATTCTATCATTTTGGTAGTATGAAGTTTGTGATACCTGCCTGTAATATTTTTCCCTAGAGTATATTATCAGCATTTCTTATATAGTCTCTGAAATAATCTACTTACAGTGCCTTCCAATAGATAGAACATGCTTTAATGATTTCTGATGCTTACTCAAGTATTTGAAATAAAACTATTTTTTTAAGATAAGTAAAGTCTATAATTAGTATTATGCCCTCTGAGTTTTGTTGCTGGATCTTTCTCAGTGTAATTGTGTTTCCATCCAGGAGTAGCTTATAAGATTGGTTAGTTTTAAATTAATAAATTGTCATATTAGAATAATTACCAAAATTTTATGTTTAATAATAACTGTAATCTGTAACAATTGTTTTAGGACATTCTTTTTATGATGTTTATTACAATTTTTTTATAGCAAATAATAACTCAAGTGTGATTCTTTTATACTCATATCTATGAATCATTGATTCAGCTGCTGGTAATGGTCTGAATAAACATTACAATGTAAAATATTAAAGATATATTTATTGTTAGTGAAATAAATATCCATTTCTCCTTCACAATTAATTTAATATACTAAAAAGAACATATTATTCAATTTAAAAATGAACATGGAATTTTTTTCTTTTTTTTTAAGGAAAGTAAGGTTACTGCCACCCATGGACTTTTGCAATACCAGAGGTATAGCTAGGCCGTTGCCTACCAATAATCCCAACCCCACACAGAAAATTGGGCTTCCGGCTCTCTCCCTCACCAAACGAAGCACAGCAGCATATTGTCACTGCTCAGGTGTCGATCTTCTGCTCAGTGTGGTATTGCCCCATATATATATATATACATATATTAGGTCCTTACATATGAAATTGGCGTTTTGTACAGAAGGAATATAAAGTCAATTTTTTTTTGTAAAATATATTTAATTAATCAAAGTATGCACCATCATTATCTATGCACTTTTGTCATCTCATAGGTAGTTCATTGATCCCTTTACTAAAAAAAACCATGGGGCGAGAATCAATAAACTCTTTGAAGGCGGTTTCGACTGCCGCATCGGAGTTGTTTTTTTTCCTTGTAAGAAGTTGTCCAAATTCCAGAAAAAATGGTAATCTGTTCGAGCAAGGGCTGGGGAGTACTGTGGATGTCGCAGACATTCCAATTGTAGCTCATCTAACTTAGTGGTTGTTTGTTTTGCAGTGTGTGGTTTTGTAATGTGTGTGGTCTTGCGTTGTCGTGAAGCAGCAGTGGCCTAGAGCGATTGACCAACCTCGGTTGTTTAGCAGCTGGTTCTTCCATCATGGTTTGCAGTTGCTGACAATAGATATCTGCAGTAATCGTTTGGCCAGATTTTAGAAAGCTGTAGTGAACGACACCAGCGCTAGTCCACCAAACACTCACAAGTAACTTTTTCTGAGTCGATTTTCGTTTAGGGCAGGATTTGGCTGGATCTCCATGGTTCAACCACTGCGACGAGCGCTTCCGATTATCGTAAAATATCCACTTTTCATCACAAGTAATGATTCGATTTAAAATCCCTTCATTATTGTGTCGGTTGAGCAAAGTAACACAGCAGTCGACGCGTGTTTGCAAGTTCGATTCACTCAATTCATGAGGTTTAAGTTTTTTTACTTTTCCGATTTACCTTAAGTGGATTAATTCAGTTTTGTCACTTACCCCAAAGCCTGCAGCTATCTCTGAAGTGCTTTGTGATGGATCCGCTTCCACAATAGCCTATAATTCTTCATTTTCTACTTTGATCTCCGGCTGTCCACGGGGTTGGTTCTGAAGGTCGAAATTCCCAGAACAAAACGTTGAAACCAAAAACGTACCGTGCTTTCTTTTGCGATACCAGCGCCGTACACATCGTTAATCCTTCGAGCTGTTTTCCTCATCATCATCCTTCTGCAGCATTGGTGCCAATGTAGTAGAACTCGTACTCGTAAATATACCGATATTTCATGTTTTCCATTGTGCGGTAATAAGCGACGCCTAAGAAAAAAATAATGAGGAAAAAACAAATGAATGACTGTTTTCAAAACTCAAATGTACCAGCTAAATGAAAAAGAACTAGCTTTCGCCCGCGACTTCGTCCACGCAGAAGTCATCTCTGACAGAGTTTAATAGAAAAAGCAATGCAAGGTGTTGAAGGTTTGTCGCTAGGACGCTAATCAACAGCGTCAGAAACTGGGATGCGGTCACCGCCTTCTGCGAGTTAGTTGTCTAACGGAATTAGGCAATAGGGTGGGTCCGAGAGAAAATACTCTAGGTTGACCGCTCTACCATCCGGCTTCGACTCGAGATGATACCCGGTTGCGGTGGCCCGCCCGTACAACGTAGATGTACGTGTACGGCGCGCATGTGTCTATATACCATAGACGGTCACTAAAGAAAAAGGTGGTTCAAAGTTCTATTCATTCTACAAATTATATTGCCAATAATATACTATTTACGGTATGACCATGGGATAAAAATATAATTATAGTAGTGCCACCCTTTATTTGACTGTTTTGTTTCACCAGCAGAGTTGCGACCTTGTCAGATATGATTTATTATTTGAGTTATAGAGTGAACATTTTTGAAGCTAAACTTAACCTGTATCTTATACCCTTAGGCAAGAATCTATTGCCGTCTACTATGTGTATCGTGTGAGCTCTCACGCCAGCACTGGTGCGGGGTTGATGGAGAGGGAGAGAGAAACACGTGTTTATTTATTTTTACCGAAGAATATTTGGTCGTAGTTTGAAAACAATCGATAAAGAAATTTTCTTCCCATACACACTTTGCCGCTTTGTACACCCCTTTAGGGGCGGAATTCATAAAATCCTTTCATATTGAATCTCTATGTCATAAATAAAAACGTGTTTCAAAATTTAAGGTTTCTAGCTTTAATAGTTTCGGCTTGCCGGTAATTAGTCGTTCAACCCGCTTCACAGGCCTAATTTATACAACCAGAGAGTGAAAATTGACAAATGCCGGATATTACCCTAGAATATTTGATTCGACTCGTAATTTGAAAAGAATCAATAAATTTTTTTTTCCTCCCCATACAAACTTTACCACTCTGTTTCATCCCCTTAGGGGTATAATTTCGTAAAATCCTTTCTTAGTAAATCTCTACGTCATAGAAAGAAAACACTATCAACATTTCAAGTTGCAAGCTTCAATAATATCGGCTTGGCGCTATAACTTAATGACTCGTCCAACCCGCTTTGCAGGCCTAATTTATACCCCCAGAGGGTGAAAATCAACAAATGCTGAAATACGTGTTTATTTATTTTTACTGAAGAATATTTGTACGTAATTTGAAAAGAATCGATAAAGATTTTTTCTCCGAACATTTTTTAAATTGACATAACTTTTTTATTTATAAACTAATTGACATAAAATAAAGCCTAAATGTTAAGTGAAGCTTACCACAATATATTAGCGAAAACCGCGTCTAAATCGGATAAGCCGTTTCTGAGATTAGCGTGCACAAACACAGACAAACAGATAAACAGACAAAAATTTTAAAAATCATTGTTTTGGGTTCTATTAGGCCAAGTTCAGATGACCGCGCGGCGACGCGCGGTTGGCTCGGCGCGCGATTTAAGATTATAGCAAATCAATGTTGTTGTGTACATGACCGCGCGTCACCGCGCGTGACCGCGCGCACCGCCATGCACCGCGCGCAAGACCTTGAACCGCGCGTCACCGCGCGGCGACGCGCGGTTTGAGATCTACAATCCTGTATGGACCTGTTCAATTGACCCGCGCGGTTTTAGGGGGACGGACACATAGAGCCACGAAAATGGAGGACGATTTTATTTTGGTGATATGCAATATCTTACAGCACCATCTGCAGATTGCATATCCTTTTCAACGCATTCATACAAAAACTCAAAGGAATCAATCGTCATCCTAAAGTATTTAAAAAATCGATCTTCGTGTAGTCTGTGTGGTATATAAAGTCACAAAAAGACTTAAAGAAAGTCTGACTGAAAATAGGATACACCCAGTATTATCTTTGCTTTCCACCACGACGCCGCCATTTGCGGTATAAAATACACAACCAAATAGCCTCCTCCACGTCCATTATCGCTGAATGTTCACGCTAGATTGCCGCGCGCAAGCCGCCTCCATCGGAACAGCTAAATCGCGCGGCAACGCGCGTCGCCGCGCGGTCATCTGTACTTAGCCTAAGTGTTGAAAAAGGTCCCAGTAAGATTTTTCTCATATATCTTCCATGTACAGACAGCGATCCGTTACATTTTTATTATATGTATAGATTTGTAATTCTTAACCAAAGAGGAGATATTTCAGATCAAAGTGGTCAGTACGACAATACGCTAATTTCATAATATGTAAGGACCTAATATGTAAAATAAAAATGATTTCCAAGTCTCTTATAGAATTTGAAACCATCTAAGTGATGTGCCCTGAACCACAGATTACTTAATAAATAACTGAACTGGTTTCTTTAGAAAGACAATAATGCAAAGATGGTTTTAATCCACTAAAACAATGTATTAGGAACCAGTTGGTGACGTTGCTATTGATTCCAAGATTATTTTTTTATTTGCACAGAACTAACTTCTGTTGGGTCAGCTAGATTAATATATGTATTATACCCTAGCAGATGTATGTGGACATCATATTTAAGCACCTATTCTGTGATGCAGTATATTTTATAGTGATTCAGGAATAGGTCCCTGTTGACGATTTAGTAAACAATGACTACTGTAACAATTTTTCAAGGACACTACAAAGAACACAATTTGCATATACGGTCACTTAGATGTTCAACCAGCATTAAAGTCTGATGGCTGGGACACGGAACCATTTGAATTGGTTGAGCGTAATGACAAGTTATATGGGCGCGGTTCTACTGATGACAAAGGACCTGTGTTGGGTTGGCTTCATGCGATCAATGCATATAAAAGTGTTGGTGTTGAGGTATGTATAATCATTTTACAAATAGAATACTTGATATTTAGATTTTAAGGGGCATGTTGTGTGGTAGTGGTAACGAATAGTACAAACCCTTACTTCGCTTGTGGATGCTTCGAACGACCTGGGCCAACTCCACCTGATGCCGTCAAATCGTCAGGATTAACATCAGGCAGGCGACCGATCATAAAATTTTGCAATATATACGATGGAAGCAGAGTACTTATTGCAACGACCCCAAGTAATTGGGATAAGAGCAGTATGATGATGAAGGGGCAATATGTATTAATTAATAGTATAAATACGAGTGTGAGTTTGTTGTTACGCGTTCACAACTAAATCACTAAACGGATTTAAAAATTCTTGCCCAATGACAAGCTATGTTATCAGCGAGTAATATAAGTTATATTTCAACCATAGTCTTACGAGAACGGCTCTACGCAGGTGAAGCCACCGCAAAGGGCTAGTAATAATATATCATCAACGCTTAATAAAAATATCTTCAGTACATAAAGACACGTTAATACATAGGTTTTGTTTTTATTGCCCGTTGTTTACTTATTATTTTTAGATTATCGATGTCTCGATTTCGGATGGTATTTAATCGAGTTTTCATAAGAATATCCTCATTATTTGCACGAACTTTGAAACTATTACAGGTTTGTTCTATATTAGTTGGTATTTATGCCACGTTTGTTGTATTTTTTTTTGGGCTGCTTATAACCCGCCTTAAAAAAGTGCTCCTTATAATTAAAACATAAAATTAGTTTACTATCCAACACCTTTGGATAGGTTGCCATAGAGCTTTACTTTAATATTTCCTCCTCTTGCAGTGATATTAGCTTCTTACATCTCCTAATCGAGTTTTACAATATCCATGGAAAAGAATGAGTAGTAATCATTTGGTTCTTAGCCCATTCAAATATTACTATATTTACATATAGAATGATCGCAGAAAGATAAAGGTTTATATTCTGATGCCAATGCTCGTTATTTTTAGCTACCAGTAAATTTGAAATTCGTTTTTGAATGTATGGAAGAATCCGGTTCAGAAGGTTTGGATGAATTGCTGATGGAAAAATTGAAACCTGAAGGTTTCTTTGATTCGGTAGACTATGTGTGCATATCAGATAATTATTGGCTGGGTACAACGAAACCATGTATCACATATGGACTACGAGGCATCAGTTATTACTTCTTGGAGATTGAATGCGCTAAAATGGATCTACATAGTGGAGTTTATGGTGGCACCGTTCATGAAGGTATTTATACATCGCTTATAATTCTCTTTTTTAAAACCAAGATAGAAATCTATATCAAGATTTAAAGTTAGTACGTTTTTATGTATAATGTAATCTCTGGAACTCTCTGGATTTACATCAAAACTCACACTCAGCACATTCGATGGTTTTTCACTGATTCGATGGTAAAATTGATTTTACTACATATTAGGAAGCTACTTCCATCATTGATGACTATTTTATATATAAAGTAAATAAGTCCATCACGAACAGACATAAACATACGTAAAGAGTTAGGAGCAAAATCTGTTTTATAAATAAACATATTTAACGAAGTCGGAGTAAACGTACACCCTCTTTGCTTGGCCACCGAAGACAAAGACCGGGTTATGTTGGCCCACTCGCATTGCGTGGAGATGTATATTGCGGGGCAGGTCTATGGGGTCGCGCGCCACTTCATCTGTCGCCCCGGACGGATTTAGCGGAGTGTGACCAGACCATACCCCGCCGCAAAAAAGACCCTGTTTGCTTGGGAATTAACACAATACATGTACCTACCATTTAGCTTACTACACGATAGTGTATTACGCTAGTTTTAATTCATCCTTCATAGCCTATCGATGTCCACTGTTAGATATAGGTCCACAAGAATCACACTTAGAACGGTGCTGTGCTATATTAATCCAACTACATTGGTATTTACCACGGAGCAAATACAAAGAGGAGCTGTTGTAATGAATATTTTCTATGAAACAATGCGTGATATTTACAGGGGGTGAGGGGGACGCTGCTAATGAAGAAAGTGAGACAAGTAATAGTACTTGTCTCACTCCCTCCTTTATGTCCATCTACCGGCTATTAGCACAACTACTAATTTCGTATATTGTATGCAGTTGAGCTATCTTGCATTAGATGTCAGTAAGTGTATGGTGTAACAGGGACGTACTCAGAATTTACCTATATCAAGGAGTGCTAATTTTTTTTTATTTCAAAGATACAAACAAATCTTATTAGCTGTTTGCTCTATTCAAATACAAATGTTTATAATCAAATAATTCTGCATAGCGAATAGCTGTATGACTACTGTTTTAACCGAAAATTTCTTTATAAGGCTTGTCAGCATTGTTCATAATGTTAATATTTTATAAAAAATCCATCTTTTCTTTACTGTCATTCTGATAAACTCAGAAGTTTAGAAACCTTTTTTCTTCATATTTGTGTCCTTTCCATACGACCAAATAATACAATTATTTGTTTGGGTTTCTAACAAATTATCGAATGAAAGTAGTTGGACTTTTAGTAAATATGTTAGTTACACGGTATTATTTCCTTCCTTTTTGTCTTTTCCATATAAAAAAAAGAATCAAACCACTCTATTAAAATAAGGCTTTATACAATTGATAATGCAACAATGGTGTCAATGAACAAGACATATAAAAGAGTATTTCAAGCGAGCAGACCAGCCCCCCCTGGTAGCAACCGTTTGATTGACGCACGGGCCATCTAAAACTTAGCCATGCCAAAGGTAACTTGAAGACCTTCGACGCCACCACCATTTTGAGTATTTTTGTGACGTGCTCAACTTCGTTAATCTTATCAAGAAATTGCATCGAGTGCAATTACATTATTAATAAATAAAGGAGAAAGGGTGACATTGGTTCCAATAATAAAAATGAAATACTCTTTTGCATCATATATTTCTTGAGCTATACCTAGTCTTGCCCTAAATACAGTAACAAAGAAAAACCTTTTTCTATTGCAAAAAATATTTATGACTTTTACAGTGTTAGTTTAATACATAAATATAAAACAATTTAAAATATAAATAGCTTGTTCGAAGTGGTTTCTATTGGCTGCAATACAGTCCTTTAAATCTTCATTGTTAAAATGAGAAGAACAAATCTTTGTATATTTCGTAGGAGTCCAGTTTTTCTATTAATTTTTGAAATCCATTGTCATCATAACATCGTCATTGGACGGTATTCTAAAACATACAAAATTTACAGTTTAATTATAATAGGTTCATTTAAAGTAGTGTAAAAAATATTTTTCTTTGATGAAAAATCCGAATGTTATAATTATATTCTAATTACGACCCTGGATTTTTGACACTTTTATAGTTCTTCATAGTTAACGACAGCTGGCGTATTGCTTACAAAATAATTATTAACTACATATAAAACTCATATTTTTGTGGAGGTAAAAGGCTTTGGGTATAAATTTTAATACTCATGGTTATTAGTTATTACAATAATCTTAAATGTTTGAACTGTATGTGCTTTTGTTGTTCTAGGTCCTATTACGCAAAGTGGTGCCATCTAACGTTGAGTAAAATTATTTCTGAACATGATACTGTCAAAAGAACTTTCTAGAAATTATTTTGATAAATTATGAATAAATATACTTACAAATGGAATGTGATTCTTTCCATAGCATCTGTACGTTTATTGGAGTAGTTTTTACATGATAAAACACAACACTTCATGGTTTTCTTCGTAATAACATAAAAATACACCAAAAATATAATTTTATGCACCGTACGAACACCGGCAGCGACGACAGAAGACTAATAGGCCACACCTACTATTGATGTTAACGTGATGACGTCAGGGCCTACTTGAGAATCACAATGCACAGTTACTTAGGCCGTCTCCTCTTTGTATTTGCTCCGTGGTATTTACTATAGTATTGTATACAATACTATTACTATAGTATCGGTTACTATAGTAACAGCATAGTGATTTAGTATAAATATAGAGCCAACATTTTTAAACTTATTAATCGAATCTAAAACCCATTCGTGAAATACAAGATAAATATAGCAATTTATCATGAGTTTGATGTGTATTTTAATTAATCCAAAGGTTTGCCCGCTCTTGCATAAAGTATCGGTGATGCATCTTGTTTTTGCAAAGGTTGCATTATGCTAATATAGTTACAACCTTAAACTAGATTCGCTAGTAGTTTAGCTTGTTTGTACTTTTTAACGCATTTGATTAACCTTTTCCCTCATTTGTCTAGAACCCCACTGCATCATAATACGCGTAATATCCGCGATATTATATATCTATTTAACAAAGACCTTTACACATTATCATGGTCACGGGAGGACTCCGGAGTCCTCCCGTGACCAGTGAGTAGTGAGTACTCCCGTGACCATTCGAAGACTAATAGGCCACGCCTACTATTGATGTTAACGTGATGACGTCAGGGCCTACTTGAGAATCACAGTGCACAGTTACTTAGGCCGTCTCCTCTTTGTATTTGCTCCGTGGTATTTACTATAGTATTGTATACAATACTATTACTATAGTATCGGTTACTATAGTAACAGCATAGTGATTTAGTATAAATATAGAGCCAACATTTTTAAACTTATTAATCGAATCTAAAACCCATTCGTGAAATACAAGATAAATATAGCAATTTATCATGAGTTTGATGTGTATTTTAATTAATCCAAAGGTTTGCCCGCTCTTGCATAAAGTATCGGTGATGCATCTTGTTTTTGCAAAGGTTGCATTATGCTAATATAGTTACAACCTTAAACTAGATTCGCTAGTAGTTTAGCTTGTTTGTACTTTTTAACGCATTTGATTAACCTTTTCCCTCATTTGTCTAGAACCCCACTGCATCATAATACGCGTAATATCCGCGATATTATATATCTATTTAACAAAGACCTTTACACATTATCATGGTCACGGGAGGACTCCGGAGTCCTCCCGTGATCACTGTAAAGTGTTCGAAACGTCGGGACATTATAAATCAAATACAAACGTGATAGAATCCGTAAAAGTAGTTTTATTTCAAATGTGTACCTAATACTCGCGTAAACATTAGAAGTCATTAAAGACTTTTACTGTTTGCTGACTATCGAGATTAAAAGTATCATATATATTACTCAAAGAACTTAGTCACATTAAAAAAGTTCTTAATATTAGAGACCCACCCAACTTGCATGCTTCTTACTAAGAAATTATTTACATGCTACATTCGTAATGGCTTTTGAATTTTGGGTTTTTGAAATTGAGATCTGTCTGTATAGTGGTTACTACATCGCGTGAAAATTTTCCAATGTTTCTTTATAAATTAACGTTACTAGCTCACTAAAAAAATAGGTGTAAATTTATTCATATCGGTAAAACAAATTATATTAGTATACCTTTTCATTTTATGACGTCATTTAGATTATAGAGGCTTACTTTAATATATTGAAAGTTGCGAAAAAAATAGCAATTAGCGATTAGTCAAAAGAACAATTAGCAATCAGTCCGTTATACCGCACAGTCGAATCGGACTATTAAATGATAAAAATAATCCTTTCACAACATTCTTTCTTAAGATAACATACATAATTAATAGTATGTACTTTATCTATTTGCGTAAGAATGCTTGTTACCAATTGCGTTATTATTATCAAAGCCCGCATGTCTTATCGCAATCAATATTTGATTTCGAAAAACTATACTCCGCAGAATATTAGGCCTTATGTCTAACCCATGGAGCAAATATAAAATACTTTGTATTTGCTCCGTGGTCTAACCACCGAAGACAAAGATCGGGTACCGGTACACAGCGAAGAGAGGAGTCCTTGCAAGTGGGTCTATACGGTTGCACGCGTTATTTTGCTCTCTTAGTCCAATGGGTTAGCAATCTTCCATCATCAGCTTAGTAATTTTCAAAGTATGGAAAGTATGTATATAAATAAACATAAATATACAAGAAGTGGAAGATGGCTCAAGTTTATATTTGAGACTTTGTACTAGTTTGAATCAAATGCGATAACTTGTGCATGTTGATTATTTTCGGTCTTATCTATTTATTAAACAATGACTATTTACTATTATTTTCTATATTATATTGTAACTATTATAGATAGTAAATAAACTAGGTCATCATATAAGTAATTTTATAGAATTAAGATAACTCGCATAAGTACTAGCAAACAAGTTTGTGTCCCGGCCGTTTATAATTTATACAAATAATGATTAGATGTACCACAGATAATCAAAATCCTTTAAGTTTTTTTAAAGACTGCATAGATGGCGTAATGGTGAAGATATTGAACTACCTTGTGCGATTCACAAATTATTGTCCTGAGTTTGATTGTAATTTGGCTCCGTTAATTATATGTTTATAAAGTCCCCTGCAATACAAAGATTATTTCCTTAATGCAGGTTGTTTTTGAGACTTTACAACGCTTATTTAATAAGGTGACAATACAGTTTTAGTTGTGTAGTTGTAGTACTAACGACGTATCGACGTTATTTTGAAGAAAGAAAAGAAGCGTCACAGCGCTGAATAATCAAAAACATCTCTACGTTCTACGTTTCATACAATGCTGTTCAAGTTGTATCTCACTTGATTCATTCCGAATTATATTTAATTATTATATTATAAAAAGTTAAATTATTTTATATAAAGATTCAATGTATAGACAAACATCAATTTTAAAAACGACTTACATCATTTCAAATTAGAAACATTTGAAATTATGTAAGTCGTATTTGTCCCTATTTTGTTATTGTTTAAAAGAGACTCACTATTATTTATATTTCGATCCATATCTGTATCCCATATACGTACTTACAGTTTGTAAATATCTAGATAATTATGCATATACATATACGTTTACATATCAAATATGTTGTTGTAGAACTGGTTTGTTTGTTATCTTCATACTTTGCCAGACGTCGGACGATGATTTTTATTATTGTTACTCACTTATACTCATCATTTGAGCAATTTTATCGTTTAGTTGCATACTAAGTCTTATCAATATCGGCTAAGCCGTTCTTGAGTTATAAAAGATATAATATATAAAAGATATAATATAACGGGTCTAATATACATACATTATGTCATCACCTCTTACTTTCTCGTGGGAGTTGTATAAACAAAATATCGGCAGCAGCATTTTACTGGGCATAATCGATCAATGTTCGTTTTCATGCATCGCAAGGTTCATGCGACAATAGCCAATGTATGAAAATGTATGGCGCAGCCTACGCCATTTGTCGCTTACGACTGTCGCGAACCTCGGATACAATGCCATACATTTTCATATTTCGACTATTATTGCACCGGCCGCGCGCGACAGCCGTAAGCGTTTAAACGCGTGCGGCTGGGATCTAACGATTGCTAACCTGTCTAACTAGAGTGGCGTTTATAGCATAAACTACCATTAGGGAAAGTCTGTATCTATCAGTAGATGTTGATAGACTGATAATAATATAGACTAACAAATTTAATTTTAACACGTACAATCTACATATTATGGTTTCTTTCCATTTAGTTAACACAGAGGGACTCTGCGGTACATTGTGAAACACTGCCAAACACTGTGTAAAAGTTTAAATGAAACAGATAGTTGTCTCAAAATAACACTCGAGTGCATCAATATCGCAAAATTATGGGCGTTGTATACCTAAATACAAGTTCCTTGACAAAGACTTGGCTCAATAATTTATAAACATAACCACATTATCAGGGCTCACTTCAATAGTGCAATATTTACAATTGAACATTTTTATTAAATTTTAATTAGTAGTAAGAGACAAGCTCAATTTAATAATCTCAAATAATACTACTAGTATATGCCGTAAATAAATTGCGAGGTTAAGTAATGATACTTAATTCAAGTAAAGAAGAAAAAAGTAGTACCTATATATTTAAAGTACTCTATGAAAGTAGGTAAGCATCTGTCAAACACCAATTTTTCGAGTGTCGAACAGTGTACGGCTGTGTTCAACAGTGTCGTTGATGGAAAGCGCTTTATCGAACACTACGTCACTTTTTACCCGACTGCGCAACGCACAGGAGTGGTATTGTGTTTAACAGTCTATGTATGTATGTTCCTTTGAAGCACTATATAGACCAAACGCCTGGACCGATTTTTATGATTCGCACGTTAATCGATTCCTTTTAATCCGGCGAGTGTCACTAAAGATATGACGTTAATGAAAATTCAATATGGCGACTACTGGACGCCATATTGTGAAAATTAAAAAAAATAAAGTCAACAAACTATGTCGAGTGGGGTATCGTTGAATAGGTATTTAAAAATCATTATTAGTTTTCTCTCAACATTTTTCGATTTGACTGGCCGTTTAGGATCTATATCGATTTGAAGTTTCGTAACAACCTTTCTCACATATAGGTTTTTTAGACAGTAGAAATTTACGATGCAGAGACGAAAAATTCATATAACTGGATGTGGATGGACATATATTGAAGTATCTAGTAGGTATATTGTCCAATTTACCATAGGTAGGCCTACCTAAAGTATCTAACGTTTTACACGGTCGCCCATCTCCAATTTCTAACGATTTAGTACTCAACTTCAGTCGAAAAACTATATATAGTTAGGTACTTGCCTATTTATTAATAAATAAGATAACTATAGCTACCTAGATATTTATAACTAAAAAGTATAAAATAAAAAAAAAAAAATCAAAAAAATCAAAAAACCCAACTTCGTAAAAAGTAACCAAAACTACGTACATAATAAAAAAACTGAAAAGCAAAAAACAAGCACTTAGATGTCCGGTGGTCTAGAATTCCATAATATATTATTGAATAAATACTATTGCAGAAAATAAAATATATTTTAATAATAGGACATGACAACTGAACAGTCGGGATCCACTGAAAAATTAGATTTGCTGTCGAATAATAGATCCACTGAAAAATTAGATTTGCTGTCGAATAATAGATCCATAGATCCACTATGTGTTACCTAGTTGCTATAGAAACATAAATAGACTAGCTACCCACCCTCGTTTAACTTTAGATTCGGTCGCTCTGACCACGCATTTTATATCTCTGATAACTTGTAAGATATTCATTTCAATAATATACTCTAAAAAGATTTTTTAATCTACATTAAATGTACCATGTACCTAATGTATTTAATTAAATAAGAAATATAACATTTATTTAAAATAGCTACGTAAATAAATCATTTTCTTTTAGTAACATGTAAAAGATAATCATGGCTACTGGAGGTTATTCTTAGAAGATCTATATACCTATACCATCCCGAAGTAAATTTGTACATATTTTTAAGATATACAATTTTATAGTATATTATTTTGATCTATCTCTTAATGGTTTAGCTAGCGTTTGCAATGTAAGCGTATAACAATATGATTTCAATATGATTTCAACATGATGTCAACAGGCAGATCGTAAATCTGCCTGTTGACGAAAACCGCATGAAAATACGTTTATTAGTTTAAAAGATCTAAGAATGCAGACAGCGGGAGCAACTTTGTGTTATGCAGTGATGGATACATATAAATATACATCGACACCCCGTGTGGTGTCAGAATAAGAATACAATTTCCACAGGTGACTGGTCGCCGATTTAGTCTTAAACCTCATCATGTATCACCAGGAGGGAGAGGGGTTTGAAAAATATTAAAACATCACGTGATTAATGAAAGAGAGCCAAGCCACTTGCCTCTCTTATTATAATAATTACATACATACATATCATCACGCCATATCCCTTGCAGAGAGAACAGAGTGCCAGAGAACTCTATCCTTGCATACTTCACTCGCTTCCTCAACATTCATAATTCTCTTCATACACGCTCGCCGGTTTCGGAGACTCTTGACTCCACCTTCCTTCAGTACGTGACCAATATGGTCTAGGTAGGTGAGTCTCGGTCTCCCCCGGTACCTACATCCTTCCACTTTCGCGAAGATCTACAATATATCTTCTTAACCATACGTTCGTTCGCCATTCTTTTCACATGTCCAAACCATCGGATCATTCCCTTTCGCATCTTTACACCAATACTCTCTTTCATACCTACTCGCTCTCTTACGTCGTCGTTACGGAATGCGATCGGTCAGCCTAACTCCACAGATTTTCCGTAGAGATCGCATTTCGACTGCATTAATTTTACTTTCATGCTCTTTTCTGCATACCCAACTATAAATATAAATATTATAATAACGCAGTAGAAATACTATAACGAACGTTGATTGAAATTGATTGTTTGAATTACAGCGATGTCTGATCTAATTTATCTGATGAGCCTGCTGGTGGACAAGGACGGTAAAATTTTAATCCCGAATATTTACAAGTCGGTTGCACCTCTCACTGATGCTGAGAAGAGACTGTACACCTCGATCGACTTTGACACGGAGGCTTACAGGTAAATCTATCAATTTTTAATTACTGTAGAGCAGTGGTCGGCATCCTTTTGGCAGGCAAGGGCCGCAAGGTGGAGCAATAAACCAAAGGCCGGGCCACACTAGTGATATTAACCCTAGAATATACGGTATACGGTCGATCGTGGTTCGTTCATGCATTTATTTTGATATTCATAACTACAAAACATTCACGGGCCGCAAAAAAGACGTTCGAGGGCCGCATGCGGCCCGCAGGCCGCGCGTTGCCGACCGCTGCTGTAGAGTGTCGATTATCCGAACGACCGCTTATCCGAACTACTACGCCCGTACGACTTTCGCGTGTCTCAACTGAAAAATGGTAAAAGAGAGAAAATATTATTGCTGTTTGATAACGCCCCAACATCAAAAGTCATGTTTCTTCCACCTAACGTGACTTCATTATTAAAGCCTATGGATTAATGCGTTCTTGAGACTATCAAACGGCATTATAGGAAAGATTTTGAAAAAGCACTTACGAAATTGCTTTTGAAAAAGAAGAGGGGAGATATTTTTTGTTTTATTCTCATTTGTCAGTAAAGATATGAATATGGTTTTCATTCATCTGTACGTAAATATGTATGGCTGAATCAATACAGTACGATTATCCGAAAATATCAGTTTCGGAACACCCATGTCCCCCACAAACATGCGACAAAAGCGCGGATGAGAGACGACTGCATGTAGTGGAGATGCGAATGTTGAGATGGATGTGTGGTGTGACGAGATTGGATAAAATAAGAAATGAGCATTTAAGAGGAAGTTTGAAAGTTGCGCCAGTGACGGAAAAGTTAAGGAGTGAAAGTTTAACATGGTATGGACATGTGATGAGACGGGATGAAAGTAATGTTGTGAGGCAAGTTTTAAATCTGAATGTTGAAGGCTTTAGGGGTAAAGGAAGACCAAAGAAAAGATGGATGGACTGCGTGAGGTATGATATGGATAGACAGGGAGTGACTGCAGAGATGACGTCTGATAGGTCTGTATGGAAGAAGATGACATGTTGCGTCGACCCCAAGTAATTGGGATGAGAGCAGGATGATGAATCATCATCATTGATGATGAACACCCATGTCCCCCAATTAGTTCGGATAATCGACGCTCTACTGTAACCAGATTTTTTTTTTAAATTTCTCATTAATACAAATAATTTTCGAATGTGTTTCTTTCTATTTTGAACCTGTTCGCGTTACTAAACCATCGATTCAATTGTGGGAAAATTTTGTGCACTTATAGTCGCAAGGAGCTCTTATTGCGTGTGTGGACCTTTTTGTTCTCACCCTATTTGTTGGCTATCAACCTATTTCACTATCGAAAGTAGCGGTCATTAGACCAATGTGGTATATTAATACCACTATTATTTGCAATGATATTGTTTGCGTAAATATTGTCTGCCTAGAGCCTCTATGGGTCTCTTACGAGGACTCAAACCGCGGAAGGGCCGTCCTCATTATATTATCAGAATGTCAACGACACGATCGCGGTGGTCGGTTATCTCTGTGGTTACATAGTTCAATAACTAATAGTAAAAAGAAAATGTTTAAGCATTAGCTGAATTATGATAAATGTTCTGTTGAAATGGAGTGGTAGTTATTTAAAAAAGAAAATCCAAAAGTGCACGCCTCATAATTTTTATATTATTTATCATTTACTATTAGTCAATGCCATAAATGAAAATGAAAGAAAAAAAATACTTTTGAGATTTCGTGCCTTTCTCGTCGTAATGCTAAACAGCTGTATAGGCTGTATGGGACTTGTTTCCTTTGGCTGTCCGAATGGACGAACAAAAAAATGTAAACGAACCCAATTTTCATAAGATATACATACACTAAAGACTACGTAGTTTAGTTTTTTATTAATTGCAATTAGACGACAAAAGATTACCAAGCTATTTTCGAATGGAAACAGCGCGTTGCGATTATGAAGCTTTTAATAAAAGAAAAATTTCGATACATTAATTTTTACAGTCGTGAGAGTGCCAGATCCTTATGGAAACATCCGAACATCCTGGAATATCTTTTTTAATCAACTTTTTTTCGTATTTTAAGCAAAATAATTGCTTTTAAAAAATATCAAATACATTTAAACGGATGTTTTTCTTGACATATATATGATAATATTATACTATAAGTGCAGTGTGAGAAAAATACAGTCATTTTTAGTTTGAAAAGTCCTTGCTTTACATATATAGAGAGTAGAGCATTACCTCACTTCGCTTATGAGGCGTGCAATAGATGGTTCTGCTGAACTCTTATGTTTACTGTAGTAGTTATGGATATAATTTCATAAAGGATTATATATGTTAAGGGTTGTATATGTATTGCCGTACTTTGTATGTCTCATGATTGAAACTGTAATAATTTATGGGCTATCTATATTTTCACCATGTTATTGTAAATTATGACGTCAAAATGCCGAATTCGAATATGTCTAAAAAAGGTGTCGCATCGCATTCGTTTTTGTTTAATGTTTGTATACAAAGACAAAAATTTTATGACCTATATTTGAGCATGTGTTTATGACGTGTCCAATCATGATGTAAATAATAAAAATTAAATAAATGATCAAGTGATCACGTAATAAAAATAAAATATGAGATCACGCAACTGTTATAGATTTTTCGATATTATATTAAGAGATTTTTTTTATTGATCTTGGTGGCAAACGTGCAAGCAGCACACCTGATAGTAAATATTACTGCCGCTGATGGCCTTTTGCAATGGCAGGGGTATAGCCAGGCGCTGGGCGGGCCACCGAAGACAAAGATCGGGTACCGGTGGTCCGCTCGCACGGCCGATTTGCCGGGGCGCGACCACATCCATGGTCCCACGTTGCGAAAAAAAAAAAAGGGGTATAGCCAGGCCGCTGTCTACCAATGAAAAGCCCAAATGTAAGACCAAGACTAGCTGTAAGAGTCTCTTAATGCTCCCTTAGATAGCATTTTACGATTCCTTTGGCACAGAAAGGATTGTCAACGTTTTTTATTCTTAATACCAGCACACGGGGAAGTAATTTGATGTTATTTTAAACAGTCTCATGATAGATTGGTGTGATTATAGCCCCACTCCCGTTTAATGGTATGTACCTAATTATAGTTGTACAGTTAGTGCCATTAGATGAATGGAATTTCATTAATTTAGTTGGGTATTGCATTTCTATCAAAACAAGTGACAGAGTCACGTGTTATTCTAACAGTGAAAGTCTTGCATTTGGGCAACACTAGCCTAAAACCACTCAGAAAGTTGGGCTTCTGGCTCTCTCGCTATATATAATTATACTAAATTATACTATATGTGCATATTCCATTTTAAATTAAGTACCTATTAAACCTATGCCTTTTATTTAATGTAACCAACAGAATATAATCATTATTAATGACTCAGTGACTTATCACAATTTTCAGAGATTGTATGTACGAGTACATTGTGATTTAACCACATTCTATTTATTACTCATTATCGTTTTTTTATACTGTAACAATAATGCAAATGGTATTAACACATTTAATTTAATTATAAATGTTTTGTATTATTCAATGTAATAGATGCTCGTCATAAATCTATCTGTATATAAATAAGTTATTCCTAGCGCCTTTGTTGACTGAATAAGCTGTGTATTTATATTTAACGCAGCCTTTAAGTTCGCAAATAGATGTGCTAATCATATTTAAAAAAAAATATCACGTTATGTAATTACTATTCTTTACACGCATATAACCCCCGATATGAAAAATATATCTACTATAGTCTAATCTAAGAAGCACTTGCACTTTGACAGCGGTCTGAGTAAGTTGTCTAGGTATGTGAACCAAATAATTGCTATCGAAAATATCCGATTTTACTGAGAAATCGATATTGATTCTTTATAATTAATAATCGGTTTATTTTTCAAAAAGGTGATGAATAAATTAAGTGCTAAATTAGTACTAAACAAATTTAATTATTTCAGCATAGAATCTATTCATCATATTTAGTAGAATTAGGTTAATTAAAAACAAAAACTGGATTTGAAAATAGCTATTTATTAAGAATTACTACTATTACTTGAATTATCAGCGTCGCATACATACATACATATACATACATGTCATCACGCCATATCCCTTGCAGGGTAGGCAGAGAGAACAGAGTGCCAGAGAACTCTATCTCTGCATACTTCATACTTCATTCTGCGTCGCGAACATTAATAATTATTTCCTCATCAATCAAAATGTCGAAATGTACATCTCTGTCCAAATCTCTATTCGATTAATTGTATTATTCTAATATTTTTACCGATTATTTGGATATTCGTGAATTGGAAGTTGTCAAGCACTACTGTATAGAACGTGATGACGTGACATAGTTAGGTCGTCAATAAAAATTACTATTTACCATGTTATTTTTATTTTAAATTAGTTTTACGAGTTTCAACATTAGATTATTGTACAAGAAAGTTAATTATGTAAATAACTTAATAGTTGTTTAAAATTTCAGATTTAGTGTTTACAATCATCTGTATACGTTTGACCGAGGTTATTGTGTATTAATAAATGCAAAACGTCAAAATGCACTTTTTAGATTAGATAACCTATAGTAAGCTAGCAACACATTTTCGTCACCAGGAGAAATGAATAGAACTAGTTAAAACAAATCCAATGAGCCCAAAGTTGATAGATTTGCTAATAGGCAATCTGGGCTTTTGTCTCTTATATTCGAACTTCATAATCATAGTAGCTCAGTGATACCAAACATTGGTATTCCAAATGTTAGGTTACATATGTTTGAAACTAAAGAAAATACTCATCATCTAAGATCCCTACAGCAGCTAACAAAAAGAGCTGATGAGCTTGAAGCTCCTTAGCAGATATTCGTAAATTGTAGCTAAGAACCATCTCGATCACGTCCTCTCCCGTCTCCGACCTTTCAAACAAATAGCATCATAATCTGTGTACTCGTTTAGAAATTACGATGGCATAGACACGTCAAATTATAACATCCTACTTTTTGCGTCGGGGTTTAAAAAAGTGTACAAAATATCGTTATCATCTTCGCAATTATCCGTGGTCATAGAATGAAATTGCTCAAAACTAGAACAATTTTTATTGTATTGCCCATTTTTCTAAAATAGTTTTCTTAGAACAGCGTTTTATTAAAGAGTATTGATGAAAGATTGTTCTATTTTATTTTTATTAATTTATTTGCTCTGTGTATTGTATAAATTAAATCCCCAACTTTAATACAATATGTTTTATCTCTCACAATTTACGTTATTGATCAGCAAACTATTATTTTTTTAGTAGATTGCTTTAGTCTCCTACTCACTACTATGTAATGACTATGGGACTAAAGCAATCTGTCATTAACATTAACCAATGTAAATATTTTTTGGTTTTCACATCGATATATATGTACTACGTACTAGATTTCGCGTTCCGAACACTTGCTTTGTTCGACTAAACTATACTGCAATCCGTACACCTCACTTTAGTGTGACTGCGACCATCATGGAGTGTAGATGTATACAGAGCAGCGTTGTTAATACGATAATTCGAATAATACCAATCAAAACTTGCACATGTGGATGTGAATAAAAATTCTTTATTTAACCAAGTAAAATGTTTTGTTGTTAAAGTGTACAAATAGGTAATAATATCGAATTAGCACAATAAACAAAAATATTCTACATTTAAATGTCACACCATCTTTGATAATAGACTAAAGCCCGCAGATGTTCATCATGAATTATTGTCGTATGTTAAAGCAAAGTTTATATAAACATATAATAGTTCATTTTCTTTTATAATTTACTATTATTTTTACTTAACTACTTAACAATTCACTTTGAAATAGAGTATGCTGTATGAGTTCTAATGAATGTTTGTAGGTACAAAAACTGTGTCACTTCTGCGGTGTAAAATCTATAGTAAACACACTTTGTTACATAACGTTGAACGAAACGCGTAAGTGCGCATGAAATGCCTACATCTTACGACGTTTTGGTCGCGAGAAAATTATAACTATAAAGCGATCTAGCGCTGTGTGCTTCAATGTTCGCGTTAGATTACCTATTTATTCTTTTAGCGCTGCAGCGGACGTTAGTTTAACTGTTACCAAAATGGAACAAAATATTTATTCGGGATAGCTTCTCTATACATATAACTCTGTGGGTTTTCACATTTCTTTGCAAATATATTTCGTTATTGAAAAAGAGATGGATGGATTGAGTAAACGAGGTTATGCGTATGAAAGTTGTGAGTGCAGATATGACAGCTGATAGCAGATTGTGGAAGGCAAGAACGTGTTGTGCCGACCCCACTTAGTGTGAGATGAAGGCAGGCAAATGATGAATCATTTTGTCATTGTCGAATTGTTTAGCGAGTATATTGACACAGCCAGTCAGATGCGTTGGCATGCCCATTCACTTTCTTGCAGATACACAAAGGCAAATACGTTAAATACATTTGTATAGTGTATAAAATATATATTACATATTTATTAATTTTCTTTAAGGCAATCAATAGAAGCGCCCAAGTTGGCTCATAATGGTGACAAGGAACTATTGCTTATGCACCGCTGGAGATACCCGAGCCTTTCTCTACACGGTATTGAAGGTATGTGAAATTGTTTATGTTATATATGTGGGTTATTGCTAAAAAATATGTAAAGTTAAAAAAAAAGTTATCCCAATTACTTGGGGTCGATACAATATGTACTCTTCTTTCATAGTATATATTGTAAATGTTATTGGCAACAGTTCAATGACTGGCCGCCTGCCAGATGTCAACCCTCCTTGGGAATAATTGTTGACCAAACGGCATCAGATAGGGTTGGCCCAGGTCGTTATAATGCTCTTAGTCGTCTTTTACGACATCCACGAGCAAAGTAAGGGTTGGTAGTATTCGTAGCCGCCACTACACAGCTTCCAAAATATATATAAGAAAATATATGATATCAAAATGTGATTTAGGAAATGCAATAAAACAGTTATTTGTATAAATATAATTTATACGACGTGGTGACAGAATTACAGCATTTATATGCTCGTTTTCAACAACCATATATAAAATTTAAGTAACACCTAAGGCAATCTAGATGACACATAAGCATCAACGTTTAATTGATGTTATATATCATTCAATATTTAAGATATAATATCCCTATTTATATATCACTAATATATCACTAATATTATAAGTGTGAATATAAATTTGTTTGTTACGCTTTCACGTCAAAACTACTTAACCGATTACCATAAAACTTTGTACACATAGTCTTCGAGGTAATAGAAGGGACATTGAATAAATTATTAAAAAAAATTACGAAGCGTATAAAATATATTTTGGCAGATATGACAGCTGAAGCTTATAGTCAATTAGATATTAATTTGACAGTCAGCATCTAGGGTTTGCACTTTATTAGCGTAGAAGTTGTTAGATTTTCAATTTTTTTGACAAACAATCATTTCTGCCATAATATTTTTTTTTACAGAGCTTCAATGCGAGCGAAGCCGCGGTTAAAAGCTAGTATATATTGTATTTCTTTACCTTACTAAGATTAATATATAAGATACTTTTACTTACTCTTACTTAAAACGTAGTTGTTATGTATGGTTGAAAGTATCCATTATTCTCTGATAACAATACGTCATTTCAAATTTTGTATTAAATCTTAGGGGCGTCCATTAATTACGTGAGGTATTTTTGAGGATTTTTTGACCCTCCCACCTTGGTGAGATGTCGGAAGATTTTTCTCGCTCCCGCCCTCCTTCTCCAATCTCACGTGAGATTTTTCAAAACTTGTACTTGGGTATATTTTTTTTACATTGACACAAGCTTAGGTGTTCGACACTGTGAGACTCTACTTTAATTATGTCAGATTTCGTCATATTTTATTCAAGACACGTTTTTTACTTTCATTTAACTTTAATTTAACTTAATTTTTACACAGTTTTACACCATTTTTTAGTAAAAAAGATCCCCTATCTCCCCAAATGAGATTTAGTAAGATTCGGTTCGCCCCCCTCCCCCCTTCAATTTCGCACGTAATTAATGGACGCCCCCTTAGGTACATTTTCCTAAACATGAAATACGATTTAAAAAGGATTATTAAATATGAAATTATATGCGTTTCAGGTGCCGCATTCCAGCCCGGAGCGAAAACAGTTATTCCCGGCAAGGTTATTGGAAAGTTTTCTCTTAGACTTGTGCCAAATCAAGAACCACAAGAAATAGAGAAGCTGGTCTTTGATTTCATTAACGCAAAGGTTAGTTTTAAAGTAGTTGAAAATAAAACAAGTTAAAATGAATTTTGGTTTAGGTACGAGTATTAAATTACGATTTGATAATGATTTGTTTAACATAACATATTGAGTCGATGCCTATATCGTCAATATCAGGCGTCCTCTGGATGTTTTATGCTTTATTTCGTTTGCCATGTGTTGTAATGATGCTATTTGATTGCTTCCCGTAGTCGACTTTTCTTCACACGCGGGCAATACGAATTCGTATTCTTAGTCAGTAACTGCACGGTACACTGTGTACCTATGGCAACTCAATGGCAATCAAATTGAATGATGATTTGATTTGAATTGATTTGACGACTAAATCGCTGCTGATTTTTATTGAATATGCCAGCGCCACCTGCGTCGGCAAAACCTACATAAATCCTTGTTATAATGTACAGAGGGGAATGCATAGACACATTTCCACAACGTAAAAAAATGTAGCATGAATCTATCATTGATGTTGTGTTATTCAGAGTGCCTTAGGTGTTACCTAAAACTTAGTTGTCGTTGATAAACCCGACCGCAATACATTTTAAATATGTACGGTAGTTCCTCAACGTCAGTGCTTGATATTTTAATTTTGATTTTCTTATTCCTGCTTTCTTATCTATATTAGGGGGGCATAGTCCGGAGCGTGCTCGCCGCGTCCCCTGCCCGTCTAATTAGACTGCTTATTCGGCTCGATATGTGTACCCCAGTGCGGGTTAGGGCGTCCCCCGGAGGCGACGCGTACCGACCCGCCCCCGTCGGTACGAACTTCGGCAGTTGCGGCGATGGGGGCCGCCACCCATCACGTCTTGCCCAGTCAGGCGAGTCGAGAGCAGAGTGCCGGGTGGGCACGTGAAATGTAAGAGGTTGTGTGGAAGGTAAGTTGCACGAGCTGATATCCGTCATGGCGGACAAATAGCTAGACGTGCTCTGTGCAACAGAGACCAAGCGAAGGGGCTGCGACGCCTGCGATCTTCCTGGTGGCGGGATGGCTCTGTGGTCTGGTGTACCACAGAGCGATCAAGCTAGCATGGGAGTAGGAGTGCTGTTGTACTCTCGCTTGGCCTCAGGTGTGAAGGATTACGGAATGTATGATCCCAGACTTCTTTGGGTCCGTATAAAACTAGGTGTCACCAAGGTATTCATGGTTGTAGCATATGCCCCCGTAGGATCCTCGGTGGCACCAGACCTAGAGAAGTTTTGGGATAATGTTAGGGAAGTTCTGGATATGGCAGAAACCAGTGAACGCGTGATTGTATGCGGAGATTTGAACGGATGGGTGGGGACCAAGCGTCCCGACTATGAGGACGTACTTGGTCCATTTGGTGATAAGAGAGTGAACGACGCAGGTAGGCTTATAGCGGATGTATGCATGGAGAGAAACCTTATTGTGTCAAACACATTTTTCCAACATAAGGACATCCATATGTATACATGGAGAAGGAATGAACAGAAAAGTATAATAGATTTAATTTTGGTAGACAGTCGACTCCGAAGCAAAATATTGGACTCAAGAGCCTACAGGGTCCTCACAGTCGATACGGACCACTATCTCGTTATTGCGAGATTTAGTGGTCTGTTCAGAAAGTGGAGGCACTGGCGAGAGCGTGTCCACTTCGGAGGGCTTGAAAGAGTAAAGGTTGAAAGGTGCAAGAAGAGTGTGTAAGAGAAAAGTATGCAGAGGGTGTCCGAGAACGGCTGACGATGGCAAGCCAGCCGCAATCAGACATTGAAGAATGCTGGAGAGTATTGAAAGAGAGTATGGTAGATACAGCGAAAGAAGTATGTGGAAGTTCAAAGAAGCATAGAAAAACAAATGGTGATAGTGGGATGCGGAAGTGGCAGCTTCCGTAACGCAAAAGAAGAAAGTGTGGCTGGACTATGTCTCTTCTTTGAATCCAAATGACGGTTTGACTGAACAGAAGAAAGAAATATATCGGCAATGTAAGAATGACACCAAGGCCTTAGTGAAAGAGAAACGTGATAGAGCAAGTATGAGTGCAGAAGATAGGCTGACTAAAAACTTCGAGGGTAACACCAAACTCTTTTGGAGGAAGGTGAAGAAGTCTCGGTGTGGTTGGTCAGCCTTCAGAATGAATAAGGTCTAAAGGTGGAGACATTCTTACACAAACACAAGACGTGTTAAGCGGATGGAGTGAATATTTTGGCGATATGTATGCGGATGCTACGGTTGACGCCGGTGTCGCATGTGGTTTAGTAGAACAACATTCGACAGCGGCGTCCTCCGATGACATCAGTATGGATGAAGTTGAATGGGCGATAAGAAGTTTGAAAAATGGTAAGGCAGCGGGCATTGATGTGGTGTCTGCCGAGATGATCAAGCTTGGTGGCTCCTGTGTCTGCGAGGCGTTCCTGTTGCTCCTCAATTTATGTTGGAGCTCGGGAATGGTTCCCGGTGACTGGAATAGCGCAGTCATCGTGCCTTTGTTTAAAAATAAGGGTTCACGTTATGACTGCGCAAATTACAGAGCCATAAGCTTGACCAGTTTGGCAGCAAAAGTGTATGGTAAAATTATTGAA
The DNA here is from genome assembly GCA_905163515.2 of Lymantria monacha. Taxonomy (NCBI): domain Eukaryota; kingdom Metazoa; phylum Arthropoda; class Insecta; order Lepidoptera; family Erebidae; genus Lymantria; species Lymantria monacha. The sequence continues at coordinate 21,148,278 of LR991082.1, forward strand.
AGGAGAATGAGGATGGTGTCCGATGGTTTACTGTGTGAGACACAAGGAGGTTTCAGGAGTGGAAGGGGATGCATGGATCGTGTGTGTTCTCTCTGCGCAACATTGTGGAGAAGCATCTGGCTCTAGGTCAGAGGGTTTTCTGCAGTTTTGTGGATCTGGAGAGAGCATTTGACACGGTTGTACGAAAGGAACTTTGGGACATTTTACCGGAGTATGGTATTAACGATAAACTGCTACAGGCTGTGCAGTCCAGTTACATGGGCTGTAGAGGCTGTGTGCGGCTGGATGATGGAATGTCGCCTTGGTTTGACGTCAATATCGGCGTTAAGCAGGGGTGCGTTCTGTCAGCCAGACTGTTTATCATATATCTGGATAAATGTCTCCAAAGGTTGAACGATATGAATGTGGGAGTCCAGATGGGCGACTCAGTGGTCACTGCTCTGCTTTATGCAGATGATGCAGTCCTGCTGGCACAGTCACCGACTGACCTGCAGACCCTAGTCGACACAATGACAGAAGATTGTAAGAAAAGGGGTCTACGCGTGAATGTGAGCAAAACCAAAATAATGGTCTTTGAAAGAGATGAAGCCAGAACAGATGTAAGAGTAACAATAGGTAATGATATACTGGAGCAAGTGGATGAATTTGTATATCTTGGATGTGGATTTAGCCGAGATGGAAGGTACACCACTGATATAGAGCGAAGAGTGAATGCGGGAAATAGAGTGAACGGAGCGTTGGGGCAACTTCTCGGTAGCCACCACCTCAGCCAGAAGGTACGTGTAGCAATACATAATGCAGTACATGTCCCAACATTACTGTATGGAAGCGAGAGTTTGGTATGCAGAAAAGAGTATGAAAGTAAAATTAATGCGGTCGAAATGCGATCTCTACGGAAAATCTGTGGAGTTAGGCTGATCGATCGCATTCGTAACGACGACGTAAGAGAGCGAGTAGGTATGAAAGAGAGCATTGGTGTAAAGATGCGGAAGGGAATGTTTCGATGGTTCGGATATGTGGAAAGAATGCCGAACGAACGTCTGGTTAAGAAGATATACGAAAGTGCGAAAGTGGAAGGATGTAGGTACCGGGGTAGACCGAGACTAACCTACCTAGACAAGATCGGTCATGTACTGAAGGAAGGTGGAGTCAAGAGTCTCTGAAACCGGCGAGCGTGTATGAAGAGAATTATGAATGTTGAGGAAGCGAGTGAAGTGTGCAAAGATAGAGTTCTCTGGCACTCTGTTCTCTCTGCCTACTCTACAAGGGATATGGCGTGATGATATGTATGTATGTATGTATGCTTTCTTATCCGTATGGTGACTGAATAAGACAACAATTCACCATATCTTGCACGTGGATGTTGTAAGAGACGATCAAAGTATATGATATGAATATAACATCTATGCAAAGGAATAAAAACTCGAAATAAAACCTTATACCAACACGTCTGACCAGCGTGATATAGTAGGTCATTTTCCCTCCCACTGTAGAGGAGGCTTGAGCCTAGTATTGGGACGTATATTAGCTGAGATGATGATTCCTACAGTAGGAATACAAATGTTACACACAGTTGTATTAATAAACATTGCGCATAATTTCTCTAGTAGTGACAAATATACAATTTAAATAAAAGTCAGGGTTAGTGGTAGAACCACGCTATTGACAGTTTTCTGTTTACAGCCACGGGCCGGTCCCGTAGTATGTAGCCCGTAGTATTGAAGTTTAATTGATTTTTTAGACTTTAATCTGACAATATACAATTAAATGTAGGTTCCAACATCTGGCACGGCATCTGAAAATCTGTTTACAGAGATTAATTTTGATAAAACTAATATTAAATAAAGTTCATCATTATTATTATATGTTAAGATTTATTAGCTAGTTTAATTGCTTTTGAAATTAATTTCTGATTATCTTGTTGAAGAAACTATCACGTTAGCTTTTATACGTCCCACTGCTGGGCTCGAGCTCCCTCTACAAAAGGTCCTGAGGTTTTTTGTTATAAAACTAACGTACCACGTTGTTCAAACGGGTTGTTACAAGTTTTTTAAATAGGTTTTTATCATTATATTTTATTTTTGTGTTTAGTGGGCCGAAAGGGGATCACCGAACAAAATGCGTATCACGGCACAAAGTGGTCGTGCATGGACGGAGAATCCTGACCACCCCCATTACCAGGCTGCAGCGCGGGCTACCAAGCTAATCTACCAGGTCATTATTAACCTACTACTGCCTTATGGTTAGGTGTGAGTGTCTTCCTACCACCGAGGTCAAAGAGTCGGTATTAATGTATAGTACAATGGCGATAGGGAGGCAATACGGTGGGATATGTGGTTGTGAGCCGCTTTTCCGTTGCCCCAAAGGGTTTGGGCGGAGGCAGACCATACCCTGACACACAAAAAGAGATATGTCTTAAGGGTTACGCTGTAGTACTTTGCCTTAATGTCCTTTGGTAGCCATCACAAATCGTTAATAAAAATCTTTTTACTTCACAGCATAGCCTAGGTAAGCAAATATTATTTTATTAAAGACAGGATATATTTTTTGGTTTCTTTTTAGTTAAAAATTATTAGAGTTTAACAATTTTTAACTAAAAAGAAACCAAGTAATTACCATGTCTTTTTTACTTGTAAACTTACCAAGATGCAAGTAAAATAAAATAATTTATTCGTAAATATAAAAGTAATGACTAAACATATATATAAAACAAGTTATAAAAATGAATTGCGAACCTATGCCATTCCTGAAATATTAATTAAAAATGTTACTTCATTTTTTATACTACTGCATAAAAATAATAAAATATTCTGCTTGGTACGTTTCTATACGTAAAACATATTGATATTTACTTATCAATGATTACTTTTTAGACGGACCCAGATATGTCCCGTGAGGGCGGCTCTATTCCGGTGACAATCACACTGCAAGAGGCTAGCGGAAAGAATGTGCTCCTACTGCCGATGGGCGCTGGTGACGACATGGCGCACTCGCAGAACGAAAAGATCAACGTACGCAATTACATCGAAGGAGTAAGTATCCTTTAAAATCCATTTTTTATATACAGCACTCCAGTACAAGGAAGAAAATCTTGTGTTTGGGTTCTTCATAAATATCAAACATACGTTTAATGAACACTAGTGGTGCCCAAATGTAAGACTCTTGCGAGTCTCGCAAGTCTTGCAACGCTCGCTGTTAGAATAACACAGAATCACTTGTTTTGATAGAAATGAAAAAGCCAGCTACATTAATGAAATTTCATTCATCTAGTGGCACTAACTGTACAACTATCAATACTTAGGTACATACCACTTAACGGGAGTAGGGATATAATCACACCTATCATGAGGCTGTTTGAAATAACATCAAATTATTTCCCCGTGGTATTGGTATTCAGAATAAAAAATGTTGACAATCCTCTCTTGAAATGAAATGAAATTTATTGCATGAAATATGGTTTACAATGTGCAGTTAATAGTGCCTAAAAAGGTCTCACATGTTTCGTTGGTGACATTCACGACGCACAATATTACATTTATAGTTTTGATTATTCTAAATTTGATTTCTAATAATAATTAATTAGATTTTTACAAACATTACACGATTCAAGTAAAATTATCATATATATTTACGCACTTAAATAATTTAATAAATTTATGTCATATAATAAAAATGCAAATAGAATAATAATAATAAAGTTATACGAAAATTAAAATAAAATGTCCATTATACTATGTCATGTAAAATTGTATATTATGTTCATTTCAAAATAAAATTATATTATACTCAAAAGTCATTTATAGAGTAAAAACATGTCTCAAGAAGCCACTTACGTAGATTTGTCTTCAAAAGCATAAGTGACAGGTCTCTTATTACTTTTGGCAAATTATTATAGATTTTAATGATCATATAATAGCATTTTCTTTGGTACAATATTGTTGAGCAACCAGGTGTGATTAGTCTTGTTGGATTCCTATTTTTTATTACACAATTAGTTTATTCATTAAATGTGCTAAAATATGAACCATGTACTTTTACAAAGCAACCTGCCAGAAAAATATATAGACATGTGAGAGTCAGTATCTTTAATTTTTCAAAAGTGGTATACAATTAGCAGAAGGATGAGCACCACATATAGCTCTTACAGATTTTTTTTTGCACTATGAATATTCTATTAATATTTGTTGAGTTGCCCCATAGTAGAAGACCATATCTCAAGACCGAGTCAACATACCCGTAATAAGCAGTAAGCGCAATACCGTGCCCCGAGATACGTCTTAATGTTCTAAGCGCAAAAAGAAATCTATTTATTTTTTACAAATGTCATCTATATGCGTCTTCCAGTTACAGTTCTTGTCAATATTTATACCTAAAAAAATGTGTTGTCAAACTTTTCTATAACTTCATTACAACATGTCAAATTAAAATTTAAATTATTATTATTATTATAATTACAGAATTGTATATTTTAGTTTTAGATGCATTGACTTTAAGATTATTAAATTTCAGTCATTGAACAATAGACGCTATTTCATTTTTAACTAGATACTCATAGTCGAAAGATTTTGTTTTATTTTCTATTATAATTGATATATCATGAGCAAAAAAGACGCATTTATATTTAGTGATAGAGGGTAGATGAATAATATATAAAAAAAACTAGTAGACGCTCTAGAATACTACCCTGAGGAACACCAAAAAGATTAAGTCTTTACTTGATTTGTACGTGGTACATAATAAAGAATTATCAGTACTCTTAATTTTTACATATTGCTCACGATTTTTTAGATTTCGGTTGTCGTAACCGGTCGTAAAATATAGTATTACATACTTGCTTATTTGTTACAACATTATGGTTATTCTGCGTGTATGTTGTTGATGTTGAGTTAGTATTGGTGAGGTAATCCATCTCAGTGCAGAATGATTAGTTCGAACTATATGCCGTTCTATTGGAAAACAGAGGTTATAAATTTGGCAAAACATATCATGAAATTTATCAAATGCCTCATTTACATCAGTTGTCGTAATGACATCAGACCAATTGAGATTGGATAGGTGATTCTTAAATTTCAATACGTTTTCTTTGTGATAGTTTCTTTATTCAATATACCAGTGATGCAGTGTTTTATTTGTATGTGGAATAGGGAATGTAAGAGTCTGGCAAGTTTCATGGTCAGAAAGTTACATCCTGTGTATACAATCTTTCGCGTTACTAATATTACTAATTATGTACATACATACATACATATCATCACGCCATATCCCATGCAGGGTAGGCAGAGAGAACAGAGTGCCAGAGAACTCTATCTCTGCATACTTCACTCGCTTCCTCAACATTCATAATTCTCTTCATACACGCTCGCCGGTTTCGGAGACTCTTGACTCCACCTTCCTTCAGTACATGACCGAGCTGGTCTAGGTAGGTTAGTCTCGGTCTCCCTCGGTACCTACATCCTTCCACTTTCGCACTAATTATGTGATCTGAGAAGAGAAGAAGAAAGAAGAAGAAGAATCCGAGAAGTTATATACTTCTCGGCCTAGTTGGCTCATTGATGTGCAGACTAGCCATAATTAGATATTACATCCAAAAATCGTGTTATTGCTGACCCTGTTTTTAAAGTATCTATATTGAGATCACCCGCGATTATTAGTTTTTTGTAGTTTCTATTTAAAATTGTATGCAATAAAATGTCAAAATTGTTAATAAAAATGTCAATATTACTATTAGGGATTCTGTACAGGTACAATTAATAAATGGAATCTGTATACCACAAACCTCAAATATTTTTTCTTTACAAAAATTATTACATATATCAAATACTTTATAATCTAGGTTTTTCCTCACCAAAATTGAAACACCACCACGTTTTTCTTTCTGTCTTGAAAAGTAACTGGCTAATTGAAATTGCTTAAAACTAACATTTAATTCACTACCAGATTTTAAGAATGTTTCTGTTAGGCAAACCACGTCAATGTTCATTTTAAGTTCTTTATTTGAAGTTCTCTTTGCCAAAGGAATCCTAAAATGCTGTCTAAGGGAGCACTGCGAGATTCTTGCAGCGAGTCTTGGTCTTGCATTGGACAACACTAATGAACACATATAACATTTAATTTTAGTACTATTATTTGTGGATCGTATAAATAATTGTCTTGCATGAGGATCGAACCTATAGCATGGGAGCTCGCTACTTAGAGCACTAACCCATATGTGCAGTCAAACAATATCCATATATCACATTATTATGCCGCATGATAGTGGCTATGTTTAATATCTACTCTAACATTGCTCTTGGGAGAACAAAAAGCTCATTGAGAGACTGTTTTTTATTGTTTATGGTGACAAACGAGCAAGCAGTACATCTGATAGTAAGCGTTAATGCTGCCTATGGACCTTTGTAATATCAGGGGGTATAGCTAGGCCGCTGTCTAACAATGAAAACACCAAACTTACCCAGAAAATTGGGTTGTGGGCTCTTTCGGTCACCGAAAGAAATGCTCAGACGTTGATATTCTGCGAGAGTGTGATACTACTGGGACAGACCGACTTGCGGTTGTAGCCAAAACTATCAACAGGGTCACCCTACCACTATTAACAAATGTACTTATGTATATTTCTTATCATCGTCCATCATTTCTGCTAGTGTTGCCTAAATGCAAGACCAAGACTCGCTGCAAGAGTCTCGCAGTGCTTCCTTAGACAGCATTTTACGATTCCTTTAGCAAAGAAAAGATTGTCAACATTTTGTATTTATAATATCAGTACAAGGGGAAATAATTTGATGTTATTTTAAACAGTCTCATGATAGATAGGTGTGATTAGCCCCACTCCCGTTAAGTGGTATGTACATAATTATTGATTGTTGTACAGTTACTGCCTCTAGGAATTTCATTTCTATGTGGATTTTTTATTTCTATCAAAAGAAGTGACTCTGTGTTATTCTAACAACGAGAGTTGCAAGACTTGCGAGACTCGCAAGAGTCTTGCATTTGGGCGACACTAATCTCTGCTCATTAATGTGCCACTACTGGGCTCGAGTTTCCTCCTCAATATCAAATTGACCTATTATCCCACGCTGGTTGGACGTGTGTTTAAGGTTTTATTTCTTCTTTTACATGTCTTACATAGACGTTATATGCATTTCATTAGTCGTCTTTTACGATAGCCACGGGCAAGAATTGATGGGGTTGGTGAATTGTAATTATATTGTTACCACACGGTAACGTTATGTTATATATACTTACTATCAGACCCGGCCACGCGTTGCTGTGGCTGAGGTAGCCTCAGTAACACGTGGTGGTTATGCTAATAAATTGTAGCTTATATGAAACCTTTGTACGTTTAACATAGCGCCACCTATTAAATACTTGCTCAATCCAGTCAACAGATACCGCCATCTGTAAGAATCGTTTGGAGATATCAGATAATTGTGACTGTCAAATAATAGACAAATAATTTGCAATAAAATAATATTGTGACTATAAATTGATATGAAAGCTATCCTATCTTTTAAGTTGGATCAAACTACACATGCTGTGCAAATTTGATTAAAATCAGTTAAGTACTTTAGGAGTCCATGGCGGACAAACAACGTGACGCGTATTTTATATATATTAAGATGTCTAATATTCATTAAAATAACGAAGCGAGTGTACTTCCCTAGCGTATCATTAATTTAAAACTGTAGGTATATGTAGAAAATGTTATCAGGAAGCTAATCGACATTGACGTGGAATTACAAATTCAACAAACTTATTTACGGAAAATAATTTTGGGAAACCCCTTGTATAATCACAAGGAGATTGTGAATTCTGCCGTCTAGACTATAATATATAAAGGTTTTCCTTCATTACTTCTTGTACGCATGCGCTGTGGAATCTTGGTAATTGTTCGCTCATTTTTGCAGCTTATATCCCTTCATAATGGCAGCGAAATATCGTCATGATTCTTCACCATGTGGTTTAAAAATACAATGTACCTTAACCAACTATATCTTCAGGAATTTATCTATATTACGTAACCTATTTTTATGCACCTATTTTTTATCCGTGTGGTGACGGAGTAAGAATATATCGTATACCAACATCTGACCTCGTCCGTCTGACCAGAGTGGTATTTCCATCCTATTGCGGAGGAGGCTCGAGCCCAGCAGTGGTATATGTATGAGCTGAGATGATGATGATTTTTGCAATTGTTTAACTCCCCCTTCACCTCCTTCTCCCTAAGTGGCCACCTTAGGCAACACACGATTTTTTTTGGCGTTAACGTTTTTTGAAAACCAATAATATAAATCTCTTTGTTACAGATCAAACTGTTCGCTGCGTACATGTACGAGGTTGGCAAGCTTGCAAAGTAGATATGGCTGGTATATCACAAATATTATTATAAGCAGTATTTTATATGGATTATCGACATTCCTTTAAGTACATGGCATAATAATATTTCAATTTCAGCATAATATACATACATTAAGTTATACGTTATAATTATTTACACATATTATAAAAATGATTAAAAAGTATCTTTGCAGTGTCAGTTGTATTTGAAGTTTTTTGTAACTTTTATATATTTTAGAATATAATAAATATATGCGTTTCTTACTTATTTTATTTATTTACATACCTACCTATAACAATATAATCAAATACTTAACTTTGACTGCACAGATGGCGTAGTGGTTAAGATACCGACCTTCCGTGCCAGTGCCGTGGGTTTGATCCTACGCAGGACAGCATTTTGTGCGATCCACAAAGTGTTGTTCTGAGTCTGGGTGTAATTTGTCTGCGTTAATTGCATGTTTGTAAAGTCCCCCACAATACAAGGATTATTTCCTTAGCGGCGGGGTGAAGTCGTTAAAAAAAAAAGAAAAAAAGAAAAGTTTTCAAAATCATAATTAGACGTGATAGGTTACAAAAGCGATGGATAAGAGATGACTGCGTGTAGCAGAGATGCGAATATTGATATGGATGTGAGTTATGCCTAGAATTATGCCTTGAATAAATAAAATGAGAAATATCAGCAATGAGAGGAAAGTTAAGGAACGCTTGAGGTGATATGGACATTGCACATATTTATATGTGATGGTAAGACATGAAAGTAATATTGTGAGGAAAGTGTTAAGTATGGATGGTAAAGGAGTTATGGGTAGGGCAAGACCAAAGCCATCGACGACAAAGACCGAATTCCGGTGGCTCATTTGCATGGCGTGGAGAGGTACATTGCGGGGCGAGTTTATGGAGTCGCGCGCCGCTTCATCTGTCGCCCCGGACGGATTTAGCAGCAAGACCAAAGAGAAGAAGAACGGATTGCGTAAAGCGTGACAAGGATAGGTAGGGAAAGTTGCATTAAAAATATATATCGCGTCGTCTCCAAGTAATTGGGATAACGGCAGTTTAAAAATATTTATAATTTATAATAACCTTTTCTTATATTACATACATACATACATATCATCACGCCATATCCCTTGCAGGGTAGGCAGAGAGAACAGAGTGCCAGAGAATTCTATCTCTGCATACTTCACTCGCTTCCTCAACATTCATAATTCTCTTTTATTATATTATTGAAGTGAAAACTTCTTTAGTGGCATTATGCACTTTTTTAGGATAGGTAAAAATGTTAAACTCGCGTCAGGACACGTGAACTTCTCGAAAATTCGTAAGACGGAGGGAGAGTAGACCGTAGGAGAATATTGTATTTAACCACATAAGCATAAGTAATTCCTGTAAAATTATTCCCCATTCCAAAAGATTTTTTTTTTGACGGCCGGCTCTGCTATAGTTACACCCATATATACTCCCTGGGGCACACTTTTTATTTTTTTTTGTATTTGTTTTTTTTTATAGTTTTCATTTCTGTCGGCAGTCCTCGTTACTGCTTTGTGTTTTTTTTAATGCTTATGGTGGCAAACGAGCTAGTAACACCTGATGATAAGTGTCACTGCCACCTATGGATCTTTACAATACCAAGAATATAACTAGGCTGCTGCCTACCAATACAAACCACAGTTATTTGCAAATTTAGGCAAGTGCCAAAGTGAATATGATTTTTTTTTAATATTAAAAATTGTATATACGCTATCAAAAAGGAAAAGGACATTGGGTTACGTTAGTTCCCAAAAAGCTATCAGAAAAGAAAAATCAAAGCTAATTTGAAGCGGTTACCGTAACATAAAGGCTACCCCTTTCCTAGAGTTCAGTAAATTTATATAAAAATGAGTAAGGGGACAAAAGCAGTATGTAACAAAAATAAAATATTTTGTTTTTTATTATTTTGTTTGTATCTACACGCTAAACTTAAAACGGAATTACTGAAATCTAGTGTATAATATGCTTGTTTATTTATAAAAACTTAATAATGAGCAAAAAGTTTTTATAAATAATCAGGCATGTTAAATGTTAAATTTCAGTAATTTGAATAACAGGGTCGTGCCATCGTTCAATACAATTCTAACTGCAAAGTTAGAATATTAAATATTTACAATGTGTAAACATTGTCAGGTAGATGGTACACGTCTCTTTTAAAGACGGATATATAATACGAGCCGAGAATTGAATGTCATACAACAGCTCACCCTGGTTAAAGTGGTAGCGCGATTGAAATGGATCTCCAATAGGTGTGGGTTCGTATCCCAGGCGTGACATAATTTTTCGCACGTAATCAAGTTTTTAAGAAAACGGAGTCTTACAAATTTGTAAACGAGTAGTACAGCTTCGATAATTAGGCTTTGCATCGAGGAAATCTGATGTCAGTGAAAAAAGTTATCGTCATATAACATAATGTGTTCTTCTTTTATAAAAATACTAGCTGACTACCACGTACGTATTATGTATGTATTTACTATTAATTCTATACAAACGAAAAAATAAAAACTTAAACCCATCTAAGTAAGCATAAGTTATCTTCAAAATCCTTTAGGAGTTCAGTCACAAGCCACCGAAGACAAAGATCGGGTACCGGTGGCCCGCTCGCACGACGAAGAGAGGAGTTTGCATGGTGGGTCTATGAGGTTACGCGCCGCCTCTTCCGTCACCCCAGACCGATTTGGAGGGGCGAGACGCATCCATATCCCACCGCAAAAAAAAAAAACAAAAAAGGAGTTCAGTCACATATACAGGTACAGAAGAATTATATACATAAAGAGTTAATAATAAAATACTAAATCTTGTGCGATGATACAGAAATATTCGTGAGCGATTCTGACTGACCAAGTGCACAGAATCATGATATTCTGACTATCACTTGGTAGGAGTTTTTAATTTCAGCAGTTGTTCTCGAATTCTTCGACTCATGCAGTTATTCTCGAGTTCAAAGGAAGGTACAATATAAATCTCAATATTGTTATACGGTCACGTCACGGGTAACTTTAACAATAAATCTAAAATTAACAACATTCAATTAAAATAAGTATTTATGGATTGTACAAAGAATTGACCTGCGTATGAATCAAATCTAGGCTTTTTGGTACAGGAGGAAGTTACTTAAAGCACTCCACAATATGCGCAATCGCACACAAATATTACAATGGTTTTACTTTCAAGTACTGGTGCGGTATAAATAAAGTAGGTAATGTTTCAGTAAGGAGCGCAACAAACGAGGATTTGACGAGAAACCGGATGTGTTGCAACCTGGGGGTTTACGTCTTTTCGACGAACAGCGGACGATGGCCAATGACGTTGTTAATTTTTATTTTAAATGCGTAAGTTATCCGAAGTTTTTATACGATAAAGGTTTTTTTAATTTTTATTATAAATGCGTAAGATTTTTCGAAGTTTCGAAGTTTTTTTTTTTTATACAGTAAAAATATTATTACAAATCGTATTCTGGCTATTCGGATCCATTACAAAGTCTATAGATTCAGAACCCTGACCGCTATAATGTTCTTCTTAATCCATAAAAATTGTTTTATTTATAAAACTTATTTACTTTATTGCTTAGGTAATTTTACAACAAAGTGAAAAATGTTCAGTCGATGAATCGCGAAAATTTATTGCTTAGGTAATCTTAAAACAAAGTGCAAAGTCGTCAGTTGATGAATCATGAAAAAAGATATACATAGAAACGTAGGTTTATGAGAGTGGTTTACAATGACTTATTTTCAAATATCTATCCTTCTATCCAACAGCCTATAAATATACACTGTCGAACAAAAGCTTCCAAAATGGAAATAATGCCATTGTTGCTATGTTTGGCAGGCGGGTAGGCGGATGCAAAAGATGTTATACGTTACCACGAGAGTACCACTGTCCATTGTCATAGTGATCCCTTAGCGAGTTTTTGTGATTCCCACGTAGAAGTAAGGGATGTCCTTTTGATAACATATCAATAAAATTATCCACATCACGTACCCACCCTTCGAAGAGCCTTTCCGCCTCATACTTGACACGTTCTTAAAACTATTGTTGAAAACGTTTAAGTAACTATATCTAAAATTTAGGTACATTTTAAGTTTTGAAATATTATCATAAGCCCAAGTAGACAAAAAAGTATATATATTCTATTTTTTCAGCTGTTTATGATTGGAAATAAAAACGAATGGGTTTCCCAGCATGCCTTGACCCGGAGCAGCAAGTGTGTATGCATATTCAATAACGACGTAAGCGTAGCGTGCCTTGAAATGCGACGTCAGCTTGTTAAAAGGCTTTTACGGATACTCTTATAGCCTTCTACTTATAGACGCTTTACACTTATAAATGCTTTGTTACTCATCGATGGTTCATGTTCGCTTTATTTTTACAATTTTAAAATTAACACAGGAAATAAATTGCTGCTGAGTGGTAGTGGCTATGAATATTACTAACCTTTACACTGTTGTACTAGAGCAAGTGAATGAATTTGTATATCTTGGATGTGGTTTTAGCCGAGATGGAAGGTACACCACTGATATAGAGCGAATAGTGGATTCGGGAAATAGAGGGAACGGGGCGTTGGGACAATTTCTCGGTAGCCACCACCTCAGCCAGAAGGCACGTGTAGCAATACATAACGCTGTGTTTGTCCCAACATTACTATATGTAAGCGAGAGTTGGGTATGCAGAAAAGAGCATGAAAGCAAATTTAATGCGGTTGAAATGCGATCTCTACGGCAAATCTATGGAGTTAGGCTGACCGACCGCATTCGTAACGACGACGTAAGAGAGCGAGTAGGTATGAAAGAGAGTATTGGTGTAAAGATGCGAAAGGGAATGCTCCGATGGTTCGGACATGTAGAAAGAATGCCGAACGAACGTCTGGTTAAGAAGATATACAAGGCGAAAGTGGAAGGATTTAGGTACCGGGGGAGACCGAGACTCACCTACCTAGACCAGATTGGTCACGTACTGAAGGAAGGTGGAGTCATGAGTCTCCGAAACCGGCGAGCGTGTATAAAGAGAATAATGAATGTTGAGGAAGTGAGTGAAGTATGCAAGGATAGAGTTCTCTGGCTCTCTGTTCTCTCTGTCTACCCTGCAAGGGATATGGCGTGATGATATGTATGTATGTGTGTTTACACTGTTCGTGCGTGTCGTAAAAGATGACTAAGAGTTTTACAGCGATCCGGGCCAACTTCATCTGATGCTGTCTAGTAAATAATTATATTCGCAAGGTGGGTTGATGTCAGGCAGTTGGACGATAATAAAACTATTATGAAAAATATTTGCGGTATTTACGATGAAAGAAGTGTACATATTGCATCGACTCCAAGTAATTGGTATAAGAGCAAGGTGATGATGACTTATAAATAAGTACTGCAAGTCACGCTTGTCAGAAACCTTAATGCGATCCATTTTTTTAAATTTAAAATAACCATACCTAAGTGTATGTCAATTGCCCAAAACGAGCATTATTCACACTCGTCATATTCTTTATGCATGCTGGTCAATTAAGTGTAACTCTCTTGACCTAGCCTTTCGCCAGATTATCACTAATTTAATCCAATCATATTCAACGTAGTCTTCCTTATGCATTTATTATGTAGTGAAAGCATTAAATTTTATTTAAAAAAGGGGCAGACGTGTCTTGTTTGTACAAGATTTTTTTAATCATACTCAGCCCTAGCCCCAGCCCTTTGGTCTAAGTCTATCCCAGTGGGAGTCTTAAGTCAAAGTCCGCCACTAGAGCTCAATGTAGCCTGATAACTTTTACGGTCTCTTTTAATAAAAACTTTTCAACCTAATCTGGTATAGTCATTTGGTACCTAAACGATGTTAGTGTAAATCATAACCTTATTTTAGAGCAAAGTTTTCTATTAGGTATAGCAAAGTTAATAGTAGAAACATTCAAAATAGATATTTCATGTCAAGAATAAAAATTTTGTCTATTATTCTATTGTCTGATTACATTGTCTGAAGAGGCGGGGATGACCATTCGAAACCGTTGCTCTAAATCGGACTAGGTTAATGGAACGGTCTCGCGAATTTTAAGTGAAAGATAGATACGATATTTAAATCACAGTGATAGGTAGAATTTGACCTAAGCGATTTGCAAAATTAATGTTATAGGTAGGTATTTAGAACTGCAATTAGCGTCGTAGAATGTTATCGAGAAATTATTCTCGTTTCAACTTTTATGTATTTATATTTTACTAAATCTAAAAATTAGATAGAATTCTAAATAATAAATAAAGAACCTAGATACTTAATGATTTTAGTTTTAAAAAATAATAATATTAATTTTATAGAATATTTTGTTACTATAGGTTTACATAAATGAGCGTGATATTTATATATGTGATAAAAGTTCAGAAATTGACATTATAAAAGTAGAAACAATGAAATGTGTTATTTATTCATTTTTATTGATTATTAATTTCATAGATTTATTTCAATAGGTTGATTAATTAACATATTAAAAATATCTAAATTTTAATCTCTATTATTTTTAAAGGAGATAAACGGATCTATGCTTCGTTTATCTATTGACTTAAGCATGTGTCTGGCGATTATGAAGTTTTAAATTCAAGTCTTTCTTCGTGTTGAGTCGTGCTGAGAATAGAAATGTATCGCCATTTCCTACTTTAAGATTAAGGAAACATCAAGAGAGTGAGTAATAACGTTCTCATAGAAATCTCATAACACCAACTGAGATCGCCAACTCACCTGCAAAGCTTGACGATTAAGACATTATGCCCATATGGGTAGGTCACTGGATGGTCATAAGTTGATGGAGGGTTTCAAATAGGTTGGCAGAGATGTTTTTGGATTTTTAATTAGAAATTCTCCATTTTCAATAGCGTTCACGATCTTTAATAGATCTATAATATGTAACATAGATATTGTGCCCATGGTATGTGTTTTTAATATAATGAAGCTTTGGACATAATTCTATGTCAATCTCTCTGCTGAGTATGACATAGTGGTAAATTAAGAGCTATAGGAGTGATGTTCTATTTTTAACCATGTTTCTGCTTAACAGTGAGGGTTACAACGGGTAAAGAAATATAATGGTAACCACGTATAGTGCTATCAAATAACACATGTATTATTATATAAGTATTTTTATCTCGGTATTTGCTACATTTATATGTAATCATTGCTATTTTTTCTTGTTTTTTTGAAGTGATAACTTCTTATGGAAGGGTAAACCGTTTAGTTACGTAACGCGTAACGGCGCCAGTCTGTCTTGCTTCCTTTTCTCTCACGCATACGGTAGGCAGGTTCCTCCTCTCTCATTGTAACCCACAGCGCTAACCGTGTTAAGATGTGATGTTACAAGATTTTATTAATAAATAACATTTCCTTACATTATCATATTAATTAATATATATCAAATTTAAGTAATAAATTAAACTTTTCTCAAGTTAAACAATTACATTATTAAATGTAAGTTACATTAGTAGTAGTAGTAGATATAGTAGTTATTGCTTCTGTCGGTCGTCCGCACACCTTTTTTTTATTGCTTATGGTGGCAAACGAGCAACAGCGTACCTGATGGTAAGTTTTATAGCCGCTCATGGCAATACCAAAGTTACATCTAATAGCCTCTGCTTACCAAACCACACCCACCAAGAAAGGACTGGACTTCTGGCTGTCACTCACTCTCAGCACATTGCTACTACTCAGATTCCATTTCCTGTGAGAGTGTGGACATTTCTTGACAGGACCGCCCTGCGGCTATAGACAGAAAACTGTCAACAGTCCCTGTCAATAACACTACAAAGCTACTAGTCATTTTATGTTAAAATACAAAATATATTTATTTGCTTAATATAGAAAATGATATTAATTTTAATTATTGTTTCATGAATTTCATGATAGATAGGCGGCCGGTCATAAAACTATTGCCAATAACTCTTGCAATATGTACTATGCAATAAGAGTAAATATTGTATCGACTCCAAGTAATTGGGAAAAGAGTAGGAGAATGATGATGATGATAGATAGGTGTGATTATAGCCCCACTCCCGTTAAGTGGTATGTATCTAATTATTGGTAGTTGTGCAGTTAGTGACACTAAATGAGTGAAATTTCATTAATTTAGTTGGATTTTTTATTTCAATGTGGATTTTTCATTTCTATCAAAACAAGTGACTCTGTATTATTCTAACAATGAGAGTGTAGAATTGTATTCTTACTCCGTCATCACAAAAAGTTTGTAATTTTAACATGCTAATCTACTAAACTGAACAATAAAATGTGCAACTAACGGTCCGGAACGTGACTTTACTGAGGAAGATCCGGGAAGAATACAGTGGCCATGATTTTAATTAAAATGTTTATTTGTTTGTTTCGTAACGACGACGTAAGAGAGCGAGTAGGTATGAAAGAGAGGATTGGTGTAAAGATGCGAAAGGGAATGCTCCGATGGTTCGGACATGTGGAAAGAATGCCGAACGAACGCCTGGTTAAGAAGACATACAATGCGAAAGTGGAAGGATGTAGGTACCGAGGGAGACCGAGACTAACCTACCTAGACCAGATCGGTCATGTACTGAAGGAAGGTGGAGTCAAGAGTCTCCGAAACCGGCGAGCGTGTATGAAGAGAATTATGAATGTTGAGGAAGCGAGTGAAGTATGCAGAGATAGAGTTCTCTGGCACTCTGTTCTCTCTGCCTACCCTGCAAGGGATATGGCGTGATGATATGTATGTATGTATGTGTATGTTTATTTGTTTTATTAAAGTGTATTTTTTAAAATTAACTAATATTGTGGTTCTGATCTTATAATAAGCGTTAGCATCGTATTGTAGTTTTGGAGTAGCTCTGGGCGATTGAGCATAACTAGTAGAATTGTTTATTTTTTGCTCAAAATATTTATTTAGTTAATTTTGAAAAGTAAGCATTAAGTAAATTTATAGCAACAAAACATTTATGACATTGTGTTATTTTTTTTTTGTTCACAGTCTGATTATGAAGAAAGACTAAAGATAGCATTTAAAACATAAAATTTGATCCAGATTGCTAGATTCGTTTTCAAGATAACAATGCGAAATAAATTTCTACTTAGATATATAGGTACAAGAATTGAGTTTATGACTTTGTGATAATAAAGCAAGAATTTAATGTATCCCTATACATTTAGTTCCCACGAATATTGTATTTTTCTAAATGAAATGTGCCCTATGCCATTTTCTGTATCTCTGACAATGTATATAAAAATTAACTCATATTCTTTTTTTTTTTGTTGCTTATGGTGACAAATGAACAAGCAGTACATCTGATGGTAAGTGTTACCGTTTCTCATAGATCTTTGCAATATTAGGGGTACAGGCAGATTGCTGTCTAGCAACCAAAATCGACCTAGAAAATTGGGGTTCTAACTCTTTAGCCCACGGAACGAAGTGCAATAGCACATTGCTATTGCTCAGATGTCGATTTTCTACGAGAGTGTGGTACCCTGGACGTACCAGCCCGCGGCTGTAGACAGAAAATGGTCAGCAGTGTGTCCCTACCACTAGTAGTAATCCTTTTTTTGGCGGCACACTACCGTCCGGCCACGCCCCGTTAATCCGTCCGGGGCAACAAGAGAAGCGGCGCTCGACCCCGTAGACCCTACAATGTACCTCTCGACGTCGAACGGGTGGGTGACTGGAACCCGGTCTTTTGCTTTGGTGGCCCGCCCACCCGGCTACTACTACCTACCTTACCCTACCATTAACGTTTATAATATAACTTATAAAATGATATGAGCATTCCGGCGTAGGTAGTTGCGGTCTTAGTTATATAAACATAACTCTGTAAAATTTTGATGATGATAATTGTAATGATGTATTAGAACAAGTGGATGAATTTGTATATCTTGGATGTGGATTTAGCCGAGATGGGAGGTACACCACTGACATAGAGCGAAGAGTAAATGCGGGAAATAGAGTGAACAGAGCGTTGGGACAACTTCTCGGTAGCCACCACCTAAGCCAGAAGGCACATGTAGCAATACATAACGCAGTGCTTGTCCCAACATTACTATATCGAAGCGAGAGTTGGGTATGCAGAAAAGAGCATGAAAGTAAAATTAATGCGGTCGAAATGCGATCTCTACGGAAAATCTGTGGAGTTAGGCTGACCGACCGCATTCGCAACGACAACGTAAGAAAGCAAGTAGGTATGCAAGAGAGTATTGGTGTAAAGATGCAAAAGGGAATGCTCCTATGGTTCGGACATGTGGAAAGAATGCCGAACGAACGTCTGGTTAAGAAGATATACAATGCGAAAGTGGAAGGATGTAAGTACCGGGGGAGACCGAGACTCACTCAGAGAATACCTAGACCAGATTCAAGCTCGCCGTCAAGATCAAAATACGATCAGTAGGATAAAGTTTTTAACTAGATTGTCTGGTAAATGTCTGGGTGCGATTGAAGACGCACCTGATTTACTACAGTTCAATGAAAGTACCCTTCAAGGATAATAAAATCTTTATTTGGAAGGTAAAGTAATTTATGTAAGGAAAGTTATCTACGAACGTCTCATTGAAAGTACACAGCACCTGCTTTAGTATTAATAGGCGAATAGTCTAAAATAATGTCGATGTAATTGTTAATCCAGTCTCGGTTATTAACCAGTAAAAAAACTTGTTGAATATAAGCAAAATATCAATTGTTCACTGACTTTGCTGTCTCAAAAGTTTTATTAAATTAAATTACTTACTTGCATTTCATTACAGATATATATTAATTGTCTGATATTTACATTCAATGCATTACAGTTATGTGGCCAATACATAACGGTTATACGCAACGATTAATTTATATGAGATTAAATCTCTTTTAAATTTTTAGAACGCCTTTGATTCGGTATGTATTGATTGTGTGGGCGATTTAAAAGTATGCTCTTTTTACTTGAGCTACCTCCCGTTGACATCGGTCCGTGCGTGCATACCAGTTTACAATACTAACTTAAAAGAGGATAGCGACCGGCCCTCATTCACTCAGTCTGTCTCAGAGTCTCGCTACAATACAACGCTACGTTCGGCATTGTGTTTCACATAAACATACCGTGATAATATTTAAATATATAGTAAAATATATCAGTTCATCATTGTGAAACCTTTTGGTTTTTAAAATAAATCTTTCCTTTTGGTAATTTCTTTAACGATTCTACGTATACTATTTGGTAAGTTTATATTATATAACTTGAAGCTTATTAATATGCTTTTTAATTTCTTGATTGCGACAGATAAAAAACCACGATGTTAAAAGAGAAAACAAAATATATCTTGATGGTTTTTTTTTACAAATTATATATCTGATTATTCTGTGAAGTTGCAGAGTCAAATATATAAATATTGTGTAACTAAAGCAGATTGTGTTGTTGTATAGCCGTGTTAGCGTCCGTCATCGTTTGCCAGATTATCATGCACGCTTTCTAATTTAGTATGACGAAATATCGCAATAGTACCTACGAGTAAATACACTTAATTATCCATGTCCCCCCTCAATTCGCAACACTGCCTATTATAGATAGGTAATATGATGAGATTATTGTTAAAACATTTCCAATGTAGCGATAAGCATTTTTTATCTAAACGTTAATAATATTGATCGAAGTATATATCGTATACAAGTGTATAAATTTATAAAAATATTACCAGCTTGCATTATTATAATTAGAACAAAACATTATATAAAAATATAAATATTTTGGTTTTCCCCAAATTCTTGGGTTTTGTGTTAAGGAAAAGCTAATCTTAGATTGTAACTAATGAATCACTTGCATTTATTTGTTTACCATATCGTCACTATTACATATCATCTTCGCTGGAGCATTACTATATGTTGATGACGAGTTCTTGGTCACAGATTATTTAATGAATAATCATGATTATTTTATAAAAGATATTATATTTTAAATAAAGAAGAAATGGTCTTATTAATATTTATAACTACTAATACTAAATTAACACAATTTACTTATTTTATAAAGTAACCATGTGGTTTATATAGGTAATGTATTGGTTTTACTTGTTTTGTAAATAATTAATAAGAATGTTATCGATTTACGTTTATCGATTGTCCCATCTCTATCTTATTCTCAGTCCAGTATGACCTTGTAATTGCGAAAGCATTATATTTTCATAAAATGGTTACTAAGTATTTTAAAACATATGAGGTACTACACGTTTTAGTGCAAATATTCATGTTTTTATATTCATAATTCAGTTGAGATATAACTGGCACGTAAAGAATGAAAATATAGGGGATACAAAATAAAACTGTAAACATTACGCGTATTCAAAATTACTTCATCGGTTTTGTAGCTATCTGTCACAGAGATCAAGCTATATTTTAAGGACTAAAATTATCATATAAAAGTAGTCTCTGATGCACTACCGGTCTAAAGCTAGTTGGCGGTCACTTGTTATAGATGAAATTTACGTTTTTAAAATATAATCAGAATTAATCATCTTTTAAAAAAAGTTAAATGTACTTACCTCATGTTGTGATGTGTTAATAATATAATACACGTCTCACTAATTCTTATTTACCCGTGAGAGTCGTAGACCCGAATGTCAAGCTTGGGGTTATAGCATTATCGGGTATAAATGGGGGCCTATGACCAATAGTGGACGTGAAAGGTAGATGGATATATATGCTTAATAATTATACTATAATGCAGTAGTATCAATCTCTGCGCTAATATATTTAATACAGAACTCAAGATAATACATGTTTACTCTTTATTGCCTTACTTAAGTTATTATAATAGGTATATTATTGTTTTGTTTTTGTAACAACTTACCATTTTATTCAACTATTCATGTAGATAATTATACTAAATCCTATATGACCCTAAATAAGGCCTTGTTTTTTAACTTAACTTTAACACATCGTGTAATGAGGCGTAAATTTTACACAGAGGATTTCAGCCTTCTTCTTCGCAGGCCATATATGACCCATTGTGGAGCAATTGACCTACTTTACCATACTGGTCAGATGGTATGATGTAAACTCAAATCAATCTTCTGTATAGCATAATGGTCTTGCATGTTGCTACTCCGACTAAATTTAAAAAAAAAAATATCCGTATGGTGACGGAGTAATACAATTCACCACCCCAACTAATGGTAAGTGTTGCTGCCACCCATGGATCTTTGCAATACCAAAGGCTAGGCCGCTACCTACCAATACAAATCCCAAACCCTCTCAGTTGGGCTTCCGGCTTTCTAAAAATTCATAATATAGGAAACTTATTTAAATAATATATTTATATTATATAGGCTACTCAACAGCTATAAAAAACAACAGTAGATATAAGATATACACATGCTAGTCTATTCTCATTAAATAAATACTCAGTTAAAAATTATTTAATTGCAATTACCGAGTAAGCTACATGAAACAAAACGAAATCAGTTAAAGTCATTTCTAAGTTATTTAAAATATTAATTTGTTATAGTTTTGTGGTCTATGATGTACTGATTTTAGAGAAATTTTATGCACTATTATAAATTCGCAGTCTCCGTGTTCTCTCTGCCTACCCTGCAAGGGATATGGCGTGATGATATGTATGTATGTATGTATTATAAATTCGTTTCTGTTTAAGTAGATCAGAAATAAATACCTATTTGGTATCTGGTATTTATTTGTATCTGCTATGCTTTTGCAAAAGTACACATACACAGTTTCACATGCTTTTTTAAATCGTTTTTTTTTTATGATTTTGTATTACTTTATAATTTTTCTAACTATGACCACTCTAAAAAATGATAATAGAAAGTTCTGTACAACTAAATCTGGTCGTTAAAGCGTCATTTTCCCATCAACTGAAGATGATTTCATCATTACAATAGTTAGAAAGTTTTTGTTCCATAATCGTTTCTATAAGACAAAAGAGTACAAGCAATCTGTCTGTATAATGACGGAATTAAAATATAATGCCACAGACTTATTTTTTGATGTTGTGTATGTTCATTTTTAAAGTATTTGGTAGTTTGTATTGGTCACTTTAACTTCTTATTGCAATAGAGCTCCCAAAATGAAACAAGTCAAGTTTCACATATTATGAAGCTTCCAATTTTTTTTTATTACATTACCATTTATATTTACATAGCATGATGACATTAAATTTATAAATGTAACTTCTTTGATATTAGATTTATTATTTTGACCTTCTTTATGTCAAATACTTACTTTTAAATTACTTGGAAGATTTTTTTTTCATTAATTTTAGTTAAACGCGATATGTGTTAAAGTATAAGACATTAAGTGACGGTTTGATGCACTCGGCGTAAGACTCTTCAACATAAAAAGTATCTTATATGTGTAGCTTGCGCATTTCAGGAGTTTATAGATCAAAGTAACAGTATGCAATATATGTTTAGGGTCGTTTACGTATTACCTACCAGTGATTTGGAAATTTTCATCAGAGCAAATGTACAACGGTGTAAAATCATTTTAGTTCTAAGTGTATGCTGATAGTATAGCAATATAATTTTTATTCCTAAACTTTAGGTGACTATCGTAAAAGACGAATAAAGCATATACGCAAATAGTATAACTGTCAGAGACGGATAATCTCAAAAGTAATCACGGAAAACCGAAAGAAAGAAACCACCCGATCATACAGTAATAAATCAATTTGCCTAGCATTGTAGAAGAAATCCTTCCCCACTCATCATTCTCCTATACTTATGCCAATTACTTGGGGTTGATACAATATTTACTCTTTTTTCATAGTACACATTGTAAAAGCTATAAGGCTCTCAGTCTTTTACGACATCCACGAGCAAAGTAATGGTTGGTAGTATTCGTAGCCGCTACCACACAGCAATACCGTCACCACTATTGAACATATATGAGCTGAAGAAGAATAACATTACGTCTTGTGATTATTATGCTAACAGCGTGTCAAATATTATGTAATCTTTACATCGCATCGTGTGAACGCAAGCTCAACGGTTTAAAAAATCAAAATGTGTCGAGGTTAAAATGAAACTGTAGGTATTGTCTCACAATATCTATTGTTTCATAATAATAAATGGTGAAGTTATAGGACAAATTTTAACATCCTAAAATCCTAAATAGTTTCTTATCTATATGGAAAACAGTGTTGATTTATTCCATTCTATGTCAGATAGTTACAGTACATCGTTATAATGTGAATAATAGGAGGTAGCTAGTTCTGTTGAGGCAAAAGTGTTGATAACTTCCATTCCATGCCAGATAGTACTAAGTTTCTTTATAATAAGTTATAATATAATATGAAGAATAAGAGAGAGAGAGAGAAAGAGAGAGAGAGAGAGAGAATAATAAGAAGGAACTAGGTAGTTCTGTTACGGAAAAAAAGTTTTAATTTCTTCCTTGCCATTACAGATAGTACTTACTAAGTTTCGTTATAATGTGACGAGTAGGACAGCATTGAGGGTAAAAATAGATAAAAAACGCTTTTCTTTATTACTTCATTTTGATCATAGCCCGGGATTTGCTCTTCCCATGTTGTACAATATTTGCCTGGTTTAAAAGGTAGTCGCAGGCCGCGGGAGTACAGCTATTAGCGTTAGATTTTTTAAAATTAGACTATTAATTATAGAGATTACCATTTAGATACCTATGTATGTATATATCTAAACTCACCAAAATTTAAAATAAAATACTAACATAATAACTATATATTGTATAGCAGCAAAATTTATAGGAGTAAAAAAATCACTTAACATTGGTGCAATTATGTGGTTTTACCGTATACTTGAAGTATTTCTTACAGACAACCTTAAATTACCTCTTTATAATATATGAGATATTGATTTTATTGTTATATAGATGCATATATATGCTTGCCTAAAGAGAAACATGTTTGGTGAGTCATTTGATCATAAAAAGAAGGACTCGATTTTTTCTGATGCACAATAAAGCTCAAAATAGTGAGATTTCCAATTAATAAAACCGTTAAGTATGAAACTTCACTCCACATTTGTAGTCTTGACACGAATTCGCCAAACCTTATTATAAAGGTATATACATAAGCATATGGACGCAATTAAAATGATTTTTGATGCAGTGAAGGCTGTTCGTTGTACCGTTACGATAGCGAGTATATTATTCTAAATATATTTTGTATTGACTATATAATCAAAGTGTGACCCTCATCAGATCATTTGGTTAAGATTGATCGTTCTATCAAAGAACAAGCTGCAAACATCGTATAATTAAAACAAACCAGTTTGCCAAGATTATTTATTTTATTTTCTTGTTATGTTTATGCATTAATATAAATGGAGCAAATTAATTAATCGTGTTTAGAACTGATATTGTGTTTATTATTTAGTTACTTCATTAATTATATAACTTTAATTCAAAAAATGCGGGCGGTATTCCTCGTTTTTAATGTAGGTACCTTAATTGGTACTGTTTGTTCATTATTATCTATACTCTTGTTCTATTATACCTACTGATATAGAACGAAACAGTCGAAATTTTTTTTTTCTTAGCACACAGACAATGGAAACTTGTTCGGTACAGGAGATTTTTTGTGTTGTGACTAAGTCCAAATACAATTCACAACAGTTATCTTACCTGTGGATATAGTGAAAGATGGTCAAAGGCTATAAGTGGGGTACATCACGACAAGAGAAGTCAAACCGAAATAATATTCAACCTATCTGAATATAGTAGCGTAGTTCTAATAGTAGGTCAATTTGCCTGCGACTGTAGACCAAGTTTATACATAATTTTGTGAGGTACATTGACTGAGAAGAAATAGATATATCTACTGCAATTAAGAATCTTTATTGCTTAGATTGAGTAATTCTAATTTGTTGAATCTGTAAAACCTGTTAACTCTGCTTCAATTAAATGTCAACATCACAAAATATATGTTATTAACAAAGTGAAAAGTTAAAGCCAATTGTATAATATCAAATATATCTAAATTACTGAAATTTAGCATTTAATATGCCTGATTATATATAAAAATCCGATTACGAGCGAAAAATGATTGTCACAAGTGGGATTCGAACCCACGTCTATTGGGAAAGTATCGGGGTAGTAAGTGGCAGCACAATTGGGACGGATTTCCAATAGGTGTGGGTTCGAATCCCACTTGTGACAATCATTTTTCACTCGTAATCGGGTTTTTATCAAATATATCTTTCAATAATCAATCATAAACATAGATATTATTTTTGTCCATTATATGTAAGGTATTGACACAGTTAACGGCTCCGTCGTTGTGTAACAGAATTGTGGACGATGACGTGTGTCAGACTTTCGCCACAGTATTGAATTTAAAGGAAAATCCATGCATTGTGCGGCACTGATGGTAATGAGCGTGACCTGCTTTCAGGAGGTTGGGATTCCCTCTGCCGTCAATTCTCTTGATACAGTGTATGAAAATTTATTATTATTGATTTCAAACTATGTCCGTATTTATTAAAAGAATTTAAGTTTTAAAGATTACAATACTTTTCCATCATTTTTTTTGGCGGCGGGCTTATTTTGAAATGACAAATAAAAATATCAATTTAGCTTAGCGTATATATTTATAGTTGGCCACCGAAGACAAAGATCGGGTACCGGTGGCCCGCTCGCACGGCGAATAAAGGTGTTTGCAGGGTGGGTCTATGGGGTTGCGCGCCGCCTCTTCCGTCACCCCGGACCGATAACACGGGGCGTGACCACGTCCATGGTCCACCGCACAAAATAAAAGTATATGTATATTTATAGTTGAAACATAAAAATATAATAAATAAACATATTCGCTTTTGCATTTATAATTGCTTATTTGCACTTTGTATTTGAGTTAGGATTGCAATATCATAAGATAATGTAGCAGGATTTCCAATAATCTAAGGTCATACGTGCGTCAGTGAACGGATGAGCGTTCCATTTGACAATAGGACATGTATACATAACACTTGAGTCATTGATGAATTTCCACGAATACTTTTAAGTAATATACCAGTCTGTTAGGTGTTATTTACTACAACAATATTATATAACAAATAAAGATTGTACATTTGTGCACGTATATATGTATATATATACATACATACATATGTACATACATATCATTACACCATATCCCTTGCAGGGTAGGCAGAGAGAACAGAGTGCCAGAGAACTCTATCCTTGCATACTTCACTCGCTTCCTCAACATTCATAATTCTCTTCATAAACGCTCGCCGATTTCGGAGACTCTTGACTCCATCTCCCTTCTGTACGTGACCAATCTTGGTTTTATATATATATATATATATATATTTATTTATGGTATTGGTAGGGGTATACTGTTAATAGTTTCCTGGTTACAGCAGCGGGCCGGTCGGTCCGGGGTAGTATCACAATCTCAGAAAATCATCGTCTCCTGGCGTAGCAATATGCAGCTGTGCTTCGTTTGGTGAGTGAGAGCGCCGGAAGCTCATAAGCCCATCCTTCTGGATAGGTTCGAGATTATTAGTAGGCAGTGGCTTAGGCCCCTGGTATTACAAAAGTTCATGGACTGCAGTAACACTTACCACCAAGTGTGCTGCTTGCTCGTTTGTCACGAACAGCAATAAAAAATATACACATACATACATACATATCATCACGCCATATCCCTTGCAGGGTAGGCAGAGAGAACAGAGTGCCAGAGAACTCTATCTCTGCATACTTCACTCGCTTCCTCAACATTCATAATTCTCTTCATATACGCTCGCCGGTTTCGGAGACTCTTGACTCCACCTTCCTTCAGTACATGACCGATCTGGTCTAGGTAGGTTAGTCTCGGTCTCCCTCGGTACCTACATCCTTCCACTTTCGCATTGTATATCTTCTTAACCAGACGTTCGTTCGGCATTCTTTCCACATGTCCGAACCATCGGAGCATTCCCTTTCGCATCTTTACACCAATACTCTCTTTCATACCTACTCGCTCTCTTACGTCGTCGTCACGAATGCGGTCGGTCAGCCTAACTCCACAGATTTTCCGCAGAGATCGCATTTCGACCGCATTAATTTTACTTTCATACTCTTTTCTGCATACCCAACTCTCGCTTCCATACAGTAATGTTGGGACAAGCACTGCGTTATGTATTGCTACACGTGCCTTCTGGCTGAGGTGGTGGCTGCCGAGAAGTTGCCCCAACGCTCCGTTCACTCTATTTCCCGCATTCACTCTTCGCTCTATATCAGTGGTGTACCTTCCATCTCGGCTAAATCCACATCCAAGATATACAAATTCATCCACTTGCTCTAGTATATCATTACCTATTGTTACTCTTACATCTGTTCTGGCTTCGTCTCTTTCAAAGACCATTATTTTGGTTTTGCTCACATTCACGCGTAGACCCCTTTTAATAAAAAATATATTTTATGTATATTGATATAAATTGAATTGAGTAAATATATTAAATGCGTAGTTAACTTACGTATAATTAATTAACTTAGGTATATTTATTTAAAATATATACTTATTTTATTATAGTTTGTTTACATACCTATATTAATATCAGGTCACGCCGTATCAACTTTTAAATACAATGGGGTTTTCCCATGTGTATAATGAACGTAATCAGAAACGGTAGCGAGAACAGGCCTTGCCAGAGGTTAGCCGCGAGGCCATTAATCAATCACACGTCATCTCCTGGTGGATGCGATTGAGAGTTTAACAGATTTGACCCCTATTTCTCAGTGGCTGACATCGGATGATCGATAATTAAACAACTTTACGATTGTTAATCTTGGCCGTGGCATTGTTTATTATGGAGACGGGAGTTTACTATTTATAATTCAAATTAATATAAAAGAACCCGTAAATGTTAAAATTGACAAATATCGAAACTAGGTTTAAATTATTTTAAGTTGTTTTTTCTCATGATACATCTCAAAGCATGAATCCTTTTATTCTAGGAAATTGTAGAAACATGCAATTAACTGATACAAAATACACACAATCTCAGAACTAACGTTTGTGGGTGCGTTACGGATTATTTTACTTGGCATTCGGTCTAACTATATTCAGCATATTAGAATATAAGCTACGTTATTTGTCATCGCTATAAATATTATTTGGTATACAAAAGTGGCACTTGGATTTTACATTTAGATAAATGTCTATTATATATGTACATGCCTTTATTAACATACGACTTTCGTTCGTAACGTTTTTCAGCAGTCAGCAGTCGCTTATATCGCAGGCTGTATTACGGTAATATCAACTGATAAAATATTACCTTAATCACGAGTTAAATGGTAGCTTCTTGTATTTCGTTCTTGATTAATTTTTATAATATCCTGCCGGAGCCGTAAATATTACCGTAAGACATATATTCATCATCATTTTTCGAAACATTTGCAAATAAACTATTTACATAATTAAATATAGAATGAAAAATAGCGGTGTGATAGCGGCTTCGAATACTACCAACTATGCCTGATGATGGATGATAAAGTTGATTAAAAAGTTATTTCATTACGTATTATATATTGAAAAATAAGGAATCTTCTCAATATATATATATATATATATATGATGTACACATTTTGACAAGCTGTTTACGACCACTTAATGGATGGTCGACCGAGTTCGGTGCCCCTTCTTCTGAGGAGAAAGTGCGGTGAAATGTTAAGTATGCCTTAGTGCGCTTTTTATAGTGATAACTGTCAAAATTTAATGTTAAAAATAGTATTAAATTTGAATATTTCTTTTATTACAATTTCCTTACCATCTATGCTCTATTACCACAATGTAAATTAATATGTTCGACTAGCTACGCTGACCGCTTCGCTAGGATCATCCGGAACGATTCCCCGCTAGATCCATATCCATATATCCAACCATTAATAATAATCAACGTCTGCTAATGAACTCTGCTGTGTGGTAGCGACTACGAATACTACCAACCCTTACTTTTCTCGTGGATGTCGTAAAAGACAACTACGAGCCTTATAACGACCTGGGCCAACTCCATCTGATGCCGTTTGGTCAACAGTTACATTCACAAGGATGGTTGACATCTAGCAAGCGGCCGGTCACAAAACTATTGCCAATAACTTTTCCAATATGTACTATGACAGAAGAGTACATATTGTATCAACCCCAAGTAATTGGGATAAGAGTAGGAGAATGATGATATTTGTTAATGAACTCTACCTCGAGAAGATCTCGTCGAACTGTTCAACATGCACAGCGATTAATGCATTTAAGGGATTTCCATAACTTTTATTCGAGTTTCGATCGACTTAGATATAAAAATAAGCCTAATAATAATTGAAATGTGTATATATTATAAACGCTTTATAATATAAGATTTTTCTCCATTTGCGTTTTTTGTTCACGCGACTATTACTCATCATATTCAAATATTTTTACTTCATAGCTGTCAGGAGCAGTTTTAAGATATATTTAGTTATATATTATTAACATACAAAATAAATGATTTAACTATTGGCTATTGTGTCACGTTAAAAAATGACTATTCGCATTAGAATTATAGCAGCATATCATTTAGTCAAAAAACTGAATTATTTTGTTTTTGATTGCCAGAGAGGTAGGTAACTACACTTAGTCTATTAATAAAAATAGCGTGGTAAATCAGTTTATAAAAAAGTTAAATAACAACGCAATTTCTTGTCGACTTTTCAGTTCTTGTTAGCTAAAGATACGTGTTTTGAATACCTATGTCTTATAAGTTCCATTTGGTATTTTGAGGACACCGTATCGGGGTCGAAATTTATGTAGGTATTTGACATTGCTTCTATTTCACGCTCCATTAATATTGTACTGCTACTTGTAACCGGCGGGCGTTTAGATTGCTTAAAATACTTCAATAATTAATTATTGTTCTCCTGCATAGACCTACTGTTCTGCGAAGAAAAGTATTTTCTATGAAAATGTACATCCACAAATTTTGCTAACTTGGCTTCGTACGACACTAAGTAAAAAAGGTTGAAGAACTTTTTTGATTAAATATTCCTATGCAGAACTTTTTTTTCACAGAATTCTTTACTAGTGTGCGTGTGTAAAGTCAAAAGAAACACATAAAGTTGTCTGATTCTTTATATGAATATGTATAAGCATACAATGAATCAAACAGCATTTAACATCATAATCCAGTTTTGAACATAAGCCTACAAGAATATCATAAATAGGACTGCCACTTCCATCCTTGTGACTTTATTCTGAGCCCAGGCCACGTAGCTATCTTCTATTGTTTATTTGTACATAGATATTTATCTGTAACTTTATTATGATTATGAATTAACTTTATATATAATAATATTTTTAGTAATAATACTTAACGTATAGTTATAATTTATTTTGAGGATAGCTGAGGAGAAATTAATTGCCTTCATTAAACGTAAAAAGTAGTTCAAATCACCTTGGAATCACGAGTCTTGAAATACCTGAATTCATAATATATATTAAATATATTCTAAATTTATAACATATTTTAAATTCAACTAAACAACTAGTAGCTGTGTGGTAGCGGCTACAAATACTACCAACCCTTACTTTGCTCATGGATATCGTAAAAGACGACTAAGAGCCTTATAACGACCTGGGCCAACTCCATCTGATGGCGTTTGGTCAACATTTACATTCCCAAGGAGGGTTGGCGTCTGGCAGGCGGCCGGTCATAAAACTATTGCCAATAACTTCTATAATATGTACTATAAAACAAGAATACATATTGTATCGACCTCAAGTAATTGGGATAAGAGTAGGAGAATGATGATGAAATTCTACTAGAATAATTACATAGTTATTAAGCGAGTAGTTTCTATAAATATGCACACGTAATGCGAAAATCTTTACAATGGTTGTGTTGTTAAAAAAACACTTTACTTAAGAACTCGTTTCCTAAGTAGGAAAACGACAATCTTTTAACATTTCAACATTTAGTTATAACCTGTTTTTTATTATTTAACACCATATAATTTGCTACTTTTATCTCGCTAATGACTACTGTAGAGTATCATTAAAATCAAGTAGATAGCTGTAAGCGATGTTATTGTAAGATTTTAGTGTAACTATTTATTTCTCTCCGTGTATGACGGAGTAAGAATACAATTCACCACCCCCTATCTTACCCGTGGGTGATCGTAAGAGACGACTAAGGGATATAAAAGTCAATAATATCTATGTAAGAGATAGAAAACCCGAAAAATAACCCTATACCAACACGCCTGACTAGCGTGGCATAATAGGTCAATTTCCCTCCCATTATGGAGGAGACTCGAGGCCAAAAGTGGGATATATATCAGCTGAAATGATGATTTTTTTATGATCGGTCTAAAATAAGCAGTTCTATATATAGGTGGCACTTCTATATATATATATATATCTACCATCTCGTGGTAATTGATTATATTACCAGAGATAATAAGACGTCCTTAAATATTCATTCAATCATATATAGCATACCATAGCTTTGGCTGGTCTTCTTGTGGTAGAAAACAGATGATGGAATGAAATTCATTAGTTCTGCGCATATCTTCTATAACATAGGTTCATTTTACTGTCATATCGATACTTAACGTTGTTACAATACTATGTAATTCACATTATTTCAAAAGATCGCAGAGATATACTCCAGAGACTAGGAAGTGCTTAGTGCGTTTATAAATTAAAATGTAATTGTAATTGTTTCAGAATCAAAATGATAAAAATAACTGCGGTGGTATTGCTGGTGATATCGGCGGTGAACAGTCAGTGTTTCTATAAAGATGACTCATCAAAGAAGTTAGATCCAGAAGCTCGTACAACACTTTATAGAGGACAACTAGAATTTACTCTTAACCTGTTTAATTCTATCAACAAAATTGTACCTGACGATAACATTTTCTTCTCACCATTCTCGGTTTATCACTCATTACTACTGGCTTATTTCTCATCGAGTGGACAAACAGAATCATCATTGAAACAATCTCTCCGCATCACTGATAGTTTGGTAAGTCTCTTTAGGATTGATATTTAGTGACTATTGAAGACAAGGACTCAGTAACAGTGCTATGCATAATACCACCGAAGACAAAGATCGGGTTCCGGCGGCCCGCACGCTCGGCGAAGAGAGATACATATAGGGCAGGTCTATGGGGTCACGCGCTGCTTCTTCTGTCGCCCAGGACGGATTTAGCGGAGTGTGACCACTCCATAGCCCGCTGCCAAACATAAAAAATAAAAAAAAATAATTTAATAATCAAAAAACCCGACTGCGTAAAAAGTCA
This sequence comes from Lymantria monacha, assembly GCA_905163515.2. Taxonomy (NCBI): domain Eukaryota; kingdom Metazoa; phylum Arthropoda; class Insecta; order Lepidoptera; family Erebidae; genus Lymantria; species Lymantria monacha. The sequence goes on from LR991082.1 coordinate 21,180,835, forward strand.
CCAAAACTACGTACATAATAAAAAAACTGAAAAGAAAAAAACAAGCACTTAGTTGTCCAGTGGTCTAGAATTCCAAAATATATTATTGAATAAATACTATTGCAGAAAATGAAATATATTTTAATAATAGAACATGACAACTGAACAGTCGGGATCCTTTATTCGACAGCAAATCTAATTTTTCAATGGATCCCCACTGTTCAGTTGTCACGTTCTATTATTAAAATATATTTCATTTTCTGCAATAGTATTTATTCAATAATATATTATGGAATTCTAGACCACCGGACAACTAAGTGCTTGTTTTTTTCTTTTCAGTTTTTTTATTATGTACGTAGTTTTGGTGACTTTTTACGCAGTCGGGTTTTTTGATTTTTTAAATTATTTTTTTTTATTTTATACTTTTTAGTTATAAATACCTAGGTAGCTATAGTTATCTTATTTATTAATAAGTAGGTAAGTACCTAACTATATATAGTTTTTCGATTGAAGTTGAGTATTAAATCGTTAGAAATTGGAGATGGTCGACAACGTCAGCCATTAGATACTTTAGGTAAGACTACCTATGGTATATTGGACAATATACCTACTAAATACTTCAGTATATGTCCATCCACATCCAGTTATATGAATTTTTCATCTTTTCATCGTAAATTTCTACTGTCTAAAAAACGTATATGTGAGAAAGGTTGTTACGAAACTTTAAATCGATATAGATCCTAAACGGCCAGTCAAATCGAAAAATGTTGAGAGAAAACTAAAAATGATTTTTAAATACCTATTTAACGATATCCCACTCGATATAGTTTGTTGACTTTAATTTTTTTTATTTTCACAATATGTCGTCCAGTAGTCGCCATATTGAATTTTCAATAACGTCATATCTTTAGTGACACTCGCCGGATTAAGAGGAATCGATTGACGTGTGAATCATAAAAATCGGCCAAGGCGTTTGGTATATATAGTGCTTCAAAGGAACATACAAACATACATACATACATACATAGACTGTTAAACACAATACCACTCCTTTGCAGTCGGGTAAAAAGGCATAACGCCACGGATAGCATGTACACACATCAACATCTTCTATTGCAAAGTTGTGTGACCAACACCAGAACGAATATGACAACAAAAGAAGTACTTCAATATTATTAATTTTATATACAATCCTTACTAATATTATAAATGCGAAAGTAACTCTGTCTGTCTGTCTGTCGCTCTTTCACACCAAAACTACTGAACCGATGTAAATGAAATTTGGTACATAGATGATCTAGAGCCTGATAAAGGACATAGGTTACTTTTTAATGCAAAAAAAGTGTTGTAAAAGGGGGATGAAAAGTTGTAAGGAAGTATCGTTATTTTTAAAGCCAGAAGCTTGAAACTTATTTTTAGGCTATTGATTAGATATAAATAAATATGACATTAACATGTTGTAAAATATTACCTTAAGGGGTTAAATAAAAATAGGGGAAGAAAAGCTTTAGGAAAGTAACCCGTTACGCGGGCGAAGCCGCGGACAGAAGCTAGTAAGATATATGATAAGTATCTAGATTAGGAAATTTAACCGACAAATTTCAATAAAGTCTAGTCGAGTTAATTTTGTATACACATATAATGCTACTACTAGCTTTTCTAAACTAAATATGGAACGATTATAATTTATAATGCATCTAGGCAAATAATTCGTGGATAGACTTTTGTGAAAAACTATTTATTTATTTGAGTCTATATTGAATTCAAAAGCTGTGTGGTAGCGGCTTCGAATACTACCAACCCTTGCTTTGCTCGTGGATGTCGTAAAAGACGACTAAGAGTCTTATAACGACTTAGGCCAACTCCATCTGATGCCATTTGGCCAACAATTACATTCCTAAGGAGGGTTGACGTCTGGCAGGCGGCCTGTCATAAAACAATTGCCAATAACTTCTACAATATTTACTATGAAAGAAGAGTACATATTGTATCGACCCCAAGTAGTTGGGATAAGAGTAGGAGAATGATGATATATTGAATTCATATTATATACAAATTTTATATTGATTAGGCATATCCTGGATATACCTAATCAATATTAGATTTAAAACCGCAGTGAATAATATAATTATATTATTAATTTATTTAACAGGAAAGTTCTTATAAAAAATGTATTCATAAATACCATATACTATATTGCAAACATTATACTCACACTAAACGAGTTTTGTAATGCAATGTAATAAAATAACGAACGGTACCATATTAGGTAAAACCAACATCCAAGGTGGTCCATGTCAGTTCCATTATAGTTCCTTTAATCATAATTATAAAAAATAATTTACTTATTTCTTTTATATCACATCATTGACTTTTTTAAATGATAATTCCTTCAAGTTATTAGTGGTAGGACCACGCTGTTGACAGTTTTCTTTTACAGCCGCGGGCCGGTCCGCCCGGGGTAGTACCACACTCTCGTAGAAGATCGACGTCTGAGTAATGGCTATGTGCTATTATCATTTTTATATTGCGCTTCGTTCGGTTTGCGAGAGAGCTGGAAGCCCAACTAGGTGGGTTTGGGGATTGTAATGGTAGGCAGCGGCCTAGCTATAGCCTTGGTTATTGCAAAGGTCCATGGGTGGCAGTGACACTTACCATCAGTTGTGCTCCTTGCTGGTTTGCCACCATGTGCAACAAAAAAAATAAATTTGTTATTAAATTCATCAAATTAGAAAGCCGATTTAAATAATAATAATAAACTAGCTTTTTGTTTAGCGTCACAGAAATTCTTAAAATGGAACGTCACGATAACCAGTCTTTTTGTGATTTCAGGACAAAATTAACTTGATGACAGCATACAAGGTGGATCAACGTTCTCGCAAAGCCAATAACAACAGTGACAGCTACGAGTTTACGAGCGCCAACAAACTGTTTGTTGACAACGGTCTACAAGTCCGTCAGTGCCTTAAAGATTTGTTCTCTGAGGAACTTGAATCTCTGGTAATTTTTTCTTCGAAAATTTTTGACTTATTACATACATACATACATATCATCACGCCATATCCCTTACAGGGTAGGCAGAGAGGACAGAGTGCCAGACAACTCTATCCTTGCATACTTCACTCGCTTCTTCAATATTCATAATTTTCTTCATACACGCTCGCCGGTTTCGGAGACTCTTGACTCCACCTTCTTTCAGTACGTGACCAATCTGGTCTAGGTAGGTGAGTCTCGGTCTCCCCCGGTACCTACATCCTTCCACTTTCGCATTGTATATCTTCTTAACCAGACGTTCGTTCGGCATTCTTTCCACATGTCCGAACCATCGGAGCATTCCCTTTCGCTTCTTTACACCAATACTCTCTTTCATACCTACTCACTCTCTTACGTCGTCGTTGCGAATGCGGTCGGTCAATGTTGACGTATTACTTTTGTAAAAGACAGCGTCTCATTCCAATTCGCTGGGGACTTTACTAAATATAAAAGTAACAAACACAAATTACAACCTGACTCAGAACAACAATTTCCGGTATAATCCGAAGTAGGACTCGACTGAGGAAACCCCGACAGGAAAATTCGGTACTTTTAGGTAACATTTTTCTACATGGTCTGAAAGTAAATAGGTTCCGCTACGCTTGTTGAGTAGTTCGCTTATGTCTTCATAGCGATAAAAAACCAAGTATAGTAACATCTTATATTATTATTCGTTACCATATGTATTTATTTATTTTATTTTATTAAAAAACACCACCCTGCACTAAGGAAATGATCCTTGTATTGCGGGGGACTTTACAAACATGCAAATAACGCAGACAAATTACACCCAGACTCAGAACAACAAAGTATTGTCCCGCGTGGGAATCGAACCCAAGGCACTGGCACGGAAGGTCGGCATCTTAACCATTACGCCATCTGTGCAGTCAAGTCAAGTCAGTAAATGTATACAGTGTATACATATAAATAGCTGCCGTGTGGCAATGGAATAAAAATACAACTGTCACTTCTCCTCTATACTGACCACATGCTAAGGATATCACCAGGAGAGAGGGCAGAAGCTCTCCTAGGAAACGTACACAACGTACGTAACATTTTAACGCGATCGTTAACAGGCCTGCCAAGTGAAAATTTTGGTATTACCTCATAGGGGTACATAAGATAGCACTTTGTGGCGAACTATGGGGAAACTTGCGCCGAGCAATGGACTGCAAAAAGCATAATCATTATGTAAAATGATGATGAAGTAGTTATATATATTTTCAATTAAAGAAAAAAAAATATAATATGAAACTTCCATTCTGTCTGTAAAAATGAGGTGATGTCATTTTGAAAATATCAAAATAATAATACTCATATTATTCACAATGCATTTTACCTACACTTATCTCCACGGGTGTGAGGAACTAGATTTCATTTAGCCGCGGCCTGTAGAGAGCTTACTGTGCCATTAACCAAGTGATTGAAAATAAAGGGTTAATAGGTGATTCAATGGTAAATTTTTTATTCGGATGTTCAATTTTAATAAGTGGGTATATATGGGCCAATGTATTCTTGTATGCAGGCAGAATAAATCTTTATTTTATTGTTTAACAGAACTTCCGTGACAATCCCGGCGCTTCTCTAGAATACATCAACAATTGGGTGGCTCAAATTACTAAAAATAACATCAAAAATCTACTACCCGAGGATGCCATTACACAGGCTACTAAGCTGGTTCTTGCTAATGCCGCTTACTTCAAAGGTGTTTGGACATCCAAATTTCTTAAAGAAAGGACGAAAAAGGAACCGTTCTTTGTGTCAGAAACTCGTCAAACGCTTGTACCATTCATGAAGCAAAAAGGAACCTTCCATTACAGTAAGTGTTGTGCATTACAAATTGATTATTATATAAACAAATATGGTTATATTATTTTTAGACAATACGTTATTTAAGATATAAATTTAAAATTTGTTGAAATAAAATTTGTTGTAGAATTTTATCAGACTCACAAACGCACGGTTATTAAGAGCGACGCCGCGGCTTGTAATTTGCATGGGCATCAAGCCAAAAATATTCTTAAGGGGAACCGCTAACAAGATCTCACCGCTATTCATATATGACTTTCAACACCAACAAAGCTATAGAAATATTGTAAAGAAATTTTCTTTATTATATAATCTCGGTTTATGAATACACACTATAAAATTTAAAAAGATAGTCTGTGATGTGTTAATAATGACTTTTAGAAAAAAATATGCTAACTCAGTACTCGTAGAAAAAAGTTTTTTTTTATAGGACACACCGTAAGACATTTTTTTGCAGAATACCAGTGTTAATTGTGAGATTCAAGGTTCAAAATCGATATACTATGAATTGTATTAGGTCTTTCTTTGAAGGAAATTTCATCAACCAAACTAAAGTCAAGACTCAGTTCTATCACGTAGGGCTTAATAGGACATGGGAAAATGTGGGTGTTACATTTATGTGCACTCTTTTAGAGTTAAATGCCTGAATTTGTAGAGAGACAAATCACAGTTAACGGACATGCGACGTGTAAAATGTACAGGTTGTACAGGTGACCAAAATTACTACTTACAATTTCATGTAAATCTTATTTATTATAATTTACGATTGCAGTGGTGAACGAAGATCTTGGTGCACAAATTCTTGAGCTACCGTACAAGGGCAATGACATCAGCATGTATATCCTTCTACCTCCTTACTCCATGAAAGAAGGTAAGCCATGAAATGTTGCAATAATTATTTAGAAGTTAATTGTATTTTGGAAAATTATCGTATGTATACTAAAACCATTAGCCTGTACAATGATTAATTCATTATGATACATAGTGGATACGATAGAGATTTGCTTTCAATATTGGATATACATATATTGTTGAATATATTCAATATTTCGCGTGATGAATATTGGCGTGTAGTAGTAACATTGGCGCATAAATTGATATTTAAATCATTTTCCCATTAATATTTTATCAGCAAAAAAACTGATATTGCCCATGGATCACTCAAATGCCAGAGAGATAAAATGCAATGGGCTAGTATGATATACCCCATTCTGCCCTTTTGTCATCTCGCACAGGTAGGATAAGATAGGGTCAGATTATATCACGCAAAAATATGAGAAAATCTTTAATTCCGCAGCTAATATACTCGATTTAAGCATTGGTAATATCGATATGATAGTAACAATCTTAAAAATATATATTGCTTTTACATAGCTTGTACGCCCTGTCATCCAAGACTTTTATCGATTAGATTTACTGAAGGATTAGCTTGTTAATATAACATATTTTTGTTAATAAGGTGTTACCAATATAATCGCTAATTTGACACCGGAGCGACTTGCCGCTGTCGTGGAGGAAGGTTATATGGGTCGTGAAGTTATCGTCGAGATACCAAAATTCACCATCGAGAGAAGTTTGCCGTTGAGAAACGTAAGGAAATATGTATATATTTTATTTTATGAATTAAGGTGACTTCATCTTTCTCCTCTCATTAAAAAAAAAATAAAACTACTTCAGAAAGCCAATCCACATGTATGCCCTGTTGAGCGGTGGGACAAGTTGAAAAAGAGTTTTATTTTGTTGTTTTGTATCATATTTATCATATCTTTTCACATATTTTAATCATTTTTTACGATACCTACGAGTAAGGAAAGACTAGTGATTATTGTATTCTTACTCAGCCACGATAAAAAGCTATTAATTTAGATTTATAACAATTTTTTTCTGTGTTATGATGAAGTAAGCGTGGAATTTTTTGTATTTTCGCCCTTGAATATTCCTAGAAATAATCCTATAATCCTCCTAGAAATAGTCCTTGTATTGTGGGGGACGTTACAAACATGCATTTAACACAGACAAATTACACCCAGACTCAGAACAACACCTTATGGATCGCACAAAGTATTGTTCTACGTAGGAATTGAATCCAATACACTGCCATGAAAGGTCGGTATCTTAACCACTACGCCATCAGTGCAGTCAGATGAAGACAAAAAATATTTTATATAAAACTTTATGCCAATCTGTTTGGCCAGCGTGGTACTATGGAACATTTTCTTTCTAATTGTGGAAGAGGTCCAAGCTCATTCAAAAGACAGGACAAATTATATGATTTGGTACATCTATTATATAGTACATAGGTTTTAGTATAGTGACGGATTAAAAATACAATATATTACCTTTACATAGAAATCATATAAAATTCGTCAACAGGATTATGAGTAGCACTCTTTCGGGCAGATTATAACAACAATTACTCTCATTAATCACTTTGTTAAGCGTGGCGCGCATAATATCAAATACCAATTTCTTTAGTTTCGTGTACCACACGCTCACGAAAGAAAATATTAGTTTGAAATATTGTAGGCTTAATCCGTTATCCCTATACCGTTAATTGTTTAATTAGTTATCTATAACAATTTTATTTATATATTATTATAATATATATTCATTTGAAATAAAATTATTTTTACGGATTCTATCGCGTTTGTATTTTGATATTTAAATTCCAACGTTTCGAACAGTTTACAGCATTCATGGTCACGGGAGGACGTCACGGATATATATTCATCAACAAATATTCATCAATACAAGATGTTTATCCTGTATTGATGAATATGTCGGTAATCTAGTAAATATGTTCCTGTTAAAGTCACACATTATATGAGCCTAGCTGGCTAGCTGACATAATAATTATTGTTTGTTCAAAAAGGGGTTGCAATGTAATGTTATTTTTTTTCAGTATTTGTAACAAAGTTATCATTACTTTGACAAATAGTGCAGTATTATTAATTTGTTATGTCATTTATTACTTGTTTCTAGGTCTTAGAAACATTAGGCGTTGGTGACCTCTTTAATGTAACCGCTGACTTCAGTACATTGACGGAAGATCGTGGTATCCTGTTTGACGATGCCGTCCACAAAGCCAAAATCCAAATTGATGAAGAAGGTATTTTTTTTTCTATTTATTTAAGACATTTTTATACAATGAGTGTCAGTACATGCCAGTGCCACTTAAATCTTAATAGATTAAAAAAGAAAAATACAAGTTCTTCTAAAATATTAATAAGTCATAGCAAATCTCGGTATGTGAAGCGACTCACATTATATAGTTTCGCAAGAAGATAATTCATCAACAATAAAAGCATAAAACGGAATTAGCAAGTCATGACATGTCGAAATATTTATTTATTCATGTCATTATTGCGGTTATTTTATTGATCGCTTATAACTTAAGTACATATGTGAATCAAATCGCAATTGTTAGAATAACAACTTTCACTAATTCGTTGAAAGGAGGAAAATAAGGTTGTTAATATATTTTTACTCTTTTGATTATTGTACATTTGATATAAAATATTTCTAGATTGCATCGTTTAATATAAATCTAATTAATATATTGAATGCTAAATTAACTGATAATGTAAGTTATTTGTTCTTCAGATCGTACACTTTCGTTCTCATGACGAAACTCGTAGGTTTAAGAACTTCATGGTGTGTTTTCAATTTCTATAGCAGTAACAATAATAACCAAATCTGACTGCACCAATATCAACTAGCTGACTATTTTAAGTATCTTAGATCCAAGTGAATGCGGCGAATATGTGTGGTGATAGCTTAAATTCTGTTTTCATTCCAATTCCCTTGTCGTGGATATTTATTACAATTTTATTATCCATAATGGATATACCCCAGTATAATGGATAATATAATTGTAATGGAAGGAAAACTCGAAATGAAACCCGTACTTATTTGTCTATCTAGTATATGGTACTAATATTAATCTTACTTCGATTGAAGAACATAATCGTTCTCAACATTTATTTTATTTATAAGTTACTTTACTTATATTTCGCTTTTTATAATGGAAGAATTTTTTTTTTATAATGTCAGAATTTATTATGTTAAAAGTCTTTGATTTGTTTACTTATATCTAAATTTGTTTTTCATTTAGGCACTGTGGCTGCTGCTGCAACAGCAATCTTCGGCTTCCGATCATCTCGGCCAGCAGAGCCAAGTCGATTCGTCGCTAACTTCCCGTTCGTCTACATTATTTATGAACGTCCAACAAATTCAATTCTCTTCATGGGTGTGTACAGAGACCCCAAAAAATAAATAATTTTATAATAATTTATGACGGAAAGCAATTGAATACACAATTAAACTAAACGTTTGTATTACAATGTAATTTAGATCTGATTGTAGCTAGTACTATATTAAAAGCTGTTTGATAATTGAAAGATTGTTGTTATGCATTATAAACACATTTATTGAGTATATGAAACTTGGACAAAATTGTACTTATAAAATATAAGTGTTTGAGATTATAATCGACGAAGTTATACAGCTGTATGTATGTTATTATAATGATAAGTCGTGACCAAACGATTTATGCACCAATGACTTAGTAAGAAACTATTTATGCCTTAAAAATTGAGATTACTTAGAAATTTAATCAGCAGCAACGTAAGTAATCATTTAAATATGAGACTGTCTGTGCTTAGAGTTTCAAAAGTATTTTACTAATTTGTTAATCATAAGTATTTCGGGAGGCACTATGTCGTCGTTTTCATTAAAAATCTTTGACGCTTTTTAAAAATTTGTATTCATTATTTTGTTTTATCTTCATCAACAACAATAGAATCTAACCTAAAGAATTCTTCAAATGCGACTGAGCATTCTTGAGATAGTGGCATACAGCAGCTTATAATAGGTACTTAAGACTTTTTAAGATTTTTAAATCGAAAATTAACAATCTTAATTACTTTGAACTAAATTCTATATTATCCAAGTAGGTACCTACTTAGAGACATTGTATTATAAGATACTTAAACTTAGCTTTGTCTCAAATATTAATATCCATATCTTTGGTGTCTTTAGTAGTTTAACTTTAGCATTAAAAAACCTTATAATTTATATCGTTTTTAATTTAATAGATGCCGCCCTACATATTTTTTATGATGTGATATTAATTCAGGGTGTAAAATCAAGTATGTCTGCTGTGGCTGTATAATGTATGAACTCTTTATTTATTTTAATTATAAGGTGTTACATTATAATTTTTGAATAATAACCATTTCATGTATTTTAAGTAAGGTATTTTAACTTTTATTTAGTTTTGTAATATTTGACAATATTGCTATGTTTGACTTTAATTAATCCAATAAATATATGATCAAAAATTCTATTGTTTATGTAATTCACATTACTTGTACCAGCTTCTATTACAGAGTCGAACTAAGCCAGAAGAGCCCAAATAGCTCGGTGATCGAGAATGAATATTGATACGATCAACGGTTATCGCCGTTCAGAAATTTTCAAAAATATTTTCAGGGAATAGGTATAGCGCGCTCAGATTGAACAATTTTCGAATTTTCTATTTTATTTTTCTCTAATTATAGGAATGAAATATCGATTCTAGTTCACATAAAAGAAAAGAAACGGTAGGATAATAAATTAAATAAAAAAAACGGGTATCAATCATCAAAAAATTTCTCCGAATCACTTTTCACGGATAGTATGTCCAGAAGGCTGCCAGCATTTTTTTTTGGCAAGCTATGGTCTGGAAACACGTCGTCCATTTCGTCCGGGGCGATGGAAGGGCGGCGTCGCACCGATGATTGCGACGAGTACACACACCTCCAGCGTGTGCTGCGCGGTGTTCTGGTCGCAATCGCATTGGTAGCAGGGCGTTGTTCTCTCCCTCCTCACGACCGGAACTGAATTGACGGTGATCGAGGTGTCGGTGGGTGGACTGTTTCGGGAGCCATAAAACAATAGGGCCTCAGTTTTATCCAGGGCCACCCTTAACCTCAGCACCTCGATCCACATAACAATCTCCTCAGTGACCGTACACGGGGCCACATCGCAGGCACGCAGATCTACGTTAACGAACGGAAAATGCGGCCAGACTAGCAGCAGTCGTGCCAAATATAGGCTAGTCTTCTGATCACGTAAAGCATCGATTAGTCTTTTCTCTTTGTAAAGACGCTCGGACCGTGGGGTTCGAATGTTGCGAACATTCGGGCCCGAGCATATACATATAATAGCTAATAAGGTGCAGAAGCAGTACACATTCTGGTGTGCTCGGAAGATGTAATGGCGTAAGGATATCAACGCTGCCGGAATGGCCATGAATGAGATACCAGTAGCCGGCCCAATATCGATGGGATGGAACACGGTGGGTTATGGGGCCACACGCCGCCCTTCCGTTGCCCCAGATGCAATCGACATCGTGTGTCCAGCCCATAGCCGAACAAAAAAAAAAGAAAATCAACGCAGTGTCCTACACTAAAGACGATTGTCTTTGACTTGATTAAGTTAAGTCATGATTTGATAATGAACATGATTTTAAAAACCTAATATATCCATATATCCTATATTTGTTGTATATTTGGTGGGACGTCCGCGCAGGCTATGATCTGGCTGGTTGACTACTTGACTACGTGGCTAGTACAATGGCCCTATACCCACCATATTTCCTCCCCATCGCCATTGTGTCGACCGCTAGTATCGATTCCTTGTTACGGTATCATCTCCATCGACGTTCCAGCAACCACCAACAGTATTGCCGGGGTATCGCCTTCACGCGATCAGCCTGCAGGTGGCGGACTGATATCCGATTCATCCACCTATGAACTCAGCTAAGGCGGCAACATGCGCAGTTACTTGAGTCAGTGCTGACTGACATGCCGGTAACGGAGTATGTCAGCGTGGCGAATTTTCTCTCTGACACTTTTCAACGCCTCTTTCTGTGAGCTGACAATCTCACAGAAGGCGGCGACTGCATTCCAGTTTCTAACGTAGTTAAGGATAATCTTAGCGTTGGTTAGCAGCGTTGGTTGACAACGTTGGTTGGCAGCGTTGGTTGGCAGCGTTGTTTGGCAGTGTTGGTTGGCAGTGTTGGTTGGCAGTATTGGTTGGCAGTGTTGGTTGGCAGCGTTGGCTGGCAGCGTTGGTTGGCAGCATTGGTTGGCAGCATTGATTGACAGCGTTGGTTGGCAGCATTGGTTGACAGCGTTGGTTGGCAGCGTCAAGTCAGCACCAATGACTGCGACGAGTTCACGGCGTCGCTTTACCTAGGCCACGAAGACAGTGGTGGCAGGACGGTGTCTTCTCCGCTTTCGGGACCAAATACAGATACTTGCCGAAGCATCCACCAAGACAGTCCTGGTGATTTCTTAGTCGATTTTTATGACTCACATTTTGTTTTTGTATCTCGCCACCATAAAGGGAATTTAAAATATGGGACATTTTGTCATGCCACTAAGAATAAATTCATCTGTTACGCATTGCAATTTAATTATAAAAACTTAATCATATGTCACTTCAATTGTTTTAATTTGAATCTTGTTTAGAATCCAACTGCTAAAAGAATATATTTAACAGTTAAAATAAATGGTGAAAATCTAATTGAAAACTGCAATTCTATGTAATTAGCTAATAGAAAAACCCTATTGAACTGATTGTAATTAGTTTCGAATACACTGAATATTAGAAATTTAATACTTTCGTTTAGCTTTATATCATTTCTGCTAACTGTCTAACTCATTATTTAAGCCGCCAGACTGTAACATATGTATTACACTCACTAGGTTTCAATTTAGTGTTCTAAACTATTTTTAACTTTTGTATAATAAAATTGATTACTTTTTTTTTTAAAAGAAATTTAGTAATTTTATTTGAAGCAGCAGTCACTTCATTATTTTTATGGGATAGTATAAGCATAGGTAACAATTAAGTTCTGAGTTTGATGCCTGTGTCGACAAAAGGCATAAGGGAAAGTTCCTATTTTAGTCGGGTTAACAAGTCCAAGAAATCAGTACCAGTGGCGCACTTAATGGGCCGTGAAGAGTAATACAGCAGGTTACATCGCCCTTCCAGTGCCCAGAATAGTTTAAACGGGGGTGGAGGTAGGAGTAGGAGGCCATAACATGTGAAAAAAGTTTCCTCTCCAATTTTTAGTAGCAGCACTGATTAGAACTGTTAGGAAGGGCTCGTTATAGTGTTTATAATTGTATCTTTGAAGTCTATAGATTTATATACTGCTTACCACTAAATCTATGTTCATCATCATCACAGCCCATATATGCCCCACTGTTGGGCTCGGGCCTCCTCCGTAATGGGAGAGAAAATAAACTACTATACCATGCTGGTCAGACGTGTTGGTGTAGGGTTTTGTATCGAGTTTTCCTTCTCTTGCATAGATGTTATATGCGTTTTATATCCCTTAGTCGTTTCTTACGATCACCCACGGGTAAGATAGGGGGTGGTGAATTGTATTCTTACTCCGTCACCACACGGAAACATATATTAAATATAAACAGAAATGTATATTATTTTAAGAATATATCTATTATTGACGTGGCACACCATGGATGCTTCCAAGAAACATTACTTCTTTTGACTCGTATATATAGGTATATATTGAAAGTATGAATTTTTATTGTATTTTAAAAAAAAAATATGATAGAAGAACGATGAACACTATGTACAGCTTTCAATTTTAAACCATATTTATACCTACTCTATATACGTTTTTATTGCCATGTTATCCTATTGCCATATGATGATGGAATATAACAAAGTGGCACCACCACCAGTGGCTTTTAATTTCCCGTGGGAGTCATAAAAATGGCTTAGGGGTTCGTCAAGAGAATGGACAGTAACACTTTTCTGGAAGACATATATTATACATATACGTAGACATATCCCACTTAACCGGCTTCCGCTGGTGTGGTAACGAAGTAAAAATACAATTCACTACTCCCTCCAAGGATATCGTAAAATACCAGTAAGGGATATGATGTGTAAATAACAAGTATTTTTCATATTTCCTTGTTAAATGTATTTTAATTCTTATAATGTTACTATGTATTCTTTTAATTTTTTTCTAACTTATATTGTAACTGCTAACAAATTATCGCAACTAATTTAGATCTCTGATCAAGTCAGGGGGTAATTTAGACTAAGTTCATAATGAATTAGAACAATAAAAAAAAAATAATAAGTAAGAAACATGAAGGGATGGAACTCTAAATAAAACTCTATACTAACCCAACATTGCCGAAGAGGCTGTGGGAGGGGATATGAACTGAAATAATAATGAAAGATTCGGCTACCAAGTGATGCAATTATTGTATTATACTTTGAGATACTTTTGCTAATAAACGCAGAACCGGATGGATGTATGATTACGTACTTATTCAACAAAATATGAACCATGAACTTATGAAGAAATTACCATATGATATTAAGGTAAATGATATATATGATGGTAGCGCATGATCTCGATTTCAGTTTTTTATTAGTACGTACATACATATCATCGCGCCGTATCCCTTGCTGGGTAGGCAGAGAGAACAGAGTGCCAGAGAATTCTATCCTTGCATACTTCACTCGCTTCCTCAACATTCATAAATCTCTTCATACACGCTCGCCGGTTTCGGAGACTCTTGACTCCACCTTCCTTCAGTACGTGATCAATCTGGTCTAGGTAGGTTACTCTCGGTCTCCCCCGGTACCTACATCCTACATCCTATTTATTAGTAATATATTGTAATATAGCATCCGCTTTAAAAGGATTTATGTACAACTAGCTTCTGCCCGCGGCTTCGCCCGCGTAAAAGGTTACTTTTTTTTTCATCCCCTATTTTTATTTTTATTACAAATTTTTAATGTCATATTTATTTATATCTACTCAATAGCCTAAAAATAACTTTCAAGTTTCTGGCTTTAAAAATGACGATAATTCCTTACAACTTTTCATCCCCTCTTACAACCCTTTTTTGCATTAAAAAGTAGCCTATGTCCTTTGCCAGGTTCTAGACTATCTGTGTACCAAATTTCATTCAGATCGGTTCGGTAGTTTTGGCGTGAAAGAGCGACAGACAGACAGAGTTACTTTCGCATTTATAATATTAGTAAGGATAAGGAAAATAGTAACTGAATAAGAGTGGCTAAAGGAAAGTATTGATATAGACATTTGATATATTTTACGTCCATAAATTTTTCGGGTAGAATTGTTCATACCTTCACCGAAGACAAAGATCGGGTTCCAGCGGCCCACTCGCACGGCGTCGATGGGTACGTTGTTATGCGAGTCTAAGGGGTTGCACGCCGATTCTTGCGTCGCCCCGGACGGAATAGCGGGATATAATCACACAGTAGCCCGCCGCAAAAAAAAAGAATTATTCGTACCTTACTTAATAAGACACAATTGGAATATGAAAACAAAAGAATGAGATATGCTTGTATCCAACACTGCGAGCATATCATCATCAACATTCAGTCTTTCGCCGTACAGTGCTGCACGTAGGTATCTGCGATAGAATACCACAAAGTGCAATCATTTTATGATTTGGTTATTGCCCTAATCGTCACATTGGGCAAGTGGATTAGTGATCGCAGTAGCGTGTAGGTTTCCTAGGAGATCGCTGTTATGCATTTTCCTGTTAAACTCTCACTCCATTTTGACAACTCCGACGAGCAAGTTAAGTGATGGTAACAAATATGTACTTATCCCGTTGCCACACGCGAACATAATATAGATATATATGAGAGGTAAATAAAGAAAGTTATTTGTTTTTTAAGTAACTATAACATAGTTTCCTCTTTTTTATAAAATATATAATATAACGTAGTTTCTCTTCAGCTTGTAATATCTTATAGCGATGCCATTCTTACCACACATTTCAGGCGGTTTAACAAATGGTTTTGTAGTTTTACAGTGATGTTATATGCTTACATTTCATCATTATCATCATCACAGCCCATAAATGTCCCACTGTTGGGCTCGGGCCTCCTCTATAATGGGAGGGAAATTAACCTACTATACCACGCTGGTCAGACGTGTGGTTGGTTGGTTTTGTTTCGAGTTTTCTCTCGCATAGATGTTATATGGGTTTTATATCCCTTAGTCGTTTCGTACGATCACCCACGGGTAAGATATGGGTTGGTGAATAGTATTCTTACTCCGTCACCACATGGAATGGTTATGTTTACATTTATTAGTCCCATTTTATGACTATTTATTCGACATATTTTAGAAAATCTTTTGATTCATATTTTCTAAACTTAACAATGGAATGTATGAATGAAGTACACATCAAATACTGACCAGACTACTAGGCATACAGATTTTTTCGATTGTCGTAATAATATCTGCATAGATGAAAGATAGCAAATGATGAATTTGTCCTAACTATTAACTGTAAAAATATCTAGTGTCTAGACAACAAAGTATTACCTTGATTTAAAGTACATTAAAAAAATCCCATATACATTGTCTCGAACATGTTCAGAATATTATATTCACGAATTAGAATAACACATTAAGTTTATTTTTAGGAATGCCATCAACTAAAAAATATATTAGTCATAGGGCCGGTTAATATCACCAAGAACACGTGAGATAATAATATATGTTCAAATATTGCAGTTTTATATTGTTGCCTTTTTAAATTCTATTTTTACAAGTATTATCGCTTTGATTAGTTGATGATATTAACGTCAGCAATGAAAATGAGTTTTTGACGCCGTTTGCGTAGAGTCAAATGGTACATTATTTCTCTAACGTTCATATTTTTTTATTGCTTATGGTGGCAAACGAGCAAGCAGCACACCTGTTGGTAAGTGTCACTGCCGCCCATGGATCTTTGAAATACCAAGGGTATAGCTTAGGCCGCTGCCTATCAATAAAATCCCCAAACCCACCCAGTTTGGCTTCCGGCCCCTCTCGCTCACCGAACGAAGCGCAATAGCACATTGCCATTACTCAGACGTCGATCTTCTGCGAGAGAGTACTAACCTGCACGGATCGGCCCGCGGCTGTAGACAGAAAACTGTCAACAGCGTGGTCTTTCCACTGTATTAACTTCTCCAACCAGACCAGACTTATTTAGCCGTTTTTGGTTATGTACGGCCTTGCATTGAGAGGGAGACGAATGAACATGAGCTCTCGTCCCTATATTTACTAGGATAGCCTTTCTCCTCCTGGCTATAACTCATAGAGGCCTGAAATAGTTGGCGCGACTCGACTAGGGTGAATAGCGCGTAGTTTTTGATATACTTTCCAATTTATAATGTGACTTTATGACCACCCATCTGAAAATCCATCTGCCTATTGACATTTATTCTTGGATATAGACATCTCTCTTTAAATGTAAATAGAGTATCGTAGCCGGATTTGACGAATCTCATGAGTAAGTAAAGGGTGATGACGTATATAATTCTTAACTTGTAATATATTCTTAACTTGTCACCACATGGAGGAATACTAAACTTTGGTGTCTAATAATACACACTCGGTTCGGGTGTGAGAAATTAAGTGTAACACAAAACTCGAAGCCAAAATGTCTTACCAACTTTTCCATAGGTTAAAATCAATATATTTTATTAATAAAAGTAACATCCTGCGTTAAGTTAATCACTGAATTGAAGTGGACTTTAAAATATAATTAACGGACTCAAATTATTTTATTTTACTATTATCTGCGTGGGAATCAAAACCATGACACTTGTCACGGTGGGACAGTATCTTTACTGCTACGCCGTCTATACATTAAATTTCTTCACATTGGCATGACTAGTCGCAGACGTCCATTATAGCACAGGCACAGCTACCTTCACTTAAAGTCAGTCAAGCTGAGGATTTGCCGCACCACCAAAAATACGCATAGGTGTGACGTCTTAGCTGTCTTCGTGTAGGTCAGAGATTAGGTGTTCGAAAAGATAAGCTGACGGGCAGATCTTTATCAATGGCTAAAACAGTCAAAGGTCCGCTCTAAAGATAAAGAGCAGGGCACGGCAAGATATGCGGCCTCTCCTAGAGAACACTGTCGATCATGCCTCCGGTACTCCCTTAGCTAGTTTTTACAACTTCTACGGGCAATAAAAGGTGTCACATTAAATTTTTAACCCGTCACCACTTGGGAAAATGAGTATAATACGGTAATAAAAACATGTATAGAAATAGGTTTTCTGATGTTTACGTGAATATTACACATTTGAAAAAGAAATATTCTAACGGATTCTATCGCGTTTGTTATTAAAAATCAAATTATATTTAATTTCCCGACTTTTTGAACACTTTACAGCCTTTCACGCGAGGACTTCCCGAAAAAATTAAAAACAATCACGATAGAATCCTTAAAAATAGTTTTATTTTAAATGGGTAGATTTTGTTAAATCTTATTTTAAATACCTATGTATATACACCGTACTGTTGGGCTCGAGCTTCTTTCAAAATAAGAGCAAAATTAACCTTCTATAATGCGTTGGTCTGAAGGGTTGTTAGGGTCTTATTTCATGTTTTCATTCTCTAACATTAATGTTATATGCACTCTATATTCCTCAGTCATCTTTTACGTGACGCACAAGTAAGATAAAGGGCGGTGAAATTGTATTCTTACTCCATCATCACTGAATACCTGTATATTATTGAACGATAATTTAGTAAACTTTCAATAATAAACTTGTTTGGTTGAAGATTACGTATACTGAGGATCCAGTTCTACTTTTAGACATGTTCAAACTACTGCCGAACTAGGAACTAACAAATACAAACGATATTAAGTAAATATCCTCGTGTGATGGTGGGCTATACAATACCATTAATTGCCTATAAGAGTATTAAAATGACTAAGGGTATACAAAGAGGATTTCCCTTAGTATTTTCTTAATCATAGATACAATATTCTACTGAGAAATTTACTATAGAGTATAGTTGTAGGTAAGTTTCACACAACCCAGATAGGTATTTATTTCTTACTGCCCGGTGTTTTTTTTTAAGAAATAATAGTGATATATGTATATAGTTTAAAAGTACGATATCTCAAAATTGCTATAAATTACTAGGTAGGAATGTCTCGATTTAATTAATTATTCCAGTTAAAAAGCAGCGGGTGCGTGCATACCAGAACTAATAAAAAACTTAACTATGTACTGACTCGATGTGTTTATTTTATTTTTATTTCATATGTTTAAAACATTAAATGTTTTTAGTTAATTATGCACTTCTATTGCTTTTATTTTTATAATTTATCGTATCTACTCTAACCTAGTCAATATAAATATTATTTTTTTATACTTCTACCGCCTTATTTTTCTTCCTTAATCTATGTAGGTGTCATTATTGGCCACAGATGGCCGCAGTGGCGTTTCAAGTCTTTTTTGCTTGCGATTATTTTATGTTCTCTTCTATAAACCATATTGCACTTGCGATAAAGTTTAGTCCACATATACATATGTCTCCGTGTAGTATTAGGGCTATACGACTACAGAGACACATAATATACGGAGACATATACTGGTTAATAATGTACTATAATTAATACTTATAAAACATATGACAAAATGTTAAACAACATTTTTGAAACAACTTTTGCTACTTTTGCATCGTTTGTGCTAGGTGGTTTCTCAGTGGTAGGACTATGCTGTTGACAGTTCTCTGTCTACAGCCGCGGGCCGGTCCGTCCGGGGTACCACCATACTCTTGCAGTAGATCGACGTCTGAGTAATGGCAATGTGCTGTTGCGCTTCGTTAGGTGAGCGAGAGAGCCGGAAGCCCAATTAGGTGGGTTTGGGGTTTCTATTGGTTGGCAGCGGCCTAATTATACCTTTGGTATTGAAAATGTCCATGAGCGGCAGTACTTACCATCAGGTGTGCTGCTTGCTCGTTTGTTACCATAAACATTAAAAAAAAATTGTAATCCTAAAAGTGTTAAAATTGTTATTTATTACAATATTAAATCAATTAAGTGCATAGTGAGGGTATTTAACGATAGTGAATTAGTTTAGTTACGTACTACGAAGCGATGTTATCTGTGGCAACATCTACTTATCTGCTCTGTGTTACTTCCGTGTACGATATATAGTAGAAAGTGTGTTTAATGAAAGCCCCATTTTGGTAGCAGATTTTTTATGTATCGGTTAAGAAGTTTTCTAATCGCCGTGCAAAGGTTAGCCCTTTGAAGTGTAGTTTCGTAATTTTTATGCTACTGACTATCTACGTCAAGTTATTTGACAAGATCTTGTTGATTGACGGGTGAGTGCACCAACAGATTTAAAAATAGAAATTGGTAGCAAGGTGTCAATAGAAAATATTAGTAGCTGTCTGTTAAGTGGTAATGTTTTTATTTTGAATATAAGTCCGTGTATATTATTTATATAACTAGTACTGAGTCCTTTTGTCTTCCTTTTATTTTAAATTGAAAGTTGGAGCTATAAACACTAATACCAAGCTTTTCATTACTGATTTAATGTAATGTATAAATTATTTAATTATTTATTAACCCCTTTTTTAAATACTAGCTAACATACCTCCTTAAATTAAAATAGGGCTTCATCCTTTTAAAGATTATTAGACAAAAGACAACATTTTTTTGGAGTTTACTCCTTAAGAATCGATTTTCATATAAGGCGCCCGGTATGAGAAAAATTTGAGGAGTAAAATCTAGTGATCGAATGACCTCGTTACGTATTTGGTGCGCAACCTATTCTGCGCACCTTTCACTTCCTGACGTGAGATAATACTTCACTGAACAGTTTTAATAAATGTAAATAAAAATATATATATATATTATTTTTAGTCAAATGAGCTTTTTTTGCGCCTGTTTTGATAATCGTACTTAAGGAGTAAACTCCTGTCGTGCGTCGGAGCTGACACACACACTTTTTTTATTAAATCATTATACACACACGCTAGCATAGCATAGCTTAGCTGTGTGGTAGCGGTTACGAATACTACCAACCCTTACTTTGCTCGTAGATGTCGTAAAAGACGACTACGAGCCTTATGACGACCTGAGCCAACTCCATCTGATGCCTTTTGGTCAACAATTGCATTCCCAAGGAGGGTTGACGTCTGGCTGGCGGCCGGTCATAAAACTATTGCCAATAACTTCTACAATATGTACTATGAATTAAGAGTACATATTGTATCGACCCCAAGTAATTGGGATAAAAGTAGAAGAATGATGAAATAGACACACGTATTAAACTGTTATTCTAGTTTTGTATTTATTAAACGTGTCTGCTACTGAGAGTATTTGCTAGAAGAAATCTCTTTTTTATTAATTACTTTAACTTTGAAAAGCTTGATGTGCGGTGGTGATTAAAAATACTACCTAAACTAACATTGCTCGTGAATGTAGTAAAAGATAACTAAGAGTTTTACGTTGACCTGAGCTAATTCCATTTAATGCTATCTGGTCAATAATTACGTTCTGAAAGTGGGTTGATGTCAGGCAAGCAGGCGGTCATAAAAATATTACTAAAACTTTTGTAATATATTTTATGAAATAAGAGTACATATTGCGTCGCACCAAATAAATATATATATCCGTGTGGTGACGGAGTAAGAATACAATTCACCACCTCCTATCTTACTTCATGATCGTAAGAGACGACTAAGGGATATAAAATGCATATAACGTCTATGCAAGAGAAGGAAAACTCGAAACAAAACCCTATACCAATACGTCTGACCAGCGCGGTGTAGTAGGTTAATTTACCTCCCACTATGGAGAAGGCCCGAGCCCAACAGTAGGACCTATATGGGCTGTGATGATAATGATGATTGCGTCGCACCAAAGTAATTGGGAGAAGAGCAGAATGATGATGACTTTTGAAAAACTTCTTTGAATTGATTGCATACATATTGGTGTGGTCTAAGTATAGACCTTTCTTACTGTGTTGCGAGTTTAATGCAAATCCAGGGCAATTTCTAGTGGGATCTACAATTAATTGCTCTATTCTGGGTGCAATTTAAATCCATTAATTCTATGTTTATTAATTTTTCGTATTACAAGATTTTAGATTTTATTAATTCATACGGAGATTTGTTTTATAAAAAACAAGATAATATATAACAAATACTGTAATTACATTCAAAATAATCAATATATAAAAATATCGTATTTATGTCTCTATGTCTCTAACTAATAAAATATTGATTATATACTGTAATATAAATTGAATATCTTCGCTGGTCAGTTAAAAAATAGAAGCTCAGTTTCACTTCATAATGTATGATTTCCTGTTGCGTTGTCTAATGATACCTGGCTACGCTGCATACTTTGTCTGTGGTTTTCACTATCTATCATTTATCACTTGGTTGTTTTTTAAAAAGTGAATTCGTCATTCATTGATTATATATTAGGGCAAAATAACAACACAGCAGTAGATATAATTTCTTTTAATTATTGTATCCAAAATTTCAGCAATTTAAACTTTGTCATGATTAGCAATGACGATTTGTTTAATGAATACTTTTATAGTATTATCTTACTTTAGTTAAAAATGTATTTTGGAAGAAGAGTTAAAAGTAAAAATAATATTACAGTAAAAAAAAAATTGCTGTTTCGAATACTTGCCGAAGCGAAGAAAGATCTATCTTCTTTAACCCATATACATGCCCCTATTGAGTACGGATAATTTCTACAATTAGAGGTAATGTGATTTATTGTATTACGCTGGCGAGACTGCACTGGTTGATATAGGGTTTGTTTTGACTTATACATATTGCTTGCAGTTTCATCACAGCCCATAAATGTCCCACCGTTGGGCTCGGGACTCCTCCGTAGTGGGCGGGAAATTAACCTACTATACCACGCTGGTCAGACGTGTTGGTATAGGGTTTTGTTTCAAGTTTTCCATCTCTTACATAGATGTTACCTGCGTTTTATATCCCTTAGTCGTCTCTTACGATCACCGACGGGTAAGATAGGGGTGGTGAATTGTATTCTTACTCCGTCACCACACGGATAGCTTGCAGTTTATCTGATTATATTTATTAGTTACATTTTATGATACGCATAGGAAAGGGGTGATGAATTGTATTCTATCTTTTTATCACACGGAAATTTTTATATTACTACTAGCTTCTGCCCGCGGCTTCGCCCGCGTAAAAGGTTACTTTCCTAAAGTTTTTGATCCCCTATTTTTATTTTTGACCGTCGGTAATACAGTGCAACGGTATTACAATACTCAGAGTTGGCACTTCATTACTGGACTGCTAGATGGCGTTGAAGAAGCTAGATTTTGAGATTTTTTGACAAACAATTTTTTTATTGTTCTTATAAAAATTTTGATTTTTTTTTAATAAAAAGTATCCTATGTTACTTTTAATACCTCCAAGAATATGTGTACAATGTTCCATGATGATCGGTTGAGTAGTTTTAGCGTGAAAGCGTAACAAACAAACTTACATTCACATTTATATATTAGTAGGGATAATAATATAAATTGCCTAAGATGTTTGGGCTCAGTAATTTGCTGGGAAAAGGAATACAAAGTGATCAAGAATCTCGGTAGTTAACGAGCCAACTATAAAATGAGTAATAGAGAGTGGATGATTGCCATCTATGTGATGTTTTTTTTCGTTTAACAGTGAATCATTTTATTTAATTAGTTTATTAACAACTGTTGCCATTAGCAAGTTTTCTATCAACTTGCATAATTGTGTTGATGGTATGTACCGTATAGTAAGCCTTGTCAACCGCAATGTTAATTAGAAACACGCAAATCTGAGAGAGTTTAGGTGTTAGCACTTAGATATGCCATTTTTATTAATAAATAATAAGTGAGAAATGTCAATAACATAGTATTTTTAAACATACGTTCACTTATGAGTCAATGTGAACTTGTGTCCAGTATTATATCAAATTGTTAACTGGAAAAATCGGCTCTAATTTATGATGATTGACAGCCCATCGTGTGGGAGAAAGTTGAAGAGCCCTGCCTTATTCATAAGTTTGTTTACATTATGCTAGAAGCATCTGTATGTGTCTTTTTTTTGTACGTACTTATATTATATTTCTCTACAGGAATAACTTCAAAACATGTAATTCACTACAACATCCGCAATTATCCGTTATACAGCGCCTAGAATAAAATTGTTGACACCAGCTTTTTGAATATATGTAATTAAATATAAAATATTAGCCATTTTAATGTGTGACGAATGATTTTGGAATAATTACCTATCAAGTTATCCGTTTTAATGTTTTTAAACTTCTTTTATTAATATTTGTATTATAGTGATCAAATGTTTAAGCTTTACTTATTTTTTTTGGTGGTAAACGAGCAAACAGCACCCCTGATGTTACTGCCATCTATGGACCTTTGTAATACCAGCGGTATAGCTAGGACGCTGCTTACCAATGAAAATCCCAAACCCATCCAGAAAGTTGGGCTTCCGGCTCTCTCACTCACCGAACGAAGCACAGCAGCACATTACCTCTGCTCAGGCGTCGATTTTATGCGTGAGTGCGGTACTATTCCGGACGTTCTAGCTCGCGGTTGTAGGCAGAAAATTATCCACAGTGTGGCCCTACCAATATTAAATATTTATTTATTTAAAATACCCCTTTCAAAATAGTATAAACATTGAAAAGTTTCAAGTATAATTTTACAGCTACGAGTACGTTGTCAAGAGGAAATAAAGAGTAGAAATCATACTGTTTATTAAAACTTTGTCGTAATGGAACATTTCATGCGCTGGACATTATGTTGTTTTTTTTATTAGTAGTCAGAACGTACGTAAACAGATAGCTATGTTTATGTCAAAGGAAGGTCGTCAACTTTACTTCCGTTTTATGGTCCGCTTTCTTGAGCTCATAACTTAGTTATTTTGAATTCGTGCGATTGCTCTGAATACTGTATAAGGCTTGTTGTCTGTCCTTAAACATCGCTTTTCCCTGTTGCTATTGAGATAATTCATTCACATACATCATACTTGTATTTTTTCTTGCAATCAATAATAATAGAGCAATAGTAGCCGAGTTGTAGATTAATAGACTGTTCTTAGGTTCTAATCCCATAGCGCATATCACCGATTTTTTAGTGTTTGGTCTTAGGATAAAGAATAACGTGAAATAAAAGCATTATAATAGAATCCGTGTTGATTATTTCAGTAGAAAATTATTTTTGTCACGAAAGCCATCGGCTACCTTATCGCAACGATATTCTAAGCTCATATTATGGACATGTGATGAGACGGGATAAAAGTAATGTTGTGAGAAAAGTTTTAAGTATGAATGTTGAAGGCTTTAAGAGTAAGGGAAGACCGAAGAAGAGATGGTTGGATTGCGTGAAACATGATATGAATAGAAAGGGAGTGAACGCAGAGATGACATCGAATAGGATTGAGTGGAAGAAAAGGACATATTGCGTCGACCCCAAGTAATTGGGATAAGAGCCGGGTAATGATGATGGTTCTAAGCTCATATTCAATGACAGTGATATTAAAGGGTACTGTCTCCATGTATCAACTATCATAGATGTGCATTGACTTTTTGCGTTCATTCATTCTTAAAGTCCGAGACACAAATTTCATGTATGTATTAATGTAAAAGAAATATTTCTTTTTTTTTTAAACACAACACCCGGCACTAAGAAAATAATCCTTGTAGTGGCGGACTTTACAAACATATATTTTAATGGACAAAAGTTACATCCAGACGCAGAACAACAGTTTGTACATCTCACAAAGTATGATCCTGCATGGGAATCGAACCCGTGCCACTGGCACGATAGGTCGGTATCTTAATCACTTCACCATCTGTGCAGACATAGTAGTATATAGAACAATATTTATGTCTGAACAAATAAATATAAAGAATTCCTCATAATATATTCTTTCATTATAGGAGAGTAACGATTTATAATTGAATACAAAATTAAGCCTAAAAAGTCACAAGCGGGGGGCACCGTAAGACTCAAACTCTACATTTTAAATAGCAATCGATTGGTCATCCACTGTGCTATCGTTGAAGCGCACCTTACTTTAATATTAATTGATTATGTATCTATCAAGATCTATATTGAGAGAGAAATAATTAATAAAGAACAAAAGTAAACAATGTGTGGAAAGCAGGTACGTAAATCCATCGGAAGTATTTGTGGCGTCGATACGATCGGTCGGTCGACAATAGAACTAATTACCGGCTGAAGCATGATGCGTGTGCGCCGGAACCGCGGGAAACAATGGCTCACAGAAGACGACCCCCCACCCCCCGCACAGTGCTCACTATTTATATATATGAGCCTTTTGTTAATTCGTAGGGCTGCCAGATTATGTATTTTCTCATAATTAGATGCAATATTCTCCTTATGATTAAAATGTTAGAGTCCTTCCTTCGCTGCATTGCATCTAGAGAATGACTAGGGGATATAAAAAAGGCATCTAAATTTCTTCTTAGTGAAGCTCATATTTTGTTTTTGGACATGCATATAGTTTAGACTACAGTATTATGTGTGTGTAGACGATAAAATTTAACAATATGTATATAACAATATCTATTTGGACTTTTTTTTTACGTATATATTTTGTTATAGCCGCACATATTTTTTTTACGGAATATCTAACGAAATCTATATCATCATCATTATCATCATTTCAGCCTATTGCCGTCCACTGCTGGACGTAGGCCTCTCACATGTTACGCCACAGAGTGCGGTCCTGTGGCGCTTACATCGATCGACGCCCAGCAACCTTCACCAGGTCGTATGTCCACCTAGTTGGGCGTCCTACACTTCATTGTCCGGTACGTGGTCGCCACTCTAGAATCTTTCTTCCCCAGCGGTTATCGGTTCTTCGAGCGATGTGGCCTGCCCATAGCCACTTCAGGGTGCTAATTCTTCGACGAAATCTATATGTGCATTATTATTTAGTACTAAATAATGAAGGGCGAATCTATTCCCTGCTGTCCACTGTTGAACCATTATCGCCATGCTTAGTAGAGTATCGCAGTTGGTGTTATTAATTTCCAAGGAGAGCGTTGCTGTGTACTCTCCTAGTGCTTTCTTAGCCATTTTTTACAACTTCCACGGGAAAATAAGCGATAGGGATACACTGTATGCTTCACTCGTCACCAAATGGGAGATTAGTTTAGGTATATTTTTTTAACAGTTTTATTTTTTACTTTGTTCAACGATTCTGTTGTGTAATTTCAAAAAACAAGTGCATAGAGATCAGGTTAATTGCCAGCCCTGTATATTTTTAGTATTATAACAATGCCTTCACCAAGGCTCCAAACGCCTTCAAAAGTACTACTAGTTCAAACAAGGCTGCGAACCGAATTAAACGAATTAAACCAACAGGTTTAATTCGTTTCGAAGAGCATCAATAGGTCTCTACTCGGCAATTAATTTCTTATGTCTGCTTTTCCTGTATATGTAGGTCATCATCATTCTCCTACTCTTATCTCAATTACTTGGGGTCGATACAATATGTACTCTTGTTTCATAGTACATATTGTAAAAGTTATTGGCAATAGTTTTATGACCGGCCGACTGCCAGACGCCAACCCTCCTTGGGAATGTAACTGTTGACCAAACGGCATCACATGGAGTTGGCCCAGGTCATTATAAGGTAATATATTCCTGTATATGTAGGTATGTTTCCTATAAACTTACTAGACAATTTAAAGTGATAATCTAACGTTTTAAGTAAGAATACAATAGTCACTTTGATGTAGGTACCGGGGGAGACCGAGACTCACCTACCTAGACCAGAATGGTCACGTACTGAAAGAAGGTGGAGTCAAGAGTCTCCGAAACCGGCGAGCGTGTATGAAGAGAATTATGAATGTTGAAGAAGCGAGTGAAGTGTGCAAGGATATAATTCTTTGGCACTCTGTTCTCTCTGCCTACCCTGCAAGGGATATGGCGTGATGATATGTAGGTATGTATGTACAATAGTCACCATCTTTACCGTTTCTGTGGTTATAGTAAAAATCGATCAAGAGATATTTTAAAGTAAAATTAATCTTTGTTTAAGAAATAGTAATCCGTCACCATTATATAGATTTTTCCGTCCATTGTCGGATGTAGGACGTTTCTTGGGAGAGTGCTGTTATCCGTTCTGCTTGTGAACCCTTAGCCGGTTTTTACAAATCCCACGGATAAATAAGGGGGTGGGTAGCTCTCATCCCGTCGTCACACGGGACAACTAAATATATACATCATCATCTCAGCTCCTATATGTCCCACTGTTGCCATTGTTGGGCTCGAGCCTGTTTCATAATGGGAGGGGAATTATATAAACATAGTTATTAAAGAAAAATATAGAATACTTCTGCTTCTGCCCGCGGCTTCGCCCGCGTAAAAGGTTACTTTCCTAAAGTTTTTGATCCCCTATTTTTATTTTTGAACGTCGGTAATACAGTGCAACGGTATTACAATACTCAGGGTTGGAACTTTATTACTGGACTGCTAGATGGCGTTGAAGAAGCTAGATTTTGAGATATTTTGACAAACAATTTTTTTATTTTTCATATAAAAATTTTGATTTTTTTTAATAAAAAGTATCCTATGTTACTTTTAATACCTCCAAGAATATGTGTACAATGTTTCATGATGATCGGTTGAGTAGTTTTAGCGTGAAAGCGTAACAAACAAACTTACATTCACATTTATATATTAGTAGGGATAGGGATTTCTGTATACGAAAACACTCATTTTGGTTTCACAAGTGGTTAATTCTAATACTCGTACTTCAATTCTTAAAACTAGCGAAAAGCTCGTCAATGTATTGTCACAAATGTTGAAGATTTGTGGAATGTGTTGGTAATTTATACTCTTCGTTCTCAGGGTACTTATAAATATTTATAGCTAACTTACAACATGTTGCGAAAAACGGGCTGGTACATTGTAAATTCTCTCCTATATCTAAATTTAAAACTGAAAGTTGCAGAATTTATAACGTTCTATAGAACAGAGTACCGATATCGATGGATTTATTATTTACAAATATTTATTAATTAATTTATTTATTTAGTGTGATATATCGCTGTGTGGTAGCGGCTACGAATACTATCAACCCTTACTTTGCTCGTGGATGTCGTAAAAAACGACTAAAGCCTTATAACGGCCTGAGCCAACTCCATCTGATGCCGTTTGGTCAACAATTACATTCCCAATGAGGGTTAACGTCTGGCAGGCGGCCGGTCATAAATCTATTGCCAATAACTTTTACAATATATACTATGTAAGAAGAGTACATATTGTATCGACCCTAAGTAATTGGGATAAGAGTAGGAGAATAATGATGAGTGAGATATACCTATTTAATGTAATTTTGTGTATAGATATTTTGAGATTGATTAGAAACGTCATATAGAAGTTAATTATTGAATATATTATAATCTTATTGAATACATAATGAAAAAGATAAAAATCACAGAGAGTACACCGTAGTCAGAAGGGCTAACGGATGTTTCAGTGGTTAGTAGTGACGGAATTCACTATAATTAAGTTAAAAAGAAGTCTATCGGTAGAAATGTTAGTCTATCTTTTTTTCTTTCACAACCTACATACGTTTCACTGTTAAGTATGTGTCTCTTTTATAGTGAGAGGAAACATTTTACTTATTATATCATCAAGCTGGCTTTGTTGGCGACGGGTTTGTTCCAAGTTTTCTCACATATAAGTCTTCTTCTATATTTTTTTGATATATTAATAAGATAGAAAATTATGGTGATGCAAAGATTTCTATTGCGGAAATTGTAGTATATTATAATTGTTATATAGTTTTATTATGTAGAGATTTAGGTACTATCAATTTATTATGGCACTATTACAAGTTATGGGTATCATATTCGGTGAGTAATGCGGAAACTTCTGGGCCAACTTTACCTTGTACAGTCTGGTCCACTATTACATTCCCAAGGAGGGTAGATATCAGGTAGGCAATGTGTATGACGGAAGAGGAATACATCTTGCGTCAACACCAAGTAATTGGAATAAGAGCAGGAGAATGACGAAATGATGGTGAATGAGGATACTGTATATCTAACTATAATATTTTACAAACAATTCAAAAAGGGGCATCCTTTTAAATTTGTGATTTTCTTTTTTTTTTAAATGTAAGCTATAAATAAGTCATACCTTTATTATGCACGTTGTAGAAAGTAGCGAGTGGCTGTTATTTCATAAATTTAAGAGTGAGTGCCAAAAGTTCATCTTCTGTGTATGCTCATCACTTGAATGTTCCTTCAACTTTGTCACTTCTAACTTGTGAAAAATATTCCTCATTATTAGACCTCCATTGCTTTTCATGGTAGTTATGTTGAATATATGTATCTGTATTTAAATTTTTAACCCTATATTGTGTTATATTTTTTAAATTAAAGATATAATGTAGTTTTATGCGGTCTATATTTTTTTTAAACAACACATTGCGTTGAGTCAACATCATCACAGCCCATAAATGTCCTACTGTTGGGCTCGGGCCTCCTCCGTAATAGGAGGGAATTAACCTGCTATACCGCGCTGGTCAAACGTGTTGGTATAGGGTTTTGTTTCAAGTTTTCCTTCTCTCGCATAAATGTTATATGCGTTTTTATATCCCTTAGTCGTCTCGTACGATCACCAACGGGTAGGATATGGGGTGGTGAATAGTATTCTTACTCCGTCACCACACGGAAAGCGTTGATTTTTAATTAGATTTGCGTTGAGTAATGAATTCTTATGTTAAAGTGGAGATTAGATTTATATAATTAATAGACATAAATCCACAGTCAGATTTAGAATAATAATTTGTGTATCGCAGGATCACACTGTTGACAATTTTCTATCTACAGTCGCGAGCTGGCTTGTCCGCAGAAGTACGACAGTCTAGCAGAAAATCGATGTCTGAGCAATAACAATGTGCTGTTGCCGTTAGTCATGCACCAAAGAGCCAGAAGCCCAACTTTATACGTGGGTTTTCGTTGGTAGGCAGCGGCTTAGATGTACCACTGGTATTGCAAAGGTCTATGAGCGGCAGTATCACTTACCATCAGCAGTGTTGCTCATTCGTTTTATATTGTAAGCAATAAAAAAGGTTTGACCTTCGACCACACTGTCATTTTTTTAGTCAGTTAATATGATCATTTCAAAGGCAGCAGTAAATGTGTTTCCTAATATGTGTTATTTCTCGTGACCAGGAACACGTTTCACGTTTTCGTTGTACCACTCTTCTTTAGGAAATCTTTTTTATAAATTTGCTTTTTTGTAGACATATCTTTTGGCAAAGATATTTTTCTGTTCCATATATTTAAGGGATAAAAAGGATAAACAAAACAAAATATCATATTATATAAAAAAAAACATTTTATTAGCAAACTAACATAGGAAAGTAAAAATATAAGAAATTCATTATAAAACTGTAAATGTTGTAAAAAATTATGGTAGCTACATCTATTATATTACACATACCTTACGGTGTGATACTGATTAAACGCGACCAGATCAAATCTAAACGATAGTCTGACACTAGGCTTCGTAGTAAAGTGTGCGATACTTTTGCGTCGACTCAACACGAACTTTAAGTGTTTAAAGGGCTCGAACACATAATTTAAGCGGCTTACTTTACTTAACTTGAAAAACATTTACTTTTAAGGGTTAACTACTTAAATAACTCCACCGAAAAATAAAAAAAATTAAAAGCGCTAATCTAAGCTCGACTAGGTAATGTCGTTCTTAAATAAGGCAGTCTTTTTTTTTTATTAAACAATTCGTTTATTTCATATGAATAAAAACAGCAAATGGTCTCTAGAAAAAAACTATACCTGGCTTAATAGGTACTATCGATGGATAATATGTGATAATTTACCTCCTTTTTGAATAAGTTTTGGAAGAAATATGTACTTGAATAAATGTTCTAATTATAAGAATAAATCGAATTTATGACGTGTACGATATATAAAACTGTAATACACACATCATAGTGGATTACTATCATTACTAGATTGCTACTCGAATGATCTATTATACAAATTTAATAATCATTTAATTTCTAGGAAGTCAAACACAAAATTACGAAACACTTGTATATTGTAAACAATTTAAATATAGAAATGCCATTGTACAAATGACATGCACAATGCGTTGTATAATATTTTTTATTATTTTAATGTAAATTTTAATTATGACATGAAAACAACCTTCAAAAATACACAACTATTTTAAAATTTTCAAAGAATAACGACGCAAAAGCATAGCACGTATATATAATTTGGAAGACCTCAGTGATATTAAATCAGTATAGTGTGGTACACGGTAAATCATAAGCACGCCAGTTATTATCTTCTAATATATCGAAAAAAAAAACTCGAATAAATTAAAAAAATAATTTAAAACATTCAGATATGATATTTATATCAATAGTGTATATATTATCTTTCTTTAAATCATTTAGGAGCTCAATCGAAGTTAAAAATTTGACACTATAACCATTTTTCTATTAAATTTATCATAAAGTAATTGTGTCATTATTTTATTTTGTGTCTAATATTTAATTATCGTACCATATGAAATATTTAATTTAGATATTTCGATTAATTTTACTATATAATAGTTGTCAGTCACTTCATAAGTAGATTGAATTAATTGAGAAAAATTCAATGTTATCTGAATGAGAAATAACGAGAAGAGAATACCTGGCGATTTAAAATATTTATGGTACAGGTATATCCTGAACATTCACCGAAACCACACCGTCTAATAGATATACAGATAAGCAAAAAATCACAGCTCCGGTTAATCAAAATACAATTATGCTCATGTTTTCATACTTTCTTCTTCTTAAAATATATTTCTAAAAATAAATAATGAAGTATTGTACAGGACGTTTCAGCTTAAAGGCGATGTGGATGAATTTTACAGTTTTTAAAATTAGTTCAATGAATCATGATATGTTAAAAATAATTAAAAATACCAATGTAACCAAGATTTTAATCGAAATTTGATAGGAGGGTGACGCGAAATAGTAAAAGTTATGTCAAATAAATTAATAGTATATACAAAGTTATGAATACTATATATATATAAATATATAAATTCATCCACTTCTCCCTTAATATAATTCCGATTCTATTTATAATTAAATTATTCATGCAATTACTAAATATAAAAAACTTACAAACGAAACATAATTATCATAAAATCTAATAATCAACTCAGGAACAAATGCAATAAAAATCGATCAATATAATCCTTTTTAATAATAAATCTTTTCAAAATAATGTACTCAAAAACTAACATAAATTAATATATTACACGCATAATATATTAACAAACACTTATGCACTCACATCAATTATGAAGGTAGCCATAATATCTTAAACTAATCTGGTAAATCTCTCAATGTTTCTTATTTATTTAGGTACTTATTAAAACTATAAATTCGCTAGTAATTCAAATACCATCTAATGAGATACAAGTGGTAGAGTATAAAATTTACTTTCAAAGTCAACTTTTACATAAAATCCATTCATGATATATATATTTACAAGATAATGAGTATTGTTAAGAGTTTCCCGTGGCTTTATAACTATTTTTCTATATAGAAAATTTATAATCAATATTACAATAAAACTGCTACTTATCGTGTTAGTTCACGCTATTCAAAAGTCTATAAATTAATGTGGATATATTAAGATGATATAAGAATTGATTTTTATCAAATATAATTGCTTATTTAGTATAATTTCCACAGCATATTTATCGACTTTAGAACATGGTACGAAATTCAGTCTGAAAGCATTCAATTACAATAAATACTCACTTAGGTACAACTGTATTTGATATAAATATTTTTAATCGATACTAGCATACTCGAATCTCTTTCAAACATTACTTATGCTTGCTATTGATATTAACTACAAAGCATTAATATAATATTACTGTAAAAAATATTTCTAAATTGAATCAACATCAGTTTATACATGATTATTTCATTCATACAACAGCATCAAGAGGCAGTGTTCGTTTCCAAATAAATACTGAATATTAGTTTCTATCAATATGTCTATTGGCAAGATGCGTGTATGAATCGGCAACTTAGTAGTATTGAGAGTAAGATAAGACAGTTAAATAGCGCTAATAAGTTATATTTATTTGTACGTATATTTAATATGAATTGATCGACGCATTAAAAGCAGATGGATTAAATTAATGGTTTAATTTTAGCCTTTTATATTTAATATATACAGCAGACAGTATATTATATTGCAAGTAAACTGATTAAATCTATTAATGTTTAAAACATTGTAAGAGCCATTAGTTATTTGTTCTAATGTATTGTTAGCTATAATTAACATATTGTAAAAGCACTTATTTATCAGTTACTATATTTGTTATACATTATATTTCAGAGATCGTAAATGTCAAAGGTGAAAAAGGGATATTTTTCTTTCATTTATATATTTAGGATATAGGTATATTAAAATACATCATATATAAATTGTCAATTGGTATATATGTAGGTAGATATTTACATTATAGTAATGGTAATTACGAATTCTTATTTAACAGCTTCTGATTTAAACACCATCATAATATACAGAGGAATAATTTTATATTGCAAAGAGAAACCAACGTATGCAAAAATAAAGCTAAGGACAATACAATTATCACCACCCTATTATTTTTATTTGCCTTAGAAGCCGTTTAGAGATGCACCAAAAGAATGAGCAGAAGTACACTCTGCGAAAACTTATAACACCAGTTACTATCGCAAACACGACTACAAAGCATGGCAATTATTGTGATATTCTTCCTTAGAGAGACTACTAGTGTAAAACAGTGGTCGTATATAATTGAAATATTAATAAAATATTGTGTTTGTAATAGCAGTAATATGTATTGTAAATAAGCGAGGTATAAACTAAGCGTCTATTTAATAGAAAAAAAATGCCTAGGTCGTGCTGCTACGACATTGTATGTGGCACCAAGAACTGACGTGCGGAGGCCGAAATATTATAATTTGACCTTAATTCCAGTAGTTTAATTTCAATCGCGATACATAATTGAACTATTGTAACAGGCACCGAATGTTATAGCCTATTAACGTGTATATTATACCTACCAATACATTGATCACGTTATTTTTTTTTTTAAGTAGTCCACTTCCGAAAAGTTATGTTCGACTAAACTACTGAGCCAATTACATTTCTTATTATAATTGTGTAGTATATTTCCATTTGAAATGTTTAATTATTTTATATAAATAACACAGATATGTTATAACATTAATTAAGTTATTATATCCCGTCGCTATAATTCATGAATGCGTATAAAATGCCCAGTCGACAACATTGTATTCCTTTCTAGACAAA
Source organism: Lymantria monacha (assembly GCA_905163515.2). Taxonomy (NCBI): domain Eukaryota; kingdom Metazoa; phylum Arthropoda; class Insecta; order Lepidoptera; family Erebidae; genus Lymantria; species Lymantria monacha. The sequence continues at coordinate 21,215,919 of LR991082.1, forward strand.
ATATGCATCATGTTTTTTTCTTCTTCTAAATAAGTGTCTAATTTAGTTTATTGGTATATTAAGAGTACTAAAGAATATATTATATCATTATCATGTTTCAAAATTACTCAATTTATACTAATATAATTTACGTTATGATATTCAAGTGTCTATATTATAAGATGACAATAATAATTGAGCACATTATAGTCTACGTTACGAATGCATTTTATATTGTATTCTTTAATAAAGTTGTACAAGTTTTAAATTTATATTGTTGAACTGCAAAAGAAAGTATCTTGGATTGTTTTTTTTTTTTTAAGATGTCTTATTATTAACACAGACAAAAAAGAAAGACACACTTCTCAATTTATTGTTGAAATTTAGATCAAATGAATGAAAGAAAAACAAAACAATCGTATTCGCGAGTGTAGACGTATGTAGATACATTGTGTAAGTTTATTTCTACAGACAGATAAGTGGTGAAACCGATTAAAATTATGTCTATATTAGGTAATTACTTTCACTCAATGGAATAAAGAATACACAATACTTTCATGCACTTTAATCTCAATGATTACCGTTTGATGGTTAATAACAGGTAAGAAATGGCGGGATGAAATAAATAATGACTAGCAATATAGGTGTCCACCGTAGACAATGTCGAGCAAATTATCTAGTGGGATATATAAATAATGAGAGGCCGAGGGTCTGTGTTATAAAGACAAGAACGGAACAAAGAAAAGCCAATTTGTTAGACGAGAAAGGGAGCACAATTTTAAAGACCGCGTTTGAAACACCACTTCTATTTCTAATTTATAGCAATCTGAAGGCAATCAGGCCTCTCCTAGTATGAGGCGTAAGATGTAATGTTGGGAATGAAAGGCCGTTCACTACGTCGCATCGTCCGATATGGATACACGAATAATAGTACTACCCGCTCCGAGAGGTTATTATGTTCGAATTACCAAGGAGTGCTTAATAATAGCGCGACTATTCCACTTTTGCACATAATTTTATATAAGATAAAACGAAGTTGAGTAGAATAAATAGAATTGTCTAAAAATGATAGTTCTGTCATAATCAAAACAAGAAAAAATATAATCAATGTTCGAACTGAGAAGCGTACAGTGTAGAGATGCGATAGATGAGCGGTGAAAGATGCTGAGTTCTGAATACTTGGTCTTTTACTCTTTTTTTATTTTTAGAAAGTTAAGTTGGCCGCACAGCGGGTGAAATTACTGCGGCGCCGAGACGACCAGAAACACCAGCACTACACATCATTGTTTACTATTTATCTGATGTTACTTTGAAAAATACTGGTATCATCGATAATCTAACATAAAAACTCGTGTTATATATATATTCAGGGTGCAATATTGTTTTGCCTAAACAACAAGGAACATATTAAAGATAGATAATATCTACCTACTTATACCAGAACGTATAATATGACATTGTATTATGACTTCTAACGTAAACTAGTATGTATTTATGACTAATAAATATGGACTGTAACACAATTGTAAGATATAATCTTGTAAAACACTTAAAATTATCTGTTCTTAGCTAAAGTTAAAATGTATACGGTAACGGACGGAATTACATACAAATTAACAAATAAGATTAACGGCCGAGAACCTTCACATATTTCTTTCATAACTGTCCTACTTCTCTATAAATTACTACTTTATTAGCACCTTACCAAATTCGTCTATCTGTGATATTTTCAGCCTTTAAGTATCGATTAAGAAAATACATTTGTTTTCATATCACCATGATAAAGTTCAATTGACTATGAATGGAGTGTGTGCAGTCCATCTGATCAGACTGTTACCTCTGCTTATTAGGTTTGACAGCACCATTGGCAGCTGTCTTTTGGGCTATGTGTGTCTGATAGTGTTTAGCGAGATGCGCTTTTTGTCGGAAACTTTTACCGCATAGTGAACATGTGAACGGCTTCTCTCCCGTATGTGTCCTCACGTGCACGTTCACAGAGTACTTATCTTTGAACCCTTTTGAACAGATGGAGCAATAGTGAAGTGATCTCTCTTTTCTTACACCATTAGATGTTGAGGTAGCCGCTTGGATGGCTGTACCTGACTGCGTCTGTGACGATGGCGGTGTATTTTTACTTGACGGTCTTTTGGGATATTTTTTACTACCCGTTTTTGTACTTGTTACGGTTGGTGATGCTGTTACTATTTGTAGGTGAGGATTCAATTGTACTTCCCCAGCAGGAATCATAGTTACTAGTTCACCATTTACGTGATGTATGTTAAATACATTACGGGTTGGGTCAATAGGTTCTACAGTGCAGTAAGTCTGCATAGACTCCCCTAGTTCGGTAGCTATCCTTTTCAATTTTTCATAATCTTCAGGACAGTTGCTGTCTAGCTTTGATAATAAAATATCATCTACGCTTTGTGTTGATGAAGGATTTTCTCCATTTGATACCACTGTGGTATTTGGATCTTCTAATAATATTGATATATTTAAACGATTTTGTGGAGCTATAGCCATTAGTAGTTCGGGATCAGTATCTTTGTTATCTTGGTACATAGATGGTACATCAGGTTTGTTATTATTAATAGTGATTATACCTTTTACTTCGTTATTGATATCCACTTTAGTAATGGGATTTTTTTGTATGCTATTAGTATATCTAATAAAAGATTTTCCCTGTAGTGCACTTCGGAGTAAAGATTCATTTGATTCTGGATTTTGATTTGTGATTTTCCAATCATTATTATTGTTATTAAATTCCACTTGACTGTCTAATAAAGCTGGTGTAGAGATCAAAGGACTATGTGATTCATCTTTTTTATCATTACTCTGATATTCACTATCGTCATAAGAAAAAGGTTCCACTTTTATCAAGTTACTTCTTCTTAAATCTGGATTTTGACTTTCTGGATCACCTTCTTCATAAGTAAAGTCTCCTACTTTTGGTAAATCCTCATTGAAATCATTAGGGAAACCATTCATGTTTAATATGGTTTCAAGATCTAATGAATTAGGTGCCTCCATATCTGTTGGACTTGACATCGATAAGCCATCTTCCTCTTTACCCCAATATCGGTTTGAACTGGTTTCATTTATATCGTGATTGAGAACTGTTAAAGTATATATTTGTCCATCCGTGTTGTTAATCAATTTATTTGAAATCGCCGTATCCGTGGGATGAGAGCCATTAATATCACTTTCTTGATTCCAGTAAAATTTGTTGAGATCCTCTAACATGGCATTATCTAAACGATCGCGTTCGCGATCCACATTCCAAATAGAGTCAAAACTCTGCAATGTAGTAGATGTAGTAGCCGTGGCCATGCTGCTATTGGTGACAACCTGAGCAGCAGATATACTTAGTAAACTATTATTATTCTGTTCCTTTGGCTCCTCAGAGAGCAACGGATTCGATCTAGAATCGGGTGATTCCATGAAAACATTCACAGAACGCATTTGTTGCTTATACTGAGCATCAGTAACCTCATTGGATGTCACGAAATCAAAGAAATCTGATTTTGACAGTTCTGGGGCAGTGGCCGTCATGACTACCGTTTCATTTACAACCGAGGACGACTGCTCGGCTCGTTTTCTTGTCAGTTTTGCTACATCAAGTTCTCAGTGTTTGTGTTCAGTGTATCTTTGTACTACAATATAAATATATATAAATTTAAATAAACGAATAACCCGGTATGACTTGTACTTTATTGGCAGTCGCTAGAGCGTCGGTAACTGGTAATGCAGGTATGCAGCGTGCAGGCTGGGGTATTACTCGGACGTGCCCAACGTGCTCGAGTCAATCGGTGGACCAATCGAATGTGTACACTTGATTCGTACGTTCCTTTTTCCCATTATTCACCCCAACCTTATTCTTTTCTGATAGAAAACTTAGATAGCGAGGCTTTCCACAGTGAAAATGCACTCGCTAGTATATTCCATTATTTCTATAGGACGATCTTCGAACCGATGTCAATCTGAAAAGAAGAAAAGAATTGTTACTACATTTATTTTTTATTGAGAAATATAATTATCGTATTTAAATCTAGTTATAATATCGAGTTGCAAAAATATAAATTAGTATCTAAATAGTTAATTAATAAGTTAGCTTCAAATCTTTAGATCCTGTACGAAACTAGGGCGAACAAGTCACGAGTCGTGCCTATCAGGCGTCACGTAGTATCTGTGCCGGGCTTGCCAAGCTCCGAGAAGCGGCTTCAAGAGCGAATACCGAAAAATAAAATTGAACATTAAATTTAGTTAAAACGAAAGCAGAAACGAGATCATCACACGGTTTATAATTCTAGTGGTTGTCTAAATATTTATACTTTCTACATTACCATACACATTTCGACATCCTTCGTTTAGTTATATCGCTCTACGTAACATGTTATTAAAAACATGATGAATTCGTGTTACATTTTTAAATGGAAGTTTTCCTGCGATCTCGTTCAATACACATGTCGTAAAATGAGAAAGGTCTGTCAAACGACACGAAGAATTGGAGCAAGCCCGAGGGACCGAAACACTCAATATTATATTTCATCTGACAGTTGATACAATAGCAACTCGGTTGATATTTGAAGAAATATTATTTACGACCTGTATAGTTTACATGCATATCCTAGCGATACTATACATATATTGTACTTATTATTTACATAACTAACGAATATGCATATTAGTTTTTTTTTATTATTTTTTAAAACGGCTTGTTATAAATATCTAACTTTTACTTATGAAATGTATTTAGATCTTTTATAATCTATCATAATTCATACGCATAGCTTGTATTATAGTCTTATTATGATATGTCTATATTCAACATTAGAAAATAAAAACCTTAATTGATTGATTAAAACGAAAGCAAACTTCGATGCGATCATATAAATCATCACTCTCACAGACTTCATTAATTCCAATTGTATTGCAAGCTTTACAGATGCAATAATCGATAGAATCTCCTTTTACTATAGATTGACTTACCCGTGTGGTAACGAGTTAGGAATACATTATGTTGCTACCCTCTTACTTTCCAATGGAAGTTGTAAAAATCGCCTAATTATGCACCAAGGGAGTGAACCGCGAGTGCTCTTCTGGGTAACTTATTACCAATCACCGTTGCTAACCCGTTTATCAAGCATGTCGATTATAGCATTAATCACTCGTCGTACGGAGTTCTTTATTTGGTATATCAGTAGATAGATCAATGGATGTATAGATGGACAGATGTGTCTTAGTTGTAAGGCAAAGAAAACGATATTATATAGAAGACAAAATGTTAAGATATCCAGATATTGATAGCATATTTGTAATGTATATAGATATTTACATACATTTAATATATACGTAAATATAGCAATATTATAAATATTATTATATAGGAATTTTAGTCCTGGTTAAGTGTTTTCTTTGTGAGCATATTTTTTTTAATGCTTATGGTGGCAAACGAGCAAGCAGCACACCTGATGATAAGTGTCACTGCCGCCAATGGAACTTTGCTATAACCAAGGCTATAGCTAGGCCGCTACCTACCATTACAATCCCCAAACCCACCCAGTTGTGCTGCCGGCTCTCTCGCTCACCGAACGAAGTGCAACAGCACATTGCCATTACTCAGACGTCGATCTTCTGCGAGAGTGTGGTACTACCCCGGACGGACGCCCGCGGCTTTAGACAGAGAACTGTCAACAGCGTGGTCCTACCACTATTAAAATATATATTGAAATATAATTTAATTGATATAAATGACCTGTGACCGCCAGGTAACGTAAAGAACTTGAGTCATTTTATTGTTTTATTGACAGTTTCCATATATATTTGATACCTGTGTAACTTGTGGTGATAAAGAAATATAATTTGATTAGAATATGTTGATACAAGAATGAAAATATTACTATTTTATAGTTTAGTTTGTAACGTAATATTTAATTAGTAAAAGTTTTACGCAACGTATCTTTAATTATTCATAATGACGATAATTTTTTTCTTCCACGTTATTGTTAATGTCGTGTATTCAATTTCTATAATATAACCGCAATAATGGCAAGGAAAAGAATTGTACATTTTTTTTTCATTTATTTTTAGTCTTTGCCCATTGGTAGCTAACCAGAGGTGTTTCACCAGCATTTCGTCATGTAATTAATCGTTCCAAGGAATAGGTGAAACATACTTCTAACTATAGGGCATAGTGTCAGTTTTCTGATATTCAATTGAGAATTCTTCAGAATAACCTTTCATCATCACAGCTCATATATGTCCCACTGTTGGGTTCGAGCCTCCTCCATAATAGGAGGGAAATTGACCTACTATACCATGCTAGTCAGATATGTTGGTATAGGGTTTTGTTTCGATTTTTCCTTCTCTTGCATAGATGTTGTATGCGTTTTATATCCCTTAGTCGTCTCTTATGAACACCCACGGGTAAGATAGGGGATGGTGAATTGTATTCTTACTCCGTCACCACACGGATAACAGGAATAACCTTTAGAAAATGGTTTTTACTTGATCTAAAATTCTAAACTACGACTTCACGATCGGATTTCGCCTACTTAAGCCATCGAATCAATGATACAAACCAGAATAAAGTTAGCCGTAATAATACTGCATAAGCTGCATATAACGAAAATTTGAAAATTTGAATTTTTTTATTTCAAATTTGTATATTATCTCAAGTTATCTATATATTCATTCCCCAGTGTGATAACGGTGTAATAATACAATTTACCACCCCCTTTTTCTCGTGGATGATCATTAAAACGATCAAGAATTACAAGCAAATAATATCACTTCATTCCCCAGTGTGATAATGGTGTAAGAATTCAATTAACTACCCCCTTTTTTCTTGTGGATAATCATTAAAACGATCAAGAATCATAAGCAAATAATATCACTGCAAGAGAAGGGAAGCTCGAAATACCCTATATCAATCTTTTTGATAAGCGCGTAGGTCAATTTTATTTTCATTGTGGAAGAGACTTACGTACATGAGATGACGATGATAATCTATGTATGTATTGCTGGAATATCGATTGTCAATAGGGATAGACAGAACTACGGATTTCTACTTATCATGATTCGGATGATCTGTCTAATTTCAATTACACTTATGATACTTCATGCCTTCATGCGTGCTCATCGGCTAAGGTTACCATACTTTTAATCTATTCTTTCATTATCACCGACATTTCGTGCTACTAGTGTTTTTTATTAGTTTCATTAATATTTTAATCCAATATTTTCTATGTTTAGATCAGGATTATATGGATTCTATGTGTATCGAATGTCATATAATTATGTTTTCATTAAGCTTTCCTATGTATTCTTGGTAGAGAAATATTTTATTTTTCTATTAATTGATATAAGGCCACATCATTTCTCGTATAGTCAGGTTTAAGTTCTACATATGTCATTACTAAAATATCAAAGGATGTAGGAAGCTGGTTTAGTGAAGATTATAAATTAATAATAGTCTCGCAAGCGGATCGTTAAATGTAAAGTTCAATCAGTACTCTACACCATTGCCTCACAGAGATATTTTAAACCGCACTAAATTGTATATAACCTGTCATTATTTTAAACGAAACACTAAGTTAACATGCAAAAATGTTTCGTAACTAACACTGCAGTTAAAAATAGTGCTTATGACATTACTTAAACCCTATTTCACAATTGTTGAACGTGGTAGATTAACTTTAAATTGCTTATAGAAATATTATCGATCATTGCTCTGATGTAAACAGTTGTAGAAGTAAAAATATCGGGTTAAATTGAACTAGGTCTATATTTAAGGTTCGTAGTGGGTAATCCCAATCTATACTGTAAGCAGAGACAAAGGTAGCGATTATCGTTGTCTGTTTTAAGGTCGTCTCAGTGGTTTTTTCTGAGAATCTTATATTATAATAGCTTTGTAAGCTATTAACTTATCCGATAAACGTCGATTATTGCGATTGGTTTGGGTATTGTATACGCAACAAAGCAACTAAATAGTTTTTTTTTTAGCGAATCGTTGTATGTTGTACTCGTACATGCATATTGTAATAATACTTTAAAATTCGGTCAGCTTTTAATGTAAGCCTATGGAATGTTATATACAAAATTAATTTGTATTAATAGTATGCAATCAATTGGTTTTTTTCTTTAATTATATATACTTATTACTGTTTTATGATTGCGTTCAGATCTACACTAAGAATAGTGTCTTCTATTAAATATCTTAAATGCGGTGGTACAAATGAATCTAAAAGGCCATAGTCATGGCCTTTCAAGCTATTTTCACTCAATGAGGCAGATTTCACACGTGGCCTAGAGAATTTCTCCGTAAAGTAATACGTATACGCATGTTCATATAAATCTTGTCTATGAAATAAACTTATTCACTAATTTTAATTTGTATGTATATAATGTTCTAGACTTTGTTTTACTCGTGCAAATTATTATTTATGTTAAAAACTTTTTTCTTGTCACATAACTGTAAATAATATATGAAAGTTTCCAATTATTTTGACGACGATTAACGTCTGTAGTTCTGATCTCTCTTTTATTTACCTCTATGATAAACATTTCGAATTTGAAGATACATATTAAAATCCTATGTACAATGGCTATTTTTATATATACATAACTAACTTGGTATTTTGCGTTTCGTAGAATAGTGCTCATATTCATGTGATTGATCCCTTAGCCTCATAAGAAAGTAAAAAGTAACGACATATTGTTTTCTGTATCCATCATCGCATGCTGGTGCTAGCTAATCTTAATAGATTATTTTAATTCTATAAGTTATCCGATCCGTCCGGGTTAGTACCACACTCTGACAGAAGATCGACGTCTGAGTAACGGCAAAATGCTGTTACGCTTTGTTCGGTGAGCGAGGGAGCCAGAAGCCCAACTCGGCTTTTGGGGTTTGTATTTGTAGGCAGCAGCCTAGCTATACCCTTACTATGGCAAAGATCCATGGGCGGCAGTGACACTTACCATCAGGTGCGTTGCTTGCTCATATGCCACCACAATCAATAATAAAAAAAGTTATAGAATTAACATGAATCAATTACGTTAACAATTATTACCAAACGACGGAATAAAACAACCCATTAATAAAACAAGGAAGCTGTTGATTAACAAGTTATTAATATACGCATTAATCTTACGGTATTTTAAAGGGAATTTGATGAGTTTATCTGTATGAATAGTGCTTGGTGGGTTGCAACGCTCGCGTTACTACATGTGGGTTAACGAGCGCAGTTACGCCATCTACACTGACTGCGCAGTCATACTGTGTCACTATAGCGTACCGAGCTCTAACAACCACCGATCTTGGTCAAGGAAAATAAAAAGAACAAAAATAACATTATACTCTCACACGAAAATTATCCGTAAAGCAGTAAACAGAGGTGTAACATATCCATATATATCTTTATAACAATTGGACCCATGTATTAAGGGTCAAATTTATAGCTAAGTGATACGTTTTACTACATAGTAAATGTCTATAAATATACTATACCTCATTCATTCATATCAGCTCATATATGGCCCACTGTTAGGCGCGAGCCTCCTCCATAATGGGAATGAAATTGACCTACTATACCACGCTGGTCAGATGTATTGATATAGGGTTTAGTTTTAAGTTTTCTTACTCTGGCACAGATGTTATATGCGTTTTATATTCCTTAGTCGTCTCTTACGATCACCCACGGGTAAGATAGCGGGTGGTGAATTGTATTCTTACTCCATCACCACATGTAAATTATTAATATGCTATATGACTGTACTGTAATTAAACATATCATCAAGGAAAAACTTAGCGATTGACTCCAGAAATCTAATCCAAGACCTTGTACACCGGCTGTATGATTATACTAGTGAATAAACGAGGTATTTAGTTAATATATTTTTACCTATGCCAAAGCCTTGCATTAAGAAACAAATACTGACGAAGCATGGTATTTTAGGAATATACAATCAATAAAAAGGCTTGTAGGCTATCAAAAAATATTAATAAGACTGCTAATGATGCTTCTCATGTAAAGTATAATGGATTCGAATCTCATGTAAGACCTTTCCCGTGTGATCGACAAATGATTATTCTGATTCTAAGTCTAGGTTGAGGATTTTCTTTAATGATCTTTAAAAAGTCCTGCAAATTAAAAATAAAATTTTTATTAAAAATAAGTATTTGCCGAATTATTTTTTACTAAAAAGCCTACTGATCATCAACTCAATATAATTGGGATTAATAAAAAGGATAATAATTTATTATTATAAAACCAAGTTTGTTTTCTTCTTATTGTACTCACAATTATAATAATATTGATTTCGTAATAATCAATTTGACCTTATTGCGAATATTATATAGTCATTAATATTGATATGAATTTTTAATTTCTTTGTTATTATATTAAATATTTTGAAATGAGCAAAATAGTTACTTTGTCGCAAATTAGCTTGCGGGGGTTTCTATAGAGAACTTTCTATACTCAAATTTCAATATATAAATATTGAAATTTGAGTATACATTAAAAAAATGCTTTTCTAAGGTCTCTTGTTTAATATTACTATTCTGCATTCTGTATAAATATATATAGGCATTTTATATAAGCTATATATAAGGTGCATAAGCTCGTTTTGTATGACATTAATAAGTACGTATACACTTATATAAAAATCATAAATAACATTTCTATTGCCTATTGATCACACTAATAAGGTATCTACGGAGAAACCTTAAGTATGAGGTTAACGTCTATAAAGTTCTACAAACTTCTATCTATATGTGGCCCTTTATACATAGGTATGTGCATATTATTCATTTCAAACGTATAGTAATTTGTAAATTATAATTGAAGTACTATTACTAAAAACGAGTACGTTTTGAGAGGGATAAACTATCAATGAATATAAATATTAACAGACTATTTAACTACACATGCTACATTCTATAGCTTTTGGTTTGATTCTTAGCACTCTCTGTTTCAATGTTTTTGAATTCACTACCATAACTTTAATAAATATATAGTGGATCGCTGTGACCAGGGTTCGTTGTTGTAATGATATTATTATATTTTGAAGAGTAATGCTGCTGTTGGCTGGCGCTTTACGGAGTAAGAATACAATTCACCGCACCATATCTTACCAATGGGTGATCGTACGAGACGACTAAGGGATATAAAACGCATATAACATCTATGCGAGAGAAGGAAAACTCGAAACAAAACCCTATACCAACAGGTCTGACCAGCGTGGTATAGTAGGTCAATTACCCTCCCATTGTGGAGGAGGCCCGAGCCCAACAGTGTGACCGTGTAAGATGAGATGATGAGGAGAGTGATGATGATGACGTACAGTATACCACTATGACGACTATTTTCCTCTCTAATCGAGAAAAATAACTAAATACCTCAAAAATAAGGTTTACAATGAAAACAGAGTTTGTAATTAACATTTTAACAGGCCATCTGGTGGCAATTAATTATCTCGTAAAGAACATATGGTTATCAAAGTTTACAAACAAAAAAAAAATAATAACAAAAATTTAAAATTATTTATCTAACATTAACATTTTATCTATTCATTTTGATTTCACTTTTTATTAATTTGTGCTTCAAACTTTTCCTCTAAGTAGAATGTATATTTCAACGGCTCTTTAAGAAATTAACTTTTAATAGCGATATGGTAGATACGCCGGCACCTTTAATTAGCGATGAATATACGGCCTCAATACAGTTACAATGCGCGACTTTATCTGTTCGAACTATCGAACGATGCCTATAAATTGCGTTGTATTTACAACAAAAATAAGCGGACAATTAACTATGAAGTTTCGATGAGATGATAATGCTTAGAAGAACTTGTAGGCTTGGAGCTGAAGCGAAAATCAGTAGGAGAAGCTTGGTTTGCGACCCACTAAGATATGGATCACGATATGCTTCAACAACAATGTGACGATTTTAATTGGACGTTTTACACAGAATTGGCTTCGAAACAAGCTATCATGCTGTTGACTTTGTACGAATTAAGGCACAGGTTATCATGTATTTATACTCTCTACGTTATTTTTTTTTCATTTATTTAAGTATTTATAAAAGGTAAATACTGTTACTAATAATTATGTAATCCATTACAATTATTAACCCATCCACCGACCCAAATTACGTATCCCATTACAGGCGTTACGATAATACGAACAAAAAAAAAACCACGACAATAATAAAGTCATCATCATTCTCCTGCTCTTATCCCAACTATTTGCGGTATACAATATATCTCTTCCATCTATATATCTCTATCTTATCTCTTCCATCATTATATAGTAAAAGTTTTCACTAATAGTTTTATGATCAACCATCTGCTTAACATCAACCCTTCTGGGGAATGTAATTATTGACCAAACGGCGTCAGATGGAGTTGACCGAGGTCGGTATAAAGCCCTTATTCGTCTTTTACGATATCCACTAGCACAGTAAGGGTTGGTAGTATTTGTAGTCGCTACCACACAGCTAATTACAATAGCAAAGTATTTATACTATAAAGACAGAGAGAAAATTTAACCTACATTATTTAATAGTAACTGTTAAATAAATTTTGGTTAAATAAATAAAAGTAGTATAATGTCTCACAGTAACAAAAAAGCAATTAATTGTTAATTGTTGTTATATTTTGGTTTGTATTTAATAATTAGAGACTTGCTATAGTTTAAATTATTATAAATATTAATATTCATTAAACATATTTTATTTCTATAGTCATAAATTATTTATAATAGAATAAATCGACTGCACACTGTGGTTAAGATAGCGACCTTCCGTGTCAGTACCGTGGCTTCGATTCCTACGCAGAACAATACTCTGTGCGATCCACAAAGTGTTATTCTGAGTCTGGGTGTAATTTTTCTACGTTAATTATATGTTTGTAAAGTCCCCCGCAGTACAAGAATTGTTGCCTTAGTACAGGATAGTGTCTAAAAAAGAAAAAAACATTTAATACATTGTGCTCGATTTTGTCCTAAAATGTAATAAATTATATTATTTTAAAAATCATTCTAACTCAATATCAATTCTCATTATAAAAACATATGAATAGCAATTCTACTTATAACATATAGTACTATATTATCTTATAATTAAAATCTGACGTAATTAATGCGCGATTTCCATGAACCCGATGACTTTCCAATTAGTTATGAATGAATATTACATTATTATTCACAGTTTGATAATTACATAAATTGTTTGAAAATTTGTAATATCCTCGATCTATTTGATATCAATGTATATGAGCCAATGCTCATTTATGGCTGCCAAGCCAATGCTTGGCAGCCATAAATGGTACAAGCAGTTTGCACTGTTCGCATACCAGAGCGTTTGCATCGCCGGCTAATATAAACTTTGACATTTTATATGTGAAGATGACCGCTTCGTAAACAGAGTATTGGTTACAGTCTATAATTTCTTATAGGTGGCAATTTTATGGTAGATTATTATAATGAATACGATAGCTAAAGCGAAATTAGCGCCGCAAGCAGTAACTATGTGTTGTTGGGCATTACTTTAGGCTCAAATGACATGTGGTTAATTACGTATAATGCAATTAAAAGGCTTGGCTTTAAATGTATTTCTAAGATTCGAAGAGTCTTTGGTTAACTGAGTTTTGATATTTTTTTTTAAGTTTTTATTAAAATAATCAATATTTACTAATTCATAGCAACATGTTTATAATTGATTATGAGCATGTGTTTTTTTTTATGCAACAGTTTTGCATTTTAATTACAACGATGTTAATTAATGGTTGAAATGTAGTTGAAAATAATTAATTGGGTAGTTTATAGACACGGTGATACTGTATAGTTAATATAAGTCGTTATAAATGCCAATATGGGTCGGTTGCGGTTTACATACTGATTTATGGCAACTAGGAGACGGTGGCTACGCAAGGATGCACAATATTGTACAATCTAGTCGTGACATTAACGGCGGAGATTACTTGCTTACGCGCAACTAGAGTGCGTCGAATTCTGACATAAAATATGGTTTGTATTTATATCGGATATTGGCAACACCAGTTTCCCACGCGGTGCGATTTGAGTCTTTAGATTGAGTAAATTAATCAGAAACATTGTGCATTTATGACTGGATTTTAATAACTTAAAATATTAAATAAATCTCAATGTTATATACATTGTATATATCTCTATCGTGATACTAAAATTTATTTAGTGGAAAATTAATTATTTTTCGAAATGCATATGGCAAAACATATAAACAGTTATTACATAAGCAGTTTTTAGTAGTATATAAGTAGTTTTTATGATTTTTATCAGGCTTTAGTTTTATATTTAACCTATCGCGAGGATTCGAACACTTTTCAGCATACTTGGTCTGGAGAGAACTAATATTTATGTCGTCCAATCAAAATACCTGTAATACTAATAATATTTCGTAATTTTCATTATATTTAAATGCTGTCTGAATGATCTAGCTTTGCTCGGTATTTCCTTTTTAGTGTGTTTTGAAAGATATATTAAAATATAATAAAAATAATTAATAAAATAATAAAAAGGGAAACTAAAGATCCGAACCGAGCTCCGGTTTATCTGGATTAGACTGCGTGATTTTCCAATTGAGCTATGTCTATTCTTAGAGACAGTGTCAACATTCGCCTTCATATTTTAATAGTTTTCAGCCAATGAAGTTTTTGTTACATTTTATAATTGCCTAAAAATTTTGATAAAACAATAATTTCCAGAAATGAAAACTAATGATCTATCTAGATCCATTTTTTTTATTTTTTGATTATTTTTATTAATCATCCTCGGCACTCCTGCATGCTAAATTTTATAAAAATTGTTGCAGCCGTTGCCGAGATTCAGATTATATAATGCTAGCTTCTGTCCCCGGCTTCGCCCGCGTAAAAGGTTGCTTTTCTAAAGTTTTCATCCCCTATTTTTATTTTACCCCTTAAGGGTAAATTTTTTACGAAATTTTAATGTTATATTTATTTATATCTAATCAATAGCCTAAAATAAGTTTCAAGCTTTTGGTTTTAAAAATGACGATAATTCCTTACAACTTTTCATCCCCTTTTACAACCCTTTTTTTGCATTAAAAAGTAGCCTATGTCCTTTGTCAGGTTCTAGAATATCTGTGTACCAAATTTCATTTAAATCGGTTCAGTAGTTTTGGCGTGAAAGAGCGACAGACAGACAGAGTTACTTTCGCATTTATAATATTAGTATGGATTGCTCGTTTAGACTAACTAATCATAATAAACAATTATTTAGTTTTCTAATGTGACAATAATATATATATATATATATATATATATATATATATATATATATATATATATATATATATATATATATATATATATATATTAACAATATACTCGTATTATTGTCATATTAGGAAACTTTAAAAATACTTCGTTTAGAGTAAACGAAGTAAAACTCATTTTTATTCATAGTAATTTTAATGAATTATTCGCTAGGTTTAATAAATCTTATATTCAGTTCGTATAATTCCATGAGCGGGTGTGCGAACTAGTTGTTCAGGTTTAGCTTTATTAGGAACCGAAATTATACTGTGATGACCTCTTCGTCCTGCTCCTCAGCGCTTCAGACTAATTGCATGC
Organism: Lymantria monacha; assembly: GCA_905163515.2. Taxonomy (NCBI): domain Eukaryota; kingdom Metazoa; phylum Arthropoda; class Insecta; order Lepidoptera; family Erebidae; genus Lymantria; species Lymantria monacha. Next base: position 21,231,531 of record LR991082.1, read on the forward strand.
GTCATTAGTCAAGATTATGCAACATAAATATTTCGTGCACCTCATTCACGAACCCAATTCAATCGTCAATTTAAGGTCGTTAAAATATAATATAGCTTGAATCACTAGTGCTATATAATTTGATAAGGCATTTATATAATTTATAATTTATCCGTAAGATGTGGTTATATTTTATACAGCTCCACTTATTCTTATGCGTAATGAATTAAGTGGACATTTAATTAATAAATTTGGCAACATTTCAATTTTATGACTAACCGATAAGTAATCAATGTTTAATGATTTCCTTATTAAATATCATATTTACTAATCAGTAGGATTAAATATTATGATCCTACTTCAAGGGTGATTTTTATTTTACTTATAATTAACTGACCTAATATTCTCCTGACCTAGTTAGTCTTTTTAATTATCATTCCATTTTATCCTTCTTTTAATTTATATAAGGCAGACACATCTTGTTATACCATGGTTTATGTACTTTAGTATAGTTGAAAGAAGAGCAGCTACGCTGTTTTATTTAAATTTTATTTATCATCATCATCATCATCATAGCTCACAAACGTTCCACTGTTGGGCTCGGGCCTCTTCCGTAATGGAAGGGAAATTAACCTACTATACCGCGCTGGTCAGACGTGTTAGTATAGGGTTTTGTTTCGAGTTTTCCTTCTCTCAATTTTTTTTATATGTTTGATAATTAAATTTGATTTTGTAATATTGTTTTGTGCTTATATGTTAAAATTGTGGTAATGTTAAAGTAAAGTTGAAATAAGAGAAATTACTGGTGTGTATACATACACAATGGAACATTCCATTCTTGCCATAATAAGTATTAACCGTCTCCCTTTTTAATTGTATTTTATATACTTACATTATTCTTATTTTAGTCTTTAATTATTTTCAAACTAATTAGTGATAAACATCATTTATATCGTAACGTGTTTGTAAATTTATGTAAAATTGATTAGATAAAATACTTTTAGTTTACTTATATTTTACAATTTATCGCAATAAATTTGCTGTATAAAAAAAACAATCCATTATGCGCAGTCGTTCAAAACTAATATTTTATCAATCTGTATATCGCACTTGATAGTTATTTATTTGAAAGATTTTGGTTACAAATGCAAGAATTAATATTGTAACAAGTTTGCCATGAATCTCTTCTCCATATTTCTTTTCCTGTCTATGATTATTTTTATAGGGACGTTAGTTTAAGAGCTGAAAAGAAGAAAGTATCGATGTTGATATATTTTTTATGTATTTTGAAAACATTTTTTAAAAGTTTGACTTTAGAACAATCCGATTTGGTTTCTATTTCGTTTAGCCAATTCATTAGAAGTAACTATATTTTGTGATGAGAAAATGTCTATTCATTTTTAAATTAGTAGCCATATAAGAGAAACCAATAATGGTACTTGTTAAGATGGTATCCAATATATTTTTCATTACAAACCAATAAGGTAAGAATAAACTGTAATTTTATTTGGTAAAAAGCCATGACTGTCCCACATAACAGGTGTACTTACAAAAAAGAGAAACTGCACTGTTGCGGCGTACGAAAGAAAATCTTATTATCGACATAAGGGGCGATATTCGAGACGACCGCCTGCTCCAGTTACAGAAAACGCTCCCTCCTATTTGGATCCGGTTTGATCTGGTTTCGTGCGAACCTACCTTCACTCTCATATGGTTTGTTAATCACTGTTATTTATAGAGTGCCATTACAGACAATATCATGACTAAAAACGATATTCTTAAATAAATAAAATTAAACCACTTCCATGCAATTTAAGCTTCCTTTTGACTGAGTAGCATGGGTTATATTTTATATTGACATTTAAATCGGAATTAAGTTATTTAATAGCCTTAGTAAGTAATAGTGTTCCCACGGCCAAAAAGAAAAACTTCTCCTTTTCAGGTCACCTACTTCTTATTGTTGACTGGGACTCCTCCACAATTGCAGAGAAGATTCCTAGTTCATATCATATATACTATATATACATACTCCCACACGCCGTCTACAATTATAGATTTGCAATATATTAATATACCTTTTTTATATCTTATTAATGTTGTAAATAAAACTTGACTACATTTTATAATTTATGCCGAGACACAAGTTTTACCTACTTCATTTACAGATGTTCTTCTTTTGTAATTTATATTATTAGCCTAATAGTTTATGAATCAAATTTGTGTAAATCTTATTGGAAATAATAGCACTATCTTATAAATTGATTTAGCACTTTTTATAAATATATACAAATATGCTCAGGTCACAAAATAACCTTTGAATGCAAAAGCCAATGTAAGATAATTTTGACACGTTTTACATTTGATAAAAAAGCTTCTGTGAGTAATTGTCAGACGTCAACAAATCTTGCATAGTGAAATTTATAAGCATGTTGACTAATTGGTAGTTAGCATGTTCCATTATGCTCAAAGCGTGCTAATATAAATACGGAGGCAAATAATTGGCATTAAGCTTTAGATGGACGGGTCAATAAGTTAGAAAATGAAAGTAGCGATTGATAATTACGCTTTGTTATTTTTGACTGATAATTTTACGAATATTAAATTACATCGTCGAGTATGGCTGTAATGATTCGCTTTGATATTTTTTGTTGTATATAACGACGCATTTCATGTATGTCAGTTTTTTTTTAATAAAGGTGTGTATAAGTATAGGGTATATTAGACTTTTACACGCTATTTTGTTAGAGGAAGAAAGTCTTGTATAATTAATGAACCGGATCTTAATCAGATCTTTATTTTCTATAGTTTCCTGTTAGTTTGCATTTAACGTGGGTGATCATAACACTGAGGGATATAAAAGACATATAACATTTATGCAAAAAGGAAAACTTGAAACAAAACCCTATACCAACACGACCGCCATAGTATAGTACCTATTATACGATGGCATTCGTGTTGGTATAGGGTTTTGCTTCAATCAAATTGACCTCAATTTCCCTCCTATTATGGGGGAGGCTCAAGCCCAACAGTGGGACATATATGAGCTGAGATAATGAATGCATTTAATGTGGTATTATTTATTACAATACTATTGTATTTAAGGTTTAAAATAAACTAAAAGTCTATACGTTAAAATAGATTAAATATCTACGTTTACAATTTTAATAAAATATTAATCTTGTTAGACGTGATAATAGTATTGTGAAGAAAAGATCTTGTTGCGGCTAGCAAAGGCTTGGCTGTACTATAGATATTCTTGTATTCACAATTGATGATCAGCCAGTGGACCGTTGCTTTCTTTACTCCTATTATCAAGTATATTAGAATTTAATTGAGAGATTATGTTAACATTAAAGCCCTTGCATTACATCCTAAGATTGATCTATCTATACAGTTGTTTAGCGATCATAAATTATACTCTCTATATAAACTAATATAAATTCCTATATAACAAGGTTATAGAATGTAGAGAAAAAAATATTATATTTACTGAACAGTGTGCAATAAGTTTTACCGGATTTTGTTATTATAAAATAACTGAGAGCAAAAGTCTATGTAATTATTCGTTCACGTATTGATCTCGGCATGAATAAACGAGTTGTTAAGACTTGTAAGCTGCCATACGGGAAGTAAAATTGTAGCGCACAGAAATGGTAATGTGTATACAAATTTAAACATAGCTGTATAATCATATATAATAACTAGGCTACAAGAATGTGTGGTGCACTTCTGTTAACAATTTTATGCATGGGATTTACCCAACTTTTTTTCTTTCAAATAATAATTGGTGAAATATATTCTACGAACGGAGTTTTAATAATGTCTGCGTAGGATAACTTGCAGCAACTTTAAACAATAAAATAATTTTGTATTCAATACTTATTTATTCCGCAATACTTGACCTCTTAAAGATTGAATATAACTTTGTGATATTAATATTGTAATAATATTAATTATACTTTAGTGTTTTAATTTTATTATTAATGTTTTAATTATTTCATATAAGCTATTGAAATGTCAGATTATTCATAGTTCTTATTTCTAACACAGCGATAGTTTAGTGACGATATCAATTAATAATCTATCATCATGAAGTATTAGATTCAAGATCGAAGGGTCCACGTTCGATTTTTCAAAATGATGGTTATATTTAATACTAGTTGTAAATCAACCAATAGCTAATATTATTTAATTAACTAATAATTGTCTATTTTAAATAATAATATTTAACTAATATAAATATTAGTATTTACCTAAAACAAATTATTATAAATTCTAATAATATATGCAGCTGAAAAATGTAGACAAAAATACTTGTCTATATTATAAGTTAATGGTTCTGTAGATCTACACTTTTAGAAACAAGTTTTAGGTATTAGTTGCAAAGGTCTAACCAATAGAAAAATCGCACTAATAAGCTTCTAGCTAACTATTATTAACATACTAGCTGTTATTATTTAGCTTCTATAACATACATAACCTTTATTTTCTGGAAGAATAAAGGACAAATATTACTTTATTAAATCACTAGCTTCTGCGGCTTTGCCCGCGTAAAAGGTATCCTAAAGTTTTTCATCCCCTATTTTTATTTTACCCTTTAAGGGTAATATTTTTACGAAATTTTAATGTCATATTTATTTATATCTAATCAATAGCCTAAAAATAAGTTTCAAGCTCCTAGCTTTAAAAATGACAATAATTTCTTACAACGTTTCATCCCCCTTTACAACCCTTTTTTTGCATTAAAAAGTAGCCTATGCCCTTTGTCAGGTTCTAGACTATCTGTGTACCAAATTTAATTTAGATCGATTCAGTAGTTTTGGCGTGAAAGAGCGACAGACAGACAGAGTTACTTTCGCATTTATAATATTAGTAAGAATAAATGTAAAGCAAAAAATGTGGATGAATAAAACTGGCGAGGTTAACTAATAAATATTTAGTCGATATAGTCATCAAAGATGTAAATCTTCAAGATAGCTCGATTATATTATACAATCAATTTTACTTTGTGAACTGTAAAGTAAATTGAAAGTTAAATTACATTAAAAATAAAAAATATTTCATATACCCTCAGATAGCATATATAATATATAGAAAGGTTTTTTAAAGTGATTAACTTTGCCCAATATAAAACTATTTTTATACTCGTTAACTATAGACATATAAATTGAAATATTGCAGTATCTTTGAGTTCTATAATTAATATTAAATAAGAAATAGCATCTCTGTCTACTTCGAGTCTAGTCTAAAAGTGATGTAAATATGAATGACCATATTTCGGCAACATCACTACAGCTTATATACGGCTCACTTCCACACTAGAAGGTAATTGACCTACAATATTACGCTGGTTAGAACGTTTGGTATACGGTTTATTTCGAGTTTTCCTCTCTTGCAGTGATGGTATCTGAACTTTATAATCTTAGTGGTCTTTTGAGACATCCACGAATAAGAAAGGGTGTAGTGAATTGCATTCTTACTCCATCATCTCACGCAAAGAAAGAAAAATGACTAATCAGCTTACTATCCGTACTGCAATAAATTCAGGCGATTTTGATTTCAGTATTAAATCAATAATAATCTTTAACAACTTTCTTTAATAAAGTTCAGTGCAATTCACCAGCCTTTCCAGTTCTGCGAATGTAATAAAAACCTAATTAGTCTATGTAAAAGTAATATTCCCGTATTAAAACTTGAAATATATCCATATGTATAGTGTTATAGTAGAATCTACTCAATCTCTCTCCTACTGTGGAGGATTTTTGTACCCAACAGTGACACGTATCAGATATACGTTCAGAAAATAAAAGAAGAGCTAACTTTTTAGTTTTTAATTTCAATTATTTAATAAAAGAATTTCTTTGTTTCCGATTCTGTAATATGGTACAGGCAACATTTTTATTTAAATCCATATCTTTCGGGGGTTTCGGTCTCCTTTCACTCTGTCTGAGTGTCCGAAGTAATAGTTGGGTGGCGTTATCCACCATGCAACCCCTTTACCCATCACGCAACCCCTTTCCCCAACACGAAACCTCTATCGTCCTAGGAATGAACCCAATAATGTGTACCCTGCACTTTTAACTAAATCCCTATCCATATGAATTGATTTTGAATAACCTTAAGGTATTTTTAAATAATATATATATATATATATATATATATATATATATATATATATATATATATATATATATAATTTTTATAATATGTAGTATCAGGTGACGAAAACAAATAGATGATAGATGTGCTTGCAGCTACTTATATCCAATTATTTATGTAAAAGGATGTGTCTGTGATAATTACACACGTCTTCCAATTTATTTAAGCGTATAAATATTAGAAATCGATTGAATCAATTAAACAATTTGCGGAAGAGATGTATTCTTGAGAATTACGACGTAGAGTGTTGACTAAAAGTTTCTGGTTGTCATTCTTCCTTTTGTCCTCAGACCACACAACAAACTGTTGAATTTGGGTCTTCTACATAATGAAAGGCATATTAACCTACTATCTATCTAAGCTCTTTAAAGGGTTTTAGAATAAGGTTTTATCACGAGATTTCCTTCTGTTAAGGCAATGTTTTTTTTTCATGGATTATTTGTCTTTTATAGCGTGAATTCTCACAGTAAAAAGTAGAAATGGTAAATTGTATTCTTAAATTATCACCACACAGGTAATCTTATTATTATGTATGTCTTATTATAATAGCCAGCTATGTTCACTGATTCGTAACGACAATATCCACAAGCAACCTTGGCATTTGACAATTTTTAACGTTTCTAAAAGAAAGGAGTTAAGTAGAGCCATTGATTTTGTGTTTTATAATTCGGATTACCATCACATTGAACTATGGAATGGAGAAATAAAGCTCCTTTATTAAATGCACTAACGATAATTCACAAACTTAGCTTCACGGTAATAGTTAGACATGTTCAAAAATATTGTCATTATAATCTTAATATTATAATTGCGAATTATGTGTTACAACATCATTCTTAACCAATCAATAGATGATAACAAGTATTGTTCCAAAAGAATAAACAATATCTTAGTTGTGGTTGATAAAAAATAAAATGCGGTTATTCGTTATAATAACTCGCTTTACTGACGTGAATAAATTTTATCTGTATCGTATTACATTGGACTATAGAAAATGAAAAAGGCAATAGTAGTATCACGGGTAAAAATTGATATGCCAAAAATACATATTCGCTTAATCTGGTTTGACTAGATCATGTACTACAATCAGGAATAACAAATTTAGGCCCATTATTTTGGTGTTGGATAAATCATTCTAATCGTGACAGACATTTATTTTTATTTCTATAAATCCTGTTTATAACAGAAATCAACAACCATATACATATAATGACTCTACTTAAATCGTGAATATATCTTTGAATCTATTTTTATACAATGTTTTATCGGTTAATTATAGCTTATGACTAAACTATGATACGAATAGTTAATATACTATATATATCTATCAAATATTAAAATATGCAGATTGAGCAGTTAAATCGTGATGAAATAACAAACACTTTAGTATTTATTATATTAGTATGGAAAGCGTCAGTCTGTCAAGCAAAAGCTTGATTAAAGAATAGTGTAGCGACATAAAATATGCTCATAAATAATGTGTTATTTCTGCAGTGATTGTATATATGTATACAAAATGAATAAATGTATAAGAAATATGTATACGTATACAAAATCTTGTAAGTGCCTACTACTAAACCGGTGCTCAGAATGCTTTCCACGGTGTAAATGAGTTCAGGTTAATAATTTTCGAATCGTGATCTCACATCAGTTTATTTCACCATTAATAGTTTGTCCTTATTTATAGGTATTATCACGTCTATCGAACACAGCAATGTTGTAATATTACAGTATAACATCATTTGCATATTCCACACCGGTGTCGATGCGGAACCGTGTTGTACATGGAGCGAACTACAAATAATTTCAATTCACAGCCTTTATATATTTCGTGGTAACTATGTTTTGGTGCATGAAAACTTTCCGTGTAATATCGGATTTAGGATAAAATTCATGTGGGATTATTTTCACACAAGTGCAGTAAAATATTACTAATTAATATGATATATCACAAAAGAGGGGAATATTAGAAATAAAATCTTATACGAACTTGTTGAATCGTTGAAGTAATAGTAATAAATCTGCGTTAATTGTATGTTTGTTAATTCCCCTGCAATTCAAGGATTATTTCTGGTGGTGCTTTAAAAAAAAAATAAAAAAATGTGGAGAAGTCACATGCCCTTATAGTGGGGAATAGGCTGTATGTATTAATTAGTGGATAAAATGACTGTCGTGTTTCTTCAAAGTGATAACAAATACTTGATTAAGGGCAGAGTACATTTTGAAGATACCACCAAATAATCACTCAACATACACACACATCACAGAAAATAATTTTTTGAAAATATATATGTGATTATTTTAGATAAGAAGGCATTTCTATTTTGACTTAAGGTGAAAGACATAGAAATGTCCAATATTTGTCCATTAATTTGTAAATAACTAATTGATTAATTTAAATAACCAATCGAAACGCATTATAGTACCGCTTTTTATAAAAGCATCTGTATAGTTTGAGATAATCACGTCATTTAGTTACAAGATTAAGTAAAAGTTTAGTGAGATATAATAAAAATAATCATTTCACTAAAATAATTTGGAAATAAATAGTGACCAACTTAGTTGAGTGTGACAATTAGCTTACCATTTGTGGTATTTTGTATAATCATGGTCACAGCACACGCTGTACATTATTGAGGCGCACTTTACGGATGTTTGGATGATCCAGATTCATAGCGAATCCTTTCACTACATATAGCCTTGAGTACATCGAGTCCCAGGACTGACCATTACCAACGCACCGTTCTTAATGTCCTATCGATTAACATAGATCGGTTCTAAAAGATTTACTGCACTAACTATCAACGTTTATGGAATACACTATTGTATTCGTATTTACGATATATACAGGTCTTAGAGAATTAGGTTAGTAAATGTTAGTTCGCTCTCAGGCCAGTCCAAATCAATGACGAAAAATACTGGACATGCTCACCAATTAAACAACAAGCGACAAATTTACGAAGCGCATTCGCCACGTGATCAGCTCTTTTGCAATTTAAATCAACATACAAGAGTTCTTTATTATCCTTGTTAATGAAGTTTTTATATTTCTTAATTGTTCCACTTTTGTGTTTTATTATGATAAGACCGTTAAAAAGATCGAGAGTGAATTAATTACTGTTAAACTTCGAAATATAATAATCACAAAATGACTGTGATTTGATTATTGACAAATTTTTATTTTTTATTTTATTTTACTTGCATCATATATTATAAAAGGGATCTATTAGTTTAAAGATGTTAAATAATCCAAATATTGAGGTCAAAATATTGAGGTCAAAATAACCTAACATAGAAAAAAACAAGTGTATGTTTTTTATTTATTTATTAAGCACTTCACGTGCTAGGTTTTCTGCAACTGCAGACATACGAGTATACAAGTGAGTCTTGAACTTTAAAGAAATGGAAAATATAAAGAATTTGATATGCTGTCAATACGTTAGGATACAAATATATTTGGAAAGTTTTTATATCTATTAAATTTAAGCGGCCTTTTAAAAATTAATATATGCTTTGGTTTAACGTATATTTGTATATTAAGTATACTAATACTTTCCTCCTTTCCTTAATACAGTCCTATTAATATTATAAACATGGATTTTGTGATTTCTGCTATTTCTTTACGCTTATCGATTAGATTTGAGTAAACATCGGATTTATCATTATTATCATCACTGCAAGGTTTCAACCTCTCATACTGTGCGCGGCACACAGCACCCACGGAAAAGGCAAGGGTGGTAACTATTGTATTCTTGCTCCGTCACCATACGGATAGAATATTGAAATATGGGAGATATTTTGTATATATGTACAACTAACACCTTCCTGTGATTCTAGTAATAATCCTTAGAGTGGTCATCGTACAATATAGAATTCTATCATCATCATCACATCATCACAGCCGATATATGTTCCACCGTTGGGCTCGGGCCTCCTCCGTAATGGCAGGGAAATTAACTTACTAGACCACGCTGGTCAGACTGTTGGTATAGGGTTTTGTTTCGAGCTTTCCTTCTCTTGCATAGATATTATATGCGTTTCATATCCCTTAGTCGTCTCTTACGATCACCCACGGGTAAGATAGGGGGAGGTGATTTGTATTCTTACTCCGTGACGACACGGATAGATATGTATAGAATTCTATGTATTAATTCTATTTTATCAGAACTAATGGTGTACAGTAAAAACATAAATTATGATAATTAATAAAATATAAAGACAAGTTATATTAATTTTATGCATTTTTTTTTTATATTTTAATACGAATGCTCTATGCTAACTATATTATTATAGCAGTTACAGGTGTATTTCTTTAGACGTGTATTGTAAATCTTGTTTTTGTATTATATCGATAGTATTTATTATCAATAGATATTTATTCTAAAAAAATAAATGATAAATTCCTTTTTTTTTAAACAAAGTCACCCTGCACTAAAAATAACCATCGTATTATTGGGTACTTTACAAACATTATTCAATGAGCACAAATTACACACAGAATCAGTCCCTACAACTTGTAAATCGTACTAAATATTGACTTGTGTGGGAATTATGCCTGTAACACTTGTGATGTGTATGAGTAGCTCAACCACTACACCATCTGTGCAGACAAATTTAGATAGTGAATTACATACGCTACTTGAATATTTTAGATATTACACATATTTTCTAAGAACTAAACCATATCAACACATCTAATTTATCAAATAGTAATTAATTGATTGAAACTGAGATATAAAAGCAACACCTAATTAAAAACAAGAGTGGTAAATCTTTTGAGTTATCTTAAACTGTCTTACATATAAATATAATAAATACAGTTAAATACAATTTGAAGTTAATTAAGATATAATTTAGTAAATTCTCCGTTTCCTTTATTAATTATTTAATGTTTAGTATGAAATTTAATTTTTATTTATTTAATAAAATGCTATCCGTGTGTGTGGTGACGGAGTAAGAATAAAATTCACCACCCCCTATCTTACCTGTGGGTGATCTTACGAGACGACTAAGACGTATAAAACGCATATCATATAAGTACAAGAGAATATATATGTGAAATTTGCATGTCCTACAATTAGTCGCGGTGGTGTAGTGGCAGCACGATTGGGCCGGAATCCCAATAGGCGCGGGTTCGAATCCCGCTTGCGACATCATTTTTCATTTCGTAATCGGATTTTATAAATAATTAAGCATATTAAATGCTAAATTTCAGTAATTTAAATAACAAGGTTGTGTCATCGTTTAATACAATTCTAACTGTAAAGTTTGAAGTATTAAGCCTATAACAATGTGTAAACATTGTCGGGTAGATAGCATACCGTCACCTTAAGACGTAAATATAATACGGAGTGAAATTTGCATGTCCTACAATTAGTCGCGGTGGTGTAGTGGCAGCACGATTGGGCCGGAGTCCCAATAGGCGCGGGTTCGAATCCCGCTTGCGACATCATTTTTCATTTCGTAATCGGATTTTATATACAAGAGAATATCCATACAAGAGAAGTAAAACTCGAAACAAAACCCTATACCAACACGTTTGACCAGCGTGGCATAGTAGGTTAATTGCCTTCCCATTACGGAGGAGGCCCGAGCCTAACAGTGGGATATATATGGGTTGTGATGATGGTGATGATGAATAAATGCAAGATTACTGTCTATCGATTTACAAATAATTTTCATTTAGATTTATGTAGTTGTTCTTGTTAAATATTACAGCGACAATCGTCACTATATTTCTTTGCAATTTTTATTTCATTTAAAATTGGATATTGACCGTCGAATCAAACACCGATTGCAAAACTGGGTAATACCTAATAAATTAATTACTATTATAATTGATTGGAAACACCGAGAGTTATGTAGTAGCCATCTTTTGGATAAAAATTAAGACGTTTATATAATTAATTGCTTAGTTTATTACTGGTTTGATTGTTCTATACATAATGTTTACTTTCTTTAAAGATATGTCCATTTTATTGTTACATGATAGTATAGGATTTCAAAATTTATTAATATTTGATAATACAAATGCATTGATTTTACTTATCCAAAAAAAAAGTGGTAACTGTAATGAGTTTAACTTAATTATTATTATGGGTAACAAAAAGCATGCACCCATAGCAGCCGGTAGAACCTGTATTGTAACGTTATAATTGACGAGTAAGGTTTCATACCTTGGTACTGTTTATCAAGGTAACCTGGCAGGTTTCAAGTGAAAACATATTTTAAAAGATTTTTTTTACTGCGCTCTACATTCTGACCTTTTGATTCGACATGTACCTCCATGATATAAAATAACGAGAAGGATCTATATAATAAAGATATTTTATATATTTATATGACGTTTTTCTTTGATTTCAAAGACAAGTAGAGATGTAATGCATATAAGTTTCCACTGTTTTTAATAATTACTTTATTAGTTCTTTTTATTATATACTCCTATGTTTTTATTAGTCATTATTATTAGCTTATTGCCATCTACAGGCTATGTGGTGGTGGTTGACGTCTGGCAGGCGGCCGGTCATAAAACTATTGCCAATAACTTTTGCAATATATACTATGAAAGAAGAGTACATATTGTATCGACCCCAAGTGATTAGGATAAGAGTAGGATAATGATGATGTCACCTACATAATTCCAGACTTGCTTAATTGAGATTTTTATCAAACTCTACCTTATTAATTTATATATTTTTAATAATTAAGTAGGGAACTCATACGCAATGCAACGAAAAATGCTCAAAATCTTACGCAGACCACTGGTTGGCAAATGGTTGTGCCGAGTTTGTCTTCTGTTGCGGTGGTAAGTAGTTTTACGAATTGATCACGATACTATTCCTTTTTTACTTGCTGGCATGAATAATTTAGCTCCCCCAGGTTAGTATGAAGTCTCGCAGAAAATCGACGTCTGATTAATATCAATTTTCTACTATGCTTTGTTCGATGAGTTAGCGAATCGTAGCTCAAACCACCAACCATTCTCTTTCTGTAGGTAGTGATTATATCATTTGTATTCCTAAATTCTATAAGCGGCTATTGCTACTTGCCGATAAGCACTGCTCATCAATCGATGAACACTGTTTGTCTGCCACTAAACGAATTTGAAAAAAATACCTACTTGTTACACCACGAAAAATCCTTAAATTTTGCATATTGGTATTATTTTTTACAAATAAGTAAAATCTCAATAACATAAAGATCTTATTAAATAAGTCACAGTCAGCAGATGGTTATACCACTCGAACAGTAAGGCAACCGAAATGCAAAGGCAAAAACAATGATAGACTTATTGTAAATCTGATTAAATTTTCTATATTAACATTTTCTTCCATTCTAAATATGTAGTATTGGGCATAAATATATCATGTTTCTATATGATTTGCTGTCATTAAATTGTTTGAAATATTTTTTTAAATATATACCTACGTTAAAGAAATGGAATAACTTGTGAGTATCTCTGATCTGATTTTATTTGTGGCAGGATCACGCTGTTGACAGTCCCTGTATACAGCCGCGGGCCGGTCCGTGCGGGGTAGTACCATACTCTCGCAGAAGATCGACGTCTGAGTAATGGCAATGTGCTATTGCTCTTCTTTCGGTGAGCGAGAGAGCCGGCAGCACAACTGGGTGGGTTTGGGGTTTATATTGGTGGGTCTAGCTATACCCTTGGTATTGCAAAGGTCCATGGGCAGTAGTGACACTTAACATCAGGTGTGCTGCTTGCTCGTTTGCCACTACAAGCAATAAAAAAATAATCCTGTTTCATAATAATCACAATATTATCTATATACACAACTCCTGGATTTTCCCTCCTGATTGCAAAGAATATCACCAATTTATCATCAAATGTATTTCTATGAATGATCATTTGTAATGACAATGAATATTTGAAATTATTACAGTTTGCAAGAGAAACTGTCTTATATTTTTTTTAAATAAATATTGGAAGCTATTCTTCTGTATTCATTTGTTTGCAATTTTCATATTTTTGTTCTTATTTTATATTCAAAAAACCTTGAAGTCCTTTGGGTTCCTCCTATCTCTTTTCGAAAATATTTTTATAACTGTTTTATTTCCCGTTTACCTAGAAACTTTTAACTACCGTAAATTTGTTCCTTTCAATCGAATTTATGAGGTATATATACTATACATACACATTGGATGTGATTTTTAATATTTTATTGCCTTAATTATTGTTTTTAATTTTTAAGAATTAAATTGTCAAAAGCAATGATAAATATTTAATATATAGCTTACTTGTTGCATATTTTCAAAGTAATTTTCCTTTTCAAAAATGCAATTAATTTCTATGTATATTTCTAAAATGATGTTGGTTTTATGTATTACATTTGCTTAATCAATTTTAGCTATATAATATAGCTATTTTCTTTTAAATATAATTAAATTATGTGTATGTATGTAAGTTTATAATTTGTTTAAATATGTATGTAGTTCTTGTTGTTATTTGGGTCTTGGCATACCCATGGCGTAACTCGTGCTACAAAGGAAAATATTTATCAATTGAAAGGACACACTACACGAATATTAACTAGATTTATTATACACACAGCACAGATTTATTATAGCACCTTCACTTTTGCTAGAATATGACAACATTGATTGTTAAAGATTTATTGCAATTTACTGAATTAACAGCGTAATTTAAATCTAAAAAGGATTTGGTATAAATCATCGAAGGGCAGAAGTGAATCAGAAAAATTACAGTTTATTATAATTCCAATCCAATTCAATCAATCCAATTTCCGTGTGGTGACGGAGTAAGAATACAATTTATCACCCCCTATCTTACCCATGGGTGATCGTAAGAGACGACTAAGGGATATAGAACGCATTTAACATCTATGCAAGAGAAGGAAATCTCGAAACAAAACCCTATACAACACATCTGACCAGCACGGTATAGTAGGTCAATTTCCCTTCCATTATGGAGGAGGCTCGAGCCCAACAGTGGGACATAATATGAGCTGAGATGATGATGATGATGATTAATAATTAAGTTATAAATTTTGTATCTTTTAATCAATTTTATACATTTTTGAATATACGTTATTAATGTAAACGTTTGGAATCATCTTTTTAATTTTAAAAACTTGCATGGTTAAAACCTTCAGAACTACTATTAATATACTTACGCATACCTAATATAAACGTACCTACACTGTGATTAATCAAACTAACTCATTACGTGTAGTGACAGAGTAAGAATATTCGACGATGAGAGATAACTAAGAGATACTAGCAAATAAAATAACTGCAAGTTAAGAAAAACAAAAAAGTGAAGAAACTAGGCACGAAACCCTATAACACACATAGGTAAATTTTCTCCCATTATTGAAGATGCTTGAGTTCAGCTTTGAGATGTACATAAGCTGTTATGATGATATTGAAATAAATTAACACTGAATCCAGCACATTCACAAATGAATACTGCAAATGCAAAATTTATTTTTTGGTACGGTAAACATTAAGATAAAAATACTAATTCTTGATTACCATTAGAGATTAAAATAACTTTAGAGATACTTTAGATACTTTCAAGAAGCAGAAATTAATGTATGCGAGAATTTCACTAACACCATCCGAGCGGCAATACAAAACAAATTATATTAAAGAGTGTGCTAATCTTGTTTTTTATTTTACGATTTAAAAGCATTTGAGTTGTTTAAAAGTGACCTTTTGTGTGTCGCATGAGCAACTTTGATTTCAATTAATAATAGACTGTGATAATTGATTAAAGAGAATTGACAAAAGTAAACAATAGTCGCGGCAAGCATTATTGAATTTGTTACTAAGAAAGTTGTAGGGAGCTTCTCTTTAGCATCACTGAACTATAATCGTTTACGACGGTTGACAATATGCTTTCTTAGTGATATTCATAAATGTCAGGCAACAAAATGTGGCTATGTTACAATTTTTTCTCTATGGTAAACAGACTAAGTTCCTTTTACGAACAATACGAAATCGCAGAAAAAAACGTTTCATGTACCGTCACTAACGGATTTAGACAGATGTCTCTTTAGCGGTAGGAACACTTATA
The DNA here is from genome assembly GCA_905163515.2 of Lymantria monacha. NCBI lineage: Eukaryota > Metazoa > Arthropoda > Insecta > Lepidoptera > Erebidae > Lymantria > Lymantria monacha. The sequence continues at coordinate 21,247,729 of LR991082.1, forward strand.
ACCATATATCAATGACTAGCGTAGTTTGCAGAATGTAGATCAATATCTCTTTCCTTGTTAATGATACTTGTTACCAGTATTAGAATGTTTAAGGGTTATAGAGGAAAATGACTACCACTTTAGAGGTAAAACTGCTATATAACAAAAAACCTTCTCAATGTGCAATATACTCAAATTAATGTAGAAGCTGAATTCGACAAGTATTGATTAATGGTACGTGCATAATTTCAACAAAAAAGCTTCTATATTTCTTTTTATTAAATGTTGAGATAAACCTTTCTAATTTTATCGCGAAAATCTCGATACATACCTAGCTGTTTAGAATAACAAATTTGTAATAAATTCCACACAAAGAAAATTTATATTAGATTCCTCCTTTTTGTAATACTAAATAAATAAATAAATAATTCAATGGAGAAAAATTTAAATTACAAATTTGTGGTAATATTTACGGCATGCGCGAGACATAATTCAGTCTGCAGTGATAAGTTTAGTCACATTATTTATGCGACGGCATTGACACCTGCAACTCGATGTACGATTTTCTAACAAACTTGCATTGGTTGTAACACTGATGCACATTTATAATAAATTATATAAAATACATTTGAGAACTAATCTCGATCGCTTGTAATCAGTTTTATTTAATGCTTTTTCAATAAATTGTTTATCGATGAGTCTCACTAAAGTGTTATTACCTTTTTATACTCATGCGTACTAATTAATACTTAAATTATTTTAATAAACTTACTTTACAGTTCTGTTATTTTTATCCTACTGCACTTATAATTTTTTAGGCTCACATATAACAATAGACATACATACATACACATACATACATATCATCACGCCATATCCCTTGCAGGGTAGGCAGAGAGAACAGAGTGCCAGAGAACTCTATCTCTGCATACTTCACTCGCTTCCTCAACATTCATAATTCTCTTCATACACGCTCGCCGGTTTCGGACACTCTTGACTCCACCTTCCTTCAGTACATGACCGATCTGGTCTAGGTAGGTTAGTCTCGGTCTCCCTCGGTACCTACATCCTTCCACTTTCGCATTGTATATCTTCTTAACCAGGCGTTCGTTCGGCATTCTTTCCACATGTCCGAACCATCGGAGCATTCCCTTTCGCATCTTTACACCAATACTCTCTTTCATACCTACTCGCTCTCTTACGTCGTCGTTACGAATGCGGTCGGTCAGCCTAACTCCACAGATTTGCCGCAGAGATCGCATTTCGACCGCATTAATTTTACTATCATACTCTTTTCTGCATACCCAACTCTCGCTTCCATACAGTAATGTTGGGACAAGCACTGCGTTATGTATTGCTACACGTGCCTTCTGGCTGAGGTGGTGGCTGCCGAGAAGTTGCCCCAACGCTCCGTTCACTCTATTTCCCGCATTCACTCTTCGTTCTATATCAGTGGTGTACCTTTCATCTCGGCTAAATCCACATCCAAGATATACAAATTCATCCACTTGCTCTAGTACATCATTACCTATTGTTACTCTTACATCTGTTCTGGTTTTATCTCTTTCAAAGTCCATTATTTTGGTTTTGCTCACATTCACGCGTAGACCCCTTTTTATAACAATAGAATTGTAATGATTTGACTAAGTTTTAATATCAACTGTCTGCCTGACGTAAACCCATCTTGCAATTGATTTTATTGCCCGTAATTATCATACAAGCTTTCGGTATATCTCTTGTTTCAAACTAAGACTGTCCAACCATAATTAATTTAATAGAGAATTAATAGGTTGCTTACTTCTATTTCATAAATAATTAGTTATTATCATTAATTACTTATATTCATTGTATATTTTTCATTTTAATACTTACTTTATAAAAGAATTTTCTTCGAAAATAAGTATATTCTGTGAGATAAGAAAGACTGAGTTTTATAATTATAGCGTTCAAAAAATTATGAATGAGTTAATTTTTTTAACCCAGTGTTTGAAGAGATGTAGTTTCTATTTGAAATACAATAAATGCAACTTCAGATCATAATTTGGTGTATGGTTATGTAAGCTATATATATCTACTAAAATAATCTATCTCATGATTTCTGCGTTTGTATTACATTATGACATTCGTAATAAATAGCTCATTACTCCTTTCAGACTTATCTAAATGAGACTAACTAAAATGCAATTTATAATATGCCTTCAATACATAAAAAGCGTATGTAGAAATACGGATCAAAATTGCAATTTAATTTCTTTAATGTACTGTAGCTTATTGCCACGAATAGAACTGGTATTGATTTAAAGATAACTTATTGATACATCAGTAGTTAAGATTTGTATCATTTAATTATACTGACAAGATACGAAGGTGAGTTCCGAATGTTGTTTTCGTTGTACCATTTAGTTCATGAAGTGACTAGTATTTTTTACAATTATAATATCACTACTTATTTATTGGTTACAGTTTCACTTATTCGATACTTAACTGCCTACGATCATCCCATAACGACAGTAATAAATAAATATATTATATGTATGCTTCAATCTAAACTATGTTCTAAAATGAATTCACTTAAAGCGGTAAAGCATAAATACTATATAAATAACAAAGTCATTAAACGTTAATTTCTTTTTCATGATCCCATTTGTGCCATATTATTAGACCCAAGAATTTTCTACAGGAGAGAATACACTCTTTTAATAGTGGCAGGATCGCACTGTTGACGATTTTCTGTCTATAGCTGCAGGTCGATCCGTCCGGGTTAGTACCACACTTTCGCAGATAATAATCGACGCCTGAGCAGTGGCAATATGCTGCTGCACTTCGTTCGATGAGCGAGAAAGCTGGGTGCCCAACTTTCTGGGTGGGTTTAGGGTTTTCACTGGTAGGCAACGGCCTAGCTGTATTCCTAGTATAGCAAAGGTCCATGGGCGGCAGTAACACTTACCATCAGATGTGCTGCTTGCTCATTTGCCACCATAAGTAATAAAAAAAACATTCTAAACACAACTTACATTTTTTTATAATAGCTTGCTGCCTTGTTCTCGATCCTAAAAGGGTAGATATATACGTCTGCCTGACACTTATGCGATGAAGATAGCTACCATAAAATACTAATTACCTTACATTATGTTATTTATACCGTACAGTTAATTTTTATGACACCTATACGACCTAGGAAAGGAGAAAATAGTAAAATATTGTATTTTATCACGTTAGCACACGGGGAGTAACAACATACAGCCCTCATTCATTCATTTGCTTTTTCAACTCAGTATTGTGGACATACTCTATAACATAACTCTTTTTCTTTATAACAATAGAATCTTGTTATAAAATATATTACCAAGATTCTATTAATAGATGAGCTTGGTTGAAAAATAAATCGATTAAAATGCCTGATGGTAATTTGCGAATAAGTGCAATTTCACCTATGGGTAATTTACTACAATAATGACGAAGATTGAACGGCGTAATTTGAACGCTGTAACTTTGAGCACTCTAACTCTCTCTATTTCAATTTTAATACTTACCGCGTTGAATTTCACTCATGAATATCTTATCATTTGTCTGTTTAGGAAATTACAGTCTATACCTATTTTTAAGTGATTTTTTTTTTGCAAATATTCGACGATAAACCTATAGCTACCTAGTAATTCCCATTGGGTTTAGTCAGTTATCCTTTTTTTTTTTTTGTGGGTTGGGCTACGGCCGTCGAGCTCCTCGCACCACTCTGTCCGGGGCGACAGAGGGGCGTAAGCACGCTCACCCATACACCACCCGTGAACCTCGCCTTCGTCGTTGGACCGGCCACCGGAGCAGCCTGAACTTGTCGTCAGTGGCCGTTAGTGAGTTATCCTAGGAGGATCCTAGGACCTATATATATATATATATATATATATATATATATATATATATATATATATATATATATATATATATATATAGGTCCCATTATTTAATACGAATGTCAATTCATAATAATATAAAAATTAAACTACTATATCCCTCCGTCCAAATGGATTGATATATTTAAATGCAACGATAATATAGATACTGACAGAAATGAACGCAATAAAAAAATGTAATAATTAAGTGTAGCATTTTAGGGCGTCTATTTCAAAATTAAGTGATCAATAAACTTAATAAACAACTTCACTCTACACTAACAATAATGACTCCTACTAGAATCTGATTACAAACAGCAAAAAAAAAATATAAGAACGCTTGTATGATAGCAGAATATTTTATTTTTAATTATAGTTTATAACTTGTGTAAAATAGTTTAAATAAAGTATTAAGCATTCACATTCTCTAACATTATGTAAAAATAAAATCACGATTTTATTTTTGTATACAAAAGAACAGAGAAATTCAATAAACTTCTATATGACGCAGACATCAATGAGGATGTCAGAGGCAAGTGATAATTAAAGAGACAACTGAACGAATTTTAATGACACTTTCTCCGATGTTTCATCTTTATTCTGACATCACGAAATACAAATTATTATTGCAGCCTCCGTGCGATGATACACATGTTTAACCACTTAACATTCTTTTTTTTGTATTTTAATTTGTTTTTTTTTGTCTTTTAACATACATTAGTAGTGTGATTAAAGTATCACAGCGGTTCAAAGATTGATTGTTATTTTAAAACAACTGAAATATTAAACTTTTGTCCGCTTCCTGACGTTTAGCTTATCAATTTTATCTCAATTATAACTTAATTATAACATTTATCTTAAAATTATTGACATAATTGAATTATAATTAATAATACATACAATATAGAAACTCTAATTATTAATTAAAAAAATACTGATTTTTAATATAGCTGGCAATATATCTAATATATATTAAATAAAATTATTTTTAAATGTAACTATTGATGTATATTAGGTACTTAGTCCTTATATAAATTCCCAAGAATTTATAAACAAAATTAAATGTAATAAATTTAGAAACTTAGTTTAAGATAATAAAATATACAAAAATAAGTTATAATACTTTAAAATATAAAAAAAATAAATTCTGTGCTAGATTATATGTACCATATTAGCATATTATAAACTTATCTTCTTTTCTGGCTATATACATCTCTCCATTGGGTATAAGGCCTCCTCCAGTTTTTACCCATTAATCAGATGAATTGATATTGATAATTAATATAACCGTATAAGTTAACTTAATTAACTAAAATTTGAAGAATTAATTAACTAGACCAAGCTTTACTTGCATAGGTTTACACCAAATGTCAATACTTCAAACGCCCTCACGTATCAGAAACGATTTTCAAATTACTATATCGATATTATAAATATGAAAGATATGTGCTCAGTATTTTATTTTTATGTTATAATGCTTTTATAAGATTATAATATGAATCGAATAGAGATACATATACAACTCTATATTACAATGGTTAATTTTTGTCCATAAAAGTGATTTTAGGGGACGTTAATTTGCTATAAAAATTGTTTAAATATAGTTTTAGATATTATAAATTAAATCTCTATATAAGTCTTACAAAATGTTAACAATGAATTTTATACTATTAAAACTATATAATGAAGAATATAGTACTTAAATAAAAGAGTTATCATCAATGTGAAAATTAATTTATCTATAAAGATTTACTACTAACAGGTGTGCCCATGTTAAAGGCAAAATTGAAACATTATGTCTACCTTGATAAGTCGTGATGAGCCGATTGCTAAAGAGCGGAGCGCTAACAAATTAGTTGAACGATATACGATGTGATAAAGCATGTAACTAATCAACTGACCTTGACCTGAGTGATGCGAGAAATTGAAAACATGCCCTACTTAACCTGGATATTGAATCCATTAGACCATTAGAGCGTGCATTGATATCATCTAATTTCATTAAACATATCTGCCTCAATATTTTTTTTTACACTTCTGTATGATCCATACAGTAGAAATGTTTATTAGTATTATAAAGCTGAAAGTATGTTACTTTGAACGCCTATTCTTACAGGTACTACAATTTGGATTTCAAAAAATCTTACTATATAAGATAGTTAATTTATCGGGCAAGCTATAATAAATAACTGTAAGAAAAATAAAAGCGAAGCAGTGTTTATAAATGGAGGAAAACAAATAGGTTCAAATGTGGTATTTGCAAGGTTCAATCGCTATTGTATCTCAACCACTGATAGCCAAAATAGTGATATATATATATATTTTCCGTGTGGTGACGGAGTAAGAATACAATTCACCACCCCCTATCTTACCCGTGGGTGATCATACCAGACGACTAAGGGATGTAAAACGCATATAATATCTAAGCAAGAGAAGGAAAACTCGAAACAAAACTCTATACCAACACGTGTGACCAGCGTGGTATAGTAGGTCAATTTGCCCTCCAATTATGGAGGAGGCTCGAGCCCAATAGTGGGACCTATATGCGCTGAGATTATATATATATATATATATATATGCGATAAAATAAGATGATACTAGTAATAATTTTATTAGTTCAATTATCTTCGAATATAATAATGCCTATAAATCTTTAAAACTTTAGTAAAATTAATATAGTAGCATATTCAATGACTGAGTTATAGAAATTTGTTTACATCGAGTTTATGACTTGTTTTTATTACAAATAATAAACTAGTTGATTATAAATTAAAATTTTAATTGGCAGTTGCCTATCCTTAATTATTTCTGAAAATTATCTACATACATAAAATGTAGACTTTCATAACTAAACCACAAATTATTATTTTAACTAATTTTAATATTTGTGATAAGATTCAATTAATAAAATGTTATTTCTGCATGTGTATTAAATGATAGACGCGCACCTTGGAATGATTACTATCGAATACATATTAAATCTTATTATTTTAGTCGAATAGGGGTTTCTAATCATCACGGCCGTAACCAGTATCTGCTCACGACGTTGTCACACTATCTATACAACTTTTTGTATATATATTACATAAACAACAACAACAAACAACTGTTTGATAATAAATATCATTTTATCAAAGTAACACAGCATCGTAATGAAAACTCTGTATTATCATACAAACTAGCCTTCAAACTATAAAGAAAGGCATATCAAAACGCTGTTTGCTTGGTTTTGACCAACACTGACTCTCATGATAGCTAAGAATACAAAAATCGATATTATTTTTTACTACATTTTACCTTTTATGGGTTTTCTTTAGAGATAAATGTCATGAAAAATGAAATAATAAGAAAAGGCAGACACACATACATTCTTGCAAACTTTCACATTTATGATCTTAGTAAGTTATTGTAAGTTTAATACTTAGTAATTATTTCTTATCATTTATCTTTCCAGCATTCTATCGTATCATCGTCTACGTTTTATAGATTTAGGTATAGATCTTATCACAAGGAGGAATACCCCATAATCCCCACGTATGGCAAGCGGATGTTTTTTTTAAGATAAAATTCAGCACTATGGAATTTCCTAAGGGATCTCTGTATTGCGGGGGACTTTACAAAATATTAAATTTAATGGACAAAAATTGCTCCTAAACTAAGAACAGTAATTTGGGGATCGCACAAAATAATATTCTGAGTAGGAATTGAATCCAAGACATCTCAACCCCGAAGGCATCTGTGCAGTCAGGATGTGCAATTATATTTGGTGTTATCAGATTACTAAGAGAGCGTGGTGATCACTTCCTTGCTGCTCCTTAAGCCGTTTATACAACTCATATGCGAAAGTAAGGATGGTATACATGGCATAAATGGTAGATTTAACCCGTCATAATATGGAGAGCTCTGCTAAATTGTATTGTATAATTTTATTTATTAAAAATTTATACATCCAACTGATGTTTTCACTTTCTCTATGAACAGTAATTTTAAAGTTTATATAATAATATAGAGTATAAATCTTCATTATCGCGCACAAATAACTTTTATTGATAATTTAATAATAATAATAATATAATAGTGGCAAACCTTATTAAAAAACAAAGGTGACAATAACTGCAATATTATATTTTGTGCATAATCACCAATTTTTTATATAGGTACATACAAACAAGATATCAAGTTAATTTATTTTGTTCAATAATTCTTTATTTTTTCTTCTTCTATAAACGTGAAAGACAAATTACCAAATGTTTTCTAATACATGGAAGTAAAAAATGACCTAGAAGCGGTAATGGATGTTCTTAGTACTGCGGTATTTATATAGGTTCAATCAGAAGCATGTGACTGATCAACATCTTTTTTTTTATGTAATGGCACTTTCATATATTTACTTTCATACAATCGTTTTAACAATTAAATATTTTAAAAATACATTAATTATTAAATGTAAGTTAATTATTAGTATTGTTAAGTATTATCTATTTAATCAAATGATCATGCTTAAGTTGTTTATATAATTAATATGTATATTATACTCGCGAACATGGAAGATAAATTTATTAAGCATTGACATAATTTATTAGTGTGTTTAACATATTAATTAGTTATGGTTATTGTATAATATTTGTATTGTTTAAGTATTATAGCAATTATTTATAATAATTAGTAATGGTTATAACACACATGTTTTAGGAAACTATCAAGTTTTTTGAGAAAAGATTATTTTTTCAGGAAAACGAGTATTATATTATGAGATCGGGTAAAACGTTTCTTCGCACTCTATATGAAAGTTCAATATCTTTTTTTTTTCAAAGTTTATTTAGATTTAATTACACTATATATGTGCCAGATTGTTTGGTGACTGTCTGTCATTTTGTAGGCAGCGACTTGATCCCGTTACTGTAGAAATTTTGGGACTTATGATTAAAAAGAAGGCGACAAGTAGTCTTGGCAGTACCCTCTTGATGTTAACCTGGTACTGTGTAAAGAATTCTGAAGAGACCGAAACAGATGAAAATCTGAAGGTGTAAGATCAGAGCTATATGGTGGATGCATTAATATTACCCGGCTGAACTCTCTTAATTTTTGCTGAGTGACTAAAGATGTATATGGTATAGCGTTATCTTGATGAAAAACCAAAGACCCTTTCTATTGAGCTATTCCGGCCGCTTTCTCTCAATTATTTGGTTTAATCTCACCAGTTGTTGGCAGTAGAGATCCGAATCGATGATTCTGCTAGGCGGTAAAAGCTCATAATGAGTAATACCCTGCCAATCCCACCATACACATAGCATCACTTTATTGCTAGTTAGTCCGGGTTTTGCCACAGTCTGTGATGCCTTCCGACCGAGCTTCAACCATGACCTTTTTTGCATGTTCTTATCGTACGTGTTCCATTTTTCATTACCAGTTATCAATCTCTTCAAAAACAGTTCGTTTTCATTACGTCTCAATAAATAATCACTAATGAATACACGGTTCATCAGGTTTCTTTTAGTGAGCTCGTGTGGCACAGAAATATCGAGCTTTTTTGTGTACCCAGCTTTTTTCAAATGAGTTAAAATTGTTTTGTGGTTAATTTCCAATTCTTCAGCTATGTCGTAACTACTGATATGTCGATCTTACCCCACTTTTAAAAAAATGGGGTTAATTGTATCAGTAACAGAGCGACCAGAGCGAAGTGTATTTTTAAGATCAACATTTTTGGATTGAAAACGTTTAAACCAACTTTGTACTACACTTACTGATGCTGCATTAGGTCCACAAACGTCACAACTATTTTCGCGCCTTGCGTTGCATTAACTCCTTTAATGAAATAAAATTTTAAAATGTATCGAATTTCTTCATTACATTCACTAATTTTGACTAAAAGAAAAACAAATAGAAAACAGCGGGAAACAACATTGTACTAAATTGTTTCTATATTTGAAATATAATCTTTTTAATGGTATCAAAACCAGCCAGATTCAACTAGTACAGCTAAAGAGATTTTATTAAAAGTTTATATAGACTAAAAGACTTTTTCCCCTACTTATTACACATATATATTGGTAGTAGCATATGGCGATAACTGTATCTGCTTACGTTCTTTTTCATTCAACTATATCCGACCACTAACAAACTTCACTCAGTTTGTATGCGATAGCGACAATGTTCTACGAAACCGAAATTAGTGAATTGTCTCTTTCCAAGAGTCGACCTGATATTTACCACCGCCTATTATACTATGACTATAATTTTCCGTGTGGTGACGGAGTAACAATACAATTCACCTCCCCCTATCTTACACGTGGGTGATCGTAAGAGACGACTCATCATCATCATCATCATCTCAGCTCATAATATGTCCCACTGTTGGGCTCGAGCCTCCTCCGTAATAGGAGGGAAATTAACCTACTATACCGCGCTGGTCAGACGTGTTGGTATAGGGTTTGTTTCGAGTTTTCCTTTTCTTGCATAGATGTTATATGCCTTAGTCGTCTCTTACGATCACCCACGGGTAAGATAGGGGGTGGTGATTTGTATTCTTACTCCGTCACCACACGGATAAGGACGACACGGAGAAGGAGACGATTAAGGGATACAAAACGCATATAACGTCTATGCGAGAGAAGGAAAACTCGAAACAAAACCCTATACCAACACATCTGACCAGCGTGGTAGGTTATTTTCCCTCCCATTACGGAGGAGGCCCGAGCCCAACAGTGGGACATATATGGGCTGTGATGATGATTATACTATGAGCGCTGCAATAGAAAAACTGCCAATAAAGTTATATCAATTTATCTAACCAGCATGGTATAACAGTCCAATTTATCTTCCATTGAGGAATAAGCTCATGTCCACTAATTATAAACCCATATATATTTTCCATATACGAAAAAGAAATCAATTGATGGAAAATGATTCGTTTCGTAGAAAAAGACTATACCTCCTGTACCTGTGGATATTTAGTATTATATAAACTAACGTAAATGGTGAAAAGCTTGGAGGAGTAATGGAATTTATCTCTATGACAATGAGCAGTCCGACTGAAAAAAATATTGAAAACGGAAAAAAAACAAATTCCGTAAATAATTTTACTTTATATAATGATTAAAAATTAACGTTGAAAGTTATTAGGTACAGAAAATCCAGGTAAAGCTAAGTGAAAAAAGGGGAAAAGTTATTAAAAAGTTGGCAAATATGCAGTGCAGCAGCAATTTATACAAGGATATCAGATTAAAATATTATTATATCATAACCGGATGTACTGTAAATAAATTAATAGATCAAAAGATGATTGTATAAATACTATATATACATTAATAAAACATGGTTTATCATTAAGAAGCAATACAAAGGTATAGATCCGTGTCCTGTTCCTGAATTGATTAAAAAATGTTTTGGGTTTTGCCGTGATATAATTCTGAGTACACAGCGTTGGCGGCAATAATTGTCAATACTAGTTTATTTTCATTATCCTTTATGCAAATAGGCTAAGAATATCATCATCATCATCGTGATCCTGTATATAAATACATACATATCATCACGCCATATTCCTTGCAGGGTAGGCAGAGAGAACAGCGTGCCAGATAACTCTATCCTTGCATACTTCACTCGCTGCCTTAACATTCATAATTCTCTTCATACAAGCTCGTCGGTTTCGGAGACTCTTGACTCCACCTTCCTTCAGTACGTGACCAATCTGGTCTAAGTAGGTGAGTCTCGGTCTTCCCCTTTACCTACATCCTTCCACTTTCGCATTGTATATCTTCTTAACCAGACGTTCGTTCGGCATTCTTTCCACATGTCCAAACCATCGACACATTCCCTTTCGCATCTTTACACCAATACTCGCTCTCTTACGTCATCGTTGCGAATGCGGTCGGTCAGCCTAACTCCACAGATTTTCCGTAGAGATCGCATTTAATAGTATATAAATAGGCTAAGAATATTCTTTTCAATATACTTCGCATATCATAAAAAAACTAAAGGAGATAATGTTAAAAAACAAATAAGAAAAAACAAAGTACAGCTTTATTATAGCAGTATAGATATTAATCATAAGACAAATTAAAAGCTTTTGTCACAAATGAATTTTAAATGATTAATCTAAACGTTAAGTTTTACCAGCAAGATAGGTTTATTTTATCATGCAAATGATGAATAACATGAATTTGGTAGTAAAAATGTCGCGTGTAAGCTCACAATTCGTCACGTTCTGCGCGTATATAAGTATCAAGTGAGTGATTAATAACGGGCAATTCAGAAGCCACTCACTCATACATTAAAACAAAAATCAGTCACGATTGCTTTACTTTCAATTTGAAGCATACTTTATATAATAAAAATCAATAGTAACATCATTGTTCTACTGTTCTTTAAATTAATATTCTATATCTCAATGTAGTATATCAACTTTTTCTATGCTAATTTTGTCCTATTCTGTTTTTTATCATTTGGAAGCGTTATCACAATATATATTCAAAACTTACAATATGTCAAAACTCACGATATTTACTCAATAATATCTGATAAACCTTAATACCTATCACCAAAGTAAATTTAAATGTATTTTAATGATATACTTTGTTATCCGTGTGGTGACGGAGCAAGAATACAAATCACTACCTATCTATCTTACCCGTGGGTGTTCGTAAGAGACGACTAAGGGATACAAAAAGGTATATAACATTTATGCAAGAGAAGGCAAACTCGAAACAAAACCCTATACTAATACGTCTGACCAGCGTGGTATAGTAGGTCAATTTCCCTCCCATGAGGAGGAGGCTAAAGCCCGACAGTGGGACATATTATGAGCTGAGATAATGATGAGGACTTTGTTACTATACACGTTTTAATATTTTTATGTGATGGTGACGAAAATAGGTTAAATTGAATTAGTATAAAACTTGGTATGGAAGATTCATATATAGAATGTATCGTAATTGTGATCAGTATATAAATATAATAACCGTGGTATTAAGTTCATACGTAATTTACGCAAGCAAAGTTGTAGTTTCAACTAATATTAACATAAAACTGTGGCGTAAGAATGTATAGCTTTATGTTAATGACACAATGACCTTCGATAGTACATTGATTGATAAGAGAAAAATAATTTATGTTATTATATCCGGTCTTATTATATTCTTATATATATAGATATATATTATGTTCTTATATATATATAATAAATATTAATCGCCTTGTAATGGTCTGTTGCTAAACAGTACTGCGATTCCTCTGTTTACTCCTTCGGAAATGAAAGAATAATATAATAAAAATTATACTGCAGGTTATCCAACAACAACCGATATCAAATTTGTATGTTAAGGCACGTGGCTACAATATTTTATCATATATCATTGTAACGTGGCACGATACTTGTCAAACTAGTAGGTCATTAGTAAAAAAAACTCGAACAGGATTTCTAGTATAATCTGCGGCGTGATAAATGCGGAAAATGTCAATGACAAAAGGAGATGTAGGTCTTTCGTAGAGCCACGTGCAAAAACTATGTATTGTACAGTTGGCTCTTGTTTAATAACTGCTCATCCAAATAGAGCATTTCGATCACATTCACATAATTCTGTACATTTTTTTGCATACATATGCATAATGCTTTATTTTTTTAAACCTCAAGCTAAGAAATAATACCTATATCTATTTCTAGGACTTCGTATTAACAAGCAACGGTTATACACAAGTTTTTTTTTAAATTTGGGATCATATATCTTAAACGAAGTGAACTCTTGTGTCTAATAGAGTTCGCTATCATTATAATAAATGGCGTTAAGTGTCACTTAACAGTAATATTATTTATGAAATAAGATCATATGGTAAATATTTTAGTACTTTATAATAAGCACCTTCTGAACTTGCGGTCCGATGATCTATATCCATAGAGTCTGGATGATCCATATAAAAAGAACATTGATTCAGACATTGTTTCAGCTATATTTGAGGTACAGTGAGGCTTTGCTCCAAACGATTTCACTTATTTTTCACCTAATCAACCTTATAAAAAAGCAATTAGGTGATCGACATATAGCGTTGATGTCTTTTACACGCTGAAAAATATAAATTACAAATCTATACAGAAAGTATGTATATGACATGGATGCAGTTTTTATATTTATTAATATTGATATTAAGTTAACATTATTAACAATAAATAGGTATCTATTAAGCTAATAGATACAATATAATGATTACTTTATATTATATGATTGTCACATTGACACAAACATAATAGTTATATTCAACGAGTCTTGGGTATGGTCATGTGAAAAATACCTTAAGTTATAATATTCATTCAGAACGTATATATAAATCTATCACTGCTCTAGATAGATAAAAATAAAATAATACCTGGAAACGTGCTCAGGTTGAAGGTAGTTCCGTATCTGTTGACGTCCGGCAAACCTTCGACATTTCCGAACAAACACAGTTGAATCACCTGGCCGGGACACGAGGCGGCTCGCGGGGCCGCGGGCCGCGAGGGGAAGCAGCGGGTCGCGCGGGGAGGCCGCGGCCGCAGCGTGCGAACATACACCCGCGAGGTCGCTGTCTTTTTACTCGCATTACCTCCTGACATTCGAACTTAATGGACTTGCCTTATTGAAATTTAAGCAGAACGACTACCGACGTAATGGAATAAAATTAGGTTATCGTAACGAGAAAACGGTCTTCGAGTGGCCATCTTTAAGTTCTCAGCGGCCCAATAGGAATTCGAAACATTTAGCGGAAGCCATGCGCTTCAGAAAGCTACTCGTCTCGCTCATGGTGCGGCCGTAGCGCGTGCGTGCGAAAAGAATAGATATAGGAACGCGCTCCTATCGGCGAATAGTCATTGTTCTTGGCTGTAATGGAACAAAATAAAGACAGAACAGCGGTTTTCGTGACTGCGAGATGGAACTATCAATATATACGAGTGCGAGCAAGAAGGAAAATAAAGTTTTTAGGGTCGATGGCCGAGCGAAGGAACTTAAAATTGGATTTTCTTAAGAAATATACTTAATTTAGGACACGTCTATCATAATTTCAAATGTTGAGTCAAGACTAAGTTTATGGATGTTTACAAATTATTATCGATGTTTTACTGTAATGATTAGCTCCATGTTATAAACTTATAACAGTATACACGAAGTTGTATTAGTTATTATATTCATTTATTAAATCATATTTGTAAAGATTCTTCATTATAAAGTAAACAACTATGAATTTAAGTAGACAGCCTCTATAAATTTGATAAATTATTAAACTTTGCTTATTATCGTTAATAGATTGATTAAATATTATTAATAATATTATCTGAGCAGTGATTTATTTTTAGGTGTAATATTTTGATTTAAAATAATTACTTCAATCATCAAATGTTTATCATATGTCTTCTGAGTAAATAAGTTGCAAATATTAATATCCGGGCTATTCCTATTTTATTCTCCCTTTATTTTGGGAGATACAACGTCTTCTCCCCGCGCGCCCACCTCACAGCGCTCACGAACCGTTACGCCGGCGTCCTTGGCTGAGTTCTTTCTTGTGCGGGCGCAGCAGGTCGGTCTGAACTCGTTCCGCGCTGCCAGTACCACTGTGCACGTGTGCCCTGTGTTAGTAATGTAACTATGTGTGCATTACAGCGTGCGTGTGTGAGTGCATTGGATTAGTCCTCCTAACGGATATTACAGAATTTGTTAGATAAATAACTTTAAATATAAAGTTGCAAGAAACATTAATGCGGAATTTATTTGAAACTTGTTATCTTTAGTAATAAAATAGATATGTTAACATTTTAGTATAGCACTACTCATATATGGATATATCCAATACACGACGCCTGCTTGTCTAATGCAATTTCTAATAGATTTTTTTTTTGTTTTGAATACAACTTCGTCCGCGTGATATTCACTTTTATTATGCACCCCTATTTGAAACTTAAAAATCAAACTCGACCAAGTATGTCCGGCAGCCACTTGACCATTTTCATCAAGGAGGACGCTTTCTCCAATTTTCTTTAAAACATCGGTAAATTCTTAAGCATGTGAATTAGTATTGCACAAATGCAAGACTCTTGCGAGGCTCGCAAATCTTGGAACCTTTGCTTTTAGAATAACACGAAGTCACTTGTTTTGATAGAAATAAAAAATCCCCATAGACATTAAAAATCCAACTAAATTAATAAAATTCTATTCATCTAGTGGCAGTAACTGTACAACTATCAATAATTAGGTACATACCACTAAACGGAAGTGGGGCTATTATTCTTCCGTGTACTGGTATTACTCGTAAGAATACGAAATGTTGACAATCCTTTCTTTGCTAAGAAAATCGTAAAGCAAATCTAGGTCTTGCATTTGGGCAACACTAATGTGAATGGTGACCTTGGCTTTGCTTGCATGTTGATTGTTAGGGTCAGCTTTCCTACTTGGGGCCACAGATAAAAATACTTCAGTGAAGAATTCATCTCATCAGTTCTATTTCCTCGAGTTTTAACAGGAAGAAAATCTCCAAAGAAAAGCACCATTGACTTTTCATTACGATCTCGTAGTGCTCGATCTACGGCCTCTGCATTTTTTTTTTATTTACCATTGTCCAATCAACGCAAACGATTAGACAGAAATCCTTAATAAAAACACTAATAGTGGTAAAGCCACAGTTGATAGTATTCTTTCTACAGCCACGGGCCGGTCCGACCCCCAGTCGGACCTAGTACCCCACTCTTGCAGAAAAGCAACGTCTGAACAGTGGCAATGTGTTATTGCCGCTTCATTTGTAAGAGGCGGCGGGACGGTGCATGCGCTATTACCTGCGTCTACTTGCCTTAGCCGAAGCCGCGGGTAACTGGAACGGGGAATAGTCCGCGGAGAGGCTGACCACGCGAGGGTAAAGCCCGATGGCCCGGGGCGTCATCGGAGATGGTACTCGAAAGGCCCAATGGTGATGGGGAGGGAAAACGGTAGGTTATGGGGCCACGCGGACAGAATGCAAGGCGTGTGTCCAGACCATGGCCGGCCAAAAAAATAAGTGCATGCTGCTTGCTCGTTTACCACCGTACACAATAAAACAAACAACACTTTGAATGTGTCGCAGTTTCGTGTTATTGAACATCCGAGATGTTTCATTGCTTTATAAATCTATCGGGTTTATAAACAATGTACATAAATCTATCGGGTTTTTAAACAAAGCTGTTTTACCACCAAGAAGTAATGCAGCTGCAGTTTCTGACGTAGTTAATTCCAAAGTTATATTACGCTGTCTCCTCATTTTGGTAAGATTGCTCTGCTCAGAGAAATCTTTTCAGGGCTACCCGGGGACATGAACATCTATCATCTCAGCTTATATACATCCCACTATTGGGCTCAAGCTTCGTCCGTATTGGGAGGGAAATTGACCTACTATATCACGCTGGTTAGACGTGTTAGTATAGGATTTTGTTTCGAGTTTTCCTTTTCTTCCATAGATGTATGTTCGGTATGATGTCCTTTAGTCGTCTCGTGGGTGATCGACCCATGGGTAAGAAAGCGTTTGGTGAATTGTATTCTAACTGCGCAACCGCACGGATAAATTTATAATAAATGGCTTTCATTACGAAAGAATTAATAAAAATGAATTTCTTGATTCGTGTCGCATTTTAGTAGCGTAGAATATCTTCAGATGGATATCTTTTCTATTTTATAATAATATCAAAAGATTTGAAAGACTGTAAAACAATAGCATCATTAAAAGCAAAAGACTCAAACGAATGGGGCTATAACTATTACAGGCCTACTCAAGGGTGTCATCTCAGCGCTGATCACCTTCAAGTGCTCTGCAAGCTGCTTGAAACGTACCTTTACTAAGTTCAAGTTAATGTAGTAGCTTTTGAAAATATAACGAAAAAATTATTTAAAGTTATAAACTAAATTATAGCGCCATCTATTGCTCATTTAACAAACTAAATAAATTTTGCATTTTATTAATTTATAGCTAAATTATATATTATTAACTAATTAAAACATTATTTTCTATCACAAATAGTTTTAATAGTTATTTTGACTACCTGACTAATGTTATGTATTACGTCAACTTCCCTTCAACTTTGGAGGAGGTTTGAGCCCAACAGTGGGATTTATATGAGCTGAATTGATGAAACTACTATATATTAAGTAATATAAATACTTTCCTTACACTATAGATAAATTAAATAATTATTTTGAATTGAACCTTCTAGTGACATAAAAGGCGAGCGGTGATTTTAAAAACTTAAATGACCATAACTTTTTTTACAGACATCAGATTTCAATGAAACAAAGACTAAATGTTGCTCTGAATTGGGCTTAATCTTTTTATCAAAATTGCGAAACAATCCATTCAGTAACTTCGGAGATTAGCGATTACAGACATACAGACAGACAATAAATTCCAAAAAATGTTTTTTATTTTCTGTCAGTGTTTTCTTACTGCCTAGATTCATTTTTTAATAAATTTATCAAATGTACAGACACGGGATTTCTACTGATTTATTATATGTATAGATTAAAATAAATATTTAATGATATTTTTTTTTTATTTTTTTTATTATGAGTATGTTATTCCACAGACTTTTTGTCCGTGCTCTTTTTATGTTTGTATTAATTGTTTTTTTTTTGTGTATTTAGCTCTTAGCCGCAGATGGCTTTGACAGCTTTACGGGGACTATGGGTGAGCGCTGAGGGCTCTCAACCCGAAGGTGATTTAATTGTTATGGTGGTTTGTTTATAAAATTAATGTTCTGTGGCTTTATTACATTTGGATAAAGCTTGAAGAGAGCAATTCATGTGTCACAGATGTTGAGCGGCAACATGTCTTTTGGGGTTTCTTCTTGGCGCTGATGGACTTGTTGGTGAAACTCTTCTACTTGTAGATGTTGCTGTCCTCTGTGATGTAGTGATGATGATAATGATGTCTGTGACGTTTTATTTTTAATGTTATATTATCCTATTTATATTTTATTGAAAATGATTATATTTTGTTGTTGTTCTAATTTTTCTGCCACTATATGTTGTGGAAATAGAAAAAAGATCAAGTATATACTATTAGCTCAACGAAGCATTTATTAAAATCCTCTTCTGGTTTTCCTTCGTATCTATTACAATATAATACATTATTGCTGACAAAACTTTTCACAATAGAAGAAAAATTTATCGATCGTATCACTCTATGACACTAGAAGCTTTCCTGGTCTTAGAAATTTGGGTATCCACTATATATTCTTTATTCTATATCATACTTGAATTCTTGCTGCGTTTCGACACGAATTTAATAAAATCTAAGCAAATTAAAAGTCAATCTGGATATCGATCAATACGACCCTTGTCCTAGTTGTATAGATTATGATCCGTTTTTATCACTCTACTAATGACATTTATCAATAAATTGCTTTGTACGCTTACGCAATATAGCTTTGTTACAACGTTGTATCATGTATTTGGTACAGCCAACGACACAATTAGTAAGAACGACCTAGATTGTGAACAACCTTTAGATACAACGAATGGAGATGTCGACAATGGCTGCAGGTATAATGGATTTTGATATTGGAAAAGATACATATTTTTTTCATTGTGTTTTTTTTATAGATTTACAATTGGGGTTTGCCTATACAATAAAACCGAGTAAGGATTGATACCAAACATCATTTTGCTGCTGAGTTTCTATTATAATATTTTTTAAATGGTACATGAAAGAAATCTAACCATCATCATTCTTCTACTCTTATTCCAATTACTTGGGGTCGATACAATATGTATACTCTTCTTTTATAGTTGTAAAAGTTATTGGCAATAATTTTTTGACCGGCCGCCTGTCAGACGTGAACCCTCCTTGGGAATGTAATTATTGATCAAACGGCATCAAATGGAGTTGGCCCAGGTCGTTATAAGGCTGTTAGTCGTCTTTAACGACATCCACGAGTAAAGTAAGGGTGGGTAGTATTCGTAGCCGCTACCACACAGCTGTTTTTTTAAATGGTACATTAAAGAAATTTAATATTTTCTTATATATTTATAAGTTTTGTAAGAATTTTGAAATCTTAAAGATTTATGATACTTTACTTACTTATGATACTTTGTTTTGTATGAACTCCATAAAATGAGGCAGTATTACAAGTAGGTACATTTACAATTACGAATAATATTTTCTTAATACAATAAATAATAATATTCTCTTTAAAAATAATATGAAAACATTAAATAATTATATTATTATACACAAACTGTTATAGTTTAATATCAAACTATTAAGATTTCGTTAGTAACCACAATAAAGCAAAGTTTTCTACTTAAAAAAAATCTAGAATACGCAAAAGTTATAAAATTTATTCGGATGTAATGATAGTTACATGTTTTGCCACCTAGGGTGGAAGCTTGTGCCTGCCTTCGGGACGTATATGAATTGACAAGAATAGCAGAATTAAAAAAAATGTATACATCTGAAAAAGTAAAGTGATCTAAGAATACATATTAAAAAATATTTAGTTCAAAATGTCGAAATAGCCACCAATATACGTTCGCAATAACACCAAATAACGTTATGGCATCTTGCGGCGCCGAATACCACTTAAAACAATTACAACCGTCTTTAATTACATTTTGTTCTCAGTACTGATTTTATTTTCGTACTCAAAAGCTTTTAATGCGATGAGGCTGAGGGCACTTATCGATCGTTGAGCAACGAGCAAGGACGATCACGCGGTACTCTGATCGGTACCACGCGACGGTGCGCGTTGTTGCAATAATTCCAACACGAGTTTTAGCCAATCCACGCATTACTAGCACGTTGAATATTAACATGATTGCCAGTACAAAGACACATGTCTTAGACTATAATGCTTCTCTACTATGACTGATAATGACTTATTATAAACGTTATTACAGAATTTTTATTTTATAATATTTGTAACTACATATGTAGAATGACAATCAAACCTTTTACTGTGATTGATAGATAGATACTATAACTTTATATATATTTACTACTATCCCGATATAACAATATCATTATATTTTCTTTCTTCAATAAAAAGAGACCAAATCGTACTCAAAAAAACTTTGCCTCGACTTTTTTAAGACTATATCTCAAGTTATGAAATCAATCCCTCAATCGCTTATAACTTCATAGAATTACAATTATATAACACAAACTACACATACATTACTATAATCTGAACCTACATATATAAATTACAACAAGATACAGAACAATTATTTGTAGATTGCACAAAGTATTGTCCTACGTGGTAAATCCCAAACTGATTATCATTATTTCTATTACATATTGTATAACGCATTTTAACTTATACTTTAAGTATACATATATCATCATCTCAACATCATTATCGCAGATTTATATACATTCCACTGCTACGCTTGACCTTTTTTCTTTTGGTATATCTACGCCGCTGCCTGCTAATGTAAAACCCAAAGCCACTTAGTTGGGCGGCCGGTCTTTCACTCACCGAATGAAGCGCAATAACACATTGCCACTACTCAAACGTTGATCTTCCACGAGGGTGTGGTACTATCCCGGACGGACCGGCCCGCGGCTGTAGACAGAGAACTGTCAACAGCATGCTCTTACCACTTTGAATCTCACTCCACCTTACCTTTTCTACTATTGAGAGCAATTCATCTATAATACTAGTTTGATCAGACGGGTTGGTATAGGGTTTTATTTCGAGATTGCCTTCTATTGTAGTACTCAAGTAATGTGGTAAAAATAAGAAAAGAACTGTCACTATAACTGCCAGCAGTGAATTATTAGTCAGTTATATTTTAATACCATCTATTTTATAAAAGCAATGAGATCTTTAACAGAGGCAACTATTTTATAGTTTAATAGCGTAATAGTATCGTACACTCATAAATGATACCTATCCAATAGTCATAAACGAAAACAAATTAAGGAAGTCTTTATAATGTCGATGGAAGATAAATAGTTGGCAGTCGACATTAGGCCGGTTTATTATACTTATAAACTAATATCGTATTTATAACGGTTTATGACTGCCCTAAGCTAAACCATGTTTCCCTTCAATAAATTTATGTGTTCGAAGTTTCAACTATATTAAATAATATTTATGTCACTATGTAGTAGAGAAATATCTATAGACAATACAATTAAAATAAACACCAAGAAAAATAAATATAAGTACGCGTTTCAAATTCTTTGTGGTAAAACATATCATTTAAAGGTGAGACATTGACTCTTATTTATTACTCAGGGAGGATAGGACGCAGTATGGTATGCCACCAAGATGTGACTTTCCACAGTATCGGGACATCACTCAGTGGGTTCGTTGAAACGTCACTCGGTGAGTTATAAAGACTAAAAAAGGATTTAGTGGTCAAAAAATAAAGAGAGGTCTTCCGTGTGGTGACGGAGTAAGAATATAATTCACCCTATCTTACCCGTGGGTGATCGTACGCGACTACTAAGGGATATAAATGAATATAACATCTATGCCTGAGAAAGAAAACTCGAAACAAAACCTTATACCAACACGTCTGAACATTAGTATAGTAGGTCAATTTTCCTCCTATTATGAAGGAGGCTCGAACCCAACAGTGGGACGTACATGAGCTGAGATGATGATAATGGTGCGTTTCAAATTCCTTGTAGTAAAACATATCATTTAAAGGTGAGAAATTGATCCTTGAGTAATAACTCAGGACGCATAGCACGTAATAAGGTATTCTACCAAAATGAGATTTACACAGTATCGGGACAGTACTCAGTGAGTTTGTTGGGACGTCTCTCTGTTAGTAATAAAGACTCAAGAAGGATCTGGCGTTCATTAAAAAATAAAGAGAGGTTATTTATCATATAAAATTTCATCCTAATTACCATTTCAAAATACATAATATATTTATTTACAAACACTTGATTTAATATTTGATAAATTCGAGCACTATTGTTAACTGAATGGCTAACTATGAGTTCATTTATAGCTTGACATACTGCTTTAGAAAAAAATCATTAATAAAGAAATCATAATAAGTCTTGTACAATATTCCCGCTTTTATAAATATTAGCGTAGATTCCGAACATATTTGTTACTTACGAATTAATCATTCCTCCACGGTTCATGCGAGAATTTGTATTCAGTGAAACAATTTCGATTTGTACTAATGTGTAAGCACGTGAGATTTTATTATGCACCTTATGAGTATGCAAATAGAATTAAAAATTATAAATGGCAAACACATTAAACGCCTTGCCTACCTATCGCTCCATGAATCAGATTAAAGACTTACACACATTTATTAGAGGCATACATAGATATGGTGTAGATGTGTGCGTGGTGTGTTACATAGTGTGTACGTAACAGCGATGTGATGCACGCGTGTGTGTGCACACATACATACAAACGCTGCCGGGAGGTTCAACGTACCAGCCGCCACTACGAGAGTTCCTTGTTCCACTTACCACTGACACTATATTATTATTGTTCCAATGAGTTTCCGATCTCAAGAGGATTGTTAGAATCCTTTTTTCACCGGAGTCATTTTGTATAATGATTCATACTCTTTTTTTGTTCTCAAAACTATAGTAACATTTTTTATGTAGGTCAAGTTTATATAATAGATAATTAAAAATATACAATAATTTATTAGCTGCGTGTGGTTTTATAATAGGTACTACTGTCTCGACGTTTTTCTATATTTTGCGGTATTGATTGACATTTATAGACATTGTTTCGTTTTAATATTTATAGTTATATTTTATATTATATTTTATAACCTGCAATAGATTTGAAGCCTCTTTTCTTCTTATTCACTAATTCACTAATTATCAGATCTAAATTCGAATTTTTAGTCTAATAAAAAAGTATTTAGGAATGTAGTTCATATTTTTAGATTTTCAGGATTTTTTTAAATCATATCTGCGGTTTTTAACTGCACTTTGCTAATAACAACCAATAAAAAGTTAAAGTTAAGTATATTTGAAAAAAATACTTACGTTGTAGATAAGAGAGATAAGTGACTTATATTTTATTACTATTTTATATTACCCAAATTCAAACAAACACAGTTAATTAAATAATTTTACAATACTAAAGACATAATAAATAAAATTATATATTTATGATTGTGTCCAAAATTTACAGATATTATTAGTTTTTTTTATACCTGTAAGGACCTTCGTTATATGACATTAATTAAAATAGCCAATGCATTAAAGAGCTTTAAAATAATAAAGTGTCACAATTTTGCGCAATACTAAATTTTACGTAAATTATTAAAAAAATTGGAGTTTATATGTTAAATAAATTTAACATAAGATTCCATGTGATGACATGTTAAGAATCTAGTCATCCCTTACTTGCACCTATAAGTCGTAAAAACGGGTTAAAGTATTACCAGCCATATATTATTGGTAATATAAATGTCAGTCAACGCAGTACAAGAAGCAAGTGTTTGGTATCAAGAATGCTATTTACGTTTTACATACATATTTGAAAACTCTGTTGCTATAGAAAAGACATCAACGCGCAACCATTCGCTTGGACACCTGGAAAGCTTTTTTACATGGCAAGTTTTGTTTGTTGTGTGTGGTTTATTATATCAAATTTATAAAATTTTAAGAAATTCAGCATTATTTTTACGTAATTCACGATCAAAGAAACAGTCAGACAAAAATTTTAATAATCACCAAGCTATGTTCTGGCAATGATTGGATTTAATTCCAGAGGAGAAAAATGCATATATACTTCACATAAATGTTTCTCCATGATGAAAGAATAACTAACGTAATAGCATAAGTTAGAGGAGTTGAAATAGCTTCTATTTTTAAATTTTAATCTCTTTGTCTCTGTGTTTCTATGTATTTTTTTTTACTTTAATTATTCTGCAATGAGTATATTAATCTCCAATGAGCCATAATGACAAAGTCATACTTGGCAGTCCAGTTGGTGATCAAAATTAGCGTTATTGGATAATTAGTGAATAAAAAGGTTTCCAACTCCTTTGGTAATCCTACAATTGACTTTCACGACTCTCACTAGAAAAGTTAGTAGAAGTAAGTATTGACGCATTGTATTAAATTATTCCTTTCCTTCTCCAAAGAAACTTCAGTATAAAGTCCTTTGTCAATCCGTCTGACCAGCGTGATATAGCAAGTATTAACTTGGTTTGGCCTTTATAATGACTGGGAAATTATTCCCAGCCATTATAAAGGAGACTTAAGCTGAGCAGTGGGGCATATATGGGCTGAGATGAAAAGGAAGAAGTTAGTATCTGATGACATCTACAGGAACCAAAGTGGTAATAACACATAATTATACTTATTATTTATTAATTAAGATGATTTCATCATACAAAAATAAAACCATTTAGTTATAAAGGTTGTATTTCTGTTAATATATGTTTTAAAAATACTGCATATGATGCTTGCCTAATATAGGTTTTATTGAGACAAGATTTTGCGAACTAAATAATATTGTATCTAACTCTGCGCAATACAAGCTCATAAAATTTAAACTGGTTCTGCAACATGCCAGCTCCTGTTTTTTCATCAGTCTGATACTGAGTTTTATATCTTTATTGTTGTGAATAGTAATGTTGTTAATAATTGCAATAAAATATATTATCATAACGTTGACATTTTGAATATCAAATACCGTAGCTCTCTCCTAGATATAGCTATGCTGTAGTCTTTAAAATTTATTTATCACAAACATTTTTACATTATTAATAGTGATAGACTATGCTAAATATAATTTGCTGCCTGCAGCCACAAACACACCGGCTCGTCCAAAATTATATCACACATACATACATATGATGATATGTATGTATTTATGTGTGATATAATTTTCATCACGCCATATACCTTGCAGGGTAGGCAGAGAGAACAGAGTGCCAGATAACTCTATCCTTGCATACTTCACTCGTTTCCTCAACATTCATAATTCTCTTCATACACATTCGCCGGTTTCGGAGACTCTTGACTCCACCTTCCTCCTTACATGACCAATCTGGTCTATTTTATCATACTAGCTGAAGATCTGGCAACGGCCTGGCTGTGCCTCTGGCCTTGCTAAGGTCCATGTGCAGCAGTATCACTTACTATCAGGTGTACTGCTTGCTCGTTTGCCACTATAAGCAATAAAAAAATAAAAAATACCTATTCTCTGCTATGCTACGCTGGCCTAACGTTAGTATAGTACAGTATAATGAGTTTTTATATTTATTCAATTATACGTTTTCTTGAAATGATGTAAACCATTTTTACTATAAACGTGGGACGGGATTAGAAATTAGACAATGATTTTAATGTATGTAATAATTTCGATATCTTAGTCGTAAAATGTTAAGTTTTTAAAATAATAATTAATAACAGTATTATTTAAAATAATAATTAATAACATCTAATGTAAATTTGAAATTATTTGACAGTTTGCCTGTGGAATTAATGTTATTTTAAGATATGAACCAAAATTTCACACTATAAAATTTATAAAATTGGTTTATTCTCATTTAATATTTTAATACTTATTATTAAATGTTATGTAATAAGTAGACCAATTAAAACTGACGTTATACAATTTTTGTTATTTATATTTCTGTTTAAAATAAGAAATTCAAATCATCTAAAATAGATCATTTTACTTCTAACTTTAAAAACCGTTTGATTTAAGAAATTAGAAAATTCACATTTTCAAAGTATAATTTACGGATAAGTGTTAATAACTATTAATATAACATTAAATGATATTACAAATTTGCAGTCATAGGTTGTTTAAACATTAACTTTGTTCAGATTATTATATTTTAATTACAATATTTCATGGTATTCAATTATTTTGTACGAATAAATAGATAGTTTTTATTTATTCAATATAACTTTAATTTAAATTTAAAAAAAATAGGATTATATTTTTTTTACCTTCTTTTATTGCACATATTCATCTTCATCATCTCAGCTTATATATGTCCCACTTTTGAGCTCAAGCCTCCTCCATAATGAGAGGGAAAATCGACGTACTATATCACGCTCATCAGGCGTGTTGTTTCAAGTTTTCCATCTCTCGCATAAATGTTATATGCAGTTTATATCCCTTAGTCGTCTTTTACGATCGACCCACGTGTAAGACAGGGTGTGGTGAATTGTATTCTTAGTCCGTCACCACACGGATGATACATATATTACAGAAATCTTACTCTTATTAGATTGGGAATTCTTCGTAATTGAAATTTGCCTTATTCACTTTATCTAAACGAATTGGCACATAGGGCTGTTTCAAATTTGACTTTTCTTGCATTGATATTATTTATTTACGTTCCATAGCCACGGCTATATGAGACCATATAGCCGTGGTAAATGAAAGTGTGATTATGATTTGTGATTTCTTTCTAATTCCATCACCATACGTTTAATAAAATTATGCATTCTTACATAAAGTCAATCACGTACTTAAAGGTTACAATTTTTACAAACTATTTTTTCAGATATTCATAATTTAATAATAGAGTTGATTTATGAAATTATTTAATTTTCGTAATATTAAAATTTCTCTAAATTATTGCTAATGGTGGCAGACGAGCAAGCAGCACACCTGATGGTAAGTGTCACTGCCGCCCATGGACCTTTGCAATACCAAGGGTATAACTAGGCCGATGCCTACCAATATAAACCCCAAACCCACCCAGTTGGGCTTCCAGCTCTCTCGCTCACCGAACGAAGCGCAATAGCACATTGCTATTACTCATACGTCGATCTTCTGCGAGAGTGTGGTACTGCCCCGGACAGACCGGCCCGCGGCTGCAGTCAGAGAACTGTCAACAGTGTGGTTCTACTACTATTGAAATCTCTTTGAAGAACCAGTGAGGCGGTATAAATGTAAGCAAATTTCAAATGAATCATATCCTCTTAATCTCATTTTATATTGATCAGAAGTCGTTCGTATTACTATTAGTCAGCAGCTTTCTCTGCTATATAGGTTAAATTTGCCAAATATTGGTACAATAGTTAGAAGGTTAAACATGTGGTTAGTGAACTTTTTCGAGTCTTCCTTCTTTCACAGAGAATGTGTTGTTCACTTTGCTCTATTAGTCGTCTCTAACTAAAGAAGGGTGCAACCTAAAGAAGCTAAATCTAAAGAAGATGAATTATATACAGAGTAAAACAAATTTACTACTTCTATTTCAAGACATAAAAGATATAAAGTATCATCACCGTAATGATCACGGTTGTCGTATTGTGCTTGCAACTTTAATCTTATTTATAATACATTAAGATCTAAAAGCGACTGTGAGTGGCGGCGAAAGCCGTAAGTATTAATGAAAGCAAGCAAGTCTTTGAATATATATTTTGATATGACGCTTAATAAAATCTAGAATTAGCTTTAACCACGCCTTGTATATTTAGTCATATGTGTATCTATAATACACAACGCTAAAGAGTTTGTTTCAATGTGCTACTCTTAGGAATTATCAATAGGATTCCAAAACTCCATGTAGTGTTAGATAGGCTGTGTATATAAAAAGGCGATGTTTGATAAAATATTATATAGGCGGTGCTTCTCGCGCTATGACCGATCTTTCTTCAAACGAGATTTAAGAGAAGCACTTTCTTCACGGTAGCCTAACGCCTGGCTGTACCTCTGCTATTGCAAAGGTTCATGAGTGGCGGTATCACTTACCATCAAGTGTGTTGCTTGCTCGTTTGCCACCATTGAAATTATAAAATTCACATATTCAATTCTGCGACACATAAAAGTGCAGCAGAATCTATAAAATTTAGTAGAAAAATTGTAAAAATGGAAGTAGCTCATTCTGCGTAGTTGTTGTTTTCATGACAACTGCTGAAATAACAAAAAGGCGATTAATTTATTATGAATATCTTTAATGTTGATACCATTAGTAAATTTGTGGAACAAGGAGAGTTTACAAAAGAAATAATAGTATTAAATAAGTGATTCACGAAAACAAAGCTAGCACAACTTATATAGTGTGAAACAGGTTTTGCCCACGTGATAACGTTTATTCATGATGCACATGCCGAAATTCATGACAATGATTCAATCACAGAGTTTCGAATGCACAGTTAGGCTAGTAATATAAATATTGATCTTTCATACAAAGCTATACTTTGTTGTTTCGGGTTGAGAGCCTTCATCGCTTACCCATAGTCCGCGTAAAGCTGTCAAAGCCGACTAATAGCTAAAAGCACACAAAAAAAAATGTGTGATCGATTCCACTCAGTTCAGTTCAATTTCGACTCAGTAGTTATTACGTGTTTGTGTAATTTGTGTCTGGTAATTATATGACTACTTAGATTCAAAATACACTGTGTCAGTTACTTTCGTAAGATAGTTTGATGACATGGGTTCTATCAAACCTACCTAGCTACGGTAGGATCGCAACACTCTGGTGGAAATACTAGCTTCAATTGCCAGTCCGCCTGTCAAATATGACGATTATGACATTAGTTTCCATTTAGTAGTAGTAGGATCATGCTGTTGACAGTTCTCTGTCTATAGCCGTGGGCCGAACCACAGTCTCGCAAAAGATTAACGTCTAAGTAATGGCAATGTGCTATTGCGCTTCGTTCGGTGAGCGAGAGAGCTGGAAGCCCAACTGGGGTGGTTTCGGGGTTTGTATTGGTAGGCGTAGGCCTAGCTAAACCCTTGGTATTGCAAAGGTCCATGGGCGGCAGTGACACTTACCATCAGGTGTGCTGTTTGCTCGTTGCCACCATAAGCAATAAAAAAAAATTAAAGATGATCGACGTCGAACAGTGAAAATTACTAGGCTAATGAATTACTTCATTAAATTACTATCTATTTATAAACCACCACGGTATAACGATCTATGGTTTAGTGCAGACTGTTGCCTTTTAAATAAAGTATTATTAAATAGTGGATTAAATATAATAATTTAATTGATTATTATGTTTATTATTATTTCAAGATTGTCTACACGTAAACCACTGAAACAGTGATTTACGTATGTGATTACCATTGCCAAGGGTTTAGAGCTTAATTGGGAACATGTATTATTAGGTTTCACTGACAAGTTTCTAGATAGTAAAGGAGTGTGGTCATATATTCTATCGTATCACCTTCCCATCTCCATTGAATTGCCAACGTTATCGGTTTTTTCATCTTGGTAGTCCCCTGAGTGCGTTACCATCCCTCATCAACTAATCCTTAAAGTGATGTCAAAACATACAATCATTATGTTACACATTTATGTGATTCATGGTAAAATAATTTATTACTTACAGCTTTAGTTAATTTATTATTGACACTTATTTACAATCATTTTCACCACAAAGTTTTCTATGTATATATTAATAACCACTTATATTATATATAGTTCCTATTAATATATAAATTTTAATAATATATAAATTTAAATTGTAATTTTTCAATCTGTGACATATTTTATTGATAAATCATTTGTTACTCCGTTTATAATGATTAATGCTTTTGGATTGTTTAATTTTATTTTTATAAATATATTTAGTAAAACAGTATACGTTGTTTAATCCGCAACAATACGACTGTAACGTAATTAAAATTTAATCTAAATTTTCCGTTGCAGCAAATAACTAAGTAAACCTGTTATATTTTGTGTTTTTTATTAATTTATTATTCATAGAAACTTCTATGCATATAAAGTGAATATTAAATAAATATGCATAATATAGTTAAATTCAAGTAGAAATGAAATAAATGTTTACAATACCTAATCAGTTGTTATTAAAACCAGTATTAGTCAAGGTAATACATTTTTGATATATATTTAAATATAAATAACAGATTAGAGTTCATATGACTCAGAATTAAGTGTTGCCAAAAAGGTTGATAAGGAAAACTTTAAATCAAAATCGTATGCAGAATTTATTTTTAAATAGACGGTTTTTTTTTTATTTTACTTGATTTTATATTATACATACACACACACACACATATATATATATATATATATATATATATATATATATATATATATATATATATATATATATATATATATATATATATATATATATATATATATATATAAATATGTATGTGTGTGTGTGTGTGTCATAGTGTCTTTAGGACTACAGTAGTTACTGTTTATTAAGCCATCAGTATGTTCTTATGGTTTATATGAAGCGTTGTGATGGTGGCAGCTAAGAATATTAGAATATTATCAACCCTTAACATACATTGTTTGTAGTGTCGTAAAAGATGATTAAGAATCAAATTACACCCAGATTCAGGATCATAGTTTGTGGATCGTACAAAGTATTTGCCTGCTTAGGAATCGAACCCGCGGTACTGGCATGGAAGGTTGGTATCTTAATCACTACGCTATCTATGCAGTTCATATTGCATTGACTCAAGCAATTGGGATAAGATCAAGATGATGACCTTAAATGTACATGATATTTTACAAATAATAAATAAATTGATATCTATTTTATATTTTTAATGATTCGCGATTTTATTCATAAAGAATGTTAGTGTAACATACATACATACATAGCCTCACGGCTGTTTCCCAGAGAGGTAGGCAGAGACTACGGATTGCCACAAACCACGATCCTGACATACCTCCATCGCTTCATTCATGCTCATCACAGACTTCATGCATGCTCTACTCATATTAGTGTAACATGTTCGTGCAATTTCGATTTTTACGTAATAGCAAACCTTTTCTCTCTACTAGATGCTGTTCTTCAATGCTGTCATTGAGAGTTACCATTAAGAATGTCACTTACATATTACTAACGTCACGTAGCCCAATCTAGAATTGAAATCTGAGAGCTTATGATCTTCAATCACTCATTTATACTAAAGACTAATTTAGCAGTCAGCAAATAATATATTTACATAAATATATATGTATTAAGGTGCTATTTTCACATAACATACTATTTAAATGTAAACGTGTTCGTGTTCCTTTTTAAAGGTTAATTCGGTCTGTCTGTTTCCACGTGCCTGAAGAACTATGCGATTTAGTAGACCGCCCCGGGCCCTATCCTTGACCTTTGCCCTATAGCAGCAGCATAAAATCATGGCCAAACATTGAATTTATCATCTCCGGATACGTCTGCAGTTGTATTCGTGACATCAAAATAAGAAAATATAAAATTTATTCAAGTATAACGACAGTAACTAAATTATAAAGAGGGTAACTATTTTCATTCTGTTTTATTTAATCTTATAACGTTATTTTGAGATACATCAATGAAAAAATTGGCGACAATAAGTCGACCAAATTTATGTCTTTTATAGTGTAATAAAAACCGTGAAACATTAATAAATTGTTCAACCGTTTTAACAAAAGCTTTTACGAAGCAACGTGGATAGATTCGAAGCACCAGCCAGTAAAGTATTAACAGGTTTAATTTAAAAACGAAGAACAATTTATAGACCTTCATTAATATATTTAAAATTATAAGTTTATTAAGTGACAAAATAATACAGAATTACAATTTTTCTCACGAATCTTACAAGAAATGGAAGGAGTCAAGCAGATAATATTTTTAGAAGAAAAGGCATTTTAAAATAAAAACCAAAACCAACCCGCTTGTTCGACATAGTACAGTAGATCAATTTCCCTCCCGCTAAATCTGTGAGCCATTGTGAAATGAGAATATGAACAAGAACAATATATTAAAGTCTCAATGAATCACTTTAAGCAATGTTTATGTGACAATATTCTAGTTGACACTACAGGTGTACACAGGTGTAAATAGGTATTGTCCATCATTCATACAATTCAATTCATTAATTCAGTTCGTTGCAGATTCAATGAGCACCAACCGCTATAGAGGTGCATACAGACGAGACGACTCGCGATTGACTTTCACCTTCGCCGTAAAACTGTATAATATTAACGTCATTTATTATATTATAGATAACTCTCAAATCAAATTTGTTTCTAATTATTTTAGTAAATCGTTTTTGCTCATATAAGTTAAATTATTTTTATATATCTATGTACCGTCCTATTTTTATACTTGGGCAATAATATCAATAAAGATGAAATAATTAGGTTTTCTTAAAAGACTTTAATTCTTTGATAGTGAATTTATCTGATATGCATATTCAAAGTGTAATAAATTGCGGTGATTCTCAATAAAATATTATTTCGTACAAATAATTTAAATCATAATCTTATATCTTACCTTTTGCTGCGCCAGTGAACGTTTATATCTGCAATAAAAAATGACTATTAATTAAATACATCTTAAAAGCATAGATTTATTATAGAAAATCATTTAAATATATATTAGATATATGAAAGTAAAACCGCGTTAGTGTTTTTAGTGCTTATAAAAACTTATGGCATGGGTAGAGCCATTTTAACCATAGTAACTTAAACAAAAGAACTTTTTATGCACGGTATGTGAGTTGGACTTCAGTTAAAATTTTACCAAGTTTTGAATTTTTGTTATAAAACGTTGATTTGCAGCAGGATTGAGAGTGAATTGGTTTTATTATCAAAAAGTATCAGCGTTATGAGGTTCACGACGTAAACATTTTGTCAGCTTTCTACTTGACATTCTTATTGACCATAACAACGGCATAAAAGGTAATGCTCCATATTTAAGAAAAATATAAGAATCTCTTATTCCTTACGCCTTACGTAGAATAAATTCTAAATTTTTTTTAATATATTTTATATTGAATTGCATCATCAGACAGACATCTTATATGTATATTTTATTTATTTTATTACCATTTTTAAATAAAATTATCACCAGACACATTGTTGGAGCATATTACATATGCATTAGTGACTGTGTTTAAATATTAATGTAATAAGTAATGTAAACATATCTTGACAATAATGATAATTATTACTATGTGCCATTTAAGTAGTTAAATATATTTAAAACTTAATGCGTGTGAGCATAAACGAGTTCATTAAATGTTAAGAGGCTGTTTGCTTAGTTTGAAACTGGTGCAAAACAAAAGTGGTGCAAACTGCAGAACCAGTCCTACGACAGGAAGCGGCCTCGAGGCGGCTATCTCCTCCCGCACGCCGCTGCACCCCCTCACCTGCTATGAGACCACCTGATCCAGACAAAGCGTGTCCTTCGCACAGTGACGCATGCAAGTGCATTGCACTAATAATACGGACCGAGTCCTTTCCACGTCCGGTAAGCAACAAAGCAACAAGTCCCGTAGTAGCGAACTGGTGACCTAGCATAATTTTAATATTCAAAAGATCTTGCGTAAAACTATATCGGTGATAAAAAAATATGGATAATAACACATATTATGTTAGTATACATATAACTGTAGAGTAATTGATTTCATAGAGTAGTGCTACGAGTATAATTAGTGAGTTTCAGTGCCAAGAACCTTGTGCTCGAATCCCACGCAGGATTTTTATTTATAATTTCATTTTACGGAATTTGTCGCATACTATTTTAACCCTAATTCTACTAAACTTTTCAGATGTAAGATCTGCTAATATAGTATTAAGAAGTTCAATATCACTAGATGTAATCGTTCACGCAGGATAATTCTTTGTATAATACACAAGTAATAATTTAGGTCTAAATATAATTAAAAATTATAATTAGAGTTAAATTTGTAATGCAAATAAATAAAATATTTATATTAAAATAATTTACTTATATTTACATGTTATTTGCTATGTAGTAGCGGCTACGAATACTACCAATTCTTACTTTGCTCGTGGATGTCATAAAAGACCACCAAGAGTTTTATATCGAACTGGGCCAACTCCACCTGATACCGTTTGGTCAACAATTATATTCCCAAGGTGGATTAACGGCTGGTCATAAAACTATTGCCAACAACTTTAGCAATATATAGGAAGGTATTGCGTCAACTCCTAATTAATTAGAATAAGAGCAGGAGTATTCTCCTCATAATGAATAATGATGACACGTTAGTTGTTTTTATTACGACTTAACTAAATAGTAGTAGATTTTGTTAATCAATACTTTTATCCCTCGATACATTGGTCCTGGAAACAAGGTACTCAATAGTTTCTTTGTGTCTGTATATGTATATAGTAAAAATATTAAGATGTTCGGTTAAGTACATGAGACGTGAAAACGTAAATAACAAACCCACATTGCTGTTTGTAATATTAGTCAGAATCTATTTTATAATTTGTACGATATAATAGATATAAAGGTTTATCTATAAAAAAGGATGTTTGTATATATGATATCGCTAAACTCAGAAACTATTTGACTAATCATTATAAAAAAAATATTGTATTGTATGTATATGTATTTTTTCATGGAGAAGGTTATATTCCCATTGATGTAACTTGCCACTAGACGACCCTGACATATATCGAGTTTTACAAACAAACCAATGGGCTGGATTTGCTAGTATTATATAAAAGTAGGTTTCTTAGTTCAATTTGTCTCAAGACCTACATCAAGCCACTTTATTGGAAATTTGAGAGCAGTTTCATTGCAATAAGACAATATTTCATACAAGTTTCAAATTTAAACAAATTATAATTTGAATAGCTACAGATATTCGTTTTTATTATCTATGTGTAATCGATTCAGATACGTCATACTGATATTAGGTTTCTCATAAGAAAATTTTCAACAGTCTAATGGAGTTTGTAACTGCCTAGTAACTGGATAGTATTAGACATTGTGCGTGCGGCATAAGACTTACATTAGTGAAGTGTGTATAACACTTAAATCAAAACTCTCCTTGATAAATAAGAAATCTTTATTTTAAAAAATACTTCTTCTAACTGATATATCACCAAGCAATATCTATTAAAATATATTATATAATAGATAAAGATATAAAACTAACTTATATCAGTTTTTTTTTATATTTTCGAGACAAAATCAGCCAATATTAATTTTTCGGCAATCTAGTTTACATTAATCTTTGTATGAAAAAACTTACGAAGACGAATATAGGTTGGTAGAATGATAAAAAATAGATACGTATAAATGCCAGTCCACTTGTAACATAATAGCGATTATAAATATATAATAGCATTAAACCTATTATTAATTAAAAATGAAAAGATAAATGAAAATCTACTTAAACAATTTGCGCGGTAACAACTTAGATTACAATGGGTCTTCGTATTTCTATTGCTGTGGATGTTACAAAAATGGCTGTATTATTATATCAAATTTCGTATATTGGTGAATATTTCCACAAATGCCACGTTTGATAGACGGATTATCGATCTTAAAATCTGTTATAAATTTTCACAGAAGTGTGCTGTTGCCTATTTTATTGATGATTGATCCCCTAGCTGATTTTTACGACTGCCTCAATAAAGATTATGAATATCAGTGGAACGAAGGGTGAAAAGAATATTATGATAAACCACTATTATTAACAATGCGTTGTTAATAAAATACAGTTATCTGTGTAATGACGTGTGGGATGATTTTAAACATATACAAAGTGTGAAGATGTTTAACATGCATCGTCTCGCAGTTGTTATGTCATAAAGCGATGATTCATTCACACAGTATTCAATTCAGTGTTTCAACAATAGCATCGACACTTTCTTGGGGAGGATTTGATAATCGTTATTACTTTATGCATTCACCCACGAACCTTTGTGAAGACGAATTTTAACGTGTAAATTTATTTGTTTCGCTTTAACGACTTCTAAATGTCAAATTGTTTCGGTCATCAATGAACTTCGTGATATTACTTTAATCATATAAGTGTATAAGCTGTGATATTTTTAAAATATTCTTCGTTCTTAGAAAGTATTGGTCATAAGGCTCTTTCAAAATAGAAGGGCATTTGACCTTATTTCTCTTGAAAGGATATTAACTGCTTACGTGACTTAGTTATTTTATACGACTAATGAAAGAAAGTTGAGGTGACATATTATAGTGTTAGTATGTTAACACAAGGAGCTGTTTAACAATTATTCATCATTGTTTTAGAATATATATGTGCCACTGTTGGGCTCCAGCCTCCTCCATAATAGGAGGGAAGTTGACCTACTATACCACGCTGGTCAGATGTGTTGGTATAGCGTTTTGTTTGAGTTTGCCTTCTCCTGTATAGATGTTATATGCGTTTTATATCCCTTAGCTGTTTCTTACGATCACCCTTGGGTAAGAACTATATTCTTACTCCGTCACCAAACAAATTTATTTTCACTAATATTGTTAATTAAAAAATACATTTTTATAAAAAATATTCTTGTAAGTGATAACATTAATCAATGCTTTTATATGTTCAAATGATTTATTTGTTACCGTTAATGAAGTGAAATAAATTTCAAAAGAGAAATGTCAATTTCATCCATTTAAGTAAAAACATATATCACGTGAATTTCACATTTAATGTAAACTGTTAATTTTTATACAGATAAAGCATGGACGAAGTCTGAAATAATGAGCTTAAATCTAAATAGATTGAATCTATTTGAATGCTTTTAATAAACATTCTGCTAAAAGCGAACCATTTAATTAAGTTTATTGAAAAATTTGTGTCTTACCATAGTGTGACCAAAGTTCAAAGTTCTACAGGTTTATAATTTTTAATCACACTATCTTTAACACACGCAGATGAATAGAAAAATGACAAAAATGCTTTATAAATAATAGTTTAGTATCATATGTGTTATACGTCAGAAGTTTTCAGTCCTTTTATATGAACTGCATTCAATGATAAAATAAAGCCTGTTTTTCGTATATTTACATCTTTATATAAAAGTAAATAGGTAATATACAAATATTTTACTACATAATATTTAGTTTCCCGTTGTAGGAATATTTTTATCCTCAATAATCGGACACATTAAAACTTTATAAGGAAATCAAAGAAAATCTAGAGAAATAGTAGTTTTTGTGGAACTCATGTTCTGACAGATAGAACGTGATCAAAAACCACGTTGCTGCAATTACTATATACACTTATTTTTTTATTCAATTATTTATAAAAAAGTGTAACTATGATAATTAATTTTAATATCACAAATATAACACGGATTTAAATCTAAAATAGCAATCTTTCTTAATTACATTTTTAAACTGTTTGAAGAGCGAACTCTACAATGTATTGGCAATGCCATTAGTAGTTAGATAAAGTATGCCTGGCTGGCATTTTCTAGTAAAGAAATCAGTTATTACCTTTATAAATCGTGACTCGAATGTATTTCTAAATATAATAGTCATAATACAGAGAGTAAAAGAACAATATCTTTAAAGTACACGCGGCGTGGTTGAGATTGCCGGCAGCATGGTGGCGGCGGCACAAAGCCTCTCTGCACAACAAGCAAACCTCATCGGACCGCCCAAAGAAACGATCTCATAGAAAGTAGAACAACTCATTTATTTATTCAGTGCAGTGGTGGGTGCGAGCGAGACGTCGCCGCGAAACTGGCTCATTAAAATAAAAATCCGATTTCTGAGTGCAACTCGCGCGAAGTTAAAATAAATGTTTCCAACGAAATTTGCTCGAGTTACTCCAAAAAAGGTGCGCGAAACGCCTCTGCGAGATTATAAGATACAAGTGCGAGGTGAAACCGACCGCAATAGCTTCCGACACATACGGAGCGCGCAGAATCGCTACAGTCGCGTTGCCCTTAATTTTGTAGGCATAATATCGATATATGTACATTTACATGAAATATGTCAATATAATAATGTACTAATAAGCATGGAATGTGTGCTCATTATCATTGAGAGACCTTTAACATACTTCAATACTTATCCCGATTTATTCGGCATATTTACAACACCTTATCCTCTTTATAAGTTAGGCAGATGAAAATTTCATTTATTTTTAGTTAGTTATTTTAACAACCACCCACCCACTATCGGTTTCATATGTTATATTTAAAAATATTATCACATATGACACACAAGTGAAAAGCCCGTCATCAGCGTCTATTAAACATTATTTAGCAGTTTTTTCCTCATTTTAATGACTATTTTCACTATAAGAACAGTCTTTGTGTGAATATTACGCAGTCGGCACTATGTTGCATTAAGCCACGATATAATACAACTCTATAATCATAGTCACGATTCGTGTTATCCGCACCCGCGTTTGCTATGTAAATAACACCATACACGACATTCCACCGTTCTACGAAATGTATATCGTTTCTTATTTTGCATCTATCGTGTACCGACTTGAACGAGTTTCAGTTTAATTAAACAAAAACGTATTGATTACAAAAATGTACCACTCGTTTGTGTGGGCACCAACTACATTCCAATCCAGTGCTGACTGGGTAGACCGACAAGTGTTGTCATTACTTAAAGATATTTTTCAAGTTCGATTTTATTCATTATCGTTAATCGAGTTTACCTATAAACTGATATGATTACAGTTTCTTAAATTACATCGAGTTTAATAAAAGCAAGAAAGAGATATGATCTGTGAAAGTGTTCGTGTACTGTCTAGCTTAAACGTATTAATAAATTTTATGATTTACGGAGCCACGGTCACATTATAATGTATAGCATACGCTGTTTTATTGGTTAATAAAAATGATTTCGCACACCGAACTCATTTGTGTTAATTAAAGTTTGGCAAAACATTTATAAGTAACATTAATGATAAAAGCATTCAATAGTAATAATATAAGTATATAATATAAATAACGATGAAACTTTCTTCATTACATTGTATATGATTAATTGGTGAAAATAAACGCAAAGTTCAGAAGTTAGTTGTAATTAACGTAAAACTTTGATCTCAAATTGCTTTCTCAACAATATGTCAATGTTCAATAAACGTTTTATATTACATCTAGATTTATATCAATATCAATCTTTGTACACTTAATTTATTTACCGCTAGGTGCAATTTCATCTAATTGCTGTTACCAATTAATGTTACATTTTGGTCATTCAACTATACTTATAGTGCATATTTGATTAGTATGACGACCTCAGAATTTGCAGCGTATATGTTTGAGTTAAAAATTGCTAAAATTAATGCAATTTTATTAAATTCTTAGTGTTAGGCCACATTTCGTTCATGGCAATTAAATTAGGTTAGTTACCGTTATTACTTAATTCTGAACATAATGGAATATATATACTAGACTGACGTATTACTTTCCAATGAGCCTACTAATGAAGGTTGGTTGTTTTGAATCTTTAATGCTAATTAAGATTAAGAATACAAACTAGCGGCATCGTTCCATTTTATGTGTATATCTTGTAATTTAGAATGGATAGAAATATAGGTAGAAGTGTGTAGGTAGGTGAAGCTGTAAGTCACTCCTTTAACGCTATAGACATTTGAGCTTGGTGTTGCTAGTTCATAGCTTCTAAAAGATGACGAGACTAAGCAAGTAGCGGGATTTCTGTGTGATGGTCGAATAATAATAATAATATACATTAGATGTAACAGCGAAGAACAAGGTAATCTTTTTTATAACATACTACCACCCGGTCATACCTCTCCCAAATAGTTGGTCATGGAAGAGACGGCGTTTAGCCTACCTACCATGATCAACCGTATGTACCTCTATGTAGCCATTTTAATTACCCACTGGTACTGAATCTACTACTGAGAAAAAAAAGTAATTTGACAAACAGCAGAATAAAGTTATTACTGTATTGAATCCTACTTTTCTTTCAGATGTGTCTGAAGAAAGAGAACAAACGCCGCTGACTTCATACGTGTTAGAGCAGAGTTTGAAGATGTTGACATATTTTACAGTGCATCTTTAAATTTTACATCCAATCATAAAATCATCAAGAAATTTTACTTATAACTTATAATAGCTTTGTAAAACTATAAATAAATAACTACTTTAAAGTTTTCGAATATAAACCTCCTTTTATTAGACAAGTAGCAAGTCGATGTAATCTAATTGTATGATGAGATCTAATTTTAATTTTAAATTAACTAACAATGCACATGTGCAATTTGCCACAAAATATTTCGAAATGTTTTCGAAGGAAGTGCCGAATTACGAAAACATAAAATGTACCGAATATAAATTTTATTTAATAACAACATATCCGTTGTCGGTTCATTTATACTTACTAATTTATTATTATATTAATTTCTT
Source organism: Lymantria monacha (assembly GCA_905163515.2). Taxonomy (NCBI): domain Eukaryota; kingdom Metazoa; phylum Arthropoda; class Insecta; order Lepidoptera; family Erebidae; genus Lymantria; species Lymantria monacha. Next base: position 21,288,581 of record LR991082.1, read on the forward strand.
AGGCCAACTGATTGTGGCTAACTGTATCATGTCATGTCATTCATTGTCTATATTAAAGCATGAAAGCCGAAATAAAATGGAACGGTAGCCGAACAAACATTTGTCGTTGACTGACATACTAGTCTTTCTACAAAGTTGCTTGTTTCATTTACGTCTGTATGTTTAGCCATTACGATATTTACCAGTGCTACTACGCAACGCATTTTTATAGTTATACGTATAATATCAGGCTTATATGTATTCAAGAAGTCTAAATATGTGTATTTATTTTATTTAATAGTAAAAATCTACACACAACGCTTGTCAAACGTGTTGGTGTAGGGTTTTTATTTTGAGTTTACCTTCTTTTGTACATATGTTATATGTATATGATTTCTATTTTTTTTTCTTTGCTCTTGATGGCAAACGAGCAAGCAGCACACCTGATGATAAGTGTTACTACCGCCCATGGATCTGTGCCAGAACTATATCTAGAACACTGCCTACCAATGAAGAATCCAAACCCACCGAGAAATTTGGTCTACCAGCTCTCTCGCTCACCAAACGGAGCACAGAAGCACATTGCCACTGCTCAGGCATCAATTTTCTGTGAGATTGTGATGCTACTCGGGATGGACCGGCTCGCAGCTATAAACAGAAAACTATCAACAGTGTAATCCTACCACTATTGATTTACCTTAGTCGTCTCTTACCACATCCACGTGCAAGAAAGGGAGTGGTGAATTTTATTATTACTCCATCACCAGATAAAAAACCGTATGTAAGCGTTAGTACCGTAAGTTCACCTATTTCTGTTCGGCACAAAACTTTGTGATTTTTGTTACTCACACTTTGTTTTTCCTATTTTATTAATTTCAGTTCATAATTTGCATGTATACATTACCGGTATTTCACAAATAATTCAACAATGAAGGAAATATTTTTAATTAGACATTAATATTAAAATATTAACATATTACACTACTTTAATATCAAGATAGTATCTATAAATTCCAAACAGAGTAGCATGAGACTCTTTAGTTTATACTATACAATGTTCACAGACCGCATTGTTTCATAAATGATTCATACTTTTAAATAATTAGTTTCATCAAATACAAAATAAAGACATCAGAAAGCGCTGGCTGACGGCTACATTCGTGTTTTTACACTTATTCTATTCCATAGTGATATCAAAGAAAGAGAAACGGTTTGCGTGTTAATTTAATAGATAATATGTGTGTTATGTAGCATTTATTGCATAACAAGGCCGCCCGCAACAATGTGTAGAAATTTATAATAGTTAATTAAGTAGGAATATATTAACATCTTATCATTGGCTAATCAAATTGACCTAACTTATAATATTGACCATGCATGTTTATTTTTAATTCTTGTAGCGTCATCCTCTCCTAGGAAAAGTTTATTTCTAGCTAAAAATATTAATGCTGTTTTGACTAGCAGCTAGTTTCACTAATTATAGAATCAATAGCGTTGCCTTAATTGAAACGATAATGGTGATAGAAATTTTCTTTCAAGCTCCATGTAGCTTCAATTTACATATAAGATTTAAGTTGCACAGTGTACTTTATACAAGTTTAAATAAGTGTATAAAAACATGTTTATTTTCTAAAAAATAAGGAAATGTAAATAACAACTCTTTAATTTATGTCATTTTGTTTCTAAAGTAAGTCTTATAATTAAAAATTACTCATTCAAAAAACAATCAAAGAATGTAGCTAAAATATATATTTTATAACTCAAAATATATGAATTATAATTGATATATGTATATATAAAAAAATACAATAAATAATTTAAATACATTTGATTATTTGGTTACTGTGGAGTTTTTGTTTTATGTGTTTGTAAACGTATCAAACGTTTATTGATTAGCTTAACGTCATTCACTGCTGGATGTAGGCCTCCCCAGGAGAAGACAATGTCATAATATTTAGTCATATTGGATAGGTGGAGTTGGCGATTGCAGTTGATGTTATAAGATTTCCAGTAGAGAGCTACTGTCTATTCTCCTGTTGATATCTCAGCGAGTCTTTACAAGCTTTCAGAAAAGTAAAGAGCGGCGACACATTATATTCTTAAACCCTTGATGGCCTTAAGCCATCCCAGGGAGAAATAAATACAATATCTGAATTAAATTTACATACATATCATCACGCCATATCCCTTGCAGGGTAGGCAGAGAGAACAGAGTGCCAGAGAACTCTATCTCTGCATACTTCACTCGCTTCCTCAACATTCATAATTCTCTTCATACACGCTCGCCGGTTTCGGAGACTCTTGACTCCACCTTCCTTCAGTACATGACCGATCTGGTCTAGGTAGGTTAGTCTCGGTCTCCCTCGGTACCTACATCCTTCCACTTTCGCATTGTATATCTTCTTAACCAGACGTTCGTTCGGCATTCTTTCCACATGTCTGAACTATCGGAGCATTCCCTTTCGCATCTTTACACCAATAATCTCTTTCATACCTACTCGCTCTCTTACGTCATCGTTACGAATGCGGTCGGTTAGCCTAACTCCACAGATTTTCCGCAGAGATCGCATTTCCACCGTATTAACTCTCACTTCCATACAGTAATGTAGGGACAAGCACTGCGTTATGTATTGCTACACGTGCCTTCTGGCTGAGGTGGTGGCTGCCGAGAAGTTGCCCCAACGCTCCATTCACTCTATTTCCCGCATTCACTTATCGCTCTAAATCAGTGGTGTACCTTCTATCTCGGCTAAATCTACATCCAAGATATACAAATTCATCCACTTGCTCTAGTACATCATTACCTATTGTTACTCTTACATCTGTTCTGGCTTCATCTCTTTCAAAGACCATTATTTTGGTTTTGCTCACATTCACGCGTAGACCCCTTTTCCTACAATCTTCTGTCATTGTGCCGACTAGGGTCTGCAGGTCAGTCGCTGACTGTGCCAGCAGGATTGCATCATCTGCATAAGGAAGAGCAGTGACCACTGAGTCGCCCATCTGGACTCCCACATTCATATCGTTCAACCTTTGGAGACATTTATCCAGATATATGATAAACAGCCTGGCTGACAGATTGCACCCCTGCTTAACGCCGATATTGACGTCAAACCAAGGCGACATTCCATCATCCAGCCACACACAGGCTCTATAGCCCATGTAACTGGACTGCACAGCCTGTAGCAGTTTACCGTTAATACCATACTCCGGTAAAATGTCCCAAAGTTCCTTTCGTACAACTGTGTCAAATGCTCTCTCCAGATCCACAAAACTGCAGAAAACCCTCTGACCTAGAGCCAGATGCTTCTCCACAATGTTGCGCAGAGAGAACACTTGATCCTTGCATCCCCTTCCACTCCTGAAACCTCTTTGTGTCTCACACAGTAAACCATCGGACACCAACCTCATTCTCCTTTCAATAATTTTACCATACACTTTTGCTGCCAAACTGGTCAAGCTTATGGCTCTGTAATTTGCGCAGTCATAGCGTGAACCCTTGTTTTTAAACAAAGGCACGATGACTGCGCTATTCCAGTCCCCGGGAACCATTCCCGTGCTCCAACATAAATTGAGGAGCAACAGGAACGCCTCCCAGACACAGGAACCACCAAGCTTGATCATCTCGGCAGACACCATATCAATGCCCGCTGCCTTACCATTTTTCAAACTTCTTATCGCCCATTCAACTTCATCCATACTGATGCCATCGGAGGACGCCGTCGCCGGATATTGATCTACTAGACCACATGCGACACCGGCGCCAACCGTAGCATCCGCATACATATCGCCAAAATATTCACTCCATCGGCTTAACACGTCTTGTGTTTGTGTAAGAATGTCTCCACCTTTAGACCTTATTTTATTCATTCTGAAGGCTGACCAACCACCCCGAGACTTCTTCACCTCCCTCCAAAAGAGTTTGGTCTTACCCTCGAAGTTTTTAGTCAGCCTATCTTCTGCACTCATACTTGCTCTATCACGTTTCTCTTTCACTAAGACCTTGGTGTCATTCTTACATTGCCGATATATTTCTTTCTTCTGTTCAGTCAAACTATCATTCAGATTCAAAGAATATATCATATTATTCTAGTCATTATTATTCATAGTCCAGCCACGCTTTCTTCTTTTGCTCTACGGAAGCTGCCACTTCCGCATCCCACCATGCATCACCATTTGTTTTTCTATGCTTCTTTGTACTTCCACATACTTCTTTCGCTGTATCTACCATGCTCTCTTTCAATACTCTCCAGCATTCTTCAATGTCCGATTGCGGCTGGCTTGCCATCGTCAGATGTTCGCGGACACCCTCTGCATACTTTTCTCTTACACACTCTTCTTGCAACCTTTCAACCTTTATTCTTTCAAGCCCTCCGAAGTGGACACGCTCTCGCCAGTGCCTCCACTTTCTGAACAGACCACTAAATCTCGCAATAACGAGATAGTGGTCCGTATCGACTGTGGGGCCCCTGTAGGCTCTTGCGTCCAATATGCTGCTTCGGAGGCGACTGTCTACCAAAATTAAATCTATTATGCTTTTCTGTTCATTCCTTCTCCATGTATACATATGGATGTCCTTATGTTGGAAAAATGTGTTTGACACAATAAGGTTTCTCTCCATGCATACATCCGCTATGAGCCTACCTGCGTCGTTCACTCTCTTATCACCAAATGGACCAAGTACGTCCTCATAGTCGGGACGCTTGGTCCCCACCCATCCATTCAAATCTCCACATACAATCACGCGTTCACTGGTTTCTGCCATATCCAGAACTTCTCTAACATTGTCCCAAAACTTCTCTAGGCCTGATGCCACCGAGGATCCTACGGGAGCATATGCTACAACCATGAATACCTTGGTGACACCTAGTTTTATACGGACCCAAAGAAGTCTGGGATGTATAAACATCCCGTAATCCTTCACACCTGAGGCCAAGCGAGAGGACAACAGCACTCCTACCCCCATGCTGGCTCGATCGCTCTGTGGTACACCAGACCACAGAGCCATCCCGCCACCAGGAAGATCGCAGGCGTCGCTGCCCCTTCGCTTGGTCTCTGTTACACAGAGCACGTCTAGCTATTTGTCCGCCATGACGGATATCAACACGTGCAACTTACCTTCCACACAACCTCTTACATTCCACGTGCCCACCCGGCACTCTGCTCTCCTCGACTCGCCTGACTGGGCAAGGCGTGATGGGTGGCGGCCCCCATCGCCGCAAATTTATTTATATTATAATATATATTATATTATATATAAATAAATTTAAATCAGAAGTGTTAAGTAATTTTTTAACTTACTATATTTTTCTTTCGCTCAAAGCTTCGGATTGATTTAGTATGTATTTCATATTACTCAATAGACGGTAACCTCTTACCACCAGATAAATAATCTATTTCTTTGCCAACAATTATCATTATCATTACAGCCCATATATGTCCACTGTTGGGCTCAGGCCTTCTCCGTAATGGGAGGGAAATTAACCTCCACGCTGGTCAGACGTGTTGGTATAGAGTTTTGTTTCGAGTTTTCCTTCTCTTGCATAGATGTTATATGCGTTTTATATCCCTTACTCGTCTCTTACGATCACCCACGGGTAAGATAGGGGGTGGTGAATTGTATTCTTACTCACCACACGTAGAACAATTATACGGTCGACTAAAAGTATAATCTTTATAGTAGTTATAGAGCTACCATTAAAAAACTGCTGAAATATTGTTGACAATTTGTGAAAGCTAATGTCTTTCACAAATTATTAATTATGGGAATATGGTATTCCATAGTCTCATTTACATTCATTAACAATCTTAACAATTAACAATAACATCATTAAACACTTGAAAATAAACATACAAAGTGTGCACTTTTATGAAGCCTTTGGATTATACTATTTGTTATTAAATTATCTCTTTTAATTTTTATACGTTAGGTGAAAAAAAACTAGGTTTATGAACGTTGCATACAAATTTTACTCCTGATTAGAAATAAAATAGCGATATATGATTCTGAATAATTGGAATATAAAGAAAACATTAGCTGTGTGGTAGCGGCTACGAATATTACCAACCCTTACTTAGCTCGTGGATGTCGTAAAAGATAACTAAGAGCCTTATAACAACCTGGGACCATTTCATCTGATGCCGTTTGGTCAACAATTACATTCCCGAGGAGGGTTCACGTCTGGCAGGCGGCCGGTCATAAAACTATTGCTAATAACTTTTACAATATGTACTATGAAAGTAGATATTGTATCAACTCCAAGTAATTAGGATAAGAGTATGAGAACGATGATGATGCAAGGAAACATTTGAATATAAAGGATGTACATAAAATTAGTTATGATGTACTGATATTTATTTTTAATAACATTTCAACAAAATCAAATTCCAACTTCAACGTAGAAATATTTTCGTATTCGCCTTTTAAAGTTCTCTATTTTTATAACCCACTAGAGGTTCTATAAAATACTTTTTACCTTGTACATTAATGCGTAGAATATCAGATTAATATTTGTTTTCAAGAATTATATGAAAATTAATTGTAATCATAATTATTTGTGCTAAAAATTAGGTACCAGCAAACATAGAAACGGATAGATATACAGGTCAAACACGTAACCCTATTTACAATTTCACCGCAGTCTGGTAAATGCCTGCTATTTTAAGCTAGTGCGATAATCTAAATCATCATAGGTCTGTGACATTTGCTCGATATTCCAGCAAAACACTTGGGCAAATAAATGTACACATTTTAGTTATAACTATACATCATGGTATTGCGGATACATCCGCGATCGCGTGATCAGGATCGAACTAGTCACGAAGCTCGTTGCTACGTATACGTATAATACACTCAACATTGTCTTGGGTCCGGCTAGTTGCATAATATCAACCAGTAGCTAGGTACTACCTGTCACAGTTACGTCGCTCAGCTCAACCGTAATGTCAAACAATAATTACTGCAGCTAAAAGGTCAGGAAACCGCAAGCATAGCGCTAATTCTATTCTGCTCGTAATAAACGTAGGTTTAAAATTAAGGGCTCTATTAAAGTATATATATATTATTATAACTAGCATAATATACCTATATATATACCTTAAATCATGTTTTTTTTAGTATATACATACATATCATCACGCCATATCCCTTGCAGGGTAGGCAGAGAGAACAGAGTGCCAGAGAACTTTATCCTTGCATACTTGACTCGCTTCCTCAACATTCATAATTCTCTTCATACATGTTCGCCGGTTTCAGAGACTCTTGACTGCACCTTCCTTCAGTACGTGACCGATCTAGTCTAAGTAGGTTAGTCTCGGTCTCCTCCGGTACCTACATCCTTCCACTTTCGCATTGTATATCTTCTTAACCAGACGTCCGTTCGTCATTCTTTCCACATTTTTTTTAGTAATGCAATAAAAATCATTATTCCCTTAATTATTACATATACATTAAAAAATATATTCTTTTTACTGCACTAAGGAACTAATCCTTGTATGGCGGGAAACTTTACAAACACAAATTAACACGGACAAATTATACCCAGAATCAGTACAACAGTTTGTGGATCTCATAAATTATTGTTCTGCATGGGTATCGAACCAATAACACTATAAGTCATTACAGAATCACGTTTTTACAGAATTAAATCATTTAAAATCATAGATGTGAGTTTGAGTTGAGACTTTTAATACAACTACGTGCTTATGTACACAATTTTTCGTTTGACTTTTGTACAAGCCAACGCTGCTGAATGATCTTAGTATATTATTTGAAAATAGTTCGCCTCTGTTCAATAAATACGTTTTTGTTTCGATTCTTTGTTATATGTTCTATGCACACTGTTTCATGAAAACCATGTACTGCGAGAATTTTAACGAATCTTGTGGTTAAGAATGTTACAGACTTCCTACGTTGAATGTCGTAGGTTCAAGTATTTGACCGAGTCTGATAGTGAAATATATCCATTAATTGTATGTTTATATATAAAGTATACAACAACGCAGGGATTGACTTCCTTACGCAAGATTTATCATCATCTCAGCTGATATATGTCCCACTTCTGGGCTCGAGCCTCCTCCACACTAAGAGGGAAATTGACTTACTACACCACGATGTTCAGACGTGTTGGTAGGGCTTTTTTCTTTGTCTTGCATGGATGTTATATGCATATTCCTAAGTCGTCGTATTCTTAAACCGTCACCACACAGAAAACTCAGCGCAGGAATATCAACTTCTATATACAGAGTTTGTGTTGTTAATTATCGTTAAAACAAGTTATTTAAAATTTACAATTGGTATAAAAGTTGTTGGCTTTGTTTTCTATAACTTAATTTAACATTACCACCACCGAATCATCACAGTTCCACTAAATCAACATAACGGTATGTCGACAACTCAGACAAGTATTTTTGTTCTATACTTATAGTTGCTTTTTTTTTTGAATCACGATCATTCACGGCTACGTAAAAGGTATCGGTAACTGTGGGCGGTTGATCGGTGCTCTGCTTTACATCTACGTAGCTTATAATAGTGAATTCCATTAGAAGTGAGAGTGCTTGATTTTAGATAACATTATATACTACTGAAACAGAATTTGTAACGGGAGATATATTGTGAGTGAGATACAACCGATTCTTAGAAAATATTGTGCGATAAAACATTTTTATAACTATACCATATTGCTTTATTTTAAACTTAAAGTTAGAGAATTAAATTTATTACAACAGTAGCTAGTGTATTAGTTATTAATATCACTGGTACTTACAATTTTTTATATTCAAAGACGTTTGTTTTCTTAAATGAAGCATAATTTTAGTGTAGCTTGAAAAATACTTTATTAATTTGATATATATATTACATATATACATACATATCATCACACCATATCCCTTGCAGGGTAGGCAGAGAGAACAGAGTGCCAGAGAACTCTATCTTTGCATACTTCCCTCGCTTCCTCAACATTCATAATTCTCTTCATACACGCTCGCCGGTTTCGGAGACTCTTGACTTCACCTTCCTTCAGTACATGACCGATCCGGTCTAGGTAGGTTAGTCTCGGTCTCCTCCGGTACCTACATCCTTCCACTTTCGCATTGTATATCTTCTTAACCAGACGTTCGTTTGGCATTCTTTCCACATCTCCGAACCATCGGAGCATTCCCTTTCGCATCTTTACACCAATACTCTCTTTCATACCTACTCGCTTTCTTACGTCGTCGTTTCGAATGCGGTCGGTCAGCCTAACTCCACAGATTTTCCGCAGAGATCGCATTTCGACCGCATTAATTTTACTATCATACTCTGTTCTGCATACCCAGCTCTCGCTTCCATACAGTAATGTCGGGACAAGCACTGCGTTATGTATTGCTACACGTGCCTTCTGGCTGAGGTGGTGGCTACCAAGAAGTTGCCCCAACGCTCCATTCACTCTATTTCCCGCATTAACTCTTCGGTCTATATCAGTGGTGTACCTTCCACTCTAATATATATATTACCATATAAAATTGAATTATTTATCTACCTGAACGCGTTAATCTTCTGAAAATTTCAATTAGTAAAGCTGTTTTTTTAATATATTAGCTCTCCGTAAGGCGACGGGATAAGAATACAAATATGGTCATCCCTTACTTGCCCCTGGGACTCGGCTGTGCCCGGGGAAGTCGGCTAAGGGTTTACGAGGACAGTGAGAAAAAGCTCTTTTTTAAGAAATGTCTTACACCTGACTGTGATCGACAACCCACCTAGGGCTTTATCTCCTAATATGGGCAGTATGAGGAAGCCCTACGTTCAGCAGTGGACGGCAAAAGGCTGAATGATAATGATGATTAGGTATAAGATATTGTACTCCATCGCAAAGAAGCAGAATTAAGTTAATAAATGTCAATAAACAGGGCTAAATGTAGATAAGCGACAAAATATCGAAAGGCACGTTTAACGATTGTAAAATATCTAAAAATCCTAAAAGTGTAAAACGCATTTAAATTGCAACACCATTCATTTTAATTTACGAAATATGTTTCTTATATTTTATATAAGTTATTTATAAAAACAAATCAGTATATTTTATCAGTTGTAGTGACACATGTAGTCGTTTTTTAATCTCCTTTAGTGATTTCAAATCTCAACACAACAAAAGTGGCATGTTAATATAATATTTCCCATATTACTTGGTACATAAACTCACATGATAGAACGTGAGTGTATTATTTACACTACAGCATATAGTAGAGTAAAATTAGTCATTATCATAATTCTACTGCTCCTATATATATATATATATATCATCATCGTCGTCATTCTCCTACTACCAGCAAAGTAAGGGTTGGTAGTATTCGAAGCTGTTACCACACAGCTAATATATAGACGTAAATTATCATTTGATATCTGTGGTACATAAAATAGCTAAAGATATTAGTCCTACATCTTGTATTTGACACACACACACACACACTCATACACACATATATACATAATCTTGTATACTGTAATACCTACATTTTGCACGTATAGCTGGTTTCCGTTGACACTGGGTATCGTGACCGAAATTACGGTCAAGAGGATATCATCATATATAATTTGATCAACACTATAAAACTAGCAAGTTTTGATATATAGTGTATACTGCTACTCGGTAATAAATAACTATTAGAAATAGCAACAGGTGAATTGCAGATTTATATTATACATATGTAAAATAAGTTAATCTGTGTTTCCGCTAATTTTTTAATTAGTTGAAGTGATTTTTATAAAATAAATAATCATATTTTTATAAATTAGCTACTTCATCATCATCATCACAGCACATAAATGTCCCACTGTTGGGCTCGGGCCTCCTACGTAATGGGAGGGCAATTAACCTACTATACCGCGCTGGTCAGACGTGTCCCTATAGGGTTTTGTTTCGAGTTTTCCCTCTCTCGCATAGATGTTATATGTGTTTTATATCCCTTAGTTGTCTCGTACGATCACCCACGAGTAAGATATGGGGTGATGAATAGTATTTTCACTCCTTCACCACACGGATAATTAGCTATTTATTTACAGATAATCTACTACATCTACTCTACATACGGCGCTACATATGGCGCTACCAAAATAGTAGTATTAATTTACTTGAAATTAAGATTGTTGGCAAAATAAATATATTTATTAGCTGATTAATATTATCAACTAGTTCGTGTAATAATTATTGCTTTATTAGCATACTGACATTACTAGTATTACTAATAGATTAGATCATGTTAATTCGGTTATCAGCGTGAATTTTTGTAGCGTAATAATAAAATGGAAAGAATGCCGAACGAACGCCTGGTTAAGAAGATATATAATGCGAAAGTGGAAGGATGTAGGTACCGAGGGAGACCGAGACTAACCTACCTAGACCAGATCGGTCATGTACTGAAGGAAGGTGGAGTCAAGAGTCTCCGAAACCGGCGAGCGTGTATGAAGAGAATTATGAATGTTGAGGAAGCGAGTGAAGTATGCAGAGATAGAGTTCTCTGGCACTCTGTTCTCTCTGCCTACCCTGCAAGGGATATGGCGTGATGATATGTATGTATGTAATAATAAAATATTTGAATCATATATATGAAGCCTGCCTCAAGTGGAATTTCTTAATTCTAGATATTATATTATATACACACACATACGTAGACATGCACATACTAATACACAAATATACTTAAATAGCTTTATTAGCTACATTATAATAGCGTTACAAAATAATATTTTTAATTCTTTTTATTTTTCAGTACAATTGAATTTTCGTGTGGTATCGAAATAAAAATGATAATAATCATCATTTTCCTCCTCTTATCCCAATTACTTGGAGTCGATATAATATGTACTATTCTTTCATAGTACATATTGTTAAAGTTATTGGCAATAGTTTTATGAAAGGCTGCCTACCAGAGGTCAACCCTCCTTGGGAATGTAATCGTTGACCAAAAGACATCAGATTGAGTTGGCCCAGGTCGTTATAAGTCTCTTAACCGTCTTTTATGACATCCACTACCAAAGTAAGGGCTGGTAGTATTCGTAGCCGCTACCACACAGCAATAGTAAATAGCAACCTATAAATACGTGTGAGAATATATGTGAGTTTATGTATACATGCCTGCTTGTGCGTGTGTTACTGGTCATGTACAAATTTAAAAAAAAAAAACAACCCTCAACGTCAGCGAACTATAAAAGCATAGACCACAAGATAGCATTTACCAACACAAAGAATAATTTGTAGTAAATTTATTAATTTAAACGACTTTTGTTTTCGTAAAAATCATCGCTTTATTTATATTAAAATTACTTTAAATACTTTATCACCATCTTGACTCATATACGTCCCACGGCTGGTCTCGAGTCTCCTCCACAATGATAAGTAAATTAACCTACTATACCCACATCGGTCAGACGCGTTGTTAAAGGGTTTTATTTCTAGTTTCCCTTCTCTTGTATAAACCTTTTAGTCGCCTTTTACTACACCTATAAGCAAGGAGGTGGTGAATTGTATTCTTACTCAGTCACCATACGGATAAATTAAAATACTACAGTACGTTTATGAAGAATGATGGTGTGGTAATTACATAATTATGCAAATATAAGAGATATATTGTAAGAAAAGGGGTCTACGCGTGAATGTGAGCAAAACCAAAATAATGGTCTTTGAAAGAGATAAAACCAGAACAGATGTAAGAGTAACAATAGGTAATGATGTACTAGAGCAAGTGGATGAATTTGTATATCTTGGATGTGGATTTAGCCGAGATGGAAGGTACACCACTGATATAGAGCGAAGAGTGAATGCGGGAAATAGAGTGAACGGAGCGTTGGGGCAACTTTTCGGCAGCCACCACCTCAGCCAGAAGGCACGTGTAGCAATACATAACGCAGTGCTTGTCCCAACATTACTGTATGGAAGCGAGAGTTGGGTATGCAGAAAAGAGTATGATAGTAAAATTAATGCGGTCGAAATGCGATCTCTGCGGAAAATCTGTGGAGTTAGGCTGACCGACCGCATTCGTAACGACGACGTAAGAGAGCGAGTAGGTATGAAAGAGAGTATTGGTGTAAAGATGCGAAAGGGAATGCTCCGATGGTTCGGACATGTGGAAAGAATGCCGAACGAACGCCTGGTTAAGAAGATATACAATGCGAAAGTGGAAGGATGTAGGTACCGGGGGAGACCGAGACTAACCTACCTAGACCAGATTGGTCATGTACTGAAGGAAGGTGAAGTCAAGAGTCTCCGAAACCGGCGAGCGTGTATGAAGAGAATTATGAATGTTGAGGAAGCGAGTGAAGTATGCATAGATAGAGTTCTCTGGCACTCTGTTCTCTCTGCCTACCCTGCAAGGGATATGGCGTGATGATATGTATGTATGTATGTATGTATATATAAGAGATTATATATATATATATATATATATATATATATATATATATATATATATATATATAAGTACGCAGGTTAACACAAATACATGTGTCGATATTTATGTCGTAATCTATATTAAACGGAAATAAATGCTTTCATTAATCGACTACTTAATTTGAATTCACACGTTACAGATATTTTTGGCATAATATATTTTTCAAGACAATAAATTTCCATAAAGTATCTATATTTTATATAATTTTACTTTTATCAAAACTGTTTTTGTATACAAAGTGTTGGACAATTTCCTGGAACGTGTTTTCAATATTTTAAAATTTTTAAAAATAATCTCAAAGAAATTAGCACACTTATAGGCACAAAGGGCAGGTCGCATCGATCGTCGAACATACAAACAGTCATACAATATCATAAGAACAGAAAGGTTCTCGAGTAACGACCAGGAACCGATGGCGCAATGTATGATGACCTCCTCTAGGTTGACTAAAGATATTATTAAAAGTTACTGGGAACAGTTGAATGAACAGCTGGCTCAAGACTCTTCTGAGTGGCATTCTCATGGGGAGGGTGTTTGGGCATAGGCCTCCTAGTCCCAGTTGGCAGTGGGTTTCTACAGGCTAGATACATAAAAAAATCTACTATTTCTCAAACATGCTTGGCAATTTGAGCATTATTTTGACAACCTTCTTCGAGATAAATAGAAATTGCTGTACTAACCAAATACATGCGAGCAGCGGCCGGCAAATAAATAAATATATATATATATAAATTCACATATCTATCGTGTATTTTAAAAATGGACCGATTTCTTACTTCAAAATAACTAATACCATTTGTTACTGAACCAATAAGTAACTAAATAGGCAACTCATAAGAGTTTTATTTAAATTTTGAACTGGCTTGAAAAAGTAACCTGTTTGATTATGAAAAAAAATACAAATGAACCCTTTAGCACATGAAAAATGTTGTTCGTTGTTAGTCATGTATACAGTTCTACTTAGTACTACTTAGTTTTAATATCCGCGCATTATTTGAGAAAAGTACTATACAAGCCTTGGCCACAACTAGAAATTGATGAACTTACGTACACTTTACACGTTCGTCCGTATATATCGTATATAATATAGTGATAAATATATACGTAATAAAATATAAATGTTCCTAGCAAAGAACCGCTATGTTACTTATTTAATTAGCGGAATTTATAGGCTGTATACACATACACATTTTTTTAATTAGAACTTTGTTTATAACTAATATAATTAACACACATTTTTGTACGAACTGGGCCTAAAATATTAACTGTACTATGTTATCAAATCAAAACCGCAAAACGAAAATTTACTCTTGTGCGATAACCAATGTGACTAATAGAAAACCAGTTCAATTATTTAGGGAAACTGTTAAATCTATTATAATAAACCAAAAATAAATAAATCATCATTATCATCATCATCTCAGCCCATATATGTATCACTGTTGGGCTCGGGCCTCCTCCCTAGTGGGAGGATAAATTGACCTACTATACCGCGCTAGTCAGACGTGTTGGTATAGGGTTTCATTTCGAGTTTTCCTTCTTTTACACAGATGCTATGTGCACATTATATCCCTTAATCGTCTTTTACGATACCCACGTGTAAGAGAGTGGGTGATGAACTGTTTTCGTACTGCGTCACCACACGAAAATAATAAATTTAACTGACATATTTTATTTAAAAAATTCTAAATTATTATTATTTACCGGAAGCCCAACTGGGTGGGTTTGGGAATTTTATTGGTAGGCAGCGGCCTAAGCTATACCTTTGGTATTGTAATGGTCCATGGGCGGCAGTGACACTTACCATCAGGTGTGCTGCTTGCTCGTTTGCCACCATAAGCAATAAAAAAAAATTAAAAAAATGTAGCTCCCGTAGAAATAGTTTAATATTATACGCAATGTATTTATTATATTGCCAATTAACGACTCACCGTGAGTAATGAAAACATTATTTAAGTATTAATATTCGTCTAGATTGCTCGAACATATGGCTTAATAGAAGAACTGCTCCTAATTAAATACAAATTTCATGTACATGTCTATCATTGGCTGGCTACAGTTCTAACTAGGCATTTAACAGTTTTGAATTTCAACATTATAAATTACTAAGCTATCTTTAAGATATACGTAATTGTACAATCCAATTTAATAATCCTCCATCTTTAAGTATTCGATGTAGGTAACCATTAAATAAATTATCTTATAGTTTATATCTATAGCTTAGTCTATGTAATATACGTGACCTATAATTCATTCGTTCTCGTAAAATCTGTGTACTTACTATTATTACTTTAAATGCTACTTACACAGTTTTATTGAGCGTAAAATTTTATAATTCTAAGTTTATATCTGAATATAATGATGAAGTAAGGATATACTGGTCACTATTCCTCTATATTTCATGAGTAATGTAAGAATTAAGAAATTTATGACATTAATTTTACTGTAACAGAAAATAAACTCCTTATAAAACTAAAACTCTATACCAAGTTGTTCAGCGCTAATGTTAGGTTAGGTTAGTAGTTAGGTTATTTTAACAAAAGTGAGACATATATAGTCTGAGTAGAGGAAGTTTATAAATTCGGTGTATTGGATCTTAGAGGGAAGCATCCTACATCGATAAGAGTTAGTTATTGACACAGTATTTGTCACTGTTAATAAATTAAATAAAGTGAATAGGAAAAGACTCATGAAGTTGGCGTACTACAGCACTACAGATGAGTATTTCCTCATGTAAGGGGATAGTGCCATAATCACTACGCTTAGCAGGCGGGTTGCTGTCCGCTCTTCTAGTAAATCTTTAGCCGATATTTACGACTCCCACAGTATATTAAGGGATGGCGACAAATGTATTCTTATTCTGTCCCCAAACGAGGAAAGTAATTTACGTATTAAATCCTATTAATATGAATAAAATTTGGGCTATTGTAATATTATTGTAATTAACGTGTTACTTTGATTGTGTAATATGGCGTAACGATCTAAATAGCTATCTCCTGTGGCACCATTAATACGGCATTTTTTATTCCTTATTGGTAAGGAATATCTTGAGTCTATGTGTTAATTGTAAATAAATAAATAAATTGTAACATTGTAACGTCAAAAAAGGCAAAAAAAAATTTAGAGCGCGGTGATAATTTAAACAAAAAAGTGTTTTATATAAAAATGTTAGTACATCATAAAGGTATGTTAATACGTTGAAATATGTTAAGCGTGGAACGCGCACAAGCTGTAGCCGGATGTTCCTCGCCAAATGCACAATCACACTGACGCAAACTCTCACGAATTTTTCTCCCAACGCTTTCACGTCTTCCACTAATTATTATCCACTTTATCGGGCATCTTCAATTTGATTTACGTCTAGCGCTTACACAGTTCAATTGGTACACTTTTTCTTTTCGGTAAAATTATTTAAGTGTACTTTTATAGATGAGTGGTACAAACGTAACGACCTTATTGCATCGACGACCGCCATATATGGTTATATTCAATTTACTTGTTGCCATACTAGTATCTACCATTCTTCTTTACACTTAGTACCAAAATATTCAATATAATAACTTATTTATTTTTAAAAAGATAATATTCGTTATTAATTATTATATGCTTTGTATTGGAGGAAACTTTTGTGCTCAGAAAGCTGTGGATCGTACAAAGAAGTGAGTACTCTATTGAGATCGAACCTATAACACTCAATGACGTAATTTAAACGACTGTGCCATCTGTGTAGTTCTATTATTAATGAATTGATGAGAGTTTTAATTAGATTGATAATAGTGACCATTTAATTTATTAGCACTATTTCCTTTTATTTTAATTCAAACTATAAAGTCTGTGTGCTCCATTTTACTGAAATTAGCTCAGTAGTTTCGGTGTGATGTTACATTTATAATACTAATTTGAAGTATATAGGTTCAAACACGTTAAAATTTACTTCAACTCGTGATTGCATAGGTGGCCGCGTGATCGTAGTATTGAGTCATGGTGCTGAATATCATGTGCAATCTTTTGGCGATCTACAATTGTTTAGAGTCTGGCATAGTCTGAGTTTGTTAATTTTATGTTTAACTATACGAGAATTTATTCTTTAGGGTAGGGTGTTTTTTTTATAAAAAATAAACACCCGTAAGCTCATATTATACTGGCTGTCAATCGAAGGCAAAGATTTGATATTGATGACCCACCCACATGTTGATAAAGAGGTACATGTAAGGCCGGATATAAGGGTTGCACGTCGTCTCTACCATTGTCCCGGATCGGGTAAGGTGTGACCAGACCACAGCCTATCCTCAATAAAAAGCTTTACTTGTTTTTAAAATATCACTAAGCAAAACATTATATTCAATAGCCAAAAGGATAAAATGTATAGAATTTATTTCCTTATTTAAATATTTTTTAAAATTTCTTTTTTTAATAATAGGTAGTAAGCTGTGTGGTAGCGGCTACGAATACTACCAACCATTACTTCGCTCGTGGAAGTCGTAGAAGACGACTAAGAGCCCTTATAATGACCTGGGCCAACTCCATCTGATGCCGTTTGGTCAACAATTACATTCCCAAAGAGGATTGGCGTCTGGCTGGCGGCCGCCTATAAAACTATTATCAGTAACCTTTACAATATGTAGGTTAAACTTTACAATATAGGGTTTTATTTCGAGTTTTCCTTCTCTTCCTGTTATATGCGTTTTATATCCCTTAGTCATCTCGTACGATCACCCACGGGTAAGGGGTGGTGAATTGTATTCTTATTCCGTCACAACACGGAATAATGTTAGTGTATATTTCCTCAATTAATTAATTCTAGCCAATAGCTAAATTTCAATTAAAAAGAAAATTAAATATAAATTTGCCTTAATTTAAAATACCATTTTGTTTTCGAACAGTCTGAAAGTTTATGCGAACAGCGTGCATAAACCCACTTCTTATAACAATATTATCGTTTTGTGAACTTTGAGCACATTATTAGATACAATTTAATATTGTAATTAAAAATTTAATGTTGTAGGTATCAATATATAATCATAATTAATCTTATTCCCTTTATAGTGATATTAAGCTTTTATTAATTCAGTAATATAATGGATTCTAAACGAAATTGCAAAATACAAGATTTTATGTTATACGTTAAATTTTATGTGCATTGAACAACGTCTAAAGAAAAGTGTTCGTTAAGATGTCATACAATACATGTGAAATCACTAATCGTATCTTATGTCTGTTAAATCATTCATATTTTATCGAAAAAGAAACCTATACAATTATTATATTTTTAAAAAGTATTAAACATTTTGTGCCTTTAATGGTAAATGAGTAAGATGTTAAGTGATAAATGTTATTCGTAGACTTTATTAATACCAGGAGTACTGTCAAGTTATTGCCTTTTCTTTTTTTTTTCTTGCGGTGGACTATGGATATGGTCGCGCTCCGCCAAATCGGTCCGGGGCGACGGAAGAGGCGGCACGCAACCCCATAGACCCACCCTGCAAGCACCTCTCTTCGCCTTGCGAGCGGGCCACCGGTACCCGATCTTTATCTTCTGTGGCAAGTTATTGCCTTGTAGATATAGGATTAGAGGCAATTAATAACTACATGCAGGGAGTGGTTTGATTCTACGGCTCTCTCGGTCAACAAATAAAACAAACTAGCAACTTGTTGCAACTCAGACATCGAGAGTTTGCTACTAACCCAAACAAGCCAGCCCAGCAGACCAAACAGGAAACCAGAGGTTAAAAACATGTAAGTGAACATTGAGGTAAGTTTAACCTAGTTTGGATTCAATAGGTCTGCTACAAGATTCAGGCACGAACATTTCGAATCACAGTAAAAACTCGACGATTATCGTCCAAAAATCTACCATTTAAGCTTTTTTGCTTTAAACCATTTTTGATGTACAGTTATTCGTCGATTCGATTGGCGAATATGAAAGATTTTAAAGCTAGAGAAATAAGTGCTCCTTTATTGAATCCTTCTTCCATTGAATACAATAGGTATGCAAAGGTAAGAACTTTATTGAATTATGCATCAAATAATTCACATTAGTTATACTAGGTAACCGGTAGACAACAAAAGCCTCACACACTTACATGGAGTAAAGTTAACGAAATATAAATATGTTACGCGTATAACTCTTAACCTATTTCTTTAAAATTGCGTCATACGACTTATATATAATATAATTAATATATAATGAATATAATTAACGGTCACGTATTAATTCAGTCATCATCATCATCACAGCCCATAAATGTCCCACTATTGGGCTCCGGTCTCCTCCGTAATGGGAGGGAAATTAACCTACTATACCGCGCTGGTCAGACGTGTTGGTATAGGATTTTGTTTCGAGTTTTCCTTCTCTCGCATAGATGTTATATGCATTTTATATCCCTTAGTTGTCTCGTACGATCACCCACGGGAAAGATACGGGGTGGTGAATAGTATTCTTACTCCGACACCACACGGAAAGTTTTACTTCAGTATGTATATGTTGGTTGATGATAGGTTGATGACCTGGTGAAAAGTATTCCATTCCAAAAATTTAAGAAGTAACCAACTGTCATGCTGCTTAATTATAGTTTCCGTATAATACAGCACGTTTCCGTATATCGTAGTGTGTTATTAAGAATTTCTTAAGAAAATCTTGAAACTGCAGGCAATGTGCAGAAAAGGAGCTTTTGAATGGTAGGTCATACTGCTGCACTGCTAGTCTTACAAAAGAACCTTGTCCAGAGCGGTACCAAATGCTTGAGGAAAAGCCACCTCTGCGTAGTAGCATTTTGCTATTGCACTTGATTCGCTGAACAAGAAAGCCGGATGAGTTAGTTACCTCCCTTTCCACACTCCATTCCCTCCAATTCTGCACCAATATTTAAGTGCAACTATTTTGTATCCATTGGCAGTAATTAAAACTTACCATCAGATGGACTGCTTTTCCGTTATTACCAAACGCAATAAAAGGATGAAGTCCCAATAAAGTTCTTCTGACCTTAGTTAAAAAGCAATTTCGAATTGATTGTAATCACTTACAATTAATACTAAATAAATGAATAATATAGCAGAGAAAAATAATAAAAGGAAAAGGAATGACGCGAGAAAATAATCTTGAAACTAAGGCATGCATTGACCTATATATTATGCGGTCAGTAATCTTTTAATATATTTTACAAAAACTTAAGAAAGTATTATAAGTCTCCGAAACCGGCAAGCGTGTATGAAGAGAATTATGAATGTTGAGGAAGCGAGTGAAGTATGCAAGGATAGAGTTCTCTGGCACTCTGTTCTCTCTGCCTACCCTGCAAGGAATATGGCGTGATGATATGTATGTATGTATGTAAGAAAGTGTTATGAGTATATAGACATACACTTTAGATTAATAAAGTTTTACCAAATATAAAACTTTTAAAATTATAGGCTTATTTAAATGATTTTAGTAGTGGCAGGACCACGCCGTTGACAGTTTTCTGAAATGACTCGAATAATTTACTGCTAAAACAACCAATTGCTTATAAATAATTATATGCTGCTTAAGAAAGCCACGGATGCTACCACGTGACTAGTATTTAACATTATCTATCTACTTCCCGTATTACCATTAAGAATTCCCGCTAGATATAAAATGTACATTCTTTTACTAGATGAAATTACAACACAAACGCAGTTTCACTGTAATTTGAAATCGTAAATTTGAACGGAAATGTTTATTCGTTAATATAATTATTTGAATATGTAAAGGTCGTATATTTTACGTATTATATTATGTTTATTATGCAAAAATGTATAAGAGCAAAATTAGAGTGATTATAAAATTCTTAAACGTAAATTATTTAAAATTTATAAAACAATGACTGTATAGTTACAGTTATATATCTTAATTTTAAGTAGCTTCTTTTAATGATTGCATTTATTTGATGTATAACTGTATCAGTTCGAGGGCTTTTACGGTATACAAATAATTGCATAATAAAAATAACAATTACCAGAAAAAAAATTTTTGTTCTTATGTAGATTACTCGACTTATAAAGTTTTTGACATAATCTTTTTATTTTATGGTAACATATCGTTTTGAAGATCAAAAAGGCATATTGATCTTTTAATGAATTTTTGTATTATATTAATGTAATTTATAATTAGATATAAGTCTTTCATCCAAGACTGTTCACGATGAAAAGTAACTGACAAGAATAAAATGCAATACCCACAGATATGGTGAAACTTAAAAGATATCCTGAGAAAGAAGAAGAGATCCTGAGAAATTATTTAAAACTAAAGTTCAACTAATGAAAAACTGTGTTTAACAAATATCATTTGAGATGAAAAATTAAATAAAAATAATTTTCGAAACTATTTTTATTAATCTTGTAAATCATTAGCAATTTGTAAATTATCAATTTTTTTTTTCATACGATTGGTGTAACGCTTAATGTATCGATCTCCTTTGATAAGAGCTGTGAGTTTGATTCCTATACAGAGCAAGTATATTTACAGTCCAAAAAATTGTCACTTGAGTGTTAATGTCATTACTACTGATTCATCATTCATCATTCTCCTACTCTTATCCCAATTGCTTGGGGTCGATACAATATGTACTCTTATTTGATAGTACATATTGTAAAAGTTGTTGCCAATAGTTTTATGACCGATCGCCTGCCTGACGTCAATACTTCCTCGGGAAGTATTTGTTGCCCAAACAGCATCAAATGGTGCTAGCCCAGGTCGTTATGAAGCTCTTAATCATCTTTTACAACATCCATGAGTAAAGTAAGTATTGATAGTAGCCGCTACCACACAGCACTCATTAATACTAATTAATGTCCACAAAATGTGTGTTTGTAAAATCCCCTTGAAACAAATATTTGTTCATTAGTATGAGCTGTTAAAAGTATCAAATTATTCTTATTCCAATGAGATATTTAAGTGAATCCCAAAACTTGAAGCTATTGTTCTTTACCAACAACAGCCTCATTACGACTTAACACCGAGTGAAATGTTGTCCCACCTTAAACAAACAAATGTAACCTTTTATCATTTTATTAAGGAAGGAAATCTAAACTAAAAGTATATTATTCGAAAGCTTAAATGATGTTTACTTAAAAATATTAGATGAAATATTTATTATCTTATAGTAACAATAGTTAACAACAGTAAAATGCACGATTGTTTTTTCGCACAGATTATGTATTAAATACCCATTGAGTTACTTATGCCAAAGGTTAAGCGAATAACACAGACGCCCGGTAATGTACTATCGGCAGAAGAGACAAAAAATAATACTAAATAGCACAGAAATCTTTTTTGAGAACCTCGAGTGGCTAATCACGTTGACAAATAAAATAAATTTAACGGTATTATTAGAATAGAGTAAAAACACACCAAATTTATTTTATGGCTTGGTTACTAAGACCTTTAAGCCAAATCTTTGTTTATAAATTAACTTCATTTAAAGTCATCGTCCATCAGTAAGTCAAATCGTCACTTTCAACAGTGGCATAGCCACACTGTTAAGATATCTTTTGGGAATTTTAGTAAAAAACAAAAACGTATGTAGAGCACTGTTATATCGTATTCACTACACCTCAGTACTTCTTGCGCATCAGATTACATAAAATGCTATCAAAATTGCTTAATATAACACGGTAAAACACTAAGATATTGAATATAAAGCAAGCAACAAGCAACATGCAACTTCTTCTTTCCCGCTAAAACTCCCAAAAATACAGATGAAGAAATACTAGATATATATTAGATTAGTATTTCATAGGTTAGTGTTATGAAAATATTACTTTTTATTTAATTACTTATTTCATCGCGTTTCTATTAGATTTTTAATTCGATCGATATTTAGAACATTTTTTAGGATTCATAGTCACAGGAAAATAGTCCTTACGCAACGGTGAATCCTAAAAAATGTGAATGCTGAAACTCAAATATAAACATGATAAAATCCACAAAAATATATTATTTTAAATGTATTATTTTATATTTAAATGTTTTATTTTATGTATTATTTTATACTCGCATAAATATCAGAAATAGTTAATTATAGAATAATTTATTTCTCTAAAAATTCACCGTAGAGCTTATTTGATGCGCTCCATCTCGTATAATTCCTGATCTAAGCTTGTAAACTAAGTGAAATCACGAAGTCATATAAGTTTGAAGAGTGTAGTACAGGTTACTTTCAATAGTATTACAAAACTACCTAAGCTAATTTTATTGATATTAATCTTTAATATGCATTAAAAAGATATACTTAGCATGTCAAACATCAATGATTAATTAACTACTTCTTTACACATGTTTTAAAAACCGAAATTTTAAGTCTCAACATTCTAACAACTCAAACTTAAAAAATAATGGTGGGTACAGAGCATTAAATCGTCTTCTAAATTTTTTTCATAAAACTTTCTAATTATGTCCTCTAACAGTGGGCGTGGCTTATTGATTATTAACTATAAACCGGCTTTGTGATTTTGAAATATATAATTAGATATTATGTTTTTCTAATTTCTAAATAATATTCAACGATTTATTGAAATAAAAATTATTTTTTAATTGAAGAATGATCTTCCATATATTTGATTCTTGTTTCCATTCCACAAGTATCGATGAAAC
Source organism: Lymantria monacha (assembly GCA_905163515.2). Lineage (NCBI taxonomy): Eukaryota > Metazoa > Arthropoda > Insecta > Lepidoptera > Erebidae > Lymantria > Lymantria monacha. The sequence continues at coordinate 21,312,597 of LR991082.1, forward strand.
ATAATCTTTCTGAGAATGCATCTATGTTGGTCTCCTGATCGAGGGACCTTTCTGAGAAACGTCTGTAATTGAAAATGATGAAATTTAAGTTAGCGTGCAATTTTATTGGCATTTTATAACAGAGATTTACCTCAATATTAAAAAAAAAACGCATCCGCGTCATTTTACATTTCTGGGTAAGTATTTATTGTGGCAAGAATATATTGAGTCATAGACAAACAATTTTTTTTCAGTGTCAGACGAACCTATAGATATAGGTATATAAACCTACAAATAAATGTTATTAAAAACCATTAATAACTTATTTTCATTCAAAATAACAATGTTAAACGTGCCACCAATTTGCCAAGTAACCATTAAATTATATTTTAAAACATACTTTTCAAGAAAGCGATGTGGTAACTTGAGACGATCAATCAAAGATGGTGACGAATTCTTTGTCTAGTTTAATTATGAGTTATTTCCTTGGGTAGCCAATGCTTCAACACCTAAACTGTTAAATCGTTCGCCTCAAAATTTCACATAATATATGAGTAGATACATATTACAGATACGCAACCACATATCACATATCTATCATATGAGAAAAGTACTGTTCTCGATTAATAAAATAAATAATTGACAAAAATTATATTTATAAAACCCGATTACACTTCGTTTTTTGATTTTTTACTTCGTAATCGGGTTTTATAAATAATTAAGCATATTAAATGCTAAATTTCAGTAATTTAAAAAAAAATATATTAACAGAAGCCAAGCCGCAGGCACAACTTTTTAAGTTATTAATTTCAAGTTGATATACAATAAATAATCAAAGAAACGTAATGAAATAAAATTCGCCATCATCATTATCATGTTTTCAATCCATATAGGTCCATATCCCAAAACTGGGTTCGAGCCTCCTTCATTATATGATGGTAATCCAGCAACTATACGCTGGTCACGTCAAGAGGTTCTTATTTCGAGTTTTCCTTCTCTTACACAGATGTGTCATCTCGTATATATCACTTAGTCCTCGTTTACAACATTTACGGATAGGAAAGGAGATGATAAATTGTATTCTTATTCAGTTATTACATACATACATACATATCATCACGCCACATCCCTTGCAGGGTAGGCAGAGAGAATAGAGTGCCAGAGAACTCTATCTTTGCATACTTCACTCGCTTCCTCAACATTCATAATTCTCTTCATACACGCTCGCCGGTTTTGGAGACTCTTCATTCCACACTTCACTTCAGTTATTACACGGATGGCATACTCTGCCGGGTGCCGCCTAACCATGTTTATTTTAAGAAGAAGATCGCAACAACTAAGTGATTATTTTATCCTATACGATCTAAGTGAAAACTATTATTTTAGTAAAGTTTTTTAAACAAAAATCTATTTTTACCAATCCATCTGTATATGACAAAGCTATACCTTGGACATTCATTCTTCTGATCTTATCCCAATTACTTGAGGTCGACACATATATACTCGTATCATCATTTGCCTGCCCTCGTCCCACGCTAAGTGGGTCGGCACAACACGCTCTTACCTTCCACAATCTTCTATCAGCCGTCATATCTGCACTCACAACTTTCATACACATATCCTCGTTTACACAATCCATCCATCTTTTTTTGGGTCTCCCACGACTCTTACGCCCATCCACAAGCATATTGGTAACCCTCCTTGTCACATGCCTTTCATCCCTCCTCATCACATGTCCATACCAAGACAATCTCGCGCTCCAACACTTCTCTATCACTAGTGCTACTTTTAAACTTCCCCTAATATACTCATTTCGTATCTTATCTAGTCTTGTCACCCCACACATCTATCTTAACACACGCATCTAAGTAGCATGCAATCGTCTCTCATCCGTCTTTTTCAATGCCCAACATTCAGATCCATACATAACGACAGGTCTAATGACACTCTTGTATATTTTCCCCTTAAGTTTAAGGGGCATCCGCGCGTCACATATTGTTCCCAAAATCTGTCGCCATTTCATCCAGCCTGCATTCATTCTCCTACTAACTTCCCGGTCGATATTGCCGTCATTTTGGAGAAGCGAGCTTAAGTACGTAAAATCGGAGCAGACCGGTAGGGATACCCTATCTAAGGCAATGTGAGAGAATTGGGAAGAGCCATCGAAGTTACAGAACACATGTTCAGTTTTGGTACGGCTGATCTTAAAGCCAACTCTTTCCAACCTCTCCTGTCATTTTTCCAGTCTGCTCTGTACCTCAGCTACGTCCTCCCCGACGAGAACAATCTCACCTGCAAACAGCATACACCAAAGTGCTTCCTCCTGTATGTCCGATGTCAGGGCATCCATCACCAGGAGGAATAGATAAGGGCTTATAGCCGATCCCTAGTGCAAGCCTACTGCCACATTGAACTCATCAGTAACGCCGGCTTCGGACCGAACATTCGTTCGCGCTCCTACATACATAGCTTTCACTAATCTTACATACTTCCCAGGTATTCCTCGTTCTTTCAAAGCCCACCACAGAACTTCCCGGGGAACACGGTCATACGCCTTCTCTAGGTCAATGAATACCATGTGCATATTTCTATGTACACATTGGTATTTTTCCATAAGTTGGCGTAAGCCAAAAATTGCGTCCGTGGTACTCAGTCCTGGCATAAAACCAAATTGGTTCTGGGTTATCTTACATTCCTCTCTCATTCCTTTCTCTATTACTTTCACCCAAATCTTCATGCTATGTGACATAAGCTTTATTCCTCGATAGTTGTTGCAGTCTTGTACATCACTCTTATTTTTAAAGATGGGCACCATAGAACTGGAACACCATTAGTTCGGGATAGACTCTTCATGCAACAACTTGCCGAAGAACAAAGTCAGCCAGTTCCATCCGTCGGCTTTCAGAAATTTCCATACATCCACAGGTATACTGTCTGGCCCAACTGCTTTACAATTTTTCATACTCTGGACAGCCATTTTTACTTCATCTATACTTACTTCCTCTACCAAACCCAAGTTGGTCGGTAGATCCTATATTTTATCAGTCCAAACGTTCTCCTCATTCATTAATTTTTCAAAATAATTTTTCTAACGCCCTTTTATTTCTTCATCATTCATTAAAACTCTTCCATTACAATCTTTTATACATTTAACATGCACAACATCTCTAGCATTCCTTTCTCCCGCAATATATACTCGTATATATTGCAAAAATTATTGGCAATAGTTTTATGACTGATCGCCTGCGTGACTTTAATCCTCCTTGAAGATATAATTGTTAACCAAACTGCATCAGATAGAGTTGGCCCAAAGCAGTTAGTTGTCTTTTATGACATCTACGAGCAAAGGTTTGATAGTATTTGTAGCCGCTACAATATGGCGATAATATACCTGTACATATAAACATCCAAATGCAGAAGCTCCTCCTTTTATCAAGTCAAGTGAACAAAGAAAGAAATTAAGTACACCAAATTCACTCCTAATACAGCCACGGTCTTTCCGTGTGATAAAGGAATAAAAATACAATTCACCACCTCGTTACCTTGCCCGTGAGTATCGTAAATGACGACTAAGGGCTATATGCTATATGTATACTAGCGATCCACCCTCGATTCGCTTCGGTTACGTCAGTTCAGTTGTGTAGTTTACTTTTGCTACATAGAATTCCTTTCGGAGAAGGAATTTTTTAAAATCCTACTTCATTTAACCTTCACAGGGCAGAAAAAAGTCCACACCAGATTCTAAGTCTGTAGGCGCTATATTTAAAAATGATATTTACACCCCTTACGGCTGGAATTTCGTAAAATTCGTTCTTAGCTGAACTCTACTCGGCGAAAGGAATATTCCTACCAAATTTAAAGTATGTAGGCCTTATAGTTCCAGAGATCTCGTGATGAGTCAATACATAGGTGGAAATCTTTTATATATATATATATATATATATATATATATATATATATATATATATATATATATATATATATATATATATATATATATATATATATATATATATATATATAGATAACATAATATGTGGAAGTGATGGCAAACTCCAAATAAAAACCTGTTTGTCCAGTAGGTCAATTTCTCTCTTATCATAGAGGAAGTAAGTAGTGGGACGTATATGAGCTGAGATGATGATTATGACGATGATGACAGACACAGCCATCTTACTATGTTTCAAATATAATGGTTTCATTCGATACTTAAAATACTGGTAATATTCCAAGCTAAAAATAGATGATTTTTTAATGAACCAGCGAATAAAACAGTGTATACTCATAATAATGATACGGCCTTGGTGTTATTTGAATTTATACTTAAAAGTATTTTCTTTAATTGTCATAATTTTTTTACTATTTATTCATTAAGTATTACAGGTATTTTGTACATGCAATTATTTCCTTATCAACAGCGTGCTTTAATATATTAATTTCTTTCAACTATAGAGGAGAAATGAGTTCAGCTGTGGAAACTATTTGACTTGATATGATGAAGATGATGTAAGATATATAGTTTTGATCACAGTACTATTTTGTATCGTAATCAAAATTAACATTAGCAGAAGTAATTGTATAGGCAATATTTTACGAAAAATAAAAGATTCGCGCAAACAGATTGTTTTAAATTCTATATAATATAACAACTACTTCATCTAATATCTTTACGTTATTACATTGAAATAGATACGTAATAACGTAGAAATGGTAACCATGAATAAATTAATTTACTGTTTCTCGTTATATTTAACTTATTTCAAGATTAAATATTTATTTCTCATAGATTCTTAATCCGTTTAAACAATATTGACTGCACGGATATTTGTCAAGTTCCTCCGTGGTACAACAATTTATTCATTATTGTAAGATATATTCTGTTAAATACAAAAAAAAAACTTTTTCTTTTCAGGCCATATGCATAACACTATTGAATGTGTCTTTTACAATAGTAGGAAAAATGTTTTATAATCGAACGATTCCGTTCAATCCAGTTTCCTTCTTTTATAGGAAGACATACATCTGTACAACATGTTCTTACATACCTTGGACATCTTTATTGAGACAGTTTTATTCTATCCATATGGAAAATATTACATTAAATCTATCTAATCCTAAAATATATGATTTCGATTGCACCGTAGACGCCATATATGTATATACCAAAATAAAAGTAAAAAGTGAATTGAGACAGCTGTAATTAAAAATATCTCATATTCGCGTTGAGGTAACTTCAGATAACGTAAACCAAACGGTAATATTTACGTAAACGTGTCAAGAGAAGTGGTGTGTTGTTACAAAACTCATGAGCGGGAGCGTGGCGTGACGGCATGTCGCTGACTTGCCCGGCACGACTGTTGAGCGAGCCACACATCGCGTCCAATTCTTTTGTTCAATGCACTTAATAGCACGGAACTAGTGGCGATAAAAATTTATATCTCTGTGCTTTTTGATTGTTTTTATTTATCTACTCTATGTAGTCGTTGTTCAAAAGTATGACCATTTTATTACAAAAATAGGAAACTATATATTTTACAGATGCAGAAATTTGAATCTATTAATGTTGAAATATTAATATATATATATATATATATATATATATATATATATATATATATATATATATATATATTCAAAATTATGCTAATTATAGTAGTGGCTATTTTACATACACATTTCGAGAGTGCACATTTTGTATTTTTCTTTTATTTCTCCTAGTAATAATAATGTGTTATTTTTGTAAAGGTTTAAGTTTACAACACAGGCCTCTAAATAGTGTCTGACATCAAGAAATTTTATAACAAACGATGAAAAACCGCTCTAAAAATCACATTGTATTTGAAATGTTGATAATTTTTTTAATAGGCTTAATTAATATAATTTTTTAAATGAGACGTTTAAGATGTTAAATATGTATTTGGTATATTTTTCTGTATATTTTACTATTTATAGGTTTTATGACCAGTAGCTACCTCGACTCGGCTTCATACAACCCAAGTATACTAAGGCCGGATAATATTTTCACATACCAATGCTAAATTTCATGTTTCTCTGTGTTTTCTACATACTTATGTTAGCACGGCGAACCCATTACATTTTGGCATAGGTATATGCCCTTCATAGTAGCTTAGATATGTTGAATATAAGCTATTGAATATACCTCTTGGGGTTTATGTTAAACACATACTAAATATCTCAAAAAAAACTCTATCATATCGCTTTCGTATTTACAAAATGTCTTTCTTGTCGTTTTCATTGTTAACCAATGTGGTAGGTCAATTGCCCTCCAATTATGGAGGAGGATCGGCTTTATAGTGGGACATAATATGTCCATATGACATAATATATTATAGGAGCTGAGATAATAATGATGATTTACAAAAATATGTAGACATTGATAATAGTAGTACGACTGCATGTAGCGGAGATGCGAATGTTGAGATGGATGTGTGGTGTGACAAGAATGGATAAAATAAGGAATGAACATATAAGAGGAAGTTTGAAAGTTGCGCCAGTGACGGAAAAATTAAAGAGTGAAAGATTGACATGGTATGGACATGTGATGAGACGGGATGAAAGTAATGTTGTGAGGAAAGCTTTAAGCATAGATGTTGAAGTCTTAAGGGATAAGGGAAGACCGAGGAAAAGATGGATGAACTGCGTGAAACATGACATGGATAGACAAGGAGTGACCACAGAGATCACGTCTGATAGAGTTGTATGGAAGGAGAAGACATTTTGCGTCGACCCCAAATAAATTGGGATAAGAGTAGGTTGATGATGATGATGATGTATACATTGATAATAGTATTTTGCATAATTTTTCTTCTTTACAGTTCATATACTATGAATGAAGTCAGATAGTGGTCAAACGGTTTCACGACGTGTCTGCCGTAGCCGACCATAGGTTCCCAGGAGGACGCATGGTAAGTTATTTGGTCTCATGCGATTGGATCATAGCAGGCCAACAATTAAATTTCAAAAGACAGATATATTCTATTTTCTTTTTCTTTTAGTTTTTTAATCGGATTACGCTGTTAGTTATGTCATATGTATATGAAGAAAAAGAAGTGACGATGAAGAGTGCATAAATACAGCTTGTATTTATGCACTATTACCACTTCTTTAACTATTATTAAGAGTGCATTAAAATATAGAAAGAGAAAGTGAAGCATCTCTTAATTCTAAGCCATTGGTATGTAAATTCCTTGCAAAAATCTAAAAGGCATTATGTGATGTTTTGCAGCTTTTTATAATTGAAATAAGTGACAATTGTTTGGTAAAAAATTGTTTGGTATTGAAAAGAAAATTTCCACAAAAATTCTTTTTAAATTATAGAAAGTAAGTTTGAAGTGAGATTATAAAGAAATTAGTCGAAAATCTCTGTTAATATGTCCATTTCATTTCTATTTTTATTATATTGAAAAGCTTTAAATATTTATTTAAAAAAATACGTTTAAATTTGATATTTTTATTTTCAAAAATACCACCCTGCACTAAGGAAATAATAGTTGTATTGCGGGTGGGACTTTACAAACACATAATTAACGCAGAAAAATGACACTCAGACTCAGCACAACACTTTGTGGATCACACAAATTATTGTCCTGCATTGGAATCGAACCCACGACACTGACACGAAAGGTCGGTGTCTTAACCACTACGCCATCTGTGCAATCAAATATAACTTTACATTGTAGACTTAAATGATGAAACACTATATACATAAAACCCAGACAGTTTTATTCTCAGCTCTTCTATAATTATGATGAACTTTAGGGAAATTGACGTTCCACTTCGATGAGAAGTTATAAAGTTTTATTTTGAATTTTCAATTTCTTGTATTGATGTTATTTGATTATTTATATCCATTAGTCGTTTTTTAAACTGCAAAGAGAGGCTTGGTGAACTATATTCTTACTCTCACTTGTTTTTATAAATATCCAGATTATATTTCAGTTAAAAGTTCTCATTGAAACTCGCTATTAACCGATCTAACGAGAATGGTATTGGCGGCTAATTTTTCTTCTTTTGACAACTGTGTGGTAGCGGCTATGAATATTACCAACCCTTACTTTGCTCGTGGATGTCGTAAAAGATGACTAAGTGCTTTATAACGACCTGGGCCAACTTCATTTGATACCGTTTGGTCAACAATTGTATTCCCAAGGAGGGTTGACGTCTGGCAGGTGGCCGTTCATAAAAATATTGCCAATAACTTCTACAATATGTACTATGAAAGAAGAGTAGGCAATTAATTTGGATAAGAGTAGGAGAAGAGATGATGATAATGTGGAGATGTAAAACGAATATATAAGAAGAATTCTAATTCTTTTCCATGCATAGCACAAAAATCCACTATAGATTAACCAAATAGTTGTTTAGGTTTATAATTTCATACACTTTAAAATATAATCGATTAACAATTGTAACTACTTGTCAAATATCGTCAATAGAATAATAAATACAATTGGTTAGTAGCGATATTACTAGGAATTTATTTTAAAATGTAATATAATAATTATATAATTAATTATAACAAGAACATAAAAACTGATTTACGTCATTCTAGTCAATGTAAAAATTCCGCGATATAAATTCAAACTAGTTTCAATTAGAAACAGTTTACAATAAGTTTTTCGTATAGAATATACCTATAAACTAAATATATATAATAGATCATATCTCTTATCTATTGTTACACATTTTGTGAGACAGGTATTACAAGAATGTCAGGATATATTTAAATATTAATTTGTATGACTAATACAAATATAATTATTACGTCTATATAATCCTAATTACTTTGAAAAAAAATTCACTAAAAAGATCCTTGACCAACATAATAAGTTTTGTATAGTTTATATATTTATTTTAAAATGGCTTTCATAATAATAAACTTTGAGAATAAATCATTTAGAATTCACAATGATTATTAATTTTACTCTAATCCGGTAAATAGTTTTATAGATAACTTGAAAATTAGATCACACACATTTTAAAATGTTTTATATATATATACACTACCGTCCAAAAGTTTGGAAGCAGCAAGGTAAAATCGAATAAAACCAAACTAAGTCATTTAAATTTAAATGTATTGATAAAAAAATAAAGAACAAACAGAAACTAACTTAAACAAAATAAAAAAATAATATACAATGGTAAATTAGATTAAATTTTAGCTTCATCAAAGTGTCCACCTTTCTCCTTTATAATCTTCTCACATATTCTGGGCATTCTATTAATCAATTTTTTAAAATAATCTTTATCTAATTTGTTCCATTCGTTCTCTAATAGCTGCCACAAATGTTCTGAGCTCGTAGGACAACGACTTTTCACCCTCCTGTCAAGTTCATCCCAAACAAGTTCAATGGGAGAAAGATCAGGGGATTGAGATGGCCATTGCATGATGTTTAAAATGTTTTCAGCTTTTTTCTTGTTTAAAAAGTTCTGGCACAATTTAGACGAATGCTTAGGATCATTATCCTGTTGAAAAATGAATCCAGAACCAATGAGACTTAGTCCACTGGGTATGGCAGAATCTTGGAGAATTTTTAAATAGCCTTCCTTGTTTAATTTTCCGGTTATCCTCACAAGATTGCCGGGTTTACTGTTGCCAAAACACCCCCAAACCATGACATTACCACCACCATGTTTGATGGTAGGCACTGTACATGCCTCTGAAGCCCTCTCTTCTTTTGACCGGCGTACAAAGACACGTCTATTGGATCCGAAAATCTGAAATTTTGATTCGTCACTCCAAAGGACATTTTCCCATTGTTCTATAGTCCAGTTTTTATGCGCTTTTGCCCATTCTAGTCTATTTTTCTTATGTCGATTTGTTAGTTTGGGTTTTTTAGCAGCAACACATCCTCTTAATCCCGCAGACAGTAAGCGTCTTTTAACAGTAGTTGTTGAAATGGGTGTTTCTCGCGTATCATTCAGAGCTGCAGTGATCTGTGGTGCAGTTAAGCGTCGATTCCGTTTAGAAAGAACTCTAATGAAGTTGTCCTCTTGATTTGTTGTGGATTTGGGCCTACCAGATCTCTTTCTATCTTCATTTTCCCCCGTTTCTTGTTTTCTAGCAAGGGTATAGTGGACACCTTTACAAGAAATTCCGAGCCTTTCTGCGATTTGACGTTCACTGTATCCTTCCTCGCGTAGAGTGCAAATAGCGCTTCGCTGTTCAAGCGTGATTTGCTTGCGTTTTGCCATTTTCAGAAGAAAAAATACGGTCAAAGTAGTAGCCGATATCTTTCGAATACAGACAATGTTAATATCACAACTTTCACGTGCCAATGCTCAAGTGCGACTGAATAAGGTCTAAAAAAGTTAAAACCAGCAAACATTATCAATAAAACTACACCATTGCATAGGATAAAGTAGCCGACGGATTAAGTCATAAAACACGTGTTTCGTCAATATTAAGGAATTCCATAAAACTTGATGAATGTAGGATAATAATCCTTTTGTGTTTGTGTAGACAGTCGTAAAAGGTTGTAAAACTTAAGATTATTGCTAATTTTTACCGCTATTAGTCGGCATTTATTTGTTTTGTTTGAAAACAGGTGTGCTTCCAAACTTTTGGACGGTAGTGTATATACCTATAATGCAACTTATGTAAAAAATTTCTACGTGCATTGAATTAATATGAACGAAAGTGTGTCGTTTCAAAGTTTATAAATAGTATGAGGCAAAAATATAAAGTGGTCGGAATTATAACAAAAGGCGCCGAATAACATAATAGTACGGAGCACAGAATGATCATTTTGGCATGATAATAGAGCTAAACAAGGCGTGGGTAGTACACGGCTGCGTGGCGGTACCCGCGCGAACCGGATCTAGGCCCGTGATAAATCATGTTGCGCGCAAATGTTGCACTTCGTCCCACTAAGCCCTCACGCTGCCTTTAAATAAATAATGTTAAACACTTTGAAAGCAAACAATTAAAAAAAAATTAATTCAATGACACAAAGTATTTGGTACATTATTTTCTTGACTGCATGTTATTAGGCGTTGATTTATCTTATTACCACGCGTCATCACCCCTTTTTATTCAGCTAAGTAACCCTTTTTGGCTTTGTTTTAGCTATTAGCCGCAGATGATTTTCACAGCTTAGCCTAGACTATAGATGAGCGCTGACGGCTCTCAATCCGGCTATGCTAATCCGTTTAGCCAGTACTTCATAAATTAACTTTCCTCTTATTATAAGAGACTTAGCTAATAATGCATAGACGTACCGTAAACAAGGATTCAGTATTAATAGCCCGTCCACATAACGATAGAGAAGTGGTGTATGTAGTACAGGATTGCACGCCGCCCCTTGCGCTACCACGGGTATTTTGGGCAGGGTGTGATGGACTATGGGTCTATAATCCCTATAAAGTAAAACTGTAAAGAAGACTTACTATATTGCTTAATTTACATGCAAATCCATTATCAGTATAAATTGATTATTACTCTTTATAAATGGATAATAAATATAATGAAAAACATATAAAAGCCTCAAACTACTTGCTTTCACATCGAATGTTCATGCACAAGTGTGTGTTTATCAAATCTATACAAATTTTATGGTTTTCATAGTCACAGGTGTACTAATAATATAAAATAATAATGGACGATTATAGTTTTAAACTATCACACATATATTCGCCACATATAAACAGAGCTAACATAGCTATGTGGTAGCGGCTACGAATGCTACCAACCCTTACTTCGCTCGTGGATGTCGTAAAAGACAACTAAAAGCCTTATAACGACCTGGGCCAACTTCATCTAACACCATTCGGCCAACAATTACCTACATTCCCAAGGAGGTTTGACGTCTGGCAGACGGCTGGTCATAAAACTATTGTCAATAACTTTTACAATATGTACTATGAAAGAAGAGTACATATTGTATCAATCCCAAGTAATTGGGATAATAGTAAGAGAATGATGATATAAACAAAGTTAACACAGCACATTTGCATCGTATCACTCCTGGATGAAGGCTTTTCCAATGAATGCCTTACCATTGGTAAGCTGGTTGGTGGTCGCAGTAAGGTGTTATATGTTTTCTAGGAGAGCGCTGCTGGTAGTTCGTGGTTTACTGCACACTGCCATGTATGTATGTGCTGCTAATCTTATATTATAAAGCATACAGAAATATGTATTAGATACTCATCATCATCTTGCTCTTATCCCAATTACTTGGGGTCGACGCAATATGTCATCTTTTTCCATACGATCCTATCAGAAGTCATCTCTGCCGTCACTCCTAAACTATCCATATCATGCCTCACGCAGTCCATCCATCTTTTCTTTGGTCTTCCTTTACCCCTTAAGCCTTCAACATTCATACCTAAAACTTTTCTCACAACATTACTTTCATCCCGCTTTTTCACATGTCCATACCATGTCAGCCGTTCACTCCTTAACTTTCCCGTCACTGGCGCAACTTTCAAACTTCCTCTAATGTATTCATTTCTTACTTTATCCATTCTTGTCACACCACACATCCATCTCAACATTCGCATCTCCGCTACATGCAGTCGTCATGTATTAGATACTACCTATAATAATTACAAACTAAGAAAAAAATCTGTTGTTTGCTAATAAAGTTGAATATTGCTAATTGTTGAAATGATATACATACATTATGTCCATTTACGACTAGAAATTTTGAAATATAAAGAATTTGAATTCAGCTAGTCTAATATGATATGCTAGTTTAAAAAAAAACATTTGTGTGAAAACTAAAATCAAGGAAAATTAATTACTAATTTAGAATTGTAAAACATTTTTATTTTTTTCAGTCCTGAAACGTTCGTTTATGTTGTTACAGATTAAGGTAATGATAACATGTTAAAAATATAGTATTTCACATTACTAGAATATTGTGAAATACAGTATGTTTAGAATTCACAACTTTAAACGAAAGAGATGCGTGATTAAAACAAACAAACTATTACAATAGGAATTTGTGCTTACAAGTTAATTACTTATTATAATAAGTTAATACTTCCAGTTGTATTATTATATTGTATCTATAGTCTCGTCTCAGCTTATATATGTTCCACTGTTGGGATTCTCACTCCTTACTAGGGGGGAAATTGATCTACTCCAAATAATGTATACATCATATCCTATATTTAATGTCGTTTACCTATGTTTTAATTGTGATCCTTTGTGATGAGAAAATAAATGGTTATTATTATTACTATACTACGCTGGTCAGACATGTTGGTATAGGGTTTTGTTTCGAGGTTTCCTTCTCTTACATAGATGTTATATGTATTTTATATCCCTTAGCGGTCTCTTAAGATCACCGACGGGTAAGATAAGGGATGGTGTTTTGTATTCTTACTCCGTCACCACATGGATAATATTGTGTCTATACTACTGGATACATTTTAATTGTAAGTTAGGCTCTCTATAGATATGAGCTAAAATTTTACTTATTCAAAATAATCATTTTAATTATCATTACGTCTATAAAATGTTAGATTTATAGTACTAATACGCTCGATATGCCACGAATCCTTATTACGAAAGTGACGCAATTAATTCTATCCATATAAGTAATAAATTTTAATTTAGATACTTAATTAATTAACTAAATAATAAATTATATCTGAATCACTAAAATAATATTGGATTATTTTATTACTATATAAGAGTTGTGATATCAGGATGTCCAAGCGTCAAATGTTTAAGAAGAAAGTTTGCCGACGTATCATCATAAATAAATTGACAGATGATTACGTCGTTAGTTTAAATAATTAAAATGATATTTATTATTTTGTAGCGACCTTCCGTGTTTAGTGTAATGGACTCCCAAGTAAAATAAATATTTATGCAATTTACAATTTATTATTCTTAATATTTTTGTCTCCATAATGCCATGTAGTCAATAATCTAGATTATTATTACCTATAGAATATTAGAGTTGGAGTTGGATAGATGATATTCCGTGACGGAGTAAGAATACAATTCATCACCCCTTAACTTACCTGTGGGTGATCGTAAGAGACGACTAAGGAATATAAAACGCATACGACATCTATGCAAGAGAAGGAAAACTCGAAACAAAACCCTATACCAACACGTTTGACCAGCGTAGTGTAGTAGTGGTCAATTTCCCTCCCATTGCGGAGGAGGCTCGAGCTTAACAGTGGGACATATATAAGCTGAGATGATGATGATGAGAGTTGGATAGACGTTTAATCTCAAGAATTCCCTATAGCATTTTAGTAGATAGCTTGCTTATTGCAGCAAGCTATAAAATATAACCCTACTAGCTATAAAATCACAATAATTATCACAAATGTTATAAAAAATTTCTATTACTATGATATAAGTTCATACTTTGAAATACCTACCTCATCATCATCATCTTGATCTTATCCCAATTACATTCAGTCAACGCAATACGTACTCCCTCCCTCTTTCATCATATATTCAACAGAAATTATTAGCAAAAGTTTCATGACTAGCCGCCTGCCTGACGTTAACCTTCCTTGGAAATGTAATTGTTCACCAGACAGTATCAGATGGAGTTGACCCACCCACCATTTAAAAACCCTTTATCGTCTTTTACGGTAACCACGAGTAATGTTAAGCATTAGCAGTATCCGTACCACACAGCATTCACATTTAACTATAAGTAAGAAAATAAGATTCAACGTATATAAAACCGCTGGCACAGTTAATGCCTTATTTAAGTTGAAAGTGTAATATAAACAAAAACAGTGTATGAGAAAGCTTATATATTTACTACATCCATTTGCATTAATCACTATCTTGTATTCTCATCCTTATATTAAAAGAATAATTAAAAAAGTTAAATATAAAATTACATCGTTTATCTTTTATTTGTATAAAACATACAACATTGTCAAAATATTAAATGTTTTCGTCAAGTTCCGGCTATTATGCCGCCTTTAGACACAATAGATACACATCACAATAGGTTATATCTCTTAACCTTTCCTATTAGTGAGATTTCGATATTGAATATGATTATAATAGCATAAATTTTATTACTGGTTTGATGTTACCTCCCACGCGAAATGAAAACAAAAATAATAAAACAAAAACATGTCTGTCATAAAAATACTTTCGAGCAAACTTGAAAGTGTGAATCCCTAAGTGATTCAGCCAATGTTTTATTTAGACTCAGTATTCATGAGTTTGTACATTAAGAACAAAAGTGGTCAGTAAGATTAAGAACAAATTTACAGACATAGCGATAGATATGTATTCCGCGGTGGTAGGAGCCGTCGTGGTGCCGGCTGCCGCCCGCAGCCGAGCGGCCACTGCACTCGCTTCGATTTCACTTTTATTAGCAATTCACTTAATTGGATACCACAGTTGCGGTTTTATTAATTTTGTAGATTCATCTCGAATGCACTTTTAGTATTGTAATTATAACAATACTGAAGTATATATATACATATATATATACACACACACACACACACACACACACACACACACACACACACACACACACATATATATATATATATATCTTGAAAATCCGATCCAATCGTGCTCGAATCCCACTTGTGACAATCATTTTTCGCTCGTAATCAAGTTTTATAAATATTTAAGTCCTTTTAATATCTATGTCTACAAAATATTTAGTAGAACTAAAGCATGTAAAAGTTTATTCAGATAAGTTACCTCGATAAATGTTCTGATTTTACCGCTAATAGCTGAAGGTCAAATTGATAACGGAAAACAACAATGATGAAGTTTAATTTATGTCTTAAACTATAATCTTAATCCCACGCTCCAGAGCTCGATTAAATGACTTTAATGGAGTTTTTATTCTCTAGCACTTTAGTGAAACAGCTGCATGGCTCATGCTTTAGACTTACTAGATTTAATAGACGCAAATTGCTGTTATAATTGCAATCTTTAACATTTTCTAAAATATCTTCAAATGTTATATTAATGTATGACGACTTTACTTTTAGGCCTTGGGATAGGAAGCATAAATCTTTGTACGTACAAAGCTCTGTTTTACTACCGACGACATAACGGCTGCCTAATACCAATAGATCAGAGACATTTTATGCCTAGTAGCAATCACTTATAATTTCGTTCAAAACATCATCTCAGCTCACATATGCCCACTACTGGGCTCACACTTCTTCCATAATAGGTAGGAAATTGATCTATTATACCGTTTTGGTTAGAAGGGTTCAGATACGTTTTCAGTTCGATGTATTTTGTTTTGCACTATAAAATATATGCTTATTATATCTCTTAGTCGTCTTTTGCGACATCCATGGGCAAGAGAGGGTTATCAGTTATATTCTTGCTCCGACACCGCACCGAAAAACTAGCTTTATTATATTTATCAAAATAACTTGTTCCGGCGTTTTTAAATTATAAAACTTGATATATCAAAGATTACAGGTTAAAGCAAAATTATGTTAAATGTAAATAATTGTCATCTATCTATACATATATAACTTCCATGTAAAATAATAATAAAACATAGTTTTTTTTTTTAATATTCTGCGTACATTATTTTATAATTAATTAATTAACCACTTTATTTTTATTCAAAAGGAGTAGATACCAATTTTCCTTTAACAATCTGAGATTAATATAATTTACCGATTAGTTGATATAAGTTCTCTTATATAGATATAAATCGCTAAGTATAGAGACATATGTTCTCTTGTAAAGAAATCAGTTTCTAAGTATGGAGCACATCAATGTTCCTATCACCGCTTTAATTACTCATAACTTAAATCTACATGATAGTCAGCTAGCTTAATTGCAAAACATATTGACATTGATAACAGTAGCCACTGTCAATATGTTTGACTAACTGACTAACGTGTTCTAGCAATGATTTTATCATGCCATGTACGAAAGTGGACCATCACGTTTTAGACAAAAATATTACGAAATATTCTGTAAATTGCAATCGTAAGGGCTCAAAACTGTGAAATACCAAACGATTTTTGAAATAACTTTATCGAATTGTTTTGCAAGACTTTTTAAAATTTACCCTTATCTATACAACCTTTAAATATCTATAATGAGAGGGTATTTCACTTACTGTATACTTACTGTTCAGACATGTTGGCATGGTATTTTGAACTGCATAATATCTAGGTATTCCTCACGAACTCATGCAAATAGAAACTTTGATAGAACATTATAAAAAAACGTACATACATATGTATATACATATTTAAAAGGTATTTCAATATAGCATATCATACATTTTAAAACACGAACACTTGCTATTCCCAGCTCAAAATTCCGCAAGCACAGCATTAGGCGAGTTTAAGAGTAATTTATTTAATACGTAAATAATACAAACATAATATTAATCACTACGTGACTGCAATACAATTATATTTTATAAAATTCTCTAACTTAATATTGCGCAAATTTGTTCAAATATATTTTGGTAATAAAATTAAAAACAGGAAGTGTGCCGCAAGGACGCCTGAGATGCTGCATGCTTGATTTGATACTCATTTTTTTTTTGTAATATATCATTCAAATCACGTCCTCACTAGCCCCTGAAAATAAAACTGAGCTCATAGACGACGTTGTTCTCATATTGGCTATGAAAATAATTGGCTGATATAACTACTTTGTATTCCGTTTGTTACGATCCAGACTAAACTAAGACTAAATACTCGTAGTTTATTCTGTTCTTATTCTAATATACATAAAACATGTTCTCATGTTAGATAACAAAATGATAAGAATAAGATATGTCATAATTTTTATCTTTTACTACATGGACGAAACGAAGATTTAGTCTATTCATCAACGCCCCGGTGTTTGTCTTAAGTACTATATTGGCCATAGGTTGCCTACGTTGGCGATCGTAGGGGATTTTATGAGCTGCCCAAGAGAGTGCTTTTCTCCATTTTCCCGGTACTCCCTTCCGTTTACTATCTACAGTTTGATTTGTTTTTTTTTTCTTTATAAATAATAAAAGAATACGTTGTACCCGTTTTGCCTGAAAGGCAGTAGAACTGGTATATAGTTTCAACCTCTTACCGCATAAACGAAGCTTAATGCTTAAATATAATGAAGGTTTTTATTCCTCTACTCATAATATATAACTTTAAATAAAAAGAAAGGTTCAACCTTTCTAACATTGAATAAAAAAAGAAACCTAAATCACACCTTCAGGATGGAAGTACTGATAACATATATGCTTCGTCCTTCATCTTATAGAACAAAACGACTTTGTATATAATAATACAATACACATTGCCAGCTGATAAGTGTTGATTCGTATTGTACTATTGTGATACAGCTTGTTCGGTTGTGTACATGAATGTAGGTAGTAATTTAGCCGTTTAATTTCCGCGTCCAAGTGTCATTGAAGGACGTTTGAAATGTCATTATCTCAACGAAAGCCTTTGTATTTTTGTTATTATTATTTGCTAGTTCGAATTTATTTACTACTGATGAATCATTGATTTGTAATATATATTTATAAGTTAAACAAATATAGTTTTAAAATATATTAATTTTTGTTTTTTTAAAGGCAATTATACTATATCAAACTTGTCAGACAGCTTTAAGTTTTCCTTTTCATGCAATAACGTTATCTACTTATATCCCTGATACGTTGACTGACTGACTGTTGGCTCTGATAATTCTTAATAAAAAGGTGTTAAACATTCATACTGTATCGCCACACTAAAACTTTTATGATTTTTATTATATTACGGTTTTAAACCTTTCCGTCTGGTGATAGAGTAAGAATACAATTCATCACCCCCTGTCTTACCCGTGAGTGATCGTAAGAGACGACTAAGGGATATAAAATGCATATAACATTGTAAGAGAAGGAAAACTCGAAACAAATACACCCTATACCAACAGGCTTGACAAGCGTGGTATAGTAAGTCAATTTCCCTCCTATTATGAAGGAGACTCGAGCCCAATAGTGAGACATAATATGAGTTACGATGATGATGATGATGATTGTTAAACTATATAGTTTATATACATATGACCGTGTTTGTTTTAAATGTAAATATGCCCTCATCATCTTAGCTCATATATATTTCAAAATTAGCCCCAAACTGGATGGATATACTAGACCTTGCTGGTGAAACGGTTTGGTACAGAATTTTCTTTTAATTTTTTTTTTTTAATTTATTTTATAAGATTTCAAACTATTCGCAAATTTTCTTCTTATGTATTGTATGTACATTCTTAAGTCATCTTTTTTATCATTTTATTTTATTGCTTATGGTGGCAAACGAGCAAGCAATACACCTAATGGTAAGTGTTACAGCCGCCAATGGACCTTTACAATACCAAGGGTATAGCCAGGCCGCTGCCTACCAATACAAACCCCAAACCCACCCAATTGGACTGCCGGCTCTCTCGCTCACCGAACGAAGCGCAATGGCACATGGCCATTGCTCAGCCGTCGATTTTCTACGAGAGAGTGGTACCGCCCCGGATGGACCGGCCCGCGGCTGTAGACAGAAAATTGTCAACAGCGGGGTCTTACTACTAATAAGGACTTCCATGGATTGAGCACTTATTTTACCGTAATCTTAATTTGACATAATAAAGAAATTTAGTTACTATTCAGAATTGCGTGATTTAAAAACACAATAATACCGTATCAGGAATCGAACCAGATATTTCACGGATGTCAAACATATATATACCTGTTACTGGACTCACGTAAAAACTAAAAAAAAATAATACCGGAACTGTTTACGTGTACGTCGATCATGACTTTCACTTGCACTCTATCATCAAAAATTCCAACATACTATAAACCAGTTTGTGGTTTTGCATCTAGTTAAAAATATTAGCTCGAGATATACGTTTATTCTGTTGCATATTATTAAATTGGATATCGTACCACGGTAAAATAATAAAATGCTATGCGGATTTCATTATAATAACCACCAGACTTTAATAAATTATGGTTTAGAAAATGAAGATGCCAAATTTATTGCTCATGCATAAGATCATAATTACTCGTTATACAGTTTTCTAATAGTTATAGAGTTTAATAAACGACATTTTTTATATATATTCATTCTGTTTTTTTATTGATTTACATCCTTAAAAATGATACTTAAAAATATAACGGAGTAGACATATTATGATGCGTTTCTGTTAACAGTTATTTTTTTTTTCGTGAAAGATGTTTAAATCGACTAAGGGATATAAATAAGTTAATATCATTGCCATAGAAAGAAAACTTGAAACGAAACCCTATTCTTCTACCTAGTTTTATATAGCAGCCCAATTTTCTAAGTAAAGGTTTATGCCCAACAATGAAATATAATTATATTCCATTCCACACAATGGAATATAATTATAAAGACGAAGATCGTTAAATATTACTATAAAGGAAGAGTTCAATGAACATATTAAGACCTTTAATGAATTCTTAATATTTTAATCGTATAGTAAATATGACTCGTATATATAATAAATATAATATAGGTATAGTAAATATGAACGTAATGTATATGAGTAAAAATATTGCTACTTTAAGAAAATATAACTTGTATTAACGTTTAAAAGTTCATTGTAAATAGCATGACAGTAAATATGGCCGAGTGCGTCCTCATTGAATATCTAATAACAGGACCCAGTTCTAAACAACCAAACAAATAAAAATAAGTTATTGTAAAACGCAAAGCGGTCTGGCCTCATTCTCGTCTAACAAACATGCGGCAGCGTGATTGTTGACATACATTCTAAACAGTGTCTTCAATTTACCTATATTGATTAAAGTACATGACTACAATGGAATTATATTAGCAATCTTTTAGTTCCGCCTTCAAGTATTTATTATTAGAATTCACCAAAGTACAAGAAAAAAAAAACATATTTAAAGTAAAATTACTGGGTATAAAATGTAGACGTACCGAATACATGTTAATTTGTTGCGGAATCTGAGAGCAATAACCGACGGCAATGCTAGCGGTATTCGGTGGTTTCTTCGTCTCTAATATTCGACAAAAACAACTGTTCGATGTATATGTGTGCTTGTGTTTATGCACTACAAAGATAATCTTCTCATGTATGTTTTATATGAATGTATTAAGATATATTAAGCCTAATGTAAAGATTAGTCATGCTACAGCCTTTAGAATAGCCGAGCCCACGAATCATACATTTAAAACATCGAAATATTAATGAAATTCCCAATACAAATCATTGCAAATATTAGTTCAGCATCATCATCTCAGCGCATATATACGTCCCACTGTTGGGCTCGAGCCTCCTCTGTAATGGGAGGGAAATTAACTTAATATACCGCGCTGGTTAGACGTGTTTTAGTATAGGATTTTATTTCGAGGTTTTCTTCTCTCGCATAGATGTTATATGCGTTTTATATCCCTTAGTCGTCTCGTACAGTCACCCACGGGTAAGATAGGGTGTGGTGAATTGTATTCTTACTCCGTCACCACACGGAAATATTAATATTGGTAACTTTTTTATTATTATTATTAGTGAATATTCAAGAACCTACCTATATATGTAATTTAAAATATTACACTATTATGTCTCTACTAAATATGACATATTTAAATCTTTTGTTTGATGGTAATTATACATATTTTTTTCGTTTGCTCTTGACTCCATAGTTTACGTATTCATAAAATGTTATTTTTATTTTTACTTTAAGAGATCTAATATACTACACGCGTGGTGACAATTAACAATGAGTTAACACTTCTGATCCGAAGGAATTGTGGCAATTTTATGTGTGATGAAGGAGTAAGAATGCAATTCACGACATCCTTTTTTGTCTGTGGATGTTGTAAAAGACGACTAAGCATATATGCATATAACATCTAAACAAAAGAAATGAAATTCGAAATTAAACACTATACCAACCCGTTGTGGTAACAGTAGGTCATTTTCCATCCTATCATGAGTTCAGAAATGGGACATATACCTACATGAGCTAAGATAATCCGAAGGAATTGTAAGAATCAGCTTATGGATAATTAGGAAGGGTAGAAGAGCCCAATCAGGCTACTAGGCATGGCAATAAAAATCCACACGTAAATCCAACTTTATATTATATATAAATTTGTGTCATTGTCTAGCAGTGTCATTTATAATTGGCCATGAATTTCCACTGAACAAATTTCATTATGCTTTGTAGTCACGTAATTGATATATACTAACTAAATAGTAATTTTATGTATACTCAAATAAAACTATTTTTTCACGTCACATATTAGTAACATCTTAGTTCTATCAGATATACACGTATCGATGATTCCACATAGGGCATAGTGCAGTAACAGCAAATACCAATCTTCTCTGTGGAATTCGATATCCACATATGACAATTCTTTACGCGATTCACAAGTTATTGCTCTAAGTATTTTGTGTCAGTTAAATGCGTATTTGTAATGTGGCTTTGTCTAAAAAAATATGCATTAAGTTTAAAAAAATAACAACACTTGTCGAATTATTTAAAAAAAAGTAGTGTGAAAACACCGTATTTATATGTATGAAATATGAAAGTGGACTAATTTAACGGTTGTAAACTTCTTATTTCCTTTTCCTGCATTTATTATACAGAAATGAAATGAGATAAATATAAATTGGGTTTCCACTTAGGATCAGATTTATAAATGGCACTGATATGCTTTACCGCAGTTTTCTTATTTTCACCTAAATCGTAGTCCAAGCCTCTCACCAGACACACAAACAAATGAACGTATGTAAGGTCCAAGAAACAAACTTGGTTATCTTAACACAACCACGAGAAATGTAACATAATGATATATTATATTTATGATATTTCAACATATAAACTAAAATATATATAAGAGAAAGATTATATTTATGAATATCTTAAGTTAATTAGATGTTTTTTTCAACAGATATTTAAATAACGGACACAAATTTTAATTAACAGACGCAAATATACTAAATATATTTAATGCTTTTTTAATAATATATAATTATCTGGCTGCATTTTGTCGTTCGATAAATGACGATTCCTTTATATCCGTTCATAATATACTTGTATACGTATCAATATAATTATACAATGTTTTAAATATTTTCTAATTCTCTACAAACTGGCTTCACAAATATACCGGATATAATTCAAAAGGAAGTAGAAATTGAGGAACAAATTCACATAACATGTCATTATATCTAAAAGAAAAACGAATAACTAAATGCTCTGGTAGCGGCAATAAAAATAGATCAAAGAAAAAAAAACGAAGCATTTAACCAACTTTCATTACAATTTGGAGCTATAAAATTTAAAACATTTACGGCAATTAGTGTCCTTACCTAAAAGTAATCAGTGTAGCTTTCTAAAAATTTAGACTATTTCGAAATACATATGTTCATATTTCAAGATACTACGGTGGCTAATTTCACTCACTAACAGGGCAACAAGAAAACTAAAATTGCCTAGTTGCTTAACAAATCAGACATATTTCTAAACATCGTTACAATGTTACACTTCTTGTTTTATAATTAGAACAATAATTTGATTAGTAATTCATAAAAAAGATAATAATAATAATAATAACTCTTAATTGTACACCATATATACAGAAATAAAATAAGAAAAGACAAAAAAATAAACATTGGTACAATTAAGCGGTCATATCGCATACTGCAATTTCTTCCAGACTACCTTGGGATAAATTTTTAATTTTAGTGAGCAAGGAACTTGAGGGTGGAATAATTTGAATAACTAGTGTCGAAAAATTGCGGAAATTTGCGGCATAAACACCTGTATCTTTTCATTGCATTGGCTTAGAAGTTTAATTTTTTCACAGCTTTAAGGGATATTTGAGTATTTGATATAAGTTTCAGCTTGATACCTCCACGCGTTCCTGAGAAAAAGGGTCTTGACAGAGAGACAGACTGATGGACGGACAATAAAGTGATCCTATATGGGTTCTGTTTTTTTTTTACTTTTGAGGTACGGAACCCTAAAACAATCTAGTCAATTACATACAGTGATAGGGTTGTCAATATAGTCGTAGCTTTCTCAGTACACACTACCTGTATATCTTAGTTTCAAATGTGTACTCAAATAATAATTTCTAACGTGTTTTTAAATATTCGATGGCTATAATCATTTTGTAACTTGTAACTATTAAATACATTGATTGATTGTGTTGCCTAACCACCCATGGGGCAGTACGAATGCATCTAGTAGATTTAACTGTTAATAATATTTATCGTTGATTGGGACATTCAATATATATTTTTTCAATGTACTTACTTATGCATTTTATTGAAGTGTTGGCCATAAATTTGTCATGGTATTATGATGATATCAATATGATTAATAAGCAGTTACTTCGACAATTCTCAACAAATGGACTCTAAGAAATTTGTGAATTCGTTGTAAGTTATTATTATTTAAATTTACTTGACGTTGGATAGGTTATCATTTTCCATAGTCAATAAAAAGCTCCTTGTAAATAATATTTACGTAATATAAATAGAAGTATATATACATATACCTGTATTTATATGTTCTAGTATATGTTTAATTTAGGGATATTCAACGGTAGTAGTACCTAACATGCGATGACATATACACAGGACAATATTGCGATACACAAGTTGTTGTTCTGAGATTGGATGTAATTTGTGTTCATTAATCATATGTTTGTAAAGTCCCCCGCGATATAAGGATTATTTCCTTAGCGCAGAATGTTGTCTTTAAAAAAATGCAAAAGTATATATTAAGAATAAAATCGTTATCTATAAGAAAACGCTAAAATATATTCATCATTCTCTTGCTCTTGGTCCCAATTACTTGGGATCGATACAATATGTACCCCTCTTCGTATATATTGCAAAGGTTATTGGCAATAGTTTTATAACCGACCGCAATTGCAATTGCTGACCAAATGCCATCAGATAGTGTTGGCCCAGGTCGATATAAGGCTCTTAGTCGTCTTTTACAACATCCACGAGCAAAGTAAGGGTTGATAGTATTCGCAGCCGCTACCACACAGCAAAAGCGGTAAAATATATTAATAAACTTAATAATTTGTTTAAAAAGTTGTGTATTTAGAGCATATATCTGACTATCTGAATTTATGTGTAATTAATCATATAAATTTCATAAGAAATCTATAACTATAAGAGATTTATAAGAATGAGATCTATAAGAATTACTTTGTCATCTTAACATCGTGACATCTGTTATAGTTTTAGAATATTATTATTATCCCTCTGTGTTGCTAAGATCATAAAGCAGTTGCTATATAGAAAAATTATGTTCTGCCGAAACTGGTTAGGTTAATAATAAAGGCTAGAAGAATGATTCACCGTGCCGACTGTATGTCACGTTATTTAGTAACAAAAGTTATTTTCACTTTTTCGTTATGACTTTTAGGTTTATGTTCTGTGCAAGTTTAGTATTCAACTTAGATACGTATTTCTTTACAACAATAAAAGAAATACGTAGAGCTTAAGTTAATCGAGTAGGTAGCCAATTTATTAATTATACCCGAATGTTTATTTCCACGCTGCTTTTTTGTGGTTTAGCAAGATTTGCGCATTCAGCCAGTATTAGTAACATAATTGGTATAAATTCTGACGTTTCCATAAATAGTGATGTCATTGTTGGTTGATTATTTAAGTGTCATTTCAATGTCAATTATGTGTAGTAGTGTCAATTATTTAAGTCATATTTTAGTGAAGCGATGGTTCCTAATGAAACACTTTTTTTTGGTCTGGAATTAAAAAAAAATTAAAACGTTGCGTTGTTGCGTTAAGTCATTAAATTTTAATATACACTAACCTCATCCTAACCTGTGCACTTTCTATGAATTACATTTAAGAAATAAGTATTAAAGCTATTTATTATGACAAAATAAAACACTAAAATATTAAATACAGAAAAATACTACATAAGATTTTTCAATTTCTCACCAAAACTCTAATGAGATGTCACTTTGTAAATTATCTCAAAATGTTTTTAGTTAGAACAACTTGTTAGTTGAATGCGTCACTAATGTCACTAATTAAGCGTAACCTAGTGAGTTAATCGTGAGTTTTTGTTTCAGGGGCAAAGGTTAGACGTTGTATACTAGCAAGGACAAACACTTTCTGCGCAGGAGTGCGCGTCACAGTCGGGCGAGCACCAACCTTCCGCGTCGCACAGCGCCTGCGCACCACACGCCAGAGGTCAAGGCTCTAAACTGCCCATTTTGCTCTAATTTACTCAACTTAATGGTTTCTTTTTTATTTGAATTCTAATTACTTCTTTGCATAAATTTTAATTGACATTTTCAAGGTGTCAAGGTTGTGTAAATTCATGTGTTTATTAATAGCTTTATCGTGTAGGCTTTTAACATTGAAATCAAAACTTGACATCCGCTAGTCTCTCCACGTGTTATATTATAAGTAGTTGTATTCAACATCGACGTATTGTAACGATACAGTACAATAAATATTGAATAAAAAATGTAATATACATTGCATTTATTTTTATAAATGTATGTTTATTATAATTAATAAACAATTATTTAAGAGAAATTTGTAAGCTGTCACTGTCGCACTTTCTCCGAAAATCATAACAGACCGGACAAGAGCGGTCGATTTACAACTGAGCATCTTACACCTTCCAATTGGCGAGAGTTATTTATATTATACATATATTGTTGTTATAGCGTTATGTACATATATCAAATAGTTACGTGGCTATCATCCCACGGTTTCATTTATCATTCACATAAACCATACTAATATTATAAAGGCGAAAGTAATTCTTTCTGTTTGTTTAGTTTTCATATAGGTAATAATTTTCTGATAGCATTACTAATGATCACTGACGTAAACATGAGTGAAATGCTAGAGAGATATACGAAGCCTAAATTTAACTATTATATCACGATTAATATTATTTTATTAATATTTTGAATATTTTTATGCATCCAGGCTCATGTTATTTCGCCATACCAATCTATTACTCCATCTCCACTTTAATTCGCAGGTTTACTTTTAAAATAAATATGATCGTATTTTCTACTCCAAAGTTTCATCTCAATTACATATGTATAATCTAGGTGGCACAAATTAAATTAAAAAAAATTAAATTTATATGCGTATTTTTTGAGTCGCATTTTCATTTTAATTATATTATTTTGAAGGTTTAACCAGAGATGATATGATGATGAGCTGTATAAATTACAAGGATACTTAAGTAACTGGTGTGTTAAACCAATTTCTCTAAAAACCAATTTCTCTAAATATCATAGTAATTTGTATGTAATAAGCTATGTAAACGAGTATAAATATAAATACCTACCTACTTAATTACAGTTTGACACTGTAATAGTCAGTTCATCGCATATACAAACAATACTATTGAAATTTCAGAAGTTTAATAATTTAATAGTTTCAGTAGTAAGTCCTTTTATCTAAAAATATTTATAATTGACAGCTTTCCTTCTTGTATTATTTAACAATAGGCTCTTAGGTGATAAAATGTATACATGTAGCGTTAGTAACATAATATACACATAAACTAGTATCACCTAGTATCATGTCCGAACATGACTTATTTATATATATATATATATATTGAGAAAATATTATCCTATCACATATGGTGTGATGTAGATAAAGTAGTATAGCCGCATTAAGCATTTATTTGCTCATAGTGAATAATTGCCCAAGGGCTATCCAAATCCATATATATCAAAATCTTTATTACAAAAATGGAATATCGTGTTTTTAAAAAAACACGATATTCCACTTTTGAAATAAAGATTTCATTTAGTATGTACAGTAAGTAATTAAATTAAATCAATTCAGCCAGTATTTACGATATAATAATGAAAAACTACGTATACCTTTGTTAACATTGTCCAATATAGAATTAACAAATAAGGAAATACATATTTTTTAAGTTTGATTTGAACATAGCACAAAATACTCTAGACTTCCACTGCTTTGTAGATTTAATAGTAAAATCATGCAACTGCCGAGTGTGATATTCTAGATTGATAGCGTTTTAATAACTATTTTGTAGTCAAGAAGTGTAAAATCATAATCGTAGCTAGGCAAGTTTTTAAGGGTGCTTCAGTCTATATTTAAAAAATCACTGTCAGGCAAATCAAAAAGAAAATATATATTTAACTATTTTTTAATCAATCTCTTTATGCATGTTTTATTTATCTAAATATATTACCATTAAAGGCAAATCATATTCAGTGTTTATATATATACATACATACATACCATCACGCCATGTCCCTTGCAGGGTAGGCAGAGGGAACAGAGTGCCAGAGAACTCTATCCTTGCATACTTCACTCGCTTCCTCAACATTCATAATTCTCTTCATACACGCTCGCCGGTTTCGGAGACTCTTGACTCCACCTTCCTTCAGTACATGACCGATCTGGTCTAGGTAGGTTAGTCTCGGTCTACCCCGGTACCTACATCCTTTCATTTTCGCATTGTATATCTTCTTAACCAGACGTTCGTTCGGCATTCTTTCCACATGTCCGAACCATCGGAGCATTCCCTTTCGCATCTTTACACCAATACTCTCTTTCATACCTACTCGCTCTCTTACGTCGTCGTTACGAATGCGATCGATCACATATATAAATATGTATATATATATATATATATATATATATATATATATATATACATATATATATATATGTATATATATATATATATATATATATATATATATATATATATATATATATATATATATATATATATATATATATATATATATATATATATATATATATATACATATATATATGCCAAATGCGGTGATGCGGTAAGCATTATCATAGGTCTCCATCGGACGTACTTCCAAACAAAACCTCTTTTCCCTATCAAACTGCGAGCAACATCAGCAGTTACATCGTAAAACCTATGCCATTGCTTTGCCACTATTGATCTATAAGTTCATAATAGATTGACTACAAATGATATCAAGAATTACGTTACTCGGGCGTATTCACAGAAAGGTTACCATTTTCACATTACGTTGTACACAACCTTAAGATTTCTATTGTTTAACTGACTAGCAAAGAGCGCGTCGTATAGCTATTTTCATTCGCAAGTATCTCTAATTAATCACTTCTAACGTGTAAATGCATATAATGATTTAAGAATTTCTTTTAATTATGTATATACTCGTATATACATATTCACTAGACAACAGCGGCCAGACACAATCGTTTATTAGCAAATTATCTTGAAAATGTTTTCTTTATACATAACTTAAATTAATTGGCTGTATGTTTCATTATCCGTGTGGTGACGGAGTAAGAATACAATTCACCACCCCCTATCTTTCCAGTGGGTGATCGTAAGAGACGAGACATAACGCACACAACATCTATGCAAGAGAAGGAAAACTCAAAGCAAAACCCTATCCCAATACGTCTGACCAGCGTGGTATAGTAGGTTAATTTCCCTCCTATTACGGAGGAGGCCAGAGCCCAACAGTGGGACATATATGGGCTGTGATGATGATGATGTTTCATTAACGTTTTTTTTTTTAATAATTTCATTTTATATGACTCCGATATTAAATAGTAAGAGTTCATATAAATACATTACATCTAATATAGTATTATTTATACATAATATAGAGCTATTGGTAAGTTGGAGAGAAGCCAGAGCGCTTTCTGTACATTGACGCAGAAATTCATAACATTGCAAATAAAACCTGTGATTTTATATGATTGTATATATACGTTTTAACTTGATAGTCCAAGTCCTCCCGTGACCATGAACGCTGTAAAAGTTTCATGGTCACGGAAATGTTTGAAACGGCGGGAAATTAAAAAACTAATACAAATGCGATAGAATCCGTGTAAATAGTTTTTGTTTCAAATGTACTCACGTAAACATCAGAGATCATCATCATCACAGCCCATTAATATCCCACTGCTGGGCTCGGGCCTCCTCCGTAATGGGAGGGAAATTAACCTTCTATACCACGCTGGTCAGACGTGTTGGTATAGGGTTTTGTTCCGAGTTTTCCTTCTCTCGCATAGATGTTATATGCGTTTTATATCCTTAGTCGTTTCATACAATCACCCACGAGTAAGGTATGGGGTGGTGAATAGTATTCTTACTCCGTCACCACACGGATAGATCAGAGATCATATTGATAGTTTATTTATAAAAATATAACAAACAAGCATAGTGTCACTCAGTATTAGTAGTACTTAAAAGACTTTTAGTATTATAATGAATAAATAATATAAAAATCTATATATATATATATATATATATATATATATATATATATATATATATATATATATATATATGTATATATATATATATATATATATATACAGTAAAAGCTCTTTATTCGCGGGGTATGTGTTCCATAAAAATGCCGCGAATACAGAAACCGTGAATATGGAACGGTAATTTGTATGGGATTATAGGGGATACGTTCCTAGGTGACAAAAAAAAATACAAAAATATATGAAAAATCAATTTTATTTGAAGTTTTTGAACATTTCGATTATAATTATCTTAAGGCTTCCTAAGATTCGCCTTCAGATAAAAGAAAAGCCTTCAGATAATTAATCAAAATGTTTAAAAACCATTGCCTAAATGATTTGAAGAATTATGTAATTTTTTCTTGCTTGAGTTTTTAAAAGCTCCTTCAATTCAGACTGATACGCAACAGTCGCATTAGCAATTCGACTATTAAAAATAAGACTTCGTAGGCAAAATTATAATAAGATCTATTTTACTTTTTTATTAGTCCATTTGACGGCATTTACAAAGGATATTGGGTTGGATACGTATTATTATCCTTTTATTTTTATGTATGTACTTACTAGATCCGCGAATAAAGAAATTTTCAGCCGCGAATATAGGAATTGAGTCGCATTTTTTTAATCCGCGAATAGTGAAAACGCGAATGAAGGCAGTGCGAATAAGGAGCTTTTACTGTATATATATATATATATTATAAGTTTTATATTATGTAATTTCATCTACTAGCAGCATTTAGTCTACGATACAGTTAAACGGTATATTTGAATATAATCGGCTAGACGTCGAATCGAAACGTCTGGAATTGGAACACAATTAAAAGGACAAATCGTGACGCATTATAAGGTATAGTTAAAATATCTGCTACGGTGCGGTAGAGGTATGTGTATTGCATAATACCAACCGCGATGGCTGTACCGACTACGTGCCACGACAACCGACTCATGTACAGCATCTATGGATTTTTTTCTATTCACTTTCAGGTTCGTCAAGTATTAATCCAAACGATACAGAGTATTTAATTTGAAAAATTGCTATTTTGAACTCAATAAGCGCATGATTGGTATGCAAAAATTAAGAGAGAACCACTCAGGTTTATTAATTCAATATAAAATTTGTAACATCAAACGTAAATTACAATTTTATTACGAACCGGATTTTATATTGTTGAAACATGGTTCTAAGAAATAGTATAACAACTCGCTTTGGTGCTGCACTTACCAAGATTCAAAAACTGGTACGTGACTAATAAAGCCGTGACAAGACGATTCAAACTGAAGTAGAATTGTCACGGGTAAAGGAATTTTTATAGATGAGGTATCGAATTACTCTCTTCCTGAATACTTTTGTAAATTCAACCAAACGTTATTTTTGAATGTCACAGATAATGAAGAACGTACATTTAGATACTTAAGTCATACAGAACAAATGAGCTTAGCAGTTCATTTTAATTTGATAATCTTCTAAAAGTAGATACGTAAAGTTTTTAATCTGTTCAATCGTATACACACAATTACAGAAAGACAGAATAATTATTAACTGTGTCTTGCGTATGAGTGGCGTATTAAAACAAGGTATTAAAACAAAGGACGCAAACTGGTAACATCCCTGCAAGAGAATGATAATTTGAAACGAAACCCTATGTTAAACAATCTGATATATAGCATAGGCCAATTTTCGCTATATTATAGAGAAGACCCTTGCTCTAAGAGCAAAAGACGATAATTCTTACAAGTGAACTGATGAAAAATCATTTTATTTTAATAGTATAATGACGTGCTTGCTAAAAGTTGGCTTTAAATGGAAGCACAAGCACGTAACTGTACTCCTGTATGAAGGATACAATATGTACATAAGCATATACATACTTTAGGGAGACAATTAAGTATGTATTGCTAAATCTTTTTGCATCTTTATTTTAATACAAAATTAAACCTTAATGAACAGGGAAGTAATTTTCATTACAATAAAATTTCCAATGAACTGTGAAATAGGCATAACGAGGAATGAAAAAGTTTGAGATATTTTTTGTTACCAAAGCAACATATTATTCAACTAATCAATAGAAAATTTTAGTTGTAGAACTATTAAACATATATAAGTATATTTATTTCATATAAAAAGTCAATCTCGAACGAGTAGTAGCATATGAATAGAAATCGTATATAAAACATGATTTTTATCTATATGCTTACTAATTAATGGAAAAGTGACAAAGTAAGTGGACAAATTAATAATACAGTGATAGCTTCTCTTTGTTTGCCCGTCAAAGCGAAGTGAAGCAAAGAAACGAGCAAGCAACATAAATAGATAGCGTTGGTACAAGGAAAGTAGTAATCCTCGTAATAAAACCTTTTAGGCTTTGCTGGCTTTGCAAAGAAAACTAAGACTAAATAAGCAAAAATTAATATATAATTAGTAATACTATATTTTTGTGGTAGTTTATTTGGCAAAATACAGATCTCTTCTAGAAACTAGCATACTATATTTATAATAAACTATTTTATGCTTTAAAATAAAAATAATTTTATTGATTTTATCGCATTATAATTTTGTTTTTACTGTCCCGGCATTTCGAAATCTTTATTAAAGTAAATTATGTTTTATTATTCTATTAGTGCGTAAACGATTTAATAAGTTCCTTATACCATGAATACAATTAAAATTGTATTATGATTGTACTTGAATAGTGAATAAGGTAACATGTATTTATATAAAAATAAAATCTCATTTTTCGTATTCAATTCAGCAAATGGTTTTCGAACATATTTTACGTTTTATTGCATTTATTCTTTTGTTAAAATATAGTTTGCATTTACGTAGGTACTTTTTTTTATCTTAGTAATAAATAAAAATAGGATATTATTTTATATACTGGATTAACACAGACTACTCTTTCATTACAGTATATTAGATAATTCTAAATGAATAAGCTCGAAAAATTATTCACAGCATTAAAACTATCATAATATCTTAATCTTGTTTTTTATAGGTGATATTTATCTTATCTATGTTCAAGATTATATCTACCAATAGTCCCACTGTTGGCCACAAACGTAATAAATAACGGAAATAGAGCTGGTTAGCTTAATTTGTTTATTATATCCTTATGTCCAGAATTTTTTGATTGGGGTTTATTTGGTTTAGTTGACCTTCAGGTTTTATTTAGAGGTTGCGTGCTCTAGTAGTAACATAATCCGCTTACATGCTTAATCGTGTCTTACAACACTCATGGTAGAAGAGATGATATATTTTACTTATAGCCCGTGACCACAAACCGGGAATACAAGGCGGGTGTCAACGCTGATCTGCGATGCAGAAAAAGAACAAGCAATTGATGTAAGCGCTACGCACGCCTCCTTTCTGCATCATAATGGTTTAACTTCAGATCTTAACCAATAGACCAACGACAGGAGTAACATACTGAGAGAAAAGCTGTGATGGCGAGTCTCACTATCTGCCCCCTTGACCTCAAAAACAAAGTGGTTGTGTAAATAAATTTTCCTTAGCGTCAACCAAAATACAGTTCATCACCACACGAGGGACATATTACTATAGTATCTACTTGAATGTTATTTCGTGCATTTTAAGATAGTATTTTGAACAATAGGTCCGTCCCCTTCCCATCTAATAAGCTCCATCACCTTCATGCCATAGCATTGTAGTATCGGTTTGAGTTAATTCGTATTGTGACGTCGTTAATCCTTTGTCCAATTCAGTACTATTCTCAAGGTGACTAGCTGTATAATACTTAAGGCAATTAAATACAAATATTGTAAAATACTATTCTATTCTCATTTAAATAAATCGTTGTTTTTTTTTAGAATAAAGTAAGTTACCGTGAAAAAAATTCAATAGATAAAGAATTGAAGTAAATTTTGATATAATTGTAATATGCATCGTCGGATAACAGAGTAAAAATACATCAACAGTCCTTCTTGAGACATGGATGTCATATGAAATGAGAAACGTAAAACTGACGAGATGTAAAACTCTATTATTACTAAATTGTAAAAAACACTAAATTGTCTTAACAATAATAAAGTATATAAAAGAAAATAGAGTAGGCTAATTTCCATTCCTTTATTGGGAAAACTGTCACGTTAACCATTGGAGCTATATAAACTAAAGAAGTATTTAAAATTATATATAATATAAACGAGCTACGCTGATTACTTATATTTAAATTATTAATAATTTAATTATCTGTGTGATGGCAAAGCAAAAACGCAATCTAGCTCCATCTCTTTCTTGAAAGATGAAATCTTATCAAACCACTAAATAATATAAGCAGGCTCGTACTCAACAATGATACAAACACATATGTCCTAAGAAGTGAGAAAGAATTATGTCAAAAACCTTTTTTGACACTATAAAAAATTATACAGTCCACGCCAATAATGATTTATAGTATAAAGATAATGCGGTGCCGGATATATGCTTATATGTAAGTATAAAACATGAGTACTTAGTTAATACAAGCCCCGTTTTTACACGACGTCCAGTTTTTCTTCCGTTCTTACCAGACTCGATTGAGTATGAACGTTTTTATTACCAATGACGTGCATTTCGAATGACTCAAAATCAGAACAACGACAATGTCGTGTCTGGCGCAAACAGTGAAAATCAATCTCTGAGATTAATTACCTATCTTGGCTAACAATTTATATGGCAATAATGTATACATGCAAATGTATATAACTACGTTGTGTATTTGTTTGTCTCTACATTTGTTTATCGTAAAATCGCTAATCATGGGACTATTTGCTTATCTAGTGGTTTAGCGGTGATCACAATAACTACAAATCTGACAAAATATAGAACTATGACATAAAAGAGACCTACGAAATGATCAAATTTTAACGCCAGAAAAGCGGTCACAAAGTGTGTCAAAGCGGTCACACATGTTTATCAAAATAAATTGTGTATAAATTCAAATTAAAAAGTTAAATACCTCTAGGACCGCTTCTTGCAGACTTACGATTTCACAAATTAGCTATTTAAAACAGATAGACAAGGCAATAAATAATTAAAATATATTTTTAATTATTAAATTAAAGATTAGATCTTTTTCTGTCTAACGATACATTGTAAACGATATATATTGTAAAGTGTTTATAGAAATTCTTGCTAAGATTTACTCCAATATTTTGCTGATTTTCCAGATAGTTATTTAAAGTTTTTTAAATTACTTTGGAATTATGCCTGTTCAATTACAGTAGACTTGCTTTCTATTACATATGATTTACAGTTATATATAAAAAAAAAAAAATTTATGATCTTTACTTAACTTTTTAGTTTTTAAGAATATAGTGTTTGTAAAAAATATGTAAATGTAAATAATACTTTTCCGTGTGGTGATGGAGAAATAATACAATTCAACACCCCCTATCTTCACCGTGGGTGATCGTAAGAGACGTCTAAGAGATATAAAACATATATGCAAGAGCGAAAATCTCGAAACAAAACCCTATACCAACACGTCTGACCAGAGTGGTATAGGAGGTCTATTTCCCTCCCATTATGGAGGAGACTCGAGTCCAACAGTGGGACATATATGAGCTGAGATAATGATGATAAAAAAATACTTAATATTCACAACGCAGATACATTACATTTATTAATTTGTTACTATTTTCTATTGCTATTCTTTTTATGTATAGCTTCGTCTCTATATACCTACTTCAATAAAATAAAATTTGATATAGTATTCACTAATAAATACAATAATGGGTGTTATGATAATTAAAACAATGTCTTTATATTACAGTGGGCTAACTACTATATGTGGTAGACATACAGCTCTGCTACGTAATCTAATTTTGATTTTTATTCTTTGATTTAATCTCGTATAGTAGGGGACGAGACTATTGCCATATATCGAATACAGTTTTTGTTCTACAAAAATTATTCAAAAAAGCCAATTATCCTCATGACCAGTTGTCGCCCTATACCACGGAAGTACTTGGGAGTAGCTATAAGTATAATTTTAAAATTATCTTTAAGGTATTTAAATAAACGATGACTGGTAATCGTCATTCTTAATCTATTGTATATGAGGTAGGTGCAAATTGTTTTATTTCTATAAATAGAGTAGAGTAATATACAATGTTTTCACCTGTGTGTGCATAGGGTTTTCCCCATCGGCATATGTCATCAGCGCTGTTTGGGCGAACTATTATTAACCACACGACACTAAGCAGAATTGACACAAGTCAATGTAGAGGTATTAATCAGCTTCTACAACAACTACAAGCAATGTCCAAAGTAATAAACAACATGCCAACTGCTTAGACAAACTGCATATTTTGTGTGCATTGAACAAATTAAATTTTCGCACGAGTTCATTAGTGCTACGGTCGCGCGTTGATATCTTTTCAACGTAGAACTACAATACAATGGGCATATCGATGACACAGTTGTAAACTGTGGATATATATACATATATATATATATATATATATATATATATATCCTTATTGTATTAAAGTATATAAGTATGTACGTCATCAATTAATTTAACATATAAGGTGAAGTATACTTAATTGCCACACCGCCCACGCTCAATCACTCGTTTTTTAATAAAAAATGCAAACCATTTTTTCATTCGTATTCATAAATATCAATATTGTTATCAACAAAGTGATTATTTCTTAACTTATGGTTATATGTATAAATTTACCAATACTTAATGCAACTGTCTTATACTTATTGAAAACTTCAGAATATTACATATAGGTATTAATATTCAATGTTTATGTTGTAATACAAATTGTAAGTATTTATTATTGCAAGAATAACATAAATAATGTATTAATGGTATGCAAAACTCACCTTCGCCTGTGATGAAGCGATCCAATAAATATTCTGAAATCGGATTAACACTCCAGTGATATAAGCACGAGTTGTAGCACTTGGTCTCTAAGTATATTAAACTTGTGAAGAGTTCGTAAAAAGCGTTGTCAAGGGAGCACAGGGGTTGTGTAGTTCGTTAAATCCTGGTACAGTCCAGAATTGGGCAACGCAGAGATTCGGGGTGCCGGCGGCGCGCGGGTGGCGGTCCAGCGTCCGGCCGCACAACGCGCCTCGCAACGGTAAACTGGCTGGCAGCACCGATACAGCCTCTCCCTCGCTTGTTTGAGTGCCTCCAACCTCCCTCCCGAA
Organism: Lymantria monacha; assembly: GCA_905163515.2. NCBI lineage: Eukaryota > Metazoa > Arthropoda > Insecta > Lepidoptera > Erebidae > Lymantria > Lymantria monacha. Next base: position 21,349,997 of record LR991082.1, read on the forward strand.
CAAATAGTACCGTACGCCGTGCTTGTGTCTTGGTAACATTTATAATACATTTATTAATGTTTGCGTGCGTGTGAGCTTGTGTGCGTTGACTCGCACACATACCCAATAAGTGACGTGCCGAGCTGTGCACGCGTGTGGGTGTTGGACTAGGTAAAGTAACTACCTATGCGTGCTTTGATCTTATGATTCGGTATGCACGGCCGCGCGAGTGCACGTACCACGGCGGCTATACTTTACTTCTATAATATCTAGTCAATAATTTTAGTTTGGGTTTGTGCAACACCACACGTCGTGTCGAGCCAACTATCTAGGCTAGCAACCGGTATACACAACCATAATATCTTCAATTTTGAAATCGCAATTATTATGAACATATAAACCATCAAATGATGCGTAATTAAAGCCTGTGCTCTAATTTCCAATGGCTTTTTTGTAGTATTAAATACAAGTGAAATTTTAACTTTTATGACGATTAGATATTTCTTATAAGAATCCAATAAAGCTAGACTGAGTTAGAAGTAGTTTTAAACGGTAACATTATTTTGTATTTTTTGCTAGTATCGTGGGTCGTCGAATTGCTCGAAACCATTTGTTATTTCCAAAAGGTATCATGTTATTTTTCATTTTAATATTAGATTTTACCAAGGCTCTGCACTCATTGTTCACCGCAATGGGAAAGAAACTGATCTATATATTATTCTGATCAGATAAATTGGTATAGAATTTTATTACGAGTTTTTCTTGAAGGAAATATTAGAAAATTGGAATATTTCTCCATCTTAAAAGGTTAGATAATTTTAAAAAAATTCTAAGACCAAAGTTATAAGTTAGCTTATAGGCTAATTTAAATTAAAAATACTATTAAAGTATTTAAATATCAGTAGTACTAGAGATTCCTCTCAACATTATGAAATTTATCTCTTTAATATAAACATAAGCTAGTAAGAACTTGACAATATTCCATCGCACCGTATGTAGTTTTAATCCATGGTAACTTCATATCCGTTTTTATTATAAGACATAGACAGCACTCTGAAATAAAAAAATGAATCCTTGTATTGAAAAGGATATAACAAACATACAATTAACGGACACAAAGAACACACAGTCTCAGAAAAAAAAATGTTTCATAAAAATACCTACCTAATAAACGCTGTATGGTAGCTGACGTAACTACGAATAATACCAATCCTTATTTTGCTTGTGAATGTCGTAAAAGACGACTAAGACCTACTTTATCTAACCGAGTACACTCCACGTAATTTGATCAACAGTTACATTCCCAAGGAGCGTTGATGTCAGGTAAGCGCCTGGTCATAAAACTATTGCCAATATCTTTAGTAATGTACGATAGAAAAGGAGTACATATGGCGTCCTCCTCAAGCAATTTGGATAAATGCAAGGTGACGATGATGATTAAAAATACCACATCATCTCAGCTTATGTATGTCCCACTATTGGAATCGAGCCTCCTCCATTATGGGAGGGAAATTGACCTACGCTGGTCAGACGTGTTGGTATAGGGTTTTTTTCGAGCTTTCCTTCTCTTGTATAGATGTTATATGCGTTTTATGTCCCTAAGTAATTACGATGCGACCCGTGGGTTACGGGTAAAATGAGTAGTGAATTGCATTCGTACTCCGTCACAATGCGAAAAAAATACCTGATATGTGTGAATAATATAAAACAAGTAGACTTAATTTTGTAAAATTAACAACAGAAATTCAACGATGTTTCAGTGATCACCAGGATTAAATTTGGAATAGATCATCGTATGATACGAGACACATGGATGTTCACACAAAAGTCAAGCGATCATGATTGATTAAATCTATCCTTCGACCTGCATTTGTTATATTATAACCTTGAAAGTTTTCAAATCGAGAGATGAAAAGCCGATCTTAATAGCCCTTCAGAAATTATTTGATTCCGTTATTTGATTTGGCAGGATAGCGTTCACATACATAAGTCTCAGACATAAGTGATAAGCATAGGTCAATGTATGTTACCAGTGATGACTTATGGAACAGAAACCTTTTCCGTAAATGTATCTTCATAATTTAGCTATGCGCATGATTTCTAACCGAGATAGGGTCTGTACCACGGCAACCTGTCACCATAAAGGATATTTATATGCTCGGTCCAAGTAACTCTCCATGGTACCAAGTAGCTCTCCATGGTAATGAAACATTGACAGCCTGCTGCATAGACGTATGACTAGACAGTCATACGTTGATTATAGGAAAAGAGTAATTATAATAATAAAATAGGTCCCACTTACTAGGCTCGAGTCTCCTTCATATTAAGAAAGTAATTAACCGAGGGATGACCAAGATAAAATATATTATCGATATATCGCATCTCAACTGTTTCGAATTAGTTATAGATACGCGATGTTATTGCTTCAATTTGTATCGATGTATCGTTTCGAAATAATATCGTAAGCTTTCAATTGATATGCGATATATTAAGTGTACCTAGGTATATCAATTAACATATGAGGTATTTGGGCCTGATGCTCGACGGGCGTTGGTGGTTTCCGCAGGCTCGCTCCACGGCTCGTCGGTGCGGCGTCCGCCCTTTCGTGGCTTATGCCGAATGTGGGCGGACCGAGCGCTACGTGCTGACAGCTGTACGCGGGGGTCGTCCGGTCGATGGCCCTGTACGGCGCACCGGTGTGGGCGGGGTCCCTGACCGTCCGACTCAGAGCTCTTCTGTGGCGACCACAGAGGGCCATGGCGGTCAGGGCCATACGTGGGTACCGCACGGTGACCGCCGGGACTCCCCCGTGGGACCTGGAAGCGGAAATGCTCGCCGATTTGTTTCGGCGGGTGTAGGGGGTGCGAGCGGGGGTGGTGTGATTTCATTGAGGGAGCTCACCGCCTGGCGTGTCGACGCCCGCCAAGACGTCATTGCCCGTTGGGCAGTCCGGCTGGAGAGGCCTCGGTTCGGTGTGCGGACTGTGGAGGCCTTCCGGCCGGTGCTGATGCGGTGGTTGGAACGGCGGCACGGGATGCTCTCCTTTCGACTGGTGCAGGTTTTGACGGTGCATGGATGCTTCGTCAAATACCTGCACACGGTCGTTAGGAGAGAGAGTACAGCGTCCTGCCACCACTGCGGCTGCGACGAGGATACGGCGCAGCATACGCTCGAGGCTTGTGCCGCTTGGGCAGAGCAGCGCCGTGAACTCGTCGCAGTCATCGGTGCTGACCTGATGCTGCCGACCATCGCCAGGGCGATGCTCGACAGCGTCAGGAACTGGGACGCGGTCGCAGCCTTCTGCGAGGCAGTAGTCTCGCAGAAGGAGGCGGCGGAGCGCGTACGCGAGGAGCGTCTCCTCGACGACGCGAGCCGTTGCCGGCGACTGGGGCGGCGTAGGCGCGATTACCTGCGCCTTATGCCGCCCTAGCCGAGGCCGCGGGTGACTGGACCGGGGAATTAGTCCGTCACCCGCCGAGAGGCTGACCGCGAGGAAAAGACCGACGTCCTCCCCGAGGGAGGGGATGTCGCTCAAGAAGAGGGTACCCCTCGGAGGTATTTCGTCGGGCCGGCCACTGACGACAAGTTCACGCTGCTCCGGTGGCCGGTCCAACGACGAAGGCGAGGTGGGTTATGGGTGAGCGTGCTTACGCCCCTCTGTCACCCCGGACATAGTGGTGCGAGGAGCGCGACGACCGTAGCCCACAAAAAAAAAAGGTATATATATCAATTAAAAAAAAAAAATAATAATAATAATAAAAAGAATATTTTTTTAATGTTTTCTTATATTCTTTCATTTTTAATGGAAAAAAAAGGATTAATGTATTTTAAATAAATATAAACTTAACATAATCTAAGTCTAGGTGTAGGAAGACTAAACTAAACAAGAACAACCAACTTTTTTTTAGATACATATATCTAAACAAAAGTTGGTTGTTCTTGTTTTATAAACAACTTTGTCAGCAGTATCTCTTATTACGAATAACAATATATGCGCAATGACACCGTATGAGGCTGACGCCCCGGCGACTACCTGCTCATGCAGTGTCGACGAGGGATCGAGGAAACGGTATCAGTGGCCGGCCCAATGGCGATGGGGAGGAAATACGGTGGGTTATGAGACCACACGTTGCCATTCCGTCGCCCCGGACGGAACGGACGGTGTGTGTCTAGACCATAGCCTACTAAAAAAAATGTATTAATTATCGATATATCGTATAGTGCTGTATCGATATTGTGAAATATCACATCGTATCGAGAATTCTTAAATTGACCTACTATATCACGCTAGTCAGACGAGTTGGTATCCGTATAATTCAAGATCTTATATGCATATTATATGCCTTAGTCGTATTTTACGATACCCTTGGGTAAGATAGGGATCAGGGACATCACAATTCTTGTTCCGTCACCACATGAAGAAAGTGTGAAGTGAAAATTCATTAAAAGTGAAACAAGTGTTTTATTTTTTTATTTTTACTGAAGAGTATTTGTGCTTAATTTGAATAAAATCATCGATTAAACATTTTTTCCCCATATGAACTAACATAGTAGTACCACTTCTGGGGTTAAATTACATAATATTTTATATTTACCCTCAGTAGCCGACCCGAACTCGGCTTTGATAAGTCAGCCAACCAGCTCCTTTATATAGATATATCTATCTATAAGTATATAACTAAGAAATTGCAAAACTTATGATCTTTTATAAAATTAATTTAAGGCGTGTTTTTTTTTTTTTTTTTTTTTTTTTATTGCTTATGGCGGCAAACGATCAGACAGCACACCTGATGGTAAGTGTCACTGCCGCCCATGGACCTTTGCCAATGGTATAGCTAAGCCGCTGCCTACCAATACAACCCTGAACCCACCCCAGTTAGGCTTCCGGTTCTCTCGCTCACCGAACGAAGCGCAATAGCACATTGCTATTACTCAGACGTCGATCTTCTGCGAGAGTGTGGTACTACCCCGGACGGACCGGCCCGCGGCTGTAGACAGAGAACTATCCACAGCGTGGTCCTACCACAGTAAAAGCGTATAAGGAAATATAAATTAAACTAACACATTTCTTGAAAATCCATTCCAAGTGATGACCATTTACGTCACTCGAATACTTATGTAGGTAAAATTGATAAGTGCAGGTGTCCATACATTATTTCTGTCTATGGACTCCCATTGTTGGATATAGACCTCCCCAATTTGACAGAAAACACCACGCTTGGGAGACGGGTCGATGAGCGAAGTAAATGTTATACGTTTTCCAGTATAGTATTGCTCCCCATTCTCCAGTTGGAACCTCAGCTAGTTTTTACGATACCCACAGAAAAAGGTTCTAGTAGAAAGACAAAGTGTTTCTTTATCCTTCTCCTCGTAAAAAAAATCGTGTTGTCGAACCAGAATGACGACCTAGCGAGCTATTTCCACTAATAAATACCAAAAATTTAATAAGGAAATTGGATTGATGTGGTAATTCCTTATAATTGAGACTTTAACTTCACTAAGTTAATACTCGATTAATTACGTTATGATATAAAATACAAAACAGTTAAATACCAAAGTAGATTAAAGCCATGATCTACAATAACAATTCTAATATTTAGTCCACTTTATATAGTTAAACAAGTAATTAAAATCATACAAACTGTAAAATAAAACTATTTTTACAGATTTTATAACGTTTTAATTTTGTTAATATGCCGATCTTTCGACCTATTCATCCAATCAACTACTTATTACATATACTTAAGGCAGAAAAACAAAATGTTTTTTTTTTTTTAATACACAATTAGCGGAATGTAAATAAAAGTCGAACAGAGGTTAAGCTCTTTTTTCTCTTGTCGTAATACTGACTGGTTTTAAAATACTAAATAGGAAAAACATCAACCGTTACTATTTTTCACCGTTACCGTTTTTATTATACCTATACCTACCTTTTCAGTGTGGTGACGGAGTAAGAATACAATTTACCATCCCTTATCTTACCCGTGGGTGATCGTACGAGACGACTAAGGGATATAAAACGCATTAATATCTAAGTGAGAGAAGGAAAACTCGAAACTAAACCCTATAACAACACGTGTGACCAGCGTGGTATAGTAGTTCAATTATCCTCCCATTATGGAGGAGGCTAGAGCCCAACAATGGGATATATATATATATATCTATACATATAATAAAAATGTAACGGATCGCTGTCTGTACATGGAAGATATATGAGAAAAAATATTACTGGGACCTTTATCAACACAAATAGAACCCAAAACAATGATTTTTTAATTTTTTGTCTGTTTATCTGTTTGTCTGTTTGTCTGTGTGTTTGTGTACGCTAATCTCAGAAACGGCTTATCCGATTTAGACGCGGTTTTCACTAATATATTGTGATAAGCATCACTTAACATTTAGGTTTTATTTTATGTCAATTGATTTATAAAAAAAAAAGTTATGTTGATTTAAAAAATGTTCGGAGAAAAAAATCTTTATCGATTCTTTTCAAATTACGTACAAATTATCTTCAGAAAAAATAAATAAACACGTGTTTCAGCATTTATTGATTTTCACCCTAGGGGGGTGTAAATTTGGCCTGCAAAACGGGTTGGACGACTCATTAAGTCATTAGCGCCAAGCCGATATTATTGAAGCTGGCAACTTGAAATGTTGACAGTGGTTTCTTTCTATGACGTAGAGATTTACTAAGAAAGGATTTTACGAAATTAGACTCCTAAGGGGGTGGAAAAGAGTGGCAAAGTTTGTATGGGGAGAAAAAATCTTTATTGATTCTTTTCAAATTACGAGTCGAATGAAATATTCTAGGGTAATATCCGGCATTTGTCAATTTTCACCCTCTGGTTGTGTAAATTAGGCCTGTGACTCATTATGTGACTCATTATCGCCAAGCCGAAACTATTAAAGCTAGAAACATTAAATTTTGAAGCACGTTTCTATTTATGACATAGTGATTCAATATGAAAGGATTTTATGAATTCCGACCCTAAGGGGGTGTAACAAAGCGGCAAAGTGTGTATGGGGAGAAAATTTCTTTATTGATTCTTTTCAAATTACGTACAAATATACTTCGGTAAAAATAAATAAACACGTGTTTCTCTCTCCCTCTCCATCAACCCCGCACCAATGCCATTGTGGCGACCAGTGCCGGCGTGAGAGCTCACACGATACACATAGTAGACAGTAATAAGTTCTTGCCTAATGGTTTAAGATACAGGTTAAGTTTAACTTCAAAAATGTTCACTCTATAACTCAAATAATAAATCATATCTAACGAGGTCGCAACTCTGCTGGTGAAATAAAACAGTCAAATAAAGGGTGGCGATAATTATATTTTTATCCCATGGTCATAAATAAATAGTATATTAATGGCAATATAATTTGTAGAATGGATAGAACTTTGAACCACCTTTTTCTTTAGTGACCGGCTATGGTATATAGACACGCGCGCCGTACACGTACATCTACGTTGTGCGGGCGGGCCACCGCAACCGGGTATCATCTCGAGTCGAAGCCCTCATGCAGTGAACCTCAATACAGGTACTCACGCTTACGCCGCCCAAAGCACCGACGGTAGAGCGTGTCAACCTAGAGTATTTTCTCTCGGGCCCACTCTATTGCCTAATTCCGTTAGACAACTAACTCGCAGAAGGCGGCGACCGCATCCCAGTTTCTGACCCTGTGATTATCGTTCTAGCGACAAACCTTAAACACCTTGCATTGCTTTTTCTATTTAATTCTGTCATAGATGACTTCTGGGTGGACGAAGTAGCGGGTAAAAGCTAGTATATATATATATATATATATATATATATATAGATATATATATATATATATATATATATATATATATATAACCTAAGATGAGGTACCTATTGTGCTATGTTTGGTTTATTTTTTTTTGTCCCAAGTTAGTCGTGCCGCTGTATGATCTCCTTCCTAAGGCTATTTATCTACCTGTTAACTTGCTTTACTTGTTGACAATAGATCACACACCATTTGTTAGAATGCTTCACAATATCTTACAGAATAAAATAAAATTATAGCCTTAGCTTTTCCTTTTTGTTTTCCTTCCCTTTTTAAAATTTTTCCATAGTACATATACTTTTAGAATTCTGATTTATAACATTGTGTATATATTTTGTGTCTACTAATATATACTAACAATTTGTGACGCCTCTTTCAGCCCACCCAAGGGAAACGATTATTAGAAGACCGATCATCTGTCACAAATACTTTGCACCTACCTTACATTATTTCTGCTACACCCTAGGTCGACTGGTAGATAATGCCTATGGCATTAAGTCCGCCTTGTACTGTTAATTTGTGCAAAAGTTTTTAAATAAATAAATAAATAAAATACTCGGTTTATTTATTGCACGCCTCATAAGCGAAGCGTTGAGGTCTTGCTCTACTCTCGATATATGAAAATCAAGGACTTTTCAAACCTAAAAATGATTGTATTTTTCTCACATTGCACTTGTAGGATAATATCATCATACATATGTCAAGAAAAACATTCGTTTAAACGTATTTGATTTATTTAAAGCAATTGTTTTATTTAAAGTGGAAGGATGTAGGTACCGAGGGAGACCGAGACTAACCTACCTAGACCAGATCGGTCATGTACTGAAGGAAGGTGGAGTCAAGAGTCTCCGAAACCGGCGAGCGTGTATGAAGAGAATTATGAATGTTGAGGAAGCGAGTGAAGTATGCAGAGATAGAGTTCTCTGGCACTCTGTTCTCTCTGCCTACCCTGCAAGGGATATGGCGTGATGATATGTATGTATGTATGTTATTTAAAGTAAAAAAATAGTTGATTAAAAAAAAATATTCGAGGACGTCGGATAAAATATTCTGGATCTGGCACGATCACAACCGTAAAAATTTATGTATCAAAATATTTCTTTTTTTAAAAGATTCATAATCGCCCCGCGCTGTTTCCTTTCGAAAATGGCTTGGTAATTCTTTGTCAATTAATTGCAATTAATAAAAAACTATTCTGCTTAGTCATTAGTGTATGTAATGTGTGTGTTTGCTCTGTGATGTATGCCCAGTATACCTTATGAAAATTGGGTTCGTTAACATCTTTTGTTCGTCTATTCGGACAGGCAAAGGAAACAAATCCCATACAGCCTATTGTAAACGAACAGCTATGTTTAGCACTACGTCGAGAATGGTACCAAATTACAAAAGTATTTTTTCTTTCATTTTAATTTATGGCATTGACTAATAGTAAAGGATAAATAATATAAAAATTATAAGGCGTGGACTTTTGGATTTTCCAAATTATTTATTTTTACTCTCTCCACCTTAACATTGGCAGAATCATCGGTCATCAATGGAGCCAAACTTATAAAAAGTTGAATTGAATTGGTTTAAATTTGCACAATTCTGAAAAAAATTGCCTCTCTTATTTCATAATTATAATTGGAATATTTGCAAAATTTGGTGAAATTATAATTACATATTTTAAACAATTTTGAAAATTAAGGACTTCATTATGCCAGATTTGACCCCAACCGATATTTCCATGGTACTTGAGATACACAGAATTAGAAAAACCTACAAAGATTTTCAGATGTAGAATAACGGGACAGATATAATGAAACAGCACTAGGTTGCAATGATATACATAAATTTCTCGAAAATTTATTAAACATACATACATACATATCATTACGCCATATCCCTTGCAGGGTAGGCAGAGAGAACAGGGTGCCAGAGAACTCTATCCTTGCATACTTCACTCGCTTCCTCAACATTCATAATTTTCTTCATACACACTCGCCGGTTTCGGAGACTCTTGACTCCACCTTCCTTCAGTACATGACCGATCTGGTCTAGGTAAGTAACCAGACGTTCGTTCGGCATTTCCACATGTCCGAACCATCGGAGCATTCCATTTCGCATCTTTACACCAATACTCTCTTTCATACCTACTCGCTCTCTTACGTCGTCGTTAGGAATGCGTTCGGTCAGCCTAACTCCACAGATTTTTCGTAGAGATCGCATTTCGACCGCATTAATTTTACTTTCATACTCTTTTCTGCATACCCAACTCTCGCTTCCATACAGTAATGTTGGGACAAGCACTGCGTTATGTATTGCTACACATGCCTTCTGGCTGAGGTGGTGGCTACCGAGAAGTTGTCCCAACGCTCCATTCACTCTATTTCCCGCATTCACTCTTCGCTCTATATCAGTGGTGCACCTTCAATCTCGGCTAAATCCACATCCAAGATATACAAATTCATCCACTTGCTCTAGTACATCATTACCTATTGTTTCTCTTACATCTGTTCTGGCTTCATCTCTTTCAAAGACCATTATTTTGGTATTGCTCACATTCACGCGTAGACCCCTTTATTAAAATCATTTACAATTTTACAGTGGTGCATATTTTTTCTTCTTTTGTTTTAATTTTTGCCAGTAAGTGCATTCAAAGAAAACATTATCAATTCACTAAAAGTTCTGTTTAAGAAAAACAATGAACAGCGTGAAAGTAATCTTTAATTATATTAGTATTTTGTATTTTTCATTACAAGTTACTAATCATAATCAAATTCTAGGCTATCAGAAACTTTAATTAGTAAGTACATGAACTTCCTCTTCATGTACTAATTAAAAATACGGTTTATATTTTATCTTTTTTTATCTTCACTTATTAATTATTATGCTATATTGCCCGTTGCGATAGAGCATATTGGAAATAGACCTCCCAAGAGGGGTTTCATAAATGCCCCGTTTATCTTGTCTTGGTAGTAGTTTGCTATCGCAGTTAATCTTAGCTAACCGTAATTTCTGCTACAGAGTAAAAGGGATTTTATTCTCTCTGCATCTGATCCGAGTCAGCATATCGCAAGGCTCAGTTCCTCTCCTTCCCACGTTGTACATCAGCCACATCCTTAAAACCTAGGACGTGCCGTCAACCCTCTATGCTGATGACACGGCTATATTCGTGTCCGGTCTGAAGCGTAGTAGGTCGTTGCGCGACGTCTCCAATCCCCTTCTACTGCCTTCCACATGTGGTTTCGAAACTGGAGAATCGACATCAACCCCGACAAAACTCAGGCGTTTATATTTCATAGGAGACGTATCGACCTGCGCCACTGTGCGTTCGTGAGCAATTCCTGCTATAGGTCGATTACACAGCTTACTCGGATCCAAGAGTAAACTGTCATTAAAATACAAAGACCGACTTTACACTGCCGACATACGTAACAATATAACGTAAAGTACGAGCTGTATGGTAGCGTCTACGAATTCTACCAACCCTCACTTTGCTCGTGGATGTCGTAAAAGACGACTAAGAGCCTTATAACGACCTGGACCAACTCCAACTGATGCCGATTGGTCAACAATTACATTCCCAAGGAAGGTTGACGTCTGGCAGGTGGCCGGTCATAAAACTATTGCCAATAATTTTTACAATATGTAGAGTACATATTGTATCGACTCCAAGTAATTGGGATAAGAGTAGGAGAACGATAATGATGATGCCAGTATAGTATCTATTCGCTCATGTTAGACCACATAGGCTACGAACGCTATTGAATAGGTTCTTGCATAAAGCTACGGATGCACCGTAGTTTGTACGCAACACCGATCTACAAATCGATTTGGTCTAACCGACCATCAGGCACTAAAGATTGTGCCCGTAGATACTTTAATTCTACCACGACACACCCATTTTTTTTTTTTTTTTTTTTTTTTTTTTTTTTTGCCGTGGGCCATGGACGTCGCACCCCGCCAAGTCGGTCCGGGGTGACTGAAGAGGCGGCGCGCAACCCCATTGACCCACCCTGCAAGCACCTCTTCTTCGCCGTGCAAGCGGGCCACCGGTACCCGATTTTTGTCTTCGGTGGCCCGCTCAGCGGTATGCCCTCTCGGGCTCCTCTCCTGTCGACGCCCCGACAGCTTTCGCCGTCGAGGCGTCGTCCTCACGCGGTGGCCTCACGTCGGGTGACCGGACAATTCCCCGGTCCGATCACCCGAAGCCTCGGTTAGGGCGGCATCAGGCGCAGGTATTCGCGCCTGCGCCGCCCCGGCCGCTGACGGCGGCCCGGGTCACGGGAATCCTCCCGGACTCGTTGCGCCGTCTCCTTCTGCGAGATAACAGCCTCGCAGAAGGCGGCGACCGCGTCCCAGTTCCTGACGCTGTCGACCATCGCCCTCGCGACAGCCGGCAGCGTCAGGTCGGCACCGATTACAGCGACGAGGTCACGGCGCTGCCCGTCCCAACTCGGACACACCTCCAGTGTGTGTCTCGCCGTGTCCTCGTCACTGCTGCAATGGTGGCAGGCCGGAGTCCACTCCCTATACGCGACCGTGTGCAGGTACAGACCGAAACACCCGTGCCCTGACAATACCTGCACCAGCCGAAAGGAGAGGACTCCGTGCCGCCGCTCCATCCATTCCATCAGTACGGGCCGGAGGGCCTCGACGGTAACGACACCGTGTCTTGGCCTCTCCAGCCGCGTGACCCAACGGGCGATGACGTCTCGGCGGGCGTCCTCGCGCCAGGTGGCTATCTCGCTCAACGATGGGGAGCCACCTTCGTCGCGCACTGAGGTAACCCGCCGGTAGAGGTCGGAGAGCATCTCCGCCTCTAGGTCCCACGGGGGTGTCCCGGCCAATAGGCACGCCGCCTCTGTCGACACCGTGCGGTACCCGCGAATGGCTCTGACCGCCATGGCTCGCTGTGGCCTCCACAGAACCGCCCTGAGCTGGGCGTTCAGAGCCCTCGCCCACACGGGTGCGCCGTACATGGCCATTGAGCGGATCACCCCCGCATACAGCCGTCGGCCCTCGAAACTGGGTCCGCCCACATTCGGCATGAGTCGAGAAAGGGCGGACGCCGCGCCGACCAGCCGGGGAGCAATTTGGCGAAAATGCTCCCGGAACCACCATCGCCCGTCGAGCACCAGACCCAAGTACCTCATATGGGCCTGGATACTGATGTGGATGGAGTTGACGACTAACGAGGCGCCGATGGGCAGCCTCACACGGGGCCCATGGAATAGTAGGGCCTCCGTCTTGTTTAGGGCCACCCTGAGCCCCAGCGCCTCGATTCGCCTGACCATCTCCTCGGTGCCGAGAGTGGCCAGGCTCGCCGCCTCTTCGAATGTCCTGCCCCGGGCTGTGACGAGCGTGTCGTCAGCATAGCAAATAACGCTCAGCCCGGGGGGGAGACTCCCTCTCAACGCCCAGTCGTACCCGATGTCCCACAGAGTCGGCCCCAGAACCGACCCCTGCGGAACACCGCTCGACATGGGCGTCCGCACAATGTCCCCTGCGGGGCTCGCGTAGAGAACACTGCGCCCCTCCAAATAGTCTGCCACCAGCCGCCTGAGGTACAGGGGCACTCCATGGAACCGGAGCGCCTCCCTGATGCAGCTGAATGGCAGACTATTGAAGGCGTTGGCGATGTCCAACGACACCGCCAACAACACTCCTTTGCCGGCGACAGCCTCCGCGGCCGTCTGCCTCAGGCGTAGCAGGGCCCCGATGGTCGAACGCCCCCTCCGAAACCCAAATTGAGCGTCCGACAGATCGGGCCCCACCTCCTCCAGGTGCTGGACGATGCGGGCAGCGAGGACACGCTCCAGCAGCTTACCCACATCGTCCAGAAGCACAATGGGCCTGTAGGCCAACGGCGAATCCGGGGGCCGTCCCGGCTTTGGCAGGAGAACCAACCTCCCTTCCTTCCAGCACTCAGGAAACTGTCCAGACGTCAGACAGGCGTTGAACAGTCGCCTGAGGCGAGGTTCGAGATGCTCGAGGAGCAACGTCAACACCCGGACTGGGATTCCGTCCGGGCCGGGGGCCGTGGTGGCGGAACGAATCTTCGCCACGGCTGCCCCCACTTCCGACTCCGTCACGGGCGGAACACTCTCGACGGCCTCCCGGTCGTGATCTGGCGAAGCCATGACCGGGGGCGTGTGCTCCGGCTGCCGCGGGAACAGCTCCTCGACCACTCTACGAAGGAGGACCACGACACACCCAAACCTTTAGTGATCGCCGCGACCAACTACATTCCGTTCCGAATCTCGTAGGTCCCTCGTCCGAGACACGTTCTCGACGTGATCGAGAGAGCACAGATAATAGCATCCATAGTCTGTGAAGCCAAAACAAATAAAAAACCACGAGCTCGCCGTCGTGCGAAACCATGCCGTGTAATAATAAATTCAACTAACGTGGGAAGTCTCACATTACCTTCAGCATAACGACCAAAGCCGAGGTTCGTACTCTATAGAGAGTGCCTTTGAGCCCCGTTGCTTAAAGGCTTTGGATTGGGATCCCTCTGTGCTTACTACTAATCCAACTAAGCAGCTGTCTTAGGATAACATTTCTAGTCTAAATAAAAAATACATGTATAATGTTATATATCGCAGTTAATGCTCTAGGTTTCCCAGGTAAGCGCTGCCGCCGAATTACCTCTAGATTAGTGTTGCCCAAATGCAAGAACAAGACGAGACTTAGCCAGTCTTGGTCTTGGTCTTGCGCCAATACACCTGGTCTTGGTCTTGGTCTTGCGCTCCCAGTCTTGGTCTTGGTCTTGCAGCAAGAGTCTTGCAAGTCTTGCAATTACCTATTAGTCTATTACTATTTATTAAAGTTTACTTTAAATCTTAGAAAAACGTATTAGAATTGAAACATTGTGAGCTTGAATTAACATAGCCATAGTAAAGATCAAGCAGATTAATAAATAACTGAGGATTTGATAAGAAATTCGAAAAATCAACTGACCTATATGTCGTTTTCCATGGAAGTAACTGTTTCTTAATAAACATTTATGATTTATAAGCTTACATTTGCTAAAACATGTAAAAAACAAATTAATTACAATAACTTGACTGTATTTTAAAGAACAATATCTGTCTAGAAAGAGATTGAACCCTCAACTTATATGAAATTTAATAAAAGAGTTTTACGATTTATCATTTATTTCAATAAAAAATAAAATACAACACAAATCAAACATAACAGCTTTATCACAGTACACAACAGCTTTATCATTAGGTTATGTTACTTTATATCAATTCCTTTGACCAAGAATTAATACAAAGTAACCATCTGGCTGACTCATCACTTAACCTATTTCAATGTTTTCTAATTACTAATGATGCTTTAGAAAATAATCTCTCAGCAGGTACTGAAGTTGCAGGTATTGAGAGAAAATCACGGGCCATCTTCGATAAAGTCGGATACTCTGTCTCATGCGTCCTCCACCAATCTAAAATGTCTTCCGAGCTGACAGTTCTTGGTTTTCTCAGGTACTCCTCCAACTCGTCTATCACTAAGCCTTGAAGACAAGATCCAGATGACGTCGAGGGACATTCATAGAGTTTATCAAAGTCTATTACGTCTTCATCTTCATCACATACTTTATTTTCTTTTTTTGGTAATTCCAGAGATTTGTTCAGTGAGTGTAGACTTTTATATTCTTCATAAAGTTCATTGAACTTGCGCAGACTTTCTGTTTTAAGTTGCTTCCCCCACATTGTCAGGTCAAAAGTCTGAGCCTTATGCCTTGGGTCTAAAATTAAAGAAGTACAATAAATCCAGTTGCTCTTCTTATAATGTTTAAGCATTTTGTCTCGAGCTGCTTGGAAAGCTAGAATGAGCCTTTCATCCACTTCAGATCGATTAGGTTTCTCATCTAACTGTTTTACCATGGATTCAATTTTATCTAGCAAGAGATTGAATGATACAATGACTAGCGGTAATGTAACATATTTGTCTCCACCAAGTTTTGTACTTAAAAGTTTAAAGTTTATTAGAAATTTATGTAATTTTTCGAGTACCTGCCATTCACTAGCTGTGATTTGAAAATCATTCAATTCGGTGACAGAACTGCACAATATGTTAATGCCCGCTCTCACTTTTAAACCAAATCCAATCATATCATGTGTGGAATTCCATCTCGTTGGACAGTCAAGAATGGCATTTAGATTTAATGGCACGCCAGCTGCTTCACAAGCAGACTGAAACTTCTTCTTCACTATCTCACTTCTTTTTATTTTACTGGAAATACTGCGTAACTTTGTTACAGATAACTGCGTTAATTTGATACGCGAGTCAGCAATATTTGGTGCATATTCTTCATCTTCCTCATCCTCAGTTTCGTCTGCATAGTCTTCATATTGCTGATCTTGCGCGTTAGTGTCAGACTCATAGTGTAATGCTAAGGTCTTTAATAAATCTTGTACACCAAGGTTTAAAATGTGAGCAAAGCACCGGAAATGTTGATTGTCTGAATCAAAGTGTGGCGGCAGCTGTTTGCCCAGTTCATACATAAATTTGGTATTTGCAGTTGCGTTGTCGACCGTGATACCTTGTATTTTATCAATTATGTCATATTCCAATAAACATTCATGGAAAATCGTTGCAATATCTTCCCCAGTATGTCGACCGCGTGATGGTATAAAATCAAGAACTCGATCGATACTTCCATTCGTTGTCTATATAATGCATAGTAACCCCGTAGTAACTCCTACCAGCAATTGACGTCCACCCATCAATAGTAAACGACATTTTAGATGATAATTGTTGAAGTCGTTCCTTGAGATTCAATTGGAGCTCTTCAAATCGCTCTTTGACTTTCCTTCTAAGTGTAGACCTTTTAGGAAACACCATATTAGGGCAAATACGTCGAAAATATACTTGTGTAGCTTCGTCATCGAAAAATGAGAAGGGAAGATATTTTTTCACCACCCAATCAACTGTAGCTGTCGTGATGTTGTCACTGCTGTTTTCCGACTGAAATAAAACAATAAATCTTGTGTTATTATTTAAAACATACTAGGTTTGAGCGTTTAGGAGGAGGAGGTTTGTTGTTGTTAAATCGAGAAAATCGTTAAATTGACATTTGTTATATTACCAAAATAAAGTACTTAGTTGTTGTTTTTTTTTTTGTTGTGGCTCTGTTTATACTTAAGCCAATGTCAAAGTTAAGTTGCAGCTTCTTCTTCTTCTTCTTTTTATGTATTGGCAATCAGCTACTTATAAGAGCCATTTTTGCCAGTGTCGAGTTATAATTATCTTCACGTTCTTAATCTCTTCAAGTTAGTCATTGTCTGTCAGTCAGTCGAATTGTCGCCATCAACACTGCTATGGTGACACTGTTAATGGTATGTTGTAGGAATTTTGATGGAAAACGAAAACGTTGTAAAGCACTTTTATATGATATTCACTACATCCCAGCTGTTCTGTCACATCATATTACATAAAACACCATAAAGATTATCTAATATAACACGTTAAAACACTAAGATATCGAATATAATACAAGAGCACAACATGACGTTTTAGATTCCCGCCAAAAGTCTACCAAGTACTTAGTTGTTACTGGCCGATTATGAAAACAAATGAAAATATGGGTGTTTATAAAAAAATATTTAAGACGATAATTACATACTTAATATGTCGCACCCCTAGATGAAAACACCACTAACTCAAAAATACTTACGTAAGTTAATGGCGTTTTTGAAAGTATCGCATGAATAGCTACGCGGAGTTAAAATTCCCGTAGCGACAACTTCGACCATTGTTAAAAAAAATATTCTTACCTGTCCACTTCTTCCAGCGGTTACTAAAAAGCTTGTGATATCTCCACTTAATTTTGGTTTAACAGGAAGAAATATTTGTGATTCCTTTTTGTGGAAAGATATTAGATGTTTCCTTAAGCCTGAAGTGTTTCTGTTTTTCATTTTTATTTCAATCTTTTTATGTTGGCACAATTTACACAAGGCAGTTTGGGATGCATGAATTATTTCGAAAAACTCCTCAAATTTGCTTTTGGGTCTTTTAGATCTGTGACTCAAACTCTCGTTACTCGGACTAGAATAATTTGAATCTTCGTCACTCATATTAAATTGTACACGTGATACGTTTTTAGAAAACAACAAGAATTAGTAAAAACAATTATTAAGTTCACACTCGCGTGCGGTACTTCGGCGCAAGCGCACGTACTCAACTAGTTCGTATCGCTTTATAATATATTTCTAACTACCCTCAATTTTCGAAAATGGACGAATTAAGTGAGGAAGATTTATCTGATACAAGTGATTCGGTTGTTGTGAATATGTGTGAAGAAGAGCTTAAAAAAATAAGTCACGAGAAAAATTATGTCGCTGAAGGAGGAAGAATGGCAGAGAAAAGGCCTAGGGAGAGTAGTGAAGGCAGTGAAGATGGTTTTACAACAGTCTCAAGAAGACGTTCAAAGTGCCTTAATAGAAGCAATTCAGTGACTAGGATCAGCAGCAGAAATGTAACCTCTGAGCGTGAGGTAACTAATGGGGATGAGGTATACAAAGTTTGTTTAACATCATTACAAACCTTGCCGAAACAAATGGCATTGGCGAAATTACTAATGAGCGAAAATATAAATAATGTATTAAACATATTATTTAAGAGTCCTTTTAAAGCATTTATACAATTTTCTAACAAAGAAACTGCTGAAAAATTACTTAATTGCCTTAAATTTAAAGATTTGGGCATAAGGATGCAGTTAGTTGATCAACTTAATTTATCCTATGGAATAATAAAAGGCGTCGACATTGAACTCGGCGAGTCGGAAATTTTAGCTACATTGGAAAGTTCATCTAAAATTATGTCTGTTAAACGCCTAAAACGTATGAATTATGACAAAGAATGGGTGGACAGCGAGACAATTCGTGTATGCTTTGAAGGTGCAGTTGTACCTCCTTTTGCCTATGCTTATGGATGTCGATTTAAAATCGAAAAATATGTTTTTCCCGTATCACAATGCTCCAATTGTTGGAAATTTGGACATATAAAAATGTTATGCCCAAGTAAAAGCATTCGATGCCCCAAATGTGGCAAGGATCATGACAATTGTGAGATAAATCATTTTGTATGCATAAATTGTAAAGGTCCCCATATGGCGCTAGATAAGTCATGTCCATTTTTTCTGAAGGAAAAAAGAATTCGTAATATAATGAGTGAAGAGAATATCACCTATAGAAAAGCTTTGGATATATACTTAGATAATGAAAGAAAGAATAAAGAGTGTATAGGTTCAAATGAAACGTCTGTTGAAAAAAATTTTAACTCAATACCTTCGGAATTAAAAAAATCTTACAAGAGTGCTCTCTGCCCTGACTCTGATGAGTTGACAGGACACATATCTAATTCTACCATGGAGAACCGACCTCAAACTGTTCAAGACGATACTTCAGTGAGAAAAGAGATAGAGAAACAATGTCACAATAACAGAATTAATCCAAATAGAGAACAACTACATACCAGAGCTTTACCAAAAGAAAGGGAGATACAATTCTCTACTATGGACTGTGAAAGTACAAATATTTGTCAAATTCCAGAGGGATCACAAGAAGAGATAACTGTTAAAAATAAAGAAAAGAAATTCAAATTTAGAGTGATTCTATGCAAGATTAAAGAAATAATAATGTCTAAAAATACAGTTGAAGAAAAAATTATGTCGTTGATAAAAGTAACATTTGAAGAACTTAAGTCATTTTTAAAGAATTTTTTGTTAGGAGGAGAGCTATTGGATACCTTTATAAATTTATTTAATGGATAATTACTCTAAGGATTATGTGTTAAATATATTACAATGGAATTGTCAAAGTCTGAAGCCTAAATTAGCAACACTTGATGTATTACTAAGACAAGAAAAGATACATATCGCAATCTTAAGCGAAACCTGGTTACACTATGATGATTCTATAAAATTAAGAGAATATAGCATTTTTAGAAAGGATAGAAATGACTCTTATGGTGGAGTAGCAATTATCGTCCATAACTCAATTAAAACACAGGTATGTCCTCATAATATATGTAATCCAGGTATAGAATTGATCTGTGTTAAACTGCTTAATTGTAATAGTCTTGATAGTGTTACATCTATTTATTGCCCATCTTCGGTGCGTACATCTTCCTCAGACTGGGATAGCATATTTTCCACACTGCCAAAAAAGTCTCTAATTGCTGGAGATTTCAATGGTCATCACACCAATTGGTCCTATAAGACAGATCAAAGGGGTATACAGTTATTAGATTCGTCTTTAGAACACGGTTATACCACATTGAATAATGGAGCAGCTACTAGAATTAAGTTAGTCAATGGAATAGTACAGCAAACTTCACCTGATATCACATTTGCATCTACCGATATTGCCATTCATTTTAATTGGTTACCTACTAACGAAAATTTAGGCAGTGATCACCTTATAGTAAAATTTATGATGAACTCTAAAAACCAGAGAGAATATGCTCAACGACGTAATTTTAAAAAAGCAAATTGGACAGCCTATCGTGAACATTTAAATAATAAATTCTTACACATAGAGAGTAATGATATGAATTTGAATATTCAGACAATGTATGACTATTTTCAAACTGAGATAGAAGAATCAGCTAATAAAAATATACCGTACATTAGAATGTTTAACAGCCCTATAACTAAATTTAAGCCGAAAGAGTTCTGGGATCCATCACTGTCGAGAGCTGTCGCAGAAAGGAGGTTAGCATTAGTAAAATTTAGAAAAAACCCTATTCCTGAAAATTTGAAAAAATTAGAAGAAAAAATTGCTACCGCTCGCACTTTGATTAAAAAAGCTAAAACTAATAGTTGGCAGAACTTTTGTAAAAATATTAATGAAGTAACATCGTCATCTGAAATGTGGAGACAAATGCGGTGGTTTAAGGGTTATCGGCAATCTAAGTCTTGTCCCTCTGAAGATAAATTGAATGAATTATTATATTCGCTTACACCAGACTCAGTAGTGAACGTATCTCCAACATTTAGCTCAAGAAATTTATTAATTGAATCAGATTTTACCATGCAAGAGTTAAAGAATAGTCTCAAAAAGAAGGACACTGCCCCAGGTAGTGATGGAATAACATACTCTATGGTCTATTTGTTGCCTTATGTAGCTAAGAAATTTCTTTTAAAATTATACAATCTTATATTTAGAACTAGCTGTATACCAGAACAATGGGGTAATATACTGGTTGTTGGCATTCCTAAAACTACGAGTGACATGAATTTAGAACAGAAATTAAGACCTATTTCACTGATATCCTGCCTTTGCAAAATTTTTCACAACATGTTGTGTAGGAGATTAGAATGGTACGTCGAAAAGAAGTCTATATTATCTGGAAATACTGTGGGATTTAGAAAGGCTCAGTCTTGTTTAGATAACATCTCAAGATTAGTTTCATATATTCAATTAGGTTTTACCGACAATAAACCAACAGTGGCATGTTTTTAAGATATTAAAAATGCTTA
This sequence comes from Lymantria monacha, assembly GCA_905163515.2. Lineage (NCBI taxonomy): Eukaryota > Metazoa > Arthropoda > Insecta > Lepidoptera > Erebidae > Lymantria > Lymantria monacha. The sequence goes on from LR991082.1 coordinate 21,371,259, forward strand.
TAATAATGTTTTAGTAGAAAAAGTGGTTCAAATGTTAGATGACCTAGGAGTGGGTTTAAATGTATGTAAATATCTCTGGACCTTTTTGAATAAACGTAATTTAATTATAAAATACAATAATAATCAACATGTTAAAATGAGAAGTACAATCAGAGGATTGGCTCAGGGTGACCCGATTTCACCATTACTTTTTAATATTGTGACAGCCAAAATATGTCAACAGATTACAAATGTTATTGTTTCGCAATATGCGGATGATTATGTATTTTACCTTAGTAACAAAAATCTTGATTATTGTGAGGCAGAGTTACAATCTGCTCTTGATTATATGGTAGATATGTTAGATGAGATTGGACTAGAATTATCGCCAAGCAAATCAAAAGTATGTCTCTTTAGCAGAGGCAAAAGAAAAAAAGAAATAAAACTTACAATTAATAATGAATTGTTATGTTTGGTGGAATCTGTAAAACATCTTGGTATATGGCTTGATAGATCTTTACTATGGAATCGACATATTAATGCAATTGTAGAGAAAACAACGAAATTTTTAAATTTGTTTAGAGTTTTGGTAGGACCTGCCTGGGGAGTTCATCCGAAACATTTGAGGTCATTGTTTATTTCAATTCTCAGGAGTAGAATTGATTTTGGAAGCTTCCTCTATGGTAGCTGTGCTAAAAGTCATTTATCTAAACTAGACAAAGTTCAGAACCAGGCATTAAGAATAATAGGGGGCTTTATCAAAAGCACGCCAATACATGTTATGGAGACTGAGCTGTGTGTCCCACCACTAGAGTTAAGGCGACTATACCTTGCTTATAAATATTGTATAAAAAGTATGTCTTGGGCTGAAAATCCTGTAATTAATTTAGTGAATGAGTTGAACACATACATGGACACGGTATATTGGAGTAACAAAAAAAAACCACTACTTGTGTCAGTATATGATGACTGCAAAGCAAGTAATGTTCATTCTTCCAAACAGCTAGAGATGTTTTCATTAGACGTATGGGTCACATATATAAATGTAGACAATATAATAAAGTGCGATTTAGAATGTGTTAAAAAATCAAAGAAAACACATGATATATTATCACTCAAAAATCAGGTTTTAAAGGAATTAGAGGGTAAATATTTAGGATGGCATAGTATTTATACGGATGCTTCCAAGATTGATGACACTTCTGGAGCCGCTGTATATAATTTAAGTGATAATTCCTTTAATATTTACAAAATTAATAATAACTTATCGATAATGACTGTGGAACTTATTGCAATCTCAAAAGCATTAGAATATTATAACAACTTCATCGATGTACCAAATAAGAACATTGTCATATATACTGACAGCAAAAGTGGTTTATTACATCTGGCTCGATGCGCCTCTGGATACAGAGGTGTACCGATAGCCTACGTAATCTTAAATCAAATTGATAAACTACGCAGTATTCGTTTGAGATTGCAATGGGTTCCAGCTCACATTGGCATAAGGGGAAACGAGGAGGCGGATAGACTTGCTAAGTTAGCTGTATCGGAAGGCCGTTTAATAAATGTGCTTCCTTTTTATACTGAAGTGCTAAATAAGTTTAAATACATATGTCATAGTCGTTTTAAAGAGTATTTTGATCAAAGGAGTAGGGATAAGGGTATTTGGTACAGAACGATGCAATCTGAACCCCCTCGGATTCCTTGGTTTATACAAGGTGAAGTAAATAGAACAGAAATTGTGATGGCACATAGAATACGTTCTGGTCACATTCCATCTAAAAAATTTCTATATCTTATAAATAAAATGAATTCACCCAATTGTGAAATCTGTAACAAGATTGATGATATCTATCACTTGCTTACGGAATGTGAAAAGAATAGGAGTGAAAGAGAGCTGCTGATGAAAAACCTGGCTATTAATAGAATTGACGTTGGTGCACTTAATAGTATTTTGGCTGAACCTACATCAGAAGCAGCACAGCAAATATACCAGTTGGTATCAGCAGCTCTATTTCATTCTCCACCATGACAGTTATTTGAAGATGTTTGTCAGATTAGGGAACGATGAGGCTGACATGCTCTATGAGCCCAAAGCCTCCATAAAAAAAATAAGAATTAAAAAAAAAAAAAAAAAAATTATTAAGTTAGACTCGAAGCACAGCTCAATTGGAAATGACTGGAATTAAAATAATTCCTTTATTTATAGTACGTTTCCTTGCTTTCTATCGCGCCGCCTCGCCACGTGCCGGCTCTATTAAAAGCATGCCGCCGCAAATCAAACGATGCCGCGTGCGGCGTACAAACACAGATTATTACCTACTTGTACAGACGCGACGCGTGAATAAAATATATGTAAAGAATTAGTGCCAATCACTATTCTTTACATATAAGTGAATTTAAATTACTGAAATTTAGCATTTAATATGCTTAATTATTTATAAAATCCGATTACGAAATGAAAAATATATATAAGTGAATGTTTTGGCGTACATCTATACTTATCTATACTAATATTATAAAGCTGAAGAGTTTGTTTGTATGTTTGATGACAGAAGTTTTAAAATAAATAAATAAATCCTGAACGTCACTATACCTCCAAAGTTACTATTCCTCGTGGACGAAGTCGCGGGCACTGCTAGTAAATACTTACTCTCATCATCTCTCTCAGAGATATTCGGGCTGGTAAGCAATACAAAACTCTTATCGCAGGCTTTTTATTTTATTAGTAGGTAAGTACCTACGCTTTTTATATTATTTTATTAGTTTTGTAGATTTTTTTTACACGTTTCAAGTATATTTAAAAGTGGCTACAATATTTATCAAACGGGTGATATTTGAACACTTTTTTGCTATTTTTTCTTGTAAAAACTTAACTTAAGAAATATAATGACTAAATGTACAATAATAGTACCTAAGTAATTAGTTTAAAACCATATAATCAATATTATAATATATACTTACTAGAATAAATTATTATGACATCTACTACCTATCCTTAACATTTTTTCCTATCATAATACTACTTGCGTGATCAGTATAATGTATTCATTTTCATTCTAAGCACTCTAAAACTTATTTATTCTTTGGAACACCTGTAGGTACTCTTAAAATTCGAAATTATTTTGCATGAGTATACCTACGCCCTGTGGCGGCATTCAAATAGTGTCAAATGTTGTGATTTCGGCGCGGCGGCAACGATTGTTGTATATGATTTCAAAAGAAGCCGCCGGCGCGTGTATCATAACCATGTACTTCCGAAAACCTTTGATGCCGCATTATCAAAGTGCCGATGGTTAAAACATAACTATGCATGCACTCAGTTTGATTTTAATGGATATTTTTTTATTCGCTATGTAGGTATGTTTATGGTATTAGTCGTAATACGCATAGGTCCAGTTTTTCATATTCTTTGATACAGTTTTTTGCGTCTCATAGAATTCCTAAGCGTACCTATACACCGAACTGTTACACCTAACTACTCCGTGAAATAGCGCTAGGTCCTAGCTGCAAGACGCAAGAGTCTTGCAAGCTTAGTCTTGTTCTTGCTCAAGTCTTGCACGGTCAGTCTTGGTCTTGGTCTTGCTAAAAATACGCGGTCTTGTTCTTGGTCTTGGTCTTGCAAAAAATGCAAGAACAAGACCAAGACTGCAAGACCAAGACTGAATTTGGGCAACACTACTCTAGATTCCTCAGCCAAAATTTACGACTCGATTATATAGGTACACGAGAATATAAGGAGTGGTGACACATTGCTTTCTTAACCCGGCATCACACGTTTTACCCGAAAATTCGTTAAATTCATTTAAAAAAAATTACGTAAAATGAATTTTACTTAATCAGAACACGGGACAAATGACAGGTTTATATTTTACGTCAGCATGAAGGTAATTACACTTTGCACGCCATCTATTAAAAATAATACGAAGTAGATACTATATTATCAATCTTTATAATTTAAAAAATTTGAGAGTTATTTTTTTTTTTTAATTTTAAAACTGCATTATGACCATAAAAAACGGTTGCCGTTTTCGAGAGACTAACGTAGAGCAATGGGTTTTTATATAATAAAGGTCTGTTTGTTATTGTTTTCAATTCTTAAGAAAAAATAAGTTTAATGTTAGGAATATTAGTAGTTTACAATAGGTTTAGATACCTTAATATAACACTGAGTGCAGCCATTACGGGTTTAAATGCCATAAAACTGTTAGTATGTACATATACTTGTAAGAATATTTTCTGTTGTGGTAGCTTATAAAGAATATTTTCAATCTGGAAATACTATATTCTCAGCTAGTTACATTTTTTTATTCATCTGGCATCCCTGCCGGGTGTGCGAGCGACGTACGAATTGTGTATTCATAATTTTAAGTGTAAACAATGAGTTTTATAAATTGTTTAGTGGTTCGATATTAATAAAAAAGCTAATCTTATTGCCAATGTCATAAAGTACGTGTTTTATATGCTTTTTATATTAATGTGAGGTTCTCGTGCTTTGTCTTCGTGTGTGACAATATACTCAAAATGGCGCATCAACTAGCACCGTCTGTGAATTGTTCATTAGACGACATTGACCTCAGCGCATTAAAGGTAAGCTTTTATATTAACCATTTGAATGAATAATCCATTATTTAAGGTTTAATTATCTGTAAACACTAAACTTACAGAAAAAAAGTAACTAAAGGGCAATGATCTCACAGGGCGTGAATCATAAAGTGAAGGTTTACTTTGAAATGGCATAATAACCTTTTCTTGCCAATTTATAATATTGTGGTCATTTCAGGATCCTGCGGGTATATTTGAGCTTATAGAAGTTGTTGGCAATGGCACGTATGGACAAGTCTACAAGGTATGTAGATGAGTACATGAGATATCAAAATAAGTCATTCAATAATAAACTTTACATGTTATACCTATGTTGCTAATTATATTGATTGCTTAAAATGTTTCAATCCTCACGCTCTGTATATATAGTCCAATGCTTGAAGACTTATTAGTAAAAATTAACGTAATAGGCTCCAATGAAAGCATTACAATTAAAGAGTACACTCTATTAGTGTCAATGAACTTCATTACTATACACCAGTGGGCTTTCAATATCATACATTTTATCTGTATCATTTTAATGCATATCAGTATTTTATAAAAATGTTATATCAGTATTAAATTTATTTTAGCCCCAATTAATGATTATAGTAAGCTTTGTCTCAATAATATAAAATAAATATTTACTTTAAAACTAAAATTTTGAAATCATGTCTTTAATATTTTGTCTTAATAAAATTTAAAAAAGATTCAAAATTTTTGGTGTCTGGTATTATGTATATTTTATTTTTTCATATATTTAAAACTTATTTTGTAATATCTTATTAAATAACTCCTTTGTAAATTTAATCTAAGTAACTTATTTGTAGAGTTTTTGTTATATTAATTTTTACATTGCTTATAAATAGAAAATTATAGAAATCTGTAGAGCTTTAATGTTATGAGTGAGACTCATACATATTTTCACTTGATTATAATATTTATTAAAAAAAATGCAGACTGCATTTACAATGTGTAATAGATAAATCAAAAATATTTATATGATTATTGGTATAACAATATTGATTATATCAAACTTACTTTGCCTCTCTAAAAGTAAAACTGAATTGTATGTATATATTTTTTTGTAATAGAGTGAATGTTTGTTTATAGAAAGTTAAGTATATTTAAATGAATCTTTAGTTAATATAAGAAGATAGAACGTGATGATTAATTATCTAAACACATTAATGTATTCTGTTTTTGATTTCACCAATACATCTTTTTTCTTTAAATATGTTAACTACATTAATTTAGAAAATGTGATAGCCTATTTTAATCTATCAGACCATTGATGTCCATTGTACTACATAGGTCTTCCTAGGGAAGATAAATGTTATTATCTCAAAAGTTGGAATGTGGATTGATGATTGCCGTTGGTGCTATAAGTTTGACAGGACAGTGCTGCTTCCTATTCTCATATAAAATTTCACTCAACTTTTACAATCATGGGATAGTGACACATTGTATGCCTAACCTGTCACCACCCACACTAGTGATTGATGACTATTCTTTACAGAAGGGTTTCAAAACATTTAATAGAAATAAAAAGATATTTAAGTAACATCTTACATAATGAAATTGAACAATAAAAGCAACTAAATTGCTAAGACTCATACAAATAACTGTTACTCATATATTATACTTATGCATATGGCATCTGCGCAAGTGAAAGAAAACTTGAAATAAAACCCTATATCAACATGTTTGACCGATGTGGTGTATTAGGTTAATTGTCCTCCCATTGTGGGACCATTCTATGACCAAGCAAATCCTCTTCAAACAAAAGCACTAATTTAAAAAAAAGCAAAACTAACCTGTTGAAAATTCAACTAATATATAATTTTCCATCTGTAACATAAGATTATATGAGTGGTACTTTGTTACCATTTACAAGCTGTCTGTAAGATGGTGTGGAGTGCATAATTAATATGACATTATCAATGCACTGAACATAACAATACAATGCAAAGTTATAATTCAATATTCTAGGGGCGTCACACAAAAACGGGTCAATTGGCAGCCATCAAAGTTATGGATGTCACACAAGATGAGGAAGAGGAGATAAAATTAGAGATAAATGTGCTGAAAAAGTATTCTAACCACCGCAACATTGCCACATACTATGGTGCATTTATCAAAAAGAGTCCACCTGGTAAAGATGACCAATTATGGTTAGTCATGGAGTATTGTGGGGCAGGTGTGTAATTTTGATATCTATAACCTAATTGTTCCGGTAATGACTAATATAGTTAATGCCTTTATGGAAGCAATTGTTATTATCTAGAGAATTCCTACTAGTAATTTTTTTATGTTTTTATGAAATAGTAGTTGTTCAATTATTCTAATCTCAACTTCCTTTTCAACTATTTCTCATTTCATAATAGTCATAGTCATTGTTCATAAAACTAATGATTTTATTTCCATAATTCAGGTTAAGAATTACTTTTATTTCACCTATGAGCATTTAGAAAAACAAAGGAAAAATTGCCATAATATACCAGCAAATATTATGCAAGCCCCCTTTTTGTTAACAAACAACTTGTTCATAATTTAAGTAGAACAGGAAATTCAATATTTGAGCTGTATTTACAAGTCTTTTCCATAATAAATTATTTCAAACTTTATGCTGTTTTAGGATCAGTGACAGATTTAGTTAAAACTACTAAAGGTCAATCGTTAAAAGAAGAATGGATTTCATACATTTGTAGAGAAATCCTTAGAGGTCTTAGCTATTTACACTCCAATAAAGTAATTCACCGTGATATCAAAGGACAGAATGTCTTGTTGACAGACAATGCTGAAGTAAAGCTGGGTATGTGAATATTTTTGTATAAAATATAATTTTTTACTGATGTCAAATTTGTTCAATCCATCCATAACTCTCTTTCTAACAAAATTTTGATTCATTTCTAGTTATTGTATAACAATGGCTGGAATTGAGAGATGTGTTTCAAAATTATTACTAAATAATGATCAAGATTTCTTACCCTTGGTATTATTATTTATAACTCAGTGTAGGCGTGCCATTTGATATAAGTACCTATCTTATTATTGTCATTGCATCCATTGAATTTAGGTCCACTATTGAATTGGGCTTACCCATATAGACTATAACATCATCAACATGATTTGTAAGCAAGTTGACTATAGCAATTAGTATTATAAATTTGACTGCACATATGGCGTAGTGGTTAAGATACCAACCTTCTGTGCCAGTTCCATGGGTTCAATTCCTACACAGGACAATATTTTGTGCAATCCACAAAGTGTTGTTCTGAGTCTGAGTGTAATTTGTCTGCGTTAATTGCATGTTTGTAAAGTCCCCTGCAATACAAGGATTATTTCGTTAAAACAGGGTCTGTTTAAAAAAAAAATACAAAATACGTTGCTGCACATTCTATTTGTGATCTCTTAGCCAGTTTTTATGATTTCCCTTGCGATGTAGCCCTTGTACATAAGTTATATTCTTAATGCAACAGCACACAGGTAAAATATTATTTGCTCAATCAATTAAATGTATTTTATGTTAATGTAGTCAACTCTGGTATTTCTCTATGTATTACATCCCCTCAAAATAAGAGGATTAGAGCCATAGACCACCATGCTGGTCTTATATGAGCTTCTTTGCCATCGTTTTCATTTATAATTATATAAATTGAAAAGTAGATATAAATTAAATCATTTTGTATATCCTCAGTTGATTTTGGAGTATCTGCACAGTTGGATAGAACTATAGGTAGAAGAAACACATTCATTGGTACTCCATACTGGATGGCACCGGAAGTTATTGCATGTGATGAGAACCCTGATGCCACGTATGACAATCGATCTGACCTTTGGTCTCTCGGTATTACTGCACTAGAGATGGCCGAGAGTCAACCGCCACTTTGCGACCTTCATCCTATGCGAGCTCTATTTCTTATACCAAGGTAATATAACTAACAACTCTAAAGGCCCATTTACACGATGCAAGTTTCTAGCCTGTTGCATACAATTAAATTGAGTCAATAAATGACTTGCATAGTCTAAACAACATGTAACATCCTTGAATTGTCATACAAGATTTGTTTCAAAACTTTTCTCGGTGTATACAGCACATGCTATAATTTCTTGTATTCTTTAAGATTTTTTTATTTTGGTTGTTATTTCCTTAGGTCCAAAACCGTCAACTCCAAATTCCTGTGCAAATTCTGCTAGTGCAGCATTACGTGCCTCGCGATTTTTATAATTTTAATTTTCAGTATCTCAAACACTGTTGAGTGCGATAAATCTCAATGAACTTTATTAAATGGGCAGAACCGAATTTTAACACTTTTTGACTCATTTTTTTAATAAACATAGGAGCTTCTAAAGCGTTCAACATTTGAATAAAAAATTCGTCAACGCAAATACGTGCAATACTTGAAGCAACTCGTTAAAGAATTGTACAAGCACATACAAGCCTGTGTTTAGACAAGTCAAAACTTGTAAGCAATAATCTCCTAAACATAATTGTATTGGTGTAAACAAAAGAGATTTGCAATTGTTTTTTGTCAAGTCTTTCATACAATAATTGCATTCCATATTTTTACTTATACCCGCGTGTAAACAGTTGCTTACAATTCTTGAAGGTCAATTATTGCGCTTAATATATTGCATTCAATTATTGCTCTTGTATGTACAAGAAAATGGCATCATGTAAATGGCTCTTTACTTACATTATATAAATTTCGTGTTAATAGATTTGTAATAAATAAGCATTGGTTTCCAGAAATCCACCGCCACGTCTTAAGTCAAAGAAATGGGCTAAAAAATTTCATAGTTTCATTGAAACGGTGCTAGTGAAAGATTATCACCAAAGGCCTTATACTGAACAACTTTTGAAACATGCATTTATAAGGTAAGCTACTGTGAAATTTTTAGTTTAGTTACTAATGAAATATTTAATTTTATACATATGTCCAATTTTCTTGCTAGGGATCAACCAACAGAAAGGCAAGTGAGGATACAACTTAAAGATCATATAGACAGATGTAAAAAGCGTAAGCAGGATAACTCGGTGCGTGAGGATTATAAGTATTCTGGTTCTGAAGGAGAGGAAGAAGAAAACGCAGTAGCTGGTGAGCCTTCATCTATAGTGCACAATGCTGCCGCACATCAAGGTGATACTCTACGTCGTAACTTCCAACAGATACAAGAGGGACCCAGGTATGAAACTAATATTATAATCATATTTGTGCAGCTTATTAATTTTCTCACATTTTATCAAGTTTTTGTATAAACGTAATTTCTCAATAATTTGTAATTAAATATATTCTTAGCTTTTTTGAAGCAAATTAAAATTTACAAATCACTACGAATAAATATATAGCAACTTTAGGCGTCTTATAAACCTATTGTTTAATATACTAGATAATACAATCTTTTAAAAACAATCTAGTAAATTTGATTAGGATTAAATGTATAAATTGGATTTTTATCATTGTTGCTAACTGTCAGACGCAAACTCTCCAAATTTACGCATAAATATTTCTTAATATTCTAACTTATGTGTTCATATGAATTTTTATACACTATCGTTTGAATGCCAGAAATTTTTAAATTATAATATAATTACGTTTGTATGAAAAACACCGTGAAAGTGGAGCATACGCGGGGCTTAACTTCGATGTAACGTTACTATTTGTGTATTAACCAGACCCGCCGAAGCACCTCAACCGCAGCCTCCGCCGAAGCGCAACAGTAAGCGCGAAGAACGTGAAGAAATACCAGGTAACATAACATTCTAACAATATGATGTGTTATTTTTTTTTCAATAACTATGTAATGTTTATTAACATTTTGTGTATGTTTGGTAATATAGAAACAGTACCGCCTGCAAGACCTTCTATACCACAAAGACTGATTGTTGTACCAGACCCACAAGCACAACAACCTAATAGATATAGGCAAGTATAAATGCTCCTTGAGTTAATAACGGATCTTAATCTTTTTTGGTTGATAAGTGTGAATATATAATTAATTACGGCATTTAATTAGTTTTAAACTGAAACTTTACTGTGCATTTGTAAGATAAAGTAAATGGGTTGTATTACTGATTTGACAGAGGTTAAACTTATTTCTTCATAGGTATTGCTATATAAAAACTCATTACTGTATTTACCGGAATTAATGGATAGTTTAATGGGTTACAGCAAACCTATTATAAATAACTGAAAGAAATTCAATGTGGAACCTAAGCTCTTGATTCGGAGAAGATATGAATATCTTTATGGTTGCATTGAATATACGAAGGGATGGAGAAGGAAGGAAGGCTAGTAGACAAACATCTAGATTGCAGATGATAAGATAGATAGCTTGATTTATCTGATACAGTTTCAAAATCTGGGTGAAACCCTTAGAAAGTTTTATTTAGATAACTGTCGGAAGGTTAGTAAACAAATTAATATTTAAACTATTGCAGGCCTCTGCCACCTACACCAAAGTCATCGGGCTCATCAAACAGCTCAGGTTCAAACAACGGCACTCCACCGACTAGTGGGCCGCAGCCCCCACAACGCGGATCATATCCCAAATTCAAACCTATGGTGAGAATTCTTTTTCTTTAATCATTGATGACAAACGAATATAACTGCCGCTCATGGACCCTGGCAGTACCAAGACAAGTTAATTCCTACACTTATGATATTAACTATCTCATTTTGTGCGATTGCTAAAGATAAGAGATGCATAACAATCTTATGATCACAATTCGCGCCTTATTATGACTATTTTTGTTCACAATTATCTCATGCACACTGCTACATGTACTATATATATCGACTACTGGACTCGAGCATCTACAATGAGAGTGCAATTAAACTACTGTAATGGCCAGACTAGAAGATATGTTGTTATATATTTCGAGTTTGCCATCTTTCGTTATATGCTTATATCCCTTAGCCTGGTTTTACGACAGTCGGCGTGCCATATGTGGTGTGTAGGGAGTGGTGAAGTGTATTCTTATTCTTTTGAAATTTGTTTTTGTTTGTTCACAATAAATTTGAAAGGTTAACAAATGAAATAATATATACAATAAAATGGGGCATACGCGTGAATGTGATCAAAACCAAAATAATGGTCTTTGAAAGAGATGAAGCCAGAACAGATGTAAGAGTAACAATAGGTAATGATGTACTAGAGCAAGTGAATGAATTTGTATATCTTGGATGTGGATTTAGCCGAGATGGAAGGTACACCACTGATATAGAGCGAAGAGTGAATGCGGGAAATAGAGTGAACGGAGCGTTGGGGCAACTTCTCGGTAGCCACCACCTCAGCCAGAAGGCACGTGTAGCAATACATAACGCAGTGCTTGTCCCAACATTACTGCATGGAAGCGAGAGTTGGGTATGCAGAAAAGAGTATGAAAGTAAAATTAATGCGGTCGAAATGCGATCATTACGGAGAATCTGTGGAGTTAGGCTGATCGATCGCATTCGTAACGACGACGTAAGAGAGCGAGTAGGTATGAAAGAGAGTATTGGTGTAAAGATGCGAAAGGGAATGCAATGAAAATGGTTCGGACATGTGGAAAGAATGCCGAACGAACGTCTGGTTAAGAAGATATACAATGCGAAAGTGGAAGGATGTAGGTACCGGGGGAGACCGAGACTAACCTATCTAGACCAGATCGGTCATGTACTGAAGGAAGGTGGAGTCAAGAGTCTCCGAAACCGGCGAGCGTGTATGAAGAGAATTATGAATGTTGAGGAAGCGAGTGAAGTATGCAAGGATAGAGTTCTCTGGCACTCTGTTCTCTCTGCCTACCCTGCAAAGGACATGGCGTGATGATATATATGTATGTATATGTACAATAAAATAATATTTTCTAGTGGGATCTAAATATAGAAATAATCTTTATAGCAATTAATTCTCTACTTGGATCCGTAATCAGTTTTAAAAATGATTAATTTCTGACATTTCCTTAAACTAGTTTTGCAATTTGGCACCTATTTCAAATTGTATATAATGTGTTAAGAAAAAGGAGTATCTTGATAAATTTATTATTATAATTTAACATACAATTAATTCGTAGGCAATTTGGAATACCTATATGTGAACTCAAAATAAATTTCACCACATCTTCATTATCCCGCGGTTACCGTGAATGGTAACTTAAAGAAGGAACAAATGTTAGAACTAAGGAAGGAAGGAACTCTAAACACAAATTTTGTTTATTTGCGGTGGAGTCTCACTTCCAGTAATAATCGTCAGCTTCAATCTGTTCTCCCAATTACGCTTAATTATTATTAGGATCGACGCATTACACACTCTTCTGCTATCTTACATAGTGCATAATTTTGGCAATGGTTCTGTAACTATCCTGCCTGACGTCTACCCTCTTTGGGAATGTAATTGTTGACCACGGAGAGACGGCAACAGATTTAGTTGTGCCAGGTCGACATAAACTTGCACTTTGCGTAATGCAAAAAAAGACTAAAATGATTGTTTCAATATTTATAAATACTCTTTATTTTTTTTTCTAAATTTAGAACGTATTAGTTTGAATATTTTCTATTTAAAAATACAATAGGAGTTTTTGGCGGGAATCTAAAACGTCATGTTGTGCTCTTGTATTATATTCGATATCTTAGTGTTTTAACGTGTTATATTAGATAATTTTTATGGTATTTTATGTAATATGATGTGACAGAACAGCTGGGATGTAGTGAATATCATATAAAAGTGCTTTACAACGTTTTCGTTTTCCATCAAAATTCCTACAACATACCATTAACAGTGTCACCATAGCACTGTTGATGGCGACAATTCGACTGACTGACAGACAATGACTAACCTGAAGAGATTAAGAACGTGAAAATAATTATAACTCGACACTGGCAAAAATGGCTCGTATAAGTAGCTGATTGACAATACATAAAAAGAAGAAGAAGAAATACAATAAATGACGAAAGTAAAATTATTGCAATAAATACACTACCGTCCAAAAGTTTGGAAGCAGCAAGGTAAAATCGAATAAAACCAAACTAAGTCATTTAAATTTAAATGTATTGATAAAAAAATAAAGAACAAACAGAAACTAACTTAAACAAAATAAAAAAATAATATACAATGGTAAATTAGATTACATTTTAGCTTCATCAAAGTGTCCACCTTTCTCCTTTATAATCTTCTCACATATTCTGGGCATTCTATTAATCAATTTTTTAAAATAATCTTTATCTAATTTGTTCCATTCGTTCTCTAATAGCTGCCACAAATGTTCTGAGCTCGTAGGACAACGACTTTTCACCCTCCTGTCAAGTTCATCCCAAACAAGTTCAATGGGAGAAAGATCAGGGGATTGAGATGGCCATTGCATGATGTTTAAAATGTTTTCAGCTTTTTTCTTGTTTAAAAAGTTCTGGCACAATTTAGACGAATGCTTAGGATCATTATCCTGTTGAAAAATGAATCCAGAACCAATGAGACTTAGTCCACTGGGTATGGCAGAATCTTGGAGAATTTTTAAATAGCCTTCCTTGTTTAATTTTCCGGTTATCCTCACAAGATTGCCGGGTTTACTGTTGCCAAAACACCCCCAAACCATGACATTACCACCACCATGTTTGATGGTAGGCACTGTACATGCCTCTGAAACCCTCTCTTCTTTTGACCGGCGTACAAAGACACGTCTATTGGATCCGAAAATCTGAAATTTTGATTCGTCACTCCAAAGGACATTTTCCCATTGTTCTATAGTCCAGTTTTTATGCGCTTTTGCCCATTCTAGTCTATTTTTCTTATGTCGATTTGTTAGTTTGGGTTTTTTAGCAGCAACACATCCTCTTAATCCCACAGACAGTAAGCGTCTTTTAACAGTAGTTGTTGAAATGGGTGTTTCTCGCGTATCATTCAGAGCTGCAGTGATCTGTGGTGCAGTTAAGCGTCGATTCCGTTTAGAAAGAACTCTAATGAAGTTGTCCTCTTGATTTGTTGTGGATTTGGGCCTACCAGATCTCTTTCTATCTTCATTTTTCCCCGTTTCTTGTTTTCTAGCAAGGGTATAGTGGACACCTTTACAAGAAATTCCGAGCCTTTCTGCGATTTGACGTTCACTGTATCCTTCCTCGCGTAGAGTGCAAATAGCGCTTCGCTGTTCAAGCGTGATTTGCTTGCGTTTTGCCATTTTCAGAAGAAAAAATACGGTCAAAGTAGTAGCCGATATCTTTCGAATACAGACAATGTTAATATCACAACTTTCACGTGCCAATGCTCAAGTGCGACTGAATAAGGTCTAAAAAAGTTAAAACCAGCAAACATTATCAATAAAACTACACCATTGCATAGGATAAAGTAGCCGACGGATTAAGTCATAAAACACGTGTTTCGTCAATATTAAGGAATTCCATAAAACTTGATGAATGTAGGATAATAATCCTTTTGTGTTTGTGTAGACAGTCGTAAAAGGTTGTAAAACTTAAGATTATTGCTAATTTTTACCGCTATTAGTCGGCATTTATTTGTTTTGTTTGAAAACAGGTGTGCTTCCAAACTTTTGGACGGTAGTGTATATTTTAGGTGTGTTAACTTGGATCATCTAAATCCCTCATAGCTAAACACCATTTATAATGATTTTTCTTACATGGTTCTGACTTATATGGTACTATTAATATCTATCGTTAAGTTCTGTCTCTTCGGTATTTTTCGTATAAGTTTAATTATTAATTTATTATCATTAAGAATATTAATTTAAAAATTATATAGGTCATAGTCCTCTTATTGTTATTTGTGTCCGTTAATTGTTGTTATGTAAATTACCCTGCGACTCGAAAATTTATTATTTAGTCTGTGGTGTATTTTAAAAAAAGGAAAATTATTTTTATTGGCTTCTTTGTTTTATTTTCATGTCACGCTGTTAACTTTGTTTGCACGTCCGATTTAATCTGCAACTGCAGCTTCCACCGAGAAGGCCTGAGGTAGGATATTTTTGTTGCATTTTATTTTAGCTTTGTTTATTAAAAAAAGTTAAAAGTGTAGATTATTTTTTTATAATAATTGTTAAAAAGTAAAATGTTATTGAATATTATTTTCACATTCATCAGGACTTGGATAAGTTGGCTGCACAACTGAATGAGCTCGGGGTAGTTTCCAGTAACGAACCACCAAACCGACCGCCTCGTGCTCCAACTAATGGACAAGGTTTGTTTTATAACAGGCATTCACGAATTAATTATAATTATGTTTGGTGCCTAACTTAATTATATAAGTAAATCAACAATGTACTAATAATAAATTTATTGTACATAAAATAATTGGATACAACGAAGCTCGATTGTTAGCACTATACATACGTATGCTCGCCGCGGTGATAAGATTAAAAGTGTTGTAAACCGATGTCGCTGGTGTCCAGCTTCGTGTCGCGCTGCGCCGTCCTCCCTCGTCCCGCTAATGCATACGCGGAGCTTGTTGTCGCGCCAACAATCATTTTATCAGTTTTAAAATGATTTAAATAGTTGAATAATATAGGCTTTTGGATGCTTCTAGGGTTATATAGAACAATTAAAAAAGACTCCTCAAAAGCCGATATATAATCTAATTCTAATTTATTAGAATAGTTTTAATGTATTTATTATATGGACTGGGATAACGATAGATTCTTCCTTTCTCATAATCATATTGTAAGAAGCGACCGAGAGATGTGTAAGTTGCTATGCGACGATATAAATGAGGATAGTAGCGAGAGCGTCTACGTTTTAATTTCATTTTTAATTTGTAAAGAAGGGTGAAGAATCATCATCTCAGCTCATATACGTTGCATTGATGAGTTTCAGCCTCATCTACAGTAGAAGAGAAATTAATCTATTTTACTACGCTGATCAGGAAATTCGCATAAGGTTTTATTTCGAGTTTTTCATCTCTTGCTATATGCATACTATACCCTTTATTTGTCTTTTACAACACTCACGGGTAACATGTACCCGGACGGTGAATTGTATTCTTATTCCGTTACCACGACCACGGATGTGTAATAAATATCATTGTATTAATGTTTTTGTGACAAACCAACATTAAAATATGAGTGTACTCACAATGAATTTGAATTCAACACTGATAATTCTTATAAATTGGGAATAACCCATTAGCACTTTTTGTAGGCTCTTTATCTGTATAAATAAAAAAAAACATGCTAATCTATCGATGAGCGTGTTTTAAGTATCTACAATGAAACCTTAGCTTTCATCGTTTTCGAGAGATATACCTTTGCATATGGTGATATCCGGATTCATCAACAAAGTTTAGACAATGAAAACATCATTGTTACACGATTAAGATCAATTGATCATTGGTGTATTTCCATTACGATTGCTTAAGGCAATGTGGTGTCTGAAATTTAGGAAACGTATAAGAATGGATTCATCTCCCCTTTCCATTATCGCAGGTATCGTGTAAGATGACAGATGGAAGCCGGTAATATATATAGGAGGTATATGCGAGGGATGGAACGTCAGTAAAAGTACCTATAATGTGCCCATTTTATCTGGCCATTCAAGCACAATAGAATTGAGATCAATTCCCAACAATGGTAGATTTATAATGGATGAAATCAGGCTGTATATGTCGGAAATCCATTGTTAAACCATTGGAATATGAAATAGAAAAGAAAATTCAAAATTCGCACGGTTTACGCGTTTAAAAAGGTTATTGTTTTCTTATTAAACATATTACCTTGACCTTGCCTGCATTGCCTTCTATTTCTAAAGTGCGCTGTTGTCAATCATGTTTAACTAAACAGAAGAAGCAATCTTTTCTTCTCATTCGAAAATATTGAAATTGGATCGTCCAATCTCCAATAGTGATCTGTTGGCTGTAAAAATAAATTATCTCTATTTAGGTCCACCAATAGAGAGAAACGCACCAGAGCCAGCATTCGATGACTCAGATAGTGACTCCGATGCTGAAGATAGTGGTGGGCGAGTGCGCAACGACGGAACTCTGCTGGCAAGCGACCCACCAAAACCACTGTAAGTATATAAGCCATTCGTGTATCCAAAAACAGTAAATATTAACGAGGATTTTTAAAATGAACACCAGACGTGTGGTAATTTAAAACAATTCTGTTATCCTGTTTACTTGTCTCCCACTTTTACTCATCACGATCGTCCTGCTCTTATCCCAATTAATTGAGGTCGACGCAATACTCTTTTTACGCCGTACATTGCGAAAGTTTTGGCAATAGTTTCATGAAGGCCCGCCTGCCTGACGTCATCTCTTCTTAGGAATGTAATTCTTGACTAGACGGTGTCAAATGGAGAATATGGCCCGGGTCGATGTAAAACCCTTAGTCGCATTTTATAACACCCATAAGCAGGGTTGATAGTATTTGTAGCCATAACAACACGGCAAACACCCTACTTTTACTAAAGAATATTACTTCTTCGTACCAAGATGTCTAAAAAGTAAAATTGATGTTCTAGATTGTAGAACGTACCATACAAGTAAATTTTGGTTTATGAAACTAAGCAGTAAATCTATATGTTCTGTCTGGTCTTAAGAATGAACTATGTCAAGTGACAGTGCCAAAATTGTTTAGTCCTAGGAAAATAAGCTCAATTTAATTACCTCATGGTACGAAAATGCATTGTTATAAGAGATGGGTGGTAGTCTGGTATACCAGACATAAATACGTAACCAGACAGAAAATACGTGGTTGATATTTCGATCTTGTGACTCTGTATTGGTTTATCCGTTCATGCTCGTCATATATTACAAATTATCATGTCTAATGTACAGTTTCAATGATTTAACTATTTGATATGAAATAATTCAAAAATGTTTTTTATTAATTTGTTAAGTTTTACAAAATTTTTGTCATTCCAAATGTTTGAAATAAGACCATTTTTATCGCGTCTGTTTATTTTCTACTTTACCGATGTTTGTGTTCGTGGTCCTGTGACCTTAAATGCTGAAATACAAACGCGATGAAATCCGTAAAAATAATTATTTAGATGATGAACAGCATAGAATTTCAGTGAAATTAGATTGTTCTTAGGTTCAGAGTGTAGTAATATATCAATAGATTTATCACAAACGTTACGTGTTCGTGTTTTGTTAGTGATCTTTTAGTGACTCCTGTTTTGAATATTTTACTCATATCATGTTGGTTTTTTATTCATAAACAAAACTACTAATCATGGCTATTTTCTTCTTTTTATTTGCATATTATTTTTGGTTATACCCATTATTGTTTTGTTCCTGTCCCGTCCCTTTGTTTGATTTGCTTGTCAGTCCCGAGTTCTGCTACAGGCCGGGACTAAGCGCGGTGGCAGAAGACGGTGGAGGATCAGGCGGCGGCGCACCCACTCGCCCGTTGCCTCCCACTCCTGACGACGACGATACGCATGCGCCCTCCGATCGCACCCTCGTTATGAAAAGGGTAAGTTCATTACACATTACATTCTTATCAATATCTATATACATCACATTGCCAACATCTATATTAAGATTTTCTTGTAGATCAAATGTCTACGAGCAAATCTTCCTCCTCTTAAGAGTTATTGTATATTTAGCTAACTTCCTTCGCCATCTATTACGAACTGAGAATGGATTGGTTCTTATTCCCTACAAGTTACTACACAAATCATCTTCACACATTAAATATGTTGTGAAAAATACAGTAGATGTATACATATATCGAAAATACATATATTTTTGATCCCACATTCTGTTCAAAAACTTCTCATGATATCGATAACGACTCATTGTCAAATCATATTCAATACCTTACTTGCTGAATTATTTAACCGAATCATTGCATTAATGAGATTCTCTATTGACGGCAAAACTGCTACTAATTTAATATTTAAATTGTTAATTGATAATAAAATATACATAAATAATTTAGCAGCTGTTTTGTTTCAAATTTTATAATTTGCGTGGCATTAATACGTGCTGTTTGTGTGTGGCTTACTTGAAACAACAAACTCACGAAATGGGCCCTTACTTAAAAAAAAATGGTTTCTATTATTCCATGACAATTTAATATTTAATGATTGGTTTTTCACGCCAAAGTAAGATTGGTGAGCACTAATGCTAACTTTTATGTTCTTTTTTTTGTATTCCTATTATTTATATGTACTTTTTGTATCGGACATGTTTGACAAACATCAGAGAGAGAATGCCGAAAATGATAAGAGGCAGTCTGACATTGATGAAGCAGTTTTATTAAAGGACTGGGACTTTGCCCGCTTTTTTCCAACGAAAGCTAATGAAATTAAGGAAGAAAGAAAAGATGCGCTAAGGGATAACGAACATAAACGGGCTCAATTACAACGACAGTCACGCTTGGAAATGGAAGATGCGTGGTCTAAATACAAAGCTATTGCTACACCACCTTCCAAACGCAAACAACCGTTACAAAAACTCAGCGAAAAGTCAACACAAGATAAACTATCGGAAATCCTCAAATATACCAAAAAGGAATCAGATCCAAATGTTAATTCCCCAAACCGTTTCTTCAGAGGTTTTAGAAGAGAAAATTCTGATCTGTTTCCATTGCCCAGCACACGTCACTCCGCTATATACTTTCCGAAACATGAAAGTCCAGTTGGAGGTAATAAACAGCTGCGATCTAGTGGAATCTTTAATAATTCTCGCAAACAAGTAACCAAACCGTCATCCGGAGAGCCTATTTTGACTGACTTTATAAAAACTAATGACAGTTTAAAAATGAAGCTTCAAGGAGATGCGAGAAAAGGTGAGAAGAAAACCCCTGAAAGAAAAATCGCAGCTAGCAATCCTATCGATGCATTGAAAAGTGTCGCCGCCTTGATAAGACAAGACAGTGACAGCAACGGACCAAGTCGACAAAGTAGCATAAACAGCGATTCGCCAGCAACAAGCATATGCTTTACAAGTAGTACATCGTTTGAGAAAGCCGGTACACCGGATCTGACTGCGAACACATTGGAAAACAAATCAATGTCTGAAAGTGTAACCGAATCCAGTAATATAATGAAACCACGCAGAGAAAAGACTGAATCTGATATAGTTTTCCGGAGAAATTCTCAATATAATCGGCATACAGAGCTATTGACAAGTGGGCAGGAAGCGGTACTCGCTCAGGATCAGGTAAATTGCTCCCTGCTCAGGATAGTTTGATTAATATTTTTATACTTACATTTGGTATGAGGGTTTGGTTGTCTAACACGGTTTTCACTAACATTTACAAAGAAATGGTCGCTTTTTATAAGATGTGGTATGTTTTGTATTTAGTTTGTAGTGGTTTTTGGTTCTTAAAATAACAATAATTAAATGTATGGGAATGGTAACCTGCTCTTATTATAAAATATGTTTAATTTATAAAATTAAATTTATATACTTAATATATTTATTATAATTATAAGGGAGAGGTCTTGATATTGCTCACACGTCTTACATTTTGGCGTGATAATTGTTACAGCGTTTAGAATTATATTTTAGCGTTAGTGAATACGTATGTATCGGGCAGACAATTATTAGGTATTAATAGATAGTAAGTAATTAGTTAACAAAGTAGAAATATCTGTCATAGAGTCTATCTTAACAGCTTCATCACCTAACCTAAATCACACTGCAACTCATTATTAATTCAAACTAACCGGCAACTAAATCATTTTCTATGCGCGAATACCGTCTTCCTGCCAAGAAACCAACATATGCAAAAATTATATACGATACCTACTTACGCCATCAACACTTGAAATTTAACCATATTAAGAATGCTGCCTAACGAAATATCACAGAAGCTGGAAAGAAACAATCATCAATTTGTGAATGTGTTTTACTGCATGTTTGGCTGTCGTGTATGTCGAGCTCTGTTATTGTCGAATTTATTAATATTGCTATATATTTACATGCGTTTTTCTATGTTTGTAAAGAAAGAACGATAATAAGAAATATTGAATGGAAAAATATGGAATTTTGATTTGAGTTGTATTTTGTTTTCAGTCGGTTATGAATAAATAATAAAAAAAATAACGATTCATAACTTAGGTATTTGATAAAATATACGAAATAACAATATTAAAATTCAAAATTATTTTATTTTTCTTAATTTCATTCATCTATATTTTATCAGGTATCATCATTTCAATTCATTCTAAATCATCATTTCAAGACAAAAATCTTATAGAAATAGAATGAATTTCTGATCAAGTATAAAATGTTACATTGGATATAGGGACGTTCGAGTGGTGCCAATGAAGGAAGTGGATCTCGAACTAGCTCCGTACTACCGGATCTTCTAAGTCAGGCTGGACAGCCGACTACTCCGCCTCGCCACGATAAGTCCACTAGTGAAGAGGTAAGATCGTATTACACTCATATAACATACAATATATCTCCATATAAAATTACAATATATAGAAGTGTAGAGCGCTAAGTATACCATTTGTACCATGTATCAATGCGTAAACAATTAGTATACATACTTGGTGCATAGATACAAAGCACACCGGTGCGGGTGCAATCGTGTAAGCCTTACCATATCGGTCCATCACCATTAGTACTGGATCGTTTCAGTAGTTTGCATAATATAAAACTTTTGTGTACTCTCATAAAATAATCTCAAAAATAAACAAACAGCTTCCCTTTTCTAGTTGGTCCTTATACTCGAACCGAAAGCTCAATTTGGTACAGAAAAATATATTTTGTCCTTCTAAACTTTATAAGGACATTGTAAGACACTTCTACATATTTCTGTGTATATTCAAATTAGACTCATAATAATTAAATAATCTTTTATATTTTGTTTGTTCATAAGTAATATGTATTGGTCATTCTTTCTCGTGTTCACGATTTATACTCACTCTACACTTATTATATTTTAAATGTGCTTTGAAGCATTATCATTTATTTTAGCCCACGACACAAGTAGTCCCGATTGGCTTCTGTAGAAACACATTGGTGACTTTTCGTTAAAAAATTATTCAGCACACTTTCTATAATGATTTTTTTATATATTCGTATGTTAATTTCACCGTCTACCTACAAGCTTATGATGGTTAATTTAAATGGGACTTTATGTATCATGGCGATATGTGTTCATAATAAAACTCAGGTGCTTCCAACCCCACGCTATGCTTAATATATTGTACTTACTCTGCCATAATTATAATCATTTTTAATTTGCTAAAATATGTGAACCATTATTGCAGAAAATTCAGGTAAACCAATATTTTAACTGGTGTAATTTTTCATAAACTTACGATAATATTAACATACGGTAATTATTAATTATTAAAATTGTTACATATAAGCAATACTAAAAGTAAATTTCTACTTTCATCTCAATTAAAGAATTTATTTCAATAAGTCGTTTCTGATTTCTATAAATTTGGCGGAGTACATATATAAAAATAAATTGACTATTACAACGACGAAACCAAATGATATATACACATAATCGATACTTTATCACTTGGTTACAAGATATGTTTAATATTCACTTCTTAAAGAGAACAAGGTTGTACGTTGGAAGCTCCTGTTAATATAATGACTGTGTGGAGACTATAAGCTTTTGGTTTATCGTATTAATGTAATAATGGTTGTCAATCATGCAAACATCCTGGAGCCACTGCGCGACCGGTTTGCAGACACCTCTTTTACTACAACGTAAGTACGAAACGTATTGATGCAAGAGGATAATTATATATATTCTGCTTGGAGGTTCTCATAGATTGTTGTTTGTTGAAATTTAGAACTGTAATTAATTTCTTCTTCGTATATTTATGCATACTCTAAATACGCTTTTCATCATATACAAAAAAAAATGTATTGTTGATCATCGAATGCAGATCGATATTATTACAAAGCTTTAATGTAGTCCAATGTAATTAGGACGGCTTAATAACATCTTAATTTAAAAGCATTGGTCTTATGGGTGAAACATAATTAGTGCGCAATTCAATACTATTGGGACTAATAAGAGTGTGCACTGAATTGAACATACGTTATTGTATATAAATTTAACAAAATACAGTTAATATAAAATAACTTGTTAAAATATTATAAATGTGTTGTATTTGTAATTATATATTTGTGGATAAGAATTCTATCACACACGTATTTACAAAAGAAATTTACATGACTAATTTTACAATTAATGGTTGCATATTTATCTAAATTTATATATACAGCAGGCACTGAATGCTGCTACATCACGTACCATTATCACATTTTATGTCACTATCATAAATATAGATAATAAGCCATCAAGCTAATAACTTTCCATTTGTATTTGAAATGACAACTAATCAATGGGCAATGGACGTCTTTGACTAACCGATCATATATTAATGCAAATGGTTGATGATGCGGCTATACTGTACCGAGAACACAGAAATGCAATAATCACAGTTTAATTAAAAAATAATGGTATTTTTTGCAATTACAGTATAGACAAGCAATTGCCGGAGGCGCCCCACTATCCCATCATCATCACCATCCCCATCCTCATCCCCATCCCCCGCCGTCTTCCGTTCAATCTACGCCATCGAAATCCTTTATATCTGGTGCAGCCTCACCTCATCCTTTACAAAATTCTCCCTCTAACTCGTCTGTGGGCTCCCAACAACAGTTCCTTCCCATGTCACAGAAGCAGCGTTCATTCCTCACATTTGGATTCGGCGCGGGATCTACTGGCAGTGGTGGCACCGCCAGTTCTGGTGGGAACGCTTCGCGACGTGAGAGTCATGTCAATGTAAACGTCACACCCACGGGTCATGATCTCTCTTCAGACACACCAGAAATACGAAAATATAAGAAGAGATTTAACTCAGAAATCCTTTGTGCAGCATTATGGGGTAGGTTAATATCTACGAGTGTATTCAAATGTAGTTTATAATCTTAAATAAATAAAAATGGATTATGAGTTAGGCACATGGAGATGTTCTCTATGATTATGTTGCTCTTAAACGTGAATATTTTACAAATAAATTTTTTATTATAATTAAGTCAGAAACGCAATTAAAAATAGACCTTATTATAAAGGCTTTCGAAAAATTTATTTTCAAAACTTAGCTATATGTAACATATGGTTGACTTTGAAGTAATAAAGTTCATTACTCAATTAGTGCATGCCACGTGCTTTGAGTTTAAATACCAGGACAAGTTCACTCCGTAAACAAAGATAGGTAGTTTTGAGTGGTGTTATTTGCATCTGTTAATTGAATGTTCATACATATAGAATTTCCACTGCAATATGAGAATTTATTGTATTGAGCCGGATATACTTATAATGTGTTCTATTTTTACAGGAGTCAATTTACTTATTGGTACTGAAAATGGTTTGATGTTGTTGGACCGTTCGGGTCAGGGTAAAGTCTATCAATTGATCTCACGACGCCGCTTTCAACAAATGGAAGTGTTAGAAGGACAAAATATTCTCGTAACTGTTTCTGGGAAAAAGAACCGTGTCCGTGTGTATTATCTTAGCTGGCTCAAATCCAAAATCTTACGCACCGATGGACTTAGTGATGTAAGTACCCTATATATTTTTCACCTGTAAGTACTGGCGTAAATATAAGATGGTAGAACTGACAGAATGCCACAGAATCTCGGCTCGACATGAACCAAGCGTACAAGTGGCCGGGAGCTCAAAAAGTAACATAAATGTTTTTACAAAATTTGGTAAAACCTGAAAATTTTATAAAAGTATTTTACCACTTAATAGACACAAATAGAACCGTATAAAAATTCAAATAAATTTAAGAGCAAACGCATTCTTAAGAATAGGATTTCGATGAATTTTAGAATACATCCTTTAAACCTATTTAAGAAAATCTACGGTACAAAACAGCCGTAGGGTCGTCCATTAATTACGTGATGTTCTTTTAGACTCAAAATGTTATTGTTAAATACAGATAGGTAAGTTTAATCTAATTTAATTCTTGAAAATTAAGGATCGTGATAAAAAAAATCCCTAAACGTTATTATCGTTGTTTTTGACTGCCATAAAAAATAAAAAGCAAACTATTTTGTAAGCCTGGCAACGACGAGTTAAGATCACACGCCGCTTTTCTGTTGTTTAAAAATTGCTCTTCTTGTCTTGTGGCTTAGCTGTAAAAGGCTGCTGTCTGCTACTAACAAGCAGCAGACAGCAGGCTTTTACAGCTTAGCCGGGACTATAGGTGAATACTGCGGGCTCTCAACCCCATAAAAATCGCGCGTTCATGAACAAATAAAATATACGTGATACCTCGCTATACACCCTCCCTTGTAAAATTTTGTGATTTATGACGAACAAGCACCTCCCTCGCCCCCCTTTCTAGCCTCACGTGATTAATGGATGGCCTCTATGTAACTATTCTGGCTATTGAAAATTCTATGACGCGCTCTTTCCACTTTGATGACGTTGTTAATACTTTTGTGGAACAATAAGCACAACAAAATAATTTTATTAAGCTCTGAGTTTTCTTGACGGATCTTTCCTATTGTGGCCGCGTTCCGAAGCAGTGGTATCATATAAGCTTTGTCTGGTTTAAATTAATATTTAATAGATACCATAAATTTAATTTTTAATAGGTAATAACCCAAAACAGTAAACTATTTTTTTTATGTAGGACCATCTTTTTCTTCTGTCAATTAAATTGTATCGAAAACGTGAGTCAAAATTTAATAACTAATACTGTAGATAAATACCTCTGTAAAAACAACTGGACTGGGTAGATAAATACCTCTGTAAAAACAACTGAACTAAGTCTAATCCTGCGGCACCAAAATAATGAATTGGTTCCTATGTCTCCATCAATAGACGGAGATGTGGAATGTAGAAGGATAATAGGCTTCATGCCTTCCATTCCATTGCCCTGGATAACCGGCCGAAGTGGTGTCGAACTAGGAGCGTTCTAAAAAAAACCAAAACGAGGGCTCATCTTTCCTAGTTGAATCATAGACTTTGCTGCTTAATTAAGAAAACCTATTTTATCATCATCATCTCAGCCCATATATGTCCCACTGTTGGGCTCAGGCCTCCTCTGTAATGGAAGGATAATTGACCTACTATACCACGACGTGTTGGTATAGGGATTTGTTGAGAGTTTTCTTTCTCTCGCATAGATGTTATATGCGTTTTATATCTCTTAGTCGTCTCGTACGATCACCCACGGGTAAGATAGGGGGTGGTGAATTGTATTCTTACTCCGTCACCACACGGAAATTCTATTTTATAATAGTAATAAATTACATCGAGCAGAACCAACTCCTTTATATATATTTTTTTATCAAAATGATTTTGTATAAATTTTCACTTACATTAAAACAGCAAGCGGAGAGGAGGAATGGTTGGATGAACGTTGGGGAACTGCAAGGTGCAGTACATTTCCGTATTGTTAAATATGAGAGAATTAAGTTCCTTGTAATCGCACTTAAAGACTCCATCGAAATATACGCATGGGCGCCTAAACCATATCACAAATTCATGGCATTTAAAACCTTCGGCGAACTACAACATAGGTAAGTGCTTTATTTATATAGATAACTGAATAATTGGGATAACTGAAAAATTGAGTTGGGTATGCAGAAAAGAGTATGAAAGTAAAATTAATGCGGTCGAAATGCGATCTCTGCGGAAAATCTGTGGAGTTAGGCTGACCGACCGCATTCGTAACGACGACGTAAGAGAGCGAGTAGGTATGAAAGAGAGTATTGGTGTAAAGATGCGAAAGGGAATGCTCCGATGGTTCGGACATGTGGAAAGAATGCCGAACGAATGTCTGGTTAAGAAGATATACAATGCGAAAGTGGAAGGATGTAGGTACCGAGCGAGACCGAGACTAACCTACCTAGACCAGATCGGTCATGTACTGAAGGAAGGTGGAGTCAAGAGTCTCCGAAACCGGCGAGCGTGTATGAAGAGAATTATGAATGTTGAGGAAGCGAGTGAAATATGCAAAGATAGAGTTCTCTGGCACTCTGTTCTCTCTGCCTACCCTGCAAGGGATATCCCTATATCATACGCCATATGGCGTGATGATATGTATGTATGTGTGTGTATAACTGAATAAGCTTAGTGGTGGAAGTATCTCCACAGCTAGGTGTCATAGACTTGAAATCCACACAGGACAATTGTTTAAGCAATCTGCAAATTATTGTTCAAAGTCTGGTTGTGATTTATATCTGTTGATTGAACAATCATTCACATGTTATTCAAACCAACGAGATTTTGAAATTTCTGTTATTAGAATATCGGAATGATTAACTGTATTGCTATGTATTGGCGGCTGCAAATACTACTAACCCTTACATTGTTCGTGAGTGTAAAACACGACTTACATCGCTATATAGATCTAGAAAAACACCATCTGATGTCATCTTACATTCCGAAGAAGAGAGAGTTGACATCAAGGCAGGCGGCCGCTCATATAAATATCGCCAGAACTTGCAATGTGTACCGATGAATGAAGAGTATATACTGCATCGAACTCAACTAATTGAGATAAAAGCAGGCTAATGATGACGAATGACTGTATATATTTTAATATTTCAGGCCTCTTTTAGTTGATTTGACTATTGAGGACAGCACAAGACTGAAAGTAATATATGGATCTGCGGATGGTTTTCATGCTGTTGATTTAGACACTGCGTCTGTTTATGATATATATATTCCAAAGCATGTAAGTAGTAATGTAAGTCGAAACAATGTTTTTCATTATATTATTATATTAAGATATTTAGTTTTAAGTTTAGTTTATATTTGAGTTACTTTAATTACTTATACAATGATTGATGTGGGATCTGGTCCAGCCATTGGTTATTTTACACTGTATTTGAACTATTGGGTTCGAAGGGCATCACACTGGAGCTATTTCTTACTAAACATGTACCATTATTTCTTTATATAAAAAAAAATGAAAAGAAATAACAATAATAGACAAACCCATTGAGTTTCTTGCCGGATCTTCTCAGTAGTAGTCTACTTCCGATCCGGTGGTAGTTTATTGTATTAATTTAATATATAATTTGATTGATAGAATCGCCGTTATTCCCGTACATACGAAAACACCTGACAACAGAAGGATTTCTTCCTTAGTGTTCATGATTGTATTCTACTTAAAAAAGTTAAAGTTATCTAAATATTTCACGTCTTTCGGTACTGATTCTGCTAATTGTTTTGATATACCCTAGGTAATTAATCGCTATGCTCAGTCCAACGCTTAAATACGGCTGTTTTACAATTCTTCTGTCCTTTGCAATTAGTAAAAAACACAACTTAAAAACATTAACAATTTTACTAGAATATTGTAATCTTATTAATGCTTATTTATTTAGAGAATTCCATGAACACGATAAAGTTGTACATTAAGCTGAAAATAACATTTGTGAACAGGCCCAGGTGATTCATAACTAAATAATCTCCCTCTGGATTCGCCTATAATGACATCATACGTTATCGGCATATTATATCCACGCCGACTCAAGGCAGACTGCGTTTATGACAAACATATGACGCTTTTTTTCCTATTATAGTATATATTTTTATAGTACAATATGTTACAAGCTTCAATTAGCCAATCAACGTCCAATGTTAAGAGATTGGCAGATGGTTTGACGATCCCAGTTGGTGTTATTATTTTCCAAGGAGAGCGCTACTGAATCTTTTTGATACAGACCCTCAAATGGTTTTTACGAAACCCACGGGGAAGATGCGATGACCGTCGCTACAATTCATTATGCTTAAAAATCTG
Organism: Lymantria monacha; assembly: GCA_905163515.2. Classification (NCBI taxonomy): domain Eukaryota; kingdom Metazoa; phylum Arthropoda; class Insecta; order Lepidoptera; family Erebidae; genus Lymantria; species Lymantria monacha. The sequence continues at coordinate 21,400,514 of LR991082.1, forward strand.
CCATCAGTCTTAAAGTTAACATATAAACTGCGTTAAGTTCGCCCTTATCCGTGTGCTGCACTGCGGCGCTTATCACAGCTATACAACTTATTATTTAATGGCTAACTAGTGAATTTAGCTGCTTGTCTCCCGCATTGCGTAGGAGGAAGATGGAATCAATATTTTCTAATAACTCCTGTTTGACTGTTCAATACAAATACAATTAAAAATGTTTCTCGGGACTCCTCGAGGGTCAAACCTCGTTTTCATCTAATCCTGGGTTCATTGATGGTGGGAATTTATGGTGAAATTAGTTCTACAAAAAAAGCTTAAAAAATAATGCTGTGTTATATTTTTACAGACACAAGGAGCGATAGTACCTCACTGCATCGTGCCACTACCAAATTCGAATGGAGTTCAGTTATTATTGTGTTATGACAATGAAGGTGTATATGTAAATACATATGGAAGAGTGAGCAAGAACATTGTTCTTCAGGTTGGTACTTTCAGATCTTCGCTAGGCTATACAGCTGGTGGACTGATTGTCAGGCTACTAAAAGTCTGAATAGCGATCTCTCTTGTGAAGATATCGGATTGACTCCCAGTTACGACAGTTATTTGTGCGATATAATTATATAATGTTTGCGTTTGAGATAAAAAAATGTCTGTATAAGAATTTTTTTTCGCAACATACATATCCTAGAGAAATATTATCTGCCTCTTCACAGTCCACTTTTGCTATCGTAACTCATATTGGAAGGGGTCTTCCAAATCAGGTGCTCGTATTCACATTTAGACAAATGCCTCCCAGAGGAGAACAACAATCAGACCACGCTTGGCACGCTGGTTAATGATTACACATGTTGTTTTGAGTTTCCCAAAAGAGTGCTGCTACCCATTTTGATAATCTTTCAGCCGATTATTACGCCAGCCACGGGAACGTAAGAGATAGTGACTCAGAATATTGTTAAACCCGTCACCACTAGAATTTAAGAACTTGGATTGATATTTTAATTGGCCAGATGGATGGACATAGTTCAAGTTTACATCTTTTGATATTTATTCCTTTTATTTTATATACATACTTCGTATAGTTTTCCTGAAATGACGTTAGAGATGCCGTCATTACACAGTTTAGAGGGATTGAGTGGTGTTGTCTTAAAAATAATATTGTTTTGTTTCAGTGGGGCGAGATGCCAACGTCAGTAGCGTACATAGGCACAGGGCAAATAATGGGATGGGGCAATAAAGCTATTGAGATCCGTTCAGTAGAGACTGGTCACCTCGACGGTGTATTCATGCACAAAAAAGCACAACGACTCAAATTTTTATGTGAGCGCAATGATAAAGTTTTCTTTTCCTCCGCCAAAGGTGGTTCTTCATGTCAAATATATTTCATGACGCTCAACAAGCCCGGCATGGCCAATTGGTAGTGCTGTAATCTGTGATGATTGTAACACATACGGGGCGGGGCGACAGTTGTTACGTGCACGCCCGTACTGTACAAGATAATGCCAGTAGATTAGTCAATATAACGAAATCATGCGCTTTGGCCACTCGAAATTCAAAGACTTGTGATAGTGACAGAGTTAGTATATGTGCTCAAAAGACAATCCACAAAAAAAAATATTTACATTCAAGTAATCTTAAACCTTCTTAGTAAATGTGGCATTTTATACTGATGATGATGATTTTCATTACACGCTATTAAGGGAATATATTATTAAGCAATAACCTTTAGGATAAATGTTTTGATATTGACGATTATGTGTAAGTTAATGTGCTTAAGTTTTATATTATGTTGCAATTTGATGATTTCTAAAAGAAAATGTAATTGAAATAAACTATTAATTCATATATGCCATATTGTTTAATGTTAAGATAGTTGGGTGATGATTATTAGTTAATTGGTTGCGTAATTATTTTTATAATATTGACAAAGAACAATGCCATGTCAGACAGTTTATGATTAATAATTATTGACATTCAAACAAACACAATTAGAGTTAGTGTAAAATTATTTTTCAACTTATAATGTTAAGGGTCGTACATTAACAAACTGGCATTTAGTCAAGTCACTTTGTATCATAATTATCACACCAAACTTACATTTTTATTAATGGATAAATCCTAAAAATTTGGTAATATTTATTATTTATTTGTTATGTACTATATTATTTACATGTATAAAGATATAACTGTGCATATTTAAATATATATTTGACGATTTTTTATTTGAAATACCTTAGCCCAATAAAAACTTGAAAAATGCATGTAATTTTTATTCGCATCGCTAAGTACAAAAACATCGCCTGGGGTGAGGGTACCTCCTTCCCCTTCAAGCAGTTCAAGAGTCGTAGCTATTAACTAAATTCAGAGTTGTCAGTTACATGTCCTGTAACCGATCAATGTAGTTCACACCACCTGAGCCCTGGACCTTACGGCGTAAGCATTGAACTTCTGAATGTGTCAAACTATCTGTGAAATTTGCTCAGTCAAATTATATGGTAATGGGTAAAAAATAAATACAAGGGTAACAAAATGAATATGTACACATATTTAATTAATAGTGTAATTTACTAGATTAAAGCTATTTCATATCATTATGAAGCCCACTTACTTAACGTTAAGAGGTTTGATTACTGGATGAATATTCTATAATAGACCAGAAACGAAACTGCTACCTAGTTTCTAGATCTCTAATTTTATAAAAATGCGGTTTTTATACGAATTCTCTTTCTGATAATATATACCAATGGATGTTCCTTTACAGTATGCAAGCCATGGTTCTTTTAAAGTATGCAAGCCATGGTTATTTTAATATTCACTACAAAGAAAATGTACACTTAATCCAGCTCACATTTACATCAAATCAGTGAGTCAGATTTGTCGTAAATATCGCGCCACACCGAATTGTTTGTTTCCAGGTTTCCACTGATCCATTCATTATCCTATCGACGTCCACCGTCAGACATCACCTTCCCACAGCGATTAGGGATTACGACAAAACATTCCATTCGCCTGGTATGACAGTAATTAAGACGACTATGATAAGTGGTTATGACATACCTAATTCTTATCCTGTCACTATTGGGGAATTCAGTACATTTTTATTATAAATACATTACTCATGGTCAATTAATTCTAACTGCAAAGTTTGAGTATTAAAAGTCTGTACAATCTCGGGGTAGATGGCAGACGTCTCCTTAAAGACGAAAATATAATATGATGCGAGAATTGAATGTCCTAATTGTTCACGGTGGCGTAAGTGGCAGCACGATTGGAACGGATTTCTAATAGGCGTGGGTTCGAATCCCACTTGTGACAATCAGTTTTCGCTATTAACCGGGTTTTTATAAATAATCAAGCATATTAAATGCTAAATGTCAGTAATTTGAATAACAGGGTTGTGTTATCGTTTAATACAATTCTAACTGCAAAGTTTGAGTATTAAGTCTGTACAATGTGTAAACAATGTCGGGTAGATGGCACACGTCTCCTTAAAGACGAAAATATAATACGATGCGAGAATTGAATGTCCTACAATAGTTCAAGGTGGTGTAAGTGGCAGCACGATTGGAACGGATTTCCAATAGGAGTGGGTTCGAATCCCACTTGCGACAATAATTTTTCGCTCGTAATCGGGTTTTTATAAATTATATGCTATCTTCAAATATTAATTATAAGAATAGGTAATATTACTTACGTTATAATATAATAGCTGATTTTTATATATAATATTTGGTTAATAATGAGGTAATGTTTCCTCATTAGCCAGACATTTTTTCTGGTTTCAACCCCTTGCCAGACAGGCATTGTAAAGGTTAAGAAGAAATTCGTGATTAGAATGACTTACGCAAATACATATAAATGCTTTCCGTGTGATGACGGAGTTGGAATACAATTCACCACCTACCTACGTGATCGTACGAGACGACTAAGGGACATAAAAATGCATATAACATCTACGTGAGAGAAGAAAAACTCGAAACAAAACCCTATACCACCACGTTTGACCAGTGAGGTATTGTAGGTCAATTACCCTCCCATTATGGAGGAGGCTCAAGCCCAACAGTGGGACATATATGGGCTGAGATGATGATGATGCAAATAAACTTTTTGGCACAGATTTATTATATAAGTAACTAATAAATATAATCTGTATATATCTGTAGCGGTTACGAATACTACCAACACTTAAGGATGTGAGGTAACCGGAAAAAAAATCGATTAAATAAAAATCGATTTTTTTTATTTAAAATTAATCGATTTGTCAAAAAATCGATTATAATCAAAATAAATAATCGATTTTTACGAAAAAATCGATTTTTGTCTATTATTTAAAAATGTATATATTTTTCATATTCCAATAATAAAACTAAGAGATTCATATTAACAATTTATCAGATTAAAATCAAATAAAATTATATGAATAAAAAATCAACCAATTCAAATCTAAAAATTCATCAAAGCGAGTATTCCTTAAAATTTTCAAGGTAAGGAATAAAGAAACCAAATGTAATTATTGACACATTTTTTTATTATCATAAAAATGAAATGATGAGTATCCTAACAAAATAACGACCTTATTGTCTCAAAGAATTAAGTCTCTTAAAGAATTACAGACCCATCTCACTCCTGAGCCACGTGTACAAATTGTTTTCAAGAGTCATTACGAACCGACTCGCGCGCAAGCTAGACGACTTCCAGCCGCCCGAACAAGCCGGTTTCCGAAAAGGTTATAGTACCATAGACCACATCCACACGCTACGCCAGATTATACAGAAGACCGAGGAGTATAATCGGCCTCTGTGTCTAGCGTTTGTGGACTATGAGAAAGCCTTTGATTCTGTCGACACCTGGGGGGGCACACTTAAAACATTACTTATTTTTACAGACCGTCGCGCTGCCTACAGATTGGTTGTACAAACTTAGCTGCTGCCATTTTGTCCGTTTGACAACTGAGAATTGATATTTTTTGTTCCTAGCGTAGGTACTTATTGTCTGTATTGTACTGTTATTGATGTACTTTCTGAAAATTATCTCAACTTTCATTGTTAAGCTGATATTATGATTGTTTCGTTCTCGGCTGATATGGTTTTTTATATTTCAGGATAGATCTCATAGTAAAAGAAAATTCTATATAATTACACATACACATGTAGATATGTATATATATATCACTTCAACTTTAGTTCACCGCCTAAACTCTGGGTAGCAGCACTTTCCATACATGCATATTTTATCATCAAGTTGCCACTCTTTTTCAGTTTAATAACTTTACTCTTTGGTCGACACTTAGGCAGTGCTGCAGTCCCTTCAGAGGTGCCAAATTGACTATCGATATATCAAAGTGCTGAAGTGTTTGTATAAAGACGCTACTATGTCAGTCCGCATCCAGGATAAGAGTACGAAACCGATCCAGCTGCAGAAAGGCGTGAGACAGGGAGACGTTATCTCTCCGAAACTGTTCACCCCTGCGCTGGAAGATGTCTACAAGCTCTTAGACTGGACCGGACTCGGCATCAACATCAATGGCGAATACATCACTCACCTTCGATTCGCAGATGATATCGTAGTCATGGCAGAATCCCTGGAGGATCTTGGCACCATGCTCAATGACCTCAGCAAGGCCTCCCAACTAGTAGGGCTGCAAATGAACATGGACAAGACAAAAATCATGTCTAATGCCCATGTCATTTCTGTACCGGTCCTGGTTGGGAATGCGATTCTCGAAGTTGTCGATCACTATGTTTACCTAGGACAAACAGTCCAATTAGGTAGATCCAATTTCGAGAAAGAGGTCAGCCGACGAATCCAATTCGGCTGGGCAGCGTTCGGGAAACTTAGGAGGATCTTCTCGTCTAATATTCCGCTGTGTCTGAAAACAAAGGTTTATAACCAGTGTGTGTTATCAGCGATGACTTACGGCACTGAAACGTGGTCTCTAAATGTCGGCCTCATAAAAAGGCTCAAAGTCGCTCAGCGTGCTATGAAGAGGGCTATGCTCGGTATTTCTCTACGTGATAAAATCCGAAATACGGCAATCCGTAGAAGAACGGGTGTAACCGACATAGCCCTAAGAATTAGCAAGTTGAAGTGGCAATGGGCAGGCCACATCGCTCGACGAACCAATAACCGTTGGGGAAAAAAGGTTCTCGAGTGGCGACCACGAATCGGACGACGCAGCGTAGGACAACCCCCCACTCGGTGGACTGATGACCTCATAAAGGTCGCAGGAAACCGTTGGATGCAGGTGGCACAGGACCGTTATAGATGGCATTCTCGTGGGGAGGCCTATGTCCAACAGTGGACGTTTACGGGCTGATGGATGGATGGATTGTCTCAAAAACTAAAATATAAATCACAACACAAAAATGCCATAAATGTCCAGTACTATTTTACATTTAGGCCTACGTCTAGCAGTGGATGGCAATAGCCTGACATGATGATGACTTTTTTAGGGAGGCATAGTCCGGAGCGTTTAGGGGGGGCATAGTCCAGAGCGTGCACGTCGCGTCCCCTGCCAGTCTAGCCAGACTTCAATCCGACTCATATGCGTACCGCAGTGCGGGTTACGGTGTCCCCGTAGGCGACGCGTACCGACTCGCCCCCGTCGCTACGAACATCGGCAGATGCGAGTGAGAGGCGATGGGGGCCACCACCCATCACGCCTTGCCAAGTCCTGCAAGTCGAGGAGAGTAGAATGCCGGGTGCGTACATGGAATGTAAGAGGTTGTGTGGAAGGTAAGTTGCACGAGCTGATAACCGTCATGGCGGACAAACTAGCTAAGCTAGACGTGCTCTGTGTAACAGAGACCAAGCGAAGGGGCAGCGACGCCTGCGATCTTCCTGGTGGCGGGATGGCCCTGTGGTCTGATGTACCACAGAGCGATCGAGCCAGCATGGGGGTAGGAGTGCTGTTGTCCTCTCGCTTGGCCTCAGGTGTGAAGGATTACGGAATTTGAGATCCCAGACTGGCATCAGACCTGGAGAAGTTTTGGGATAATGTTAGGGAATTTCTGGATATGGCAGAAACCAGTGAACGCGTGATTGTATGCGGAGATTTGAACGGATGGGTGGGGACCAAGCGTCCCGACTATGAGGACGTACTTGGTCCATTTGGTGATAAGAGAGTGAACGACGCAGGTAGGCTCATGGCGGATGTATGCATGGAGAGAAACCTTATTGTGTCAAACACATTTTTCCAACATAAGGACATTCATATGTATACATGGAGAAGGAATGAATAGAGGAGTATAATAGATTTAATTTTGGTAGACAGTCGCCTCCGAAGCAAAATATTGGACGCAAGAGCCCACAGGGGCCCTACAGTCGATACGAACCACTATCTCGTTATTGCGAGATTTAGTGGTCTGTTCAGTAAGTGCGGGCATTGGCGAGAGCGTGTCCACTTCGGAGGGCTTGAAAGAATAAAGATTGAAAGTTTGCAAGAAGAGTGTGTAAGAGAAAAGTATTCAGAGGTTGTCCGAGAACGGCTGACGATGGCAAACCAGCCGCAATCGGACATAGAAGAATGCTGGTAAATATTGAAAGAGAGTATGGTAGAGACAGCGAAAGAAGTATGTGGAAGCTCAAAGAAGTGATGCTTAGTGGGATGCGGAAGAGGCAGCTTTTGTGGAGATGGGATGTAGAGCTTGTGTGCGGCTGGATGATGGAATGTCGCCTTGGTTTGACGTCAATATCGGCGTTAAGCAGGGGTGCGTACTGTCAGCCAGACTGTTTATCATATATATCTGGATAAATGTCTCCAACGGTTGAACTATATGAATGTGGGAGTCCAGATGGGCGACTCAGTGGTCAGTGCTCTGCTCTATGCAGATGATGCAGTCGTGCTGGCGCAGACAGCGATTGACCTGCAGACCCTAGTGGACACAATGACAGAAGATTGTAAGAAAAGGGGTTTACGCATAAACGTGAGTAAAACCAAAATAATGGTCTTTCAAAGAGATGAAGCCAGAACAGATGTAAGAGTAACAATAGGTAATGATGTACTAGAACAAGTGGATGAATTTGTTTATCTTGGATGTGAATTTAGCCGAGATGGAAGGTACACCACTGATATAGAGCGAAGAGTAAATGTGGGAAATAGAGTGAACGGAGCGTTGGGACAACTTCTCGGTAGCCACCACCTCAGCCAGAAGGCACGTGTAGCAATACATAACTTGCTTGTCCCAACATTACTATATGGAAGCGAGAGTTGGGTATGCAGAAAAAAGTATGAAAGTAAAATTAATGCGAAACGCGATCTCTACGGAAAATCTGTGGAGTTAGGCTGAGCGATCGTATTCGTAACGACGACGTAAGAGAGCGAGTAGGTATGAAAGAGAGTATTTGTGTAAAGATGCGAAAGGGAATGCTCTGATGGTTCGGGCATGTGGAAAGAATGCCGAACGAACGTCTGGTTAAGAAGATATACAATGCGAAAGTGGAAGGATGTAGGTATCGGGGAAGACCGAGACTAACCTACCTAGACCATATCGGTCATGTACTGAAGGAAGGTGGAGTCAAGAGCCTCCGAAACCGGGGAGCGTGTATGAAGAGAATTATGAATGTTGAGGAAGCGAGTGAAGTATGCAAGGATAGAGTTCTCTGGCACTCTGTTCTCTCTGCCTACCCTGCAAGGGACATGGCGTGATGGTGCGTATGTATGCTGTTTTAAATTTGTAGTATTACTGCAAGTTTTTAGCTCTTTAGAACAGTACTTGCATATTGCTGTATGTTTCTTAATCGTAAAATATTTTCGCCAACCGCTTTTAGATGTTTTACTATTGAAAGACATTTTTATTGTTTACCAACAACTACATATATTATGGCACTCTTAACTTGTAAATAATAATGGATTTACTTCGAGTTTTTTTCATCCGTTCTATAGATGGCGCTTTTCATAAAAATCGATTAAAACGCATAACTTAAAAACAGATGTAAGAGTAACAATAGGTAATGATGTACTAGAGCAAGTGGATGAATTTGTATATCTTGGATGTGGATTTAGCCGAGATGGAAGGTACACCACTGATATAGAACGAAGAGTGAATGCGGGAAATAGAGTGAACGGAGCGTTGGGGCAACTTCTCGGCAGCCACCACCTCAGCCAGAAGGCACGTGTAGCAATACATAACGCAGTGCTTGTCCCAACATTACTGTATGGAAGCGAGAGTTGGGTATGCAGAAAAGAGTATGATAGTAAAATTAATGCGATCTCTGCGGAAAATCTGTGGAGTTAGGCTGACCGACCGCATTCGTAACGACGACGTAAGAGAGCGAGTAGGTATGAAAGAGAGTATTGGTGTAAAGATGCGAAAGGGAATGGTCCGATGGTTCGGACATGTGGAAAGAATGCCGAACGAACGCCTGGTTAAGAAGATATACAATGCGAAAGTGGAAGGATGTAGGTACCGAGGGAGACCGAGACTAACCTACCTAGACCAGATCGGTCATGTACTTAAGGAAGGTGGAGTCAAGAGTCTCCGAAACCGGCGAGCGTGTATGAAGAGAATTATGAATGTTGAGGAAGCGAGTGAAGTATGCAGAGATAGAGTTCTCTGGCACTCTGTTCTCTCTGCCTACCCTGCAAGGGATATGGCGTGATGATATGTATGTATGTATGTATGTACGCATAACTTATATAATCGATTTTTTTAAAAATCGATTAATATTACTATAAAAATCGATTATAAAAAATCGATTTTTAGGAAAAAAAAATCGATTAAAATAAAAATCGATTACTTTTTAACATCCCTACCAACACTGCCCGTGGATGTCGTAAAAGATGACTAAGAGGCATCATTATTCTGTGCTGGGAGCATACGCTGACGAACTTTCAGCTTTTATAAAATAACGAAGGTCTGGGGTTCACGAGCTCTTACTCTATCAAAGCGTGTTGTTTTGCGTTTATTTGCTCATAACGAATAAGATTGAACGATTTCTGGACGAACTTCAGCGTCTACCGGGTAGGGATGTTAAAAAATAATCGATTTTTATTTTAATCGATTATTTTTTTCTAAAAATCGATTTTTATAGTAATATTAATCGATTTTTAAAAAATCGATTATATAAATTATGCGTTTTAATCGATTTTTATGAAAAGGGCCATCAATGGAACGGATGAATAAAACTCGAAGTAAATCCATTATTATTTACAAGTTAAGAGTGCCATAATATATGTAGTTGTAAGTAAACCATAAAAATGTCTTCCAATAGTAAAACATCTAAAAGCGGTTGGCGAAAATATTTTACGATTAAGAAACATATAGCAATATGCAAGTACTGTTCCAAAGAGCTAAAAACTTGCAGTAATACTACAAATTTAAAACAGCATACATACATACCATCACGCCATGTCCCTTGCAGGGTAGGAAGAGAACAAAGTGCCAGAGAACTCTATCCTTGCATACTTCACCCGCTTCCTCAACATTCATAATTCTCTTCATACACGCTCGCCGGTTTCGGAGACTCTTGACTCCACCTTCTTTCAGTACATGACCGATCTGGTCTAGGTAGGTTAGTCTCGATCTCCCCCGGTACCTACATCCTTACACTTTCGGATTGTATATCTTCTTAACCAGACGTTCGTTCGGCATTCTTTCCACATGTCCGAACCATCGGAGCATTCCCTTTCGCATCTTTACACCAATACTCTCTTTCATACCTACTCGCTCTCTTACGTCGTCGTTACGAATGCGGTCGGTCAGCCTAACTCCACAGATTTTCCGCAGAGATCGCATTTCGACTGCATTAATTTTACTTTCATACTCTTTTGTGCATACCCAACTCTCGCTTCCATACAGTAATGTTGGGACAAGCACTGCGTTATGTATTGCTACACGTGCCTTCTGGCTTCGGTGGTGGCTACCGAGAAGTTGTCCCAACGCTCCGATCACTCTATTTCCCGCATTTACTCTTCGCTCTATATCAGTGGTGTACCTTCCATCTCGGCTAAATTCACATCCAAGATATACACATTCATCCACTTGTTCTAGTACATCAATCTTATTGTGGTAGGACCACGCTGTGGATAGTTCTCTGTCTACAGCCGCGGGCCGGTCCGTCCGGGGTAGTACCACACTCTCGCAGAAGATCGACGTCTGAGTAATAGCAATGTGCTATTGCGCTTCGTTCGGTGAGCGAGAGAGCCGGAAGCCTAACTGAGGTGGGTTCAGGGTTGTATTGGTAGGCAGCGGCCTAGCTATACCATTGGCAAAGGTCCATGGGCGGCAGTGACACTTACCATCAGGTGTGCTGTCTGCTCGTTTGCCGCCATAAGCAATAAAAAAAAAATAAAAAAAAAAAAAATTACCTATTGTTACTCTTATACCTGTTCTGGCTTCATCTCTTTCGAAGACCATTATTTTGATTTTACTCACATTCATACGTAGACCCCTTTTCTTACAATCTTCTGTCATTGTGTCAACTAGGGTCTGCAGGTCAGTCACTGACTGCGCCAGCAGGACTGCATCATCTGCATAGAGCAGAGTACTAACCACTGAGTCGCCCATCTGGACTCCCACATTCATATCGTTCAACCTTTGGAGACATTTATCCAGATATATGATAAACAGCCTGGCTGACAGAACGCACCCCTGCTTAACGCCGATATTAACGTCAAACCAAGGCGACATTCCATCATCCAGCCGCACACAAGCTCTACATCCCATGTAACTGGACTGCACAGCCTGCAGCAGTTTACCGTTAATACCATACTCCGGTAAAATGTCCCAAAGTTCCTTTCGTGCAACCGTGTCAAATGTTCTCTCCAGATCCACAAAACTGCAGAAAACCCTCTGACCTAGAGCCAGATGCTTCTCCACAATGTTGCGCAAGGAGAACACTTGATCCATGCATCCCCTTCCACTCCTGAAACCTCCTTGTGCCTCACACAGTAAACCATCGGACTCCATCCTCATTCTCCTTTCAATAATTTTAGCATACACTTTTGCTGCCAAACTGGTCAAGCTTATGGCTCTGTAATTTGCGCAGTCATAACGTGAACCCTTGTTTTTAAACAAAGGCACGATGACTGCGCTATTCCCGTCCCCGGGAACCATTCCCGAGCTCCAACATAAATTGAGGAACAACAGGAACACCTCCCAGACATTGGTGCCGCCAAGCTTGAGCATCTCGGCAGACACTAGGGATGTTAAAAAATAATCGATTTTTATTTTAATCGATTATTTTTTTCTAAAAATCGATTTTTAATAATCGATTTTTATAGTAACATTAATCGATTTTTAAAAAATCGATTATATAAATTATGCGTTTTAATCGATTTTTATGAAAAGCGCCATCTATGGAACGGATGAATAAAAACTCGAAGTAAATCCATTATTATTTACAAGTTAAGAGTGCCATAATATATGTAGTTGTTGGTAAACAATAAAAATGTCTTCCAATAGTAAAACATCTAAAAGCGGTTGGCGAAAATATTTTACGATTAAGAAACATATAGCAATATGCAAGTACTGTTCCAAAGAGCTAAAAACTTGCAGTAATACTACAAATTTAAAACAGCATACATACATACCATCACGCCATGTCCCTTGCAGGGTAGGAAGAGAACAAAGTGCCAGAGAACTCTATCCTTGCATACTTCACCCGCTTCCTCAACATTCATAATTCTCTTCATACACGCTCGCCGGTTTCGGAGACTCTTGACTCCACCTTCTTTCAGTACATGACCGATCTGGTCTAGGTAGGTTAGTCTCGATCTCCCCCGGTACCTACATCCTTACACTTTCGGATTGTATATCTTCTTAACCAGACGTTCGTTCGGCATTCTTTCCACATGTCCGAACCATCGGAGCATTCCCTTTCGCATCTTTACACCAATACTCTCTTTCATACCTACTCGCTCTCTTACGTCGTCGTTACGAATGCGGTCGGTCAGCCTAACTCCACAGATTTTCCGCAGAGATCGCATTTCGACTGCATTAATTTTACTTTCATACTCTTTTGTGCATACCCAACTCTCGCTTCCATACAGTAATGTTGGGACAAGCACTGCGTTATGTATTGCTACACGTGCCTTCTGGCTTCGGTGGTGGCTACCGAGAAGTTGTCCCAACGCTCCGATCACTCTATTTCCCGCATTTACTCTTCGCTCTATATCAGTGGTGTACCTTCCATCTCGGCTAAATTCACATCCAAGATATACACATTCATCCACTTGTTCTAGTACATCAATCTTATTGTGGTAGGACCACGCTGTGGATAGTTCTCTGTCTACAGCCGCGGGCCGGTCCGTCCGGGGTAGTACCACACTCTCGCAGAAGATCGACGTCTGAGTAATAGCAATGTGCTATTGCGCTTCGTTCGGTGAGCGAGAGAGCCGGAAGCCTAACTGAGGTGGGTTCAGGGTTGTATTGGTAGGCAGCGGCCTAGCTATACCATTGGCAAAGGTCCATGGGCGGCAGTGACACTTACCATCAGGTGTGCTGTCTGCTCGTTTGCCGCCATAAGCAATAAAAAAAAAATAAAAAAAAAAAAAATTACCTATTGTTACTCTTATACCTGTTCTGGCTTCATCTCTTTCGAAGACCATTATTTTGATTTTACTCACATTCATACGTAGACCCCTTTTCTTACAATCTTCTGTCATTGTGTCAACTAGGGTCTGCAGGTCAGTCACTGACTGCGCCAGCAGGACTGCATCATCTGCATAGAGCAGAGTACTAACCACTGAGTCGCCCATCTGGACTCCCACATTCATATCGTTCAACCTTTGGAGACATTTATCCAGATATATGATAAACAGCCTGGCTGACAGAACGCACCCCTGCTTAACGCCGATATTAACGTCAAACCAAGGCGACATTCCATCATCCAGCCGCACACAAGCTCTACATCCCATGTAACTGGACTGCACAGCCTGCAGCAGTTTACCGTTAATACCATACTCCGGTAAAATGTCCCAAAGTTCCTTTCGTGCAACCGTGTCAAATGTTCTCTCCAGATCCACAAAACTGCAGAAAACCCTCTGACCTAGAGCCAGATGCTTCTCCACAATGTTGCGCAAGGAGAACACTTGATCCATGCATCCCCTTCCACTCCTGAAACCTCCTTGTGCCTCACACAGTAAACCATCGGACTCCATCCTCATTCTCCTTTCAATAATTTTAGCATACACTTTTGCTGCCAAACTGGTCAAGCTTATGGCTCTGTAATTTGCGCAGTCATAACGTGAACCCTTGTTTTTAAACAAAGGCACGATGACTGCGCTATTCCCGTCCCCGGGAACCATTCCCGAGCTCCAACATAAATTGAGGAACAACAGGAACACCTCCCAGACATTGGTGCCGCCAAGCTTGAGCATCTCGGCAGACACTAGGGATGTTAAAAAATAATCGATTTTTATTTTAATCGATTATTTTTTTCTAAAAATCGATTTTTAATAATCGATTTTTATAGTAACATTAATCGATTTTTAAAAAATCGATTATATAAATTATGCGTTTTAATCGATTTTTATGAAAAGCGCCATCTATGGAACGGATGAATAAAAACTCGAAGTAAATCCATTATTATTTACAAGTTAAGAGTGCCATAATATATGTAGTTGTTGGTAAACAATAAAAATGTCTTCCAATAGTAAAACATCTAAAAGCGGTTGGCGAAAATATTTTACGATTAAGAAACATATAGCAATATGCAAGTACTGTTCCAAAGAGCTAAAAACTTGCAGTAATACTACAAATTTAAAACAGCATACATACACACCATCACGCCATGTCCCTTGCAGGTTAGGCAGAGAGAACAGAGTGCCAGAGAACTCTATCCTTGCATAATTCACTCGCTTCCTCAACATTCATAATTCTCTCCATACACGCTCGCCGGTTTCGGAGACTGTTGACTCCACCTTCCTTCAGTAGGTACATGACCGATCTGGTCTAGGTAGGTTAGTCTCGGTCTCCCCCGGTACCTACATCCTTCCACTTTCGCATTGTATATCCTCTTAACCAGACGTTCGTTCGACATTCTTTCCACTTTCGTACAACCGTGTCAAATGCTCTCTCCAGATCCACAAAACTGCAGAAAACCCTCTGACCTAGAGCCAGATGCTTCTCCACAATGTTGCGTTGTTGTAGCTCCAACATAAATTGAGGAACAACAGGAACGCCTCCCAGACACAAGAGCCGCCAAGCTTGATCATCTCGGCAGACACCATATCAATGCCCACTGCCTTACCATTTTTAACCGACTTCAAAAAAGGAGGAGGTTCTATGTTTCATTGTATGTATTTTTTTTTTATGTATGTTCAGCGATATTTTTGTCAATTGTGGGCCGATTTTCAAAATTCTTTTTTCTTTCTAAAGGGTATATTCCAGAGGTGGTCTCATTGTCACCAAGTCATGATCTGATGATGGGAAGTCGTGGAAATCAAGGGCAACCCTCAAATTTTATAGGCACATATTACGTGTCTCATATATTTTCATAAGCTCTTTAAATATCTGCATCTGGCAGTGATAAACTCATTTAGGTGAGCTGATGATGGAAGGTACATCTCCTTAATAGTTAGGAGTTGGAGGATAATTCTTTTAATATCATACGCACGCATAGACGTTTAGCTGTATTCTTTCAAGTTAACTCCCGAAGTGGTCCCATTGTCACCAAATCATGATCTGATGATAGGAATTCATGGAGATCGAGGGCAACCTTCAAATTTTATAGGCACAAATTACGTGTCTCATATATTTTCCAAAGCTATTCAAATATTTGCATCTGGCAGTAAACATTTCATTTAGGTGAGCTGGGGATGGAAGGTACATCTCCTGAACGGTTAAGATTTGGAGGATAATTCTTTCAATATCATACGCACGCATAGACCTTTAGCTGACATTCTTTCAAGTTAACCACCGAGGTGGTCCCATTGTCACCAAATCATGATGTGATGATGGGAATTCTTGGAAATCGAGGCCAACCATTAAATTTTATAGGCACATATTACGTGCCTCATGTATTTTTCAAAGCTATTCAAATATTTGCATCTGGCAGTGAATATTTCATTTAGGTGAGCTAGTGATGGAAGGTACATCTCCTTAGCGGTTAGGAGTTGGAGGATAATTCTTTTAATATCATACGCACGCATAGACCTTTAACTGTATTCTTTCAATTTAACTCCCGAGGTGGTTCCATTGTCACCAAATCATGATCTGATGATGGGAATTCATGGAAATCGAGGGCAACCTTCAAATTTTATAGGCACATCTTATGTGTCTCATATATTTTCCAAAGCTATTCAAATATTTGCATCTGGCAGTGATAATCTCATTTAGATGAGCTGGTGATGGAAGGTACATGTCCTTAGCGGTTAGGAGTTGGAGGACAATTCTTTCAATATCATATGCACGCATAGACCTTTAACTGTGCTCTTTCAAGTTAATCACGTAAGCTAATAATTGAAGGTACTACTCTAAAACGATTAGGAGTTAGGTAATTCTTTATGTTGCCGATATATGATCTTTGTTACGTAGGTAGAAAATAACATACCAAGCTGGAAAGATGAACCTTTTACAATTCGCCTTTCTCAAAGTCGAACTGTGTAAATATATATACATATGTATCATCATCTGAACTTAAGCTTCTCTCATATTTCGCTACAAATTGCCAAACTTTTATTCTCCAGCAATTATCAGTTCGTTGAGCGATGTGGCCTGTCCATAGCCGCTTAGTGTGCTAATTCTTCGTGATATGTCGATTACACCCGTTATTCTATGGATTAGCATATTTCGAATCCTATCTCATACAGAAACGATTGAGTTTTGTTATGAGACCCATATTTAGGGCCCACATTTTCATGTCATAAACCATGACTGGTCATAGACTTGTGCCTTCAGACACTGAGATATGTTGGGTGAGAAGATTCTGTTAAGTTTCCTAAACGCTGTCCAGCCGTATTGGATAATTGTATCAAATCAAATTTAATATAATACACACAGGATGAAAAATTAACAAAATCAATTTCATTTTATTAATTTTTCATCCTGTGTGTATTATATTAAACTTATTGTTTTTTGTTAATTTAAGCTTGGCACCGACTTCAAATCGTGTTAGTGGATTTCTAGCATACATTGTAGTTATATTTTAAAAAATTAATACATAATTAGAATTAGACAAGAATGAAATAGTTCATCTTATTTTTCGGTTTTTAGTGTTTTAAGTAAGTATGGTTTTTGGCTGATCTTATTTTGAAGTCGGTTTACATTTTTTTTAAAAAGTTTAATTATTCAAACTTCTTATCGCCCATTCAACTTCATCTATACTGATGCCATCGGAGGACGCCGGTGGCGAATGTTGATCTACTAGACCACATGCAACACCGGCGCCAACCCGAGTATCCACATACATATCGCCAAAATATTCACTCCATCGGCTTAACACGTCTTGTATTTGTGTAAGAATGTTTTACCTTTAGACCTTATTTTATTCATTCTGAAGGCTGACCAACCACCCCGAGACCTCTTCACCTCTCTCCAAAAGAGTTTGGTGTTACCCTCGAAGTTTTTAGTCAGCCTATCTTCTGCACTCATATTTGTTCTATCACGTTTCTCTTTCACTAAGGCCTTGGTGTCATTCTTACATTGCCGATATATTTCTTTCTTCTGTTCAGTCATACTGTCATTCAGATTCAAAGAAGAGACATAGTCCAGCCACGCTTTCTTCTTTTGCTCTACGGAAGCTGCCTCTTCCGCATCCCACCATGCATCACCATTTGTTTTTCTATGCTTCTTTGAGCTTCCACATACTTCTTGCGTTGTACCTACCATACTCTCTTTCAATATTCTCCAGCATTCTTCTATGTCCGATTGCGGCTGGTTTGCTATCGTCAGCCGTTCTCGGACACCCTCTGAATACTTTTCTCTTACACACTCTTCTTGCA
Organism: Lymantria monacha; assembly: GCA_905163515.2. NCBI lineage: Eukaryota > Metazoa > Arthropoda > Insecta > Lepidoptera > Erebidae > Lymantria > Lymantria monacha. The sequence goes on from LR991082.1 coordinate 21,418,389, forward strand.
ACCTTTCAACCTTTATTCTTTCAAGCCCTCCGAAGTGGACACGCTCTCGCCAGTGCTTCTACTTTCTGAACAGACCACTAAATCTCGCAATAACGAGATAGTGGTCCGTATTTACTGTGGGCCCCTGTAGGTTCGTGCGTCCAATATTTTGCTTCGGAGGCGACTGTCTACCAAAATTACATCTATTATACTCATCTGTTCATTCCTTCTCCATGTATACATATGAATGTCCTTATGTTGGAAAAATGTGTTTGACACAATAAGGTTTCTCTCCATGCATACATCCGCAATGAGCCTACCTGCGTCGTTCACTCTCTTATCACCAAATGGACCAAGTACGTCCTCATAGTCGGGACGCTTGGTCCCCACCCATCCGTTCAAATCGCCGCATACAATCACGCGTTCACGGGTTTCTGCCATATCCAGAAGTTCCCTAACATTATCCCAAAACTTCTCCAGGTCTGATGCCAGTCTGGGATCATAAATTCCGTAATCCTTCACACCGGAGGCCAAGCGAGAGGACAACAGCACTCCTACCCCATGCTGGCTTGATCGCTCTGTGTTACACCAGACCACAGGACCATCCCGCCACCAGGAAGATCGCAGGCGTCGCTGCCCCTTCGCTTGGTCTCTGTTACACAGAGCACGTCTAGCTTAGCTAGTTTGTCCGCCATGACTGTTATCAGCTCGTGCAACTTACCTTCCACACCACCTCTTACATTCCACGTGCCCACCCGGCACTCTGCTCTCCTCGACTCGCCTGACTGGGCAAGGCGTGATGGGTGGTGGCCCCCATCACCGCATCTGCCGATGTTCGTACCGCCGTAACCCGCACTGCGATACGCATACGAGCCGGATTGAAGACTGGCTAGACTGGCAGGGACGCGATGTGCACGCTCCGGACTATGCCCCCCTACACACTCCGGACTATGCCCCCCTACACGCTCCGGACTATGCCTCCCTAAAAAAATCCTCATCATGTCAGGCTATTGCCTCTCACTGCTAGACGTAGTCCTAAATGTAAAATAGTACTGGACATTTATGGCATTTTTGTGTTGTAATTTATATTTTAGTTTTTGAGACAATAAGGTTGTTATTTTGTTAGGATGCTCATCATTTCATTTTTATGATAATAAAAAAAAATGTGTCAATAATTACATTTGGTTTACTTATTCCTTACCTTGAAAATTTAAAGGAATATTCGCTTTGATGAATTTTTAGATTTGAATTGGTGAATTTTTATTCATATAATTTTATTTGATTTTAATGTGATAAATTGTTAATATGAATCTCTTAGGTGTATTATTGGAATATGTAAAGTATATACATTTTTAAATAATAGAAAAAAATCGATTTTTTGGTAAAAATCGATTATTTATTTTGATTATAATCGATTTTTGGCAAATCGATTAATTTTAAATAAAAAAAAATCGATTTTTATTTAATCGATTTTTTTCCAGTTACCTCACATCCCTAAGTACGTCCTCATAGTCGGCACGCTTGGTCCCCACACATCCGTTCAAATCTCCGCATACAATCACGCGTTCACTGGTTTCTGCCATATCCAGAACTTCTCTAACATTATCCCAAAACTTCTCCAGGTCTGATGCCATACATATACAATCATGAAAGGTGACACCTAGTTTTATACGAACCCAAAGAAGTCTAGGATCATAAATTCCGTAATCCTTCACACCTGAGGCCAAGCGAGAGAACAACAGCACTCCTACCCCCATGCTGGCTCGATCGCTCTGTGGTACACCAGACCACAGGGCCATCCCGCCCCCAGGAAGATCGCAGGCGTCGCTGCCCCTTCGCTTGGTCTCTGTTACACAGAGCACGTCTAGCTTAGCTAGTTTGTCCGCCATGACGGTTATCAGCTCGTGCAACTTACCTTCCACACAACCTCTTACATTCCACGTACCCACCCGGCACTGCTCTCCTTGACTCGCCTGACTGGGCAAGGCGTGATGGCTCCCATCGCCGCATCTGACAATGTTCGTACCGACGAGGGGGGCTAAAGGTCGGTACGCGTCGCCTCCGGGGGACACCCTAACCCGCACTACGGTACGCATATGAGCCGGATTGAAGTCTGACTAGACTGGCAGGAGACGCGACGTGCACGCTCCGGACTATGCCTCCCTAAATACAAATCATCATCATCATGTCAGGCTATTGCCGTCCACTGCTAGACGTAGGCCTAAATGTAAAATAGTACTGGACATTTATGGCATTTTTTTGTTGTGATTTATATTTTAGTTTTTGAGACAATAACGTTGTTATTTTGTTAGGATGCTCATCATTTCATTTTTATGATAATAAAAAAAATGTGTCAATAATTACATTTGGTTTCCTTATTCCTTAGGTTTATTATTGGAATATGAAGTATATACATTTTTAAATAATAGAAAAAATCGATTTTTTCGTAAAAATCGATTATTTATTTTGATTATAATCGATTTTTGGAAAATCGATTAATATTAAATAAAAAAAATCTATTTTTATTTAATCGATTTTTTTCCTGTAAACTCACATCCCTACTCATAGCCAAGCTTGGTATTATTTGAGGACTCACACCCCTCGACGGTCACGTCCTTTTTTGTACGTTCCCTTAGCAGCTGTGGACAGCCTCATAGCCTTAGAACTTTAGGAATCTCTTGCAGTAAATAATAATCGAATTATTTACCTCAGTAAATTTACGAGAAGAGATGACGACGGTCTTGTCGCTGTTATTTTACTTTCTAATCCTTACTAATATTATACCTACTCGCTCTCTTACGTCGTCGTTACGAATGCGGTCGGTCAGCCTAACTCCACAGATTTTCCGCAGAGATCGCATTTCGACCGCATTAATTTTACTATCATACTCTTTTCTGCATACCCAACTCTCGCTTCCATACAGTAATGTTGGGACAAGCACTGCGTTATGTATTGCTACACGTGCCTTCTGGCTGAGGTGGTGGCTGCCGAGAAGTTGCCCCAACGCTCCGTTCACTCTATTTCCCGCATTCACTCTTCGCTCTATATCAGTGGTGTACCTTCCATCTCGGCTAAATCCACATCCAAGATATACAAATTCATCCACTTGCTCTAGTACATCATTACCTATTGTTACTCTTACATCTGTTCTGGTTTTATCTCTTTCAAAGACCATTATTTTGGTTTTGCTCACATTCACGCGTAGACCCCTTTTCTTACAATCTTCTGTCATTGTGTCGACTAGGGTCTGCAGGTCAATCGCTGACTGTGCCAGCAGGACTGCATCATCTGCATAAAGTAGAGCAGTGACCACTGAGTCGCCCATCTGGACTCCCACATTCATATCGTTCAACCTTTGGAGACATTTATCCAGATATATGATAAACAGCCTGGCTGACAGAACGCACCCCTGCTTAACGCCGATATTGACGTCAAACCAAGGCGACATTCCATCATCCAGCCGCACACAGGCTCTACAGCCCATGTAACTGGACTGCACAGCCCGTAGCAGTTTACCGTTAATACCATACTCCGGTAAAATGTCCCAAAGTTCCTTTCGTACAACCGTGTCAAATGCTCTCTCCAGATCCACAAAACTGCAGAAAACCCTCTGACCTAGAGCCAGATGCTTCTCCACAATGTTGCGCAGAGAGAACACTTGATCCATGCATCCCCTTCCACTCCTGAAACCTCCTTGTGTCTCACACAGTAAACCATCGGACACCATCCTCATTCTCCTTTCAATAATTTTTCCATACACTTTTGCTGCCAAACTGGTCAAGCTTATGGCTCTGTAATTTGCGCAGTCATAACGTGAACCCTTGTTTTTAAACAAAGGCACGATGACTGCGCTATTCCAGTCCCTGGGAACCATTCCCGAGCTCCAACATAAATTGAGGAGCAACAGGAACGCCTCCCAGACACAAGAGCCACCAAGCTTGATCATCTCGGCAGACACCATATCAATGCCCGCTGCCTTACCATTTTTCAAACTTCTTATCGCCCATTCAACTTCATCCATACTGATGCCATCGGAGGACGCCGTTGTCGAATGTTGATCTACTAAACCACATCCAACACCGGCGCCAACCGTAGCATCCGCATACATATCGCCAAAATATTCACTCCATCGGCTTAACACGTCTTGTGTTTGTGTAAGAATGTCTCCACCTTTAGACCTTATTTTATTCATTCTGAAGGCTGACCAACCACCCCGAGACTTCTGCGAAAGGGAATGCTCCGATGGTTCGGACATGTGGAAAGAATGCCGAACGAACGCCTGGTTAAGAAGATATACAATGCGAAAGTGGAAGGATGTAGGTACCGAGGGAGACCGAGACTAACCTACCTAGACCAGATCGGTCATGTACTGAAGGAAGGTGGAGTCAAGAGTCTCCGAAACCGGCGAGCGTGTATGAAGAGAATTATGAATGTTGAGGAAGCGAGTGAAGTATGCAGAGATAGAGTTCTCTGGCACTCTGTTCTCTCTGCCTACCCTGCAAGGGATATGGCGTGATGATATGTATGTATGTATGTACTAATATTATAAATGCGAAAGTAACTCTCGTCTGTCTGTCGCTCCAACTACTGAACCGATCTAAATGAAATTTGGTACACAGTCTAAAACCTGACAAAGGACATAGGCTACCATACTTTTTAATGCAAAAAAGGATTGTAAATGAGGATGAAAAGTTGTAAGGAATTATCGTCATTTTTAAAGCCTAAACTAAAAACTCACTTTTGGGCCAATAGGGGATGAAAATCTTTAGAAAAGTAACCTTTTACGCGAGCGAAGCTTCGGGCAGAAGCTAGTAGATAATAAAATAAAATAGAACTATTTCCATCTCTTCGTACTTAAAGTATAAATGCAATAATACTACGAAATTTATAAATCATCTTTGTTGGTGTTAAAAAATCACAAGGACCTAAAATACATTTTGAACTTAGGGCCCGTTCATAAACTACGTAAGAGATTTTGAAGAATGACTTGCGCCCCCAACGATACGCAGTGACTTGAGGGTACTTTTGCTCCATTTGACGTCAGAAAGGCAACATATTCAATAAAAAAAAACTCAGCAATATCAAACAAATAAGTTTTAATAGGACAACTTTTGTAAATTTGCCTGCACGTCTACTTTGATGTTTATATTTTTAAAACTTCAAGTCGCTAACATCGTAAGGTGTAGTCTGGAACATTTTCTTTTATCATCTGTAAACAAATGAGAAGTACATCAAACGCAATTCAATATAATGTAGGTGCCAATGTTCATCTTTCACAAACCAAATATGCACCACTAATTGACAAATTAAGGGGGGCATAACAAAAATAAATAAAAAGTAAATAAAAATTAAAAAAAAATTAAGGGGGGCATATAGTCCGGAGCGTGCTCGTCGCGTCCCCTGCCAGTCTAGTTAGACTGCTAATCCGGCTCGAATGCATACTGCAGTGCGGGTTAGGGCGTCCCCCGGAGGCGACGCGTACCGACCCGCCCCCGTCGGTAGGAACATCGGCAGATGCGGCGATGAGGGCCGTCACCCATCACGCCTTGCCCAGTCAGGCGAGTCGAGGAGAGCAGAGTGCCAGCTGGGCACGTGGAAGGTAAGTTGCACGAGCTGATAACCGTCAAGGCGGATAAACAGCTAGACGTGCTCTGTGTAACAGAGACCAAGCGAAGGGGCAGCGACGCCTGCGATCTTCCTGGTGGCGGGATGGCTCTGTGGTCTGGTGTACCACAGAGCGATCGATCCAGCATGGGGGTAGAAGTGCTGTTGTCCTCTCGCTCGGCCTCAGGTGTGAAGGATTACGGAATGTATGATCCCAGACTTCTTTGAGTCCGTATAAAACTAGGTGTCACCAAGGTATTCATGGTTGTAGCATATGCTCCCGTAGGATCCTCGGTGGCATCAGACCTAGAGAAGTTTTGGGATAATGTTAGGGAAGTTCTGGATATGGCAGAAACCAGTGAACGCGTGATTGTATGCGGAGATTTGAACGGATGGGTGGGGACCAAGCGTCCCGACTATGAGGACGTACTTGTTCCATTTGGTGATAAATTATAATAGATTTAATTTTGGTAGACAGTCGCTTCCGAAGCAAAATATTGGACGCAAGAGCCTACATGGGCCCCACAGTCGATACGGACCACTATCTCGTTATTGCGAGATTTAGTGGTCTGTTCAGAAAGTGGAGGCACTGGCGAGAGCGTGTCCACTTCGGAGGGCTTGAAAGAATAAAGGTTGAAAGGTTGCAAGAAGAGTGTGTAAGAGAAAAGTATGCAGAGTGTGTCCGAGAACGGCTGACGATGGCAAGCCAGCCGCAATCAGACATTGAAGAATGCTGGAGAATATTGAAAGAGAGTATGGTAGATACAGCTAAAGAAGTATGTGGAAGTTCAAAGAAGCATAGAAAAACAAATGGCGATGCATGGTGGGATGCGGAAGTGGCAGCTTCCGTAGAGCAAAACAAGAAAGCGTGGCTGGACTATGTCTCTTCTTTGAATCTGAATGACAGTTTGACTGAACAGAAGAAAGAAATATATCGGCAATGTAAGAATGACACCAAGGCCGTAGTGAAAGAGAAACGTGATAGAGCAAATATGAGTGCAGAAGATAGGCTGACTAAAAACTTCCGAGGGTAACACCAAACTCTTTTGGAGGGAGGTGAAGTAGTCTCGGTGTGGTTGGCCAGCCTTCAGAATGAATAAAATAAGGTCTAAAGGTGGAGACATTCTTACACAAACACCAAGACGTGTTAAGCCGATGGAGTGAATATTTTGGCGATATGTATGCGGATACTCGAGTTGGCGCCGGTGTCGCATGTGGTTTAGTAGATCAACATTCAGCACCGGCGTCCTTCGATGGCATCAGTATGGTTGAAGTTGAATGGGCGATATGAAGTTTGAAAAATGGTAAGGCAGCGGGCATTGATATGGTGTCTGCCGAGATGATCAAGCTTGGTGGCTCCTGTGTCTGGGAGGCGTTCCTGTTGCTCCTCAATTTATGTTGGAGCTCGGGAATGGTTCCCAAGGACTAGAATAGCGCAGTTATCGTGCCTTTGTTTAAATACAAGGATTCACGTAATGACTGTGCAAATTACAGAGCCACAAGTTTGACCAGTTCGGCAGCAAAAGTAAACGGTAAAATTATTGACAGGAGAATGAGGATGGTATTCGATGGTTTACTGTGTGAGACACAAGGAGGTTTCAGGAGTGGAAGGGGATGCGTGGATGAAGTGTTCTCTCTGCGCAACATTGTGGAGAAGCATCTGGCTCTAGGTCAGAGGGTTTTCTGCAGTTTTGTGGATCTGGAGAGAGCATTTGATACGGTTGTAGGAAAGGAACTTTGGGACATTTTACCGGAGTATGGTATTAACAGTAAACTGCTACAGGCTGTGCAGTCCAGTTAAATAGGCTGTAGAGCCTGTGTGCGGCTGGATGATGGAATGTCGCCTTGGTTTGACGTCAATATCGGCGTTAAGCAGGGGTGCCTTCTGTCAGCCAGACTGTTTATCATATATCTGGATAAATGTCTCCAAAGGTTGAACGATATGAATGTGGGCGTCCAGATGGGCGACTCAGTGGTCAGTGCTCTCTCTATGCAGATGATGCAGTCCTGCTGCACAGTCAGCGACTACTTCTAGATATTTTAAGATTTTTTTAATGGCCGTACTTAAATAATCTTCAGAACAGTATATACTGCATTGTCTTTTCTCGATATTAATTAAATAAAGACACGATATTTATAATAAGCTTTTCTATGTTTTTCCATGTTAGTAAGTTCATTTTTCCATTCACTTTTTTAACTTTCAGTGGCTTTGCGAACCAAAAACTACGTTATTGACAGCAAACAGAATAAGTGCACCGAAACGGTCGCCTTTAAATCGTGCGATTATATTTTTTTAGCGGGTAGGTACGGCCAAACCTGCGCGTCCAACACGCGGGACGCGAAACGCGAGCGTCTACAAACGCGTGCAATAAGTCCCGCGCCGTGGTCGCTTAGGTGTGCATGGCGCCATAAGATATCACGGGTAGCGTCTGGTAGCGTCTGTCGCGGGGCTGACGCTCCCGCTTCGCAGTCGCTTTGGTCGCGCAGGTTTGGCCGTATCTTTAGTTTATTTTGGATGTGTTATATTTTAGTAATGTAATAATTAGTAGAAAGGTTTAAAACAATAAAAAAAATACATGCATATTCTCTATTACTAATTGTACAATCGCTGTTTGGTTGCGTTGATTGCTTAGATATTTATATTATTTTGAAATTTGCTGTTATTTTTATCCTAAATGTTTAAAGTTAGTCCTCTAGAAATAAATCAGAGAACACTATTTAATTCTATACTAAATGATGTTTGCGTGATGTGTGTACAAATAAATATTGCAAAATACATTTTGGCTTCTGTTGCGATATTAGTTTTGCTTCAATATCTATAATGTACAGATATATTTTATTATATGTATATATAATACAAAAGAAATACTTGTGACTGAAGGTGGAAAGGGCTAAAAGTATTTAATTTTTCGTACTTCTTACATACAAATAAAGAATAACTTCGATGATCGGTTACGCGAATTCTGTTTAGAAGAGACGTCGAGAACGACTTCCAAATATTTTCTAGGACATCCAAAGGAATCCTTAATATATTCATAATTTTTAGCACGCCAGGAAATGATACGTGAAAGCGTACAATTATTTTTATTAAAAGATAGAATTACGTACCACTAGCGAAAATGAGCAAGTTTCTAGCTTCGTTGCGATGACAGTTATGACTTTCTCTCAGTGAGTTCACAAACTCTTGTGATTAATTTCATCTTATACCTGGAAATTAAATAAATTATTAATAACAATGTAATATATAACTAAATTGCAATATATGTGTATTAAAAAGTTATCTATAATCTCTTAGATAGATATCTTTAACATCAAAGATCTATCTACAAATTAAATCTAAGTTATTTTAGCTTCATATTTGAGCTCTTTATAATATTGTGCCTTTAAATATGTTTATTTCTTATTACTAGTGTATCCGCGATATTTCTCGCGGGAAATACGTACTAATTTATCCAAGGATATCCATTTTATTGGCTATGACTATGCCTAAAAATATCCAGGATTTAAGATCTCTGCCATATAAGTTTTAGTCATATAACTTCAGACGTTTTAATTTTTTTTGTGTGTAAGTGGAAAAACATACCACCAACAAATATACACTTCTAGATTTTTATTAGAGTAAATATTTATTACTAGTAAGTCATTATGATTTAATTTCTTTAATCTGGTATCTATCTACTGATGGTAATAATACAGTGACATTCACTGCTTTTCATGAAGGTAATCAACGTTTTTATTACTATAACAATCCTATTATTACCTTTTATAATAGGTAAAGATCATAATAAAAATGGAAGTTATGAAAACGGAAAACTTTTTGTCAATCAATATTGTTACAATAGAAATCATCAAATCATTCAGTAATATACCAAAAGCTTGACTAGCATTTAATAATCTTTTTTATTCTATATTAATAATTAGGTTAATTTTTGCACTCAAATATTTTCATAGCTCGTCGCCGTCGAGCTTTCTCGTAGAATAGCTCTTTATATCGTCATAACTCTTTCAAAACAAGACTATATCTGAATCATTACAAATCCATTTTATTGTTTTTATATTATATGTATGATCAATTGATCATAATGCATCAATTTTATATTAGCAAATTCAAAGGCTCTGTAAAAATATTATGTTAGGCGTCCGATTTCTTTAACACTATTATCATCTTTTTATAGCAATCTCTTATTTACTTTCAGTCATTCAATTTAAAGGTTTTGTTTTATATATACATTAAATCTAAATATTACTTAAGATCTACTTATTTTACTATAATTTTAATGTTCTGCTTATTTACAATTAGTTTTCTTAATATTTCCTTACTTATTAATAAAAATATATTACCTGTTTCATCATTATTTCTTATAGTTTAATATATCTTCAGAGATACGCAATAATAAATTGCGTTTACGTTTTATGTCTCTCGGTTGTTGCAGAACTGGTATTACCTAATTCAATACTATAATCATATGAGAGGTAACATTATTACCATTAATTGTTTTAGGTGCACACGTTTTGGCATTACTTTTGCTGTAATAAAAGTATAATTATTTCTTATAAAAATATGTTAATAGGAATATTCCTCCTCTTATATTCCTGTACCTAATTACTGTAAATATTAATAAAATATTTCTCATAATTTGTTAATATGTAATCAACGGGCATTTGCAAGAATTACTAGTTACCATCTCAGAAAATCCTAAGTAATTATGTATATTGTGAAAACTGAGTAATATTTAGCGTTTTTATTATGTAATAACCATTTTAATGCGTATTAGGTATGTTGACTTTATGTTATGTAAGAAATTATAGCAATACTACCACCATATTCTTACTCGTTTCTTTGAACTCGAATCCAAATTCAAGGATAATTTTAACATGGAAATGTAAAATTCGGAAACGTCAAAATTGTTTTCTTGGGTATTGATTTGAGGTTGAGATAACGACTAAGAAATACAAGGAGTAAGTAAAAACATCAAATCCAAAAAGGAGCATGTGAATGTTTAAAAAAGCAACACATTTAATTTTCCTCAGTTTTTGGGGAAACTGCATTACAGCCACATCCCCATTTTATAGTAGTGTGCGTGTGTACTCGTGTAATCGTTTGTACACTAATAAGAGGTTTGGCCTCGCTTTTTTAAACACTTAGAAGTACCGAACTAACCTTTCTATAAGTTATTATCCTATGGGAAAATATTTCATATCAAGACCAACTTTGAGTAATAGTATATATAGACACGTAATCTTTCATTAAGAATCAATCATTTTCCATTCAATTATAAATTTGCAAAGAGTTCACTATTGCACGTGTAAAGCTAAAAGAGCTCTTGGCATGTATAACACCATAAGAATTGCAGTAGACGCATAATGAATATAATAGCACCAAGAAGAAATATGAACCACATTTTAGTGCAATTGAAACCAGCCTTATAAAGAAAATGGTTATTAGTATAAAAGACATTCTTACTTAATTTTAAAACCTGTTTATCTGAAATTATCAATACTCAACATCTATTTGCGCCTTCAGTAGAGTTGAATGTAGTTTCACGTACATTTTTGTTTACCTATACTGCTTCTAAAATTTTGTGAAACTTATAGTTGTTAACTATTGAATAGTAAACTAACAATGAAATATTAAGTTCTTAATTATTGAAGTAGACCATAACTTTTTAAATCATCATTATTTCAACTGTTTATTGTTGTGCAGAACACTAGAAAAATTCTGGTTAAATATTAGCCTGACTGAAGGCCGTCAGCCTTGGCAATGACAGATATAAATTGAAATTATTTTAAATATTTTTATTTAACCACCAAAACATTGTAATTATTTTTATTTAACCATCCATTGCTACATACTAAAAAGTATAAAATGTTAATTAATTTTCCATATAAACCTATTAATATGATGTCACTAATAATTAGGACCTGCCTAAATAAAGAAGATATATAGGTATATTAGCTTTGCAGTTGCAGCACCAGTATATAGAAATAAAGCATACACATTAAGTTTAACTATAATTTTATTGTGAATAGGGTCCTTAGAAACTAAAACATAATGGTATCTAAATATACCATTGCTATAAGAAATGAGCCAAAGTAGAAGTTTTAACAATATACATATAAAACTGAAAACTGCTGTAAAATTAGTACTTTATAAGTAAAAATTTATAATTCTCATTGGGTTTTCTATTCAATGCTCTAATTGTAATTTTTTATCATATTAATTTGCTATGATTTCTCAATCATTAATAATAACACCCAATGCTTTCATTATTATCACTTCTCAATGGACTCACTCAGTCATTTACATAATACATATTCGTTTCATTCACACCATAAAATCTCAAACTAACAAAATGTGTCGCAAACTGCATAGCATTGTTATCCATTAGCTTCAATAAATTTGATCCATATACTTTTATTTGAATGTGTACCGTAAAGATGTAAATGATATTCTGTATAGTCAAACAGATCACCAACTGCCTGTAATGCAAACAATTATAACATACACTAGCTTGAACATAGTTCATAAATAATTATTTATTAGGTGGTATTATACTAATTTAAATATGATTTACTTTCATATTAATAATGAAATTATCTTTATACTATATTTTATTTCATTTTAAAAATGTAATAGTAATAAGTAAATATATACTTCAGTTCTTCAAATATTGACTTAGGTATTAAAGTCTAGTTATAGTTGTTGATTTTATCTGTTTCCTTATGTTTTTTTTTAATTTATCAATATTAATCCTCATAATTATTATTACACCTGAATAGTTTGAAATGTGTCTTTTAAAATTAAAAAATAAATACTTAAACCTAAAAGTGTGCAGTTTGAAATCAATTTTCAAATAGTTTTTCGTATCATACCTTAAATTTTAAATAAGTATATACCTATTTGTAGCATTAACTATGCTGGCAAAGTTGTAAAGTTAATTGAAACAATAAACCTCTGAATACTATACAAATCTATAGAATAGATAAGTCTATATGTATTTCATGATTTGTATATCATGACGAAGTATATATATATATATAATGTTTAGTGCCAATAGTCAATGTGGGCCAACAAAATAATAAGCTTGTTTTAATATATATTTAGTCAATTTTCTCATAAGTATTAGATAAATGTATTTTAAAAGTTGGCTGATTCAGAGTCAATTCTTACAACCTCCAAAGTAATAATATGCCATAAGACTCAACATATACACATTTTGATCCTGGCAAAGATATTGATTTTACACTCTTTTAATCATATTACAGGCGTAAAACATTGATAATTTACGAAAATCAAGGCCATATAAATGAATATTGTATAGGTACCTAAACTAGTAATGAGGTACTAATGTAGTACTTTCATCCTATTAACGTTGATGTATGGTTTTCTTCAATATTGTTTTATCATTACCAATTTTTACTTATGTATGCATCTGTCACAAATAAATGATTTGAATTTATATTATCACTAACCTGTTAAAAAAAACATCCATATCCAATGAAATTATTATTACTTAGTACTTACCATAATTGTTGTTGTATTGTGGTTGCGGTTGTTGATAGGAATTGTATGATGGCTGTGCGTACGAGTCGTAAGCGGACGGTTGGCCGCCGTAGGCAGCCTCGCCGCCGCCATAACCAGCATCACCAGCGCCACCCGCACCAGCGCTATATTCACGGACTCCGTTAAAAATAAAACTGACTGCACAAATAGCGTTCACATTCTATGGTTTTGTTCCTACTATAAACAAATCTGCACAAATCACACTAGATTATTTAGAGTCCGGGTATAATGGATCTTATTATAACCAATTTTTAATGATTTCTAATGTTTATGCGAATATTACACATTTGAAATAAAACTAGTTTTACGAATTCTATGGCGTTTGTATTTGATTTTTAAATACCCGACGTTTCGAACACTTCACAGCATTCACGGTCACGGGAGGACGTATCCAATTTTTTTATAAGACAACGTCCTACACCAATTAATTTATTTATTCTGATATAGAGTTAAATGTGAGAGATAATTTACTGTCTTTTATGAACTAAGCGCTATAGATATTAAGCCCCTGGCTTCTGTAAAAATAATCTATATTTAATATAACTCCAGATACTTACGAGTTAGTTGTCTTGAAAGAAGCCAGTCTAAGCTAAACTGGTTTGAGTTGGACGCCTTTTAGATTTATTCGCTTCGTAAATGGAGTAAAAAAGGCTATGTAAAGATTTTTATTCAAAAATCAACTGTCGATTGTTTAATCAACAATGTCTCAGAATTCTATTAACCATCTACTTGAATGTACACACACAATGTACCATTACTATTTACTTTACTATAGTTGTCGTATGAAAGGAATAGATAACATAAGCATATAAACATCTCTGCCAGAGAAATAAATCTTTGAATCAAACCTAGAATAGGATTCATCTTGCTGTTTTTTGTAGTGTATTTTTGCTGTTAGCCGCAGATGTTTTTACAGCTTTGCTCACACTATGGGTGACATGTAATTTCATAAGTAATTTCGTCAGAAAATCCTAATAACATTGTACATTATTTTACGAACCCGTATCCTTCATTCTCGTAGCCACCTTGGCCACCAGTGGAGTAACCATAACTGGCACCATAACCACCAGTATTGTATCCTGCACTTGGTTGAACTGGCACTGGTGTAGAATAATTGTTGCCTTGATATACACTGGTAAAAAAAAAATCAATGTGATTTTAAACTTGATACAAGAAAATACAATCACATTATTACTATTTAGTTTTCAGAATCTATAGCATCTGCATTTGTGTATCAGACGGCAATTCCTATCTATAGATTATGTATCATCATTTTATAAAAAATCATTAACAGTATGACTTAATAAATATGTGTAAACAAAATATATGATTGAGCCTCGGAACTAATTCTCAATTGTCTTATTTTGAATCATTCAAAAATTATATTTATAAATATATATATGTACCTTGTATCATCGTAATAGGCAAATTTCGGAATTTAATATATTTTTTTAAATATGCCTCATTTGACTAGAGTTATTGCATAGCAATTTTTAACACGGTTTCAAGTGCTTCGCTTTTTTAATGTATCTAAATTACCATTTAAAAATACTATCGTGCAATTAAAATGTGCAAAATCGAATTTAAAATAATTGCGATGCATAAAAAACCAGCTGCCGTTACAAAAAGCGCACGAAGTACGAACACTTGATCTTGTGATGAGTGCCAAACTCAAATATACGAGATGGCATTGAATAAAAGCATAGCTTGGCTTTGTAGTGATAAATAAGGCACACTACGAAGGACTCTTGTATGAAACGTTCAACATAAGTGTAATACAGAAACCGATTGCCAGGCGTAGCGATTACGATATTATACCCCTTAAGATAGTTTATGTATTTAGTTAATGAACAAAAAACGTGATATTTACTTGAAGAATGAAACTATAAAAATATTTTTATACCTGCTTGGCGTGTTGTATGCTTGTTGGGCGTAAGGATCTGCTGCAGGTGCCTCATAAGGTTGATACCCTGTGTGCCTATAAATTATTACAAATGTTTAGAACTAAGGAAAAGAATAACCGAAAAAATAAATTAAATGTTAAAGAAAATTCAGTTAGAGAATAATCGTCATTTGTGTTTCAGACGGCACATTCCTATCGTATTCTGGGTTCATCATTTATAATTAAATGTATAAAACTGGATTATAATAGATTCTATCCTATATCCTACTAGTTTCTTAATAATTTAAAATAATCAATAGATATAATAAATGCGTATATTTTTAGTCTCGCGAATGAGTAGAGGTGTAGCTTACGCCCACGATTTAATCCCATGTAGAAGCTATATTATAGTATAAGAATTGCCTGAGAAAATCCAGTCTAAATACATGTTAACCATTTAATTTACAAACTGTTATACAGTAGAACCTCGATAACTCAAACCTCGGTAACTTGAAAACCTCTGTAACTTCAAAAAATAATATGTTCCCTTCCCATCAGAGCTCAAAACCTCTATAACTTAAAATAAGCAACCTCTATAACTTAAATAATTAATCTCTGTATTGGCCCTCAGTAACTTAAGACAACGGCTTACTTGGATCATAAGTTTTTGATCATTGTCCTGGAAACATCACTTTACCTACTGTGTGATAAAACTGGCTTAAAATGAGTTCAATAAGAAAACTAACAACACTCACATACGCTGATAAATTAAAAGCCTATCCCTAACATAGACCCTTGATAACTTAAAACCTCTATAACTTAAAATATTTTGTGTTTCCCTTGGACTTGAAACTTATCGAGGTTCTACTGTACATGGTTTATTAATATATAATTACGTTAAATATAAATGTTTCATACGTACGATGGTCCATAGCCATTAGGTTGTGGCGGAGGAGCATGTGTTGGGGGCGCCTGCTGATAGCCGCCTGGCGGAGGCGGCCTGCCGCCACCACCTCCTCGAGGAGGCCCATCAAACCTTAAAACAGACCTAAATATTAGTTGCTTCTTATTACCAGGGATACAGTCAGTGTCCTTTCATTCAATAGACCTGTACTTGTAGAGTTAAAATAATAAATATTAAATTGTTACATACCTTGGTCGTTTAGGGGGTCCTCCTCCTCCTGGGCCGCCATGTGGTGGACCGCCGCCTCTCTTGTATGGTCCTGAAGGTTGTGGTTGGGCGGGTACAGGCGGTGCGGCTACATGTGGTGGTGCAGGACGTGGACCTCCTGGCGGCACCTGTGGCGGTCCAGCTGGAGGGCCACTCGGTGGAACTCCTGGGGGACCACCTGGAGGTCCACTGTGCCCACCACGACCTCCACGCCCTTATTATTAGTTTATTGTTAGTTACAATATTATTCAATTTTATCAAGTTATGTCCATCTAAACCTTTTGATGTTCATAATACAAAACTGAACTACTACACCGTATAAAGTAGCATTCATAAATGAATGAAAGAAACCTATCTCTGGTTTCATTCTGATTTAGTTGTAATATATATCAATACATTCATACTAAAAATATTTTAAAATATTGTGCTACTAGAAGACTCACACAAAATTAGTAAAGAATTTATTACCTACATACAAAACTGTTACCTTGTAATGGAATATGTATAAAGTTTGGTAAATACAAAATTATATGCAAGTGAATCAAATTATCTTTGAATGAAAATATTCCTGACTCCATTTAATGAAGTCTGATCAACAATTATATTCCCAAGCACAGTTGACATCAGGCAGGCCAGGCATAAAGCTATTGCCAATTAATTTTGCAATGTGTATGACAGAAGAGGAAGTACACATTGTGTAAACCCAAAATTAATTGGGATGAGAACAACATCACTTGATTGTTACAAATAACTTCACTAATCAAATTCGGAACACCTCAGCATGAGAAGTTTAGAATATTCCACATTGGTGAAGTTCAATTAAGAGTGTCAGTTTTATATGAGAATACAAAGCATATTTACCTCTCATGGGCATTCCACCACGACCCCCTCTGTCACCTCCACGACCACTGAAATCTCCTCTACCTCTGCCCCCTCTACCTCTCATGATACCACCAGGACCTCCTCTATTGTTGAACCCACCACCTTTTTGAGAGATGAATATTGACATAATATGGAGAACTAGATAATAAGCAATTACAGTAGAATCCGTTTATTACGACGCCGCTTATATGACGTTATTCAAAGCTTATTTTGGTTTTCATATATAATACTTATAAGAAAGACGGATATAATGACCTACCTCCCTTATATTGAAATGTTGCTTAATTTAACCTGTTTTTAAAAAATCAAGGCCAGTTATAGTGACCAATATGATTCCTAATGTATTTGCCCATTTTCGTTGCCCTGTGTTCCTCCTTCGCTTGATGGGTGCATTGCATGTGGGTCGTTTTTGCTTTATTTCTTTATGACAATTACGAGTCGATAAATGAAAATTGTTAGTGATTTGCAATTAAAATAGCAGCACAATGTTAATTTTTTTGGTAAAAGCTTAATATTGATGCCATTTTCAAGATTTGAAGGTACACATGCAATTATATTAAGACTAGAAGATTGTGATCAAACTCATCTCTTGCAAATTTGGGGATTTGATTTTGATTTTGCATTCGAAAATATCAATAATTTTTAAAAACAAGTAGATAATTAAAGAATCATTTAACTCAACTTTTTAAGTAGGCAAGCAAGGCTCTCTTAAAGAAATACGGTAAGAACATGTTGAACAAGTGTTAGTTTTGCAGTTTTACTGTTTCATCTCAACCCATATATGTCCCACTGTTGGGCTCGAGCCTCCTCCATAATGAGAGGAAAATTGACCTACTATATCACGCTGGTCAGATGTGTTGGTATAGGGTTTTGTTTCGAGTTTTCCTTCTCTTGCATAGATGATATATGCTTAGTCTCCCTATCCCTCCTATCCCTTAGTCGTCTCGTACAATCGCCCACGGGTAAGATATGGGGTGGTGAATTGTATTCTTACTCGGTCACCACATGGGATAACTGTTTAACGGATCTTACTGTTTATTAAACCAAAATTATATATATACCTAACAAAACTAGGTTTACATTTTCAGAGAATTTCTGCTTTGTATGATGTCTGCTTAGTAGTTAGTGCTTGTTACTGTACATTACTTAGTACTGTACATATATGACATTGAAAAGTAATGTCATTATAAACGGATTCTACTGTATATGTAACAGTTACCAATATTGTGGAACTATTTTAGGACTTCCAAAATGCTTGTTACACAGGTCATCTAAATATAATAAATATATAGATTAAGCCAAAGGCAATTTTCTATTGCCTTTGGTGGAGAATAAGCATGAAGACTTCCTGATGGTAAGTGATAACTGCTACTCATGGACCTCTGCAATACCTGCATTAGAGCCAGATTACTGTCGACCTTAATGGTTTAAATCTTCAGCTCAAGTCACATGGATATGAATTATAATCCTAATTGTACATATTATGTTCAAATGAGGAAATTAATCCTTTGTACATATTTATATAAATATAATATTTTATTTCTTTGCATATATTTTCACCAATTATCTTAATACTGACCAAGGTTTTGAAATTTGAAAAAAGAAAAAGAGTAGGAAGTTTTCTAAGAGACCTACCTCATGAAAACAATGTCTACAATTTTTTCAAAGGGTTGAAAATACGTCCGAACATAAGTTTTCTCGGATTATGCAAACCACGCCCATTTGGATGTAACTAACTGTATTAAACTTTTAAAAAATTATGCCAAATGATAAATACGTAAATTAACAAAAATATCTGTTAATTTAAGTAATGCTCATTCATAATTTAACCTATTATACTACGTTTTTGAGGGGACAACCGGTAAAATTTATTATTATAGTATAGGTAAAATATAAATATTATTCGAAAATTCTTAGAAAATAGAAATTAAAGTCTTACGTTGTGGTGGTGCACCGCGTGATTCAATAGTAGGCACCGGATGTGGTCCCGGACCTTGCGGCCCAGGTGGAAAACTGCGTCCTCCTCTATCACCGCCGCCACCTCGCATAGGTCCTCCACGAAAACCGCGTGGCCCTCCGCGAAAGGGCATGCCACCGCGTGGCGGGCCTCCTCTGCCTCTCATACCGGGTCCGCCACTGTTTCAACATTGTGCAATATAAAGTACTACTGTAAGTGTATGTAATACTTATTTTCTTTAAAAAAACATGCAGCTATTCGAGGAAAATTATAGTGTGGCGATTGAGAAGCTATACGACCTTTTTCACATAACCTAATCAAGATTATATGCATTATTTCTTACCGCCCACGCATATCAAAACCTCCTCTTCCTCTTGAAATTGGGCCACCGGGTGGGCCTCCACGTCCACCGCCACGAAATCCTCGCATTGGTGGGCCATCCATCTTATTTAGATAAGTATAACCGGATTACCGGAGCTAGAATCCACACTACTGTGTCCGCTTGATTAATCAAAAATTAAAATATCTCTGACTAATAACAAACAACAAATTAATATTGAAAATGAATGCACTTCATATCACGTTAATTTCTGCGCCCATGGACTGATATATATTTGCGAAAAGGCGGTAACAAAATGGTGGCAAGATTACAATTAGTTCACCGATGGCGGCGCCCTGTTCCACTTTTTTCGTAGCGTTGGTTCGGTGTTGCCTATGCCGATTTTAAAATTCTATTGGAGTTGGATTATACTTGGCAAAATAATATCATAGGTATCACAGCGACAGTGATTTGAAAATACCAGTGTCCTTTATAAGTGTTATAAAATATTAAGCAGTATTCTCTGAGGTTTTTCTTTAATAAATTATAATATAATATGACTAGAAAAGCAAAACCTTAATCATCATCATCATCATTACCCTGCTCTTATCCCAATTACTTGGGGTCGACGCAATATGTCTTTTTCTTCCACTCAATCCTATCCGATGTCATCTCTGCGTTCACTCCATTTCTATTCATATCATGCTTCACCCAATCCATCCATCTTTTCTTCGGTCTTCCCTTATCCCTAAAGCCTTCAACATTCATACTTAAAACTCTTCTCCCAACATTACATTCATCCCGTCTCATCACATGTCCATACTAAATACTAGTTTACTAGTGAGAGTTTTTGCGCGAATGTGGAAATGTCATGTCACGCTCTTGTATTATATTCATTTCTTTAGTGTTATGTAGTGTTATATTGAATAATTTTGCTGGTATTTTATGGAATATGGAACAGTTAAAGTGCTGAAGTGTAGTGAATATGGTATAATAGTGGTTTACGAGTATTTTCATATTTTGCCAAAATTCCCAAAAAAATCATTGGTTAGGTTATCAGCGCCCGATTAATGGTAAAGACTTAACTTACTGACAGACAATGACTATTAAGGCTACGCAATATGAAGAAATGATATATGAACAAAAAAATTAAATAAGACTTGGCTGGATGGGCTTTAATTCCTTTGCCTGTCCCAATGGGCGAAGAGAACAAAAAAAAGTTAATATAGTGTATAAATAAAATTTATAGTATATTATCTATGGTGTATTAAATAAGACATGGCTGTATGGGCTTTGATGCCTTTGCCTGTCCGAATGGACAAAAGAACCAAAAAAAAAAAAGCTATGGTGTATAATTATAATCACAGAGAAATTAAACACTACGTTTAAGAAGCGGAACTTCGAACATTGCTTTTTACAAGAGTTTATAACCTTCTAGTACCAACCACACAATAAAAACAACCACAAAGGAAAAACAGTACTAAAAACTTAATGATGAACTGTCAAATAGCCCGCGTAGGGATAACCAATATCTATCGATATTTTAACGCACATATATTTATCGATGTTTATCGATATCGATAGTCGACGAGGTTGTAGGGAAAATTAATATTCAGAATTATTTTGATTTTATCGATTTGTAATAAAACAATAATAATTACCAATATGTTTTATTTGCTTTTTTACAGATTAAATAGTTAAATCGCATTACAAAAACAGAAAACTCAGAAACGGCCTGCTCTATTTATTACCAACGTCAATATTCAATAATATTATTTTATTTATTGTATCAAAGAAAAATACAGTATTATACTTAATTTACAATAAGAAAAAAATATTAAAATAATTATGAAACACAGTCACCAATAAAGTTTCTAATATTAAGAGATTATTAATTAAGAGTCTAGTAAATGTTATAAAAAAAAAGGAGATAGGTAAAGAAATACATGAAATTACAAGTTATGCCGCAAATTTGGCAAGTTGAGATCTAAAAGTACTAAGAGTTTCATTCAAAATATCTATATTGTTATACTTAATATTGTAACAGTACAAGCACGTTTTATAATTACATTTTGTCCATATTAAGTTTTTGAATAGGGTATGTTAAAAAGAGACAAACAACGAGATGTTTGCCTTTTACAACGTAATCCTATTGACATGACATGATCCCGGATCTCTGCCGCTCTTCCACAATAGCATGTTGGCGAGTCGTTCAATGACATCGCATGCAAGCGACTTCGAAAGTTTCCATGTCCCGTGAGTGATACCACGTAATCCGGCTCCACCCACACGTACTGCATACGGGCCATCACGTCCGCGAAAAAGCTAAAGAGTTCCCTACGGTTGATGCTGGAGTACCAGTGTTCCCGCCATTGTGCTACGATTGCCGACCTTACCCGCTTTTTTAGTTCGTTACGATCCTTTCTGACCATAGTAGAACCCTCCTCTTCGACACATCCTGCTCGCGCTACTTCCAAGTCGGCGGGTAGTACACCTGCAAGCACAGGTAACGCCGCGGTACCTACCGATATGTAGGCACAGGCACTGAAATTTTTAATAATACACCATTGATTTATCATATAGAAAAAGGTAAAGAAATTTTTAAGTTAAACGGTTTTATTGTAAACAGTCATGGTAATTTTGCAGTGAATGTACTAAAAGCTAAAAAATAATTAAATATGTAGATAAAATCATGGGTACCAAAAAATTTTTTTTCACGAGGTTTATATGCTACCCTCATTGATATAACTCGCCACCAGGTGGTGCTGCGATATATCGACATCAACAAACAAACCAACAGGCTAGGTTTGCTAGTAATTAATATAATTAATATGTTTAGATCTTTTGATTGATAATAAATAATTGTCTTGTGTGGAGAAATTATTACACTAGATATATCAGTTGAGACACAAAAATTCTTATTCTTACAATTTTCAGAGAGGAAATATGTTTTCTTGCTCTGTAATAGCATACCATATATGTATGTATATTTTAGCTGATTAATCACAGGTTATAAACCATCCTTTTGTGGTGTTATTAATAAGTATAAGTTATATTTAGGCTTTATAACACAACTGATAATTTAATCATACATATAATGGCAAAATTATGACCATAATCATAAGCTGTATTATCTTATTGTTTTCACAAAATTATTTTCAAAAGTTATTTCCATACCATCTTATGATTGTTTTTATGTATCACATAGAGTATCTTACTCTATTTGCATTTATTTATTGTATCTTGTCCTATATATAACATGTAGTTATAATATTACACATTTCTCATATGGTTAATATTACTTATCTCAAAGGCAGGAAGGAGATTTTACAAAATGAACTGCTTTGATTACAGTTATCTGTGGAATTATATTGCAAATTTTATCAATTATACAGTTTCTATAGTCACCTTTAGCATTTACTCCTTTAAAATTCTGTCAATTTTCTCATAGAAGCTAATTGTTTCTATCACTTGGTGCACATACTGACCAATCTGCAGGATAAGTGACTCTCTCAAGTCCTTGGATATGTGCCATGCTTTTAGTGGCAGTGTTGCATACTTCTTATGTCATTGAAAAACATTATTGCCAAAATAAGTAAGTGTTCTTTGATAATATCCTAATATTATCCAAATATTAAGTACAACAGTTTGGCGAGAGGTTTATACTACTTATTTCCTCCCATGTCTAGCAGTATACTAATAGAATCCCAGTTTACCATATTAACATGATGAAGGCAATAAACAGGGACTATTTTATGTAAAGGGATAGCTGGCTATAAACAAGTCATACGTACCGCCATGGGTCTTGTGGGAACTTGGAGAAAAACAAGGATTTCTGGCCAGGTAAATGTCTCTCCTTTATGCCGCAAATTTCACACGTTATATGGCCTTTTCCCATGTCTATAAATGAAGCACACTAAAAGAACAAGAGTCGCTATCTCTACTATAATGATTAATCCCTATGAGTCTGAAAAATTAGTAACACAGGGAAACACCAAAAAAAGAAGATTAGCACTTCTCTCGAATTTACAGGAAAATCATGATTTTCCTGTAAATTCGAGAGAAGTGCTAATCTTCTTTTTTTGGTGTTTCCCTGTGTTACTAATTTTTCAGACTCATAGGGATTAATCATTCTAGTAGAGATAGCGACTCTTGTTCTTTTAGTGTGCTTCATTTATAGACATGGGAAAAGGCCATATAACGTGTGAAATTTGCGGCATAAAGGAGAGACATTTACCTGGCCAGAAATCCTTGTTTTTCACCAAGTTCCCACAAGACCCATGGCGGTACGTATGACTTGTTTATAGCCAGCTATCCCTTTACATAAAATAGTCCCTGTTTATTGCCTTCATCATGTTAATATGGTAAACTGGGATTCTATTAGTATACTGCTAGACATGGGAGGAAATAAGTAGTATAAACCTCTCGCCAAACTGTTGTACTTAATATTTGGATAATATTAGGATATTATCAAAGAACACTTACTTATTTTGGCAATAATGTTTTTCAATGACATAAGAAGTATGCAACACTGCCACTAAAAGCATGGCACATATCCAAGGACTTGAGAGAGTCACTTATCCTGCAGATTGGTCAGTATGTGCACCAAGTGATAGAAACAATTAGCTTCTATGAGAAAATTGACAGAATTTTAAAGGAGTAAATGCTAAAGGTGACTATAGAAACTGTATAATTGATAAAATTTGCAATATAATTCCACGGATAACTGTAATCAAAGCAGTTCATTTTGTAAAATCTCCTTCCTGCCTTTGAGATAAGTAATATTAACCATATGAGAAATGTGTAATATTATAACTACATGTTATATATAGGACAAGATACAATAAATAAATGCAAATAGAGTAAGATACTCTATGTGATACATAAAAACAATCATAAGATGGTATGGAAATAACTTTTGAAAATAATTTTGTGAAAACAATAAGATAATACAGCTTATGATTATGGTCATAATTTTGCCATTATATGTATGATTAAATTATCAGTTGTGTTATAAAGCCTAAATATAACTTATACTTATTAATAACACCACAAAAGGATGGTTTATAACCTGTGATTAATCAGCTAAAATATACATATATGGTATGCTATTACAGAGCAAGAAAACATATTTCCTCTCTGAAAATTGTAAGAATAAGAATTTTTGTGTCTCAACTGATATATCTAGTGTAATAATTTCTCCACACAAGACAATTATTTATTATCAATCAAAAGATCTAAACATATTAATTATATTAATTACTAGCAAACCTAGCTTGTTGGTTTGTTTGTTGATGTCGATATATCGCAGCACCACCTGGTGGCGAGTTATATCAATGAGGGTAGCATATAAACCTCGTGAAAAAAAATTTTTTGGTACCCATGATTTTATCTACATATTTAATTATTTTTTAGCTTTTAGTACATTCACTGCAAAATTACCATGACTGTTTACAATAAAACCGTTTAACTTAAAAATTTCTTTACCTTTTTCTATATGATAAATCAATGGTGTATTATTAAAAATTTCAGTGCCTGTGCCTACATATCGGTAGGTACCGCGGCGTTACCTGTGCTTGCAGGTGTACTACCCGCCGACTTGGAAGTAGCGCGAGCAGGATGTGTCGAAGAGGAGGGTTCTACTATGGTCAGAAAGGATCGTAACGAACTAAAAAAGCGGGTAAGGTCGGCAATCGTAGCACAATGGCGGGAACACTGGTACTCCAGCATCAACCGTAGGGAACTCTTTAGCTTTTTCGCGGACGTGATGGCCCGTATGCAGTACGTGTGGGTGGAGCCGGATTACGTGGTATCACTCACGGGACATGGAAACTTTCGAAGTCGCTTGCATGCGATGTCATTGAACGACTCGCCAACATGCTATTGTGGAAGAGCGGCAGAGATCCGGGATCATGTCATGTCAATAGGATTACGTTGTAAAAGGCAAACATCTCGTTGTTTGTCTCTTTTTAACATACCCTATTCAAAAACTTAATATGGACAAAATGTAATTATAAAACGTGCTTGTACTGTTACAATATTAAGTATAACAATATAGATATTTTGAATGAAACTCTTAGTACTTTTAGATCTCAACTTGCCAAATTTGCGGCATAACTTGTAATTTCATGTATTTCTTTACCTATCTCCTTTTTTTTTATAACATTTACTAGACTCTTAATTAATAATCTCTTAATATTAGAAACTTTATTGGTGACTGTGTTTCATAATTATTTTAATATTTTTTTCTTATTGTAAATTAAGTATAATACTGTATTTTTCTTTGATACAATAAATAAAATAATATTATTGAATATTGACGTTGGTAATAAATAGAGCAGGCCGTTTCTGAGTTTTCTGTTTTTGTAATGCGATTTAACTATTTAATCTGTAAAAAAGCAAATAAAACATATTGGTAATTATTATTGTTTTATTACAAATCGATAAAATCAAAATAATTCTGAATATTAATTTTCCCTACAACCTCGTCGACTATCGATATCGATAAACATCGATAAATATATGTGCGTTAAAATATCGATAGATATTGGTTATCCCTACGCGGGCTATTTGACAGTTCATCATTAAGTTTTTAGTACTGTTTTTCCTTTGTGGTTGTTTTTATTGTGTGGTTGGTACTAGAAGGTTATAAACTCTTGTAAAAAGCAATGTTCGAAGTTCCGCCTCTTAAACGTAGTGTTTAATTTCTCTGTGCATAAAACAATCTTAAAAAGTACAAGTCATATTCCGTGATCATAAAGTTTTTATGGTTCGGTTCGAACAGGCAAAGGGTACAAAGCCCATACAGCCATATATATGATCATAAAGTTTTTTTTTTTGGTTCTGTTCGTCCATTCGGACAGGCAAAGGGATCAAAGCCCATACAGCCAAGTCTTATTTAATTATTTTTCATATGTTGTTCATCATTTCTTCATATTATGTAGCATTGTTTATCATTTCTTCATATTATGTAGCCCCTCACATGTTTATTGAAGAGCTTCAGTCATAAATAGCAGAATTTTGTGTTTGGTGTTCTTCACGTCGTAAATAAAATTTTCTTCGTGAAAGAGTAGTAGGCCGAAGCCAAGTCTTTTATTGTCAACATCATTATCATCCCAATCCATTTTAAATTTAGCCCGGTATTAAATATGTACTAGATCTACTATACCATATACTTATGTACTTATCTTTATATTATAATATAAATTCATAAATTTAAATTAACAATATAAAAAAGAACTTGTGTTAACGACACAGTTTTGTATATATATCTATATAATATACATATATACACATGCACATATATGCATACACATATATATACATAAGGTAACGTTAATTATAATATTTACATTTGTACATTATAAATCTATTATTATATTTTATTTATAATTCAAATTCGTGAACGAATGTTTTTAAGTCTGTGTAAGAAAATGTGTCAAGAGCTGTGTTTTCAACATGGAGAATAGTTTTCAAATTTCGCCTACCGTTGAAACGATGAATTCATAAAGCGGCATGTGGCAGTCATGTGTTTTCAATAATTGCTGAAGTGAGCGCGGGATATCTTCAGCATTTTTATAGATATCCAAGAGGCGGTCTGTCAAAGATAATCTTTGCAGATTATATTGTGGACAATCAAAGAAAATATGATCAAGAGTTTCGATAGATACAGTACAAAAGTTACAAGTGGGAGAGTCTAAGAGACCAATCCTGTACAAATGAGCACCACAACGGGAATGTCCCAGACGTAGCCGACAAATTGTGGTATAAAATTTTCTGTTCAAGTAATTATGATTTCTAAGAAACCAGGGAGGAGAGATTTGGTTTTTTATATTAGCCAACCATTTGCCTTTTGTTTGGACAACTTGCTGCCAATAATCCTGAAATTCTTGCAACAATGTGGCTTTAATATGAGACTGTGCGTCTGTGTGTGGTATAGGAATGTTCAAGTTGGTATGTATCTGATTACTATTAACAATAGATTTAGCGAGATAATCAACCTGTTCATTTCCTTCCACACCTATGTGGGAGGGAGTCCAGAATAAAATTATATCTTTTATATGTGATAAGCAATGATATTTATCTCTAATTTTGTATATTATAAAATTAGTTTTAACATCACATTTAGGATACTGTAAAGCTTTTAGAATGCTCATACTGTCTGTAATAACTATCCATTTATTGTAAGAATGTTCTCCAATATACTCTAGCGCAGCATATAATGCAGCACATTCTGCTGTGTATATACTAGCCAAGGTATTTAATCTATGACCAAACCCACTTCGTAGTTTTTTGTCATAAACTGCTATAGATACAGCAGTTTTATTCTTGGAACCATCTGTATAAAGATGATTATAATTTTGCCACTCTCCCAACATACTATATACATCCTCCTTATGCTTTAATGATTCATTAATTACTATTTTAATAGGGTTATACTTTGAGTTATAAGAATTTAAATAACAGGGCCAAAGAGTGCTAGAAAATAGGTTATGATCACAACAAAAATGAAGCATATCAGACATACCTTGTACTTGATAATAGGTATTATTGCCAGTCCTGTTCACATAGTCCTGTGCCTTTAAGAGGAGTGGATGATTATTAATAGATGTTAGTTTGAGAAATAATTTTGACTGTAGATACTTAAATCTGAGTGCTAGTGGGGGAACATTACATTCTACCTGTAATGATACAATAGGAGTAGACCTAAGAGCACCTGTAATGATCCTTAAGCATTTATTTTGTATCTTTTCTAACTTGTTGACTAAAGTATTTACGCCCCCATAACAAAAGAAGGCATACTCAAAATGGCTACGCACTAATGACTTGTATAGAGTTAGTAAAATGCCTGGGTCTGCACCCCAGTATGTACCAGCTAATGACTTTAGAATGTTACAAGCCTTTAATGCTCGATTTTCTAACATTTCAACATATTTATTCCATTTAAGGTTGCTAAGAAATGTAACTCCTAAAAACTTTACTGAATTATCTACAGTAATTTCACGATTACCATAATATATTTTGACATCTCTTGTTCTAATAGACTGCTTTGAAAATATTACTACTTTGCTTTTGACAGCACTGACTTCCAGACTAAGACATTGGAAATAGAACTCCAATTTTTTGAGTGCTGCATTAAGATCTAATGCAACATTTGTTAAATTAGGTCCTGAATTATAAACCACTAGATCATCTGCAAACTGCAAGTTTGAAACTTTATTACCTAAAACAATATTTATTTGATTTATGTATACTATAAAGAGCAATGGACTCAAAATTCCCCCTTGGGATACTCCTCTATATGAATATCGAGGCCCTATTAATTGGTTATTGACCTTAACATAAAGTTTACGACCATGTAAAAAACTAAATATCCAACAAACTATTTTTTCAGGAACATTTAAGGACAGAAGAATGGATGATAATTTTTCTAAATCAACATTATTAAATGCTCCTACAATGTCCAAAAAAACACCAGCCGATATCTTATTTTCAGCCTGGGCACTATGGATGTCAAGACAAAAATGACGTAAACTCTCACAACTAGAGCGACCACATCGAAATCCAAATTGATTATAAGGTAGGAGGTTATTACTTTCAATATAAAATATAAGTCTTTGTTTTATTAACTGTTCAAATATTTTACCCACACAAGAGCTTAATGTAATAGGTCGATAAGAATCAGATAAGCTAGGATCTTTTCCGGGTTTTAAAATTGGAATCAAACAGTCGGTTTTCCATTCTTCTGGAACAGTGGAGTGATGCCACAGGAGATTTAACAGCTTTAGAAAATGATTTAAATTAGAGGGGTTTAGAAGTTTAAACATTTTATATGAAAGCCAATCCAAACCACATGCAGAGTCTTTTCTCGAAGATAAACCAGCTTTTAGTTCTTCTATGGAAAAAGGAGCAATCATGAAGGAGTTACCACTATTTAATGGTTTATTACTGTGAATATTTGTCAAATTTGTTACAGTATCTGGAGTGTATTTATGTAGAAAATTAGATATCCAATTAATGCTAGTGAAACTATTATTATTAGAGTAATAGTTTTTAAATTTCCTCATTTTTGCCCAAATCTGATTCATTGGTGTTAACCTATTTATAGATGAGCAAAAGTCTGACCAAGATTTGCGACGCTCAAGTCTTAAAACACGTTTTTTGTAAGCTTGAGCATGTTTAAAATTAATATAGTTTTGATTATTGGGATTTGATTTAAACAACAAATAAGACTGCTTACAACCTTCTACCACTTTAGTACATTTCCCATTCCACCAAGGAAGCTGTCTTTTTCTTTTAGATATACAGCCAATATTGTTATGACGAGTTTTAGTTGCAGGTACTGAATTTTCAACTGCTTTAAGAATAATTGAACAAAAATTATTGTAAGATGTGAGCAAGTTACAATTATCTATTTCAAATGATTTTAATAACTCATTTACTAAGTTTTGATAAAGATCCCAATTTACTAATTTCAGATTACTGTGCGAAGGAATGTTGGATGAAGTTGAAGAAATTTCAGATTCAGACACTGCCACAGAGAATTTGGTGATTGTGGGCAGGTGATAGCTGCCTAGACAGTCCTCATGAACTTGCCATTCACAGCAAAGAAACAAAGAAGATGACACCATTGTTAAATCTAGTCCATTTGGTCTCCAAGAATTAGTACCCACTGTTGTGGGTTGACCATTATTCAGGAGTATTAAGTCATTGTCGTCCATTGAGTCCATAATGTCTCTACCTCTAGAATCAATTCTATTGCAACCCCAAATGGTATGATGAGCGTTAAAATCACCAGCAATTATTAATGGTTTTGGAATACTATGCAGCAGTCTATTAAATTTAGATATCTCGAAATTAGGAACACTGTTACCAGGACTGTAAAAACTAACAAATGACATTTCTTTTTGGTTGATTTTAATTTTGATTGCTACATTTTGCAAGGAGTTATCACAAAATGTTTGTAGTCTTTGAAAATGTATACCATTTCTGACGAAAATTGCTACACCATTGTGATCATTTCCACAATCATTTCTAATTATTGTATAACCTCTGATACAAAACTGCATATTTGGTTTAAGCCAAGTTTCTGAAATAAGAGCTATGTGTATGTCCTGTTCGTAAAGGATATTTTGAAGCTCAAGTCTGTTACTCAACAGACTTTGAGCATTCCACTGTACTATGTTAAGTTTGTGACTGTTGAATGTGAAGTTTTATTTTTATTCTGTATTGTATCTTTGATGGCTGAACTTATTGCATGTGAGCTAATGCTTTGATTTTGAGTTTTATTTAATGTAATCACTTTAATTATTGATTCTGTAATTAGATTCATTGCTGCTGGATTAGATAAAATTAAGTTAATAATGTCTTGTGTGTTTTCTATTTTATTTAGTGAAGGAAAGTTTGTTGGATGCTTGAATAAATCTGAAAATGGCGTTTTAGTTTTATTTTTGCTATCTATTATTTTTTTTTGTTTGATAGGGCACTGACCAGATACTGAAAGGTGGTTACCTTTACAGTGTACACAAACTGCTTTATCAATAGGAACAGTACATTCTTTATATGAATGATTGTCTGTACAAATTGAGCATCGCTGAGCATTCTTACAAAATTTAGCCAAATGATCAAACCTTAGGCATCGGAAACACTGCTTAACCGGTGGCACATAAGGTCGCACTGGTAGACGCCACATTTTTAAGTGTACGTAGTCTGGGAGTGAAGTAGATGATGCGAAAGTAATAATAACAGCCTGTGTAGGTTGTAATGTAAAACCGCTCTCAGATTTACTTTTTTTCATAATTCTTCGAACAGAAATAATTTTTTTGGTACTCGATAAAGATTTAAAAATTTTTTTGTTGGACATGTCGACAGGTACAGAAGAAATCACTCCCGAAAGTTCAGTGGCACTAGCTGGGATGGACGCCTTAATATTCTGTTCCCTTAAAAACGTTGTATTATCTAAAAATGTGTTGGCTAAACTAGGACGTTCAAAAACTACTCCAATTTTAAACTTATTAATTTTCTTAAGATATTTAATGCCTTTGATGAAGCGCGATAAACAACTACTAAGAGTCAGCATGTCACGACTACCCAGTGGCTGTTCAGTGAGACTTTCTATAAATACTATGAATTCATGACCGGCACATGCATCTTCTGGGTATCGGCGACAATAATCAGTCACCCTATATGGTAAATAAAATTTGTCATCGTCCTCTAACATTGTACGTGAATCTGAATATTGGCTACTTTCGGAGGCAGAATCTGAAAAAGACTCACCTTTATCCCGCTCGGGCTTGGATTTTTTCCGCCTTTTCGACATTTCTTAACACTGACCTAAATTGCTATATACAAAGTTTTACTTATAATAAACTAATTAAATATTAGATATATACAATTAATTATATATTTTACTGCAATTATATGTAATATAATTAAAATAAAAAATATGTAATTAAAAAGACCGCCCTAAGCGTTCGAAAGTTCCCGCGCCTTTTCTGATCATAAAGTATTAACGTTGAGAGTTGTTCATATTGTAATGTTGGTAAATGAGTGTAATTTTGAAATGTTGGCTACAAAAGGTTAACAATTCCATACATTTATTTTGTTCTAAGTTTCCTGAGACTGATTATAATAGAATACTATAATATAATAGAATAGAAGACTATATAATAAAACTATAGTATAATACATTTATATATATTATAGGTATTTGTAATTTTGTGTAATTGTATATTTTGTAATGTATTGTTCCAATAATAAACAACATAAACATGAATGACTCGCATTCCAAGCATAACGAAGAAAAAATATTGAAATATTTGGTGTTAACTGAGAAGCTAGCAGAGGAAATATTGTCCGATAGACGAGAAATTGTTTTACTTGATAAGAGAAGAAATCAGAATCGAGAAGCATTGCGGGATTTAACTAATTCGTCGCAACAAAAATGCTGGTTAACCATAGGCTGTGTTTTAATTAAACACAATCAACAAGCTGCAAAGTCATTACTAGAAGCAGATCAAATGCAGTTGAATATAGACATAAACAAATTAAGAAGCGATCTCAAAGTTAAAGTGAATAATCTACGTGACCTAGAAATGCAACCACCCATACCCGGTTTAATGTTAGTTCCCATGTCTCAAAAAGAAACTGCTGGCTTATCGAATTCGAAATTATTCTCGTAGTATCAACTTTTAGAAAATCATTCGTTTTCCATATATGAATTTAAATGTAGATAGGTATTATGTTTCATGTTCATATAAAATTAGAAACAGCCAGTTTTATTAAATAAATTTATATGTACATTATTAAAATCGATTATTCTGAAGAAAAAAATAATTTCAAACAATTTTAAAACCTTTACACAGGCAAGATAATAGGAATACCCTTCTTAAGAATTAACAATTGTTTCTTGTATTGTTAATAAAGGAACCTTTACTTCTTAAGAATTAACAATTGTTTCTTGTATTGTTAATAAAGGAATAGAAATCAAATACAGTATATTCAATATAATTTAAATCATTTGTACAGTAACTAGGTTTTATACTTTAGCCTTGAACAAGATTGTAAATCTTCCTGTGTGTGATGTTATGTCTCAAGAGGGCATTCGCTAATTATGTAAGGATGATTTTTGCCTTCCCTACCACCATCTAAGATTACATATGATATCTTGTACCCCCCCCTCCCTCTTATATAAGATTCAATCTTCTTTTTCTAAATAATAACATATTAAAAAAGGATCAGTTACACTAAAACTCATAGTTTGAAGTAATTTAAAGGTTTTTATTTCTTGGTAAATAATTTAGCTTCTACTTATTGCTATCAAATATAGATTACCTTTTTATTATTAGATAATAATCTAGTCTTTGGAATATGATTAATATAATTAAAAGTAAGTTGTTAAATAATCTTAAAGACAACAAACATAAATCAGTTAACTAATCTTTACATAAATAACACTTAAAATAATGATCAGTTTTAAATTACTTTTAAAGAAAATAAATTTCATAGTAAAAGGTAGATCAATTAAGATAATTAATCTTTGTCTGGATTGAATGGATGGTCAGATGGAACTTCATCTGGCACGTCTATTGGTATTTAATTTTCTAGTCATTCTGAATCTTCGTCATTGGTAGGGGAATATATTGAATGGCACATAACATTTAAAATAGGTAAAAATGAACATAGGGTAAAACACCTAATAATTGGCACTTTAAGGATCACTATTCATTGAAATTGTAAAATCTATACCTATATGGTATTTCCAGGAAAAAAAATGTATGTGTACTGGACATGGTAGAAAAACAGTTAATTAGTGTCTTTAAACAAATTAAACATTTGCTGGATACTTCTTTAATAAAGTTTCTTTTATTGTTACAAAAATACTATTTTCCCTATTACTGGCATACTTTGACCAATTATTTGCATACGTCCAGACATTGGCATTTCAAATTGTTCAATAAGTATAGGAAAATTGTTTATAAAAAGCAAGGGTAAAGTAAAAGAAAACTAGTAAAGAGGTAAATACTTGGACTCTATATTGAATATAAAATTAAAATAATATACATACATATCATCACACCATATCCCTTGCAAAGTAGGCAGAGAGAACAGAGTGCCAGAGAACTCTATCCTTGCATACTTCACTCGCTTCTTCAACATTCATAATTCTCTTCATACACGCTCGCCGGTTTCGGAGACTCTTGACTCCACCTTCCCTCAGTACGTGACCAATCTGGTCTAGGTAGGTTAGTCTCGGTCTCCCCCGGTACCTACATCCTGCCACTTTTGCATTGTATATCTTAACCAGACGTTAGTTGGGCATTCTTTCCACATGTCCGAACCATCGGAGCATTCCTTTTCGCATCTTTATTATCTTTTTTTTTTTACTTTTCTGCATACCCAGCTCAATAATAATATAATCGGAAAAAATAATCTCTTAAATTAATATAATCAGTTTAAACATTTTAGGACAAACAATATTTAGTCATAAATTTGTATCATATAACTACACTAAAACTTTAACGTAAGAGATCAATAGTAGGAACTGGGAAATATATATCTAAATTATGTAGTTACTATCTATCTACGGTCATATTAATCTTCAAATTCAATCAAAAACTTCTTCTATATCAGCCTCCGTGTATAATATCTTGTTTTGTTGCCCATCTTTATTATCATTAATAACTTTGTCGATATCATTTTCTTTATTTTCTTGTTCATCTGGTGATATTAATGATATAGCAGTGGTATTCAAATTTTTTATACCTGTGTTCAGTCTTCTGTTTGTTCGGGCAAAACAAAAATTCTGGTATTCAAGAGAGATTCTGGTGTAGGTACGTCAAGAAATATAAGCTTTAACGTTCTGAAAATAAAGCTCAAAATAAATATTGAATTGCCAGATACCGAACATTGCAGAAATGCAGAACAGAAGGTACACGAGTGTTCGCGTCATGTTTAATGTGATGTGTGATGTTTAATGTGATGTGATGTTTAGTCGCGTAATGTGTAATATGACAGTACGCGGTCGGGTAATATTACGTGTGATACATCACTCGCATTACTTACACATGTCTAATGCAAACGTAAGCGACCACGGCACGGGACTTATTGTACCTACGCGGTTGTAGACGCTCGAGTTTCGCGTCCCGCGTGTTGGACGCGCAGGCTTGGCCGTACCTTAATATTGTATGTGTGCGGCCCGTATTGCAGTATTGTTCAATATTATTGCCGATTTCCAGAAATTTTGATTTTGTCACAGCAATATCAGGGGGAGGCAGGGGTATTGTCAATAATATTGTCATAAGCAGGCGCCCGGTAATATTTAAGTTGAAAAAAAGATTTCAAGGCAGGCGGCGAGACGTTCATGTTTTTTGTAAAAAATGGAGGACGCAAACAGTATCCATAGCGAAAATAGTGTTGATAATACTACTTTCAGACAAAGTCAATATTTGTCAATATTAATTAATACACGGGAAACGTATCCAGAATTATGGAATAAGTACATCCAGCGAAGCATATCGTGATAAAATTAGGGAAAACAATGCGCTTGATAAGTTGCTAGATATTTATAAAAAAATTAAACCAAATAGTACGATACGATACGAGCTAATTTTCGGAATGAATTAAAGAAAATACATAAATCGAAATCATCAGGAAAGGGGACCGATGAGGTTTATGTTCCGTCTTCCTGAACATATTATAAATTGGTGGTTTTATCAAATGATGAACAACCAGTAAATAAAACTACGGAGGTTAATATTTTATTTTAATAAATTTATCAATTAATTTCACATTAGGTAGGTTAGTACAAAACTAACTTACAATTATAGTTCATCTAATCTAAGAAGTGCATTTTGACGTTTTGCAATTTTTAATACACAATAACCTTGGTCAAACGTGTACACATGATTGCAAACAATAAATCTGATATTTTAAAAAACTATTAAGTTATTTACGTAATTAACGTTGTGGGTGACTTTCTCGTAGGTACTATAATCTAATGTTGAAACTCGTAAAACTAATTTAAAATTAAAATAACATGGTACATAGTAATTGTTATTGACGATCTTACAATGTCACGTCATCACGTTCTATACAGTAGTGCTTGAAAACTTCCAATTTACGAATATCCAAATAATCGGTAAAAATATTAGAATAATATAATTAATTGAATAGAGATTTTGACAGAGATGTACGTTTCGACAATTTTATTGATAAGGAAATAATTATTAATGTTCGCGACGATGGTAATTCAAGTAATAGTAGTGACTCTGAATAAATAGCTATTTTCAAATCCAGTTTTTGTTTTTACTTAACCCAATTCTACTAAATATGATGAATTGATTTTATGCTAAAATAATTAAATTTGTTTAGTATTAATTTAGCACTTAATTTATTCATCTCCTTTATGAAAAAAAAATATAAACCGATTATTAATTAAAAAGAATCATTATCGATTTCTCACTAAAATCGGATTTTTTCGATAGCGATTATTTGGTTCGCATACCTTGTTTAGGTATGCGAACCAAATAATACCTTATTCCGACAGCTGTCAAAGTGCACTTCTTAGATTAGATAGACTTTAGATTAGATATTTGAACTACAAAAGTATTGACAATAGTTATCTCTTATTATTTTAGCATTTAAAGCTGCATTTCTATTTTGAGTTGACTGCAGATCAGTTATACAGACTGATGATAATTTTCCGTGTGGTGACGGAGTAAAAATACAATTCACCACCATATCTTACCCGTGGGTGATCGTACGAGACGACTAAGGGATATAAAACACATATAACATCTATGCAAGAGAAGGAGAAATCGAAAGAACCCTGTACCAACACCTCTGACGAGCGTGGTGTAGTAGGTCAATTTCCCTCCCATTATGGAGGAGGCTCGAACCTAACAGTGGGACATATATGAGCTGAGATGATGACGATGACTGATGATGATTCCTTTTCTTGGTTTAAATAAAAGGAATCGTTTTTTTAATTAAAAAGTTGTGTAAGTAACAACAGGATAAAGTCAGTTTCGTTGCTTTGTCGGGTTCTAGATTTATAGCCTTTTCAAAAATACCAAAACGTTTAGCCAATATATCAAAAGTACACTCAACCGTTGATCTAGCCCTTGACAATTTTTTATTGAATATTAGCTCATTAGAGCTGCAGTTTTTTTGCGAGTACCTATGGTTTCATCAAATTTGGGCCCAAGGCAAAAGCTTCATCAGCCACGAATACGTAAGGAAATAGGTTTGTGGTATTTGAAAGATTAATTGGATTAGGTAAGTTAAGTAGACCTTGTTCATAACACTGCCAAAATTTTGAATAGAACAGGACTCCACCATCAGATATCCGACCATTGATACCAACATCAACCATCATAAATTCTTTATGAGCATTTACTAAAGCCAATAAATCAATACTATGGAATCCTTTATAATTAAAGTAACGTGAGCCTGAATTTTGTGGCATAATATTCCCTATATGCTTGCCATCCAGCGATCCTAAGCATGTAGGGACTCCATGAATACGTCCAAAATCATCGACCACTTCTTTCCACTCTGCCTGCGTTGATGGAATCTAAAACAATGAAAGAAAAAACGTCACTATAATTTGTAATTAACATTTTTTTATATTACAGGCAAACAAAGAAAATGATAAAGACCAGCATAGTTATTCTATTAGCTCAATGGATCCACCTCCAACTCCAACATCAGGAGCAAACAAAAGAAAAAAGTAGAATGACCAGCAAAACCTTTTACAAAGGACTTTATCATTGTTGGAGAAGGGTAGTTCATAAGATCAAGAGGAATGTTATCTAGCTAAAGTTTGGGCCGCTAAACTGACAAAACTGGAGTCTGCGCAAAAACTTTTTGCAGAAAAGGCAATTAACGACATTTTGTTTGAGGCACTGCTTGGAAAATTGAACAAAAACTCCGTTTTTTTTTTTTGGTAACGCAGTGGTTCAAGAATGCAATTTCCGCACTAACCCCCGTCTGTCGGAAAAACAGACGAGGAGTGTGGGACTCGCTAGCCCCGTGGCTAGAATACCCACTAAACTCTTTCCACTGCGATTGCTGTTAGCCTAGGGGCTGTTACAGCGTAACCGGGCTGTGGGTGAGCGCTGAGGGCTCTCAACCCGAAAACAAAAACTCCGTAAAAGATAATGAATATGTACCATATACTTTATCGCCTGTGCTGCCCATAGAGTCACTAGATAGTTCCAGAGTGAACTTTATCCCATCAATTAGTCTATCACCACGCACACAAGATTCTATTCTAAGATACAGCTTAACTCCTTCGCCAAATTCCATATACCATACACCAATCAACCAATTGTAACCACCGGTGTTCCATCTCAAATAATATTACGGCCGCCACTGACACAATTGCAACAGTGTGAGTATATTCCTCAAGATACAATGTCTCAAGAAAATAACTATAATAATAATATAACTTCTAATATATAACAATTGAAGCCGACGTACATGCCGAGTAATACGCCAAAAGAAGATTGTTCTCAGTTTTTTCAAGCCTTCAAATAGGCGAATTGTTTGATTTGAATACGAGTATATTAATAATAACTATTTGATTATGACTTTTATTTGTTTTAATCAAAATACCTATACATAGCATGGGTAGTAAATTACCTAACCTAATGATTACCGATTACATAGCTTAGATGCTTTAATGCAGAATATACTACTTTTTTAGCCCACAGTGCAAAGGAGAAGGCTAATGTTCTGGGTTAATTCTTTGCCTGTAACTCGACCTTGGACGCGGGAGCTGCCACACCGCCTACCATTCCGAGGTGTGAAAGCTCTCTCTGAAATCCGCATTACGCATCGAGCGATCAGGCGAGAGCTGCGGCTTCTAGACGTCCATAAGTCGAGCGGGCTGGATGGCATCCCTGCGGTGGTCTTGAAAACGTGCGCCCCCGAGTTGACCGCGGTCCTTACGCGCCTATACCAACTTGCCTATGACACTAATAGGGTTGCATCTTCGTGAAAGGTAGCCCATGTCCACCCGATCCCGAAAAAGGGAGACCGGTCGGATCCGTCGAAGGCCGATTGCGATAACATCCTTGTTCTTCAAGATGATGGTGAAAATAATTAACCGCCAGCTTCTGCAGTACCTTGAGGATCACCAGCTGATCAGTGACTGACAGTATGGCTTTCGTCATGGCCGGTCGGCTGGTGATCTTCTTGTGTACCTCACACACCGTTGGGCAGAGGCCTTGGAGGGCAAGGGTGAGGCGCTAGCGTTCAGCCTAGATGTCGCAAAGGCGTTCGACAGGATCTGGCACAGGGCCCTTCTATGGAAGCTACCATCATATGGAATCCCCGAGGGACTCTGCAATTGGATCACCAGCTTTCTGGATGGTCGGAGCATAAAAGTAGTCGTCGATGGCTCCTTAGCTCCTTCTCCGAGACCATGACCATTAATGCTAGTGTACCTCAGCGCTCGGTGCTCTCCCCGACGTTGTTTATTCTGCATATAAACGACTTACTCTCAATAGAGAGTATACGTTGCTATGCAGATGACAGCACGGGTGACGAGCGATATACCGAGCATCAGAATGTCCCTTGGAGCATGTTACAGGAAAGACGGGCTCTACTTGTGTCTGAAATCGAGTGCTCTCTGGGGCGGGCCTCGGAATGGGGTGAACGGAACTTAGTCTAGTTCAACCCCACTAAGACACAAGTTTGCGCGTTCACTGCGCAGAAGGATCCGTTTGTCATGGCCTCTCAGTTCCAAGGAGTAACTCTCCAAGTTGCCGAGAGTATTGGGATCCTCCGCATTGAACTGTCGAGCAAAGTCCAGCTTGGGAGTCATTTGGAGGACAAAGCCAAATTGGCAAGCAAAAAGTTAGGCATGCTGAGTAGAGCTAGGCGGTACATCACGCCGAAACAGCGTCTTGTGCTATACAAGGCACAAGTTCGTTCTCACGTGGAGTACTGCTCTCATCTCTGGGCAGGCGCGCCTAATTATCAGCTAGACCCACTTGACTCCCTGCAAAGAGGCGTGCTGTTCGAATCATCGATGATCCCAATCTCACGGACAGATTGGAGTCGCTGGAGCAGCGGAGAGAGTTTGGGTTACTCTGTGTACTCTATCGGCTCTTTCACGGGGAGTGCTCTGAGGAACTGTTTGACTTGGTAGCACCGTCACCGTTTTACCATCGTACCACTCGACACCGCAGCAGGGTTCATCCATTTTACCTGGAAACGATACGGTCCTCGACTGTACGTTTTCAGCGAACATTTCTTCCACGTACGTGCAAGATCTGGAATGAACTACCGGCTGCTGTGTTTCCCAAGCGCTATGACATGTCCCTCTTCAAACGAGGTTTAAGGAGAGTACTTTCTTCACGGTAGGCAACCTCCTAGCTGTGCCCCTGGTGTTGCTAAGGTCCATGTGCAGCAGTATCACTTACCATCAGGTGCGCTGCTGGCTCGTTTGCCACCACCGGCAATAAAAAAAAAGAAAAAACTTTGAACAATCTCACAGGACGTAAATTAAGGTGTTACAAGTGTCCAAAACTGCTGCGCTAATAGACCTTGGGAATATTAAAGTGGAATACTTCACAGTGAAATCCAATCGTCGAGGTCTCTTCCTTTTCCGTCAGAATAGTAGGAGAGCTTGGACGTGACTGATGCTCAGGGTTCTTGATCCTATATTGCAAAGTAGCCCGCGGCACTTGATAGATCTTTGCCGCCAATTTCTTGCTCATTCCATCTTTTACAGCTTGCAAAGCTTTATTTAAGTTCTCCGTGTCGTATATTTTACGTCGGCATATTGGTTTGGGTTTCTTTCTGAATGAAATAAAAGAATACAACGGGTAGGCCCACGGAGTCCGTGCGTAGGCCGTTGTATTTTTTTGTTTCATGGTCATAAAAATCGGATAAACTAAAAATAAAATCATAGTATATGTAACATGCCCAATTATTGGCCGTAATAATAAATATTTGGTAATTTCACAGTTGGCATCGGTTAACTAGCGACCCGCCCTCGCTTCGCTTCGGTTACGTCAGTTCAGTTGTGTAGTTTAACTTTGTTACATAGAATTCCTTTCGGAGAAAGAATTTCTTAAAATCATAGTTCATCTGACCCTTACAGGACAGAGTGAAAGTCCACACCAAATTCCAAGTCTGTAGGGGTAGTATTGGAAAATGTGGATTTTTTGGGTTAACACTTCCGCAATCTCCTTTACGAGGTAAAATTTTTAATGCCGTTCATAGTTTACCTCTGTATCGTAACACAAATACACATACCGAAATTCAAGTCTGTAGAAGCTATATTTAAAAAATGTGAATTTTACACCCCTTGCGGGTAGAATTTCGTAAAATCCGTTCTTAGCTGACCTTTACTCGACGAAAGGAGTATTCCTACCAAATTTGAAGTCTGTAGGCCTTATGGTGCCAGAGCAGTGGCGGATTAACAGGGGGGCGGAAGGGGCGTCCCGCCCCGGGCCTCTGGTTTTGGAGGTCCCCCAAATGCCTCCGCGTTCACCTGATCAAATCCTAAACTAGACTTTAAAAATGTGCTTCGTAGCTTCATAATTTCATCAAGATCAAAACACTACAGCAGACACAACATTT
Source organism: Lymantria monacha (assembly GCA_905163515.2). NCBI lineage: Eukaryota > Metazoa > Arthropoda > Insecta > Lepidoptera > Erebidae > Lymantria > Lymantria monacha. The sequence goes on from LR991082.1 coordinate 21,459,845, forward strand.
TCAAGATCCATCAAAAGCAAATCTAGATACAAGATCAGGAGCAAGCCTGATCCCACCGGCTGTTTGTGATTTTAGCTTTCTAACCTATATACAATTCTGGCTTTCTATACTTTTTTTTTGGGTAGGCTGTGGTTCGGACACGCCTCCCGTTTCGTCCGGGGCGACGAAAGAGCAGCGCGTGGCCCCATAAACCACTGTATTCCCTCCCAATCGCCATTACGCCAGCCACTGGTACCGCTTCCTTGCCATCCGTGGCCAGCCCGGCGGGTTACCCTTTCGGGTATCATCCCTTTTCGATGCCCTGACTATTCCTCGGTCCAGGCACTCGCGGTCTTAGCTAGGGCCGAACCAGGCGCAGGTACTCGCGCCTGCGCCGCCCCAGGCACCGGTGGTAAAGCATTTAACACAAGAAGTTTTCCTCTCGGAGCCGTGCTGTCGCCTCCTTCCGTGAGACGACTGTCGCAGAAGGTGGCGAGGCCACGTCTCGGTTCCTGACTCTGTCAAGCGTCGCTCGTCATCGGTCGGCACCGATTACTGCGATGAGTTCATGGGGCTGCTCTGACCAGTCCACACAGACCTCGAGCGTGTGCTGCGCAGTGTCCTCCTCGTAATCGCAGTGGTGGTAGGACGGTGTCCTCTCTCCTCACGACCGTGTGCAGGTATTTTCCGAAGCAACCATGCCATGTCAAGATCTGTACCAGTCTCGTTCTCTTTACGCTTCTCTCTCGTCTCGTTTACATACATCAACCAATAGCGTGTATTTTTTCTCGATCTCCCTTACTCTCTCGCTCTCAGTCTCAGTCTCAGATGAGGGACCTCTCGCTCCATAGCCATGTGCGTTATGCGCTGTTCCCCCTATCTTACTCTCTCTCAATCTTTCTCGTTAACTCTCCTCTCTCTCTCCCTCACTCCCACCTTTCGCTCCATGGCACTGTTCGTGATGCGATGTTAGCTCTATCTCACTCTCTCTCTCGATCTATCTCACTCGCTTGCTCCCTACTCTCGCTCCATGGCTTGTGCTTCATGGTATGTTCGCCCTTTCTCACTCTTTCTCAATCGGTCTCACTAATATTGCGTTAGTTCTGTAAAATTTTTATCCTCATGGCGCGCAAATTATATATATTATATGTATATATATATTATATATATTATATGTATATATATATATATATATATATATATACATATATATACATATATATATATATATATATATATATATATATATATATATATATATATATATATATATATATATATATATATTATATATATATATATATATATACATATATATATATATATAACTCAAAGGTGACTGACTGACATAGTGATCTATCAACGCACAGCCCAAACCACTGGACGGATCAGGCTGAAATTTGGCATGCAGGTAGATGTTATGACGTAGGCATTCGCTAAGAAAGGATTTTGATTAATTCTACCCCCAAGGGGATAAAATAGGGGATGAAAGTTTGTATGAAACTTTGTCAATTTTTAACCGATCGGGCTGAGACTTTGCATGCATAAAGCTATTATGACGTAGGCATCCCCTAAGAAAGAATTTTGAGATGCAGGCTATATAAGATTAGTAACTTTTCAGTTTAAAATATACGAATTTCTGTATGCTAGCGCCATCTACATTGAGTTATCTTGGAGAGAACTTTGAATTAACCATTTTTGTGCATAGTGCATAGATAATATATCTAGCGGATTATATTTGACGACTAGCTTTTGGCCGCGGCTTCGCTCGCGTAAGTTTTCGTTTGGTTTAAGTATAGGTTTTGTCGGTTAGACGTTTGTAAAATAGCTAAAGAAAATCTGAACGTTAATATAATACATGCAGATAAAAAACCACAAAGAGAAGACAGAGGCAGATTTAATGCACCAACGGCAAATGAAGTGGCTGTTGTATTGGTAGATCAGCATTTTGACTGAAGAGACATTATCCTCGAAAGCCGAAGTAACTCACTTCAGCGTATCAGTGAGATACATCGAGATTATGACGCGCTGCAGTACCCGTTGATGTTTTGCTGGGGTTACCTCTATACGACGCCGAGTAGATTTCTGTGCTGCTATGGGAAGATAGGCATCAAAATGCCCACTGGACAAATCTTGGCTGAATCGTAATCGTCTTACCGGATAGTCGTTATATCCAGATTCCGTATATATGAGACCGTTTCTATAAACTTCAAACGTAAATGGGAATATTAATCCTGCTGCTATTAACTCACAAAATCCGCCATAAGTAGGATTTTTCATCATATCAGCAAAATATTCTTCAGATGTTACGTAGTTATCACCATTCCTGTCGTGGGTCATAATTGAAAACTTGCTCCAGTCATTAACCACATATTTGACAATTTCTGAACGCCCCTCCATCGCTCTATCTTGTGTGCCGTACATAAAATAAGAGAGAGCACGAAACAAACATGCACCGTCACCAACAATAGGGACGACAGTACATTCTTCAACTTCTCCATTAACGTACAGATTTTCTTAGCCATTTTAAAAAAGTCTAACCGACAACACCTATACTTAAACCAAATGAAAACTTATCTGACATATGACAGTATGACTGACATAGTGATCTATCAACGCACAGCCCAAAAATTAAAAAATTAATCCTAATTTTTTACACACGCTAAACAAAAGTAAAGCCGCAAAAACTATACCTAATTAATAATAATACTTTTTAACGCGAGCGAAGCCGCGGGCAAAAGCTAGTATATATATATATAAGAGATTTCCACCTATGTATTGACTCATCACGATATCTCTGGAACCACAAGGCCTACAAACCTCGAATTTGGTAGGAATATTTCTTTTGCCGAGTAGAGGTCAGCTAAGAACGGATTTTACGAAATTATATACCTAAGGGGGTGAAAAAGCAGGGCAAAGTTTGTATGGGACAACGTGATTCCTTGGTCCAATCTATTTCAAATTTTGCATAAACATTTTTTAACAGAATTGATGAAAGATGAGATTCATATTTTATTGAGATTTATCTCCTAACTGGGTTAAAAAGGGGTGGAAAGTTATTTTAGGGGTGACTTGCTATAAAGTTGATATCAATACTTCTTAGTAATTTTGATTTAAAAGACATTTTATTTTGACACATGTTTGTAAACTCAATTCGATTATATTCAAAAAACCGGCTAAGAGCGACTCGGAGTCGCGCACGAAGGGTTCCGTACCATTATCTATAAATGGCAAAATAATCATGTTTGTTGTATGAGAGCTTAAATTCTCTATTTGTTTTATTTTAATTTAATTATTTATTTCTAAAGGGAATATATTACTAAATATCCTGTGAATATTTCAAACGTCTACCTATTTTTGTTATTAATATCGAGCAAAAACGAGCAAAAAAATTACCTTTGTTGTGTGGGAGCCCCCCTAAATATTAATTTTATTGTTTTTTTAGTATTTGTCGTTGTAGCGGCAAAAGAAATTCATCAACTATCACGGTTCATGAGACCAACCTGGTGACAGACAGGCAAAGCAGCGGATGGATAGCAGAGTCTTAGTAATAGGGTCCTGTTTTATCTTTTGGGTATGGAACTCTAAAAAGGGTGATGACACATAAACGTTCTTCTTCTTCTCTTTGTGTACTGGCAATCAGCTACTTATACGAGCTATTGTGCCAGTGTCAAGTTATAATTATTTTTACGTTTTTGGTCTTTCAGGTTAGTCATTGTCTATAGTCTATCTAATCTAAGAAGTGCACTTTGACAGCTGTCAGAGTAAGTTATCTAGGTATGTGAACCAAATAATCGCTATCTAAAATATCCGATTTTGATGAGAAATCGATATTAATTCTTTGTAATTAATAATCGGTTAATTTTTTTATTTTTCAAAAAGGAGATGAAATATTAAGTGCTAAATTAACACTAAACAAATTTAATTATTTCATCATAAAATCTATTCATCATATTTAGTGGGATTAGGTTAAGTAAAAACAAAAACTGGATTTGAAAATAGCTATTTGTTCAGAATCATTAGTATTACTTGAATTATCATCGTCGCGAATATTAATAATTATATCCTTATCGATAAAATTATCGAAACGTACATCTCTGTCAAAATCTATATTCGATTAAATATATTAATCTAATATTTTTACCGATTATTTAGATATTCGTGAATTGGAAGTTGTCAAGCACTACTGTTTAGAACGTTATGACGTGATATTGTAAGATCGTCCATAATAATCACTATTTACAATGTTATTTTAATTTTAAATTAGTTTTACGAGTTTCAACATTACATTATTGTACAAGAAACTCACTCGCAACGTTAATTATGTAAATAACTTAATATTTCTTTAAAATTTCAGATTTATTGTTTGCAATCATGTGTATACGTTTGACCAAGGTTATTGTGTATTAAAAAATGCGAAACGTCAAAATGCACTTCTTAGATTAGATGAACTATAAGTCAAATTGTCACCATCATCAGCGTTGCTATGGCTACACTGTTAATGGTATCTTGTGGGAATTTTGATGGAAAACGAAAATGTTGTAAAGCACATTTATATGATATTCACTACATCCCAGTAGTTCCGCCGCATCATCATCACAGCCCATATATCATCCATGCACTCTGAAAGTACTTAACCGATTTTAATCAAATTTGCATAATATGTGTAGTTTGATCCAACTTAAAAAATAGGATAGCTTCCATCTCAATTTATAGTCACAATATTATTTTATTGCAAATTATTTGTCTGTTATTTGACAGTCACAATTATCTGTTATCTCCAAACGATTCTAACAGATGGTGGTATCTGTTGACTGGATTGAGTAAGTATTTAATAGATAGCGCTATGTTAAACGTAGAAACGTTTCATATAAGCTACAATTTATTAGCATAACCACATGTTACTGAGACTACCTCAGCCACAGCAACGCGTGGCCGGGTCTGCTAGTATATATATATATATATATAGAAATAGATAGATGATACAAATCGAAGTCGTCCACTAATAATATAAGTTCACTAAATAAACCTCTAAAATCATGCAGTCTGAAAAACCATTTTTGATTATGATTGATGATTTTAGCCCCCTCTCCTTAGGTATGGTAAGGGTATGTATAGATTGCCTCAACATTCCCCTCTCCTCTGAGGACCATTACGTAATTAATAAATGGCCCCCAAGAATACTGCTACAATGGATAGGGGCATTCTGGGCAACATTTGACACAATATAATAACAGCAATTTGTAATTCATCTGCCAAACTTGGATTGTGGTATATTCCATTTGAAAAGACCTGTATTCAGTAGAGTACAAAAAAAAATACATTGATGTAGTGATGGATGAATGAAAATATAAAATTGGCAGAATCGGTGGCGATTGAGGATAAAAATGATGTATCAGACAAGTACCGAAAATTTATTTTATAATAAAGAAATTACAGAAGTAGGTACATCATATAACATATGTACCTACTTACCTATAGTTATACAAAAAGCTGTCCTATTTGTACTTTAGATTTTTCACCAGATCTTCAATATGTCCATAATCTTATATCTTTAAACGAGCAATTCTTGTGTATATATATATATATATATATATATATATATATATATATATATGTATATATATATATATATATATATATATATGTAGGGGGGCATAGTCCGGAGCGTGCTCGTTCGCGTCCCCTGCCAGTCTAATTAGACTGTAGCAGTCTAATTAGACTGGCAGGGGAAAAAATCCGGCTCGAAATGCGTACCGCAATGCGGGTTAGGGCGTCCCCCGGAGGCGACGCGTACCGACCCGCCCCCGTCGGTACGAACTTCGGCAGTTGCGGTGATGGGGGCCGCCACCCATCACGCCTTGCCCAGTCAGGCGAGTCGAGGAGAGCAGAGTGCCGGGTGGGCACGTGGAATGTAAGAGGTTGTGTGGAAGGTAAGTTGCACGAGCTGATATCCGCCATGGCGGACAAACAGCTAGACGTGCTCTGTGTAACAGAGACCAAGCGAAGGGGCAGCGACGCCTGCGATCTTCCTGGTGGCGGGATGGCTCTGTGGTCTGGTGTACCACAGAGCGATCGAGCCAGCATGGGGGTAGGAGTACTGCTGTCCTCTCGCTTGGCCTCAGGTGTGAAGGATTACGGAATGTATGATCCCAGACTTCTTTGGGTCCGTATAAAACTTGGTGTCACCAAGGTATTCATGGTTGTAGCATATGCTCCCGTAGGATCCTCGGTGGCATCAGACCTAGAGAAGTTTTGGGATAATGTTAGGGAAGTTCTGGATATGGCAGAAACCAGTGAACGCGTGATTGTATGCGGAGATTTGAACGGATGGGTGGGGACCAAGCGTCCTGACTATGAGGACGTACTTGGTCCATTTGGTGATAAGAGAGTGAACGACGCAGGTAGGCTCATAGCGGATGTATGCATGGAGAGAAACCTTATTGTGTCAAACACATTTTTCCAATATAAAGACATCCATATGTATACATGGAGAAGGAATGAACAGAAAAGTATAATAGATTTAATTTTGGTAGACAGTCGCCTCCGAAGCAAAATATTGGACGCAAGAGCCTACAGGGGCCCCACAGTCGATACGGACCATTATCTCGTTATTGCGAGATTTAGTGGTCTGTTCAGAAAGTGGAGGCACTGGCGAGAGCGTGTCCACTTTGGAGGGCTTGAAAGAATAAAGGTTGAAAGGTTGCAAGAAGAGTGTGTAAGAGAAAAGTATGCAGAGGGTATCCGAGAACGGCTCACGATGGCAAGCCAGCCGCAATCGGACATTGAAGAATGCTGGAGAGTATTGAAAGAGAGTATGGTAGACACAGCGAAAGAAGTATGTGGAAGTTCAAAGAAGCATATAAACACAAATGGTGATGCATGGTGGGATGCGGAAGTGGCAGCTTCCGTAGAGCAAAAGAAGAAAGCGTGGCTGGACTATGTCTCTTCTTTGAATCTGAATGACAGTATGACTGAACAGAAGAAAGAAATATATCGGCAATGTAAGAATGACACCAAGGCCTTAGTGAAAGAGAAACGTGATAGAGCAAGTATGAGTGCAGAAGATAGACTGACCAAAAACTTCGAGGGTAACACCAAACTCTTTTGGAGGGAGGTGAAGAAGTCTCGGGGTGGTTGGTCAGCCTTCAGAATGAATAAAATAAGGTCTAAAGGTGGAGACATTCTTACACAAATACAAGACGTGTTAAGCCGATGGAGTGAATATTTTGGCGATATGTATGCGGATGCTACGGTTGGCGCCGGTGTCGCATGTGGTCTAGTAGCTCAACATTCGGCGACGGCGTCCTCCGATGGCATCAGTATGGATGAAGTTGAATGGGCGATAAGAAGTTTGAGAAATGGTAAGGCAGCGGGCATTGATATGGTGTCTGCCGAGATGATCAAGCTCGGTGGCTCCTGTGTCCGGGAGGCGTTCCTGTTGCTCCTCAATTTATGTTGGAGCTCGGGAATGGTTCCCGGGGACTGGAATAGCGCAGTCATCGTGCCTTTGTTTAAAAACAAGGGTTCACGTTATGACTGCGCAAATTACAGAGCCATAAGCTTGACCAGTTTGGCAGCAAAAGTGTATGGTAAAATTATTGAAAGGAGAATGAGGATGGTGTCCGATGGTTTACTGTGTGAGACACAAGGAGGTTTCAGGAGTGGAAGGGGATGCATGGATCAAGTGTTCTCTCTGCGCAACATTGTGGAGAAGCATCTGGCCCTAGGTCAGAGGGTTTTCTGCAGTTTTGTGGATCTGGAGAGAGCATTTGACACGGTTGTACAAAAGGAACTTTGGGACATTTTACCGGAGTATGGTATTAACGGTAAACTGCTGCAGGCTGTGCAATCCAGTTACATGGGCTGTAGAGCCTGTGTGCGGCTGAATGATGGAATGTCACCTTGGTTTGACGTCAATATCGGCGTTAAGCAGGGCTGCGTTCTATCAGCCAGGCTGTTTATCATATATCTGGATAAATGTCTCCAAAGGTTGAACGATATGAATGTGGGAGTCCAGATGGGTGACTCAGTGGTCTCTGCTCTGCTTTATGCAGATGATGCAGTCCTGCTGGCACAGTCAGCGACTGACCTGCAGACCCTAGTCGACACAATGACAGAAGATTGTAAGAAAAGGGGTCTACGCGTGAATGTGAGCAAAACCAAAATAATGGTCTTTGAAAGAGATGAAGCCAGAACAGATGTAAGAGTAACAATAGGTAATGATGTACTAGAGCAAGTGGATGAATTTGTATATCTTGGATGTGGATTTAGCCGAGATGGACGGTACACCACTGATATAGAGCGAAGAGTGAATGCGGGAAATAGAGTGAACGGAGCGTTGGGGCAACTTCTCGGCAGCCACCACCTCAGCCAGAAGGCACGTGTAGCAATACATAACGCAGTGCTTGTCCCAACATTACTGTATGGAAGCGAGAGTTAGGTATGCAGAAAAGAGTATGAAAGTAAAATTAATGCGGTCGAAATGCGATCTCTTCGGCAAATCTGTGGAGTTAGGCTGACCGACCGCATTCGTAACGACGACGTAAGAGAGCGAGTAGGTATGAAAGAGAGTATTGGTGTAAAGATGCGAAAGGGAATGCTCCGATGGTTCGGACATGTGGAAAGAATGCCGAACGAACGTCTGGTTAAGAAGATATACAATGCGAAAGTGGAAAGATGTAGGTACCGAGGGAGACCGAGACTAACCTACCTAGACCAGATCGGTCAGGTACTGAAGGAAGGTGGAGTCAAGAGTCTCCGAAACCGGCGAGCGTGTATGAAGAGAATTATGAATGTTGAGGAAGCGAGTGAAGTATGCAGAGATAGAGTTCTCTGGCACTCTGTTCTCTCTGCCTACCCTGCAAACGGCACCAACAATTTTCATGAAATTTAGCTTGTAGGAGGTTTCGGGGGCGATTAATCGATCTAGCTAGGTTTCATTTCTAGAAAATATTGTTTTGTATGTATTTTCAGGCAATAAAAAGTATAATTTTTCATTGGTTGTTAACTATTAAAATATGAAGGCAAATTTAGACGCTGTCATTAAGAATAGACATAGCTCAGTTGGAACATCGAGTAGTATAATCCAAACAAACCGGAGTTCGGTTCGGATCGTTTCCCTTTTTCGTTTCGCTTTTTTCATTTTTTGCCTTTTTTTTATTATTTTATTAATTATTAACATTTGCCTGCGTCTTCGTCCGCGTAGAAATCGAAAATGGTTTTAATAGATTTTTTTGGTTTTTTACGTGATTAAGTTTATTATCTATATATATATATATATATAATATGTTTAAAAACTCAATTCGATTATATTCAAAAAACCGGCTAAGAGTGACTCGGAGTTGCGCACGAAGGGTTCCGTACCATTATCTATAAATGACAAAATAATCATGTTTGTTGTAGGGGGAAATGTAAATTGTAAATTCTCTATTTGTTTTATTTTAATTTAATTATTTATTTCTAAAGGGAATATATTACTAAATATTCTGTGAATATTTCAAACGACTACCTATTTTTGTTATCAATATCGAGCAAAAACCTTACCTTTGTTGTATGGGAGCCCCCTTAAATATTTATTTTATTGTTTTGTAGTATTTGTCGTTGTAGCGGCAAAAGAAATTCATCATTTGTGAAAATTTTATTTGTCGTTGTAGCGGCAAAAGAAATTTATCATCTGAAAATTTCAACTGTCCAACTATCATGGTTCATGAGAGCAACCTGGTGATAGACAGGCTAAGCAACGGATAGACAGCAGAGTCTTAGTAATAGGGTCCTGTTTTATCTTTTGGGTATGGAACTCTAAAAAGGTTGATGTCACATAAACGTTCTTCTTCTTCTCTTTGTGTATTGGCAATCAGCTACTTATACGAGCTATTGGTGCCAGTGTCAAGTTATAATTATTTTTACGTTTTTAGTCTTTCAGGTTAGTCATTGTCTAAGTCAAAATGTCACCATCAACAGTGCTATGGCTACACTGTTAATGGTATCTTTGAAAATGTTGTAAAGCACTTTTATATGATATTCACTACATCCCAGTAGTTCCGCCGCATCATCATCACAGCCCATATATCATCCATGCACTCTTAAAGTACTTAACCGATTTTAATCAAATTTGCATAATATGTGTAGTTTGATCCAACTTAAAAGAGAAGATAGCTTCCATCTCAATTTATAGTCACAATATTATTTTATTGCAAATTATTTGTCTGTTATTTGACAGTCACAATTATCTGTTATCTCCAAACGATTCTAACAGATGGTGATATCGGTTGACTGGATTGAGTAAGTATTTAATAGATGGCGCTATGTTAAACGTAGAAACGTTTCAAATTCAAATTCAAATTAATTTATTATGTATAAACCCTGTGAGGGCACTTACATATTGTCAGTATTAACAATTTAATTTTAATCTAATAAACTACCACCGGATCGGAACTAGACCACTACTGAGAAGATCCGGCAAGAAACTGAGCGGGTTTGTATTTTATTATTTTTTTTCATTTTTTTTTATATATATAAAAAGAATGGTACATGTAAGAAATAGCTCCAGTGTGATGCCCTTCGAACCTAATAGTTTAAATACAATGTAAAATAGCCAATGGCTGGACCAGATCCCACAAGCGGCACCCGATCACGAGTTAACTACTAGAGCAGCCATCACTCCCCTCAACCACCTTGAAGGGAAGGGAGGGACCCGCTCGACGCAGCTACCGCAAGTAGACCTTTCAGTGAGCATGACCAATACCATGTATTACTAACGCTAACCAAAGTCAAAATTCGTTAGGCAAGACACGCTACGCTTCACAGGTATGTAAGATCATTATAAAAAAAAACATAAAACAAACAGTTTACAAAGACAAGGTAATTTCTGAATGAGGAGCTGCTCATAGCTAGTCTGTACTATCGCTTAGATAATCCGAGATTTTATAATAACCTTTCTTACAGAGTCTGTTCTTGACAGCCCTTTTAAATTTATTCACAGGCATGTCTCGGATATCTTTTGGCAGTTTATTATAGAAGCGTATACATTGACCCATAAATGACCTATTAATTTTTTCGAGACGAGTCGTGTGTACAACTAATTTGTCCTTATTCCGAGTATTAACACAATGAATGTCACAATACCTTTCAAAATTATTGATATTTCTTTTTACATACAATACGTTTTCGTAAATATATTGCGATACAACAGTCAGAATATTTACTTCTTTAAATTTTTCTCGAAGTGAAACTCTTGGGCCTAGTTTATAAATTGCGCGGACAGCCTTTTTTTGGAGAACAAAGACACTACTCAGATCCGCGGAGCATCCCCACAGTAATATGCCGTATGACATAAGACTATGAAAATAAGCGAAATAAACTATTCTAGCCGTTTCAATATCGGTCAATACTCGAATTTTTTTGACCGCATAAGCCGCTGAGCTAAGCCTGCTCGACAATTTTTCAATATGAAGGCTCCATTGCAGTCTAGCATCTATAGTAATACCTAAAAAAACGGTTGATTCGACAAGGTCCAGAGCCACACCATTCATTTGAACATTGGTTCCCACTTGTCTCACATTAGGTGTGGTAAATTTGATACACTTTGTTTTATTCTCATTAAGAACTAAGTTATTTGTGTTGAACCAATGAACAACATTAGACAGTGCGTTGTTCACATCGTCATAATTGAGCTTTTGTCTTTTAATTTTAAATAAAAAAGATGTGTCATCTGCGAACAACACAATGTTTTGATTGTCTCCTATATAGTAGGGTAAGTCATTAATGTTACAAGGAACAGAAATGGCCCCAGAATGGACCCTTGTAGAACACCCATTTTAATAACAGAACCAGATGATCGTGCACCATTAACATCGACCCTCTGAATTCTGTTGCTTAAGTAAGAAGTTAAAAGCTCAAGGGCGCTATCCCTGATCCCATAGTGGTATAATTTTCTGATGAGGGTTTCGTGGTGCACACAATCAAATGCCTTAGACAAATCGCAAAATATACCCAAGGCCTCATGCGATTCCTCCCAGGCTGCAAAGATGTTCTTTAACAATTCTACACCTGCATCAGTAGTAGAGCAATTCTTAGTAAAACCAAATTGGTTTTTATGAAATATACTATGTTTGTTGAAATGACTCAACATCTGATTAAGCAAAATTTTCTCGAATACTTTACTAAGTGTTGGTAGTATGGAAATAGGACGAAAATTGTTAACATCTGACATACTACCAGATTTGTGCAGCGGAATTACTCTACTAATTTTCATGAGTTCAGGAAATACACCCCGAGCAACACAGCCGTTAAATACAGATGCCAGGTGGGGAGCAATAATAGGTAATATAAAATTAACAGTCTTTACAGATAAACCCCACAGATCTGCTGTCTTTTTAATATTAAGAGTTTTAAAGGAATTTAAGATATCATTCACACTGACATCTGAAAATTTAAAGGAAGTGTTACATTTCACAATGCATTGTTTAAGGAGCGATTCAGCTAAAATAGGAGACGACGCTAAAGATTTTGTTGTTAATACGGGTACATTTGTAAAATAGTTTTCAAATTTCGTCGCCACTTCTTTATCCACTTTCACAATTTTATCACCTATCTTTAAATTAAAATCCTTTTTCCGTACAAAGTTCCTACCAGTTTCACTATTTATTACTTTCCATGTCATTTTAATTATATCACTGGATTGTGTAATTTTGTTTCTCAGATAAATAGATTTAGCACAGGAGCAGGCTCGTTTAAATATTTTTGAATAATTTTTAACATATTCTAAAAACACTGGGTTATGGTTATAAGATTTTTCATTATAGAGTTCATATAACCTTTTTCTACTCTTGAAGATACCACAAGTAGCCCATTCACTAAAACCAGCAGGCACTCCAATTGTTACAGTTTTGGGTTTAAATACTGTATTGAATTCAGTATCAATTATGCGAAATAAAGATGTATATAATTTATTAGGATTATCATGAATAGGCAACATTGGTAACTTCATAGTCAAGTTATATTTAAAATGCTCTAAGCGTTCATATAAGCTACAATTTATTAGCATAACCACCACGTGTTACTGAGACTACCTTAGCCACAGCAACGCGTGGCCAGGTCTGCTAGTTTTTTATAAATTATTATGTTTACATGTTTGTATACTTATAAAATATAACAATATTTATTATAGTGTACGGTATTTAAAGGTCTAATAAACATGACAATAAAATGAAATTTTGTTATATATTATGGACACGAGGCTTTTTTCTTAGGAGGCTACGTTTTGAACAGCTGCGCCCATTGACCAAGGCGACGAAAGCGCAGTGTGCGGCCCCATAACCCACCATGTTTTGCATCGAAATTAGGCCGACCTCTGGTACCGCTTCCTTGACATCCGTGACAGCCCCGGCGGGTTATCCTTTCAGGTATCATTACTATAGACGCCCCGGCAACAAACACTGTGATGCCGAGGCGTCGCCCTCATGAGGCTGACCTTTCTGCGGGTGACGGACTAATACCCGGTTCATGCACCTGCAATACTACATCAACTACAGTATTTCTTTGTAAACAATGTCTTTTGTTTTTCCTTCGGATTGAAATGAGAATTACCAGGCTACTCTGTGAGCTTACACTGAAGCATGTCACATACAACTGCCCATTGGTGAAGCAGCTTTCTCTCAAGTCTACTCCCGCTACCTTAAGAATTTGACCTCGAGCTTTGTTTATGGTCCTTGTGAAGTAGACTTTGGTGGCAAACTGCGCTCACTGAAATTTGAAGAGATAATTTGATGGCATTTGGAGAATTTTAGAATGTTTTTTCTTGCAAACATTGTATAATTTCGGCGCGCCAGCTCTCAATTTTAAGATGTGAGCTGTGTATTCAGGAACTCGACCGATTGTTTGAAGCGGGGTTTATCACTTATTCAAAGTATTTATTTTGATATTTGACCCCTTCGAATGTTTTCAAATATTTGCAAGTAAATGGTTTAAAGAAATTGAAACGATTGTAGTAGCGCACATAGGTAAATCATGACGCGACCCATCTGATCAGCATCAATATGCTTTCTCCATATCGTATCTTATTGATTGTTCTTAATATAACTCAACCTTTTCGTCTCGATTTTTGCAAATATGTTGATTAAGAGCTGACTAAACAGCGAACAAAAATATAGCAAATGACTATCTTCTCCTTTCCTAATCATTATACGGTAAAAATACCCTCGCCAGAGTCAAATAAAAAAACGTATAATGCATCTTATGAGCAATGGATTTCAGTTAGTTCGATGCAATGTGTTATCATGGCTCTCAATTACAATATTCGGCTTAGAAAATTGCTGACCAACAATTTTAAATTTCAAACTCCACGTTCCTATGACGCCTTGTCCTAAAAGTGTATGACCTCTGTAAAGCTTAGGAACAATGCCGTATTAATACAGTATTGTGACTTTCGAGACATTCTAATTTTAAAGAGTATTTCCATTGTACTAAGCTTTTATGAGAGTTCAACCTTTTCAGGGTTCCGTACACAAAGCTTAAAACAAATCCCTATAACTAAAACTTCATTGTCCGTCCGTCCGTCTCTCTGTCACCAGTCTGTATCTCATGAACCATGGTAATTAGACAGTTGCAATTTTCCCAAATGATGTATTTCTGTTGCCGTTATAACGACAAGTACTAAAAAACAAAATAAATACTTAAGGGGGCTCCCATACAACAAACATCATTTTTGCCTTTTTGCTCGATATTTTTTTAGTTTTTATTTTAATTTTTTGCCTTTTTGATTTGTTTTGTCATTATTATATTTAAATCTATCTTCCAAAACACATTAAAAAGAAAATACCGAGCAAGGCTCGGTCAACCAGATATTTATTATAATATCAACAATATTACGTATCTTTATTTATACATTTTTTACAATTTTTCCGCTGTCAGTGACCACAAATGTATCTGCAATTTTAATGCAGAGTAGTATTTTTAACGCCCACCCTGTCATGTGGTATGGGTAGGTACGCTAACCCAAGCTACTTACTACCAAGGCTGTTTTGCAACAAGTTAGTCGAGGTGACTGAGTTATGCTAGGGCCGCACCTGCGTATATCGTCACGAAGCTTCGTGCAATGAGACGATACACGCAGATGTGAACGGTCATTATTGGCTATCGTCGCGAACATTCTAAATTATTTCGGCCATCTTTAATAATTATTGCACGATACTTCGTGTAAAATACCGAAGTCGCTAATATGACCACAGTATTATCGCGATAACATTCTAGTGTACAAAACGTACGAAGCTTCGCCACACAATACTTCGGGATGATACACGCAGACGCGGCCCTAGCATTAGAGAAATGCATTGAAACTATGAGCATACATGAATTGTTGGTAGACTACAGTGAAAACAATGTTATGATTGTAGTGATTGAAAATATGTAGACTCTGTATAGATACTTCTAGTGTATCTACATGACTTGGCATTAAGGATTTCTATGTATCTACATGACTTGGCGTTAGGGATATGCTATGCTTGACTTTATTTAGTTGGTATTTATTATATTATCAAGAACAATAGCAGAATCTTTAGTTCGATTCTTGTGTGTCATCATCATTCTCACACACTTCCCAATTACTTGGGGTCGATGCAATAGTTTTAACACCGGCCGCCTGCCAGACGTCAACCTTTTTGTTTTTTTTTTTGCGGTTGGCTATGGATGCGTCTCGCCCCGTCAAATCGGTCCGGGGTGACGGAAAAGGCGGCGCGTGACCCCATAGACCCACCGTGCAACTCCTCTCTTCGCCGTGCGAGCGGGCCACCGATACCCGATCTTTGTCTTCGGTGGCCCGCCTGGACCAGACGTCAACACTCCTTGGGAATGTAATTGTTGACCAAACGGCATCAAATGGAGTTGGCCAAGGTCGTTATAAGGCTCTTAGTCGTCTTTTACGACATCCACGAGCAAAGGGTTGGTAGTATTCGTAGCCGCTACAATACGGCATTGGTAGTATTCGTAGCAGCTACCACACAACTTGTGTGTAGAACCGTAAATTATTGTTAATTATAAAAATATCTTGACATCTAGGTATAGTCTAATGAAATACTAGAATATTGGTATTCTTTTGTAGAGATGAAAATTATATATTGCAAAAACTAGTAAAATAATGTATCCACATTACGTGTCTTGTTCGTAGTTGTCTTCAAAAATATTATGTTTGAACAAAAAGCTCTGCTAATTTCGGGCTTTCTCCACAAAGGGTGGAAGCTTCAAGCCTGATTCAAATAATAGTAAGGGTACGCACCCATACTACGTTATCTATGTGTGATATTTTACAATTTTTAATACTTTCTCCGCCTCGGTGACGACTCATAGTATACGGAAAAGAGCCAAAGATTTATTTCAAGTGTAGTGTTTTTGAAGATTACCTACGCCCTTGAACAGGTCACTATGGGTACGTTCCTAAGTACCTACTATGTTATATTGGTCAGACGGGTTTGAATTGAGATTTATTTGGAATTACCTTCTGTTTTATAGATATTATATGTATAACACATCCTTTAGTTGTCTTTTATGACGCCCACGGGCAAGAAAGAGGTTAGTGAAGTGTATTCTTACTTCATTATCACACGGCAACTCCATAAGTCCATATCTATCAGCGAATAATAAAGGTTTCAAGGATTATATTATTACATTTCTTTTCCAGGAAATAAAACGATAGTTACAAAACTTATGCTATATTTCAAAAAGAGAATCATTTTCAGATAAACAGTTAAAACACCCACACGATCAAAATAAATAACAATTTTTATTTGTATTTTAAACTATACTCGCAAACTTATTAAACCATATTATTGAACTTTATTCCTATATTAAATGTTTATTCTCTACACTTGTGTGCCTATACGTTCAACTGTTGTGGGAAATTGGTATCCTATAATATACTAATCAAATGAGTTGATAGGCTTTTGATTCGAGTTTTTATACATTTGCAATGATTTTAGCAAGTCACTTAATCGTCTCATATGACACTCGCGGGTAAAGGGAATTGGGATGGAAAGGAATAGTATTCCTATAATTATAAAAGTAATCACATTATTGTCATGGCATTATAATTTAATTGTAGTATTAATAAAACAATTTGTTTTATTAACAATTTATTTGTTTTGCTAGTACTTTTAGGTAATATATTTACCAGTAGGTATCCAACGTAATGAAATTAGTTAATACAATTACTATGTATGTACGTTTTAATAAAACAGAAACATTTAAATTTTGAAATAAAACTACTTTTACGGATTCTATCGCGTTTATATTTGATTTTTAATTTACCGACGTTTTGAACACTTTTCAGTGACCATGGTCACGGGAGGACTGATGATATGATCACTGAAAACTGTTCGAAACGTCGGGCAATTAAAAATCAAATATAAACGCGATAGAATCCTTAAAAGTAGTTTTATTTCAAATGTGTAATACTCAGCGTAAATATTAGAAGTCATTATTTAAATTTTGCTTTCGTGTGTGTAATAATTTAATTCGAAGATGCTAGGGTGGAGTATATACCTAGATAAATGATGTCTCTAAGGTTCAAAGTATTTATCTGTTGCGATAATTAATCTTACCGGGATAATAAATACCTAATATCCAAGATGTAAGCTATCGTCAATTTGATTTACACGGAACCCAATTATAGTGTTAAAGACTTGTAGAATTATATGACCAGAGCGCGTTATGAAACAGTTAGAGATCCCTAAAAATAAAGTGGATAAACCAGGAAAATATAGCTTACCAGAGAATTCTTTTTATTGCATCACATTTTTATGTACATATTTTCTAGTAAGTGCGAAACAATTATGGCATCTGAATTGCTATGGTAAAATTACATATAAGACACCTAGAAAGTTCATAATAACGTTATTCAGGCATTTCATCGTATTAACAATTAATAGATAATAGGACTATACTTAAGTAAAAATACATAATAGGACTTATAATAACAAATAGCTTAATATTTAAGTAAAAGGTAGGTACTAATGTTCGATTATCCCGCCGTTATTAATGTATGTGTTCTTTGCTATTTCATGTAGCTGTGCAGACATTTTTTCGTTTGTCTCATTCACCATCTTGGTGAAATAACCTTGAGGGTTATTGAGAAGCTTGTAAGGATGATCGAATTCAACGAGGCGGCCGGCGTCCATTACCATCACTCTATCTGAATCCATGATCGTGTTCAGCCGATGAGCTACTGTGAGTACTGTGCAGTCAGCAAAACGCGTTCTTATAGTCTTTTGAATAAATTCGTCCGTCCTGAAAAATATTATGTAATACAATAAATTGGAAGTAATTCTGTGTAAGATCTATAAGATATCACGTTCTCACTTTCTTCTATGCGTAGAAATAGCAACTAAAAGTATAGCTATGTGTTTGGTTGCAGAATGGTAAACTCCTGGTAAATATATGCACATTGTAAAATGAGGTACATCAAATGCCAAATTATTAACGTATATGGCATTAGGCTTTAAGCAATGATCGTGCCGAGATGATCAGGGAAGAGAATTAGAACATCGTAAAATGAGGCATGTCATATGTCAAATAATTAACGTAAATGGCATTAGGCTTTAAGCAATGATTATATCGCGATTCCCAGAGAAGAGAGTTAGGCAATTCTATGATCCACAAATGATTGGTGATGGTTAGGTACAACTGAATCCTTACTAATATTATAAATGTGAAAGTAACTCTTTCTGTCGCTCTTTCACGCAAAACTACTGAACCAATCTAAATGAAATTTGGTACACAGATAGTCTAGAGCCTGATAAACGACATAGGTAGGCTATTTTTTAATGAAAAAAAAAAAGGGTTGTAAAGGATGAAAAGTTGTAAGGAATTATCGTCATTTTTTAAAGCCAGAAGCTTGAAACTTAACTATATGACATTAAAATTTCGTAAAAAAATTACCCTTAAGGAGTAAAAAAATTAGGGGTTTAAAAACTTTAGGACAGTAACCTTTTACGCGGGCGAAGCTGCGGGCAGAAGCTAGTATTAGATAAAGATGAAGCATTTTCGGTAACGAGGGCTATTATTACTCAGAAATATAAATACGTCATCTATGAATATAGTCATATTGGTACATACGTAAAAGGTACAAGCATTACGGCGAATGCCACAACGCTTTGTAGGGCATAGCGTCGCGGCTCATTGCTTATTCGACATTAATCACCGCATTGATATGACAAGTATCGTAAGGGAATGTACCCAAACTACGCGATCTATTTTTTAAACCTTTTCTTTTGCGGTAGGCTATGGACGTTGTTGCGCCCCGCCAAATCGGTTCGGGGCGACGGAAGAGACGGCGCGAACCCCCATAGACCCACCCTGCAAACACCTCGCTTCGCCGTGCGAGCGGGCCTACATCTATTTTTTACACCTAATGGGACAACAAACTCGAAGTATATGCCAAGATCCGCATCCCTTTTTGTTTTCATATAATAATTTATTATATGGTTTTTATAGTTTTTTTTGCAAACATAAATAATTTAGCATAAATAATTTTTATTGTGGTAGGACCACGCTGTCGACAGTTCTCTGTCTACAGCCGCGGGCCGGTCCGTCCGGGGTAGTACCACACTCTCGCAGAAGATCGACGTCTGAGTAATAGCAATGTGCTATTGCGCTTCGTTCGGTGAGCGAGAGAGCCGGAAGCCTAACTGGGGTGGGTTCAGGGTTGTATTGGTAGGCAGCGGCCTAGCTATACCATTGGCAAAGGTCCATGGGCGGCAGTGACACTTACCATCAGGTGTGCTGTCTGCTCGTTTGCCGCCATAAGCAATAAAAAAAAAAAAAAAAAAAAAAAAAAAAAAGCTCAAATATGTCTTTATTAATATGGCGCATGCTGCGTGATGCTAAGTATGTATACTTATAATAACAAATAAGTAAGTTTCAAATCAGCTGATCCCGTTATACATACATGCGTAAGTATTGCCACCTGTGAGTTGAAAAGGCTCTAATGTTACGCGAATTCTGCTTGATGATGAATGAATTTATCTCGATTACGTGACGAAAATCTAACACTTTCTCCCGTCCTTTAACGAAACGTAGTGTTCTGGAGAACCCTAAACAAATTACGTAGTATGGGTAAGTTCCTAAGTATGTAGCATATAATGAAACGCTTATAAGGATTTGTACTTGAATGTAATTAATTTTGAATTTATCGTTAATTTTGTGTCGCCATTAAGGTAATGTTGTTTTCATGTTATTTTTCCGTGTGACGAGTTAAAAACACAATTTGTCATCCTTTACAACAGTACACGGAACACCGTGGGAGTCAAAAAACCGGCTCAGTGATCATCATGAAGATGTGCAGTAGTACTGCTGGCATTTTTTTATTATCAGCTGCGATCGTCAACCCGTCGCCCAGGCGTGGCGGTTATGGTATTATATGTCTTGGGAAAACTTATACCCAACAATGGACGTGGAAAGGCTAATGGATGAATGGATGTTTTATTTTAATAAACAATGGATAGCAGACAAAACATTCACCTTCAAGTACCAGACGCAAATGCTTCTAACCTACCTTAAAATGATTTTTAATTTCGCAGGTGTATTGCATGTACATACATACATATCATCACGCCATATCCCTTGCAGGGTAGGCAGAAAGAACAGAGTACCAGAGAACTCTATCCTTGCATACTTCACTCGCTTCCTCAACATTCATAATTCTTTTCATACACGCTCGCCGGTTTCGGAGACTCTTGACTCCACCTTCCTTCAGTACGTGAACCAATCTGGTCTAGGTAGGTTAGTCTCGGTCTCCCCCGGTACCTATTGCATGTAAGCTCTCTAATATTGTCTCTTTATCGATCTACGTTATTTGGCCTTTATTGTTTATGGTAGAGAATGGATTTAAAAAATTATACACTTACTTTGGGTCCACATTGGCCGTGGCTTCATCAAGCACAAGTATTTTGTTCCCACGCAATATAGCGCGTGCTAGACATACTAGTTGCCTCTGTCCGAGCGAGAAGTTTGATCCTCCTTCTGATACTTTGAAGTCTAGAGCCGACACCACATTCTTTAGTTCCACCTGTATAAGATACTTTTTAGTATGATAATCATTCCCTCGGATATTTCTACGAGAGAGGAAGAAGTACAGAGAATGTCTATGTGCGTATGTGCTATATATAATTTTAGTACCTATTCCATTGCAGTTGGTTGGTGTTCATTAGCATCTAACACTACCGAGTCTACCGACCATGACTAATTATGAAAACTTATCAATTATGAATGGTTTTGTGGAATATTATCGTAATATTATTAATTCTATAAAGTTATGGTTATAAATTGTACACATACATACATACATACATATCATCACGCCATATCCCTTGCAGGGTAGGCAGAGAGAACAGAGTGCCAGAGAACTCTATCTCTGCATACTTCACTCGCTTCCTCAACATTCATAATTCTCTTCATACACGCTCGCCGGTTTCGGAGACTCTTGACTCCACCTTCCTTCAGTACATGACCGATCTGGTCTAGGTAGGTTAGTCTCGGTCTCCCTCGGTACCTACATCCTTCCACTTTCGCATTGTATATCTTCTTAACCAGACGTTCGTTCGGCATTCTTTCCACATGTCCGAACCATCAAATAAATATTCACCATCAAATATAAATTGTAATACACTTAAAATTATTGAAATTTATTCATTGGCAGATTATTAGATTAATTTCGAACAAAATGTAAAATTGACAATATGTAAGTGCCCTTATGGGCGTTATGCATAATAAATAATGATTCGATATCCTTTGATAATAAATATCTTATGAGATGAAATTGCTCCGGGTTAATATTAAACTTTTTGTTGACTTTGAGCTTCTTCGAATTCGGACTGTAGTATACAGTTGTTGTGTCATATATTCATTGTTTTTTATCTTTTCTTTACAAGGATAATAAATTATTTTCTGGCAATTAGCCAATCAGGTAACAAGTTATCGAAACGTCATAGAGTAATTATAAATTTAACCACCCACTTTCCTATACGTAAGTGTCGCAAAAGGTAACTGAGGACTTATAATATTCATGCAACATCGATGTATATAAGAAAAGCAAAAACTCGAATGAAAACTAATCCGTTTAACCAGCATATTATAGTGTATCAATATCTCTCCTATTTATAAGAGTTAAGAGATGATGATCTATACGAAAACCTATGTGTACATGTACAAAGGTTTGATATATTAGTGGTATGACCACGGTGTTGACAGCTCTCTATCTACAGCCGCGGGCGTGTCCGTCCGGGGTAGTACCACACTCTCGCAGAAGATCGACGTCTGAGTAATGGCAATATGCTATTGCGCTTCGTTCGGTGAGCGAGAGAGCCGGTAGCCCAACTGGGTGGATTTGGGGATTTTAATGGTAGACAGCGGTCTAGATATACCCTTGGTATTTGCAAAGGTCCATGGGCAGTAGTGACACTTACCATCAGGTGTGCTGCTTGCTCGTTTGCCACCATAAGCAATAAAAAAAATGGTCCGTTGTCTGTATAATGGCTATAAAGTTGCCAAAAAATAGGAGAAATGGACATTTACATCAGGAGTAATCAAAGGGCAATCTTCAGATATAATAAAATAAACTTACGGCTTCTAAGGCTTTCCAAAGTTGATCGTCATCATAGTTGTTGAACGGGTCCAAGTTGTATCGCACCGTTGCTGAGAATAGCACTGGTTCTTGTGGAATTATTGATATCTTCGATCGCAATTGCTTTTTGAAAAGAAATAAGAATGGGTCATAAATATTTATATGTTGTTGTGTTGAAAAAACGAGACAAAACAAGTGAAGGAATAATTTCGATTACTTAGTAATTGTTTTTAAATATAAGAAAAAAGAAAAAGAAAATATCACTGTCAGTAGGTACCAATGTTTCAAATTAATTTGAACATTTTCCACTAATAAATATGCTTCAATTTGGTTTCTGATATTCATGCGAACATTGCATACATACATATCATCACGGCATATCCCTTGCAGGTTAGGCAGAGAGAACAGAGTACCAGAGAACTCTATCCTTGCATACTTCACTCGCTTTCTCAACATTCATAATTCTCTTCATACACGCTCGCCGGTTTCGGAGACTCTTGACTCCATCTTCCTTCAGTACGTGACCAATCTGGTCCAGGTAGGTTAGTCTCGGTCTCCCCGTACCTACATCCTTCCACTTTCGCATTGTATATCTTCTTAACCAGACTTTCGTTCGGCATTCTTTCCGCATGTCCGAACCATCGGAGCATTTCCTTTCGCATCTTTACACCAATACTCTCTTTCATACCTACTTGCTGCTCCTACGTCGTCGTTACGAATGCGATCGGTCAGCCTAACTCCACCGATTTTCCGTAGAGATCGCATTTCAACCGTATTAATTTTACTTTCATGATCTTTTCTGCATACCCAACTCTATATCTCTTTTCTCTCTTCCATATAGTAATGTTGGGACGAGCACTGCGTTATGTATTGCTACACGTGCCTTCTGGCTGAGGTGGTGGCTATCGAGAAGTTACTCCAACGCTCCGTTCACTCTATTGCACGAATTCACTCTTCGCTCTATATCAGTGGTGTAACTTCCATCTCGCCTAGATATACAAATTCATCCACAAACATTACACATTTGAAATAAAGCTACAGTTACGGATTCCATCGCATTTGTATTTGATTTTTAATTGCCCGACATTTCGAACGCTTTACAGTGATTATGGTTACCGGAGGATTAAGGTGTCTTACGTCTAAAAGTCGTCGTGATTACAGTACCTACTCTACAATAGAATCCGTAAAAGTAGTTTTATTTCAAATGCTTCAATTTGACATGTAACTGAAAATGTTTATATAGCTGTTATTAATAATACTATTTAAAATACCTGTAAAGCTAGAGAGCCGGTTTGGACGTCATCAATTAATATTTCACCCTCTACAATAGCAAGACGGAACAGGGAAGATATCAAGGAGGACTTTCCAGCGCCTGTCCTTCCTACGATGCCAACCTAAAATGTTAATTAATAAATATAATAAACATAAAGCATTCTGTTGTCTCTGGACCTGTGATTAGAGGAGCTAATAGTGTTCTGTGTTGACTAGTATTATGTTGAGATAACGACAGAATGGTTCTGATGAGCACAAAAAACTACAGTGTTGCCCAACTAACGCCATTAGTTTAATTAATTTTTTTAACGAATTTCATTATATTTTATATTATGAACGTTAGGTTGGGGGTAAATAAATTATTGTCAAACACGTTTCCCCGATACTAAGTCCTTGAAATTATCATAAATGGATAGATTATATACTATTATTGTGGTTTCTAATACGATAACTTTTCTAATTTCCTTTTTTTAACATGTTTCGGATAGGTTTTAAATGGATGGTACAAATACTTAGCGCGGCCGTGATAGCCGTGATTCATTTTAATTAATCAACTATCTATTTATTATATTTTCATGGGTCCATCATTTTCTGGGATAAAAATAATCTACGCCTAAATCCAAAACATTATTTGGTAGCTAATTTTTAAGATTTAAATTAATTATGCCGAATTTCGTCTAAATAGGTTGTGCTTCCGTGTGGCGACAATACAATTCACCACCCCCTATCTTATCCACGGGTAATCGTAAGTAACGACTAAGGGATATAAAATTCATAGAACATCTATGCAAGAGAAGGAAAACTCGAAACAAAACTCTATACCAACACGCCTGACCAACATGGTAAATAGTAGGTCAATTTACCGCTTATTATGGCGCAGACACGAGGCCAACCGTGGGACATATATGAGCTGAGACGAAGATTGTGCTTTTTTGCGTAAAAGGAGTCAACTATGTGTATAGTTGACTCCTCCTCCTCTCATGGGTGTGTACCCATAAACTTTTAAATTGACAATGCTTATAGAATTAGGATACTAACTTTCCAGCCGCTTTCAATAATAAGGCTAAGATTTTTGAGTACAGGCAGGTCTTCTGAGGCGTATTTCATGTAACAGTTTTTGAATTCTATGCGACCTCTTGACGGCCAATTCTTAGGCGCCTCCTTGTCTGTAATATATGTCGAATACTGTTAATCCTAATAATCTAAATATTTTACTTGTAAAAGTAAACAAATTGTAAAATTATAATTATTTTAAGTCAAATTAGAAAAAAAATGGCCAATGTTAATCTTAATTGATTTTGTGGTAGGACCACGCTGTGGACAGTTCTCTGTCTACAGCCGCGGGCCGGTCCGTCCGGGGTAGTACCACACTCTCGCAGAAGATCGACGTCTGAGTAATAGCAATGTGCTATTGCGCTTCGTTCGGTGAGCGAGAGAGCCGGAAGCCTAACTGGGGTGGGTTCAGGGTTGTATTGGTAGGCAGCGGCCTAGCTATACCATTGGCAAAGGTCCATGGGCGGCAGTGACACTTACCATCAGGTGTGCTGTCTGCTCGTTTGCCGCCATAAGCAATAAAAAAAAAAAAAAAAAAAAAAAAAATAACATTATTTATACAATAACATTCCATGATTTGTTAGGCTTTAATTCATAACTTCGTTTTTTTTTTCAAGAGTACGAATATAGAGCTGTTAAGCCATAACAGCAATCAATAAGGGAGAGATGCAAACTTTAAGGTGGAAAAGATAAACATCTGTCGTGGTATGATCATATGAAGAGCCAGGGTGAAAGGTTATTACCTACTTTTAGCAACATTTTACTATTAAAATACTACATATAAAATATGTATTACAGAGATGGTATCTGATTGGAAAATGTGAAAAAATGTTAGTTGGCATCAAGTAATAGAGATAAAAGAAAGAGAATGCTGATGGAATAGGTATTCTCTTTTCACATGTGGGAGACTGGTTTAATTGAGTATGAGGATATCTGAGAGCTGTAGATATAATTATGTATGTCAAAAAAGGAATTAATTCTAAAAAAAAATCTACGGTTCGCTAATTAACTGCCTCATGTAATGATATGTTATATATATGCAACTATCCTTCGTGAATTCCATATTCGAAAAGTCTAAAAATACATTTTTTAAACTACTACGCGATGTAGTTCTCTATAGATTTCATTAATTTTTAAGAGATTCTCAGATTAGTTTATTAGCTGACTCACTTTTGGAACGTTAATAGACTGATCGACTATTATTTAGGACTAAAAATATCGTAGCGTAATGTGCATGTGTTAAATCTCTGCTGCTCATATGCGTAAAGGTGTGACATTAAAAATTAATTTGTATCTCCTCCATATTAATATACCATGTACAGAAAAGCTAGATAATTAAAACCATTATTCCGCGCCGTACACTAAGAAATTATATTTCAGCTATACAAACCTCCTTTCTCCCACTTTGGTTCACGTTCAATATGTGTATACTGTAGTATTCGCTCGACGCTCGTCATCTGTGAGATTACTTCAGCGGTCTGACGAACTCCGAATTGTAACATACCAGTGAGAATCAATGTTTGTGATATCGCCAATCCAACGTTACCAGAAAATATAGTTTCTGTTGAAAATAATATACAATATAATATTTCAAGTTATCTCTAATTATATTTCTATCTTTACTAACTCTAAACCTTTAGTTGCTGAAGTAGAAAGTAGTATTTTATTAAAAATATATGTGATATCTCAATAACTCATCAAAACGCACAAATCTGAGTCTGGCCAGTACGCAAAGTTGACACAAAGAAATATCTATGTTTCCGACTTCACTGCTGAGATCGGAAACGTATGAGCACGTCGGTGGCAAACTCCCAAGTCGAGTTATCTTTTATACTTGAGCTTGCACTAGAGTTGAGATATTTAAATAAATTTTCTTCGGTAGACAAATTTGTTCAAAACGTTTACATACATACATACATACATATCATCACGCCATATCCCTTGCAGGGTAGGCAGAGAGAACAGAGTGCCAGAACCACCCGGCACTCTGCTCTCCTCGACTCGCCTGACTGGGCAAGGCGTGATGGGTGGCGGCCCCCATCGCCGCAACTGCCGAAGTTCGTACCGACGGGGGCGGGTCGGTACGCGTCGCCTCCGGGGGACGCCCTAACCCGCATTGCGGTACGCATTTCGAGCCGGATTAGCAGTCTAATTAGACTGGCAGGGGACGCGAACGAGCACGCTCCGGACTATGCCCCCCAAAACGTTTAGTCAAAAACTAACTTCAAAACGTTTAGTCTGTTATAATCAGTTTAACAAAAACTAATGCTATAAAGTCTAAGGGTTTGTCGATTTGATTAAACCTGGGAGTAATAAGAACTTTGTTACGTATAATTAAGTACTTACTGCTGTCTATAACTAGGAAAGCGACGATGACAATGGTGAGGTACAGCACGCAAATAATATCCAGCCAAAATCCAAGGGTTACTCCACTCGCCAAATAACTACTCCAAGTCGACGTGTGAATATCCTGCACACAGAAAAAACTACTGGTTAAGCAATATTATTTATAAGTTTCTAGTTGTGTTTTTTAAATTGTTTATCGCTTAATAACACGTTTCCATAATTGCTTATAAAAAAAAATGTTTGATAATATACATACATATGTACATATCATCACGCCATATCCCTTGCAGGGTAGGCAGAGAGAACAGAGTGCCAGAGAACTCTATCTCTGCATACTTCACTCGCTTCCTCAACATTCATAATTCTCTTCATACACGCTCGCCGGTTTCGGAGACTCTTGACTCCACCTTCCTTCAGTACCTGACCGATCTGGTCTAGGTAGGTTAGTCTCGGTCTCCCTCGGTACCTACATCCTTCCACTTTCGCATTGTATATCTTCTTAACCAGACGTTCGTTCGGCATTCTTTCCACATGTCCGAACCATCGGAGCATTCCCTTTCGCATCTTTACACCAATACTCTCTTTCATACCTACTCGCTCTCTTACGTCGTCGTTACGAATGCGGTCGGTCAGCCTAACTCCATAGATTTTCCGAAGAGATTGCATTTGGACCGCATTAATTTTACTTTCATACTCTTTTCTGCATACCCAACTCTCGCTTCCATACAGTAATGTTGGGACAAGCACTGCGTTATGTATTGCTACACGTGCCTTCTGGCTGAGGTGGTGGCTGCCGAGAAGTTGCCCCAACGCTCCGTTCACTCTATTTCCCGCATTCACTCTTCGCTCTATATCAGTGGTGTACCGTCCATCTCGGCTAAATCCACATCGAAGATATACAAATTCATCCACTTGCTCTAGTACATCATTACCTATTGTTACTCTTACATCTGTTCTGGCTTCATCTCTTTCAAAGACCATTATTTTGGTTTTGCTCACATTCACGCGTAGAACCCTTTTCTTACAATCTTCTGTCATTGTGTCGACTAGGGTCTGCAGGTCAGTCGCTGACTGTGCCAGCAGGACTGCATCATCTGCATAAAGCAGAGCAGAGACCGCTGAGTCACCCATCTGGACTCCCACATTCATATCGTTCAACCTTTGGAGACATTTATCCAGATATATGATAAACAGCCTGGCTGATAGAACGCAGCCCTGCTTAACGCCGATATTGACGTCAAACCAAGGCGACATTCCATCATCCAGCCGCACACAGGCTCTACAGTCCATGTAACTGGATTGCACAGCCTGCAGCAGTTTACCGTTAATACCATACTCCGGTAAAATGTCCCAAAGTTCCTTTCGTACAACCGTGTCAAATGGTCTCTCCAGATCCACAAAACTGCAGAAAACCCTCTGACCTAGGGCCAGATGCTTCTCCACAATGTTGCGCAGAGAGAACACTTGATCCATGCATCCCCTTCTACTCCTGAAACCTCCTTGTGTCTCACACAGTAAACTATCGGACACCATCCTCATTCTCCTTTCAATAATTTTACCATACACTTTTGCTGCCAAACTGGTCAAGCTTATGGCTCTGTAATTTGCGCAGTCATAACGTGAACCCTTGTTTTTAAACAAAGGCACGATGTCTGCGCTATTCCAGTCTCCGGGAACCATTCCCGAGCTCCAACATAAATTGAGGAGCAACAGGAACGCCTCCCGGACACAGTAGCCACCAAGCTTGATCATCTCGGCAGACACCATATCAATGCCCGCTGCCTTACCATTTTTCAAACTTCTTATCGCCCATTCAACTTCATCCATACTGATGCCATCGGAGGACGCCGTCGCCGAATGTTGATCTACTAGACCACATGCGACACCGGCGCCAACCGTAGCATCCGCATACATATCGCCAAAATATTCACTCCATCGGCTTAACACGTCTTGTGTTTGTGTAAGAATGTCTCCACCTTTAGACCTTATTTTATTCATTCTGAAGGCTGACCAACCACCCCGAGACTTCTTCCCCTCCCTCCAAAAGAGTTTGGTGTTACCCTCGAAGTTTTTAGTCAGCCTATCTTCTGCACTCATACTTGCTCTATCACGTTTCTCTTTCACTAAGGCCTTGGTGTCATTCTTACATTGCCGATATATTTCTTTCTTCTGTTCAGTCATACTGTCATTCAGGTTCAAAGAAGAGACATAGTCCAGCCACGCTTTCTTCTTTTGCTCTACGGAAGCTGCCACTTCCGCATCCCACCATGCATCACCATTTGTGTTTCTATGCTTCTTTGAACTTCCACATACTTCTTTCGCTGTGTCTACCATACTCTCTTTCAATACTCTCCAGCATTCTTCAATGTCCGATTGCGGCTGGCTTGCCATCGTCAGCCGTTCTCGGACACCCTCTGCATACTTTTCTCTTACACACTCTTCTTGCAACCTTTCAACCTTTATTCTTTCAAGCCCTCCGAAGTGGACACGCTCTCGCCAGTGCCTCCACTTTCTGAACAGACCACTAAATCTCGCAATAACGAGATAGTGGTCCGTATCGACTGTGGGGCCCCTGTAGGCTCTTGCGTCCAATATTTTGCTTCGGAGGCGACTGTCTACCAAAATTAAATCTATTATACTTTTCTGTTCATTCCTTCTCCATGTATACATATGGATGTCCTTATGTTGGAAAAATGTGTTTGACACAATAAGGTTTCTCTCCATGCATACATCCGCTATGAGCCTACCTGCGTCGTTCACTCTCTTATCACCAAATGGACGAAGTACGTCCTCATAGTCGGGACGCTTGGTCCCCACCCATCCGTTCAAATCTCCGCATACAATCACGCGTTCACTGGTTTCTGCCATATCCAGAACTTCCCTAACATTATCCCAAAACTTCTCTAGGTCTGATGCCACCGAGGATCCTACGGGAGCATATGCTACAACCATGAATACCTTGGTGACACCAAGTTTTATACGGACCCAAAGAAGTCTGGGATCATACATTCCGTAATCCTTCACACCTGAGCCCAAGCGAGAGGACAGCAGTACTCCTACCCCCATGCTGGCTCGATCGCTCTGTGGTACACCAGACCACAGAGCTATCCCGCCACCAGGAAGATCGCAGGCGTCGCTGCCCCTTCGCTTGGTCTCTGTTACACAGAGCACGTCTAGCTGTTTGTCCGCCATGACGGATATCAGCTCGTGCAACTTACCTTCCACACAACCTCTTACATTCCACGTGCCCACCCGGCACTCTGCTCTCCTCGACTCGCCTGACTGGGCAAGGCGTGATGGGTGGCGGCCCCCATCGCCGCAACTGCCGAAGTTCGTACCGACGGGGGCGGGTCGGTACGCGTCGCCTCCGGGGGACGCCCTAACCCGCATTGCGGTATGCATTTCGAGCCGGATTAGCAGTCTAATTAGACTGGCAGGGGGCGCGAACGAGCACGCTCCGGACTATGCCCCCCTAATGATTATAATTTGATAATATACCAGCAGTTTATGATAACTGAACTCCAAAACTAGTACCTAACAAAATACTAATTTAACTTTAGTTAATTGCATAACATTTATGTGAAATTTAAGCCCTACCAATTAATGGTAGGGTTTAAATTTTTATTATTAAACATAGTTCTAAACAAACTTGTGGCTTAATGCAAAGTAGCTAAGTACCCATTTCAGAAAAGAACTTCAACCAAGGCAGGATTCATTTTCGTAGTCATGTTGACTACGATACCTAGGGGAATAAAAAGAGGGTGTTAACAAATCGAATTATTAGTCCATTAATATCTCACTGGATAAAATGCATAGTTTACACATGTATAATTATCATTGTTCTGCTCATATCCCCATTACTTGGAGCCAACACAATATATACAGCTCTTCTATCGTACATATTGCAATAGTTATATTGGTTATTATAGCTTATTGTTTTAGGACCAGCCGCTTGCCTGATGTCAATGTTTCTTGGTAATGTAATTATTAATCAGACGGCATCAGGAGGAGTTAGCCCAGGTCGATATAAGTTTATACATACATACATATCATCACACCATCATTGCACGGTAGGCAGAGAGAACAGAGTGCCAGAGAACTCTATCTTTGCATACTTCACTCGCTTCTTCAACATTCATAATTCTCTTCATACACGTTCGCCGGTTTCGGAGACTCTTTACTCCACCTTCTTTCAGTACGTGACCAATCTGGTCTGAGTCTCGGTCTCCCCCGGTACCTACATCCTTCCACTTTCGCATAGTAGGTATATCTTATTAACCAGACGTTCGTTCGGCAGTTTATATATATATATATAATGTTACCTGAAATTTGTCAAATTCTTGAATTAGTCTTTGTTCTGCACCAGCCGATCGGATTGTAGTGATGCCATTTAGGGTAGCTGACATATGAGAAAATACTGGACTGCGAGCTGAAAAAAATTAAGAGTCATTTAGATGAAGACAAAATTGCTGAGATATTGTATCTATATTGCTTTATAAATATTTATGAAATAAATAGAGATACATTAAAAATATATAAAAATATTTGCAAGAAAATTACATTGATGTTATACCTACTTAATGACGGAAAAATTTTCATGATCTTAGGAATTTTTGTCGTATCTGGACCTTTAATATGGTTGTAAATCACGCGAGAACTACTGGTACGTTTTTTTTCAAATTTGGTAGGATGACATAGATGCAGTCACTTGTATAGCTGATATGAAGCATGAGCTTTAGAGAAAATCTTTATTTAGCTGCGTTTATTACAATTGATATGTGATAATGAAATATGCTGTGTAGTAGTGATCACTAATACTACCAGCCATTGCCTGTGAGTGTAGTAAAAGCCAGCTAAGAATTCTATACTGACCTGTACTAATTTCATCTTTGGCATATAGTCAATTGTGTTTCTAAGAAGGCTTGATGTCAGCCAAACGGCCGGTTATAAAATTTAGATAAAAGTCTATCCAACCTATTCATGTAGTGGCTTCATATTTAAATCTTCAGGATATCGACGAGGGCACCTACGAGGGGAGATTAGTTTGTCATCTACGAAGAGGCCAACCGCGCGAGTGTGAAACCCTGGCAGTGAAAGCCAGGGCGTTTACATGAGATAGTATCCAAAAGATTGACACGGCGGATGGACAAGGACCAGATACCGGTGGTCTCCCTACATGACGATAGTGACGTACTTGTGTGGTGGCTTATTGGTGGCACGCCGTCCCTTTCGTCGCCCCGGGCGGGGTGTGACCCTAATATAGACTGCTCACCAATAAAAGAAAGACCATATACTCACTGCTGTATCGTATACACCTTTCTACATTTAGAGGGAAATCGAAGTGCTTTTCTGTATTAGTCGGACAGAATTATTATTAATCACGGATAATAAAAACATTTTTTAAGTTTAAATAAATATAATACTTACTAGTGCCTTCTAAGCGTTTGATAGATTGCGCAGATTTCAAATATATTTGAAGAATAGTGTAGAATAATAGTAAGATTATTGTTGTTGGTAACAACGTCCATATGAGAGCGGCAGCGTTCAGAGCTAGAATACTAAACATGACTAGGTAGATTTGAATACTTTCTAAGAGAAATCGTGGTAGCAATTCATCTAAGGCACCGATATCTTTGGAGAACCTGTTTAGTATACGACCTGCGGACAAAGTATTAACAATATTTTATTAATGGCATTACTGATGATTGGGAAGGGAATGAAAAATATTAGTAAAGACATTTTATGTTGCGGTTGTTGTGTTGATAGCAAGATTATATGCGACTCCATAACACATCGCATAGTCGTTGCTAGCTTTATAAGCGGAGCCGCTGGTACGGTATTTATCATTAGTTGCCCACTACTCGACTTGCCGCTGGGTTAAGTACTTCTGAAGATGTTTAAATTACTAAGAAAATAATGTACTTAGAAAATAATCCTTATATTGCGGGGGACTTACAAATAATATAATATTTAATCCAGACAAATTACACCCACACAGAACAACATTTTGTGGATCGCACAAAGCATTGTCCTGCGTAGGCATCTATCCTACGGCACTGGCACGAAAAGTATCTTAACTACTACGCCATTTGTGCAGTCAGCAGAAAGTTTAAATTTGTTACACTATAAGTTGTTTTTTAAAGTTAGTATGTGTAAGCGATTAGGTAATTGAATTATTTTTTGTATGTTTGTTAATATGTTAATATTCTTAGGTTCTGGTAAGCTTTAAGTATTGATATTATGGCAAAATAACAACAGGAAAAAAACGATTTTTTGAGCAATAGGTACAAAAAAAAGACGCTTTTAATTTTTTAATTATTTAAAGTAATAATTGGGACTTAGTTAATTCAACGTACCTGATGAATTCATGTCAAAGAATCTCATAACTCCTCTGAGCATTGAATGAAACATATCATTGTGGAGGTTGCGTGAGGCAGTCATGGATACCTTGAAGAACATAAAGGCTCGGGCTGTGATGAAGAATATGCAGGACGCGATCAAAGCTGAATACACGTACAAATAGTGTGACGTATCCAATGGGCCAATATATGCGTGGATATTCAAATCTAGAATTAAAAATATTTATTTTTTTAAATTCATCAGCTCTATATTGCTATTCGATACTGTTTCATCTCAACTATTCTATGCATTAAATGGGTTAGCATCGGCTTTTTCGTGATATTCTTCTCTTGCCTTATAGTTATGCTCATATCCCCCTTATTATATTTTACTTCAATTGTATATTCTTAATTTGTCACTACATGTATAGAACGATAAAAAAGAAAACATTTTACAATAACTCTATAAAAGTTCACCCAAAAGCATGGCATACATCTATTTATAGAGTCAACTTTTCTATTTAGTAATTATCACTAGTTGTTTGTGTGACATCGGATTGAAAATATAATATGGAAAGCATCCCTGTCTTTGCCGATGGTTAAGATGTCAGACAATATCCCAGCAACAGAAAAATAACCCAAAGCAAAACATCAATTCTTCTTGTAGATTTAACTAAATTTCTTGATTTATTATTCTAAATTGCTTATTTATTAGGCAAAATTGCTTGTTACGTTAATTTGCCTACAATATTGGCGGCATAACTTTGATTTAACATTCTTCGATCGTAAAAGATTGATTAACAAAATATTGGTTACTTTAATAATATTGTAATGCTTTTTTTTTAGATGCAATAAGTTCTCTCTTTACCTGGTACTTGTGATGCTCCAGAAAAATAACTTGATACGTTGAAAGAACCGGTATTTACAGCTGGTGAACGATCGACATGATAATCTTGTTTATTATTTGACGTGCGATTATTTGCCAAATCCTTCATTGTGGTGACCTCGTTTGTCCTATAGGGTACAATTTACAATTTATTTACATTTTTATTTTATAATATTTATGACGTTTATTAATCATATTTTCAACACAAAATGTAATTAACAAAAGTATCTACTTTACTTTTTGATGACCTACAAACAAATTAAACGGATAATTGTTTTGCGCCATGTATACAATTCTTTTTATTTTTTCCCGTGTGCTGACGGAGTGGGAATATAATTTACCACCGCCTATCTTACCCGTGGGTGATCTTAAGAGACGACTAAGGGATATAAAACGCATATAACATCTACGCAAGAGAAGGAAAACTCGAAATAAAACCCTATACCAACACATCTGACCAGCGTGGTATAGTAGGTAAATTTTCCCTCCCATTATGGAGGAGGCTCGAGTTCTACAGTGAGACATATATGAGCCGAGATGATACAATTCTGGTTTGCATTTTATTTAATTACTATCTACTTCGTGAAATATTATGATGTAGTATTATGATGAAAATTCATCTTCGTGTAGTATTATGATGAAAATTCACGTAACTAATTGTAATTATTATTAAATCAGGTTTATTTATCCTTGACGTAACATTCTTATGTTATCCTTTAGTTGTAATCGTATAGCTATTCGCGTTTTTTATATAGCTATTCGCGTTTCTTATATAGTTATTTGCATTTGCAATGTAATTTAAATTGAATATTTTGTGTGCCTATATTATAGAACGTCAAATAAACGGGATAGAAAAATCTTAAAAAAATAGGTCATGTAGTTTAGATACGGTCCCTTACCTCATACACGTCCCACTGCTGGATTCCTCCAGGAGGAAAATTAATCTATTATAACATGTTTGTCAGGTGGATTGGTCTAGGGTATATTGAGTTGTCTCTTGCATAGATATATCTACATATTATATAACTTAGTCATCATTTACAACATCCATTGGCAAGAAAAATAGAATTGTATTCCTACTATATCATCAAATGGATGTCATCATCATTCTCTTACTCTTATCCCAATTACTTGGGGTCGATACAATATGTACTCTTTTTTCATAGTACATATTGTAAAAGTTATTGGCAATAGTTTTATGACCGGCCGCCTGCCAGACCTCAACCCTCCTTGGGAATGTAATTGTTGACCAAACGGCAGCAGATGGAGTTGGCCCAGGTTGCTATAAGGCTTTTAGTCGTCTTTTACGACTTCTCAGAGCAAAGTAAGCGTTGGTAGTATTCGTAGCCGCTAACACACAGCTATATATCATCAAATGGATGTCACAGTAATATATACGTATAGTTACCAAAATGTGACCCAATAGTCACACAATGTGGCTGATAATTGTCCTATTATAAGCAGAGTAATCATGAACACCAGTCGGGGAGTTTTCCCTCCAGCCTTAAAGTAAGCGCCGTAAACGCGCCAACCCATTGAACCAGACTCCCTTTCTTCTTCTTCCATCTCCTGGGCGGGCACTTCGAATCCAGACATCGAGTCAGTCAAAGACGGACGTCTTGTAGTTGACAACTATTGGAGAAAAGATGTTTTGTAATAATTCACCAGGATACAAGCTATCGCATTTCTGAATTTTAATGATATTACACTGATTTCTAATGTTTTCGCGAGTATTACACATTTGAAATAAAACTACTGTTACGGATTCTATCGCGTTTGTATTTGATTTTTAATTTCCCGACGACACAACACTCGTCATTGTAAAGATGAATGTTTAATGATATTGATTAAAGTATTAGCGTGAAAATTTAAACAACAATTTAAGGTGGAGTTAAGAGTCTCCGAAACCGGCGAGCGTGTATGAAGAGAATTATGAATGTTGAGGAAGCGAGTGAAGTATGCAAGGATAGAGTTCTTTGGCACTCTGTTCTCTCTGCCTACCTTGCAAGGGATATGGCGTGATGATATGTATGTATGTAACTTTTTTTTTTTAATAAGGCCAAGTCTCTGCATTAATGAAATATTACGGAAGACTTCACAAACATATAATTAACGGTCACAAATTACACCCAGAGTCAGGATAACGATTTGTGGATTGCACAAACTATTGTTCTGCGTGGGAATTAAATCCCGGACACTTGACACGGTAGGCCGGTTACTTTTAACTTTTATTAACCGCCAAGTCATTTATGCATTTAAATAAACGTATATCATACAGGAATTTTTGCATTTATCTAATATTATTACGATTAAAATATATTAAGATCCATCCATCCATCCATCAGCCCGTAAACGTCCACTGTTGGACATAGGCCTCCCCACATATTGAGATCGTAAATGGTTTTTTTTTTCATAAATGGCGTTCACAAGATATCGACAATAACTCAATTTGGATTGAGAGTTATAGGAGTTAGGAAACTAAATACTAAGAAAATTAACGAGTTAAGTTTTATTGTTAGCTTTCGAAATCGTAGATGGTTTCATAATTTTAATATGTTATTAAATTCTGCCATCAAAATTGTACAGTTCGAGAGTCTTCTCCAATGACTATCCTCATAAATATTGCCCTATATGATACATAACATCTTATACCGCTAAATTAGTCACGTTTCATTTAGTATCGGTACCGTTAAATGCACTAAAATGTCGCTACCGCTGGTGGCATTCGACACGACTATTACATATGTTTCTCGATTCAAATTATTTTGCTCATTATGAATAAGATTTGCATTGTGGTTGGAGTAAACTTAGTTTATTTAACTACGATGTAATTGACTTGGTAAGTGTCAAAACTACCGACTGGTTCCATATAAGTATATGGAACCAATCAATAAATATGTATTTTTCAAATTACTGAAATTTAGCATTTAATATGCTTGATTATTTATAAAAACTTGATTACGAGCGAAAAATGATTGTCATATATGGGATTCGAACCCACACCTATTGCATATCCGTTCCAATCGTGCTACCACTTACAAAAACGTGAACTGTTGTATGACATTCAATTTTCGCATCGTATTATATTTTCATCTGTAAGGAAACGTGTGCCATCTATAGTGTAGATGACAGACAATCATTTTTCGCTCGTAATCAAGTTTTTATGTATTTTTAACTTTTATAGCTCTTTTGTGTCGATTGACATTTGTTTAAACTTTATTTCATCGTTATCATCATCACAGCCCATAAACGTCCCACTGTTGGGCTCGGGCTTCCTCAGCTCCTCCAGCGAAATTAACCTACTATACCGCGCTGGTCAGACGTGCTGGTATAGGGTTTTGTTTCGAGTTTTCTTTCTCTTGCATAGATGTTAAATGCATTTTATATCCCATATGGGGTGGTGAATAGTATTCTTACTCCGTCACCACACGGAAAAACTAAATAACTTTTGAGAACGTGAAAAATATCACCGTTAATTGTTCATTATGTTATAAATACAAAAATATTTTAAAGTAGCACATATTTTAAAATAAAGTAACACAGAAATTTTCACGTTCCAATAATTATTTTTGTAGTTTTACTAACGTAAAAAACGTACCCTCGCTGAAGTGCGTCTAGATAGTGGTGGTAGTTTTTCGAAGACTTCGTTTTCATCATGACTCGAAGATAATAGTTTTGCAAAGTCTTTGCCCGTAGTTTGCAGTTCATCATATGTTCCTTTGCATTCAACAGCACCCTAAAAGGTGATTTTAAAATTAAATTTATATAATTCTTTTCTTAGCCGACTATTTAGTATGAAAAGCTCAAGTAATACTTGTAGATATCTAATAGATAAAAAATAATGACTATGTAAAAATTTTATACATTTATTGGTCCATCAGAAGGTCCATCGCTATAATTTTATTGTGTTTGATAACGATTACGGCAATGGTCTTTACAAAAAGATGCATATATGAAAATTATAATAGAGAAATTTATAAACAATTAAAAAAATGAAAATATATGCTGATATAATACACATCATCATCATTCTCCTGCCCTTATCCTAATTACTTGGGGTCGGCACAATATGTAGTCCTCGTTTTACATATTGTAAAAGTTATTGGCAATAGTTTTATGACCGGCCGCCTCCCTGACGTCATCCCTCCTTGGGAATGTAATTGTTCACCAAACGGCGTAAGGTGGTGTTGGCCCAGGTCGATATAAAGCTCTTAGTCGCCTTTTACGACATCCACGAACATAGTAAGTGTTGGTAGTATTCGTAACCGCTACCACACAGCAGATACTGATATAATAAACAATTAGAGATATTTTTCTAAACTGTTTCTAACTCTTTCTACAAATAATCCAGTACGTTTTTTTTTCAATACCTCACCTTAGACTATAGAATTAATTGATGAGTTGTTCTCGGCTTGACAACCGTATAGTTTCATCTATCCATCAGCATTTTGATGTCCATTGTAGGCCATAGATCTTTCTACGAAGGAGGAATCATGCTATAATCATCACGCTTGGCAGACGGATGTTCTCTGAGCCGACTTTTATGACTCCGACGGGAAGATAAGGAGTAACACA
This sequence comes from Lymantria monacha, assembly GCA_905163515.2. Taxonomy (NCBI): domain Eukaryota; kingdom Metazoa; phylum Arthropoda; class Insecta; order Lepidoptera; family Erebidae; genus Lymantria; species Lymantria monacha. Next base: position 21,498,906 of record LR991082.1, read on the forward strand.
TTGTATTCACAATCTGTTACCACACGCGAAGTTGTACAAATTTCATGTAATTAATAATCATAGATTACACTTCTCGGATAAAGAAATAGAAAAGGTTACAAAATATTACGTTATTCATAATGATGATATAATCTGCGGCCTTTAGATAGTGCAGTTGATGCGTTACAAGAATACGAGTAGTGTGCCGTAGATATCCGTTTATGCATTCGTCGAAGAGTTGCCGTCCAACATGCGCATCTACAGCTGATAATGGGTCGTCAAGTAGATATATGTCAGCCTGTAAAATAACATAATTAACGTCATCTCTTAACTCTCTTAATTCATCACGTTTTTATTTCACATGAGATAAGTGGACGTGTGTATACATATTCAATAAATATATATCACTACTTTCTTAACTAATTACTTTTTAATATTTTATAATAAAAAAAGATATTGTTTAAAATTTGATGCGATTTTCGATATAATTTTGAAATTATAAAAGCTTTATCATTAAATATCTCCGGAAATATTGGTTTTAACGACTTGGTGCTAAGAACTTTTTTGTGGGAAATTTAATTTTCTACAAGTTTGTCATTATTTTTACGAGATAAATGCGAAAAAACACGAACTTCATGGAAAATCAAGTTTAGAGGCATGTATTACCTCACCGGTTCGAGTTACGGCTTGGCCGCAATGGACATTTGTAGATAATTCAATTTAAAAAAAAAACCTGTCCATGGTCGAAGCGATGCTATGAAATGCCAAATAGCTATAGAAATTCAAAGATGAAAGCCAGAGTTTTTGAGTTTTTTCTAATGGGAAATCTTTACACGCCATGGTCGAGGAATTAATATTAATATTAAACCCCTTTTCCCAAACTTTCAGGCAATGTTTATTTTTGGTACTTGCAAAAAAAATTTCACAATGTGACCGAAAAAGAAATTGTTAAAAAAAAGCAGGGTGCTTTTTTTTCAACTATTTTTATTCGGTGTCATTGTCAAATTTTATTAATATTCATATATTCTCCAATATTTAACGTTAGCTTAATAGATGGCGAGCCTATTTCTCTCTAACCGACACGGATCTAGACTGCTGCTATTGAGATTCTTCTAACGTAAAACCTAATAACATATTTGCCTCCTTACGGGACACGAATTAGACATCATGATCGTGGTCCGCAGTCCATATTAATACGATCGTATCTTCTCTATTCCTTATGGGCTGAGAAAATACGACCGCGTTCTACTCCATAATGGAATAGTCTTTGCTCTACTATTATCATGCATGTGAAATGGATTGGCATAGTAATTTATTTCCAGTTTCATTTTACTCCAAGTTATGTTATCTGATTATATCTTGTAGCCGTTCTTTATCATATCTACGGTAAAGAAAAGAATGAGTAAATAACATTATTAGCTATAATGTTATGGAAACAATTATGTTGTAAATAATAGAGTCGGACAATGTCGTCATAAGGTTGATATTATTTTTGCTCCCTGCACTAAGAAAATAATCCTTGTATTGCGGGTGACTTTACAAGCATGCGATTAACGCAGACAAATTACGCCCAGACTCAGAAAACACTATGATCGCACAAGGTATTGTCCTTTATGGGGATCGAACCCACGGCACAGAAGGTTAGTCGATCTTAACCACTACGCGATCTGTGCATACAATAAATAAAATTAATAAATAAAAATAATTAAACTTGAAAATCTTATTGAATGTTTTTCATTTGTAGATATAATTATTTAAATTATTAAGGTTAGACGCAATTGGAATTACAAAGTCTATCGAAATTATCAATTTATATCCATTGTTGGGAATAGTTTGACCATTTAAGTGTGCTAAAACGAGTGCTTCCTCGTTTATTTTCTTAAACATCATTATTATAAATTAATATTACATAATGATTCTATAGAATTTTTGTTTGCGAGTTATAAACAATAAAATTTATAATCATATTCTTTCCTGTTTACCTGATTTTCATTGCAAACCACTAACAACAATATTGAATCCAGCAATATTATTGCTCATATAATTTTACAAATACGCTTAATGCTTTCATGGTTTCCGCTATATCTTTGTATAATTATAGGATTTTAATTAATTTCCGCTTGCACTTAACATATGTATGTTTGACCTTTTAATTCTTTTTGCTTTACATAGTCATGTTGTGTGGCACCATATATCGAGTATAAATATCAATACTACGAAACAATGGGCAGGCATACTCTTGGTTTCGGTGGTTCACTCGCACGGCGGAGAAAGGCGCATTGCAGGGTGGGTCTATGGGGTCGCGCGCCGTCTCTTCCGTCACCCGGACCGATTTGGTGAGGCGTGACCACACCATAGCCCACCGCAAAAAAGGCAAGCTCTTGATAAGCCAGTAGCATGCTTACACAAGTTTGTTTCGTAAAGAATAAAATTTCAAAACAAAATCGATATTTCATAATTATGAAATAGTAACGTGTGAAGACAACGTACTTGTCTATAGACAGCTCGAGCAAGGTTGATTCGAGCTCTTTGGCCGCCAGAGAGCGAGGCACCTCTTTCTCCAACAAGCGTCTGATCGCCATGAGTGAATTGTTGAAAGTCTTTTTGAAGAGCACAAACTCTTATAACCTGGAAATATAAAATAAGACTAATCAAATTTCGAGTTCAGTGTTTTAATTTTTAATTTTTTCAGAACTGATATAAGATTTCATATAGGCAATGTCTTAAACTGATGATCGAATTTAAAAAGTTCCTTCAGAATGAAATCGGCAGCTACCTTGAAATACTAAAGAAATACATTATATTATAATAGGATCACACTGTTGACAGTTTTCTGTCTACAGTGGGTCAATCCATCTGCGGTAGTACCACAGTTTCGCAGGAAAATATACGTCAGTGGCAATATACTGTTGTGCTTTGTTTGATTAACAAGAGAGCGAGTAACCCAACTTTCTGGGTGGATTTTATTTTCATTGGCAGGTTCGCTGTACCTGTGGTATTGCAAATGTGCACGGGTGGCGGTGACAACATTAGGTGTGCTGCTTGATCGTTCGCGACCATCAGCAATAAAAAAAAATCACACATAAAAACCGTAGCAAATACTAGTTGTCGATACAGTTTTAGCAACTGTTATAACATGTTACACGTTCAATCGTATTCCTTATAACCGTTTATATATATATTCGTTATTTTCTAATGATGCTAAATAATCGTTGGAAACTAATATGTAAATAAGTAATGGTTTAATTTAATATCATAATTTTTAATTCCTAATTTTATCCATTTGTATCCAAGTATAGTTTCTATTTGTATTGTCAGCATTGATCTCAATACGATCAGGATACGACTACGTCACTATTAACAAATTAGAAGCTCAAACTCCAATACAAATAAAAACGTATTAAATATGAGAATGAAAATGATTTCATTAGTGAATGAAAGAGTAGCAAGACAGCATGATAAACTTCACAATGATTAATTAAATATAAAAAAAGATTTTTACTATAATAATACTTACTTCTTTATATTTTTTAGGGTTATAAGGTAATCCGAAAAGGATATTTTGTCTGACAGTTGCCACGAATAACCAAGGCTCTTGACTGGCGTAAGATAATGGCCCAGATAAATATATACGACCACAGCTTGGACGTAATTCATTAAGTAGCAACTGAAGAATCGAACTCTGAAAACAAAGATAAAAAGATGCCAATTATCAAAGTCACTGATAAAGTCGGTAAAACTAATTTACCTATATTCTGTGAGCTATACTATACCATGATACTTTCTCATTTATGAAATCTATAATAACTTTTTAAAAACTTGATTACGAACGAAAAGCGATGGGATCCCATGTGTGGCAATCATTTTTCGCTCGTAATCAAGTTTTTATAAATAATCAAGCATGTTAAATGCTAAATTTCAATAATTTCTATAATAACATGGCATTAATCCAATGTATTATAGATTTTAAATAACATTCTTTAAATTATGTTCTATGTAAATAGGCAGGGAGACATGAAACGAAAATAACTACAAATTCGTTACCATAATTGATATATTTAAAATCTTATATACTTGTTCAAATTTCATGAATGAAAGATATATATAAAGAAACATTTAATATTAACTTTGTGCCCCGTACAAAACAAAATTTCCTAATTGTAGTAATGTTTAAAATAAACAAAATACCAATTAGCGAATGTTAGAAAGATAAGATATTTATTATATTTATGTTTTTTGAAGAGTATAGCAAAATATATCGTATAATAACAGGCTCGACTTCTCGATGGCTTAAGAACGCTATGTATATCACCTTAATTTTTTCATGGGAGTTCTAAGAATGGGCCGAGATATGACTAGGAGGAGAATGATCAGTAGTACTCTAGCCAACGTGCCTACCCAGCAGTCCTGTACTAAAGGCTAGATCGCATGGCAAAATAGAATGAAAACAGATTCAAATATTATCTTATCTTTGTTCATAAGTGTTATAAATTCACAAAAGATACCACACAATTTTTTTTTGCATTTAATTTGTAATCAGTAACAGAATTTTTAGAATAATAAAAATTTAGAATGGAAGACGCTCGGGCGAGCCACCGAAGACAAAGAAGGGGTACCGGTGGCCCGCTCGCACGGCGAAGAGAGGAGTTGCACGGTGGGTCTATGGGGTCACGCGCCACCTCTTCCGTCACCCCGGACCGATTTGGCGGGGCGAGAAGCATCCATAGTCCACCGCAAAAAAAAGGGTTGGCAGACTTTTAGTCGTAATATACTTAGTCCTCGTGCAGAATATTTTTGCTTTTACTTCACATCTGTTAAGAAAACATGTCACACCGACCTAAATTAAATTGGAATAAGGGCAGATAAATGAGGAAAAAGCTTAGCGAAACTTACCTTTCCCGATCCCACAGATCCAATAATAGCACAAAGTTTTCCTTTAGTAAATGTAAGATTAATGTTGTTCAGTGTAATAGGTCCATCTTCAGTCCAGGTGGCATACACGTTCTGGATCATGACACCAGTATCTGGATTTATTGAAATAGGACAGGGAGCAGTACTTAATATTCCTTTTTCATTGCAATCAAACCCTGGAAAAAATACATCGTTATTTAGTCATCATGCCACTAAAATTACGATAATATAAAATTTATGAAGTAACTCAGAAAAAATGAATTTTATTAAAAGTATCTTTTATAACAATTTTCAGAGCAGTTACAAAAATTAGACTGAATAACATGAGGCTAAGAAAAAATTGTTTAAGTAGGACAAAGTGTCTTACTTAAACTAAAATTGAATCTTTATATAATATTTAAAAAAATATTTAATATACTCATTATTTTTATCACACACCAGGATTATAAATGCCTTCCTCATCAATTTTATTGAAATTGTTGGGTATATCACTAAAGGTTTTCATGATTTTTTGATTTTGCGCGGCCCGAACTAGTTTTGCGATATCAACATCAGGCACACTGCGCAGGTCCTCGCGTTCATCTGTTTCATAATGTTTATTTTAATTATCATTTTCATAACAACCCAAATAATATTTAACACAGAATTTTCATAATTGTTATATCTGAATAATCGACCCACTTATCGATGTTTCAATAATGTCTTAATCACAATAATGTCTTAATCACCACGATTGGCAGAATGGTTAGTAACCGCAGTTAGTATTATAAGTTTTACAGGAAAGTACTATTGCTCTTTTCCTGGTGATCAAGCGACCCAATTTTACGACTGCTACGAGAAAGTAAGGTGAGGACACATTTTATTATTTACCATCATTACAAATACAAATCTTATCTTGAGAAATTGATGTGATATAAATAAGTACTGAATACAGCAATAGCTATTCCAAACTCTTGTGGTCTTAAGTTTGAACCCATTTCTGGCTATATGAAATTTGTATGCTTGCTAAATATTCCAAAATTTCATTTGCTATTTACCTAAAGCAAATAAATACGATGCACTAAGATTCTATCATGCAAAAGGTGACTATAATTATGTAAATATAATATGCAAAAACTATACTTTTGGCAAGCGTATAAATCCTGCAGTCGCATCTGCTGAGAATATTTATTTATAATGACGAACTAATGACTAAATGACGAATGTTATTATGACTTTAATTTGCACAGTTAAGATGAAAATGATATACTGCTGGTTCTAATCGAACTAGAATGTTAAACTCAATCATACCAACCAAATATTACTGGTAAATGTAACAACACAGTCGACTAAGATCCCTATTTGCTTTAATTAACCATCTAGTTTGATCAATGATTATATTATCATAAATGATTGACATGAGGCGGTTGGCAGAATGAATTAACCGAATCCGTTGCGATATGTTTCGCTATTCTTCTTTTAAATATGTTCATTATTATTCTATTTAAAAAATGTTGGAATGTGAGGAATGTGAGAAGGACCATATGTAATGTTAATTAGTTGAAAAAATATAATAAATTGTCTAATAATTCTGTCAATGTTGAGTATTTACAATCGCCGCAACTATTGTAATTTTTTATAGTCATTTAGATTAGGTATAGGTACTTAACGTGACTATTTATTCTTTGACTCAAAACGGAACATTTTAGTCGGGAAGTCAATTAAAAACACTTTTTAAATATATTCAGAAAAAAATAGTGAACTTAAAAGTTACGTATTGAAAAATATACGCAAATGTTTAGTTACCATATTTATCAGAGGAAAAAATTTGCTTTAATATAGCTGGTGAAGAATTTAAGTAAGAATAAAACTCTTGGCACGTTTTTTAAATTCACTCAAATCCAACCTTTGCGCGGTTGCCGAAAACGGGACAATTTGGCATCTCAAACTTCATTTCGGGGACACCGGGATTAGTTATTATAAAAAGGGACAGTCCCGTTAAAAACGGGACGTCTGGTCACATTAGGTATACTACTAACTACTAAGTATACAATTTTTCTAACGTTGCTTCATATTTATAAGTAATAATAAATAACTACTGATGAAAAGTTTTTAAATGTTTTGTTTATTTAAATTTGATAATAATATTGTTACAAAAATTTATCACAATATTTTTTCACGTCGATGCGACAGATATGACATAAATTCGCCTGTTACTAGAATTTACAGGACCGTTTTGAGTGGCATTCTCGTGAGGAGGCCTATGTCCAACAGTGGACGTTTAAGTGTTGATGGATGAATGGATTATAAAATACTATAAAATTTTGTGTTTTTTTTCGCTACTTCTATACTAAATATAGACGGAAAAAAATATCTGTTGCGTACGAAGGCAAATAGCACCCTCTACGACGATCATTAGATAGATTGATTTAGGGTTTTATTTCAAGTTTTCTTTTTCTTAAAATTGTCTTGCCTCTACATGGTACGACAACAACGAGACAAAAGAAGATTTTTTTTGTGTGTGTTTAGCTGTTAGCCGCAGATAGCTTTGACAGCTTTACGCGGACTATCGGTAAGCGCTGAGGCCTCTCAACCCGAATTAAAGACGGTGTTGAGATATTTTCAGGGATTAATAACATAGATGGTATTCAGGGAATACATGTCCAGTGGACAGATGTCTTTTTTTGTGTTTAACTGTTAGCCTCATATGACTTTGATAGTTTTACACGGACTATAGGTAAGCGCTGAGGGCTCTCAATCCGAAGCATATAGTAGCATTTTGTTTGTTTATGCTATTATGTAGCGATGCGGACCTTAATAACGAAATTTACAATAATAAATATCAACGTTATTGCGTTTATAGTTACAGAAAAATTACACCACCTTTTATGTTGCCTACATAAAAAATCACTTCCATGTAATACACATTAATTAGCACGCCAAGTGAAAAAAAATATAATATACAGGGTGGAAGTGAACCGCTCCCGAAAACAAAGACAGGTAACCCTACTAGTCCTACTTGTAATGATAGGCTAGAAAAAAAATCGATTCGGTTAAAATAAAAATTTTTTGCACCTCACGAAGTCGCACGCGAGGTCGGTTGAACTCTTGAACATATATATATGATCGTGAGTTTTGAATAGATTGCGTCTTTTCTCATCTGAGTAAAGTTACGTATTTTTTATGGAATTATCGTTACATGGCACTGTGTTAATACAATGGAATGTAAAAAAACTTAAAATTTGTTGTGAAAAAAAATTTTTTTTTCATCCTAATTGTTTTTTTTTCTAGCCTATCATTACAAGTAGGACTAGTAAGGTCCTAGGTACCTGTCTTTATTTTCGGGAGCGGTCCACTTTCACCCTGTATACTTTAACTGGATATCCCCAGATTCATGACTCATACAGTATAGGGATACAAAAGATGACAAATGATTGTTAGTGCACTTTAAGCATATAAGTGAACAAACATATTATGATCTCAGAGGATGTGCGTTAATACAATAAATTAGAACTAATCTAACACTACATACTGACATGATAACTGTAGCCTCTTAAAAGACATTACGCATAAATGGAAAATATAATTGCTAATTTCGTCTCTACTAGCAAAGTAGCTTCATTACAATGGCGCATTACATTAATTGAATTGCCTATTAATAATGGAAAATCAAGTTAGAAAGTAAAGTTAGTTAAGTTGGTTTTAAACAAATGCTCTTGTTCGTGGATATCTTAAAAAAACTACTAAGTTATATGTTTTCCGTGTGGTGACGGAGTAAGAATACTATTCACCACCCCATATCTTACCCGTGGGTGATCGTACGAGACGACTAAGGGATATAAAACGCATATAACATCTATGCGAGAGAAGGAAAACTCGAAACAAAACCCTATACTAACACGTCTGACCAGCGCGGTATAGTACGTTAAATGCCCTCCCATTAGGGAGGAGGCCCGAACCCAACAGTGGGACATTTATGGGCTGTGATGATGATGATGATGATGATGAAGTTATATGAAATGTAGATAATTTTACTTTAAAGGAAGGAAAACTCGAAGCCCTGTAACAATTTGTCTGACTAATGTGGTGTAGCATGCCAGTTTCTTTTCTATTGTGAAGGAGAATCTAGTCCAGCAGTGGGGCGTATATGACCTTATCTGATGAAGATGATGATAATGAATAAACATGAATTTACTTCTTCAACTCATATACCTACTTTATACTATTGGGTACCAGCCTCTTTTACAAAGAGAAGGGATATTGTCTACTGTTCAATAATAGCCCAGATGGGTCAGCATGTATTGGATAATGATAGGCAAACATAGCTTTATTGGCTTAGGTAGGTTTGATGGTAGTCAGTGATAGAATAAGTATTCTTAGAAACCAGCTGAGTAATTACTAGTAGAAGGCATTATTGTATTATCCCCTATTAAGGAAGTCTATGTCCAACAGCTTTTCTGTGCTACAGCTTTCCGTATGGTGAACCACCACCACCCCTTTTTTGCCCCTGGATGTCGTAAAAAACAAGTAAAAGAAACAATATGTATATAACATATATGCAATAGGAGGATATCTCGAAATAATACCTTATACCAACCCATCTAACCAGCGTGATGTAGTAGGTCTCTTTCACTCCTGTTTTAGACGAGGCTCAAGCGCAACAGTGGGATATATATGAGCTGAAATGTTGATGATGTCTAACATTAGACATCGATAGATGATAGACAACGAAGTGTAAATTATTTAGGAATAACATACCAAACAGCATAAATGCTTCGAGACGCTGCACTGATATCAACGCTTCAGCCAAAAACGATACAGCGTTTGACATAATTATAGATAGAGTTCCTTGCAGTGTGTTGAAGAATTGTGCCAATGGAAATACCTGAAATTAATATTTTATATTATTTATTTCTTTAAATAGTAGTTATGAATATATTTGTAATTATAAATTATAATGTACCTTGAAAGTTAGAGCCCAAATTGTCAATGTAACTAACTCTAACAAATATCCGGTCAAACTTTTGTATCAAATTTGTAATATTGTTTGTGTTTTTCCGTGTGGTGACGGAGTAAGAATACTATTCACCACCCCATATCTTACCCGTGGGTGATTGTACGAGACGACTAAGGGATATAAAATGCATATAACATCTATGCGAGAGAAGGAACACTCGCAAATAAAACCCTATACCAACACGTCTCACCAGCGCGGTATAGTAGGTTAATTGCCCTCCCATTACGGAGCAGGCCCTAGCCCAACAGTGGGACGTTTATGGGCTGTGATGATGATGATGATTGTAATATTGTCAATTGTTAGTTGATATCGAAAACGATAAAGTTATTTTTACGTATTTTATCGTGTTTGTATTTGATTTTAAATTTCTCGACGTTTGGAACACTTTACAGCGTTCGACAAAAGGACTGTCCTCCCATGACCATGAACGCTGTAAATTGTTCGAAATGATGGTCAATTAAAAATCAAATACAAACACGATAGAATCCGTAAAACTAGTTTTATTTCAAAAGTAATACTCGTGTAAACATTAGAAATTATTACAAAAAAATTAAAAATTAATAATAGTTTTCATTGCTTATATACATAGGTATTCATTTAATTGATGGATATAATTTCATCTATCCATCCATTATCATATCGACATGCACAGTTAAATATATGCCTCTTCAAGAAGAGTAATGGCATAATTGTCACGCTAGGTAGACGCGTTGATAGTAGTAGTAATTATGAATCCCAGGAGATGGATACTGTCCTTCCTCTTGTTTAATCCAGAAAAAAGGAGGTTGTGACACATTGTATTCTTAACCGATCATCACTTATAAATGTTATAAAACTAATAAAATTTTTTATCAAAATATTTATCATAATTTAAGACTGTGTGGTAGCGGCTACGAATACTACCAACCCTTGCTTTGCTCGTGGATGTCGTAAAAGACGACTAAGAGCCTTATAATAACCTAAGCCAACTCTATCTGATGCCGTTTGGTCAACAATTACATTCCCAAATAGTGTTGGCGTCTGGCAGGTGACCGGTCATAAAACTATTGCCAATAACTTTTACAATATACTATGAAAGAAGAGTACATATTGTATCGACCCTAAGTAATTGGGATAAGAGTAGGAGAATGATGATGATTTATCATAATTTAGGTAGTGGTAAAGCCACACTGTTTACAGTTTCTGTCTATAGCCGCGGACTGGTCTGTCCGGGACCGTTCGAGTACCACAGAAAATAATGTCTAATCAGTGGCAATCTGCTGTTGCGCTTTGTTAGGTGAGCGAGAGAGCCGGGAGCCCCATGTTCTGGGTTGTTTTGGGATTTTCATTGGCAGGCAGCGGCTCAACTGTACACCTGATATTACAAAGATCTATAAGCGGTAGTAACACTTACTATAAGTTTTACTGCATGCTCGTTTGTATTTTACAAAAAATTAAAGTAATAAAAAATATAAAACAAATCAAATACGTATTCGACTATTAGCTTATTGGGTCAAATTAGAATTAATTTCATACGAAAGCGTTTGTGCATGTCATAATAAAATCATTCATTCTATTCTAAAATATTTTAAATCTGTTAGCATTTTTAAATACTTACGATATCAGCAGTTACTTGAAAACCGAAGAGTGAATAAGATAGCAGTGTGATGTATAAAGACAGTCTCTCAGTAAAAACCATGAAGCTAAGGTATACTCCTCGAAGGTACGATGCGGATGTTATACAGTTGATCTCGTTCTTCCGTGCGAGTGCAACTACTTGTTCGAAAGGTTTCTCCCAGGCGTACATTTTTATGACCTAAGACAGTAAAATTTAATAGGACTTTTGGCGGGAATCTAAAACGTCATGTGGTGCTCTTGTATTATATTCGATATCTTAGTGTTTTAACGTGTTATATTAGATAATTTTTATGGTATTTTATGTAATATGATGTGACAGAACAGCTGGGATGTAGTGAATATCATATAAAAGTGCTTTACAACGTTTTCGTTTTCCATCAAAATTCCTACAACATACCATTAACAGTGTCACCATAGCACTGTTGATGGCGACAATTCGACTGACTGACAGACAATGACTAACCTGACGAGATTAAGAACGTGAAGATAATTATAACTCGACACTGGCAAAAATGGCTCGTATAAGTAGCTGATTGCCAATACATAAAAAGAAGAAGAAGAAGAAGACAGTAAAATTACTTTTATAATTTAAATAAGCTAATTAGTTATCTATATGACATGGTGTTCCTTATTTTTCTTTTATTTAGCGGACCAAACCACCCGGAGTAGTGAAAGGATCTATTTCCCTATAAATACCGTACTATAACTCTCTATCGCGATTTGGACCCTTTTTTTTTGTGGTTCGTCGAGTCTTTAGTGGTCCGCTCGGACATAATGTTTCTAATACATTTTCTTCTAATGAACATTCCTAAGAACTATATACTAAATAATTATGTTAATTTAAAATCATTGCAATATTGTATGAGGAGCTTTGTATGATTTAAATTGAATATTTTTATTTGCTTGATATTTGAAACAACTATGTTCATTACAGAAAATAACGCGCATTGGGTCAAGGATGCGTCTTCTTAGTCATCATATACACAGAGTTAATGATGAGATAAAGACATATTATTTTCTTATTCTGTGTCTGTCATTATAAAGAGTTAAACGAAACTTTTTAAACATTATTTCTTGGCACAACTCTTTTTATCACTAAAGCAAACGATTTAAACTGCAGTTTTTAATTCTTAAAATTAATATATTATGTTATATTTATTAAATATTATCAAATATACCTGCATTCCACTAATAATTTCGTCCATGATGCGCACGCGTTCGTCAGTTCTGCATGCGGTCTTCATTCGCAAACGTGCCGCTAATTTACTCATATAGGCTGTAATTATAATAATATTACTTTTTATATGATGTAATTGAATCATATGAAATGGTTGGTGTGTGGAAATGACTACTATGGCTATGAATACTACCAACCGTCCATTGCTCGTGGGTGTCATAAAAGACGACTAAGAGACTTAGAGCTCTAAGTCCAGCTAGGCCAACTCCATATGTTGACGTCTGGTTAACAATAATATTCCTAAGGAGGGTTGATGTCAGGCAGGCGTCCGGTCCTTAAATAAATCAATATCATTCAATGCTCATCCGTCATCTTTTTTTTATTACTTAATAATAATAATGTTTATTACCAATAAGTCATTACATAAAAATTACATAAACAAAGATTCCCAAACTAGGCAACAGAGCCTGTATCTTGGGATTCAGAGCACAAGTTGATGGTATGTAAAACATTTGATCCTAATTCGTAATAACATTAGGTAAAATGTTTTAAATTTTAGAAAAAGACAGTACAAAACATATAACTAATAAATAGACATCAACCAATGTGGATATGATGACATAAAGGTTGTGCAATACGTTAAGTGTGCGTGTATGTGTTTGCGTGTGTGTATGTGTGAATGTACGAGAGTGTGTGTAAATACTGGTACGGGTGGCATTATTGTTACAAACAGTTTCACAGGTAGGGCGATTTATGTTCCAGAAGATTTTCTATCGCCTCGTATGATAAGGTAAGTAACCAATTTATAATCAGTTTTTTACATTTATGTGCATTACAATTTAGGAGCGCACAGTGCCTGCACACATTATTGTAGGTGTTATGTTGGAAGAATTTCGGGCTTCTGCGAGCAAGTGAAGAGTACCATTTTGGAGTTGGCATCCTGAATACTCGGCGTGCTGTAAGAGAGTCAAAGTGCTCGCGGTTTAAAAGTACCTTATGTGTTTTTACCGTAGCATTCAAAATATAAAGTTGTCTTACGCGAAGGACTTTGAATTCACCGTAAATGCTATCCGTGGAGTATCTGAATGGCCTTTTCAGAATAACTTTTAATATGGCATGTTGGGCTATCTCAATTTTTATCATTTGAGTCTTGCAGGCACTACCCCATACCGTGATGCAATACTGAAGGACCGACTGACAAAGCGCTAGATATATTTGTCGCATTGTTTCAGGTGGCGTGCAGTCTCTAAGTTTCTTCACAAGGAATATCATTTTTCTTGCACCGTTAGCGAGAGAAGCGATTTGTTCGTTATAATTAATGTGTTCGTCAATTGTTACACCTAGATAATTTAGAGAGATTGTGCGCTCTATTCGGGTGCAAGTACATCTATTGTAGTCCTGAGATTTGACGGAGCTACGAGAATATAGTTTCAGATAGAAGTCATTGCTTGGGCCGCCGATACTAGTCTTTGAAAACGCAATGTATTTGGTTTTCTTGGCATTTAGTGTTAATAAGTTGTTATCGAGCAATGAAGCAATGTCGGTTAATCCTTCCTCGGCAGTGCGCTGTACCTGGTCCCAGATTTCACCGTGGAAAACTATCACAGTATCGTCGGCGTAACTGATGATGTCTGCGTCAACCAGAGTGCAATTTACAATATCATTCATTTAAATGGTAAAAAGAGGGGACCCAAGGCACTGCCTTGCAGGACGCCATATTGGATCTCTAAATCACTGATGGTGTAAGAGCCTTTACGAACTGTTTACGCCCAATTAGATAGCTCGCAAACCACTTTAGAGCCACTCCATGGATTTCCAGAGTCTCCAACTTCTTAAGAAGCAGGTGCACAGAGACGCTGTCGAATGCCTTTGCCAGATCTGGGAATATAGCTAGACATTTTTTAGATTTATAGTGGCAAACGAGCAGATAGCACACCTGATGGTAAGTGTCACTGCCGCCTATGGACCTTTGCAATACCAAGGGTATAGCTAGGCTGCTGCCTACCAATACAAACCCAAACCCACCAGTTAGGCTTCATCTCCAGATCCAGGCTAGATCTCATCATCATTCTACTCTTACCCCTCATTACATTCGTATATCATAGTATTCGTAGCTGCTATCACACGGCGTTATAACCATAAAAATATATAGGAGAAAATACATAGGCCATTTTTTGTCTGGTTACACCCTGATGAAACTGTCCAAGATGACGCAGAAGCGAAGTGCAGAACCATAAACCTGCCGTCTTATATTCACTATTTGGTAAAATAATTAAATTAAATAAATATACTTACATTGAACTGGTATGGTTTGTAAAACGATGCCGATAACACCGACGATAGCTGCATATCCAATCTTGAGATATATCAGGTAACAAACAACTATTACTTGTAATGGTAACAGCCAAATAAAGTGAGTGAAAATGAAAGCGTAATCAAAACGGTTCACGTCGTTTGACAGTAGATTTACGACCTGGCCCGCTGTCGTCTGCGCAAGCGCACCTGAGCTCATACGCATTACCTGTTAACGAAGAAAAATGCATTCTTTATTTAAATATGAGAAAACACATGCATCTGCATATAACATTGTATGAATTTGAGGTGAAAGTTACGATACCCATTTTGTGATAGTGTATGGCAGTATATATCTTTTTTTAAAGACAACTTGCACTAAAGAAATAATCCTCGTATTGTGTGGAATTTTACATAGTTACATATAATTAACGGACACTAATTACACCCAGATCCAGAACAATAATTTATGGATTGTAGTTATAGGTACCGGTATCCGTGTGGTGACGGAGTAAGAATACAAATTACCACCCCCTATCTTACCCGTGGGTGATCGTAAGAGACGACTAAGGGATATAAAACGCATATAACATCTATGCAAGAGAAGAAAAACTCTTAACAAAACCCTATATACCAACACGTCTGACCAGCGTGATATAGTAGGTTAATTTCTCTCCCATTATGGAGGCGGTCCGAGCCCAACAGTGGGTCGTATATGGGCTGTGATGATGATGAGTTATAGGTACTGTTCTACAATTTTTTTTTTGATAACTGACAGGTTAGAATTTGATTTATTAAGTTTACTACTCATTTGGGAGAATGAAAAAGAAATAGCTGTATTGAGCCATACTATAGCTACGGATATGTGTTCTATAGTGTGTATGATCTGTTTATTTTAATGGTTGAATCTTAAGACACTCAATAGTAACCGGGTACACTAATACAAGTAAATTATAATATTTAACTACCTATGTCAATTAATAAGTCGTCATGCAACCGCTCAATCATGATGCCAAGGACTTAATTGAAACGTATATTTTTTTATTTGAATCTGGCATTGTTTAAACATCTTGCATGATTTAATCAATAAATTGCAATAAGGTCTATGGTAATTTTGATCTTAATTATATTCTATTCAAATATTATAAAATAAAAAAATAATTCTTAATATTTGTCATAATAAAGACATGTTAATCTAAGGAACGCTAGCAACTTATTATTTTAGTATAAGGCACCAGTAATTTTATTTTATTTTATCAGTACTGCGCTGTCTTCCGTGCTGCCTGCATGTAACATGTCCCACAGACCAATCATCAGCTCACAAAGTAGAAGGCACAATGCGTCATTCAGTAGCTGTCGTCACTAGATATTCTGTCTTCCTCAATGCTAATTGTTAATAAATTGCATAAAGTTAGTTTCAAGTTCTTCTAGTAATATTACATTATAGAAGTAGTAAATACTTACTTACTAGGAACATTTTGCCCACAAAACAGTAGCCTTGGCAAGATGTAAATTGAATCAAACGAAAAAAAAAAATTAAACAGATCTAAAACAAATGATCATATATTTTAATTATAGTAATGAGCGATCGTGTTGTCTTTAAAAGCATATTTTAATATGCTTTTAAAGCTTAGCTTAGAAATTGCCATTGAAGATTTCTTGGTTTAAAAAATAAGATTTACGGACTCAGAATTGAGCTCAATATATCAAAATTGGACTCATTTCAGCTCATATATGTCCGAGTGGCTTGAGTCTCCACAATAAGATGGAAATTTGATTTACTTCACCACACGGATCAAACAGGTTGACATAGGGTTTTATTTTTCCTTCTCTTGCATAGATGTTATATGCCCTATATTTCTTAGTTGTTTTTCACGGGCAAGACAGAGGGCGCTGTATTATATTCTTACTCCGTCACCAAACGGAAAAAAATATCTCATTAGATTAATGAGACAGATTTACAATTTAATTTTGTTAAAAACCTTCAGCATAATATGATTAATTCCACTTTATATGTTTACAGAATAAGAAATAGTAACGTACCCTAAATATAAAATAATAAAAGATGGCGGATATGCTCTGCGAGTATTGATTTTGTTATCCAATTATAATGTAACGATGTTCAAATTAAAAGGGTTTAATAAAGTCAATATGTATTTAGGATTAAATTACTAATTTCAATCAAACCATAAGTAATTAAGCAAGGCTTTTTAATTAAATAAAATATAAATATGCTCAATGCGTATGTACGTTTGTATAGTAACTTACCTTTCTATAAATAAGTGAACAAGCGGCAATCCGAACTTTCATGCCAAATTGTTGGGTAGAGTAAGTGCCATGGTGATTGAGGAAGGCGATCAATATTGAGATCAGAATGACAGCCGTCGCGCAATATACAGCTTGTTCGTATGACATGTTTGAGCCTGGCTCCCAGTATATCAGCATCATGCTAAGCGCCACAGGTTGAAACGGTCTGAAGGACAAAATATTTTTTTTAATTATACAATTTGAAACAATTAGTCAAGTAGCTTAACCGAGTCCAAATCCTGGAATCAAACTGTTTCATTTTATTGTAATTATTCTATGTAATGTTAAGTAGTAATATAGTCTAAGGTGACCTCCTGTATTCCCTTCCATTGTAATGTGCAATATATGGCATCATTATATTTTCTTTCTTTAATTCATTACCACACGGGTAACTAACCTTACGGTCACTGACTTATGATAACGTTTAAACTTTAATGAAATATTTTTAATTTAATTAATTAAAATGTGAACAGTAAAAAATCTTCATTCGTGTGAATTTTATTTATAAAACATTAAATGCAATTCTGTAGTAAAAATGAATTTAAACTATTTTAACTCATTTAGAAATGAAAACTATAACTTTAAGATTTTTTATTAAATCAATCGGAGTAAGAAGAATAAATAAGAAGACACGAAGTACCATTAGACATGGTTAGGTAACCTAAAATGTAAGCCAATCAGACATGCTTACGAGTTAGGTATCCTAAAGTACAAGCCATAACCCAAGGCATCGCAGTCAAAAGTATTCATGATACTCGTGGTCTATTTCAAACCGAAGAGAGCGCATACATCGGATTTGGAAAGGCCACGCTATCTCGCTATCATCTCAGATGTCCGAGTAGAGTGCAGTAAGACCAGACCAATGCAGTAGTGGTAGAGCCACATTGCTGATCAGTTCATCCAAAATAGTACCATATTGTCTCAGAAAATCTATATCTGTGTGTAAGCAATTTGACACTGCACTTTTGCTTCGGTGAGTGAGAAAATCAGAGGCTTAAACCTTATTTTATGGTGGCTACGTTCTTGGTAACGGAGAGGTCCATAAGCGGCAGTTACTATCAATTAGACTGTTTGTTCGTCTACCACCAAAGACAATAAAAAATCAACAACAATTTCGTAATTGCATAGCAATAAAGTAGGTATAGTAGCATTTATATATTATACCATACGAAATTGTCGATATCGTACAAGTATGTAAGATTAGTGAAAGCTATGTATGCAGGAGTGCGCATGAATATCTGGTCTGAAACCGGAGTTACTAACGAGTTCAATGTGGTAGTAGGCACAAGCCTACTACCACATTGCCAAACCAACGCTAGTACAAACTAGTGTTTGGTTTTAAGCCCTTACCTATTCCTCCTGGTGATGGATGATATATTCTATGATATAGTAGAAGTATATACATATTTGAGTTTTAGCGGGAAAAGATAAGTGTCATATAATGTTCTCGTATTTATATTCAATATCTTAGTTTTTTTACTTAATATATAAGTAATTTTGATGGCATTTTATGTAAGCATAATGCGCAGGAAGTACTGAGTGTAGTCAATATGATATAACATACGTTTTCGTTATTTACTAAAATTCCCAAAAGATACCTTTAACAGCGTGGCTATGGCCACTGTTGAAGGCGACGATCTGACCTTCTGACGGACGATGACTTTAAATGAAGTTAATTTGTAAACAAAGATTTGGCTTAAAGGTCTTAGTACACATACATACATACATATCATCACGCCATATCCCTTGCAGGGTAGGCAGAGAGAACAGAGTGCCAGAGAACTCTATCTTTGCATACTTCACTCGCTTCTTCAGCATTCATAATTCTCTTCATACACGCTCGCCGGTTTCGGAGACTCTTGACTCCACCTTCCTTCAGTACATGACCGATCTGGTCTAGGTAGGTTAGTCTCGGTCTTCCCCGGTACCTACATCCTTCCACTTTCGCATTGTATATCTTCTTAACCAGACGTTCGTTCGGCATTCTTTCCACATGTCCGAACCATCGAAGCATTCCCTTTCGCATCTTTACACCAATACATTCTTTCATACCTACTCGCTCTCTTACGTCGTCGTTACGAATGCGGTTGGTCAGCCTAACTCCACAGATTTTCCGCAGAGATCGCATTTCGACCGCATTAATTTTACTTTCATACTCTTTTCTGCATACCCAACTCTCGCTTCCATACAGTAATGTTGGAACAAGCACTACGTTATGTATTTCTACACGTGCCTTCTGGCTGAGGTGGTGGCTATCGAGAAGTTGCCCCAACGCTCCGTTCACTCTATTGCCCGCATTCACTCTTCGCTCTATATCAGTGGTGTACCTTCCATCTCGGCTAAATCCACATCCAAGATATACAAATTCATCCACTTGCTCTAGTACATCATTACCTATTGTTACTCTTACATCTGTTTTGGCTTCATCTCTTTCAAAGACCATTATTTTGGTTTCGCTCACATTCACGCGTAGACCCCTTTTCTTACAATCTTCTGTCATTGTGTCGACTAGGGTCTGCAGGTCAGTCGCTGACTGTGCCAGCAGGATTGCATCATCTGCATAACGCAGAGCAGTGACCACTGAGTCGCCCATCTGGACTCCCACATTCATATCGTTCAACCTTTGGAGACATTTATCCAGATATATGATAAACAGCCTGGCTGACGCACCCCTGCTTAACGCCGATATTAACGTCAAACCAAGGCGACATTCCATCATCCAGCCGCACACAGGCTCTACAGCCCATGTAACTGGACTGCACAGCCTGTAGCAGTTTACCGTTAATACCATACTCCGGTAAAATGTCCCAAAGTTCCTTTCGTACAACCGTGTCAAATGCTCTCTCCAGATCCACAAAACTGCAGAAAACCCTCTGACCTAGAGCCAGATGCTTCTCCACAATGTTGCGCAGAGAGAACACTTGATCCATGCATCCCCTTCCACTCCTGAAACCTCCTTGTGTCTCACACAGTAAACCATCGGACACCATCCTCATTCTCCTTTCAATAATTTTACCGTACACTTTTGCTGTCAAACTGGTCAAGCTTATGACTCTGTAATTTGCGCAGTCATAACGTGAACCCTTGTTTTTAAACAAAGGCATGATGACTGCGCTATTCCAGTCCCCGGGAACCATTTCGAGCTCCAACATAAATTGAGGAGCAACAGGAACGCCTCCCAGGAGCCACCAAGCTTGATCATCACGGCAGACACCATATCAATGCCCGCTGCCTTACCATTTTTCAAACTTCTTATCGCCCATTCAACTTCATCTATACTGATGCCATCGGAGGACGCCGTTGTCGAATGTTGATCTACTAAACCACATATAACACTGGCGCCAACCGTAGCATCCGCATACATATCGCCAAAATATTCACTCCATCGGCTTAACACGTCTTGTGTTTGTGTAAGAATGTCTCCACCTTTAGACCTTATTTTATTCATTCTGAAGGTTGACCAACCACACCGAGACTTCTTCACCTCCCTCCAAAAGAGTTTGGTGTTACCCTCGAAGTTTTTAGTCAGCCTATCTTCTGCACTCATATTTGCTCTATCACGTTTCTCTTTCACTAAGGCCTTGGTGTCATTCTTACATTGCCGATATATTTCTTTCTTCTGTTCAGTCATACTGTCATTCAGATTCAAAGAAGAGACATAGTCCAGCCACGCTTTCTTCTTTTGCTCTACGGAAGCTGCCACTTCCGCATCCCACCATGCATTTGTTTTTCTATGCTTCTTTGAACTTCCACATACTTCTTTCGCTGTATCTACCATACTCTCTTTCAATACTCTCCAGCATTCTTCAATGTCCGATTGCGGCTGGCTTGCCATCGTCAGCCGTTCTCGGACACTCTATGCATACTTTTCTCTTACACACTCTTCTTGCAACCTGTCAACCTTTATTCTTTCAAGCCCTCCGAAGTGGACACGCTCTCGCCAGTGCCTCCACTTTCTGAACAGACCACTAAATCTCGCAATAACGAGATAGTGGTCCGTATCGACTGTGGGGCCCCTGTAGGCTCTTGCGTCCAATATTTTTCTTCGGAGGCGACTGTCTACCAAAATTAAATCTATTATACTTTTCTGTTCATTCCTTCTCCATGTATACATATGGATGTCCTTATGTTGGAAAAATGTGTTTGACACAATAAGGTTTCTCTCCATGCATACATCCGCTATGAGCCTACCTGTGTCGTTCACTCTCTTATCACCAAATGGACCAAGTACGTCCTCATAGTCGGGACGCTTGGTCCCCACCCATCCGTTCAAAGTTTCTGCCATATCCAGAACTTCCCTAACATTATCCCAAAACTTGTCTAGGTCTGATGCCACCGAGGATCCTACGGGAGCATATGCTACAACCATGAATACCTTGGTGATACCTAGTTTTATACGGACCCAAAGAAGTCTGGGATCATACATTCCGTAATCGTTCACACCTGAGGCCAAGCGAGAGGACAACAGCACTCCTACCCCCATGCTGGCTCGAGCGCTCTGTGGTACACCAGACCACAGAGCCATCCCGCCATCAGGAAGATTGCAGGCGTCGCTGCCCCTTCGCTTGGTCTCTGTTACACAGAGCACGTCTAGCTGTTTGTCCGCCATGACGGATATCAGCTCGTGCAACTTCCCTTCCACACAACCTCTTACATTCCACGTGCCCACCCGGCACTCTGCTCTCCTCGACTCGCCTGACTGGGCAAGGCGTGATGGGTGGCGGCCCCCATCGCCACAACTGCCGAGTTCGTAGCGACGGGGGCGGGTCGGTACGCGTCGCTTCCAGGGGACGCCCTAACCCGCACTGCGGTACGCATATCGAGCTGGATTAGCAGTCTAATTAGACTGGCAGGGGACGCGACGAGCACGCTCCGGACTATGCCCCCCTAAGTAACCAAGGTAACCAAACCATAAACTCCAAGAAAAAAATAAATATTTTTAGAATTAAACTCTTCAGGTTAATCGTTTACCTGCTACTACTGTGATTATGGTAATGCATTTGTTAAATAATTGTTTATAATAATAATAAAACTTACTTGAGAAAAAGTGCTTGTATGAGAAACATGATTCCGGACGGAGCATAACTCATCCAAAAAGCTTTGGTCATTGCACGTAGTAACGATGGTTTACGACCCTGCTTGTTGGCCAAAGCAATTTCTTCCAGCCATTTTCTGTAACAAAATGTGAGACATTATTAATTAAATAGCCGCCCGATTTCATGAAGTATTAAATTTTAGGTGTTATTTACGTGATTACATTCATTGTCATCATCACCTCAGCTCATCTATATGAGCTGAGATGATGATGTGCTGAGAGTGGAACCTATGTCCCACTGTTGGGTTCAAGCTTCCTCCATAATAGAAGGGAGATTGTCCTACTATACCACGCTGGTCAGACGTGTTGGTATAGGACTTTGTGTCGAGTTTTTCTTCTCTTGCATCTAATTTTATATGTTATATACATTTTATATTCCTTGGTCGTCTCTTACGATCACCCGCAGGTTAGATAGGGGGTGGTGAAATGAATTCTTAGTCCGTCACCACACAGACAACTAATTAAACTTTAATTTTTTTTAAATGACTATTTCCGGCACTGAAGATATATAATTCTTGTATTGCGGAGCACTTTACATACATACAATCTAACGGACCTAAATATACTCGTACTGTCATAGGCCTATAGGTATAATATGTATAGATATACCTTTTTTTGGAAGGCTAAGACATACGCCGTCCTTTCCGTCCATGCCGATGGAAGGGTGGCGCGTGGTCCCATTACCCACTGTATTCCCTCCCCATAGCCTTTTGCGCCGGTCATCGGTACCAAATCCTTCACATCTGTGGTCAGCCCGGCGGATTACCCTATCGGGAATGTACATATATACCCTTTTTCTTTTCTTCCCTTGCGGTAGGTTATGGATGTGGTCGCGCTCCGCCAAATCCGATCACCCGAAGCGGCGACCGTGTCCCAGTTCCTGATGCTGTCGACAATTGCTTTCGCGACGGCCGGTAGCGTCAGGTTGACGAGCTCACAGCGTTGCTAAACCTAGGTCATGCAGACCTCGAGTGTGTGCTGCGCCGTGTCCTCGTCGCTGCCGCACCGGTGGCAGAACGGAGTCAACTCCCTCCTTGCGACCGCGTGCAGGTACTTGCTGAAGCAACCGTGCCCTGACAACACCTGCACCAGTCGGAAAGAGAGAACTCCGTACCGCCACTCCATCCACCCTGTCAGTACGGGCCGGAGGGCCTCAACGGTAACTACACCGTGCCTAGGCCTCTCCAGCCGCGTAACCCAATGGGCGATGACGTCCCGGCGGGCGTCCTCACGCCAGGTGACTATCTCGCTAAGCGAAGGGGAGCCACCCTCGTCGCGCACTGAGGTAACCCTCAAGGAATGTATATACCCTACGTATAATTGTTTTATTTAGTCTGATATTATTTTGTTTTTTACTATATATCATACATGTACAGAAGATTGAGTGTAGTGAGTTTGATCTCCACGTAGGACAGGAGGGCTACTCTTGATTGTCAATAAATCTAGTTTGCTATTGATCCATTGGAAAGGATTTAAATGGATTTCTTTAGCTTTAATAAATCAAACTTAAATCGATGGCAATGGTTCAGTAATGTCAACATCAAGAGTAATTAACTACGAATCCGATACCAATCACGATTTAGAATAATCCTACTGTTCTTTGTGTGAACCGCAAATGATTGTTATGAGTCTGTGAGTTATTTGTGTATATTAATTGTACTGTACAAAGATTTGTTGCTTTGTATGGGATGTTGTTTAAAAAGAAAAACTAAATAAAAAGACTGGATATATTGTCTTTATGTGTGTATGTGTATTTTGGTATATATTGTCTTTGGTTATATCTATTATTGTATTAACAAAGCAGAGTAACCAAATAATGGAGGCCTGGTAATTTTTAATTATAACATAAGAAAGCTACTTTATAGTTTATATTATTTTGCATATACTATATTTATTATAATTTAACGAAATTGTGTTACAAGTAAATTGTTACATAATTAAACAGTGCGCAAACATGAGAAAGTTGCAAAGGTAAACAAAGTAGCATTTATATGATAAATTTCCTATAATAAATTAAAAATTTAAGATCTATGAAACATGATTCATTTCATAAATTTCAATCTAGAATACAATCTTTTAGGTTCCTTGATTAAAGCAATATCTTCCTTAAAGATATTGCTATAATCGCCACGAATATATTGAATATATCGCTATAATTGCTATATTCAACAGTGATGGTAAATAGGCTGATAGATAGATAAAGTATGGAAGAACCTTATCCGAAAATTTACAGAAACTCATCTCATTCATTCATACATTTAAAGTACTTATATATGTACATAGGCAATATTTGTTGTTACACAAGTGTACATTCTTATATGGACGCTAGTCTCTCTTAGAGAGTTGGAGACTTCACAATACTATCATATGTAAACATTAGCGCCGTCGTTTCAATAAACAATGTTATACAGAAAACTTTTCAAGGCCGGTGGCTGGCACTGTCACCTATTACATTATGTGTTTGTCAACATTCATGGGAATGTGTGACGAATTTTTTTGTACCGGTTTCTTGTCGTTCTAATCATTCGTATCGCATGTGCTTTCACTTGCATCTTAGATAAAATTCTTATTGGCACATAATTTTGCTACTTACTTAAAAAGTATAGCTGTGAAATCGTCATCATAGCTCATAAACGACCCATTGTTGGGTTCTAACTTCCTCTACGGTGAGATGAGTATTGTTTTACTGTACTACGCTAGTCACATAGATTGGTATAGGGTTTTATTTAGAGTTTTCTTTCTCTAGTAATGATATGTATACGCTTAGTAGTTTTTTAATATCATTGACGTATAAGAAATAGGATAGTAGTTTAGTCCATCATCACATATTAGTGAATTTGATTGCATAGAAAATATTTTAACTTTCTTTAGACATTTTTTTCTTTTAGAAAATTAACGTATGTCATGCAATATTTCAGCGCATAATCTATTTCGTTGTTTTGTTATACGGTAGCTAAATTTGCATATAGATGTCAATAAGCCAGCTAAGAACTTAAATCGATTTGTTTCAATCTAATGGTGTGTGATTAACGATTGTGTGATTAACGATTGTGTAATGAAGGGTCGATGTCGGGTAGGTATATAGTTATTTTTAAAACATAGCCAAAACCATCCAAAGCATATTTACTCTTCTTTCAGAAATATTTGTGGATTTGTATTTGTTTTAATTTTTTCCGTTACTATAATGTTGAGACTTCAGACGAGTCATGCATGTACATTTTAATCTACACATTATCAATTTATTTAATGCTAAATGGGCTTGGATAGTTTAACAATAAATTTTCTAGGTACAACTAGGTGTACTACTAGGTAACTATATAGCTATATGGTGCATAATGTTATTTAAAGTTAGGACTCTTTTAGATAAAAACATAAATGCCATGTCCTGCAGCCGTGCAACAACTAGTTAATGATATCATCACAAGATTTCACGTGAAAGTAACAGGATGAAGATGATGTGCACTTAATATTGTAATGGTACACAATAGGCATTGTAATACAATAATAGAATGAATCGATGACATTGTTGATTGTATGACTCTATGACGGATGAATCCCTTTGGAATATGATTGTTCATCACTATTATTATCTACGATAAATCAAATTTACCTATATTTCTATATGTTTATAATGCTCGACAAACGAGTCGATAGACTGAACAATATGTTTGCTCCTTTCGGTCGTAATAGATGAGCCTCATCTGATGAGGTACGCAAGAGAAGTAAATGCCAAAATAAACAGCCATGTTTACTAATCTAACCTACACTATTAAGGCAATTTACCTGTCATTGTGAGCGTGACGTGACTCAACAGTGCAACGTACATAAATATTTATGCTGAATATAGGAAGAATTAGTTTATAATAAACTAGCGGACCCGGCACACTTCGTTCCGCCTAACAGTTAATGAATGATAATAAATATGTATAATTTATAAATTCAAAATATCAAGTATTTTAATAACGTACCAGCAAGACGAAGAAATACCATGTGTCGACATTTTTCTTCATGCGCGTTGAAAATTATCTAATTGTTGATCTCTGAGATTTGCTCGACGATTTCGCATTGTCAACCGGGCCGTTTTACGGGCTGCCTCGAAAATGTGCAATATCTTGTTCTTCTGCCGTGGTTACGTTCGAATTTTAATTGCGTTACGTCTTTGTCGGGAAAGATTTGATCTTATCGGTCGCGGCATTGTTGATGACAATATAGACACAATATGATTTATTATAACAATATTCGTAAAAATTTGTAACACTCGCACAAAACAAACTCTGATCGGCCAAATTTAATTTTAACTTTTCGTGGTATTTTCCAAACAAACTATTAGACCACGTAATGACGTGAGCTGTCAGTTGCGTTTTGATACATCATCAACAAATAAACGTTTAGAACTGCTGTCTTTTTAATGATTTTTTATATTTATTAATATCATATTTTAATATCCTATATCCTATTCCCGACGACAACAAACTCAAAAACATAAAAACTGGTCCAACTGTTCTCGAGTTGCAAGTGTTGTAACTACCACAACTTTCTTTTATATATATATATATATAGATTACACGAGCTGTCAGTTGGATTTTGTTATATCGTGAATGAATGAACGTTTAAACTGATGTTTTGACTGAGGTTTTTTATGATTTTTTTTTGTTGATTAGTATCATATTTTAATATCCTATATCCTATTCCAGACGAAAACAAACTCAAAAACATAAAAATCATAAAAATTGGTTCAGCCGTTCTCGAGTTATAAGTGTTGGAACTAACACAACTTTCTTTTATATATATATATATAGATATTCAAGTATTCATATATATTTACTGTGTGGTAGCGGCTACGAATACTACTAACCCTTACTTTGCTCGTGGATGTCGTAAAAGACAACTAAGAGCCTTATAACGACCTGGGCCAACTCCATATGATGGCGTTTGGTCAACAATTACATTCCCAAGGAGGGTTGACGTCTGACAGGCGGCCGATCATAAATCTATTGACAATAACTTTTACAATATGTACTATGAAAGAAGAGTACATATTGTATCGACCCCAAGCAATTGGGATAAGAGTAGGAAAATGATGATTCAAGTATTCATATACTTTATTTATGAGTTTTGACTAATAATAGCTTTTATAGAACATTCTATAAAAGCTATTATTAGTCAAAACTCATAAATGAATTTGAATATTTAATATTCAAATTAATTTGTTAGTTTTGGCTTCCATGAGTAATGACTAATCTAAGCAGAAGAATGTCTCTTGATAATAATCAAAGTCAAAATAATAATTATCATAGTCGAAAAAATAGATGGATGTCAAATCATAATTTAAATTAGATACTGGTAGAAACCGGTACGGTTTAAAATAGAGTAAATATTTATATTTTATTAGAGTGTGTTGCTAGGTAAGATTTTCTATCTCAAAGTATATTATTATTTTTTTGTGGTAGGACCACGCTATTGACAGTTTTCTATTTACAGCCGCGGGCCGGTCCATTCGCAGTAGTACCATACTCTCGTAGAAAGTCGATGTCTGAGCAATGGCAATGTACTACTATGCTTCATTCGGTGAGTGAGAGAGCCGGAAGTCCAACTTTTTAGGTGGGTTTGGGGTTTTCATAGGTAGGTAGCAGTCTAGCTATACCATTAGTATTGTAAAGGTCCAAATGGGTGGCAGTAACACTTACCATCAGGACTGCTGCTCGCTGGTTTGCTACCAGTAATAAAAAAAGAAAAAAATATGTGAAGTAACTTTTAGTTTAGCACCGCATTGATGAAGGTTTTACGTCGGAGTCACTATGTGAATTGACAATATATGCCCATGCCTCTCTTCTTCTTACATTAAAGCTTATTATCTTAGTTTAGTTTGTAGCAAGATAACGTTTTGTAACAATGAAACGGAGTATAATTGTCAGAAAAATGTACAAATCATTAAACATTCTTTTAAGATATCTTCGTTTCTCTAGCCTTTTTTATGCATATTTATTTTATTATTAAATAAAACATTAACAATATTTTCCGTGTGGTGACGGAGTAAGAATACAATTCATCACCCCCTTTGTTATTTGGGTGATCGTAAAAGACGACTAAGGAATATAATATGCATACAACATCTATGCAAGAGAAGAAAACCTCGTAACAAAAGTAGGTCAATTTCCCTCTCGTTTTGGAGGAGGCTCGAGCCCAGCAGTAGGAGGTATGAGCTGAGATGTGAAATAAAATAATAACGAAAAAGGAAATAATAAATATTTATTTAAACAGATTTTATTAACATGCTAACACTAGTTAGAATAATCAATCATTTAAAGATAATCGCAAGTGATATATAGAAGGGAATTATTATAAGTATTAATTAGCTTAAGATATTCTTAAAGAATTCAAGTTGCCTGATATTATAATAGCCGACGAGGCATCTGCGTAGCGGTGGTCATCACGTCACGTTCTATCGCATTGCCTTGTCCTTATTTCAACTCAACACAACTAAGTTTACTCTTTGCTTTACACAACCTATCTAATAGCTTATTATTACAAATTGCCGCATCTCTTAACTTATCCTTTATGTGAACGATAATTTTTTATTCTTACATAATTATATTGACCTTAATAGTTAAATAAAAATATCAATTCAATAATATTTTTGTGTATATTTATCAAGATCTTAGTTTAGATTTTTCCAAATCGTTTGGTTTACTAATCCCTGTGAAGTGACGGGTTAAGAATACAATGTATCACGACTCTTTAGAGAACGTTTCTTTAAACTCTGGAGGGAGTTATAAAGACAGGCTAATGAGAATGAGCAGAAACACTTTCCTGGGAAATTACGGCGTCAACTGCAATCTCCAAAGGTTCCAAAATTTCTTCTTGGAAAATATAGGTCTTTTCAAGCGGCAATAATACTTTGTAGGTACTACAGTAGACGTTGATAAGTTTATAGTTGGATGAATGTGTTTACTAATCAGGATCATTACGCTGCCAAACCGATCTGTGATGAGACTTCGTACATTTATTGTTAGGACGTGAAGGAATATTAATCTCAATAAAAAAGTGTTAGATAGTAATTGGTTAAAAATATTAGTATAGAAAGTTTTTGAATTTGGTATTTCATTATCGTCATTACCCTGCATTTAAATCAATTACTTGAAATAGGGCAATATGTCCTTCTCTTTCACACAACCCTATCTAATGTCATCCCTATTATTCCTTTACCCCTGAAGCCTTCGAAATACATACTTTAAACTTGCCTCACAGCGTTACTTTTATCTTGTCTCATTATATATCATACCACATAGCACAGCTAGAAGTCTATCTATCTAATATTTTTATCTTAATTTTTTTCCGTGTGGTGACGGAGTAAGAATACTATTCACCACCCCATATCTTACCCGTGGGTGATCGTACGAGACGACTAAGGGATATACAACGCATATAACATCTATGCGAGAGAAGAAAACTCGAAACAAAACCCTATAACAACACGTCTGACCAGCGCGGTATAGTAGGTTATTTTCTCTCCCATTACGGAGAAGGCCCGAGCCCAACAATGAGACGTTTATGGGCTGTGATGATGAATATCTTTAAACGAGGAAATCTTGTATATTATATAATCTGAATTTCCGAAACGGTTTCATCAATTTATTTTCTTAAAATTTAGAACGCAGGGCATTCCAAGGGCGATAAATCGATCTAGCTAGGTTTCATTTATAGAAAATATTGTTTTGTCAGTATTTTCGGGGAACGAATAAATATAATTTTTTGTTGGCTGAAAACTGTTAAAAAATTAAGGCAAATTTTGACGCTTGCGGTGTCATTGAGGATAGGCATAGCTCAATTGAAAAATCCGACAGTTTAATCAAGACCGGTTCGGATCCTTAGTTTCTATTTTTTATAATTTTTTGACTTCTTGTTTTTTTATTTATTTTTAAGTATTTTATTAATTAATTTTATTATATTTCAATATATCGCCCAAAAGAAAAGAAAATACCCAGATATTTGATATTTAATGCTGGTACGAATTTGTAAATTATTGATTAAAACGACAATGAATAAATACAGTAATTAAAAAAAAAAGAATAAAAACACACAATATACAATGCTCAGTAATATGAAAGGCAGAATACCGAGTTGGTCACGCGACTCTAGTTAGGTACCGGGTCATAACCTTCAGGCCTCAGATATAATAAGTTTATACGATTATGCCTACATTCTACTTAACAGCATTATAACAATGAAGCATCTTTAATTTTTTATTATTAAACCATGGGCTTATAAGTGTATAATTAATAAAAACATTTCCGGGGTTAAATATCTAACATGTATATCGCTGTTATAATAACTGAAATAAAACAATTGTTGTAAAAAAAACACAATACACATTGTGTATATGTGAGTGAATTGACCTTTTTCCAAGATAGCGCTGTGTAATTCACAGCATGAGCATTATAATAGTCCACAAAAAGATTGCTTCTTTGAACCACATATGATCCAGACATATACCTGGGCTTGCTATTCGTAAGATGTTGAATTTGAAGTTCAAATCCTATTCCTAGCATAGAAACGTGTATTCGGTAGACGATAATAGGTTCGCTCCCTATAACTAGAAAAAAATATACCTTGAAATTTAATATGCAAATAAAAATGTGATCGAAATATGTTTACGTTTCATCTCTGCCTTTAGGGAACATATGCAAGACTATAAAAAAATAAAAATTAATCTTAATTCTGATCTTTATAGTATTATTAATGTAGCTAAAAATAAACAGATGCACACAAATAAGCAATTTTTATAATTGATGTTTATTTATCTTTAATTGATAAACTGGTTTTAGCGATTTACAATAGAGGGCTAAATTCGTGTTTATTTCATTGATATTCATCCAGTAAATATTTAATAATCTGATTTTTCTATTATATTAAGATATAGAAAATATCGATTGATTCGGTTTCAAGGCGGCGTAGGTCTGTAGTGGTGAAAAAAAAAACTAATCTTAGATACAAATATTTCCATCCTGTTAGGTTAGGTCAGTTAAAAAAAAATCGACAATGATTCTTACGACTCATTAATAAATAATTGGTCGTTAATATCATTGACGACCTTTTTACAGCATTTTGTATATAATTTAATTTCAAATTGGCCTTTTCTTGTGGTAACGTTTATTACTTAACTCTGTCAGTCGAAAATTACGATACCTGCCGGGTAGGGAAGAACGGTGATACATTTTAATCTTATGCGTTTATCATAGGAAAAAAAAAATATCAATGTAATAAATACGTATATATTCGTGTGGTGGTGACGAGTAAGAATACAATTCACCACACCCTATCTTATCCGTGGGAGATCGGAAGAGACTAAGGGATATCAAACGCATATAACATCTATGCAAGAGAAGGAGAACTCGAAACAAAACCCTATACCAACACGTCTGACCAGCGCGGTATAGTAGGTTAATTTCTCTCTCATTATGGAGGAGGCCCGAGCCTAACAGTGGGACATATATGGGCTGTGATGATGATGAGGATGATGAAATACGTATAGGAAGGGCTTGCAATTTTATTTATAATACAATAGATACCATTATTTATATTTATAATTTAATAACAGCTAATTAGTTTTATGAGTAAATGTCAGCGATTAACAATTTCAATTGTTTGTTAAATAAAAAGTGTGACAAAGACATCGATTTAAATAAATCATGAGACTCTTGTAATTGTGGAAATTATACATGCCACTTTGTGATATTAAGTCTTTCTCGATCATTATTGCCATTGAAATTATAACTAACAGTTTTTATATCTTTGCGTATCGATATTATTAAAATATTGCGTTGGCAAAAAAAAAGGAAACGAAAATAATTTTCGTTTTTAGTTAAGTAGAAGAAAATATCAGCATTAAAACTTTTCCATATGGGTCTAGGTTAAAAAGAAAAAGTACTTTATAAAGCGTTAGAGATAGTGAACACACTATCTCTTCTTTTATCGTGAGTATCATAAAATAGATTGAAGGATATAAGTAGAAAAAAAATCGAGAAAGAAAATCTCTAATAATAAGAAGAGAGAGAGGGAGAGAGACAGAGAGAAAGTACTTCAATTTATGCAATTTAAACTTGGTAAAAAGTTATCAACATAGACAGACAGAAATACAAAATTTTTAGTTTCTATATCTTCTACTTGTAATCTCTCGAAGGAAGTTCTCTCAGCAAATATATATGTGTATAAATATTTTTGTTTAAAATTTTACTTGTCGGAGGATCTTTTCTATTTAGCATAAGTAATGAACAAAAACATTCACTAATATAGAATATAGCCATAACTTACTAGTTAATTGAATTGAATATAGTACATATTCTATTTTCAAATTCAAAACTAAAAAAAAAAAAAATATATACGATATGAAAATTGTTATAGCTTGATCGCAGATAGGCGGACAGTCAGCCACCGAAAATCAGGAATCAATACTGGTGGCCTGCCCACGTGGCGATAGAGAGGTAGTACGGCAGGTTAATGACCTGCACGCCGCACCTTCCGCCGCCTCAGGTGATTTGGACAAGGTGCTACCTGGCCATAGCCTGTCCTTAAAAAAGATGAGCTAATCTATCTATGAATCGATTTACACATACTTATAACATTTTATCAAAATCTATCTTGTCATTTAGGAGAGTGCAATTATGTACAAACTCTAGAATTATTAGTTTATACATATACATACATACATATCATCACGCCATATCCCTTGCAGGGTAGGCAGAGAGAACAGAGTGCCAGACAATTCTATCCTTGCATACTTCACTCGCTTCCTCAACATTCATAATTCTCTTCATACAGACTCGCCGGTTTCGGAGACTCTTGACTCCACCTTCCTTCAGTACGTGACCAATCTGCATACTTTCATGCTCTTTTCTGCATACCCAACTCTCGCTTCCATATAGTAATGTTGGGACAAGCACTGCGTTATGTATTGCTATACGTGCCATCTGGCTGAAGTGGTGGCTACTGAGAAGTTGTCCCAACGCTCCGTTCACTCTATTTCCCGCATTCACTCTTAGCTCTATATCAGTGGTGTACCTTCCATCGCGACTGAATCCACATCCAAGATATACAAATTCATCCACTTGTTCTAGTACATCATTACCTATTGTTACTCTTACATCTGTTCTGGCTTCATCTCTTTCGAAGACCATTATTTTGGTTTTGCTCACATTCACGCGTAGATCCCTTTTCTCTTTTTTTTTTACAATCTTCTGTTTATAGGCTATTATTTGGTTGACTATTTACGATTACAGTGTGAAAATACATCTATTTTATTTTTATTGTATGTAAAAATTTAATTGTCAACATTATAATCATAATATTGCTAAAGGATAAATGCTTAGTCCTCGAATGGCTTGATTACAATAATTACGTTATCAGAAAAAGACGATAAATATGTATTATCTAGAGTTTCAGACCTTTATCTAACAATACTTGGTACAGGAAGCATTTTTTAATTAACATAATGTTTATTTAAAAGTACATAAATTCCACTGCGGGGACTAATTGAGTTGAACAAGGCTGTGCTTTAGGTTGTAGGCAAATATAATGGCGAAGCGTCAATGGGAGCATTGGCCTGTAGATGACGGACCCAGTGAAGTCCGTCACCCTGCACGTGATCTGTGCACGCTTTTCTGAGGAGGCTCTGATACATGTAGGGTATATATAGGGTATATATCTGTGTAAAATATTTCCTCACGTAAAAAAACCTACATAAATTCATTTATCCATCAGCCTATCGTAGTCCGCTTTTAGAAATGAGCCTCCCAAGAAAAATAATTGCCACATTGGCGAGCGGGTTGACAATCACAATTGATGTTATACGTTCTCTTAGAGAATTTAAGGAGTCTAATGGGTTAGATGTCTCTGATTTCAGAAGATTTTCTTGGGCAATTCTTGATAACAACCCTGAAGGTAGAAGAACTGTATCGTACAGTCTATTAACGACAATAGGCTTGTACTACGTGGCAAAAAAGGGTGGTTACTTCTGTTTAACACTTCTGGGATAATGGCGTGAGAATATAAGTGTTTGTAAACGCGTCGGTAAGCTACTTGGACTTGATTAATACTTCCTATTCACACAGACTCTATTACGTCTTTGTGTGTAGCGTGTTACATCTCTTACGGCGGTCATCGTGTAAAGCCCACTAAAGGCTAATTCGCACGAGCATTTTATGAACGCCCATTAAAACGTTACAATGATATAAATGTCAATTTATTTATTCGGACTAGTGAGACTTTCTTAAGTAGCACTTTTGAATGTTTGCTGACGGAATATGAGTATGATTCTCCTTATATTTTCTTGTGAGTATCGTAGAAGCCAATTAAAAAATGTTAGAATCTATATATATATATAAGAGATTTCCACTTATGTATTGACTCATCACGATATCTCTGGAACCATAAGGTCTACAAACCTCAAATTTGGTAGGAATATTTCTTTCGCCAAGTAGAGGTCAGCTAAGAACGGATTTTACGAAATTATACCCCTAAGGGGGTGAAAAAGCAGGGCAAAGTTTGTATGGGACAACGTGATTCCGTGGTCCAATCTATTTCAAATTTTGCATAAAGATTCATTAACAGAATTGATGAAAGATGTGATTCATATTTTATTGAGATTTATCTCCTAACTGGGTTAAAAAGGGGTGGAAAGTTATTTTAGGGGTGATTTGCTTTAAAGTTGATATCAATACTTCTTAGTGATTTTGATTTAAAAGATATTTTATTTTGACACATGTTTGAAAACTCAATTCGATTATATTCAAAAAACCGGCTAAGAGCGACTCGGAGTCGCGCACGAAGGGTTCCGTAACATTATCTATAAATGGCAAAATAATCATGTTTGTTATATAGGAGCTTAAATTGTCTATTTATTTTATTTTAATTTAAGTATTTATTTCGAAAGTGAATATATTACTAAATATTCTGTGAATATTTCAAACGTTTACCTATTTTTGTTATCAATATCGAGCAAAAACGAGCAAAAAGATTACTTTTGTTGTGTGGGAACCCCTTAAATATTTATTTTATTGATTTTTAGTATTTGTCGTTGTAGCGGCAAAAGAAATTCATCATCTGTGAAAATTTCAACTGTCCAACTATCACGGTTCA
The DNA here is from genome assembly GCA_905163515.2 of Lymantria monacha. Classification (NCBI taxonomy): domain Eukaryota; kingdom Metazoa; phylum Arthropoda; class Insecta; order Lepidoptera; family Erebidae; genus Lymantria; species Lymantria monacha. Next base: position 21,534,414 of record LR991082.1, read on the forward strand.
TGACAGCAACCTGGTGACAGGCAGGCGAAGCAATGGACGGACAGCGGAGTCTTACTAATAGGGTCCTGTTTTATCTTTTGGGTATGGAACTCTAAAAAGGTTAATGTCACATAAACGTTTGTTATAACGCAAATACTTTTTAAAATTGAAATGTTTCTAATGTCACCGCACTATATTAGTATGGTGTTTATAGGTTTCTAAGCTTTAGAGAGGTCATGTACTTTTAGGACACGGCCTCATATGAACGTAGACTTCGAAATTTGAAATGATTGGATGGTAATTTTCTAAGCAGAATATTGTAATTCCAAGCCATGGTATTTTGAATTGTGCTAGGATATAGCCATTGCGATACCAAACCACAAACACCACTTTATAAAATTATATCTACTGCAACTTTTTATTTTACCCTATAATGATTAGGAAAGGAGTATAAGATCATCTGCTATATTTTCATTCGCTGTTTAGCCAGTTTTTAATCAACATGTTTGCAAAAATCGAGACAGAAAGGATGAGTTATAATAGGAACAATCTTAATATATATAAATTACGCGTCACGTTGTTTGTCCGCCATGCACTCTTAAAGTTCTTAACCGTTGTTAATCAAATTTGCATAGTATGTGTAGTTTGATCAAATTAAAATATAGGATATCTTCCATCTCAATTTATAGTCACAATACTATTTTATTGCAAATTATTTTTCTATTATTTGACAGTCACAATTATTTATTATCTCCAAACGATTCTAACAGATGGCGGTATCTGTTGACTGGATTGAGTAAGTATTTAATAGATGGCGCTGTGTTAGAAGTAGAAACGTTTCATATAAGCTACAATTTATTAGCATAACCACCACGTTTTACTGAGGCTACCTTAGCCACAGTAACGCGTGGCCGGGTCTGCTAGTATAATATAACTGCAAAAGAAGGCAAATTTTTAAAGAACTCTTACGCCAAACCGTCTGACTAGCGTTGTATTGTAATGTATTAATATTGTAATTTTTAATCTCATTGTGGAGAAAAATAATTTTTAAGTATTACGCATTAGGTTGGATGTATTATACACAATTTCTCTGATTATTATTTATTATTAACGAAAGTTGCAAAACGCTCGTGTGTATGAGCGCTAACATTAACTGACGGGTGACGCGGTAGGTCAATATTCTGCTTGTTCGTTGTCTTAACGACAAAGTGCAATGTTCTCTTGCTTGATGCAAATGTTAAATAAAATACAAGTAAATCGGGTAATTAGACATTTAATGCAGTAGCAATAAAACATTCTTAATTAGTTATTGTTTGAATATATTATAGGTACTATTTTGGAACAAAGACATGGTTACTGTTTTGTGATTTTATGCAAATATTATATTTTATTTAATATTAGTGAATGATTCTGACTGTATAGACGTCGTAGTGATTTATGTAATGCTCCTTCATGATAAGTATCACCGGTTCGATTCCCATATTTTTTCCCATTTTGTTGATTTGTAAATTCCACCGTGACAGAAAGATTTATTTTTTATTGCAAGATGTTGTTTTTCATAAAAAAAATCGGCCAAGTGCGAGTTGTACTCGCGCACGAAGGGTTCCGTAAAACTAAAAATCTCGTTTGGTCAACAATTATATTCCCAAGGAGGGTTGACGTCTGGCAGGGGGCCGGTCATAAAACTATTGCCAATAACTTTTACATTATGTACTATGAAAGAAGAGTACATATTGTATCGATCCCAAGTAATTGGGATTTTTTTTTTAGGGGTGGGTTATGGTCGGCGTTCTTCTCGCACCACTCCGTCTGGGGCGACAGAGGGGCGTACGCACGCATACCCGTAACCCACCCACGAACCTCGCCTACGTCGTTGGACCGGCCACTGGAGCAGCGTGAACTTGTCGTCAGTGGCCGGCCCGACGGAATACCCCCTGAGCGGTACCCTCCCCTTGAGCGAGGCCCCCCCACCATGTTTATATCTGTAATTGAGTAGGCAAAGGTATAAAACATTTTAGAGGTTTGATGATGACCCTGATGGAGTAAAAATTAAGTAAACATTTTCAAAAATGGCAAATAGTTCACTTTCATTAAATATTGATAAAAATAATAAACAATATTTTTGAAATATTAATCTGTGGGATTAAGAACATAGTATACAATGATGTTTTATTTTTACTTTAGTTTACGCTAGTTTTACACATAGGTACGAAATAATATATTTCTTTTTATTAACAAAAGCTTGTAACAAGAGAGTGACTTCAAAACCAATACTGTAGTAGGTAGATATAAAACCTGTGTAATAGCAATGACTTGTTGAATATCAAATATTTTAATCCTCACTTGATCGTGAACGCTGAAAAGTATTTAACGTTAGAATAATAAAAAATAAAATTAAAAGGCTATAATATTCTTAATATACTACTTATACTTTATAAGTAAAACATATTAACAACGAGCTTATCATTATGTTAAAAAGAATTAAAAAGTTAAAAATAATCTATTACTAAAATTAAAGTGTGGTATATTTTCTTTTTTTTCCCGCTGTCTTTAAATGTATCTGGTTTTTATTTGCTTATAGATTAGTTTTAAATTTTAGTTCCATTTTAACAATATAAAAGCTTGATTACTTTTTTTTTATATTATTTAGTATCTATTATTAGATAGTCAAATAACTATTTTAGTAATTATTATCAATGTTGCAATTTTGGTAGTAGAGCTTTATATAGTGCGGGTTACTGGACCGGGGAATTAGTCCGTCACCCGCCGAGAGGCTGACCGCGCGAGGAACAACCAACGTCCTCCCAGGGTTGACGTCGCTCAAAGAGAGGATACCCCTCGGGGGGTATTCCGTCGGGCCGGCCACTGACGACAAGCTCACGCTGCTCCGGTGGCCAGTTCAACGACGAGGGCGAGGTTCACGAATGGGTTACGGGTGTGCGTGCTTACGCTCCTCTGTCGCCCCGAACGGAGTGGTGCGAAGAGTGCGCCGACCGTAGCCCACCACCAAAAAAACTGGGCTTCATATAGTAATTGAACATTACATCTCATATTGATTTCATCGTATATTTAATCACTTTAACTACATTACGGTGTACCTGTCAGTCCTGTCAGTCAACAAATACACAGCTAAACGAGATGTGTATTTGTTGACTGTATCATAGTCAACTTATCAAGTCTTTTCACTTCATATTGGTTATCAAGTGAAAAGATTAAGAAGATTGAAAAGAAAATGTAATCCACTATCTTACAGTGGCTACCATTCTGATTTATTGTGATACCGCTAACTGCATCGTGTTCTATCTTCCAAGCCCTTTTATTTGATAAAAATATTAAGAGAGTTGAAAAGAAAGTGTAATATGGTAATATGCTGTTTTGGCGTGACGAGCATGTTGAATTTATTTGGATATCACAAACATTTCATTTTATACTTTTCAAGCTCTTTTATTTAATACTCACATTACTGTAATGTTATTTAGTAGTGAATATATAATTTTAAATTTTCTACCCTTCGAGCCCTTTCATTTGATACCCATCTGAAGGTACTTGAAAAGAAAAATGTAATCCGCCATCTTGGAATGGCCGTTATATTTTTAAACGGTTACAATATTAGGTACTGCATATTGTATTGTAACCAGAATAAAGAGGTGTGCAACATTCAGCTCAATTAGAAATCAAGAAGTGAGTCAAATTTAAAATACAATAAAATAATATAAACATTCACCGAGACAGGTGAAATTAAATAGAAGCATGTAAAAAATTGCTGTATTTTATAAGATAATATATTTTCACCGATTGTCTATTGATATGAGACGACTAATGGATTTATGTAGATAACAAAATTATAAGAGAAAGTAAACTTAAAAATAATATTGTATTATGTGCTTTATACTCGACAGCATGGTATACTAGATCATTTTTTATCTTATTATAAAGGAGATGTATGCTTCTAATCATCATCTCATCTCAGCCCATATATGTCCCACTTTTGTGCTCAGGCCTCCTCCATAATGGAAGGGTAATTGACCTACTATACCACACTGGTCAGACGTGTTGGTATATGGTTTTGTTTCAAGTTTTCCTTCTCTCGCATATATGCTTTAGGATTTTAGGATAATTTCTCACACATGAAGCTCTTCGTGGCCTATTTCAAATTAAGTTACATCAACAGTCTGGTTATTTTTGCACCGGGAGGTAATACCGTGAATATTCTCAAGAAAGAGGCTCTGCACTGACATGTGTACATTTACATGTTTCCCAGGAGGGAGCCCCTACACACTTTGCTACTGCAACCAACTCCTATGGTCAAATAAGGAGTCGCGGTAATTATATTCTTATTCCCTCACCACTCGGGTGAACAGAACATTAAAGCCATAATTTGTAGAATGGATAGAAATACAAAACTGCGCTTAGTATATTATAATGTTCAACCAACCTTGAACTCCCTCTTTTTTGTGACAGTCACGTTACAATCAATCCGTCTGGGATGACGGAAGAGGCGGTACACAACCCCCTAACCAGCTGTACGCATACTTCTCTACGTCATGCGGGTAGACCACCGAAACCCGATGTTTGTTATCGGTGGCCCGCCTGGCGGGTTACGCTTTCAGGTACCATCTCGAGACAAAGCGCTGGTAGCTTCTTGTTGGTGTTTTACCCGGTAAGACTCACTACGGGTGGTGGACTAATTCCTGATTTATTTGCCTCCGTCCTCGGCTAGGGCGATATCAGACGGAGGTACTGGCTCCTACGCTGGTGGAGCGTGTCACCGTAGAGGAGTTTCCTCACGGAGCCACCCAGCCACCTCCTTTAGCGAGACAACAACCTTACAAAGAACGGCGATGGTCTCAGTCCCTGACGCTTTCAACCATCACCCTAGTGACGGCCGGCAGTGTTAGGTCGGCAAATCTTGAACACACTGATTTGCTTTTTCTATTTACAGAGGTAAATAGAGTCGGAGAAAACTTCTGCGTAGACGTAGTTGCAAGCAAAAGCTAGTTACAATATATGTATAACCTATAAATATACAGTAACATTAATAAAATAATAATTGTTACTATAATATAATTAAAATATCACAGAAGTTTATCAACTTAATTAAATCTAATAAATTAAAAACTTACAAACTACAATTATATATCTGAAAATTATTTTAATATTCATGAATTTCAATTAAATAAGTGTCATTGAACAGGTTACGTATCGGAGTCTTAGAAATTTAGGAAATCCCGATGGGAGAAAGTTTGAAAATTTTATGATAAGTATTTTTGCTTTGCTTATATACTGGCTGTGTTGGTCGGCTTACAATTGGGTTGCGGTTGCCCATTCCGGAAGAATCTTCCATACCATCATATTTTATATTTTACCGGATTTGTCATCATATATTTTTATGATCATTGCTCCACTTCCATGAGCTATAACGATCAACATAATACTGTGATCTTTTACAATAAACAGGCCGTGTAATATAAATATATTTTAAATGGGAGTTCTAGATATTAAACAGCAATTTAGCTAACTTAGTTAACAAGTAGTATGAGATTAAAAATTATGATACCAACATCATAATTAATTGCATTAAATTAAATTTCAAGCTAAGTCAACATTTATTTCATGTTACAAATGATGATATTTGTCTCAACTCAATAGAAAGTGGGTCCCATATTCATATGTATAGTGGAAACAAGTTTTGATGTATTCGGGGATGCATTAAACTGAATGAGTTTTAAGTCTGGTTTTAAATTGGTTAATGACCGCCAAGTTCCTGTTACGTACCGGACTGTTATCGATGTGCCGCAGTCATCATCTGCATTATCCAATGAGAAGGTCAGTAGATAATCACAATTACCAGAAACGAGCGCTGAATAAGACAGGAAACCAATTTGTTAGAGTTGTTACGTAATCATTGGTGTAGTGTAATTAGAATTACAAATATTGCGTTATCCTTATATGTGCCCTGATAATACATATGGAACGCGATTGATATATTTCTTTAAGCCCATAACGCCGAGATGATCAGAATTTTTACTAACTTTTCAACGTGTATTTATTATGTTATCGGACCAAAAAAATAATGCAATACCTCTATTCCTACACGAAATTTGATGCTCTTTCAGAATCTGAGCTCAACATTTTTTTTCAATATTTTTAAAGACAATTTTTGATTTTCGAAAATTCAATAAATCCAATTTTTCAAAATATCTAAAAAAATTTTGAAAACATTTGAGAACATTCCTTGGCTAATTTTAAGAAATTTTTGTTTTTAGAATTTTGTTTTCTAAAGTTTATAGTTTTTAAGAAAACGACAGATAAAGATGTTTATAATTTTTTTTCATTCTCGCCGCCATTTTGAAAAAACGCGTCTATGAATTTTTCTAAAAAATATTCTTCTTATAGTTCAAATGCCATGAGCACCTCTGATTATAGTAAAAAATTTAAACCTTTGCGGTATCATTGTGAAAAAAAAATGCGAAAAAGATTTTGTTTCGAATTTTTTCACGTTTTTCCCGTTTAAATCGGCCATATTTTATTTTCTCCGTGTCTAATCGAAATTTTGAGCTGTGATTCTGAAAGAGCATCAAATTCCGCGTGGAAATGGAGGTATTGCATTATTTTTTTGGTCCGATAACATAATAAATAAACACGTTGAAAAGTTAGTAAAAATTCTGATCATCTCGGCGTTAATAGGTTAAGTCCACGACCAACTTCATATCGTTATATATGATGTTAAGTTAGTCGTATATCCTCTAAGAATAATGATATATAGGTATATGCTATTTAACGCGTAATACTGAATAAAATAACTAGCCGAACAGTTTAGTCAGACTAAAAATATTCGTTGCATACATGTTATAAAACATCGCTGAAATACATGTATAGGTAAATTTATTTCTTCCGCGCCATTTCGTTATTGGGACTTCGACACATAGAGTTAGCTAAAAAGGTAACCTGTCGAATGGTTAATTAAAATCAAGGAATCCGTTTGAGTGGCCCATTTAATAGACACAGAGATCTTTTTTTTTATTAAAAACCCCATTAAAAACATTCAGTTTTATTATTAAATTTAACAGTGTATCTGAACACAGAATAAAACTACCGTATTCAAATTACAAATTTAAAGTCACATTTCGTATTGCAATTAACGTTCACTATTGGAATTCGAACCAAGTCGATCGTCTTTTAAGTTCAATATATATTTTTTCTTATTCGATACTTAGTGGAGTTCATTTTCTCCTTTTTGAAATATTCATAAATACGTTTTGATATTTCAAATTCCTGTTAACTTTGTTTTCATGTCAAAAGTCCCCTGCATTTGATTCCACGAATAAATTCACGAGTAAAGAAATATATTTAACATCTCTTATACTGGTTGGTGTATTTATTAATCTTCATCGTTTCTAAGAACAGGTCATGCACGCATGTAGAAGGCTAAATACTTGTACGTTATTGTAGTTTTTATTTTTTTAATTATTCGTTCATACCAGGGATGTCTACAGTCATCGAATTTAAAGACGATTATTTTTACGGCGCAATTTTTGAGATCTAAATATGTTTATCACCGTCGACATATGTAATGTTAAAGTATATTAGTGCCAGTACCTTTTTTTTTCGGTGGACTATGGACGTGGTCGTGCCCCGCCAAATCGGTCCGGGGCGACGGAAGAGGCGGCGCGCAACCCCATAGACCCACCCTGCAAACACCTCTTTTCGCCGTGCAAGCGGGCCACCGGTACCCGATCTTTGTCATCGGTGGCCCGCCCGGCGGTTTACCCTCGCGAGTTCCTCACGTGTCGACGCCCCGACAGCTTTCGCCGTCGGGGCATCGTCCTCACGCGGTGGCCTCACGTCGGGTGCCCGGACTATTCCCCGGTCCGATCACCCGAAGCCTCGGTTAGGGCGGCATCAGGCGCAGATATTCGCGCCTGCGTCGCCCGAGGCGCCGGCGGCGGATCGAGTCCGCATGTTAATAGATAGATAAATAAAATTGCTCGTAGACAAAATGGCGCCTACTTGTTTAGACACTAAGCAAAAACCATATAAGTTTTTTTGTATTCATATTAACTTCCTTATTAATTTATTTCTTTTATGCTTGATATTAAACATAGCTATATTATGAATGAGGAAGCGAGTGAAGTATGCAGAGATAGAGTTTTCTGGCACTCTGTTCTCTCTGCCTACCCTGCAAGGGATATGGCGTGATGATATGTATGTATGTATGTATATTATGAATGTGAAGTTTGGTAAATTAATAACTGGTAACCATTCCAATTCCAAAATAGATGTATTGATTGTATTTGTACTAAATTAATCTATTCCCGATGGCTTGGCTGGCTTGTGTGTCACCGAAGACAAAGATCGGATACCGGTGGCCCACTCGTACGGCGAAGAGAGGAGAGCTGCATGGTGGATCTATGGGGTCACGCGCCGCCTCTTCCGTCACCCCGGACCGACTTGGCGGTGCGAGACCACGTCCATAGTTCCCCGCAACAAAAAAAATGGCTTACTGCGTAACCAAAACATTTCAGAATCAGCTATCAAGCTATTCGTGAAATCTGCTTTATTCGGTTATATAAATAATGGTATCATTTGATATTAAAACAATTTTAAAGGTTATATAACAAGTCGTATTTGTACTCTCTGTATAACTCTGTATAAAAAGTCGTTTCGAAGTCTACACGGTAAGTTTACCCAGTAAGAGGACTGATTCAATTGTGGCAAAACGTACTTAACGGATAGAGATAGAGTAAGGCTGTAGACGGTGTAACTCAATCTAACCCCTTAAGAACAGTGTTTCGTTTATTAACTTTCCGTAATGTCATCCTTTTAATATAAAAGTTGTCAATTCTAGGGCTTGCAATATACGCCACTGAAGACAAAGAAAGGGAGGCTGGGTCTATGGGGTTGCGCGCCGCCTCTTCCGTCGCCTCTTCCGTCGCCCCGGAACGTTTTAGCAAGGCGCGACCACATCCATAGTCCACCGCAAGAAAAAAAAAGCAATATATAGAGTTTGTGTATCTTACACACACATGTGATTTTAATAGGTTTAAATTTCTATAAGTTATATTAACATAAGAGAAAAGTTGTTGGTTTTTCAAGAGCCATAACTAGCGAATTTTATATTTGATTTAATTACAAAAAAAAGCTATTAATTAAAGGCAATGACTATTCATTGTAAAATAAATAGTGTTTTCAAAACTGTTCTGGTTGTATTTGAAAAAAAAAACTAGGAAGTTATGTACTTTACATACTATAATAATGACAGCAATATATTTTTTGTTCCTCGAACGGTTTATTTTAACTAGGATTTCCTATTAATATTTGCTATGTTTTATTATACTCATGTATATATTTTAATTGAATTGTAACAACAAAATATAAAATGTATTCAATACTTTACCAGGCGAGTTACCCATTCGGATACCTATAATTTGGGCGCCGTTCTATCTATACACATAATGAAGTAGGTATAGATAGTAGTTTTTATTGAGGGATGTCAAGCGGCCTCGATTTATCCACCCGAGATATGAGATAATTGTAGGAAATATGTATCATTCATTTCAATTTAATATTAAAAAAAAACATGCTTGCTGTTGAAGTAAATGTTTCCATTAATAATACAAATCTAAAAATAAATAAAAAAATATCATAATGATCTGAGCTATTTTATGAAAAATTGTATAGATATTGCAACCTTTAAATTTAAAAATAAACACTAATCTTGTCACTTATTCTAGTTAATTGTGGCTATTTATTTTCCTTCTTACAATAACAATTAATAACCTTGATGATAATGACAAGTTCTTTTTTTTTAATGTAAGAATGCTAGTGCTTGACAACATTTCATCCGATGATCATAGCAATTCGTTTCGTTCGGCCTGCCGTATTGTATGGGTCAGCATGTTGGGCTACAAGAGCGACAGATGAGAGACGGCTGCATCTAGCAGAGATGCGAATGTTTAGATGGATGTGTGGCCTGACGAGAATGGATAAGTAAGAAATGAGTGTATAAGAGAAAGTTTGAAAGTAGCGCCAGTGACGGCAAAGTTGAAAAGTGAACGCCTGAGTTGGTATGGACATGTGATGAGACGGGATAAAAGTAATGTTGTGAGAAAAGTTTTAAGTATGAATGTTGAAGGCTTTAGGGGTAAGCGAAGACCGAAGAAAAGATGGATGGATTGCGTGAAACATGATATGGATAGGAAGGGCGTGACCGCAGATGTGACTTCGAATAGGATTGTGTGGAAGAAAAGAACATATTGCGTCAACCCCAAGTAATTGGGATAAGAGCAGGGTAATTATGAATGATGATCATTGCAAATCGTTCTTTTGTGGTATTAAACCATTTTCGATTACAAGTTTTAATTTAATATCATTGCGAGTGTTACATATTATTTTGTTTCGTTATCCATGGTCGAAATATCTTACCAGACAAGGCAGAAAATTGTGCAGGAGATCAAGTACCTACCAATTCTTTTCTTTAGTCCAGTTGTATGACACCATTAAAAAAACCGAGAGAAGTGTGAGATATTATATTTATGCCATCATCATCATCATCATCATCTCAGCTCACATATGTCCCACTGTTAGGCTCGAGCCTCCTCCATAATGGGAAGGCAATTGACGTATTATACCCCGCTGGTCAGACGTGTTGGTATAGGGCAGCGGTCGACAACCTGCGGTTCGCGAGCCACATGCGGCTCTTTGAATGTGAAGTTGCGGCTCTTTAGTTCTATACGCAAAAAAAAAAATATAAGTAAAATATTTGAAAATGGTTCTGAATTAATAAATGAGGATTAGGCACAAATTATTGTTGGTAAAAACAAAATTGTCTCTTTAAAAACCGTAAACCTTTATAAATTTAAATTTTTGGCTCTTCCGACTCAAAAGGTTGCCGACCCCTGGTATAGGGTTTATTTTCGAGGTTTTCTTCTCTTGCATAGATGTCATATGCATTTTATATCTTTTAGTCGTCTCTTACGATCATCCACGGGTAATATAAATGATGAATTTAAGATGATTGATGGTGGTGAATTGTATTCTTACTCCAAAATAATAAACCATTAAAGAATATAAAGTACCTTCAGAATCAGAATAACAATTTTTGGACCGCTCAAAATATTGTTCTAAATCAAACCCATCAAACTCAGCACAGTAGGTCGGATCTTAAACCACTGCGACATGTATGCAGTTAATTTGTTTATCTTAAAATATAATTACAAAACTTTTAACAGAAAGCATTGTTAATAATAATAAGTCTCGTGGTTATTATTTTGCTCTTATTTGGACTGTCAATGAAGTAACCTAGGCTAGAATCGCGCTATGCTATTTTCCCCTATATATCAATCATTGCCTGCTTTTATCTCAATTACTTAGGTTGACATAGAATGTAAATATTGCAAAAGTAATTGATATTAGTTTTATGGCCGGTCGCTTGCCTGACGCTAACCCTCCTTGGGAATGTAATTGTTGACCAAACGGCATCAGGTAGAGTTGGCCTAGGCCAATATCACATTCTAGAGGTTTGCCCCTCCTGGGGGCCTCAGCACCAGCGTCACGTCCTGTCGGCGGTCATTGAGAGAGAGCTGTCGCTGTCGACCATCATCTCGAGGATGCTCGACAGCGACAGGTGCTGAGCGTCGATAGTCTTTCATTGTGAGGCCATCATGGAAAGAAAGAAGGCAGCGGGACGTCCACTGACTCACACTGCCACCGGCAACCAGGAAGGAGGAAGCGCCATTATGCGTACCTCCTTCTACCACCTTGAGGGACGACAGAATGTGGCCTGAAGGCCAGCCGTTGGGGTGACGGAGATCAAATATCAGTAGATGATCTCGCCGGCGCCTCGTAAAAGTGCGAAAGGAACCGCTATGGTTTTAGTGGGTATTGCGGTTAAGCTAACTGGCCGGCGAGTCTCATACTCTGCCCCGTCTGTCACCGACGGCGGATAGCGCGTAAATGCGTTTCCACAACGATAACAAATACATAAACCATTATAAAACTTTAAGTCTTCTTTTACGATGCCACCGAAGACAAAGATCGGGTACCGGTGGCCCGCTTGCACGGCGAAGAGAGGTGCTTGCAGGGTGGGTCTATGGGTTGCGCGTCGCCTCTTTCGTCGCCCCGGCCCGATTTGGCGGGGCGCGACCACGTCCATAGCCCACCGCAAAAATAAGTTTTCTTTTACGATATATACGAGCAAAGTAAAAGTTGGTAGTATTCTTAGCCGCTACCACAAAGCTATTTCCCCTATACATATACAGCTAAATTTATAAAACGAACAGCGTCTTTAAATGGTTCGTATTTCATACATATATACGATCGTGTAAAGAGAAACAACAGCAACGTATTATACACTTGAGATTTGCGTAGCCTGGATTAAGTAGCATCATGAACTAGTTGCAAACATCGATGCCAATTTGTCGTTGCCGGTAGTTATCTGTAGGGAGAGCTGACTGCGTGGAAGCGAGGTCGCGACAGAAAAAAGTTAATTTATCCGGCAGGCTATCGAAGTCGAGTGCTTTCTATTGATAGAGAGTGGCTCAGACTGGCTTTTCATCGTTGGCCAAGGCGGCTCATGTGTCATGTGACCAGACTGTAGTCTATCAAAAAAAAAAGAGCGTGCGAAGATAACACGAGGTGAGAAGCATATATTTAATAGTGGTAGGACCACGCTATTGAAAGTTCTCTGTCTACAGCTGCAAGCCGGTCCGTCCGAGGTAGTACCACACTCTCGCAGAAGATCGACGTCTGAGTAATGGTAATGTGCTATTGCGCCTCATTCAGTGAGCGAGAGAGCATCTCAGCTCATATATATCTCATTGTTGGGCTCGAGCCTCCTCCATAATGGACTGGAAATTGACCTACTATACCATGCTGATCAGACGTGTTGTAATTTTTTTGGCGTTGGGCTATAGTGTGGTCACACCCTGCTAATCCGTCCGGGGCGAGGGAAGAAGCGGCGCGCAAACCCGTAGACCCGCATAACAATGTACCTCTCGACGCCGTGCGAGTGGGCCAACGGAAACCGGTCTTTGTCTTCGGTGGCCCAGACGTGTTGGTATAGGGTTATGTTTCGAATTTTCCTTCTCCTGTCCGTCAACAATAAATACTATCATTAATTTAAACAGGCTATATTATACTTTATATAATAATTAACCTCGAAAATATTATAAAGCAATTCAGTTAATTAACTGAATAATATAGTACTACAATGACGTAGAAGCAGATGCGTTAATAATTAACACTGTAATACGATAGGTAAGTGTTCACACACCGCTTGAGACTTGAGATCTAAGATAACAAGATTTATATTTTAATAAGGGAAGGTTAATAAATAAAGAATATAATTTTTCATTATGTGACTTTTAATTAGGAATGTTATGTAAAGTATGAATAAAACTTAAATCACTTCTTTTTATTTTTCTCATTGTGTATTATATAATTACGTTAGTGATAGCAGATGTATAGAAAATATTTTTCATCAGTTATTGTTCAGCCGGACCAGTGCCGGTTTTAGCACTACTAGCGCCCTGGGCGAAATTTCTGCGGCGCCCCTACTACAATTTAATTTCATACGAAAAAGGCAATGTGTTTAATAAAATAATAATTTATTTAAAAAATAACCATTTTTCACAAAAAGTAACCATATATTCAAAAAATAAACCATCTTAATAAACTCATTTGCAAAAAAAACGGGCGGTTTTGATTTTCATTCATATTTAAAAAGATACAATACCAAAAAGGTTTCAATCGTTTGTACACGTTACTGGCCGGTTTTAAAAATGCTGTGGTATTTAAAAAAGTACGTTCTAAATTCAAGTTTTCATTTGATGTTCATTTTTACAGAAAACCCCTTTTTATCCTACATTTTTGGCGCGAAGTTCCAGAAGTTAACATCGACTTTCATAACTTTTATTCAATTATTATCGATTAATTTCATATCCTTGACTGTCAAAGCTTTATTTAATGCTGTTTGGCTGTATCAAAAATGGTAGATAAAGTGGTAAAAGCTACCAAAATTATCGCGCTGCTTGAAGAGGGTTGCAGCCAATGTTTCGTGGCTAGGAGGCTAAATGTTAGTCGCTCGACAGTCCAAAGGACCTGGCAGCGATATCAGGAGACTGGTTCCGTCGAGAGAAGGCCTGGTTCTGGAAGAAAACCATGTACCCAACCACGGGATGATCGTTTTCTTGTGAGTCGCGCATTGAGAAATCGCAAATCTTCGTATGTGGATCTTAAGAACAACCTCCAAGAAGTAAGAAATGTGTATATTAGTCTATGGACGGTCAGGAGGAGGCTTCTCGCTGCCAATATACGCAGTCACCGCCCGGCCCGCGGCCCCAAATTACTCCGTGAGCACAGAGTTCACAGGCTTAGGTTCGCTAGAAATTGTGAATCATGGACTCAAGACGATTGGAATAGGGTTTTGTTCTCTGATGAAGCCAGGATATCTCTGTTCGGTGAAGATCGACGTCGGCGAGTGCTAAGAAGACAAGGAGAACGCTTTGCAGAGGCATGTTTCGAAGAAATCACACCTTATGGTGGGGGCTCTGTTATGTTTTGGGCAGGAATAAATTCAATGGATCGTACAGAGTTAGTCTTCATTGAAAACGGCTCACTGACTGGGCATCGATACATAACGGAAGTTCTAATTTCTCATGCACAACCCGCATTGGCCGCTCTAGGTGAAGACTCGATTTTTATGGACGACAATGCTCGCGCCCACCGATCCCGCGATGTTAATGTGCAAGAGGTCGGCATTCGTCGTTTGGATTGGCCAGCTCGAAGTCCCGACCTCAATCCCATAGAGCATGTCTGGGACGTTCTGAAACGGCGTGTGAGATCAGTACACCCGGCTCCGCAGACCATCAGAGAGCTGAAGAATGTGATTACTGCGGAGTGGGAACGTATTCCGCAAGCAAGTATCCGGGATATACTCGCTAGCATGCCCAGACGAATTCAAGCTGTGATTTTAGCTAGAGGGGGTCACACTCGATACTAAACATTTATCTGCTTTTACTTTATTAAAGAAAAACAAACAAAAAAACTTTTTTATTTTTACTTCATGAGCATATGCACTACTAGCGAATATACACTACTAGCGAGGTTTAGCATTATTTCCCATAAATTGTATCTAAATTTTATGAAATACTGATGAAAACGATTATTTTCTTATTAATTTACCAAATTGTGTGGATAAAACTACCTATAATTATCAAACAAAGAAATATTAACATTTGAAATGGTTCATTGCTTAGGTGCCCGTTTTTTTTGCAAATGAGTGTATATATAAATTAAGCGTCACGTTGTTTGTCCGTGATGGACTCTTAACTGATTTTAATCAAATTTGCACAGCATCTGTAGTTTGATCCAACTTAAAAGATAGGATAGCTTCCATCTCAATTTATAGTCGTAATATTATTTTATTGCAAATTATTTGTCTATTATTTGATAGTCACAATTATCTGTTATCTCCAAACGATTTTAACAGATGGCGGTATCTGTTAACTGGATTAAGTATTTAATTAACGGCGCTATGTTAAACATACAAACGTTTCATATAAGCTACAATTTATTAGCATAACCACCACGTGTTACTGAGGATACCTTAGCCACAGCAACGCGTGGCCGGGTCTGCTAGTTCATTTATAGAACAAACTAAATTTTACTTTTCACGCCTTTCATTTGGCGAACTCTTTGATAAGTTTCTCAAAATCAATGTTTTCAGCGATTTCGTTCTCGATTAAAAAAGTTCGTAAATCTAGATTGAGATAAGCTTTTATCAACTTAAGCTTAGGAAAACTAGTCTCCCCACTAGCAACTGTTACAGGTATAGAGTCCTACTAACATTATAAACGCGAAAGTTTGTAAGAATCTATGGATGGTGTGGATGTAAGTTTGTTACTCTTTCACGTAAAGACTGAATGGATTTTGATAAAACTTTACAATATTATAGCTAGCATCAGAATAACACATACGCTATAATTGATAAAGATATTTTGTAAATTGGTTAACAGTTGTGTTAGTTACACCAATTATAACTCGACAACGGCTTTTTTTTTTTGGCGGCGGGCTACGGCATGTCAAACCCCGCTAATCCGTCCGGGGCGACAGGAAAAGCGGCGCAAGACCCCGTAGACCCGCCCTACAATATACCTCTCGACGCCGTGCGGGTGGGTCACTGGTACGCGGTCTTTTTCTTCAGTGGCCCACCCGGCGGTCTATCCTCACGGGTATCCTCGCTAATGTCGACGCCCAGACAGTTTGCACCGTCGGGGCGTCGTCCTCACGCGGTGGCCTCGCTCCCAGGGCGACCAGACTAATCCCCGGTCCGGTCACTCGCTGCCTCGGCTAGGGCGGCATGAGGCGGAAACTCGAGAACGACTGGACAGATTTTTATAATTTTTAAGTTTTTGAGTTTGTCTTCGTCAGAAATAGGATATAGGATATTAAAATATGATATTATTGCTAATGCACATTTTGTAGTAACGTATTGAGTCTTATGTTAAACGTATTATGATAACTTACTGATTCTTAAATGCTTTAATCGCTTTCGATATTTAACGTACATATTTTTTGCCTTTTACCCTGTGTCATTTGGTACAATATTTCAAAAGTTAGGACGATAAGAAAGTGAGTGCGCAGTGCTATTGTGTGGTCAGGCAGCAATCGGGCGCACTACGGGAATAAGGCAAGGATTCTATGATCGCCGATTGTGCGACCCGAACATAAGTAGAGGCGTTGTTAAAAACTCACTATAACTTTAAATAATATAATAGATAGGTACTGGAAGTTTGTGATGTGAAACATCTTTTTGCGCACCTTGGCAGTTAAACTTTTAGTGGTAGAACCGAGTTGTTGACAGTTTTCTGTCTGCAGCCACGGGCTGGTCCATCTAGGGTAGTAGTACACCCTCGCAGAAGATCCACTTCTGAGTAATGGCAATGTGCTATTGCGCTTTGTTCGGTGAGCGAGACAGCCGGAAGCCCAATTGGGTGGGTTTAGGGTTTGTATGGGTAGGCAGCCTAGTCCTTGGTATTGCAAAGATCCATGGGCGGCAGTAACACTTAAACAAATGATGTGAGGCTATCATGCCGTGATACGATACTATGCGGCCATTCCCTACTTATTTGTGTGTGTGTGCACGTGTGATAGAGGCAACTGTCTTACATAAGTGTGATATTCAATAGTTTAACAATAAATTTAAATTAAATTGTTTATTAATATCACTCTTTTCTACTACTATAAAAAGTCAATTATAATAATGAACAGAAATAACAAGTTTATAGGCAGGCATTTATTTAATTTTCTTTTTAGTTTATATTTATAGCTATTTACAATACCTATTTTTACTAAACAATAGTTATCAGTCCTGTCCTCTGAGTTACCTTAAAATTTTTGTCTGTTTATCTGTTTGTCTGTGCGTTTGAGCACGCTAATCTCAGAAACAGCATATTCGATTTAGACGCGGTTTTCACTAATATATTGTGGTAAGCTTCACTTAACATTTAGGCTTTATTTTATGTCAATTAGTCAATAAATAAAAAAGTTATGTCAATTTAAAAAAGGTTCGGAGAAAAAATCTTTATCGATTCTTTTCAAATTACGTACAAATTTTCTTCAGTAAAAATAAATAAACACGTGTTTCAGCATTTGTTGATTTTCACCCTCTGGGGGTGTAAAGCAAAGCGGGTTGGACGGCTCATTAGATCATTAGCGCCAAGCCGATATCATTGAAGCTGGCAACTTGAAATGTTGACAGTTGTTTCTTTCTATGACTTAGAGATTTACTAAGAAAGGATTTTACGAAATAATACCCCTTTTTTTTATTGGGGTGGGGCACACTCCTCGCACCACGCCATCCGGGGCGATAGAGGGGCGTAAGCACGCACACCCGTAACCCACCCGTGACGTCGCCTTCGTCGTTGGGCCGACCACCGGAGCAGAGTGACTTACGCCAGTGGTCGGCCCGACGGAATACCCCTGAGGAGTACCCTCTCCTCGACCGACGTCCCCCCCTCGGGTAGGATGTCGGTCTTGCCTCACGCGGTCGGCCTCTGCGGGTGACGAACTAATTACGAAATTATACCCCTAAGGAGGTAGAACAGAGTGGCAAAGTTTGTATGGGTAGAAAAAAAAAAATGATTCTTTTCAAATTACGAGTCGAATCAAATATTCTAGGGTAATATCTGGCATTTGTCAATTTTCACCCTCTGGTTGTATAAATTAGGCCTGTGAAGCGGGTTGAACGACTCATTCCCGCCAAGCCGAAACTATTAAAGCTAGAAACATTAAAATTTTTAAGCACGTTTCTATTTATGACATAGAGATTCAATATGAAAAGATTTTATGAATTCCCCCCCTAAGGAAACGAATTCAAATAGATGCCGTATACACAGACTTCAAGAAAGCTTTTGATCGAATGGACCATGAAATTCTTCTTAATAAAATAGCCTTTAATGGCATCAGAGGTAACCTATTACGGTGGTTTAAATCATATATATCTAACAGAAGCCAGATGGTTGTGGTGAAAGGTTATAAGTCGAAAGGTATTAAGATGTCATCTGGTATACCCCATGGCTCGGTTTTAGGAGCTTTGCTCTTTAATGTCTTTATAAACGACATAAATAGATGTTTCCATCATACTAAGTTTCTCTTGTATGCCGACGATTTGAAATTATTCAGAAGTGTTAAAATATGAGCGATTGTTTATTTATTCAAAGTGATCTTAATAGATTTTCTGTATATTGTAAAACAAATAAATTAACTATAAATATATCAAAGTGTAACATTATTAGCTCTACCAAAAATAAAAATGTCATTAATTTTGATTACACAATATGTGAGAATAAATTGACTAGAGTTACATGGCTAAAAGACTTAGGTATACTTTTTGATAATAAATTACATTTAGATCTTCATATTGAAAACTTAATTAGTCGAGCCTTTAGGATGTATGGCCTTGTGACTAGAACCACAACCGATTTTAAACGTCCTTAGACATATCTTTATTTATATCGGTCTTTAATCCGATCTCAATTAGAATATGCTTACTTGATATGGGATCCGTTGTATAGTAAATACAAAACAGCCATAGAAAAGGTATAAAAAAAGTTTTTGGGAACCATCCAATTTAGATGCCACCTTCCACATTTGCCTTATGAACAATTATTATCATTTTATAATATACTTTCCCTAGAAAAAAGAAGAATACTTCTACAGGTAGTGACATTGCATAATATATGTAATAACAAACTTAATTGCATAGAATTAAATAATGAAATAAATCTTGCTGTGCCGAGATCTGTGCATCGTCGTAGGGTGCGTGAATATGCCCTATTTGCCTTGCCTTCTTGCCGGACAAACGCGGGCAAGCGCACACCTCTTCGACGCTTGATGCAATTTTATTATGATTTTTTTGGAGATATAGATATTTTTGCATTAAGTAAGAATGAATTTAAAAAACAGATTATTGATACACTAACTATTAACTGAAATAGAAGCAGTAGTAACTAATTACAATCTACACTTAACTCATTGCTTATTAACTATGTACCAATAAGAAAACTAAATTATTGATTATATATTTGCAGCTTGTTCGTTTTTCAGCAAACCTCTATCTAGTAATTAATAAGTGGAAGATGTTGTTGTTATTACATTTATTTGTATTACTTATAAGACTAGATATTAAGCTAAAATATAATGTAACATCGTTTGTTTTCCCAAATGAAATAAAATAAAATAAGGGGATGTAACAAAGCGGCAAAGTGTGTATGGGGAGAAAATTTCTTTATCGATTCTTTTGAAATTACGTACAAATATTCTTCGGTAAAAATAAATAAACACGTGTTTCTCTCTCCCTCTCCATCAACCCCGCACCAGTGCCGTCGTGGCGACCAGTGCCGGCGTGAGAGCTCACACGATACACATAGTAAACAGCAATAGGTTCTTGCCTAATGGTTTAAGATACAGGTTAAGTTTAGCTTAAAAAATGTTCACTCTATAGCTCAAATAATAAATCATATCTAACGAGGTCGCAACTCTGCTGGTGAAACAAAACAGTGAAATAAAGGGTGGCGATAATTATATTTTTATTCCATGGTCATACCGTAAATAGTATATTAATGGTGACATAATTTGTAGAATGAATAGAACTTTGAATCACCTTTTTCTTTGTGACCGTCTATGGTATATAGACAGACGCGCGCCGTACACGTACATCTACGTTGTGCGGGCGGGCCACCGCAACCGGGTATCATCTCGAGTCGAAGCCGGACGGTAGAGCGTGTCAACCTAGAGTATTTTCTCTCAGACCCACCCTATTGCCTAATTCCGTTAGACAACTAACTCGCAGAAGGCGGCGACCGCATCCCAGTTTCGGACGCTGTTGATTATCGTCCTAGCGACAAACCTTCAACACCTTGCATTGCTTTTTCTATTTAACTCTGTCAGAGATGACTTCTGCGTGGACGAAGTCGCGGGCAAAAGCTAGTACGCCAATATAATCCAAATTATAAGCTATGACATATAATGAGTTTAAATTGTGTACTTTCTTTAAAATTCACATTTTAGAGTATTTTTAGTTAATTCTTCTTCTTCTTTCTAAATAGAGACATTTGTCGCTTATAATATTTAATGTGGATGTAGATAAAAACACAAAGATTCTCAGTGCTCATTTAACTGTTCAAATATTTCATTAACTGAAATTAAAGCAGTGTCCAAGACAGAGTTGAAAAAATTCAATCTCGATATTTTTTTTCTGGGGCTTATAGGCTCATCACGGGTAGTTTTACCAACTTGACGCTTAACAAATCGAAATCTCGAAATCTCAAACACAGGTTCCTTTTCTAGTTCTTCAGTCAATTTCTGCGCAGTTAAAATAGTGCTTTTGAATCCTGTCTTTCTGTATTCTTTGAAGAAATGGCAGCATTCTTTCAATATTTCTGTTCATTTACTATCTCTCTATATCTGTTGATCTTTTTTGTTATTTAGCTAACTTTTTAGGTAATACTAATGTCACTCGGTAATTAGAACCAAGGTGCTTATCGGAATGTAGAGTGAAAAGTCTGATTACTGCATTCATTTGTTATAAAATAATTGAAATAACTGTTTTGAGTGCGTCACTTATGTAAAGAAAAAGAATGAGATATGGTCGAGGATTCCGGGTAAAATAAACTGCATACTCTGCTCCGATCGAACAAATTGTACACTGCGTTCCATTCTAGTGATGCCAACATAATATTTTTTCACTAAATTTAGGGAATTTACAAGTACCTAGGCCTCATGCCTAGGCGAGAGGCTATAAAGAGGTGCTTTCGGCGCCCCTTCATGTTCAGCGCCCTGGTCGGTGGCCCAACCACGCCCTACCCTAACGCTGCTACTGAGCCGGACCATGAATATAGCTAAGTAAGAATGTAGACACATTCCGCCGGCTGCCGAATTAGTAGTTAAATATTAATAGCAAAGAGAGAACGATAATAGATTAAATGTTGTTAGTTGATATGTAATACGCCACCCATTTATCTATATATTTGAATAGTGAGTTGTATAGATTCCTGCGTCATCGTCAAAGCAGGTTAAGAAAACCCTGAACGTTTGTTTTTGACCTTGTTTGTGCTCGGCGTCGGCTTAGCCTGTACTATTCAAGGGACTGGTTATGTTTACATAGAATACTATGATTGTATTATAGTGCTTTTAAATGGCTGGCAATTGGTTCAGTAGCTCGTTACTCAATAAGACTGTTGATCTTGGGCTACTGATTTGGAATTCTAGGTCAAGTAAAATAAAGCGTAGTCGGAATTTTATACATTTCCACGATATTCTAGGAATTTTGCCGGCAATCCTTACTTTGCAAGCTTGAAGTTCGCCATCAATTTATTTATGACGAGTGACTAAAATTAGGTGGTGAAATATGGATGTTCACAATTATGCCTATTACCTTGTGTGGGGCTAAAATCTATGTATTCATACCCATGACCCTTATTTAAGTGCACTTTTGCATAGGCTTCCAGAGTAGAAAACAATGCATTGGCGCTATACTTAGCGAATGGGTTACCCATTAGAAGTGGTGTATGTTTATATTTTATAGGTATATAAGAGGTTATAAATATAAAATAGCACTGAGGCTTTGATATCAACAAGGTGAGGTTGTCAAAAAGAGGGTCTCTCTTTTTTCAGTATATTTGGACATTAGATTAACAACCAATTCAGTAGAAAATCAGATACTCAAATAAAAGGGAACAAAATTGATCATCATCATACTCCTACTCTTATCCCAATTACTCGGGGTCCATACAATATGTACTCTTCTTCACATCAGCATAGTACATATTGTAAAAGTTACTGGCAATAGTTTTATGACCGGCCGCCTGCCAGATGTCAACCCTCTTTGGAAACGCAATTGCTGACCAAACGGTACCAGCTGGAGTTGACCCAGGTCTTTATAAGGATTTTAGTCGTCTTTTACAACATCCACGAGCTAAGTAAAGGTTGATAGTATTCGTAGCCGCTACCACACAGCAAAAAAGGGAACAAAATTAAAGTTATAAAATTGTTTTGTTTGTAATAAAAAAATAACACAATTTAAATAAAAACGTTGCATTATATCCTAAATAAAACAAGTTTTATTTTTACCTTTACATACACGACCTGATTCTGAGAACCCTTTCTCACTGTATATGCAAGGACACTTGTTGATATTAACTTATGATTTTCAATATTCAAATTCATGAGTTATTTATGAGTTATGAGTTAAATAGCTGACTATTTTAGAACTCTAGATTTGTTGAAATTAGTAGTCAGTCAATCAATTCATTCAATTTCAAGCTAGTTACACATTTTTTTTTGGCGGCGGGCTACGGTAAGTCAAACCCCGCTAATCCGTCCGGGGCGATAGAAAAAGCGGCGCAAGACCCCGTAAACCCGCCCTACAATATACCTCTCGACACCGTGCGGGTGGGTCACTGGGACGCGGTCTTTAAGCTGGTTTCACTATGAGCCATTAACAACTTATACGGTAATAGGGAGTGGCAATAAAGGATTGAAAATTATCTAGTTAAATGTAGACTTATTACATCTTCCCTTAATTTTACACGGATAAAGGCTTGCGACAATAAAAATTACTATGAACATACATTTCCTCGGATGTCACTATATCTCTTCAGTAACTTGTAAAGATTGTCTTTATTTGTGTATTTATGAAGTAGAAATAAAAATCACCGCCTCTTTCTTTTTAACTAGTGTTATAAATAAAGATTAAATGATTTACTATTAAATATATAATATATAGCGAAGTTAAATTTGAAATAAACTTGTATATGAATCCGTCTGATTGTCACGGTATGGTATAATTTTCTTATATTATTGAATAGTCCGGTGCTTGATAATCTTCGTTTTTAAGCCATATACATCGAACATGGCTTGAAAACGAAGAAGAAACATCAAATTAGGAACATCAAATTAATTAAATTAAACTTATACAATTATATCTATTTGCTACATGAGGATTTGCTCTGGACTCCATATTAAGAAACCCTATAATAGGCAATGGCCTCCACGACACAGGGTCAGTGTTATATAAAAAAACCCCAAGTAATAAATTGAAGCCACTTTCTTAATTATATAATTTTTCAAACCATCACGCTAGTCCCTACCAAGTGTGTTAAGGTCAGTCAAGATTCTCTATTACTACATTTACATGGTTGTCGACCGATTACATTTCTAGCTGCCTTCAACCTTCAATATACTCAATAGGTGTTAATTATACGTAGTTATAGATTATCTTCTATATTTTTTGCATAAAATAATGAAGCGGAAACATCTGAATGTTAATTGATTTAAATATTACATGTTATAAATACTGTTTTATTTATACGGTTGAAAAAAAACCATATTTTTCTCAATATTCATAAATTTTATAGATATTTAATTAAAACATATTTTATTGTGTAAAGTTTATTTGAAATAGTAAACGCTAAATAAAAATATTTTCTTGTTAAGGTTGTCGTAAGTTTATTTTTCGCTTTATTTAAAAAATATCCCCATGTTCTATTCTTAGGCACGAGGCTTCACAAAAGCAGGGAAGGAAACGCCAGAGCCTATCATATTATCCATACCCCAACGAAATATAAGAAAAATTCGAACACGAAAGGTAAATTCGAAAGAAATTTTGAATTTACTTTTTCTTGTTGCAATGATTTCTATTCATCTATTCATATTCTATTCATATCTAAGCTGAGAGGGAGACCCATGCGCATGACACTCAAAGCACAACATAGTCAGGAGTAGTAACATAAATTTTCTATATTTTTAAATATTGGAGAAAAGAATAGGTTAGATATTAGTCAACTGTCCCGACGATGTATGTTTAAAATTAAAAATTCGTTTACATGATGCCATGCACTGAATAAATATCATCACTGATAGCATAGTCTAAGCAAATGAGCGCTCATGTTGAGCGCGGGATCAATTTCGATGCAGGTCAGTATTGCTTATGCTAAAACGATTATTCTGAGTCTCATTGTAATTTATGAATGTTAATTGTACCTAAATTTATTCAGCATAAAATGATATTTGTCACTACGATCTATTTATTTTTAAATGAAATTAAATTAAATATTTTCCAAATTGAGAGAAATATGTAATAGTGTAAATGCATTTAGCATTTAAATACAAAAATACATGATCATGTAAATTACAATTTAAATTGTAATAACAATTAATATATAGAATTACCGTCATTTGGAACACAATTTTCGAACCTTTTATTTTCAGTACTGTACCGCTGCTTGTAAGCGCTTTTTTTTTTTTTTATATGCGGTGGGCTATGAACGTCGCACCCCGCCAAATCGGTCCGGGGTGGCGGAAGAGGCGGCGCGCAACCCCATTGACCCACCCTGCAAGCACCTCTTCTTCGCCGTGCGAGCGGGCCACCGGTACCCGATCTTTGTCTTCGGTGGCCCGCTCGGCGGTATGCCCTCTCGGGCTCCTCTCCTGTCGACGCCCCGACAGCTTTCGCCATCGAGGTGTCGTCCTCACGCGGTGGCCTCGCGTCGGGTGACCGGACAATTCCCCGGTCCGATCACCCGAAGTCTCGGTTAGGGCGGCATCAGGCGCAGGTATTCGCGCCTGCGCCGTCCCGGCCGCGGGCGGCGGCCCGGGTTACGGGAATCCTCCCGGGCCCGTTCCGCCGCCTCCTTTTGCGAGATGACAGCCTCGCAGAAGGTGGCGACCGCGTCCCAATTCCTGACGCTGTCGACCATCGCCCTCGCGACAGCCGGCAGCGTCAGGTCGGCACCGATAATAGCGACGAGGTCGCGGCGCTGCCCGTCCCAGCCCGAACATTCCTCGAGCGTATGTTGCGCCGTGTCCTCGTCACTACTGCAATGATGGCAGCCCGGAGTCCATTCCCTCTACACGACCGTATGCAGGTATTTCCCGAAGCACCCGTGCCCCGTCAACACCTGCACCAGTCGGAAGGTGAGGACCCCGTGCCGCCGCTCCATCCATTCCATCAGTACGGGCCGGAGCGCCTCGACGGTAACGACACCGTGTCTAGGCCTCTCCAGCCGCGTAGCCCAACGGGCGATGATTTCTCAGCGGGCGTCCTCGCGCCAGGTGGCTATCTTGTTGAACGATGGGGAGCCACCCTCTTCGCGCATTGAGGTAACCCGCCGGTAGAAGTCGGAGAGCATCTTCGCCTCTAGGTCCCACGGGGGTGTTCCGGCCAATAGGCACGCCGCCTCTGTCGACACCGTGCGGTACCCGCGAATGGCTTTGGCCGCCATGACTCTCTGTGGCCTCCACAGAACCACCCTGAGTTGGGCGTTCAGAGCCCTCGCCCACACGGGTGCGCCGTACATGGCCATTGAGCGGATTACCCCCGCATATAGCCGTCGGCCCTGGAAACTGGGTCCGCCCACGTTCGGCATGAGCCGAGAAAGGGCGGATGCCGCGCCGACCAACCGGGGAGCAATTTGACAAAAATGCTCCCGGAACCACCATCGCCCGTCGAGCACCAGACCCAAGTACCTCATATGGGCCTGGATACTGATATGGATGGAGTTGACGACTAACGAGGCGCCGATGGGCAGCCTCACACGGGGCCCATGGAATAAAAGGGCCTCCGTCTTGTTTAGGGCCACCCTGAGCCCCAGCGCCTCGATTCGCCTGACCATCTCCTCGGTGCCGAGAGTGGCCAGGCTCGCTGCCTTTTCGAGTGTCCTGCCCCGGGCTGTGATGAGCGTGTCGTCAGCATAGCAAATAACGCTCAGCCCGGGAGGGAGACTCCCTCTCAACGCCCAGTCGTAACCGATGTCCCACAGAGTCGGCCCCAGAACCGACCCCTGCGGAACACCGCACGACATGGGCGTCAGCACAATGTCCCCTGCGGGGCTTGCGTAGAGAACACTGCGCCCCTCCAATGCTTGTAAGCGCTGTAAGTGTATATTGTGGTTTTTTTTTTTTTTTTTAACTGTTAGCCGCAGATGGCTTTGACAGCTTTACGCGGACCATGGGTGAGCGCTGAGGGTTCTCAACCCGAAAATATATATTTTAGTATTAAGTCTAGTTTCACTTAAATAATCGAAAATATTAGCATGTAAAAGACTCATACCTAAATACCGTATTGACATTGGGTATCTAACCAATTAAAGTATTTCCGGACTCTGAAATCGAACATAAGATTTCAATGCAACCATACGCTTAAGTTTCAAGACAAACAAGATTATCTCTCTAAATATATGTTGATATAATAAAAAGGATTGTTCAAGCTTACATCTCTTGATTACAAGGTGAATCTGTTTGCAAAGTGCACGAACAAAAGTAGTTAAGACTATGTAAATGCGGAAACACGCATTGACGCAGATCTTCTGTCATGACTGGTTCATGGATACAGACTTTAATTGCGTATTATATTTAATTTAGCTAAGACTCACTATTTAAGTTTGTTACTTTCAATCTTTGGTTGGTTTCATTTAATTGATTTGAATTATAGCTTACAGATTTTGTAACCACTATGTGAGATCTATTTTTTGTCAGGTTATGGTTACAAAATGCTCCAAGCGACGGACGGGCAATGTAGAGTCTGGATGCCTGCGATGGTACATCATCCTCATCTGGGCAAATTCTTCGTGGATGGCAGACTATTCTCTGATCTAACCACTGATAGTTTCGGCCATGGTAACATTAGAAATAGTTATTCATATCTATGCCATAGCACGGTATAGTCCAGAGGGGTTTTTTTTTTTACTTATTCTATCACCTTCTTCCACGAAATAAATAGCCTGCATAAAGCAGTGACGCGTTATATTTCTTGATATGCAGACCATCACTTCAACGGTGTTTTTATTACGATAGGTACTTGCTGAAGGAACCCCATAAGACCTGCATTAGTCGGAAAGAAAGGAGTGAAATATTACGCAACGCATATACGTCACCGACATCAGATTTTATATTCAATCAACCATTGCTGCCATCGAGTCCACTTTAAGAGTTTAGGTTTTACAATTTTGCAGCTTTTAAAATATGTTTCTCTACTTTATAATGATATATAGATTGATTCTACAAATATTCTTTTATAAAATTGCTGTCGTTCGTTTGCTCTTCAAATTGTTTCAACACTATCTTCGTGATTTATATAAGTTGCCTTTACCCACTGTAATAAAAAAGTAAGTATTACTCTTGCGACGGTCTAGATCTAAGAGCAAGGACCGTAAGTTAGGATGAACGGCAAGTAAAAAATAGATACAGTGTAACATAGAACTTCCTCCTTTTTGGCGTCGTTTGTAAAGTTTGTTTATCTATCAAGATTAGGGAATACATAACAAAATCATATAAATTATTAAAATCATTCTGACTTTTTGTATTTAGCGAAGATATATATTATGTATATAACTATGTGGTAGCGGCTTCGTTATATATATACTACCAACTCTTACTTGCCTCGTAGATGTCGTAAAAGACGACTAAGAGCCTTACCATGACCTGGGCTAATTCCATCTAATGCCGTTTGGTCAACAATTACATTCCCAAAGAGGGTTGACGTCTGGTAGGCGGCCGGTCATAAAACTATTGCCAATAACTTTTACAATATATACTATGAAGAGTACAAATCGTGTCGACCCCAAGTAATTGGGATAAGAGTAAGAGAATGATGATGATATATTATGTATATTGGTATATAATATTTGCTGCTTATCGCCACTAATTACAAGACATCTGCGGGAAGAGAACAAATGTTGAAACATGATGCTGATTCTTGTTCAAACACCAAACTGACATATTTTTTCTCTCCCATAATAAGAAGAAATCTATTACATGAGACTAACATTTTTATTGGCATCTACGAGACACAATTTGGATCTTAGTGCTTGCTATAAGGAATTTCTTCGCAAAAATGTGCATTAATCCTATTACAATTTTGCCTAATTCTAAACTATAATCAATTGTATATATCTTATAATGATGCTATAATTCTATAATCAATTGGCAATCGTAATTTAATGCCACTAAAACAAAGAGCATCATAGCATTTCAAATAAAGTCAATATATTAATAATTTAAAAGACTATAGTCTGTCTAATCTAAGAAGTGCACTTTGACAGCTGTCTGAGTAAGTTGTCTAGGTATGTGAACCAAATAATCGCTATCGAAAATATCCGATTTTACTGAGAAATTGATATTAATTCTTTATAATTAATAATCGGTTTATTTTTTATTTTTCAAAATGGTGATGAATAAATTAAGTGCTAAATTAGTACTAAACAAATTTAATTATTTCAGCATAGAATCTATTCATCATATTTAGTAGGATTAGGTTAATTAAAAACAAAAACTGGATTTGAAAATGGCCATTTATTAAGAATTACTACTATTACTTGAATTATGAGCGTCGCGAACATTACTAATTATTTCCTCATCAATCAAAGTGTCGAAATGTACATCTCTGTCAAAATCTCTATTCGATTAATTGTATTATTCTAATATTTTTACCGATTATTTGGATATTCGTGAATTGGAAGTTGCCAAGCACTACTGTATAGAACGTGATGACGTGACATTGTTAGGTCGTGAATAACAATTACTATTTATCATGCTATTTTTATTTTAAATTATTTTTACGAGTTTCAACATTAGATTAATGGTCTTTGAAAGAGATGAAGCCAGAACAGATGTAAAAGTAACAATAGGTAATGATGTACTGGAGCAAGTGGATAAATTTGTATATCTTGGATGTGGATTTAGCCGAGATGGAAGGTACACCACTGATATAGAGCGAAGAGTGAATGCGGGAAATAGAGCGAACGAAGCGTTGGGGCAACTTCTCGGTAGCCACTGCCTCAGCCAAAAGGCACGTGTAGCAATACATAACGGAGTGCTTGTCCCAACATTACTGTATGGAAGCGAGAGTTGGGTATGCAGAAAAGAATATGAAAGTAAAATTAATGCGGTCGAAATGCGATCTCTACGAAAAATCTGTGGAGTTAGGCTGATCGATCGCATTCGTAACGACGACGTAATAGAGCGAGTAGGTATGAAAGAGAGTATTGGTGTAAAGATGCGATAGGGAATGCTCCGATAGTTCGGACATGTGGAAAGAATGCCGAACGAACGTCTGGTTAAGAAGATATACAACGCGAAAGTGAAAGGATGTGGGTACCGGGGGAGACCGAGAATAACCTACCTGGATCAGATCGGTCATATACTGAAGGAAGGTGGAGTCAAGAGTCTCCGAAACCGGCGAGCGTGTATGAAGAGAATTATGAATGTTGAGGAAGCGAGTGAAATATGCAAGGATAGAGTTCTCTGGCACTCTGTTCTCTCTGCCTACCCTGCAAGGGACATGGCGTGATGGTATGTATGTATGTATTATTGTACAAGAAAGTCACCCGCAATGTTAATTATGTAAATAACTTAATAGTTGTTTAAAATTTCAGATTTAGTGTTTACAATCATGTGTATACGTTTGACCGAGGTTATTGTGTATTAAAAAATGCAAAACGTCAAAATGCACTTCTTAGATTAGATAAGATAAGATAAGATAATTTTTATTTGTGAAAACATGTGTAGGTAAGTTCTTAAACAATCTATGATTAATTGGATTCAACATGTTCTGCCACTATAGGCGTACAAATTGTCGTAACATTATAGGTTTCCATTTATTCGTATTACATTCGTATTATTTAATATTACAATATCATTTAAATATATACCTATTAGAAATTTAGAAGAATGTCTATGTCATGTAACAATGAAAATAAGAAAAAAAAATAACAATAATAGTAAAGTGAAATGTTATATGTTAAAATAAATAAAATGTACATTTATATAACCTCGTCATTTAAAAATTCATGAACACTGTAATATGTTCTATTGATAAGAAGGTCCTAGACTTTTTGTTTAAATTTATTTATATTTAAGGTTTTACATATATTTGGTATTTTATTAAAAAGAATAGGTGCCATACAAAATACACTCTTGCCCGTATGAGCAGTTTTGGCGCTGCGCATACGAAGTCTATGATTATCGCGTCGACTACGCTCACTGTGATCTGACAGACGGGGAAACAGTTGAGGATTACTTTTCACAAATACTACTGTTTCCATGATAAACAAACAGGGTAGTGTCAGGATCTTATGCCTATTGAAAAATGGCCTACAGCTATCCGTAAGTTTTAAATTGAACATAGAGCGGATACAGCGCTTTTGTATTTTAAATATTATTTCCCTGTTTGTAGAGTTGCCCCAGAACATTATTCCATACCTAATAACTGATGCCACTAACCCATGGTATGCAGTGAGTAACGTATCAATATTTACCGTAGTTGCTAGCTTGTATAATGCATAGGATGTTTTACTTACTTTTTTACATAGTGTCTCTATATGTACTTTCCAGTTCAATTTATTGTCTATTTCGAGACCAAGAAATGTTGTATTAGTTACTTCTCGTATTATGTCAATTTCATGATGTATTATAATTTTTGAGGATGTCATATATTTATTAAAATGCATTATATTTGTCTTCTTTAAATTAATAATTAAGTTATTATTTTTTAACCATCTAACAGTAGAATTTATAGCATCATTAATATCACTTTCATAGATATCAGTGTTCTTACAAGCTACAGTTAATGTGCTATCGTCGGCAAAAAGAGTCATAGGATAATTGACAGAATTTGGAAGGTCATTAATGTATATTATGAATAACAGAAGCCCCAGTACACTTCTCTGTGGCACTCCAAATGATATATGACGCTCATTTGAAAAGTATATCTTTTCTTCTCTAGTCTGATTATCTAACCTAGAGACAACCGTCAATTGTTTCCTATTTGATAGATAGGATTTAATTAGCTGTAAGATATTGCCTCTGATCCCATAACATTCTAGCTTCTCCGTCAATATAGAATGATGGACATAATCAAACGCCTGGGTCATATCACAGAATAATGCACATATAGGTGTTTTTTTATCCATATTAGTCATGATAGTAAAGAGAAAGTCATAAATAGCCAAATTAATAGTTATTTTTTGTCTGAATCCTTTTTGTGAACCACTTAGTATACTATTATTTTTTAAATATTGATAGTATATCAATTAAATTTAAAAGATTATAGATATATTTTTCAAAAATCTTAGATACTATAGATAACAAGGCAATTGGTCTATAGTTTTGCATGTACTCTTTATTTTCTTTTTTGTGCATCGGTTTTACTATGGCTATCTTCAAACTTTCTGGAAATACACCCTTACTTATACACAAATTTAACATATAGCTTAGATGTTGACATATTAAAGGCCCTACGATCTTAATTATTTTTGTAGATATTTCATCATGTCCAAAGCTGTTTGTGTTTTTCAGACCTGTTATTATATTAAGTATATCAGTTGGACTACATGGGTTCATAAACATTGAATCTCTTCTGGAAGTGATATAAGAAGTGGTTTTATTACCACAACCAGGTATAGGTACAACTTTATCAATAAAATAATCGTTAAAATTATTTGCTATTGTCAATGGATCATTAATATAAGTAGTGTTAATTTTAATTCTCTGTATGTGTTCTTTTGGTATATTTAATCGTGCATTATTTATAATTTGCCATGCAGTCCTAGATTTGCATAGTGATGTTTTAATTTTGTAACAATTTTTTTCAAATTTGTAACAATTGTAGATGAACTATAAATCAGTACAAACCGAATACAATTATGTAAAGTGAGTGGACGATACACTAACAGTCCGATCGTACTATATTCCTTTTTTTAAATGTGGTTTGATACTAGTGATCAAATCGTATAAATATGCAGTGTGCCTTTAATTTTAATTCTCTGTATATGTTCTTTTGGTATAGTTAATCGTGCATTATTTATAATTTGCCATGCAGTCCTAGATTTGCATAGTGATGTTTTAATTTTGTAACAATTTTTTTCAAATTTGTAACAATTGTAGATGAACTATAA
This sequence comes from Lymantria monacha, assembly GCA_905163515.2. Classification (NCBI taxonomy): domain Eukaryota; kingdom Metazoa; phylum Arthropoda; class Insecta; order Lepidoptera; family Erebidae; genus Lymantria; species Lymantria monacha. Next base: position 21,566,846 of record LR991082.1, read on the forward strand.
ACTAGTACAAACCGAATACAATTATGTAAAGTGAGTGGACGATACACTAACAGTCCGATCGTACTATATTCCTTTTTTTAAATGTGGTTTGATACTAGTGATCAAATCGTATAAATATGCAGTGTGTGTTTTATACAATCAATTGGCAACTGTTAATTTACTTTCATAATATATTTACTCTCAATTTGTCCGTACTTAAGCTAGACGCTTGCATAGAAACTGTATCTTAATGAAGATTCACTAAACAATTCGTTTTCTAACTGCTTAACCTCTTTTTTTGGGGTGGTCTATATAGTTGTTCTCGCCCCGCCAAATCGGTCCGGGGCGACGGAAGAGGTGGCGCGCAATCCCATATACGGTAAGTATGAATACTGAAAACACCTCTCTTCGCCGTGCGAGCGGACCACCGGTGCCCGAGTCTGTTTAACCCTACGGCATTAATTGCCGGACATAAGCTTCATCCAGAATAATATATACAGCGATAATGTGCGATGTAGATCTAACAGTTATTGCTATGCAAAATTTACGTGTAATATATGTATGTAGAAACCATATAAACCATCAGTAAATAACTCCCTTTGAATGAAAGTAGTAAACCGTGATTTTTTATAAGTACAAAAATGTTACCAAGGACGAAACTAATTATAAATTTTAAGCTCTCAATTCATTTGTGGTTACTGTAAACATATGCTGTAAACGAAATATAATTTGGGGTCACTAAAACATTCGTAAGATTAACATTGACGAATTTTTCCATGTGGAAAGTGCGTGTTTCAATCAACAATCGGCCACAAGTACAGGATCCAGTTAAGATCATTTTAGATAATTTAAAAGAAGCTTAATGTTCTTAAAATGCTATTATTAAAGTATAAAATAAGATGTATGCTATTATATGTTAAATGTAGGTAATGAAAAGTGGTATGAAGATGAAGATATTTAAAATAGTCAAAATGTAGGTCGAAATACTCTAGATAAAATAAACCAGACTCAACTATAACGGCCATTTGTCTTAATATTTAGTTTTCCTAACTTGTTATGGAAATGAAAACTCAAGATCAATTTTAACTGTACATATAATTCCAGTTTTATTGCATCAGTGTCTCTACAGGAATGTGTTCAGATAAATTCTATTAACATAATATTGCAATAAGCAAACTCATTAATCTTTGATGAGTGAAATAAAAAGGTTCTGGCTGTTTAGTTTTAATTTTATTGTTTTTATGGTGTGATAATCGATTAAGTATATAATGTATAGATGTCAGCCTTTAATAATAATATGTTTTAAAATACTTAGTAACCATTTTATAAAAATATGATGCTTACTCAAGTACAAGGTCATACTGGACTGAGAATAAGATAGAGAAGGGGCAATCGATAAACATAAATCGTTAACATTCTTATTAATTATTTATAAAACAAGTAAAACCAATACATTACCTATATAAAACCACATGGTTACTCTATAAAATAAGTAAATGACGTTAATTTAATATTCAGAAATCAGTTATAAGATTAATAAGACCATTTCTTTTATATTAAAAAGATATTTTATTTTATAAAATAAACATGATTATTCATGAAATAATCTGTGACCAAGAACTCATCATCAACCTACAGAAATGCGCCAGCGATGATGATAATAGTGACGATGAACTGGGACGTATTCTTTTCGAATAATAAAAATAATTAATTAACAGCTTTAGTTGAAATTAAATAAAATCCATTAATTTAAATTCAATAAGATTTTCATAGATTGTTTTAAATTTATAATCGATTCATCCATCCATTTGATTGAAATTCAATAAGATTTACATATATTGTTTTTCAATTGAATTTATTTGCTACTGAGCAAATAACTTTAAAAAATAAGGAATTATATCGACAAAAATACGGACTGCATCGTAAGCGTGTGGCACTAGTGAGAACTGTCACAGAGATCAAGCTATAGTTTATATAGTCTAGCAATAGGTATATCAGCGAAGAAGAACAGCAAAAGGGAAATCATTAATATGTGGTCATTTTGTGGAGAATTGTAATTTATTTTTATACAATCAAAGTTATTTTTATATAATAATCGTGTTTCTCTATATAATTAAAAATATTCAAATGAATGTCGTAAATCCGCGTGAGGGGAAGGTTTTTGTGATATTTTATATTCTTAATCCGTCATCATATGACGAACAGATTGTTTTTATGATGTTTTTAAATGAGTAATATTTCTATGTGAATGTATACGCATAAAATGTATACACTCTTATAACTAGTCATCATTCTCCATCGTTTTATGACCGGCTGCCTGCCAGACGTCAACCCTCCTTGGAAATGTAATTGTTGACCAAACGGCATCATATGGAGTTGGCCCAGGTCGTTATAAGGCTCTTAGTCGTCTTTTACGACATCCACGAGTAAAGTAAGGGTTGGTAGTATTCGTAGCCGTTACCACACAGCTCTTATAACTAGTATTAAGTTTAATTATGCTTCTTAACAATTTTATTAATTAAGTAATATAATTTTAGCAAAATAGCACAGTGACTCTATAATAGATTGTTGGGGAATAAACTAATTTTAGTAAATTATTATTTATTACATAAGATTAAATCAACGGCAGATACATTGGCTATTTCAGATAAATTATAGCGTAATTATTTGAAGTATAATTACATCATGAACACAGATATTTTAATCTCTTGATATGATTCTTAATGAAATTGAGTAGATTAATTATAAGTAGTATGTTAAAATCTGTTTTTGATGAGATGCTTATTATCAGCATGTGATTAATATCAGCGTTTGCCTAAAAAAATGCTACCACACAGCAAAGTATATATTACTTATTTCTATTCTATATACGTTTCACTATAAAATGATGAATTGTGGTCTCTCTTATATAGGCCAAACAAAGAGATCTGTAAGAACTCGGATCAAGGAACATATAGCTGATGTGAAACACAGCCGTCACACTAAGTCTGCAGTCTGTGAGCATAGTCAGGACCGCCATTACATCAGGTTTGATAAACCACAAATCCTCGCAAAAGAACACCGATACCTGCCTAGAATGGTTCGCGAGGCTATTGAAATAAAAAAACATAAAAATTTCAATATGGAGGATGGCTGGGTATTATCATCAAGCTGGGATCCTGATATTCACTTAATTAAAAATAAAACTAAGAAGACCACCACAAGACAGCAAGACACTGTGAGTACTTATTGTATAGATTTGACCCACAATAATAGTTAAATTTTAATTTAATTAATTTTTGTAAGATAAAGTAGGCCGCCACTCAAAAATTCAATAATAAATTTAGTATCATCTCTCCTGAGTTTTCTCGCCGGATCTTTCTCAGATTGTAAGAAAAGGGGTCTACGCGTGAATGTGAGCAAAACCAAAATAATGATCTTTGAAAGAAATGAAGCCAGAACAGATGTAAGAGTAACAATAGGTAATGATGTACTAGAGCAAGTGGATGAATTTGTATATCTTGGATGTGGATTTAGCCGAGATGGAAGGCACACCACTGATATAGAGCGAAGAGTGAATGCGGGAAATAGAGTGAACGGAGCGTTGGGGCAACTTCTCCGTAGCCACCACCTCAGCCAGAAGGCACGTGTAGCAATACATAACGCAGTGCTTGTCCCAACATTACTGTATGGAAGTGAGAGTTGGGTATGCAGAAAAGAGTATGAAAGTAAAATTAATGCTGTCGAAATGCGATCTCTACGGAAAATCTGTGGAGTTAGGCTGACCGACCGCATTCGTAACGACGATGTAAGAGAGCGAGTAGGTATGAAAGAGAGTATTGGTGCAAAGATGCGAAAAGGAATGCTACGATGGTTCGGACATGTGGAAAGAATGCCGAACGAACGTCTGGTTAAGAAGATATACAATGCGAAAGTGGAAGGATGTAGGTACCGGTGGAGACCGAGACTCACCTACCTAGACTAGATCGGTCATGTGGAGTCAAGAGTCTCCGAAACCGGCGAGCGTGTATGAACAGAATTATGATTGTTGAGAAAGCGAGTGAAGTATGCAAGGATAGAGTTCTCTGGCACTCTGTTCTCTCTGCCTACCCTGCAAGTGATATAGCGTGATGATATGTATGTGTATCTTTCTCAGTGTGGCCGCGTTCCGATCCGGTGGTAGCTGAATAGTTTTGTTATTTTTGTAAAATTGCCACAATAATAATTAGTATAAATTAAATACTTTAATAATAACAAATCATAAACAACATAAATTTTATATATAGAATCATTCTCTTTTTGTACTGGCAATGAATTTGTATTAATTTTGTATAAAAATGTGGGTCAAAATTTAATATCTTATAGGGTAGATATAAATCGCTCCGATTTCATGGGGTGCCCTTGTACCTGAGGCGGCTGGTGGCGGACTATTTGGAGGGGCGCAGTGTCCTCTGCGCAAGTCCCGCAGGGGACATTGTGCGGACGTTCATGTCGTGCGGCGTTCCACAGGGGTCGGTTCTGGGGCCGACTCTGTGGGACATCGGGTACGACTGGGCGTTGAGAGGGAGTCTCCCCCCCGGGCTGAGCGTGATATGCTACGCTGACGATACGCTCGTCACAGCCCGGGGCAGGACACTCGAAGAGGCGGCGAGCCTGGCCACTCTCGGCACCGAGGAGATGGTCGGGCGAATCGAGGCGCTGGGGCTCAGTGTGGCCCTAAATAAGACGGAGGCCCTATTATTCCATGGGCCACGCGTAAGGCCGCCAATCGGCGCCTCGCTAGTCGTCAACTACGTCCACATCAGCATCCAGGCCCATATGAAGTACTTGGGTCTGGTGCTCGACGGGCGATGGTGGTTCCGGGAGCATTTTCGCCGAATTGCTCCCCGGCTGGTCGGCGCGGCGTCCGCCCTTTCGCGGCTCATGCCGAACGTGGGCGGACCCAGCTTCGAGGGCCGACGGCTGTATGCAGGAGTGATCCGTTCAATGGCCATGTACGGCGCACCCGTGTGGGCGAGGGCTCTGAACGCCCAGCTCAGGGCTGTTCTGTGGAGACCCCAGAGAGTCATGGCGGTCAGAGCCATTCGCGGGTACCGCACGGTATCGACCCAGGCGGCATGCCTACTGGCCGGGACACCTCCGTGGCACCTAGAGGCAGAGATGCTCTCCGACCTCTACCAGCGGGTGACCTCACTGCGCGACGAAGGTGGCTCCCCATCGCTGAGCGAGATAGCCACCTGGCGCGAGGACGCCCGCCGAGACGTCATCGCCCGTTGGGCTACGCGGCTGGAGAGGCCTAGACACGGTGTCGTCACCGTCGAGGCTCTCCGGCCCGTACTGATGGAGTGGATGGAGCGGCGGCACGGGGTCTTCTTTTTCCGGCTGGTGCAGGTGTTGTCGGGGCACGGATGCTTCGGCTTGTACCTGCACACGGTCACGTATAGGGAGCGGACTCCGGCCTGCCACCATTGCAGCAGTGACGAGGACACGGCGCAACACACGCTGGAGGTGTGTCCGGAGTTTTACCGGCATCGCCGTGACCTCGTCGCTGTTATCGGTGCTGACCTGACGCTGCCGGCTGTCGCGAGGGCGATGGTCGACAGCGTCAGGAACTGGGACGCGGTCGCCGCCTTCTGCGAGGCTGTCCTCTCGCAGAAGGAGGCGGCGGAACGAGTCCGGGGGGATTCCCGCGGCCCGGGCCGCCGTCAGCGGCCGGGGCAGCGCAGGCGCGAATACCTGCGCCTGATGCCGCCCTAACCGAGGCCTCGGGTGATCGGACCGGGGAATCGTCCGGTCACCCGACGTGAGGCCACCGCATGAGGGCGACGCCCCGACGGCGAAATCTGTCGGGGCGTCGACGAGGGGAACCCGCAAGGGTAAACCGCCGGGCGGGCCACCGAAGTCAAAAATCAGGTACCGGTGGCCCGCTCGCACGGCGAAGAGAGAAGGTTTTACGGTGGGTCTATGGGGTCACGCGCCGCCTTTCCGCCACTCCGGACCGATTCGGCGGGGCGAGACGCATCCATAGCCCACCAATAAAAAAAAAAAAAAAAAAAGGTTAGGTATAAATAAATTTCTCTAATAACAATGACATATTGGACGTAAGACACCTTAGTCCTCCCGTGACCATGATCACTGTAAAGTGTTAGAAACGTCGGGAAATTAAAAGTCAAATACAAACGCGATAGAATCCGTAAAAGTAGTTTTATTTCAAATGATGAATTTACGCCACAACTATATAGGGAATATAATTTACTACATCACGCAATTATTTTTTTTTTTTTTTTTTTTTTTTTTTTTTTGGTGGACTATGGATTAGTCTCGCCCCGCCAAATCGGTCCGGGGTGACGGAAAAGGCGGCGCGTGACCCCATAGACCCACCGTAAAACTCCTCTCTCTTCGCCGTGCGAGCGGGTCACCGGGACCCGATTTTTAACTTCGGTGGCCCGCCCGGCGGTTCACCCTCGCGGGTTCCTCTCGTCGACGCCCCAACAGATTTCGCCGTCGGGGCGTCGCCCTCACGCGGTGGCCTCACGTCGGGTGACCGGACAATTCCCCGGTCCGATCACCCGAAGCCTCGGTTAGGGCGGCATCAGGCGCAGGTATTCGCGCCTGCGCCGCCCCGGCCGCTGGCGGCGGCCCGGGGCGCGGGAATCCTCCCTTGCCCGTTCCGCCGCTTCCTTCTGCGAGATGACAGCCTCGCAGAAGGCGGCGACCGCGTCCCAGTTCCTGATGCTGTCGACCATCGCTCTCGCGACGGCCGGCAGCGTCAGGTCGGCACCGATGACAGCGACGAGGTCACGGCGCTGCCGCTCCCATCCCGGACACACCTCCAGCGTGTGTTGCGCCGTGTCCTCGTCACTCCTGCAGTGGTGGCAGGCCGGAGTCCACTCCCTATACACGACCCTGTGCAGGTACAACCCGAAACACCCGTGCCCCGTCAATACCTGCACCAGCCGAAAGGTGAGGACTCCGTGCCGCCGCTCCATCCACTCTATCAGTACGGGCCGGAGGGCCTCAACGGTCTCCACACCGTGCCTAGGCCTCTCCAGCCGCGTAGCCCAACGGGCGATGACGTCTCGGCGGGCATCCACGCGCCAGGTGGCTATCTCGCTCAACGATGGGGAGCCACCTTCCTCGCGCGCTGTGATAACCCGCCGGTAGAGGTCGGAGAGCATCTCCGCCTCTAGGTCCCACGGGGGTGTCCCGGCCAACAGGCACGCCGCCTCTGTCGACACCGTGCGGTACCCGCGAATGGCTCTGACCGCCATGGCTCTCTGTGGCCTCCACAGAACCGCCCTGAGCTGGGCGTTCAGAGCCCTCGCCCACACGGGTGCGCCGTACATGGCCATCGAGCGGATGACCCCCGCATACAGCCGTCGGGCCTCAAAACTGGGTCCGCCCACATTCGGCATGAGACGAGAAAGGGCGGACGCCGCGCCGACAAGCCGGGGAGCAATCTGTCGGAAATGCTCCCGGAACCACCATCGCCCGTCGAGCACCAGACCCAAGTACCTCATATGGGCCTGGATGCTGATGTGGATGGAGTTTACCACTATCGAGGCGCCGATGGGTAGCCTCACACGGGGCCCATGGAAAAGTAGGGCCTCCGTCTTGTTTAGGGCCACCCTGAGCCCCAGCGCCTCGATCCGCCTGACCATCTCCTCGGTGCCGAGAGTGGCCAGGCTCGCCGCCTCTTCGAGTGTCCTGCCCCGGGCTGTGACGAGCGTGTCGTCAGCGTAGCACACCAAGCTCAGCCCGGGGGGGAGACTCCCTCTCAACGCCCAGTCGTACCCGATGTCCCACAGGGTCGGCCCCAGAACCGACCCCTGTGGAACGCCGCACGACATGGGCGTCCGCACAATGTCCCCTGCGGGACCCGCGCAGAGGATACTGCGGCCTTCCAAATAGTCTGCCACCAGCCGCCTGAGGTACAGGGGCACTCCATGGAACCGGAGCGCCTCCCTGATGCAGCCGAATGGCAGACTATTGAATGCGTTGGCGATGTCCAACGACACCGCCAACAGCACTCCCTTCCCGGCGACGGCCTCCGCGGCCGCCTGCCTCAGGCGTAATAGGGCCCCGATGGTCGAACGCCCCCTCCGAAACCCATACTGAGCGTCCGACAGATCGGGCCCCACCTCCTCCAGGTGTCGGACGATGCGGGCAGCGAGCACACGCTCCAGCAGCTTACCCACATCGTCGAGGAGCACGATGGGCCTGTAGGCCGACGGCAAATCCGGGGACCGTCCCGGCTTTGGCAGGAGAACCAACCTCCCTTCCTTCCAGCACTCAGGGAACCGTCCAGACGTCAGACAGGCGTTGAACAGCTGCCTGAGGCGAGGCTCGAAGTGCTCGAGGAGCGACGTCAGCACCCGGACTGGAATTCCGTCCGGGCCGGGGGCCGTGGTGGCGGAACGAATCTTCGCCACGGCCGCCCCCACTTCCGACTCCGTCACGGGCGGAACACTCTCGTCGTCGTCGGCCTCCCGGTCCTGATCTGGCGGAGCCATGACCGGGGGCGTGTGTTCCGACTGCCGTGGAAACAGCTCCTCGACCACCCCACGAAGGAAGTCGGGCTGGAGGGTCTCGGTGAGGGGGGGGGCCCGCGCGCGAAGCTTGTTCAGCGCCGCGCGATATGGGCGACCCCAGGGGTCACGGTCGAGACCGTCCAGCATCTCCTGCCAACTCGCGCCCTTGGCGGCTCGGATGGCCAGCCGAAAGGCAGTCCGCGCACTGCGGTACGCCTCGTACAGCTGGCCCTCCCGCTCGACGTCGCGGTGACGCCGCCGGCTGCGGGTGTAGGACCTTCGGGCACTGATACACGCCGCACGAAGGTCCGCCAGTCTTGGGGACCACCAGTAGACCCCCTGCCTCGGAGGCGGACGCCGCCGCACTCTGGGCATGGCCGCATCGCAGATCTGCGTTAACGCACTGCGAATGCGGACAGCCTCAGCGTCCACTCCGTCTGCTGGGGGTGGTGAGGACAGCCACGTACTGACAATGGCCGCCTCCGCCAGTAGATCCCTGTCAAGACGACCCACAGCCCACCGCGGAAACGCGGGAGCTCCGTCCGCCCTGTGACCCCTACCGGGTTCCCGGGGGGAGACCTCCATCCGGATGTACCGGTGGTCCGACAGGGTCTCCGCCTCCTCCAGGACACTCCAGTCCCTCACCCGTGGCGCGACAGCGGGGCTAGCGAACGACAAGTCCACTATCGACCCGCCCTGCCGCCGCACACACGTGTTCACCGAGCCTCTGTTCAGAACACAGAGGCCCAGTGAAGCCGCCCACTCGTTGACCGCCCGCCCGCGGTCGTCCGTCATAGGGGAGCCCCACGCCGTGGATTTGGCGTTGAAGTCCCCCAGAACCAGGACGAGGCCCGGTGCCAGTCGCCGTATCGAGGCCTCCAAGGTGGTGAGTGAGGCCCCGAAATCGTCCATCCTCCTAGTGGGGGAGAGGTATACGCTGTAGAGCGTGACCCCTCCCCACTCCGCCGCGACAAATTCCTCGCCCCTATCCAAAAGGGACAAGGACGGGAAGTGCCGCTGCGTTGAGACGACGATTGCCGCAGTACCGTTTCGACTGACCACCCAATTGGGGCGATCAGGCACGGCGTACGGTTCCGCGACTACGGCTGCACCAATCGACCACTCCGCCATGGATTGCAGGAGGAGATCCTGCGCTCCGGCGGAGTGGTTGGTGTTGGCCTGCAGGAGGAGGTGCATGGCTGGTGTACCCATTATCGGGTTGTGTCCATGACCTCCTCGCCAGCGGGCGATCGGACCGCGCTAGGAGCGGGAGCGGCCGTGGTCGTAGGGCCGCCCCGCGCCTTTGGGGCCGAAGCTGGAGGTTTGCACGCCCCAGAGCCCATGCGGTGCTTGGCGGGCTTATTGCCCGCCGCACACGCGGGGCAGTGGGGCGGGGCGGCGCAAGATGCCGCCACGTGCCCGGTCTGACCGCAGCGGAAACACAATCCGCCGCAGTCGAAGCAATTAGTGCACGTCGGTCGAGTGTGTCCGACCGCCATGCACTTGTAGCACCTCGCGGGCCGGTGCTCAAGCACGGTTACCCGCGCCGAGCTCCAGCCCACGAGGAGCCTGCCTGAGCCGGCCAGTTGCCTGACCGACTCCACCGGGCACTGCGCCCAGGCAGCACCTACGCCACCCGGACCGGGACGAATGGCACCGACCCGGACGGTGTCTATGGGACACCCGGTTTTCGAGGCAATAGCCTCCCGGATGTCTTCCACCGTCACCGAATCGTCCAAACCCGAAATGCGCATTTCGGCGCACTTGACGGGCCTGGCGATCTTGATGCCACCCTCCACGGCGAATAAACCTCGCAGCTTCTCGGCCACGCTGTCGGCCGTCTTGGCGCCCTCGGCCCCTGGGAACTCGAGAATTCGAGCCCCCGTCCGGGCCTTGCGGGTCCTGGCTTCGACGCCTCCAATATCGGAGACGTCTAGCTCCCGCCGGGCCTTCCTCAAGACGGCCTCGTAGCTGAGGCCCTTCTCGGCCGCCTCGGGCAGCACAGTGATCACCACTGCGGCCGTCTTCGGCGACTTGAGCCCCTTGCGCGGTCTCTTCTTCCGTCCGGCTCCTGCCTGAGGAGCGGGGACCTCAGCGGCGCGCTTGGCCTCCGCTCTCCTCCTTTGGCCGCGACTCCTTCTGTCGCGTTCGGCTACCTGCCAACCCTGTTCGGGTACGGCAGTCGTGCCGGACGCGGAAGGCCTCGTCGCGGCCTCGCTGGTCGTCGCCGGCGGTGTTGTTGCGGGCGACTTCAGCGGTCCGGCAGGAGCCGGAGCCGTCTTCCTCCTCAGGGCGGGTCCCTTCGGAGCTGGGCCGGGGCCTTTGGGCTTAGGCCCGGCCGCGGCCGCGGCGTAGCTCCCCACGCGGCCACCCTGACAAGGCAGCGGGGCGGGGGCTGGTGCCACATGCGGCCGCTTATCCGCGGCTAGGGGCGGCCGGACACGTGGTTCTGGAGGCAGTCTTGCCTCCAGAACGGCCACACGCGCATCAACGAGTTTGCCAACTGCGTTGATGATTTTGGCGAGGGCCTCGTCCGACAAGCCTCCCACCTCCAGCGTCGGGGTCGGCTGAGCCCCTCCAGGGGCTCGCTCCGCGGCGCCTGGCGGCTTTGGCGCCGCAGGGGCGCTAGCCGGCGGCAAGCGGTCCGCGGGGAGAGGCGTCAACCTCACCACGGGAACAGGGAGTTTCACCGCGGTGACCGCGCCAGCGTCAGCCGGCGGCGCGCGCTTCGCGGCGGCAGGCGTCTTCCTCGCCGCGGGGATGGGTGTGACGCTGACGCCATCACCCAACGTCGTCGGCGCCGCAGCGCGAGGCGGCTTTGGCGCCGCAGCGGCCGCCGAGTATCCGGCCCTGGCCGACAGCGCGGCTGGCGCGGGTGACACAAACAGCGCCACCTGCGCCTTGAGGTCGGCCACGTCTATCAACAGCTGGCGGTTTGCGCGACGCATTTCCGCCAGCATGTCGCCCAGGTTCCGGTTTCGGGTCCGCAGGCCTGACATCTCGCCTCTAAGGCGGACATTTTCGGCCTGCAGATCCGTGGCCTCGCCGGCGCGGACAGCGACCGCCGCCGCCCTTTCCATGACCGAGGTCCCTCGCCCTCTTCGGGAGGCCTGGATCTTGGGTGGAGGCATGTTGGCCACGCTCCCCTCGGTTTCGGCGCTCGAGCTGCCTCCCTTACTCAGGGGGCGCTTTCGCACCTGCGAGGGGAGGGCCTCCTCCTTCTTAGTCGCGGTCGCCGGCGGCGTCTTTGCTGCTAGACGCGCCGACGACCTAGTGGGGCCTTCACCAGCCGACCCACTGTCCTTTTTGGACGGCCCTGCGGGAATATCACCGCCCTCGTCCATTCTGACGGTAGATCCGCCGCCCTCGTCTTCGGACGGCTCTGCGACATCGCTATCGCTCTCGTCCGTCGACGGCTCTGCTGCGAGTCTACCGTCCTTCTTCTCTTCAGCGGCGGCAGCCTCCCTGCGCGCTCGCCGCTCCTCCAGCCGCCTTTTGTGGCTCAGGCCGTTGCCCCGAGACTTTCGAGGCGACCTCCTCTTCTTCTTCTGGGCCTCCACGGTTTGTGCCGGGCCCTCGGCGGACGCCTCAAGTCCTGAGGACGAGGCGTCGTCTTGGTCAGTTTTTGATCGGCTTGACCGGGCCTTGGGGTGAGGATCACTACGATCCCCGTCGGTTTTAAAAGTATTTAAATTTTGCGTATCCATTATGAATCCCACGAGAATGGGAGATACATTACGTCGACCCGGGCAGAGATCCCTTTACCCGGGCAAGCCTACATTTACCAACCAGGGGGGCAGCCGGTACCCTGGCTGGAGCGTGCTAAGAACAGAACAACCCATCTGCCATGCATCTTCTCGCCGCACGCCAGAACTTAAGATTCTGGGTGATTTCCGAGTCCGAATGTTACTTCGAACTCTTTATAGAGGTTGTCTTCCTCGCGGTCCGGGCGGTTAAGCCAAGACCCTCGCTCCTGAAACTAAGACAAGCAGAGAATCAGGTTTACGATGTGTGGGCGGTGGCATGTGCCTGCCCAGCCCTCAAATGAATGAGTGACTGAGCCCGTCCCAATATTTCGCGTCCTATAACCTCTACTACGACTGTAGTAGAGTGAGGAGCGAAATCGCGCAGATATTCGCTACGGACGACAGTACAACAGAAGAACTGGGGACCGCCGCCCGCACCCAGGGTACACCGCGTGGAGGTTTCTGGGATAGTACCCCCATCACGCAATTATCCGTGTGGTGTTAAAAAATAAATATTGTTTATGATCAGTTATTATGATTATTAGTCCAGATGGGCGACTCAGTGGTCACTGTTCTGCTTTATGCAGATGATGCAGTCCTGCTGGCACAGTCAGCGACTGACCTGCAGACCCTAGTCGACACAATGACAGATTGTAAGAAAAGGGGTCTACGCGTGAATGTGAGCAAAACCAAAATAATGGTCTTTGAAAGAGACGAAGCCAGAACAGATGTAAGAGTAACAATAGGTAATGATATACTAGAGCAAGTGGATGAATTTGTATATCTTGGATGTGGATTTAGCCGAGATGGAAGGTACACCACTGATATAGAGCGAAGAGTGAATGCGGGAAATAGAGTGAACGGAGCGTTGATATATATGTATATGTATGTATCAGTTATTAACAAACATTTCATTTATAATAATTATTATATTGTGGCAATTTACTAATTTAAAAATCTAACAAAAATCTATTAAACTATCTACCACCGGAAAAAGATCCGGCAAGAAAACTCAGAAGGCATAATACTAATTTTATTATTAAATCAATATTGAATCGTGATCACTGTAAAGTGTTCGAGACGTCGGGAAATTAAAAATGAAATACAAATGCGATAGCATCCGTAAAAGTAGTTTAATGTGTAATAATCGCGTAATTATCAGAAGATAGGTTGATGTTATTTACATACTACTTAACCGTATTGCGTACAGACAGTATCTCGTAGAAACGTATATGAAAGTTTTCTGATCTAATATATTATTGTAATTACTAATAACTAATATTGATAACTGGTTAGTTAAACAGTTGCCGCAACACTTGTACTTCTAGTAAACAGTAATTACTTTTGATTTCAATAACGTGTACACAGGTGCAATTTGGAAGGATAATCATAATGTTCATGCGCATGCATTTTAGTTTATTTAAACTTTTAATTAATATAAATATTTATACATATGGTGACTGGCTAAGCATGCAACGTATCGACAGCCTTTATGATACCCATGGAAACATGGGAGTCGTAATAACCACGCTTACAGATCACAAGAAGAACATTGAACAACATACTCTTGGAAATAGTAACTGCAATTATTAACTTAGTAGGTAACTGCAATTGTTGACTTGGTTACGGTATCCCCCCTTCTTTGACTATTTGCAATAATAGATGTCGATACACTGATAGATGGATGAATTTTAACATTAAATAATCGTGTTTCTGTTCATATGAATAACACAATGCACACCATCTCTCGTTTTACAAAAGCTGATTAAGAGATATATCAATGTGCTATTGCGCTTCGTTCGGTGAGCGAGAGAGCCGGAAGCCCAACTAGGTGGGTTCGGGGATTGTAATGGTAGGCAGCGGCCTAGCTATAGCCTTGGTTATGGCAAAGGTCCATAAGCGGCAGTGACAATTACCATCAAGTGTGCTATTTGCTCATTTGCCACAATAAAATGTATATAATAAAGAAATCAAAGTCAAAACAAAACCCTATATCAAACCTTCTGGTTACTCTGTTATTATAGCTTCGTATCAGTTGGACTAATATGAGTCGAGAAGAATATATTATGGAGTAAAATGGAGACAACGCATTTATCGCTAAAAAGACGTGTAGACAGAAATACATTTAACTGGACGTGATTTTTTTTAGGGTTCGTGTTTACTATTGAGCAAGAAATATAATATAGTATGAAAACTTTTTGAAGTGATATCTTTTTATGGGAGGGTAAACCGCTTCGTTACGTAACACGTAACAGCGTCAGTCTGACTGGCTTTCCTTTCTCTCACGCATACGGTAGCAGTAGACAGGTTCCTCCTCTCTCACTCTAACCCATAGCACTAGCCGTATTAAGATGTAATATAACTAACCTTACCTTTCCTACCCTAACCCTACCCTACCCTAACCTTTCCTTACATTATGATATTAATATACATCAAATTTCAGTAATAACTTAAGCTTTTCTTAAGTTAAACATTTTCAATATTAAATAGTTAATTCGACTTACATTAGTTTAAGCTATCACTTATGTCGAGGACCCCGAGACGCAAATGTTTTTTTTTATTTTTTTTCATTTCATGTGCGTTCATTTCGTATTTAGTATTTTATTTACTTATACCACTTATATGATTAAAAACAAATGGTTATATTTATAGTAAATACCATTTTATGTAAATCTAATAAATAATTGCGATCATTATGTAGAAACACACCGTGTATATATACGCTAGATTGGTTAGATACACATGGTTTATACACATACGAATTAGTTATTATTCCAAGTATTATTTTATTTAAGACTAAACTAAAGTATTATTTTATTTAAAAATTTCTGTACATGTTATTCATTACAATTTGATATGAAATTGTAATAATGTGCCGTAGTAGTCTCCCATGGGATGTCGCAGCGGTGACAAATGTAAAATGTAGTTAGTTATTATTTATTTATTTTCTGTGTGTGTATTCCTTTTATGTGTTCGAATATTTTTGGATGTTTACTAAACTAGTTGTAAGTCGTACTAACACATAATGAGTCATTGTTACTTAATCCAATAAATTTATTATTATTATGTATCTCCTTTTTTCACGGGATCTTTCATAGGGAAGATGCCCGGTCCTTTGGGAGGCTTACATGGGGATATGGATCCAGCACGCAGAGGCCTTTGGAGAAATTTAATCTAAATATTGGGATGAGACATCTACCTATGACATTCCACGTCTGCACATAACATACGTGGACTGCCAGCGGTAAGTGTAAAACTATTGTTTGATTATGGTAGCTAATATCTGATTATGGGAGTGGGTGCTTAGTGGACTAGTTCATCTTAAATCTATGAAATTTTAACTGTCGTCTGCCTTCAAACCCATATTGAGAGATGAACGGTGGCAGACGGTGACTCGCCAACTCACTGAATGGGCCCCCTAAACAGTCGCCACAGGCACACAAGCCATACGGGCAACAGGGGGCAACATTGGTGCAAGTGGCTAGGGGTGTCGAGCGGTGCGGCGCCGGTTTCACCATTGAGTCTGTGATAAACAGAGCCATGGTTTCCCCGTAGTTATGCCCTTGAAAATGATACTTCCACCCCCGAGCATATAGCTCAGGCGACCCTCTCTGACCAGCTGTTTAAGGCAAGCCAGAGCTGAGAGTCCTTCGGGCACTCTTCGGTTTCCACTCTAGCCAGCCAATGAAGGCCAGCTGGAGACGAGGCCCTGATCGACTCTCTGGAGTATTCCGGACCGCAGTGTCGCCACTCACATTCAGCTCGCCACAAGCTGCCCTGCGGTTTATTGGCTTTCCTGTAAATCTTGTGATACATTTTTTATTATTATTATTAATAAGGTAGTTGTTGGACAATAGCGTTGGTTCAGTAAAGTTTATGCGTTATTTTCCGTCATAATTCATGTTTTCTCAATGGGGAATATGCATGAATTTTTTATTTTTTTAAACGTTTCTACTAGTTAGTACATTACCAAAAATAAATATAACACATCCAAAATATAAACCATTAAGCTAAAAAAAAAATATTAAAATCACTATCATTTTTGGGCGATTTAAACGCGGCTATTATGACGCGCTTCTGTGACGTCAGAATACACACACAAGTTGGATGTCAACGACGAAATGTTTGGTTCACGAAGTTATTGAAAATTAAAAAGTGAGTGTAAAATCAACTTATTACCATGGTAAAGAACAGAAAACCGTATTATAAATATTGTGTCGTTCCTATGTGTCAAAATATTATCAAAATTGCACCTAACAACGTATATTTTCTTATGCCGAGAAATGTAATAAATAAGAAAAAAATGGTGCAAGGCGATGAGAACAGACAATGTGTCGTGTTTGAGCAGTTTATACTGTTGTAAAGATCATTTTAACGTAAGTAAACACATTAGAGAAGTGACGAAGTACATAAAAGAATAATTTTTTCTTAATTACATGCACATACTTGTTTTGTTTACAAACTTCGACGTACACATACCTACCTAGTTTACGTAAAGTTCTTAAGGATATATTCTCAATATCTAATAGGTACATTGGTTTTTATCCATAAAAGTAACATATGTTTAGTCATCTATGATACCTATGAATGAAAACATGTTACTTATAAGAGTAAGAGAAAAGTTCGAAATTATTTATTATTTATCTTTCTATTGGGTTTCAGATATAAAGAATTATATGCAATACAAAATAATGGCATTAGAACAGGGACAAAAAGTGACATTTGTTAAGTCTCTCATTCACAAGGATTTTTACTTGAACACCGAAAACTAATAACTCATGAAATAACTGGGTAACGATACAAAATAATCACTAGAAACACCTTGATACCAGAAGACTCGAGTGTACGATGACGTCACGTTTTGAACAACCAATCGCGTCGCGTTTTAGAAATTTGCGAGCGAATTTCAAAAAAGCCGATTTTTGATAATTAAATTTCACTATTAAATAATGATGAATTTCAAAAATAATTGTATAGGTATGTTTTTTAAGCAATAAAGATTACAAATAAAAATATTTTGTTCATTTTGGAGTCACGTGCATATTCCTTATTAGCGAGATTAGCCAACATTTATGTTTACTGTTCAGTTCTTATTTACCGCAACGTTTTTGAGATTAGAACAGATAAATTACACAGGTCTGCAAGTAAAAAAACTGCATAAGTATTTTATACATTTTCTTATAGATTTTTCATGTCTTCAAACCGAAATAAAATATTAAAAAAAATCAATTTCATTAATTTTTTTTACAATACTAATATTCATTTTGTGTAAAATGCTTATTTAGTTAACATTTGTATTTTATTTTTTAAGCTTTAAATATAATTAAAATTAAGATTTGTTTACCCTTATTTTAATAGCCAGAGAGCTTACACTGGACAAAAACTGACTGGACACCACAATATGGTTTAACTCCTGGCGAGAACAACGTTAGATATCAATATCACTTTCAAGCAGAAAAGTTTTAACGCCACCTCTTTATAATAAATTAGGGCTAATTAAGCAGTTTGTAAAATCACTACAAAAAGTTGGGGATTGTTTTAGATATTTTTTTTTATTGCTTATGGAGGCAAACGAGCAGGGTGCTGCCTGCTGGTAAGTGTTACTGCCGCCCATGGACCTTTGCAATACCATGGGTATAAGCTAGGCCACTGCCTATCAATACAATCCCCAAACCCATTCCAGTTGAGCAGATATATACAAATTCCCGTAATTGTCTAATGCAAAGTTAAAAGAAAGAGCTTTCACTAGCCCCGTCATAAGAAAACTATTGTCTGATCCCCTTTTTCCTGAATCAAGTAGAAATCGAAAAAGAAGCATGGGATTCTTTAAAAAATGTAGTACAGAAGTTTTTGGGAAATACTAAGGATCCCGAATATAAAACTATTATACAGCGCACGCTGATAGCGTATAAACCTTAAGGTTGCAAGGTGAGCTTAAAAATTTACTTCTTACACTTCCATATTGAATATGTTCCTGAAAACTTGGGTGCCTACAGTGAAGAACAAAGTGAAATATTTCACCAGGATGTATGTTATATCGAGAGACCTTACCAAGGAAGATGGGATGTCAGTATGGTAGCGAACTATTGTTGGATGTTTAAGCGAGAAACCAAAGAAGGAAACCAAAAACGAGTTCGGAGAATCACCAAAGAAAAGTAGAAAAGGTTTCACAAGGAAAAAGAGTCAACATAAACTTGTATATACATTTAAATAAGAAAAATAATGGTTGATAGGTTTTGATAACTATAAAGTTGTTGTAATAATAAAAATAGTTGATTTTTCTCATTATTGCGTTCTTATTTTGCAAAAAAAAAACTATACGCGATGGAGAGTAACAGAAGTAATTTTTAAAATCAACTTTAAAACATATAAGTCAGCAAAAATATCTCATGCAGCTGAAAATATTTTTTTGCAGATTTTTATGCAGGTATAATTTAGGCAGCTAAATAATAACAATTATAATTTTATCGTATTACAAATATATATAAAGCAGTACATTGAATAAAACACCTTAAAAAAAAAACAAAGAAAAAGACGTAACGTTTAATTATAATTAAAGATAAAACTTGAAACCTTAATTTAACTCTCATTTATAAACTGTTTCTCTTTATTAGCCTTTGTATAGTGATTACGTTTTTATACGTCGAACGTCATTTTTTTATTCCTGGTATAATATATATTGGAAAGAATGATAAAAATAAATAAAAGTGTCATTTCCTTTTATAATCAAAACTCACATTATTTCGTATTGTGATTTTTGATTTATCTATACATACAGCGTTTTATTATTGTTAAAATTATATTTATAAACAGATTGCTATAATAAAATGAAACTTACTTTTCAAGTCGATCGCCTAGTTTATCAGAAAGATGGTTATCTTTAGGTTTGGTGAGGTCGGCGTCGTAGAGGTCTCGCTTGTAACCTCTCCAAAATGTAGGCATCATCCATACGAACCATGTTTTAGTTAAAACATTGGCTCTCATATAATTATTTGATTTCTTCTCACGATTTTGCGGTGATACTTTTTTAGGATCGCTACAGTCTTTATTGCCACTTACCATTTTGAAAAATTAAACAAATAATTTAAATATATTGAAAAAAAAATCTTAAAGTTGAATTATTTTTAAAATTGTACGCGCGTGTATTTAATGCGGTCTGCGTATCGACATGATGATCGTTACAGCGACGAACGCGATAGTTAGCACTGTTACTGGCAGTAAGGCGCAGCGCCTGATTAGCAACAACGCGAAGTGAACGCTAACCCGTCTCTTACTGGCTGCGCAGAGACAGAATACGCTCACTTTATAATGAAATAAACAGCTCATTTCAATCTATATGCGTTTCATTACTCCGACACAAAGGTAGACTTTTAATGTAAATTTAATTAAGTATCCGTGATTCTAGAAATGAATTCCAGTACTTTATCATAATTCAATAAAAGTTTTAGTTTCAATAACCCTTTTAATTTACCATTCGTTATTCTTCAGTTATCTATTAATGTTGATTAGATTTTATATGAATTACAATTTGAATTTTACAATCATTTGATTCAATTGTGCTTCAATTTTGGGAAAAATTCCACTTCATCTATTAATAAAAAAAATCTCACTCCAGTATCTATGAAATAAGTGTAAAGTGCTGCCACAATTATCCGATAGTAGCCCGATTAAATAATTATTAAAAAATTATAATTCGAGTTAAAATATATGCGAAAGATTTATAAAATTTTAAATGATATTTAGAATATTGCGGCGAAGTTCCAGGTTCGCATATAAATGCCAGGCGGGCCACCGAAGACAAGGATCGGGTACCGGTGGCCCACTCGCACGGCGAAGAGAGGTTGCTTGCAAGGTGGGTCTATGGGGGTGCGCGCCGCCTCTTCCGTCACCCCGGACAGATTTGGCGGAACGCGACCACTCCATAGCCCACCGCAAAAAAAAGTTTCGCATATAAATTAACGTTATTTTATAATATCTATTTTTTTTTCGTAAATAACATGAAAACTATTAAAAATGGACAATTTAATAAATATAAGGGTTTTATAAGAAGGTAATATTAAAAAATAAATGTACCTCAAAGAAAACTAATAGTTTTTATTTGTAAAGGGAAAATATAAGATCCAAAAACTGCGATAATTATGTTCCTTTAAAATTAGTTGTATGAGATATTTACTGAAAAGCAAGGACGGTATAACATTACATTCCTTCATAGTATTCTATCTAATGCTACTTTAATACACAATACTTTTTGATAATGAATTCATAATAATTATCGATGTTGACCTTATTGGATTTCAAAATAAACAACAAATTGAATAGTGTTTTTGAAATAAAATTCCAGAACGGGTGAGTAGCTTCTATGATGTTGCAATGTGCGTTGTTGATCATTAATCATTGATAAACTGGCTTTAATGTATCGCACAACTAACACAAAACAAATTTTATAAGTTGTCTAATATTTTAATTATTTCGTTGGTTTAACAGTAATTGCATGCTGGATATTCCTGTGTTTGCTCCAACAATGTTAACTATAAATTAAATCGAATTTATGCCCAGCAACTTGAATTTTATTACACAGAATTTTAAAGTCACATAAGCAGAGTGTGAGAGAATAAAGTTGTAAATTATCGATTTCAATATTTTCGTTTATTATTTTATTTATTCATCAAACAATATCAACTATAATGGTAGGACTACACTTGATAGTTTTCTGGCTACAAGTGCGGGCCGGTCCGTCCGGGGTAGTAACCACACTCTCGTAAAATCGACGTCTGAGCAGTGGTAATGTGCTGCTGCGTAATTTTCTGGAAGGGGTTTCGGGTTTTCATCGACCTTGCTATGCCCCTGGTATGGCAAAGGTCCATTGGCGGTAGTAACACTTAACATCAAATGTGCTGCTTACTCGTTTGTCACCATAATTAATAAAAAAAATCAACCCTATTAACGTGCATTATTGAATATAGGTCTATCCCAAGAATGGATAATTACATAAGCACCAAATATGCTAGACAGTTTGACGGTCATAATTATAGATACATCATATCATCTCAGCTCATATATGCCCCACTGTTAGGCTCGAGCCTCCTCTATAATCGGAGGGAAATTGACCTACTATACCACGCTAGTCAGACGTGTTGGTATAGCGTTTTCTTTTAAGTTTTCCTTCTCTTGCATAGATATTATATGCGTTTTACATCTCTTAGTCGTCTTTTACGATCACCCACGGGTAAGATAGGGGGTGGTGAAGTGTATTCTTACTCCATCACCACACGGAAATAATATAGATAAATAATATAGATACATATTTGCCCAGAAAAATACTGTTGAATATTCTCTTAGTGATCTGTCAGCCGAGACTTACAATTTCCAAGAAAATTAGTTGCTAGTGACATTACATTATATTTTATTTTTAAATCGTCATCGCAAGAATAAATTATTGTTCAGAAATTTTATTCTTTAGTATACCTACACTGTTGTGTGGTAGGGGCTTCGAATACTACCAATCCTTATTTTGCTCGTGGATTTCGTAAAAGACAACTAAGACCTGGGCTGTCTCTATCTGATGGTCAACAGTAATTGCATTCCTAAGGAGGCTCAATGTCAGGTAGGCCTCCGGTCATAAAACTATTGTAATAATTTTTGCAATAGATATGGAAGAAATATATTATATATGGAAGAAGAGTAACTCAAATAATAGAGCTAAGAGCAGGATAATGATGACTGTCAAATTATTTCATCGTTTCAAACTACATTTTTCTCAGCTTATTTATGTAACAATGCTGAGAAGAAGGCTCGTCTATAATGGACAAACAATTGCCGTGCTAGAGAAATAAATATACCCTAACCTCAAATTTTTGTTTGTGAAATTCAAAATAAACGTATACAGTCGTCATAGTAGTTAGGATAACAACCTACTGTGTCAATTACCACGGGTTCGATTCCCACGCAGTACAATACTTTGTGCGATCTACAAATTATTTTTACGAGTCTGGGTGTATTTTTTATCCAGTATAGGCTTATTTCCCAAAAGTATCTTAGTGGATAGGTATTAGTATAACAAAAAAAAAAAAAATTAAAAAGCAACGTTTATATTTCAAGTCAATCGACTGATAGAATTCTTTGAGCTCAAACATAGCAACACTAGTATTTACTTAGATGATTACTATGTGAAACTAACTTTTACATGTACGTACTGTAGGCGTGGTGTATACGTCAGTTGGCCTTAGGCTTAAATTTGTATTACCTATGGTTATAAAGAGTCTTAACATGTTTAGTAACGACGGTTATGCTATTGACAGTAGTTACTGTGTTCCGGTGGCACTGATCAGCTCATTGTAGTAGTCATTTGACTGTGCCGACAACAATATGTTACAATGCATGGGTCATTGAAGCCACGTGATGATCTTTGGACTATTGGTGTGGAACTCACGCACATATTACATTACGTATTAATACATAAACCACGTGATTCTGTAAAACTCGTCAATTCACGCTGATAACTTTTGAATCATACTAAATTTAAAAGTATAGTGTAAATTTTTATTATAATATGCTTTTAAATCCATCTGTATGATATAAAAATTATCGACTAATTACACAGATAAGCCTTTAGAGTTAAGCTTTAATAACGCAGTTAAGAAAAGGGTTAATCAAATTTAAAACGTATACTAAAACATCTCTCTCTTATCTCTCATTATTCGTGTGGTGACAGAGTAAGAATACAATTCACCACCTCCTATCTTACCCGTGGGTAATCGAAAGAGATGCTTAAGGAATATAAATCGCATATAACATATGTGCAAGAGATGGAAATCTCGAAACTAAACCCTATACCAACACGTCTGACCAGCGTGGTATAGTAGGTCAATTTCCCTCCTATTTTGGAGGAGGCTCGAGCCCACCAGTGGGACATATATGAGCTGAAATGAATACTAATACATATGACCAGCGTAGTATAGTAAGTCATTTGCCCTCCTATTCTGAAAGAGGTTCAAACCCATCAGTGCGACGTATGTGATCTAAGATGGTGATAATAAATATAGTTAAAATAGAGTACCTGCTGACCGACCGCATTCGTAACGACGACGTAAGAGAGCGAGTAGGTATGAAAGAGAGTATTGGTGTAAAGATGCGAAAGGGAATGCTCCGATGGTTCGGACATGTGGAAAGAATGCCGAACGAACGCCTGGTTAAGAAGATATACAATGCGAAAGTGGAAGGATGTAGGTACCGAGGGAGACCGAGACTAACCTACCTAGACCAGATCGGTCATGTACTGAAGGAAGGTGGAGTCAAGAGTCTCTGAAACCGGCGAGCGTGTATGAAGAGAATTATGAATGTTGAGGAAGCGAGTGAAGTATGCAGAGATAGAGTTCTCTGGCACTCTGTTCTCTCTGCCTACCCTGCAAGGGATATGGCGTGATGATATGTATGTATGTATGTATGTGTATGTAAAATAGAGTATCTAATTCAATGAAAAAAACATTTTTTCTTCTTTAGTACAGGAAGTTATTTAAAAAAAAACCTGCAAGTGTCTATGTATTTATACCAAACTGGGATATTTAGAGTCAAGGTTTTATTACACATAGATACAAACATATTTATACATATCTACTAAACTTAAGAATCAAGGGAATATATTTACTTAATTTCTGCGTGGGAACGTAATCGTTCTTTGTTTTCCATACAAAAGTCATTTGTATCATACTTATAGAAAAAAAATACGCGAATCTCAAATGTACATTTATTAAAAGTAGGTATAATAATTCTAATTATATAGTAATTGTAATAATAAATTAATTGTGTCTCTAACTTAAAAACTGTGCAGCCTTTTTTTAGCTATTGAAATTTTAAGATGCGACAACTCTATGATAAGTATGCTTTAAATGCCCTTTTTTTTTTTTTTTTTTTTTGCCCACCGGCTATGGACGTCGCACCCCGCCAAATCGGTCCGGGGTGACGGAAGAGGCGGCGCGCAACCCCATTGACCCACCCTGCAAGCACCTCTTCTTCGCCGTACGAGCGGGCCACCGGTACCCGATCTTTGTCTTCGGTGGCCCGCTCGGCGGTATGCCCTCTTGGGCTCCTCTCCTGTCGACGCCCCGACAGCTTTCGCCGTCGAGGCGTCGTCCTCACGCGGTGGCCTCACGTCGGGTAACCGGACAATTCCCCGGTCCGATCACCCGAAGCCTCGGTTAGGGCGGCATCAGGCGCAGGTAAGTGAATTTTGCCTAAGAGATCTCAATACCTATAAACAGGGGGCGGTTCTGGCACATGTAGCGCCCGGGTGCAGTCAATAACCTGGCATCCTCTTGTATCAAAATGCGTGAACTAAATGGAATAGGTTGATAGTTACTTACTTATGCTTTAAATGCCCTAGGTTATCGTGTTTTAATTAAATTATGAATAAGAGTATATGACATAGGCTTGCTAATTTGTTTAATTGTGACATCTTGCTTCGATAATGAATGAAACTCTAATTTTATGACGCAGTAACTTACTATACTCCTTGCTAAAAATCTCATTTTTTTTTATGAAACACCAAAGAGTTTTATTTCTTAAATCTATTCCCGATATAGAGACAATTGACAACTAATATAGAATATTTTGTATAGTGTTTTATGCTGTATAACTACTGGAAATGTATACGGTTACGAGGGGATTTTAGCGGGAAAAGAAAAGGGTCATGTAGTGCTCTTGTATTATATTCAATATTAAGTAATTTTAATGACATTTTATGTAATTTGATACGCAGGAAGTACAGAGGTGTAGTAAATATGATATAACAGTGTCCTAC
This sequence comes from Lymantria monacha, assembly GCA_905163515.2. Lineage (NCBI taxonomy): Eukaryota > Metazoa > Arthropoda > Insecta > Lepidoptera > Erebidae > Lymantria > Lymantria monacha. The sequence goes on from LR991082.1 coordinate 21,591,877, forward strand.
ATGCGTTTTCATTTTCTACCAAAATTCTCAAAAGATATCTTGGCCATGGCATTGTTAATGACGATGGTTTGACTTACTGATTGACGATAACTTTAAATGAAGTTAATTTATAAACCAAGATTTGGCTTAAAAGTCTTCTAACCAAGCCATAAAATCCAAAAAAAAATACGACCATATTCGCATAATTCTAGCTAAAAACTTAATATTAAATGACAGAAAAATATGACAATCTTTGATAATGTAAACTTCAGAAGTAAAATTGAAAATGTGATATAATAATTTATAAAAATATTGATTTTAGTTCTAGATATTTTCGACTTGATAGAAACTTTAGTAACCCTTTTGAAATTACCATTTTCGATGTCTATATGGTATGAACAATGCAGGCAAGTCTTAAAGAATATTAGATAAATTGCTAAAAAGAAAACATTTAAATTCTGAATCAAGCTATGCATTAGTTACAGTGATATCTTTTTATTTTTCATCATTTAAATTTCAACGGAAAAAGAACAATTATTTATATTTAAAAAGTTACTAATGGTGGCATTGTCCTAATAAAATCCTCACAGTAACTTCTCCCATTTAGTCATAGCGCAAGAAAATTAGTTAGTTCTTTAGTTGTTCAGAATTTTTTTCTGTACCATCATCATTGATTTTATATTTATCAGATTGCGATATTTTTTTCGTATATGAAATATTTTACTACTTTTTATATGGAACATATTTATGTTTGATCAGAAAGTAATACATTAATCATTATATTAGTAACAAAGTATCTATAGTGCCACAAACTTATCTGACCCGGTGACAGCGTCGCTGTTATCGCATTTAGTGTTGCCAGTAAAATTCCATTTGCAATAAAATCGGTAAGTACTTCCCCATGTGGTAACGGGTTTAGAAAATAATATTCAACTCCTTTACAGAATTTTCTGTGAAAGTCATCAAAAATGGAATTATAGCATATTCACCCGTGGGCTCACGGATGGGAAGTAGATAAATGTGTTACAAGTATTAATTGCTTATGAACACATTATATTATGCTTACTAGAGTAACAAAAATGTAGTTTTTATAAATAATTATATTTTAACACAATAATTATGATCTACAAATATAGGGCAAATGATTTGTAATGAACATATTCCAGGTATAGTCATTTGAATCGTCAGTCACTTGATCATATGAATCATCACTTTCAGTCTCACTGTCACTGTCTAAAGTCATAATGGAAGGCTCCTCTAAATATGTATCCCTTTAGTATTCGTTTTCAAATTTTTTCACGTGATTTCAGTGATTTTTCCATTCGTTTATAGTTATTTTATTAATAGCCTCTGCAATTAATTTAGGCGTTGCTGAATTAGAGTTTTTAATATTCTGCTCTATTATGTTTCGTTTCATTGAGCTCCAAATCATTTCAATTGGATTTAATCGCAAGGGTATGGTAGAATGGATTTCGTCAATTTCATAACTTCGCTTAGACTTGTGTCTTAATTATTTCATAAAGCTGCACCTTTGTAAGCCGTTGATTCCATTTAAAATCTATCTCCTCTTGAAGTACATCATTAACTTTGGAATTGTGGGAATTATTTTTTGCACACTGTAAAATTGATGTATTTTTAGTCTATGGACACCGAGATCAAAATCACCAACTTCAATTTTACTTTTCGTCCTCTTCAGTCTTTTTTTTGGTGTAGGAATTTTTACTCCACTCTCATCGGCCTGTCCTTTTTTCCATTACAAGTTTTCTTACAAATCGTTCTCCAACCCTTAAAAAAATATTTTTTACATTAAATACACATATATTTTCTGATCATAAACAGATAGATGTATACACAGAGATACATATATATACTAACTATGTACTTACAAGAAAATTATGTTACAGTTAATAACAATCAAGAACATCCATTACAATTAAATTTACATAAATAGAATACTATTGTATTGTTTGTATAAATATATAATAATTATATTCAAAATATAATTAGACTCTAAGAACAAATTAATACATTATATTTAACACAACAAATTATACATAATGTTTATTAATAGTGATGTTTTTATTTCAAAAACTAGCAACACTAACCTGTGGCTGTTTATATAATTTTTCAAAGGGTATTAATGATGCCTGAAGATGTTTTTCTTCCTTCATATAACTTAAAACTTGTAATATAACATTTACTGCATCACATTTCGCATTTTAAAACCACAAAAAGTAAATAAACATGGAGTAAACAACCAACAACTGAAATATTAGCATATAGGGAGGACGATTGACGTTTGATGACATTTCAAAATGGCGTCATTAGTTCATCAATTTGCCACCGGGTCAGATAAGTTTGTGGCACTATACTACCGCCTATTAAGGTATTAGGATAAAAGGGGAAATCACTACTCACTTTCCTGAAGACGTCATAAAAATCGATTGAAAGATATCGGAATGAGTAGCAGCACTTTCTTGGGACACTTATAACACCAACCTGTCCGCGTGGTGATTATGATATTAGGGGACTGTTCACCTTGTGAACAAGTCACGCCACCTGTCGGGCAGTGGCGACAATTCGACGTAACAATAATTACCAATTGAAACACTCCAACAATAACCGTCTTGTATCACTATTCAATATAACATATATCAATTGTAATAAAGCCAATAAACCAATATATATCAGTTCAAGAGTATTTATTTATTAAATCAAGAATAAATGTGCCTCAGCCGGCACAGGGACTTAAGAAAATACATACAACAGTGAATCCCAATCAATTAATGGAATGACTATTTTGCTAGGAATTAGAAAATCTTTTAAATAGGCTGTTTACTTGCAAAGATTATGGTATATAGGCGAGCATGCAAAGAATAAGGCATCTATAAAAACATTGAACTAAGTAAAATAAAAAAACAGCAAAAGGCATAAAATCGTTTAGATCACTGAATTATTATTATTAAGAAATTTCTTTATGGAAAATCAGGTACAGTTAATAAGTCAAAGGTTACAATAATTGTATGCGATATATTGTTTTTTTTTATATATAGAATAGTGAAGTGAAAACCTCGATACTTGATACAGTAGTATGCTCATTTCAAAAACCTTCAATGAGCAGTCTTTTATTATGGAATATTTCAAAAGCATTTGAGAAAAATCCGCAAATGAATTTAAAGGTAATCATATTTGTTTTTGTTTTAATTATTTATAATTTAATAGATAAACTGGTATATCTATAGAAATATTAATAAGTCAATAATTGAGAGATAGAAATTATGTCTATATATTACATCGGTACGATTATAAGTTACACATTTTTTTTATTGCTTATGGTGGCAAAAGAGCAAGCAGCACACTTGATGGTAAGTGTCACTGCCGCCCATGGACCTTTGCAATACCAAGAGTATAGCTAGGCCGCTGGCTACCAATACAAACCCCAAACCCACCCCAGTTGGGCTTTCGGCTCTCTCACTCACCGAACGAAGCGCAATAGTACATTGCCTTTACTCAGACGTCGATCTTCTGCGAGAGTGTGGTACTACCCTGGACAGACCAGACCGCGGCTGTAGACAGAGAACTGTCAACAGCGTGGTCCTACTATTACACATACAGTTATTCTCTAAATTCAGCATGATTAGCATTATCTCAAGTCATATACGTCCCATTGCTGGGCTCGAGCCTCTTTTACAATACCGAGAGAAATTGACCTATAAGACCGAGCAGGTCAAACGGATTGGATTGGACGGATGACTGGATCGGGGAATAGTCCATCATCCGCAGAGAAGCTGACCACGCGAGGGCGACGTCCGAAAGGGTAACCCACCGGGCTGGCTACATATGTTAAGGATTGGGTACTAGTGGTCAGCCTTATATAAGGAGGGATTACAATGGCGCGTAGGTTTATGACATCCCGGATGTACCTAACGGATGACGTGTGTTCAGATCTTTACCTGCCAAAAAAAATAATAAAAAGGTCAGACGGGTTGATATAAGGTTTTATTTCAAGTTTTCCTTCTTTTGCAAATGTATCATATGCATATTATATCTCTTAATTGTCTTTTACGACATCTATGTGCAAGTTTTTTTATAGAGATCACCGAATCTTTTTAAATTATATTCTTTAAAAGTGAAAATATTTTTTATGCAGTAATGAAGCAATTAAATATAAATCACTTCTGCTATCATTTCATAGATTACAGATCAGATATGAAATGGAAAATGTTAGGCAAATATTAATATATAGTAAATAATAAAAATATAAATAAATAAAAACTTCTCAATCTATGCTCATGTGTATCAAACTAGACGAACGCCTACAAATTGCATGACAATTATATTATGATGTAAAAGTGCATGTGAAGACGCAGGCGCATATATTTTTTTGCTATTCCTTATATTTATAAATGGATAACATAAAAATCTGATGCAATCGGAGAAAGTTCACGTGCAATAGACTGCTTCTTGTGCCCTCGGACTTGAAAGGTCAAATAAACAGTTGATAATTTACACAATCAAGTATTATCTCGAACTAAAACAATTAACTTCCTGTTGCCATTGTATCTTCCATCTTCTTTTAGCATAATTTAAACGGAAAAATACTGCAAAGTGATCACTTCTCATACAAAGTTGTCGTTAAAATATGTTTTGAAATGTCATATGTTATAAAAAAGTTACCCATACTCTCATTTATATTCTATTTTAGAAATAAACATTTCTGAAGGAAAACGTCCGTCAGTTTCTATTATTGTAAGTTTTACAATATTATAGATTTACTATCTTCCTCTAAAGGTGTTCTATTATATTCCTCTAAGCAGGTGTTTTTTCTACAAGGTAGTGTAAATATTCATTGGCAATTAAGTCGCTATTAAATCGATTTATTTTCTGTGGCGTTAGTAATCTGTGTTTTTTTTAATATCTTTTTTTTTAAAATGTGGTTATCGATTCTATGGTTAAAACGCGAATGAGACCATAATTATTCATACAGTCCGCATTCAAACATATTAATTCTATGATATTAATTAATAACTGAATCTCAGAATAGTCTTGAAGTTGCACAAGATCGTCTGAAGCGGAATGCACGTGATCTGAGTGCTACAAATTCTCATTACCCTGAAGAGCAGCATCTCGTCTGCGCAATACTTGCGTGGCAACAACTTGGTCATGTGGACACACATGGTCTTTATGAGTGAGTTTCCAGTTTTATTAAACATATTTTTCAAGTTTAGTTAATAATAAAAACTCGTATATGCATACATGCACGCAAATGGTATGAATACTTCATCATCATTGTTCTACTCTTATCCCAATTACTTGGGATCGATGCAATATGTACTCTTCTTTCATAGTACATATTGTTAAAGTTATTGGTAATAGTTTTATGACTGGCCGCCTCCCAGACGTTAACCCTCCTTGGGAATGTAATTGATGATTAAACTGCATCAGATGGAGTTGGCCCAAGTCATTATAAGGCTCTTAGTCGTCTTTTATGACATCCACGAGCAAAGTAAGGGTTAGTAGTATTCGTAGCCTCTACTACACAGCCATGAATACTTGTAATACTAAAAATATATCTACAGGACTGGGTTTTTTTAGCTAATGACATATCTAAAGATATAATGCATATCATAAGGTTTTAGTTTGATGTCTGCATTGGCCTTAATACGCAAAATTCTACATAGAATTTTTTCATGCACGAATCTGGAACGGTAATCGCATATTACGTGGACTTGTATATTTTTAACCGACTTCAAAAAAGGAGGAGGTTCTCAATTCGTCGGTGTTTTTTATGTTTGTTACCTCATAACTTTCGACTGAGCGAAGCAATTTTAATCATTCTTTTATTATTTGAAAGCTGGTGCAATTTGGTCCAGTTCTGACAATGGCATCCATGAGAAAACCATATAAGTCTAAAATTACCATTAAGTATGTGCGCGACAAATGAACGAGTAACTCAAGCCCCGCTACTAATAGAACAACCTATGTATGTCTGTAACACTAAAAAGTAAAAAATACAAAAAACTGACTTCAAATACTGAAAAGTACAAAATAACTTAAAATACTATCATTTGTAGTTGTCTCTAAAGGTTGAACGATATGAATGTGGGAGTCCAGATGGACGACTCAGTGGTCACTGGTCTGCTCTATGCAGATGATGCAGTCCTGCTGGCACAGTCAGCGACTGACCTGCAGACCCTAGTCAACACAATGACAGACGATTGTAAGAAAAATCTAAGCGTGAATGTGAGCAAAACCAAAATAATGGTCTTTGAAAGAGATGAAGCCAGAACAGATGTAAGAGTAAAAATAGGTAATGATGTACTAGAGCAAGTGGATGAATTTGTATATCTTGGATGTGGTTTTAGCCGAGATGGAAGGTACACCACTGATATAGAGCGAAGAGTGAATGCGGGAAATAGAGTGAACGGAGCGTTGGGACAACTTCTCGGTAGCCACCACCTCAGACAGAAGGCACGTGTAGCAATACATAACGCTGTGCTTGTCCCAACATTACTATATGGAAGCGAGAGTTGGGTATGCAGAAAAGAGCATGAAAGCAAAATTAATGCGATCGAAATGCGATCTCTACGGAAAATCTGTGGAGTTAGGCTGAGCGACCGCATTCGCAACGACGACGTAAGAGAGCGAGTAGATATGAAAGAGAGTATTGGTGTAAAGATGCGAAAGGGAATGCTCCGATGGTTCGGACATGTGGAAAGAATGCCGAACGAATGTCTGGTTAAGAAGATATACATAGCGAAAGTGGAAGGATGTAGGTACCGGAGGTGACCGAGACTCACCTACCTAGACCAGATTGGCCACGTACTGAAGGAAGGTGGAGTCAAGAGTCTCCGAAACCGGCGAGCGTGTATGAAGAGAATTATGAATGTTGAGGCAGCGAGTGAAGTATGCAAGGATAGAGTTCTCTGGCACTTTGTTCTCTCTGCCTACCCTGCAAGGGATATGGCGTGATGATATGTATGTATGTACTATCATTTGTATGTGGTATCTATTAATAGGTTTGAAGTCGGTGCCGGTATCTTTAGTGTAGGAATTTCATTACAGTAAGTAAGCTGTTTATAATTTTGTTTAGGGCTTGGCACCGATTTTAAACCTACCAATAGATAGCACATACAAATGATAGCATTTCAAGTTATTTTTTTACTTTTCAGTTTTTGAAGTCGTTTTTTAATTATTTCGTCAAACACTTTACGACTTAACTAATGAATATTAATCATTAAGAAAAAATGTTTAAATATTTTTTAAGTATATACTATATGGCAAGGATCACAAATACAGCTTAATACAGAGCTAGGCCAAAATTTTCTGATGCCCTCAGGTCATACAACAATTTGATACAATAACTAATTTTATATACAAGGAGGGTGAATGTCACACAGGCAGCCGGCCATAAAGTTATTGTCAGACTATTTGCAACATGTAATATAGAAGAGTACATATTGCGTCGACTCCAAATAATTAGCATAAGAACAGAATGACGATGATGATGCAGTATTTACCTAGAAGCAATTGGCACATTCCAACCTAATTAGCTCTAACTTAATAAAAATAAATTCTCTTTCCACAAGTTTATTTGCCTCAGATCTCAATTTCAGTGAATTTTTCAAATTCAAAATTATCAATCCTCCATATTATCACCCGTGCTATTGCCAACTATATAAGATTATAAACTTATCCACTCAGTACTGTCTCTAAAACAATATTTTCAGACCTATCATAATAAATTGTTAATATTTTATGATTTGAATGAAATTTAATAAAATTAAATTCTTTGTTTTTAAAATAAATAAGTTACAAATATTGTATGTGTAATATATATGTAATATAAGTTACAGGGAATAAATAATCCTAACTTTAGGGTAGGACCTGTAGGGATATGAAATACAGATGATAACTCCAGTAAAATGGCAATTTTCCACAATACATATTCAATTCCAAAATTAGTATTTGCATAATAAGAATATCTGTGTGTTTATTTAATGCTCATCATCATCTCAGCTCATATATATCTCACTATTGGGCTCGAGCCTCCTTCATAACGGGAGAGAAATTGACCTACTACGCCACGCTGGTCAGATGTGTTGGTAATCCGCCGAATTGCTCCCCGGCTGGTCGGCGCGGCGTCCGCACTATCACGGCTCATGCCGAACGTAGGCGGACCCAGCTTCGAGGGCCGACGGCTGTATACGGGGGTGATCCGTTCGATGGCCATGTACGGCGCACCCGTGTGGGCGAGGGCTCTGAACGCGCAGCTCAGGGCTGTTCTGTGGAGACCACAGAGAGCCATGGCGGTCAGAGCCATACGCGGGTACCGCACGGTATCGACCGAGGCGGCATGCCTACTGGCCGGGACACCCCCGTGGGATCTAGAGACGGAGATGCTCTCCGACCTCTACCGGCGGGTTACCTCAGCGCGCGACGAGGGTGGTTCCCCATCGTCCAGCGAGATAGCCACCTGGCGTGAGGACGCCCGCCGAGACGTCATCGCCCGTTGGGTTACGTGGCTGGAGAGGCCTAGACGTGGTGTTGTTACCGTTGAGGCCCTCCAGCCCGTACTGATGGAGTGGATGGAGCGGCGGCACGGGATCCTCTCTTTCCGGCTGGTGCAGGTGTTGTCGGGGCACGGTTGTTTCGGCAAGTACCTGCACACGGTCGTGTGGAGGGAGTGGACTCCGTCCTGCCACCATTGCGGTAGTGACGAGGACACGGCACAACATACGCTCGAGGAATGTTCGAGCTGGGACGAGCAGCGCCGCGACCTCGTCGCTATCCGACCTGACGCTGCCGGCTGTCGCGAAAGCGATGGTCGACAGCGTCAGGAACTGGGACGCGGTCGCCGCCTTCTGCGAGGCTGTCATCTCGCAGAAGGAGGTGGCGGAACGAGTCCGGGAGGATTCCCGTGATCCGGGCCGCCACCAGCGGCCGGGGCGGCGCAGGCGCGAATATCTGCGCCTGATGCCGCCCTAACTAAGGCTTCGGGTGATCGGACCGGGGAATTGTCCGGTCACCTGACGTGAGGCCACCGCGTGAGGGCGACGCCCCGACGGCGAAAGCTGTCGGGGCATCGAATCGACACGAGAGGAACCCGCAAGGGTATACCACCGGTCCGGGCCGTCCGCTCGCACGGCGAAGAGAGGTGTTGGCAGGGTGGGTCCATGGGGTTGCGCGCCGCCTCTTCCGTCACCCCAGGCCGATTTGGGCGCGACCACATCCATGGTCTCACCTTGCGAAGAAAGAAAAAAAAAGAAAAAAATAAGATGTGTTGGTACTGGGTTTTGTTTCGAGTTTTCCTTCTCTTGTATGGATGTTGTATATATTTTTAGATGCCTTAGTCATCTTTTACGATTACCCACAGACAGGATAGAGGGTGGTGAATTCTATTATTACTCCGTTACCACAAATATACTTAATGCTCATTTATCTTATTTTAAACTCTTTAAAGATATAATATCTTCAACAGATCAGCGACAGATGGATATTACAGAGCCAGAGGATATTATATATTCATCAGAACAGATGGATATTAGGCAAGACTATGAACTTGTTTAGAGAATAATATGCATTATAATTATTATTATTATAGATTCATACAGTCTCAGAAGCGTGATGATGTGAATAGCAGAAACCACCCAAAAACTTCGATTTTTGCATCTAACACTTTGAATGTCGACAACAATGATTTCAATTGCTCGGAAGTCGTAGACCCTGACCCTTTTATGGCGTTTTCAAAAGGACCTATTGTGAAATTGCCTATGGAACGTAATATTGTTATGCTGTGTGAAAACTCTTCCTCATGCCAAAAGAATAAAAAGCGACCATTAGATTCAAAAACAACGAAAAAAATTGAAGCCGTTAGTATTTTTTATAATAATTTTAACGACTTCAAAGAATTTAATCGTAACCATTTTAGGGACAGCGTAAGAATTTAATAGGTTACAATGCCTACGAATTATAATACCTGTGCAATGAAAGAAGATAAATTAATTAAGGGATGTATGCAGCTAAAATTACACACATCTCAAGAGAAAACATTTAAATAAAACATGCCAAACCTTCTGACCAACGTGGTATAATAAGCAACTGTAATCTCAATGTTGAAGAGGAATATGTTATTAATAATAGGGCGTATAGAATATCAGAAGAAAAAAGTTTAATGTTTTAGTCATACTCGCGGGAAAAGAGGAGGTGGTGACATTTTATATTCTTACTCCATCAACAACAAAAATACGAATAAAAAAGATTATCATCATTCTAACATCATGAATGTTTTATTCTTGTATTATTACACTTCTCGGTGATGGAGGTTTTTTTTTATAGTGGCAAATGAACAATCAGCACACCTGATGGTAAGCGTTACTGCCGCTCATGAGGTTTTACATTATCAAGGGTACAACTAGGCTGCTGCCTACCAACCAAAACCCACCTAAAATTTGGGCTTCTAGTTCTCTCGCTCGCCGAACTAAGCGCAACAGCACATTATTACTGTTCAGATGTTGATCTTCTGCGAGAGTTTGGTACTATCCCGGACGGAGCGGTATGCAGCTATAGACAAAAAACTGTTAATAGTGTGGCTTTTTTTTGGCGGCGGGCTATGGAGTGGTCAACAAATCCGTCCGGAGCGACAGAAGAAGCAACGCGGGACCCCGCGTGGCCCTACCACTACTTAATAAGTAAGAATACAAAATGAGGTCTCCGTCGCGCCGAGAAAAGAAAAGGTTCTTTCGTGGTGACTTAAAGAAAACATTTAAACTTTTTTCTTCGGAAGGTATAGCGCGCAGCCCCATAAACTGCGTGATGACTTGATCAACTTTTGAGCTGACCATGTCTCCAGTGATAAGTCTATTAAATTCGGTAGTTCAGTCTCGCATAATCAATCAGCGGATTTCTGAAATCGCTAACTAGTCATCTAGGCCGTGATCGTCGTTTGTATAATAATAACTATAATTTTTTTTTATCATGATTTCCATGTTGTGGCCGAGTAAGAATTTAATTCACTCGACCAATATCTTGTCCGTGGATGTCATAAAAGACGACTAAGGGATATAATAAGTATATAACATCTATGCAAGAGAATGAAAGCTCTAAATGGAACTCTACACCAAACAGCACGTTGGACCACTGTGATTATAGTTGGTCAGTTTTCTCTCCCATTATGGTAGAGGCTCAAGCCTAGTGTTGGGACATATATGAGCTGAGTGGATGACAGCGATTATCACAAAAATAATTACATAATAAATAGCAATGTTTGAATTTTAATTGTACAGATTACGTAGTGGTTTAAGCAGATACTCCAGGATAATTCTTTGTGTAATCCACAGATTATTATACGGCCTCCAACCGTTAATCGTGTCTGTTTATTTTATGTTTATTCAGTCTCTCACCGTTCAAGGATTTATTACCTAATAATAACACGTGGTATTAAAAAAAAAAATATTTGAAAAAAGAAATATTATACAGTAAAATTAATGCAAGTAACCAGAGCATTCAATTCTAAATCCAAGGCATGTTGTATGGACACCGCCTGCACGGAAGGATTAGCAGCAATGGATGCAGCTACAGCAGAATTAAGAGCTCGAGTTGCAAAACTTGCTAGACGTGAAGCAGAAAGAGCTGAAGTTCTGGAACGAGCAGAAGCTGCGTGGGGAGATCTCGAGCTTGGATATCAAAGGCGATTGACATTTGCTGAAGAAAAAGAGGATGATATTATCAGACAAGTATGTTTATTAATCCAAAATTAATATAAATTTCGATAAAATTATTAACTAAATAGATGAAGTAATGATTTTTGATATTTTCACGAGTATTACACATTTGAAATAAAGCTACTTTTACGGATTCTATCACGTTTATCTTACCGTTTCGCGTTTGTCTTAGCATTTCGCGTTTATCTTAGCATTATCGCGTTTATCTTAGCGTTTAACTTATTGCGTATCGATTTTTAATTTCGAATCTGTTCAAAATGTCTGGCAATTAAAAAATCTAATACAAACGCGATAGAATCCGTAAAAGTAGTTTTATTTCAAATACATATATCACGTAGTACAAGTACACTGACCGTACTGAATCTCTTAGCTTTCACGAATCACGGATGTCAAGGATGTTCGGTACCAGTGGTTGGCCCAATAGCCATAGGGAGGGAATACGGTGGGTTATGGGGCCGTGCACTGTACACACCCTAGACGACGTGTGGCTAGACTATAAGCCTGCCAGAAAAATGGGTCTCACACATTCACAATTTATTGCGTAATCGGCAAATTGATGTTTTGAATCATAGTTTAATTTGTAATCGTGAATTTAGGTCACGCATGGATAGAGTCTGTCTTTTATAATTTAGTGAATCATTTAAGTGAAAAATAGGAAAATAAATACGATTTTTTTTTTTTTTTTTTATTGCTTATGGCGGCAAACGAGCAGACAGCACACCTGATGGTAAGTGTCACTGCCGCCCATGGACCTTTGCCAATGGTATAGCTAGGCCGCTGCCTACCAATACAACCCTGAACCCACCCCAGTTAGGCTTCCGGCTCTCTCGCTCACCGAACGAAGCGCAATAGCACATTGCTATTACTCAGACGTCGATCTTCTGCGAGAGTGTGGTACTACCCCGGACGGACCGGCCCGCGGCTGTAGACAGAGAACTGTCCACAGCGTGATCCTACCACAATACGAGGATGGCGTTTACAGAAAAATATTTAATTATGTATTTTAAAAATAATGTTAATCCTAATAAGTTAATTAATATAATACTTAATCTTAATACTTAATCCTAAGTTAATGATTATTTTCTAATTCATTTTCAAATACTAAAAAGCATCGGGAATTGGAATGAACACCCTATTGAGTTTCTTATTTTAAATTTCATTCACTGTTAATATTAAGTAAACTTATGAAAAAACTAAAAAAATATTGTTGTAGATAAACAAGGCAATAGAAGATCGAAACGCTGATAAGAACGCTTGTACTGAATTAGCCAAGCAATTGAAAGAGGCAGGTGATGCAGCAGAAAAGGAACAAAATAAATTGAGAGAAGTTGAGAAGGCAATGTGTTGCCGTGCTTGTTTTCGTCTCAAATTAAGCGAAGAAGTGGCACGGGGTGAGGCAGTTATTGCAAACCTACTATGCAAACTAATGCAGCTCGACAGAGATCTGCAGGTAATTGTTCTATGCCATTTAGATTGGACTAATACGAAGCGTATGTTAACAAGGATTTAATACGCATGCATGTGTCAACATAGACATTCAGTTATTTAATGCTTTTAATGCTATTTAAAAGATTCCGTAGCCGTTATAAGTATGGCGATGCCCCGGTAGCTAACCGCGGCGTCGACGGGGGATGGTATTCGAAAGGGTAACCTGCTGAGCTGGCCACGGATGTCAAGGAAGCGGTCCCAGTGGCCTGGACACGCGCTGCCGTTTCGTCGCGCCGGTCGGAATGGACAGCGTGTTGTTACGTCTTAACGTACAAGAAATAGAATTTAAAAAAAAAACAATAATGATATAAACTAGTGTAATTTAATAAGCATATTATAGGTTGATAAGGAATAGTAATATAATTAATAGATCTCGGGAGGTGGGTACGTCACCCTCAAACGTATTCCAGGTCTAACGGCTAACAGAACTCAGCACGCCCCTGATAGGTATTATCCAGTGGTCCCCGCTGGGTTCACTCCACGGAGTCTAGTTAGCTCGGCTGTAACTGCGACCAGTCTTTGAAGGCGGTAGTCTCGAACCCCAATACGGGGTTATTATAATTCACTTTAACTTAATTGCATATATAGATATTATTATATTTATTACTTCTTCCGTGAAGGTTGGTAGGTTGCAGTGTTAAAGATATATTATAATAGTAAATAATAATTATAATCGCGCACGAGTAGCGTGTGCGAGCTCCAGGCTCAAGTGAAGCGCCGCGCTCGGCACTCTCCGGCCGCCGATCTCAGTATACCCTCTTTGATTTTACGATATCGTAACAGTGTGTCCAGACCATAACCTTCCACAAAAAAAAAGTAGCTATAAGTATTACGGTACTATAAACAAATCTGTAACAGCTGTTACTAGTTTTTAATTGACAATACGTCACACTAAGAAGACTAAATCTTTATATCGCGAGAACTTTAAAATAATTAATGTAACAAACACAATTTTTTTATTAATTCCCTATAATAATTTGTTTGCGCACATAAATATTAGTCCTAGATCCATTCAGCTTATGTTACCGATAGTTGCTAGTTCGGTTTTGAAGTCGAAACAACTTCTCTCAGTAAGGGTTTTAGCTATATACGCTATTTATATCTACTACAAAAAAAAAAAATTTTTTTTTGATAAACCTACACGTTGTACTTTGCATGTATCCTTGACATGGAATATTTATTTATTATTATACCAGAGGAAGAAAAAAAAGTTAAGAACGTTTTTTTGGAGTTTACGTCTTAAGAATCGATTTTCATATAAGGCGCCCGATATGAGAAAAATTTGAGGAGTAAAATCTAGTGATCGAATGACCTCGTTACGTTTTTAGTGCGCAACCTATTCTGCGCACCTTTCACTTTCTGACGTGAGATAATACTTCACTGAACAGTTTTAATAAATGTAAATAAATATATATATATATATATATATATATATATATATATATATATATATATATATATATATATATATATATATATATATATATATATATATATATATATATATATATATATATATATATATATATATTTTTAGTCAAATGAGCTTTTTTTGTGCCTGTTTTGATAATCTTACTTAAGGAGTAAACTCCAGTCGTGCTTCAGAGCTGACACACACACTTTTTTTTTTGTTTGTATTAAATTCATATTACTGTCTACTTTTGATTTTAATATTGTCTACTAGTATTCCATGTGGTGACGGAGTAAGAATATAATTCACAACCCCCTATCTTACCCGTGAGTGATCGTAAGAGACGACTAAGGGATATAAAATGCATATAATATCTATGCAAGAGAAGGAAAACCGGAACACAACCTTATACCAACACGCCTGATTAGCGTGTTATAGCAGTCAATTTCCCTGCCATTATGGAGAAGGCTCGAGCCTAACAGTGGAACATAAGCTTAGATGATGACTACTTTTGAGGAATAAATTACTAACGCTGAAATATAAAAAACTTTCTTGTGAGTTCCATATACTCACTATCGAGTCAACAATGAAAGAAGTTGACGTGTATCACGCTGGTCAGACGTGTTTTTCATTTTCATGGCTAATTTTCCTTCTCTCGTATCAATGTTACCTGCATAACCTTATACCCCTTTAGTCATTATTTACTTTTGAAAACAGGATGGTGAAATGTGTTCTTCGTCACTATATGATAATATGTATACTTTACACTAAGGCAAATCACGAACTCGAAATTTGGTCAACACAAATACTCAAACCCTTTTTTTTTTTTTTTTTTTTTTTTTTTTTTTTTTTTTTTTTTTTTTTTTGGTGGACTATGGATTAGTCTCGCCCCGCCAAATCGGTCCGGGGTGACGGAGAAGGCGGCGCGTGATCCCATAGACCCAGCGTAAAATCCTCTCTCTTCGCCGTGCGAGCGGGCCACCGGTACCCGATCTTTGTCTTCGGTGGTCCGCTCGGCGGTTCACCCTCGCGGGTTCCTCTCGTCGACGCCCCGACAGATTTCGCCGTCGGGGCGTCGCCCTCACGCGGTGGCCTCACGTCGGGTGACCGGACAATTCCCCGGTCCGGTCACCCGGAGCCTCGGTTAGGGCGGCATCAGGCGCAGGTATTCGCGCCTGCGCCGCCCCGGCCGCTGGCGGCGGCCCGGGGCGCGGGAATCCTCCCTTGCCCGTTCCGCCGCTTCCTTCTGCGAGATGACAGCCTCGCAGAAGGCGGCGACCGCGTCCCAGTTCCTGATACTGTCGACCATCGCCCTCGCGACGGCCGGCAGCGTCAGGTCGGCACCGATGACAGCGACGAGGTCACGGCGCTGCCGCTCCCATCCCGGACACACCTCCAGCGTGTGTTGCGCCGTGTCCTCGTCACTCCTGCAGTGGTGGCAGGCCGGAGTCCACTCCCTATACACGACCCTGTGCAGGTACAACCCGAAACACCCGTGCCCCGTCAATACCTGCACCAGCCGAAAGATGAGGACTCCGTGCCGCCGCTCCATCCACTCTATCAATACGGGCCGGAGGGCCTCAACGGTCTCCACACCGTGCCTAGGCCTCTCCAGCCGCGTAGCCCAACGGGCGATGACGTCTCGGCGGGCATCCACGTGCCAGGTGGCTATCTCGCTCAACGATGGGGAGCCACCTTCCTCGCGCGCTGTGATAACCCGCCGGTAGAGGTCGGAGAGCATCTCCACCTCTAGGTCCCACGGGGGTGTCCCGGCCAACAGGCACGCCGCCTCTGTCGACACCGTGCGTTACCCGCGGATGGCTCTGACCGCCATGGCTCTCTGTGGCCTCCACAGAACCGCCCTGAGCTGGGCGTTCAGAGCCCTCGCCCACACGGGTGCGCCGTACATGGCCATCGAGCGGATGACCCCCGCATACAGCCGTCGGCCCTCGAAACTGGGTCCGCCCACGTTCAGCATGAGTCGAGAAAGGGCGGACGCCGCGCCGACAAGCCGGGGAGCAATCTGTCGGAAATGCTCCCGGAACCACCATCGCCCGTCGAGCACCAGACCCAAGTACCTCATATGGGCCTGGATGCTGATGTGGATGGAGTTTAACACTATCGAGGCGCCGATGGGTAGCCTCACACGGGGCCCATGGAAAAGTAGGGCCTCCGTCTTGTTTAGGGCCACCCTTTTTTTTTTTTTTTATTGGTAGGCTATGGGTGCGTCTCGCCCCGCCGAATCGGTCCGGGGTGACGGAGAAGGCGTCGCGTGACCCCATAGACCCACCGTAAAATCCTCTCTCTTCGCCGTGCGAGCGGACCACCGGTACCCGATCTTTGTCTTCGGTGGTCCGCTCGGCGGTTTACCCTCGCGGGTTCCTCTCGTCAGCGCCCCGACAGATTTCGCCGTCGGGGCGTCGCCCTCACGCGGTGGCCTCGCGTCGGGTGACCGGACAATTCCCCGGTCCGATCACCCGAGGCCTGGGTTAGGGCGGCATCAGGCGCAGGTATTAGCGCCTGCGCCGCCCCGGCCGCTGGCGGCGGCCCGGGTCGCGGGAGTCCTCCCTGACTCGTTCCGCCGCCTCCTTCCGCGAGATGACAGCCTCGCAGAAGGCGGCGACCGCGTCCCAATTCCTGACGCTGTCGACCATCGCCCTCGCGACAGCCGGCAGCGCCAGGTCGGCACCGATAATAGCGACGAGGTCACGGCGCTGCCCGTCCCAGCCCGAGCATTCCTCGAGCGTATGTTGCGCCGTGTCCTCGCCACTACTGCAATGATGGCAGCCTGGAGTCCACTCCCTGTACACGACCGTGTGCAGGTATTTCCCGAAGCACCCGTGCTCCGTCAACACCTGCACCAGTCGGAAGGTGAGGACCCCGTGCCGCCGCTCCATCCATTTCATCAATACGGGCCGAAAGGCCTCGACGGTCACGATACCGTGTCTAGGCCTCTCCAGCCGCGTAACTCAACGGGCGATGACGTCTCGGCGGGCGTCCTCGCGCCAGGTGGCTATCTCGCTCAACGATGGGGAGCCACCCTCCTCGCGCACTGAGGTAACCCGCCGGTAGAGGTCGGAGAGCATCTCCGCCTCTAGGTCCCACGGGGGTGTCCCGGCCAATAGGCACGCCGCCTCTGTCGACACCGTGCGGTACCCGCGAATGGCTCTGACCGCCATGGCTCTCTGTGGCCTCCACAGAACCGCCCTGAGCTGGGCGTTCAGAGCCCTCGCCCACACGGGTGCGCCGTACATGGCCATCGAGCGGATGACCCCCGCATACAGCCGTCGGCGTTTAGGGCCACCCTGAGCCCCAGCGCCTCGATCCGCCTGACCATCTCCTCGGTGCCGAGAGTGGCCAGGCAACACAAATACTCAAACCCAAGCAACTTGTAAATTGATTTATAATAAATGGTTAGCGAAATTGACTGATTTGATTACACAGATGATGTAGTGATGAAGCATCAATATTCCATACCATGACTTTGATTCTCACTCAAGATAATTCTGCCAAGTCTAGGTGTAATTTCTCTCCATCAATTTTAAAATTTTCTGCGATACTAATATTTAATCGGTAATGCGTGTTGTCTTTATAACAAAATGAGTCATTCCACAATAATATATGCAGTAAATTGGTGTTTATTTTTAGTTTAAGGAGGAGCAAGCACGTCGTAAGTTAGTTACTATAGACAATGAGACAGAGTCTGCACGTGTATTAACACATGAAGCTGAGCGCGTATTACGTGCGGAATTGAGTGGTCTACGACAACAGATAGATCAAGTCTCAGCTCAACTGCTTGAGGAGGATAATGTGAATAATAGAATTAAAATAGAGGTATACACTATATATTTTGATATATTATAGTTTTAGACTATGAATTCCTAATTTTGATACATTAGGTAAAGTTTTGGACTATTATTTACCAGTATATTAGCTTCAAAAAAAGCTTGACAATTTGTATTTCATAAATAAATATTAATCACGCTGTTTAAAAAAGTTAATATATCTATTTCATCATCATCTCAGCCCATATATGTCCACTGTTGGGCTCGGGCCTCCTCCATGATGGAAGGGTAATTGACCTACTATACCACGCTGGTCCGGCGAGTTGGTATAGGGTTTTGTTTCGAGTTTTCCTTCTCTCGCATAGATGTTATATGCGTTTTATATCCCTTAGTCGTCTCGTACGATCACCCACGGGTAAGATAGGGGGTGGTGAATTGTATTTTTATTCCGTCACCACACGGAGAAAATACGCTTCAAATATAAGTTTAAATTCATCATCACCTCAGGACATATAGCTACGTCTCACTGCAGAGCCCGAGACTCATTCACAATAAGAGTATGATATGAGGTTGATATGAGGAGGAGATATTATATCTGTTAGCCATAATTTATGACACCCACGGGCAAGATTTATTGAATTGTACTCTTACTCCATCACCGCAATCTTAAATTCTACATGTACCGCAATCTTGTATTCTAAATGTATATAAAATATTTCATCCAATTAAACAAAATAAAAATAGTCATAAAATCATTATATACTACGCCATCTAGTGATATTTTTTACATTATCATTGTCAAGTCAAGGCAAACCAAATGAGAAATAACTCTAGATAGCGCTCATTAAATAAAGAAATCTTAATTGTAGCTATAATGACCATAATATCATCTACTTCTCAAAACGTTTTTGACTACTGCATTACTAGAACTATCTATTTTCAAATAATATATTTAGTTTGGATAGCTTTAAGATATTATTAACATCAATATTATTCACATTGCTTGCAATTTATAAGCATGCAGTTAGAAAACTGTTTAATAGATGACGCTACTTGAATAAAGTTTTCCTAGCATTAAGTTATATATTGATTAGTTTTATTAGCTCGAATGCATACCGCAGTGCGGGTTAGGGCGTCCCCCGGAGGCAACGCGTACCGACCCGCCCCCGTCGATATGAACATCGGCAGATGCGGCGATGGCGGCCGCCACCCATCACGCCTTGCCCAGTCAGGCGAGTCGAGGAGAGCAGAGTGTCGGGTGGGTACGTGGAATGTAAGAGGATGTGTGGAAGGTAAGTTGCACGAGCTGATAACCGTCATGGCGGACAAACAGCTAGACGTGCTCTGTGTAACAGAGACCAAGCGAAGGGACAGCGACGCCTGCGATCTTCCTGGTGGCGGGACGGCTCTGTGGTCTGGTGTACCACAGAGCGATCGAGCCAGCATGGGGGTAGGAGGTCTGTTGTCCTCTCGCTTGGCCTCAGGTGTGAAGGATTACGCAATGTATGATCCCAGACTTCTTTGGGTCCGTATAAAACTAGGTGTCACCAAGGTATTCATGGTTGTAGCATATGCTCCCGTGGGATCCTCGGTGGCATCAGACCTAGAGAAGTTTTGGTATAATGTTAGGGAAGTTCTGGATATGGCCAATATCTCGTTATTGCGAGATTTAGTGGTCTGTTCAGAAAGTGGAGTTACTGGCGAGAGTGTGTCCACTTCGGAGGGCTTGAAAGAATAAAGGTTGAAAGGTTGCAAGAAGAGTGTGTAAGAGAAAAGTATGCAGAGGGTGTCCGAGAACGGCTGACGATGGCAAGCCAGCCGCAATCGGACATTGAAGAATGCTGGAGAATATTGAAAGAGAGTATGGTAGATACAGCGAAAGAAGTATGTGGAAGTTCAAAGAAGCATAGAAAAACAAATGGTGATGCATGGTGGGATGCGGCAGTTGCAGCTTCCGTAGAGCAAAAGGAGAAAGCGTGGCTGGACTATGTCTCTTCTTTGAATCTGAATGACAGTATGACTGAACAAAAGAAAGAAATATATCGGCAATGTAAGAATGACACCAAGGCCTTAATGAAAGAGAAACGTGATAGAGCAAATATGAGTGCAGAAGATAGGCTGACTAAACACTTCGAGGGTAACACCAAACTCTTTTGGAGGGAGGTGAAGAAGTCTGGGTGTGGTTGGACAGCCTTCAGAATGAATAAAATAAGGTCTAAAGGTGAAGACATTCTTACACAAACACAAGACGTGTTAAGCCGAGGCGATATGTATGCGGATGCTACGGTTGGCGCCGGTGTCGCATGTGGTTTAGTAGATCAACATTCGATAACAGCATCAGTATGGATGAAGTTGTATGGGCGATAAGAAGTCTGAAAAATCGTAAGGCAGCGGGCATTGATATGATGTCTGCCGAGATGATCGAGCTTGGTGGATCCTGTGTCTGGGAGGCGTTCCTGTTGCTCCTCAATTTATGTTGGAGCTCGGGAATGGTTCCCAGGGACTGGAATAGCGCAGTCATCGTGCCTTTGTTTAAAAACAAGGGTTCACGTTATGACTGCGCAAATTACAGACCCATAAGCTTGACCAGTTTGGCAGCAAAAGTGTATGGTAAAATTATTGAAAGGAGAATGAGGATGGTGTTCGATGGTTTACTGTGTGAGACACAAGGAGGTTTCAGGAGTGGAAGGGGATGTATGGATCACGTGTTCTCTCTGCGCAACATTGTGGAGAAGCATCTGGCTCTAGGTCAGAGGGTTTTCTGCAGTTTTGTGCATCTGGAGAGAGCATTTGACACGGTTGTACGAAAGGAACTTTGGGACATTTTACTGGAGTATGGTATTAACGGTAAACTGCTACAGGCTGTGCAGTCCAGTTACTTGCGCTGTAGAGCCTGTGTGCGGCTGGATGATAGAATGTAGCCTTGGTTTGACGTCAATATCGGCGTTAAGCAGGGGTGCGTTCTGTCAGCCAGGCTGTTTATTATATATCTGGATAAATGTCTCCAAAGGTTGAACGATATGAATGTGGGAGTCCAGATGGGCGACTCAGTGGTCACTGCTCTGCTTTATGCAGATGATGCAGTTCTGCTGGCACAGTCAGCGACTGACCTGCAGACCCTAGTCGACACAATGACAGAATATTGTAAGAAAAGGGGTCTACGCGTGAATGTGAGCAAAACCAAAATAATGGTCTTTGAAAGAGATGAAGCCAGAACAGATGTAAGAATAAAAATAGGTAATGATGTACTAGAGCAAGTGGATGAATTTGTATATCTTGGATGTGGATATAGCCGAGATGGAAGGTACACCACTGATATAGAGCGAAGAGTGAATGCGGGCAATAGAGTGAACGGAGCGTTGGAACAACTTCTCGGTAGCCACCACCTCAGCCAGAAGGCACGTGTAGCAATAACGCTGTGCTTGTCCCAACATTACTATATGGAAGCGAGAGTTGGGTACCTATGCAGAAAAGAGCATGAAAGCAAATTTAATGCGGTCGAAATGCGATCTCTACGGAAAATCTGTGGAGTTAGGCTGACCGACCGCATTCGCAACGACGACGTAAGAGAGCGAGTAGGTATGAAAGAGAGTATTTGTGTAAAGATGCGAAACGGAATGCTCGGATGGTTCGGACATGTGGAAAGAATGCCGAACGAACGTCTGGTTAAGGAGATATACAATGCGAAAGTAGAAGGATGTAGGTACCGGGGGAGACCGAGACTCACCTACCTAGACCAGATTGGTCAAGTGCTGAAAGAAGGTGGAGTCAAGAGTCTCCGAAACCGGCGAGCGTGTATGAAGAGAATTATGAATGTTGAAGAAGCGAGTGAAGTATGCAAGGATAGAGTTCTCTGGCACTCTGTTCTCTCTGCCTACCCTGCAAGGGATATGGCGTGATGATATGTATGTGTATTAATTAGTATTAAAGTACTAATTGTTAAACAGTAAATGTATTTCAAAATAACCTGTATAATAATCAAGCACATCTTCGCAAGAAACGTTTAATTCTACTGCAAAACTTTATGAAAACGCTTTTAAACCATTTTCTTTTTACACTAAGGAAAAGATATGTTAGCTGTCTGCTAGCGGCTACGAATACTACCAACCTTTACTTTGCTCGTGGGTGTCGTAAAAGACGACTAAGGGCCTTAGAACGACCTGAGTCAACTCTATCTGATGCCGTTTGGTCAACAATTACATTTCCAAGGAGGGTTGACGTCTGGCAGGCGGCCAGTCATAAAACAATTGCCAATAACTTCTACAATATGTACTATGAAAGAAAAGTACATATTGTATCGACCCTAAGTAATTGGGATAAGAGTAGGAGAATGATGACTAAGGAAAAGATATGTTTTAGGTCTTTTATGAACCTGAAGCTACTGAAATTAGCAGAGAAGAATGATTATAAATTGATAAAGTCACCTACTAAATGAGAATATTTTTACTGAAATTAGTCTACTAATTTCAGTAAAAATATTCTCATTCTTCTCTACGAATGATTATAAATTGATAAAGTCGACTACTTAAATAATAATATTTTTCACAGCATGCCTATTAAAGGATAATACACTTATTTACTACTTATTTTACTTTAAACTACAGGCTTATTAATTAGGTACACTATACTCCAAGGAGTATCTCGTAAGCTCGCCTCGTTAGTCGTCAACTCCATCCAGATCAACATCCAGGCCCATATGAAGTACTTGGGTCTGGTGCTCGACGGGCGATGGTGGTTCCGGGAGCATTTCCGACAGATTGCTCCCCGGCTGGTCGGCGCGGCGTCCGCCCTTTCTCGGCTCATGCCGAATGTGGGCGGACCCAGTTTCGAGGGCCGACGGCTGTATGCGGGGGTCATCCGCTCGATGGCCATGTACGGTGCACCCGTGTGGGCGAGGGCTCTGAACGCCCAGCTCAGGGCGGTTCTGTGGAGGCCACAGCGAGCCATGGCGGTCAGAGCCATTCGCGGGTACCGCACGGTGTCGACAGAGGCGGCGTGCCTATTGGCCGGGACACCCCCGTGGGACCTAGAGGCGGAGATGCTCTCCGACCTCTACCGGCGGGTTACCTCAGTGCGCGAGGAGGGTGGCTCCCCATCGTTGAGCGAGATAGCCACCTGGCGCGAGGACGCCCGCCGAGACGTCATCGCCCGTTGGGTTACGCGGCTGGAGAGGCCTAGACACGGTATCGTGACCGTCGAAGCCTTCCGGCCCGTATTGATGAAATGGATGGAGCGGCGGCACGGGGTCCTCACCTTCCGACTGGTGCAGGTGTTGACGGGGCACGGGTGCTTCGGGAAATACCTGCACACGGTCGTGTACAGGGAGTGGACTCCGGGCTGCCATCATTGCAGTAGTGACGAGGACACGGCGCAACATACGCTCGAGGAATGCTCGGGCTGGGACGGGCAGCGCCGCGACCTCGTCGCTATTATCGGTGCCGACCTGGCACTGCCGGCTGTCGCGAGGGCGATGGTCGACAGCGTCAGGAATTGGGACGCGGTCGCCGCCTTCTGCGAGGCTGTCATCTCGCGGAAGGAGGCGGCGGAATGAGTCAGGGAGGACTCCCGCGACCCGGGCCGCCGCCAGCGGCCGGGGCGGCGCAGGCGCGAATACCTGCGCCTGATGCCGCCCTAACCCAGGCCTCGGGTGATCGGACCGGGGAATTGTCCGGTCACCCGACGCGAGGCCACCGCGTGAGGGCGACGCCCCGACGGCGGAATCTGTCGGGGCGTCGACGAGAGGAACCCGCGAGGGTAAACCGCCGAGCGGACCACCGAAGACAAAGATCGGGTACCGGTGGCCCGCTCGCACGGCGAAGAGAGAGGATTTTACGGTGGGTCTATGGGATCACGCGCCGCCTTCTCCGTCACCCCGGACCGATTTGGCGGGGCGAGACGCACCCATAGCCCACGAATAAAAAAAAAAAAAAAAAAAAAAAAGAGTATCTCGTAACATTTTATAGAAACATTATATATTAGTTCGTCTCTACATTTTAATCTACTTACAATATCTTCGTTTAATAAATTAATAATTTAAAATTAAAGCGAGAAATTAATATGCAGAAATATAAGATAACGTAGTCAGATATGATCGATAGATTAATATGCAGAGGTTTTCGATAAGAAACCTTCACGTTGACAGGGATAAATTACCATATTTTATTAAAAAATGAATTAAATTAAAACTCAATAAAATCTGTGCATAGATTTTTATTACATACCTATTTAATATTCGATATTAGAAACGGTTATTGATCAACTTTTTGTGCAATTCTTATAGCTCTTGTAAATTATTGCTATTAAGTATTACTACTAGTAAACTTTAATATAACACATACCTACATATCATCACGCCATATCCCTTTCAGGGTAGGCAGAGAGAACAGAGTGCCAGAGAACTCTATCCTTGCATACTTCACTCGCTTCCTCAACATTCATAATTCTCTTCATACACGCTCGCCGGTTTCGGAGACTCTTGACTCCACCTTCCTTCAGTACGTGACCAATCTGGTCTAGGTAGGTAAGTCTCGGTCTCCCCCGGTACCTACATCCTTCCACTTTCGCATTGTATATCTTCTTAACCAGACGTTCGTTCGGCATTCTTGCCACATATCTGAACCATCGGAGCATTCTCTTTCGCATCTTTAAACCAATACTCTCTTTCATCCTCCTCCGCGGTATTTGTTTGGAGTGGACGTGTTGCTGGTTGTTATAGAGAATTTTACTAAAGTTTTAAAATTTAAATTGACGATCTTGCTGTGATGACTGTAGGGTGAGACAAGTTTTTGTACATTCTCGAAAGTGTTGCTTTTGCTGAGATCGGTACCGCTGCCTTGCGTCCCGCTTGAGGAGGTGCGATTGCCGCTGCGCCGCTAGACCGCTGACGTCATTGCTTGAAATACATATTACAATACTTCGTGCAGTTTGCATGCAAATGCCTGCGTGTTTAAGATAGCACGGATTATTTCATTTGTTAACAAGTATTGCTCATTTTTATCTACAGGCGCTGTTCTTGTCTATTATTATTTGTATATAATTATAATTTCACTACCTACTTGTTATGCCTAAACTATCACGCACGCCACCTACTACTCCTATAATGGAGGGACAGCGCGCTGCGTCAAGTCCTAATATCGCATCTGGCACCATAATTGAATCAGAGTATACAATTACAAAACCAAGATCAAAGCGACCTCGATCAGAGACTAGTCCCTCAACTGAGCTCACAACTTTCAAGGATGAAATTCGAGACATGCTCAATAAATGGCAAGTAGATCAGGATATCTCATTTAAAAGCTTCCTGCGTGACATATCTTTGGAGTTGTCTGAGTTAAGAGGACAATGTGAAAAACTGACTAACATTAAAATGGAATTTGAGCAGTCTGCTACTTTAATAAATGAAAAGTATGAAGAAATAAAGTTAAAAATAGACAAGCTGGAACAGGAACGGTCGGAACAGCGTAGCTACTTAGTTACTCTAGAGAATCAGATACAAGATTTGCGAGAAAGTCGTCGATCATCGGTTATTGAATTGAGGAATATTTCTCCCATGAAGAATGAAGATAGCACAGAGCTCATAAAGTTGTTTGTAGGTATATGTAAATCTGTACAAGTCCACATAGATATTGCAGAGATACGAGATATATACCGCTTATATAATAAGCAAGGCCCGTCAAAACAAATTATTGTTGAACTTCACTCAGTGTCTATGAAAAATAATATTCTTCGTGGAGTACGTGTTTTTAACAAGGGCAAGCCAGTCTTAGAAAAATTAAATCGTGGACATCTGGGCAAGACAAATGAGCGATCGCCTATATATGTGGTTGATCGTCTGCCCGCTAGTTCGAGAAAACTTTTTTACAATACCCGTATTTTCGCTAAGTCAAACGACTTTCGATACTGCTGGCTATCAAATGGAAAAATATTTCTGCGTAAAAAAGAAGGTGACAAGGCTGTACGAATACATTCGAAGCAATGTTTTGAGAATTTGTTGCTTAATCAAGAATGAAATTTCGGATAAATACTTTATTCTTTTTGTTATTTTGATGTTTCGTTATTATTTATTTCTTAGCTCAGTACATATTTCTCTAGTTTATAATACTTGTAAGGCCTCTAACTCTAAATACTATAAACACAATACAGTACTTATACTTCTATATACACATACACAAAAACAATTTTTAAACACAAAATACGAACATATATGTATATTGTCTACATGTTATAATCTTAAAATTATTGGTATTCTGGCAAATAATCTTATCTTATTTGAGATATATAAACTAGTATACAACTTCTTAAATATCAACGGTAAACAGATTGGCTTTTTTATAGGATTACTTAATGAATTTAAAAATGAATAATATTAATGAAATCATAAATAATTTGGACTCGTATGGGAGAAATGAGTGTTATAACTGTTCACCTCAAGGTTGTAATCAATTGTTGGTTAATTATAATAATACATTTAATCTTCTACAGCTCAATATTCGTAGCATTAATAAGAATTTTGGTGATGCAGTGGTACTATTGTCCTCTTTACAAGTTAACTGTGATGTTATAATTTTCTCAGAATGCTGGCTAAGCAAAGCCGTGGACATTCCCATACTTCCAGGATTCACTGTATATTCTACAATAAATAATTTTAACCAAAATGACGGTATAGTGCTTTACATAAATTCTAATTTAAAACATTGTGTCGCAGAGACAAATCTCATAGACGCAAACTGTCTTGTGTGTAATCTTGGTGCTGATACTGTTATAGTTGCTGTATACCGTCCACCTAGCTTTCGTCAGATTCATAACTTTTTGAATAGTTTAGACAGTTTATTATCCACGATATCTAATGGTAAAAATATATTTCTTATGGGAGATATGAATATCAATATTAGCCCTGGCAGTAATGATCCACACCAAAATGAGTATATGAATTTGACTGCATCACAAGGGTTGTTACCAGCATATACCTCTCCCACGAGGGGTAATAGCTGTTTGGATCACGCGATGATTAAAGTACATAGTCCTGTGATTTCATTTATATTGGATAGTCATATAACAGACCATGCACCGGTACTTGTTTGTATGAATACTAAAAAAGTTCTAAATCCTAGCAAAAGTCTTATAAAAATAGATATAAATAAAGTAAGCCTAGAAATTTCAAATACGAACTTTAATGATGTTATAATATCTGACGATCCAAATGTAGCTACTGAAACATTAATTCATAAACTTGTTGTGATAATTAACAATCATACTAAATTAATTAAATTACCTTCTAAAATGCGAATCAGCAAGCCTTGGATAACACCTGGATTGTTAAAGTGTATACGGAATAGGGATAATTTACATAGAAAATGCAAAAAGTCCCCTGATGACTATGTTTTGAAAGTTACTTACATCCGGTACCGCAATTTTTGTAATAAACTTTTAAATCGGTTAAAAAGAAATTACGAAAGGAATGAATTACTAAAGGCTAAAAATAATGCGAAGCTTACGTGGAAAACTATAAATAATATATTGAATCGCAAAAATGACAAACCTTACTCGATTGATCTCTCTGCACCTGGTTTTAACCATAAAAATTCTTTGAATATAATCAATGAGCACTTTGCAAAAATAGGTGAAAATCTCGCAAGCAAACATGTAAGTACGAATCAGGATCTTACTGCTTATTTTGAAGAAGAAGTTCAATTAAACTCTCTCGTATTACTTCCACCAGATGAACTTGAGGTAGAGAGAATTATGATGGATCTTCGTACCGATTCCGCTGCCGGTTGGGATGGAATAAGTACTAGATTACTAAAGATGAGCCGTGAAACCTTGGTTCCTCTTATTACACATATCTGTAATCTCTGCTTCTCAAAAAGTGTTTTTCCGAAAATTCTCAAGAAAGCAATAGTCACACCTGTTTTCAAGAGTGGAGATAGGGGCAACATCAATAACTATAGGCCCATATCTATTTTACCCGTATTGTCAAAGATCCTAGAAAAACTACTTAATAACCGCCTTGTAAACTTTCTCGAAGCCCAGCATATCCTATCAAAAAACCAATACGGTTTCCGTAGAGGCAAGTCATGCATTGATGCCGTAGCGGCTTTAGTTGACACAGCTGTTGGCATACTTGACTCAGGCTCTAAGTGTTTGGGTGTATTTATGGATTTGTCTAAAGCATTTGACACTATCTGTATATCTACCCTGATCAAAAAATTGGAGAAAATAGGAATAAGAGGGTCAGCACTGACACTTTTTAAGAGTTATCTTTCTGAGCGAACCCAATGCACGAAAGTCGATTCATTTGTAAGTGATGAGCAGTCTCTGTCTCATGGAGTTCCGCAAGGCTCAATTTTGGGACCTACGCTGTTCCTCATATATGTCAACAGTTTATGCAATTTATCAATACCTAATTGCAACATATTTACCTATGCCGATGATACAGCATTATTGATTCGTGGTCGAAACTGGTATCAAGTGCAGCGGCTGGCGGAATCGGTGCTGAGTGTTGTTATGCCTTGGTTATCTACAAACGCTCTCACCTTAAATCTTGAGAAAACTAGCTATATCACTTTTTCAATGAAATCTGCCTCACAGCCAGATGAATCTTTTGCTATTCGAGCCCACACTTGTAATGAAACAGATTTGTGTACGTGCCCGCAACTAACCAGAAGAAATCAAATCAAATACCTTGGTATTACATTAGATACATTATTTTCATGGAATATCCAAATTAAGGGACTATCTGCTAGGGTCAGGAAACTAATATCTATTTTCAAAATTTTGCGGTATAGTGCTGACAATGAAACTATGCGATTGGTATATTTTTCGCTATGTCAGTCGATACTAACTTTTGGTATAACAGTCTGGGGTGGTGCTGCTAAATCCCACATGTTACAACTAGAACGAGCGCAAAGGGCTGTTCTTAAGGTCATGACTTTTAAACACTTTAGATATGACACTATACAATTGTATAAAGATAATCAGGTCATGACTGTTAGACAATTGTTTGTGCTCTTCATTGTTTTACGTAAACATGATACTCTATTTTATAACCCTGATCTTTATCGTACAAAACGTAGATGCACGAACGTATGCCGACCAGAAAGGCACAAATCTAAACTGGCTGAAAGACATTTTCAGACACTTGGAGGTGAGATCTATAACAAGATAAATAAGATATGCGAGATATATAGCCTAAATAAATACCACTGTAAAAAAATTGTAAGTGAGTGGATTATGACACTCACTTATGAGGAAACTGAACAGCTAATATGAAATGCGCAATCTGTGAAGATAATTCCATACATAAATGTACATACACCAAGTACACCATATATACCATATACCATACCCGCACCTATATATCATAAACAAATATCAAATGTACATATATACGTAGACACTTATATACCATTCACAACACTAACCGCATCACATACACACATACCCACATGCAACAACTACAAGAAAACTCTAACAATCACTCACACTTACACAATTACACTGTAATTTATTTCCTAAAGAGGCTCATTTTGCTGATACATAACTAAATAAAAAAGGAAATATAGCAATAGTAGCAGCAGCAATTTGCGTTCGTATATATTGTATAAAGTGTGATACTCCGTTATGTTTTTTATCTTTTAATCAGTGTAACTTTCGAGAGGGACCTGGCATCCATAACACAAGTTTAATCTTAGTTTGGGTGCCAGAGAATTAAACACAAGAAGATCTTAGAACTTAAATGGAAACTCAATTTTGTTAAAATTTGTAAATTATGTTTTGGAAATAAAGTTATTATTATTATTATTATTATACCTTCTCGCTCTCTTACGTCGTCGTTACGATTGCGATCGGTCAGCCTAACTCCACAGATTTGCCGTAGACATCGCATTTTGACCACATTCATTTTACTTTCATGCTCTTTTCTGCATACCTAACTCTCGCTTCCATATAGTAATGTTGGGAATTTAATATAATCTTTTTAATATAATTTAAATCATTTTGTTGTAGCTTGAACAACTCCGCCAAGAAAAGATGGAATTAGTGGAGGACTTAGATGGCTGTAAGTCTATGTGCGATTCGAAAATGCAAGCGAAGTTAGACGAATTAAAGAAAAAGAGGAAACAAGTAGAACAGCTCAAGGAAAAAGTGATAGATTGTCAATGTAAAGTACCTGTGGATGCTGCTGTGATGGTTAAACGAACTCCTTCGCTCGCGGCTCTTTGTACATGTTCCCCTGAAGATAGGCTCTTGGTAATTTAAAACAAAACATTATAAAAGTTCGTAAGAAAATGTAAGGGTTTTTTTTTAAATGTTTTGTTAGGTTACGGCTGTCCATTAAATTAACTTTTAAAATATTAAAGGGAATATAAGTGTAACTTGTAACCTTGATCATTTTAAATTATTATTATTTTTATATACCTACTGTAATTACTGAATGGCTTCGGTACCCTTATTTTTTCTTTTACATTATGTATGTACTACTTCTATGCCCTGGCATCATCTATAATATTTTTTATTGCTTATGGTAGCAAACAAACAAGCAGCACACCTGATGGTAAGTGTTACTGTCGCTCGTGGACTTTTGTAATACCAAGAAGCTAGGCCGCTGCCTACCAATACAAATCACCAACCCACCCAGTTGGACATCCGGCTCTCTCGCTCACCGAACGAAGCGCAATAACACATGGCCATTACTCAGACGTCGATCTTCTGCGAGAGTGTGGTACTAGCCCGGACAGATTGGCTCGCGGCTGAGTATAGACAGAAAATTATCAACAGCGTGGTCCTACCACTAAATAAAAAATAAAAATAAAATTAATATAATAAATGATAAAAAGAAAATTAGCTTACTATACAACACCTACCATATAGTTTAGCATAGGTATGTCTTTGGCTGTGTCCAACTGCATGAATTGTAAATGGATAAGGAATATAAATTATTATTTTATTTTAATTTCTCAGGAATCATGTTCTTGTACCTCATTGAGGGACAGACTTATTTCAAATTTGTTAGCGGACTTGTTTGGTGGTTTGCAATCAGAATTGGATGGAGGTGTTTCACATATGCCGTGTGAGTTATTGAAATGCCTCGAAGATAAACATAATTGGGACAGATCCAGCTTAGTTAAAACTAATTTACGCAATTACTTTTCAAAATTACTGGTTGGTGAATTGGATATAGCTATAGCTACATCCATTGAAAATTATCACGCTAAGGTAATAATTTTTTAAATTCTTATATATATATATATATATATATATATATATATATATATATATATATATATATATATATATATATATATATATATATATATATATATATAGGATGTGCCAAAAAAAATTAATATTTTTTTTTTCACTCTCCGCTCAAAATATCGTAGATGTCGAAACAAAAGGCCTGTCCAAAGGAGAGTTCGTAATTTTAATTTTAAGAGGTCCTCCATCAAATCTGAAGTTTTCCCATTTAAATAACACGGGAAAAAATTTTTTTTCATTATGCACTGCCGCAACATCTGAAGATTCCATTTTTTCATGAAATAAACTACTAGACCTTATTTGGCATTAAATGTTGAACAAAAAATTTCATTGTGTCAAATTGCTACCATCGATGCCTGACTTTTTATAAAGCTTTAGAGTTTCAATTTGTCCGAAATTTCGTGTTTTTTTGCAATTTTCAGCTAAACCATCCAAGATAGAACAAAACGTTAAATGACAATTTTGTAGTCCATTTGACGCACTATAAAAAATTTTTTAATAATTTTTTTTGTATCATTAATATTTACAAAGTTACAGACCAACAAATTCCTATTTTTCTAATTTTTATCTTTGTTCAAGTGAACCATCGATAAAAATATTAAAAATTTGGTTCTTATTTTTTAGTACTTCAAATTTGCTACAAAATTCTATAAGAAAGATTCGTTGTCTTCACAATAGCTCAGAATAACAAGCCTGATAAGCCATATTTTCATAATTTTTCAACTATATTTTCTAAATTATTGACGATGGATGACAAATTTCAATTAAAAATTTAAAGTATATTTAATTCTCTACAAAATTAGCCTAGATTAATTTTTCAAGATTATTATTTTTTTAGATTAATTTTTTGAGCTATTGTGAAGACAACGAATCTTTCTTATAGAATTTTGTAGCAAATTTGATGTACTAAAAAATAAGAACCAAATTTTTAATATTTTTATCGATGGTTCACTTGAACAAAGATAAAAATTAGAAAAATAGGATGTTGTTGGTCTGTAACTTTGTAAATATTAATGATATAAAAAAAAGTATTAAAAGATTTTTTATAGTGCGTCAAATGGACTACAAAATTGTGATTTAACTTTTTGTTCTATCTTGGATGGTTTAGCTGAAAATTGCAAAAAACACGAAATTTCGGGCAAATTGAAATTCTAAAGCTTTATAAAAAGTCAGGCATCGATGGTAGCAATATGAACCAATGAAATTTTTTGTTCAACATTTAATGCCAAATAAGGTCTAGTAGTTTATTTCATGAAAAAATGGAACCTTCAGATGTTGCGGCAGTGCACAATGCAAAAAAAAAATTCCCGTGTTATTTAAATGGGAAAACTTCAGATTTGATGGAGGACCTCTTAAAATTAAAATTACGAACTATCCTTTGGACAGGCCTTTTGTTTCGACATCTTCTACGATATTTTGAGCGGAGAGTGAAAAAAAAAATATCCATTTTTTTGGCACACCCTAATATATATATATATATATATATATATATATATATATACAAATTTAAGTATTCAAATTTTATTAAATATAAATTATTTACTGCAGTGGGTTGGTGCGTCATGTGCAGATGAAACCAAATTGACTCCAGATTCTTCAGACGATTTAAAAGTGGGATGTGAGCAGCGAGCACTGGAGCGGCGGGCACAAAAACTTGCTGAAAAGCTTGCGGAGCAGTTGTTTGAAGAGCGAGCTGAAGAGTTAACAAAACGCGCCAAAGAAATTATTATCTCGGGGCCACCGATTTGTGACTGTAAAACCGAAAAAGGCAAGTCATTACATTTAGTAACCTTTAATGGTCGGGGAAAAAGTCTTTTCACATATAGTCTGTATAAGCTTTCAATAAAAACTCTTTGGCTGTACTAGCTGTACTAGTATCTAGCTGGTTTTAGTATCATTAAAAAGGTTAAATTTCAAAAAGGAAGCAACTTAGTAAAATTTTGTTTCCCGCCTGTTTTCATTTGTGTTTCTTTGTGTCAAAATGAATGAATCTAATCAAGACTTGATACATTTTAAAATTTCATTTCA
The DNA here is from genome assembly GCA_905163515.2 of Lymantria monacha. NCBI lineage: Eukaryota > Metazoa > Arthropoda > Insecta > Lepidoptera > Erebidae > Lymantria > Lymantria monacha. The sequence goes on from LR991082.1 coordinate 21,625,545, forward strand.
TCGCAAATCGCGAAAAAAATGTTGTAAATTTATGGACCTAATGCAATGCCAGTAAGAGTAGCACAGAGTTGGTTTAAACTGGTTGGTTTTAACCCAGTTGAGAAAAGCTGGGTATACAAAAAGCTAGATATTTAGATGCCACACAAGTTCACTGAAAGAAACCTAATCAATCGTATATTCATTTGCGATTATTTATTGAGACGTAATATAACCGAACCGTTTTTGAAGAGATTGATAACTGGTGATAAAAAATGGATCATGTACAAAAAGAACGTATGAAAAAAGTAGTGATTAAAGATCGGCCAGGTATCACAAACTGTGGCAAACCAAGATAAGGTGACGCTGTGTCTATGGTGGGATTGAAAGGGTTTTGTTCATTATGAGCTTTTACCGCCGAGCATAACTGTCGACTCGGATTTCTACTGGCCAACAACTGATGAAATTAAAGCAAGTAATTGAAAGAAATCGGCCAGAATTGATCAACAGGAAGGGTGTGATCTTTTATCACGATAAAGCTCTAGCCTTATGTGATGAAAGACCACACCCTGTGGTCTACCACACACATGTTTAGTCACTCAGCAAAAAAGAGAGTTTGGCTGGGAGGTGTTAATGCATCGACCATATAGCCCTGAGTTAGTACCTTCAGATTTCTACTTATTTCGGTCTCTTCAGAATTCTTTAGACAGTAGCAGGTTATCTCTACGGAAAATCTGTGGAGTTAGGCTGATCGATCGCATTCGTAACGGCGACGTAAGAAAGCGAGTAGGTATGAAAGAGAGTAATGGTGTAAAGATGCGAAAGGGAATGCTCCGATGTTTCGGACATGTGGAAAGAATGCCGAACGAACGTCTGCTTAAGAAGATATACAATGCTAAAGTGGAAGGATGTAGGTACCGGGGGAGACCGAGACTAACCTACCTAGACCAGATCGGTCATGTACTGAAGGAAGGTGGAGTCAAGAGTCTCCGAAACCGGCGAACGTGTATGAAGAGAATTATGAATGTTGAGGAAGCGAGTGAAGTATGCAAGGATAGAGTTCTCTGGCACTCTGTTCTCTCTGCCTACCCTGCAAGGGACATGGCGTGATGGTATGTATGTATGTATGTATCAGGTTAACATCAAGAAAGGCCCTCTCAAAACTACTTGTCACGTCTTTTTGATCATATGTCAAAAATTTCTACAGCATTGGGATCACGTCACAACCTCAAAATGGTAGACATCAAACAAAATGGCACATATATATTGTAATTAAATCTGAAGGTACTAAGAAAAAAATGTCTTGGATTTTCATATAGAATGCGAAGAAACTTTTGCCCCGACCTTATTATTTTTGTCTAGGAAACACATCACTTTCTTATTGCTTCACAACTAATCTTGGTAAGGGTAGCTAAGGTATAAATGACACTATTAACTATATCAATTTTAGTGATCAGAATGATATTCGTAACAACGACTTAAGAGAGCGAGTAGGTATGAAAGAGAGTATTGGTGTAAAGATGCGAAAGAGAATGCTCCGATGGTTCGGACATGTGGAAAGAATGCCGATCGAACGTCTGGTTAAGAAGATATACAATGCGAAAGTGAAAGGATGTAGGTACCGGGGGAGACCAAGACTAACCTATCTAGACCAGATTGGTCACGTACTACTGAAGGAAGGTGGAGTCAAGAGTCTCCGAAACCGGCGAGCGTGTATGAAGAGAATTATGAATATTGAAGAAGCGAGTGAAGTATGCAAGGATAGAGCTCTCTGGCACTCTGTTCTCTCTGCCTACCCTGCAAGGGATATGGCGTGATGATATGTATGTATAAGGAAGTATGTATAAAGTTCACCACCAATCTTGCTCGTAGTGTTGTAAAAAAACAACTAAAGACTAATATATAGATAACATATTCAAGATAAAAAATATACTTACCTATCTGATCAGCTGATATATGATTACAATTAGCCTTCTATTATGGCTCGAGCTCAGTGGTGTACTGACACTACTGAGCTTGAGCCTGTATTGTATCTGTACCTGTACGTATATATGAGCTAGGAACATATGATAAGAATGATATTAGAAGTAAAGTTGTAAACTTATAACGATATATTTGTCCACCATAATACCACTATAGTTTTATTTAAATTTTCATGCTGTTATTTTCAAAAGTATAAATCGTGCTATTCACAAATTGTTGTTCTGAGTTTGGTTGTAATTTGTGTCCGTTAAATTGTGTTTGTAAAGTTCCCCGCAATGCAAGAATTATTTTCTTAGTGCAGGGTTTTGTCTTATTCTAAATGAAAATCGTGCACTCCTCCTCCTCTGTTCTCTCTGCCTACCCTGCAAGGGATATGGCGTGATGATATGTATGTATGTATGTAAAATCGTGCTCCAATATATGCATATTTAAATTAACCACTTTTTATGTATAAAAGCGCAGTGCATAAAGACCAAGATTCGTGATGTTTACTGGGTGTAATTCTAAATTCTGTGCTACTGAGAATTTATTTATAAATCTAATTTGTTTCCGAGTATAATATGGTTTGATCCTTAGAGGAATTGACTTGCGAAGCAATTACAGGTTTTGCATACATTATTAATGAATCGTATCTAGCGATGTTGCTTCGATTTCTTGTAAAAATAAAATGTAAGCTAGTAGTTTATCATATCTCCGTGTCCGTTTCTGGAGTGATTTACACATACAATTATTTTTATACATGTAATTATCACGCTTCAGTTGGTTGATAATATATTTAATTATTTATTTCTCTATTCTTATCTATATTGCTATTATAAAGTTGAAGTGTTTGAACGTTTGTATGAACGCACTAAATTCAACAATTACCTATTTATTTCCAAAAATATTAGTATGCCACAGAGTTTGATTATTCACAAAGCTTATACGGTTATATGCAATGCAGCAATAAATAGGAGCGTAGCAGTATCTAAAGAAATGTTAGCCCATTGGGCAACAATTTGTAACAATAAGATATCGAAGGTTCTGCGCAATCATGGTTATACATAACAACTATTGAGTTAGCGACAATTTGTGATTGATATGAATATTATTAATAATAACACGGTAGAACATGGTTGTTTAATAAAATAATACCATTAAACAGATAAGAAAGGTATGAAATTTATTCTACTACAGGTAAAAAATCTACGTGAGCAAGGCTGCTGGCCCAGTTAATTGCTTCACTAATCTTAAACTTAACCTTTTTATGACGTCAAGTCAATAACATCATTACAAGAAATACTATTAAAGAAATAAAAAAAATGGTACTATAATAGGCAAATTAGCCGTCGAAAATAGAAGAGATTTACGCGCCAGTAGGACATCTACGAGGCTAAAAAACCCAAAAGAAATTAATATTTTTTCATTTGTTTAGCTGCAAGGGTGTTGACGTGCATAACAGATACAAAAACACCATTTGGAATACAGTCAAAAAATTTAAAATCTCTAAATCAACCATCTAATCAAACACAAATTGGCTTGGCGCGTACTCGACAAGATGTCAAAGAAATCAAGCTCCAAATTGAAAAACTCAAAAAGGTATCAATATATTTCAAATTGGCATACCTTTATATGATTAATGATATTTTATTACCATGTGCGGCGACAAGTTAAGAATACAATATGTCGGCTCTCATAATATCAAGAGCTATAGCCAGCTCGCCTCCGAGCTTGAAGATTATAATATTATTTCACCCATTGCCTTATGTCCAACAGTGCATAGATGTCCAACAGTGGAGCTCGATAGGTTGTTGGATAATTGAATGAAATAATATTTTATACTATATTCGTATTATTTTCTTCAAATATCTTATTTGAAATTAAGTATGATGACACTTTTTATTGCTACTTATATAGTAAGAGCATTTAATTTCAATATTCAATATAGTTATTTTAAAGTAATGCACACCACCATTAATATCACCCAAAAAAATAATGTGACGAAGGGCGCAGTGTCACGAAAAACGCCAGTAGATTTTTTTTCAAAGGCTATGAGGGCAGCAATGTGCTATCTTTTTTTTGGCCAGGTATAGTCACACTCCGCCCAATCAGTCCGGAATGTCGGCAGGGACGCCGCACGACCCCATAACCTACTGTACGCGTACCTCTGAAACTCTATGTGGAAGGGCCACTGGTACACCCGGTCTTTGTCATCGGTGGCACTCACTTAGGGAATCACCAACTGTAATCCTCAACCCGTCTGCCTAACGTGACCGACAATTGTTGCATTTGTGAATAGGTCTTTGTTGAACAGTTAGTATTAATAGGATGGATGGATGTAAAGATTCGTACTATTTTTATTATTAATATATAATTATGTATATGTGATTTTAATAACAGGAATCTATTAAGAAAGATGATATGAAATTAATGGAAGAAAAGATTGCCAAAATTGTTAAACAGACCGTAGTAAGTATCTAAGATGATTATCCATTCGATTGAAATTTAAATTGGGTGGCATTAAAATTGTCTACGTTGAGTACGATGGGCGGTATGACTATGTTGACATAGAGAACGTACTCATCTATGAGATTGTTTATTTCACAATATAAAAATTGTATTTTATGTATTTTTTTTATTTTATTATTTTTTAAAGTTACTAGAACCTGATTATTTATTTTTTCCATATATTAAAGTAATATTGCCTGTGCTGATAAAAAACAAATAAGTTTAATACATGGCAAATGAGCGATTGAAATTCACATACTCCACATAGATTCTGCACGGTAATATCATCGCATATGTCCAAAATGCCTGCCTTTCTGGAGATATCATAGCTAAACTCGATTGCAGCAGCCTTCTGTTATTTTAGATTTTATAATTTAATACGTAACAATAGCCATTGATTCAACATATTATATATCAATTGTATTATTAAATTACGTTTACGAGTTATTTATTTTTACAAACATACAATATACATTATTCATTTTTGAGTATGAGTTTACTTTACAATGAGAGAGAAATTTACCAATTATATCGGCCTTTTTTTATTTATTTTTTTTGTGGGGTGGGCTACGGTCGTCGCGCTCCTCGCACCGCTCCGTCCGGGGCGACAAAGGGGCGTAAGCACACCCGTAACCCACCCGTGAACCTCGCCTTCGTCATTGGACCGGCCACCGGAGCAGCGTGAACTTGTCGTCAGTGGCCGACCCAACGGAATACCCCCTGAGGGGTACCCTCTTCTTGAGAGACATCCCCTCCCTCGGGGAGGACGTCGGTCTTTTCCTCGCGGTCAGCCTCTCGGCGGGTGACGGAATAATTCCCCGGTCCAGTCACCCGCGGCTTCGGCTAGGGCGGCATAAGGTGCAGGTAATCGCGCCTACGCCACCCCAGCCGACGCCAGCCGACGGCTCGCGTCGTCGAGGAGACGCTCCTCGCGCACGCGCTCCGCCGCCTCCTTCTGCGAGACTACTGCCTCGCAGAAGGCTGCGACCGCTTCCCAGTTCCTGACGCTGTCGAGCATCGCCCTGGCGATGGTCGGCAGCGTCAGGTCAGCACCAATGACTGCGACGAGTTCACGGTGCTGCTCTGCCTAAGCGGCACAAGCCTCGAGCGTATGCTGCGCCGTATCCTCGTCGCAGTTGCAGTGGTGGCAGGACGGTGTACTCTCCCTCCTAACGACTGTGAGCAGGTATTTGGCGAAGCGTCCATGCCCCGTCAAAACCTGCACCAGTCGGAAGGAGAGCACCCCGTGCCACCGTTCCAACCACCGCATCAGCACCAGCCGGAAGGCCTCCACGGTCCGCACACCGAACCGAGGCCTCTCCAGCCGTACTGCCCAACGGGCAATGACGTCTCGGCGGGCAACCAATTATATCGCCCTGGGCAAAAGTGTTAAATTAGTGTTGCGTTTCGAACCGTACCGCTCTATTTTCATTGATATTATGCACTTTAATCTTGTTATCATTTCACACGATAACTAAAATAATGAAAAGGCGTTGATTACAGTTTTACTCTCTCTTAAGTATATAAGAATCATTTAGATTTAGTTATTTATATTTAGCTATTGTACATGTAGCTTATGTTGGGTAAAACTGGGTCTATTTGCAATCCTCAGGAACAGCTTACTTTTTTCAAAATAATACTTTCCTTCCATTACGTAATACCTATGCATACCACGACAGATCCATCCTTTCTCATCTCTGTATCTTAAGCCCAATTTACGTCCTTTTATTAGACACAACTGTCTTATACAATGACAGAGAAAATTGTTTATAACATGCTGTTAACGGGTTTTTTTTTTCAATTTTCTTTCTATCGCAGTGATTTAAGAAAATTACCTAAGGTCAAAAAAAGGATAACATAACATTATATTAATCTCACAACACGCAGCTATAGAAAATAATTACAGTTTTTTTTGTTGATAAATATTAATTAAATCATCTACTGGGAGGATCACAAGCCTCCTTCAAATAAGACTAATCAGCTTACTCCAGCACACTAGTGAGTTGATATAGGGTTAAATTACGAGTATTCTTTTCTAACATTATCAGTTCACATTTCTTTAACGATTTTTATATCCACAATTAAAGAACGTGCAGTTCTTTACAAAAATTATGAAATCTCATCACGCCAGAAAACTAAAACTATAAATATTTTTAAGGTGCAAGAAAATGAAAATTATGTAACTAAAGACATACAAAGCAGTCAACATGAACCTACAAAAAAAATAACTAGATGGATGCCTCCTTGTAAGCCCGGTTGTATGAAAAGAAAGGTGTCAATAGATACGACTAACACAAAAAAGAATATGGTAAATAAAAAACCCACAAAACAAATCAAAAAATATAATCATCATCAATCATATGCAGTTAACTTGTGTTTGTATGATCCAATAAAGGCTAATAAAACCTCACAAAGTAGTCCTTTGAATACTGATATTTACGACAAACCTTCTGCAAAACAAAATACGACTGAAGAAATTGTAGCCAAATCTTCACACATAAGACAAACAAAATCTAAACTTAGTGAAATGGCTAATACTTCATCCGCAACACCTTATTATGGTAACAAATATAAATGTTTCCATGAGGTTCCATCTACTACCTCATTGGATAAGTTATTAGAAACGTTAACCAAATGGAAATATGACTTAAGAGATCCACAGGAAAATTTAATACATTATGCTAAAAGTACCATTGTTAGTAAAAGTTTTTTAGAGACCAATGTTAAAGATGTTTGCGAACATAAACCTAAAAAGGATTCTAAAGTAAACTTTTTAGTTTCATATGATGAAAAGCTACATAATGACCTTAAAATCAATAACGAAGTGGCCAAAAATATAAATGTACATAAAAGGCCTCAAATGCTTCATTTTCGTCAGGCCACCAATACTCCGTCAGTATACATGGCTGCTATTAATTTAGATAAAAGTAATGAGATTGGCTATAAATATGCTAACACAATAGATTCTAAAGAGAAGGTAGAACACCAGGAAAACAACAAAAGTATTTTAAAGATACATACATGTGAATATAAAATTGATGAATATCTGCACAAATTGGACTCAAAGGATATAAAAAAAGTGAAAGTTTTGAATGAACATTTATATGGGCAAATAAAACATAACACAAATTTTAAAATTTTAAATAACTCTAAAAATACAAGAAACGTAAAATCGGAAGTAATGATGAAGAAATTTGAGAGTGAAGAAATAGTTAATCAAAAGTATATGTCGGATGAAACAAATGAAATACAAATGATTTTGAAAAGAAGAAACCAAAATTGTGCAATGCAAAATGAAATAAATGAAGTTGATATAATATCGAGTCCGGCAAATCGAATAAATAGAGTTCCAAATAAGACGCACCAAACAGATTTATTAATGACAAAATTTAATCAAACGGACAAGTCACCAAAAAGTTTTGACTATTATATCAAGTTTTTAGGTGTGACTCTCACTGATTTAGATTCAAAAGAGAAAATGTCGCGAAAGCAAAATTCTGTTCGTAGTAAAAATAAAATGTCTAAAATTGACTGCGAACATATAGAAAAAAATCTGAGAAAACACAGTGATATTGATTTGCCTAATAAAGAGTCAAAATATGAATATCATGTAAACTTTGGCGAATTGAAAAATAATGTTATCCCTAATACCCTTGGAGATTTACAAAAAACTAAAGACTTACAACGAAATGCAAATGTTTGTCATTCCCAAGACTTAAAATATTTAAAAAATAATATAGAACAGTGTGTTTGTTGCAATATCCACAAAAATTATTCAAAAGACCTAGAAGAAAATGTTTTCTATCTATTAAAGGATCATTTGAAAGAAAAGTTAAGGGAATTTAAAATATGTGCTTGTGAAGCCACTTGTATCCTTCCAGATGAAGAAGAAAAAATATTTGCCTCAATACTAACGAGAGTCAAACAAGTTATATCAAATTATATTAATGAAATTAAATGTATTGAGCCGGAGGGGACTTGGAAAAGGGCGTACGGTCTTTTAAAGGAGTATTTAAAAATTAAAATTAATCGTGCTCAAGATATACCGTATGTAAACAAAAGCAATGATGTTATTATACCCGAAATTTTAGAAAAAGTCTGTAATTTAATTGAAAACGATTTTCAGCGACTGAAACACATTTGTAAATGTAAAAATAGTAATAAAGTTACCGAAAATATATTAAATACACATATACTTGCCCCTAAAGAAATATTTGAAAAGGATACAAATAATTCTATCAAAAAATATGCAACTAGTATTTTTCAAATTTTTCGACAGGATTTAACTAAGCCATTAGTGAACATACAAAATACGTCGTGTCAAATTAATCCCGACTTGTGGATGGAAACTAAATCCTGTGAAGCTGTAACAAGTAATAGCACTTTAGTAAGACAACAATCAAGAAGAAACTCCACAAAATCTTTGATTTTAACCCAATCTGTATCAGCTCAAGTATCACATAATTTGGGCAATGCTACTAAATCTTGTAATATTATGAAAATAGATAACAAAAACGAACGAACTAGTGATACCATGTATATTTTATCAAATAAAGAATCTCAAACACTAGTTGCTAATTATTTTGATTGTTATACCTGTCCAAAAAGTGAAGAGTGCAGTAGTGAAGTATTAAAATTATGTAGAAACAAAGAGATTTTACTTAATCTATATGCCGACGTTCTAGTGAACTGCGACATTGTTGGCATATCAAAACAAATAAGTAAACAGAATTTCAAGATAGGACTTGTAAGCTCACTACCTAATTTAAATAACATACAATATTTCAAAAATAATTCTGAAGTATATAAACAATATGTAAATAGTACCTTAACATCACCATTGCATCAATCTTGTTCTTCTGTATATTGTACTTGTGGTGGAGATATATGTGCCTGTATATATACAAGCACTGTAACTCAAAATAACATGTATAAAATTAACAATAAATGGCGAGACTTGAAGCCTAAAGAAAATTCAAATGAACAAGATTTAATATGTACTATGAGAAGTAGCAAAAATGAAACTGTAGTGTCAAACTGCGATGTATTAGAATATCTCAAAGAAAAAAATTATGGTATTGATTTACATAATAAAAATAGTAGTTTTCATCTAAATACAAATATATATGAGAAAATAACGAGACTTGAAACAAATGCAGACATCAAAGATTAGCTGAGTGGTTTGAATCGTTTTCAGTAACACAAATTTGATTGAAATTAAGTACCGATATCTTATAAGTTCATCGCACTTTAATTATGATTTTAAGAAATAATCTAAAAATGTAACACATATAGAAACATCATGGCAAAAATGTGATTGTGATAAAGTGCCCACTTGTCTTGTCAAAACGCTGCTAGATGAAAAAAAAAATAGAATGAAAATGTACATGTGATTCTGTTTCTAAGGTTTGTTCTGTATATTCAAGAGTTACCTTGAATACTTTTTTTAATAATCCAGTTGCGTTATATACTAGCCAGATTTGTACGATATTTTTGACAATAAATTTAAAAATTAAATAAATTTATTTTATTTCACCTTTCTTATAAAAAATATTATAAGATTAAGACCTTCCTTTACTAATAGAATATCTACTTTAAGAACAGAACTCAATCGATATAATGCTTTATAGAGTAACATGTTAGGTTTTATAGATATTTAAGATATACGATGCGATACATAATTCCTAGCATATAATGAACTAAATGAAGATTATTACTAAAATACCATATGGTGGTTTGATCTAACTATCAGCCTCCGATACTGAATGTCATGGATTCGATCCCTATGTACCATTTCTCTATCGTCGTGCAATCAAATCGTCGTGCAATCTACAAATAATTGTTCAAAATTTGGGTATAATTTGTCGTTTTGATTTGTTGTTTTGATTTGTCTGACGGCACTTGCGTTTATCTGGAAGTCTAGGCCCGCGAGTGGCACGGTGCACATAGTTGTCGTATATCGCATACTAACTAATGTCAGCCGTGGGCATCTCTCATGCTGTCACTCGTGTGAGAGAGTGGTGCCATGGTTGCCGCGCTTGGCAGGTGGGCTGGCGGTAGCGGAGGGTGTTATACGGTGCCCGGAGAAGAGCTGCTGCCATTTTCTCTTGGTGAACCCTTGGGCGATTTGGCTGAGGGATACACGGCAGGTAAAGGGGTGGCGCCGGTTGTAGTTTTGTCCCATGGTCGCACGAGAAAGACTATCCTGTGTCATCCATCCATGCCATATAGTTGTTTGTACAAAGGCGATTGCCTGGGTCTATCCTGTGAGTTCACTTAAGGTGTGAGTTGTAATTGGTATATAGGTGTAAAAGAAATTGCGATTACTTCCAGTACGGTCAGTTGCAACTTTATATCCGCATTTATATTCCTTATGACTAACCCATTCATCTACATGTCCATTACTTTGTTTGTTTGTCAATACCCACGCTATAAGGATTTATTATACCCTATAAGGATTTATTTTTTAATCAAGGCGTTAACTTAATACAAAGGAAATAGTAGGTAGGAGTTAGTGACTAAAAATTTTGAACTATTTATATTATGTTCTTCTCGTTTAGGCACATGAAAATCATTTTTAAACAGAAACCCCAAAGAGATCGAGATTTCGAATTTCCACTTTCCTAGAACTTAAATTACGTCTTGCTTTATTCACTCTTCGTGCATCGCAAGTAAAAATGCAGTATGTTACCAATTTCATCCAAAAAGATCTTGGTGGGATACTTCATCAATTTCTTTATAACCTGCGTTTTTATCGACCGAGTGTTTAAAGCCAGTGCTAACGCCAGCCAAGCAGTTTTTTTATTGTTTATGGTGGCAAATGAGCAAGCAGCTCACCTGAAGGCAAGTGATACCGCCGCTGCACATGAGTCTTGGCAACACCAGGGGCACAGCCCACCCGCTGCCTACCGCGAAGAAAGTGCTCTTAAACCTCATTTAAAGAAGGGTATGTCATAGCGCGCGGAAAACACAATAGCAGGTAGTTTATGCCAAATCTTACACGACGTGGGAGAAATTATCACTGAAAAACGTACAGTCGCGGACCGTGTCATTTTCAGGTGAAATAGATGAACCCTGCTATAGTTAGCAGTGGTACGGTACCACCGTGACAATCAGTGACGATGGTACTAAGTCAAGTAGTACTTTAAAGCACTCTCCGTGAAAGAGCCAATAGAGTCAGCTCCGTTCAGCATGCGTAGCTTTTTGCTTGCCAATTTGACTTTTTACTCTAAATGAATCCCAATACTCTCGGAAAATTGGAGAGTCACGCCTTGGAACTGAGACGCCATAATAAACGGATCCTTCTTTGCAGTGAATGCGCAAACTTAGTGGTCAGTCTTAGTGGGGACTGGACTAAGTTCCGTTCAGGCCATTCCGAGACCTGCCCTAGAGAGTGTGCGTAGTGATCCTAGTATTGCTGCGGACTATGACCGGCAGTAATCATTTAGTATTAAATGGGCTGATATCCGTCTACCATGAAAAAATAATAAAATTAAATAAAATTGTAATTGTGGTACGAATTTTATTTCAATACAAATTCAATTCATTTTGCGGCATTAAACTGTTATCACAAGTGAAACTAGGAGAATCAGCTAATATTTGATAATTATCGATATTATTTATCTATAAACAGCATGAAATGATATTATATATACATAGGTATTAATAAATGATAACCAACCAGCGTAGTTATATGGATATATCTTTATGATTGTTATCAATAAACTAAACGGCTCACGATTATAGAACAGGTGGAGCGACATTAAGTCGATATATATTTATACGTAATTATAACATTGAACGATTAATGTGTGTGTTTACTACATGTAAAAACATTTAACAAATGTGCTTAATAAATATGTGCGTGTAATTATTTTTTTTATTAATAAAGAACATCATGAATACTGCCAATAAACCAACACAAAATGGTACTACCACAGGGGAAGGCGCGAAGACAAGTAAAAAGAGAAGTAATCCGAATGTATTTTCACGGCTTTTCATATGGTGGATATGTCCTGTTCTTATAACAGGAAATAAGAGAGATGTACAAGAAAAAGATCTCATTATTCCTATCAAAAAGTATGATTCCGATAGACAAGGCGAATATTTCGAAAGGTAAGATTAGATTTTAATATTACGTTAAAGAATTATATGGCGAAATATATCCGTATTATTGTTTTTTTCTTCTGCAGCCTATATAAGTCTCACTATTACGCATGAATCGCCTTTAGAATATAATAATAATAAACCACGATTATAATATATGGAGGGGATAATCCTCTTGGGCCAACAAAGACAAAGATCGGGTACCGGTGGCCCGCTCGCACGGCGAAGAGAAGAGTTGCACGGTGGGTCTATGGGGTCATACGCCGCTTTTTCCGTCATCCCGGACCGATTTGGCGGGGCGAGACGCATCCATAGTCCACCGTAAAAAAAAGGGGGATAATGCTATAAACGCCATGCTGGACAGATGGTTTGCTGATCGCAGTTGGTGTTATAAATATCCCAGAGTGTACTACTGCCCATTCTATGATGCTCTGTTAGCCAATATTTACGCCTCCCACAGGAAAGTAAGAGGTGGTGATACATTGTATGCTAATACCGTCAACACATGGCGAACTGCCTTCACAATGGAAGAGAAACTAATCCACTATGCCATGCTGATTGGATAGTTTGATATAGTGTTATTTAAACTTTTATTTTTTGCAGCAGCTTTATTTCCTATTTGTGTAAAAGAATAGACTATATAATTTTACTCTGTTACGACACTCGCAGGCAAGGCGGGGTGGGGTACTATCCCAGAAACCTCCACGCGGTGTACCCTGGGTGCGGGCGGCGGTCCCCAGTTCTTCTGTTGTACTGTCGTCCGTAGCGAATATCTGCGCGATTTCGCTCCTTACTCTACTACAGTCGTAGTAGAGGGTATAGGACGCGAAATATTGGGACGGGCTCAGTCACTCATTCATTTGAGGGCTGGGCAGGCACATGCCACCGCCCACACATCGTAAACCTGGTATCTTGCTTCAAGACACGTTGTCTTGAGGCGTAGTATCAGGAGCGAGGGTCTTGGCTTAACCGCCCGGACCGCGAGGAAGACAACCTCTATAAAGAGTTCGAAGTAACATTCGGACTCGGAAATCACCCAGAATCTTAAGTTCTGGCGTGCGGCGAGAAGATGCATGGCAGATGGGTTGTTCTGTCGTTAGCACGCTCCAGCCAGGGCACCGGCTGACCCCCTGGTTGGTAAATGTAGGCTTGCCCGGGTATAGGGATCTCTGCCCGGGTCGACGAAATGTATCTCCCATTCTCGTGGGAATCTAATGGATACTGCAAATTTAAAACAAAAAACCGACGGGAATCCTAGCGATTCTCACCCCAAGGCCCAGTCATGCCAACGCAAAACTGACCAAGACGACGCCTCGTCCTCGGGACTTGAGGCGTCCGCCGAGGGCCCGGCACAAATCGTGGAGGCCCAGAAGAAGAAGAGGAGGTCGCCTCGAAAGTCTCGGGGCAACGGCCTGAGCCACAAAAGGCGGCTGGAGGAGCGGCGAGCGCGCAGGGAGGCTGCCGCCGCTGAAGAGAAGAAGGACGGTAGACTCGCAGCAGAGCCGTCGACGGACGAGGGCGACAGCGATGTCGCAGAGCCGTCCGAAGACGAGGGCGGCGGATCTACCGTCAGAATGGACGAGGGCGGTGATATTCCCGCAGGGCCGTCCAGAAAAGACAGTGGGTCGGCTGGTGAAGGCCCCACTAGGTCGTCGGCGCGTCTAGCAGCAAAGACGCCGCCGGCGACCGCGACTAAGAAGGAGGAGGCCCTCCCCTCGCAGGTGCGAAAGCGCCCCCTGAGTAAGGGAGGCAGCTCGAGCGCTGAAACCGAGGGGAGCGCGGCCAACATGCCTCCACCAAAAATCCAGGCCTCCCGAAGAGGGCGAGGGACCTCGGCTATAGAAAGGGCGGCGGCGGTCGCTGTCCGCGCCGGTGACGCCACGGATCTGCAGGCCGAAAATGTCCGCCTTAGAGGCGAGATGTCAGGCCTGCGGACCCGAAACAGGAACCTGGGCGACATGCTGGCGGAGATGCGTCGGGCAAACCGCCAGTTGCTGATCGACGTGGCCGACCTCAAGGCGCAGGTGGCGCTGTTCGTGTCGTCTGCGCCAGCCGCGCCACCAGCCAAGACTGGCTACTCAGCGGCCGCTGCGGCGCCAAAGCCGCCCCGCGCTGCGGCGCCGACGACGTTCGGTGATGGCGTCACCGTCACAGCCGTCCCCGCGGCGAGGAAGACGCCTGCCGCCGCGAAGCGCGCGCCGCCGGCTGACGCTGGCGCAGTCGCCGCGGCGAAGCTCCCTGTCCCGGTGGTGAGGTTGACGCCTCTCCCCGCGGACCGCTTGCCGCTGGCTAGCGCCCCTGCGGCGCCAAAGCCGCCAGGCGCCGTAGAACGGGCCCCTGAGGAGGCTCAGCCGACCCCGTTTGAGGTGGGAGGCATATCGGACGAGGCCCTCGCCAAAATCATCGGCGCAGTGGGCAAGCTCGTCGATGCGCGCTTCGCCGTTCTGGAGGCGAGGTTGCCTCCAGAACCACGCGTCCGACCACCTCTCGCCGCGGACAAGCGGCCGCATGTGGCACCAGCCCCCGCCCCGCTGCCTTGTCAGGGTGGCCGCGTGGGGAGCTACGCCGCGGCCGCGGCCGGGCCTAGGCCCAAAGGTCCCGACCCAGCTCCGAAGGGACCCGCCCTGAGGAGGAAGACGGCTCCGGCTCCTGCCGGACCGCTGAAGTCGCCCGCAACAACACCGCCGGCGACGACCAGCGAGGCCGCGACGAGGCCTTCCGCGTCCGGCACGACTGCCGTACCCGAACAGGGTTGGCAGGTGGCCGAACGCGACAGAAGGAGTCGCGGCCAAAGGAGGAGAGCGGAGGCCAAGCGCGCCGCTGAGGTCCCCGCTCCTCAGGCAGGAGCCGGACGGAAGAAGAGACCGCGCAAGGGGCTCAAGTCGCCGAAGACGGCCGCAGTGGTGATCACTGTGCTGCCCGAGGCGGCCGAGAAGGGCCTCAGCTACGAGGCCGTCTTGAGGAAGGCCCGGCGGGAGCTAGACGTCTCCGATATTGGAGGCGTCGAAGCCAGGACCCGCAAGGCCCGGACGGGGGCTCGAATTCTCGAGTTCCCAGGGGCCGAGGGCGCCAAGACGGCCGACAGCGTGGCCGAGAAGCTGAGAGGTTTGTTCGCCGAGGAGGGTGGCATCAAGATCGCCAGGCCCGTCAAGTGCGCCGAAATGCGCATTTCGGGTTTGGACGATTCAGTGACGGTGGAAGACATCCGGGAGGCTATTGCCTCGAAAACCGGGTGTCCCATAGACACCGTCCGGGTCGGTGCCATTCGTCCCGGTCCGGGTGGCGTAGGTGCTGCCTGGGCGCAGTGCCCGGTGGAGTCGGTCAGGCAACTGGCCGGCTCAGGCAGGCTCCTCGTGGGCTGGAGCTCGGCGCGGGTAACCGTGCTTGAGCACCGGCCTGCGAGGTGCTACAAGTGCATGGCGGTCGGACACACTCGACCGACGTGCACTAATTGCTTCGACTGCGGCGGATTGTGTTTCCGCTGCGGTCAGACCGGGCACGTGGCGGCATCTTGCGCCGCCCCGCCCCACTGCCCCGCGTGTGCGGCGGGCAATAAGCCCGCCAAGCACCGCATGGGCTCTGGGGCGTGCAAACCTCCAGCTTCGGCCCCAAAGGCGCGGGGCGGCCCTACGACCACGGCCGCTCCCGCTCCTAGCGCGGTCCGATCGCCCGCTGGCGAGGAGGTCATGGATGTAACCCGATAATGGGTACACCATCCATGCACCTCCTCCTGCAGGCCAACATCAACCACTCCGCCGGAGCGCAGGATCTCCTCCTGCAATCCATGGCGGAGTGGTCGATTGGTGCAGCCGTAGTCGCGGAACCGTACGCCGTGCCTGATCGCCCCAATTGGGTGGTCAGTCGAAACGGTACCGCGGCAATCGTCGTCTCAACGCAGCGGCACTTCCCGTCCTTGTCCCTTTTGGATAGGGGCGAGGAATTTGTCGCGGCGGAGTGGGGAGGGGTCACGCTCTACAGCGTATACCTCTCCCCCACTAGGAGGATGGACGATTTCGGGGCCTCACTCACCACCTTGGAGGCCTCGATACGGCGACTGGCACCGGGCCTCGTCCTGGTTCTGGGGGACTTTAACGCCAAATCCACGGCGTGGGGGTCCCCTACGACGGACGACCGCGGGCGGGCGGTCAACGAGTGGGCGGCTTCACTGGGCCTCTGTGTTCTGAACAGAGGCTCGGTGAACACGTGCGTGCGGCGGCAGGGCGGGTCGATAGTGGACTTGTCGTTCGCTAGCCCCGCTGTCGCGCCACGGGTGAGGAACTGGAGTGTCCTGGAGGAGGCGGAGACCCTGTCGGACCACCGGTACATCCGGATGGAGGTCTCCCCCCGGGAACCCGGTAGGGGTCACAGGGCGGACGGAGCTCCCGCGTTTCCGCGGTGGGCTGTGGGTCGTCTTGACAGGGATCTACTGGCGGAGGCGGCCATTGTCAACACGTGGCTGTCCTCACCACCCCCAGCGGACGGAGTGGACGCTGAGGCTGTCCGCATTCGCAGTGCGTTAACGCAGATCTGCGATGCGGCCATGCCCAGAGTGCGGCGGCGTCCACCTCCGAGGCAGGGGGTCTACTGGTGGTCCCCAAGACTGGCGGACCTTCGTGCGGCGTGTATCAGTGCCCGAAGGTCCTACACCCGCAGCCGGCGGCGTCACCGCGACGTCGAGCGGGAGGGCCAGCTGTACGAGGCGTACCGCGGTGCGCGGACTGCCTTTCGGCTGGCCATCCGTGCCGCCAAGGGCGCGAGTTGGCAGGAGATGCTGGACGGTCTCGACCGTGACCCCTGGGGTCGCCCATATCGCGCGGCGCTGAACAAGCTTCGCGCGCGGGCCCCCCCCCTCACCGAGACCCTCCAGCCCGACTTCCTTCGTAGGGTGGTCGAGGAGCTGTTTCCACGGCAGTCGGAACACACGCCCCCAGTCATGGCTCCGCCAGATCAGGACCGGGAGGCCGACGACGACGAGAGTGTTCCGCCCGTGACGGAGTCGGAAGTGGGGGCGGCCGTGGCGAAGATTCGTTCCGCCACCACGGCCCCCGGCCCGGACGGAATTCCAGTCCGGGTGCTGACATCGCTCCTCGAGCACTTCGAGCCTCGCCTCAGGCAGCTGTTCAACGCCTGTCTGACGTCTGGACGGTTCCCTGAGTGCTGGAAGGAAGGGAGGTTGGTTCTCCTGCCAAAGCCGGGACGGTCCCCGGATTTGCCGTCGGCCTACAGGCCCATCGTGCTCCTCGACGATGTGGGTAAGTTGCTGGAGCGTGTGCTCGCTGCCCGCATCGTCCGACATCTGGAGGAGGTGGGGCCCGATCTGTCGGACGCTCAGTATGGGTTTCGGAGGGGGCGTTCGACCATCGGGGCCCTACTACGCCTGAGGCAGGCGGCCGCGGAGGCCGTCGCCGGGAAGGGAGTGCTGTTGGCGGTGTCGTTGGACATCGCCAACGCATTCAATAGTCTGCCATTCGGCTGCATCAGGGAGGCGCTCCGGTTCCATGGAGTGCCCCTGTACCTCAGGCGGCTGGTGGCAGACTATTTGGAGGGCCGCAGTATCCTCTGCGCGGGTCCCGCAGGGGACATTGTGCGGACGCCCATGTCGTGCGGCGTTCCACAGGGGTCGGTTCTGGGGCCGACCCTGTGGGACATCGGGTACGACTGGGCGTTGAGAGGGAGTCTCCCCCCCGGGCTGAGCTTGGTGTGCTACGCTGACGACACGCTCGTCACAGCCCGGGGCAGGACACTCGAAGAGGCGGCGAGCCTGGCCACTCTCGGCACCGAGGAGATGGTCAGGCGGATCGAGGCGCTTGGGCTCAGGGTGGCCCTAAACAAGACGGAGGCCCTACTTTTCCACGGGCCCCGTGTGAGGCTACCCATCGGCGCCTCGATAGTGGTAAACTCCATCCACATCAGCATCCAGGCCCATATGAGGTACTTGGGTCTGGTGCTCGACGGGCGATGGTGGTTCCGGGAGCATTTCCGACAGATTGCTCCCCGGCTTGTCGGCGCGGCGTCCGCCCTTTCTCGACTCATGCCGAACGTGGGCGGACCCAGTTTCGAGGGCCGACGGCTGTATGCGGGGGTCATCCGCTCGATGGCCATGTACGGCGCACCCGTGTGGGCGAGGGCTCTGAACGCCCAGCTCAGGGCGGTTCTGTGGAGGCCACAGAGAGCCATGGCGGTCAGAGCCATTCGCGGGTACCGCACGGTGTCGACAGAGGCGGCGTGCCTGTTGGCCGGGACACCCCCGTGGGACCTAGAGGCGGAGATGCTCTCCGACCTCTACCGGCGGGTTATCACAGCGCGCGAGGAAGGTGGCTCCCCATCGTTGAGCGAGATAGCCACCTGGCGCGTGGATGCCCGCCGAGACGTCATCGCCCGTTGGGCTACGCGGCTGGAGAGGCCTAGGCACGGTGTGGAGACCGTTGAGGCCCTCCGGCCCGTATTGATAGAGTGGATGGAGCGGCGGCACGGAGTCCTCACCTTTCGGCTGGTGCAGGTATTGACGGGGCACGGGTGTTTCGGGTTGTACCTGCACAGGGTCGTGTATAGGGAGTGGACTCCGGCCTGCCACCACTGCAGGAGTGACGAGGACACGGCGCAACACACGCTGGAGGTGTGTCCGGGATGGGAGCGGCAGCGCCGTGACCTCGTCGCTGTCATCGGTGCCGACCTGACGCTGCCGGCCGTCGTGAGGGCGATGGTCGACAGCATCAGGAACTGGGACGCGGTCGCCGCCTTCTGCGAGGCTGTCATCTCGCAGAAGGAAGCGGCGGAACGGGCAAGGGAGGATTCCCGCGCCCCGGGCCGCCGCCAGCGGCCGGGGCGGCGCAGGCGCGAATACCTGCGCCTGATGCCGCCCTAACCGAGGCTTCGGGTGATCGGACCGGGGAATTGTCCGGTCACCCGACGTGAGGCCACCGCGTGAGGGCGACGCCCCGACGGCGAAATCTGTTGGGGCGTCGACGAGAGGAACCCGCGAGGGTGAACCGCCGGGCGGGTCACCGAAGTTAAAAATCGGGTCCCGGTGACCCGCTCGCACGGCGAAGAGAGAGGAGTTTTTACGGTGGGCCTATGGGGTCACGCGCCGCCTTCTCCGTCACCCCGGACCGATTTGGCGGGGGGAGACTAACCCATAGCCCACCAAAAAAAAAAAAAAAAAAAAAAAAAAGGCAAGGCGGGGTGATAAACTGTATGTTTACTACTGTACCATACGTATAAACTTAGGCACGTTTATTCTTTCAGGAGATTAAGGCGTGAAACAATGAAATAAATAATAATACTCTTACGTCGTCCTATCGTTAATTACAAGAAAACTTATGATTAATAAATGATAATGCTGATAAATTTACTTTAGGACAGAAACGATATTTTTTCTGTACTTTAGATATTTATAATAAAAGAATGAATAAATCTAAGTTGATAAATACAATAGAAATAGGAGTTATTATAGAACCTATAAAAAATGCTAGCTTAAAATAAAAATAAAATGCTTTAAATTAAGAGCTTTAAATCTATTTTATATAAGAGATTTCCCTCTATGTATTGACTCATCACGATATCTCTGGAACTATAAGGCCTACAGACTTTAAATTTGGTAGGTATATTCCTTTTACCGAGTAAAGGTCAGCTAAGAACTGATTTTACAAAATTCCACCCGCAAGGGGGGTTGCTGGGGTGTAAAAATCACATTCTTTAAATATAGCACCTACAGACATGAATTTCGGTAGGCATATTTGTGTTACGATACAGAAGTAAACTAAGAACGGCTTTTTAAAAATTCCACCCTTGAAAAGGATTGCGTAGGTGTTAACCCAAAAAATCCACATGTATCGAAAGTAAACTGCACAACTGAACTGACGTAACCGAAGCGAAGCGAGGGCGGGTCGCTAGTATAATATACTACGATTTATTCATTTATTATTCAATGTATTTGATTATTTTAGCGGGGTAAAAGACAATTGAATAGAAATTTATAGAAATATACGTACTAAAAATATTGTGACTCATAAAAATACTAGGAATAAATCTCTGATGTTTAAGCAAGTATTACACAATTGAAATAAAATTAGTTTTACGGATTCTATCGCGGTTTGAATTTGATTTTTAATTTCCCGACATTTTGAATACTTTACAGTATTCCTAGTCACCGTAGGACAGTCCTTCCGTGACCATGAACGCTGTAAAATGCGATAGAATCCGTAAAAACAGTTTTATTTCAAAATATTAGGAATAAAGATAATCTAGTTATTCATACTTCTTGTCTCCAAAGAATTAGTAAGTGTTTTGTGGAACAATGTATACGCTTATAATAAACTATTTAAAAACATCCGAGACATGCCAGTGAATAAGTTTAAAAAGCTATCAAGAAAAGTTTATATTGCAGAAAAGGTTTTAATAAAATTTCGGATTATCTGGATGATTAAACAGTTGATGGTTGCATTGGTTATGAGTAGCTCCTCAATCAACAATTTCCTTATGTTACTCTAACATTACAATTTTATGAAGTTAAGTTAGATCTAAGGACTCTAATCCTGATTACACTCACAGTCTTTTTATTGATACTTTTATAAATACACAGAGTAGCGAGTTTTACCTAATGAATTTAAGTTTTTGTTATCTTGATGTTCTGACTTAACTTTGGTTTTATAGCGTATGGTTTATTTCTGCCCATTCGAAAGTCTCTATTTGAAGTAGCTACGTGGAGTGCATCTCTTTCATCCCTTTAATATTAGTTGCGAATAGTTATGGCTGCTCACAATCGAATGCCTCTTGTGGGATCTAGTCCATCCATCATCATCTTATCATCATCTCAGCTTATATATGTCCCATTGTCGGGCTCGAGCCTCCTCCATAATGGGAGGGAAATTAACCATTATACCAGCAATACGACCCGCTGGTCGGGTGTATTGGTATAGGGTTTTGTTCGGAGTTAACCTTCTCTTTCATAGGTGTTATATGCGTTTTATATCCTTTAGTGGTTTCTTATGATCACCCACGTGTAAGATAGGGGATAGTCCATTCATACTTTTTGCTTATTTTGAAAATAAAAGATATATGTGTTGGTTAAAAAGATATCACATCGAGCGCAAATTCTTGATAAATCGTCTGTAACCGACTTTATATAAAAGAAATAACCCAAACTTAAAAATAAAGACAATGAGCCATAGCGGTGACGTCATACGCGAATATCGCATGACTTCGATTGAAGCGCGTTGGCTGGAACTCGTCTATGGCATGTAATCCACCTAGACATAGCCGCCTATAGGATAGTGCGTCTGAAGATACATTTGTTTAGTATTGGGACCAATCAGAAACTCTGGTCTATGATCATAGAGCAGAGTAGGCTCGCAGCACAGTATATCTTTCGTCTTATACATATATAATTGCTACTGCAAGTACCTTACAGATAGTTACGAAGTTATAACTGATCGCCAAGTTGAAGATAAAATAGTTTGCATCTTTGAAATTTACTGACTTTCCATAATTTAAACTTTCACTTCATCACAGCCCATAAATGTCCCACTGTTGAGCTCGGGTCTCCTCGGTGTTGGTATAGGGTTTTGTTTCGAGTTTTCCTTCTCTCACATAGATGTTATATGCGTTTTATATCCCTTAGTCGTCTCTTACGATCACCCACGGGTAAGATGAATAGTAATAATGAATAATAATAATGGTGAATAGTATTCTTACTCCGTTATCACACGGAAACGCTTTCACTGGAAACTTTCACTTACGGCTAAATAATAATAATACTAATTAGGATTGTGTAATTTTAGGTATTGGTTTGAAGAATTAGAACAAGCTACAAGAGAGAACAGAGAGCCGTCATTATGGAAAGCGTTACGGAGAGCATATTGGCTGTCTTTTATGCCGGGCGCTATTTATGTGGTGATTATAACAACTTTAAGGTATTAAAGATTTCTCAGTGTGTATTTTTAACTAACTCATTATCATCATTCTCCAGACGTCAACCCTCCTTTATAATGTAATTGTTGACCAAAAGGCATCAGATGGAGTTGGCCCAGGTCGTTATAAGGCTCTTAGTCGTCTTTTACGACATTCACGAGCAAAGTAAGGGTTGCTAGTATTCTTAGCCGCTACCACACAGCTATTATTTTATATTTAGTCCGCGGCTACGCTCACGTTTTAAACCAGATAATAATTTAAAAGTAGTATTTCCTTCGGTCGGGAGAGTATATTTATCTGGTTGAAAGGTATCCTAAAAACAAATCATAACGACAGTCTAAGCAGTGAACACCTTTCCTTGGCAGACTTGCCTTTAGTATTAATGGAACAAACAACTGAACCGGTGATAATTGGCAGCTACCGCCTATGTATAAGAGCAATACCAACAACACATCCAAGTTACTGAGTGCCACCTCAAGCGCGACTTGTTTCCAAGTCCAATTGTTTACGATCAACTAAAACTATTACGCTTATGTTGCAAATAAATCGAGGGAATACTTATAAAGAACTAGCTTCTGCCTGCAGCTTCGCCTGTGTAACTTGCCCAATTTGAATTATTACATTAAGGGAACACTTTACTAGGATAAAAAATATCCTATGTGCAGGACATCAAAGAAATGGTCTATCTATATGCCAATTTTCATTCAAATCTGTTCAGTAGTTTACGCTTGATTGAGTAATAAACGATCAAATATGTAGGATTATAATTTTTAGATTATAATATTAGTAGAATTACAGTTTAAGATTAGATTAATTCTTCCGCTTGCATGGACTACTCATAAAATAAGATTCCTGTAATGAGTGACTTCAAAATCGACATTATCTCTACAAATAAAAGCTGATAGCTTTAGTTATGTGACACACCTATATTTTATCATGCCTCTTTTAATTGACCGTTGATCGACAGAAGTTCCAGTCACACAAAGTTTTCACCACTAGTTCTAGATTCTGTACTGAAAATTGCTTGATCACACCCGATAATACTTTATTTACCATATCCTATTTTTTGGCATGCTATAGTTTGGTTCTGTGTGGGGAAACGGTAGAGGCAGCGTGTGGTCATATAATTCAATGTATTTTCTCCCCGTCGCCATTACTATTACCGATTCCTAGACATTCGTGAAGGGGTATTATATCCTTAAAATACAATTCTTCTTACAATCAGCTATCACGTATTTAATCCTTTGATTAATGATATTTTTGTTATTTCAGAATAGTCCAGCCACTATTGTTCGCCGAGCTCCTAAGCTATTGGAGCGTGGATACTACTACAACACGATATGACGCAGGATTTTATGCTTTCGCTATGTTGGGAGTAAATTTCATCAGTCTCATGTGTCAACATCATAATTCACTGTTCATGTTTCGTTTCAGTATGAAAATTAAAATAGCATGTTCGTCACTTTTATACAGGAAGGTAATTAATAATTTTGTTATTAATTAGTTCATTTCATTCATTTAAAAATAAATATATCAACTTGACTCGTTCTTATATAACATCCGCCACACTATTTAAACTTAGTAATTGTATAAATAAATTAAACGAGCAAGCAGCACACCTGGTGGTAAGTGTTACTGCCGGCCATGGATCTTTAGGCCCGCTGCCTAACAATTCAAATCCCAAACCCACCCAGTTGGGCTGCCGGCTCTCTCGCTCACCGAACGAAATGCAATAGCATATTGATATTACTCAGATGTCGATCTTCTGCGAGAGTGTGGTACTACTCCGGACGGACCGGCCCACGGCTACAGACAGAGAGCTGTCAACAGTGTGGTCATATCACTATTAAATCTGATTGAAGATATAGTACGGCTTGCAAATTGTGACATGCAATAAGGTTTCCAATATGTGCTCCTATTTCATCGCACATATTGCAAAAATTATTGGCAATAGTTTTATGACCGGCCGCCTGCCTGATTTTTACCCGCCTCAAGAATGTAATTGTTGACCATACGGCATTAGGTGTAGCTGGGTCAGGTCAATATAAAGCTTTCAATCATCTTTTACGACATCCTCGAGCAAAGTAAGGGTCTGTAGTATTCGTAGCCGCTACCTCACAGCATATTTGATCACGACATTTGATTCGAATATATTATTTATTCTATTTTTATTGTTACAGTTACTTCGCATGAGTCAAGTATCGATTGGCGAAGTGGCAGGCGGTAAACTAGTTAATTTGTTGTCGAACGATGTAGCGAGGTTTGACTATGCATTCATGTTCTTACACTACTTATGGATTGTACCAATACAGGTCGCCGTGGTCCTTTACATATTGTATCTAACTGCTGGCTACGCACCTTTTGTTGGCTTGTTTAGTGTCGTATTATTAATCCTTCCAATACAAGGTAAAATGTTATAGTGATCATTTATATTTTCTTCTTCTTCTTCTTTTTAAATTTAATATATTTTATTTTGATACATTGCAGCTGGATTAACTAAACTGACTGCTGTTGTTAGACGTGAAACAGCTCAAAGAACAGATCTGAGAATTAAGTTGATGAATGAAATTATTAATGGTATAAAGGTATTTAAAATTATATCTTATCTTCTTAATATATATAAATTACGTGTCACGTTGTTTGTCCGCGATGGACTCCTAAAGTACTTAACTGATTTTAATCAAATTTGCACAGCATGTATAGTTTGATCAAACTTGAAATATAGGATAGCTTCTATCTCAATTTATAGTCGCAATATTATTTTATTGCAAATTATTTGTCTATTATTTGACAGTCACAATTATCTGTTATCTCCAAACGATTCTAACAGATGGCGGTATCTGTTGAATGGATTGAGTGAGTATTTAATAGATGGCGCCATGTTAAACGTACAAACGTTTCATATAAGCTACAATTTATTAGCATAACCACCACGTGTTATTGAGGCTACCTTAGCCACAGCAACGCGTGGTCGGGTCTGCTAGTATTATATATAGCATTTTAAAATCACAATACTATTTACTAAATTATTAATCTTGCTTATTCGATTAATAGGAGTAAGTTATTATAATTTTAAAACAAAATGTTATTATGTAGTTTTGGGAAGTCAAATTAATTTTATAGATAATTAACCTAAAAATAAACCCTAATTTACCTAAAATTAACCTTTTTTTCAAACATCGTTTTTTTTTTTGTAATATCAAATAAAGATCATTCCTTTCTTTCTTTCTTCTCTTTTTCAAATATTTTTATAGAATCTCTCAGAAATATATAAATATGTTATTTATAAATATTACAGGTAATTAAAATGTATGCTTGGGAGCAACCTTTTCAGACAGTAGTAAAAGCAGCGCGAGCTTTTGAAATGGTATCTCTAAGAAAATCAATATTCATCCGCAGTACCTTTCTTGGATTTATGTTGTTCACAGAAAGGACTATCCTATTTGTGACAATATTAACGCTAGTACTCGCTGGTAATATGATCAGTGCTACATTAGTAAGTATACATTTTGAATTAAAGTATAACAGTCTTTTCTAAGAAATATATTAAAATTATTCGTGTGGTGACGGAGTAAGAATTCACCACCCTCCTATCTTACCCGTGGGTGATCGTAAGAGACTAAAGGATATAAAACACATAAAATCTATGCAAGAGATGGAAAACTCGTAACAAAATCTTATACCAATACGACTGACTAGCGCTAGTAGGTTAATTTTCCTCCCATTACGGAGGAGACCCGAGCTCAACAGTGGGACATGTATGGGCTGTGATGATGATGATATTAAAATTATTGGACATAAAGCATGTAAGCCATAGAAAGCACTGTAAGTATCGACGCCTTCCTTTCTCTTGCCAGTACTTATCACACAAACCACCAAAGAGCATATAAATACCAATTTTCTCCATTGCGAGTCCTTACTCAAATAAATAGATTATTTGTAGTTCAATGCATTAACTACGAAGAACTTTTGATCGAATGGCGGTAAAATTAAAGTTCATCACTGTTTAATGTTTAGAATGTATCCGATCCTAACGCCACTCTTTATATTATTGGAAATGTTTACAAGGAGTCGATAGATGGCGTTGGGATCGAATTAAATCGCGATATGGTTATGTTACACGAAAAGGTATAGACATGCATGTTTTTAAATGAATAAATGTCTCGCTCTGAGGTACTCTCTATTATTTAGTATCACTGGGCTCCTTTGGTATCCTGTACCGATATTGTACAATCACTGAAGGGTCATTATCTCTATCTTTGTACCTTCACGAACAATTGGAGAGTATACGCCTAGAGTAGTGTTGCATATCGATAGTCTACTATCGATAGACAATCAATTGTCTATCGATAGTTTACGTATAAGCAATAGTATCAATAGTATATCGATTGTATTGTAATACGTCAATACTATCGATACTATCGATAGTATCGATAGCTCTCTACGAGCAATACTATCAATAACAACGATACTATCGATACTATCGATAGTGATTCATTCGATAGTATCAATACTATCGATAGTATCGCTAACACCATTAGTTTTAACTCAAAACTATCGATACTATCGATAGTATCGACTATTTTGGACTATCGATAGCAAGCAACTATTCGATAGTATTGTTGTCTAAAGTTATGTTATGTGGTAAGCCAAGTACTGACATTATTATTAAAGAAATTTATTTAAATTTGCGTCATCATAGAGTAGAACAAGACGACTTTTGACGGGAATTTGAAAACGTCATGTGGTGCAAGAGCACATAATACAAGAGTATTATATTCGATATCGTAGTGTTTTAACGTGTTATATTAGATAATTTTGATGGCATTTTATGTAATGTGATGTGCGGCGATACTAGGATGTAGTGAATATCATATAAAAGTGCTTTACAACGTTTTCATTTTCCATCAAAATTCCCACAAGATACCATTAACAGTGTGGCCATTGCACTGTTAATGGTACAGTTTGACTTAGACAACGACTGACTTGAAAGACTAAAAACGTGAAAATATTTATAACTTGACACTGGCACCAATAGCTCGTATATGTAGCTGATTGCCAATACATAAGAAGAAGAAGAAGAGTAGAACAAATTTTAGTCAGGTGAATAACATTAAATTTGTGATACTAACAAAGTGAAACAATTATAATAGCAATACTTGCTGCTGTCAATATTTCTTGAGTTTCGGTGGGAATGTGGAAGTATTATGTCATATTCTTGTATTATTTCATTTATTTATTTTCTTTTTGAAGTAAAACTTCTTTAGGCGCGACTAGGGAGTAACACAGATTTTTTTAAATAGGATCATAATTTATTACTAGATGGCGCTGTAACAAAGTTAATGGATTCTAAGAGGACATGTATTAGAGTCTAAATCGCGTTATAGTAATTTTTGCAAATTTTAACTATATATATTAAAATTTATAATGAACTACTGTACTTGCTTCAATTACCTGTTTCGAATGAACAATATTAATATAACATTTGTAATAATCATTGTAAAGCACATGAATAATAGATATAATTATAATATAATATTTATTTATTTAAGTTAATATTTAATCATTTTAGTGATATATGTCGTCAACGCCAAAGAAGTTTTACTTCAATCGCGCGTAAAGGTTTACAGGCACACATTTTTTTTTCTTTTTGTTAAAATGGGTCAATCCTATGAAGAAATTCGACATATTTTAAAACTTTATTACAAAAAAGATACATGCAACGCAAGCTGTGAACAAATTGTGACGTTTATGGACCTAATGTGGTGTCAGAGAGAGTAACACAATGGTTTAAATGTTTTCAATTCGGGAATTTTGATGTCAACGTTGCATCTCGCTCATTTCATTTTCAATTGTATATAATATACAATTAAAAAATTATTCTGGATTCAGTTAGATATATATTTCTATATCCCTATAATGTGAAGTTACATATATGTAAGCATATTTTTAATAGAGCCTTCTAGATGGATCACATTGCAATCGAGCATACAGAGAACTTATGTTTTTCGGACCCTGTTAAATTTACTTCACTAGATTAATATCGCTAAAAATACAACAAATCTAATGACTAATTACGGCCATAATTCTGTGTAGAATTGTAACTCAGAATTCTTGATTATGTTTTTCATAATTTTGTTTAACCGAAACTTTCAAAGCTAATGATTACACTAAAATTTTATAGTAATAGACATTCTGAGTTTCATTAGTATACTGGAACAAACCATTTTTTTCATTTTATTGCTTATGGTGGCGAACGAGCAAGCAACACACCTGATGGTAAGTGTCACAGTCGCCCATGGAGCTTGGCAATACTAAGGTTATAGCTTAGGCCACTGCCTACTAATAAAATCCCCAAACCCACCCAGTTGAACTGCCAGCTTTTTCGCTCACCGAACGAAGCGCAATAGCACATTGCCATTACTCAGACGCCGATCTTCTGCGAAAGTGTGTTACTACCCCGGAACCACCGGCCCGCAGCTGTAGACAGAAAACTGTCAACAGGGTGGTACAAGTACAAGGTACCACTTACATTCATTCACACATTCCGATCCAATTGTCCAGAAGTCTCGCAGCATTATAATTTTACTCAACTTTCAATGGCTATTGATCTTAACCATTATTAGCTAACTTGGGCTTCAAAGTAAGAACGCAAATGCACGTTACTGCTAGAAAAGTCACCACAAAATTCACTGAAAACAAGCAACAGGGACACAACTACGGTATTTATATTTTTAAGCAATACTATTGAAAATTTTCTGGCAATCGATAGCCCGAAATAGTCGATACTATCGATAGTATCGATAGTTTTACGCTAAAACTAATGGTATTAACGATACTATCGATAGTATTGATACTATCGAATGAATCACTATCGATAGTATCGATAGTATCGCCGTTATTAATAGTATTGCTCGTGGAGAGCTATCGATACTATCGATAGTCTCGATAGTATTGATATGTACGATACTATCGATAGTCCTATCGATAGTATGAATACTTTTTGAGGTTAACTATCGATAGTCAAACTATCGATTTTTATGCAACACTGGCCTAGAGTTTATTCATTATATTCCATATCTGATAGGGAGTATAAGCAGTCAGTCAAACCGCATTTCCTGGGCTTGTGACATCTGATGTAATGAGGTGACTTTGTGTAAAAGAATTTATAAATTGGGTTTCCTATTCTGCATTTCCAATCGATTGAAGTTGGTATTGATATTTCGTCTTTAAGCAAAATATAAACTTCCATTTGCTCTCCATAGTGAATACATAATGTTAAAATAATTAGTATAATTTAAAGAGTATGAAACATCAGAATTCCAATGTCGATAGATCCAAATTAGGAACTAGACACATTACCTGGATTTACTTAACGAACCTTGCACCAATTCAAGAAAAAAAAAACTTTATTAATGCGTCTTGGCGTTGAATTAAATACCCACCATCATTATTCTAATAAACTATTATTTTAGTCTAATTAATTTAATTTAGTCTAACTATTATAAAACTATTATTTTAGTCTAATTAACAATTAGCTAAGTAAATAACGACAATCGCCATTCATGAATAATCGATCCAAACTCTTTTTTTTTTCAGATATATCCTATTCAACAATACTTCAGCACGATTCAAATAAACGTAACATTGATCTTGCCGCTCGCGATTTCGAGTTTATCTGAGATGTTGGTTTCTTTAGAACGTATCCAGAGTTTCCTTGTAATGGGTAATTGTTTCATCTAGTTTTATTTTCCCCATATGTGTGTAAATAATCTATCCAAATATGTTAAAGTACAGTAGTACACTAGATTTTATAAAATCTAGTGTAAAGATAGTTTAAATTGGGCTGATTACTTTGTCATGCTATTCCCATACGATGAATACTATGTACGAATACACAAACAAATCAAATTACCACAACTTATGGGATTGCCACGCCTATACTTGTCGTCACAATTTTTATAGTTTTTTTTTTTGCCTATATTCCTTAAGCTTAAAGAGTATACAAATATGCCATGTGTGTTATGCATTTTGTCTTTTAGTTTTTAGTCGCAAATAATATTGGTCGATCTTTTACTATCGTTTACCGAGCACGGGTTCAGAACTTGATATTGGCATTAAGTATTTAACATAGCATAGGTAATATCTTCATAACAAAATCCATTTTCATCCCAACCCCTAAAAATAAAAGTTTTCACAAGTCAGTTTTAGTCAAGATTAAAATGATAACTGATTAATCCAAAGTTAATTATATTAAATTCACATCCACACATTTCAGTATTTGATTACATTAATTACTTAAGAAAAATCACTTGTAAAAGATTACTATGAACACAATTATCAACTTTTAATAACAAGATTTATCTTGTATGCTATGTAATATTAATAGTATTAATCATTTTATGTAACAAAAACTGATAGGATACAGATACGGTGCGTGGCAGCGTTAAGTATCTATTTGATAGTAGAATATGGCGTTAGACTTCCAGAGTACAATATGACGTTAGAGTGGCATTTTTCAAAATCCGTATTATTTGCTAAAAAAAAGTAACAATAATTATCTATATATATATATATATATATATATATATATATATATATATATATATATATATATATATATATATATAAAAGAGCTTGTCCTGATTGACTGATTCATCATCGCACAGCCTAAACCGCTGGGGGTAATTACATGAAATTTTGACAGTTGCTGTCTTTTATTATTGTAGGCGCTCACTAAGAAGGGATTTTTGGAAATTTCTCCTCTAAGGGTGTTAAAATAGGGGTTGCAAGTTTGTATCTAACTTCGTCAGTTTTAAAGATAGATTCGTGAAACTTTGTATTCGTCTATTTAATATTAAATAAATAAAAACGTAATTCAACATTTTTGAAAATTTATCCTAAAACGGTGAAAAGTAAGGGGTTGAAAGTTTGTATGAAACTTCGTCAGTTTTGAAATTAGATCCCTGATTTTTTTTATTAGTTATTTAATGTTAAATAAAAATTTACCTGTCTCAACATTTTGGGAAATTCTTCTTTAAGGGAGTGGAATAGGGGTTGCAAGTTTTTTTATGATACTTTGTCATTTTTGAAGTTAGAACCGTTAAAATTTGGATTTGCTTATTTAATATTAAATAAACAAATACGTGTCTCAGCATTTTTGGATATTTCTTACCTAAGGGTGAAAAATAAGGAGTTCCGGGTTTGTATGAACCTTCGTCAGTTCTAAAGTTAGATTAGTTTTGAGCTATTAAATGTTAAATTAGGCAATAACTTTTTCACAATTTTTGAAAATTTCTCTCCTAAGGGTGTAGAATAGGGGTAGCAAGTTTTTTATGAAACTTTGTGAGTGAAGTTAGAAACGTAAAAAAATGTATTTGTCTATTTAATATTAAATAAAGAAGTAGTTGTTTCAGCATTTTTGGCAATTCTTTCCCTAACGATGTAAAATAGGGATTGCAAGTTTGAAACGTCGTCACTTTTGAAGAAGATCCTTGAAAAATTGTTTTTAACTATTTAATATTAAACAAAAAGATACGTGTTTCAGCCTTTTTGGAAATTTCTGCCCTAAGGGTGTAAAATAAGGGTTACGAGTTTGTATGAAATTTAAAAAACTTCGTCAGCTTTAAAGTTACATCCCTGAAAATTCGTTTTTTAATATTCAATAAAGGAATACCTGTTTCAGCATTTTTGTAATTTTGTCCCCTGGGGTGAAAAATAGGGATTGCAAATTTGTATAAAACTTCGTCAATTATGAAGTAAGATCCCTGAAAATTTATTTTTAGCTATTTAATATTTAAAAAAACGTGTTTTAGCATTTTTTGGAAGTTTCTTCCCTGTGGGTCTAAAATAGGAGTTGCATTTTTTTATGAAACTATTCGTTTTGAAGTTACATTCGTGAAAATGTTTATTTGACTCTTTAGTACTTACGAAAAGAAATACGTATTTCAGCAGTTTTAGAAATTGCTCCGCTGAGGATGTAAAATGTGGATTGCAACTTTGTATTAAACTTCGTCGACTTTGAAGTTAGATCAGTGAAAATTTGTATTTAGCTTCTTAATGTTAAATTAAAAAAAATCGGCCAAGTGCGACTTGTACTCGAGCACGAAGGGTTCCGTAAAACTAAAAAAAAATATGTAATGTAACTAAAAATTTGAGGTTTTCTAAATTTTTCCTTTTATATGTGCTATAAAACATTGCCAAATTTCAAGATTCTTGATCGACTGAAGGTATTCTTTAGGTTTTGATTCCCGGCATTTTCTTGGCTGTAAAATACCCCTATTTTTATGAAATTACAAGTTTTTCATGAAACTTTGTGTCAGTATTCAAGTTATATTAGTGAAAATTTGTATTTGGCTATTTAGTACTAAATAAAAAAGTACATGTTTCATCATTTTTAGAAATTTTACCCAAAGATAGGGATTGCAAGTTTGTATGAAACTTCGTCAAATTTGAAGTTCGATCGATGATTATTTGTATTTGATTATTTAGTATTAAATAATAAAAATACGTGTTTCATAATTTTTGGTAATTTCTACGAGTAGGATGTAAAATACAGGTTGCAAGTTTGTTATGAAATTTTAACAGTTTTTAAGTTACATTTGTGAGGATTTATGTTTCGCTATTTAGTGTTTCATTATTTTTGGATATTTTCAAATAAGGATATAAAACAGGGGTTGCACGTTTATTAGAAACTTCATCAGTTGGCTGTTTGATATTAAATGAATAAATACATAATTTCAGCATTTTTGATTTTTTTTTAATTTTGTTTTTATTGCTTTTGGTGGCAAACGATCAAACAGCACACCTGATGGTAAGTGTCACTGTCGCTCATGGACCTTTGCAATACCAAGTGTATAGCTAGGCCGCTGCCTACCAATATAAATCCCAAACCCACCCAGATGGGCTTCCGACTCTCTCGTTCACCGAACGAAGCACAACAGCACATTGCCATTGCTCAGACGTCGATCTTCTGCGAGAGTGTGGTACCACCCCGGACGGACCGGCCCGCGGCTATAGACAGAAAACTGTCAACAGCGTGGTCCTACCACTACTGTTGTACACGAATGTTGTTATATTAAAAATAACTAAGGCGTGTTTCAATGTTTTTAGAAAAAGGAGACTTTAAGGGACTAAACTAGAGGTTATAGTTGTATGAAAATTGACACTTTTGGAATTAGATCTATAGAACTTAGTACATTGATGCTTAAGTATAAATAAATTCATAAGGATGGTTGACGTTAGGCAGGCGGCTGGTCATATTTAAGGTAAAAAAAAAATATTGTCAATAACTTTTGCAATATGTAGGAAGAGGAGTTCATATTGCGTCCACTCTGAATAATTGGTAAATAATATAAAAAATAAAATAAACTTATATTTAGTTAAAAAAAAACATAAAATTAAGAATCGTCTATTATCAAAATAAAAGTGTATATTATTTTTAGGGTTCCGTACCTCGAAAGGAAAAAACGGAACCCTTATAGGATCACTTTGTTGTCCGTCCGTCCGTCTGTCCGTCTGTCTGTCTGTCAAGACCCTTTTCTCAGGAACGCGTGGAGATATCAAGCTGAAATTTATATAAATACTCAGGTCTACTATCCCTTAGAGCTGTGAAAAAATTAAACTTTTAAGCTAATGCAATCAAAAGATACAGCTGTTTATGTCGCAAATTTCTGCAAATTTTCGACACTCGCAAGGGAATCAAAATCTACAGGGTACTGCCCGTGAACTCAGAATCCTGAAATTTAGTACGAAGCAATGTATTATATACACACACGCACATATAAAGGAAAAATTATGAAAACCGTAAATTTTTGATTACTTCATATATAAAAAGTATTTTTAATAATTTTAAACTCACTACCCCTTTTCACCTGAACGTGTAGAGGTATTAAATTGAAATTCGTATCAAATACTCAGGTCTATAATACCTTTAAGTTGTAACAAAATCAAACTTCTATGTCAACGCAATCAAAAGAAATAGCAATTTAAGCCGCATATTTGCGAAACTCGCAACTACTTGCAAGGGAATCAAAACCTAAAGGGTACTTCCAGTCGACCTAGAATCTTGAAATTTGGCATAAAGCAATGTTTTATAGCACATATAAAGGAAAAATTCAGAAAACCTTAAATTTTTAGTTACATCACATATTTTTAAGCTATTGCATAGCTTTTATCGCGGGCTTTGAGCGCGGCGACCGAATCAAGAAATTCCGTAACGAAAATAAAACCTAAGATTGTATGGTTGAGAAGCAGCAGTTAATTTTGCACTGACTATACGTAGGCAGCGTGACCGAGTGGTCTAAGGCGCTGGTTTTAGGCACCGTAGGCGTGGGTTCGAATCTCACCGCCGTCAAACTCTTTTTGCAAAATTTATTTATAATAATTCAATAATATTATAAATAAAACGGTTTAAAAAGGTATACTTTAAATGTTTTAATAAATTAGTAGTTTTAATAAATAGATGTAACTTGAATTAATATCAAAGAAAAAAAACTTTAATTAATATAAAAAAAAAATACTGCATAAATATTTTTTTAGTTTTACGGAACCCTTCGTGCGCGAGTACAACTCGCACTTGGCCGATTTTTTTAATTTATTATTTCTTTATTAATTTAAGATATTATCTTACTAATTAAATTTTGATCATTGAAACAACTGGCCATATTTTAATATATCCACACGGGCGAAGCCGTGGGAGACAGCTAGTATTTCATAAATAGAAAATACATTGATAACATTTTTTATAGGTGAACGATCAGATTTACAAGCGACTCCTCAAGTAGTCAAGGAAATTTTCAACATTAAAAATGAACAGAAGGAATCGGATTTTGTACTAGCACGGAAATATACTCCAAGCGATACAGTTCAACCCAGGGAGTCTGTTGATGGATCTGTTTTAACAGAATATCCTATAGAATTAAATAAAGTAAATGCTTCTTGGACTTCATCTGAAAAGTTAAATGAAATGACACTTAAGAATATTTCACTACGTGTAAGAAAAGGCAAACTATGCGCTATTATTGGTCCTGTAGGATCAGGCAAGGTAATATATATATATTTTTTTTACTGTTTATCTTATATTATTTTTATATTTTTAAATCATAATCATGTTTGCAGTCCTCTTTACTTCAAGTTTTGTTAAAAGAATTACCGCTAAGTAGTGGCACGATGAGCATCAATGGAAGAATTTCTTACGCTTGTCAAGAGTCTTGGCTGTTCCCTGGTACGGTGCGAGAAAATATTTTATTTGGACTGCCTTATGAGATTGAGAAATATAAAAGGGTATGTTTTAATTTTTACAATATTATTTAGATACATAAATTCAGCTCAAACTTTTTCTGTCAAATTTTTATGAAAATTTTAAGAGTTTTTATGATTTTATAAATAGGCTATCTATTTAATATAATTAACTATATAAATAATTATCCGTGTGGTGACGGAGTAAGAATACTAACCACCACCCCATATCTTACCCGTGGGTGATCGTACAAGACGACTAAGGGATATAAAACGCATATAACATCTATGCGAGAGAAGAAAAACTCGAAAGAAAACCCTATGCCAACACGTCTGACCAGCGCAGTATAGTAGGTTAATTTCCCTCCCATTACTGAGGAGGCCCGAGCCCAACAGTGGGACATTTATGGGCTGTGATGATGATGATGATTTAATATAATATGATAAATATTATTGTCAGTTTGTAATAAATTCTATTCCACTAGAAATTTCAACGCCAATAATATATGACGTTTTAACACGACAAATATATTTAATGTGCACCATTTTGAAACCTACTACAAACCTAACAATCAATTCCTCACTAACTAGAACATAGTTATTCTCTTTGCAGTATTAGCGTAAAATTGTATTACTTTTACGAGTATTTTACTGTGAGTAAAATATATTATTTTATAAATTGTCAGTTTTTTCTATAGTTATTTAAAACTCGCAACTCTGTATTATTTATATTCATTGTATTAATTTTTTTTTCAAATTCACAGGTTTGCAAAGTGTGTTCTCTAAAACCAGATTTTAAGCAATTTCCGTACGATGATCTGTCGTTAGTGGGAGAAAGGGGAGTTTCTCTCTCTGGAGGACAAAGAGCTAGAATCAACTTGGCTAGAGCAGTTTATCGTGAGGTATATATTTATATTATTTTTTGTGTTTTTGAGTTTACATGTACAAATGACTTTTTGACTTTGCATTACAAAGTTACATTTTTTTTTTTTTGTGATAGGCTATGGTCTGGACACATGCCAGCTATTCAGTACGGGGCGGTGGAAGGGCGGCGCCTGGCCCCATAGCCCATCGTATTCCCCTCTACCGCCAATGGGCCTGGCACTAGTACCGCTTCCTTGACATCCGTGGCCAGCCCGCCGTGTTACCCTTTCGGGTACCATCCCCCGTCGCCGTCACGTGGTCAGCCTCTCTGTGGGTAACGGACTATTCCCCGTTCAAGTCACCCACGATCTCGACTGGGACGGCATTAGGCGCAGGTACTCGCGTCTGCGCCGCTCCAGGCGCCGGTGGCGGAGCGTTTCACTGAAGAGGATTTCCACTCGGTACCACCCCGCCTCCTCCTTTCGCGAGACGACTGCCTCGCAGATTGCGGCGATTGCGTCCCAGTTCCTGACGCTGTCAAGCATCGCCTTAGTGATTGTTGGCAGCATCAGTTCGGCATCGATGATTGTGACGAGTTCACGGTTCTGCTCTATCAGGCCACACAGACCTCGAGCGTATACTGCGCCGTGTCCTCATCGCAATCATAGTGGTGGCAGGATGGTGTCCTCTCTCTTCTTGCCACTATGTGTAGGTACTTGCCGAAGCAACCATGTTTCGTCAAGACGAGCACCAGTCGAATAAAAGGAATCCCATGCCATCGACTCAACCATTCTATCAGCATTAGCCGGAAGGCTTCCACAGTATAAACGCTGAACCCAGGTCTCTTCAGCTGGACTAGCCAACGGGTAATAATGTCGCGGCGGACGTCGCGCCGCCCGGTGGCTCACTCACGGCGCGAGACATTGCTGCCCCCTACCAGCATTGCCGATACCCACTGGTAAAGTCCAGCAAGTATCTCCGGCCCTCTGTGATCGCCACAAGAGGGCTCTGAGATGGGCGGTCCGGGACCCCAAACGTGAAATTTTAGTTCTGTGACCCGTGGGACTACTCATTACTATATGTACTGTACTTTAATAACATGGAGACTATTAAAATATCATGTAATAATTCAATAATATATATTTTGTTCTTTTTTTAAGGCCGATATCTACTTGCTAGATGATCCACTATCAGCGGTAGATGCTAATGTGGGTAGACTTCTATTTGAAGAGTGTATTAAAGGATACCTTAAAAACCGCACCTGTATTTTAGTTACCCATCAAATTCATTACCTCAAAGCGGCTGACTTCATTATAGTGTTAAATGAGGTAATTAATTTTATTTCTTTTCATTAAGTATATTTTAAAATTATAGTTTGTTATATCTATACACCTACAGCTACTTTAGAATTCAAGATATTATATCATGGGGCATCTTTAAGTCACTGTAATACTTACTTATTTTTAACGTACAAGCATGGGCTATCATAGCAATTACACTTGGATGGACCTGGAATGTACTATCTCCGTCGTATTACGTTACTAACTAGAAGTAAGTTCAAGGTTTAGGAAGTAAAGAAATTAAATGTCGCAGGTTCTGCCGCGCGCTAAAAATAACTACTCTATGCTTAGTATTATGATTTTTATGATTGTTTTAATAGATTAGAGCCGTTTGTTAACTTTTCTGCACTCTTACACAAAAAAATAACAATAATTTGTAGATTGTCTGTGGAATCAGTCATTAAACTATTACCAAGCATCATCATCATCACAGCCCATATATATCCCACTGTTGGGCTCGGGCCTCCTCCATAATGGGAGGGAAATTAACCTACTATACCGCGCTGGTCAAACGTGTTGATATAATAGGGTTTTGTTTCGAGTTTTCCTTCTCTTGCATAGATCTTATATGCGTTTTATATCACTTAGTCGTCTCTTACGATCACCCACGGGTAAGATAGGGGGTGGTGAATTGTATTCTTACTCCGTCACCACACGGATATTTACTATTACTAATAATAACTATTACTAAATATTAAATTAATTATGAATGTTGTAATAATAATTACAAATATACGCAAGCTTAACATCATATAATTTGTATTGCTTTCTCTAATTATTATTTTTTTTATTTTAGTAACTAACTCAATATGATAATAAATATAATATTGTTTTCATCGATCGATATACAGTATGACTGGTAAATGACTGTACATATTGAAGGAGACGATAAATAATGGTCACATGTAACAAATAAAAATATAATAAGAAGGTAATATTAATTAACTAAATAGTAAACCTCAACAATATTAGTGTGTCAGGATTCTCAAAAAGATGGTCACCTTCTCAACATTTCTCGATACAAATCAATCGCACCTCGTACACTGCCATTTGGTCGAGCATATGCAATTTCCCAACACTCTTAGTGCGAATAACACATTCTATCACACTTCACACACAAATAGTCACGGTTAAAATCGAAACGCGGGCAATCGAAAGACGCGTAGGTTAACAAACACGGAAATGCAAAACACCCGATACGGCGCACGCGCTTTGACTGATCAGCTGACCACAGACGGACACTCACCCCGGGGACATCCCTCGGGGGTAGGGGGGCAGAGTGTGCACGGGAGCCACTACTTACCACTGTTGTCAAGGTCACGCGCTCGGCTAGTTACTATTTTAATGCAATTTCAATATCTATGCGGAGGTGTACGTAAATAATTATTTTTATAGGACAATTAGTTCAAAATATAAGTATCAATTTTTTTTATATATTCGGTATCAGAATCGAGTACTGAATACCCTCCCTCAATATGTACAATCTTTTACCAGTCACGCTGTATATATAATCTATTTTATATATTGTGTCTTAAAAAAAAAATAACATCCCAACTATTAGTTGTTTGAATGTTGGTATAATAAGATTATCAATATATGTATATGTAAGTCACTAAGATGAGATATGTTGAGGAATGTGACAGTATTATTGTTAACATATTTTTTAATATCTTTTCGGCAGGGCGGCATAGAAAATATGGGTACATACGATGAATTAGTGAAGACCGGTACAGAATTTTCAGCTTTATTGTCAAATGCCAGCACTAAAGAGGATGCCGACACCGAAAACGTGAGTGCTTTTTAATTGAATTTCTACTATAGTAATAAGTAGAGATGTGACATGTTTATTGCCGGGTAACAATTTTATCTAATTTATAGAAAGCAAAAAGTATGTTAAACCTATTAATTTGCATTTTCTACAATAAAAGCTAAGTGGATTTTAATTAAAAGTATACAAAAACAATTATATAGAAAATGTATTAAAAACTGAACTATGTAATTTTATTATTTAATTACAATAATAGTCCCTGTTATTAGTGCAAAATATATAAGCAATTGTCAATGTTTTTTTTTTACCATTAGAATTCTAGTAATACTTTAAATTTCTATTTTTTTTAATTACTTTATGATCGCCGATCTGAATTGCTGATTATAGGGAAACCTGTGTCCAGCAGCGGACATCGATAAGCTAATAATGGATGGATGGATGGAGACTTTGTAATTGTAATACGATACTTTTGTGTTGTGACACATCGACACCTCAACTATGTAATACAGTAGTATAATATAGTAATATTATGATGCTAAACAGCCGTTATAACTACGTATTTGAAAGCAAAATTCTCACTCCTTCTCAGAAAAAATATCACCAAAAAAACCTATTTGTGAAATAATTCGTGGCAAATATATTATTATTTTCAAAAACATAATTGTCACACTGGCAAAATATAGGAAAATAACAGAATAGTATAAATATATATTTCATTGCTTAACCTAAAATAATGGAAATAACATTGAAAAAAACCTATCATATCATATTTTTTTTAACTGTAACAAATTATAAATGATTAAGCTGTTTTTCTAAAGTTTTTTTTCTGTTTATAGTTTATACACTGTGACACAATAGAAAAAAAAAATCTCACTATAACACTTTGCAGTACATAATAACACTTACTCTAAATTTACAAATATTGTATAGCGATCCATAGATCGCTGATGCTTGTGGTAGGTAAAAAGACTACCTGTAACTCACCAGGGCATCCACGGGGACCATATACAATTGAACTGGATGTCAATCAGATAATGTAATAATATCAAATAGTTATTACGTTATCTTATTGATCTGAATAGAATTTGTAGAATATTATGTCTTATCGAATATTTTTTTATGTTCTGGTATATCAGAAAGAGAGACCAACTATTGAGCGCGGAATATCGAAAATCTCCGTTAAGAGTAATGAAGAAAGAGAAGAGCGAGTACAGATTCAAAAGGAAGAAGAACGAGGAACTGGCAGTCTCAAATGGAATGTGATCTGGACGTATTTGAGATCTGTACAGTCGTGGTGCATTGTAATTACAGCGTTGATGGCATTATTTATCACACAAGGCTCTGCTACCACTGCTGACTACTGGATTAGTTATTGGTAAGATGCTTTCAGCGACCTTTTTCTCTTTAAATTCAACTGCACATTAATTTATAGTAGATACCCGGCTATAAATTAATTTAATATAGTTTTAAATAAATTTAACACATCAATATTATTAATAATAGTTCTTAAATTTATATTGATACTAACAGAGTATGGAGTTCTAAATTACCAAATAAATTACATTATTTAATAATAATAATGTAATTTATTTCGGAATGCAGAACTACATATTATTTATTGCACATCGATCTTTGGAAAGAGGTAATCGGTTAATTGCGACTTTGTAGAGTGTCGTCTCCGTCGCCACATTACCTGCGCAATATTTGTCAGTTATACAAGTTCAAAACAGTGTAGTTGCGTCCAATCAAAACTAAATACAACCCACATAATACAATTGTTTTAACAGTTCCTAAACTGATACTGTTAGCACTTCGTGCAATGTCATACACATAAATAGTGTGCAACAGGGACAGTGCTATACCATGCCAAAATTAATTGTCTTTTTCTAAAAGTCGATGTGCATTTAGAGTAGAGTACATCTCTGAAAAAAAACCAACCATCTCTGAAAAATTTTAAGAGTGGTAGGACCACGCTGTTGACAGCTTTCTGTCTACAGCCGCGGGACGATCCGTCCGGGGTAGTACCATACTCTCGCAAAAGATCGACATCTGAGTCATGGCAATCTGCTATTGCGCTTCGTTTGGTGAGCAAGAGAGCCGGAAGCCCAACTGGGTGGGTTTGGGGATTTTATTGGTCGGCAGCGGCCTAAGCTTATACCCTTGGTATTGCAAAGGTCCATGAGCGGCAGTGACACTTGCCATCGGGTGTGCTGCTTGCTAGTTTGCCACCAGAAGCATTATAAAAAAAAATCTAAGTGCAATTCACGTAAATATATGAGTATTCATAGTTATTGTATTCATAGTTATTGTTATCTAATTTTGAAATAAAATTACAATATTTTTAATGTACAAGCTATTCATTACAAATACTGATAGTTTAAAACGTATTAAAAAAATAAGCACTCATTTGCTCTTCTGAAGAATGAGCTGAATACTTTCATCGTTCCCTGAGTCATTCTTTGGCTAGTCAAGTCTTTTAGTTCTCTGGTTAGTCGGAGGCGTGCTGTCCGTCGCTGAAATAAATCCTCGATTACCCTGGTTATGTTACAGCGCTACTGTAGTGAAACTCCTTTAGATTTGAAGGATTAATCAAATCTTAAGATTTCATTTTATATTATATATATATATATATATATATATATATATATATATATATATATATATACATGTATACACAAATACACATACATGTAAGTAACTAAATATAGTCATTTTTCAGGACAAACGAAATAAGCTTATATGAACAATCATTGCCTGAAGGACAAGAGCCAGGTTCGTTTCAATATCAATATTTTTAATATTATTTATGGCATTAATTATATATCTAATAAATATTTATATATTACAGATCCGAGTTTGGATACACAGATAGGCTTGCTAACAACAGCAGAATATCTTATAGTTTATGGTTCATTGATATTGGGAATTATTATATTTGCGCAATTGAGAATCATTTCATTCGTAGTGATGACAATGCGAGCATCGCAAAACCTTCACAATACAATTTATAAAAAGTTAATCGTTACAGTTATGAGGTTCTTCGATAACAATCCTTCAGGTAAACATCATCAATCTGTTATTCTGTCATCGCAGAAAATTGGATCCTCTTTTTAAATGAAATGGACTAAGGTGGACAAAGCCCAATCATCGTATGCTACTTACTAACAGGTTAACAGAAGTGAGAAAACTTCACAATTCAACCAGAAAATTTCCCATGCTGGGTA
The DNA here is from genome assembly GCA_905163515.2 of Lymantria monacha. Taxonomy (NCBI): domain Eukaryota; kingdom Metazoa; phylum Arthropoda; class Insecta; order Lepidoptera; family Erebidae; genus Lymantria; species Lymantria monacha. The sequence continues at coordinate 21,668,441 of LR991082.1, forward strand.
CCTACAGACAAAACAAAAAAAAACGAACGAATAAACTACCGTGTATGAACGATTCATCTCAGATCAGGCAATAGATATGCAGTCATATATCCACGGCGCATGTGGTTCGCTTAAAATCCGGAGGTCCGGCTGTACTCCAGACAATTGAGCGGGGTGGGTTGAAAATATAGCCTGTCCAAAAAGGGTTCGCATTTGGCTACGCCCTACCCCATGTCGGTATATCAAAGTTCAGTAGGTCTAAATAATAGCGAAAGTGAACAAGCGTAATGGCTAAAGCTAGATATTTACCAGCCTTTCCCCGACTTTGTTTGTTTGTTTGTTATCTATAGGTATAAGTACGTATAGAACAATATTAACATAAAATTTTTTTTTAAATGCTCAATATTGTTTCTTTATTTTTTAAGGACGTATTCTAAATAGATTTTCTAAAGATATGGGTGCTATGGACGAGCTTCTACCACGAACCATTTTGGAAACTATTCAGATGTATTTATATCTACTTAGTATATTAATACTGAATGCCATAGCTTTACCGTGGACTTTGATACCAACAGTGGTCCTTCTTATAATCTTCATCTTCCTACTAAAATGGTATCTAAATGCTGCGCAAGCTGTGAAAAGATTGGAAGGCACAAGTAAGTAATTAAATATAGTACGAAATATCTTTATATATGATTGTAAACATGATACTATTAATAATGATCGATAATTAAATAAGTGTAATTTCGCTAACACACATGGTCGATACAATATGTACTCTTATTTTATAGTACATAGGTACTCTAAAAGTCATTGGCAATAATTTTATGACCGGCCTGCCAGACGTCAACCCTTCTTGGGAATGTAATTGTTGATCAAACGGCATCAGATGGAGTTGGGCCAGGTCGTTATAAGACTCTTAGTCGTCTTTTACGACATCCACGAGCAAAGTAAGGTTTGGTAGTATTCGTAGCCGCTACCATACAGTGGTCACAGTGGTAAAAGAAACAATATCTCCTAGGTAATATTATGTATAGACAAACATTTTCACATTTAATCATTTTTTAAATCAAGTATTTAATCGAAATTAAGATTTTATGTAAAATTTTAAGGGAGCCAATTTCTTTTTGCAGGGTTACCTATCATAATGTAGTCACAGTATTTTTAATGAAATTAATATTAATTGTATTTCTAGAAATAATTTGATTCACTAGTTACTGAATGGATAAGGTTCATGAGCGACAATTATCACTTACTATCACGAGGGTTGCATGCTTGTTTACCACCAAAAAGCAATAAAACTGTATGCTGTTAAAATTGTTTATAATAAGTTATTATTTGACAACTTTATACTTTTTTAAAAAAACCAACTTACGTCTTGTTCAATGTGTTATCGATGTGACCGAGCCGGATTGTTTTAAATTTACCGCGTTTGTTTTAAATAATGGATCGGAGAGTTATTTGAAACCAATTTTGATCTTAAGAGAAAGAACGCCAACACAAATTAAAAATGTGTGTCTATGAACTATCGAACTGATAATGAAAATGTATATAAAAGTTTATTTTGTTTAAATACACGATAAACGTAGTCATTTTGTAGTCGGATCTTAACCTATAATAATAAACTTTATACGATCCATAATTAGGATATATGCATAACGCAAATGCATTTATTTCAAATATTTCAATCTTATCATTAAAATCTTAATATGTTAAACATAATATAGGTATGTATATGGGTAAATAAAATATCATGTGTACTAAATATATTAAAAATAAAAAACTCCGCCTGATTCGACTGCCAATCGAATATCAAAAGAAACTACTAATATAACCTTATTCGTATCTTCATTTTTTGGCCGCCTTGGGAATTGAACCGAGGACAGATGCACGTTTATACCACTGGACTAAATGTGGCGGTAAAAACTAATACTTTTACTACAAAGTTAATAAAATTTAACTAATACTTGAGAGTGCACACAAATCAGAAAAAACTGGATGTTTGTTTGTATAATGATGGACTAGAGATAATATATTGCCTTCATATCCACTCATATAAAAAGGATCCAAGGCGACTAAGAAAATAATTTCTATATATACGCAGCTACATGATCTGTCATCCGGTTTAAAAATACCTCTATTTTCTACAAGACTTGATAAAATGAATGGTTCATGGTACAGTTCTTCTCAATATGTCGAGATAAAAAATTGGTATTGAATACAAAATACTCAGTAGACATTCTATGAAGATAAAGGTAGCGCAAAATTTATTATTTTAATAAAATAGTTTCGTTTAGTTGAGTTTTATTATATTTATAAATAAATATACATAGGCGTACAACTTTGCTTCTGCGGTTTTTTTTCCGAAATTCGAGGCTTTATTGTAAAAAACTGGTTATACATTAATGATTCAAAGTATTGTCCAACGCTGGCCACTATTTTCTCCTATCTTAATACTTCAATTGATTAATTTTACCAGTATGTTAAAATCTTCTATGGGATCATGTAAATAATGGGCAAACTGGGAAACTTAAAACAACTCGAGAATCTACGTTCTCAGTTGCATGTAACCCCGTCAATCGCGATAATGTCATAATCGCCACGTTTAGTAGCCAGCTTGATGATACCACACGCTGAAAAATTTGTCCCACCTAGGCGCCCCAGCGCCACCTGGCGCGAGGATGCCCGCCGAGAAGTCATCGCCCGTTGGGCTACGCGGCTGGAGAGGCCTAGACACGGTGTTATTACCGTTGAGGCCCTCCGGCTCGTACTGATAGAGTGGATGGAGCGGCGGCACGGAGTCCTCTCTTTCCGGTTGGTGCAGGTCTTGTCGGGGCATGGTTGCTTCGGCAAGTACCTGCACACGGTCGTGCGGAGGGAGTGGACTCCGTCTTGCCACCATTGCAGTAGCGACGAGGACACAGCGCAACATACGCTCGAGGTATGTTCGGGCTGGGATGGGCAGCGCCGTGACCTCGTCGCTGTCATCGGTGCCGACCTGACGCTGCCGGCTGTTGCGTGAGCGATGGTCGACAGCGTCAGGAATAGGGACGCGGTCGCCGCCTTCTGTGAGGCTGTCATCTCGCAGAAGGAGGCGGCAGAACGGGCCCGGGAGGATTCCCGTGACCCGGGCCGCCGCCCGCGGCCGGGGCGGCACAGGTGCGAGTACCTGCGCCTGATGCTGCCCTAACCGAGGCTTCAGGTGATCGGACCGGGGAATTGTCCGGTCACCCGACGTGAGGCTACCGCGTGAGGACGACGCCTCGACGGCGAAAGCTGTCGGGGCGTCGACAGGAGAGGAGCTCGAGAGGGCATACCGCCGAGCGGGCCACCGAAGACAAAGATCGGGTTCCGGTGGCCCGCTCGCACGGCGAAGAAGAGGTGCTTGCAGGGTGGGTCAATGGGGTTGCGCGCCGCCTCTTCCGTCACCCCGGACCGATTTGGTGGGGTGCGACGTCCATAGCCCACCGCAAAAAAAAAAAAAAAGGTGCCCCAGCGCCACGCCCTGTCTGCGGAATTTGGTCTCGACCTGTCGTTGTCAGCTATCATCCCCAAGATGGTCGACAGCGATTGGTGCTGCTCGTCGATGGCCTTCTTCTGTGAGGCTGTCACAACAAGGAGGGAGGTCGTGGCATCGGAAGGCGAGGCGCTTTTATCCGCTGACTCGCTCCGACAGCGGCAACCAGTAAGGGGTAGGCGTCAATATACATTCTTCCTCCCACCGCCCTGAATGACGACTGAACGTGGCCGGACGATCATGCGCTGGGGTGTCCGAGTTTGTATGAATGCCGTCAGACGATATCTCCGCCACGTATTCCGATCACCTAATGGCCAGCGAGTCCCACACAAATCACCCCGACTGGACCCCAATCACACACATACACCCATATATACTCGTATATTACGAATTTTTATTCATTAATTTTCATATCTTTCTTTATTTTACAGCTAAAAGCCCAGTGTTCGGCATGATTAACTCCACAATATCCGGACTATCAACAATTCGGAGTTCTGAGGCTCAATCCAGGCTTCTCAAAACATTTGACGATGCTCAGGTAACAAAACAAAAATAACTTAGAAATACATCATATTACGCGTAACTTTGACATAGTGTTAAATATGTAAACAATGGTGCTTATATTGTGGTAAATAGAGGAAACGTGTATTTATTATAATAAAATTGAAATAAGATACTTTTTCTGAAGCGTGTCGTATTACGACTGAGTGCGCGCATGTCCCTTGAGAATAGGGGAATAGTAAATAGAGATGTTGAGGATATGAAGTTTTAGATCTGGATACGGATAATAAATTAACATTATACTGTAACATTATAGATGGTATATAGAATAGCTACATTTACAATATATCAGAAATATAATGTGTTATCGCCTATAATTCATACACTGGTTTAATTAAACCAAATGTCTAATTAGACAAAAATAAATTAATTACAGGATCTTCATACAAGTGCATTTTACACTTTTATTGGCGGTTCTTCGGCATTTGGACTATATCTAGACGGTTTGTGCTTGGTCTATCTGGGAATTATATTCATAATCTTCATTATGATTGATTTCGGTAAGTTATTCAGGATTTCTTCATATTCTTTCTTTTTCTGCTTAGTTTGTTATTTTAGTATAAATAGATAATACGTGAACGGCCAGATCTTCTTTGGCATTCACAAATGCATCATTATCAGTATTATCATCGTCATTCAGTCTTTTGCCGTCTACTGCTGGACGTAAACCTCCCTCAAGTTAGTCACAAAGTGCGGTTCTGTGCCATCCACATCCAACGACTAATAACAACTTACACCAGGTCGTTGGTTCACCTGGTGGCTATAACCTTGATTATCCGGAACGCGATCGCCGCATGAGGACGCTTCTTCCCCAGCGGTTATTGGTTTGTAGATGTTTGAAGGATATGACATACCCTGTGCCATAATTCATCACTACACGTACACTACATATAAATATACTACGTATGTGAATATGTGTTACGTTACGCTTTTTTAGTGGTAGGACCACGCTGTTGACATTTCGCTGTCTACAGCCACGGGCCGGTCCGTCCGGGGTGGTACCACATTCTCGCTGAAGATCGACGTCTGAGTAGTGGCAATGTGCTATTGCCCTTCGTTTGGTGAGCGAGAGAGAGGGTTTGGGATTTGTATTGGTAGGCAGCGGCCTAGCTATACCATTGGTATTGGAAAGGTCCAGGGGCGGCAGTGACACTTACCATCAGGTGTGCTGCTTGCTCTTTTACCCCCATAAGCAATAAACAAAAACTTGTCATAAATAAGAAGGGTTTGAATCACATTCATTTGCTTACAATATTCATACATACATAGTAGCATAGTACTAGATATCTTATTCTTAACAACAACTTTGTAGCCTAGATAAATCGATTGATTGAAAAAAAATTCACTTACAGAGCTGTATTGTTATGTAAATTAATTTTCAGTTAGGATATTTAATCTATATAATTTATTTATATAAATTTTTGTTCCGTACGCTAGGCTCAGTGATTCCGGTTGGTAGTGTAGGCTTGGCTGTAAGTCAATCCATGGTGTTAACGATGATGCTCCAGATGGCAGCCCGATTTACTGCCGATTTCTTAGGACAAATGACTGCTGTGGAAAGAGTTCTTGAATATACTAAATTGCCTGTTGAAGATAATATGGAAACAGGACGTAAGTATAAACAAATATATGTAAAATTATGAACAAAATGCTTGTATCCAGATTATTTTAGCGTCCCTTAAAGATAATAATTTAAAATCATCAGATTACATTTTAACAATAGCTGTGCCCCAAATTTCAGTAACTCTAAAGTCAAATTTTACATAGCAGGTCGTAAGCCACTTTGCCACAAGAATCACTTACTGCTCTTTTCGTATATTATTTTAAAATATCTGGTTGTGTAAACAAACTTTCGGATAAAAAAGAAAAACTCTATCTTGTTTTATACTGTATCATAGTCAGATTTTAGGTTTGGAACTTACTTTTCATTGAAACTATTTGGGATATTTTTTAATCTAAATAATTTTAAAGTTGAATCAGAGAATTCTATTAAAACTAACTAAGAACGTTTATGTCCAATCCATCTAAACGAACCCATTTAGTAGTGATATTTACGTATATAGTAATCGTTACATCTTAATATATGTAAATTATGCGTCACGTTGTTTGTCCGCAATGGACTCCTAAAGTACTTAACCGGTTTTAATCAAATTTGCACAGCATGTGTAGTTTGATCCAACTTAAAAGATAGGATAGCTTCCATCTCAAATTATATTCGCAATATTATTTTATTGCAAATTATTTGTTTATTATTTGACACTTACAATTATCTGTTATCTCCAAACGATTCTAACAGATGGCGGTATCTGTTGACTGGATTGAGTAAGTATTTAAATGGCGCTATGTTAAAGATACAAACGTTTCATGTAAGCTACAGAGCTACAGTTTATTAGCATACCCACCACGTGCTACTGAGGCTATATTAGCCACTGCAACGCGTGGCCGGGCGGCTAGTAAATTTATATATATATATGCTTTTAAAATTATTGTTATTCGAATTTGAATGTGATGTTTTTCAAATAAGAAACCCACCAACCAACCAATCTTATCTAATCCAAGCATTAATGCAATACGATATTTTGTTAAAATTTAGAAAGGTAATAAAATGAAAATGTATTTACAGCAACAAAGCCACCGCAGCAATGGCCGTCAAAGGGGCATTTGCGCTTAGAAAATGTTTATTTGTACTATGCCGTTGAGGATCCACCGGTGTTAAAGAATTTAAATCTTGAAATTAAGAATGGCTGCAAGGTAAATAAACAAATATGTTCATTAAAACACAACACATACAAATAATACCCGATAGCATAATATCTCTATTAAATAAATTACTTAAGGCTATTCTTACAAAATATAAAAAAAAACATATTGTGAGAATTAAATCCAGAACACTCGAAACGAGTTAACCCATTATATCATTGAGTACAGTTACAAATATATCTGACATGTATATCTAGTAATTGTGTAGTTCTAAGATGTATATATAGCATTATGGAAAAACGCTGCATTGAAACAATTTTGTTACGAATATAAATTGATGAGTAATGGATTAGATTTAAAAATTACTTATATAAACTATAATTGATTGAATTAGGCGATACATGGCGTAAATCCATTGTTATTATAAAATGGAGGAGAGGAAGGAAGACGCACCACTTTCCCACGGTTAGAAAGGAAAGAATACGGGATGGGATCAAGGTGGAATAGGAATTATATCCTGCTCCTTGAGGTGTATAGTATATTCATTAATCATGGGAAAGTGGTGGGTCTTCCATCCTCTCCTCCATTTTTTAATTATACAAACTAATAAATTTTCAAAACTATAATTTGTTTAATAAAACGCATTCATTTTTAGTTTATCTTTTAACTGACGTAATATAATTAAACACATGATTAAGATTGTTGAAAATTAATTATTAAACTTAACATAAAAGTGATCAAATAGTGAATGTGACGATATACATAAAGGTAGTGAACTTCTACAAGAACTAAGATACCTTCGGTCGTTAACATTTTAATAGTACCATACTATAAACTACTCGAAACGTCGCGATAGTAAAAGATAAATTAAATGCTATAAAATCCGTAACTAAATGTAGGTTTATATTTTAGTTGACTACCCATCTAAAGTCTCAACAAGCGGTTTATTGGTGATGTATGCTCGGATTGTTTTTGTATAAAAATCAAATATTTAATAATGCGTTCTTTAAAATCTTAGTGTTATTTATCTTAGTATTGTGTTAATTTTATTTTTATAAATACTTGAGTTTATACCTTATATAAATATGATATTATGTAATGTATAAAAACTTGATATGATGATTTAGTAATGGTTTTTTTGACTTAGATTTAATATTTTATATAAAAAACACTAGCTTCTGCCCGCGGCTTCGTCCGCGTAAAGGTTGCTTTCCTAAAGTTTTTCATCCCCTATTTTTATTTCACCCCTTAAGGGTAAATTTAAAAAAAAAAATGTTATATTTATTTATATCTAATCAATAGCCTAAAAATAAGTTTCAAACCTCTGGCTTTAAAAATGACAATACTTCCTTACAACTTTTCATCCCCCTTTTCCATAACCCTTTTTTGCATTAAAAAATAGCCTATGTCCTTTGTCAGGCTCTAGACCATCCGTGTACCAAATTTCATTTAGATCGGTTCAGTACTTTTGGCGTGAAAGAGCGACAGACAGACAGACAGAGTTACTTTCACATTTATAATATTAATAAGGATAGTAAGGATAAAGAAAGAGTTAATGTTAAACTTTTTGGCGGGAATTGGAAAATGTCATTTTTCTATAAATTTTGTTCAATATTTTAGTGTTTATAATATTATTTTGACAATTCTCGTGCTATTTTATGTAAAGCAAAATTGTGATGAATATGATATAACAGTGATTGAAGTGTATTTGCCAAAATTCACAGAGGAACCAAAATTTCGTTATCAGCGCCTAATTAATGGCAAGAACATGACTTATTGATTGACAGTAACTATGAATAAGTAAAAAGTAGAAGTGCAATAATCTATAATATATCAAGAAAAAATATTGTACAAGACTTGCTAATTTTGTAATTTTATTAAAACCGACAACCACGTTGCTAAAGTTTTAATAACGTTAATACTCATAATAACAAGCAGTACTTACTTTCATAAGAAATATATTCAAATATTAAGATATTTAATTACTATTGTGAAAGTGCATAAAAAATAATTAAGAAAATCAAAAACCCAACTGCGTAAAAAGTGAACCAAATTACGTACACAATAAAAAAACTGAAAAGAAAAAACAAGCACTTAGATGTCTGGTGGTCTAGAATTCTATAATATATTACTGAATGAATACTATTGCAGAAAATAATATCTATATATTTTAATAATGGAATACAACAACTGAACAGTCGGGGTCCATTATTCGACAGCAAATCTAATTTTTCAATGGATCCCGACTGTTCAGTTGTTATGTTCCATTATTAAAATATATATTATTTTCTGCAATAGTTATCATTCAATAATATATTATAGAATTCTGACGATACGCTCGTCACAGCCCGGGGCAGGACACTCGAAGAGGTGGCGAGCCTGGCCACTCTCGGCTCCGAGGAGATGGTCAGGCGAATCGAAGCGCTGGGGCTTAGGGTGGCCCTAAACAAGACGGAGGCCCTCTTATTCTATGGGCCTCGTGTAAGGCCGCCTATCGGCGCCTCGATAGTCGTCAACTCCATCCACATCAGTATCCAGGCCCATATGAAGTACTTGGGCCTGGTGCTGGACGGGCGATGGGCGTTCTGGGAGCATTTCCGCCGAATTGCTCCCCGGCTGGTCGGCGTGGCGTCCGCCCTATCACGGCTCATACCGAACGTGGGCGGACCCAGCTTTGAGAGCCGACGGCTGTATGCGGCGATGATCCGCTCGATGGCCATGTACGGCGTACCCGCGTGGGCGAGGTCTTTGACTCGCTGAGGGCTTTTCTGTGGCGCCCTCAGAGAATCATGACGGTCAGAGCCATCCGCGGATAACACACGGTGTCGACCGAGGCGGCAGGCGTGTTGGCCGGGACACCCGCGTGGGACATAGAGGCGGAGATGCTCTCCGACCTTTACCGGTGGGTGACCTCAGTGCGCGACGAGGGTGGCTCCCCATCGCTTAGCGAAATAGCCACCTGGCGCGAGGACGCTCGCCGAGACGTCATCGCTCGCTGTGCTACGCGGCTGGAGAGGCCTAGGCACGGTGTTCTTACCGTAGAGGCTCTCCGGCCCGTATTGACGGAGTGGATGGAGTGGCGGCATGGAGTCCTCTCTTTCCGGTTGGTGCACAGGTATTGTCGGGGCACAGGTGCTTCGGCAAATACCTGCACAAGATCGCAAGGAGGGAGTCGACTCCGTCCTGCCACCAGTGCGGCAGTGACGAGGACACGGCGCAACACACGCTGGAAGTCTGCGTGACCTGGGCCCGGCAACGCTGTGATCTCGTCGCTGTCATCGGTGCCGATCTGACGCTGCCGGCTGTCGCGAAAGCGATGGTCGACAGCGTCAGGAACTGGGACGCGGTCGCCGTCTTCTGCGAGGCTGTCATCTAGCAGAAGGAGGCCGCGGAACGGGTCCGGGTGGATTCCCGTAAACCGGGCCGCCGCTGGCGGCCAGGGCGGCGCAGGCGCGAGTATCTGCGCCTGATGCCGCCCTAACCGAGGCTTCGGGTGATCGGACCGGGGAATTGTCCGGTCACCCGACGTGAAGCTACCGCGTGAGGGCGACGCCCCGACGGCGAAAGCTGTTGGGGCATCGACAAGAGAGGAAGCCGCAAGGGTATACCGCCGGGCGGGCCACCGAAATCAAAGATCGGGTACCGGTGGCCCGCTCGTACGGCGAAGAGAGGTGTTTGCAGGGTGGGTCCATGGGGTTGCGTGCCGCCTCTTCTGTCGCCCCAGACGATTTGTCGGGGCGCGACCACATCCATGGTCCACCTTGAGGAAAAAAAAAAAAAAAAAGACCACCGGACATCTAAATGCTTGTTTTTTCCTTCACTTTCACTTTTTACGCAGTTGGGTTTTTTGATTTTTTTAATTATTTTTTTTATTTCATACTTTTTAGTTATGAATACCTAGGTGGCTATGGTTATTTTATTTATTAATAAGTAGGTATTTAACTATATATAGTTTTTCGACTGAAGTTGAGTACTAAATCGTTAGAAGTTGAAGATGGGCGAACGCGTCAGACATTAGATACTTTAGGTAGTCCAATATACCTACTAGATACTTTAGTATATGTCCATCCACATTCACACGCACAGTCATACGATTTTTTCGTCTTTTCATCGTAAATTTCTACTGTCTAAAAACCTGTATGTGAAAAAGGTTGTTACGAAACTTAAAACAATATAGATCCTAAACGGTCAGTCGAATCGAAATATGTTGAGAGAAAACTAAAAATGATTTTTAAATACCTATTCAACGGTATCCCACTTGACATAGTTTGTTGACTTTAATTTTATTCATTTTCACAATATGGCGTCCAGTAGTCGCCATTTTGAATTTTCACTAACGTCATGTTTTTAGTGACACTCGCCGGACTAAGAGCAATGGATTAACGTGTGAATCATAAAAGTCGGCTCAGGCGTTTGGTCTATATAGTGCTTCAAAGGAACATACAAACATACATACATACATAGACTGTTAAACACAATACCACTCCTTTGCGTTGCGCAGTCGGGTAAAAAAGGGAAAAGACAATGTAACTCACTCTTAGTCCCAACTAATCATTCTCAGTACATCTATGTATATTAAAGATTTTCATTGTGTTATTACATTACTTAACTTTAATGTATATGATAAATTTTGGCGGAAACGTGAAAGTATCTTTTGGCAGTCCTAAATTATCTTCATCAATTTTAGGTTAAATGATTTTGATGGAATGTTATGTAATCTATCAAATGCATAACAAGTGATAAAGTGCAGTGACTATAAAAAGAAAATATATTTTAAATAAATTTGCAGGATCTATTAGAATATCCAATATTTTTATTAAGGTGACCTCCTGTTATTAAAGATGGCCACTTGACTTGCTAATAGACAACTATTTTGATTTCTGCTGTTTTCTTATATTGTTATATTATAAAATATATTGATATAATAAATGCTGGAGATTATTTGCCTGTTGAACTTCAGCTAGGTTTTACGATTCCACAAGAAAAAATTGACGTATTGTATTCTTAAACAATCACCATAAAGTTATTTATTTTACATACAATATCTGGATCACCGTATTTATGTTTATTTGCTATTTTATTTTTAGTGTGTTTTGGAATTTTAATTTTATTTAATTGTTTTATTTAATTATAATAAAAATAATTTATTAAATGATGAAAAAAGGGCAAAAGGTAATAAAAAAACGGCCAAATGCAAGTTGTACTCGCGCACGAAGGGTTCCGTAAAACTAAAAAAAAATATGTGATGTAACTAAAAATTTAAGGTTTTCTGAATTTTCCCTTTACATGTGCTATAAAACATTGCTTCATGCCAAATTTCAAGATTCTAGGTCGACTGGAAGTACCCTTTAGGTTTTGATTCCCTTGCAAGTAGGTGCGAGTTTAAAAATATGCAGCTTAAATTGCTGTTTCTTTTGATTGCGTTGACTTAGAAGTTTGATTTTGTTACAAATTAAAGGTATTATAGACCTGAGTATTTGACATTAATTTCAATTTAATACCTCTACACGTTCAGGAGGAAAGGGGTAGTGAGTTTAAAGTTATTAAAAATATTTTTTATATATGATGTAATTAAAAATTTACGGTTTTCACAATTTTTCTTTTATCTGTGCTATAAGACGTTATTTCGTACCAAATTTCAAGATTCTGAGTTCACGGGAAGTACCCTACAGGGTACTAAAAACCTACAGGTTTTGATTACCTTGCGAGTGTCAAAAATTTGCAGAAATTTGCGACATAAACAGCTGTATCTTTTGATTGCGTTAGCTTAGAAGTTTGATTTTTACACAGCTCCAAGGGACAGTAGACCTGAGTATTTGATATAAATTCCAGCTTAATTCATCCACGCGTTCCTGAGAAAAAGGGTCTTGACAGACAGACAGATGGACAGACGGACGGACAACAAAGTGATTCTATAAGGGTTCCGTTTTTTCCTTTCGAGGTACGGAACCCTAAAAAGGGAAACTAAGGATACGAACCGGAGCTTTCTGGATTAGACTACTCGATTTGCCGACTGAGCTATGTCTGTTCTTAATGACAGTGTCAACATTTGCCTTCATATTTTTGGTTTCAGCCAATAAAAATTATAATTTTTCAATGCATCGATTAATTGTTCACGGAAAGACCTGCATACTAAATTTCATAAAACATATTGGAGCCGTTGCCGAGATTCAGATTATAATTACACTAGTATGTGCATTAATATTTAATACAGTAATATGAATTACAAAATTTTAGGTTGGTGTAGTAGGCAGAACTGGTGCGGGCAAGTCATCATTGATAGCAGCTTTGTTCCGTCTATCTGACATAGAAGGCAGTATATTGATTGATGGACTTGATACTAAACATATTGCTAAAAAGGTAATGAATTCAAAGTTGGAAAATACGTAATAAACTTTTTAAAATTTAAATTTATTGAAAGAACTAACTCTTTTTACATACAGTACATATGCTTGCGCCTATGACTTTACGCATCATAAGGTTTTAGGTTCAGACTCTGAGTCAGTTTAATCTTTTTAACTGACTCGAGAGTCTAAACCTATTTTATTTTTGGTAAATATTCTAAATTTTTGAAGTTATTTACAGGAAATTCTCAATAACAAGTTCTAAATTTAATCCCACGCCTCTTTAACTGTAATACCTCCTACCTAATTTTCGGGAGACCAAAAGACGTAACGAATTGTGAAAATTCTATTAGAAATGTGAAAACCCCGTTAGAATGAAGTCGTGAGTCATATATAATAAATAAAGTAGCTACTGTTGTTCTAACAAATATAATACACATACCAGAGCAATATAACATATACAGAGTAACGTCCTTTTTACTTCTTTGTGATAATAAAATAAAAATACAATTCACCACCTCTTCATAAAAGATGACTATAAGCATATAACACGACTATAAAAGAAGGAAAATTCCACACAAAACAGTATGCTAGCATGTCTTGCTAGTCATATAGATAAGCCACTTTCCTTTTAGTAATACTTATGTGGGTTATAAGGGAAAGTTCTTTTTTATTTAATACGTTATCAATATGATTTTCAGGATTTAAGATCTAAAATCTCAATTATTCCACAAGAACCAGTATTGTTCTCAGCTACGTTGCGATACAACTTGGATCCATTTGATGAATTTAGTGATGATGAAATTTGGCGCGCCCTAGAACAGGTACCATCAATAAATACTTCATTATAATTAATTATAAAAATATAAATCTTTATTGTAAAAAGTAAAAAGAGGTACAAAATGTCAGTTAATATACTATCTATTGTGTTAGTTAAAAACTGTGTTACAAAAATGGCATCCTCCCATTTAATGTGAACCATCTGTGTGGTAGACTTTATAGTCACCACATAGAAACTCCTTGGAGTTTCATATTCTTTAATTATTTAAAGTACTGTCATTATGATACTATTCTATGTATCGAATTTTGAGTTGAATAAAGCCAACATTTGGTCATGAATATTTATTGTTATTTCATAACAATTTATTCAACTCAAATATAAAATAAATTGTCGCCTGAACAAACTATTAACATGGAAAAATATATTCGTCCAATTGTATTAGATCTCGATCTTTCGTCACCAACGGCGTCTCAAGAGTGGACTCATTGGCTCTCTACATTTAATAATTTTTTATTTGCTAATGATACCGGAGAAAAGGTCAGTAATACAATAAAAATGCAACTTCTTATTAATCATGTATCACCAAAAGTATATGAATTTATAAATGAATGTTCTTCTTATGAAATTGCTCTAAGTACACTTAACGGCATATATAATAAACCAAAAATTAAATTTTTGCCCGACACATATTAGCCTCACGAAAACAGCAGCAATATGAAAATATACAACAATATATACAACAATTAAAAATTCTCAGCAAGGATTGTCAATTTAAAGATGTCAAGGCAGATAATAATAGGAATGATTTCATTAGAGATTCCTTTATTGCTGGCATTACGTCAAATAAAATTCGTGAGCGATTACTTGAAAATTTTAGCTTAACGCTGAAGCAGTTAGCCAAGCACAAGCAATTGAAACAGCTGAACATAATGCACCGAAATATAATAATATTAACGATGATGATGTGATCATGGCTTTGGCAAAAATAACAAGAGAAGAGAAAAAGAAACCTCCATTCTCCAGTCGTCCACTGAGACAGTGCTTCTTTTGTGGAGGTGAAATTCATCGTCGATCAAATTGCCCTGGTTTTAATGTTAACTGCCAAAATTGCCAGAAAAAGGGCCATTATGCAAATGTTTGTAGAAATACTAAGACAAACCTTAATGGCATTACAAACGAGAAGAACGAAAATACATATAACGTGATTGCTCTCGCTGCCCAAATGAGCCTACAGAAGTCGGTTGTCACAATTCAAGTTAATAATAAGCAAGCTAGTGCCTTAATTGACTCCGGAAGCACTAAAAGCTTCATTAACTATGATTTCTTCATGCAATATTCTTTTAAGAAAATAGAATCTACAGAGTCTATAACGATGGCACAGAAAACGCATACAATTAATTGTGAAGGACTATTTCTAGCAACAATCATTCTAGATGATAATATATATAAAAATGCTCCACTTCTTATTGTAAAATATCTTTGTGCTGATATTATTATAGGACATGATATATTGAAAGAACATTCGACACTTGAAATAAATTTTGGTGGACCTCGAAAACCACTTCAAATATGTAGCGTACTAGCTTCATTTTTACCACCAGTGTCGTTATTTTCAAATTTAAATCATAACTGCACTCCGATTGCAACAAAATCTAAAAAAACAATGTTGATGATTTAAAATTTATCGAAAGTGAAATAAATCAACTTTTATCTGACGGTGTTACTGAAGAAAGTAGATTGCCATGGCGCGCGCAAGTTCTTATTACTAAAAATGAAAGTCACCGCAAAATATTAGTTATATATTATTCTCAAACCACCAATAAATATATAGATTTGGACGCATATCCGTTACCAAATATGGAAAAGATGGTGAATGATATCTCTAAACACAAATATTATTCTAAAATAGATTTAATAAGTGCTTATCACCAAATTTTAATATTAGAGTCAGAAAAACAATATACAGCCTTCGAAGCATGTGGTAAGCTCTATCAATTCCGTAGAATACCGTTTGGTGTAACAAATGAAGTAAGTGCTTTTCAAAGGATTATGGACTGGTTGATTAAAGAGGAACATTTGACAGATACATTTGCTTATCTAGATGATGTGACAATATGTGGCATAGATAAATCAAGTCATGATACAAATTTACAAAAAAATCATGAATGCTGTAGATAAATATAAGTTAACTGTAAACAAAGGTAAATCTATGTTCTCTCTAACTACGATAAATGTTCTCGGATATAATATATTGAATAAATCTATTAAACCAGATCCAGATAGATTCGAACCGCTTATCAGCATGCCGCCTCCAAGAGACAATTGTTCTCGAAAACGAGTTTTAGGTATGTTTTCACATTATTCTAAATGGATACCACGATTTTCTGAAAGAGTGCATGATCTCGTAAATCCGGTATTTCCTTTAAATGTTAAGGCTAAATCAGCATTCGAAGACATAAAAAATTGCATTGCAAAAGCTACATTATTTTCTATTGATGATAATAAAATATGCACTGTGGAAACAGATGCTTCTAATAATGCTATTGCGGCTACATTAAGACAGGAAGGACGCCCGGTAGCATTCTTTTCACGTACGCTATCCACAACAGAAAAACGACATTCAGCTATAGAAAAAGAAGCGTATGCTATTGTGGAAGCTCTACGTAAATGGCGACATTATTTGATCAGCAGACCATTCAAATTAATTAAAGATCAACGATCAGTTTCATTTATGTTTAACCACAATCACACAAGTAAAATAAAGAATGAAAAGATAGAACGATGGCGAATGTAATTATCTTGTTAATTCAAATATATAATATATAATTTCAAATATGATATTGTTTACAGACCAGGCAAAGAAAATGACGCAGCTGACGCTTTATCACGTATCTGTGCTATACACACAGATTCTAAATTAAAAGATTTACACAATGAATTATGTCATCCTGGCGTAACCAGAATGGTTCACTAGATACGAAGTAAAAATTTACCATTTTCCGTAGAAGAAATCAAAAAAATTATCAGCGCATGTCCGGTCTGTGCAATGGTAAAGCCACGTTTTTTTAAGAATAATAGCTGCCTAATAAAAGCTACCTCACCATTCGAAAGATTAAATATCGATTTTAAAGGTCCAGTACCTTCACAATCATCTAATAGATATATACTTACAAACATTGATGAATACTCTCGGTTCCCATTTGCATTTCCATGCGGAGATACTTCTGCTGAAACTGTCATAAAACATCTTTCGACGCTTTTCTCTACTTTTGGATTGCCAGCTTATATTCACACTGATCGTGGTTCTGCATTTATGTCACAAGAATTAAAAAAAATACTTACATGAACGGATACCCCGTTCTATCCGATCTACGAGTAGAACCACATTATATTACCCCAAAGGAAATGGACAAATA
Source organism: Lymantria monacha (assembly GCA_905163515.2). Taxonomy (NCBI): domain Eukaryota; kingdom Metazoa; phylum Arthropoda; class Insecta; order Lepidoptera; family Erebidae; genus Lymantria; species Lymantria monacha. The sequence goes on from LR991082.1 coordinate 21,685,739, forward strand.
GAACGTGCAAATGGTACTATTTGGAAGACTATTCAATTAGCTCTAAAATCACACGGTCTATCAATCGAAAAATGGGAAAAGGTTCTTAATCAAGCTCTTCATTCAATAAGATCAGTGCTGTGCACAGCTACAAACCAAACTCCTCATGAAAGAATGTTTGTACATAATAGAAAATCGAATAATGGTCATTCAGTTCCTACGTGGCTCTTAACAAACACTACTACTCTCACTAAAGAACTACTACTCTTACTAAAGAAACACAATAGATCTAGTAAATACGATCCTATTGTTGAAGAAGTTGAGCTATTGGAAGCCAACCCAGATTATTCGTTTGTCAGGCTAAGCAATGGACAAGAAACGACTATGTCTAACACGCATCTAGCACCGGCAGGCATAGAGATTGAACAAAATGACGAGCCCATAGATTCTGAAAGTAATTCTTCTTTTGTATCTGTAGAAAATAGTTCACCTCAATCTTCACCTATTCAGCGAACCACTAGAATCCGAAGACCACCTACATATCTTCAAGATTATGACACTTCTATGTAGCATTAAACAAAGCTAGGAAGAATGTGGTAGACTTTATAATCGCCACATAGAAACTCCTTGGAGTTTCATATTCTTTAATTATTTAAAGTACTGTCATTATGATATTATTCTATGTATCGAATTTTGAGTTGAATAAAGCCAACATTTAGTCATGAATATTTATTGTTATTTCATAACAATCTGTTAATATAAGGATTTAATGCAAGTTTGAATATAATCTAGATTACGTGTGTGTGTGTTCGTGTGTTTGTGAGTATATCTGTGTGATTGATTGAATTACTATAACAATTGTGATAGTAATAGTTGTTCTTAAATCTATCTAATATGACAAGCATATGGCCAAAATGCATTAAGTAGGTGAATGTGGTAGGTATATATTTTTATATATTATTTTTAATGTCGCATATAATCAATCAGATGGTTTTTGCAATTGTAAATTTCGCCAATATTTTATTTGACCGGCCGCCTGCCCTACGTCAACCCTCATTGAAAATATAATTATTGATCAAACGGCATCAGGTAAAGTTGGTCTTGTTCGATACGAACTTCTTAATCATCTTTTACATCTCACGATCACGATTACGCAATCATGGGTGTCGTACCTAAAAGACTACAAGTGATATATACATATGACATATGTATCTATGCAAGACAAGGAAAACTGGTAACCTTATGACAGCCCGTCTAACCAGCGTGACATAGTAGGTCAATTTACCTCCTATGTGGAAGAGTTTCGAGTCTCACAGTAAGACGTATATGAGCTAAAAAATAAAGAGAGAAAGAGATTACAATTATTTCCTTACTATAAATATCTCATCCATTACTTTATCGACATCTACTATTGGCCATAGGCATCCTAAAGGATTAAATTTTTTATTCGCCATGCTTGGCAGGTAAGCCGGCGATCGCAGTTGATTTTTTTTTTTTGGTTCTGTTCGTCCATTCGGACAGGCAAAGGGATCAAAGCCCATACAGCCAAGTCTTATTTAATTATTTTTCATATATTGTTCATCATTTCTTCATATTATGTAGCCTTAATAGTCATTGTCTGTCAGTAAGTCAAGTCGTTACCATTAATCGGGCGCTGATAACCTAATCAATGATTTTCTTTGGGAATTTTGGGCAAATATGAAAATACACGTAAACCACTATTATACCATATTCACTACACTTCAGCACTTTAACTGTACCATATTGCATAAAATACCAGCAAAATTATTCAATATAACACCACAAAACACTAAAGAAATGAATATAATACAAGAGCGTGACCTGACATTTCCACATTCGCGCCAAAACTCCATCGCAGTTGATATTATGAAGTGTTACCAGATGAATGCTGTTGTCCCTCCTAGTGCATCCTCTAACGGTTTATATGACTCCCATTATAAATTAAAAGGTGATACATATATATGAACATTGTCTTAAGCCGTCGTCACATGGAGAAGTATTCCTATTATAATATTAAAAAATGACAGTTCTAATTGCTTTTCTCATCAGGTGGAGCTCAGAGAAGCGATACCGGCTCTAGATTATAAAGTGACTGAGAGTGGCAGTAACTTTTCTATGGGACAACGGCAACTCGTGTGCCTTGCGAGAGCTATACTTCGTTCGAATAAAATTCTAATCATGGATGAAGCCACGGCCAATGTTGATCCTCAGTAAGTTCAGTTTTAGTAAAATTTTCACAGACCCGACAAATTTCATCCAGTATATTTATTACTTTGCACTTAAAATAGTTAGGTTAATACATTTTAAAATAACTAAATCTATTATGCTATGTTACAGAACGGATGCATTAATCCAGAAAACGATTCGACGAGAGTTTGCTACCTGTACTGTATTGACAATAGCTCATCGATTGAATACAATCATGGACTCAGATCAAGTCCTCGTTATGGATAAAGGTGAAGCTATTGAGTTTGACCATCCACATATTTTACTCTCTAATCCCTCTAGCAAATTCACCTTTATGGTAAAAGAAACAGGCGAAAATATGGGTAAAGTTCTACGGGAAATTGCTAGAAGTAAATTTGAAAGTGATAACAAAGAAATATAATTATTAATATAAGTATTAAATATTATTTGCAATTGTAAATAAATACAGGTATTTTAAACATTTTGTATAGTTTATCTTTTTTGTATTATTTAAAAGTATTTGCTATAATTTTTTTACAAATAAATTAATTATATTGATTAAATGTTTGTTTTTTTACAATTGAGTATCCTATTAGCGTCTAATGTTGGTTATTTCTTGAGCCCCTCAGGGGAAAATAATACCATAATCGTCACGCGTGTCAGACAGGAATCATAGCTGGTTTAGAGAGCGAGCTATAATGTGTATGTGAAAAGATTGTTAAAGAAAAAAATGATAAAAGCCATAGACATATAAAACAGTTGCCTGAACGTAGAGTTGCAGCTAAAATTTTGTGTTCATTATTTCTCATTGCACATTAGAGGATTGATATATTAAAAATAGTCATCATCATTCTCCTAGTCTTATTACCAATTCCTTGGGTCGATGCAATATGTACTCTTCTTTAATCGTACATATTGCAAAAGGTTTAGTAATGGTTTTATCTGGTTGCTTGCGTGATGTTAACCCTTGTTTTGTTGAGTAAAAGACATCAGATGGAGTTGGTCGAAGTCGTTACAAAGCTTTTCTTTTCCTATACTCTCGACCTTAAAGGCCGTCACAACATCGCCCTTCGTTTTAATTTTTTTTACAAATAAGAAATATGTTATCTACAATATGCATTTAAATTCATTTTATAAGTAGGTTGCCACGTCGTTATCATCATCATTATCACAGCCCATATAAGTCCCACTGTTGTGCTCGGGCCTCCTCTGTAATTGGAAGGAAATTAACCTACTATACCGCGCTGGTTGGACGTGTTGGTATATAGTTTTGTTTCGAGTTTTCCTTCTCTTGCATAAATGTTATATGCGTTTTATATCCCTTAGTCGTCTCGTACGATCACCCACGTTTAAGATAGGGGGTAGTGAATTGTATTCTTACTCCGTCATCAGACAGATGAGGTTGTCACAATATTACTTAATGATAGTTAACCCGATCGATAATACCAAAGGTTGACATGACAAAATTGTAATTATTAGGTATTCTTTTGATACAAAGATTATACTTACACTTGGTAGGATCAGTATAGAACTGGTCATAAATTAGTACAATGTATCACCAACACTTACTTTCCCACGAAAGACTTACTTAGATACATTGCTTCTACGTTTGTTTTTCAGTTCAATTATTTTTTTCAATGACATTATGTAAGGATTCGAACGCAGACCGCCGCCAAAAAAAAAATGACGTCTTCTTGCTATAATAATAAATTGCATAAAATTAACACAAAATATGTAATTGACACTGAAAATAAAATATAAGATAACTCTTATCAGAACGATTTTATTTCTGATATCTTATGGTTATGAAGTTATGATTGAAAATGCATTTCTTAATTGTGATTTAGTTGTACCGATTCTAAAGTGTTACTAACGTGTTATAAGTAAAATAACCTTGATTAAATTTAAAGACTCGTTGACTTTCACATATTTCAATAAATACTGATTATCAAAATTAATTATTACATTTCACCTAGAAATGATATTGTGAACCGTTATATTGCCAATGATCATTTCTTCCAAGTATGTGCTGGTTTTAAAATAATATCAGAAGAATATCTGGGGGAGGGTGACAAATCTCCTCTAAAGAACTACAGACCCATCTCAGCCTTGAGCCACGTCTACAGGTTATTACCAATCGACTCACGTGCAAGCTTGATGACTTCCAGTCGCCTGAACAAGCTAGCTTTCAAAAAGGCTATAACACCATAGATCACATCCTCACGCTTCGGCAGATTATCCAGAAGACCGAGGAGTCGGCCTCTGTGTATAGCATTTGTGGACTCTGAGAAAGTCTTTGATTCAGTCGAAACTTGGGCGGTGCTGCAATCTCTTCAGCGGTGTGTATATGAGTGTAAGTGTTTGTATAGGAATGGCACAATGTCAGTCCGTATCCGCGATAAGAGTACGAAACCGATCCAGATGCAGAAAGACCTGAGACAGGCAGACGTCATCTCTCCGAAACTGTTCACCACTGCACTGGAAGATGTCCTCAAGCTCTTAAACTGCACCGAACTCGGCATCAATATTAACGGCGAATCATCACTCACCTTGGATTTGTAAAGATATCGTCGTTATGGCAGAATCCATGGAGGACCTTGGCACCATGCTCAACGATCTCAGCAGGGCATCCCAACTAGTGGGTTTACGAATGAACATGGACAAGACGAAAGTCATGTCAAATGTTCATGTCATTCCTGTACTGGTCCTAGTTGGCAATGCGATTCTCTAAATTGTCGATCATTATGTTTACCTTGGACAAACAGTCCAGTTAGGTAGATCCAATTTCGAGAAAGAGGTCAGCCGACGAATCCAACTCAGTTGGGCAGCATTCGGGAAATTTAAGAATATCTTTTTATCCAACATACTTCAGTGTCTGAAAACACAGGTCTACGACTAGTGTGTGTTACCAGTGATAACATACGGTATGGAAACGTGGTACCTAAATGTAGGCATCATAACCAAGCTCAAAGTCGCTCAGCGTGCTATGGAGCGAGCTATGCTCGGGATTTCTCTGCGAGATACGGAAATCTGTAAAAGAATGGGTGTAACCGACATAGCTCGAAGAATTAACACACTGAAGTGGCAATGGGCAGGCCACATCACTCGACAAACCGACAACCGCTGTGGAAGGAAGGTTCTCGAGTGGTGACCACGTACCGCATGACAAAGTGTAGGACACCCTCCACTAGGTGGGCGGACAACCTGGAGAAGGCTGCGGGCGTCTATGGATGCAAGCGGCACAGGACCGCACTCTGTGGCGTATCATGAGGGAGGCCTACGTCCAGCAGTGGACGGCGATAGGCTGATATGATCTATTGCGGTGCTTACCGAGTGCTTTGAAATGTACTTCTATAAACAGGATTTGAGAAGAACACTTTCTTTATAATACGTAGTCAACTGACTATGATCGTGTTATTGCTTAAATCCATGAGTGGCAGTATACTTAATGAGGTAAACTGCAAAGATTTAATCAAAAATCTTTTCTAATTCGTCGAGAATAAGAAGGAACGGTAAACAGACGATAAATCCACTTAGCGTCCTTATCCTAATCAGGATCTGTTTTCTACTGGCAAATAACCTCGCCGTAGGCATGCGTTCCAGAGTCTAGAGTCCTCTGAATCGGAGTTCAAAATCGTCTATTATATGTCATCCAAATGAAATTCTTGCTAATATTACCAAATTAAAGGAAATATAATAAGAGCTATATTATAATTAGAGCTTAATAAGATCTTTTAGTGTAATTATGGAGTAAGAATACTATTCACCGTCTCCTTTCTTGCCCACCGGTGTCCCAAAAACGGCTATGAGCTAGATCAACTCGTCTGTTCAGTATAGTATAGTAAGGCAATTTCTCTGCCACTGTGGAGGAGGCTCTAGCCTAAGAGTAGGACGTATTTAAGCTGAGATGATGCTTATGAAGACTTGTAAAGCGTATATTATTGAGTTCTAAAATGTGAGAAGGAAATATATGAAAATTTTATGAATCGATGAGCATGTGTAATCATTTTTTACTAATATTTGATTACCCGTATCTACTAGTAATTTAATAGGTAATCATGACAATCAACTTTATATCACTGTTTCAAGGTGTTTCATTAGATATACAATTTAAATATTTGCCAGTGATAGTAAAATTAGAATCTGTCTTGATGTTAACATTTATGAGATGGATTACAATATTTTAAGAAGAAATTTAAGCGTAAATTGTAAGACATTCAAAAATAAAGGTAATTCCAGAAAGAATGTTAAGAATATCTGTGGAGTTAGGCTGACCGAACGCATTCGCAACGATGACGTAAGAGAGCGAGTAGGTATGAAAGAGAGTATTGGTGTAAAGATGTGAAAGGGAATGCTCCGATGGTTCGGACATGTGGAAAGAATGCCGAACGAACGTCTGGTTAAGAAGATATACAATGCGAAAGTGGAAGGATGTAGGTACCGGGGGAGACCGAGACTCACCTACCTAGACCAGATTGGTCACGTGCTGAAAGAAGGTGGAGTCAAGAGTCTCCGAAACCTGCGAGCGTGTATGAAGAGAATTATGAATGTTGAAGAAGCGAGTGAAGTATGCAAGGATAGAGTTCTCTGGCACTCTGTTCGCTCTGCCTACCCTGCAAGGGATATGGCGTGATGATATGTATGTATATATGTTAAGAATATTGAAGATGTTGTGAAGTTCGACGTACTGAATAAATATCTGCCAGAATATAAGAAACGATATCTATAATTTTGTGAGATGTCTTTATTTCTACCACAATATTTATAATAATTACATAACATACATACATTCTAATACAAAATAAAATGTTATGTTTTATCTGCAGCGGTCGCCTCTACGTCGTAGGCTTTCCCTAAATCTTTCCATATATATGTATCCGGGCATCTACATTAGCGTTAATGTAGATTTGCCTAATCAATTTTTGTACGTCCTGGGAACAGAAATTTTGATTGGGTTAAAAGTATCATGTAGAACTGCGTGAATCTCTGGCAACGGGTATGCGAAGTTTTAAAAGGATTGATTTAGTAGTCAGAAATTAAGCACATTTACTAAAATGTAGAAATGTTTTACGTAATGTAAATAATAATTCACTCAAGTTATAGTTATTATATATCAAGATTGGTATATAAATAGATATGAATCTTCATATTTCCTCGTTATTACAATCCAAGATTATTAGAGACCAAAATCAGTGAAGGCAATAGAGATTATTCTGCAGAACAATCACTTGGTTTACAAAAGAAAAGAATATTTTAAAACAGTATTCATCAATTTGTTATTCATCATTCTCCTATTCTTATCCCAATTACTTGGGGTCGATACCATATGTACTCTTTTTTTCATAGTACATATAAAAGTTATTGGTAATAGTTTTATGACCGGCCGCCTGCCAGATGTAAACCCTCCTTGAGAATGTAATTGTTGACCTAACGGCATCAGATGGAGTTTGGCCAGGTCGTTATAAGGCTCTTAGTCGTCTTTTACGACATCCACGAGCAAAGTAAGTGTTGGTAGTATTCATAGCCGCCACCACACAGCTGTTTTCGTCAATTTGTTAGTATTATTGAATAATTATTCTCAGCTCAGATCTTTCCTTTTAAAAAGTTGGTATAGATTATGAAAATAATTGTATTCATTATGCAATTTTCGCTACATGATATGTGTTAAATTTTTAATCACACTCTATCAGCTGTTAATTTTTAATGCCAAGAAAACATTGTTTCAATGTCTGGAGACTATTGTTTTGTCAATATTTTCAGGCAACGAAAAATTATAATTTTACATTGGCTGTAAACTATTAAAATATGAAGGCAAATTTTGACGCTGTTATTAAGAATAGACATAGCTCAATTGAAAAATCGAGTAGTCTAATCCAGAAAGCTCCGGTTCGTGGCCTTAGTTTCACTTTTTATTATTTTTTGCCTTTTTAAAATTATTTTATTAAATATTTTTATTACATATATTTAAACGTATCTTCCCAAATACACTAAGAAGAAAATAACGATCAAAGCTCGGTAATCTAGATATTTTTTCACTAATAGACAGACCGGCGCATTTCATTTCGTTTTTTCCCATGTTTCCCACACGTCATCCATCTTTCCTTCATTCTTTTCGTTACCTACGGCATGCATGTATCTCTATGTTTATATACGCTAATAAACATAAACATACCTACTCAAAGGTTTATATGCGTGAGAGAATCAACTGATTTTTAATGAAAACATTAATTAGTATGAATTTCTACATATTTACACAATACTTACAACTAGAGATAATGGTCACATTATGTGACCATTTCTAGAGAAAATGTGTTTAATTTCTGTCATTTTTTTACAGCTGTTAGTATTTTTTTTTCAATCATGGCTTTCAAAGTGTTTGCTAAGTGCCAGGCCACTGAAGAAAGAGACCGCGTTCCAGTGACCCACCCACCCGCAAGGCGTCGAGAGGTAGGGCGTTGTAGGGCGGGTCTACGGGGTCTTGCGCTGCTTTTCCTGTCGCCCCGGACGGATTACCGGGGTTTGAAGTACCGTAGGCCGCCGCCAAAAAAAAAGTGCCACGAAAAAAGTTGGTCGTCGGTTTTATTTCATTTGACTTTGCACCTACAAGATTCCTATCACCTATTTAAACTGTGACGCCAAAAGACGAATTTGTGTTATACCTTTTAGATAAAACTCACACTCGAGTGTATCGGGCTACCTATTTAGAACGACGTCACGTGATATTTTATCATTCATGAATCACATATAGAGAATTTTTTTTAATACTTCTAAGAAAAAAATCAGCACTCTACAATAGTGATTGAGTTTCTTTTATAGCTCAAATAAATGGTACTATTGGGTGCTATCTTGCTCCACATGAATCAATCCATGTATCCAATCTATCGCCATAATTTAAGTGTCGGTCGTACATAGCCTTATCAAGGGATGATAACACCATCACATTGTATTACAAATTGCCCAGAATAGAGATGGAACACGGAACTTAAAAATATGTATAACTAGAAAGCACTTCTATTTTGCGCCTTAACATTACATTCATCGTTTGCTCTTCCTTAACAAATAAACGTTTTTGCTAGTATAAATTATTGACAATTAATAATATTATTTATCTATCAGCAATATGAAATCGTAATATATGTAGGTGTTAATAAATGATAACGAACCAGCATAGTTATATGAATATATTTTTATGATTGTTATCAATAAACGAAACGGCTAACGATTATAAAGCAACTGAAGCGACAATAAATCGGTATATATGTACACGTAATTGTAACTTTTAAAGAGTAGTGTGTGTGCATCACACGCCAAATACGTTTATCAAATGTGTTTAATAAATAAGTGCGTGTAATTATTTAAATTAATATATTTATCATGGTTGCTACCAATAAACCAACACAAAATGGTACTGCCTCAGGGGAAGGTGTTAATAAAAAGAGAAACAAACCGAATGTTTTTTCACAACTTTTTATGTGGTGGGTATGTCCTGTTATGGTAACAGGTAATAAGAGGGATGTACAAGAAAACGATCTCATCGTTCCTGTTAAGAAGTATGATTCTGATAGGCAAGGTGAATATTTTGAAAGGTAAGATTTGACTTTAGTATCATTTTATAGAATTATGTAGTAGTAGTAGTACGAAGTAAGAAGCGTGTTATTTGTTTTTCTTCAGCTCTTTATTTTTAGAAAAGTTTTGTTTTGAACTTTCTTCTTTTCCAATGTTATGTTCTTATATCACAAAGTTCTTTTTTATAAAAGTGCAGATAGTGAATTATAGTTTTACTCCCTCATTAAACGGAAAACCTTCCCTATATTTATAATTTAACAAAAAATTAAAGAAAAAGGAATGAGATTTTATATTAAGACGTAAATGAAAACTCTAAGCTTTTTAAGGAAGTTTATGTGTGCAGTGAAGAATGAAATTAACCACAGTTAAAGTTTATATGAAGAAATGGTTCAAAATGTTAATATTCTAGCATAATATGTCTTAAAACACATTAAATGAATTAAAATAGATGTTACACATACTACAGTTATACGAACTCACAGACGAATTACCTATATATAATACATAATAGCATTTAGTTATCTCGAATTAAAGAATTTTAAAGACAGACAAATTGCTTTAATAGACTTTGCGATACCTGTGGTTCATCATTCTCCTACTCTTATCCCAATTACTTGTGGTCGATACGATATGTACTCTTCTTTCATAGTACATTATATAAAAGTTATTGGCACTAGTTTTACGACCGACCGCATGCCAGACGTCAACCCTCCTTGGGAATGTAATCGTTGACCAAACGGCATCACATGAAGTTGGTCCAGGTCGTTATAAGGTTCTTAGTCGTCTTTTACGATATCCACGAGCAAAGTAAGGGTTGGTAGTATTCGTAGCCGCTACCAAACAACATTTGCAATACCTTTGGTTATAGAGGTATAAGTACTTGACAAAAGAACTTTCATAATATTAAACTTAAAAATTGTATAATTTGTGGTCGAATTTTGACCACTGAGTACTAGCTGACTTAATGAAAACTAAAACGTTATTTTAATAGTGAATAATAATCCTAATAAATTTATTTTGAAATAGGAAAGAGCTTATCATACTTTTTCTGTAACCTTAAATTTTTCTTGACAAAGAATTAATAAATTAAAGTTAATTAATATAATAATTTTAAGTTAATAATAAATAGAAAAAGAATTAATACATTTAAGTTAATTAATATAATAAGTTTAAATTAATAATAAATAAACAAAGAATTAATAAATTTAAGTTAATTAATATAATAAATTTAAATTAATAATTAATAGACAAGGAATTAATAAATTTAAGTTAGTTAATTGACCGTAAGAAAAAGCTAACCAACCCTTAAATTTTAGTAACACTAAAGGTTAATTAATATTAGTCAATACACATTGAGCATTTTAATTCTTCAGACTATGTCGGTTACACGTATTGTTATAGAAATTGCCGTATTCAGGTTTTAATACGTAGGGAAATACTGAGCTGAACATAGCCCTCTTCTGCTGAGGTATTTTGTCTAGTTATGAGGTCAATATTTAGGGATCACGTTTCGGTGACATTAGTCATCAGCCATCGCTTGCTATTTTAACAAGGTACTAACTTTGGAATGATCTGTTTGATGAATGGTGATGATGATGAATGAATGAAATGATTTGAAAAAGTGGATTTGAGTTGAATGTTAAGGTCCCGAGCGATTGTAAGAGAAGTTGTGTTTAAGATGAGTTCTCTTGGTATTTTTGTGTTTACATTTTGGGTGAATACTTATTTCAATAAACGTGAAAATAAAATATTTATATTTACACTTTAATCCAAAAACAATAATGTATTCCTCGAAAATTTACGAAATGGCGTTATAAAAATCATAAATTTTGTATTAGTATAATAAATAACCTTCCAGGAAATCATACTTTCGAGCCGTTTGGGGTCGAAACGCTTGGGCTTTGGGGTCCGAATGCTCACGTTTTATTTAAAGAGATCGCAAAATTAATCGCAAATATTAATCGCTGTTTCACGTGATCAGAGGGCTGGCCTATATTTTGCACAAAACGTTAGCATTGCCATTCCGCGTGGTAATGCTGGTAGCCTTCTGGGCACATTACCGGTGGACAGTGATGCGGAGGAATTTTTCGATGCCTGATTGCGCCTTTTGTTTTTTTTTATTCCTTATTCTATTTTATTCTATTTTTCTATAAATATTTTAATTTAAAACTTAGCGTTTAATGTACATATTATTATTAAAATATACTTTGCACTTAAGTAAAAAAATCAGCAAAATTATGTTCTATTACCGAGATTTTATTTTGAAAAATAATAAATAATGAAAAACAAATTTCATTCCAATCTCTAGAAAAGTATAATAATATATAAACAATACATGCACATACTAGACACATATAGATACAAGACTTATAAGTACCTAGTTTGATAAACTACAAAACTATTAATTTTTAACATTATAAAAAAAGTAGAAATAAGGTTATCGTGTTATCAATTATGATCCAATTCTAATTGTTTTTGATTAAAAAGTGTTATTCCATCATGATTCAGGTAATATGGTATCAGGCTTATGCACCTGTTTTAAAGCACAATAGGTAGTCATTACACATATCTTACTCATGGGTGATCGTAAGAGTACAACTAAGGGATATAAAACACATATAACATCAATGTAAGAGAACGAAAGCTTGAAACAAAACTCTATACCAACACGTTTGACCAGCGTAGTATAGTAGGTCAATTTCCCTCCCATTGTGGAGGAGACTCGAGCCCAGTAGTACATATATGAGCTAAGATAATGAATCGCAATCGATGCAACATGTCCTCTTCTTTCATCGTACATATAGCAAAAATTTTAACAAACGTTTTACTACAAACCGCCTGTCTGATCAACCTCAACCCTCTTTGGAAATATAATTGTTGACCAGATGTCATCAGGGGAAATTGATCTAGATAGATGTAAAGTTGTAAAGTGATCCGTGTGATGACGGAGTAAGAATATAATTCACCACCCCCTATCTTACCTGTGGGTGATCGTGAGAGACGACTAAGGGATATAAAATGCATATAACATCTATGCAAGAAAGGAAAACTCGAAACAAAACCCTATACCAACACGTCTGACCAGCGTGGTATAGTACGTTTATTTCCTTCCTATTATGGAGGAGGCCCGAGCCCAACAGTGGAACATATATGGGCTGTGATGACGTTGTAAAGCTCTTAGTTCTCTTTAATCACAGCCATGAGCAATCTAAGGATTGGTAGAATTCTTAGCCACTATCACATATCCTTTTGTTGATACAAAAATAGCACTATATCAATAATAATGTATGTCTTTTACGATACTCGCGAGTAAAGAGTTTGGTAGTATTCGAAACCGTCACTAGAGAGCACTGCTTGAGACTTAACAGCTTTATAATAAATTACTGAAATTTAGCATTTAATATGCTTAATTATTTATAAAATCCGATTACGAAATGAAAAATGATGTCGCAAGCGGGATTCGAACCCGCGCCTCATCATTTTTCATTTCGTAATCGGATTTTATAAATAATTAAGCATATTAAATGCTAAATTTCAGTAATTTAAATAACAAGGTTGTGTCATCGTTTAATACAATTCTAACTGTAAAGTTTGAAGTATTAAGCCTATAACAATGTGTAAACATTGTCGGGTAGATAGCATACCGTCACTTTAAGACGTAAATATAATACGAAGTGAAATTTGCATGTCCTACAATTAGTCGCGGTGGTGTAGTGGCAGCACGATTGGGCCGGAATCCCAATAGGCGCGGGTTCGAATCCCGCTTGCGACATCATTTTTCATTTCGTAATCGGAGCTTTATAATAACATTAAAATTGACTGCATAAATGGCGTAGTGATTAAGATACCGATCTTCCGTGTCAGTGTCATGGGTACGATCCCCACGCAGAAATAATATTTTGTACGATCCATAAAGTGTTGTTCTGAGTCTGGGTGTAATTTGTCTGCGTTAATTACATATATTATAAAGTCCCCCGTAGTACAAGGATTACTTCTTTATTGCAGAGTGGTGTCTTTAAAAAAATATCTCATCTCAGCTCGTATATGTCCCACTGCTGGGTTCGAGCCTCCTCCATAATGGGAGGGTAATTGACCTACTATACCATGCTGGTCAGACGTGTTAGTATAGGTTTTTGTTTCGATTTTACCTACTCTTGCATAGATGTTATATATGTTTTAACTCGCGATCTCATGTTAGACAGTCTAAAAATCACGTCTGGGGTAGTATATTATACAGACCTTGTATCAACTCGAGAAAATTTCCGTGCGTTCAGGCGCTTCTGCCATACCTACTGTTGCAATCAATGTTAAGGCTCACATATAGGCCCTATAAGCGTTGCCATATCCGTGGTGCTATACTGCTGCGCTTCACGTATCAGTAAATCCTCTTATCTATTGGCCCTATTAGCCAATTTTTGCTTCACGTCTCCCGCTTTGCATAGGAGGGAAGTGGAATTTTTTTTTTCAACTCCTCCTGTTTTTCTTTTCTAATTAAATTTATTGCGGGTTCCAAGACAGTTAAAAGCGTTTCCCGGGACTTTCCGAGGGTCAAACCTCGGTGTCTTATATGGAGACCATTGTGGATCCTGGCTTACAGGAGTTACAGTGGTGGGAATGTGTGGTGGGATTAGTCCCTTAAAAAAAAATATATGTTTTATATCCCTTAGTCGTCTCTTACAATCACCCACGGATAAGAAAGGGAGTGGTGAATTATATTCTTGCTCCGTCATCACACGGCAAGAAAAAAAATAGGCAATAAAAAATGTCACACATGTTCTAATTCGATTTTGATGTACTCATTTATATGATACTAATGAGTGTCACTCATTTAATATTTATACAAATTGTGCTTGAAGCTTCACTTTTGTGAATTCATTTTCTTCTTCCTACCCTGCAAGGGATATGGCGTGATGATATGTATGTATGTATTTTCTTCTTAGCACAATTATGTCTCTCTTGAAGTCTCTTCTCCAAAAGGTGATAATAAAAGAATTATTACATATGAAATATAAATTTATTATCATAGACTTATGCTATGTGGTAGCGACTACGAATACCACCAGTCCTTACTTTGCTCGTGGATGCTGTAAAAGACGACTAAACGCCTTATAACGACCTGGGCCAACTCCATCTGATGCCGTTTGGTCAACAATTACATTCCTAAGGAAGGTTGACGTCTGGCAGGCGGCCAGTCATAAAACGATTGCAAATAACTTTTACAATATGTACTATGAAAGAAGAGTACATATTGTATCGACCCCAAGTAATTGGGATAAGAGTAGGAGAATGATGATGGGACTTATTAATAATAGAGAAAGATTGGCACTAGATTTTATTAGCTACGCGGCAATTCATTGCATTATCAGTTCGTTTATAATTTATTTATCTACTTAGCTTACATTCCCCTATCACATTATGACTCAATTGAATACTCATCATGATTTTTACATTTATATAGTTATCAGACATATAGATATTCCTAACTCTTACCGAAACACTCATCCCGTATTTTCTACGCCTTTTCTATTCGTGCTTAGAGAAAGTTTATATACAATACCAACTCCATATCATCATAATTCTGGTCTGATCTCAATTATTGGGAGTCTACCTCGACTCACAGTAAATATACAATATACGACTCCCAATAACTACTAATATTTTCAATATGTATGTACGGTGGAAGATGGGTATATATTACTTCGACTCAAAGTAATTGGGATAAGAGTAAAATAATCAATGATGATTCTCTTTAAGACGCACTGTTGAAGTTTAATTACTTCTCCATGATTTTATTTATAGTTAAATGATGATAGCCTTCCGTGTTGTGACGGAATAGGAATACAATTCACCAAATCCTGTCTTACCCGTGGGTGATCATAAGAGACTAAGGGATATAAACCCCATATAACATCTATGCGAGAGATGGAAAACTCGAAACAAAACCCTATACTAACTGACGAGCGTGGTATAGTACGTCGTTTTCCCTCCCATTATTGAGGAGGCTCGAGCCCAACAGTGGGACATATTTGAGCTGAGATGATGATGAAATGATGATATTATGATTGTGTATTTTTAGGTATTGGTTTGCTGAATTAGAAAATGCTGCAAGAGAAAACAGAGAACCATCATTGTGGAAAGCGCTACGGAAAGCATATTGGTTGTCCTTTATGCCTTGCGCTATTTATGTGGTAGTGATGGCAGCGTTAAGGTATTTATATGGAATATATTTCACTCGTTAAATGGAAACAACGTTTTTAACACTAATATAGTTGGTTTATTGTAATTTTGAGATAATATTTGTAATATTTTATACAGAGCTAACACTTAAGCGTGCCTATCGCACTGGCGCGGCGGCGCAGTAAATCTGTATTTTTTTTACTAGCTATATGCGAGTGCTTTTCTCAATCCACTCGCATTTTATGTCAAATAACTATCTAAAAATTTTGAAATAAACTAGTTTTAAGGATTTCCAACCTTCCACGGCCCTCTCACAGAAGACCACGTATCACGTGACCACGTATGCTAAAAAGTGTCCGAAATATCGGACAAGTAAAAACGCCATGGAATCCGTAAAACATTAGAACTATTAAACGTAAAAGCTATGTTTCTATTTATCAAGCATATTATTTTTTGAATTAAAATCTATATCCTTTTCTGTATTCATACTAATGAAAATATAATATAAAAAATTTTCATAATGATCCATTTTTTGGTTAAGGAGTAAAATCATATCAAACAAATACATAATTTATAAATTTATATTTAAATACATTTGTGCGGATTAGTACGAAGTCCTCAAGTATTCATCATAGCAAGATTTTTACCGATATATAAATAAGCACTTGATATTATATGATAAAGATCGCCTATGCACATTAGCAATATACCTGAAATTGAATTGACTCAACAAGTTTTCTAGAAAAAAAATATTTTTACGGATTTTATCGCGTGTGTATTGTCACAGAAGGACTTCCTTCCGTGACTATGAACGCTGTTAAGTGTTCGAAACGTCGGAAAATTAAAAATATAAACGCGTTGAAATCCGTAAAAATAGCATTATTTCAAATGTATAGTACTCGCGTAAACATCAGAAACTTTTCTAGACTTCGTATTAAGAATGCCCTAATCCAATAATGTTTTATTCGGCACGAAAATCAATTTTCTAGGACATGACCCGTCTTGAA
The DNA here is from genome assembly GCA_905163515.2 of Lymantria monacha. NCBI lineage: Eukaryota > Metazoa > Arthropoda > Insecta > Lepidoptera > Erebidae > Lymantria > Lymantria monacha. The sequence continues at coordinate 21,702,676 of LR991082.1, forward strand.
TCAACAACAGCTTGCTATGCAGTATTTTAACACCCTCATAAGCTATTGCTGACGAGACAATTATAACATTATATTTTTGTAATTTCAGAATAATTCAGCCACTATTATTCGCTGAACTCCTAAATTACTGGTCTGTGGACACAACGATGTCTCGATATGATGCAGGATTTTATGCCTTCGCTATGTTGGGAATAAATTTCTTCAATCTCATGTGCCAACATCACAATTCACTGTTTACTTACCGATTCAGTATGAAAATTAAAGTAGCATGTTCATCGCTTTTGTACAGGAAGGTAAAAAAAGACTTTTATCAATTATTCGAGAATTTATTTTAATATAGTATTCACCATAATATTTAAATTAACTGCATTGATGCCGTAGTGGTTAACATAACGACCTGTTTTTTTTTCTTGCGGTGGACTACGGAGGTGGTCACACCCGACAGCTTTCGCCGTCGGTGCATCGTCCTCGCGCGGTGGCCTCACTTCGGGTGACCGGACTAGTCCCCGGTCCGATCACCCGATACCTCAGTTAGCTTAACATAACGACCTACTGTGCCAGTGTCATAGATTCGATTCACAAATAATTTTTGACCCACAAGTTATTGATCTAAGTCTGGATGTATTTCTTGTCTAATTATATATTTCTAAAGTTAATACAGGTGTTATATCCTTAGTGCAGAGTATTGCCTTAAAGTTAAAATAGGCTTACCATATAAGCAGTGATCTTTAGATTGAACTTTCAAGATACATTTGAAATCCTAATTAATCAAATTGATATATGTAATAAAAGTATAAATGAAACGATAACTTAAAACATATACAGATATTTAATTAAAATCACTATTTCACCGATAAAATCAATTTTATAAGCCATTTGACAGATAATGCTGAAATCCATTCTTTATGCACTAAGGAGACTCCATAGTAATCTCACTATATCTTTAAACGAGCAATTCTTGTATATATATATATATATATATATATGTAATCTGAATCTCGGAAACGGCTCCAACGATTTTCTTGAAATTTAGCATACAAGGGGTTCTGGGGGCGATTAATCGATCTAAATAGTTTTCATTTATAGAAAATATTATTTTGTCAGTATATTTCGACAACAAAAATATAATTTTTCGTTGTACTAAAACTATTTGAATATGAAAGTTTTCAAATTTTGACGCTGTCATTAAGAATAGACATTTAGCTCCGTTGTAAAATCGAGTGGTCTAATCCAAACAAACCGGAGCTCGGTTCGGATCCTTACTTTTTCTTATTTACTTTTTGGCCTTATTTTTTATTATTTTTATTTTATTAATTATTATCATTTGCTCGCATTTTTGTTTGCGTAGAAGTCGATAATGTTTTAATAGGATTTTTGTATGATTTTTACGTTATTAATTTTATTGTTATTTATAGATAATTATGTATAAATGTTTGTATTCTTATATAGTATAACAATCTTATCCGTGTGATGACGGAGTAAGAATACAATTCACCACCCCCTATCTTACCCGTGGGTGATCGTAAGAGACGACTAAGGGATATAAAGTGCAAATAACATCTATGCAAGAGAAGGAAAACTCAAAACAAAACCCTATACCAACACGTCTGACCAGCACGGTATAGTAGGTTAACTTTCCTCCTATTATGTAGGAGGCCTGAGCCCAACAGTGGAACGTATATGGGCTGTGATGATGATGATGATAACAATCTTTGTTATAGCATAGGGAAGGTTTAATAAACATAAATATCAAATGAAATTTTGTTACATATTATGGACACCAGGCTTTTTCTTAGCAGGCCATGTTTTTAACACAACGCGCTCATTGCGACCGAGGTGACCGAAGGGTAGTGTACGGCCCCATAACCCACCGTCTTTTCCATCGAAATTAAGCCGACCACTGGTACCGCTTCTTTGACATCCCCGCCCACCCGCAATTCTACACCTATTACAGTATTTCTTTGTAAACAATATCTTTTGTTTTCCTTACGGATGCTAGAGTTACCAGGCTACTCTGTGAGCTTACTCTGAAGCATGTCACATACAACTGCCTATGGGAGAAGCAGCTTTTTCTCAAGTCTACTCCCGCTACCTTAAGAATATGACCTCGAGTTTTGTTTATGGTTATTGCGAAGCAGACTTTAATGGCAAACTGCACTCTCTGAAATTCGAAGGAGTAATTTGATGGTATTTGGAGAATCCAAGGAATTAATACAGACTCGGCTCAAGAACAACCGATCAGTATAGTTGACCCGATTACATGCAATGCAATGTTTTTTCTTGCAAACTGGTGGCATTGTATAATTTTAGCGTGCCAGTTCTCAATTTTAAGATGTGAGTTGTGAGACCGGGAGCCTTCAGAGTATTCAGGAACTCGACCGGTTCTCAGACTCGGGGTTTATAACTTATTCGAAAGATTTATTTTAATATTCAACCCCTTCGAATTATTTAAAATATTTGCAAGTAAATAGTATAAAGAAATCGCAACGACCATAGTAGCGCACATAAGTACCTAGGTCATGGCGTCTTGCGACTAATCTGATCAGCATTAACATCCTGTCTCGCTATCGTATCTTACTGTTTGTTCCTAATATAACTCAGCCTTTCCGTCTAAATTGTTAGAAATATGTTGATTAAACCCTGACTAAACAGCCAAAAAAATTTAGAAAATGACTATCTCTCTTTACAATCATTATGTGGTAAAAATACCCTCGCCAGAGTAAAATTAAAATGGGTAATATATCTTAGGAGCGATGGATTTCAGTTATACGAGCAATGTGTTATCATGGCTCTCAATTACAATATTTGGCTTAGAAAATTGCTGTCCAACAATTTAAAATTTCAAGCTACGTTCCTATGACGCCGTGTCCTAAAAGTGTATGATCTCTTTGTAGCTCAGAAACTTTCAAATGCCGTGTTAATACAGTATTGTGACTTTTGAGACATTCCAATTTTAAATAGTATTTCCATTGTACCAAGCTTTTATGTAAGTTCAACCTCTTCAGGGTTCCGTACCAAAAGCGTAAAAGGGCACCCTATAACTAAGACTTCACCGTCCGTCCGTCCATCTGTCTGTCACCAGGCTGTATCTCATGAACCATGATAGTTAGACAGCAGTCAGACAGAAATTTTCACAGATGATGTGTTTCTGTTGCCGCTATAACGTCAAATACTAAAAAACAAAATAAAATAAATATTTAAATCGTGCCCCCATACGACAAACGTGATTTTGGCTCCTTTTTGCTCGATACATTTTTTTATTTTCTATTTTTGTACTTTTGCCTTTTTAATTTATTTTTTCATTATTTTAATTAGGTATATTTAAATATATCTTCCAAAACACACTAATAAGAAAATACCGAGCAAGGCTCGGTCCTCCAGATATTCGATTATTATACATGAATTTAATATATATTACAGACTTTGAATATTCTCATCAATTGTGATAGCGATACAAAAATTTAAATGGATCGCCATCTTGTTTATAGTTAGACGCCAATTACGATACTTTGAGTACAAAATGAAATAACACGCAAACAAATAAAAAGATAATAAATATTAGATTATCTTCAATCTTTTCAAAACACAATATTTTTAGATTTTATCAATTGAACGATGTTGACCAACGTGTGGGCTAGCGTTTTATCTGCTTTTTATCATCTATAGCTTAGGCTTAGGCCTTATTGAGTTTGCTGGCTGTCCTCGTTCAGTCCATAGGCAAGCTCGGCTAAAATAGCACCCATCGTCCCATGCATCAACAAAGCTTAAATTAGTAACAAACTCACGAAATAAATCAAGCATAAATAATAAAAAAGTATTCTTAATATTACTTAGCTTTTTTTTATTGTTACAGTTACTTCGTATGAGTCAAACATCAATTGCCGAAGTGGCGGGCGGTAAACTAGTTAATTTGTTATCAAACGATGTAGCGAGGTTTGACTATGCATTCATGTTCTTACACTACTTATGGGTTGTACCAATACAGGCCGCCGTTGTTCTTTACATATTATATCTAAATGCTGGATATGCACCTTTTGTTGGCTTGTTTAGTGTCGTACTATTAATCTTACCAATACAAGGTAAAATGTTATATTTATCAGTTCTATTTTGTATTTATATATATTTATTTTTAAATTTAACATAATTTATATTGATATATTGCAGCTGGATTAACAAAACTCACTACTATTGTTCGACGAGAAACAGCTCAAAGAACAGATCAGAGAATTAAGTTGATGAATGAAATTATTAATGGTATAAAGGTATATAACCTATTATATTTATAACCTTATAAAAAAACATACTTTTTACTAATAAAAAAGAACAGTACAAACAATATATAACTCTAATATTACCCGTGAGTGATCGTAAGAGCCGACTAAATGATATAAAAAATACATATAACACCTATGCAAGAGGAGGAAAACTCGAAACTAAACCGTATACCAACACGTCTAACCAGCGTGGTATGGTGGGTCTATTTTCCTCCTATTGTGGAGGAGGCTTGAGCCCAACAGTGGGACATATATGAGTTGGGATGATGATGATGATAACTCTAATTAATATAATTACAGTATAATTTTTTTTAATCTTCGATAATAATGTGTCGTAATTACATGCCTCTCTCATTAGGTAAGTTTGATAAAAGCTACACTCATAGCATTATACATATTTTGAAATATTAATAATCCCTTTTCTACGTAGTAACGGAGTAAAAATATATTGTAACATCGCACCTTTCTATCCCTTTGGGTGATCTTGACAGACGACTAAGGGACGCTGGTAGATAACATCAATGCAAGAGATCGACAATAGTAATTGAAAATCTATACTAAAACCCCTATTTTTTTTTACGGTGGACTATGGAGGTAGTCACGCCCCGCCGAATCGATCCGGGATGACTGTAGAGACGACGCGCGACCCCATAGATTCACCCTGCAAAGCGCCTCTCTTCGCCGTGCGAGCGGGCCATCGGTACCCGATCTTTGTCTTCGGTGGCCACCTATACCAACCCCTCAAACCAGCGTAGTATAGTAAATCAATTGCTCTCCAGTTTCGGAGTAGACTCGAACCCAGTAGCGGAACGTATATGAGCTAAGATGATGATGAATAATACTTTATTTTCTGAATTCTTTTACTGATGGTATATTCAAAACCTGTATTAATTAATAGTAGATCCCATTTTTAATGTCAGTAATAATTACATTTCTCTGTGTGGTGACGGAATAAGAATATAATTCATTCGGCATTCAATTAAACGGCAATTCTCTTTGGCGTATAAACCAACACGTCTGACAAATTGATGTTGAGGAGACTCGAGTCCAACAGTGGGAAGTGAATGAGCGAGAGAGTCGGAAGTCCAATTAGGTGGGTTTGGGGATTTTAGTGGTAGGCAGCGGCTTAAGCTATACCCTTGGTATTACAAAGGTTCATGGGCGGCAGTGACACTTACCATCAGGTGTGATGCTTGCTCGTTTGCCACCATAAGCAATAAAAATAAAATGAGATGAGATAATGATGATGAATGATTACGTGTCCGCTAGCAACTTAACTTGTCCAAAATGTTGTGTTTTGAGCTCTGAAAGGTTTATAGTTACGATTAAAACTGGTAGGTGACGCTGTGATCGAATAATAATAATTTGATTTTTATACAAAACGAAATCTATCAGATCAGCTGGTAAAGATAAAGTTAAATAATATATATTATGTTATTTTGCATGACTGCTTTTAAAAAAAATAAGTTGCGAGAAATAGTTAATTATATTTTATTATTTTACAGGTAATTAAAATGTATGCTTGGGAGATACCTTTCCAGGCAGTGGTAAAAGCAGCTCGAGCATATGAAATGGTATCTCTAAGAAAATCAATATTCATTCGCAGTACGTTTCTTGGATTTATGTTGTATACAGAAAGGAGTATTTTATTTGTCACAATATTAACACTAGTACTTACTGGTAATATGATTAGTGCTACTTTGGTAAGTGTAAAATTCAATAGAATTTTTAAGTCATTTGTTTTTTGTCGTTTTTTGTAAGTCGTTTATGGAATCTACGAGTAAAAGCATAGACCATTTCACCAGATCAGCGTGATGGGTTGAATCCAAATTCTCGTCATTTTCGAATATAAGTGGAACTTAAAAATTCGTAATACGGAATTCCGTAGAAGAACTATGTATATAGATTGTAAGATTAGCACTCTGAAACAGAATTGGAAGGCCACATCGCTCGACGAATGGTGTTTTACCAGGTGGATTGATGATTTAGTTAATGAGCCATTAGTTAGATCACGGTGGGATGGACCCGGCGATTAGTTTGCCACTCGCAGAGAGACTGACCGCGTAATCGCGTCCCCAGAAACAGTGTTGTTGTGCTGGATCGTTGACGGGAGACAGTATCTTTAAGAGTAATCTGGCGGGCTACTCAGGTCAGGATCAGGTTCTTGTGCGCCAAATGGATTGGATAGGATGTGTCCAGATCCTACGCCTACCAGAAAAAAGATCGTAGGATTTTATATGTGATACAGAATTGCGTCCTGTGGTGTCCCTATGAAGGAATACTATGTCCAATAGTGCATAGAAAAGGCAAATAATGAAAATAATGATAGAAATATAACTTTAAATCCATAATCGCACGAATATATCTCATGATATATTTAGTTTTTTCTATACATTCATTGAGATGATATTTGTTGAAATTAATAACTTAAAACGAACACTCGAAATATACTTTCTGCATTTCAGATATACCCTATTCAGCAATACTTCAGCGTAATTCAAATGAACGTAACTTTGATCTTGCCAGTCGCTATATCGAGTTTATCTGAGATGCTGGTTTCTTTGGAACGTATTCAGAGTTTCCTTGTAATGGGTAATTATTTTATATAATATTTTCTTTTTCTTATATATACATATATTGTTTTATATAATTTCATAATTTAATTAATTTAGTCTATCATTTTCATATTATGCATATTATGAGCAATTGCAAAACAATTTAGTGCGGACAAAATGTATATATGGAACTCAACTAATACAGGTTTAATAATTTTATAATGTTCGTTAATTTCCTTGTAAATAGACTTAAAAAAATAGCCTTGTGTTTTTAGTGGCTCAAAAGATGAGTCGAAATTATTATCATCTATCAAACATAGTTCCAAGTGTTATCGGATTTAAGTAGTATATTTAGCACAGTAATTATTAAGTAATTTTTGTGGTGGTAAAATTCATCAAACCTCAAAAATAAAAATTTATAAAACATAAATTTCAGTTGAATTTGAAATATTAAATTGATCAGAAAGTTTATCTATATGAAATTCATATTGATTATTTCATCATCATCATCATCATCATCATAGCCCATAAATATCCCACTGTTAGGCTCGGGCCTCCTCCGTAATGGAAGAGAATTTAACCTACTATACCGCGCTGGTATATATATATATATAAGGAATGAAGTTGCGAAATTAAACGTATCTTTTTCTATTATCCGTGCTAGCCTGCACATGATAAGAATATATATCGTGATTACAAAATAATTTGCTACTACGTTAACTATTTTATAGGTGAGCGATCAGATTTGCAAGAAACCCCTCAAGTATTCAAAGACATTTTTAATACTAAAAATGATAATAAGGAATCAGATTTGGTGTTAGCAAGGAAATATATTCGGAGTGATACGATGCAAGCTAGAGTATCTGTTGATGGATCTGTAATATCAGAAAATCCCATAGAATTAAATAAAGTAAATGCATCTTGGACTGCATCTGAAAATTTAAATGAAATGACTCTTAAGAATATATCACTACGTGTAAGAAAAGGCAAACTGTTCGCTATTATTGGTCCTGTAGGATCGGGCAAGGTGACACAATATTTATATTTGTTTTTACTTACTTTATTATTATTATGTAATCTTTTTTAATTTTTAATCATAATTATGCTTGCAGTCTTCTTTGCTTCAAGTTTTGTTAAAAGAATTACCAATAAGTAGTGGTACATTGAGCATCAAGGGAATTATATCATACGCTTGTCAAGATTCCTGGCTATTTCCTGGTACGGTGCGAGAAAATATTTTATTTGGACTACCTTACGATGTTGAGAAATATAAAAAGGTATATGTTAATTTTATATTCATTGCTATATCAATATAAAAAAAAAATCTTTTTATGTAGGTATATTTAAGTGAATTGAAACTTTATCTTGAAGAGACAGAATACTACTCTTGTAACTTCGTAAATAACATAAACTGACAAATATTTTATATTCACTACCGGATATTGTCTGAGTTAAATAAAAAAATTGCCTTATTTTAGTGTTATATTCTACTATAAGCTCTTATTATTGTATTACGGACGTAGCTTTATCCCTTATTAAATAATTCAATTCAATCTTGCAACCCTCCTTTATATTTTGTGTAAATTCACAGGTTTGCCAAGTGTGTTCTCTCAAGCCAGATTTTAAACAATTTCCTTACGGCGATCTATCTTTAGTAGGCGAAAGAGGAGTTTCGCTTTCTGGAGGACAAAGAGCTAGAATCAACTTGGCTAGAGCAGTTTATCGTGAGGTAATTTATATATATTTTACTTGACTAGTACCGAATACTTATCCGTATCCCATTCCACCTGTATCTTATATCGTATTTCTTCAAATGTAAAATCTCCGTTCCTATTTTTGATTTTAAAATAGAGTCATTTTTATTATAAATTGTCATATAACTAAGTAAGAAACTATTACTTTTACGTTGCCAAAGGTTCACTTTTATTTAACTGTATGGATAATGATGATATTTGGTGGTGACATTTTGTAGCACTGAAACGAGTAAATTGATAATAAAAATCCATCTTTAAATAAAATTTCAGTGCGTATGTTCCTCGAGATGTTTCCTTTCTCTATTGTAGCAAATGAACAAATTCTTATAAATACTTTGAATATTATGAATATATTACGTATTTACTGATATTTGGCCATATCGGCCTTCGGCCGATTGTTAAAATAACCTGCATTTTTAAATTTATTCTTTTTTCATAGGCCGATATATACTTGCTGGATGATCCATTGTCAGCGGTAGATGCTAATGTAGGCAGACTACTATTTGAAGACTGTATTAAAGGATACCTTAGAAACCGCACCTGCATTTTAGTTACCCATCAAATTCACTACCTCAAAGCTGCTGACTTCATTATTGTGATGAATGAGGTATAAGTTTTTATTTCATTTAGTCATATAAATTTACATGTTATTAAATGTCTTATTTATCATTAACATATCATTCTATTCTATTCACAATTACCTAAGATCCATGCAATATGTACTCTTCTTCCATAATACATACTGCAAAAGTTATGTCAACAATTTTATTTTTCATTATTTGTAATATGTAAACATGGATATATGTGTTTATACCTATAACAATTTGTGTGTTAGTGAGTATGATTAGTAAAAATAAAAAAAAAATGTTGCATACATTATTTTTATTTTTATAAATAAGACACCACCACCTAAGGAAATAATCCTTGTATTACGGGTGATTTTACAACCATATAATTAACGCAGACGTATACACAGACTCAGGACAATAGTTTTTGGATCGTAGAAAGTATTGTCTCGTAGCATCGTAGGCGTAGGCACCAAACCCGCCGGGGGTTTACTGGGGGTTACTGGCACGTAAGATCGGTATCTTAACCCCTACGCAATCTGTGCAGTCGTATTATTAACATCATTTATATTGTGCTTTCTGCAGGGTGGCATTGAAAACATGGGCACGTACGATGAATTAGTGAAGAGTGGTACAGAATTTTCAGCTCTATTGTCAGATGGTAGCGGTACAGAGGATGGCAATACCGAAAAAGTGAGTGCAGTTAATGTTGCTTTTATTTTCTATAGTTTACATATAAATATAATATAAAATGTAAATAGAAGTAGTAGTAAAGTGAAATGTAATAAATAGTCTCCTTGATTGGTGTAAATTTGTAAAAATAATCAGACATTAATGCTTTGTGAGACGTTAAATTAGACCTTTTAATTTAATTACTTTCTGATGATTGCTAGAAGAAACCTTGTGAATATGAGGCACTAGCTCTTTAGCCGTGTAACACTACATCAATTTACTTATCAGTTAATGCGTATGTTTGAAAACATCTATTTAAAAAGAAAAAGTAATGGGTGTACTTATGTACGCGTGTGAGAAATTATACTTCTTTGGCATTATTAAAAAAAAGTTTTTAATTGCATGCATACAATTAATTACAATAAAATAATAAAAGGACTGGCAAATGATAGAATATTTTTCACTAATATTTTCGTATAGTACACATACATACATACATATCATCACGCCATATCCCTTGCAGGGTAGGCAGAGAGAACAGAGTGCCAGAGAACTCTATCTCTGCATACTTCACTCGCTTCCTCAACATTCATAATTCTCTTCATACACGCTCGCCGGTTTCGGAGACTCTTGACTCCACCTTCCTTCAGTACATGACCGATCTGGTCTAGGTAGGTTAGTCTCGGTCTCCCTCGGTACCTACATCCTTCCACTTTCGCATTGTATATCTTCTTAACCAGGCGTTCGTTCGGCATTCTTTCCACATGTCCGAACCATCGGAGCATTCCCTTTCGCATCTTTACACCAATACTCTCTTTCATACCTACTCGCTCTCTTACGTCGTCGTTACGAATGCGGTCGGTCAGCCTAACTCCACAGATTTTCCGCAGAGATCGCATTTCGACCGCATTAATTTTACTATCATACTCTTTTCTGCATACCCAACTCTCGCTTCCATACAGTAATGTTGGGACAAGCACTGCGTTATGTATTGCTACACATGCCTTCTGGCTGAGGTGGTGGCTGCCGAAAAGTTGCCCCAACGCTCCGTTCACTCTATTTCCCGCATTCACTCTTCGCTCTATATCAGTGGTGTACCTTCCATCTCGGCTAAATCCACATCCAAGATATACAAATTCATCCACTTGCTCTAGTACATCATTACCTATTGTTACTCTTACATCTGTTCTGGTTTTATCTCTTTCAAAGACCATTATTTTGGTTTTGCTCACATTCACGCGTAGACCCCTTTTCTTACAATCTTCTGTCATTGTGTCGACTAGGGTCTGCAGGTCAGTCGCTGACTGTGCCAGCAGGACTGCATCATCTGCATAAAGCAGAGCAGTGACCACTGAGTCGCCCATCTGGACTCCCACATTCATATCGTTCAACCTTTGGAGACATTTATCCCGATATATGATAAACAGCCTGGCTGACAGAACGCACCCCTGCTTAACGCCGATATTGACGTCAAACCAAGGCGACATTCCATCATCCAGCCGCACACAGGCTCTACAGCCCATGTAACTGGACTGCACAGCCTGTAGCAGTTTACCGTTAATACCATACTCCGGTAAAATGTCCCAAAGTTCCTTTCGTACAACCGTGTCAAATGCTCTCTCCAGATCCACAAAACTGCAGAAAACCCTCTGACCTAGAGCCAGATGCTTCTCCACAATGTTGCGCAGAGAGAACACTTGATCCATGCATCCCCTTCCACTCCTGAAACCTCCTTGTGTCTCACACAGTAAACCATCGGACACCATCCTCATTCTCCTTTCAATAATTTTTCCATACACTTTTGCTGCCAAACTGGTCAAGCTTATGGCTCTGTAATTTGCGCAGTCATAACGTGAACCCTTGTTTTTAAACAAAGGCACGATGACTGCGCTATTCCAGTCCCTGGGAACCATTCCCGAGCTCCAACATAAATTGAGGAGCAACAGGAACGCCTCCCAGACACAAGAGCCACCGAGCTTGATCATCTCGGCAGACACCATATCAATGCCCGCTGCCTTACCATTTTTCAAACTTCTTATCGCCCATTCAACTTCATCCATACTGATGCCATCGGAGGATGCCGTTGTCGAATGTTGATCTACTAAACCACATCCAACACCGGCGCCAACCGTAGCATCCGCATACATATCGCCAAAATATTCACTCCATCGGCTTAACACGTCTTGTGTTTGTGTAAGAATGTCTCCACCTTTAGACCTTATTTTATTCATTCTGAAGGCTGACCAACCACCCCGAGACTTCTTCACCTCTCTCCAAAAGAGTTTGGTGTTACCCTCGAAGTTTTTAGTCAGCCTATCTTCTGCACTCATACTTGCTCTATCACGTTTCTCTTTCACTAAGGCCTTGGTGTCATTCTTACATTGCCGATATATTTCTTTCTTCTGTTCAGTCATACTGTCATTCAGATTCAAAGAAGAGACATAGTCCAGCCACGCTTTCTTCTTTTGCTCTACGGAAGCTGCCACTTCCGCATCCCACCATGCATCACCATTTGTTTTTCTATGCTTCTTTGAACTTCCACATACTTCTTTCGCTGTATCTACCATACTCTCTTTCAATACTCTCCAGCATTCTTCAATGTCCGATTGCGGCTGGCTTGCCATCGTCAGCCGTTCTCGGACACCCTCTGCATACTTTTCTCTTACACACTCTTCTTGCAACCTTTCAACCTTTATTCTTTCAAGCCCTCCGAAGTGGACACGCTCTCGCCAGTGCCTCCACTTTCTGAACAGACCACTAAATCTCGCAATAACGAGATAGTGGTCCGTGTCGACTGTGGGGCCCCTGTAGGCTCTTGCGTCCAATATTTTGCTTCGGAGGCGACTGTCTACCAAAATTAAATCTATTATGCTTTTCTGTTCATTCCTTCTCCATGTATACATATGGATGTCCTTATGTTGGAAAAATGTGTTTGACACAATAAGGTTTCTCTCCATGCATACATCCGCTATGAGCCTACCTGCGTCGTTCACTCTCTTATCACCAAATGGACCAAGTACGTCCTCATAGTCGGGACGCTTGGTCCCCACCCATCCGTTCAAATCTCCGCATACAATCACGCGTTCACTGGTTTCTGCCATATCCAGAACTTCCCTAACATTATCCCAAAACTTCTCTAGGTCTGATGCCACCGAGGATCCTACGGGAGCATATGCTACAACCATGAATACCTTGGTGACACCTAGTTTTATACGGACCCAGAGAAGTCTGGGATCATACATTCCGTAATCCTTCACACCTGAGGCCAAGCGAGAGGACAACAGCACTCCTACCCCCATGCTGGCTCGATCGCTCTGTGGTACACCAGACCACAGAGCCATCCCGCCACCAGGAAGATCGCAGGCGTCGCTGCCCCTTCGCTTGGTCTCTGTTACACAGAGCACGTCTAGCTGTTTGTCCGCCATGACGGATATCAGCTCGTGCAACGTACCTTCCACACAACCTCTTACATTCCACGTGCCCACCCGGCACTCCGTTCTCCTCGACTCGCCTAACTGGGCAAGGCGTGATGGGTGGCGGCCCCCATCGCCGCAACTGCCGATGTTCGTACCGACGGGGGCGGGTCGGTACGCGTCGCCTCCGGGGGACGCCCTAACCCGCATTGCGGTACGCATTTCGAGCCGGATTAGCAGTCTAATTAGACTGGCAGGGGACGCGAACGAGCACGCTCCGGACTATGCCCCCCTCCGGACTATGCCCCCCTTTTCGTATAGTAAATAATATTAATCAAAATATATTATAATATTCAATTTAAATCACTACTGACTATGATTTATTAGCACATATATAATTCGCACTGGTATGAATAAAACACGTGTTGTGAATGTATGAAACTGGAAAGAGAAATTTTATTTTTATTTTGTTGGTAGCTTTTTTCGATACTATGAGCGGATTTGCGGCCAACTTCAACCTGTTTTACTTTTGTGATACAGTGATGCACGCGCATCTTATTTGCGGCCAATTTCAGCCTGTTACTTTTGTGTTACATCATTTTTTCATATTGCGCCTAAAGAAGTATAACTTCAAAAATGATTAATAATCTGTTTGCGAGATAATATATTGAAATTCGTTCTTATTTACGAAAATATATTTATAAATAAATATGACAAAATGTAAAAAAAAAATTCATCATCATCACAGCCCATATATGTCCCACTGTTGGGCGCGGGCCTCCTCCGTAATGGGAGGGTAATTAACCTACTATACCACGCTGGTCAGACATGTTGGTATAGTGTTTTGTCTCGAGTTTTCCTTCTTGCATAGATGTTATATGCGTTTTATAACCCTTAGTCGTCTCTTACGATCACCCACGGGTAAGATAGGGGTGGTGAATTGTATTCTTATTCCGTCACCACATGGATATTTAAAAAAAAAATAACGTTATAAAATATATATTATTATTTAATTCTTAACCTAAGTTTATGGAAATACCATTATCCTGTGTTCTTAAAATTGTAATAAACGAAAAAGTAGTATGGAAATAAATAAGACTTGCGTACTATCTTGATTCAAATTTGTGCACACTTGTTATCTAATTTTCATATTGCAGAAAGAGAGACCAGCTGTTCAGCGTGTAATATCGAAGATCTCTGTTAAAAGTAATGACGATAGAGAAGAACGAGTACAGATTCAAAAGGAGGAAGAAAGAGGAACTGGAAGTCTCAAATGGAATGTGATTTGGACGTATTTAAAATCCGTACAGTCGTGGACAATCGTAATTTTAGCATTTTTGGTATTACTTATCACACAGGCCGCCGCTACGACTACTGACTATTGGATAAGTTATTGGTAAGATATCATCAGCAAATATTTCCTATTTGAATACGATTGCACTATAAAAATCTCAGTATATTTATGAAGAAAATAAAAGTAAATATTTTATATAAATATTTTATTTTGTTTACTTTAAAAATAACGTGTACAATACTATAAAAAATAAAATGTGTGGTGACGGAGTAAGAATACAATTCACCACCCTCTATTTTACTCGTGGGTGATCGTAAGAGATGACTAAGGGATATGTAATGCTAATGCATATAACATCTATGCAAGAGAAGGAAAACTTGAAACAAAACCCTATACCAATACGTCTGACCAGCGCGGTATAGTATGTTAATTTCCCTCCCATTACGTAGGAGGCCCGAGCCCAACAGTGGGACATATATGGGCTGTGATGATGTGATGATGATGACTATAAAAAATTATTCTAATCTACACAAACAAGCTTTCGTACTTGAAGTATTATTGAACATTAAATAAAATTAAATATATATTTATTTATCTATATAAAATCACGATAGGGCCTTATAGAGGGAGTTTCGCCTGGTTTATAAAATTTGATCATTGATATATCACTTTATTTTTTAGGACAAACCAAATAAGCATATATGAACAATCATTACCTGAAGGACAAGAACCAGGTTCGTTACAATTTTAATATTTTATATTGTAGGTATATAATTTAAGAATTCGAATTAATCTTTAATAAATTTATTACAGATCCAAGTTTGGATACACAAATTGGTCCACTAACAACGGCACAATACCTAACTGTATATGGTTCAGTAATATTGGGTATAATAGTGATCTCGCAATTAAGGATCCTTTCATTTGTGTCAATGACCATGCGCGCTTCGCAAAACCTTCACAATATTATTTATCAAAAGCTAATTGTCACTATTATGTGGTTCTTCGATACCAATCCTTCAGGTAAACATAACCCTATTATTTTACTTTTATTTTTGTTTTTATTGCTTATGGTGGCAAACGAGCAAGCAACACATCTGATAGTAAGTGTAACTGCAGCCCATGGACCTTTGCAATACCAAGGGTATAGCTTAGGCCACCGCTGCCTACCAACAAAATCCTCAAATCCACCCAGTTGGGCTTCCGGCTCTCTTGCTCACCGAACGAAGCGCAGTAGCATATTGCCATTACTCAGACGTCGATCTTCTGCGAGAGTGTGGTACTAACCCGGACGGGCCGGCCCGCGGCTGTAGACAGAAAACTGTCAACAGCGTGTTCCTACCACTATTAAACTCTTTTTAGTTTCTCTTTCATAAGATGGTTTTAGTTCATATATGGAAATCATAAAATTAAGCTAACACGAATGAAGTAACTTTAGATTCATCTAGCATATTTCTCAAACGAATCTAAAGACTACCCATATGGTCCATATATTACTTTGGATAATGGGACGTAGTGCGGTTGAAAAATGGTTTGACGATAATGATTTTTGTCCGCATTCAGTTAAATCAATAAATATATGTTGCCTTTACATATTCTTCATGTTATAATAATTGTTAGCTGTATATTTATAAGTATTTTATTATATTATATTATATATTTTCTGTGTGGTAGCGGCTACGAATACTGCCAACCCTTATTCGTGGATTTGCTCGTGGATGTCGTGAAAGACGACTAAGAACCGACCAGGGCTAACTCAATCTGATGCCGTTTGGTCAACAATTACATTCCCAAGGAGGATTGACGTCTGGCAGACGGCTGGTCATAAAGTTATTGCCAATAACTTTTACAATATGTACTATGAAAGATGAATACAAATTGTATCGATCCCAAGTAATTAGGATAAGAGTAGGTGAATGATGATGATTTATAAGTATTTTAATAATTCAAACACCAAACATTTATTGTTACATTGGGATGATGCAAGAATATAATTCAATACCGTTTACTTTCTTTTTTTTTTGTTTTTTTTTGCTGTTGGGAGTAATAAATATATAAAAAACTAGAAAAAAATTGAGACAATTGTATAATTATTACTTTTAAATCTTCATTGAACAATATATAATGTATTTTGTATTTTTAAGGACGTATTCTCAATAGATTTTCTAAGGATATGGGTGCTATGGACGAACTTCTACCACGAACTATTTTGGAAACTATTCAGATGTATTTATATGTAATTAGTATACTAGTACTGAATGCTTTAGCCTTACCTTGGACTTTGATACCAACATTAATCCTTTTTGTAATCTTCATGTTTATATTAAAATGGTATCTCAACGCTGCCCAAGCTGTGAAAAGATTGGAAGGCACAAGTAAGTAATTGAATATTGTTCAAACTATAATTATTAGGTATTTACCTCCTCCATGTGGTGACGGAGTAAGAATACAATTACCCCCTATCTTACCCGTGGGTGATCATAAGAGACGACTAAGGGATATAAAACACATATAACATTTATGCAAGAGAAGGAAACCTCGAAACTAAACCCTATACCAACAAGTCTAACCAGCGTGGTATAGTAGTCAATTTCCCTCCTGTTATGGTGGAGGCTCGATCCCAACAGTGGGACATATATGAGCTGAGATGATGGGATTATGAGATATTTACTAGCGGTCACCCAGTGATAAAATTTGACCATTTAGCTTTATGAAATTTGCGATATAATGAAAACTATCAAAATTCTCGGAATGATATTCAGTTTATATGCACCTCGCAAAACAAAATCATTTTGTGTACCTAAATGCTATTTAAATTAGCCTATTATTCATTGTACAGAAATATATATTATATTCTTTTTTTTTAAATTCTAACCCGTAAATATCAACGCATTATGAAAGATAGATTACAAAGAAGTTTATAACGATTAAATGCAACATAAATTAAACAACACTTAGATATAAATATGTAAATCCTTATTAATATTATAAATGCGAAAGTAACTCTGTCTGTCTGTCGCTCTTTCACGCCAAAATTACTGAACCGATCTATATAAAATTTGGTACACAAATAGTCTAGAGCCTGATAAAGGACATAGGCTACTTTTTAATTAAAAAAAAAGGGTTGTAAAGGGGGATGAAAAGTTGTAAGGAGTTATTGTAATTTTTAAAGCCAGAAGCTTGAACCTTTTTTTTAGGCTATTGACTAGATATAAATAAATATGATATTAAAATTTCGTAAACATTTACCCTTAAGGGATAAAATAAAAATAGGGGATGAAATCTTTAGGAAAGTAACCTTTTACGCGGGAGAAGCCGCGGGCAGAAGCTAGTGCATAATAAATATGAAATTATTAAAACTAAGATTGGAGAACTTTATGTGTGCTCACTGAAAAGGTCTCTGCTTGCGGTAGCTACGTGGAGCGGGTGTCTCCCTTCCCTCCAATGTGGTTGAGGGGCGTGATGGCTGCTCTAATAGTTAACTCGTGACCGGGTGCCGCTTGTGGGATCTGGTCCAGCCATTTTTTTTGTCTTTTTTGTTTTATAAATATTCTTAGTATAATTTTGTATTAATACAAAATTAAAAAAAAATGAATTTTTACTCGAAGGGCATGTCACTGGAGCTAACATAAATTAAACATGTAACCAATCACTTTCGTGAAAATATATAACTAAAATATAAATAAAGGTGACGAGCCCACTGAGTTTCTTGCCAGATCTTCTCAGTATGTGGCTGCTTTCCGATCCGGTGGTAGATTAATTAAATTTTATTTAAAAATCAATAATGTAAAATTGACAATATGTAAGTGACCCTATGGGGCTTATGCATAATAAATTATTTGATTTGATTTAAGTTAAATAATAAAATGTTCCCACGTTCTGTAACTACCAATAATATATAGACATGTGGACAATTAAAGGTACTGTTACTTACAACCTGTATTTCACTATATAGTATAAATAATGCACAGATATTAATTAAACAAAATATTAAAAATATATAAATAAAATAAACGACGGTCAACGGAAAAAAAACAGTTCTAAATATATATATTTATAACATGCTGATGAGCTATAATATAGACTGCTTTAATTTTATTAACTGTTTTTAATCTATTTTCTTTTTTTTTTCTACTAGCGAAAAGCCCAGTATTCGGCATGATTAACTCAACAATATCCGGTTTATCAACAATCAGAAGTTCTGAGGCCCAATCTAGGCTTCTCAAAACATTTGACGATGCCCAGGTAATAAAATAAAATAAACAACACCTCACGAAATACATAGTATACGTATTTTTCCGGTTCTACAACTGCAAACTTAACGACATTATTGTATGCAGAAGAACTGGAAAACTATATTTATTTATAAAATTTAAGACTATTTACAGAATATTAAATTTTTAGTATTATAAGTTGAATAAGAGGTTTATTTTGATCATATCATATTACTGCTGACACCTGCCCTTACCTCTTCAGTTATCTACTCGCATACTTAACACCTAATACCAATTTGCTACTTAAAGTTTGATGAATTGCTATTGAAAAAAGAACTAGTTTAATTACAGTAACATAGTAGACTACAAGCCCATGGCAAAATTAACCTGTGAAATGAACCAACGTGAATAACGTTTAGAAGGCTGATACTATATCATAAAATAACTCTGAGCGCTATGCCGTCATTTCTGAGCGGTACAGGAGAGTACGTGAGTAAATGGAATTTCTCAGGTACAAGTGCGGAATTACGACTAATTATTAATGTACGGCTTTTTTATAGCTTATTACAAATAAATGTCAAAAAATCTAGTGCCGATTCGACCCCTGCGCTGAAAATGTACGGCGTTCATGAGTAAAGTATCTGTATATTTATGCAAAAAGAATTACACAAATGCCGTACAGTAATAAATGACCTATATTGCTTCTACAATTACCGGCGAATTAAAAATTTGCACTGACTTCCGGCACCACCATTTTAGTACGGCACTAGGTTTTTCGACATTTATTTTTAATCATATATAAGCTATAAAAAAGCCGTATATTAATAATTAGTCGTAACTCCTCGCTTGTACCTGAGAAATTCCATTTACTCATGTATTCACCTGTACCGCTCAGAAATGACGGCATTGCACTCAGAGTTATTTTATGATATAGTAACAGCCTTCTAAGCGTTATTCACGTTGGTTCATTTCACAGGTTAATTTTTTCATGGGCTTGTAGTCTATAGTATATATAGGCAAGCAGCCTGCCTGTGCGTTTGTCATTAAAGACAATAAAAAAATGAGCTAAATATATATTTTTTTACAGGATTTACACACAAGCGCATTTTACACTTTCATTGGAGGAGCCTCCGCATTTGGTCTATATCTAGATGCTTTATGCTTGGTCTACTTGGGAATTATATTTATGATCTTCATTTTAATTGATTTCGGTAAGTTGTCAATTTTTTTTTTTATTTTCTCTCTCACTACATTGTCTATCTTTTTAATACGAGTAGTGTGTGAACAGCCAGATACATTTTCTATCAAATAAATATATAAATATCTTTATAATAATTAAAAGCTCAATATATAACCGCTCCACTAATAACTAAACTGATAGAGAGTTTCATTGCAAATTCTATATGGCTACATATCTACTTTGTTTTTCAAAGGAATTTGGTTATGTCACCAATCATCGTTCCATTTTTATATCACTGTAATATTTAACGAATTTAAGAATAGAATAGACCACCATTCCCATACTCTTATCCCAATTACTTGGGATAAAAGTTATTGGCAATAGTTTTATGGACAGCCGCCTGCCAGACGTCAACCCTCCTTGGGAATGTAATTGCTGATGAAACGGCATCAGATGGAATTGGCCCAGGTCGTTATAAAGCTCTTAATCATCTTTTACGAGATCCACGAGCAAAGTAAGGCTTGGTAGTAGTCGTAGCAGCTACCACACAGCTATAGAATAGATAAAATGAGAAAATATAATGATGAATATTTATATAAGAAAGACAGATTATAAATTTGAATGAAATAGTATAGGTAGTTTTTAACCGACTTCCAAAAAGGAGGAGGTTCTCAATTCGAACGCTATTATTTTTTTTTTTGTATGTGTGTTACGCGATAGCAATGCCAATTATGAATGGATTTTTATAATTCTTTCTTTGTTAGAAAGAGGATACTCTAAGGGTGGTCCCATATGGCACCATAGTCCCATAGGCACCAACTCCAAAAAAATAGTACTTGTAAATAAATATTAATAATTTCGTTTATTATATTTCAATGCTCCTTGCTTTGAAATACAAAATATAATATTATTATCCATTTTTCTTGACATAGTATAAGTTTTTACATACCTACCTGTAAATAGGCAGGTATACTATAATTTCGTAAATTGTTCTGTTATTCTTTTGAGATTTAACTAATTACAAGAATTATTTTCTACTTTTTAGTGTAAGTTTATTGTATATCGTTTATCGTAGGTATAGTTTTGAAGTCGGTTTTTGTTTTTTTTATTAAATATTTTTTTATTAATGTAAAAAGAAAACTTTATGCGGTTTTCTTTGCGAGCATGAAAAAAGTAAGATATATATACACTTCTCGTTTTCACAATTTTATGTAAATAAATGAATGATAAACGCTGTTTACGCTAATCAAAAGTGATTGATAAATAATTAAAATATTGCTGTAATACAAAAGGACACACCCATGTCGTTTTTATTATAAAAATACTAAACTGGCCAGTTAAGTATACCTATGACTTGCTAATAATATGAGTATAGAGGCAATCGTACATACATACATACATATCATCACGCCATATGCCTTGTAAGGTAGGCAGACAAAACAGAGTGCCAGAGAATTCTATCCTTGCATACTTCACTCGCTTCCTCAACATTCATAATTCTCTTCAAACACGCTCGCCGGTTTCGGAGACTCTTGACTCCACCTTCCTTCAGTACTTGACCAATCTGGTCTAGGTAGGTTAGTCTCGGTCTCCCCCGGTACCTACATCCTTCCACTTCCGCATTGTATATCTTCTTCTTCTAGAGGCAATCGTTGTCTTTATTAATACATTAGTTAACTCTATCTCTTCTTGCTCTTTTGTAGCGTTTCGTTACATAGATTAATTCATAGCTATCTATCTAAGCACTATCACTTACTTTTGACAATCACTTTGTAGTCTAGATAATATGTTATATTTGCAAACCAATTTTCAGCAATGGTATCACTAATTTATTAATTGGTTACTCTATTTTATATGCTAGGTACGGCGATAGCGGTGGGTAGCGTGGGCTTGGCTGTAAGTCAATCCATGATATTAACAATGATGCTCCAGATGGCAGCTCGGTATACTGCCGATTTCTTAGGACAAATGACTGCTGTGGAAAGGGTTCTTGAATATACTAAATTACCTGAGGAGGAAAATATGGAAACCGGACGTAAGTAATCATCATCTCAGCTCATATATGTCCCACTGTTGGGCTCCAGCCTCCTCCATAACGGGAGGGAAATCGACCTACTATACCATGCTGGTCAGACGTGTTGGTATAGAATTTAGTTTTGAGTTTTCCTTTCTTACATAGATTTTATATGCGTTTTATATCCCTTAGTCATCTCTTACGATCACCCACGGGTAAGATAGGGGTGGTAAATTGTATTCTTACTCCGTCACCACACAGATAGTAAGTAAGTAAATCATGTATTTGTAAAATTTGGAACAAAATACTAGCTTGTATATATATCATACTAGCATTTCTTTAAAATATATGTATTTAAAACTGTATTCCCAAAAATAGTCGTAATGAATAGCAAAAGTAATGAAACTGTTTCAATAGCGATCCTTGTTTTTAATTAATACATCCAATACTTTTTCATTCTTATATAAATTTATAAAATGATTATCACTACTACCACTAGATTTAGTACATGATATTTTTCAGAGGCTGATATAAGTCTATGATATACTCTGAGAGCAAAAGAACACATCACGCTTTTTAAAAACATTCGGTATTACATATTTTTCCATCCATCGGCCTATTGACGTCCGATCTTCTATACATATAATAAAAATGTAAAGGATCGCTGTCTGTACATGGAAGATATATGAGAAAAAATATTACTGGGACCTCTATCAACACAAATAGAACCCAAAACAATGATTATTAAAATTTCTGTCTGTTTATCTGTTTGTCTGTTTATCTGTTTGTCTGTGCGTTTGTGCACGCTAATCTCAGAAACGGCTTATCCGATTTAGACGCGGTTTTCGCTAATATATTGTGGTAGATTTCACTTAACATTAAGCTTTATTTAATGTCGATTGGTTTATAAATAAAAAAGTTATGTCAATTAAAAAAATGTTCAGAGAAAAAAAATCTTTATCGATTCTTTTAAAATTACGTACAAATTATCTTCAGTAAAAATAAATAAACACATGTTTCAGCATTTGTTAATTTTCACGCTCTGGGGGTATAAATTAGGCCTGCGAAGCAGGTTGGACGACTCATTAAGTCATTAGCGCCAAGCCGATATTATTGAAGCTGGCAACTTGGAATTTTGACAGTGGTTTCTTTCTATGACGTAGAGATTTAATAAGAAAGAATTTGACGAAATTACACCCCTAAGGGAGTGGAACAGAGTGGCAAAGTTTGTATGGGCAGAAAAAAATCTTTATTGATTCTTTTCAAATTACGAGTCGAATCAAATATTCTATGGTAATATCCGGCATTTGTCAATTTTCAACCTCTGGTTGTGTAAATTAGGCCTGTAAAGCGGGTTGAACGACTCATTATCGCCAAACCGATACTATTAAAGCTAGAAACATTAAATTTTGACGCATGTTTCTTTTTATGCCATAGAGATTCAATATGAAAGGATTTTATGAATTCCGCCCCTAAGGGGGTGTAACAAAGTGGCAAAGTGTGTATGGGGAGAAAATTTCTTTATCGATTCTTTTCAAATTACGTACTAATATTCTTCGGTAAAAATAAATAAACACGTGTTGCTCTCTCCCTCTCCATCAACCCTGCACCAGTGCCATCGTGGCGACCGGTGTGAGAGCTCATACGATACACATAGTAGACGACAATAGGTTCTTGCCTAAGGGTTTAAGATACAGGTTAAGTATAGCTTCAAAAATGTTCACTCTATAACTCAAATAATAAATCATATCTAACGAGGTCGCAACTCTGCTGGTGAAACAAAACAGTCAAATAAAGGGTGGCGATAATTATATTTTTATCCCATGGTCTTACCGTAAATAGTATATTAATGGCAATATAATTTGTAGAATGAATAGAACTTTGAACCACCTTTTTCTTTAGTGACCGGCTATGGTATATAGACACACGCGCGCCGTACACGTACATCTACGTTGTGCGGGCGGGCCACCGCAACCGGGTATCATCTCGAGTCGAAGCCGGACGGTAGAGCGTGTCAACCTAGAGTATTTTCTCTCGGACCTACCCTATTGCCTAATTTCGTTAGACAAATAACTCGCAGAAGGCGGCGACCGCATCCCAGTTTCTGACGCTGTTGATTATCGTCATAGTGACAAACCTTGAACACCTTGCATTGCTTTTTCTATTTAACTCTGTCAAAGATGACTTCTGCGTGGACGAAGTCGCAGGCAAAAGCTAGTATGAAATAATTCCGTAAAATTAAAAAAAAAACAAATTAAGTTTGTTGTATGGGAGCCCCCTTAAATATTTATTTTATTTTATTTTTAGTATTTGTTATTATAGAGGCAATAGAAATACATCATCTGTGAAAATTTCAACTGTCTAGCTATCACCGTTCTTGAGATACAGCCTGGTGACAGACGGACCGACGGACAGCGTAGTCTCAGTAATAGGGTTCCGTTTTTACCCTTTGGGTACGGAACCCTAAAAACCTCCCTATAAAGTAAAATAATGACGTAATCGCTACATTTAATACGTAGGCTAGTGATCACAGTTGGTGTTTTGAGTTTCTCAGAAGAGTGCTGTTGCCCATTCCTCTGATAATCCATGAGCCCGATTTTATATCTCCTATTTCCTATATATGTAAGGGCTGGCAAAACATTGTAATCTTAATACTGTCAACCACTTGCCGAGGATTCTTTTATAAAAATAATAAACGAATGCATTATTGTTACAGCGACAAAACCACCTCAGAACTGGCCGTCAAAGGGACATTTACGCTTCGAAAATGTTTATTTAAATTATGCCGTTGAAGATCCACCGGTGTTGAAGAATTTAAATCTTGAAATTAAGAATGGCTGGAAGGTATGTAAAAAATATGTGAATACGTCTTTTTTTTATTGCGCATGTGATAATTTTTTAGTCGCACAACATTTTACATTCATGCAATTTATGGGAAAATAGCATATATCTAAATGAAAATTTTTACGTAACGTCATAACGACGACGTAGGAGAGCGAGTAAGTATGAAAGAGAGTATTGGTGTAAAGATGCGAAAGGGAATGCTCCGATAGTTCGGACACGTGGAAAGAATGCTGAATGAACATCTAGTTAAGAAGATATACAATGCGAAAGTGGAAGGATGTAGGTACCGGGGGAAACCGAGACTAACCTACCTAGACCAGATTGGTCAAGTACTGAAGGAAGGTGGAGTCAAGAGTCTCCGAAACCGGCGAGCGTGTATGATAAGAATTATGAATGTTGAGGAAGCGAGTGAAGTATGTAAGGATAGAGTTCTCTGGCACTCAGTGCTCTCTGCCTACCCTGCAAGGGATATGGCGTGATGATATGTATGTGTAATATGCATAACACATTTGCATATTACGATAAAACTTTATTTTCCTTTTAAGTAATTATATATAAATTGATGTGATTGCTAAATATCTAGGTATATACCTAAAATATTTTAATATTAACTCCTACAAACTACTAAATATTAACATTCTATTTTACTTATCCATTTAAAAATTACTTTTAATAAATAAATGTTCATTATTAGTTTATCTATCTGTTGATTGTATCATCCGTGTGGTGACGGAGTAAGAATACAATTCACTACCCCCTATCTTACCCGTGAGTGATCGTATGAGACGACTAAGGGATATAAAACACATATAACATCTATGCAAAAGAAGGAAAACTCGAAACGAAATCCTATACCAACACCTCGAGACGGCGCGGCCTGCCTTGCTCTTTTTAACGGAGATGCAGATAAGTGCCCCGGATGATATTTCGTACCTAAATTATCCAGGCTACGAGTTGGAACACTCTTTCCACCGTAAAGCTGGGGTGTGCGTGTTCATCCGGGATGACATCTGTTGTCACCGCCTTAGGGCTCTCGAGCATGGTGACCTGTCAATTTTATGGTTACGCGTAGACTATGGAGGGTATACCCCCATCTACGCGTGCCTCTACAAGTCTCATGGCAGTGATTCAGGGTCAACTCAGTTACTCGAGAACGTTCAATGGGGGATTGACGAAATATTGGAGCAGTGTCCATCAGCAGAGGTGGTGGTTCTTGGAGATTTTAATGCTCATCATAAAGAGTGGTTCCCCGAACCACTAACCTCTTGGGTAGGCAACTCTTCAATATGGTCTCGGCCTATGGTCTCTCACAACTGGTAACACAGCCCACCCGTGTTCCAGACATTGAGAGCCATGAGCCCTCTCTACTGGATCTTCTGCTGACTACACACCAGCACGGATACCGGGTAGTGGTCGAAGCTCCTCTTGGGTCATCTGACCACTGCTTGGTCCGTAGCAAAGCCCCTATTGCGAGGCCTAATCGCTCTAAAGCGACTGGGACTCGCAGAGTCTGGCAATATAAGTCAGCAGATTGGGATAGGCTTCGCGAGTTCTACGCATCCTACCCATGGAAGCAGCTTTGCTTCGCCTCTGGGGACCCTGGCATTTGTGCGGATTGCGTTACCGATACCGTTATTACGGGGATGGAATTATTCATCCCCAACCCCAAAATACCGGTCGGTGGCCGCAGCCGGCCTTGGTTTAATAAAACCTGCAGGACGGCTGCACAGCAAAAGCAGTCCGCATACCAGACCTGGAATAGGGCCCAAAACTGTCGGGACCCAAATGTCAGGGAGGAGAAGCGAAAATTTAATGCTGCTTCTAGATCTAGTAAGAAGGCTATTGCCAGAGCCAAGGCGGAACATGTTGCCAGAATCGGCGAGCGATTGGAGAGCTATCCCGCCGGGAGTCGTGCATTCTGGTCGCTCGCCAAAGCTGCCCAAGGCAACTTCTGCCCGTCCAATCTCCCACCACTACAGAAAAATGATGGCAGTCTAGCCCACAGTGCAAAGGAGAAGGCCGATCTTTTAGGTCAATTCTTCGCCTGTAACTCGACTTTGGACGCTGGAACCGCCACACCACCTATCATCCCGCGGTATGAAAGCTCTCTGCCTAAAATCCGCATTACGCAGCGAGCGGTGAGACGGGAGCTGCGGCTAATAGACGTACATAAGTCGAGCGGGCCGGATGGCATCTCTGCAGTGGTCCTGAAAACGTGCGCCCCCGAGTTGACCCCCGTCCTCACGCGCTTATACCGACTTTCCTATGATACTTGTAGGGTTCCATCTTCGTGGAAGATAGCCCACGTCCACCCGATCCCGAAAAAGGGAGACCGGTCGGACCCGTCGAATTACAGGCCGATTGCGATTACATCCTTGCTCTCCAAGATAATGGAGAAAATAATCAACCATCAGCTTCTGCAGTACCTTGAGGATCATCAGCTGATCAGTGACCGCCAATATGGGTTTCGTCATGGCCGGTCGGCTGATCTCTGCTGGTCGGCCGGTCGGCTGATCTCGGCTGGTCGGTGATCTTCTTGTGTACCTCACACACCGATGGGCAGAGGCCTTGGAGGGCAAGGGTGAGGCGCTAGCGTTCAGCCTAGATATCGCGAAGGCGTTCGACAGGGTTTGGCACAGGGCCCTTCTATCGAAGCTACCATCATATGGAATCCCCGAGGGACTCTGTAATTGGATCACCAGTTTTTTGGATGGTCGGAGCATAAAAGTAGTCGTCGATGGCTCCTGCTCCGAGACCAGGCACATTAACGCTGGTGTACCACAAGGCTCGGTGCTCTCCCCGACGTTGTTTATTCTGCATATCAATGACATGCTCTCCATAGAGAGTATTCGTTGCTATGCGGATGGCAGCACGGGTGACGAGCGATACACCGAGCATCAGAATGTCCCCCGGAGTATGTTACAGGAAAGACGGGCTCAACTTGTGTCTGAAGTCGAGCGCTCTCTAGGGCGGGCCTTAAAATGGGGTGAACGGCATTTAGTCCAGTTCAACCCCACTAAGACACAAGTTTGCGCGTTCACTGCGAAGAAGGACCCTTTTATCATGGCGCCTCAGTTCCAAGGAGTAACTCTCCAAATCTCCGAGAGTATTGGGATCCTTGGCGTCGAGCTATCGAACAAAGTCCAGTTTGGGAGTCATTTGGAGGACAAAGCAATTGGCAAGCAAAAAGTTGGGCGTGCTGAGCAGGGCCAGGCGGTACTTCACGCCGAGACAACGTCTTGTGCTATATAAAGCACAAGTTCGTCCTCACATGGAGTACTGCTCTCATCTCTGGGTAGGCGCGCCTAAATATCAGCTAGACCCACTTGACTCCCTACAAAGGCGGGCAGTTCGAATCGTCGGTGATCCCAATCTCACGGACAGACTAGAGTCGCTGGAGCGGCGGAGAGACTTTGGATCACTCTGTGTACTCTACCGGCTCTTTCACGGGGAGTGCTCTGAGGAACTGTTTGACTTGGTACCACCGTCACCATTTTACCACCGTACCACTCGACACCGTAGCAGGGTTCATTCATTTTACCTGGAAACGATATGGTCCTCAACCGTACGTTTTCAGCGATCATTTCTCCCACGTACATGCAAGATCTGGAATGAACTACCTGCTGCTGTGTTTCCCGAGCGCTATGACATGTCCTTCTTCAAACGAGGTTTAAGAAGAGCTCTTCCTTCACGGTAGGCAGCGGCCTGGCTGTACCCCTGGTGTTGCTGGGTCCATGTGCAACAGCATTACTTACCATCATGTGTGCTGTTTGCTCGTTTGTCACCGTAGACAATAAAAAAAATAAAAACACACCTGACCAGCGTGGTAAAGAAGGTCAATTTCTCTCGCATTACGGAGGAGGCCCGACCCCAACAGTGGGACATATATGGACTGTGATGATGATGATGATGATAATTGTATCAAATATACTATAACTGTTAAAAAGTAATAGTTTAGTTTACTAGTAGTAGTTAGAATCTCTGCAAAAATTAAACGTCGCTTTTGTTCGTCAACATCTTAATACTACCATCCAAACTACACACAAACAACTAAACTATTCGAAACCTCGAAATAGTTAAAGTTAAATTAAATACTATAAAATTCGTTACTTAACATTTTTATTTTATTGTACTACCCGTCTTAAATCTTAGCAAACAGTTTATTGGTGACGTGTGCTTGGATTGCCTTTCCCATAAAGATCAA
Organism: Lymantria monacha; assembly: GCA_905163515.2. Classification (NCBI taxonomy): domain Eukaryota; kingdom Metazoa; phylum Arthropoda; class Insecta; order Lepidoptera; family Erebidae; genus Lymantria; species Lymantria monacha. The sequence continues at coordinate 21,731,660 of LR991082.1, forward strand.
ATATTTAGAAAAAGGTTTACAGCTGAGTCTTATGTACTTCGTATTTGTTGAATTTATTTTTAAAGACGAAGAACGATACATCCATTATAATATAATGAATAGATCGAGTTTCGACTGCACAGGTAGTTATCGATGGTTAACCGCTATGTTTAAGATACTGACCTAACATGCCAAGTATCACCGGTTCGATGTCCGCGCAGGACAATACTTTGTGCGATCCATAAATTGTTGTTCCGAGTCTGGGTGTAATTTGTGTCTATTAATTATGTACTTTCCGTGTGGTAACGGAGTTAAAATACAATTTACCACCCCCTATCTTACCCGTAAGTGATCGTACAAGACGACTAAGGGATATAAATCGCTCATAACATCTATGCAAGAGAAGGAAAACTCGAAACGAAACCCTATACCAACACGTCTGACCAGCATGGTATAGCAGGTCAATTTCCCTCCCATTACGGAGGAGACTCGAGTCCAACAGTGGGACATATATGAGCTGAAATAATGATGATGATAAATTATATGTTTGTAAAGTCATTTGCTATAAGGATTGGTTCCTCAGTGCAGGGTATTGTCTTTTAAAAACAAAAATAAAAGAAAATTTTTGATTTAAATTTCAGGTTGGTGTAGTAGGTAGAACTGGTGCTGGCAAGTCATCATTGATAGCAGCTTTGTTCCATCTATCCAACATAGAAGGGAGTATATTGATTGATGGAATTGACACTAAACATATTGCTAAAAAGGTAATTCATTTAGCGTTGTAATCTTTTGCCTTATACTGTGGCCATAAACGGCAATACATTCATCCCTTATTGTGGGACTAAGAAAATACGTGAAACAAAATATGTGAAATCAAACTATTATGAAAACACTAGTCTCTATCCCTATGAGATAAGGTTGTGAGCCTATAATAGATATTTATCGTATCTGTCAACTGTTGAAATGTTAAAAGAAGTGTAAGTACATACCACCAAATTTAAATAATACATAATAACGTCTTCTTATTTGCATGTAGTGATGAAATAGGAATACAGTAGTGGTAGAACTACACTGCTGACAGTTTTCTATCTAAAGCCGCAGGCCGATCCGTCCGAGGTAGTACCACACTCTCGCAGAAAATCGACGTCTGTGCAGTGGCAATATGCTGCTGTGATTCGTTCAATGAGCGAAAGATGTAGCCTTACTTTCTGGGTGGGTTTAAGGTTTTATTGGTATGCAGCGGCCTATCTGTACCCTGATATTGCAAAGAGCGACAGTAACACTTACCATTAGGTGTACAGCTTGCTTGTTTTCCACTTTAAGCAAAAAAAAAAAATACAATTCACCACTCTTTTATTAAATACGATTATAGAATGTAAGTCGACAATTGAATAAAGGAGAAGTATAGGACTTGTGTAGTAATTTCCTGTCATTTTGGAGGAGGCCCTTTCCCCCATATTGTGATTTACCTAAACGAGTCAAAACAGAAAAACTCCTTTTCTCAATTAATTCATATCATCACCATTTGGGTCTTTTCCCAATTAGTTAAGATGGACGAAAGATAAGAGTAGATATTTTTTTTTAGCACGATGGTAGAAGAGTTATCATATTGAAAAAAAATTAGCAAATTTTTTATGATCTGCCTGACGTAATTGACGACCTTAGGAATGTATTAACCAGATGGCGTACGTAGTTTACTCAATGTTGATACAAAGCTCTTAATCGTTTTCTACCCGGTGTAAGTGTTCCCACAAGCAATGTGAGGGTTGGCAGTATTCGTAGCCACCACAAAACAACAATCTTTTCTAATATAATTATAAACCTAAATTAAAATTTATGAAAATGTTTACAGCAACTAAGATCTAAGATCTCAATTATTCCACAAGAGCCGGTATTGTTCTCAGCAACATTGCGATATAATCTGGATCCTTTCAATGAGTATAGTGATGATGAGATTTGGCGTTCACTAGAACAGGTATCACAAACAATTATTTTATATATATATCAGTATTATTATTTATCCGTGTGGTGACGGGGTAAGAATACTATTCACCACCTCATATCTTACCCGTGGGTGAACGTACGAGACGACTAAGGGATATAAAACGCAAATAAAGTATATGCGAGAGAAGGAAAACTCGAAACAAAACCCTATACCAACACGTCTGACCAGCGCGGTATAGTAGGTTAATTTCCCTCCCATTTCGGAGGAGACCCGAGCCCAACAGGATATTTATGGGCTGTGATGATGATGATGATGATGATGAATTACTATTATTTATTGCAACTACCATGTTAGGTACAATAACAGTTCTTTTAGCTACATACTACATTCAATGTCTAGTTAGTTTGTGTATACCATTGTATAATAACATAGAATGATTCATGATAATTATCCGTGTGGTGACGGAGTAAGAATATAATTCACCACTCCCTATCTTGTTCGTGGGTGATCGTAAGAGACGACTAAAGAATATAAACTGTATAGACATCTATGCAAGAAAGGAAAACTCGAAACAAAACTCTATATCAACACGTCTGAACAGCGTGGTATAGTAGATCAATTTCCCTCTCATTACGGAGAAAGCACGAGCCCAGCAGTGGGACATATATGAGGTGAGATCATGATGAATGATAATTATATAGAAAAACGAAAACGTTTTCGTCTCCTAATTCTAAAACTGTATTACTTACTTTATTAGAAGGCAAATGTATCCTAGTACTTATTGTGGATCTACGGGGTCGTGCGCCGCTTTTCCTGTCGCTTCAGACGGATTAGTGAGGCGAGACGTAACGTAGCCTGCCACCAAAAAAAAAAAGCAGTACTTATTATAAAGTATTCCTTAGATCTACATACAGAGACTACTATAAATATTTATTATTACTACAATATAGCACAGCACTGACAGTTTTCACTATTTTTCTTATCAGGTGGAGCTCAGAGAAGCAATACCAGCATTAGATTTTAAAGTGACTGAAGGCGGCAGTAACTTCTCTATGGGACAAAGGCAACTCGTGTGCCTGGCGAGAGCAGTACTTCGTTCCAATAAAATTCTAATTATGGATGAAGCTACGGCTAATGTTGATCCTCAGTAAGTTCTAATGTATTAAAAATTCTTCTTTACAGTCATCTGTAAAGAAGAATTTTTATGTATGATATGATGTAATGGTCCTATTTATTGCTATTGCTAAATCAACAATAGGTTACCAATAATTTAGGATATTTAGGATTTATTTCATCATTGATTACGATTCTATCTGAAACGTTAGAGCACTATGACCAACGTAGGGATCGTAAGTGAAAGCCTACATCCGATAATGGACAGTGAAAGCCTGATAGATATAATGGATTGTGTTTCAAATTGATTTAACCCGTATGTTTACTTAAGTAAGTACCCACGTGAGTTACGTCATTGTTTCTAAAAAAGGCAATTTTTCCCTTCAGTTAGGGGGAGGGATGATAATTACTACTAAAAGTTTTCTCAACAAATGTTGGCAAAATACAGAAACACATACAAAGCACGCGTCTTTCATATTTATTACACTTTAGCACTTTCTTTGTTTTATAGAAAATGCTATAAAAATGATTTAATATATGATCACTAACACTATATTTATGCACTAAATATTGAATATAATATAAGATCACCGCGTGTTACTTTGCACTTAAAATAGACACATTTAAATTAGAAAAAAAAGTGTGTGTGTCAGCTCCGATGCCTCCTCCTTAAGTACGATTATCAAAACAGGCGCAAAAAAAGCTCATTTGACTAAAAATAATATATATATATATATATATATATATATATATATATATATTTATTTACATTTATCAAAACTGTTTAGTGAAGTATTATCTCACGTTTATTATTATTTATTACGAGGTCATTCGATCACGAGATTTTACTCCTCAACTTTTTCTCATACCGGGTGCCTTATATGAAAATCGATTCTTAAGGAGTAAACTCCAATAATAAAATAAAACTATTATTTTATCTTTCAGAACGGATGCGTTAATCCAAAAAACGATTCGACAAGAATTTGCTACCTGCACTGTATTGACAATAGCTCATCGATTGAATACAATCATGGATTACGATCAAGTACTCGTTATGGATAAAGGTGAAGCTGTTGAGTTTGACCATCCACACATTTTACTCTCTAATCCCTCTAGCAAATTCAGCTTTATGGTAAAAGAAACAGGAGATAGTATGAACAAGGTTTTAAAAGAAATTGCCAGAAGTAAATTTGATAGCGATAATAAAAATGCATAATTAATTTTAAGTATTTATTTATTACTTTTAAGTATGAATAAGTGTAGATACAATATTTTTTTTACATTTTTGTATTATACCAAAATATTTTCTGTAATGCTACAAATAAAAAAATATTAAGATTAACTTTTCGTTTTTACATTTCATCATTTATTTATAATTTATCTATATGTTTTTTATTTTAATATTAACTGTGCAGTTAGAAGAAAAATATTATAGACTGAAAGCTTCTTGAGGATCTCTTAGTGCTCCCGTGCAGGAATTTTATGATTACCACTAGAAAATAAACAGCAGTCAAGCGTTGTCTTTAATCCGATACCACATAGAATTAGTATCTTTTTTATTGCTTAAGATGGCAAACGAGCAAGCAGCACACCTGATGGTGAGTTTTATTGCCACCCATAGACTTTTGTAATAATAAGAGTATAGCTGTCGCTGCCTACTAACATAATCCCCAAACCCACCCAATTGGACTTCGGGCTCTCTCGCTCAACGAACGAAGCGCAATAGCACATTGCCATTACTCAGACGTCGATCTTCTGCGGGAGTGTGGCATTACCCCGGACGGACTGGCCCGCGGCTGTAGACAGAAAACTATCAACAGCGTGATCCTATCACTTAAAATCTACTAGTATCTTAGTAATATATTAATTAATGAATAAGCAAAAAAGTTAAAAAAAATAAAACTGAAAAAAATAAATCGGAGAAAAAGATTACTATGACTATGATCTTATAAAATGATATCACAATATAGCTAGATCAAATAAAATTTATATTATTTACTTCATACATATTTTATTCCTACATAATTTAGGTAGACAGTATATAATATAATTTAATATGTTTATTTTTGTCAATCTTAATGCATTTTAACTCTTTTCTAAAGCTATAATTTTATTTTAACTACAGAGCAACAAAATTACTACGTAAATAAATCTTTAACAGACATTTCCAGACATTTCTTATCTCTATGATCTTTACTTACTCTGTGTAACACAGAAAATAAAAAGAAATTTACTTTGTAATGGAAATAAATATAAAAACAACATAAGACACACTTTTGACAATGCGATCATAAAAAAAAAATAGTTTAAATTAATCAACAGTATGATGAAACTCATGTGGAATAAGTAATAAATTTTAAACGACACACGCCAACATGGATTACTCAAAATCATTCTGCAATGTATCAATGTTTGAAAATCCACACGTATTGTATATAACGCTGATATTAACTACATTGATAATCTACCTTAGTTGGTCTCTTTATAAGTGTCATTATTGCAATCACAGATGTACAAACGAGCATTGCTGATTTGGTATGCAATTTTAAAACATATCAAAGGTAAGTTCCTGAATTACCGCATGTCTACATATATACATACCATCCCGCCATATCCCTTGCAGGGTAGGCAGAGAGAACTGAGTGCCAGAGAACTCTATCCTTGCATACTTCACTGGCTTCCTCAACATTCATAATTCTCTTCATACCCTCTCGCCGGTTTCGGAGACTCTTGACTCCACCTTCCTTCATTACGTGACCAATCTGGTGTAAAAAATCAAAATCTAATCCAATGTAAATGACCGCATGTCTAATAATTGTTTATAGCAGCAAACCGCCATAACCGCTCAAGAACCTTTGCAATACTAGGAGTACAGCTAAGCCGCTGCCTACCAATGCAAATCCCAAATCGATCCTGAAAATTGGGCTGCCGGCTCTCACGCGAACGAAACGCAATAGCACATTAACACTGCTCAGACGTCGATTGTCTACGAGAGTGTGTTACTAACCCGGATGGACTGGGTTGCGGTTGTAGACAGAAAACTGTCATAAGTGTGGCCCTACTACTCTTAAATGAATTAAAGGATGCTGAGAGACTAATGAAGGAATAGCTGGAATAAAAGGTTTCAGCTGTGTGGTAGCGGCTACGAATACTACCAACCCTTACTTTGCTCGTGGATGTCGTAAAAGACCACTAAGAGCCTTATAACAACCTGGGCCAACTCTATCTGATGCCGTTTGGTCAACGATTACATTCCGAAGGAGAGTTGACATCTGGCGGGCGGCCGGTCATAAAACTATTGCCAATAACTTTTAAAATATGTACTATAAAAGAAGAGTACATATTGTATCGACCCCAAGTAATTGGGATAAAAGTAGGATAATAATAAAATATACCAACACTTATAAAGGGCCTTCACCGTCCTCCTATTCTTCTTTCAATTGCTATAAGGTCGGTACGGCATGCCTTCTTAATATAACATATATAGAATAAGAACTGAATATCCTGTTAAGGTTAGGTTAGATTAGGTCTAACCTAATCTAATCTAACCTAACCTTAACAGAATATTCTATTGTATTAATTGAGATATAATACTCCAGTTGTTACAAAGCAAAAATAATAGTATTTTTAGGCATGACGAGCGTCATGGAAACCAATGTATTGATACTTAGGACTTGACCAGAAGGAGTTGCCAGAACCCACGAATGCTTATGGGTCACCATAATACCCTTCCAACGCCTCACACGGCTATGCAGCCAAACCAAATATGTAGGTTCAAAAAAACACGTGCCGAGCTTCAATTTATCGACAAAAATATTACAGCCAAAAGGTATGCCTCCTTCACCATTGACGTGAAAAGTATCATCTTTTAGACTTTAGCCCGTTGCTTAGAGGCTCTTCATAGTTTTGTGGCCTTTGCTAATAGTGTAAAAGGTGGGCGCTGCGCCAATGCAGAAGGATAGCTTGTTGCTAGTACGTAGTACCTTCCAGTAGGTACGTCGGTTTTTCGCAAATAACCCAGAAGAGCATATGCCGCAACCTTGCTTTTCTATTTAAAGAATACGTCCGCACTAAAAAAATAATGGCCTCGCGTAACACAAGTCCGAGTTTATAGTACACTAGCTTCTGCCCGCGGCTTCGCTCGCGTAAAAGGTTACTTTTCTAAAGTTTTTCATCCTCTATTTTTATTTACTCCTTAAGGGTAATTTTTTTACAAAAGTTTAATATCAAATTTATTTCTATCAAATCAATAGCCTAAAAATAAGTTTCAAGCTTCTGGCTTTAAAAATGACGATACTTCCTTACAACTTTTCATCCCCCTTTACCGTTTTTGCATTAAAAAGTAGCCTATGTCCTTTGTCAGGCTCTAGACTATCTGTGTACCAAATTTCATTTAGATCGGTTCAGTCGTTTTGGCGTGAAAGAGTGACAGACAGACAGAGTTACTTTCGCATTTACAATATTAGTAAGGATAGTAAGGATTATCTATGTTTACAACTATACAATTAATGAGTAAATCAAAATAATTTCACATGGACTGAGTTTATATTTAACTTTTACTAAGTGACGTGATACATCATAATTGTAAAAAATACAAGTATAAAAATTAGAAACAGACTGTGAAATTTTAAGTGACACTCAACTTTTTTAAGTTTTATGCGTACCTACTTTCATACAAAATAGATTATGAGGGTATATATTACACTGAAAAATACAATTTAACCTCATTCCTTTTGTGAATAATGTCAAAGACGATTAAGGGCTATAAACAAATGAAGTAATTATAAAAGGATAACTTGAAATAAAAACCATAACAATAACATAATAACAAACTGTTTGATTAGCGTGTGCAATAACAAATGAAGTTCCTCCCATTATGGGTATTGCCCATACCCAATAATGGGCAATATATTAATTCAAAAAAATAAATGTATCGGTTCAACAGTCACTAACAGAACGAAGCCATACTACATGACCCATTTCTTACGATTTTTGTACCACTCGGTAACCATCCATAGTATACGCCAAGAGCCCCCCTCCACTTCCCTCTCTAATTTTCACGTAGTATCAAGTTAAATCAAATCGTTTATAATGCATAAGCTCCCATAAGGACACTTACATATTGTCAATTTTACAACATTTTTATTAAATCAATTTAAATTAATCTATCAACAGATCGGACAGCGGAGTAAATGGAGCGGAGTTAAGACTATGTCAGTCATTAATATACTTTTAATTTTTTTTTTTGCAAACAGGATGCTAATAATATATTAATGATGAATGAATTTAGCTTGATTATGTGACGAAGACTTAATCTCCTCCTTCGCCTTTACTTATGAAGTTATTATATTATATACCTTCATTCTTAAAAGTCTGAGAAACAGACTTTAATAGTGGTAGGGCCATGCTGTTGAGAGTTCTCTGTCTACAGCCGCGGGCCGGTTCGTCCTGGGTAGTATCACACTGTCGCAGAAGATCGACGTCTGAGTAATGGCAGTGTGCTATTGCGCTTCATTCGGTGAGCGAGAGAGCCGGAAGCCCAACTGGGTGGATTTCAGATTTGGGGATTGTAATGGTAGTCAGCGGCCTAGCCTTGGTTATAGCATAGGTCCAAGGGCGGCAGTGACACTTACCATCAGGTGTGCTACTTGCTCGTTTGCCAACATACGCATTAAAAAAAAAAGAGAATATATATTATTTTACGTAAACAACAGAAATGAGTAAATATACTAGATACTTCTTCGCTTAAACCTCATACGAACTCTTCCGTCAAATACTTCACCTGTTATGACTGTTAAATGTCTAATTACAATTGTCAATTTAATACAATGTAGATATGTAAAACGGAATTTTGACGGGCATTTGAAAACGTCATGTGGTGCTCTTGTATTATATTCGATATCTTAGTGTTTTAACGTGTTATATTAGATAATTTTGATGGCATTTTATGTAATGTGATGTGCGAAAATACTGGGATGTAGTGAATATCATATAAAAGTGCTTTACAACGTTTTCGTTTTCCATCAAAATTCCCACAAGATACCATTAACAGTGTGGCCATTGCACTGTTAATGGTGACAATTTGACTTAGACAACGACTGACTTGAAAGACTTAAAACGTGAAAATATTTATAACTTGACACTGGCACCAATAGCTCGTATATGTAGCTGATTGCCAATACATAAGAAGAAGAAGAAGATATGTAAAACTAAAAATACCATGAAATAGAAATACTATTAAAGAAAATAAATTCATAAATCCAGAAATGTATGATGGGTTGTTGTGAAGCTGGCAACTGTGAATGTGGCTGTAATGAAAATAATTTGCAACAAACCTTCGAAAAACAAAAACCACAGTTATTTATTTTAGGATTGATCGTAATCGCATTAATCCTCTGCTATAAATTATATCGCTGTCACCACCCAAGAAGAAACATCCTATGCCATGGAATGCCTTTCTGATGTTCAAGGTAAAGAAAATAATAATTATACATTTGTATATCTTTTAATATAACACTAATAAATAAACATTACATATAAATACACATTGTACTTAATCGGACTTTACACATTCTATCACAAACTTAATTTTTTAATAACTATTCGGTTTCATCTTGCATTTTCTTTCATATTACTTTGGAAGTAAGCATCCTTGGCGACTTGGAATAAAACAGCACTATTTTTGTCACCAGTTTCCCGCACCATGAGTGACAAGTGACTATTAGGGTCTGACAGCAACACGTATGGATGGTCAAATTCAACAACTTCTCCGCTACTCATAACCATAACCCTATCTGAATCCATGATGGTGTTGAGTCGATGAGCAATTGTCAATACTGTACACGAAACGAATTGTCGTCGAATAGTTGCTTGAATAAAATTGTCTGTCCTGTAAAGAACACATTAATAAATACCAGAATAATTAAAAGAATATGACACAACAAAACAATTATTTACTGAGGATCGACGTTTGCGGTAGCTTCATCCATAATTAATATCTGATTTGACCGAAGTACAGCGCGCGCCAAACACATTAATTGTCGCTGGCCTACAGAAAAATTGGCACCTCCTTCTGTGACTTTGTAGTCTAAGGATGGTATAGCCGACTTCAGATCCACCTGCAATGTAATATTTTGATTATTAGATCACCATCAAAAATGTTCACAGTAAGCTTTCATTATTTGACTCAGTCCTGACCTGTTCCAATGCTCTCCAGAGGTCATCGTCACTGTAGATATCAAAGGGATCTAAATTGTATCTGATTGTAGCAGAAAATAGAATTGGTTCTTGTGGTATAATTGAAATTTTTGATCGCAGACCCTGAAAACAATTATATATGCTTGAAAATAATTACTTAATAAATTTTTGGTATTAGCTCTGTTATACCCATACCTGTCTTGATATCAGTGCAGTATCAAGTCCGTCTATTGATATTAATCCGTCGATATACGCAAATCTAAACAACGCTGATATAAGGGAAGATTTGCCTGCTCCAGTACGTCCTACAATGCCCACCTAGTTAGGTTAAAACATAAAAAATATATATATTTCGAAGTCACTAAAAATATTAATATAATTTGCTAAAGAATAGTGCACAGAAATTCTTATACCTTCCAGCCACTTTCAACAACTATATTTAAATTCTTAAGGACGGGATTTGCTTGTGGTGCGTAGCGTAGTGAGACATTCTGGAATACAATCTTGCCCTGAGTTGGCCAGGTTGGTGGCATATCAATCTCTGTTTGAGAAAAAATAAAATAAATATTTTAGAATTTAAAATGGTTATAATGCAAATCTTGTGAAGAATAATTTGCAATATAATTAGAATAACATAAAGATGTATTTTATTCTATAATTTACGTATTTACTGAATTATTTTACAATACCGAATTGGCTAACAGTTTGTGACATTAGCATTATACTAATGCGAATGTATTTTAAATGAATGGATCTTTGTATATTGCAATTTGATTTTATTGACATTAAATCATCATCATCATCACAGCCCATAAATGTCCCACTGTTGGGCTCGGGCCTTCTCCGTAATGGGAGGGAAATTAACCTACTATACCACGCTGGTCAGACGTGTTGGTATAGGGTTTTGTTTCGAGTTTTCCTTCTCTCGCATAGATGTTATATGCGTTTTATATCCCTTAGTCGTCTCGTATGATCACCCACGAGTAAGATATGGGGTGGTGAATAGTATTTTTACTCCGTCACTACACGGAAAACACATAATAATTTACATAAATAACATGATTAAAATACATTAAATCATAATTTACATAAATATCATGATTAAAATAGTTGTTTAATTAAAATTGGTGTAAATATATATAAACAAGTTAAGCACATAACTTTGTTTTGCCTATTTAAAATTACTTTTAGTACATCTTGTAATACTCACGTCCTTTAAAAAGATTTTCTTCATTTTCAATCTTAGTATACTCCAGAATACGCTCTACGCTAGTAAGCTGACCAAGGAACTCTACAAGCATCCGTGCACCGTGTTGCAACATTACTGTTAGGGTGTTACTCTGTGTTACAGCTAAACCAACACTACCAATTGGGATTGTGTCACCTATAAACAATGTTAAAAGTTATATTCTGCATCTTTATAATAGTGGACCATGGTGTGGAAAGTTTTCAGTCTACGTCCGTCCGGAGTAGTACCACACTCTCGCAGAAGATCGACGTCTGAGTAATGGCAATATGCTATTGCGCTTCGTTCGGTGAGCAAAAGAGCCGGCAGCCCGACTAGGGTGGGTTTGGGGTTTGTATTGGTAGGCAGCGTCCTAGCAATACTCTTGGTGTTGCAAAGGTCCATAGGCGGCAGTGACACTTACCATCAGGTGTGCTGTCTGCTCATCTGCCAATATAAGCAAAAAAAACTGTGATTTCACGTTTTATTTTCATTTCTAATAATATATAGGGTTGAAACTTCAAACAAATATCACAGATCGATATAAAATTAAAAAGTGCTTCATTAGAATTCTAGAGTATTTGAGAAACCCTTACCACTAATTGAAATCCCGCTTGTGACATCATTTTTCGTTTCGTAATCGGTTATTTATAAATAATTAAGCATATTAAATGCTAAAAATTTCAGGTTGTGTCATCGTTTAATACAATTCTAACTGTAAAGTTTGAAGTATTAAGTCTATACAATGTGTAAACATTGTCCGATAGATGGCATACGTCACCTTGAAGACGTAAGATATAATATGAATCGAAATTTGCATGTCCTAAAATAGTTCACGATGGTGTAAGTGGCAGCACGGTTGGGCCGGATTCCCAATAGGTGCGGGTTCGTACCCCGCTTGTGACATCATTTTTCGTTTCGTAATCGGTTATTTATAAATAATTAAGCATATTAAATGCTAAAAATTTCAGTAATTTGACTAATTGAAACATTTAAACTGAAAATTTAAAGGTCTCTTCAATCCGCAATAATTTTGGTATATAGGTTTTTTAATGCACATACATTATAATTCGTGGAATAATGAAAGGAAATACTATCTAATGCTGCTCATAGATCTCCCTCAAAGAACACCGCCTTAACAAACAATGTGAAAGTTCATCAAACGATGTAAACTGCTATTCAATATATTCTGGAGTGCAAACCTTGATTATATAGTTTGTTTGTTGTGTTTAGTACATTTTCATATTCTGAACGTTACTACAAGGAGGAATCCTGACTAGCTCATAGTAGTGCAAATTCTAGACGCCTCTCTAAAGCATGCTGTTCGATTCTGAGCCTTATCACAAGGCTATGGCCCTAGAGACCGCGTTTTAAGAAAATAAAATGAATCTTATATGCTTTATGATTAAAATATATACTTACCAAAATCAATAAATATGAAAACAAAAATAATGCAGGTCAGGTATATCAAACAGACAGAATCCAACCAGAAGCCAAATGTAGTACCACCAGCCAAATAGCTATTCCATGCAGAGTTATGCAAGTCCTGAATAATTAATAAATTAGGTACACGTATTATAATGGAGTATATCAATTTATATTGATCGGTTGGCATCAGCGTGTATTCTTTCTCCAACACAGATAGAAGGAGAGCAAAATATGCTGTACGCATATTCGATATATACAGGATGTAAGTGGACCGCTCCCAAAAACAAAGACAGGTGACCCTACTAGTCCTACTTGTAATGATAGGCTAGAAAAAAAAAATCGATTCGGATGAAAAAAAAATGTTTTTTTTTCACTGCGCGAGGTCGTTGAACTCTTGAACATATGATCGTGAGTTTTGAATAAATTGAAAATAAATCTTTTCTCATCTGAGTAAAGTTACGTATTTTTTTATAGAATTGTCGTTACATGGCACTGCCCTAATACGATGGAATGTGAAAAAAACTTAAAATTCGTTATGAAAAAAAAAATTCTTTCATCCTAATCGATATTTTTTATAGCCTATCATTACAAGTAGGACTAGTAGGGTCACCTGTCTTTATTTTCGGAGCGGTCCACTTCCACCCTGTATATACAAATCTGCATTAAATCTTTCCGTCATATTACGGTGAGGAGCCACGTTCTAAACTAATTATAATAATTATCATCAAAAAATTATATGTTCATCATAGTCATAGTCTATGCAGGTTTAACGTAATTTTTAGTAGCCCTGATAGCACGGCTCCTTCAGAAAATATTCATTGATCACAACGGCAACAGATGGAATATTTTGTAGCTGTCATCACATAAATAAATAAAAGTTATTAGAAAATAATAAAACTCACAACTTTTTGCACCCTATATGGACTAACGAACATTTCCTTTCCACTGCACAAATGGCGTAGTGGTTAAGATAGTGACCTTTCATGCCAGTGCCGTAGGTTCGACTTCTACGTAGGGCAATACTTTGTGCGATCTACAAAGTGTTGTTCTGAGTCCGGATGTAATTTGTCTGCGTTAATTGCACGTTTGTAAAATCCCCCGCAATACAAGGATTATTTCCTTAGAGCAGGGATGAGAGATCCTGTCTTAAAAAAAAACTGCTGATCACGGACCTCTTCTAAAATGTCAATTTTAGAACTATGCCCGGTTGATTGACTGACTTGATTGCACAAATGGCGATGTGGTCTAAGTACCAGTATCTCGTGCCAAGAGTCATGGGTTTGATCCCCACGCATTATATTTCTTTACAGGATCCACAAATCATTGTTTCAAATCTAAGGGTCATTTATGTCTGTTAATTTGTAAAGTTGTGAAATCCCTCAAGTTACAAGGATTCCTTGCATAAGGCGGAATGTCGTCTTTTAAAAAAAGACTATTATATACTCACTCCCTTATTCTGTACTATAAACGACACTGTAAAATGTGTGGTTACTTTTTGCTTACACTTTTGCTATTGACATGGGATGGTCATGGGACAATTCAATTACTATAAAAAATGCTTATGTATTAATTACATTTATAAACTATCTATGTATACTCTGAATTTTCTTCAAATATATTGAGCCATTACACCATTATATAACAAAGATACAAAATCTTAAGCTTCCATATATAACAAAGATACAAAATCTGCAGCTTCCATATAAAATACAGAAATTATTTCTACTTATGCCTGTTATAGGAATTTTTGTTTGTATTAGGCTTTGGAACCATCCAACAGATGTGCCTCGAAACTTTATTTTATTATAAAAGCGTAGATAGTTTTAACCACTAATATAATGCATTGGGCAGAATTGGCCCATACATAAATTCGATTGTCGACTTTTAACATACAAAAATTTTTTTCAAAATTTTGAAAGTAAAATATATTTCTTTTTTAGCATAGTTTTACACACCAGATATTCGCTGGTGTATTAATTGCAGTTATAAACTACCTATCTACAATCTACACCCACCCCAAATATATTGAGATATTTCACGATGGAATAATTAAAAAAAAACATCACTATAACTTCCAAATATATAACGAATATTATTATTTTTCTTACGACTATATTAGTTACGTCTACGGAAAGACCCAAATTGATCGAAGGGATTAAGTTTCAGAGATCATTAGAGTTTCTTTCTTAGAAACCGATATTAATATTTTTAGTAGCGTCTGTAATACGAATTTAGGTGAGGATTAAAAACCAATTTTAATAAATAGTGAATTATTTTGAGTTTGTTGAGACTAAAGTGTACTGTATAGGTTTTTTACGATTTTTTACAGTAAAATATGAGTTTCTATAATGATTAAAAATTTACCTGATGCGTGTCGAACTGATTAATAAGTCTTTCTTGAGCATTGGCTGATCTGATTGTAGAAATTCCGTTCAAAGAAGAAGTTACCATACTGAATACAGGACTTTTTGCTGCAAAACGAACAAGACATGTATTAGATTCATTAGTAAATGTGATAAACGTAGCCCCAGGCCTACATAGAGTAGAACCGAAGGAACACTGGGACTCCGACGTAAGATATTCGGCTGCCTGGCGAATTGGTAACTATGAAAGTATGCATCAACTAAGAGAAAAAAAAATGTAGTTCTTACAATCAATACTGTACATTAAATACATATACATACAAATACATTTTGTATTGTACTCATCATTCTCCTACTCTTATCCCAATTACTTGGGGTCGATACAATATGTACTCTTCTTTCAAAGTACATATTGTAGAAGTTATTGGCAATAGTTTTATAACTGACCGCCTGCCTGACGTAAATCCTCCTTGGAAATGTAATTGAAAGGCCAAACGGCATCAGATGGAGTTGGCCCAGTTCATTATATAAGGCTCTTAGTCGTCTTTTATAACACCCACGAGCAAAGCAAAGGATAGTAGTATTCGAAGCCGGCTACCATATAGTTCATTTTGTATTGTACTATAGATACATATATACTATAATACAAATTGATTGTAAACACTACGTATGATATCCACATACATATATGCATGTATGCATAAATAACTGTATGGAAGCAATTTGTATTATTTTTTATCTTTCATTTATATGTACTCGTATGTGCAGATAATACTAATTTTCTTTATAGAACTTACTTGTTCCTTCCAATCTCTTGATGCCTTGAGCTGCTTTTAAATATATTTGTACCATGATAACGAATATTACGAGTAGAACAGCTGATGGGACAAGAGTCCAATATAATGCAATCGCATTCAAAACCAGTATAGCAGCCAGTGTTCCGTAAATCTGAAGTACATCCAGTAGGGTTCTAGGCAGAATCTCATCCAATGCACCCATGTCTTTTGTAAAACGATTCAATATACGACCTTTGAAACAAAGAAACATATAACAATTATATCAAATTAAAGAAACTTGCTTCGAATTCAGGTATTATTGTAATTTTCAAAGATATTTTGAAATTAAAAAGTATAAAATTTCTTAATCAAGTTTCTGATTAAATACAAATATATACGTATTTTGGTTTTTGGGGAAGTTACGCATTTAAAAGAGTAAAATAGAGGTGATTTTTTTTTTTCATTTTCAAGGCCTATAGGTGATTTTTTTTTCATTTTCAAGGCCTAATCTAGCCTTCTAGAAAATTATCAAAAAATCTAAGAAAAATCAATGCATACATATTTCAGCGTTTTTGGAAATTCTGCCTTATCAGGGAGGAAGATTTAACGGTTGTAGAATTAAATAAAACGGAATATAAATTTATTTGAACACGGGTTTTGTGTTAGCACTGGCCAAATATGGACTGACACTGACATCATCTTCATTATCAAATAACCTATCGATATTTCTATGAGTCAAAGTTTTAAGAATTTTTCTACGAGTCAAAATTTTATTTAGTTGTTGGCTACTGCGAACATGCCGGTAGTTAGTCCGCTACCCGCAGGAAGAGCAACGACCCGGTCACTATTAACCAGTTTAAACTTTTTCGTAGGACACAGACAGATGAAATAATTATTTCTAATCGAACCTTCTAGTCACATATTACTAGTTTTTTTTTAAACTGCGAGCGATAAATATGAAATTAATTTTATAAATAAGTGAAATAGTTTGTCTCATTGTGAACAAGTTTCTATGACACAAAGACGAAATGTCGATTGAAGCTATTTGTAAAAACTGCAGCAAAAATATGTTTAGTGGTTATGGAGATTAAAGTGTACACACAAGCATGCAGAGTAAAAAAAATATATTTTGTTTTTTTATTATTATTATATTCTTATTAATTATTATTTTTCCGTTCTGTTCTCTTTTCTATCAGCTACACTCTCTTTTCTCACTTTTTGATATATTTATTAATGTTTCTACTGCTATGTACATATTTATTTTTGAAATCATTAAAACCATTTCACTAATTTGAAGCGAAGCGAGGACAAATGGCTAGTTGATGTATATAATTAGAAACTTATTATCTGGCAAATAATTATTATCTACTTGATAAAACTATTATTTATAGAAAATACTATTATATGCACTTATATATTCAGGAAAGAAAGAAAATCTTTAGAAATACCTGAGGAACTAGTATCGAAGAACCGCATGATCCCTCTCAACAAGTTGGAGAACATTTTATTATGCAGGTTATTGGAAGAGGAGACGCAGAGGTGTGCAAAGGGAAACACACGTGTGATTGTAATGATGACACACAAGGCAACCAGACCTCCATGGATAAGGAGGTATTGAGTAATTGTGAAGATGCCTACTTGAGTATCTAAACCTAAGCCTGTAACAAAATTTAACAAACGTTTATAGATAATCTTCTTATAGAATATAGTTTAAAGAATACGAAATACATTACATATTATACGTACCTTCGTCACTGTCGCCTTCATGCGCTTCCATTTGATTTGTCCTTAAGAGAATAATAATAATGAGATTATTTTGCTAATAGTAGCTAATATCAAATAGCTAATTTAAATAAATTTCAATAGTGGCAAAGCCATACTATTGACAGATTTCTGTGTAAAGTCGCGGATCAGTTCGTCTGGAGTAGTGATAGTAGTAATACAATCTCGCAGAAAGTCAACGTCTAAGCAGTGACAATGTGCGCTTGCGCTTGATTTAATGCTTGTGCTTGAGCACCGGCAGTTCAACTTTCTAGGTGGGTTGAGGGATTTTCATTGGTAAGCAGCGCCCTATCTGTACCACTGGTATTGCAAAGATTCATAGGCGGCAGTAACACTTACTAACAGGTGTGCCGCTTATTCGTTTGCCACCAACAGCAACAAAAAACTTCATATTATAAATGTAGTGCTCCAACAATATAATGAAATCCAAGGCCATAAACTACTTGTAATTAAAAAAGCACCAGCGGAAAAAAAATGTTGTATTCGTAATTATTGATTTGCAACTATTAATCTATAAAACTACTATACTTAGGTTCAACTAAATCTGTCAGGATGGTCTTTCAATTCTACCGCAGCCTACAGGTCTATTGTGTTAGTTGGTGATACTGGTAAGCTGCTAGATAGAATTCAGGACATGAAACTTGCACCGCAGCGAGATGAGCCGCAATCTATCGAAATTCTAAGTACGCTTTTCGGACTTGGTGTACAACGATGTGGCTTTAATGCTCCTGAGTGCCATGGAAGTGGTAATGGGCGAGTGTACAGGATAAAATAATTTCAATTCAAGAAAGTCATCCCTAAAATTAAAATTTTATATCTAAATTTACTAATTTAATTATTCTAATAAATAAATTCACTTACCAATAGCTCACCCAGTAATCTACAGAACCTGCACTAATAGTAGAAGTTATGACGAATACTAATGCAAATATTACAAAACAGGTGTTGCCGCCAGATCCGAAATACGAAGAAATGACTTCCCACTTTAAATTTCCGGACTGTCTTTCTTCGTCTGCCATTTTCTGAGCCTCAAACTCGGGTAACTCTTCACTTTCTTGTACACTTATACTTCGAGAAATACTCCTTAATAATGGTTTTTCTTTTTCATCAGTACCCTGTATTTAATATTAATAGTAATGTCGTAAATATTATGTTATTAACTAAATATGAGACTAGATTTTCCTTTCTACTTTATGTTTTATCTTCGTTCGTAACGAGTCTAGGATATAATATACCGTCACTTTTTACTATCTCTTGGGAGTCATAAAAACCAGCTAAGGTATCAAGAGTGGAGTAGCCACTCACGTTTTATATAGAAGCTCGTATACTCAACTCTGCCCGCCATCCTGTATACTTAGTGTGACTATGCTCCATGTGGGTAAGCCTACGTCCAATAATAGTCTTCAATAGGCTAGATGAAAGTAAAAACTAATAGGAATATAATAATAATATTATATGACATTATTCTATTTCTTATTTAAACATTTGTATGTCTTGAAATATAAATAAGGTTAACTATAAACACCACATATTTTATTGAATTACACCTGCACTTTTAATAAAGAAGAAATCGTAAAATAATCATTTAGATTCTATTACGATCTGTAAAGCATAATATAAATTGAAAGCAAACGCTTTAATTTTTAATATCATTTTTAACATAATTAAAATGAGAAATTGAATTGATTCAATTCAAATTCTATTCGACTGCACAGATGGCGTAGTGGTTAAGATACCGACCTTCCGTGTCAGTGCCGTGGGTTCGATTCCCAATGGAGGACATTACTTTGTGTGATCCACAAAGTATTGTTCTGAGTCTGGGTGTAATTTGTCTGCGTTAATTGCATGTTTGTAAAATCCCCCACAATACAAGGTTTATTTCCTTAGTGCAGGGTGGCGTCTTTATTTTTTAAAAAGAAATTTTAAATGTGCTTATACAAACAAATTTTAATAAACCTAAAATATCTAATTATTAGTATTTTCTTTGGCATATTAAGTTATCATCACTTATGACAATATTTCGATAGTCTTTCGCTCTTTTTTTATCATTATCATCATCTCAGCCTATATATGTGCCACTGTTGGGCTCGGGCCTCCCTACAATTGGAGTTGGGAGAGAACAGTTTTGTATCAAGTTTTCCTTCTCTTGCACAGAAACCATATGCATATTATATGCCTTAATCATCTTGTACGATACTCACGGGCAGGAGAGGTGGTGGTGAATTGTATTCTTACTCCGTCACCACACGAAAATCTCTCTTTTTAATCTAATCTTTTTTAGATGATCTTAATTATACTTCTTCCTTTTGTTATAAAAAGAAGGTAATGTATGGTATGCTATTTTTACCTATATTCAAAAAACTCACCAATTCAATCTCTTAGGAAAGCTCTATATCCTTTTAAAATACACACTATATAAGTAATTCTTGGGGGAATTTCTCGAGAGATGCTTTCGGTTTTATATTGGATTTTTACGAAGTGACTCGACTTAAGAGGACCGTAAAAGATAAAGCATAGAAATAAAATATATCTACGCGGCTGTGGCGTGTTAAAGTTACACTCAACTGTTTTAGAAGCTTTTTTTTTGTTGTATCTTTTAGCTGTTAGCCGCAGATGGCTTTCACAGCTTAACCCGAACTATGTGTGAGCACTGAGGGCTTTCAACCTGGAAAAAAGTTTTAAGCGACATCACCCAAGGGCGAACGGCCTTCGGCTTGGAGCGTCGCTGATAACAAAGTGGGCCCACGTTTAAAATGCTGATTATTTTGCGTCATGTCCTCCGGAAGTGTGGGTATTTACGTGTTATGGTCGCACGGGCCATGTATGCTCTTTGTTGAACAATCGAGATAAAATCGTCAATCTCGTCAAGTAAATGTCGAGGATGTCGACCGCGGATATTTTAGAAGGGACGTAGTTGGTCACCCTATCACTAAGGGGTTGGGGTGAGTTATGGCACACTGTTTAAGATTCTAGGAATACCTACGTTTATATTGTTTTAAGATTCTGAGACTGTAAATTATATTACTTTATTTGTGACAATTAAAAATGCAATCTGTAGTTGTCGTAAAAGAACGACTGGTGGATTGATATCCATGTTGGATGTTTTGGTAAACATCAGGCTCAAAAACACTATTAAATCGTCCGACTAAAATGATACATCAGAACAATTTTATTTATATTGTGTCTCTTCCCAGTAGTCTGATTAGTCAGTTTACTCTGGACACGCCCCGCCCATACCATCCAAAACGACGAAAAGACGGCGTCCAGCCCCATAAACTGCCGTATTACCTCCCCATTACCATTTAGGCTGACCACTAGCTCCGCTTCCTTGACATCAGTGAAATCAATAAACTATATAAAAATTTCAATTTCAGACTCATGGCACACATCTGAATTAAACAGACATAAGTGCGTATAAATTATTAATTACGTGTTGGTCAATTTTTTTTTGTCAAGTTTTTAACCGACTTCAAAAAAAGGAGGTTCTATGTTTCATATCCGTTAACGTTGCAATAAGAACTTTTTTCGTATAAGAGTAATTGTGTAATCGATATTATTAAATAATTTGAAAAAAGTTTACGTTAAGTTAAGAAAAAAGTAATATTCGTGAGCGGTGATTGGCTCATGAATATTACTTACTCCTTAATATTAAAACATCATTCGTTTAAAAAAGAAATTGGTGATAATTGTTCTGCGAAAGTTTTCTCAAAATTCTAAATTCTCAAAGTTAGACTAAAATGCATTGTCATTTGGAAATAATAAATTTTAGGAGAATTATTTGATAACATCCTTCCAATAATTAATGCTAAAATAAACCCTGGACCACACTTTATTAATAATTGATGGCATAACTCACCTTTGAACCCAAACTGTCGGTATCTTTTCCTTCTTGTAAGCTAGAAAGCATCATTGCGAATTCTTTGCCACATGAAACTAACTCGTCAAAAGTGCCCATGTTTTCTATCTGGCCCTGGTGGAATATATATTTTATATTAGGATGGTGTGAAACTTCGTAGCTGTGCGGTAGCGGCTACGAATACTACCAAAGCTTACTTTGCTCGTGGATATCGTAAAAGACGACTTGAGAGCCTTATAACGACCTGGGCGACTCCATCTGATGCCGTTTGGTCAACAAATGCATTCCGAAGGAGGGTTGACGTCTGGCAGGCGGTCGGTCATAAAACTATTGCCAATAACTTTAACAATATGTACTATGAAAGAAGAGAACATATTGTATCGACCCCGAGTAATTGGGATAAGAGTAATAGAATGATGACGGTATGAATAATTATAACTCAAAGAAGATTGACACCAACGACCAATATTAAAAATTTCGCTATATGTAGTTCTTTTTGACCTATACCTTGACAAAAAAATGTCAACTGAACCTATATTTCTCTACACAAGGGCAAAAGTGGCATACGTAAAATTTTCTTTTCATTCACCTCATGATTTCTATACATTGAGGTGAGCTTCATGAGAATAAAATTTTAATTTATACATACAAGATAAGTGAATATATAAAAAGAAAAAGGAGTTATTCTTATACACATACTTCGTTTAAAACTATAATAAAATCAGCAGCTTTCAAGAAATGTATTTGATGGGTCACCAATATTCTAGTTTTTCCACGTAGGTACCCGTTGATACAGCCTTCGAACAACTGACGGCCCACGTTCGCATCAACTGCAGATAGAGGATCATCCAGTAAGTAAATATCTGCCTGTAACAAGTTATATGTTTGTATATGTATATAGCGAATCAAATAAATATTATGATAGTGATTTATGTCAAGGAAGCGAGCCTAGGGGAGGCGCAATGGCGATGGGGAGGGAATGATGAGTTATGAGGCCGCGAGCCGCCCTTCTGTCGCCCCGGACGGAATGGACGGCATGTGTCCAGATAATAGCCTAGCATAAAAAAGGGTGATTTAAATATCAGATCTAAAAAAAATATATCCAAAATAAAACCCAAAATACAATTAACCCGGGTACTGTATCCGCAGACTCTGTACTCTATTCTTTGTGTATTAATATTTAAAACTTGAAATTAATTGCTTATTAATATTAATAAAAGCTTTTTCATTTCGTAATCGGATTTTATAAATAATTAAGCATATTAAATGCTAAAAAAAAAAAAAAAAAAAAAAAAAAAATTTCAGTAATTTAATAAAAGCTCTTAAATTTCTTTCGATATTTAAATTATCTTTAAAATATGATATACTTTATAACTCTCATTTAAAAGTATAAATTGATTTATATATTACATATTTTTTATAGTGGACTTATGCTTGTAAAGGATTTTACCCTTCTAGGGCATATAATTTACTTGTTAGTGGTACAAAAATTAATCGACTATTAAAAACTTATTTACCTTATGTTATTCATTGTAAAAGTTTTAGACTAGACTAGCAGTAAACAAAAAGACTATGCAGAAGTATCTGTAGATATGAATACAAAAAATGCTCAAGTTCTGTTTATTTACTTAGTTTATATAAGTTTATTAATGAATTGGCACTTATCTGAAATAACAAGGAAAAACTTGCCGCACTATACTACAGAACGAAAAAACACTCTTGGTAAGCGAATCAGCCATCGCAGTTCGTGATATAAGTTTTCTAAGAGAGGATTTCTTTTTATTGTCCTGGTCATCCATCAGCCGGTTTGTACGACTCCAATAAGAAAATAAGGAGTTGGTAGATTGTATTCTTAAACTATTACCTAAAATCAATAAACGAGATACAAATTGGGTGTAATTTGTGTCTGTTATTTGTATTTTTGTAAAGTCTCAATAATAGGATATGAAATATCATATTATTGAGACTATACAAATATTATAGTGATAGGTCCACGCTGTTGACAGTTTTCTAACTACAGCCGCGGGCTGGTCCGTCCGGGGTAGTACCACACTCACACGCAGAAGATCGACGTCTGAGTAATGGCAATGTGCTATTGCACTTCATTTGGTGAGCGAGAGAGTCGGAAGCCCAACTGGGGGTGGGTTTGGGGATTTTATTGGTAGGTAGTGGCATACCCTTGGTATTGCAAAGGTCCATGGGCAGCAGTGATACTTATCATCAGGTATGCTGCTTGCTCGTTTGCCACTATAAGCAATAAAAAAAAATATTTTTTAAGAAAAAAGAAAATTATTTTCATATTTGCTAGTCTCAAACTCAGTCATATCAGTTTTATGTTTTTCGCAATACACTAGATTTGATAAAATTTAGACTGCCAAATTTTTAAGTACTGGTCACAACATTTCTTACCTCACCATGTTCAATATTTATATGTAACCTCATAGAGTTATATATAGAAGTACCATATCTAAGTTTCAGCCTGTATAAAAATGTTCGTAAAAAAATTGTTAATTTCCAAGTGGCTGACTTCAATATTTGAACAACAAAACAGAAATCAATTTACCTCTCTGTAAACAGCGCGCGCCAAATTGATTCTAGCTCGCTGACCCCCTGAGAGGGATACACCCCTTTCACCCACTAACGTCTGGTCACCGAATGGGAATTGTTTGAAGTCCTTTTCCAGTGCACATACTCTGCACACCTATACAAAGAGCATATTGTGATATAGTAACATAGTGAGTATATATATAGTATAAAAAAATGTGAATAAATGAAATTTTAATTTGGATTTAAATATTTCTATAGCATCTAAATGAAAATATATAATCTGATTGATATAAATAGAATAGATTTAGTAACACAATTGGTTCAATGAAACATTAACATATAGGATCATTATATAAAGTCATATTAGAACCGATTAGCCCGTTTCATAATTAGCATATCATGTCAAATACTAAATAATTATTTTTTTGATTATATAATAATTTATATTATTTAAAATTCATCTGAAAAGTTAGAGTAGTTATTTGAAACAATGTGTAAGCATTTTCTGATAGATCATGCGATTAAATCTCTCTCTAAAGACGATAGTTCCTGTTGCATAAAGAGATTAACGTTCAGAGGTCAGTGCTTATTTGTGTTTTGAATTCAAAAATAAAAAAGTACCACAGCAAAATTTTATAAGGATGATAAAATTAGCAATAAAAATTAAAGTAGATGTAGTAATAGTGTAGTAGGTAGTAGTAAAAACGCCATTGAATTTCTTTTATGTTTTCACATTTATTTAATCAATTGAAACCAAATCCAAAAGCTATATAAAGCATCCTATAAAATAAGATAACAAAAGCTTTATTTTAAAAAAAAAGCTCAATGAATTGCTCTCTGGCAAGAGTAAAGTTAGTACAACATATATCAAGTCCTCATTTTCTTTACTGAATTTATTGAATCTGTTAGATGCTCTCCAGACGAACTAATTTTGTCTATAATTAGTACTAATCAATGAAATAACGATAGAACGGTTATATATATATATATATATAATCCTATCCATAAGAGGAACATTTATTTTTAGTCTGTTATATTATTTATAATGTTAAATAAATTGGTAGTATCTCCAATTTTAGGTCCAAGCGGTAGATGAAATAAAATTCTACGCTATAGCGTATTTCACGCATATTTTATAAAATTAGCTATTTTTATCATCAATTAAGGAAAACGGTTGCTATTTTCTAATACATACAATAACATTGATTAGATATTAATTATCTTTATCACACATAAGCCATTGATGACATAGTTTTTCTATCTTTCGACTCAAGTACCGGAAAAATATTGAAAAAAATACAAGTATTCAATTAGTGATTTATAGACGTACCTTCTTATATTTACCAGGTTCAAAAGGCAAACCGAAAAGTATATTTTCACGAACGGTACTAGGGAAGAGCCACGCCTCTTGGCAAGCGTATGACATCTTACCATTTATTGAAACAGTGCCAGTAGCCGCGGGCAATTCTTTCAATAGTAGTTGCAAAATCGACGACTGAGAACGAAAAACAAGTTATATGAACAATTTTATGTAGGAACTCGAAAAAACATGAATTACAATGTATAGAACTAACTAACTAACTACAATCCCAACTGCACATATGACTATGTGTTACTGTACCTTGCTGAAGTTAATAGATTCGATGTTTACACAAAAGTTATGCGTATAAATCAATTATGATTGTTTTAAATACGATTGTAATCTGTGATTGTTAAATATATGTTTATAAAGTCCCCTGCGATACAATAGCACATTTTAATATGAAGAAAAGATACATAGTTTTGTATTTTTATTAAACTTACTTTTCCAGAGCCCACAGCTCCAATGATAGCACATAATTTTCCTCCGCGTAATCGGAAAGATATGTTTTTCAGTGCCATGAAATTAGGGTCTCCAGTCCAACTAGCTGATACATCGTGCAGAACCAAAGCAGTTTCATCGAAATATGATACTTTTCTCTTTGACTTTGATGGTACTATCATATTTTCAATACCTGTGAAGAATAAGTGTTAAAACTCATTACAGTGTAATTACACAGCTCAAATCTTCTCACAAAAAGAGTGAGTGTAATATTTAAATCGTATAACCAGAGTGTACATAAAAATAAATTGTTATACTGAAGTGTCTAATTTAGTTTTATTGCTTACGGTGGCGAGCAGTCGGCACACCTAACGATAAGTGTTACTGCCGTCCGTGTACTTTTGCAATATCAGAGTGCAGCAAGACCACTGCCTGTCAACCAAAACCCACGACAAAACCAACCACAAGTTGGGCTTTCAGCTTTCTCGCACAAATAAGTAAAAGAATTTGCTACTACTCAGACGTGGATTTTTTCCGATTGTGTGGTACTACCCCAAATGGACCGGCCCGCTGCAGTAGCCAGATTAACTGTCAACAGCCTGGCCATACCGCTATTAATTAATATTCAACAATTTTGCTTTGTACATGCTCGTTGAACATAATTAACAAAACTATTCATCATCATCGTCATTCTTCTGATCTTATCCCAATTACTTGGAGTCGATACATTATGTGCTCCTCCCCAACGTACATATTGCAAAAGTTACTGGCAACAGTTTTATTACTGCTGTCTGCCTGATATCGACGCTCCAAGGAAATGTAATTTTTGACCAAACAGCATCAGGTAGAGTTGGTCCAGGTCGATATAAAGCTCTTAGTCATCCTTACGACATCTACGAGTAAAATAAAAGTTGATGGTATTCGTAATATTAGTTAGGCAATATGCCTAAATACATACTAGTTACCTATAAGCTTTCATCGGCCTATAGATCACGGGCACTACTGGCTATAGACCTATTCAAGACGATACCATAATCATAGGATCATAGGTTATAGTTAAGTTGCCTATCGTAATTGACGTTATGACGTTTTCAGAAGACTGAAGCCTATTTCTTCGGAGATGTCTCAAACGGTTTTTACTATAAGAAAATTCTTATGTTCCCCACCCCTTGGTGATGAGACATTTTTTCTTAACCAGTCACCATACGGAATATATACATATCCATAATCTACACTTAATACAATGTAATGAAGTCTAAAATATATACTGAAGATATCAAAAAATAATAACTGTTTTATGATATACATAGCGTCATACCAACACTTTAATTTCAGAAATATTTACTTGTTTGTTTGCATATTATCCGTATGGTGACGGAGTAAGAATACAATTCACCACCCCCTATCTTGCCCGTGAGTGCTCGTAAAATACGACTCAGGTATATAAAATGCATATAATAAAAGCAAGAGAAGAAAAACTCGAAAGAAAACTCTATACCAACACGTCTGACCAGCATGGTATATTAGGTCAATTTCCCTCCCATTATTGAGGAGTCTCGAACGCAATAGTGGGACATATATGAGCTAAGATGATGTTGATGATGTTTGTATGTAAGTTCGAAATCAAGCTAAAAAGTTTGAATGCATTCTTCTAAAATTTTGGAGCCAAAATCTACACTTACCTATTTACGTTGCGTATATTATAACTTATTGTTTATATTTTAAATTTTAGGCCAGTCAAAATATTTACGATAAATGTATGTTATATAGCGTAGTAAAACATTTATGTAATTGAAATTTGATTCAAAATATCAACGGGTCTGATAATCTTTACATACTTACCGTTACTAATAGATTCAGACTTACGATGATATGAGAGAGGTCTAACGTCAGTGTCCCCTTTCAAAGTACTGGTAATGGACATATTGCGGAACAACTTAGATGATGATGGTGTTTCTTGTCGTTCTATCAAGTCAGGTCGGTCTTCTGTAAAGTAGAAAGTTTAAAATTGTAATATAAATTATATATTATTAATAATTCTAACATATGTGAAATGAGTCAGTGACAAGATTGTGATCCTAAAATGTACTTTCATCAAAACTTACTTTAAGTTGTTGTAAGAAGTATTTAGTTCTTATTAGCTGTTAAGTGTCATATTCCTGTACAAGATACAGAAGTATATATGAATTTTATTGTGGTTTCTCATATATTGACCAAATAAAATGATCCAGAAAGACTAATATCAAAGAATACATAGCTGATGTGAAGCATCGACGTCACATTAGGTCTACAGTTTATGAACACAGTCAGGATCCTACCCACTGCAACATTAGGTTTAATACAAGCTGGGATCTGGTTATAAGCTTAATAAAATATATCGATCAATACAAGACTTTAAGACACTTTCAATACATATAAGTTAATAATTATTATTAAAAAGATATCTTAAATATTTGAAAAACTAAAGGAAGCCGCCTTATAAAAGTTAATAAACAATATCCTAGCCTATGAGATTACTTATCGAACTTTTTCAAATGTAGCCGCGTTTTACGTCAGCATGTGAGTTAGTTAGAATTGATGTTTGCCAATTTTAATGTAATAAATTGACATAATATAGTGTGATTATCATTATTTAATTACACAGGTCTGCAAGTAAAAAACTGCATAGACTTTTTCTACATTTTCTTTTAGATTTTAATGTCCTAAAACCGAAAAAAAATATTTAAAACTTCTGTGTCATATTTTTTTTTTACAATATAAATTTTTATATTCAGTCAAAATTTTTGATTTTATTTATAAGTTTCAAATATAACGGAAATTAAGATTTCTTAACTTACTAAGAAGTCTTGCTGCATAATGAAAATGTATTTGCATTTCTTCTAATGGGACGCACAGTGAAAGAAAACTACAATGACTTAGCTACGATTTTTGAGAAAATTAAATATCAAGAACTTCAAGGGATGGTTTGTGGAGATTTTAAAATACTTATAATGTTGTTGGGTTAGTCAAGTTATAAAAAATCCCTTGTAGAAAACAAGTGTTTTTTTTTTACAATAATCATAACATATAGAAAACAAGGGATTTTTTTACAATAATTTAGAAATAGAAAATGTTTGTGAGATAGTAGAACCAGAGAACTACACTGGACAGTAACTGACTGGCCCCCACGACACGGTTTAAGTTGTAGCGAAAAAAACGTTATCAATATCACTCTGGTTTCGCTAGAAAAGGTTTTACTGCCACCTCTTCATATTACATTAGGGCTAATTAAGATGTTTGGAAAATTACTGCAAAAAGATGGGGATTGCTTTCGATATATATGTTTCAAGTTCCCGAAATTGTCTGAAGCAAAGTTAAAAGAAGTTTTCACTAGGCCCGTCATAGGAAAACTATTATACTGTGTGTTTGTTGTAATAAATAGTTGATTTTTCTCATTATTGTATTCTTGTTTTGCAAAAAAAATCTTCATCAGAAACGAAATCAGCGTACTTTAAAACATATAATTCAGTAAAAATATCTCATGCAGCCGAAAAGTTTTTATTTTTGCACACCTGTGTTATTAGCAGTGATCGGAGTAGGTATATTGAATTAGGGTCAATAATCTGAAACGTATATATTAATATGGGTATTCCTCCGGCATATAATTTTTTTCCGGAATTTTACAATGTAACCATATGACCAATAGTATCTTCTTAATAATTTATCGCCATCCGGCTGCAAATCAGTTTTTTTGGGGTTCCGTACCCAAAGGTTGAAAACGGGACCCTATTGCTAAGACTCCGCTGTATGTCTGTCACTCACTGAGCTTTTTCTTTCGAACATTAGCAGGTGCACAATTCTATTTTTCAAAAAGAGTTTATAACTATGGACGATATAAGAACATACAATAAAAATCAAAAAGTTAAAAATTACCGATTCCATACAAGAAACATTTTTTGCATATTTGTTTGTTTTAGCTCTATCATAAAAACGGTAACAGATAGAAGCTTCAAACTTGGTATGATTTTAGTATATACCGAGTAAAACAAATACTCAAACTTGTATAAACGTGAATTGGACTCTTGTACTTGACCCTGGCTTGTGTACTGATTCCTGAATTCTGCTCTAAGCGACGATTTGGCTGGACTACACGGATTGTGGATACTGCTCTAAACGACGATTTGGCTGGACTATACGGAGTTGCATCTTTCACTCTTGATTTGAATATATTCAACCGATCTTTTTAAGTTCTGGTAAGTCATTTTTCATTTACTAGTATATAGTCTTGCGTTTTTTTGCTTGTGCCCTTTTCCAATTGAGTGACGTTACATTAAAAAAGTAAAACAACTATTAACGTAGATGTCAGTTTTGTAATGTTCACGTCATGAAGTTTTTGTTTTAGGTCAAATACGAGGTTACATCTCTTCAACATGGCAAACGTCAAGGCTGAGACGGTAGAAAAATGGATATCCGATCATCCTGAGTTAATTTATGATCACGCTAGTGGTACAATGTACTGCACAAAGTGTGAGAGCCATTTGATAGTTCGAAATAAAGGCAACGTGAAAAAACATATTGAAAGCGCTGTGCACCAAGGAACGTATAAGCAGCCGCAGGAGGAGCTTTACTTCGATCTTATCAAATTTTTGATTTTGTGCAATATTCCATGGTCTCAGATGAGAAATACTGCTTTTCAAGATTTTTTTCAGAAATATATGTGTAGAACCTGTTGTTGTGCGTGTGCTAATCGTAAAATACCCGATGGATCACAGTTAAGGAAAGTTTATTTGGATAAATTTTACACGAATAAACTAGATTCCATTCGACGAAGTAATAAAAATGAGAAACTTTGGATTTCGTTAGATAAAACGACAGACTTTTTAGGTCGATATGTAGTGAATTTTCTAATAAAACCATTAGATCCCATTAATTTCAATCGACCTTATTTGATAGCGTTTAAGGTGCTAACTGTGATTAATGGACAAACAATTACGCAATTCGTAATAGAGTGCTTAGAAAATTTATGGGAAAATTCATTCGAAACTAGAGCTAGCAACGTTCTTGTGCTCTGCACTGATGCCGTAGCGTACATGTTATCTGCAGGACGAAATTTAAAAGTTATTTGCCAGAAATGAAGCATGTCACATGTTTGGCGCACGCTTTGCACCGTGTATCGGAACAAATTAGACCAGAATATAACGATATTGACATCATAATTGCTAATGTAAAAAAAATATTTTTGTAAGCACCAAGCAGAGTTAAAATTTTAAAAGATAAATACCCAGATTTGCCGCTGCCTCCTCGACCAATCCTTACCAGGTGGGGTACTTGGTTAGAGGCAGCATCCTACTACGCTCAAAACTTCGAGAAAATTAAAGATGTTTTATCTTGTTTGAGCAGCTCTGATGCTGTTTCTATTCGAAACGAAAATGATTTAAATTACATAAAAGACAATTACTGTATAATACAACATCCTTTAAAAGCATTGCAAAAACACAATTTATCACTGGCGGAGTCACTTTTGACCAAGTTAGAGCTGCTATTAATGAGTGCAATTCCGAAAATATAAAAAATAAAATAGAATATGTTATGGAGCGTAACCCAGATTTAGACACACTTAGAGAATATAGTGACGCAATTGAAAAAAATTAAGCAAGTAATTTAATACCATTTTTTAAATTTGCGCCTTTAACATCTTGTAATGTGGAACGGTCATTTTCTACCCATAAATGGATTTTAGAAGTGAAAAGAAATAGATTGAAACCAGAAAACATAGAAAAACTTATGACTATTTATTTTAATTGTGGAGGTCAAAATTACACAGATGTAGAAACTGAAATGCATGTAGATTAAAATATGTTTATATTGTATGTAAATTGAATGTAAATAATTTTGTGTTAACAATAAACGATATTTATTTAAATCTATATTGTTTTTTTTATACTTATACAGTCTAAATGGGCATTACAGTAGGGATGGGAATGGACTGGGATATCAGGTAGCACCAAATACTTACAAAGACAAAATAAAAAAGGCCAAAGTCGATGGGTATATAGTATTTAGTTAAGGTGGTACCAGGTGGTAGGTTCCTGTACTGGGTCGTCTAGGTGGGTACCACCGATTTGCCAGATTTCTTTCTAAAATGGGAGTGTGTTCAACACTTCTATGTTTCGGGGAAAGGGCATTGAAGCTAGTGCAATTACAGGGTATATCAGACCTAATAAATAACTGTCGTCTCGGTGTAGCGGGCGCTGGGCAGTGCCAGACAGAACTATTTAGTTACTGATTGGCACTGCATCTGTCCATAGGCAGACGTGACGCTTACCATCAGGCGAGCGATCTGCTCGTCCCGTTACACATTAACATAGAAAAAAAAGTTCCAATGGCTTTCTTCCGGCTCCACAAACAGAAAAGCTCCATGGTACCATGTTATTGTATTTTCACCGAAGGTACATAAGATTTGAGCCCATACGGACACATAGAGGAGTGATTCTAACTTAGCTTCCAAAATTAGTGTCGAACACGTATACAAACATTACAAGTTAAATAAAAGCTTTTGAAATCTGTTTAATGCAATCTATTAAAAAAAAAACAAATTATATGAATTATTTGAATTTGTAGACAATACTTCAGTGATTCTGGAAGTACCGGAATGACGTTCCGGAAAAATGGCGTATCCATGTTAATCTTTACATGAACATTACTGACGCAAGTAGGAAAAATCAATATACCTACTCCGATCACTGGTTATTAGTCATAAGTGATCAAATTAGTTTAATTTTTATATAGAACGTATTATTTTCTTCTATTGGCAATTAATATATTATTTATTAAAAATTAATATATTATAAATTAATTTAATATATTATTAAAAACTTGGATCAAAATTAATAACTAATCTCTTAATATATATAAATTACGCGTCACGTTGTTTGTCCGCGATGGACTCCTAAAATACTTAACCGATTTTAATCAAATTTGCACTTGTAGTTTGATCCAACTTAAAATATAGGATAGCTTCCATCTCAATTTATAGTCGCAATATTATTTTATTGCAAATAATTTATCTATTATTTGACAGTCACAATTATTTGTTATCTCCAAACGATTCTAACAGATGGTGGTATCTGTTTATTAGCATAACCACCACGTGTTACTGAGGCTACCTTAGCCACAGCAACGCGTGGCCGTGTCTGCTAGTATTATATAGGTAAACAGTAAGATAAACATTTGTAATAACGATGATGTGATAACGAATTTAGCTTATTTAACCGAGTGTTTTAAGTGATAAGATACATAAAATCACATTTAAAACGCTATAAAAACCCGTAAAAATACTTTATTTTATGCATTATAAATAAAATCTTGATATATTTTGACTAGTTAATAAAGCTTGACTTTCTAACATCATTATGGGTTGGTAATGATTACTCAAATGATTATTATTAAAAGATGAAAAATCAATACTAATCAGCTTTTACGAATTACTTTTCGTGTGTGTCAGTACATACCTAAGGTCAAGAACTCTTCAACGCGATGGAGTGACACGATCAGCTCAGCAGTAAATGATAAAACCAGTGGAAGTATTAATGTAATATTCACTTGCACTGCGTTAATATATTGTTGTAGTGGATAGAACTAAAAAAAAAAAAAATTAGTGAAAATAATAAAACTGATTCACATAGATTCAATGTAATTATGAAATAAACATTAATGTATGTTAACCATATCTTTTAATGCTGTTTAAATAGTGGTAGGACCACGCTGTTGACAGTTTTCTGTCCACAGCTGCGGGCTGGTCCGTCCGGGGTAGTACCACACTCCTGTAGAAGATTGACGTCTGAGTAATGGTAATGTGCTATTGCGCTTCGTTCGGTGAGCGAGAGAGCCGGAAGCCCAACTGGGTGGGTTTGGGGATTTTATTGGGAGGTAGCGGCTTAAGCAATACCTGGTATTGCAAAGGTCCATGGGCGGCTGTGACACTTACCATCAGGTGTGGTGCTTGCCACCATAAGGAAAAAAAAGATGTCTTCCTTTCCCGTAGCTGTCGCAAAAAATGACTTATAATAATCGACTAAAGGACATAATCAGATATCTATCATTGTATGAGAAATAAACTCAAAGCTAACTCATCAGATCAACATGATATATGCATTAACATTATTTAGGCAACACACGCTAATGGTACACCTATAGCTGATAAGAATAATCAATTACCTTTTCTTTACGAAATCTGTCATTGATATGGGGTAGATAACATTTCAATGAAGGAAAATATTAATTTATAGGAGATTTGACACTTGTAGTGCTATTCTGATGTGAGTTTTATATCAGAGCTACAAATGGACCTTCTGCTGCATCCGTGTAGTGACAGAGTAAGAATGCAACTCGCCATCCTTTATCTTACACGTGGGTGTAGTATAACATCTTGTCATCATAAAAGGAAGGAAGGAAAATTCGATATGAAACCTACACCAACCCTTCTGATCAGCGTGGTATATTAGATAAATATCTCAGAGGCCCAACCCCAGCAGAAGGATGTATATGAACCGTAATAAAAGGAAATGAATCAACTTCAATTGGAGAGAAAAAGATTCGACGACCCCAACTCCATTTTACAGGAGGCGGCATCCTGACTTTGCCCTTTTGTATTACAGACGTCTAGAATCAGGTAGG
The DNA here is from genome assembly GCA_905163515.2 of Lymantria monacha. Classification (NCBI taxonomy): domain Eukaryota; kingdom Metazoa; phylum Arthropoda; class Insecta; order Lepidoptera; family Erebidae; genus Lymantria; species Lymantria monacha. The sequence continues at coordinate 21,766,327 of LR991082.1, forward strand.
TCGTCGTAGTACGTTTAGAGTAGGTACGTCTAGAAGCAGGCGGCAATTGCCATCAGATAGATCACTTACGCGACTGGTAGCAAGAGCAATAAAAAAGGATACAAAGTCTTATCAAAACAATACATTGTTGTGATGAATTAACGATAAAATATAACCTTGACATCGCGTGGATGTCATAAAATACAATATAAGATACTAACCTAACCAAGAAGCTAAAGCAAATAATATCACTATAAGAGAAGGAAACCCCGATGCCGTTTGGTCAACAATTATATTCCCAAGGAGGGTTGATGTCTGGCAGGCAGCCGGTCATAAAACTATTGCCAGTAACTTCTACAATATGTTCTATGAAAGAAGAGTTCATATTGTATCGACCCAAGTAATTGGGATAAGAGTAGGAAGATGATGATGAAGAGAAAGAAACGCCGAAACAAAAACTATTAGCGGACACATATTATAGACCAGACCAGCTATGGTCTGGTCTGTATGCTAGATTAAGCATTTTTTCCTTCTGCTTTGAAGGAGATTCATTGACAATAATGGAACATTGTAGGAACTTATTACATAAACAAGGGAGATAGTTATGATCATACGATCTTTCAAAAAGACTCAATATTTTCTTTTAATAAATAACATCATTTTTTGGGCTTATATTATAAAGAGTCAGTACAAGTCTTCTTTCTCTAATACAAGTGAAAGTAGAACGAAACATGTCTCATTCGATTTTAGCAAAATTTTATGACCAACCGCTTCCATAACATTAACTCTCCTTGGCAATACAATCGTTCACCACATATCATTAGATAATACAAGGAAAATTAAAATCGGTAGCATTCATGGCGGATACCGAACAACATCAAATAATATCTTTCCCAATAATATTAGGTGATAAATACTTACAACACTTGCAGATAAAGTGTTTCCAAATAAAATATAAGCTAGCACCGCAAAAAATAATGCAGCCCTTTCTGCGAACATCAAGAATCCAATGAACAATGTTCTAAGGATAGTAGCTCTCTTTACTTCCTTCAGTTCATCTGCTCGCTTTTCGCCTACCACTTTCTGGAATGGTAACTCCCATGCATACATTTTTATTACCTATAAAGAAACAACATATAATATTATTATATCATTGTATAAAAACTGTTCAATGATATTCAGAAACAAGTTTTACTTGATGATTATGAAGTTAATCAGACAATAGATACATTTATAGTCGAAATTTACAAACTCTGCATATCCGCTGATGTTATAAAAACGGCTAACAGTATAAGCAGATAATATCACATATAAGAGAAGAAAATAAAACTCTAAGCCAACCCATCTGACTAATTTAATATAGTTAGTCATCTTCCCTCCCATTCCGAAGCCAATTAAAAGTTGTATATGGACTTAAAAAGGAGATAATATCGCCATTCACCGTGTGTGAATGGAAGTATCAATAATATAAGAGTCCACCATAACATCTTTTCCCATAAATGTCGTAAGAATCCATTGAAAATTTAAATAAATATCATCATTTCTAGACAAGGAAATATTGTTATAAACATATGCCAGCCATCTGACTAGCATTATATAACTGGCTAATTTTCCTCTACTAGACGTGCCTTGTAACCAATATTAGATAGTTTATCGCCTGAAACGAGGTGTTTAGCTGGAGAGTAATCTTGCGATATTTCAATGTTCTGTCAAATCTATTAGCTTAATACACAAACCATTTTACAGTGATATAACTAGATATAGTAAGATAAGTTTTATTTTAAAACAAAGATAAGAAGGTTATTTCACATCTTTACTTTAGCTTAATTCTCGCACATATTTCTCCATCAAAAGTTCAAGACATTTTGACAATAAAATTACCCACATAGAGCAGAGCACGTATAAATAGAATATATTGCCTACCGCTATTTATCGCTTAATTCAATTATCCTAGATTCCAAGATGCAAGGTTTATGAAAGAAATGTATGTACATCATCTCAACTTATACACATATATCCCTATGCTGGGTTCAAGCCTCTTCCTCACAAGGAAGAAACAAAATTGACTTTTATACTAAGATGGCCTGACCAGCTGGTATACAATTTTTTCAAAGTTACCTTCTCTTGCAGTGATGTTAACTATCAATACATTAGCCGTCTTTAGTTATTTTTTTTTAATTATTAAAAAAAAGGATTTCCACTAGGGCAGAAAAAGAGAATATATAAACCGCACTATTCAAACATTTAAAATATTACAACTTTATAACGTATAAAAGTCTAACCTGAATTCCATTAATAACTTCACTCATTATCTTAATTCGTGCATCTGTTTTTTCAGCGTTGCGTAATCGAATTTTACCAATAATTTGACCTAATACACCTGAAAAGAAATTATACATATTAAATTTAAAACTACAAAAAACGTAACATAGCGTATTCAATATAGTACATTTGTTTCCCTAGCACCAAAACATCTTATGTTTCATTAAGAAACTGACACTTGCGTTCTAATACAATACGATTACGGTTTTCATTTGAACAATTAACTAAATATCCAAAACGACAGGCATGGTAATTGAAATGTTTGGTGAAAGACATTTGACATTTTGGGCATTGATCGGCGAGTGTTTATTTAGACTTGAAGCGTTCACTTTTAAATTTGGTAATTTTTAGAATACTGCATTAACTGTTACTTGCGAGCAAGTTTATAACGGGCATGTAAAGAAATATAACTTGCTTAAGCCTTTTTTACAATTCACTCACAACCACAAACAGCACTAGATATTTTCATAATAGAATAATAAATATCTTATATTGAAACGTTCATTCATAAATATTGGATTGTTTTCGTATCAATTCTATTTATCTTGCAATATTAACTGGTTACTTCCCTAAGTCATCCCGTCCAACAACTACAAGAAATGAAAGTGTATATTTGCATATTATTACTGATACATTGTCTCATAATCTTGTCAGCCTATCACTATCCATCCATGTAAACAATTGGATATTAATTGTAATACTACCAATCGTGAAATTGATTTTTTTTCAAAGACCTCTTGCACTAAGGAAAAAATCCTTGTATTGCAGGGGACTTTACAAACATGCAATTAACGCAAATGAATTACACCCAGATTTAGCAACTTTGCTGATCGCATAAAGTATTGTCCTGCGTGGGAATTGAACTCACGGCACTGGCACGAAAGGTCACTGTCTAAACCACTACGCCATCTATGCAGTCTTTACTCGTGAGTATCGTAAAAAAATGACAAATATATTTACACTTTAGACAACTCCATCTGATGTTGTCTGCTCAAAAATGACATTCCCAAGAAGATTTCACGAAAGGACGTCATACGGCTGATCATATAACTATTATCAAATGTTCGTTATTTATATATGTGTATAATAGGAAGCTGTCCCCCGCCTGGGTCCCAACTTTCCGAATAAGTAATCACCAACATATCATATACTAAAACCTTCCCCAAAACATGCTGCATCTTATGATATTACGTATTATTATTAACTTATGTGTATTATATTATTAACTTATGTATTATTCCGATTGGTTCAGTAGTTTTCGTAGTATAACCGAACAAAAGAAACCGACTCCCCATTTATTAGTATAGATATAATGTTTTTATGTTAGTTGTAGACTTTGAAACCTTTCAACCTGCCTCAAATTGGTTTTATTAGACAAATACACACACTTATTTCTTTATTTAAAGCGTATTATCATCATCACAGTCCATATATGTCCCACTGTTGGGCTCGGGCCTCCTTCATAATGGTAGGGAAATTCACCTACTATACCACGCTAGTCAGATGTGTTACTAAAACGTCTGACTAGCGTGGTATAGAGTTTTGATTCGAGTTTTTCTTCTCTTTTAGAGTGTATATAGTCATATAAATATTTATTTTTTGTTAATCAATCATAATTGCAAATCCTTACTAATATCCTTACTAATATTGTAAATGCGAAAGTAACTCTGTCTGTCTGAGTGTCTGTTGCTCTTTCACGCCAAAACTACTGAACTGATCAAAATAAAATTTGGTACACAGATAGTCTAGAGCCTGATAAAGGACATAGGCTACTTTTTAATGCAAAAAAAGGGTTGTAAAGGGGGATGAAAAATTATAAGGAATGATCGCCATTTTTAAAGCCAGAAGCTTGAAACTTATTCTTAGGCTATTGATTAGATATAAATAAATGTGACATTAAAATTTCGTAAAAATAAATTACCCTTAAGGGGTAAAATAAAAATAGGGGATGAAAAACTTTAGGAAGGCAACCTTTTACGCGGGCGAAGCCGCGTGCAGAAGCTAGTTTAATTATAAACAAACAATATCATTCAATTTAATTACTCACCTTGAATAGGAAGTGCAATCACCATTAAGGAAATGATACCAAAGAAAGCAGCATAACCAGCCTGTAAATATCCCAAGTAGAACACAGCCGCTAATTGTATCGGAATAATCCATACGTAGTGTAGAAACGTGAGAGCCAAGTCAAACCGTTGTAGATCGTTGGACAGTAAATTCACCACCTTACCAACAGTTGTCTGACCCAAGGAGCCATTACTCATACGCATAATCTGAAAAAATGTTATTGAATTCTATCATAATTATTATCAACTCAGCCGTTATACGAGTATGTTCGAGTCTTAGGATCGGGCCACCACCCGAAGGAAATTGACCTGCTATACCGCGCTGGTCAGAAGTATTGGTATAGTATTTTGGATCGAGTGTTCCTTCTGTTGCAGCGGTCTTGGTGTTATTTTGATAATATGATAATCCCTTAATCATGTTTTACGGCACCCGTGAGAGTAAGTGGTGATTATTATACGGCAATTTATAGTGCAATGTAATTTGTATTTTATTTTTAATTATGGCGATGCCATATGGATCCAATGGGCCACCGAAGTCAAAAATCGGGTACCGGTGGACCGCTCGCACGGCGAAGAGAGACGAGTTTTACGGTGGGTCTATGGGGTCACGCGCCGCCTTTCCGTCACCCCGGACCGATTCGGCGGGGCGAGACGCATCCATAGCCCACAAAAAAAAATGGATTCAAATAATTCTCTTTTATTAAAAGAGGAAGCTTATGTCCATCGTGGTGATACAATACATTCTTTACCTATCTAACATTGCACGGTGGATTACAATATCAAGAGTGAAAGTAAAAAGTGACAAGTATGATAGGGATCTCTGAATGTTTATTGTTTATAAAAACCCGATTACGAGTGAAAAATTATTGTCACAAGTGGGATTCGAACCAATCGTGCTGTCACTAGTGGGTTCGAATCCCACTTGTGACAATCATTTTTCGCTCGTAATCGGTTTTTTTATAAATAATCAAGCATATTAAATGCAAATGTTTCAGTAATTTGTTTATTGTTTCATTTTCTTATCACTTAAATAAAATCTATTAATGTATCAATATATATATCTTAAAACCTTATAGATTTTAACGTCACTTTATTGTTTCATTAATCTCCAGTATTAGATCGATGCTAAATAAATTTTCACTTCAAATCAATATTAATGTTTCATACCTTTCTGAACATCAGGGAACTAGTAGCAACTCTCATCTTCATACCAAACTGTTGGCAATAAAGGACTCCTTGATGGTTAAAGTAAGAAGCTACCCAATTGATCAATATCATAGCAATGGCATAGTACATGGCCGTCTCGCGACTCATTGTCGAGTCCGCTGACCAGAACGTCAGCATTTCACTGAACAATAACGGTGATGCTGTGCTGTTTGTAATAAAAGTAATATTTTTATCAATAAAATCATTTTCATTATAATTTAACTTGTATTTTCTTTTTAACCGACTTCAAAAAAGGAGGAGGTTCTCAATTCGTCTGTATTTTTTTTTATGTTTGTTACCTCGTAACTTTCGAATGGGCGAAGCGATTTTAATGATTTTTTTTTTAATAACACAACGCAATGGTATGAAATAACTGCTACACATGAAAATTCATTACTCTTCTTAAAGTGACTTAAAATTTTTAACCTGATAATTTAGCTAATATCACTACACGAAAAGGAAATCTTGAATAAAATGCTTACAACGACTCCTTTAAGAAAATTCTAACTGACGAAGTGATAAGTCAATTTCTATCATATTTAAGAAGAGCTTCGTATGGTACAGTTTACTGTAAAATGTCTTTGGTTTAAAAAAGGAATACATTAATTAAAGAAAGATATACAAAGCAGAAAATAAATTATATAAAAAGTACTATTAGCAGGTGTATCAACTTACCGCAAAGCAAGACTAAGGAACTGCATTATACCACCACGCATATAAGAAAGTAAAAAAGCTTTTGCCAAAACTTTCCAAAATTTTGGTTTTCTACCAGAAAGTTTCGCTTCTCTCTCTGCTTTCAACCAACTCCTGTAAAATAAGCATACCTTCCATAAATATACAAAATTACTTGCCATTTCTTATGTTAAATTAATGTTTTATCGTCTTAGACTCTTATTCCTGAACCTTGACAAAGATTGAATATACATATTTACATTTCGCTTCAGAATTCTTAGTTTTAACTGTAATTCTTAGTGCCTACTAATAAAAGCACAGTTACAAACTTCTAGCTTGCCGTTGAAAATTTGCCGGAAAAGCTCCTCGAAATCTATACCCAACGAAGCTAACCGAGGATTTAAATCTAGGATTCCATGATATCAATATATGCCACTCAACCAAGCAGGCATTATCACGCTTTTGTCCCCAAAGCGAAAAGCACAATTATGATAAGGTCATAATTTGATAAATATCACCACATTATAGATACTAAAGAAATTTATATCCACCCATGTTCCATGATTGTTATTGCCAATATTTTTTTAGGTAAAGCTCCATGTAATATTAGTACAAGTTAACGCATGGCTTCTATTAACTATTCTACTCGGAACATATGTACGAAACAAGACCTAAAACTGTGTTCGCTGTCACTGATGAAAATGCGTTTGTATCATTTGCTCACTATCATTGTTTAGTGAGACAATACGATATGAGAGAAATCGGTGCTTAACTAAAATCTCCTTTGGAATGCCGAAAGCGAATAAAATTACCCGGCCAAAGGAGACTAGCTCATAATATTATTTGAATACATATAAGTGAAACTCGCGGCAAAGAAAAATGAATATACATATATATTGCATTCTTCAATTGCATATTTGATATTCTCTCTTTTATATTCTGTAATGAATGATCATTTTCTTCTCGTGAGTTTCGTAAAAGACGACGAAAAGCAAACAGTAAATAAGAAATGCTTGAACTAAAATATATACCAATGTGGTTTTAGTAAGCCAATGTGATGATTTCTGATGTTTACGCGAGTGTAAAGGAACTACTGAACTGAAGGACTAATAAAAAAAAATACAAACGCGATAGAATCCGTAAAAGTAGTTTTATTTCTAAAGCCAATGTGACTCCAATTGCAAAAGAGATTACTATTCAACTGTAGAATGTATTTGAGCGTTAAAGAACAAATCGTCCTATATTCCAATTATAATTTGGAAGAACTCAACATTACTATAAATCATTTCATTTTAATAAAACATTTCCATCGTTAATAATAGGAAGGAAATTGACCTTCTATACCGCGCTGATTAGTCTTGGAACTAGTTGATATAGAATTATATTTCAAATTTTCCTTTTCTTTCACTGATGCTATCTGTTTACATCCTTTAATCGTACTTTATGAAAACCGCGGGACAGGAAAGGATGAATATCTTCATAATCTACCACAATACGGAAGTTTTGATGATCACGTTTCATTAAAATATTTATAACGTATATAACATTCGATCATACTATCCTAATAACTGTAAATTTAACGCGATAAAATATATCATTAAATAAATATTTAGCAATGTATAGATAAGTCACTTTATTGTCACCATTGTCAATAACTGTAATAATAGCTCCCATTTCTATAATACTTACAACGTTCGTGTCTTATTTTGTTTTACTCAAAGTAAGTCGTTTTGTTTTATTTAAAGTAAACCTTAAATTAAGAAAGTTTATTTAGTTAACTATTTTGCAATCTTATTCATTCTTGATATATAATCTTAAATAATCTTCTCTACAAAGGGATAATGACAGAAAAAAAATGATAAATAATCTTATCTACAAAGGGATAAAGAGAAAAGCCTCTTTTACATTATTTAGTCTCCAATAGTTAGATTTGCTAAGTAAGTCCACTTGCTATCTGCCTCTAACCTTAGTAGAAGACTGTTCATCAAACTAAATAAGTGTAATTCTCTGTGTAGTTATAGGTTATAAACAATGCTGCCCCACAAGCCCCACATTTTAGTTGCCCGCGAAAATGGTAATAATCAGCTAATTAGCAGCGCTCTCGTGAAAATCTTGTAATACTAACTACGGTCACCAACCCACTTACCAAGCCCTCTATGGCTGTGCTATGAGGGAGACTATGCTTGAAATTTCTTTGCGAGAGGCGATCAGAAATACGAAAACCCACAGAAGAATGGGTGTGTCGCCTACTAGGTAAAGAATTAGGACGACATAACACACTGAAGTGACAATGGGCAGGTTAAATCGCTCGACGAACTGATAACCGCTGCGGATGGAAGGTTCTCGAGTAAGCGATTACGTATCAGTAGACTGACAACTGGTTGAAAGTTGTTGACGTAGGTGGCACAGGACCGGCAATTTGTGGCGAAGTATGAGCGAGGTCAGCCTTTTTTTTATGCGCCGGGCTATGATCTGGTCACATCTCACTAAATCCGTCCGGGGCGACAGATGAAGCGGCGGGATCCTATAGACCCACCCCGTAATGCACCTCTCCACGCCACTGCCACCCGTAGCGAAATCAGTCTACCTTATATTCCAATCAGTTCATCAGTGAACGGCAAAAATCTGAATGATTATGTTCAAGTGTGAACATCGATAGGTTAATCGTAACATGAATGGGATTAAATAATTAAATTATTGATACGTAATAATAAATAATAAACATGTTTAAACATGTCTTATATCATTTTGTCTTTATGATGTTTTCTCATATCATTTTAATCAATACCTACTCATAAGTGATTATCAGAACGTGTGAAGTAAAATCATAACATTTTAATCATTACTCGTAAATAATTATCAGCATAACCTAACTTGAATATACAAATATGTATTATTCAAAATTAAAGGTGAACTGTTGTATCACGTGCATGATAAATAGATAAAATATAACTTAAGGATTTTGAACAGTCATGATAGCTTAATGATCTTATTCTGATAATATTGTTACTGATTCAAATTCAAATTCAACGTACTGATCTAGTCTTTTCATAAATCTCTTTGTTCTACTACTCGAACCATATTAGTCCCAGTGTTGAGCATTGACAACATCCAAAGGTGTGAAATTAGATTCTTATATTATATTGGCATAGGGTACCAAAATCATCATTCTCCTACTCTTATCCCAATTACTTCAACGGCATCAGATGGAGTTGGATCAGGTCGTTATAAGGCTCTTAGTCATCTTTTACGAAGGTTTTTTTTTAAAGACGACTAAGAGCTTTACGTCTACCTGGGCCAGCTTTATCTGATGCCATTTGGTCAACAATTACATTCCCAAGGAGGGTTGACGTCTGGCAGGCGGCCGGTCATAAAACTATTGCCAATAACTGTTACAATATGTACTATGAAAGAAGAGTACATATTGTATCGACCCCAAGTAATTGGGATAAAAGTAGGAGAATGATGATGATAGTTACCTGTACAATATAATTGACTCTTATACTCACAAGAAAGGAAAAGGGTGACCATTATATTCGCACTGCGATCGACCACATATAGAGAAGTTTTTTGCCTTCATTTTTCTTTCCTTGCTCTTATTACGTAGTATATTCTCTGCTTCTATAGTTGCAATTCTATTATTCACTTCTTTCGTTTTTAACCGACTTCAAAAAAGGAGGAGGTTCTCAATTCGTCTGTGTTTTTTTTATGTTTGTTACCTCAACTTTCGACTGAACGGAGCGATTTTAATGATTCTTTTTTTATTTGAAAGCTGGTGCTTTCTGTGTGGTCCCGTTTCAATTTGGTCCAGTTCTCACAATGGCACCCGTGAGAAACCATATAAGTCTAAAATTAGCATTAAGTATGTGTGCGACAAATGAACGAGTAACTCAAGCCCCGCTACTAATAGAACCTATGTGTGTCTGTAACACTGACACACAGGCGGTGCCGGTGTCTTTAGTGTAGGAATTTCATTACAGTAAGTAAGCTGTTTATAATTTTGTTTAGAGCTTGGCACTGATTTCAAACCTATCAATAGATAGCACATACAAATGATAGTATTTTAAGTTATATTGTACTTTTCAGTTTTTGAAGTCGGTTTTTTTAAACGTAGTTTTTTTTATTTACACATTCCATTCGTCTTTTTCCTATAATGCCTTAATATAAACATTTATGTATACCATATTAAAATTTATGTAATACTTGACATTATATAAAATGTATGTATTATATGACATATCGTCCAAATGGATTTCTTCTCATCGTCGTTTGTTATAAGCACTAATTATAAATAGTTTTTTTTAATATTATACGATATTTTAGGGTATGATAGTATTTACAAATATACGCTGTACATATAAATTAGACAAACCAACTAGATCTTCACGATCGAGCTAGGCCAAATCTGCCTAGTGCTGTCTGGTCAATCAATCTATAATATTACCACGGAGGATTAACATTAGTTTAGTCGTAAAATTAACTCAAAATCTGAAGTATGATGTATCTTTTTATGTGTATATTGTAAAAAAAAATCGGCCAAGAGCGAGTATACTCGCGCACGAAGGATTCCGTACCATTATATATGAAAAACGAGCAAGAAACGGTAAAAAAATCAAGTTTGTAGTTTGGGAGCCCCCTTAAATATTTATTTTATTTTTATAGTATTTGTTGTTATAGCGGCAATACAAATACATCATCTGTGAAAATTTCAACTGTCTAGCTATCACCGTTCTTGAGATACAGCCTGGTGACAGACGGACGGACGGACGGACAGCGAAGTCTCAGTAATAGGGTCCCGTTTTTACCCTTTGAGTACGGAATCCTAAAAAAGAATGTAACGAATATATAGACACACATCAATAAATATTTTACTTATAAAATTATAGTTTTATTATGCTAGCTAGTACCATTGTACTACTCGGACATTATCGATAATTATATTGCATGCAATTAAGAAATCCAAATTTAAATTTAATTTCAAATATACTATTGATTAAATTAGGCTATACCTGATGAAAATACATTATTAATTTGAAATGGAGAAAAAAAAGCGAGCAGAGGAGTTCAGATTTCATTTCAATATTAGCTTTATTTTTAAATATTAAGTTAGTGAAAGGCAGCATGAGTATTGTAAAAAACGACTCATCATTCTTCTACTCTTATCCCAATTACTTGGGGTCGATAATTGTACCAAAGAAGAGTACATATTGATGTACTCTTCTTTCATAGTACATATTATAAAAGTTATTGGCAATAGTTTTAGGACAGGCCGCCAGACGTCAACCGTCCTTGGAAATGTAACTGTTGACCAAACGGCATCATATGGAGTTGGTCCAGGGCATTATAAGGCTCTTAGTTGTCTTTTATGACAATCACGAGCAAAGTAAGGGCCATACAGCACGAATTGTAAAAAAACAACTAAATAATGTAATCAGATAATATCAATACAAGGAACAGAAAACTCAAATTATTATTCAATCCCAAATCAAACGGTTTAGAAATTGAACTACCATACCACAATGGTCAAATAATCAGTGTGGTCTAGTAAGTCGATTTGTCTACCATTGTGATAGACGCTCAGACCCAATTGAGATATCTATAGGGGAACAAGAAAACAAATTTAGCAAATAACGTCAAACCATCCATTCATTCTCCTGCTCGTATCCCAATTACTTGAGGTTGACGCAATATGTACTCGTACATATTGCAAAAGTTATAGGCCGTCTGACTGTCGGAGATCGAATGTCAGTAGACGATCTCTCCGGCGTCCCGTAAAAGCGCGGAAGGGGGCTGCTGTGGTTTTAGTGGGTATTCCGGTTTGACTAGCCGGCCGGCGAGTCCCACACGCCCTCCCGTCACGACATCGGCGGGAAGGGGTTAGCGCGTTTCCTCAGCGTAAAAAAAAAAAAAAGGCCGTCTGACTGATCAATCCTCCTTGGGAATGTAATTGTTGACCGAACGGCATCAGGAGGAGTTGGTCCAGGTATAAAGTTCTTAGTCGTCTTTTATGATATCCATGAGCGAAGTAAGGTTTGGTAGTATTCGTAGCCGCTACCCTACTCCATCAGATGGAGTTTGGTCAACAATTACATTGCCGAGGAGGGTTGACGTCTGGCATGTACTATGAGAGAAGAGTACATATTGTATCGACCCCAAGTAATTGGGATAAGAGTAGGAGAATGATGATGACCATTATACAACATAGATAATTAACACATAATAATCATTAATCGATTTTCCAATTAAAGTAACTTAAGACAAGACCAGAGTGCAAATTTTGCAGCGGCCTGGGTGTGCCTCTAGTGTTGCGAAGGTTTATATACAGCTGTGTCACTTAGCATCAGATGTGTTGCTTCCACGTTTGCTAACATAGACAATAAAAAAAAATTAAATAGAAAAACATTATTTCATTCAATTGAAACAAAGTTATTATAGATATGTATCTATCAATTTATTAACATTTTATCAATGAATTAATCATTGTCTAGACATATTCCTTTCTCAAAACACTACATGGTCACGTACAATGCCATCTATATTCTAATTTTAAAAACTGCTGGTAGAGAAATATCTAGTATAGTTCTCTGCACAAAATATAACAAGTTGTATGATGACGAAATAAGAATACAATAGCTCCGTCACCGCATTGAAATATATATATATATATTTTACCTATTTTCATATATGAATATAAAACAAGAAAGTGATACGACTCTTAATATTTGTAAGTAAACGTATTTTAGACACGAATTTTATTACCATTTGTTGTAAATGTCATTACACTCGTCTCTCGAAATAGATTGTAATGGTCTTGTAAAAAATTGTAGAATATATCGGTTTTGTTTTATTTATAACTTTATGATTCTCCTCTTCTTGGTTGATGTAAGTTTGTGGTAGCTCTAGTTTTCTGCCCAAGATTTTACACTTTAAGCCCTTTTTTTGGCAGGCCATGACTTGGACACATGCCGTCCGTTCCGCCTAGGGCAACGGAAAGGCGGCGCGCGGCCCCATAACCCATCATATTCCCTCCCCATCGCCATTGAGCCGACCACTGGTAATGAACCTTGACATCCGTGGCCGACCCAGGCATTTTAGTGAAATAAATCCTAGTAAAATACCTAAAAAGCGCATAAATATGACACTAAACGATTGAAGTCGGGCATAGTGTTTGCTTTACCAGGACATTATTATCCACTTATAATGAAAGCCAAACGTTACGAACTGGTTCTTTTATAATAAAAAGTTACTAATATATTGTATAATATAATAAATACATATACATGTACACCTACCTACACCTACACATGCACACTCACATACACATGCACATACATATATAAGTGTGTGTAATTCCAAAGTAACAGCTTTTCACTAAATGCACATGACACTATATATACTGTACTTACTAAAAAAAACTATTTTAAAAATTTTATCTGTTTGCCTTTCTGTCTGTCAGTTCGTTCCGGCTAATCTCTGAAACCGCTGAAGCGATTTTAATGGAACTTTCAAAGACAGATAGCTGATGTTATAAGGAGCTTAGGCTCCTGTTATTTTAGAAAAAACAGAGTCCCGCGAAAGCAAAGTAGAAACCAATGAAATAGTGAACAATATCCCTTTTTATCAACAAACCACGCGGACGATGCTACGGCCAGAAGCTAGTTTATAATGAAACATGTGTGTGAACTAAATGATAACGTGTTTTATGTTGAGAAAATTATAATATATTGCCAACTCATTTACGTTCAAACCAGACACGAGTTGGAGACTCAAGTCTGGCATATTGAAAAAATCTTAAGTAGATGTGTACCTGCCAGGTTTTATTCAGAGGTTTCGTCTTATGGTGACGTTATCAAACGCCAATGCATCAGTAATTTTTTTACAATATCCTCGAGAAAAAGGTATCATATCATACCTTTTTCTCGAGGATATTGTAAAAATATTATATAATATTTAAAAAAATATATACTTCTTTTTTACATATTTTAATATTTAAAATAAAGCATAGTTAATATAGGTACTATTTTAATTGTAATTGAACTAATAATGAGGATGGTGTCCGATGGTTTACTGTGTGAGACACAAGGAGGTTTCAGGAGTGGAAGGGGATGCATGGATCAAGTGTTCTCTCTGCGCAACATTGTGGAGAAGCATCTGGCTCTAGGTCAGAGGGTTTTCTGCAGTTTTGTGGATCTGGAGAGAGCATTTGACACGGATGTACGAAAGGAACTTTGGGACATTTTACCGGAGTATGGTATTAACGATAAACTGCTGCAGGCTGTGCAATCCAGTTACATGGGCTGTAGAGCCTGTGTGCGGCTGGATGGTGGAATGTCGCCTTGGTTTGACGTCAATATCGGCGTTAAGCAGGGCTGCGTTCTATCAGCCAGGCTGTTTATCATATATCTGGATAAATGTCTCCAAAGGTTGAACGATATGAATGTGGGAGTCCAGATGGGTGACTCAGTGGTCTCTGTTCTGCTTTATGCAGATGATGCAGTCCTGCTGGCACAGTCAGCGACTGACCTGCAGACCCTAGTCGACACAATGACAGAAGATTGTAAGAAAAGGGGTCTACGCGTGAATGTGAGCAAAACCAAAATAATGGTCTTTGAAAGAGATGAAGCCAGAACAGATGTAAGAGTAACAATAGGTAATGATGTACTAGAGCAAGTGGATGAATTTGTATATCTTGGATGTGGATTTAGCCGAGATGGACGGTACCCCACTGATATAGAGCGAAGAGTGAATGCGGGAAATAGAGTGAATGGAGCGTTGGGGCAACTTCTCGGCAGCCACCACCTCAGCCAGAAGGCACGTGTAGCAATACATAACGCAGTGCTTGTCCCAACATTACTGTATGGAAGCGAGAGTTGGGTATGCAGAAAAGAGTATGAAAGTAAAATTAATGCGGTCGAAATGCGATCTCTTCGGAAAATCTGTGGAGTTAGGCTGACCGACCGCATTCGTAACGACGACGTAAGAGAGCGAGTAGGTATGAAAGAGAGTATTGGTGTAAAGATGCGAAAGGGAATGCTCCGATGGTTCGGACATGTGGAAAGAATGCCGAACGAACGTCTGGTTAAGAAGATATACAATGCGAAAGTGGAAGGATGTAGGTACCGAGGGAGACCGAGACTAACCTACCTAGACCAGATCGGTCAGGTACTGAAAGAAGGTGGAGTCAAGAGTCTCCGAAACCGGCGAGCGTGTATGAAGAGAATTATGAATGTTGAGGAAGCGAGTGAAGTATGCAGAGATAGAGTTCTCTGGCACTCTGTTCTCTCTGCCTACCCTGCAAGGGATATGGCGTGATGATATGTATGTATGTATGTATGTGTAATTTATACAATTTTCTTTTATATTATTATTATAATTGCAATTAAAGTATAGATTTTTGAAATTATAGTATCGAAAGCATCAATGCAGGATTTTCTTTTGTCTGAACTTAATTGAAGCTCATTCTTGTAGTATGTTATGTATCGAAAAATTTTAATATTTTTTTGTTAAAATAAAAAGCAACTAAAGTACCAAAGTAAGAATATATACATTTCATAATTTTATTTTAGCTTATCTTATAAAATTGACTGAAAAATTTTAGTTGTTATCTACATAATTTCAAGGTACTTGTTATTTTGCTTGAATTAATAATTTCCTGAAAAAAAACCGATAAATACTAGCAAAAATAACCCATATTGAACTAGTATTAAGTAACTATAAATGAGAACTTTACCTTATTTAATAAAAGCAATGGTTTAACCAACTATTTATAGTAGGGCAAATATGCAAACCCTTGGTAATCTATAGAATTTTAATTACTTTATAAACAAATTGGCATACCACAACTTTACAAGCTGTGACTATTATTATGCGCATTGTTTCAGAACTTCGGTAAATCAATATTGTAGTTCAATTCCAACCTCATTATGAATTGTTGTCAAGGTTATATAAAATTAGCTGTCTTACTAAAGTTGAAAAAAATAGGTAAAGAAAATGGCCTACATTTTCATTTAAAATAATTATTACCATTATTAGTAATTGATGACAAGTAGGAAGTTAAAAGTTAGTTTCCAATGTTGAAGCAATTTGTAACTACACAAGCTGGATTATCAGCTTTGTATGTGTAAATTTATAACACTTTTGACAGACACAGTTCCGTTTCTTTTAATTTATCTGGTAATACCTACTACATTTGCTCTGATTAACATGTGCGTGTTATTTAGAAAATGTTTTCGTACAACGTGACATCATTTGATGGAGTATTCAAATAGCTGTCATGTGTGACCAGAGGAACTCTTCTAACACGTATCTAAATTATCATAAAACTAATAGTAAATCAATGATATCTTGTAATGCCGTCAACCATTTCGAGCACTGGATAGCAACAGATATAGACAAGGACAAATCCAACCTACTTATGAGAGGATTAAATGATATTCTAATCGTCAACGAAATTATGAAGAGACTGGTAAATTAAGAAAAAATATTTGTTTAAAAGCTGAACTCAGAGTAGGTTACCTATTCTCTATTTTTCTTTTTGTTAATATAAACTTGGGTTTTTTGAGTCCTTGAATATTTTGCTAATATAACTCAGGTGGTGATTTATTTGCTTCACTATTGTTTACTTGTCACGAATTTACTCTTTACTCAGGTGCCACTAAATCCACTAATAGTGTTAAACAGACATTATTTAAGATATATAAACTGATATTTACATAAAAATATAATGATTGATAATGTTAATTACTAACTATTGTTGTGTAACATTGAAATCTTAACTATAAGAATAAATTAAAAATCATTTTTTTAAATTTAGAACATATTCGAATTTAGAAAAAATATATTAAAAGAGAATGTCGTTTGTGTGAATGGTTACTAACTATTCATCATCATCATCTCATCATCTCAGCTCATATATGTCCCACTGTTGGGCTCGAGCCTCCTCCATAACTGGAGAGAAATTGACCTACTACACCACTTTGGTCAGACGTGTTGGTATAGGGTTTAGTGCCGAGTTTTCCATCTCTTGCATAGATGTTATATGCATTTTATATCCCTTAGTCGTCTCTTACAATCACCCACGGGTAGGATAGGGGGTGGTGAATTGTATTCTTACTCCGTCACCTCACGGAAAACTAACTATTACGAGTGTCAATAAGTGATAACGTTATAATGTTAACTTGGTACGAAAGTTATAGTCTAAAATGAACTGGTAATATAACTCTAGACTCGTGTGGTGATGATATAAAATTACAATTATCGCCATTTACTTGCCCATGGAAGTCGCAAAAATCAGCTAAATCGCTCACTATGACAGTGGGTGCCGGGGTCACCTGGCCACGTCTAGCGCTCGATAGAAAGAAATGGGCTGAGATGGAGGAGGCTTTTGTCCAAAAATGGACATGCCAAGAATAATTTAGTGACTTGTATTTAAATATTATTAGAATTATTTTTTTATATATTTTTAAATAAGAAATTAAAATAATTAGTGATTTGCAATAAGATTATTATTAGAATTACAATTTTATATATGTTTAAATAAGAATTAAATGTAATGAATAAGAATGAAATTGTATATATAAATAAGTATAAAAATTAATAATTAATGTTAAGGATACTGAATATTGTAAATATGGGCAATAAAAGGCTATTATTATTATGACAGTGGGTAGCAGTCATTTCTGGGAAATATCATTCATACGTCGTATCATTTTTCGTGTGGTGACGGAGTGAGAATACAATTCACCACCCCCTATCTTACCCATGGGTGATCGTAAGAGACGACTTAGAGATATAAAACGCATATAACATTTATGCGGGAGAAGGAAAACTCGAAACAAAACCCTATACCAACACGTCTGACCAGCGTGGTACAGTAGGTTGATTGCCCTCCCATTATGGAGGAGGCTCGAGCCCAACTGTGGGACATATATGAGCTGTAATGATGATGATGATGATGATTGATTCATCATCATTTCATTCTTTTTCGTTGATATTATTAGTGAAATCTTTAATTACATTGCCTATATTATATTTAAGTTTATTATTTAAGAGAAAAATCTTGATACCATCTGCTTTATCAAATATTATATCTGCAGTCCTATTAAAGTCATTTGATTAAATAAAACACCTCTTGTGTTTGGTAAATAGTGTTTATCTAAATAAATGATAATTAATAATACTTTGACTACTTTGTGCCTTTTATGATAATTTCAAAGCTATCATGTCATATCTGTCATATATACAAACAACAATGCAATTAAGAGAATCTCAGTTTTGAATAATAAATCATCATCACATCATCACAGCTCATATATGTCCCACTGTTGGGCTCGAACGTCCTCCACAATGGAAGGGAAATTGGCCTACTATACCACGCTGGTCAGACGTGTTGGTATAGGGTTTTGTTTCGAGTTTTCCTTCTCTCGCATAGATGTTATATGCATTTTATATCCCTTAGTCGTCTCTTACGATCACCCACGGGTAAGATAGGAGTGGTGAATTGTATTCTTACTCCGTCACCACACAGAATAATAAATAAATCCTGCATATTTGATACTAGAGATTAAGCAGGAAATGCAGAAATGGAAGAGAAATCTGTCTTGCGATTTTATTTTATATCTAGTTGTTTTATGTTTACGATGTTAATATATTCTGCTATTTAACTGCACAGATGCTACGTAGTGGTTAAAACATCAATATCGGGCCAGGTGCCATGGGTTCGATTCCTATACAAACAATGCTTTGTCCAATCCACAAATCGTTGTTCTGAATTTGGATATAATTTGCGTAAGTTTATAATGTATTGGTAACGTCCCCCGCAATACAAGAATTATTTTCTTAGTGCCGGGTGCAGTCTTTAAAAAATATTAGTAGTCTCAGAAAAATTAAGGCCAAACTTTGAAGTGGCTATAGACTAATAAAATTACATTACTCTGTTTTCTTTTAAAAATAATTTAATAGAAAATAAAAAAGAAATGTAAATTAAACTCCATTTTTTTTTTGGATGGGTTACGGTCGGCGCACTTCTCGCACCACTCCGTCCGGGGCGACAAAGGGGCGTAAGCACGCACACCCGTAACCTACCCGTGACGTCGCCTTCGTCGTTGGGCCGACCACCGGAGCAGAGTGACTTGACGTCAGTGGTCGGCCCGACGGAATACCCCTGAGGAGTACCCTCTCCTCGACCGACGTCCCCCCCTCGGGTAGGATGTCGGTCTTTTCTCACGCGGTCGGCCTCTCGGCGGGTGACGGACTAATTCCCCGATCCAGTCACCCGCGGCCTCGGCTAGGGCGGCATTGGCGCAGGTAATCGCGCCTGCGCCGCCCCAGTCGCCGGCGGCGGCTCGCGTCGTCGAGGAGACGCTCCTCACGTACGCGCTCCGCCGCATCCTTCCGCGAGACTACTGCTTCGCAGAAGGATGCGTCCGCGTCCCAGTTCCTGACGCTGTCGAGCGTCGCCCTGGCGATGGTCGGCAGTGTCAGGTCAGCACCGATGATTGCGACGAATTCACGACGCTGCTCTGCCCAAGCGGCACGAACCTCGAGCGTATGCTGCGCCGTGTCCTCGTCGCAATCGCAGTGGTGGCAGGACGGTGTACGGACTCCTGACGACCGTGTGCAGGTATTTGGCGAAGCATCGATGCCCCGTCAAAACCTGCACCAGTGGGAAGGAGAGCACCCCGTGCCGCCGTTTTAGCCACTGCATCAGCACCGGCCGGAAGGCCTCCACGGTCCGCACACCGAACCGAGGCCTCTCCAGCAGACTGCCCAACGGGCAATGACGTCTCGGCGGGCGTCGATGCGCCAGGCGGTGTGCTCCCTCAACGAGACCACACCGCCCTCCGCTCGCACCCCCAACATCCGTCGATACAAACCGGCGAGCATTTCCGCTTCCAGGTCCCATGGAGGGGTCCCGGCCAACAGACACGCTGCCTCCGTCGACACCGTGCGGCACCCGCGTATGGCCCTGATCGCCATGGCCCTCTGTGGCCGCCACAGAAGAGCCCTGAGTCGAACGGTCAGGGACCCCGCCCACACAAATTAAACTCCATGCGGAATTTTCATTTGCATAGAGTTTATTTCAGTTTACTGACCTACATAAAAAAAAACTAACATAGTTACTATATTTTATTGCATGTATGATCAATAATACACATTTATTAGTATTAGAAACATTGTATTAAGGTAGGGGGGCATAGTCCGGAGCGTGCTCGTTCGCGTCCCCTGCCAGTCTAATTAGACTGCTAATCCGGCTCGAAATGCGTACCGCAATGCGGGTTAGGGCATCCCCCGGAGGCAACGCGTACCGACCCGCCCCCGTCGATACGAACTTCGGCAGTTGCGGCGATGGGAGCCGCCACCCATCACGCCTTGCCCAGTCAGGCGAGTCGAGGAGAGCAGAGTGCCGGGTGGGCACGTGGAATGTAAGAGGTTGTATGGAAGGTAAGTTGCACGAGCTGATATCCGTCATGGCGGACAAACAGCTAGACGTGCTCTGTGTAACAGAGACCAAGCGAAGGGGCAGCGACGCCTGTGATCTTCCTGGTGGCGGGATGGCTCTGTGGTCTGGTGTACCACAGAGCGATCGAGCCGCATGGGGGTAGGAGTACTGCTGTCCTCTCGCTTGGCCTCAGGTGTGAAGGATTACGGAATGTATGATCCCAGACTTCTTTGGGTCCGTATAAAA
Organism: Lymantria monacha; assembly: GCA_905163515.2. Classification (NCBI taxonomy): domain Eukaryota; kingdom Metazoa; phylum Arthropoda; class Insecta; order Lepidoptera; family Erebidae; genus Lymantria; species Lymantria monacha. The sequence continues at coordinate 21,787,258 of LR991082.1, forward strand.
CTTGGTGTCACCAAGGTATTCATGGTTGTAGCATATGCTCCCGTAGGATCCTCGGTGGCATCAGACCTAGAGAAGTTTTGGGATAATGTTAGGGAAGTTCTGGATATGGCAAAAACCAGTGAACGCGTGATTGTATGCAGAGATTTGAACGGATGGGTGGGGACCAAGCGTCCTGACTATGAGGACGCACTTGGTCCATTTGGTGATAAGAGAGTGAACGACGCAGGTAGGCTCATAGCTGCCTCAGGGAGAGGGAGGCGCCGCTACACGCACCTCCTCCCACCGCCTTGACGGCTGACTGGTCGTGGCCAGATGGCTAAGCGTAGGGGTGTCGGGGATAGAATGTCAATAGACGATCTCTCCGGCATCCCGTAAAAGCGCGGAAGGGACCGCTGTTAGGTTTTAGTGGGTATTCCGGCCGTCAATCTCATGGCCGGCGAGTCCCACACACCCCCCCGTCTGTCACTGGCGGGGGATGTGCGCAAAAGCATTTCCACAGCGTAAACAAAAAAAAAAAAAAAGGTAGGCTCATAGCGGATGTATGCATGGAGAGAAACCTTATTGTGTCAAACACATTTTTCCAACATAAGGACATCCATATGTATACATGGAGAAGGAATGAACAGAAAAGTATAATAGATTTAATTTTGGTAGACAGTCGCCTCTGAAGCAAAATATTGGACGCAAGAGCCTACAGGGGCCCCACAGTCGATACGGACCACTATCTCGTTATTGCGAGAATTAGTGGTCTGTTCAGAAAGTGGAGGCACTGGCGAGAGCGTGTCCACTTCGGAGGGCTTGAAAGAATAAAGGTTGAAAGGTTGCAAGAAGAGTGTGTAAGAGAAAAGTATGCAGAGGGTGTCCGAGAACGGCTGACGATGGCAAGCCAGCCGCAATCGGACATTGAAGAATGCTGGAGAGTATTGAAAGAGAGTATGATAGACACAGCGAAAGAAGTATGTGGAAGTTCAAAGAAGCATAGAAACACAAATGGTGATGCATGGTGGGATGCGGAAGTGGCAGCTTCCGTAGAGCAAAAGAAGAAAGCGTGGCTGGACTATGTCTCTTCTTTGAATCTGAATGACAGTATGACTGAACAGAAGAAAGAAATATATCGGCAATGTAAGAATGACACCAAGGCCTTAGTGAAAGAGAAACGTGATAGAGCAAGTATGAGTGCAGAAGATAGACTGAACAAAAACTTCGAGGGTAACACCAAACTCTTTTGGAGGGAGGTGAAGAAGTCTCGGAGTGGTTGGTCAGCCTTCAGAATGAATAAAATAAGGTCTAAAGGTGGAGACATTCTTACACAAACACAAGACGTGTTAAGCCGATGGAGTGAATATTTTGGCGATATGTATGCGGATGCTACGGTTGGCGCCGGTGTCGCATGTGGTCTAGTAGATCAACATTTGGCGACGGCGTCCTCCGATGGCATCAGTATGGATGAAGTTGAATGGGCGATAAGAAGTTTGAGAAATGGTAAGACAGCGGGCATTGATATGGTGTCTGCCGAGATGATCAAGCTTGGTGGCTCCTGTGTCCGGGAGGCGTTCCTGTTGCTCCTCAATTTATGTTGGAGCTCGGGAATGGTTCCCGGGGACTGGAATAGCGCAGTCATCGTGCCTTTGTTTAAAAACAAGGGTTCACGTTATGACTGCGCAAATTACAGAGCCATAAGCTTGACCAGTTTGGCAGCAAAAGTGTATGGTAAAATTATTGAAAGGAGAATGAGGATGGTGTCCGATGGTTTACTGTGTGAGACACAAGGAGGTTTCAGGAGTGGAAGGGGATGCATGGATCAAGTGTTCTCTCTGCGCAACATTGTGGAGAAGCATCTGGCCCTAGGTCAGAGGGTTTTCTGCAGTTTTGTGGATCTGGAGAGAGCATTTGACACGGTTGTACGAAAGGAACTTTGGGACATTTTACCGGAGTATGGTATTAACGGTAAACTGCTGCAGGCTGTGCAATCCAGTTATATGGGCTGTAGAGCCTGTGTGCGGCTGGATGATGGAATGTCGCCTTGGTTTGACGTCAATATCGGCGTTGGGCAGGGCTGCGTTCTATCAGCCAGGCTGTTTATCATATATCTGGATAAATGTCTCCAAAGGTGGAACGATATGAATGTGGGAGTCCAGATGGGTGACTCAGTGGTCTCTGCTCTGCTTTATGCAGATGATGCAGTCCTGCTGGCACAGTCAGCGACTGACCTGCAGACCCTAGTCGACACAATGACAGAAGATTGTAAGAAAAGGGGTCTACGCGTGAATGTGAGCAAAACCAAAATAATAGTCTTTGAAAGAGATGAAGCCAGAACAGATGTAAGAGTAACAATAGGTAATGATGTACTAGAGCAAGTGGACGAATTTGTATATCTTGGATGTGGATTTAGCCGAGATGGACGGTACACCACTGATATAGAGCGAAGAGTGAATGCGGGAAATAGAGTGAACGGAGCGTTGGGGCAACTTCTCGGCAGCCACCACCTCAGCCAGAAGGCACGTGTAGCAATACATAACGCAGTGCCTGTCCCAACATTACTGTATGGAAGCGAGAGTTGGGTATGCAGAAAAGAGTATGAAAGTAAAATTGATGCGGTCGAAATGCGATCTCTTCGGAAAATCTGTGGAGTTAGGCTGACCGACCGCATTCGTAACGACGACGTAAGAGAGCGAGTAGGTATGAAAGAGAGTATTGGTGTAAAGATGCGAAAGGGAATGCTACGATGGTTCGGACATGTGGAAAGAATGCCGAACGAACGTCTGGTTAAGAAGATATACAATGCGAAAGTGGAAGGATGCAGGTACCGAGGGAGACCGAGACTAACCTACCTAGACCAGATCGGTCAGGTACTGAAGGAAGGTGGAGTCAAGAGTCTCCGAAACCGGCGAGCGTGTATGAAGAGAATTATGAATGTTGAGGAAGCGAGTGAAGTATGCAGAGATAGAGTTCTCTGGCACTCTGTTCTCTCTGCCTACCCTGCAAGGGATATGGCGTGATGATATGTATGTATGTATGTATTAAGGTAAGGATGAAAGATGTAGGTACCGGGGGAGACCGGGACTAACTTACCTAGACCAGATTGGCCACGTACTGAAGGAAGGTGGAGTCAAGAGTCTCCGAAACCGGGGAGCGTGTATGAAGAGTATTATGAATGTTGAGGAAGCGAGTGAAGTATGCAAGGATAGAGTTCTCTGGCACTCTGTTCTCTCGGCCTACTCTGCAAGGGATATGGCGTGATGATATGTATGTATGTATGTATTAAGGTAAATATATTTTCATATCAATAATTTTGAGACCTATTTATATTTTATAATTTAAATACATAATGTGTCAGATGAGTTACTTAAATTGCCATAACAATTTCATAATCATAACAATTCATAACGAATTCATACACCTGGATCTAAAAATCAACACTGTCAAACAAGAAATAGCCAGACGTAGCAATAACTGTCAGTCAAGAATCATGCTCACGTAAACGACCTAACATCAAGGTTAGGAGACACAGGAAGTATTATACATACACACCCGATTAAAGCGGCATAGCGTTCCTACATTGGCTGCAAGATTCGACCAGGAGGAGAGCATCACATAAAGGAGATTAAGTAGAATCCTTTTGATTGTACAGGCCATGGAATCTCATCTTATTGGCTTATTGTGTCATTCACAGATCGCCTAGTTGCAGTATATAAAAAAAAAAACTTAAATTGCCGATCTAAAATCTTGTAACCTCTTTAGCGAAGAGTTTAGAATACAAAATATCATAATGCCATTCCTTATTTTCCTGTAGTAGTCGTTAAAATCAAATAGTAGCTGGTGAGGTAAGTTCTGTACTGGGAAACTCATAACATAAATTCCAATCTTCAAGCCCATCACATAACGATTATCACATTCTCCTTCATTTGTAGAATGCTCATGTATAATACTTGACTTGATGAGACGTATGGATAAATGGATAGAAATAGGCAAAGCAATGAGTACCACTCTCACTTTCACACAGTTACGTAAAACATGGTTAAAGGATGATGGTGGCTACTTAATAACATATCCTCACTACTGTCTAGGCAGAGACCATCATGTTTATAATTTCCAAATGCTTTCATATTTACAACTAAGTCATCATTCTCCTACTCTTATCCCAATTACTTCAGGTCGATACAATATGTACCCTTCCTTCATAGTATATATTGTAAAAGTTATTGGCAATAGTTTTATGGCCGGCCGCCTGCCAGACTTCAACCCTCCTTGGGAATATCATTGTTGTTCAAACGGTATGAGATGGAGTTGACCTAGATTCATAGTCGTCTTTTAAGACATCCACGAGCAAAGTAAGGCTTGGTAGTATTCATAGCCACACAGCAACATATTTACAACTATGTATTACAATTTTATACGATACAGTGAATACGATACAGTGAAGTGAACGTAATGAATTGCAAACACGTGATTTTTTTTTTATTACTTCGGTAATTTTTATTACGATATCTGTATCGTACAATATCAGGCAGTCTTGAGTCCCACGTAGAAGCGGTAGAGTCTAGGTGAACACAGATCCAGATTCCATACTTTTACTGAGAATTTCTCTTAACTTAAAACCCAATAATTCATAGACAGGACATAGACTCAGTTAACTACTTCACGGTCAATAGTCACTAGATCGTGACTAATTAATAATATATATATATATATATACTAGCTTCCGCCCGCGACTTCGTCCGCGTGGAATGGTTACTTTGGGCTAACGTTAACTTCAACTCGCGAATTCGTTTACATAAAAGGTGGAAATATTTATAAATAATACATACGTTAAAACTGTTTTAGGTACCTAAATGACGCTTTTATTAGTAAGAGTGGAACATTAAACCTTAAGCAAAAGTATTGGGTCTTATCTATACTTTCTATAGATACATACATACACTTACGCCTATTTCCGATTACGCCTACTTTTAAATGTGTATGACCTCGCTGTGTGGTAGCGGCTACGAATACTACCAATCCTCACTTTGCTCGTGGATGTCGTAAAAGACGACTTAGAGCCTTATAACGACCTAGGCCAACTCCATCTGATGCCGTTTGGTCAACAATTACATTCCCAAGGAGGGTTGACGACTGGCAGGCGGCCGGTCATAAAACTATTGCCTATAACTTTTATAATATGTACTACTAGCTTTTGCCCGCGACTTCGTCCACGCAGAAGTCATCTCTGACAGAGTTAAATAGAAAAAGCAATGCAAGGTGTTGAAGGTTTATCGCTAGGATAATAATCAACAGAGTCAGAAACTGGGATGCGTTGAGATGTTGATTCTGCCAGTTAGTTGTCTAACGGAATTAGGCAATAGGGTGGGTCCGAGAGAAAATACTCTACGTTGACACGCTCTACCGTCGGTGCTTTGGGCGGCGCAAGCGTGAGTACCTGTATTTAGGTTCACTGCATGAGAGCTTTGACTCGAGATGATACCCGGTTGCGGTGGCCCGCCCGCACAACGTAGATGTACGTGTACGGCGCGCGTGTGTCTATATACCATAGCCGGTCACTAAAGAAAAAGGTGGTTCAAAGTTCTATTCATTCTACAAATTATATTGCCATTAATATACTATTTACGGTATGACCGTGGGATAAAAATATAATTATCGCCACCCTTTATTTGACTGTTTTGTTTTACCAGCAGAGTTGCGACCTCTTTAGATATGATTTATTATTTGAGTTATAGAGTGAACATTTTTGAAGCTAAACTTAACCTGTATTTTAAACTATTAGGCAAGAACCTATTGTCGTCTACTATGTGTATCGTGCGAGCTCTCACGCCGGAACTGGTCGCCACAATGGCACTGGTGCGGGGTTGATGGAGAGGGAGAGAGAAACACGTGTTTATTTATTTTTACCGAAGAATATTTGTACGTAATTTGAAAAGAATCGATAAAGAAATTTTCTCCCCATACACACTTTGCTGCTTTGTTACACCCCCTTAGGGGCGAATTCATAAAAACCTTTCATATTGAATCTCTATGTCATAAATAAAAACGTGCTTCAAAATTTAATGTTTCTAGCTTTAATAGTTTCGGCTTGGCTACCGCCAAACGTTTGAACGACTCATTACCATGAGTCGTTCAACACGCTTCACAGGCCTAATTTACACAACCAGAGGTTGAAAATTGACAAATGCCGGATATTACCGTAGAATATTTGATTCGACTCGTAATTTGAAAAGAATCAATAAAGATTTTTTTCTCTTCATACAAACTTTGCCACTCTGCTCCACCCCCTTAGGGGTATAATTTCGTAAAATCCTTTCTTAGTGAACCTCTACGTCATATAAAGAAACCACTGTCAACATTTCAAGTTGCCAGTTTCAATAATATCGGCTTGGCACTAATGATTTAATGAGTCGTCCAACCCGCTTTGCAGGCCTAATTTACACCCCCAGAGGGTGAAAATCAACAAATTCTGAAACACGTGTTTATTTATTTTTACTGAAGATAATTTGCACGTAATTTGAAAAAAATCGATAAAGATTTTTTTCTCTGAACATTTTTTAAATTGACATAACTTTTTTTTATAAACCAATTGACATAAAATAAAGCCTAAATGTTAAGTGAAGCTTACCACAATATATTAGCGAAAACCGCGTCTAAATCGGATAAGCCGTTTCTGAGATTAGCGTGCACAAACACACAGACAAACAGATAAACAGACAAAAATTTTAAAAATTATTGTTTTGTGTTCTATTAGTGTTGATAAAGGTCCCAATAATATTTTTTTTCATATATCTTCCATGTACAGACAGCGACCCGTTATTTATATATGTATAGTTTATTATATGTATAGATATATATATATATATATATATATATATATATATATATTCTTTTTATATCCCTTAGTCGTCTCTTACGATCACATACGGGTCTCATTATCATTCTTCTGCTGTTATAACAATTATTTGGGGTCGACGCAATATGTACGCCTTCCATCGTTTATATTATAAAAGTTACTGTTAATAGTTTTATTATCGTCCGCCTGTCTAATGTCAGCCCTGCTTGGGAATAAAATGGTTGAACAATCGACATCAAGTGGAGTTGGTCCATGCCGATATAAATCTATCAGTCTCCTTGTACGAAATCCACGAGCAAAATAAGGGTTGGTAATATTCGCAACCGCTATAACACAGCGATTTATGACAGTATATCGCCTGTTTGCTTCAATAATGTGTTATTTTGAAAAACAAAATTTTAGACGAGTGTTTTTCAAGTTTCAAAAAATAATTGGTATATATTGTGATTTTAATTAATTTATTATTCTATAATTACATCACATCTATGATTTTAATCAGATTTACGGTAAAAAATTATTCGTTGCACCACAATTATTTTTTTAACCTTAAAAAACATTTCTCTAAATTTTCATTTTTAATTATTGAAGCAAAGAGGCGATATGTAGAACTAAGTACATACATATACACTAAATATTTCGTATGTTGATAATTTAAGAAAACAACTTATTGTCACCTATCATGCTTTGCCGTGGATATCATAAAAATGAATGTGCGAACTCAGTTTATTAAACGATATAACCACCAGAGCGCTGCGGCCTACTAATGGTGATTTAATTAGATTCTACCACTCCCATCCGAAAGAAAGAGCTGGTGACGCATGGTATTCTTAACCGCAACATATTAAAAAATAGACACGGTTATCATCTATTAATTCTACTGATTAAGCATGGTACCAAAATATAATTGTACATATATAAGACCCTAACCTTTTCCGTATGGTGACGGAGTAAGAATACAATTCACCACCCCATATCTTATCCGTGGGTGATCGTACGAGACGACTAAGGGATATAAAACGCATTAATATCGATGTGAAAGAAGGGAAACTGGAAATAAAACCGTATACCAACACGTCTGACCAGCGTGGTATAGTAGATCAATTACCCTCTATTATGAAGGAGGCCCCAACCCAACAGAGGGACACACGGATTAAAAAAAACGATTTTAATTGTCTATAATATATAGACTAGTAACCTAGCTATATTTCAATGATTTTGTTATCGCGTAATAATATTAAATTCACGGCCAACCAGAATGTCAGACAAAAGGAAATGATAGGCAGAACTAAATACCTGTATCTGCAGTAGTATGAATTATTTTAATGATTTAAACATTATTTTAAAATATACGTCCTTCATTATATAATCCTTTTATATAATTTATCATAAATAAAATAAATTTAAGTATAGCTTTTATTTGCTTTTATATTTTAAAACTTTGCTTAAAAAGTCAGTATAGATTATCAAATGTATTCTATCTGTATTTTATCTTCATAGACGAGTTTGCTTATAACAAAAATAATTAAATAACATTAACACATAAACCCTCATTGCTTAATGGAGTCATATGTAGTGTATAGATTCCGTTAAATACCTGTTTTTTTTTTTAATAGGTTACCAGTATACCTGGTAGACGTTACCCCATAGTGCAAAGTTTTATCATTGGCAATATAGTCTGCTAATTGGTATTTCAATTTAACTGACCCTTTTAATTATGTTTGTTATTCATGTTCTACAGATTTCCATATCCTTTTATCTTTTATAGTATAGAAACTGATACACACGTTACCATAAAATATGTACATAATGCTAACGGATTGCACTAATGTCAAGTTAGTTAAGAGGCTAATATTTAAAGATTCTATCAAATAAATCATTTCCTGCTAATATAGGCTAGTTTCACACCTTTGTTGTAAGATTGGAATATAGAACGAACTTAACACAAAAAAGGGTTAATCTATATAATCTTTCTTACCTTTCCAACTGCTCACCGACCACGTTAGAGTCATAGTTATGTGTTGTAGGTCTTAAATCATATTCTTCTAAATCCCGTCGATTACCATTCCAAAACATTGGTAACATCCAACAAAAAAGGGATCTTGATAACGGATTCGGCACATCCTTTCGGGCAGGTGGTGGTTTTTTTGGATTTACTTCGGTCTTCTTATTACCCATTTTGTATCACAAAACTTAAAGAAAACACACGATATATATTTTTTAAATACTTTCTTTTATGAAATAATATATTCAAATATAATAACTACAAGAGCCGTATATGCCCCTGCACACGCCTCACGAGTTTCTTTCACACTGTCTTTGTATCACGCCTGAACCGCGTTCTACTTTACGAACAATTATTTATTAGTACATAGTTCTATAATCTTTATATCATAACTAATCTCTACGTAGACTATCGATAATTATATAGTAATGTAGTAAATAAAAAAATATATTGATAAAGGGGCAAGATATTACAGTAGTAGGTATCCAAAGATATCTTATATGCTAAATTATTGAGTTCTCTACCTTAAGTTCACGTATTTTCAGTTTCTTTTCTTCAAAACATTGGTAGATTAATAATAATTGTTATTTATTTTTTATTGCTTATGATGGCCAACGAATAAGCAGCACACCTAATGATAAATGTTACTAGGCCGTTGCCTACCAATGTAAAAACCTCAAACCCACCCAGAAAGTTGGACTGCCAAATCTCTCGCTCACCGAACAAAGCGCAACAACACATTGCCACTGCTCAGCCGTTGATTTTCTGCAAGAGTGTGGTACTAACCAGGACGGACCGGCCCGCGGCTGTAGACAGAAAACTCTCAACAGTATCGCCGTACCACTATTAAAATTAATTATCTTTTACTAAGCGCCAACTATTATTAAATTTTCCATGTGGTGGCGGAGTAAGAATACAATTCACCACCCCCTATCTTACCCTTGGGTGATCGTATGAGACGACTAAGGGATATGAAATGCATATAACATCTATGCGAGAGAAAGAAACCTCCAAAAAAAAACCTATACCAACACGTCTAACCAGCGTGGTAGGTCAATTACCCTCCCATTATGGAGGAGGCTCGAGCCCAACAGTGGGACATATATGAGATAATGATTGTTAAATTATTTCATTTAATTCGTCATTATTTCAAATTCACCCATTCCTGGGTCGAAACCGCCTCCATTATGGGAGTGAAATTGGTCTGGTCAGACGGGTTGGTATAGGGGTCATTTCATGATACTAAATGCTTCTGAGTATTAGTAGACTTCTACGGTCACTTATTATAAATTATGAAACTACTTATATAATTATAACAGTTTAAGTAATAATTACTCTAATTTAAGATTCATATGTCTATTAATTGACTGACTAAAGAGATAGCGTAGTGGTTAAGATCCCCGATCTGTGAGTGGCGTAGGTTCGATTCCCACATAGGACAATACTTTGTGCGATCCACAAATTCTTGCTCTAACTCTAGGTGTAATTTAGATCCTTTAATTACATGCTTATAAAGTCCTTTACAAGGATTATGTCCTTGGTGCAAAGCGTCGTTTTTTAAAAAAAAGTCATTTCAAAGCAAGATCATTCAAGTGGGAGATAATATACTCTTGCGTAGATGGATCGTTCGTCTATAGCTCACATCTGTGACTTTTTGGAGTGAAATATGCATTACCTTGTAAATTGTGGGTCATCACTTTATTTAACAATGAAAGTTATTGAGAGAAATCACATATAGATAGGCGAGTCCAAAAAAGTAGTCTCGAGTCCAAAAAAGTAGTCTCGAGTCCAAAAAAATATATTATCAGAGGGGTTCTAATACGTAACATGATCTCATTCTTTCTAGGATTTTTTTTAATTAATTAAAAAAATGTACATTTATATAAATAACTACATAATAATTATGTTATTAACAACTTACTTAACTATTACATACGTATGTTATTTAACTATTAACTACTACTCCGTGTGGTGACAGAGTAAGAATTCAATTCAACACCCCCTATCTTACCCGTGAGTGATCGTAAGAGACGACTATAAAAGCAAAAGAAAACTCGAAACAAGATCCTAACTAACACATCTGACCAGCGTGGTAGGTCAATTTCCCTCCCATTACGGAGGAGGCTCGAATTATTACATTAGACTTTTACGCGAATGTAGTACTCGTATTAACACCAAAGGGTTATATTATTATACAATATACAGCGTTTATTCTACTATATCACCTGCAAAGTAACCTCATAATATATATACACACATATATATATATATATATATATATATATATATATATATTAGGGTGGTCCTTATTTCGGGTTTTTTCGATTTTTTTTTCACGATAGTTCTAAATCGGTTCGAAATCTATAAAAAAAAAATCATGCTAAGTTATAGCTCTTAATTTTAATATTAACACGCGCCCCCCGACAGTCAAAGTTTTAAAGGAAAATAACATGGGAAAACTTTAATTATTACTTTAGAATTTTTTACGTCATGAAGTAACCAACAGATCACATTGAAAAACATTATTTCCTATGTAAAATTTAACGCTTTACAAAAAAGGTCTCTTATGATTTTTCGATAACTCAAACAGTTTTGAAGTTATTCGAGATCTAAATTGAAACTATAATCATTTTCATTGTTTTTTGTGTTATTTTTTGGTCTTGGAACTATCGTGAAAAAAAATTCGAAAAAACCCGAAATAAGGACCACCCTAAATTATATATATGTGTGTGTATATATACCTAAACGTAAATGCAAATTTATTTGTTTGCCGGTTTTATATTTAAAATTACCATTTTTTTTTTAATTAGTTATAATAATACTTCTAGGTATTTCAGCGAATATTTTACTAAAATCAATTTTATTAAGACTAAATTTATTGTTACTGTGTGCTAATAATAAATTCTTACATATGTTACACGTAAGCCATATTTAGTAATTACTTAAAAATAACAGAAATATGTTTTGTTTTATTTTTTTTATTTATATACTCATCACCATCATTCTCTTGCTCTTATCTCAAATATTTGAGGTCGACACAATATGTCTTCTTTTTCCGTACAGCCCAATCAGACGTCATCTCTGTAGTCATTCCCTGTCTATCCATATTATGTGTCACGCAGTCCATCCATCTTTTCTTTGATCTTGCTTTATCCCTTAAGCCTTCAACATTAATACTTATAGTCTACCTCGCAATATTACTTTCATCATATGTCCATACTAGGTCAAGCGTTCACTCCTTAACTTATCCATCACCCGCGCCACTTTTAATCTTTATCTTATACGTATCTTTTTGTATTTGTGTACTATTAAAGTATAATAAAATAATACTATAATAATACCATTAGTATATTAAAAGGCATTCTAATATAGTTCAGCGTTAATTACGCTCATGAGCTAGTCATAATAGTAATATTTATCAATAAAATATCCATTTTAATTCACATAATACATATTCATGAAACAGGTATTCCATTCCACGAGCAATATGAACACCGTTTAATATTCATCGATACTACATGTCTTCCTGCATTAAAACGATATGCTGCTAAGATCTAGTGTAGATGAAATGCAGTTTAGATTAATGCACAGCTATTAATGTTCTAGTCATTATGAAATATGTTTGAACAAAGTTCGTATTAGTTTTGAAATGCGCGCGTAAAATTGATGAAAAACTATCACAATATTCATAACTAATCATTTGTAAAAACATCTAAATGTCCATTACACATTAATATATCACTAGGAAAGTTTATTTGCATATCTAGTAATATAACTAGAGCTAAACTCACCTTCTCGTAAATTATGTGATAATGCTGATAAATATGACGTATCATACGAGCTCGATATTTTATATAGATTACAGTATTTGATATCTAATCGGATGCTATATTGTCTTTATGTGTTTTGTGCTGAAACCAGGCACCATTCATGTTATCACTAGCGTTATAATATTGCAGGATTTCATTTCAAACTATATATTTTAATAGAGGTAGGACCAATCTGTTGATAGTTTTCTGTCTAGTGTCACTACCATGGACTGGTCCGTCCGGGTTAGTAACACACTCTCGCAGAAAATCGACATCTGAGCAGTGGCAATGTGCTATTGTGCTTCGTTCGGCAAGTGAGAGAGTGGTCCAATTTTTTGGGTAAGTTTGCGATTTTCATTAGTAGGCAGTGGCTTAACTATATTATTAGTATTGCAAACAACTAACAACAATGAAAAAAAAGCTAAATTTGGAATTAAAAAATAAAAAACGTTTGCCCTTCGACGGCAGCTTACGTAATAGAAGACGAACTTATTGTTTATATATAGTTACAGTTTCAAGTTCCTACTTACTGTGGGATTCAAGCAAATAGCACTACTATAAAACAATAACAAAATTCAAATTAAATACAATACTATGTCAATTCGTCAGGCACGTGGTAAACTAAACCAAAGTGTTGACCAATATAGTATTATAGATACCTGCATAAAACTGAAAGACCCGTGAAACATTCAAGACAGGCAAATGATGAATCATCATTATCATACAGCCTTTTGTCATCCACTGCTAGACGTAGATCAACCTCATATTTCGCCACAAAGTGTGGTCTTGCGCCGCCCGCATTCCGACGCCCAGCAACCTTCACCAAGTCATCGGTCCACCTGGTTGGTGGGCGACCAACACTGCGACGTCTGCGAATAATGAATAAAGTATCTCAAATACTATAGTAACTACGACGTGAGAGAGCGAGTAGTTATGAAAGAGAGTATTGGTGTAAAGATGCGAAAGGGAATGCTCCGATGGTTCGGGCATGTGGAGAGAATGCCGAACGAACGTCTGGTTAAGAAGATATACAATGCGAAAGTAGAAGGATGTAGGTACCGTGGGACATCGAGACTAACCTACCTAGACCAGATCGGTCATGTACTGAAGGAAGGTGGAGTCAAGAGTCTCCGAAACCGAGCGAGCATGTATGAAGAGAATTATGAATGTTGAGGAAGCGAGTGAAGTATGCAAGGATAGAGTTCTCTGGCACTCTGTTCTCTCTGCCTACCCTGCAAAGGACATGGCGTGATGGTATGCATGTAAATACTATATTATAATATTTACTTGTAATTTTCCTTGTAATGGCAATGAATTGTAATTCACAGGAGATTCAAAAGCATAACCCAGGGGGGTCACCAAAGCCGAGGAAATGGTTAGTTATGATAGCTCGTTTTATAAACATTGTGACGGAGAGGTTAAAAAGGCAGGTCATGATGCCTTACGTCGTTTCGGGTTGAGAGCCCTCAGCGCTCACCCACAGTCCGGGTAAAGTTGTCATAGCCATCTGAGGCTAACAACTAAAACACACAAATAAAATAAGTCTTACTTCGCCATTTAATTGGTCTAATTGACTTGGACGAGCTGTGCAAATGCATAGCTTATTTAAAAGATGATTTATACAGTAAGGGGAGTAGGTTAAATAGACTTATTAAAAGCATTTTATTTTGTATTATGTTAATTATTTGTATAATCCTTACTAATATTATAAATGCGAAAGTAACTCTGTCTGTCTGTCTGTCTGTCGCTCTTTCACGCCAAAACTACTGAACCGATCTAAATGAAATTTGGTACACATATAGTCTAAAATCTGACAAAAGATATACGCTACTCTTTAATGCAAAAAAGGGTTGTAAAGGGGGATGAAAAGTTGTAAGGAAGTATCGACATTTTTAAAGCCAGAAACTTGAAAGTTATTTTTAGGCTATTAAGTAGATATAAATAAATACAAAATTAAAAATTTACCCTTAACGGGTAAAATAAAAATAGAGCATGAAAAACTTTAGGAAAGTAACCTTTAACGCGGGCGAAGCCGCGGGCAGAAACTGGTATGATATAATAATATTATTATAAACAACTGAGTGCGAGACAATAATTGGTTATAAAATATTATAAAAAAATAAAAATACGATTAATATTATTAAAAAAAGATGTCTTACTTGATTTTAAATGACCTAAATAAAACACTTTAGTGAAGTATTTTAAGTCAAGAAGTTTAAGGCAAGAAGAGTGTGTAAGAGAAAAGTATGCAGAGGGTGTCCGAGAACGGCTGACGATGGCAAGCCAGCCGCAATCGGACATTGAAGAATGCTGGAGAGTATTGAAAGAGAGTATGGTAGATACAGCGAAAGAAGTATGTGGAAGTTCAAAGAAGCATAGAAAAACAAATGGTGATGCATGGTGGGATGCGGAAGTGGCAGCTTCCGTAGAGCAAAAGAAGAAAGCGTGGCTGGACTATGTCTCTTCTTTGAATCTGAATGACAGTATGACTGAACAGAAGAAAGAAATATATCGGCAATGTAAGAATGACACCAAGGCCTTAGTGAAAGAGAAACGTGATAGAGCAAGTATGAGTGCAGAAGATAGGCTGACTAAAAACTTCGAGGGTAACACCAAACTCTTTTGGAGGGAGGTGAAGAAGTCTCGGGGTGGTTGGTCAGCCTTCAGAATGAATAAAATAAGGTCTAAAGGTGGAGACATTCTTACACAAACACAAGACGTGTTAAGCCGATGGAGTGAATATTTTGGCGATATGTATGCGGATGCTACGGTTGGCGCCGGTGTTGGATGTGGTTTAGTAGATCAACATTCGACAACGGCGTCCTCCGATGGCATCAGTATGGATGAAGTTGAATGGGCGATAAGAAGTTTGAAAAATGGTAAGGCAGCGGGCATTGATATGGTGTCTGCCGAGATGATCAAGCTCGGTGGCTCTTGTGTCTGGGAGGCGTTCCTGTTGCTCCTCAATTTATGTTGGAGCTCGGGAATGGTTCCCAGGGACTGGAATAGCGCAGTCATCGTGCCTTTGTTTAAAAACAAGGGTTCACGTTATGACTGCGCAAATTACAGAGCCATAAGCTTGACCAGTTTGGCAGCAAAAGTGTATGGAAAAATTATTGAAAGGAGAATGAGGATGGTGTCCGATGGTTTACTGTGTGAGACACAAGGAGGTTTCAGGAGTGGAAGGGGATGCATGGATCAAGTGTTCCCTCTGCGCAACATTGTGGAGAAGCATCTGGCTCTAGGTCAGAGGGTTTTCTGCAGTTTTGTGGATCTGGAGAGAGCATTTGACACGGTTGTACGCAAGGAACTTTGGGACATTTTACCGGAGTATGGTATTAACGGTAAACTGCTACGGGCTGTGCAGTCCAGTTACATGGGCTGTAGAGCCTCTGTGCGGCTGGATGATGGAATGTCGCCTTGGTTTGACGTCAATATCGGCGTTAAGCAGGGGTGCGTTCTGTCAGCCAGGCTGTTTATCATATATCTGGATAAATGTCTCCAAAGGTTGAACGATATGAATGTGGGAGTCCAGATGGGCGACTCAGTGGTCACTGCTCTGCTTTATGCAGATGATGCAGTCCTGCTGGCACAGTCAGCGACTGACCTGCAGACCCTAGTCGACACAATGACAGAAGATTGTAAGAAAAGGGGTCTACGCGTGAATGTGAGCAAAACCAAAATAATGGTCTTTGAAAGAGATAAAACCAGAACAGATGTAAGAGTAACAATAGGTAATGATGTACTAGAGCAAGTGGATGAATTTGTATATCTTGGATGTGGATTTAGCCGAGATGGAAGGTACACCACTGATATAGAGCGAAGAGTGAATGCGGGAAATAGAGTGAACGGAGCGTTGGGGCAACTTTTCGGCAGCCACCACCTCAGCCAGAAGGCACGTGTAGCAATACATAACGCAGTGCTTGTCCCAACATTACTGTATGGAAGCGAGAGTTGGGTATGCAGAAAAGAGTATGATAGTAAAATTAATGCGGTCGAAATGCGATCTCTGCGGAAAATCTGTGGAGTTAGGCTGACCCACCGCATTCGTAACGACGACGTAAGAGAGCGAGTAGGTATGAAAGAGAGTATTGGTGTAAAGATGCGAAAGGGAATGCTCCGATGGTTCGGACATGTGGAAAGAATGCCGAACGAACGCCTGGTTAAGAAGATATACAATGCGAAAGTGGAAGGATGTAGGTACCGAGGGAGACCGAGACTAACCTACCTAGACCAGATCGGTCATGTACTGAAGGAAGGTGGAGTCAAGAGTCTCCGAAACCGGCGAGCGTGTATGAAGAGAATTATGAATGTTGAGGAAGCGAGTGAAGTATGCAGAGATAGAGTTCTCTGGCACTCTGTTCTCTCTGCCTACCCTGCAAGGGATATGGCGTGATGATATGTATGTATGTATGTATGTATTTTAAGTCATGTACTTTAATGATTTAGTCCATTAACTGATATTATTTAGTCTACCAACTGAGATGATTAATAAAGGTTTTTACACTGTTATGGCACGTGTACACTGCGGTTAAAACTCCAACGGGTACTATGTATGTATGCCAGACGAGTTTAATCAATCGAGACTTATCTATAGACATACGAAGGAGTTACGTGCTTCACGTACCATATCTCTGAATATAAAACGTCATTAATACGATCAGTAATTTATAAGCAAATTTGAACGAATCTCACTATATCTTTAAACGAGCAATTCTTGTGTATATATATATATATATATATATATATATATATATATATATATATATATATATATATATATATATATATACATATAGAACGAATGTTACTATATCTTTAAACGAGCAATTCTTGTATATATATATATAAACTCATTTGCAAAAAAAACGGGCGGTTTTGATTTTCATTCATATTTAAAAAGATACAATACCAAAAAGGTTTCAATCGTTTGTACACGTTACTGGCCGGTTTTAAAAATGCTGTGGTATTTAAAAAAGTACGTTCTAAATTCAATTTTTCATTTGATGTTCATTTTTACAGAAAACCCCTTTTTATCCTACATTTTTGGCGCGAAGTTCCAGAAGTTAACATCGACTTTCATAACTTTTATTCAATTTTTATCGATTAATTTCATATCCTTGACTGTCAAAGCTTTATTTAATGTTGTTTGGCTGTATCAAAAATGGTAGATAAAGTGGTAAAAGCTACCAAAATTATCGCGCTGCTTGAAGAGGGTTGCAGCCAATGTTTCGTGGCTAGGAGGCTAAATGTTAGTCGCTCGACAGTCCAAAGGACCTGGCAGCGATATCAGGAGACTGGTTCCGTCGAGAGAAGGCCTGGTTCTGGAAGAAAACCATGTACCCAACCACGGGATGATCGTTTTCTTGTGAGTCGCGCATTGAGAAATCGCAAATCTTCGTATGTGGATCTTAAGAACAACCTCCAAGAAGTAAGAAATGTGCATATTAGTCTATGGACGGTCAGGAGGAGGCTTCTCGCTGCCAATATACGCAGTCACCGCCCGGCCCGCGGCCCCAAATTA
The DNA here is from genome assembly GCA_905163515.2 of Lymantria monacha. Taxonomy (NCBI): domain Eukaryota; kingdom Metazoa; phylum Arthropoda; class Insecta; order Lepidoptera; family Erebidae; genus Lymantria; species Lymantria monacha. The sequence continues at coordinate 21,805,428 of LR991082.1, forward strand.
CACCGTGAGCACAGAGTTCACAGGCTTAGGTTCGCTAGAAATTGTGAATCATGGACTCAAGACGATTGGAATAGGGTTTTGTTCTCTGATGAAGCCAGGATATCTCTGTTCGGTGAAGATCGACGTCGGCGAGTGCTAAGAAGACAAGGAGAACGCTTTGCAGAGGCATGTTTCGAAGAAATCACACCTTATGGTGGGGGCTCTGTTATGTTTTGGGCAGGAATAAATTCAATGGATCGTACAGAGTTAGTCTTCATTGAAAACGGCTCACTGACTGGGCATCGATACATAACGGAAGTTCTAATTTCTCATGCACAACCCGCATTGGCCGCTCTAGGTGAAGACTCGATTTTTATGGACGACAATGCTCGCGCCCACCGATCCCGCGATGTTAATGCATATGTGCAAGAGGTCGGCATTCGTCGTCTGGATTGGCCAGCTCGAAGTCCCGACCTCAATCCCATAGAGCATGTCTGGGACGTTCTGAAACGGCGTGTGAGATCAGTACACCCGGCTCCGCAGACCATCAGAGAGCTGAAGAATGTGATTACTGCGGAGTGGGAACGTATTCCGCAAGCAAGTATCCGGGATATACTCGCTAGCATGCCCAGACGAATTCAAGCTGTGATTTTAGCTAGAGGGGGTCACACTCGATACTAAACATTTATCTGCTTTTACTTTATTAAAGAAAAACAAACAAAAAAACTTTTTTATTTTTACTTCATGAGCATATGCACTACTAGCGAATATACACTACTAGCGAGGTTTAGCATTATTTCCCATAAATTGTATCTAAATTTTATGAAATACTGATGAAAACGATTATTTTCTTATTAATTTACCAAATTGTGTGGATAAAACTACCTATAATTATCAAACAAAGAAATATTAACATTTGAAATGGTTCATTGCTTAGGTGCCCGTTTTTTTTGCAAATGAGTGTATATATATGTAATCTGAATCTCGGAAACGGCTCCAACGATTTTCTTGAAATTTAGCATACAAGGGGTTCCGGGGGCGATTAATCGATCTAGCTGGGTTTCATTTATAGAAAATATTATTTTGTCAGTATATTTCGGTAACAAAAATATAATTTTTCGTTGTACTAAAACTATTAGAATATCAAATCAAACATATTTTCAAATTTTGACGCTGTCATTAAGAATAGACATTTAGCTCAGTTGGAAAATCAAGTGGTCTAATCCAAACAAACCGGAGCTCGGTTCGTATCCTTACTTTTTCTTATTTACTTTTTGGCATTATTTTTTATTATTTTATTAATTATTATCATTTGCCCGCGTTTTTGTCTGCGTAGAAATCGATAATGTTTTAATAGGATTTTTGTTTGTTTTTTACGTTATTATTTATATTGTTATTTATAGATAATTAATTATGTATTAATGTGTGTATTCTTATACTCGTATAGTATAACAATCTTATCCGTGTGGTGACGGAGTAAGAATACAATTCACCACCCCCTATCTTACCCGTGGGTGATCGTAAGAGACGATTAAGGGATATAAAATGCATATAATACTATGCAAGAGAAGGAAAACTCAAAACAAAACCCTATACCAACACGTCTAACCAGCACGGTATAGTAGATTAACTTCCCTCCTATTATGGAGGAGGCCTGAGCCCAACAGTGGGACATATATGGGCTGTGATGATGATGATGATAACAATGTTTGTTATAGTGTAGGGAAGGTTTAATGAACATAAAAATCAAATGAAATTTTGTTATATATTATGGACACCAGGCTTTTTCTTAGCAGGCCATGTTTTTAACACAACGCGCTCATTGCGACCGAGGCGACGGAAGGGTAGTGTGCGGCCCAATAACCCAACGTCTTTTCCATCGAAATTAAGCCAACCACTGGTACCGCTTCTTTGACATCCCCGCCCACCCACGATTCTAAACCTATTATAGTATTTCTTTGTAAACAATATCTTTTGTTTTCCTTTCGGATGCTAGAGTTACCAGGCTACTCTGTGAGCTTACTCTGAAGCATGTCACATACAACTGCCCATGGGAGAAGCAGCTTTCTCTCAAGTCTACTCCCGCTACCTTAAGAATATGACCTCGAGCTTTGTTTATGGTTATTGCGAAGCAGACTTTAATGGCAAACTGCACTCTCTGAAATTCGAAGGATTAATTTGATGGTATCTGGAGAATCCTAGGAATAAATATAGACTCTGCTCAAGAATAACCGTTCAGTAAATACATTGCAATGCAATGTTTTTTCTTGCAAACTGGTGGCATTGTATAATTTTGGCGCGCCAGCTCTCAATTTTAAGATGTGAGTTGGGGGACCGGGAGCCTTCAGAGTATTCAGGAACTCGACCGGTTGTCGGACTCGGGGTTTATAACTTATTCGAAAGATTTATTTTAATATTCGACCCCTTCGAATTATTTTAAATATTAGCGCACGACATAGTAGCGCACATAGGTAGGTCATGTCGTCATGCGACCAATCTGATCAGCATTAACATCCTGTCTCCCTATCGTATTTTACTGATTGTTCCTAATATAACTCAGCCTTTCCGTCTCAATTTTTACAAATATGTTGATTAAACCCTGACTAAACAGCGAAAAAAAGATAGAAAATGACGATCACTCTTTACTAATCATTATGCGGTAAAAATACCATCGCCAGAGTAAAATTAAAATGGGTAATATATCTTATGAGCGATGGATTTCAGTTATACGATGCAATGTGTTATCATGGCTCTCAATTACAATATTCGACTTAGATAATTGCTGTCCAACAATTTAAAATTTCAATCTCTACGTTCCTATGACGCCGTGTCCTAAAAGTGACCTCTTTATAGCTTAGAAACTTTCAAATGCCGTGTTAATACAGTATTGTGACTTTTGAGACATTCCAATTTTAAAGAGTATTTCCATTGTACCAAGCTTTTATGTGAGTTCAACTTCTTCAGGGTTCCGTACCAAAAGCGTAAAACGGCACCCTATAACTAAGACTTCGCCGTCCGTCCGTCCATCTGTCTATCACCAGGCTGTATCTCATGAACCATGATAGTTAGACAGCAGTCAGACAGAAATTTTCACAGATGATGTGTTTCTCTTGCCACTATAACGTCAAATACTAAAAAACAAAATAAAATAAATATTTAAGGAGTGCTCCCATACGACAAACGTGATTTTGGCTCCTTTTTGCTTGATACATTTTTTTATTTTCTATTTTTGTGCTTTTGCCTTTTCAATTTATTTTTTCATTATTTTAATTATATTTAAATATATCTTCCAAAACACACTAATAAGAAAATACCGAGCAAGGCTCGGTCCTCCAGATATTAAAATTTAAATACAACATTTTGTCCGCCAATAACAGTCAAAACGCAACATATGTTCATACTAGCAAACCCACCCATTGGTTGTTTGTAAAACTCGATTTATCGCAGCACCACCTGGTGGTGCGATACATCAATGGGAATCCCTACTAATATTATAAATGCGAAAGTAACTCTGTATGTCTGTCTGTTACGCTTTCCCGCTTAAACCTCTCAACCGATTTTGATGAAATTTGGCACAGACAATCTTTAGACTCTGAGAAAGGACATAGGCTACCTTTTATTGCGAAAAAAGGGATGAAGAGGTTGAAATAGAGGTTGAAAGTTTGTATGGGATTTCTTAATTTTAAAAGATAAAACCATGAAACTTTATATTTAAGCACTTGATAAGAAATAATTAAACATTTGTTCTAGCGTTTTTGAAATTTCGACCAGTGAGGGGATGAAATAGGGGTTGACAGTTTGTATGGGAGTTCGTCATTTTTGGGGATAAAACCATGAAACTTTATATTTAGGAACTTGATAAGAAATAAAAAAACAATTTGTTCTAGCGTTTTTGAAATTTCGACCTGTGAGGGGATGAAATAGGGGTTGACAGTTTGTATGAAGTTCGTCATTTTTGAAGATAAAAACGTTACATTTTGTATATAGGCACTAAATAAGAAACAAAAAATCGTTTGTTCTAGCATTTTGAAATTTTTACCAGTGTGGGGGTGAAATAGGGGTTGAAAATTTGTATGGGTGTTCGTCATTTTTGAAGATAAAACCATGAAACTTGGTACGTAGGTCTCTTAGGATAAGCAGAGTTTTTCTACAAACGGCATTCCCGAAATTCGAACGGAACGGATTCGGAACGGGAACTACGAAGCCAAACTTTTTGTATACAAAATCTTAACCACTGAACCTAGGAACATGATATTTAGAAGTTTTGGGTGTATCAAGTTAAAAAAAAATTTGGCTTTTGAAGTTAAAGTTCCTTTTAACGAATACTCTGCATCGCCGCCGCTGCCGTCGGTCGTCGGTCGTCGTCGCGCACATTCGCCGAAGTGTGGCGGCAGGCAACGGCGCTGTCGTGTGGTGGGGGAGCGCATGAATCTAACTATGCCTACCCGAACGGGCAAACACGTGAGGGCAGACGTCGTTGTCGGACGCATGCGATTAGAGAAATTTGCGCTACAGAGAATTACATTTTCCGATCCAGTAAAATTATTTTATTGTTTCGTATAATTTTTTAAGTAAGTATTTTTTATTAGTTAGGTCCTGTAAATTATTTTTGTACATACTTAATCCTTACTAATATTATAAATGCGAAAGTAACTTTGTCTGTCTGTCTGTCACTCTTTCACGCCAAAACTACTGAAACGATCTAAATAAAATTTGGTACACAGATAGTCTAGGGCCTGATAAAGAACATAGGCTACTTTTTAATGCAAAAAAGGATTGTAAAGGGGGATGAAAAGATGTAAGGAAGTATCGTTATTTTTAAAGCCAGAAGCTTGAAACTTGTTTTTAGGCTATTCATAAATAAATACGATATTAAAGTTTTGTAAAAAAAATTACCCTTAAGGGGTAAAATAAAAATAGGGGATGAAAAACTTTAGGAAAGTAACCTTTTACGCGGGTGAAGCCGCGGGCAGAAGCTAGTAATAAATAAACCTTCACCGTAAAAAAATATATATACATAACAATTTTCATAATGATCGATCAAATAGCTTCTGAGTTTAGCAATGTCATATATTCAAACATCCTCTTTTATAGATATAGATTAATCCTTACGAATATTATAAATGCGAAAGTAACTCTGTCTCTCTGTCGCTCTTTCACGCCAAAACTACTGAACCGATCTAAATAAAATTTGGTACACAGATAGTCTAGAGCCTGATAAAGGACATAGTTTAATGCAAAAAACGTACGTTTTAATGCAAAAAAGGGGTTGTAAAGGGGGATGAAAAGTTGTAAGAAATTATCATCATTTTAAAGCCAGAAGTTTGAAACTTATTTTTAGACTATTGATTAGATATAAATAAATATGACATTAACATGTTGTAAAAATTTACCGTTAAGGGGTAAAATTAGGGGATAAAAAACTTTAGGAAAGTAGCCTTTTACGCGGGCAGAAGCTAGTTGTGTATATGTTAATAAATATTATGCCAAAATATTACATAAGACTTTAGAATCATTATGAAAAGTATGTAAACGAAATTAACTTAATCTTCTTCAGCGCAAAGTCGTTCGACTGCTATTTACAACACAATGAAGGGCATTGAACTTTGCACCCGTGTAGGCGAGGGCTCTGAACGCCCAGCTCAGGGCTGTTCTGTGGAGACCCCAGAGAGTCATGACGGTCAGAGCCATTCGCGGGTACCGCACGGTATCGACCGAGGCGGCATGCCTACTGGCCGGGACACCCCCGTGGGACCTAGAGGCGGAGATGCCCTCCAACCTCTACCGGCGGGTGACCTCACTGCGCGACGAAGGTGGCTCCCCATCGCTGAGCGAGATAGCCACCTGGCGCGAGGACGCCTGCCGAGACGTCATCGCCCGTTGGGCTACGCGGCTGGAGAGGCCTAGACACGGTGTCGTCACCGTCGAGGCTCTCCGGCCCGTACTGATGGAGTGGATAGAGCGGTGGCACGGAGTCCTCTCCTTTCGACTGGTGCAGATGTTGTCGGGGTACGGATGCTTCGGCTTGTACCTGCACACGGTCGCATATAGGGAGTGGACTTCGGCCTGCCACCATTGCAGCAGTGACGAGGACACGGCGCAACACACGCTGGAGGTGTGTCCGGGCTTTGACCGGCATCGCCGTGACCTCGTCGCTGTTATCGGTGCCGACCTGACGCTGCCGGCTGTCGCGAGGGCGATGGTTGACAGCGTCAGGAACTGGGACGCGGTCGCCGCCTTCTGCGAGGCTGTCATCTCGCAGAAGGAGGTGGCGGAACGAGTCCGGGAGGATTCCCGCGACCCGGGCCGCCGTCAGCGGCCGGGGCGGCGCAGGCGCGAATACCTGCGCCTGATGCCGCCCTAACCGAGGCCTCGGGTGATCGGACCGGGGAATTGTCCGGTCACCCGACGTGAGGCCACCGCGTGAGGGCGACGCCTCGACGGAGAAATCTGTCGGGGCGTCGACGAGAGGAACCCGCGAGGGTAAATCGCCGGGCGGGCCACCGAAGTTAAAATCGAGTACCGGTGGTCCGCTCGCACGGCGAAGAGGGAAGGTTTTACGGTGGATCTATGGGGTCACGCGCCGCCTTTTCCGTCACCCCGGACCGATTCAGCGGGGCGAGACGCATCCATAGCCCACCATTTAAAAAAAAAAAAAAGAGCATTGAACTTTTAGATTACAGACCGACGGGCTGGTTGATAGTTTTGTTCGGCATTTATCTAAACTTATAGTAACATCACTACTTATATGTCTAAGTTGCTTTTTACAACACTAGTAGCCTTGGAAAGGATTATGATACTGAGTCAACTAAACCTAGACAAATCCGTAAAAGAGCGATTTATTCGAGAATTTGATAGTTATTGAGGCATGACATAATTACTATAATAAATTTCCATATGTAACACGTTTTCAATAACTGTTGTAAGCATTCCAAATCAAAATTGGAACGCTATATTTGACATTACAGTTTATTTTGGATTTACCTTAAAGTCGCAAATAATACAAAAATGTCTTTCCTTGACCTGACCTAAGTATTTTACATAATATACAGATTTGTGATGGATCGTTGGATTACGCATTACACATATATGTACATACACACATTTTTTTATTACGAACATGCTTTTTGCTATATTATTATCATGAAGGAAGAGAATTGAAAGGACCTTTGTAAAAAATCGTATTAAATCTAATGGCAATATTGACTTTTATACTTTTTTATATGTTAAAATTTTAGCATACTTTTAAAACCAAAATTTATTTACGTATATCGTCGATACCCTAAAATTATACTACACATTTATACTACACAAAGGTTCTATAGGGGAACCTCTTTTATACTCTTTGAATAATTCCATAGTTTATGGAATATTAAAATTTACGTATGAATTTAATAATAATTTAAATTTACGTCTGATAATTTATCAAATCATAAAATGCTTAAAATCCCAAAAAAAAGAAAAATATATTTTTTTAAATATCATCAAAATCCAATTAGCTTAAAATAAAAAATAGCCATAAAATTACTTTCATCAAATTTGAAGAATCTATAATAAATGTTTTAATTGTTTCAATATCAACTTATATTTAATGTAACATGTAAAATAAATACGTGCCGTAAGTACCTACAGGAAACCGACACATATTCATATAACGCGCAAAATAAAACAGGAGGAACAAAATAAGTATGAACATAAAACTGAATGTGTGCACGTTTTAATTAAACCTTTAGTCGACATTGTTAAATATAAATGTAACAAAATGGAAAATGTCATTATGTATATCGAATTCGGTAAGGATATACATGACAAATTGAATTTATAAGTGAATTGTGAATAAACGATAAATGTTAATGGCATTCATCATCTCAGTCCATATATGTCCCACTGTTGGGCTCGGGCCTCGTCCATAATGGAAGCGTAATTGACCTACTATAGCACGCTGGTCAGACGTGTTGGTATAAGGTTTTGTTTCGAGTTTTCCTTCTCTCGCATAGATGTTATATGCATTTTATATCCCTTAGTCGTCTCGTACGATCACCCACGGGTAAGATAGGGGGTGGTGAATTGTATTCTTACTCCATCACCACACAGAAGAAATTAAAATTAAATAAAATTTAATGACATTAACACTAAGTTATGACAACAGGTATAGTTGATTGAGAAGCTACGCAGAGATTTTGGGCTGAAACTCTAGTATGCACTACTTCAATTTACTATGTGTAAATCAGTCTTGGTATGGACATGTGATGAGGAGGGATGAAAAGCATGTGACAAGGAGGGATATCAATATGTTTGTAGATGAACGGAAGAATCGTGGCAGACCCAAAAGGAGATGGATGGATTTTGTAGAAGAGGATTTGTGTGTGAAACTTGTAAGTGCAAATATGACGGCTAATAGAAGCGTATAGAAGGCTAGAACACGTTGTGCCGACCCCACTTAGCGTGGGAGGAGGGCAAATAAACGATGAAATCAATTCATAAATTAATAATTATTATCATTAGGTAAAGGAAAATATCCTGAGAAAGCCGACATGTCTAAAAATTATCTATAAAGATGTTCCCGAAAATGTATGAAATCTATGCTTTGACTAGTATTTTAAGTGCAGAATGAAAGATCATGAGTTCGCAGATGGTTGGACTGGGGATTGGTCTGCTATCCGCAGAGAGATCGACCACCACGTGAGTTCGATGCCCCGGCAACATGGCTGTTTGTTGGCTCTTCTGTGGCGACCACAGAGGGCCATGGCGGTCAGGGCCGTACGCGGGTACCGCACGGTGGCGACGGAGGCAGCGTGCCTGTTGGCCGGGACTCCCCCGTGGGACCTGGAGGCGGAAATGCTCGCCGATTTGTATCGGGGGGTGTCGGGGGTGCGAATGGGGGGCGGTGTGGTCTCACTGAGGGAGCTCACCGCCTGGCGTGTCGACGCCCGCCGAGACGTCATTGCTCGTTGGGCAGTCCGGCTGGAGAGCCCTCGGTTCGGTGTGCGGACTGTGGAGGCCTTCCGGCCGGTGCTGATGCAGTGGTTGGAACGGCGGCACGGGGTGCTCTCCTTCCGACTGGTGCAGGTTTTGACGGGGCATGGATGCTTCGCCAAATACCTGTACACGGTCGTCAGGAGGGAGAGTACACCGTCCTGCCACCACTGCGATTGCGACGAGGATACGGCGCAGCATACGCTCGAGGCCTGTGCCGCTTGGGCAGAGCAGCGCCGTGAACTCGTCGCAATCATCGGTGCCGACCTGACGCTGCCGACCATCGCCAGGGCGATGCTCGACAGCGTCAGGAACTGGGACGCGGTCGCAGCCTTCTGCGAGGCAGTAGTCTCGCGGAAGGAGGCGGCGGAGCGCGTGCGCGAGGAGCGTCTCCTCGACGACGCGAACCGCCGCCGGCGACTGGGGCGGCGTAGGCGCGATTACCTGCGCCTGATGCCGCCCTAGCCGAGGCCGCGGGTGACTGGACCGGGGAATTAGTCCGTCACCCGCCGAGAGGCTGACCGCGCGAGGAGGGAACGACGTCCGCCCCGGGGGGGGGACGTCGCTCAAGGGGAGGGTACCTCTCAGGGGGTATTCCATCGGGCCGGCCACTGACGACAAGTTCACGCTGCTCCAGTGGCCGGTCCAACGACGTAGGCGAGGTTCGTGGGTGGGTTACGGGTATGCGTGCTTACGCCCCTCTGTCGCCCCGGACGGAGTGGTGCGAGAGGAGCGCCGACCATAACCCACCCCAAAAAAAAAAAAAAAAACAAAAAAAAAAAAAAAAAACATGGCTGTTTGTTGCCGAGGCATCGACAGAGGATGGTCGAACAGGCAACCTGCCAGGCTGGCTACTGAGGTCCATACCATGCCAATCTTTCACTCTTTAACTTTTCCGTCACTGGCGCAACTTTCAAACTTCCTCGTATATATTCATTTCTCTTTCTTGTTATATAGATAGCTATATAATACAGAATTAGACAGAGAGTTTCATGAATAATCACATTTAAACAAAGCTATATAATCACCAATTTTACACTAGTAAAATAGATTAATAATAAGATAGCTACGTTTATTGGGTCTTGTATAACTATTGTAGTCACTCTAACATAATAAAAACACTTTTGTTTGTATGGGATTGGACGTCAATAACAAGAGTGTCGCATCTGGCAAAAATAATAAGGGTTAAAATAATATTTTTTTAATCTAAATGCTAAGTAACAGCGGAGTCCGATGTGATAAATCATATCGGCTTCGATTTTGAATTTCTACTAAGTATCACATTCAATAACTTTTGAATTGAATATTTAACAGTATTTCTTACCAGCTAATTGTCATCCAATTCACAACCGAAGACTTCCGCCACTATTATACTATAATATATTTTGGCTATTTATATTTATATTTGGCTGTTTATACTATATATATTTGGCAATTGGCTGTCTTTGTGTTTACTTCAAACGCAATTAAATCAATTTGTATATGACCTTCTTAATCTCTGAGAAATATTGTCATTTTTAGGTGCCGTGATACTATTTTGATGTGATTACTAAGACTCCGCTGTCCGTCTGTCTGTGTGTCTACAGGCCGTATTTCATGAGCCGTAATATTTAGATAGTTGAAATTTTCACAGGTGATGTATTTCTGTTGCCGCGATAACAACATAAACTAAAAACCTGAATAAAAAAAATATTTAAGGGGCTCCCGTACAATAAACGTGATCTTTTTTGCTTGTTTTTGTTCGATATTGATAACGGCAACAGGTAGACGCTCGAAATATTCATAGAAAATTTCGTTATATATTTACTTTAAAAATAAATAATTAAATTAAAATAAAACAAGTATTTAAGAGGTGGCTTTCATACAACAAATGTGTTTTTTTTTTGCTCGATATTGATAACGGCAACAGGTAGACGCTTAAAATATACATAAAATATTTAGTTATATATTCAATTTAGAAATAAATAATTAAAATGAAATAAAAGAAAAATTTAAAAAAAAAATAACAAACTTTTTTTTTTCACGTCATCATCATCATCATCACAGCCCACAAATGTCCCACTGTTGGGCTCGGGCCTCCTCCGTAATAGGAGGAAAATTAACCTACTATATCGTGCTGGTCAGACGTGTTGATATAGGGTTTTCTTTCGAGTTTTCCTTCTCTCGCACAGATGTTATATGCGTTTTGTGTCCTTTAGTCGTCTCGTACGATCACCTACGTGCAAGATACGGGGTGGTGAATAGTATTCTTACTCCGTCACCACACAGAAACTGTTTTTTTCCTCGTACATCATCTCAACTCATATGCGCCCACTGCTGCTCTAATGGCGTTTGAGCCTTCCTCCACAGTATAAAGGTCAATACCACGCTAGTCTACATTACTGTATTATACATTACTATACCATATATGTTTCGCACACGCATTGGTATAGGGAGTCAGCTTTTATAAATAAAAAAAAATGGGCGTCAGTTTCTTAATGATTAAAAGCGAAAAAAGTGTTCAAAATTATTGTCATTTTATATTATGGATAAACAAAAAGAAATTGAACAAAACAAAGACATAAGAAGCAAAATGAAAAGCTCTTCATTTCATATTTAATACGCTGTTCTTTATCAGTATTATATAGGTATGTACTGTGCAAAATGAATTAACAATGGCGTAAGCAAGACAACAAAATTAAACAAACAGAATAATTTAATACACTAGCTTGGATTCGCTGTTCCTAAAATATTTTCAATGAAAAATAACAACCAAAAGTTGGAATTAATCAAGACATATATAAAAACTACGAATATTAAGTAGTATCATCATAAGATTTATTTATAAAACTTTCAGACATACCGGATCCTATGCTCACTCTTATAATAAGCAAATGTCTGGATGACCGAGCCTTGCTCGGTATTTTTTTTTTAATGTGTTTTGGAAGATATATTTAAATACAATAAAAATAATGAAAAAATAAATCAAAAAGGCAAAAAATAAAAATAGAAATTAAAAAAATATCGAATAAAAAGGAGCAAAAATCACGTTTGTTGTATGGGAGCCCCCTTAAGTATTTTTTTTATTTTATATTTTAGTACTTGTCGTTATAGCGGCAACAGAAATACATCATTTGTGAAAATTGCAACTGTCTAACTATCATGATTCACGAGATGCAGCCTGGTGACAGAGAGACGGACGGACGGACAGCGAAGTTTTAGTTATAGGGTACGGTTTTACGCTTTGGGTACGGAACCCTGAAAAGGTTGAACTTCCATAAAAGCTTGGTACAATGGAAATACTCTTTAAAATTAGAATGTCTCGAAAGTCCCAATACTGTATTAATACGGCATTTGAAGGTTTCTAAGCTTTAAAGAGGTAATACACTTTTAGGACAACGGACATAGGAACGTGGAGTTTGAAATTTAAAATTGTTGAACAGTAATTTTATAAGCCGAATATTGTAATTGAAATCACATTGCATCGAATAACTGAAATCCATCGGTCATAAGACGCATTATCAGTTTTTATTTGACTCTGGCGAGGATATTTTTATTGTATAATGATTAGGAAAGGAGAAGATAGTCACTTGCTATATTTTGTTCGCTGTATAGTCAGCTTTTAATCAACATATTTGCAAAAATCGAGACGAAAGGGTCTGGAGTGCCAAAATTATACAATGTTTGCAAGTTTGCAAGAAAAAACATTGCATCGCAATGTAATAGGGGTAACTATACTTATCGGTTGTTCTCGAGCAGAGTCTGTATTTATTTCTAAGATTCGCCAAATACCATCAAATTACCTCTTCAAATTTTAGAGAGTACAGTTTGCCATCAAAGTCTACTTTGCAATGACCATAAACAAAGCTCGAGGTCAAACCCGTTTTCAATCGGTAGAAGACATAAAGGAGAATTCGCGGCAAGAACTGAACTCAATTCCGGAAACAACGTTTAAAAAATGTTTTGATGATTGGATTATTCATTGGCGTAAGTCTATCGTTTCTGAAGCAGCATACTTTGAAGGTGATAAAATAAATTTGGATAAATAACAAAAACATTGTGTATTATTGATCTTCTCCCGGTACTTTCTTGACAGAGTAGTATATATATATATATATATATATACACCGTGGAATCTAATTGCCTGTTTTCCTGAAACGTATGTACTCAGTTAATCATTCTTAATATCCCCACATAACTAAAAACATAATACATTGAAAAAACACTCTGATAAATAGACGTTCTTAAGTTTGTCTGATATAAAACAGTATTGTTCCCAACATGCCTACGACCTACCCTTGCTTTTGATGCGCCCGAGCCGCACGACCTTGTTCTATGTTTTAATAGGTCAGTTTGCAATTTTTGCCAACGGCTTAGACGTATATCATATGTTTATAACAAATCCCGAACGCGAGTGCTAGTAAGTGCAAAAAAATGACAAGTGATTACCAGTACTCTGACGTAGAGTGGTTAGACATGGTTCGTTTTATGCGATTGCGAGAGGCAACATGGCGAAGGCTAGATGCCTGTACGCTCAGCCAGAACACCTGGATTCGTTACGCAGATAATTATAAATCCGCCTGTGCCTACAACAGTGATAATTTTATCAGCCACACAACGCCTACTAAACCACAGGCAGTTTTGAGTGCTTACACATGCTCAGGCTAGAGGTAGAGTCGGAGAGGTAGGTGTCGCCGACATTTTGCTCGATTAGAAGAAGAAATTCTTGAGAAAATGCAGTCATCGTTTTAAAGTAATTAAAGAAAGTAGGTAACAAAGGTAAGAGCATTGACCGTAGGTTAATACCTACGGTCGATGCTCTCAAACGACCATAGGTATAACAAAATTATTAGACAAAATATGTTACAGTTATGCAAAAATGATATTTGAAGGAAACGTCCGGGATTGCAAATGACTAGAATTTATGTTTTTATTTTATTGAATAAATGCTATATTATGGTTCTATATCATTAACTGAGTATATACGTTTCGGGAAAACAGCCAATTAGATTCCACAATATATATATATATATATCCAGGCATATTTATATTATTATTTATTATGAAGTATTGACTACAAAAAAAAAACATTTTAATGCTAATACGCTATTTATATAACTTGGAAAATCAAGGACGTGTGATTTAGTATCTACCTATCTATCATACCTACTAATATGATACGATAAAAATCGGTAAAAATTAGTGGCGAAATCGGTACATATCGGTGGCAACAGTTATATATTTAACTGCATCATCATCATCACAGCCCATATATGTCCCACTATTGGACTCGGGCCTCCTCCGTAATGGGAGGGAAATTAACCTACTATATCACGCTGGTCAGTAGTGTTCTCTTCTCTCGCATAGATGTTATATGTGATTTATATCCCTTAGTCGTCTCTTACGATCACCCACGGGTAAGATAGGGGGTGGTGAATTGTATTCTTACTCCGTCACCACACGAATAACTACATACGGCAGTCAAATTAATGTTATTTTTGTAGTCAGATAAAGAAACACAACAAGTTTAAAGAAGGATTCATTCTGAATTAAAATTATGTAATGAAATAGTGGTAATCCATAAGAAGATTAATAAAAGGATTGCATCACAATTGACATATAGCCTAAAATCATCTCAAGCTGTAGTTAGTTACCCCCCGGTAGTAAGCCGGAACCTCGACGGGGGATGGTACCCAAAAGGGTAACCCGTCAGAGTCATAAATGATGAATATATTATACTCTAGAAACAATATAGGTACTCTAGAAAAAATAACACAATAAAATGTTTCGTTATTGCCGTTTTAGTGTATATCTGATATTATATAGATACTATTATATTTGCATATAATAAAAAACAGTGAAATGCAAATTTAATTGATTATTTTAACCAGAAATCATTCACCTTTAATATAACATTGTGGTGGTAGCGCTACAGTGTAGACGGTTTTCTGTCTACAGCCGCGGTCCAGTCTGTCCAGGGTAGGACTACACTCTCGTGGCGGAGCGAATCCGGGAGGACCTTTTCTACGAAGATTCACACCGCCGCCGGTGACTTGGGCGGTGTAGACGTAAATATCTGGCCTCATGCCGCCCTAGCCGAAGCTGCGGGTGACCGGATCGGGGACTAGTCTGGTCGCCCTTGGAGCGAGGCCACCGAGACGACGACGCCCTGATATCAAGACCTTTTTATATGGTCGAGATGACGGGGCGTTGACTCGAGAGGGTAGACCGTGGGTGGGCCACTGAAGAAAAAGGCTGAGAAAGTGACCCTACCGTACGGCGCCGAGAGGTATGTTGTAGGGTGGGTCTACGAGGTCGTGCGCCGCTTTTCCTATCGCCCCTGACGGATTAGCGGGGGTTGAAGTACCATAGCCCGCCGCCAAAAAAAAGTACACTCTCGCACAAAAACGACATCTGAGCAGTGACATTGTGCCACTACGCTTCTTTCGATGAGTGAGTGAGTGAAGCCTAACTTGGGTGGTTTTTAGTTGGTAGGCAGTGACCTAACTATACTCTTGATATTGCAAAGGCCAATGGGCGGTAGTAACCCTCACCATCAGGTGTTTCTAGCTCGTTTACCATCAAAGCAATAGAAAACCATATATGATCTCAATATAATAACTGATAAGAACACTTATTATTTATCATATTATACAGCAAATATTGCATATCATATAATAACACTAGAGAATTTACGACTATGTGTACATTAAGATTATGTAATTACTTTACCAGACCTTACACTGATAACTCATTGTTAACTAATAACGATATAAACAACTGTAGCTATTATTATAAAACAATAGCTGATCGTAAGATCGTAATGAATGGTGTTCTAATTTTCAAGTTTAAATTACATTATATATATACACACACACACACACACATATATACATATATATACAGGGTGTCCCAAAATTCAACGATAAGCTGGCACCAGCAGGTGGACCTACATATGACTACTCGAGAACAGAAAAGAAAAAAATTCTACCTTGTTTTTTTTTTTCATTACGACAAAAAAACCAAAATCTTTAAAAATGGACATCCTTTATTATATTATTAAGTGCTATTGCTACAATTTTACAAGTAATTCTGTGATTTTTTTTGTATTGGCAAGGTAAGTAGCACTACTATCGATCACAACCATTAAAAATTCCAGAATATCTATAGTTTTTACACAAAAATCAATCAAAACTATGTTTTTTTCATAAATTATGTAAGATTTTGACTTTCAGCTCACTTTCACTCATCATAGTGAAAAAAAAAAGTATGGACACTACTGTGGCAAATAGTATTAAAAATTGGCGCAACTAACTACAATTCTAAAATGGTATAACATTCAAGGCAAACTAGCCACAAAAATATACTTAGGTGTACTATTTCAAAATAACAACCATATTTCGAAAATTGTTAGTGTTGATAGTAATCACTTTTACTATGTAGCCAAAATGTTTTTGTAGCAAGTTCTCAGAATTTGAATGAGACATGTGCGTAGTCCGTAGATCCACAGTCTGAATTATTTTATGGCGAAGCTCGTCCAAGGTTCCAATCGGTTTTGTGCAGACTCTGTCCTTTAGACAACCCCAATAGAAAAAGTCCAGGGGATTTAGATCGGGTGAACGGGGTGGCCACAAGATAGGACCAAGTCGCCCGATCCAACGCCCTGGGTACTCTTGGTCTAAGTACTCTCGCACAGGACGGGCATAGTGAGCTGGGCAACCATCGTTTTGAAACCACATGGTTTGCAAATCACTTAAGGGCACATCTTCTAATAATCCTGGCAACTCATTTTGTAAGAAGTTTAAATAACTATTGCCATCTATGTTTCCTTGTAACTCAAAGGGCCCTATCACTTTGCCATTTATTATGCCAGTCCATAGGTTAACCTTAAATTGGTATTGGGATTGTCTTCTCTCACCAGGTGCAGATTTTCATTGTTCCAGCTATGAAGATTGTGAAGATTTAAATATCCATCTTTCTTGCAGGTTGTTTCATCACGACGACGTGACGTTTTAAAATTCTATGTGCAGTACTTTTTGGGATTCCCGTTGCTGCTTGTACAGCACGTACAGAGGTAGTTGAATCGTTTTCTATTTCATTGAGAACTTCTTCATCGTGTTCCGATCTAGGTTTTCCAGCGTTTCGCCTGTCAGATGATATACGATCCTCCGAAAAAGCTTGATACACGTTAATAAATACGCGATAATCCGGATACCTTTGAAGATTAGGGTACCTTGCTCGATATAATCTGCTAGCAGCGTTGGCATTGCATCGGCATTCTCCATAAATTAGGTGCATATTAGTGTATTCTAACGCTGTGTATGGTAGCGGCATGATGAATGCTAAACACTTGAAAATAAGGCAAGACTTCTTTAAAAAAAACACAAAATCACAGTCTAAAATAATGCCAAGTCAGGTCAATTTCCAGGTCACTTAATTCAATCCAAAAGTCGTCAGTACCAGAGCCACTTTAATTAAAACAGAACGGTGTGCAGTAAACAAAGAAGTAGAGCATACTGACTTGCTGTGCTGCTGAGGACATTAATTACTTCTCCACCTGCATTAATGTTACTAAACAATTAGCATCTATCTATCTCCCTCTAACGTATAATCTCTCTATCTCTGTCTAACTTATTTTATGGACTTATGGACTACGCACATGTCTCATTAAAATTCTGAGAACTTGCTACAAATCATTTTGGCTACATAGTAAAAGTGATTACTATCAACACTAACAATTTTCGAAATATGGTTGTTATTTTGAAATAGTACACCTAAGTATATTTTTGTGGCTAGTTTGTCTAGAATGTTATACCATTTTAGAATTGTAGTTAGATGCGCCAATTTTTAATACTATTTGCCACAGTAGTGTCCATACTTTTTTTTTTCACTATGATGAGTGAAAGTGAGCTGAAAGTCAAAATCTTACATAATTTATGAAAAAAACATAGTTTTGATTGATTTTTGTGTAAAAACTATAGATATTCTGGAATTTTTAATGGTTGTGATCGATAGTAGTGCTACTTACCTTGCCAATACAAAAAAAATCACAGAATTACTTGTAAAACTGTAGCAATAGCACTTAATAATATAATAAAGGATGTCCATTTTTAAAGATTTTGGTTTTTTTGTCGTAATGAAAAAAAAAATCAAGGTAGAATTTTTCTCTTTTCTGTTCTCGAGTAGTCATATGTAGGTCCACCTGCTGGTGCCAGCTTATCGTTGAATTTTGGGACACCCTGTATATATATATAGCAGACACGGCCACGCGTTGCTGTGGCTAATGTAGCCTCAGTAACACATGGTGGTTATGCTATAAACAAATACTGCCTCTGTTAGAATCGTTTGGAGATAACAGATAATTGTGATTGTCAAATAATAAACAAATAATTTGCAATCAAATAACATTGCGACTATAAATTGAGATGGCAGCTATCCTATCTTTTAAGTTGGATCAAACTGCACAGCTGTGCAAATTTGATTAAAATCGAATGGCTCTATCTCGCATTTCTTCATTTCTTGAAGTATATTGACTAACTGTAGCAAAGTAGTGGGACTTCCTCCTTTTCACAAGTGGACGTAGATAAGTTAAAACGTCTTTTACGCAAGTGTGACTGTCATCGTGTAATTAAATATGAAACATATGTGTAGATTTATTAATCTATTCCAATCTAAACTATGAGTACCTGTCTGGGGTTATTACCCCAGACAGGTACTCATCGTTTAGATTGGAATAGGTTACTAAGAAAAATTTAGTTAGAAAGTGTTATGTGTTATGTTATAATACATAAATCAAACACACAAAAACATTCTTATTTACTTTATTAGTATAAAATAAATAGTATTATAGATTGAACATATTATATATCTCGTGTAATGTTTCCTTGAAATAATTTAGTGATATAGTTTTATATTGTGTGAAAACTAAACGAAGCCACATGCTGAAACTACTAAGTAATACTGATATAAATGTATTTGCTGACTGTTATGTCTATATACTACTATGAAAGTAGGTAACTGTAGATAATTTCATTGGTATGAGTTATTGACTTCACCCAGCTATATTAATCGTAAAACTATTTTGTAAAGTTAAGACTCTAGCTAAGATATATATCATATTTATCTAAATATAATAATTTGCTCGTAGATCTAGATCCATTTATTTTATTCTAGATTAGCCAGTAATATATTTATAAAAAAAAACTACATAATAATAATCTTATAATAAATAATCATCATACTCTTACTCTTATCCCAATTACTTGGAGTCTATGTACTCTTCTTTCATAGTATATATTGTAAAAGTTATTGGCAATAGTCTTATGACCGGCCACCTGCCAGACGCCAACCCTCCTTTTTTATTTTTTTTATTTTTGGTGGACTATGGATGCGTCTCGCACCGCCGAATCGGTCCGGGGTGACGGAAAGGCGGCGCGTGACCCCATAGACCCACCGTAAAATTCCTCTCTCTTCGCCGTGCGAGCGGACCACCGGTACTCGATTTTTGACTTCGGTGGCCCGCCCGGCGGTTTACCCTCGCGGGTTCCTCTCGTCGACGCCCCGCAGATTTCGCCGTCGGAGAGACGCCAACCCTCCTTGGGAATGTAATTGTTGACCAAACGGCATCAGATGGAGTTGGCCCAGGTGGTTATGAGACTCTTAGTCGTCTTTTACGACACCCACGAGTAAAGTAAGGGTTGGTAGTATTCGTGCTACCACACAGCTATCTTATAATAAATAATATTCTAATAAAATAATTTAATACTGAAAGCCGGAGACAATTACCTTTAATATAAAAATAGGATTACCTAAGAAATTTACACATCAAAAGGCTTAGAAAATCAATAATACTTATATTATTTTGTATACTTTTACATGTGCATGTGCTTTTAATCTATTGCACACAGAAAAAAATATATTTAATCTGTAACTATGGTATGTAAACGAATTTTCCCGATTCTCACGTATCTTGTATTAATACATTTCTCATAAATATAGATAATAATTAATTAAATACGGTAGTTTTTTTAGTGGTAGGACCACGAACTGTCAACATGACAGTTCTCTGTCTAAATCCGCGGGCCGGTCCGTCCGGAGTAGTACCACACTCTCGCAGAAGATCGACGTCTGAGTAATGGCAATGTGCTATTGCGCTTCATTCTTTGAGCGAGAGAGCCGAAAGCCCAACTGAGGTAGATTTGGGGTCCGTATTGGTAGGCGGTGGCTTAGCTATACACTTGGTATTGCAAAGGTGGTGACACTTACCATCAGGTGTGCTGTCCGCTCTTTTGCCACCATAAGCAATAAAAAAAAATAGTTGTGAAACCCAATTATAAAACTGAAAAACGTGTAGATAATGTATGAAATATTATTTATTTTATACTTTGCCTAGGTATTTTATACAATACCGAAAGCGCAGCCGGTAATGTATGTAAAATAGGAAGGAAGGAAGGAACACGTTTATATTATTAACGGAAACTAACGAAACAAAACTGTAAGAATACCAATTCAAGTAATACTTGAATTATATAAAATCAACGTAACAACTAACATTAAAATTAAAAAAGCACGGATAAATCTGTGGATGTTCAATTATTAAAAAAAAAACCTAATCTAATCCAGCTCACTGTAGCTACGCTCATAGGTAGGTTGGTTTTCATAAATATAATCCAAGATCTACTTATTTTACACATTGCCGATGGAACAGCAGGTATACAATCCCTTGGCGAAGAGAGGTGCTTGCAGGGTGGGTCTATGGTGTTGCGTACCGCCTCTTCCGTCGCCATGGACTGATTTGGCGGGGCGCGACCACATCCATAGTCTAGCGCAAAAAAAAAAGAAGAGGTATGCAATCCCTAGGCATTGTATACATTACCTAGGTAAAGTATGTAGTAGACAATAACATTCATAATATTTCATATTACAGTATTTATATAAGAAAATACTTTTCTGGTAATATTCAATGAAAAAAGAACATAGTATAATATCCTATCAAAAAAAAAGATTCAATGAAAAACATAAACTAATAATTCACAATAATTGTTATTTAGGAAGATACATTATAAAAGTGATTCACTTTAACAAGATCGTTACTATCTGTATACAGCTGCAAATAAAAATCGCGTTTGCAATAAAAACCTTAATATATATTTACAAAAAATTCACGCAACAAAGGCTAACATTCTTAGAGCTGGTACTACTATATTATTAAAAAGCGAAGGTCTCGAATCAACGTACCTTACTTTAACATGTTCACGGAAACATTGAAACGGTTTAATTAAAAATAAATTGCCGAAATGAAAACCTTTAAGTGGAGGCTTGGAAAAAATATCTAACTGCAATACGTCACATATTTATTATATTATACTGTATTACAATTGCTGTGTAGGCTACGAATACTACCAACACGTACTTTGCTCGTGGATGTCGTAAAAGACGACTGAGAGCCTTATAACGATCTTGGCCAACTCCATCTGATGCTGTTTGGTCAACAATTACATTCCCAAGGAAGAAGTGACGTCTGGCAGGCGGCCGGTCATAAAACTATAGCTAATAACTTTTACAAAATTTACTATGAAAGAAAAATATATATTGTATCGAACCCAAGTAATTGGGATAAGAATAGGAGAATTATTCTTTACTGTATTACAATATGCTTTTCTTAATACGAAGCATTACTGTAATAGATCCATTTATAAGGGTGTAACACGGTTTGTTCAACATATTATATATTTGAAATATAAATATTGATTTCTTTTATTCAATCTGTAAATTAAGTCACACAAATATTATTGTACAAGATATTATTGGAATAAATTTCGTTTTATTTAATTTCGCTAGGTTAGGTTAAGTTAGTATATCAATTAATCTTCCAAATATGTATGTTGGTTATTAATTTAATTTAAAAGAAAACTAGCAACATAATAATGTATTTAGAATATTGTGGCCCGAAATTAAATTCTAGAATACCTTCTTTTTTTTATTGCTTATGGTGGCAGACGAGCCTGCAGCACACCTGATGGTAAGTGTTACTGCCACTCACGGACTTTTGGAATACCAAGGGTGTAGCAAGGCCGCTGCCTACCAATACAAACCCCAAACCCACCCGGTTAGACTTCCGGCTCTCTCGCTCACTGAATGAAAGCGCAATAACACATAGCCATATACTCAGAACGCTGTAGATAGAAAATCTAGTAGATTTCTAAAGAAATAAAAAACAATATGCAATCGCAAGAAATAATATTCAAATATAAACAAACTCGATAAAAAATAGTCGTATCACAAATAAAAAAAGAATCTAATATATAGGTACATAACCGTTCCTATAATAATTTCTAAAAATATGTACAAGATTTTTCAAATTACTCTCCAATTTATTACAATTTCACAATTTTATTTGTCAACATATTACGTTCTCTTTTTTTTTATTTGTTATGATAGCAAACAACAGCAAGTATCTCACCATATAGTAAGTGTTGCTGGCGCCCATAAACTATTGCAATACCAGGGGTATCAACCAATACTCACCCAAATTGGGCATGCGTCTTTCTACCTCACCGGACAAAGCGCAACAGCATATTACCATTGCTCAAACGTCGATTTTTTCCGAAAACGTGGACAGCCTGTTCCGTGGCTGTAGAAGAAAACCTGTTAATATTGTGGTACTATCATTAAAATTATGTGTAAAAACTAACAGTCTGTATAAAAACCTTACATCCGTTAAAAATTAATCTATTTTTACATTAAATATATCCATAAAATCAATTTGATATTTATATTAATTCTTTATCATAAAGAAAAATGTATAATAAAATGAAATGAAAATATTATTCATAAACTATATATTTAATGAAGGAAAACAGTGTAGTATTATAAATTCATAGTTCACCTCATTTCTATTCATAATTTTATTTCTCCGCAAAGGTAAAAAATAAACCTGAGACTTTAATTGATATGAGATATTAGATTGGTTTGCTTGCTTTATTAAATTCTGATTACAACTTCATTTTAATATCGTATATTCGTCATGCATCTAAAGATACATGTATATTTCCCATCTATTATCTATATATATCTATAGATGGATGGATGATGTATAAGCTTATCGACGTCCATTGTCATATACAATCCATGAATGGGAAATATTGTTATAATCGCCACGATTAGCGGGCGGGTTGGAGATCGTAGTTCCTAGAAAACTGGCTAAGGGAGTCCCGCTTATTCAGTTCTCCTCACGGGAATGTAGGAGATGACAACGAACTATATTTTTAATTCAATACAATTATGTAGATTATTCTGTCATAATTTCACTGCTCTGTGAATATCTCCATCTATATATGGAGAGAGTTTTAGCGGGAAAGGGAAAGTGTCATATAGTGCTCTTGTATTATGTTCAATATCTAAGTATTTTAAATGTTATAATATGTAATTTTGATGGCATTTTATGTAATTTAATGCGCAGGAAATACTGAGGTGTAGTGAATATGATATAACAGTGCCTTACATACATACGTTTTCGTAAAAAATAAAATAAATTCCAAAAACGTACCTTTAATAGTGCAGCCACGGCACTGTTAGTTAAAGACAACGATTTGAATATTGACGGACATGGATATAAATAAAGTTTATTTATAAACAGCGCAGATTTGGCTTAAAGGTTTTAGTAACCTAGCCACGAACCATATATATACCTATATATATATATATATATATATATATATATGGAGATACTTTCATAGACTACAAAAGACATGAGCTAATTCTGTAGTAGTAGTAGGTAATCTAATAAAATACTATAAGAGCAACACGCTCGCTTGTTAATCGCATTCAAGACTCATTGTTATGCAACAATGATCCCTTCGCAAACACTAAAAGTGCTTCCAAGTAATTGTCTTGTCGACTTAAGACTTACATTTAGGGCACGATATATTTTGAAATAAAGAAAACCTCACAAACCGCGTCAGTAACATGATCAGTCTATTACACGTCTACTTCTGAAGTTAAAAAGACAATTCCATAAACGCTATGCTTGGCAGTCGAGTTGGGTATCGCAATTGGTATTATAAATATTCCAGCGGGAATGTTGCTGTCCATTTCTCTATTGATCCCTCAGCCAGTCTCTACGAATTCCACGGAAAAGTACGGACTGGTGACATGTTGTATTCCTAAACTATCACTACACGCATCGAAATAACATGGGTAAATCTTTAAAAGATAAAACTTATAATAAAATTCCGACAAACGTCAAAATAAGTATTTTCTTAATTTTAATTTTTTTTTTGGTCTGGGACTCTCATCTCAGGTCATGTATGTCCCACTGTTGGGCTCGAACCTCCTCCACAATAGGACGGAAATAGACCTACTATACCATAGTAGGTCTATTTCCGTCCTATTGTGGAGGAGTGTAAGTTAGTCTTGGTCTCTCTCGGTACCTACATCCTTCCACTTTCGCATTTCGAAAAAAAATCAGCGTTAAAATCAAATGTGAATCAAAGAAAGGTGATTCAGACGTACACACTTTCGCTGAAAATTAAGTTCACCCATATACAATATTGTAATATAAAAATATTTGGAAATAAAATCTTATTCTAAACCATCTGGCTAGCGTGCTATAATAGTCTAATTGACATCCCACTGTGGTCATAAGTCATTACTAACCTAAGGATGTATATTTACAAGGAAGTATGGAGCACATAGTTTTATAGCAATTTGTAAATATACGACTGATGCAGATACGAATCGTGAGGTCCCCGGTTTGAATCTTGATTCTATTGAAGTGAATCATTTTATAAGGGCCAATAAAATTTTGTACGTTCTGTCAGCCAGGCTGTTTATCATATATCTGGATAAATGTCTCCAAAGGTTGAACAATATCAATGTGGTAGTCCAGATGGGCGACTCAGTGGTCACTGCTCTGCTTTATGTAGATGATGCAGTTCTGCTGGCACAGTCAGCGACTGACCTGCAGACCCTAGTCGACACAATGACAGAAGATTGTTAGAAAAGGGGTCTACACGTGAATGTGAGCAAAACCAAAATAATGGTCTTTGAAAGAGATGAAGCCAGAACAGATACATACATACATACATATCATCACGCTATATCCCTTGCAGGGTAGGCAGAGAGAACAGAGTGCCAGAGAACTCTATCTCTGCATACTTCACTCGCTTCCTCAACATTCATAATTCTCTTCATACACGCTCGCCGGTTTCGGAGACTCTTGACTCCACCTTCCTTCAGTATCTGACCGATCTGGTCTAGGTAGGTTAGTCTCGGTCTCCCTCGGTACCTACATCCTTCCACCTTCGCATTGTATATCTTCTTAACCAGACCTTCGTTCGGCATTCTTTCCACATGTCCGAACCATCGGAGCATTCCCTTTCGCATCTTTACACCAATACTCTCTTTCATACCTACTCGCTCTCTTACGTCGTCGTTACGAATGCGGTCGGTCAGCCTAACTCCACAGATTTTCCGAAGAGATCGCATTTCGACCGCATTCATTTTACTTTCATACTCTTTTCTGCATACTCAACTCTCGCTTCCATACAGTAATGTTGGGATAAGCACTGCGTTATGTATTGCTACACGTGCCTTCTGTCTGAGGTGGTGGCTGCCGAGAAGTTGCCCCAACGCTCCGTTCACTCTATTTCCCGCATTCACTCTTCGCTCTATATCAGTGGTGTACCTTCCATCTCGGCTAAATCCACATCCAAGATATACAAATTCATCCACTTGCTCTAGTACATCATTACCTATTTTTACTCTTACATCTGTTCTGGCCAGAACCTATTTTTACTCTTACATCTGTTAAGAAAGATAGAGTCATCTGCAAAGATAGAGTTCTCTGACACTCTGTTCTCTCTGCCTACCCTACAAGGGATATGGCGGGATGATATGTATGTATGTATAAAATTTCAAATAAATTTAGATTTAGAAATTTAGATTCGCAGCTTAAGCGACTGCTATGTCACGTACTTACGCGTATTCGTTTTACATTCATCATCATCATCATAATTCTCCTACTCTTATCCCAATTACTTGGGGTCGATACAATATGTACTCTTCTTTCATAGTACATATTGTAAAAGTTATTAGCAATAGTTTTATGACCGGCCACCTGCCAAACGTCAACCCTTCTTGGGAACGTAGTTGTTGAAACGGTATAAGATGGAGTTGCTCCAAGTCATTATAAGTTGTCTTTTACGACATCCACGAGCAAATTAAGGGTTTGTAGTATTCGTAGCTGCTACCACACAGCTATACTACGTAGCCGCTACATACCAGCTGCATATATTGGACTAAATATTACCAAGAGATACTATTTCTTTTTTGTTTAGGTGATCGTACGGGGTACTGTCTATTAATCTATCAACCGCAGGTACGTAGATGGCGTGAAACTGACGTACCAGTGCTTTGCTGTTGCGACATCGAGAGGATGAATTGTCAAAAAAGTAAATCTGACCATCGAAGTTAAGGAATATATTGCAGTGGCTACTTCAATTAGTGCGTAATATGCAGATTATGAGGCCTTTATATAAGGCAGACGTGCTAGAATAGGATTTTTTTTTGAGTTTGTCTTTTCTTGCAACAGATATTCTTCCATATTATATCCCTTGGTCATGTTTTACGAAACCAACGGGCGAGAACGATGGTAGTTAATTATAATAATACTACATATACTACTACTACTAAAAAAATATATAGAACATGAAATAATAATACATCTAATACAAATTTCTCTCAGATATATTTGTCAGCGATATTATGAAAACTTAGTGCGATTCAAAGAAAGACTCGTACGTATATAAAACTATTCGAAGGTCGCCAATGAAACTTCTTATTGATAAGATAATATCAATAAGTATCTAAAAGCCTCAAAAGCTATATTTTAGATAGGTTCAATCAAGCCAGTCATTGTTTTCCATTTAACACAAATGTACAACATCCGTCCATCATGACCTAATAAATCCTTTTAGTGAAGAAAATATAATGTAGAGCAAGGTCGTTCGTCAATATTAAACGATGTTGCGTATCGGCGGTGGTGGTTGAGGCTCGGCTCCATGGCGGTGGTGTTTCATGGTGTGCGATGGTGAGGGACAGAGTGCAGATACGTGCCGCACGGCGGGGTCTTGTTCGTTCACGATACCCACCCGCCGCAGTATGACGCGACCTGTGAGTCGCTCGCCCGTGCTATTCGGTAGCAAGCGTGTCACGCTGCATCGCGACAGAACCGACACAATCTCAACAAACTGCATAACATTAATATCATGTGCCCTAAAGCAATAGTGCCTTTGAATATGAAACAAAAAATCGTTAGGTAATTTTTTTTACACTGAACGAAAACTTTTAATAAAAGTAAATGTGAAATTAGAGTTATAAAATTATAAAGTTGGACTGTATTATTGTTGAGCTATTACAAGGTGCTCTATTAATCACTGTAATTTTCACGAAAGTTATTTAGCGAACAAAGAAATGTGTTTACAATGAAAAGTAACATAGCAACGGATGTCATATTAAATATTAGTTCAATTATGTAACGTCTGTAATTAATTCAGACTGGAGTATTATTCAAAATAATCCGTGCACTTTGTTATATTATATATATAATAGAATGTTTGTAATAAATTTAAATGTAACCGACAAACATACAAAACTACCGGCTATCGACATTGAAATTAAATAAAAACCGCTGTTCTTATCACCAAATAGGTAATAAACACTTTAGTTAAAAACTTAAAAGCACGTGACAAATTAATTTATAAAATTAATGATACATTTTATACTGATAGTAGATAAAGATTCATTTATATTTAATATAATTATGTTTATTAAAATTTTCAAGTGTAGCGAACTAAATAAATCGCAACTAAATAAAATATATCAATATACAGAATAATAAAAATATATCAAATTAAATTTTAAAAAATGTACTTAAATATATCATTAAATATATATTATCAGATAGTGAAATGTTTACTAAGTGAGTACGCATAGTGTTATATATATTATTTAAAACACACAACGATCAGTTCTGGTCATGGAAAACGGTGCCTTAAAATATGGGAGCAACAATAACAACAATGAAATCATTGAGGAGAAGGTGGTGAGTATATTATTAGTTTTTACAACATTTTTACAGCTGACTATTATTCTTTTCTATTATTCCCCCTATCATCATCATCATCATTCTCTTACTCTTATCCCAATTACTTGGGGTCGATACAATATGTACTCTTGTTTCATAGTATATATTGTAAAAGTTATTGGCAATAGTTATATGACCGGCTGCCTGCCAGACGCCAACCCTCCTTGTGAATGTAATTGTTGACCAAACGGCATCAGATGGAGTGGGCTCAGGTCATTATAAGGCTCTTAGTCGTCTTTTACGACATCCACGAGCAAAGTAAGGGTTGATAGTATTCGTAGCCGCTACCACACAGCACTATTATTCCCACTATATCCCTTGTAATAATAAAAATATAAAGTATACGTGTTTCCCGTGGGAGTTGTAAAAACCGGTTTAGTGCTTACCAGAGGAATGCATACTTTCCTAAGAAATTTGTGACAGCAACTATGATTGCCAATATGTCTACCAACCATGGCGATTCCGCCATTAACCCATTAGGGAAATCTTACACCTTACAGTAGATGTGAATAGGAAGGATGATTATTCATCTCTACCTCAGCAACTGTGATTACCATTATGTCTACCAAGCATGGCGATTCCGGAATTAACCCATTAGAAAAACCTATGCCTTATAGTAGATGTGAAAAGGAAGGACAGAGAAGAGTACTTCTATATACTTACAACTTCGTTTATATACATCTCATTATATTTTTTAAAAGAAAGAGATTAAAAGACATATTAGGCTACTATGCGACCACCAAATAGCCTGACTAGATGGATGGTCACAAGTATTTCATTTTCCGTCTGTTGTAGTGATTTTATCAGTTTTTATTTTAATCGTCTTTAGCACAACAATGATAAAAAAAAATTAAAATCAAAAAACCGACGGCGTATATTGTGAACCAAACTATGTACATAATAAAAAAAACTGATAAGCAAAAAACAAGCACTTAGATGTCCGGTGGTCTAGAATTCTATAATATATTATTAAACGAATACATATCGAAGAAAATAAAATATATTCTAATAATGGAACATAACAACTGAACAGTCAGGATCCATTGAAAAATTAGATTTGCTGTCGAATAATATCACTCCACTCCGTTGCGTCGCGCAATCAGGTAAAAAAAGGAAGGAGTCATGATACACTGTATCCTTAGTCCGACACATTTGAACTACTTTAAAGAGGTGTCTAATTATTATCTATAGAATTACAGATACAAGTACTCATTTGTCTTTATATATCTATACTTTATATATTAATATCATAAAAGTTTTTATTAATGTTATATAGATTTATAAGTAATTCGTAAAACGCCTTAATCACAAAAATACATAATTCATTTAAAAAAATATTTCATTAATAGGTAGCTAAACTATTCTTCAGTGCTATGGACTACCCTTAATTCCTGAGAAATATGGTACTTCCACGTCAAAGTCTCTTTTGTCATATCGTACCTTTATTTTTGCGGTGGACTACGATCTGGTCACAACCCGCTAACTCCGTCCGGGGCGATAGATGAAGCGGCGCGCGACTCCATAAACCCACCCGGCAATGTGCAAGCGAGAACCCGGTCTTTGTCTTCGGTGACCCATCGGTGGTCTACTCATGCGGGTATCTTCTCGAGTTGATGCCCAGGCAGCATTCACCGTCGGGGCATCGTCCTCACGCGGTGGCCTCACTCCGGGCAACCGGACCAATCCCCGGTCCAGTCACCTGATGCCTCGGCTAGGGTAGCATCAGGTGCAGGTACGTGAGTACCACTGCGCCGACCAAGGCGCCGCCAGCGACCTGAGTCCCCGTGGAGGATATCGTCCCGGACTCGTTCTGCTGCCTCCTCCAGAAGGCGGCGACCGCGTCCCAGTTCCTGACGCTGTCGACCATCGCTTTCACGATGGCTAGCAGCGTCAGGTCGGCAGCGATGGCAGCGACGAGGTCACGGCGCTGCTGGGTCAAGGTCGTACAAACCTCGAGTGTATGCTGCGCCGTATCCTCGTCACTGCCGCGCTGTTGGCAGGATGAAGTCATCTCCCTCCTTGCGATCTAGTACAGATACTTGCCAAAACATCCATGCCCCGACAAGATCTACACCAGCCGGAAAGAGAGGACTCCATGCAACCGCTCCATCCACTCTACCAGCACGGGCCGGAGGGCCTCAACGGTACGAAAATCAAATCGAGGCCTCTCCAGCCGCGTAACCCAACGGGCAATGACATCCCGGCGGGCGTCCTCATGCCAGGCGGCACCGTCGGATCGGCGGATACCGGAATGCTGTCTTCGTCGCGTATTGTAGACACCCGCTGGTAGAGATCGGAGAGCATCTCCACCTTCAGGTCCCACGGGAGAGTTCCGGCCAACGCACACGCTGCTTCGGTCACCAATGTGTGGTAATCGCGGATGGCCCTGACCACCATGGCTCTCTGTGGAGCCGGACGGTCAGAGACCTCGCCCACACGGGTGGGCCGTACAGCGGCGTCATTGAGCGGATCACCCCCATGTACAGCCGTCGGCCTTCCACGCTGGGTCCGCCCACGTTCAGCATGAGCCGTGAGAGGGCGGACGCCGCGCTGACGAGCCGAGAAGCAAGTATCATATCGTACCTGCGGAGTAGTCAACAGAATATGCTTTAAGATATTTACGAGTTTAACATCGGCCATGTTAAAAAATTAGATTAATCGAAGAAAATGAAAACTCAGCAGATCCTAGCTAACCCATCATCATAAATTAGTAAGCCAAATGTCCCATTACTATGGATGAGACCACCGTCGCATTAGTGGAACACATAATAAAACTGTATAAGTACCTCCTAGGCCGAAAGCTCGTGTGTTCGATTTTCATTCAAAAGAAATCTTTTTGCTTTTCCGTAAATATTTGTTTTAATTTAAATCGTATATTTGTAAAATTGCCTATGAAACAAACATTTACTTTTGGATCTAGGATGAATTTTAAAACTAATTTTAATTGATATGATTTTAAATTCTGTCTGTCTGTTTGTCTGCTGCGCAAGAACACAAACCTATTCACATTTTTTTAAATCATAGGCATTTTGTCCAGACAGATGAAAAAGGTAAATATTTTGTCGAAAGGCTAGACTTTATTATAATAACAAACAGCAAAAAATAAGGTTTCATAAACATTAACTCGCATTGATACCAATCTAACGATTTGGTAAAGGGCTTGCCTTGACCCGATGGCGGCAGCTGACTAACTTAATTGCTCTAAACTTAACTGAACTAAACTTAAGTGAACTAGGGTAGCTGCAGTTTTACTTTGAAAACATTTGCAGCTGTAGTTTGTAACTAATTTACTACAATTACGTATAAGATACTTATTTGAAACTATTGGGACTAAAACTACAACAGATAAAGAAGAATGTTGACAGGAGTAATGCACGATTTTTGTAAATGCTTTGATATTTGATTGTTCATCATATCATTCTCCTACTCTTATCCCAATTACTTGAGGTCGATACAATATGTACTCTTCTTTCATAGTACATATTGTAAAAGTTATTGGCAATAGTTTTATGACCGGCCTCCTGCCAGACATCAACCCTCTTTGGGAATGTAATTGTTGACCAAACGGCATCAGATGCAGTAGTGTTTTTAGTATGATATTTGACTGTTATCCTTCTATAATTTCTATTATCTGCCTATCCGTTGATATCAAGCATGAAGAGATCATTGATTTATAACGAGAATTAAAAAAATACAGAGTTTCAAAAAATCTGGTGTGTTGGACTACGACATAAATTTGGCATCGTCCTTTTGAAAAATCTTTGGTTATCACTAGAGATATTAAACAGCCTATTCGTCAAAAGAGTTGGAGACGGCAATAATTTTAACAGGCCAACTATGAATACGGACTGTATGCCTTTTGGATTTAACAGCGTTTAAATCAAACATCAAAGATTGGCTGCACAGATGGCGTAGTGGTTAAGATACCGACCTTCCGTGCTAGTGCCATGGGTTCGTTTCCTGCGCAGGACAACAATTTGTGCAATCCACAAACTGTTGTTTTGAGTCTGGGTGTGATATGTTTGCGTTAATTATATATTCATAAAGCCCCCTCTGCAATACAAGGACTATTTCCTTAGTGCAGAGCGGTGTCCTTTTAAAAAAAAAAGAATCGCCGTATCTATTTGTGATAATAGGTACTGATCTATAAATAGTTAGGCACATTCAAAGCACAATAGGTTAGTATTTCATCAAATATATTTCTATATTTATAAAATATAATATTCTTAGCAAATGCTTTTTTAATGTTTTGGATATCAACAAAACTCTTCTCTGAAATTTTAATTGGTTTACTATGAATTTTAAATAAAATTAGATCGCAAATAGCTATATATTTTCGTTGTCGTGGGGATTAGCGCGTCTTTGAAGGAAATTAAAAAACGTTTTCAATTTCTGCTCTCGTTTTAAAATAAGTTTATCTATAGAACCATTACTGTCTTTAGTATTATAAATAAATTATGTGACTAAAACTGAAAAACTATGCGACCATGGCGAGTTGGAAATATAAGCGATAAGAAATTATGGAATACACAAATGATGTTTGTTAAGACCTTGCATTTTACGGGTTATATTTATTTAATGGCCTTGAAAATTCATTTTACGGGTTATATTTATTTAATGGCCTTGAAAATTCAGTCTGTTTATGGATTTAAAAAAAACTCATGATATATTAGGGAGGAATAGACGTAGAGAAAAATATACATAACGTTTCTTGCATTCCTTTCTCTATTTAAATTACGCGATATCGTTGCCCGTGAGATAGTGATAGTTTTTTTGTCTTTTTTATACCATATTATAAAAATATGAATGAATCTTCGCAATTTTCAAATCAAATTTATACCTAGAACTTTCTGAATATTAATAACCTTTATGGGTTAGTTCTAGCATGTTCAATATAATAATATATGTGTCATTCGATTAAGTCTAAAAAAAGTGTAAAAAAAAACATATTCCTTACTGAGAAAAGTGAGGTAAAAAATCTTAATAAGAAAAATAAAATTACTTATAATACATGTTGAAATATAAAATTTAGTTTATGTTATTAGTTATATAAAATGTCATCCGTTTGTTGGTATTTAGTGACTGCGCGTAACCGGGCTGAACAAGTAGTAAAAAAATAAATCAGTGAAATACTTCCTCACTTAATGTCTTTCACAAGTACGTATAAATATGACATTGCGCTAAAATGCCAATGAACGATATAAAAATTATGCCCAATCACTTCTTGTAATCATAAATATGTAGAATCATAAATATGTAGAATAGATCAAAATTAGAGCTAGAAGATAGCACAAATACAAATTTTATCAAAACAAATGTTGTTTGCAAATGTTGTTGCATGTATTTGATTAGATTAGTAATATATTCAGATATATTTAATTAGTTAAAAGTTTGATTTCGAGCGAAAAATGATTGTCACATATGGGATTCGAACCTCCACCTTTTGGAAATCCGTTCCAATCGTGCTACCACTTACACCAACGTGAACTGTTGTATGAGATTCAATCTTCGCCTCATATTATATTTTTGTCTTTTAAAGGAAACGTGTGCCATCTACCCGACATAGTTTACACAATCCGAATCCGGGTTCAAATTCCATATGTGACAATAATTTTTCGGTCGTAATCAAGTTTTTATAAATAATCAAGCATGTTAAATGTTAAATTTCAGTAATTTAGACAATATTAACTGTATTACAGTGGCAAATGCTTTAAAAAGAATATGTACAGAAAAAAAAAATCATGAAAATGAACCAGCCAGTCACTTGCTCTACCAATACTCATAATAATGAGTCTTATATAGATTAAGAAGAAGTTGATGTTTATTAGTTAAATTTTCTACCTAGTTATCTCTGTTAGAGCTTTGAAGATAAAATTGTGGGTCAACGAATCATCATTACCCTGCTCTTATCCCAATTACTTGGGGTCGACGCAATATGTCCCTTTCTTCCACTCAATCCTATCCGATGTCATCTCTGCGTTCACTCCCTTTCTATTCATATCATGCTTCACGCAATCTATCCATCTTTTCTTCGGTCTTCCCTTACCTTTAAAGCCTTCAACATTCATACTTAAAACTCTTCTCCCAACATTACATTCATCCCGTCTCATCACATGTCCATACCAAGTCAGGCGTTCACTTTTCAACTTTTCCGTCACTGGCGCCACTTTCAAACTTCCTCTTATATACTCATTTCTTACCTTATCCATTCTTGTCAGGCCACACATCCATCTTAACATTCGCATCTCTGCTACATGCAGCCGTCTCTCGTCCGTCGCTTTTGTAGCCCAACATGCTGACCCATACAATACGGCAGGCCTTATTAAGGTTTTGTATATTTTACTTTTCAATTTTAAGGGTACTTGAGAGTCACATATGGTACCTGTGACCTGCCGCCATTTCATCCATCCCGCGTCAATTCTGTGCTTCAACGCACGATCCAGGTCGCCATTGCTTTAGATAAGTGAACCAAGGTATCGAAAGTTGGAGCATACTGGTATAGATACTCCATCTAGAGATATGGGTGTAAAATTGGAGAGACCGCCGAAATCGCAGAACATGCACTCTGTTTTTGTTCTGCTGATTTTCAAGCCAACGTTCTCCAATCTACAGCGCCATTTTTCCAGCATGCTCTGTACCTCAAGCCCATCTTCTGCGATAAGAACAACGTTGTCAGCGAAAAGCATGCACCAGGGTGCCTCTTCCTGTATCTCCGATGTTAAGGCATCCATTATCAATAGGAAGAGGTAAGGACTTAACGCCGACACTTGGTGCAGGCCCTCCCCAACACTGAACTCATCGGAGTTTCCAATAGCTGATCCTATGTACGACCTACATCACCGGTACATAGCACAGACTAACCTTATATACTTCACAGGTATACTTTTCTCTTTCAGTGCCCACCACAAAACTGTTCTTGGTATTCTGTCGTATGCCTTCTTTAGGTTAACGAATACCATATGCAAGTTTTTGTGTGCACTACGAAATTTTTCACATAGTTGACGCAGTGCAAATATGGCATCCGTTGTCCCACAACCCGGCATAAAACCAAACTGGTTTTGGGTGACCTCACTTTCCTCTCGCAATCGCTTCTCAATTACTTTTTCCCACACTTTCATACTATGTGACATGAGCTTTATTCCTCGATAACTGCTACAGTCTTGACATCCCCTTTATTTTTAAAAATGGGCACTAAAGTGCTATTGCACCACTCGTCGGAGATTTCTTCTTCCTGCAGTTATTTATTGAAGAACAAAGTCAGCCCCTCATAACTTCGCTCTCCTAAAATCTTCCACACTTCAACTGGTATACCATCCGGCCCTACAGATTTCCCATTTTTCAAACTAATCACTGCCTTTTTTACTTCATCTAATGTAAGTTCATTCACTAGGCCGGAGTTCTCTGATTTATCTTTTAAATCTCCACTCCATGTATTCTCTTCGTTCATAAGTCTTTCAAAATACACCTTCCAACGCACTTGTATTTCCTCATCTTTCATCAGAACCTTGCCTGCTTCATCTTTTATACACTTTACATGCCTAATATCTCTCGCTCGTTCTTCCCGTGCTTTTGTAATGCGATACAGCGCTTTTTGCCCTTGAGGCCCATTTAAGGAGTTATATATCCTTTCTTGGGCCTGAGCCCTCGCCGTAGCTATCGCCCTTTTAGCCTTTTTCTTGCATTCTTTGGATTCGCTCTTTATCACTTTCTTCACACTTTCATTATCCTCTTTCTGCCACTTCTTAAATATATTTTTCTTTTCTTTCAATACCTGTTGCACATCTTGATTCCACCACCACGTATCCCTATCAATTACACCTTTTCCTTTCGTTTTTCCTAAAATTACTCTAGCTGTATTAGAAATACAGCTAGCCATTTCATTCCAACATACATTCACAGATTTACTCTTCATATCATTCATTCCACTCATTTGTTCTATCACACCTTGTATAAATCTACTTGCATACTCTGTCCTCTCAAGCATGCCCCATTTTAACCAGGCCATTTTAAGGGGGCCGGTTTTTGGTCTTCAGTGAGCGTATTTTTATCTTAGTATTTAACACTAACAGTCTGTGCTGCGATACAAGTGCTTCACCCGGCACCACCTTGCAGTTCCTCACATAGCCCAACTTACTTCTCTTAACAAGAAAGTAGTCAAGCTGTGTGGAGTAGTTGCCACTTTTATAAGTAATTAGATGTTCATCACTTTTCTGAAACCATGTATTAGCAATGGCCAGGTTAAGTGATGAAGCTACTTGGAGCAACGCCTCACCACCAGCATTACGATTGCCGTACCCCCAACCTCCATGCACTCTTTCATAGTTTGCAGCTCCTAAATGTCCATTAAAATCACCTCCTATACATATCTCTTCACTATCTGGAATCCCTATCATAACTGCATCAAAATCCTCCTAAAACTTTTCTTTCTCCTCAT
Organism: Lymantria monacha; assembly: GCA_905163515.2. Taxonomy (NCBI): domain Eukaryota; kingdom Metazoa; phylum Arthropoda; class Insecta; order Lepidoptera; family Erebidae; genus Lymantria; species Lymantria monacha. The sequence goes on from LR991082.1 coordinate 21,841,943, forward strand.
CCTTACATCCGGCTTGGAGTGCATACGCGCTAATAACATTCAGAATCACACTCTCCCAAACTATTTTCACATCTATTAATCTATCATTCCTCCTTGTTACATTCGTCATACATTCTTTCAAATTCCTATCAAATACTACACCTACACCATTTCTTTTTCCATCACTACCACTGTAGTAAAACTTGTATCCTTCACCAATTTCTCTAGCTCTAGTTCCCTTCCATTTCGTTTCTTGCAGACATGCAACATTTATTCTTCTCCTTTTTAACAAATCCGCCGACTCCCTTCCCCTTCATCGTTCCAACATTCCGACTCGCATACCACAATCTTACCTCTTTCGTACTGAGGGCTTGCTTCTTACGTCGCACCCGCCCGTGTTGCAACAACCCTTGTCCATTTCCCGCAGAGACCGGGTGCTGTCCCTGCGCGTCGCCTGCGGGGTACGCCCTTTTTTTTTTTTTTTTTTTTTTTTTTTTTTTTGTGGTGGGCCATGGACGTCGCACCCCGCCAAATCGGTCCGGGGTGACGGAAGAGGCGGCGCGCAACCCCATTGACCCACCCTGCAAGCACCTCTTCTTCGCCATGCGAGCGGGCCACCGGTACCCGATCTTTGTCTTCGGTGGCCCGCTCGGCGGTATGCCCTCTCGGGCTCCTCTCCTGTTGACGCCCCGACAGATTTCGTCGTCGAGGCGTCGTCCTCACGCGGTGGCCTCGCGTCGGGTGACCGGACAATTCCCCGGTCCGATCACCCGAAGCCTCGGTTAGGGCGGCATCAGGCGCAGGTATTCGCGCCTGCGCCGCCCCGGCCGCGGGCGGCGGCCCGGGTCACGGGAATCCTCCCGGGCCCGTTCCGCCGCCTCCTTCTGCGAGATGACAGCCTCGCAGAAGGCGGCGACCGCGTCCCAATTCCTGACGCTGTCGACCATCGCCCTCGCGACAGCCGGCAGCGTCAGGTCGGCACCGATAATAGCGACGAGGTCGCGGCGCTGCCCGTCCCAGCCCGAGCATTCCTCGAGCGTATGTTGCGCCGTGTCCTCGTCACTATTGCAATGATGGCAGCCCGGAGTCCATTCCCTGTGCACGACCGTGTGCAGGTATTTCCCGAAACACCCGTGCCCCGTTAACACCTGCACCAGTCGGAAGGTGAGGACCCCGTGCCGCCGCTCCATCCATTCCATCAGTACGGGCCGGAGGGCCTCAACGGTAATGACACCGTGTCTAGGCCTCTCCAGCCGCGTAGCCCAACGGGCGATGACTTCTCGGCGGGCGTCCTCGCGCCAGGTGGCTATCTCGTTAAACGATGGGGAGCCACCCTCTTCGCGCATTGAGGTAACCCGCCGGTAGAGGTCGGAGAGCATCTCCGCCTCTAGGTCCCACGGGGGTGTCCCGGCCAATAGGCACGCCGCCTCTGTCGACACCGTGCGGTAGCCGCGAATGGCTCTGACCGCCATGGCTTGCTGTGGCCTCCACAGCACCGCCCTGAGCTGGGCGTTCAGAGCCCTCGCCCACACGGGTGCGCCGTACATGGCCATTGAGCGGATCACCCCCGCATACAGCCGTCGGCCCTCGAAACTGGGTCCGCCCACATTCGGCATGAGCCGAGAAAGGGCGGACGCCGCGCCGACCAGCCGGGGAGCAATTTGGCGAAAATGCTCCCGGAACCACCATCGCCCGTCGAGCACCAGACCCAAGTACCTCATATGGGCCTGGATACTGATGTGGATGGAGTTGACGACTAACGAGGCGCCGATGGGCAGCCTCACACGGGGCCCATGGAATAGTAGGGCCTCCGTCTTGTTTAGGGCCACCCTGAGCCCCAGCGCCTCGATTCGCCTGACCATCTCCTCGGTGCCGAGAGTGGCCAGGCTCGCCGCCTCTTCGAGTGTCCTGCCTCGGGCTGTGACGAGCGTGTCGTCAGCATAGCAAATAACGCTCAGCCCGGGGGGGAGACTCCCTCTCAACGCCCAGTCGTACCCGATGTCCCACAGAGTCGGCCCCAGAACCGACCCCTGCGGAACACCGCACGACATGGGCGTCCGCACAATGTCCCCTGCGGGGCTCGCGTAGAGAACACTGCGCCCCTCCAGATAGTCTGCCACCAGCTGCCTGAGGTACAGGGGCACTCCATGGAACCGGAGCGCCTCCCTGATGCAGCTGAATGGCAGACTATTGAAGGCGTTGGCGATGTCCAACGACACCGCCAACAACACTCCTTTGCCGGCGACAGCCTCCGCGGCCGTCTGCCTCAGGCGTAGCAGGGCCCCGATGGTCGAACGCCCCTTCCGAAACCCAAATTGAGCGTCCGACAGATCGGGCCCCACCTCCTCCAGGTGCTGGACGATGCGGGCTGCGAGGACACGCTCCAGCAGCTTACCCACATCGTCCAGAAGCACAATGGGCCTGTAGGCCGACGGCGAATCCGGGGGCCGTCCCGGCTTTGGCAGGAGAACCAACCTCCCTTCCTTCCAGCACTCAGGGAACTGTCCAGACGTCAGACAGGCGTTGAACAGTCGCCTGAGGCGAGGTTCGAGATGCTCGAGGAGCAACGTCAACACCCGGACTGGGACTCCGTCCGGGCCGGGGGCCGTGGTGGCGGATCGAATCTTCGCCACGGCTGCCCCCACTTCCGACTCCGTCACGGGCGGAACACTCTCGACGGCCTCCCGGTCGAGATCTGGCGAAGCCATGACCGGGGGCGTGTGCTCCGACTGCCGCGGGAACAGCTCCTCGACCACTCTACGAAGGAGGTCAGGCTGGAGGGTCTCGGTGAGGGGGGGGCCCTGCGCGCGAAGCTTATTCAGCGACGCGCGATACGGGCGACCCCAGAGGTCACGGTCGAGACCGTCCAGCATCTCCTGCCAACTTGCGTCCTTGGCGGACCGGATGGCCAGCCGAAAGGCGGTACGCGCACTGCGGTACGCCTCGTACAGCTGGCCCTCCCGCTCAACATCGCGGCGACGCCGCCGACTGCGGGTGTAGGACCTTCGGGCACTAATGCACGCCGCACGAAGGTCCGCCAGTCTTGGGGACCACCAGTAGACCCCCTGCCTCGGAAGTAGACGCCGCACCCTGGGCATGGCCGCATCGCAGACCTGCGTTAACGCACTGCGGATGCGGACAGCCTCAACGTCCACTCCGTCCGCTGGGGGTGGTGAGGACAGCCACGTGTTCACGATGGCCGCCTCCGCCAGTAGGTCCCTATCTAGACGCCCCACAGCCCACCGCGGAAATGCGGGAGCCCGGTCCGCCCTGTGACCCCTGCTGGGGTCCCGGAGAGGGGAGACCTCCATCCGGATGTATCGGTGATCCGACAGGGTCTCCGCCTCCTCCAGGACACGCCAGTTCCTCACTCGTGGTGCGACAGCGGGGCTAGCGAACGACAAGTCCACTATCGACCCACCCTGCTGTCGCACACACGTGTTCACTGAGCCTCTGTTTAGGACACAGAGGCCCAGTGACGCCGCCCACTCCACGATCGCCCGCCCACGATCGTCCGTCATCGGGGACCCCCACGCCGTGGATTTGGCGTTGAAGTCCCCCAGGACCAGGACGAGGCCCGGTGCCAGTCGCCGTATCGAAGCCTCCAAGGTGGTGAGGGAGGCCCCGAAATCGTCCATCCTCCTATTAGGGGAGAGGTATACACTGTAGAGCGTGACCCCTCCCCAATCCGCCGCGACAAATTCCTCGCCCCTATCCAAGAGGGATAAGGACGGGAAGTGCCGCTGCGTGGAGGTGACGATTGCCGCGGTTCCGTTTCGGCTGACCACCCAATTGGGGCGATCAGGCACGACGTACGGTTCCGCGACTACGGCTGCACCGATCGACCACTCCGCCATGGATTGCAGGAGGAGATCCTGCGCACCGGCGGAATGGTTGATGTTGGCCTGCAGGAGGTGAGTGGACTGGGCAGCCATTAATGGGCCGTGTCCATCATCACCTCCTGGCTTGCTGCGGGCGATCGGACCGCGCTAGGAGCGGGAGCGGCCGGAGTCGAAGGGCCGCTCCGCCCCTTTGGAGCCGAAGCCGGAGGTCTGCACGCCCCAGAGCCCATGGGGTGCTTGGCGGGCTTATTGCCCGCCGCACACGCGGGGCAGTGGGGCGGGGCGGCGCAAGATGCCGCCATATGCCCAGTCTGACCGCAGCGGAAACAGAGTCCGCCGCAGTCAAAGCAATTAGTGCATGTTGGCCGGGTGTGCCCGACCGCCATGCACTTGAAACACCTCGCAGGCCGGTGCTCCAGCACGGTGACTCGCGCTGAGCTCCAGCCCACGAGGAGCCTGCCTGAGTCGGCCAGTTGCCTGACCGACTCCACTGGGCACTGCACCCAGGCAGCACCTACGCCGCCCGGACCGGGCCGGATGGCGCCAACCCGGACGGTGTCCATGGGACACCCGGTTTTCGAGGCAATGGCCTCCCAGATGTCTTCCACCGTCACGGAGTCGTCCAGACCCGCAATGCGCATTTCGGCGCACTTCACGGGTCTGGCGATTTTAACGCCACCCTCCTCGGCGAACAGACCTCTCAACTTCGACGCCACGCTATCGGCCGTCCTGGTGCCCTCGGCCCCAGGGAACTCTAGAATCCGAGCCCCTGTCCGGGCCTTGCGGGTCCTGGCTTCGACGCCTCCTATGTCGGAGACGTCGAGCTCCCGCCGGGCTTTCCTCAGAACGGCCTCATAGCTGAGGCCCCTTTCTGCCGCCTCAGGCAGCACAGTGATCACCACTGCGGCTGTCTTCGGCGGCCGGAGCCCCTTGCGCGACCTCTTCTTCTTCGTCGTGCCGCCTCCTCCGGCTCCTGCCTGGGGGGCGACGACCTCAGCGGCGCGCTTGGCCGCCGCTCTCCTCCTCTGGCCGCGACTCTTTCTGCCGCGCTCGGCCACCTGCCAACCCTGTTCGGGCGTAGCGGGCGTGCCGGGCGCTGAGGGCGTAGTCGCGGCTGCGCTAGTCGTCGCTGGCGGTGTTGGTGCTGGCGACGACTGCAGTCCGGCAGGAGCCGGTGCTGTCTTCCTCTTCGGAGCAGGCCCCTTCTTCTTTGGCCCAGCCGCGGCTGCGGCGTAGCTCACCCCCACGCGGCCACCCTGACAAGGTAGCGGGGCGGGGGCTGGTGCCGCATATGGGCGCTTGTCCGCGGCGAGAGGCGGCCGAACACGTGGTTCTGGAGGCAGCCTTGCCTCCAGAACGGCCAAGCGCGCATTGACCATATTACCGACGGCGTCGATAATGGCGCGCAAGGCCTCGTCCGACACACCCCCCACCGCGGGCAGCGGGGTCGGTGTCACCGGCTGGACCTCTGCCGGGACCTGCTCCACGACGGCGACAATTGGCGTGTTGGTCGGCGGCGCACGCTCCGCGGTCAGAGGCGTCTTCCTCTGTGCGGCGGCAGCCACTGGACGGCCGGCGCCTCGGGGCGGTTTCGGAGCGGCGACGACGGCGACAGCTCCTCGGCGGCTAGCACTGGCCGGCGGCGCAGTTGGCGCAGGCGGCGCAGTTGGCGCAGCCGGCGCAGTTGGCGCAGCCGGCGCAGTTGGCGCAGGCGGCACGAGCCGCCCCATTTGAGCCCTCAGCTCGGCCACGTCCTTGGCGAGGGCGCGATTGGTCCTCCGCACTGCGGCCAGCTCCGACTCCAGCCGGCGGTTCTGGGCCCGCAGACCTGACACCTCGCCACCAAGGCGGGCGTTTTCGGCCTGCAGGGCCTCCATATTTGCGGCTGGGGCGCTCGCGCGGGCACCAGCGGCCACCACTTCGGTGGGAGGGATGCTGGACGACACCCCCAGCACCCTCGCGGCGGCCGCCTCGTTGTCGGTCTGCCTGCCAGCCTCAGCCCCTCCACGCACTTTGCCGGCCGGGGAGTGGGTCGCCCTTCCCGACACCGCAGCCCCTCGCCCTCTGCGAGAGGCCGGCACTTTGGGGGGAGGCATGATCGTCACACTCCCCTCGGAATCGGCGCTCGAGCTGCCATCCCTGTTCAGGGGGCGCTTCCGCACCTTCGAGGGGAGGGCCTCCTCCCTTGTCGTCGGAGCCGCAGCCGCAAGACGCGGCGACGACCTGGCGGCGGCGGTTTCCTGCGCCGACCCGCTAGCCTCTTTGGACGGCTCTGCGGAACTACCGCCCTCGTCCATTATATCGGCAGATCCACTGCCCTCGTCTCTGGACGGCTCTGCGACACTACCGTCGCCCTCGTCCATTGACGGCTCTGCAGTGGATCTGCCGCCGTCTTCCTCCAGTTGGGCGGCAGCGGCGGCCTCCTTCTGCGCCCTCCGCTCCGCCATACGCTTCCTTTCTGTAGGAGAAGCCTTTCCCGTAGTCCAGTTGGCCCGTTTCCGGTACTTCCTCGGCTTCTTCTTTTGGGCCTCCGTAGTCTGTGCCGGGCCCTCGGCGGACGCCTCAAGTCCCGAGGACGAGGCGTCGTTTATGCCAGTTTTATTTTGCCTTGGCAAGGCCGTCAGTTGGGAATCCGAAGCTTCCCCGTCTTCAATATTTATAATAGGCAATTCCATTTTGGTCCCACGATTATGGGAGAAATAAACGGTCGACCCGGGCAGAGATCCCTGTACCCGGGCAAGCCTACATTTACCAACCAGGGGGTCGGCTGGTACCCTGGCTGGAGCGTGCTAGGAACAGAACAGCCCATCTGCCATGCATCCTCTCGCCGCACGCCAGAACTTAGGATTCTGGGTAATTTCCGAATTCGAATGTTAATTCGAACTCTTTATAGAGGTTGTCTTCCTCGCGGTCCGGGCGGTTAAGCCAAGACCCTCGTTCCTGATACTACGCCTCACGACCACTTGTCTTGAAGCAAGATATCAGGTTTACGATATGTCGGCGGTGGCATAAGCCTGCCCAGCCCTCAAATGAATGAGTGACCGGGCCCGTCCGAAATTTCGCCTCCTGTATCCTCTACAAATAGAGGGTCAGGAGCGAATTGGGGCTCAACCCATTGCTGGGGAACCCCCCCTCGCGCCAGAGATTCGCTACGGGCGACAATTCGACAGTGGGATCTGGGGGACTGTCGCCCGCACCCAGGGTACACCACGCGGAGGTTTCTGGCGTCGTACGCGGGGTACGCCCTAGCCCTGTCATTATCTTTCATAACATGGTACATATTGCAAAAGGTTTCGGCAATAATTTTTATGACCGGCCGCCTGCCTGACGTCAACCCTCCTTGGGAATGTAGTCGCTGACCTGACGGCATCAGATGATGTTGGCCCAGGTCAAAGTAAAGCAATTGTGGGTCAACGAATGTACCTTAAAATATCAGCTACCACAGTTCATTACACTCACGTTAGCCTATTGTTCTATAAAACCAGTTTATTAAATTTTCGCTAAACAAAACTTAAATATATTTTGCATAAACGCAATTATCTATGTAGGTTAGCTATACTCATAAATATATAAATCTAGAAAAGGATTATTAAAAGGATAAAAAAATATTGCTATAGAAGTAAGTAGTGGGTTTACGAATGAACATGGACAAGACGAAAGTCATGTCAAATGCCCATGTCATTCCTGTACCGGTTCTAGTTGGCAATGCGATTCTCGAAATTGTCGATCATTATGTTTACCTTGGACAAACAGTCCAGTTAGGTAGGTCCAATTTCGAGAAAGAGGTCAGCCGACGAATCCAACTCGGTTGGGCAGCGTTCGGGCAACTTAAGAGGATCTTCTCAACCAACATACCTCAGTGTCTGAAAACACGGTCTATGACCAGTGTGTGTTACCGTGGTATATATTATAGTAGTAGCCGTTATAGTCGCTCAGCGTGCTATGGAGCCGGCTATGCTAGATATATATAGCTAGTTCTAGAGTGGCGACCACGTACCGGACGACGCAGTGTGGCACGCCCCCCCCACTAGGTGAACAGACGACCTAGAGAAGGTTGCTGAGCGTCGTTGGATCCAGGTGGCACAGGACCGCACTCTGTGGCGCAACATGAGGGGGCCTACGTTCAGCAGTAGACGGCAATAGGCTGAAATGAAATGAAAAATGATAGAAATACTACTACCATTTAAATATATATATGAATGATATAATTTAATAATACAATAATCACAAAAAAAATGTTGAAAATATTAATTAATATTTTAAAAGAATCTAGCCAATTAATTCATCATTATAACACATTACATATAATGCAATAATTATGAATATTCATGTAAAACTACATACATATTTAATAATAATAATTAATTATAAAAGATCTTCCCATTTCGTTATATTGTCGTGTCCGATAAGGTTCATAATTACCATGACTTTCTTATGACCTTATTATATGAATTATATTTCTACATTTTCTACTTCTGCAATTGAAAATAGAATTCTAGTATGTAGTTGCTTACTATAATGTTTATAGTTGATTTCATTTTAATCGGCCATTTTGTATTGTGTATTTTCATAATTTTGATGATTTGAAATATATGTTAATGTATAGCATTAGCATAAAAAACTATAAGCACTATGTTATTCCTTCTGAATATAAAAAAAATGTAAGTTAGGTAATTTACAATATTTAAGCGCCCTATAATGTGAAAATAATAGAACGTTTTACGGCAAAAAAATATTTTTGTGATGTAGAAATATTGCAAATATAATTATGATATATTACATTTGATTGCGTATAAAAACTAATTGTTTTTTTTTTCAATCATTATCAAAAATACAGACTAAATAAATAACTTCTATTTGGAGGTTATTTTTTTTTACTTCCTTAATAATCTGGGCAGGCGTATAATTATAATCTTCGTTGCGTCAAACACGATTTTGCATTCTCTATTGCTGCAAACACGTTACACTTAAGTTAATCCTCTTGATTACTGAGTGCCTATCTGTGTTGACGTAACGGTAATAAAAGTGGCAACCTTCCTGTAGGTGGCGGCTCAACCACCTACGGCTTTCTCTAAAGCAAACATATTTATTCTCTACAAATGTCCGATTTGAATTCTTGATGATCTCGTTCGCACGTATTAATAGCAATCGTTGGAGTGAGAGAGACATCCAGTCTATGCATTCTAATGACTTCATCTAAAGTGTTAAGGAAATGTTTAAAAGTATGTCATATCCTTTAAATACCCATATCCTTTCTGCCATCGCACAAATCAACATCGTGACTAGGCTCATCCACATAGAACTTTTTCATCGTTATTTTAATCTAATTATCTGTATTTTCTGATGCGAACTATCAACAGTGCTACCAAATAGGCTCGCGATTATATTAATAGATTATTATTAGGTAGGTATAATGATAGGGTTTTATCGTAATACATGTAGGCAAGATAGTCTTAGACTAGTTTCATCTTTATTTTCATATAACTCACTAACGCCAAACTATACTATGCTAACTATGAAAGACAATGTAATGAGAAAGGAGCGACATAACGAAGAAATATGTCACTCTAATCTTACAGCCTAAGCTTGCTAATGCGGTGTTTCTTATCCTTGTCCTTTTATAAACAAGGGTTAATAGAGCACTATTCTAATGTTAAGTACTGTAATGAGTTTTGATGAAATTGAGAAATTGAAAATATAAAACATTTTAACGAGCGTGAAGAAGAACTAAGGATATTATTATACATTATTTATAAAATCCGATTACGAAATGAAAAATGATGTCGCAAGCGGGATTCGAACCCGCGCCTATTGGGATTCCGGCCCAATCGTGCTGCCACTACACTACCGCGACTAATTGTAGGACATGCAAATTTTATTTCGTATTGTATTTACGTCTTAAGGTGACGGTATGCTATCTACCCGACAATGTTTACACATTGTTATAGGCTTAATACTTCAAACTTTAAAGTTAGAAATGTATTAAACGATGACACAACCTTGTTATTTAAATTACTGAAATTTAGCATTTAATATGCTTAATTATTTATAAAATCCGATTACGAAATGAAAAATGATGTCGCAAGCGGGATTCGAACCCGCGCCTATTGGGATTCCGGCCCAATCGTGCTGCCACTACACTACCGCGACTAATTGTAGGACATGCAAATTTTATTTCGTATTGTATTTACGTCTTAAGGTGACGGTATGCTATCTACCCGACAATGTTTACACATTGTTATAGGCTTAATACTTCAAACTTTACAGTTAGAAATGTATTAAACGATGACACAACCTTGTTATTTAAATTACTGAAATTTAGCATTTAATATGCTTAATTATTTATAAAATCCGATTACGAAATGAAAAATGATGTCGCAAGCGGGATTCGAACCCGCGCCTATTGGGATTCCGGCCCAATCGTGCTGCCACTACACTACCGCGACTAATTGTAGGACACGCAAGGGAGGTAATATCATAATCACCTTACACACATCTCACTGCTGAGCTAGAACCTCCTCCATACTATACCATGCTAATCAGACGGGAATAGGTGAAATAGTAGGTTATACCATCGACCCGGACAACATTAGTGAAGTGTCCAACCTACCAAAAAAATAGGATATTAACTTTTAGATCATTATCGCTATAAGTATTACTTAGTTTCTAACTGCTGTGTGGTAGCGAAGAGCATTAACGACCTGGGCCAACTACATCTGATGCCGTCTGATCAACAATTACATTCCCAAAAAGGATTGACGTCTAGCAGGCGGCCTGTCATAAAACTATTGCCAATAACTTTTACAATATGTACTAATGAACGAAGAGTACATATTGTATCGACCCCAAGTAATTGGAATAAGATATTACTTAGTTTTTAACCTCGAGTTGTTAATTTTAAGATGTTAGCAGCTAATAATCGATGTGCCGATTGGTTTATAGAAGCTTCATTTATTATTTAGTAATGTTAGCTGCAATCACAACTGTTTCTACAAAATCGATAGTAAATATACCTACAATATTAATTTTATCTAAAATATTTTAAAGTAAACCAAATATTGTTTATTATATAAGTATACTAGCAACTCGCCCTCGCTTCGCTTCGGTTACGTCTGTTCAGTTGTGTAGTTTACTTTCGCTACATAGAATTCCTTTTAAGAGAAGGAATTTCTTAAAATCCTACTTCATTTCCCGACTAGAAAACAAGTATGGTTCAACCAGATCATGTATCTGGACCCGATCAGGATAGAATGAGGCATGCCGGATCCGGCAAACCCGATCAGGACCAGGTCTGGTCCTGATCAGGACAGCCTGATGTGAAATAACATCAAGTATGGAAAGGCATACCGGATCAGGACCAGATCAGGACCAAATAAGGATAGCCTGATGTGAAATATCATTAAGTATGGTAAGGCATACCGGATCAGGACCAGATCAGGACCAAATAAGGATAGCCTGATGTGAAATATCATTAAGTATGGTAAGGCATACCGGATCAGGACCAGATCAGGACCAAATAAGGATAGCCTGATGTGAAATATCATTAAGTATGGTAAGGCATACTGGATCAGGACCAGGTCAGGACCAAATAAGGATAGCCTGATGTGTAATATCATCAAGTATGGTAAGGCATACCGGATCAGGACCTGATCAGGACAGAATGAGGCATGCCGGATCCGGCAAACCCTATCAGGACCAGGTCTGGTCCTGATCAGGATAGCCTGATGTGAAATAACATCAAGTATGGTAAGGCATACCGGATCAGGACCAGATCAGGACCAAATAAGGATAGCCTGATGTGAAATATTATCAAGTATATAGTAAGGCTTGTAGTATATCAGAACCAGAAACAGTTTTCGTAACACAAAAAAATATCAATCAAAATTCCAAAAAGTGACATGATTGTCATAGTTATGCATTATGCCACGGCGAAATTGTATTTGCATCATAGGAGATTAATCTGAAATCTTTAATTAATCATATGTATTTAATAATAATAATAATGTTTAATTAATAATATAAAAATAATTTATATTTGAAGTAAAAAACAAAAATAAATAATATATATATAAAAATGTACCTAACATTTGAAAACATAGATAGATAGAAATATTATATTGTAACAGCCATTCTAACATTTAATGTTTTGGGTCATAATAAATAGATGGCGTTAGTAAAATGACGTCATTATTTGAATCGCGATGTTAAGATTCTCCGAAGCGTAATGACATGGCCTAATATTAAATTAGTTGTTATCGGATCAGATTAAAACAGATCGATCAAGTAATGAATGAGAAATTCAGGCGACAGTTGCAGTCGTTAGCATCTGGTGGTTGCTCCATAATTGGAACGGCTCACTGGGACTCTCTATGATAAGAATATAGCACTGCATTCGGTGCCTATGTCATATATTAATTTATATTTTTACCTATTAAACATGTTCTTTAAGATGTTCATGTTTTTTAAAAGGACCGGACTGGGCATACTCGTTTTGGATCAGGCAAGATATAAAACGCAGATGATTGATTTGGTTCCGATCAGCAAAATTTCTTTCGGACCCGATCAGGAACGCCTGATCTGGACCCGATCAGGAATGCCTGATCTGGACCCGATAAGGTTTTCCTGATCGGGTCCAGATATATCTTCTGCGTTACATGCCTTATCTGGTCCAGATCGGGCATGCCCGGTCCGGTCCTGCTAAGGAAGACGAAAAAATTTCTAGTCGGGTTGACCTTCACAGGGCAAAAAGAAAGTCCACACTAAATTCCAAGTCTGTGGGAGCTATATTGAAAAATGTGATTTTTACACCCCAGCAAACCCCCTTACGGGTGGAATTTCGTAAAATCCGTTCTTAGCTGACCTCTACTCGGCGAAAGGAATATTCCTACCAAATTTAATGTCTGTAGGCCTTATAGTTCCAGAGATATCGTGATAAGTCAATACATAGGTGTAAATCTCTTATATATACCACATCTTGTTTATTTTTAACAATATTATAGTATACTTACTGTATACATACTTTATTAGTATTTAGTTGAGATGGATGATAAGGTAGGAATACAACGTGGATATCATAAAAAGCCACTAAGAAAGATAATATATGGAAAACATAACAGCAAGAATAAGAAAACACGAAATATATCTTGGAAAGCAATGTACTATAAGGTTAATTAAATTTTTCTCCTATCATGGAGGAGGCTCGAGCCTTTTCATTTTTATGTTAAAAATTAAATAAAATTTATACAACATGTAAATAATTTGGATCCAAAATTAATAACCAATAATACTAGATGTATAAAACGTCTCTAATATCCATGACATGTTAAACATTGATCACATTAATCCTCCTGGGAATAGTTTAGTTACCAAATGGTGTAAAGTACATATTATACGAAATATTAGTATAGCAAAAATGTAATTAAAATAGATGAAAGTAGTTTGATTTCGTTTATTTGTATAACGATCCCGTACATATACAATAGCTAGTATAATTTATAGTTTTAGATTCAATGTTCATTGTAATACTTTTATTTTTTAAAACTTAAAAAACAAACATCGAAATAATTGCCTATTACAACCTGGCCAATATTAGGCCAATTGCTAAAATATCTCCAATATCGTGTATGCCGAGTATCTACTCAGCAATATCTACTGATAATAATGATAATCAGTTTAGTTTTTTTATTTTTTTTATTTTAAGCTATTCCACAGACTTTCTAAAATAGTTTTGTTATAACTGTTCACTTTTGTTGTAAAAAATTGTGATTTCTTTTTAAATGTCTTTCTAATAATTTTAACGCCTTATTAGTTTTAAAGAAAAGCAGTCTGTTCATTCTTTCCCTAAATGTATCGTGATTGTAATTAAACAAGAATTCCATCTTAATAAATCACACCACAATTTACCTCATCATCTCATGATGGTCACAGCTCGGACACGTCCCACTGCTTCGAGCCTCCTCCATGATAGAAGAAGAAATTGACCTCCTATACCGCCCTATTCAGACAGGTTTATATGGTTTTATTTTGAGTTTTCTATTTCTTGTATTTTCATAGTTCTCTTTATCTGCAAATTATATCCCTTAGTCTTTTTTATGACTAAGTTTGATAGCAGCTACGAATACTACCAGCCCTTAATTTGCTCGTGGATGTCGTAAAAAACGATTAAGAGCCTTATAATGACCTGGGCCAACTCCATCTGATGCCGTTGGGTCAACAATTACATTCCGAAGAAGAGTTGACCTCTGGCATGCGGCTAGTCATAAAACTATTGCCAATAACTTTTACAATATGTACTATGAAAGAAGATTTCATATTGTATCGACCCCGAGTAGTTGGGATAATAATAGGAGAATGATGAGTGATATTTTATGACATCCACGAGCAAAAAAACGGAGTGATAAATTGTATTCTTATTCTATCACCACACGAAGAAGAACAGCGCTCTGGCTCTAGATATAAATTCAGGGTTTATATAGATTATGAATTAATTGTCATGCTCAATCACGGCAAAAGGTGAATTTTAAGTTTGACCGGTATGTGTACATATATAAAGAATATTGACAATAAAGACTATACAATAAAAAAGGTATGACATAATAAAATCCAATTTAATAGTTTTTTGATACACCTTTTCACTTACGCATTTCAATGATAATAGTGAATATTATAATATATTCTGACTCGTTTTAAAAAGTAAAAAGTTGCTTTCCGAGAATGTGTAGTACGAGTATATTGTCTTTCTATGCAGAAAGAACTTACAAAGAGCGTAATGATAGCCACTTCCGTGCATAAATGACGTGCCTGCAAATGAAACGCTATAAAAGAAAAATCCGATTCTTGCTTCATGGTTCCTTCATTGTTCTTTCGAAGGGCGGCTATCGTAAAATTTTATAAATAAGACGAGGAGCAACCATCTTTATGTAATAGCTGTAAATATTTTAAACCTTTTTTTCATTGGGTATTTATTTGATAACAATGTTTTCATTCAATCTTACATATAAAATATAGGGTTTCATGTCATTTCAGCTATAATCACAACCGAGAGCACAGGGAAATAATTTTAATCAGCTACCCTTATCGGTTTAAAGTACTTAAAAATTTCAACATTCCAATCTTTATAAACTAGTCTACCTTTAATATAATGTATAATTAAATAAAAGTTGAATAATGTTAAGTTCAAAAATTGTATATTATGCCTCAAACAATTTTCTTGGAGGGTACATTATTCCCTTCGAGTTTTAGGATCCCATGTTACCTTTCCATCGCCTTAATAGGTTGAGTGAGATGAGCAAAGATCACAGCCTAAACGAAAATAAATAAAAGTTCTCATAAACAAAACCGATATATAATTCCACACATGATCAAAACAAGCAGCAACTTAAAATAATTTTTCATAACGCAAGCTGTTTTTAGTGACAGAATGCAATGATTAATCTCCCATTTGTTTCAAAAGTTATTTTTATTTATATAACATATGTATAGGTATTTAATTATAGAAGAACGAATTGTCACGTACTACCAAATAGGTACAATATAACTAAGCACTACTAGTTTAGAAAAAAAAAGTGGAAACCAAAATACTTGAGGTAGCTCAACCCAAAACCAGTTAATTTTTTTTTTTTTTTTTTTTTCCAAACATTCGTATGTTTGGGCTACTATCTCCCCTGACATGATCAGGGACCTTGTTTAGATTTGATTCCATTACAATACGATACAATTTACAAGTTGAAAAGAACAGAAAGTACAAACACTAAAGTACATACAGAACATAACTATGTATTAGATTAAGGTTAAACTATTAGAAAAGTAGAATACAGGAAATTAAAACTAGATAATGAGGGAGTAATTAACTATTATTATTATTTATATATTTCTTTTTTTTTTATTATTATTATTATTTTATTTACTTTTTTTTTTTTTTTATATATATATTTTTTTTTTTTTTTAATTTTTTTTTTTTTTTTTTTTTTTTTTTTTTTTTTTTTTTTTTTATAATAATATATGAAGAATTTATAAATAGAGTTATTTAAAGTAATAAATAAACAGAAAGTACAGACACATACGTATGATGATAAGGAATAATATAAATTTGAAGTTAGAAAAATAAACAGAGTTTTTTATTAAAAGTAAAGAAATAACACTAAAGACATAGGGTAGAAATAGAAGAAAATAAAGAAGTGATAGAAAGTTTAGTTAAAAATTATTTTAAGTTCAGTTTTTTTTTTTTTTTTTTTTTTTTTTTTTTTTAGTGAGGGGTTAGGAATATCATGTATCACTACACGTTACTTTATAGCGTCACTTTACGATTATGGCGTTATCCCTCACTGATGATTGTGATGATTTTAGATCACATTTTTAAATAGTCAAACAAAGTCACTAAATTTTGATGTATTTATAATAAAGATGAAACCGGTAAAACGGATGCGAATGTTTTTCAAAAAAGTTCAGACTAACTGAACTTTTTTGAAAAATATTTATAACATTACTTTCTATATTATAATTATTTAGTAACTGATTACTATATTTTACTTAATTATTTATTTTCTAAGCTTTTTAACAGACTTTAAAAAGGAAGAGGTTCTATGTTTTATGTGTATTCAAATCACTTGTTTGTGTATTGTTGGATAAGCATGGAGACCTATAATTGGCTTCAAATCTTGAATTATTTCACTTCATCATCATCTCAGCTCACATATGTCCTGTTGGGCTCAAACCTACTCTATAATGAGAGGGAAATTGATCTACTATACCACGCTGATCAGACGTGTTGGCATATGGTTTTGTTTCGAGTTTTCCTTCTCTTGTATAGATGTTATATGCGTTTTATATTCCTTAATCGTCTTTTACGATCATCCACGGGTAAAATATGTGGTAGTAAATTGTATTCTTACTCCGTCACAACACGGAACTTTTTACATTCTTCTTATTAACCGTTGGTCTTCCAAATAAAATAAAATAAAAGACTTCACTAAATGAAAAAGTGTTTTCTGTGCTAGGAAACCCCGAAAACTATAGGCGATATATATTTATAACATAGCGGTTATTTAACGATAACAACTACTGCTCCAATAGTAATAAATCTTACTAACATGTATTTTTTAATTACTGCTTGTATTTTGAGAGAGTGTTACGAAAATCTAAAACAAGAACATCAAAAGTGTAAACAGAGAAACTTTCCTAAAAAACGCATAATGCCTGTTTGGAATCGCCAACGTATGACATAACGCATGATAATGAGTCCAATAACGGCAGAGCAGGCATTGAGGTAAATACCAAATATTCAAAAATACCTCAATGTTCAGCAGGATTAAAACTGGAAGGTATCACCGAATAGTACGACATACATTAAATCTTTATACGAAAGTTGAGTAGGCAAAAAGAACAAGAAGACTCTGTCCCGTATTTAGGCACACATTTCTTATTCTTACACGATGACTGAGGCCAAACACTCGATTTCACAGATGGCGTAGGGTTTAGGGATTAGGGATTTTTCATCCACTATATTTTGTTATTCTAGTTTAGATGTAATTGGTGTCTGTTAATTGTGTAATAAATAATGTGTGGGTGCTGTCTTTAAAAAAAACAAACAAATTAACATAATTTTGTTTCAAGTTTTCATCCTATATAGCATGTTATCAACGTATACCCGTAGTGCCGCCGGGCTGGCTACGGATGTCAAGCAAGCGGTACCAGCAGCCGGCCCAATGGCAATGGGGATGGAATACGGTGGGTTATAGGGCCACGCGCCGCCCTTTCGTCGCTCTGGACGAAACGGACGGCGTGTGTAGACCACAGCCTGCCAAAAAAAATACACATAGTGGTTTTTTACGATACTTCTGGGGAAAGTGGTGGGAATACATTGCACTCTTCGATGTCTATGGTTGAATGTATACTTACATATATGTAATATTTATCAATCGCCTTCTCTTATCCCAATTACTTGGAGTCGACACTATATATATAACCCGCTTGCATCGTATATAATGCAAAAGTTATTGGCAATAGTTTTATATACCGCCTCTGTCTGACGTCAACCGTCCTTGGGCAAGTATTTGTTGACCAGACGGCATCAATTGGAGTTGTATCAGGTCGATATAAAGCTCTTAGTCGTCTTTTACGACATCAAAGAGTAAAATAAGGATTGGTAGTATACGTAGCCACTAACCACACAGTAAAATGTGGTTACATAGTGCAGAATTTTCGCCACATTTTACTTCTAACTGATGATATCCCACTGTTGGGCTCGGGCCTCCTCTGTAATGGGAGGGCAATTAACCTACTATACTGCGCTGGTCAAACGTGTTGGTATAGGGTTTTATTTTGAGTTTTCCTTCTCTCGCATAGATGCTATATGCGTTTTATATCCCTTAGTCGTCTCGTACGATTACCCACGGGAAAGATATGGGATATATATATATATATATATATATATATATATATATATATATATATATATGGTTCGGACATGTGGAAAGAATGCCGAACGAACGTCTGGTTAAGAAGATATACAATGCGAAAGTGGAAAGATGTAGGTACCGGGGGAGACCGAGACTCACCTACCTAGACCAGATCGGTCACGTACTGAAGGAAGGTGGAAAGATGCAGAAAGTGAAGTATGCAAAGATAGAGTTCTCTGGCACTCTGTTCTCTCTGCCTACCCTGCAAGGGATATGGCGTGATGATATGTATGTATGTATATATAAATATATTTATATATATATTGGAATTTTTCTTGAATACACAGTGTATTCAAATTAACTTATTTATTAATTTGAGTATAAACTAGTTCCAAACTATACACATAATACTTTCATGACTATCTAATTCTTCTGCTTCTTGCTCCGATAACTAAAATAATTTCAGTGTGCCACCATTTTGCCAAAGAACGTTGAATAAAAATATGATTGGTATTCAAATTATTAAGATAGCCTTGCCTTGACTTGATTTCTGGAGTATTTTGGCTCGTGTACTTTTTGCGTGATACAATCTTGCTAAAGCCCGGTTCACGTTAGTATCATAAAAATGAGTTTTATAATTCAGACATTTTAATTCGTAACTAATTTATAGATATAACTAACAAAATTTAATTTTCTACAAGTTTGTTATTCACGTTTTTTCTATAGCTCTTGTCAATCACGAGAAAATTGCGAAAATACGCGAATTTCATGGAAAATCAAGTTTAGAGGCCTGTTCTACTACCTCGCCGGTTCGAGTTACGGCTTGGCCGCAGTGGACATTTTTCCGCATTCAATTCTGAAAAAATAAACCGTCCATGGTCGAAGCGATGCTATAAAATGCTACTGAGCTATAGAAATTTAAAGAAAAAAAGAGTCTGTATTTTTTTAATGGGAAATCTTTACACGACTTGATCGAGGAATTAATATTAAGGACCCAAACTTCCAGGGATTTTTTTTTTGGTGCATGCAACAAAATTTCACGCTGGGACCGAATATATATATATATATATATATATATATATATATATATATATATATATATATATATTTATATATGTATATATATATATATATATATATATATATATATATATATATATATATATATATATATATATATATGTATGTATATATATATATTAGCATCATCAAAGTCAAATTGTGCATTGTTATATCCAACTTATTTCCCTATGGAGTCAATTTCTACTCAGTAAATCAGTGCTGGAAGTGGGAGTGTTCTAAACCCATTTCCATTCCGCTTTATAGTGGACTGACAGAGAAATCTTTCACACAATGAGAAGCCACAATGAGAAAACTATTCCAACTTATTACCCAAAAAATATATTACCTATATATATTTTGGGTATTTTTAAACGGTTTTATTTATATAAAATATCTTTAAAATGCCTATATAAGCTACGTATAATTAAAAACTATTCAATAGTTTTCTGTCAAATTGTTACAAATATCCTCTAAACTATAACTTATACACCCTCACCAACTCAAATATAATATTATAAAATTATTATTATATTTGTACAAAATTAAAAATAATGAATGTGTAAAAAATTTAACGCAACTCATCTTCCTTCGTTCCGTGGAAAATTGATATCCTGTCGAATCGGATTATACTTAAAAGCCTATCTCAATAGAATTCAGAATAATGAAAGCTAAGATGACGATGACTATTGCTTCTTATATTACACAAAGAATGACTCTCAAATACGAATATATTAAGAACATTAATATTATACCGTGCCAATTTTGGTTAGCTACATAATCCACATTTTGTATAGCATTTGCAAATGCGAAGTACGCTAACTGGAGTGAACCTTTTTTTTTTTTTTTTTTTTTTCCCTTGCGGTGGGCCATGGATATGGTCGCGCTCCGCCAAATCGGTCCGAGGCAACGGAAGATACGGCGCGCAACTCCATAGACCCACCCTGCAAGGACTCCTCTCTTCACCGTGCGGGGGGACCACCGTATGCCGATCTTTGTCTTCGGTGGCCCGCCCGGTGGTTTACCCTCGCGGGTGGCCTCACGTCGGGTGACCGGACTATTCCCCGGTCCGATCACCCGAAGCCTCGGCTAGAACTGGAGTGAACCTCGAGTTGTCAAATAAATTAGTTTAGAAAAGATTGTTTATTGAGAATTATAAAGATTATTGAGAATTATAACTTCTAACGCATGTACATAAGTAGGTACACACACAATTTTTTTTAAATAATTGTAGATAAAAATCAAACATCTAAATGGAGCCTTATGCGATACGACCAACCAATTTTCATGCACATACACTTTTTGCTATAGTTATAAGTTTATAAAGTCATGATACAATTTAATGCCCAAGACTACGCATTTTCAAAAAAGTAAAATTACTTAAAAATAACTTATTGATTGAGTAGGCAGTTAGTTTGTAGGCGTTTAATCACATAGTAATTTACGTACTGAGCAATTCGTATTGTTAAGAAGAACACATAAAAATAGGTCATAACTGGTATTACGAATCTTTAAGCCAACTCAAGCCAAGTAATAAACGTGATAAGCAATACGCAATAAGATCTAAATTATACTTCGAATTCAATAACTTACACCGTTACTATCATTTACCCAAAAATGTGGCAAAATATTTCGACGCATTATGACAACACCGTACTATTAATATTATACATCGAATATTATTAATATTATAAATGTGATTTTATCTGTCAACGTATCTATTCGTACTTAATAGTCTCAGCAAATTACCCGAATTGAAACCTAAAATATTTTTTTTTTATTGTTTCTGGTGGCAAATGAGCAAGCAGCACACAGTGTTACTGCCGCCCATGGACCTTCGCAATACCAAGGGTATAGCTAAGCCGCTGCCTACCAATACAAACCCTAAACCCTCTCCGGGTTTCCTCAGACGTCGATCTTCTGCGAGAGTGTGGTACTACCCCGGACGGACCGGCCCGCGGCTGTAGACAGAAAACTGTCAACAGCGTGGTCCTACCATGTTTAAAACATTTGACACAGAGCAACCGAATACTAAAGCGAAGCGAGGGCCAGTAACTAGTTTAACATAAAAGAGAATTAATTCCAAACTAATACCAAAAAATAACATTAATTTATAGTGACAGTTGGTCGTTTACAGTGTTATAAAAAAAATGCAAAAGTACATTTTTAATTGTTTACTCTCGAAGTAAACTGAACATTATTTTAGTTTTAAATTTTATTTTATATACATATTTATCACTGCAGTTTTGTAATGTTTTATAATTTCTTTTTCCATAACACATAGATACTTTAGCCGTAGACGCCACTCAAGTGATGAAGTTGCTAGATTCTGGTGTTAGTTAACGTATTGTAACTGCAAATTGCACCTAAGCCTGTCATCAATTCAAAGAGTTAACAAATGCTAACAGGAGACTGGCTTACTCATGAACCGCATAGGATCTAGCAGCAATCGGGTCAATTCTGATCCAATTGATCGATATATCGCAATATCGTCTTTACAAAATCGATATCTTATGCTTTTCAACTGTATATTGTACAAATGATGGCTATAAGTAATTTTACAGTTAGAAGAAGGTTGAAGAAAAGGGAACTAATACCGCATAAGCTGGTTCATATGCCAAAATTAACATTAAACCATCGAAAAGCAGAGCACTTAACTTTGAACGTAAGCACCTAAATTGGTAATACCAAAAGTAGAGCAAGGTTCTTTTTTCCTACGTATATAAAATTATGCTATTAAAAACGACAGAAGGAATAAAAATACAAAACAAAATGAGAATGTTTTTCACGTAACTGCATTAACTAAAACATTAATTATGATAGCGTTTCGTGGACAATTTAGCATTAGTACCAAAAGTATAAAATAGCCAAGTCTACTTACACTAAACTCTTATCGTTACATAAAACATTATTTTAAACCTAATGTCATGCACAAGTTATTGGCGACGATTTCATACTCATGCACTTATAATGTTAGTCCTTTTTTGACTTATAATGTTAGTCCTTTTTGGTGGACTATGGATGCGTCTCGCCCCGCCAAATCGGTCCAGGGTGACGGAAGAGACGGCGCGTGACCCCATAGACTCACCATGCAAACTCCTCTCTTCGCTGTGTGAACGGGCCACCGGTACCCGATCTTTGTCTTCGGTGGCTACAATTGAGCCCTAGTATTAAACTAGATCTCATATTGTAATCGTTGTATAAGATTATCTTATTGAAATCGGTATCTCTATAATGGAATTTCCAATAGGAAACCCCGATATAAAACGCATAAAACATCTCTAGAATCATTTAAGCTGAGTATATAAAACCAAAATATATTTTAAATATACGTTTACTCTTCATTATTACTAAACTTCGCCTCATATGAATTACTTAGCAAATCAGTAAGGTTAGTTACATAATACTGTGAAGGAATGTGCCTATCTGTACGAGTATTTATTGCAAGCCCTTGAACTATCGCGTATTAATCGCTACGCGAAGTTCACCAGCCTACGCCAATCTAACACGAGTCCATCTTCACTATGACGTAGTACTTCGATATATATAGTTAGTTATATATCGCGCACTTTCACTACAAAAGCTAACGGGCTTTTCAAGTACGCTTTGAATATAAAGAACTATAGACGTTGTACGGCGTAATAGTAGTATAATTATTTCAGAAGTTAAGTAATAAAAAATACATATGTAAAAAGAAATCTTTGGCATAAATAAGATTTTATTATTAATATTAGAAAATAATAAAAAAAAAAGTAGATCATATAAGATTGTAATAAGATTTTTATAGTTTCACACCATTAAATAAAAATGACACACAATTAACATCATCATTCTCCAACTCTTATCCCAATTACTTGGGGTCATTACAATATGTACTCTTCTTTCATAGTACATATTGTAAAAGTTATTGGCAATAGTTTTATGACTGGCCGCCTGCCAGACATCAGCCGTCCTTGGGAATGTAATTGTTGACCAAACGGCATCAGATGAAATTGGTCCAGGTCGTTATAAGGCTTATCTTAGTCGTCTTTTACGACATCCACGACCAAAGTAAGGGTTGTTAGTATTCGTAGCCACTACATTTTTTTACTTACACATTTTACATTTTTTTTACTTACATTGTTACACAATTAACATAACTGAAATACAATGATTTCTAATTTCAAATAACAGAAATAATTCACAGCTGTTTTAAAACGGCATTTGCGACAACCATTTCAAATCACAATATAACATAATTGTTAAATAATATGTATGACATATCCTAAATTTCGGGTGCATTGCCGCACTAAGTGATACAGACTTTTTTATTGTAATGTGTTGTTGTGTGTATAATGCGTATAGTTTTGTAGTATGTACATATATGCTAGTATTTTGAGCTCTAGCACAGTTTATGAACTCTGATCCCAAACCCCGACGCCCGACCCTGTATTATTTGAACAATTAGTGACACTGTAATAGCATCACCTAATACATCAAGAAGTTTCTGGTTGATATGAGATAGTGCCAATATATCACCACGAATAGCATCTAAACCAAAAAATATAAGGTGACCTATCAACCATCATGTCTACAAAAATAAATAAACTTGAAAATATAAGTATCAAAAAATTATTTTCCAGATTGTTCCAGACAGACAGGCGTCGCCGCGGCTTACTGTCTCGTCTTTGTCGTAAAGCGGATAAAATAATTCCATACATAATCATGCACCAACTTTTGATAATTCTACATAGAAAAACATTTTTTTCTTTGAGACGAAGTACCTTCTCATTTATATCGAAAATTTGTGTATTTAATTGTCTAGGAGCGACTTGCCACTCACTACAATTTTTTTTATTGCTTATGGTGGCAAACGAGCAAGAAGCACACCTGATGGTAGGTGTTATGGCCGCCCATGGACCTTTGCAATACCAAATGTATAGCTTAAGCCGCTGCCTACCAATAAAATTCCCAAACCCACCCAATTGAGCTTCCGACTCTCTCGTTCATCGAACGAAGCGCAATAGCACATTACCATTACTCAGACGTCGATCTTCTGCGAGAGTGTGGTACTATCCCGGATGGACCGGCCCGCGGCTGTAGACAGAGAATTATAAACAGCGTGGTCCTACCACTATTAAAACTAGATGCAAGGTAGCTAAGCACTCATATTTTAGATGAAAAAAGATGTACATATATTTTAAAAAATAAATTGATAAATTGGAGATAAAACATCCCTAACCTAATGACGGGTTAGGGATACAGTGTAGTATGTAAAAATACAATTACCGTATAGTGACGGGCTAAGAATACAATGAGCTGTAGTCCCCGTCGCCTTACATTTCGTGAGACTTGTAAAAAAAACCAGTTACGGTAGCACAGGTCTATTGGGGAACTCATAAGACTAACAACGAACGCCAATACGCCTTCCGTTCAAGGCGATTATAACTTTATCCCACCTTGATAGGGAGATTAATTAAAACAAAAAAGTCATCGTGATACAACGCTATATGATAATGATTATAAATGATATAATAAATTTACTGAAATTTTAGCATTTAATATGCTTAATTTATAAAATCCGATTACGAAATGAAAAATTGATGTCGCAAGCGGGATTCGAACCCGCGCCTATTGGGATTCCGGTAGCACGATTGGGCCGGAATCCCAATAGGCGCGGGTTCGAATCCCGCTTGCGACATCAATTTTTCATTTCGTAATCGGATTTTATAAATGATATAATATCTATTAAATATATGGCGAGAATCATTGCTTGATAACGTATTAAATATTTATGAAGTTCATGTAATAGACACATAAAATAATGAACACGTCATAATCGATAAAGAAAATACAAAAACATACGAATTACCTTGAAAATAAGGTAACGTATTTGGCATTAAGTTGGTACTATATAAGCTTTATTAATATCGAAGAATCGCGTGATGGTAGCATTGGTGGTGGTAGTGGCGACGGCGGTATATATATTCAATATGGTGGCACGCGGTATGCGGCAAGGCGACACTGTGCGTTTCAGCTGAAATACTCGATGGGTAGATGGGGGAGGTTGTGCGAGGTCACGCCTGTGCTCGGCTGTCTCCGTCATCATCCGTCGCCTTTCGGTACTTAGCAGGTCTCGACGCGCGCACAGCGACCTCCTGCGTGCGCCGATACAGTAGCCAATAGAGTTTACATCCAGTGAACACGCTGCGGACTCCACCGCTTCTGACACTGCCATCGAATAGTTATCTTAATATCGTTCCTAGGCGACTCGCCTTTAGTGAACGACGTCGCGATTTTTAGCTAAAACGTATTTTTTTGCTACACGATACACTAAACAAATATACGTCTAATAAAACCGATCGTTATACTATAAAGGAGTCGAGCGTTTAATCGATCGTCTGCATTAAAAAGTAAAAAAAAAATATTATTATGGTTTTGCAGTCGACCTTTGCGGATTTTGTTGCAATGCGATAGGTGTTTTAGTTTATACTTATACATTGAAGTGTTTAATAAATTGCTTAGGCTTACGAATTAGTCAATAATATCAAGTGGTGCCGTCCTGTGCTTAGTTCGCCCTTTACCAGTGCGTCAATATTTGAGAGGTGTTATTATTCCCTCGTTTCGTTGCGAGCTTAGCGTTATATTATATTATTTTCGTTGATTCTTGCTTTGTTTTGATATTCCCGTGAGAAAAACGCGATCCATGCTTGGAGTTATGACTACCATGGTATGGTTTCCTTTGTCTACGTTATTTATCTATTTTTTTTTTCTTCTTAGTGACGGAAGGTAGCTCACGTTCATTATCATATTTGAATCGATGCTTTTAGACCGAACGAATGTTACAACATTTTATGAAGGATCATAAATAGTAATTATTCACATGTCTTTCATAATTTCTTGTAGGGTTTGTATTTTGTTTTTGACTGAGTAGTTGATATCTAGTCATTCTATAGTATTTTTTTATACGTTATTTACTCATTTATATCGTAAATTAAATTATAGAACGCGTTTCTCAACTTAATATCATTATTACAGTTTCTTTGTTGACTATATCAATGAATACATTCCTAGTATGAAGGAATCTTATTAAAAAAAATATGCAACGCATGTTGCCCCTCCCATATTCATATTCTCAATGATTTTTCTCAATACTCAGGCTTCAGCTGCGATACATAAATCCAATCATTAATAGTATTCACAGCTTTATTTAATGTAGCTGCTATCCATAATAACTTAATATCAAAAATATAATTTTCCACATATATAACTTATTTATGGACAATTGCTGCAAAGACCTCCATCATAATAAATATTTTCGAATGATTGTTATTGATGCATAAATAAGAACAATCTTTGTTTTTCCTAACTAAGTTAATTCTAATTTATAATTATATATACAAAGTACGCTAACCGAGAATTAATAACAATTCTAGACTTTCCTAAAGACTCTTTGTTCTATTAATCTTTTGGATATATGAACAAAACATGTATTCCACAAAATCCTACAAATAATTTTAGTCAATACAGACTAAAAAGAATTTGGTTTTCTTTATTTAAAACTATACTATTTTGGTTATTAAAGACAAATGATAAAGATCAAATCTTGAAACGATCTAGCTTTTGTCATATAAAACCATCCTTCTTCTCTATGAAATATGTTATGAGTCTGACGTTACATAAGCTTCAGTTTTTGAACTTATCTCATAAGTCTTAGATATTATTTCACATAAAACTGATGTTATACTCTACCAGGTTTTCACCTATCTTCGATATTTCTAAAACTTATATAATCATTATATTAAATATAATTGGCAAATTAATTCTTTTCTTTTTAACATAAAATAAAAATGTTATAATCAAACTAAGTATTGACAATAAAAACCATCAAAGTAATTACATGCAACATTGTTTCAGCCATTATAACATGCATAATTCATTAACACATTCTACTTTCAGTCATAATGATCTATAAAGTCCTTCATCATTTTAATACGAATAAATATTTATACTCATATAATTATAATATGTATTTGCTTAGAGATTATTCAACGTTCCCATAATGGTATTTACGTTGTCTTCGTAGTTATTCATATCGCTACGACAACGGCAAGAAATGTGTTGTACACGTTGAATATGTTTACAAGAAGATGAAAAGAACTGGCTCTTCATTGACATAGTGTGACTTGAATGAGGCTCGGCCTCATTCTCTGCTTTCAAGCGCTTATAGCTGTATGCCTATTACACAAACTCTATACGCTTCGAATACGATATTAAACGATATTTATGATAACTTAAATATAATTTCCGAAATGCAATACTACGTTATACGATATTTTTCTAGAAACAATATATATATTTCATGAATAATAAATATTAAACCATACCATAGTAAACATATCGTCATTTCTACCATGCAGAGGATATTGAAACATCATACTAATACGTAAATCAATTACTAAACTAGAAGAAAAGGAAGAATCTGAGGTGTACGTGGGAATAGATCGATCATCTATGCAAAACACGGCAATCGCGCTACTCGAGTCGGCGTCGGCGTTCGAACGAGCCGTGCTGGAATGTGAGCACCTGGAGGCGTCGGAGCACGGTGGGTTTCGGTGAGAGCGTTGGCGCGGCAGCGGCATGGAGGATCGCGGGCCCCCCGACGTGCCGTTGATCGTGACCCCGCCGTGCTCCGGCGCCAGCGGCGGTGCTGCGCTAACCACCTCAAGACGCGCCGCCTCCGCACGGGGCTCGCGAGATGACCCACCTCTCTCCACTTGGCGGTCATCGGTGCGCGTACGCGACACCGGTTTCCGTGGATCGCGCAAGAGCGTCGTACGCCTTGAACCGCCCTGTAATGGCCTCAACGGGTTGCCCGCCATCGGCAAGGAGGTAATTCACTTATCTCTTTGCCAGAAATATGTAACATAAATATTGAGATATCCATTTTAAATGAGAGAAATTATTTTATGATTAAACTAAATCTATGCACAAGTGATAATATCCATATCACTATTTACTTCTTTTATACACCCAATAGTTTAACTATCATACTCGTATCTAAATTTTAATAGATCTAAAAATATACTTTTAAGATTAGGTAAACAAAGAATAGTTGTAGTACATAAAGGCAATCAAATAACGATGTAATCAAAATATTTCTATTTATTTCAGGAATCCTATACAAATAATGTATGTTAATAATCGTATGCATCATAACCAGCAAAGCCAAAAAAAATGCACGAGCTGAGTCTTCAATTTGTTTAATATTAAATATAATTAAATTAATCTTTTTGCACAAATAATCATACAAAATTAACCATTACAACTTAAGGGTGATTGGTATGGATTTAGGTTTTTTTTTTCGTTATTTTTTTAACGAATTGTATCAGAGCGACGACTATGTTCATTTATTACGCATTCCTTCACGCGAATTAATCATCTATTTCATTATTAACAATAAAATGTAGTCATCTTTCAAAATCATTTTAGTTCAAATTAAATTTTGATATCAAATTGCATCCTTCTTCTTTTAATTAAATATAGTTATTTTATCTACAGATATTTTAGTGGCTGTTTCGTAGAAAATTTAAACAAAAAATATTTTCTAATTAAATTTAAGTGAATAATTGGAATATAAATTATTTTAGATGTTACAAACATCCAAATGGACTGAAAGGCTGAATGTTTTTTTTTGTATCAAGCACGTAAAGAATCTTGTCGTCATTGTTCTCAGGTACTGTCTTTGGGCGCGACAGGTGGCCACAAGGGAACAACGCAGCCTTCTCATCCTTGTACTATCCTCCACCATTCTCCTTACAAGGTATGCATTAATGTTTACTTAATGTTATTAACTTAATTACTATTAACTTAATTACTATTAACTTAATTACTATTAACTTAATGTTAAGTGTTTCTCATGATCATCAATCTTTTTTTACGAATCCACTTTTGAATACAATTCGAAGAAATGTTTCCTGTTCAAAGTTAGTTAATAACTAACTTTTGAAATGAGTGAATTTACACACCAGCTGAATAAAATTTAAGATACGTATATAGATCATCATTCTACTACTCTTATCCCAATTACTTGGGGTCGATACAATATGTACTCTTCTTTCATAGTAGATATTGTAAAAGTAATTGGCAATAGTTTTATGACCGGCCACCTGCTAGACGTCAACCCTCCTTAGAAATGAAATTGTTGACCAAACGGCATCAGATGGAGTTGGCTCAGGTCGCTATAAGGCTCTTAGTCGTCTTTTACGACCTCCACGCAAAGTAAGGGTTGCTAGTATTCTTAGCTGCTACCACACAGCTTAAAATACGTATATAGATATCCTCATGATATTATCCTGCAAGATGTATGTGTTATGGGTTTGAATTGATAATAATTGTATGTAATATAGGAGGAAAATTCGAAACCTATACGTTAAAAGATATCTACTACCTACTATTACATTTTTTTTATCATATAAAACCTACTGTTAATCACAAATAGAAGAATCCCTCCTTAATTAATTAGTAGTCATACCACTTTAACCAGGCAATTAGAATAGGGTTTTATAATGGCGATTTTTTCATACGCTAAGGTTATAATGACCCCGCCAGGCTGGTCACGGATGTTAAGGATTCGGTACCAGTGGCCGTCCCAATGGCGATGGGGAGGGAATACAGTGGGTTAATGGATCGCAAGTCGCTTTTCCGTTGTCCCGGCCGAAATGGATGGCGTGTGTCCAGATCATAGCTTGCCAAAAAAAAGCTTTTCATATTCAGTGTGTTTACGGTTATATAATACAATTCACCACCATCTTGCTCGTGTCTAACGTAAAAAAAATGATTAAGGATATATATAATATGAATATAACATCTGTGAAAGAGAAGGAAATCTTGAAATAAAATTCTATACCAACTCATTTAATCATAGTGATATACTAGATCGATTTCCTTCCTATTGCGGATGAAACTCGGACCGTGCGATGTATGATGATGATGATAATGTCATTATTTGCCTGTTCCATGATGTTCTACTATGATACAAACCAAAAAAATTACAATGGTGACATCTTGTTTCGTAATCCGTCACCATATCAACTGTTGCTTATAGCATTTAATTATACGGATTGTCCATACATACAAAATGCCCCATAAAATATTGGATCAATATGCCGTGTAAAAAACTAACATTTTACAATGACCTCGCTGCACGTTATTCACAATGACGTTTATTAAAATACATTAAAATCTTATAGTAGTTTTACCAATTATTTTATTACTTTTTTTAAAAAGTAATCATTTTTCGTTTTCAAACTTCTGTCAACTGATTAATTATATGTTTAAGAAATGAATTCCTTTTTATTATAACCGAAACACCATTATTTCAGGCCGCTTGGGATTGGTTAATTTTAATATTGGTCATCTACACGGCAATATTTACACCATATGTAGCTGCCTTTCAACTTAATGAGCCCGATTTCGACAAACGCTCCCGTAGCTTCGGCGAAGACCCTATTGTTATCATCGATATGATAGGTAAACCTATAAATAAGTTACTAATTTTCTCAATATATTATTATAATATTTATTATTATTGAAATTCAAAGCGCTTCTTTACCTATTTTTGTTTAAAATATATATTCTTATTACTATGTTGCTATAATTAATAGAACTAAGTACTTAAAGTAAGATAGTTTTTGCTACATTAAAAATCGTTCTCTTTGTGTATGATCTTTTCTTATTCGAGCTGAAGTGACGTGTATGTGTGTGCGTGTGTATACATATATATACATATATATACATATATATATATATATATATATATAACACGACAACGACAACTAAACATCACTGAAGCTTATTCTAAGCTTTTAATATTTACCTACAAATATGACAAGTTACGTCTGGTCATTTAATTGAATAATTATTTTTTCAGTGGACGTGACATTCATAATAGACATCCTAATAAACTTCCGAACAACTTATGTGAATGTGGCTGATGAAGTGGAATCAGATCCTGCAAAAATAGCACTTCACTACTTGCGCGGCTGGTTCCTTATTGATCTCGTTGCCGCCATTCCATTTGATCTTCTACTCTTCGGCACCGACACCGATGAAGTGAGCTGACATTCCCTCCCACCTACCTACACCACATATGGTTTCATTTCACATACGAAACGTACACAAACTTCAATTAGAATTAGACAATCAAAAGGAATGGCTGAATAGAAGATGAAAACACTAACGGGCTTACCGTGATTCGCAAACTCATATCGATTATCGTACGCCCAGCTCAACAGTAATATTACCGTTTCAAATCGTTTTTGTAACGTGAACTGAGTAAGTTTGCCTCTCACGGTGGATATCCAAACGATCAGTTGTCCGAAACTGTATCACTCTGAAACCCCCGAACTTAGTATATAAAGATAGCTAAATTTTAACATTAATACCACTATTAAATAATAAAAAAACTATAAATTAGTATTTTTAATACGAGTTTTTACATAGTAAATACAACAAGATTAGGGTGGCGAAGAATTCTATTCCGCATAGTGTAGAATAAAATAGGTCACAATAAGAAAGGAAACTAGGTCAAGTTAGGGTTCCAATATATATTTCAAGACGAAATAATATCTACTTGTGTATACATTATATTTATTTAGTGAAATCTTGACATTGTTCGGGATGAAGGTTTTTTTTTCGGACAAATGAAGTTCTGGTTATTGAGCGAGTCACGTAGTTAAGGAATGCAGTCAATTCAAAACTCACTATTGATTAGGTTACCACAGCCGATCACTTAAAAATCCACTCTATTGTCGAATTAATTAGCTATTCCGTAAAATATTTTTTTCAAAAATTAACAAAATTTGTAAAACCCTTTCAAAAATCATGTCATTGAGTATGTTTTGTTCTTAAGCAAACTTAATTTGTGATTTTATTTTAATTTAAGACTACTAATTATTATTACCCCATTGTTTTTGTTGTTGTTTAGTAATCAATCTTTTATTTTTGTTATTTGTCAAATAGTAACGTTATGGAGAACCCAAAGGTGGGTGCATATTGAATTTGTAATTACATTTCTTGTTACAGCAGGGGCTGGAAAGTGATGAGGTATACCATCTTTGTGAACTATTTTTTGTTGCTGCCACTCAATTTTATTATAATTTTAGTTGACATAATTTTATTCATTGATTTCCACTGGCCATTTTAAATCCACCAAATGAATGCGTTAATGGAAGATAAGGACGCTTCCCATGAGCAAAATGTTAATCATCTACTAGTCGTACACCGTACAGGACATCTAATGAGATTCACTAGCAGCTGTCTCACAAGCTTGGCTGCAGCTCGCCGCCGCGCTCGCGCCCTATGTACAACGTTTTACTTATCATAATATCATATACAATTTTTGTAACGTATATAAATGACAGCGAATCTCCACAATACTTTACTTTGAAATTAAATGCAAAAAAAAACGTGACAATACTGGTCTAGGTAATTATGGATTAGATAGGGTTCAGTAATAACATTTTTTTTTTATTTTTTATATAAATATGAATTTATTAATTTTTACGTACGTAGTGGAGACACTCATAAAAACTTTTTAATTAGTATGTTTGTTATAATGTTGAAACTATGAACCGAAAATCTTACTAATTAATATTTTAGTAATTCAAACTATTTCAAATACAATATCATATTATTATATTGCTTTTAATATGATATAATTAATTTAAATACAATTTCTCCAAACAATAGCGGCGGAACATTTTCATTAGCTTTCCTTAAAAGTACAAGAATCACGAAATGCACAGAGCTTGGTAGCAATTTACGCTCACACTTCCCAGACGTATCTTTTGTGTACCGATGTATCGCATTATTCACGACTAACGTTCAAAAGCACCAAGTTATAGTTTCTTACCTAAACTAACATATTTACTGAAGCACCCACCTTATAACAAGCAATACTATTATAAAGATATTCAAGTTCGATATTGTATCCACCACTGAATATGTACCAGTTTACCCACTTCGGTTTATTTTTCACACAGTCATTTATTATTGTTAATAATTATTAATTGGTTTCTATTTGACATCATCATTATTGTTATTTTTCTACATACATAAGGTACATCTATTTTTATTTTTGAAATTAAAATAAATTGATTTGAAATGATTTTATTTTTTTTTTTGTTATCCTATTTACCAAAATCCACAACCTAATAAAATATAATATTTTAATATGCGGCAGTGAGCCGAATAAATATATTACTTAATCACATCCTATATTTTTTTCACTCATTAAAACAACAAATACAGTCAAAATATTTTTTTCACAAACAATGCTTCACATAAATTTTTTGCACAAAAATATAATCGTAAATAATAATAATTATATAGATATATAATTTACATGCTAACTTTAACGCGTCTCGTTAGCTTCTTGCCACATTAATAACATATACTTGGACATAAATCGTTAATATATGATAATTCAAAATGATAAATCTATTAATCAGATAATACAAATAGCTTTGATTAATTACATTTAGATGTCTTATATTTACATCAAACATAATATAGTAATAATAGTAGATATAAGTAATGTGCCTTTAGAAATAATACGAATTTTAAATGAAAATCAATCTGTATATATTTTTTTATAATCTGTATCACTTTCAGTGATACAGATTATAAAAAAATATATACAGATTATAAAAAAAATCTAACTTATAAACGCTGACATAAAGAGTTTACTTAGGTAAGTTATCAATAACATTAAAACCGGGTGAATGCATAAATATTCTTAGCCAAGTAACTTTACTAAAGCACTAAATTTTGTGTATATTTATTTTAATAATGTAAATATTTATTATACGCTTAAAATTTCAATTTATTCATTGACATCCACAATCTAATGCTACGGGTCTTATTCACCGTGGTGACATCGATGTAGAGAGATTACGATTAACAAAATTATAATACAAAAGATTCAATCAATATACTGTGCACCGCATTATGTAAGAAGCCAGCTAATTTTATAGTTTTAAAATAATTGCTTTTAATTCCGCAAACTTTGAATAAGTTTGAGCTCAACAGCATTCATAGGCAAGTTTTGCTTAGTTGTTAGCGTGATTTTCGCTGCGAGGCCTCGTTGATGCTATTTAGTTATTAAGCAAACGTTTTACATACCGCTTGAGTTGGGTTTGCGGCTAAGTTGCCTTATGCTAGAGCTTGATGGAATGTTCTGAGGTGTCGTTGTGCTGGTTGCAGACAACGACTCTCATCGGACTGCTGAAGACGGCACGGCTGCTACGGCTCGTGCGAGTCGCACGCAAAATAGATCGATACTCCGAATATGGAACCGCCGTACTGCTCCTACTTATGGCCACTTTTGTCCTTATTGCTCATTGGTTGGCTTGCTTATGGTGAGTTCTATTCTATTTAACTTCTTATAAATGACTAGAAAACTGATTTTCAACATAATCTTACAAATTATGCAGGTATGCCATAGGTAGCTGGGAACGACCACAGCTTCATGCTCCCATAGGATGGCTAGATGCACTTGCTAATGATGTACAAGCCACTTATGATAATTCTACTGGTCCCTCCATGAGGTAATATCTATTCTGTTACAAACGATTTTTTTTTATTGTTAAAATTTAACTCAAGTTATGTTATCGTTAACTTTCAGATCTAGATATATAACCGCTTTATACTTCACATGCACGTCACTTACTAGTGTTGGTTTTGGTAACGTTGCGCCTAACACTGATATGGAGAAAGGATTTACAATATTTGTCATGCTTGTTGGCTGTAAGTAATTCTAATATATACAGTTACCATTCAGCAACTTAACTCTTTTTAATAAATCATTTCCTTTTCAGCTCTAATGTATGCGAGTATCTTCGGTAATGTATCGGCTATTATACAGAGGTTATACTCAGGTACTGCACGTTATCATACTCAGATACTGAGAGTGCGGGAATTTATTAGATTTCATCAGGTAACGGGTTTTATTTTTTAAATATGTATACCATAAATACCATTTTCATACTTCATGTTATTCCTTACAATTCACAGATTGCAAATCCATTACGTCAAAGACTTGAGGAATATTTTCAACATGCGTGGAGCTATACGAATGGCATTGATACTTCTAGCCTACTTAAAGGCTTTCCAGAATGTCTTCAAGCTGATATCTGTCTACATCTCAACAGAAATTTGCTTACTAACTGCTCAGCCTTTGATGGCGCTAGTCCAGGCTGTTTAAGGTAACACAACTTACTTTATCCACCTTTAGAAGTATAGAAAGTAAACATTTTAATGCAAAATGTTGAGGATTTTTCTGTTAAGAATGATTGTGAAATAATTCACAACCGCATCCATTTAGCTTTACAAATAAATTCCTTGATAATTTTTAAAAACAGCAAACTAAATACTAAACATATACTTCCGCTTTTAGAATAGTTTTATATTTATCACATTACCATTACCCTTGTCTAATAGAATATCATAGAAATCGTTATTAATTATTCCTATCTCTGAAGAAATAACAATTCTTTATTTATTATATCTTGTTACGCCACTTTGATAAAATAATTGACATTACTTACTTATAACTTTCAGAGCTCTGTCATTGCGTTTTAAGACAACTCACGCGCCACCAGGCGAAACGCTGGTTCATCGAGGCGATGTACTGACTTCACTCTATTTTATCTCTAGAGGCTCTATTGAAATTCTAAAAGATGATATCGTAATGGCTATCTTAGGTAAGTGTTGAAATATACATACATACATACCATCACGCCATGTCCCTTGCAGGGTAGGCAGAGAGAACAGAGTCCCAGAGAACTCTATCCTTGCATACTTCACTCGCTTCCTCAATATTCCTTTCCTTCCTATTCTGAAATATAATACATACGCATAACCTTAGATAGGATCAATATGTTATTATCTCGTAATTTTTATGAACATCTAGTATAGTGTAAGTTTACTTCACCGGTAATTGTAGAGTTCATAAAATAATTCAATTAAACCTAGAACTCTTTATTTATTTGAAGTGTAAAATAAATCTAAGGTTAGTTGTGAATTATTAAAAAGTTATTGTAAGCAAATAATATAATACCTAAATGGTTCAAATACTTATGAATAACTGATGTGGTTTAAATATTAATAACCAATAATGTAATGAAACAATATATCTGAATAATAAGTATGTAATAAAACTGGGCGTAAAATATCAACTTATGCTTGTATGAGACTATCACCATAATAAAAACAAAAAAGACAAGATTTATTGAAATAGATTTAAATAACGCCATTAAAATTATAAATTAATTGTTGAAATACTCAGACTTATTTCTTAAATAAAAAAAGGAAGGAAATTACTCAATTATTAAAAATAACATATTTTTGTACAGGTAAAGACGACATTTTTGGTGAGAATCCCTGCATACATCCAACTGTGGGCCGAAGCAATTGCAGAGTACGAGCGCTCACTTACTGTGATCTCCATCGAGTGCACCGAGATGATTTACTCGACGTGCTAGATTTCTACCCTGAATTTCGACCCTCTTTTGTCAACAACCTCGAGATTACCTACACCATGAGAGATGTCAGTAAACAATCAAGAATAGTATACTATAAAACACTAGACGACCCTAGTCGACACAATGACAGAAGATTGTAAGAAAAGGGGTCTACGCGTGAATGTGAGCAAAACCAAAATAATGGTCTTTGAAAGAGATGAAGCCAGAACAGATGTAAGAGTAACAATAGGTAATGATGTACTAGAGCAAGTGGATGAATTTGTATATCTTGGATGTGGATTTAGCCGAGATGGAAGGTACACCACTGATATAGAGCGAAGAGTGAATGCGGGAAATAGAGTGAACGGAGCGTTGGGGCAACTTCTCGGCAGCCACCACCTCAGCCAGAAAGCACGTGTAGCAATACATAACGCAGTGCTTGTCCCAACATTACTGTATGAAAGCGAGAGTTGGGTATGCAGAAAAGAGTATGAAAGTAAAATTAATGCGGTCGAATTGCGATCTCTTCGGAAAATCTGTGGAGTTAGGCTGACCGACCGCATTCGTAACGACGACGTAAGAGAGCGAGTAGGTATGAAAGAGAGTATTGGTGTAAAGATGCGAAAGGGAATGCTCCGATGGTTCGGGCATGTGGAAAGAATGCCGAACGAACGTCTGGTTAAGAAGATATACAATGCGAAAGTGGAAGGATGTAGGTACCGAGGGAGACCGAGACTAACCTACCTAGACCAGATCGGTCAGGTACTGAAGGAAAGTGGAGTCAAGAGTCTCCGAAACCGGCGAGCGTGTATGAAGAGAATTATGAATGTTGAGGAAGCGAGTGAAGTATGCAGAGATAGAGTTCTATGGCACTCTGTTCTCTCTGCCTACCCTGCAAGGGATATGGCGTGATGATATGTATGTATGTATGTATAAAACACTACCTTAAAGCTTTTTGTCTCAGAAATTTCATGTCTTAAAGAGATATTGATTTTTGGTTGGGTTTTTTACCAACAAAAGAGTCAATCCTTTTTTTTTTACACTAAGAAAGTAATCAACTGATCAACTGACCCGACGCCTTTCTTAGTAATCTGCCCAGTGAAATAATATAACGTCCTAAAACACTAACGTGTTGTAAAATAATTTAAGATAACATAATGTTATTTTTTTATTTAGATAATTTGGATAGGAAAAGGGAACAAAGCACGTACAGCCACATTTTCTTTCTGAAAACCATTACTAAGAGACTAAAAATATACAATTAACGGCTAAAAATTGTTATTTTCACCCAGCCTTAAAAAAAAAAACAATTTTGGAAGGTCCAAAGAACTATCCTGCATGACAATGAGACCTAGGACATTCGGTTTGTGGCAGTCAGTCCTTATACCAATAATTTCAATCCGTTAATTGCGTGTCCTTTAAAAGAAAACAAAAATTTAATTAAGTGCTGAATACCCTATTCAAAGGTTTCTCTGCAAATTTTGGCAAATCCTGAAAATACACAAAATCAATGTTATATTATACACTTTAGCTTTTTCGCCGCATTATGTTGCCTATTTAATATAGCTCAATAAAATAGTAAATAATTTAAGAGCATCAACATGATTATTTCACGTTTACGCAAAAACTCTTACTCTCTTTTCTTATGCTAATATAAACGTCATACGATTCATCTTTTTGATTTCTTTTTTGTTTAAATTTATACATTCAGGAAGAACTCTCTGGTATAGAGCCTCGCCGCCGCATGCGCTACGAAAACCCCTATGACGCGCGTTTACTACGAGAGGCCTACGCGCGTAATACAAGGCGCC
Organism: Lymantria monacha; assembly: GCA_905163515.2. Classification (NCBI taxonomy): domain Eukaryota; kingdom Metazoa; phylum Arthropoda; class Insecta; order Lepidoptera; family Erebidae; genus Lymantria; species Lymantria monacha. The sequence continues at coordinate 21,880,534 of LR991082.1, forward strand.
CACACACTGAAACCTTCGCGGAAAAAGTGGTATGGATAGCATTGAATTGTTATATTATAATTATACTTTTTTGTTTCATATCTGTATGTAATTACATAGATGAATATTCATTACTCTTTACAGCCAACGTTGTTTGATTACGTTGATTAAACTTACGTAGATAATGTGAAATAACACAGATTATACAACTACTATCTGCGTAATATTGGCCTAAATAGAAAAATAAAAATAGAACATGATCTAACGATATGAATATGATACCTACTTCAGGTGATATTAGCTTAATCAGTCATGATATTTCATGACTGATTAAGCTCAGTAATAAGGGGAATTCGGGCTATGTGCTTGTTTCGTCCCTATATTACGGGCTTTGCTTAAAAGATTACGAAATATAAATGTGTATCATATATTATAGGCTATCCTGAAAATAAAAACATAATATTGTAAAAAACATTTTAACTTTTATTTACAGGACTCAGCTTGCAGTGACGATGAAACAGAGTCACCAGCTAGCCGCGGCATCTTGGAATTCTCCGCAGATAAAGCAGGACAGGACGTCACCCCGCTCAACTTCAATTTTAGCAAACAGCGATCCACAACACTTAACTCGATAACAGGTAAAGAAACGTATAGATTCGTGGAATGTTCTCTTTGTTTTGTTACGAACATACACCACATACGCCCATGTATAAAGAGTTCTTAGAGGCCAATCTCATAATATACTGTCAAATCATGATACAATTTTATGTGCTCAAACATTAAGCACTAATTACTTAGATTCATTTATAGCAACACAGACCGCACATATAGACTATCATAAAAAGATATTTAACTATCGTCGATGTTGGGCCTCAAAGTCTCGCAAGACACGGGTGGCATGTTGTGGTCCCTTCCTCTCTATTCATAGAGTAGATGATCTACACATAGTAAATGAATGAAATATACGCCTTTCCCTTTGTTGTACCTACTTATGTAAGTCTCTACTTGAACGAAATATCATGAAGATTCATTAATATTTTTATTTTTATACCGAATAAAGAAATATTTGTTTCATCCTAAAACTACAAATTATTTCTAACTTACAATAATTCTGATTATTTAACATTACAATATTTTTATACATCATGGACTACGTTCGGTAAAATTTATGTATTTAAACCTTAAGCAAATTTAAAAAAACAAATGTATATAGGTATCTATTTTAAATTGGTTATGTTAAGATTAAATACATTTAAGCAGAAATTTATTAAATATGTAAATTAATTTAAATTTTATTTTACTTAAGGCTGCATGTATTTCGCTTGTTTGTTTATTTGTTTATATTCCTATTTACTGGTGACGTGGGAGGGGATGCGGTGTGGCAATGGATCACAGTTCAATTACAAAGAAATATTCGACAAATTATCCGAACGCTGGCACCCACGTGTCTCATAGTTAGCACTGTGCCATGGCACCCCGCACCCCCGGTACCGCCCGCCCCGCTCTGAGCGCGGCCCTTGTGTGCAGGCATGCTAGCGCAACTTAAACGGAGCTTCCCAGACCTCTACCATCATAAAACACATCAGCCACTGCACAACAAATACTGTAAGTATGCATAATATACTAATTTTTAGTGCATGAATGCAGAAACGTGTAAAATTAATCGCATAGATAAGACCAAAGTAGTGATTGAATGTCATGTAAATTAATCATCTGTACAAAATGTCCGTAGTATCAAACAAATTTTCTCGTCAAAATTTTTATAAATTTTAATTTTAAAATATTAAATATTAAAAACATATTGATTTGTATATACTCGTAGTTATATTTCAGTAAATCAAAGTAAAGATTTGAATTTTTTTTAGGTTTTTGTTTAGTGCTAAATCGCTCTTATGAAATAATATAAAAATAAAATCACCCTTTTATGAAATAATAATAACCTATGATAGAAATAGTTATATTTCAGTAAATCAAAGTAAGGAATATATTTTTTTTTTAGTTTTTAAGTACCTAATGCTAAATTAATCTTATAAAATAATATAAAAATAAAATCACCCTTTTATGAAATAATATAACAACCGATGATAGAAATAGATAGTGCAATTTTGCGGTATTTTATGATTGTATAACAATATGGATTTGCGATAAAAGTTATCAACCTTGAACTAACTGACTGTGATTGAGGTGCATTCAATTTCCTGAAAAGAGATCTGATTGCGCTTTATCCAATCGTCTGACGCAATAACAATATGGCATGAGACCCCAAAAGCCGAGAGGAATTACTCTAGCTGTACCGGTAAATATCCGAATTTTAACTCCTTTTTTTGAGTACAGAGATGGTCCTTATTCCGAGGCAAGAAGACGTACTGTCATCGACATGCCGGTAACAATATTCCGGGACCTCACCCTAATGCAAACGGTTCACTGAGGTTTTTTATTTATTGCTTATGATGAGTGCATACGAGCAAGCAGCATACCTGATGGCAAATGTCACTGCCGCCCATGAACCTTTGAAATACCAAGGGTATAGCCAAGGCCGCTGCCTACCAATAAAATCCCCAAACCCACCCAGTTGGGCTTCCGGCTCTCTCGCTCACCGAACGAAGCGCAATAGCACATTGCCACTCCTCGGACGTCGATCTTCTGCGAGAGTGTGGTACTACGCCGGACGGCCCGGCCCGCAGCTGTAGACAGAAAAGTGTCAACAGCGTGGTCCTACCACTATTTGTTCCTACCACTATATATATATCTTGTCTAGGTTACAGAGTTTAGTGCTTTTCGCGATAAACGCGTTTGTGTTCAGTCTCCATTGAAATAACTAGTATATTTTAAGAAAATCTGCATATACTTTCATATGAATCAGCACTGAGTTAACTACGTATCATAGTTTATTCAAAATGACTTAACTAAAGAAAATACAGAATAGCAACAACGTTCAAGCCATCAACGTCCTTCAAGGGATTAGTCTCCGTGCTTACATCGCGTGGATTACCTACTTATAGCCCGTGGCAAGCATGCGTTAACTATCGGTTGATACGATGGCGGTAAACTACCTTACAGCAAGCTGGCTGCTAATTTGTGTTGTTAATATAAATATGTCTACAAAAGACGCTCAGAAGTTCACATTTCAATGCACAGTCTTTTGGCGTGTGGGAGCGGTATTATATAGGTTGGCTACGGCCCTAAGTCTCGGTCCGACTAACCGTGGTCTCGGCTTGGCCGCAGCTAGCGTGACATACTGGCTTACGTTCTCCAACGCACCATCAACATAATAGATTGTCATGGATGCCGCCTTCTCTGACCTAAGGCTGCACCAAGCCTTTTCGACATTTATTTAATATGAGAGCCTCATTTGAGTTTCGCAACTAAATAATACCTTTAAAACGCGCTTGAATATTAGTTTCCATATATATTACTACTGTAAAGAATATATTAGATTTACATTAGTTTATTTCAGTGTCTTTAGCCGATGAAAAAAAAAGAAAGTTAAAACTGTGCATTATTCACATCTTTATAATCTCCGTATCTATCAGTTGTTTAATTTTAGAATGTTCCATTGTTAGTAGGGTAAATCATTAATATTATATACATATAAGCAACAGAAAAGACTCAAATAGATCGTTAAGTCATATCTAACTATTATTACAAAAACTTAATTGTACAAATTACATTTAAAGAATTTTCAGATTTAATTTTGTTACTCGGATATGAAGACAATAATTCAATTACGGCAGCACTGAACTACAAAAATACTTATCCCAAGAGTTGTGTCAGATTAAGAACATTTTATATCACGACTATTGAAGACCGTATTGCCATTTATATGTATACCATGGCATGGCTATGTGCCAAAAAGTAGCCTTAAAAAAACTGTTTATGGTAGTCAAGCCCAAATTGCACTACATATTTCCATTCCTACATATATGTAAGTCTTTGCATAATGCTGATATTATAAATCTAACATGTATATAATTTTCAGCGCAATCTACACCTCAAACATATAGAAGTCGTGCGGCGGGTGTGCGTCGGCAATCCTCAGTAGGTCCTTTGAATGACACGTCACCGCTGACAGGCGGCGTCGGTGCATGCGAACCAGCTGTGAGCACACCGGCGCATAGCGCAACGCTGCCAGTGTCGAGTCTTAGCACTAACCCCAGCTCGTACTATACGAACGCGTCACCGTCACCGCCAGCCGCGCATCAGCATATCTCCTGTGATGATATCCTCGCGCCTCCTGCACCTCCAGTTGATACGCGTACTCCTTCTAGCCGTTCAGCTCCTCACTCAGCAGTTAACCTTCACCAAGCTGGACGTCCAGCCGCTCTCTCGTTATCAAATGAGAAAGCACAAAATGCTGCAGTCCCCCAGGTACAATTTATATATTATAATGAATATTATAAGTATAGATATAGTAACAGCTAGTTGGAAATATGAAAAATCGATACTCAAGCCAATCTGTAAGACTAGGCGCTCATTAATGGATAGCTGCAAGAGGAAATTTCCGCCAACCGAAAACTCTAGATCAAATCTAAAGAAATCATCTCCAACCTTACCAATTATTACTTGCGTATGCAAGTAATAATTGGCAAGGTTACGTACGTACAAAGCATTTATGAAGTAAGTTTACTTCAAAGGATAAAAGAAACCCGTGTTATTTCAAAATTTTACTCTATAGCAAATAAAATCATTGCCATTTCTTTACTCACTTTTTTATAAAATATAGTACAACATGATCAGTAACTGTTAGTTCCAGTGTGATTCTCTTCGAACCCCGATATAATGAAAATACAATTTAAAAGATTCTGGCTGAACCAGATCCCACGAAACAGCACCCGATCAAGAGTTTACTACGTATACCTATGTTATCGAAATAGAAAGAGTAAATTCTGATCACCTTTTTATATTGATAACGTATATACAGATAAAGATAATTGAAGCATCTGTATGTGATATCAAAATAGGGTTTTTTTTTTTTTGTTAAACGTATTTGAAAGTATACTAGCTTTTTATCAAAGTAAAACAAGGTTGTCTCTCAGCGTTCTTTTTTTTTCAGCGCTTTCTCATACTTTTTGTATTTAAATATTATATACAACTCTAGCGACCCAATTTCGCTTCCCTTCGGTTTTCGGTCGCTCTGTCCCAACATATCTGTGATAACTCCTAAAATTGTATTGTTTGTTGAAAATTATTTGCCCATTTGCTTTTTTGGCGGCTCCTCTCACTCTATTTCTAAGTCTAAGCAGCATTAAGCCTATTAGTAGATTATATTTAAAAGAATTTTGTTCTGAAAGATAAACTTATCTGACAGGGAGATAGTAAATTATGTTACCTTCTCTCATCGAAATAAGAACGTAGACATAAGATAAACAGTTTTACTTCGAACAAGTTCTGTAACTAAACTTACTTAAAAACAAATTAGTAATACTAATCTTTTCTGTATCTATTTTAAATAAGTTTATTAATAATATAAACCACTGAACAACATATTATTATTAAATAACAATATAAGGAACATGGAGAAGACTCAGGAATGTAACAATTTTCGAGAGTTGTTGGGCTTCCTCGCATATTAATTACGCGATAGTACATTATTAAACTATGGATGAAAGTCTATAACATTGCACGTGCATTTAATATTACAGTAGAGAATTCATATCTGTTAAAAAAAACCTCAAACAATAATGAAACATATAAATTAAAATATACAATTACAATTTTACATAATATTATCAATGTCCCATTTTACAGTTTAGTCTGCAAATTTCATCTTTTTACTTCTTCAGGATTCCATATCACCACAGTATCAAAACGTGGGAACAACAGCAGCTTCTGTAGCAACGATACTAACTAGACTGGACGAACTAAGCCGACGAGTAGCAGTGCTCGAGTCTGGCCTTACTGCCGATGTACGCCGTATTCTGCAACTACTGCAGGGGCGAGATGGTCCGGTACATTACAATACCCAGCCTGCTCATACGCCCTCACAAGTGTTACCTAAGGCCTCACTATCCGTGCCCCAGACGAATGAGGTGAGCTAACCTTTCATCGTTTAATCTCAGTCCAATACAATTATTTAACACTTCACGCAAAAAAATGCAAGACCCAAAGGCGTTTTGCCTGGCCGAGTGGAATATTAGTCATAGAGTCAGTTCCCATCAACCGCTGCAGAGACAAAGAGTGATAATATCTCTCAGGCTATGCAGAACTTTTCTGCAAAAAATTGAGATCTAAAAATAGTATCTAAATATCATCATTCTCCTACTCTAATCCCAATTACTTGGGGTCGATACAATATGGACTCTTCTTGCATAGTACATATTGTAAAAGTTATTGGCAATAGTTTTATGACCGGTCGCCCGCCAGACGTCAACCCTTCTTGGATGTGTAATCGTCGACCAAACGGCATCAGATGGAGTTGGCGCAGGTCGTTATAAGGCTCTTAGTCGTCTTTTACGACATCCACGAGCAAAAAGTAAGGGTTGGTAGTATTCGTAGCTACTATCACACAGCTATATAAATATCGCTACCACACAGCTATAAAAATAGTACCTAAATAAATTAAACCATTTCTTGATCTCAATTTTGCCTTTTTTTATTTTATATTTGTCAGGTATAGCAAATAACAGTTTTCTTTTGAAATAAAACAAGTTATACAGATTCTATGGCATTTGTATTTGCTTTTTAATTGTGTATGTTTCGAACACTTTACAGCGTTCATCATGGTCACGGGAGGGCTGAGAATCCTTCCCTATGCCATAGAATCCGTAAAACTAGTTTTATTTCAAATGTGTAATACTCGCGTAAACATTAGAAAACATTATGTTAAATATTTAATTATTAATAACTGTTGTGTATTTAATTTGTCGTTGAACACGCGATTTCTAAACAACTAGAAAGCGGCGTGTGTACTTGACTCGCCGTTGCCAAGTAATGTTTTCCCCGCCCGGCCCAGCTTGCCAGACGCCAGTTATAATTAAGCGCAGTGCTAACAGATGATTTATAAGATGTTTATCCAATTATTAATATTGAATCCATGGTCCAAGGACGATGTTCATTAAATATGTTCATGTACCAGTACAACTACATATTTTTCATATGATTAGCCTTTCGCTTAATACTCACATGCCAGTCAAATCAACCTCCAACCTTAATATCTGTTTGAATTAAATTAGATTATACTTACTTGTATTTAAAGACAATATCCTGAAATTTTTAAAATAATCTGTGCTAAGAAAATTCACATGTTGTGTTGTCACAAACGTGAATGAACCTCACTAGGTTTAAGAATCTTAAACCTCGGCATGTATCATCATGGGGAGGCGAGGTTAAAAATTACTAAAAAAAACAACACGTGATTAATGGATGGTCTTTTGATCCGTTGTCTACCATGTGGCGGGTGGTATTTCACGTCCCCTTTCCCTCGTCAGCAAATCTTGGGTAAGGGTCACGAAATGGTCGTCAAAGCATCTTCTATGTAACGACACCATCATAAACGTTTTTCCTTGATTTTATCGGCTATGGCGTCGACTTTGAAACCTACTACTCAGTGACACACCTACTGCAATGTGACACTCGATTGGCGATGGGGAAGAAATACGGTGGGTTATGGGGGCACACGCAACCTTTTCGTCGCCCGGGACGGAACGGACGGCATGTATCCAGACCATAGCGTGCCCCAAAAAAAGGAAAAGGATGACACCTGATGAACAGTCTGACATGCGCATTTATGTAAAGTGCAGTTTACTTTCTTACGACAAATTAGATGATTAAAAACTTTGTTGGCGACGGTGTTATAATCTTTTTATTTTTATATCCTTTCTATTATTTACAATATAATAAACAATGTTTCTTGTGCCACAATAATTAAAAAACAATTGTGAAACAGTGGGAGTGGAAGTGGAACGGTGAAGGCGATCGCGAGCGAGTGGGTAGAGCGGGTCGTGGGGAGCGCACGCCGGGCGTGCAGCGATCAGCGTCGGAGCCGCACGCGCCTGTGCCGCCGGTGCTGCCGCCACCGCCGCACTCGCACTCATTCTATAGGTAGTGGGAGGCGCGCTCGCTCGCCGAGTCGGCGTCGTGCGGCTCGCTGGCGGAGCCCGGCGGCACGCCCCCGCCCGCGCCGCGCGCGCGCTTCCACTTCTGCCGGCGCATCGCGCGCCTTCGCCTCGACGACGACCGCAGCTTCCTCTGACGCGGCTCTCATCTAACGATGGACCAATTTTGTACTTCCGATAACGCCTAAATGAACACGTCCTCGTGATCTCGCGGTGGCCCTACCCACCCGCACCGAGTCCATTTGTAATAAAATATAACATTTCACTAATTCGCTTTAGTAAAACTTTAAGTGTCCAGCGATCCGGACACGGTCCAATTCGAGAAAAGGACACGAAGCCGTTTCACTTGATTGGGGTAGCGTGTGCGACTATACGAGTGGTTAGAAATACAAAAAGTGGTGGTTATATCGGGTGCTTTAATTTTATGTAATTTACATGCTTTTAAGAGGAGTAAATTATACATTGTGTATTGCGTATGATTATGTATACTTACAATACTGTCTAACCGTATTTTTATCGACTATTTAATTTTAATGTGTTGTGTTAATTATTTTGAAATTATTTTCCAAATTGATATATCAACATAATTAATCTATTCTAGATTTCAGCTAACTCAGATTGAGGCTTATAAGACTGAGAGACTACGTAAAACCGTGAACTGTATTTCCAGAAGAAAGTACCTAAACGATAACGCTTTCTACCCGTCCTTGCTCCTTGCCTTTACATAGTAGCTAGGTAATGTGTAACACGTTAATGAACAAGATTTAATATTCCTTGTGGATGTGCGTTTATCATGGCAGACACGACAAACGTACACACATCTGCCACATTGTTTTCATTGATGTATAATAACTACAAAAATATTTTACTAAACAATTTTCATTTATTTGTGTTTTGTTTGGTAAAAGTATTTATTAAATATAGTCGTAAATGCGTAAAAATTAAACAATAATAATTAAAAGTACGAACTTTTTAAGCACTTATCGGTTACTTATACTTAAATGATGAACTTTGTCTATTTTCGCACGTTAATTTATATTATAATTATGGCTCAAAATACTAACTTTATGTTGTAAAATGTATCCTAGTTATGGAATAAGTAATGTCGCCAATATATCATTGTAAGCAATAATAACACCCACCATATATTAAGAATACTTCGTGGATATTAGTAGCTTTATACACGAATGTATGAGCTCTGTTCGCACTAATGCTAAGGTATCGGTGTTATAAGACACTGATATTTTACGCTCATTTTATCATCATATCATACACCATCATATCATTAATAAACCATTCCATGTAGCATGTAATCGGTCATTTTATTCGTGTTTCTATCTCAATAAGTACCTACGTTTGTTAATGCGCATATTGTGTATTTAAATAGAAAATTAGTAAGAAATACAATTCACAGCTAAATTTACATAGTAAATAAATATGTATAACAAACAACAACCAATTATTTCAGCGCAAGTGTACAAAAATTTTTCGTTGTAATAATGAACGACCAAACGTTTCTTATTTATAAAAAACGTTTATTGTACTAATGGTATTAATAAAATCAATAAAATGTATAATAAAAAGAGCAATTCAAAAAGGAGTTAACAATATATCCTTAAATTCAAATGCCGCCCAAAACGGGCGAAGGTCATTTCATAGTTAAAAAGCTATGAATAGTAACAATATCACAATACTAAATTTTTGTTAAACGATGAAAAACTAATAATTATATCTTATGACCTTATAAAAACATAGTTGTGATTATATAAAAATATCTATACTTAATAATTTCGGCATTATTAAATGTTAGACAATAATAAGCCAGAGCTATGGATTCAAGTTATTCTATAAAATATAGAAATCGCGTTATGTATTAACATTATACGGATTAAAAAGCAAATATCACAGATTAAAAAAAAATAAGATGCCATTAGATGTAAAAAGTGATATTACACATTTTGTTCCACATGTTAATTTTATGCGCGAAGTAGTTTGTACTGTAAATATTTAGAGTTTAGAATTAGGTTTGTAAATTGGTCAATTCCCATAAACTTACTTGTTCTCCAATCTATCTAGTTTATCAATATAAAATAGCTTTGCTTTAAATTACCTACTAATAGTTATATGCCAAGCATTCTAGATCTACACTTAAGCATTGTTATGTGCTTTGGTAGTTGTAGTAGGTACTTCAAATCACCTAAATGTCAAATAGTTATCATATACATTTGTGTATTCAAGATAAAATACGTTTGCTAATGTGGTGATTTACGATTTCACGTTTATCTTCGCAGGCTTATTCTAAATAATCACTGACACATACCACGGGAAAATGTCTCCTCTCACCATTCCGCTACACAAATCCATGGTGTTATTACCCTTATTAGAGTTTAATTTTTATTTATACTATTTTATGAAAATATTTATTTCGGAGAATATAAATTAAAAGTATATTTATTATTATAATAACATGCACGATTTGAAACCTATCTAATATTTAATAAAGTTTTGCTAATATATTTAATTGATTGACCTGAAATCTATCGAAGATTTATTTTTTAATTTAGCCGTTATACTTAATTTCTTTTTTTAAGAAATTCTAATTTTTATTGTTTATCATAATAACCAAAAAATCGTGAAGATCTCTAACTATATTATCTAATAAATCGAATGAAGAGTTTATTGATATTCAATTGTAATAAATGAAAAATAAAACAATTTTCTGTTATACAAAGATATTGACATAACTTCTTTTATATAAAAACTTCTGAAAACTTTCTATTCTATTTTCTTTCAAAAGTATATATTTTCTGATGTGATACGATACTGGTCATATTATTTAAATTTATCTCAATAATATAGTAATTTTTCAAACACGCTAGATTATTTTAGTTGTTTGACTAATAGCGCTTAAGCACAGGGTGTAAATTGGTTCATAAGTCATAACGATAACTTAAGACTAAAAATAACGAATAGTAAAATAATTATAAAATTACCTCTGCAAAAATTTATAATAGTTTACCCAATGATATTATGAGTAAATATAGAAATTTCAATGCATAATGTTGCCCAACACACAAGCACCGTCTAATATTATGTTTCAATAATGACATACTCTTTTTGGTCTATATCATAATGTATATACTATACATTTTCTTATAATTGTATTTCTAAAATATAAAATATTGAATAAAAGTATTACTTTCAGAAAAGTATAGTTCAACCAACTGAAGAAAGATAATTCAAAAATGCTTTGCCAACATTAATTATTGTTCAATTAAAACTTACGCTTTATAAGATTAAGTAAATTTTAAGCAGCACAGAATGTAATTTTGGTTATGCTTACTGTATGCCATATATCACATTGTATGTTTATTAAAAGTGTTTACAAATATCTCCAAATAATAACCTAATTTGTCACTTAATTGTGTGTTTCGCAAATCGATTTTATTTTAGTGTCTGTTAAAAGTAAAAAGATAAGGAGCCACATTCTATATGATCAAATGTTTAACTGTATATGGTAATCATCAGATGCCACATATCTAGCTGAAAACACTTTCTGAAATACTTAGTTGTAAGTCTAGTTGGTTAAGACGCCACATTGCGATAAGACATTCGTTTAGATCATTTAAAAATTGATGCCTTGAAATATTTTAGTCACAATATACTGGTTATTTCAGCTTCGAATAATATCACAATTAAATTAGAATATGGTAATAATAAGTTAAGTATTTTATATTTCAACAACAAATACGCAGAACTATGGCGTGCATTGTATTATATCTGTGATCGAAATTTTATATTGTTAAGCTGGAAAATTAAGCGCACGTTTAATTATTTTATTATAGTATTATTGTTCGTATGCTATTATACATTCTGTATGCTCCCTGCAATAATCCCTCGCTTATATCTAAAAAATAATGTAATGTATTTTATAAGTATTAATTATTTATAATAAAATACACGTGAGTACATATTTTTAAAAAAACATTTTTCATATTACATTCACATTTATTACCTTCTTTTACGTATAATAAGCTTTCCTATAATTATCTACATACACATTAAAGTATAATTAAAATTGTAATTAGTCAATATGTTCTAACCCTTTCATACATTAAATTTCTCCTCCACCCACCACATAATACAAGAATCGGCCAAACACGATATGCTGTCAGTATTGGAAATATTTCGATATAATCATTATTTATTTTATTAGTTAACAGCTTCCTTAACAAAAAAATAGACTTATAGAGTAATATTCAATTAACAGATCATAAGGGAAGCTAAATCAGAGAATAAATCATTGATTCCTCCGCTCTCAGCTATCACCAGTCCAGGTAAATTTGTCATAGACATTTGCGGCCAACAACAACAGTCACCCCAAAAAAATATATTTATAAAGCTTACAGAATGTATGACTGGTAATACAAATACGCTACTAAAATGTATCTAAATATTGAGATAATTGTCTTGTTTCACTTAATATGAAACACATTTAATTTGTTTTATTATAGATGAGATTATTCATTATAAAATATTTTGTATAGCATCTTTTGTGAAATATTACTTTATGAGGCATTACTTATTTTTCTCTTGCTTTTTTACGTAAAATTATCTTACTATTCTTATTATTATTATGTCAAAGTTATAAGTGGTTATAATTTTAAATTTTAAACTGGGCACAGTTGCTTGTTGTATAGACCAGTAAATGAACTTTAAATTTTGAGAAGATTATTTTAAATAAATTCTTCTATTGCATACAATGCTAGAATTATTTTAACGATGGTAATATATTTCTTGTTATGAAAATCTAGCAGTATTATGATATCAATTATTTTAAAGATTATCACTAAAACATAGGTAGGTGCTGAGTTCGTTAAGTTGAACAATAATAGAGAATTGAATTCAATTTAATTAATTAAAGAGAATCTTCGTTAATACATTTCGACAGATTATTATCTGAATAGTACAGTTATTGAACATAAAATCATTCGTGTACAATTAGATTTCTATACTATTGTAAATTCAAAAGAGAGAACTGATTAAGTTTAAAACTATTGAGTTCAACTCAACAATAAGTGATATTGGTTAGGAAGTTTTAATATTTGTCGCAAAAAAAATGCCTGATGAAGTAATTTTACCAAGCTCACTACTATAAGCTTTTTTTAAATCACTGTGTTGAACACATTCTGCTTTCTTAACTTGTTGGATGTATCTGTTCAGTATTTATTTATAACTATAACATAATAAACCGTATTTATTATTATAATAAATATTATATTTTAAAAACACAACTATTATATATACTGCGAAAATCAGTAGCGATAGTGTTCATTAATTTCGCGTTGCTGTATCTGTTGTAGAATGTGTGTATGAATCTCTTTAACGCCCTCTCAAGGTTCTAAAATATATGTTACTATAAAAGCTAAAGAAATAAGTATAAACTATAAGCCTTGTTTTTAAGATTTAAGCCATTTTTATTTATTTATCTATTATATTAAAGCTGCCTTTATTTTTATTGGCTGAAAGGGCGGCGTACCCAAATAAGAATAAAAAGTGTAACTCTCATTAATGATCCTGCTCAATCTGCATTACACATATCGTATATATGAACACACGACTTCATTAATACGTTTAAAAATAATAAGTTTTTTTTGGGTTGGGCTATGGTCGGCGCTCTCATATAACTAATAAAGTGTTAATAATACGTTAACCTTTATGTATTCAGTTTCAAAGTTAGATGGATTATCTACGTGAGTAGATGTTATAATGTTTTGAAATTTATTTACAAGTATATATCCTGTAGTGATATATTTTTTCTTTTTTTACTTTTCCAGTGTTACTTAAAACGAAACGATTTATTTTTTGGAAAACTTGTTACTCTTTTGAATAATTCTTTATACGATACCAAATAACAGAAACCCTCATAATGTGCACCACATTTACTTAGAATCTAACCATTAGCGTAGAAAGAAACTTGTAAGATCCAATGATTATGACCAAAGAACGAAACATAATCTTAAAAAGGATAATAATCTCTAATCGTTACATAAAAAAATATTACAGTAAAGGACTGATTAACCACATAATTCTTCTCAATGTGGTGACGGAGTAAGAATATAATTAACTCCTCCCTATCTTACCCGTGGGTGATCGTAAGAGACGACTTAGGGATATAAAATGCATATAACATCTATGCAAGAGAAGTAAAACTCGAATCTAAACACTATACCAACACGTCTGACCAGCGCGGTATAGTGGGTCGATTTCTCTCCCATTATGGAGGAAGCTCGAGCCTAACAGTGGGACATATATGAGCTGAGATGATGATGAGATGATGAACAGCATAATCGTAGTCATAAGTCATTCCGATAAGTTAAAATCTAACTAGTTGAATCTTATTATCGAACACATAATGTTTATTTAATATAATGTTTAAATAATATTTATTAGACAATTATTTCAAAGATCGTGAATTTATGCTTGATGATGGATAGAGCAGGAACATTAGATCTCGAAATTATCATAATAATTTTGATTAAGTTTATATATAACTAATACAAATGGCAACAGTTGCAAAATATGTTTTATTATCTTAAATTGAGATACTCGTAATTTAAAAATAATATTTACGTATCTATACCTATATAATAAGAATTTCTACTTGACATTTTCTTATATAAATTATTGCAAGTTTGTCAGCCTAAGATCTTACCTCTGTTGAGAGTCTTCTCTGTCGTTCAGATTCATTTAGTGGAATAGTCAGATTAGGTAACAACGATCAATATTTTTATTTACATCTGCGTTATTCTAAGCACTGACTGGAACGATATTATAACAGTTAATTTATAAGCCACAAATTTTTGCTTTAGGTATACTTTTTATACAAATTATTGAACGTTTGTTCATGATTGTTAAAATAATGTGTGTAAACGTTACATGCTAAATACGTGTATGTACGTACATATTTAGAGCATTAAAACAGAGCACATTAGTCACATAGTTAATCAAAAGATTGCATTCATTGAACAGCGCAAATTCTCGTGGAATAAGTTCAGTGAAATAAAATATCACGCACATGCGAATTGTTGTTTTATTTTCTACTGTGTTCTCTATACAATTCATAATTGAATAGATTTAGATCAAGGGAAATCCAGGAAATAGGTCATTGGTATCATGAAACATAAACACGCATAGATTTTTCTTACTTCATTACAAAAATAAAGTTAAGTAAACGAAGTAGCGCTTAGGGTAGACAACTTGGTGACCGGACCGGGGATTAGTCTGGTCACCCTTGGAGAGAGGCCACCGCGTGAAGACGACGCCCTGACATCGAGACATAATATTAGTTGAGATGACAGGGCGTCGACCCGAGAGGAAACCCGTGAGGGTAGACCAGATGGGCCACTGAAGAAAAGAAAGCGTACCAGTGGCCCACCCGCAATGTGTAGAGAGGTATGTTGTAGGGCGGTCTACCGGGTCGTGCGCCGCTTCTCCTGTCGGCCCGGACGGATTAGCGGGGCGTGACCGTTCCGTAGCCCGCCACCAAAAAAAAAAAAAAAGGGTAGACAACTTGGTCACCAGAGATGTACAAATACCCTGTACAAAGTACCTGGAATACAAAATACAAGATGCTTTTAAATTAAATATTTTAGATACCAGATACAAATACTTTCGAGAATAGTATCTGAAATACTACATACAAAATAAGTATCTTCTAAATACTTCTTAAGACAAAATACTTTTGTAAGAAAACAAGATTTTATTTAATGAATTTAAGTTTATATTTGGCAGTTGACATTAAAGTTATTTACGAATAAATCGTGTTAATCGTTGAAATATGACAAGACAAAATATCATATTTTAAAGTAAATGACTTAAGTAAAACTAATTCTTTAAACATTTCATCGCTCATGTTTTTTCGATGTGGCCTTACAATCATGCCCCCAAACAGAAAAAGAACAGAATTATTTGTATTCTTGGAGACATCTTTTTATCTTCTATATATATAAAAGAAAGTTGTGTTAGTTACAACACTTATAACTCGAGAACGGCTGCATCAATTTTTATGATTTTTATGTTTTTGAATTTTTTGTCGTCGGGAATAGGATATATGATATTAAAATATGATATTAATAAACAAATAAAATAAAATTAAAAAATATCAACTCTAAACGTCCGTTTGTTGATGATGTAACCAATGGCAACTGACAGCTCACGTTATTACGTGGTCTTATGGTTTGTTTGGAAAATACCGCGAAAAGATAAAATTATTATTTGGAAAATCCAATAGTGCACGCCTCATAATTTTTATATTATTTAGCATTTACTATTAGTCAATATTATAATATGTACGATAAATAAAGCGCCTTAATTATTTCATTGAGCAAGATCTGGTAGCAATATTAAATAAAATTGCACTTAAAAAAAAAAACAAAAAATTATGCGTGCGTGTACTCTCTCTCTCTCTCTCCCTCTCTCTCTCTGTCTCCCTCTCCCTCTCTCTCTGTCTCTCTGCCTCTTTCCCTTTCTGCCTCTCTCCTTTTCTACCTCTCTCCCTCTCTGCATCTCTCCTTCTCTCAGAGAGAGGGAGCTCTCTCTCTCTCTCTTCTCTCTACCTTCGTGAGCTTATAATCTCAGCTCATATATGTCCCACTATTGGGCTCGCGCCTCCACCATAATGGGAGATAAATTGACCTACTATACCACGCTGGTCAGACATGTTGGTATAGGGTTTTGTTTCAAGTTTTCCTTCTCTTACAAATATGTTATATGCGTTTTATATCCCTTACCTTAGTCGTCTCTTACAATCATCCACGATTAAGATAGGGGGTGGCGAATTGTATTCTTACTCCGTCACTACACGGATAACCATCCCATACGCTTTACACTTCAAAATAAATATGGCGCGTAACAGAAAAACGTTACAATATTAAATTTCTCCCATACGTCAATAAAAAAGTTTCACTTCAAAAAGTTAGAGAAACAAAAAAAAATGCAATATTTTTAAGATACTGAAGTTAACAGACATTTGCCATGAATGAAAAAGAAAAATAATTTCGTGCCATTCTCGACGCAGTACTAAACATAGCTGTTTGTTTACAATAGGCTGTATGGGATCTATTTCCTTAGCCTGTCCGAATGGACGAACAAAAAATGTAAACGAACCCAATTTTCATAAGGTATACATCTGGGGTGCCCCCCCAGCTTTCATAGTAAAAGAAAATTCTATATAATTACACATACACATGTAGATATGTATATATATCACTTCAACTTTAGTTCACCGCGTAAACTCTGGGTAGCAGCACCTTCCATACATGCATATTTTATCATGGAGTTGCCACTCTTTTTCAGTTTAATAACTTTACTCTTTGGTATACATACACTAATTACTAAGGCTCTTAGTCGTCTTATACGACATCCACGACCAAAGTACCTAAGGGTTGGCAGTATTTGTAGCCACTATCACACAGCTAAAAATAACTTAATAATTTTAAACGAACGAAGTCTGCCGGGTCCGCTAGTAGCTAAATAAAATAAAACTTACGTTTCTATCTTCGCGATTTCGAATAAAAAAATTACTGACTCCAAATTCAATCATTCATTGTCATTCATTGGTGTTCATTGCCTTGCATACGACATTGCATATGACATGTATCGTGTATATATACAGATCAGTGCTTACATATGTATGGCATTAGTAGAAAGAAAGATCCATCCAAAGATCAGCTTAACAATGAAAATTGAGATAATTTTCAAAAAGTACATCAATAACCGTAAATAGATTGATGACAATAAGTACCTACGCTAGGAACAAAAAATAACAACTCTCAGTTTTCAAACGTTTGACATACAGGACAAAATGGCAGCAGTTAAGTTTGTATAAACAATCTGTAGGCGGCGCGACGGTCAGTAAAAATAAGTAATGTTTTAAGTGTGCCCCCCCAGACTAAAAGATCCATCCAAGAAACCATCTATCCCTGTGATGTTGAACTAATAATGACACGTTCAGTTTTACGCATATATAATATTTTATAAATGTCTACTAACATATTACTAAAAGTGTTTTATCCTAAAAAGTATTTATAAAATACTAAGAAACCAAACAAAATATATTGAAATGCAAGACACAAAATAAATTTTATAAAGTAATTTATTTTAGATACAAGATTTTTTTTGGGTATGCTATAGCTCGCCGCCCGTTCTGTCCGGGATGATGGAAGGGCAGCGCATGGCCCCATAACCCACCGTTTTTCCTCCCCATCGCCATTGGACCGGCCACTGGTAACAATTCCTTGACATCCGTGACCAGCCATCCTCCACCATACACCACCGATGGCCCAGCAGCAAACCCAGGCGTCGCCCTCACGCGGGCAGAATCCCTGTGGGTGACGGAATATTCACCGGTCCAGCCACCCGCGGCCTCGGCTGGGGCGGCATCAGGCATAGGTACTCGCGACTGCGCCGCAGCAGGCGCCGGTGGCGGAGCGTGTCACTGAAGAGGATTTCCTTTCGGAGCCGCCCCGCCGCCTCCTTGTCTGACTGTCTCGCTAAAGGCGACAACCGCATCCGACCGCAATTTTAGATACAAGTTGGAAATACGTATCTGTATTTCAGATATTTGTATCTTAAATAATCAGCGCCTATCCTTCACCCTGAACGGAATGGGCAAGGCATGTCCAGTCCAAATCATAGCCTGCTACAAAAAATAAACACAAAAAAAACTAGTACATACATACATACATATCATCACGCCATATCCCTTGCAGGGTAGGCAGAGAGAGCAGAGTGCCAGAGAACTCTATCTCTGCATACTGCCCTCGCTTCCTCAACATTCATAATTCTCTTCATACACGCTCGCCGGTTTCGGAGACTCTTGACTCCACCTTCCTTCAGTACCTGACCGATCTGGTCTAGGTAGGTTAGTCTCGGTCTCCCGCGGTACCTACATCCTTCCACTTTCGTATTGTATATCTTCTTAACCAGACGTTCGTTCGGCACTCTTTCCACATGTCCGAACCATCGGAGCATTCCCTTTCGCATCTTTACACCAATACTCTCTTTCATACCTACTCGCTCTCTTACGTCGTCGTTACGAATGCGGTCGGTCAGCCTAACTCCACAGATTTTCCGTAGAGATCGCATTTCGACCGCATTAATTTTACTTTCATACTCTTTTCTGCATACCCAACTCTCGCTTCCATACAGTAATGTTGGGACAAGCACTGCGTTATGTATAGCTACACGTGCCTTCTGGCTGAGGTGGTGGCTGCCGAGAAGTTGCCCCAACGCTCCGTTCACTCTATTTCCCGCATTCACTCTTCGCTCTATATCAGTGGTGTACCTTCCATCTCGGCTAAATCCACATCCAAGATATACAAATTCGTCCACTTGCTCTAGTACATCATTACCTATTGTTACTATTACATCTGTTCTGGCTTCATCTCTTTCAAAGACCATTATTTTGGTTTTGTTCACATTCACGCGTAGACCCCTTTTCTTACAATCTTCTGTCATTGTGTCGACTAGGGTCTGCAGGTCAGTCGCTGACTGTGCCAGCAGGACTGCATCATCTGCATAAAGTAGAGCAGTGACCACTGAGTCGCCCATCTGGACTCCCACATTCATATCGTTCAACCTTTGGAGACATTTATCCAGATATATGATAAACAGCCTGGCTGACAGAACGCACCCCTGCTTAACATCGATATTGACGTCAAACCAAGGCGACATTCCATCATCCAGCCGCACACAGGCTCTACAGCCCATGTAACTGGACTGCACAGCCTGTAGCAGTTTACCGTTAATACCATACTCCGGTAAAATGTCCCAAAGTTCCTTTCGTACAACCGTGTCAAATGCTCTCTCCAGATCCACAAAATTGCAGAAAACCCTCTGACCTAGGGCCAGATGCTTCTCCACAATGTTGCGCAGAGAGAACACTTGATCCATGCATCCCCTTCCACTCCTGAAACCTCCTTGTGTCTCACACAGTAAACCATCGGACACCATCCTCATTCTCCTTTCAATAATTTTACCATACACTTTTGCTGCCAAACTGGTCAAGCTTATGGCTCTGTAATTTGCGCAGTCATAACGTGAACCCTTGTTTTTAAACAAAGGCACGATGACTGCGCTATTCCAGTTCCCGGGAACCATTCCCGAGCTCCAACATAAATTGAGGAGCAACAGGAACGCCTCCCGGACACAGGAGCCACCAAGCTTGATCATCTCGGCAGACACCATATCAATGCCCGCTGCCTTACCATTTTTCAAACTTCTTATCGCCCATTCAACTTCATCCATACTGATGCCATCGGAGGACGCCGTTGTCGAATGTTGATCTACTAAACCACATCCAACACCGGCGCCAACCGTAGCATCCGCATACATATCGCCAAAATATTCACTCCATCGGCTTAACACGTCTTGTGTTTGTGTAAGAATGTCTCCACCTTTAGACCTTATTTTATTCATTCTGAAGGCTGACCAACCACCCCGAGACTTCTTCACCTCCCTCCAAAAGAGTTTGGTGTTACCCTCGAAGTTTTTAGTCAGCCTTTCTTCTGCACTCATACTTGCTCTGTCACGTTTCTCTTTCACTAAGGCCTTGGTGTCATTCTTACATTGCCGATATATTTCTTTCTTCTGTTCAGTCATACTGTCATTCAGATTCAAAGAAGAGACATAGTCTAGCCACGCTTTCTTCTTTTGCTCCACGGAAGCTGCCACTTCCGCATCCCACCATGCATCACCATTTGTGTTTCTATGCTTCTTTGAACTTCCACATACTTCTTTCGCTGTGTCTACCATACTCTCTTTCAATACTCTCCAGCATTCTTCAATGTCCGATTGCGGCTGGCTTGCCATCGTCAGCCGTTCTCGGACACCCTCTGCATACTTTTCTCTTACACACTCTTCTTGGAACCTTTCAACCTTTATTCTTTCAAGCCCTCCGAAGTGGACACGCTCTCGTCAGTGCCTCCACCTTCTGAACAGACCACTAAATCTCGCAACGAGCCCCTGTAGGCTCTTGCGTCCAATATTTTGCTTCGGAGGCGACTGTCTACCAAAATTAAATCTATTATACTTTTCTGTTCATTCCTTCTCCATGTATACATATGGATGTCCTTATGTTGGAAAAATGTGTTTGACACAATAAGGTTTCTCTCCATGCATACATCCGCTATGAGCCTACCTGCGTCGTTCACTCTCTTATCACCAAATGGACCAAGTACGTCCTCATAGTCGGGACGCTTGGTCCCCCACCCATCCGTTCAAATCTCCGCATACAATCACGTGTTCACTGGTTTCTGCCATATCCAGAACTTCCCTAACATTATCCCAAAACTTCTCTAGGTCTGATGCCACCGAGGATCCTACGGGAGCATATGCTACAACCATGAATACCTTGGTGACACCTAGTTTTATACGGACCCAAAAAAGTCTGGGATCATACATTCCGTAATCCTTCACACCTGAGGCCAAGCGAGAGGACAACAGCACTCCTACCCCCATGCTGGCTCTATCGCTCTGTGGTACACCAGACCACAGAGCCATCCCGCCACCAGGAAGATCGCAGGCATCGCTGCCCCTTCGCTTGGTCTCTGTTACACAGAGCACGTCTAGCTGTTTGTCCGCCATGACGGATATCAGCTCGTGCAACTTCCCTTCCACACAACCTCTTACATTCCACGTGCCCACCCGGCACTCTGCTGTCCTCGACTCGCCTGACTGGGCAAGGCGTGATGGGTGGCGGCCCCCATCGCCGCAACTGCCAAAGTTCGTACCGACGGGGGCGGGTCAGTACGCGTCGCCTCCGGGGGACGCCCTAACCCACATTGCGGTACGCATGTCGAGCCGGATTAGCAGTCTAATTAGACTGGCAGGGGACGCGAACGAGCACGCTCCGGACTATGCCCCCCCTAAAAAAACTAGTCTTCTATATTATTAAAGGTATTAACATTTTAGTCGAATTAAATATAAAATACATACATACACATACATATCATCACGCCATATCCCTTGCAGGGTAGGCAGAGAGAACAGAGTGCCAGAGAACTCTATCTCTGCATACTTCACTCGCTTCCTCAACATTCATAATTCTCTTCATACACGCTCGCCGGTTTCGGAGACTCTTGACTTCACCTTCCTTCAGTACATGACCGATCTGGTCTAGGTAGGTTAGTCTCGGTCTCCCTCGATACCTACATCCTTCCACTTTCGCATTGTATATCTTCTTAACCAGGCGTTCGTTCGGCATTCTTTCCACATGTCCGAACCATCGGAGCATTCCCTTTCGCATCTTTACACCAATACTCTCTTTCATACCTACTCGCTCTCTTACGTCGTCGTTACGAATGCGGTCGGTCAGCCTAACTCCACAGATTTTCCGCAGAGATCGCATTTCGACCGCATTAATTTTACTATCATACTCTTTTCTGCATACCCAACTCTCGCTTCCATACAGTAATGTTGGGACAAGCACTGCGTTATGTATTGCTACACGTGCCTTCTGGCTGAGGTGGTGGCTGCCGAAAAGTTGCCCCAACGCTCCGTTCACTCTATTTCCCGCATTCACTCTTCGCTCTATATCAGTGGTGTACCTTCCATCTCGGCTAAATCCACATCCAAGATATACAAATTCATCCACTTGCTCTAGTACATCATTACCTATTGTTACTCTTACATCTGTTCTGGTTTTATCTCTTTCAAAGACCATTATTTTGGTTTTGCTCACATTCACGCGTAGACCCCTTTTCTTACAATATTCTGTCATTGTGTCGACTAGGGTCTGCAGGTCAGTCGCTGACTGTGCCAGCAGGACTGCATCATCTGCATAAAGCAGAGCAGTGACCACTGAGTCGCCCATCTGGACTCCCACATTCATATCGTTCAACCTTTGAAGACATTTATCCAGATATATGATAAACAGCCTGGCTGACAGAACGCACCCCTTTTTTTTTTTTTTTTTTTTTTTTTTTTTTTTTGGGGGGTGGGTTACGGTCGGCACACTCCTCGCACCACTCCGTCCGGGGTGACAGAGGGGCGTAACCGCGCACACCCGTAACCCACCCGTGACGTCGCCTTCGTCGTTGGGCCAACCACCGGAGCAGAGTGACTTGACGTCAGTGGTTGGCCCGACGGAATACCCCTGAGGAGTACCCTCTCCTCGACCGACGTCCCCCCCTCGGGTAGGATGTCGGTCTTTCCTCACGCGGTCGGCCTCTCGGCGGGTGACGGACTAATTCCCCGATCCAGTCACCCGCGGCCTCGGCTAGGGCGGCATCAGGCGCAAGTAATCGCGCCTGCGCCGCCCCAGTCGCCGGCGGCGGCTCGCGTCGTCGAGGAGACGCTCCTCGCGCACGCGCTCCGCCACCTCCTTCCGCGAGACTACTGCCTCGCAGAAGGATGCGACCGCGTCCCAGTTCCTGACGCTGTCGAGCATCGCCCTGGCGATGGTCGGCAGCGTCAGGTCAGCACCGATGATTGCGACGAGTTCACGACTCTGCCCAAGCGGCACAAACCTCAAGCGTATGCTGCGCCGTGTCCTCATCGCAATCGCAGTGGTGGCAGGACGGTGTACTCTCCCTCCTTACGACCGTGTGCAGGTATTTGGCGAAGCATCCATGCCCCGTCAAAACCTGCACCAGTCGGAAGGAGAGCACCCCGTGCCGCCGTTTTAGCCACTGCATCAGCACTGGCCGGAAGGCCTCCACGGTCCGCACACCGAACCGAGGCCTCTCCAGCCGGACTGCCCAACGGGCAATGACGTCGCGGCGGGCGTCGACGCGCCAGGTGGTGTGCTCCCTCAACGAGACCACACCGCCCTCCGCTCGCACCCCCAACATCCGCCGATACAAACCGGCGAGCATTTCCGCTTCCAGGTCCCATGGAGGGGTCCCGGCCAACAGACACGCTGCTTCCGTCGACACCGTGCGGTACCCGCGTATGGCCCTGACCGCCATGGCCCTCTGTGGTCGCCACAGAAGAGCCCTGAGTCGGACGGTCAGGGATCCCGCCCACACCGGTGCGCCGTACAGGGCCATCGACCGGATAGAACGCACCCCTGCTTAACGCCGATATTGACGTCAAACCAAGGCGACATTCCATCATCCAGCCGCACACAGGCTCTACAGCCCATGTAACTGGACTGCACAGCCTGTAGCAGTTTACCGTTAATACCATACTCCGGTAAAATGTCCCAAAGTTCCTTTCGTACAACCGTGTCAAATGCTCTCTCCAGATCCACAAAACTGCAGAAAACCCTCTGACCTAGAGCCAGATGCTTCTCCACAATGTTGCGCAGAGAGAACACTTGATCCATGCATCCCCTTCCACTCCTGAAACCTCCTTGTGTCTCACACAGTAAACCATCGGACACCATCCTCATTCTCCTTTCAATAACTTTTCCATACACTTTTGCTGCCAAACTGGTCAAGCTTATGGCTCTGTAATTTGCGCAGTCATAACGTGAACCCTTGTTTTTAAACAAAGACACGATGACTGCGCTATTCCAGTCCCTGGGAACCATTCCCGAGCTCCAACATAAATTGAGGAGCAACAGGAACGCCTCCCAGACACAAGAGCCACCGAGCTTGATCATCTCGGCAGACACCATATCAATGCCCGCTGCCTTACCATTTTTCAAACTTCTTATCGCCCATTCAACTTCATCCATACTGATGCCATCGGAGGACGCCGTTGTCGAATGTTGATCTACTAAACCACATCCAACACCGGCGCCAACCGTAGCATCCGCATACATATCGCCAAAATATTCACTCCATCGGCTTAACACGTCTTGTGTTTGTGTAAGAATGTCTCCACCTTTAGACCTTATTTTATTCATTCTGAAGGCTGACCAACCACCCCGAGACTTCTTCACCTCCCTCCAAAAGAGTTTGGTGTTACCCTCGAAGTTTTTAGTCAGCCTATCTTCTGCACTCATACTTGCTCTATCACGTTTCTCTTTCACTAAGGCCTTGGTGTCATTCTTACATTGCCGATATATTTCTTTCTTCTGTTCAGTCATACTGTCATTCAGATTCAAAGAAGAGACATAGTCCAGCCACGCTTTCTTCTTTTGCTCTACGGAAGCTGCCACTTCCGCATCCCACCATGCATCACCATTTGTTTTTCTATGCTTCTTTGAACTTCCACATACTTCTTTCGCTGTATCTACCATACTCTCTTTCAATACTCTCCAGCATTCTTCAATGTCCGATTGCGGCTGGCTTGCCATCGTCAGCCGTTCTCGGACACCCTCTGCATACTTTTCTCTTACACACTCTTCTTGCAACCTTTCAACCTTTATTCTTTCAAGCCCTCCGAAGTGGACACGCTCTCGCCAGTGCCTCCACTTTCTGAACAGACCACTAAATCTCGCAATAACGAGATAGTGGTCCGTGTCGACTGTGGGGCCCCTGTAGGCTCTTGCGTCCAATATTTTGCTTCGGAGGCGACTGTCTACCAAAATTAAATCTATTATGCTTTTCTGTTCATTCCTTCTCCATGTATACATATGGATGTCCTTATGTTGGAAAAATGTGTTTGACACAATAAGGTTTCTCTCCATGCATACATCCGCTATGAGCCTACCTGCGTCGTTCACTCTCTTATCACTTAAATATAAAAATTACAAGAAAATAAAAATTTATGTGGCGTTAATTACATAAATTATATTTAATACTTCAGTGTTTTAAGTACGTTTTCGTTTTCCACCAAAATTCTCAGAGAAACCATTAATAGTATACATTATCGACGATGTTTACTTGGCTTACTGTCGAACAATTACTTTAAATGATCCCTCTATAATTAATAAATAATAACTTGGTATAAACATTTTTGTAATCATTCAATAAAAAGTCTTAAAAGGTCTTGGCTGAATGTTTACTTTTCTGAGAATTTTGGCGGGAACTTACAAGTGTCATGTCGCGCTATGGAATTTCAAACATTCATTTCTTTAGAGTTTTATGGTGTTAAGTATATTAAATAATTCTGCTAGTATTTTATGCGATTAAATACAGAAAAATTTTGAAGTATAATGAACATGACATAATAGTGAGTTCAGACATAATTCTCAAAGAAATCATTAATTTAGTTTTAAGCACCAAATTCGTGGTAAAAACTTGGCTTACTAACGGACAGTGACTTATTAGTAGACTATCCAATTATGAAGAAGTGTTAAATAACATATATAGAAAAATTTATAAATATTTGGCTGTATGGGCTCTGTTTCCTTTGCCCGATCGAACAGACAAACAACACCTAAAAAGCATCTCTGGCCATTTGGCGGTCCAAATGAAGAATTTAAAAAAAAAATATATATATTTTCGCGGTAAATGGTAAATCGTGATAGGTAATTGATATTTATAAATAATTTGTCGTAAATTTTGCAAATAACCAAATTCATCATAAAATGAAAATTATTTCATTAAAATAAATCGGCTAACACTAGAATAAAGTGCCAGTATAAATAGTGTATGTTATTAAAGTTGAAGCATTAGTAAAAGTGTTACTTCTAATTCTAAGAGTTTGTCTATACTTTTTTACTTTCAGAATATCGTAACAATACAACAAGAATAACAAAATGTTGGACCTAAACCAGTTGTTAGAGTCATTACATACAACTAATCAAGTTAATGTTCAAATGTATCTGTTTTCCACACTATCAGCATATTTGATGTCAAATGTACGGCAAGTAGTAGTAGTAGTAGTAGTAGTATAGCCTAGTTTAACGTCTCTGTAGTACTAATACTGTCTTATTATTATTATAAATGTGAAAGATTATGAAGATGTTTGAATGTTTTAAGGTTTGGATGTTTGTTAATCACGTGTAAACCGTTGAACAGATTTGGGAGAAACTTTGCACACAGATAGAACATTTCCTGGATTAACACATAGGTAACTTTTTATCCCTGTAATTTGTTCCTTTGGGATAAATTAGTTACAAAATTTTCTATTGTGAGCCACTTTTTAAACGGGTGAAGTTGTGGGCAGTAGCTAGTAGAAAATAATTACGTAACCTATTTTTTACAATTTTATTTATATTCTTAGCCCTTTTTTCGGAGGAACAGGCTGTTATGGTCACACTCATATTGACCCATATAACCATACACTTAATAAAGATCTAATTTTTGGTTTGTTTTGCCTATAATGATGGACAAACGACCAACTATTTCTTAGTAGGTAGTGATTCATCCATCAGCCTGTAGACGTCCAATCTTGGCCATAGGCTTTCCCATGTGACACTAGCATCCCACGGCTTCCTGAGACTTGAAATGTCGTCAATCTATTGCTGGTCGTTCTAAAGATCATCCCACACTGCTTCGTCAGATTCGTGGTCGCCACTAGAGCTTTCTCCCCTAACGATTGTCGATTTAACTAGCGATGTGACCTGCCCATAACCACTTCAAGGTGCTAATACTTTTGACTGTGTCGGTTACACGCGTTCTTTTATAGATTTCTATATTCCGACTTTTATCAAGAAGAGAAATCTCTAGCATAGCCCGTAGTAGGTACACTGAGCGATATTGAACATTTTATGAAGTCGACATTTGGAAACAATGTTCCAAATATAAACTTTTGCTTGCAAACACTGCAGTATATGGAACGAGAAGATCATCGTAAGTTTCCCAAACGCTGCCCAGCAGACTTGGATTCTTCGGCTGACCTCTTTCTCCTTCGAGAAGTTAGAAACTTAGAAACACCAAGAGCACAAACAGCCACCGATATCAAAGAATCGGTGCCGATAGTGAGCCCAAACGCCCAAAAAATGGAGACCATGAAGTGCTTCCGTCACGCTGGACAGTTCGTGTGGGGTGTGTCCAGCTCTAAACTATAACTATAGCATACGTATGTTTTATACCTACCTATCTATACGAATCATCATAGTCTCAGTTCGTATATGTCCCACTGGTGGGCTCGAGCCTCCTCCACCGTGGAAGAGATATTAACCTACACGCTTATCCGACAGAATGCTTTATTTTTTTTTGAGTTTTCTTCTTTTGCAGTGAAATTATCTACCTAAGTCTTCTAGTTTTCTCTTACATATGATAATCTACGGCTAAGAAAGTGGCTGCTAAATTGTATTCTTGTTCTGTCACCTATCAATGTAATAAAAAATCTATACCAATACTTATTATTTAAGGATACGGACATCGATATAATTGTAACACACAATTCATTATACGACAAAATTTGTCACGTCTTATCGAACTGCCCACCGAAGAAGGCAACCGTTATGTTTAATTTTCTATCAGCACTTATATACGCTGTTGATGAAGAAGATAAGAGAAGAAAAAATATGACTGTGTACGCAAAAAATATGATTAGAAGCAGCGGTTGTTTAGCCATTATGTGCGAATTGTTCACCAGCTACATGATGGTGAGAACGAAATTATTTTCACAATATTATGACTATTAACACTAGCTGAGCCAATAGATGCTGCTCTGTAGAACTAAAATAATAATAAAACTCCTTGTAATCGATCGCAGCGACGCCTTTCTAATTTATGTTAATCTGAGCCATACTTGAGTCCACCTGATACAACCATCTAAATCGGTCCAGCCGTTTAGAAGTTCAGTTATTGACACGTGTACAGAATAATTATGAAAACATAAAATTTATTTGTTTTATTTGTTATTCTATCTAATAATCTATCTATCTATCTATCTAATAATGCATTTATATAGTATATTCACTTGACAAAGAACAATGATTTCAACGAGGGCGTCCGTCATGATCTGCTCTCAACTACAATAACTTCCTTTCATACTCTTTGTTAACGGCATCACAAATGGCTGCCCCTTCCATCTTTAAAATATATTTAATGAATAGTATTTACAATTATCGCAACTCAAAGTTGTCATTTCTCAATAATAATTTAGTATTATCTATTACCTTATCTGTAAAGCAAATAATATATTTACATACATACATATCATCACGCCATATCCCAATGTAGGGTAGGCAGAGAGAACAGAGTGCCAGAGAACTCTGTCCTTGCATACTTCACTCGCTTCCTCAACATTCATAATTCTCTTCATACTTTATACACGCTCGCCGGTTTCGGAGACTCTTGACTCCACCTTTCTTCAGTACGTGACCAATCTGGTCTAGGTAGGTGAGTCTCAGTCTGCCCCGGTACCTACATCTTTCCACTTTCGCATTGTATATCTTCTTAACCAGACGTTCGTTCGCCATTCTTTCCACATGTCTGAACCATCAGAGCATTCCCTTTCGCATCTTTACACCAATACTCTCTTTCATACCTAGTCGCTCTCTTACGTGATCGTTGCGAATGCGGTCGGTCAGCCTAACTCCACAAATTCTCCGTAGAGATCGCATTTCATACATACATACATATCATCACGTCATATCCCTTGCAGAGTAGGCAGAGAGAACAGAGTGCTAGAGAACTCTATCTTTGCATACTTCACTCGCTTCCTCAACATTCATAATTCTCTTCATACACGCTCGCCGGTTTCGGAGACTCTTGACTCCACCTTCCTTCAGTACATGACCGATCTAGTCTAGGTAGGTTAGTCTCGGTCTCCCCCGGTACCTACATCCTTCCACTTTCGCATTGTATATCTTCTTAACCAGACGTTCGTTCGGCATTCTTTCCACAGGTCCGGACCACCATCGGAGCATTCCCTTTCGCATCTTTACACCGATACTCTCTTTCATACCTACTCGCTCTCTTACGTCGTCGTTACGAATGCGGTCGGTCAGCCTTACTCCACAGATTTGCCGCAGAGATCGCATTTCGACCGCATTAATTTTGCTTTCATGCTCTTTTCTGCATACCCAGCTCTCGCTTCCATATAGTAATGTTGGGACAAGCAGTGCGTTATGTATTGCTACACGTGCGTTCTGGTTGAGGTGGTGTTCTCTAATATCTTTACAAGAAAAGAAAAACTGAAAATAAAACAAGGTAGAGAGAACAGAGTGCTAGAGAACTCTATCTTTGCATACTTCACTCGCTTCCTCAACATTCATAATTCTCTTCATACACGCTCGCCGGTTTCGGAGACTCTTGACTCCACCTTCCTTCAGTACATGACCGATCTAGTCTAGGTAGGTTAGTCTCGGTCTCCCCCGGTACCTACATCCTTCCACTTTCGCATTGTATATCTTCTTAACCAGACGTTCGTTCGCCATTCTTTCCACATGTCTGAACCATCAGAGCATTCCCTTTCGCATCTTTACACCAATACTCTCTTTCATACCTACTCGCTCTCTTACGTCGTCGTTACGAATGCGGTCGGTCAGCCTAACTCTACAGATTTTCCGCAGAGATCGCATTTCGACCGCATTAATTTTACTTTCATACTCTTTTCTGCATACCCAACTCTCGCTTCCATACAGTAATGTTGGGACAATCACTGCGTTATGTATTGCTACACATGCCTTCTGGCTGAGGTGGTGGCTGCCGAGAAGTTGCCCCAACGCTCCGTTCACTCTATTTCCCGCATTCACTCTTCGCTCTATATCAGTGGTGTACCTTCCGTCTCGGCTAAATCCACATCCAAGATATACAAATTCGTCCACTTGCTCTAGTATATCATTACCTATTGTTACTCTTACATCTGTTCTGGCTTCATCTCTTTCAAAGACCATTATTTTGGTTTTGCTCACATTCACGCGTAGACCCCTTTTCTTACAATCTTCTGTCATTGTGTCGACTAGGGTCTGCAGGTCAGTCGCTGACTGTGCCAGCAGGACTGCATCATCTGCATAAAACAGATCAGTGACCACTGAGTCGCCCATCTGGACTCCCACATTCATATCGTTCAACCTTTGGAGACATTTATCCAGATATATGATAAACAGCCTGGCTGACAGAACGCACCCCTGCTTAACGCCGATATTGACGTCAAACCAAGGCGACATTCCATCATCCAGCCGCACACAGGCTCTACAGCCCATGTAACTGGACTGCACAGCCTGTAGCAGTTTACCGTTAATACCATACTCCGGTAAAATGTCCCAAAGTTCCTTTCGTACAACCGTGTCAAATGCTCTCTCCAGATCCACAAAACTGCAGAAAACCCTCTGACCTAGAGCCAGATGCTTCTCCACAATGTTGCGCAGAGAGAACACTTGATCCATGCTTCCCCTTCCACTCCTGAAACCTCCTTGTGTCTCATACAGTAAACCATCGGACACCATCCTCATTCTCCTTTCAATAATTTTACCATACACTTTTGCTGCCAAACTGGTCAAGCTTATGGCTCTGTAATTTGCGCAGTCATAACGTGAACCCTTGTTTTTAAACAAAGGCACGATGACTGCGCTATTCCAGTCCCCGGGAACCATTCCCGAGCTCCAACATAAATTGAGGAGCAACAGGAACGCCTCCCAGACACAGGAGCCACCAAGCTTGATCATCTTGGCAGACACCATATCAATGCCCGCTGCCTTACCATTTTTCAAACTTCTTATCGCCCATTCAACTTCATCCACACTGATGCCATCGGAGGACGCCGCTGTCGAATGTTGTTCTACTAAACCACATGCGACACCGGCGTCAACCGTAGCATCCGCATACATATCGCCAAAATATTCACTCCATCGGCTTAACACGTCTTGTGTTTGTGTAAGAATGTCTCCACCTTTAGACCTTATTTTATTCATTCTGAAGGCTGACCAACCACCCCGAGACTTCTTCACCTCCCTCCAAAAGAGTTTGGTGTTACTCTCGAAGTTTTTAGTCAGCCTATCTTCTGCACTCATACTTGCTCTATCACGTTTCTCTTTCACTAAGGCCTTGGTGTCATTCTTACATTGCCGATATATTTCTTTCTTCTGTTCAGTCATACTGTCATTCAGATTCAAAGAAGAGACATAGTCCAGCCACGCTTTCTTCTTTTGCTCTACGGAAGCTGCCACTTCCGCATCCCACCATGCATCACCATTTGTTTTTCTATGCTTCTTTGAACTTCCACATACTTCTTTCGCTGTATCTACCATACTCTCCTTCAATACTCTCCAGCATTCTTCAATGTCCGATTGCGGCTGGCTTGCCATCGTCAGCCGTTCTCGGACACCCTCTGCATACTTTTCTCTTACACACTCTTCTTGCAACCTTTCAACCTTTATTCTTTCAAGCACTCCGAAATGGACACGCTCTCGCCAGTGCCTCCACTTTCTGAACAGACCACTAAATCTCGCAATAATGAGATAGTGGTCCGTATCGACTGTGGGGCCCCTGTAGGCTCTTGCGTCCAATATTTTGCTTCGGAGGCGACTGTCTACCAAAATTAAATCTATTATACTTTTCTGTTCATTCCTTCTCCATGTATACATGTGGATGTCCTTATGTTGGAAAAATGTGTTTGACACAATAAGGTTTCTTTCCATGCATACATCCGCTATGAGCCTACCTGTGTCGTTCACTCTCTTGTCACCAAATGGAACAAGTACGTCCTCATAGTCGGGACGCTTGGTCCCCACCCATCCGTTCAAATCTCCGCATACAATCACGCGTTCACTGGTTTCTGCCATATCCAGAACTTCCCTAACATTATCTCAAAACTTCTCTAGGTCTGATGCCACCGAGGATCCTACGGGAGCATATGCTACAACCATGAACACCTTGGTGACACCTAGTTTTATACGGACCCAAAGAAGTCTGGGATCATACATTCCGTAATCCTTCACATCTGAGGCCAAGCGAGAGGACAACAGCACTCCTACCCCCATGCTGGCTCGATCGCTCTGTGGTACACCAGACCACAGAGCCATCCCGCCTCCAAGAAGATCGCAGGCGTCGCTGCCCCTTCGCTTGGTCTCTGTTACACAGAGCACGTCTAACTGTTTGTCCGCCATGACGGATATCAGCTCGTGCAACTTACCTTCCACACAACCTCTTACATTCTACGTGCCCACCCGGCACTCTGCTGTCCTCGACTCGCCTGACTGGGCAAGGCGTGATGGGTGGCGGCCCCCATCGCCGCAACTGCCTAAGTTCGTACCGACGGGGGCGGGTCGGTACGCGTCGCCTCCGGGGGACGCCCTAACCCGCATTGCGGTACCTACGCATATCGAGCCGGATTAGCAGTCTAATTAGACTGGCAGGGGACGCGAACGAGCACGCTCCGGACTATGCCCCCCTATTGTTACTTGTTCAGGCAATTAAATACTGAACTGATTGCAATACTACGTGATAGTACTTATAGGTACCTTTTTTTTTGGCGGCGGGCTATGTAGTGGTCAACAACCCGCTAAATACGTCCGGGGCGAAGCGGTGCGGGGCCCCATAGACCCGCCCTACTTGTACCTCTTTTCGCCGAGCGAGAGTACCTACTTATACCTATAGCTGTTATTTTTTATCCTGATATTTATACGGCAGAAATTTTACGCGGGTGAAACCGCGGGGCATAGCTAGTTATATAATAAACACAAAAAATATATTATATATCGAATCTGTCATAACAAATTAATATCAATTTGCTCAGTGTAGTTTTAAAAGTATGGTCATATTCATACTAATTTAGAGTGAAAATTACGGGTCAAAGAACGGTTTCCAGTCGTTCACAAATGCTTACTTGCATTGCTTGCCTTATGTCCACACCTAAGAGATATAAAATGATAATTCTTTATCCTTCTTATTTTGCTAGCATCAAGATGTATGGAGATCTCTTTGTCAATGTCTTTCCGAAACATGTCGCGATGTCGAACCTAATCAAAGTTATTGTACACACCTAATACCTATGGTAAGCTAACTAATTTTAATACTTATTTGAGTAGTACACAGCATAGTATGCTACTCTGCACAGAGTAGCATAAGGGCCAACGGCGCACCTCATAATGGTATTCGTTGGATATGGATTCCTTAATGCCTACTAAAGGTGCAGCCAAGCCAATGTTTAAGTGTTGTTTCCGCATGATGACGAAAAAAAATACAATTGATATCGTAAAAGACTACTAAGGGATATAATATACGCATAACATCTGTGCAAGAGAAGGAAAACTCGAAACAGAATCAAATGCCAACCGGCGACCAGTGTGGTATAGGAAGTCAATTTCCCTAAGCTGGCTGGCTGTTGTTGGCATTAAAAAATGTATTCACGTTTCTTTTTTATAAATTATTTTTAAAATTCTAACTTGTTTTTTTTATATCTTTGCTATATATAGATACAATTGAATAGTGTTGAAATTATCATAAATTATAGTTGTACAAATGTTTATAAACGACAATAGACTCGCGCGTTAAGATCGTTTATGTCGACCGGAGTTTCGAGTAAATTCAATGCTTAGCATGAGGGCGAGTGCACAACGGCGTCTGCGAGCCCTCGGCATGCACTGTACATGCCCAGGGCTCACAGACGCAAATAATAAACATTCAAAAGCGTTTAGTTGCTAGAGATTCAAGCGATAAAGCGACATATTTAATTTTTCAGTGCATACAAAGATGCAGCCAAAGTAATATTGAAGTGTTTTTGGTACTTCAGAGCTTACTTCAGAATCACACAAGAAATATTTGCTTATTTATAGAATGCAATGGAATATCGTTATTTCAAAGGTCTCCAAATATTATTTAAAAAAATACTACATTTTATAATTACTATTTTTTCTTGTATTTAGCCGTTATTATTTTTATGGCGCATATTCAGAAAGGTAAATTTTATCAAAAGCTTTTCCTTAACCGTTGAAAAAAAAATATCAATTTATGGTTTAACAAATACATTATAACTTCGAAAAGATTGTTAAACGTTAGGTAGAGAATTGATTCTCTGCCTAACGTGCTATTGATCACGAGCTATTGATGTTTACTTGTTATATTACAATATTCTCTTTAACGTATTTCCAGAGAATTTTTACAGCATGATGTTTGTCTACAATTATTGAATACTTTAGTACAGAATTCTACTCAAGCAGCTCATTTACTAGCTGGATCTGACGTATGTCAATATTTACGCGACTTTTTGCACTTGTATGGCCCACAATCACAGGTAATTTGTTATTGGTACTTATAACTGGCTGTTTTACTAATTACCTAATAATAGTATCACATAGGTATGCTTCATATTATTTCTTACAAAATTTCTTTCTTATATATTTATTATTTATAACATATAAAATTAGATCTAATGAATATAAAGTACACTTATGAAAATTTCACTAACGACCTCTAAATTTTTATGTAAGTCCTATAGCAACGTAACCGTGGTGCTAGAAGTCTTTTCTAAATTAGACTTCTGTCGACGTCGTCAAAAAGTTAGATGTACACTAGTTGTGCTATCCATTAAAATTATATCCTAAATATATCCTACAGCTTGATTCTTGAGCATATTATAATTAATGCCTCAATATAATGCTGTATTTATTTAGCAGTATAATTAGATAATGTTGGTTTATCATCTTTATTTTTCTTAACATTCCATTTTTAAACATACAAGACAAACAACATAGAAGACTTTTACAAGTAACTCAGAAACTTTTTTTTAACAGATAAAGATATGAATATAAATCCAAGTCATTCTTGTGTGTGGTCCAAGCCATTATTACATTACGTTAGGTTAGGAGCTACAGCATGTTTTGTTTCATTGAACACAAATGAAAAAACACACTACCAGACTGGCCGCCTACACGGACAACCTTGTTAAAGTGACCCGGTTAAAAGGACTATATATGTAAAAGCTGTATTAGATTATATAACCTATAGCTTTAATTAGAAACACACCAAAAAAAAATTAATAAAATAAATAAGTTTTGGAAATGCGACGAGAAACCATAATGAGTTGCTGTCAAAGCCGAATAAATCTGTATTCCTGTGTACTAAAGAATTTAATGTTTATTTTATTTTTTGTTACAGTTAGGACAATGGGCTACTGTGATTCTGTATCATATAACAGATCGGAAAGGTAAATTGCGATATTCGAATGCAAATTATTGTTAATCAATTATATTTATTTATATTGTTTCGCTTTTTAGACTTTATCGAAGCGCCTGCACCTGAAAACAAACTAAATGATAATAGACCTATTGAAAAAAATGTGAACAAATCAGTTTCCGTAAACCGTGACTTCCAGTGTACCACAGATACTACTCGCTTTTTCCAAGATGTTATGACAGAAATTTTGCAATACAATCCTAAAGACTTAAAAGAACATAAATACAAATCTTTTAGCAAACTCTTTGATAAAAAAGAAACAAACAGATCACAGCAAAGTGTTTGCTACCAAGAAAAAAATGTTGTTCAGAATTTGGGTAGAAAGAGTAGAAAATCAAATGATTTATCATCATTGGTCATACAAACAAGCCCAACACAGCAACATTTGCACTACCTAGAAAATAGAATTGCTTCAAATGTTGATAGACATAGTACTAAAAAAATTGATTTATTACCTTCGTTCTTACAAACAGACATAGCGCAACAAAATTTACGCTGCCCAAAAAATAATTTTGCTGATAATTTGCATAAATATAACACTAAAATAAACGATTTATCATCCTCATATTTACAAACACACACAATGCAAAAAAACATACACTACTCAGAAAATAATATCTCTCGGAATATAATATTACCAACATCATTCTTACAAAGAAACACAGCACATGATAATTTTCGCTTCCTCGAAAATAAAATAACTCGCAAAGCCGTTAGGCGTAACAATAAAACAAATGATTTATCATTCACGTTCTTGCAAACACACAACAATCCATCTATAAACATAACAGCCAAACACTTTCCTTCAAATAAAATTATTACAAGTTTTCAAACATCGAATTTCAATGAATCACATTTAAAAGAAAATATAAGTCACAATAAGATTCTTGAAAAAAGTAGCTTTATGCCAAAATTTGCATCTACTCCAAAAAAATCCAATGAGTGTCAACTCGACAAACTCAAAATATCAAACCGAGAACATACACAAAAGTCTAGATATAACTCAATATCTAATTCATTTATGAGCCACAAAATGACACGAAGAATTCAGAAGAAGAGGACATCTTCAAAATCTTCGAGAACATTCAGTCGTCTAGAACAAACTATGAACGTCAAAGAAAATAATCAACGTTCGATCAGTGGCTGGTTGTTTGAAGCTGTAAATGAATCATGCACTGCACTAGTAAAAACGGTGAAAAATATATTCAAACCCAAAATTAGTTTAGAATATGCACAACAAAATTGTTCAAATGTAGTATCAGAGAAAGGCTCGTTCGCTTGCAGTTTTAGTTTCACTAATTACATGAAGAAAAGAGATGCAATATTAAATAACGAATGCTCTAAAAAAATTAACGATGCTTTCGAAGATTTCAGTCTAGATATGAGTAATTCCTGCAACACTTGTAATGATACAATGGCACTGAAGCATAAATTAGATCACGATGAATATTTAAAACAGACTGTTAGGAAACTTAAATTGGGTATTAATTTATACGGTTGTGATTTTAAGGTATCTATTTATTTACACTAATAGTTTATCCGATTAAGTAATAGTACAAAAGTTAATATTGTAATATTATTTTTGTATTTTACAAGACTACAACTCTGCGCTATATCTGAGAACTAGGGCATTTTGGGTAATTTCTCAGACATACAAAACTACTTCAACCCATACTTTACAACTTTAAGTTCTCTGCAATAATAGGGAAATTCATCTTTTACATTACCACATTGTTGGGACGTATTGGTCTTTTTTTTTGCGGCGGGCTATGGTCTGGTCACAGCCCGCCAAATCCGTCCAGGGTGACAGAAGAGGCGGCGCGCGACCCCATATACCCGCCCCACAATGCGCATCTCTTCGCCGTTCTAGGGCCACGGGAACCCGGTCTTTGTTTTCGGTGGCCCGCCCGGCGGGACGTATTGGTATGAGGTTTTATGACGAGTTTTCTTTTTTATTGCAGTGATGATATCTGCTGACATACCTACTGTATTTCTGTTTTACGACATGCTCGAGAAAGGAAATGATGCTGAATTTTATTTTTATTTCGTCAGTACATTTTTATTGCGTTATATATTTACAACTTATATTTAGATACATAAGAATTCAAAATTATCACTTGTGAAGTACACAATACATAATTATCATGCGTAGAAATCGACCTCAACAGGTTATTTTTTTTTTTTTTGAGAACAGGCTATGGTATAGTCTCACCCCGCCCAATCCGTCCTAGGTGACGGAAGGGGTGCTGCAGAAGGTACAAACTGTATGTAGGGCAAAAAATACTACGCAATGTTGGGGGACCACCATTTGAGGGAACCAGCTGTTTTTAATTAGTAGCGCATCCAATTTCGGATACCTTCTCGAGTCGATAACACAATGAATATATATCTATGTCTATTTCAGAAAATTACCAAACAATTGTGGCCGCATCAAAGCTACATGACACCCGTAGTTCTCTACAATCTATACCGTAAATTAATAATAAAATAGTGTAATAAAGCGATTTACTTATTTCATTGTTTTTTTTTTATATTAGCTTATCGTAATAATATATAAAATTTTAATGTTTTAGATTTTAACTTGAAACAAAATTTAATAGTCACAACAAAAAATTAACAAATTTAACAAAGTATTAGAAACTATATAACAAAAAACCTTTTTATGTTCGTTTTATAGTAGATCTTTGGATTTATTAAGATGAACCTAAGTTGTAATATATATTTTCATTAACATTTACGATACATTATCATAATCACAAAAATATTAAGGTATTAATGTTTCTGTGATCATAATAATAACACGTATCAACAAATTACAAGATTAGATTTTTAGTCCTTTCATAGTTTACTGTAGGTCGATTCGTGTCGCACCATATCTCTTGTTATATCAGCAACTGTAGGCGTACCTTGAAAAAAATATGTAAGTATTATTAGTCATCAAAACCCAAATATATTCTCAGACCATATACAGTTCCGATATTGGAATCACGCGCTCTTCATAATGAAAAAGCATTAACTAAACGCTGGTCAGACAGAGGGCAATAGGTACCTGTCTGACCAGCGTGTAGTTATTTTCTTTATCTTTATCTTAGGTATAACATTTAATTTCGAGATTCTTTAATTCGATCTTGAAAACAAAAAATACTAAATAAATACAAATATATATGGTAGGTATACCCAATGACAAAATATGTATACCTGCGATTTGTAAAGTGTATTCCAGCTCTGTGCGGAAAATATTTAACATTTTTTGTACACCTTCCTGACCACCAACAGTTAATCCCCACAAGGCAGGACGGCCCACGAAAATCTAAAATCAAATATTTAATAAAAATACAAGAAAATGCAACCGTAAGCAATTATCACTGGTCTATTCATAATGTACACTTTTATCCTCGACAAA
This sequence comes from Lymantria monacha, assembly GCA_905163515.2. Taxonomy (NCBI): domain Eukaryota; kingdom Metazoa; phylum Arthropoda; class Insecta; order Lepidoptera; family Erebidae; genus Lymantria; species Lymantria monacha. The sequence continues at coordinate 21,919,878 of LR991082.1, forward strand.
GTGGATATAGGTGTTATACAATATCTTCTCGACATTAACTTAAGTAAATGACAAATTATCATAATCATTCACCTTATGATGCCGGGTAGTTGTATAACCAAAAAAACTTTAGCGTCCCACAAACGCCGGCAATACTGAACCGCTGTAGTTTTTTTATTTGAGATTCTAGCGTAGTAAACCAATACCATGTCAGCGAGTTCCATACCCCTTTGCCGTAATAAATAAAGAAGATGAGTAAATGCATTTTTCATACTACAATAAAGCTATTGATTGATGCAGTCCTCACCTCACCGCTATTGCGGTTTCTATGCTATCACACGGACAACATTTCGTTTAATACACCTGGCAGGCGGGTCGGTGAGCACCACTACGTGTTATACGTTTCCCAGGTGATCAAGCACATGAATATTAATATATTACAGTGTATTAAATGTTAAATATTTTTTTTGAGATTGAGAATTAAAAAATGAGGATCAAAAAATAATTGAAAGCAGTTCAATTATTCTTTCATTCTCAATTGACATGAAATAAATCACAACTACCATTTTTGCACCAAGCGCTAATGCTTTGAAGACATCAGTGCCAGTCGATACACCACCATCTAAATACACCTCAACATTGTAGTTCTTTACCGCTTCTACAATTTCTGGTAATGCTTCAATCTGGAATAAATGTCATAATTACTATTAATAAACTTGCTAGTTGGAGTACAAAGTTGTTGGAGTACAGTACAAATTTACCTTAGTAGGGGAGCGGAGGGTATTGCCGTACACATAACTTAAAAACGGCATTGTTACAAAAGTAGTCATAAAAAAAGAAAATAAACAGTTTTAATTTACTCCCAAATAGGTATACTTTAGATATATTAAACGTCAGAATACAAAAACCACAATTATAAAAGATAAAGTACGTTATTTGAAAATAGTATTTGTACGGTATTAACCGAAGCAAGCGGGTAACTCCGTACGCGTAATCGGCTAATTTCGTACATACATATCCAACCCCTTTATTAATGACTTAATAAATCAAATACTGAGAATTTTACACAAATATATTTTAATTAGAATAAACGGTAATGAAATTGTAATCTGAAACATAAATCTTTATTAGGCCTTACGCACAAAGTTCACAACAATAATTATTAGCAGAATCAGATCCTGAACACAAAGCATGCGACCAGCTCCCACAGCGTACACATCTATACCACAATTCTTTATCCTTCCCAATATCACCACATATGATGCATAGTTCCTCGACACCTGTCTCACTTCCGATTCCTTCAGCAAAATCATCATCAAACTCTTCTTCATCATCATACAAAACATGTTCTTCATCAGAAGATGATGAGTTCTCCTTTTCTATTTGTTTCTTTAAACTTTTTTATTTTTACTATTTTTACTTTGTCTCCTTTTAAGATTTTTTGTAATAGGCTTAGTGTGTTTTTCTATTTTCTTTTTTTTGGCAGCACGTTTTTCTTCAATTTCTTCTAAAACAAGTTTCATAGGAGTCGAAGTAAGTAATTTTGATTGTTGCTTAGTCCTTTTACCTAGTCCTTTTCCTTTTTGAATGTGTTTCTTTTCAGAAGCTGGTGATATTTCACTGAAAAGTGTTGCGCGTTCAGGTGTTTTATTTTGCTCATAAAGTTTTCGTTTGACTTGCTGAATTTCTGCATTAGTTTCATACGTGGTTTTGGTTGTGGATGTTGATGGAAGTGAATTATAAGCTGTGTCTGGTTCTGGATTTTCAGAAAGTAACGGATTCATTTGATTCTTTATTTGTAGGTACCAAAGACGACTCCATGCTCATATTTTCAACAGCTTGTTCAGCGGAAATCCTCTCAGGAGGGTTTTCATTTCCTTCTTGTATCAATTGGCTGAAAACGTTTAGATTGAAGGGCCAAATGCCTGATGCTCGGAATCCACTAACTGCTTTTTCTGCATTAGCTACGTTCAAATATGCTTGAGTGAACAATGGAATCAATTGCAGAAAACTGCTGTCTTTAATGATTGTGGCGTCAATCCATAAAACATGTTTGCCAGAAGCAATATTTGGTCTTTAATTTCTGTCTAATGTTCAGGAGTAAAAACGGGTTTTCTTCCCATTCGAAAAGAAATATCATAATTGTCCTTTTTTGAGTAATCAGATAAAGTCATAACAGGAATACCATACAAAGCAGCTGTCGGCCTTAACTTTGCTCCACCACGAATGGCCCTTATGGCAGTTCTCATTTTTCTAGGGGACCACGAACACTTCTTTTTAGGCTCCATCTAAAAATAAAATTTTGTTTTACTGATAACAAAGATCTGGGGTAAAAAAATTGTATTGATACAATTCGTCTTACCTAGCCGAAGTATTCTGTACTTAAAATAATAAAATGATTTACTGAGGCAATTTTAGAAATAATTTTATATTATCCCGGAACATATTATTTCGATGTGGCTAATACCGTACACGTGTACGAACTTAGCCGATATACTACGCGTCATGTCTAAACGAAATCATGTGAAAACGGACGTTAATATTACTTTACAACTAATTTCAATAAAAATCAATGTTGTGGCACTATTTTAACAATAAAAACAAGAAATATATACATAATAAAATACTTACAATTCAATCTCCGAAGGTAAAATATTATATCCGCGAGCACAAAAACATAAATCATACTTTCGTCGCCATGTTGCTCCGCAGACTGTCGCGAACGGTTGCTGTGACAACTAACTCAACGCATTCTACGTGTGCAACAAGAACAGGTAGCTTTCTGTCCTTTTATTCCTGTCCATCTTGAATGTACGAAATTAGCCGCCGTACGGTAATACCCTCCGCTCCCCTATATTATATTATAATTGAATAAAATTTGTCAGAATTCTGTTCTTATATTGTAGTACTAGTGACATATTAAACAGACAGTATTCTAGAGAATTTAATAATTGCCTGACATCCCTTAGTCATCCTAAACGATACCTGCAAGAGTACGTTTTACTTCGTTACGATAGGATAAACCTTTATAAGCTTTAAAAAAAAATATGTAAAAAAAACTTCGTGTGAATAATGTTTTATTTACATAAAATTTTGAAAGCGTTGTTAGATCAAATTGAATTCAATCAGCATAAAATTAAGAGTTGATATAAAAAGTAAACATTAATTACCGTAGCAGGGACTCCATCCAATTGCCTAGCTCCATGATTTGATACTAAAATTGCTGAACAACCAGCCTCAATAGCTTTTACTGCGTCATCTCCACGTAAAATACCTTTTGCTATAATTGGTAGCGATGTTATACTGATAACAAAAAAAACTTATTTCTATTTATAGTCGCGTGTATCTGTCCCCGTAGGGACAAACAGCGGTATCCTACATTTCGCCATGTAATTTTAAGCGTGACATATCAAATGAACTTATAGTCATATATCAGTTATAGTTTCAAAATTCAATCTTGATTTAAACAAACTGACTGAAAATATTTATTCTTTCTCTAAAACATTTTATTCCAAAGGTCCATATAATCACTGAAAAAAAAAACCGCTTTGCCGAGGCAGCGGGTGACCGGACCGGGGATTAGTCTGGTCGCCCTGGGAGCGAGGCCACCGCGTGAGGACGACGCCCCGACGGTGCAAACTGTCCGGGCGTCGACATCAGCGAGGATACCCGTGAGGGTAGACCGCCGGGTGGGCCACTGAAAAAAAAGACCGCGTACCAGTGACCCACCCGCACGGCGTCGAGAGGTATATTGTAGGGCGGGTCTACGGGGTCTTGCGCCGCTTTTCCTGTCGCCCCGGACGGAATAGCGGGGTTTGACGTACCGTAGCCCGCCACCAAAAAAAAAAAAGGCACAAATGGGAAGAATATAATATCTGACGGTAAGCAGTCATCTCTAAACTAAAAAGACAGTTTTTAGCTTATAAATCCTACCCCTGACTTTTACTCAAATAATTCTACTATAGATATGTACCTAATTGAAATTGAAAAGGGGCTATCCTTTAGGACAAATTTCAAGATAAAGAAAAGCTAATTCTATCTAAAATTATAATTTTGTTGCCAAAAATGAACGCTTTGAAACTAACATCTACAATCCTCCGTCTTTCATAATCTTCAATCGTAATGGAGTCGGTTTACCAGTCTAACAGATAGTAGGTATATGATTTATAATATCATTTTTCATGCATAACTGGCGTAAACTGATTTATAATATCATTTTTCATGCATACACAGCACATGGCGTGTCTAAAAATGAAGAGTTTCATCAGGGCCGGCTTTACCTATAGTGCAGAGGATGCGGTGCACCCGGGCGCCGGGTGTTAGGGGGCGCCGAGAGCCACTCGGGAGACATAGAGCCTCCACGGTAACGCGTGTGCCTAACTATTTATAAACGTAGTAGGTGCGTTATTTGACAGGTTTGGATAGGTTGCTTTGTCGCCATGCTTACTGTACCTTAATAATCCGATCGCGTTTACCTGGTTTTGTGTCAAAACAACGAGACTAAGCATGGAACAACACATTCCAGCGAGATTGAAAATTTACTCTAACGTGTTGTAACTATCAGCCTATTCCATTTTGTTCACGCATTTTGATACAAGAGGGCGCCAGGTGATTGCTTGCACCCGGGCGCTACATGTGCTAGAATCGCCCCTGGGTTTCATTTTATATGCACTCGTTAACACACGTCCGCGTCAATGCCTAGGACAAAGCTTGTGTTCAGGCCGACGCGATACCGTGAACTTGTGCACCTATATTATTTATTGTTTTTGACATTTTGTTAGGAAGATATGAGTGACGAGTGGTTATTAGATTTCTCTACTTAATTTTAATTGAAAGGATGACTGAAACAGATAAAAAGAAACAATAAACAAACGGAACAAAGCTTTCGGTATATTCCTGTACCAGTCAGGTCTTTAACCTGTGTGAACAGGAACCTGATGGGGCACGGACAGGCTGACGTACCTCAGCAACTGTCCTGACGCATATCGACGTAACTCTTTAGTATGTGGATCTTTAACGTGCTCTCCAACGCAGGAATTTCAAGTATAATAATATAATTTATGATTCAATAAGTACATATCTAACTTTAATTAGTGCCTGCTGTGATATTTCAAACGAAAGATGTGTGCATAGCGGTTTCTTGGTCTACCATTAAGCTGCGTACAAAGATATACAATACCTTTTTAACCATTTTACGTCTTCCCATGTAAGAGATCTATCAAACAAATTTTCTACGTATTTATTCAAACCGCTGCCGCTCTCCGTATTTTGAATCTTAGTAGATAGATGCCCAACGAAATTCGCTAATCTGCGTGGAAAAAATATATACTACTATAAATACCAAGTTTCAAGATTCAATTAACTAAATTTAAAGTAATCTTATTTCTTTCACCTCAAATGTGGCGGCAACGTAAATTTGTTTCTGACGTCCGCTCGACGTATTCCAAAGAGCGGTGTATCCACTGTAAGGGCTATTGCTTTGAAGCCCGCTCTTTCAGCTCTTAAAACTAAATTTCGCGTAACTTCCCTGAAAATTAAAAACTTGATGTTTTATTTTATTAATACATAGTATACCAAAAGAGAGATTATCACAAGGAGGACTTGATGTCAAATCTATTAAAAGTCCATTGGAACTGATTTGCCATTAAAAATAATGTAGCAGCTCCAAGCAGGTAATCATTAGGTAATAGTTAGATGAGTCTATAAAACAATTGCATTCTAATATATAATTTGAAAAAAAAAATAAGTTAAAATTACTTTCATTTCAGTTATATAATAGTTTTGGTAATGGTTATGGAGTTCCATAACATACCTAATATAAAGCACCCTTATCTATCAAGCGATATATAGCTACTAATACGTAGAGTTACATACTCTTTGATAGCTACATAATTATGTATATTTGAAGGCACCTAAAAGTTTGACTACTTCTAAACTGCACCTATACCCGTTCCTATAATTTTTTTTTTTGAGGAGTTTATGGCTTCGTTACTAAGATCTTTAAGTCAAATCTTTGTTTATAAATTCTTCATTTGAAGTCATTGTCCGCCAGTACGTCAAATCGTCGCCTTCAATAGTGCTATGGCCATATTGTTATGGGAATTTTATATTATTATTATGTATGTTTTGGGAATTTTAGTGGAAAACGAAATGGAAAAACGTATGTAAGGCACTGTTATATCATATTCACTACACCTCAGTACTTCCTGCGCATCAGATTACATAAAATGCCATCGAAATTACTTAGTATAACACGTTAAAACACTAAGATATTGAATATAATACAAGAGCACTACATGAGGCTTTTCCTTTCCCGCTAAAACTCTAGTTTTATTTTTATTAAGTTTATACCACAGAGTAGCAATATAAGATCGTAATCTTCCCATGACCATGAACGTTGAAATGTTCGTAGGGTCGAGCAAGTTCAAAACAAACGCGACAAATTTCGTAATAATAATTCTATGTCATAGGGGACAATACGTTTGCACTCCAAGTTTTTGTGACTTCGTTCAATGCTATGGTTTATACATAAATACTAAAAATACAATATGAGAAACATTACCGGTCCGTATAGATGTATAATTGAAACCATTTAGTGGCATCAGGTGCAGCCTTTGCAACTTCTTCTATTGAACTAGTGGCTATTGTGCTTAGAGTAAAAATTATACCAGCCTCTTGAGCAGCTGTTTCAAAAGAACATTATTATTTACATAGCTGGTATGCACTAATAATATTAATAATGATATTGAAGGCAGATGACATTTAAGCTAATAGTTTGAAGTTTACTTTGTGCAATCTACAAAGTGTTGTTCTGAATCTGGGTGTAATCTGTCTGCATTAATTGCGTATTTGTAAAGTCCCCCGCAATACAAGGATTATTTCCTTAGTGCAAGGTGGGTCTTTTAAAAAAAAAACCAGTTCACCGAACTCCCAACCGTATAGTCAGATATTAGATACTATTATCACACAATAGTTTTTCACCTACTGTTGGCAGCTTAGCAGTCCACAAGTATTATGGGTAGACGTCGAGTATCATCGTTAGATATCTAGTGATGTACATGAGTCCTCCCAGTGTAAACATACCAAAGGATCGGGTATCTTCCCAATTGGAAGATCACGTGGTAAAAATAGGAGATACAATAGTAATAATTTATTTGAGACTATATTTCGATCCATAGATGAAGAATGGTAGTTTAAAAATCGTTCTCGTTTCCCACCAAAAATATTTTTTTATTTGTACGATCGTGCCTCTAGATGCACATACAATGTTCGTAACATAAAGATTTGATAGCCGTTAACCACACCACGATTTTGATTTAATTGGTTCTGCCGGATTAGTAATACATTTTCGCAGACAATCAACATCTGAGTAATAGCAATTACTACGCTTCGATTGGTGAGTGAGAAATCTGGAGGACCAAACTCCCTTCGTTGCCTTCCTATTCTCATTCCACCTTTCCTGGTAACACTACTCAGAGACTTGGCTGTAGGCACCCTTAATATCGCTGAAGTTCACGAGCGGTAATTACAGCTACATCGGGTGAGAAACCTGCTTTTCTGCCAGAAAAGGCTATAAAATACTCCAAATTCATACCTTAGAGCATCGTATAGTCTTTTACAAAATATGTATCATCGAAGTGCTTTTGTATTACATACATTAATAAAGAAAATTAGACATTTATGAAAAATACCTCTGGCGTTAGCTAATTCACCTTCTGGATGAGCCATTCGTTGCATAGCGGTTGGTGATATACCCACCGGCATAGAAACTTTAATACCCATTACAGTAGTACAAAGGTTGCATTGGCTTACTCCAACTAAAGATTTTGGGCGGATACGCAATCTGAAATAAAATAACTCCAAAATTACCGATCTAATTTAGAGAAATGTATTTATGTAAATAAGAATATTAAGCACTTAACGTAATACTACTTCACTAACTTTCCTCGTATGAAGGACGGGGTAAGAATACAATTGTCGCATGCCCTTGCTTGCCCTTGTGAGTTTTAAAAATCAGCCTAGGATATCACCTAGAGAGTGAGTAGAGCTGCTGCTCACTCTCCATTTCCTGAAAAACGTACATATAACACCTACTGTTATCACCAATTCGCCGCCTGGGCAGCCTACAACCAATAGAAGTCGACGAAAAGCTGAATAATGATATATGATGATTACTAACTTTTTTAAGAGAAGAATATAAAATCCAATATGGCATTATCGATTGAAAATTTGAAAACAGAACCAACTCTGCAAAGATGAGGCTCTAAAGAAAAAAAGTAAAGTGCTATAAAAGTATTATTAAATTTAAAAAAGAAATGAGATTTGGACTTGTGATAAATGCTGAAGCAAATATGTATATAAATTAAAATAGTTCACGTATACAGGTTCGAATTAAACGAAAAATTAACAAAATATATATCTGCTTGTAGCATGACATGCATTTGACATGTAAAAAATATATGTTAATTTTCACCAAATCAGTGCCGTAGGTTTTACGTAAAAAAGTAACAAGTAAACATATGTCTCGTTAATACTAATAGAATTGAATGGAAATGTTATTAGGGTAATCACGCAGTCACTTCTCAACTGGCTGAGACATCAGATTAACTTGACTATGAATGAAAAATATGATAATAATAAATTAAGTTATTTCCGTGTGGTGACGGAGTAAGAATACAATTCACCACCCGCTATCTTACCCATGGGTGATCGTAAGAAACGACTGAGGGATATAAAACGCATATAACGTCTATGCTCTAGCATAGATGTTATATGCGTTTTATATCCCTTCTCTAGAAGGAAAACTCGAAACTAAGCCCTATACCAACACGTCTAACCAGCGTGGTATAATAGGTCAATTTTCCTCCCATTATGGAGGAGGCTCGAGCCCAGCAGTGGGACATATATGAGCTGAGATGATATTAATTTCTCAATAATAAGATTCTTCCTCTTTATGCTATATATGATCCAAAATTGAGCTTAAAAGGAAATAATTGGCAACAAATTGACTTACCACACTGGTCTGACCACTTGATAGATATCATCTAGAATTTTTGTCATCTCTCTTACATAACGATTTCTGATGTTTACGCGAGTATTACACATTTGATTTAAAGTTAATTTTATGGATTCTATTGCGTTTATATTTGACTTTGGGGTGCCCGACTTTTAGAACACTTTACAGCGTTCATAGTCACGGGAGGACTAAGGTGTCTCACGTCGAACAAGTCATCATTATTGCAGAGTTTTATATCTAGCTGCTACAGTATTAGTTACTAAATTTTGACCTACATTTTTTAATACAAATTAATTAGCAAACGCGATAGAAACCGTAAAAATTGTCTCTGCTTACATCCAATCTGCTTACATCAGACGTCTTTCATGACAGGACGGGAAAAAGATTTTTTTTACTCTGACAGAGTAAAAAAAGAGATTTTTTTAATTTCTTAAAAGAGAAATTAAAAAAATCTGTTTTAAGAACTTTTAAGATAATCAAACGCAATTAACACTAACCTCTGAAATGCCAATTTGTTTTCCATTAAAGTTTGTTCATCAGTAGCACCACTTTTGTAATAGTCGCGGGCAGGTTTTGGTAATATCGTAAGCGCAGCATCTTCTAAATCTTGAATACTAACGTATTTCTCCATAATATATTTATACATACATGACTATTATAACTATATTATTAATCAATACAAACAACACCGTAAACAAGCAATGTTCGATATGATCTTGTTCTTTACTTGTTAATTAAACTTAAGATAAGTAGGTACATTACTTGCCGTAATTTACTTATCTTTAAAATTACACATAAGGACAATAATATTGTCCAAAATATTCCACTTTAACATTACAACTTAACTTTTACCATGAAAGGAAGAGTTCCAAATATTTCTCCTTAAAACTTGCAGTACCATGTAAAAGTACTTATAAAATATTTTTAATCGTAATTCCAACTTCATTGCCACTAAGTAAAGCTACAACAAATTTTGACAAATATGTTTACATTTTAATAATATGTAGATCAACATATCTATAAATGTTCTAGTATCTATATACCAGATGACAATCATAAACTTGTTCCATAGTCATATTAACAGCACATTTATGATACAGAAAAACTATTTTACTCGGCTACATTACATATATTTTATACATACATACCATCACGCCATGTCCCTTGCAGGGTAGGCAGAGAGAACAGAGTGCCAGAGAACTCTATCCTTGCATACTTTACTCGCTTCCTCAACATTCATAATTCTCTTCATACACGCTCGCCAGTTTCGGAGACACTTGACTCCATCTTCCTTCAGTACATGACCGATCTGGTCTAGGTAGGTTAGTCTCGGTCTCCCCCGGTACCTACATCCTTTCACTTTCGCATTGTATATCTTCTTAATCAAACGTTCGTTCGGCATTCTTTCCACATGTCCGAACCATCGGAGCATTCCCTTTCGCATCTTTACACCAATACTCTCTTTCATACCTACTCGCTCTCTTACGTCGTCGTTACGAATGCGATCGGTCAGCCTAACTCCACAGATTTTCCATAGAGATCGCATTTCGACCGCATTAATTTTACTTTCATACTCTTTTCTGCATACCCAACTCTCGCTTCCATACAGTAATGTTGGGACAAGCACAGCGTATTGCTACACGTGCCTTCTGGCTGAGGTGGTGGCTACCGAGAAGTTGCCCCAACGCTCCGTTCACTCTATTTCCCGCATTCACTCTTCGCTCTATATCAGTGGTGTACCTTCCATCTCGGTTAAATCCACATCCTAGATATATAAATTCATCCACTTGCTCTAGTACATCATTACCTATTGTTACTCTTACATCTGTTCTGGCTTCATCTCTTTCAAAGACCATTATTTTGGTTTTGCTCACATTCACATATACTTTATATGTTAAAAGATATTTCATTTCATTTTTATGGCCGCCAATGTACCTATTATTACTATCGTAGAGCATAGGTCATCATTTGGCACGACTACTCGTATGATAATATGATTAACTATGATTTAAAACAAACCTTGCTCCAATATACACAAATATCTATACAATATTTTATGGAAGTTTTATATGTACGTTATGTGATGTTCACTGGGTGTATACTATCCGTATGGTGGTGGAGTAAGAATACATTCACCACCCGCTTTCTTTCTCGTCGGTACCGTTAAAAAACGACTAATGAATATAATGTGCTTAAAACATCTATGCAAGAGAAAGAAAACTTGAAATAAAACCGTATACCAACACTTCTAGCCAGCGAGGTATAATAGGTTAATTTCCCTCCTATTGGAGGAGGCTCGTGCTCAGCAGTGTGACGTATACGAGCTGAAATTTTGATAATGATCATCATGACTGGCAAGTGACTCGTGATCGAGTGTCGCGGAAGGAATTTGACTCCTTATTTGCATTATATAATTTGATTCCATATTTTGCGTTATATTTTGGAAAATATCACTGTTTCGAATGGCACCACATTGAGCTTCCTACTAGAATATATTTTTACTAAATATGTCATTAAAAAAAAATGCGTCGACTAAGTTTTGTTACGGACTTAAGCGGCGGACATGTTCCGTTCCGATGGTAATTTGTGAATGAATTAATTTAAGGTAAGGATTATAAATAATAAATGATTTTGAATTTTAATTTGGAAAGTAAAGTTACTAACACGCGAATATGATGCATTTTTTTAAGAATTTCCCAATACACTCTTTACTTTATTTAATAACACTAAGCACTAGGGGAGGCCAAGAGGGGATTTCGTATGTGACCTGAACTCAGCAGTTTAATATTAGGGGGGAGAATCCTTGTACCCTGTTAGGTATTTCCACCAAGTATGATCCCTCAATATAAGTGGGTACGTTCAGAGCAGTCCATCAGATTAGTAATAATATTGAGCCGCAAAACAAGTCGAGCACATCAGATTTAAACAAACTAAGTTTATTAGATACAGAAAACAATTTTTCCGAATAATCTGACGACTTGAATACTACATGGAAAATTGAGCGAGTTACAAAGGGGCCGTTCATTAATCACGTGAGATTTAAAAGGGGGGGGGGGGGGGTTTACAAAAATCACGAAGTCCTAAACCTTCATATTCTTAAACCTCACCATGTATCACCAAGGGGGAGGGAGGGTTAAAAAATACTAAAAAAACGATCATGTGATTAATGGACGTCCCCAAAGTTGTTGTTACAAAATCGTTACCTTGAAATATTCGAGGTTTTAATTTTTTTTTTAAGGATATAACGAATTATCGAATATTATTAAGTGTTGTATGTATAACTACCGAGCATAATGTATTGCCCGCTCCACGTCTCTTTCTTTCGCACTCTTTTATCTTTTTAACATCTAATCTTCGCTATACAATAGTTCTTTAAATTGCTGGACTAAAACACACATTAGCATTCTGGCCGCCCCTACTTTAGTGTAGGCTGCATGGAAACGACAGTCTAGATTGAATTGCAAGTAGCCAGTTCTTAAAAGTTTGCTGTTATGACGGAATATGAATATAATTCACATCTGCGATCTCGGGGTTATCTTAAAAACACCAAGACGACCTCAGTCAACCCGTCTGCCCAACATGGGATAATAGTTTTCTTCAATTCTGCGAATGAGTCACTTGGTCAGTAGCAGCACGTATTCATATACATAGCAAAGTCATCCCTCATCATTCTCCTACTCTTATCCCAATTACTTGGGGTCGTTACAATAAACATTTTTATTTCATAGTACATATTGTAAAGTTATTGGCAATAGTTTTATGACCGGCCTGCCAGATGTCAGTCCTTCTTTGGAATGTAGTTGTTGACCAAACGGCATCAGATGGAGTTGGCCCAGGTCGTTATAAGGCTCTTAGTCGTCTTTTACGACATCCACGAGCTTTACTTAGCTCGTGGATGTATGATGTGGGTTAGTAGTATTCGTAGCCGCTACAACACATAGCACAAGTACGAGCTAAAAATGTTAAAAAGCTAATTTAGACCAGAATAACCGAGGATTACCAACATAAACGGTTCAAGACCCAGTTGAGGTCTTAACTTAAATTTTATTAACTCAGCGATATGCGCGCTATTTGAAAATATTTGGTAAAGCACTTCAAAGGATTTGATATGCGTCACTAGTGCCGGACGCTTACGATGTAGTCAGTATTTTTGTTGATATAATTCCTTATTTTTTAAAGTTACCTGTTTGCTACTGCAATTGAAAAACAATGTATAAAAATCTTATTGAATTTCTTCAAATGGTTAGGTGAATCGATTATAAATGGAAAACAATCTATGAAAATCTTATTAAATTAAAATCAATGGATTTAATTTAATTTAAACTAAAGCTGTTAATTAACTACTTTTATTATTCGAAAGGGGTACATACAAGTTCATTGTCACCATTATCGTCATCGCTGGAGCATTCCTGTAGTTGATGATGAGTTCTTGGTCACTGATTATTTCATGAATAATCATGTTTATTTTTTAAGTATTTATATTTTTAATATAAAGGAAATGGTCTTATTCATATTATAACTGATGTCTGAGTACTAAATTAACACAATTTTCTTATTTTATAGAGTAACCAAGTGGTTTATATAGGCAATATATTGGTTTTACTTGTTTTATAAATAATTAATAAGAATGGTATCGATTTACGTTTACCGATTGTCTCATCTCTATCTTATTCTCAGTCAAGTGTGACCCTGTATTTGCGTAAGCATCATATTTTTATAAAATGGTTACTAAGTATTTTAAAACATATGAGGTACAAGTATTGGTGTATATGTTCATATTTTTATATTTATAATTCATTTGAGATATAACTGGCACGTAAAGAATAAAAATATAGGTGATCATAGTGGTAGGACCACGCTGTTGACAGTTTTCTGTCTACAGCCGCGGGCGAATCCGTCTGGGATAGTACCACACTCTCGCAGAAGATCGACGTCTGAGTAATGGGAATGTGCTATTGCGCTTCGTTCGGTGAGCGAGTGAGCCGAAAGCCCAATTGGGTGGGTTTGGGGATTTTATTGGTAGACAGCAGCTTAAGCTATACCCTTGGCATTGCAAAGGTCCGTGGGCGATAAGTGACACTTACCATCAGGTGTGCTGCTTGCTCGTTTGCCACCATAAGCAATAAAAAAAATACAAAATAAAATTGTAAACATGACGCATATTCAAAATTGCTTCTACGGTTTTGTAGTTATCTGTCACAGAGATCAAGCTATATTTTAAGGACTATAGGTATTATTACTTTTTTTTTCGCTAAGCCGATCATTAAATCATAAACTTGACTTTCCACAATTATATTTTTACGTAACATATTACCAGGTTTAACTTTCAATCCCTAATGCATTTTTTTGGTGATTTAAGTGAAACACATAAAAGATTTTAAGAATTTATTTCTTGATTTGAATAGTATAATATCTGTACGAATGCCTATTGAGCATTCTTGTATATTTGTCAAACGCCATTTCGGTATATTTGCCATAGAAATGTTATATAAAAACTCGACTGAACTATAATAATTGTATTAGTTTCACATTTTACACTATTTTGATAAAAATGCATGCGTCAATATTCAAACTCAACATTTTCACAAATTGAACTTTATCGGGTTAATATAATAACAATATGTCAGTAAAAAAAAAAAGAAATAAACAATATTTCTTGCCATTTCTTTGCTTAAATTCATATTTAGATAACTATATGGCGACATTTTTCAAATACAAAATAAAGCAGATTTCGTATTAATTTCAACATATTGCTGTTTGATGATATATTTACAAGATTTCGAATCTCGCTTCGGGAGTCTAAACACTTTCTCGTGTTTATTATTTAACCAGTACATTAATCAATATTTTGATACTAAACACGAATCATATAGCGGTACACCTATCTAAGGCCAATCACATTTTATCTCGTTTCAACATAATATCGTTAAATTTGCATTTTTATAAAAGATACAAAACATTTTAATTATTAAGCTATTTAGAGACGGGCCACCATATTCCTTCTCTATCTACAACTCCATCTTTGGTAATAACATTAACAACAATCAGCGTTTTATCAACCAGGTATAATAATTATTCACAATGCTATTCTGTGTTCTATCAATCGTTATGAATTGTATTTTTTTTTTTATATTCTTTAATCTTACAAAAACATGATATATATAATATAATGCAAATTATCTTTTAAAGCCAAATTAAAACAACTAGAAATCATTCACATTTACAAGTAAATATTTCTTTGTAGTTCACTAAACATTATACATATTGTCGACTTCATTTTATTTCTAAAATGAATGACATGAGTTTTAAATTAAAATATATTGTTAAAAGATCGATACACAGACTATCAGGTGTAAGCATTGAGCAAATTAAATTACATTAAGGCACATGGTCTGTGTGACCAAAATTTGAAGGCTCTTTAATGACAAAACTATTAAAAAAACGTATAAATACTCACAAAATATCACGGTGGTTTTATGTATGTAAATATTAGAATTCAATGTGTAAACATGAATGGCTTACAGTGAATGGTAGTCGTCTCGATCGGGTCACAAGACCACCGACACGCGTCGAATCTACACACCCCCTGATAACCTGGATGTTACATCATTTACAACTAGACAAAAAGGAAATTATTATACAACCGTTGTGAGATATAAAAATAAATAACATTATATTACAAAGCAGAACATTGACATAGTGGCAACATTTTCCTGTTAGACTAGTCGTTAATACCTATATCTACACTTTCCATTGAATTAAAACTAAATTTATTTTAATTATAATAATACAGCTAGCAAATAAAAAAAAACTGAATTATTAAATATTGTTTACATAGTCAGATTTAGGCCAAAATATATTTTATCTGGCCTTGATCGCTCGTTTTTGTTATATACATTTAATTTTAATACTCCACTCATAAATATTGTAATATGCAAATTAATTTATTAAAATCCTAACTTCATTTTTATTAAAAGCGTTATTTATATAATTCTAGTATAAAATGACTGTTCTTAAATACTTTTAATATATAACAGTAATTATGAGTGAGGCAGTTTTGTGATTAACTCGGTCCCTAAATATTGTTTTATCTATCATGCTCCTGTAATTATTTAATAAATGATTGCTATGTAATTGTATATGCTATTATAAACATCGAATTAAAAACTAGTTTTATGGATTTTTTCGCGTTTTAATTTCGTTTAGACCTGGTATAGTAAAAACGAACTAGCGAAAAAGTCCGGCACAATTGATTTATTAATTGGACATTATTTTTCTTTGCCAAATACCCCACAATTTGATCACATAACGAGATATGATTGATTCAATGTTAAAAGGTAACATGTCTTTAGCCATATATATTATGCAATTGAAACTGACAGATATTTGACAATGTTAACACAATAATAAGTATTGAACAGTTTGCAAGTTACACTATTAATAGAATTATGTATTTTGATATAGTTAATTTTTTGTATGTATAACTACACGCATAGTGATGGAAATGCACATCACATACACGGCCGTCATAATAATAGATAAGAATCACGTGATGAAAATATTTTGTCGTCCAACATTACAAATTTTATATGCAAAATTAAAAAACATGTTAATAATAATATTAGCAAATTTAATATTATTAAATAAATTTATAGTTTTTGTTGAAAAGATAATATGAATACAGTATGTATAATCCAATATTATTGATATTATATGCTTTTTTTTTTCAATAGAAAAGCATAGAATTTGTTCAATGTCGTTGTTAAATGTCGTGAACATTAATGCTTACAATTTAATTGTAAGAAAGGCAAATAAAATCATACTAAACCACGTGATTCTATATAGATAGCACCTAGCTTTGTAGTTTCATACAATCTTATATATGTACTGTTTAATTAAGAATAACATTTTATAATCATTTATTCAAAATTCCACAGCTATACGTTAAATAATTGCTATCATTAAAAATGCATCAAATGAGAATATTTTAATATAAGCACACCCATTTGTTAATTTTATATATAATAATTTATAAAAATTATCTCCCCAGGGCATTTAGTTGCATCGCGTCTCAGCAATTCATACGCCTCACACTGATAACTTACTCTAAAAGAGATTTCTTCTCAATGTGTCTATGGTGTACTAAAATGATTAAATATTTGGGGACCAAACACCGTCAGACTCGCATCGTTGCGTGTTTCGTCAAAACACGTAACGACCTTGCGTCTCCGCCAACCAGCTCACTCGTGTGAGTCAACGTAAAACTACCAATGAAAAATAAATACTATGGTACTTTTAAAGCAGAACCTGTAAGTAACTTATATAACTAAGTATAGCGCGGATAAGGGACTAGAGGAGAGCTCACAGCGGCGGCAGTGGGTCGTGAGGTGCAGTGGCTGGGACAGTAGCAGGTACAGGAGCTGGACCAACGGCAGGCCCGAGCGCGGGTGCCGGCGTCGGTGCGGTCGTTAGCGCTAGCGTCGCCGGCGCAAGCTGCTGGGCGGGTGGCGCCAACTGCAAGCGGCGCGTCGTGGGCTCATCGTCATTACCTTCGTCATCGTCGCCGCTCTCGTCAGCTGCGTCACCAGACCCTGAACCTTCGGCACCCTCACGTGCTTCGTCTTCCTCTTCGTCATCTTCCTCCGGACATAACTGATAAGCCCTATAAAACATGAGAGAATTGAAAACACAACCATATGTACCTTTTTGTACCTTTATGTACCTTTTTGAATATGCAAAAATTGCTATAATGACACAGCTTATTTGCATATCACTTGCAAAGTTCCGTTACAGTAAATCAACATCCATGTTAAGAAATCTTAATGAATATTTTGATATGTCTCTTCAGTGAATACAACATAGACAGTGCTGTGTGGTAGCGGCTACGAATACTACCAACCTTTACTTTGCTCGTCGATGTTGTAAAAGACTACTAAGAGCCTTACAATGCCCAGGCCAACTCCATCTGATGTCGTTTGGTCAACACATTACATTCATTCCCAAGGAGGGTTGACGTCTGGCAGGCGGCCAGTCATAAAACTATTGCCAATAATCTTTACAATATGTACTATGAAAAAAGATTACATATTATAATGATCCCAAGTAATTAGGATAAGAGTATGAGAATGATGAGGGAATATAACACAGAAAGATAAGGTTTAACAGCACCAATTCAAATGTAATAGAAAAGGCCCGATACGGCTGAAACTGCGTTTTGTATCGAGTTTACAAGCAAATACCACCGACATTGTAACTTTTTCCTTTATAATATCGACTTACTTTTCAAGCGTTTTTCTAGCAGAGTTACTGCGCTCTAGAAAATATCCGCTCGAAGTCTCATTGGAGGTACCGGGTGGTGACCACGTAACATAAGAGCCGTAACCGCTAGGACCATACTTCTGAAACAATTAACGTTCGTTAACGATGAATCGTTTTTCGATCATGCGTGTTTTAACTATAACATCTCCAATTTGTTCCAATAAATTAACGTGGATTTTGTTGAAAAATTTAATTCGAGAAAAATACCAGCTAATTGCCTTTCGTTCTGCGTGTGACATAACACATTATTATGAGACGTAAACAACTAACATCACATAAAATAGGAAAACTCGACAAAAAAAATCTTTGGCCAACTGGTCTAGAACCAAAACCGCCCAACAATGGAAATTATATTACTTCTTATTCTTTTTAATTCCAAAACCCACTGTTGACCTTGGACCTCCTCCACATTTAGAAAGAATATAACCTACTTCACCACGTCAGTCAAAACGGTTGGCAAAGCGAATTATGTTTCCTACTTTTGCACCAAAAATCATCTTTTCAATAGCTCATTTTAAGCAAAATAGACTGAAAAGGTAGCAATATTCAAATAGAATTTTTTCAAAGGAAATTGTGTCATTCTAAAGTAATTCCACGGTAAAATATATCCTTACACCATCACCACATACATTAATTAAATAAAGTTTAAAATATATGGAAAAATATAGAATCCGAAGTATGTTAGTTTTTAAAAAGCGAATTATTGGAGTGTATACGTACGCGGTCAAGCTCGTCTTGTAGCCAAGCGAGTAGCTGTCGCCATCGTCGGCGAGCGTCGGGCTGTGTATGCACGGCGCGCACGGCATGCGGCGCGCGACACATCACACCAACCATCAGCTTCACGCACGCGTACGCACGCTTTTGGTAGTGACCGCGCGCACGAGCCGCCGTCTCCAACAGACCTGGCCGCTCCTCGGACACCCCCTGATACATAATAAATACACTTTCCATAGACATTCATCGTTCATTACTTTCTTTATTTATTACTTAAAAATACTATATTTTTATAATTTTATAAAGAGTACTACGCTGCACTAAAGAAAAAAAATCTTGTATTCCGGGACCTTGACAAATATAAAATGACAAAATACAAAAAGGAAATGAAGGACACTTATTACACTTGCACTATTGAAGCCACGCACTTCGATATGGGAAGCTGATAGAGTTGTACGCCATCTACCAAATCCAATTACATTTTATAACGCGCCTATCATATTCCCCTAGCCGCATAATGTGAACTTGCTCAATCTCTAAGTATACTATCTAGTTTGCATTTCATCAATATAACATAACTGTTAACTGTTATTATTCACTTCTGTTTATATGTTTCAAACTTAAACTCAAAATTAAAAAATGTAACAAAATGACAAAATTCCCATCATCATTCCCCCACTCTTATCACAATTACTTGGGGTCGATACAATATGTAATCTTTCTTTTCATAGTACAATTTGTAAAAGTTATTGGCAATAGTTTTATGACCGGCCGCCTGCCAGACGTCAACCCTTCTTGGGAATGTAATTATTGACCAAACAACATCAGTCGTCTTTTACGACATCCACGAGCAAAGTAAAGGTTGGTAGTATTCGTAGCCGCTAACACACAACTAAAAAAAATAACAAAGTTCCCAAACTATTAAAATATTAATTTCATCACTTCCCCTCATATTTGCAATTCTAGCTATCTATTCATCCATCTGCCTAGTAATCTCAACTACTGGAAATAGACCTTCGGAAGGCGATAATGCCATAATCGCCGCGCTTGGCTTGGAGAGTTGGAGATCGCAGGTGGTGTTAAAGTTTCCAATTCTAGTAATGAAACGTCAAGGTGATACAGGCAATCGGGCAATATCGTTTCTTGTTAGTATTATATGCACCTTAATAACGTTATGAATTCGATGCTGTTGCCAACTGTCCTCCATGAGCAATAGTGCTGTAAGCGCGTCGGCGTGCCTTCGCAACTCGTGACAGTACGCGTACGCCATCTGCCACTGCAACTCGGCAAGCGCGATACGCGACCAACCAGCGTGCTCCCAACACAAAAACTGTAGCAATCTGATGCCTTCTTCACATCCACAACATTCTTCCGTTAGCTTCTTCATGTATGTACTGTAACATTAAATACAACATTATTTTGTATTAAAATAAAAAGTGAATCAATGTGTGAAAAACACAGTTCTTCGTATCGTATCATTGTATGTATACAATTCTCGTCTACCCATTTATTGAAGTCGATGAATCAAACTGTATTTCAATATCTAGATAATGCAATACTGACTTACAGAAGGATACAATATAGGTATACGGGCAAATAAAAAAATTTAACAAATTCTATCGAGGATTAATGTAATGAAAATGTAATGTTATAATCTATCAACGGAACGGTATTATTGGTCAATATTATCAATTACGGCAAGATCTGTGCAAATACTTTGCAACATTTTTTTTATTTTAAACTAGTATTTTAATGTATCTATCTGTTTGTTATGACAGTTCTAAGCCCTTTAAATAGTACAAACGAAAAATGGAATCGTAAACTTATTTACTATATTACATGTGTTTAATTTACACAATAACTAATACTGTTGTATTAGAGTATCCGCTACAATATAGGTAGTAATAGGTATCTATAACTTCTAACATGAACTTGTCTGCGTTCGATGACAGTGTATTTATTAATGGCCGCGTGTAATAAGTTTGTCAATAAATCACGAACATTTTTAGATATTTTCAAAGGTAAATAATAACATAATTACTAGTGATTTTAAATATTTTATATTTTCTATATAAACTTATTTATATGTAGAATAACATAAAAATAATTGGGGACTTTTTTTCACTACCGCGGGCGTGTGAATATAATGGGTCTCATAGTCGTACTATAAAACATATGGTTTTTAGTTTTGAATACATTGCGTTTTTTCTTATCTGAGTAAAGTTACGTAATTTTTATGGAATTATCGTTACACGGCACTGTCCTAATATGATGGAGTGTAGAAAAACTAAAAAATAGTTGCAATATAAAATATTTTTCATGCGAATCGATTTTTTTTCTAGCCTATCATTACAAGTAGGACTAGTAGGGTACCCACCTGTCTTTTTTTCGGGAGCGGTCCACTTCCACCCTGTATATAATACTAACTTAGCAACGGCAAGTTTATACTCTTTACTCTTGTCCCTTCTTTACGTTATTGAAGGTACAGACGTTAGGATCAACTGTTTTTTTTAAATAAAAACATTAATTTTAAAATATTTAGTTGTTTTTCGTCCTCAGAAGCGAAGTCTTCTAAATATCGTATCCAACATTAAAATTGATGCAGTATTATGGAAGATACTTCATAATTATAGAAAACACGTGTGAGAAATAATTTATACTTAAAGCTTATATCCAAATATAGTATATACCCGGTCCTATTGTAGAGGACATCCGCGGCGGCGGCAGAGAGCGGCGGTCGCACGGCGGGCTGATGCGGCGGTGGTGGTTCACTGTACGGATTGGATAAAGGCGTCGCGCCCTCGACTGCGCCCGCTGATTGACACCGCGCGCTCACATCGCAGCATCGCACTAGTGCGCATACCACCTGCACACGAACACAAACACTACATCTCAACACTACTACTTTATTAGCTACTCCACTCATCCATCAACTAATCGACGCTTATGTTGTATACAGGTTTTCACTACATACAACAGTCCGATGCCGCATGATTTGAACTTCCTACGACTTTTACAATATCGCCATTAATATAGGTCAACTAAATTGTTATATGGGTGAATTTACGCTATTTGAATTCCAGTGGTCCATAGGCAAATTTTATGTTAAACTCAATATATTATTATTTCTATATGCTTAAAAAATAAAGAATATAGTATATTATTTGGCCCACATAATCTATTCACGATAATTGTTTAATTTAAGGCATTAATAATTTAAAATAGTTATAAATGTATTCTCCTCTGGCCTCCCCATTACTAAATTATAATGGTTTTATGACCAGATACTTTAAATATGTATTCCATTGTGTTTTTTTTACACATGATCATATGCTGTTATAAACATCGAAACATATTTTATCAAGAAACACTATAAAAATATTTATTAATATAAAAAATAATAACTTATTTTCATGTCATGTTATAATAATGTCACTTCATCTGGCGAAACTCAAAGAAATAAAATTTGACTTAAAACCGCAAAGGTATGTTTTTGTCCTTGAACAACGCGCGTACAACAGTGTGAAGTCAGAAGCAAGCTAACGACGTTGAGCAAAACTCCATTAATATTGCGTCAGTTTGCGATTAACTGTAGAAAAGCGTGTTTGTGCCAGTCGTTGAAGTATTTCCTTTGGTAAGTATATGTTTTTGTATATTATCGTTACGAAATTGTATATTTGCACAATGCCATGTTTATTTTGTATAGATGTCATGTATTACTTTAAACTGTGGTCAGAAAAGCGAGTGATATTGTTTTTCTAGGTTATGTGCGATTTTGTCACTTCTCTGGCGTCACTTCTCTGGCATATTTCATACTAGAAGAAATACATGAGCGCCAGGGGAGTGACATTTTTTTTTTTGTTGATATGTAATGTTTTAAGGCTTCATTTCATTTGTTTTAGATACTCGAGTATCATCAGACATCATGGTGAATGTTAAAAAGAAACAAACAAGAAGGAGTGGAGGAAACAAGAGGAGGAAGAAGTCAAAAAGAAAAAAAACGTCAAGCTGAAAAATTACGCTACCAACGAATTAATAACGATCCTGTTAAAAATGCTGAATTAAAAAAGTAATAAGTGGTAAAATAGTCAAAAAGTATAAAGTGTTGAACCAAATTAATATGAACCCTATAAGACAGTCATGTACTGCGAATAAAAGTTTGTTAGATATGACACGGAAGACAAGAAACGATAAAACGAATCCGAAGTTAGAGAAAATAGTCGCAGAGTTTTTTGAAGAAGATTGCAATAGTAGATTATGCCCAGGTATAAAAGATAGCATTACAAAAAATAAAATAAAAAAACAGAAAATATTGTTACAGGACACCATGAAAAATCTACACACCAAAACTGTAAAGACTGAATTTATTTTTTATATTAAAAAATATCCAAATACTATAATTTATATATGTTTTATTTAATATTAGTCCCCTTTCTTAGCTAATAATCATTAGCCTGTCACTTCTCTGCTTTAATTTGTCACTATTCTGCCAATAGTGTCACTCCCCTGGTAACACATTTTCCTCTGGTGCTTATAAAATTAAAAAATAATGTAAAATCTTCTGGCCCTCATCATTACAAATTTAAAAATTGTGTCAAATAGAGAAATTATCAATATTGAATGGAACAGATTACATTTCTTTCAGGGACACAAAAAAATCAAATACCGTATATTCACCCATATACGAGGTGTGTATTATATTTTAATAAGTCGTGTGATTCTAGACCAGGGGTCGGCAACCTGCGGCTCGCGAGCCACATACGGCCTCTTTCGATGTTAAGTAGCGGCTATTTAATACTATACGCAAAAAAATAATTTATTAAGAAAACATTTAAAAATGGTTCTGAATTGATTAATGAGGATTAGGCACAAATTATTGTAGGCAAAAAGAAATTGTGGCTCTTCAAAAACTTTAGACCTTTATAAATTCTAATTTTTGGCTCTTCCGACCGCTGTGCTGGACTATCAATACAAATCGTTAGTTCCCCTTTTCTCCGGTGGGTATTGTAAGGGCTCTAACAACACCCGAAGGGGTGTAACTGATAAGATCACTAATAGAGAAGGAAAATTGAAAACACCCTATGCCATGCCGTTCTGGTTCGCGTAGTATCAACAGAACGAGCGAAAAATGATTGTCACACATGGGATACTAACCCATACCTATTGGAAATACGTTCCAATCGTGTTACTATTTACAACAGCGTGAGCTGTCGTGTGACATTCAATTATCGGCTCGTATTATATTTTCGTCTTTAAGGGGTATTCTAGTCTAAAGGCCCAAATTTTCGGTGATTTTTGAAGTGCCGCAAAAACAGACAATCAATATTTTTAAGATCCATTATTTTATGAGTTATTTATTATTATTAACATTACAAGTATACAGGAAAAATTAAAAAGGTAAAATTTGAAAATTCAAAAAAATTAGCAGCTGATGAAGTTTTAAAAAAAATGGCACGTGATCGTGCCCACGACCCTCTTAGCAATATGAAAAAAAAAATAATTAGTCTAGAGTAATGTCGCTATCTCTACGGAAAATCTGTGGAGTAAGGCTGATCGATCGCATTCGTAACGACGACGTAAGAGAGCGAGTAGGTATGAAAGAGACTATCGGTGTAAAGATGCGAAAGGGAATGCTCCGATGGTTCGGACATGTGGAAAGAATGCCGAACGAACGTCTGGTTAAGAAGATATACAATGCGAAAGTGGAAGGATGTAGGTACCGGGGGAGACCGAGACTAACCTTCCTAGACCAGATCGGTCATGTACTGAAGGAAGGTGGAGTCAAGAGTCTCCGAAACCGGCGAGCGTGTATGAAGAGAATTATGAATGTTGAGGAAGCGAGTGAAGTATGCAAGGATAGAGTTCTCTGGCACTCTGTTCTCTCTGCCTACCCTGCAAGGGATATGGCGTGATGATATGTATGTATGTATGTAGTAATGGCGCTATGTCCGGAACTAGGGAAAAGTTAAAAAAAAATCACAAAATGGCCGCTGCCTGAAAAAAAAAAGCAATTTTTATACCAATTTTTTTGACTTTTTCAATTTTTTTAAAAATAGTAAAAGTTGAAATTTGGTGATGCGGCTAGTTCCGGACATAGCGATATTACTCTAGACTAATAATCTTTTTTTGTCAGATCGCTAAGAGGATTGGAATCGTGGGCATGATCAAGTGCCAATTTTTTAAAAACTTCATCAGCTGCTAATTTTTTGAATTCTCAACATTTTTACTTTTTAATTTTTTTCTGTATTCTCGTAATGTTAATAAATAACTCATAAAAATGGATAGTAAACATATTGATTGCCTTTTTTACGGCACTTCACAAATCACCTAAAATTCGGCCCTCTAGACTAGAATATTGAAGGAGACGTGTGCCATCTACCCGTCAATGTTTACACATTATACAAATTTAACTTTGCAGTTAGAAATGTATTAAACGACGACATGACCCTGTCATTCAAATTACTGAAATTTACCATTTAATATGCTCGTTTATTTATAAAAACTTAATTACGAGCAAAAAATGATTGTCACATATGGTATTTTCAGTAATTCGAATTTGATCAAGTGTATTACCTATTCATTGCCAATGTGTTATTTGTACTCTTTTCGTGCTGCCTACAATCTAGTTAGCAAACCAAGCAATACGATACAATACGGTTCAATTGTCGCTACATTTACCTGGTGTACTTTGGCTGAGTCGGGATATTGATATTTGCCCATTGACGTAGTAGAATCATCCATGCAAACTGATAGCACGACGTCGAGAATTTTTAACTGTAAATAATACATTATATAATTAGTAATTTCATCGCATCTATAAGAATGAATTGATTTAATACTACAAATAATTTGACAATTTTTTTTTAACTTTCAGTGAAATATAGTATAAGATAATAAAAACATTAATTTTATAAATATAAAAAAAAAGATATTAATTTTATAAATACAGTAAACTAAACAACAAGCAACAAGCATCTCATTTTCTCGAATTTTAAATCTATATTTGTTTTTGTATTTATAGTGTCGCTTTTTTTTCATCGACTTTCAAATCATAAAGGCACTTAAGAAATTTTCACTTAATAATTGAAATATTTTATAATCAATCAGGTTACAATTTATGTAATGATTAACTATTAAAGGAGTGCAGTGATTAATTATTATTATTTATATATTATTATAGTGAAATATTACCCGCAATAACTGATGTTTTTCGGTGATCCCTAAACTGGCGTATGTATGGAACAGGTTGTACAGTAGCGGCAAGTGTCTGTGCGCATGCGCATCAGTATGCGGTGGAACAACGAGCGCGCGGGCACTGCACAGCACTTGATCGGACAAGGAACCGCTCTCTTCCCGTGAACTCCACGAGCCGTAGCCATTGTTCACTGTTAGTTTATTAATACATGATTAAAATCAATTATATGTTTAATCATCAGTTAACGCAATGGTCAGAAGTAACCTTCTATTTCACGAATAATTTATGCTATTAGTTGCCGATTATCTATCTAATAATATTATTTATATATAAAATGTTACTAACACATACTTTTTTATCATAAAGTTGTCAACAATATTATAAAAAATCCAACAATACGTAATTTAATTTATAATTATGAGAAATTACTTTAAAATTCATAATAAAATCTTTAAAAGCACATAACAGCTCCGAAGCAATCGAAGAGATGTTAGACTACTAAACCACACTAGCCAGAGTGGTTGGTATAGAACTTTCACGCATGATTATAGTAGCACACCACTAGAAAGAGAAGTTCACAGATCGAACTAAACTAAAAACTAATTAACCACTTTTAACCATAATATTAATAGTGAATCTACTAATAACATGTCTGAATAAATAATTCTAAAACAAGACTAAGAGTTTTATAAAAGAAAAAATAAAGCTTGTTTATTACCTGGAGGATCTTGTACAGAAAAATGCGCCAAGAAAACGATTATCTTCATAAAAACCACTCGGACTTCGGCAGTAGGACATGATAATAAGTATTCATAGAGGCGGTGGGGGTATTTAAATAAATCAGTCGCGAGCCATGCCCTCACAGCTTGGGAACATCTAAGGTGCTGACATAATATGTCGTGCCTAAAATGTAAATAAATTTATTTGTTTGACCAACTGAGCATGTCCAATTTTCTTGGAACACACAGACTTCATACAAAGATCCAGACAATCTAATACTTACTGATAAACTAAGTAATAAGTAGCGGAAAACAGGTTAAAATAAATACCTGTGGCACAAGATTGGATAGATTTCGTGTGTGGTAAAATTTCTACTATCTAAGTTAATCATCGTCATCACTATTTCAAGTTACAAACGACTCACTGCTGGGTTGTAGACTCCTCAATTATACGAGAGAAATTGACACCGTCTTTTACAATACCCACGAGAAAGATCGGAGGTATTGAATGGAATTGTTGATCTGTCACCACACGGAAAATTTACTCATTTTAAACATATACCAAGAAAATTATTAGTAAGTAATTGGATAACTTTTTTTGATTTAGCATTGTGGACTTTTATTAATTCATTTGGGAACAGAAAATTGATTACACATGATAAGATTTGAACCCACATATATTGAAAATCAATTCTATCTGCTTGACCAGTTATACTAATGTGGCAGCCAGCTAATGAGTTATAGTACTAAATTGAAACAATATATAAATATTTTCAATAAATGGCGTGGTAAAACCTCTCCAACAACGGAGATGAGAATGTGAATAGTAAACTAGTTAGTACAAGTAGTTTGCCACATTCGCTTAATTAATATAACCGTTGGAACACAAACAAGTTTTTATAATAAAATATTTCACACTCACCAGTCGCTCGCAGGGCCACGAAGTGCTTTCTTTGTACGGAAGCCTACTTGGAATAAAAATTTGGTTGCTAATTGCACTGCTAACATTGACATTTCTTCGTGTTCCGGTCCCTATATCAAATAAAAGTATAAAATAAATATAGACATTTGATTGGAACAATATATAAAATAATTATTTATTCAATACATACCCATACAGCACTTTGTGAACCTGGCAACATTTGTAAACGCATACAACAAAGTTTCTTCATAAAATTAAAATGCTCCAGACTAAACTGGTCTTGGTTATGAGAAAATGCAATATTACTACGTCGCACAGATAACCAGATTGGTCTGGGTATAATACTCTCCCTGAAAACATTGCAAACATAAATATAATTCCTGCAAATCATTATATATAATTATGAATGATATATGATTATAATATACTTACTTCAACGTCATGCTCTTCATTGAATCCTCAAGTGCTGATGTTTCTATTGTATCCTTTCTCGTATAAAATAACATATAGGCATTCCACCATCTTTTTTGGCGTTTGTATGATACCCTCTTCAGCATAGGATCAAAAACCTAAAACATTAAAATCTTGCATATACAAAAGAACATCAACTAAACAATTAGACATGTGATTGCATGGTAAAAATACAATCTATTTTTGCCCTTTCCTTTACTGTGGATGTTGTAAGAGACGACTAACCTTGCGTAATCATCCACACCGTATATTAGACTAAGTATAGCATCTATTTATCTATCTGAAGCAATACAACTGGAATCCAACTATAATAAAAAAACAACTATACTCGTTCCAACCATTTATTTTACTTTTGACACATGCTTTAGGACGTAACTGTTTCATTATACGCAATTATTAACTTTGAAACGAGTAAACAGAGAAATATATAAACTGCCCAATAATATTTATATATCTTAATTATTACCCACTAAATACATTAATATGCCGTAAATAGCTCTATTCATAAAATTTAAGTGATAATTCATTTCCGTTATAAAAAAAGTTACGTTCTATCGCATCTAGTGACAGGATCAAAAGTATTCGGTGCAAACTAATGAATCGCAAATAATCGATTACACTTATTTGCAGTTAAGTCAGCTGACAACTGAGTTTTGAATTGTTGTAATAGACAACACGTTAAAATTGTATCAGGGAGATATAAAAATCTTCTCATCATACCTATAACATGAAATAAAACAACCAAAATATTTTAATATTATTTTATTATAACGAATCGTCGGATTCTTCATACGAACTCGAATCGTCGCTTGAATCATCTGCAGTGTTTATTATTAACTCTTGTGTAGGTATGTTGTCAAATTCAATTTCCCGATCCCAATCAGAGAATATTATATTTTTTGTCTTGTTGACGACACTCGCCCAGTTTTCAGGCGTCACACTAGCACATGCGTTTTTTAAAAGTTCAAGCATTTTATTTGCTGTGAAAGGAGGAGTTGTATTGTTTCTTGCGGCGTGTCCTTTGACTTGTGCCCAGATCATTTCAATTGGATTATATTGACAGTGGTACGGAGGAATTCTGATTACAACATGCCCATATTCTGCTGCCATTTCGTCGATGACATATCGTTTTGGCTGCTTTTTACTTTTTAATATTTTAAGTAATTCTACTTTTAGTAGGGATTCGTCCACATCTTCCCCATTATCACGAAGCCAGTTTATAATCTCGTGTTTTTTGTTGGCCTGTGTTGGCATTTTATTAATTTGGCGAGAGTGATAGGGTGCATTATCAATAAATATTGTTGATGGCTCTTCAAGTGATGTAAGCATTTCTCTGAACCACTTTTCATACACGTCCGCATTCATCTCCTCATGATAGTCGCCTGTTATTTTTTATTTGAACGCTAACAGAGCGTCTGGTACAAATCCCTTTGTAGTTCCCGCATGGCAAATGATGAGGCGTTCACCTTTCCCCATTGGCACTGCAGAAGTAGAAGCAGCAGTATCGTCAGTCCAACCTTTTGGTATGGAATGATTGGCATTGAGCCAAGTTTCATCTGTGAAAACGACATTCGACCAGTCTTCTATTTTCTTCGCTTGTCTTAAAAATTCACAGCGAGACAAGGCTATATCACGACGTTCCATTAAAATTTTTCTTTTGTCGGATTTCTTATACAAGAACCCGATTTGGTGCAGCACCTTTGACAAAGAAGATTTTTGACCACGAAACAAGCCACAATTTCGTAGAGACGCTACGAATTTTTTCAAAGTAGGAATCTCTTTGCTTGTGTAATAATTGTATATATGACGACGAATAGCATCAGTATCAAAACTGTCAATTGCTGTAACTTTACGGGGCTGACGTTTTTTCTTAGGCGTAGATAGCTTGTTCTGTTCAATACCACTACTACCATAGGCTTCTTTAGTGATTTTGATTATTTTCGCCACCGTTGGAGCACTAATACCTAATGCTGCTGCAACAAGGTCTCTAACTTGGGTTACTGGTATAAGGAATCCGCCATTGCGGCTTTCCTTTTCAAAAAATACACGAAGCCGCAGCACTAACTCTCTGGATTGTCCTTTAAGCACCATACCTTTCGGCATTTTGCAAGTAAAATCTTACTGGGAGGAACGATACGCTCAACTCAATCAAAGTAAGAACAATGAAATCAATACGGTGGAATATAAATACTCAACACAGCGTATGAAAAATATGAAAGAGCACTCAGCGAACAGAAATGTGACCAGCACGGGAGTCTTGTTGCGAGTGACAGACAACACAACAAAATGGCGTCGCCGGCGCGCCGTTCAGTGTTGCCAATTCGGCTTAAAAAAAAGGGGTAGGCTGGATGAGAAAATTAGTGATTTACTACCGCAGACGAGGGCGCCATTGTCTCTAAGTAAAGTTTGGAGCAGCGGAACCCGCTTAATGGAAAAATGCTTCATAAAGTAGTTATTTTTTATTTTGCAAAGTACAAAGTAAAATATTTTGGGAGGACTGAATTAGTGGGTATGCAAAAATTAATGTGCCCAAATAACAAATATATTTACAGAAGTGAAGTTTTTAAATAATATGAAATATGTATTTAAGCAAAAATAAAATATCCGTGTTAAATCGATTAAAAGTTCTTCCTGACTAAAATCGATTATTACAAAACATAGTATCCGTAATACATTGGTACAACACTAATTGATCAGAATTCGACCTGCCAAAAGTAAAATAAATGGTTGGAACGAGTATAGTAGTACAATCATATTAATTTTGGTTGTTTTATATGACTTACCTCACCCATGTATTCGCCACCGAAACACTGAGCTTTCATTTCCTCATCATCGTGCATAGCACATTCCGTTACATCACCATCATCTAATTTTACCCAACGACCTGTTTCGCTCCCATTGTCCCTGCAACAATAAACAATTAAATTATATAGAATATAATGAGTAAAATAAAAACATAAATTATGATGACCTTCGTAATACTTTTACAGACAATTTCTTTTTTATTATCGCTTGTGGTGGCTAACTAGCAAGCAGCACACGTGATGGGAAGTGTCACTGCCGCCCACGGACTTTTGCAAATACCAAGGGTATAGCTAGGCCGGCCACCGAAGTCAAAGATCGGGTACCGGTGGCCCGCTCGCACGGCGAAGAGAGAGGAGTTTTACGGTGGGTCTATGGGATCACGCGCTGACTTTCCGTCACCCCAGACCGATTTGGCGGGCGAGAGGCATCCATAGTCCACCAAAAAAAAAGGGTATAGCTAGGCCGCTGCCTACCAACACAAACCCCAAACCCACTCAGTTGGGCTCCTGGCTCTCTCGCTCACCGAACGAAGCGCAATAACACATTGCCATTACTCAGACGTCGATCTTCTGCGAGAGTATGGTACTACCCCGGACGTTCCGGCGCGGGGCTGCAAACAGAGAAATGTCAACAGCGTGGTCCTACCACTAGAAATTTTGTAAATCTATATACAATATATATCCAATATCCACTTTTGTAAATCTATATACTATATGCTTGTAAATGAGCTAATTCATCAAAAAGGCATTAATGACACATTATTAGCAAACGACTTTATCATTAAGTCATATATTTCCTTTATTTTCAAAGAAATTAATTGAAACAATGTAAACTTCTAATTAGGAAAAGAATAAATCGACGGCGGAAAGCGAAAACGTAGTAGTCCACAAAAACGAAAATGTTCACCAGAGCCAAAAAACTGTTTCACTTTTTAGGGTTCCGTACCTCGAAAGGAAAAAACGGAACCCTTATAGGATCACTTTGTTGTCCGTCCGTCCGTCTGTCCGTCTGTCTGTCAAGACTCTTTTTCTCAGGAACGCGTGGAGGTATCAAGCTGAAATTTATATCAAATACTCAGGTCTACTGTCCCTTAGAGCTGTGAAAAAATCAAACTTTTAAGCTAACGCAATCAAAAGATACAGCTATTTATGTCGCAAATTTCTGCAAATTTTCGACACTCTCAAGGGAATCAAAACCTACAGGGTACTTCCCGTGAACTCAGAATCTTGAAATTTGGAACGAAGCAAGGTCTTATAGCACAGATTAGGGAAAAATTGTGAAAACTGTAAATTTTTGATTACATCATATAAAAAAAAATATTTTTAATCATTTTAAACTCACTACCGCTTTTCACCTGAACGTGTATGGTTAACAAGCAGCAGTTAATTTTGCACTGACAATGAACAGGCAGCGTGACCGAGTGGTCTAAGGCGCTGGTTTAAGACACCGTAGGCTTGAGTTCGAATCTCACCGCCGCCGAGCTCTTTTTGCTATTTATTTTTGCAAAATTTATTTATAATAATTTAATAATATAGTATTGTAAATAAAATAGTTTAAAAACGTGTTTATGAAATGTTTTAAAAATTAGTAGTTTTAATATTTATTAAAACTACTAATTTTTATTTACTACTAATTTAGGTGTAACTTGAATTAATATCAAAGAAAAAGAAACTTGAATTCATCATCATCATTCTCCTACTTTTATCCCAATTACTTCCGACGTCCGCCCCGGGGGGCGGGGGGTAGGACGTCGCTCAAGGGGAGGATACCTCTCAGGGGGTATTCCGTCGGGCCGGCCACTGACGACAAGTTCACACTGCTCCAGTGGCTGGTCCAACGACGTAGGCGAGATTCGTGGGTTGGTTACGGTTATGCGTGCGTACGCCCCTCTGTCGCCCCGGACGGAGTGGTGCGAGAAGAGCGCCGACCATAACCCACCCCTAAAAGAAAAAAAAAATCCCAATTACTTGGGATCGATACAATATGTACTCTTCTTTCATAGTACATAATGTAAAAGTTATTGGCAATAGTTTTATGACCGGCCCCCTGCCAGACGTCAACCCTCCTTGGGAATGTAATTGTTGACCAAACGAGATTTTTAGTTTTACGGAACCCTTCGTGCGCGAGTACAACTCGCACTTGGCCGATTTTTTTCAAAAGTCATAACTAGTATATTTTTTAACGTAGACCCACGATTTTTGGATATTAGATTCATAATTTTTTTTCTAAATATAATTTTTACTCTCAAATCTCATCCTAACAATTATTTATCAAAATTTTGTTGACTACGACATTTTGAACTGTTTTTACAGAATGTAAAAACGCTGTAATCGCACTATTGAGTTGTATGGAGCGGGATCAAATGCATTTTTTTAAGGAAAACGAAAACGTGGTAAGCAACATTATTTGAACTAAGGCTGCCCAACTGTATGTTGTAAACGTAGTTATTCCATGAAACTAATATCTTAGAATAGGTGTAAACTAAAGTAATTGCTTATTTGGGGTAAGACAAAATGTAAAGCGAAAAAAGAGAAAAACATTGACAGAATATTAAAACGTAGAGTTCAATAAATAATACACTACAAATTATATTACAAATGTAAAAATATAATACGCTTAAAAAAAAGAAGTTAAAAATATATGAATAAGTAATTTACTTAATTACTTTTTCTTTAACCATAACAGATGTCATATCTTCTGCTGACTACACACCACCACGGATAACAGGTAGTGGTTGAAGCCCCTCTTGGGTTATCTGACCATTGCTTGTTCCGTAGCAGTGCCCCTATTGTGAGGCTTTTTCGTCAAGTTCGATCAGCTGGCGATCTTTTTGTATACCTGATACATCGTTGGCCCTATCGCCAGGCCTATGCCTTGGAGGGCAAGTGTGAGGCACTAACTTTCAGCCTAGATATCGCAAAAGCGTTCGACAGGGTCTGGCATAGGGCCCTTCTGTCGAAGCTACCATTATATAGAATCTCCGAAGGACTTTGTAATTGGATGACCAGCTTTCTGGATAATCGGAGCATAAAAGTAGTCGTCGACGGCTCCTGCTCCGGCCATGATGGTGCTGGTGTACTTTAGGGCTCGATGCTCCTCGACGTTGTTTATCCTGAATATCAATGACTTGCTCTCTATAGAAAGTATATGTTGCTATACGGATGACAATACGGGTGACGAACGATACACCGAGCATCAGAATGTCCCTCGGAGTATGTTACAGGCAAGACGGGCTCAACTTGGGTCTGAAAATGAGCGCTCTTTGGGGCGAGCCTCGGAACGGGGTGAACGGAACTTAATCCAGTTCAACCCCACTAAGGCACAAGTTTGCGCTTTGACTTACATACATACATATCATCACGCCATATCTCTTGCAGGGTAGGCAGAGAGAACAGAGTGCCAGAGAACTCTATCTCTGCATACTTCACTCGCTTCCTCAACATTCATAATTCTCTTCATACACGCTCGCCGGTTTCGGAGACTCATGACTCCACCTTCCTTCAGTACATGACCGATCTGGTCTAGGTAGGTTAGTCTCGGTCTCCCCCGGTACCTACATCCTTCCACTTTCGCATTGTATATCTTCTTAACCTGAAGTTCGTTCGGCATTCTTTCCACATGTCCGAACCATCGGAGCATTGCCTTTCGCATCTTTACACCAATACTCTCTTTCATACCTACTCGCTCTCTTACGTCGTCGTTACGAATGCGGTCGGTCAGCCTAACTCCACAGATTTTCCGCAGAAATCGCATTTCGACCGCAATAATTTTACTATCATACTCTTTTCTGCATACCCAACTCTCGCTTCCATACAGTAATGTTGGGACAAGCACTGCGTTATGTATTGCTACACGTGCCTTCTGGCTGAGGTGGTCGCTGCCTAGAAGTTGCCCCAACGCTCCGTTCACTCTATTTCCCGCATTCACTCTTCGCTCTATATCAGTGGTGTACCTTCCATCTCGGCTAAATCCACATCCAAGATATACAAATTCATCCACTTGCTCTAGTACATCATTACCTATTGTTACTCTTACATCTGTTCTGGTTTTATCTCTTTCAAAGACCATTATTTTGGTTTTGCTCACATTCACGCGTAGACCCCTTTTCTTACAATCTTCTGTCATTGTGTCGACTAGGGTCTGCAGGTCAGTCGCTGACTGTGCCAGCAGGACTGCATCATCTGCATAAAGCAGAGCAGTGACCACTGAGTCGCCCATCTGGACTCCCACATTCATATCGTTCAACCTTTGGAGACATTTATCCAGATATATGATAAACAGCCTGGCTGACAGAACGCACCCCTGCTTAACGCCGATATTGACGTCAAACCAAGGCGACATTCCATCATCCAGCCGCACACAGGCTCTACAGCCCATGTAACTGGACTGCACAGCCTGTAGCAGTTTACCGCTAATACTATGGTACCGGAGTATGCTCCGGTAAAATGTCCCAAAGTTCCTTTCGTACAACCGTGTCAAATGCTCTCTCCAGATCCACAAAACTGGAGAAAACCCTCTGACCTAGAGCCAGATGCTTCTCCACAATGTTGCGCAGAGAGAACACTTGATCCATGCATCCCCTTCCACTCCTGAAACCTCCTTGTGTCTCACACAGTAAACCATCGGACACCATCCTCATTCTCCTTTCAATAATTTTACCATACACTTTTGCTGCCAAACTGGTCAAGCTTATGGCTCTGTAATTTGCGCAGTCATAACGTGAACCCTTGTTTTTAAACAAAGGTTCACGTTATGACTGCGCTTCACTTATTATTTTTGATAATTGACATTAATATTATTTACGAATAAATCGTGTTAATCGTTGCAATAAAAGGTATAGTTTCAAAACCTACAGTTATTTTTGAGACATTTTTACATTGTTGTAGGAAAGATTTTTAAACAAAGGCACGATGACTGCGCTATTCCAGTCCCTGGGAACCATTCCCGAGCTCCAACATAAATTGAGGAGCAACAGGAACGCCTCCCAGACACAAGAGCCACCAAGCTTGATCATCTCGGCAGACACCATATCAATGCCCGCTGCCTTACCATTTTTCAAACTTCTTATCGCCCATTCAACTTCATCCATACTGATGCCATCGGAGGACGCCGTTGTCGAATGTTGATCTACTAAACCACATCCAACACCGGCGCCAACCGTAGCATCCGCATACATATCGCCAAAATATTCACTCCATCGGCTTAACACGTCTTGTGTTTGTGTAAGAATGTCTCCACCTTTAGACCTTATTTTATTCATTCTGAAGGCTGACCAACCACCCCGAGACTTCTTCACCTCCCTCCAAAAGAGTTTGGTGTTACTCTCGAAGTTTTTAGTCAGCCTATCTTCTGCACTCATACTTGCTCTATCACGTTTCTCTTTCACTAAGGCCTTGGTGTCATTCTTACATTGCCGATATATTTCTTTCTTCTGTTCAGTCATACTGTCATTCAGATTCAAAGAAGAGACATAGTCCAGCCACGCTTTCTTCTTTTGCTCTACGGAAGCTGCCACTTCCGCATCCCACCATGCATCACCATTTGTTTTTTTATGCTTCTTTGAACTTCCACATACTTCTTTCGCTGTATCTACCATACTCTCTTTCAATACTCTCCAGCATTCTTCAATGTCCGATTGCGGCTGGCTTGCCATCGTCAGCCGTTCTCGGACACCCTCTGCATATTTTTCTCTTACACACTCTTCTTGCAACCTTTCAACCTTTATTCTTTCAGGCCCTCCGAAGTGGACACGCTCTCGCCAGTGCCTCCACTTTCTGAACAGACCACTAAATCTCGCAATAACGAGATAGTGGTCCGTATCGACTGTGGGGCCCCTGGTAGGCTCTTGCGTCCAATATTTTGCTTCGGAGGCGACTGTCTACCAAAATTAAATCTATTATGCTTTTCTGTTCATTCCTTCTCCATGTATACATATGGATGTCCTTATGTTGGAAAAATGTGTTTGACGCAATAAGGTTTCTCTCCATGCATACATCCGCTACGAGCCTACCTGCGTCGTTCACTCTCTTATCACCAAATGGACCAAGTACGTCCTCATAGTCGGGACGCTTGGTCCCCACCCATCCGTTCAAATCACCGCATACAATCACGCGTTCACTGGTTTCTGCCATATCCAGAACTTCCCTAACATTGTCCCAAAACTTCTCTAGGTCTGATGCCACCGAGGATCCTACGGGAGCATATGCTACAACCATGAATACATTGGTGACACCTAGTTTTATACGGACCCAGAGAAGTCTGGGATCATACATTCCGTAATCCTTCACACCTGAGGCCAAGCGAGAGGACAACAGCACACCTACCCCCATGCTGGCTCGATCGCTCTGTGATACACCAGACCACAGAGCCATCCCGACACCAGGAAGATCGCAGGCGTCGCTGCCCCTTCGCTTGGTCTCTGTTACACAGAGCACGTCTAGCTGTTTGTCCGCCATGACGGATATCAGCTCGTGCAACTTACCTTCCACACAACCTCTTACATTCCACGTGCCCACCCGGCACTCTGCTCTCCTCGACTCGCCTAACTGGGCAAGGCGTGATGGGTGGCGGCCCCCATCGCCGCAACTGCCGATGTTCGTACCGACGGGGGCGGGTCGGTACGCGTCGCCTCCGGGGGACGCCCTAACCCGCATTGCGGTACGCATATCGAGCCGGATTAGCAGTCTAATTAGACTGGCAGGGGACGCGAACGAGCACGCTCCGGACTATGCCCCCCTAGACTTCGAAGAATGCATGATAAACGGTTCCCATTTATCATGGCGCCTTAGTTTCTAGGAGTAACTCTCTAAATTGCCGAGACTATTGGGATCCTCCAATCTCACGGACAGATTGGAGTTTACGGCAGCGGCGGAGAGACTTTAGGTCTCTCTTTGTACTCTACCGGCTCTTTTACGGTGAGTGCTCTATAGAACTGTTTGACCTGGTACCATCGTCACCATTTTACCACCGTACCACTCGTCACCGTAGCAGGGTTCACTCATTTCACCTGAACTTACCCTGTTCCTAGACTGTACGTTTTCAGAGATCATTTCTCCCACGTACGTGCAAGATCTGGAATGAACTACCTGCTACTGTGTTTCCAGAGCGTTATGACATGTCCTTCTTCAATTGAGGTTTAAGAGCATTTTCTTCAAGATAGACAACGGCCTGGCTGTACCCCTAGTGTTACTAAGTTTCATGTGCAGCAGTATCACTTACCATCAGATGTGCTGCTTGCTTGTTTGCCACCATAGGTAATAAAAAATGTGTTATAAAAATATTAAGTCATTTTTTTATTATCATAATACACTGACAACATCGTACTCGTACTACCAGTAATACAAGCAAGAACAAGACAAGTGTTCTTGCTCCCATAAATACGCAGAATTTATTGAAATGACTTACGAAAATAAGTACCTCTTTGCGAAAATATTGCCATCTTATTATACATTACAACAAAAAATAAGAATATAAAGTACATACTTTAGTTTTTCGTAATACAGCGAATAGAGCGACGACGCAATCAACAAACGATGCCACTGCGGTTTCGTTTAAGGGCGGTAAATCGATGATGTTTAAATCTGCATCACTATTAAAATGGTGTATAGCTGTGTACTTACTTTAAATAAGATAATCTAAATGTCATAAATTCCAGAGTGCATTGTACAGAAACCTTACCAAGGGTAGTAATAGACTCCATTCCTTGTACCACTGCCCGCTAAAACTACGTTAATGAGCAAAAATCTTTTTTTACGGAAAGCGAATTGCTGTAATCGACATAGTATAAGTTATTACTACTTTTTTCTGTAACGTACAGCGTTTTTGAATGCAGGCATTTAGGTTTAAACCCGTTTTTTTTAATGTTAATTTCATAACTATTCATCATAGAATTATATAACCCGGACCATTTGAATCAGTTTTTTTTTCTAATTCGAACTGTGCAATAAAAAATTTTTTCATACTTTGAGGACTACGACGTTTTCGCTTTCCGCCGTCGAAATGTTAACAATTCAATATAA
Source organism: Lymantria monacha (assembly GCA_905163515.2). Lineage (NCBI taxonomy): Eukaryota > Metazoa > Arthropoda > Insecta > Lepidoptera > Erebidae > Lymantria > Lymantria monacha. Next base: position 21,959,035 of record LR991082.1, read on the forward strand.
AATGTAGTGTGTAAATAAAAATTATCTATACAATAAATTCAATATCTCGCGATTGGTTCACGAATTATGAAAAAAAAGGCAGCACTCACCTAAGTAATACGTAAGAATAGTAATGTCCACCAGAAGCCTGCCCTGAATGAACGACTATACCGCTTAGTTGATAATGCGTCTCCGGTGCACGTTCTTCTCCACCTTCCCATAGCGACGCGTCGCCTTCCACTCGAGCCAGACCCCATGCTACAAAAATCAATAATATCCCATATGAACATCAAAGTAACATTTTGTTACTGAAAGTAAATGGTCACTCTACACAATTAGCAAAAAGATTCTGATTCTATTTTGTTCTAACACCATTCAAAGAAAATAAACAAAAATCCTAATGAGTAATATAATAATAAATATTCGCACCTGTATAGGGTTCCACGTCCAAATCTCGAGGGAATTCAAAGTAGTCATTAAATTTTATTGCACAAACTTTTTCAAAATCATATTCGAATCTTTTTAATTGTATAACTAAAACGGGAGGTAGTTTATTTAGACATAAACGCTTTACAGTCACCACCTGTAAACAATAATATTATATGAGAATATATTATACGCCTATATTATAAGCCTACGAAAACCTTTGTACAATCAAATAGACTTAAATTAGGTGCCCTTCGCCTCCACGGCGATACACACTAATAGTCGAATCTCATGCTCATAATGACGTACGACTATAAAAAGGCTATATAAATAGTATTCTATTAAAATTCAAGTTTCATATTAAAACAAGCAAGTTTACATGCTTAGTTGGCCGTAAGACAACATAGACAGGTGCAACAATCAGATTAAAGCTGTTTTCTGGTGTAGAACTAAAATTTAAACTGTTTTGATATTGTCCCTATAACCAAGATATTCACAATGAATGTTAAAAGATGTTATTTAAAAAGACCTAATGAGTTATTTATTACTATAACTACCTTTTTATTGCATTTGTCACAATGATAAGCGTCAGCACCTTCTAATAGTTCTCCTCGGACGTAAGCTTCTAGTGATTCTTGTAGTCGCGACATATTTCTGATATCCAGAGACACAACACTAAAGGGCTCCTCTTTACAATACCTATATATAATAACAATACATAAATCATAAATTTGTCATTAAATAAAATTAATACATTTAATTAGGAATACTTGGCAGAAATCTGTTACTATTTTCAAATGGACGATAGGAACGAAAATTCATATTTAATATTCGAAGCGTTGCACAGTTGCGTTGCTCATCAGTATATTGTCAAAGCGAAAAAATGTTTAAATGATAAAAGTGATTCTATTATTAATTTCAAAATAACAATAAAGAAATCAAATAAAAAGACATACGAAACTAAAGCTAAAAAAAACATTAATATAGTATTAATGGATTTCTTTAAGACTAATATTATGAGAAATTATTTTTATATTATTTACTTTTAAGGGTATTAGTATTATATATTAAGAGTAAAAAAGCAAGAAGGGATGAGAGTTAACGGGATAACAAACTCCGAGACTGCTAAATCATTCACTCATCCATACACTATATTATCCTCATGAAACAAATTACACATTAGAAAAATAAAATGATGAAATCAAGAAATTTCAACAATTGAATTTCAAAACTGCAATAATTAAACTTACGGAACCATTTGCTATTAAAACTAAATACTCCCCCCATCCATCAGCTCGTAAACATCCACTGTTGGACATAGGCCTACCCACGAGAAACTACTGCTATAAAAACTAAATATTAAGCATCCTGTAAAAAACTAAAAACCAAAGCGTTCTTTCTAAGTCTGTTACAAATATAAACCTATCAAGGCAAATGAATCATTTCCCAAGCAAATATACCTACCTGTGAGGACATCCTTTGCAAATTTTTTGATCCGAATATGTTCCTCCCATAGTCTTTGCCATAAGTTGTTCTGTACCTAGTGATTTGAGGGCTTCATCTAAAGATTCAACTAATGACATAAAAAACTCAACCGCATCCTGTTGCTCACGCAGGTTTACTGGTTCACCTTGAAGTCTAGAAAAAAGACTTCGTATTAATAAACAACCAAATACACATCTCTAAGTTAATGCAAATGAATTTAATGGCGTAATCTTAGAATAATAACACATAGAAGGATAGTTCGGTAGTTTAAGTGTTTAAAAAAGTGAAGCCAAAAATCTTGTTAGTGCTTATACTAATCACAAAATAAAAGGCCCGTTTTGACAGTTCACACCCAAGAAGTTCTCTATTTTTTACCGATCGAAATGTTCTAAGGTAATTATATTTTTCATTGATGGGTACCGCCCACTCGGCTAAGTGCCGTTCATAACGATTATTTCATATTCTCCACAGACTATTAATAATCGGTTAAAGAAAAAATAAATTGATCAAAATATTTTCTTTTAAGGTGGACTCGCAGTTGTCCGGTTTTATTAATTTTAATACTAGTGTTTAGAATAACTGAATTTCACCAGCTGTGTATTGATCTTTACTGAAAGTTATGAGTTTGGAGCTAACAAAGTCACAAATTGGGACAATGTCATATTTGTCGAAGAGATTTGGCTGAACTCGAATCATACCGTGCCACAGTCGTGGACGGACGATACCAAGGCATCTTGCTCAAAAGTGCCAATGGGAAAAGGTGGACGGTTAATAATCTACCACGCTGAATCAGCTGGGGGAAGTTTTTTTTTAATGATGCCTTGCTTGCAATGGAGTCTAAAAGTACAAAAAAATATCACGAAGAAAAGGACGCAAATAAATTCACAGAGTGGTTCAGCATGGACACAAAATGATAAGAGCGCCACCATACCATTGTCAGTACAATACTTTGATCTGGGCTCAAATGAAAGGATACGCAGCACGCCACAATACAAAGCCGCCATTCTCCACTATGAAAATTATGACATTGTTGAATGAAGCTTGTGCCAAAATTACTAAAGAAGACTGGACAAAAGTGGTAGAAAACTCGAAAAATAATTAAGGAAGATTATGATAGAGACCATCAATCAATATTGACAATATAATTGAAAATGAAATAATTATAGATGCGGGTGACGATAGCTCAACCGACAATTTTGGCTCATCATTCGAAGAAAATGAAGAAATTAAATGAAGAAATTGAAGATTCACTTTTTCTCGATTTTTTATTTTGGGTTTAAGTGAATGTTATTTAACACAAATATATAATGATAGAAAATTGACCTTTCATAACATTGTGTCATTTCAAAATACCCATAATATCAAAATTTTAACTTAAATTTTCAAATCAGAACTTTAATCCAATGCACTTTACAATACATATTCAAATCGATTAAATACTCACACAAACTTGAATCGATATATCGTGAGTATCGAGTACCGAGTCGTATGGTTATATCACTATATCCATCAATAAGACAAATGTCAAAACGGGCCTTTTATTTTGTTACAACTATAAGCGATTTCACGAGTACACACGCAGACTACTATATAATGGGGCTGCCTCTATAATGTAGTTTCCCTAAAACTGGGGAAAAAGAAATGTGTTATTTCTGAGACTTTCACGTGCTCCTTTTGTATTTGATGTTTTTACGTACCCCCTTATATCTTTGTCGTTACCTTGACTTCTAGTCCATACCCAAGAAAACGATTTTGACGATTTAACGTTACATTTCATATTATAACATCAAAATTATCCTTGAATGTGTATTTGAGTTCAAAGAAATGAGTACGAATACGAGGGTAGTGTTGCAATAATTTCTTACATTACCATAAGGCCACATTCCTAATACGCAATGAAACGGTTATTATACAGGATGGAAGTGGACCGCTCTCGAAAACAAAGACAGGCAACGCTACTAGTCCTACTTGAATTGATAGGCTAGAAAAAAAATCGATTCGGATGAAAAAACTTTTTTTTTACCCACGCTATGTCGTTGAACTTTTGAACATATGATCGTGAGTTTTGAATAGATTGCGTCTTTTCTCATCTGCGTAAAGTTACGTATTTTTTATGGAATTATCGTTACATGGCACTGTTCTAATACGATGGAATGTGAAAAAAACCTAAAATTCATTGTGAAAAAAAAGATTTTTTCATCCGAATCGATTTTTTTTTCTAGCCTATCATTACAAGTAGGACTATTAGGGTTACCCGTCTTTGTTTTCGGGAGCGGTCCACTTCGACCCTGTATAATAAATATGTACGCAATGTATACGCCAGGAAAAAAAATAAGGAGGTATAGGTTATTATTGTTTATTATCTTTGGTTCTTTGCGTATCGCTTGATTCTAAATAGCTTATTAGAAGCTATGGGTATTAGAATATAAATGTTGGTTTAATTAAATAAAACACTCATTAAACAATTGTTTAAATTGACTTATGGGTCGAGTTAATACATTAACAATTGTTAGCGAGTACCAAATTCATATTTTCATTCACTTTCCTTCGTTGCCATGCATATCAGATAGACAGAAAGTAAGGTTATGCAAAATTATGGTTATATATGTATGCAGGCGCAAATTAACGCTACCTACCCACGATCAGTTAAAAGTTTAATCATATTGATTATCAATATGCTGTTTATGATTGACATAATGAAGAATACATACTTAATCGATCATTATTTATTATTGTATCTTTTCTGAGTACAATATAAGTCGACTAACCTACCGCAGCGTCCTTAAAGATATTGTACCTACCTACATTTTAAATTTCGTTTTAAATGTTGTATTTATTAGTCTACTAGCGGACCCGGCACACTTCGTTCCGCCTAACAGTTAATGAATGAGATGAGCAGATTTCGATTAATTTAAATTTATTAAGTTATTTTTAGCTGTGTGGTAGCGGCTACAAATACTACCAACCCTTACTTTGCTCGTGGATGTCGTAAAAAACGACTAAGAGCCTTATAACGACTTCGGCCAACTTCATCTGATGCCCTTTGGTCAACAATTACATTCCCAAGGAGGGTTGACGTCTGGTAGGCGGCCGGTCATAAAACTATTGCCATATGTACTATATATAATTTTCACAATATGTACTATGTAAGAAGAGTACATATTGTATCGACCCCAAGTAGGTAATTGGGATAAGAGTAGGAGAATGTTGAATAAATATGAATAATATATAAATTTAAAAAATCAAGTATTTTAATAACGTGCCAGCAAGACGAAGAATTACCTTGTGTTATACGACATTTTCCTTCATATGCGTTGAAAATTAACTAATTGTTGATCTCTGAGATTTGCTCGACGATTTCGCATTGTCAACAGCACGGCCTGCCTCGCTTTACTCTTGTGATTAAGAAGCACGGAGTTGGGCCATATTAACGCGGCGGTCTTCCCGTGCAATAAATTGTTCTTCTGCCGTGATTACATTCGTTATGTTTCGAATTCTAACTTCTTTACGGCTTTGTCGGGAAAGATTTGATCTTATTGGTCGCGGCATTGTTGATGACAATATAGACATAATATGTTTTATTATAACAATATTCGTAAAAATTCGTAACACTCGCACAAAACGAACTCTGGCCGGTCAAATTTAATTTCAACTAATCGCGGTATTTTCGGTATTTTTATTTCGGTGAATGTGAGCAAAACCAAAATAATGGTCTTTGAAAGAGATGAAGCCAGAACAGATGTAAGAGTAACAATAGGTAATGATGTACTGGAGCAAGTGGATGAATTTGTATATCTTGGATGTGGATTTAGCAGAGATGGAAGGTACACCACTGATATAGAGCGAAGAGTGAATGCAGGAAATAGAGTGAACGGAGCGTTGGGGCAACTTCTCGGCAGCCACCACCTCAGCCAGAAGGCACGTGTAGCAATACATAACGCAGTGCTTGTCCCAACATTACTGTATGGAAGCGAGAGTTGGGTATGCAGAAAAGAGTATGAAAGTAAAATTAATGCGGTCGAAATGCGATCTCTGCGGAAAATCTGTTGAGTTAGGCTGACCGACCGCATTCGTAACGACGACGTAAGAGAGCGAGTAGGTATGAAAGAGAGTATTGGTGTAAAGATGCGAAAGGGAATGCTCCGATGGTTCGGACATGTGGAAAGAATGCCGAACGAACGTCTGGTTAAGAAGATATACAATGCGAAAGTGGAAGGATGTAGGTACCGAGGGAGACCGAGACTAACCTACCTAGACCAGATCGGTCATGTACTGAAGGAAGGTGGAGTCAAGAGTCTCCGAAACCGGCGAGCGTGTATGAAGAGAATTATGAATGTTGAGGAAGCGAGTGAAGTATGCAGAGATAGAGTTCTCTGGCACTCTGTTCTCTCTGCCTACCCTGCAATGGATATGGCGTGATGATATGTAGGTATGTATGTATGTATTTTCCAAACAAACCATTAGACCACGAACTGAACGTTTAGAACTAATTAAACTAAAAACATTTTTTTTTGTTTAATAGTATCATATTTTAATATTCTATATCCTATTCCCGACGACAACAAACTCAAAAACATAAAAATCGTAAAAAGTGGTGCAGCCGTTCTCGAGTTATAAGTGTTGTAACTAACACAACTTTCTTTTATATATATAGATTATTAAATACGGTTTTAGATGATGACAGTTTGAATAATAATTCAAATTAAAGCGCCCGTTAAAATGGGAAAACAATTTCCTTATCTGGCAGTACGATGCATTTACAAGTTATGAAATATTTTTTTTGCTTTTACTAACGAAATATGTTGAAAGGTCATCTGCGAAAAGTGATTTCAATACACTTTTTATATTTTTGAGATGTATTGTGGCGCAATTGAATTGTACAAACCGACATATTTATTTATTTTCTAAGAGATGCGCTCCGAACACAGTAAGCTCGAACACTAGGGAATGGGCCGGCGTACAGAGACATTTCTGGCTCCAAATTAGTGGCTTCCAATTTTGTACACAAATTGGTTTCTATATGTTATTATTCTAAGGGCGTTATACTCACTTGAAATTAGCCCAAAGCCCTCTGGGCACATAATATTGAAGCTTACTGTAGTGCAAATGCGCGAATATCGCCTGAACTTGCTTCAATATTGTTATGTTATAATCAGTGTTATTCTGTAAAAAGGGCAATTATTGTTTGAAAATTGTGACAGAAACAAAACAGTAAATAAAATACATAGTGTATTTTGATGATAATGAACGAAACTCAGTAGTAGCCTTATAATGAGTATGATGTGTTCATAATAACAACTCGACAGAAAATATTGTCTTACCTCAATGTTGTTTTCCACTATACTATAATGACTTTCACCAGAGAAATCTTCATTAGGATCAGTAGCAGCGCCTGCAAGAACAACAGCTAATGTTAGGTAGGTAACAAGTTGATACATTTGTATCAGTACCACATTATGCTACTGATGTTTTAGTTACTAAATTTATTAATTTATATGATACTTTATAAAGTTTTGACGAAACAAAATTTCTATAAATAATATTATTGCTCATAACCTTATTCTCCGATTGGTTTCGCATCCTATACAGCTTTACCTAAATTTTTCTTCCAACCAGTGGTTAAAATATACCATCTGATAGAAATTGACAATGTAATTGTGGATTGTGATGTGCACTAACAGTATAAAAGCCTATAAATTTTTGCATCATAACAGCCAAACCAAGAATCGGACGTGAACAATTCGTAAATAGCCATCCGATAGTTTTAATCATTATTTTGTAATGTATGTCATAATATATTCATCGAGAATGTAATTTCTGTTTCGACAGAGCATTAAGACAGCAACGAAAAGGAATATCTTATAAGTTACAATTATTGTAACTTGGGATATATTCCTTTCCGTATGATAGTAATTTAAATAAAAAGTTATTATACCTTGCACAATGAGTAATGGATCTCTTACAGCTCGTACGCAATACAACTGCTGCAATACAGAGTTCATGTAACACGTGGCGCCGGCGTTCTTCAGTCCTACCAGACCGGCCAGGGGTCGCGGGCCCACACATGGCATGTACTCCCACTCTGATAGCGGCATGCTCTTATCTAGAGACAAGAGCAAACATTTTATAACTTTTTTATATCAAGTTTTGTCAAAGTTCTTTATCGATTAATGACGTTGATAATGGATCACACTATTTCAGAATATCATTTTTAACCAATATATTATGAAATATAATAAATACATTACTGCAGCGGCCAGCAAAACAGGGATTGATGGACGAACGTGTAAATGTGGGCCGAGGCGTGGCCGAGGCACACATACGTAAGTCCATTAATTCCTAGTTGTGGCCAAGGCTTGTATAGTGCTTTTCTCAAAATAATGCGCGGAAATTAAAACTGAGTAGTATACTTAGTACTGCATACATGACGAAAAACGAACAACATTTTCCACGTGCTAAAGAGTTTGTTTTTTCTTCATTATCAAAAAGGTTTCTATTTCAAGCCAGTTCGAAGTTTAAATAAAACTCTAATAAGTTGCTTATATGGTTGCAATATTTTGGAGTAACAAATCGTTTCATTTTTAAAATACACGATAGATATGAATTTACATATTGTATATTTATTTAGCCGCTAAAACACGACAGCTATGGATTTTCATACATTTTTTGCCGGCCGCTGCTAGCATGTATTTGGTCAGTACAGCAATATCGATTTATCTCGAAGAAGGTTGTCAAAATAATGCTCCAATTTCCAAGCATGTTTGAGAAAAAGATATATTCATTCGAATTTTAAATCCACAACTCAAAATAAAAGTACTATACTCTATCTAATCTAAGAAGTGCACTTTGACAGCTGTCGCAGTAAGTTGTCTAGGTATGTGAACCAAATAATCACTATCGAAAATATCCGATTTTACTGAGAAATCGATATTGATACTTTATAATTAATAATCGGTTTATTTTTTAATTTTCAAAAAGGTGATGAATAAATTAAGTGCTAAATTAGTACTAAATCAATTTAATTATTTCAGCATAGAATCTATTCATCATATTTAGTAGGATTAGGTTAATTAAAAACAAAAACTGGATTTGAAAATAGCTATTTATTAAGAATTACTACTATTACTTGAATTATCAGCGTCGCGAACATTAATAATTATTTCCTCATCAATCAAAGTGTCGAAATGTACATCTCTATCAAAATCTCTATTCGATTAATTGTATTATTCTAATATTTTTACCGAATATTTAGATATTCGTGAATTGGAAGGTGTCAAGCACTACTGTATAGAACGTGATGGCGTGACATTGTTAGGTCGTGAATAACAATTACTATTTACCATGTTATTTTTATTTTAAATTAGTTTTACGAGTTTCAACATTAGATTATTGTACAAGAAAGTCACCCGCAATGATAATTATGTAAATAACTTAGTTGTTTAAAATTTCAGATTTAGTGTTTACAATCATGTGTATACGTTTGACCGAGGTTATTGTGTATTAAAAAATGCAAAACGTCAAAATGCACTTCTTAGATTAGATGAACTATAGTAGCAATTAGAAACTATGTCATTCAATATTTTTCACAGATAGAACAATATTATCCAAAATAACGTATATTTTATTTTTAATATTCAATCACATTTCTAAAGAACTCGCATTTATTAATTAATTTTGTGTAATGTTATATATGAATTTGAAGTAGGAATTAATTTATAATAACTACTGACCACTGTAAAACATCTGTTCCAGTAGGTGCGCGAGCAGTGCCATATTCGGCACGCAACCGTGTACGAGTGCGAGCAATAAATCGGTGGCAGCTGCGGCCGCGCCCGCCGAGCGACACAGCGGCGGCGCCGGCTCGCTCGCCGTACCTGCAACTCCCGCTTCACCCATACGCCACCAAGCCCACGAGTACGGCCACAGAAATTCTGTGCTCACTTCCTATTATAAACAAATATATTTATTAGTTACCTACTAACTGACCTGAGAGATGTCCTATTCAAATTTCAATTACATAAAGATATATACAAATACTTAACTATTGATCTACTATATAGAAATAGCGTCATAATTTATAGCCGACATACATCGTTTAATTTTCAATAGAGGAACATCATATGTAATAAACTGTAATAAAAGCCCATTCAGTATTAAGTTTTTTAAATAAAATGTTATAAAGTAAAATAAATAAAATATTTATTAACCTTAATCAGTCCCGAATCTTTATGATCAGGATGCGCACCATATTGATATTTAACTTGAGCGGGAACATGGGCGAACAGTTCCTTTGTAAGATTTAGGTGGCCCTCTAGTAACGTGTCATCCAATGTATCACGATTCGCACGCACTGATCGGAGCCACGCCACCTGCCGACATAAATGAAAAATATTAAATCTCGAAAATAATAGTACATACATATTTTCAAGACGACATTTCGATAATACACTAGAGATGCTGTAATTTTAACTTTAACATTTTCAATCACACAAAGTATGCGTTTTTATTAATACATCAATAAGACAATGCTATAAAAAAACCATTTGAGAACTGAAAAGATATTACCACATGCATTCATTGACCTGACATGTATATGTGAGTAAAGGCTTATTAAACAAAGCATAAAAAGTATTCTGGAATATTTGGCGGTATAATTGGTTAGTAAAATGCTAGCTTTAAAAAAAGAAAAGTACCGAAGTCTGCATAATACAGGCGAGGCAGATAAATTGGTAGTAATCTCATTTTGATTTCACAAATGAGCAGCCTAGCATATTAAGTGCATAATAAGAAAAACTAAATACTATTGAAGTCCATTTCAACTTTAAAGAATTTGTATTAATTATAACCGAAAAATGATACTTTGATAGTGGTAAAAAACTAAAACTGTAGCGTTGAAATAAACAAATGTTCAGCTTTTTAGTATAATATAGATACATAATTATCTATGAATTACACTCATATAAAGTATAACGTTACTAAAAGTAAGCCATACTTCACTACCCTATATCACCTATACTGAATGAGGAGACGGAAAATACTTTATCTTTTATTTTTACGAAATTTAGTACAATAGAAAGTATTATTGAACGAGTGTTGAGGTTTTCCGTGTGGTGTCGGAGTAAGAATACATTCACCACCCCCTATCTTACCCGTGGGTGATCGTAAGAGACGACTAAGGGATATAAAACGCCTATAACATCTATGCAAGAGAAGAAAAACTCGAAACAAAACCCTATACCAATACGCCTGACCAGCGTGGTATACTAGGTCCATTTCCCTCATATTATGGAGGAAGCTCGAGCTCAATAGTGTGACATAAGCAGCTGAGATGATGATGAGTGTTGAGGGACTGGGAATAGTATCAAGTAGGCTCACAAAATGTAACGTGTCGTAACTACGATTAATAAAAGTACCTCAAGCGCAAGGTCGTCGAGCGTGCGCGCCGTAGGACCGGCGATGGCGACGAGACGGCACAACAGCTGTAGGAATTGCTGCGCGTGGCGCGCATGTCGCTGGAGGCGGGCAGCAGCGGGCGCGCGTGGAGCCGCACCGCCCAGGGCGCTGAGCGCTGCACGTGCACCCCCGCCCCCACCCCACGCGCACATCGCCAGCAGTTGTTCGGCGCATGACACTCGCACCTACACATATTAAGTACTTTAATATAACATCATAAAAAATTACTTTCTTAAAGGAACTTAAGGGGTCTGTCTAGTAGCTCGCGCCGAAAAAAACGCGATTTTCGTGATTATTTCTTGGGATACTGGATAAAGGTAATGATATAAAAGTTATTAGGCTTAGTAAATACACTCTTGAAATACATAAAAAAAAAATTTCTTTTATTTTATACATGTATTATGACCAAAAACGTCAGCCAAATGCAACACCTCGAAAAGTAGGTAGGTCCGCCTTGTTGATAAAATCTCGGAGCTGTGTTGTCTGAAACAAAAAAATCAAAGTGCTTTAGGTTTGGTATGACAATGGCTATGTCCCCTATGAATTTTATTCAATTATTTTAAAAAATAAAAAAATGGTGAAGAAAAAACAAAAAAATTTCAAAAAACCGGTTTTTTTTCGCCGATTTTTGAAAAAAAAATATATAAAATTCAAAATTTTTGAAAAAAATTTATAGGGGACATAGCGATAGGTTTAAAGAATATGTGGTTCAAATTTCATAAGGATCGGTCGAGTAGTTTCGAAAATTTCATCAACAAGGCGAGTAAAAACGTTGTTTCGAGAAAAACGCGTTTAAAGTTTTTTTTACATGAAATTCTTAAAAAAAAATTACTTACACCTAGTCAGCGATGCCTGGACCGTACAAAATTCCTTCAGATTGTTCGAAGAGTTGACTTTCTTCCAATCTTTTCTGTCTCAGCATTGTTCTGCCCTCTTTGGAAGCTTCCGATGAACGGCGGTTGCCTACTTGGATACGCTGGCGGTCGCGCGTCGCGGCATATGCGACTGCAGTTTCGCCGATTCCAACGTGCATCGCATTTTAGCTTTTTTGCTGATGCACTTGTATTACTCCTGCTCCGATCTCCACGTAAACTACGCTTTTTTGTCTTACTTCCTGCACGTCGCCAGGATTTAGTTTGATGTTTGCCTTTTTTATCCATTGCGAAAATACGACAATTTCACGTAGAGAGATGTTGCTCTAACGAATTTACAAACAGAACTGCCTCTTTTCGCTCCAAAAGCAGGTATATATATTTAGTAGATCAAAACAACGAAATATATACGACCTTTAGGATACCGACATATAATATACATACATATATACAAGAGGATTCTGAAAGAGAGCAGCTGCGAGAGAAAACAATAGCAGGGAAGCGGCTGGGTCAGCGCGCTAGAGGTACCTACCTTTGAAGCGTTCAAAAATAATGTTAGAGTTCTCGGATCGTTCTAAAATTTTCACATAATATTTCTTAATATATTTACTTTCGAAAAAAGTAAAAAAAAAAACGATTTTTCAAAAGTTACTAGACAGACCCCTTAATAGATTGCTGTGCTTTGTTATAAACTGCACTTAAATTTAAAAGAAAACATATATAATTAAGAGTTAAAAATAAAAATTGCCATCACCTCACTTTTCTATGGAGGACGTAAAAATCGGCTAAGAATTTCTTAGCGAAAAAACTCGCTTCCTACTAGGTAATTTATGACATCAACTACACTCACCAAACCGCCTGCTAGGCGAAGCATTCTTCAGACATAAAGTGGACAGACGAATTGATCAAAAATACAGAGAGCCGTGCAATGAACGCGGTACAAGACGCATTATGTGGCGTACTTGATTTGGCGTAATATTGAGTCGGCCTATGTTTATCAATAGACAGCGAAAAACTGACGTACGGAAGACTATTTATTACGTGACGATTTAATTCAAGACTTGGAAAGGCAGTTCTAATAATAATAGAAACTTCATTCCAATACTATGAGGTACACTGAAGACTATACTCCCATAGTATACTTTTATATATACTTATAGTTGCCGGTTAAGGCAGGATAGATAAGTTTAAAGAATTGTAATAATCAATTGCAGCTTATAGACAAACACAGATCAAGGGTTGAATATTAGGTTTCATAATAGTATGTAGGTAACCGACTATCACTTTGCAATTACTTTTATTTTCTTTCAAATGCATCCGGAAAGTTGCGAGATGACGTTAGGAAACGTTTTTTTTTTATACAAATTCGCATTTTTCAAACAAAACTCATACATGAGCTATAATTAAAAATAAGCCTAATCTAAGTACGAAAATTTAAAGTTGTTACCGACATACAATATAATTTGCATACATACAAGAACTGTTCTTTTAAAGTTTAAAAGAGGTATTACAAATTTATTTGTTCTCACCTGAGGATTCGGACAATCGATCATGAGATAAAGCGCCGTGTCTTGCCACCAAGTCTCATGTATCAACGTATCCAAGTGACCCCCGCCCAGTGCCATACAAATAGTCACCACCTCCATGCACTCACGAACGACTAAAATGAGAAAAATTCGTACTATAAATCTGGGTAAAATCCAAACTATGGTGGTTTAGATACGAACCAGGTGTAAAATCTCGACTGATATTATCTGATTACTGAAGTTTAGCATTTAAGATACTATGTAGGTTATTTATAAAAACTTGATTACGAATGAGAAATGAATGTCACACGTGGGACTCGAACCCACGCGGAAATCCGTTCCAATCGTTCTACTATTTAGACAAATGTGAGCTGTCGTATGGTATCCAAATTTGCGGCTCGTATTATATTTTCGTCTTTAAAGGAGACAGTGCCATCTACCCGACAATGTTTAGACATTATGCAGATATTTTCTGTAATATATTATCCTTTCACTTTGCCTTTAAACCGCCACTATATACCCTTTATTGTAATTACTGCACAGATATGTGTGGAAAGAAAAGAATGAATGAATAAACATGACAGATGTGGAAAGAATGCCGAACGAACGTCTGGTTAAGAAGATATACAATGCGAAAGTGGAAGGATGTAGGTACCGGGGGAGACCGAGACTCATACCTAGACCAGATCGGTCATGTACTGAAGGAAGGTGGAGTCAAGAGTCTCCGAAACCGGCGAGCGTGTATGAAGAGAATTATGAATGTTGAGGAAGCGAATGAAGTATGCAAGGATAGAGTTCTCTGGCACTGTTCTCTCTGCCTACCCTGCAAGGGATATGGCGTGATGATATGTATGTACTGCACAGATGTCGTAGTGGTTAAAATACAGACCTACCGTGCCAGTGTTCTGGGTTCGATTCCCATGCAGGATAATACTTTGTGCCATCTACAAACTGTTGTTCTGTGTCTGAGTGTAATTTGTCTGCGTTAATTGTATATTTGTAAAGTATCCCGCAATATAAGAATTATTTATTTCGTGCAGGGTGGTGTGTTGTGTGGTTTGTCTTTAAAAAGAAAAAAGAAAGGATCCTTTAAGAACTGGTAAAAATAATACATGATCATGAATATTTATCACATTTTAACAATAAACTACGTAGACAGATGATATGCATTATTAAACATAATTATAAATGAATGGCGGCGTGGTACATACCTCTAGTACCGAGATACCTCTAGTACCGAGTGACTTCGGTTCGGATCAGAACAATTCTCTGTGGATCCATGATAATATCGAAGCCGACTGTCGTTTATGTCTGTAAATTGTGTGATTGTAAAATCCCTCGATATAGAAAGATTCATTCCTTAACTATCTTTTAAAAAAAAACTATATAATAAACTTACGAGTAACATCATCAGGGTGAACTATTCCACTCATCTCCGAGGGTTGTGCCACTGAGTACGCGAGACTGTACAGCGCACGCACTGTAGCCATGGTAGGAACTCGCCACCACACTAATGTAGATATTGAATCACCATCTTCACCATTTATCACCATCTATTTAAAAAATATATATATATATATATTTATAAGTCTCTTGATCTATATTATTTGTAGTTGCATCAAAGAAAAGTTGCTATGATTAAAAAAATATAATAGGGATAGATTCTTCTTGCATTGTATATATTAAAGAAGCTTTTGCAATAGTTTTATGACGGGCCGCATGCCTGACGTCACCCATGCTGGGAATGTAATTGTTGACTTGATCAACATCAGATGCAGTTAACCGAAGTCTATGTGAAAATTAGAAGTTCGTTACGACAGCCACAAGCAACGCAAGATTTGGTAGTATTCCTAGTCACCACTACACAATATAATGACCGCCTGGCATTAATGAATTATATTTATTTAGACTATTTATATTCATAGTTATTTGACTGCACAGATGGCGCAGTGGTTAAGATAGCTTCCATGCCTTGGGTTCGATTCCCACGCAGGACAATATTTCGTGCGATACACAAAGTGTTTCGAGTCTGAGTGTAATTTGTCTGTGTTAATTGTATGTTTGTAAAGTCCCCCGCAATACAAAGATTATTTCTTTAAAAAAAAGCTGATCCGACAGACGTTCTCTTCCAATTTTAACTAAACAAATATGTATAGAAGACGCTCTGTTACTTAACTATTTAGACAAATAGCGTGATAGTTTATATCCTATGTAATACATATCAAGTCATTGTAAATTAGTAAAAGCCACAAATTACGTGACTAAAAGGTCACATAAACATGATAATGAAAACATTTGATCTTTAAAAATACAACGTTTGGCCAGGAGGACAGGGAAGAGCAGCAGCATTAAGCTCAAGCAGGTTTAACTACCCGTTTAATTACTTATTACGTGTCAACTAGAACAGGGTAGGCGTCTTGGGGTATGTCTACGGATGACCACTGAAGAGGATGATGAAATTAAAAATTGTAATAAATCTGTCTTGTTGTATAGGTAGTTCCCTTATGAATGTAAAATTACAATTTCGTCATTAGAATTGTGCCTAAATAACGCAACGACGATCTTTAATGGTACTTTTCGACTTCATTCTAATTTTACATGTACAGATGATAGGTACCAAATTCTATATCGAAGATTTACCTGCTCTCCTAGAGTATTCCCCAACTTTTCAGCGATTGCTTTAAGTACTAATTCACAACTATGGTTGGGAACAGTCTGTAGTGCTTCTCGTAATATATTTACATCCATTCTGCAAATACAATATATTATATCAGTAATACACAATAAAAAAATATTTATTTTACAATTATTCTCATGTCAAAAGGATACAGATGCCACACATATCTCATCACATAGACCTTCCAATGTTGCGTAAGCCCAAGTAAGCCTCTTACTCGATAATGGAAGGGAAAATTGACGTACTATACCAGGCTGGACAGAGGATGGACATCATCATTCTCCTGCTATTATCCCAATTACTCGGGGTCGATACAATATATACTCTTCTTTCATAGTACATATTGTAAAACTTATTGGCAATAGTTTTATGACCGGCCGCCTGCCAGACGTCAACCCTCCTTGGGAATGTAATTGTTGACCAAACGGCATCGGATGGGGTTGGCCCAGGTCGTTATAAGGCTCTTAGTCGTCTTTTACGACATCCGCAAGCAAAGTAAGCGTTGGTAGTACTGGTAGCCGCTACCACACATCTGGACAGAGACTGGCCGAAAATTTTATTTTATGATTTTCTTATTTTGTCGTAACGTTATCTGCTTACGTCCTTAGTCGTCTTGTACGACATCCAAGCAAGGATGGAATGATTGGACCTATATATTTAATTTCTCCTCACACAGAAAACATCCTAACACTATATCATTACTGGTCCAAATATCAAAGGATGAGGAGATTCTTTACCGTCTAGCAGGTACAGTTGCAGACTATCTATATTATCATCATCATCTGAACTCATATACTATCTGGAACTGCTGGGGACAAATCTTCTCCAAAACACGAGACTTATTATAACATGCTATCCAGAAAAAGTTGATGTATAATCTTTTATTTAGAGTTTTCCTTCTCTTATAGTCTTATAAATATCCATATAATATAGCTCAGTTGTCTTATACGGCAATCACGGACAAGATAATGGTGCTAAATTGTACTCTTACTCCATCATCTCACGAAAAACACATTGTACTTACTACTCCAAACTTTGAACTTACTATTAAACAAAATTAATAACACATCCCAATAAAAAGTTTGTCGACCCCGGATTTGAAACCCAGATATTGGAATGAGTATTCCCAACAATGCAGTTTTGTTCTTTTAATTGAAAACGGTAAAGAGAATGCATAAATACCTGAACTCTCTATCTACGTTAGTGTCAGATCCATCAGGCGCTACTATTTCAAATAGATGACCCAAGGTATATAGCGCCAGTTTAGCCAATCTAACTAGAGCTAAATATCCCACCCTAAAAAAAGAAATAGGAAATTAACCACAGAAGGAATCATTTAAACTTTCATAATAACAAACAAAATGTATATTTATTTTATACCTTCGCGTATGTGGTGCAGCACCATGTAAAAAATCAGTGTCTGACAAACACTGAACTAAGAGTGGAGCCTTCCTAACACACGCCAATTGAAAACTTCGACAACGATCCAACTTTGTATCTGACGATGGCATCACCGTACTATATAAAACCTAAAATAAATAAGACAATTTAATTTTAAGCACGGGGGCATTTATCAACACTATATTCTCATGTTAGTGCCAAAACGCGAAACTCATTAAATAAAAAACTATTTCAAAATAAGAATATAACATTACGTCATATGATAGCGCGTTAAAGAATAAAGCAGGACTTTTGGCGAGAATATGAAAATGTCATGTGGTGGTCTTCTTATATTCAATATCTTAATGTTTTAATGTGTTATATTAAATAATTATGATGGCATTTTATGTAATGTGACGCGAAGGAGTTGCTAGGATGTAGTGAATTTGATGATATATAAGTGCTTCAATGTTTTTGGCTTCCACCAAAATTCCCAGAAGATACCATTAACAGTGTGGACATGGCACTGTGGATGGCGACTATTTGACGGACAATGATTAACATGAAGCGATTAAAAACGTGAAGAAAATTTTAACTTTACACTTTCAATAATGGCTCGTATAAGTAGCTGATTGCCAATACAAAAGAGACATAGCATCACCATCCCTCTCTTTACCGTAAATAAAGTAAGAGACATCTAAAGCACTTGCTTTTTAACAGAGTACATAAATGTAAGGAAAAGTAGGCTCAAAACAGAACCCTATACATTTGTATATCACCCGTTGATCGTCAAACACTGTATAGCACTAGACAGTTGTGGAGGGATGAAGAAAATATAATAATAATAATAATTTTTATTTCAGAGTATAGAGCTCCATATTTTGTTAGTAACAATAAAAACTTAAGAACTAGTGTTATAATATAGATAATTCTAGGCATACATTACAATCATTACCATCAATATCAGACAAAATTCGAGTTAATTTAGTTCAAATGCAGTTTTAACTTACTTCGACATTATAAGCTACAGTAGGAGGAGCAGGACCGTAAAGCATGTCCCGAAGTTTTGTATCTTCCCTGCATAGCAATGCCTCTGTAAGTTTGTCAACCTATAAGCAAAAATAAATTAATTATTATATTTCGATAGTAGAACCGCCTGAACAAATGAGAATGAGGAGAAAGTTTGCTACATACCGTTTGCTTGTGTGCTGGACAGATTTGTGATAATAAATGCGCCGCTTCTGTCAACGGCCCGTGATTTTTTGTGATGCCAATATGTTCCAATTCTAATATAAATGGCAAATACCACGACCCTTGAGAGAAAAGCTGAAAAATAACGTAATAATAATATGTTAATATGTTTATGCGAACATTAGATGATCAGTAAAACTAATTCTAGGAATTTCATTCCAATTAATATGGTCTTACATACATACATACATATCATCACGCCATATCCCTTGCAGGGTAGGCAGAGAGAACAGAGTGCCAGAGAACTCTATCCTTGCATACTTCACTCGCTTCTTCAACATTCATAATTCTCTCCATACACGCTCGCCGGTTCGGAGACTCTTGACTCCACCTTCATTCAGCACGTGACCAATCTGGTCTAGGTAGGTGAGTCTCGGTCTCCCCCGGTACCTACATCCTTCCAATTCCTTAATATGGTCTTTATACTCCTTAATCGTTATAGAATTTTACAGCAACTATAGTCAAGAATCTATATAAAACGCATATAACATCTATGCAAGAGAAGGAAAACTCGATACAAAATCCTATACCAACTCGTCTGACCAGCGCGGTATAGTAGGTTAATTTCCCTCGCATTATGGAGGAGGCCCGAGTCCAACAGTGGGACATATATGGGCTGTGATGTGATGATGATAGTCAAGAGTCCCGTAGGTTGACGGAGTAAGAATACAGTTCGTCATCCCCTCACCCTCTTGCCCGTGGTTGTCCTCAAATACGACTAAGGCGTATAATATGCAATCAACATCTACATGCGAGGCAAGGAAAACAGGGATTAAACCCATACCAACACGTCTGACCAGATGTAATAGGTCAATTTTACCTTCCAATGTGGAGCAGGCTCGAGAACAGCAGGAGGTATATGGGTTAAAATGGTGATGATAATGGTAGTGAAAAAGAACTTCAGAAAAAAGAACATTCTATTCATCCATTCACCAAAATAACAACTGTTGCTGGTCATTGGTCATACACTCAGAAGAATGTCACTGAACCGTTTTGCGCCGTCTGCAGCTAGGTTCCAGTCACAGAAACATTTACAATGTCGTTTATCCACCTAGTAGGTGACCGGGCGACCGACTACAAAGGCGTCCAGTTGGAGTAATACACTGGAGAACATTTTTTCCTGAATAGTTGCAGGTTTGAAAAGAACACTAAACTAATTAAATCCCTAAAATTATATATTTAAGCATTTAGTCATGTTCCCGAAGCTGTCATGATCATGTATTTGAAATTATAAGTAAAAATGATTAGAAGTTTTAATATATAAATAGTTTCTCTTTAGTCTTAGCCTTAGCTAATTTCTAAGATTTTTATTGACAAATTAAACAACTGTTGATTGATAAATTAATAAAAATTAACCCAGGGCCATATAGTACTAATAAATGACAAATCGTCATGGTACTTATCGAAACATTTTTTTTTAAATAGTTATAAGATCTTTATTACTTACAACTCCAGGCACTGCATGTTCCGGAGTAGGCGAATGTGGAGATGATGAGGTACTGGAATCACTACTGGACTCATTCGATGAACCGCACCCACCACTACCACATACTTGCCCATCATAAACCTAGAAAACAAAAAAATTTATTACAATCAATACAAAATTTCTATAATACATCAATAATTCATTACATACCTTTGCAATGATCACAGTTTTATCCCTGAGCGGTATTTGCGAAAGTATCTTCCTATCATGACTAGAATCTAATAACTCTCCATTAACATACAGCTCCAATTTATTTACATATAATTCTAATTTTATATTACTTTCTGAAGCACACTTCAGTCTAAAACAATTTAAAAATAATATTTAAAATATTAATAAACATAGATATAATTTAATTATATACTCGTATTACAAATATAAATAGATATAAGAAATAACTAACCTCCTTTGGATTGTTGCACGTAACGAGTGCAATGTTTCATTCGAGTGTGAAAATAATTCAATGTCATCTACTTGTCTTTGGCCAGTTTGAAAATTGAATCTTACTATTATTGTACACTGTCTACCTCTACCCGATCTGTATATCGGTAATATCTGTCGTTCCGCTGCAAATTTCCTATCACATTCATTTATGTATTCTTGTATGGCACGAATCACTCTACACATTCTTGTACATCCTTCCGACCAATCTGTAAGTAATGACAAATTTTCATTACAAAAATTTTACGAGTCAACGAAATATGAGAACTATTATTTATTGGCGTGTAGTCGTTCTAGTTAAAAGCAACATATAACAGAGTAAATGGTGATGTTGCATTAAAAAAAACAGACGAAGAACTATATCAATTTGTGAAAAGAGCACACATTCACTTTCATATTGAGCTAGCTATATATTTTTAAGAATTGAATTAATAAAAGAGATATATACTGAAAATGTACTTCACAATAATTTGCGTATGCCCTAAATCAAACATGGTTTTGCAACAAGGGGATAAAATGTGCGTCATTTATAACTTCAAAAGCTTGTGATTTTTCTGTGTATATTTTTTAATTACTACAACACAATATATCATATAAAAAAATGTATCCAATAATTAAATATTTTGATAGAAATTAACTAGGCTATTAATATCAAATTACACATATTTTTTGTTTATATATTGAAATATAGCTAAATATAGCGAAGCTTAATAAAAAAAAAACAACCTGCTCGATTAGCCGCCAGGAATTTATAGTGCATGTATGGTTATGGATATACCTTGGTGCTTGTCCATGTCGTTAAGTACGCGCTGTGTACGCGCACAGCACTGGGTGAGGAACGCCTCGTGGTGTGCGGCGGGCGCGAGCGCTGGCCCCACGCACGTGCACACCTCGCGCAACAACTCCGTAGCGCGGCATGAAATCTCATCACAGCACTCGGTTATCACCTGCGACACATAACATCACCACCATACTATATTATACAGACTTTTTTTACATCTTTTTAATATATTTACTAAAAATACGATATGAATCTTTGTTTAAACTGCAATTTTTGATAATCTGATATAGAATATGATAATCATATTCTATTACTGTTGTTAAGAACCTTCATATACCCTCACTAATTTTCTTCTTGACTAGTAAAGTAACTTGCTAAGAAGTAATAAATAAATAATATCATTAATTCGTATAACTTTCATACCATACAAGATTTTGAACAAACTCACCCTCCATAAATAATCTAATCCTATGAGATCAGCGTCGTTAAGTAGAAAACTTCGTCTTTTTAATTTTAGTTTGCCTTCTTTAGCATTTACAGCTTTAAAAAATCTAGAAAATATGATCTGTAGTTATTACACATATCACAAAAACTCAAAAGTGAAACAAATATTTGCTAATAATATATTACCTTTCAAAACATTTTATGCCAGCATGAGTTAGTAAATTTGGTGGTAATGTCATAATATTACGTCGAAAAAAATGTAAATTGATATTAGGATCTAAATCAGGCTCGTCTCCCATTAGTTTACTAAACCAACGAAAACATGCCTCACGATCTCCCATGTGTGCCGGCTTCTCAGCTAAACACACCCAAATTTGTTTCGCCTACAATCAATACGTTATAATTAGTAATTGTGAAATATCATCTATTAAAAGGTAGTAACATAATATATATAGGAATATAATAACTAACTCTAGCCTGCAGCTTCGAAAGCAGCATCTCCCTTCCCGTGGCAACATTGAGCCTGCATTAGGGTCATAACATCGGAACACTAGTTGCAGACCTTACCACCCTACATTTAAAATGTTACGGATTTTATCGTGTCTATAATAACGATGACATGTTGGAAATCAGATCCCGTGACATTCAATACTAAAGTTTTCCATAAATTGCAATGGTAATAGAAATAGAGCGCATTAGAATTTGAGAAAAATTATGAATATTTTTATATTCAGTTTAGTTCAGTTTAAGGTAGGTCCACGCTGTTGACAGTTTTCTGTCTGCAGCCGGGCGCCAGTCCGTCCGGGGTAGTACCACACTCTCACAGAAGATCCACGTCTGAGTAATGGCGCACATTGCCATTGCGCTTCGTTCGGTGAGCGAGAGAGCCGTCAGCCTAACTGGGTGGGTTTGTATCGCTAGGTAGTGGCCTAACTATACCCTTAGTATTGCAAAGGTCCTTGGCGGCAGTAACACTTAACATCAGGTGTGCTGCTTGCTCGTTTATCACCACATGCAATAAATTAAAAAAATAAACTTTCAACAATTTCTTTCAGAATAAAAATAGTATAAACATAATATAAACTTCTAATGATAATTATTGTAGTTACCTGTTCTGCACACAGCCATAGCTGCCCATCTTTTAGTAAAAATCTCAGAAACCCTAGCCGTTCGTGCACTTGAGAAGTGTGTGGATACCTGCCGTCTGGAAGCCAGTTTTCCCAATCGATTTTACCATCCTCTAAAAAATCACAGGACTTTAATTTAAACGTTAATATTTCAGTTAAGACATACACTCATTCTAAATTAAACCTTTTTGAGCTATATTCTAAATTAATTGATTAAAATATATTTCTTATTCTATTTTAATTAGCAAATACCATATGGACAAATAAATTTAATAAACTAAATTCATAGAAATCTTGATGGGCCAATCTCATACAACTAAGACAACCAAACTAAAAAAAATTGGTTGTAATTAACAAGTACACAAGTATGACAAAGGCATGTCAAACCGTGTCATTCCAATGCGATCCTCGTTGGCTATACGTTTCTCGAAGTCGTGGATCATTATGTTTGCCTTGGACAAACAGTTCGGTTAGGTGTATCCAATTTCGTGAAAGAAGTCAGTCGAGGAATCCAACTCAGCTGAGCAAGGTTCAGCAAACTTAAGAAGATCGTCTCATCCGATATACCTCAGTGTAACACAGGTCTATGACCAGTGTGTTACCAGTGATGACTTATGGCATGGAAACAGGTTTCCTAAATATAGGTCTCTTAACCAAGGCTATGCTCTGCGATATAGAATCCGTAATACGGAAATTCGCAAAAGAACGGGTGTAACTGACATAACACGAAGAATTAGCCCGCTGAAGTGACAATGGGCAGGCCACATCTCTCGACGGACCGATAACCGTTGGGGAAGAAAGGTTTTTGAATGGCAACCGTGTATCGAACGTCGTAGTGTTGATCGCCCCCACCTGCTGGACCGAAGGCTTGGTTGAATTTGAAAGGTTGCTGAGAGTCGTTGGATGCGGGCGGCACAGGATCACGCTTTGTGGCGAAATATGAGGGAGGCTTACGTCCATCAGTGGATAACAAAAGCTGAATGATGATGCAGTATGACCATGTTTTTATCCTTATACATGTAAGCTTAAGGGACAGAAGCTTACACAATAAAAGTGTACTTTAATTAATATAAGCACGCTGATTAGACAAACTGATATAAGGTTTTATTTTCATTAACACAAAGTTTTATTTCCATTGACACAGGGTTTTATCCGTGTGGTAATTTACTCGTGGGTGTCCTAAAAACGACTAAGGGATACAAAATGCATATAACATCTTAACTAACCAGTCTGAGCAGCGTGGTATAGTACAGTAAATTTTCCTCCTATTACAGAAGAGGCTCTAGCCCAGCAGTAGGACATATATGAGTAGATATGATTTATTTCCAGTTTTTCATATCCCCTAATCCTCTTATATAACACACGAGGAAGTGTATACGATTATTGTATCCCTACTCTATCACCATACAAACTACCATATTTTTCATATATACCAACACTTACCTGTAAGTTTATTCCTGACTTTTTCCATATAATGTGTTAAAGAATCTGTGACAAGTATAACAAGCGAGTGTTGTGTTTGCAATCTATCTATTAGTTCTTGGCGAGTGACGGCTGGTCGCAGTCCGGTCCCGCCGCCCGCTTCATAAAGGCAACAAATTTCACGCATCATTTTAAGTGCCGGAAGAACCCATTTCTCATTCGTTTTTAATTCTTCTACACATCTGTATAATGTAAAGTTAAACGTTTATTAACAAAGATATATAGTAATTTTTTTGGTATAGGAAGGATTGTGCAACGAAACTGCTGAAACAGATAGAGATTATATCGCTGGTCCGGAAGAATAGTGATACCATTAAAAAAAGGGAAATTTTTCAGGAAGGTCAAAATAAATATTTCTTTTTTTCAGCTCCTGAAACCACGCTTCCAAATGCACGAACGTCTTCACAATTTCCTTAAGAATGACGACGAAGAGTTGATAGGGAGAATTAATAATATTAACTGGGTGGTTCCACCACCAAAAATTTAAATATAATGAAAATTGTAATTTTTAGAGTTGTGTCATTATTCTTCCAGACCAGCGATATGTCTCCCTCGCCAATCTATGAAATCACAAAAAAGGTTCGGTTTTTTATTGAATGAAAAGCACAATATTGCGTGAATATACTATGTAACAATACCGGTAAAGAGTGTAAGAAGCATTGAGGTTGCAATACTTAACGTAAAAAATATTAAGTATGCAGCTACATACAACAGCGTAGCACAGCACAGCTGTAACAAAACTACTGCAAAGTACAAAGATCCTTACTTGTCCAACCACAGTGTCTTCTGAGCATCACGGTCCTGACTACAACTATAGTCGAGTATTTTGATGAGATTTGCCAAAGCTACATCCAATATTTCTGTACATACTTCATCTGAATGCGCCAAATTCCAAAACAATACTAATACCTGTAAAACACAATTATATATTTAACATTTTCTTATTTATTTTAAGCAATTATTTATATATATTTTTATTACTCAAGCAATGATCATGCAATTTTCAATACATACTGTTAGGATATACCTAGAAAAAGACATCTAAAGGTATACTGTAATTGAAGAATAAAAAAATAACCGATCTACTATACCAAGCTGATTAGACCTGTTGGTATGGAGTTTTATTTTGAGTTTTCCTTCTCTTGCACAGATGTTATAATAATATTATGTATGACTCTTAGTAGCCTCTTAAAACACCCGCAGACAAAATAGGCTTTAGTGAATTGTGTTTTACTCTGTCCCCACAGAAAAAATACACTTATGATACAATAGTCTGATAATAAAATAGTGCGGCCATCAATCATACCTTGTTTGCCATAACACCATCCTTGTCATCTTCTGCAAGTCTCCTTATTACCTCTAATAACTTATCACTTTGTTTTTTACTGGACGTGGCCCAACTCGCCTGAAAAAAAAAATGTAGTGATTATTTTATTCATCTAAGCTCATAATGATCTTTATAGACTATTATTACGAAATCTTATTACGATAGCACAAATAGAACACAATATATGTACTAGTGCTTTGCCACTTGCCTAATACTACTTCTCCTTGGAAGTAATTTTTTATGCAGTGTTTTTTGTTACTCTAAATAAATAATTCTAGTTTAGCGCACCATAATTAATCAACATGAAAAATATCAAATTTGAAAAAGATAAATAGGAAACAGTAGGCGCAGTCTTTACTCACCTTAAAACAATCAAACAAATGATCTAACTGATCTGGAGTGAAATCCCAAGCCAGCTTTGCTAACAAATCATGCAGATTCTTCACAATGGCCTCGTGTTTACCATGTTGAGCCTTCCATATGGCATCTAAATCGTCTAGAGTTAGCGAATTCTCTTTGATCATAAACCTAAGCATTTTCTCTAATCTCTCCACATATTGAGGCTGATGAAGTGAATCCCTTAGTACTATATCAACTACTTTATTTTCACGGATCCAATTCTAGAATATAAGAAACAATATGTATTTTATAAATCTAATTATATTCACATTTCAACTACAAAAGCGACGGATGAGAGACGACTATATGTAGTGGAGATGCGAATGTTGAGATGGATGTGCAATGTGACGAAAATGGATAAAATAACAAATGAATGTATAAAAGAAAGTTTAAAATTTGCGCCAGTGACGGATAAGCTAAAGAGTGAACGCTTGACTTGGTATGGACATGTGACGAGACGGAATGGAAGTGATATAGTGATGAAAGTATTAAGTATAAATGTTGAAAGCTTTAGAGGTAAGGAAGATGGATGGACTGTGTGAAACATGGCATGGATAGACGAGGAGTTACCACAGAGATGACGCCTGATAAGGTTGTATGGAAGGAGAAGACATATTGCGTCGGCCCCAAATAAATTGGCATAAGAGCAAGATGATGATGATTATGATTAATATTTCAACTTACGGAAGACATTAGGTTTACTTACTGTTATAACGGCAGGCGTAAACCATTCAGGTTTTGGTTGTTGAGAAAATGTACTTATAAGTTGATTGATCTCATTTAAAGCTGACATTTTTCCATTAAAAGACGACATTTGTAGCAACCGTAAAATCATTTTTAAACGAAACATTTCAAGTGCTGAAAACATAAAAATATGGATTTGAGCCTTTGCATTTACCCTTCAGATACATACTAATTGAATTTAATCCACAAAGTACTAAATAGATAAATTATATAGTACAGTAATATTAACTGCACTTAATTTATAAGCATGAAATTTTAATGTTTGGTCATTATTTTGTATACAATATCTAAACAAGTACATAAGAACATAACTGGATATTCTCAGTATTATTCAGGTCCCATAATGTGGTCACCCCATATGTAGTGACAAACACCCGGCTTCATGGGAAGCAGCTATGTTCCTTATATCTATAAGCTACTCCAATAATTAGGCTAGATAGCACAAAAAGATTTGACCGGAATTGTGGTAATCTCAACAGGATTAGTGGTCTGACAAAGACGAATTATTAAATTTTATAATAATAACACAATTGAATATATTTTATAATAATTAAAACACAAAATAAAGTATTTACATTATCAAAGACATCTTCGATATACCTTACTTAGATATTGCAATATTTTCTTCAGTGTTGTAGAATGGATATTGATAACATACGATGTAGATGCACAGGGGAGATAATAAAACTACGCCCCTTAGCAGCTACAGGGAATGCTACCAATTCACAATCGGCACGACGAAGTAGTGCTTCTTCTAAAAAATCTGGCCTATCTCATTATATGTAATTTGATATCACAATTTAGAAATAATTAAAATTTACGACATAGATTAGATTTAACTTAAATATATAACGTACACGTCACAAACAAACAAACATATCATCACGCCATATCCCTTGCAGGGTAGGCAGAGAGAACAGAGTGCCAGAGAACTCTTGCCAGAGAACTCTATCTCTGCATACTTCACTCGCTTCCTCAACATTCATAATTCTCTTCATACACGCTCGCCGGTTTCGGAGACTCTTGACTCCACCTTCCTTCAGTACATGACCGATCTGGTCTAGGTAGGTTAGTCTCGGTCTCCCCCGGTACCTACATCCTTCCACTTTCGCATTGTATATCTTCTTAACCAGACGTTCGTTCGGCATTCTTTCCACATGTCCGAACCATCGGAGCATGCCCTTTCGCATCTTTACACCAATACTCTCTTTCATACCTACTCGCTCTCTTACGTCGTCGTTACGAATGCGGTCGGTCAGCCTAACTCCACAGATTTTCCGCAGAGATCGCATTTCGACCGCATTAATTTTACTTTCATACTCTTTTCTGCATACCCAACTCTCGCTTCCATACAGTAATGTTGGGACAAGCACTGCGTTATGTATTGCTACACGTGCCTTCTGGCTGAGGTGGTGGCTGCCGAGAAGTTGCCCCAACGCTCCGTTCACTCTATTTCCCGCATTCACTCTTCGCTCTATATCAGTGGTGTAACTTCCATCTCGGCTAAATCCACATCCAAGATATACAAATTCATCCACTTGCTCTAGTATATCATTACCTATTGTTACTCTTACATCTGTTCTGGCTTCGTCTCTTTCAAAGACCATTATTTTGGTTTTGCTCACATTCACGCGTAGACCCCTTTTCTTACAATCTTCTATCATTGTGTGGACTAGGGTCTGCAGGTCAGTCGCTGACTGTGCCAGCAGGACTGCATCATCTGCATAAAGTAGAGCAATGACCACTGAGTCGCCCATCTGGACTCCCACATTCATATCGTTCAACCTTTGGAGACATTTATCCAGATATATGATACGCTGACAGAACGCACCCCTGCTTAACGCCGATATTGACGTCAAACCAAGGCGACATTCCATCATCCAGCCGCACACAGGCTCTACAGCTCATGTAACTGGACTGCACAGCCTGTAGCAGTTTACCGTTAATACCATACTCCGGTATGGATATATCACAATGTAACAAAACAACATGTTTTGTCTATTTCATTCTGTAGCTTTGTGTACAATTCTTTACACTTCTCGCAAGTACTTGCCTCGCCATACGCCATTTGGCACTCTTTACATAAAGGTTCTCTTACAATATCTAGCAATCTGACAGATATTGCCACCGTATTACCCTTTCAGTATTTTAATTTTGCTGTGTCGATTATATTAATTATTTGACAACTATACCCGTTTCGACATATTCTTTAAAGAAACCTCTCACAAACTAACAAAGTCTAACGTTTTCGTGCGTTTCCACGTATTGGCTGGTTGATAGATTAGTCTTTACATACATATTTACTTTACATAGTATAACATGGACGAATAAATCGTTCGCCGTAGTTTTACCCATAGTCATGTATGTGGGTTTCCCGGAGCGAAGGTTTCCTGAAATATGCAGTGTCCGCCGCGGCATGCGCATTTGTATACATCATATATTTTACATGCATTTGATTGGGCAGTGGCCGTTCAGTTCTGATCAGTAGCAGGTTGTATAGAAATATTAATTATTATTATCTGTGGTTGACGGTCAAATATTACAGGTGCACAAAAAACGAACGCAAATTATGCATTTTCAAAATCCATAAAAATATTATATTATATTGTAGTAATAATATATTATATGTATAATTATATAATATACTTTATAATTATATTCTTGCCCTTCGTCATGATTGTAACTAACAGTTAAAACGGTTTTTATTTTTTTTAGAGATCAAATCACGTTTGATTTAGATTTCATGACCAAGATTTGCGAAGAACGATCTTACGATCACTCTGTAACTATGGTTACTTATAATTACGAATAATTAATGCTGATGTCTCATAGAAATTAATTACTACTTACATTTTAATAAACTGTGATGATGAGGAGTTTTGACAGAAACATATTTACAGGCACGTATTAAACAGGAAACAGTGTCAGTTTTATTTTCACTGCCACGCGCCTCACGTTTTAACTCCTCGTCAGTGAGGCTTTCCAGAAGTGTGGGGATACATTCCTGTATTATAAAAATGAATCTATTCAAAATCTTTCTTTTCTATATGAAATACTAGGTCCCGACCGCAGCTTCACCCGCGGAAAAAGTGACTTTCAAAATATAAAAAATGTTCATTAAATTATCCCAAGTAACATACAGTAGAGTCAGCTTATAATGACATTGAAGGGATGTGACGAACACGTCATACTAAGCGGACATCAAACAAAGCACAAAGATTATTCTCAGAAAATGCAAAACTCTAGTTCATTTAGGTATATAACGTTGGTTTAAAAAACATTAAAACTACAAAATTAAACACTGAATCTCACTTTTTAATAGAATTAAATGATTCTATAGTCTGGTTCTTGTTTATAAAAATCTATGATAATTTCTTGTTTTTAACAATCTATGATAATTTCTAATGTTTCCGTAACTCCAAAGTTGAAAGAGATAAGTTTGAATTACCTTATTCTACTCTGAATATAATTGTATCATTCTTTCCAAATCATAAAACTATCACTATCAATATTCAATTATCGACTCGTTATTTTCATTAAGCAAAACAAACACGAGCCACGTGCAATGCACACACCAAGCGAAGGGCGAGGAGAGGGTAACGAAAATGAATTCATTGGGAATCATGTCAGTCACTATAGTCGGCCTTGATTTAAAAAATACGTCATAATAAGCGACATGTTACTGCGAGATCATATATCCGTCTTTTTTATAAAGGATTTTAAGTATATAATAACCATACGAGGCTGTGTAATAACGTCATATTAAGCGTTAGTGGTTGGATAATAAACGGACTCTACTGTATTACAGGCAAAAGTACCCTATATGTTAATCCAGGAAATCTATCTGTCCGTATGCTAATTTTTATCCAAATCTGTTCAACGGTTTACAAGTGATTGAGTATCAAAAATCAACACAAAGTCTCACATTTATCATATTTGTAGATATAGGATTAACGAATTTCATTTCGATTAATTAAATGTTTAGTATTATTTGCGGACACTTTCAAATACTCACAAGGACAGGCAACAGATATGTGGTAACAGTGTGTGATGTGAGCAATTCATGGCAGAGTCCAAGCGGCCGCAACAGCTGCCACACCGCTGCGACGCGAGTCTCCCCACTAGTTGGTTGTTCTAGCGATGATGGTTGCTCATTGCGTACAAGCACTGAGAACTGCAAAACATATTTTATAAATTAAAATTAATAAGTTAGTAGCTTATTGTGTATTACTTTCTTTAAGGGGAACTAGTGTCTTTTTTTCCGCGAGATTGCCTCGAATCACATTAATGAACTTTATTGCAAAATCTAATTCACTGTCGTTCATAAGTGAATCAAGGTATCGGCAATTGATACATAATAGCAATGAATGTAAAATCTGAGAAACCAACAAAATCCTGGAACATGCATACATACGTTCTGTAGTTGTTTAACAACATACGGGTCGCCCGATGAAAAATGTCATTGGATTATACCAGATACCAGGACATTCATTAAAAAGATAAGGACATAACACTAAACCTTATTCCAGACCTACTGTTGCACTGAAATCGTCTCCAAGAGGTGGTTATCTTACTATACTAGATTAGATATATAAGCACGAATTACAGGTAAATTAATGCGGTCGAAATGAGATCTCTATGGAAAATTTGTGGAGTTAGGCTGATCGATCGCATTCGTAACGACGACGTAAGAGAGCTACTAGGTATGAAAGAGAGTATTGGTGTAAAGATGCGAAAAGGAATGCTCCGATGGTTCGGACATGTGGAATGAATGCCGAACGAACGTCTGGTTAAGAAGATATACAATGCGAAAGTGGAAAGATGTAGGTACCGAAGGAGACCGAGACTAACCTACCTAGACCAGATTGGTCACGTACTGAAGGAAGGTGGAGCCAAGAGTCTTCGAAACAGGCGAGCGTGCAAGAAGAGAATTATGAATGTTGAGGAAGCGAGTGAAGTATGCAAGGATAGAGTTCTCTGGCAATCTGTTCTCTCTGCCTACCCTGCAAGGGATATGGCGTGATGATATGTATGTATGTATGTTAACAGGTATATTTTTTTGCAATGGCGGTAACACCGTTATAGGTACACAATCAATTATATCAACATCCATTGCTGAATATGGGCCTCTCCACCAAGAGATGCCCTAATTAACATTTGATGGGCAGGCGATTGCTTTTTAATTTTTTTTAAACATCCCTAATACTCTTTGTATTGCGGTGGAATTGACAAACAAAGAACATCCAGATCAGCCATTTGTGGATCGCACAAAGTTGTCGCGCTTGGGAATCGAGTCGCCGACACTGGCATGGTATATCGGTATCCTAATCACAGCGCCGTTTGTGCAGTTATACGTTTTAAGTTTAACAAATGGGATGTTAAGGAAACGTACTCATGGTATGCATTGTGACCTATTCAGGGGGAGTTGGAGATCTTTAAAAATACTACGTGTGAACATTGGAACTTTTTCTATACGCGAGTGGTCACGCAGGTGTTGCATGAGCACATTCTCTAATAATATTTGTAGAACTTAAAATCTAATTAATACAATACATACTTCACCATTATCAGCTATCACAGGTACACTTTCTGTACTGTCAGTCATATGACATTTATTTTCTTCATTTTCTTTCTCTATTATTTCAGTGGACACTTTCTCCTCTGAATTGACAGATGATGTGAGATCTGACTTTTGAAATCCCATTATAGTTTCAAAACGTTCTCGTATTTTAACAAATCCATCTGCTTGACCAAATCTGTCAATATTTATTGTAATTTGTGTAAAAAATAGTTACCTATTCTCAAAATCAGAATATGTTAACTATGAGTAAACACTTAAGACTGTTGTGCAACTTTCATTTTAGGTCATGTACACTATTGGGCTCGAGGCACCTCCAAAATAAGAGGAAACTTGACTTCCTATACCACAGTCAGAGTGGCGGATTATTTCGAGTTTTCTATCGCTTATATAGCTGTTATCTGCATATTATACGACTTAGTCGACTTTAACGGCACCCGTGAGCAAGTAAGTAGTTAATTGTATTCTTCTATGTTATCATCATTATTTTAGCACATACATGTTCCACTGCTGGATCCGAGCCTCCTCTACAAGAGAAAGGCAATTGACCTATTATACTATACTATATATAGTTTTATTTCGAATTTTCCTCCTCTTGCACTGCTGGACGTAGACCTCCTTCATGTTACGTCACAGAGTGCTATCCTGTGCCACTTGCATCCAAACAAATAATGTTTCTCCTTATTTATTACAAGTACTTTAATTTATTACAATTTATTAATCCTCAGTTATTCCTTCAATACTATACAAATATCACTCACTTAACATATTATTTTAATCTAATACTGGCAGTAGTAAATGCTGATAAATATTTTAAAAAGTAATTTAAGGAGGAATACATACATATTAACAAGATGGACCAGCCAACCTCTAGGTGTACGGTGATCCTGTGATCTTGCAAACACCTCAGTTTCCTGTGTTGTACCTTGATCAGGTTGTGTTACAGACAAACCTTCACTAGTTCTAGATGCATTAAATGTATGAAATCTGAAATTATATATTAATAATACAATTTCTCCATACGGTGATGATACATTAAGAATAGAATTCACCACTTCATTCACACAAGTATATGAAGATAACATTAATGCAAGTAGAGCGAAACTCGATATATAAACTCTATGCCAACCAGTCTGACAAGTATGAAATAGTAGGTCAATTTCTCCCCCACTACGCTTGAATTCAATAATGAGAAATAAATGGGCTAAGAAAACAATTTGCACAAAAATATGTCATCAGTGAGGCTAGACCCTAAGTCGGCGACCGGCGGCTCGCGAGCTTGCGGCTTTTTGGATGTGAACGAGATGATGTGTGCTCGGACATGCGGCTTTTTGGATGTGAAATTGCGGCTCTTAGTTCTATATGAAAAAAAAAAAAACTATAAAGAAAACATTTAAAAATGCTTCTGAATTGATTAACGAGAATTAGGCACAAATTATTGTCGGAAAAAAAAATTGTGGCTCTCTAAAAACTTCCGACTCAAAAGGTTGCCGACCCCTTGGCTAGACCATAAGCCTGTCAAAAAAAAGGCTAACAGTCCAGATAGATCCAATTTAGAGAAAGATGTCAGCTAATGAATCCAACACGGCTGGTCAACGTTTACTGCAACATATTGTTATCTTTTCATCCAATATGTCTAGGCATCAGCCTGAAAACTAGCCTAAAAAGTTGCTCAGCATATTATAATCTGCATTATACTCCATATTTCTTTACAAGGTAAAATTTATAGAAGAATGAATGGAACTAACATGCTCGAACGGAAGAAAATTTTCCAATTAGCATCAACATATTGGAAGATGCAGTTTAGCTCAACACTTGGTTAAATTGTTTGAGATTTAACAAATATAATTACCGTGCACATATTACAACCAGATTGTGAACACACAAAAGTCTACGCTGCCTAGGAGTCGAACTATAGTTTAATTACACTCGGCATAAGAATTTAGATCATTATGCCAACTGTGCAGTCTATTTTATAGTTACTCTCTGTCAGTGTAAGGTTAATTTTATAAATACTTTGCAATTGTGCTTCAAATATAGTACTGTTCTATAACATATTTCAATCAACAGACTGTTTAAACTATTGTTATATATTTAAATAAATGGATTTGTAAAACACTTAAAATTCAATATGTTTAGAGTCTACCATAATGTCAGTATTATGAAAGATTGGTCAAATATATAATTTAAAATATTTATAGATATATTATTTTAAATAATTTGAATTGTATATAGTCTTCTGTTTAAGTTATTACTTTTTAAGACAGAATTTTATTGTCATATTTGTGTGCTTTCGGCTAGTACAATAATTATTGTTTTAACATGTATTTACATTCTTAATCTCAAATTCCAACCTACAAATCCAAAATTTTACTGTTATTTGATAACAGTTAAAACAACATTGTAATCTGGAAATCATAATTAAAATCAAGTGGTTGTATGTGGCATATTGGATAAACTGACCTTGAACTGAAAACTAAATAAAACAAATAAACATAAATGGTCTTACTTGTTATTAGGATTAAATGCCATAGATAGTAAATGCAAAAATCTTGGATCATCTAACTTCATAACACAGAGCTTAACAAGCTTTTCACAATTGGACCGTACACATTGTTGTATATTATTCTTCCAAGATGAGACTGCGTCATCTGTTAATATCTTTGTAAAAGATACTGTGAGTGCATCATTGTAAAATCTCTGACAAGCTGGATTGTTATTGTCTTCACCTGTATCAACAAGATTAATTAATTAATTAGACAATAAATAACAACCAAAATAATAAGAATCTAAAA
Organism: Lymantria monacha; assembly: GCA_905163515.2. Taxonomy (NCBI): domain Eukaryota; kingdom Metazoa; phylum Arthropoda; class Insecta; order Lepidoptera; family Erebidae; genus Lymantria; species Lymantria monacha. Next base: position 21,994,688 of record LR991082.1, read on the forward strand.
GTATATGAAGTTGTTATGTAAATTAACAAGGGAGGCTAGAAATGAGTTATGAATCACAAATCTGACATTTTATAACCTGTCTGAATGTTGGTCCTCATCATAAATAGCTGCTATAAGGACTCAGTGATATATATATAATTAAATGGATGAACTTGGACTATGGATTTTCCATGTGATGATGAAGTAAAAATACATTCAAGGGCGACCCCTATCTTGTCCATTGGTATCCTAACGAGATCTCATATTTATGTAACATTAAGTAAAAGATAGAAATCTCGAAACAAAACACTATATCAACACATCTAACCAGCATGGTATAGTATGTCAGTGGTGTCCTATTGTGGAGGAGGCTTGGGCCCAGCAGAGTATGAAACTTATAGACAAGTATTGCTTGTTCATATCAGGTCTTTTATAAATCAAAGAGGAAAAAGGCTTTTAGTTTTAATGGCTTTATAGTTTTTAAGACTACTACTGTAACATCTATTGCTGTGAGTGGTTACTGCCTATACATAAAGTGTATATAAGAAAGTGATTCCAGAACATCTGAATAAGGATAAATTGATATTACACTAATTTGACAATTAAATAAGGTTTAGAGAAGAGTAAGTAGTAACCAATGACTCCACCAATTTCATCCATTGAACCCATTCATGAATAGGAATTAGCAATGTTAAAAGACATAAAAATTGATATAAGAGTTCTATTTGTATGGTAAAATTTTGAATTATAAAATAAGGTACAATGTTATAAAAGAGAGCTATACAATCACAGTGAAGAAACATGATAAAAAATTATGCTCCAACTATAGACGGTCCATCTTGTAAAGTAGGTACTTTAGACATGTAGAACAGTTTATTATTGAAGTGAAACTTCTTTGCGCGCATGAGGATAAATTTTTTACAGATGAAACACAACACGAAAATGTGGAAAGGTTTTATCTGAGAAAAGAGATAGCGATTGAGAGAGAGTGAGAAAGGGCGAATGTAGCATGAAGCACACAGCCATGGAGCGAGAGGAGAGAGCGGGAGAAAGAGAGAGAGTCAGAGAGAGAGAGAGAGAGAGAGAGAGAGAGAGAGAGAAAGAGCGGGAGAGAAAGTAGATCGAGAAAAATACACGCTATTGGTTGATGTATGTAAACGAGATTTAAAAATTAGTTTGCCAAAGAAGTTTCACTTGTAACATGTGTAATTTGTAAGCACGCAATTTCAACATTTTTTAAAAAAATGTTTAGCAAATATATGGAGCAAATTTTGATGGTTGAAATTGGTGTACTGAAGGAACGCCAAATGAAATGAAAAATATAAAATACTCATAAAAAGCATTTCTTAACAATTTAATTAAAGACAAAGATTGTCAGGTTTATAGTGGTAAAATCTGCATAAGAAGCTTAAAAAAACTTACCTTTTGCTGCCAACTCTGTAGCAGCAATAAGGAGTGCTTCAAGTTCCTGTTCTGGCAAAACAGGCACCACCCAGCGAGGGTGAGAAATCTTCTCTTCCAACGCTTTTAATTTAGCCTCAGGGAACGCCATCTAAATACAAAAATTATCAAATGATTAAAGAATTTTTTAAATATTTTATGCATATTTTCTTATTATAAGTATAATGCATGTGTACTAACTAATGTTATTGCTTACTAGTAATTCATGTATTCTATCTACTCACATTGGGGTTGATGGATCAAAATATACAGAATACAGACAATAGTATGTATATTTTAGTAGTGATAGGACCACGCTGTTGACGGTTATGTCTACATCCGCAGGCCGATCTATCCAGGGTAGTACCACACTCTCTGAGTAATGGCAATGTGCTATTGCACTAAATTCGGTGAGCGAGAGAGCCAGAAGCCCAATTAGGTGGGTTTGAAGGTTGTAATGGTAGGTAGCAGCCTAGCATAGCAAAGGTCCATGAGCAGCAGTGACACGATCAGGTGTACTACCTGCTCATTTGCCACCATTAGCAATGAAAAAAAAATGTATGTATGTATTTATTTATATATTCTCTATGTTAAGCAGTACACTTACAACTACCATCCAAAGGTTGCCTGTTAGAAATCACTTTTAGCAATAAGGCCACCCATTGTACTATCTCTACTTAGAATTATTATTATAAATGTATTAACCTAGGTGTGCAATAAAGTATAAAAGCTAAGGATGTAATATAAAAATAACTTAATACTATGCTATATTGGCTCTGTCTCATCACTTTACTCATCATGTCTAGATATAGAATTAAAATCCACACTAGCAACTTAATTGGTACTACACACTATGCTGGTTTGTTACTACACACTATGCTGGTTTATTTACAGGTTCTCATAATTTACAGACTTTGGTAAGCTGTGAATATTTGTAATTTCATCAATCTCCTCTACATTATTTTAAAACATTTAGCTCACATAATATATATACTATTTAATTATATGTTTGAAATAATTAGAGTAGATAAAATATCTATATATATTATGAATGTTGAGGAAGCGAGTGAAGTATGCAAAGATAGAGTTCTCTGGCACTCTGTTCTCTCTGCCTACCCTGCAAGGGATATGGCGTGATGATATGTATGTATGTATAAAATATCTAAATAAAATAAAAGTCTATGAAGAAGTCTAGACAAAAGTCTAGAGAACTATAGTAGGAAATTTCAAAGAGTTTAAGTATAGAAGTATACAGAAGCCATAATATAATATTCTTAAAATGTATTATAATGGTATGCAATCTCTATGGAAAATCTGTGGTTAGGCTGACCGACCGCATTCGTAACGACGACGTAAGAGAGCGAGTAGGTATGAAAGGGAGTATTGGCGTAAAGATGCCAAAGGGAATGCTCCGATGGTTGGGACATGTGGAAAGAATGCCGATCAAACGTCTGGTTAAGAAGATATACAATGCGAAAGTGGAAGGTTGTAGGTACCGGGCAAGACCAAGACTTACCTACCTAGACCAGATTAGTCACGTACTGAAAGAAGTCAAGAGTCTCCGAAAACGGCGAGCGTGTATGAAGAGACTTATGAATGTTGAAGCGAGTGAAGTATGCAAGGATAGAGTTATCTGGCACTCTGTTCTCTCTGCCTACCCTGCAAGGGATATGGCGTGATGATATGTATGTACGTATGTAATATTCTTAAAGATGTTAAAATTCGCTAAAGATTATAATTAAATAATAATGTGTATATAAAATACAAACTCACCTCCCCTGGCATTTGTTCTTGTTCTTTCATTGATATAGTCATTATTTCAATGTACAATTACTCATCGCACCCTTCTGAAAATAAACATAACGTACTAACACTACATAATTTTTTTTTTCAAATTTCATACTACTAATACATACTAGTATATCATTGATTTGAGCTGAAGTTCATGCCTCACTATTCTTTTTTTTATATAGTTATTTTATTTATAATAATGAAAGCTAGTAACGTGTTAAATATCTAAAAAAAAACACAAATAATAACTCATTCGGTAAACTTGAAAGCACAAGGAAAACTATAAGAAAACACAAACTAGACAAATGTAAAACTCTGTATTCTATGATCTGCAAACGTACACATTTTAAACTTTTAACTTACAAATGAGCACATTTTTGTTAAGTGGTTTATGAGCTAAAAACTATACAGCGTAGTGTTGGTTTATAATTTATGTTTTGAATGTTATTAAAGTAAATTTTTGTCGTAACACTCATGTGATACATAAGTCAATCATTTTCTTCTATATTTTCACTTATGTAATTTTAATAATGTTACCTCCAGACACAAAACTTAAGTCTAAAAACACAGAAATATATTATAGTACAGAATTACAACACCCGCCCTAGTCGCAGTGAAAGATCTACAAAATAATAATTCATTAGATCAGCCGGCGCGACAAAATGGCGTCAATATCTCAAACAAGACAAAGCAAAAAATATGATGATATACACTATAGAGATAAACAATAATAGAAATTATAAAATACACTAATATTTACGTTTATTTTTATCACGTATTGAATTTTCAGAAAAAAACTTGCAATAAACCACCAATTTTATTTCTCTAACACTTTTTGACGTAAGAGTGAGAACGAAAATAATTTTTGTTTCTTTCAAATCAACATGATTTTAGAGCAGCAAAGGTAAGCCCACCGTACAGCCAAGATGAACCGATCGAACGTGAAAAATATGTTTTCTTTTCATCTGTGCCCATCAAAGTATTAAAGATAATAGCAAATTTCTGGTTTTAGTTATAACTTATCTACTTATTTCTTATATAAGTTTAGTCTGCTTTATAAAGCAGAACTTACAGATTATTTATCTAAATAAAAATGAACAGTTGAAATATATGTACGCGCATACCTTCTCAACGAGTGCACCGTATTGTATATTTTTTTTGTGTTCGTTATGGTCTATAAAGTTTATATAAATGAAAATTTTAAAAATCTAGCAGATTTTTGTTGAAAATCTCATATGTTGAGTGAGTAAGTAAGATAGCAAGTCGAGAGAGATTTTCTACGTATTGACGTATCGGCGTATTGCGTTCCTTAGTCGTCTTTTATGATCACCCACGGGTAAGAAAGGGAGTCGTGAATTCTTAATCTGTCACCACACGGACTATTACTATTATGACTATTATTAATTCGATTATGAAATTAAATTTAATTATGAAATAAATAGAATTCGTAACGACGACGTAAGAGAGCGAGTAGGTATGAGAGTATTAGTGTAAAGATGCGAAAGGGAATGCTCCGATAGTTCGGACATGTGAAAAGAATGCCGAACAAACGTCTGGTTAAAAAGATATACAATACGAAAGTGAAAGGATGTAGGTACCGGGGGAGACCGAGAATAATCTACCTAGACCAGATCGGTCATGTACTGAAGGAAGGTGAAGTCAAGAGTCGCCGAAACCGGCGAGCGTGTATGAAGAGAATTATGAATGTTGAGGAAGTGAGTGAAGTATGCAAGGATAGAGTTCTCTGGCACTCTGTTCTCTCTGCCTTACCCTGCAAGGGACATGGCGTGATGGTATGTATGTATGTAAATAAATAGAAATTATGAATTGAAACAACACAGACGAAGATGGGCGGGTCAGTTAGTTTTAAATAATAATAATTCAAGCCTAACTGATAGACTAATTCGAGCCTTCTTAGTAGCCTTTCTGAGAGATTTAATATTTGATAGAAATTAAATCATCATGGAAATAATGATTGAATTTATGTGAAATAGGACAATTCTTTTACGTGATTACGTCATAAGAAAAAATGGAAGAAAAATTGTATACTTTTATAAATTGCACAAAAATAAACAATGGAAACCATATTAAGTATTCACTTCACTTTATAAACAGTTCAAAACAACTCAAAACAAAACAAAACACTTCACGGCAAGTTCCTAAAATGCAAGAACCCTTTATTAGAGTTAGACCGATCGTGCCTTTCTGTCGCTTGTTCCGCACTCTCGCTTGCACGCTTAGCTTAGGCGGAACGTGGAACTTTTTCGTGCGTACAACCAGCGTTTATGGATTTATAAAACGTTATCATGACAAAAAAAAGTTTCTCACAACTATGGACATTTTTTAGCGACACTTTTTAACACATTCTTCAGTAGAGCAGAGATAGAATTGCTCATGCCTGCGCGCAAGTCACGCATCAGTCAAATATATAATTTCTTTTTTTAGTTGTTAGTGTTCTAGACACATGTCGTCCTCTCCGTCCGGGGCGATGGAAGGGCGGCGTGTGGCACCATAACCTACCTTATTTTCTCCCACCGCCATTGGGCCGGCCACTGGTACCATTTCCTGAACGCCCAGCTCAGGGCGGTTCTGTGGAGGCCACAGAGAGCCATGGCGGTCAGAGCCATTCGCGGGTACCGCACGGTGTCTACCGAGGTGGCATGCCTATTGGCCGGGACACCCCCGTGGGACCTAGAGGCGGAGATGCTCTCCGACCTCTACCGGCGGGTTACCTCAGTGCGTGAAGAGGGTGGCTCCCCATCGTCTGATGAGATAGCCGCCTGGCGCGAGGACGCCCGCTGAGATGTCATCGCCCGTTGGGCTACGCGGCCGGAGAGGCCTAGACACGATGTTGTTATCGTCGAGGCCCTCCGGCCCGTACTGATGGAGTGGATGGAGCGGCGGCACGGAGTGCTCTCCTTCTGGTTGGTGCAGGTCTTGTCGGGGCACGGTTGCTTCGGCAAGTATGCACAAGGTCGTGCGGAGGGAGTGGACTCCGTCCTGCCACCATTGCAATAGCGACGAGGACACGGCGCAACATACGCTTGAGGTATGTTCGGGCTGGGAAGGGCAGCGGCGTGACCTCGTCGCTGTCATCGGTGCCGACCTGACGCTGCCGGATGTCGTGAAAGCGATGGTCGACAGCGTCAGGAATTGTGACGCGGTCGCCGCCTTCTGCGAGGCAGTCATCTCGCAGAAGGAGGCGGCGGAACGAGTCCGGGAGGATTCCCGTGACCCGGGCCACCGCCAGCGGCCGGGGCGGCGCAGGCGCGAATATCTGCGCCTGATGCCGCCCTAACCAAGGCTTCGGGTGATCGGACCGGGGAATTGTCCAGTCACCCGACGTGAGGCCACCGCGTGAGGGCGACGCCCTGACGGCGAAAGCTGTCGGGGCATCGACGAGAGAGGAACCCGCAAGGGTATACCACCGGGCGGGCCACCGAAGACAAAGATCGGGTACCGGTGGCTCGCTCATACGGCGAGGAGAGGTGCTTGCAGGGTGGGTCCATGGGGTAGCGCGCCGCCTCTTTTGTCACCCCGGATCGATTTGTCGGGACGCGAGCACATCCATGGTCCACCCTGCAAAGAAAAATAAAAAAAGACGTATAAACCTCAAGCGCATGCTGCGCTGTGTCCTCGTCGCAATCGCAGTGGTGGCAGAATGGTGTCTTCTCCCTCCTCGCGACCGTGTGCAGGTACTTGCTGAAGCAATCATGCCATGTCAAGACCTGCACCAGTCGGAAGAAGTTCTCTTCTTCGGTCGGGAAGCCCTCTTCTTCAGTTGGGTCGGCAGAACGGGGAGGAACCCGTGCTACCGACCCAACCACACCACCAACACTGGCCGGAAGGCATCCACGGTTCAAACGGTGAATCGAGGCGTCTCCAGCTGGCCTGCCCAATGGGCGATGATGTCAACAACTCGCCAGGGTAGACATTGCCGCCCCCTGCCAGCATCAGCGACATCCGGCGGTAAAATCCGGTGAGTATCTCCGCCTCCAAGTCTTACGGTGGAGTTCTGGCCAACAGGCACGCTGCCTCCGTCACCATTGCATCGTACCATGATCGTACCTTAACAATCAAGCCAAAGAGTAAAGTTATATTTATTTTGACTAAGATTGGATACACCGAATACAAATCTATATTCAAAAAACCCTTTTTTTTATGCCAACTTTATTTATTTGCATTATATCGACCTATAAAGAGGTTGCACCTCAACAAATATTAACTGAATTAAGCGCAGCTAATATCTTATGGCTTACCTATGTTCACGATTCACCGATTATTATTTTACTCAATGGACTTATAGAAAATGTAATTAAATTATAATAACATTTAAATAAATATTAACGATGCTATTAGGTAGATGTGTAATTGCATAGCTTACCAATACGCAAATTTAGATAAATGTCGTGGTCCACTTTAAAGTGTTACGCTGCTTCTAAGTTTGTTTCTGTTAATCACGAAGTATAGATCTATATTTCGTGCTGTTGAGTGTGCATTGTAAGGCTCACTGAATTTGGCTCCACTTATTTTGATTTTTGAATTATTTTTATTTTTAATTATTTGTTCGTCGTTTGTTTGTTATTATTCGAATGTAAAAATTGTTTATTCGTCTTTTATTTATTTATAATTAATTAAACAAATGTTCACCCTTAAGTTGGCCCCCCTTACTAGAAATCTTTATTTTTATCGCTCAGATTAATTAATTTTGATTAATTATCGTGTGTTCGATCACTATTGATGATTGTTTGATCATAAAAACAATTAAGTTTTTAATTATTAATTATTTATATCTAATAAATAAGTCATCATATAAAGGCGAGTTTACACGGGTGACTAAAGCACGACTTTTGCCGCGCGGTGTAAATGAACCGTCTAAATGGCAATTCGGCTAGGTCGCAAGTGACTAAAGCCGCAAGTCCCAAAGTTGGGTAGCATCCGACTTTGGCCGCGCGGCGATCGGCCGCATGCCACTGGTGACTAAAATCGACCGTGTAAATGAGCAGTTGCAAGCGATGGCTCGCCGCATGAAGGAGTGTTATGAGCGGTTTACACGGGTCTATTTTCGCCGATCGGCTAGTCTCTTCACAAATTGCCTCACCAAACCGCATCGCTAGCCCATTTACACAGGTTACTAAAATCGCATGTGGCTCGGTCATTTCGTTCGAAAATGTTGAGCAGAATAGCTGTTTGTGCCGGAATTGAAATAGTTAGTTCTTCAATTATTCAACAATTCCTTGAAAAATAAAGAGATAGCGATCACTGTAGTGGATACAACGTGTGCGAAACACTCCTTCATGCGGCGGGCGATCGCCTGCAACCGATCGTTTACACGGTCGATTTTAATCACCAATCGCATGCGGCCGATTGCCACGCGCCCAAAGTCGGATGCCACCCAACTTAGGGGCTTGCGGCTTTAGTCACTTGTGACCTAGCCCAATCACCATTTAGACGGTCGATTTACGCCGCGCGGCAAAAATCGTGCGGCTTTAGTCACCCGTGTAAACCCACCTTTACGCGCACGTTGTATCTACTACAGCGATCACTATCTCTCAAGCAATTGTTGAATAATTGAATAACTATTTCAATTCCGGCACAAACAGCTATTCTGCTCAACATTTTCGACCGAAATGACTGAGCCACATGCGATTTTAGTAACCTGTGTAAATGGGCTAGCGATGCGGCTTGGTGAGGCAATTTGTGAAGAGACTAGCCGCACGGCAAAAATCGACCCGTGTAAACCCCTCATAATGGCGACTTTGCGATACTTTGTAGATACATATCATGTAGAAAATTGTCAATATAAAAAAATGCTCCATTTCGAATATAATTAAATTCTCTTCATAGGAAAAGGCTCTAGATTTTAATGCAGAAATTTTTAATATTTCGTGTTCATTGTGTAAATCCGGAAAACAAACACGTTATTACACTCCTAAAGAGTACATTTTATTGAAATCTAATCCATGAAAGTAGCAAAGAATCGTCTGGACATACCTGTACATTAAGTGAACTTCCAACTAATATTAAAAATATCTGCATGTAAATCTAGAGTTTTTTCCAATGAAGACAACTTCATAATATTCGAAATGGAGAATTTTTATATTGACAATTTTTACATGATATGCACAATGTATCGCCAAGTCGCCATTATACTGGAAGCGCATGCGCAATGTAGGGCGTAAGGTGATGGCTTTTTTTATTAAATAAAAAAATATTAATATTTTAGAATTAAATTATTTTTATGAACGAACAATCATCAATAGTGGTCGAACAAACGATAATTGATCAAAATTAATTCATCTGAGCGATAAAAATATAAATAACTAGTAAGGGGGGCCAACTTAAGGGTGAACATTTATTTAATTAATTATTAATAAATAAAAGACGAACAAACAATTTTTACATTCGAACAATAACGAACAAATAATTAAAAATAAAAAGAATTCAAAAATCAAAACAAGTGGGGCCAAATTCAGTGAGCCGGATTGTAAATGATGTAAAGCAGTGTTGCATAAAAATCGATAGTTTGACTATCGATAGTTAACCTCAAAAAGTATTCATACTATCGATAGGACTATCGATAGTATCGTACATATCAATACTATCGAGACTATCGATAGTATCGATAGCTCTCCACGAGCAATACTATTAATAACGGCGATACTATCGATACTATCGATAGTGATTCATTCGATAGTATCAATACTATCGATAGTATCGTTAATACCATTAGTTTTAGCGTAAAACTATCGATACTATCGATAGTATCGACTATTTCGGGCTATCGATAGCCAGAAAATTTTCAATAGTATTGCTTAAAAATATAAATACCGTAGTTGTGTCCCTGTTGCTAGTTTTCAGTGAATTTTGTGGTGACTTTTCTAGCAGTAACGTGCATTTGCGTTCTTACTTTGAAGCCCAAGTTAGCTAATAATGGTTAAGATCAATAGCCATTGAAAGTTGAGTAAAATTATAATGCTGCGAGACTTCTGGACAATTGGGTCGGAATGTGTGAAGTGGTACCTTGTACTTGTACCACCCTGTTGACAGTTTTCTGTCTACAGCCGCAGGCCGGTGGTTCCGGGGTAGTACCACACTTTCGCAGAAGATCGGCGTCTGAGTAATGGCAATGTGCTATTGCGCTTCGTTTGGTGAGCGAAAAAGCTGGCAGTTCAACTGGGTGGGTTTGGGGATTTTATTAGTAGGCAGTGGCCTAAGCTGTTATAGCTTAGGCCACTGCCTACTAATTTAGTATTGCCAAGCTCCATGGGCGACTGTGACACTTACCATCAGGTGTGCTGCTTGCTCGTTCGCCACCATAAGCAATAAAATGAAAAAAAAAATGGTTTGTTCCAGTATACTAATGAAACTCAGAATGTCTATTACTATAAAATTTTAGTGTAATTATTAGCTTTGAAAGTTTCGGTTAAACAAAATTATGAAAAACATAATCAAGAATTCTGAGTTACAATTCTACACAGAATTATGGCCGTAATTAGTCATTAGATTTGTTGTATTTTTAGCGATATTAATCTAGTGAAGTAAATTTAACAGGGTCCGAAAAACATAAGTTCTCTGTATGCTCGATTGCAATGTGATCCATCTAGAAGGCTCTATTAAAAATATGCTTACATATATGTAACTTCACATTATAGGGATATAGAAATATATATCTAACTGAATCCAGAATAATTTTTTAATTGTATATTATATACAATTGAAAATGAAATGAGCGAGATGCAACGTTGACATCAAAATTCCCGAATTGAAAACATTTAAACCATTGTGTTACTCTCTCTGACACCACATTAGGTCCATAAACGTCACAATTTGTTCACAGCTTGCGTTGCATGTATCTTTTTTGTAATAAAGTTTTAAAATATGTCGAATTTCTTCATAGGATTGACCCATTTTAACAAAAAGAAAAAAAAATGTGTGCGTGTAAACCTTTACGCGCGATTGAAGTAAAACTTCTTGCGTTGACGACATATATCACTGAAATGATTAAATATTAACTTCGATAAATAAATATTATATTATTATTTATTCATGTGCTTTACAATGATTATTCACATTATTCAAATGTTATATTAATATTATTCATTCGAAACAGGTAATTGAAGCAAGTATAGTAGTGCATTATAAATTTTAATATATATAGTTAAAATTTGCAAAAATTTCTATAGCGCGATTTAGACTCTAATACATATCCTCTTAGAATCCATTAACTTTGTTACAGCGCCATCTAGTAATAAATTATGATCCTATTTAAAAAATCTGAGTTACTCCCTAGTCGCGCCTAAAGAAGTTTTACTTCAAAAAGAAAATAAATAAATTAAATAATCCAAGAATATGACATAATACTTCCACATTCCCACCGAAACTCAAGAAATATTGACAGCAGCAAGTATTGCTATTATAATTGTTTCACTTTGTTAGTATCACAAATTTAATGTTATTCACCTGACTAAAATTTGTTCTACTCTTCTTCTTCTTCTTATGTATTGGCAATCAGCTACATATACGAGCTATTGGTGCCAGTGTCAAGTTATAAATATTTTCACGTTTTTAGTCTTTCAAGTCAGTCGTTGTCTAAGTCAAACTGTACCATTAACAGTGCAATGGCCACACTGTTAATGGTATCTTGTGGGAATTTTGATGGAAAATGAAAACGTTGTAAAGCACTTTTATATGATATTCACTACATCCTAGTATCGCCGCACATCACATTACATAAAATGCCATCAAAATTATCTAATATAACACGTTAAAACACTACAATATCGAATATAATACAAGAGCACCACATGACGTTTTCAAATTCCCGTCAAAAGTCGTCTTGTTCTACTCTATGATGACGCAAATTTAAATAAATTTCTTTAATAATAATGTCAGTACTTGGCTTAAGCTGATATCAGACGGTTCACTCGAGTGATTGTTCACTCGAGTGATGGTTCATTTTTCTTTCATTTTATGTTCACACGGCTAAGAGGGAATGATTTAAAAATGAACATTCACTATTTATTTCTTTCAATATATCATCGAATGAAGTCGTGCGTCTTGGAATTACTTTAATTTATGATCATTTAATCAATTTTTACTGATATTTTTTTAGTGGTAGGACCACGCTGTTGACAGTTTTATGTCTAAAGCCGTGGGCCGGTTCATCCGGGGTATTACCACACTCTCGCAGAAAATCGTCGCTTGAGCAGTGGCAATATGCTGCTGTGCTTCGTTCCGTGAGCGAGAGAGCCGGAAGCCCATCTTTCTGGGTGGGTTTGGGATTATTGGCAGGGAGCGGCCTAGTTATACCTCTAGTGTGGTAAAGATCCATGGACGGCAGTAACACTTAACAACAGGTGTGCTGCTTACTCATTTGCCACCAGAGCACTAAAAAAAATCAAAGAGTTGACAAAAAGAAGTAAAGAAAACGTCGATGGTGATGGGTGCTACCATGGATTGAAAGAAAAAAATATTAGCAGCATCAAATACATTGTTGAGAGAACTAGCAGTTGAAGATCCTGATTCATATTGTAATAATCTTTTTAAAGTTCTCCAAAAAATGTAATGTATTTTGATCGATCCACTCGATCGATCAACACACACACATACACACACATTTGCCGCGTGCGACCAGTGCAAAGCAGCGCAGAAAATTATCAACACGGGACATCCTACGTCTACAGAACTTGAAACAAAATGACCGGACCCGAATGAAAGTTCTCTCAGTGTTCAGACTGTTCATTTCTTGTTCACTCGGAGTGCGAGTGAAAGATGCCGAATGCCAATATCCAACACTGTTGGATCGTTTCACTAATGAATTCATTCGGCAATAATGTTTCATTTTGTGTTCAGATGCGTCACTTCGAGTGAAAGATGCAAAATGAAAGACAAAAATGAACAAAAAATGAACCGTCTGATATCAGCTTTACCACATAACATAACTTTAGACAACAATACTATCGAATAGTTGCTTGCTATCGATAGTCCAAAATAGTCGATACTATCGATAGTATCGATAGTTTTGAGTTAAAACTAATGGTATTAGCGATACTATCGATAGTATTGATACTATCGAATGAATCACTATCGATAGTATCGATAGTATCGTTGTTATTGATAGTATTGCTCGTAGAGAGCTATCGATACTATCGATAGTATCGATAGTATTGACGTATTACAATACAATCGATATACTATTGATACTATTGCTTATACGTAAACTATCGATAGACAATTGATTGTCTATCGATAGTAGACTATCGATATGCAACACTAGTTCTAAGTAGTCTGTACTGCGTTAAATCTCTAAAGTGTAGAGTAACTTCAGCAAAGTAATATTTAAAATTAAAAACCTAAATACAATCCTTGTGTACTCAAATTTATTTAGGTGTGATTTTAAAAGTGGTATTCAACTCTCTCGCGAATATATGTAGACCGACAAAATGAGTTTTTCTAGTGATGAAGTGAATTTCCTTGTGTACCGTTACTTACAGGAATCAGGTATGGTTCATTGTACTTTTAGACGCTTATATTGATTTTACTTGTAATCAAGTTTTATTTATATTTTGATATATCGTAACTTCGTTCATATCTTCTTATTTTTAACCGACTTCATCATCTTCTTGAATATTTTCTAATACATAAAGCACTCAAATAATGATCAATTTCAGGGTTCCATCACTCGGCTTATACTTTTGGTATAGAGTCTCATGTATCTCAGAGTAATATCAACGGAGCTTTGGTACCGCCAGCGGCTTTGCTAAATATATTACAGAAAGGATTACAGTACACTGAAGCAGAAATAACTATTGGAGAAGATGGTTTGTAGAACAAATACTATTTTATTACAACTTTTGCTTGGATAATGCAACTTCATTCGATTGTAATATTTTTGATACCTTTCCATTGAAAGTTATCAAAAATATTAGCACAAATGCCCAGCTGGAAATGTTAAGGGATGGTGTTTATTGTAAGAAATATATATACACTCTAAACCAACATATGTATATAAAAATCTATTACAATTATACATATTAACATACTTATTAGCTATATAAATATGTGGAAAGAATGCCGAACAAATGTCTGGTTAAGAAGATATACAATGCGAAAGTGGAAGGATGTAGGTACCGGGGGAGACCGAGACTAACCTACCTAGACCAGATCGGTCATGTACTGAAGGAAGGTGGAGTCAAGAGTCTCCGAAACCGGCGAGCGTGTATGAGGAGAATTATGAATGTTAAGGAAGCGAGTGAAGTATGCAAAGATAGAGTTCTCTGGCACTCTGTACTCCCTGCCTACCCTGCAAGGGATATGGTGTGATGATATGTATGTATGTATGACATACATTGTATGTAAATATGTTCTTGGTCTAATTGTTGTTTGGTCTAAATTTATTCTATATTCTTATGGATTTGGTCTATTGGAGATTGACTGCAGATTCGCCCATTTATGAACTTCTGTGACTGGATAAGAAATACTAAATTAAAACAGACAAATTAAATCTTCAACTATTCTTGGGTTTTCAGGATTTTTTGGAAAAATGTACTGTGTGACAGACCTTTGTATATTACTTTACATAGTACAATACAATTATATATGTTGCTAAATTAAGCTTTACTCAATGACTATTCAAAATACTTCATAGTATGGTTATTGAATAGTTGCTAATTATCTGTGGTCGATAGAAAATCATTATCTTTAAAATTTTATTATTTACAACTTAGTTATTAATTTTTGAATAATATATTTATTATAAATGCTAAAGTAACTCTGTCTGTCGCTCTTTCACACCATAACTACTGAACTAGAACAACTAGTCTAACTAGAACAGATAGTCTAGAGCCTGATAATGGACAGGTAGGCTACTTTTTAATTAAAAAAGGGGTTGTAAAGGGGGATGAAAAGTTGTAAGGAAGTATTGTCATTTTTAAAGCCAGAAGCTTGAAACTTATTTTTAGGCTATTGATTAGATATAAATAAATATGACATTAAAATTTTGTAAAAAAGTCACCCTTAAGGGTTAAATTAAAAATAGGGGATGAAAAACTTTAGGAAAGTAACCTATTACGCAGGCGAAGCCATGGTCAGAAGCTAGTAGAATATATTTACAAATGCTTGTTGAAAAAGAGAAAATGAAGATTAAAGAATTTTTTTTTATATTTGAAATAAAACTGTTTGTATATATGTTGAACTGTATCCTAAAATTTTATTATAGTGCAGATTAAGAATCAACTTTTATAACACCCACAAGCAATGTTAGGTATTGTATATATGTTGTACTATGACATAGCAAAACATTATTTAACATATAATATTATTGATATATAGATGTTATTTTAATATGGTGGGATGATATGTATGTATGTATGTATTTTAATATATACATGTTATTTTTACAGGTTCAGAAATACGTATGACAGAGAGTTTAAGTTTGATTGATGCAGTGACACCTGACATAGTTGCAGCAAAGCAGAATGCTCATAATGCACAAAAACAGGCTATTAAAGCAGATCCAGGCTCTGGTGGAGAACAAAATGGTGTAGATGTATGTATTTTTATGTATATATTATCTTGAATTAACCTTATTGCTGTTTTTCAGTAACAGTTAGTACCAAACCAAATCATTCTTGGTGGGGAAACTATGAAGCAATATTAAATTCCAGATCCTCCAAGACTTTGTTACTGTCTTATTCACTCCTACAAGATAATTTTGTATTTATTGTAAAGATATATATCACTATATTATTTTATTATTGTGTGCAGATAGAGTTACACATATCAAATGGCTTAATTAAATTGCTGTTTCAAAAGTATATTATATAAAATAATGTCTTTGTGAGATTTTTTCTAAGGAGACATATGTTAAAAACTTTAAGCTACCTATCATGAAACATTGTTAGGAAATCATCCTTCACTGTTGTTGGTAATCTCATCTCCAATTTTGACAGGCAAGTATTGAGAACTCAAGTAGAGATTACAAATCATTTGAAGCAGTGTAAATAGGCTTCTCACTGAGTGGACAAATGATTTATTAAAAAATTCCTGGGAGCCATTGATGCCTCTTAAAAGTATATGGCATTCTATGAAGCAGGTTAAGTCCCGCAGTTTACAAAAAATATTTGATAAAAAGAATAAATCATAATTGAAAACTCACTTAGTAAGCTTTATTGCTGTGATCAAGTTTCTGCCAAGTATATATAAAAAGCCTATACATATGTAAAATCCATATATAAAAAAGTTTAAAATCATATGCATGTAATTGTAGATGTGTTTTAATAAATTAAAATGTGTTCAATTTTATATTTGATATTTTTCAGGCTACAACCTGCAGTGCAGCAACTACTACGGGTGGAGCAGCTACACCAAGTGCCCCAGAGAATATGGACATGGACCAGTCCATTGAGATCCCTGCTAGCAAAGCTACAGTTCTAAGAGGGCACGAGTCTGAAGTATTTATTTGTGCATGGAACCCCAGTACAGATTTATTAGCTAGCGGATCTGGAGACAGCACAGCGAGGTATTATAATTTATATTTATTTGTTTATGTATGTATATTGGTTGCAGTATGTTCACATAATAAGAATGAGATTCATCCTCCTTCATTTTCTGCAGCTATCGTAGAAGACAGTTAAAGAATGTAGTACATGACATGCTGGTCTTGGAATGCCAAGCAATTGCAAACTCGAAAGAAAGCCCTGTACCTACCCGTTGCGACTTATATGGATTGGTAAAAATATGTATAGTAGAAAAGTGACTCAAAAGGATATGTGTAGTAGAAATTATGGAAACTTCTCTAGATAATTTTAAATTAAAAAGAAAATAAATGTTAATGGCAATGTTTGTATAATAGTAGTGGTAGTACTTACTTTTGAATATTGTTTCAGAATATGGGATATGTCCGACAATCCTGCAACAACACCTAAACAGCTAGTATTGAGACATTGTATCCAGAAGGGTGGAGCTGAAGTACCAAGTAATAAAGATGTCACATCATTGGACTGGAATGTATGTAAACTATTTATACAATACATACAATTGATAATTAATAAATACAATTCATTGTAATAGAGGGAGAGCCTGTGATCGCCAGTCCTACCACATAGTATAAAGGCTAAAATTTTTTATGTGTAAGTACCCTACAGCAGGTAAGAAGGTTTGGATATTATGAACCTCGAACCGTGGTGGCTTTGGCAGGTAACAGGTAGTAAAGGTGAGCATAATTGCTGCCCAAAAACATTATAGCATAATGCGCAATTTTTTAGATACTATTAGAATATCATACCATCCGTTGCCAGACAATTTGTGGGGTGGCAACCCCCAGCTATACGCCTTTAAAGTTTAATAAATAATAATTCTACTTACGTCATAGTATAAAATCTGAGTTTTATATATGTTACTTGGTCAACTATTCAAAGATGTTTCCCAAACAGCCAGACAGTTTCAGAGGTTCTAACACTCTTCCAGACATAGTTGGAGATTAGCTGTGGGGACGAGCGCAGAGGCGTTTTATATACTATATGCAATATAAGTATAAGTAGTGGGTATGATTTATTGGTTAATCCAATCATACAAAAAAAATATTTTTATAAATTAAAAATATCTTTCATTTGATATCAATTTAATTATAATATAAAAGAACATAAATATTAATAATATAAAAAAGCAACTTGATCATTATTGTATAATAGTAGTTGGCTATGTCAATTTCTTCACCGCTACTGCAGTTTGTAACTTGATCATTTTCATTATCGTCTTCTTCTTCAGTTTCAGTAAAAATGTAAACAAGGTAGTGAGAATTTGAACATCTAAAAATTAATGTATAATAATTAAGATAACAAACAAGTAAATACCTGATGGAGCTATCAGTGCATCAGTGATAAAGTTTGAGAGCTGATCTCCATCGAACCATTTGAAATAATATTTGTTATCTTTGCCTACCCAACCACTATTTTCTGGCTGGTATACACTAGCATGTTTTAAGTGGGTATTATTCCACATAGTGGATAT
Source organism: Lymantria monacha (assembly GCA_905163515.2). Classification (NCBI taxonomy): domain Eukaryota; kingdom Metazoa; phylum Arthropoda; class Insecta; order Lepidoptera; family Erebidae; genus Lymantria; species Lymantria monacha. Next base: position 22,012,910 of record LR991082.1, read on the forward strand.
ATAATTTGCTCGTAGAAAGTGCTGTACCAGCTCGCTTATAATGATGGTAGACTACTAGCATCGAAATCCCGTAACTTTTTGATGTTAAAAGCTCGTTGACATCAGAGACTTTATATGTATTGATGAACATCTGGAGGCGAGCAGCATCAACATCAATAATCTATTTGTAAAAGTTTGCCTGGCTTTAACGCATTTACCGGATGCGATTATAATCCTGCATTTTTTCGGAAAGGTAAATTAAAACCTTACAAAGTCATGAAGAAGAGAATAGAATACCAGGAAGCTCTCATCAAGTTTGGACATGATAAATTATTTGAAAATATTGACGAACAGCAAAACATTTTCAAGTTTATACAAAAAATCATGTGTGAAGTGTATAATGTTGATGGGATCATTGATGTTAATGCTGTTCGGCTCCAGATGTTCATCAATACGTATACAGTCTCTGATGTCAACGAAGCTTTTAACATCAAGAAGTTACGGAATTTCGATGCTAATAGTCTACCACCATTATAAGCGAGCTGGTACAACACTTTCTACGAGCAAATTATATATCCACTTAACACTATGTAGAATAATGCCCACTTAAAACATGCTAGCGTTTATCAGCCAGAAAATAATGGTATGCAAAGATAACAAATATTATTTCAAATGGTTCGATGGAGATCAGCTCTCAAACTTTGTCACTGATGCACTGATAGCTCCATCAGGTATTTAATTGTTTGTTATCTTAATTATTATACATTAATTTTTAGATGTTCAAATTCTCACTATCTTGTTTATATTTTTACTGAAACTGAAGAAGAAGACGATAATGAAAATGATCAAGTTACAAACTGCAGTAGCGATGAAGAAATTGACATAGCCAACTACTTGTATAATGATCAAGTTCCTTTTTTATATTATTAATATTTATGTTCTTTTATATTATAATTAAATTGATATTAATTGAAAGATATTTTTAATTTATAAAAATAATATTTTTGTATGATTGGATTAACCAATAAATCATACTCACTACTTATACTTATATTGCATATCCTATTAATATTATAAACGTAAAAGTTTGTAATAATGTATGGATGTGAACATGTTTGTTGCTGCTAAAAACTACCGCATGGATTTTGATAAAACTTTATAGTAATATAGCTTGCACATTAGAATAACACATTGGCTATAATTAATAAAGATATTTTGCAAATTGGCTAAAATATAACGATAAAAATCGCTTAAGGCAGAAAAAAATTATATAATTAAAATAGAACTTCGTTCCACCCGGGTGTCCCTTAACACCTCTCGTAGTATATAAAACGCCTCTGCGCTCGCCCCTACAGCTGACCTTCAACTATGTCTGGGAGAGTGTTAGAACCTCTGAAACTGTCTGGCCGTTTGGGAAACATCTTTGAATAGTTGACCAAGTAACATATATAAAACTCAGATTTTATACTATGACGTAAGTAGAATTATTATTTATTAAAGTTTAAAGGCGTCTGGCAGGGGATTGCCATTCTACAAAGTGTCTGGCAACGGATGGTATGATATTCTAATAGTATCCTGTAGACACTAAAAAATTGAGTATTATGCTATAATGTTTTTGGGCAGCAATTATGCTCACCTTTGCTACCTGTTACATGCCAAAGCCACCACGGTTCGATGTTCATAATATCCAAACCTTCTTACCTGCTGTAGGGTACTTAAACACAATTTTTTTTAGCCTTTATACTATGTGGTAGGACTGGCGATCACAGGCTCTTAGTCCATAACTAAAAATTCGAAAATCAAAGAACACTACTTTTTGGACAAAACAAAGCTCATGTGTAATAACTAAAGACCGGATTATATGCATCATGAAAAGCTTGAAATATGCATGCAAATATGCATGAAAAATGCTTAAAATATGCATGATAAGTGTCAAAATATGCAACATTAAATAATAAAAAAATGACTTTTATTTCAATATCACATACAATTAGAGGTAAATTAACAATTATTTAACATTTTGTGCTCTTGTAGACATTAACAATTAGGTACTACTCTAAATGTTCGGTACTAAGATTGTGCCTTCTGTCACTCATATTATTTTTATAAGTGGAAAAGGCCCTTTCGACGTCCACTGAGGTAACTAGGCAGTACTTGAATTTGGGTGCTATCTTAGAACTTATTGTTTGTAGCAAAAGATCACCCATCCCATTAACAAAACTATCAATTTGATACAAAGGTTCAAAGCCTGGGTTGTTGATCAAAATATTTTCAAACTTTTCTTTAAGTTTACACGGGTACGCATTTGGCAATGTGGAGTTCATTTGACGGATTTTATTGAGTAACTGAATTGATTAATTTAGCGCCAAGCCTCGAGTTTAACAAGCTTTTTAATAGTCGTAGGTGTGTGGGAAAATTATTGCTATATGTTTTTTTATATCAGAATCGTTAAATGCTTCCTTAGACTGACAAACTACCATTGCTTCTGCACTATCGAAGTCATTTATTATACCTTTGATGTCCTCGAAATGTTCATTGTAAAATAATACAGCTTCGATCCACGTATCCCATCGAGTTACCAATGGTTCAGGAGGTAGAGGGACATTTGGCAGCTTTTCTTTATAGGCATTAATGCGAGCAGGTGCCTTAAGGAACACTTTCTTTGTTGACGAAATCTGTTTATTTACATTTCCAAACGTGGATCGTACGTCTTCAACGAGTCGATGTACTCAATGAGCAAAGCACGTCACATGTATCAAATTGAGATAAAATACTTGAAGGGCTTTGGCTGCCTTGATCATATAGGGAGCAGCATCTGAGCACCCTACGGCTAATCGGTATGGCCGGCTATAACGTAAGATTTAATTCCTTCATTAACTATCCTACCCAGAAATATTGCAAATGTAAGGAAAATATGCGTCTTCACAAGTTTTAAGGTAAAATATGCAATAACCGCTGAAAATAGGCTAAATATGCAAATGCATATGCAAATATGCAATTGCATATAATCCGGTCTTTAGTAATAGCCATGCTATTCCAGTAGCCTAAGTTGACCTAAATTGGAACTATAATTCTCATAGTTATCATTCAAAATTTACTTAAGACACACAAATTTGTTAGATAGATTGCATAATGAGCAATCGTTCAGGCAACAGCTTTGTTGAAACATAGCAAGATCTTCTCATTCGATATTCTACAGTATCCAAAAAAACAAGTCTATAAGCATTGTTATAAACGATAATTTACGGCGTAGCGATCTCAATACTGATGCAGATCTCAACTGCATCGCGTTATGAAATTTATAAGCGTGGTGTGTGGAGATTTAAATGGGCAATTACGAAATTGCCTACAACATTTCTTAAAATAAGGCTTTCTATAATAATTACGCCAAAAATTAACTGTAGTAAAAGTATATTATACAGTCCAGTAACGACACATGTACTTTCAATTAAAAACATCGACAGTTAATTTTTAATGAAAGTTTATGAGTGTGACAAACTTTTTGTATTCAATTGCACTCATACTTAAGGATGAAGCTGGTGTTTGGTATTAGTAATTATAAGGCTGCTGATACAATACACTGGCTAAATGGTTTGATATTGAGTTGAAAGGAGTAGTGTTATACTGACCATTTACGACAAACTTTATATTTTTTTGGAGTTCAGCTCATGCCTACTGCTGTTATTGTACTAATGTTCTGTTTTTGCAGTGTGATGGCAATCTATTAGCAACTGGTTCTTACGATGGGTATGCACGCATTTGGACGACAGATGGCGCTTTGGCATCCACACTGGGTCAACATAAAGGCCCTATATTTGCTTTAAAATGGAATAAACGCGGCAACTACATTTTGAGTGCTGGAGTAAATATAAAATTACTTACTATATCCATTTAAATATTGTGATAATTACTATTAAAAACTACCTTTTGCATAATTTCAGGTTGACAAAACTACAATTATATGGGATGCATCAACAGGACAATGCACTCAGCAATTCTCCTTTCACTTAGCACCAGCTCTCGATGTCGACTGGCAGACAAACACTTCATTTGCATCATGCTCCACTGATCAATGCATCCATGTATGCAAACTAAATGCTGACAAACCAATCAAAAGTTTTCAAGGACATACTGTGAGTATATTATAATTGAGTTAATACTTATTTGAATTATATTATTATACTTTCTTCTTCAGCTCATAGATGTACCACTGGCCTAATGGGTTGGTTAAATTTTCCTTTTTTTTGCAGTGATGTTATCTAGTTACATCCTATGGTAGAATTTAAAGATATTTATGAGAAAGGAAGGGATAGTTACACATTATATTCTTAGCCTGATAGGATGAGTTCCTTAAACTCATTAGTAATTTGTGAAACATATATTTTAGAATACAGTTTTTAACTCTCCATGTGGTGACGGAGTAAGAATACAATTCACCACTCCCTGTCTTATCTGTGGGTGATCGTAAGGGACAACTAAAGGATATAGAATGCATATAACATTTATGCAAGAAAAGGGAAACTCCAAACAAAACCCTATACCAATAGGTCAGTTTCACTCTTATTATGGAGGAGGCTTGAGGCCAACAATGGAACATATGAGCGGAGATTAATAGTTTTTTAAAAGGAATGAACATATGAGCGGAGATTAATAGTTTTTTAAAAGGAATACTTGCCATTTTCTATAGTAAATAGTTTTTATTTGAATGACATTAGAATGCAATTCAATACTCCTTTTTTGCTAGTGTTGTAAAAGGCAACTAAGAGTTAATATTGTAATAGACATAAAACTGAATCTTAACTTGGGATGATTGATATTCATCGATGTTGAAGAAACGTTGATGTTTAGCTGGAGATCATCGATTTTTTGTTTTTAATAACATCGATACATCGATGTTAAGAGAATAAACTATTGAAACGTTAATATATAAGGATATCTAGCGTTAAATAGATGGATGTACATACTTAGCTATAAAGTTCAACCATCTTATCACTAGATCACACTAATCAACGTAACCGAAATAGCTGTACAAACGTATTTCTTATTTATGTAACCGCTGGTACCGCTTCCATGACATCCGTGGCTAGCCCGGCCTTTGCATTCCCTGAGGTATTGAAAATATCGATGTTTTTCTGTCGACGTTTATCATACATCGATACTTATGGACCGATGTTAACATCGATGTTTTTTTTAATATCGAGCATCCCTAATCTTAACCCTATACTAATTAGTCTGGACCAGTGTGTTGTAGTGTTGCCCGTTATGACAGATATGTGCTGGTAAAGAATTTCTATTGCATCTGTATTAGATATAAATAGACTGTTAATATGGCAATCAGAGATGTGACTTATCTAAGATACAAGTATCTGAAATACAGATACAAGATACGTATTTCCATCTTGTATCTAAGATAATTTTTACTTTTGTTTGGTATCTTAGTATTTTATAAATACTTTTTCTCAAAAATACAGTTAGTAATATGTTAGCAGACTTTTATAAAATGATTAGTCCAACATTCCATTGATGTCACATTTTTTAACAAACTGTGCTAGATTTTTCATAATTTTTAATGTCTTTCTTTTAAAATCCGCAAGCAACCCAAAACAAATAATATCGCCATACAGTTTTACAAGTCACGTGTTTAAAATGTAGTGCTGTTATTGGTCAATATCATTTTAGGGGACTTTGAAAATAGTTATAGTTATGTTTGCAACTAACATTATTTTTTAGATTGAATTTATGGCAAATTTTAGTGAGTCACTTTAATAAGCATAGTCTTATTGCAAATAAAATTTAAAAATCTTTCCTACAATGTAAAAATGTCTCAAAAATAACTGTAGGTTTTGAAACTATACCTTTTATTGCAACGATTAACACGATTTATTCGTAAATAATATTAATGTAAATTATCAAAAATAATAAGTGAAGCGCAGTCATAACGTGAACCTTTGTTTAAAAACAAGGGTTCACGCTATGACTGCGCAAATTACAGAGCCATAAGCTTGACCAGTTTGGCAGCAAAAGTGTATGGTAAAATTATTGAAAGGAGAATGAGGATGGTGTCCGATGGTTTACTGTGTGAGACACAAGGAGGTTTCAGGAGTGGAAGGGGATGCATGGATCAAGTGTTCTCTCTGCGCAACATTGTGGAGAAGCATCTGGCTCTAGGTCAGAGGGTTTTCTGCAGTTTTGTGGATCTGGAGAGAGCATTTGACACAGTTGTACGAAAGGAACTTTGGGACATTTTACCGGAGTATGGTATTAACGGTAAACTGCTACAGGCCGTGCAGTCCAGTTACATGGGCTGTAGAGCCTGTGTGCGTCTGGATGATGGAATGTCGTCTTGGTTTGACGTCAATATCGGCGTTAAGCAGGGGTGCGTTCTGTCAGCCAGGCTGTTTATCATATATCTGGATAAATGTCTCCAAAGGTTGAACGATATGAATGTGGGAGTCCAGATGGGCGACTCAGCGGTCACTGCTCTGCTATATGCAGATGATGCAGTCCTGCTGGCATAGTCAGCGACTGACCTGCAGACCCTATTCGACACAATGACAGAAGATTGTAAGAAAAGGGGTCAACGCGTGAATGTGAGCAAAACCAAAATAATGGTCTTTGAAAGAGACGAAGCCAGAACAGATGTAAGAGTAACAATAGGTAATGATATACTAGAGCAAGTGGATGAATTTGTATATCTTGGATGTGGATTTAGCCGAGATGGAAGGTACACCACTGATATAGAGCGAAGAGTGAATGCGGGAAATAGAGTGAACGGAGCGTTGGGGCAACTTGTCGGTAGTCACCACCTCAGCCAGAAGGCACGTGTAGCAATACATAACTTGCTTGTCCCAACATTACTAAATGGAAGTGAGAGTTGGGTATACAGAAAAAGGTATGAAAGTAAAATTAATCGATCGCATTCGTAACGACGACGTAAGAGAGCGAGTAGGTATGAAAGAGAGTATTGGTGTAAAGTTGCGGTGGTGACCTCAGCCAGAAGGCACGTGTAGCAATACATAACGCAGTGCTTGTCCCAACATTACTGTATGGAAGCGAGAGTTGGGTATGCAGAAAAGAGTATGAAAGTAAAATTAATGCGGTCGAAATGCGATCTCTGCGGAAAATCTGTGGAGTTAGGCTGATCGACCGCTTTCGTAACGACGACGTAAGAGAGCGAGTAGGTATGAAAGAGAGTATTGGTGTAAAGATGCGAAAGGGCATGCTCCGATGGTTCGGACATGTGGAAAGAATGCCGAACGAACGTCTGGTTAAGAAGATATACAATGCGAAAGTGGAAGGATGTAGGTACCGAGGGAGACCGAGACTAACCTACCTAGACCAGATCGGTCATGTACTGAAGGAAGGTGGAGTCAAGAGTCTCCGAAACCGGCGAGCGTGTATGAAGAGAATTATGAATGTTGAGGAAGCGAGTGAAGTATGCAAAGATAGAGTTCTCTGGCACTCTGTTCTCTCTGCTTACCCTGCAAGGGATATGGCGTGATGATATGTATGTAAAATACACTGAAATTCATTAAAATAAAATCTTGTTTTCTTACAAAAGTATTTTCATATTAAGAAGTATTTAGAAGATTTGGTATTTGAAATACTTAATTTAAAAGTATCTTGCATTTTGTATTTCAGATATTTCGTACAGGGTATTTTGTACATCTCTGGCGGCAATATATATAAATATACAATCCCATTATCATTTCCATAAATAAAAATTTGGAATTGCCATATTAAATCTTTTATAATTTTTCAGAATGAGGTAAATGCCATAAAATGGGATCCTCAAGGACAACTGCTAGCTTCATGTTCAGATGACATGACATTGAAGATTTGGTCAATGAAACATGACACTTGTGTCCATGATTTACAAGCCCATTCTAAGGAAATTTATACAATTAAATGGTCGCCAACTGGTCCTGGAACACAGAATCCTAATATGAACCTTATCTTAGCCAGTGCATCATTTGATTCTACTGTTCGTTTGTGGGATGTTGAGAGAGGTGTGTGTATACATACTTTGACAAAACATACTGAACCAGTTTACAGTGTAGCATTCTCTCCTGATGGCAAGTTCCTTGCTAGTGGTTCATTTGACAAGTGTGTACACATTTGGTCCACACAAACAGGAGGACTTGTGCATTCATACAAAGGCACTGGAGGTATTTTTGAAGTGTGCTGGAATTCACGGGGCACAAAAGTGGGTGCAAGTGCTAGTGATGGAAGTGTATTTGTGTTGGATTTACGTAAACTATAACAACAGGCCTCAGTGGCCATTAGGGATACAGTTTGTATATTTAATCATAAAAAGATCCGAAAATGATTAATTATCCCATTGGTTAAACTAACAAACATACAAAGATGAACTTTAAAGAACAGTTTATTAATTTTTTGATTGAATGATATAATAATACAGTGTAATACAGTTCCATATAATATAAAGAAGTGTTTAGATTTAAAATACGCATTTTATTTTGTCTGTTTAGACTACCTATTTCAAATAACCATAGGATAGCTTTTTTAATTATGTAACCAATAAATAACACTCAATTATATGTACTTGCTTTTAAATTTATATTTTAATAAAGAGATTGTGCTTGATGTAAGATATTGTGCTTGCAGTGATTTAACCAACAATAAACAATTAGCTTAATATAAATGACTGTTATTATAAACTCATTTGCAAAAAAAACGGGCGGTTTTGATTTTCATTCATATTTAAAAAGATACAATACCAAAAAGGTTTCAATCGTTTGTACACGTTACTGGCCGGTTTTAAAAATGCTGTGGTATTTAAAAAAGTACGTTCTAAATTCAATTTTTCATTTGATGTTCATTTTTACAGAAAACCCCTTTTTATCCTACATTTTTGGCGCGAAGTTCCAGAAGTTAACATCGACTTTCATAACTTTTATTCAATTTTTATCGATTAATTTCATATCCTTGACTGTCAAAGCTTTATTTAATGCTGTTTGGCTGTATCAAAAATGGTAGATAAAGTGGTAAAAGCTACCAAAATTATCGCGCTGCTTGAAGAGGGTTGCAGCCAATGTTTCGTGGCTAGGAGGCTAAATGTTAGTCGCTCGACAGTCCAAAGGACCTGGCAGCGATATCAGGAGACTGGTTCCGTCGAGAGAAGGCCTGGTTCTGGAAGAAAACCATGTACCCAACCACGGGATGATCGTTTTCTTGTGAGTCGCGCATTGAGAAATCGCAAATCTTCGTATGTGGATCTTAAGAACAACCTCCAAGAAGTAAGAAATGTGCATATTAGTCTATGGACGGTCAGGAGGAGGCTTCTCGCTGCCAATATACGCAGTCACCGCCCGGCCCGCGGCCCCAAATTACTCCGTGAGCACAGAGTTCACAGGCTTAGGTTCGCTAGAAATTGTGAATCATGGACTCAAGACGATTGGAATAGGGTTTTGTTCTCTGATGAAGCCAGGATATCTCTGTTCGGTGAAGATCGACGTCGGCGAGTGCTAAGAAGACAAGGAGAACGCTTTGCAGAGGCATGTTTCGAAGAAATCACACCTTATGGTGGGGGCTCTGTTATGTTTTGGGCAGGAATAAATTCAATGGATCGTACAGAGTTAGTCTTCATTGAAAACGGCTCACTGACTGGGCATCGATACATAACGGAAGTTCTAATTTCTCATGCACAACCCGCATTGGCCGCTCTAGGTGAAGACTCGATTTTTATGGACGACAATGCTCGCGCCCACCGATCCCGCGATGTTAATGCGTATGTGCAAGAGGTCGGCATTCGTCGTTTGGATTGGCCAGCTCGAAGTCCCGACCTCAATCCCATAGAGCATGTCTGGGACGTTCTGAAACGGCGTGTGAGATCAGTACACCCGGCTCCGCAGACCATCAGAGAGCTGAAGAATGTGATTACTGCGGAGTGGGAACGTATTCCGCAAGCAAGTATCCGGGATATACTCGCTAGCATGCCCAGACGAATTCAAGCTGTGATTTTAGCTAGAGGGGGTCACACTCGATACTAAACATTTATCTGCTTTTACTTTATTAAAGAAAAACAAACAAAAAAACTTTTTTATTTTTACTTCATGAGCATATGCACTACTAGCGAATATACACTACTAGCGAGGTTTAGCATTATTTCCCATAAATTGTATCTAAATTTTATGAAATACTGATGAAAACGATTATTTTCTTATTAATTTACCAAATTGTGTGGATAAAACTACCTATAATTATCAAACAAAGAAATATTAACATTTGAAATGGTTCATTGCTTAGGTGCCCGTTTTTTTTGCAAATGAGTGTATAAGACTGTCAATTTTGATAAATCTGCTGGAATCTTAAAAGAAACATTTACAGGTCTGTCATAGATTAAAGTTTAATTATTTTTTGTTATTTGAAATAAAACTACTTTCACAGATTCTATCGCGTTTATATTTGATTTTTTATTTGCCAACGTTTCAAACACTTTACAGTGATCATGGTCACGGGAGGACTGGCCACTGAAAAGTGTTTGAAACGTCGGGAAATTAAAAATCAAATACAACCGCGATAGAATCCATAAAAGTAGTTTTATTTCAAATGTGTAATACTCGCATAAACATTAGAAGTCATTATATTTTCTGTTATTTCATAATTAAAACTAATAACAGTATTAGAAACCTTTTTAATATTTTTTTTTCTTAATGAAGCACTGATAAGTGGCTTTATTCTTCAAATTATTTTCTAAGGTATTCAACAAGTTTGGAACATGTTTTGAGTTTTAAATTAATCAATTTATATTACTGATGTCGCAATAACAAAAAATATTATGTCATTGGTCTTTTATATGACAATAAATCGTCATGTTGATACAAAGTATGTAACTTTTCATATAGAAATTTGAAAAAAAATAATAAATCATCATATTGCCCTTCATACGGTTGACAATATGGATGCTGTTCCTGTTCACTGTGCACTGGGTAATGGTTTGTGAGATATGAATTATAATGTTCACTACGTCCCCAGGCACATATATGTATTTCTAGTAGTAGTTGATGCAAAGCTTCTATTGTTGAAAGATACCATCTTGGACTACCACGCTGGTGTCGCCAAAACTGAGAAGCCCTATTTTGTAACACTATTTTAGGTATTTTCTGTAACCTACTATCAGCATAAATGCCTCGACTCTGATTCCAGGTACTGTCTATCAAAACTACTCTATCTATTGGTAATTTATCTACATGATATATTTCATTATCATAATTATCCTGTAGTACTTTGGTCATTAAAGTGCCTACATTATATCCAGTTGGTAACTCCGCTAATAATAAGTCAGAATAACTAGGTGCATTTGATTTGCCTATAAATAGTTCTTGGACTGTTCTTGCCTCTGTTCCTGGGTACAACAAAACAGTTCTACCATCTAGCACATATTCTGGTACATCTGGATACGTGTAAACATTTACATCAAGTGGAGCTAAAACGGCTGCATGTGCTGATGTGCTCTTACCGTCGATTTCACGACGATGTTTAATTATATCTACATTTATGGGTAGCTAAAAAAGACAAGCAATATCAATATCAATTTTTGATGAAAGTAAAATTTACACATTGAACCAATAATAAATGTCTCTTACCTTACATTGTGGGATACTTCCCTCTAACTGTGATACTGGAACGAAACATGTATAGCAAAAATACATTCGAGATTTCCCACAACGCGGGCAAGCGCTACGGTTAGTTATCATTTTTAATTCTTTTGAATTTGTAATAATCATTCCTTCAAAGGGTTTGTCATCTCGATTACGAGCTTCTGGACTTTTGGGATTCATATTCTTATTAAATCTTACAAAGTTATGTACTGTAAACAATACACAATACAGCACTTGGGCCACAGCCAGACTTTTTTTTTTGGTTCTGTTCGTCCATTCGGACAGGCAAAGGGGTCAAAGCCCATACAGCCAAGTCTCATTTAATTATTTTTCATACATTGTTCATCATTTCTTCATATTATGTAGCCTTAATACTAATAGTCATTGTCTGTCAGTAAGTCAAGTCGTTACCATTAATCGGGTGCTGATAACCTAATCAATGATTTTCTTTGGGAATTTTGGACAAATATGAAAATACACGTAAACCACTATTATACCATATTCACTACACTTCAGCACTTTAACTGTACCATATTGCATAAAATACCAGCATAATTATTCAATATAACACCACAAAACACTAAAGAATGAATATAATACAAGAGCGTGACATGACATTTCCACATTCGCGCCAAAACTCCACAGCCACAGACTAAGTAGTAATATAGACGGACATCTGTAGAACTAGTTTTGCCAACAAGACCAATGAAGAATATGCTAAAATGGTGTTAAAATTATGCCAAGTGCTTTATAAAAATGCTAAAAAATTGTGCTAAGATTTTTTCTTTATTTTTTCTGCTAACACAATTTTAAACGCGGGTGACTGGATCGGGGAATTAGTCCGTTACCCGCCGAGAGGATGGATGACCGCGTGAGGAAAGACTGACGTCCTCCCCGAGGGGGGACGCATATATATTTATACGTATTTTCGTTTATTGCGTTCGCCCAAGAAAATAAAAGAATACATACGCCGTACGACATTCAAGGAGGCATCATTTTATTCAAAGTTTACGAAACAACAATGAATTGCATTTACCTAAATCCTACCTGCTACCAGAAACAAATATATCTGTACCATATGCTATTTGGGTGATAGAGCTTTTGCACTTGAAAAACATATAACGAAACCATTTCCTAAACGTAACATTACAAGGGAGCAAAGAATATTCAACTACCGATTACGCAGAACTAGAAGAATTATTGAAAACACTTTCGGCATCCTTGCGTCCCGTTTTCGAGTTTTTAGACAACCGCTAAATGTAAATCTTGAAAATATAGATGCTTAGCTGTATTGGAAAGTTGTGTTTTACACAATTTATTGAGGAAAAATTCTTGACAATTTTTTTAAAAAATAATTTATTTGCTATAATATCCCACGCATTTCTTTTTTGTATAATATTTTTATAAGCTTCACAATTGAAGTCCCAAAGGCAGGGCAAATCTTTATATAAGTCAAGAAGTTCAGTACTAACAAGCACTGCGTTATGTATTGCTGCCATAACGCAGTGCTTGTCCCAACATTACTATATAATGGAATATAGATATACCTGCCTTCTGACTGAGGTGGTGGCTACCGAGAAGTTGTCCCAACGCTCCGTTCACTCTATTTCCCGCATTCACTCTTCGCACTATATTAGTGGTGTACCTTCCATCTCGGCTAAATCCACATCCAAGATATACAAATTCATCCACTTATTCTAGTACATCATTACATGCGTGATTATCTATTTATAAAAACTTGATTACGAGCGAAGAATTATTGTCACACATGGGATTCCAACCCACGCCTATTGGAAATCTGTTCCAATCGTGCTACCACTTACACCAGGGTGAGCTGTTTTATTACATGCTATTCTCGGCTCTTATTATATTTTCGTCTTTAAAGGAGACGTGTCATCTACCTGTCAATGTTTACACATTATACAGATTTAATACTCTAACTTTGCAGTTGTTTACAGTATTGTATTAAACGATGACACGATCCTGTTATTCAAATTATATCTGTATAACTAGCTTTCGCCCGCGACTTCGTCCGCGTGGAATAGGTACTTTGGGCTAACGTTAACTTCATCTCGCGAATTCGTTTACGTAAAAGATGCAAATATTTTAAATAATACATACGTTAAAGTTGTTTTAGGTACCTACATGACGCTTTTATTAGTAAGAGTGGAACATTAAACCTTAAGTAAAAGTATTGGGTCTTATCTATACTTTTTATAGATACATACATACATACACTTACGCCTATTTTCGATTACGCATACTTTTAATGCGTATGACCTCGCTGTGTGGTAGCGGCTACGAATACCTACTACCAATCATCACTTTGCTCGTGGATGTCGTAAAAGACAACTAAGAGCCTTAGAACGACCTGGGCCAACTCCATCTGATGCCGTTTAATCAACAATTATATTCCCAAGGAGGGTTGACGTCTGGCAGGCGGCCGGTCATAAAACTATTGCCTATAACTTTTACAATAAGTACTATGAATGAAGAGTACTTATTGTATGGACCCCAAAAATAGGAGAATGATGATGATGATGACCTCTCGTGAACAAATCTCCAATTTGGTCCAGAAAAGTATGACGTGGTCTTCCCCTTGTATTCGTCGCATTCATGATTGCTTTACATGTTTACTTCGCCAACCTCTGCCCACTCATTCTTTCTTCCGCTTCGAGTCCAACCCACCTCAGCATACCAGCCACGGAGTATTTGCTCCGTGATACCAGCGCTCTTTTATAACATTATACCTAATTTTATCTTTCATACTTACGTCACACACGTTACGAAGAGCTGTCAGCTCTACGGCATTTATTCTACTTTCATGTCTTCCATATGTCTTCAAATCTAACTTTCACTGCCATACATGAGGGCAGGCACTAATACGTCCTATACTCATTATTATTATTTAGGATTTGTAAAGCCGGCGGAAGGTCATGAGAAGAAAACAAAACTAAAAATGTAGTGTGTGCAAAAGTAGGTACTATGAAATAACATTAGTTTGAGTTCTTTTTAATATAAGATTATAGGACCCAGTATTTTTACCATAAATGCGCGCTCAGTACTTGATCATTATTTTGCTGCGATGTTATTTTTAAACTGCGATATTTCCTAAGATATTCATTGAAATCATATAATGTAAAGGGCAATTTTGTTTTAAATTAAATACTTGTGATGAATAACTTATTTATTTGGATAAGGATTAATATTATGTTTATAAAAACACCTTCGAAAATATCATATTATTTTAAAATAAATTTGATTAGTATAAAAAAGGTTATAGCTGGGGGGGCACACTTAAAACATTACTTATTTTTACTGACCGTCGCGCCGCCTACAGATTGGTTGTACAAACTTAACTGCTGCCATTTTGTCCTGCCTGTCAAACGTTTGACAACTGAAAATTGTTATTTTTTGTTCCTAGCGTAGGTACTTATTGTCATGGATTTATTTTCGGTTATTGATATTTTTCTGAAAATTATCTCAAGTTTCAATGTTAGGCTGATATTATTATTGTTTAATTATCAGCTGATATGTTTTTTTTTATATTTCAGGGTAGCTTTCATAGTAAAAGAAAATTATATGTAATTACACATACACATGTAGATATGTATATATATTACTTCAACTTTAGTTCACCGCCTAAACTCTGGGTGGCAGCACTTTCCATACATGCATATTTTATCATCGAGTTGCCACTCTTTTTCAATTTAATAACTTTACTCTTTGGGTTATAGTGAGCCAATCTTAAAAGATAGACATATGCTTTCGCGGACTTTTATTTAGAACTTTGAAAGGGGAACAATTATGTAGTACATAATTTTCACGCAACTTTAACCGTTTACGCAGCGGAAGCTGTCAAAAGGAAACAAAAACCCGATTTTGAAACATTCTTCACTGTTGCTCTGCTCCTATTAGTCTTAGCGTGATGATATATAGCCTATAGCCTTCCTCAATAAATGAGCTATTTAACACTGAAAGAATTTTTCAAATCGGACCGGTAGTTCCTGAGATTAGCGCGTTCAAACAAACAAACAAACTCTTCAGCTTTATAATATTAGTATAGATGTGTAAACATTGACGGTTAGATGCTGGGGGGGCACACTTAAAACATTACTTATTTTTACTGACCGTCGGGCCGCCTACAGATTGTTCGTACAAACTTAACTGCTGCCATTTTGTCCTGTATGTCAAACGTTTGACAACTGTTAATTATTATTGTTTGTTCCTAGCGTAGGTACTTATTGTCATCAATCTATTTACGGTTATTGATGTACTTTCTGAAAATTATCTCAATTTTCATTGTTAAGCTGATATAATTATTGCTTCGTTATCAGCTGTTATCATTATGTTTTTTTTATATTTCAGGGTAGCTTTCATAGTAAAAGAAAATTCTATATAATTACATATACGCATGTAGATATGTATATATATCACTTCAACTTTAGTTCACCGCGTAAACTCTGGGTGGCAGCACCTTCCATACATGCATATTTTATCATGGAGTTGCCACTCTTTTTCAGTTTAATAACTTTACTCTTTGGTTAGATGGCACACGTCTCCTTTATAGACGAAAATATAATACGAGCCTAGAATTGAATGTCGTCAGTCGCTCACGCTGGTGTAAGTCGTAGCACGATTGCAACGGGTTTCCAATAGGCGTGGTTCAAATCCCATGTGTAACAATAATTTTTCGCTCGTAATTAAGGTTTTACAAATGATTTACAAAATAAAGTAATAATGATTATAAAATACCAAATGTGGTATATATAAAATACCAAATGTGGTATATATAGTATTACTTAATTTTATGTAAAAGAAATGTGAAGAATACTTTGCCGAAATGTGCGGTAGCACTGCATAGGGTACAGAATATACGTATGATTTCGCATTTATTTTAAATTGCTATTTATATATTTTCTCAGTGGATTGTAATGCATTTCTGTTGTGCTATATTTTTTCGCAACGATTTTATACTTTCTATTTTCTCAGTAGGGGAGACTGGGTACGGTTGTGCCAGGGTACGGTAGTGACAGTCGTTATAATAGCGAAACTATACTGAATACGGGGAAGAGTGTAAGGAGGAAAAGAAGCGCGATGCATTTCTACACATGTTGCCCAGTATTGCGTTAGCTGGTGCGCGACGTAAATCAAAGCAGGAGGCCACATTGCTTTTTAACAGCCAAAAGTAACTTTTTTTGTTCAGATTCTTTTAATATTTACTCTTATTGCTATATAGATATACTATTACAAATATTTTTTTGTTTTGAATTGAATATTAGTAGTTAATAACAAATGATTACTTTTTACGTGGATAATTTAGGTTAGTCATGGTGTTTTATTATTTTCAGAAGCATGCGTTGGGTACGGTTGTGACAAATGTAGTGGGTACAGTTGTGACATATATTTTAGGCTTGTGTAGGCGCATATTCTGAAAGTAAGGCTGGCGAAAAATGGTTCAAATGCCAAGGGACATGCGGATTCTGGTCCCATGTAGAATGCGTAGGTGATATTCACTATTATCTTTGTCGTATATGTAATAAATCTGACTAGATCTTAGTATGCTCATATATTCATAAACGTTTATTTTTTAAAGTTTCTGTTACAATTATAGCAAAACTTTTTTTAGTTACCTACCGTAAATTTAAGTCTAGTTAATATTTTGAGTCATTCTAAAAAGGTTGTGTTACAATAACGTTAGATGTTACAGTTTATGAATATTTTTAAGCATGTTGTCATAGTTACGGTAATTTAAATTTATTTAAAGTATTGATTGATTCTAAGATGGCTGTTATCACAATAATAATAACATTTAATAGTTTAGTAACTTTATAGTTACGGTAATTTAAATTTAGTTAACACTTTGATGGATTTTATGATTTTAAAGAAGATGGTTAAAATAACATCAGATGTTGCAGTGCCTTATTAATTATAAGAGTAGAAGTGATCGTAGATTTAATTTAATTTGATATATAAATGTAAACTTTATATAGAAGAAAAGTATTTTGTGGTATGTTTAACATTTCTAACAATAAAAGTTATTATTAACCATTTCTGGGAATGTATATGTCTGTCACTACTGACCCCAACCACTGTCACAACCGCCCTTGGGGTGTGGTCGGTTGTGACATTTTCCCTATTTTTGTCAAATTTGATGCTATTAATAATACAGCGTATTTTGAGACAAAATTTCAGTATTTTTGAGAAGACAAATGTACAAACTACGATTTAAATAATTTTTGTCTCAACTAACTAGTAAATTAACAAAATTATTGACGGTCAAACCTAAATGGTCACAACCGTACCCAGTCTCCCCTACATGGATTGTAGTGCATTTCTGTTTTGCTATATTATTTCGCAACTATTTCATATCGTGCGCACATTACTTTCGTCGATGTATGTATGTAGGTACTCATACAATATATGTACATCACATCACATCTATTGAGTGGCACTGTGGTATTTGTTGAATTTTAATTTCATACAATAAGAATTACAACAGTTTGCATGTCTTCATTAATATTTTATGACCGCATAATAAAACAAAAAGGCTGTAAAAACAGATTTATTTCATATTCTACTGATTAGAAGATAGAAAATAAATTCTCATAGAAATCAATTTTCATATTTCAATAAATTAATACCTTAACTCTTAATATTAATGTACTTTATAAAATTTTATTATTCTTATAATCTAATTTTGATTGTTTTTATACTACTACTATTTCTCAAATCTAATATGAACTTAAAAAATTAAATGTATTAAATTTTCGTCAACGGGTTTCGATAATTACACACAAACACTATTATCATTAACTACATACAATAATAAGCAATCTATGCACCTTAATATTACCTGAATATTATAACACAGTGCAAATTAAGGAAATAAATATTACTATAATTGATAATAAATACCGTAAGTTTTTAATAATGACAAGGAGTGCGAGATGTATAGAGACATATTTTACAACACAGTTGATCTCGTATAAATGCCCAAGTATCGACGACAATTAGGACAATAATGTTCAACATTTCTCCATCTCTTTGTCACATAAGGTATAATGCAGCAACACAGCCACCTGAAAATATTAATTTCAAGTTAAACAACAGTCATAAAAGGCAGTACGTAGTAATCAGATATTCAATAAAATATTTATTCACTAATAGGCAGATCCTAGTCCACAAACTTAAAGGATTTAAACATGATCCAGCTTATTCATTAAAACTTGCATGTGCCAACTAATGATGTTATATTATGACATAACCTATTATTGTTTAATTCTAAAACAACCAGATGAAATGATTAAGCATTATTTTAACAATATTACGTAACGAAAATACAAAATATTTAGGTCATAAATAGTTTAGCCAAAAAACGCACATTCCGGGTAATATGCATTGAGTATTTATCATCATCATCATAATTTCAGCGTATCGCCGTCCACTGCTGGACGTAGGCCTCTTCTTCCACGTAGTCCTGTGCCGCCTGCATCCATCGACGCCCAGCAACTTTCACCAGGTCGTCTGTCCATCTAGTGGGTGGGTGTCCTACACTGCGTCGTCCGGTACGTGATTGCCACTCTAGAACCTTTTTCCCCAGCGGTTGTCGGTTCGTCGAGCGATGTGGCTCTGGCCTGTCCATTGCCACTTCAGCGTGCTAATTCTTCGTGCTATGTCGGTTACACCCGCGGATTTCTGTATTTCTGCGGATTTCTGTATTACGGATTCTATTACGCAGAGAAATCCCGAGCATAGCTCGCTTCATAGCATGCTGAGCGACTTTGAGCTTGGTTATGAGGCCTACATTTAGGGACCACGTTTCCGTGCCGTTAAATGATCATTTATGGGTAATTAATTAATTAAATTTTCCGTGTGGTGACGGAGTAAAAATAAAATTCACCACCTATCTTATCCGTCGGTGATCGTAAAAGACGACTAAGGGATATAAAAAGCATACAACATCTATGCAAGAGAAGGAAAACTCGAAACAAAACCTTATACCAACACGTCTAATAAGCGTGGTATAGTAAGTCAATTTACCTCCCATTATGGAGGAGGCTCGAGCCCAAGAGTGGTACATATATGAGCTGAGGTGAGATGATGATTATGGGTAATTAATGGATTTATGAATATTATTAAATCCGTGTGGTGACGGAGTAAGAATACAATTCATCATTTCTATCTTGCTTATAAATTTCGTAAAAAATGGGATATGATATGCATATAACGTCTATGCAAGAAAGGGAAAACTCGAAAAAATCCTGTACCGACACGTTTGACCAGCGTAGGTATAGCAGCCCAATTTTCCCTCCCACTGTGGAGGAGGCAATATGTATTAATTAATGAATAAATATTAAGTTTACGAGCACAACAACAAGTATATATTCTCTATGAACTTAGGCAGTGATATGTAATCAAGTTAAGTGATAGTAAATCTTACACAGTAGATTTGTATGTCATCACCTAATAACAGGTTAGGGTCACTCAACCTGTTTATGAAAAGGAGAGTCTCCAAAATACCACGCTGGAACAATATTGGGTCTTGGCTGCATACATTGGTGTTTAACGAAGTGCGAGGGGGCTGATTGGTTGGACCACCGAAGACAAAGATCGGGTTTTGGTGGCCCACTCGCACGGCGTCAAGAGGTAGGTAAATTAGGGCGGGACTATTGGGTCACATGCCGTTCTTTCTGCCGCCCCGGACGGAGTTAACGGGGTCTAACCACACCACAGGTAGCCGCCAAAAAAAGAGGGGTCAAACATATTAAAAATGGTTCACGCAATATTATATTACCTTATTAGTAATTAGCTACAATTCTAGACTTTTTTTGCTACTAAGTATTTCTGAATGAAACATTGGCCATACCCGGTAACCTAACTTCACCCTCGCATGAAGCAACTTAACTAAGCACCCATACTCTGTGATCTGTTCAGGGGAGAGAGAGGTCTTCAAAAATACTACGCTTAAACAATATTTGACCTTTTCATACTACGAGTGGTCACAAACGGTAAAGGGTTAAAACAATTACAAAATAAATTAGATCACGTAGTATGGGTACGTTCCCTAATATACTAATGAAACAGTTTCTCTGTTAACATGGTAATTATCACTACGTCCGTGTGGAGGAATTAACATATGAAAAGTAATTCTTATAATGTTTAAGACCTAGATTACGTGTATGCACCTATATTAATACTATTATATTTCTCTGTTTATCTTTCATTCTTATATTTCATCATCATCATCATGGCCCATAAATGTCCCACTGTTGGGAACGGACCTCCTCCGTGATGGGAGGGAAACTAACCTACTATACCGCGCTGGTCAGACGTGTTGGTATAGGGTTTTGTTTCGAGTTTAAGATCATTTTTAGTATTATAAATTACACAGAAAAATACTGCTGACATTTTCCTAGTGTTCCATGAGCGATTTTTCAACTACCATAGGACAGTAAGGAGTAGTGGCACTTTATATTCTTAAAGCACATGAAGAAATAAACATACATACACCTCAAATATAATCGACGTGATTTTATGGACTATTGCATCTATTTCATATATTAAATTGTGAAACAGGAGTAATATATTTTGTTATTATAATATATGATCCTTTTTATAAATATAAAAGTACCTACTCACCAAAAGAATATGCCAAGAATCAGCGCTACAGTGTGTGTCAATGTTGTGTTTCTATATTTTGCTTTTGTCATGACGTCTTCTTGACAGTAAGGACATCGCATACCTACCGGCTCCGAGCCGACCTGTAAGAGATCCATCTCGATGGACGCCGCATTCTCTGTACTCTGTCCTATCTGGTGATATGCACTGGTGTCCACTGTAAATTAAATAACATTAAATTTATAAAACCCGATTACGAAGCGAAAAATGATGTCACAAGCGGGATTTGACCCCGCGGCTATTGGGATTCCGGGTCAATCGTGCTGCCACTACACCACCGTGACTTATTGTAGGACATGCAAATTTCGCTTCGTATCATATTTACGTCTTAAGGTGACGGTATGACATCTACCCGACAATGTTTACACATTGTTATAGGCTTAATACTTCAAACTTTGCAGTTAGAATTGTATTAAATGATGACACAACCTTGTTATTTAAATTACTGAAATTTAGCATTTAATATGTTTAATTATTTATAAAACCCGATTACGAAGCGAAAAATTATATCACAAGCGGGATTCGAACCCGCACCTATTGGGATTCCGGCCCAATCGCGCTGCCACTACACCATCGTGATTTATTGTAGGACATGCAACATTTTGTGACATCATTAATCGCTTCGTAATCGGGTTTTATAAATAATTAAGCATATTAAATGCTAAATTTCAGTAATTTAAATAACATTAAAGTTTCAAAGTGTGATGAAAACGAGTATCTAAAACTACATATTAGGTAGAAAGTATTTCGTGATAGCATACTAAGAATATACGGCACACTACACTCTACAGAAAAAGTAGTATGAGGGATCCAGCCTACAATGCGTGGGCTGGATCTGCTCATACTTCTACTCCAGCCTACATATTAGGACGTGAAGTCCCTAATACCCAAACTGTGTCTCACGGTAAGTTTATTACTTTTTATTTAACATTGTTTTATAGTTTATTATTTTACATATTATAATACAATATTTTTTCTTTGTTCAAGGCAATTCAGAACGATAAATAAGCAATAAATGGCATTTTAGCAGGCAGTTTAGAATAAGAAGAATGTTTGGATGGAATTAGAAATACGATCCAGGAAAGGCGATTCACGCCTTTCCTGGATCCCGCAGCAGCCTCTTCCCTTCTTCAGCCCTCTTGTAAAAAAATAAGTCGGGTCTACTCTAGTCAAATTTGATTAACGTAGAAAGTAGATCTCTGTAGGCCCGAAATCGTTTATTAATAAGCCGACGATTTTCTCTCAGGAAATTCTCACAACTTCTAGAACTGTGCTCAGTTGAACTACTGTGACTGAGCACCAGCCCATGTCGACCTAGCCGAGGCGGTGGGTGTTCGGACCGTAGATCAACCGCAAGAATCATCAATGGAAAGGGTATCTGAGACGTCACCAAAGGAAGAAAGACGAAGAATATGTTCGAAAAACGGGGAAAGTAGGTCGGGCTATGGAGCTAGCGACGCGAACGCTTAAGTGAGGCTAAATAAAAAAAAGGGTAACTTCTCGTTTAATTATTTATTTATTTTTTTATGTTTGAGATTTCCTAATAGTTTGAATATTAATAGTCAACTTTTCAATAAACTTTTATGTTTATTTAATTAGATTTATTTTAAAAAAATTTACAAAAAATTACTGATAATTCCATTGTATTTTAACAATATGGAAATATAAATTAAAGTATGTAATTAAGCAGGCGTATTAGCAAATAAGACTAGAAAGATTATATTAAAAATCAATCACGTGCTTGATCGTTCGAAGCTCTAATGTTGAGGTTTTAGAGGAATTGAGAAACTACAATAGGAATAATGGATTAAAGTAGCCTGCTAGAAGTATATGAAAGAGAAAAAAACCTATATCTCTATCCGAATTATTTGGGTCGGTGAAACCTTATCGTTCTAAATAATTGGGATAATGACAAGCGGATGATGACAGATAAATAATTATAGAAATAGCTCACTTGTTTACAAAATTCCCCGAGCGCGATAGCGTTAGGATGTCACAAGCACTGATAAATCAGATAATCACTTATGCAGCTATAAATAAATTAACAGAAAAACGTAGAAATAGATTTTAACTAATAAAAAATATACAGCTAGTTTCTACACAAAATATAAATGTTCTATTTAATCCAAAGAAAATACAATTATTAGGTTCTGTTTAAAATAATTCACGATAAACGTGCAGCCACCTAGGCAGGTTGAATTTGTATTGATAACTATGAAAATATGTCGATATCTACTGATAACGTAAAGATATTACAGTACGTAGCATATATGCCTATCCATTAGATATAAAGTTAATAATACTCTGGGGGTGTAATAATAATCATATTTATAGATGCTAAACTGTTTTGACTGTACAAGCAGCGTAATAGTCCAAACACACCGACTATCGTGACTTCGATTATTGAGTCTCGAAGCACTTCCTCGTGTCTCCAATTGAGTGTAGGGACGTCGTCATCGTCATTCTGATTTTAATCCAATTACTTGGAGTCAACCTAATATCAATTCTTCTTGCGTCGTACATATTGCAATAGTTTTATAACAGGCCGCCTGACTGACGTCAACCCTCCTCGGGCAAGTTGGTAATTGTTGACCGGGATCAGACTGAGTTAGCACAGGTTTATGTTAGGGGAGGATGGGGGAATTGCGGACACGGGGTAAATACGGACTAGCAGATATCTACTCAATCCTTTAACATGACACCTGCATGTTGAGATTAACTCTTACTTTTCATCACCTCGAGTGCAGAGCAAAATCTCTCGATGGACACCTGGGCATGATTTTCGAGATAAATAAAATGAAACATTTTTGTGACTTTTGATTTAATTTTTACTTTTTTAGGATGAACACTTTTGAGTGTTACGTCTTTAAAATAAAAGTGATAATAAAAAGTAATTATTCCTGTTGATTACCTTGTAAATATAAAATATGTTACACATTAACATTCGATGTAAAATTTCGTTAACTTACAAATTATTACCATTCATGGTTTTTCATACTCCTTGGGTTAATTGCGGACAAGCATCCTTGGGGAAATACGGACAGCCGCAATTACCCCAGACTCGATTGTTACATAGTAAGTAACCGATCATTCTAAATTTTCAGATGCCTCACAAATATATTAGAAAAGAAATACGCTTGTACTATCGAAAACTTACAAAGAGTCATAAAGAATAAAAAGGCCACTTTTCGTCAGGCGGCAGAAAAAGGACGACGTTCTGAGTTTTTTTATAATTGTCCTTGATGGCAAACAGTCAGCAATCAGTACACCTGATGGCAAGTGTCACTGCCGCCCGTGGACCTTTGCAATACCAGGGTTACAGTTAGACCGCTGCCTCCCAATAAAAAGACCCAAACGCACCCAGAAAAAAGCTGCCGGCTCTCTTGCTCACTGAACGAAGTACAGTAGCACATTGCCAATGCTCAAACGTCGATTTTCTGCGATAGTGTAGTGCTACCCCGGATGGACCAGCTCGAGGTTGTAGACAGAACTGTAAACTGTCAACAGTGTGGCCCTACCAATAGATAAACTTAGTTTATTAACAAAAAAAGATTTTGATTTTGAAAAAATGAATGTTATTTTTGAAATTTTAAAATACCAATAATCAAATTTCAAATTAGACTCAACCTACAATGATTATGAAGCTAGGTAGCACTTTTCTCAACGAAATTCTAGGATTCTTTCGCCAAAAGGATTAAAACAAGTTGGTACCGATGTAGTGTGTGATTATTTAATCACATTTGTGAATTGTTTTAATGTTGAAGTCGAAAAATATTGCCAATAATAAACAAAGTGATGATTATTTGTTGCATTAATTGTGAAGAAAAATATCATGACTCACTTCGACGGGGGCGGGATGTGTTAAAAATTCAAAATGAAAGAATTGGACACTTGGGAATTGCATTGCTGGGAGAACTTCTTGAGGTCATATTTGTGACTTCTGTAAATATTCCAGACCTTGTCCGTTAATACCCCATACCGTCCGTAATTAACCCAACGTCAGTCCGTATTTACCCCAAAGACTACGGGTAATTGCGGACAGACAAGGTTTTGTTTTTGGTAAAAATATTATAGTAGTTGATTTTGTGTTATAAGCGATGTTAATTTTATAGATGAATAACAAAAGATTAATAATTATTAAAGTCCGACTGATTATATCTGATAATACAGGTTCTATAAGTTATTTTGCTTAAGTGTCCGCAATTCCCCCATCTACGCTCGTAGTCGTCTTTTACGACACCCACAAGCAGTGTAAGGGTTGGTAGTATTCGTAGGCGACACCACACAGCATGAACGAATACATAAAATTTTATTACCTACATATATATATATATATATATACATACATACATACATATCATCACGCCATATCCCTTGCAGGGTAGGCATAGAGAACAGAGTGCCAGAGAACTCTATCTCTGCATACTTCACTCGCTTCCTCAACATTCATAATTCTCTTCATACACGCTCGCCGGTTTCGGAGACTCTTGACTCCACCTTCCTTCAGTACATGACCGATCTGGTCTAGGTAGGTTAGTCTCGGTCTCCCTCGGTACCTACATCCTTCCACTTTCGCATTGTATATCTTCTTAACCAGGCGTTCGTTCGGCATTCTTTCCACATGTCCGAACCATCGGAGCATTCCCTTTCGCATCTTTACACCAATACTGTCTTTCATACCTACTCGCTCTCTTACGTCGTCGTTACGAATGCGGTCGGTCAGCCTAACTCCACAGATTTTCCGCAGAGATCGCATTTCGACCGCATTAATTTTACTATCATACTCTTTTCTGCATACCCAACTCTCGCTTCCATGCAGTAATGTTGAGACAAGCACTGCGTTATGTATTGCTACACGTGCCTTCTGGCTGAGGTGGTGGCTGCCGAGAAGTTGCCCCAACGTTCCGTCCACTCTATTTCCCACATTCACTCTTCACTCTATATCAGTGGTGTACCTTCCATCTCGGCTAAATCCACATCCCAGATATACAAATTCATTCACTTGCTCTAGTACATCATTACCTATTGTTACTCTGTTCTGGTTTTATCTGTTCTGGTTTTATCTCTTTCAAAGACCATTATTTTGGTCTCTCTGTTCTGGTTTTATCTCTTTCAAAGACCATTATTTTGGTTTTGCTCACATTCACGCGTAGACCCCTTTTCTTACAATCTTCTGTCATTGTGTCGACTAGGGTCTGCAGGTCAGTCGCTGACTGTGCCAGCAGGACTGCATCATCTGCATAAAGCAGAGGAGTGACCACTGAGTCGCCCATCTGGACTCCCACATTCGTATCGTTCAACCTTTGGAGACATTTATCCAGATATATGATAAACAGCCTGGCTGACAGAACGCACCCCTGCTTAACGCCGATATTGACGTCAAACCAAGGCGACATTCCATCATCCAGCCGCACACAGGCTCTACAGCCCATGTAACTGGACTGCACAGCCTGTAGCAGTTTACCGCTAATACCATACTCCGGTAAAATGTCCCAAAGTTCCTTTCGTACAACCGTGTCAAATGCTCTCTCCAGATCCACAAAACTGCAGAAAACCCTCTGACCTAGAGCCAGATGCTTCTCCACAATGTTGCGCAGAGAGAACACTTGATCCATGCATCCACTTCCACTCTTGAAACCTCCTTGTGTCTCACACAGTAAACCATCGGACACCATCCTCATTCTCCTTTCAATAATTTTACCATACACTTTTGCTGCCAAACTGGTCAAGCTTATGGTTCTGTAATTTGCGCAGTCATAACGTGAACCCTTGTTTTTAAACAAAGGCACGATGACTGCGCTATTCCAGTCCCTGGGAACCATTCCCGAGCTCCAACATAAATTGAGGAGCAACAGGAACGCCTCCCGGACACAGGAGCCACCAAGCTTGATCATCTCGGCAGACACCATATCAATGCCCGCTGCCTTACCATTTTTCAAACTTCTTATCGCCCATTCAACTTCATCCATACTGATGCCATCGGAGGACGCCGTTGTCGAATGTTGATCTACTAAACCACATCCAACACCGGCGCCAACCGTAGCATCCGCATACATATCGCCAAAATATTCACTCCATCGGCTTAACACGTCTTGTGTTTGTGTAAGAATGTCTCCACCTTTAGACCTTATTTTATTCATTCTGAAGGCTGACCAACCACCCCGAGGCTTCTTCACCTCCCTCCAAAAGAGTTTGGTGTTACCATCGAAGTTTTTAGTCAGCCTATCTTCTGCACTCATACTTGCTCTATCACGTTTCTCTTTCACTAAGGCCTTGGTGTCATTCTTACATTGCCGATATATTTCTTTCTTCTGTTCAGTCATACTGTCATTCAGATTCAAAGAAGAGACATAGTCCAGCCACGCTTTCTTCTTTTGCTCTACGGAAGCTGCCACTTCCGCATCCCACCATGCATCACCATTTGTTTTTCTATGCTTCTTTGCACTTCCACATACTTCTTTCGCTGTATCTACCATACTCTCTTTCAATACTCTCCAGCATTCTTCAATGTCCGATTGCGGCTGGCTTGCCATCGTCAGCCGTTCTCGGACACCCTCTGCATACTTTTCTCTTACATACTCTTCTTGCAACCTTTCAACCTTTATTCTTTCAAGCCCTCCGAAGTGGACACGCTCTCGCCAGTGCCTCCACTTTCTGAACAGACCACTAAATCTCGCAATAACGAAATAGTGGTCCGTATCGACTGTGGGGCCCCTGTAGGCTCTTGCGTCCAATATTTTGCTTCAGAGGCGACTGTCTACCAAAATTAAATCTATTATGCTTTTCTGTTCATTCCTTCTCCATGTATACATATGGATGTCCTTATGTTGGAAAAATGTGTTTGACACAATAAGGTTTCTCTCCATGCATACATCGCTATGAGCCTACCTGCGTCGTTCAATCTCTTATCACCGAATGGACCAAGTACGTCCTCATAGTCGGGACGCTTGGTCCCCACCCATCCGTTCAAATCTCCGCATACAATCACGCGTTCACTGGTTTCTGCCATATCCAGAACTTCCCTAACATTGTCCCAAAACTTCTCTAGGTCTGATGCCACCGAGGATCCTACGGGAGCATATGCTACAACCATGAATACCTTGGTGACACCTAGTTTTATACGGACCCAGAGAAGTCTGGGATCATACATTACGTAATCCTTCACACCTGAGGCCAAGCGAGAGGACAACAGCACTCCTACCCCCATGCTGGCTCGATCGCTCTGTGGTACACCAGACCACAGAGCCATCCCGCCACCAGGAAGATCGCAGGCGTCGCTGCCCCTACGCTTGGTCTCTGTTACACAGAGCACGTCTAGCTGTTTGTCCGCCATGACGGATATCAGCTCGTGCAACTTACCTTCCATACAACCTCTTACATTCCACGTGCCCACCCGGCACTCTGCTCTCCTCGACTCGCCTAACTGGGCAAGGCGTGATGGGTGGCGGCCCCCATCGCTGCAACTGCCGATGTTCGTACCGACGGGGGCGGGTCGGTACGCGTCGCCTCCGGGGGACGCCCTAACACGCATTGCGGTACGCATATCGAGCCGGATTAGCAGTCTAATTAGACTGGCAGGGGACGCGAACGAGCACGCTCCGGACTATGCCCCCCTATATATATATATATATCAGAGGTCGGCAACCTTTTGGCAGGCAAGGGCCACAAGGTGGCAAAATAAACTAAAAGCGTGGCCACACTCGTGATATTAACCCTAGAATATACGGTATACGATCGATCGCAGTTCTTTCATGCATTTATTTTGATATTTATAACTTATTTACAAAACATTCACGGGCCGCAAGTAAGACGTTCACGGGCCGCATATGGCCTGTGGGCCGCGTGTTGCCGCCCGCTGATCTATATGTATAATATGTACCTATATAATTAATATTATAAATGCGAATATGAGTAGGTATATTGATTTGTTTATCGCGCATTAACGTTGTAAAATAGAAAATATATTAACCGAAGTTTACAATAATGTGAATGAAGCTGCGAGCATTACCACTTGAGAATACGTTTACCTGTTCTAACCTTTTATCTTTCACTATGATAATTTTCTTTAATGAAATACTGGTTTAATTTCCAGAAGCACAGTTTCAATTTCTTTCAATAAGAACAACTTGCATTTTTTTGCACAAGCCATATTCCGACCAAACTCTATTCGATAAAAGATGCATCTAAGAATAAGTGTACATTATAGTATTATACATTATGCAGGCTCATTATGCTCATAAGCAGGTAAAGTGCGTTACATCAATGACAAAAAGACAGAAGAGTATTTCTTTCCCAATGCCAGTTTTATTTTTTATTGGCTTCAGGCTTACTTACGAAAATAATAGTCATTTCAGAATATAATGGGTGGCCCACGAAAAAGTTGCATTTTAAAATTGCTTTTTAAAAAAAAGACAGGTGGATATTTTTCAATTATTTTATTGAACATCCCCAACAAACCGCAATGGTTTAATAGTGGATGACCACTGCATTCATGTGACTGCCCCGCGGCTGGCTTGCAGTAGCCCATTCTATTGAACCAATTTTTTATTACATTTTTATTGATATGGCTCTCAATAGCTACAATGGCGACTTCAATCTCGCGCTTTAGGTGCTCAATCGTCTCAGGGTGGTTGGCGTAGCACTTATCCTTGATGGTTCCTCACAAAAATAAGGCCAAAGGGGTCAAATCGCAGCTGCGAGGCAGCCAGTTGATATCGTCGTTTCGGCTAATTATGCGATTTTCGAACGTACCGGGCAAAACTTCGTCTGTAACGTTGACTGTGTGGCACGTGGCGTCGTCCTGCTGTAACCAAATGTCGCCGATGTCTTTCTCTTTCATTCGGGGAAAGATCTTCGGGGAGATTCGAGAAAAATCTTGCAACATACCGCAATAGCGCTCACCATTGACGGTTACGGCGGCTCCTGCTTCGTTTTCGAAGAAAACTGACCAATGATGCCGCCGGATCACATACCGCACCAAACAGTCACTCGTTGTGGGTGCATTGGCTTTTCCATGATTACGTGTGGATTTTACTGAGCCCCAAATGCGACAGTTTTGTTTATTAACATAATTTGAATTTTGTGCTCATTTTTCTTGCAGTTACGGTTGAAGACTCACCATTTTGGAAGTAAGTTTTCAATATTGCCCAATTTGCTTCGAGTGTAACCTTAACCATTTCGTAAGCTGCAAACCTTTTATTAAATATTGGACACATAAGTAAAGTCATTCGAGTTGTCAAAGCTAAAATAATCGATAGTTCAAAAAGCAACCGATAGTTGGGCCACCCTTTATATTTAATTTGCTACTTCAAAAGCTTATTACATGGAGTACTTGTTCATTATTTCAATACGACCTCAATGCTGACAAGAAAAGAAACAAATATTGACCGGTCGCATAATTATACCATCTGAGGCCCGTGGTAAATTCATTGCATGAGGAGGTCCGAGTAAAAATCGTTACTTAGTATTTTATTTTAACAGTCACCTTAGTACTTAGGGGGCGTTCAAGTATTACGTAACGCAATTTGTGAAGATTTTTGATCCTCCCTCCCCCACATGTAACGCGCCGTAACGTATGTCTGTACCCCCCTTCCCCCTCCCTGAACGTTACGTAACACCCAAGTGATTGTTTTTAAACGTATTTGGAAATTTTAATTCCCTAGTTTTTTATTTAATAAAAAAACAATGCTACGTAACGCGTTTTTTGAACTCCCCCTCCCGGCTATGTAACGCATTGTAACATGTGACAAGACCCCCCCTCCCCCCAAATTGCGTTACGTAATACTTGAACGGCCCCTTACGTAACTGTTCTCTGCCATAATACACCTCAACCCCTTAGTGGTTTGACGGCTAACTACGTCTCTACTAAAATATCCGCAATCCGACATCTTCGTCATTTAGTGACGGACTCCGACGATTCGATTAAGAAAGAGCCTATGTTGGAAGGTCGTGATGCTGTCCACGTATACTTGTCTATGATGCACTGAATTTGAATATGTATTATGTTCTTTAACTTTTGATGTGCGGTGTCATTATGGAATAAAAAAATATATATTTTTCTCATATACAAGTAAAACACAATGTTTTCAAGTATTATTAACGTTTTAATTAATTGCTATAGCCGCTAGTCCACCCTATCAGTGGTAGCAGAGCGTGGTTGGATGAATATCTAGTGGCAAATGAAAGAAGCATATTTAAAATAGTAAGAAAATGAGAAAATAAACATTTTAAAATGAGCTCGAGTATCAGAAGCATAGAACCGTTGACAAAATCAAATTACGATACCTGGTGCTTACAAGCACAGGCGATTCTCATAAGATACGATTTATGGGAATACGTTAGTGGTGAAAAAACATTAGCGGCAACTGCGACTGCCGTAGAAAAGAGTGCGTTCCTAAAGGAAGACTTAAAGGCAAGGTCAGAGCTACTTTTACTTATATCTCCACCAGAACTTAAACAAATTAAAGGATGTAATACATCCAAGGAGGTGTGGGACAAACTAAAGTCTGTACATCAAAGATCAGGGCCAGCATGAAAGGCTACGCTATTAAAGCAACTAGTATTGAAGAAAATGACTCCACAAGAAGATGTGAGAGACCATCTCAGTAATTTTATGGATGTAGTAGGTAAATTAGAAGACATGGATGTCAAAATTCATCCAGACTTATTAAGCATAATGATGTTGTGCAGTTTACCTACAAATTTCGATAGCTTCCGAACGGCAATTGAGTCGAGAGATATTCTGCCAAGTCCTGACAATTTAAAAATAAAAATCGTAGAAGAATACGAAGCAAGAAGGCAAACCGAAGTGAGTGAACCTCAGACTTCAGAAGCATTCTACACAAAGACGAAGAAAAAGGTGCAATTTTGCAAGGATTGCAATAAGAAAGGACATTCCACAGAAGCTTGTTGGTCAAAGAAGAGACCCAATAACTACAATAAAACCAAAGGTCAAGAAAAGACATATAGCATCTGTTTAACAATAGGAACGTCGAAATGCAAAGGCAATTTATGGTGTCTTGACAGTGGCGTACGTCACATATGACGGGTGATAAAAGTATACTCCATAACTTAATCCCCCGACTTTTGACGGGAATTTGAAAACGTCATGTGGTGCTCTTGTATTATATTCAATATTTTAGTGTTTTAACGTGTTATATTAGATAATTTTGATGGCATTTTATGTAATGTGCTGCGCGGAACTACTGGGATGTCGTCGAACATTGTGGCCATAGCACTGTTGATGGTGACAATTTGACTTAGACTATGACTAACCTGAAAGACTGAAGATATTTATAACTAGTTATTGGCGAAATCTTGTAAACGCCATTAAAAAAAAAAAACTTAATCCCCGCGACTGACACTCTAAAGCTAGCTTCAGAAAAGCATACGACCGAAGTGAAAGGGAAAGGAAAAGCCGAACTTTATACAAAGGATCGACGCTATAAAATTAGTCTTTCTTCTAAAATTATATGTACCTGATTTGTCGAATAATCTAATTTCTGCAAGCAAAATTACGGATCATGGCTATAAGGTTCTATTTGAAAAGGAACAAGCTAGTGTCACAAAAGGCGGGCAAACTGTATTAAAAGCTAACAGAAGAAATGGATTATACTATCTTGAATTTGATAAACCGGAAGAGACAGCAAACTTCACGCCTAGTGATGAAAGCGAAATTATGAAATGGCACAAGAAATTAGGTCACGTCAATGAAAGAGACCTAAAAGAAATGGTTAAAAATAAAATGATGCGAGTACTCGACTTTAAAGAAAAAACTTTGGGTACCCGTGAGACTTGTATCAAAGGAAAATTTTCCACTCTACCATTCCAAAGCTATGGACTAATAATCTCTACCGAAGTGCTCCAGATAATTCACAGTGACGTGTGTGGACCATTTGAGAATGAATCAATGGCCGGATCAAAGTATTTCGTAACATTTATTGACGATTATACAAGATACTGCTGTGTATATTTCTTATAAGAAAAGAGCGAAATAATTGATAAATTCAAGGAATATAAAATCTATGTTGAACTGTTTCATAAGAAGAAAATTCAAAATCTACAATGGAGGCGAATACAGGTCTAAAACGTTTGACAAATTCCTCAAAGATAATGGTATAAGCCGAAGACTATCTGCTCATTATACCTCACAGCAAAATGGCATGAGTGAAAGAAAAAATCGGTCGCTGATGGATAAAGCCAAATGTCTAATGCTAGATGCCAATATCCCTGCAAAATTTTAGGCGGAAGCAGTAAACACTGCAAACTATTTGATAAATAGAAGCCCAGCAAGAGCTCTCAAAGGCAATTCCCCATATGAGAAATGGGTACAACGAACACCATCAGGAAATCACCTACACATATTCGGAAATAGAGCGTTTGTGATGAACAAAAACCAAAGAGGAAAATTCACAGCCAAAGCCACAGAAGTAGTATTCTTGGGATATGCGGAATATACAAAAGGTTTTAGAATCTATATACCCGAAAGGAATGATGTTGTTATCAGCAGAGATGTAAAAGTAATCGAAAAGATGCATTGTGGCGGTACTTCTGCTGAGAAACGCGAAGATCTTTCTCCAGAACCTGAAACAGAACAAATTGAATTTTAAATTCCAGGAAAAAGAAACAAAATTAATAAGAACTTACCTTATCAGGAACCTAACCCCCTCTATTCCAGCTCTAGTCAAGATCCTGTTGACGAACCATCTCCCTCAAGGGGAAGACCACAAAGAGACGTGAGACCACCAGCATGGACCAAAGAGAGAGAGAGTTAAGTCGCTGCGTGACCATGTTTACATCAGAAAATAATGACGACTATGACTACTCTTTACTCACATACGAAGAAGCTGTGACTGGCACCGACAGACGAAATTGGGAGAAGGCGATACAATCAGAAATGGAATCATTACAGAAAAATATCACCTGGGTATTAGTTGACAAGTCAGAAAGCCAAAGTACCTACTCAAAATACTGTCGAACAAATGGGTATTTGGGATTAAAGATGACGGTACGTACAAGGCTAGATTAGTCGTACGTGGATGCGAGCAGAAAGGAAACCTGGATTTCGAAGATATTTATAGCCCAGTAGTAAGTCAATCTGCATTAAAAACTTTATTAGCAATTGCCGCATCTAAATCTTACTACTTCATGACATTTGACGTCAAGACAGCTTTCTTATACGGAGAGTTAACAGATGAAGTTTATATGAAATTACCTGTTGGCTATGAGACTGACTGCAATACTACTGAAGTAGTTTGCCGATTAAAAAAATCGTTGTACGGATTAAAACAAGCTCCATTTACATGGAACAAAACTGTTACCCAAGCGATGTTTGATTTGGGATTCAAGACAATCAAAACAGATCGATGTGTTTTCATAAACGAAGATAAGTCAATAATAATCGGACTATTCGTTGATGATGATGACGGACTTGTCATAGGAAAAGACAAGAAAAAGATCGAAGTTATTTTGAATAAACTTGAAACCAAATTTGAAATGAAAAAGAATGTAAATCTAAGTACTTATCTGGGTATGGAAATAAAAAACTCAAAAGAAGGAATAATTCTTACTCAGAGATCCTACATAAATGATGTAATGGAAAAATACAACATGAAAGATGCCAAACCTTGGGACACGCCCGCAAGTAGCGATTTAAAGTCGATACAGGAAACTGCCCAGGAGAAGGAATATCCCTATAGGGAAGCAGTGGGAAGTTTACTGTACCTGTCTACCAGAACCAGATATCGCGCAAGCGGTCAATCTAGTTAGCAGGAAGGTCGAAATCCCCACTAGAGAAGACGTCACAAAAGTCAAGGAAATATTCAAATATTTAGTGAGAACCAAAGAGAAAGGCATTTTGTTCAAACGAAACAAACCGATAGAGAACATCGATGCGACTCGGATTATGCTGGAGACCCATTGACGCGAAGAAGCACTTCTGGCTCCGTGCTAATCATAGCCAATGGACCAATATCATGGGCATCCAAGAGGCAGCCTATAGTAGCGCTATCGTCGACTGAAGCCGAGTACATAGCTGCAGCAGACTGTTGCAAAGAGGCATTGTATCTCAAATCTCTATTACAAGAAATAACTGGTTTGGACATCAAAATAAATTTGCATGTTGATAATCAAAGTTCAATTCAACTTGTGAAGTCTGGATCCTTCAACAAAAGGTCGAAGCACATAGACATGTGGTACAATTTTATACATGAACACGTCGTGCATGGATTAATAAATATTAGCTACGGTCCCACAGAAATTCAGTTAGCTGACGTAATGACAAAACCATTGTCAAAAGTAAAGTTTGAAAGACACTGTGCAAGATTAATGTATGTATAGAAACGTGTCTCGGCAACATGAGTGAACATCAGGAGAAGGTGTTGGAAGGTCGTGATGCTGTCCACTTATACTTGTCTATGATGCACTGAATTTGAATTTGTATTATGTTCTTTTACTTTTGATGTGCGGTGTCATTATGGAATAAAAAAATATATATTTTTCTCATATACAAGTAAAACACAATGTTTTCAAGTATTATTAACGTTTTAATTAATTGCTATAGCCGCTAGTCCACCCTATCAGCCTACACGGCCCGCGCGGCCATAACACGTAAATATCCGCGCTTTCGTCCCCGCCGCCGGGATCGAAAGACGCGGCGCGAAATAAGCATTAATCCAAACGTCCCCACTTTGTTATCAACGACGCTCCAAGTCGAGGTCCGTTCTCCACAGGAAGAGCCCTTGGGTGATGTCGTTTAAAACCTTTCGTCTGGGTTAAGTTTTGACTGCACAGATGGCGTAGTGGTTAAGATACCGACCTTCCGTGCCAGTGCCGTGGGTTCGATTCCCACGCAGGACAATACTTTGTGTGATCCACAAAGTGTTGTTCTGAGTCTGGGTGTAATTTGTCTGCGTTAATTGCATGTTTGTAAAGTCCCCCGCAATACAAGGTTTATTTCCTTAGTGCAGAGTGGTGAAAAAAAAAAAACAAAGAAACAAAGAAAAAACAAAGCCATCTGCGGCTAACAGCTAAAAGACAGACACAAAAAAAAATGCGTACCTGCTACGGATATTGTGTATATTTTATTTAACTAAGTTATAAAATTAATTCTAAAAGAATGTTTTACATAATTTTAATGAAATAACAATATTATATTATAATTGACAAAATGTATTCATAAAATTCTTTTCTAGGAGAAAATAATTTTATGAATACATTTTGTCAATTTTATTTTGTTAATTTGTTTACTGTTGCGCAAAAATATTTATAACATCATCAAAGTTTAAAGATCAGGTCACAGAATTGTCAACAGGCAGAATAGTTAAGTTACTGTCTGCCTTGCCCACCATTTTTTTTATTAAGTAGGTTCTGCTTCTTCTTTTTTTCGTATTGGCAATCACAGCTATTTTAAGAGTCATTTTAGCCAGTGTCGAGTTATAACTTTTTTCACGTCTTTAATATCTTCATATTAGTCACTGTCCGTCTTTATGTCAGTTCGCCGTCATCAACAGAGCTATGGCTACACTGTTAATAGTAAATTTTGGGAATTTTGATAGAAAATGCAAACATTGTAATGAACTTTTATATTATATTCACTACATTCCAGCAGTTCCGTCGCATCCCGCTAGATAAAATGTCATCAAAATGATTAAATATGATTAAAACGCGTTAAAAACCGGGACTCATATGACAGTCTGAGACTCATATTGATGACACTTTCTTTAACTCATGTTGAATTGAGAGTAAAAGAAAGGATAAAAGAAAGATAAAAGTAAAGTAAAAATTATAAAACGTCTGGTCTTATCATTAAAATTATGTTATTAAAAATGCAAAACTTCGCATCTAATACACAGACAAAAAATCTATTATTTATAATTTATATGATGTCAATTGTCAATAATTTCAGTGTCAGCTGGCACTCTGACAAGAGTAACGATGATATATGTTCGATTTTTTTACTAGGACTTTTGACGGGAATTTGAAAACGTCATGTGGTGCTCTTGTATTATATTCGATATCTTAGTGTTTTAACGTGTTATATTAGATAATTTTGATGGCATTTTATGTAATATGATGTGCGGAAATACTGGGATGTAGTGAATATCATATAAAAGTGCTTTACAACGTTTTCGTTTTCCATCAAAATTCCCACAAGATACCATTAACAGTGTGGCCATTGCACTGTTAATGGTGACAATTTGACTTAGACAACGACTGACTTGAAAGACTAAAAACGTGAAAATATTTATAACTTGACACTGGCACCAATAGCTCATATATGTATGTAGCTGATTGCCAATACATAAGAAGAAGAAGATATATGTTACTGCGGTTTGTGCACAGGGAGTCAACTTTCAAAGCAGAGCATGCCTACACTGGATTTATCGGTATAAAAGAAATGGTGCTCTATTAAAGAATGAGACATAAGAATCACGTCACTGACGTCATCTTAAAAAAAAAATTACATTTTAATCCATTATGTTACTCTAGCGATGAGATATAGGTACTTGCAAAATCCTATACCAGGGCTCCTAAGTACGAGTACATAAAAATACCAGGGTCGAAAACCAGGTTTTAAAATACTTGGGGTCGACGCAATATGTACTTGTCTTCCTACGTATTGCAAAGTTATTTGCACTAGTTTTATAGCCGGCCACCTGCCTGAAGTCAACCCTCCTTGGGAATGTAACTGTTTACCAAAACAGCATGAGGTGGTGTTAGCCTAGGTCGATATAAAGTTTTAGTCGTCTTTTATGAGATCCGCGACCAAAGTAAGGGTTGGTAGTATTCGTAGCCGCTACCACACAGCGTATATAATGTAAACTAAATACCACACATACTAAATATACCTATACTTACTTAAAATATTTAGTAAACAGAAAATTTTGTTTGGTATGGATTCTAGTTTTTGTTTTGTTATACATACGTCAGCTTATTTGATTGATCAACCGAATAGAACGTGCATTAAGTACATACACAGATTTAGGTTCAAGGTCAAGGATTCGGCTATCACAGATACATGGGCGCACTCGAACACGGCAATCCCCTCCCTGCGCGCCTCACCCGCCTTCACTGAGCCCCGCGCTGCTTACGAACGTGAGTAAAGTGTCCAGCCGGGGCGGCTTCCATATTTGGAGATACTTGCATAGGAATTTGAGCCGTATTCCATGTCGTCGTAAAAATCGTGTCAAAATCGTATAAATAAAAAAATACTTTGAAGTCGGCGTCCATATTTGAAAATACCTGCATAGGAATTTGAGCCGTATTACATGTCGTTGTAATAAAAATCGTGTCAAAATCGTATAAATAAAAAAATACTTTGAAGTTCAGCGTCCATATTTGAAAATACTTGCATAGGAATTTGAGCCGTATTCCATGTCGTCGTAATAAAAATCGTATCAAAATCGTATAAATAAAAAAATACTTTGAAGTTCAGCGTCCATATTTGAAAATACCTGCATAGGAATTTGAGGCGTATTCCATGTCGTCGTAATAAAAATTGTGTCAAAATTGTATAAATAAAAATTACTTTGGAGTTCAGCGTCCATATTTGAAAATACTTGCATAGGAATTTGAGCCGTATTCCATGTCGTCGTAATAAAATTCGTGTCAAAATCGTATAAATAAAAAAATACTTTGAAGTTCAAAGTATTTTTAATTTACAAATTAGATTGTGTGTCTTATTCGCATTGTGGTACAGATCATTTTCCCACGCAAGTATTTTTAGGTGTACTGTTTCAAGTTCTTAGCACATCCGAATTATGGCACATACTTTAATACTTGCAAGTATTGTCTGCTCGTACCAGGGCGCCGTACTTCGAAGGGTAACCCTGGTTTTAAAACCTGGTAACGTAAATACGTCTCATCTGTATGTTACTCTATGATTTGACCATAATATTTCTTACTCTGTGTATTTTGTAAGATTTGCGTTCGGCGTTATTTCTATTTTAATATCTATTACTTGTTTTTAAACGTTAGTTTGGTAAGATAATTGTGATTTTACAGTGTTTTCAATCATCAGTGACGAAATTGACGCTTTTAGTGTTGTGTTACAGCAACTTATGAGATAAAAACTCCATTGTGAATTTTTTACGCTTTTGTGTTATCTATTAAGGTGTTAAGAGATAGAGACTCATTATATTTGTAAAATACTGACACTTTTTGTTATTTTCTACAAAGGCTGGAAAGAAAACTGTAAAGTATGTAAAATTGTGGTATGACTTCAAGTAAATATCGTACAGAGAATGTCTGACATGTTGTTTTATTTAACCATTGTAAATCCCTTTACAAAGCATTTTCGTTTGTTGTTTTTGTACAATTTTTATATATTTGAAAATTACCTATATTCGAATTTATAAACATTGTGCAAAAACAACAAACGGAAATTCGATAGCTGAATATTGTATTGAAATGAGCGGGATATTTAAAAATATAATTACATTTTTAAATATCCCGCTCTACGAATGTTTTCAATGGATTAAACTGGAGCGCTAGTGTGCACCGTGTAAGCAATTCTAATGTATGAAGTTGACGTTCTCTCCGAGTATATTGTTCTGTGGGTTTGTGTTTGCATTTTGCAGTGTAGATAGCATCGCAATAGTTATTATATTTATAAAAGTAAACAACTACGTGCAATTTGCTTCAATTTTCATCATATTAACCTAATCATATAAGTTATTGTGGTATTTCAACTACTTTTGTTCGGTGATTCCAACGCTTAAAATTTGTATGGATAAGGTGCACAATTATACTACTAAAACAAAATTATTTGTTCAGTAATTTGACTTAGATATATAATAGTAATACTTAGGTATACGCAAGAGTATTTTAAAATAAAGTGGTTGGGTGCTTACTAGAATGGATGTCGATTTGTTACGACCAGGCACCGTGCCCATATCTCCCGATACAATATTGTGGTTTGAATTCCTTCTTGACCCAAACCTTCTTAAAAATCACTTGGGCAAAACTAATCCAGGTGAGTTTCTAATGTATATTTTTATTGTTTCAGTCATTCACATTTCGCTATATAGTTTTAATCCTATATGAACAATAGAGTGTAATATAAGTATTTGCTGCACATAGTTCTGTACTGCTGTTAAGAAATATCTCTAAAATATGTAATAATAGCTTGATAATACTTATACCCAACCATGTTTAAAACTTGGATCCATGAATCACAGGGGCTACACTCATAAATTTATTCTATAAACTAATGAAGCTAAAATTTCTATTATAAAATCATTTCATTACAAAAATATGTATAACTTCTTAATTACACTCAATCATTAATTTAACTGCACAAATGGCATAGTAGTTTAGATACCAAGCCAAATGTCACATTTGATTCCCATGCATACTTTTACAATTAATAAATTTTTGCTTTGAGTCTGGATGTAATTTGTGTTTACAAAAATTATTTCCCTAGTGTCCTTAAAAACAAAGAAATTTTAAAAACATTTCATCGGCTGATAAATGTTGACTATTAGACTTTGGCCTCTGTATAAGAGAGGATAATTCCATAATCACTACTAGTCTCGGCAAGCAAGTTGGTGTTATGAGTTTCCAACAAAAGTACTGTTACCAATTCTTGTGACCTAGCCAAGTTATGACTCACACAGGAATGTAAGGGGTTAAATAGACATTGTATTGATCCATCATTGCACAGGATTCATTCAATTAGTAACCTTATTCTCTTTTTTACAGAGCCCTCCGCTTGTGAGTTAATAGAAGAATTTGTATCAGTAGACACAAAAAATATTAACTCTAAGCCTACAAGTGAGCGTGTAGTAGATGTGGATGCACCACCGACACCACCTTCAGTAACCGCTCCTGCGCTTGCACAATTCACTAGAAAACAGTCAGCATTGAAAATTCTTGCTTTAAAAGTTGCAGCCACCTTACATTGGAATCTAGGTAAGCAATAACATTTAGTCTTGCCCAATTCTTACAGAAATTGATATGGTAACCTTAATTAAATATTCTCAGTTAATATGAGTATCCTCAGCCCATGTATGTCCCACTGTTGGGCTTAGGCCTCCTCTATAATGCGAGGGATATTGACCTACTATACCACGCTGGTCAGATATGTTGGTATAAGATTTTATTTCGAGTTTAACTTCTCTTGCACAGATACCATATGCATGTTATATCCCTTAATCATCTTGTATGATACCCATGGGCAAGAGAGGGGGTGGTGAATTGTATTCTTACTCCGTCACCACACGGATGAATATGAGTATAGGGAGATAAAATCCTATTGAAAATGAAGACAATTAAATTTTCTTACTTCACAGCTCTCGGAAATGAACTCGGTGCAAGCTTTCATGGTTTCCTTTTTTTGTTAGAGTTCTTTTTGTTTTGTCTTTTAGCTGTCAGTCGCAAATGGTTTTCACAGCTTAGCCCGGGCTACGGGTGAGCGCTGAGGGCTATCAACCCGGATGGTTAGATAGTGTCAATTATATGCTTATATTATTTCTTAGTCATTCTTTGTGGCACTAGTAGCAAGGATATTAATAAAAAAAATAGATATTGTACTCTTACTCCAA
The DNA here is from genome assembly GCA_905163515.2 of Lymantria monacha. Lineage (NCBI taxonomy): Eukaryota > Metazoa > Arthropoda > Insecta > Lepidoptera > Erebidae > Lymantria > Lymantria monacha. Next base: position 22,054,737 of record LR991082.1, read on the forward strand.
CACACTGGATGAGAATCTTAAAGTAGAAACTTTATTGAAGCATAGTCATTGCCAGTTCACACAGTACGATTTGTTATTGTTTCTTTAATTTTTGTAACCAATTAATAATGTAATCTTATAATTAGTGGTCTACTTTTGTGTTCTGTGTCTAACAAAATTTCTTTAAGTAATGAAGATATAGCCTACTTTTGCTAATTGTTTTATTATATAAATATTATAATATGAAAGTAAATTACAAAACTATTACAGATATATTTGAAAGTAAGCTACCACCGCAGATACAACAGCAATTAATGCAGGATCTTGTCTATATGACCACAGAAGCTGCATTTGCCGTTCCACCTCAGGTAAAATTATGTCATTGAATTGTTATCTCGAGATTGCCTTTTCAGACATTAGGCACAAGCTTCCTTTCAATAAGAGAGATTAACCTATTATTCTGAATTATATCTATATATTTTGTAATCTCAAGATATCTCCTCAGCCCTTATATTTCTAAAAGTTAGTTTAGTCTTCTTAATAAGGTAAATTAACCTACTATAGCAATGGTTGACCATATCTAATGGGCCAAAAAGGAATGATAACCATTTCACTTTCACTTTGTCATCATCATCATCACAGCCTATATATGTTCCACTGTTGGGCTCGGACCTCCTCCGTAATGAGAGGGCAATTAACCTTCTATACAGCGCTAGTCAGATGTGTTGGTATAGGGTTATGTTTCGAGTTTTCCTTCTCTTGTATTTATGTTATATGCTTTTTATATCCTTTAGTCGTCTCATATGATCACCAATGGGTAAGATAAGGAGAGGTGAATAGTATTCTAATCATTACATTAATATAGTGTCATTTTGAATGTTCACACCATTAGCCAGTTAGTGCAGATATTTTTTTCAGTCATAGATAATTGTCCTAAATGTCACTGCTCTATGTTTAAAAAAAAATTATATAATATATATATATATATATATATAATTATAGTTATTATATGTTATGCAAATATATAATCCTAGTAATGCAAGAATGAAAAAATAATATTTAGTCATCATTATAATATGCTAAGTAGATATTATCAACTGAAATTGTTGGTTCTCAGCAAGTTACTTAAAAAAATATGCTAATAATTGTGATTGTCAGAAATCCCTTAAATAAATAGTAAATAACAAACATTATTATCACTTTAATGCATGAACTTTGCTACAGTAACGAAAAACTGCGGCTCATATACACCTTCTCCTTCAAAATAGGAGGACAATTGACCTATGAAATACCATACTGGTCAACCGGGTTGATATAGGTTTTTTCTGCTTAATGAAACGAATTGCAAAGAAAATTTAAAATTTTAAGCCTCATTATTTTTTAAATCAAAAAAGTAAGCGTATTTTTAATCATCAACTTCTCAGGCTAGGTACCTCTTTAATCATTACTTACCTAAATTATTTTAAATTCCAATTTCAGTTCACACAAATCCCCTTTCACTCTTCAATTCAAATATTTTAACAATATTTTGTTTAAACTTTGTTATATATATAAACAAGGTCACTTGTTTCATGATTTACACTACTTTATTAATTAAACTACTTGCAGTTTTTATACAAGTGAAGCAATATACTATCCAAATTACAATCAACCCTGGTGGGATTGTATTTAAGTGGGGATATATTTTGTGTTGCATTGTAAAATAGTTGTTGTATGATCTTTTAAATAATACATTTGCATTGAAACATTAATGCATAAATAAATAATTTGCAAAATAATTCACATATAAATATGGTATTATTATAAAAGTTACTTTTAAATTTGCATAACTGAAATGTTTAATAATTTGCTTCAATGCCTTAAAGTAAGACAATTAAATTAAGCTGTTAATTCAAAATTAGATTTTAGGCTAACATGATATTTTTTCTTCTGTTAATATATGTTTGTATATTTTATTACATCTCAGAAGAACTATTTTAAATATTAAAAGTAGTAGAGCCATGCTGTCGACAGCTTTCTGCCTACAACCATAAATGACCAACTTCACAGGCGTAGAGGTACACTGTCAAAGATGATGAATCTTTGAATAATATTTTAATAATACGTGCTACAAGGCTAGCAGCCTTACTACAGGCAGCTACTTATACTACCCCTGGTATTGCTTAGATCCATGAGGGAGAGCAACCACTTACCACCAGGTTCAAATGCAATAAAAAATATGAATAAATTGTTATTTATTTATTTATACTATAAAAGTAAAATACTGTCACTATATTTTCACAGGAAATACCTGCCGAGTTATTGCAGCAACCACAGGTTCAATTTGCATTAATATTGTATCATAGATGGGTTGTGAGATTCCCTGTCAAAGCTGCACTTCATGCCAAATCCAACAAAATGTCATATATACATATGTAAATATAATTTATTCAAAATTTTATGATGTCACTATTGATTAATATTATATAAATAATATACTCAAAATTCTGCCTTTCACAGACCGGGTGCCCAAATTGATAGTAGTTATGGTCCCATGAATCAAAACTTTGAAAAAATTCTACGAATGTGTGATGCATCAAGAACTCAAAGTATTATGTTCTTAGATGAAATATTATCTAACTATGAACCCACATCAAACACTGGTCGCAAAGAATCTAAAAAAATTAAAATACCCGTCATGGAAGCTTTTATTCACTTAACTGAAGACTCATGTGAAATGAACCATAATTGGAATGCTGGTGACATTTATATAAGCCAACATGAACTAGCAATGCAAATCCATTTTGATCTTTGCTATAACTACTTCTTTTATGGTCAGTATAATTTGGCTAAGAAGCACATACTTGGCTGTAGAGAAAACTCTAATCTATTAGAAAGAGAAATAGCTATATATGGTTATGGTTTACATAACTCAATGCCCTGGGGAGAATTTAACTATGCTAGCATGACAAAAGATGAGATTTTGGGTTACATAAGAGCATTAAATCTGGGTTATGTAGTATTAAATGAGGAGCCGACATTACTCCAAAAATTACAAGATTCTATAGCTAATCATTATACTGGAATTATAGCTGTTTTACAAGCAGATAATTTGGCAAGAGAAATTCCCATGATTCATAGACAAGTTGTTGAACTTGATATACAAGGTTCATCTTCCAGTGGTGCATTTACTGTTGCTAGAGATCTTCTGAATAGAGTTTCGGCTCTTAATGCCGTAAGGTATGCTTTAGAAGGAGGCCTACCGTCTACTTATCCTGAATTTATAAACAAGTTTAAGACAGTTGGTATAAAATTTTTCGACCTTCTGTTTTGGGCATTGGCGCCTGTTTTGACTTCAGACTTATCTGAATCTGATTGGGATAATTTACGGATATTCTTTCTCCATTTAGCCACATCTCAATGTAGACTTCCGATTGATAGAATTGATGAATATTTAAAGAAACATGTTGGCGAACCAGCAGAAAACATTAGAAAAAAACTAATTTCTGACGAACATTTAAACGCCATTCTTAATGACCCTATTAACATTGATGATGAAAATATGGACATTCCTAGAGAATTACTAACAGATGATTGGGAAACTCCAGATTTCGAATTTAAATCTGTTCCTGAATTGGAAATGGGTAAACTTAAGAAGCGACTAATTGAAGCTTCAACGGCTGATGATGTCCGAATGTGTCTAGTGAAATTAGCTATGATGGCACCGCAATCGCCGTTATGGAAGATAAGTCCTTCATGGAAACCAGCTGGAGAGCTATGTAATGCCTTGGTGTCTTTACCTAGGGGATTTCTACAGGACTTTGGATACGTAGTGTCAGGTGCCGCTCGCGCCCGAGCAGAAGCCGGGTGTGCTCGTGCAGCAGTGTCATTGTTGTCTGTATTAGAAGGGGAAGCTCGAAGTCAACTAGGCGGTGGTACTGATCCAAATCTACTCCGTTTATGTCGCCATTTGTCATGGGAAGTGCTATTGCTTCAAATAAATGTAATGCTAAGTGAATGGCCAAACCATCGTCTCAATTTGACGGCTTTAGCCAACAAATGTAAAGCTTGTATAGCCGCGGCTACTTCTGGAGATGGTATTGTTCCGAGGCCGCAGGTAATCCTTATCCTTGCTAATATTATAAATGCGAAAGTAACTCTGTCTGTCGCTCTTTCACGCCAAAACTACCGAACCGATCTAAATGAAATTTGGTACACAGACAGTCTAGAACCTGACAAAGGACATAGGCTACTTTTTAATGCAAAAAAGGGTTGTAAAGGGTGATGAAAATTCGTAAGGAATTATCGTCATTTTTAAAGCCAGAAGCTTTAAACTTATTTTTAGGCCATTGGTTAGATATACATAAATATGACAGTAATTACCCTTAAGGGGTAAAATAAAAATAGGGGATGAAAATCTTTAGGAAAGTAACCTTTTACGCGGGCGAAGCCGCGGGCAGAAGCTAGTTTATAATATTTTTTTTATAATATGGCCCTAATAGGTTATACTAATGTTAAAACTTTGTTATTTCGCGTCTGCATCACTAATCGATAAGAAAATTTTTGGAGTGGTGACAAATTGTATTCTTAACCCATCACCTCAAATTAATTGTTCACTTTCTTCATCCTTACTTATTGAATTTTTTAAAAATTACTTGTTAACTTTCTTTATATTTACTAATTAACTTTCTTCAATTCAACAGATAATTGAGGCGTGCTGGATTTGTTTAGTAAACGCATGTGATTGGGAAGGCCTTGGTGTAACGACGGGCCCGGGTGAACTAGCTGCAGCGTTATGTGCAGCTTGTGTTGAATTGCAAAGAGGAAAAGCTACACGAAAGTTTCCAAGACCACTTTGGGATTACGGTCCGTATTAACAATATTATGAGTGAAAATCGATTCTATGTATTTTCACAATAACTGTGATTAGATAAATTTCTCATATGTGTATTGTTATTATATTGTACATCCATATTTTTATTTTAAATGATTGTGTTGTATTTTAAAATAATATTCATATTGTAAAGTAATTTAATACAAATGTTATTACAACAATTGACCAACGATGCTAATACTCGTCATTATCTCAACTTATATACGTCCCACTGCTGGACGCGAGTCTCTTCCACAATAGGAGGCCAATTGACCTACTATACCACGCTGTCAGGTGGACCGGTTTAAGGATTTAACTTCGAGTTTTCCTTCTCTTGCAAAAATGTTAACTGCATATTGAATCCCTAAGTCATCGTTTATCGGCTCTTCGTGATTAATTTTGCTTTATATGCTAATATTCATATTATTCAGTTCCTATTTTTCGTGTCTTTATGCCGTTGGAACGGGCTATCTAATACAACAAGGCTTTTTTCAAGCTAAACTTGTATTTTCTGAGATTAACTCGTTAAAACACTTTAGTTTTATCGGTAATTTAAAATAAAACTATTTTTACGGATTCTATCGCGTTTATATCCAAGAAATTGAAATTTTCGACGCTTCCAAAACACTTTACAACGTTAAGCCCTGTTTACTATTCCAAACGTCGGCAAATAAAAAAAAACATAGATAAATAAAAAAAATAATTAAAAAAATCAAAAAACCCGACTGCGTAAAAAGTCACCAAAACTACGTACATAATAAAAAAACTGAAAAGAAAAAAACAAGCACTTAGTTGTCCGGTGGTCTAGAATTCCATAATATATTATTGAATAAATACTATTGCAGAAAATGAAATATATTTTAATAATAGAACATGACAACTGAACAGTGGGGATCCATTGAAAAATTAGATTTGCTGTCGAATAAAGGATCCCGACTGTTCAGTTGTCATGTTCTATTATTAAAATATATTTCATTTTCTGCAATAGTATTTATTCAATAATATATTATGGAATTCTAGACCACCGGAGAACTAAGTGCTTGTTTTTTTCTTTTCAGTTTTTTTATTATGTACGTAGTTTTGGTGACTTTTTACGCAGTCGGGTTTTTTGATTTTTTTAATTTTTTTTTTTATTTTCTACTTTTTAGTTATAAATACCTAGGTAGCTATAGTTATCTTATTTATTAATGAGTAGGTAAGTACCTAACTATATATAGTTTTTCGACTGAAGTTGAGTACTCAAACGTTAGAAATTGGAGATGGGCGACCGCGTCAGCCATTAGATACTTTAGGTAGGACTACCTATGGTATATTGGACAATATACCTACTAGATACTTCAGTATATGTCCATCCACATCCAGTTATATGAATTTTTCGTCTTTTCATCGTAAATTTCTACTGTCTAAAAAACGTATATGTGAGAAAGGTTGTTACGGAACTTTAAATCGATATAGATCCTAAACGGACGGTCAAATCAAAAAATGTTGAGAGAAAACTAAAAATGATTTTTAAATACCTATTTAACGATACCCCACTCGATATAGTTTGTTGACTTTATTTTTTTTAATTTTCACAATATGGCGTCCAGTAGTCGCCATATTGAATTTTCAATAACGTCATATCTTTAGTGACACTCGCCGGATTAAGAGGAATCGATTGACGTGCGAATCATAAAAATCGGCCCAGGCGTTTGGTATATATAGTGCTTCAAAGGAACATACAAACATACATACATACATAGACTGTTAAACACAATACCACTCCTTTGCAGCCGGGTAAAAAATCCGAAAATAAAAGAATAAAATAGTTTTTTTTTTTAATGTGAATTAGAAGTTATTTTGTTAGTAATTTTCGTATTTGTTCATTTTACAGCCCTATCTGTATACAGTAATAGCACAACTGGTCCAGTAAAGAGGTCAGCAGGTGGAATGCCAACTCATTCACGAGATATCGATAGATTATCGAGTGATGCAAAAAATGCGTTTAACAGTTTTTTGTCAACCCTACGCGAACCGCTTGCCATCAGCATAATGCTATCATTACTTGCACGCGTACATAATTTACTACTAGACGACAATTCACTGGAACTGGTTGTCGAGTATACAAATCTTTGGCCATCCAATATATCAAATATGAACAACTATAACCAGAAATATGTACTTGAGTCTCTCACGGATTTATTAGAAAGAAGCTTGAAGCTGTATCCATATAATACTCCGTGGTAAGTTACTTTTAAATAAAATAGAAATTTGATCTAGGTGCCTTTCATGAAGTAACCTATATATATATATGATGTACTGTGTATTATTTATGCTTTTGACTTTCCAGGCTTCGTCTATACGGTGATGTTGAAATGGTAGAAGGAAGATGGGGTGCTGCCTTGCGGCGTTATTTATGTGGTGCAGCAGCTGGCTCGTGGCTGTTCCAGAAGCGCGCGCCTGATGAAGCTAATATCGCACGACGCGCTGCAAGATGTTGTCAAGCGCTTTCAGCGCCCACACAAGCCGCTGCCCTCTGTCAACTACCCGATGAACCTGACTATACCACTGCATTTAAATGTCTTGCTGAAAAGGTCAGTATTATTGTAACTGAATCCATTGTCAAACAGTCGTCTTAGTGATAATAAATACCAGAGTCGGACTGTTCCAAAGAACTGGTTTAGATAAAGTGGTTGAATATGAATCCCATTTTCGATTTTTCTATTTCTATTTGATCCAGCTCATGTTTGCGTCGCAAGTGCTGGGACCTAACTTGCGCGGGCCTATGCTTCCTACCGCCTGACTGGCTTGCAACAAGCTTCGTAAACCACTGGAGACACACCACCCCTGGAGAGCGTGAGCTGTGGTCCGATTGGTTTTTTTTGTGTGTGACTCAGTTGTCAGCCGCAGATGGCTATGACAACTTTACCCGGACTGTGGGTGAGCACTGAGGGCTCTCAACCCGAGGTCCGGTTGGTCAACGCCGTCTCGATTATATAGCCAGTTCGACACTGATAAATGCTATCGTACATAAAGTTACCTCTGAAGCAAACATTTGTTTATCTAAAAACTTAATATTTAACAAATTTCAATACATTCAATGTTTATTTCAAAGATTGAAATTACCGAAGCTTAATTGTTTCATATTTTATATTGCCTAAATATTAAACCGCGTGCTTGTCTAACGGTTACACCTATATCTAAATAAATGTTTTCTTAATTAATGTATTTATTTCGTGTATAATTATAACAAATACAAGCAAATTTAATAATAATCTGGTTTGAAGCTGAGTACCCACTATCATATTTGAGTTATTAAGTTCGACTTAAAGCAAAATTTATGTATCGCAAATGATTATCATCATCATCTCAGCATGAGTTGAGTGATGATGAGTGGTATATGAATATGTACCACTGTTGAGTTCGAGCCTCCTCCATAATGGGAGGGAAATTGACCTACTATACCACGCTGGTCAGACGTGTTGGTATAGGTTTTTCCTTCTCTTATGTGTCTCTTGTATGGCAAATATGTTTATATTAAAATATGTATGATAAATTTGTTTTCCTGAATATGTTCTCAATAACGACGTTTATCAACTTGCAATATATTATGACGGTCGTTTAGTTCACTAGAAGAGATGCAACCTGCATCTGGAGAATGCATAACAATAGATCGGCAGTTGTATATTTATAATGCAACTGACATACTGAACTATAATTTTCAGTCACATTGTTTATTAAGACGAGTTTAGTATTGTTCTATAAACAGACGGGTAATGCAGCTGACGCAATGGACGCATATTACGGATGTATTTGGGATGGTACACTGCTTGAGGTTGCTGTTGCTCTACATGCGCGACGCGGCGAGGGAGGCCGCAGAGCGAGAGCTGTACGGGCCGCTGGGACTCTTGAACTAAACGCGAATAACAGCGAAGACATACAGAGGGAAGCCGCTGCCATACGAAGAGGAAGATTACTTCGTGCACTCACAAATCAATATGTCGCTTAAATCTTTGTATCTATCTGTATTTTTGTTCGTAATATGAATTATGAATTTATGATTTTTTTTGGTAAGTGTAATGCCGGCTAGAAGTAGGTATGTAGTACTCGCCTATGTTGGCGCCGGCATTACCACATTGGCCCTAAATCTCCGTCTAGTATGGAAATGCCAAAATCTTGGGCAAGAAACAGACTCCTGAATGATATCATTGTACATAGTATGGATTTTTGAAATGACGACCATTTATAATTTATGTTTACGTGAATATCAGATAATGTATCAACAGTATCCTCGAAAGGTTCTGCCGTGGGCCAGTATGCTGTAAAATATTCAAAACATCGGTACAGTAAAACTGGATAAACATTTGTAAAATTCGTTTTATTTCCTTATCCTATCATAACTCAAATATACAAACCCAAAGTTAATAAAAATGAAATTAAAAGAATATCCAATTTATTTATAGCCCTTTCATGTGTTTTATAATATATTAGCAAACTCGGCCTGTTGGTTTATTTGCAGAAGTCAATATATCGCAATTCCGTCGTTGGCGAGTTACATTAATGAAGATATCACATAAACCTCGATGAAAAAATACATATATATATATATATATATATATCAATTTTCCTAATGGAGGGCATAGTCCGAAGCGTGCTCGTCGCGTCCCCTGCAAGTCTAGTTAGACTGCTAATCCGGATCGAAAAATGCGTACCGCAGTGCGGGTTAGGGCGTCCCCCGGAGGCGACGCATACCGACCCGCCTCCGTCGGTACGAACATCGGCAGATGCGGCGATGGGGGCCGCCACCCATCAGGCCTTGCCCAGTCAGGCGAGTCGAGGAGAGCAGAGTGCCGGGTAGGGATGTGAGGTTCCTGGAAAAAAATCGATTAAATAAAAATCGATTTTTTTTTATTTAATATTAATCGATTTGACAAAAATCGATTATAATCAAAATAAATAATCGATTTTTATGAAAAAATCGATTTTTTTCTATTATTTAAAAATGTATATACTTTTCATATTCCAATAATAAACCTAAGAGATTCATATTAACAATTTATCAGATTAAAATCAAATCAAATTATATGAATAAAAAATCAACCAATTCAAATCTAAAAATTCATCAAAGCGAATATTCCTTTAAATTTTCAAAGTAAGGGGGACGTCCATTAATCACGTGATCTTTTTTTTAGCATTTTTTAATATAATATATAGTATAATAAATTTAACTTTGGTAGACAGTCGCCTCCGAAGCAAAATATTGGACGCAAGAGCCTACAGTGACCCCACAATCGATACGGACCACTATCTCGTTATTGCGAGATTTAGTGGTCTGTTCAGAGTGGGGGCACTGGCGAGAGTGTGTCCACTTTGGAGGGCTTGAAAGAATAAAGATTGAAAGTTTGCAAGAGTCTGTTAGAGAAAAGTATGCAGAGGGTGTCTGAGAACGGCTGACGATGGCAAGCCAGCCGCAATTGGACGTTGAAGAATGCTGGAGAATATTGAAAGAGAGTATGGTAGATATAGCGAATGAAGTATGTGGAAGCTCAAAGAAGCATAGAAAAACAAATGGTTATGCTTGGTGGTATGCGGAAGTGGCAACTTCCGTAGAGCAAAAGAAGAAAGCGTGGCTGGACTACGTCTCTTCTTTGAATCTGAATGACTGACTATGTCTCTTCTTTGAACAGTATGACTGAACAGAAGAAAGAAATATATCGGCAATGTAAGAATGACACCAAGGCCTTAGTGAAAGAGAAACGTGATAGAACAAATATGAGTGCAGAAGATAGGTTAGCTAAAAACTTCGAGGGTAACACCAAATTAACTCTTTTGGAGAGAGGTGAAGAGGTCTCGGGGTGGTTGGTCAGCCTTCAGAATGAATAAAATAAGGTCTAAAGGTGGAGACATTCTTACTCAAATACAAGACGTGTGAAGCCGATGGAGTGAATATTTTGGTGATATGTATGCGGATACTCGGGTTGGCGCCGGTGTTGCATGTGGTCTAGTAGATCAACTGATAAGGCAGCGGGCATTGATATGGTGTCTGCCGAGATGATCAAGCTTGGCGGCTCCTGTGTCTGGGAGGCGTTCTTCGTGTTCCTCAATTTATGTCGGAGCTCGGGAATGGTTCCCAGGGACTGGAATAGCGCAGTCATCGTGCCTTTGTTTAAAAACAAGGGTTCACGTTATGACTGCTTAAATGACAGAGCCATAAACTTGACCAGTTTGGCAGCAAAAGTGTATGCTAAAATGATTGAAAGGAGAATGAGGATGGAGTCCGATGGTTTACTGTGTAAGGCACAAGGAGGTTTTAGGAGTGGAAGGGGATGCATGGATCAAGTGTTCTCTCTGCGCAACATTGTGGAGAAGCATCTGGCTCTAGGTCAGATGGTTTTCTGCAGTTTTGTGGATCTGGAGAGAACATTTGACACGGTTGCACGAAAGGAACTTTGGGACATTTTACCGGAGTATGGTATTAATGGTAAACTTCTGCAGGCTGTGCAGTCCAGTTACATGGGCTGTAGAGCTTGTGTGCGGCTGGATGATGGAATGTCGCCTTGGTTTGACGTCAATATCGGCGTTAAGCAGGGGTGCGTTCTATCAGCCAGACTGTTTATCATATATCAGGATAAATGTCTCCAAAGGTTAAACGATATGAATGTGGGACTCCAGATGGGCGACTCAGTGGTCAGTGCTCTGCTCTATGAAGATGATGCAGTCCTGCTGGCGTAGTCAGCGACTGACCTGCAGAGCCTAGTCGGCACAATGACAAAAGATTGTAAGAAAAGGGGTCTACACATGAATGTCAGTAAAACCAAAATAATAGTCTTTGAAAGAGATGAAGCCAGAACAGATGTAAGACTTGTAAGAGTAACAATAGGTAATGATGCACTAGAGCAAGTGGATGAATTTGTATATCTTGGATGTGAATTTAGCCGAGATGGAAGGTACACCACTGATATAGAGCGAAGAGTAAATGCGGGAAATAGAGTGAACGGAGCGTTGGGACAACTTCTCGGTAGCCACCACCTCAGCCAGAAGGCACGTGTAGCAATACATAACTTGCTTGTCCCAACATTACTAAATGGAAGTGAGAGTTGGGTATACAGAAAAAAGGTATGAAAGTAAAATTAATCGATCGCATTCGTAACGACGACGTAAGAGAGCGAGTAGGTATGAAAGAGAGTATTGGTGTAAAGATGCGAAAGGGAATGCTCTGATGGTTTGGACATGTGGAAAGAATGCCGAACGAACGTCTGGTTAAGAAGATATACAATGCCAAAGTGGAGGGATGTAGGTACCGGGGGAGACCGAGACTAAGCTACCTAGACCAGATCGGTCATGTACTGAACGAAGGTGGAGTCAAGAGTCTCCGAAACCGGCGAGCGTGTATGAAGAGAATTATGAATGTTGAGGAAGCGAGTGAAGTATGCAAGGATAGAGTTTCTGGCACTCTGTTCTCTCTGCATACCCTGCAAGGTATATGGCGTGATGGTATGAATGTATGCATGCTGTTTTAAATTTGTAGTATTATTACAAGTTTTTAGCTCTTTGGAACAGTACTTTGCATATTGTTGTATGTTTCTTAATCGTAAAATATTTTCGCCAACCGCGTTTAGATGTTTTACTATTGGAAGACATTTTTATTGTTTACCAACAACTACATATATTATGGCACTCTTAACTTGTAAATAATAATGGATTTACGTCGAGTTTTATTCATCCGTTCCATAGATGGCGCTTTTCATAAAAATCGATTAAAACGCATAATTTATATAATCGATTTTTTAAAAATCGATTAATATACTATAAAAATCGATTATTAGAAAAAAAATAATCGATTAAAATAAAAATCGATTATTTTTTAACATCCCTAGTGCCGGGTGGGCACGTGGAATGTAAGAGGATGTGTGGAAGGTAAGTTGCACGAGCTGATAACTGTCATGGCGGACAAACAGCTAGGCGTGCTCTGTGTAACAGAGACCAAGCGAAGGGGCAGCGACGCCTACGATCTTCCTGGTGGCGGGATGGCTCTGTGGTCTGGTGTACCACAGAGCGATCGAGCCTGCATGGGGGTAGGAGTGCTGTTGTCCTCTCGCTTGGCCTCAGGTGTGAAGGATTACGGAATGTATGATCCCAGACTTCTTTGGGTCCGTATAAAACTAGGTGTCACCAAGGTATTCATGGTTGTAGCATATGCTCCCGTAGGATCCTCGGTGGCATCAGACCTAGAGAAGTTTTGGTATAATATTAGGGAAGTTCTGGATATGGCAGAAACCAGTGAACGCGTTGATTATATGCGGAGATTTGAACGGATGGGTGGGGACCAAGCCTCCGGACTATGAGGACGTACTTGGTCCATTTGGTGATAAGAGAGTGAATAATGCAGGTAGGCTCATAGCGGATGTATGCATAGAGAGAAACCTTATTGTGTCAAACACATTTTTCCAACATAAGGACATCCATATGCATACATGGAGAAGGAATGACCAGAAAAGTATAATAGATTTAATTTTGGTAGACAGTCGCCTCCGAAGCAAGATATTGGACGCAAGAGCCTACAGGGACCCCACAGTCGATACAGACCACTATCTCCTTTTTGCGAGATTTAGTGGTCTGTTCAGAAAGTGGAGGCACTGGCGTAAGTGTGTCCACTTCGGAGGGCTTGAAAGAATAAAGGTTGCAGGAAGAGTGTGTAAGAGAAAAGTATGCAGAGGGTGTCCGAGAACGGCTGACGATGGCAAGCCAGTCGCAATCGGACATTGAAGAATGCTGGAAAATATTGAAAGAGATTATGGTAGATACAGCGAAAGAAGTATGTAGAAGTTCAAAGAAGCATAGAGAAACGAATGGTGATGCATGGTGGGATGCGCAAGTGGCAGCTTCCGTAGAGCAAAAGAAGAAAGCGTGGCTGGACTATGTCTCTTCTTTGAACCTGAATGACTGTATGACTGAACAGAAGAAAGAAATATATCGGCAATGTAAGAATGACACCAAGGCCTTAGTGAAAGAGAAACGTGATAGAGCAGATATGAGTGCAGAAGATAGGCTGACTAAAAACTTCGAGGGTAACACCAAACTCTTTTGGAGGGAGGTGAAGAAGTCTCGGTGTGGTTGGTCAGCCTTCAGAATGAATAAAAGAAGGTCTAAAGGTGGAGACATTCGTTTCTCATATATCTGGATAAATGTCTCCAAAGGTTTAACGATATGAATGTGGGAGTCCAGATGGGCGACTCAGTGATCACTGCTCTGCTCTATGTAGATGATGCAGTGCTGCTGGACAGTCAGCGAATGACCTGCAGACCCTAGTCGACACAATGACAAAAGATTGTAAGAAAAGGGGTCTACGCGTGAATGTGAGCAAAATTAAAATAATGGTCTTTGAAAGAGATGAAGCCAGAACAAGCGGGGTTCGAACCCGCACCTATTAGGTATCCGGCCCAACCGTGCTACCACTTACACCATTGTGAACTATTTTAGGACATGCAAATTTCGAATCATATTATATCTTACGTCTTCAAGGTGACGTATGCCATCTATCGGACAATGTTTACACATTGTATAGACTTAATACTTCAAACTTTACAGTTAGAATTGTATTAAACGATGACACAACCTTGTTATTCAAATTACTGAAATTTTTAGCATTTAATATGCTTAATTATTTATAAATACCCGATACGAAACGAAAAATGATGTCACAAGTGGGGTTCGAACTCGCACCTATTGGGAATCCGGCCCAACCGTGCTACCACTTACACCATTGTGAACTATTTTAGGACATGCAAATTTCGAATCATATTATATCTTACGTCTTCAAGGTGACGTATGCCATCTATCGGACAATGTTTACACATTGTATAGACTTAATACTTCAAACTTTACAGTTAGAATTGTATTAAACGATGACACAACCTTGTTATTCAAATTACTGAAATTTTTAGCATTTAATATGCTATGCTATGTGTCATCGTTTAATACAATTCTAACTGTAAAGTTTGAAGTATTAAGTCTATACAATGTGTAAACATTGTCCGATAGATGGCATACGTCACCTTGAAGACGTAAGATATAATATGATTCGAAATTTGCATGTCCTAAAATAGTTCACAATGGTGTAAGTGGTAGCACGGTTGGGCCGGATTCCCAATAGGTGCGGGTTCGAACCCCGCTTGTGACATCATTTTTCGTTTCGTATCGGGTATTTATAAATAATTAAGCATATTAAATGCTAAAAATTTCAGTAATTTGAATAACAAGGTTGTGTCATCGTTTAATACAATTCTAACTGTAAAGTTTGAAGTATTAAGTCTATACAATGTGTAAACATTGTCCGATAGATGGCATACGTCACCTTGAAGACGTAAGATATAATATGATTCGAAATTTGCATGTCCTAAAATAGTTCACAATGGTGTAAGTGGTAGCACGGTTGGGCCGGATTCCCAATAGGTGCGGGTTCGAACCCCGCTTGTTCTGGCTTCATCTCTTTCAAAGACCATTATTTTAATTTTGCTCACATTCACGCGTAGACCCCTTTTCTTACAATCTTTTGTCATTGTGTCGACTAGGGTCTGCAGGTCATTCGCTGACTGTCCAGCAGCACTGCATCATCTACATAGAGCAGAGCAGTGATCACTGAGTCGCCCATCTGGACTCCCACATTCATATCGTTAAACCTTTGGAGACATTTATCCAGATATATGAGAAACGAATGTCTCCACCTTTAGACCTTATTTTATTCATTCTGAAGGCTGACCAACCACACCGAGACTTCTTCACCTCCCTCCAAAAGAGTTTGGTGTTACCCTCGAAGTTTTTAGTCAGCCTATCTTCTGCACTCATATCTGCTCTATCACGTTTCTCTTTCACTAAGGCCTTGGTGTCATTCTTACATTGCCGATATATTTCTTTCTTCTGTTCAGTCATACAGTCATTCAGGTTCAAAGAAGAGACATAGTCCAGCCACGCTTTCTTCTTTTGCTCTACGGAAGCTGCCACTTGCGCATCCCACCATGCATCACCATTCGTTTCTCTATGCTTCTTTGAACTTCTACATACTTCTTTCACTGTATCTACCATAATCTCTTTCAATATTTTCCAGCATTCTTCAATGTCCGATTGCGACTGGCTTGCCATCGTCAGCCGTTCTCGGACACCCTCTGCATACTTTTCTCTTACACACTCTTCCTGCAACCTTTATTCTTTCAAGCCCTCCGAAGTGGACACACTTACGCCAGTGCCTCCACTTTCTGAACAGACCACTAAATCTCGCAAAAAGGAGATAGTGGTCTGTATCGACTGTGGGGTCCCTGTAGGCTCTTGCGTCCAATATCTTGCTTCGGAGGCGACTGTCTACCAAAATTAAATCTATTATACTTTTCTGGTCATTCCTTCTCCATGTATGCATATGGATGTCCTTATGTTGGAAAAATGTGTTTGACACAATAAGGTTTCTCTCTATGCATACATCCGCTATGAGCCTACCTGCATTATTCACTCTCTTATCACCAAATGGACCAAGTACGTCCTCATAGTCCGGAGGCTTGGTCCTCACCCATCCGTTCAAATCTCCGCATATAATCAACGCGTTCACCGGTTTCTGCCATATCCAGAACTTCCCTAATATTATACCAAAACTTCTCTAGGTCTGATGCCACCGAGGATCCTACGGGAGCATATGCTACAACCATGAATACCTTGGTGACACCTAGTTTTATACGGACCCAAAGAAGTCTGGGTTCATACATTCCGTAATCCTTCACACCTGAGGCCAAGCGAGAGGACAACAGCACTCCTACCCCCATGCAGGCGCGATCGCTCTGTGGTACACCAGACCACAGAGCCATCCCGCCACCAGGAAGATCGTAGGCGTCGCTGCCCCTTCGCTTGGTCTCTGTTACACAGAGCACGCCTAGCTGTTTGTCCGCCATGACAGTTATCAGCTCGTGCAACTTACCTTCCACACATCCTCTTACATTCCACGTGCCCATCCGGCACTAGGGATGTTAAAAAATAATCGATTTTTATTTTAATCGATTATTTTTTTTTCTAATAATCGATTTTTATAGTAATATTAATCGATTTTTAAAAAATCGATTATATAAATTATGCGTTTTAATCGATTTTTATGAAAAGCGCCATCTATGGAACGGATGAATAAAACTCGACGTAAATCCATTATTATTTACAAGTTAAGAGTGCCATAATATATGTAGTTGTTGGTAAACAATAAAAATGTCTTCCAATAGTAAAACATCTAAACGCGGTTGGCGAAAATATTTTACGATTAAGAAACATACAACAATATGCAAAGTACTGTTCCAAAGAGCTAAAAACTTGTAATAATACTACAAATTTAAAACAGCATGCATACATTCATACCATCACGCCATATCCCTTGCAGGGTATGCAGAGAGAACAGAGTGCCAGAAACTCTATCCTTGCATACTTCACTCGCTTCCTCAACATTCATAATTCTCTTCATACACGCTCGCCGGTTTCGGAGACTCTTGACTCCACCTTCGTTCAGTACATGACCGATCTAGTCTAGGTAGCTTAGTCTCGGTCTCCCCCGGTACCTACATCCCTCCACTTTTGCATTGTATATCTTCTTAACCAGACGTTCGTTCGGCATTCTTTCCACATGCCCAAACCATCAGAGCATTCCCTTTCGCATCTTTACACCAATACTCTCTTTCATACCTACTCGCTCTCTTACGTCGTCGTTACGAATGCGATCGATTAATTTTACTTTCATACCTTTTTTCTGTATACCCAACTCTCACTTCCATTTAGTAATGTTGGGACAAGCAAGTTATGTATTGCTACACGTGCCTTCTGGCTGAGGTGGTGGCTACCGAGAAGTTGTCCCAACGCTCCGTTCACTCTATTTCCCGCATTTACTCTTCGCTCTATATCAGTGGTGTACCTTCCATCTCGGCTAAATTCACATCCAAGATATACAAATTCATCCACTTGCTCTAGTGCATCATTACCTATTGTTACTCTTACAAGTCTTACATCTGTTCTGGCTTCATCTCTTTCAAAGACTATTATTTTGGTTTTACTGACATTCATGTGTAGATCCCTTTTCTTACAATCTTTTGTCATTGTGCCGACTAGGCTCTGCAGGTCAGTCGCTGACTACGCCAGCAGGACTGCATCATCTTCATAGAGCAGAGCACTGACCACTGAGTCGCCCATCTGGAGTCCCACATTCATATCGTTTAACCTTTGGAGACATTTATCCTGATATATGATAAACAGTCTGGCTGATAGAACGCACCCCTGCTTAACGCCGATATTGACGTCAAACCAAGGCGACATTCCATCATCCAGCCGCACACAAGCTCTACAGCCCATGTAACTGGACTGCACAGCCTGCAGAAGTTTACCATTAATACCATACTCCGGTAAAATGTCCCAAAGTTCCTTTCGTGCAACCGTGTCAAATGTTCTCTCCAGATCCACAAAACTGCAGAAAACCATCTGACCTAGAGCCAGATGCTTCTCCACAATGTTGCGCAGAGAGAACACTTGATCCATGCATCCCCTTCCACTCCTAAAACCTCCTTGTGCCTTACACAGTAAACCATCGGACTCCATCCTCATTCTCCTTTCAATCATTTTAGCATACACTTTTGCTGCCAAACTGGTCAAGTTTATGGCTCTGTCATTTAAGCAGTCATAACGTGAACCCTTGTTTTTAAACAAAGGCACGATGACTGCGCTATTCCAGTCCCTGGGAACCATTCCCGAGCTCCGACATAAATTGAGGAACACGAAGAACGCCTCCCAGACACAGGAGCCGCCAAGCTTGATCATCTCGGCAGACACCATATCAATGCCCGCTGCCTTATCAGTTGATCTACTAGACCACATGCAACACCGGCGCCAACCCGAGTATCCGCATACATATCACCAAAATATTCACTCCATCGGCTTCACACGTCTTGTATTTGAGTAAGAATGTCTCCACCTTTAGACCTTATTTTATTCATTCTGAAGGCTGACCAACCACCCCGAGACCTCTTCACCTCTCTCCAAAAGAGTTAATTTGGTGTTACCCTCGAAGTTTTTAGCTAACCTATCTTCTGCACTCATATTTGTTCTATCACGTTTCTCTTTCACTAAGGCCTTGGTGTCATTCTTACATTGCCGATATATTTCTTTCTTCTGTTCAGTCATACTGTTCAAAGAAGAGACATAGTCAGTCATTCAGATTCAAAGAAGAGACGTAGTCCAGCCACGCTTTCTTCTTTTGCTCTACGGAAGTTGCCACTTCCGCATACCACCAAGCATAACCATTTGTTTTTCTATGCTTCTTTGAGCTTCCACATACTTCATTCGCTATATCTACCATACTCTCTTTCAATATTCTCCAGCATTCTTCAACGTCCAATTGCGGCTGGCTTGCCATCGTCAGCCGTTCTCAGACACCCTCTGCATACTTTTCTCTAACAGACTCTTGCAAACTTTCAATCTTTATTCTTTCAAGCCCTCCAAAGTGGACACACTCTCGCCAGTGCCCCCACTCTGAACAGACCACTAAATCTCGCAATAACGAGATAGTGGTCCGTATCGATTGTGGGGTCACTGTAGGCTCTTGCGTCCAATATTTTGCTTCGGAGGCGACTGTCTACCAAAGTTAAATTTATTATACTATATATTATATTAAAAAATGCTAAAAAAAAGATCACGTGATTAATGGACGTCCCCCTTACTTTGAAAATTTAAAGGAATATTCGCTTTGATGAATTTTTAGATTTGAATTGGTTGATTTTTTATTCATATAATTTGATTTGATTTTAATCTGATAAATTGTTAATATGAATCTCTTAGGTTTATTATTGGAATATGAAAAGTATATACATTTTTAAATAATAGAAAAAAATCGATTTTTTCATAAAAATCGATTATTTATTGTGATTATAATCGATTTTTGTCAAATCGATTAATATTAAATAAAAAAAAATCGATTTTTATTTAATGGATTTTTTTCCAGGAACCTCACATCCCTACCCGGCACTCTGCTCTCCTCGACTCGCCTGACTGGGCAAGGCCTGATAGGTGGCGGCCCCCATCGCCGCATCTGCCGATGTTCGTACCGACGGAGGCGGGTCGGTATGCGTCGCCTCCGGGGGACGCCCTAACCCGCACTGCGGTACGCATTTTTCGATCCGGATTAGCAGTCTAACTAGACTTGCAGGGGACGCGACGAGCACGCTTCGGACTATGCCCTCCATTAGGAAAATTGATATATATATATATATATATATGTATTTTTTCATCGCGGTTTATGTGATATCTTTCGTGAACCTGAATGACTGTATGACTGAACAGAAGAAAGAAATATATCGGCAATGTAAGAATGACACCAAGGCCTTAGTGAAAGAGAAACGTGATAGAGCAGATATGAGTACAGAAGATAGGCTGACTAAAAACTTCGAGGGTAACACCAAACTCTTTTGGAGGGAGGTGAAGAAGTCTCGGTGTGGTTGGTCAGCCTTCAGAATGAATAAAATAAGGTCTAAAGGTGGAGACATTCGTTTCTCATATATCTGGATAAATGTCTCCAAAGGTTTAACGATATGAATGTGGGAGTCCAGATGGGCGACTCAGTGATCACTGCTCTGCTCTATGTAGATGATGCAGTGCTGCTGGACAGTCAGCGAATGACCTGCAGACCCTAGTCGACACAATGACAAAAGATTGTAAGAAAAGGGGTCTACGCGTGAATGTGAGCAAAATTAAAATAATGGTCTTTGAAAGAGATGAAGCCAGAACAAGCGGGGTTCGAACCCGCACCTATTGGGAATCCGGCCCAACCGTGCTACCACTTACACCATTGTGAACTATTTTAGGACATGCAAATTTCGAATCATATTATATCTTACGTCTTCAAGGTGACGTATGCCATCTATCGGACAATGTTTACACATTGTATAGACTTAATACTTCAAACTTTACAGTTAGAATTGTATTAAACGATGACACAACCTTGTTATTCAAATTACTGAAATTTTTAGCATTTAATATGCTTAATTATTTATAAATACCCGATACGAAACGAAAAATGATGTCACAAGCGGGGTTCGAACCCGCACCTATTGGGAATCCGGCCCAACCGTGCTACCACTTACACCATTGTGAACTATTTTAGGACATGCAAATTTCGAATCATATTATATCTTACGTCTTCAAGGTGACGTATGCCATCTATCGGACAATGTTTACACATTGTATAGACTTAATACTTCAAACTTTACAGTTAGAATTGTATTAAACGATGACACATAGCATAGCATATTAAATGCTAAAAATTTCAGTAATTTGAATAACAAGGTTGTGTCTTTAAGTATAATTTTCATATGGCTCTCGATATTCAAAAGTATATTTATTTTTTTTATAAATCATCATCATCACAGCCCATATATGCCCTACTGTTGGGCTCGGGCAAAGAGTAAAGTTATTAAACTGAAAAAGAGTGGCAACTCCATGATAAAATATGCATGTATGGAAGGTGCTGCTACCCAGAGTTTACGCGGTGAACTAAAGTTGAAGTGATATATATACATATCTACATGTGTATGTGTAATTATATAGAATTTTCTTTTACTATGAAAGCTACCCTGAAATATAAAAAAAAACATATCAGCTGATAACGAAGCAATAATAATATCAGCTTAACAATGAAAATTGAGATAATTTTCAAAAAGTACATCAATAACCGTAAATAGATTGATGACAATAAGTACCTACGTCAGTCGTATTGGTTTTGTTTCGAGTTTTCCTTCTCTTGCATAGATGTTATATGCGTTTTATATTCCTTGGTAGTCTCCTACGATCACCCGCGGGTAAGGGGTAGGGGGTGGTGAGTTGTATTCTTACTCCATCACCACACGGATAATTTTTATAAATATTTTATGAGAACTATGACATCTACGTTCTATGTAGTTCAAGTTTTGGGGATTTCTTAATTACTGCTGTGGGGCAAATATCATTTGTTATTGCCAGCGTGCGCCTTGTCACCTTTGAGCTTTAATTCAAACATAGATTTTCCTGCTTAATGTATCAGTTATAATGTTCCTGTTCCTTATTTGGTTTTAAATCAGGGACTTTTCTTACTTGAAAAGTGGCTAAATCCGTCTGTGACACCATTATACCTTAGATTATTCTAATGGAATATAGGCCGGCGAGTTAAAATTAAAACGACTCTTATAAAACATTTTCTTTTACTAATTATATAGTAAAAGGTAAGGACAATTGTTGTTCTAATTCATCATCATCCTCACAGCCCATACATGTCCCACTGTTGGGCTCGGGCCTGCTCCATAACGGGAGGGAAATTAACCTACTATATCGCGCTGGTCAAACGTGTTGGTATAGGGTTTTGTTTCGAGTTTTCCTTCTCTTGCATAGAAGTTATATGCGTTTTATATCCCTTAGTCGCCTCATACGATCACCCACGTGTAAGATAGGGGGTGGTGAATTGTAATCTTACTCTGTCACCACACGGATAGTTGCTAAGCTATATAATTGCAGTTTCTTTTTTGTAAAATATATTTAAGACATTGCTGGTAATCTATTACTGCACCTACTGATGATTTACAATTGTACATTTTTTATTTCACAAAAAGGTTATAAACTTTAGATACAAAATTAAAAGATATGCAATTTTAAAATATAAAGATTTATTATATATAAAGATTTAAAAAAGAAATAATTGAAAAGCGTTGTAGAAGTTTACTTTTCGTATGTCCCAAGGTATTTCTCGCAGGCTGGGCAGTAATGGTCGCTATTCTTGGCCGAATCAGAGCCGTACGGGATACAGCAACAACTAAAAGTGAAATTTTAATTATAAGTTGAATTTCATGATTAGCAAGGAGCCAGTGGATACAAACAGTAGATTCTATCCTACGTAGCTATTCTGCGGGGAGCCCTATGTCCAAAAGTTGAGTACAAAAGCGATGGTGTGATGGACGTAACTTGAGGTAGAATATAAAAGTATGTATGTATGTAAGGTAGAATATAATATAAAGAATAATTGTCTTGTAACTTAACAGCCTTCATTCATTCATCTCAGCTCACATATGTACGTCCCATTGTAGAGCTCTAGTTTCTTCCACAGTAGGAGAGATATTAACCACCACGCTAGTCGAATGGGTTGGTATAAGATTTTATTTCAAGTTTTCCTTCTCTTGCACAGATGTTATATGCATATTATATCATCTTATACGACACCCACGCTCGAGATAGGGGTGGTGAAATATATTCTTACTCTTAATCGAATAAATTTAATAGCACCATCTCAATATAGTTTACAGTATCAAGTAAATTCAAATCATGTGATTGGAATATTTTTTTTTAAATAAAGGCCACCATCCTGCTCTGAGGAAATAATTCTTGTATTGCGGGCAACCTTTACAAACGTGCAATAAACGCAGACATTTTACACCCAGACTCAGTACAACACTGGATCGCAAAAAGTATTGTCCTGCGTAGGAATCGAACCCACAGCACTAGCAGTGAAGTTCAGTATCTTAACCACTATGCTATTTGTGCGCAATGTGGATTAGTTGCATCAATTCCAACCTCTAAATTAGAATAATCTGTCTCTTGCTCCGCGAGGGATAACGTGAGGGCGTTGTGTGAGCCCATGATTATAATAACCCAGACAAGACTAGGATTTAGATATCAGGACGGATCAAACATAATGGATCACATAAACTATCATCATTATCTCAGCTTACATATGTCGCACTGCTGGGATCGAACATCCCCCACATCATCATTCTCCTACTCTTATCCCAATTGCTTGGGGTTGATACAATATGTACTCTTGTTTCATAATATATATTGTAAAAGTTATTGGCAATAGTTTTATAACCGGCCTCTGCCAGACGTCAAAAATATAGTCTGTGATTATTGACTAAAGAAATCACTGCCGACGTCACCGACTCACCGACGACTGCATTCACTAATAACATCGGATAAAATTGCAATAAAGAAAAAGTTTACCAAATCATGCTGCATACAGCTGCTGCAATATGTGTCCTCGAGGTCACCGTATACTTAACGGCTGTCCTGATATTGGCGGAGCAAAAGGGACAAATTGTGACAGTGTTCTCGGGGCCCAAGAGAACCTGCAAGCATTTAAATCCCTAAGTAACTATGCAATAAGTACCACATTATATTAATATGAGGAAGCGAAAGTGAATTTGTTTGTTTTTTAAGCCTTAGATAGTCTACCGATCGTCTTGAAAATTACCGTTGCGTCAATGATACAGAAAAGACTATATAAAAATATAGGTCTGGTACAACTGAATTACCTAAATATGACAATAAATAATTCTTATGGTGGTACATCCACCATTAAGGAACACAATGAAACAAGAATGTACACACATTAGCAGCATGTATATGAAAAAAATACGAATATAGACGTTCGAATTTTTCCTCGATTTCCTAATCCAACCTTTTCTCACGAGAGATTCATATGACGGTAATTGCCCTCACGTGTGACTTGAACCCACATCTTTCTATTGGGAATCCGTTCCAATTACCTACTTATCTAATTTACCAAATGTGTATACGTATGAAAATCCAATAGTGGGATGTTTATGGACCAAAGAAGAATTATTTTTTTAGTTATTAATTCCTAAAGTTCTTACGATCAAATGTCTTACCTTTTGCATGACATTTTGAACCGCACTACGAGGATCCGCAAGGTGTTGCCCATCTGGATTTATGCCTACAATCTGCATTCTATTCTGTTATATAAGAGAAAAAATAAATTAATAAGTCTAATTAGTAATTACTGCAAGCCTGACGGCAGCAGAAACTGCTGAGTATTAAATACAATATTCGTAAACAAAAATCATTAATGTTCGTTAGTCAGACAATGGTTGGTAAAACAAAAATAGCCTGTAGCACTCCGAGATAATCTACCTTTCTGTGCTGATGCCTATACTATACCTTTCTATTCACAAATTATACCTAAATTTTAGCTTTTTAAGTAACTCCCAAGTCAATATAAGAATCGATATTAGGTACCTACATGTTTACTAGGATGTTGTGTTATTACACAACATAGGTGTAATATTGATTGTCTTAGGTGTTGCCTTAATTTTAGATGTCGTTGGCAAATACGGCCATTAATTAAATGTCACCAACACTTCCTTGCACAAATAACCGTCTATTGGCCAGCGTGCCGACGAAATCGACTTGTTATTTTCATTATCTTCAAAACTACTTAATTAACGCGCTAAAAAAAGAACAACGTTTATCTCTATGGAATTTTCATTTTGGTTAAACTATTTGTTTTTTCTGACATCAACTACTTTCGTTGTGATTTATAATTGAAATCATGTCTTTATCAAAATAAAAAACAACCTGTAACAATCAGGGATAACATAACTTTCTAATAATCTAAGAATTTTAAAAATCAAAGTACTTTTACACCTACAACTGACCCTTTACAAATGACTTACCTACAACAAACACATACCTCTTTATAATATTAGTATAGATAATATCTATTACCAAGCAAGTCGTACAGATTATAATTATTTATTTATTTAAATAAAGAAATATATAGGTAGTCGTAGATATTTATTAAAACTGTTATCTCTTGCATACCTGATCTGTGCTTCTCTTAGTTGGGCACAACTTTATTGTATCCGGCTCCATACTGTAGCTATAATATAAAGAAAACTATATTAAAACAAATATATTTTAAATCTCACGTTCTCCTATATGTAATAAAGAGGTATAGGGAGAGATTTCCCCTCTCTCACTCCATCTCTCATTAGGGGTTTGGGACAGCAGTGTCAATAACAGGTGCCCATAGGCTCCAGCCGTTGGTAGAAAATATAGGAATGAAGAGATTATGAATGACATGATGACGATGACATTATTTCGGTATCGTATGTCTCTAAGTTTATGAGACTCATTACCATGCAGCATTATCGCCGCATAGTCTAGGGCCTGAGAACTCTAAACTACATCTGAATATATTTTCATTGTGTTGGAATAGCTGATAGACGGATTGGATTTTCACGAAAGATTTGGCTTCCAAATCCTGACGCCAAGGCTCCTGCTACACCTACTTTACCTACTTCGCCACTAATTTGGTATACAAGTTCAATACTTTTAATAAATTATAATTGATCCAACAGGAGTTGCCTAATATACATAAAACTTATACAGAATTTTGCTAGTGGTTGCTTTTATGAAGCATAATTTCGTAGTCTGCCGTGTTTTGCTTGATCCAGGATTCGATTCCTAGACCTTACAATCAAAACAGTAGACTAGGCTACTGAAAACCATAAAATCATTTCGAATTTGTAATAAAATTAAATGATTGATCATTATATTGCTATTTACTATAAATGTTTAATTGATTAAAAACGCTATTAGTATGCGGGAATCCTCTGACACATTGACGCGTTTTAATAAAAAGTGAACTCATGATAAATTGAGGATAAAAGTATAAATATTATTATATATATTATTATATATATTATTATATATATTATAAATATTATTTTATAAAAATAGATAATTCTCGTATGACATGTGAACAGATTATTATTATTGTAACTAAATTAATAATATTTAAGTAAGGTACTTTATTAAAAATAGATAATTCTCGTATGACATGTGAACAGATTATTATTATTGTAACTAAATTAATAATATTTAAGTAAGGTACTTTATTAAAAATAGATAATTCTCGTATGACATGTGAACAGATTATTATTATTGTAACTAAATTAATAATATTTAAGTAAGGTACTTTATTAAAAATAGATAATTCTCGTATGACATGTGAACAGATTATTATTATTGTAACTAAATTAATAATATTTAAGTAAGGTACTTTATTATATAATTAATCAAATTCAAATTCATTTATTATGTATAAACCCTATGAGGGCACTTACATATTGTCAGTATTAACAATTTAATTTTAATCTAATAAACTACCACCGGATCGGAACTAGACCACTACTGAGAAGATCCGGCAAGAAACTCAGCGGGTTTGTCTTTTATTATTTCTTTTCATTTTTTTTTATATATATAAAAAGAATGGTACATGAAAGAAATAGCTCCAGTGTGATGCCCTTCGAACCTAATAGTTTAAATACAATGTGAAATAGCCAATAGCTGGACCAGATCCCACAAGCGGCACCCGATCACGAGTTAACTACTAGAGCAGCCATCACTCCCCTCAACCACCTTGAAGGGAAGGGAGGGACCCGCTCGACGCAGCTACCGCAAGTAGACCTTTCAGTGAGCATGACCAGTACCATGTATTACTAACGCTAACCAAAGTTAAAATTCGTTAGGCAAGACACGCTACGCTTCACAGGTATGTAAGATCATTATAAAAAAAAAAAAAAAAAAAAAAAAAAAAACAGTTTACAAAGACAAGGTAATTTCTGAATGAGGAGCTGCTCATAGCCAGTCTGTACTATCGCTTAGATAATCCGAGATTTTATAATAACCTTTCTTACAGAGTCTGTTCTTGACAGCCCTTTTAAATTTATTCACAGACATGTCTCGGATATCTTTTGGCAGTTTATTATAGAAGCGTATACATTGCCCCATAAATGACCTATTAATTTTTTCGAGACGAGTCGTGTGTACAACTAATTTGTCCTTATTCCGAGTATTAACACAATGAATGTCACAATACCTTTCAAAATTATTGATATTTCTTTTTACATACAATAAGTTTTCGTAAATATATTGCGATACAACAGTCAGAATATTTACTTCTTTAAATTTTTCTCGAAGTGAAACTCTTGGGCCTAGTTTATAAATTGCGCGAACAGCCCTTTTTTGGAGAACAAAGACACTACTCAGATCCGCAGAGCATCCCCACAGTAATATGCCGTATGACATAAGACTATGAAAATAAGCGAAATAAACTATTCTAGCCGTTTCAATATCGGTCAATACTCGAATTTTTTTGACCGCATAAGCCGCTGAGCTAAGCCTGCTCGACAATTTTTCAATATGAAGGCTCCATTGCAGTCTAGCATCTATAGTAATACCTAAAAAAACGGTTGATTCGACAAGGTCCAGAGCCACACCATTCATTTGAACATTGGTTCCCACTTGTCTCACATTAGGTGTGGTAAATTTGATACACTTTGTTTTATTCTCATTAAGAACTAAGTTATTTGTGTTGAACCAATGAACAACATTAGACAGTGCGTTGTTCACATCGTCATAATTAAGCTTTTGTCTTTTAATTTTAAATAACAAAGATGTGTCATCTGCGAACAACACAATGTTTTGATTGTCTCCTATATAGTAGGGTAAGTCATTAATGTATACAAGGAACAGAAATAGCCCCAGAATGGACCCTTGTGGAACACCCATTTTAATAACAGAACCAGATGATCGTGCACCATTAACATCGACCCTCTGAATTCTGTTGCTTAAGTAAGAAGTTAAAAGCTCAAGGGCGCTATCCCTGATCCCATAGTGATATAATTTTCTGATGAGGGTTTCGTGGTGCACACAATCAAATGCCTTAGACAAATCGCAAAATATACCCAAGGCCTCATGCGATTCCTCCCAGGCTGCAAAGATGTTCTTTAACAATTCTACACCTGCATCAGTAGTAGAGCAATTCTTAGTAAAACCAAATTGGTTTTTATGAAATATACTATGTTTGTTGAAATAACTCAACATCTGATTAAGCAAAATTTTCTCGAATACTTTACTAAGTGTTGGTAGTATGGAAATAGGACGAAAATTGTTAACATCTGACATACTACCAGATTTGTGTAACGGAATTACTCTACTAATTTTCATGAGTTCAGGAAATACACCCCGAGCAACACAGCCGTTAAATACAGATGCCAGGTGGGGAGCAATAATAGGTATTATAAAATTAACAGTCTTTACAGATAAACCCCACAGATCTGCTGTCTTTTTAATATTAAGAGTTTTAAAGGAATTTGAGATATCATTCACACTGACATCTGAAAATTTAAAGGAAGTGTTACATTTCACAATGCATTGTTTAAGGAGCGATTCAGCTAAAATAGGAGACGACGCTAAAGATTTTGTTGTTAATACGGGTACATTTGTAAAATAGTTTTCAAATTTCGTCGCCACTTCTTTATCCACTTTCACAATTTTATCACCTATCTTTAAATTAAAATCCTTTTTTCGTACAAAGTTCCTACCAGTTTCACTATTTATCACTTTCCATGTCATTTTAATTATATCACTGGATTGTGTAATTTTGTTTCTCAGATAAATAGATTTAGCACAGAAGCAGGCTCGTTTAAATATTTTTGAATAATTTTTAACATATTCTAAAAACACTGGGTTATGGTTATAAAATTTTTCATTATAGAGTTCATATAACCTTTTTCTACTCTTGAAGATACCACAAGTAGCCCATTCACTAAAACCCGCAGGCACTCCAATTGTTACAGTTTTGGGTTTAAATACTGTATTGAATTCAGTATCAATTATGCGAAATAAAGATGTATATAATTTATTAGGATTATCATGAATAGGCAACATTGGCAACTTCATAGTCAAGTTATATTTAAAATGCTCTAAGCGGCTAGCGGTCATAGGAACAAAGGTAATACTTTCAGGTTGAATCCTACTAGTTCCCGGAAGTACAACAAGTTGCCCACAGTGGTCTGATTCTAAAACACTTATAATAGATTTATTTATGGGCTTGACATTTGTAAATATATTATCTATACAAGTTGCACTCCCAGCAGCTATCCTAGTAGGTTCCAAGAAGACATTATACAAATTGTATGATCTCATTAATGTTATAAATTTTTGTGTAATGTTATTATTGTCTAATAAGTTTATATTAAAATCCCCACATATCGCAATATTTTTATTAGAAGTGGAGATTTTGAATAAAACATCCTCTATGTATTTTTCAAAAACATCAAAAGGTGAACATGGAGGTCTGTATATACACATGACTATGAGCTGCTCACACTCAATACAGGAAATTTCAATTACACGTTCAATAGAGAGTCTCACAATATCATTTCTTTCCTTAAATTTAATGGTATTATTTGGCATAGTCCGGAGCGTGCTCGTTCGCGTCCCCTGCCAGTCTAATTAGACTGCTAATCCGGCTCGAAATGCGTACCGCAATGCGGGTTAGGGCGTCCCCCGGAGGCGACGCGTACCGACCCGCCCCCGTCGGTACGAACATCGGCAGTTGCGGCGATGGGGGCCGCCACCCATCACGCCTTGCCCAGTTAGGCGAGTCGAGGAGAGCGGAGTGCCGGGTGGGCACGTGGAACGTAAGAGGTTGTGTGGAAGGTAAGTTGCACGAGCTGATATCCGTCATGGCGGACAAACAGCTAGACGTGCTCTGTGTAACAGAGACCAAGCGAAGGGGCAGCGACGCCTGCGATCTTCCTGGTGGCGGGATGGCTCTGTGGTCTGGTGTACCACAGAGCGATCGAGCCAGCATGGGGGTAGGAGTGCTGTTGTCCTCTCGCTTGGCCTCAGGTGTGAAGGATTACGGAATGTATGATCCCAGACTTCTCTGGGTCCGTATAAAACTAGGTGTCACCAAGGTATTCATGGTTGTAGCATATGCTCCCGTAGGATCCTCGGTGGCATCAGACCTAGAGAAGTTTTGGGACAATGTTAGGGAAGTTCTGGATATGGCAGAAACCAGTGAACGCGTGATTGTATGCGGAGATTTGAACGGATGGGTGGGGACCAAGCGTCCCGACTATGAGGACGTACTTGGTCCATTTGGTGATAAGAGAGTGAACGACGCAGGTAGGCTCATAGCGGATGTATGCATGGAGAGAAACCTTATTGTGTCAAACACATTTTTCCAACATAAGGACATCCATATGTATACATGGAGAAGGAATGAACAGAAAAGCATAATAGATTTAATTTTGGTAGACAGTCGCCTCCGAAGCAAAATATTGGACGCAAGAGCCTACAGGGGCCCCACAGTCGACACGGACCACTATCTCGTTATTGCGAGATTTAGTGGTCTGTTCAGAAAGTGGAGGCACTGGCGAGAGCGTGTCCACTTCGGAGGGCTTGAAAGAATAAAGGTTGAAAGGTTGCAAGAAGAGTGTGTAAGAGAAAAGTATGCAGAGGGTGTCCGAGAACGGCTGACGATGGCAAGCCAGCCGCAATCGGACATTGAAGAATGCTGGAGAGTATTGAAAGAGAGTATGGTAGATACAGCGAAAGAAGTATGTGGAAGTTCAAAGAAGCATAGAAAAACAAATGGTGATGCATGGTGGGATGCGGAAGTGGCAGCTTCCGTAGAGCAAAAGAAGAAAGCGTGGCTGGACTATGTCTCTTCTTTGAATCTGATTGACAGTATGACTGAACAGAAGAAAGAAATATATCGGCAATGTAAGAATGACACCAAGGCCTTAGTGAAAGAGAAACGTGATAGAGCAAGTATGAGTGCAGAAGATAGGCTGACTAAAAACCTCGAGGGTAACACCAAACTCTTTTGGAGGGAGGTGAAGAAGTCTCGGGGTGGTTGGTCAGCCTTCAGAATGAATAAAATAAGGTCTAAAGGTGGAGACATTCTTACACAAACACAAGACGTGTTAAGCCGATGGAGTGAATATTTTGGCGATATGTATGCGGATGCTACGGTTGTCGCCGGTGTTGGATGTGGTTTAGTAGATCAACATTCGACAACGGCGTCCTCCGATGGCATCAGTATGGATGAAGTTGAATGGGCGATAAGAAGTTTGAAAAATGGTAAGGCAGCGGGCATTGATATGGTGTCTGCCGAGATGATCAAGCTTGGTGGCTCTTGTGTCTGGGAGGCGTTCCTGTTGCTCCTCAATTTATGTTGGAGCTCGGGAATGGTTCCCAGGGACTGGAATAGCGCAGTCATCGTGCCTTTGTTTAAAAACAAGGGTTCACGTTATGACTGCGCAAATTACAGAGCCATAAGCTTGACCAGTTTGGCAGCAAAAGTGTATGGAAAAATTATTGAAAGGAGAATGAGGATGGTGTCCGATGGTTTACTGTGTGAGACACAAGGAGGTTTCAGGAGTGGAAGGGGATGCATGGATCAAGTGTTCTCTCTGCGCAACATTGTGGAGAAGCATCTGGCTCTAGGTCAGAGGGTTTTCTGCAGTTTTGTGGATCTGGAGAGAGCATTTGACACGGTTGTACGAAAGGAACTTTGGGACATTTTACCGGAGTATGGTATTAACGGTAAACTGCTACAGGCTGTGCAGTCCAGTTACATGGGCTGTAGAGCCTGTGTGCGGCTGGATGATGGAATGTCGCCTTGGTTTGACGTCAATATCGGCGTTAAGCAGGGGTGCGTTCTGTCAGCCAGGCTGTTTATCATATATCTGGATAAATGTCTCCAAAGGTTGAACGATATGAATGTGGGAGTCCAGATGGGCGACTCAGTGGTCACTGCTCTGCTTTATGCAGATGATGCAGTCCTGCTGGCACAGTCAGCGATTGACCTGCAGACCCTAGTCGACACAATGACAGAAGATTGTAAGAAAAGGGGTCTACGCGTGAATGTGAGCAAAACCAAAATAATGGTCTTTGAAAGAGATAAAACCAGAACAGATGTAAGAGTAACAATAGGTAATGATGTACTAGAGCAAGTGGATGAATTTGTATATCTTGGATGTGGATTTAGCCGAGATGGAAGGTACACCACTGATATAGAGCGAAGAGTGAATGCGGGAAATAGAGTGAACGGAGCGTTGGGGCAACTTCTCGGCAGCCAACACCTCAGCCAGAAGGCACGTGTAGCAATACATAACGCAGTGCTTGTCCCAACATTACTGTATGGAAGCGAGAGTTGGGTATGCAGAAAAGAGTATGATAGTAAAATTAATGCGGTCGAAATGCGATCTCTGCGGAAAATCTGTGGAGTTAGGCTGACCGACCGCATTCGTAACGACGACGTAAGAGAGCGAGTAGGTATGAAAGAGAGTATTGGTGTAAAGATGCGAAAGGGAATGCTCCGATGGTTCGGACATGTGGAAAGAATGCCGAACGAACGCCTGGTTAAGAAGATATACAATGCGAAAGTGGAAGGATGTAGGTACCGAGGGAGACCGAGACTAACCTACCTAGACCAGATCGGTCATGTACTGAAGGAAGGTGGAGTCAAGAGTCTCCGAAACCGGCGAGCGTGTATGAAGAGAATTATGAATGTTGAGGAAGCGAGTGAAGTATGCAGAGATAGAGTTCTCTGGCACTCTGTTCTCTCTGCCTACCCTGCAAGGGATATGGCGTGATGATATGTATGTATGTATGTATGTTATTTAAAATTATCAATGAACCACCCCGTATCATACTGACTCTATTGAACGAGCTAGCAACGTGGTGCTTTGGAAAATTAAACATTAGTTGATTATTCTTGAGCCAGTGTTCAGTAATACAGAGAATATCTATCTGGTAATCATTCAAGAATAATTCAATTTCCAAATCTTTACTTAACATACCCTGAATATTTTGATGTACCAGGTTGATACACTTAGAACTATTCTTAAGACTTAAATTCTTAGTAAAGCAGGAGTAGTCCTCTGTTGTCTTAATGGCTAATTTAAATTATAATCTAAATTTATGTCATTATTTCCATTAGTGGAAATTAAATTTAAATTATTTATGTCAACATTACATTGCTCATCAATCAATCAATCATTACTGACTACAGTTGTATGTATGGCAGTATTTATTATTTTTAAATAAACTACTTACCTTTTATATCCTACGTCCATCGCCATTTCGAGATATCGAGACTTGTTTGCTTGACTGATACTTTAAATTACCTGGAATGGTCAAATTTAAAGTTACATCATCATCATCATTTCAGTCTATTGCCGTCCACTGCTGAACGTAGGCCTCCCTCATTTTACGCCACAGAGTGCGGTCCTATGCCGCCTGTATTCAACGACGCCCAGCAACCTTCACTAGGTCGTCTGTCCACCTAGTTGGCGTCCCACACTGCGTCATCCGGTACGTGGTCGCCACTCTAGAACCTTTCTTCCCCAGCGGTTGTCGGTTCTTCGAGTGATGTGGCCTGCCCATTGCCACTTCAGCGTGCTAATTCTTCGTGCTATGTCGGTTACACCCGTTCGTCTGCGGATTTCCGTGTTTCGAATTCTATCTCGCAGAGAAATCCCGAGCATAGCCCGCTCCATAGCACGCTGAGCGACTTTGAGCCTGGTTATGAGGCCTACATTTAGGGACCACGTTTCCGTGCCGTAAGTCATCACTGGTAACACACACTGGTCATAGACCTGTGTTTTCAAACACTGAGGTATGTTGGATGAGAAGATCCTCTTGAGTTTCCCGAACGCTGCCCAACCGAGTTGGTTTCGTCGGCTGACCTCTTTCTCGAAATTGGATCTACCTAGCTGGACTGTTTGTCCAAGGTAAACATAATGATCGACAATTTCGAGAATCGCATTGCCAACTAGGACCGGTACAGGAATGACATGGGTATTTGACATGATTTTCGTCTTGTCCATGTTCATTCGTAAACCCACTAGTTGGGATACCCTGCTGAGGTCGTTGAGCATGGTGCTCAGTTAAAGTTATATATTATAATATTTTTATTGATAGAAATAATAACTTGAAAAATAGCCATTTACACGTACATGGTGTTAATTTCTTTTTATTATTTATTTGCACAAAATTATTACAAATTATAAATATATCACATTAACTTGGACACGAATCAATTAGAAAAATATAAGCCATATATTCTGAATTTAGAAATAAAACTACACTACTTATTATTAAATTACTAAACTACTTTATGTGTTTTATTACATTTTAATATCCCGGTATTTCGTTACATTTTACAGCGTTCATAGATCACGGGAGTGATCATGAATATCGCCAAATTTAAAGAATAATGCAAACGTGAGTGAATGCAAAAAACGAGAGTGTGGTATTACCCCAGACGGACCGCCCGTGGCTGTAGACAGAAAACTGTCCACAGCGTAGTCCTACCACTAATAAAATAAGCCACTAATAAATAGCGTTTGCTGTATGGTGGCGGCTACAAATACTACCAACCCTTACATTGCTCGTGGGTGTTGTAAAAGACAACTAAGAGCTTTACATCTACCTGGGCTAAATTCATGCAGGGGCGGCTCTAGCACATATAGCGCCCGGGTGCAATCAATAACCTGGCGCTCTCTTGTATCAAAATGCCTGAACAAAATAGAATAGGTTGATAGTTACAACACGTTCGACTAAACTCCGAACCTCGCTGGAATGCATTGTCGCTTAGTCTCATTGTTTTGACATGAAACCAGGTAAACGCGATCTGATTATGAAGTTACAGCGAGCATGGTGACAGAGCAACCTACCCAAGCCTGTTAAATTACGCACCCACTACGTTTATAGATGGATGTGCGGAGCGTTACAGTGGAGGCTCTATGTTTCCCGAGCGGCTCTCGGCGCCCCCTAACAACCGGCGCCCGGGTGAACCGCACCCTCTGCACCTATTCATATGACGCCATCTGGTCAACAATTACATTCCCAAGGAAGTTTGACTTCAGGCAGACGGCCGGTTATAAAACTATTTGCAATATGTAGGTACTTACCGTGGAAGAAAAGTACATGTTGGGTCAACTCTAAGTAACTGGGATAAGAACATGGTGATGATAGTGCCTATTATTTAATATTTTTATGTCCAATAACTGCTGTTATTGGCTATTGACCTCATAGAGTTAATAAAAAATAACACAATCTCCTTTTTCCCGGGACACTCCAATCCCACAATCAGGCAATTTTCTATAGGTATATTCACCTATATAGAAATACAAAATTTCAAGTTTTTATATGATTGTAAGTAATTAGATATTAATCTTCATGTAATATTTTGAAATAATACCTACTCTTTTCCGTGTGGTGTCGGAATAACAATACAATTTACCCCAGTCTCGCCCGTGGATATCGTAAAAGACGACTAAAAGATATAATATGCATCATCACATCTATACATAACTCGTAAACTCTAATAAAAACCCGTTTGACCAACGCGGTATCCACCTATTTTGGAGGAAGCTCAAGTCTGACTGTGGGGCGCATAAACTGTGATGGTGAATGAGATATAAAAATAAGACAACTCATTCTATTTTATCCGGACATATCGAAACTACATTCAGACAATATTTCTATATATACCTACGTAAAATAAAATACATGGCTGATTCTCAAAAAAAATCGAAATTGATGTCCTTGATCATTTTTATAAACCAGAATCGTGAATTATGAAAAGTTGTTTTTTTTTTAATAAAACGACGTACTATATCTGCGAATGTATGAAACAAATTTATTTTTTATATGATAAACAACAAAGACATGTCCAAGAAAGTACCCTGAAAATCATTCCCTCACTATGTCCCAAGCGCTAAATTTGAAGATAATCATTAACTTAAAACATAAAATTCCTAACAAATTGTTTATTATCATATTTTTTATTTATATAGGATAGTATTGACTATACCTATATGAGTTCATAGTTTCATAAATGCGAATGGAAATATTTTTAAATATAATTCAAAATTTGTCTATAAAAAAAGTATCATTCCCTCGCCGTTTTGTAATAGTGTGATTGGAGCAATACTCCAAAGCCTACCAAGTCCTACCTTATTTTTTTTTGTAGTTGGCAACACTGCCCTTGAGAACATACATTAGAGTGGACAATTGAAGAAAGGATGTTTTCTTAGAATCAATTTGACAAAAAGTTTTTGATTATTACATTTTTAATGTCATTTCCTCATGTAATTTTATCAAAAGATAAGCATTTTTTTTTAATAATCATAACATATTTTTATATGTTTTCGGTAGTAATAAAGTAATGTTTACAAATCGTAAGAAAGTAAGGTTATGTTCCTAAGTTTGTAGCAATTTTGTTTCGTTTTGTCATTCCCTCATCGTCATTCCCTCATAAAAAATTTTAATGAGGGAATGAATTATTTTCTAATAAATATAGAATACTTTGACAAAAAGTTTGTTGAATATTACATTTTTAATGTCATTATCTCATGTAATGTTATTAAAAGGTAAGCATTTTTTTATTTAATAATCATAGCATATTTTTATATTCTATATATATTTTTTATATTCAATTCAAACTCAAAACAGTTGGGGACCACTATAATATTTTCCTCAAACAAGACATATACTACAACTTGAGCAAAAAAAAAATCGATCACGAGTTAAAAAAAACTGATCAACTCGAAAAAGCCATTTTCGACTTTTTTTGAGAATCAGCCACATAATGTTAAGTTTCACATTATTGTAACTATTTCAATATTAATTTTCATATAATATTCCGAAAGATAACTTTGGCATGTAAACAAATAAGTAGCATGACAGAAGGCGAAAAAAATCTTGAGAAAAATTAAGTCAAACTGACTAGCGTGGTATAGAAAATCAAATTGAACAATAACAAGTTAAGACTAAAAACCAGCTACAGGGTTCTATCTGACAAACGCTGAGCCAGGTCCTTTTAGGATTTTAATCTTCCTTTTATGCCCCGACCGCGAATGATACCCGGGCATCGACTCGAAAGGATACCCGTGAGGGCAAAAGCCAGGTGGGCCACCGAAAACAAAGACCGGGTACCGGTGGACCATTTGCATGGCGTAGACAGGTACATGTAGGGCGGGTTCATGTGACCGCGCGCCGTTTTTCTCTCGGCCCCGACGGATTTAAGGGGATGTGACCACACCATAGTCCGCCTCCAAAAAAAGGGGAAGTCGCTAGGCACACGAATTTTATACTTGTATACATTACTTATTACTTTTATTTTCTATCTTTTTTGTCTATGTGTCGTACCTATCTATTCTTGTAATAATTTAAATTACAATTTTTATATACCTACTACCTTTGTTTTCTTCTGTCGCTAAATGAAATATTTTCTTTCCTTATTTTTTTCTTTCGCAGCAAGATGAATAAATACGTATGCCAATCCGTATGGTCAAAGTGATTCAATGGCTTAATTTGCCTGTTCCACAGGAGGGACGAGCCCAACAGTTGGAAATATATGAACTAAACAGAATCACCAGTAATTAGTGTTCAAACAAAATCTTTGTCCTTACGATAGTAACCCACTAAATATCTACATGTTTGCCATCATATGTATACATTTAATACTTTACAATATGTATACAGTAACTACAGACGAATGACGCATATCCTAATTACACTGTGGAATATCACAAATGACAACTTCCTTTTCAAAGAATCCGTAATGGTTCCTAGTGATAATGTTTTTTAAGGGACTTTTGACGGGCATTTGAAAACGTCATGTGGTGCTCTTGTATTATATTCGATATCTTAGTGTTTTAATGTGTTATATTAGATAATTTTAATGGCATTTTATGTAATATAAAGCGGCGGAACTACTGGGATGTAGTGAATATCATATAAAAGTGCTTTACAATGTTTTCGTTTTCCATCAAAATTCCCACAAGATACCATTAACAGTGTGGCCATTGCACTGTTAATGGCGACAATTTGACTTAGACAATGACAAACTTGAAAGACTAAAAACGTGAAAATACTTATAACTTGACACTGGCACCAATAGCTCGTATATGTAGCTGATTGCCAATATATAAGAAGAAGAAGAAGAATGTTTTTTAAGGTTTATGATTGTACATAAGTACATAAGAATGAATACCTATAGATACCGTTTTGTTCAATAAATGATGACCCCCCATCAATAGGTTCGGCACCGTCAAATATTGCTGATGCACGTTTGCAAAAAGTATACTCCTGCCCATTCTGCTGGTAATCCTAAAGCCGATCTTCACTATTTCCAAGGGAAAGTTTAAGAGATGATGACATTGTATTTTTAAGCCATCGCTTAATAAGTAACAGGTGGTATACTTTAGTATCTTATAGTTCATCTAATCTAAGAAGTGCAATTTGACGTTTTGCATTTTTTAATACACAATAACCTCGGTCAAACGTATACACATGATTGTAAACACTAAATCTGAAATTTTAAACAACTATTAAGTTATTTACATAATTAACATTGCGGGTGACTTTCTTGTACAATAATCTAATATTGAAACTCGTAAAACTAATTTAAAATAAAAATAACATGGTAAATAGTAATTGTTATGAACGACCTAACAATGTCACGTCATTACGTTCTATACAGTAGTGCTTGACAACTTCCAATTCAAGAATATCCAAATAATCGGTAAAAATATTAGAATAATACAATTAATCGAATAGAGATTTTGGCAGAGATATACATTTCGACACCTTGATTGATGAGGAAATAATTATTAATGTTCGCGACGCTGATAATTCGAGTAATAGTAGTAATTCTTAATAAATAGCTATTTTCAAATCCAGTTTTTGTTTTTAATTAAAGTAATCCTATTAAATATGTTGAATAGATTGTATGCTGAAATAATTAAATTTGTTTAGTACTAATTTAGCACTTAATTTATTCATCACCTTTTTGAAAAATAAAAAATTATTGAAGAGATTGTAAGATTGTAAGAAAAGGGGTCTACGCGTGAATGTGAGCAAAACCAAAATAATGGTCTTTGAAAGAGATAAAACCAGAACAGATGTAAGAGTAACAATAGGTAATGATGTACTAGAGCAAGTGGATGAATTTGTATATCTTGGATGTGGATTTAGCCGAGATGGAAGGTACACCACTGATATAAAGCGAAGAGTGAATGCGGGAAATAGAGTGAACGGAGCGTTGGGGCAACTTCTCGGCAGCCACCACCTCAGCCAGAAGGTACGTGTAGCAATACATAACGCAGTGCTTGTCCCAACATTACTGTATGGAAGCGAGAGTTGGGTATGCAGAAAAGAGTATGATAGTAAAATTAATGCGGTCGAAATGCGATCTCTGCGGAAAATCTGTGGAGTTAGGCTGACCGACCGCATTCGTAACGACGACGTAAGAGAGCGAGTAGGTATGAAAGAGAGTATTGGTGTAAAGATGCGAAAGGGAATGCTCCGATGGTTCGGACATGTGGAAAGAATGCCGAACGAACGCCTGGTTAAGAAGATATACAATGCGAAAGTGGAAGGATGTAGGTACCGAGGGAGACCGAGACTAACCTACCTAGACCAGATCGGTCATGTACTGAAGGAAGGTGGAGTCAAGAGTCTCCGAAACCGGCGAGCGTGTATGAAGAGAATTATGAATGTTGAGGAAGCGAGTGAAGTATGCAGAGATAGAGTTCTCTGGCACTCTGTTCTCTCTGCCTACCCTGCAAGGGATATGGCGTGATGATATGTATGTATGTATGTATGTAAAAATTATTAATTATAAAGAGTCAATATCGATTTCTCAGTAAAATCGGATATTTTCGATAGCGATTATTTGGTTCGCATACCTAGACAACTTACTCAGACAGCTGTCAAAGTGCACTTCTTAGATTAGACAGACTATAGTAAAGCAAATAAATTTAGATATAAACTTAATACTTCTTCTTCTGTGTGGCACGTATACCTATTATAAGGTTGGGAAGAAGAAGTATATTTTATAATATTCTAACATTTATTCTCATATATAATTTATTTATAACAAATGGTTAAGACACACTTTAAGGATGCTCGTCTCATCTCTCATCATCTCGGCTCATATACGTCCCACTGCTGGCCTCGAGCCTTCTCCACAATGAGAGAGAAATTGATCTAGTATCCCACGCTAGTCACACGGGTTGATATAGAGTTTTGTTTCGAGTTGTCCTTCTCTTGCATAGATTTTATCTGTGTATTATAGCCCTTAGTTTTCTCTTGCGACACCTATGGCCACGAATAGGAGTGATTGTGAGAGGAATTGAATTTTTACTACGTACCACACGAAAATTAGGAACTTCTACTTTTTAACCGATTTCATAAAAGGAGGAGGTTCTCAATTGGTCTGCATTTTTTTTATG
This sequence comes from Lymantria monacha, assembly GCA_905163515.2. NCBI lineage: Eukaryota > Metazoa > Arthropoda > Insecta > Lepidoptera > Erebidae > Lymantria > Lymantria monacha. Next base: position 22,095,480 of record LR991082.1, read on the forward strand.
TTTATTACCTCATAACTTTCGACTGGGCAAAGCGATTTTAATGTTTCTTTTTTTATTTGAAAGCTGATGGTTCCCGTGTGGTCCCATTTCAATTTGGTCAAGTTCTGACAATGGCATCCATAAGAAAACCATATAAGTATAAAATTAGCATTAAGTATGAGTGCGACAAATGAACGAGTAGCTCAAGCCCCGCTAATAATAGAACAACCTATGTATGTCTGTAATACTAAAAAGTGAAAAATAAAAATTAAAACTACGTTTAAAAAAACCGACTTCAAAAACTGAAAGTACAAAATAAATTAAAATACCATAATTTGTATGTGCTATCTATTGATAGGTTTGAAGTCAGTGCCGGTATCGGTATCTTTAGTGTAGGAATTTCATTAAAGTAAGTACCTAAGCTGTATATAATTTTGTTTAGCACTTGGCACCGATTTCAAATCTATCAATAGATAGCACATACAAATGATAGTATTTATAAATACCCGATTACGAAACGAAAAATGATGTCACAAGCGGGGTGACATCATTTTTCGTTTCGTAATCGGGTATTTATAAATAATTAAGCATATTAAATGCTAAAAATTTCAGTGATTCAAATGATAGTATTTTAAGTTATTTTGTACTTTTCAGTTTTTGAAGTCGGTTTATTTTAAACGTAGTTTTTATTCAACGGAATGTATGATCCCAGACTTCTTTGGGTCCGCATAAAACTAGGTGTCACCAAGGTATTCATGGTTGAAGCATATGCTCCCGTAGGATCCTCTGTGGCATCAGACCTAGAGAAGTTTTGGGATAATGTTAGGGAAGTTCTGGATATGGCAGAAACCAGTGAACGCGTGATTGTTTGCGGAGATTTGAATGGATGGGTGGGGACCAAGCGTCCCGACTATGAGGACGTACTTGGTCCATTTGGTGATAAGAGAGTGAATGACGCAGGTAGGCTCATAGCGGATGTTTGCATGGAGAGAAACCTTATTGTGTCAAACACATTTTTCCAACATAAGGACATCCATATGTATACATGGGTAAGGAATGAACAGAAAAGTATAAGAGATTTAATTTTGGTAGACAGTCGCCTCCGAAGCAAAATATTGGGCCCCACAGTCGATACGGACCACTATCTCGTTATTGCGAGATTTAGTGGTCTGTTCAGAAAGTGGAGGCACTGGCGAGAGCGTGTCCACTTCGGAGGGCTTGAAAGAATAAAGGTTGAAAGGTTGCAAGAAGAGTGTGTAAGAGAAAAGTATGTAGAGGGTGTCCGAGAACGGCTGACAATGGCAAGCCAGCCGCAATCGGACATTGAAGAATGCTGGAGAGTATTGAAAGAGAGTATGGTAGATACAGCGAAAGAAGTATGTGGAAGTTCAAAGAAGCATAGAAAAACAAATGGTGATGCATGGTGGGATGCGGAAGTGGCAGCTTCCGTAGAGCAAAAGAAGAAAGCGTGGCTGGACTATGTCTCTTCTTTGAATCTGAATGACAGTATGACTGAACAGAAGAAAGAAATATATCGGCAATGTAAGAATAACACCAAGGCCTTAGTGAAAGAGAAACGTGATAGTGCGAATACGAGTGCAGAAGATAGGCTGACTAAAAACTTCGAGGGTAACACCAAAGTCTTCTGGAGGGAGGTGAAGAAGTCTCGGGGTGGTTGGTCAGCCTTCAGAATGAATAAAATGAGGTCTAAAGGTGGAGACATTCTTACACAAACACAAGACGTGTTAAGCCGATGGAGTGAATATTTTGGCGATATGTATGCGGATACTACGGTTGGCGCCGGTGTCGCCTGTGGTTTAGTAGATCAACATTCGTCACCGGTGTTCTCCAATGGCATCAGTATGGATGAAGTTGAATGGGCGATAAGAAGTTTGAAAAATGGTAAGGCAGCGGGCATTGATATGGTGTCTGCCGAGATGATCAAGCTAGGCGGCTCCTGTGTCTGGGAGGCGTTCCTGTTGCTCCTCAATTTATGTTGGAGCTCCGGAATGGTTCCCAGGGACTGGAATGGCGCAGTCATCGTGCCTTTGTTTAAAAACAAGGGTTTACGTTATGACTGCGCAAATTACAGAGCCATAAGCTTGACCAGTTTGGCAGCAAAAGTGTACGGTAAAATTATTGGAAGAAGAATGAGGATGGTGTCCGATGGTTTACTGTGTGAGACACAAGGAGGTTTCAGGATTGGACGGGGATGCATGGATCAAGTGTTCTCTCTGCGCAACATTGTGGAGAAGCATCTGGCTCTAGGTCAGAGGGTTTTCTGCAGTTTTGTGGATCTGGAGAGAGCATTTGACACGGTTGTACGAAAGGAACTCTGGGACATTTTACCGGAGTATAGTATTAACGGTAAACTGCTGCAGGCTGTGCCGTCCAGTTACATGGGCTGTTGAGCCTGTATGCGGCTGGATGATGAAATGTCGCCTTGGTTTGACGTCAATATCGGCGGTAAGCAGGGGTGCGTTCTGTCAGCCAGACGGTTTATCATATATCTGGATAAATGTCTCCAAAGGTTGAACGATATGAATGTGGGAGTCCAGATGGGCGACTCAGTGGTCACTGCTCTGCTCTATGCAGATGATGCAGTCCTGCTGGCACAGTCAGCGACTGACCTGCAGTCCCTAGTCGACACAATGACAGAAGATTGTAAGAAAAGGGGTCTACGCGTGAATGTGAGCAAACCAAAATAATGGTCTTTGAAAGAGATGAAGCCAGAACAGATGTAAGAGTAACAATAGGTAATGATGTACTAGAGCAAGTGGATGAATTTGTATATCTTGGATGTGGATTTAGCCGAGATGGAAGGTACACCACTGATATAGAGCGAAGAGTGAATGCGGGAAATAGAGTGAATGGAGCGTTGGGGCAACTTCTCGGTAGCCACCACCTCAGCCAGAAGGCACGTGTAGCAATACATAACGCAGTGCTTGTCCCAACATTACTGTATGGAAGCGAGAGTTGGGTATGCAGAAAAGAGTATGAAAGTAAAATTAATGCGGTCGAAATGCGATCTCTACGGCAAATCTGTGGAGTTAGGCTGATCGATCGCATTCGTAACGACGACGTAAGAGAGCGATTAGGTATGAAAGAGAGTATCGGTTTAAAGATGCGAAAGGGAATGCTCCGATGGTTCGGACATGTGGAATGAATGCCGAACGAACGTCTGGTTAAGAAGATATACAATGCGAAAGTGGAAGGATGTAGGTACCGGGGGAGACCGAGACTAACTTACCTAGACCAGATTGGTCATGTACTGAAGGAAGGTGGAGTCAAGAGTCGCCGAAACCGGCGAACGTATATGAAGAGAATTATCAATGTTGAGGCAGCAAGTGAAGTATGCAAGGATAGAGTTCTCTGGCACTCTGTTCTCTCTGCCTACCCTGCCCTGATATGTATGTACGTATGTAGTTTTTATTTTTATTGATAATACAGTTTATTGTATAGTAGCTATTAAAAGTAAATTTCACTACCCCTTCCTTATAAGACAGGGAGGAGGAGGACTTGTGTTGTAGTAAGCAAGTTGATATAAATAAAGACAAAACCAATGTAATTTGGTTTTATTCCAATAAAATCATTGTAATATAATGACAAGTGTCAATATAGTTTTTAAGTATATAAATTCTAAAGTTAAACAAAGAGTATTTACACCACATTCACCCCCCGTCAGAGTTAAATATACTAATTACAAGTTTGGAAATTGGAAGCGCATTGGAGGTTGCCTAATTCTAGACGACCGTCGAAGTACCGGTGATTCACTGTTAGTAACTGGAGTGTTATCAGGTTCAGACGATACTTCAGGTTGTGTTAAAATGTTTTCGTTTTCAGAAACAGTATCGTTTTCACCTTCGGCGTCTTGAAACTCGTCTTCTAACTCATTTGGTGGCAGAGGAGCTAAATGCCTATTTGACACAGTGGTTATATGGCCATCTTGTAGTCTAACGTATGAATAGGATGGATTGGCCTCCAATAGTTCCACTTCTTCTACATCAGCATCATATTTCGAGCGTTTGTTGTTATTTTTCATTAATATAGGACCTTTTTTTTTTTTATTTTGGGGGGTGGGCTACGGTCAGCGCACTCCTCGCACCACTCCATCCGGGGTGACGGAGGGGCGTAAGCGCGCACACCCGTAACCCACCCGTGACGTCGCCTTCGTCGTTGGGCCGACCACCGGAGCAGAGTGACTTGACGTCAGTGGTCGGCCCGACGGAATACCCCTGAGGAGTACCCTCTCCTCGACCGACATCCCCCCCTCGGGTAGGATGTCGGTCTTTCCTCACGCGGTCGGCCTCTCGGCGGGTGACGGACTAATTCCCCGATCCAGTCACCCGCGGCCTTGGCTAGGGCGGCATCAGGCGCAGGTAATCGCGCCTGCGCCGCCCCAGTCGCCGGCGGCGGCTCGCGCCGTCGAGGAGACGCTCCTCGCGCACGCGCTCCGCCGCCTCCTTCCGCGAGACTACTGCCTCGCAGAAGGTTGCGACCGCGTCCCAGTTCCTGACGCTGTCGAGCATCGCCCTGACGATGGTCGGCAGCGTCAGGTCGGCACTGATGATTGCGACGAGTTCACGACGCTGCTCTGCCCAAGCGGCACAAACCTTGAGCGTATGCTGCGCCGTGTCTTCGCCGCAATCGCAGTGGTGGCAGGACGGTGTACTCTCCCTCCTGACGACCTTGTGCAGGTATTTGGCGAAGCATCCATGCCCCGTCAAAACCTGCACCAGTCGGAAGGTGAGTTCCCTCAAAGAGACCACACCGCCCTCCGCGCGCACCCCCGACACCCGCCGATACAAATCGGCGAGCATTTCCGCCTCCAGGTCCCACGGGGGACTCCCGCCCAACAGGCACGCTGCCACCGTCGCCACCGTGCGGTACCCGCGTACAGCCCTGACCGCCATGGCCCTCTGTGGTCGCCACAGAAGAGCCCTGAGTCGGACGGTCAGGGACCCCGCCCACACCGGTGCGCCGTACAGGGCCATCGACCGGACATTAATATAGGACCTGGTTCCATGAGCCATACTGGCAATGATTCTCCATTTGCAGTTCGACGTGGATGATTGAAGAATCTCTCATGAGGTGTTGCATTAGTGGCAGTACACAATAATGATCGAATCGAATTGAGAGCAGACGGTAACACTTGTTCCCAATGAACAGTGTTCATATCTCGTGCACGAAGAAATAATCGAATGGTCTTCCAAAGTGTTCCATTAAGACGTTCTGCTTGGCCATTTCCCTGTGGGTTATATGGGGTAGTTCTACTACACGCAACCCCATTAGAAAGTAAAAATCGTTTAAGCTCATCTGACATAAACGCAGTTCCTCGATCTATGTGAATATATTGCGGAGCACCATAGGTCGCAAATAGATCAGTTAACCATTTGATTACAGATCCTGCGGACAAATCTTTACAGGCATATGCAAAAGGAAAACGTGAATATTCATCTATTATGGTTAGTATATAAGAGTTTCGAGTGTGAGTTGGTAGAGGTCCTTTAAAGTCCATATTAAGCCTCTCCCATGGCGCCACAGCTCTAATAAGTTTGCCTTGCGTTTTTAGAAATCTTGGTTTAACTTCAGCGCAGACACGACAACGTTCAATCATAGACTTAATTTTATCTAATGAGTAAGGTAAATTTTTAGATCGGATCCAGTGTGTCATTCGTACGATACCAGGATGCCCCATTATATTATGTAATTCATTCAATTTATCGATAGTATGTATAGTAGAACAAACTCGTGATAGAGTGTCAGCAGTAACGTTTTCTTTCCCCGGGCGATAAACTATATCATATTTAAAGCTTGACAGTTCGAGTCGCCATCTTTCAATTTTCTCGTTAATTTTTTCTTACTATTGTGACGCTGATTAAACATGAATGAAACAGAACGTTGATCTGTTATTAATAGAAAGCGTCGTGAAATAAGATAGTGTCGCCATTTTCTTAAAGATTCAACAATAGCACTTGCTTCTTTTCTATGGATGAATGTCGACGTTCGGAATCGTTTAGAGTCCGGGAGAAAAAAGCTACAGGTCGACTATTCTGCGAAAGAGAGGCTGCCATAGAGTGTTCTGAGGCATCGGTTTCTACTGTAAATGTCTCATGTGGATCAATTACAGTCAAAGCTGACTTTGCGATGTCAGACTTTATCTGTTGAAAGGAGTCAATCTGGTATTTGTTAAGTGGAAATTTAGATACTGACGTGAGAGGATTAATCTTCTCAGAGAAATTTCTTATCCATTTAGCATAATGTGCGAACATACCCAAGGCTCTTTTGAGAGATTGAGAGTCAACTGGTATAGGCAAATTTATTAGAGGATTAAGACGGTCTTCATCTGGTTGTATAGAATTGTTTTTAATTCTGTATCCAAGTAATTTTATAGAGTTTTGCTTGTATATGCATTTTTCTTCATTCAATTTTAAGTTATATTTAGCAACAGCTTCTTTAAACCGTTTGAGATTTTGGTCATGCTCTTCATCTGTTTTCCCACATATAGTGACATCATCAAGGTATGCGTAGGTGCCTTTTAGTTCCTCTTTAGCTATTATATAATGTAAGGTTCTTTGAAAAGCAGCGACTCCATTAGTTACTCCAAATGGTATACGAGTAAATTGGTATAAATTTCCACAAGCTTCAAATGCAGTATAAACTCTTTCATTTTTCAATGACTTTTCCAATGAATTACTTGATGGTAAGCGCTACGCAAATCAATTTGACTGAATATGTTATGTTTAGCTACCTTCGATACAATTGATTCTATATTAGGTAACGGATACGCATCTAATTCGGTAAATCTGTTTATAGTTAATGAGTAATCTACAACAAGACGTTTGCTATGTGTTGTACTATTAGTGATTAAAACTTGGGCTCGCCACGGTGAATTACTAGGTTCAATTACTTTGTCTTGCAGAAGTTTCCTCTCTGATAAATTGAGTATCAATTTCAGAGAATTTTCTTGATTTGATAGCGATTGGTTTTACATTTCTTGTTAAATTTGTGAATAAGAGACTGCAGGCACAGATGAGGCCATAACATTGCATATTTTAAGAGGTTTCATATGACCACCAAATTTTAATTCAAGAGATGAATGACAATTTAAAATGTCGTGTCCAATAATGACATCTGCACAGAGTGAGTTTTATTCCATTATAAATAGTTTAGTTAAGTTTTATTCCATTATAAATAAGGGTTTACGATTATAAACATGCTCGTCGATCTGTATAGTTGCATAGCAGATCCCAGTTACTGATGAGATATTATTTTTAGAAGCTAAAGTTACATTTTCATTCCGTGGATAGATCTTCATATTTATTAGATTGGCGAAATTTTTGTCAATAAAACTAGTAGAACTTCCACTATCAATCAGAGCATCGGCTTTATAACTATTGATAGTAATAGAAACTGTAGCTTTCTGCAAACTTGCAGGAGATGCTGCTAATATTGCTCCCAATTGTTGGCCTTCTGGTTCTGATATAGCGTTGCTAGTATATTTTAATCTTTGATTTTCACTTCTACAAACTTTAGCAATGTGGCCTTTTTTATTACATTTTTGGCAAGTAGCGTGAAATGCAGGGCATTTAACTCGTTGGTGAATATTTTCACCACAAAAGAAACATCGCCGGTGTGGTGGCGTCGGATTTAAATTAGATGAGTCACGTGACGGGATAGCAGCTAAATTAGAAGGATTTTCCTCTTGAGTATCAATATGACTTAACTCCATTGGTGACTTACTAACAAAATCTTTAGAATGATCTTTTGCCATTTCAAGGGAAATTGCCTGATTTACAGCCTGTTCCAACGTTATTTCGAAGTTTTCTAATAGCCTCTGTCGAATTTCAATAGAAAATAAACCAGCTATAAGTGCGTCCCGAATATATTCTTCCTTGTGTTTATTAGCATTGACTGCACTGAAACTACAATCATATGATAATAGTTCTAATTTGCGTACATAATCGGAAACAGTTTCGTTAGGTTTCTGTTTTGTGGACATTAAGATGTATCTGGCATGGACCTCATTTTTTTGTTTCAGATAAAGTTTATCCAACATCTTTAAAGCTGATAAATAATCTGACGCTTCCCTTACATGTACAAATAAACTTGCAGATATATTATTTAATAATACCTTTAATTTGACATCTTCGGTAATTGCAGAAGTATTCTTAGCAATATAGTTCTCTAATGTAACTTTCCAATATTGGTAGATTAAACTTGCTGTAGGTGAACCCGGATCGGCATCAAGTTTGTCCGGACGTAGTAAAAGCATTATGGGATCCATATTTGGATACGATACGATTATTGGAATAAATTGATATAAATAAAGACAAAACCAATGTAATTTGGTTTTTTTTTTTTTTTTTTTTTTTTTTAATGGCGTTTACAAGATTTCGCCAATAACTAGTTATAAATATCTTCAGTCTTTCAGGTTAGTCATAGTCTAAGTCAAATTGTCGCCATCAACAGTGCTATGGCCACACTGTTGGAATTTTGATGGAAAATGAAAACGTTGTAAAACACTATTATATGATATTCACGACATCCCAGTAGTTCCGCGCATCACATTACATAAAATGCCATCAAAATTATCTAATATAACACGTTAAAACATTAAAATATTGAATATAATACAAGAGCACCACATGACATTTTCAAATTCCCGTCAAAAGTCCTGTAATTTGGTTTTATTCCAATAAAATCATTGTAATATAATGACAAGTGTCAATATAGTTTTTAAGTATATAAATTCTATAGTTAAACAAAGAGTATTTACACCACACAAGTTGTCAATCAAGCATCGATTTCTGGGAGCCCGCTCGTTTGGCGAAAAAGGTAAAATATGGTAGGTTATGTTTTCTGTGGCCCTAGATGGTGTGGGAAGGTTATGACCGGTACATCTATATCTATAAAAGAGGATGTTTGTATATATTACATTATAGTTCTTATACCATACATCTGGTGGAGTACTATGTCAATTTTCAGTCTGTTGTGAAGGAGGTCCGACCTTAATTATGGGGCGTATATGGGTTGAAGAAGACAATACCTTTACGTGTTGAAACAATTGCTACTGCTAACTTAATCTATTTAGATATATACATAGGTCTCGCCCTCATCAAGGTACTGTGAAACGGTTTAATCTAGAAATTTCGATATTTTCTTGATAACAATCATTCTGTTACCTTGTTTTGCATAGAAACGGAAATATTTATGTATAGATAAAGTTTAATTTTTGGTTGTTCAGAATCCCAAAACTTAGAAAAATTATTTACCGATTGTTTTGCAATTTTTACGCAACATATTATCCAAAGACTACGATTTCACATCAAGGAATGCTACGGTGTTTTTAATATTTATCGAAAAAGTGTTTTTAATTTTTATTGTTTCTTAATTCGAAATTAAATTTATGATTACTAGTAATTTTTCGTCACTGTGTTTTTTAAATACTAAATAATTAGGCTTTTCTTATCGCTTAACTAAACCGATTCGTGGCAGGATGGGCACTTAGAACTATTAAGAACAAGTGTTTCTTCTTAGATTATTCAATAATCTAATCCAAACTTATTATTTACATAACAAAACAGCAGAGTATAGTAACATAATGATACTATGCTCTCCAGTAAACAGACAACTTTATTTTATGTCAAAGTAATCAGTACTTTTAGAAATTTATAATTTTAAAGGTTAAAATTTAGCCATTTCTCTATATGGTTCTTGTTTCATCAGCAAATTGCTTAAAATAAAACTACTAAGACAAAGAAGACAAGTACATAGGTACCTACCTGAGCATATTTGAAAAGATATTATACAATAAGTATTAAAAAATTATTAATATGGCCCGAGGTAATTATTTAAGAAAAGAAAAGCTTTTTGTACATTGATTGTTTTACAAAATTTAGAGAAATAAAATAAAATAAATTGTATTGGTATTAATATAACTACAACTGTAATACAATTACATATTTTACTCGTAATTTATTAAATTAATCATTTTAAAATACTAACTAAGCGACTAATTAAAGATAGGCATTATTAAAAAAAAATAACAAGGAAAATTATGAGAAATTTATTTGCTTCGCATTTTTTCGTATTTAGTGTGCACTTAGTTATAAATTATTAAAAGAGTTTTGGGCACCAACTTAAAAATTATTGAACAAGTTTTGTAGTTATTCAATTAGTTTAAAACTTAACAAAACTATTCAACTCACCGTATCAAAATTCTTGAATGTATAGAGAGAGAAACCTGTTTCTTGATTATTATTCCAATTCAAAAAATGACGTGGTCCGAAAAAACCAAGCACGATTTATCAATGCAACTGCGCAAAAGTAAAAGATAAAGAATCTTCCTTCTATAGTAGTCGTTATTATATATGTAGTAGGTATATAACTAAACTCTACCACTACATGCAAAGCTCTGGTGCACCTACTCGACGGTGGCGTCCGGCGCGCCGCTTGGTTTATGTAGAATATGTACAATTGTACAGCAGTCAGTGATAGATTAATATAGATATATATATATATATACGTCCTACGCGACTTGTTTGTCAGACTTGCTGATCAACAAATATAAGATGCACAGAGCCCGCCGAATAGTACCGAATGTAATCGAGAATTGCCGAAAGTCTTGTTTTAAAATAAGTGAGCTCCTTTTTTATATCACCATCTCTTAGACTGTTGAAGTGTTGTCTATAATATTATTATCTACCATTTAATTTTAGAAATAGCAGTGCCAGAGTTCTTTGTAATCATCTCTTAGGCTGTTGTCTATAGTATTATTACTATTTTATTTTGGAAATAGCAGTGCCAGATTTTATTGTCATCATCTCTTAGGTTGTTGTCTATAGTATTATTACTATTTTATTTTGGAAATAGCAGTGCCAGACTTTATTGTCATCATCTTTTAGGCTGTTGTCTATAGTATTATTACTGTTTTATTTTGGGAATAGCAGTGCCAAACTTTATTGTCATCATCTTTTAGGCTGTTGTCTATAGTATTATTACTATTTTATTTTGGAAATAGCAGTGCCAGACTTTATTGTCATCATCTTTTAGGCTTTTGCCTATAGTATTATTAGGTACTATTTTATTTTGGAAATAGCAGTGCCAGACTTTATTGTAATCATCTTTTAGGCTGTTGTCTATAGTATTATTACTATTTTATTTTGGAAATAGCAGTGTCAGACTTTATTGTCACTGTCTCTTAGGCTATTATCTATAATGTTCTCTATTATTGTGTATGGCACGCTGTTAGCAATAATGAAATTGAATTAAATAAATAAATAAAATAAATAAATAAATAAATATTATTACTATTTTATTTTAGAAATAGCACTGCCAGACTAGATTACTTAAATTTAGCTCAGGTAGTCTATCCATTAGGTATACATGCGTGCTTTTGATTCAGGGTCTTGTAATATTAATCTATTAAAAAACATTATATCATATTGTTATAAAAGAATAACTATTTATTTTATATTTAGTTTTGGTTGCACTTTACTTAAAACATGCATAGAGACGTCATCTTATCAACTTTTAATATTATATATTATAGCCAACACGGGCGGCGGCGTTCCGGTTTCGAATATTTCTTAGAATCCACGGCTGGCAGTAATCTACCGCGATGATGTAATATGATTTGTAAAACGATGGACAGACTAAATAAGAGTGCATCGTTCAGGGAGTATTAGGCATATCATTTTCTGGCTCTATTTAATTTTTATATTAATTTATGATAAATTACACAATTTAAATATTTCTGACATTTATATATATCTCATAAAGACGTTCGAATCGAATTAAATTCCTTTGGTTTCATCTTAATGAATGAGGAATGATAACCGAGTGATGTCTAAATTTTAAGTAAAATGTTAGGTACTATTTCATTGATCTAGTGATTTAACTAAATACTGCGCAATTGGTGTAGTAGATAATCTTGATAGTAACCTCCAAGTGTGTCTTCTCGCCGGTCTGGCCACGGACGTCAAGGATTCGGTATTCCTTGGCTGCCTCAATGGCGATGGGGTGCGAATATGGTGGGTTATGAGGCCACGCGCAGCTCTTTCGTCACCCCAGACGGGACGGACAGCGTGTTCCCCACCCCTTACTTCCCCGTGGGAATTATAAAAATCCACTAAGGGTCCCCCAGGAAAATGGGTAGCAGCTCTCTCCTAGAAAATGTATAACACCACACTGCGATCGCCAACCCATCTGCAAAGCGTGGAGATTACGGTTTTAACCCCTAATATGACCAGCAAAGTTATAAAAGCGACCTTTAGTCACGACAGTTCCGGTATCCTACGAACGACCTAGTGAAGGTTGCTGGGGGTCATTGGATGCGGGTGGCACAAGATCGCACTTTGTGGCGAAATATGATGGCCTACGTCCATCAGTGGATGACAAAAGACTCAATGATAATGATGACGTCAACGTTGTACTTTTCATACTAATATATTTATCCTTAAAACATATCGTTATGCAAATTACTGAAATTTATCATTTAATATGTTTAATCCTTACTAATATTATAAATGCGAAAGTAACTCTGTCTGTCTGTCGCACTTTCACGCCAAAACTACTGAACAGATTTAAATAAAATTTGGTACACAGATAGCCTAGAGCCTGACGAAGGACATAGGCTACCCTTAATGTGAAAAAAGGGATGTAAAGGGAGATGAAAAGTTGTACGGAAGTAATTTTTAAAGTCAGAAGCCTGAAACTTATTTGTAGGCTGTTGATTAGATATAAATAAATATAACATTAACACACATACATACATACATATCATCACGCCATATCCCTTGCAGGGTAGGCAGAGAGAACAGAGTGCCAGAGAACTCTATCTCTGCATACTTCACTCGCTGCCTCAACATTCATAATTCTCTTCATACACGCTCGCCGGTTTCGGAGACTCTTGACTCCACCTTCCTTCAGTACATGACCGATCTGGTCTAGGTAGGTTAGTCTCGGTCTTCCTCGGTACCTACATCCTTCCACTTTCGCATTGTATATCTTCTTAACCAGGCGTTCGTTCGGCATTCTTTCCACATGTCCGAACCATCGGAGCATTCCCTTTCGCATCTTTACACCAATACTCTCTTTCATACCTACTCGCTCTCTTACGTCGTCGTTACGAATGCGGTCGGTCAGCCTAACTCCACAGATTTTCCGCAGAGATCGCATTTCGACCGCATTAATTTTACTATCATACTCTTTTCTGCATACCCAACTCTCGCTTCCATACAGTAATGTTGGGACAAGCACTGCGTTATGTATTGCTACACGTGCCTTCTGGCTGAGGTGGTGGCTGCCGAGAAGTTGCCCCAACGCTCCGTTCACTCTATTTCCCGCATTCACTCTTCGCTCTATATCAGTGGTGTACCTTCCATCTCGGCTAAATCCACATCCAAGATATACGAATTCATCCACTTGCTCTAGTACATCATTACCTATTGTTACTCTTACATCTGTTCTGGTTTTATCTCTTTCAAAGACCATTATTTTGGTTTTGCTCACATTCACACGTAGACCCCTTTTCTTACAATCTTCTGTCATTGTGTCGACTAGGGTCTGCAGGTCAGTCGCTGACTGTGCCAGCAGGACTGCATCATCTGCATAAAGCAGAGCAGTGACCACTGAGTCGCCCATCTGGACTCCCACATTCATATCGTTCAACCTTTGGAGACATTTATCCAGATATATGATAAACAGCCTGGCTGACAGAACGCACCCCTGCTTAACGCCGATATTGACGTCAAACCAAGGCGACATTCCATCATCCAGCCGCACACAGGCTCTACAGCCCATGTAACTGGACTGCACAGCCTGTAGCAGTTTACCGCTAATACCATACTCCGGTAAAATGTCCCAAAGTTCCTTTCGTACAACCGTGTCAAATGCTCTCTCCAGATCCACAAAACTGCAGAAAACCCTCTGACCTAGAGCCACATGCTTCTCCACAATATTGCGTAGAGAGAACACTTGATCCATGCATTCCCTTCCACTCCTGAAACCTCCTTGTGCCTCACACAGTAAACCATCGGACACCATCCTCATTCTCCTTTCAATAATTTTACCATACACTTTTGCTGCCAAACTGGTCAAGCTTATGGCTCTGTAATTTGCGCAGTCATAACGTGAACCCTTGTTTTTAAACAAAGGCACGATGACCGCGCTATTCCAGTCCCTGGGAACCATTCCCGAGCTCCAACATAAATTGAGGAGCAACAGGAACGCCTCCCAGACACAAGAGCCACCAAGCTTGATCATCTCATTAAAATTTCCTAGATAGAACATATAACATTAAAATTTCCTAGATTAACATATAGGATACTTATAAATACCCGATTACGAAACGAAAAATGATGTCACAAGCGGGGTTCGAACCCACACCTATTGGGAATCCGGCCCAACCGTGCTGCCACTTACACCATCGTGAACTATTTTAGGACATGCAAATTTCGATTCATATTATATCTTACGTCTTCAAGGTGACGTATGCCATCTATCGGACAATGTTTACACATTGTATAGACTTAATACTTCAAACTTTACAGTTAGAATTGTTTTAAACGATTACATAACCTTGTTATTCAAATTACTGAAATTTTTAGCATTTAATATGCTTAATTCTTTATAAATACCCGATTACGAATTACGAGTCTATACAATGTGTAAACATTGTCCGATAGATGGCATACGTCACCTTGAAGACGTAAGATATAATATGAATCGAAATTTGCATGTCCTAAAATAGTTCACGATGGTGTAAGTGGCAGCACGGTTGGGCCAGATTGCCAATAGGTGTGGGTTCGAACCCCGCTTGTGACATCATTTTTCGTTTCGTAATCGGGTATTTATAAATAATTAAGCATATTAAATGCTAAAAATTTCAGTAATTTGAATATAGGATACTTTTATCTCGGTTCCTTAGGATAATAGTTCAACTTTAGGAAAGTAACTTTTTATGTGGGCGAAGCCGCGAGCAGAAGCTAGTTATTTATAAAAAACCGATTACGGAGCGAAAAATGATTAGTTAATAGCGTTTAATACAATTCTAACTGCAAAGTTTGAAGTATTAAGCCTATACAATGTGTAAACATTGTCGGGTAGATGACACACGTCTCCTTAAAGACGTAAATATAATACGAAGCGAGATTTGAATGTCCTTTTTATTTTTATTTTTTTATATTGGTGGGCTATGGGTGCGTCTCGCCCCGCCAAATCAGTCCGGGGTGACGGAGAAGGCGGTGCGTGACCCCATAGACCCACCGTAAAATCCTCTCTCTTCGCCGTGCGAGCGGACCACCGGTATCCGATGAATGTCCTACAATACTCAAATTACTGAAATTTTTAGCATTTAATATGCTTAATTATTTATAAATACCCGATACGAAACGAAAAATGATGTCACAAGCGGGGTTCGAACCCGCACCTATTGGGAATCCGGCCCAACCGTGCTGCCACTTACACCATCGTTAACTATTTTAGGACATGCAAATTTCGAATCATATTATATCTTACGTCTTCAAGGTGACGTATGCCATCTATCGGACAATGTTTACACATTGTATAGACTTAATACTTCAAACTTTACAGTTAGAATTGTATTAAACGATGACACAACCTTGTTATTCAAATTACTGAAATTTTTAGCATTTAATATGCTTAATTATTTATAAATACCCGATACGAAACGAAAAATGATGTCACAAGCGGGGTTCGAACCCGCACCTATTGGGAATCCGGCCCAACCGTGCTGCCACTTACACCATCGTTAACTATTTTAGGACATGCAAATTTCGAATCATATTATATCTTACGTCTTCAAGGTGACGTATGCCATCTATCGGACAATGTTTACACATTGTATAGACTTAATACTTCAAACTT
Organism: Lymantria monacha; assembly: GCA_905163515.2. Classification (NCBI taxonomy): domain Eukaryota; kingdom Metazoa; phylum Arthropoda; class Insecta; order Lepidoptera; family Erebidae; genus Lymantria; species Lymantria monacha. The sequence goes on from LR991082.1 coordinate 22,111,350, forward strand.
TACAGTTAGAATTGTATTAAACGATGACACAACCTTGTTATTCAAATTACTGAAATTTTTAGCATTTAATATGCTTAATTATTTATAAATACCCGATACGAAACGAAAAATGATGTCACAAGCGGGGTTCGAACCCGCACCTATTGGGAATCCGGCCCAACCGTGCTGCCACTTACACCATCGTTAACTATTTTAGGACATGCAAATTTCGAATCATATTATATCTTACGTCTTCAAGGTGACGTATGCCATCTATCGGACAATGTTTACACATTGTATAGACTTAATACTTCAAACTTTACAGTTAGAATTGTATTAAACGATGACACAACCTTGTTATTCAAATTACTGAAATTTTTAGCATTTAATATGCTTAATTATTTATAAATACCCGATACGAAACGAAAAATGATGTCACAAGCGGGGTTCGAACCCGCACCTATTGGGAATCCGGCCCAACCGTGCTGCCACTTACACCATCGTTAACTATTTTAGGACATGCAAATTTCGAATCATATTATATCTTACGTCTTCAAGGTGACGTATGCCATCTATCGGACAATGTTTACACATTGTATAGACTTAATACTTCAAACTTTACAGTTAGAATTGTATTAAACGATGACACAACCTTGTTATTCAAATTACTGAAATTTTTAGCATTTAATATGCTTAATTATTTATAAATACCCGATACGAAACGAAAAATGATGTCACAAGCGGGGTTCGAACCCGCACCTATTGGGAATCCGGCCCAACCGTGCTGCCACTTACACCATCGTTAACTATTTTAGGACATGCAAATTTCGAATCATATTATATCTTACGTCTTCAAGGTGACGTATGCCATCTATCGGACAATGTTTACACATTGTATAGACTTAATACTTCAAACTTTACAGTTAGAATTGTATTAAACGATGACACAACCTTGTTATTCAAATTACTGAAATTTTTAGCATTTAATATGCTTAATTATTTATAAATACCCGATACGAAACGAAAAATGATGTCACAAGCGGGGTTCGAACCCGCACCTATTGGGAATCCGGCCCAACCGTGCTGCCACTTACACCATCGTTAACTATTTTAGGACATGCAAATTTCGAATCATATTATATCTTACGTCTTCAAGGTGACGTATGCCATCTATCGGACAATGTTTACACATTGTATAGACTTAATACTTCAAACTTTACAGTTAGAATTGTATTAAACGATGACACAACCTTGTTATTCAAATTACTGAAATTTTTAGCATTTAATATGCTTAATTATTTATAAATACCCGATACGAAACGAAAAATGATGTCACAAGCGGGGTTCGAACCCGCACCTATTGGGAATCCGGCCCAACCGTGCTGCCACTTACACCATCGTTAACTATTTTAGGACATGCAAATTTCGAATCATATTATATCTTACGTCTTCAAGGTGACGTATGCCATCTATCGGACAATGTTTACACATTGTATAGACTTAATACTTCAAACTTTACAGTTAGAATTGTATTAAACGATGACACAACCTTGTTATTCAAATTACTGAAATTTTTAGCATTTAATATGCTTAATTATTTATAAATACCCGATACGAAACGAAAAATGATGTCACAAGCGGGGTTCGAACCCGCACCTATTGGGAATCCGGCCCAACCGTGCTGCCACTTACACCATCGTTAACTATTTTAGGACATGCAAATTTCGAATCATATTATATCTTACGTCTTCAAGGTGACGTATGCCATCTATCGGACAATGTTTACACATTGTATAGACTTAATACTTCAAACTTTACAGTTAGAATTGTATTAAACGATGACACAACCTTGTTATTCAAATTACTGAAATTTTTAGCATTTAATATGCTTAATTATTTATAAATACCCGATACGAAACGAAAAATGATGTCACAAGCGGGGTTCGAACCCGCACCTATTGGGAATCCGGCCCAACCGTGCTGCCACTTACACCATCGTTAACTATTTTAGGACATGCAAATTTCGAATCATATTATATCTTACGTCTTCAAGGTGACGTATGCCATCTATCGGACAATGTTTACACATTGTATAGACTTAATACTTCAAACTTTACAGTTAGAATTGTATTAAACGATGACACAACCTTGTTATTCAAATTACTGAAATTTTTAGCATTTAATATGCTTAATTATTTATAAATACCCGATACGAAACGAAAAATGATGTCACAAGCGGGGTTCGAACCCGCACCTATTGGGAATCCGGCCCAACCGTGCTGCCACTTACACCATCGTTAACTATTTTAGGACATGCAAATTTCGAATCATATTATATCTTACGTCTTCAAGGTGACGTATGCCATCTATCGGACAATGTTTACACATTGTATAGACTTAATACTTCAAACTTTACAGTTAGAATTGTATTAAACGATGACACAACCTTGTTATTCAAATTACTGAAATTTTTAGCATTTAATATGCTTAATTATTTATAAATACCCGATACGAAACGAAAAATGATGTCACAAGCGGGGTTCGAACCCGCACCTATTGGGAATCCGGCCCAACCGTGCTGCCACTTACACCATCGTTAACTATTTTAGGACATGCAAATTTCGAATCATATTATATCTTACGTCTTCAAGGTGACGTATGCCATCTATCGGACAATGTTTACACATTGTATAGACTTAATACTTCAAACTTTACAGTTAGAATTGTATTAAACGATGACACAACCTTGTTATTCAAATTACTGAAATTTTTAGCATTTAATATGCTTAATTATTTATAAATACCCGATACGAAACGAAAAATGATGTCACAAGCGGGGTTCGAACCCGTCATGCAAAATTCGAATACGTCACCTTGAAGACGTAAGATATAATATGATTCGAAATTTGCATGTCCTAAAATAGTTAACGATGGTGTAAGTGGCAGCACGGTTGGGCCGGATTCCCAATAGGTGCGGGTTCGAACCCCGCTTGTGACATCATTTTTCGTTTCGTATCGGGTATTTATAAATAATTAAGCATATTAAATGCTAAAAATTTCAGTAATTTGAATAACAAGGTTGTGTCATCGTTTAATACAATTCTAACTGTAAAGTTTGAAGTATTAAGTCTATACAATGTGTAAACATTGTCCGATAGATGGCATACGTCACCTTGAAGACGTAAGATATAATATGATTCGAAATTTGCATGTCCTAAAATAGTTCACGATGGTGTAAGTGGCAGCACGGTTGGGCCGGATTCCCAATAGGTGCGGGTTCGAACCCCGCTTGTGACATCATTTTTCGTTTCGTATCGGGTATTTATAAATAATTAAGCATATTAAATGCTAAAAAATTTCAGTGATTTGAATAACAAGGTTGTGTCATCGTTTAATACAATTCTAACTGTAAAGTTTGAAGTATTAAGTCTATACAATGTGTAAACATTGTCCGATAGATGGCATACGTCACCTTGAAGACGTAAGATATAATATGATTCGAAATTTGCATGTCCTAAAATAGTTAACGATGGTGTAAGTGGCAGCACGGTTGGGCCGGATTCCCAATAGGTGCGGGTTCGAACCCCGCTTGTGACATCATTTTTCGTTTCGTATCGGGTATTTATAAATAATTAAGCATATTAAATGCTAAAAATTTCAGTAATTTGAATAACAAGGTTGTGTCATCGTTTAATACAATTCTAACTGTAAAGTTTGAAGTATTAAGTCTATACAATGTGTAAACATTGTCCGATAGATGGCATACGTCACCTTGAAGACGTAAGATATAATATGATTCGAAATTTGCATGTCCTAAAATAGTTAACGATGGTGTAAGTGGCAGCACGGTTGGGCCGGATTCCCAATAGGTGCGGGTTCGAACCCCGCTTGTGACATCATTTTTCGTTTCGTATCGGGTATTTATAAATAATTAAGCATATTAAATGCTAAAAATTTCAGTAATTTGAATAACAAGGTTGTGTCATCGTTTAATACAATTCTAACTGTAAAGTTTGAAGTATTAAGTCTATACAATGTGTAAACATTGTCCGATAGATGGCATACGTCACCTTGAAGACGTAAGATATAATATGATTCGAAATTTGCATGTCCTAAAATAGTTAACGATGGTGTAAGTGGCAGCACGGTTGGGCCAGATTCCCAATAGGTGCGGGTTCGAACCCCGCTTGTGACATCATTTTTCGTTTCATATCGGGTATTTATAAATAATTAAGCATATTAAATGCTAAAAATTTCAGTAATTTGAATAACAAGGTTGTGTCATCGTTTAATACAATTCTAACTGTAAAGTTTGAAGTATTAAGTCTATACAATGTGTAAACATTGTCCGATAGATGGCATACGTCACCTTGAAGACGTAAGATATAATATGATTCGAAATTTGCATGTCCTAAAATAGTTAACGATGGTGTAAGTGGCAGCACGGTTGGGCCGGATTCCCAATAGGTGCGGGTTCGAACCCCGCTTGTGACATCATTTTTCGTTTCGTATCGGGTATTTATAAATAATTAAGCATATTAAATGCTAAAAATTTCAGTAATTTGAATAACAAGGTTGTGTCATCGTTTAATACAATTCTAACTGTAAAGTTTGAAGTATTAAGTCTATACAATGTGTAAACATTGTCCGATAGATGGCATACGTCACCTTGAAGACGTAAGATATAATATGATTCGAAATTTGCATGTCCTAAAATAGTTAACGATGGTGTAAGTGGCAGCACGGTTGGGCCGGATTCCCAATAGGTGCGGGTTCGAACCCCGCTTGTGACATCATTTTTCGTTTCGTATCGGGTATTTATAAATAATTAAGCATATTAAATGCTAAAAATTTCAGTAATTTGAATAACAAGGTTGTGTCATCGTTTAATACAATTCTAACTGTAAAGTTTGAAGTATTAAGTCTATACAATGTGTAAACATTGTGCGATAGATGGCATACGTCACCTTGAAGACGTAAGATATAATATGATTCGAAATTTGCATGTCCTAAAATAGTTAACGATGGTGTAAGTGGCAGCACGGTTGGGCCGGATTCCCAATAGGTGCGGGTTCGAAACCCGCTTGTGACATCATTTTTCGTTTCGTATCGGGTATTTATAAATAATTAAGCATATTAAATGCTAAAAATTTCAGTAATTTGAATAACAAGGTTGTGTCATCGTTTAATACAATTCTAACTGTAAAGTTTGAAGTATTAAGTCTATACAATGTGTAAACATTGTCCGATAGATGGCATACGTCACCTTGAAGACGTAAGATATAATATGATTCGAAATTTGCATGTCCTAAAATAGTTAACGATGGTGTAAGTGGCAGCACGGTTGGGCCGGATTCCCAATAGGTGCGGGTTCGAACCCCGCTTGTGACATCATTTTTCGTTTCGTATCGGGTATTTATAAATAATTAAGCATATTAAATGCTAAAAATTTCAGTAATTTGAATAACAAGGTTGTGTCATCGTTTAATACAATTCTAACTGTAAAGTTTGAAGTATTAAGTCTATACAATGTGTAAACATTGTCCGATAGATGGCATACGTCACCTTGAAGATGTAAGATATAATATGATTCGAAATTTGCATGTCCTAAAATAGTTAACGATGGTGTAAGTGGCAGCACGGTTGGGCCGGATCCCCAATAGGTGCGGGTTCGAACCCCGCTTGTGACATCATTTTTCGTTTCGTATCGGGTATTTATAAATGTCCTACAATAGTTCACGGTGGTGTAAGTGGCAGCACGATTGGGACGGATTTCCAATAGGTATGGGTTCGAATCCCACTTGTGAATACATTTTTCGCTCCGTAATCGGGTTTTCATATCGTTATGCACGAAAAACATAGAAAATGCCTCATCTTACAATATCTAATGCTTGTAATTTCTTTAATTGTAAATATTTTTAACGAGTTTTTAACCGCGACTTCATCCGCGTAGAAGTCGAAAATGGTTCTAATAGAATTATTAACACGTTTTTTTTACATTATTAATTTTGTTCATCTCAGCTCATATATATGTCATCATATCTATGTCTCACTATTGGTCTCGAGCCTCCTTCGAATTTTTTTTTTGCTGTTGGTTATGGTGTGGTCAGATCACGCCAAATCAGTCTGGAGCGACGGAAAAGACAGTGCGCGACCCCATAGACCCACCCTGCAATGCGCCTCTCTTCGCCGCACGAGTGGGGAAGGAAAGTGACCTACTATACCATCGCTGTCAGATGTGTTGGTATAGGCCTATAGGGTTTTGTTTTGAGTTTTCCTTCTTTTACATAGATGTTATATACGTTTTGTATACCTTAGTCGTCTCTTCAGATCACCTACGGGTAAGAGGAGTGTTGGTGAATTGTATTATTACTCCGTTTCCACACGGATATAGTTTCGTTATAACATATACATTATTATGTTTAAATATTTGAATACTTATAAAATGTAACATATTTTTTTAGTGGAGGGATTTAATGATTAAATAAACATCAAAATAAAATTTTGTTATGTTTTATGAACACGAAGCTCGGCCTTTGATCTGGCGAAAGTCACACAGATATATTATCTTTTTTTTTACAACGAAATCGAAATACTAGACCTACCGCAGTATTTCTTTGTAAACAATATTTTTTGTTTTTCCTTCAGGTGCTGAGATCATCAGGGTACTCTGTGCGCTTATTCTAGAGTATGCCACAAACAACTGGTCGTGAGAGAAGCAGCTTTCTCTCAAGTCTACTCCCACTACCATAAGAGTTTGACCTTGGTCTTTGTTTATGGTTATTACAAAGCAGGCTTTGATGGACTGCACTCTCTTGAAACTCTTGAATCGAAGGAGTAATTTAATGATGTTAGCAGAATCCTATACAGGAATAAATACAGGCTCTAGTCGAGAAATTTCGAATTCTACGTCCCTATGAGGCTGTGTTCTAAAAGTGCATGACCTCTCTAAAGCTTGGAAATCTTGAAATGGCGTACTAATATTGTACAGTGACTTTCTAAACATTCCATTTTTAAAAAATAGGCATTTGCATTGCACCAAGTTTTTATGCGAGCTCTACCTTTTTTGAATAAAATCGGATTGAAATTTTAAATATGTGTCAAAATAGAAGGTAGTATTGATATCAACTTCGAAGCAAATCACTCTCAAAATAACATTCTAATTAATGAAAAAGAACAAAAAGCAATTATCTCATCGGGTTTTGGGGTGGTGAAGCCGTATCAATTATTAGACACATTTAATTGCTATACTGTAAATACCATCCAATATTTTACTCGAAACACAATCTAGTTTTGCCATCGTATTACGGCTTTAGGGTGGGCATGTTAATTAAACTAAACTTGTATTTAAATAACATTGCATAGTACCAATATAAATATATTAAAATGTAAACATATTATACCTATAACATATTTCACTCGACCATTTTCTTTCTTTACTATAACGATCTGCGTACCTTTACACATTATGCAGCTCTCATCCAATACGTTAAGCCATTAAAAAATCTTATTGGAATCTCTTAGAAATGACTAACAAACGTTTGTGATTTACAGTATGCTTGTAGGTTGAATTTTATATGCTTGTAGATTCTCTATATGTTTTCTTGATACCTACTCTACCTACATATATTCATAACTTGTCCAGTGGTTTTTTTTTGTATTGGCAATCAGCTACTAATACGAGTTCATCGTTGCCAGGGTCGAGTTACAATTTTCATCACAAATTATTATCAGTTTCTTCATATTAATAATTGTCTGTCAGTAAGTCTAATCATTGCCTTCAACAATGCTAAGCTATGGCGACACTGTTAATAATCATCATCATCGTTCAGCCTTTTGCCGTCAACTTCAGGACGTAAATCTCCTTCATATTTCGTCACAAAGTGCAGTTCTATATTTGGTGTTTTTAAAAATTTTCTTTAAAGAATCTTTAAATATAATATAATTTTTATTTATATATTATAAATATAATTTTCATATGACCGTCGATATTCAAAAGTATATTTTATTTTTATAAGTATTTTATGAGAAATATGACATCTGGTTGCTGTTGAGTTATATTGTAAGTTACAATAAAATTTTTGGCTTTGCTCAGTTATAAGTAGAGCTATTATGTATTTAACTAAATACCAACTTCAAATAATATTAAGCTACTACCCACTTCAAAAGTTAGAATAAATAAAAAATCCAAATATACTTTGTGTTTTATACATTTGTAGTTTAGGTTTTAGGCTTTTCGTAATTACTGCTGTGGGCGTAAAAAAGGGAATGGCAATTAGGCTATTTAATCTTTAATTAACTTGTAAGCTGTGTAAAGAACTAAAATATACATAATTCTAGTTTATTTTTTGTAAAATATACATACATACACACATACATATCATCACGCCATATCCCTTGCAGGGTAGGCAGAGAGAACAGAGTGCCAGAGAACTCTATCTCTGCATACTTCACTCGCTTCCTCAACATTCATAATTCTCTTCATACACGCTCGCCGGTTTCGGAGACTCTTCACTCCACCTTCCTTCAGTACCTGACCGATCTGGTCTTGGTAGGTTAGTCTCGGTCTCCCTCGGTACCTACATCCTTCCACTTTCACATTGTATATCTTCTTAACCAGACGTTCGTTCGGCATTCTTTCCACATGTCCGAACCATCGCAGCATTCCCTTTCGCATCTTTACACCAATACTCTCTTTCATACCTACTCGCTCTCTTACGTCGTCGTTACGAATGCGGTCGATCAGCCTAACTCCACAGATTTTCCGAAGAGATCGCATTTCGACCGCATTAATTTTACTTTCGTACTCTTTTCTACATACCCAACTCTCGCTTCCATACAGTAATGTTGGGACAAGCACTGCGTTATGTATTGCTACACGTGCCTTCTGGCTGAGGTGGTGGCTGCCGAGAAGTTGCCCCAACGCTCCGTTCACTCTATTTCCCGCATTCACTCTTCGCTCTATATCAGTGGTGTACCTTCCATCTCGGCTAAATCCACATCCAAGATATACAAATTCATCCACTTGCTCTAGTACATCATTACCTATTGTTACTCTTACATCTGTTCTGGCTTCATCTCTTTCAAAGACCATTATTTTGGTTTTGCTCACATTCACGCGTAGACCCCTTTTCTTACAATCTTCTGTCATTGTGTGGACTAGGGTCTGCAGGTCAGTCGCTGACTGTGCCAGCAGAACTGCATCATCTGCATAAAGCAGAGCAGAGACCACTGAGTCACCCATCTGGACTCCCACATTCATATCGTTCAACCTTTGGAGACATTTATCCAGATATATGATAAACAGCCTGGCTGATAGAACGCAGCCCTGCTTAACGCCGATATTGACGTCAAACCAAGGCGACATTCCATCATCCAGCCGCACACAGGCTCTACAGCCCATGTAACTGGATTGCACAGCCTGCAGCAGTTTACCGTTAATACCATACTCCGGTAAAATGTCCCAAAGTTCCTTTCGTACAACCGTGTCAAATGCTCTCTCCAGATCCACAAAACTGCAGAAAACCCTCTGACCTAGGGCCAGATGCTTCTCCACAATGTTGCGCAGAGAGAACACTTGATCCATGCATCCCCTTCCACTCCTGAAACCTCCTTGTGTCTCACACAGTAAACCATCGGACACCATCCTCATTCTCCTTTCAATAATTTTACCATACACTTTTGCTGCCAAACTGGTCAAGCTTATGGCTCTGTAATTTGCGCAGTCATAACGTGAACCCTTGTTTTTAAACAAAGGCACGATGACTGCGCTATTCCAGTCCCCGGGAACCATTCCCGAGCTCCAACATAAATTGAGGAGCAACAGGAACGCCTCCCGGACACAGGAGCCACCAAGCTTGATCATCTCGGCAGACACCATATCAATGCCCGCTGCCTTACCATTTTTCAAGCTTCTTATTGCCCATTCAACTTCATCCATACTGATGCCATCGGAGGACGCCGTCGCCGAATGTTGATCTACTAGACCACATGCGACACCGGCGCCAACCGTAGCATCCGCATACATATCGCCAAAATATTCACTCCATCGGCTTAACACGTCTTGTGTTTGTGTAAGAATGTCTCCACCTTTAGACCTTATTTTTTGCTTCGGAGGCGACTGTCTACCAAAATTAAATCTATTATACTTTTCTGTTCATTCCTTCTCCATGTATACATATGGATGTCCTTATGTTGGAAAAATGTGTTTGACATAATAAGGTTTCTCTCCATGCATACATCCGCTATGAGCCTACCTGCGTCGTTCACTCTCTTATCACCAAATGGACCAAGTACGTCCTCATAGTCAGGACGCTTGGTCCCCACCCATCCGTTCAAATCTCCGCATACAATCACGCGTTCACTGGTTTCTGCCATATCCAGAACTTCCCTAACATTATCCCAAAACTTCTCTAGGTCTGATGCCACCGAGGATCCTACGGGAGCATATGCTACAACCATGAATACCTTGGTGACACCAAGTTTAAATTACTGAAATTTTTAACATTTAATATGCTTAATTATTTATAAATACCCGATACGAAACGAAAAATGATGTCACAAGCGGGGTTCGAACCCGCACCTATTGGGAATCCGGCCCAACCGTGCTACCACTTACACCATTGTGAACTATTTTAGGACATGCAAATTTCGAATCATATTATATCGTTCGTCGTATCGGGTATTTATAAAGACACCAAGTTTTATACGGACCCAAAGAAGTCTGGGATCATACATTCCGTAATCCTTCACACCTGAGGCCAAGCGAGAGGACAGCAGTACTCCTACCCTCATGCTGGCTCGATCGCTCTGTGGTACACCAGACCACAGAGCCATCCCGCCACCAGGAAGATCGCAGGCGTCGCTGCCCCTTCGCTTGGTCTCTGTTACACAGAGCACGTCTAGCTGTTTGCCCGCCATGACGGATATCAGCTCGTGCAACTTACCTTCCACACAACCTCTTACATTCCACGTGCCCACCCGGCACTCTGCTCTCCTCGACTCGCCTGACTGGGCAAGGCGTGATGGGTGGCGGCCCCCATCGCCGCAACTGCCGAAGTTCGTACCGACGGGGGCGGGTCGGTACGCGTCGCCTCCGGGGGACGCCCTAACCCGCATTGCGGTACGCATTTTTCGAGCCGGATTAGCAGTCTAAATAGACTGGCAGGGGACGCGAACGAGCACGCTCCGGGCTATGCCCCCCTAAAATATATTTAAGAAAATATAACTTTGACGGTTATCTTTATTATAAAAGAGATTCTAATATTCTTTAGACACAAAATTAAAAGATATGAAGATTTAATATTTAAAAATTTATTATATATAAAGATTTAAATAAGAAATATCTGAGAAACATTGTACGAGTTTACTTTTCGTATGTCCCAAGATATTTCAGGCAGGCTGGACAGTAATGGTCGCTATTCTTAGCTGAATCAGAGCCGTACGGGATACAGCAACAACTGAAATGCAATATTAATTATAAGTTGAGTATCATGCAAGGAACCAGTGAATGCAGACGGTAGAAAACTGTCCTACGTAGCATTCTGTGGGAAGCTCTAACTTCAAAAGTTGACGGCGATGGGGTGGACGGAAATTAAAGTAGAAATAACTGTCTTAGAACTTAATAGCAATTCATTCATGTCAGCACACATACATCCCATTGTAGGGCTCGAGTCTCCTTCACGGTGGGAGAGATATGGATCTACTTTCTCTTGCAAGTTTTCCTTCTCTTGCATAGAGGTTATTACATATTATATCTTTAAGTCGTCTTATACGAGAGAAAAGTCTTATAACGACGTGGCCAACACCATCTTATGCCGTTTGTACATTCCCAAGGAGGGTTGACATCTAGGAGGCGGCCAGTCATAAAACTATTGCCAATAATTTTTACAATATGTACTATGAAAGAAGAGTAAATATTGTATCGACCCCAAGTGATTGGGATAAGATAGGAGAATGATGATGATGAATTTGAATCAACCTATCTCTTGTGGTAGGCTATTGTCAGGACTCACCGCATCCGATCCGTACGGGATGATGGAAGAGTGTTGTGCGCCCTATGACCGTACAAATACGTAAGTACCTCTCCATCGCCATGTGAATAGGCAATAATTATAATAATCTAGACAAGACTAGGGTATACAGATCATAACTAGCGTCAGGACGAACCAAACATAATCAGGACCACATAAATTATATTGAAGAAATATATTCTGTGATTAAACTTTAAAGAAACCACTGAGCGCTTCTCCAACTGCATTCACTAAAAAAATGGATAAAACTACAATGAAGAATAAATCTTACCAAATCATACTGCATATAGCTGCTGCAATATGTGTCCTCGAGGTCACCGTATACTCAACGGCTGTCCTGATATTGGCGGAGCAAAATGGACAAATCGTGACAGTGTTCTCGGGGCCCAAGAGAACCTGCAAGCATTCAAATCCGTAAGTCCCTATAAGAACAATAAGCACCTTAAATTAATATGAGAAAGTGAATGTGAATTTGTTTGTTTTTAACATTTTAGCTACTCTATCGATCCTCTTGAAAATTATCATCACGTCAATGATAAAGAAAAAGCTATATACAAAGATAGATCGGGTACAATTGAATTAAACGTGACAACAAATTTTACGGTGGACGTGTTATACACGGCGCAACATACGCTCGAGGTATGTCCGAGCTGGGACGGGCAGCGTCGTGACCTCGCCGCTGTTATCGGTGCCGACCTGACGCTGCTGGCTGTCGCGAAAGCGATGGTCGACTGCGTCAGGCACTAGGACGCGGTCGCCGCCTTCTGCGAGGCTGTCATCTCGCAGAAGGAGGCGGCGGAAGGATTCCCGTGACACGGGCCGCCACCAGCGGCCGGAGCGGCGTAGGCGCGAATATCTGCGCCTGATGCCGCCCTAACCAAGGCTTCGGGTGATCGGACCGGGCAATTGTCCGGTCACCCGACGTGAGGCCGCCGCGTGAGGGCGACGCCCCGACGACGGCGAAAGCTGAACAACATTAAGAATATTTAACGTGTGAATATTAGAACTTTACCTTATTAAAATAGAACTCAAAGTGATAGATTGATAGTTGAAGTTGAAATGTTTTGAAGATTTCTCATTCAAATACAATTTTGAATCAGTAAAAATTCAAAGTTTTTTAATAGTCCCGTCAAGATAGGCCCAAAAACACCTTCGTGCTTGCAAAAGGTCGTGTAGTCACGAATTTTTGATATGTTGTTAGGACCCAAATGAACATAAAAATACACAATTTGCAACTTCCAAAGTGCTGTGCTAACGGTAGGGTGACCATAAAACCATAATTTTTTTGGACATTTTCCAGATTTTTTTGAATATCTTAGTGGAGGAAGGATCTGACATGTTTAGTTTTTATAAAACATTAAAAGTACACTAAATAATTCAATTCGAGACTAAAACCAGCTCTATACCGTTATTAGTTCCTGAGATACAGTTCTTCAAACATAGCCGATTTTTTTAAAAAAGTGGTTATTTTTCAAAGTAGTCACCTATTTTGTATAATATCTTCTATAATACGCATTTCACACCAAAACTTACTATAACAAAATTGTAGTACATTCAATCAGCTTTCATTTAAGATTTTTGACAAATTGGTACTTGTTGAACCAGCAGATCCCTCAAAAACGCAGATAACGATGCAATGTAAAAAACTGTTTTCACGTCTTTTTAAAGATGATGATGATTTTCCGTGTGGTGACGGAGTAAGAATACTATTCACCACCCCATATCTTATCCGTGGGTGATCGTACGAGCCGACTAAGGGAAATAAAATGCATATAACATCTATGCGAGAGAAGGAAAACTCGAAACAAAACCCTATACCAACACGTCTGACCAGCGCGGTATAGTAGGTTAATTTCCCTCCCATTACGGAAGAGGTGCGAGCCCAACAGTGGGGCGTTTATAGGCTGTGATGATGATGATTTGACAAATAACATACAAATCTTCAAAAATATGCCGAAAAGTGGATATTTTTCGTAACGGCCACAAATATTCTTTTTTTTTTCTAAATAATAAAATCATCATCAACCTGCTCTTATCCCAATTTATTTGAGGTCGACGCAATATGTCTTCTCCTTCCATACAACTCTATCAGACGTCATCTCTGTGGTCACTCCTTGTCTATCCATGTCATGTTTCACGCAGTTCATCCATCTTTTCTTCGGTCTTCCCTTACCCCTTAAGCCTTCAACATTCATGCTTAAAGCTTTCCTCACAACATTACTTTCATCCCTTCTCATCACATGTCCATACCATGTCAATCTTTCACTCCTTAATTTTTCCGTCACTGGCGCAACTTTCAAACTTCCTCTTATATGTTCATTCCTTATTTTATCCATTCTTGTCACACCATACATCCATCTCAACATTCGCATCTCCGCTACATGCAGTCGTCTTCTAAATAGTAAAATATGCAAAAAAATGTAAACAAAGACGACAATTAAAAAAGAAAGAAACATAAGCTGGGAGTATCTCCACGCGGTGAAGGCGGTAACAATATACTATACTATTAAATATTATATTGGCTAAAACTCCCAAACTAACAAATAATTTAACCATAGTGCTAAATTAACATGCCTTCGGGCTTATGAAAACGTAACTCAAAAGTTGAGAACACAAAAGTTGAAACAACTAAAAAGTTGTCTATATTGATGCGGTGTATGTGTGGCTGTGTATCCGGTAACGCAGGGGAGCAGCCACCAAAGGAGTGAATTGTATTGTAAAAGTGATTATCTAGAGCAGATTAAGAAATTTGCAGCGTGATGTCTCTCCGTCCAGGCGTGTGTTTCGTGTGTCGTGAGGACCTCGACACAGGTCCTGTCGTAATTTTGCACTTTGGGAAGCACGTCTCTATCGTTTTTGACGGCTACCCCGAAGACGCTGCAAAAAAGAATACGAAAACAGCGGAACGACTCCGGCGCTACGCAGCAAATTCAAGCTACGAAATAACGTTCGATGAATCCACAATGATTCAGATTGCTCAAGAGCACGTATTGGGCAATGAGAACAACAAGAGACGCTTAATAGCTCTTCTTTGTGACGCCTTTCGGACGGAGGGAATAGAAGTGGCTGTGGCCGAAGAAGATGCGGATCGTGAGATCGTCATAATTGCGCTTTTAGAAAGAGCAGTAGCTAATCGCGTAGTCATTATTGGAGAAGACGTCGACTTACTCGTTATTCTTAACGGTTTATGCACCGAAGAGACAAACGTCTACCTTCAAAAGAGCACAAAGGGCAAAGCTGGTTGCTGTCACTACTCCTCAAAGTCCTACAACATCCAACAAGACCTCCAGTCATCACCAGGAACGGTACTGTTCGCCCACGCTTTTACCGGGTGCGACACTACTTCAGCACCGTTTGGCCAAGGCAAGACTAAAATCACCTCACTCCTCAGCAAGAGTAAACCAGTTGCTGAGCAAGTGAAGATCTTTCTTTGTCCAGACTCCACCCTAGAAGCCGTGAAAGAAGCAGGTATCAAGTGCTTTGTAGCTCTGTATGGCGGTGATATCGCGAGGGATAGTTTAGACTTCCTGCGATATAAGACGTTTGTTACGTCAAAAACCTTAAACCTCGCCCGTTTGCCGCCGACCGAAGATGCTGCAGGCCATCATGCAGAAAGGTGCTACCTCCAAGTGCAGAAATGGCGGGGAATTAAGTTGAATTCAACTGATTGGGGTTGGAAGCTGTCTCCTCAGGGACTCGCTACTATTCCACCACTATGGATCCTGCACCACCTGCCCTTCTACGAGAAATTACTTGGAAATGCAAGAAAGGGTGCTCTGGGAGCTGTTCGTGCAGAAAGGCGGGACTCCGCTGCTCAGTTCTTTGCCAGTCATGCGGTGGCAAAATTTGTACTAACGTCCCAGATGTGGAGCTAAAATGCTCTGACGATGAAGATGACCCGATAACAGACTGGGCGCCTGTCCCAACATCCATCGTATTGTTTGGGATACCATTATCACTGCCCGAGCCAAAGCCCGGGCCATCTAAAATAAAAAGAAAAGCTTAGTAGACACTCACGAAAGGAGCTTACGATGTTCTTATATCTTTAAACGAGCAATTCTTGTATATATATATACAGGGTGTCCCAAAATTCAACGATAAGCCGGCACCAGCAGGTGGACCTACATATGACTACTCGAGAACAAAAAAGAAAAAAATTCTACCTTGATTTTTTTTTTCATTACGATAAAAAAACCGATTTCTTTAAAAATCGTCATCTTTTATTATATTATTAAGTGCCATTGCTACAACTTTACAAGTAATTCTGTGTTTTTTTTTGTATTGGCAAGGTAAGTAGCACTACTATCGATCACAACCATTAAAAATTCCAGAATATCTATAGTTTTTACACAAAAATCAACCAAAACTATGTTTTTTTCATAAATTATGTAAGATTTTGACTTTCAGCTCACTTTCACTCATCACAGTGAAAAAAAAAAGTATGGATACTACTGTGGCAAATAGTATTAAAAATTGGCGCAACTAATTACAATTCTAAAATGGTATAACATTCTAGGCAAACTAGCCACAAAAATATACTTAGGTGTACTATTTCAAAATAACAACCATATTTCGAAAATTGTTAGTGTTGATAGTAATCACTTCTACTATGTAGCCAAAATGTTTTTGTTGCAAGTTCTCAGAATTTGAATGAGACATGTGCGTAGTCCATAAGATAACATAAGTTAGACAGAGATAGATATAGAGAGATTAGAATTTACTATATTATTAAAATTACAATAAACGTTCGAATTGTTTGCCATTGACAGTAATGCAGGCACGACATCGCCTTAAAAATGAACGTTTTATTTTTCTTGCATATCTGATTCTGTTCATGTGATCCACAGCCTGAATTATTTTTTGGCGAAGCTCGTCCAAGGTTGCAATGGGTTTTGAGTAGACTCTTGCCTTTAGACAACCCCAATAGAAAAAGTCCAGGGGATTTAGATCGGGTGAACGGGGTGGCCATAAGATAGGACCAAGTCGCCCGATCCAACGCCCTGGGTACTCTTGGTCTAAGTACTCTCGCACAGGGCGGGCATAGTGAGCTGGGCAACCATCGTTTTGAAACCACATGTTTTGAAAATCACTTAAGGGCACGTCTTCTAATACTCCTGGTAACTCATTTTGTAAGAAGTTCAAATAGCTATTGCCATCTATGTTTCCTTGTAACTCAAAGGGTCCTATCACTTTTCCATTTATTATGCCCGTCCATAGGTTAACCTTAAATTGATATTGCGATTTGTCTTCTCTCACCAGGTGCGGATTTTCATTGTTCCAGCTATGAAGATTGTGAAGATTTAAATAGCCATCTTTCTTGCAGGTTGTTTCATCCGACCTTAAAACTTTGTCTAAGAATTGGGGATCTTCCCTGTGTTTTTGCAGCATTACACGGCAAAATGCGACCCGCAGTGGATAGTCCCGCGGTAATAACGCCTGCACGCGCCTGTAATGATATGGATGAAGCTGGTGACGTTTTAAAATTCTATGTGCAGTACTTTTTGGAATTCCCGTTGCTGTTTGTATGGCACGTACAGAGGTAGTTGTATCGCTTTCTATTTCATTGAGAACTTCTTCATCGTGTTCCGATCTAGGTCTTCCAGCGTTTCTCCTGTCAGATGGTATACGACCCTCCGAAAATGCTTGATGCACGTTAATAAATACGCGATAATCCGGATACCTTTGAAGAGTAGGGTATCTTGCTCGATATAATCTGCTAGCAGCGTTAGCATTGCATCGGCATTCTCCATAAATTAGGTGCATATTAGCGTATTCTAACGCTGTATAAGGTAGCGGCATAATGAATGCTAAACACTTGAAAATAAGGCAAAACTTCTTTAAAAAAACACAAAATCACAGTCTAAAATAATGCCAAGTCAGGTCAATTGCCAGGTCACTTAATTCAATCCAAAGTCGTTAGTACCAGAGCCACTTTAATTAAAACAGAACGGTGTGCAGTAAACAAAGAAGTAGAGCGTACTGACTTGCTCTGTGCTGCTGAGGACATTAATTACTTCTCTACCTGCATTAATGTTACTAAACAATTAGCATCTATCTATCTCCCTCTAACGTATAATCTCTCTATCTCTGTCTAACTTATGTTATCTTATGGACTACGCACATGTCTCATTCAAATTCTGAGAACTTGCAACAAAAACATTTGGGCTACATAGTAAAAGTGATTACTATCAACACTAACAATTTTCGAAATATGGTTGTTATTTTGAAATTGTACACCTAAGTATATTTTGGTGGCTAGTTTGCCTAGAATGTTATACCATTTTAGAATTGTAGTTAGTTGCGCCAATTTTTAATACTATTTGCCACAGTAGTGTCCATACTTTTTTTTTTCACTGTGATGAGTGAAAGTGAGGTGAAAGTCAAAATCTTACATAATTTATGGAAAAAACATAGTTTTGGTTGATTTTTGTGTAAAAACTATAGATATTCTGGAATTTTTAATGGTTGTGATCGATAGTAGTGCTACTTACCTTGCCAATACAAAAAAAATCACAGAATTACTTGTAAAATTGTAGCAATGGCACTTAATAATATAATAAAAGATGACGATTTTTAAAGAAATCGGTTTTTTTGTCGTAATGAAAAAAAAAATCAAGGTAGAATTTTTTTCTTTTTTGTTCTCGAGTAGTCATATGTAGGTCCACCTGCTGGTGCCGGCTTATCGTTGAATTTTGGGACACCCTGTATATATATACATGATGATATATGACTACTCGAGAACAAAAAAGAAAAAAATTCTACCTTGATTTTTTTTTTCATTACGACAAAAAAAACCGATTTCTTTAAAAATCGTCATCTTTTATTATATTATTAAGTGCCATTGCTACAATTTTACAAGTAATTCTGTGATTTTTTTTGTATTGGCAAGGTAAGTAGCACTACTATCGATCACAACCATTAAAAATTCCAGAATATCTATAGTTTTTACACAAAAATCAACCAAAACTATGTTTTTTTCATAAATTATGTAAAATTTTGACTTTCAGCTCACTTTCACTCATCACAGTGAAAAAAAAAAGTATGGACACTACTGTGGCAAATAGTATTAAAAATTGGCGCAACTAACTACAATTCTAAAATGGTATAACATTCTAGGCAAACTAGCCACAAAAATATACTTAGGTGTACTATTTCAAAATAACAACCATATTTCGAAAATTGTTAGTGTTGATAGTAATCACTTCTACTATGTAGCCAAAATGTTTTTGTTGCAAGTTCTCAGAATTTGAATGAGACATGTGCGTGGTCCATAAGATAACATAAGTTAGACAGAGATAGATATAGAGAGATTAGAATTTACTATATTATTAAAATTACAATAAATGTTCGAATTGTTTGCCATTGGCAGTAATGCAGGCACGACATCGCCTTAAAAATGAACGTTTTATTTTTCTTGCATATCTGATTCTGTTCATGTGATCCACAGCCTGAATTATTTTTTGGCGAAGCTCGTCCAAGGTTGCAATGGGTTTTGAGTAGACTCTGTCCTTTAGACAACCCCAATAGAAAAAGTCCAGGGGATTTAGATCGGGTGAACGGGGTGGCCAAAAGATAGGACCAAGTCGCCCGATCCAACGCCCTGGGTACTCTTGGTCTAAGTACTCTCGCACAGGGCGGGCATAGTGAGCTGGGCAACCATCGTTTTGAAACCACATGTTTTGCAAATCACTTAAGGGCACGTCTTCTAATAATCCTGGTAACTCATTTTGTAAGAAGTTCAAATAGCTATTGCCATCTATGTTTCCTTGTAACTCAAAGGGCCCTATCACTTTTCCATTTATTATGCCCGTCCATAGGTTAACCTTAAATTGATATTGGGATTTGTCTTCTCTCACCAGGTGCGGATTTTCATTGTTCCAGCTATGAAGATTGTGAAGATTTAAATAGCCATCTTTCTTGCAGGTTGTTTCATCCGACCATAAAACTTTGTCTAAGAATTGGGGATCTTCCCTGTGTTTTTGCAGCATTACACGGCAAAATGCGACCTGCAGTGGATAGCCCCGCGGTAATAACGCCTGCACGCGCCTGTAATGATATGGATGAAGCTGGTGACGTTTTAAAATTCTATGTGCAGTACTTTTTGGAATTCCCGTTGCTGCTTGTATGGCACGTACAGAGGTAGTTGTATCGCTTTCTATTTCATTGAGAACTTCTTCATCGTGTTCCGATCTAGGTCTTCCAGCGTTTCTCCTGTCAGATGGTATACGACCCTACGAAAATGCTTGATGCACGTTAATAAATACGCGATAATCCGGATACCTTTGAAGAGTAGGGTACCTTGCTCGATATAATCTGCTAGCAGCGTTGGCATTGCATCGGCATTCTCCATAAATTAGGTGCATATTAGCGTATTCTAACGCTGTATATGGTAGCGGCATAATGAATGCCAAACACTTGAAAATAAGGCAAAACTTCTTTAAAAAAACACAAAATCACAGTCTAAAATAATGCCAAGTCAGGTCAATTTCCAGGTCACTTAATTCAATCCAAAGTCGTTAGTACCAGAGCCACTTTAATTAAAACAGAACGGTGTGCAGTAAACAAAGAAGTAGAGCGTACTGACTTGCTGTGCTGCTGAGGACATTAATTACTTCTCTACCTGCATTAATGTTACTATACAATTAACATCTATCTATCTCCCTCTAACGTATAATCTCTCTATCTCTGTCTAACTTATGTTATCTTATGGACCACGCACATGTCTCATTCAAATTCTGAGAACTTGCAATAAAAACATTTTGGCTACATAGTAGAAGTGATTACTATCAACACTAACAATTTTCGAAATACGGTTGTTATTTTGAAATAGTACACCTAAGTATATTTTTGTGGCTAGTTTGCCTAGAATGTTATACCATTTTGGAATTGTAGTTAGTTGCGCCAATTTTTAATACTATTTGCCACAGTAGTGTCCATACTTTTTTTTTTCACTGTGATGAGTGAAAGTGAGCTGAAAGTCAAAATCTTACATAATTTATGAAAAAAACATAGTTTTCGTTGATTTTTGTGTAAAAACTATAGATATTCTGGAATTTTTAATGGTTGTGATCGATAGTAGTGCTACTTACCTTGCCAATACAAAAAAAATCACAGAATTACTTGTAAAATTGTAGCAATGGTACTTAATAATATAATAAAAGATGACGATTTTTAAAGAAATCGGTTTTTTTGTCGTAATGAAAAAAAAAATCAAGGTAGAATTTTTTTCTTTTTTGTTCTCGAGTAGTCATATATAGGTGCACCTGCTGGTGCCGGCTTATCGTTGAATTTTGGGACACCCTGTATATATATATCATCATCATCATCATCATCTTTAAAAAGACGTGAAAACAGTTTTTTGCATTGTCTCGTTATCTGCGTTTTTGAGGGATCTGCTGGTTCAACAAGTACCAATTTGATCTTAAATGTAAGCTGATTGAATGTACTACAATTTTGTTATAATAAGTTTTGGTGTAAAATGCGTATATAGAAGATATTACACAAAATACGTGACTATTTTGAAAATATCCACTTTTTTGAAAAAGTTGGCTATGTTTGAAGGACTGAATCGTAAGAACCAATAGCTGTATAGAAGTGGTTTTAGTCTCAAATTGTAGCTTATTTACTGTACTTTAAATGTTTATAGCTACCAAACATGTCAGACCCTTCCTCCACTAAAATATTTAACAAAATCTGAAAAATGTCCAAAAATTGTATGGTTTTATGGTCAC
Organism: Lymantria monacha; assembly: GCA_905163515.2. Lineage (NCBI taxonomy): Eukaryota > Metazoa > Arthropoda > Insecta > Lepidoptera > Erebidae > Lymantria > Lymantria monacha. The sequence continues at coordinate 22,133,092 of LR991082.1, forward strand.
CCTACCGTTAGCACAGCACTTTGGAAGTTGCAAATTGTGTATTTTTATGTTCATTTGGGACTTAATAACACATCAAAAAGTCGCGACTACACGACCTTTTGCAAGTACAAAAACGTATCTTGACGGGACTATAAAGCAATTGCCTGAGACTGCTATCCTACATCACACCATGTACTATCTATATCCCTTGCTATATTTACTCTATTTCAAAATAATGAAGTTAGGAATGGATCTTAATTTAAGCAAATAATATATTTGTATTTTATAAAATAAAATAGATATAAATAACTGATTCGTAAGTATGAATTACTGAGATTTAGCATTTGACGTGTTAGGCTATTTATATAAAACATGTTAGAGAGCGAAAAATTATTACCCTTGGGGCTATTATAGTCGTTGAAATTTTACCTCGATTTCCTAATTCAAACTTTTCTCACGCGAAATTCTTATGACAGGAATTTCCCTCCTCAAATGGGACTTGAGCCCACCTGTATTGGAAATTTGTTCCAAACTACTTATCAGTTAGGCTAATGTTAATATGTATGAAAATTTATGGGCTAAAGAAGATGAAGAAGAAGATTTTTTTAGGTATTAGTTCCTACGGTTCCTAGATCAAATGTCTTACCCTTTCCGTAACATTTTGAACCACACTACAAGGTTTCGGAAGCTGTTGCTCATCTGGATTTATGCCTCCAATCTGCACTCTATTCTGCGATAAGTAAGTAAATAAGTTTAATTAATAACTACTGCATCCTGACGCTCGCAAACACAGCTGAATATTGTACATTATTAATATTTGCAAGCCAGAATGGTTGATTACCGAATATCGAACAAGAGACTTATAGACATATTTTCAGATATTTGTCGGCATGTTCATTCACGCTAATCTTATAAGCCACCCAAGCGATTCCAGTAAACATTTGTAGTTTATTCTACGAGTAGGTACAAATATCATACGGCTTAAAGCTTTATAAAAACAATAGCTTCTGCTCGTAGCTTCACTCGTGTAATATAGAATAAAAATAATTACACAATGTCATATGATTCGTCGCTTCAAAACGCATTTCCGTCTTTATTATCGATTTCCATTTATCAATGTAACAAAATTTATAAATATTGATTTGGCAAGCGTGAAAACGTGGCAAGCAAATACACTTTCTTTAACATTCGTGATAATTAAATTAAAAATTTAAAAATCCCCTAACACAATAACCTAAGTTCTCTTTAAAAAGTACAAAATAAAAAAATAAGCTCAATCTTAAAGTACCCAAGTATATATTAATAATTCTATCAAAATACCTTGTGTATTTTTTTTTTAAAGTTTAATTATTTTTGTATACTCCCAGTATACAAAAATAATTAAACTTTAAAAAAAAATGTAAACCGACTTCAAAATAGGATCAGCCAAAAACCATACTTAAAACACTAAAAACCGAAAAATCTACTAACACGATTTGAAGTCGGTGCCAAGCCAAATAGGTATACTATAAGCCAAATAGGTATAAATGGTATTAAATTTGTGGTGTTATAGTGTTCTGTATACATCTTTTAATACTTATTTCCTTTAATAATTTGATTTTATTAATTTTTCACCCTGTGTGTATATCATTAAACTTATTGTTTTTTGTTAATTTATGCTTGGCACCGACTTCAAATCGTGTTAGTGGATTTCTAGCATACATTGTAATTATATTTTATAAAAATTAATACATAATTAGAATTAGACAAGAATTAAACATTTCATCTATTTTTCGGTTTTTAGTGTTTTAAGTAAGTATGGTTTTTGGCTGATCCTATTTTGAAGTCGGTTTACATTTTTTTTAAAGTTTAATTATTTTTATTTTTTAGTGTTAATTAATCGTCGTTAAGTAATAATTTTAACTAGTTCATATAAATTAAATTATTTAATAAATATAGCACTATGAGTAGATCGACAAAAAGAGCACGTGGCACGAGGAAGAATAGAAGTAGGGAATTAAAATAAAAAAGTAAAGAACGTATTTTGAAAAAATGGACATGAAATGCTGTATCTCGTTGCCAATGGTTTCAATTTCACTGTTTCAATCAATTCGCGTATACACCATATATGTGCTATCTATGCATCACGTGAGGCAGCAACTTAGGTATGAGATACTACCCACATTTTAGTGATGCAAATAATTGTGATGGTTTGATGCAATTGCTAAAACTAGACATAGGCTCCAGAGTCATGTTAAGATGCAATATCTCTGTCATTAAGGGCTTGGTAAGTGGGCAATAGGGATAATATCCAAACTTGTAGGCTTCCCCTTCGTTGTGACCAAATTGAAACAGGCTAGTTACATGGTTTGGTTTTTATAAAATTTAATGACGATACTATAGGCAGAAAAGTGAAAGACAGTGACGGATTAGTTGCCATAGTGCCTGTGTTAACCATATATCAGGCAACGAAAGGTTACGTGATAATGAACGGAAAATGCTTCCGCTATCTTCTGTTGGGCGGTTACGGTATATAAACTCCAGGGTACTTTATAAAGCCTTAAACAAAGCTGTCATTGATTTAAACAAAATAAAATTGCCAATGAACAGTTTTATATTGCACTGAGTTGTATAAAGACTTTAGGAGGACAGCTTTTTACGACTTAAGGTCTAATAAACTACTCAAAAGACTATACCAGGAGAAAGCGTAAACCAAAGAATAAGACGGTTTTAAATAGGTACGTATTTAAATTAGAAATTTTTTATACAATTATCCAATACGGCTGGACAGCGCTTAGGAAATTTAAGAGGATCTTCTCACCCAACATATCTCAATGTCTGAAGGCACAAGTCTATGACCAGTCATGATTTATGACATGAAAATGTGGGCCCTAAGTGTGGGTCTCGTAACAAAACTCAAAGCCGCTCAGCGTACTATGGAGTGGGGTATGCTCGCTCGTTTCTGTGCGAGATAGGATTCGAAATACGCTAATCCATAGAATAACGGATGTAATCGACATATCACGAAGAATTAGCACACTAAGAGGCAATGGGCAGGCCACATCGCTCAACGAACTGATAATTGCTGGAGAATAAAAGTTTGGCAATTTGTGACTAAATAGGAGAGAAGCTTCAGTCCAGATGATAAATACATATTTACAACAGTTCGACTTTGAGAAAGGTGAATTGAAAAAGATCCATCCTTCCAGCTTGGTATGTTATTTTCTACCTACGTAACAAAAATCATATATCGGCAACATAAAGAATTACCTAACTCCTAATCGTTATAGAGTAGTACCTTATATTACCTTAGCTTATGTGATAATTAAACTTTTTTAAAAAAATGTAAACCGACTTCAAAATAAGTTCAGCCGAAAACCATACTTACATAAAACACTAAAAACCGAAAAATAGGATGAACTATTTAATTCTTGTCTAATTCCAATTATGTATTAATTTTTATAAAATATAATTACAATGTGTGCTAGAAATCCACTAACACGATTTGAAGTCGGTGCCAAGCCAAATAGGTATACTATATCGCATTCAAACCACGCCGTGCTCGTGACTGAAGTGATCTGAACGCGAAAGCGGTTAAGCGATTTAGTCCATGTGTCAAATGGTATTAAATTTGTGGCGTTATAATGTTCTGAATACATTTTTTAATTCTTATTTCCTTTAATAATTTGATTTTATTAATTTTTCGCCCTGTGTGTATATCATTAAACTTATTGTTTTTTGTTAATTTAAGTTTGGCACCGACTTCAAATCGTGTTAGTGGATTTCTAGCACACATTGTAATTATATTTTATAAAAATTAATACATAATTGGAATCAGACAAGAATTAAATAGTTCATCTTATTTTTCGGTTTTTAGTGTTTTAAGTAAGTATGGTTTTTGGCTGGTCTTATTTTGAAGTCGGTATACATTTTTTTAAAAAAGTTTAATTATTTTTAAATTTTAGTGTAAATAATCGTAGTTAAGTAATAATTTTAACTAGTTCATATAAATTAAATTATTTATTAAATATAGCACTATGAGTAGAGCGACTAAAAATGCACGTGGTACGAGGAAGAATAGAAGTAGGGAATCAAAATAAAAAATAAAGAACGTATTTCGAAAAAATGGAAATTAAATGCTGTATCTCGTTGCCAATGGTTTAAATTTCACTGTTTCAATCAATCCGCGTATACACCATATGTGCTATCGATGCATCACGTGAAGCAGCATCTTAGGTATGAGATACTACCCACATTTTAGTGATGCAAATAATTGTGACGGTTTGATGCAATTGTTAAAACTAGACATAGGCTCCAGAGTCATAGTAAGATGCAATATCTCTGTCATTAATGACTTGGTAAACGGGCAATGGGGATAATTTTCAAACTTGTAGGCTTCCCCTTCGTTGTGACCAAATTGAAACTGGCTAGTTACCTGATTTAGTTTTTAAAAAATTGAATGACGACACTATTGGCACAAAAGTGAAAGACAGTGACGGGTTAGTTGCCATTGTGCCTGTGTCAACCATATATCAGGCAACGAATGGTTACGGGATAGTGAACGGAAAATGCTTCCGCTAATCTTGTGTTGGGCGGTTACAGTATATAAACTCCAGGGTACTTTACAATGACCGGGGACCGGGGAATTGTCCGGTCACCCGACGTGAGGCCACCGCGTGAGGACGACGCCTCGACGGCGAAAGCTGTCGGGGCGTCGACAGGAGAGGAGCCCGAGAGGGCATACCCACCGAAGACAAAGATCGGGTACCGGTGGCCCGCTCGCACGGCGAAGACGAGGTGCTTGCAGGGTGGGTCAATGGGGTTGCGCGCCGCCTCTTCCGTCACCCTGGACCGATTTGGCGGGGTGCGACGTCCATAGCCCACCACAAAAAAAAAAAGAGAGGCTTGAGGCTTGATGATACGTGGTGAGGTTTATGACTATGACCCCCAACCCCCACCAACAATCACGTGAATTTTTAGTACCTACAAAAATGTCGCCCACAGCTCATTATATTCTCGGTTTTTTGCTTTTTTATACTTTGTAAAAAGGATACAGATCATCTATGGCAACGGCAAGTCCAAAGTCACACTACACGCCACTTTTCAGTTTTCAGTGCCACTTCACAGTTCAGTCAGTAGAAATCTTAGCGTTGGACGAAAAAAAAATAAAGTAAGTAAGAATGAAAGTCTTGGCACGTTTTTTTTTTATATTCACCTTAATTATAAGCATTGCCTTGAGAACTGAAATTTGTAACTAGGTTTTCCCGGATGTCCACAATGTGTTCCTCATAGAAAATACTCTTAACAAAACAAATAACGAGAAATAAGAGAACGAATAATGTGTAAAATAAATAGTCAACAAAGCCCGGGTGATGACGTCTAGGTCACTTTCGGGCACTCTCACCTATCTTCGTGTTCGAACGGCCGAAAACGGGACATTTTTGCATCCCAGAGTTCAATCCGGTGATACCGGGGCACGGTACTATAAAAAGGGACAGTCCCGTTCAAAACGGGACGTCTGGTCATATTATGCATACCTGATCTGTGCTTCTGTTAGTTGGGCACAGCTTTATTGTATCCGGCTCCATACTGTAGCTATAATATAAAGAAAACAATATTAAAACAAACATATTTTTAAATGTCACGTTCTCCCATGGGGAATGAATAGCATAGTGTTCATACATACTCGTATGTATATACTCGTATATATATATACATCCTTGCTCGGTCACAACACAGAAATATAATAAAGTTATAGGTATTTTTATTACCATACATGCATTTCCTTTATTTTTCTCGAAGTTCATAAGGGATAAATAAGGCTTTTATTTTGTTAATGATCAGTTATTATTAAACATTAAATTTATGGTAATTATATACATGCATACACATACATATCATCACGCCATATCCCTTGCAAGGTAGGCAGAGAGAACTGCGTGCCAGAGAACTCTATCCTTGCATACTTCACTCGCTTCCTCAACATTCATAATTCTCTTCATACACGCTCGCCGGTTTCGGAGACTCTTGACTCCACCTTCCTTCAGTACATGACCGATCTGGTCTAGATAGGTGAGTCTCGGTATCTCCCGGTACCGCCCGGTATCTACATCCTTCCACTTTCGCATTGTATATCTTTTTAACCAGACGTTCGTTCGGCATTCTTTCCACATGTCCGAACCATCGGAGCATTCCCCTTCGCATCTTTACACCAATACTCTCTTTCATACCTACTCACTCTCTTACGTCGTCGTTACGAATGCGATTGGTCAGCCTAACTCCACAGATTTTCCGTAGAGATCGCATTTCGACCGCATTGATTTTACTTTCATACTCTTTTCTGCATACCCAACTCTCGCTTCCATACAGTAATGTTGGGACAAGCACTGCGTTATGTATTGCTACACGTGCCTTCTGGATGAGGTGGTGGCTACCGAGAAGTTGTCCCAACGCTCCGTTCGCTCTATTTCCCGCATTCACTCTTCGCTCTATATCAGTGGTGTACCTTCCATCTCGGCTAAATCCACATCCAAGATATACAAATTCATCCACTTGCTCTAATACATCATTACCTATTGTTACTCTTACATCTGTTCTGGCTTCATCTCTTTCAAAGACCATTATTTTGGTTTTGCTCACATTCACACGTAGACCCCTTTTCTTACAATCTTCTGTCATTGTGTCGACTAGGGTCTGCAGGTCAGTCACTGACTGTGCCAGCAGGACTGCATCATCTGCATAAAGCAGAGCAGTGAGCACTGAGTCGCCCATCTGGACTCCCACATTCATAACATTGCGGAGGTAGTGAGAAGCTGTTTCTATCCTTTGAAGATCTTGTATGGTATACGTAAACATGTTGCAACCCCTCTTCGCGAAGTGTTGGTGGAAACCCTGATTTTGTCCAAATTTAATTATATGGATGTAGTTTATGGTCCAAGATTACATAAGAAAACTTCAAATTTTATACAAAGAGTACAAAATGCATGTGCGAGGTTCTGCTATGATATACCCCCTAGAAGCCATGTAAGTCCTTACCTCAACCAATATAACACCCTCAAAATGAAATATAGAAGAGATATGCACTTGGCTATGTTGCTCTTTGGCGTTATAAAAAAGAAAAAGCCAGAATACTTATATACAAAATTGAAATGGATGACAACGAACAGTAAATTCCCTAAGAGAATGATATCGTTCCCTTTACACAATCGTTCACATAAAACCACAGCTTTCCGTGGCAGTTTTAAATATAGTGCTACAAAGTGCTGGAATAATCTGCCACCACCGATACGGCAATTGGATAGTATTCATACATTTAAAAAAAAAATTAAACATATCATGATAACCTTACAAAAGGCAAATTCTTAGCCTAATTGCTTTGGGTTTTGGGAACGTCTTTTTATCTTTTTGATGCTCTTCACCATCTGTTGGTAACTCGTATTTTATTACTATTTCATTTTATTTTGTTCCAGACATTACCTTAAATTTAATATTATTTTTGACATACATACATACATACATATCATCACGCCATATCCCTTGCAGGGTAGGCAGAGAGAACAGAGTGCCAGAGAACTCTATCTCTGCATACTTCACTCGCTTCCTCAACATTCATAATTCTCTTCATACACGCTCGCCGGTTTCGGAGACTCTTGACTCCACCTTCCTTCAGTACATGACCGATCTGGTCTAGGTAGGTTAGTCTCGGTCTCCCTCGGTACCTACATCCTTCCACTTTCGCATTGTATATCTTCTTAACCAGGCGTTCGTTCGGCATTCTTTCCACATGTCCGAACCATCGGAGCATTCCCTTTCGCATCTTTACACCAATACTCTCTTTCATACCTACTCGCTCTCTTACGTCGTCGTTACGAATGCGGTCGGTCAGCCTAACTCCACAGATTTTCCGCAGAGATCGCATTTCGACCGCATTAATTTTACTATCATACTCTTTTCTGCATACCCAACTCTCGCTTCCATACAGTAATGTTGGGACAAGCACTGCGTTATGTATTGCTACACGTGCCTTCTGGCTGAGGTGGTGGCTGCCGAAAAGTTGCCCCAACGCTCCGTTCACTCTATTTCCCGCATTCACTCTTCGCTCTATATCAGTGGTGTACCTTCCATCTCGGCTAAATCCACATCCAAGATATACAAATTCATCCACTTGCTCTAGTACATCATTACCTATTATTACTCTTACATCTGTTCTGGTTTTATCTCTTTCAAAGACCATTATTTTGGTTTTGCTCACATTCACGCGTAGACCCCTTTTCTTACAATCTTCTGTCATTGTGTCGACTAGGGTCTGCAGGTCAGTCGCTGACTGTGCCAGCAGGACTGCATCATCTGCATAAAGCAGAGCAGTGACCACTGAGTCGCCCATCTGGACTCCCACATTCATATCGTTCAACCTTTGGAGACATTTATCCAGATATATGATAAACAGCCTGGCTGACAGAACGCACCCCTGCTTAACGCCGATATTGACGTCAAACCAAGGCGATATTCCATCATCCAGCCGCACACAGGCTCTACAGCCCATGTAACTGGACTGCACAGCCTGTAGCAGTTTACCGTTAATACCATACTCCGGTAAAATGTCCCAAAGTTCCTTTCGTACAACCGTGTCAAATGCTCTCTCCAGATCCACAAAACTGCAGAAAACCCTCTGACCTAGAGCCAGATGCTTCTCCACAATGTTGCGCAGAGAGAACACTTGATCCATGCATCCCCTTCCACTCCTGAAACCTCCTTGTGTCTCACACAGTAAACCATCGGACACCATCCTCATTCTCCTTTCAATAATTTTTCCATACACTTTTGCTGCCAAACTGGTCAAGCTTATGGCTCTGTAATTTGCGCAGTCATAACGTGAACCCTTGTTTTTAAACAAAGGCACGATGACTGCGCTATTCCAGTCCCTGGGAACCATTCCCGAGCTCCAACATAAATTGAGGAGCAATAGGAACGCCTCCCAGACACAAGAGCCACCGAGCTTGATCATCTCGGCAGACACCATATCAATGCCCGCTGCCTTACCATTTTTCAAACTTCTTATCGCCCATTCAACTTCATTCATACTGATGCCATCGGAGGACGCCGTTGTCGAATGTTGATCTACTAAACCACATCCAACACCGGCGCCAACCGTAGCATCCGCATACATATCGCCAAAATATTCACTCCATCGGCTTAACACGTCTTGTGTTTGTGTAAGAATGTCTCCACCTTTAGACCTTATTTTATTCATTCTGAAGGCTGACCAACCACCCCGAGACTTCTTCACCTCCCTCCAAAAGAGTTTGGTGTTACCCTCGAAGTTTTTAGTCAGCCTATCTTCTGCACTCATACTTGCTCTATCACGTTTCTCTTTCACTAAGGCCTTGGTGTCATTCTTACATTGCCGATATATTTCTTTCTTCTGTTCAGTCATACTGTCATTCAGATTCAAAGAAGAGACATAGTCCAGCCACGCTTTCTTCTTTTGCTCTACGGAAGCTGCCACTTCCGCATCCCACCATGCATCACCATTTGTTTTTCTATGCTTCTTTGAACTTCCACATACTTCTTTCGCTGTATCTACCATACTCTCTTTCAATACTCTCCAGCATTCTTCAATGTCCGATTGCGGCTGGCTTGCCATCGTCAGCCGTTCTCGGACACCCTCTGCATACTTTTCTCTTACACACTCTTCTTGCAACCTTTCAACCTTTATTCTTTCAAGCCCTCCGAAGTGGACACGCTCTCGCCAGTGCCTCCACTTTCTGAACAGACCACTAAATCTCGCAATAACGAGATAGTGGTCCGTGTCGACTGTGGGGCCCCTGTAGGCTCTTGCGTCCAATATTTTGCTTCGGAGGCGACTGTCTACCAAAATTAAATCTATTATGCTTTTCTGTTCATTCCTTCTCCACGTATACATATGGATGTCCTTATGTTGGAAAAATGTGTTTGACACAATAAGGTTTCTCTCCATGCATACATCCGCTATGAGCCTACCTGCGTCGTTCACTCTCTTATCACCAAATGGACCAAGTACGTCCTCATAGTCGGGACGCTTGGTCCCCACCCATCCGTTCAAATCCCCGCATACAATCACGCGTTCACTGATTTCTGCCATATCCAGAACTTCCCTAACATTATCCCAAAACTTCTCTAGGTCTGATGCCACCGAGGATCCTACGGGAGCATATGCTACAACCAGGAATACCTTGGTGACACCTAGTTTTATACGGACCCAGAGAAGTCTGGGATCATACATTCCGTAGTCCTTCACACCTGATTTTTGACATCTTTAAATATAATCACTTATTTGGTGAAAACAATTATATCTTATTATTTATAATCTTTTTTTTTCTCTGAATACATAATTTATAATAGAAAATTTACAATCTCTAATACAATTCTGTTCGTCTGATAATTCAAATTTATTATTATTATTTTCGTTTTTTTTAAGCTCTTTGTTATTGTAATATCGTATCAATGACTTCTTAATTATTGTTATTGTGAATATTTATTACTATTTAGAAAAAATGTGCATCTATATAAATATCTTAATTATGTCTAATCTCTATTTGTATCTCGCGATGCGATCTAAGGCTGCAGCTGAAAATCAGCGCTGCATCTTTATGTAGCATATGCTGAGCTGTTGCCTTTTGGGCACACCTTTTTATAATATATTAAATAGTATGTATAAAATAATACTTGTGGTTTCTATTGATATATGTATATAATACATGTTAGCGGGGATTCATGGATGTTTAATGTAGAATCTCATTTCTATATACTATTATTGTTTTAATACCTATTTTGTATATTCTACTATTATTTTTACCACCGATTTCTCGTCTAATTATTATCTTTTTAGTCCTATTCTTATGTGTATTTAAATCTACATGTGTCCAATAAATCATATTTTCTTTCTTTCTTTATATCGTTCAACCTTTGGAGACATTTATCCAGATATATGATAAACAGTCTGGCTGACAGAACGCACCCCTGCTTACCGCCGATATTGACGTCAAACCAAGACGACATTCCATCATCCAGCCGCACACAGGCTCTACAGCCCATGTAACTGGACTGCACAGCCTGCAGCAGTTTGCCGTTAATACCATACTTCGGTAAAATGTCCCAAAGTTCCTTTCGTACAACCGTGTCAAATGCTCTCTCCAGATCCACAAAACTGCAGAAAACCCTCTAACCTAGAGCCAGATGCATCCACATGTTGCGCAGAGAGAACACTTGATCCATGTATCCCCTTCCACTCCAGAAACCTCCTTGTATCTCACACAGTAAACCATCGGACACCATTCTCATTCTCCTTTCAATATGGTAATTACATTAAGACAATTTACCAGTTTAAAAAACTAACAAATCGGAACGCGGCAAAATTGAGAAAGGTCTGTCTTTCTGGTCTAAGAAAACTCAGAGGGTTATACTAATCTACAAAATATAGGAAAGGAAGAATTGTGAATGATATGATGAAGATGATATTATTTTGATATCGTATGATTATAAGTTTACAAGAATCATTACCATGCAACACTATCACCGCAAAGTCGCTAGACTGTACAGGACAGGTCCTAGCTTAAGAACTTTAAACCACCTCTGAATGTATTTTGATTGTGTTGGAATTGTTTATAGACGGATTGGATCTTAACGAAAGGTTTGATTCCTCAGTCTTAACGTGAATCTGGCTAATTAGGAAACCCTAGGCTGGCGCTAGCGGCGTACGTAGCAGGAGTGCCTGCTGCCTCCTCTTTACTTCGCCACTAATTGGGTATACACATTCAATACTTTAATTAAATATTAAATGACCCAAGAGAAGATGCTTAATATGCATAAAACTTTTACTGTAGTTTAATGGTGGTTGGCTTTACGAGGCATAATTTCGATGTCTTCGGTCCTTTTGACTGACCCAGGATTAGAACCCGGATCTTACAATCGAAATAGCAGACTAGGCTTCTGAACCATAAAATTATTGTGAATACATAAAAATCCGTGTGGTGACGGAGAAACAATACAATTCGCCACTCCCAATCTTACCCGTGGGTGATCGTAAGCGACGCCTGAGGGATATAGAAAGCATACCTATAACATCTATGCAAGAGATGGAAAACTCCAAATTAAATCCTATACCAATACGTCTGAACAGCATGGTATAGTAGGTTAATTTCCCTCCCGTTATGGAGATGGCTTGAGCCCATCAGTGGGACATTTAAGAGCTGAGATGAGGTGATGAGACGAAAATTAAATGATTGTCATTACGTTGTAATTTACTATAAATGATTGATTGATGAAGACGCTATTAATTTGCGGGAATCCCCTGAAGCAGTTACAAGCTTACCTACTTAGAATAATTACTTGTGGCTTGTGCTAATAAATGATAACGTTATCAATATGAAACGCATATGAACTTTGCCCCTGTTAAGATAAAAAGTAAACTCAAGATAAATGTTGAACAAAAGTGAAATACCTAATAAGAATAGCATTTTATAAAAATCGACAATTATATAAAAGTATAAAAACAATTGTTGTAAGCATTAATTATTGTAAGACTTACGGCCTGGTCTCGACTTTGGTCTTAGCTAAACGCGGCGCGGCGTGCCGGGCGGCGTCTGCAAGCGGTGCGTTTTGCACCGCCACGTACCTTCAGTAGCGGTGGCCTAGGTGGACGTATTTAGGTAGTCAAAACGTGTTCAAAATCATGGCGTTATCAAAATTATCCCTTCTCTGATTAGAAAGCAGTACATATTTAACAAGATATTCTAAATATGAGAGAAGGAGTGCACGAACTAAATAAGTAGGTATCGGTATTTAAATTGCGAATTTCGTGACCTATACAAAGATTACAGTAAACACCAGATAAGTTTTATGAATAGACAAGAATGAGTGTGTAAATTTTTGATTTTATTCTGCAGCACATATACATAAGTATATCTGCCTCGGTATCCATTACCGCCACAAAATCGTCTAAATTTTTTTGTTTTCATCTACGCCGCTGGGTACGTCCCTGCTATATCGCTGTCTACGCCGCTCTGTTTCATGGCGTCGCACTCATTAAAGGTGCTATTCGAACCTCAGCTGCAGGCGGCACACGCGGCGGCGGCACGAAGCCGGCTGTGGCTGCACCACTGGTTTTCTATGTAGTAGTATAGATTTCTGTAAAAACATTCCGAACACGGCTGCAGCTGCACGTGCTGCCGAGCCTCGGCTGCAAGTGCTACTGTGACTTGCTGCCGCAGCCGATCGCAGACCAGTAGTGCTGCGGCTGCAAGTCAATGCGCACGTAGTCACGTCACTCCAACCTGTTGAGACAAGTCCCAAGTAGTCGCTACTCGGAGCCATCTCAACAAACTTAATTTCCAATCAAATTAGCGGTCATATTGATACGTCTGGCTACTCTTCTCTGGCTAGTTAACAATGACAACATGTCATCATCAACCTCTTCCTCTTCTAACAAAAGATACAACATCAAACTATTCTCACGACTATTCCTCACGTTCGACATTCTGAAATATCGGAAGCGACTGGCCGCCACCTGTTGCCTGCCGCAGCACGTGCAGCCAGCCGGGAGTGATTCCGAGGCTAGTTTGATGTTGTATCTTTTGTTAGAAGAGGAAGAGGATGATGATGACATGTTGTCATTGTTAACTAGTCAGAGAAGAGTAGCCACACGTCCTTATATAAAATGTAGACATGCGCATCGACTTGCAGCCGCAGCACTACTGGTCTGCGATCGGCTGCGGCTGCAAGTCGCAGCAGCACTTGCGGCCGAGGCTTGGCAGCACGTGCAGCCGCAGCCGCGTTCGGAATGTTTTCACAGAAATCCATACCACTACATAGAAAATCAGTCGTGCAGCCACAGCCGGCTTCGTGCAGCCGCCGCATGTGCTGCCTATAGCCGCAGTCTGCAGCCGAGATTCGAATAGCACCTTAACTTGTACTTATGTTCACGCAGCTCACCACACTGCGCGCCGCTGCTGTAGCGATTCGCTCGCCGACGCTCATAGCGGCAAGGTCGTGAACGGTCCGTTAGGGGACGTCCATTAATCACGTGATCTTATTTTTTAGCATTTTTAACCCCCCAATACCCCTTGGTGATACGAGCGTACTCTACAATAGGAGGAAAATTGACCTATTATATCACGCTTATCAGGCGGGTAGGTATACAGGGGCGGCTCTAGCACATGTAGCACCCGGGTGCAATCAATAACCTGGCACCCTATTGTATCAAAATGCCTGAACAAAATGGAATAGGTTGATAGTTACAACACGTTCGACTAAACTCCGAACCTCGCTGGAATGGGTTGTTGCATGCTCAAACTCGTTGTTTTGACACGAACCTAGGTAAACGCGATAGGATTATGAAGTTACAGTGACGCATGGCGACAAAGCAACCTACCCAAACCTGTCAAATAACGCACCCACTATGTTTGTATATTGTTAAGTACTCGCTGCGTACGGTGCGCCCGTTTCGTGCGAAGCGTTACAGTGGAGGCTCTATGTGTCTCGAGTGGCTCTCGGCGCCCCCTAACACCCGCGCGCCCGGGTGCACCGCACCCTCTGCACTATAAGTAAAGCCGCCTCTTAAGGTATAGGTATTATTTCGAGTATGTTTTCTTTTGCGTAGATGTTAGATGCATATTATATATATACTTATATACCTTAGGCCTTCTTACAACACCCACGGGGATATGTGGTGGTGAACTGTATTCTTACTCCGTCACCACAGAAATAATTGTTATTGTTATTTGTATATCATTAAATTAATAATATTTTAGTTAGGTTCTTTCTTATATAATTCATCATTGCTGACAACTCTTACTTGGGGACTTTTGACGGGAATTTGAAAACGTCATGTGGTGCTCTTGTATTATATTCGATATCTTAGTGTTTTAACGTGTTATATTAGATAATTTTGATGGCATTTTATGTAATATGAAGCGGCGAAACTACTGGGATGCAGTGAATATCATATAAAAGTGCTTTACAACGTTTTCGTTTTCCATCAAAATTCCCACAAAATACCATTAACAGTGTGGCCATTGCACTGTTAATAGTGACAATTTGACTTAGACAACGACTGACTTGAAAGACTAAAAACGTGAAAATATTTATAACTTGACACTGGCACCAATAGCTGGTATATGTAGCTGATTGCCAATACATAAGAAGAAGAAGAAGAACTCTTACTTGTATGGCAGTATTTATTATAGTTTTAAAGTAAGGCAGTATTTATTATAGTGTTCCCGAACGCTACCCAACCCAGTTGGATTCATCGCCTGACCTCTTTCTCGAAATTGGATCTACCTAATAGGGCTGTTTGTCCTAGGTAAACATAGTGATCGACAACTTTGAGAATCGCATTCCCAACCAGGACCGGTACAGAAATGACATGGGCATTAGACATGACTTTCGTGTTGTCCATGTTCATTTGCAGCCCTACTAGTTAGGAAACTTTGCTGAGGTCAATGAGCATGGTGTCAAGGTCCTCCAGGAATTTTGCCATGACTACGATATCATCTACGAATCAAAGGTGAGTGATGTATTCGCCATTGATTTTGATGCCGAGTCCGGTCCAGTCTAAGAGCTTGAAGATATGTTCCACTGTTTCAGTTTTAGAGCCTTTCTGATCTCGTACAAGCTGGCGTCCGGGATTTTTTCGGTGTAGTGCCGAGTTAGCTTGGATCTGAGGTCTTGGATCAAGCCGACAACAGGATTCAGGGATGATTTGTACAACTGCCCATAGATCCTTTCGACCTCTCCCAAGATCTCATTCTCGGGTGAAATGACACTACCGTTATCGGTCTTCAGCGTAGTCATTTGGCTCTGCCTAATAGACAAATTTCGTGCGAACACTTTGGAGCCTCGATTTCGCTCTATCGCCTCTTCAATACGCAGTGTATTGAATCGGCGAATGTCGCGTCGATAGATTTGGAGATTTGTCTATTAAGCTGCTAGAGTTCGGACCAATCGGCTGAAGACTGTACCATCATTTTCTTTCTCCTCTTCATGAGTTTGAGAGTCAGGTCAGAAAGCTTTTTTGTTCTAGTTGCGCGACGGGCCTTGAAGAATTGTGACCCGACCACGTGGACAGTTTCCACGAACCTATTGTTCATATCCTTCGAAGATTCGCACTCTTCCAGGCATTGGAAGCGATTATGTAATTCGAGTTGAAAGTGGGGTTCTGGTATTAGACAGGTGCAGGTCGGAGTTTAGATCTCATCAAGCGAGACCGCTCGATTTTCGTACGAAGATTCAATGTGCCTCGTACCATCCGGTGAACACTCCCAGTTCGAACCATGCTGATCACAGAGACATCATTGAATATTTGTCGTTTGTCCCGTCAAGATGAAGTCTCTCTCATTTTTAGTGGATCCGTCAGGGCTAATCTAGGTCCACTTCCTTTATGGCCGCTTCTTGAAGACGGAATTCATCATAGAGGTCTTCCTTCTCTAAAAAGTCGGCCAATTTTTGGCTCCTTTGGTTTCTCTGTCCAAATCCATATTGCCCCACTCTCAACTCATAGTCTGTCCTTTTGCCTAGTTTTGCGTTGAAGTTTCCTATCACTACCGTAAAGTGGATCTTGGACGTGTGGAAGGCTCTCGAGATATCCTCGTATAAGACCTCCACTACGTCGTCGGACTATGTCGAGGTCGGTGTGAAAACCTGTATGACCTTCAACGAATACCGTTTGGTAATTCTGAGTATAAGGTATGCTACACATGTCGACACACTCTTGCCCCTCTCCACGTTGTCTACGAGAGACTTACGAACGATAAACCTAGGGATAGTTGATCTTCCTCCCGGTAGAAGAGCAGGTTTCCAGACCGGAGATTATCGTGCCCTCTCCCTCTCTTCGCACTTCTGATAATACTACAATGTCCCATCAAATTTTGCTCCATTCCTCTTTCAGTTCGATGACCTTCTCGTCGGTCCTAAGTGTCCGAATATTGTGTGTTACCAAGGCCAAGGGTCGATTTTTTTGGTAGCCGGATTGCGATCGGAGATTCTTAGCACTCCCTGCTCCGCCACCAACGGGCCCGCTACCAAAATAAGCCCGTGGCACAGCAGAATTCAGTGGCTGGGGTCTGTCACTTTTTGTGCATACTTGTTTTATGGGGAATATTACCATAATCGCCACGCTTGGCAGGCGGATTGGCGATCGCGGTAGATGGTATTAAGTTTCCTGGGAGATAGCCGCTGCTCACTCTCCCGGTGTGACCCTTAGCCGATTTTTACGAGTCTCATGGGCAAGCAACATCGACGGGGTCGGGGTGACGACATCTGTATTCTTTGCCCGTCGCCACACGGGGAATTGTGTCCGATAACTATTGTTATTTGCAACTGGACCTAATAGAGATAACAAAAAAATAACATCATTCCCCTTTTCTTCCAGCCACTACTTTTTCTGCCGGACACTCCCTTTTCTGCCGGACACTCCCTTTTCTTCCGGACACTCCCAAACCCAAAATCAAGAAATATTTCTATAGGTCTATTCACCTACATAAAAAATGTTCAAGTTTTTACATGATTGAGAGTATTTAGATATTAATCGCCATGTAATATTAAAAAATACCACCCCGCCACCTTACCCGTAGGTATCGTAAGAAACGACTAAAACTAAAGGATGTAATATATGTACATACAACATCTAGAGAGGAGCAGGCAAACTCGAAATAAAACCCTATACCAACCTGTTTGAAGAATACGATATCCTCATATTCTGGAGGAAGCTCAAGCCCAGCAGTGGAATATACAAATTGTGATGATTAATGATGATAAATATCCTAAGATATTACTAATGAAATCGAAAATAAAACAACTCAATCCCATTTTACCCGAACACTCCGAAACTGTAGTTTTTTTTTTTTTTTTTTTTGTGTGTCTTAGTTGTTAGCCGCAGATGGCTATGACAACTTTACCCGGACTGTGAGTGAGCGCTGAGGGCTCTCAACCCGTGCCGAAACTGTAGTCAGACCCACAAAGTATATATAGATACAAGGAGTCCAAACGGTATAGGTTTTTTCATAGTATTCACGGACACAATAATGTACCCAGATCTTAGTTCTCTTTTCTGCCACAGTTTTTTTTTGTAGGACCATACTGTTGACAGTCTACTTTCTACAGCTGCGGGCCGGTCCGTCCGGGGTAGTACCACACTCTCACAGAAGATCGACGTCTGAACAATGACAAAGAGCTATTGCTCTTCGTTTGGTGAGCGAGAGAGCCGGAAGACCAACTGGGTGGGTCTGGGTCCAACGCAAACGCGTTGGTGGACAGCGGCCTGGCTGTACCCCTTGTATTGCAAAGGTCCACGGGCGGCAGTAACACTTACCATTAGGTGTGCTGCTTGCTCGTTTGCCACAAAAGCAATAAAAAAAAAATTAAATATATAATTTCAGAACTGTCAATAAATAGCAACAAAACTTCCCACGTGAGGATTTAAACGAACATTTCTTAAAAATTGGCTCGCTCTACCGGCAAAAATTGTGTCCCCTAAATTGAGACCATTCGTTCAACATTATGTTCGAACTCCTTGTATATATACTTCGTGGTCAGACCCATTAAAAACAACCTTCAATGGAACGTGTACGAGTCAAAGTGGATTCTAATAAAATGTAGTAACACTTTCAGCTTCACATTTCACATTTTAATAGATATTATAAGATGTCCCAATCGTACATTTACACATACCTAATTGCAACTCAATCGGTTCAGTGATTCAAGAGTGTAATGCAATAATAAACAACAGTAATTTATTTTTAAATATTTCTAGATAACCTTATTAACCCTTCTCAATAAACAAACTCATTATGCCAACTTTTTTTCTGCTTTAGTTTTTCAGCAAATACTCGTATGCCCCACTACTGTGCCCGGGCTTTTTTGGTAGTGATAGCAAAATGGACCTACTATATCAAAGGAATGGTGAACTGTATTCTTGACCATGAACGCTGTAAAATGTTCGAAATGTCGGGAAATTAAAAATTAAATACAAATGCAATAAAATCCGTAAAACTAGTTTTATTTCAAATTGTATTTTTACTCCGTCACTACAAGGAAACTTAATTTTATTATTCTAGTCGTATTGTTTGACTTCTGTCGCTAAATACTTGGTTTTGTACGTCTATAAGAAGAATACTGCCCATTTTGCTGGTAATTCTAAAGCCGGTCTTCACAACTGCTAAGGAAAAGTACAAGAGATGGCGACGCATTGTATTTTTAGCCATCTCCTATTATGTAACAACTGGCATACTTCGATATATATATTAAAGCAAATAGACTTTTCTCAATGCTTTGAAATTTGAGCATTATTTTGACAACCTTCTTCGAGATAAGTCGAAATTACTGTACTGACCAAATACATGCGAGCAGCGGCCGGCAAAAAATGTTAGAAAATCAATATCTGTCGTGTTAAAACACGACAGATATGGATTTTCTAACATTTTGCGCGCGGCCAAATAAATATACAATGACATATAAATTCATATCTATCGTATATTTTAAAAATGGAACGATTTGTTACTCCAAAACACTGCAACCAAATAGGCAACTTATCAGAGTTTTATTTGAATTTCGAACTGGCTTGAAAAAGAAACCTGTTTGAAAATGAAAAAAAAAAACAATTGAATGTCGCCATTCCACCGGTCCAGGATACCGTACCGTAGCCCCTAGTAGCCCTCACCACCATAGCCCTCTGCCATCTTCACGAAAAGATTCTGTTGTGGGCGGTGAGGGACGCCGCCCAAATAGCGGCACCGTACAGCGCCATGGACTACACGACTCCAGCGTATAAACGCCAGCAGAATGACCCGGGATCGCCAGTGTTTGGCAGAAGCCTACCTAACGGCGCGGCTGTCTTGAAGAGCCTTGGGACGAGCTGGGCAAACTGTGACCCGAATTTACATCTGTAATCTAGGTGTAGACCCAGATATCTCATCTGGGCCTGCACCGGCACGACAACCCCAGACACACCAATATGTGCTCCTCGGGTAAACCTTGACCCGGGCCATGAAATAGCAGGGCCTCGATTTTCTACACCGAGACCCTCAGGCCCTACTTACCGATCCGGCCTACGACAAGCGCAAGCCCCTCCTCTGCCAATCGGATAGCCACCCGCAAGTCGGGCCTCCTCACCGTGACGAGGGTATGATCCGCATAGCAGATGACCCTCATACCGGGGAGAATCCGACCCCGTAGGAGCCAGTCGAATCCGAGAGCCGGACCGAAGACCGAGCCCTGTGGGACGCCGCACTCCACCCGATGGCGATGTATGCACCCGTCGCCCCCCTTCCAGAGGACGTGCCTTCCCTCGAGGTACGCCTCCAACAGCCTTCGGATATACGGACACACTCCATGCTACCGGAGTGCCTCCTTCACCGTCTCGTGTGGGAGATTGTTGACGGCGTTCTTGATGTTGAGCGAGACCGCCAGGAGAACTTCCTTTTGGGCCACTGTTTCGGTAGTCAGGGAGTTCAGGGCGGCCAATACATCGATTGTTGACTGGCCGCCTCTAAACGCTTATTGACTTTCTAACAGTCCCGGCCCGACTTCCTCGAGGTGCTGGACGAGACGGTCTAAGAGCACCTTTTCGAATAATTTGGTCGACTCATCCAGGAGCACCAATGGTCTGTATGCAGAAGGGAAGTCAATTGGGCGATTCTCCTACCGCAGCAAGTCAACCTTCCATTGCTCCAAGAAGTGCTCGAACCTCAAACATATGTTGAGCAGTTCTCGAAGTTTACCCTTGAGGTAACTTAGGTGTACCTACCTATGTATGAAACTTTTTCATTAAGCAAATCGCTTAAAATGTTGTTCCTACCTAAAACTATTTAGACAAAGCACATACCTGAGGATATTTGGAAAGGTACCTATACAACTTCAACAAATGCTTTCTAAATATTATTATGATTAGGTAAATGTAATATGTTCGTAGCTCGTAATTATTTAAGTAAAGAAAAGTTTTTTGAACATTGAGCGTTATTATTTCACAAAATTCAGAGAGATTGCATAAGATGAACTAAATGGGTATTAATATAACTACAACTGTATTACAATCACAAATTTTACTCGTAATTTATTTAGTAAATCATGTTATGATATTAATAGCTCTAAGAAATTTTAATTAAATGATAGCTAACTCCATACCTAGTATTAAAAAAATTCAAGGAAAATAATGAGAATTCTTCTAGTGCCACAGTTTTTCATACTAATGTAACAATTTTGCCATGGCAACTAATTTATAAATTATTAAAATAGTTTTGAAAACTAACTTGAAAATTATAGATAGAGTTTTGTATTTATTCAATTCATTTAAAACTTAACAAAACTGTTTAACTTACCGTATTTAAATTCTTGAATGGATAGAGAAAGAAACGAAAAAAGAAACCTATTTCTTGGTTATTATTCAAATTCACAAAGTAACGTGGTCCGGATAAGCCATGCACGATTTATCAATACAAATGCGCAAAAGCAAAAGATAAATATTCCTTCTGTGGTAGTAGATATTATACATATAGCATACAAAGCTCTTGGATGCTTATGTACCTATGTATAATATATACATCTGCCAGTGATAGATTGGTGTACATATATACCTCCTTTATTTATCAGACTTGCTGCACAACAAATATAAGATCCGTATATATATATATATATCCATATATCTACGGATACATCCATATATAGGCCGAAAATTACCGAATGTAATCGAGAATTGCCGAAAGCCTTATTTCAAATATGTATTTTATATTATTGTATTGTATAAAAAAAATCAAATAAGTAATTAATTTCCCTTTTGTTATAGTCTCTTGGGCCGTGCTCTTGTCTTTTTAAGGAATTGTTGGTCGTGGCAAATATCTGGCGAGAGGGGAAGTGAGACACCAATTAAATCAGTCAGCAGGAGATCCTGGACAGTATTGACCGTGACCCCTAGGGTCGCCGAGTGAGTAAACTCCGCCCGAGGCCAGACATCGGTTTATAAAAACAACATCTTATTTTTATATTTAACTGACTGATTTTTATATTGACTGCAATGTGACATTACGTTGCATCTGTCCTAAAGACATATCGTTATGAACGAAAAGTTTAAAAATGCCTCCTCTTATACCTAACTTCCAGCCCTAAAAAAGATAAAAGTTATTATAGAAGGCATTTCTCTTGAATTATAAATGTTTTTGAAGTTATACCTACTTCTTTTTTGTGCGGTATGAATAAATGATGAGTGTGAAATTTTAAGAGGCGCGCGCGTCACTGTAACACAAATTTTACAGGTTGAAGTTGGCAGCAAAAGCGCTCATAAAGTCTCTATAAAAAGCTACCAACAAAATAGAAATAGAACCTCTTTCTAGTTTCTACATTCACAACACGTGTTTTAGTTTCATACAAGTGCTAATTACCTACATATGTCTTGAAAATTATATTCCGTAGCGATTGAAATTGAATATTTTGTTAATTGTATAATATTATAAGTAAATATTAGTGAAAAAAATATTTTATTCTTTTCCAGTCTTATTATTATTTTATTGTAATTAATTATTTGCATGCAATTAAAAACTATTTTTTAATGATGCTAAAGACTTCTCACGCGCATACATAAGTACAGGCGCCCATTTTTTTTTTTAAATATTATTGCACAGTTTTTGTAAATTTATTGTTATATTTCTTACATTTTGATTATATCTTCGTTATTGCGCTGCTCTTGTCCCCATTACTTGGGTTCGACGCAGGGGCGGCTTTACCTATAGTGCAGCGGGTGCGGTGCACCCGGGCGCCGGATGTTAGGGGGCGCACAGATCCGCTCGGGACACATAGAGCCTTCATTATAACGCTCCGCACGGAGCGAGCGCACCGCACGCAACGAGTGCCTAACCATTTATAAACGTAGTGGGTAGGTGATTTGACAGGTTTGGATAGGTTGCTTTGTCCCCATGCACAATATAACTTCATAACACGATGCGTTTACCTGGTTTCGTATTAAAACTACGAGACTAAGCATGCAACCATGCATTCCAGCAAGGTTCGGAGTTTAATCAAACGTGTTGTAACTATCAACTTATTCCATTTTGTTCACGCATTTTGATATAAGAGGGCGCCAGGTGATTGATTGCACCCGGGCGCTACATGTGCTAGAGCCGCCCCTGGGTCGACGCAATATGACATTTTCTTCCACCCAATAATACTATCGGATGTCATCTCTGCGTTCACCACCTTTCAATGCATATCATGATTCACGCGATCCATACATCTTTTCTTCGGTCTTCCCTTGCCTCTAAAACCTTCAACATTCATACATGAAACTTAAATTTTCTTAAATTTATTCCTATATTTTTTATATTTTGAATTTTCTTATATTTTTATATATTGATAGTATAGAATACCAAATTACAAACATTTCTTTAATCATGAAATTAATAACCGAAACTAAAAAAATAGGAACTGGCAGGTCAAATAGTTCTTATTGGTCGTTATTATTTGCCTATTTTCTGCCATAATCTATACAGCCACAAGAGGTGAAGTTACAATTAATTTGTTGTATTGGTCGAGAAATTAACGGCAGTTATTATGGCAGTTAGATATATTCGTATGTATGTACTTATATTATTCTAGCTTCTGCCCGCGGCTTCGACCGTGTAAAAGGTTACTTTCCTAAAGTTTTTCATCCCCTATTTTTATTTTACCCCTTAAGGGTAAATGTTTTACAAAATTTTAATGGCATATTTATTTATATCTAATCAATAGCCTAAAAATAAGTTTCAAGCTTCTGGCTTTAAAAATGACGATACTTCCTTACAACTTTTCATCCCGTACAACCCTTTTTTTGCATTAAAAAGTAGCCTATGTCCTTTATCGGTCTCTAGACTATCCTTGTACCAAATTTCATTTAGATCGGTTCAGTAGTTTTGGCGTGAAAGAGCGACAGACAGACAGAGTTACTTTCGCATTTATAATAATAGTAAGGATTTGGCTTAAAAATAGATTCGCGAAATGTAAGTAGGCACAGCGCAGGAATATTTTCACATTATTGCAATATCTATAATTTCAATATTTATTTATTTTCTTTTAATATGTGGACGCATTTAATAGTAGTATTTTATTTAAGTTATTTTTAGTTTTTTCGGTAGTTTTAAATTCTGTGCCACCAAGTGTTGGAAGACTTGCCTTCACCATTGCGGGACTTAAGATCTTAATATATATGTTTTAATTAGTTAATAATATATAATTTAGCTATAAATTAATAAAATGCATGATTTATTTAGTTTGTTAAATGAGCAATAGATGGCGCTATTATTTAGTTTAAAACTTTAAATCATTTATTCGTTATATTTTCAAAAGCTACTACATTAACTTCTTGAACTTAGTAAAGGTACTTTGGGTGGAAAGCTCTCAGCACTCACCTAACAGTCCGAGTAAAGTTGTCATAGCCATCTTCGACTAACAACTAAGTCAAACACGAAAAAGAATAGTAAAGTCCACATCATAGAACGTACAAAACGTACCTTCTTAGTTAAGATGCTACTTTTGGGCGAGTATGCAAAGTGCACCCTTTTTTGTTTTTGTTTGGTAGGCTATAGTATGGACACGGCCATTCCTTCCGGGGTAACAGAAGGGCGTCGTGTGGCCCCATAACTCATCGTGTTCTCTGCCCAAACCATCAGGCTGGCCTCTGGTACCGCTTACTTGACATCCGTGGCCGGTCCGGGGGTTTAACCTTCCAGGTATCGTCTCCGTCTACACCCCGGCAAACAAGTGTTGTATCACCCTCACGCGGTCGGTGTCTCTGCGGGTGGTAGATTAATTCCATGATCCATCTACCTGCGACCCCAGTTAGGAGGGCAACAGGTGCAGGTACCGCGCCTGTGACATCCGATGCGCTGGCGGTAGAGTGTGTCAGCATGGAGAGTCTCCCCTGTGACACGCTCTGCCGCCTTTTTCTGTGGGACGACTATCTCGCAAAAGGCGGCGACCGAGTCCGAGTTCCTGACGCTATCGAGCATCGTCTTTGCGATAGTCGACAGTGCCAGTTTGGCACCGATGATTGCGATGAGTGCACGGCGCTGCTTTGCCCAGGTCACACTTTAAGCGTTTGCAGCGCCGTGTCCACCTCGCAATCGCAGTAGTAGTTAGACGGTGTGCTCTCCCTCCTTGTGACCGTGAGCAGGTACACGCCGAAGCAACCATGTCCCATCACTACACCAGTCACTTTAGCAATAGTGCTGTTACTGCCGCCTGTTGCTGCATGTTGTGCGAGGGCCTACTTTTTTACATGTTTATACACTGTTGATAGTATAGAGTACGTTTCAAGCAGCTTGCAGAGCACTTGAAGGTGATCAGCGCTGAGATGACACCCTTTAGTATGCCTGTAACAGTCATAGCCCCATTCGTTTGAGTCTTTTGCTTTTAATGATGTTATTGTTTTACAGTCTTTCAAATCCTTTGACATTATTATGAAATATAAAAGATATCCATCTGAAGATGATTCTACGCTACTAAAACGCGACATGAGCCAAGAAATTCATTTTTATTAATTCTTTCGTAATGAAAGCCATTGATTATATATTTATCCGTGGGGTTGCGCAGTTAGAATACAATTCACCAACCGCTTTCTTACCCGTGGGTCGATCACCGACGAGACGACTAAAGGACATCATACATCTATGGAAGTAAAGGAAAACTCGAAACAAAACCCTATACCAACACGTCTGACCAGCGTGATATAGTAGGTCAATTTCCCTCCCATTACGGACGAAGCTTGAGCCCAATAGTGGGACGTAAATAAGCTGAGATGATAGATGTCCATGTCCCTAGGTAGCCCTGAAAAGACTTATCTGAGCAGAGCAATCCTACCAAAATGAGGAGACAGAGCGTAAAATAACTTTGGAAGTAACTACATCAGAAACTGCAGCTGCATTACTTCTTGGTGGTAAAAGAGCTTTGTTTATAAACCCGATAGATTTATAAAGCAATGAAACACCGAGATGTTCAATAACATGAAACTGCGACACATTCAAAGTGTTTTTGTTTTATTATCTACGGTGGTAAACGAGCAAGCAGCATGCACTTATTTTTTTGGCAGGCCATGGTTTGGACACACGCCTTGCATTCCGTCCGTGTAGCCCCATAACTCACCGTTTTCCCTCCCTATCACCATTGGGCCTTTCGAGTACCATCTCCGATGACGCCCCGGGCCATCGGGCT
Source organism: Lymantria monacha (assembly GCA_905163515.2). Taxonomy (NCBI): domain Eukaryota; kingdom Metazoa; phylum Arthropoda; class Insecta; order Lepidoptera; family Erebidae; genus Lymantria; species Lymantria monacha. The sequence goes on from LR991082.1 coordinate 22,159,252, forward strand.
TCATCCTCACGTGGTCAGCCTCTCCGCGGGTGACGAACTATTCCCCGTTCCAGTTACCCGCGGCTTCGGCTAAGGCAAGTAGACGCAGGTAATCGCGCCTGCGCCTCCCCGACACCTCTTACAAATGAAGCGGAAATAACATATTGCCACTGTTCAGACGTTACTTTTCTGCAAGAGTGGGGTACTAAGTCCGACTGGGGGTCGGACCGGCCCGTGGCTGTAGAAAGAATACTATCAACTGTGGCTTTACCACTATTAGTGTTTTTATTAAGGATTGCTGTCTAATCGTTTGCGTTGATTGGACAATGATAAATAAAAAAAAATCATAGAGGCCGTAGATCGAGCACTACGAGATCGCAATGAAAAGTCAATGGTGCTTTTCTTTGGAGATGTTTAGCAAATCCTTCCTATTAAAACTCGAGGAAATAGAACTGATGAGATCAATGCTTCACTGAAGTATTCTTATCTGTGGCCCCAAGTAGGAAAGCTGAGCCTAACCATCAACATGCAAGCAAAGCCAAGGTCACCATTCACATTAGTGTTGCCCAAATTCAAGACCAAGACTTGCTGCAAGAGTTTCGCAGTGTTCACTTAGACATGATTTTACGATTTTCTTAGCAAAGAAAGGATTGACAACATTTCGTATTCTTACGAGTAATACCAGTGCACGGAAGAATAATAACCCCACTTCCGTTTAGTGGTATGTACCTACCTAATTATTGATAGTTGTACAGTTACTGCCACTAGATGAATAGAATTTCATTAATTTAGTTGGATTTTTGATGTCTATGGGGATTTTTTATTTCTATCAAAACAAGTGACTTTGTGTTATTCTAAAAGCAAAAGTTGCAAGATTTGCGAGCCTTGCAAGAGTCTTGCATTTGGGTAACACTAATTCACATGCTTAAGAATTTGTCGATCTTTTAAAGAAAATTGGAGAAAGCGTCCTCCTTGATGAAAATGATGAAGTGGCTGCCGGAAATACTTGGTCGAGTTTGAATTTTTAAGTTTCAAATAGGGGTGCGTAGTGAAACTGAATGTCACGCGGACGAAGTCGCGGGCATCAGCTAGTATTGAATATAATACAAGATCACCATTTGACGCTTACAGATTCCCGCCTAAAGTCCATATACTGTCTTGTAAATTTTGTAAGTCTTGAACTGTTAACTGAGAGACCCACAGGAGTACTAAAGACATCTATAGCAGTACAAAAAGGCACTACAGTACTACGAACTGTTGCAGATCAATACTATTGGGTTGTTTATAGGTCGGAAATAATGTACACGCCAATTAACACAGATAATTTAATTCTTTATTGCATATATTTATCTCTTTACCTTTAATTAAAAATTGTAGAAATTAAACCACATAAATTTCAACTAGTCTGTTTATTCAACAATATTCAGCTATGGTTTTTTACTTCAAAATGTCACGTCGACTGAGCATCCATACATAACATACAATCACAATATTTTTTGTATATCAAACACAATTACCAACTCTGATTTTAGACCTTTCAAACTACAGAACCCAGTTGCTTCTAGTGCACTAGTATATTGAATAATCTATTGGGCGACAACTTTGCTTCAGCCATTTTTCTATAGATAGATAAATAAAAAGCAATACTTGATCATTGGTAATTGATTCTCGTATAAACATTAAATATTTGTAGAGTTTATGTTTTCACTGAAACTCGTCAGAAATATTTTACTTCAATTATTTTCCAATATGATATATATATATAAGGCCAGATTTGCCAAATTGCAGGATAGCATTAATTTTAAATAGAATTTTCTGCGAATTTACCTGGCAAGTAATGCCAAAACTAATGTAATTTTTCGCCATAATTTCTGTAACGCCTTGAAATTCGGGAATGATGGCCGACACAAAGTTGTACAGCTACATATGAATTACAAGGTTCAGTAACAGCTTATCCATAAGCTCAAATTGCTAAAGAATTTTTGACATTATTGCAAACATACATTGTTAAATATTAAGTACATACATGAGAAGTACAGTTAATAATGCACAGATACATTTCAAAATTACATCCACCGTAAACAGATGATTTTTTTATGTTTATACGTAAAATCTATATAAGAATAATCTTTGATCCCAACTATCTCTAAGTCCAGATGTTTCTTTACAATAACTTAATAGAAATAATTACATAATCATTGGATTTTAGAGGCCGTTCATTAATCACGTGGTTTGAATGGGAGGACAGGGGTTTGACAAAAATCACGAAATATCACAAGGAGGAGGGATCCTCCTCCTCCTCCTCCTTGTGATGTAGTAAGATATCACGTGTATTTTTTTTTTTCTAACGCTAAAATTTCTAAACTGAAAAGCCGTTGCCAGACAACGAACGAAGTCGTTTAAAGTAGGTGATCTGTATGTATGACCTTTTTGATAAGTATAAAAAAGCAAAAACCGAGAATATAATGAGCTGTGGGCTACTTCTTTGTAGATACTAAAAATTCACGTGATGTTGGTGGGAGAGGGGGGTCATATTCTTAAACCTCACTACGTATCACCAAGGTTTCGGTTAAAAATGCTAAAAATAGATCACGTGATTAATGGACGTCCCCTTATCAGCAATTTACGAAAATCATTAGCATATTTTTATGTGTGCATAAAAGCCTACAAGTATTATTGGTAATTTAGTAATTGCAACTCTATTAAAGTCGACATTGTGAAAATTGACATAATAACTATCTTCAATCTGTAGGTAAAGAGAGGAAACTTAGGGCTGACTTAATCTAAGTAAAATTTTGTTTATTCTTAGATCTTGATCTTGGTCTTGGATAATAAGAGGTATCAATTTAAATATATTATTTAAATCAATAATATAAAGTATAAATGTATTTCATACACACAAGCAAATTTAGCTAAATAATATACAATCGGGTACTTGACTCTTATCGAAATATTAGATTATTACTAATATTCTTTATAATGCATGTAAATTTAAGAAAATGTGAAATAATAATTAATATGTAAACAATTATGGAAGTTCCAAGTTTATACCTTAGGGGAGGAGGCATCTATCTCTTTCCAGAATAAAGATGTTAGTTTAAGGCGGACGCAGAATATTATGAATATTGCGACATTGACTTCACATTGCTTGTATCATATTCTTTCCGCATTAAGTAAAAGTATAATAAATTGTAATTCTTGTACGAGTAACTAGCTCAATATAAAAAAAAATGTTATATTATTTTCACAAAATGATAACTGTAGTTCTTAGTCAGTTTTATATACGGTTATACGGGGCTATATGCCCTGAGAGAGTAGTCAACGTCCTCATTCTGAAACGACATAACTATATTTTGTTTGTTATTCTGTTATTTTTGTATTTCTCTTATTATAAACAGACAATGTTAATTAACGAACAAGTAGCTGTCGCTATACGGATTGAAAATCAATCGCCTTTGAGGCGGCAATGCTTAATAATAGAATACATGTAACTACGCTGAAAGTTCTCGTCGTTTTATTTTGATATTACTAGGGAACAGTACTTACACATATACTTTATTAAAATGCACCAGTTACTGATTTTCTGCAAACATTTCTTGGCATAAGGCATATTAAGATATTTGATCATAATTATAACCTTATTTTTTTTTGTCTCCAAGATTAAAGTCACGGTTATCTAATAGAAACTAAGTACCATTAGAATAAGGCGTAAATATAATCTTATAATACAACAGTTTACTTTTTTATAATTCCAGATATTTGCATTTAAGTCCAAGAAATTAGGACAGCACTACACATTGCAACTATTTAAGGAAAAGGCCTAATACCTAATTACTTAAATAACTTTTAACACAAATATGTATATTCTACAGATTTTATTGCGCTTAAATTGTTGTTGTACTATTTTATAATTTTGGCAACATTACAATATTCACGAAGAAAATATATAAAGCAAGCGTGAGTGGGACGAATACAAGGGGAAGACCTCGTCATAATTTTCTGGATCAAATTAGCGATGTATTGACGAGAGGTCATATTAAGAGTATGCGTAATCGTAGAGTATGCATGAAGACTGTTATGAGTGTGAATGAAGCGATGGAAGTATGCCAGGATCGTGGTTTGTGGCAATTCGTAGTCTCTGCCTACCCCTCTGGGAAACAGGCGTGAAGCTATGTATGTATGTACAATATTCATGGCAAGACTAAAATGTTTTTCCTTTATCATACTATCAAAATAATTGAATTTACACATTTATTACGTGTAGTTCTTTACATGAAGTGAAATTTATTCATTACATGTAGTAGGTACGTACGAGTATTTTAGATATAAAAAATTATAATTGCTCTGCATTCAACGCACGAATTACGGCTACAATGCTGTTGTTATATACTAGCCGTTATGAGGGATAGTATAGATCTACAAAGTTACTACCACAGAGCAATGATAACTACTGCATTTAGATACATACTCCGTTAGATAATTGACACTAGATATTAAACTTTAATCTTGCCGTGACAAACAGGATAATATAAAACCAACATAAATCCGTAATATTAAAGCCCTTAGCACTCACCCGCAGTCCGGGTAAAATTATCATAGCCATAACCTAGGCTAACAACTAAATCACGCGGGTAAAAAAAACGTAATATTTATTTTATTCTATGACCATATCTACTCTCTAACTCCCGCGAATAACGGACTTTTGGCGGGAATCTAAAACGTCATGTGGTGCTCTTGTATTATATTCGATATCTTAGTGTTTTAACGTGTTATATTAGATAATTTTTATGGTATTTTATGTAATATGATGTGACAGAACAGCTGGGATGTAGTGAATATCATATAAAAGTGCTTTACAACGTTTTCGTTTTCCATCAAAATTCCTACAAGATACCATTAACAGTGTCATCATAGCACTGTTGAGGGCGACAATTCGACTGACTGACAGACAATGACTAACCTGAAGAGATTAAGAACGTGAAGATAATTATAACTCGACACTGGCAAAAATGGATCGTATAAGTAGCTGATTGCCAATACATAAAAAGAAGAAGAAGAAGAAGAAAGCATAATTTAGACTTTCTATTGTTTATGGCAGACATGTAATATTAACTTTATCATAACATTTTCTCCTCTATTTATCCGATAATACTACGCTATCGCATGAAATACAAATAAAAAACCAGCAATAACTAGAATATCGTATAGTATAAATAATATCAATGTTTATTTATTTTACTATAACTATTAGAATCCGATTACGAAATGAAAAATTGATGTCGCAAGCGGGATTCGAACCCGCGCCTATTGGGATTCCGGCCCAATCGTGGAATCCCAATAGGCGCGGGTTCGAATCCCGCTTGCGACATCAATTTTTCATTTCGTAATCGGATTTTATAAAATTAAGCATATTAAATGCTAAAATTTCAGTAAATTTATATAACTATTAGTTTATTGGATATTAAGTAAATATAAAAAATAGTACCTACTGACCACATAATGTGCTATTTATTAGCATTCTATTAAAAAATTAATAAAAATAAAAGTCGTATAGTCACATAAAAAACTAGCGTAATAAAATCTGTAAAATTACATCCATTCCTATTTGTAATATCGAGTAAACACCAGATTTCAATAACTATTACTTTGAATAAAATTTATACTACGAATGCTTCCAGCATCAACATGGCCAATGCTGCTATGGCTGCCACTATAGGGACGGTCACCACCCAGGCGAAAATTATATTCCTGTAAAATATAATAAAGGTTATAAATATTCTATGTATAATTAATAGTGAAATTGAGAAGGTAAGCTACTAACTCATGTTCTCAAATATATGAAAACGATTTACAGTTTTTAAACCAGATATCAAACTATAAATAATTTTTACGTGGGTCGTTCGATCCATTCATAATACTAAAATATCCAGATGACTGCAGGTCAGCCTTAGAATATCTTTATCCTTTTAATATATGAAGGCTAGATAATAGCTGCATAAAAAAAATGAATGTTCTACCAAATCTGTACAGCTAGTATAGGTATAGTGCATAAAGATGCGACAGTTTTGTGTAAAATAAACGACTTGTCGCTCTCGCGCTATCGTAGCAAGCGCGAGTGGCTGTCAATTTTAATATTATAATTGTGGGCCATCTACACTGTAATTTCAAATCAGAGCAACAAAGAACACTCATTTCGTATATTCTATTAATTATTATTATACGAATACACATTAAACTCAAACTCAGGACACACGAATGTGTATCACACAGTGAATCTTCCTACATAGGAATCGAGCCTACGCGTACGACGCGACATGGGTCGCTATTTATACCGCTACGCCACCCATGCAGGGCAAAGAATTATAATGTGAAACATGACGAATGCGAAAAAATAAACTTCACTAAATCTTCAGAATTGAATCATACCTTAAAACAAATAAGAACCAATGAATGAATATAGCCAGTATTCATTATATTCTTACCTAAACAAACTCCAATCGACGGCCTTCTCCGAGAAATAGCCGATGCAGACCACGGAACCAACCTTGCAGTGTGTTGTAGAGACCGGTAGACCAGCTTTGCTTGCCACCAGGACAGTCAGTGCAGCGCCCAATTCGATCGTAAAACCTCTGACATATTAAAAAAAATTAAAATGTTTTTTCCCTAGTATACATACTCTACAAATGTTATTTTATAACCCAAAAAATTAAATCGTATTAAAGTGTAATTTTAGTGAGACCCAAACTCGAAGTTGTAGCGTATTCTTACATCATAGTCTCACATTGCTACTTTCCACCGGTTTGAATATCAATCAAAGGGGTCTACGCGTGAATGTGAGCAAAACCAAAATAATGGTCTTTGAAAGAGATAAAACAGATGTAAGAGTAACAATAGGTAATGATGTACTAGAGCAAGTGGATGAATTTGTATATCTTGGATGTGGATTTAGCCGAGATGGAAGGTACACCACTGATATAGAGCGAAGAGTGAATGCGGGAAATAGAGTGAACGGAGCGTTGGGGCAACTTCTCGGCAGCCACCACCTCAGCCAGAAGGCACGTGTAGCAATACATAACGCAGTGCTTGTCCCAACATTACTGTATGGAAGCGAGAGTTGGGTATGCAGAAAAGAGTATGATAGTAAAATTAATGCGGTCGAAATGCGATCTCTGCGGAAAATCTGTGGAGTTAGGCTGATCGACCGCATTCGTAACGACGACGTAAGAGAGCGAGTAGGTATGAAAGAGAGTATTGGTGTAAAGATGCGAAAGGGAATGCTCCGATGGTTCGGACATGTGGAAAGAATGCCGAACAAACGCCTGGTTAAGAAGATATACAATGCGAAAGTGGAAGGATGTAGGTACCGAGGGAGACCGAGACTAACCTACCTAGACCAGATCGGTCATGTACTGAAGGAAGATGGAGTCAAGAGTCTCCGAAACCGGCGAGCGTGTATGAAGAGAACTATGAATGTTGAGGAAGCGAGTGAAGTATGCAGAGATAGAGTTCTCTGGCACTCTGTTCTCTCTGCCTACCCTGCAAGGGATATGGCGTGATGATATGTATGTTGAATATCAATATTAAAATATTTGTCATCTGTTCAACTATCTATTAGCTTATCCACATCCTCTTTTGGACATACATAGGTCTGTAAAAGAGTATTTTTCTGAGAGTATACGACTTAGATCATTTTCTGATCACTCCACTGATGCTCCCTTAACAGATTTTAATGAGTCCTATAAGAAAGTAAGGGCTTGTAGTTTTATTTCTTAGGGCACTATAAACATAGACTATTTTAATATGAGGCGAAATTGATAATCGAAATTGCTCAAAAAGCTTGGTACCTAATATTAAAATAAGTAAATTATAATTATTTATTTTTTTATAAAAAAATAAGATATAAATATTAGCTAGCCAAACGCTGGCGTTAATGTAGATTTGGTAAATCATTTTCTGTCCCTTGGCAACAATACTTTTCCCTAGATAAATGATGGTAGCCTTTCCTATAACCTCGTGCATGCGAAATTTTAAAACGATCGCTTTAATAATGTAGGCGTGATAAATAAACAAACTTACAATCACATTTATAACATTAGTTAAGACTACAAAATATATACTCACGAGTCAGGCGTGATGCTAGTAAGATCCTCCCCGACAGTTCGAATTACACGCCGGCCCCATAACCACAAGCCAAGTGCTATACCCACTCCTCCAAATACAAGAATACCGAGGGGCGTTTCGGCGCGAGATTGGGCGCTGCCTTCTGAGTAAAGGAGCCAAAGAGCCACAAGAGGACCGATGGCATTGCTGTGGAAGAAATGTAACAAAGATTTTATATACCCTTTTTTGTATGGATGGATACTTCTATTTTTCTCAGCTCATATAAGTTCCAATATTGAACACGAGTCTCTACCTTCATAGGAGAGATTTCACTCTGATATCCACGATAACCAGACCAGAGCACGGTATGTTCTTATCTTGAGTTTTCTTATGTTACTTTGATATCAACTGACGTTCATTATTTCTTTCATACAACATCCACAGTAAATAGAAATAGGAAGCAGTAGTAGTAGTACGTTTCAATACGGTTATACACGGTGACATTTATATAGTCTTGCAAAAGAAGTGCCATAAAAGTATCCGACCAAAGAAACATATCTAACATATTTAATTGTTCGATAGTGGTAGTGTTAAAAAATAACAAAATAAAATAAATTAAAGTTAATATTTTGTAACACTCTGTTTATAATGTTTACATTTTAAACAAAAGAAATCATACGGCATTCCGCAGGATAACGATTGGCTAACGTAATTACGTTAGCCAATCACAGCTACGAAGTCCACGTGGACTGTTCCATTGCAAAGCTTACCTACGCCTAGGTAGTACCTACACAGTACGTAGATTATGTCGAGTAGGTAGCCTACCGCTCGCTACATGCTGTTCTCTTACTATTTTAATTAGTAATTATTTAAAATAATTTTTAGTAAAAAATGTTCCATTAGGTACATATTTTTTTAAACCTTTTAATTGTACGTATTAATAGTAGATACTGGATACGTTAACTGAACTGCTTTTGTAAGACGATATAAATGTCACCGTGTAGAATAATTTGACAGCTCAAATCTTAAATAAAAAATCTACTAGGCACGGGCCTCCTTCACTGGGAGAGTGAAAGTACTTGAGCGCACCACACGGCTTGGCATAGAGTTTTGTTGAGTGCATCAACTTTTATACATAAGAAATGGAAGTATGGTGTATAAGTCACCATATGATAGATATTTTAATATAGAATCAAGTTTTTTTATTGCTTATAATGGCAAACGAACAAGCAGCACACCTGAAAGTAAGTGGTACTGCCGCTCATGGACCTTTGAAATATCAGGCATAGAACTAGACGCTGCCTACCAACCAAAATCCACCCAGAAAGTTGAGTTTCCAGCTCTATCGCTCACCAAACGAAGCGCAAGAACACATTGCCACTACTCAGACGTTAATTTTCTACGAGAATTCATTTTAAAATCGTTTTAAAAGTGATAAATTATATTAACCTAACGTCGTTGCCACCATGCGCAAATGCACCAAACGTGGCTGTGAGTACTTGTAGGAAAGAGAACAGTCGTAGTGCTTCAGGAGGTGGTTGTCCTTTAGGTGCGGGTGGTGGAGACACAGTACGAAGAAGCGGTGCCGCGCTAGAGTTGGGTGTGATAGCGGGCAGTCTTGGGCCGGGCATTATATCACCAGCACCACAGCGCTCGATGCTCCAAGCACTTCCAGCCCCAGGAGCCTAGAAAATGTGAATTGCTTAAACTTATATTCCGCCTTATGTAAAATAAATAAATATTCATCATCTTATTATTCATCTCAACCCATATAAGCCTAATTTTTGGGCTCGGGGCTCCTCAAGATAGGAAGTAAACTCACCCACCCACACTGATCAAACGTGCTGGCATAGGGTTTTCCTTCTCTTGTATCGATGTTGTCTGCATTTATTAATATCCCTTCGTCTTTTATAATACCCACAGGCAAGAGAGAAGGTATGATAAATTGTATTTTCACTCGATTATCTTGCGTCCGTAGACTAGTCTAGATCATAGTATTAAAAAAATTAAAACAATCCGACTAAAACGTTATGAATTTTATTTGGCTATAAGTACTATATTTTAACCTACCTTGTCAATTCGTGGAGGGGGTGTCTCAAACTCTACACAAAGAGGCACTGCCCTTGTAGCAGCTAGTCTGTCAAACTCACAGCGGGCTATTGTATCACAGGAATCACCCAGAAAACCATTCTTGGAATCGTAACTCTCACCCATTCCCGCCATGTGGGCAGAGTCCAAACTTTTGCAACAACTTAAAGTCTCATCTATATACTTCAAAGTATTTATCTGTGGATCTGCATCGATTAGTTGTAAACGTGACTTATTAGGTGGACTGAGGCTTCTGGACAGTATACTGCAATCATCCATTGTAGCGAGTAAAGCTCGATTCCTCGCATTCATTTCTCGGACTCCGAAAGAGGTTTTATCGGCATCACTCAAGGTGACCATCTCAGCACACTCTTCAATGGCTTCAAGCACTTTGCCGTCTTCAGATAGTAGAGAAGTTGGACGTTGTGGCACGCTGCTCTTATTCGAATGTGTTGGAGTATTCGCTGGAGTTGTTTCTGCAATATAATTTATGTTTACAGAATAAGTCTTAAAAATAGCCTCATGTGCCATTTATAAATTTATGACGCCAAAATCACCACGCTTAGCAAGCAGGTAAGCAATCGATTTCCTGTGACAATACGAAGAAGATAGGTAAGGTAAGGGCTGGTGACACAGTGTATTCTAAACAGATCATTACACAGAGACTTCTTATTTGTTTTACACGCAATAAAAGTAATTAAAGTGATTGAAATTGATCACCCTCATCATTATTTTACTTTTATCCCTAATACTTGGGGTTGACGCAATAAATACTCCCCTCTCATCGTACATTGTAAAAGTTATTGGTAATAGTTTTATTACCAGCCGTTGTCTGACGGCAACCTGCATTAGGAATTAAATTGTTGCCCATAAGGCATTAGATAAAGTTGAGACATTTCGTAAAGCTCTTAGTTGACTTCTACGATACGCACAAGCAATGTAATGATTGGTAATATTCGTAGCCGGCAATACTCAGCACTTTGAAATTTGATCACAGCGACATTTTTATTACTTTTGATGGCAAACGAACAAACAGCCCACATGCAAATAGATGGTCGCTCATGAACATCTGCGTCCATCATAGGCACAGTCAGATCGATACCTACTGTAGAATTTGGGTTTCCGATAGAAGATTACTGTAACTCAGACGTCAATTTTCGGCGAGACTGTGATATTATTCTCAGTAAATGAGTCCCATTTAAGTCTACAGATTGAGAACTCTCAATACCATTGTTCTACCACTAGGATGCATTGGCAAAGATCATGCTCTCCATCACCCATGTAGCGGGTTAAGAATACAATTGCCGTCAACTTACTTACTTACCCGAGGGAGTTTTAAAAATCAGCTAAAGGACTCAATCTTACACCAGGAGAGTAGATAGCAACTTTGTCCTGAGAAACGTATAACACCTCACTTTGTTCGCCAACCCGCATAGCAAGTGTGGCAATTACGCTACCATCTCCTAATTTAGATAATTGAGACTATAGACTAATTGAGGATAATAGTGACGATGATACTCACCATTAGATAATCCAAGCGAAAAATTGACTGGAGGTGGAGTTAGATGGCGACGATAATATGGTACTAAAAGCACACGAATGCATATCGCTACAACTGCCCCAAATACCATGGAACCTACCAAGGCCAACCACAATGGGATCTTGTCCATCGCTAACACTGTAATATGAAGACAAAAAAAATTAACGTTAAAAAAAAAGACATAAGTGTCTTATTCACTACGTTTAAGAATATTACACATAAGACTGGTTGAATGTAAAAAGTTGTGTACTTATTTGATAAGAGCAAATAATTTGGTAACGCAACTATATGGTCCCGGACGGAATAGCGGGGTTTGACGTACCGTAGCCCGACGCCATAAAAAAAAAAAAAAAAAAAAAAAAAAAAAACGCAACTATATGCTATTTAGTTATTTTTTAAATTTATTTTCTCAGGATATTTACAATATGTGATTGCACAAATGGTGTAGCAGTTAAGATACCGCGCCGGTAATATAATTTCGATTCCCACGCATGACAAAACTTTGTACGATCCGTAAATTATTGCTCTGAGTCTGTCTGTAATCCTTTAATTATATTTAATCGTTTATATTTGATTTTTTTTTTTAATTTTCTGACGCTTCGAACACTTTACGGCATTCATGGTTACGGGACGATGGGCCACCGAAGTCAAAAATCGGGTACCGGTGGCCCGCTCGCACGGCGAAGAGAGAGGATTTTACGGTGGGTCTATGGGGTCACGCGCCGCCGAAATCAACCGAAATCAACTATATGTCTGTAAAGTCCCCCATAATACAATAATTATTTACTTGGTGCAAATATTGTTTCTAAAAAGTTTTTACATAATTTCTGATGTTTACACTCGAGTATTACGTATTGGTTATGGTGGCAAACGAGCATGCGGCACACCTGATGGTAAGTGTCACTGCCGCCCATGGACCTTTGCAATACCAGGGGTTCCTATAACTAGGCCGCTGCCTACCAATATAAACTCTTGGCCCACCCTAGTCGGGCTGCCGGCTCTCTTGCTCACCGAACGAAGCGCAATAGCACATTGCCATTACTCAGACGTCGATCTTCTGCGACAGTGTGGTACTACTCCGGACGGACCGGCCCGCGGCTGTAGACAGAGAACTGTCAACAGCGTGCTCCTACCACTACTACATTTGAAATAAATCTACTTTTAAGGATTCTATCGCGTTTGTCTTTGATTTTTAATTTATATTAGTTTAATAGCTTTTGTTAGATTTTTAAACTAATAAATTGTACCTCTCTACAAAGGGAAAGGTTCACGGCAAGATTGTAGAAACTACAGGGGCATAAGCCTCCTTAGCATTGTCGGCAAACTGTATGCGAAAGTGTTGATTGAAAGAGTAGTGAAAGTGACCGAAAAGAAAATATGGGATGCACAAGCGGGTTTTCGAAAGAGTATGGGTTGCACGGATCAAGTTTTCTCTTTACGATGCATGGCGCAAAAATTTTTGGCTAAAGGTCAGAAAGTCTTTTGCGCTTTCATTGATTTAGAGAAGGCTTATGACAAAGTGAGGAGGAATGAACTGTGGTCGGTACTATCTATGTATGGGGTAAATGGCCATCTTATTCAGGCGCTGAAATCCATTTATAAGGATTCCAGAGCCTGCGTAAGGATAAACGGGTCCTACACTGAATGGTTTAACATTGATAAAGGTGTCAGACAGGGATGTGTAGCGTCACCGTGGCTGTTTAACCTATTTATGGATAGCTGTTTGCAAGATTTGAAAAATAATGAATGTGGTTTAAGAATGAATGAGTTACTCGTCAAATGTCTTCTTTATGCCGATGATCAGGTTTTACTTGCATCGTCGGCTGAAGACTTACAGGCGATGGTAACTACTATGCATGATGCTTTTGAAAGAAAAGGTATGAAAGTAAATGTAAGTAAGACGAAAGTAATGGTCTTTGAAAAGGATAAATGTATGACGGAATGTAATATTTTTATAAATGGTGAGGGATTGGAACAGGTGAAAGAATTTGTTTACTTGGGTGTACTGTTTACTAGTGATGGTAAAAATGATGAAGATGTTGAAAGACGAGTAAATGCTGGTAATAAAGTGAATGGGGCATTGTACGCTTTTATGAAAAGTAGGAATGTATCTAACAAGGCACGCCTAGCTGTACATAAGGGAGTATTAGTTCCCACTCTCATGTATGGCAGTGAAAGCTGGATTTGGCAGGGAAGACATGAAAGTAGCATAAATGCTGTAGAGATGAGAGCTCTTCGTAGTATGTCTGGTGTAAGTCTGAAAGATAAAATTAGGAATAGTGTTATAAGAGAGCGCTGCGGTATGAATGAAGAAGTAGTGACAAAGATAAAAAAGGGTATGCTGAGGTGGTTCGGACACGTGGAAAGAATGAGTGAAGAAAGGTTGACTAAACAAGTATACAAAGCGAGTGTGAGTGGGACGATTACAAGGGGAAGACCACGTCGTACTTTCCTGGATCAAATCGAAGATGTGTTAGTGAAAGGTCAGATTAAGAGTACGCGTAATCGTAGAGCATGCATGAAGACTGTGATGAGTGTGAATGAAGCGATGGAGGTATGTCAGGATCGTGGTTTGTGGCAATCCGTAGTCTCTGCCTACCCCTCAGGGAAACAGGCGTGAGGCTATGTATGTATGTATGTATGTAAATTGCCACAATATAATAATTTTCATAAATTAAATGTTTAATATAACTATCATAAATAATATATTTTTTTTATATATTGATCAATTTCTTTTTGTACCGGCGATGAATTTGTTTGGGAAAAATGTTGATATTACAAATGATAACTACAGTCATAAATGCTTAAATCGAACTCAACATAGGTTTATTTCACCATAGTCATACTGAACCCGGATTCGGTGGCCCCAGGCCCGTTCCTTGGATCCTAATATTTAGTTAACTATTTTAAAATTAGCAATATCCCTTCATGGTCCATTGTCATTATGGTATGACTGCTGAAACGGAACTGATGCTACGATCCCAGGTTCGAAACCCGGTTTGGGGTTCTTATTGCTTATGCTTATTGCGAACTTATTAGAAAATAAGGGATTATCAAAAACGCTAAATGACGATATGAGCCCGTTAGATGTTAATAGTTACGAGTCCTTTTTTTGAAAGACAACGCTCTACACTAAGGACACCTTGTATTGCGGGGCACTTTACAAACATATAATTAACGGACACAAATTACACCCTATTGTCCTACGTAGGAATCGAACCCATGACACTGACTCGGTAGGTCGGTATCTTAACCACTACGTCATCTATGCAGTCAATATATTCCGTGCGACTTAAAGGTTATATCGCCTAATATAATACATAGTATTAGAACTACTTACAACACTGTTTATTAAAATTCTATACTTACACTTCGGTCCATCGTGCACTACACTCAATACATTTACAGCTACTGTGGCTCCGTAGAAGAATGGTAGAGCACTGAGACCGGCATTGACGGGTTGAGGTGACCGCAGAATAAACCGGCGCACCAACCAATATAATAGAGCAGATGCCGCGCCGCTCAACGCAGGTGAAATAAACCATGACAACACTGAATAAAAACAACAAAACAAATGTACTTAAGCTTGTTTTCACTGACAAGTTTTAAATTTTAGGTATCACCTAATACATAATACTTCGATGTTAATTAAATTTTTAGATGCTCATTGAAGTCAATAAAATTTATTTCAGGTAACACCTATTTTAAGGCGATTCATGTGATACGTAACATGTTATTTATATTTTACTTAGGAAGCCTTAGACCTAAAATTTAGAGATCGTTGGTCGAAGCGGCTATTTGACTACCAAGCTATTGCTAACCTTAAGAACTTCATAAGGTGGATGTCACAGGTAACACTAGAAATACTATAAGATGAGCTTCGAGATAAATCGAAATTGCTGAACTGAGCGAGCAGCGGCCGGCAAAAAATATATGAAAATCCATATTTGTCGTGTTTTAGCGGCCATATAAATATATATGTAAATTCATATCTATCGTGTATTTTAAAAATGGAACGATTTGTTACTTCAAATTCTATAGGCAATTTATCAGAGTTATATTTAAATTTCGAACCGGCTTGAAAAAGAAAGCTGTTTAATAATGAAAAAAAAAACAAATGAACCCTGTAGCACGTGAATAATGTTGTTCGTTGTTCGTCATGTATACAGTTCTACTTAGTACTACTTAGTTTTAATTTCCGCGCATTATTTGAGAAAAGCACTATATAAGCCTTGGCCACAACTAGAAATTGATGGACTTACGTATGTGTGCCTCGGCCCACATTTACATGTTCGTCCATTAATCCCTGTTTTGCTGGCCGCTGCAGTAATGTACTATTTGTCATCAAAACTATTTTTTTTTTTTGTTGTGGCTCTGTTTATACTTAAGCCAATGTCAAAGTTAAGTTGCAGCTTCTTCTTCTTCTTCTTTTTATGTATTGGCAATCAGCTACTTATACGAGCCATTTTTGCCAGTGTCGAGTTATAATTATCTTCACGTTCTTAATCTTTTCAAGTTAGTCATTGTCTGTCAGTCAGTCGAATTGTCGCCATCAACACTGCTATGGTGATACTGTTAATGGTATGTTGTAGGAATTTTGATGGAAAACGAAAACGTTGTAAAGCACTTTTATATGATATTCACTACATCCCAGCTGTTCTGTCACATCATATTACATAAAACACCATAAAAATTATCTAATATAACACGTTAAAACACTAAGATATCGAATATAATACAAGAGCACAACATGACGTTTTAGATTCCCGCCAAAAGTCCGAAAAAAAAAAAAAAAAACTTTTTTGAAGTTATAGCAACAACAAAAAAAAAAATATGAAGTTATAGCAACTGGTCACGTTAAAGCAAGTTAACACGTTGTACTCAGCTATGTTGAATCTCTAAATAACATATACATAACATCTACAAATATAATGGCAGTCAATATCAGGAAAAAAATTAATCGACTATCCTAAAACATGAGTCCTGATGAAGTTTATCTCACTGATTTGACGTAAATATACGTTGATATCGTGCCAAGCTGCTTTAGGGTCAGCGCAGACAGAGAGGAATAATCTCCGCGCGGTCTCGGGCATTTTCTTTAAGGATCGCGTATGCTCGAGCTAGCGCGCGACCTCACGAGCCTGCGCGAGTAAACCGTTTTGGGTTACCACTCTACACTAAACATGCCAGTTTGTCGCGAAAGTTCATCAACGATGGTGGACTGGGATATGATTATAATTGTGCTTTTGGCGGAAGAAGAAGAAATGGAAGACCATGTTAATAAAATAAGGCGTCAGAAAGTGAGACGAAGAATATGGGCCGAGGAATGTTGGCAAGAAAGGTGTAGTTTTGGAGAATTTAATACACTGTGTACGACTTTACCATCAAAAGGAGTTTTGTTTTACGATTACTATAAAATGGACTATGAAAAATTTCGAATGCTTGTGGATATGTTACGTCCATATATTCAAAAGAAGACCACTAATTATCGTTCAACCATTTCTGTTGAGGAACGCTTAACCATATGTTTAAGGTAAGTAAAATATCAAATATAAGGTAATTTGTTTTTTATTCATTAAATTATTTAAAAATCAGAACATTTTTAGGATACGAAAGATTTCGAATGGTAATATTTATTCAAAATTAAGTGCATTATCGGAATCTTCAGTCGAATAGTTCATTTGTTTTAACAAATATGAGTTACTTTTACCTATGGACGTATAGTAACCTTGCATAGTTGGATTGTCTGTATTCGAAGTTATATGTTTAGTTGTATGGGATTTTGTTATAAATTCAACTGGTGGACTTTCTTGAAATAGAAATGAAGCACGCGGAGTTGGGGAATAGTATTGCGAGCCACTCTTGTTGGTACATATGTAGTGTCTTCAGTATTATCTACAGTATATCCAGTACTAGAAATTTTGATTGAAGAACATGATTCATCAAAAGATGGAGTTGGATTAATATCATGCTTAGCGTAAAATTTCAATTCCGCATCATTAACTATTTTAAATACTTCTTTCTTTATTTCGGCCTGAATTTGCTGAGGAAGTTTTTTTACAGTCGTAGCCATCGTCTTAAAAAAGATATCTACAGCATCTTCAGATTCTTTACTTAGGAGATATTTTTCTAGAATATCCGATGCACGTCCCCAATTCTGCTTCGGTTGTGAATAACTAGACATTTGAGACGATGGTCGTGGGGAGTCATTGTCCAGGCTCAAAGTATCTGATGTTTGTGTGTCTTCTGGCGATGAATCTAAATTCGACGTTTGTTGTCTACGCTGCAAATGTGGTTTGAGGAACTCCAACTCCCTTTCATACTTTATTGGACGACGCTTACCACCAGCAGCACCACTCTTGTACGTTCTTAAATTTACAGCCTTTCTAAAATTGTCCCGTATTGATTTCCAATGTTTTTGACAATCTGAAACTAATAAAATGAACGATGAATATACTTGTATTTGTACTTACTTTTAGCTACCCTAATTCTTTAATAGGTCAAAAACATGATTAAGATAATTGTACTTTTTTTCAGATTTTTGACTGTTGGCAGTAGTTTCAAATCCTTGGCTTTCAACTACCGCATGGGTTACAGCACGGTCCGGTCAATAGTTCATGAAACTTGTGCTGCAATTTGGAAAGTATTGCAGCGTATTGTTATGCCGAAGCCAACAGAGGAGACTTGGTCGCAAATTGAAGAAGGGTTCAAAAATATTTGGCAATTCCCGAACTGTATTGGAGCACTTGATGGCAAGCATGTACAAATACGATCGCCTCATAATAGTGGAAGTCAGTTTTATAACTACAAGAAAACATTTAGTACCGTATTGTTAGCCATTGTAGACGCAAATTACAGGTTTGTTATAGTTGATGTTGGTGCATACGGCCGCAATAGTGATGGCGGTATATTGTCAAATTCTAAGTTAGGACAAAAATTACATAATAGCACACTCCATATACCACAGAATAAGTGTTTACCATCCACAAATAAAGAAATGCCACACGTATTCGTAGCCGATGAAGCATTTCCGTTAACCAATAATATAATGCGACCTTTTCCTGGAAATGTCATTAGAGGTGACGAACAGAAAAAAAAATTCAATTATAGACTGAGCCGAGCCCGGCGCATGGTGGAGAGTGCATTTGGAATAATGGTACAGAAATATGAAGTTTTTCAAAGACCACTAAAAGTGCAACCTCATCATTTAGACAAGATCATACTTGCTTGTACTTGTTTACACAATTTTCTTATTAATGAAAACTATATTCATACTCAATGTCACGAGTCAATTCAATCTGAAAATATCTTTCAAGATTTTGAACAGCTGAATGAAGAAGACAGAAATAATGTAAGTGAAAGTATGACAATACGAGATGAATTCAAACAATATTTTAGTTCGGAAGCTGGAACAGTTCATTGGCAAGACAATTTAATAAATCGACGTTGTTAATTCATAATACTTAAAATAAAACACATACAATAAATAAATAATAAAATAAAATATAATTTTCGGCTTCGCCTACCTACATAAGTACCTACCTGGTTTTCCCATTTCTTCGGAAATTCTTTCCCACGCATTCATCTTTACTAATTTGTCACTATATGCTCTGCTCGACACATTAAATAAACATTCATGAGATGATACTAAACATATTAATTTTTCTTCGTCCATTTTACTGTTCGTATGTACTTCGGATTAAAAATCTAAAAAAATGACGTTCTTCCTCTTTAAACTCAGTGACAACACTGAAAGCATTGATCTATGACTGAAAGTACGCGTACGACGCGGGCGCCGACTCGACGCCGCGCGGGGATTCCCGCGTATCTTCGAGGACGCGTTTGTCGGATTCAAGGATTTATGCACTTTATTTTAATAATTTTAAAGTTTATTTTCAAGTGCGTTAATAAAATCTTCTCCGCTGCGCTTCTTTCTGTCTGCGCTGACGCTTAATAGGTTATTTGATCGCAGCAAATCTGCCTACTTTCCAATGCGATCGATCGAGCTTGGAACTTTTACGTTTCGTACTTCTATTATACTTGCTCTTAAAGTCAAGAATACTCTGCATATACTGTTTTATAAGTCCTCATCAGCGCAAGGATTACGGGTACGATTAAGGATACAGTCACACAGACACTGTAAAGTGTTCGAAACCAAACGACGGACGATGACGATGCGAGATTTGAATGTCCTACAATAGGTCACGGTGGTGTAAGTGGCGTGGCAGGACGATTGGGATGGATTTCCAATAGGTGTGGGTTCAAATCCCACTCGTGACATCATTTTTCGCTCGTAATCGGGTTTTTATACGTAAAAGTAGTTTTATTAATATACCTAGTCTTGCCATAAATACTCTTAACAAAGATTTTTTTTTCTATGGCAAATAACATTTATTACTTTTACAGTGTGTTAGTTTAATACATAAATACAAAACAATTTAAAATATAAAAAGCTTATTCGAAGTAGTCTCCATTGGCCGCATTACAGTCCTTTAAACGTTGAGGCCAGTTGTCAACAGAAGCACGCACTCTTTCCATGGGAAAATTCTTCACTGTCAATCGTATGGATTGTTTTAGGGACTCCAAACTATCATGGCGTTTAGTGCAAGCTGTACTCCTAAAACTGACCATAAATCATAATCCAGCGGATTAAGATCGGGACTAGACGACAGCCAGTCTTCAGCTCTGATGAAGTCCGAAACGTTCGTTTCCAACCAAGACTGCGTAGACCGAGCTTTATGACTCGGCGCCGAGTCTAGCTGGAGGGACCATTCTTGGTTATCGAACATGATGTTGTAAAGGGGCTTCACTGCCTTCTCAAGAATAGTATCTTGATATACTTGTGCCGATGTTTTGATAACTTTTTCACAAAAGTATGGCTCAGTCACTCCTTCATACCTAATACCCCACCAAACTATCACTGAAGTCGGATAATGCCCACTCTGTCGACTAATTGGGAAGCTTCCTTAGAGCTTTGGGTATAAATACGGTCATTTTGTTTGTTAAATGTTGCTCAATAGTAAAAATTTTCTCATCCGTAAACAAAATTTTTCTGTGACCTCCCTTTGCATACCGCTTCAGTAGTAGTTTCGACTTCACCACCCTATTCTCTTTTAAGTTATCAGTTAACAATTGACCAGTGCGTCTCTTATAGGCTGCAAGTCCTGAGTCATCTTTTAAAATACGCGACATGGTTGTAGGTGCTATCTTCATCTCCCGAGATAAAATCTTTTGCTTTCGGACAGGATTTCTTCGAATTCTTTCCCCTACTGCTTTGAACACCTTTTTCGTACGAACACTACGTGAACGGCCAGATCTTTTCTGTGACAAACAGAGGAGGTCTCATTGTACCTGTTAATAGCCCGGTATACAAACATTTTACTAATACCAAGCGTATGGAGAGTTTTAAAAATTGCATTTGGCTCCATACCTACTTTGTGTAATGCCATCACAGCAATTCGGTTCTCTTTATCACTCCACTCCATTTTAATGTCGCAAAATATTGTACAATGTATTGGCGCCTAAATGAGAAAATACAATGAACAATCATAAAAAACAGATTCCAAATTCAAATGTAATATTTTGTTTATTTTTACAATAACAGTATTTATGGCCAAACTAAGTATTCGACTTCACTTTTTTCAGTGGTAATCATGAGACCTATGCGATCTTATAGAAACTGCTATGATAATATGAAGACATTTTATTTGCAAGTGTCACATACATAGAGTCTATATTGAGTCGGTATTAACGACTACAATATCTACATAGGGAATATATGTCGTAAACCTCAAGGCTGGATGTTATGGAGCGGAAAATTACGTCGTTCGTTTGGAAAGCGCTTTCACACAGAAACAAACAACACTAGATCGAATGTGTACAGTGAGATACAAAGATAACAAAGGTCTTTATTTATTTTAGAATTGAATCAACGAAATTATTTAATTAAGAAAAAATATTCGAATATCCATATTAGAACAACTATTGACTATAGGTACGTATAATCATCATCAACTTGCTCTTATCCCAATTTATTTGGGGTCGACGCAATATGTCTTCTTCCATACAACTCTATCAGACGTCATCTCTGTGGTCACTTCTTGTCTATCCATGTCATGTTTCACGCAGTCCATCCATCTTTTCTTCGGAAAAATAGGCACGTATAATATGAGTACATTATTATAAAACCGAAGTATTCATTTGTTTATTTAAACGTGATAATCTTAGCATAATCATTCATTCATTTATTCGTCTCAGTTCATATAACTTCCACTGCTGGGCTCAAGCCTCATTTACAATAGGAGAGAACTTGACCTACTGTAATACGCTGATCAGATAGGTTGCTAAAGGGCTTTGTTCGCGTTTTCCTTATCTTGCATATATATCCCTTAGGTATATGCATATTATATCCCTTAGTTATCTTTTACGACACCCAGGAGCAAGATTTGGGATGATGAATTATATTTCTATTCCGTCGCCATAAGGAAAATCTAAGAATCACTATTCCGATCATTCCGAGCAACCTCGATAGGTTACATAATTATGTACATCTGCCTACCATGGTCCTCGCATGTAAGGCATAATGCATGTAGCTTTTAAAATACGAGCGGCTCTTAATCCTTTTCTATTGACATGCTCTGGATCTGGCTACAATACGTTCAAACCATCCAAAGTTATGGAAGATAGTCATGAGGCCCAATAATCTACCGTATTTGCTCCTCTCCATCAATTGAGAGGACCACTGAAACCGAATTTTTGACTTCGGTGTACACTGGATCCTCGACCAATTTCGAGTTGAAAACCATAAAAGATAGTAGAATAGATTTCAATATCGCGGGCGTTATTTACTATCTAGAAGCAAGAAATAGAGCGGCGGCAAGTAATGAGCAATATAACGAATAACAAAGTCACTCTAACTTAACGATACTAGACCTACGTATTATACCACGGGCATAGCTATTGCCAACATAGTTACAATAGGCTATTTAAATAAAAGAATCGAAAATATATACTGTCTAGCGAAAATCCTCTTATTTAGAATTTACGCAAATTTTGACCTTGAACTGACGTAGTATCGTCGTAAACAAAATCGGAGTTGAGTAGGTACCTAGGTAACTAATCAACCAAATCGACCGTAATTTTGGCGACATGAAATGAACCGTAGTCATATTTTTATGAGTGATAGCTCATAATTATTGTATATTGCTCCATTTAGTTTACTTTGCATTAATAAGATACTTTCATATAACAATATTAGATGTTGAGATAATGTTAAAAATTTGATCACTTCACATTTCGACAAAACTCATGGTCTTTTTGATTGATCGAGAGGTTCAATTCTCATTTTATGATAATCATTTCTAATGAGACATATGTAAATAGCAGTATGTCATATAGCAATATCAATATCTTTGACAGCTCTAAAAATCACGATTTTCCTTCTGACACAAACATTCCTCTGACACAAATTAGGTACTTCATACCCAATGTGACCAGACATCCCGTTTTGAAAGGGACTGTCCCTTTTTATAATAACAAGTCCCGGTGTTCCCGAAATGAATTCTGGGATGCAAAATTGTCCCGTTTTCGGAAATCGCGCAAAAATTTGAGTAGTCAAGACGGCCGGCTAGACGCGGGCGGTGTAAAAGAGCGTTGTCGGTCAACGCGAAGATAGGTGAGAGTGCTCGAGTCTTCACCCGCGCTTTGATGACTATTTGTTTGACAGATTTTTCGTTCTCTCAATTCTCGATATTTGTTTGTTAATAGTATTTTCTATAAGGAACAAATTATGGATATACGAGAAAACCCAATTACAAACAGTTCTCAAGGCCATGTTGATAATTAAGGTGAAAATAAAAAAGTGTCAAGATTTTCATTCCTACATAAAAATATTCACTAAATGTTTTAAAATAAATTTATTCCTCTGATAAATATAAGTACAACTAAACATTTCGGATATTTTTAAATGTCCCGTTTTGAGTCAAAGAATAAATGGTCACGTTATTCATACCTAATTTATGTAATTTATTATTATTAATATAAAATTACGCAATAGTTAAGCAGGATGATGTTTACTGGATGAACTTACTCCGATTCGTACATACAGATTACATAAAAAATTCTGACTAGCCCTTAAATGGACTTTAATGGACTTCTTTATACATTTTTCTAAATTTTGGGTTATTTCTCCCCACATTTTATAGTCTACTTTTTCAATAAATAGTTAGGTATAAAAATAATTACAATAATCTACATTCTCTGATATTAATTATCGCCTATTATGCGGATCACACAGATCGATTCCTCGAGTTCGGTGGCCCGCTTAGGGTTTTACCCTTTCTTACCTACCCATTCCACCGTCTGACACCATTCCACCGTCTGACATCGGTACTAACTCCTGGCCCGCCCGGTGGGTTACACTGTCGAATGCCATCCCTTCTTGACGCCTGACCCATAGTCTCATAGAACTTGAAAATCTCATTTTCTATCGTTCAAAGTTAAAGAGTAAATCCGTATAATGAAAAATTTAAGAATGCAGTATGTCGCCTCTTACATTTCCGTGGAAATCTGTTATACATTCCTGGAACCTTATAAAATGTATTCATCATCATCATCATCTCAGCTCATATGTCCCACTGTTGGGCTCGAGCCTCCTCCATAATGAGAGGGTTATTGACCTATTATACTACGCTGGTCAGACGTGCTGGTATAGGGTTTTGTTTCGAGTTTTCCTTCTCTCGCACACATGTTATATGCGTTTTATATCCCTTAGTCGTCTCGTACGATCACCCACGGGTAAGATATGGGGTGGTGAAATGTATTCTTACCCCGTCACCACACGGAAAATGTATTACGATCGCCAATCCTTCTGTCGTACGTGGCAATTATGACTTTATCATTTTTGTATGGAGGGTTATAACCAACCGTAAGCATTAATAGTATAATGGATGGATATATAACAATATCATACCCAGTGTTACGCTTCTACTAAATGTTTCGAGTAGATGGCGTACCGCGTACCTTTTTTTTTTTTTTTTTTTTTTTTGCGGTGGGCCATGGACGTCGCACCCCGCCAAGTCGGTCCGGGGTGACGGAAGAGGCGGCGCGCAACCCCATTGACCCACCCTCCAAGCACCTCTTCTTCGCCGTGCGAGCGGGCCACCGGTACCCGATTTTTGTCTTCGGTGGCCCGCTCGGCGGTATGCCCTCTCGGGCTCCTCTCCTGTCGACGCCCCGACAGCTTTCGCCGTCGAGGCGTCGTCCTCACGCGGTGGCCTCACGTCGGGTGACCGAACAATTCCCCGGTCCGATCACCCGAAGCCTCGGTTAGGGCGGCATAAGGCGCAGGTATTCGCGCCTGCGCCGCCCCGGCCGCTGACGGCGGCCCGGGTCACGGGAATCCTCCCGGACTCGTTCCGCCGTCTCCTTCTGCGAGATGACAGCCTCGCAGAAGGCGGCGACCGCGTCCCAGTTCCTGACGCTGTCGACCATCGCCCTCGCGACAGCCGGCAGCGTCAGGTCGGCACCGATAACAGCGACGAGGTCACGGCGCTGCCCGTCCCAACTCGAACACACCTCCAGCGTGTGTTGCGCCGTGTCCTCGTCACTGCTGCAATGGTGGCAGGCCGGAGTACACTCCCTATACGCGACCGTGTGCAGGTACAAACCGAAACACCCGTGCCCCGATAATACCTGCACCAGCCGAAAGGAGAGGACTCCGTGCCGCCGCTCCATCCATTCCATCAGTACGGGCCGGAGGGCCTCGACGGTAACGACACCGTGTCTTGGCCTCTCCAGCCGCGTAACCCAACGGGCGATGACGTCTCGGGCGTACCGCGTACCTACGACTAAAATATTATACATGTACCTATAGCTATAAAAATAACTTTGGATGTGTTGCTTTTTTTTAAACACGCACGTACTTACACTACATTTTATATTGAATTAAATTATAAATGCGATTGTTAGTTTCTTTATTACATTTTAATGTCCAAACCACAAAACTAATTTTAAAAATTCTGTCACCAATAGAAAGCTACATTATCAGCGAGTAACATAGACTATATTTTATCTCCGTATTCCCATGGGAACAGGAACTACGCGGGTGAAACTGCGAGCATTCGCTAGTATTGTATGAATTGATAAATGTACTCACCTATCGCCCCAAGTGTCGACCAACGTACACCAATTGGCCCTTTAGCCGTCAAAGTGAATCCAACAGTGGCTCCAACCATAGAGTGCGTACCGGAAACCGGGAGTCGAAGTGCTGTGGCCGCGATTAACCAGATGGCACCGGATAGTAGAGCTGACAGGCACCCCGCAGCTAGTAGCTTTTCTCCTCCATCAGCATACAATGTCACGTCTAGGATACCTTTACGCATTGTATCTGATACCTTATAACCTGGGAAGAATATATGACACTTTAGAGCTATATGCATAAAACTAGATACTTCTGTGGGGTAGCGGCTGAATATTCTCGGTTGGAAAATAAATTAGTATTTAATGTAAGGGATAGTGAATATATTTATTTAACTCACCTATAAGTACTGCTCCAGCGATCTCAAATATTGTTGCAAGTATGCAAGCCTGCGTAAGCGTGAGGACTTTGGAGCCAACACTGGTGCCAAACGAATTGGCCACGTCGTTCGCACCAATACCAAATGCCAGAACAAACGCCACAACAAATCCACTTACAACTAGCCATAGCAAATCATCAGCAAACGGTTCCATTTTATCGTTAGACGTCAATTCTCACAATCAAATTTCGATATAAAACAACATATTTAGCACCTATTCAGCGCAATTCTTAGAATATTTAAGTAACAATAAGCTTGGCTCTATATTTATATGAATCCTATAACACTCTATGAAAACTAACAAATTATCATTCCTTTATATAAAAAAATAAATTAATACCTGAATATATATATATAGAATAGCTAATGATAGATGCATCAATTATGACTTCTAAAGTAATTAATAAATTAGTTATAAAATATTAGGTACAAATAAAGTATTTCAAAATTTATCTGATAGTTGTGCGTCACAACGTTTGTTCTTTAAATAGCTTTTGGCATAGATGATGATGACTGGATAATCTCGGCTTCATCATTACTGAAAATGAAAAATTCCATGTAGAGCTATATATATACCTACTTACGTTGACAATTGTTACGGATTTCACCGGCCGCTAAATGTAAATTAGCAAATTTCTGATAATCTAAATAATACGAACTCAAACTCCACTGTATCAATGAAACAACCACGTCTAAGACATCATACGTTTCCAGTAGTATTGATTGGTGACATTAGATTTAGAAATTATAGGCACAAATTTTCCAAGCACGCATTAACAAAATGTACCTACCATGTAGGTAAGTTCCGCTTAAAGAAAATTTATTGATTCAAACTACATACTAAATATCGGACGTATTGTTATGTATCAAATTGGGTTATAGCGTCTAGTTACCCATAATACACGTAAGCTTATTTATAAAGAGATTGAACACTGTGTCACGACTAACTATAACACGTGCAGAATCTTCAAAGATTGATTGACAATATTCTTAAAGTCGCGTCAGTCATCATTGCATATTACAAATAATTTTTAACACAAATATTAAAATTTTTATATTACTTACTTTTGAATAATGTAGGATTTTATGGTCCTAGAATAAACTGTGTCGAAGAAACGTGCGGTTTTGCCTTTGCTCTTCAACCGTACACTGAAGTTGAAGAGGGTCGCACCGGGCTGCCTATTCAATAGACATGCGCAAAGGGCACGTCACCCCTTTCCAGCAACCCCCTTATTGAGATGTGAACAAAACAAAAAAGTTTGTTCTATATACCAATTAACTTCATAGAATAAACTACGCAAGATACACAAGCGCCGTCCGTAAGGTACTGATCAAATATAATATTTGTTATACTTATTATGAATTTATGATATCGAAGCTAGAAAGCAGAAATGTAGTAACCCACAAAAATAAAAATGTAAAATAAAAATATTAAAAAAAAATGTGAATTGTAAAGATGTCATCTTTCGATTCACAATTTTTTAGGCTCTAAGTAAACAAATATGAAAATAATCAATATTTAATTTTTAAAAAATTAAAAGGGATTTTCTAGTCTAGCGCAAATTTTAATTTTATGGTTTTTAGATTTTTTAGCGTAGATATATTTAAAAGTTGCTTTAAGTAGTTCTACTCCACGAATAAAGTTAATATAAGCTGTATCAATTCATTATTCTGTTCCCTTATTTTAATTTGTGACAGTACATTGAAGGTGGAAGAAGAGAATATTGTATAAGGAAAACCTTTTTTTAAGTTTAATGGCCGATAATCTGCTTCTTTTTAATCTAATTTAGTGAATAGGTAAATATACCTAAGTAATTAAATGTTTTAAGTAATTAAATGTAATAACTAATTAAATGTCTAGAACAAAAAAAACATAGCTAGTTTGTTAACACTACAAAGTTAATAATCTTGGCCACTCAGTTAGGTGCCTGACAAATAAACGAATATTTAATATGTGCAATAAAACAACTCTTTACTCGTGTTTAATCGGATCTTGAAACGATTGACAGTATAAAAAAACGAGAGGTGTCAAGGGACACCCGGATGGAACGAAGTTCCTTTCGATTAATTAGTGAAGAAGGTGTATTTTTATTTTATTACGAAGAAAATCATGAAGTGTTGTGTTTTATCATGTAAAAACTACTCCGATAAACGTTCAAATGCTATGGAAGGAATCATATTTCATATCGTGATATTTTCCCAAATATTGAAATCTACATTAAATATTGAAAGCGACAAATATGACTATTTAGATAAGAATGAACTAAATACTATAATTCCGCGTGGTAACGGAGTAAGTCGAACGCATGAAGCTACATTTGATCTCTATGGGTCAACTGACCCCTCCCCCTGCTCCCCCTTGGCGAAGCCCTTGACCCCCCGTACCTGTGGGAGATCATAAAAGATGACTGAGGGATAAAAAACGCATATAACATCTATGCAAGAGAAGGAAAACTCAACTAAATTACCTTATACCAACACATCTAACCAGCGTGGTGTAGTAGGTCAATTTCTCTTCTAGTGTGAACTTCACACGAGTGACACAGTTTTTGTACCTACAAACATCCATTAGAACTCGTACAACATACTCTATTTCAAAGTGTATTATTCAGTAGTTAAATAAATAAAAATAATAGTAAATTATAAAAGAAAATGAACTATTATATGTTTATATAAACTTTGCTTTAACATACGACAATAGTTTTGAATATCCGTGTGATGACGGAATAAGAATACAATTCATCACTACCTGCCTTGGTCGTGGATATCGTAAAAGGCCGCCTTTAAACGATATAATATGCATATACTACTATACAATCAAGAGAAGGAAAACTCGAAACAGAACCCTATACCAATCTGTTTGATCTTTGACAAATAAGTATCAACTGATAACACAAACTAAAGGAAAAAGAATATAAATAATCAAAATACTTCGTAGGCACTACGTCAAGTCTGTGTTTAGTAGAGATGGGCGTTTTCAGATTTTTACGCAAACCGATACAAATTCGATTTCTGATATTTAAATCGATTTTAAAAACCGATTTCAGAAATCGATTTCCAGAGCGGTTGACGGAGCGGGTTTACTTTAGTTTCGATCGATATTCGATGTTTTTAGTTATTTTAGCGTAGCAAACGAAAAACGCAATCGAACGAACGCATTCAAAATATTTTTCTATAATTTCTTTGTTGATTGGATTTAGGTGTACGATTTTCCTTCATGCTTTATCTAGGCTTAACTAGAGTACTAGACTAGCAAAAATGTTTTGTTTTGGATATGATACAAAACTTTCTTGCGTATTTAAAAATCGTCATATTTACAATGATTTCATGATTATATTATATAATGTACATTTTTTTTGTATGGTTTTTTTTTATTAATCCCGATTACGAAGCGAAAATCTTACCTTTTTACATTAAATAGTTATTTCTTATTTATCATCAAATCGTATGTATGATACTAACATACGTTAGTATAGTATTGAATCGTAAAATACCTATCTAATTATATAGTTCACGAGATCACAAAAATAACATTACGCGCACACAGCACGTGTCACCAAGGTCAAGTGTGCAAAAACTCTCCCATAATTCAAAAATCTATTTAACAAACACAAAACTTAAACTACTATCATTAAGTATTGTGTAATATTATCATGGAAGTAGTTGCATTCTAATATAGATCTTATTCCCTGACTCTTGTAATTCTGTTTCGTTTCCATCTGCCATTCTGAGTTTCTTAGAAACCGCAAATTCCAAAACAGATGACAATTCGCTTCATCTCTTTCAATGCACTAAACGATCGCTTAGTTAGAATGAAAGGAGGCGAATTTTAATGAAATTCGCTTTCTCTCATTCTGACTAAGCGATCGCTTAGCGGAGTGAAAGAGATAGTTAGTAAGTTTTCAAATATTGGTTTGGTTTGCAAAACTAGCAATAGAAAACGATTGCGCGATGATTAGATTTATTATTAGTTTGCGTTTTCGTCGTTTTGTTTTGATATGTGTTGGTTTAGTTTCTGCCGAAATACGTTTTCTAAAATCAGTTTGTATAGTGTTGAATATCGATACGATACGATTTCTGACTGAAATCCGATTTCAGATTCGTTTTGATATATCGGACGCATACCTAGTGTTTAGTCACACATTTTTACCTCCAACCAGTGTAATTGAACATCTGCGGGCTTTAGTCTATTATTAAAGATGGCGTGACATTTAAATGTAGAATATTTTTGGAACGAAGTTCCTTATCGCGCGTTGCGAAAGGGGGCTAGACGGAAAAAATTACTACCGACACACAACAAAGTTGTAACGACACAGCATAAAACAAACTCGCTTTCTCTGTCCCTATATCCCTATTTATGCTTAAATCTTTAAAACTACGCAACGGATATTGATGCGGTTTTTTTTATAGATAGAGTGATTCAAGAGGAAGGTTTATATGTATAATATATGCATAATGTAGTAGAGAAACACTGATAATTTAAGAGGTTTCTAATGTGATGTCGTAAATAAACACATTATTTTGCGCTTACATTGCAAACGCTGGCTGAACCCTACGAAATAGATCAAAATAAAGTACTACAGTATTATAGAGCTTAAAAAGGCCTACAAAAAAGTCCGCGATGGTATATGTCTATCTCTTAAGGATAACTTACTATATTCATTTTAATACTTTAAAAAATGGCCTATTATAAAGCGATAATTGAAAAGCTATTTCCACAAATACTGTATTAATCCTTATCATTTTAAATACATTAGTTGGCCTGAGCATTTCATGAAGATATTTTTTTTTCCTTCAGACCATGCAAATTAAATCAATACCTTAAGAGATATAGCAAAATCAAAATAATGCGCAACGAAATTAATTTCGTTTCGCCGCGCGGCCGGCTCGCGTTTGAGCTCGGGGCCCAAAAGTTTTGGTAGTCTAGTGGAATTATATATCCTATTTCCTATTAATATTATAAACGTGTGATGATAATCCGTGTGGTGACGGAGTAAGAATACTATTCACCACCCCATGTCATACCCGTGGGTGATCATACGAGACGACTAAGGGATATATAACGCACATAACATCTGTGCGAGAGAAGGAAAACTCGAAACAAAACCCTATACCAACACGTCTGACTAGCGCGGTATAGTAGGTTAATTTCCATCCCATTACGGAGGAGGCTCGAGTCCAATAGTGGGACATTTATGGGCTGTGATGATGATGATTATAAACGTGAAAGTTTGTAATAATGTACGAGTATGGATGTGAACATGTTTGTTGCTCTTTCACGTAAAAACTACCGAATGGATTTTGATGAAACTTTATAGTAATATAGCTTGCACCTCAGAATAACACATAGGCTATAATTTATAAAGATATTTTGCAAATTGGCTAAAATATAACGATAAAAATCGCTTAAGGCAGAAAAAAAATATATAATAAAAATAGTAAATTAAAAATTCAAAATAATTTGATATTTATTGCCGATGGCACAAAACATAGCGACAGTTTACTCTTTATGTGGAAGCCAATATATCCTAAATTATAAGCTCATACATGTCCCTTTATTGGGCTCGAGCCTCCTTCACACTAGGGATGTTAAAAAATAATCGATTTTTATTTTAATCGATTATTTTTTTCTAATAATCGATTTTTTATAATCGATTTATATAGTAATATTAATCGATTTTTAAAAAATCGATTATATAAATTATGCGTTTTAATCGATTTTTATGAAAAGCGCCATCTATGGAACGGATGAATAAAACTCGAAGTAAATCCATTATTATTTACAAGTTAAGAGTGCCATAATATATGTAGTTGTTGGTAAACAATAAAAATGTCTTCCAATAGTAAAACATCTAAAAGCGGTTGGCGAAAATATTTTTCGATTAAGAAACATACAGCAATATGCAAGTACTGTTCGAAAGAGCTAAAAACTTGCAGTAATACTACAAATTTAAAACAGCATACATACATACCATCACGCCATGTCCCTTGCAGGGTAGGCAGAGAGAACAGAGTGCCAAAGAATTCTATCCTTGCATACTTCACTCGCTTCCTCAACATTCATAATTCTCTTCATACAGGCTCGCCGGTTTCGGAGACTCTTGACTCCACCTTCCTTCAGTACATGACCGATCTGGTCTAGGTAAGTCAGTCTCGGTCTCCCCCGGTACCTACATCCTTCCACTTTCGCATTGTATATCTTCTTAACCAGACGTTCGTTCGGCATTCTTTCCACATGCCCGAACCATTGGAGCATTCCCTTTTGCACCTTTACACCAATACTCTCTTTCATACCTATTCGCTCTCTAACGTCGTCGTTACGAATGCGATCGATCAGCCTAACTCCACAGATTTTCCTTAGAGATCGCATTTCGACCGCATTAATTTTACTTTCATACTTTTTTCTGATTACCCAACTCTCGCTTCCATATAGTAATGTTGGGACAAGCACTGCGTTATGTATTGCTACACGTGCCTTCTGGCTGAGGTGGTGGCTCCCGAGAAGTTGTCCCAACGCTCCGTTCACTCTATTTCCCGCATTTACTCTTCGCTCTATATCAGTGGTGTACCTTCCATCTCGGCTAAATTCACATCCAAGATATACAAATTCATCCACTTGTTCTAGTACATCATTACCTATTGTTACTCTTACATCTGTTCTGGCTTCATCTCTTTCAAAGACCATTATTTTGGTTTTACTCACATTCATGTGTACACCCCTGTTCTTACAATCTTCTGTCATTGTGTCGACTAGGGTCTGCAGGTCAGTCGCTGACTGCGCCAGCAAGACTGCATCATCTGCATAGAGCAGAGCACTGACCACTGAGTCGCCCATCTGGACTCCCACATTCATATTGTTCAACCTTCGGAGACATTTATCCAGATATATGATAAACAGCCTGGCTGACAGAACGCACCCCTGCTTAACGCCGATATTGACGTCAAACCAAGGCGACATTCCATCATCCAGCCGCACACAGGCTCTACAGCCCATGTAACTGAACTGCACAGCCTGTAGCAGTTTACCGTTAATACCATACTCCGGTAAAATGTCCCAAAGTTCCTCCACAAAACTGCAGAAAACCCTCTGACCTAGAGCCAGATGCTTCTCCACAATGTAGAACATCCCCTTCCACTCTTGAAACCTCCTTGTGCCTCACACAGTAAACCACATCGGACTCTATCCTCATTCTTCTTTCAATAATTTTAGCATACACTTTTGCTGCCAAACTGGTCAAGCTTATGGCTCTGTAATTTGCGCAGTCATAACGTGAACCCTTGTTTTTAAACAAAGGCACGATGACTGTGCTATTCCAGTCCCTGGTAACCATTCCCGAGCTCCAACATAAATTGAGGAACAACAGGAACGCCTCCCAGACACAGGAGCCGCCAAGCTTGATCATCTCGGCAGACACCATATCAATGCCCGCTGCCTTAACATTTTTCAAATTTCTTATCGCCCATTCAACTTCATCCATACTGATGCCATCGGAGGATGCCGGTGCCAAATGTTGATCTACTAGACCACATGCAACACCGGCGCCAACCCGAGTATCCGCATACATATCGCCAAAATATTCACTCCATCGGCTTAACACGTCTTGTATTTGTGTAAGAATGTCTCCACCTTTAGACCTTATTTTATTCATTCTGAAGGCTGACCAACCACCCCGAGACCTCTTCACCTCTCTCCAAAAGAGTTTGGTGTTACCCTCGAAGTTTTTAGCCAGCCTATCTTCTGCACTCATATTTGTTCTATCACGTTTCTCTTTCACTAAGGCCTTGGTGTCATTCTTACATTGCCGATATATTTCTTTCTTCTGTTCAGTCATACTGTCATTCAGATTCAAAAAAGAGACATAGTCCAGCCACGCTTTCTTCTTTTGCTCTACGGAAGCTGCCACTTCCGCATCCCGCCAAGGATCACCATTTGTTATTCTATGCCTCTTTGAGCTTCCACATACTTCTTTCGCTGTATCTACCATACTCTCTTTCAATATTCTCCAGCATTCTTCTATGTCCGATTGCGGCTGGCTTGCCATCGTCAGCCGTTCTCGGACACCCTCTGCATACTTTTCTCTTACACACTCTTCTTGCAACCTTTCAATCTTTATCCTTTCAAGCCCTCCGAAGTGGACACGCTCTCGCCAGTGCTCCCACTTTCTGAACAGACCGCTAAATCTCGCAATAACGAGATAGTGGTCCGTTATCGACTGTGGAGCCCCTGTAGGCTCTTGCGTCCAATATTTTGCTTCGGAGGTGACTGTCTATCAAAATTAAATCTATTATACTTTTCTGTTCATTCCTTCTCCATGTATACATATGAATGTCCTTATGTTGGAAAAATGTGTTTGACATAATAAGGTTTCTTTCCATGCATACATCCGCAATGAGCCTACCTGCGTCGTTCACTCTCTTATCACCAAATGGACCAAGTACGTCCTCATAGTCGGGACGCTTGGTCCCCACCCATCCGTTCAAATCGCCGCATACAATCCCGCGTTCACTGGTTTCTGCCATATCCAGAACTTTCCTAACATTATCCCAAAACTTCTCCAGGTCTGATGCCATCGAGGATCCTACGGGAGCATATGCTACAATCATGAAAGGTGACACCTAGTTTTACACGGACCCAAAGAAGTCTGGGATCATAAATGCCGTAATCCTTCACACCTGAGGCCAAGCGAGAGGACAACAGCACTCCTACCCCCATGCTGGCTCGATCGCTCTGTGGTACACCAGACCACAGAGCCATCCCGCCACCAGGAAGATCGCAGGCATCGCTGCTCCTTCGCTTGGTCTCTGTTACACAGAGCACGTCTAGCTGTTTGTTCGCCATGACGGTTATCAGCTCGTGAAACTTACCTTCCACACAACCTCTTACATTCCACGTACCCACCCGGCACTCTGCTCTCCTCGACTCGCCTGACTGGGCAAGGCGTGATGGGTGGTAGCCCCCATCGCCGCATCTGCCGATTTTCGTACCGACGGGGGCGGGTCGGTACGCGTCGCCTCCGGGGGACACCCTAACCCGCACTGCGGTACGCATATTAGCCGGATTGAAGTCTGACTAGACTGGCAGGGGACGCGACGTGCACGCTCCGGACTATGTCCCCCTATATGGACCGGACTATGCCTCCCTTAAAAAAATCATCATCATGTCAGGCTATTACCGTCCACTGCTAGACGTAGCCCTAAATGTAAAATAGTACTGGACATTTATGGCATTTTTTTTGTTGTGATTTATATTTTAGTTTTTGAGACAATAAGGTTGTTATTTTGTGAGGATGCTCATCATTTCATTTTTATGATAATAAAAAAAATGTGTCAATAATCACATTTGGTTTCCTTATTCCTTACCTTGAAAATTTAAAGGAATATTGGCTTAGATGAATTTTTAGATTTCAATTGGTCGATTTTTTATTCATATAATTTTATTTGATTTTAATCTGATAAATTGTTAATATGAATCTCTTAGGTTTATTATTGGAATATGAAAAGTATTATATATTTTTAAATAATAGGAAAAAATCGATTTTTTCGTAAAAATCGATTATTTATTTTGATAATAATCGATTTTTGGGAAATCGATTAATATTAAATAAAATAAAAATCGATTTTTATTTAATCGATTTTTTTCCAGTAACCTCACATCCCTAGTCACTCCTGCGGTGTAACATCTATAATAACACACTTTGTTACATAACGTTGAACGAAACGCGTAAGTGCGCATGAAATGCCTACATCTTACGACGTTTTGGTCGCGAGAAAATTACAACTATAAAGCGATCTAGCGCTGTGTGCTTCAATGTTCGTGTTAGATTGCCTATTTATTCTTTTAGCGCTGCAGCGGACTTTAATTTAACTGTTACCAAAATGGAACAAAATATTTATTCGGGATAGCTTCTCTATACATATAACTCTATGCCTAATATGTATTTGTTCGAGTTATAGTTTAATATAGATTTCTGTATGTAAAAAAGAAAGTGTTATTTAATTGTCTACTTTATCATCATCATCTTTTAGTTATCATCGTCCATGTCGTCGTTATATGTTTCCCAAAAGAGAGACGTTGCCCACTCTCCTGGTGTGACACTCATTCGATTTTTACGACTCTCACGGGTAAGTAAGACGTGACAATTGTATACTATCCCATAGCTACTCGAGGAGTAGTAGAGAGTAGAGGGAGTAGTAACATCTACTTATTTTTAATAAATAAGATGAACTAACCTTTCGTGAAAGTTACCTTAGTGGTTAATATCCAATATTGATATACGGCATATCTAAATGTAGGGTTTTAACATTATTATTTTGATATTAAAATTTATTTAGAATCCATATTTTCTTTTAAATCAAATACATAAGCTACACGTCATGCCAAGACAAAATACAAACACCATTTGATCACCACGAGTGCATGCAATACCAAACGCTCACACTATATTACTAAACATTAATCTTTAATACACGAACAAAATCTAAGGAGATGATAATCGTTCGTACGTATTCTTAGATCGAACACCCGGGGTAAACTAATATAAAATTATAAATTATAAAACAATAATAATTAAATTTTTAACCTACAATTTTTTTTATAAAGGTAAGCTCACATTAGTTGAAATTAATCGGTAATGAATAAATGTATGTTCGTTATCTCTTATGTCAGTTTGCTACTCAAAATCGTATTGTGAATGTAATTATGATACCGACGCCTAAATAGAGTAAGATGCCGGAGCGTCGCCTTTAGATAGTAGTCGAAAGGGTAACCAATCGAACGGGTCACCGATGACACGAACCGGGTACCGGTGACCGGTATGTGCCGGGAGGTTATGGGATCACTCACTGTTCCCTCCAGCATCTTGATTAGATTGGATGGGGCGTGAATGTACGAAAAAATACGTATAATTGACATTTTGTAAATTGGTTAAAATATGAAGTTGCAAATAGATCTCTTCTTTATAATTTACACAGTGAAGCAGGGAAAGGTTAGATAGTATATAAGTTTAGCTCTCAAATTAAGAATTATGAAGCGAGTGAAGTATGCAAGGATAGAGTTCTCTGGCACTCTGTTCTCTCTGCCTACCCTGCAAGGGACATGGCGTGATGGTATGTATGTATGTATTATTGTACAAAAAAGTCACCCGAATGAATTTGTATATCTTGGATGTGGATTTAGCCGAGATGGAAGGTACACCACTGATATAGAGCGAAGAGTGAATGCGGGAAATAGAGTGAACGGAACGTTGGGGCAACTTCTCGGCAGCCACCACCTCAGCCAGAAGGCACGTGTAGCAATACATAACGCAGTACTTGTCCCAACATTACTGTATGGAAGCGAGAGTTGGGTATGCAGAAAAGAGTATGAAAGTAAAATTAATGCGGTCGAAATGCGATCTCTGCGGAAAATCTGTGGAGTTAGGCTGACCGACCGCATTCGTAACGACGACGTAAGAGAGCGAGTAGGTATGAAAAAGAGTATTGGTGTAAAGATGCGAAAGGGCATGCTCCGATGGTTCGGACATGTGGAAAGAATGCCGAACGAACGTCTGGTTAAGAAGATATACAATGCGAAAGTGGAAGGATGTAGGTACCGAGAGAGACCGAGACTAACCTACCTAGACCAGATCGGTCATGTACTGAAGGAAGGTGGAGTCAAGAGTCTCCGAAACCGGCGAGCGTGTATGAAGAGAATTATGAATGTTGAGGAAGCGAGTGAAGTATGCAGAGATAGAGTTCTCTGGCACTCTGTTCTCTCTGCCTACCCTGCAAGGGATATGGCGTGATGATATGTATGTAAGTCACCTGCAATGTTAATTATGTAAATAACTTAATAGTTGTTTAAAATTTCAGATTTAGTGTTTACAATCATGTGTATACGTTTGACCGAGGTTATTGTGTATTAAAAAATGCAAAACGTCAAAATGCACTTCTTAGATTAGATAAACTATAAATTATGTCTAGAGGCGTCAGAAACAGCATTTTTGCCCTACATTTTAAGGAATTACTCTCGATTTTCCCAAGATCCCAGCATCAGATCCTGATACCCTGCATATGGGACCACCCTTAGAGTATCCTCTTTCTAACAAAGAAAGAATTATAAAAATCCATCCATAATTGGCGCTGCTATCGCGTAACACACATACAAAAATAAAAAAACCGGAGGTGTCAAGGGACACCCGGATGGAACGAAGTTCTATTTTAATTATATAATTTTTTTCTGCCTTAAGCGATTTTTATCGTTATATTTTAGCCAATTTGCAAAATATCTTTATAAATTATAGCCTATGTGTTATTCTGATGTGCAAGCTATATTACTATAAATTTCATCAAAATCCATTCAGTAGTTTTTACGTGAAAGAGCAACAAACATGTTCACATCCATACATTATTACAAACTTTCACGTTTATAATATTAATAATAGGATATACAATTCCACTAGACTACCAAAACTTTTCGGCCCCGAGCTCGAACGCGAGCCGGCCACGCGGCCCGGTCACGGGCGAAAATAATTTCGTTGCGCATTATTTTGATTTTGCTATATCTCTTAAGGTATTGATTTAATTTGCATGGTCTGAAGGAAAAAAAATAGCTTCAGGAAATGCTCAAGCCAACTAATGTATTTAAAATGATAAGGATTAATACAGTATTTGTGTAAATAGCTTTTCAATTACCGTTTTATAATAGAACATTTTTT
This sequence comes from Lymantria monacha, assembly GCA_905163515.2. NCBI lineage: Eukaryota > Metazoa > Arthropoda > Insecta > Lepidoptera > Erebidae > Lymantria > Lymantria monacha. Next base: position 22,198,230 of record LR991082.1, read on the forward strand.
AAAGTATTAAAATGGATATAGTATGTTATCCTTAAGAGATAGATATATACCATCGCGGACTTTTTTGTAGGCCTTTTTAAGCTGTATAATACTGTAGTACTTTATTTTGATCTATTTCGTAGGGTTCAGCCAGCGTTTGCAATGTAAGTGCAAAATAATGTGTTTATTTACGACATCACATTAGAAACCTCTAAAATTATCAGTGTTTCTCTAGTACATTATGCATATATTATACATATAAACCTTCCTCTTGAATCACTCTATCTATAAAAAAAATCGTCGCGACACCACACTGTTCAATGCGAAATAGAAATGAAAATATCTGGCTTGCTTTCTATAAGAGAGAGAGAGAGACAGACAGAGAAACATGCGACGCCGCACAGCTTACAATACCTAGCTTACTATAGCAAAAAGTGTCGTGACAACTTTTCGTAAGAATTTTTTCCGTCTAGCCCCCTTTCACAACGCGCGATAAGGAACTTCGTTCCAAAAACCAAACTAATGATATCTTTGGGCATTTTGGTAAAACATGAAAATACCTACACGTAAACCACTATTACATCATATTCACTACACTTCAGCATCTTATCTGTATTATACCTATTACATAAAATACCAGCAAAATTATTCAATATAACGCTATAAAACACTAATGCAATTAATATAAATCAAAAGCGTGACGTGACATTTCCATATTCCTGCCAAAAATTTATACAGGTATGCTACGAGCTACTCGTATGTTCTGAACACAGCCCGCCCATTCCGCCCGGGGCTACAGAAAAACGGTGTGTGGTCCTATAACCCGCCATGTTCCCTCCACATCGCCATCAGCTCGGCCACTAGTTTCACTTTCTTAATATCCGTGGCCGGCCCAGCGGGTTACTCTTTTAGGTATAGTATAGTCCCCGTCGACGCCCCGGCAGCAAACAACAGTGTTGCCGGCGCATCGCCCTCGCGGGCGACCTTTTTGCAGATGCGGACTAATCCCCGACGTATCCATCTGCGAGGTGGCATCAGGCGCAGGTACTCGCACCTGCGCCGCCGATCTTTCAAGGCTTACTATTTTTTTCTAGAATTCTTTGCAAAATAAGATCCTTTTTTAGTCTATGGTACAATCCTTTTAAAAATAAAGCTGGCAACTTAGATTCGTAGCATTCACAAACTTCATAAAGTTATTTGTCAAATAGGACTTGACAGTTTTTAAAATATCATATTTTCGATATATCGATACTTTTAAATATATCAATATTCAAGTTTGATATATCGAAGCAAATTATCGATTTATTGATCTATTAAAAAAAATCGAACATCTACTAAAATTATTCACCCAATCCTATTATCCAGTATATGTACTAAAAAATTGTATGTAAATAAACCTCTGGTGTTGCTAAGGTCAATATGCAGCAGTAACACTTACCGTCAGTTGTGCTGCAAGTAGAGATGCAAAAAACGGCTCACTGAAAAGAAAAGAGAGCTATAGCTCTTTTGATCAAAAGAGCTACATCACTCTTTTAGTTCACTTAGTTCATATTTATCTTGAGTTCATTTAGCTCATCAAGAGAGCTAGTATTGACTTGAGTTAGCTCATTTCACTTCACGGTTCTAACTCTTTTGAATAGTTCAAAGTCGGAACTACGCGATTATTAAGCGATAAGTTTGATATGTATGAGCATGTAAAATTCTGATTGGTGATCGCAGGATGAGATATAAAATATATTTATGTAAAAAAATAAATAAAATTGAAATTTATAAAATCCGATTACGAAATGAAAAATGATGTCGCAAGCGGGATTCGAACCCGCGCCTATTGGGATTCCGGCCCAATCGTGCTGCCACTACACTACCGCGACTAATTGTAGGACATGCAAATTTCACTTCGTATTATATTTACGTCTTAAGGTGACGGTATGCTATCTACCCGACAATGTTTACACATTGTTATAGGCTTAATACTTCAAACTTTACAGTTAGAATTGTATTAAACGATGACACAACCTTGTTATTTAAATTACTGAAATTTAGCATTTAATATGCTTAATTATTTATAAAATCCGATTACGAAATGAAAAATGATGTCGCAAGCGGGATTCGAACCCGCGCCTATTGTGATTCCGGCCCAATCGTGCTGCCACTACACTACCGCGACTAATTGTAGGACATGCAAATTTCACTTCGTATTATATCTTATATTTACGTCTTAAGGTGACGGTATGCTATCTACCCGACAATGTTTACACATTGTTATAGGTATACACATTATATCATTTTTCATTTCGTAATTGGATTTTATAAATAATTAAGCATATTAAATGCTAAATTTCAGTAATTTAAATAACAAGGTTGTGTCATCGTTTAATACAATTCTAAGTGTAAAGTTTGAAGTATTAAGCCTGTAACAATGTGTAAACATTGTCGGGTAGATAGCATACCGTCACCTTAAGACGTAAATATAATACGAAGTGAAATTTGCATGTCCTACAATTAGTCGCGGTAGTGTAGTGGCAGCACGATTGGGCCGGAATCCCAATAGGCGCGGGTTCGAATCCCGCTTGCGACATCATTTTTCATTTCGTAATCGGATTTTATAAATAATTAAGCATATTAAATGCTAAATTTCAGTAATTTAAAATTGAAATGTCTGTTTGCAATTTAAATTATTAAAAGCAGCTTTTCACCAAATGCATATGGGCTGACAGTATCGACAGCGTCCAGAAATTTGACGGCTTGCACTGATAATTATTATTTTTATTGAATATTGTAATTCAAAGGTGAATATAATTTTTTTAAATATGACTTTTTATTTTTCAATCATTTTTTTTTGTTAAACATATAACTTGTACGTTTGGTACTTGCAATAGTCACAATGCAAATCGGAACATACTCAATACTTTTTCTGTTCGGCGGTGATCGGCATAGATCGCGCACTTTCGGTCGTCGACAGCTTTCATGACATGACGACGCGAGTAAAAGAGCCGATTGAGTCGTCGAACTATTAAATGAACTACTGAGCTAATGTGAGTTAGATTGCAATTAAAGAGCTAGTTCATTTGTATCTCTCATTTAGGACCTACCCAAGGCTAGCTGCAAGCTCGTTTGCCACCATAGGCAATAAAAAATATATATTAATCAACTAAGAAAAGAAATAATCACAATATAATGTAAATTAAGCATATTAGATTAAATTTACGATGTTTTGTAGATTAAATAAGTTATGGGAATATAAAAATTTATAAAAAAAAATTGACTCAATTCTACTTACTTTTCAACATCGAAATATCGTCCTAAAATATTAGTAATTAATATCGATATATCAAATTATCAATATTCAACGAACAACACTCTTACTGTCAAATCAATGTGTCAAACTGGATCACCAAAATAAATGTAATTCTTCAAAATATTTTGTAATTGTTGAACTTTTTGACCTATAGTCTATTTTTATCATGTAATAATTGAATATTTGAACACATAGGTATAATGATTTTCAAAAATGTTTGGTGTCTTGCCGACTTGACGAACACTTGGTAAGAAATCAAATAAAAGTTGAGGTTATATATATTGGATTAACCATTATCATAAAAGTTATATTTTTATCATTTTAGCAAACCTGTACTTTTGCAACAGTATAGAAATGGACTTGGTAATGTTCGAGTGCACTTCCGTAGCTCGCTCCATAATTCACGACGTGGCGCACGGAATACCAAAGAACCGACGCCGCTGGAGAACCTTAGAGTAGATTCTAGCCCACTATATCCAAGTGCATTAATAAAACCATTCTTTTTTACTGTTGGTGTAAGTTATACTGATATTTTACGTAATTATTTCAACGCTGATAAATCTGTTGTAACGAACTCTGATCTTGGCTAAAAACAAAAACTTTGATCCTATTCAATAAACATATCATATCACAGTGTACTTTGGAACACAATTTTAGTAATAGTTAAACTTTTATTGCTTTTATTTGATACTTCTAGCTGACTCAAGCAAATCTGTTCTGTATATATTTAAAATAAGAAAATATTAAATTCCTGATTGCAACATTAGATACTGCATCCTAAGCATTGTTTTAGTAGTCTAACACCATGTTCACAATATTGTGTTTCAAATTAAATCAATTTAGGGCACATCAGTTGGATTAAAGGATAGATAGAAACTATTTATTTTGTTTTATATACATATATAAAGAAAAATCTAACAACTAAAACAAGATGAGAGATACTTCAGTGATACAAGTGTCAGCTTTAATAGCATTTCTTAAACATTGGCAACTTTTAATCTGTTTTCTGCTATTTAATTTTTTTGTTTAAATTATTGAAGGTTACCACAGTTAGTCTTGGTACATGCATGATATGGGAATATGAAAAGCTACGGGCACACGCTTCATCATTTTTTCGAAAATCTAGTGCATGGCTAAGTGCACAGCAGAGAAGAGGAAAGCCAGTAAGTTTTATCAATTAATTATTTGAAAAATAGTTGTATTGCTCCTATCCTAACTTTAACCTCGGTGAAGAACTTTTCAATTCTATTATTGTACTTACAACTGTGCCCATTTAAATGACAATATACTTGATATTGTTGACCGTCTGGTAACGAAGTAAGAATACAAATCACCACCTCCTATCTTACCCGTGGGTTATCGTAAGATATGACTAAGGGATACAAAAGGCATATAACATCTATGCAAGAGAAGAAAAACTGGAAACAAAACCCTATACCAACACGTTTGACCAGTGTGGTATAGCAGGTCAATTTCCCTCCCATTATGGAAGAAGGTCAAGCCCAACAGTGCGACATATGAGCTGAGATGATGAAGATGATACTTGATGTTATATGGAGCATATATTGTTAAATGTAGATGTATTTCATCTCTGCTTAGTACTTTAACAAGAGACATGTGAGAGAAAGAAACTAAATATTAAGGACATTAAATATTTTGGTATTGACAATGGCTCAATTTTGTCGTTTACCAAAAAGATTAGTTGAATTATCAAAAAATGTATATTTGTCCCTATAGCTGGCCATTTTGCATATAAAACATTTTTTTTTCTATTTTATTCACTTTATAATTTCATGTTAGATAATAAAAAAATACTTTTTTACATCATTGTGACGTTAGTCAGTTCATTCTATTTTCAACAGTGATTTATTATTTATAGAGATCTGAACCTGGAGCTATTACAAAATGGTGGAACTCTCTAAGGGAAAGTGAAAAAGTATTCTATCCTATATTGGCAGCCAACGTTTTGGTGTTTGGAGGATGGCGTATAAGGCAATTGCAGCCTTTTATGATTAAATATTTCTGCTCAAATCCATCTGGCAGTTAGTATATTTTATATAATTTAAAAAGTATTAACATGAAATAAATTATCCTATATTTTATGTTGTATGGAATAATTTTATAATGCAGGACATTTCAGCTAAAGCTTTAGAAGAATATTATAAATGTATTAGAAACAAGAGAAGGAAAAGTCGAAACAAAACCTTATACCAAAACCTGATCTGCGTGGGAATTGATTAGAAACAATTATTATGCATTTAAGATCTATAGAAATGATTTAATTTCATATATCTAATACCAACTTAGTCAGTAATAAATAAGTAATTTTTATATCAGTTTCCTTTGACAGGTGCAAAATGTCTGCCTATGTTACTGTCAACATTCAGTCACTATTCAGCTCTGCATTTAGCTGCTAATATGTATGTCCTTTATAGCTTCATGCCAGGTAAGATTTATCAATCAATATATTATGTAACTTAACCCTACTTGTTATTATGATCGTCTAGATTATACCTAGAAAAGTATTCTTACATTCAATGTTTTTTGATTGAAATGAGTTCAGTTTTCATAAGTTTGTTATTCAATCCATATTTGTTTTATTACTAAGCAATTTCCATGTGATGAAGTAAGAGTATAATTCATCATTGCCTTTGTTATCCTTGGGTGTCGTAAAAGATGTCTGAGTAAAATGATATACAGAGAATATGCAAGAGAAGAAAATTCGAAACACATTCCTATAACAACACTTCTAACGAGCATGGTATAGTGGGTCAATTTCCCTCAAAAATCTCCAGTAACAGGTGTTATATTTAAAAGAAAAAGAAACTTCTGATAAACATATAATAACAATTGTGACCAACCTACTGGCTAAGAGTGTAAATTTTGTTGTTATCCTCACCTCAGGGGGGGTCTATAAGTCCAACAGTAGTTGTTATCAGGCCGGTGGGCCGATTGATAGCTTTGAAAAGAAGTGGTGGTGTATACCTACTACACACAGAAGTTCTTTATTTTTTTTAATAATTCCTTAGTATGCATTTTCATGATTCCTACAGAGAGAACTATCATGGTCTCGTTTTTTGTTATCTGGACATCCTGTCGATGGAGATGTGAAGATGACCTGTGCTCCTCTTACCTGCCGTATTTCCTCTCCATCACCATTACGGTTGACAACCCCGACGAGTTACCCTTTCAGATACCATCTCATATACATATATAACATGTAGTACATGTCCATCTACAAGCCTAAAACGTAAATTTATAACAATTTAATTGTTTTCAAGGCACTCCTTTTCAATATCTTGGCTCTCTCGGTGGTACACCAGACACCCGCTAGAAATACACGCTACTAAAGTTATATTTTTAGAAATGCACAATTTATATAAAAGTAACTATCCCTAGCGCTTTACATATAGATACTGCAATTGGGTACTATTACCAAATGTTCCATTTTTGTTGTAGCTGCTGTATTATCATTAGGAAAGGAACAATTTACAGCAATGTACTTTAGTGCCGGTGTTATTAGCAGTTTTGCCAGCTTTGTTTATAAAGTACTAGCTAATCAGCCTGGTCTAAGTCTCGGAGCGGTAAGCATACTATAACAAATTATTACATCTATTAGAGCAGCACCTAATAATTTAGCGAAATAATATAAAAAGAAAAATAACGTGCAAAAGAAACTTCATTCTAAGTTTTAAATATTATTTTCTTCATATCTATATTTATATAAAATAGGTTGATACCCGGTGATAGATTATGGCTTCTTTTTTTGCTGCGGTCTATGGTCTGGTCTCACCTCGCTAAAGCCGTCCGGGGCGACAGATGAAGAGACGCGCGACCCCATAGGCCCGCTCTGCAATCAGTGTTTCCACTTTTAGGGATTTCGCCCTATTTCAGGGCGAAACTGCTAATTTAAAATCTGGCTTAGGGCCATTTAATATTTTTAGGGATTTAGGGTAATTTGGGGTAAAATGACCTGGTGAAAATCGCTGGACGGCAATACGTTGAAATGATGATGAATTCAGATTTGACTTTGAAAATGTTTTCTATTTTATAAAATATGTAGATCCACAAATTGTACGACAGTTGGAAAATCGTTCTATAACACATCCTGTGTTCAGCCATTTCAGTTTATTAAGTAATAAATGTAATATACAAAAAGCGGATAATAAATGGCGTCAACAAGCCCTTATTGAAGCGAATTATTTCAAGGTAAAAAGTGAAGAAGAGGTCACAAAACTACTAACGGAAGTATATTGAAATAAAGTGTTGAGCTTGTAAGATCATTTTGGAACTTACAAATACCAAAACCTTGAAGTTGTGATTTCACTTCTATTAGCACTGCCATCTTCGAATACTGAGGTAGAAAGATTACTCGGTGTACTAAAAAAAATGTAAAACTTATAAAAGAAACAGGCTTCACAATGAAACCCTCAACGATTTGTTGCATACCAAACTAGGTATGACAAGCTTGATTTTAGAACCTAACAGACAAATATTGAATGCAGCTCAAAAACTTAAGCCCAGTGCTTTAGCTTCAGCATCACATTGTTCACCATCTACTTCTTTCACAGATTAAAATTAATTCTTCTTATGATTAATTATTTACTACCTCTGATTAATAGATGAAAATTAAAATAAATATTCAAACCATCAAGTTTTGCTTTATTTTGAACTCATTTAAACTTTGCGCCCTAAATCAAGGATTTTCAGAGAATAATTAAGGTATTTAGGGCATTTATTAGAAAAATCTAGGGTAAAACTAAAACCTGATAGTGGAAACACTGTCTGCAATGCACCTCTCCACGTCGTGCGAGTGGGCCACCGGAACCCGGTCTTTGTCGTCGGTGGCCTACCCGGCGTGATAAATTATGGCCTAAAATACTACTCAATAGTAAAAAGATAAACAGTAGAAGAGTACTTACTTTTTCTCAAGACCTTTTATGATCTGTGAATGCTTTAATATTAAAGCCAAAATTTCATATTTTGGATATGAATGTTATATTCAATTTAAAGGGCGAATCGTAGCTAACTGTATATATAGTGTAAAGAAGATTTGGGCTGTAAAGAAGAACAAAATTCGACTGTAAAATAATTTTATAGTAAATGACAAGTACCATTCAAAATATCGCGCGAAGTTTTAGCAATTAAATTATTTGATTCTCGAACTGCTTCTAAGTCGAAAACTGAAAAAATTGTTTCTTGTTCATTTCTCTTGACATTCGAATTATCAAGATACCAATGTGTAAACAATGTCGGATAGATGGCACACATCTTCTTAAAAGACGAAAATATACGATGCGAGAATTGAATGTTCTACAATAGTTCACGGTGGTGTAAGTGGCAACACGATTGGAACGGATTTCCAATAGGAGTGGGTTCGAATCCCACTTGTGACAATAATTTTTCGCTCGTAATCGAGTTTTTAGAGATACCAACATATTTATTCTGAGTAAGAGTCAAACCCTTTACGTAAGAGGTCACTACTTAGAACATTTGCCAACAATGCAGCCGACCAATAAATATTTTTTTGTATATTTGATTTGATATTTTTTGCCTAATATTTGTTTTGATATGTCTAATTTTGTTTCAGTCGGGAGCAATCATGTCAGTTTTAGCATACGTATGTGTGCAATATCCTGACACCAGGCTCAGTATTATATTCCTTCCTATGTACACATTTGCAGCTGGAACGGTAAATATTTTTTTAACTTTTTATGTGATGCTTATCTCGTAACTTATAATTCTAGTTATTCACTAAAAAACCGTTGCCAGTTAATGAAATTCGTGAGTAATTAATTTTCTTAGAATTTACTGGAATCACTAACATTAAATATGGCCTCTTAAGTGTTCCGGACCACTTGAATCAATCTTAATGCTTTGACTGCACAGATGGCGTAGTGGTTAAGATACCTTACGACCTTCCATGAGAGCCGTGGGTTCGATTCCCACACGGGACAATACTTTGTGCGATCCACAAAGTGTAGGTACTATATGTATATATATTTATCTATCTACTTATCATCTCCCTTAGTCGTTTTTTACAACACACCCGGATAATAAACGGGGTGGAATTGTATACTTACTCCGCCACCATACAGAAAATTAAAATATTAACTTCTTTTTATTTCAGGCTATAAAAGTTATTATGAGTGTAGATTTCGCTGGTGTAATATTTGGATGGAAATTTTTTGACCATGCGGCCCATTTAGGCGGCGCATTGTTTGGAATGTAAGTAAATTTACAGTTGAACAATTTAACTACATTTGGCATAATATAATAAGTAGCATTTCTATACTAAATTCGATACAATACATATGTATAATTGAAAAAAAGAGGTTTATTATATATTATATGTAAAGTAATGCCTTATATGTCGAACAAAGTTAATATTTATTAATATGGCAATTATGCTCTTCTAACATTAATTTTCTGACGCATTTCGTGGAATAAATAATTCTATATATTCCCTCTTTCCGATAGTTAAATACATATATTAGTTTGTAATTTCATTTCTATTCCATGAACAATTTTAGGTGTCCCCATCCGTGTATTGCGTACAGTGTAATCTATAACAGCTCAACATTCATCTCAGCTCATATATGTCCCACTGCTGGGCTTGAGCCTCATTCAAACTAGGAGGGAAATTGACCTACTACATTACGCTGGTCAGACATGTTGGTGTACAATTTTATTTCGAGTTTTTCTTCTCTTGCATAGATTTTACATGCATATTTTATTCCTTAATCGTCTTTTACGATCACCCACGGGTAAGATAGGGGATGGTGATTTGTATTCTTACTCCATCACCACACGAAAAAATTTACGATAGATCCTTCCAATATTGCTTTATTTTGTAGCAGTCTTAGCATAAACAAATTTGATTGAACTCGTTTTTAATTATTATAACAAATCATACCCTTAAATGTAACCCAGACAAAGAATGACTATAAGATGTGGAATTCTATGGTGTAGGCATGCGTCCAATACTGAATGGAGATGAATTGTCCTTTTCTTTTTCTATCTAACTTTTAAACGTAATTTCCATAATATAATAGACTAAATATTTTTTTACAGGTACTGGTGTCGTTGGGGTAGTGACTCTATATGGGGTAACAGAGATAAATTCCTACAATATTACCATAACATCAGGAAAAGTGATTCCAATAGATAGCAAAGTACTACAAAGTATATTATAGCAAAATACTTAAAAATTGTATTAGGAGTATCTAATTTTATATCCAATATAAAACGTAACTTATAGTGCAATCTTTAAGTTTTATAGTGAAAATTATTTGTTAAGAAAAATTTATGCAAATGTCTACGGAGTATATGGTTTCTAAATTACCCTCGCATTTTATTCGACATGTATTCTTTGCAAAGCTCATGAGGTTGAAGTGGTGTCGTAGCTCATATATGTCCCACTGCTGGACTCGAGGCTCCTCCACAATGAGAGGCAACTACAACAACCTACTATGACGCACTAGTCGGATTGGTTTCCTTTTCTTCCATAGATGTTATCTGTCAGCAAGTACTCTTAAAGCCAACGCTCTTCCGTTCAAATATATTGTCGAGGATGTTCGTCGTTAACAGACGACAAAATACGTCTAAACGTTTAATAAATACTCAACTCTATTTTTAAGTCATAACATTGATATTTAAACATGGTTTCGCTTATAAATAATATCTCACATTTGTCACCAAACGTAGATTTGACTTAACTAACGCCTGTTCCTTGCCCACCAGCTAGGAAAGGATATAATATGTACACATACATACATATCATCACGGCATATCCCTTGCAGGGTAGGCAGAGAGAACAGAGTGCTAGAGAACTCTATCTTTGCATACTTCACTCGCTTCCTCGACATTCATAATTCTCTTCATACACGCTCGGCGGTTTATGGTATATGTATATACACAATAAAAATAAGAAAGAAAAAGTGTGCTTGTGAAGTATTAAGGGTCTGTGCTATGTACCGGCGATGTAGGTCGTACATAAGATCTGCTGTTGGAAACTCCGATGAGTTCAGTGTTGGGGTGGGCCTGCACCAAAGGTCGGCGTTAAGTCCTTACCTCTTCCTGTTGATAATGGATGCCTTAACATCGGAGATACAGGAAGAGGCACCCTGGTACCATGCTTTTCGCTGACGACATTGTTCTCATCGGAGATGGGCTTGAGGTCCAGAGCATGCTGGAAAAATGGCGCTGTAGACTCATAACGTTGGCTTGAAAATCAGCAAACAAAAACAGAGTGCATGTTCTGCGATTTCGGCGGTCTTTCCAATTTTACATCCATATCTCTAGATGTAGTAGTAGTAGTACTTATACCAAAATGCTCTAACTTTCGAAACCTCTTACTTATCCAAAGCAATGGTGGCCTGGATCGTGCGGGTGAGGCACAGAATTGACGCGGGATGGATGAAATGGCGACAGATCACGGGTAACATATGTGACTACCCTTAAAATTTAAGAGTAAAATATACAAAACCTTAATGTGGCCTGCCTTATTGTATGGGCCAGCATGTTGGACTACAAAGCCACGGATGAGAGACGGCTGCATGTAGCAGAGATGCGAATTTTAAGATGGATGTGTGGCTTGACGAGAATGATAAGATAAGAAATGAGTGTATAAGAGAAAGTTTGAAAGTGGCGCCAGTGACGGAAAAGTTGAAAGTGAACGCCTGAGTTGGTATGGACATATGATGAGACGGGACGAAAGTAATGTTATGAGAAAAGTTTTAAGTATGAATGCTGAAGAATTAAGGGTACGGGAAAACCGAAGAAGAATGGATTGCATGAAGCATGATATGGATAGGAAGGGCGTGACCGCAAATTTGACATCGAATAGGATTGTGTGGAAGAAAAAACATAATGCGTCGACCCCAAGTAATTGGGATAAGAGCAGGGTAATGATGAGTTGGCAATTATTATACATACATACATACATATCATCACGCCATATCCCTTGCAGGGTAGGCAGAGAGAACAGAGTGCCAGAGAACTCTATCTCTGCATACTTCACTCGCTTCCTCAACATTCATAATTCTCTTCATACACGCTCGCCGGTTTCGGAGACTCTTGACTCCACCTTCCTTCAGTACATGACCGATCTGGTCTAGGTAGGTTAGTCTCGGTCTCCCTCGGTACCTACATCCTTCCACTTTCGCATTGTATATCTTCTTAACCAGACGTTCGTTCGGCATTCTTTCCACATGTCCGAACCATCGGAGCATTCCCTTTCGCATCTTTACACCAATACTCTCTTTCATACCTACTCGCTCTCTTACGTCGTCGTTACGAATGCGGTCGGTCAGCCTAACTCCACAGATTTTCCGCAGAGATCGCATTTCGACCGCATTAATTTTACTATCATACTCTTTTCTGCATACCCAACTCTCGCTTCCATACAGTAATGTTGGGACAAGCACTGCGTTATGTATTGCTACACGTGCCTTCTGGCTGAGGTGGTGGCTGCCGAGGAGTTGCCCCAACGCTCCGTTCACTCTATTTCGCGCATTCACTCTTCGCTCTATATCAGTGGTGTACCTTCCATCTCGACTAAATCCACATCCAAGATATACAAATTCATCCACTTGCTCTAGTACATCATTACCTATTGTTACTCTTACATCTGTTCTGGTTTTATCTCTTTCAAAGACCATTATTTTGGTTTTGCTCACATTCACGCGTTTATTATAATGTAATGGCAATTATTATAATGTCCTCAAATCATGCTATCAAAATTTTAATTATCTCATTTGGTCATGGATTACATATAAAGCTTTGTCCAGGTTTGTATATTTCATAGTTCTTAAATCCATTAAACACAGTTTAAAAATATAAATTTATTAAAACAAAAACATATAACATTGTAAATGCATTTAATGCTGTCCGGACATAAAACCTGTATACTTACATAATTATATAAATTTAAACCAGTAAATAGGCTGTGATGATGATGAAACCAGTAAAAAAATAGACAAGAGACTTTACTGGTCACAGACAATTAAATACAATAAAAAAATAGTATAATAGTTTAAAAATAAATTGTATCACCTGATTTGAACTTGTTTGCAAACTGATTTTAAGTTCGATACTTGATGAATTTCTAATATACACTAAGCTTTAAGAATTTTAGCATGGAAGTCAAAGTGCTCGCCAATGAATGTGGATATATAATAATAAGAGTGGTCGTAGCCTTCACGCAAGTTCAGGATGACAGGTACTCCAACCGAACGACATGCTTCCACTAAATTTTCAGGCAACAACTGCTTTTCAATGTAAAACTTGTCACCGGCACCCTACAATACAAAATATGCTTTAAAATTCAAGTATAAATTCTTCATGTATAAATAATACATTTATTTTTTTAATTATTTATAGTAACACGCCATTTGTCCCGAAGAGGCAAACAGCTTAGATTAAGGGAGACCTTAATCTATAAACTGTTTGTCCTCTCTGACTAGATGATATAGATATATTAGTAATGTTATCATATTCTTACTCCATCACCACCTGGTTATGTATTCTAGTTTATAATTCTAGCCCTAATACTTAAAACAAAAAAAAAATGATGAATATACTAAGATTTAAATAATATACATGCTACAAAATTATGGATTGTACCTGGTCAACAAGTAAAGTCAATGGAGGACCATCATATTTCTTTACCAATTCTGTAGCATCCCATTCAACCCATTGACTTTTTTCTTCTCCTAAATATCCAGTGAATGCTTTGACACCCCATGGGCATGCTGTAGGATTGCAGATAGGTGCAAATGCACTCGCAGATTTATACAAACCAGGATTCCTGAGTGTTGAGACTAAAGCACCATGACCACCCATGCTAGAAAAAAAAGATAGTCACAAATCAAACATAATTATTATGATACTAGTAAACATAAAAATCTTTCTTCTGTAATAAAAGTAAAATCCCTAGATTCCTCAAATAGAACAGCAACTAAAATCCAATTGTGAATCTAAAGCATTCAAAGGCCCACAAAAGTTGTATTAAAATCTGCCCAGCCATTTACTTATGTAAATAAGCAGTATAAACATATAAAATAATTACTTCTACTCTTACACCATTTAAATATGTTGAAGTGACAAACATTCAAAATAAAACTTTTACATGAATTAATTGATGGCTTCATAGATCATCACGTAGCCAGTGCCGGTTTTAACACTACCAGCGCCCTGGGCGAGATTTTTACAGCGCCCTCCAACTGCAATTCAAGACTTTACGACTAAGTAGACCACGAACTATGAGAATGGCCTGCGGCGCCCTTTTTTACCCGGCGCCCTGGGCGGTCGCCCAACCTCGCCCTACCCTAACACCGCTACTGCACGTAGCAGTATTACTCTCAATATTAAATAAATTGAACTTAATAGATTCTATTTACTGAAATAATGAAAAATAGTGTGATGATTTCTTTTTATATATATCTTCGAACAATTACTATTTTATATAGCATTATTCATACATACCTATGTCCCATAATACCAATTCTGTCACCATCCACTACATTACTAAAGGATGTTCGTATTAATTCATATAATTCTTTATTCAGGTAACTACCCATTCTGTAATTTTCAGACCAAGGTTCTTTTGAAGCATCTAAGTAGAAACCAGCACTAACTCCAAAGTCCCAAGACTCATCATCACCTTCAATTTTCACACCTCGTGGTGATGTATCAGGACCAACAACTATAATGCCATGTTCTGCTGCATATCTGGATATAAAATAAAAATATATTTTCATCATCTTCCTCTTCATCTCAGCTCATATTTTTCCCACTGTTGGGCTCTAGCCTCCTCCGTAATGGGAGAAAAATTGACCTACTATACCACACTGTTGGTATAGTTTTGTTCCGAGATTTCCTTCTCTTGCATAAATGTTGCATGCGTTTTATATCCCTTAGTTGTCTCTTACGATCACCCACTTGTAAGATGGTGATGAATTGTATTCTTAAGAGTAAGGTGACAGAGGTCACCACAAGGATAAAAGAAATTTTATTTAATATGAAATTATATTTATTTTAGTAGTGAGAATCCTTAAAATGGGTTAACATGGGAATGGTAAATACAGGCTAAAGTAATCTCCAGTACTAATATCACTAACCATGTTTGTTAAACCATGTGCAAAGCATGGAGATTATATTATTATTCCACTTTGACAGGCCCTATATCTAGCAGTGGATGCTAATACAGCAAATAGGCTTCAGTCTGCTTCACCATTCTAAATTGCATTAATACTATCATCAGGTCGAATATAGTTGAGCACTAACTTGTTTCAGTAAAAAATCTGATACTAATTGTAAATCACATTCCTTAAACCATACTCTTTAAAAAATGATTATTCAACAATAATAAGTTATGGTCAAAAATAAAATCTCATTATGAAATGATAAGAGTATTCATAAATAATGATAATAAATCCAATTATAAGATAAGAATGTTATAATTTGCATGGTGAGGTTATCTAGTAAGTAATCATACTCTACAAAATTTATGTAATAAAAATGTGAAACAACAGAAGTTGAAAAGCATATTATGAAAGGTTTATGTTAAAATGATTGAAAAATATAATTCCCTAATGTACATTATATCATTAATTAACATAGAAACTATCATTAATTAATATAGAAATTATCATAATATCCCAGCCTTAAAATACCATTTTACAATCACTTTCTCAGAAATATATAATAGAGGAATGTGATAAAGTATCTCTTATTGTTAAGGAAACATTTTACATACAACTTCCATCACTATTTTCCTTAATTATTAAAGGGATAATAGTTGAAAACACAAATAATATCAAAAATTCAGAAGTGTGTGCCAATATTTGAATGTTAGTGGACATGCGAAAAGAATTATTTATAGATTATTTTCTTCTCAGCCTTTAAACATTCCAAGTTTAAGGGTAGTGAGTATTCTATTCTTACTCCAACACAACATGAAAAGACTTTAATTACTGCATGGTAACGGTACAATAAGTAAAATTTACAATGTGTACTTATATTGAATTTTAATATAAATAACAAAATCAATAGAACCACTATAGCATGGTATATTTTTACAAACTGTCTTGGGTGGTAACACAATAATTCACCATATTATACATTTCCTTTAATTGAGCATGTCATCAGTACTCTCTTCTATAGTTTCTTTAACTTCGATAGCAACATTATTCATCCTCTAAAGCAATTCTTAAAAATACCTATTTAAATACTTTTAATAGAAATACCATTATAACCTCCGATCTGCTTACCTTTGAAATCCAGATTTAGTGATAAAATTTTGTTCATTGCATGTAAGTCCTGACAAATAAAATATAAGAGGGAGCTTGACATCACCACCTTCAGCCTGCGGTGGAAGATATATGGAGAAATTCATCTTGCATTTTAGTTCAGATGATTGATGGGAGTATACCTTTTGTTGACCCCCAAATATTTTATTTGATGAAACGAGTTCTAAGCCCTGCATCGTGATATTCTGAAATCAAGTGATTATTTATAGAAAATTAAAAAAAAATATTCTAGTTACTTCGCACTACAAGAATCAGTAACATGCAACATTTTGGTCTTTGTATGGACATAGGTATTAAAAAATTATCCGCCAATTATTAACATATATTACAGATAGAAAACTTACAGCGCACTTCTCCTCCGGCTTTTATAAATGACAAATAGCGATCAAGTTATCACAGACTAAAGATAATAGCTGTTACTACTTAGTCTGTGACTATGATAAAGCTAGGGCCGCACCTGCGGTCTCGTCCCGAACTAATTTGTGGCGAAGCTTCGTACATTTTGTACACTAGAATGTTATCGTGATAGTACTGTGGTCATATTAGCGACTTCGGCATTTTACACGAAGTATCGTGCAATAATTAAAGATGGTCGAAATCATTTTCATGCATTTAACTATGTATGACGAATTGCTTTGCTTTTACAGCTATATTATGCTAATAATTACATAATGATTTTTTGAATCCCTTCATGGGTTCAGTTTCATTGGTGTAAAAATTCTAACACTATTTCATCGCTCCACTCCATATTTATTGATTAATTGGAGATCCTCGAACGCGTCTAAACACAACGAAAATTTCCGGCGAAATGGAAAACGCTAGTCTGACCACACTGGTGCGCTAAAACCCTTCGACTTATCGCCACCCAAGCGATAACGCACACGAAGCCCGAATGTTCGCGATGATAGCCAATAATGACCGGTCACATCTGCGTATATCGTCTCATTGCACGAAGCTTCGTGACGATCCACGTAGGTGTGGCCCTAGCATTAGATAATAGACTATAACGATTCAGAATTACCAACTCTCAAAGCTTAAATCAAAACTCCTAAAATCACAATTACGTATTTGAAAATATCCCTTAAAAATATATATAAATAATAAATGAAAAATAATTAATAAAAAAATATCCTATTAAGCCCATTATGGCACTGCGGATTTTACTGAACCCTTAGGAATAAATATGACATAACATCTCTAAAAAAATTTTATTAGAGTAAAAAATTAAAAAAAAATTATTATATTAGAGTCAAGAGTCTCCGAAACCGGCGAGCGTGTATGAAGAGAATTATGAATGTTGAGGAAGCGAGTGAAGTATGCAAAGATAGAGTTCTCTGGCACTCTGTTCTCTCTGCCTACCCTGCAAGGGATATGGCGTGATGATATGTACCTATGTATGTATCTCTAAAAAACATCCACCGGACTAATTTAGGTACTCGTATATATGGAGAGTAAGCTTCTCAATTGAAAACCCTGCAATAATTAACGTGTAAGACAGCGTCAGCGCCAACTTACTCTGCATCTTCTCGTCCGCTCTTTCTTGCCTTACACCGAATCCGGACTCAGCGCTACTACCCGACGACTGCACATGGGGATATTCGATCCATTGCATGACCCTGTATGGTGCACTCGTCTGGACAGAGTCACTGACCATCCGTCCTCTTGTGGCAACCTTGAGGGCTATGGCGGTCAGGGTCATACGCGTATACTATCGCCTTCTGCGAGGCAATCATCTTGGAGAAAGAGGCAGCAGTGCGTGTCAGAGAGGAAACTCTAGCTTGGGGCGACGCAGGCGCGAGTACCAGTGCCTGACGCCACCCTTGCCGAGGTCGTGGATAAATGGACCGGAGATAAGTCCGCCACCCGCCCAGCCAACACATCACAGTTGTTTGTTGTCGAGGTATCCCCGAAGACGATACCCAAAAGGATAACCTGCCGGACCGGTCCCGGATGTCAAAGAAGTGGTACCAGTGGTCGGCCTGATGGCCGTTATGGCGCCGCACGCCGCCCTTCTGTCACCCTGGACGGAGTGGGTGTGATGTGTCCAGGCCATAGCATAGCCGAAATAAAACAGATGGTTGTCTGTAAGAGGTCTACGCGTGAATGTGAACAAAACCAAAATAATGGTCTTTGAAAGAAATGAAACCAGAACAGATGTATGGTAATCATGTACTGTGTGCAAGTGGATGAATTTGTATATCTTGGATGTGGATTTAGCCGAGATGGAAGGTACTCCACTGATATAGAGCGAAGAGTGAATGCGGGAAATAGAGTGAACGGAGCGTTGGGGCAACTTCTCAGCAGCCACCACCTCAGCCAGAAGGCACGTGTAGCAATACATAACGCAGTGCTTGTCCCAACATTACTGTATGGAAGCGAGAGTTGGGTATGCAGAAAAGAGTATGAAAGTAAAATTCATGCGGTCGCGATCTCTGCGGAAAATCTGTGGAGTTAGGCTGACCGACCGCATTGGTAACGACGACGTAAGAGAGCGAGTAGGTATGAAAGAGAGTATTGGTGTAAAGATGCGAAAAGGTATGCTCCGATGGTTCGGACATGTGGAAAGAATGCCGAACGAACGTCTGGTTAAGAAGATATACAATGCGAAAGTGGAAGGATGTAGGTACCGAGGGAGACCGAGACTAACCTACCTAGACCAGATCGGTCATGTACTGAAGGAAGGTGGTGTCAAGAGTCTCCGAAACCGGCGAGCGTGTATGAAGAGAATTATGAATGTTGAGGAAGCGAGTGAAGTATGCAGAGATAGAGTTCTCTGGCACTCTGTTCTCTCTGCCTACCCTGCAAGGGATATGGCGTGATGATATGTATGTGTGTATGTATGTATGTTGTCTGTAAAGTCGGTTTACGGACAAAAATTTAAGTGATAACCTCATAAGAAAATATTGATGAAAGATTGTATACTTTTATGAATTGAACAAACATAAACAATGGAACCCACATTAACTTTTCACTTCACTTTATAAACAGTTGACAACACAGTTTACGTGTAGGTTGTGTTCTGCCACTGTCGTTATCACGTCAAAAATACACAAGTGATCAGTTCATCGTGAACAGATACAAAACGCATCATTAGTATTCTTTCTAGACGTAATAATGAGGCATTCGTTAAAGTAATGCACATGGGCCTCATTTACAAACTTTATCGTGTAAAGGTCCCCGATTATTTAATTCTAATTATACATGACTAACCTAAGTCATCGCAGCTTTCAATACAAGGTGGAAGGACCTTGAAGACCTTCTACCCTATCAAGACCGGCGTCCTCAAAGGGTCGTTTCTCTCTCTTTGCTTATATTTACACTATACACTAGCGATATGTCTAATTTCAATAGAGTCCACAAAGCGCTTTACGCTGACAACATCGGGGTTATACCGCACACTTTTGTGCAGGCATGACCCCGACAACAGTAGTAAAGACTCTTCAAACAGTAGTCACCGCCCTAGCCAATTAATTTGGGAAATGGAGAATAGAAATTGACCCCGAGAAGATTCAAATGGCCATGTTCATACGAAGAACTGCCCTTAACTACTCTCTCGACCTCATTTCTCCTCTCAAAATATTTAACAAGCCTGTCACTTGGAGCAGGCACGCCAAATATCTAGGTGTAATCCTTGACGACCGACTCAGCTTCACCCCTCGCATAATTAAGGGAATGAATTCTTTTGTGATGAGACTCAACTCTAGGTCGAAACTGTCCTTAAATGGCAAGGTCCGATTATACACCGCCTGCATACAGCCTATCAGAACCTAGCGCGGTGTTCGCGCATGTTAAGGTGCACAGGATTCACAGGCTATATACAACACTACACAATTGGTTCATCCACTGAGCTACGGGAGCAACGTGTTTCATACGAAATGTCGATATACCTACACATCGACCTCGAACTGCCGACCAACAGCATATAGGTAATTTTTATGAAACTGCTCCCGGAGCTACACTAAATCTGCCACAACACACCTCAGCCCACTAGTGGTTGGAGTGACTTCCTATCATTATCATCACAGACCTTAAATGTCCCACTGTTGGGCTCGGGCCTCCTCCGTAATGAGAGAGAAATTAACCTACTATACCGCGCTGGTCAGACGTGTTGGTATAAGGTTTTGTTTCGAGTTTTCCTTTTCTCGCATAGATGTTATATGCGTTTTATATCCCTTAGTCGTTTCGTACGATCACCCACGGGTAAGATATGGGTTGGTGAATTGTATTCTTGCTCCATCACCACACGGAAATACTTGGACGCATCGACCTATGACTTCCTATACTCCCTCTCAAATATGACGCTCGCGACACATGATCAACGAGGACGACGATGTTATCACACTCTATTCCCGCGGTTCCGTCCTCACCGATGAGGTGCGAAACAGCCAGTGCTTCCAGATTCACTGTAATTACAGTAGATATACTGTATTTTAGACGTTTCTACTGTATACTGTAATGATAAAATACAGTGTATGAAAATACTGTATTTAATTTCCGATCATATAAAATCAAATCTAATAGGTAATGTATACTTTCAAAGTGAAGATCCCAAATGACTGAGCTATACAGAGAACTGTTATCGTTATTCATAACTCCAAATTATCTTAAAATTCTTAAAAACACCCCACTTGACGCAATTGACCCTACTAATAGTCAACATTACATCGATCTGAAAGATATATACCTGGGATTGTACATACATACATACATATCATCACGCCATATCCCTTGCAGGGTAGGCAGAGAGAACAGAGTGCCAGAGAACTCTATATCTACATACTTCACCCGCTTCCTCAACATTCATAATTCTCTTCATACACGCTCGCCGGTTTCGGAGACTCTTGACTCCACCTTCCTTCAGTACATGACCGATCTGGTAGGGTAGGTAGGTTAGTCTCGGTCTCCCTCGGTACCTACATCCTTCCACTTTCGCATTGTATATCTTCTTAACCAGACGTTCGTTCGGCATTCTTTTCACATGTCCGAACCATCGGAGCATTCCCTTTCGCATCTTTACACCAATATTCTCTTTCATACCTACTCGCTCTCTTACGTCGTCGTTACGAATGCGATCGGTCAGCCTAACTCCACAGATTTGCCGCAGATATCGCATTTCGACCGCATTAATTTTACTTTCATACTCTTTTCTGCATACCCAACTCTCGCTTCCATACAGTAATGTTGGGACAAGCACTGCGTTATGTATTGCTACACGTGCCTTCTGGCTGAGGTGGTGGCTGCCGAGAAGTTGCCCCAACGCTCCGTTCACTCTATTTCCCGCATTCACTCTTCGCTCTATATCAGTGGTGTACCTTCCATCTCGGCTAAATCCACATCCAAGATATACAAATTCATCCACTTGCTCTAGTACATCATTACCTATTGTTACTCTTACATCTGTTCTGGTTTCATCTCTTTCAAAGACCATTATTTTGGTTTTGCTCACATTCACGCGTAGACCCCTTTTCTTACAATCTTCTGTCATTGTGTCGACTAGGGTCTGCAGGTCAGTCGCTGACTGTGCCAGCAGGACTGCATCATCTGCATAAAGCAGAGCAGTGACCACTGAGTCGCCCATCTGAACTCCCACATTCATATCGTTCAACCTTTGGAGACATTTATCCAGATATATGATAAACAGTCTGGCTGACAGAACGCACCCCTGCTTAACGCCGATATTGACGTCAAACCAAGGCGACATTCCATCATCCAGCCGCACACAGGCTCTACAGCCCATGTAACTGGACTGCACAGCCTGTAGCAGTTTACCGTTAATACCATACTCCGGTAAAATGTCCCAAAGTTCCTTTCGTACAACCGTGTCAAATGCTCTCTCCAGATCCACAAAACTGCAGAAAACCCTCTGACCTAGAGCCAGATGCTTCTCCACAATGTTGCGCAGAGAGAACACTTGATCCATGCATCCCCTTCCACTCCTGAAACCTCCTTGTGTCTCACACAGTAAACCATCGGACACCATCCTCTACCTGGGATTGGGTGTTGCTAATCAAGTTGCTGTCCCAAAGCTACATACGCATACCGAAGAAGTTACAGTGATGAAACAGAAATGCCTCAACTTTATCGTTAAAGCATGCGTGGGTATTCGGAAAAGATACAGTTTAAATGACCCAGTTTTGAGCTCAATTGCAAAGTTGAATCCTGATTCTTGCTTATCAGATAATAGAGAACAGTCTTCGTCTTCACTGTACTCAGTGTTACCAAGGCTGAAACCCCCAACTTTAAATGAGCAACAGACGTTAGATGACGAATGGAGAAACTTGATTTTTATTGCGAATGATATACATTTGAATACAAGTCAACTAGCAGACTTATTTTGGCATCAGGTAAAATTTAATCATATAAGAACACTATTTACATAATATTGCACATATATAATTATGTTCACATTTAATAAATTTGTTTTTTATTTCAGTTGTCTCAAATGAAAGATAGCAATGAATTTATTAAATTCCATTTGCTGCCTCGTTTTATGCTGCAAGTATTATGTTTGCCTCACTGTGTGCGAACGCAAGTTTAGTGAAATTAATAGTACTTTTAAAAACCAAGCAGAGGAACTGTCTCATCAGAAATACTATTAAAGAAAATATGTTAGCTCAGCAAGCCATTCGTTGAAATTCCGAGAATTGCGTCAAATTTAATCCCACTAGTGAAATGATTTCGAGGATGACGGCAAAAATTTATCAAAATCATGAGGAAATTACTTTAGAATAACTTGCAATAATATGTTTTTACAAATAAACTTATACAGCAGCTTATTTTTCTTTTAATATTTAAACAATGTTTTACTGTAATTGATTTTGAAATCTACTGTAGGTATTGTTTTAAGAAACTACTGTATTTCTTAGCTGACAACACTGTAATTTTATTTTTGGGATCTGGAAGCACTGGAAACAGCGTTAGAACACGCTAATAAGAGTAATAAGCACTTATCTATGGAGAGTGCAGATGGAATGATGACTATTGCTGCAAGTAGATTGTATCGTGAGCCATATTCAGATGATGAACCCTATCCAGACCATCGAGTGTTCATCGAACATACTCGGAGGGATATTTACCTATTAAGTGGCCGTTTAAACGCAGGTAGACCTAGACTAAAATAACTCGAGCATTTCTTTATGTACGTATCATAAGGCGAATATAGCAGTTTTCACACATATCACGTACAGAGAGTCCAAACTCTTTTGCCTCGTGATTATCCCATTCTAGTCGAATTTTGTAAAAGAATGTTACAAAAAAAATTAAGATCCACAATACTTGGACAGCATTTTGTGGACTGATGAAACCGAGATGAGCAGTTAAATCTGCACAATTTGCATAGTTGGAGTATTGACAATCCACACGTTATGTGCGAAGATAAATCACAGTACCTACTCATTTAAAATTACTTGTGGATTGGTATATTCAACGGGAAGATTATTGGACCCTATGAACTACCGGAAAACTTAACTGTAGAAGATTATTTAAATTTCTTGCAATTATAATCACTTTATAGTTAGTCATTCACAGTTAAAATTTCATCAAGATACCTCAATGGACACTGAGAAAAAAGGTTAACCCTCATTATTCCCTTATTATATAGGGTTTAGGGATATTCATTATATTTTCCATGAAGAATAATAAAATCAAGGTCAGATCTCTTCAGGAGTCTTGAGTATTAATAAAAACAAGGCTATTGCTGGCCATGTTCAGTGAGTTTTTTCAAGAATACAATTCACCACCTATCTTACCTATGAGGTCATCAATAAATACGACTAAGATGTCGACGTAAAAAAGACATTATGGGATAGAATATCTGTGCAAGCTTGGAATTTTGGCACAACATGAAACTTACTTGAGCGCTTTATGCTACATCATAATACCTACTACGCGTAGCATTTTCTTGTAATACAAAGTGATACAAGTGTAGGTAATATCACATAAAAATCGAACAAAGTTATCTAATATAACACAGAAAACAATGAAATATAAAACAATATAAAAGGGCTATATTAAAATTATCACGTTGGTCTAAGTTCACCTGTGAAGCATAGATCACACGTTCTTTAACTAAGTTTTATAAATAAACCTAACGCACAAACGGAGTTTTTGAATGTACGGTAATTTTCTTTTGTTTACTGCTATGTGAAGCGTGTCATAATCGTCATGGTAAAAGATGATGCTGTAGACATAAGCACAAGTCCCTTAATGAAAGTTGAACTCCCGTATAAGCTGTAGACTCGTCTTAGTGTTTAAAAGAATTTTTATTTAGTTAAATAAAAGACTTATTAAAAAAACGTGGTCATATAATTAGTAACTTTATTAAAGCATTTTGAATGCTTTTATTCGATATTCTATAAACATTAACATTTAGTTTATGATACATTAACATCTTCTATATCTAATAACAGTTTCTTATTTGTCTTCCAAGCCAAATATGTATTCCAGAACAAAGCAACTGTTTGCACGACTAAAACTTGATATTGTAAGGGTATATAATAAAAGTTTACAATTTGCACCCAGGGCCAAATGTAATAATTTGCACTCAATACATCAAAATAATTAGAATTTAATTCTAATTTTATGACAGCCCAGCTTTTTCCTTGCAAAACTCCTTGTGTGACAAGAATCATACCTAAAAACATTGGCGCAAATATAGCTTGATCTGCAAAAACCTTTTTTATAGCTACATATTTCCCCTTTGAACCTATATTTTTGTTTAAAAAACCATACCATACACGTATAACAGGTCCCTGAAAATAAAAACAATAGTAATAAAAATAATCAATATTAAATTTTTACAGTACCTACCTATATTAGGTTATCGGGCCTTTATTATTTTTCCGTGTGGTGACGGAGTAAGAATACTATTCACCACCTCATATCCTACCCGTGGGTGGTTGTACGAGAGGACTAAAGGATATAAAACGCATACAACATCTATGCGAAAGAAGGAAAATTCGAAACAAAACCCTATACGCAGGTTGCCGACCCCTGGCGGCAACCTGCGGCTCGCGAGCCACATGCGGCTCTTTGGATATGAAGTTGCGGCTCTTTAGTTCTAATTTATTTTATAAAGAAAAGGTTTAAAAATGGTTCTTAATTGATTAAGCACAAATTATTGTTGCCAACAAAAAAATGTGGCTCTTTAAAAACGTTAAACTTTTATAAATTAAAATTTTTGGCTCTTCCGACTCCAGAGGTGCCGACCTCTGCCCTATACCAACACGTCTGACCAGCGCGGTATAGTAGGTTAAATTCCCTTCCATTACGGAGGAGGTCCGAGCCCAAAAGTGGGACATTTATGGGCAGTGATGATGATGATGAAAATTTCGTCAGGGTGTGAGTTGGTGCAAGCATACTTCGTTTAGTAGTCAGATTGTCTAGTGTACGTCCTTTAATGAAAAAACAAAACTATGGAATGTAAATAAATTTCGTTATATTTTAGTGTCGAATTGGGTTATCTTAATCATATAGATATGGACACCACAGACCAACTAAATCTACATATTAGTTAAAATAAAATGACAATATGCAACAGTTATGAGGTGCTTCTAACCAATATATTGGAAAGCTACACAGTATGCGACTATTGTAGGAACCAGTGAACTTATATTTTGTATGAAATCTTACGTCGAAAAAATTATAATATTATTATTAAGTAGGTAGGTATTGGACGAGTACATCTTGAAACCGAGATAAAATTCTAATTGGAATTGGACATGTTGAGACATCTCGAACGCTGTCGCTCGAATAACGATCGCTCGTCGCGACGATAGGATAGTTGCGACGAATAGATCACGACATCGAAATAATTAGATTAGAATTTTTCACTATAAACATATATTTTTCACGTAAACCAAAATAGGTGGAGCTCTATTTTTGTTTTCTTCGGGATTATCGTAGTTTCATTTTTAACTTATAGTTCTATTTAGTATGTATGTCATCATCATTCTCCTACACTTATCCCAAATACTTGGGGTCGATACAATATGTATGTACTCTTCTTTCATAGTACATGTTGTAAAAGTTATTGGCAATAGTTTTATGACCAGCCGCCTGCCAGACGTCAACCCCCCTTGGGAATGTAATTGTTGACCAAACGGCATCAGATGGAGTTAGCCCAGGTCGTTATAAGGCTCTTAGTCGTCTTTTACGACATCCACGAGCAAAATAAGGGCTGGTAGTATTCGTAGCCGCTACCACACAACTACTGTCTATAATATCAATATAGTCATCAATATAGTATCTTGTATAAATGTATATGATAAAATAAAACTACAACCTGAACTTCAAAGTTAAAAACAATATGTGGTGGTTTTTGAGTTAATGAACATTAAAATACCAATCAATTTCACTTAAAATCATTAAATAAAAAATCAATTAAAATCCGAAAAAAAGAGAGAGAATTCGACACCGTATATTTTTTAAAGAAATAATCCTTATATTGCCGGGGGCTTTACAAACACTTTAACGCCGATAAATTACGACCAGACTCAGAACAACACTTTGGGGATCACACAAAGTACTGCATAGGAATCAAACCCATGGCACTGGCACGGAAGGTCGGTATCATAACCACCTGTGATGTCCCAACTAACGAAAATTCGAAAGCCAACAACAAAATTTAACACATGAATCCACTTAGAATTTAATTTCCTAACTCCTATAACTGTTAATCTAAATTGAGTTATTGGCGAAATCTTGAGAACGCCATTAAAAAAAAATATAAAAAGAACTCTGTGATGTAGTAATTCGAATTTTTCTCAATATCACGATATCGTCGTCGTCGTTTAGATATTTATTCCACAAATGAGAATTGCTAAAAATTGAAGATGAAAGATTTACAAGTTTTTTTTTTGCTAACAATTGCCCCTACCGTAATTTTAAGACCTAACCGTCATTCTGCATTGTAATATGGTAAGCACATACGTAAAGAGAGATGAGTGGATTGACCACTGTTATGTTTTGTTCGGCTTAGATATGTGACCGAACTGTGAACTGGGGATAAGCCCAAATCGATTTAATTGAAGTTGAATCAAGTTAGCAGGATTGAACCTGTTAACATCACTTGAGTCATAATTGTTTATTTTAAACGTGAAATCATGTTTAGAAAACAAAAATAGTTTCACAAATTTATCAAAATTCTCCTTACATTATTAATGAATGGCCCCTTAGTGCACTATATTTCAGTCCTTTAGCATTATTTCAGTTGCGCAATATAATAAACTTTTAAATCAAAACATTAATTTTAAAATATTACTTTCTACTATATGTCACCAGAGTGTAAAATAGTCTTTAAAATCATATATTAAAATTGATCCAGTATTAAATAATTTAGTACGAAAAACAACCTTGAGAAATAATATATAATGCTTGAAAGCTATAAAAAATAAATTCCATGTGTTAATTCCAGATATTCTATACAATTTGGACAATTTATATAGGGCAATATAACTCTATCTTACCCGTGGATGATTACTTGATATGACTAAGGGATATAAAACACATATAAGATCTATGCGAAAGAAGGAAAATTCGAAACGAAACCCTATGCCAATGCGTCTGACCAGTGTGGTATAGTAGGTCAATTACCCTCCCATTATGCAGGAAGCTCGAGCTCAACGGTAGGACATATATAAGCTACTATGATGATGATGATATGTTCCTAACCCATCATCACATTGAATGTTAATTGTTTTTTGTTAATATCAGATAAAACCAAAATATTTATAATGAAATGTACCAAAAGAGATGTCTCAATTTGTTTGGTAGGCAATGCTTTGTTATTAAGGACTTTTTGGGCCATTTGGTTGAATTTTATCCATATTAATATATGAATGACAATCTGAGCCAGGCAAATATAATTTCCAATTTACTGAAATAGAAACCATTTGTTTTAAAAAAATAGATGTTCCCCTGTGTAAAATTCATTCTTTTCCTTATTGTAAATAAGTAGTTATTTGCAAAGAATGTATAAATTACTAAGGTTGTATGAAGATAAATAAGTTAAGAGTTAATAATACCTAAAGCAGGGAGTAGTATAATTTAGCAACTATCTAAGCACAAATTAAAAAACTCACTCCAATTAAGCCTATTGATGAAAATTTTAATGTCCTTTTTATATCTAGTGATTTTTTTTCAATAAAAGTCTGAGAAATTAAATCTCCAGCACCCATTAATGCTCCTGCCTGTACAGCTTGAACTAGGTATGGTCTTCTTGTAAGAGCTTCTTGATAGAATTTTAAAAATCGAGTACCCATAATGGTGCTACTAAGCTAAATACCAAATTTATTCTTCTTCTTCTTCTTATATATTGGCAATCAGCTACATATACGAGCTATTGGTGCCAGTGTCAAGTTATAATTATTTTTACGTTTATAGTCTTGTCAGGTCAGTCATTGTCATTTTTTTTTTTTTTTTTTTTTTTTAAATGGCGTTTACAAGATTTCGCCAATAACTAGTTATAAATATCTTCAGTCTTTCAGGTTAGTCATAGTCTAAGTCAAATTGTCGCCATCAACAGTGCTATGGCAACACTGTTGATGGTATTTTGTTGGAATTTTGATCGAAAATGAAAACGTTGTAAAACACTTTTATATGATATTCACGACATCCCAGTAGTTCCGCGCATCACATTACATAAAATGCCATCAAAATTATCTAATATAACA
The DNA here is from genome assembly GCA_905163515.2 of Lymantria monacha. Lineage (NCBI taxonomy): Eukaryota > Metazoa > Arthropoda > Insecta > Lepidoptera > Erebidae > Lymantria > Lymantria monacha. The sequence goes on from LR991082.1 coordinate 22,227,491, forward strand.
CGTTAAAACACTAAAATATTGAATATAATACAAGAGCACCACATGACGTTTTCAAATTCCCGTCAAAAGTCCAGTCATTGTCTAAGTCAAATTGTCACCATTAACAGTGCAATGGCCACACTGTTAATGGTATCTTGTGGGAATTTTGATGGAAAACGAAAACGTTGTAAAGCACTTTTATATGATATTCACTACATCACAGTATTTCCGCACATCACATTACATAAAATGCCATCAAAATTATCTAATATAACACGTTAAAACACTAAGATATCGAATATAATACAAGAGCACCACATGACGTTTTCAAATTCCCGTCAAAAGTCTACCAAATTTATTTTATATTTTATTAAAACTTGCACTACCTATAGCCTGTTTTTTTATTTTGAGTAGTGTTGCCAACAAGACCAATGAAGAATATGCTAAAACGGTGTTAAAATTATGCCAAGTGCTTTATAAAAATGCTAAAAAATTGTGCTAAGATTTTTTCTTTATTTTTTCTGCTAACATAATTTTAAACAGGGGTGACTGGATCGGGGAATTAGTCCGTTACCCGCCGAGAGGATGACGGCGTGAGGAAAGACTGACGTCCTGCCCGAGGGGGAGCCGTCGGTCAAGAAGAGGATACTCCTCAGAGGGTATTCCATCGGGCCGGCCACTGAGGTCAAGTCACTTTGCTCCGGTGGTCGGCCCAACAACGAAGGCAACGTGTCATGGGTGGGTTACGGGTATGCATGCTTACGCGCCTCTGTCGCCCCGGACGGAGTGGTGTGAGGAGTGCGAAATACACAATTTAAAAAAAATCGATTTTGGTGAAAAATATATCAACCCCCAGATACTGAGCAATCAATGAGTTGAGCAGTGCAATAACTTGGTGGTAACTGACTGGTAGGTGCATATTGTACAATACACGTTCGCACCTATGTGCAAAGAGCAGGCAGTGCGAATGAAGCCATGTGTATTGATTCGGTGGTAATAACGAACAGCGAGATAGTGCATTTGAATTTTCGATTATATTATTCAATGAGTAATGATGTAAGCATAAGGCACACTTACGAGTACGTCGTAACGGAAGGATATCGAAACCTACCGTACGAAATACAAAGAGAAAAGGATATAAATGTATATAATAACAGTATAGCTTTTTATAGTCCGAGAGCCAGTAACAGATATATATGACCAAGTTCCTCTCAAGTGATAATTATTAAAATGCATCAGAAAATCGAACCATAAAGTCTCGTGAACGTCAGCTAAGGCTCGGTGGGGGGGATGAGCAGTTGTAACCTCCCACGCTCGAAGAAAAAAAAATACATTCACTCATTTCCTCTCGGCAAAAAATTTATCAAATTATAGCTAACCCAATATCTCAACAAAAATAAAAAATCAGCTGGCTATAACATAGTGTATTGTACGTCAGCTGATGTCTCGATCATGGAAAAAAAAATCTTCACTTTCAGTGATATCCTCTCAAATAAAAATTTACCTGATGATAGCTTATATGTAACTATTGATAAATATATAAGTCAGCTGGCTGTATCTCGGTGGAAAAATCGTCAGCTGATAATTTGAAAGTCGTTACGTAGAAGTTAGCTAGAAGCATTTACTGACTATTTAAATGCATCAGCTGACTAAGTTTCCCTCGACTTACTGCTAGCTGATTTTTTTTATTTATCACAGAAACATATTTAAAATCAGCTCACAAATTTTCATGTGGGAGGAAATGACATCTCTTTAATTATTCGGCATAGCACTCCAATATGAGTGTTGAGGTGAAACAAATATTCCGTATCAATATTTTTTAAACTTATACGTGTATATTCAGATAATTTTAGTTCTATTCCAATATTTAAATAATCTATTTGCTTAGTATAAATTAACTAGTTACTTGATAAAAAATATTTATTATAAAAAAATTATGAAAAATTACAATAAGAATGACAATGTTATTTAATCATTTTCGTTTTCGCTATGGCTTGAGTCACAATCATCTCTCTCTGATTCATTGTCGGAGAGCTGTCTGCGGTAATATTTTCATCGTCATCATCTGTACAAAAAAAAAATTAGAATGCGTATTTTAGCATAATATCATTAATATGATAATAAAATGTTACCTTTTTCGGGCTGGATAGTTATTTCATCAATCGATGTTGGTAACTGACTTTCAAAGAACCAGGTGAAATCATATTTATTTTCAATTTCTTCCCAACCATAGTCTTCCGGATCATCAGAAGTTGGAACCTTCAGGTGTGCATTTGACCAAATTTGAACTATGTAACATGCTCTTAAAAATTGCTGATATAGCTCTGATTCGCAAGGTGGTAGAGAAGAGCCATCAATACCTTTTTTTGGTAACTTGAATGTCTCAGTATCCAAGAATTTATATGTTTTTTCAAACAACGCTACTCTTGCCTCATTAGCCTTTTTCAGACGATTAAATCCATAAATATGGCAAACAAACTCTTGTATTTTCTCAAAAATATTGTCTCTATCCTCTAATGATTTTCAAGCGTACCTTAATACTGTCTATGCTATGCTAGCGTGTATTGTTTGAATCTTTAAAAATAACAAGAATAATTAAAAAGACGTCATTTCCTGGGAGGAAATTTGTGAGCTGATTTTAAATATATTTCTGTGATAAATAAAAAAAATCAGCTAGCAGTAAGTCGAGGGAAACTTAGTCAGCTGATGCATTTAAATAGTCAGTAAATGCTTCTGGCTAACTTCTACGTAACGACCTTCAAATTATCAGCTGACGATTTTTCCACCGAGATACAGCCAGCTGACTTATATATTTATCAATAGTTACATATAAGCTATCATCAGGTAAATTTTTATTTGAGAGGATATCACTGAAAGTGAAGATTTTTTTTTCCATGATCGAGACATCAGCTGACGTACAATACACTATGTTATAGCCAGCTGATTTTTTATTTTTGTTGAGATATTGGGTTAGCTATAATTTGATAAATTTTTAGCCGAGAGGAAATGAGTGAATGTATTTTTTTTTCTTCGAGCGTGAGAGGTTACAACTGCTCATCCCCCCACCGTGCCGCAGCTGACGGTCATAAGGCTTCATGATACTATTGTCTGATGCGTATCACCAATTATCTCTCGAGAAGAAATAATTAACCAAATTTTCACCTGGCTCTCGGACCATAAAAACCTACAAAATTTACTCATTTATGTAATTTTTGAATATGCTAAGAAATATGCTATATGCTAAACAACAAAAAAGTTTGCTAAGCAGCATGAAAATATGCTAAATTTAGCATAAAATATGCTAAATTGGCATCACTGATTTTGAGCGAACAAATTGACACATTTGACACATGCAAATGACAAATTTACAAATAATGCTCCACCAACCAACGACACTGGTATCGATATGCCGGTGTTTCGATAAACATAAGCATTTATATTTATTAGAGGATTAACTTTAAAGTTTTCTATTCCAAAGCGTATCATTAAAAATCACATAAGTATACACTGCCACACGAGGCACACACATTAGTATAACGCGACGTAATATTTTAAATACTCAAATGTTCCAATGTCTTTAAATGAAATAAAAAAGAATTAATAGACGCCATCAGTGTTTTTTTAAATTAATAGACACCATTATTCTTAGAGAAGAGCAGTGGAACTTTTAAAAATACATACATACATACATATCATCATGCCATATCCCTTGCAGGGTAGGCAGAAAGAAATAACGATAATTATTACTTTTAAGAATAACGATAATTATTCGAATTTGAAAAGATATAAAAGTTTAAAATAAATTATATATGTTATATTACCATATACTACGGCAGTTATTGTGTGTTTTACTGAACAATGTGGCAATTATATATTTTAATCATTGATGTATTAAAAAACCCAAGATACACACTCAGCGACTCAAAACCGTCCGCATAAAAAGAGCGCATTATTTAAAATTATGCGCTCTTTTGAAATAGTCTTGCGTCGCTCGCGTCTGTTTGCGCTCGTTAAAAATGCCGAAGTGTTCGATGAGAAATTGTAAAAATATTACATCAAAACGGTTAAAAAAGGATGGGATATCGTATTTTCGGTGAGTAAAAGAGTTTGTTGATTTGTTTTTGTTGTTTTTATGACTAAATACAGGACGTAATATCTGATTTTGATTTAATTTGTTTAAAAACTTCACTCACGGTCCAAATATAATACGACAAATTTCAATGGCCGCTTTTTCAGTGTAAGAACGACTACTACACGGCCTTTTATTTTAGTCGCATAATCCAAACGACCCTGTTCTTATTTAATGGAGTCGATTTTTTTTTATTGTATTTAATTTTTTAATTAATAAGTTTATTCACTTTGAACTTTTTTGTATTTAGTTTTTAATGAGTATTTATACGTTAGAAAATATATTAGAATAATTATATTGTTCTTAATAGAATACGGGTGACTATTGAACAAGACGAGTTGTTTTATTTGCATATTTTATTTCTAATTTTTATATTTTAGTTTTCCTCGTGACCCAATACGATGCGGAGAATGGACATCAATCGTTAGTCAACAAAGGCGTGAAGATTTTTTTAAGCCGACTAATTCAAGCGTCGTTTATTCTGACCATTTTTTGGACGAAGATATGTATGTATATTAAAAATCAAATACAAACGCGATAGAATCCGTAAAAGTAGATTATTTCAAATTTAAATAAATGATTTTACGAGTTAATATTTGTTTCATTGATGTACACATGTCCTTCCTGCCCAAAAACATATTTACGCTCAGGTAAAAGTATAATTATGGGTTTAGAACACAATTTAACTAACTCTTAAAATACTAACTCAATGTCTTATAATAAAAAAAATATACAAATATTCGTCTTCACTCCATGTCCTGTCCTGCCGGCTAACTTCGGTCGTAAAAAAATGATAGGTTATTGAACACTGCTTTGTAATAACAACTTTAATAAATGCGCGTAAGATTGAATTTACAAAAAATATGTTTATAGCAAAACTATAACTACGTAGGTATAACCATTGAGTGTTTGGTGACAGTTTGGAGTGCTACTTTTGTTTGAAACTGTGCATCTTGGGTTTTTATATATCAATGATTTTAATATATGATCCCTTAATTTCATAGGAACTATACAAATAAAGTGTCATCTATCACGTTTTTTATGTATAACCCGTGCCAATAAAAAAAAATAAGTCTAAAATGGTGGTTAATACTTGCTATTAAAAGATAAACCATCAGCAAAACATGATTGCCTAATAGGTGATATTTTTTTTTAATATAGACTTTGTTATTTGATAATAAATAGCTAGATATTTAAAAGGCCAACATGTACTAGTCAAAGTGTCAAAAAACGGCGGTTTCAATTCTTTTCGAAAGTGTATAAGAACCTTGTAAGAAAAGGGGTCTACGCGTGAATGTGAGCAAAACCAAAATAATGGTCTTTGAAAGAGATGAAGCTAGAACAGATGTAAGAGTAAAAATAGGTAATAAGTTCTAGAGCAAGTGGATGAATTTGTATATCTTGGATGTGGTTTTAGCCGAGATGGAAGGTACACCACTGTATTAGAGCGAAGAGTGAATGCGGGAAATAGAGTGAACCGAGCGTTGGGACAACTTCTCGGGAGCCACCACCTCAGCCAGAAGGTACGTGTAGCAATACATAACGCTGTGCTTGTCCCAACATTACTATATGGAAGCGAGAGTTGGGTATGCAGAAAACAGCATGAAAGCAAAATTAATGCGGTCGAAATGCGATCTCTACGGCAAATCTGACCGACCGCATTCGCAACGACGACGTAAGAGAGCGTGTAGGTATGAAAGAGAGTATTGGTGTAAAGATGCGAAAGGGAATGCTCCGATGGTTCGGGCATGTGGAAAGAATGCCGAACGAACGTCTAGTTAAAAAGGTATACAATGCGAAAGTGGAAGGATGTAGGTACCGGGGGAGACCGAGACTCACCTACCTAGACCAGATTGGTCACATGCTGAAAGAAGGTGGAGTCAAGAGTCTCCGAAACTGGCGAGCGTGTATGAAGAGAATTATGAATGTTGAAGAAGCGAGTGAAGTATGCAAGGATAGAGTTCTCTGGCACTCTGTTCCCTCTGCCTACCCTGCAAGGGATATGACGTGATGGTATGTATGTGTATGTATGTATGTATAAAACCTAAATAAATATTTATACATTTTTCAAGGTAACTTGCAAAAAAAACGATACTTGTTATACTAATGCCAATAGACGCGTGGCATAAAAGTCGATAGTGGCACATCACTATTTAAGAATTTCAAAAACCTGGTAAGCCATTGTCTCTGAGATTAGAGAGACTGTAGATATAAATCCATATAATATCAAAACTCAAGTCTCATTCGTCGTTACTTTTTGTTATGCTTATTTGTGATGGTTATAATCCTGTAAAATTAAAGCCATAAGCTTGGGTACTAAGACCTTTAAGCCAAATCTTCGTTTATAAATGAACTTCATTTAGTCATCGTCCGTTTAGTCCGGGTTAAGCTGTGACAGTCTGTCTGTATCTGTAGCTAATAGTTAAAAGACAGACACAAAAAAAAAATCTTTGTCCATCAGTAAGTCAAATCATCGCCTTCAACAGTGCCATGGCCACACTGTTAAGTAGTAGTAAAAGGTAGTAAAAGTAGTAAAAGGTATCTTTTAGGAGTTTTAGTGGAAAACGAAAACGTATGTAAGGCACTGTTATATCATATTCACTACACCTTAGTACTTCCTATGCATCAAATTACATAAAATGCCATCAAAATTACATAATATAACACGATAAAACGCTAAGATATTGAATATTATACGAAAGCACCACATGACACTATTCTTTTCCCGCTAAAACTCCGGTTACAATCACAGGTTAAAATTTTTTGAGGTTATGACTTGGTTACTAAGCCGTTTAAGCCAAATCTTGGTTTATAAATTAACTTCATTTAAAGTCATCATCCGTCAGTAAGTCAAATCGTCGTCTTCAACAGAGTGATGGCCACATTTAAATGTATCTTTTAGGAATTTTAGGGGGAAAACAATCATATTCAATTATTCACTACGTCTCAGTACTTCCTGCGCATCAGATTACATAAAATTTCATCAAAATTACTTAATATAACACGTTAAAATACTAAGATATTGAATATAATGCAAGAGCACCACATGACACTTTTTCTTTGAAAGGAATCATTTCGTGTTAAAACTCCTTAATTTATTATACTACGTATGTGCGCAAAGAGTTGATATTGCGGTACCTTTATATTATTTATCAACCATAAAGTAAAATACTACAGATTAAAGATGTGTAAGATTCAACCAAGTCAATCAATGATTATTGGAATCAGGTGAACATCAAAACTCGCTTTTTGAAGTGATAACTGCTTTTTGGAAGGTAAACCGCTTCGTTACAACACCGGAGCCAACCCGAGTATCCGCATACATACTGCCAAAATATGCACTCCATCGGCTTAACACGTCTTGTGTTTGTGTAAGAATGTCTCCACCTTTAGACCTTATTTTATTCATTCTGAAGGCTGACCAACCACACCGAGACTTCTTCACCTCCCTCCAAAAGAGTTTGGTGTTACCCCTCGAAGTTTTTAGTCAGCCTATCTTCTGCACTCATATTTGCTCTATCACGATTCTCTTTCACTAAGGCCTTGGCGTCATTCTTACTTTGCCGATATATTTCTTTCTTCTGTTCAGTCATACTGTCATTCAGAATCAAAGAAGAGACATAGTCCAGCGACGCTTTCTTCTTTTGCTCTACGGAAGCTGCCACTTCTGCATCCCACCAAGCGTCACCATTTGTTTTTCTATGCTTCTTTGAACTTCCACATACTTCTTTCGCTGTATCTACCATACTCTCTTTCAATATTCTCCAGCATTCTTCTCTGTCCGATTGCGGCTGGCTTGCCATCGTCAGCCGTTCTCGGACACCCTCTGCGTGCTTTTTTTCCTCTTACACACTCTTCTTGCAAACTTTCAATCTTTAATCTTTCAAGCTCTCCGAAGTGGACACGCTCTCGCCAGTGCCTCCACTTTCTGAACAAACCACTAAATCTCGCAATAACGAGATAGTGGTCCGTATCGACTGTGGGGCCCCTGTAGGCTCTTGCGTCCAATATTTTGCTTCAGAGGCGACTGTCTACCAAAATGAAATCTATTATACTTTTCTGTTCATTCTTTCTCCATGTATACATATGGATGTCGTTATGATGGAAAAATGTGTTTGACACAATAAGATTTCTCTCCATGCATACATCCGCAATGAGCCTACCTGCGTCGTTTACTCTCTTATCACCAAATCATCCGTTCAAATCTCCTCATACAATCACACGTTAACTGATTTCTGTCATATCCAGAACTTCCCTAACATTATCCCAAAAGTGCTCCAGGTCTGATGCCACCGAGGATACTACGAGAGTATATGCTACAACCATGAATACCTTGGTGACACCTAGTTTTATACGGACCCAGAGAAGTCTGGGATCATACATTCCGTAATCCTTCACACCTGAGGCCAAGCGAGAGGACAACATCACTCCTCCCCCCCTTGCTGGCTCGATCGCTCTGTGGTACACCAGAACACAGAGCCATCCCGCCACCAGGAAGATCGCAGGCGCGCACAGAGCACGTCTAGCTGTTTGTCCGCCTTGACGGTTATCAGCTCGTGCAGCTTACTTTCCACACAACCTCTTACATTCCACGCGCCCACCCGACACTCTGCTCTCCTCGACTCGCCTGACTGGGCAAGGCGTGATGGGTGGGGGTCCCCTATCGCCGCATTTGCGGATTTTCGTACCGACGGGGGCAGGTCGGTACGCGTCGCCTCCGGGGGACGCACTAACTCGCACTGCGGTACGCATTTGAGCCGGATTGAAGTCTAACTAGACTGGCAGGGGACGCGACGTGCACGCTCCGGACTATGCCCCCTGTGGTGTAAATACTCTTTGTTTAACTTTAGAATTTATATACTTAAAAACTATATTGACACTTGTCATTATATTACAATGATTTTATTGGCATAAAACCAAATTACATTGGTTTTGTCTTTATTTATATCAATTTATTCCAATAATCGTACATACATACATATCATCATGCCATATCCCTTGCAGGGTAGGCAGAGAGAACAGAGTGCCAGAGAACTCTATCTCTGCATACTTCACGCGTATAATCGTATCGTATCCAAATATGGATCCTATAATGCTTCTACTACGTCCGGACAAACTTGATGCCGATCCAGGTTCACCTACAGTAAGTTTAATTTACCAACATTGGAAAGTTACATTAGATAACTATATTGCTAAGAGTACATCTGCAATTACCGAAGATATAAAATTAAAGGTATTATTAAATAACATATCTGCAAGTTTATTTGTACATGTAAGGGAAGCGCCAGATTATTTATCAGCTTTAAAGATGTTAGATAAACTTTATCTGAAACAGAAAAATGAAGTCCATGCCAGCCTCTTAATGTCCACAAAACAGAAACCTAATGAAACTGTTTCCGATTATGTTCGCAAATTAGTACTATTATCATATGATTGTAGTTTCAGTGCAGTCAATGCTAATGAACACAAGAAGGAATATATTCGGGACGCACTTATAGCTGGTTTATTTTCTATTGAAATTCGGCAGAGGTTATTAGAAAACTTCGAAATAACGTTGGAACAGGCTGTAAATCAAGCAATTTCCCTTGAAATGGCAAAAGATCATTCTAAAGATTTTGTTAACAAGTCCTCAATTTATCAGAGAAGAGATTAGCAAACTTCTGCAAGACAAACTAATTGAACCTAGTAATTCACCGTGGAGAGCCCAGGTTTTAATCACTAATGGTTCAACACATCGCAAACATCTTGTTGTAGATTACTCATTAACTGTAAACAGATTTACCGAATTAGATGCGTATCCGTTACCTAATATAGAATCAATTGTATCAAAGGTAGCAAAACATAACATATTCAGTCAAATTGATTTACGTAGCGCTTACCATCAAGTGCCGATTTTGAAAAATGAGAGTGTTTATACTGCATTTGAAGCTTGTGGAAATTTATATCAATTTACTCGTATACCATTTGGAGTTGGACTAATGGAGTCGCTGCTTTTCGAAGAGCCTTACATTATATAATAGCTAAAGAGGGACTAAAAGGCACCTACGCATACCTTGATGACGTCACCATATGTGGCAACAGATGAAGAGCATGACCTAAATCTAAAACGGTTTAAAGAAGCTGTTACTAAATATAACTTAACATTGAATGAAGAAAAATGCATATACAAGCAAAACTCTATAAAATTACTTGGATACAGAATTAAAAACAATTCTATACAACCAGATGAAGACCGTCTTAATCCTCTAATAAATTTGCCTATACCAGTTGACTCTCGATCTCTCAAAAGAGCTTTGGGTATGTTCGCACATTATGCTAAATGGATAAGAAATTTCTCTGAGAAGATTAATCCTCTCACGTCAGTATCAAATTTTCCTCTTAACAAATACGAAATTGACTCCTTTCAACAGATAAAGTCTGACATCGCAAAGTCAGCTTTGACTGTAATTGATCCACATGAGCCATTTACAGTAGAAACCGATGCCTCAGAACACTCTATAGCAGCTTCTCTTTCGCAGAATGGTCGACCTGTAGCTTTTTTCTCCCGGACTCTAAACGATTCAGAACGTCGACATTCATCTATAGAAAAAGAAGCTAGTGCTATTGTTGAATCTTTAAGAAAATGGCGACACTATCTTATTTCACGACGCTTCCTATTAATAACAGATCAACGTTCTGTTTCATTCGTGTTTAATCAGCATCACAATAGTAAGATAAAAAGCGAGAAAATTGAAAGATGGCGACTTGAATTGTCAAGCTTTAAATATGATATAGTTTATTGCCCTGGGAAAGAAAATGTTACTGCTGACACTCTGTCACGAGTTTGCTCTACCATACATACTATCGACAAATTGAATGAATTACATAATATAATGGGGCATCCTGGTATCGTACGAATGACACACTGGATCCGATCTAAAAATTTACCTTACCTACTCATCGGATCAAATTAAGTCTATGATTGAACGTTGTCGTGTCTGCGCTGAAGTCAAACCAAGAATTTTAAAAACGCAAGGTAAACTTATTAAAGCTGTGGCACCATGGGAGAGGCTTAACATGGACTTTAAAGGACCTCTGCCTACTAACACTCGAAACTCCTATATACTAACCATAATAGATGAATATTCACGTTTTCCTTTTGCATATGCCTGTAAAGATTTGTCCGCAGGATCTGTAATCAAATGTCTAACTGATCTATTTGCGACCTATGGTGCCCCGCAATCTATTTACACGGACCGAGGAACTGCGTTTATGTCAGATGAGCTTAAGCGATTTTTACTTTCTTATGGGGTTGCCTGTAGTAGAGCTACCCTATATAACCCACAGGGAAATGGCCAAGCAGAACGTCTTAATGGAACTCTTTGAAAGACCATTCGATTATTTCTTCGTGCGCGAGATATGGACACTGTTCATTGGGAACAAGTGTTACCGTCTGCTCTCCATTCGATTCGATCATTATTGTGTACTGCCACTAATGCAACACCTCATGAAAGATTCTTCAATCATCCACGTCGAACTGCAAATGGAGAATCTTTGCCGGTATGGCTCATGGAACCAGGTCCTATATTAATGAAAAATAACAACAAACGCTCGAAATATGATGCTGATGTAGAAGAAGTTGAGCTATTGGAGGCCAATCCATCCTATTCATACATTAGACTACAAGATGGCCGTATAACCACTGTGTCAAATAGGCATTTAACTCCTCTGCCAGCCAATGAGTTAGAAGACGAGTTTTAAGATGCCGAAGGTGAAAACAATACTGTTTCTGGAAACGAAAACATTTCAACTCAACCTGAAGTATCGTCTGAACCTGAAAACACTATATCAGTCTATATCATCACTAACAGTGAATCACCGGTACTTCGAGGGTCGTCTAGAATTATGCAACCTTTAATGCGCTTCCAATTTTCAAACTTGTAATTAGTATATTCATCCCTAACGGGGGGTGAATGTAGTTTAAATACTCTTTGTTTAACATTAGAATTTATATACTTAAAAACTATATTGACACTTGTCATTATATTACAATGATTTTATTGGAATAAAACCAAATTACATTGGTTTTGTCTTTATTTATATCACCCCCCCAAGTTATTTTGTTACAAAGATAAACGGTTAATATAGCGTAGCATATACAAAACATTGTTGTATTATATTTTTAACACTTTTTACAAGCTCGTTATCATTTAACTTGCATTTATTTGCATGTATGTACTTTCAGGTAGAATCATGTACAACTAGTTCGACCCACTTCCTTGCGCTTAATAGAGCTGAAATTTGGTAATTTTAATGATACCATGTGACATTATTATGCTGACTTGATGATGAAGGAGGGGGAAGTGGGTCATACGAACTGTAGAACTCGATAACATAACGCGATCATATTTGGTATGGTTTTTTTTTTTTTTTTTTTTTTTTTTTTTTAATAAGTATTATTTATATTCATAGGCGATGTTCAAGGTCTTATGATAGTGTTTGAGTTCATTGGAATGGTCTTAATGAATACCACCAACTAATATTCAAGATCTGATGATGATTGTAACGGGAGGTAGCCACAGGAACTTCTTAATGCAATAAGATTAGATTAAGAAATCTTTCTAGCTAGAGAAGCATAAATAAATTAATGTTAATAAAAATATTTTAAGAAAATTTTTTATGCTCTTAAAGGAAGAAAATAAATTTTTAATCAAATCCATTAAAGTACTTACTTACTACTTACTACATTATACAATTTACGTGTTATAAAAATTATCGCCCCATAACCACCAACTCGTCTACCCAAGGAGGCGACTGTGACATTTTTCTCAATTTTAAGGAGTCCTGCATTCAGCACTGAACTTGATAGGGTCACGAATGTTTCCTGCATCTGATGCCACCTCAGCTGAGTCTGTAAGTGGCCGGCACGGAGATTAATCCGCCACACACAGAGAAGGCCACTACTGTGTCAACCATAATATCAAGAAATTATATTTTTCTCGACTTTTCAGCGATCATTTCTCCATAAATTATGCTTAAAAGAGCGCTTCGAAACACACTTTGTAAGCCCTGATACGGTTAAAACACTAAGTCCTTAAACGATAGTTACTATCTGGGGGGGCACACTTAAAACATTACTTTTTTTTACTGACCGTCGCGCCGCCTACAGACTGGTTGTACAAACTTAGCTGCTGCCATTTTGTCCCGTCTGTCAAACGTTTGACAACTGAGAATTGTTATTTTTTGTTCATAGTGTAGGTAGTTATTGTCATCGATCTATTTTCGATTATTGATGTACTTTCTGAAAATTATATCAATTTTCATTGTTAAACTTATATTATTATTGTTTCGATATCAGCCGATATGTTTTTTTTTATATTTCAGGGTATATCTCATAGTAAAAGAATATTCTGTATAATTACACATACACATGTAGATATGTATATATATATCACTTCAACTTTAGTTCACCGCTTAAACTCTGGGCAGCAGCACTGTCCATACATGCATATTTTATCATCGAGTTGCCACTCTTTTTCAGTTTAATAACTTTACTCTTTGGTTACTATTTACTATTTAGTGGGCAGGTTGCTCATATGCCTTCAAAGGTATTAATATAAAAAGATATATCGTCAAAGGAAACCTTATTTTTTTTTTGTATAGTACGACCTCTATAAAATCGAGATGAAACTAAATTTATTGTTATAGATATAAGTACATATATCACACAATTTCTTGAATTGGTAACACTAAAACGGGCCACTGAGCGAAAAAAAAAATTAAGGATTACAGGAGTGAGATGTTGGTATCTGTCGTAAATTCTTTGAGAATTGTCTTCAAATCATAGTATATCCGTTTATTGTCCGTGTAATTTGAAGCCTGACCGATATCATTTAATAATGGATAAGAGGAAACTATCTACGGCAGGCGATAGCTTGTATCAAATACTACAAGTCCCAAAAACGGCTACTGCAGACGATGTCAAGAAAAGCTACCGAAAATTAGCATTAAAATATCATCCTGATAAAAATCCTAACAATCCAGAAGCTTCTGAAAAATTTAAGGAAGTGAATCGAGCACATACAATATTAAGTGATGCTACAAAAAGGAACATTTATGATAATTATGGCTCCCTCGGGCTCTATATCTCTGAGCAATTTGGTGAAGAAAACGTCAACGCCTATTTTGTAGTAACAAGCACTTGGTGCAAGGCTTTGTTTATCGTATGTGGCATTCTAACAGGCTGCTATTTCTGTTGTTGCCTTTGCTGTTGTTGCAACTGTTGCTGTGGCAAATGCAAACCACGTCCGCCCGAAGAATCTGGCGACTATCATACGTTGGAGAGAGATGATTCAGACGGCGTCGCGCGGCAAGCCGTTACTGTGCAGCCGGGTGGTGAAGGCAGCCGTCCAAAGGTAGAACAAGCGCCGGCCATCGCTATGCCGGCACCGCCTGCAACTGGCGCTTCAGAAAACACAGGTCTGAACACAGGTGGGGTTAATTATGGAATTTCAAACTAATTTATCTAACAATTGTTTATAATATTGAGACACCTATTTGAGTAATTTATAAGTAACTCATTTAAAGTTTGTGGGCTTTATGACATATTTAATCATGAGTCATTGGATTATGTATTGCTTCTACATGTCTAGTAATATGTAATTGAAATACCAATACAATCTTATGAATTAATTACTATAGCTTTAGATTCAATAAATGTATCCTTTTTATATGTATGATAGCTTTCTTATCGAGGAATTGTTACATAATGAAGAAAAAAAACATGAGTAATTATTTTAAATTCAGTAATAAATTGTTTATATTTAACATGATTAGTCATTACTCATATATATTAGGATACAGTTTATTGTCAGTCTTATCAGAATATTCAGCTATATTATCAACGTGGATGTATAATGGTTTCATAATGGCACCGTCTATTCAGTTATGCTACTGATATTTTACCACTATTGCAATATCAATTAATGATTTGATGAAATGTGCTGTTTGTATTGCAACCATTATTAAGTACTTGAATATGGCCTTAATGAAATTGTATAGTAACATTAGATTTAGCATTTTTGGTATAATATATTGTATACCAACTTTAATATTTAATCATCAACACTGCAAGCTGGTTTTAATGGTGGAAAATCAGTACCAGCTTTCTATGGCCTTTTTTTATAACTACAAGTACAGTATCTTAGAATAATAAATTTCAAATATTATTAAAAAATAAGAAATATTAATATGTAGAATCATTTGAAAAACAATTCAATTCAAAGTACAGAACTCTAGTTTTCATGTTCCTTTTAATCTGAATGTTAAATATTCAAATATCACATCTATTGTAGACTTTATAATTAGGGTGTGCCCATTAAAATGTTTTAGTTTTATATCTATTTTAAGAATTAATCTCTATTATTTGTTTATGTATGTATTATTCTTATACTATAGTTAGTCATACTGTACCCTTTTTAGGTGGTAATGTAATATTACGCTAACATTATTATTTCATTGTCGTGAAATGTTTTAGAAGATGAAAATATATTCTTCTTAACCCAAGAATTATTATCATGTCTTCTAATAGTAAAACAAAAATTCTTCCATAATAGACATTCATATAAAGTTAATGTTGTTATTGCTACAAAAAGTAAATATGTAGCTAGATGCAAGTTCAAGCTAAAAGAAAATAAAATGTTAGTTGATGTATTGAGAAAAAAATTCTATAGTCAAAAATCCTGTATATGAATTTGCCTTATATGCTTACATTTTTATTAATTTCTACCAAATTATTTAATCACCGTTACTAATAATATGTCCATACAATAATAATATTTTTAAATTAGATACAACCTGTGATGTATTTTTTTTCATTTTTAACTTTATAGATTTTACTACACTTATGTATTTAAAGTATGAAATATATAATGGATAATTATTTTAATGACATTTGTAGATAAATAGTTTAAATTTTTAGATTATGCTAAGCTTTTTTTGATTCAGATTTGATGAGAAAAATTTCAATTGCAGTTTCATAGTTTGTTTTGTTATTGACAATTTGGTGGCAAAGAGAAACCAACAACATGTTATGTATAACTTTCTAATGCATCTCAATCCAAACACTATATAAACCCGTTTACTGCTCTAGTTTCCTTGTAAAGGATTTATAATGTCCAAACTTATCTCATCCATTCGCTTTTGTATAAACATAATCAAATTAATGTTTTAATAATTTTAATGGAATACAGTAAATGTATGTACTATACAATTAATATAATTAATAATTTATAGACCAGGTTATTATAGAATTACTCATGATGTCTAGCCAGGTTGAAAAATGCCTAACATAAGTTGGTAGTATATGTTATCATACATAAAATAGTTTTATGACTATTGAAATAATGAAATTGATTGAGGTTTTATGAATAATATTTGTCACTTCTTAGGCATAGTAATAAAAATATGTATGTTATTAAATTATTTTAATGCTAACCATTGACATACATAGTTAATATAGATATATATGAACACTGCTTATGTTAGGTAACATTTAAAACATTAGTAATTTAAGTTTAAAATATATTAAATTATTTGGTTGTAATATGAAATCAACGGTACATATTACAGATTTTAAGTTCTATAATCTTAAGAATCGCTCTCTGAGAAACCCTTTGTTTAAACCCCTTTATAATATTTTTTTTAACAATCATAAGTTTCCACAACATACTAGCCACATTTAGGAACCTAAGGAACTTACATGCGTTCCCTCTGTGATCCTTGATTTTTGATGTGATTGTTATATCTCAAATCGTTCAGCAGCTATGTATCTAATAATAACTAGACAGTGTGATTAATAATGAAGTTTAAATAAGTATTAATCGCTTAGACCCATTTTAACTTATTATTCTTATTGCCTTGCTATTATAAAAAGTGTCCTGATAAATATCTTAGTCCATATGCTGCCTCGGATATTGTTTTTCGACGCGGGACAATAACTGGCATTTGTGGCCTTTAATTAATATACATAGACATGCTGATTTTTTTCGAGCGATTTGTTCTGAAAAAAAAATAATATATGGCCTAGTTATGGTTAACATAAACTGGTTTCCGATTGTCAAGAGCGCGAGACCTGGTAATTGTTTCTAGGTTTTTTAGGATTGCAGATTGGGTGCTGTCCTTATCTTAATATGGCAACTTAGAGTTTGCGCCCGTGGCACGCCTGGCTTAACCTAATACATCGGGCACTGAGTCCATGACATATACTTGTATTGATAAATGTAATAGGAACTTCATTCATCGCTGCTTGACAATTTAATATCATAAAACAGTGTTATTAAAAATATTATGTAATTAACATTCCAAAATACTACTAATATATTTTGTTACAGTAACTTCCTTTCTTATTATATTTAAAAGCCAAAAAGAATTGTAATTGGTTCTACTTGTATACAAAGAAACGACCTTTGTTGTAGGACACACTTGGTTTTCATTTCAATAAAGGCAAGTTGATGCGAGTTGTACTAGCTGAAAATTCATTAGCTCCGTCGCGCGTTAACTTATGTCAATTAAACGATGCCACACCCCCTAGGGTGTTTGAATTTAATGGAGACCATTATATTTCGCATTGGGATTTCCTTCACTAGATTAGATTGTAAAATGGAGGGATTACTTTTCTACTTTTAAACGAAACCCAATTAAACCTGGATCAATATTTAACGCAGCTTAACTTACAAATTATACAATTTGTAAGCTGCGCTAATGTTTGTTTCCAAAAGGCTTACGATTTTAATAATATTGGATATCTTTATTTAACAGTTTTATCTATTAAGAATGCCGAGGTTATTTAAAAGAGATAGTTAATTACAGTCAAAGATAACATAGCTACGAAATTGAAAAGGCAATCACAAACATGTTTATTTCGGACATTGGATTTTCATAAATTGTATAAAATTTGTAAAACAGATAAATTTTGACTTTGAGAACGACTTCTAGCCGTTCGCACCTGTATTGCGTATATTAGCGGTCACATTACCACCATAAGTTATTTTCACCTTCCAGTAGTAACATACTTTCGATTGATCCAACAAAACCGGAAGTGGCTAAGACATATTTGAAAAAATATCACTATCGATCACCCAGGTCGCTTAATCTATTCGGCCACAATGTGTAGACACAGAAATGAGACGAACATAAGAAAAAGTTGGAAATCGGGATGCCAATGCACATATCATTTTCATCATTTGCTGTCTGCCACTTCTGGGACGCAGGTTTTCCTTATATTTCGCCACAAAGTGTAGCTCACCGCCCGCATTCAACGACCCCCAGCAACCGCAGTCGTTGGTCCACTTGTTATGAGATTTTGACTATAACTTATTAAAACTTTCGGGGTACTTCGTTACGCATAAATTTTACTCTTGCAGATATTATTTAGTCCGTCTTGCTTCCTTGTGCATACTCAATCGAATTTTAACGCTTGTCACACCGCGAGAATATATAGCGATACATTCTATAATATGATTAAGACATAAAAGCGTCTAAAAAACGTGCCAATCTATTTTAGAAATAAAGAAAGATCATAATTTGATTTCTTTGTAACTTTGAGGGGCTCTTATTTAGTTAGGGTTCAAAAGAAGAAAATTTACCCAATATTTAAATTTTTACTAGCACACGTTTCTGTTTTTTTAAAATTCAAACATTATTATGCTTTACTAATTTTAGCTTTATTTTTTTATTCTTAAGATATTTACCCCCTTTAAACCGATTTTTTGAAGGGAAAAGATGATGATTTACTGTAAATATAAATAAAATTGCTCAGTAAAATACAACTTTACTCGTTTTTTGTTGGGAATTTTATTTGACTCCTGCATTAAACAGGAAAAATTTTTGGAATTAAAATTAATAAAGCATAAGAATGAATATTTTTTAATTCCAATAGTCGGAAACGAGGGCTCATAAAAAATAAATTTAGATAAATATTCTTATTTCGAACCCTAAAGAAGAGTTCCTCAAAGTTACAGCCAAGTTTAAAATAGATTCTTCAATTATACTATTTCACATGGAATGACTCCATTATATATTTTTTTTTATTTCAACGTGCTAAATGCGGCCTTGGCGTGAAAATAATTTTAGACTGTTTATTGAAAACGTTTAAGCAATAGAATAATACTCCATGGAATAGTGACCCTAAATGACAAACTAAGAAATTGGCAAAGTACGAATATCGACGAACTTAAATATTTAATGCGCGCGAAATCGCGGGCTGTTAAAATGTGTAAATGATGATACTATTACAATTGCGCAGCAATTAATGTTATGTGTTTGACTGGATGTGTCTATAATGCCTTTATTATACCGTTTTGTAGATTTAAGGTGACACAGATCCATAAATTAATTCAGTATTAAACATGACCTAAGTGAGCTACATATTGGTTTTAAGCATGGTTAAATTTGATAGGATCTTATCACTCAAGAATGTTGTCTAGTTACTATGTCAACTTTGTGTTATGATATTCATTATCTTTCGGCTTTACAAATTGGTCTAATACTATTTTTTATTGTATAAAAGATCGTATAATTACTTATAAATATGTATTTCTGTTTATTTATAACAGACAGGTTTAAGATACTTGAATTAATATTATTCAACATCTTATAAATTTCTTAAGTTAAATTATTTTAGCGTAAATTATTAGGTATCGACCAAAATGAAACTTATGAGGTAAATTATAAGATTGTAGCAATGACTATGACTCAATTAAACATTTAGATTGGATAGTTTTGGAACTGTAAGTTGTCTGTTTTCTAAAATACGTAGGTTAACACATAGTAGGCCCACACTCCAATTTCATCGTTAGAAAAATATTTTGTTAGGTTGAAGATATCAAGCACTCATTCTTCAGTGCACACACTAAAAAATTGTATGTACCTTTAAGATTACAGTATTCTATATGTTATAAAATCTATTATAAAAATGTAAACATTTGTTGTGTAAGTTCTGACACCGGATTCTAAGTAGTTGACATTGGACAAGTTTATAATTAGCAGCAACTTTTTAACGTCGAACAATGTTTCCATTACATTTTTTTGTAATAAAATTTTATTGTAGCTTCATTTAGAGATATAAGATGCTTTTATAAGAGAGTGAATTAAATTATTACCACCGGCCACATCTATAGGTAGTAAGTTCTTGCGTTTAGTATTTGCAGCGCATTGATCGGCGAATGGAGAAATGAAATATACGAAATTGTATAGAATATGACACAGCTAACAGTGCGCCAGTTGCGATGCAAGCAGCGGTGTGACGAGCATCTTTTGCAATGTTGCGGCAAAAAGGGGACAAGACCGCTGTAGGTGCAGTATCGGAGTTTTGCGGTGGCTCCTTAGTCGTACATGGTATATCCTCACAACATTTGCCGCGCAGTGTCGCAAGCAGCAACATGACAAATGCTACCATACCTGTGGCTGGGCCTTTAGTTATTCTTGTATATTGTATGGCTCCGTCAAATTAGTTACAGCTAGTTTAGGTCCACCGCAATTCACGACAGCTTCTCGATTGAAAAGAAATGCATTACTTCTAATTACCTATATGACACTTATATATAAATGTTTTTAAATCCATTACATTGAAATGGTGTGATATTGTAAATTATTGTAGTTGATGTTGTAACCATTTTAAAATTAAATTTTCCATTGTCCCTACGCTAGTATGAGCGAAATAATGGATAAATTGTTATTATGTCTCATATGTGTATTATAAAGTTATGGTACTAGTCAACGAGTATTTAAAAATCACATTGTCAAATAATAAGGGTGTTAAATTGTAATCACATAACTTTCATTGAAATAAAATCTGCATGAAATTTCATATCTATTATTGATAGAACCAGTTAATTTTAGGGATTAAACTAAATTACTAATGTGTTAGTATACTTATTGTTACTATACAAAATACTTGCTAGAGATATAATTGTTTTTTTATATAAAGACACTATATTAAAAATAGGATTCATATATCATATTTACTTATGGTAGAACTAATATACGTATGGTATAACTAGTATATCATAATACTTATGGTAAGCAAACCAGTTTAAGTTTAAACCTATTAGTTTTTAATTGTACCAGTTGTTACAGCCTTATCGCAATCTTCAAATGAACGCCACGGCTTCCATTGATTTTCTTGGTTTATCCTCATTCGAAATAACACAATTTGTCAGGGCAACAATAAAACTTATAACCCGCATTTAGGTGTAGAAGTAATATACAGTAATGAGTGAATAGCAACTTGAAGTATTCAAATAATAAAGCGCAGTTTTTTTTAGAATTGACTACAATTATGTGTTGTAACTTCTAAATAAGGTTGAAATCATTTGCTCTAGGTAAAGAAAACCTACTTTTTCTAAAAATATATTTAGCTGGTAACTTAAATAAACCTAAGTATTACATATGTATCATGGGCCATAACTACAAGATTAAGAAGCATTGCTCTGGCATCATTTCTGTTTTTAAAAGTCGCTTATATCATTATATAGCCAATGAATATGATTTTAGCGTTAGAGCGGTTCACTATTCGAAATAAAGTGCAACATTTCACCGGATGTAGTCATAGCCAATAGTTGAAACTAGTAAAAACGCATTATCTCAGAAAACACGAAATTTTAATAAATATAATAATTTCAGATTTTTTAAAATATTAATCTATTTACTCCAAAAACGTACAGTATAAATAATATTACATTTTTTTTTGTTAATTGTAATAGATCAATGTATGTTTAAACTTCCATCCGCCAGAGAATGTTAATAATATTAATGCAAAAACAAGAAAGTATTTCATAAAATAAATTCGTATAAAAGCCTAAGTAACATGGTTACCATAATAAAATTTCTGTTAAATGACATCATAGGAACGAAATAATTCCACAAGAACTAGGGAAGTAATGTAGATAATTATATCTAATAATGATAGGAGTGCTAAATTTAAACAAAACTAATAACATTATATAGTTGGTTGTTGTAAATTGCACAATACATCATTTTGTTTCTGTACTTTTAAACTATCAAACATTGAATTATTGAGACACTTCAATCTAAATATATCTTTTAAGAGTTAGCGTATGGAATATAACATTTTTCAACTGTTGTTCCTCATCTATTCGCACGAACTTATTTTAATTGTTTGATACTCATTTGTTTCTTTTTTATTTTTTTAGTTCGTTTTCTAGGATTGTTTATAAAAGTTCTAAAATCATCATTAAGCCAAAATCGAATAACGGGCGTCGCAGCAATACTTAGTAGACAAAATATAAGAACTTCATGAACCTTTAAATAATTTAGAGGCTCATTAGCTTATTACTTTTATATTGTATTATTTCCCAACGGTTCTTATTTTTTTTCTTATTGTACTTGATAAACACCCAAAAATACTAATTTTGAGTATTTGATTAGGTATTAATTAGGACCCATTTTTTATATGCTTTCTAGATAAAATTATATTTAAATATTTCTGAATAATTGTTTTTGCCTGGCCTGTAAGTCTTTTCCAACGTGAAATTGATATATGAGATACACTGTATAATTTTATTTTCTTATTTACAGGAAGCAGTATTCCAAAATACACATGAAGTATTTACATCTAGTCTAACATAATTTGTAAGTGAAACGAGGACAGTGACTACTTGTATAATAACCACCAGCATTAAACTTTGAAAATAAGTACCAATGTAAGACTAAATAATAAAACTTGCTGTTCAACCTATAAAACATTTTTATACTTTTATTATTTTGATCAGGCTAATTATTATTTTATTCCAATATATTTTTAAAAAATCTTTTTGTTTTTATTGGTCAATATTTATTTTAATTTCATACTTTTTGTTTGTATTTTAAATTGTCATGCGATTATTAATTTCAGAAGTAAATCTGATTTAATTTTTCTTTGGATTTTTTTGCGTTTGCGTCTCTGTTTTTTAGAAAGCATAAACATTGTTAATAAACTTTTATAGACTGATACAATTATCGTAACGCTTCATTATAATGTTCTCTAAAACAATTGAATAGTAAATTGTAATATGGTACCTATACTGAAATTATAATGATAACTAAAATTCTAACAAGTAAATTTTTTCGTCGTTATTCTCCTAGTTGTGCACAGCATTTCTTTTTATATTAGTTTGTTACAAGCAAATAAACTATCTATTTCGAGGAATAAATTTCCTGATCAAAAAAATAGATAATATATTCAAATCAATAATAAAAATTGATTAGAGAAATTCACAAGATAGGTACTAATGCTGCGAACCAATAGGTACTCTTTGAGATCAGGAAAAACAGGATGTTATTTAGAACTAAACGATACTTCTTGTCAAATTAAATTCATAAACAGAGAACCCTTCATAATATATTTTCGAAAATATTTGACTGTTCCCTTATTATTCACCAAAACGTAGAATATTTTTGTAAAATATTTGAGTCATCGTTACTAAACTATAATAATAGTTAATTATGTCATTAAATCTTCAACTACCGAGTGCTGCAAGGTAAAGTCCTCGGTCTGACTAAATTCTTGATCTGCATATACCAATGGCGATACAGCGCGAGACAGTTCCGGGAAACATCTGCTGCTTAGGTTAGAAGTGCTTAAGTATATGACTGTACAAGCCCAATGCCTTTCTTATAAACAAACTATGCACTTTGAAAGGTCCCTAACGTGAGACGTAGTACACGCCTTTCTACCTTTTGAATGATATTTATTACGTTCAAACCTATTGCAAATAAAAATGCAAACTTGATAGAGTATTCTCAATAAAAGCAGCATTACCACGTCAATATAACTATAGTAGCCATGGATTCTACAACAAAATATATAGAATTCTACAAATTACCCATATACCTCGAGATAATGCAATGTTTACAACTGACTTACCTCCAAAATTTTAATTATGATGAGACCTTAATTTTATGTACATAAAATATAAATAATAATATTAGATTACTAAAATCAAATGGATAAATTAAATACGCACGAAATATTACTTCTTTTAATTAAACATAGTGCATATACGCACTCGCACGTGCGCACACAGATTGTTACTTTTGAGAACGGTTACGTTAACCTTATATTTCAAAGTACGTACCCCAATAATGTATTAAATTTATAATTATTAATAATATATAGTGCTGGAATGCTATCTTTTATCCTGAAGGTGGTTATTAACGATTGCTTGAATTTTAATTTAAAAAGTTGCTATTGTGAAATAAATATTAATTAGTATTTGAATATTAGCAAAATTTTAAAATAAATCAACTGTCCTTCGTTTGCTTTCAAACTACGTTAAACTAAGCTTCAAATATCTAACACGATAATCGTGTTGTGTTATTGTCCTATCACATTTTATGATTAAGGGAATTGAGTGCCTATGCATATGCTTGTTTAATGTCTTACCCAGTAGGCTGGTATTCTTTAATGCCCGTCATTTTGGCAGAAATGCGATCCTTCAGCAATAAATATGTTAACAAGGAAATCTAATACTCTCCATGGGACCGACCATCAAATGGTAATTTTAGTAATTGCGGATTTGCTGTCGTGAGAATGAAGAACCTAAAGATGAACAGAATAACATGATAAAGCATAAAAACACATAGTACTGCTATCTGACTAGTCAGACTCCGATACAAATGTTTTCATAGAATTCCAACGGCGTGAGCCAGAGGCGGTTATCACTGCAAATATTAAAAATATAGGTATATTGAAGTGATAAAAAAAAGAGGTAATCATGACAAAGTTAGTTTTAGTAGGTAATGTAGGTACTTATTTGAAGAAAATATATTTGCAATAACGAAATATAGTTTGGTCTGAGAAATGTCTGTTTTTCTGTTATTAATTATCATTTCTATTCTCTCCACTTTTCTGTAATGAACAGCAAATATCAAGATGAAAGAAACAAGCCGTCCCTCGAATCTGATGGAACGAATTACGTATTATTTATTTTAACTGAAATATAGAATGCAAAGGTAATATGAAATTGTAAAACTGTTAAGCAGTAATAATTATTTGTTAACAGTGGCTGGAAATAAAGTAAGAAGTTAAAAAAAAATCAATCGTACTTTATGTTGACTCTAGATACTTATGTCCTTTTTTTCTAATTTAGCTATGATTTATTTACACAAAAAAATACAATTAACTGTAAACAAGCACTCAACGTCAAAGCCTATCCAGTGAATCATAAATATAATATTTTAATCATGACTTTTTAAAAAGATCCCACTTCATCGTCATTCTCCTACTCTTATCCCAATTACTTGGGGTCGATACAATATGCACTCTTCTTTCATAGTACGAGTACATATTGTAGAAGTTATTGGCAATAGTTTTATGACCGGCCGCCTGCCAGATGTCAATCCTCCTTGGGAATGTAAATGTTGATCAAACGGCATCAGATGAAGTTGGCCCAGATCGCTATAAGGCTCTTAGTCGTCTTTTACGACATCCATGAACAAAGTAAGGGTTGGTAGTATTCGTAGCCGCTACCACACAACATATGGCTAAGTAATGAGTTGCCCAAATTATCCGTAAAATGTTAAGCTAACCACAGTTAAATTTATATTTTCACTATATGTAAATCATATAGACTGCGAGTACATAGGAGTGAAGACAAGCTCTGACATCGTTCAAAGCGTCATTTAGTGAAATCCGGTGAGAATTTAATCCATCAGGCGCACGACACGACGACTTAGCAAAGTAAGTAATAATTTGATAATAAATACGAAGATATTTTCAAAAAGTTTTACATGCCTTAACTTTTTACTATTTATTTCAAGGACTAGGTATTCTAATTAATTATCTTTATGGGCTATCGGTATCAGTAAAATGGAGATAAGTACTGACAGAATAATTTTTATCAATGGTTACAACGATATGTAAGTATATTATCTAGGAATTTAATATCTTGCGATCACATTAAATCACTCCGAATGGGCACAGTAATTTTAAAAATAATACAGATAGAATATAAGCAACAGTATTTTGCTTTAGTTTTAAGACCGCCTGTCTTATTGAGTAAAATCTAGAAATCTAATGATTTCCCAGACAGCAGTAAGTGGAGTAAGGTACCTGGGTCGAATATGGCCAGGCGGAAAATATGGCCATATGCCATTATTTCTAACACAAACATTTGTAACGACCTGAACGCGACAATTAATTGTCGCTAGTGTCGCATGTATTCGAACGGCGTACCTGTCATCCTTCCCGCGCGTCCAGTAGTCGCCCAGGGTCTATTAACGTGAAACATGCTGCTGAGGTTATAAAATCATTAAGTAAGTATTCTCCTGTATTTTGTTATTTTTCAAATAAGAATCTTTGTTAATCACATTAAGATGTTGTGTGACGATCGTAATTTGATATTTCTTTGTTTAATTATCAAAGTAATAGTGTTTTTTTCATTTGTGTATATGGAAACAAAAAATGCATAACTGCAAATATGGCCACCGTTTGGCCATATTTACGGTACTAAATTACCGATTTTTTTTTTGTTTTAGACCATGGAACGCTATAAAGCTAAAGGGCTTCAAGGTAATTGGTCAGAACCATCAATAAAAAAAAGCTTGCAACTAGCTTTAACTGAAGTCAAAAGCGGTAAGATGGAGGTATATACGGCTGCAAAGCATTATAATGTACCAAGATGAACTCTAAGGCGTTATTTACTAGAGAAAAAGGAGACTAAATCTACTTTGGGCCAGTAACCACTTCTTAACTCTGAGCAAGAGAAGATTTTGGCATCCCGTGTTATTCGCCTGTGCAATGTGGGGTACCCATTAACACAGCGTGTACATACATGCGTAAAGACATTCTGTATACGAAATAACATTTCAGCGTCAGGTTGATATCTTTAAATTTATATTACTTGTAAAGATAGTTCTTTATTTGAACAAATTGTCGCCCAAAGAATCACTTTTAAATAAATGTTCTATTAAAACACAATATCCATTTTTATTTCAGTTTATTCCGAAGTATTTTAAAATAGTAATTTAATACAGTAAATATGGCCACACGTATGGGCATATTTACCACCCCCATCGGAAATATGGCCAATTTCCATTTTTTTTAAACTGTTGAAAATACTATTTCCTGATTAATGTCTTTGTATTTTTTACCTTTTTTGTATAGATAAATAGCCACTATTCACGAATAAGTGCTAAAACTTGTTTGTTTTAGCTTTATTATTTAAAAAAAATATAACAAACCTTAAGGTAGCCATATTCGACCCAGGTACCTTATTATGAAGCTAGTGATTTTTTTTATCATTTATTATAACACATGCGATTTATATTAGTAAGTTTCAAGAAGTGTATGTACACTTACGTTGATAATGAAAAAAAAATTGTGACAATCATGACTTAGAATAGTAACGCATTTTATTATTCTAATAATCGTAGATTGTAATAGATATGTAAATTTTATATAACTATTTAGTAATATCGGCATTCATGTGAGATAAACATGTGATGCTGTACTTATCGCAGCTATCCTCGTGCATTTAGACTCTTATTAATCATCTGAGCAGTCAATTTACTTTCTGTCTTCCGCATTACATAGCCATAGACAAGAAGGTTGTCTATTGTCATAAAAATAATAAGCAGGTATGTAGTTGTCATTTTATTTACACAGTTCAAAATACAAAGTTGCCATTCAAAAGGGTAAGATTGCGCCAACGTACGTAATATATGTAGGGTCTGTCTACAAGAATCTTCATATCGGGTATCTCGTCCCAATTGAGTCCTGTAAACATAAATAAATATTATTTGTTGATACAAATTATTACTATATCAATTTGCAAAAATGCAATGCCGCCATCTATTACTTTCCTGAGCGAGTTGTAAAATCGTAAGGGAGTGGGTAGTAACGCTCTTCTGGAAAACTCTAAACACCGATTAGAATCGTCATTTGCATGTTAAGAGTTGTTAGAGCTGGAACTTGAAAAAATTTCCTCAAATTGATCTTTGATAAAGCACTTTACAAATAATGGTACCGTAATTTGGTCCTACTTTGCTCCTGTATGGGTAATTATGCATCAATTCTGTAAAATGTTTTCGCCTATACTACGTTGGAAATTTGAAAAAATTTATTGAATTGTTAACGCATCCGTAACATTTAACGTTTAAGTAACAACTCTCAATTGTCAAACTTTTCATACGCCATTTCTTTTTAATGACAGAAACAACTTTCGTGAGAGGTCAAAATTTTATATTTTTTTGGTTCCGAAAAAGTCACTTCCATCTCGAAAATAGCACAGCCGATTATCGTAAATATGTTTTAACGTGATTATTTATGTAATCAGATATGCGATTAAATGAAATGCGAAAAATACTTTATTTTTTTATTTTTACCCATATCTCATCAATTTATATCATCAATACTCACAGAACATATCATAACTGGAACAGAGTTTGAGTTAGGGAAGTATTAATTTGTTCCAATAGCTTTAACAATGGATATTGCGTAAAAACTATTTCTAGGAGCAAAGATACCCAACAACACGGGTAATTTTACTTCTTATTATTTTTTCAAAAATACATACATACATATCATCACGCCACATCCCTTGCAGGGTAGGCAGAGAGAACAGAGTGCCAGAGAACTCTATCTCTGCATACTTCACTCGCATCCTCAACATTCATAATTCTCTTCATACACGCTCGCCGGTTTCGGAGACTCTTGACTCCACCTTCCTTTAGTACATGACCGATCTGGTCTAGGTAGGTTAGTCTCGGTCTCCCTCGGTACCTACATCCTTCCACTTTCGCATTGTATATCTTAACCAGACGTTCGTTCGGCATTCTTTCCACATGTCCGAACCATCGGAGCATGCCCTTTCGCATCTTTACACCAATACTCTCTTTCATACCTACTCGCTCTCTTACGTCGTCGTTACGAATGCGGTCGGTCAGCCTAACTCCACAGATTTTCAGCAGAGATCGCATTTCGACCGCATTAATTTTACTTTCATACTCTTTTCTGCATACCCAACTCTCGTTTCCATACAGTAATGTTGGGACAAGCACTGCGTTATGTATTGCTACACGTGCCTTCTGGCTGAGGTGGTGGCTGCCGAGAAGTTGCCCCAACGCTCCGTTCACTCTATTTTCCGCATTCACTCTTCGCTCTATATCAGTGGTGTACCTTCCATCTCGGCTAAATCCACATCCAAGATATACAAATTCATCCACTTGCTGTAGTATATCATTACCTATCGTTACTCTTACATCTGTTCTGGCTTCGTCTCTTTCAAAGACCATTATTTTGGTTTTGCTCACATTCACACGTAGACTTCATAATGTCCATTTTCCTATAAATACATGTCAAATAAGCTTTATTTCTTTATAATAATTCATCAAGTAAATTGTATAGTTCATTGTTTTAAAAATATTCACAATTTTCAAAATTTGGAGCAAATATTGGAGCAAAGTAGGACCAAATTACGGTAGGTGGTTTGTGGTAATAGAATCACGCTGTTAACATGAGCATGACAGATGTCGACAGCCGCGGAATGGTCCTTCCGGGATAGTAGATACAACATTCTCGCAGAAAATCAACGTTTGAGCGGCGGCAGGATGCGGTTGCGCTTCGTTCAGTGAGGAGAGAGTCGGAATAAGTTCAACTTAGCAAAGCAAAGCAAAGATATCTTTCTTTTTCAACAAATATAATATTTAACGCCAAAAGGAAATACAAATCCTACTGATAGTTATTCAAGATTACGGCTTTCAAAGAAACATTTAAGTTCATTATTATTAATAAAGGTACATTAGAAAGAATTACCTATCATAATCATGCGAACAAAGATAAAAATTGATAACCAAGCACCTACGAAAAAAATTATCACATCCGCAATAGAGATACAAAGAGAAACGAAAAATATTGCCTGTATTTTTCAAATATTTATGTTTTCATATTTTTTTTTAATAGTTTATTTTTGTTTCACAATCATCATCATCATTCTCCTGTTCCCCAATTACTTGGAGTCGACACAATATGTAGGTACCTACTCTTCTTCCTACATATTGCAAAATTTATTGACAACAGTTTTATAACCGGCTACCTGTCTGACGTCAAGTAGGTTTCCTTGGGAATGTATTTGTTGACCCAGGTCGATATAAGGCTCTTAGTCATCTTTTACGACATCCACGAGCAAAGTAAGTGTTGGTACCTAATATTCGTAGCCCCTGCCATACAGCTGTTATTTTTGTTTCACAGTGAACACTGGATATAGAGTTTGACATTATCAGATTTATAGATTTATTCAGTTTACGAGTTAGGATGTCACAGATATGATATCGATACATCCATCAGCCTATCGACGTCTTTTGTTAGATCCTACATCTAAACATTCCTAAATACATATCATAATCGCTACATTTCTTTTTTTTTTCATGCTGTGGAAACGCATTTAATACGCGCTATGCCCCGCTAGTAATAGACGAGGGGAGTGTAGGACTCGCCGGCCAGCTGCCTGACCGGAATACCCACTAAACCATATCGGCCCTTTTACGGCGTGCTAGAGAAATCGTCTTCTGACATTCGATCTCCGACTCCCCAATGTTTGGCCATCGGGCCACGCCCTGTCGTTATTCAAGGCGGTGGGAGGAGGTGCGTATATCGGCGCCTCCTCTTCCCTGGCCGCCGGCGGTGTAGTGATTGACGACCAGCATCCGTCATTGTCGAGCATCTTCCATATGATGGTCGACAGTGACAGGCCCCCTCCAATGACCCCCGACAGGACGTGGCGTTAGGGCCCCAGGCATCGTCCACTGGCGCGCCAGACTCATGGTACCTTGGGGCCTCTTCTCTCCCTATGCTGTGCTGGTACTTGCCGAAGAACCCCCGTCAGGTAAGCACCTGCATCACCCTGAAACTTAGGCTGATGCTGATCCAGCGGCGGCAATGCGGCGCAGCCGCCTCGACTATCCGCCGCCCTGCTACGGGGAAAGTAATTACTACACTTAGCAGGCGAGTTGGTCATCACAGTTGGTTTTACAAGTTGGTAAGGAAGGTTTACACGTTGGTGAAAGTCGGTAATTGATCGATCCTCAGCCGATTTATAGCACGCTACTTCCATGGTTATGTAATGGGTGGTGGCATACCTACTCTAGTATAAATGGGACCAACACAATCACAGATATATCTATTAGGCATAAGGAGGGGGGTCATGATAACCTATAAATTAACAAGATCCAGATGGTAGCTATAACCTCACATCTCATATGTTTGTTGAAATAAACCATGTTCGATTAGATTACGGACCATGGAAATAAAGTTTCAATGATCTTTGAATAGACCGAAAGGGGAGGACATTCTTTATTATTCATATTTTTACGGGAAACATTTACGTCATTAAATGTTCTAGAAATGAAGGTCATGACTCATGTGGATGAAGATCATGGACTAAAACCAAATAGAAAATTTACTTTAGGTATATGAGCAGTTACTATCACTATCAGGTTCATCCTTATGGTAGACCGGGGATGTAACTTAAGCACTTTTTAAGATAATTATAGCAAAGACAATTTCAAGAAGTTTATAACGTTGAGTAGAATAAAGTTTGCTATATGGTATGACCACCACGTACGACACATTAAGTGCTTCTGACTACATACTAATACCTAATATATTTGATAAGAAACATTCAGGATCTAGAGGATTTAATTTATAACACTAATATAGCCAGGGCAACTATAGCCACAGGCAACTAGCTTCATCGTACAGTGTATTTTCATAAATTAATATAGTTATGCCAAATTTCATTTAAGTCGAGCTTCGAGGGTTTGATGTCACTAAAGTAATATACTGGAATATAATTTGTATCATTTAGCGGCACAGCTAACTAGGTAAATGGCAAACCATCCACAGCTCTACCTTCTTCCTGGCACCACTGCGTGTAGCAGATTAAGGACAAATTCGTTCAACTGCTCTGTTCGTTATTTAGAAAATAATGAGCAAGACATCATATATATTCTAAGATCGTCAATGGCCTTGTATTAGGCCGTAAATGGATAGGGGTAGACCATTATCTACAGTAAAATTTATTTACACCCGGACATCTCACAGGAGTAAAAAAGAAATAGGTAGGACTATATACACTGCGAGCCCCAAGTTATGCATTTGCAAAGCCCTCACCATACGAACGTTGCATCAACTAGTCTTACCATCATCCTTGTAGGCATTACGGCCAGCTTCCACCCAAAACATGATGCGCTGTACCATATGGGACAATCGTAGCGGCTTGCCTGGTTTTAGATTACCGACATCAAATAATCGGGATACGCCCATCTGAAATATATATTATTGATAATATTTTATGATATTGTCTTAACAAATTAAAAAATATATAATAATAATTGTTGCTGTGCGGTAGCGGCTACGAATACTATCAACCCTTTACTCGTGGATGACGTAAAGACGATTAAGGACTTTATATCATCCTTGGCCAACTCCAACTGATGCCGTGTGGTCAACAATTACATTCCCAAAAAGGGTTAACGTCAGGGAGGCGGCCGGTCATAAAACTATTGTCAATAACGTTTGCAATATTTACGAGTACATTTTACGCCGACGCTTACGAGTTGAGATAAGAGCAGGAAAATGATAATGATGAATATAAACAATCGAATACATGTTTTCTATATTTGTTTAAAATGAATGACGGCGACGGGACCACAGATTCATATTGGACCACAGATCCATGTTAGGCCCTGTCCCAGAGGATGGCGGATCTGTCGCTCTAGACAGCGGCGGAGCCACCGGTCTGACGCATGCCTGGATTTGGTATATCCTGAATCCGGATCTCTTCCGCCACCCTCTTGCGTCACAAGACCATAGTCGATCCAAAATATAATAAGATAAAAATGGACTTAAACTACATTAATGCATGAGCCTTTCTATAATGGGAAGGAAATCTATTAATTTTATTCCACCTCTTCGAACGGAGCAGCGGTTGCGAGTTTGCCTACTCTTGCAATGAACTAATCTACTAATATTTATGTGAAAGACACGAACAAGAGAACGGGAAAGAGAGGGATATGGCAACATGTTGTATTTTTTAGTCTATCACCACATGGATTTTTATTGTTCCAAATGCATCGAAGTCAACTTTGTAGCATAACCAGATTTAACTGGAATCGATTTTTACCCGACTGCAAAGGAGTGGTATTGTGTTTAACAGTCTATGTATGTATGTATGTATGTTTGTATGTTCCTTTGAAGCATTATATATACCAAACGCCTGGGCCGATTTTTATGATTCGCACGTCAATCGATTCCTCTTAATCCGGCGAGTGTCACTAAAGATATGACGTTATTGAAAATTCAATATGGCGACTACTGGACGCTATATTGTGAAAATAAAAAAATTAGGGGGGCATAGTCCAGAGCGTGCTCGTTCGCGTCCCCTGCCAGTCTAATTAGACTGCTAATCCGGCTCGATATGCGTACCGCAATGCGGGTTAGGGCGTCCCCCGGAGGCGACGCGTACCGACCCGACCCCGTCGGTACGAACTTAGGCAGTTGCGGCGATGGGGGCCGCCACCCATCACGCCTTGCCCAGTCAGGCGAGTCGAGCAGAGCAGAGTGCCGGGTGAGCACGTGGAATATAAGAGGTTGTGTGGAAAGTAAGTTGCACGAGCTGATATCCGTCATGGCGGACAAACAGCTAGACGTGCTCTGTGTAACAGAGACCAAGCGAAGGGGCAGCGACGCCTGCGATCTTCCTGGTGGCGAGATGGCTCTGTGGTCTGGTGTACCACAGAGCGATCGAGACAGCATGGGGGGTAGGAGTGCTGTTGTCCTCTCGCTTGGCCTCAGGTGTGAAGGATTACGGAATGTATGATACCATGAAGTATATACCAGACTTCTTTGGGTCCGTATAAAACTAGGTGTCACCAAGGTATTCATGGTTGTAGCATATGCTCCCGTAGGATCCTCGGTGGCATCAGACCTAGAGAAGTTTTGGGATAATGTTAGGGAAGTTCTGGATATGGCAGAAACCAGTGAACGCGTGATTGTATGCGGAGATTTGAACGGATGGGTGGGGACCAAGCGTCCCGACTATGAGGACGTACTTGGTCCATTTGGTGATAAGAGAGTGAACGACGCAGGTAGGCTCATAGCGGATGTATGCATGGAGAGAAACCTTATTGTGTCAAACACATTTTTCCAACATAAGGACATCCACATGTATACATGGAGAAGGAATGAACAGAAAAGTATAATAGATTTAATTTTGGTAGACAGTCGCCTCCGAAGCAAAATATTGGACGCAAGAGCCTACAGGGGCCCCACAGTCGATACGGACCACTATCTCGTTATTGCGAGATAGATAGTAGTCTGTTCAGAAAGTGGAGGCACTGGCGAGAGCGTGTCCACTTCGGAGGGCTTGAAAGAATAAAGGTTGCAAGAAGAGTGTGTAAGAGAAAAGTATGCAGAGGGTGTCCGAGAACGGCTGACGATGGCAAGCCAGCCGCAATCGGACATTGAAGAATGCTGGAGAGTATTGAAGGAGAGTATGGTAGATACAGCGAAAGAAGTATGTGGAAGTTCAAAGAAGCATAGAAAAACAAATGGTGATGCATGGTGGGATGCGGAAGTGGCAGCTTCCGTAGAGCAAAAGAAGAAAGGGTGGCTGGACTATGTCTCTTCTTTGAATCTGAATGACAGTATGACTGAACAGAAGAAAGAAATATATCGGCAATGTAAGAATGACACCAAGGCCTTAGTGAAAGAGAAACGTGATAGAGCAAGTATGAGTGCAGAAAATAGGCTGACTAAAAACTTCGAGAGTAACACCAAACTCTTTTGGAGGGAGGTGAAGAAGTCTCGGGGTGGTTGGTCAGCCTTCAGAATGAATAAAATAAGGTCTAAAGGTGGAGACATTCGTTTCTCATATATCTGGATAAATGTCTCCAAAGGTTGAACGATATGAATGTGGGAGTCCAGATGGGCGACTCAGTGATCACTGCTCTGCTCTATGTAGATGATGCAGTGCTGCTGGACAGTCAGCGAATGACCTGCAGACCCTAGTCGACACAATGACAGAAGATTGTAAGAAAAGGGGTCTACGCGTGAATGTGAGCAAAACCAAAATAATGGTCTTTGAAAGAGACGAAGCCAGAACAGATGTAAGAGTAACAATAGGTAATGATATACTAGTGCAAGTGGATGAATTTGTATATCTTGGATGTGGATTTAGCCGAGATGGAAGGTACACCACTGATATAGAATAGTGAGAAGTGGAATTGTCCGGTCACCCGACGTGAGGCCACCGTGTGAGGGCGACGCCCCGACGGCGAAAGCTGTCGAGGCGTCGACACGAGAGGAACCCGTAATGGTGAACTGCTGGGCGGACCACCGAAGACAAAGATCGGGTACCGTTGGTCCGCTCGCACGGCAAAGAGAGGTGTTTGCAGGGTGGGTCCATGGGGTTGCACGCCGCCTCTTTTGTTGCCCCGGATGGATTTGTCGGGACGCGACCACATCCATGGTCAGTCAGTCAGTGCTCTGCTCTATGCAGATGATGCAATACTGCCAGATGGCGCAGTCAGCGACTGACCTGCAGACCCTAGTCGACACAATGACAGAAGATTGTAAGAAAAGGGGTAGTGTAAAGGTAGTAAGGCGTAGACCACGTATGAATGTGAGTAAAACCAAAATAATGTTCTTTGAAAGAGATAAAGCCAGAACAGATGTAAGAGTAACAATAGGTAATGATATACTAGAGCAAGTGGATGAATTTGTATATCTTGGATGTGGATTTAGCCGAGATGGAAGGTACACCACTGATATAGAGCGAAGAGTGAATACGGGAAATAGAGTGAACGGAGCATTGGGGCAACTTCTCGGCAGCCAGAAGGCACGTGTAGCAATACATAACGCAGTGCTTGGCCCAACTTTACTGTATGGAAGCGAGAGTTGGGTATGCAGAAAAGAGTATGAAAGTAAAATTAATGCGGTCGAAATGCGATCTCTGCGGCAAATCTGTGGAGTTAGGCTGATCGACCGCATACGTAACGACGACGTAAGAGAGCGAGTAGGTATGAAAGAGAGTATTGGTGTAAAGATGCGAAAGGACATGCTCCGATGGTTCGGACATGTGGAAAGAATGCCGAACGAACGTCTGGTTAAGAAGATATACAATGCGAAAGTGGAAGGATGTAGGTACCGAGGGAGACCGAGACTAACCTACCTAGACCAGATCGGTCATGTACTGAAGGAAGGTGGAGTCAAGAGTCTCCGAAACCGGCGAGCGTGTATAAAGAGAATTATGAATGTTGAGGAAGCGAGTGAAGTATGCAGAGATAGAGTTCTCTGGCACTCTGTTCTCTCTGCCTACCCTGCAAGGGATATGGCGTGATGATATGTATGTATGTATGTAAAAAAAAATAAAGTCAACAAACTATATCGAGTGGGGTATCGTTAAATAGGTATTTAAAAATCATTATTAGTTTTCTTTCAATATTTTTCGATTTGACTGACCGTTTAGGATCTATATCGATTTAAAGTTTCGTAACAACCTTTCTCACATATAGGTTTTTTAGACAGTAGAAATTTACGATGAAAAGACGAAAAATTCATATGGATGTGGATGGACATATATTGAAGTATCTAGTAGGTATATTGTCCAATATACCATAGGTAGTCCTACCTAAAGTATCTAATGTCTGACGCGGTCGCCCATCTCCAATTTCTAACGATATTGTATCCAATTTCTAACGATATTGTATCCATTGAAAAATTAGATTTGCTGTCGAATAAAGGATCCCGACTGTTCAGTTGTCATGTTCTATTATTAAACTATATTTCATTTTCTGCAATAGTATTTATTCAATAATATATTATGGAATTCTAGACCACCGGACATCTAAGTGCTTGTTTTTTTCTTTTCAGTTTTTTTATTATGTACGTAGTTTTTGTGACTTTTTACGCAGTCGGGTTTTGATTTTTTTTAATCATTTTTTTTATTGAAATATTTCACTAAACGACTGTATATTTACAGTCGTTTAGTGAAATACTAAAACTACTAGGGTTTTTTTAGGACTCAAAAATAGTTAGGATCTTGATTTGATTACCCAATCAAAATAGAATATCACACTTACATCTTGTAATTTATTGGGTAGCAATAGAGTAGTCCGAAGCGTGTATAGAGGTAATGTAGCTGTTATTCGCATTCTTCTCATCCTAGATATTATATTCATGATGCTCGTAGTAGTGATATCATGAATCAGTTGCTTGAGTGTCGCATTGCGAGGAATTATAATGACGAGACTAAGGCCCGGTGTTGAATAAGGTATTTCTAAAGCCTGTAATACGAAAATATTTGAGAAAATGCGGATCTATGTTTAAATAAATCACAGTTGATGATATACTTTTTAAAGTAGCTAATTAGAGGTACCTAAAACCAATGATGCAATACCTGACCATGTATCTATACTCTATAGGTACCCTAATGGGTAATCAACCGGGCTGGCCACGGACGCCAAACATTCGGTACCAGTGGCCGGCCCAATGCCGATGGGGAGGAAATACGGTGGGTTATGGGGCCACGCGCCGCCCTACCGTCGTACCGGATGAAACAAACGACGTGTGCCCAAACCATAGACTGCCAAAAAAATGACTGTGTATGTACTGGAATTTTTGTGAGTAGAAAACCCAATATACGGTTTGGCAATGGACAGTGGTATTGTCACTAGAAATACGAAGCAGTTTAATAATAACAAACATTTTATTTCAGACAAAATTAATAGGTGTTAGTAACAATTTGCTTACAAACTAGTGTTAGAATATACATGTATAGTTTTTTTTAAAATTCGGCATGAAGTCGCAGCCAATTTTGAAACATTGGAATTGCCCACCAATCCGCCAAAACACCTAGAATACTGTTAGTGCTGCTGCGTGAACACGACATTAAGGAGGCCCTCCTTTTTCTCATGTTAGCACTTAGTATGCATACACACATACATTTATATAGTATTCTACTACTGAAAACATTGATGGTAAATAATAGTCTTCTTTATATATATCATAGAAAATTCGGCAGTACTTTACTAGCATTTTTACATTTTAACATCTATTATTTTTTTTAGAAAGAGGTAAATATTATGAATTCTGTCAAGAAAATGTGGTGCCAAGAGGCGAAGAGCGGTACGTGCGGTACCACGTTTGATTGGATTTGTGTCGTGTTGTCCACCACCAAAAGAAGAGTGAAATATGATAATTACCTTAATTATCATATTTCAGGTTAATCACAAATTTGAATAAAACTTTTTAAATGAAGGTATGTGGTGTGATGTCGTGCACTAAAAAGAACTGACCGACTTCGGCTGCTTATCTCACTAAACTAGGATAATTGTTGGTATACTAATAATTATAGCATAACATTACAGAGTTAAAAACATCTTTTGATACCTTACTTATTAGCAATACCTATTTAAGATCTACAATTCTCTTCTTGCTATTAAATTTTACTAGGGAAAATAGAATTCTAAATAAATATGTAATAGCTACTCTATGTCACGTCTCGCATGTACAACTGTCTGTAAAAAAAAACTCTATACATGAAAAACAAATTATCACTTAAAAATACTCGATGGACTATTGGGCCGTCCCGTATATATACGACTCACATATTCACAGCTTAACATTTAAATACTTTAACGTAAAGAGAATTGGTCTTAAACAGGTAATTTTGTCGAGACTGAACTCAATAAAAACAAAACGTCTCTATAAATACATTCTTCTCCATTCTTATCACTTATTAATTGTTTATCTGCTTGTTAACCTAGCCTTAAATACTGCATAATAGTTGAATTTGGGCAGTTGCAGCAAGTGGTTCAACGCAGGCGATCCAACACAGCGTTATGTTGCGTTTTTTGGGGAGAGCTACATCCAGCTGTGTGTGTAGGGAAGGACTGGTAGTTCTCAGTAATATTTACGTTAGAAATTTTAGTTGTTAATGTTTGCAACAACAAATTTTTGTAAATAGTTAATTTTGTAGATTTATAAAATCTATGTGAGACGACATATATGTGTGATCCATAAAGGTTTATATACTTATACTCAACATCGCTTAGGAATAAGCGATAAGTGGGCGCAGTTGGTAAGCGTGCAAACCAGTAATCGAATATAATTAATTTAAAATGGTAAAATAACCAATTATTATTGGGGGCGTTTCACAGGTTCATGTTACAATGATGTGAATGGGGGAGGCACTGAAGCTCAGAAACATTATGATTTAAACTATGACACCGCATGACACGTTTTGTATATTTTATTTGGTGATTTTATTAGCATCAATTGTGAAATTAATAAAATGTGACTGTCCTTCCGGTCGTCAAGAACAGAACCACGATGAGGCTAGACTCAATCAAGATCTACTCTGTGCATACAATACAGACGTTCAACCAGTCAAGAACAATAAAACTGCAGTGAATGTGCGTGTTCGTTTTGCTATAAAATACTTCAACTTCGACTCCCTTGAAGAAACATTCACCATCCATAGCTGGGTGGGTCTTTATTGGAAAGATGAATTTCTAAAATGGATATCTACGGACTATGGTAATATTAAGGAGACACAAATGGAAAGTGATCAAATTTGGTCGCCGAAGCTATCATTATTTAATGCTGATGCCGCGGTATACCAGCCAGAGCAGATCGATTCGACGTGTCTATTGCTCAATGATGGTAGAGTAAAATGTGTGCCTCATCTCATACATTCTGGTATTTGTCGTACAACTCAGCGGAATTGGCCTTATGATGTACAAAATTGCACTTTGTACTTTGGATCAGAGATTAATGACGGAGAACAGATAAATTATACATTTTCCAAAAAAGATGCCGTTATATTAGATTATACTCGTGATGGGCCAGGTTGGCAACTGCTTTATGTTGCCTATGAGCGTGTACCTAATAAATATAATTGTTGCCTTAATAATACTTATCCGATGTTGAAATATACATTTGCCATGAAGAGAGTATCAGCTGGGCCGGCCGCAATTGTCGTAGTTCCATCGGTTGTTATTGTATTACTCACACTAATTTCTTTAACGTTAGATGTAAAGGACAATATACGATTAATCTTAGTATGTTTCAGTCTTTACGGACATTTTATCTATCTCACGGAAGTTGGTTATCAGATCCCAAAGCATAGTGCAGATACTCCTATCATACTTCTCTTTCTCCAAGACTCTATGTTATTGACATTTGTCGGGATTGTGGAAACATTATTTTTGATGTACCTGAGACGAATAGTAACTCCGGCGCCAGGATGGATTGTATCAATGAATAGATTAGTAAGCAACGGTCCTGCCAAGTATGTGGTGTTCACAGACTTCGATACAAGTGAAGCAGTTGATATTAAAACCTTGACTGAAGACAATACCGATACGAATGAATCAAAAACTCGTGCGCTTGTTGACTGGATACAGTTTGCAAACCTTCTAAACAGTGCAATGCTTATCTTAGCAGTTCTCGCCTACTTTGTGCTTCTTTATTTATACATTCCACGTGATACCTAGTTAGATTTTCAAGTCACATAATTATTATCTATACAAACAATTACCATGTTAATTTTCAGTTCAATGTTTTACAGAAATTTACGGACTATGAAAATAAATCTTTTTATAACTAACCTGAGCGTTCCATTCTTTTATATCCACATAACCCATAATATCATTTAGCTTGATCATTCGAGTTTCACGTTGTGTGACATTGGTAACGTCACGAAGGAGTAAGGTGCCGTTCAGTACAGTTGGGGCTGAACGCCATTGCGCCCGAAAATAGAATAGTGTAGTCAGAACTGCTGTGACATTCTCAGACACATCGTCCTCGTCAAATGTGTCTCGGATTGTACCTCCAGAAAGCGATTCTACCTATTTGAATTTTTAATGAAATGATTAACTCATTTCATTTCTTTTATTAGGAAATACATTAAAGACAAATAATATTATACCTTTACCTTTTGGTTGAGAATAGTAGCAACTTGCGCAGTTGTTTCAGTGCCATTAAATTTACTTATACCAAGTTGCAATGCAGCTGCAACATTACTACGAAACCGTGAGCTTACTTCATTTCCAGGCCACAGCATTAATTGAGCAGCATATCGAAATTTCAACTTGAGCGATGACACTGGTAGAGAGGAGAACAATCCTTTGATAATATCTATAGTTTCCTAATAACCCAGAATTATCGTAGTTAGTTTCTTGAAGTATCAGAAGCCAGCTGGCAATTTCCTAGTAAGATCATAGTCTTGTAGTAGAATAAGGCAAGTTAGTATAAAAATATATTGCGCCAGATTAAAGAATATGGTGAAAATATGAGCATGTGGCGAATTAAATAATACTTCACTTTTGTCCACATTTGTCATAAAAACCGATTAGGGAAGCAATTCTATACATGCCTCTCCATAGTACCTACCTGGCAGGTGAGATGCTTTAGTTACAGGATAACTGCTATATTAATAAAGCATTATCCCTAAATTACACACTCTGTACTCGTGATACTAAGATAATTTTTGAAAGATAATTCTTGAAAGTGGTTTGCCACTCACCATCGGGTATAAGGAATAATAAGCAATTAGGTTATTCTTGTAGGTAAGTGGCGAGAGCGTTTCTTATTTGTTTGTTGTGATTAAAAATCGTGATCACGGGATAACAATAAAATTGTCGATACCCTTCCCTTGCCCGATCGCGAGTCCTTAAAATCAGGTGAGCGAGCACTAAGAGAATAAGGCAGCAAAGTTCTCCTGGAGCATATATATATATACATATATATATATATATATATATACATATATATATATATATATATATATATATATATATATACGTTAGGTTAGGTTAGAAAAACAAATAGTGATGCATGTTGGGATGCGGCAGTGGCAGCTTCCGTAGAGCAAAAGAAGAAAGCATGGCTGAACTTCTCTTCTTTGAATCTGAATGACAGTATGACTGAACAGATGAAAGTAATA
This sequence comes from Lymantria monacha, assembly GCA_905163515.2. NCBI lineage: Eukaryota > Metazoa > Arthropoda > Insecta > Lepidoptera > Erebidae > Lymantria > Lymantria monacha. Next base: position 22,269,584 of record LR991082.1, read on the forward strand.
TATCGGCAATGTAAGAATGACACCAAGGCCTTAGTGAAAGAGAAACGTGATAGAGCAAATATGAGTGCAGAAGATAGGCTGACTAAAAACTTTGAGGGTAACACCAAACTCTTTTGGAGGTGAAGAAGTCTCGGGGTGATTGGTCAGCCTTCAGAATGAATAAAATAAGGTTTAAAGGTGGAGACATTCTTACACAAGCACAAGACGTGTTAAGCCGATGGAGTGAATATTTTGGCGATATGTATGCGGATACTCGGGTTGGCGCCGGTGTTGCATGTGGTCTAGTAGATCAACACTCAGCACCGGCGTCCGCCGATGGCATCAGTATGGATGAAGTTGAATGGGCTATAAGAAGTTTGAAAAATGGTAAGGCAGCGGGCATTGATATGGTATCTGCCGAGATGATCAAGCTTGGCAGCTCCTGTATTTGGGAGGCGTTCCTGTTGCTCCTCAATTTATGTTGGAGCTCGGGAATGGTTCCCAGGGACTGGAATAGCGCAGTCATCGTGCCTTTGTTTAAAAACAAGGGTTCACGTTATGACTGCGCAAATTACAGAGCCATAAGCTTGACCAGTTTGGCAGCAAAAGGGTGAGCTAAAATTATTGAAAGGAGAATGAGGATGGTGTCCGATGGTTTATTGTGTGAGGCACAAGGAGGTTTCAGGAGTGGAAGGGGATGCATGGGTCAAGTGTTCTCTCTGCGCAATATTGTGTCGAAGCATCTGGCTCTAGGTCAGAAGGTTTTCTGCAGTTTTGTTGTGGATCTGGAGAGAGCATTTGACACAGTTGTACGAAAGGAACTTTGGGACATTTTACCGGAGTATGGTATTAACGGTAAACTACTGCAAGCTGTGCAGTCCAGTTACATGGGCTGTAGAGCTTGTGTGCGGCTGGACAATGGCATATCGCCTTGGTTTGACGTCAACATCGGCGTTAAGCAGGGATGCGTTCTATCGGCCTGGCTGTTTATCATACATCTGGATAAATGTCTCCAAAGGTTGAACGATATGAATGTGGGAGTCCAGATGGGCGACTCAGTGGTCAATGCTCGGCTCTATGCAGATGATGCAGTCCTGCTGGCGCAGTCAGCGACTGACCTGCAGACCCTAGTCGACACAATGACAGAAGATTGTAAGAAAAGGGGTCTACGCATGAATGTGAGCAAAACCAAAATAATGGTCTTTGAAAGAGATGAAACCAGAACAAATGTAAGAGTAACAATAGGTAATGATGTACTAGAACAAGTGGATGAATTTGTATATCTTGAATGTGGATTTATCTCGGATAGAAGGTACACCACTGATATTGAGCGAAGAGTAAATGCGGGCAATAGAGGGAACGGAGCGTTGGCTCAACTTCTCGGTAGTCACCACGTCAGCCAAAAGGCACGTGTAGCAATACATAACGCAGTGCTTGTGCCAACATTACTATATGGAAGTAAGAGTTGGGTATGCAGAAAAGAGCATGAAAGTAAAATTAATGCGGTCGAAATGTGATCTCTACGGCAAATCTGTGGAGTTAGGCTGAGCGACCGCATTCACAACGACGACATAAGAGAGCGAGTAGGAATGATAGAGAGTATTGGTGTAAAGATGCGAAAGGGAATAGGTAACGGGGGAGACCGAGACTCACCTACCTAGACCAGATTGGTCTCGTACTGAAGGAAGGTGGAGTCAAGAGTCTCCGAAACCGGCGAGCGTATATGAAGAGAATTATGAATGTTGAGGAAGCGAGTGAAGTATGCAAGGATAGAGTTCTCTGGCACTCTGTTCTCTCTGCCTACCCTGCGAGGGATATGGCGTGATGATATGTATGTGTATGTATGTGTACCTGATCTGCCAGCGAATACGTTGCCCCATGATCGGCAATGACATACTCATGCTATTAAACAGTGTAGTTATTACATACGTATGTTATATTATAAAACTACCGTGTGTGAAGCTTGGAACCCGATAGTTTTATCGATCTCATTCTTTGCAAGCGGGTCAACCTCCAAAGATAGAGCCATTAATGTCAACTGTAAGAAAAATGCCGAAACCGCAAAACTCATTCCATTCTTACGGTGTATTTCAGGGCTTGTTGACATTAATTTAGCAAATGTCACCTGGAAAAGGAAAAATGTTGGTTGCATTATTTCTTATCATAATAGATAGGTATAAGCTATTTAGTTTGCCTAATAAGACGACTTAGAGAGAGAGACTTACAACGACTTAGGCCAACTCCATCTGATGACATATAGTTAACAATTACATTCTCAAGGAGGGTTGAAGTCAGGCAGGCGGCCGGTCATAAAACTATTACCAATAACTTTTACAATATACATACTGATGAGAGAAGAGCACATATTGTAATGACCCCAAGTAATTGGGATAAGAGTAGGAGAATGATGATGATGATGAGTTTGCCTAATAAGCTGATTTAGTTTTCCGTAATACATCCCAATAGATATTTTAAAATTTGCAACTTACCATATAAAACTTTCGTTCAAAATAATCTAAGCTTCGTGCAAACTTTTCATGCCGTAGAATTTTGTATGGCAGTGTAGCTTCTGATATAGTTCCGTGTGACTGCATTAACAGGTTATTGCGAGAGGATCCGCTTATATTATTAAAAATTAATGGCAGTTTATCGGCTGATGGTTGTATATGTAAAGTTGGTAAAACAGGCCTCTTATTTAAAAGTGTATTAAATCTTGGGTTGATAGACAAATTAGGAATCGGATACCCTATCACTTGTAACCAATACGTCATAGTACTGTAAGGAAATGTTTCTTGCATCAGATTCATTACGCTGCTTGATATCGCTGGAAGAGTTCGGTAAAATAAGAATATTTTCAATAGATATAGATAGAAGAAATGATTCTACCACTTTTAGACTATTGCTAGATTTTGCTTAATTTAATTTCTTTCAAATAATTAATATTTTATTAAGATTAAATTCTTTTAATTAATTATTATTGATCATAGATATTTTATAAACTTAATTCATTTAGATTTTGAAAAGTTAGGATATATGCCCGACATTTTGCAGATGATTGTAATGTGTTTATTCATACAATCTTACAATAGCGCATTCGTCATCCATAGTTTGAATGAAACATTACAGTAATCTGTAATTATTACAGTATTTTCAGTAATAACATTTAATTAGGTGCGTAATTAATCCTTGAAATATAGTATATGAATTTAGAATGATTTAAGTATTAAGTATAGTATATGAATTTAGAATGATTTAAGTATATCTACGTACCCATTTAACATAGTACACCACAATATACCGCTACTAAACAGATTAAGTATTGTTTATCAACTACTTACAAACCATATCGAAGGTAAATACATTCTTTTCTCATAAAAATAAACTAGGTAAGTACTTTCCACTCAATTACCTAGTAACTGTAATTAATGTGCCTTGAAGTTGATATATGTAGGTTGGTATTTGATTGTAATAGGTACTTTATGCACATTATGCAAAGAATTAAAAAACGCAAGTATATACATAGAAACATATTAATTATCAATACGTTTCCAAATACCTGAAATGGCTTACGATTATTGTGTTATGTTAATGATTGTGTCTGCTAAAAATGGAGGTTAGCATCTTTACTTCAGGTATAATAAATAATAATAAGTAGGTAGACATCAACAATAAATACTGCTGAAATTTTTGATAGTTCCCCGAGTTGAGAGCCCTCAGCGCTCACCCACAGTCCGGGTAAAGTTGCCGTAGCCATCTGAGGCTAACAATTAAGTAACACACAAAAAAAATGATAGTTCTCAGTGCGTCCTGACAATACGTACTTGTAAAATGCGAGCACTAAAGCTAAGCTGAAATCGGCGTACCCGAGTCAGTCTCGTTGCAAGCAACGAGTGAGATAGGCTTACTAAGGGGACGTCCATTAATCACGTGAGGTTTGAAAGGGGGGGAGGGGTTTGACAAAAATCACGAAGGCCTAAACCTTCATAGTCTTAAACCTCAGTACGTATCACCAAGGGGGAGGGGGGGTTAAAAAATGCTAAAAAAAAAGATCACGTAATTAATGGACGTCCCCTAAGTGTTGCATTCAATTTTGTCATAATCCCTTTGGATTGCAAATGCCAGTTTATATAGTAAAACTATATAAAAAATAATACTGCTAGTCCATTGAAAAATTACATTGGACCTTACGTTTTTCAAAGTATGCAATTTTAATTTTGAGATGTGTTTTAGTAAGAGCTTAACTCCAAGTTTGCGAGGTTGCAACCCTTATCCCGCGGCCGCCATATTGGAAGACGAGGTGCAAACGTCTTTTTGGCCATATCTTTGAAATCTGATAAAAAATTGTAAAGACATAATTTGTTGCAAATTGCTTTGTCTACAACTTTGTTTATATAAATTTTTTTCAATAAAATTACAAATAAACAGAATACGAGATAGAACAAATTTCTCAACAATTTTCTTTTTTTTTTTTATAACTTCTTTATTTATTATTTTATGATAAAATTACCTTAGAAGAATCTTGTAGAGGATCTTTTACGAATATTTTGACCTATATTTTTTACGATTTCTTGTATTTATGCAGGTTTTATAGTGCTCCAAAATTCACCGGGCTCTTACTGTTCGTAAGAACCCAGTGACAACGATACGTCAGTCTTACTTAAAATATGTTTTAGTTTTATACATAGTTTTCTATTTTATTACTTAGTTATCTATGTTACTACTTAGTTATTATTGACCCTTTTCCCCGCCACCTATGAGATTGTCTGTAGGCGGATATTTTTTTGTGGTATCCCCAGTAGGCCTAATCCATGCACAACTTTTAAGTGAGATAATGTTGGAGATAATTATATATTTCAGCAATTATTTTCCAGCTATTCTTGCTGACTTTTTTTGTATGGCCTGCGGTTTAGGATCGAACTCAGTGTCGAAAGTGAAGGTTTGGAGAATAACGGAAGTTAAAATTGGAGTCATCGTTGGTAATTCATCTTCGAATTAATTTTCCTCCATTAATTTTGATAACTCCATGATTTTGCTACAAGTTTCTCCAGAACAATTGAGTGGGATATGTAGCACAACTGAAATTATAATAATTATATTATAATAATAATAGTAATAACAGGCAGATGTCCATTTGTTCCCAAACGTTAACTTAGACCTTTTCTAGCTGCTTAGAATTCTTGTAAATGTACTCTGAATAGAAATTATTGTAATAAACATATTAAAAGTTAATATTTTAAGTCATATGGTAGGAAAATGGTCAATAATAACTAAGTAGTAACAAAGATAACTAAGTAATCAAATTGAAAACTATATAAAATTAAAAAATGTTTTAAAAGGCTTTTTTTTGGTTGGCTATGGTCTGGACACACGCCTTTCGTTCCATCAGGAGGCGACGGAAGAGCAGCGCGTGACCCTATAACCCATCGTATTTCCTCCCCATCTCCTTTGGGCTGGCCACTAGGACCGCTTCCTTGACATCCGTGACCCGGCGGGTTCACCTTTCGGGTACTAACCCCCCGTCGACGCCCTGGTTATCTGCCGGGGCGTCGCCCTCATGCGGTCAGCCTCTCTGCGGGTGACGGACTATTCCCAGGTCCAGTCACTCGCGGCCTCCGCTAGAGCGGCATCAGGCGCAGGTATACGCACCTGCACCGTCTCAGGCGCCGGCGGCGGAACATGTATCCGAAGAGGATTTCCTCCCGGAGCCACCCCGTTGCCTCCTTCCGCGAGATGACTGTCTCGTAGAAGGCGGGGACCGCGTCCGAATTCCTGATGCTGTTAAGTATCGCCTTAGCGATGGTCGGCAGCACTAGGTCGACACGGATGACTGCGACGAGTTCACGGCGCTGCCCTGCCCAGGACCTCAAGCATGTGCTGTGCCGTGTCCTCGTTGCAGTCGCATTGGTGGCATGGGGTGGCGGTTTCCTCTCCCCCCTCACGACCGTGTGCAGGTACTTGCCGAAGCAACCATGCTCCGTCAAGACCTGCACCAGTCGGAAGGAAAGGACCCCGTACTGCCCACCCAACTATTCCTTCAGCACCGGCCAGAAGGCCTCGATGGTCCGAACACCGAACCGAGGCCTCTCCAGTCCGATTGCCCAACGGGCAATGACGTCTCGGCGGGCGTCACCCCGCCAGGCGGCCATCTCGTTGAGCGATACGGTGCCGCACCCTAACCACATCGCCGACACCGACAGCAAGGTATTTCGGCCAACAGGCACGCTGCATCCGTGGTCACCGTGCAGTATCTGCGTATGGCCATGACCGCCATGGCCCTTTGTGGTCGCCACAGGAGAGCCCTAAGTCGGACGGTCAGGGACTCCGCCCACACTGGTGCGCCGTATAAGGCCATCGACTGGGCCACCACCGTGTACAGCAGTCGACACGTAGTGCTGGGTCCGCCCACATTCGGCATAAGCCAGTATAGGGCGGACGCTGCACCGACAACCCGTGGAGCAAGTCGACGGAAATGCTCCCGGAACCACCATCGTCCCTCGAGCACCAGGCCAAATACTTCATATGGACCCGGATTCTGATGGGAACCGAAATAATAAATCATGCAAATGATGGTGATCGAGGCGTCGGTGGTGGACTGATGCGGTGCCTATAGAACAATAAGGCCTCCGTCTTATCCACAGCCACCCTTAACCCCAGCGCCTCGATCCGCCTGACAACCGCCTCCTCCAGCGTCCCACCCCGGGGCTGTAATGAGTGTATCGTCTGCTCCACAGAGTCGGCCCCAAGACCTCTACGGAACACCACACGACATGGACGCACAACGTCTCTTACTCGGTTTTTATAGATGACGCTGCGCTCCTCCAAGTAGTGTGCCACCAGCCGCCTCAGGTATAGAGGCACCCCATGATACCGGAGCGCCTCCTTGATGCAGCTGAATGGCAGACTACTGAATGCGTTGCCAATGTCTAGAGTCACCGCTAACAGCACCCCACCACCGTGGCAGCCTCCGCGACCAAGGCCCTCAGACGCAGCAAGGCCGCGATTGTCGAACGCCCCATCCGGAAACCGAATTATGCGTCCGACAGATCGGGACTAACGTCTCTAAGGTGTTGGCCGATACGGGCAGCTAGGATCCTCTCCAACAGTTTACCCGTATCGTCCAGCAACACGATGGGCTTGTAGGCCGAGGCCGAGTCCAGAGACCGTCCCAGCTTCGGCAGGAGCACCAGCCTCCTCTTCTTCCAGCACCCAGGGAACTAGCCTAGACGCTAAACACGCGTTGTACAGCTCCCAGCTTCGTGACGGGCGGAATACTTTCGTAATCGCCCTCCCAGTCGCTTTTAAAAGTAAGGCTGACGTATCGTTGTCACTCGATTCTTACAAGTAATAAGAACCCAGTGAACCTTTGAGCGTTCCCTCGTATCCCGCATAATTTATGCGTGTATTTACATCGTAAAAATTATAGGTCAATATATTTGTCAAAAGATCCTGTACAAGATTCTTCTGAAGTCATTTTGTCGTAAAATAATAAATAAAAAAGTTCAATAAAAAGTAAATTTGTTGAGAAATTTTCCCATGTTTTAATAACTTTTGTATTTGTAATTTCATAGAAAAAGTTATATAAACAAAAATGTAGACAAAGCAATTTGCTACAAGTTATGTCTTTACAATTTTCAGATTTATCAGATTAATAATTTCAAAGATATGGCGAAAAAGGCGTGTGCACCCGTATTCAAATATGGGGGCCGCGGGACATGGGTTGCAACCCCACAAACTTGGGGTTAAGCCCTTACTGACCCCCATAAACACACATCCGAACGATAAAATTACGTACTTTGAAAAACACAAGGTTAGGCTAAAAAATATAACATTTCAATAGAATGCAAGAAATAAAGACGCTGGGATCACATACCTTCAGTAAGTATTATATAAAATAGCACGATTCCAAATAAGTGACAAAATATTAACGATGCCATTCAGTGCTGCCGCCTATACCATAAAAAGTTCCTCACGAATGACATTACTATTATTATATTTTACAATCATCATCGCAGTTCTTTAGTCAATATTTATAGAAATATTTTGTTTATATCCTATAATCGAAAACATCTGTAGCTATTATATAAAATAATAATTTAATCAGCGTAAGACAGCAGCGCATTAGAAGCCAAAGCCGTTGAGGAAATTAAAGATTTCATAAGGCATGATCATTTTGACCTTTAAGCCTAAATTTGACCTAATTACCCGCGGTAGGTGCAATATATGTCACTCATTTAATTATTGTCGAATATAAACGGTGACACTTGCTTGCTAAGCTTGATTTGGAGAAAGAATAGCACGCTATTATGAAAGATTATTCGTCTAAATTGGTGGTGGAAAGAAAACCGTCGGTTGTGTACTATTTGGTATTGAGGACAGATCTATCAGAATTAGTGCAGAGGCTGTTCAGTTTAAGGTACCAGCTAAATTAATGATTTACCTTCGAAAAGTAAAATGAGTGAAGAAGAACGAAAAGCTAGCTGATGTGACTTCACAAATACTGGCTTCGAAGGCAGAAAAACACAACCGTTTGAGTGTCGCAATGCGAGCAATTATTGTAAAAAGGTTAAGAACCGCATTATTCCACATAAGGTAGGTATTTCAAAAGCCTGTAAACAAGAGAATTGCCGAAGAGGCGTTCTAAGTATACATATTTAAACAAATCGCATCTGATATATTTTTTGCAGTAGTTAGATAGACGTAAAGGTAATGTCAGACCTTATTTTGCAATTTTCTGTGAGAAAAGTTTATAATAATGACCCGTTCGGACCGCTCTAGAGTTTACATACATACATACATATCATCACGCCATATCCCTTGCAGGGTAGGCAGAGAGAACAGAGTGCCAGAGAACTCTATCCTTGCATACTTCACTCGCTTCTTCAACATTCATAATTCTCTTCATACACGCTCGCCGGTTTTGGAGGCTCTTGACTCCACCTTCTTTCAGCACGTGACCAATCTGGTTTAGGTAGGTGAGTCTCGGTCTCCCCCGGTACTTACATCCTTCCACTTTCGCATTGTATATCTTCTTAACCAGACGTTCGTTCGGTATTCTTTCCACATGTCCGAACCATCGGGGCATTCCCTTTCGCATCTTCATTCATCTTCTTTCGCTCTAGAGTTTAATCTCTGATATCCTTGCCAAAAGAGGGTGAAAGATTAAAAGATTGGATTGTTGATAATATTTGTGTCTTGCTACTCCGTTGTCACTCAGGACAGCCGGATAGGATCGCCAGAGCATATAGTTCGCCGGCAAATAGAAAGTGGGAATAGGATGGTTAAGACAAAACAAAGATACTTACGAATAGAAATAGTGAACATTTCAAATGAATGTTTATGGTCAGTGACGTACATACATACATACATATCATCACGCCATATACCTTGTAGGGTAGGCAGAGAGAACAGAGAACTTATCCTTGCATACTTCACTCGCTTCCTCAACATTCATAATTATCTTCATATGTCAGTGACGTCATGTAGCTAAAAGAGCTTGTTTCACTTAGGCTGCTTATCTTACCAAGCTAGAAGTATTTTTGCTACCTACCTACACTAATTATCACATAGCATTATGGAGTTAATGTTAGTTATTAGTTTATGTCATATAATCCTCTACTAGACATTAAATTTAAGTAGGTAAAATTAAATAAGTATAGATATCTTGATAATAGCTACTCAAAGTCACGTTGTGTATTTATAACTGCCTGTAGGAAATCACCCTATAAATTAAAGACCTAGCTCTTATCACATTATTACAAAAAACACAAAGCAGTCATGACTGCCGACAGAAGTGAAAACCTATGAACAAAAGCAAATACGAATAAAAATAAAAAAACGTGCCCCAGGGAGTATGTACCTATGGATGTGACCATACCATAGCCAGCCGTCAAAAAATAACTACAGTCAAACCTGGGTAAGTGAGAACTGGATAAGTGAGAACTGGATAAGTGAGAAAACTCTATAAGTGAGAGTAATAGCCAGGACCCGTCATTTTAAGCTCCCAAAACCTCTATTAGCGAGAAACAGAAACCTCTCTAAGAGAGAGTCGTTTTTTCCTCACGGACCTCCGTAAGTGAGACTGTTACTTATCTATACATCTATAAGCGACAATCGAGCTTTATTTATTTATATTATCCATTTATATTATTTCTTTATACATATATAATAATCAAGCAATATTCGTCAAAATTTATGAGTAAGAGAAAAACATTCAAAATACTAAAACAGAAACCCAAACGAAATTGATGGATTTTTCAAGTATAAATAAGTTCAAAATAAAATAAAATTACATAGTGCATGAATTTATAATGACTTCTAATGTTTACGCGAGCACTACACATTTGAAATAAAACTACTTTTACGGATTCTATCGCGTTTGTATTTGATTTTTAATTTCCCGACGTTTCGAACACTTTACAGTGATCATGGTCTGTCCTCCCGTGACCAACGTCGGGAAATTAAAAATCAAATACAAACGCGATAGAATCCGTAAAAGTAGTTTTATTTCAAGCATGAATTTATGTTTTGTTTTCGTAAGCATCTTGATACTTACCCTTATAAAGTACTTATATGTCGAAATCTAATGAACGTAACATATAATTATACACACTATTAAAAATATATATGTATGTACCTACATAATAAATATGTTGTACATATTATGCACATTATTTTATCATATTACATATTTACTACATTCGTACTTGCTGTGACTTGTTATTGCTGCGTACCTCTATGAGAGAGAAACGCTACCCGTGTAACTGCATTAGCGAGAAACTCGGGTTAGTGAGAAACCTCTATAAGCGAGAATGAGATTGTGCTCCCTTGAACTCTCGCTTATATATATATATATATAGGTTTGACTGTATTAAAAACTGAATAATTAATAATAACAAATATAAGATATAAATTGAATATAGTAAACACAGTGAAGAGCAGCTGACTGTATCTTCCTCACTCGGGTACATTCGGCGATCTCGAGGTCACCCGATCGAGCCTTTCACCTCAAAGCGTGATGAATGAACCTCACTTACAGCCTATGAAAAAGTCTTTGTGCGGTGCGCTAAAAGAAGTTTTCACTTCAAAAAATATGTACACTATTAGAACGTCGCGTATATTACAAAAACGGATTATATCATAGGCACTGACTGGTACCGGGAACGCAATCTCACACGTTTGGAAAAAAAAAGCATCGTTCAAGGGCATTTGTGACCCAGATATCAACAGTTCAACATTTAAATAGAATGAATATTTAAAAATGTTGCCCTTAATTATACAGATAATTTTGTCAAGACCGAACTCTATACAAGCAAAACGTCTCTTTCAATCAATTCTTTAGTAATGAGATTTTTATCATTTACCAATTTTTTTGTTTACGTAGCTCTCGCAGCTGGGGGACCACAGTGGAACCACGGTGGATGAAGTGTAGTTTTTAAACCATTATGGCATTATGTATCCACCGTTGTTCAGTAGTCGTTTCTTAATGGATCTACTGTGGAACCATTGCGGCTCCACCGTGGTTAATTTGTGAATAACAACGCAATATAACTAGGTACTTCTAACTAAATCATGCTGAAACCAAACCAATCAATAGTGGTAGGACCACGCTGTTGATAGTTTTCTGTCTACAGCCGCGAACCGGTCCGTCCGGGGCAGTACCATACTCTCGCAGAAGATCGACGTCTGAGTAATGGCAATGTGCTATTGCGCTTCGTTCGGTGAGCGAGAGAGCCGGAAGCCCAACTGGGTGGGTTTGGGGATTTTATTGGTAGGCAGCGGCCTAAGCTTTACCCTTGGTATTGCAAAGGTCCATGGGCGGCAGTGACACTTACCATCAGGTGTGCTGCTTGCTCGTTTGCCACCATAAGCAATAAAAAAAAACCACTTCTGAATCATTTTTGATCTACTTCTAAATCATTCTTAAACTACACTAGATCCATACTTGAACCACTTACAAACCATTTCTAAACCACTTTTGAACCACGCTTTTGTTTTTAAACCACAGTGGAGCCATCTGTAAACCATGATAAAACCACAGTGGAAAAGGAACCACGGTATAAACCACTCCATCAGTGTTGAACCACGGTGGTAAAATGGTAGAAAATCCTCAGTAGACCCACGGTGGTTCCTCTGTGGATCTTTCATGATTCCATTGTGGATCCACTGTGGCCCATAAACTGCGAGGGGGCCCTAAAATACTGTGTAATTGTAATTGGGTACGATGACTTGGGTGGTTGCAACACGCCTACGTGTTGTGCCTACACCAAAACCACATTCTATAGTGATTTAACACCGAATTCTGTAGTGTTCTCTGAGAGAGGAAGTGGTTGAATATTTGGTAATATTTACCTAAATTTTAGGTGTCGCTGTATGGAAAAAAGAATTTAGCCCAAATGTTCACATAAGTATGTCGAGTTTCTATGTGGGACCCATACTAAGGCTACTATTGTTAACATCGCTTACGAATGGATGAGTTCAATTAATAAGAACGCATAGGAGTAATCGAATATAATTGTAATTAATAGTGGTGAAGTAATCAATTATTATCATTGGGGGCGTTTTGCAGGTTCATGTTACAATGATAGCAATGAGGGCCTGTGAAGCTGAAAAACAGTTATTGTGATTACAACTATGACACCGCCTAATACTTTTTGTACTTTGGTGATTTTATTAGCATCAATTGTGGAATTAATAAAATGTGACTGTCCTTCCGATCGCCAAGAACAGAATCACGATGAGGCTAGACTCCATCAGGATCTACTCTGTGCATACAATACAGACTTTCGACCAGTTAAGGACCACAAAACTGCAGTGAATGTATCTGTTCGTTTTGCTATGAAATACCTCAGCTTCGACTCTCTTGAAGAAACATTCACCATCCATAGCTGGGTAGGTCTTTATTGGCAAGATGAATTTTTGAAATGGGTACCTGCTGACTATGGTAATATTAAGGAGACACAACTGGAAAGTCATCAGATTTGGACGCCTAAGATGGCATTATTTAATGCTGATGCCGCGGTATACCAGTCAGAGCAGATCTACACGACGTGTCAATTAGTCAACGATGGGAGTGTAACATGTGTACCCCATCTGACACACTCTGGTATTTGTCGTACAACTCTGAGGAGTTGGCCTTATGATGCTCAAAATTGCACTCTGTACTTTGGATCATGGATGAATACCGGCGAACAGATTAATTATACATTTTACAAAACTGATGCCGTTGTATTAGATGATTTTCTAGATGGACCAGGTTGGAAACTCCTTCATGTTGACTATGAGCGTTTACCTGGTAAATATAGTTGCTGCCCTAATGAGACTTATCCGATGTTACAATACACATTTATGCTAAAGAGAGAAGCAGCTGGGCCGGCCGCAATCGTTGTGGTTCCCTCTGTCGTTATCGTATTACTCACACTGATTTCTTTAACGTTAGACATAAAAGACAATATACGATTAATCTTAATCTGCTTCAGTCTTTATGGACATTTTGTCTTTCTCGCCGAAGTTGGTTATCAGATCCCAAAGCATAGTGCAGATACACCTATCATACTTCTCTTTCTACGAGACTCTATGATAGTGACACTTGCCGGGATTGTGGAAACATTATTTTTGATGTACTTGAGACGACGAGTAACTCCGGCGCCAGGTTGGATTGTATCAATGAATAGATTAGTAAGCAACGGTCCTGGCAAGTATGTAGTGTTCACAGACTTCGATACCAGTGAAGCAGTTGACACTAGAACCTTGACTGAAGATAATATCGATACGAATGAAGCAAAAGCTCGTGCACTTGTTGACTGGATACAGTTTGCAAACCTTCTAAACAGTGCATTGTTCATCTTGGCAGTTCTCGCTTATTTTATACTTCTTTGTTTATACATTCCTCGTGATAGTTAAGATTTCAAATTACTTATTATCTATACAGTAAACAACTACTATGTTAATTTTCAATTTATTGTTTTACAGATTTATTGGTCTTTAAAATAAATTTATTATATAACTAAACTGAGTGTTCCATTTTTATATCAGCGTCAAATGTCTCGCATTGCACCTCCAGCGACTCAATCTATTTGTAATTTTAATGAAATTAATTTTGCTTAACTTTTTACTACGAAATAGATAAAATACAAATGTTTAGTATCATAGGTAGGTACCATTCGGTTGAGAATAGTAATGACTTGCGCATTTGTTTCAGTGACATTAAATTTATTTAAACCAAGTTGCAATGTAACTGCAACACTACCACGAAACTGTGTAGGCACGTACTTTATTCCTAGACTACATACAGCATCAATTACGCAGCGTATCGCAACTTCAACTTGAGCGATGACACTAGTTGGTAAAGAGAACACTTCCTTGATAATATCTAGTTTCCTAATTATCAGCATACTGCTCTTATCCCAATTACCTACTTAGCGTCGATACAATATGTAGGTACGTGGTGTACAAGTTACCATCTTACATATCCTAAAAGTTATTGGCAATAGTTTCATGACCGGCCGCCTGGCTAACGTCAGGCCTTCTTTTAAATGCATTAGTTGACCACAGATGGCATCAGGTGGAGTTAGCCCAAATCGATATACATATAGCTCTTAGTCATCTTTTATGACATCCACGAGCAAAGTAAGGATCGGTATTATTTGTAAGCGCTATCACACAATACTCTATAATTCCTCTATCTCATTATTATATTAATTTGAATATTAGAATTAATCATCACTGCCTATCTTACCCGACGACTAAGGGATATAAAACGCATATAACATCTATGCAAAAGAAGGAAAACTCGAAACAAAACCCTATACCAATACGCCTGACCAGCGTGGTACAGTCGGTCAATTTCTCTCCCATTATGCAGGAGACCCGAGTCCAACAGTGGGACATATATGGCCTGAGATGATAACAGCTATACACAGTCACATTATATCGTTGACAACAATTGAAGCTGCTAGAACCAGAGTGGCCTAACTGCATTTTTTAACCTAACTGCAATTTCGTAATCTAAAAATGTTAATCTACAAAACCATAGCCTAACTTGTTTACAAGCTCTTAACAATAGGTGGCAGTACAAGTAAATTTTCGGCTTATGTTCAAATCGATTAAATTTAATTTAATTCACTCCATAGTATAAAACATGGTTCTTGTAGTTAGGCCGTTCTAGTTCTAGAAACCTCAATTACAATCGTAAAACACTCAAATGCGTTTGGATTTTCTACACGTGCATAGCGAAAGATCACATTAAGCGAGCGCAATCCCCGTCTGTGAGGTTTATTAATTTATAACCGTGCACTTACTAGATTGGTGGAGTAAGAGCGAGATTTCTGAACGATAATAAAAGTACTTGTACAATATCACCACATCGACAATTAATTCGGATTTGATGGCCGAGGAGATTTGAGGCAAAGAAGATAGAAAAAGGGATTAAATAGAAAGATAAGTAATGAACTGTACAGTCGGGTATATTTATTAGGTAATATGATTATGAATTGTATAATTAACGTTTCCAATAAAATATCATAGCCACGTTTGTATGTAGGTACATCATTGTTGATGACGTCTAATACCTTTAGAGAAGGCGAATGTATTAGACATGCGCGAAACAGTACTTCGCGAAGTGATGTTATATGGCATTACATTTCGTGCCGAGTAATATTACATTTTACCATCACTTCAAACATCACACATAACATTTCATTTAATATAAGCCTTAATGTTCTGCAAATAGAGCTCAAAATAAATATTTATCGACCGCAGGCGCAGCGCGGTCCAGTCGTTCTATCCCTCTCACTCTCCCGAAAAGACACGGCGCGTTCGAGAGATAGACAACCATTACCAAATTACCGAACATTGCAGAAATACAGAACAAAACACGAGTCTTCGGCGTCATGTTTAATGTCATGTCATGTTTAGTCGCGCAATGTGTAATATGACAGTACGCGGTCGGGTAATATTACATGTGATGCATCACTCGCATTACTTACACATGTCTAGAATGTATGTACTTATAGCCTAGCATCGTAAAGATTTATTAATAATCATAAGTTCATCATGAAATTTATACTAATTCACTAACTCGAGTAAAGGTTCATTGCCGTGCACCGCGGGCGATCAGGTACGACTGTCACGCGCGACTCATGCGACAATAGCCAATATGGGGCCGTCCATTAATCACGTGATCTTTTCTTAACATTTTAACCCCTCCTCCCCCTTGGTGAGGTTTAAGGTTTAAGATATGATGATATTGTCGTATCATCATCATCATTATCATCTTAGCTCATATATGTCCCACTGTTGGGCTCGAGCCTCCTCCGTTATTGAAGGGAAATTGACTTACTATACCACGCTGGTCAGACGTATTGGTACAGGGTTTTGTTTCGAGTTTTCCTTCTCGTGCATAGATGTTATATGCGTTTTATATCCCTTAGTCGTCTCTTAGATCACCCACGGGTAAGATAGGGGGTGGTGAATTGTATTCTTACTCCATCATCACACGGATTGTCGTATCAGCCGCAGTTGTAAGCTATCAATCACACGCGGCCACGAGGCACGGAAATGAACTTTAATGATATAGATACACTTAGGTACATCTAAACAGGGATGTTACTTAAAAATATAGGAATAAAGAAAATGTAATTTATTCTTCATTGCCTTGATAGGTGACCATGAAATGAGGCACTTCATCAATTATAATAGCTGCAAGGAATGGCCGATCAGCTACGAAGCGCTGGCGCGGTCGGGCTGAATATGTCATGGACACCATGGCTGAAAAATAATCATTGCAATATATGATTCATTAATCCAAAGTGGATGACGTTCAATAGCCACGCATCGGCAATTATACGACTGACAGCCCGACGATTGAAGCAAATAGCTTGCCTTGCCGTTAGTTCTTGCTATACTAAGCTTTTAAATGTTACTAAGTATACATACCTACTATGCAGTTCTATTATTTATCATCACAAACCATATTTTTTATAATGGAGAACTAAAGATACAAGATGCCACGTTTTATATTACCAGAATTGAAGTTATTGAAAAGCATTCGCTTGTTGCCAATTTTGAGGTAATAGTTCAATAATATGAGTAGGTAGTTAGTATATAGTATAGATATACTACAGTATAGATAATACGCGACTACACAAGTCGCATATTATTTAAATTAACCTTTACTAATTGTTCATATGAGTTTTGGTCTCAAATTCGAAAGCTTGGGTCGCAAGCCGGTATTTTTTTTTTGGACCAACAAACAATTATTTATACTATTGTTCAGTCTAAGTGTAATTTGTGTCCGCTTATTATGTTTCTGAAGTACCATACGATACAAGGTTTATGCTTCAGTGTACGGTGTAGTAGTGTTTACAAAAAAAGGTACTTGCAATTTATCGTGGAACATTAACGTAATGAAGAAAATAAGTTTAAAAGGCCAACGAAAAATTGGGTTACGCAGTGATTGTTAATCTATTGATAGCTATTAGCTATATCCAGCTGGACATTATCTCTAAATACGAAATTGCGGCCCTTTGTTGATGAGTTTCATTTATCAGTAACGAGCTCTTCATAGATAATGGATTGCGGAGCGAATAATCTAGTTATCTAGTGATTTCGTTATAGTCGCGGTTGAAGAAAAACAATGCTTAACATTCTCAACAAGTAACTGGTTCTGGTGTCATCCTCGCAGTCCATATATGTCCCACTTTTAGGCTAGAGCCTCCTCTATAATGGAAGGGAAATTGACATACTATACCTCGGTGATCAGACGTGTACATATAGGTTTTGTATCGAGTTTTCTATCTCTTGCATAGATGTTATATGCGTCCTTTAGTCTCCTCCTATGATCGAGTCGTCTCCTACGATCACCCACGGGTAAGATAGGGTGTGGTGAATTGTATTCTTACTGTCACACACGGATAATGACAAATAAAAAATACTAAATTGATATGAAAATCAAATTAATTTAGACAATTTCAAATACTAGTCTTAATTAAAAATAATACAAATTACGAAAAATCTCATGCGAGTTTACTTTTAGAAAAAAAACTCACGATATCTCTTTCAGAGGATGGTCAAAATATTCTCAAAATAGCCTCACGTAATTAATGGATGCCCCTAACCGTTAGTTATAATACTTAGTTGACGTTATTTATTCTTAATGTTCAGCACCGTGCATATTCATCTTCAGAAACCTGCATAGCGGTTTAGGGATCATTCATAAATTATGTAAGGCGTTTTTGTGTTGACTGAATATTATAACTTCTTAGGGAAGGAGTAGTGAACCTGACATTTAGTAAGATAATAAATTGAAAATTACTCTTTTTGGCCAAAACTGTGACAGATTAATAAGATTAATGTTATTGCAGTGAGTTAATGATACCTACTTGTAATAAGAAGATTGTAATAAAAGATATTTTCAGAATAAACGGAGTTATATTTGATCAATAGGGCCTTTTCTTATAAAAATTCTCATTAAGGGACAGGGGAGATAAGTGGATTCTAGTTGCAATGTTATGATGTCTTACGGTATTATATATATTGGGTGTTGGTATGCCCAATCATTCTTCAAAATCTCTTACGTGATTTATGAACGCCTCTTATCCTTTTACATACCTATCACTTGAAAAAAATACCGCAGAACGCCGAAAATCGTACCTTAACGGTAGTTCTTACGGGGAGAGGTAGATTCTTCTTTGTCCGCCCACCTGCAGCCTAGAGTTTTGATATGTATACTCGTTTAAATGTATCAAGTTTACACTGGCATTCATATTAAGTAAATAATGTGATCACTCATTCACAATGACAAATGCTAAATATATGAAATGGCATCTAATGATAATAAGACCGCAAATATATAACTTAATTGCAAATGATATTCTTGCAGCTATTATTCTTCTTGGCGCCAATAAAACATATTTTACATATATACTTAGAGAAAGACGAGTTATAGCTTGGATTCTGTATTAGAAGAGCGAGGTTGTTGAACGTAGCAATTAGACTCTAATTGCTACGTTCTTGTACTTTTTTCATATCAACTCCCACGCGAACGACGTCGCATAACGAAATGAGCTGAATACATATGTGTGCAAAAGCTCTTGGGGCGCCTTCACATACTCTGCAGCCCGGCCCTGACACTTACATTGTCATGTGTGGCCCTTGGCCAGTAAAGTGCCGAAGACCGCTGAATTAAAGCATACAAAAACAACATGATAAATCCGAGCTGTACCCATAGAGTCTAAAGTCAAGCAGCAGGACAGAATTCAGATAGAAGGAAACCCAACCAAATGTACTGTCAGTATAGTACTAATATATTTATGTGATAAATATTTAAAATAGGTATAATAATAGCATTTGCAAGCAATAATATTATTATTGATAACATAATAATAACTTCATGCAAGATGGATAAGTATAGGTTTAAATATCCCAGACACATCAACATTAAAACATTTATTTGGTATAAATATGGATACTTTTCATTAAATTTAGTACTTATTTGTGTTTGTAATACAGGGTGCCGATTTTATTACTAGAATAACTTAAACTAGGTGTAGGAATGACGTCATAAAAACATTAAAGTTAGTTGCAGACTCCTAGCTCTGCCCAATCCCGAGATAAAGTGATTTGTTTCTTATCAAAACAGTAGGTTTGTCAGCGTACATTGACCTGTACGTACATTTAGGCCAACTGTGCGGCGGTCAGCGCAGCGAGAGCGGGACTATTTGCCTACTAGTTCAATGTCATACGCATGAGTACATGCCTACATTGAACTTTTATAGTACAAGTATATTGACCGCTTGTCATTATGGCTATTTAATCAAAAGTTAAGTACTATTTTTTTTTTATTGATTTGGATAGTGTATCATGATCCGATGCACCCCCTTCAAGGATTCTACTATTTAAATCGGCAACCTGTATATACAGAGTGGAGACGTCAATACGACAATAAATGAAAACACCGTCAATACTAGTGTATAGGAGTATTTTGAAACTATTAAAAAAGTCCTCGCATGCATATTTAAAAAACAATTTTTTCAAACAAACTTTTTATCATAAATATTGTAACAAAATAGAACACCGTTTGTAAATATTAGTTCACTAACCTGTGGTCGGCACGCGAGTGAACTTGTGGTATCATATGTTACAACTTCGAAACGTAGGTAAATACATACACTTAGGCGCTATTCATTCTCACTCGATTATTTTATTAAAATAATCACGATAACTTTAATAATTCACTTGGTCGTTAAACTTTTAAATTTTTGATATGTGCGCCATGGACCCGAACGCACAAATTATATCGTCTTAAAATATTATTTCGAACTCTTGTTAACAGGTCGCCATTGACGTCGATGTATTTTAACTTGTCGAAAGATCGTACAATTCCTTTTTTTAAGTTCTCCACATTATCAACCTCTGTCAAATTTGCGAGAAAAATAATTTAAAATTTGTTCATCTAGGGTGACTCTTACACGCGAGGGAGCACTATCCATATGAGGCAGTAAGGATTGATTATCCCGTAACCTCTGGACAGCTTGCACAATAGTCCGGCCATTGGTAGTACAAACACGTGTGTTTCCATATCTCTTTCGGTACGTACGTATGGTTAAAGCTGCATTTCCGTGATATTCTCCATAAATTAAAATCATATCTGTATACCCGAAGCTGTGTAATTATAACGAGGCATTGTAAATGAGAAAGAAATACTATTCTAACACAAAGTAAGCGTCTAATTACGCACATTCACGTCACAGGATCACGGTGGCACACTGACCTACATACCTATTATAATAGTTTTGAACATGAGACCGAGGTCTTCTTCCATTAAGCCGCATTAGGTAGTTTTAAATTTCTCATCTAAGTCTGATGACACGGTTTATAAAGACTTAGGAATAAGGTATAATATGCATTGATTTGTATTACGTTTGGGGAAGACTTGAACTGGTAAACATGGCGATATGTAGGTACTAGTTTCATATTAGTTTATACCGATGCGGCGCGGGAGCTCATTTGATAGGCGAATAATTTTAATTTTTATACAGTGTGGAAATTGTTAATAATACAAAGTAATGTGCTGCGGCTAAACTATACGACATATTGTATTCAAAGTTTGTATACAGGCTGGGCAAGTCATCAGATACACTAGATTAAAATTATTGTCGTATGGTCGTCTCCACCTTGTATATATTCATATAAGACAAAGAAATTACATAAATAAAAGTTTAAGAAGAGAGTGAGGACGTAATTCATTCTTCATTGCCTCTATACGTCGCTATGAAATGAGGCACTCCATCAACTATAATAGCTGCAAGGAAGGGCCGGTCAGCTACGAAACGTTGCACCGGCGGCTCGTTTAGAATGGCTGAACAGAATGCAATCCCCATGGCTGGAATACAATCATTGTAACATTTGATTCGTTAAATCCATTGGTAAACTCCACAAACACTCGACTATCCAACTGACAGGACATTACAACAAACGAAGCGAACAGTTTTTGCTTACCCTTTTAGCTATTAAAATAAACATGTAAAGCAATTGTATCTTATATAAAAACAGATTTTAGGTTAACGGATTGAAAATTTTTTAAACAGGAAAGTGATATAGGGAAACGAAGTATTATATTAAATGCTTTATTTAAATAACATTACATAAAAGTATTAAATACATTACAGTTCAAGTGTCAGAAATATAATTATACTTATTAGTTACCAACGCGAGATATCAGTCTGTAACTTTATAAATTTAAATAATTATAAGACTAAGTGTTATTATAATATAATAATTTATGCAACCTTTTCACTAAATTAACAATTTCTTCGGACGGTATGAATAGCGCATATGAGGCCTAGTAAGGTTTTAAACATGTATAAGCCTAAAGCTAATTTAATTTTCGAATTATATAAGTACCTGTTTAATTCATCGTAGTTGCCGTTTTGAAATCGTATGTCTGCCGACGAAACTATTCCCGTGCAGTAGAAGTAGTAAACCGGAAGAAAATAGTATGCAGTAAAAAAGGAAAAAACAAATAGATGCCTTATACCTACATATAAAAATATACTACCATAACTTGTTTTTCTTATAGCTTATAATAAGTACACAATTTAGTTTATTGTTGTATTTTGACCTATTTCTTTTTCTTAAACATTTACCTAATCTATATTTTCGAATAACAAACATAGCGATGTTTACCACTGGGCAATTTCGGAAATTATTTATCCGCGATGTAAACACTGTACTACAGTTGTTAACAAACATATTTCATTGTTAAAAATAGCATATTGGTGAAATTCTATAAACTTTATAAAGAGTTAGACATCTTTGTGCGCGTTATTTGTAGTTAGATTATTAAAAATCTTACTGGTGTTTTCGTGTTAATGTGTCGACAGACTGGCATCAGGCGATGCCACGGTAGGCACCGATGAAGAATGGAGTTCGATTGGCGCCGAATAACAGGTAGAGAAATGGCCGGTCGGCGCAGAACTGGAGCGGTGGGGGAGGTTCACACCTCGTCATGATCACCATGCCTGCGCCACACAGACCACTATAGTTCATCGCGGTAAGAAGAGCCAGGCGCAGTTGGTCGGTAGAGGCTCATGAACATGATGTGTTGACCGACACGCACACACCACAAAGCAGGTCGGTCCACTCCGAACTTGTAGGGCATGCAGCAGCGAGTACGTACCCCTCCCGCTGCACGATTCCACATACCACACGGCATTCAAACAAAGTTATGCTTCCAAATCATCACACCACTCAGACAAACAAAATAACAAAGCAATAGTGAATCTTTGTTTAAAATCGATACCATCTACAAGATATTACTCAAGAGAAATAATAAAACTTTCAGTTATATAGAGAAATGTTTATATTTTAACGTTAAATATAATCATATGTTTACAATCAGTTAGCTGTTTATATATGTTGTAAGAGTAAAGGAATGCATGGTTAAAAATATTTTTTAATAAAAATACTTTATGCGTAAGTATCGGGTGTTACATGAGAATTACATCTGATTGAAGCATTCCTCAATGAATAGTTAGTTACGTACAAATCTTTCCATTTTAATACCATCATTTATTCAAATCTACATTTCTATCGGGCGAAGTATATTCCGATACATAAATGTAGTGGTGAGCTTAAATGCATATTGTATATGATAATACAAAACTACTAACACTTAGTAGCTAATGTCGTAATTTAACTCAACTTGAAACTCAGGTTATATTATTTTATATGATAATTTATGATTACTACTGCTTTGTATTCTTTGAATAGTTCATGACATGGCAGATCAGTGCATTGTTTCCAAACTTTCTTAACAGTTGCTAATATCCAAGCCAGTTCGTTTCGACCATTTTGGATCTTAAATTATTTAATAGAATATCTAAATTATAAAATTATAATACCACATATGGAACTGTCTGTCCACTACATTTTCAAGCCTTTAATTAATTCTTTAAATTTACTATTTTGAACATTAAAAAGGCAAAATTCTACGATAATGGAATACAAACGAAAAAGCAAATAAATATCTTGGTATTGAAAAATAATATAATTAAATATTTACTAAGTGTGTGAATCTAATACAAACATTTAATAGTTCTATATCTCATTTTAAGCTACCTTTAACAGATCAAAATGAAAATAGTCGCTTACTTTCATCAAAAGTGGCCGAGCTTTTTTCATTATCAGCTGACAATATTTCATATACATACATATATTAAACAACAAAAACTTTTAGCACTAATGGTCTGCATCGAAGTAGAAATACAATTATGGCTTAGGTTTACAAATAACTGACTTAATGGAACTAGCAGAATCAGAAAAAAAACTGTCTCGAATGGTTTAGCAATTGTACATTAATATTTTAGATATCTTCTATTTACAGCTAAAGAAATATCGCATTTTGGGTGTGTATATTCTAAGAAGAGGGGACAAATACCTACATTTTCTAATAACAAACATGGCGCTGTTTACCACGAGACAATTTAGTCAATTCTTTATCCGCGGTGTAAGCACTGTACTATATAGTTGTTAACAAACCTATTTCATAGATCTAAATAGCCTATTGGGTAAATTCCATAAGTTTTATAAAAAGTTACAGACTTCTTCACGCGCATTATTTGTAGTTAGATTATTAAAGATCTTGCTGATGTTGACGTGTTAATGTGTCGACAGACTGACATCAGACGATGCCACGGTAGACACCGATGAACAGTGGAGTTTGACTGGCGCCGAATAACAGGTAGAGGAATGGCCGGTCGGCAAAGAACTGGAGCGGCGGACGAGGCGCACACCTCATCATGATCACCATGCCTGCGCCACACAGACCACTATAGTTCATCGCGACGAGAGGAGCCTTGCGCAGTCGGCCGATAGATGCTCATGAACACGATGTGTTGCCCGACGCGTACACACCACAAGGCCGGCCGGTCCACCATGAACTCGTAGGGCATGGAGCGGCGACAACGAACCGCTCCCGCTGCACGAGTCCACATACCACACGGCATTCAAACAAAGTTATGCTCCCAAACCGTCACACCACTCAGACAAACAAAGTAACAAAGCAATAGTGAATCTTTTTATAAAATCAAATAAGAACTACAAGACAGTCACCAGCAGACAACAAAAAAAAAACTTTCAATTAGGTATATTTCCACTTTCAATACTTTTCTTGCAGTCTGATCGGACTGTACGCCGTCCGTCTTCGCATAGTATAACCGAAATAACTCGCTATGAGTCTTCGGGTACTTCTCACTTGAACATGTCACACATACTCTACTTCTAATCCTATTCTATTGCTTTAATGTAAACAAATTCTTAACCAACTATAGATAATAGATTCCCCGTGTGGTGACGAGTGAAGAATGAAATGTATTACTACCCCCTTTCTTTTCTCGTACGAATCGCAACAGGTCGGCCGAGCGATCACCAAAAGAATAGTCAGCAACACACTCCTTGTAATGCCAACTGCGATTCCTAACTCGCCCGCCAGGCCAGGCTATGCTTATGGCATTATCCCCGCTGGAAGGGATTATGTCCAACAGTAGATACTATAAGATAGCTAAGAACCTACTTAGCTATCTTGTAGTATCTATATCTATCTATCATTTATATCTATCTTGTAGTATACAATAGGTATTATATATTTCACGAAGACGTTTAAATATCTGAGATTTCGCATTTAACATACTGGGTTATTTATAGAGACTTCTTTTACAAGCAATAATTATTGCTACTTGTGGGATTTAAACCCATTCTACTGGAAATTCAATCCAATCGCCTTACTGACCTAGACGAGGGTGGCCCCAAGTATAACAACTAATTTTTCGCCAGTATCTTAGTCTTTATGGAGACCTTCCACACGCCATATGTCGTGGAGAAATTTTACATTATCTGGATTCAATACTCTAACTTTTCAGTTTAAAATAATATTATTCAATGACACCACCCAATTATTAAAGTCTCCATAAAGGTTCATTTCCGTGCATCGCGTTTAAACGCGTGCCGCGCGCGTTTAAACGCTTACGACTGTCGCGCGTAGCCGATGCGACAATAGTCAAAGTATAAAAATGTATGGCGCCTTTTCCAAGGCCCGCGACAGTTGTAAGCGACGAATGACGTAAGCTGTGCCATACATTTTTATACATTGGCTATCGTCGTATGAGCCGCGCGCGACAGTCGTTAGCGTCTAAACGCGCGCGGCCACGTTTAAACGCGATGCTTGAAGCTTTATTACGGAGATACAAGCGAAAACTTTGGTTGTTATATGTGGGACCACACCTGTAACACAGATGTTATTAGCCTGGGCAAATAGGTTTTCTACGTTCTAACCTCAACTAGGTTTAGTAAATATACCCAAAGGCATATTACGGTATATTACTATATTATGGATTTTCATTAATAATTTTATTATCTATATACAGGATGTATCAGAGAATGGATCAGCTGGTCAGAAGGGTGGTAGGTAATGATGGTAGGAACCCATAACAAAAATTTGAAGGGAAAATTTCAAGGTCATTGACTCGTCAGCTGTTTGTAAAGGTGACGTTTGTTATACTGTAGCAAACGTAATCATTGATTTATTTAGGTACTAATGAATATTTAAGAAAGTATGAGTATGTAGCAGACTATTTATCATTTACTTGGTACATTTCATTCAGTTTTAAAGAAAAAGCGATGACAAAATTGAAAACTTTAAATGCTTGTAATTTATTAACGAATCGACATTTTCCCTTCAAATTTTTGTTATGGGTTCCTAGCATCTAACCTAACCTAACCTACCATCCTTCTGACCGGCTACTCCAATCTCTGATACATCCTGTATATATAAGAGATTTCCACCTATGTATTGACTCATCACGATATCTCTGGAACCATAAGGCCTACAAACCTTAAATTTGGTAGGAATATTTCTTTCGCCGAGTAAAGGTCAGCTAAGAACGGATTTTACGAAATTATATCCCTAAGGGGGTGAAAAAGCAGGGCAAAGTTTGTATGGGACAACGTGATTCCTTGGTCCAATCTATTTCAAATTTTGCATAAACATTCTTTAACAGAATTGATGAAAGACGTAATTCATATTTTATTGAGATTTATCTCCTAACTGGGTTAAAAAGGGGTGGAAAGTTAATTTAGGGATGATTTGCTTTAAAGTTGATATCAATACTTCTTAGTGATTTTGATTTAAAAGACATTTTATTTTGACACATGTTTGAAAACTCAATTCGATTATATTCAAAAAACCGGCCAAGAGCGTCTCGGAGTCGCGCACGAAGGGTTCCGTACCATTATCTATAAATGGCAAAATAATCATGTTTGTTGTATGGGCCCCTCTTAAATTCTCTATTTGTTTTATTTTAATTATTTATTTATTTCTAAACTGAATACATTACGAAATATTCTGTGACTATTTCAAACGTCTACCTATTTTTGTCATCAATATCGAGCAAAAACGAGAAACAAGATTACCTTTGTTATTTGGGAGCCCCCTTAAATATTTATTTCATTGTTTTTTAGTATTTGTCGTTGTAGCGGCAAAAGAAATTCATCATCTATAAAAATTTCAACTGTCCAACTATCACGGTTCATGAAAGCAACCTGGTGACAGACAGGCGAAGCAACGGACGGACAGCGGAGTCTTAGTAATAGGGTCCTGTTTTATCTTTTGGGTATGCAACTCTAAAAAGGTTGATGTCACATAAACGTTTGGTACAATGCAAATACTTTTTAAAATTGAAATGTCTCGAATGTCATCGCACTATATTAGTACGGTGTTACGATTACCGTGAACGTAGACTTTGAAATGATTGGACGGTAATTTTCTAAGCAGAATATTGTAATTCAAAGCTGACTCATCACGATTACTCTGTACCTATAAGACCTACAGACTTTAAAATTGTCAGGAATATTCCTTTCACCGAGTAGAGGTCAGCTAAGAACGGATTTTACGAAATTCCACCCGCAAGTGGGATTGCTGGGGTGTGAAAATCACATTTTTTAACCTACAGACTTGAATTTCGGTAGGCATATTTGTGTAACGATATAGATGTAAAGTAAGAATAGCTTTTTAAAAATTCTAGCCCTAAAGGGGATTGTGTAGGTGTTAACCCAAAAATCCACATTTTCCAATACTGCCCCTACAGACTTGGAATTTGGTGTGGACTTCCTTTCTGCTCTGTAAAGGTCAGATGAAGTAAGATTTTAAGAAACTCCTTCTCCGAAAGGAATTCTATGTCGCGAAAGTAAACACACACACAACTGAACTGATGTAACCGAAGCGAAGCGAGGGCGGGTCGCTAGTTAATATATATATAGATAGTCCTGCTGTACTGTATGGATCAGCATGTTGGGCGATAAAAGCGACGGATGAGAGACGACTGCATGTAGCGGAGATGCGAATGTTGAGATGGATGTGTGGTGTGACAAGAATGGATAAAATAAGGAATGAACATATAAGAGGAAGTTTGAAAGTTGCGCCAGTGACGGAAAAATTAAGGAGTGAAAGATTGACATTGTATGGACATGTGATGAGAAGGGATGAAAGTAATGTTGTGAGGAAAGCTTTAAGCATGAATGTTGAAGGCATAAGGGGTAAGGCAAGACCGAAGAAAAGATGGATGAACTGCGTGAAACATGACATGGATAGACAAGGAGTGACCACAGAGATGACGTCTGATAGAGTTGTATGGAAGGAGAAGACATATTGCGTCGACCCCAAATAAATTGGGATAAGAGCAGGTTGATGATGATGATGATGAGTTTAATGTATGATATAATGTCGAGAAATAAAAAACACACAAGTTGTATCTAATATGAATCCTCAAACAAAATAGGACAGTCAAATCAATCACATTTTGTTCGTTTTGCTAATAGGCGCCTTCAGTATGTTAAAAAAACAGTAATCAATAGAAAACTTTAAATGTTTATGTCTTAACGTTAAAATTAATCATATGTTTACAATCTGTTATCTGTTTATATATGTTGTAAGAGTAAAGGCATGCATTGTTATTATTTTTAATAAAAATACTTTTGCGTAAGTATTGGGTGTTACTTGAGTATTACATCTGATTGTAGCAATCCTAATCGAATAGTTAGGTACGTACTAAATCTTTCCATTTTAATAACATCATTTATTCAAATCAACATTTCTTATGCATTTTATTTCAACTGCAATACCAGGAGTATAAGAGCCAGCTCGCTGCCCAACAATCAAACCTCATTCAAATTGGGCTTCGAAGACCAAAGCGCGACCTTACCACAGCTCAGACCTCGATTTACTATGAGAATGTGGTAATCATAGACAGACCAGCCCGCGAATGTAGATACAAAACTGTCCACAATATGGCCATGCCACTACCAAACACTTAGTAGCTAATCGTCGTAATTCACTCAACTCAACTTATAACTAGGTTTAAATTATTCTATATAGTAATTTATGATTTCTATTGCTTTGTATTCCTTGAATAGTTCATGCCATGTTAAAACATTGTTTCCAAACATTCTCAACAATTGCTAAAATTCAAGCCAGTTCGTTTCTATCATTTTGAATTTAAAATTATTTAGAAAATTCAAACTATAAAACTATATTAGTCCACATGTCTATCTTAGGCGTCCATTAAAGTGGGAAGGGGTCGAGCTGAATCTTACTAAAGCCCACTTGGGGGAGAATGGGGATCTTGGCAAATATCACGTCAATTTTTTTAGCAGAAAATGGTGTAAAGCTCCGTTAAAGTTAGGTTAAATTAAAGTTAAATGAAAGTATAAAACCTTTACACCCAAGTACAAGTTTTGAAAATCTCACGTGAGATTGGGGAAAGGGGGAGGGGATTGAGAAGAATCTTACTACATCTCATCAAGGGGGCAGGTGGGGTCAAAAAATCTTCAAAAATGCCTCACGTTTTTAATGGACGCCCTCTTATCTACATTTTCAAGTTTTTGATTAATTGTTTAAATTAACTATTTTGAACATTAAGGAGGTCAGAATCAAAGATGATGGAATACGAACGAGAAAGTAAATAAATATCGCCGCCTTAGTATTGAAAAATAATCCTAATAAATATTTAAGTGTTATAAACTAATCCAAAAATCTAATAGTTCTATATCTCCACAGTTTCAGCTACCTTTCCCTAAAGAACAAAAAGAAAACAAATGCTTTCTTCTACCAAAAGTGGCTTAGTTTATTTCATTATAAGGTGACGATATTTCATATACATTAAACAACAAAAACATTTAGCATAGTCTGTATCGACGTGGCAAAGCAATTTTGGCGAAGTTGATAAAGTAACTGACTTAATCCATCTGGCAGAAAAAAAAACCTGTATCGAATGGTTTAGTAATTGTTACATTGACATTTTGGATATTTTCTATTTACAGCTAAAAAAATATCAAGTTTATACAGTTAGTATATTCTAATGGGAGAGGATATATTTTAATCCCGTCACAACGGTTTAAAAAACTGCGGAGATGTGGTATATAAAATCTTTTGCTGTAAACCAAAGAAGTACCTTTAGTAACTTTTTATATAAAGTTTGTTGCATAAATGTTACCACAATAGAAAAAACTTATTTTCCACTTGTTTAATTTCCATTTATTTCGAATTTGTCGTGTCAAAATTGCTATGCAACGCCGATGTATACTTGAAAAAGTAATTTACCAAGTGTGCATAGAAATCCGAAAGTATAAAATATAGGACAAAAATTATATAGGAGTTCCGAGACCGTTTTAAAGAGTGAGTATACGCGTCATTTGTAATTCTAGACAGTAGTGTTAAATATTAGAAATGCCCACTTCTATAATTTACCCTTCATATTCAAACAGGAAAAGCGAAAGAGGGTACCATTAACCACAATTACATGCAAACTGAATTGTTAGAATACCATAACGTTGAGCCAAACTAAAGCATCCTATATATACGTAGCCAGTTAAAGCGAATATTTTCGATTTTAAACTATATATTGTTTTTCTTTAACGCCATATAATAGCGCATATTTTGACTTTTAAATTTATTTCCAATTTAGTCAATACATATTTCGTATGTAGCCTATAATCGAAAACACTTATAAAGATAATCAACGCCAGATAGCAGCGTTATATAAGCTAGAGTCGGTGAGGATATTAAAGATTTCATAAAAGCATGATCCTGCTGCCCTTTAAACCTAAACTTGACTCAATTATTCGAGGCAATGTCAACGTGTATTTTTCTATTATATACTTCAGTGAAATGTCATCTATGTGCAACTCAAATTATCGTTGTCCTGTCCACGTCAGCCCTCACAAAATCCATTCATCATTTGTTCATTCACCTTTCGCATTTTTACACTCCTATTAACGCTCATATTTTGGTTTCCCCGTCGCTGACGCCAATATTTAACCACATCTAGTGTACTTATACCTTTGGTACACTGCCCACACGCACATATATTTTATTATTCACATCTACCAGTCATGTATTCATTTCTCACACATCGATTTTTATAACCAATCGCGGTGACCTATACAATACAGTAGGCCTTATTGTGGTTAAGGAAAATTTTATGCTATGGGTCTAATGCAATGTGGCATAATTTCAATTAACTTGAGTCAGTTTACTATGCTGGAATGCGCGATAATGTACTATCATTTCGATGTGGTAGGTATATAAGTTTACCCCCATTTCAGATATGATTAATTTTCTGTTTATTTACTTAATTTAGAACGCATTCTGAGACCTATATATTTCTGCTATCTGGGGCCGAGTAACCAATAATCGATATAGTCCTTACCAGTAGCTGCGGCTGCTTCTGCACCTTCTTCATTCACCTCAATAAATGCTTTCTGTACAGCCTTCGATACGAATAAGGGTTCATCATTATCCAATAATTTTGTCAAACCCGAATTTGCTCGATTAAAGATGGCGTTGATCCCAAGCTAAAAGTTAAATACAAAGACACAAATAAACACCATTACTATATCAAAATAGAAAATAATATTTTTATAGCCCATTCCAGATTTTTCCATAACGTATGCAACCGGGTTCAGGAAAATTCAATTTACTATAATAAGTTTATAGCGTTAAAATTTTAAGAAAATTTAGAATACATGAGAGCTAGAAAATCGGAATGGAAAAAATAGTAGAATTACACAGATAATACTTCCGTGCAGTATACACAACGCACGGCATGAGCAGTCTCAAATAAACTGCATTGCTGCAAATTTAGATACAAATTGTACATACTTTTGGTAGAACTGATTTCAAATCTATCTCAGTTTCAATCTTGAACTTGGGGATAGTGACTTGTACTTTAGTTTTGTGCATCTTCTGTATTTCCGACAATAAATCGTAGCCGGACGCCAATTTTGCCATTACATCATTAAGACCTTCGATTTCCTCAGGTAAGACTATTAACAAGCTTGCTTCTTCGCCAACGTAGTCTATTTGCAAAAGCTAAATAACAAAAAGTATATGTTTATTTGACCGACCGGCAGCTCGCTTCGCAGAACGTTGTGGCTGACAACAATTCTTTGTCTGTTTTGAAGAATCAACTACATTAGAGGACTAATTAAATGAATTGCTTTCCTATATGAGTAACAATTTATTATGGCCAAAAAAAATGGTCTCCAAGATTTCCTGAAATTATCAATATCAAACCAACCCTTTTTTATTTTGTTTTCCCTTGCGATGGACTATGGATGTGGTCGCGCCCCGCCAAATCGGTCCGGGGCGACGGAAGAGGCGGCGCGCAGCCCCACAGACCCACCCTGCAAGAATTCCTCTCTTCGCCGTTCGAGCGGACCACCGGTACCCGATCTTTGCCTTCGGTGGCCCGCCCGGCGTTTTACCCTCGCGGGTTCCTCTCGTCCTCACGCGGTGGCCTCACTTCGGGTGACCGGACTATTCCCCGGTCCGATCACCCGATGCCTCGGATAGGGCGGCATCAGGCGCAGATATCAAAGCAACTCTTGGAATAATAATACAGATACAAAAGTTTATTAAAAGCCCCTATTGCATTCTTAGCTTTATATGTATCTATTTATAATGTTTCTGTAGTACTGATCATTTAACTATTTTGATACGAGTGTCATCATTCATTATCATCATTTTAGCTCATATACGTCCCACTGTTCTGTTCACTGGGCTCGAGTCTCCTCCACTATAGGGAGGCAACTTGACCTACTATACTGCGCTGGTCAGACAGATTTAGTATTTAGATTTAGGATTTTAATTCGAGTTTTCCTTTTCTTAAATTTATGTTATAGACATATTACATCCCTTAGTCGTCTTTTACAATACCCACGGACACGGTTGGGGTTCTGTATGGTGGATTCTGGTGTAAACTTTCGAAATTTATAAATCCAACGAATTCCGTAATCTTAAATACTGCATTGCAACCATAGAGACCTCCACCAGATGCAATGACGATATGGCAAAAATCGGAGGGAACCCGTGAAGGCACAGAACCTTTTTAAGTAGAATACTCACGGCGAGGCTTGAGGTTCAACAATGGGCGTCTACAGACGGATGGATAAATGTAACTATAGTGTATACATTCAATCTAGATATACTTAGTATATAAAAATAAAACTATTCGGAAAGTACTCATCTCATGTTCATATAATTATAGAAAATGTTTGTGTGTGTGTGTATGTGTGTGACCTTGGGCACTTCGCTCAAGTACAGAGCAAAACAAAAATAATACAATCAATAAACATATACCTATTAATAACCTTTCTGTAGAGGAATTTGATCACAGAACTATAGAAGTATAAATACATATATTGCATTACCTTAGCATTGAGTTCCTGGCTTAAGCCGAGAGCGTAGTTATCTTCTTTGTACATCATAGGAACTTGTACAGTTGAATTAGCATTAATGAAGAACGGTCTGTCCTGGGTATTAAATGGGTCAAATTGGTTTTTCCATGTTCCCTATAATATAACATAAATCAATGTTAATTATCAAATTCGAGAATTAAAGTTGGATTAGATGAATTTTATAATCACCTTGAAATACAGCGCATTCACAAGTACGAGACGGGTGTCATCGTCTACACTGTCATTGCTAAGTAAGTCCTTAATCTTGTTGTTAGTTTTACTTTCAACCTAAAAAAATAAAAATAATGATCACCAAGGACAATTCTTGATTCAAGAACGTAATGTATTGTGTCCTTAAGTAAATAATTACCCATTTATTTATGGCTCCAACGGTTACTGCACTGTTACCGAAATCAACTTTCTCCATGGCGGCATCAAATATTTTAATAGCATCCTCTTTGAGCTGAGGATGTAGTTCATAAGGGCCATCTTTTATGTACACCTTGTTGGCTACATTTAATGTAACACCTTTTAGCGTTTTCAATTTTTCAGAAACAATAGAAAATGATGAACGAATCTGAAATAAACATTATATTGATAAATGTTCCTCACATTCGTTATAAATAACTACATACTAATATTTCTGGTACTTTTTGTTACTCATTGCATAAATACCTACCTATTAATACTTCTACACTTTCTGTTACTCATTGAAATGGAGATTAATAGTTAACTATAAATTTGATTAATAATCAATTTTAATAGTAATTATGAGTTCGTACTGATTAACACAATGATTTCTGATGTTTACACGAGTATTAAACAATTTAAATAAAACTATTTTTATGGATTTTAATTCGTTTTTTTTTTTAATTTCTTGATGTTTCGAACACTTTACAGCGTCGTTACATAGTCAGAGGATGAGTCGTTCCGTGGTATATTACAATGCAACCTCGACATAATGAAACTCGAAAGGATTAGATAATCTTTGTTAAATCAAGTAATTCGTTAGAATGCGTTTCGTTAAATAGAGGTTAGGCCTTTTTTGGGTCGGGCTATGGAGTGGTCACATTCCGCTAATGCCGTCTAGGGCGACAGAAGAAGCGGCGCGCGACCCCATAGACCCGCCCTGCAATGTACTTCTCTTCGCCGAGCGAACGGGCCACCGGAACTCGGTCGTTGTCTTCGGTGGCCCGCCCGGCGGTTTACCCTCACGAGTATCCTCTCGAAAATAGAGGTTAGGCTAGCTTGAAAATCGTTTTAACAAGGTGTAATTTTTTTTTGGGCATTTGGCTGTTAGCCGCAGATGGCTTTGACAGCTTCACGCGGACTATGGGTGAACGCAGAGGGCTCTCAACCCGATTAAAATAAGCTAAGCGACATCGCCTAAATCGACTCATACGACATAAATTGTAGAATTATTGTATATAATTGATCGGTAGAATACTTTATTTAAAGATTATGTTGACAAATATTGTTAAATAGGCGTAATTTGTACTTCCTATCTATATTTTATAGTGAATGAAAATTCTTTGTATAGAGAGTTTTCTGACAAAAGTATTTGTAATTTAAAGGTATATTTTGTTTTAAATCTTACGGGGATTAAACGGAGATTTAGAAAAATTGGTTAAATCGGTGAAATCGTAATATATTGAGGTTACATTGTATATAGTTATGTGTATAAAAATATACAAAAACAATAATAATTAAAAAAATAGCAATAATAATACGTATAAAATAGTTTTATTTCAATTATCAATTTTAATTTGAAATTTGTGACGTAATGAATTGATCTATTTCGTGTCAACTAAATAGCTCCGATAGAAAACAGATACATATCTTTAGCTAATATATGTTAACTCGCCGATACAAGTTTTGAGTGCAGGTTAATGTCCTGCGAGTTGACAGAAAACAGTTCAAAAAGCCGATAACAAAAATGACCAGCAGGATTTTAACTCGGTATGTACTCAGTACTCATAACTCGGGATTTAGATAAAGTTAGTCATTCTTCAAGTATTCGAGGTTAGTGTCGCCTAATATTAATAGATTTAAATACAAATAAGTTTATTTTTAACACCCGACGCAAAAAGAGGGGTGTTATAAGTTTGACGTGTCTGTCTGTGGCTGTGTGGATCTGTCTGTCTGTCTGTGGCATCATAGCTCCCGAACGGATGAAGCGATTTTAATTTAGTTTTTTTTTTGTATTAAAGGTGACTTATGTGCGAGTATTCTTAGACATGTTTAATGAAAATCGGTTCAGCCATTCAAAAGTTATGGGGTGGAAAGTGGGGAAGGATAACCGAATGTCTACAAATACAATACTCGACTGAGGTCTCAAATGAAGGCGCGTCACCTGCCCATTACAAAATAATATGACGCAATTAATCTTTATCTTAAATATAAATTTAAAGGTTTTCGACGAGAACCTGTGTATTTACAACTTAACAAAATCTACATTAGAATAAGTATACCCCCGACACAAAAACCTAATTTCCCTTTAAAAACTAAAAAATAAAAAAAGAAAATCTTAAAGTACCTAAGTATGTATTAATAATTCTAACAAAATAGCTCACGTCGGGTTACCGCTCCAACCTAACAATTTAATTACAAATAGTCTAACCTCACCTAACCTAACTAAACAACATAATAAAATAAAAATATAAATAACATAATCATTTTCACGGGCATAACTACGGGGAAACCATGGCTCTGTTTATCACAGACTCAATGGTAAATGGCTTGTGTGCCTGTGGCGACTGTTTAGGGGGCCCATTCAGTGAGTTGGCGAGTCATCGTCTGCCACCGTTCATCTATCAATATGGGTTTGAAGGCAGACGACAGTTAAAAATTCATAGATTTAAGATGAACCAGTCCACTAAGCACCCACTCCCATAATCAGATATTAGCTACCATAATGACACAATAGTTTTACACTTACCGCTGGCAGTCCACGTATGTTATGTGCAGACGTGGAATTTCATCGGTAGATGTCCCATCCCAATATTTAGATTAAATTTCTCCAAAGGCCTCTGCGTGTTGGATCCATATCCCCATGTAAGCCTCCCAAAGGACCGGGCATCTTCCCTATGGAAGATCCCGTGAAAAAAGGAGATACATAATAATAACAACATAAATAAATATAATAATAGTAACATTATAAATAATTAGGAGCGGTCCCCCAGCACGAGGTATTTTGTTAGAATTATTAATACATACTTAGGTACTTTAAGATTGAATTTATTTTTTTCTTTTTTACTTTTTAAAGGGAAATTAGGTTTTTGTGTCGGGGGTTTTTAAAATTTTAATAGCTTATTAGGTATGTAGATATACTATAAAATCGAAAGTTGTAATCTCTATAAATGACTACTGCAAATATAGGTAAATGGCGGGCAATGGTGTACGTATACGTGTAAGTGGTGTGGATGTGAATGTGAACCACAGGTTACTTACTCATACAAATCATCTGACGTTTCACGTCAAAATAACCAAAGATCTTATGTTCTTCAGCCGTTTTAATAAAGCTAACCTATCTTTTTTTTACGGGAAGCTATGTTCTGGACATGCCCCGCCCAATTCGTCATGAATGACGAATGGAGTCAGCTTCTTTAACCTTCTTTTGTGCAATCGTAAAACATAAATTACTTACTGAATCATCATCGGCAACACCAATCGACGTTAGCAGTTCAGAATGCGCTGGCTCAGTTGTACCTAATGCCAATAACGCCAGTAAAAACTCAGCTGACAGCGGTGACGATACCACACTCTTGTCTTTCTCCAATTCCTGTAACAATCAATATTGTATGTAAATATCAAACTAGTTATGTCTAAACTATGCCTTAAAAGTACATTACTATTTAAAGACCTTTTCCGTGTGGTGACGAATTAAGAATACAATCCAACCTCTTTTTTAGCTATGGGTGTTGTAAAAGACAACTAAAGGATGTAATATTACACACATACATATCATCACGCTTATCACTTGCAGGGTAGGCAGAGAGAACAGATTGTCAGAGAACTCTATCCTTGCATACTTCACTCGCTTCCTCAACATTCATACACATACACGCTCGCCGGTATCGGAGACTCTTGACTCCACCTTCCTTCAGTACATGACCAATCTGGTCTAGGTAGGTTAGTCTCGGTCTCCCCCGGTACCTACATCCTTCCACTTTCGCATTGTATATCTTCTTAACCAGACGTTCGTTTGGCATTCTTTCCACATGTCCAAACCGTCGGAGCATTTCCTTTCGCATCTTTACACCAATACTCTACGATATAATATTCATATAACATTATGCAAGAAATGGAAAACTCTATATAAAATCCTATAACCAACTCGTCTGACCAGTATGGTATATAGTAAGTCAATTTCCCTTCCATTGTGAAGGAGACTCGAGCACGACCGTGGGACGTGAGCTGAAATAATGATCACTTAAAGAATTTAAACATATCTGTTTTTATATTAACTTTATAAAGGTATCTTCCTACATATGTATACCGACGACGTATCGTTAGCGCTATCAAATCTTAATCTCTTATTTAAGCAATGATAAATCTTAGCGATTCGACAAATGTCTATACTAATACTTATCAAATATTATCATTTATAAAATTTAAACTTAAATATGATTCGAAATGTACTTATAAATTTCGAAATGTACATATAAATAATGTATAAAAGTAATTAAGAATTGTGACAGTTCACTACAGAAATATGAACTTAATAAGTTTCTTATCACTGCATTTTATCATACAAAATCTACGTGATTTTATACCCGACTTCATTATAAAACGATGAAAACAAGAAATCCCAATACCATAATGACAACAAAGTGTACATAGCTTAATTTTCATTTATATAAAATAAACCAAAAAGCTTTTATCGCTACGTATCTAGCAACCAGTAGACAGGATGTATCAAGAATACATACATATATGGTCTTATTACATAAGTCGATCTCAACGAAATAGCCAAGTATCTATATACATACGACCACACTAAGAAATAAATCACTGTCACTGGGAACTTCAAACGGTGCGTTATGGCTTCCTAAGAGCACCTATTACTAAAGTAGTAACTTCCTAAGAGCACCTATTACTAAAGTTGGAAGACAAATACTCTGACCAGGTGT
Source organism: Lymantria monacha (assembly GCA_905163515.2). Classification (NCBI taxonomy): domain Eukaryota; kingdom Metazoa; phylum Arthropoda; class Insecta; order Lepidoptera; family Erebidae; genus Lymantria; species Lymantria monacha. Next base: position 22,307,980 of record LR991082.1, read on the forward strand.
TAGTACTGTTGGAAGTATCTCGCTAATAAGTGATTGATTCATTGAGCTAAATTAGCTTGCTACTTTGTATACATTTGCTAGCTGATAGACAAGACCACGATGAACGAAATTTCATTAAAGGCTATCCTTCCTACATATGCTGAGGTCATACGCTGACGGCATTTCAGATTTTATAATATGACGAAGTCTGGAAGTCAGGGGTTCTTAAGATTAAAGTCTTATTTTACATACTTATATCCAACCGTTGACCATTTATGCCCTATAACGGTGCAGAGGACTATTATTTTGCCTTTATTTGCATTACCCGTTCACGATTGACAATATAGGACGGTGCATATAACTTAACATTTAAATAGGGCTTAATGCACTAGTTTTTGCGATAAAGTTCATTAAACGGCAATAGACAAGGCACATGTCACTAATTCGAAAAATTGAATTTCATTAAAAAAGTGAGCAGATTTATGATAAGAATCTGACTAAATTTTAACCTATGCATTAAACGTGCTTGAATGGTCGCAGCATTAACACAAAAGTTGTGACCCCGGATTATACTCGAGACGAGTATTTGCATATTGTGATTAGTCTTAATGCGCTATTTTTTGCCCGCCTTATACCTGCTTTATCCCACTATTGAAGGGAAATAGACATTATTTCGAAAGTCTTCTCTTGCAGATATGTTCTCTATTAAAATCGAATAGTAGTATTCTTTTAAAGGGTGGTAAAGGAAGGGATGTTCATTTTGTTTTTATTTCATCATTACATAGAACTTTGCACTTATTAGATCGTATATTCATAAATGACCTTGTTATGTTATGGAAATGCTGAATCTAGAGTGGTTTTTTATTTCATCTATTTAATAGTGACGGCACTGTCATTTTTGTTTCTTTTTTATTGCTTATGGTGGCAAACGAGCAGGTAGCACACCTGCTGGTAAATATCACTGCCGCCCATGGACCTTTGCTATACCAAGGGTATATAGGCCGCTGCCTGCCAATACAAACCCACCCCAATTAGGCTTCCGGCTCTCTCACTCACCGATCGAAACGTAATAGCGCATTGCCATTACTTAGACGTCGATCTTCTGCGAGAGTGTGGTACTACCCCGAACGGACCGGCCCGCGGCTGTAGACAGAGAACTGTCCACAGCCGGATCCTACCACTATTAAATTTTATCCCAAAGTGAGATCTTAGAAGAAGTCGAAAAGTTCTATTTGCAGTTATATAAATCATTCCAGTTGTCAGCTTGGTCCAAGACATCCAAATCTTCACCAAACACTAAAATCCCATATCCAAACTAACTCGGCACTATACCAAAGAAATCCCGGACGTCAGTTTGTACGAGATCAGAATGGCTCTCAAACAACTAAAGAACAGTAAGGGACACCGGGACGCGACGGCATTACTGCAAAACTTCTGAAGGTAGGCTGAAAGTCGGTCTTAAAAGCTATTCCAGAAGTTATTCAATTCCGTTGTTCTCGGGAGCGACGTGCCAGCGTCATGGACAAGGACCAGCAGTGTGGTCGTTCTTCAAGAAGGCCGATAAAGTTCTTTTGAAGAATTACCAGACCCATTTCACTTATGAGCCACGTCTACAAGTTGTTTTCGAGGGTCATTACAAACCGACTAGCGCGCAAGCTCGATGTCCTTCAGCTGCCTGAACAAGCCGGTTGCCGAAAAGCGGAAAACGGTTATAGAACCATAGACCATATCCACGCGCTTCAGCAGATTATCCAGAAGACCGAGGAGTACAATCAGACTCTACGTTTAACAATTCTTTGCTTAACGTGGCAAACGAGCAAGCAGCACACCTGATGGTAAGTGTCACCGCCGCCCATGGACCTTTGCAATACCAAAGGTATACCTAGGCCGCTGCCTACCAATACAAATCCTAAACCCACCCAGTTGGGCCAGCGATTGTAGACTATGAGAAAACCATCGATTCTGTCGAAGCTTGGGCGGTGCTGCAGTCGCTTTAGCGGTGCTAAAACGACTGTCGTTATATCGAAGTGTTGAAGTGGTTGTATAGAAACGCTACAATGTCAGTTCGGATCTGGGATAAGGGCACGAGACCGATCCAATTGCAGAAGGCTGATCAGTCCCTGATCGGATCCTGTCCCACACCCTTGTGTGAGACAGGATTCGATCCAGAGACGTAATGGGGGAGGGAGAGTTAGAGGGGGGGGGGGGAGAGACACAGTTAGAGATGATTAGAAACTGGGTCGTAGGCACCTATAACATAAAACATTTATAACGAAAGCTCTCAAAAAGAATAAATGTTCCCTATAACTGCAACCTTTGGCATTGACGCTCCGCCCCTATTAGTCGAAGTTTAATATTATATAAGCTATCACCTTCCATGATAAATGGGCTAGACTAGTTCTTGAGATAAGCACATTAAACCAAACAAACTGCTCAGGTTTAATATTATTAATATAGATTGCCTTACATAAATATAGACATTACCTACTTATCTTTCTATAAATTGGAAAATGCTGTCACTGTATTAACAGATAAACAAAATAACTAAATATGACCTTTGTTTAATACCTAAATAATGACAAACATTAAAAATGATAATTATTTTATTCATATGGATAACACTTATTTACATAAACAGCAGGATAATATTCAAAGAAAATAACTACAAATAATAATGAGCATAGAAAGGAAAAACCAGTCTATATACCTAATTCCTACCTTTATTTAATACCTAATTAATGACTAAAATTACAAATAATAAAGTTAATTTTATGCATATGATAACACTTATTTACATAAACACTGGGATAATATTTAAAGATAATAAATATCATCATCATTATCACAGCCCATAAATGTCCCACTGTTGGGCTCGGGCCTCCTCTATAATGGGAGGGAAATTAACCTTCTATACCGCACTGGTCAGACGTGTTGGTATAGGGTTTTGTTTCGAGTTTTCCTTCTCTCGCATGGATGTTATATGCGTTTTATATCCCTTAGTCGGCTCGTACAATCACCCACGGGCAAGATATGGGGTGGTGAATAGTATTCTTACTCCGTCACCACACGGACAATATATATATATATATATAATAAATATATTGAGCATAGAAAAGAAAAACCATTTATGCTGTCAATATAATATTTAACACTACGACCAATAAAGGCATGTGCATAATGCAAGCATAATGTTAAAATATGAAAATATCATGATATTCTTTTTTTACACAAGTTATAGTTAAAGCCTTTCAAAGATTACTAGCATAATGCAGTGTTCAACTCCTTTCTATGTTTTGAATGGAACACAGTCACTGCCAGACTAAATACCCACTATTTAGCTGCAGTGGCCTGGCTGGCTTAGTTGTTAACCGTCTAGGCTTTTATAATAAAATACATATATCAGAAGCTAACTTTTGTATATAATGGCATAGTAATAAAGATGTACTTTTTACAACATTGCTTCTCTGAACTGCCACATGGCTTAACTGGCATAAGACACACAACTATCATTTATGAGTTTTAATTATATTGGGTTAGCCAAAATTCTTATTAAAACTTAATGCACACTACATGCATACGCACTACATAATCTTCAATACAACAATTTATTTTTTTCAAGAAAGATTTAGCCGTATACATCCAACATAAGTCCATCGCAATTGGTCGGTTTAAGGGATCAACATTGTGCTAAATAATTTTTATATAGCTAAAAGCTATGGTAAAATGTAGTTTTTTTTGTTTACATTTCTGCCTCTTTAGGAATAATGTTATGAGAATAACAAATAAGAACAGTTCAAACCCATATAAATTAATGTGTCTTGTATAACATGCATTAAACTATATTACCCATACAGTAAGGTATTGGTTTTATGCTATGCCAAAAGTAGGACATTTAATGCATTTAATCAAATAAATAAAAAATAAAATCCTATAAACATGTTTTTATAGAATATTTTTACTGTTTAAATAGTACCTACATTTTCATTAATATTTCTCGTTGCCGTCAGGTATGATATATTTAATATACTGCTGTATTAACAAGTATAATTATAATCTTCAGTTCCCGAGTTTCAAATAAAATACTAAGAATAAAATACTTTTAGAAGGTATAGATTTAAAAATAAAAAATTCCAAACAATTTTAAATCTTTAACTGTTCATTAATTAATTAATAACCATTTGAAAAATATCTATGTAATCATAATCATTTTTATTATAATGTTAAATTATTTATTAATATCATGAAAAATGTATGGACACAATATAACAATATTCACAAATAGGTACTTACATTACAAAATTTGGTAGAAAACTGGACAATAGCAGAAGAAACAGCCTTAGAATCCATGATTTCTTGTGTACAATTAGTTTCCAGAGTCGAAAATAGTAGAACTATAACAACACAAGTGTTTTTCAATGCTTGTAGACCGCTTCTATTTAAATTATTATTATAGTCTCCAATAATGGCTTATGACATCACCTTACCTACCAATACAACGACTGCGGCCGCACAACGCTATCTCATCGCATGAATCACATTGGTAGGAGGGGAGACTCAAGGCTATAATTTCGTGATTTTAAGAATATTTGTAATGCTTATTCTTCCCATAGTTTAGTAAGTTTTGATCAATTAAAAATATGTGTACAACTTACATAGAACACAGATTTTCCACATTGATAGGTAATATATAATAAGGGCGTTGTATTGCAATATTTTCAAAAACCACCACGTCTTGTTTACACATAATAATCCGGCCTAACTACCACTAACTACGTCGGCTTTCGATAGTTCTTGATAAGTTGATATTAAGTATTTTTATTGTATTTCCAGTGATAGTACCCGCTTTAGTATATACCTACGTAAACTGGAAAATATTTGAAAAAGAAAATATTTAGAAAATCCAAACATCTAAAACTTTTTTTAATGTAATTATAAAATATAGGTAAACTAAACAATTTGAATCACAGTCACAGTTCTCATATTACGACGGTAATAAGTATTTTGATATTGTATCCATATTACTATACTCTTCCATGACTACCACAATATAATATAATAAATATAAGTTCATCTAATCTAAGAAGTGCATTTTGACGTTTTGCATTTTTTAATACACAATAACCTCGGTCAAACGTATACACATGATTGTAAACACTAAATCTGAAATTTTAAACAACTATTAAGTTATTTACATAATTAACATTGCGGGTGACTTTCTTGTACAATAATCTAATGTTGAAACTCGTAAAACTAATTTAAAATAGAAATAACATGGTAAATAGTAATTGTTAGTGACGACTAGTGTTGCATATCGATAGTCTACTATCGATAGACAATCAATTGTCTATCGATAGTTTACGTATAAGCAATAGTATCAATAGTATATCGATTGTATTGTAATACGTCAATACTATCGATACTATCGATAGTATCGATAGCTCTCTACGAGCAATACTATCAATAACAACGATACTATCGATACTATCGATAGTGATTCATTCGATAGTATCAATACTATCGATAGTATCGCTAATACCATTAGTTTTAACTCAAAACTATCGATACTATCGATAGTATCGACTATTTTGGACTATCGATAGCAAGCAACTATTCGATAGTATTGTTGTCTAAAGTTATGTTATGTGGTAAGCCAAGTACTGACATTATTATTAAAGAAATTTATTTAAATTTGCGTCATCATAGAGTAGAACAAGACGACTTTTGACGGGAATTTGAAAACGTCATGTATTATATTATCTTGTATTATATTCGATATCGTAGTGTTTTATCGTGTTATATTAGATAATTTTGATGGCATTTTATGTAATGTGATGTGCGGCGATACTAGGATGTAGTGAATATCATATAAAAGTGCTTTACAACGTTTTCATTTTCCATCAAAATTCCCACAAGATACCATTAACAGTGTGGCCATTGCACTGTTAATGGTACAGTTTGACTTAGACAACGACTGACTTGAAAGACTAAAAACGTGAAAATATTTATAACTTGACACTGGCACCAATAGCTCGTATATGTAGCTGATTGCCAATACATAAGAAGAAGAAGAGTAGAACAAATTTTAGTCGAAAAGTTAGTTTAGGTGAATAACATTAAATTTGTGATACTAACAAAGTGAAACAATTATAATAGCAATACTTGCTGCTGTCAATATTTCTTGAGTTTCGGTGGGAATGTGGAAGTATTATGTCATATTCTTGGATTATTTCATTTATTTATTTTCTTTTTGAAGTAAAACTTCTTTAGGCGCGACTAGGGAGTAACTCAGATTTTTTTAAATAGTATCATAATTTATTACTAGATGGCGCTGTAACAAAGTTAATGGATTCTAAGAAGACATATATTAGAGTCTAAATCGCGCTATAGAAATTTTTGCAAATTTTACCTATATATATTAAAATTTATAATGAACTACTGTACTCGCTTCAATTACCTGTTTCGAATGAATAGTATTAATATAACATTTGTAATAATGAATAATCATTGTAAAGCACATGATTAATAGATATAATTATAATATAATATTTATTTATTTAAGTTAATATTTAATCATTTCAGTGATATATGTCGTCAACGCCAAAGAAGTTTTACTTCAATCGCGCGTAAAGGTTTACACGCACACATTTTTTTTTCTTTTTGTTAAAATGGGTCAATCCTATGAAGAAATTCGACATATTTTAAAACTTTATTACAAAAAAGATACATGCAACGCAAGCTGTGAACAAATTGTGACGTTTATGGACCTAATGTGGTGTCAGAGAGAGTAACACAATGGTTTAAATGTTTTCAATTCGGGAATTTTGATGTCAACGTTGCATCTCGCTCATTTCATTTTCAATTGTATATAATATACAATTAAAAAATTATTCTGGATTCAGTTAGATATATATTTCTATATCCCTATAATGTGAAGTTACATATATGTAAGCATATTTTTAATAGAGCCTTCTAGATGGATCACATTGCAATCGAGCATACAGAGAACTTATGTTTTTCGGACCCTGTTAAATTTACTTCACTAGATTAATATCGCTAAAAATACAACAAATCTAATGACTAATTACGGCCATAATTCTGTGTAGAATTGTAACTCAGAATTCTTGATTATGTTTTTCATAATTTTGTTTAACCGAAACTTTCAAAGCTAATAATTACACTAAAATTTTATAGTAATAGATATTCTGAGTTTCATTAGTATACTGGAACAAACCATTTTTTTTTCATTTTATTGCTTATGGTGGCGAACGAGCAAGCAGCACACCTGATGGTAAGTGTCACAGTCGCCCATGGAGCTTGGCAATACTAAGGTTATAGCTTAGGCCACTGCCTACTAATAAAATCCCCAAACCCACCCAGTTGAACTGCCAGCTTTTTCGCTCACCGAACGAAGCGCAATAGCACATTGCCATTACTCAGACGCCGATCTTCTGCGAAGGTGTGGTACTACCCCGGAACCACCGGCCCGCGGCTGTAGACAGAAAACTGTCAACAGGGTGGTACAAGTACAAGGTACCACTTACATTCATTCACACATTCCGACCCAATTGTCCAGAAGTCTCGCAGCATTATAATTTTACTCAACTTTCAATGGCTATTGATCTTAACCATTATTAGCTAACTTGGGCTTCAAAGTAAGAACGCAAATGCACGTTACTGCTAGAAAAGTCACCACAAAATTCACTGAAAACAAGCAACAGGGACACAACTACGGTATTTATATTTTTAAGCAATACTATTGAAAATTATCTGGCAATCGATAGCCCGAAATAGTCGATACTATCGATAGTATCGATAGTTTTACGCTAAAACTAATGGTATTAACGATACTATCGATAGTATTGATACTATCGAATGAATCACTATCGATAGTATCGATAGTATCGCCGTTATTAATAGTATTGCTCGTGGAGAGCTATCGATACTATCGATAGTCTCGATAGTATTGATATGTACGATACTATCGATAGTCCTATCGATAGTATGAATACTTTTTGAGGTTAACTATCGATAGTCAAACTATCGATTTTTATGCAACACTGGTGACGACCTAACAATGTCACGTCATCACATTCTATACAATAGTGCTTGACAACTTCCAATTCACGATTATCCAAATAATCGGTAAAAATATTAGAATAATACAATTAATCGAATAGAGATTTTGACAGAGATGTACATTTCGACACTTTGATTGATGAGGAAATAATTATTAATGTTCGCGACGCTGATAATTCAAGTAATAGTAGTAATTCTTAATAAATAGCCATTTTCAAATCCAGTTTCTGTTTTTAATTAACCTAATCCTACTAAATATGATGAACAGATTCTATGCTGAAATAATTAAATTTGTTTAGTACTAATTTAGCACTTAATTTATTCAGCACCTTTTTGAAAAATAAAAATAAACCGATTATTAATTATAAAGAATCAATATCGATTTCTCAGTAAAATCGGATATTTTCGATAGCGATTATTTGGTTCACATACCTAGACAACTTACTCAGACAGCTGTCAAAGTGGGACTTTTGGCGGGAATCTAAAACGTCATGTGGTGCTCTTGTATTATATTCGATATCTTAGTGTTTTAACGTGTTATATTAGATAATTTTTATGGTATTTTATGTAATATGATGTGACAGAACAGCTGGGATGTAGTGAATATCATATAAAAGTGCTTTACAACGTTTTCGTTTTCCATCAAAATTCCTACAAGATACCATTAACAGTGTCATCATAGCACTGTTGAGGGCGACAATTCGACTGACTGACAGACAATGACTAACCTGAAGAGATTAAGAACGTGAAGATAATTATAACTCGACACTGGCAAAAATGGCTCGTATAAGTAGCTGATTGCCAATACATAAAAAGAAGAAGAAGAAGCTGTCAAAGTGCACCTCTTAGATTAGACAGACTATAATAATATTGTAAGAATTGGGGAATCTAAAACGTCATGTGGTGCTCTTGTATTATATTCGATATCTTAGTGTTTTAACGTGTTATATTAGATAATTTTAATGGCATTTTATGTAATGTGACGTGACCGAACTGCTGAGATGTAGTGAATATCATATAAAAGTGCTTTACAACGTTTTCGTTTTTCATCAAAATTCGCACAAGATACTAGTGTTGCATATCGATAGTCTACTATCGATAGACAATCAATTGTCTATCGATAGTTTACGTATAAGCAATAGTATATCGATTTTATTGTAATACGTAAATACTATCGATACTATCGATAGTATCGATAGTGATTCATTCGATAGTATCAATACTATCGATAGTATCGCTAATACCATTAGTTTTAACTTAAAACTATCGCTACTATCGATAGTATCGACTATTTTGGACTATCGATAGCAAGCAACTATTCGATAGTATTGTTGTCTAAAGTTATGTTATGTAGTAAGCCAAGTACTGACATTATTATTAAAGAAATTTATTTAAATTCGCGTCATCATAAAGTAGAACAAGTTTTAGTCAGGTGGAATAACTTTAAATTTGTGATACTAACAAAGTGAAACAATTATAATAGCAATACTTGCTGCTGTCAATATTTCTTGAGTTTCGGTGGGAATGTGGAAGTATTATGTCATATTCTTGGATTATTTCATTTTTCTAGTGTGTTTATCACTATCACACAGTGTTATATTACATTCATTGGTATATACTAAGACAGAGACAAAGTCTTTTCGCATATAGTCTGTATAAACTTTTAATACAATTTCTTTGGCTGTACTAGTTATATCTGGCTGGTATTGGTAACATAATAAATGTATCATTTAAATAAAGAAACAATTTAGTAAAATGTTATTTTCCGTCGTCTTTCATTTTATTTTCTTTTTGTTAAAATGAGTCAATTCTATGAAGAAATTTTACATATTTTAAAACTTTATTACAAAAAAAGATACATGCAACGCAAGCTGTGAAAAAAATGTGACGTTTATGGACCTAATGTGGTGTCAGAGAGAGTAACAGAAAGTTGGTTTAAATGTTTGCAATTCGGGAATTTTGATTTAAATTGCAACGTCAACGTTGCATCTCGCTCATTTCATTTTCAATGGTATATAACATACAATTGAAAATTGATTCTGGATTCAGTTAAATATATATTTCTATATCTCTATAATGTGAAGTTACATATATGTAAACATATTTTTAATAGAGTCTTCTAGATGGATAACATTGCAATCGAGCGTACAGAGAACTTATGTTTTTCGGACCCTGTTAAATTTATTTCACTAGATTAATATTGCTAAAAATACAACAAATCTAATGACTAATTGCAGCCATAATTTTGTGTAGAATTGTAACTCAGAATTCTTGATTATGTTTTTCTTAATTTTGTTTAACCGAAACTTTCAAAACCAATAATTACATTAAAATTTTACAGTAATAGACATTCTGAGTTTCTTTAGTATACTGGAACAAACCATTTTTTTTATTTTATTGCTTATAGTGGCTAACGAACAAGCAGCACACCTGATGGTAAGTGTCACTGCCGCCCATGGAGCTTGGCAATACCAAGGGTATAAGCTTAGGCCACTGCCTACTAATAAATACCCAAAACCCACCCAGTTGGGCTGCCGGCTTTCTCACTCACCAAACGAAGCGCAATAGCACATTGCCATTACTCAGACGTCGATCTTCTGCGAGAGTGCAATACTAACCCGGACGCACCGGCCCGCGGCTGTAGACAGAAAACTGTCAACAGTGTGGTACAAGTACAAGGTACCACTTACATTCATTCACACTCACATTCTGACCCAATTGTCCAGAAGTCTCGGAGCATTATAATTTTACTCAACTTTCAATGGCTATTGATCTTAACCATTATTAGCTAACTTGGGCTTCAAAGTAATAATGCAAATGCACGTTACTGCTAGAAAAGTCACCACACAATTCACTGAAAACAAGCAACAGGGACACAACTACGGTATTTATATTTTTAAGCAATACTATTGAAAATTTTCTGGCAATCGATAGCCCGAAATAGTTGATACTATCGATAGTTTTAGGTTAAAACTAATGGTATTAACGATACTATCGATAGTATTGATACTATCGAATGAATCACTATCGATAGTATCGATAGTATCGCCGTTATTAATAGTATTGCTCGTGGAGAGATATCGATACTATCGATAGTCTCGATAGTATTGATATGTGACGATACTATCGATAGTACTATCGATAGTATGAATACTTTTTGAGGTTAACTATCGATAGTCAAACTATCGATTTTTATGCAACACTGCAAGATACCATTAACAGTGTGGCCAGAGCACTGTTGATGGCGACAATTTGACTTATTGACGGACAATAATGACTAATCTGAAGACACTAAAAACTTGAAGATAATTATAACTCGACACTGGCAACAATGGCTGATTTAAGTAGCTGATTGCCAATACATAAGAAGAAGAAGAATTTTAAGAATTTATAGCATTTGTCTTCAGCGGTAATCGATGCAATTAAAATACATATGAGTATACTTAAACTGTACTCAAATGCTTATGGCTACTTTAAATTTGAGAAATTTCTACAGAAATCAATTTAAATTATGTACATTTAACGATTTATTTTATCAATTAAAATGACAAAAAATTTCAATGGACGACATTTACCAATGTTAGAAATAATCCTAAATAACGTAGTTATTTGTAACATCTCATATCTTTTTGTCTAAATAATAGCAGCAAACTCCAGCCATCAACCATGTTACTTTAAATACAAACCAAGACTTCAGAGTAAATTATTGACCTGGTATTGGTCAATAATTTACTCTGAAGTCTTCACCTCTTTGTAAACAATGTAATTAATATTTTCTGTCATTTGAATTAGTAATGTATACAAAACTGTTATAAGTTCTATTTACAATTTTCACGTTATAAACAAGTTACGTAGGTACTTAGTATAAAACTTATACTTCTTACACCACACCACGCCACACTTCCTGTGTGTTGCATGGTTACGAATACTAGCAAGCCTTACATTGTTCGTGGGTGTCGTAAAATACAACTAAGAGCCAACTCCATCTGATGCCGCCTGGCAACAACTACGAGCTCAAGAAGGGTTGACGTTGATGATGTACCATGGAAGAGTAGTACATACTGCGTCGATCCCAAGCAATTGGAATAAGAGCGGGATGATGACGATGATGATATTAAGCAACATAAAATTTGAAATAAACTGAAAGCTATCTAAATTATAACATTAGTTTTAGTTTGGACGTTCTCAAACATCTGTAAGCACACATGTGTATAATGTAAAATACATTAATGATATAACTTACATCAAAATAGTCTCCACACAAATTAATATTAAATGTAACAAACAAATACAGAAGACGCGATGCATGATATAGTCATTTATATCTCTTAACTATATATATAAGGATCATAAATATATTGTTAAGCATTTTAGTAGATACACATACTACTCTATGGTCACTAAGGAATCGCATACCATTAATGAACTTTATAATAAAGTTATGAAATAATTTTGATTACCTTTAGTTACATTGCGTTGTTAAAAAAACGTATGTAATTTCAAAAACAACGCCGATAGTTTTCAAAAACAGAGATTTTTTTAATTTTAAACTATATTATATAAATTTGATGTTTTATAATAGAATATTTTTTCAATTTGTCTTGCCTATTGTATGTTATTTACTACTTACCTATTATACTAGTAGATATATAATATATACCTGTTTTTTATTTATTACCCATCACTAATCATTCGTATATCGTTCTACTAAACGTCAAACGGAACTTTTGGCGGGAATCTAAAACGTCATGTAGTAGTGCTCTTAGATTGTATTGGTTGTAGCGTTGCGCATAATGTGTCACTGAAATGAAAAGATATATATATGTCTTTTCACTACCGTGAACTATATCTATCTTTTAGTTCAGTAGTTCATTTAGTTCAGTAACTTAACGAAAGTGTTTTTGTCTTTCGTTCGGTTTTATTTCAATAGTTCATCGACAGATTTAGAGATATAGAATGAGTTGTTTAAAGAACAGTTCATTATATCATGATTTTATCAGTCATCTAAGATTAGTTAAATGAACTCGTATGGAGTAGGTACAGATTTCCCATCATATTTGATTAGATCAGAAATGACATTATAAATAATTTCCATGGGGATAGTTGAAATGTTGTTGAAAGTTGAAATGAGTTGGGATGGATGTGGTGAATGCGGTGTAATTTTATATATTTGTGCTTGAAATTTGTACACAATAAGTTTTGAAAACTATGCTTTCAATAAGCAATAGCAAGAGCGGAAAAAATGTTATTTTTTACATCTTAAGTTTTTTCATCTCTTAAGAAATAAGATGGTAGACAACTAGTATAAATATACAAAAGGACTCGTTACCTAAAGACATAACGCTTTAAAATACATTTTTCTTATAATTCGACGAGGACTCCGATACTTATGAATGAAAACAATGCGGTCCCTTTTATATTAATTTTATATTAGAATAAAAGTGTTCAGAAATTATTCACTGCCATTTTGCTTAATAGTTCAAAATTAGTTTAATTGCATGTACGAGTAATGTACAGCGAAAACTAGAAGATTGGTTCTTTCTCGAATTCTACTACGCATTTACGTAATCAAGACAAAGTGTGAGTGAAACAGAAAACCATTTCGGTATCTACAATAGAGCGTGACAACAAATTATTTCGTTCGTATTTGGGATCGTTCACGGCCGGTGGACTACACAACTGAACTAAGAACTAATTGAATTGTAACTGAACTAGTTCACTGAGATAGTCAGACAACTGAAGTAGTTCATTTGAAGGATTCATTCGTGAACTACACACGACTAATTGGTTGCTTTCCATTTAGTTAACACAGAGTCAGAGGGACTCTGCGGTACATTGTGAAACACTGCCAAACTAGTTGTGTGTAGTTCACGAATGAATCCTTCAAATGAACTACTTCAGTTGTCTGACTATCTCAGTGAACTAGTTCAGTTACAATTCAATTAGTTCTTAGTTCAGTTGTGTAGTCCACCGGCCGTGAACGATCCCAAATACGAACGAAATAATTTGCTGTCACGCTCTGTTGTAGATACCGAAATGGTTTTCTGTTTCACTCACACTTTGTCTTGATTACGTAGTAGAATTCGAGAAAGAACCAATCTTCTAGTTTTCGCTGTACATTGCTCGTACATACAATTAAACTAATTTTGAACTATTAAGCAAAATGGCAATGTATAATTTCCGAACACTTTTATTCTAATATAAAATTAATATAATTGGACCGCATTGTTTTCATTCATAAGTATCGGAGTCCTCGTCGAATTATAAGAAAAATGTATTTTAAAGCGTTATGTCTTTAGGTGACGAGCCTTTTTGTATATTTATACCAGTTGTTTACCATCTCATTTCTTAAGAGATGAAAAAACTTGTGATGTAAAAAATAGCATTTTTCCCGCTCTTGCTATTGCTTATTGAAAGCATAGTTTTCAAAACTTATTGCGTACAAATTTCAAGCATAAATATATAAAATTACACCGAATTCACCACATCCATCCCAACTCATTTCAACTTTCACCAATATTTCAACTATCCCCATGGAAATTATTTATAATGTCATTTCTGATCTAAACAAATATGATGGGAAATCTGTAAATAACCTATTCGATACGAGTTCGTGTAACTAATCTTAGATGACTGATAAAATCATGATATAATGAACTGTTCTTTAAACGACTCATTCTATATCTCTAAATCTGTCGATGAACTATTGAAATAAAACCGAACGAAAGACAAAAACACTTTCGTCAAGTTACTGAACTAAATGAACTACTGAACTAAAAGATAGATATAGTTCACGGTAGTGAAAAGACATATATATATATCTTTTCATTTCAGTGACACATTATGCGCAACGCTATGCCAAACACTGTGTAAAAGTTTAAATGAAACAGCTAGTTGTCTCAAAATAACACTAGAGTGCATCAATATCGCAAAATTATGGGCGTTGTATACCTAAATGCAAGTTCCTTGACAAAGTCTTGGCTCAATAATTTATAAACATAACCATATTATCAGGGCTCACTTCAATAGTGCAATATTTACATTTGAACATTTTTATTAAATTTTAATTAGCAGTAAGAGACAAGCTCAATTTAATAATCTCAAATAATACTACTAGAATATGCCGTAAATAAATTGCGAGGTTAAGTAATGATACTTAATTCAAGCAATTTTTTTTTTGTGTGTCTTAGTTGTTAGCCTCAGATGGCTATGACAACTTTACCCGGACTGTGGGTGAGCGCTGAGGGCTCTCAACCTGTCAATTCAAGCAAAGTAGTACCTATATAAAGTACTCTATGAAAGTAGGTAAGCATCTGTCAAACACCACTTTTTCGAGTGTCGAACAGTGTACGGCTGTGTTCAACAGTGTCGTTGATGGAAAGCGCTTTATCGAACACTGCGTTACATTGCGTCACTTTTTTTATTAAATGGAAAACACACATTATATTCGATATCTTAGTCTTTCAACGTGTTATTTTAGATAATTTTGATGGTATTTTATGTAATGTGATGGATCGCGTGAATGACGGAAGTGCTGGGATGTAGTGAATATCATATAAAAGTGCTTTACAACGTTTTCGTTTTCCATCAAAATTCCCACAAGATACGATTAACAGTATGCCATAGCATTGTTGATGGCGACAAAAAATTTGACTTACTGACGGACACAGGGGCGGCTTTACCTATAGTGCAGAGGGTGCGTTGCACCTGGGCGCCGGGTGTTAGGGGGCTCCCGAGAGCCGCTCGGGAAACATAGAACCTCCACTGTAATGCTCCGCACGGAAAGGATACACCGACCACAGCGAGTGCCTAACTAACTATAAATGTAGTGGGTGCGTTATTTGACAGGTTTGTGTAGGCATTGCTTTGTCGCCATGCTCACTGTAACTTCATAATCCGATTGCGTTTACCTGGTTTCGTGTCAAAACAACCAGACTAAGCATGCGACAACGCGTTACAATGAGGTTTGGAGTTTTGATACAAGAGGGCGCCAGGTTATTGATTGCACCCGGGCGCTACATGTGCTAGAGCCGACCCTGGACGGACAATGACTAATCTGAAGACACTAAAACCTTGAAGATAATTATAACTCGAGACTGGTAACAATAGCTCGTATAAGTAGCTGATTGCCAATAAATAAAAAGAAGAAGAAGAAACGTCAAATGGGGACTTTCGGCGGCAATCTGAAAACGTCATGTGGTGCTCTTGTATTATATTCGATATCTTAGTGTTTAACGTGTTATATTAGATATTTTTGATGGCATTTTATATAATGTGATGTTACGGAACTGCTGGGATTTAGTGAATGTCATATAAAAGTGCTTTACAAAGTTTTCGTTTTCCATCAAAATTCCCAAAATTTACCATTAACAGTGTGGCCATAGCACTGTTGATGGCGACGACTTGACTTACTGACGGACGATGACATGAAGATATTAAAGACGTGAAGAAAGTAGTAACTCGACAATGAAAAAAAATGTTCTTAAAGTAGCTGATTGCCAATACGAAAAAAAGAAGAAGAAGTAGAACGTCAAATGGAGAACTTTTGGCGGACATCTGAAAACGTCATGTGGTGCTCTTGTAATATATTCGATATCTTAGTGCTACAACAAGTTAACGGTTAACCTGTTATATTAGATCATTTTGGTGGCATTTTAAGTAATTTGATACGATGGAACTGCTAGGATGTAGTGAATGTGATATAAAAGTGCTCTACAAAGTTTTCTTTTTTTCATCAATATTTACCATTAACAGTGGTGCCATAATAGCACTGTTGATGGCCACGATTTGACTTACTGACGGACAATGACTAACATGTAATAGGGTATATTAAGAAAATTTAAAAAATTAAGAAAAATTAAAGATATTAAGAAATTTGCAACTCGATACGGGCAAAAATGGCTTGTGAAGTAGCTGATTGCCAATATGAAAAAAAGAAGAAGAACGTCTAATGGGACTTTTGGCGGGAATCTGAAAATGTCATTTGGTACTTTGTATTATATTCGATATCTTAGTGTTTTAACGTGTTGTATTAGATAATTTTGATGGCATTTTATGTAATGGAACTGCTGGAATGTAGTGAATATGGTATAAAAGTGCTTTACAACGTTTTAATTTTTCGTCAAAATTCTCATAATTTACCATTACCAGTGTGGCCATAGCACTGTTGATAGCGACGGTTTGATTTACTGACAAACTATGACTAATATGAAGTTATTAAACACGTGAAGAAAGTTGTAACTCGACAACGGCAAAAATGGCTTATAAAGTAGCTGATTGCCAATACCTACGTAAAAAAAGAGAAAGGAACGTCAAATGGACTTTCGGGGCAAATATAACAGTGTCATATGTTGGTCTGGGAACTTCAATTTGTCGGCAGTTTATTGTCCACCAAGACTTGCAATGAAATTTTACTATCTACGTAATCAAACAAATGCTTCAAAAGCAGTTTATTTAAATAAAGCATGCAAAGCGTCTAATCTTCTCGTCTCGTCTCTCAATTAGCCTTATAACATCGCTAAATGTACCCGTGTTTGGTACCGTTTCATCGCATACAAATAGTCAGGAGATCATCGATAGATAATATTTTTAGCAAAAAGAAGATATCATAATTGCTTTAGCTGTTTCTTGGGTCACAAATACGCTAAATAAATAGAATCCGATTCCTTAATGGCACACCTCTTCAATGATTTTATAATATGTTTGCACTACAAGCGATAGCCTTTCAGGAGCTATATCTTAGTGTGGGAGACTGTAGTGTCGTAATCAATTCCTGTAGGAATTGATGGTTTTTACCATACTCCTTCAACTTTCTGGGGGTAGTCTTTCTGCAATTTCGGAAAATACGGACTTCTTGTTACTGTCATTTCTAATTTTCACTTATAATCTGTTTCACTCTCAAGACTTCATGTATCCTGGTGTATTGGCAGCTCATATCCTTCATACCTTTTATATTTTTAAATATAGGACACTTGTTTAACTGTCTAATTATTTGAAATAATGGATAAATTGAACTACAAGGTTTAAAACCAAAATGATAGTTTAGCGTAATTTGATAAGAAACTAGCCACTTTTTCTACAAGAATTTTCTAAATGTTACTTACCTCAAACCTTTTTTTTTAATAAATAACACAGTACATATCGAAATTGATATGTATTTCAATATATTCCAATTAGAACATTAAACTACACTCAACCACAAATGTGTAACTTAAGATGCAAAAGTACCCATTTTAACATTTTTTTGAAAACTTCAACGGCTTTGCGCGGGCTAAAATAATTCAATCCTCCTCTTAAAATAATTCAATAATACTTTAGAGAGTTGATACATTACTTCAACAAATTTTCACTATTAGAATTCGATTCTTCTTCATCTTCTTCACAGCCCATAAATGTTCCACTATTGGGTTCGGGCCTCCTCTAGAATGGGAGGGAAATTAACCTACTATACTGCGCTGGTCAGACGTGTTGGTATAGAGTTTTGTTTCGAGTTTTCCTTCTCTCGCATAGATGTTATATGCGTTTTGTATCCCTTAGTCGTCTCGTACGATCACCCAAGGGTAAGATAGGGGGTGGTGAATAGTATTCTTACTCCGTCACCACACGGAAAAGAGAGAAGAATCGAAAGAATTCTCGAAGAATTCGATTACTGAAAAAAAAATTTTTTAGACCCACCCTAGTACACATACAGATTGGGAGGGCTTCAGAGACTATATAGACAACTCTCAAACTAAAAACTCTCTACAAACTAAAAACTCCAGAAGAGATAGAAGAGGCTACGTTCCACATAACTAACGTTATTCAAGTTACTTGCTGGAAAAACGCACCATATAATAACAACAACCAAATTACTAAAAACTTATCCCTTAAAATTAAGCAAAAGAGAGAACTAACATACATACATACATATCATCACGCCATATCCCTTGCAGGGTAGGCAGAGAGAACAGAGTGCCAGAGAATTCTATCCTTGCATACTTCACACGCTTCCTCAACATTCATAATTCTCTTCATACACGCTCGCCGGTTTCGGGGACTCTTGAATCCACCTTCCTTCAGTACGTGACCAATCTGGTCTAGGTAGGTCAGTCTCGGTCTCCCCAGGTACCTACATCCTTCCACTTTCGCATTGTATATCTTCTTAACCAGACGTTCGTTCGGCATTCTTTCCACGTGTCCGAACCATCGGAGCATTCCCTTTCAGAGAGAACTAAAGGCTACCATTAAAGATGTACAGAACAGAACAATTCAGAATAAGTTGGAAAATCTTACTGCTACAGCATCTACTAACTACTCACTTTGGAGGACAATAAAGGCGCCAAACGGAACACAAGATATGAAATACTCGACAAAGAGTGTAAAAGAGAAAGCGGATGTCTTTGCTAAATACCTTGTCGAGGTATTTAAACCAAACGAATGCTGCAGTAACGAACCAGAGATAGAAGTAGACAACATTCTAAATGTATATTTCCAATTACCTCCACCACCGAAGCCCATAACGGTTGGTGAATGGTGAGGTTATAAAAACAATAAAAGGCTCAAAAATAAAAAGTCACCCGGGTATGATCTAGTCACCAAAGAGGTATTAACAAAACTGCCAAAAAAGCCTTAGTTTACCTAACTACTATCTTTAATGGAATATTGAGAGTCCAGTCCTTTGCGAAACAATGGAAAGTATCCATAATAATGATGATATTACCACAAAGCAGGAAAATCACCGTATGATCCATGCTCTTATAGACCAATCAGTCTTTTGCTTAGTATCTCTAAGCTATTCGAAAAATATTCTCCTAGTTAGGATAACACTAATACTTACTGAACACAAGACTATTCCGAGACACCAGTTTGGCTTCAGACAGTATCATTCTACCACAGAACAGCCTCTTCCACATTACAGAATAGTCTTGATCGTATACATGACTGGCTATAAAAATGGAGAATACAGGCTAGTTCTAGCAAATTTGCACACATCACATTCACTTTAAGAAAGGGTCATTGCCCACCTGTCAAATTGGGAAACAACTACCTCCCACAAAGCGATAGCATCAGATACCTTGGTATGCACCTCGATCAAGGTCATAACATATAAATTCCCGCGGTTTCGCCAATGAAGTTCGAAATCGCGTAAAAGTCAATAAAACTAATAAGTGTTCTCCCACTTTGCCTCTAGTGACGCCCCAAGCCGAGGTTTGTACCCCACAGTAGGTATCTTAGGGCATTCTCTTAGTATATAGCTGCTCACCCATAGTCCGAGTCAGCTGTCAAAGCTATTTGCGGCTAATAGGTACACACACACACACACAAGAAATAAAGAAACAGAATAGTGCTTTGGGGCGAGTGTACTCCAACAGTAATGAATGCTATTATTAGCGCCTGTTGCTGCATATTTTGCGAGGGCCTACTTCTTTTACCTACATTTTTATAAACTGTTAATGGCGTAGGGTACGTTTCAAACAGATTGCAGGGTACTTCATCTGCTTGAAGGTGATTAGCACTGGGACGACATCCTTGAGAAGGCCTGCATCAGTAATAACCCCATTCGTTTGTTTCATTTATTTTTAATGATGCTAGTCTTTCAAATCCTTTGATATTATAGGAAAAATATAAAAGGTATCTATCTATTGATATTCTACGCTACTAAGGCGCGACTTGAACTAAGGAATTGGAATAACAAACGTAAGGGTAACTACGAAGACCCTTAACTTAATTCAAAATATCGTCTGTACAATTGGAAGCAACTTCTCGAGTAGCTAAAGATTTCCAGTTTACGGGAACTGGAAGACTTTCGAACACAACATGATCAAACTCGATTAAATCGCAAATATATTGCTGAAACGAAATATAAATTCACTGTACTTAATGACAATTTATTTAATTTTACTACAGAATAGAATAAAGTAGACTGGAGTGCTGTTGGCAGTGTCTTTATTGTCATTCAGCTGAATCAGGGAGGCGTTTCGTTATCACGTGGTGCCTCTATACCTAAGGCTGCTAATAGCAGACTACTTGGCAGGATGCAACTTGTTATTCTGATGACACGCTCGTTACAGCCCAGAGTGGGATGTTAGGAGAGGTGTCACGCCTCGCAACTTTCTTCACTACGAAGATTGCCAGATGGATCAAGGCGCTGGGACTTCTGGTGACCCTAAAAAAGACGGAGACCCTATTATTTTATGGGCCCAGCAACGGTCCTCCCACCGGCGTTTTGATCACCATCAATTCGGTCCCAGATCAAATATTTGAGTCCTGTGTTCGATAGGCAATGACGGTTCCCAGAGAATTTTCGCGTACTTACTCCGCGCTTTTCGCTTACTTATAATATATACATATATGTATATAAAAAAAAATCTAATATTACAATTTGAACGGGTTCACAACTGCTCGGAACACATAGAGCCTCCACCGTAACGCTCCGCACGAAGCGGGAGCACCTTACGCAGTGAGTGTCTAACCATTTATAAACATAGTGGATGCATTATTTGATAAGTTTGGGTAGGCTGCTTTGGCGCCATGTTCACTGTAACTTCATAATCCGATCGCGTTTACTTGGTTTCGTGTCAAAACAACAAGATTAAGCATGCGACAACGCATTCCAGCGAGGTTCGGAGTTTAATCGAACATCTTGTTAGTATCAACCTATTCCATTTTGTTTACGCATTTTGATACAAGAGGGCGCCAGGTTATTGATTGCACCCGGGCGCTACATGTGCTAGAGCCGCTTCTGGCTGCCACAATAATATTAAAAAAAAAACATATAAAGTATGTCGCAAAGACAAACGGTAGAAGTTAAACATTTGTATTATTCATCAATAAATTTTGAATAATACAAATTGTATTTATCATTAATTTATTTACATAAAACTATGAAAGTGCAACGATACTATCTTATTTTTCTCAAGTAGGTACTCGAGGAAAAGATCTTATGGGACTAAGACCACGGCTATGTCCCGTAGGTACTTATGCGTATTCGTTTTAGATAATTTTCACTTCAAGTGACGAATACGCATAAGTATGCAGCAGTTTTCTTTTTTTTCTAAAAAAAATAGAAAAACTAATCCGTCCGGGGTGAAAGAAGAAGCGGCGCGCAACCCCATTGACCCGTCCTACATTTACCTCTCTACGCCGAGCGAGCGGGCCACCGGGACCCGGTGTTTGTCTTCGGTTGCCCGCCCGACATGCAGCACTAGCTTAAGCTTTTTGATTTGATTAAAAGTTTCACTTAGGTAAAAATATATTCTGATGTTGGCCACTTTAAAACGTCAATAAAGGCTGCATGTTAATAATATATAAATATAAAAAAAAAATTATGTCATAAGTCAAGCATTTTTTTAATTCAATCAAAATCATAATGAGTTTTAAGAAGGACTTTTGACGGGAATTTGAAAACGTCATGTGGTGCTCTTGTATTATATTCGATATCTTAGTGTTTTAACGTGTTATATTAGATAATTTTGATGGCATTTTATGTAATGTGATGTGCGGAAATACTGGGATGTAGTGAATATCATATAAAAGTGCTTTACAACGTTTTCGTTTTCCATCAAAATTCCCACAAGATACCATTAACAGTGTAGCCATTGCACTGTTAATGGTGACAATTTGACTTAGACAACGACTGACTTGAAAGACTAAAAACGTGAAAATATTTATAACTTGACACTGGCACCAATATCTCGTATATGTAGCTGATTGCCAATACATAAGAAGAAGAAGAAGAGTTTTAAGAAAATGTGAAAAAAATTTTCAAAATAATTAAAAAATTCAGCGTAATAACTAAAAAATGTTAAGTCAAATGAACAACATGAAAATATTAAAAAGTTTAAATTACGGGTTTAGACAGTATTCATTATGTTGTCCTCCTCGCCCACCGCCTGGACAAGGTCCTTGTCCGCCGCCAACGGTACCTGGTTCCGGGAAAAAAATAGTACCACCCTCAGAGTGTCGACCCGGGCCTATTCCACCAAATCCATGTGTGCCTAAATTTCACACTGGTAAGAATACCTGGAAAAAATTTAGGTTCATTGTATTTTTCATCTGTTTCCCGCTAATATTCGTTCAAGCTTTCGCATCGCTTGGACATAAGCATAAAAAGGGAGAATGTCGGGACTATGAATACATGCGTCGATTCACCAAGAGATTCCCGTGGCGTGAAGGAGAATCAAAATCATTATTTCACAATGATCGTGTCAATTACAAACCTGGCGAATGTGAACCACCGCTTCTAGACTGTGATTAGTACATAAAATCTATAATTTTACATCAAAATAAGTATGTACTAGTACTTCTACTTTATTTGTTGTGACTTGGATCACGGTATTAAGAAACGCATTCTTATTGCTTTTTGGTGGTAGACAAGTTTGTTTTACTTAAATGTTTTCGAGATTTTTATTTGAAATAAAAATGTTATACCTTTATCTGTATACTCAATTATTTTTAAGCGTTTACGTTTTATTATACAAATATAGGCTCTGAGGAGACCAATAAACCAAAAGAGAGTCTCGGTATCACTTACTTACATTACCTCTGACTTTCAAAATTTGTAATTAATTTATAAATTGTTAATGATCGCCGCTAAACAGCCAAGGTAAAGATCGTAAGAAAACCTGCATGTCTAAAGGATTTTTTTAAAAATAACAACATCCTGTTCCTAAAAAGTACATGGCTCAGCGAGCCCTTTAAACCATTGTTCTCAGCCGTTGTACCATAATCGACGTAGAGAGTCAATAAATGTGAGAGTAATAAATAATAAATATCTTTAATATCTCACCACAACTTAATTTAAAAATTTAAAACAATATATAGGTTTGACAACATAAAACAAGAAGTAAATAAGCTTAGTTATGGATCGCTGATGCCTTTGGTGGGTATTAAAAATACCTGTGTTACAGGTCACCAGGTCTCCACTCCGACAACTCGAATACAGTTACAAACACTATCATTACACAGAATGAGAGAGGACTAAGAGTGAGTGTTATGTGTACGCGTGCGCTCTTATGTGTGTGTGTGTGTGTGTGTGTGTGTGTGTGTGTGTGTGTGTGTGTGTGTGTGTGTGTGTGTGTGTGTGTGCGTGTGTGTGTGTGTGTGTGTGTGTGTGTGTATGTGCGTGTGCGCGCTTGTGAGCGCGTGTGTGCGCGCGTGTGTGTGTGTACTCCGTACGTACGTGTAGTGTGTATGCGCGTTTATATGTGGGTGTATGAAGGTATGTATATACGTCTAACGTATGTCTTATACGCAACTAGTATCAAGTTAAAACATTCATTAAACCACCCGTGCTGTCGTAAGACTGCTTAAGCAGCCATTCTTGCAGAGTGTATCTACATGTGTGAATGTTTAGGGGGTACAGTGATAAAATTTTGTGTAATTCATTATATAAATACAGCCCTAGAAAAAGGAAAATGTGCGACTGAAGGAGGTTTTTATAGTAACTGAAGGAGTGACAAGATGGTTGCGACGTTCTCGATCAAACCTGGTAACAGAATGTTGCTTTAAAGTAGTGGCTAAGATGAAAAGTTGTCTTACTGTGAGCACTTGAGAGTATTCATAAAGTTTCATTGTAGGATACAGTCGAGGCTTAGAACAGCATACTTTAGGCACAGCTCTTTGAGCTCGTTCAATATGTATAAAATGTGCTTTCACAATACCTCCCCAAGTGGTTATACAGTACGATAAAATTGATTGGCATAACGCTTTATAAACCATTTTCATAGTCCATCCATCGGCAACTTGTAATCGGTTAAATATATAAATAAGTTTAACTAACTAACTGTCAATGTAATCTTTAAATGATAGGTTATGGTCAATCACTACACCAAGATAACTAACTGAATTTACTTTTTCTATGTGTACACAAGTTTCGTTATCAGATACACTATCAACTGATTTAGCAGTAATATAATGATCATTTGACTTTAAAGAAGTCTTAGGCTACGTCCGCACAGACAGGTGGCTTGCTTATCGCCTAGAGTTTAGTGGCTTATAATCTGGCTACTTGCTAGGATACAGGGTGGCCGCACTGCGCCTTAGTCATTTGCTTGTCGGCACGTTGACGAGATGTCTGAAAATATAATACGTCATAATAACATACATTAACATCTTTAGTAACTCACTGTAAAAATATTATTATCTCATCAAAAATAAATAAATAACTTTTTTAGTAGGTAGGTACCTACCAACCATCTTTTTCTACTTCATCTACTACCTCTTCCCATAGTTGCTTTAGGACAACCGCATTTTTATGGAGTTCATTAGCCGGATTCCATAGAGGTTCCTTTTAAAAACTGATGTAATTAATATTTCATCGATTTGTTTCTTCTAAAATGCCTCGCGCCTCGTGACAAAAAACCAACACGTTTGTTTACCTCGATACACGCTAAGCGACTAGCTAGGCGTCAAGCGCACAGTGCGGCCGTTCGTAAACATGCTAGAACGTTCGTTATACTAAGCTACTCGCTAGGTGACCCGCTAGGCTCTAGGCGCTAAGCAAGCCGCCTGTCTGTGCGGACGTAGCCTTAGGGTTGCGTATGGTAAATTCGACTAGTTTAGTTTTAGAATAATTTAAGGTAAGTGAATTATTTTTAAGCCATTTGTTAATTGTATTAAATCCTTTTTGCGCATAACGATAGGTGTCGGCCCAAGTTGCAGATGTAAAAATTAATACTGTATCGTCCGCGTATGAAATCGTCACTCCATGATCAAGACAGAGATTACATAGGCCATTTACATACACTAAAAACAAACTAGGACCCAAAATACTGCCCTGGGGGACACCGTGAACTAAAGGCAACACAGAACTTAAGTACGATCCAATTTTGAGTCTTTGTGACCGACCTGTTAAATAACTATGGAACAGTGAAAGCTGAATGCCCCTTATCCCTAAAGATTCAAGCTTAGATAATAGGATACTGGTAGCAATAGTATTAAACGCTTTTGCGAGGTCAATAAAAAGTGCGACACATTCAAGTCAAGTTTTTTTGCTACATGATCAACTAAGTTGTGGACAGCATCAGCAGTAGATAAGCTTTTTCTAAAACCAAACTGGTTTGTAGACAATAGGTTGTATGTTTCCAAGTATGCAATGAGCCTAGAATTTAGAATTTTTCAAAGATTTTAGACAAAGCCGGAAGAATAAATATGGGCCTATAATTTTCAACATTGGTTTGATCTCCTGACTTAAATATAGGGTGAACGTTAGCTCTTTTGAAAACGTCAGGAAATATGCCAGTTTTTATACTTAAGTTACATATATAAGTAAGAGGTGGGATAATAACTTTTCTATGTGTTTTTAGAAAAGTAGATGAAATACCATCCCATCCCGGAGTACAGTTATTTTTTAAGGACATTATAAGACTGTCTATCTCAGATTCATCAGTATCTAGTAAAACGAAAAAAGACGGATGAGGACATTCGTGAGATGTAGTAACATGGGAAATATCTCTATGAATCACGATGTTTCGGCCGATATTAACAAAGTAACTATTTATGTCATTAATACCATGATCCTGGCTAATACTAGAATGCAAAAGTACTTCCGCCGAAGATGAAGACTTTTTTGTACCAGTAATTGTTTTAATAACATTCCATAGTAACTTCGAATTTTTATCAGCTTTAACAAACTGTGATTTGTCATAATCTCTTTTATTGTTACGCAAAACAGCAGTACAAAAATTTCGATATCTTTTATAAGATAAAGCAAGTACCTCATTTGATGGTTCTTTTTTAGTTACACCTCAGTATGCCCGGTGTGATCCATGGCTTAATGGCTCTACGTCTCCGAGAAACCTTGAATTTTGTGGTGTTTATAGAGATGGCGTGTGAAATCAGCTCAATAAAAATATTTGTTGCAGTATTTGGGTCCATAGCAGTGTAAACTGGTTTGAAGTCGGTATTTCTCAGATCAATCGCAAGTTTATCCTCATTAACGTGAGTCACAAATGATTGATTATATACTAAAGTTTGTCTTGGAGAAACAGCAACCATAACCGCATAATGATCAATAATAGTGGAATCCATAACTAAAATTTTTG
This sequence comes from Lymantria monacha, assembly GCA_905163515.2. Classification (NCBI taxonomy): domain Eukaryota; kingdom Metazoa; phylum Arthropoda; class Insecta; order Lepidoptera; family Erebidae; genus Lymantria; species Lymantria monacha. The sequence goes on from LR991082.1 coordinate 22,335,057, forward strand.
TTGGGAGTAAGGTTTTCAAATTAGAATGATCGAGAAAAGTCGAGCCATGTGTTGGAAATGTATGACCAAGAAACAGTCCATGATAAGCCATCAAGTCTAGGTAATCTATTGAGCTAATGGTAGAATATATCTCCAATAAGAATCACATTTTTGTACAACTTAAGATTTGAGAGGAGGTTATCAAGGGATTTCAAGAAAACTGAGTGATCCTTGAATGCGCAGGGCCTATAAATAGTAATAATAGCAAATTCTTTTCCTATGGTTACCAAAAGACAACTTGAGTCAAGGATATCTGGTTCAGTAACTCTCACGTTAGACAGTTCAGCTCTGGTATACAGGAGAACATCATCATTTTGATTGTGTGTTCTCATAGTTTTATGGAAGTTATACCCCTCCGAGATAGGAATAATAGGCTTAACAGAGAGCCAACATTCAGATAGTGCTATGATATCACACTGAACTTTAATTCTTTCTAAAAGGGTTGCAAGATCACAAAAGTTAACTTTAATACTGCGTATATTCTGCGATAAAATAGTAAGACAATAGTTATTTGTGGGTAAGATGAAAGCACAACCTTCGGGGCTACATGTTATCGCATCACAAAAAGCAGTATTATCAATATCGGTTATTAATTAATTAATCGCCGCGAATTCAAGAGTAATACAGTGTAGTACAGTGCTGATAGTCAGTGTTAGATTCTAAAATAATTAATAAACTACTAGTATTAATACGTAAAACCAGCCAATAAAAGACCACTATTACTACATCTCTAATATCAATATACTTTAAAATTGAGTAGTTCATAAAATATTTGCGCACAATAAATCTGTATAAATTAGTGTTAGAATAATTACAATCAGTGAATAATATGTGTGTAAATAATGTTAATTGTGTGTGTAGTTTGTGTTGTTTATAAAAGTGTATTTATTATATGTTTACTTAGATTATAATAATTTTGATCAAAGAAATATGAAGGTACATTTAAAATAACATGCAACATTAAAGATAAATATAAGTAAGTGGTACACTGAGAGATTATTAGGTACTATAACGCAACTCACAAAAGGCAAAATAAATAGTCACTGGTTCCTTAATTTTGATAAATCTGATTCATTTTTAATTTCTAGCCGTATATCGTTGACATCTTTTCTCAAATAAATTTTACCGTTTTTGATCCAGCAGAACTTGTAAGCAGGGGCGTAACTACCGCCGTATCAGCCGTATCAATTATACGGGGCCCCCGGGCCATGGGGGCCCCCGACGTGCGTAAGCAAAAATCAATAAAAATTTCCCAATTTCTTTTTTTAATTCAGAAATGACAAAAGTCAAAAAAAGCAATTTCCTTTTTACGCCACGTAAAGCGTGCGTTCAAAAGTTGGCAACACTCTACATCGGTTATCGTGGGCTGCAGGATTTCCCTGTTTAAGTCATTTACTTCAACGGGGGAATCCCACAATAATCGATGTACATACGATGATACACGGAGACCTATTATTATTCGTATTTTAACAAGGCAGGGATAAAAATTCCAAGACCGTGGTTATGTTATTCTAATGTTTTAAACAAACCATATTGCCACTTCTGTTGGTTATTAGCAGATCGTCAAACCAAATCGTACTCCTCTGCATGGGTTAACGGTGTTTCCGTTAGAAGCAATTTTACGCAAACTATATTTAACCATGAAAAGTCGCAGCAGCATATTAACGCATCCCTATGTTATTATAATTGGTTACAAGGAAGAACCATCGATACTCTATTGCAAAGTGAAATTAATAGTATAATTACATTCTGGAGAGATGTATTGCATCGTATAATTAATGTTATAATTACTTTAGCATCTTGTAATCTACCTTTAAGAGGCCATGATTCTGATTCTGGAAATTTTATAGCAATTTTACGTTTGCTATCTAATTATGATGCAACTTTAAAAGAACTTCTTCTGAAACCAAAAGGCAAAATAAATTATTTAAGCCCTAAGATTCAAAATGAAATTATTAATATGCTTAGTACCGCAGTTAGGAACAATATTATTTCAGAAATTAAAAAAGCTCCATTTCTGGCAATAATTCTAGATACAACACAAGACTTCAAAAATTGACCAACTTTCTGTAGTTTTTCGATACATCTCGATTACAGAAAATGATGATAATGTGCCTAAAGAATTAAAAATCTGTGAGTCCTTTTTGGGGTTCACAGCAGTATCTGATTGCAGCGCTGAAGGACTTAAAACTATTTCTTTAATACAATTAAAGAATATGGAATTGATTTGACTAAATGTAGAGGACAGGGTTACGATGGAGCAAATGTTATGTCGGGTGTTTATGGAGGATTACAAACCCTAATAAAAGAGCATGCTCCGAATGCCGATTATGTTCATTGTGTTGCGCACGCATTAAATTTAGTTTTAAACGATGCTGCGAAACATGTTCGTGAAGTGTCAACTTTTTTCGATAATGTAGAAAAAATATATACTTTTTTGGCAATAGTGTAAAACGTTGGGCAATGTTAAGCGACGATTCATCTGAAAAATATTTAATACATATCATCACGCCATATCCCTTGCAGGGTAGGCAGAGAGAACAGAGTGCCAGAGAACTCTATCCTTGCATACTTCACTCGCTTCTTCAACATTCATAATTCTCTTCATACACGCTCGCCGGTTTCGGAGACTCTTGACTCCACCTTCTTTCAGCACGTGACCAATCTGGTCTAGGTAGGTGAGTCTCGGTCTCCCCCGGTACCTACATCCTTCCACTTTCGCATTGTATATCTTCTTAACCAGACGTTCGTTCGGCATTCTTTCCACATGTCCGAACCATCGGAGCATTCCCTTTCGCATCTTTACACCAATACTCTCTTTCATACCTACTCGCTCTCTTACGTCGTCGTTGCGAATGCGGTCGGTCAGCCTAACTCCACAGATTTTCCGTAGAGATCGTATTTCGACTCTCATCATTCATGCTCTTTTCTGCATACCCAACTCTCGCTTCCATATAGTAATGTTGGGACAAGCACAGCGTTATGTATTGCTACACGTGCCTTCTGGATGAGGTGGTGGTGGTGGGTTTCTACCGAGAAGTTGTCCCAACGCTCCGTTCACTCTATTTCCCGTATTCACTCTTCGCTCTATATCAGTGGTGTACCTTCCATCTCGGCTAAAACCACATCCAAGATATACAAATTCATCCACTTGCTCTAGTACATCATTACTTATTTTTATTCTTACATCTGTTCTGGCTTCATCTCTTTCAAAGACCATTATTTTGGTTTTGCTCACATTCACGCGTAGACCCCTTTTCTTACAATCTTCTGTCATTGTGTCGACTAGGGTCTGCAGGTCAGTCGCTGACTGTGCCAGCAGGACTGCATCATCTGCATAAAGCAGAGCAGTGACCACTGAGTCGCCCATCTGGACTCCCACATTCATATTGTTCAACCTTTGGAGACATTTATCCAGATATATGATAAACAGCCTGGCTGACAGAACGCACCCCTGCTGAACGCCGATATTGACGTCAAACCAAGGCGACATTCCATCATCCAGCCGCACACAGGCTCTACAGCCCATGTAACTGGACTGCACAGCCTGTAGCAGTTTACCGCTAATACCATACTCCGGTAAAATGTCCCAAAGTTCCTTTCGTACAACCGTGTCAAATGCTCTCTCCAGATCCACAAAACTGCAGAAAACCCTCTGAGCTAGAGCCAGATGCTTCTCCACAATGTTGCGCAGAGAGAACATTTGATCCATGCATCCCTTTCCACTCCTGAAACCTCCTTGTGTCTCACACATCAAACCATCGGACACCATCCTCATTCTCCTTTCAATAATTTTACCGTACACTTTTGCTGCCAAACTGGTCAAGCTTATGGCTCTGTAATTTGCGCAGTCATAACGTGAACCCTTGTTTTTAAACAAAGGCACAATGACTGCGCTATTCCAGTCCCTGAGAACCATTCCCGAGCTCCAACATAAATTGAGGAGCAACAGGAACGCCCCCCAGACACAGGATCCACCAAGCTTGATCATCTCGGCAGACACCATATCAATGCCCGCTGCCTTACCATTTTTCAAACTTCTTATCGCCCATTCAACTTCATCCATACTGATGCCATCGGAGGACGCCGGTACCGAATGTTGATCTACTAAACCACATGCGACACCAGCGCCAACTCGAGCATCCGCATACATATCGCCAAAATATTCACTCCATCGGCTTACCACATCTTGTGTTTGTGTAAGAATGTCTCCACCTTTAGACCTTATTTTATTCATTCTGAAGGCTGACCAACCACACCGAGACTTCTTCACCTCCCTCCAGAAGAGTTTGGTGTTACCCTCGAAGTGTTTAGTCAGCCTATCTTCTGCACTCATATTTACTCTATCACGTTTCTCTTTCACTAAGGCCTTGTTGTCATTCTTACATTGCCGATATATTTCTTTCTTCTGTTCAGTCATACTGTCATTCAGATTCAAAGAAGAGACATAGTCCAGCCACGCTTTCTTCTTTTGCTCTACGGAAGCTGCAACTTCCGCATCCCACCATGCATCACCATTTGTTTTTCTATGCTTCTTTGAACTTCCACATACTTCTTTCGCTGTATCTACCATACTGTCTTTCAATTTTCTCCAGCATTCTTCAATGTCCGATTGCGGCTGGCTTGCCATCGTCAGCCGTTCTCGGACACCCTCTGCATACTTTTCTCTTACACACTCTTCTTGTAACCTTTTAACCTTTATTCTTTCAAGCCGCCCGAAGTGGACACGCTCTCGCCAGTGCCTCCACTTTCTGAACAGACCACTAAATCTCGCAATAACGATATAGTGGTCCGTATCGAGTATTTTGCTTCGGAGGCGACTGTCTACCAAAATTAAATCTATTATACTTTTTTGTTCATTCCTTCTCCATGTATATATATGGATGTCCTTATGTTGGAAAAATGTGTTTGACACAATAAGGTTCTCTTCATGCATACATCCGCTATGAGCCTACCTGCGTCGTTCACTCTCTTATCACCAAATGGACCAAGTACGTCCTCATAGTCGGGACGCTTGGTCCCCACCCATCCGTTCAAGTCTCCGCATTCAATCACGCGTTCACTGGTTTCTGCCATATCCAGAACTTCCCTAATATTATCCCAAAACTTCTCTAGGTCTGATGCCACTGAGGATCCCACGGGAGCATATGCTACAACCATGAATACCTTGGTGACACCTAGTTTTATACGGACCCAAAGAAGTCTGGGATCATACATTCCGTAATCCTTCACACCTGAGGCTAAGCGAGAGGACAACAGCACTCCTACCCCCATGCTGGCTCGATTGCTCTGTGATACACCAGACCACAGAGCCATCCCGCCACCAGGAAGATCGCAGGCGTCGCTGCCCCTTCGCTTGGTCTCTGTTACACAGAGCACGTCTAGCTGTTTGTCCGCCATGACGGTTATTAGCTCGTGCAACTTACCTTTCACAGATCCTCTTACATTCCACGTGCCCACCCGGCACTCTGCTCTCCTCGACTCGCCTGACTGGGCAAGGCATGATGGGTGGCGGCCCCCATCGCCGCATCTGCCGATGTTCATACCGACGGGTGCGGGTCGGTACGCGTCGCCTCCGGGGGACGCCCTAACCCGCAATGCGGTATGCATTCGAGCCGGATTAGCAGTCTAACTAGACTGGCAGGGGACGCGACGAGCACGCTCCGGACTATGCCCCCATAAAAAAAAAAAATAATTACCCTTAAAAAGGTATGTCCTACCAGATGGTCTTCAAGGAACGACGCTTTATTAGCGATAAAGAAAAATTATTTATTAATCATGAAAACTTTGTACAAACTAAACTTAATTTCGAATAAAAAAGATGAACGTGAAGAATGTAAAAGTATAATTAACATTTTAGAGAGTTATGATTTCTTAGTGCTTGTTACATTTTTTTCTTCACTATTTGAAATCATTAATCCTATTTCTAAAGCTCTATAGCATGAAAATAATGACTTACAGAAAACTAGTATTTTATTAAGTAATCTTTTGAATAGACTATGCGAATTAAGAAATCTAAATTCATTTAATAGTTTGTTGAATGAGTCCAAAGATTTAGCAAAGGAGTGGGGGGTAACAACTGTTTTTAAAGACAAAAGGCGGAAGATAACGAAGCGTTTTTTCGATGAGTTATCACAAGATGAAAGAAATTCAGACCCGGAATCCTATTTCAAAGTAAATGTATACTATTGCTGTTTAGATATATTAATTTCTCAAACTAAACAAAGATTTCAAAGCCTTTGCGACCTGAGTAGTATGTTCGAAATATTACAACCGGAGAAACTCCTGTCTTCTTCAAACGAAGAGATATTTAAGGCTTCCGGAAAACTGTCGGCTAAATACAGTAACGACATCTCAGTTAATCTGTATGATCAATTAAAGGCTCTAAAACATGCTTAAAATCTGAAATTCAAAAATTTCATTCTATTAAGGAACTTATTGGATTATTGCTGATAAAATTCAATAGTCTTGCATCCAGTTTTCCGGAGGTAATAACAGCATGCTTTTTATTCTTAACCCTTCCAGTTACAACCGCAACTGCGGAAAGAAGTTTCTCAAAATTAAAACTGATAAAAAATTACTTAAGAACTTCGATGGGACATGAACGGCTATCAGAACTGTCACTATTGTCCATAGAGGCAGAAACTGTAGAAAAACTAAATTCATCATCAGCTATAAATGATTTAACAAATCAGTTTGCCGAAAAAAAGGCAAGGAGAGTGTATATTTAATTTTTTTTTTTTTTTTGGTGGACTATGGACTAGCCTCGCCCCGCCAAATCGGCCCGGGGTGACGGAGAAGGCGGCACGTGACCCCATAGACCCACCGTAAAACTCCTCTCTCTTCGCCGTGCGAGCGGGTCACCGGGACCCGATTTTTAACTTCGGTGGCCCGCCCGGCGGTTCACCCTCGCGGGTTCCTCTCGTCGACGCCCCGACAGATTTCGCCGTCGGGGCGTCGCCCTCACGCGGTGGCCTCACGTCGGGTGACCGGACAATTCCACCGAATCACCCGAAGCCTCGGTTAGGGCGGCATCAGGCGCAGGTATTCGCGCCTGCGCCGCCCCGGCCGCTGGCGGCGGCCCGGGGCGCGGGAATCTTCCCTTGCCCGTTCCGCCGCTTCCTTCTGCGAGATGACAGCCTCGCAGAAGGCGGCGACCGCGTCCCAGTTCCTGATGCCGTCGACCATCGCTCTCGCGACGGCCGGCAGCGTCAGGTCGGCACCGATGACAGCGACGAGGTCACGGCGCTGCCGCTCCCATCCCGGACACACCTCCAGCGTGTGTTGCGCCGTGTCCTCGTCACTCCTGCAGTGGTGGCAGGCCGGAGTCCACTCCCTATACACGACCCTGTGCAGGTACAACCCGAAACACCCGTGCCCCGTCAATACCTGCACCAGCCGAAAGGTGAGGACTCCGTGCCGCCGCTCCATCCACTCTATCAATACGGGCCGGAGGGCCTCAACGGTCTCCACACCGTGCCTAGGCCTCTCCAGCCGCGTAGCCCAACGGGCGATGACGTCTTGGCGGGCATCCACGCGCCAGGTGGCTATCTCGCTCAACGATGGGGAGCCACCTTCCTCGCGCGCTGTGATAACCCGCCGGTAGAGGTCGGAGAGCATCTCCGCCTCTAGGTCCCACGGGGGTGTCCCGGCCAACAGGCACGCCGCCTCTGTCGACACCGTGCGGTACCCGCGAATGGCTCTGACCGCCATGGCTCTCTGTGGCCTCCACAGAACCGCCCTGAGCTGGGCGTTCAGAGCCCTCGCCCACACGGGTGCGCCGTACATGGCCATCGAGCGGATGACCCCCACATACAGCCGTCGGGCCTCAAAACTGGGTCCGCCCACATTCGGCATGAGTCGAGAAAGGGCGGACGCCGCGCCGACAAGCCGGGGAGCAATCTGTCGGAAATGCTCCCGGAACCACCATCGCCCGTCGAGCACCAGACCCAAGTACCTCATATGGGCCTGGATGCTGATGTGGATGGAGTTTACCACTATCGAGGCGCCGATGGGCAGCCTCACACGGGGCCCATGGAAAAGTAGGGCCTCCGTCTTGTTTAGGGCCACCCTGAGCCCCAGCGCCTCGATCCGCCTGACCATCTCCTCGGTGCCGAGAGTGGCCAGGCTCGCCGCCTCTTCGAGTGTCCTGCCCCGGGCTGTGACGAGCGTGTCGTCAGCGTAGCACACCAAGCTCAGCCCGGGGGGGAGACTCCCTCTCAACGCCCAGTCGTACCCGATGTCCCACAGAGTCGGCCCCAGAACCGACCCCTGTGGAACGCCGCACGACATGGGCGTCCGCACAATGTCCCCTGCGGGACCCGCGCAGAGGATACTGCGGCCCTCCAAATAGTCTGCCACCAGCCGCCTGAGGTACAGGGGCACTCCATGGAACCGGAGCGCCTCCCTGATGCAGCCGAATGGCAGACTATTGAATGCGTTGGCGATGTCCAACGACACCGCCAACAGCACTCCCTTCCCGGCGACGGCCTCCGCGGCCGCCTGGCTCAGGCGTAATAGGGCCCCGATGGTCGAACGCCCCCTCCGAAACCCATACTGAGCGTCCGACAGATCGGGCCCCACCTCCTCCAGGTGTCGGACGATGCGGGCAGCGAGCACACGCTCCAGCAGCTTACCCACATCGTCGAGGAGCACGATGGGCCTGTAGGCCGACGGCAAATCCGGGGACCGTCCCGGCTTTGGCAGGAGAACCAACCTCCCTTCCTTCCAGCACTCAGGGAACCGTCCAGACGTCAGACAGGCGTTGAACAGCTGCCTGAGGCGAGGCTCGAAGTGCTCGAGGAGCGACGTCAGCACCCGGACTGGAATTCCGTCCGGGCCGGGGGCCGTGGTGGCGGAACGAATCTTCGCCACAGCCGCCCCCACTTCCGACTCCGTAACGGGCGGAACACTCTCGTCGTCGTCGGCCTCCCGGTCCTGATCTGGCGGAGCCATGACCGGGGGCGTGTGTTCCGACTGCCGTGGAAACAGCTCCTCGACCACCCTACGAAGGAAGTCGGGCTGGAGGGTCTCGGTGAGGGGGGGGCCCGCGCGCGAAGCTTGTTCAGCGCCGCGCGATATGGGCGACCCCAGGGGTCACGGTCGAGACCGTCCAGCATCTCCTGCCAACTCGCGCCCTTGGCGGCTCGGATGGCCAGCCGAAAGGCAGTCCGCGCACTGCGGTACGCCTCGTACAGCTGGCCCTCCCGCTCGACGTCGCGGTGACGCCGCCGGCTGCGGTTGTAGGACCTTCGGGCACTGATACACGCCGCACGAAGGTCCGCCAGTCTTGGGGACCACCAGTAGACCCCCTGCCTCGGAGGCGGACGCCGCCGCACTCTGGGCATGGCCGCATCGCAGATCTGCGCCAACGCACTGCGAATGCGGACAGCCTCAGCGTCCACTCCGTCCGCTGGGGGTGGTGAGGACAGCCACGTGCTGACAATGGCCGCCTCCGCCAGTAGATCCCTGTCAAGACGACCCACAGCCCACCGCGGAAACGCGGGAGCTCCGTCCGCCCTGTGACCCCTACCGGGTTCCCGGGGGGAGACCTCCATCCGGATGTACCGGTGGTCCGACAGGGTCTCCGCCTCCTCCAGGACACTCCAGTTCCTCACCCGTGGCGCGACAGCGGGGCTAGCGAACGACAAGTCCACTATCGACCCGCCCTGCCGCCGCACACACGGAGTGTATATTTAATTTGAATTGTTTGTAAAAATTTTGGAAAAAATGACAGATAATTATGATGAATAAATATTTCTTTTAATTTTATGCAAACATTTTTTTTTCTTTTGTGAGAAATCTTTACCTTTCATAAGGGCCCCCAAACAAATTTTTATACGGGGCCCCGCCAAAACACGCCACGCCACTGCTTGTAAGCCCTCCTTTATGCCATTCAAAATTTTATTTTTGGTTAGTATTGATGTAAAGTCGGCCACAATTGTGGAAGCACCTGACTTGGATGTGATCTTAAATATGTCTTATATATCAGATTGTTGCACATGACTATTAATAGGTTCGCAGATTTTTTGCACTACTTCGCATAGGTCTTGTGTCTCCTGCTTTATGTTTTGAGGCACATTGCGAAACTCAACAACTGTGAACTTGACTCTTTTTTGCATCTCGTCTATTTTGTTCTCTAAAGTGGTTATAAAACTAATGTGTTCTTTTCTTTCTCGTTCCATATTTTGAAGCTTTAGTTTCATGTCCTCGTATTGTAACGACATGAGAGTGAGATGAGAGTGACTGTGAGTATTACACAATAACACCAAATTTGGTCTATTCTACATATATTTACTATGATATAAAATTGAGAAATTACGTTTGTTTGAACACACTAATTTTAGGAACTACCAATTGAACTCCAAAAAGTCTTATGATGTCAGATAGCTTATTTATCGTGAAAGGTTACCTACATACTATAATACATAACACTGTGACAACTAAGAGCGAAGCGGAATCTATAAATATTAGCAAATTAGGCAAAATTTAGTACCAATGTCGAGTGTTCTGCGCAGTTGCTGTTGTCATGGCATCTGCTGAGATAACATAAATTGTAATTGATCTATTATGGATGTTATTATTATTGATGTTATTTCTAATGCTATTGGAGAACGTTCTTATTCAAACAAAATAATAGGATTATTGTATGTAAGTAATCTACGAAAGCGAAGCTAGTGGGACAGCTAGCTTTAGAATTTCATTGATTTCAAAGATGGCGCATTGGTATAATACTACCAACCTACCGTGCTAAGTGCCATGGATTCAACTCCACAGAGGCCAATTCTTTGTGCGATCCACAAAGGACTATTTTGAGTCTGTGTGATTTGTTATTATATTTGTGAAGTCCTCCGCGACAAAAAGTTTTACTCGATAGGGCAGGGTGTAGTCTTTAAAAAAAACGCTTTGAGTTGTAGACGTTACTACTATTGCTATTTTTCATATGAAAAAATACCTAGGTATTTTTAATACTTCATCTCATCAGCTCATATATATGTCCCACTCTTGGGCTCGCGCATCCTCCATAATGAGAGGGAAATTGACCTACTACCTATACCACGCTGGTCAGACGTGTTGGTATAGGGTTTTGTTTCGAGTTTTCCTTCTCTGTTGTCTGTCTCATGTTATGTGCGTTTTATGTCCCTTAGTCGTCCCCTAAACAAGACGGAGGCCCTCCTATTCCATGGGCCACATGTAAGGCCGCCTATCGGCGCCTCGATAGTCGTCAACTCCATCCACATCGGTATCCAGGCCCATATGAAGTACTTGGGCCTGGTGCTGGACGGGCAATGGGCATTCTGGGAGTATTTCCGCCGAATTGCTCCCCGGCTGGTCGGCGCGGCGTCCGCCCTATCACGGCTCATGCCGAACGTGGGCGGACCCAGCTTTGAGGGCCGACGGCTGTATGCGGGGGTGATCCGCTCGATGGCCATGTACGGCGCACCCGTGTGGGCGAGGTCTCTGACCCTCCGGCTGAGGGCTTTTCTGTGGCGCCCTCAGAGAATCATGACGGTCAGAGCCATCCGCGGATAGCGCACAGTGTCGACCGAGGCGGCAGGCGTGTTGGCCGGGACACCCCCGTGGGACATAGAGGCGGAGATGCTCTCCGACCTATACCGGCGGGTGACCTCAGTGCGTGACGCAGGTGGCTCCCCATCGCTTAGCGAGATAGCCACCTGGCGCGAGGATGGCCGCCGAGACGCCATCGCTCGCTGGGCTACGCGGCTGGAGAGGCCTAGGCACGGTGTTCTTACCGTAGAGGCTCTCCGGCCCGTATTGACGGAGTGGATGGAGCGGCGGCACGGAGTCCTCTCTTTCCGGTTGGTGCAGGTGTTGTCGGGGCACGGGTGTTTCGGCAAATACCTGCACAAGATCGCAAGGCGGCAGTGACGAGGACACGGCGCAAAACACGCTGGAGGTCTGCGTGACATGGGCCCGGCAACGCTGTGACCTCGTCGCTGTCATCGGTGCCGACCTGACGCTGCCGGCTGTCGCGAAAGCGATGGTCGACAGCATCAGGAATTGGGACGCGGTCGCCGCCTTCTGCGAGGCTATCATCTCGCAGAAGGAGGCCGCGGAACGGGTCCGGGTGGATTCCCGGGACCCGGGCCGCCGCCAGCGGCCGGGGCGGCGCAGGCGCGAGTATCTGCGCCTGATGCCGCCCTAACCGAGGCTTCGGGTGATCGGACCGGGGAATTGTCCGGTCACCCGACGTGACGCCACCGCGTGAGGACGACGCCCCGACGGCGAAAGATAAGGGGTGGTAAGTTGTATTCTGACTCCGTCACCACACAGTTTTTTTTTAATACTTACGTTATTCTTATTCCTAGCTAACATATTTCTTGCTGTTGGGCACGACTTTTATAATGGTATGGATATAAGCCTGCTATACTCTAGCCAGGTTTCGTAATCCTGAATGACTTTATTTAATACTAGCAGGATACCGCAATGTCATTCGTTCGTTTAGTTCCTGTTTTCGTGAAAATGCATAGATAAAATGTAATCTGTTACTCGCTGGTAATGTAGCTTTCCATTGATGAAACAATTTTTACATTCGGTTTAATGATTTAGACGTGAAAAGGTAACAAACAAACATTCGCAATTATAATATTAAGTTGGGATTCTCTTGGATAGTTATCTCGGAGAGTTATCTCTGATATCTTTAGTAGGTACCGTAATTACGCATCATAATCCATCCCCACATAATTGAAAATTAAGTTGATATAAATATAAATTCTTGTATACAATGTTCGGAGTTACTTAATTTTTATATTAAAATAACGTGTAACATACTCTGTGTTGGCGGCTACGAATACTACCAATCCTTGTATTACTCTTACTTCGTAAAAGACGACTAAGAGGTTTATACATCGACCAGGGTCAACTCCAATTGATGCTGCCTGGTCAACAATTACATTCCCAAGGCTTGACGTCAGACAGGAAGCCGGTCATAAAACCATTGACAAAAGTTTTTCAATATGTACAGTGGAAGAAGAGCACATATTGCGTCGACTCGAAGTAGTAGGTAGTAGTAGGCAGGAACAGGATGATGATGATGATCACGATGATAATGAAAATAACTTGTCAGTGTGTTCATAATAATCACTTAAATCCAAAAAAGATGTTTTAATAGGTGGTAGGACCACGCTGTAGACAGTTCTCTGTCTACAGCCGCGGGCCGGTCCGTCCGGGGTAGTACCACACTCTCGCAGAAGATCGACGTCTGAGTAATGGCAATGTGCTATTGCGCTTCGTTCGGTGAGCAAGGGAACCAGGAGCCCAAGTGGGGTGGGTTTGGGGTTTGTATTGGTAGGCAGCGGCCTAGCTATACCCTTGGTATTGCAAAGGTCCATGGGCGGTAGTGACATTTACCATCAGGTGTGCTGTTTGCTCGTTTGTCGCCATAAGCAATAAAAAAAATTAATGAAATATTGTGAATATGTATTCAGTATATACATATTTAGTTTTAGCTACGAGCTACGGAATAAAATAGTTTGGGACCCGATTAAATATATCATTGCAAGGTAAGCTAGAGTAGGCACGACCAATAGTATGAGCAAAATTGGCAAATCATTTTTGTATTAATTCGAGTCAATTTTGAGTATGAATGCAATATAATTAATTAAATGTTTTCGTTAAAATTTTGACCATATGCCCATAATCTCTGCTACATCAGTTTTTAACTAATACTAGATATTTTTAAATATGTTTATTTTAAATATAAAAAAAATATTGCTAACTGCAGAGCTAAGATATTATGTACATAAATCGCTGCATAGTTGATATGCGCACGCATGCAAGTCTTGGTGGGCGGCGCGACTTACCGCGGACGTCGCGATCAATACGCGCACTGACGTCAGCAGACGGGTGCGCGCTATTGGCCCGCCCGGCATTATTAGATAAACCTTCGGACGGGGTGGCGTTAAGCGTTGCGCCGCGGGCACAGCACGCCAGCACGCGGCGGGCCCGCGTACCGCTGGCGGCCGTCGCCGCCCGCCATGGCCGACATGCCGGACCTCTCCCACCTCACGCCCGAGGAACGCGCCATCATCGAGAGTGTCATGATGCGACAACGACAGGAGGAGCAACGCGAACATGAAATAATGAGGTGTGCCCACCATATTCCCTGTCATATAATTTGCTCCGACTTAATGTGCTAACTTAGCTTATAAAGTGCAGTGATTTTCTTACGAAACAATGATATTATTATTATATTAAAAAACTTAATAATATTTTCTCATCCACTTTATCAATAATAGTATAATCAACTTCAAGTAGATTTTCCCTTAAAATTTACTTAAATAAAGATTAGCATATACACATACATATGAGCATAAATTTTGGTTACAAAAATATAAAAAATGTTATATTATGGTTTTGTATTATGACGTAGGTAAATATTTTAACTCTGTTGATTTCATAATTGCCATGTATACCTACAAAACTTCAATTCGTAAGGGATACCCTATTAGTGTGATTATATAGCAGCCTGACCTTTAAACTAAGTCTGCGCAGAACGTCGCATTAATAACGCATCGTTGCATCATTATAAAATTAATACTATAATTAGATTATGTTTATTGTTCCTATTATTAACAATAAAGAACGCGTCTAGAAGTTTTACAATTTTTTTTCTCGTTTCTTATACATTTTGAGAAGAATCTTAGATATTTTCGAATAGATATAATTGACGTGTGTATAGAGATATATACTTAATCTACATATAGGTATATTTATAAATTGGTATACCTAATCCAGTTATTCTTAAACTGTAATTAATTGAGATATTTAATAACTTCTTACTGGGCGTACTAATGTAATTTATTTACTTGACCTACTTTTCGACCTATATAAAATATAAATTATTATTAAATGAATTTAGCCTACTCGTTCCCTATTTTAGATGATTAGATAGCGAATCTTTTGTATCTGCATAACCCATTTAGCTTTTATTAGCTTACATATTTCATATTGATATCAACTTTAGGGCTAAAATATAAACTGAAATTTAATTTCAAAGATACGTAACAAATAGTTGAAATTCCACTAATATTATAAATGTGAAAACTCTTGAAGATATTTGGAGATTTAGGTTTTTGTGCGTGTGTTGGATCGACAAGATCACGCGAAAACCATTAAATTTTGATGAAAATTGGCACTTAAACCAATTCCTAGATTAACACATAGGATACTTTTTATCCCGGTAATGTGTGTGTTCCGGTAACCTTGGGATAATAGTTCAACTTTGAGAAAATTATTTACACGGGCGAAACCGCGGGCAAAAGCTAGTTATCAATAAAACAATAAATCCTACTAATATTATAAATTTGAAAGTTTGTTAAGATGCTTGGATGTGTGTGACTCGATCATGCGTAAACTGTTAAATGTATTATAAATGAAAATTGGTACGTAGATAAACCATTTTCTGGATTAACACACATTATTATCCCGGATATTTATTATCCTGATAATATTATCCTTTGATAGTTCAACTTCATGAGTTACTTTTTACACGGGCGAAGCTGCGAGGAGAAGATAATATGCAATAAAATTTGATACTAGCATTATATTGTAACTCAAACGTAGATTTTATATTTTGAATACCTATACCACTAGAACATATCCGTGGTGCTGTAATGTTGCGCTACACGTATCAGTACATCCTCTTATCTATTGGCCTATTAGCCAATTTTTGTTTCATGTTTCCTGCTTTGCATAGGAGGGAAGTGGAATTTTTCCAACTCCTCTTGTTTTTCTTCTTTAATGAATTTTTTTGTGGATCGCAAGACAATTAAAAGTTTCCCGGGACCTTTAGTTTAACACCGAGGTTTGTCACTCATCAAACCTCGATGTCCTATACGAAGACCATTGTGGATCCTGGCTTACAGGAGTTACAGCGGTGCCATTATGTGGTGGGATTAGTCCCATACTACTTGAACTAGTTTTGGTCTGCGATATTGCAGACATGGTTTACCTTTTGGGGAAGATAATTTATTGCCATGACACGTAACCTTAGTTCTCAGTAATAGTGCAGTTTGTGAAATATTCTATAGATCATCCCTTCTTCTCAGCCCACATACCTCCTATACTTGAGCACGGGTCTCTAGTCTATTGTGGCAAATAGCCTAATATACCACGTTGAATAGACAGCTTATCCGTGTGGTGACGGAGTAAGAATACTATTCACCAACCGCATCTTACCCGTGGATGATCGTATGAGACGACTAAAGGCTATAAAACATATACATCTATGTAAAAGAAGGCAAACTCGTAACAAAACCTTATACCAACACGTCTGACCAGCGTGGTATAGTAGGTCAATTTTCCTCCAATTACGGAGGAGGTTTAAGCCCAACAGTGGGACATTTATGAGCTGAGGCGAGATAGCTCAGTATAAGCTTTTAGTTTGAGTTGTCCTTGCATTGATAGGTACTAATATATTTACATCGTCTAATCGGTTTTAATGGTGAACGTAGAGGTAATGACCGTTACAGGGATTAGCTATTAGATTACCCTTGAATAAAATACTAAATCGAAACAAACTTTCTCTACTAATGTTATTAGTGTGAATAATATTTCAACCAATTGTATGTATAAATTAATGGTTTTGATACATACATACATATCATCACGCCATATCCCTTGCAGGGTAGGCAGAGAGAACAGAGTGCCAGAGAACTCTATCCTTGCATGCTTCACTTGCTCCCTCAACATTCATAATTCTCTTCATACACGCTCGCCGGTTTCGGAGACTCTTGACTCCACCTTCCTTCAGTACGTGACTAATCTGGTCAATAGATTTGATACTTACCTGTATGCTTACAGGTAAGTATCAAAACTATACTATATGTGTATATGTGTATATATATATATACCATATATATATATATATATATATATATATATATATATATATACTAGCGGACCCGGCACACTTCGTTCCGTCTAACAGTTAATGAATGAGATAAGCAGATTTCGATTAATTTAAAATTATCAAGTTATTTTTAGCTGTGTGGTAGCGGCTACAAATACTACCGACCCTTACTTTGGTCGTGGATATCGTATAAGACGACTAAGAGCCTTATAACGACCTCGCCCAACTCCATCTGATGCCCTTTGGTCAACAATTACATTCCCAATGGTAGGAAGGTTGACGTCTGGTAGGCGGCCGATCATAAAACTATTGCCAATAACTTTTACAATATGTACTATGAAAGAAGAGTACATATTGTATCGACCCCAAGTAATTGGGATAAGAGTAGGAGAATCAAGAATAAATATGAATAATATATACATTCAAATAATCAAGTATTTTAATAACGTGCCAGCAAGACGAAGAATTACCTTGTGTTATACGACATTTTCCTTCATATGCGTTGAAAATGAACTAGTTGTTGATCTCTGAGATTTGTTCAACGATTTCGCATTGTCAACACCACGGCCTGCCTCGCTTTACTCTTGTGATTAAGAAGCACGGAGTTGGGCCATATTAACGCGACGATTTTCCCGTGCAATAAATTGTTCTTCTGCCGTGGTTACGTTCGTTATGTTTCGAATTCTAACTGCGTTACGGTTTTGTTGGGAAAGATTTGATTTTATTGGTCGCAACATTGTTGATGACAATATAGACATAGTATGTTTTATTATAACAATATTCGTAAAAATTCGTAACACTCGCACAAAACGAACTCTGACCGGTCAAATTATGCACGCTTGCTCTACTCTCGATATATGAAAATCAAGCACTTTTCAAACCTAAAAATGATTGTATTTTTCTCACATTGCGCTTATAGGATAATATTATCATACATATGGCAAGAAAAAACATTCGTTTAAACGTATTTGATATTTTTAAAAAGCAATTATTTTGTTTAAAGTAAGAAAATAGTTGATTAAAAAAATATTCGAAGACGTCGGATAAAGTATTCCGTATCTGGCAAGAATACGCCCGTAAAAATTAATGTATCAAAATATTTCCTTTTTAAAAGCTTCATAATCGCAGCGCGCAGTTTCCTTTCGAAAATGGTTTGGTAATTCTTTGTCGTTTAATTGCAATTAATAAAAAACTAAACTGCTTAGTCATTAGTGTACGTCTACCTTATGAAAATTAGGTTCGTTTAAATTTTTTCGTTCGTCTCTTCGGACAGGCAAAGGAAATAGATCCCATACAGTCTATTGTAAACGAACAGCTATGTTTAGTACTGCGTCGAGAATGGCACAAATTATTTTTCTTTTTCATTTATGGCATTGACTAATAGTAAATGATAACTAATATAATGAAAAATTGTCACATGTCTGTTAACTTTAGCATCTTAAAAATATTGCATTTCCTTTTCGTTTCTCTAACTTTTTGAAGTGAAACTTTTTTATCGACGGGAGAAATTTTATATTGTAACGTTTTTCTGTTACGCGCCATATTTATTTTGAAGTGTAAAGCGCATGGGAGGGTTACCCGTGAGGTGACGGAGTAAGAATACAATTCGCCACCCCCTATCTTAATCGTGGGTGATCGTAAGAGACGACTAAGGTAAGGGATATAAAACGCATATTACATCTTTGTAAGAGAAGGAAAACTTGAAACAAAACCCTATACCAACATGTCTGACCAGCGTGGTATAGTAGGTCAATTTCCCTCCCATTATGGTGGAGGCGCGAGCCCAATAGTGGTAGATATATGAGCTGAGATTATAAGCGCACGGAGGTAGAGAGAAGAGAGAGAGAGAGAGGGGGGAAGAGAGGGAGAGAGAGAAGGAGAGAGGCAGAGAGGGAGAGGGCAGAAAGGGAGGGAGGCAGAGAGGGAGAGAGAGAGGATTTTTAATAGTAGCAGGACCATGCTGTTGACAGTTCTCTTTCTACAGCCGCGGGACGGTCCGTCCGGGGTAGTACCACACTCTCGCAGAAGATCGACGTCTGAGTAATGGCAATGTGCTATTACGCTTCGTTCGGTGAGCGAGAGAGCCGGTAGCCCGAGTGGGTGGGTTTGGGGATTGTAAAGGTAGGCAGCGGCCTAGTTATACCCTTGGTATAGCAAAGGTCCATGGGCAGCTCTGACACTTACCATCAGGTATGCTGCTTGCTCGTTTGCCACCGTAAGCAATAAAAAAAAAGGCAGAGAGGGAGAGAGAGGGAGGAAGAGAGGGAGAAGGAGAAAGAGAGGGAGAGATAGAGGGAGAGAGAGGGGCAGAGAGGGAGAGAAAGAGGGAGATAGAGGGGGGACAGAGAGGGGGAGGGAGAGAGGGCGAGAGAGAGAGAGGGAGAGAGCGAAAGGGAGAGAGAGAGAGAGATGGAGAGAGAGAGAGGGAGAGTAGTTAGCCGAAGTGCCACTTCTGATATGTGTACGTACTTTATACGCACGCATAATTTTTTGTTTTTTTAAAGTGCAATTTTATTTAATATTACTACCAGATCTTACTCAATAAAATAATTAAGGCTCTTTATTTATCGTGCATATTATAGCATTGACTAATAGTAAATGCTAAATAATATAAAAATTATGAAGCGTGCACTATTGGATTTTCCAAATTATATAATTTTAACTTTTCGCGGTATTTCCCAAACAAACCATTAGACCACGTAATGGCGTGTGCTGTCAGTTGCCATGGTTACATCATCAACAAATGAACGTATAGAATTGATGTCTTTTTAATTTTCTTTTTTTTTTTGTTTATTAATATCATATTTTAATATCCTATATCCTATTCCCGACGACAACAAACTCAAAAACATAAAATCTTAAAAATTGGTGCAACCGTTCTCGAGTTATAAGTGTTGTAACTAACACAACTTTCTTTTATATAGGGGAAAGTGGGGGAATTGGGAACACTTAACTTCAAACGCTCAAAAATAATAGAAAAAGTCACAGATATAATCAACTTTTATTATAAAATAAACTATCTTCATCTATCTACATATTAGTAACAAAATATTCTGAAAAACTACACTTTATAAAAGATATAAACAAAAACAAAAAACATTGTCATTCCTTTTTACCCGATACCCTATGGGGTAATTGAGATCAGCCCGCGGGGGAAATGGGAGCGGTATGGGGAAATTAGGAACGACAACTTTATAATAAATTATATTTTTTTTGGTTGGCACAAATCACACACGTAGTCTGGCCGGCACTAAATTTTTCGTGTGCCCAGAGTTTATAGATGGCGCACATGATCCTCTGTCGGTGGGGATTCATACTTTTCATTGCACATTATACAATAAAACTCCTTTTCGTTTTCATTTCCTTGTAAAGCCTTTTCCAAATTTTTTACTGTTTTACCCTTGACTCAAGGATTCTTTTGTTTGGTTTTAAAGTTCTTTTTCGGTTCTTTTTTGGAAACGTATTCTTTTTCTCTCAATTTGTCTTTTCTGTTTTTCCTCAAGATAATTTTTATTGGTGTGCTGGATAAAATCTGAGAATGCTTCTTATTCTATCGCACAGAACTGGTTCTTATTTTATGAATGACAGGCACATTGATAATTTCGGCAAGAGGCATAGAAGTGTGTGGAGAAGGATTATTAATGGTAATGCTCATATTGTTGGCAGTGTTAGCAGTGTAGTTATGAAGAATAGAAGTGGCATTCGGTGCATGTGTTTCAATCTGTGTGACAGTGTCAACAGACTCATTTAAACTTTGTTCAACTGCAGTTTTACGAACATTGCATTCTTGCGTGTGACTAGTGTGGGTTTGATCAAATGCTGGACTTTCAAAGATGTTTTTATATTTGTCAGAATCAGTAGGATGAATCCCAGCAGCTTAAAATCCATTGACAGCCTTATTTATGTTAGTTGTATGCTTTTGTAAATAGTTCTCCAAGCTCATATTGGGTTTTTCGTTTTCCACGATTGTTAACCATGTAGAGCTCACATTCCTTATTATATGCCATCTTCAGTGAACTGAAGATTGTAGATATATTACTGCTGTAAACCTGACAGTTTTAGTAATATAATCTATAATATTTGGCGCCCGTGCACCGTTTACCTACTAGTATGTAAAAAATAAAAGTAATATAGATTTTTAGTAATAAAATCTATATTACTTTTATTTTTTTACATACTAGTAATCGTGTTGCAATCAATGTTAAGGCTCACATATAGGCCCCGTAAGCTTTGCCATATCCGTGGTGCTGTACTGCTGCGCTTCACGTATCAGTACATCCTCTTATCTATTGACCTATTAGCCAATTTTTGCTTCACGTCTCCCGCTTTGTATAGGAGGGAAGTGGATTTTTTTTTCAACTCCTCCTGTTTTTCTTTTCTAATTAAATTTGTTGCGGGTTCCAAGACAATTAAAAGCGTTTCTTGGGACTTCCCGAGGGTCAAACCTCGGTGTCTTATACGGAGGCCATTGTGGATCCTGGCTTACAGGAGTTACAGTGATGGGAATGTATGGTGGGATTAGTCCCAAAGAAAAAATACTAATAAACGGTGCACGATTCGTCATGATAGATACTACTACTGCTACTTACTGCTAGTTTGAGGTTAGCATTAAGTTTGAATTCAAATTTATTTATTAACTAGAATGGTTACATGTTGGTTATAAATACAATTTTATAGCGTCTTTACATAACATTCTGTCATAATCACAGTGCTCTTTTTTTTTTTTTTTTTTACATTTGCATACCACTGCCAAATTCTAATATCAATTTTCCTTTTAATACTATTTGTTTCCAGTTTTATTTGAAGTCGCACTTGTTAACTGCTTCAGTCTTACTACTGAATTATTTAGATGAGATGGACTGGTATAGAGTTTTGTTTTAAGTTTTCCTTCCCTTATGGTAACGTTATCTACTCGTATTCCTATATCGTCTTTTACGACACCCTCTTTAATAATTTGGACTTATATATTAATCCTTCGTTCTCCTAGTTTTATACCAATTACTTGGGGTCGACACAATATGTACTCTTTTATAGTACATATTGTAGAAGTTATTGGCAATAGTTTTACGATCAGCCGCCTGCCAGACATCAACCCTCCTTGAGAATGTAATTGTTGACTAAAGGGCATCAGATGGAGTTGGCCTAGGTCGTTATAAGGCTCTTAGTCGTCTTTTACGACATCCACGAGCAAAGTAAGGGTTGGTAGTATTCGAAGCCGCTACCATACAGCTACGAGTATATAATAATAAATAATATAATCACGTAATCCTCCTCTCTTTACTTCAATTTATATCTATAACATCGGTACAGCATATATTTCTTCAGATAGTTGGAAGAAGAATAGAACACACTGTTTAGGTAGTTCATTTTTACTCTCGGCTGTCCGGCGTTAACTCTCCTTGCGAACACAATCGTTGATCACACAGTTATTATAGACAAAATTCACACAGATCAGTGTTGAACCCTTTTTTTACGATACCATTGGAGGATTTTATACTACATCGTTCGTTACATCACAAAGAAATAAATCGTTTAAATATGTGATACTTAATAATTACAGTTTCTTTTATATAAAACGCTATTAAATCATATACAAAACTGTGTGGTAGCGGTTTCGAATACTACCAACCCTTACTTTGCTCGTGGATGTCGTAAAAGACGACTAAGAGCCCTATAACGACCTGGGTCAACTCCACCTGATACTGTTTGGTCAACAATTACATTCAACAACAAACACAAGGAGGGTTGACGTCTGGTAGGCGGCCGATCATAAAACTATTGCCAATAACTTCTATATTATGTACTATGAAAAAGGTACATATTGTATCGAACTCAAGTAATTGGAGTAATAGTAGCAGAATGATGATGCTATTAAATCATATACAGACGCAAGCAAGATGAAGTGGCTGTGCTTGAACAAACCATTCGTACGAGGAATGAAATGCATCGTGCTGCCGGCGTAGAATTGGCGGCAACTTGTCATATTTGTCTTAAGACAAAATTTGCTGACGGCGTTGGTCACTCGTGCCACTATTGTCGAGTGAGATGCTGCGCTCGATGCGGAGGAAAAGTAACCCTTCGATCAAACAAGGTAAATAGAAAATTTACTCGATTTTTAAAATGGATGATAGGAATAAAACCCAACACTGGACTGCTGTCTGATAATATCACACATCTTAGAACAGAATACAGGTCAAAGTGACAATAATTTTAAAAAAAGCATTGCTGATAATGATGTGATGAGTAAGCTCCAGCAATAAATTTTGCAATTTTTCGTTAAACTTAATTTTGTTTTCGAAATACGTATTGTTTCTACTCTGAACGAGGCATCCTCAGGAAAGTTAAGCTACCGAGTTCTCTGTAGTGCTGTTAAATTTTCTCACACAAGAAAAATAGTTCTGGAATTTGTATCGCGCCCTATCTTTTATATCGTTCTGTTTTAAAATAAGCTATATTATCAAACCATGGCAAAGTGGTAAGATATACTTTATTTTAAAATAATGATGGATCTTTGCCATGTATTTACTAATTCCATCAACTATTTTATTAAATAAAATCCTTACTAATATTATAAATGCGAAAGTAACTCTGTCTGTCGCTCTTTCTCGACAAAACTACTGAACCGATCAAAATGAAATTTGGTACACAGACAGTCTAGAACCTGAAAAAGGACATAGGCTACTTTTTAATGCAAAAAAGGGTTGTAAAGGGGGATGAAAAGTTGTAAGGAATTATCGTAATTTTTATAGCCAGAAGCTTGAAACTTATTTTTAGGCCATTGGTTAGATATAAATAAATATGACATTAATTGCCCTTAAAGGGTAAAATAAAAATAGGAGATGAAAATCTTTAGGAAAGAAACCCTTTACGCGGGCGAAGCCGCGGGCAGAAGCTAGTTTACAATAATCTTAAAAAAATAAAATCGCACCTATGTAGGTGTAGTGTATATATGTATATGTAGATATGTACGGATCTTCTGTTATTACAGGTAATATGGGTATGTATATTGTGCCGTAAAAAACAAGAACTTTTATCTAAAACTGGACAATGGATTCACAAAAGTGCCGGCCAAGATTCAATGTTGTGGCGTATGGAAAACGATTTGAGAGACTTACCACCACCTGACATAGCATTAGATAAAAGACCAAAATTGGAGCGGGCCCACAGCGCAGCAGAAAAAGAAAATTTACCACTACAAAGAGCAGGGAGCGCTTTACGACGTCAATATAGTCAGCAAGATCAAAGGTGCTACGGAGAATTAGAAGGGTTAGCGAGAACCCACCCACATCTAGTACACCCGAGACAAAAGGCTGCTTACGGCATGGTTGACTCTAGCATTCCACCTACCTCGCAACTAATACCAACACATCCAACCTTACCGCCACGATCATCATCATCGGACGATGAAGTGCCGGAATGCGTTTCCGATGAAAACGACGAGTATCGGGGTAGCTGTGGTAAGTATACACGCTGAACTAACATCCATCAACCAATCCCTCCATCTGTAACACAACACGATCCCTTCCATCCAAGCTAATTTTGTTTATCAACACTACACACTTTATGTACGACACCATATTATACATATATATGTAACATGTTGTATTAGTACCCTACGTTGATTGTCATGATCATCTCTGACATTCGCAATGATAAAGTTAAGGTGTTCCGTGCGAGGTATATTAGCATTGTTTAGCCTCAGGTAATTGTTACTTTTAAGTTATCTAAGTATTATAAATCTCACTAAAACTGATAGTGTTGAGCACCTAAACTTATCTCCACATGTATTCTCATCATGTCTAATCATGTAGTTAACTTATTCATATAAAATATTTGTATTTTACCCAAATATATTGAGAAGTTTTTCAAGATAATGAGACATTGTGTGCTCAATGACACTTATTTTCAGAAACTTGAGGTATTACGCATTCAAACCTGGCACACAGAAGATAGGTATATTATGCTTAGTGCCCGGTTTGAAGCATTATATATGTGGTATGTTGTATTGAATGTTGTACCGTCGTCGCGTACGTTTTGCTCGTTCCCACTACGCACCATGTACGCGCCCGGTAGCCACATCGCAAGACATAGCTGAGCTGGCGAACTGGCGCCATAACACGCTTACCTCGTGATCACCCTGTTTGCAGGTACAAATAAAGATAAGAGCGGTCTCGAGACTTCCAGAAGCCAGCGTCAGACGATGTTAAACGAGAAAATGAATAAATTCTTATCGGTGAGAGAGCGAGTTTTGACGGGAAATATCTAATCAAGCGTTGTATTATATTGCTAAAATTTATATATGTGATTAATCATCAGTACTATTGTTACTGTTATACTTCCTTTTCTGATTAACCAATGCCTATGAAATATGTTTAAAAAAATTCTCTACGAAAGCAACCTGTCTTAGAAACTATCCATGAAGTACGTTCACTTTAACGGCTCAATAAAGTTATTAAATAATCAATGAAATCCTAAATTATACCAGTGAATGCACTTCCACTGTTTCAAGATCTGTTTTGGTTGTTTGAACCAAAAATGGCATTTTGTATATTTGAATAATATAAATGTTTACGACAATACACTACGGAATGTAAAGTAGGTGGCTTTTGCACGAGATTTATGGTTCAAACAAAATTGCGCATGCTTGGGCGAAAAGAAGTGTATTTGTTCATATTTTACTATGGATCCGTTAGTACTGTTTGTGATCGTGTACTTTATTTTATTGTTGTTGTTTCACTGTCTTCTTCGGATAAGTTTGACACATTCTTTCCGCTTTTGCGTGATGTTCACCGCTTTCGATTGATTTATTTTCAAATGGGGGAACACGCAATATAACGTTTATTATTTTATTTAGCAAATGTACTTTACTTCGTCAAGGCTCCTTTGTTAACCGATATGAAACCTAATTGCTTAGTTGAAAACTTTAGTTATTTATCCATTATTAATGATCATTTTGGTTCCGGGCGCGTACAGCCGCGTTTGAGTCTACGAGAAGAACGAACGCTAACGACATTAATTAGTTATAGGTAACCGTTACCATTCATAAAATGTCATTCTTAGGACAACTAGAGGCATGTGCTCCAGTTCGCCATCCGCATCTACGTAGCGCTAACGTGGCCGCCAACAATTATTACAATTTGATTAACCATTCGCCGACTACTTATGAGGCGGAGGTTCATGGTCCATTCGATGTAGCAAGGACTGGACCGTCGGGTGGACGCAGTTTTGATTCTGTGACCGACTGCCGTTGGCGGGCTCGCGACGACGGCGAAGGTGCATACTTGCGCCCGTACGCACCAGACGAGGGGCCACGCCCCGATCGAGAGGTGTATAAGAGTGCCTATTTATGGGAAGACTCCTCTGACAATAGACGTTTTACCGAGAGGAGAAAAAAGACAGTTCGGTTTGACGGTCACGATGGCGCAGCAACGTTCCCGCGTGGAGGACGTGATGCGTCAGGCGCACCGCACGACTGGGCCTCTTTGCGCTGGGAGTCTGAGCGCCAGACCAGCCAGGACTCCGCCACCAAAGACTCGGGCATCGATACCTCTAGCACTTTCACATCGAGTGAAGATTCAAACAGAGGCGATTGCCCAAAGGTACATAGATCCCTTCACATTCTGTCGGTTAGTTGCTTTAAATTAGTTCTGAAATTATATTAGCGCCAACTATCGGCTTAATTATCTCTAACTACTTTTGGGAAACGTAGAAAATTACCAGAATTTTATATTTCCTTTATTATATAATAAGAATTTTCTCGATAAGCATTTTTAATATAAACAGGATCTAGAGCTAAAGTTACTCCCACTTTAGTGTTCACAATACCTATCTTTACCAAAAAGTTATATAGCATATTGCAAGTACTTTTTTAAAGATTAATATGAGATAGTAAAGACAGGAATAGTACTTATTTACGTGTGTAGGATGTTTATGTTTGGCTGTGGCATGATTGCATTAGCGAGCATGCTGTTAGTTTCTAATGTGAGAATGTGCACTTCAATGTAAAAAAACGATAACCAGATCGAACGAAAGCAATAACTGTATAAATGGCATACTTGTAATTTAATTATATTTGGTTAGAGTATTATATATATATATATATATATATATATATATATATATATATATATATATATATATATATATATATATAATGTAATTAAATCTCGGGATATTACGGATATTTCAAAAGAAATTGATATTTATTTATTATATGACAGTTCCCGCTGAGCTGGCAGGTGTCTACCGATGGGACTCGGATGATTGGTCATATGGTATTGCGCAAGAGTGTCGTGGAAGGCAGTTCCCATTCCTCGGCAGCTATACTTGGACTGAAAGTAATTGGTGGTAAACTACTAACAGACGGTACTAGAGGAGCAACCGTTGAAAAGGTCAAGAAAGGATCAATTGCCGATTTGGAAGGGCAACTTAGGATAGGTGAGTTTAGTAAATTGTTCATATAGGTAGTTCTTAATCAGTTCATTGATGATTTACTGGAACGGTGGTTAGCGGATGGTTGGTTATATTTTAGTCCAGCACTAGACCTTACATCCCTGATCATTTCGTATACGTATGATATGACCATTGCGCGATAAATAATAAGTGCGCCTTTAAATCTAGTTTTTTTTTAAATTGTCGTTAGTGGCAGACAAGCAAGCAACCCACCTGATGGTAAATGGTAAATGCTAGCTGACGCTCAAGGGCCTTTACAATACCAAAGGCAAAACCAGGTCGTTGCATATCGTAAAGCTCTCTTTCGTTCACCAAATGAAGCAATGTCAAATTGCTATTATCCAAACATCGGTGTTCTGCGAGAATGTGGTACTACTTCGGACTAGTCGTCTATTTATAGCTGAAGATAGAAAACTATTAGCAACGTGACTCTACCACCAGGTTAGAATGATTTTATTATTTAACTTCAAGTGTAATATAGAAGCGCTTGCTATAGATATGCAAAAGTATAAATCATATCATCATATCTTATCATACTAACGATAAGTATAGGAATCCAATCCATGATAATTTATTATATGTCACCTGCGGTAAATACTTTAAAACTTCTGTTATTTTATTTAAAAAGTAAATATTTATGTGATTCCAATGCGTTTTCTGTTAAACAATATCATCATTCTTCTACTCTTATCCCAATTACTTGGGGTCGATACAATATCTACTCTTCTTTCATGGTACATATTGTAAAAGCAATAGTTTTATGACCTTGCCAATAAGGCAATAGTTTTCTGACCGGCCGCCTGCCAGACATCAACCCTCCTTGGGAATGTAATCATTGACCAAACGGCATCAGATGGAGTTGGCCTCAGGTCGTTATAAGGCTCTTGGTCGTCTTTTACGACATCCACGAGCAAAGTAAGGGTTGGTAGTATTCGTAGCCGCTTCCACACAGCTAAACAGTATATAGCAGGGTAGGCGAATCTTTATGCATCAATGTGCCATTTTTTCTAAAAAATGTTTAATGGGGTCATTGCCGTGCCATCAAATAATTTTGACTTTCAGATTATTTGGAAAATAATAATAAATACTATCAAAACTCTTTATGAAATAAAGTAAACAAAAGAGGTACATTTTGGAATGTTTTTATTACACGCATAAATTAAATTACTGTAAAATTAGTGTGACTTCTGTTGTTGCAGGTTAAAATGCATGCTGAACTGGATTCATCTGTCAAACGGTTTCTAACCGAGTTTTTAATGTTATTCATCTCTGAAAATAATTACTCGCAGGCATAGGTAGATGGATTTTTTACACATGTTTTATGATCGGCGACGTGCCTAAAATATTGTGTCGCGTGCCATCAATGGCACGCGTGCCATTGGTTCGCCTACCCTGGTATATAGGGATTAAAATAGTTGGAGTGTGACCACACCATAGCCTGTCCCCAAAATAGGGATACACAATTTGAACCCTTTTTTAGTTACTAAAATAATTTAAAAAACCAGTTCTTATGCTTAAATTATTTTTTAAATGTTAATTAATTATAATAATATCATACCTATTAGCTGTGAATTTAATCAGAAATTGCTGATTAGCTGTAGAAAATATTACTGCATTTAGTGTCGGTTGTATCTCAATTGCCTCATAAACGTTGTTGTTTTATATTCCATTGATTTTAAAGATTTTAGAAACTATGGCTGAACAAAGTGAATATTTATTCACTGATTCGTAAGTTGATATTTTTTTTTTTGTTGCCTGTGGTGGCAAACGAGCAAGCAGCACACCTGATGGTAAGTGACACTACCGCTCATGGACCTTTGCAATACCAGGGCACAGCTAGGCCGCTGCCAACCGTGAAGAAAGAGCTCTTCTTAAACCTCGTTTAAAAAAGGACATGTCATAGCGCTCGGGAAACACGGCAGCAGGTAGTTCATTCCAGATCTTGCACGTAAGTGTTGGAAATGATCGCTGAAAACGTACAGTAGATGTCCGTATCGTTTCCAGGTGAAATGGATGAACCCTGCTGCAGTGTCGAGTGGTACGGTGATAAAATGGTGACGGTGGTACCAAGTCAAATAGTTCCTCAGAGCACTCCCCGTGAAAGAGCCTGTAGAGTACACAGAGAGACCCAAAGTCTCTCCGGCTCTCCAATGACTTCAGTCTTTCCGTGAGATTGGGATCACCGACGATTCGAACAGCACGTCTTTGCAGGGAGTCAAGTGGGTCTAGCTGATATTTGGGCGCACCTGCCCGGAGATGTGAGCAGTACTCCACATGAGGCCGGACTTGTGCCTTATATAGTTCAAGATGTTGTCTCGGAGTGAAGTACCGCCTGGCTCTGTTCAGGACGCCCAGCTTCCTACTTACCAATTTGGCTTTGTCCTCCAAATGACTCCCAAACTGGACTTTGCTTGATAGTTCGACGCCGAGGATCCCAATACTCTCGGCAATTTGGAGAGTTACTCCTTGGAACTGAGGCGCCATGACAAAAGGGTCTTTGCAGTGAAGGCGCAAACTTGTGTCTTAGTGGGATTGAACTGGAATAAGTTCCGTTCACGCCATTTCGAAGCTCGCCCCAGAGAGCGCTCGACTTCAGGCACAAGTTGAGTCCTTCTTTCCTGTAATATACTCCGAGGGATATTCTGATGCTCGGTATACCGCTCGTCGCCCGTGCTGTCATCATTAGCATAGCATAGCAATGTATATTCTCTATAGAGAGCATGTCATTGATATGCAGGATAAACAGCGTCGGGGAGAGCACTGAGCCCTGTGGTACACCAGCGTTAATGGTCATGGTATCGGAGCAAGAGCCGTCGACGACGACTTTTATATTCCGACCATCCAGGAAGCTGGCGATCCATTTACAGAGTCCCTCGGGGATTCCATAAGAAGGTAGCTTCGATAGAAGGGCCCCGTGCCAGACCCTATCGAACGCCTTTGCGATATCTGGGCTGAATGCTAGCGCCCCCTAACCCTTGCCCTCCAAAGCCTCTGCCCAACGGTGTGTAAGGTACACAAGAAGATCACCAACCGATCGACAATGTCGAAAGCCGTATTGGCGATCACTGATCAACTGGTGATCCTCAAGGTACTGCAGAAGCTGGCGGTTTATAATTTTCTCCATTACTTTGGAGAGCAAGGATATTATCGCAATCGGCCTGTAATTCGATGGGTCCGCCCGGTCTCCCTTTTTAGGGATCGGGTGGACTTGGGCGACCTTCCACGAAGATGGAACCCTATTAGTATCGTAGGAAAGTCGGTATAGGCGCGTGAGGATGGGGGTTAACTCAGGGGCGCACGTCTTTAAGACCACTGCAGGGATACCATCCGGCCCACTCGACTTATGGACGTCTAAAAGCCGCAGTTCCCGCCTGACCGCTCGCTGCGAGATACGGATTTCAGGTAGAGAGCTGACACACCGCGGGATGGTAGGTGGTGTGGCAACTCCCCTATCCAAAGTCGAGTTACAGGCAAGGAATTGACCTAAAAGATCGGCCTTCTCCTTTGCGCTGTGGGCTAGGCTTTCATCGCTTTTCTGTAGTGGTGGGAGATTGGACCGGCAGAAGTTGCCTTGGGCAATAATAAGGGCTGGCCGGACTGGGTTGCGATTAAACTTTATACAGCTATTATCTTGCTGTTTCTCGGGCTACTATACAAGATTTTACGATATTAGAAGGGTAAAAATTAAGCCTCTTTTACTGAAGACGGAATTCGGTCCAAAACAACGCGCCTTTTGAGCAAACCATCAGTGGTTTGCTCAAAAGGCGGGTTGTGTTGGACCATGTCTAATTAAGTGTAGGTTAGGATTGGTCCACCTGGTTAACTATAACTACTTTGACGGCTATCATAAGGTGCCTATATTGTTATCAAACGTTGCGCTTCTATCCATACATAGCCTATCAATGTCCACTGTTAGACATAGAAAAAAGCAGGATAAAGCCATAATCGTCACGCTCGGCATGCGGACTGCTGATCTCATTTATCATTCAAATTACTGAAATTTAGCATTTAATATGCTTAATCCTTCCTAATATTATAAATGCGAAAGTAACTCTGTCTGTCTGTCGCTCTTTCACGCCAAAACTACTGAACCGATCTAAATGAAATTTGGTACACAGATAGTCTAGAGCCTGATAAAGGACATAGGCAATTTTTTAATGCAAAAAAAGGGTTGCAAAGGGGGATGGAAAGTTGAAAGGAAGTATAGTCACTTTTAAAGCCAGAAGCTTGAAACTTATTTTTAGGCTATTGATTAGATATAAATAAATATGACATTAACATGTTGCAAAAATTTACCCTTAAGGGGTAGAATAAAAATAGGGGATGAAAACTTTAGGAAAGTAACAAAGCTAGTTATTTATAAATAAATAATTAAGCATATTAAATGCTAAATTTTTTATGTCATTTATCATTATAATTTGCCGACAGACGGCTGGAAAGAGAGTGGCTGTATCTGTATCCTAATAACCCATCAGGCAGTTGTTACGACTCCCACGGGAGAGGAAATGATGGTGAAAATTGGATTCTAAACTGATCACCACACGGGTTTAATAAAGTGCTTGACATTATTGCATACTTAATATTAAATACGTATTCAAAGGTGATGAAGTATTACAATGGAACGGAGTGCCGCTCCAGGGCCGCACTGCGGATGAGGTGGCAGCCGTGGTGGCAGACAGCAAGCATGACTCACACGTAGAACTTGTTGTGTCACGACCACTTGGTGCTACCCGCCCACCAGCTCAACCCTGGAGAACTCACAAAGGTACTAAATATTAATCTCTTACTTTTATACTCGAACAATGCAAAACTGCAATGGAATTGTTACATATTGCAACTATAATGCTACTTACGAGTATACAATAAAGGTGGAGAAACTGCCATTTACTTGGTACCTCCAAAAGTTATTTAGGCATGCTCAAAACTGTAAGTAGGTCGGATCATGAAGGCGTGAAAGCGTAATAGATTATTAAATGAAAATATATATCTATGTGTCTGAAAATCATTAAGAATTTAATGTTTCACCGGCCCTTTGTTCTCCCGCGGGTGTGGTACAAATCAAAGTCCAAGAGGCTTAACTACGTATTCCCAGCAGTTGTTTCAATGATACTTATGTGCCAAAACCGATTCTACTACGATTTACTTCATATTTATGTTTTCAAGCATTAACATATTAAAAAAGAGCAAATAGGAATCAATTCTGCATTGTTATAATCATGTAACTACTGAGCACCGAATTCAAGACCAGATATCGGGGAAAACTTGCTCTAAGTAATTCTTGGTAACACAGGACAGGACTTTGTCACCTACGCCCCTACCCTACTCGCCCTACTCTATCAAGTGCATGTGAAAAAATAACATAAGCCTTATCGACCGTTGTTATACCAGTACGTACCTTATGTTCTGCTGACACTAGAGTCTAGCATAACAAAAACATGTTTAGTGGCTAGACAGCCAATCAACACCCCTGCACGTAGGGAATGATAAAACTAGAGAATGACGATATATCTACGTGTCTAAAATGTATATGAAGGGTATTTTTTCCTCACAGAAGTGTATACGGAAGTGATAGGTGGTTGCGAGAAGCCCAGTGTGTTGGTGACGTCACCCGGTTCACCTGACGTACACTCTCGCCGTCGATCTGCCAGACACAATCACCATAATGCAAATGTAGCTGGACGAATACAGGTATTTAGTTATATAAAAATCTAGTATGTACGTTCATGTTAATATACAAACTTAATTGTAAGTATAAGTGGGTAAATAACAACTTAATTGGTTTAAGAAAATAAGAGAATTGCTTTTTATAGAGACAGTACGAAGCCGGACTGGATAGCTAGTTGAATTATTTTAATTAAATTATATATTACTACCTATTTAGATTACTAAATATAGCATAATTATATGCTACATGCCTAATATCGATAATCATTTGTTTTATTAGGGTTCTACAATTAATTAAAATTATATTTGTGAAAGTTTGTCTTTAATAACTTGTAATATTTCAAGAAATTTGGGTATATACAGTAAAATCCAGTAACAGTAAAAACTGACAAATCTGTCATACTAAGCGGACGTCATGCAATGCAGAAAGTCTCAGAAATGCAAAACTTTCTAGTTTTGTTAGGTACATACATAATATCGGTTTAATAAACAGTAAAACTGCAAAATTAACCGCTGAATTAACACTTGATCAACATATTCTTTTCGTAATTCTGTCAAAGAGCCTCGCTCATTTTCAAATCGAATTTAATGATTCTTTAATATTCAACTTGCTTTTAAAAACTATTGATATTTTCGAATGACCGACTTCTGCAAGAGATGAGTATGAATCACGATCTTGTCTGAATATGTGATAATAGCTTGCAGTGAAGTTAATACTATTATATTATTATCTTACAGACTCGTTTTCGTGGAAAAAGCCAATATCTATATATTGACTTCTTCCACGAAAACGAGTCTTTGGATACTATAATAATACATTGATAATAAAGTAACACAGTACAAAAAAAATATCCACGGAAATTTTAGACCGTAGATGAAATGAAAATTAAATTATTGATTAATATAAATAAATAATAGACATTAAATAATACACCCTAACTTTCATTTTCTCTATATTGACCTTAATAGCTGATTGGTAATGTCTTAGGCATTAAGTCGCCTAATCTACGCATCGCATATATGCATCCAATAAATGACTGTATAGATAATGGAGCAGTATAAAACTTTGATATCATATGTCGACGGTGCCACACAGGACAATTCGACGATGTGCCACACAGGATAATTCTTTGTGCAATCCACACAAATCTGGGTATGATTTGTGTCTGTTACTTACATGTTTGTGAAGTCTCTTATGACTTCGTCACCACACGGGAAAGATAATAAATATACATACTACATACATATTTATTTATATAATGGTATCATTTCTTAGGTTATTTGACAGATCGTTTCGAAGTAAATTTTCCTTTATATACGGCAAAGGCTTGTACCCTACATTTGCTTGTATAGGAGCTGAGAAAAGGGAGATAAAACCCTAAAAACTTATACATAAATACACACCGGTGTACCTGTATGCCTATGTCATTTTTGTAGCAGTCCTGGTTGGGAATGTGATTCTTGAAGTTCTCGATCACTGTATTTACCTAAGACAAACAGTCCAATTAGGTAAATCCAATTTCGAGAATGAGGTCAGCCGAAGAATCCAACTCGGCTTCGCAGCATTTGGAGAACTTAAGAGGATCTTCTCGTCCAATATTCCGCAGTGTCTGAAAACAAAAGTCTATAACCAGTGTGTGTTACCAGCAATGACTTACGGCACTAAAGCGTGGTTTTTAAATATTAGCCTCATAAAAAGGCTCAAAGTCGCTCAGCGTGCTATGGAGAGCCATGAGATTTTGAGGGATGTGCTCGGTATTTCTTTACGTGGCAAAAGCCGGTAAACGGAAAACCGTGGAAGAATGGATATAACCGACATAGCCCGAAAATTTAGCACGTTGAAGTGGCAATGGGCAAGCCAAATCGTGCGTCGAACCGACAACCGTTGGGGAAGAAAGGTTCCTGAGTGGCGACCATGAATCGAACGACGCAGGATAGGGCGATCCTCACTAAGTGGACGAATCATGTAACGATATCATGAAGGTTGCAGGCAACCGTTGGGTGCAGGTGGCATAGGAGCAACAGCGTGAGGAGGCCTAGGTCCAATAGTGGACGTCTCTGGACTGGATGGTGCCTATTTGGGGACGATACAATATATTTAATTATTTAAGCATACATACATAAGTAAAAAAAGAGTACACAGTACAAGAACTAGGCCTATTGCATGCTGCTGCTGCATATATGCCCAATTGCCTATTGCCATTTCTTTTTGAGAATAATATTGGTAATGATATGAGGTACAAGCATTTGCTGTGTGGTGGCAAATACGAATACTACCAACCCTTACACCGTTCATGGGTGCCGTAAAAGACTACTAAGTGCTTGACATCGACCTGAGTCAACTCCATCTCTTACCTTTTACTCAACAACTACATTCTCAAGGTGAGTTGATGCCAGGCAAGCGGCCAGTCATTAAACTGCTACCAATTTGTAATATATACGATAGTAGAAGAGTAAATAACTAAATATTATGTCGACTCCAAGTAATTGAGATAAGAGCTAGATAATGGTCACGATCATAATAGTAAGAACTACATACGAGGTATCTTTATATCGTTTTTTGTATAAAATCATAATAAAGGATAGGGTAGTATAAAGGATAGGGTAGGCTAAGAATTGTCACCGAGGTGCAGAAATCACCTTTCTCGGCTCATGCCGAACGTGGGCGGACCCAGTTACGAGGGCCGACGGCTGTATGCGGGGGTGATCCGCTCAATGGCCATGTACGGCGCACCCGTGTGGGCGAGCGCTCTGAACGCCCAGCTCAGGGCTGTACTGTGAAGGCCATAGCGAGCCATGGCGGTCAGAGCCATTCGAGGGTACCGCACGGTGTCTACCGAGGCGGCATGCCTATTGGTCGGGACACCCCCGTGGGACCTAGAGGCGGAGATGCTCTCCGACCTCTACCGGCGTGTTACCACAATGCGCGACGAGGGTGGCTCCCCATCGTTCAACGAGATAGCCACCTGGCGCGAGGACGCCCGCCGAGAAGTCATCGCCCGTTGGGCTACGCGGCTGGAGAGGCCTAGACACGGTGTTGTTACCGTTGAGGCCCTCCGGCCCGTACTGATGGAGTGGATGGAGCGGCGGCACGGAGTACTCTCCATGCCCCGACGGCCCCGACGGCGAAAGCTGCCGGAGCGTCGACTCGGGAGGATACCCACGAGGGTATACCGCCGGGCGGGCCACCGAAGACAAACACCGGGTTCCGGTGGCCCGCTCGCACAGCGTGGAGAGGTACATGTAGGGCGAGTCTATGGGGTCGTGCGCCGCTTCTTCTGTCGCCTCGGACGGATTTAGCGGGGCGTGACCACTCCATAGCCCGCCGCCAAACAAAAAAAAATAAGAGTGGCACCGGACGGCCGCCCGTGGCTGTAGACAGAAAACTGTCAACAGTGTGGTTCTGCCACTATAAAAACGTTTTATATAGAAAAATTATTAACAGAAATGACAACCTGAATAATACAATTTATGGATTGTACAAAGAAATGCCCTGGATACAAATTAAACCTTCAAAACAGAACAATGGCTACTTGACCACTAATTTTAATTTTTAATTCTATGACTATAGTAGTCAATTCTGTACATTACTATAAAATGTAATGTAAATTTACTTAACAGTTGCTAGATTATAGATATACCAGATGACCCTACAAACATGTTTTGAAAAAGAAAACAGTTAATTGTCTGTAAAGTTGGTTTATGGACGATAATTTTACGTGACAACGTTATAAAAAAAAACATTGATAAAAAATTCCATACTTTTATGAATTGAACAAACATAAACAATAGATACCACATTAACGCTTCACTTTATAAACAGTTAACTGTTCACGTCAAATTATTAAAATGCAAGAACGCTTGCAACGTGTAAGCCGATCGTGCCTCTCTATGGCTTGTTCCGCGTTCTCGCTTACACGCTCGGCTTAGGTGGACACTTTCGTGCGTGCAGCCGGCCTTCATCGATTTATAAGACGTTATCACGTCAAAATAGTAAAAAAAAAAGGAAAAATTTACAAAATTCCTTGAAATCGATCGCAGCCACCTACCGCATTAAATTGTTAATCAAAACCATTCTTTAATCCACCACTCCAATGTGTATACACATTCCAATGTGTATACACATAAGAGCCCCTTGGGTTCACCATTTTAAGTTTGTTTTATTCATACCAGCTCAAAGTTTACTTCGACATAACGGCCCTGCAACTCTTGGTGACGGTTGTATCAGCAACTGGTTTGACTTCGAGACCTGATGGATCATTACGTTGCCCGTATGCAAAAATATTTCTTCTCCCCGACAAAAGTGAGAAAAGCAAACGACGAACTAAAACATTAGCGAATACACTCGAGCCACGTTGGAATCAAACGTTCGTATACTGCGGCATTCGCATCACCGACATAAAGAAGAGAACCTTAGAGGTAATTATTATATGCCCATTATTTTTTTTCTTTCTCTATTTATTCTTGACCACAATGTATATTTGTAAAACAGACAGTGTATTTGACGATTATTTTTTTTTGTCGTGTATAAAAAATCATTAGCCGGTTAATTAGATTTCAATTTAGTTGGTCGTAAAGAACGAGCCGAACGCATATAATAATTTGTGAGAATTAGAAAAACTTGGAATCTCAACCATACAACGCTAGAACATCGGACATAACGAGACAATTATAGCCGTCTGTACACCGCTGGTCCACATTCCTGCCGCCGAAATTTAGAGTAGACGCTAATGTACTCTGATTGCTGAATACAGACTACAACCCATTCCAGCAATACAAAATACTTTTGCACTTGTTCATATACACCGGTGCTATGTCGTGATGTCGCACCGTGCTAGTTTTTGTTTTCAAACTGACTGAACTGCCGAAATCGTCTCTATAGACAAACGATCGCGGTCACGTCGTCTCATGCAGAAATAAACACGTTCTCGTAACAGCGACGGCGTCAGTGAACAAGCCAACTAAATATACAAACATCAACAGTCTTCATTTCTTGTGGGTCTCGTAAGAAACAACTAAAGGACGCCAGCAGAATTCATCGCTATGATCAAGACAACCTCGAGTAAGATCTCATTAAAATCTGAGCAGCATGGTATAGTAGATCCAAGAACGCCGTATCTTATGCTAGGATCTAATAAGCAGAAGAAAATAATTTTAACCAACTTAGTTTACTTTTTAGGTTACGGTTTGGGACTTAAATCGTTACGGCCCAAATGATTTCCTCGGGGAAGTTTTACTTGATTTGGACAACATAGTGATGAACCACGAGCCAAATTGGTACACTCTGAAGCCACACGAAGAATTAGCTGGGTTTAGCGTGAGTAATTCTTTTCAAATATTTCTTGTAGACCCGAGTGATAATAAGTTAATAATATAATTTTTTCTACTAGATAAGCGACATTAATGTAAGAAAAGAAACACTAGAAAAAAAGTTACTAGCCCATAGGCAAATTGCGAAATTATTAAATGATGTAAATATGAAAGAACTGTCATATGTATCACCAACAAAATGCTCACTGAAGATCTATTTCTTGAACAACTTGCAGCTGTTATCATTATTCTCGCCTTTGTTATTGCCATTTCCATTTGTATATTACTTGAAGTCTAATCAGATTCGTCATAATATTAATTAATACATTAAATTTTTCGATTCGCCTCCTTAACGTAAAATGTTAACAATTTTGGCTAGAGAAATAATGTGTATGTATTAATATACTAGAGATACCGCGAAGACGAAGCTGATGGAGAGCACTTATCACCACCATCGACATCCACATCTCGACTATCGGACTCAGATACACCAAGTGAATGCGATCTGCGTCGACACCATTCGCTTTCCAGTCTTGCATCTAGTTCCAGTCCACCTTTGCCACATGAGGTACGTATACTTTCGTATTTACATACACTAACTTTATTAATGTGAAAGTATGTGACTACTTTCCTGTGTGTTGATGGAGTGAGAATATAATTTCATAAAAAAGTATCATAAATAATCTAAGGGATATAATGTGCAAATCACATCAATATAAGAGAAAGATAACCCAAATAATACCTTATAACAAAACGTCTAACCAGCGTAGTATAGTAGGTAACATTTATGCAAGAGATGGTAAATACAAAGTAAAACCTTATGCCAACACGTCTAATTAGCATCGTATAGTACATAACATTTATGCAAGAGTAGAAAAGTATAAAGAAAAACCTTATACCAACACGTCTAACCAGCATGATATACATCTATGCAAGAAAAATACAAAGCAAAACCTTATACTAACACGTTTAACCAGAGTGATATAGTAGGTAACATCTATGCAAGAGAAGGAAAATACAAAGTAAAACCTTATACCAACACGTTTAACCAGTGTGATATAGTAGGTAACATATATGCAAGAGAAGGAAAATACAAAGTAAAACCTTATACCAACACGTTTAACAAGTGTGATATAGTAGGTAACATATATGCAAGAGAAGGAAAATACAAAGTAAAACCTTATACCAACACGTTTAACCAGCGTGATATAGTAGGTAAGATATATGCAAGAGAAGGAGAATACAAAGTAAAACCTTATACCAACACGTTTAACCAAAGTGATATGGTAGGTAACATATATGCAAGAGAAAGAAAATACAAAGTAAAACCTTATACCAATACGGTTAACCACCGTGATAGAGTAGGTAACGCCTATGCAAGAGAAGAAAAATAAAAAGAACAACATTATATCAACATATTTAACCAGCGTGATCTAGTAGATAACATCTATACCAGAGAAGAAAATACAAAGTAAAACATTATATCAACATGTCTAACCAACGTGATCTACTAGGTAACATCTATGCAAGAGAAGAAAATACAAAGTAAAACCTTATACCAACACGGTTAACCAGCATGATAGAGTAGGTAACATAGGCCAGCCGTTCACACTTTTGCATTTACTGCTTAAGCGACAACATAAACAGCATTTTTTTAAATTTTTCAATATTTGATCCACTTCTACGTCGTGCATATAAAATAGATATTATTAAGGTATTTTACTGAAAACTGACGTAGAATATAATCTGAACAATTATTACTTCGATCAACCATACCAGCCAAATATCAAACGTAGTTTCATGGTGTAGACTTTAGCTTGTAATTTTATTTGCTATGCAGCGAATGGATATGGAGGGAGCAAGATCAAGTCGACGTGATATGTCACCAGCAGGAAGAGTAAGAACTGCTGGAATGACCAGGGAATATGTAAGTCTATTCGACGAAAATGCAATGAACACTACACACTATTAATTATTAGCTTTTGATCGCAACTTCGTCTACGTAGAAATCTTGCATGACATCCCCGTAAAGATGATTTTCATTATTTGTTTCTGAGAGGAAAAGCATGAAAGAGAAATTTATCCACTATTTCATACCCTCAGGGAAGATTACATCTTGGAGAGGCTATTTTCAGAACATTCCCTTTTAGTGAAACAGTATATTACAAAAGTAAGACGCTGTTTATAACATTTTTGTGCTAATTTTTAATTCAATAAGATATCAAATAAATGTATCATCTACTTTTATTCTCTTATTTGATCTTCTAAGGGTGTAAACCCTTAGATGATCAAAGTCGGCAAATGCTGAAACATACGTTTATTAATTTTCACTGGAGTGTGTTTGTTTTTAATTTCAAGATGAAAAAAGTTCTTTTTTATTCTCATATAAAATTTTCAACTACGCTTCACCTTCTTTGAAGTTGAAGTTCGTAAACTCCCTTGTTAGCGTCCCTACGTCACAAAAAATAATTACATATTATCAAAATTTTATATTTCTAGTTTCAGTAGTTTGGCTGGGCATTGATGAGGCAGTGCCACACCACATTCTTGATATATATATATATATAGATAGTTAGATATATTCATATAATTATAATCATATTTATTTTGGGTAACCTGTAACGATACTAATATACCTAAAACGTAAACTACGAAATGCGAGTTCACGATCTGATAGGGGTTGACTTCTCTTCAATAATACGTTATTTTTAATGCTTTTTTAATTTTTTGATCGTAAACTATTATAGAACATTAATCTTAAAATAAATATTAATATTTAAAAGAATTATTTATACTAATTCAAATTATATCATCGTCTATTTAACACAGAGCGGCGGTTACAGCGTGGCACGTTCGCAATCAGCGGCTGGTGTCGCACGGCCAGCTAGAGCTCGGAGCAAGTCCCCGCGAAGATCACTATCTCCACCCAACGATCGAGACTGGCGCTATACAGGTGCCAACAGGCGCCAAAACCGACTCTACCCACCAATCCAAATCTATTTGAAATATTGAGATTGGTCCGTAGATGTCGAGATGACAGCGGGCTCTGACCCCGCACGGAACACTTCCGGTCGAAACACGCACGTTTCTCGCCGCGTATCCACTTATTTCACCACTTTACTACCACTTACTATGTTCACTTCCTAGCTCAGTTCCACTATAATTTAATTTCACGCATCTTCCGCTGCCTTATCCTTTTATACCTAATACCAGCACGCTATCCATTAAGTATCTACTATTTTAATAAAAGTGCGCTTTATTCAGGTTAATATTATACAATCTTTTGGCAAAATAGATTGCTGAATACAGTGCACTATAATTAATCTTAATCATTTCATATTTGATGATTGCATGCCATTTACTTGTTAATCTATTTTAAATCTCTTCCAAAGGCAACTTCGTAAGTTTGAATCTGGTTTATATTTTTTAAAGTTACCACTTATCACAGTTCAATTTTAAAATCAAATACGTGCATACACTTGTTAAAGAATCTCAATTTGTGTCAGATTAGCGATATTAAAATATATTTAATAATTATATTGTAATTAATATTTCAGTGACCGAAGACCGCGGTAATGATTCTTCGCGTTTGCCGACTCACGCGTACGCACCTCGGTTTCAATCGCGTTCGGCCACTGCTACACCCACCACTAGCCCTAAAAAAAGACAACTACCACAAATACCCCATCAGGTAGGTCATATATTAATTTTAATAGTAGATACTGGCTGTAGGTTTATTTATATACCTCCAGCACCGAGACGGGATTAAAATATTTACACAAGTAAGTTTAAGATAACGACCTACAACCAAGTCTCACAAATTCGATTCCTACGCAACACAATATTATGTGCTAACTACAATGTGTTGTTCCAACTCTGATTGTAAAATTACAATTAACGGACACAAATGTGATCGTAAGGTCCTCGCAATAAAAAGAGTATAATCTTAATGCAGGTGTTGGCTTTAAAAAAAATCGGCCAAGTGCGAGTTGTACTCGCGCACTAAAGGGGAACCCGTAAAACTAAAAAAAATATGTGATGTACATAAAAATTTAAGATTTTCTGAATTTTTCCTTTATATGTGCTTTATAGCAACATTGCTTCATGCCAAATTTCAAGATTCTAGGTCGACTGAAAGTACCCTTTAGGTTTTGATTCCCTTGCAAGTAGTTGCGAGTGTGAAAATATGCGGCTTAAATTGCTGTTTCTTTTGATTGCATTGACATAGAAGTTAGATTTTGTTACAGCTTAAAGGTATTATAGACCTGAGTATTTGATATGAATTTCAACTTAACACCTCTATACGTTCACGAGGAAAGGGGTAGTGAGTTTAAAATTATTAAAAATATTTCTTATATACGATGTAATTAAAAATTTACGGTTTTCACGAATTTTCCTTTATCTGTGCTATAAGACTGCTTCGTACCAAATTTCAAAATTCTGAGTTCACGGGAAGTACCTTGTATGTTTTGATTCCCTTGAAATTTGCGACATAAACAGCTATATCTTTTGATTGCGTTAGCTTAGAAGTTTGATTTTTCACAGCTCCAAGGGACAGTAGACCTGAGTATTTGATATAAACTTCAGTTTGATACGTGTTCCTGAGATAAAGGGTCTTGATAGACAGCCAGACGGACGGACAACAAAATGATCCTATATGGTTTCCGTTTTTTCCTTTCGTACGGTACGGAACCCTAAAAAAAGAAAAATTAGACCGAACAAATACGTGTACGATCTTCAAATGATTGCACTGAGGCTAATTGTGTGTTCATAAAGTACATCACGAAAAAGATACTTATGTTAAGTTGTGTTGATTAGTTTGTCAGTCTCGGGCAACAGAAATCCCAATTTCGGTCAATAGTAGGTACGCTAATTACTTCAACTGGATATATTATCTATGATAGAAATAAGCTGAGAAAAAGTGTTCGATAGATGGTGTAGTGTTCGATAGATGGTAAATGATAGAAATATCCTTGTTCTAACAGCAGAAAGGTCACCAAGAGATTGACAACAGCTTTATCATAGTAAACATAAAACATCAACGGTGATGCCTGCCTGTTCTATGGCTGCTACGACATTATCCACCTTAAACAAGTCTATATCTAACAATGGATATCAATAAGATTAAATAATGAATAAGAATGGATAAACGATAAGAGTAGAGTAGAGAACAGAATGTATGTAAAACATGTAAGGACGTCTTGAGCAATGGGGGGTCAAACGTGCTCTTAGTTACGGTACTCATTAGTGTTTCCCAGATGCATGACCAAGACTTGCAGCAGGAGTCTCGCAAGTCTTGCAACTCAGTCGGTGTGAGAATAACACAATAGTTTGTAAAAAACACGATAACGACGGTTCGTTTATAAATAATTAAGCATATTAAATGCTAAATTTCAGTAATTTGAATAACAATAGTTTGTTTCGAGCACATGTTACAGAAATGAAAAACCCAACTGAATTAACGAAATTCCATTCATCTAGCAGCGCTAACTGACTATTTCAGTGCTAACTACAACTATCAATAATTAGGTACATACCACCTAGCGGGAGCCGGCTATAATCACACCCATCTATTATGAAACTCTTTGAAATAACATTAAA
This sequence comes from Lymantria monacha, assembly GCA_905163515.2. Classification (NCBI taxonomy): domain Eukaryota; kingdom Metazoa; phylum Arthropoda; class Insecta; order Lepidoptera; family Erebidae; genus Lymantria; species Lymantria monacha. Next base: position 22,378,996 of record LR991082.1, read on the forward strand.
TTAGTTTTCCGTGTACTGGTATTAAGAATAAATAAAATCGGCCAAGTGCGAGTTGTACTCGCACACGAAGGGTTCCGTAAAACTAAAAAAAATATGTGATGTAACTAAAAATTTAAGGTTTTCGGAGTTTTTCCTTTATATATGCTATAAATCGTTGCTTCATGCGAATTTTCAAGATTATAGGTCGACTGGAAGTACCCTTTAGGTTTTGATTCCCTTGCGAGTAGTTGCGTGTTTGAAAATATGCGGCTTAAATTGCTGTTTCTTTTGATTGCGTTGCCATAGAGGTTTGATTTTGTTACAGCTTAAAGGTCTTATAGATCTGAGCATTTGAAATGAATTTCAATTTTATACCTCTACGCGTTCATGAGGAAAGGGGTAGTAAGTTTAAAATTATTAAAAATATTTTTATTATATGATGTAATTAAAAATATACGGTTGTCGCAATTTTTCCTTTATGTGTGCTATAAGACGTTACTTCGTACCAAATTTCAAGATTCTGAGTTCACAGGAAGTACCCTGTAGGTTTTGATTCCCTTGCGAGTGTCGAAAATTTGCCGCAATTTGCTGCTGTCTTGACAGACAGACAGACGGACAGACGGGCAGACGGACGGACGGACAGACGGATGGACGGACAACAAAGTGATCCTATAAGGGTTCCGTTTTTTCCTTTTGAGGTACGGAACCCTAAAAGTGTTGACAACCCCTCCTTTACAAAAAAAAATCTGCCAAGTGCGAGTAACTCGCGCGCAAAGGATTCCGTACCATAATATATATAAAAAAATATGTGATGTAACTAAAAATTTAAGGCTTTCGGATTTTTTCCTTTATATGTGCTATAAATCATTGCTTCATGCCAAATTTCAAGATTCTAAGTCGACTGGAAGTACCATTTAGGTTTTGATTCCATTGCGAGTAGTTGCGTGTTTGAAAATATGCAGCTTAACTTGCTGTTTCTCTTGATTGCGTTGACATAGAAGTTTGATTTTGTTACAGCTTAAAGATCTTATAGATCTAAGTATTTGACATGAATTTAAATTTAATACCTCTACGCGTTCATGAGGAAAGGGATAGTAAGTTTAAAATTATTAAAAATATTTTTATTATATGATGTAATTAAAAATTTATGACTTTCGAAATTTTTCCTTTATCTATAAGACGTTGCTTCGTACCAAATTTCAAGATTCTGAGTTCACGGGAAGTACCCTGTAGGTTTTGATTCCCTTGCGAGTGTCGAAAATTTGCGGAAATTTTCGACATAAACGCCTGTATCTTTTGATTGTATTGGCTTAGACGTTTAATTTTTTTACATCTTTAAGGGACAGTAGACTTGAGTATTTGATATAAATTTCAGCTTGATTCCTCCACGCGTTCCTGAGAAAAAGGGTTTTGACAGACAGACAGACGGACGGACGGACAACAAAGTGATCCTAGAAGGGTTCCGTTTTTCCTTTTGAGATACGGAACCTTAAAAATATAGTAAATAAAGAAGTAGTAAAATGCTGTCTAATAGAGAATATCGAGGTTCTTGCTGCAAGTCTTAGTCTTAAATTTAGGCAACACTAACACCTATATTGTTGACCTTTGAACATACAATTGAAATATAGGTGGAGAGAGAGAGAGAGCAATACAAACAAAATGACGTCAATTCTATAATCCCTATACTAATCTGCGTCAGCTCTAAACAAAATTGTTTTGCATAAAAGGGATACTATATACGCTTCTAATAACATTAAAGCTTGTAACTTCTTAAAGATTGTGTATATTCTTTTAAGTACACTCATTTGCAAAAAAAACGGGCACCTAAGCAATGAACCATTTCAAATGTTAATATTTCTTTGTTTGATAATTATAGGTAGTTTTATCCACACAATTTGGTAAATTAATAAGAAAATAATCGTTTTCATCAGTATTTCATAAAATTTAGATACAATTTATGGGAAATAATGCTAAACCTCGCTAGTAGTGTATATTCGCTAGTAGTGCATATGCTCATGAAGTAAAAATAAAAAAGTTTTTTTGTTTGTTTTTCTTTAATAAAGTAAAAGCAGATAAATGTTTAGTATCGAGTGTGACCCCCTCTAGCTAAAATCACAGCTTGAATTCGTCTGGGCATGCTAGCGAGTATATCCCGGATACTTGCTTGCGGAATACGTTCCCACTCCGCAGTAATCACATTCTTCAGCTCTCTGATGGTCTGCGGAGCCGGGTGTACTGATCTCACACGCCGTTTCAGAACGTCCCAGACATGCTCTATGGGATTGAGGTCGGGACTTCGAGCTGGCCAATCCAAACGACGAATGCCGACCTCTTGCACATACGCATTAACATCGCGGGATCGGTGGGCGCGAGCATTGTCGTCCATAAAAATCGAGTCTTCACCTAGAGCGGCCAATGCGGGTTGTGCATGAGAAATTAGAACTTCCGTTATGTATCGATGCCCAGTCAGTGAGCCGTTTTCAATGAAGACTAACTCTGTACGATCCATTGAATTTATTCCTGCCCAAAACATAACAGAGCCCCCACCATAAGGTGTGATTTCTTCGAAACATGCCTCTGCAAAGCGTTCTCCTTGTCTTCTTAGCACTCGCCGACGTCGATCTTCACCGAACAGAGATATCCTGGCTTCATCAGAGAACAAAACCCTATTCCAATCGTCTTGAGTCCATGATTCACAATTTCTAGCGAACCTAAGCCTGTGAACTCTGTGCTCACGGAGTAATTTGGGGCCGCGGGCCGGGCGGTGACTGCGTATATTGGCAGCGAGAAGCCTCCTCCTGACCGTCCATAGACTAATATGCACATTTCTTACTTCTTGGAGGTTGTTCTTAAGATCCACATACGAAGATTTGCGATTTCTCAATGCGCGACTCACAAGAAAACGATCATCCCGTGGTTGGGTACATGGTTTTCTTCCAGAACCAGGCCTTCTCTCGACGGAACCAGTCTCCTGATACCGCTGCCAGGTCCTTTGGACTGTCGAGCGACTAACATTTAGCCTCCTAGCCACGAAACATTGGCTGCAACCCTCTTCAAGCAGCGCGATAATTTTGGTAGCTTTTACCACTTTATCTACCATTTTTGATACAGCCAAACAGCATTAAATAAAGCTTTGACAGTCAAGGATATGAAATTAATAGATAAAAATTGAATAAAAGTTATGAAAGTCGATGTTAACTTCTGGAACTTCGCGCCAAAAATGTAGGATAAAAAGGGGTTTTCTGTAAAAATGAACATCAAATGAAAAATTGAATTTAGAACGTACTTTTTTAAATACCACAGCATTTTTAAAACCGGCCAGTAACGTGTACAAACGATTGAAACCTTTTTGGTATTGTATCTTTTTAAATATGAATGAAAATCAAAACCGCCCGTTTTTTTTGCAAATGAGTTTATTATTATTACACAATTTTCTTAATTTGATTCGGTCAATAATTAATTAATTTTATAATTACAGAGTGGTCAGAGGGCTGTGCGGGCTCAAGTGTCAGCGGACCTGGAGGAACGTAAGTGGATCGCCCCGCACCACATTGGCGCTACACTCACGTACCGAAGCACGCCACAAGGTCAATACACGCTACCCTGTCCGAACACATTTACAACAACGTTATACCTCTCACCAAAACCGAGGAGAAATAGCTAGAATACCACACTATAATTCACACCAACGTCCAAAAGATTTTCATAACTCATTATTTACCGCTTTCACAAATGACATCATTACATAATCGTATATTACACTAGTCACCAATCACCTGCCACAAATATCGATAATAGTTTTAAATGTTCACAATTTCATCTTCATTTAACCACACTGATAGTTATTAAACTACAGTTCTATCTATCACGCTAATCTAATACAGGATAAGAAATCTGATGAACTTTATTAGGGAACATTTTAAAATATGCTGGTTTAAAAACAGATTTAATGATCATTCTCGTTTTTGCTACTGCTAATCTAGTACTAGATTACTAGTTAGCACGACGGGCTATAGGGTTTCACACATTCCTGTCATACTGGGCGGCGATGTTGCACCGAGTCTAACATCTCGTCGAAAATGGTCTTTAGTGCACATTATTACTCACTAAACTATTACTTAAAAGTTAAAATGCTTATTAAAGTGCTTGCACAAACGTTGCATAAAAGCACCTAGCAGTCATAATTAGATTATAATGTTGTATATATCAGACAGTGTAACGTAATATAGGTTGGGAAAGGCACTATGCGGGTTTGTCAGACTCGGAGTTGGCGGCACGGAGTGGTGGCAGTGGCTGGGCACCGAGACGCCGCCTTTCTCCGGACGCTACAGCCGCTGACTCAGACCTCGAATCAGTGGCATCAGTCACCTCTAGCGCCTTCAGTACACAATCTGAACGACCACGACCAACGAGGATGCTCAGGTATTATCATATCACATCATGCCATAAGAGAAGAAACAATTGTAATTTAAGTATATGTTATTTGCCAATAATTTCATGTTCAAGACTTGAAAAAAATTATAATATCACAACTTGCAGCCGGAGACGAAACTTCCCTCCTCACAGCACTTCTTCCTCCTGCGATAGCGCTACCCCAATACCAGATTCCTATCATCGACGTGGTTCTAGTGTTCGTCCTGTACCCCGAGTGTTACCGTGTATATCAATCCCAACGGGTGCTGAGCGCGCGGTTCGCCGTCGGATTCGATCTCGACTGGATCCACAACAAAGCCTAATCGTAAATAATAACCGCGCACGCACCACCCGTCGTCTTCGCCGCATTCTCGCTCGAAGCCGTTCTGCTGGTTCATGCACTCGAGAACGCTCCCATAGACACTTACATGAAAGAAGTCATAGCTGTCCCGAATATCCTGTACATATTAACACTTACAAAATTACAGAGAATGAAAAAGATTATGTATGTCAAATGGCTTTACCTTGTAACCTAAAACCGAATACATTTGTAACTACTGTAATATTAAACCAAAGTCCTTTACCCGCAAATAATATTCGTAGTGCAATCAATGGTCAGCAGAAGCTAAATAGAAAAAAAGTTCAAACCCAGTCCTCGACTCCACAATGGCACTTTGAAAGATTTAATAAAACTATGGACTCAGATGACCGTTATGAAAATACCATTAACGGTATTAGACGAAAACAACTCCCGAATATTGTAAAACTATGTAATCAACGAGTTAATTCACTCTCTAACATTCCGTGCCATCATTCTAATGATATGAATATAAATGAACCTATGCTACAAAATATTTCAAATAGTAATAATTCTGTAGAACTGATACAAAAAGAAGAGATTTGCTCGCAGAACCGTGGTTACGATAGTGATGGTAGCAAAACAGAAACAGTCATCCATATGAGTACTGATAAGCAGAATAGTTTAGAATGTGAAACCACCGAAATAAGTCAAATTCAGCCTTTTGAGATCATGAATTTAAATTCTTGTCAATGTAAGAAAATAGCTGAAGCTACTAGTACTACAAAAATGGGTAGAAAAAAGTTTTTATCACTTGATTTAAAAAACAATTATGACCATATAAACTATAACAAAACATTATCATTAGATACACATAAATCAGAAATAATATTACAAGATGCCACAAATAAGGGTATTCCTAGTGGAGAAGAAAACGAACCTCATACTGTGGACGAAAATCTTTGCAAACCAAATTTTGATTCGCCGACCCCAATTGCAACACCCGAACAGATTAATAATGTGTTTAAAAGAATGAGCATATGTTCAAAAGATAAATTACTTGATATAACTATTCAGTCCAATGACGAAGATAAAAGAAATGATGATAAGTGTATAAAAAAATTTAGTAATACTGTTAGTATAAACGAAGTTCCCACTTTTCAAGAATATCGTTCACCTAATTCCCTCTCACCTCAAAGCAGCATAGATTTGTCACTCAAAAAACCCTTGCCTTCTATTATTAAAAAAGCTCGTATCCGTTCGTATTCTTTAGCGTCGTCTGATCATTTAGATCGAGAGTTTAGTATTATTGCTAATTCTATGTCTATTGCTCTTTCTCCTCCGAACCTCGGCTCGCCCCGTCGTGCGCTCGCTCTTGTCGCCCCACATCTCTCACCCGGCGACACTCATCATAACATTCATGACGCACCGATGGAACCCTCCACGTCGGACAATTCGTCTCTACGCGCATCATTTGAACCTGTACTACAAACAACGTCGCATCAAAATGGCAATCGACGTGATTCCGTAAAACATCAAATGGTGAGAAAATATGAAACATCTACTCGCCGACATTCAAAACGCAGTAATGACTATGGCGGTCGTGAGAATGGGCGTAGCAACAATCAACCACAGCCGTTAGAAAGACGAGAGTCACGTCGTGGTCAGTTCACAAGGAGTTTGAGTAATGCAGATGTACCACCTGACGAAAAAGCAGGTAAAATAAAAAATATTATGTTTTACTTAATTTTGATAGGTCTATTATTGATATTTAAGGTTATACTTTAATTTTTATAAAGATGGGAGCCTTAGCGACACTGCTCTTGGAGGTACCAGCGAATTAGAGCCCGTCAATGATGACGTGCATCTTAAAGCTGAGCCACGGGACTACTTCGGTCCTGGTATGGGCAAGAAAAGCAATTCAACTTCCCAATTATCTGCAACAGGTGATTACTCCCACAATATTTAATAATTATTTATAAACTATTTTTTATTTTGATATATTTCTTTTAGTCTTTTGCAGCACGGTCACCGTGCCCTAAGATGTATCTAAGACAAAATATTCAATGTTGAAAATTAAGTATTAATAACGTCACAGGGCGAAAACGGAGGTTAGGGTTTGGTAAACGTGGCAAAAATTCGTTTACGGTGCAACGCAGCGAAGAGGTGGTTCCCGGCGAAATGCGGGGAGGCATGAGTGGAGTTTCACGGGCGTCTTCCGCCTCCAGCGAGAACGACGAAGACAGGTTCGCGCCTTACGGTGCTTGACCGACGACATTGACACAATAGTGCCACTCTGTGGGGCGGTAGATCACTCGTGAATATCATTATATATTTATTAATATGATAAAAAGAAACTGGAGGATATCTGCATATAACATATTGTTCTAATTAAAACTTTGTACTAACACAGCATGTTACAGAAAACCACGAGACATAAATAAGTGTGCAATGTCGCTATTGTATATTCAGCCAAAGTAGAGCTTTTTTTTGGTAGATGTTATAAATAATCTTCAGAGGCCTGTAAAAGAATAATGCGTTTGGTATTAGAACTATACAGCAATATAAATGAAATCGTAGCGCCTTAGCTATGATTTGATGCCTATAATGCCTAGCTATTTAACGGTAATTTATAAAGCTAATCTACTATCGTGTACCCATAGGCTCAAGAAAGATTTTTAATTCACAAAATGCTTTTAATGTTTAATGTATATTTAAATTAAAATATCTTAGTTAATGAAAACTTACGCAACTGAAACTACAGCAGATAATAATTGAAAATCCATGACAAAATGCTAACAATTAAACTAAGCAGTACATAATCTTCCTACAACTCATAAGAACTGGAAAGCTATTAACAATATGCATCAATAGAAATAAAATCCAAAGTAAGCCCAAGACATGTAAATATATCTCACAACGGGTAATAAATGTATGTTGGTTGGTGTCCTTGGCGGGCGCTACAGCGCGCGCGTCTCGTGTAGAGGGCGGCAGCGGAGCGCGGCGCAAGCGCTCAGGGCCCGCAACGACCACGTTCCAGCGCTCGCACGAGGTGTGCACCGCCAGCCTCGTGTCATTAACTAGCTCGGAGGGATCCTCGTAAGTCGCCCGCTCGCCCGCTCCCGTCTATGTCGCAGTTCGTGAGCTGCCTGCAGACTTCCCATTTTGTATGTGCGCCTCGATGTTGCTCGCGTCTTCTACATACTTTGCCCCTCTCTATGTGCCTTTCGTCTTGTCATAGCATGATTCCAATTATATTGGTGTATTTTACTCATTCTCTTTTCTGTTCAGCACGCACGAGTCTTCTATCGAGTAGGAATCGCACCCTCTCGTTAATTGACATATCTAGCTGCATCACATAAGTTTCGTGGTTAACCGCCTGTGAACGTCGTGCTCAACATTTGTGAAAGTACCTACTTATTCAGTCATGTGTTGAAGAATCAACCAAGAAGGAAGCGCTCCTGGGTTTATAATGCACGAATGTATTTGGAAGATAACTGTTGCCTGAAAGTTCACATATCATGTTGTTTGCACTTGTATATTATTTGAACAATGTAACTAAGTATATATTATATCTCATCGGTGTATACGTACCAATTCATATTTTCACACATTAATAATCATGCATGTTTCACAAATATATATATAATAAATCATTTACCATTTGCATTGCCATAAATCATAAATTTTTGGGTGTACGATGTTTTTTTAAACTTATTATGTGCCATTTACACACATACATATTAATGGCACTGAGAACTCTAGTGAAAAAAGTTATTAGAATTAAAATATTAGGCATAATACGAAATGATATAGATATTAAACTTGAATAGGCTAATACACATAATATCTATTAGATTGATTAGTATCCAATTTCATTATTGCCTATATTATCTAAACAGTTACATTTATAGATATAAGTAACTATCTATTTAATATACTATCTATTATCTATCTTTTTATTAGATGCAGACCATTCTCTAGCGTTTCTTGCACATTTATACAATTACATATACCTACTTAGGTGTTTTAATATTTATATACCTAGTACATAGTTCCTGAAATACAAGTAGGTACTCTACCTTGATTTTGTCAATCGATGCATCCGAAAGACTACCGCCCTCTTCTTCACTATTGTACCAATGTTGAATTTTATTTTTTAATCAATACCTGTATTACACTTTTCTTTGGTAGTGGCTATGAAGAACATTTTTTTTTTATTAATTTAAATACCTACGTGTTTTTTATGTAATAACGTTATCTCTCAAACATAATTTTGATCACTTTTAATATCACAGTTTAATAGATTAGTCTGAAGAACGATTAAAAATATTCTATGCATAGATACAGTACCGGCCCTAGCTCTTGATCAATATAGAGCTAAATTAATTTCGGCACCCATGATGCCTTGAAAATTTTATATTTTTAAGAATAATAAAGGGACAATTTAAGTTCTTTCGTAACATCTTACGTTCAATACTAGTTACGGAAAACCTTTAAACGTCTAATCACGGACGTAGCCTACTTTTGATACTAGACGGGGTTTAAGAAAGTAAAATAACAAATTATGAATGAAATAACACTAGTATATATTCATATTATAAAATCTAAAAGTGAAAAATAACTGTAGATTGTCGAGAAATAAAAAACATAGCGAATTTGAACATTTTAGAAGGATTTGAGCAACCAAAAGTTTCCCCCTGGCTACGACCGTGCGTCGAATTATAATTTTATATGTGTACAAATTACCTTATAATTTTACTTATAATGAAGTAATTAAATTTATTGTTTAGCTAATCAAGATCCTGCGACGACGTTCGCGCTACCCTAGAGCCGGCACTGCATAGATTCTAGACTTTATTCCATGCTTCTCACTTTCCTTTGACTATCCAAAAGATATCTGAGTGTTTTTTTGCAAAACAGTATAAAGATACTACAATGCACATTTGCTATGATGGGCGTTCTTAAAACCTATTGCTACTGGTGGTTTTATCTATTTAGATATAAAATATATGTGAAATATAACTTATACATATATTTTAGATGGTCTCCTGGTATGAGAGGCTCTGGCTCTTCAGATGGTGGTGGGCTGTCGGACTTCATCGACGGCTTAGGACCAGGACAACTGGTTGGTAGACAATTATTGGGTGCGCCAACACTTGGTGATGTGCAGCTGTCTATGTGCTACCAGAAAGGGTTTCTAGAGGTTAGTGCGTAGATAATATCCTAAAAATACAATGTTGGTATCACTAGATTGATAATCTTTGCCACAGATCATCATCATCCTGTTCTTATTCCAATTATTTGACGTCCATGTAAAACGTAATTTGGTTCCATTGTACAGTTTGCAAAGGATTTATCAACCATCAGCCTGATATTTACCCTACTTGGGAATGTAATTCTTGAACAGGCAGCTTCAAATGGAGCTGGCCTAGATCCATGTAAGATTTTAGTGGTCGTTTATAATAAAAAAAATAAAAAGAAAGATTGAAATAAATCCTGTTCCAACTCGCCTGGTTATTGTAGTGGATTGAGTCAATAAAATTTGAAAACGAAAAGGCCTGACTAATTTCACGGGTTTGAGTTGAAGAAATAAAATTGATTTTAGCAATTGTTTATATAATTACTGAAATATTAAATTATAACGCGTGCAACATTACTGTATGGAAGCGAGAGTTGGGTATGCATAAAAGAGTATGAAAGTAAAATTAATGCGGTCGAAATGCGTTTTCTACGGAAAATCTGTGGAGTTAGGCTGACCGACCGCATTCGTAACGACGACGTAAGAGAGCGAGTAGGTATGAAAAAGAGTATTGGTGTAAAGATGCGAAAGGGAATGCTCCGATGGTTCGGACATGTGGAAAGAATGCTGAACGAACGTCTGGTTAAAAAGATATACAATGCGAAAGTGGAAGGATGGAGGTACCGGGGGAGACCGAGACTCACCTACCTAGACCAGATCGGTCATGTACTGAAGGAAGGTGGAGTCAAGAGTCTCCGAAACAGGCGAGCGTGTATGAAGAGAATTATGAATGTTGGGGAAGCGAGTGAAGTATGCAAGGATAGAGTTCTCTGGCACTCTGTTCTCTCTGCCTACCCTGCAAGGGATATGGCGTGATGATATGTGTGTTAAATTATTACTAATATTTTTTAAGATGCATATAAATTTGCAACTACAAAAAATGCTGTAATGTAGCGGCTACCAATACTTGCCTTACATTGCCCGTAGGTGTCGTAAAAAACAACTGAGAGTTTAACATCAACTTAGGCCAATTCCATCTGATGCCGTCTGGTCAACAATTACATTCCCAAGGAGAGCTGGCATCAGGCGTCGGACGACTTGTCTTAAAACTAAAGCCTTTACAATTTTTACGATGAAAACGAAGTACATGTTGCGTCGGTGGTGTGTGTCGATGGTGATGAAAAAAAATATTTAAAACATTATACAATGAAAGAAGTTAGGAACTTCTGGCGTTATTTGCGGCGTCTTTTATATCGTTCTCGCAAAACGATATTTATTATGACAGAGACAGATTAGTGTGGACAATGTGGACATTATCAAGTTGACGTCATCGTATTTGTATTTCCCTCTTTGTCTAAATACTAAAATAGTAACTAGTTCAATATGAAAATAAATGTTTTATTCATTTTACAAATCAATATAGTTTTTAGTCTATTTCTAGCGTTACATGCCATAGGAAAAAAAATATCAACATCCAAATTGTAAGTTTACTTTTTTAATGCTTTTTTGTTTATTAGATTTGGCCATCACATATATGTCTCACTCAATTGTACGATATAGGAGTATCATATACAGGTTGCCGATTTAATTAGTAGAATCCTTGAAGGAGGTGTATCAGACCATGATACACTATCCAAATCAGTAAAAAAAAATAGTAACTATTTTTTGATTAAATTGCCATATTGATAAGCGTCAATACACTTGTACTATAAAAGTTCGATGTAGGTATATATTCATGCGTGTGGCATTGAACTAGTAGGCGAATAGTCCCGCTCTCGCTGCGCTCACCGCCGCACAGCTGGGTCCAAATGTACCTACAGGTCAATGTACGCTGGCAAAACCTATTGTTTTGATAAGAAACAAATCACTTTATCTCGGGATTGGGCAGAGCTACGAGTCTGCAACTAACTTTATTGTTTTTTATGACGTCATTCCTACACCTAGTTTAAGTTATTCTAGTAATAAAATCGGCACCCTGTATACCTACAATGACTGAGAAATTCACTTACAAAACCTCGTTGAGTTGGTTCAACGGGTTGACATAGCATTTTATTACGAGTATTACTTCTTTCCGTGATGTTACTTGCTTACATCGCTTAGTCACTCCCGACAATTGATCGTCTACTTCTACACCGACACCATACCAAAATTAAATATCAATAATTCATCTCAGTTCATATAGGTCCCAACTGTTCGGCTTGAGCCTCCTCCACAATGTGAGAGTAATTGTCCTACCTTTACCTACACAACGCTGGTCAGATGTTGGTCAACGCTGATCAGATGTTGGCTTAGGGTTTTATTACGAGTTTCCCTTTCATTGCATCGATATTAAAAACATATTATATGCCTTAGTCGTCTTTTACAATACACACGGATAGGATAGAGAGTGGTAAATAGTATTCTTACTCTGTCACCACAAGCAAACTGTAAAATTTATATAGGAACTATTTAATACGAAAAAACGTCAACAAATTTTAAAACACGGTTGACATGAAAAACTTGTTACTGTCTTTATATTATTTACTATATTGGCACCTGTGATACAATGTTTACATTAGTGCAGGTGCAGATTCAACACATCAGCTCATATATGTCCCACTGTTGGACTCGAGCCTCCTCAATAATGGGAAGGAAATTGGCCTACTATAACCTGGTCAGACGTGTTGCTATAGGGTTTGGTTTCTTGTTTTACTTCTCTTGCATAGATGTTATATGCGTTTTATATCCTTTAGTCGTCTCTTACGGTCACCCACCGGCGAGATAGGGGGTGGTGAATTATATTCTTATTCCGTCACCACAGGTGCAGATTAGTAAATGACTTAATTGATTTGTGTCCAATTTAATGTGATATGTTTATAATTTGTAATGTTGTTTGTGCAAATAAATATTATTATTTTTATCTACTAGTTGACCGTACGCTTCGCTTATATGGAGCACTTACATATTGCTAGGAATTTTATAACATAGCATCACATATAATATGTCATTTTTGTGCACCATCCCACGTTAAATGGGGTAGTGCAACATGTTCTTACCTTCCATAGATTGTTGTCTATACTCAGGTTTTATACGCACAACCTCATTCACGCAATCCATCCCTCTCTTTTTGGATTTCGCACGATTCTTATTGATAACACTCCTTAAATTTGGTCTTTTGTCTTTCGTCACTCTGTTCTCATTACATGTTCATACTAAAACAATCACATATCAAGTAAATTACATATCTATAGGAACATATAAATAAAATTAAATTATCTGTTTGTAATTCCAAATTAACAGCTTTTCACTAATTGCATATGAAAGTATATATACGGCACTTACATAACAAAATCTATTTTAAAAAAAACCATCTGTCTGTCTGTTTGTTCCGGCTAATCTCTGAAACGGCTGGACCTATTTTAACTGGACTTCCACTGGCATGTAGCTGATGTTATGAGGAGTAACATTTAATTTAGAAAAAAAATAGAGTTCTGCAAACAAAATTAAAACCATTGAGACGCAAAGTGACACCGAGTGCGCGACTGAAGCCTGGGGAAGAACATAGGTTATCTTTTTATCAACAAACCACGCGGGCGAAAGCTAGTTTGTAATAATATCTATAATACGCCAGTAAAAAAATCACGTGCATTTATCATAGCAGTTGCTGTAACATTCGAGATTATGCGAAACGCATGATGCTCGTATTATTAACAAATTTTGACCGAGTTGCAAGCATTTGGGATCACTGCCCTGCGCCTATATTTCGTAGCGTGTTTACCTATAAATTTCTTGATAAATAAACTACTAATATAATAATGTTTTTTGATTGAGGTTTACAATAATAATATAGATTAATAAATGTAAATTATTATTTCAGGTGGAGGTAATTCGCGCCCGCGGGTTACAGGCGAGGCAAGGAAGTCGGACTCTACCCGCGCCTTACGTTAAAGTGTATCTTGTGAGTGGAAAGCGGTGTATAGCCAAAGCTAAAACTAGTACGGCACGCCGAACTCTAGATCCCCTTTACCAACAGACGTTAACTTTTCGAGAAAACTTCAAAGGTTGCGTGTTACAGGTAAGAAATTGCATTTTTATGCAGTAGCGGACTATATTTGGGGGCTCGGGACGGCAATACTATATGGTCTACTATTAGTATGCAACAACACCACCGCAAAGTATAAGGCCTTAGAATTCGAAACTACCTCTGAATACACATCTGAATATATACCTATTGATTGTATTAGAAAATACTTTACGCACATCTCGCGATTTGGAAGTTCTCCTAATCTAAGTAGGTGTCCGAGGCGATAACGGTTCACATTATTAGAAATCAATATGATCAAAATGTAATTAAAATTCAATTTTGCAAACGTTAGAAAAATCGAATTCTCGACTTTACCCACGTCTGCAAAGTACCTGAAGGCAGACAACCTCTAAATAAGAAGTTTCAATGTGACAAATCGCATTCTGGCGTACTAGAACCCAAAGGTTTTCAATTTAACGTTAACTTTAGAAATTGGGGCCACAGCGCCTCTCATTATTAAATCGGATGTGCAGTTTTTCGACTAAACCAAAAATATATATCTTTATATAGCTTGCCTTTCAAGTTATCTATTGATGTTTTTTTAATTGACTTCATGTCCCACTGCAGTGCAAAAGTTATTAAATTGTTTATAATTACTTGAGTTTTGACTTGAAACAACCAAGAAATGATGGCAAAGATTTTATTATTATTTAATGTTACCGAATTGCAATTCGTCAAAAACAATAAATTGCAATTCTATAAATAAAAAGGTAAACAATATTAAGCAAGGTAATGTGATGGGTTTCGATTTATACTATATGTTTCCAACAGGTAACAGTATGGGGCGATTATGGACGTATTGAGGGTAAAAAAGTATTTATGGGCGTGGCGCAGATCATGCTCGACGACTTGAACCTCTCTAACATCGTCATAGGGTGGTACAAACTCTTCGGCACCACTTCTTTGGTAATTATCTTATAAATAAATACAATATACAGAGCAGAAACGGTAAATAACAGTTAAATATAACTGCTTGTAACTTGTAAAATATAACTGTCCAGTTTTCACTTGTCTTCACACGCTTGAATTTTTCCGTCCCATAAAAATTTAGTATTTTTGCGAGGTATGAGGCAACCTTACAGCCTTACTTTCATATAATAATATTCAGTACCTACCCTTGAGAACTTAAGGTATCCTACTACTATCGTAAATGTGGAACTTTCGAAGGTGGGATGTTTGTTACTCAATCGAAAAAAAAAACCTGCTAAACGGATATGGTTTGGCAAATTAATTAATAAAATTTATATTGAAGCGAGTGAAGCCTGGAGCATAGCTATTAAAGATTTAGTTTTAGCAGTAGTCGTGTATAATATGCAAGTGAAGCCGCATGCATAGTATTTTATATTCTTCAATTGGTCAGCCATTATTCACCCTTTTTTTTGCTAACGTGCATAGGTATCTCTGTCTTCAATTAGTCAGTCATTATTCACACTTTTCTCTGCTACCATACATAGGTATCTATAGATACCTATGTGTACTGTAGCAGAGAAAAGGGTGAATAATTACTGACTAATTGAAGAATATAAAATACTATGCATGCGGCTTCACTCGCTTCAATATAAATTTTCTCAATTAATTTGCCAAATTTCATCCATATCCGTTTAGCCGTTTATAATACGAAATACCATCTATAATAAATTATATTAATGCTCTTTTTTTCTTTTCAGTAACCAAGGTTTATGGACACTGTCTATAAGTGTACAGGACTTTACAACAATAAAACATTATAATATAAATTGTCCAAGAAATAAATTTAGTGATACTGCTTTAAATATCATGATAAAACGCAAATATCTTGATTATATAGGAAGTTTTCTATAAAACGAAAAAAATATATAATTAATAATTTGTATTTTTATTTTGGAATGCCTACCGGAGTTTTGAATAGATAGCGTTTTATAGCAATGAAACAAATGTATAGTGTACTCAAAAAATATGTAATTAAGTATTAAAAGCCAAATGCAATGTCTGTTTTTTTACCCTCGGCACCATTTTGTACTAATATATTAAATCAATAGTTTGGTGCGCTATGAACCAGCGATTCTACCTCATGGTAAGTAGTTATCACAAGATAATAACACCCAGAATCAGAACAATCATATGTGTATTAAAAAAATCCATGTCCCAAATGGGGATCAAATCCACGAGTACGACACTCGGCAAGGAAATTTACAACTTAAATCACTACACCATCTTCATTTCAACTCGTATACTTTCACTGCTGAACCTCCTTCACAATACGAGGTAAATTGATCTACTATGCCACGCTGGTCAAACGGGTTGGTATAGGGATTTATTTCGAAATTTCCTTCTCTTGCATAGTTGTTTATTTGCATATTATATCCTTTATTGTTTTTTGCGACACCCATGGGTAAGAGAGGGTGTGGTGGATCATATATCGGGGTTTGAAGGGCATCACACTGGAGCTAATTCTTACTAAGCATGTTTTACTATTAATTTCATTAAAAAAATAGTAGTGGAATAATAATAATAGACGAATCATCATTCTCCTACTCTTATCCTAATTACTTGGGGTCAATACAATATGTACTCTTCTTTCATAGTACATATTGTAGAAGTTATTGGCAATAGTTTTATGACCAGCCGCCTGCCAGACGTCAACCCTCCTTGGGAATGTAATTGTTGACCAAATGGCATCAGATTGTGTTAGCCTTTTTTTTTTTTTTTTTGCGGTGGGCTATGGACGTCGCACCCCGCCAAATCAGTCCGGGGTGACGGAAGAGGCGGCGCGCAACCCCATCGACCCACCCTGCAAGCACCTCTTCTTCGCCGTGCGAGCGGGCCACCGGTATCAGATTGAGTTAGCCTAGGTCGTTATAAGGCTCTTAGTCGTCTCTTACAACATCCACGAGCAAAGTAAGAGTTGGTAGTGTTCGAAGCCGCTACCACACAGCTTTAGTAGCTTAAATAGTATAAATATAAATAGTGTAATAGTAGAATAGAAAATAGACGAAATCCGTCGAGATCTTCACAATAGCGGTCTCGTTCCGATCCAGTGATAGTTTATTGGATTCATTTAAAATGTTAAAAGCATCGATATATATGTACTATGTACTAGATTTCGCGTTCCGAACACTTGCTTTGTTCGACTAAGCTGTACTGCAATCCGTACACCTCACTTTAGTGTGACTGCGACCATCATGGACTGTAGGTGTATACAGAGCAGCGTTGTTAATACGATAATTCGAATAATACCAATCAAAACTTGCACATGTGGATATGAATAAAAATTCTTTATTTAACTAAGTAAAATGTTTTGTTGTTAAAGTGTACAAATAGGTAATAATATCGAATTAGCACAATAAACAAAAATATTCTACATTTAAATGTCACACCATCTTTGATAATATACTAAAGCCCGCAGATGTTCAATTACACTGGTTGGAGGTAAAAATGTGTGACTAAACACAGACTTGACGTACCTAGTGTCTAGAAAGTATTTTGATTATTTATATTCTTTTTTCCTTTAGTTTACGTTATCAGTTAATACTTATTTGTCAAAGATCAAACAGGTTGGTATAGGGTTCTGTTTCGAGTTTTCCTTCTCTTGATAGATGTTATATGCATATTATATCGTTTAGTCGCCTTTTACGATATCCACGACCAAGACAGGTAGTGATGAATTGTATTCTTATTCCGTCATCACACGGATATTCAAAACTATTGCCGTATGTTAAAGCAAAGTTTATATAAACATATAATAGTTCATTTTCTTTTATAATTTACTATTATTTTTATTTATTTAACTACTTAATAATACACTTTGAAATAGAGTATGCTGTATGAGTTCTAATGAATCTTTGTAGGTATAAAAACTGTGTCACTTCTGCGGTGTAAAGTCGCACGTACGTACGTACGTACCACGCTTTGTTACATAACGTTGAACGAAACGCGTAAGTGCGCATGAAATGCCTACATCTTACGACGTTTTGGTCGCGAGAAAATTACAACTATAAAGCGATCTAGCGCTGTGTGCTTCAATGTTCGCGTTAGATTGCCTATTTATTCTTTTAGCGCTGCAGCGGACTTTAGTTTAACTGTTACCAAAATGGAACAAAATATTTATTCGGGATAGTTTCTCTATACATATAACTCTATGGTCAAAAGTGACAATATGTAAGTGCCCTCGCATGATTTATCTATACATGCATAATAAATGAATGTGAATTTCGTATTCTTGTTTCGGCTCCGCACGTTCCGTACATTCATATTACAGATATTTCTCTATATTATATTATTATCTTCTCATTTTTCTCAACTAATAGACAACTCGCTGTTGGGCCTGAGCTTCTGATATGATGGCAATTAGTCTTTTTTTTTTTAATTAGTGTAATTTCATATCCCATAACCGTATCCGAAAACAGTATAATGACGTTTTAATATCCGTATACAGATCCGAAACTTCATATCTGCAACATAGAGATGTTGCAAACTATAAAGTCTGCACATGAAAATTGTGATAATATGGTATATAAGAAATATTTTATCATACTTATTTCGTACCTTCAAATAATATATAAATAATAATTTTTTTATACTGTAGGGTATTACCAGTTTATATTATAATAAATGCATACCTGCATTTATTTTGAAGTTAGTTATAAAAAATATTGGGCCCCAAGTAGTTTAAGCGTTACCTGAAGATGCTTGTAATTAACTTGATCGATAAAATTTGGCTTAATTCCTAATATGGTAATCAGGAATAGGCAATGCACCAATGGCCTAATACCCAATGTGGTAACACCGATTTGATTGAACGCGTAATCATAAAATATTTAAAAATCTAATAAAACACAAAATATGAAGTTCACCATTAATTTTGATTAATTCTAGTTAGAATAATTATAAAAAAAAAATTGTGGACACAATCCTATGTAAATACGCATAAATATAAATTTATATGCGAAAATGCTTGGATATCATCTGTTATCGCTTATCTCAAAACTTATTTTCATCGACACATCATGATCCACTGTTAAACATTGACTTCCCAAAGAGTAGATAATAATTATCCCCACATTTGCAGGTGTTAGTTACCAAAGAGTTCTTCTATTGTTCAAAATCCGTGTTCCAATTCCGTGTGGTGACAAAGTAAGAATACAATTCACCACCATTTATTTTACCCGTGGGCGATCGTAAGAGACGACTATGGGATATAAAACGCATATAACATCTATGCAAGACAAGTAAACTTGAAACAAAACCCTATACCGAAACGTCTGACTAGCGTGGTAAAGTAGGTCAATTTCTCTCCCATTATGGAGGAGGCTCGAGCCCAACAAGCTGAGATGATAAAATAATGATGAAACGATTAGGGCATCACCGGTAGAATGAGCAATATTCATTCTAGCGGTGATCCCTTACTCGTTTCTTATAACACTCACGAGAAAAAAAGGAACGACACAAGTCTTATTTGCTAATAGACAATAAAAAACAACCTCATAAATATTTCAATATTTATATTCCATAGATATGTTCACAACATTTCCACATTCTGAAATCCATCGTATTTCGTCTAAAATATGAATCAGTCTATAATAATAACTGTATGCCTTCATGTTATCACAAAGGACTTGATAATAACTTCATAAAACAATAGTATTATGTCTATACGTGAACAACAAAACACGAACATATGTTCAATGTTGAAATGACGTGACGAGATTTCACTCTCAAATAAAACTTAAAATTATATCGCTGAAAATACTAACACTGATTTGAAAACAAGCATAGCTTAATAATTAATCTGTTGTTTCATATAACTAATGTCTTGGTCAACTTGTTTTAAACTTTCACATGGAACCACTTAGTGCAATATTTGTTTAGGTTGCTTGGAGGGTGATGCACCTGTTAATCTGCCGTCTCCTGGCCTCTTTACACCTGTTGACTTTATGTCTGAAAATTAATAAAAATATATTATAGTATTCATTCATCCCTGTATGGTGTTAAGAATAAATAGTTCTAAATTTCCCGTGGAAGTTGTAACAATCGGCTCAGATATCATAAGGCGAATGGGTACAGGCGCTGCCCTGGGAAACATAACAGCAACTTCTTGGGGATGCCTATCTCCAATAGATGTCAATGGACTAATCGACAGACAGAACCATGTCAGTTACGTACTGACCTAACTGACGTGTAGTTCGAATAACTACCTAAAAATCTTTCGTCATCTCAGCTCATATATGTATGTCACACTGTTGGGCCCGAGCCTCCTCCACACTAGGAGGGAAATTGACCTACTACACCTACACCACGCTGGTCAGACATGTTGGTATAGGGTTTTATTTCAAGTTTGCCTTCTCTTGCAATAGATGTTATATGTATATTTTATCCCATAATCGTATTTTACGATCATCCATGGTTAAGATAGGGGGTGGCGAATTGTATTTTTACTCCGTCACCACACGGAAAATGTTTACGAGGATAATTTTGTATGATGCTGTTTATTGCATATGTGCACTTAGTATTTATTTGATTATTGTTTTCAATAAATAACGGGACGAACATTTAATACGTATTAACTGTAATCTAGCAATAGTATATTATACGTACATAACTACATATATTAAAGAAAACACTAATTTTATAATATTTACTTATTAATTTTCGTCATAAAACGTGATAATAATTTTCAAAATGACATATCGGACATTAATATTGAATTAGTATCCGAGATATTTTATTACCCACAAATAAAACACATTTGAAAAATTATGTAGGTATATAAAGATGATGTTGAATTTAGCGAACATACCTTGCAACCACCTGACTTGAGTGGCAGGTCCGTAGCCCTTCTCGTTACGCGCCGCAATACGGAATATGATAGCTGGCTTGGTGGATGAATCCACGTGCGCCGCTGTCAATGAGTTCTGCGGCACCACACACGTGTTCGCCTTGCCACAGTATACGCGCACAAACGCTAACTGCGATTTTGACGGCTCCTATATAGAAATAAAAAAAAATATAAATAATATTGCATATATATGCATGGTGGTAGTCAAATTCCGAGCTCCAATGGTGGACTTAGTGCTCCTTGGAATCTCATGCAGGATCCTTTTCGTACTATCCATAAATGGCTGTTCTGACTCTAAGTATAATTATCCATGACATAAAGACTTTTTTGGCACACATGACTTATTCTTAAAAAATATATAAAATTTATTTTCACATTTGTTATTTTCGCTTTATATCCACTTAATTACGAACGAAATGACTATTAACTTGACGAAGATAGGGCGTTGACCTCGTACGCATCCTATCCAGAACCTAGTGGAAGGCTTCGGTGCTGAATTAGTTACCTATTAAAACGGTTAATTGGCAGTTAGCAAATTGTGATTAGATACAAATTTTACCACGTAAAACCACTACTGCTTAGGGAAACATGAAATAAACACCTACGACAAACCATGTGAATCAGGATGGCATAATAAATCAATTCTCTCATCGCAGACCATACCCAAAATAAGAAAGTTTATAAACTGAAAAAAGGAGTCAATTTATATTTACCTTTGATTGTGAGTTCGACCGTACTGCTAGGTAGACTGAATACTCAAATATTCCTTCTGCAGCTACTTGTGGCGGTTCCCACGAGAGATGTGCACCTTCTATCGACTTGGATATTTTGATAGCTGACGGTGCCCCAGGGAAGCCAGGTAGGCACGTTTTAAATGCTGATTCCTAAAGACGAAAAATATATTTTAATTACAAGCTCTGTTGGAAACGTCGACAAATTACAAATAAAATACAAACGCGATAAAATTTATAAATTAAATATATAATAAATAAAAATTTTAATATAATAATAGTATTATTTTAAATAAATAAATAATATAGGTAAGGAAAGATGTAGTTTAGAATAGTATTTAATATCTATCTATATGCTATTCGAACTTTGTGCTACTGCCGAGAATGGATATATGCCCAATCCGAAAAACTAAAACAGTCACTATCACCTTTGGCACATTAATCCAGAATAATTACACGAAAATAGTAGCAATTTTCATTTTCTAGAAATACTTTAAAACGATCTGATGTGTATAATAAGATATTATTTTATCATAAGTTTATATCGTCGCCGTGTGATGGCTGATTGAGGCTAAAGTGTCGTTAAACATACCGCGTTTTGCGACTGCAGTAGTAAAACCAGTTGCAGTCGCATAACCAGGAAAACACCAGGAGAATAAGGAGCAACACTCACGCTGCCAACGCCAACCCACCAAGCGTAGCAATTATGGTATTATCCTTGATGGTAAAGTTCTAGAAGTTGACAAACCGATCGATGAAGGAATAAAGAAATATTAATATTTCGCTTACATTTTTGGCACTGAAATATTTTTTATATTTTACAATGATTTAATAGATTAGTATTTTTTTTATTTATTGCTTATGGTAAACGAGCAAGCAGCACATCTGATGGTAAGTGTTACTACCACCCATAAACTTTTGCAATACCAGAGGTATAGCTAAGTCGCTGCTTACCAATACAAACACTAAACCCACCCAGTTGGACTTCTGGCTCTCTGACTCAACGAACGAAGCGCAATAGCAAATTGCCATTGCTCAGACGTCGATCTTCTGCGAGAGTGTGGTACTACCCCGGAGGGACCGGCCCGCGGCTGTAGACAGAAATCTGTCATACCACTAAGCGTGGTCATACCACTAACAGATTAGTACAGAAATACTTGAATACACTTACTTCACTGAACTCGCCTCGTCCACAGGAATTGATAGCAGCAATTCTAAATTTGTACGCAGTGCCGTGTTCCAGTGGAGTTGTGGGTAAAACTGTTAGATCTGGCAAATTGTCTAACGACAAATTGGATAGATCGAGATTGGGATCCGAGATGTAGTTCTGCACCTGAGTACATAATAAATTATTAGGATATAACACAATCATAATCCCAATAGTATTTGTGGTGATAGAATAAGAAACGCACTTCAGTTTTTCGCTTTTATTATTTTGCGTTAATATATTTTTTTGTTTTTATTTCTTCTTACTTGCCTTGGGAATCAGCTAACAACGAGTCATTTGTTGCCAGCGTCGAGTGAATTTATATATTAAATTTATATTGCGCTTTATTTTAAAGTAATTCTAAAATTGCTAATATTAATAAAGTAATGATAATTAATAAAGTAGTTATTGAGGAAGCGAGTGAAGTATGCAAGGATAGAGTTCTCTGGCACTCTGTTCTCTCTGCCTATCCTGCAATTGATATGGCGTGATGATATGTATGTATGTAATAAAGTAATGACACCTTATTGGAGAGTTGTGAATTTTTAGCAAAACACGAAGCACTGTTATTTTATATTCACTAGACTTGCACTGCAATATATGACAAGAAACCGTCTTTCTTTTTATATAGCACGCTAAACCACACAGAGAATAAATAGCTTCTGTTGACAGTCCAACGCGACTTTGCCAAAACACTAACAATGTTGAACATAATAATGCAATGCAACGCAACTTCACATTTTTGATACATACATACATATCATCACGCCATATCCCTTGCAGGGTAGGCAGAGAGAACAGAGTGCCAGAGAACTCAATCTCTGCATACTTCACTCGCTTCCTCAACATTCATAATTCTCTTCATACACGCTCGCCGGTTTCGGAGACTCTTGACTCCACCTTCCTTCAGTACATGACCGATCTGGTCTAGGTAGGTTAGTCTCGGTCTCCCTCAGTACCTACATCCTTCCACTTTCGCATTGCATATCTTCTTAACCAGACGTTCGTTCGGCATTCTTTCCACATGTCCGAACCATCGGAGCATTCCCTTTCGCATCTTTACACCAATACTCTCTTTCATACCTACTCGCTCTCTTACGTCGTCGTTACGAATGCGGTCAGCCTAACTCCACAGATTTTCCGCAGAGATCGCATTTCGACCGCATTAATTTTACTATCATACTCTTTTCTGCATACCCAACTCTCGCTTCCATACAGTAATGTTGGGACAAGCACTGCGTTATGAATTGCTACACGTGTCTTCTGGCTGAGGTGGTGGCTGCCGAGAAGTTGCCCCAACGCTCCGTTCACTCTATTTCCCGCATTCACTCTTCGCTCTATATCAGTGGTGTACCTTCCATCTCGGCTAAATCCACATCCAAGATATACAAATTCATCCACTTGCTCTAGTACATCATTATCTATTGTTACTCTTACATCTGTTCTGGTTTTATCTCTTTCAAAGACCATTATTTTGGTTTTGCTCACATTCACGCGTAGACCCCTTTTCTTACAATCTTCTGTCATTGTGTCGACTAGGGTCTGCAGGTCAGTCGCTGACTGTGCCAGCAGGACTGCATCATCTGCATAAAGCAGGTCAGTCGCTGACTGTGCCAGCAGGACTGCATCATCTGCATAAAGCAGAGCAGTGACCACTGAGTCGGCCATCTGGACTCCCACATTCATATCGTTCAACCTTTGGAGACATTTATCCAGATATATGATAAACAGCCTGGCTGACAGAACGCACCCCTGCTTGACGCCGATATTGACGTCAAACCAAGGCGACATTCCATCATCCAGCCGCACACAGGCTCTACAGCCCATGTAACTGGACTGCACAGCCTGTAGCAGTTTACCGCTAATACCATACTCCGGTAAAATATCCCAAAGTTCCTTTCGTACAATCGTGTCAAATGCTCTCTCCAGATCCACAAAACACAGAACTTGATATTCCCGCCAAAACTCTTTTATATAACTTGTCTATGTTTTTACCAGTACCAGTACCAATTACCCGTATCAATTATGTAAAAAAAAAAGAAACACGACGAATTCAATTAGGAAGAGGACATTCCTCAGCAATTACATACAAATTGATGATATATGTATGTCAGACAAATAGATGAGTTACGTTTAAAGACTGTCATGCATCTTGTCTTCGATTGTTTGAGATGAAAAAAAATTACATATATTTGTATCCTAAAGAGAGTTAAGAGAGCAATGTTTTCTTTGTATACAATCATGTTACTATTCGGCGGTAAATTATTGGTCTAATTTCGAACAAATTATAAAATTTATAATATGTAAATGACCGGGCTTATGCGTAATAAATGAATTGATTTTATATTTTCATATTTTGGATGCCCTATTATATAAAACATTGTTCAATCAACTAATAAAAAATATTGTGACTTACTGTAAATGAATTCCCTTTAACAATACCAACAGTGTACCACGCATCCTCATCGTTCTGCTTAGTTTCTTCAGGTTCGTTCTGTAAGAGAAATCAAACCTCACTTTCAATACTAAACGAAACGCGTTAAAAGTTTTTTTTTTTTAAGACACCACCCTGCACTAAGAAAATAATCCTTGTATTGCGGGGGACTTTACAAACATGCAATTTAACGCAGACAAATTACACCCAAACTCAAAACAATACGTTGTGAATCGGTCAAATTATTGTCCTGCGTGGGAATCGAACCCAAAGAACTGGCACGGTAGGTCATATCCTGTGAAACACTTTTCCAATAGCACAATCTTTGTAAATATAAGCTTAACTCCTAAACCGATTGGATCACGGATTGAGAGCCCTCAGCGCTCACCCACAGTCCGGGTAAAGTTGTCATAGCCATCTGAGGCTAACAACTAACACAAAAAAAAAAAAAAAAAAACCGATTGGATCGTTTTTGATAAAACTTTTGTGTTCAGATAGATTCAAACATTTGTTCAGCTTAACAATTAGACCCGGTATGTGGAGCTTTTAATGAACAGCCTAGTGTATATACAAGAATCGAAACGTATTTTATTTACTTACTTTTTTATTAAATTTTCAAATAAAATAAAAGAGTAGGTTGATGTGTTATAGCGATGGGGAGGGAATACGGTGTGTTATAGAGTCACGCGCTGCCCTTCCGTCGTCTCGGATGGAAAGAACGGTGCCCAAACCATAGCCTACCAAAAAATAAAAGGTTGATGTGTTAAGAATGAAATGTGTTGCCATCTCTTTATGCTAGGATTCTTATAAAACAGCTAATAATGCTCCCTCTAACTTCGGGTTGAGAGCCCTCAGCGCTCACCCATAGTCCGCGTAAAGCTGTCAAAGCCATCTGCGGCTAACAGCTAAAAACACACAAAAACAAAAACAAAAAAAGCTCCCTCTAATTAGAAGAATCGGCAACACAACTCTTGCGTTAAAATCTAATATAAACGCGATATATACAAGGAATTATATACACTACCGTCCAAAAGTTTG
The DNA here is from genome assembly GCA_905163515.2 of Lymantria monacha. Taxonomy (NCBI): domain Eukaryota; kingdom Metazoa; phylum Arthropoda; class Insecta; order Lepidoptera; family Erebidae; genus Lymantria; species Lymantria monacha. Next base: position 22,405,215 of record LR991082.1, read on the forward strand.
GAAGCACACCTGTTTTCAAACAAAACAAATAAATGCCGACTAATAGCGGTAAAAATTAGCAATAATCTTAAGTTTTACAACCTTTTACGACTCACAAAAGGATTATTATCCTACATTCATCAAGTTTTATGGAATTCCTTAATATTGACGAAACACGTGTTTTATGACTTAATCCGTCGGCTACTTTATCCTATGCAATGGTGTAGTTTTATTGATAATGTTTGCTGGTTTTAACTTTTTTAGACCTTATTCAGTCGCACTTGAGCATTGGCACGTGAAAGTTGTGATATTAACATTGTCTGTATTCGAAAGATATCGGCTACTACTTTGACCGTATTTTTTCTTCTGAAAATGGCAAAACGCAAGCAAATCACGCTTGAACAGCGAAGCGCTATTTGCACTCTACGCGAGGAAGGATACAGTGAACGTCAAATCGCAGAAAGGCTCGGCATTTCTTGTAAAGGTGTCCACTATACCCTTGCTAGAAAACAAGAAACGGGGAAAAATGAAGATAGAAAGAGATCTGGTAGGCCCAAATCCACAACAAATCAAGAGGACAACTTCATTAGAGTTCTTTCTAAACGGAATCGACGCTTAACTGCACCACAGATCACTGCAGCTCTGAATGATACGCGAGAAACACCCATTTCAACAACTACTGTTAAAAGACGCTTACTGTCTGCGGGATTAAGAGGATGTGTTGCTGCTAAAAAACCCAAACTAACAAATCGACATAAGAAAAATAGACTAGAATGGGCAAAAGCGCATAAAAACTGGACTATAGAACAATGGGAAAATGTCCTTTGGAGTGACGAATCAAAATTTCAGATTTTCGGATCCAATAGACGTGTCTTTGTACGCCGGTCAAAAGAAGAGAGGGCTTCAGAGGCATGTACAGTGCCTACCATCAAACATGGTGGTGGTAATGTCATGGTTTGGGGGTGTTTTGGCAACAGTAAACCCGGCAATCTTGTGAGGATAACCGGAAAATTAAACAAGGAAGGCTATTTAAAAATTCTCCAAGATTCTGCCATACCCAGTGGACTAAGTCTCATTGGTTCTGGATTCATTTTTCAACAGGATAATGATCCTAAGCATTCGTCTAAATTGTGCCAGAACTTTTTAAACAAGAAAAAAGCTGAAAACATTTTAAACATCATGCAATGGCCATCTCAATCCCCTGATCTTTCTCCCATTGAACTTGTTTGGGATGAACTTGACAGGAGGGTGAAAAGTCGTTGTCCTACGAGCTCAGAACATTTGTGGCAGCTATTAGAGAACGAATGGAACAAATTAGATAAAGATTATTTTAAAAAATTGATTAATAGAATGCCCAGAATATGTGAGAAGATTATAAAGGAGAAAGGTGGACACTTTGATGAAGCTAAAATTTAATCTAATTTACCATTGTATATTATTTTTTTATTTTGTTTAAGTTAGTTTCTGTTTGTTCTTTATTTTTTTATCAATACATTTAAATTTAAATGACTTAGTTTGGTTTTATTCGATTTTACCTTGCTGCTTCCAAACTTTTGGACGGTAGTGTATTTCTTAATTTGTACAGAACAGTGCCTATTGATACAGCTAATTTGCTACGTTTTTTTCAATCAGGTGGTTATTCAACAACGATTTGGCCACGCATAACGTTATGAAAATCTGGTATCTGGTGGCTAAGCGAGACGAGGTATGCATCTGTAAACATATGCTTATCAATAACCAGACTGCAAAGGCGGCGTAATGGTTAAGATACTGACCAACCGTACCAGTGTCGAATGTTCGTTTCCTCTACAGGCGAATACTTTGTTGATTTAAATTATTGTTCTGAGTCTAGGTGTAATTTATGTCCCCTCAATACAAGGATAATTTAGTACGAGGTGTTGTTTTATAAAAAAAAAACCATCTCTGTGATTCAATCAACAGAATAATAATAAATATATATTACCTGTTCGTGATGATGTAGTGCGGCACTGGCGAGCGTAGCAAGCGCATGCGCTGCGTCGGTGGGTGGCAATGGAGCAGCGCCATTAGCGGCCGTCCCCGAGCTACTCACCGCCCCCTCGCCCTCCGCACCACCGGCCTCTATCCCTGCGCTATCACCACCAACGGGTTCGGCACTCTCCGCCGCTACCGAAGACGACACTCCCGCTCCACTCTCCTCCCCAGCACCAGTCAATACTGGCAGATCTGTACTTGTAAAATATAGTTCCGTTTTTATTTTTAGTCTTAGAACCGTTCGGATAAACAACTTTTTAGGTAGCACTTAGAGCATTCTATATGATACATAACAACATTGATTTTAATTGTTGCCATATATGGGAGTTTAAAAAGGAAATCATGTTAAAATAGACAAATTTATGGTTATGCTCAGCATAGCAAGTCTACTATGAAGAAGTGGAACTAAAGAAAACAGAATAACAATAATTTCAGACAAGTTTTTTAAATCAGTTGACGATGTGGAAATCATTAACGTTTAGTAATAATTAAATGTCAGATTGAAATCTAAATATAAAACACAATAAAAAAAATAAAAAAAAAAACTATCATTACTCGCCTGGCATCGAAGTTGGCGACAACAATGCTGACCCATTCGCATTCATAGTAATCCATCCTCTTGGCATGGAGTCACTGACTGTGGGCATTGTGTCAGCTGAACCCTCCATCTCAGATGTGTCAGCATCACCGGATCTGGACAAAAATTATTATCACCGTTTGTATTTTGAACTGTGTATGCTTTTAAATTTAAAAAAAGTACTTGTGTAGAACATCTATAATAGTTTTATATAGTGCTGTGTGGTAGCGCATACGAATATTACGAACCCTTACATTGCTCGTGGATGTAGTAAAAAACTATTAAGAGCTTTATATCGACCTGGGCTAACACCATTTGATGCAGTTTGGTCAACAATTACATTCCCAAAGAGGGTTAACATCAGTCAGGCGACCGGTCTAAAACTATTACCAATAACATATGCAATATGTAGGAGGAGGGGTACATAGTGCGTCGACCCCAAGTAATTGGGATAAAAGCAGGAGAATGACGATGATGATACTTTTTCTACATGTTGAAATAAGGACAATATACAGGGTGTCCCAAAATTCAACGATAAGCCGGCACCAGCAGGTGGACCTACATATGACTACTCGAGAACAAAAAAGAAAAAAATTCTACCTTGATTTTTTTTTTCATTACGACAAAAAAAACCGATTTCTTTAAAAATCGTCATCTTTTATTATATTATTAAGTGCCATTGCTACAATTTTACAAGTAATTCTGTGATTTTTTTTTGTATTGGCAAGGTAAGTAGCACTACTATCGATCACAACCATTAAAAATTCCAGAATATCTATAGTTTTTACACAAAAATCAACCAAAACTATGTTTTTTTCATAAATTATGTAAGATTTTGACTTTCAGCTCACTTTCACTCATCACAGTGAAAAAAAAAAGTATGGACACTACTGTGGCAAATAGTATTAAAAATTGGCGCAACTAACTACAATTCTAAAATGGTATAACATTCTAGGCAAACTAGCCACAAAAATATACTTAGGTGTACTATTTCAAAATAACAACCATATTTCGAAAATTGTTAGTGTTGATAGTAATCACTTCTACTATGTAGCCAAAATGTTTTTGTTGCAAGTTCTCAGAATTTGAATGAGACATGTGCGTAGTCCATAAGATAACATAAGTTAGACAGAGATAGATATAGAGAGATTAGAATTTACTATATTATTAAAATTACAATAAATGTTCGAATTGTTTGCCATTGGCAGTAATGCAGGCACGACATCGCCTTAAAAATGAACGTTTTATTTTTCTTGCATATCTGATTCTGTTCATGTGATCCACAGCCTGAATTATTTTTTGGCGAAGCTCGTCCAAGGTTGCAATGGGTTTTGAGTAGACTCTGTCCTTTAGACAACCCCAATAGAAAAAGTCCAGGGGATTTAGATCAGGTGAACGGGGTGGCCATAAGATAGGACCAAGTCGCCCGATCCAACGCCCTGGGTACTCTTGGTCTAAGTACTCTCGCACAGGGCGGGCATAGTGAGCTGGGCAACCATCGTTTTGAAACCACATGTTTTGCAAATTACTTAAGGGCACGTCTTCTAATAATCCTGGTAACTCATTTTGTAAGAAGTTCAAATAGCTATTGCCATCTATGTTTCCTTGTAACTCAAAGGGCCCTATCACTTTTCCATTTATTATGCCCGTCCATAGGTTAACCTTAAATTGATATTGGGATTTGTCTTCTCTCACCAGGTGCGGATTTTCATTGTTCCAGCTATGAAGATTGTGAAGATTTAAATAGCCATCTTTCTTGCAGGTTGTTTCATCCGATCATAAAACTTTGTATAAGAATTGGGGATCTTCCCTGTGTTTTTGCAGCATTACACGGCAAAATGCGACCCGCAGTGGATAGTCCCGCGGTAATAACGCCTGCACGCGCTTGTAATGATATGGATGAAACTGGTGACGTTTTAAAATTCTATGTGCAGTACTTTTTGGAATTCCCGTTGCTACTTATATGGCACGTACAGAGGTAGTTGTATCGCTTTCTATTTCATTGAGAACTTCTTCATCGTGTTCCGATCTAGGTCTTCCAGCGTTTCTCCTGTCAGATGGTATACGACCCTCCGAAAATGCTTGATGCACGTTAATAAATACGCGATAATCCGGATACCTTTGAAGAGTAGGGTACCTTGCTCGATATAATCTGCTAGCAGCGTTGGCATTGCATCGGCATTCTCCATAAATTAGGTGCATATTAGCGTATTCTAACGCTGTATATGGTAGCGGCATAATGAATGCTAAACACTTGAAAATAAGGCAAAACTTCTTTAAAAAAACACAAAATCACAGTCTAAAATAATGCCAAGTCAGGTCAATTTCCAGGTCACTTAATTCAATCCAAAGTCGTTAGTACCAGAGCCACTTTAATTAAAACAGAACGGTGTGCAGTAAACAAAGAAGTAGAGCGTACTGACTTGCTGTGCTGCTGAGGACATTAATTACTTCTCTACCTGCATTAATGTTACTAAACAATTAGCATCTATCTATCTCCCTCTAACGTATAATCTCTCTATCTCTGTCTAACTTATGTTATCTTATGGACTACGCACATGTATCATTCAAATTCTGAGAACTTGCAACAAAAACATTTGGGCTACATAGTAAAAGTGATTACTATCAACACTAAAAATTTTCGAAATATGGTTGTTATTTTGAAATAGTACACCTAAGTATAATTTGGTGGCTAGTTTGCCTAGAATGTTATACCATTTTAGAATTGTAGTTAGTTGTGCCAATTTTTAATACTATTTGCCACAGTAGTGTCCATACTTTTTTTTTTCACTGTGACGAGTGAAAGTGAGCTGAAAGTCAAAATCTTACATAATTTATGAAAAAAACATAGTTTTGGTTGATTTTTGTGTAAAAACTATAGATATTCTGGAATTTTTAATGGTTGTGATCGATAGTAGTGCTACTTACCTTACCAATACAAAAAAAATCACAGAATTACTTGTAAAATTGTAGCAATGGCACTTAATAATATAATAAAAGATGTCGATTTTTAAAGAAATCGATTTTTTTGTCGTAATGAAAAAAAAAATCAAGGTAGAATTTTTTTCTTTTTTGTTCTCGAGTAGTCATATGTAGGTCCACCTGCTGGTGCCGGCTTATCGTTGAATTTTGGGACACCCTGTATGTATATACATTTAACATTTTATTATTGTATGTAAGATATTAGAATTTTGTTTGTGTTGGCAACTCCAACTTTTCTTATGGTAACTCTATAGGTACTGCCTATGTTAAAAACATTAACAAATAATAAAATATAACATATTTCGCTAGTTAAATACTGTTTTCTTTATTTAATCCTATCAGGTAATTGTTCCAGGTCATAGTTCTTTTTAGGGTTCCGTACCTCGAAAGGAAAAAACGGAACCCTTATAGGATCACTTTGTTGTCCGTCCGGCCGTCTGTCTGTCTGTCAAGACCCTTTTTCTCAGGAACGCGTGGAGGTATCAAGCTGAAATTTATATCAAATACTCAAGTCTACTGTCCCTTGTAGCTGTGAAAAAATCAAACTTCTAAGCTAACGCAATCAAAAGATACAGCTGTTTATGTCGCAAATTTCTGCAAATTTTCGACACTCGCAAGGGAATCAAAACCTACAGGGTACTTCCCGTGAACTCAAAATCTTGAAATTTGGTATGAAGCAACGTCTTATAGCACAGATAAAGGAAAAATTGTGAAAACTGTAAATTTTTGATTACATCATATATAAAAAATATTTTTATTAATTTTAAACTCACTACCCATTTTCACCTGAACGTGTAGAGGTATTAAATTGAAATTCGTATCAAATACTCAAATTTAAAAATTATCCTGTATTCATTCTATGCACTTTATTAATTAAATTACTTCCTACTACATTTAAGGTTATATTGATACCGAATATTTATGTATGTTTATGTATGTATATGTATGTAGGTAATCTATAGCGTACCTTATACACAGAATTACCAAGAGGTATTCGTTGAAGGTCATACAGGCATACGCACCGACTTCGGCATACTTCGACGACGAGGTGGAGACATTTTACGAGGACATCTCGAAAGCCATACACGTGTCCAAAACCCACCTCACTGTATTTGTGGGAGACTTTAACGCGAAACTGGGCAAAGGGAGTGATGATAAGTTGGGGGTAGGGAAACATGAATATGGACAGAGAAACCAGAGAAGCTGGAAACTGGCTGATTTTCTGGAGAAGGAAACCCTCTTTATGATGAATTCCTTTTTCAGGAAGCAGCCACAAAGGAAATGGACCTGAATTAGCTCCAATGGTTCAATAAAAAACGAGATAGACTTTATCTTGTCGCACAAACGACAGATATTCAATGATGTCTCAGTGATCAGCAGGATTAAAACTGGGAACGATCACCGAATAGTACTAGGCACATTAAATATCCAAACAATAGTCAAACGGTCACGCTTGATGAAGTCTACCCTCTGACCTACACCTGTCCAATACCAGAAACTCGAAAGCTTTCAACTCCAACTATACCATCGCTTAAAATGCCTAGACGAGGGTGAATCTCCAAATGATATGAACATTATGAACAACAGGTTCATGGAAACTGTCCACGTGGTTGGGTCGAAATTTTTCAGGCTCACCGCGCTAATATATCTATAAAACTTTCTGACCAGACTCTCAAGCTCATGGTGCGGAGAAAAGAACTGCCAATGCAGTCTTCAGCCGATTAGGCCGAACATATGCAGCTAAATAGGCAGATCTCCAGGCTACGCTATATTCGCCAATTTAATACGCTTCTAAGAAGTGATAGGGCGGAACCGCGGCTCAAAAGTGTTTGCACAAAATCTGTCTATTGGGCAAATTCAAATGACTTGGTCCAAGATCCCAGATCCAAGCTAACTCGGCACTATACCGAAGAAATGCCGGACATTAGCTTGTGCGATATCAGAATAGCACTCAAACAACTAAGAAACGGTAAAGCACCGGGAAATAACGGCATTACGGCTGAGTTCCTGAAGCCAAGCGGCAAGCCGGTCTTAAAAGCCCTTTATAAGCTATTTAGTTCCGTTACCCTCGGGGGCGGCGTTCCAGAGTCGTGGACTAGGAATGTGATGGTGCTGTTCTTCCAGAAGGGCGACAAATCTTTTCTAAACTACAGACCCATCTCACTCTTGAGCCACGTCTACAAGTTGTTTTCGAGGGTCATTACCAATCGACTCACGTGCAAGTTTGATGGTTTCCAACCACCCGAACAAGCTGGCTTCCGAAAAGTCTATAGCACCGTAGACCATATCCTCGCACATTGGCAGATTTTCCAGAGGACCGAGGAGTACAATCGGCCTCTGTGTATAGTGATTGTGGACTATGAGAAACCCTTTGATTCAGTCGAAACTTGGGCGGTGCTGCAGTTCCTTCAGCGGAGCCAAATCGATCATCGTTATATCGAAGTGCTGAAGTGTTTGTATAGGAACGCCACAATGTCAGTTCGTATCCGGGATAAGAGTAGGAAACCCATCCAGTTGCAGAAAGGCGTGAGACATGGAGATGTCATCTCTCCGAAACTGTTCACCACTGCACTGGAAGATCTCTTCAAGCTCTTAGACTGGACCGGACTCGGCATCAGCATAAATGGCAAATACATCACTCACTTTCGATTTGCAGACGATATATTCGTTATGGCAGAATTCATGGAGGACCTTGACACCATGCTCAACGATCTCAGCAGAGTATCACTACTGGTGGGTTTACGATTGAACATGGACAAGACGAGTCATGTCAAATGCCCATGGCATTCCTGTACCGGTCCTAGTTGGCAATGCGATTCTCGAAATTGTCAATCTTTATGTTTACCTTTTTTTTTGCGGTGGGCTATGGAGTGGCCACGCTCCGCCAAATCAGTCCGGGGCGACACAAGAGGCTGCGCGCGACCCCATAGACCTACTCTGCAAGCATCTCTCTTCGCCATGTGAGCGGGCCACCGGTACCCGATCTTTGTCTTCGGTGGCCCGCCCGGCGGTTCACGCTCACGGGTTTCTCTCGAGTCGATGCGCCGACAGCTTTTGCTGTCGGGGCATCATCCTCACGCGGTGGCCTCACTTCGGGTGACCGGGCTAGTCCCCGGTCCAATCTCCCGATGCCTCGGCTAGGACGGCATCATTATGTTTACCTTGGACAAACAGTCCAATTAGGTAGATCGAATTTCGAGAAAGAGGTCAGCCGACGATCCAACTCGGTTGAGCAGGGTTCGGGCAACTTAAGAGGATCTTCTCATCCAACATACCTCAGTATCTAAAAACACAGTTCTACGACCAGTGTGTATTACCAGTGTTGACTTATGGCACGGAAACGTAGTTCATAAATGTAGACCTCATAACAAAGCTCAAAGTCGCTCAGCGTGCTATAGAGCGGGCTACGCCCGGGATTACTCTGTACGATAGAATCCGAAATACGGAAATCCGCAGAAGAACGGGTGTAACCGACATAGCACCAAGAATTAGCACGTTGAAGTGGCAATGGGCAGGCCACATCGCTCGAAGAACCCAAAACCGCTGGGAAGAAAGGTTCTAGACTGGTGACAGCGTACCGGACGAAGCAGTGGAGGGCGCCCCTGCACTAAGTGGACAGACGACCCGGTGAAGGTTGGTGGGCGTCGTTGGATGCAGGCGGTACAGAACCGCACTCTGTGGCGTAACATTAGGGAGGCCTAAGTCCAGCAGGGGACGAGAATAGGCTAAAATGATGATGACACCAAATTTTGTACCTCTATATCTTGGGACCCTCTAGATAAATTTGTATATTAAATTTTATAAACAGAGCTTAAAGTTTATTATTACTTATAACGAACGATATTATAGATCACTAACCTAACCCCTTTTTTTCTTTATTTCTTTCTTTGCAGGGTGGACCATGGATGTGGTCGCGCCCCGACAAATCGATCCGGGGTGACAAAAGAAGCGACGCGCGACCCCATGGACCCACCCTGCAAACACCTCTCTTCGCCGTGCGAGCGGGCCACCGGTACCCGATCTTTGTCTTCGATGGCCCGCCCGGCGGTTTACCGTTACGGGTTCCTCCCGTGTCGACGCCCCGACAGCTTTCGCCGTGGGGGCGTCGCCCTCACGCGGTGGCCTCACGTCGGGTGACCGGACAATTCCCCGGTCCGATCACCCGAAACTAACCTAACCCCTAGAAAGTTCAAATTTGGCATCCAGATAGATAAATGTGTGAATACAAATCCCATCACCATCCATCATCACTCATCTTATCCATCCCTATCCCTCTCCATTCATCCTAGCCACCCTCACTTATTCTATCCCTCTCAATCCATTCCCACTCATGCCATCCATCCCTACTTCATACCACTCCCTCTATCAGCACTCGCACACACAAATGAGTTGAAAATAGCGGCGTAGTGTGGGTATTACGGCATAACAGCGTTACATCATTTGCCTTAGTACCCAATTTATCATTTGCAGTAGTCAAAACGATTTTACTGCCCAGGCGCGCAAAAACATGTCTCACATCACAAACATCCAATACCTATCTATTATATTATATACAGGTATAGTGAGTTTGAAAAATACAACAACCATCAACGACGACTGTCCTCACACCTCTACTGGTGTTCGCCCTATTCCTGTAGTGCGCCCGGTTGCTGCCTGACCACACCATAGCACTACGCACTCACTTTCTTATCGTCCTAACTTTCGAAATATTGTACCAAACCACACTGGATTAGGAGCAAAAAAAATGTATTTTAAATATTGAAAGCGATAAAAGCATTTGTTTGCATAAGAATTAATGCGTTACTACAAAATGTGCATCAGAAATAAATATAAAAAATTATTGTTATTTTTAATTTAATATTTTAACGATAATAGCTTACACATAAAAATAGATATATGCTGTCTGTATCTTTAAAAATTATAGCCTATGTATTATTTCTGTGTATAAGCTATATAACGTTTCATCAAAATCCATTCAGTAGTTTTTGCGTGAAAGAGTAACAAACATACATCCATACATCTACATATTCATACATTCTTACAAACTTTCGCGTTTATAATATTAGTAGGATTGGTTATCATTTCAGCTTATAAAATTTCCACTGCTAGGCCAGAGCCTTCTCTACTATAGGAGGGAAATTGATCTATTATAATCCCGCTGGTCAGACAGGGGTCAGAGGGTTGCTATAGTTTTATTTCTAGTTTTACTTCTCTTGCATATACCCTACATGCACTCGAAGTAAACGTGTCTAGCGACAGCCACATAGGGGTTACCCTCTGCTGTTAAGCAATAAGGACTATAAGGGGTTACCGTACAGTATCGTGGACTGCATCCACCATGCTAGCAGGTGACCCGCCCTGGGAGCTTGAAGCGGAGGTCCAGGTAGAAGCCTACCGGCTTCGTGCTACGGCGCGAGCCTAGAGTGAGCAGATCTCTGACAGAGATCTAGACAGTGTGATGGTGACGGCCTGGGGAACCTTGATCCAGCGATGAAGGGAGGATATAGAATCCTCCGTAACAGGAAGAGAAACAGAGGAGGCTGTTGGTCCACATCTATATCGCTGGATCAATAGACGGCATCATGTTTATTCCTGCATTAGTATTTTGTGTGACGCAATTAAATCACTAATTAGAATTGATAAAAACTTTTTAATTTCTATACAGAAGCAACATTATCGACATGATCTATGTAAAGAAAACATCGAATATACGCTTATTAATATAGACCATAAAAAAATTTAAAAAAAAGCAAATAACGACAATCACGCAGTATCGAAATTGTTTTGCTAACTCCGCCCCCTCACTCCTGTAATCCCCGCGATGCCCTTTGCATGATGCCATTTTGTGTGACGCAATTAAACTACTAATTAAAATCGATAAAAACTTTTTAATTTATATACAGAAGCAACATTATCGACATAATGTCTTTGACCAAAATAGTCAATATACGCCAATAATATACGCCGCGCTGAGGCGGCCTCCCGAACTTGCGCGGTATAGTGCAGAACTAAAAAATATGGCAAAAATCACTCCAGTGACAAAATGGAGTCCATGCCAATATTTCACCCATGCATTGTATCAACCATTTGGCCGCCTCTGGCTGAATTATGTTTCAACATTATTCTAATTCTAAGCCTATCACTAAATATTTGAAAAATCAAATAAATAGATACTTACATATTTGATTGCTGTTCTTGTGTCGCCAAAGAAAGGGAATGTAATAAATTTGGACCATTGGCTGTTGAAGAAATTAGAGGGGTTTCAGTTTGGCCACTACTGGAAATATCAGCTCCGCCTTCAGGTGTACTCGAGCTACAAAAAATATCAACAATGGTATATTAAAAAATAATAATCACCACCTCAGCCAGAAGGCACGTGTAGCAATACATAACGCAGTGCTTGTCCCAACATTACTGTATGGAAGCGAGAGTTGGGTATGCAGAAAAGAGTATGATAGTAAAATTAATGCGGTCGAAATGCGATCTCTGCGGCAAATCTGTGGAGTTAGGCTGACCGACCGCATTCGTAACGACGACGTAAGAGAGCGAGTAGGTATGAAAGAGAGTATTGGTGTAAAGATGCGAAAGGGAATGCTCCGATGGTTCGGACATGTGGAAAGAATGCCGAACGAACGCCTGGTTAAGAAGATATACAATGCGAAAGTGGAAGGATGTAGGTACCGAGGGAGACCGAGACTAACCTACCTAGACCAGATCGGTCATGTACTGAAAGAAGGTGGAGTCAAGAGTCTCCGAAACCGGCGAGCGTGTATGAAGAGAATTATGAATGTTGAGGAAGCGAGTGAAGTATGCAGAGATAGAGTTCTCTGGCACTCTGTTCTCTCTGCCCACCCTGCAAGGGATATGGCGTGATGATATGTATGTATGTATGTATATTAAAAATATTTTTTTTTGTGTGGTGATGGAGCAAGAATACTATTCAACACCCTCTTTTTATCTGTGGGTGTCGTTAAAGATGACTATGGGATATAATTTTCATATAATGTATACGCAAGAAAAGAAAAATTGGGCATAAAATCTTATATCAACCAGTATGACCGGCGTGGTTATAATAGGTCTATTCCCCTCCTTATTGTGAGAGTTTCGTACCCAGTCGTGGGATGTATGGGGGTCGAGATGATTAAAAATATAGAGCATTTGCTGAATGATGAACATAGAATCATGGACAGATAGAAGATTTTAATTTTGAACAATGCCCAATAGTAGACTAGGTACTACAGGAATACTGACAGAGAGACATTACTGAATAGTATCTACAGACTGGTAGACTTAACTGTATAAAAGGTTGTAACTTAGTTATCGACCTCATGCCAAGTGTCGTAGAATGCAGGGAAATTCTTTAGTTGATCTACAAATGATTGTACTGAATTTAGTTGCAATTTTGGCCATTAACTATAAGTTTGTAAAGAACCTGCGACACAAGGTATCTTTCAATATTGTGGGTCTTTCATAAAGAATATATTTCTAAATACCTAATGCCAGTACTAAGAACCTCCTGGGCTGCACTGCTTATGTCATTAACATCATCGCTACTTGCAACACCCTCTCCACCACCCATATCTTCATCCATTGTACTTGATTCATCTAAAATAGAAAATGAAATTATATAAAACCAATATATACTAAAGATAAATTTTCATAGAAAGACAGAATATGTATAGAATCCACCGACATAAGATGACTAAGGGATATAAACAAATAACATTACTGCAAGATGAAAAACTTCACAATCTTATAGGAAACACTTAAGAGTCACAGACTGACCAATCTTATTGGAAGCGCCCTATGTAACAACAGGATAATAATATAATTGTCGCCACCGCTTACTTGCTGGTGGGAGTAGTATATCGGCTAGTTTGGGAAAGTGGACAGCTCTCTTTTGGAAAAAGTATAACAGCTTACCTATATATAATAGACTAGAAAAAAAAATAGCTGTGGTAGTGGCTATGAATACTACCAACACTTACTTCGCTTGTGAATGTCGTAAACGACGACTAAGAGCCTTATGATGACTTGGGCCATCTCTATCTGATGCCGTTTGGTCAACAATTACATTCCCAAGGAGGGTTGATATCTGGCAGGCGGTCGGTCATAAAACTATTGCCAATAACTTTTACAATATGTACTATGAAACAAGAGTACATATTGTATCGACCCCAAGTAATTGGGATGAAAGTAGAAGAATGATGAATAGACTAGGATAATATATATTTTTCTTATCTTATTCTTTCCTTAATCTTTATTTAATAGACAGTTCAACTATTCAGCCTAATTTGAGAACATATTTGATTGATAATCTAAAAATTACTCCCTAGGGAAATGGACTGACTACATACATACATACATATCATCACGCCATGTCCTTTGCAGGGTAGGCAGAGAGAACCGAGTGCCAGAGAACTCTATCCTTGCATAATTCACTCGCTTCCTCAACATTCATAATTCTCTTCATACATGCTCGCCGGTTTCGGAGACTCTTGACTCCACCTTCCTTCAGTACATGACCGATCTGGTCTAGGTAGGTTAGTCTCGGTCTCCCCTGGTACCTACATCCTTTCAATTTCGCATTGTATATCTTCCACTTCCACTTAACCAGACGTTCGTTAGGCATTCTTTCCACATGTCCGAACCATCGGAGCATTCCCTTTCGCATCTTTACACCAATACTCTTTAATACCTACTCGCTCTCTTACGTCGTTACGATTTCGATTTCGATCGCATTAATTTTACTTTCATACTCTTTTCTGCATACCCAACTCTCGCTTCCATACAGTAATGTTGGGACAAGCACTGCATTATGCATTGCTACACGTGCCTTCTGGCTGAGGTGGTGGTTACCGAGACGTTGCCCCAAAGCTCCGTTCACTCTATTTCTCGAATTCACTCTTCGCTCTATATCAGTGGTGTACCTTCCTATGTGATTGGCTAAATCCACATCCAAGATATACAAATTCATCCAATGGACTGACTAAATTGGTTATTATATTGCAAGTTACTAATAATACCTCTTTACATTATAATATCTTTCCCATATGGTGGTGTGTTAAAAATACATGATGTTACTTTTGCATGGAGCTAATAACAACAGGTTAAAGATGCTCATGACATCAGAATATTGGGCAGCAGCACTATCAGAGAAACTTATGGCATCAACTGGGATCACTAAACTGAATGCTAGACTTGATAATTATAACATTATCCCCTTTCATGCAGAGCCTTATGTCCAACAGTGGACCTCTAAAAAATTGATGATGAGTATTTTCTATACTAGATTTACCATCTTGCACTATTGGGGCACCATCTCCCTCACCAACACCACTGTCAGTAGGCATTGCTGAACTTATAGACTGATCAGGAGACTCTTCATCAGCACCTTCTAGTCCTTCTTCGTCATCTATACCCGGTTCATCTTTCACCATTGGCTCTAGTTGACTTTCAGTATCCTAATGAAGATATATTCAATTAATCTCTAAAATAAAGTATGGTAAACAGAATATGCACAACAGATCTTGTACATTTAGTTCTTAGTCACATCTTTAACTCATAGATATCCAGTGTGGATATAAGTCATAATCACCAAAGTGCTAGTGAAAATTACATTGTAGAAAAAGATATTCATTCTTCATGGCTCTTACAGAGCATTCAGAAAAATGGAAGCTTTGCTCATTCCATAATATTCTGTATTCTAAAGGGTGAAGAAATACCTATACAAATAAATCACATTGCTTCAAGAAAAGATAATCATTGGGAGGAAAGTTGGAGGAACGGAGTGGTGATCACAAATCCAACAATCCCATGCACCACCAGGTGAACTGACAATATGATGACCTGTAGGTACATTTCGACCAGCTATGCGGCGGTGAGCGCAGAGAGAGCAGGACTATTTGCCTACAAGTTCAATGTCACACGCATGAGTATATGCCTACATCGATTTTTTATAGTACAAGTATATTGACCGCTTATCAGTATGGCAATTTAATCAAAAGTTAGGTACTATTTTTTTTATTGATTTGGATAGTGTATCATGGTGTCATACACCCCCTTCAAGGATTCTAATTAAATCGGCAACCTGTATATAGATTATAGATATTAACACCCATAGTTTTTATGAAACTACTTTCAATAGTGGTAGGACCACGCTGTTGATAGTTCTCTGTCTGCAGCCGCAGGCTGGTCCGTCCGGGGTAGTACCACACTCTCACAGAAGATTGACATATGAGTAATGGAAATGTGCTATTGCCCTTCGTTCGGTGAACGAGAGAACCGGATGGCCAATTGGGTGGGTTTGGGGTTTATATTGGTAGGCAACGGCCTAGTTATACCCTTGGTCTTGCAAAGGTCCATGGGCAGCAGTGACACTTACCATCAGGTGTGCTGCTTGCTTGTTTGCCACCACTAGCAATAATAAAAAAAAACTAGTTATTAGTCTTCATTTAAGTACACTTGTATTAACAATGGCCAAGAAGCAAATTAAAACTATAAATTATTACAAAACTGCTTACAGGGGTGGACAAACAGTTGTCTCCAATATAGGCAGATTCATCAGCAACTGTGCCTGTGGTAGTATCATCTATATCCATTTCTTCTTCTGCTTCTGGGTTAGCTGAAAAAGAAGTTCTATGTTACATACTGAATGGAGTAATAATACATCATTACAAATGAAAATACCCTGATCTAAGAAGTGGTATGTACTCTTATATATTTTATTTATGAGTACAAATAGAAAAATATATAAAATTACCAAAACAGTTCTATTAAATACCAAATATGAATGTTGTTGTTGATATTGTGTTGCATGAATACTGTATAAGTATATTTTATGCTTAATTATATGTCTTATGTGCTAACAATTCACAAAATCTGTATTTATAGAATGCACAGACTTGGAAACTGTCATATGCATATGTTTTTAGGCCTTCATATTTCTTAAGTATATACTATTGACATCAGTTCATACCAGAATTAATAATCTACAACTTTGCGCTTGTTTTGAAACTTTATGAAAGGCAAATTTTATAAAAATGTGCACATACAGCATTATTTTTTTCTTTAGTACTCTACAGCAAATTGAAAGTGAAAAGCAGTTTTTTATATAGGTAATATATAATAATAATTTCTACAGCAGCAAAAAAGAAGTAACTATCAAAAAAGACATGTACGACCATTACTTATTTAACTACAAATTAAGTTTCTTTCACTACTATTGTACAATTTGGTTATCTTTTACTAATCTAAATTAATAGATTACCTTGTTCGTCAAGATGGGGCTCTTCTATCTCTGGAAGCTGCGCTGAAGCGTCGGCGTCTATGCCATCGCTGCTACTCGTGGGGCCTCCATTTGCGGCTACAATTCATATGTTTTTTAGTAGTATAATCGTGCATATTACTAATTAAAAACCATATCAGCATAAATAAAGTACATACAAAATAACAAAAATGAAATAAAATAACGGCGTTGCTTACTAACGCTACTACAGCCACGTATGAAACCCATATCAGTATTTTATTGAGGTAATAAGATATATTACCTGATTCTTCAGGCGCGGCAGCTTCTTCCTGACTTGAAACATTATCATCGGTGGGTTCAACAGTATCTTCAGCTTGATTTTCTTCTACAGGCGACACTTCCGCGCCATCAGGCACATCATCATGCAACGCTGGCTCTGATTCCATTGCACCAAAAAAATAACTTAAAAGCTATACGATATATAAAAATATTGAAACTTCATACACAATTATACGGTAAATATACACATCTCCATTTATTTGCCGAAAATAAATTACTTTTTGACAAGCATAAATTCTCAAACCAAACTCAAGTTTCAAAACACAGATAATACAAACTTATCCACTTACACAGAGTAGTACACCAGCTTCACGCGACAGTGTTTACTTAGCTGCCAGCTATATAAATGGCATTTGTCTTGTCGATTATGTACCAAAAAAACATATGGGCATCACTGCAATAAAATCGTCTTATGGCTTTTATGTTACTGATTTAGCAATTTTTAAATGACAGTCGATACGTGGAATAATAATATTCTTCTGAAAATGAGACTCCACTACTAAATTGCGACTACACAGATAGCATAGTAGTAGAGATTGATTCCTCTTCGCGCACCCGTAGCGACGAGACGTCTCCGTGAAGCCTGCGATCGCCCTAGACTCCCCGCAGAGCCACTGCTATTGTCGCAGGTTGTCTAGGAATAACTGCGGGCAACTGGGGTCAAGTCCGGTACGGGCTCGATCTGCCGTGGCGGTGTTGTTGCGAGACTTGTGAGTTGCTGCCAAACTGTCGTTGAACTTGGGTCACCCGGAGCAGGCCGTACTGCCAGTAGACGGCGACTAAGATGCTGCCTAGTAGCGAATTGCCTCAAACCGGACTCCCTCCAGACTCCGCGAGTCTCATCCGGACCAGTCGTACCGCTAACGCAGTGACATTAGCGGGGGAGCCCCATGAGTACATCAACCACAAGGATCAGTTATTCTCAAACAGCCGAGAAAGAACACCATAGGAAGAGGGCCACGTCCTGAAACTGTTTTACGCACCCAGGTAGTCGTACACTACATAGTAGTTAAGGTTACCTAGCCAAATATCGTGAGTCCGAGTCACACATAAGACAATACTTTGTGTGATCCAGAAACTGTTGTTTTGAATCTGGATGTAACTTTTGTCCATTAAATTAAATAATGTTGATAAGATTTTATGTGTAGTGAATATGATATAACAGTGTTTTACATCTACAAAGGACGAAGGACAAAGGACTAGCGATGAGACGAATGGTATTTTTTTCAATTCGAATCAATCGAATTAAAATTATTATTGATTCGAATCACAATTCGAATTGATTCGAATCGTCACGTGGGAGTCGTCAAATCGCGCGATGAATTCGCGAAAGCATTACAGTCGAATTCGTACTCGTATGTCGAGTCATCCGCCTGTTAAGCCGAGTTGGCGAGTTTATAACTCGTTTACATTATTATTCATTTTAAATTATTTATACTGTTTGTTGTATTACCAATATTTATAACTACAGGAACATAGTTTACACGAAACTGTTTCCATCTTCATTTTTATTAAAAAAACTCCCAGTTCAAACTTTTATTTCCTCTAGACGACTCTTTGCAAATGTAATAGGTACGTTAAACGAATGGAATTGTATCCAACCAACTCGTGATTCTTAGAACATTTCATGTATTTTCGTATTTTCTCACTCGTAGAATTCATTCGTTAGATTATTCGACTCCGTATTAGAACGAGAGAGCGAATCAACGAATGTCCAATTAGGCCGAGTCGACTGATCGCTGCGCCGCAGCGGTCGCCCGCGCTGCGAGTAGGTACGACACGAGTTAACGAATTGATTCGGTTTCGGTCAAAGGCGATTCGAATGAACGAGTCAATAGTCTTATTCGAGTTATTCGAATTAAACGATTCGAATTACCCATCGTTACAAAGGACAAAGGACGAAGGACAAAGGACAAAGGACAAAGGACAAAGGACAAAGGACAAAGGACAAAGGACAAAGGACAAAGGACAAAGGACCAAGGACCAAGGACCAAGGACAAAGGACAAAGGACAAAGGACAAAGGACGAATGACGAATGACGAATGACGAATGACGAATGACGAATGACGAATGACGAATGACGAATGACGAATGACAAATGACAAATGACAAGTGCTAAGTTACACGTGGCACATGACAAGTGCTAAGTGTCACGTGGCACATGACAAATGCCAAAGTATATTAGTGTTTTAACGTGTTATATTAGATAAGTTTGATGGCATTTTATGTAATGTGATGTGGCGGAACTACTGGGTTGTAGTAAATATCATATAAAAGTGTTTCACAAAGTTTTAGATTTCCATCAAAATTCCAACATGATACCATTAACAGTGTGGCCATAGCACTGTTGATGGAGACAATTTGACTTAGACAATAACTAACCTAAAAGACTAAAAACGTGAAGATATTTATAACTCGACATTGGCACCAATAGCTCGTATAAGTAGGTACCTGATGAAGAAAGAAGAAGACAAATGACAAGTGTCAAATGACAAAGGACAAAAGACAAAAGACAAAAGACAAGGGACAAGGGACAAATGACATATGCCAAATGACAAATGACATGTGCTAAGTTAGACGTGGCACATGACAAATGCCAAAGTATATTAGTGTTTTAACGTGTTATATTCGACTTTTGACGGGAATTTGAAAACGTCATGTGGTGCTCTTGTATTATATTCAATATTTTAGTGTTTTAACGTGTTATATTAGATAATTTTGATGGCATTTTATGTAATGTGATGCGCGGAACTACTGGGATGTCGTGAATATCATATAAAAGTGTTTTACAACGTTTTCATTTTCCATCAAAATTCCAACAAAATACCATCAACAGTGTTGCCATAGCACTCTTGATGGCGACAATTTGACTTAGACTATGACTAACCTGAAAGACTGAAGATATTTATAACTAGTTATTGGCGAAATCTTGTAAACGCCATTTAAAAAAAAAAAAAAAAAAAAAACGCGTTATATTAGATAATTTTGATGGCATTTTATGTAATGTGATGTGGCGGAACTACTGGGTTGTAGTGAATATCATATTAAAGTGTTTTACAACGTTTTCGTTTTCCATCAAAATTCCAACATGATAACATTAACATTGTGGCCATAGCACTGTTGATGGAGACAATTTGGCTTAGACAATAACTAACCTAAAAGACTAAAAACGTGAAGATATTTATAACTCGATATTGGCACTAATAGCTCGTATAAGTAGATAGCTGATTCCCAATACATATGAAGAAAGAAGAAGGCACATGACAAATGCCAACGTGTCACTTAGCACTTGTCACTTGTCATTTGTCTTCTTCTTCTTCTCTTTGTATATTGGCAATCAACTACTTATACGAGCTATTGGTGCCAGTGTCAAGTTATAATTATTTTTATGTTTATAGTCTTGTCAGGTTAGTCATTGTCTATATTAAAATATAGCTTGATCTCTGTGACAGATAGCGACAAAACCGATGAAGTAATTTTGAATACGCGTCATGTTTACAATTTTAATTTGTATTTTTTTTATTGTTTATGGTGGTAAACGAGCAAGCAGCACACCTGATGGTAAGTATCACTGCCGCCCATGAACCTTTGCAATACCAAGGGTATAACTTGGGACGCTGCCTACCAATAAAATCCCCAAGCCCATTCAGTTGGGCTTCCGGCTCTCTCGCTCACCGAACGACGCGTAATAGCACATTGCCACTACTCAGACGTCGATCTTCTGCGTGAGTGTGGTACTACCCCGGACGGACCGGCTCAAGGCTGTAGACAGAAAACTGTCAACAGCGTGGTCCCACCATAATTGATTATATCACCTATATTTTCATTCTTTAGGTGCCAGTTAGTTCTCAACTGAATTATGAATATAAAAATATGAATATTTACACCAAAATTAGTACCTCATATGTTTTAATATACTTAGTAACCATTTGATAAAAGTATGGTGCTTACGCAAGTACAAGATCATACTGAACTAAGAATAAGATAGAGATGGGACAATCGATAAACATGAATCGATAACATTCTTATTAATTATTTATAAAACAAGTAAAACCAATAAATACATTACCTATATAAACCACATGGTTACTCTATAAAATAAGTAAATTGTGTTAATTTAGTATTCAGACATCAGTTATAATATTAATAAGACCATTTCGATTATATTAAAAAGATAAATTATTTTATAAAATAAACATGATTATTCATGAAATAATCTGTGACCAAGAACTCATCGTCAACCTATAGGAATGCTCCAGCGATGATGATAATAGTGATGATGAACTTGGATATATTCCTTTCGAATAATAAAAAGAATTAATTAACAGCTTTAGTTTAAATTAAATAAAATCCATTAATTTAAATTCAATAAGATTTTCATAAATTGTTTTAAATTTAAAATCGATTCATCCATCCATTTGATCGAAGTTCAATAAGATTTTCATGCATTGTTTTTCAATTGCAGTAGCACATAACTTTAAAAAATAAGGAATTATATCGACAAAAATATGGACTGCATCGTAAGCGTGCGGGACTAGTGAGAACTGTCACAGATATCATGCTATATTTTATTGACTATAAGTCAAAATGTCGCCATTAACAGTGCAATGGCCACACTGTTAATGGTATCTTGTGGGAATTTTGATGGAAAACGAAAACGTTGTAAAGCACTTTTATATGATATTCACTACATCCCAGTTGTTCCGCTGCATCATATTACATAAAATGCCATCAAAATTATCTAACATAACACGTTAAAACACTAAAATATCGAATATAATACAAGAGCACCACATGACGTTTTCAAATTCCCGTCTTCTTCTTCTTCTTCTTATGTATTGGCAATCAGCTACATATACGAGCTATTGGTGCCAGTGTCAAGTTATAAATATTTTCACGTTTTTAGTCTTTCAAGTCAGTCGTTGTCTAAGTCAAATTGTCACCATTAACAGTGCAATGGCCACACTGTTAATGGTATCTTGTGGGAATTTTGATGGAAAACGTTGTAAAGCACTTTTATATGATATTCACCAGTATTTCCGCACATCAAATTACATAAAATGCCATCAAAATTATATAATATAACCATGGAAGTAATAAGTACTCTGTACAACAGGAATGAGCTCTATCTGTGCATTTTGCAGCAAAAATAATGAAAATAAAACCTTATGCTAAGGTAGTAAGAGTCTTGTTGCGCGCAAAATAAAAATGAAGCCGAGTGAGAGGGCAACCAGTGTACCCTGTGTCCCGTTCTAACAATGGACTTAGAATTGCCAGAGTTAAGTTGATTTCAATCCTTTCCTTGTTGGTAGAAAAATATGCGATTGATGTAATGTAATGAAGTAAAAACATTTACTTCTAAAATGTTTTTAAATATAAATAATAATTTATTACCGACATATTAAAGCAATATTATTTGTTGCTAAGTGTAAAACCTTATTAACGCAAACATTTTGCGATTGGGATATAGGTTTTCTTTTATATGTATGAAATACGGACACCTGACCTGACAACCCCACATGAAATCGTAAATAATAATAATAACATAATTTGTTAGTGAAGAATTACGGTGACCATGCATGACTATTCAATCCTAGTTCAAGAACAAATAACTTAAATACCTATGTATTTTTTTATGAAAATAACTTTGTTTAGATTTCAAATTTCCTAAAGATCTTAATGTCCCTAACATTAAGTTCTTTAGAAAATTTAGGAACAAAAAGAAAGCTATTGTGGAACAATGTAATAAAGATCAGTCGACATGATCGACATCAATAGATGATTTGTTAGATCTCGTAGATAACGCTTGTGTTTCAGATTTTAAACTGAACATTATTTTTTATATTGCTGGATATATCGTGAATGGGATGATTCACAAAATTTCTTGTTCAAATTGTGTGGTGTTATTGGATCACAACACCATAGAACACTGTTTATTACATTATTAAATCAATCGTTAAAAAACGTAAACAAAAATAAAATTATCATGTAGGTATGTCGTCCGAGAATTTTATAGCAAACTACATACATCGTTAGAATCAGCACATCCTCCTCAATCTATATTTGAAGATCCACATGATATTCTATTTATTGCGTTAGCGAATTCATATCTCAATTTACGTTTAACTCAATGCAAAATTAGAATCAAAGAAACATATAAGGAATAAGCTGGGTTTGCGGCAGAAACTTCACAAGACTGTCTTATTTAGCAATGTCTGATTTAGAATTAAACTTAAATGTAAACTTAACTCATCATTTGCCTGCCCTCATCCCACGCTAAGTGAGGTCGGCACAACATGTTCTTGCCTTCCATAATCTTCTATCAGCCGTCATATCTGCACTCACAACTTTCATACACATATCCTCGTTTACACAATCCATCCATCTCTTTTTGGGTCTCCCACGATTCTTACGGCCATCCACAAGCATATTGATAACCCTCCTTGTCACATGTCTTTCATCCCTCCTCATCACATGTCCATACCAAGATAATCTCGCGCTCCTAATCTTCTCTATCACTGGTGCTACTTTCAAACTTCCCCTAATATACTCATTTCGTATCTTATCCAATCTTGTTACCCCACACATCCATCTTAACATACGCATCTCAGTAGCATGCAATCGTCTCTCATCCGTCTTTTTCAATGCCCAACATTCAGATCCATACATAACGACAGGTCTAATGACACTCTTGTAGATTTTCCCCTTAAGTTTAAGGGGCATCCTCGCGTCACATATTGTTCCCGAAACCTGTCGCCATTTCATCTAGCCTGCATTCATTCTCCTACTAACTTCCCGGTCGATATTGCCGTCGTTTTGGAGAAGCGAGCCTAAGTATTTAAAATCGGAGCAGACCGGTAGGGATACCCCATTTAAAGCAATGTGAGACATTTGGGAAGAGCCACTGAAGTTATAGAACAAATGCTCAGTTTTGGTACGGCTGATCTTAAGGCCAACTCTCTCCAGCCTAACTTAACTGTTTTTTCTTAATTAAATATACCACACACCACCTTATCGTAATTTTATCTCAGTCCAGCTACATGTCGTGTCCCACAAGGACCAGTAGATAAGTACCTACCTATATGACGCGAGTGTGAAAAGCAAGCAAAAACAGGAAATGTATAGTGCCACAAAGGGCAAGTTTATAATTAGCATCTTCGATTAAAATCCATCTGAAGCAATGATCTGCTGACGTCAGATCACAAATATTTTTTATAATTATTGTCCTCAAATCATATTTCAATATGGTCACAATCGCCAGAGAGGGATAAAAGGTACAGTTCTGAGCTCTCGCTCGGCTTCAATTTTGCGACAACAGCTCATTCCTGTTGTACAGAGTACTTATTACTTCCATGAATATAACACGTTAAAACACTAAGATATCGAATATAATACAAGAGCACCACATGATGTTTTCAAATTCCCGTCAAAAGTCGATATTCATATAATTACGTTACAATTGTAACTGTCAATGTCACATTCTTTTGTAATCTGTGGGAAGAGCTGTTAACACAAAAGAGTTGCTCAATGAATGAATAATTCAATTTTCGATTTGCGTCAGTAAAAATGCTGTAATAATATTCAAGACTGCAATAATTGAATAAGTTAAACTGAATATTATTCATTCCATAAAAACCCCTAAATCAGTTTTATTTCACATATTATATTTTGATGCAACGTATAAGTGGCCTTATATCATTTGGCATGTAGACTGGCAATAAAATTGTTAGGTATTTCATGAGTATATGTGTACTTGTGAGAATGTATTGTCCTTTTTGTTTATGTGTAAATGGATTTTGACTGACAGTTGTGGTTTGTTTATTCTATTTTACCGAACTACCAACATAAGATGAGCTTTGACACCATTGCTTTCTATAGTAAACAAAGGTCTAGGACCTGGTTCCTTCAAAATTGCGTTAGTGTGCTGTATAGATATGGTCCCAAGTGAAGATAGGAATATTGAGAACACTCCTTTTTACGGATGTAATTGATTAGAATTGCTATCAAATATAAAAAATATATACCTAAAGTAAAAACAATACTTCAATGTTTTAAATTAATTTCTTAAAATATATAATTTCTTATCCTACAACAATACACAAATGTATAATAGTTATAGGATACGTAGTATCCTTAACTAGGCTTTGCGTACATATGCTTACGTCGTATAATAGGTACATGGTTTCCAGTATAATGATTTAACAAGCCAAAACGTACTTGTGTAGGTACCTATAGTACAGGTTAGGCGGTCCACTTTCTCAAAATAATGAGGGAAGAAACGAATTCGAGTAGTAAAACACACATTTAAAACTTCCCTTCTATTCTTCCATCGTAATGCAGGCACGTGCCCACTACTTATAGGTACCTACTTGTTATGCTTTCCAGACGGGTTGGCATATAATTACGTTTCAAGTTTACTAGTTACCTGCTGCAGTGATAATATCTGCCTTATGTCCTTTAACCTTGCCTTTTGAGGCCGACGGGAAAAGAAGGACTAATGCTATATTGTATTTTTGGAACACAGTCTGCTCTTTTACATATGTCGGCTATGTCTATATCTATATAGTTACTTCAAGATAAGTAGTAATAACTATAATTGTAAGTAACATCTATTAAAAATCTTTGTAAATGATTTTCATGAAATTTTGTATAGCAGTATTTTCAGCCAACGAAAGTATATAAATTTACTTTGGCTGAAAACTATTAGAATACGAAGGTAAATTTTGACATCGTTTTTGAAAATAAGTATAACTCAGATGGGAAATCGAGCAGTGTATCCAGGCGGCTACGGTTCGCGTCTAAGTTAAATCTTTTTTAATTAACTTTTTTTTTTCTATTATTTTATCAATTATTATTTTAATATCTGTGTTTTCCAAAAACATTAAAAAATACCTTCGTCATCCATATATTGTATAATTATATGTGTAAAATAAATACCTATAGTGAATATCATGGGTTCGATGCCCACGTAGAACAGTTATTTGTGCGATGCATAAATGATTATTCTTATTGGGGGTTTTGTTTATATATGGTCCGAATGGAAACGTTAAAAATGAAATACTGTTTATTTTTGTAAAATATTGTTTTTTAAAAGTTGAGTTACGTGAAGGCTTACGTAGTTTTTCTAACGGGTAATAATTTTTAACAGT
The DNA here is from genome assembly GCA_905163515.2 of Lymantria monacha. Lineage (NCBI taxonomy): Eukaryota > Metazoa > Arthropoda > Insecta > Lepidoptera > Erebidae > Lymantria > Lymantria monacha. Next base: position 22,431,502 of record LR991082.1, read on the forward strand.
TTTTTTTAAATTATTATTTTTTGTATAGTATATCGGATTGATATGGGTTTCGGTAAATAATTATTACGAACAATAATTTTTAGATATCTTTTTAATTTATCAAATTAAATTATGCGTTAATTAATTTTTGGGGGTCATCTAGTGTTATATAGCTATACTACGATGTCTTCCAGTGTTAAGTTTGGTTCGGCTACAACGATATTAACTCTTTAGTTGTCTAACAGATGGCGTTAATAGTACACTCTTTTAATATAACACCCCAACTAAGAACAATACTTAAATTCTTGTCCCTGGGATTGGATTACACAAACATTTAACGAACGCAAATAACAGTTAATAATTAAACTATGCGTTAGTTTAGGAACTAATTTGTGTTGTCATTAACCATGTCTTTTCGTATTAAGTGTATTTCTGCTACATAGATATTAACTCTTTAGTTTTCTAACAGATGGCGTTAATATTAAAATAACTATCCAATGAATAAAAATTGCTAATGTTAATAAAATTACATTTTTTTGGACAAATTACATATAGATATTAATTTGAAATAAAAGTCAGTCCTCCCGTGACCATGATCACTGTAAAGTGTTCGAAACGTCGGGAAATTATAAATTAAATACAAACGCGATAGAATCCGTAAAAGTAGTTTTATTTCAAATGTGTAATACTCGCGTAAACATTAGAAGTCATTATATAGATATTAAGCTAAATTACTATGTCACAAATATATAGGCGTGATAGTTTTTCAGTAAAGTGTACCACATAAATGCTCAGGTTTGGAATAGTGTTAGGGATCGTTTCGTTAAGCCAATTTGTATCTTACTTAAATATACAAGAGTATTCTATTACTTTCTTGTACAAAAAGTAGGCAATCCTTGTTTTATTTCCTTTTTCTTTCACAAGCAATGTCCGCGTTGCGATGGAGTAAGAATAGCTTCAATATGACACTTAACCTTTTCCGTTCCTACGGATCATAGTAAGAGACGACTGAAAGACATAAGCAAATTACTTCATAAACAACGTCACTGCAAGTGAAAGAAATCTCTAAGTCATACGCAATAGAGATGCGGAAAACGGCTCACTGAAAAGAAAAGAGAGATATAGCTCTTTTGATCAAAAGAGCTATATCACTCTTTTAGCTCTTTAGTTCATTTAACTCATATATATCATGAGTTCATTTAGCTCATCAAGACATTCCGCGATCCGACGTCCTCGACATGCACTGACCGACGCTGACGATGAAATCACAATCGCTCAAGAAAGATCCAACACGGCCCGCGCGGCCATAACACATAAATACTCGCGCTTTCGCCTCCGCCGCCGGGGAAGGAAGAAGCGACGCGAAAAAATCAATACTTCAAACGTGGGCACACCCACTTTGCCACCAGCGACGCCCCGAGCCGAGGTCCGTTCTCCACAGGGAGAGCCCTCGGGCGTAGTCGCTTAAAAGTTATACCGGGTTGAGAGCCCTCAGCGCTCACCCGTAGTCCGGTTAAGCTGTCAAAGCCCTCTCGGCTACCAGCGATCGCAGTGGAAAGAGTTTAGTGGGTATTCTAGCCACGGGGCTAGCGAGTCCCACACTCCTCGTCTGTTTTTCCGACAGGCGGGGGTAAGTGCGGAAAATGCATTCTTGAACCACTGCGTTACCAAAAAAAAAAAAAAAACTCATCAAGAGAGCTAGCTCTCTTATTGAGTTAGCGCTCTTGATGAGTTCTGAGCGCCGGGGTTTTCGGGGCAATCACGTCAAAGCCTCGTGTGGTTGGTTTTGTATTAGGTATATTCAATATATATATGTTTCATTAAAAAAAAATTATGGCATTTATTAAATGCATGGAAAATGGTAAACATTTTTTGAGACACAACCAAGAACGGCCACAACCAAATTCAGAAAAACAATTTGTGAATCGCACATAGATCTTTCCTGTGTGGAAATCAAACCCACGGTACCAACATATTAGGTCTGTATCTTAACCACTGCGCCATCTGTGCAGTCAATTGTTGTGAAACAGTTGTTTCAATATGTATGTTTTCATCTTTTACCAATTAATAGTGGCTATACCATAGCACTACTAGTAGTACCTAATAATTTGATTTACTGACGGACAACAACTTAAATGACATGATCAGTAGAAAAATAATTGATGGTGTACATCTCACGACATGAGGGTTCATACTATTCGATCTACGTAGAGGGCACTCCGCCCTTTCAAATAGTTCACCACCAGCCCCATCAGGTTTCAATGAAGAGCGGCCCCGCGTACGGAGTTTATTAAACGCCGCGCGATAGTGGCGACCCCAAGGGTTACGTTTGAGACTGTCTAGCATCTCCTCTCCTCTCTCATCCTTAGCGCAAAAGACGGCCAGCCTGAAGGCCAGGCAGCGCTCTTCAGTAAGCCTTTCACAGCTGGCCCTGGCATTGGTTATCGCGATCACGTCGCCGACTGCGGGTGAAGGACGTATATACGGTCACGAATCTACGACGCACGCCTCCTGTAAGAATAAGACCACAACTGAGTGTGTAAGAACCAAGATCAAGTCACATTTTGATCCTGTTGAAAAAAATATCATTCAATTATAACATGATTATAGTCTGACTATAGTTCAACTAATCTGCTGATGTGTATTCTCTTAGGAATGGAAGCAGAATGCATCTACAAAGACTTCAAAATCATGATGGTCATGCTCTTATCCCCAATTACTTAGGGTTGAAACAATACATAGTCAATTTCTATCATACACGTTGCAACAGTTTTGACAATAATTTTATGAACACTTGCCGGAGTCAAACCTACTTAGAAATGTATTTAGTGACCAGAGGGCAGCATATAGAATTGGCCCAGGTCACTGTAAAGATTTTAATAATCTTTTACAACATCCACAAGCAATAGAAGTGTTAGTAGTATTCATAGCCTTCATCACACACCAATATTCAAAGACATGAGAACATTTTCTTTTAAATTGTTAAGGCATATGCTTAGACTGAAATAAGTATAGAGCAATGTCAGTTTATTACCTAAGCAGGGCAAAACACAAATGATACTTTCATTATAATTTGTATTTATTAACTAAATGTTAATTTTCCTTGTGATTCAAAGTTTTCTCACAAATATAATTCTGTATTTCAAGCAAGCGATAATTTATGAATATAAATGCAAATAAGTGTATATTGTATGTCTATAAGGATATCATGCACATTTGTGTACAATATTAATACTTGTTTGTAATGCGTCTTGTGTTTTACAAAACTTGATATTATGACCACTACTAAAACAACAATTTTATATTAAATATAAATAGCTATGACAAATTACTGCCTCTTCCATGTAGGAATAGCAGTTCTTTAACAACAGGTTGAGATTGAGACGAAGATGTATCAATGTAAGGTTATATTATTGTAATGTAAATGTAAAATTTTATAGACAGTTATAAAGTGGATGAATTACATTACGGTTTCCTGTTGAGACAAACATGATCCTATTTTCTAAAACACAATATTTTTAATCTAGAAAAAGTCATAATCGCGATAGAAAATCCACTATCGTCTTGTTATCCTATCTAAATTGTCAAACAAATTAATTGGATTCAAAATGGCAACATTATCCGTGATGAACGAACTACTTGGGCACAATTTACAATTTTCATTCGCTATGTGAAAGTGGAAGGATGTAGGTACCGAGAGAGACCGAGACTAACCTACCTAGACCAGATCGGTCATGTACTGAAGGAAGGTGGAGTCAAGAGTCTCCGAAACCGGCGAGCATGTATGAAGAGAATTATGAATGTTGAGGAAGCGAGTGAAGTATGCAAAGATAGAGTTCTCTGGCACTCTGTTCTCTCTGCCTACCCTGCAAGGGATATGGCGTGATGATATGTATGTATGTATTCATTCGCTATTTTGACTTAATAACTCGAAAATAGGTATTTAATAGTCTGTGGTCACCATCTGACAGTCCGGTACTATAGCTGCGGCCGCTTTTTAATAATGAGTGTTGTAATATTTATGTTTTGTACATCCTGAATTTCATTACAGTTATACCAGGATAATAAAAATTGAAATTAGTATGTTAGATCTTCTATGGCATAGTTTCTTAAAACAATAACCAAAAAAGTTGTAATGCAATAAGTGTTGAGTATTTAAACCATTTATGTACTATTACTATTTACAATGTCTAATAGTAATACAAATGAAAAACCTGGTGAAGGCATTCGATCTTTAAAATCAAGTACAGCTTTTAAAGTCATAAATTTTGAACTATATGCAAAGCCTGTAAGTATATAAAAACCTCATAAGCTTGCACTAATCCTAACCTTATGTAATAAACCATCATTCTCCTACTATTATCGCAATTACTTGGGGTCGATACAATATATACTCTTCTTTCATAGTACATACTGTAAAAGTTATTGGCAATAGTTTTATGACTGGCCGCCTGCCAGACGTCAACCTTCCTTGGGAATGTAATTGTTGACCAAATGGCATCAGATGGAGTTGGCTCAAGTCTTAGTCGTCTTTTACGAAAACCATGAGCTAAGTAAGGATTGGTAGTATTCGTAGCCACTACCACACAGCTACTATAATATGTATATAATAATGGCTTTTGATTTATTACATACAACCTTATGGAATAAACCAAAAGCCATTATTTTATTTTATTACTTTAATTTGTGTAAATTTAACAAATATGAAGAATTTTCATTCCACTCTATTTTAAAAATTAATATTAATTATTTTAGACTGTCTCAGATCATTATCATTAATCACCGAACTATTGAAGTACACTGCTGAATTAAAACTATTACCCACATGGGTGTAAAATGGCCAAATTGCCTAATTTGTTAGGTATGTTGGCGATTACAGTTGATGTTATAAGTTTGCCAAAAGAGTGCTTTTAGTTGCTTTCTTAAGTAATATGCAAACATATCAATATTTATAGTAACTGTAGTTCTACATCAGTAATAACCCTTATGGTTATACTAATCCTTGTATAATAGCAGTAATCATTTTCAAGAGTCTTATAAAATAAACATTTGTTTCAGAATATTGTAGTAATGGGTATAGGAGCTGCATGCTTTGGGTTAGCAATTGGCTACATGGCATATATGCGAACAAAATATGAATCAATGGGGTATTATTCTGCAATTGATAAAGATGGTAAAGAAATATTTGAGAAGAAAAAATCTAAGTGGGATTGATTGATTGAAGCTTACACAACATTATTAGAATTTGAAATGTAAAAGTAAAGATGCCTAACATTGTGTCTTTATTATTTTAATAAACTGTCTCTAGTCTACCTATTTTATCTGATATTGTATTTTGTGTTAAATAGTTTATCTATATTGTATTATGCAGTCACAAATAAGTAACTTTAGTTAATGTGTTAGACTAATAATATTTTACTAATCAAAATAGTGATAATCAAAACATGTATGTCAGGTTCAACAGTAGGCCTAATGAAGTTAGTATTAATTATCAAGTATACACATCCTCCTATCACTATACACCAATTGGTATTGGTATTAGAGATGAGTAGTTCTGGAGCGTAATAGTTCCGAGAACTATGTCTTTTGCTGGAACGATCTAGTTCCAATCCAACCACACGGCTGACATAGTTCCATAGGTCCGAGTCGTTCCGACGACCGAATCGTTCTGACGACCGAATCGTTCTGACGACCGAGTAATAAAGTGTGCGTCATGCATGCGTTTAAATATTCTTCTAAATATCGTCGTCGTCTATATATCTTGGGTTGTCACTCCTAAACCTGTCATGTCAAGTATGAGGGTAAATTAACTGATATGCCAACAATTACTGACAAATAAACGGTACCTAAAAATAACTTGTATTTCGTAGTTTATAGCTCCTTCAAAATACTAAATTTAAAGGAGCAATAAACTATGAAATATGGATCTTGAATGGCTGGAGCCGATTAAGGGCCCCCGCTGATTGTGACTTTTTGTCGACGTGACTTTTTGTCCCTCACTCAAGTGCAATGAAAACTATACTGAGTGCGCTCATTATGGTGACATGATAATATGGTGACAAATAGTTGCAGCGGCAGGCAACATCGGAGTGACGTGACTGTCACTCGCCCTGTACATTACTATGGGAGTCCACTCACTGGTGACTTTTTGTCACTCGGCCGGCGCCACGCGTTCGGAGTAGATGTATGTTATTTAAAGTATGGCTGTGTTTTGCTTTTAAAGATGTTGTCTTCTTTGCAAAAGGAAGACATTGACAATGAATTATTAATAGAGGAGGTAGAGAAGAGGCCTGCATTATATGCAAAAAACTTAAAGCAATATTCCGATATAATTTTAAAAAGAAGGTTATGGGAGGAAATAGTATTTTACTCTTGTTTCCAACAAGAAGTTATAAAAATGACGACGAATTACAAAAATGAACGCGATTTGTTGCCCAAGAACAGATTCAGTCAGCGCATCGTGGGTGACAGCAGGCGACAATAACAATAAGTCACGTCGACAAAAAGTCGCAATCAGCGGCGGCCCTAAAATTATGTCCGCACATGTTACGTTGGATTGGATTGCAGGCTAAACTTTCCTTTATGGTACATAGATTTGGGAGCTCATTTTTTTTTTTTTTTGTAGATAGTGTTCATAAATAGAAAGCTTTTTACAAATTCTCAAGTTGCGGAACATCACGGTTTACGAGATATAATTTTTTAAAGTTTCCATATAAATCACGCCATTTGCAAATTTTAGGTTAGTTAAATTGTCATGGTAAACGTCAAAGTTGACATTTCACGTTCCGTTGATGGTAAAGGTGTATTCAATTCAATTTTATGTCATATTTTTTATATAATTTTATTTTATTTTCACATATTAAATTTGGTGTGTAATTAATGTGCACAATAACCGTACTGTATTATGCAATTACATTGACTTTCTTACACAAAAAATAATGAATTTTTGTTTACACTGCGGAACGGAACGTGAAGCGACGCCATTTAATGTCTACTCAATTTATTCTTCTTCTTCTTATGTATTGGCAATCAGCTACATATACGAGCTATTGGTGCCAGTGTCAAGTAATAAATATTTTCACGTTTTTAGTCTTTCAAGTCAGTCGTTGTCTAAGTCAAATTGCCACCATTAACAGTGCAATGGCCACACTGTTAATGGTATCTTGTGGGAATTTTGATGGAAAACGAAAACGTTGTAAAGCACTTTTATATGATATTCACTACATCGCAGTATTTCCGCAAATCACATTACATTAAAATTTAGACAAAGTGATAAATGACAGAATTAATCACATTATAGTTGTCACAAAATAAAAGGCCCGTTTTGACATTTGTCATGTGTTATTGATGGATATAGTGATATAACCATACGACTCGGTACTCGATACTCACGATATATCGATTCAAGATTGCGTGAGTATTTAATCGATTTGAATATGTATTGTAAAGTGCATTGGATTAAAGTTCTGATTTGAAAATTTAAGTTAAAATTTTGATATTATGGGTAATTTGAAATGACACAATGTTATGAAAGGTCAATTTTCTATCATTATATATTTGTGTTACAATAACATTCACTCAATCACAAAATAAAAAATCGAGAAAAAGTGAATCTTCAATTTCTTCAATTAATTTCTTCATTTTCTTCAAATGATGAGCCAAAATTGTCGGCTGAGCTATCGTCACCCGCATCTATAATTATTTCATTTTCAATTATATTGTCAATATTGATGTCTCTATCACAGTCTTCCTTAATTATTTTTCGAGTTTTCTACCACTTTTGTCCAGTCTTCTTTAGTAATTTTGGCACAAGCTTCATTCAACACTGTCATAATTTTCTTAGTGGAGAATGGCGGCTTTGTATTGTGGCGTGCTGCGTATTCTTTCATTTGAGCCCAGATCAAAGTATTGTAGTATTGTACTGACAATGGTATGGTGGCGCTCTTATCATTTTGTGTCCATGCTGAACCACTCTGTGAATTTATTTGCGTCCTTTTCTTCGTGATATTTTTTTGTACTTTTAGACTCCATTGCAAGCAAGGCACCATTAAAAAAAAACTTCCCCCAGCTGATTCAGCGTGGCAGATTATTAAGCGTCCACCTTTTCCCATTGGCACTTTTGAGCAAGATGCCTTGGTATCGTCCGTCCACGACTGTGGCACGGTATGATTCGAGTTCAGCCAAATCTCTTCGACAAATATGACATTGTCCCAATTTGTGACTTTGTTAGCTCCAAACTCATAACTTTCAGTAAAGATCAATACACATCTGGTGGAATTCAGTTATTCTAAACACTAGTATTAAAATTAATAAAACCGGACAACTGCGAGTCCACCTTAAAAGAAAATATTTTGATCGATTTATTTTTTCTTTAACCGATTATTAATAGTCTGTGGAGAATATGAAAAAATCGTTATGAACGGCACTTACCCGAGTGGGCGGTACCCATCAATGAAAAATGTAATTACCTTAGAACATTTCGATCGGTAAAAAATAGAGAACTTCTTGGGTGTGAACTGTCAAAACGGGCCTTTTATTTTGTGATTAGTATAACTAGCAATTTTATATAAATAAAAAACAAGTAGGTCCAGGTAAAGATTATAAAATTGTATTTTGTGTTATGTATAATAGCTATTTAATCATAATATATACACACGACATCCACACAAAACAATAGGTAGGTTGGTTAGGTTCCTTTAGATAATGCGAAATAGGAGGCTCCGTCGACTCGATCCTAAAAGTTCTTTAGTACTGATTTGCACATGACTAATTCAAACTAATTGGTATATTGGTAGATATAGTACAAAGAACTGGAATTATCAAAATATATCTAGCTTTCTAACAAGTAATTCAATTCAACAACAAGTAATTCAGTAGTTTTGCATAGCATATCGATAGTCTACTATCGATAGACAATCAATTGTCTATCGATAGTTTACGTATAAGCAATAGTATATCGATTTTATTGTAATACGTAAATACTATCGATAGTATCGATAGCTCTCCACGAGCAATACTATTAATAACAACGATACTATCGATAGTGATTCATTCGATAGTATCGCTAATACCATTAGTTTTAACTTAAAACTATCGCTACTATCGATAGTATCGACTATTTTGGACTATCGATAGCAAGCAACTATTCGATAGTATTGTTGTCTAAAGTTATGTTATGTAGTAAGCCAAGTACTGACATTATTATTAAAGAAATTTATTTAAATTTGCGTCATCATAGAGTAGAACAAATTTTAGTCAGATTAATAACATTAAATTTGTGATACTAACAAAGTGAAACAATTATAATGGCAATACTTGCTGCTGTCAATATTTCTTGAGTTTCGGTGGGAATGTGGAAGTATTATGTCATATTCTTCTTCTTATTATGTATTGGCAATCAGCTACATATACGAGCTATTGGTGCCAGTGAAAACGTTGTAAAGTACTTTTATATGATATTCACTACATCCCAATAGTTCCGCCGCTTCATATTACATAAAATGCCATCAAAATTATCTAATATAACACGTTAAAACACTAAGATATCGAATATAATACAAGAGCACCACATGACGTTTTCAAATTCCCGTCAAAAGTCTACGTAGTACTTATTACTTACTTTTCTTTTTAAAAAAAAAGCAGTGGCTAAAAATGCATTTTTCGCATACACGCCCGTACGGGGTATGTGGGACTCGCAGGCCCTGAAGGGGACACTGAATACCCACTAAAAAGACCAACTGCGATAGCTGTTAGCCGCAGATGGCTTTTACAGCTTTACGCGGACAATGGGTGAGCCCGAGGGCTCTCAACCCTAACTTATTACTTCCATGATTGTTCTGTGTTTTATTGACATTACGTGGGTTACCACTTCTTCTTTTTGTGTATTGGCAATCAGCTACTTATACGACCCATTGTTGCCAGTGTCGAGTTATAATTATCTTCACGTTTTTAGTCTTTTCAGGTTAGTCATTGTCAAATTCATCGTCAATAAGTTAAATTGTCGCCATCAACAGTGCTATGGCCACACTGTTAATGGTATCTTATGGAAATTTTGATGGAAAATGAAAACGTTATAAAGCACTTTTATATGATATTCACAGCATCTTAGCACGGTATCTTGTGGGCATTTTGATGGAAAACGTAAAACGTTGTAAAGCACTTTTGTATGATATTCACTACATCCCAGTAGTTCCACCGCATCACAAAACATAAAATGCCATCAAAATTATCTAATATAACACATTAAAACACTAAGATATCGAGCACCACATGACGTTTTCAAATTCCCGTCAAAAGTCACTTCACTTCATTTCATGGCTATGGGAATAGTTTGCGCAATTTAGCCAATTGCTGTTATGGTAGTGTCGTAAACAGAGCAGAGTATAGTGGTAAATGAAATTTTGCCGGTTTAAATTAGAGATAGAAAGTATTAACCAACTGTTAAAAGCAGTGTTGCCAACAGTTATTCCAGCTTTCCACCAGATTCAACCTTTAAATCCATCAAAAAACCACTAAAAATATAGTACTACATTCAAACTCGTTAAATTTTACACTAAAATAAAATTTAATGAAAGAAAATACGTTTAGAAATTATTAGTTTCCTTTATTATTACAAAAATAATAATTAGTAACAAACACACCATTTGTAGGTAAATCAACATAAAAATTATTCAATAACGACTAATTCTAAATTAAGTAGTCTTCTTCAGAAAAATCATTTTTGTCTGCACCATAATCATCGGTTTCAGATTTATATGACTCTTTAGTACCAATTTGATTTACAACGGCTAATGGAATTTTATAATCATTGCAGCATTTTCCTTCCAACCTCAAACCACAGCGTACTCTCAATATAGCAGTTAAAAGATTTAACTTCATTCTATTCCTCTGTTTGCTTTTATTAAATTCATACTGCTAAATAGTCTCTCAACATCGGCATTAGAATGAGGCAGTATTAGGAGACTAACCGCAAAATTCGCTAATTCCTTAAACCTCGGCTCTCCTTGAGCATCTTTAAAATTCAATACTTCGTTCCAAAAAAGATATATGTTTTAGTCTCATTCCATTTCAATAAATGAATTTGACGCTACTGGTCTTGCTCTTGCTATATGTTCTGCACTTTTATTGAACTAAGCCATTATGTCAATTAGTGGTTCTTTATTGTGATTAAGTGCCTGTTCAACACTTATTTGGGAATTTTTTTTCATCAGTGTCAAATTTTCTGGTAACCTATTTTTTATTTCTTCAATTAGAGTGACTATGAACGTTATGCACCGATGCCGCATCGTTTCTTCTTCTTCCTTTGGTAATCCTTTGTCTCTCATTTTCGTTATTTGTTTTTCAAATCGAAATCCAAGATAACATTTTTGAACCAAGAAATCACGAATATTCTGAGTGAAAATATCAACTTTATTTGTAGGCAACGTAAGCTTGCAGACCAGCATATCTATCAGACTGGTCAACTCTTCACACAATTTGATGTGGTCCGTATCTTTAGACTCAAACATTTTATTCACTCTGCTTATTTCAATTAGTATTGGATATAAAAACGAAATATATGCGTAATTTATCTCGTTTGGATACATAGAGTGCAATAACTCAGCTGTGTGACACCTTTCATGAACCTTAGCTAGAGCAAAATGTGTTTTTAACTCTAGCCATTACGTGTATATCCTCAATACAGCGGACTCTATTGAAAGCCACCTTGTCTGACATGCCTGAACTACTTTCAACGGTTTCTGTCTTTCGTTGATGGTTTTGTATAATTGTTTATAAAGCGATGGTCTGGAAGACGAGTAACTAAACGAATCATATGTTTCTCTTATTAAGAACTCCAAATTTCTCGGGGAAAAAAAATTGCCGCAGCAGAAACAGCCGTGCCGAGAAGCAGCCAACAGTTGCAAGGAATGGCACAAGTAACGCACTAATATCAGATGAGGCACCTCTTTTTTCAATTTGGTATACTCCGTTATTCACTCCAACCATTACAGCAGCGTTATCTGTACCAATTCCCATTAATTTTTCAAGCCTAAGATCGAATCGTAATAGCGTCTTCTTTATAGCAGAAGCAATACCTTCAGCATTACACTCATGCAGTTCACAGTAAACGTAAATTCCATTTAAAATTAAAGAAAGTAGAACAAGGGAGTGTGGATTAAACATATAAGTGGCTTAGTGGCTGAGTGATTGTAGTTTTAGTACCTAATGAAACAAAATTTTTCGAAACCGCTAGAAAAATCCACCAGCCACTAAAAGAGATATTTCGCCACTAATGAAGTATGAAAACCACTAATTTTAGTAGAATATCCACTAAGTTGGCAACACTGGTCAAAAGTCCAGTTTTTTAATCTCAGAGCATGGAGACTAGAGTAAGGAGTACCATCTTGTATGGAGGGATCAAAGAGTAAAGTTATTAAACTGAAAAAGAGTGGCAACTCGATGATAAAATATGCATGTATGGAAAGTGCTGCTACCCAGAGTTTAAGCGGTGAACTAAAGTTGAAGTGATGTATATACATATCTACATGTGTATGTGTAATTATACAGAATATTCTTTTACTATGAGATCTACCCTGAAATATAAAAAAAAAAACCATATCAGCTGGTATTGAAACAATAATAATATAAGTTTAACAATGAAAATTGATATAATTTTCAGAAAGTACATCAATAATCGAAAATAGATCGATGACAATAACTACCTACACTATGAACAAAAAATAATAATTCTCAGTTGTCAAACGTTTGACAGACAGGACAAAATGGCAGCAGCTAAGTTTGTACAACCAGTCTGTAGGCGGCGCGACGGTCAGTAAAAAAAAGTAATGTTTTAAGTGTGTCCCCCCAGGGGGGGATTAACCAAAAAAGTGTCCACTTGTAAACAGCAAATTATTGTTCGAACACTCACCGAAATAGCGCTAGTGTAGCAAGTGGAAATGATATGAATGTAGCAGTAATAAGCAGAGTGAAGTGTGCTGAGTTACGTAGTCAACTGTGATTTGATAAATAATAACCTATGAACCTATAAAATTTGTGGCGCTCTTTTTAAAATGCTTCCACTTGCTACTATAGCGCCACCTTAATTTCCTTAATTTGCTCCCGTTCATTGGACACTTCTTAATACACTGAGATGGTACTTCCTTACTCTAGTCTCCATGTCTCAGAGACTAAATTGACATTACTTGTGTTACCAGTTTTTTGCAATTCTTAAATAGTTATGTGCCACTTTCAGCCTAAATGCCACGCGTCTATCGATAATTTGCGTTAATATAAACAATTATCGTTTTTTTTTTACAATTTACCTTGAAAAATGTATAGATATTTATTTACGTTTCATACATTCTCGAAAAGTATTGAAACCGCGGTTCTTTGTCATTTAGATTACTACATGTTGGCTTTTTAAATATCTAGCTATTTATTATCAAACTAGCTGATGCCCGCGACTTCGTCCGCTTGACATTCAGTTTTACTACGAACCCCTATTTGAAACTTAAAAATTCAAACTCGACCAAGTATTTCCGGCAGCCACCTGACCATTTTCATCAAGGACGACACTTTCTCCAATTTTCTTTAAAACATCGGTAAATTCTTAAGCATGTGAATTAGTGTTGGCCAAATGCAAGATTCTTGCGAGGCTTGCAAATCCTTCAACTTTTGCTTTTAGAATAACACAAAGTCACTTGTTTTGATAGAAATAAAAAATCCCCATAGACATTAAAAATCCAACTAAATTAATGAAATTATATTCATCTAGTGGCAGTAACTGTACAACTATCAATAATTAGGTACATACCACTAAACGGAAGTGGGGCTAATATTCTTCTGTGTACTGGTATTACTCGTAAGACTATGAAATGTTGACAATCCTTTCTTTGCTAAGAAAATCGTAAAATCATGTCTAAGGGAGCACTGCGAAACTCTTGCAGCAATTCTTGGTCTTGCGTTTGGGCAACACTAATGTGAATGGTGAGTTTGTTTGCATGTTGATGGTTAGGGTCAGCTTTCCTACTTGGGGCCACAGATAAGAGTACTTCAGTGAAGCATTGATCTCATCAGTTCTATTTCATCGAGTTTTAACAGGAAGGATTTGCCGAAATTCTCCAAAGAAAAGCACCATTGACTTTTCATTACGATCTCGTAGTGCTCGATCTACGGTCTCTACGATTTTTTTTATTTATCATTGTCTAATCAACGCAAACGATTAGACAGCAATCATTAATACAAACACTAATAGTGGTAAAGCCACAGTTGATAGTATTCTTTCTACAGCCACGGGCCGGTCCGACCCCCAGTCAGACTTAGTACTCCACTCTTGCAGAAAAGCAACTTCTGAACAGTGGCAATGTATTATTTCCGCTTCATTTGTAAGAGTCGGCGGGACAGCGCAGGCGCGATTACCTGCGTCAACTTGCCTTAGCCGAAGCCGCGGGTAACTGGAACGAGGAATAGTCCGTCACCCGCGGAGAGGCTGACCACGTGAGGTTGAAGCCCGATGGCCCGGGACGTCATCGGGGATGGTACTCGAAAGGCCCAATGGTGATGGGGATGGAAAACGGTGGGTTATGGGGCCATGCGGACGGAATGCAAGGCGTGTATCCAGACCTGCCACAAAAATAAGTGCATGCTGCTTGCTGGTTTACCACCGTACACAATAAAATAAAAAACACTTTGAATGTGTCGCACTTTCGTGTTATTGAACATCTCAGTATTTCATTGCTTTATAAATCTATCGGGTTTATAAACAATGTGCATAAATCTATCAGGTTTTTAAACAAAGCTCTTTTACCACCAAGTAGTAATGCAGCTGCAGTTTCTGACGTAGTTACTTCCAAAGTTATTTTACGCTGTCACCTCATTTCAGTAAGATTGCTCTGCTCAGATAAGTCTTTTCAGGGCTACCTGGGGACATGGACATCTATCTCAGCTTATATACGTCACACTATTGGGCTCAAGCCTCGTCCGTAATGGGAGGGAAATTGACCTGCTATATCACGCTGGTTAGACGTGTTGGTATAGGGTTTTGTTTCAAGTTTTCCTTTTCTTCCATAGAAGTATGATATGTATGATGTCCTTTAGTCGTCTCGTGGGTGATCGATCCACGGGTAAGAAAGTGGTTGGTGAATTGTATTCTAACTGCGCAACCGCACGGATAAATATATAATAAATGGCTTTCATTACGAAAGAATTAATAAAAATGAATTTCTTGGTTCATGTCGCGTTTTAGTAGCGTAGAATATCTTCAGATGGATATCTTTTATATTTTATAATAATGTCAAAGGATTTGAAAGACTGTAAAACAATAACATCATTAAAAGCAAAAGACTCAAATGAATGGGGCTATGACTGTTACAGGCCTTCTCAAGGGTGTCATCACAGCGCTGATCACCTTCAAGTGCTCTGCAAGCTGCTTGTTACGTACTCTATGCTGTCAACAGTGTATAAAAATGTAAAAAAAATGGCCCTCGTACAATATGCAGCAGCCAGCAACAGGCGACAGTAACAGCACTATTGCTAAAGTGACTGGTGTAGTGATGGGGCATGGTTGCTTCGGCGTATACCTGCTTAGGGTCGCAAGGAGGGAGAGCACACCGTCCAACCACTACTGCGATTGCGAGGTGGACACGGCGCTACAGACGCTTAAAGTTTGCGTGGCCTGCGCAAAGCAGCGCCGTGCACTCATTGCAATCATCGGTGCCAAACTGACACTGTCAAGTATCGCAAAGACGATGCTCGATAGCGCCAGGAACTCGGACTCGGTCGCCGCCTTTTGCGAGACAGTTGTTCCACAGAAAAAGGCGGCGGAGCGTGTCACAGAGAAGACTCTCCATGCTAACACACTCTGCCGCCGGCGCATCGGACGTACCTGCACCTGTTGCCATCCTAACTGAGGTCGCGGGTAGATGGACCATGGGAATTAATCTACCACCCACAGAGACACCGACCGCGTGAGGGCGATACAACACTGTTGTTTGCCGGGGTGTAGACGGAGACGATACCTGGAAGGGTAAACCCCTGGACCGGCAACGGTTCTCAAGTAAGCGGTACCAGAGGCCAGCCTGATGGTTTGGGCAGAGAACACGATGATTTATGGGGCCACACGACCCCCTTCTGTTACCCCGGAAGGAATGGCCGTGTCTAGACCATAGCCTACCAAACAAAAACAAAAAAGGGGTGCACTTTGCATACTCGCCCCAAAGTAGCATCTTAACTAAGAATGTACGTTTTGTACGCTCTATGATGTGGACTTTACTTTTCTTTTTCGTGTTTGACTTAGTTGTTAGACGCAGATGGTTGTGATAACTTTACTCGGACTGTTAGGTGAGTGCTGAGAGCTTTCCACCCAAAGTACCTTTACTAAGTTCAAAAACTTAATGTAGTAGCTTTGGAAAATATAACGAAAAAGTTATTTAATCCTTTCCCTTCTTACGGTACTTAGAAGTACCTTCACATTTTTCGTCTAATAACTTAAGTTCGAAAACATTTTAAGCTAACTGCATCTGGCGATCCTTTAGAGTACCGTTTTCGTAAGCCAATTACAGCGCGTTATTTGGATTACCGCGTAATGCTGCTTCAAAATTTGAACATCAAGTTACAACCTGTCGAACATTTTGTCACTTCGCTGTGCTGTGTAATTGGAAATGTTTTATAAATAGAATATCATAAGTAAGTGCTAGTTTTTTTACTATTTACATTGTTTATATTATTAACTACATTTCTAAAAGCTGTTATAATCTATTATCACTTTATTTTATATGAATAATTGATAAAAACTGATGCGGACTTAAAAGTACCGTCATGTGATTTTAGTCTCAAAAATTATGGGTGTTATATTACACATACTCGATGATTTTTTTTTATATTTTTTTATTATTCTGACATATTTTCATACTGTTTTAGCCATTGAGATGGATATTACAACAATACTGCTCTAATTGAAGCCCTGTTGTTAGAAGAGCTTCCGGACTGCCACGAAGAGTCTGATGCAGGTGTGTCCTATGATGAAGTGGAAAATTTTAAAATACCCTCACCAAGAGGCTTCGATGAGGTTTTAGAAAGAGCTCTAGAAAGTATTTTACCGAAGTTCCACCATCGTCGCCGTCAAATGAAGATGTATTAGAATGCCTTATATATCAGATACCCACATCTCCAATACCTGGGTCTAGTGTTCAGACTGATCTAACGCCTGTAAATGCGTCTTCATACAGAACTAACCAGCGATTACCTGCACCAAACCGTAAATGGAAAAAGAGGGACCTAGATACAATTTTACCAGAATACATTGCAGATACTGGAGTAGTAGAAGACTGTTTCGCTCACTGTACCACACCGACTGATATATTTTTAGTATTGATTGAAGATATTATTGACAACATTGTGTACCAAAGTAACCATTATGCTACTCAGAAAGACAAGGTATTGAACCTAAAAAAGGAGGAACTTCTAACATTTATTGGTATGAACTTTTTTATGGGATACAATACTCGTCCGGCGTGGAGAGACCATTACTCTTCAGCACCGGATCTCAACAATGCACTTATTTGCAAAACAATGCTAAGAGACAGATTCGCTATTATTTTATCGCATCTGCATTGCAATGATAACTCCCAAGCGTCTAAAGACTGCAAAGATAAGTTATACAAAATTAGACCGGTGATTGATGCACTCAATAAAAAATTTCAAAAGGTTTATGGTATGGTACATGGTACTCGCGAACTGAGTGTAGATGAGTCAATGATTAAATTTAAAGTTAGGTTTGTCTTGAAACAATATCTACCTATGAAGCCCATAAAAAGGGGGTACAAGTTGTGGTGTCTTGCTGACCACAGGGGCTATATAAAGAAGTTTCAAATTTGCTAAGGGAAAGACGAAGAACTGAGCTCACAATTTACCGGCTATGGCTCGGGAGAGAAAGTAGTTTTGGAGTTAACGGAACAAGATTGGAGTAAAAGAAAGGTTTGAAAAAAAAAAGAAACTTTGATATTTTTTTCTCGTCTGTTGCTTTACTTGAGAGACTGAAAACTGAAAACACCTACGCATGTGGAACTATCCGAAGTAATAGAAAAGGACTGGCTGGAAATATGCTCGCTGATTCTCAAATGAAAAGGGGCGACAGTGATCATCGATTTTCCAATTTAGACATTGGATATTGGAAATGGAAGGATAACAAAGTGGTTCATTTAATATCTAATTTTCATGGGAACCAAGAAGCAACTTTGTCACGTAAAGAAAAAAATGGATCCAAGTCCGCCATTACATGCCCTGTAGCTGTCAAAGATTACAATAGTTATATGGGCGGCGTAGATACAGCTGATCATTTGGGAGCTTTTTACAGTATAGATCGCAAATCTCAGAAATGGTGGTACAGGTTGTTTTGGGGGCTTTTGGACATCGCATTTGTCAATTCATATGTCATTCATGGACTTATAATGGAACAGACCACCTTAAAAGATTTTCGACGCTCTGTTACTCAAGGCTTGATGACAATGAAAGATGCTAGTCAGAAAAGAAAGACTTCTACTGATAATAGTGCGAAAAGCGGCCCTTCGAAAAGGCGCAAATCTGACTATTCTACTATAAAAGACGTACGCTTGGGTAACAGAGGCATCCATTGGCCTACGTTTGTAGAGAACAGGGGAAGGTGTGAGGTTTGTAGTTTGAAGAAGATTCAGTCGAAACCTCATAGTAAATGTTCGCATTGCAACGTGTTTTTGTGTGTAAATGGAAAGAAAAATTGTTTTGTTGAATACCACGAGGTTAATCTGTAATTAAAAACCGATTAATTTAATTCCTACTAAGTCAATATTGGATCTCATTATTTTTGTAGTTTCTATCAAAGTTCCTAACATTGAGATAACACGAAGTTCCTGACGGTACTTTTAAGTCTAGGTCTTAGAAATAGTACTTCTAGGTATAATAAAAATCTAAAAAAAATCTGGGCATTTCCTTTTACCTACCTCATTATAATAATAAACTTCAACAGCGGCAATTCGTTAAAAATCACTACCCCGGGGGGAAAGGTTTAAAGTTTAAAACTAAATTATAGCGCCATCTATTGCTCATTTAACAAACTAAATAAATCATGCATTTTATTAATTTATAGCTAAATTATATATTATTTACTAATTAAAACATTCTTTTTTATCACAAATAGTTTTAATAGTTATTTTGACTACCTGACTAGTGTTATGTATTATGTCAACTTCCCTTCAACTTTGAAGGAGGTTTGAGCCCAGCAGTGGGATGTATATGATAAGCTGAATTGATGAAACTACTATATATTAAGTAATACAAATACTTTCCTTACACTATAGATAAATTAAATAATTATTTGGAATTGAACCTTCTAGTGACATAAAAGGCGAGCGGTGATTTTAAAAACTTAAATGACCATAACTTTTTTTACAGACATCAGATTTCAATGAAACAAAGACTAAATGTTGCTCTGAAATGGGCTTAATCATTTTATCAAAACTGTGAAACAATCCGTTCAGTAACTTCGGAGATTAGCGATTACAGACATACAGACACACAGACATACAGACAGACAAGAAATTCCAAAAAATGTTTTTTGTTTTCTGTTAGTATTTTCTTATTGCCTAGATTCATTTTTTAATAAATTTATCAAATGTACTGACACGGGATTTCTACTGATTTATTATATGTATAGATATAGATAACAAATGTCTATAGTAAAAAAATATTACCAATTAGGCAATCATGTATTGCTGATGGTTCAACTTTTAATTACAAGTACTAACCACCATTTAGATTCGTTTTTTATAGGCACGGGTTATAAAGAAAATGGCATCTAGTGTAGTTCCTATGAAATTTAGGGATAATATATTAAAAAATATTATAAAATATATAATTGCCACATTATTCAGTAAAACACACAATAACTGTCGTAGTATATGGTAATATAACATGTCGACGGCGGAAAGCGAAAACGTCGTACAAAGTATAAAAAAAAATTATTGCACTGTTCGAGTCAGGAAAAAAAACTGATTCAAATGGTCCGGGTTACCTAATTCTATGATGAATAGTTATGAAATTAACATTTAAAAAACGGGTTTAAACTTAAATGCCTGCATTCAAAAAGGCTTTACGTTACAGAAAAAAATAGTAATAACTTATACTATGTCGATTACAGCAATTCGTTTTCCGTAAAAAAGGATTTTTGCTGCTCGTATTTTATGTATCGCGCATTAATGATGTTTTAGCGGGTAGTGGTACAAGGAATCGAGTCTATTATTACCCTTGGTGAGGCTTCTGTACAATGCGCTCTGGAATTTATGATATTTAGATTATCTTATTTAAAGTAAGTACACAGCTATACACCGTTTTAATAGTGATGCAGATTTAAACTTCATCGATTTACCGCCCTTAAACGAAGCCGCAGTGGGATCGTTCGTTGATTGCGTTGACGCTCTATTTGCTTTTCAGTAGGCATCGAGTACCTAAGTGGGTGGAAGTAAAGGTTATCAGTGATTTTATAACTGCAAATAGAGGGTGCACTTACATAAAACTAAAGTATGTACTTTATATTCTTATTTTTTGTTGTAATGTATATTAAGATGGCAATATTTTCGTAACGAAGTACTTGTCAGTGTCATATCGTAATGATAATAAAAAAAATTACTATTCATATTTTTATGACACATTTTTATTCCCTATGGTGGCAAACAAGCAAGCAGCACATCTGATGGTAAGTGATACTGCTGCACATGAACCTTAGTAACACCAGGGGTACAGCCAGGCCGTTGTCTATCTTGAAGAAAATGCTCTTAAACCTCGTTTGAAGAAGGCCATGTCATAACGCTCTGGAAACACGGCAGCAGGTAGTTCATTCCAGATCTCGCACGTACGTGGAAGAAATGATCTTTGAAAACGTACAGTCTAGGAACAGGGTAAGTTCAGGTGAAATGGGTGAACCCTGCTACGATGTCGAGTGGTACGGTGGTAAAATGTTGACGATGGTACTAATTCAAACAGTTCTTTAGAGCACTCAGCGTAAAAGGTACACCGATTGAGTACAAAGAGAGACCCAAAGTCTCTCCGCCGCTCCCGTAAACTCCAATCTGTCCGTGAGATTGGAATCACTGACGATTCGAACAGCACGCCTTTGGGGGTAGTCTAGTGGGTCTAGCTGATATTTAGACGCGCCAGCCCAGAGATGAGAGCAGTACACCACGTGAGGACGAACTTGTGCTTTGTATAGCACAAGACGTTGTCTCGGCGTGAAGGACCGCCTAGCTCTGCTTAGCACGTCTAACTTTTTGCTTGCCAATTTGGCTTTGTCCTCCAAATGACTACCAAACTGGCCTTTGCTCTATAGTCCGACGTCGAGGATCCCAATACTCTCGGTAATTTAGAGAGTTTTTTGTTTTTCCTTGAAACTAAGGCGCCATGATAAACGGTTCCTTCTTTGCAGTCAAAGCGCAAACTTGTGTCTTAGTGGGGTTGAACTGGACTAAGTTCCGTTCACCCCGTTCCGAGGCTCGCCCCAAAGAGCGCTCAACTTCAGACCCAAGTTGAGCCCGTCTTTCCTGTAACATACTCCGAGGATCATTCTGATGCTCGGTGTATCGCTCGTCACCCGTGTTGTCATCCGCATAACAACATATACTCTCTATAGAGAGCAAGTCATTGATATTCAGGATAAACAACGTCGAGGAGCACCGAGCCCTACACCAGCATCACCAGTACACCAGTACACCAGCATCATCATGGCCGGAGCAGGAGCCGTCGACGACTACTTTTATGCTCCGACTATCCAGAAAGCTGGTCATCCAATTACAAAGTCCTTCAGAGATTCTATATGATGGTAGCTTCGACAGAAGGGCCCTATGCCAGACCCTGTCGAACGCCTTTGCGATATCTAGGCGGAACGCCAGCGCCTCACACTTGCCCTCCAAGGCCTATAGCCAACGATGTATGAGGTATACAAAAAGATCGCCAGCTGATCGAACATAACGAAAGCCATATTGGTAAATACTGATCAGCTGATCATTCTTAAGGTACTGCAGCAGCTGACGGTTAATTATTTTCTCCATGACCTTGGAGAGCAAGGATGTTATCGCAATCGGCCTGTAATTCGACGGAACCGACCGGTCTTTCCATTTCGGGATCTGGTAAGTTGATCCTTGAGCTGCTTTGACAGAATTCAAGACTTCCAGCGGAATAGCTCTCCAATCGCGCCTTTTAACATTCTGTAAAAATAGTACAAAATGTCGTAATCAACAAAATTTTGATAAATAATTGTTAATCGTGGGTCTACGTTAAAAAATACGCTACTTATGATTTTTTTTTAAAAGGAAACAGTTTTTTGGCTCTGGTGAACATTTTCGTTTTTGTAGATGACTACGTTTTCGCTTTCCGCCATCGATATATAATTTGTTTTAAAATTGTAAGTCTCAAATTCTATAATTGTCGTAATTTTTAAAAGTTCCACTGCTTTCTAAGAGAAATGGGTTTAGATTGCCGTTTTAGCGTATACAGAAAGAACACTGATGGCGCCTATTAATTCTTTTTTGTTTGATTTAAAGACATTGAAACACTTGAGTATGTAAGGTCGTACGTTGCGTTATACTAGTATATAGCGCCTCGTATGGTCATGTATACTTATGATTTTTAATGATACCTTTGGAATGAAACACAAAATGAAACCTTTAAAGTTAATCGTTTAATAAATACAAATTCTTACGTTTCGATATAGCGGTATCGTAGGTACACCACTTCACAAACATAGCTGGCAGCATTATTTGTAAATTTGACATTTACATGTGTCAATTTGGTCTTTGATCTGAGATAAAAAACAGGCTATACATGTTATTATTATCGTAGCACATAATTTATCTATTCTGTATATTATTTTGTCAGAAGTTTTAAGTTTCTGTTAGGCTGATGGTTTTACCAAAGTCAAACTAAAAATAAGCTAAAGAAGGAAAGATACGTTTTCCAGCTTTAGTGCTGATTGATTGTAATACAAAACGATGTTTTCTGCACTCAAAAAACTTACAAGAAGTGGCGATGATCGGTGTCCAGCTCCTATGCCAATGTCTTCGTCCTTACAGAAAAAGTTTTCAAAAGGAGTTCATTTTAATAGTAAACAGCTCAGACCTAAATCTAAATATCTACATTGACCAATATTTTTCAATAATAAAAACACATTGTTGCAGTGAAAATACTCATAAAAGGTGATAGAAATGTTGGGAAGTCGTGCTTGTTGCAACGATTACAAGGTGGTGAATTTATAGAAGAATATGTTCCAACTGATCAAATACAAGTGGCTCCTATACATTGGACATACAAAAATACTGACTATATTGTAAAGGTAAGGGAAAGTAAGACATATTTAAGTCAACAACAAAATATTTGCTAAGTTGATATAAATATTCTCGAAAGCTATATTTTTAGAAGACATCATAGTGCATTACCATACTATCTACTACATATACTCTAACCATTATTTATGTTGTTGATATTCTTTGTGACTTGTGCACATGTTCTGGCAGATAATCACCTTAGGGCTATTTTTATATTAATTAGAAACAGTTTGTTTTCTGATTAAAAGTTATGCATACTTATTACTTGGAGAAATATACCTTTCTATACCTTCATTGAAATGATCAAGATTAGTTAGACAAACTCATAAAATTCTACATTGTTTACAAATTATATAAATTGAGCACAAAATACTTAAACAACGAAAGATCCAAATATTGTTCAAATGAAAAAATAATCTGGAACGAAGGACGAACTTGGCTTTGCCATTGCAAGATAAAGTCCATAGTTTAACTGTTAGCTTCCCAAATATACAAAAAAAAAAACAATTTTTCTCACATAATGCCTAACAATAAACCATAAAAAAAGATGGTAAGCTATCTATTAGGTTTTGAATGATACATACACAATGGACCTCTATCAATTTATTTATATACAGGTTACCGATTTAATTAGTAGAATCCTTGAAGGGGGTGTATCAGACCATGATACACTACCCAAATCAGTAAAAAAATAGTACCTAACTTTTAATTAAATTGCCCTACTGATAAGCGGTCAATACACTTTTACTATAAAAGTTCGATGTAGGCATATACTCATGTGTGTGACATTGAACTAGTAGGCAAATAGTCCCACTCTCGTTGCACTCACCGCCGCACAGCTGGGTCGAAATGTACCTACAGGTCAATGTATGCTAACAAATCTACTGTTTTGATAAGAAACAAATCACTTTATCTCGGGATTGGACAGGGCTAGGAGTCTGCAACTATCCTTAATGTTTTATATGACGTCATTCCTACACCTAGTTTAAGTTATTCTAGTAATAAAATCAGCACCCTGTACAGATAATGGTAAATTATTTGCTATATCTACTTTGTTCTCTATATCCCAAAGGTAGAAGTATGGGAAGTAGTGGATAAAGGTCGTACAAAGAAGAAACCACCACTGGGTTTGAAATTAGTAAATCAGTCTACAGCAGCTGCATCGGAAGATGGCTATGAGACACCAGTTCTAGATGCAACATTCTTGGATGTATATAAAAATGCAAATGGTGTAATATTAATGCTGGATATTACAAAACCATGGTGAGTGGTAATAATCATAAAAATATTATTATAGATGTTGAAAAGATGTTTTAGTTAGAGCTTTATGTTGTTATATTAGAATGTCTATTGTTTACCAAAAATAAATAAGATTTGGAATAGTAATAACCTATCTTCTTCACATCACATAAAAGATCCAATGCTGATTCTAAGCCTCCTTCACACGGAGATTTAAAATGGCTTACTATATCAGCATAGTACTTTGAGTCGCCTTTAGTTTACAGTAATCGTAGATGTGTGAGGGACACATCTTTAACAATATTCTTGAGAAATCAAACGGTGATAAGTTGTATGCCTATTACAGCACTACACATAAATCTAATAGTTTATATGCTGAAATAAAAAGCTAGTAATAAATATTAAAAGAACTATCTACACTAATATAATTAGTCAGAAAAAAAAACTTAATGTGATCCACTTCTCGCTATGACAGTAATAGTTGAGAATCTAATTTAATACCTGTCTGTAGCTCTCATGCTGTTAAGGGTAAGAGCGGTTACGCATTACGTCCGATCGGAATCCGATCCGAGCCCGTAAAAACATGGCTCTAGAAAACTCGGACCGAATTCGGATATTGCTTACGCACTTGTCCGATCCGAACCCGTGAAAATATGGGTCTAGAAAACTCGGACCGAATAACGTCATTTTACGCGGAGCCACAGCAGAGTATTCACGTAGTCCTAAAGGACTCATGATCAACAGTTCAGGTCAGTTGAGGTCGATTTAAAAATCGTAACACGTGCCTTCTGGCTGAGGTGGTGGCTGCCGAGAAGTTGCCCCAACGCTCCGTTCACTCTATTTCCCGCATTCACTCTTCGCTCTATATCAGTGGTGTACCTTCCATCTCGGCTAAATCCACATCCAAGATATACAAATTCATCCACTTGCTCTAGTACATCATTACCTATTGTTACTCTTACATCTGTTCTGGTTTTATCTCTTTCAAAGACCATTATTTTGGTTTTGCTCACATTCACGCGTAGACTCCTTTTCTTACAATCTTCTGTCATTGTGTCGACTAGGGTCTGCAGGTAAGTCGCTTAATGCGCCAGCAGGACTGCATCATCTGCATAGAGCAGAGCACTGACCACTGAGTCGCCCATCTGGACTCCCACATTCATATCATTCAACCTTTGGAGACATTTGGCCATTTTTTTTTCATTTGGCCATTTTTTTTTCATTTGGCATTTTGGATATATGATAAACAGCATGGCTGATAGAACGCACCCCTGCTTAACGCCGATATTGACGTCAAACCAAGACGACATTCCGTCATCCAGCCGCACACAAGATCTACAGCCCATGTAACTGGACTGCACAGCTTGCAGCAGTTTACCATTAATACCATACTCCGGTAAAATGTCCCAAAGTTCCTTTCGTACAACCGTATCAAATGCTCTCTCCAGATCATTATCCTGTTGAAATATAAATCCCGGACCAACACACCACATCTTCCAATATTTTTTTGTATCCTTCTTTTTACAAGATTCCTTGTATTCGTACAAGAGCCCCCAAACGCAGACCCTCCACCGTGTTTAACTGAAGCCACAGTAAAAGCCTCATTCACCCTTTCGTTTGACTGCTGCCTTACGATAACTCTTCGTTCGGTTCTAAAAATTTCAAACTTTGATTCGTCCGTCCAGAGGATCTTTTCCCTATTTGCTCTTGTCCAATTCTAGTGTTCTCTCGCCCAATTATGTCTCTTCTTTTTATTAATAGGTTTAAGAAGTGAATTTGAGTGAGACCGTTATACATCCCTTGAGTCTTATACGTCACAAAGTTTTCTTTTAACCGTGGATACACTGACTGGTTTATCACGATCCACATTAAACTGTGCTGTTATTTCCGGTGCAGTTATCGTCTTTTCTGTTTACTATTAATAATTATACTCAAATCTTCGTAAAAATATTTGTAGTAGTTATTCTATAATATAATACTTGTGTTTATTTCTCAATAACTAAATCAAAACAAAATTGCGACTTCAAAAGAATATCCAACAATAACACTTGGTTTTATGACCTGGAGTCAGCAAATAACAATAAGCTGTTTACGATTGTGTTGTAGATAATTATTTTGCGGTATTATACAGGCAATGAAACCTATAGTTTATAAAATATAGCATGATCTCTGTGACAGTTCTCACTAGTGCCGCACGCTTACGACGCAATGTCCGTATTTTTGTCGATATAATTCCTTATTTTTAAAGTTATTTGCTACTGCAATTGAAAAACAATGTATGAAAATCTTATTGAATTTCAATCAAATGGATGGATGAATCGATTATAAATTTAAAACAATCTATGAAAATTTGATTGAATTTAAATTAATGGATTTTATTTAATTAAAACTAAAGCTGTTAATTAATTATTTTTAGAGTTTACTCCTTAAGAATCGATTTTCATATAAGGCGCCCGGTATGAGAAAAATTTGAGGAGTAAAATCTAGTGATCGAATGACCTCGTTACGTTTTTGATGCGCAACCTATTCTGCGCACCTTTCACTTTCTGACGTGAGATAATACTTCCCTGAACAGTTTTAATAAATGTGAATAAATATATATGTATTATTTTTAGTCAAATGAGCTTTTTTTGCGCCTGTTTTGATAATCGTACTTAAAGAGTAAACTCCAGTCGTGCGTCGGAGCTGACACACACACTTTTTTTTTATTATTCGAAAGGAATACATCCCAAGTTCATCGTCACTATTATCATCATCGCTGGCGCACTCCTGTAGGTTGATGATGAGTTCTTGGTCACAGATTATTTAATGAATAGGTAATCATGTTTATTTTATAAAAGAAATTATCGTTTTAATATAAAAGAAATGATCTTATTAATGTTGTAACTAATGTCTGAATATTAAATTACCGCAATTTACTTATTTTATAGAGTTACGGTGTGGCTTATATAGGCAATGTATTGGTTTTACTTGTTTTATAAATAATTAATAAGAATGATATCGATTTACGTTTATCGATAGTCCCATCTCTATCTTATTCCCAGTCCAGTATGACCTTGTACTTGCGTTAGCATCATATTTTATAAAATGGTTACTAAGTATTTTAAAACATATGAGGTACAATTTCCGTGTGGTGACGGAGTAAGAATACTATTCACTACCCCATATCTTACCTGTGGGTGATCGTACGAGACGACTAAGGGATATAAAACGCATATAACATCTATGCGAGAGAAGGAAAACTCGAAATAAAACCCTATACCAACACGTCTGACCAGCGCGGTATAGTATGTTAATTTCCCTCCCCTTACGGAGGAGGCCCGAGCCCAATAGTGGGACATTTATGGGCTGTGAGGATGTTGATGATGATGATGAGGTACAAGTTTTGGTGTAAATATATAAACTTTTTTATTCATAATTCAGTTGAGATATGACTGACACGTAAAGAATGAAAATATAGGCGATACAAAATAAAATTATAAAAATGACGCGTATTCATAATTACTTCATCGGTTTTGTCGCTATCTGTCACAGAGATCATGCTATATTTTAAAGACTATAATAAATAATCTCTTTAAAATGTATTTTTTGTAACGTAAACAAAATGCAGGTGGCCAAATATTTTTGAACGGTAGTGTATAATATGTATTATATTTATAGTACGGTTGGTAGCGGCTACGTATTCGTAGCCGCTAGCTCGTAGATGTCGTAAAGGACGAGTAAGAGCTTTCTATCGACCTAGGCCAGATCCACCTGGTGCCGTTTGGTCAACAATTGCTTTTCCAAGGAGGGTTGAAGTCAAGCAGGAAGCCAGTTATAAAACTATTGTCAATAACTTTTGCAATATATACGAGTATACAAGTATGAGTAGACCCCAAGTAATTGGGATAAGAGTAAGAGAATGATGATGATGTACATATAGGACATTAGTTAATGAATTATACTCAGCCTAGATACTGTTATTAGGACTTTTGATTATGTGGTAAAAGAATTATCACAAGTACCGAACGATCTACCAGTCGTGGTGCTGGGAAACCATTGTGATATGCAGCATCATCGTCAAGTACAGCCACATCATATTGATCAAGCTCTACATCAAGCAAAACTTGTCAGGTGAGAAGTAGTATTCTTTACACTAGGGTTCTGGGTGTCAGTTACGTTGGTACCCAACGTCATACTATATTTTATATATTTTGATTACCGTTATCGATAAATGCTGAGTTTTATTTGTACGATAAGATAAATACTCCTCTTTCTCCAAACAGAATTTCTTTCCGTGATATTTGATGTTCACGCAAATTTTACACATATTAAATAAAACATTTTGCTACAGATTTTGCCGCATTTCAATACTTTTTTGAATATGTCGATGAGACTAACATTTATATGTTTTGATGGTCAATGGTGGACTTTTATTCTATTTCATCAAAGACCTAATCATATATAATTATGTTTGAGTTGGATAGGGAAGGTCTTCAAAAAAATCATGCGAGATAATATTTAGCTTCTGGTATTCAGGGAGATATAGATGCATAGGGGCATGGAGATATAGATGCAAGATATCTTTTTATCAGTTGATTAACTATTAGGCATGCGTTCGATATATCAAAACGAATCTGAAATCGGTTTTCAGTCAGAAATCGTATCGTATCGATATTCAACACTATACAAACTGATTTTAGAAAACGTATCTCGACAGAAACTAAATCAACACGCGCAATCGTTTTCTATTGCTAGTTTTGCAAACCAAACCAATATTTAAAAACTTACTAACTCTTTCACTCCGCCAATCGATCCCCTAGTTAGAATGAGAGATAGCGAATTTCATTAAAATTCGCCTCTTTTCATTCTAACTAAGCGATCGTTTAGTGCAGTGAAAGAGATGAAGCGAATTGTCATCAGTTTTGGATTTTAACGGTTTCTAAGAAACTATGAATGGCAGATTGAAACGAAACAGAATTACAAGGGGCAGGGAACAAGATCTATATCAGAATGCAACTACTTCCATGATAATATTACACAATACTAAATGATAGTTTAAGTTTTGTGTTTGTAAAATAGATTTTTGAATTATTGGAGAGTTTTAATGCACACTTGACCTTGGAGACACGTGCGGTGTGCGTGTAATGTTATTTTTGTGCTCTCGTGAACTATTATATAGTAAGATAGGTATTTTATGATTCAATACTATACCTACTAACGTATGTTAGTATCATACGTACGATTTGATGATAAATAAGAAATAACTATTAAATGTAAAATGCCAAGAAAAAAACCATACAAAAAAAATGTACATTATATAATATAATCATGAACTCATTGTAAATATGACGATTTTTAAATACGCCAGAAAGTTTTGTATCATATCCAAAACAAAACATTGTTGCTAGTCTAGTACTCTAGTTAAGCCTAGATGAAGGAAAATCGTACACCTAAATCCAATCAACAAAGAAATTAAAGAAAAATATTTTGAATGCGTTCGTTCGTTTCCGTTTTTCGTTTGCTACGCTAAAATAACTAAAACCATCGAATATCGATCGAAACTAAGGTAAATCCGCTCCGCCAATCGCTCTGGAAATCGATTTCTGAAATCGGTTTTTGAAATCGATTTCAATATCAGAAATCAAATTTGTATCGGTTTGCGTAAAAATCTGAAAACGCCCATCTCTATTAATTATACAGTTGGTATGAATTACCGTTTTGCAATATTAGTTGCGACTTTTACGAAGAAGTTTTTTGGGAACATGGAGTTACTCAGTAAAAATAACCTACCATGTTATACATCATGTAAAGGGTTGTATAAACTGACTGCGACAATCTCCTTCAACCTCGCGTTTATGCACCACTTCAACCTCAAGAGTCATCCGTTTCAAGAGTCCACTATTGCCTCGTATAACCAGAAGTGTGGATGTATGACACTTTTATGTAATGGTTTTTTTGGCAATGGTCATTTCTATACCCATGATAATGTGTATCTATAAAAAAATTATTGATAACTCATTCAATAGTTAAGTCTATGTGTAAAGAACAAATATAATTACAATTATGTATGCGATTACATATGTAAAATTAGTTAAGATTTGTTATTAGGACAGCACCAATAAGGTACGCGGAATCATCAATGAGGAATGGTTTCGGTCTGCGTTTGCTCCATAAATTTCTCAACGTACCATTCTTGAGGCTCCAAAAAACGAGCTTACTAGAACAATTACAAAGGAACCAGAGAGACATGGAAGACACCGAGTTAGAACTCAACGAATTCCAAGTAAGTCAATTAATAAAATATTATGGTCAAGGTGAACAAGAATTAATTGATCTTTGACTTCTCGAAACAAGTTTGTTTATCAATCATCTTATTTTAAATTCAATAGTGTCGAAATTGATGACCTTCGAGTTAATTACTTGTTACAACAACTAGCTGATATTAAAAACGTGAGATCACATGCACTATGTGCACTGCTTCTGTACACCATTTCACTTTGTCTAAATTAATATTTGCCGCATTATCTCTAGCATTATGCCTACGCCCATGTCGTGCGGCGTTCCACAGGGGTCGGTTCTGGGGCCGACTCTGTGGGACATCGGGTACGACTGGGCGTTGAGAGGGAGTCTCCCCCCCGGGCTGAGCTTGATATGCTATGCTGACGATACGCTCGTCACAGCCCGGGACAGGACACTCGAAGAGGCGGCGAGCCTGGCCACTCTCGGCACCGAGGAGATGGTCATGCGAATCGAGGCGCTGGGGCTCAGGGTGGCCCTAAACAAGACCGAGGCCCTCCTATTCCATGGGTCCCGTGTAAGGCCGCCTATCGGCGCCTCGATGGTCGTCAACTCCATCCACATCAGTATCCAGGCCCATATGAAGTACTTGGGCCTGGTGCTGGACGGGCGATGGGCGTTCTGGGAGCATTTCCGCCAAATTGCTCCTCGGCTGGTCGGCGCGGCGTCCGCCCTATCACGGCTCATGCCGAACGTGGGCGGACCCAGTTTTGAGGGCCGACGGCTGTATCGGCGGCGGGGGTGATCCGCTCGCCATGGCCATGTACGGCGCCATGGACATGTACGGCGCACCCGTGTGGGCGAGGTCTCTGACCCTCCGGCTGAGGGCTTTTCTATGGCGCCCTCAGAGAATCATGACGGTCAGAGCCATCCGCGGATACGGCACGGTGTCGATCGAGG
Source organism: Lymantria monacha (assembly GCA_905163515.2). Lineage (NCBI taxonomy): Eukaryota > Metazoa > Arthropoda > Insecta > Lepidoptera > Erebidae > Lymantria > Lymantria monacha. The sequence goes on from LR991082.1 coordinate 22,463,223, forward strand.
CGGCAGGCGTGTTGGCCGGGACACCCCCGTGGGACATAGAGGCGGAGATGCTCTCCGACCTATACCGGCGGGTGACCTCAGTACGCGACGCAGGTGGCTCCCCATCGCTTAGCGAGATAGCCACGAGGACGCCCGCCGAGACGTCATCGCTCGCTGGGCTACGCGGCTGGAGAGGCCTAGGCACGGTGTTCTTACCGTAGAGGCTCTCCGGCCCGTATTGACGGAGTGGATGGAGCGACGGCACGGGGTCCTCTCTTTCCGGTTGGTGCAGGTGTTGTCGGGGCACGGGTGCTTCGGCAAATACCTGCACAAGATCGCAAGGAGGGAGTCGACGCCGTCCTGCCACCAGTGCGGCAGTGACGAGGACACGGCGCAACACACGCTGGAGGTCTGCGTGACCTGGGCCCGGCAACGCTGTGATCTCGTCGCTGTCATCGGTGCAGACCTGACGCTGCCGGCTGTCGCGAAAGCGATGGTCGATAGTGTCAGGAATTGGGTCGCGGTCGCCGCCTTTTGCGAGGCTGTCATCTCGCAGAAGGAGGCCGCAGAATGGGTCCGGGTGGATTCCCGGGACCCGGGCCGCCGCCAGCGGCCGGGGCGGCGCAGGCGCGAGTATCTGCGCCTGATGCCGCCCTAACCGAGGCTTCGGGTGATCGGACCGGGGAATTGTCCGGTCACCCGACGTGAGGCCATCGCGTGAGGACGACGCCCCGACGGCGAAAGCTGTCGGGGCATCGAAAAGAGAGGAACCCGCAAGGGTATACCGCCGGGCGGGCCACCGAAGTCAAAGGTCGGGCCCGCTCGCACGGCGAAGAGAGGAGTTTGCAGGGTGGGTCCATGGGATTGCGTGCCGCCTCTTCTGTCACCCCGGACGTTTTTGTCGGGGCGCGACCACATCCATGGTCCACTTTGCGGGAAAAAAAAAAAAAGCATTATGCCTACTTTTATATAACAATTGAATGTCATCCTTATCTTCACTCTTTTCTAGTTATATTACATTTATAGACGATCTAAATTTTCTCGAATCTTTCCTTACTTTACTATTAACGTAAAAGTTTAACTTTTCCTATCAAATATTAATTTAATCACTTGCCTTCATCAACATCTCCATCACTGGGGTGCTACTTTACTAGAATTTCTTTTAATTTTGCCCAATAATGGTCTAAATACATCTCAACCTTGGTCAGCAATGCTTTTTACAATGAGAGAAAAATTTGCTACTTTAGGAGCTGTCAACTTTTCTTGGTATGTTTCGAGTTCTCCTCTCTAGCAATGTTTGCTTGTAATATTTCTGTAAGCGTTTCCTACGACAACCAAGGTTGAACAGAAGAGGTAGTGAAAGATTGAATTTCCATCCTCCACTTCCATCTCAGCTCATATATATCCCACTGTTGGGCTTGAGCCTCTTCCATAATGTGAGGCATTTATTTGACCTAATATATCACGCTGGTCAGGCGTGTTGGTATAGGCTTTTGTTCCGGGTTTTCCTTTTCTTACATGGATGTTATATGCCTTTTAAGCTGTGTGGTAGCGGCTACGAATACTACCAACCCTTACTTTGCTCGTGGGTGTCATAAAAGGCGACTAAGAGCTTTATAACGACCTAGGCCAACTCCATCTGATGCCGTTTGGTCAACAATTACTTTCCCAAGGAGGGTTGACGTCTGGCAGGCGGCCGGTCATAAAACTATTGCCAATAACTTCTACAATATGTACTATGAAGAAAGAGTACATATTGTATCGACCTCAAGTAATTGGGATAAGAGTAGGAGAATTATGTGATATGCCTTTTATATCCTTAGGTGTGTCTTACGATCACCCACCGGTAAGATAGGGAATGGTGAATTATATTCTTACTCCGTCACCACACGGAAAACTTCCTGCCTGTCACCTCACATCATGGTACGTCCTCTTTAGTAGATGCACATTAATTCTTCATTTCTTTATAAATAAACAATATATATTGCGTTTTTTTATATTAATATTGGCTTAATTAGTAAAAGAGTTGTAATAGATTTTCGATAGTTAGGTTCAAATTCCAGCTTTGGTAAACATCATTTCTGCTTATTTCGGTTTACAAATGTGTTTTTGAAAACTTAGCCATACCAAGTGCTTAATAAACAATCCATCCATTAACCCTGTTAAAGTCTACTCGTGGACATAAGCCTCCCCAAATAAGAATCAATGTCACATAATTTACCCAGGAGAGTGCTGTTATCTATTGTTCCGGTGATTCCTCAACCGGTTTTTAGGACTCCCACGGCCAGGTGGATTAACCCGTATTCTTACCCGACTCTCATATAAGTATAAAAAATAAGTAGACACTGAATAAATAAGTAGTATTCTTGCAGAATTCAGAAGAGTCACATTACAATTTATTTGTCGACCGTCTTGCCAACATGCGTCGTCAACAGGAGCTGCGCCCTTACATTGATTCGCCAAGCATTGTGCTGGGAGCTGGTAAACCCATAGTACCGCCCAATGTTAATCCACTAGTAAGTGAAAAATGATAACTTATATTACTAAGAAAGATTTCTTACCATCCTTGCTTAACTATGAGCAATATAAATGACTAACTTTTGGCTTTGAATTTCACAATAAGTTGCCTGAACGAAATTACATTGATGCGAAGGTTTTGTGAGTTTTCAATAACTTTTTAAAGACAAAATAAAGGCCTGTACTGTGGGGAGTCCTCCGCAGTCAAACATATATAAATGAATAAAAATAACACCCAACCTACAGCATTTTTTTGCCTAAGGATATAACTAATTTCACTAGGTATTGCAGATCGATATCTAGAACACTGTATACGGGCAATCAATTTTGTGCAAACTAATATAATAAAACTCATATCTTATATACACTGTTTACAATAGGGAAATTAACATAATTAAGTTCTGACTGCCATAGGATTGAGGTAATGTCTGTCTCACAGTTCTTAAAATATTTTAAAAAGATGCATTTTTATAAATACCCGAATACGAAACGAAAAATTATGTCACAAGCGGGGTTCGAACCCGCACCTATTGGGAATCCGGCCCAACCGTGCTGCCACTTACACCATAGTGAACTATTTTATTCGGGTATTTATAAATAATTAAGCATATTAAATGCTAAAAATTTCAGTAATTTGAAGATGCATTTTATTTATAATCTACATTGTTAATTGATTTTTCATCTTCTCTTCAGCCTATATATGTTCTGTTCGAGGTTCCTCCGCAATATCCTCCGGATTTGACTTACTATATGATACGCTAGTCAGATTCGTATGATGTTTTATGTCGAATGTGCCTATTATGGCAGAGATGGTATCTTTTTTATGGGACTAATCCCACCACTCATTTCCACTACTGTATTACTCCTGTACTCCTGTGACACTGGTCTCCGTATAAGACACCGAGGTTTGACCCTTGGGAAGTCCTGGGAAACGCTTTTAATTGTTTTGGGACCCGCAACAAATTTAATTAGAAAAGAAAAACAGGAGGAGTTGGAAAATTTCACTTCCCCCGTATGCAAAGCGGGAGACATGAAGTAAAAATTGGCTAATAGGCCAATAGATAAGAGGATGTACTGATACGGGAAGAGCAGCAGTACAGCACCATGGATATGGCAAAACTTATGGGGCCTATATTTGAGCCTTAACATTGATTGCAACTATATAGATGATATCTGCATAGCATGTCCGTCGGTCGTCTTTTACAAGATGCAAGAGAGGGTGATGAATTGTATTGTTACTCCGACATTATCGATGCCAACTCGTCTGACCAGCGTAATGTAGTAGGGCCATTTCCTTCCCATAGCGGAGGACGCCCGAACCCAACAGTGGGACATAGCTCATATTATAGAGATTTAGTTTTTACATTTTTATTTAAACTAGGTTAGCTTTTGTCCAAATTTTCAAATACTCGACTACTTTACATACTTATACATATTACCTAAAACCGTCAATTAATTGTATTATTTATACATTACGAAATTAATATTACAGTTAGCACAATCGTTAGCTGGAGGTAATACTGTGAAATCGCCCACTCAAATAGTACAAGGTCAATATGTTAGTCCCGAGCTGATGAAGTCTAAAAATATAGTTAGTAATGAATTCACACCGCCGAGATTATCACAGCAAGACAGGTAATGTATTTCTCGTAAAAGCGACCACATACTAATGGTGCTTTTTTTTTATAAAATTATCTGAGGACTCCATGACTTTAGTTTATCGATGTAGATATATCTTTGGCACACTTTCACAGTGACCCTATTAAATCAAATTTTATGTTCATAAAGGGTTGTACTCTGTGTGGTAGCGGCTTCGAATATTACCAACCCTTACTTTACTCGTAGATGTCGTAAAGGACGACTAAGAGCCTTATAGCGACCTGGACCAACTCCATCTGATGTCATTAGTCAACAATTACATTTCCAAGGAGAGTTGACGTCTGGCAGGCGGCCGGTCATAAAACTATTGCCAATAACTTTTACAATATGTACTATGAAAGAAGGGTACATATTGTATCGACCCAAAGTAATTGAGATAAGAGTAGGAAAATGATGATGATCATCATCATCATTTTCCTACTCTGTGATAAATAATTTAGGGCTAGGAAGGTAATAGCGTCTTACCTGCAAAACTAATGCTAACAAACTTCAAGATGGTATTATCTCATATATAAACAGACAGTCATTAACATTTTAGCACCCAATCTTTTTTGGCATACTATGGTCTGAACACACCCTGTCCATTCTGTCCAGGGCAATAAAAGGGTGACATGCGGCCCCTTAATGAACCGTATTCTTTCCCTATCGCCATTGGACCGATCACTGGTACTACTTCCTTGATATATTGTTGTGTTGTCGGACATCCTCCTTACGCGGTTGGCCTCTATGCGGGTGGCAGACTAATCTCTGGTCCATCCACCCGCAGCACCCAACCCTAAAATAGCTTACCGCTTCTAAAGAGATTTACAAAATAAAATCGCAGTTTAATTCCAAACAAATGTCATATTTAAATAATATAAATATTTAAAAAAAGAAAGATTGAAATTCATATTTTCATGGGAATATTAAATTTATTATCTAAATGGTCTGTGATCGTCAATCACGATACGGTCTTATCCTAATCTATATATAGAGTGAGCATATAAATGTTATTACTAAAGACAACACCCCGCTTTAAGAAACAAATCTTTTTTTTTTTATAAAAACCCGATTACGAAGCGAAAAATTTGCATGTCCTACAATAGTTCACGGTGGTGTAGTGGCAGCACGATTGGGCCGGAATCCCAATAGGCGCGGGTTCGAACCCGCTTGTGACATCATTTTTCGCTTAGTAATCGGGTTTTTATAAATAATTAAGCATATTAAATGCTAAATTTCAGTAATTTGAACAAATCATTTGTCGCGTGGAACTTTACAAACATGTAACAATTAACGGACACAAATATAACCCAGTCTTATTCGTGAATCGTACAAACAATTCACTGAATTAAATTTAGGACAGTAGGCACGGCAGGTCCCGTTTCGACCACTACGCTATCTGTGCAATCAATTATGAGAGCCCAGATTCTAAGTTTCTAGATTGGACTAAAAGCTTTCCAGTAGATTTTGTGAAAATATCTTAATGTGCAGTACGAAGTTTGAAATGATATTTTGTAGACAATAATTAGCTCGGACCATTATTTGTGAGAATGGACGTGGACGAATGGACGTGGACGTGGATTGAAGTGGACATTTTGTCCAAATATCTTCGGACATAACTGTTACACGTTGTAAAAGAAGTTGTATTAAAACTTGCTGTTTACATATGTTTAATGTTTTAGTGGACATAGCACCCCAACAGGTGCCAACATATCGGCTTCGTCAGGTGGACTTGACGAATTTTATGCCGGCACTCTAGACAGCAGCTTTTTAGAAGATCTCCCGCCGTTATCTGCTACTACTAATCAAGATACCTATGATACCGACAGGTGAATATAAAAATTAGGGAACATATTCATACTATGTGACCCAATTTTTTATCCGTGTGGTGACGGAGTAAGAATACAATTCACCACCCCCTGTTTTACTCGTGGGTGATCGTAAGAGACGACTAAGGGATATAAAATGCATATAACATCTATGCAAGATTAGGAAAACTACAACAAAACCCTATACCAACACGCTGACCAGCGTGGTATAATAGGTCAATTTTGCCGCCATTACGGAAAAGGCTTGAACCCAACAGTAGAACATATATGGGCTGTGATGATGATGAATTAATGGCCACCTGCTAAGACGAACTGCAATCGCCCACCCCTCTGCGTGCCAAGCGTGGTTATTATGGTATTATCCCCCATTTGTCAAGGTCCATCCAGCACTTAACTTCAATAAGCCAAAACAAATTCCAATTTACCATTTATATTAACAGTCAATCGCATCTGTGATAGGCTGCTGGGCTTCAGTATGAGGTACATTCTAGAAAATATGCGATACGAAAACTGACTTGTTGGCCTTTTAATTCTAGCGATGACGAAAACATAACGAATCCGAAAGTGACCATTGATCAGGAAGATTTAGATTTTGACGTCAGCTCATCTGAGGCGAGACCGGCAGTCACATTAGCCTCGGACCTTCAACCAAGCAATCAAGACAATACGATGGATACAATGATGAGCCGATTTACAATGGACGAAGACGATACCACGAATACAACCAGCATTGACATACCGCATGGACTGTTTGAAAGCAAAAGGCTCAAGGATGTAGAGCATTTGGATAATGACTTCCCACTTTGGGCTGGTGATACAAGTGCAAGAAGGTCACCTGAAGGTAGATTTTTTTCTGTATGTTAAAAATTTTCTTTTTTAAAAACATAAATTACATCCAGACTCATAACACTATATTTTGAGCGATTCACAAATAGTTATTTGTGTATCGCTCAAAATATAGTATTACGTGGGAATAAAACCTATGACACTGACATGGTAGATTGATCTTCACTACGCCGTCACTGGAGTCAATTCATTGAATTCGTCATCATACTCTTGCTTTTATATCATTTACTTGCAGTAAAAAAAAAGGGTCTATGTGTGAATGTGAGCAAAACCAAAATAATGGTGTTTGAAAGAGATGAAGCCAGAACAGACGTAAGAGTAACAATAGATAATGATGTACTGGAGCAAGTGGATGAATTTGTATATCTTGGATGTGGATTTAGCTGAGATGGAAGGTACACCACTGATATAGAGCGAAGAGTGAATGCGGGAAATAGAGTGAACGGAGCGTTGGGGCAACTTCTCGGTAGCCACCACCTCAGCCAGAAGGCACGTGTAGCAATACATAACGCAGTGCTTGTCCCAACATTACTGTATGGAAGCGAGAGTTGGGTATGCAGAAAAGAGTATGAAAGTAAAATTAATGCGGTCGAAATGCGATCTCTACGGAAAATCTGTGGAGTTAGGCTGACCGATCGCATTCGTAACGACGACGTAAGAGAGCGAGTAGGTATGAAAGAGAGTATTGGTGTAAAGATGCGAAAGGGAATGCTCCGATGGTTCGGACATGTGGAAAGAATGCCGAACGAACGTCTGGTTAAGAAGATATACAATGCGAAAGTGAAAGGATGTAGGTACCGGGGGAGACCGAGACTAACCTACCTAGACCAGATCGGTCATGTACTGAAGGAAGGTGGAGTCAAGAGTCTTCGAAACCAGCGAGCGTGTATGAAGAGAATTATGAATGTTGAGGAAGCGAGTGAAGTATGCAAGGATAGAGTTCTCTGGTACTCTGTTCTCTCTGCCTACACTGCAAGGGACATGGCGTGATGGTATGTATGTATGTACTTGCAGTTGACCTGGTCGTCGTCGAAGGTAATAATGGTTGCGTCCCGGGTGACTTTACAAACATAATTTATGGAAGCAAATCACTACTAAACTCGGATCCACTTGTGAATTCCAAATAGAATTGTCCTACGTGGGAATTGAACTCTCATTTTATCTCTCATGATATATACGTCCCTCTGCTGGGTTCGATCTTCCTTCACAGTAGTAAGGAAATTGACCTACGATATCACGCTGGTACTAGTATTGTTATAATGTTTAATTTTGAATTTTTCTTCCTTAGTTATATAAGTAGTGTGCGGCAGAGATAATGCGCTATGAAACCAAAATCAAACGATTGTCTCCTTCCAAAAATCAATGTGCAATATCACTGAGTACTTATTTACTATGAATATTCAACACCAAGGCCCACCGAACCTAACCAAATAAGATATAATTTCTATTATTCAAATATGTCAAGTACTTCATAGGCTCATGAGATTTGCTAAAATACCTTTTGCAACGAAGTCACCGTAAGGGTTACCCACTGGCTTACGCCGTGTGGGCGGACCACACGGCGTAAGCAAGTTATGGGGTTGCATGCCGTGCTTACCGTTGCCCCGGACGGACTGGAAGGGGTGTAACTAAATATTCTGTCCCAAAAACAAAGGTTCACATTCAGAACTGTAGGATATTTTGAGGGAATAAACATATTATTATAGCATTGTATATCTTTTTAAGATATACAATTTTGTAGTAATGTACTACTCTATTATTTTGAACTACCTTGTAAGAATTAGCCAGCGTTTGCAAAGTAAGCAAAAATATTTGTTACGACATCACATTACAAATATTTTAAATTCTCAACTTTTCTCCACTATAATGTATACATATGTAATATGTGTCCACTATAATGTAAATGTATAATCCGTGTGTTGACGGAGTAAGAATACAATTAAGGGGTGGGCCCCTAACTTACCCGTGAGTGATCGTAAGAGACGACTAACGCATATAAAATCTATGCTAGAGAAGGAAAACTCGAAATAAAACCTTATACCAACACGTCTGACCAGCGTGGTATAGTAGGTCAATTTCCCTTTCATTACGTAGGAGGCTCGAGCCCAACAGTGGGACGTTTATGAGCTGAGATGATAATGATGAATGTATATGTATTACACGTGTAAACCCTCTTCTTGAATCTCTTTGCCTATTGTCGAAAACTGCATTAAAATCCGTTGTATACTTTAAAAAGCTACACTTACAGACAGGAGAAGCAACTTTATTTTATACTATGTAAAGAAGTTTCGTATAAACAAAAAAAAATGATTACCACACCACAAATACCAATTTAGTTACACAAAGATCAATAAGTATTACATTTTACATTATTTATTGATTTATCAGGAGGTGAAGATCCGGATACTACGAAGGAATCAAGTGAGAAGGTAATTAATTTTTATTTAATAACATACGTCTTATGTAAACGTACAATGTATCACCAGTTCACTCCTATTTGACCGTGGGAATCGTAAAACCGACTGAGGGATGAAAAAATGTAATTATATGAAAATATATTGAATGATATCTAATGTTTACGGGAGTATTACACATTTGAAATAAAACTACTTTTACAGTGATCATAGTCACGGGAGGCCTCCTGCGTAGTAGTCGTAGTCCTCCCGTGACTATGATCACTGTAAAGTGTTTGAAACGTAAGGAAATTAAAAATCAAATATAAACGCGATACAATCCGTAAAAGTAGTTTTATTTCAAACGAAAATATATTTGTTAACAGGAGAAAAAACACAAAAAGAAAAAGTCAAAAGAGAAAGACCGAGGTGATTGCAGCGAGAAGTTTGATCGTAAGGAAAAGAAACATAGACATAAAAAAACAAAAAATGAAAGGAAGACATCGAATCCACAACAAGACTTACTGGCGCCGGCAGCGACGTCATCGGAGTTTAATTATGAAGATTATGACAGCATTTAACGACGACTATTCAGAGATTCATAACTTAACATTCCATTAGTCAGGTACGGTAAATATAAAGTATAATAGACATGGAATTATTACGTTCACACTAACCGTCGTTATTTATTCCAACCATTATTAATGAAGTGCACATATAGAAATAAGGTTTTTGTCGGTTATTTATATGCGCTGAACGGTAGTTACTTCGTTGCGAAACTGAGATGATTCAAGCTCTGCCATTTGTGAACACGCAGTTTTTTAAAATGGTCAAGTTTTTAATCGTTACGAACGCTTCCATTTTATCTATGTTTGTATATATAACATCGCTAAACTCGGAAACTATTTGACCGATTATTATGAAAATTGTTATATATGTGTATTTTTTCACTGAGAAGATTTATATGTTATCCCCATTGATGTAACTCGCAGGTGACGCTGCAATATATCGATTTCTACAAACAAGCCAACTGGCTGGGTTTGGTAGTATAATATAGAGGGTGACTGGACGGTGCCTATAATCACCCATTTTCATTCCAAGGGGAAAAGAGCAGAATTTTTCTTTTGGAGTTCATATACGAACAGATTTTGGTAGCAAATGAGCAAATAGCTTATCTGATTGTAAATGCTAATAGCTACTGCTCATTGACCTTGCTCAATGCGAGCCCAATACAGTAAATTTGTTGTCTAGCATGATCAAACTTTGTACAGATTTCTATGATTTTTTAGGAAATAGCAAGCCTAATAGGTAGTATGTTTTTTGGAACTGCATCCATTTAACGACAATAGGCTTGCTCTCTATGGTAGCGGCTATGAATACTACCAACCCTTACATCGCTCGTGGATGTCGTAAAAGACGACTAAGAGCTCTTAATCGACCTGGGCCAACTCCATCTGGTGCCGTCTGGTCAACGATTGCATTCCCAAGGAGGGTTGACGTCAGGCAGGCGGCCGGTCATAAAACCATAGCCAAAACAAATTGCAATATGTCTGGGAATAAGAGCAGGCTTGCTTTCTATTATATGAGACTAAAAATTACGTAGGAAAATGGAAAGGGTTTGCTATAAATCTACTTACTCTTTCTGCTTTAAGGCCGAGATATTATGAAAAGAGCACATGATTTTTAAAGTTCCACTTTTTAGCCTATTCATCCCATTTTACCACTACTTATTATAGTCTGTCATTGGTTGCTACACCATTATTATACCCCATTTTACCACTAATTTCTTAATTGTAAATATTGGCTGCCTAAATAGATAGGTATATTATTATAAATTAATTAAAATGATAGCCACTTATTAACATATTGTTTTATAACCTCTGAAATTTCTTCAAATTTAAATAAACGTGACGGGTCCCACATTTTGGCAGTTTTAAATAAAAAAAAAAAATATATATATATATATATATATATTTTCATAGTAACTATGTTATATTTTAGTGGGAGGTCACCCATACGATGGGTCGACCATGTCTGCTGTGGGTTGTCCTTTAAGCGAGTGTAGCAGCAGTAGGGACAATGGCCAAAACCTCGCGAAGCACTGAACATCTGTGGCCCTCCATTCATACTATATAATGATCACAAATTTTCTCCTAAGACCGTACCGGCTAAAAAGAAGATTATATTTTTATATGGTAATCAAAGTATCCAGATTTTTATCTCTATATCTATTTATTAAAAGAAGATGAAGTGTATCCGTGGGGCGCTGTTAAATCGATTATGACTTTTTGTTTCTAAATAACATACACACCTTTTGAAGATGTTTGATATTTTTGACTGCACAGATGTACTGGTTAAGATATCGACCTTCCGTGCCAGTGCCTTGAGTTCGATTCCCACGCAAGACAATACTTGTGTGCGATTCACAAAATGTTGTTCTGAGTCTGGGTGTAATTTGTCTGTGTTAATTGCATGTTTTTAAAACCTCCCGCCATACAAGAATTATTTCATTAGTACAGTGGTCTTTTAAAAACATATATTATATTATTATTGAAGATAATGGGTTATGTATGATGACATGGACAGAACCCTCCACCAGCCCATGGTCCCTCCAGCCATCCTGGCTATATGGACCGAATCACGGGAGATGCACGCCTTACTTGTGAGTGCTCTTTCGGGCGTGCACTTTCTTGACTCCCTACAAGTTGTCTGTCCCAGCCCTCTCCCCATTCTGGGGTGGCTTATAATACAGATTACGCCTCGATGACATGGACAGTGTAATATCATTATCATTAGCAAACCCTAGCATTTCAACTAAATTGCAATGTAAATGATCGTTCTGAAAAAGAAGCACTTAGCCATCAGTTTTCGAGGCAAGAAGATTATATATGCGAATTTTTGTGACATATAAATCGTTGAACCAGTAGTTCAACGATGCAGTTCATTTTCGAATTCAAGTTTCTTCCTTTGCCCTTTCATAATGCACGCAGGAGATATAAAATAACCTTTAGCATTACAATAATCAATTACCGTGATCGTTTCTTCTTTATCTATAGAGGTTGACATAGCTACGAAGCTAAAATGCTTTTCATTTGCATTTTATACGTTTTTTCCTTTTTACGTTATCTGTATCAAAGGTTGATACTTGTTCATGTAGATATTTGTATAGTTGTTTTGTTTTAACTTTCTAGTGTTTTTCTTGGTATATCGTAGATAGAAGAGGCTCTGTGAACCGTCATTATTCGATATTGTATTATATACATATTGTTACTTCAATATCATTTTCTTAATCTTCTTAAAGCAAACGTGTTATTAAAAAACAAAGTCAAATTACTCACCTTTCTATTATTGTTTCGAACAAAAATCCACCAACATTTGTTGCCCGTGCCAAAACGAACCAACTAAATTAAAAGTGACATTTATAAGTTATTACTTAGAAGTTTTTTCTATTGGACATCTTTCCCGTATGGCTATCTTAACCGGAATTATCCTACATATGTGTTTATAAAAATAATATATTTCTAAATTTTTATCCAACAGAATAATTTTTAATGTAGCCAAGGTTAAATGATTTCCTTGGTACCAATTTCCGTACAACTGTAATGTCGAGAGGATCGATAAAAGACATTATTTAGCATTAAAAAAGTATCGGTCATTGTTTGTAAAACTGGGCGCTTCTACGAGGTTGGAGTTTAAAATGAAATATTTCAACGAGATTTTGTACAAATATATTCCATAAATCAACTTGGAGTTACAAAATGTTATTGCCGTGTTGTACGCAAGGGCGTAGCCAGAATTTTGTATAGAGGGGGGCAGATTAACCCTTTATAGGGCATAAGGATCTGGAAATTGTGTACAGAAATTGTTTAAGGTATCATTTTATTACAGACAAATATAAGTAAAAAATGAAATAAAATATATATTTTTTTTATGTTTTATTGGAAAAAAATTGGTGGGAACTATATTCCCTTTGCCCCATACGGGGTTGCCTTTTGCCGAGCAGTAAGGATTTTTTTGCCATTTTACATGAATATTCTCTATCTTGTAATTAATGAATTAAAACCTAAAATCAACATTAATATAAATTGTGACAATTAACAATAGAATAATGAGGGACATTGGCTCACGGTGTATGAAAATTTGTAAAGCAAGGCACCACGCAGAGTGGTACAGCACAACTACTGCACATTATTTTGGTTCTCTTGTCGTGGGTTTTTGTGGAACATAGCTTACAACGCCTGTAAGATGGTAATTCGGCTGGCATATGTGTCCCAACATTTTGAAACCGTTTCTCAACTGGTACACTACCAACTGCTTTTTGGTAGTTTTCTGTTATTACTTTTTTTCTATTTACATAGTTTGGCATGCTGGAAGATTTTCGCTTACGGCTGGAATAATTTCCAACAAGGCCTCTTGCTAAAGCCACTTGAAATTCAAGGTGTGACAGTTGACCAGCTCTCTTATTTTGCTTATAAAGCAGGTAAGCATTAGTGGTGCAGGTATCTACCAAAAAATAAAATATCCTGCGCCACCACTTCTTACTTCTCCTGCTAACAGAATATGAACTTTTTATCTGGTCAAACTTATCGACACCTCCCATTCTCTTAGTATATTCTCTGACTGTCAACGGGCAACTAATAGCTAATTTAGAGCCATCTTTCTGTGTACGATTTACAGTTGTTCTGTCCATTTGGGGGTGAAAGGCATTGCTCAAGATCAAAACCTCCTTTGTATCTTGCCATACAACAAATGAAACATTGTCTTTCACCCTCCATTTGTACTCTCCCTTGTTTAGTTTTTGGTTGGCCTTTTTTCCACATGTAGTTTTTATGAAATCAGGCAGTTCTACTCTATGCCTGCGAACCATACCAGTCGCATAAATCCCTTTATCATACAAATCATTTAGTAAATGATAATCGCAAAAGAAATTGTCGAAAGTAACATGTTTATCTTCTTCCATGTCTATCAATTTTTCTGTGAGTTTTTTTACCACTTTACTTCCCAATCCACCCTCAGTTCCAGTGTCTTGCTTACCTGTATAAATATCAAATTCGTAAAGATAGCCTGTTGTGCTATCACATCTACACCATACTTTGTAGCCCCGTTTTACAGGCTTCATTGGCATGTATTGCCTCAAGGATGATCTACCCTTGAATATAATCATTGATTCGTCAATGCTCTGGGATGATGTATTTTTCGCCGCTTTTTGACAAGCCTCATTTATTAAATTTACTAATGGGCGTACTTTGTAGAGCTTATCAAAATTTTCTTCATTTCTCTGCGGCTGTTTAGAATTGTCATTCAAATGTAACGTTCGTAGCAATAACTTGAACCTCTTTATTGGCATTACGTTAGCGATTTCATCAACTCTGAACGCCGGATCAGATGACCAATATAGATTATAGTCTGGTAAAACATAGTAACTCATCATTATAAGAATACCTAAAAAAGCTTGTATTTCAGCTTTTGAAGTTGACAAGCAGGTGCGAATATTTGACTGTTGAGCAAATAAATTTGTCTGCTCAACTATTAGGTTATAAACTTCATCAGTAAAAAATTTTTGAAAGTACACTAATGGCCTGCTGTTGTATGATATCGTATACTGAGGCTCCAAAGTAATTTTATCGAACACTGAGTAATGTGGCCGAGGGCCACTTGCCCACATAATTTTCTTCCATGGACCTTCAGATTCTGATTCGTCTGAGCTTTCCTCTACTCGATTTGGAGATATTGTAGATCTACTACAGCCTGCTTGTGGACTTTCTTGAGTAGATGTTTGTAAGCTTACCTCTACTTGATCTGGAGTAATTGCAGACCTACTACAGCATGGTTGTGGACTGTCTTGTGTTACTGGCAAATCAGTTGTTTCCAGTATATTATTTGTATCTGAACCAGATTGCTCATTTTCTAAATCTCCTAAAATATTCCTAAGTCTTTCCACACTGTACTCTTCACCATGTTCGTCAGACTCATAATTATCTTCAGAAATCTCTGCATCATCAGGCAAGCCAACTAATAATGCCAGCTCATTCGCTATCTCATCGTCTAACAAAAATTTTCGTGGCATTTTCAAAATCCTGAAATAAAATCATCACATTATATATATACAGAGTGGAGACGTCAATACGACAATAAATGAAAACACCGTCAATACTAGTGTATAGGAGTATTTTGAAACTATTACAAAAGTCCTCGCATGCATATTTAAAAAACAATTTTTTCAAACAAACTTTTTATCATAAATATTGAAACAAAATAGAACACCGTTTGTAAATATTAGTTCACTAACCTGTGGTCGGCACGCGAGTGACCTTGTGGTATCATATGTTAAAACTTCGAAACGTAGGTAAATACATACACTTATGGGCGCTATTCATTGTTCATTCTCACTCGATTCTTTTATTAAAATAATCACGATAACTTTAATAATTCACTTGGTCGTTAAACTTTTAAATTTTCGATATGTGCGCCATGGACCCGAACGCACAAATTATATCGTCTTAAAATATTATTTCGAACTCTTGTTAACAGGTCGCCATTGACGGCGATGTATTTTAACTTGTCGAAAGATCGTACAATTCCTTTTTTTAAGTTCTCCACATTATCAACCTCTGTCAAATTTGCGAGAAAAATAATTTAAAATTTGTTCATCTAGGGTGACTCTTACACGCGAAGGAGCACTATCCATATGAGGCAGTAAGGATTGATTATCCCGTAACCTCTGGACAGCTTGCACAATAGTCCGGCCATTGGTAGTACAAACACGTGTGTTTCCATATCTCTTTCGGTACGTACGTATGGTTAAAGCTGCATTACCGTGATATTCTCCATAAATTAAAATCATATCTGTATACCCGAAGCTGTGTAATTATAACGAGGCATTGTAAATGAGAAAGAAATACTATTCTAACACAAAGTAAGCGTCTAATTACGCACATTGACGTCACAGGATCACGATGGCACACTGACCTACAGACCTATTATAATAGTTTTGAACATGAGACCGAGGTCTTCTTTCATTAAGCCGCATTAGGTAGTTTTAAATTTCTCATCTAAGTCTGATGACACGGTTTATAAAGACTTAGGAATAAGGTATAATATGCATTGATTTGTATTACGTTTGGGGAAGACTTGAACTGGTAAACATGGCGATATGTAGGTACTAGTTTCATATTAGTTTATACCGATGCGCCGCGGGAGCTCATTGATCTCTTAGTGATAGACGAATAATTTTAATTTTTATACAGAGTGTGGAAATTGTTAATAATACAAAGTAATGTGCTGCGGCTAAACTATACGACATATTGTATTCAAAGTTTGTATACAGGCTGGGCAAGTCATCAGATACACTAGATTAAAATTATAGTCGTATGGTCGTCTCCACCTTGTATATAGGGACCGGGCACGGGTAAAAATATTCCCACCTATTCTTGGACAAATTACTTCAACCACGAGTAAAGGAAGGGAAAAAATATCAGATATTTTGAGAAAATAATAAATATTTCTTAGAAATAAAAGCAATTTTAGACACTAAAGCCATTTTTTCACAAAGATTTATCGAGATTAATATTATAAAAATCACCTTTTTCGTAAGTTCCTGCAGCCTCTATGACAAAATCAAAGGTAGCTGTCATATGAGGCGATTAGTATCAAACTTGGTCAAATCCGTTTATGTAAGATTAGCACAATACTCAAACTTTTGTTTTAATTATATGGCAACATCACAGAGTGTTAAGAATTGGCTGATTTATTTAAATGAGGTTTTTAATAATGTTATGATAATAACCAACTTATGTCTCATATACAAAAGAAGCAGAATCACGGTTTAAAGATTGGATTTGACTAAGTTTGATAGTAAAGTGAGGATTTGACTTGGTTTGATTGCGAGTTCTATGGATTTGACTGCTTAGGAATGTTATCCCTGCGGATTTAGCTTAGTTTGTAGATGTCATAAGGAACGACCAGAGGTTGTAAAATTGTGTTAAAAAAATTTAATGACGAAATAAAAATACCATAAATACAAAACTTATTATATTATATTTTAAAAGAAAATATTCATTAAGATTTATTTAGAATAATTAATTATACTTTTCATAAAATTTGTGTCTTGTTATATGCCGCCTGTAGTGTCCGACCGAAATTTCGGTTTCGGTTTCGCCTAGATTCGGCCAAAAAACGGGTTCGGCTTAGTTTCGGTTTCGGCTGATAATCGAGCTGAAACTACAGTCAAAACCAAAACTGAATTCGTGAATTTTTGCGCTGGGCTAGGACATGCTGGGTGCACGAGGTGCGAGAGACGCAGTGTCATTTCACCGCGGTCATAGTCATCTCACAATTTTAGTTCTTTCGTTTGTGTCTGCGCGATCACTTCAAAACACGTATATTTTATTTCACTACTTATGTGATTACCATCATCGTTATTTCAGCTCATAAATTATACGAATTTACACAGAAGATTCGGTTTCAGCCGAAACTGAGACTAGAGCCGAAATTCGGTTTCAGTTTCAGCCGTAAAATTAGTTTTTTTCGGTTGGACACTACCTGCCTACAATGAAATAAAGAAATATAATTTTGTTAAGTATTAAATAATCAAATTGGGCAATTCTTCCTCCATCTTACATCTTTCATTTGAATAAGAAATAACGCTATCACTTGTTCTTTGAATTACATTTTTACAGTACTCTAGGTCTGGTAAAAGCTCCCAGTGCTCTCCGTAGTGAGCTGTTAACAGCTTTTTGACATCGTCCAGTTTTTCTTTTTTGACAGCCACATTAATTTCTATGTTGTTTCGGTTTATTAGACTAACAGTTTTGTTTATTTTGCAAATATTTCTGTATCTGCCCAAAGCATTTTGATACGATTCTTCTGCACGTATTAATACATTTAGCTTTCGCTTGTTCCTTTTAATAAAAAACCTTTTACATTGCTTAATAGAAAAATGCATTGCGTTCGTTCCCTTTAGTATTTCAATACTCACCTTTTTCCAATCCTGAACTGTAACTTCTGACCCCAATTTCAGAACAGTCCCATGCTCGTCAAAGATATTGTAGTAACCTTGCGGATTAGGTATAACCTCGTTCTTTTTTATCTTTTTTTCAATTTGGGCAAATACGCGATCCGGTGGCAGGAATGAGTGACCTACTACCGGAAACAGTAATTCCAGAGTTTTTATCCTTTCGGGAGCATAATCCATAAGATACTTACAAAGCATACCCAATACTGAGGTATTTTTGTTTTGCCCACTGCATCCGTCGGCCACTAGTCGTATAGTTTTTACCTACTTTTTCGTATTTTTCAATATTAGAGCATAGACAGTGAAATACAGCACTAGCGATTTCATTTGAGGCTTTTGGTAAAATGTCTTCGGTCCATGTATAAATGAAAACCTTGTCCCTGCTCAATTTACTTTTGGAACTGCCTATTACAATCGTAAAATTATAAACATACAGTTGTCGCGAATAATAAGCGCTCTGGTCAGGTACTTTGGGTATCGGCTGATTTTTCTGACAGTCAAAACTTAAAGTAAGTAACTCCTCATTTTCTTCTTTTAGTAAATTGTAAAAAGCATTCGCTCTTAAATTATGCACCCTTTTAGAAATCATTAGATCTTTCTTCTTGTTAATGTTAGTTTCATTTTTAATTTGTTCATTAAATGTTAAGCATGTTGAGCACACGTCCGTTGCTGGAGTGCCAAAACCAATATTAAATGAGATATTGAAAATTCGCCGAAAATAAGATGCCTTAACACTTTTGAATAGTTCTTCAGCCTGTGCGATGTACATTTTATGTAATTTATTTATATTTAAATTTAAAGCAAGATATTGTCGACTTTTTATTTTACTGCGACAATAATGAATTTCAAGTGGCACTAACTTTTTGATGAAGTCTTTAATCGATTTTCTTATATTTGCGTACTTCTTCTCT
Organism: Lymantria monacha; assembly: GCA_905163515.2. Taxonomy (NCBI): domain Eukaryota; kingdom Metazoa; phylum Arthropoda; class Insecta; order Lepidoptera; family Erebidae; genus Lymantria; species Lymantria monacha. The sequence goes on from LR991082.1 coordinate 22,482,349, forward strand.
TTACGATTTCCTCCTCTATTTTCGGATGCTGATGCCCCGTTATTCTTCACATTGCGCATAATTACACCATTTACTCTTCCTTTGTTAAGCCCTAAAATGGATAGAAATGTTTTTCTGCATATTGGTATCAAGGAGTTTCTGCGTCGGCCGTAGTATATAATATTGAATATTTTCTTATTACCTGTGCCTGACTTAGGACGACGGCGCTGTACTGGAGATGTTTTAATGTGCTGAAGAATAAAGTTGTCTTGATCAATTTTATTTGATGATTTATAAAAAGCATTGTTAAATTTAATAATGTCCTTTTTTGCTAATGAAGTACATCTGTAGGCTTTTGAAAAATGTTGACACGGAATTTTGATATCTGGTGGCGCTTTAGGCGAATACCTGTAATAAACCAAGAGTATCTTAATATTAAGCTAGAAAGTGAATGTCAAGGGAAACAAAAAAAGTCGTACCTATGCCTGTTAAAAATATACCTACATGTTACAAAATTTTAAAGCAAAAAAAATCCATTTAGGTAACTGAATTCGTTCATGTAATGGTAAAATTCCGTGTGGTGACGGAGTAAGAATACAATTCACCACTCCCTATCTAGCCCGTGGATGTCGTAAAAGACGACTAAGGGATATAATATGCACATAACATCTGTGCGAAAGAAGAAAAACTCGAAATGAAACCCTATACAACATGTCTGACCAGCATGGTATAGTAGGTCAAATTCCCTCCCATTGTGGAGGTGGCCCGAGCCCAACAGTGGGACGTATGTGGGCTGCGATGATGATGATGAATGGTAAAATATTACAAACTACGATATACTACTTTAAACCAAAATTAACTAATATAAAATAAGTTACTAAAATAAAATGAACTGTGTAGATAAGTAATTTTATTTAACCACTTACCAACAGGCGGGCGGTAGATTGACTGCCACATAATTGGTATTAAAAAAGGTCAGCAATTGAGATTCAACTATTGTTTTGGCGTAGGTATGATCTTTTTGGTTACAAAAGTTGAGAGCCAGTGATACTATGTAAGCAATATTCTAGCGAGTTAAAGTTTACTTACCTAGAAACCTTAGCTCTGTTGCATTCCCATGTAAATTTTTGTTGTAAAGGCTTTCTTGATAAACTAGGAGGTGTTTCAACTATTTCATTTGGTGTTTCTTCTATTTTTTATATTTAATTTTAGTTAAAATACACAGAGTGCACGTAGTCAGTGTCAAGAACAAATTAACACTAAAACACATCATGGCCGACTCGCCATAGAGAATACTCGACACTGATTGGCCGAAATGGATTTGCCCAAATTTGAAAGTTAATAGTGCTGGATTTGACTATTTTTAAAACCAAAGCCGTTTTTCAAACCGGTTTTCCTTGTAAATTACATGGATTTACCCTTTTTTGAATAGTATTATTTTAAACTTTACGTAATAGTGAATATTTCCACATTCATAGTTTATAAACGATCAATTTTGGATCTAACCAATTTTGATACCAATCGCCTCATATGTCACTTGTCAAAGTTTGTCCCTTAGTTTTTAAAAATGTTGCTAGATAAAAATATAAATAACTGATACATATACATTACATAATATTCACAAAAGAAGTTGGTGGTAAAAATATTCTCTTTGCCCTACAAAAGGTTAAGAAAATCCTAGACTATATTATTTTAATCGTGGTTTTTAACATATGAGTATCTCACATTAGTAGTGGAGGTGAGGTAAACATTAAAAACAAAATATAACAACTAGAAACAGCTTCATTACTTGACGAGTAAAATGCGCGGTTCCTCACAAAAATCTATTTGAAACTTCTCTTACAATTTTTTTTTCTTGAATAATTTTCCGGTGTACGCTTAACATACACAGTACGTTTAAACGGTTTTCGGTCATCGTAGACCTCAGCCACGTTTTGACACGTCGCAGGGTAGAAAAAGACCTTTTTATATTATTACTTGTTTTACACGGTTATGCCAACGAAATAATTATGGCTTTTTTGCTTGCCGGGAAGAAAGTGTCCGCCTCCTTTCATACATCAGTAAAGTTTAATTTTTCTAGATCTTCTCTTTCCATACTACTTTATCCTTCCAATCTTTATGCCATAATTCCGCTTCATGCTCAAAAAGAGGAAGATCATAGTACTGGCAGAAATCTTGCGATGATGAATGACGCGCGCAGCTGCATCAGTTGCCTCCCCTGGATACGGGGTGAGCCCCGTATCCCGCTCCGCTACTATCGCGAGGTATGAAGCTCGTGAGCATTAGCGACCGACCGTTCTTCTAGGGGGCAGCTGCCTCTCCCTGCCCGTACCTCGCTACGCCCTTGGTTGTACGGGTACCTACTCGTTGTTGCGCTTTCTCCCAGTGAGTAAAGATCGCGACAGTCGTCGGCTTTGATAATATCTCACATTCTTATTTCTACTCTCTTGAGCATCTTTACTGAGGAGAGATCAATGATAATTCCCATACTTTTCACAATAAGAGCCATTGATTAAAATTTGGTAAAAGTGTCGTTGGCATTGGGTACCATGGGTAATATAAAACAAATATTGATCTGGTTTTTGGTAAAACTTTTCTATTTCTATTTTGCATCCACTTAGCAATATTTTAAGGGTAGAATGAAATCGTTTTATGATGTTTAGATGTACTTCGATGATCTCGACAGTTTCTACTGTATTGTTAAAAATTACCTGTGCGGTGTTTCCGTCTGTTGGTTTCCTCTTTATAGTTTGTTCATCTAGTTTTCCTAAAATTGCTGCTAGAGAAAGGTGAGATGAAACATTTTTTATAACTATAGTTTTTCGTTTTCCATTTCTCAGTTTGCAATTTATATGCTAGATACAATATGCATTCAGCTAGTCGCATCCACGCATGGAGGAAGGAATTCTCGCATTTCATATGATCTCTATTAATGGGTTTGTTGATACAGAGCTTCGATTTATTAAAGTCTTTTGAAATCAGACCGCAGAATTAATATCGATATTTGGTATCTTATTTTATCAGCCTCTGATATAGATAACTCATTTGTTTCATGGGGCATCTGCAATTTTAGTGGTGGATAATATCTAGGTGACAAGGGAAATAGGTTTTACAAATAATTTAAACTTTGTTACTGTCTTTGTATTTTAGACGTAAGGGTACAATCGATGTAACAAACATATAGGGTAAACAGACAGTCATTGAATAATTAAACAAATATTTTTTTTTTCCTTCAGCTATCGTAGGTACTATAGAGATATTTTGAAACTAGATAAAATGAGCTAGCTAGCTATTATGAGAATAGTTTAAAATTCGTACCTCCTATGAATAGTTGCAAAATAGTTATTGGACACTCGGTGAATATAGCCAATTAATAATTAAACCAGTAATATAATACCGTAAAAACCTTTTGTTATTTATTAATAAATATACAAATTGCTTTTCTAAATCTGAAAATATGCATGAACATCCCTAAAAACTAAACAATGCGCAAATTATTCATTACTGAACTCTAATCAGTCTTGATCATTAGAGATCATAAAAAAATAAAGAAACTAAATCTTAAAACAAAGTTATTAAATAAGTTTAGAAAAGCAACAACTTAATATAATATTTAGAACTTTTTGGTATGTAGGTATCAAATAACATTTTTGCCTCAAGTCTTCGAGAGTATTATTACCTTCATCGTCAGTACGTTCTCCCAAGCTTATATTATCGTCATCATCATTATTGCTCACTTCGCTATAACAAACATGGCACATATAAAGATCTATTGTTATTACTTCTGGTACATGTTCTTAGTGTTTTGTAAGGTACGCATTTAACGTGAAACACATATCACAACACAAACGATTGTTTGTTTTCTTTGGTTTTGAACATATTTTGCAAGTATGTGTAGTTTCCTTCATTTTCTTGTTACCTGGCTTTACATTTTATTTTTTTTTTCATTTTCCTTTTTTTTCCATTTAATTTCTTCTCTTACACTCTTTTTGCTTCTTTTTGTTTTGTTGTGTTGTCATTGTATTCGTAGCAAATCTTGCCAAATGTCCGAACCATCGGAGCATTCCCTTTCGCATCTTTACACCAATACTCTCTCTTTCATACTTTAAATTTATTACGTTAAAATATACAGTTTGAAAATTCGTACTAAAAACCATGGCCCCGTAGATCATTTTCTCTCTCATCGTGGAAGAGTTTTATTCTCAGTATATTTTTTAAAGACATCACCTTGCACTGAGGAAATTATCCTTGTATTGAGGGGGACTTTACAAACATGCAATTAACGCAGACAAATTACACTCAGACTCAGAACAACAGTTTGTGGATCCCACAAAGTATTGTCCTGCGTAGGAATCAAACTGAAATCACTGGCACGAAGGGTCGATATCTACCACTACGCCACCTGTGTAGTTAAGTTATTTAAAAGACCAAATAGCCGATGTGAAGAATATATTCAGAGTTATACATTAGCCATCAAAAGGTTGCAAGATACATTTACATTAATTTATATTATGAGATAAGTCGCACTTATTACAATTCGTAAGCATTTTTACGTTTTTTTATTAACAACCATTACATCTTGGCTAATATTTGATGTATCACATTTTTCTAGATATTTGTAGGAGGCCTCTGCACTTAATAGATGTTTTAATAATGTAATTTAATGTTAATTTATCATCATCTTCCGCCATTAACTTTGTTTGCCCGTGTTATATTTGGCATCAATACCTGCAATGATTCTTGAGACTGTCAGACTCTCTCTTAATTCGTCAAAGTCACAAATAATGCCAAGATTTATTACCCTTTGAAAAAATTCGCTTCGCAAGATGGTTAGATTCTTCTTTAGCGAGAAATAATTTAGAAATTGCTCAATTATTTGGTCGATGGTTTCCGTGCCTTGGCAGTTAAACGTGTTGTAATATTTTAATGCCTTCTTCTCCGATATAATTCAACAAAATACTTATTTTTCTCTTGTCTTCTGCCTTATCTAGGTCTGTCGCCGATAGATATATCTCAAGCTTTTGTTTGTAGCATCTAAAATGCTCCGCCATATTTCCATCGAATTGCATCCCACGGAGTAGCATACCTGACACCATGTTTTGTTGTGTTGTCTCTATAATGAGACATATACTTTCTGAGACTTTAATTATTTATTATCATTATTTTTAATTATTACAAAGATAACCAACATGTTCTATCCCTGGTTGGGCGATGCTGCACTCATCTGTATCTATATTTTGCTGTCTCTGATGGATGATGTCCTGTCGAAGTTACAGCTAAATTCTACCATAAACACTTATCTTCAACCCTGTTTCTTTTATCTCATTTAAAAGGAAACCCTTCCTCGTTATCCTCTTAATGCATAGGTCTAAGGTCCTCTTCTGTTAAAACAGGTCGCGGTCCGAAGGTAGTCCTATGTTCAGGATTATTTAACTTAAAATGCAAAGTGACCTTAGGAATATCATACTTTCGAGCAATCTCTTATATCTTTGGTTTTTCAGTTACCCGTAATTCCCTGAGTGCTAAATTTAAATATTTGGGTCATAATTTTATCTTTTTTCCCCTAGGCATCTTCGAGACTTGAACCTGCAAGCAAACAATTATTGGTCACATCAAGTGATAGTTGTTGGACAGCGATAAGTGACAAGTGTGGTCCATGATGTCTAAGATTAAAAGTATAGTGTAACAAATTAAATTGCCATACTGTTAAAGTAAAAAATTCGTAGAAACACAAATCTTTGAAAAATGTATAATAATTATTCCAATAATAGTTTTTTTTAATTGTCGCATACAATCACACAGATACAATCAATCAAGACATTAAAATAACCTTAAAATATAATATTTAGTAATAAGTCGTTTAATAATGCAAATTTTATAATATCTTACCACTCTCTAAACAGCCAAAACAGTAACATTTATCGCATATATCAATATCATAACAAAACACTTGACCAAACCTTATAAAAAAAATATTTTTCAATACGATTGTCTGTTTTCGTGACAGTCGTCGGCAAATAATTATTTTACCACTTTGTTTCTGTTCTCTGTCATAAAATCTATGAATTAAAACAATTCTAAGTATTAAGATATTTTGTCAATAACTATAAATATCGTCCTTTGTTTGTTGTTCTCTTATTTTTTGGCTTTCAAAAGCGACTGTACATTAATTATCCGGTGTCAATGCCTAACAGTTTACCTTATTTGTGCTGTTTGTGTTTTTTTGAACATTTGCCTGTATTGTGAATGGCTTCCCGAAGAACCATATCTCCATTTTGATACTAAAAACAGACTGACTTTTTAAGGTCGCGGTCGTCAAGTTTTCTTATTAATTCACATAATGATAATAATAACCTTGCAGCAATATGGTGAAATAGATTTTATAGAGGGTCTTCGGCTATTGTTTCCTTGTATGAAATGTCTGAAGAATAACATATTTGCTTCGCAATCGTTACAGTCTCATAATTTGGATATAATTTGCAATGTTCACCTAGCGCAGTAGAGTTCTATCAGAAAGCGTTTTATGCTGCTTTCACTTTTTGAACATTGTCCTCGACAATATCCATAATTATGGCAAATGTTTTTAAACGTCATTTCTGCAACGTAAGATAGTATCAGTGGCGTTAATTTCCTTCTAAATCTTCAGTCGTCTGTCATTTACTTCTTTCTGAGCATTCTTCAAAATCTTTTATTGCTCGACCACTCAATTCATTTTTAGAACATGGGGCAGCAAATGAAATACATGCATCAAACCAATTTATGTTTCCGAACATGCATATTTGCGAAATTTCTATGGCATTTTCAAGTTTTCCTTTGTATTGGCTAATGAGCTTGCAGAACACGCTCTTTACATCACTTGACTTTGTCGACATATGAAAAGCATTTTCCACTTTGTTGTGTTATACAGAACTTGCGTTTTATCAGAAATCTTGCGTGAGCTACATTTTCTTTGAAAGATTACTAAAATCTCTCTGCTCATACAAATTTCTTAAAAGATCACTTATTATTTGTAAAGGGAGTGGTATAAATATAGTGCTCTTTGCGCATTTAAAATATAAACATGAATACGGACAGATAGACCTATAGTGCCATGGCACTACATGTAATATAATTAACGTGGCCATTTATTTATTTTGTCAGACCGGGACACAACTGCGGAAATGTATAATAAAAAAGTTTTTAGTGTTTTACTAGTATTTTATTATAGAAGATAGAATAACACAAAATAATCAAAGCTCTAAACACAAAATAGTTAAGTTGGCATGAGTAACTAACTAAGCAGTGGTGGCGTGATTTCTAAGTCGTATTTTTATATTTTTCGGCTGACCAATTTTTTTTTTTAATATCGGATCTTGTTTTTAGATACATGTGTAACTTCAGTACGTGATTTATTTATATTTATTTTCGTAATTAGAATAGCTTTCAGTACTGCGACACTGTGTTTTATCACTGGTGCATACTTTGTTCATTTGGGGAAAAACTCTTTCAACTGGTGCGTTACTTCCAGGCAGACACAACGTACTCAATAATTATGGAAAAGTACGAGTATGTTAAATGAAGGTTTTTAGTACGGAAGTGCTGTTATAATTCGACCCAACGGTTTCCAGTAGATACTTTCTCGGCATTCCAGCCAGAGATATTTTCATCTGTCGCATAGTTGGAAATAAATGTAAACTCATCAAAGGCTTTCGTATCTTGGCTGCTGCTCGCTGCTGCGCTGATCACGCAAAGGTTTATTACCTTTGTGTGATCAGTAAATCCATCACTTTCTGCACCTCTTCCCACGTTAGGCACCTTTGTTAAGTTTGCCCATTCAGACACTTCCAGTTCTGTGTTTAATTGACACCACTGTTCCAAGTATTCTTGGCTTGTTTTATAAAACTTGACCGCCACAGTTTTTACATTCTGCTGGTCAACAGCAGCTTCGTTTTCTTGTAATTTTAAGAGGAGGTTACGGACGATGTGGGGAAGTAAAATCGTATTATCTTTTAGTGCCAGGTTATCTCGGAGACAATTAATTTCCTTGGCTGACTCTATGACCGACACATTTTGGCCTTCGATTTTCTTGCGTGCAAAATATATAACCATAGTTCTGAGCTGAGATTATTGAAAACGTCTTTAAAGTATTTAGGCATTTGTCGATACTCAGAAAATAGTTTTACAAAGGCTGAAACATTTTATAACTCTCTCAAGCTCAGGCAATTAACGCAAGCCACTTTGTTTTACTGTAGCCCAGCAGTTTGTGATACTCTGTCTCAGTAGAATCACAAAACTCTTTGAAAGCTTCCACTCGAACGCTATAAATGTAGAAATTTGAGTAATTTTTCACTATGATGCATTTGTAGTCAACAGGAAGACAATCAGCGCCAGTTTTGGTCACGTTGTGGACTCCACATCCGATGCCAATAAGCTGTCTGCCGAGTGATACGTTCAATTTTGAGTAAACATTATTACGTCCTTTCCTATTCTTTCCCCCGAAATTACAGTTCGTGTTGTCTCCACAAAACGCCACATTTTTTTATTCAAGTCATTGACAGACAATACTTCCTTCAAATAAGCGACAATTATATGCGATGTTTCGCCTGGTTGCTCCCGAAACTCTAAATACTTACCTTGACTTACTACCTTGACTTTCACGCCTTCGTATGGTAAAAAATAGCGAATCAAAACTGGACATAATTTGATTGAGCCATTGTTTGAAGCATCTGTTAATAAAATTATGCAGTGGGCGTTGAGTAAATGCTCTTTTTAATCTTTGGTTGCCATAGTTGACAGCACATTTACCACAATAGCTCGAGACTTTGTACGTGCACATCTAAATTTTTACTCAAAACATGCTTGAATTAAAGGAGAAGAACAGTTATTTGATCGAAAACTGTGATTATATTGCACAGTGTGAAACGCCCAAGTACCCTCAGCTGCAACTGTATCCAAATCCTTGGAAGTCGGCAAATCGGTTCTCTTAAAAAAAACTAAACATTAACGAACTTGAAGCAGCAGCTTCATCGGCAAGCTTGTGTTTTTCTGATTTTAAATGGTGTTCTATATCACTGGCACTACCATGTCCAACACTAAAATCGGTACGACTCTTTTCACACGCAATGTCTGCGGTATTATCTTTTCTTTGTTTTATAAATGGATACTTCTGTTGCAAACTAATATTGAAAGAACACTTGCGTTTAGGCATTATTGTTGTTTTACAAATCACTGCGTTGCGTTGCGTACGATACTTGTTTTGTCCGACTTGAACTAAACTAAAACAAAACATTGTAGTCGTTGACGGAATATCGGTAACCGCGGGCGGAAGGGATTTACCTGTCCTGCTCACACGCGTTGGCACAGCACCGCGCGGGTGTGCGGCACACTCTGTCGTCATCTGCTTCCCCGTACATTTCAAGCAATAAAAAAAATTATAAACTATCGTTGGGTCTGCTTGTAAAACCGGGACTACGTTGGCTTCGCTGGGGACACCGGGACAGACTGCCTGAAACCGAGACTGTCCCGCCCAAGCCGGGACGTATAGTCATGTTATTAAGTTATGTCAGTTTATTGTAAAAACTAAAGTAGGCATGTCGATTCATTTTAAAAAATATCGATCTCCGATTCGATTCAAATCGGACATACTAGAATCGATTCTTGTTTAAATCGAGCATTAAAAGATCGATTTTCGATTAATTGAGCCAATTTCAAACATGACTAATTGCCTAATAAAGATACAGGACATTATTGATGACCATTTACTGCAAATACAAGTAATTGGATAGAAGTATTATTAAATTAATAAACATAATATCACGCCTATATTCCTTCGAAAGAATAGGTAGAGGTGTGAATCGAACCCAGGATCTTTTGCTCAGCAGTAGGGTTTGCGACCACTAAACTAATGTGGCAATTTAAATTTGTAGTCGGTTAATAAATTAATCAAATTTTAAGTTTATAAAATTTTATTAAAGTTAAATACAAATTTAACAAGAAATTATATTTCCCAGTATTTTAAGTCGAGTGACTTTAAAAAAATTAACTTATCTAATCGCTCAGGATCTAAACGACTCCTTTCGTCAGTAGCAATATTTCCCGCAACAGAAAAAAGCCTTTCACATGGAACAGATGTTCCAACTATGCAAAAGTATTTGTTGGCAATCGGCGTTATTGAGCTGTACAACGAATTTCTTTGGTGATACCAATATGTAATAGGAGCCGTCGTTTTAAAGTCGACGACAGGCTGTGTTAAATAATGTTTCAATTCGTCTTGTAAACCTTGTCCTTCAGTTTCTGCTTGAAATAATTGTAGCTGATTTTTTACTAATATGTTATGGAATTCCCAAATGTTAGATTCTTCAGGTTCCTTCAACTGGCATTCCAAATTATTCTCTGAATCTTCATTACTTAATTTATTCTCCAATTGTTTTTTTGAAGCTACAATCATACTATTAATTTTATCAATAGCTCTGGAGCATGCTATTCTGTCAGAAAAATGAATTTTCTTGAATCTTGGATCCAGTAGTGTGGTAATAGCTAACACATGTACTTGTTCCACTGTACCAAATCTCTTTTTTAATTCTTCCAATATTAAATTTTTGGTTGCAGCACCGACATCTGTTTCCGTCTTCATTGTACTGTATGTTTTCAAAAGACAGGAAACTATTGGTATAATTTTGCTTGACGTTACAAATTTCTCTACGGATACTGCTTTCGTCACAGCTTCCATAGGTTTTAAAATATTTATAAGATCTTTAATACCATCCAGTTGACTGGCTGTTAACATAGGTGGTGCTTTCGGGTAATTGAGTAATATCGGGGCAAGTAGCTCAGATAACTTTACAAACCGAACTAGCTGATAGTAAATTGAATTCCATCGTGTGCAAACTGACTGAATCAATTTGAGTGGTACTGCTATATCATTTTGCGCTTTACGAAGAGCATCAGCTACATTTACATTTTGTTTACAGTATCTAGTTATATCCTTTACAGTATTTAGTAACTGTTTGGCACTTTCAATACCAGCTTTTTCTTCAAAAGGTTTTTGAACTACTAAATTCAAAGTGTGGGCGAAACACCATAAGTGTTTTTGTTTGCCAAATGCAATTGTTACGGCCTTGACGATATTCGCACCATTATCAGTAACAACTGCTGCAACTTTTTCTGGGGTTATACTCCATTTTTCAGTCATTGTTATTAATATTTGACATAAATAATCAGAATTATGGGGCTCAGTTAAATGGGACACACCAAAATTTATACTAATCAGTTCACTTTCGTGTATAAAATGTCCAGTTAAACCCATGTAGCTTCTAGTATTATGTATATCTGTCCATATATCCGTAGTTAAACATATTGACTCTACTTCTAAGAGCTTTTCTCTAAATTGCAAAGAAAGAACATCATATTTGTCATCTATCATTTGTGTAATTGTCTGCCGTGAAGGAAGCTTATATAAAGGCACTGCTGTTTTCATTAAGTATGTGAAACCTTCTTTTTCAACTGTATTTAATGGCAACGTATCCTTGCAAATCATTAACATGATAGCATTATTTAGTTGTCCATACTTCTTTCCGTTTACTGGAAAAAAAAATCAAAGGTATACATTATCACTAGTGATGTGAACCGATTACGATTTTCAACACCGGTTTATATCGATTACTTTGAAAAATAAACCGGTTTTTTAAGGTTTTTTTTACTTTTTTAGGTTTTAAATAAAATAGACAAACAATATCTAATCAAAGGCTTAGTGTAATTTGTTGTAAGAAGATAATCACATTAATTGTACTTTAGAAAATAACAATCATCAATATGTAACCTAGAAGAACCAAGGAATTCTATTTTTATCTTGCATCTGTTTCTAACAAGTCATAATTTTGATTAAGAAAACAAATTTGGTCCACAGCATCTGCTTGTAGCCTGCTCCTTCTAGACGACATCACATAACCAGATTTGGAGAACATCCTCTCTGAAGGTACCGGTGTTGCCAGTATAGCCAAATACTTTACTGCTATTGTATTTAGTGGTGCTAAATGTTGGTTGTTGGACCAAAAAGCTCCCACACTTCTAACTGCTTTCGTTATATCTGCTTCTTCTTTTTGTGGATTTGTCTCCATATACATACGTAATATATTAACTACAGAAGCAGTTGAATTCGAATAAGAACTTCTTTGTTTTAAAAAATCTAGCAAGCCCGATTTTGCTGTTCAATTATTCCGTCAATTGATGTGGGACTTGGTTGCTCTGAAGTGGACGGCACAGGCATGACAGACTCTTTAATTATATACGACAATTCCTTTCTTACTAACTCTTTTGCTGACAGCATGTTTTCCGAGTGGCGAAAACCCGTCCTTAATGACGGATGTAAATATGTAGATATTTGTGATACAGTTCTAGTCTCATATGAAAGAAAGACTTCTTTCATATTTTGCCTCACTGACGAGTGAAACAGCTTGCCTATATCTGTTTTCAAGGAAATTTCGATAGCATTCAGCTTTTCAAATAATCACCATATTATCCGAATGACTAGTGAGCTAGTCGGATACTGATCAGCACTAACAAGCTTTGTAGCCTCTTCGAATATCTCTAAAATTTGTATAATTTCCAAACCGGCCTCTTCTTCGGAGGCAGTTAAGTATCTGGCGCCTGGACTAATTTCCTACAGACTAATGCGAGAATGTCAGATAACTGTAGTAATCTTTTTATCATATAGAACGTGCTGTTCCAACGTGTAGATACCCCTTGTATTCATTTCAAAGGAGTAGAATCAAGGTTTCTTTCCTTCTGAGCTGATTTAAGGGATTGCCACCCTACTGATGACTTTTTTAAAAATTTAACACTTTTAGTATGGGCAAAACATGACATATGCCGTATTCCCAGCAAATCATACATTTTTACCATGTTGCTGCCGTTATCAGTGATAATAGCAGAAATTTTTACTAATATTTTCCATTCTGTTAGTAAATTTCTCATAATTTCAGATAGACTTTCAGCTGTTTTATCAGCGGGAACATTACATGTAGTTAATGTATTGTGACCGTGAGGAAATAATCCATATTTTGATTTGACCACAAATCAGAAGTTAGTTCAATATTTGTAATATTTCCTAGCATGCTAGCAAGCTGTGTTTTTGCGCATTCGTAAATTTCTGGCATTAGATTATACCTGATTTTTTGGCGACTTGGTAATTCGTAGCCTGGATTCAAAAGTTCTACTAACTTCCTAAAACCCTTATCTTCAACTATGGAATATGGTTGAAAGTCCGTGGCGATCATCATGGTCAAATATTTATCTATTTTCTTTTTATTACTCTTCAGAGTAGACTGAAATATGGGTTGCAGAGTCTTCTTAGGTTGTTCTAGAGTTGTATCAGTAGACGTTCCTTGTGTGTGACTCAATTTCTCGCCCTCTTCACCTCGATCCAGTGTCGCCTGAGGATAGTTCCTTTTAATGTGAGCTAACATATTTGAGGTTCCACCTCCAATTTTGATCACCTTAGCACATATCTTGCACTTTGCACTAACATTGTCAAAATAATTCCTCGTAATTGATTTACCTCTTACTTTAGGCATTTTTTGCAATGCAATGCAAGATATTCGGGGATTCCCCAATCATAGGCAACACTAGAGTCGCCTATGTTCGGATACACATTGAAAAAAGATTGCTATCGGTTTTTAATAAAAACCGATATTATCGGTTTCTACCAAAAACCGGTTTTTCTAGGTTTTAACAAAACCGGTTCACACCACTAATTATCACCGCTCATAAATATACCATGACCATAATCAACAAAGTAAGTAATTCATTACGTAGATAACAAAAATTCTCACCACTAAATGTTTTAATATTATCAACACATGAATCCATAGTTAGCTGATTAAGTTTTGATTTTTTCAGTGATACTGACGATGAAGCTATACTTTCTAAGTCAGAATCATAGTACTCTTTTGAACTGGTCAAACTCAAAGCATCATTTATGTCAAATTTTTCCTTTGATGTCGACATAGTAGCAATATCTTCATTTGTCTGAAAGGGATTATGTTTTTGTATTCTATTATTATTTCAAATTACAAAATAAATACAATAAAAGGATAAAAAATGCAAGAATATACAATTTTCAAACAAGCATGCATTAATAAAAAAGGCATATGTTGTATTGTAAGGAAAAAGTACGGGTACACACTCCAGTTTTTTTTTTGTCGTCACCAACACCAATACCATCATTTACCACCACCAGTTTTCGTTGACTTACGGACTTAATAGATGGATGTCTTCGTATTAAATGGTTGCGTAAGTTTGTTGTATTCCCGCATGTTTTAACTTCGACATGACAATACTTGCATACGCCACTTGATCCCTTTTTTACAAAGTGATACCATGTATCACTTTTAGTTGACATCTCAGGCTAAAAAGAATAACAATACTTTAACAAAAATGCAAACTGCAACGCAAACGCACATTTCTCGATAAATCGATTACAATCAATCTAATCACTTACTATTTTTCAAATTAAAATAAATACTATATGAACACGATATTATTTATTTCATTACTATAAATTTTTACAGTAAAAATAATATTTATCCACAGTATATTTTTTATAAATAAACTCACTCACAAGAATAGATAGGTTAGGTTTGACAGCCGGATAGAAAAATAAAATGTTTTCTTAACGCAAGTAACGCCACCTTCGGAAGCGTTCATAAATATTTACTCTATGATGCGTTCAAATTATTGAACAAGTACTACCTGCTTTGCGTCCGACAACAGCAAAAAATTAAAAAAACTAAATACCGCAGCCAATCGAGGAATATTATCGCTAGTTCTTTGAATGGATCGGTCCGATTCGGGAAGTTTATGAATCGATTCATTGAATCGATGTAGGGTTCAAAATCGATCTAAAAAATCGATTATATTACTCTAAATAATCGATTTTTCGATTAATCGATTTTAAATCGACATGCCTAAACTAAAGCAAATATTTTTAAAGTCACGTGTTCTATGAAGTTGTAAACCTGTTTCATTTTAAATTATTTATTATCTATAATGACTAAGTTAGCATTTAGTCTGCACGTGATTTATTTAGGAAAACATATTTAGAGATTGGGATCACTTTAGGCTTATTGCTAAAGACTGTCACGAAATTGCAAGATGCACTATCCTCCGTACAAACACTGTATTACTATTAGATAGTTCTCCTGGTCCTCCATCTATACAACAATAAACAGCTAATTAGCTCTTATCTTTGTATGTAGACATTAATTAGCTTCACTGCAGACAGAGAAAGTATTATTCTTCCTTTTATTTTGTGACGCTTATTTCCCGGTATATGTTATTTTTGTACGAGGTTTAAAATGAAAAACTTATCACCTTTAAGTCATTGCATAAAATAATGCTCCCGTTTTTACTTTTATTAAAGTTAAAACAGCAATCTTGAAATTTTATCCAAGTCTAAAAATGACTGGAATGTCGAACTTTACGTACTGAAAATTTATTGCCAACATTGCGTTTTTAATTATGATGAGAGGAATATATTGGACGTACTTTTAGATTTTTCAATACTTTTGATCTTATGTGACAGTGAATACTATCACCCTCGTTTTGAGTATGACCTTTACAAAAAATTAATGAGTGATAGATTTAATATTTAGATGAGTCACTGGCCACTGCACACATACATGTGAAGTGCTAATATAAATTTATTTTTATTTTACAAAGTAACAAAGTTGTTAAAATATAAAGTTCTTAAGCTACACCTATTGTCATTTGGTGACTCCGCTGAGAGCTTCTCAAAAACTTTTAGTTAATAAGATCCGATTTCGATAAACCCTGTCTAGCAACATTTTGTTCCAAAAGAGTGTAGATCATCATACAAGTTAACATCCTTTTCATATTTGTTAAAAAATATCATAAATATATGTTTTTTAAAGTTTATGAATTGAGAAAGGCAGGAATTTTAAATTTTATAAGATTTTCTTCCATTCAGTACTCCCTCTGCTTGTAATCCATTTTGTTGAAAGTTCTTGCATATGGCAATTCTAGAGCATGGAAATAAGTAAGACCATAATTCATTTTAGACATTTTCAAAAAAATAGTTTTCCAGCATATTTTCTTCATTTTTAATAAAAATTTGATCTGTCTGGCAATATATACATAAGCGGTATGAAGTTTCCGGATGCACTCATAATTGTTATGTTGCTTCTTCGTTCGCCGCTTGTAATATAACGACTCTTCTTTGTCCTTTTTCGGCAAACACTTTGCCCAGGTCTGTTACCGTGGTTATACCAGTTTCGTCAGCGTTGTAAATGTTGTTGGGAATAAATGTTTTTCCATTAAGTCGCCAAGTTTATCATAGAAATGTGTTATTACTTTTTGTTAAAAGCATTATTTATATTAAAGCTAGTCGCTCCAACTTTGCGTGTAGAAACAGAAGGATTGCGTCTCATAAAAGCGTGAACCCAATCCGATTGTTTTTGATATTGTTGCATATTTATAACATGCTTACGCAAATCTGCAACACTAATTCCATAGTATAGCAAACCCAGCAACTTGTTTACCAATTTCAGTTACTTGCTGTTGGGTGAAAACGGGCTTGCGACTTAACCTTGGGTTGTTCATGTATTCATTTTTTAGTCGATCTTTCAAGGTAGTAAATGGAATGTTATATTGTTTTGCGGCTTTTCCTTTGGACATACCTCCTTCAATTGCAGTTTTAGCAGACAGAAGGTCTTCTTCAGTCCAAACCGCTTTAGCGGTGGTTCTTTGACGATTTCTTAGCACACCTTGAAACCCTTTTTTATAGGCTTCATAGGCATATACTGCTTTAATGAAGACCTTCCTTTGAAAAGAATCATTGATTCATCAATTGACTGGGATGAAGAGTTTTGCGCATTTTCTTGAAAAGCTGTTTTGATAAGCATCAATAATGGGCGAATTTTGAATAACTTATCATACTCGGGCTAGATCTAGCAGGTAGTATAGTATTATCATTTAGATGCAAACAACGTAAAATTTGCTTGAATCTTCGGAATGTCATGGTGGAAGCTATTTCGTCCACTCTAAATTCGGGATCTGATGACCAATATAATTCGAAAGTAGGTAAAATATTGTATCCCATAATAATCAAGATACCTAGAAAAGCCATCAATTCTTTTATGTCTAGTATGATCCCGCCTATTACGTTGTTTTGACTCGCATATCGGTTAGTCTCTGTAATAATCAATTCTAAAACTTCTTGAGTAAAAATTTTTTCAAAATATCGGATAGGCCTGGCATCAGATGGTAACATGCGTGTCGGGATCATTGCAATACTATCAAAGGAGTCAAGCTGTGGCCTAATATCAGTCCACGAGGTTTTTTGCCATGCATCTTCATCTCTGTCAGAATCACTTGCTTCTGACTCAGCTTCTGATTCTGGTGACGCATGAACGAATCGCCATCTCCGTGTCCCGTACTCTGTCTAAAACTTCTATTCCACCGTATGGCTCCTCTTCCTAGCCCCGTCCTAGCGGGGACGTAGATCTGGAACAGGACGTGGAGTCCTGTTCCAGATCTACGTCCCGTTCCAGATCCACGTTCCGACCTAGCTCTTTGTCCTCTTCCTCTTACAGGTAACTCACGTGAAATAGGAGGCTCAGCAGGCAGCAGTACAGCTGGTTGTGCCACTGCAGATGAAGACGCAACAGGTTCTGTCGCAGTAGGTGGAGGTATTGCAAGTAACGGCTCAATGCATGGGACCCCCACATCAGATGATGTAGATAGTTGAGGCGATAACGATGCTCGTATTGTTGCAGTAGATCGAAGGTCTGGTTCGTCTAAATCACCTAAAATTCGCTGTAGTTTCATGGCATTGTACGGAACGTCATCCTCTTCTGAATCTTTTGAATATTCACGTCAAAGACTTCGAGAAAAAAAGTTAGTCTGTCAACGTCAAATAAAAACAAAAATAAACGTCATAATGTTACATTAGTGTTGTCAGGTCGAAAAAAAGATTGCACATAGAAACTTTGGTTTTTTTTATTGGTTTTCTTTGGTGGGAAAAATATTCCCTCTAACTGCAAAAGGGTTAAACTATTGATTAGTTGTGGTTTTATAATCTACAGTAATAAATTTTTAAATATAATCAAGTTATTATAAGAAAACAAAACATCTGGTGGCCGGCGTTACCCCATATGCTGTGGTACTGAGTGGGGTAATCCCGGATATACTTTAGCTTTCGCAAAAATCACATAAACAGCCAGTACATACTTTCTCCATTCGTGCATTTCTCATGAGCCCATAATCTACAGTTTATAATACATTATCCAATCTTCGGTGATTGGCGGTGCATATTTTTCGTTACAAATCAAACAATAATACTCTTCTTGATCCTTAGTTATCTTTTTTGTTAATTTACTTTTTTTCACAAATATTTTAAATGCTTTCAGATTCTTCATACCTTTTTAGGGTTCAGTACCCAAAGGGTAAAAACGGTACCCAATTACTGAGACTTCGCTGTCCGTCCGTCCGTCTGTCACCAGGCTGTATCTTAAGAACGGTGATAGCTAGGCAGTTGATATTTTCACAGATGATGTATTTCCATTGCCGCTATAACAACAAATACTAAAAATAAAATAAATATTTAAGGGGGGCTCCCATACAACAAATTTCTTTTTTTACCGTTTCTTGCTCGATACTAATAACGGTGACAGGTAGACGCTTTAACTATTCACAGAATATTTAGTTTTATGTTCTCTTTAAATATAATTGATTAAAATAAAATAAATAATTAAGGGGGCTCCCATACAATAAAAGAGGTTTTCGCCGTTTATTTATATATAATGGTACGGAACCCTTCGCGCGCGAGTACAACTCGCACTTGGCCGATTTTCATTTTATTTTTACAGTCGATCTTTTCAGTATAAGTTACTTCTAATTAATTCTGCTCTTTCTTCTTTTTTTTTGTTCCTTTTCTTCTAAGGCATCTTTCATGGGCGTGCTAGTTATTATAATTGAAAGCCTCTTTCTAGAAGTTTGTCTTGTTTTAGGTGGTGCGTGTTTCAACATCGGGCAACGATATTGTTTGAGTGTCATTGAATGTGAGAGTCACAGGGCCTTTCTCCTTTGATGCTAGTCTTACCGGAATCACTGGTGCTTGCACATTAGATGAAGATATTTTTTGAGAGTCTGTCTGAGCCGAAGAAGTTTGAACGTTTGAGGAACGTATTATTGCGTATCATTTAATGTCGCCTGAATTTACTTGCTGCTTTTTCAATATTGCTGACCTGATTGTAAGCTTTAGTGAAGAGTTCGACGACTTCGTACTGAGTAATTCTCCGGCCTACGTTGGTAGCCATGTATAAGCCACATTCGCGATTGTATGCAGTTTTTAGTGGTCCAAAATATTCAAATTACTGAAATTTAGCATTTAATGTGCTTAATTATTTATGAAACCCGATTACGAAGCGAAAAATGATGTCACAAGCGAGATTCGAACCTACGCCTATTGGGATTCCGGCCCAATCGTGCTGCCACTACACCACCATGAACTATTGTAGGACATGCAAATCTCACTTCGTATTTACGTCTTTAAGGTGGCATATGCCATCTACCCGACAATGTTTACACATTGTTATAGGCTTAATACTTCAAACTGTGTGGTCCAAAATATGTTAAATCCAGCGGTTGCATACGCTGTAACGTATGCGGTGGAAGAGATAAAAGTATTATTCCATACTGGCGATAAAGAACATGGAAAGCAAGGCTTTGACTTTCGTGATTGTCTAAAATGAGTAGAATTGGATTATCAAGTGATGGCTTTGCATACGAGATAAAATGATGTAACCAACCTACAAATAGATTTTCGTTTATCCAACCTGAATCGCGAACTGCTGCTATTATATCAGAATTGCCTCCACGCAATAATAGAGCATTCATTCTTTTCCTATTAAAATTTGGAACATACTTTCCTGAGGCATTGAACGCGCAAACAACAGTAGTTGTAGTTCCTCTTTCACCACTATAAGTAGTTATGTTATCATAATTGCTTCTGGCCTTTTGGAGCTAGTATTCTGGAATTTCTCTGCACATTAGAAAAACCGGTTTCATCAACGTTATAATATATGCAAATAGCATCAAATATAATAATTTAAAAAAAAATGTTTACAGCATTTCAAAATATGTGCCTCTAATTCTTCTTCTTGATCTTGAGAAAACATAGCTTTTCTACCAGTTTTTGGAGTTTTAATAATTTATTTACCAAGATAGTCATGAATAGTGCTTTTTGTAACAGAATAGGTAATAGCTGAATTTCTGTATTTCCTAGAGAAAGTGTTTTGTTTTTAGCAGCTTCAACAGATTTCTCTAAGTCCACTAATTTATATTTAATCTCTGTTTTTCTTTGGTAATTCCTTGGCATCTGAAAATTTAATTTTATATTTTTACAACAGTACCTAAGAAATAACATTTAGCTATTTACACAATTCTGTACTAAAATTTGTAAATTTGTATAACAATACACATTCAGATACGTTTATAGGTATTTTAAATAAATATTACATACATATACCTAAGCGTAATATCGCATTTTATTATTCCTATTTGGTTACAGTATTGATTAGTTATAAAGTTAGGTACTGCACTCAATACGCTTATTGTTTAGGGGTAACTGCGGACGTTCGTGGTTACCAACTCAGATCGTCCGCCACTGGTCGACCCGCCCAGAAACGCAAAATAAACATTTTATTTGAGGTTAGAAAAACAAGTTGAATGATATGAGTGCTTTAGAACGTTGTTCGATTAGATATTATTGCACAAACAAAAAGTTCCTATGATTTTCGTAATGTAAGAAAGCACAGCACACATACAGTTTTACACAAAAATAAGATAAAATTAACAATTCGTTAAATTCACTTACTTTAAAGCACGAGCGCATCCTCACATCCGTACTTGTTTGGCACTGACTTCAGGGTCATCTCGAGATTGCGTAATTCAAAATATCTCCTATCCCTTTCTAAAATAGTTAAACTTCCGGCGTTGCCCGCCGTGCGCGTTCCCCCACCTTCCCATATTTAGATTTTACTTACTGTCTTGTTTTCTTTCCTTCTCCACCCCGCGAGATCTTGTTACACAGCAAACACACAGCTACTTTATTATCTTTACTACAAATCTCATAATATACCCAAATAGACGATTTTTTAATAAATGATGCCATTTTGTAACGCTTTTAGCAAACAAATTATGAACTAAATGCGTGTCGTATCACGATCTACATGAAAATGAAACAAATAAATCCACTCTGTCGCTTCCGTACGCACCGCAATGAGACAAGTTGTAACCTGTCTCGCGCGAAATGCGACATCATTTCAACATTAGGCCGAGAGCGGGGCCAAATGTTCGGTATTCGGCTAAATCATTATTCGTGGCATCTCTAGTCTGAACATACCGCGCCCATCCGCTCCGGGGCAACGGAAGGGCAGTGTGCGGTACGAAACCTAACTTATTCGCCACTGGGCTAACCCCAAGTACCGATTCCTTGACCTCGGTGGCCAACCCGGCGGCTTACCTTATTTGATGTCTATCATTACCTAAATTGGGCGTTTGATTATTAAAAGCATTTTTAAAATGTTGTTGCCCGCCTAACATCAGGAAATTCATAATTTATCAGGCGGGTAGTTGAAAATATATGTTGTATATGATTTTGAGTAGTCAATCAAAATGTATTAACTAAATAGTGTTTGTCAACTTTTAAAGAGATAAACAATGTAGTCGTATATAAAAGGAGTTTCAAATATTGAATTGCGACTGAATTACATGATTTATTTTGTTACTAGAAGATTAATTACTAATCTCCAATCGAAGCTGTACTCTTAAATTTGCTCGAGATTAAAAGCCCCCACTTTCTTAAAATGGCGATAAATAAAAAGATGATTTATTGTTTCCTTAGTTTGTTACCTACCATAAGCACATATTTACTAATTCTATGAATTTCACTATCATCATTTATTCCAGCTTTACAAGTTTCTGAATAAAAAGATTATAAAATATTAATACTGTGGTTCCTCAGTCCTCCCGTGACCATGATCACTGTAAAGTGTTCGAAACGTCGGCAAATTATAAATCATATAACGCGATAGAATCCGTAAAAGTGGTTTTATTTCAAATGTGTAATACTCGCGTAAACATTAGAAGTCATTATGTTAGCCAGTACTGACTGGAAATTGCAAAAAAAAATACGCCAGTTAGAGTATCTTTATACAAAGCGCACAAGATATATAACATCGCTAAATTTCTTGAAGAGATGTCGTGATCATGATCTCATTCCTACGTGTGTGAGGATCCCTTGTAAGAAAAACATATGTGGAAGCGCTAAGATCTTAGAACAGAGGAGTAAGTTATTGTTATTGCAGACGGTAATATAATATAATTTTTTAAACTTTTTAACATTTCTATCATAATACTGTTTCTGTTTATAAGCATTATCATACAATTTACTTTGTATCTTTTTATTTCTACAATCATAATTTAAGTTAGGTAACAAACCTTGAATTTTCTTTACCATTAATAATTCTGATGGAGTTTTAAAATCTAACTTTGATATTGGTGTTACTCTGTATTATAACAAAGCTAAGTATTTGTCCTTGCCTTCATAATCAGCCTTTTTAAATATGTTTTTTACTGTCTGAATATACCTTTCTGCAAGTCCATTCGATTGTGCATGCAATGGACTGCTTGTTATATGACTGAAATTCCATTCTTTACAAAAATTTCTAAACTTAAACTAGAATAATTGGTTCCATTATCAGAATACAATTTATCAGGTATATCATGTCTACTAAAAACTGATTTTAATGCTTCTATAGTACACTCAGTTGGCAAAACATATAATTTTAGGACCTTAAAATACTTACTAAAATAGTCTACTACAATCAGGTAGTTTTTATCTTTATAATGGAATATATCAGACCCTAACATTGACCATGGTTTATCAGGCATTTCTCTAATTGTCATGGGTTCTTTACAATTATTTTTCTTAAATCTATCACATGTACTGCACGATAAAACTTTGTTTTCTATATC
The DNA here is from genome assembly GCA_905163515.2 of Lymantria monacha. NCBI lineage: Eukaryota > Metazoa > Arthropoda > Insecta > Lepidoptera > Erebidae > Lymantria > Lymantria monacha. The sequence goes on from LR991082.1 coordinate 22,505,362, forward strand.
TTTTGTCATATTTGGCCAATAAATACATTGCCTAGCTCTATTCTTACAATTTTCTACTTCTAGATGGTTATAATGAATTCTATTTAACATATCTTGTCGCAAACTTTTTGGTACTACAATGCAGTTATTTTTAACTTATTTCTAAACATTCATATTGAGATCTATCCTTTATCTGATTGACATGAATAGTTCCTAAAAACTGTTCACCATCACTATGCTCTTCTTCTTTTATCACTTTTACTGACTGACACATCTTCGCGTAATGTCCAAATTTTTTACATTTGGCACAGCTTTGGCCAAAAGCTGGACACTTAAAACCATGTTCATAACCACACCTTGTACACTTCTTTTTTTTATATGTAACATAACTTTCTTGACTGCTAGTTTGTGCCAACTGCTCTTGTGGCACTGCAATTTCCTTCTTATAATATTTTGAATTTTTTGTTTGTTGTACTCTGTTTACAACACTATTTTCAGTTAAACTTTGTAGGTTTCGTGATGCCATTTCTGATGCTTTTACACATGTTGACACATTTTGGTATATCTAAGTCTATTTCCTTTAATAATCTCTCTTTTAAGTTAACATTTTGTATACCAAGTATTATTTGATCCTTAATTAAAGTTTCTCGTAAGGAATCAAATTCACAGTCAGAAGCTAAAATTTTTAAAGAAGTGAGGAATTCATCGAAAGTCTCGTTATCTCGTTGCTCCCTTTTAAAAAATAGATGTCCTGACATTGTCTGATTTTTTAGTGGCGTACAATAATTCTCGAATTTTTGTAATACCAATTCCATTGTCTTTGTACTTTCCTTGAAATCAAATGTAGGTATTGTATAATTCAATGGCCTTCTCACCCATGATATGTAACAATAGAGATATCTTTTCATCCTCATTGAGGGTTTTTCTATTAGCTCCCGACGCTTGATAGTAAAAGTGGAACTTGCGTTTAAACTTTTTAAAGTTTTCACACAGATCACCCGACGCCTACAACAATTGCGGTGGTTTTTTTAAATTATCCATATTTATTTATTTATTAATAAGTAATTCTCACCAACCTTTTTTCTAAACCGACTGCGCCATGTAATGTTTGTTGATGTTCTTCATAATAAATACACTTTTGTATTATTATTAAGTTTATTGTTTAATTATTCAAGAGTTGTTGCTTTACACATATTAATCAATTGACGCCATGCTAGCTAGTGTTGTCCAGTTTGTCCACTACTTCTAGTGTTGGCCTATATATCATTACAAACATGATAACAGTTATGTGACAAGTATACGTGTATTGCCTCAAAATATGAAATAGTAATTAGTATAAGAAAGTCGCAATAGTAACAGTAACATTCTACGTAAAATACATATATAAAATATAAAAATATTGCAATGATAAAATAATTTAATATTATTTACTTTGTGAGACACAAGGAGTTTTCAGGAGTGGAAGGGGATGCATGGATCAAGTGTTCTCTCTGCGCAACATTGTGGAGAAGCATCTGGCTCTAGGTCAGAGGGTTTTCTGCAGTTTTGTGGATCTGGAGAGAGCATTTGACACGGTTTTACGAAAGGAACTTTGGGACATTTTACCGGAGTATGGTATTAACGGTAAACTGCTACAGGCTGTGCAGTCCAGTTACATGGGCTGTAGAGCCTGTGTGCGGCTGGATGATGGAATGTCGCCTTGGTTTGACGTCAATATCGGCGTTAAGCAGGGGTGCGTTCTGTCAGCCAGGCTGTTTATCATATATCTGGATAAATGTCTCCAAAGGTTGAACGATATGAATGTGGGAGTCCAGATGGGCGACTCAGTGGTCACTGCAGTCCTGCTGACACAGTCAGCGACTGACCTGCAGACCCTAGTCGACACAATGACAGAAGATTGTAAGAAAAGGGGTCTACGCGTGAATGTGAGCAAAACCAAAATAATGGTCTTTGAAAGAGATGAAGCCAGAACAGATGTAAGAGTAACAATAGGTAATGATGTACTAGAGCAAGTGCATGAATTTGTATATCTTGGATGTGGATTTAGCCGAGATGGAAGGTACACCACTGATATAGAGCGAAGAGTGAATGCGGAAAATAGAGTGAACGGAGCGTTGGGGCAACTTCTCGGCAGCCACTACCTCAGCCAGAAGGCACGTATAGCAATACATAACGCAGTGCTTGTCCCAACATTACTGTATGGAAGCGAGAGTTGGGTATGCAGAAAAGAGTATGAAAGTAAAATTAATGCGGTCGAAATGCGATCTCTGCGGAAAATCTGTGGAGTTAGGCTGACCGACCGCATTCGTAACGACGACGTAAGAGAGCGAGTAGGTATGAAAGAGAGTATTGGTGTAAAGATGCGCAAGGGAATGCTCCGATGGTTCGGACATGTGGAAAGAATGCCGAACGAACGTCTGGTTAAGAAGATATACAATGCGAAAGTGGAAGGATGTAGGTACCGAAGGAGACCGAGACTAACCTACCTAGACCAGATCGGTCATGTACTGAAGGAAGGTGGAGTCAAGAGTCTCCGAAACCGGCGAGCGTGTATGAAGAGAATTATGAATGTTGAGGAAGCGAGTGAAGTATGCAAAGATAGAGTTCTCTGGCACTCTGTTCTCTCTGCCTACCCTGCAAGGGATATGGCGTGATGATATGTATGTATGTATTTAGTGAGGCTATCGGTAGTAAGATAGGCGATGTATATAGTACGCAATATAAGACTATAACCAACAGAATATAACGTATAAAATAGAAATAATAAACACAGTTTGCAGTATCAACGATCAAACAAAGAAATACCAAGAAAGTGAATGAATAGAAATAACTAAGCATACCAGTGTTTCTCAAAGTTGAAAAAAATTCTATAAAAATGCGGCAAAGTAAAACATACATTAAACGATTTTCTTTAACGCATCTCCGACTTGATGACTGAATTGAATTCTTGCAATGTAGTTAATATTATCTCTTGTGATATTACAGTTAATCTTACAACCAATTTGGGAAATAATGTCGAATAGATTTTCTGAGGAAGTAACCGGAACACCCTTGATCTCTATATATTTAAACGCGATCTTTGATAATTTTCACGAATACTTAATTCATTCCTCTCCAATCGAGCTCGAGCCCTTGAATATCCTGTTTCGTTTTCTGAAAATTCTGAATTTCTTTATCAATTTCCGCCACTTTCTTAGTAAGCTCATCAACTGAGATATGCACATGCTCCAGCGAATTCTTGACATCAGACATTTCATTCTTTATATCTTTGAGATCTGCAAGGTCAGTTTGTATCGACTTCACATTTGTAATAAGTTGGGGTAACGACGCCATTTGCTTCGTAAGCTTTTTAAGTTCTTGATGAATATTATCGAGGTCGCCACTATAACAAGCTTTCCCTTGCTTCGATTTATCAGTGAAGGGACTTGATAAGCCCGCTTTACAAGCACTACATTTCCATGTCGCTTTACGGTCACCAAGCTTGCGATAGCCCGTCTCGGTTATACCCGCACAAGGGAAGTCGAATCGATTTAAACAAGAAGTACACTGAACGTCGTCTCTTGCGTCAATATTACAACGATGATAAGTAAACATGTTTTGTAACGAAATTTAGTCAAACAGATGAAAAAAGTTTGAGAAACTTAGAGGTTGATAACTTGCAATATAAAAGCGCACGCACGTGTAACAGCTGTAACCTGTACCGACAGAATGTAATATTAATAAAAAAAAATATTTTAATTTCCTTCACTTCTGCTTAATTAACCCATCACCACATAACCAGTTTAAGACCACGTAAAATGATTGTTGGTCCTAGTGTCATTTTTGTCAGCACGTCCGCGTGAGGACCCATATCACCCATAACCCGCCGTATAAACTCGCCGTTCATGAGCGGGCCACCGCAAGATTTATCTTGATTTAAGTGGCTTTACTTGTAACCAGCTTTCCATGTTATAATATCGAAAATATATATTTTGATATATTTATGAAATGTAATTAATATACATAATGTGATTGTAATTTAATGTTAAAATGACTTCGTTACAGCATATTATAATATTTTATCAAGTTGTTTGTGTATGCTTGTTGTCTAATAAAATGTTTTGACGAATGATATGTGTCTTATTTCATTATAGCAAACCGGAATATTATGAAAAAAAAAACTGATAATAAAAAGTTGCATTCAGTAACCGGTAAGCAATTATTCAGTATTGCTTGTTGCTTTACTTAATAAATAGATGAGCGACTAAACGAGCAATTTCTATTATGTAAAACAACTCCTCGCAGTTAGGGGGCCACAGTGAATCCACAATGTAGTCACAACCACAGTAGAACAACGGTTTAACCACCAAATTACCACTGTGTAACCACAATGGAATCAGTGTAGAACTACAGTGGCATATTGGACGAAAATCCACGGTGGTTCCTCTGTGCATTTTCCATGATTCCATTGTGGATCCACTGTGGCCTATAAACAGCGAGGAATCTGAAAAATAGGTTCTAGATATATGTAGGTAGTTAGCAATCTTATGACGTTAGGCTAACCAAATTAGATTAATTGCAAAAATGTAGTTAATGGTAAATAATATAAATACCCTGCAGTGTAGCAATGGGATAAAATACAGTTGTCGCTACACCTTTTTGCCCTTGGTCCTAAAATAGGCTAAGCAACGTGGCGACTGATAGCGGCGAAGAATGAGCAGTAGAGCTCTTCTTGGAACATCTTGCTGCGATCGCCAGGTGTGGCGATTATAGTAATAAGCGCGCACAGTAGTCGTAACTATGTGGCATTCTATGGAGGAGACCTACGTCCAGAAGTGAACAGTATATCGCTAAATAATAATAATGAAAAGCTTATAATTATTTTCTTTATATTCATGAATAAATACATAACGCGAAAGAAAAAGTACACAACGAGATCTGAATTATCACCAAAAAGGATAATATGTACTCGAAAATCTTGCAAAATAAATTGGACTTATTATTACAATGAAAATGTGATTCAAGTAAGTTTGCGGTTATATCATCATCACAGCCCATAAATTTCCCTCTGTTGGGCTCGGGCCTCCTCCGTTATGGGAGGGAAATTAACCTACTATACCGTGCTGGTCAGACGTGTTGGTATAGGGTTTTGTTTCGAGTTTTCCTTCTCTCGCATAGATGTTATACGCGTTTTATACCCCTTCGTCGTCTCGTACGATCACCTACGGGTAAGATATGGGGTAGTGAATAGTATTCTTACTCCGTCACCACACGGAAAATATTGCGGTTATATATTGAAAAAATAAATCTATAATCGGGTTTTTATAAATAAATCTAATTTATTTAATACAATGCTTTCGTTGGGTTTCCTTTCCATACCGAATGCAAGCAAATACTTAATTCTAGCAGTTTTACTGATCAAAAGGTATCGACGAACCCTCTTATAAGTCTTCGTTGTCCGTCTATCTGTGAGCGGACTGTAGGTACTCATAGTGAATGATAGTTGGGCAACTAAAATTGTTAATATGATAAGAGAAATAAAACTCGAAATAGAACACTATGCCAATGCCAATGTCTGGACATCATGTATGGATGGATACCTATGCCCAAAAGTAGCCCATACCTAAAAAGTAAATGAACAAGACCCGATCAAAATTTTTATTATCAAAATCCATTGGTTGCGAATCACAGTAAAGGTAGGCTCACTTATGCGGCCCCGCTCCGATACCGTTTCCGCACAAAACTGGCTTAAAAGCAGATGTCAACTCGCTGTTCACGTGCCGACAGACAGCAGGCCACCAGCTTACTAGCTGTCCCCGCGCTTACAGCTAACAGTAGTTTAGCAGCGAACACGTTTGTGTTCAGGTTCCAGGCTTGAAATAACTCGTCAAGAAAACTATTCATATATTTTCATATGGATCAACACTGATTTGACTACACATTGTTTATTCAAAATGACTTAACTAAGGGAAATACAGAATAGCAACAGCGTGCTTCAAACGAAAGTCTCGTGCGTACCGCCTGCTTGAAGCGCGTGGCAAGCATGCGGTAAGCGAGGCGTAACTATCGGGTGCGATGGCGGTAAGTTCGTTTACAGCGAGCTGTCTGCTAATGTGTTGTCAATGTAAAATGTGTCTAAAGAGGACGGTCAAAAGTTCACATTTCAATTAACAGTATTTTGCCATGTGGGATATATTGTATTAGTCAGCTATAACCCTAATTCTAACGGCATGCAAGCCCCTTGATGTTGTTATTCACCATTAAAGCATCACATCGTTTGATAAAACTTGTTAGTTGAGAGATCTCATTCAACAAGTCCAGGGTGAAATTGTAATAGCCGCCTGTGGCTAACGACTTTAGTCACTCAAAACAATGACTTATTGCTGCCAACATTATGTGTGCTTTCCATTTAATACAAAAAGTGACGCAATGTTCGATAAAGCGCTTTCCATCAACGACACTGTTGAACACAGCCGTACACTGTTCGACACTCGAAAAAGTGATGTTTGACCGATGCTTACCTACTTTCATAGAGTACTTTAAATATATAGATAATACTTTGCTTGAATTAAGTATCATTACTTATTCTCGCAATTTATTTACGGCATATTCTAGTAGTATTATTTGAGATTATTAAATTGAGCTTGTCTCTTACTGCTAATTAAAATTTAATAAAAATGTAGAATGTAAATATTGCATTATTGAAGTGAGCCCTGATAATGTGGTTATGTTTATAAATTATTGAGCCAAGACTTTGTCAAGGAACTTGCATTTAGGTATACGACGCCCAGAATTTTGCGATATTGATGCACTCTAGTGTTATTTTGAGACAACTAGCTGTTTCATTTAAACTTTTACACAGTGTTTGGCAGTGTTTCACAATGTACCGCAGAGTCCCTCTGTGTTGACTAAATGGAAAGCAACCTATATTGATTTATGAGCGGGAAGAGGACAAAATATATGGGATACTGTGTTTCAACAAAAGAAGTTTAATAAATACATTCTATTCAAAATGTAAATGTACAACCACATCGATATTTTATTAGTTAGATTATAAAAATTGGACCACCTGTAAGAAGTCCGCATAGTAGTGTAACAATATTACAAACAAAAATCTCTACATAACAGAACTTACAGATATTAGTCAACTTTATTTTATACATACTATATATAGTACACGATTATTTAACATAATATTTACCTAATATTATATTTATACATTCTATGTATAGTAAGATAATATTTTTCATTTTGTAATAAGTTAATAAAACTATAAAATATTCTCTTCAATTAAATGTAGGCATTTTATAAGGCTAATGTAGGTATTGGAAACAATATTTGGTGGTTTTACGGTCTCTTTAAATACAACAAGAAGTATCAATCTATGTAATATTTATACACATATACATATATATATATCATTCATAGAAAGCACTTTGTACTTAGCTTTAATTATTAAATAAATATTTAGGCATGATGGTGTATTTTATTAGAATATCATGATCACTATTAAAACACTTACAAAAATATAAAATCATATTGGCGACAAGCACAAACAAAAAGTTATAAAGTGGTTAATATTGATACAATAGTGGTGCGAATCCAAATGCATTACGACGCCATTGATATTTGATTTTTATTAGATAATTTCTGGTTTTGCTTTGAGATTCAAATCAGATTTGACGTGTGTTACATATCAGATTCACATTTTTTATAAATATAGATTAACATCAATGTGAAGAGAACATTTGCAAAAGAAAATGCCACAGACAGATAGATGCATTTATAATATATTATAATATTCAGCTTCAATTGACTTATGTGGGCAGCGTTGGCATGGAGGATCACGTTGAAATGGATAAATCTACTTATAAACTTTCTTCAGCACATGTTGGATAATGGTAAGAAATAATAGTTGTACATAAAAAGCTATAATTTCATAGATTAGAAGTTTAATATAATGATGTATTATATTTAGTTCAATATATTGTTCAAGGGATGGCGACAACTGTATTCTAACCCTGTTGCCAAGTGGAGAAGTATGTATATATACTCCATGTAATATATAGTTTGTATTCCATTTATAATTTTAACAGGGTTCATACAATGGATTTAAATCAACAGTTAATAAATAATTAATAACATCTCTGAAATCTAAATCGTTAGTTATAATTCACTATTATTACCATAGTGATTGTGACTTCAATTCACTATAATAAATTCCTATAAATCCCAATGAATATACAATAATGTTGGAAATATATTATGTACTTTCAAAATAGGTTAGCTGATATAATTTAAAATCATAATTTAACTTATCTAATGCAAGTTATTCTTTACAAATCAAAATAAATTTAACAACTTTACGAATACAGTGCAATTATCATCACATGTAATTATGTAGTGTGAATTAGATTTTTTTTTTTTGAAAATTTTTAGTATTCAAATACATACCTCAAAAACAAGTTTTGCATCAAGCATCGCTTTTCTGTACATAAAATGTCTTATTGATTCTATTCAAGTGAGTGACTTAATTGTATTTTGTGCTAGAGTTACTAGTAGGGACGTGATATGGACCATAATTTCAACGATTACTAAATAATATCGCCATAATATGTATACATTTCTAATAGTTAAACTTCTGTATGGTAGCGTCTACGAATACTACCAACCCTTACTTTTGCTTTGGATGACTAAGAGCTTCATATCGACCTGGGTCAACTCCACTTAGTGTGGCTGATCAACAATGACATTCCCAAAACTTGACGTCAGAAAGGCGGCCGGTCATATAACTATTGCCAATAACTTTTGTAATATGTATGATGGAAGAGAAGTACATATTGTGTCAACCCCAAGTAAATGGGATAAAAGTAGGACATGTATTTAAATAATCTAATTCTGCACTTAATCATCAACTCACTTTCTAATAATTGCATGACTGTCAAGTTTTTGAAACTGGTAAATTCAATTTTGATTTTATGCGAGTTCAAATTACTGAGATTTAGAATCATTATTTAAGCGAGTTATTCTACAAAAAAGATCGAGACATTCGGTGCCCAAACTACTTCCAATGATCAGTTTTTACAAAATCTGCATTTAGACATTTAATAACCCATATATTTATATCACAATATGGTTTGTCAAAATACAATTCGAATTAACTAAAAAATATTCTTTGATCACTTAATTGCAAACGCTACCTCACAAGGCATTATGAGAACCACTTGTTCTATTAAACAGTTTTACAGACTATACACATTTTAATAACCATTATTTGTTAAGATTAATTTGAATATTTTTTATTTTGTTTTACTCAGAGAGTAACGCAATATACTTTAAAGAAATGACCATTTATTTGTTATGACCAAAAAACACATGGTCTAATACATTATATCCATGTTCAGGTCAAATTAGTGAAAGTGAAGTGTCTATTTGGTCATATCGAATACAGATCCTATTAATTGAATTGTGATATCACAAAACGATAGCGTAACTATTATTTTAAAATTTAAAAGTACTGATTCATTATTCATGGTGTAATAAAACGTGTATTGTTAGAATTACTTAGCACTTGTCAATTTGAGTTTTCTGAAAAGCCAATACTCTATTTACTTTTGTTGAATAGAGGTAAAGGAAGCCTTAAGAGTTCAAATATATAAAGATCGCATAAAAAATGGCAAGAGTCGACCTCTGCTACGAGATCGATACCATTTAATTGACAATACCTTATATCCGAGTCGCAGCATGAATAAAGACCGTTACATTTTCATTTTTATAACAATATAATGTAGGCATCAAGAGAATTAGTGTTTATAACTGCGAAAGATAGTACTAGTCATGACTTCACTTTGCCACCTTCATCCTGGATAATGAAAAACCCACACAAATTATAACCATTTAAAATAATCTGATAAAAGGAAAACTCTCATGCCAACTCGTCTGGCCAGCGTGGTATGAGTAAGCTAATTTTAGATAAGGTCAATACCCAAAAGTGAGATGTATATAGACTGAGAAGCTGTTAGAAACTCTGCGTATACTATACGAAAAACCATAGGAGCAGACTTATAAGTGGTGATTAATATTGAGCTATTGTAATTCAAAACTAACAAAATTTTATATCTAATTTTTATGGCCTACACTAAAGCGTGTCAATAATATAACTTTTATTTGTTTTCTGTTAAGATAATAATCTGTAATTTTAACAACACATCAATAATTATAAGTGTTAATTGGTAATTTAAACAATGGGAATTGTCATAATTGTTCTAAGACAGATACATATTGTTTAACGGAATGTTTATGACACTTTTGCAATGTTACAACTCAATGTAAAAATAAAAAGTGAAAAATTCCATTTCTTAAAAAAATAACAACTATTGAATTAAATAAAAAAATATTACACATTTGGATTGCAATAAATTAATTTTGGCCTCAGTAAAAAACAGATTTTGGCATTTAAATAAAAGCTAACTGATGAGTATAATCCAACAATATCTAAAGTCGATGGATGATTTTCACTATGCTTAATAATTATAATTTTCTTATCATCTATATCATTTTCATAAACTATCGCTGCAAAATAACTTTAATGCATACCTAACTTCATTACTCTTAAGCTACTAGATAATCTTATTTACAATGTCTATAATATAATTGTTCAATCATTATTAAATACAACATCACCCTATACTCCTTTGAAGAGAAATTTTACGATAAAATATTTTCTGTCCATAACAACAAATTGTTTCGTGTGAAAGCCGCAGAAACCAAGGTGAGCAGGGGCGTCAGTCTACACGAGAAGTTTCTGTAAATCCGTCATCCAAAAAACTTTGTAAAGTGTGCGCCTGATGGCTTAACGAACTTAACTCAAAATTGGTCTGTTCTACAAACGAATTATGCACATTATATGGTTGCTCACGAAATTGACCAGATGTCCACGGATCACTCAAATCGTCATTATGTCTTCGGACACTACTGTCGAACGAAGGTAATCCAGGCCAAGATTGTGGCGATGGCGTATTAAGCATGCTAGGAATGTTGTCGATATGCTGCTGGAGAGACGGCGCAGGCTCCGAACTAAATGAAGGAGTCCCCCACACCAATGATTCGATACTAGGCGTTGTGGCACTACAAATCTGATTAAATCTATCCATTCCCCATGAATTACTTAGATCTGGTGTGGGCGTGTTATTATGCAATATGTCGGGCGCTTTAGGCACAGATCTACCATATAAATCTTGTTGTGGCCTGCCACTTATCGTAGATCTTGATGCAGAACTTCTATCTGGACTAGGCAAATGACAATCCTGACGCATCATTGGACTATAGTTACCAACACCTGGACTTTTCTTATTACTATAAGACACATCTACACTTGGTCTTGGTGAATAAGGACTTTGATGCAATCGATCTTGACGAGACATGGGACTATATTGTCCAGGAGTTTTATTGGGATTACTTCTGAGAGGATCAGTTTTTATACCAATGCCTGGATCAGGACTAGCGTGTGTCGAGGGGTGTGGCGAAAATGGTTGGTGGTGTTTAGGCATAGGACTATAACTCCCAGTATTCCAGGCATTAGACTTTTGTATATCTGGTTTAACAATTTGACTTGTATCAGGACTTGGTTGAGCAGAATATGGACTAGGTTGTGAGGAATATGGACTGGGCTGTGTGGAGTAAGGACTAGGTTGTGTTGAATAAGGGCTAGGTTGAGCAGGACTCGGTTGAGCCGAATACGGACTTCTTTGTGATGAGAATTGATTCTCCTGACGAGGCATAGGACTATAATTACCATAATTCCAGTTATTAGGATTTTTTATACTGTCTTGTTTGATACTATGAGTTTCAGGACTAGGTTTATTATCATGCGAAGTTGTTGGACTACACTGTTCTATTACTTTGCCATGTCTTAATTTATTGTGACTTTCTAACCTACTTAAAGGACTTGCTTCAGACTTATTGGTTGGTGTAGTTTTAAACTGACCTAGATTCCATGAGTTACTTTTAGTATTATGGTTTAATAACTCTGACTGGATCTCAGGACTGTTTTGTACTTGACTGTCAGGTTTAGGGACAGGACTGAAATGGGGACTACTAAGATCTCCTTTTAAAGATTCAGACCTTGGTGTTGATGAGGAATCAGGTCTAGACTGTGTAGTTGGACTTAGTAATTTGGGAGTGGTATTTCTTGTTGATCTTTTGCCTTCAGGTACTGGAGTAGTTATTTCTATATCTTCTTTGCCCGCAATCAATTCAGATAATTTATTATCTGGTGACGATCTTACTGGTGTTTTTATAGTTGGTGATTGTTTGTCAGGCACACTTGAATTTGAACCTGAAATACTTTTCGGCTCTTGGAAGACAGATGGGGATTTCATATTTTTTGACGGTTCTAGTTTAGAGTCTGATTTATCAGTAATTCTTGATGATTCTTCGTTTGTCGTCTTTGATTTAGAATCACCACTATCCGATTTTTCAGCTTCTTCATCACTTTTGTCTTTGGCTTTTATTTTTTCGGGGTCTAAGCTATCTTTGAGGTCAAGCAATTCTTGGCCAGTGTACAGTCGCTTCATGCCTCTTGGTAGAGCTCGACAGGAACTTAGATTTAAAGACTCAATATGTGGGCATTTCAATAGAATTGTCTTTACTGGTTCTAAAGATATCGACGAGCCACATAAGTTGAGTATTCTGAAAAAATGAAAATAATTTATATTGACATTTTTACATTATACTAAATGTGCATTTATTTATCGATTCCAAAACCAACCAAAAATATTTTTTTTTATATAAAACCCGATTACGAAGCAAAAAATGATGTCACAAGCGGGATTCGAACCCGCGCCTATTGGGATTCCGGCCCAATCGTGCTGCCACTACACCACCGTGAACTATTGTAGGACATGCAAATTTCGCTTCGTATCATATTTACGTCTTTAAGGTGACATGCGCCATCTACCCGACAATGTTTACACATTATTATAGGCTTAATACTTCAAACTTTGCAGTTAGAATTGTATTAAACGATGACACAACCTTGTTATTCAAATTACTGAAATTTAGCATTTAATATGCTTAATCGAACCCGCGCCTATTGGGATTCCGGCCCAATCGTGCTGCCACTACACCACCGTGAACTTGTAGGATTTGATTGTAGGACATGCAAATGGTTCGAATCCCGCTTGTGACATCATTTTTTGTTTCGTAATCGGGTTTTATAAATAATTAAGCATATTAAATACTAAATTTCAGTAATTTCAAAAATAAATTGTTATGTTTAATATAATAATAACAAATTAGTTTAAATAAAATAATAATTTAATAGTTGTAAGGTCACACTGTTGACTACTGTCTACAGCCTTTAGACTTCTGTCAACAGTTGCGGGTCGGTCCGTCCGGTGTAGTACCACAATTTCACAGAAAGAAGAAGAACAGTGACGAAGTGCTGCTGCACTTCGTTCGGTGAGCGAGAGAGCTGGCAGCCCAACTTTCTGTGTGGGTTTGGTGTTTTTATTGGCAGGCAGCAGCCTAGCTGTACCCCCTGGTATTAGAAAGGTCCATAGGGAGCAGTAACACTAATCATCAGGTATGCTGCTTGCTCGTTTGCCACTATAACTAAAGCGACAAAGCGGGAAGGACTAAGGCCTTGCCTTAGTATGCTATGGTTTCATTCATTTGAAGAAAACCCGTAACCAACAATGGAGTGACATAGCGGCTGCAAAGAAGCCAACTTTCAAGCGGAAGTCGTAAAATCTGACGAAGGGCAGCGGGCCTTTCCTGAGAAATTCATAACACCAACTGGGATCACCTAGCTGTTTGCCAAGCGTGACAATTGTGGCGTTATGCCACATTCATAGGGAGGCCTATATCCAATAGTAAGCGACAACAGGCTGATGGATTGATGGAAAAAAAAGTTCTACTCAACAATAATATACTTTCAAATGATGAAATCATATTTAGTTATTACATTAGCTCCTAAGACTGCACATGCACTAAGCTTCTGGTGCAATATTATTATGAATTTAGATTTAAATAATAATTACCTAAGTTTGGAGTTGGCCTCATCAGCAAGTGCGGCGACGGCGTCATTGAGAGGGCGAGAGGCTGATGCCCACGACAGATCCAGTTCAATGAGGCTGTGCGACCACTTTTCACAGATAAGTTCCAAGCATGCATTACTCTTCCGCGTCACATTGCACCCTGCCGAAATTAAATTTAAAACTGCTTTAAAGATCTTGCGCAGGTATTTGTTCAAGTCAGCGAAGTCAAGGCATTCTGATGGTCGCCTAAACAGGCAGTAAAGGGTAATACGGCAGATTTTGAGGCCACGCACTGCACTTCTGTTGCCCCGCATGGTTTGGTTGGGATGTAATAAGACCATAACCTGAAAAATTTAGACACTAAAACGCTAGGCTTTAAAACGTTAATTATTAACTGTTCCTATTTCGTTTCAAATAAAAGAAAAAAGCAAGAAAAGACAGATAACCAACCGCACACAGTATAACACAAAAAATAACTTTTATTTCACTGTTACACCTCTAATGTCAATTAAAGTAGTATATCATAGGCAAATACAGGTTTGCTTTTAAATCTACAAACTAATGAACTCTTGCGGTAATTAATCGTTCAAATTTGCAATTTCTGCTATCGCTCCCCAGATGTATATAAGGGTCATTAGAGGTATAGTATAAGGGTAAATATAGGCTATACACCCATATTTAAACAGTACCATAATAAGCACAATTCAGGACATTAAAGAACCTTATCAATTTTTTTTTTTTTGCGAACCTATTGATTCGTATTACACAGTACAAATAAAACAAATAAAAAATATTGTTCGTTACACATAATATAAATCCACTTTCATTGCTTTTAGTAACATTCCTAAAAGTAAAAGTATCTTGATTGCCATGGCAAATGTATGAATTAGGTAGGGAGGTAGCAGCACTCACCTCGTAATGCCACTGTTGACAGTTTTCTGCTTCCAGCCGCAGGCCACCCCATGCAGGGCAATATAACACTCTCACACAAAAAATCAACATCTGAGGTGTGGCAATGCGCTGTTGCGCTTCGTTGGGCGAGATCCGAAAGCTCAATTTTCTGGGTGGACTTGGGTTGGTAGGAAACGGGCTTGCTGTACCGTTGGTATTGCAAACGTCCATGAGCGTTAGTATAGCGGATACTTACCATCAGTTGTGCTGATTGCTCATTTGACATCATAAGCAATAAAAAACCTAGGATACTGAATAACCCACTGCAATCGCTATTCACCTGTCAAGAATGGCGATTATAACATTGTTGTCCTTAAAGAAGCTTATGTTTAACAGTGGACTTTCACAGGTTGACAAATAAATGGCTAAAAGTATAAAAAAGAAATATATAATATAAAACAATAACCTCCAAGGAAAAGGTG
This sequence comes from Lymantria monacha, assembly GCA_905163515.2. Lineage (NCBI taxonomy): Eukaryota > Metazoa > Arthropoda > Insecta > Lepidoptera > Erebidae > Lymantria > Lymantria monacha. The sequence goes on from LR991082.1 coordinate 22,520,732, forward strand.
CTGTAGGTCCCAGGCGGGCACTCTAACGAGGCCAGAATCGGTAAGACGCTGTAGGCCGCGAACGTCAAGAAGACGAAGACGCGTGGCGCCACGCACCAGGCGTGCGAGCGCGTCATCGCTCAGCCGATATTCGCCCACCCCCACGCGCTCCGCAGCCGCCTCACCCGCTATGGACAATTCCTCTAACGCCGTCCAACCTGCACATTCCATCTATAACAAAGTAATATTAAGAATCTGTATGATAGTCATCATCTATGTTACTCAAGCCATCTGGCTCAGTGATTTAATGGCCTACCAAAAGATATATTCCTTAGTAGGATATTGGCTTTAAAAGAAAAACTAACCTGTTGCGAAGTGGTAGCATTCTGCAAAACCAGTTGTGAGTTAGCAGCTCTGAACACTCGCATCTTAGGGCAACCTTTCTGTAGCGCCTCCAAAGGAACTGCGGCGGGGTGAGACGCTGCTAGGGTACCCGAGATGTCCAAAACTTCTAAATTGCAGCAATGGGCCTATAACATATTAATTAATATTTTGCTACAGAATAGTACTTAATTTACAGTGACAAATTTTAACAAAGACTAGAGTGGATAAGTTGCCAAATATGTATAATAAAACCGATGAAATAAAGGAATTAGTTTTTATGTTTAGGACTTTTCACAAATTTTCCACACTCAGTCACTTCTTCATAATCCAAAATATCTGATATTTGACAAAGCTGGAAAGATATGAGGTGCTTAAGCCCTTCAAAGGTTTCTTTACAATACTGGAATTCATGATATAAATATGGACAGAATAGACCAAGCAATCTATACGCGGCTGGAAAACAGCATGCTAATAAACTACTAAGTTTCATGTTATCTAACATCTACCTATCTAGGTAAGGGGCCTTTTATTAATTACGTAGGCATGATTTTGACGAATTTTGCACCCCCATACATAAGATTTCTCATACCCCGGATCAGTTACCCTAGAATTCAGTTTGACGTAAATCAAAGATTTAATTTTTTTAGGATAATTTAGGTTATACTTTATCATTGCTATCAGAGATAGAAAATCTTTATATTGTTAGATAACTATCTATCTAGTCTTTGGATAAATCGATATGTAAATCGAAGTGCACATCACTCAGCATCCGAAGCAGCAATAGATTTTTAATAATAAATTTCAACTTGTAAAATATTATTTAAGAATGGGTTTACCAGAGATAAGAACACGTATAGATTTTAACCCCTCTTTCCCCTGGGGATCTTTACGTAATTAATGAATGGCCCCAACATGAAACATTTTAAGTTACGAAAATGCTGCTAACGCTGCTATTCTTTCAGAGTGAGTTAACTCTTAGTCCGTGTTGATTAAGACAAGCGAAACAGGAATTCAGAACGAACTGTTAAGCTGTGAAATGTGCTTTGGTCAATCAAACTGCACAATTGAATAAGTAAAATATATACAGGGATAGCTCGCTAAATACATATAAAAAATTATATAACTAAGTACTAAAACGTAATAAAAGTTATGTCGCAATAAATATTAATATTACCGCTATTGACTGGAGTATCTGTGGCATGGCAACAAATTTGTTATTAGCTAAAGTGAGGTGTGTCAGTCTCGCGCCGAAGTTTTCCGATATCCGCGTCATCGACGCTGCAGACAGGCACGTGCTTGACCCGCCGGTCTCAGACTGAAACAATCATATTTTATATGAAAGCCAGTGTTTCCACTATCAGATTTTAGTTTTATCTTAGATTTTTCTAATAAATGCCCTAAATACCTTAATTATACTCTGAAAATCCGTGATTTAGGGCGCAAAGTTTAAATGAGTTCAAAATAAAGCAAAACTTGATGGTTTGAATATTTATTTTAATTTTCATCTATTAATCAGAGGTAGTAAATAATTAATCATAAGAAGAATTAATTTTAATCTGTGAAAGAAGTAGATGGTGAACAATGTGATGCTGAAGCTAAAGCACTGGGCTTAAGTTTTTGAGCTTCATTCAATATTTGTCTGTTAGGTTCTAAAATCAAGCTTGTCATACCTAGTTTGGTATGCAACAAATCGTTGAGGGTTTCATTGTGAAGCCTGTTTCTTTTATAAGTTTTACATTTTTTTTAGTACACTGAGTAATCTTTCTACCTCAGTATTCGAAGATGGCAGTGCTAATAGAAGTGAAATCACAACTTCAAGGTTTTGGTATTTGTAAGTTCCAAAATGATCTTTCAAGCTCAACACTTTATTCCAATATACTTTCGTTAGTAGTTTTGTGACCTCTTCTTCACTTTTTACCTTGAAATAATTCGCTTCACTAAGGGCTTGTTGACGCCATTTATTATTATCCGCTTTTTGTATATTACATTTATTACTTAAAAAACTGAAATGGCTGAACACAGGATGTGTTATAGAACGATTTTCCAACTGTCGTACAATTTGTGGATCTACATATTTTATAAAATACAAAACATTTTCAAAGTCAAATCTGAATTCATCATCATTTCAGCGTATCGCCGCCCAGCGATTTTCACCAGGTCATTTTACCCCAAATTACCCTAAATCCCTAAAAATATTAAATGGCCCTAAGCCATATTTTAAATTAGCAATTTCGCCCTAAAATAGGGCGAAATCCCTAAAAGTGGAAACACTGATGAAAGCCTAAATTCCAACCATACGTTGTGATGGGTTAAGAATACAGCATATCACCACCTCTTACTTTCTTTTGGGAGTTGTAATGACTAGTTAAGGGTACCAGGAGATTGGGCAATAGTATTTTCTTAGGAAACTTAGAAGAAAAACTGTATTTTTTTAAACGCGTACTTAGAGTGTCGATTATGTCGTCGACCCGAGAGGATACCCGCGAGGGTAGACCGCCGGATGGGTCATTGAAGAAAAGAATGCGTCCCAGTGACCCACCCGTACGGCGTCGAGAGGTACGTTGTAGGTCGGGTCTACGGGTTCTTGTCGCCCCGGACGGATTGACCTACCGTAGCCCGCCGCCAAAAAGAAGAGTGTCGTTTATAGCATTGTCCATTGTCATAGGACGGTCCAACATTGGATGTTTATAGTATAACAAATGTGATAGAAAAATAATAACTATAGTCTATAAAATATAGCATGATCTCTGTGACAGTTCTCACTAGTCCCGCACGCTTACGATGCAGTCCGTATTTTTGTCGATATAATTCCTTATTTTTAAAGTTATTAGCTACTGCAATTGAAAAATAATACATGAAAATCTTATTGAACTTCCAATCAAATGGGTGGATGAATCGATTATAAAACAATTTATGAAAATCTTATTGAATTTAAATTGATGGATTTTATTTAATTTAAACTAAAGGTGTTAATTAATTCTTTTATTATTCGAAAGGAATACATCCAAGTTCATCGTCACTATTATCATCATCGCTGGAGCATTCCTGTAGGTTGATGATGAGTTCTTGGTCACAGATTATTTTATGAATAATCATGTTTATTTTATAAAAGAAATTATCTTTATAATATAATAGAAATGGTCTTATTAAAATTATAACTGATGTCTGAATACTAAATTAACACAATTTACTTATTTTATAGAGTAACCATGTAGTTTATATAGGTAATGTATTGGTTTTACTTGTCTTATAAATAATTAATAATAATGTTATCGATTTACGTTTATCGAATGTTTATCGAATGCCCCATCTCTATCTTATTCTCAGTTCAGTATGATCTTGTACTTGCGTAAGCACCATACTTTTATAAAATGGTTACTAAGTATTTTAAAACATATGAGGTTACTAGTTATGGTGTAAATATTCATATTTTTATATTCATAATTCAGTTGAGATAAAACTGGCACCTAAAGAATGAAAATATAGGCGATATAATCAATTGTGGTAGGACCACGCTGTTGACAGTTTTCTGTCTACAGCCGCGGGCCGGTCCGTCCGGGGTGGTACCACACTCTCGCAGAAGATCGACGTCTGAGTAGTGGCAATGTGCTATTGCGCGTCGTTCGGTGAGCGAGAGAGCTGGAAGCCCAACTGGGTGGGCTTGGGGATTTTATTGGTAGGCAGTGGCTCAAGCTATACCCTTGGTATTGCAAAGGTTCATGAGCGGTAGTGACACTTACCATCAGGTGTGCTGCTTGCTCGTTTGCCACCATTTTTTTTTTTTTTTTTCGCAAGTTGGGACCATGGATGTGGTCGCGCCCCGGCAAATCGGCCCGGGGCGACGGAAGAGGCGGCGCGCAACCCCATGGACCCACCCTGCAAACACTCTCTTCGCCGTGCGAGCGGACCACCGGTACCCGATCTTTGTCTTCGGTGGCTGCTCGTTTGCCACCATAAGCAATAAAAAAAAATACAAATTAAAATTGTAATAATGACGCGTATTCATAATTACTTCATCGGTTTTGTCGCTATCTGTCACAGAGATCAAGCTATATTTTAAGGACTATAAGGGCGATTCAACCTGAATAGAGTATGTCTCTTTCTTATGAAAACTACGCGTACACTCGATTTCGCCACCTACAGCTAAAATTTTAAATAATACCTAAGGCAAACTAAGCATTAGTGTTACATGTTGAATGAGATGACGTCAATCAGCCATTGATGATGTATCATATAGATTGCCTTAACTGTTTCTTAAAATTTTGCTGCCGTTGGTGACGACAGGCATAAAAGTACATTTCGTACTAAAACATGGCATATCATGTTAATGAAAATTTGAATCTGTATCAGTATTTCGGATATAGGTCTTATAAATAATGTGACTTACCGTAAGTGACAAATCAATCCTTTGCAGTTTCGGCAGGGCTTGCACAAGATCAAATAATTGTTCCGGTGTGATACGGCTCCAGCCAGCAACGCTCAATTCAACTAAATCTGGACAATAATCCGCTACACACGCCAACACCCAAGACACGTTGCTCACTTTCCATTGCGCTGTGCAAATAAAATAATATAGTTAATAAAAATATAATTGCAAACGTACTCATCGTACTATCAAGCAGTACTAACTACAGATCATAAAGATTTATGTACCGACCTCGACACAGTCTAACGACGAGGTGATGGCCTTGTATAAGGATATCGCAAAAGTTATTCACGCGTCCAAAATATCAACATCACAGTAGTCACGACAGCAAAAGAAATGACGACAAGCCGAGTTGGAATATTTCAGAACTAAAGTAATCCAGGGTGACATACACTGATCCTACTTACTCTTAAATGCCTATAGAAAGCGATCATAAAGATAATGGCAGTCTCGATGATGTAAACAATCAGTAATAGGGTCCCGTTTTTACCCTTTGGGTACGGAACTCCAAAAACGCAGCAAACTTCATCATACAAGTAACAAATATTCAACCACAAAATTGTCTGCGTTAATTGCATGTTTGTAAAGTCCCCCGCAATACTAGGATTATGTCCTTAGTGCTGGGTGTGGCTGGTTTAAAAAATATAAAAAAGGGAAAGAATAAGAACTATGTGATATTAAATGGTGGTAAGTATATTGAATCTATGGACAAGGTCATGATTGATGACTATGCTGCAACTACACTTCTCCGTTGCTCTTTGAAAAAGAAAAGTACTGCGCAATTTTGCCAATTACTTAACAAACCAATTGCCAAAAAGGCTATGCTACCCATACATACGTTGTGCTAGATTATCGAGACGATAAAAATTATATTGATTTTGTGTGTAAACTTCTAGAAAGACTTCCCATTTGATACCGGGGCAGTGCCGCAAGATTTGGCTATCAGGATGACGTGTATTATTTCCGACCGCATTCGTAACGACGACGTAAGAAAGCGAGTAGGTATGAAACAGAGTATCGGTGTAAGGATGCGAAAGGGAATGCTCCGATGGTTCGGACATGTCGACAAAGAATGCCGAACGAACGTCTGGTTAAGAAGATATACAATGCGAAAGTGGAAGGATGTAGGTACCGGGGGAGACAGAGACTAACCTTCCTAGACCAGATAGGTCATGTACTGAAGGAAGGTGGAGTCAAGAGTCTCCGAAACCGGCGAGCGTGTATGAAGAGAATTATGAATGTTGAGGAAGCGAGTGAAGTATGCAAGGATAGAGTTCTCTGGCACTCTGTTCTCTCTGCCTACCCTGCAAGGGATATGGCGTGATGATATGTATGTATGTGTATAAATTATTATTACAAGATGTGTTCGCGAAAGGTCAAATTAAGAGTACGCGTAACCGTAGAGCATGCATGAAGACTGTGATAAGTGTGAACGAAGCGATGAAGGTATGTCAGGATCGTGGTCTGTGGCAATCCGTAGTCTCTGCCTACCCCTCTGTGAAACAGGCGTGAGGCTATGTATGTATGTACATTATTATGTATAGAAACGCCGCCAAGTAATCTGAATTCATCCAGAAGAAATGTTTTAGACTGTTTTTACCCGACTGCAAAGGAGTGGTATTGTGTTTAACAGTCTATGTATGTATGTATGTATGTTTGTATGTTCCTTTGAAGCACTATATATACCAAACGCCTGGGCCGATTTTTATGATTCGCACGTCAATCGATTCCTCTTAATCCGGTGAGTGTCACTAAAGATATGACGTTATTGAAAATTCAATATGGCGACTACCGGACGCCATATTGTGAAAATTAATAAAAATAAAGTCAACAAACTATATCGAGTGGGGTATCGTTAAATAGGTATTTAAAAATCATTTTTAGTTTTCCCTCAACATTTTTCGATTTGACTGGTCGTTTAGGATCTATATCGATTTAAAGTTTCGTAACAACCTTTCTCACATATAGGTTTTTTAGACAGTAGAAATTTACGATGAAAAGACGAAAAATTCATATAACTGGATGTGGATGGAGATATACTGAAGTATCTAGTAGGTATATTGTCCAATATACCATAGGTAGTCCTACCTAAAGTATCTAATGTCTGACGCGGTCGCCCATCTCCAATTTCTAACGATTTAGTACTCAACTTCAATCGAAAAACGGTACTTACCTACTTATTAATAAATAAGATAACTATAGCTACCTAGGTATTTATAACTAAAAAGTATAAAATAAAAAAAAATGATTAAAAAAATCAAAAAACCCGACTGCGTAAAAAGTCACCAAACTTAGATGTCCGGTGGTCTAGAATTCCATAATATATTATTGAATAAATACTATTGCAGAAAATGAAATATATTTTAAAAATAGAACATGACAACTGAACAGTCGGGATCCATTGAAAAATTAGATTTGCTGTCGAATAAAGGATCCAGAGCGTGTCCACTTCGGAGGGCTTGAAAGAATAAAGGTTGCAAGAAGAGTGTGTAAGAGAAAAGTATGCAGAGGGTGTCCGAGAACGGCTGACGATGGCAAGCCAGCCGCAATCGGACATTGAAGAATGCTGGAGAGTATTGAAAGAGAGTATGGTAGATACAGCGAAAGAAGTATGTGGAAGTTCAAAGAAGCATAGAAAAACAAATGGTGATGCATGGTGGGATGCGGAAGTGGCAGCTTCCGTAGAGCAAAAGAAGAAAGCGTGGCTGGACTATGTCTCTTCTTTGAATCTGAATGACAGTATGACTGAACAGAAGAAAGAAATATATCGGCAATGTAAGAATGACACCAAGGCCTTAGTGAAAGAGAAACGTGATAGAGCAAGTATGAGTGAGTAACACCAAACTCTTTTGGAGGGAGGTGAAGAAGTCTCGGGGTGGTTGGTCAGCCTTCAGAATGAATAAAATAAGGTCTAAAGGTGGAGACATTCTTACACAAACACAAGACGTGTTAAGCCGATGGAGTGAATATTTTGGCGATATGTATGCGGATGCTACGGTTGGCGCCGATGTCGCATGTGGTCTAGTAGATCAACATTCGGCGACGGCGTCCTCCGATGGCATCAGTATGGATGAAGTTGAATGGGCGATAAGAAGTTTGAAAAATGGTAAGGCAGCGGGCATTGATATGGTGTCTGCCGAGATGATCAAGCTTGGTGGCTCTTGTGTCTGGGAGGCGTTCCTGTTGCTCCTCAATTTATGTTGGAGCTCGGGAATGGTTCCCAGGGACTGGAATAGCGCAGTCATCGTGCCTTTGTTTAAAAACAAGGGTTCACGTTATGACTGCGCAAATTACAGAGCCATAAGCTTGACCAGTTTGGCAGCAAAAGTGTATGGAAAAATTATTGAAAGGAGAATGAGGATGGTGTCCGATGGTTTACTGTGTGAGACACAAGGAGGTTTCAGGAGTGGAAGGGGATGCATGGATCAAGTGTTCTCTCTGCGCAACATTGTGGAGAAGCATCTGGCTCTAGGTCAGAGGGTTTTCTGCAGTTTTGTGGATCTGGAGAGAGCATTTGACACGGTTGTACGAAAGGAACTTTGGGACATTTTACCGGAGTATGGTATTAACGGTAAACTGCTACAGGCTGTGCAGTCCAGTTACATGGGCTGTAGAGCCTGTGTGCGGCTGGATGATGGAATGTCGCCTTGGTTTGACGTCAATATCGGCGTTAAGCAGGGGTGCGTTCTGTCAGCCAGGCTGTTTATCATATATCTGGATAAATGTCTCCAAAGGTTGAACGATATGAATGTGGGAGTCCAGATGGGCGACTCAGTGGTCACTGCTCTGCTTTATGCAGATGATGCAGTCTTGCTGGCACAGTCAGCGATTGACCTGCAGACCCTAGTCGACACAATGACAGAAGATTGTAAGAAAAGGGGTCTACGCGTGAATGTGAGCAAAACCAAAATAATGGTCTTTGAAAGAGATAAAACCAGAACAGATGTAAGAGTAACAATAGGTAATGATGTACTAGAGCATGTGGATGAATTTGTATATCTTGGATGTGGATTTAGCCGAGATGGAAGGTACACCACTGATATAGAGCGAAGAGTGAATGCGGGAAATAGAGTGAACGGAGCGTTGGGGCAACTTCTCGGCAGCCACCACCTCAGCCAGAAGGCACGTGTAGCAATACATAACGCAGTGCTTGTCCCAACATTACTGTATGGAAGCGAGAGTTGGGTATGCAGAAAAGAGTATGATAGTAAAATTAATGCGGTCGAAATGCGATCTCTGCGGAAAATCTGTGGAGTTAGGCTGACCGACCGCATTCGTAACGACGACGTAAGAGAGCGAGTAGGTATGAAAGAGAGTATTGGTGTAAAGATGCGAAAGGGAATGCTCCGATGGTTCGGACATGTGGAAAGAATGCCGAACGAACGCCTGGTTAAGAAGATATACAATGCGAAAGTGGAAGGATGTAGGTACCGAGGGAGACCGAGACTAACCTACCTAGACCAGATCGGTCATGTACTGAAGGAAGGTGGAGTCAAGAGTCTCCGAAACCGGCGAGCGTGTATGAAGAGAATTATGAATGTTGAGGAAGCGAGTGAAGTATGCAGAGATAGAGTTCTCTGGCACTCTGTTCTCTCTGCCTACCCTGCAAGGGATATGGCGTGATGATATGTATGTATGTATGTAATAAAGGATCCCGACTGTTCAGTTGTCATGTTCTATTTTTAAAATATATTTCATTTTCTGCAATAGTATTTATTCAATAATATATTATGGAATTCTAGACCACCGGACATCTAAGTGCTTGTTTTTTTCTTTTCAGTTTTTTTATTATGTACGTAGTTTTGGTGACTTTTTACGCAGTCGGGTTTTTTGATTTTTTTAATCATTTTTTTTTTATTTCTGCGAAAATGTTCAGTTAATAAATGTCTTCAATCTCACGGAACTGGAATTAAGATTATTTGGGAATACATTACTTATTTAGATTTGCTAAAGATATCGTAATTTGGTTGAAGCCCTAAACGACCATTTACTGAATGCCCTAAGCAGAGTTAGTATACTGGTGAATTTACATTTTCTTTCAAGACAACAACAACACCCTTGAATAACGGGGAAGTTTACAAACACATAATTCACATTAATAAAAGGACGAGGAAAAAATAATATCTAACGTTAGGTAAATGTCATTCTACTACCGGTACTAAACGGTATTACGGTTTCCGAATGTTTACATAAGAAAAACAGTCTAGTTTCACCAAGTTATTTTTGAAAATAATTTAACCAAAAAATTTACAACTCAATAATATTCGGCCAATTTAAGCGATTTACTTCGTCCCATGTATGGGTTAGTGTTTGGAAACTAATGCAATAAGATAAAATAAATAATTTTATAAATTAAAATTATGCGAATTATCTCGTTCGGTATATTGTAGTTTGAAAATAAAGTTACTGAAAAGCAGAACTGTGACTTTACGGAATTCAAAGAATCGGTTTCAATGGCCCGTTTGGTTAGTGAAGAAGATAATACGGCAAATTATGGGATTCCACGCTGCATTTTTATTGCCCCGGCAGCTTAGCCAGGGTTTAACGACAGCACGTCAATAATAAGCCAAGGATGATTTACTAATTTACAATTCAAAAATGTTATACACGTTGGATTCATAGTAAATCTTAAGCTCATACAACGTAGTATGTATGCTATGCACGGATTTCACTACGAAATAAAGCCCGGTACAAGGAGATTCGTAGAAGAACGCCCTGTACGTCGACATAACTTGAAACTTTAGCATCCTGTAGTGGCAACAGCCAAGTCAGCTTTTCCAACAAATCTACAAACGGTTAGAAAGAAAAATCTACAGTGACAAACATGAACCAGACGGTTACCCGCCAGGTGGACTGGCATAAGTAATATCAGAGCCAGGTGGGCTAGCATAGTCAGTGAAAATCGTCTAGTGCACGTCAAAAACGCCATTTGACGTTCCGCGACGCAGGTAGCATTGTCCCAGTAAAAGTAATGTGCGATAGATGTAAGAACGGAAAGAATAAAAGAATGGAAAAATAATATTATATATTATGAAATCAATATTATTATCTGTGTTAGATGTATACACATCTATGTATTGTATGTATACTGTATGTTATCGAATCTCGTCAATCATTCTTCTTTAATATAGGAGGGTTATTTTTACATTGTAATCTATGCATTTAAGGTTTATAATTAATTAAAACAAAAAGTTCAACATACCAATATTTAAAATTTGACATTGCGCCAACCGGTTTTCCAGGAGCCATACAAGTTTGTAATCTGTTTTACATTTTTCACTTGTGTATTGCGCAAGATCTACATTCTTCCACAGCTCTGGTCTACAGCTCACACTGTGCCATAACTTACACACTCTACCAATTCTAGAATAAAGAAAAAATATATACATTGTAGCATTCAATGTACACTAGCTAGCTAAATAACAAATAAACGGTTTTTTATTAAATATAAAAGTAAAATATACCTGATCATAGAAGGCAATGAGCCCTGTGAGGCCACAACGTGTTCAAATATCTTTAAAAGTATCTCCTTAGGCATAGAACGTCCCCAGGGACTTTGTGGTCCGGTCTCCATACTTACTGCTCCACTAATTCTATTTCTTTCAGTCTTTTCACTTTTCTCTGAAAATCACAATAGAATTACATGTAGTTGTGATAGATAAAATGAATAATGTTCATGCATAGACATTATATAGTATTTATTATTATTTATTTATGTTCATTTGTGAATAATGAACGAAAAATTTAATTTGGTACCATAAATTTTTCTTTCTCATGATGTCATAAGAGACGACTAAGCAACGTAAGGATAACGTCGCAGTAAGAGAACGAACAATTGAACCAAACTATACGCCAATCTACCGAGCCGCTTCCACTCAAGGCCCAGACCATATACATGATTGAACTTGAAATATAAAATAACGTAGGTAAATCCATAAGCATCAACTTAAGTTGTAATTAAAGAATATATAACTTATAAAATAAAGAAGATATCATCATCATCATCTCTGCCCATATATGTCTTATATATATATACCCACTGTTGGGCTCGGGCCTCCTTCATAATGGAAAGGTAATTGACCTACTATACCACGCTGGTCAGACGTGTTAGTATAGGGTTTTGTTTCGAGTTTTCCTTCTCTAAGATATATATAATATAATAGTTTTAGATATTTATCTAAGATAGTTAGTACTTAAGCAAATAGTAAAACAGAACTAAAACAAGCACAGCAATAAGATGTTTAAAAAATCTCAGGCGATTTAACCTTCGAATAAAATGGTTCATTAATAAATATTTTTAGTGTAAATAATATGCTACTTAAGATGTGTAGAATTGTTGACGAGTGAACTCCTAAGCAATCGAGTATAATAGTCAGTAGGCTGAAATTGTCAATATAACCAAACACACATTAACTTTCCATGTGGTGACGGAGTAAGAATACAATTCACCACCCCCTATCTTGCACGTGGGTGATCGTAAGAGACGACTAAGGGATATAAAAAGCATATAACATCTATGCAAGAGAAGGAATACTCGAAACAAAACCCTATACTAACACGCCTGACCAGCGTGGTATAGTAGGTCAATTTCCCTCCCATTATGGAGGAGGCTCGCGCTCAACAGTGGGACATATATGAGCTGAGATTATGACTTTAAGATTTAGAAATAAAGAAAGACCTCAATATACCGAACCCAGCACTAAACTGGGTTTGGTTAGATTAGCTTTGAATATTGTTATCAGTGCTGAACTCACAAAGAGCCCGTCTCTTCTCGGGACGTCGCCCTAATGTAGTCAGTTTTACGGTTGGTGGTGACCTTGTGAACGTGTAGTCCCCAATCTGACTAGCTGTAGTCTCGGTTAGGGCAGTATAAGAGCAAGTCACGTCTGACGCTCTACATATAACAACATATTATTATCTTCATAATAACAACAATACATACTTTTACTTTTAGATGTATTAATCTTCTTGGTCTTGGGCGTTTTTACAGTCTTGGTAGTGTTGCGAGGTTTCGGTGCGGCAACGCTCATAGCTGCAGCAGTATCGCCGCGCGATGGGTCGTACTCCTCACCGGAACTTACACTAACTGGCGATGCTGTTCGCTTCTTCTTAGACTTTCTTAGTCCAATGTCAGCGATCGACGTCGGTGTTGGTGTAACCTGTGATATAATTAGTTACATTAAAATATACATTTGGAACATTTGTTACATTTTATGAATATACATTTTACTATATATTTATTTAAAAAACTCGTTTTCACAAATCAGAGACGTATGAAATTAATCGATAAGGTAGCAGACATTAATTTGCTAATGTCAATATAACAGGACATTACATTCGAATACAAATTACATTAAATAACCTAACTTCCTCAAAACAGAAGTAGGTACCATCATTGAAAACTAAGAAACGATTTAATATCATTATATGAGTGATATTAAATCGTTTTCTATTAGAGTAAGTAGTCATTCTATTAGGGTCACAAAAATATATATAATTATTCTAAAACTAAAATGGTTTTTTGCAACATTACATAATACATATAACGTAATTGTTTCTTTTTAATATTGTTATGTGCTGTGTGGTAGCGGCTACGAATACTGCCAACCCTTACTGTGCTCGTGGATGTCGTAAAAGACGACTCAGAGCCTTATAACGACTTGGGCCATTCATCTGATGCCGTTTGGTCAACAATTACATTCCCAAGGAGGGTTGACGTCTGGCAGGCGGCCGGTCGTAAAACGATTGCCGAAAACTTTTACAATATGTAATATGAAAGAAGAGTACATATTGTATCGACCCCAAGTAATTCGGATGAGAGTAGGAGAATGATGACATAACGTAATTGTTTTTAGCTACATAACATTATTTGTTTGTTGAAAATTTAATATAAACTCTGAAACTGCTAATCCGATGTGAGGTTTCTTTTGTGATAGAAAGACTGCTATCAAGGATGTTACTTTTTTAAGACAACAATCCTGCTCTCAATAATAAATCCATGTATTTAGGGGTATTTTAAAAACATTCAATAAAGGACACAAATTCCATTTAAACTCAATAAATTATTTGTGGATCGCCCAAGAAACCATGCGGTTCGGGAATCAAATTAACAATACGGAAGCCAGTATTTAGAAGACAGTACAGTCAAATTAAAATTTATTGGGTCAAACAACATAGCGGTGCGTCCTATAGGAGAGGTGCAGTGATAATAAATGTCAACATATCAATTAAAATTTACTGTATAATATGCTGACAAAGATTGCTCCATGGTGTGTATATGTCAGAATTTTATCCGAATAATAGTTTTGTTGAGGGAGACAAATAAATGTTTTAAAAGCTTTTATTAATCTATTGTCAAACTTTATATTTAGGAAATGCTACGAACTTCCTCATTAAGTAATAGCTTCATAGGTATATAAGGTGTGGTGGTTATTATAAAAAATAAATTCGGGTACTAAAATCTAATCATATAACGTAAAAAATATTACATACATATAATTAATAGATACAAATTACATCTAGACTCAAAACAACAATTTGTAGATTGCACAAAATATTATCCTGCATGGGAATTGAACCCACGGTACTCGTACGGTACATCGGTATCTTAAACATTCGTACAAGCTTCTACAGATATTAATTAGTACAGATTATATATACATAGATACAAGTTCAGACTTTGCCGAAACAGAAGACGTGTAGTCACCAACTATTCGAAAACGAACTTTCAAGTAAGTTTCATTTCAATCTTAAAATAATTTAAGTTTGGCACCGCACACTCTAAAACGTAATATAGTTTTTATTTCATAGTGATATCACAGAGTAGGGATATTCGATATACATCGATGCATCGAAAACATCGATGTTTACAATGCGATACATCGAATCGATCCGATGTTTTGAAAAGCTATCGAAATACTCGATGTATCGATGTTTTTTCATAAAACATCGAATCGATGATAACCAGTTAATGTCACAAAAACTCAAGTTTATGTAATAAATTACAGTTTTATAAGGGATTGGAATAGGTATAAATGCCACAAAAAAAGACCTTTTTTTTTAGAAGTCAGTTTTATAAGGGATTGGAATAGGTATAAATGCCACAAAAAAGACCTTTTTTTTTTTAGAAGTCAGTTTTATAAGGGATTGGAATAGGTATAAATCCCACAAAAAGGACCTTTTTTTAATGACATTAGCTTTGTAATATATTTTAGAAAAAGTACTCGATGTTTACAAAACATCGATGTTTTCATCCGATACATCGAAATGCATCGATGTACAGTTTCGATTTATCGAATCGATAAAAACATCGATGTTTTTTCAAAGTGGACACCCCTATCACAGAGTCAACTAAATGACTAATCGTAATACTGAGAATGAGAGAACAAGACAGATTATTATTTCATATCAGATTCATGACTATGTTATTCTCTCAAGAATGAACTTTCGCAGAAGATCGACGCCTGAGTAATGGCCATATGCTATTGCACTTCGTTCGCTAACGAGAGAGTCGGAAGTACAACTGGGTGGGTTGGAGGTTTGTGTTGGTAGGCAGCGGCCTAGTTATCTTTACCCTTGGAAAAAAAAGGTCCATCGCCAGCAGTAACACTTACCATCAGGTGTGCTGCTTGCTCATTTGCCACCATAAGCAAATAAAATGAAAGATTTCAAGTTACGCTACCAAAATTGTTTAGCGTTATAATAAAGAAAGTTTACTTTAGTCACTTTATGGCACAAAATTGCACTGTAAGATTTCAGTACTACTGTTGTTAGAGACGAGGGTAGACGCAGGTAATGAAAGTCAGTTATATATTTACGGGTACTCATGTTTAAAAAACCTTATACCAACACACCTGACCAGCATGGTCAATTTCCCTTCCATTATGGAGGAGGCTCGAGCCCAGCAGTCGGACATATGAACGGTACAGTGTGAACGGAGCGTTGGGGCAACTTCTCGGCAGCCACCACCTCAACCAGAAGGCACGTGTAGCAATACATAACGCAATGCTTGTCCCAACATTACTGTATGGAAGCGAGAGTTGGGTATGCAGAAAAGAGTATGAAAGTTAAATTAATGCGGTCGAAATGCAATCTCTGCGGAAAATCTGTGGAGTTAGGCTGACCGACCGCATTCGTAACGACGACGTAAGAGAGCGAGTAGGTATGAAAGAGAGTATTTGTGTAAAGATGCGAAAGGGAATGCTCCGATGGTTCGGACATGTGGAAAGAATGCCGAACGAAAGTCTGGTTAAGAAGATATACAATGCGAAAGTAGAAGGATGTAGGTACCGAGGGAGACCAAGACTAACCTACCTAGACCAGATCGGTCATATACTGAAGGAAGGTGGAGTCAAGAGTCTCCGAAACCGGCGAGCGTGTATGAAGAGAATTATGAATCTTGAGGAAGCGAGTGAAGTATGCAGAGATAGAGTTCTCTGGCACTCTGTTCTCTCTGCCTACCCTGCAAGGGATATGGCGTGATGATATGTATGTATGTATGTACAACATAAGGATTGACAATTTACACTTAAATAAATATTTCGTAGTATGAATAATTTAGTAATTGACTACTTTCTACCTTGTACAATTGACATAGCTGGTTTGTTATCAATGCGACATGCGTGGTTCACGACCTTGACATATATCGCCAATGTAATATGAGCATTTGGTATCTTAATACTGCTCAAGACAGTGCTCATTTTTATAGTAGGTACTGTTGAATTCGTCATTTGTCACTATATAAATCTTTACAATAAACGATTAAGTCGAAGAAGTTTTTGGTTGACCTTTCCATTCTGCGATTAGTCAGGCGCAACATCTACTAGTTGATGAGGCTAGTTACATCACCTCCCGCATCTCCGAACATTCTAAATAAGCTCAGCGATGCTAAGACAAATAAATATCGAGAACAAAGGCATCGGAACCAGATATTGTATCGCGTAAAAGTAATTAACAATATCAAGCTCAGCAACGTTCCAAGTAATCCAACGGGCCAAAGAATACACTTCACAGGTGGTGTACTTGGAGGAGTTTGGTTAAATTTCCCTTGGATTTTGTTAAGCGTTCACTATGAATACGCATAAGGATATATCCCAGTGGAATTAGAAACTATTCGTTATATCAAGTAATTCCTTACAGTGAGGTTCGTTATATAAAGGTTACGCTGTCTTAGATTCGTTTTAAGAACTTGACCTCAACATTACGTATATTCATACTATTCATCTTTTAAATAAAACGAAATGAAATAAAAATATTTTCCCTAAAGTTTTAGGTTATGTAGTCAATAAACTTGCGAAAATTGCGAACTATAACTATTTCTAGCTATTTTAAACGAGCATCCTTTTCGTTTTTAGGTGCTGAAAATTTAAAAACATTGACAAATAATAGTGTTCACTTTATATTAAACAACAATTATTGTATTATTATTGGAACGAAGTTCCTTATCGCGCGTTGTGAAAGGAGGCTAGACGGAAAAAATTCTTACGAAAAGTTGTCACGACACTTTTTGCTATAGTAAGCTATTGTAAGCTGTGCGGCGTCGCTCGTCGGCTCTCTTATAGAAAGCAAGCCAGATATTTTCATTTCTATTTCGCATTGAACAGTGTGGTGTCGCGACGATTTTTTTTATAGATAGAGTGATTCAAGAGGAAGGTTTATATGTATAATATATGCATAATGTACTAGAGAAACACTGATAATTTTAGAGGTTTCTAATGTGATGTCGTAAATAAACACATTATTTTGCGCTTACATTGCAAACGCTGGCTGAACCCTACGAAATAGATCAAAATAAAGTACTACAGTATTATACAGCTTAAAAAGGCCTACAAAAAAGTCCGCGATGGTATATATCTATCTCTTAAGGATAACATACTATATCCATTTTAATACTTTAAAAAATGTTCTATTATAAAACGGTAATTGAAAAGCTATTTACACAAATACTGTATTAATCCTTATCATTTTAAATACATTAGTTGGCTTGAGCATTTCATGAAGATATTTTTTTTCCTTCAGACCATGCAAATTAAATCAATACCTTAAGAGATATAGCAAAATCAAAATAATGCGCAACGAAATTATTTTCGCCCGTGACCGGGCCGCGTGGCCGGCTCGCGTTCGAGCTCGGGGCCGAAAAGTTTTGGTAGTCTAGTGGAATTGTATATCCCAGGGGTTCCCAAAGTGTGCGCCGCGGCGCCCTGGGGCGCCGTAGAAATTAAAGAGGGGCGCCGTGAGCAAATCCTCTATCATTATCCGAAACCACAAATATCTGCGAGTATCTATAGGCTATAATATAATAACGCAATAATACCTATTTTGAGTGCTCGCATCGGTAAAGAACATAGTTACTTATTTACGTCGAAAGTATGCTTCCTACTTAGAAGCTGAAAGCTTGCCAGTTAAAAGGAAATTTTGAGACAATCCATGCAACTATGACTACAAAATTGCGATTTTTATCACCGTAACTTACAAAAATTAATAAATACAAAAATGTGTTCACTCAGCAAGCCTCAGTACCTAACAACGCACTATTAGCATCATGATAAGGTGGCATATAAGTTCATACTATTGCAGAAGAGCTTATTCTACCGGCTGCTCTCGATATGGTAAATATGATGGTGGGAGAATTAGTTGGAAAATTAATTTCCAAGGTACCATTATCTAATAACACTATTAGTCGAGGAATCCATAATATAGCTGAGGATCTTAGTTACCAATTAATAGAAAAATTAAAATCAAAGATTTTGGTTTACAACTCGATGAGGCTAATAATGATGCACATCTTATTTGCTACGTGCGCTTTCTGGCTAATAATATTATTATCGAAGACCTTTATTCTGCAAAACCATTATTGAAAGTGCGAAGGCCCAAGACTCGTTTGAAATTTTTGACAAGTTTATTGCAGAAAATGATTTGGATTGGAAAAAGTGTATCGGTGTATGTACTGATGGTGCTCGATCCATATCTGGCAGGTATGGGGGCAATACAAGCGCTTATTCGTAAAAAAGCACCGAATGCTATGTGGACCCATTGTATTACTCATAGGGAAGCTATGCATCAAAGTCCATGAGGACTGAACTGAACAAAGTACTAGAATGTGTCATTGGTGCAGTAAACTATATAAAAACTAGACCACTAAAAGCTTGACTTTTTAAAAAACTATGCATAGATATGGGATCTGAACGTACGGCCCTACTGTGTTACTGCAATTCGCGATAGCTTTCACGCGGGAAATGTTTAATTCGTGTGTTCGAATTACACGAAGAAATTCGCACTTTTATCAGTAAGAATGTCATGAAAACGCCAAATATTTTGATGACCCAGATTTTTTACTAAAACTTACATATTTGTGCGATATATTTGAGAAATTAAATAATCTGAATATGTCTTGCAAGGAAAAAACACGCACATTTTAAAACTGTCGGAGAGGATTGTGGCATTAAGAAAGAAACTGTAGTTGAGGAAAAAAAAGGAATGAAGGTGGTGGTCAAGATAGTTTCCCGCAATTATGTAAATATGAGACATCCAATGAATTAGTTGTCTCACAAAACCTGATGGTCCTTTCCACAGAACACCTATCAAAGCTCATCGAATGGTTTTTGAAGTACTTTGCTAATGATGATGTCGAAAAATACGCGTGGATACAAGAACCATTCCATGCACACACTCCGCCAGGATTTACATCACAAGAGGAAGAAAGTCTCATTGAACTCTCTTGCGACAGCCCCCTAAAACTAAAATCACCAATTCTGATTTGGTAGAGTTTTGGATATCCATTCAAAATGAATATCCAACTTTAACTTCAAAAGTTTTAAGAATTTTCATTCCGTTTGCAACATCATATTTATGCAAAGCTGAATTTATAGCTGTAGCTGTAATTAAAAATAAATATCGCTCAAGGATCAATGTTGAACTAGAAATGAGAGTAGCAATGTTTAGTCGATTAGTTCGATTTGAAAAACTGTGCAGCGATCACCAAGCCCACCCGTCACATTGATTTAACTGAATAACTATTGTATTTTACTATTGGTTTTCTTAAGTATTTCTTGTTGTTTTCTCTTTCAATTCTGATTTTTTATAAATATAATAAAAAATCTCAATTTTATATTATGGATGTATTAATTTTTGTTCCTGTCTATTTAACCAAACTACATACTATTATTGTAGGTATCTATTTATTTCGACTATGTATTTTTTAAATAGCTAGCTAGGGTAGAGTGCCGTGAATAAATACTAAACTTGTAAGTGCGCCGCGGGCTGACAAAGATTGGGAACCCCTGGACTATATCCTATTATTAATATTATAAACGTGAAAGTTTGTAATAATGTATGGATGTGAACATGTTTGTTGCTCTTTCACGTAAAAACTACTGAATGGATTTTGATGAAATTTATAGTAATATAGCTTGCACATCAGAATAACACATAGGCTATAATTTATAAAGATATTTTGCAAATTGGCTAAAATATAACGATAAAAATCGCTTAAGGCAGAAAAAAATTATATAATTAAAATAGAACTTCGATCCATCCGGGTGTCCCTTGACACCTCCGGTTGTGTATTTTATAAATTTAACGAGTCAGAAACTATCGAGACATAAATTGTTGTAAAGACATAAATTATATTTTCGAGCCGTTTGGGGTCGAAACTCTTGGCCCTTGGGGTCCCAATGCGCGCATTTTATTTAAAGAGATCGCAAAAAAATTAATCGCTGCTTCACGTGATCAGAGGGCTGGCCTATATTTTGCACAAAAGGTTAGCATTGCCATTCAACGTGGCAATGCTGCTAGCCTTCTGGGCACATTACCAGTGGACAGTGATGCGGAGGAATTTTTCGATGCCTGATTGCGGCTTTTGTTTCTCTTTTTATTTACTTATTTTTTATTCCTTATTGTATTTTCTTCTATTTTTCTGTAAATATTTTAATTTAAAACTTAGCTCTAATTGTACATATTAATTATTTATTTAAAATTTTAATTAATAATCATTTACAAAAAAGATATAATAAAAAATTGTTGTTATTATTATGGAATTGTATGTGATTCATCGGTAGTATGTTATACATATATAAAGGTTAAGTTGATTTAAAATTTGACAAAATTGTTAATCTGGCGTAAATTGTAATGTTGACAAAATGTAATGATGAAAAAATATTGAAAAATATTGTTAAATAGGTTAAATTGTATTTGCTATTTATATTTTACAATGATTGAAAATTCGTTGTAAACAGGTTTTTGAGAAAGTGTTAGTAATGTACAGGTATATGCATTGACTCTTACGGATAGTTCCAGGGGGTTGCCAAATATTCGTTAAATCTAAGAAATTATTATGTTAATGTTACATTTTAATAGCTCCCTAAGACATGACGCACACAAAAAAATAGGAGTCGCATAGGTTTGTGATCTAATCGCTGCACAGATACGTGACATCAGTACACGATCGATTCGATAGGATAATTTATTTATCCATTTCCGCACCCACCCACGTCTCCTGCTGGACATAGGCCTCCTCAATGTGAAACCATGCCATAATCATCACGCTCAGCAGGCAGATTATCGATCGCTATTGGAGTTATAAGTTTTCCCGGAGTGCTGATGCAAAAAACAAAGATAAGGAGTTTTGACATATTGTGTACTTAACCCAATAAATATAATTATCGTTGAGAGTATTATTTAGTTTAGTAGCACGGAACATTGTAGGTACTAATAGTAGGACCATATTATTGACAGTTTTTTTGTCTATAGCCGCGGGCCGGTCCGTCCGGGGTAGTAAAACACTCGCAGAAAACCGAGGTCTAAGCAGTGGCAATGCGCTGTTGCGCTTGGTTCGGTGAGAGGGAGCCGACAACCTAAATTGGGTCAGTTCTGAGTTGTAGACAACGGTCTAGCTATAGCCCTGGTATTGCAAAAGGTTCATGGGCGACAGTAACAGTTACCATCAAGTGTACCGTTTGCTTGTTTGCCATCATAAGAAATAAGGTGTTTTATATGGCAAAATTAGTGAATTGTATCATATTGTGACGTAAAATCTCATCAGATACATGTTTACACTTCACAGTTGACTTATCCTGTGACCCTTTAGATATACAAGGTGTCCGTTTTCTAGTCAAATAAGTTTCAACACAAAATTGTGCACGGGTGACTGCCATTTGATCGCAACCCAAAGAGAACAATATTCTAAGAAGCCTGAATATTCATAGTTCCTGACATTGACGGTCATAGAGTACATGACATTCGGAACGGAGAGATTAACGTGCTCCAAGGAATGAATTTTATATTTCTGAGTTTTTAGATATAGAACTCTTAGATGTACGAATTCTTCACGATATCTTCTTATTGAATTAACACTGTACGTTTATTACTATTACGTTTTGTCGTTAACGTGACTTTCGTTGCGTGTGATCATTACATATTCGCCAAGTATGATAGTCATGAACATTCAACGTTGTTGTGCTATGCCGATATTGTGATGAACTTATATTGTCCCTAGCATATTATGAGTGGCGATAGAGCTTTTGAAAGCAATCAGGCTCTAATTCTATATTCTGTTATTTAGATTTCTATTGTTTATTAACTCGTACACTATTTATGTTTTTTGATTGGGAGGTTATTAGACTTAGCTAGCAAATCTAACACCAAGGGCGATCGCTAAGTTGCCTACCAAGTGGCTCGATTATAGCTTTATATATTTACCTATAATAAGACATGTTCAACAGTGGTTGTAAGTTGATGGAATGAAAATAAAAATCAAAATATTTGGACTTCATAATAATAATTTCTTACGCTAATAAACTTTCCGTGTGGGGATGGAATATGAATACAAATCACCACCCATCTTACTCATGGGTGGTCTTAAAAGTCGACTAAGGGATAAAATATGCATATAACAGTGGAGCTCACTTCTCTTGCTCTATGCAAATAAAACCCTACACCAACACGTCAGACCAGCGTGGTGTAGTAGGACAATTTCCCTCCGAGTACGGAGGAGGCTCGAGCCCAGCAATGGGACGTGTATGAGCTGAGATGATGAGATGATGACGCTAATAAATACAAAGTATCATCATCATCACAGCCTATAAATGTCCCACTGTTGGGCTCGGGCCTCCTCCGTAATGGGAGGGAAATTAACCTACTATACCGCGCTGGTCAGACGTGTTGGTATAGGATTTTGTTTCGAGTTTTCCTTCTCTCGCATTGATGTTATATGCGTTTTATATCCCTTAGTCGTCTCGTACGATCACCCACAGGTAAGATATGGGGTGGTGAATAGTATTCTTACTCCGTCACCACACGGAATAAGTAAAGTAAAAACAAAAAAAAAGTAATTCAAAT
Source organism: Lymantria monacha (assembly GCA_905163515.2). Taxonomy (NCBI): domain Eukaryota; kingdom Metazoa; phylum Arthropoda; class Insecta; order Lepidoptera; family Erebidae; genus Lymantria; species Lymantria monacha. The sequence continues at coordinate 22,543,854 of LR991082.1, forward strand.
TAAAATAAAAAAAGTAATACAAAGTATATTTTTAGTAAATGTTAATAATACGGCGCCGCACCGCTCGACATCCCTAGCCACTTGCACCAATGTTGCGCCCTGTTGCTCGTATGGCTTGTGCGGCTGTGGCGACTGTTTAGGGGGCCCATTCAGTGAGTTGGCGAGTCACCGACTGCCACCGTTCATCTCTATATATGGGTTTGAAGGCAGACGACAGTTTAAAATTTCATAGATTTAGGATGAACCAGTCCACTAAGCACCCACTTCCATATTCAGATATTAGATACCATCATCACACAATAGTTTTACACTTACTGCTGGCATTCCACGAATGTTATGTGCAGACGTGGAATGTCATCGGTAGGTGTTCCATCCCAATATTTAGATTAAATTTCTCCAAAGGCCTCTGCGTGTTGGATCTATATCCCCACGTAAGCCTCCCAAAGGACCGGGCATCTTCCATACGGAAGATCCCGTGAATTAAAAGGAGATACATTATAATATTATATTGTAGGATATATGTCATCTTCATCATCATCATCTCAGCTCATATACGAGGGGAGGTAAATAAGTTCGCGGAAACGGGGTGTTGGGGTGTTTTTTTTTACCTGCACTAATTGCGGGACTACTTATGAGTATAAATACCAAATTTTATAAAAATCGGGTCATTATTCATTGAACTATCATCGGTCAAACAAGTCAATCCGGAAGAAAGCTACCAAAATCGAATTTCGTGCTGTCATCAAGTTTCTTACCAAGCAAGGGAAACCTCCTCAAATCATTTTAGAAGAGATGTCTTCTGTTTACGGGGACTCTTGCCCTGGTAAAACCATGATTTACAAGTGGCACAACCTCTTCAAACACGGCAAAGACTTATTAGAAGAAGACCCCAGGGCAGGGCGGCCTATTGAAGCGACCACTGCAGAAAACGTCGATACACTTGAAAAATTAATATTGGATCTTGCACGTTTAAAGAAGAAACAACTCGCAGAAATTATTGGAGTATCAGATACAACCATTTTAAATATGCTACACAACAATCTTGGCATGTCAAAGGTGTGCGCAAGGTGGGTACCGAGAATGCTCACGCCACATCAGAAGCAGCAACGAGTTGTGCGTTGTCGAGAGTTTTCGGACCGCTGTGCTGAGGGCAAAGAAGCCATTTTGGGCCGTATTGTGACTGGGGATGAAACTATGAGCCTGAGTCAAAGCATGATTCCATGCAGTGGTACAAAAAAGGTACACCATCTCCCAAGAAATTTTAGGTGTCTCGATCGGCTGGAAAGCTCATGGCGACGATTTTCTGGGACACAGAAAGAATTTTGCTAATAGATTATAAGGAAAAGGGTGTCAATATAACCAAAGAGTACTACGCTGCACTGCTAGAACGCTTGCGAGATGCTGTGAAGGAGAAGTGGCGGGGCAAATTGACCAAAACGGTGCTGCTTTTACACGACAATGCACCCGTGCACAAGGCGCAAGTTGCGATGGCTGCCGTACAAAAAGTAGTCTTCCAAATGGTGGAACATCCTCCCTACAGTCCAGACTTAGCCTTCAGCGATTATTATTTACTCCCAAAAATGAAAAAAGAACTCCGTGGGCAGAAATTTTCGTCTGATAATGAGGTGAAGAACGCAATTGTAGCCTATTTTGACGACAAAGAGAAATCATTTCTTTTGATGGTATAAATAAATTAATTGAATGATCTGAGAAATGTATTAGGGTTAAGGGATTATTGAGAAAGAATAATAATTTAGATTTTACTTTGTCTTTTTTAACCCCCATTCCGTGAACTTATTTACTTCCCCTCGTATGTCCCACTGTTGGGTTCGAATCTCCTTCAGAATAGGAGGGATTATTGACCTACTATACCCGCTGGGCAAACGTGTTGGTATAGCTATATGATCTATCTAATATCTTTAAATTAGCAATTCTTGTATGTGTCTACATGTTTAAAATTTCAACATCGCAAATGGCCATTTCTATCAGTATGCGGTTTTCAGGGTAGATAACTTGAGGAAATATCGTTCTGTCAGTGTTCTGAATCATCAAAAATATCAACAATAATTTTTGGCTAAAAGCTTACCATATGAAGGTAAATTTGGCCGCTAGCATTGAGAATAGACGTAGCTCAGTTGGAAAATGAAGCAGTCTAATACAGATAGCTCCAGTTTGATCTTTGGTTCCCTTTTTATTGTTTCTACTTTATTTAAATTTTTTTCATTCCTTTATCAATATATTTTTAATATATAAATATTTACCAAAAGCTCAAAAATTTAGTAATCCAGATATTATGCGTTAATTTATGCAACGTCCACTATATGTGTGTAATCATTATTTTTATACAAATATATAAAGTTTTTGCGTGTGATAACAAAGTAAACAAAATACACTGTCCCTTTCTTCCCCCGATTACCGCATAAGGAATTTCAGGAGGGCAACGCTCGTCATACGAATAGATTACGAAATCGAAATGAAAATTCGAATTCAAACTTTGCACAAGCGGGATTGGTCCGTTTTTGAAGACTTATCGAGAACGGACCAATCCCGCTTAAGAAATGTTTGAATAACAAAATCATGATAAAGTTCGAATGGGGAGGATTGCCCCTCAGGGGTAAATAATATTTTTTGTTATTGTTACGGATCATTTGCTGGTCATTCCAGTAGACAGTACACTAACCTGTAGTGTGAAGAGAGATCTCAAACGCTATTAGATTTTATCCACATATTAGATATTAAATACTTGCATAGAACACATCTTTCAACAAAATGGAATGTTATACAAAAGATATTTTTATAGATAAAAAATCGATAAAAGGCTAAATCTTATCTATCTTGCACACGCTTCTGTAAACATGGTCTTGAAAGTAGCTAAGGGAGAGAGGTGAGAAGAAAAGTTGGTTGGCACTATTTTTAGGTCATCAGTTGGGACAGAGGCCTGAAAATTTTATAAAAAAGAAATGTTTTGAAAATGTGTTGTCAATGATATGTGACATCCATGTTTTGGAGACAATATTATGTCATTATGATAAGTAATAGTCATTTATAAGCATGACTATGGGTCATTCCTATCATAAATATAAGGACAATCAATATGAGAATATCAATAAATAACCTGATAAATGGCCTTATCTTATAAAATTATTTCATTTAGTTTGTAAAGGCCACTCTATGCAAAAGCAAAGTGAAATATCCCAGAGGAATAATTTGGTTAGCTTCCTAATCTCCCCAAAACCACACAATTCTGAATAATATATTCTAGAAAAAAAAAGATCTAGTTAAAAATATCACTAAAACTAATATATTTGTCTGTTTAAAAGGTAAAAAGTTTTATTCTGTCAAATTGGCCAGACATGTACATTCTGACTTAACTTTTGAATTCAATAGTCCATCATGGAAGGTAATATATACATGTACATTCTGGCTTAATTTTTGAATTCAATGGCCTATTATAAAAGTTAATACATAATATTGAAAAAGTTAGAAGTTACAACAATAGATGGTAAATGCATCTTAAAACCATTACTACATTTTCATTACTCAATAAGTTTAGAAAAAGGAGTATTTACAGATGGTATAGAAACCACATGTTTACCACATGCCCATACCCATTAAGAGTTTACTAAATTAACAGCCCTTCTTCTCCAAGACTTATCACAAGAGACCAATAAGGGATTACTACAAGAGAAGGAAACCTTGATATAAAACCAAGGCTCCTTTCAATTCATATAATTTCCAGAGCTGATGATGCAGATGCAGAGATTCCCAGATGTGTAGTTGGCCATTATTAGATGTTTAGGTTTTGGGTTTGTTTTAAGTTTTTCTTTTCTTACAGTGATATTATTATTTAAATTTCTTAATTGATTTTTATAATCAATCATTACATATCAATCAATTATTGATATTATATGCCATATACATTACTTCACGTTGATAACACCTGGTTTAGGTGTTCTTAGTGAATACAGAGTTTGAGTACTAAAATGACCATAGCCAATTGAATAGCTCAGGCCAACACAATACAATTCGAGTGCGATTGGAGGAGGCAAAAACCACACTTAGATTACTAAAATAAAAAGCAAGAAATACTAGAGGCATGTCATCGACAAACCTTGTACTTATTATTTTAATGGTTCATACTGTTCATTAGCTCCTGTCAGAGAAAACATATCTGAGGTCCAAGGGAAACAGATAATATGCCAATTAAATTTCTGAATGTTAGCTTTAAATGGCAGAAAAAGGATATAAAGTATATGTTGTATTTTGGTGCTCTCTAATTTTACAACTAAATACCTATGTACATGTAAATAAGAGTATGCTTCCATTTATAGTGACTTTGCATTTACTCATAGTAATTGCCAATATGATGATGTGATTTGGCATAGAAATGTAAAAAAGTCTCTTAAAGGAAAAAGTAAACTAAAGAGAGAGAAAGAGTTCCGCTAGCGTTTATGGGATAATATCTCTCTGTTAGATGAACAGCAGATAATATATTTAGCCTTTAGCAGGAGTGCTTGATGTGCAAAATATGAGTGTTCTGTTTTCAGGCACGAGCAGGTCCGTCCCGGGTAGTACCACTCTCGCAGAAAATCAACGTCTGAGTAGTGGCAATGGGATGCTGCGCTTCGTTCGGTAAGCGTGAGAGCCAGCAGCCCAACCTTCTGGGTGCGTTTGAAACTTTCAATGGTAGGCAGTGGCCTAGCTATACCCCTGGTATAACAAAGGTCAATGGATGACAGTAACACTTACCATCAGGTGTGCTTCTTGCTCTTTTCCATCAGCATTATTTATCATAAGCAATAAAAAAATGAACTAAATAATAATTATTACAATAAAAGAAACTAAAAGCAATGCAAGCAAAAATATCAAATTTGAACAGTAATTATGTGTCATCATCCTGTGATGACAGGATATGTCATCACAGGATAAGATGTGAATATTGCGAGGGTATTAAGTATGAATTTAAAAACTTTTATGGCTTGAAAGATATTTTTATCATTTTGATAAGGATGATATAAATCCAGAAATGAGAGTTATGTGTTAAAGTAAAAGCTGGTCTGAATACATGATGAATTGTATCAATTCCAAGTTAATTGATGTAACTATTAGACAATAATTATGCTAGAAGTTATGCCATATACTTGGCATTTATAATATAATAAGGACTAATATTTACATCATAAAATAAGTTTATCTTTTCAATAATCTAAGCCCCCTGCTGCTGCTGTATTTACTCCCAAATCCAAGTGTCATGAGTTTGATCCCCACAGAACATTTTTTTGGCCAATCTACAAATGATTGTTTTGAGAGTAGATGTAATTTGTGACTGTTAAATAAATGTTTGTAAAATTTCCAGCTGCAAAGGTTTATTTTTTATTTAGGGTGGTGTCTTTGAAAAGGTAATAAAACAGGCTAATGGATATATCTATTACACTTAACCAGCCAAATGATTTGTTTTTACAAAGTGCATCACAGGTTGGCTAAAATATGGGCATTTATAAATGTGATGTTTTATTTAGCTTTAAATAGTGTAAAAATACATATATTTAGTCCAAAACATCTTTTGGTAGTAACTAATTAGTTTATTATTAATTAATATATCTTTTAATTTATTTAGGTTGTATCATAAATCAATAAAAATCATTTGTAGAATATAAAGTCCATTAATAAATGAAGACATGATTAATAAGATAATAATTTAGACAAAATCCAACCACCTAATTATTACAGCTGTCAGTTTAAAAAAAATATAAACAATAACTCTTATCACTCACAGAGGCCATTCATTAAGAAGAAGAAGAAGAATAACTCTTATCATAAAATTGAATATACTTTTTCATTAAATTTTTCTAAACTCTTTGAAAATTTGGACAATATTGTAAGATAAATATGATAATAAAAATACTTACAGTTTCATGTACATTTGTCCTCTTAATTTTAATCTTTATAGAATGTGTACCCATTATCTGACTCCGATATGTAGTTGTAGACTCAGACTTCTTTGATTTCTTTTTACTACGAGAACTGCAAATGTCCATCATAGACCGGGGTTTACCACTGCATGGTATGACTGCATGAATTTTATGTTCTTTTGGTGCCTTTTTACTTCTTTTTGTAGATAATTGACTAAGTTCGTGACTGTACGGTTTGCCACTTTGTCTTAGCATTTTTGTTAATGGTAACTTTGAAATATGATTGAGCTTTTCATCTTCTGAACTTTCACTTTCATCTGCTTCATCCTCTTTCTTAAATGGCTCCTCCTCAGCTGACTCCTCGTTATCTTCATCATTTGGACACTCACTACTACTCACTAAATTCAAGTTTTTACCACCTTTCACTTGTGACAACACAACACTACATTTTGAATGTTTTCTATATGAGGAATCTTTTGAGTCTTTTCTCCTTTTATTTTTTGGGGGTAAACAACCATTCATAGTGGAAGCGTCTGAGTTCTGCCGAGAGTGATGTTTATGTTTTCTGTGTCGCGGCCGGGTAGGACAAGGAAGTACTCCATTGACTACCTGCAGCTTTTGATTAGCAATATCATCAATACTTTGTTCGAAATCAGTTTCGAGTTTGACACAAGACACGTTACCGTCACTTTCCTGATCAGAACTGGTACCCGTGTTAGCTGTTGCCAGTTTAGGCAGGCGAACCTCTGGGAAGAGATCCTTACGGACGGTGAGCCTTGCGGCCTCGTAACCGCCGTTGATCGGACTTGATCGACCAGACATACCGCCCGCCTCCCACCGCCCTAGCATGCAACTTCTACAAGCCACTCACCTGTCTGTGAGGTAAACAATCAGTTTGACACATCACATTTTCACTTTTGTGACCAAGCAATTCACCGATCGTTATGCGATGACTTGAATAGGTCAATGATTGTCGATAATCGTAATGGAAAACATTATAATTTCTTCAATTTACACTTCTTGTGAGTCCCAAACATCTTTTTTTCTTCACATATTCGCATTTTAGGTCATCCATGTTCATGTAACGTTGTGATTGCGAAAAACAAAGTACAGATCATTTTCGCGGACACTTGTACTTGAATATTTGGTGATGACACATAAAATGGACGATATTCGAAAGCATGGACATAATACACAATTATTTTTAATTATTTTCGTACACTAAGAGTTAAGAAAACTGTTGACCTTGTTTAGAAGCTTATTATGTTTCAAATTTTAATCAACAGATGCAGACATTGTCACAAAAAAGTTGTACTTGTTTGATCGCAGTAGCCTTGGCGAGAGGTTTATTTTGCATTGCAAACATACCAAAACCAACCAAAAATATTATTGTTAATTATGCAAAACAATTTTTAGATATTAAAGCGTATAGTCTGTTTTAAATAATAAATCCTTAAGATTTTATTATTGCGTAAAGAATAACGAGATTGCTTTTTTCTCCTAATTGTAATACCTCTTTTCAAGCATAGTAAGAAAATGATAACGCAAGGTGTTTTGAAGTTTTGTGCTAAGTGTTGTCCGTAAAAAATCAGAGATGGCTCTACTAGTTAAATTTACAGAAATTCAATACCTACGTAGAGATTTTATACATTTTACGTTTGCTTGTTTCTCTTTCTTTCAATTATTGTAGTAGGTATGTGGGATAAACTTGTAGTAGAATAATAATGGTCGACTAAAATGACTTTGTTTAATAAATTGGAAGAAAATGTACTAAAAACATTAAATAAAGTGTGGGCGAATTGTAAAGACGTGTGTTGTATGTATTGTGTGTGACGTTCATCAATAGTGATAATGATAACCTACACGGTCTTTCTGTAGCATAGTACCTATATAACGGTGAGTCATATTTATATTTATTACATTTGCTGTTTATACTTATCGATGATCTCATACATAAAAATGTAATACTGGCTACACTTCATTGCTGTGCTTAATAAGTCTCGTCAACAAAGGTGTAGGCACGACTGCTTTAATATCACATCAGAAATTATTTTACGTTTGATAATACGGTTAATTCTACAACAGTTCGGTTCATCTTCTTTTACAATATATAAATCAAGAATGGATATTTACCAATAAACTATATTGACTAAAGATTAAGGGGCACACCTGTTATAAATATTATTTATAGTACTTAAGTATTTTCAATACCATACCGAAAATCAAATTTTGTATCTAAGTAATTATTTTATCTAGTATAATGGGTTATCTGTATGTACATAGTATCTCTGGCTCTTTTGCATACCTATCTTTCTGAGTTCCATATTTTGCCTACCTACATTTTATTTATATTAGTTAGTTAAAGATCATGAATATTCATGATCTCTAACTGAAAGTGATGCCAAGTTACTTATATTTAAATATAGGATTATTGATATTTATCAAATAAACATTGTTCAATTGGAAAACTTTATAATTTATAGGTGCAATTAAGAGCAAGTTTTAAGAGGCTTAAATTTATATGTATATGCTTCAATGTGAAAAATATAGTTCTATCATCATGAATGTTAGTCTAATCTAGTTAGTCTAGTTGATTTTATATTATTAGAGACATTCCAAATAAAATAAGCTAGGTGTCTAGTCTGAAATTATGTGTCACCTAAAGGTTTTTTATATGTTTAGAAAATATCTATATTTTAATAGAGTCCTAACCCTTAAGTTCAAATATAAAATTACTTTTTATCATTAATTTTTTTAATGTGTCTTTCTTTCTCATTCCTAAACTTATATAATAACTGTGTACCATTAATAATCACATAATATCTGTTTGTGGCATACCTGCCATATCTACTTGTAGTCAATAGATATGATTGAGCTTGTAAAAACTCATCACCTCTGAATTGTGATTTATAGTATCATGTCATTATTTGACATTTAGTTCGACTACTTTTTGTTGATTTTTTTAATGTTCAAACATTTAATTAAGATTTATGGTAGCTGCGTCACTGCTAATACTCATTAAAGTGAGTTTTATAGCCATGCAATACCTAGGTTATCTAACTCAAATGGACTATCAAATTGGAATATCTAATAGTTTCTGAAAATTGAAACTTATATACATGTGCTTGAATTTCTTACTAATCATTTTGTAAATAGTGCTTTTCAGTTGTTTATCTATGTTACGTCGTATTTTTGGACATTTATGGTTGTTGAAATGCACATATAGTTTGTTGCATAATTTTTTATTACCTGTAACCTTCCTGCACAAAAAACATATGAATTTTAAATCCTATAAATTTGAAGTAAAAATCGTAGTTTAGCTCTAGAACAAACTCTTAAATTTTGTAATAATATGAACATATTACTGCTAATGGCTTCTTCTTTTTTTTTTGTAATGGCACTGAGCTACTAATAAGAGCCCATTATTGCCAGTGTCTAATTTTAATATGTTAAGTCTTTATTAATATATTGTCACTTCATTTTTGATCAGTAAATCAAATTGTTGCCTTCAATTTGCCATACAGTTAATGGCATTTTCTGGGAGTTTTGGTGGAAAACGAAAGCATATAGCACTGTTATATTATATTCACCCCAGCACTTACAAATCGACATTCACATTCCATAAAATGCTATCAAAATTATTGAATATAATAAGTTAAAACTTTAAGATATTGAGTATAACATCCACCAAAATCCCCTAGATACTTCTTCTTCTTCTTATGTAGTGGCAATCAGCTACTTATACGAGTCATTGGTGCCAGTGTCGAGTTATAATTATCATCACGTTTTAAGTCTCTGCAGGTTACTCATTGTCTAAGTCAAATTGTCGTCAACAACAGCGCTATGGCCATACTGTTAATGGTGTCTTGTGGGAATTTTAATGAAAAACGAAAACGTTGTAAAGCACTTTTATATGGTATTCACTACATCCCAGTAGTTCCGCCGCATCACATTACATAAAATGCCATCAAAATTGTCTAAAATAACACGTTAAAATACTAAGTAGTCCAGTGCAATTACGGAAAAAAAAGGAAAAAAAAAACATAAAATTATGTAGTTTGGGGACTATGAAGGATCGATAGGGGGGTGTATTCTGAGCATATATTCCAATTTGAGGGGTTCTGGCGAGGTCAGCTCAAGGTCATTTCGATGAAAACGCGTTTAATTCGATATCTCGAGAACGGCTAGTGTTAGGCAAAAATTTGTAGAGACCTTTTCTCTTCTAAATTAAATTTACTAACTTTTTTATCTAAAACTTTTTGTTTTTCATCAATATTTTTCAATTTATTGCTTCCGAAATGCAAAAATTTTACTTTTTTTCCTCTCTTTTTTTTATTTTTCGCCATTTTCTGCCCAACCGTTCAATTTTATTGAACTTTACCGATTATCTAAAGTGTAGATCTTTTATTTATGAACAACTTTTTTCCTAAACTTTTTTCTGTAATGCCAATACCTTCAGAGTTATATGTTACTTTACCGAGCGAAATCCGCGCCACTGTCCATTTTTTCACTCGTTGAGCTGTTACTACCAAGTACAATACTGGCTCGAAAATTATCTGGAACCCGAGGAGTGGGGCTGTCGTCACACCCCCCGTGGATTGGAGCCGATACTGATGTCACTGAAACCAGCTCCGGAAGATTTGCTCAGATTGATTGCGTGCAAATGCGAAACCAACTGCGGCAAAGCGTGCGGATGTAGAAAGGCCGGCCTGTTTTGCTCAGTAATTTGCACTAATTGCCAAGACAACTATTGTTCTAATACCGCCAAAATAATCAACGATGATATTTTTGACGCAATGGACGAGGACGACGTATGCCCCGATACCGACAGGGCCTTTTTTAATATTGATGAATCACGTCCATCGACCTCGGGTGCTTAATTTTGCGAATTTTATGACCAATTTTTTTAACAATAAATGTGTGAAACAGTTTTAATTATTCATTTACTTCTTTTTCTAATCCTTATTCACATTATTATCCCATCGAATGGAATAAAAAATACCCAAATTGAAGAAGTACAATATTTAAATGATATTTGAATGATTACAATATTTAATATTTAAATAAAGTACAATTTTTAAATAGTTTAATCGATTCACCTTTTGATACAGGTAAGTTGGCTAATAAATGATCATGGAATACTTTAATATTTCTTTCAAGTACTAAATACCCACTGATGTCGCTGATATTGCGACAGTGGCGCGGATTTCGCTCGGTAAAGTAATATATAACTCTGAAGGTATTGGCATTACAGAAGAAAGATTAAGAAAAAAGTTGTTCATAAATAAAAGATCTACACTTTAGATAATCGGTAAAGTTCAATAAAATGGAACGGTTGGGGAGAAAATGGCGAAAAAAAAAAGAGGAAAAAAAGTAAAATTTTTGTCTTTCGGAAGCAATAAATTGAAAAATATTGATGAAAAAAAAAGTTTTAGATAAAAAAGGTAGTAAATTTAATTTAAAAGAGAAAAGGTCTCTACAATTTTTTGCCTAACACTAGCCGTTCTCGAGATATCGAATTAAACGCGTTTTCATCGAAATGACCGGCCTCGCCAGAATCCCTCAAATTGGATTATATGCTCAGAATACACCCCCCTATCGATCCTTCATAATCTCCAAACTACATAATTTTATGTTTATTTATTTCCGTAATTGCACTGGACTATAAGATATCGAATATAATATAAGAGCACCACATGACGTTTTCAGATTCCCGTCAAAAGTCCCCTAGATACTACTTTCCATTATCTAAGATTTGAATTTGGAACGACGCGATTAGACGTTACGTTGTTATCGACTATACCAATGAGGCAGTTGATTTCTAGTGATCAATCTAAGATTTAATTTTTTTATTCTCATTTAAGAATGTCTTAAATAATAAAATCGTAAATAATAAAAAGGCTCTGATTTTTCAAGAGAGTTTTTCGCCACTGTGTGACTTGGTTTTTGCTAGCTAATATGCATTCTCGTGCTTTTTCTCCCAAGCAACTAAGTTACTTTTCACCAGACTAGTTTTAAATTTGACAATGTCTCGCCGTTTTCATACTAAATTAGCCCGATAAAGAAAAATAATTTGATTCCAACCTGTGTCAATTCATGCACTTGATAAGCCGCGCGTCAAATTCAATATAATATATTATGTTAATGCTGCTTGACATCATTAATGTCTGTATTACTACTAAATGCATGACACCAAACATATGAAAATATTCATACCCAAATATATGAAATTAAAAATGTTCCCCTTGCTCTGTGGCGTTACAATTTTTTTACACCCTGGATGGACTAAGTAAATAATCCTTGTATTACAGGACTTTACAAACATATAATTACTTAAGTAATAGACACAAATTACACCCAAAGTCATAACAACAATTTGTGAATCACACAAAGTCCTATGTGGGAAATCAACTCGTGACCCTGGCACGGTAGGTCGGTATCTTAACCCTACGCCATCTGTGCAGATGACTACTAAATCCTTACTCGAACAAAGATTAGGCGCGGAGAGCTCTTTATTGATGGAATTTTAAGTGGCATCGATAAAGGCATCCCCTGTCTGCTGCGGCGCTCGCTTTCAGGCGGTGCTAATAAATGTTACATTTCAAAGTTTCAAGTTAATTTAAAACTAAAAAATACTAAGTACCTGAATTCGGGTGATTTAAAAAATTATGGTCCGGAGTTTAAGAATACAAAAAATATCTATTTTTGATAAAAAATATCTATAGCAAGTAGATCGAACATATTTTTTTTTAAATAACGTGCCACTAATCCAAAGAACTAATTAACTAGGAATAATTTTTCATATCGTGTAGTAAGGATTCTTGAAATTCTCAAATTAGGTCCAGAATTTACTGTAGTAGATAATTACATGGTAATGTGACTTGCCTTGTTTGAAACTGAGGTCTGTAATAGACATACATACATATCATCACGCCATATCCCTTGCAGGGTAGGCAGAGAGAACAGAGTGCCAGAGAACTCTATCTTTGCATACTTCACTCGCTTCCTCAACATTCATAATTCTCTTCATACACGCTCGCCGGTTTCGGAGACTCTTTGACTCCACCTTCCTTCAGTACATGACCGATCTGGTCTAGGTATCTGTAATAGACCCTGGACAGAAAGACGATCAAGCTGGGATTCACTATAGCAATATTTAAGAGTATACTGATTTAATAGCTCATTCCAAAAATTATTTCGTTTTTTAAATTGTATCCACAAGATATTTATACCTACTCTCGTATATTTTAATTTAAGCGATGCTGACACCTGCGTATCTGTTTGGCTCATTTAGTATGAGTGAAATCATCATGAGGTCATCATACTCGAGAGTACAAAAAAATGTACTCATGCACAAATTCATGTCCGACCTGCACAAATTGAAGCTTAAGTTCCGTTAAGAAAATCTTACGGTTCTTTCAAGGAGATTATTTAATCGAAAGTACTCATATCCAAATTCCTACATAGGAGAACCTAATGTAAGAAATGGAAAACAACTTTATGTTGCTTCTTATTATTTTTTGCAGGATGGTGTTTTATAAAGTTCGTCTTTCGTGCCTTTGAAATTTCTCAAAGGTATTGTAGTGACTTAGTAATTTATATAGTTTTGACAGGATACTGTTTTTTAGGACGCAATTGCAATATAATATATAAGATTATATTATGTACATTAACATAATTACGAGTTCTTCGGTGTAAATCGTACAGAAATAAACTTGATAGTAAGTGCAACCGTATCTACCACAAAATTACCAATCTACCTATTTTAAGAGAGACATTTTGTCCATTTCTTTTTTTTTTAACTTTTTCTACAATTATCTTTTACGATTTACGTTTGTCCCAATTGTAGAAACTAGTCTAACATTTTAAAATTTGAATTAACAGTAAAATATACAACCGAGTGGCTGTTGTACCCTTTCATTAGCTCGTTTTACAATTCCTTTTTCTTCGGCTTTCGGACCTATAGTAATACTTATATGTCCTGTAAAGTAACATACGGTGCTTCATGTCTAGGATCTTGATAAAACTTGACTTAGTTATACCTCTATGTATAATCGTCAATTATAAACTTAAGCAAGCGAGCATCGCATATAAATGGTTTTAATATTAAAAAAAGCAATAAAATATTATTTTCCGTAGTCTTGTATAAGAATATAAGATAACCAAAGGAGTAATTCATTTACTAGTACACAAAGTGCTTAGTGAGTATCCGCATAAATGGCGTAAGTCATATTCCGATGTGATACAATAAAAATTTAGAACTAACAGTGTTTGAGTTAGGTAATGTGGTCTACATTATCATTTACCACTAGCTAAAAAGTTGCCAAATGTTACCTTTTTTTTTATTATATACCTAGTATCAACTTCATCTTTGCATACGAAGCATATATGCTCCGCCTCGCCAAGTAAATAAGCCTTTGGAGTGTCAATAACAAAATCTTGGTTAATAAATTAAGAATGTCACGACGAATAGAAATAAATATGGAATACATTTTAGTGTTATATGGTTATCCGTGTGGTGACGGAGTAAGAATACTATTCACCACCCCATATCTTACCCGTGGGTGATCGTACGAGACGACTAAGGGATATAAAACGCATATAACATATATGCGAGAGAAGGAAATCTCGAAACAAAACCCTATACCAACACTGTCTGACCAGCGCGGTATAGTAGGTTAATTTCCCTTCCATTACGGAGGAAGCTCGAGCCCAACAGTGGGACATTTATGGGCTGTGACGATGATGATGATGTTATATGGTTACATGGTTAAATATACTGAATAATATAATGTTAAATGGTTAAATTGCTGTGGTAGCGGCTATGAATACTACCAACCCTTACTGTGCTCGTGGATGTCGTAAAAGACGACTGAGAGCTTTATAACGACCTGGGCCAATTCCACCTGATGCCGCTTGGTCAACAATAACATTCCCAAGGAGGTTTGACGTCAGGCAGGCGGCCGGTCATGAAACTATTGCCAATAACTTTGCAATATGTAGGTACGAGTACATATTGAGTCGACCCCAAGTAATTGGGATAAGAGTAGGAGAATGATGATGATTCTAATATAATAACATCTAATATAATAAGATTTTTATATCTTAATCTACTATTTTATAAACAAAAATATTAATATTAATGTAATCAATTAAGTCAGGTTCCATAGTATTCTTATTATATAACTATTTAACAGATGACACTACTAACAACGAAGTAATTACCGAATCTATATTTTGTCTCCCATTTCAACATAATAACAATTGTAACTAATAATCAATATTAGCAGAGTAAACAATGTATTCACTCACAATCACTTCTATATTTTATTTAAATTGAGATTTTATTTAAATCTTCTATATTTAATTTACTTTAAATTGAGCAAAATATCTGTTGCCTATATAATATTAAGTTAGTATTACCTTTTATGTCACTTTAACTCTTTATTTTTCATTAACTTTAGCTTTCCTCAATTCTATTTTCTAATTAATATTTCCTTAATTTGTTACTTTTCTCTTCTTAACTTGTTATCTCTATTGTTATTTACTCTCTTGTAGTATAATTTGTAAAACTTGTCTTCACCTAAATTTTTGCTTCTTGTAGTAACATTAAGTTAGTATTATTATTTATTATTTTTATCTAATTTTAAGTTTGTACATAATAATATTTTTATTTAACACTGCTAATTTAAGGCCCCTGATCATATCAGGGGAACCGTATACCCAAATAATTAGAGCTTTGGAAAAAAAAATATATAATAACATCACTGTTTATTCTTAGCCCATTGTCCCACTGTTGATCACATATTTCTTCTAGATGAGGAAAAGGTTTCATTTCAAAATTTCCTTTCGCAATGATGTTATTTGATTACATCCTTTAATCTACTTTTGTCATACCCGCAGGAAAGAAAGGGGTGTTGTTGTTTATTGTATTCCAACTACGTTACTATCCCGATAACTATTAGGTAGAGAGATCACTTTTAGGTAGAGAAATCCCAAAAGAAAACTCGTTTCTAACTCCTGGCTAGTGTGGGATAATAGCCCGCTTTTACTCCCATTATGAAACCCGTACACAAGAGTTACATGGGCTAAAGATTAAATGATGGGTTTCAAGTGATGCCGATAAGATGCCAAAGTGACACATATAAAACTCAAGCTATATGTGCTTTTTTTAAAAAGCTATTGTGTATATTTCTAGATGGCATGCTAAAACCAACAAGCTATTGGCATTGGGCATGTCTTAACAACAATTAAATCGTCGGTAAAAGTCTGACCTGCCTACTAACACCTATGTCTCATTTGTTATATGTATGCGTAAATCTCAAAATATTTACGCAATCAAATATACCTGTTACATACTCGCCTACTCTTTTGAAATAAAGTCGTAACTATAAAAAAGTGCCAACATTTGAAACAAAAACGCTTGTCCTATTTAAGCCGTCAATTACCCATCCTACACAAAATACGCAATGCCCTTTTCGTTTGTGAGCACAAATTGTTTCTAAACTGTTAATGTAACAACATTTCTGTTAAAGTTATAAAAGATAGTTATTTGTAGATAAATATGTCAATATTTTTGTTTGTTTCAGATCCCTCATGTGTTTCCGATAAAACATAGTGTTCCTTTGTAACCGAAGCGTAACTTTAATGTGAAACACGATAGTATCGTATAGCAAGCTCAAGTGATCAGGTATCGGACAGGTGGCAGTGAGGGTGTCGTATGTACATTGTGATGTTATTGTGTTAGTGTTGGTGTGGTGGGTGGGTGGTGGTGTAGGGTCGGTGGCGAGTGATGCCCATCGCGGTGATGCAGAGGCATGGTAGACGCGGCTGCGGAGCGCCGGGCCGCCGCCGCCGCCGCCCTTTGCGATGTTACCTCCAGCATCACCAAGTGAGTAGACGTTTAAATATATTAATATATTTAGTTCATCTAATTAATTACTGTTTAATTTAAATCGATGATTTTAATATAATTTTTTCATTAGTCAATAAAATTGATATTATTTTTTATAATCTAGTAGCTATAAATTTCGTCACGACGTTCGTTTTCGTTTATATCTGAAACTACTAAAGCGATTTTAATAAAATACTGTAATTGCGTCTTGCTTGTTTCAATCTGAGAGGTAATTTTTTTCTTCAAACGTAGAATAGATATTTAGCGTTGGACATTTCGTTAATGGACATTGCGCGTCATGTTTGTGATGAAAATTTCACAAAACAATGGTATTTCAAAATATATAATTTTTATGTTATAAAATGCAAAACGTGCAGTTGAACAAACATCGTTTTATTTATAGTGTATCACATGTTTATCGGTAATTTTATGAATTAGTTTATTTTGTCCTAGAAATTTAAACCAATAAATAATTCACACATATTCCTAATACATACAGTAATTTTTAACATGGAAAGTACATAGAGTGGTCACCGTGATATGTTACCTCTAATTGCATGCTAAATATCGACTCTCGATATAGATGGAAAAAGGGAATGCACGAAATTAAAATTTGTGTTTTGTTTTTTTTTGTAATTTTTCTACACATAAGTAGCATTTTTGACGGTGAAAGGATAACTTTAAAGAAAATAAGTTACGAATAATGTCCATATATTCTACTAGCGAACAAATTTTAACTGTATGTTTACTATATGACAAAGGAAGAATTTTCTTCCCGGAATGATGTTTCAATATCACAATTTAGAAAGATTTTTTAACTTCACAGGTTTCTCTTTTGCGGTGACATATTCTTTTAAATCGATATCGTTGGAAAGGGTTCTCATTTTTTTAAATAAATTAATGAACGCACCAAAAAGTAAGCGATCCAAGTTTGTGCTGCGTGCGAGCTCAGTATAGGCAATCTATTTAATTAATTTACGTCGGTGAGATAAAAACAAAATGTACTTGGTAATAAAATGAGAGTTTAATTGATTGATTGCTATTCAGTTCGTATGTCTAGCAATCATTATTGACCGTTGGCATCTCGTCGCTGACCCCGGTGCTCTGCAATCATTTTATTGAGTGCACGTTATTGGCAAAGACTCTAAATAGTCTCAATAACTAGATATAAGTGCCGTTCAAAAACCCCTTTTAATAACGATTATGGCTAATAAGGTCACGATTTACGATATATTGCTCTATTTATAATATCAAGCCTGACATGTGACAGACATCTTCAATCAAAATCAAAAACCAAGTTATAAGATTCCTTGTTGCCTTAATGGTCAATCTATTTTGAGCTTACTGCTCACTAATTGTAATTGTGTGTGGTAACTAATTGTCGTTCTCTTGTCCGTAGCCAAATCCATAGGTATAGATTAACAAAGTATATTATTTACGAATAAGTAGAAGACGAATGGAATATGCAGTTAGCTGTAAGTTGGCCATTTGGCGACTGCCTGATGGCAGTCCAACTTAGGAATATGATCGTTCACCAAACATCATATTGATGTAATACGGTACCAACCCAGGTCGATGTAAGGTTATTAGTTCTCTTATGTTTTTAATATACCCAACATTTCCAAGACAATTAAAATCATTTCCCGGGACTACCTGAGTGTCAAACCTCGGTGCCATTTATAGTGACCATTGTGGATCCTGGCTTACAGGAGTTACAATGGTGGGAATGTGTGGTGGGATTAGTCCCATAAAAAAAAAAAAATATACCCAACATTGCTAAGTAGATTAGAAACCTGGTTACTGCTGTCGTAGCGAGCAAATAGATTTTACTAATACAGATTTCAAGGAGAGTGACAAAAATCGTCAATATTATGTCATTTATCACACATTGCATTGATGTTGGTATATTAGCTTATTATTTAATGAAATATAAAATTTTAGCGCCGATGACATATTTTTTGGCACTGTATACTTTTGCGCAGTGCATTATGTGTTTGTATTGCAAGTGTTTTGAGTGCACGTCGAAGTAGGCACGCGGTACGTGTTGGTTATTAATGAGAGCACCGATACGTCTCGTCAACAACGCGTTATCAGAGCCGTGGGCGACTGTGTGCTATATTAACTACACGGCGACTTGCAAATGTGTGCGTCCATAGTAGCGCTTCCAGGAAACGCGAGTAGATTTCTCGGAACCGATTCACTGTCGCGCGCGTTTTCAGAATTGAATGGTTGAGCAAACTGTCTTCAAGAATTCATGCCACCTTTGGCTAATAAGTATTTGATTCACATTTTCGTGTGAATCTTATCGTTAATGATGTTCTCGTCCGCAACTATTTGCCTACGTCATGTGGAAATAAATTCTACTTATATCTGCTTAATTGTACTGTTATGTAATGTAGCAGTCTATTTATAGTTATGCTGTAATTGCAGTAAACAAAAGTAATTGAGTGTGCGTGTCAAATTGACAATTTTAATTAGCTATAGCTTATAAAGGAAAATATCTTGAAAACCTACGAGCTTGAGATTTTCTCGATGTGTTAGAAGTCTATCTACTCGTATCGAGCCTACGCAACCTCGTGTCGAACCAGTGCAACCTCCTGTCGCTCTAAGAGGATTCTCTTGCTCAACAGTGCAACTTTTATTAAAAAAGGGTGGATAATGATGATAGTATTTCTATTTATATTTACACGTAGACATTAAAAATGTCGATACTAAGTGGAAAACAAAAAATATCTGTAATTATGAATTCTACTCTTTAAAATAAATAAAGAGCATTTACCAAAAATCATGTTTGATTTGTTTACTAATCATTTATTATTAGCAATATAAAAGTGGAATAATAATGAAGATCAAAAAAAAAAAATTAAAAAAAAAAATGTTTGGATAAGGTGTGATTAGATTTGCTTTTGGTGACAAAGTAAAAAATAGAATCCATTTAACATATGCTAGAGAAGGAAAGCTCAAAATAACCAAACCATCTGACCAGCGTAGTATATAGGTCAATTTCTGTTCTCTTCATGCGTAATTTAATGCTATTCAAATTTTTATTACTCCATCATTCTCCTATAAGTAACAGGACCACCCTGTAGATATGTGTAGAAAAAATAAAAGCACGTCACACATTCACTAAATAAAAAAAATGTATAGAAATAAATCATTGAATAATTTTGAAACATTTCCTATTATTTTACATTTTTATTAATTATATATTTAATACCTAAAAAAATTGTAAATGCCAAAAAATTATATACCTTAACCTGAAATTTGTTTCTTTTTGCGGTGGGCTATGGAGGTGGTCGCCCCCAGCCAAATCGGTCCAGGGTGACGGAGGAGGCGGCGCGCAACCCCATAGACCCACCATACAAACACCTCTCTTCGCCATGCGAGCGGGCCACCGGTACCCGATCTTTGTATTCGGTGGCCCGCCCGGCGGTTTACCCTTGCGGGTTCCTCTCGAGTCGACGCCCCGACAGCTTTCGCCATCGGGGCGTCATCCTCACGCGGTGGCCTCACTTCGGGTGACCGGACTATTCCCCGGTCCGATCACCCAGTCCGGTCACGATATGCCCAAACAATTCGCGGCGACGCAAGGGACGGCGTGCAGTTACATAACCTGCTGCCAGTTGAGCTGATTAGTAGGATCGAGTTCTTATTTTCGGTGGCCTGCCCAGCTAGTTACACTTTCGATTAACGTCCCTTATCAACGTCCGGAAACAATATTTTTAGCGCCGGGGCGTCGCCTGTTGATGGACTATTTGTGCGCCAGTCACTCGCGGCCTAAGCCACACGTCGCCCGTTCCTGGGCGACGGAAGGGCACCGCATGGCCACCCACCGTATTCCCTCCTCATCGCCCTTGGGCCGGCCACTGGTACCGATTTCTTGCCATCCGTGGCCAGCCATGGATGGACAACCCGGCCATGGATGGCCAACCCTTTCGGGTACCATCCACTGCCGACGTACGGCTGACTGCCGGGGCGTCGCCCTCACGCGGTTAGCCTCTCTGCAGGTGACGGACTATACTCCGCTAGGGCGGCATCAGCATAATATACTTAGCTAGGGCGGCATCAAGCGCAGGTACTCGCGCCTGCCCTACCTAAGGTATGCATTGGTCTTCTTATTAGGCTGTTTGCCCACCACTACTAATTACAGAACTCCTCCAAATGCAAAACTAGCATTTTAAAAAACTTTTTGATTAACATAGCCTATTTATGCAGAAAGTTTATAATAACACAAGACTGCAGCGAATAGGAGCCAAACTGTGACCATAAAAGATTTTTTATAATTCGGTGAAAAATAGTTAAAGCGAGTCAGTTATACGCTGCTCGGCAAACATTAATTTACGCAATCGAAGCCGCGGGCAGAGTTATTTATTTTATATGGGCATAAGTATAATTAAATACTGTACGATATTTTAATAAATATTAAACTTATACACTACCGTTAGACATGCGATTATGGATGTTGTGGGAATGAAGTTTCAGATTTTGATACGGACGCTAGGAAGTATTAATGCTTTCTAGCGTCCGTATCGTAGTAACCCACAAAATTAAAGTTGTATACTAGTCTAGAAGAACCCTTTTATGTTTTTAATTAGAAATTTATTAATTTCGTATTTGTGAATCTAAAGTTGTCGTTTTTGGATAATATCCAAATACTTTAGATTCACCTTTTATTTCTTTTAACTTTTTCACGTTTTTTTTTATTTTGTGGGTTACTACGATTAGGCTTTATAGGGTCAATATATCGATTATAGATAGCATTACGGATATTATTTTTTTAGGCATAAATAAAAGAAAAATACGAAGTAACGATTTGACTTTATTCCTAGACTAACGTTTGGTAGAAATTCATCTCTTTCAGGCTCTGCCTCTATCCGAAATATATTTGAATCCTTAACATCGGATTTGCTTATGGTTTTGGATATATTATAATTTACGTTATCCAATAGTTTTGGTTCCGGTTACGGTAACAGTAACTCCTTAACGTCCTTGCACTGGATGAGGACAAGCGTGCATTCAGCGTAAAGCAGAGAAACTAGACTAAAAAAGATTATGACCTGTATGGCCAGTATTGGGGCGGCATAACGATGGATGATTAAGAATACAATCAACGTATCACCTCAAATTTGATGATTTGTTTTCGACCCAAATAGGAATAGTGATAGGCCACAATGCTAACAGTTTTATGTTGCATTATATTGTATATACCAGCTAGCCCAGATAAGTAGTACACTCTCGTAGAAAATCGAAGTTTGTTTAGTACAAATTACTACAGCTACTACTACTAATACGGTAAGCGAAAAGGTCAGGAAAGCAAACGGGAAGGCATGAAGAGAGAGGGATAGTCCTCTGCCTTCCTGTCCTCATTCTATGTCCTTTGATCCTATAATAGATATCGCCTTGGTAATGTTGAGGACTATGAGCGGAAGTTAACACTTATCATCAGATGAGTTGCCTGCTTGTCGCCTACCAAAAGGCAATAAAAAAAAAACAACAGGCAGTCATGGGGACTGCCGATAGAAGTGAAAACTATTAACTTAAGACTAATTGAAATAATAATAATTTTCTAATTTTTATATAAAAATAAAAAATATCATCGAACATCTAGGAATCGGTTTTACCACGCTAGTAAGATAACGATGCGATCTCTGCGGAAAATCTGTGGAGTTAGGCTGACCGACCGCATTCGTAACGACGACGTAAGAGAGCGAGTAGGTATGAAAGAGAGTATTGGTGTAAAGATGCGAAAGGGCATGCTCCGATGGTTCGGACATGTGGAAAGAATGCCGAACGAACGTCTGGTTAAGAAGATATACAATGCGAAAGTGGAAGGATGTAGGTATAGGTACCGAGGGAGACCGAGACTAACCTACCTAGACCAGATCGGTCATGTAATGAAGGAAGGTGGAGTCAAGAGTCTCCGAAACCGGGGAGCGTGTATGAAGAGAATTATGAATGTTGAGGAAGCGAGTGAAGTATGCAAGGATAGAGTTCCCGACTAGAAAAAAAGTATGGTTCAACCAGATCATGTATCTGGACCCGATCAGGATAGAATGAGGCATGCCAGATCCGGCAAACCCGATCAGGACCAGGTCTGGTCCTGATCAGGATAGCCTGATGTGAAATAACATCAAGTATGGTAAGGCATACCGGATCAGGACCAGATCAGGACCAAATAAGGATAGCCTGATGTGAAATATCATTAAGTATGGTAAGGCATACCGGATCAGGACCAGATCAGGACCAAATAAGGATAGCCTGATGTGAAATATCATTAAGTATGGTAAGGCATATTGGATCAGGACCAGATCAGGACCAAATAAGGATAGCCTGATGTGAAATATCATTAAGTATGGTAAGACATACCGGATCAGGACCAGGTCAGGACCAAATAAGGATAGCCTGATGTGAAATATCATCAAGTATGGTAAGGTATACCGGATCAGGACCAGGTCAGGACCAAATAAGGATAGTCTGATGTGTAATATCATCAAGTATGGTAAGGCATACTGGATCAGGACCTGATCAGGACCAAATAAGGATAGCCTGATGTGACATATCATTAAGTATGGTAAGGCATACCGGATCAGGACCAGATCAGGACCAAATAAGGATAGCCTGATGTGAAATATCATTAAGTATGGTAAGGCATACCGGATCAGGACCAAATAAGGATAGCCTGATGTGTAATATCATCAAGTATGGTAAGGCATACCGGATCAGGACCCGATCAGGACAGAATGAGGCATGCCGGATCCGGCAAACCCTATCAGGACCAGGTCTGGTCCTGATCAGGATAGCCTGATGTGAAATAACATCAAGTATGGTAAGGCATACCGGATCAGGACCAGATCAGGACCAAATAAGGATAGCCTGATGTGAAATATCATCAAGTATGTATAGTAAGGCTTGTAGTATATCAGAACCAGAAACAGTTTTCGTAACACGAAAAAAATATCAATCAAAATTCAAAAAAGTGACATGATTGTCATATTTATGCCACGGCGAAATTGTATTTGCATCAGAGGAGATTAATCTGAAATCTTTAATTAATCATATGTATTTAATAATAATAATAATGTTTAATTAATAATATAAAAATAATTTATATTTAAAGTAAAAAACAAAAATAAATAATATATATATATATATATATATATATATATATATATATATATATATATATATATATATATATATATATATATATAAATGTACCTAACATTTGAAAACATATAGATAGATACAAATATTATATTGTAACAACCATTCTAACATTTAATGTTTTGGGTCATAATAAATAGATGGCATTAGTACAATGACGTCATTATTTGAATCACGGTGTTAAGATTCTCCGAAGCGTAATGACATGGCCTAATATTAAATTAGTTGTTATCGAATCAGATTAAAACAGATCGATCAGGTCATGAATGAGAAATTCGGGCGACAGTTGTAATTGTTGTTAGCATGTGGTGGTTGCGCCATAATCGGAACAGCTCACTGGGGCTTCTATGATAAGAATATAGCTCTGCATTCGGTGCCTACGTCATATATTAATTTATATTTATACCTATTAAACATGTTCTTTAAGATATTCATGTTTTTTAAAAGGACCGGACTGGGCATACTCGTTTTGGATCGGGCAAGATACATAATGCAGATGATTGATTTGGTTCCGATCAGTAAAATTTCATCCGGACCCGATCAGGAACGCCTGATCAGGACCCGATCAGGAATGCCTGATCTGGACCCGATAAGGTTTTCCTGATCGGGTCCAGATATCTTTTTTTTCTGATCTTCTGCGTTACATACCTTATCTGGTCCAGATCGGGCATGCCCGGTCCGGTCCTGCTAAGGAAGACGAAAAAATTTCTAGTCGGGTTCTCTGGCACTCTGTTCTCTCTGCCTACCCTGCAAGGGATATGGCGTGATGATATGTATGTATGTGTGTAAGATAACCTTTAAACCACAATGATACTCATTTCATGACATAAAGGTTAAATATTAAAAATACAATTAAAAATAAATAATGCCATACTTTTAAATGCAAATATTGATATGAATATTCAAAATATTTGAAAATAAATTCTTTATTTTCATTATTCATTTATCTATATAAAAACATTAAAATATTCAATACTCACTTTTATATTGAACAGTAATCTTTTAATTAAACGATTACAAAAACATCCAAACTATAAAACCACTTATATAAAAACGCTGAACTTTCCACGTTGCCAATTTAACCTTACTTTGTACAAGTAAGGTTAAATTGGCAACACGGTCCACTTACGAATATAAATGTACTGCTATTATAGCATGTTGGTGACGTGAACTCATGAAATTATACCCATCCAAACGTCCAACGCGCGCCATGATACAGTCAGAGATATCTAACGTATTAGTGTATACGTGTACACAGGCCACTGCGCGTGCGCCAGTCTGACTACTCATAGCTATAGATATACTATTAGCATTAGCATGTCGGTGACGCGAACCTATAAGTTTTTCCCCTCCAAAAACGCTCAACGCGCCTAAAGAAGTTTTCACTTCAAAAATTATCATTGTATTGCAATTAAGATATTCTGCGAAATGACACGTATCGCTTTCCGGTTAATACTTACGTGTAATCCAAAACTAAGTATATTTTATTGTTCTGCGTGAGGAAGACGTTGCGGCGCTAACTTGCCGTGACGTCGACTTGCGTTGGTACTCAATAAGTGCCGATAGCCCGCTCAATGGTATGGTGTAATAAGGCAGATTATAGAGCGGCACGCTGCCTTTTGGTCACCCTGAAAGATTGGAATAAAATACGACCAAAACATAGCATGTCAAAAAAATACATCTTATTAATACTTTACTAGGACCGGCATTGCTATTAGGTGCCATGTTATCAAGCATTTGACGCAAAATGTTTAGAATGAAAAATAAATATAGCAATTATAAGATACCAAAACAATTCTGTATGCATGGTAATTAACAGGAATCATCCTTAAAACGAAGAATAGCATCAAAGCTATGATTTATATTTATTTTTTGCTACCCGGACATAGCTCCGGACAAAAGGTAAAGACAGAATCGCATGTAGCCGTTTGTATACTTTTATAGTTCTATTTATGTTGTCATATTTATAGTGGGTGAACACTATAATCGCCGATAATGGAAGGTAATGTAGTTCCAATATATTCAACAACAGCCATCTAGTTACCGTGATATGAATGCTTTGTCGTTGTTGACTTTTCATGTCTGGTAGTGTTGTTGCTGTATACCGACAGTTTCGTTCGCTAATTCGGTCGGTGACGAGGCAAGGGGCCGCGGTTGGTAGCGGGGCGGGGACTATTTTCGTCTGGCGGCCACGTTTGGAAAAGGCGCGGTGACGTCACGAGCCTCCATAGCGATGATGCCATCGGGCGCCCGCGACACGCACTGGTCGACTTGCCAAAATACGAGTATAACAGCATGCCCTCCCCAATGTATGTGCCGCGGTCAACTTTATTTTGGTCATTGTCCGATGACGGATGTTGTATTAGAGCTTAACACAATGCATCATCACACGATTTTAGTAATTGATTGATCTTTTGTTATACAAATACGATTAGCGAAATAATGAAACGGTAATTATTTTTTATAGTTTCAAGCCTTTATCCACGAAAGAGTAAACAGAGTTATACATGCATTTTGACTATTACTTTTTAATTACCACGTGATCGGGGGCAAGGCTATTGCCGTCTACCGGGCACCGTTCCAGGTGTTCCTGTTGTTATTGAGAATTTAGTGAAAAAATGCCCGACTCGAATCGAATTCATGATATCAAATCAGAAGTCGCGCGCTTATGCGACTGGATCCGGTAGAGATTAAAAATTTCAAGTAATATAAATAAATATCATTAAATAATGAAGTGATATGAAAAGGTTAATAATTTAATATACTTACTACAGCAATAACAGATCATTCCAAGTGCTAAAAATTATTATCGATACTTCTATTATAATATTAAAAAGAGGAAATATTTTTCGTTTGTATGTTTGTTTGTTTATAATGAATAGACTCTGAAGCTACTGTATAGATCCTAACCATTTTGTCACCAATAGAAACCTATAGCCAAATTACCAAAAAGTAACATAGCCAATAGTTTCTTTAAAAAATTAGTGATCCTTAAGAAAATTGCATTATTATAACTCAAATACAGTGGGTTATGGGGGGAGGGGTGACAGAGCGACCGAATACCGAAGCGAAGCGAGGTCGGGTCGCTAGTTATAGATATAATGATGACTTTTTTACGAATATTATACATAACCAAATACATTTATTTTACGAATTTTAACGCTTTATTATTTTGTTTATACTATCCCAGAGTTATGGGATAGTATAAACAAAATAATAAAGCGTATACTATCCGTATACTACGCGTATACTATCCCAGAGTTAGTAACGCGTTTATGGTCACGGGAGGACCGAGATATTTGACGTCATAGTCATCGTTATTATAAACGAATTATCTACCAACTACAGTACCTACTACTTAGTTATTATTTTGATCCATATTTCATATAATATTAATTGCCAGGAGAATAAAAAATAATCCTTACTAATATTATAAATGCGAAAGTAACTCTCGTCTGTCTGTCTGTCGCTCTTTCACGCCAAAACTACTGAACCGATCTAAATAAAATTTGGTACCCAGATAGTCTAGAGCCTGAAAAAGGACACGGGCTACTTTTTGATGCAAAAAAGGGGTTGTAAAGGCGGATGAAAAGTTGTAAGGAAGTATCGTCATTTTTAAAGCCAAAAGCTTGAAACTTATTTTTAGGCTATTGATTAGATATAAATAAATATGATATTAACATTTTGTAAAAAAAATACCCTTAAGGGGTAAAATAAAAATAGGGGATGAAAAACTTTAGGAAAGTAACCTTTTACGCGGGCGAAGCCGCGGGCGAAGCCGCGGGCAGAAGCTAGTTTCCTATAAAAATAATAATGCTTTGATTAACTATTAACTTTTTTTCTCGGTAGGCTATAGTCTAGACACACCCCGCCCGTTCTATCCAGGGTAACGAATGGGCAGCGTGGGACACCATAACCCACTACATTTCCTAGCCATCGTCATGGCCTGATATTAAGGTCTTAAACTCGGTGGCAACTTATTATTAATCTTAACATAATTTGTTAACATAATGTTGTTAATTTATTAAGTTAAGAAAATAGTATTAGAAACGTCGGGATAATAAAAAGAAAATGAAAACGTTATTACGTTTTCATTTTCTCAATCCATAAAAATAGTGTTATAGCAGTACTAAATTTTTCCCGAGACTTCGCTTCCAGAATTTTCTTCGAACTTTCAAATCTTCTGAAAAAATAAAAGTGTTACAATCGGTTAAAGCACTAAGAAAAAGTAGGGTATTTAAATATATTTTTATACATAGTGATATTTGCCGTGTGATAGCTTTTTCATAAAATACCTACAAAATCAGTGCCGGATTATTGTAATCTAAGGAGATTTGAACGTCAGCCAGGCCGGTTTCAAACCTTAAACAAAAAGAAAACAATACATATTCTGCTTTGCTTTGAACTGTGGATACAAAAATACATACAATGAAACATAGAACCTCCTCCTTTTTGAAGTCGGTTAAAAAGATGCATTACTTATAAATTGTGATGGAAGAGAATGAAAAATCCATGCCGGGTTGAGAGCCCTCAGCGCTCACCCATAGTCCGGGTTAAGCTGTGACAGCCATCTGCGGCTAACAGCTAAAAGACACACAAAAAAAAAATTAAAATCCTAAAATTATAGTTGTAGGTACTATGATCAGTAGCGACATTACTGGTGAACATACTATAATATAGTGTCCTAAAGAATACTCAGATCCCTAGGATATGATGTCGTCTTTAATGCCAGGCACAAAGCGGTATTAAAAGTTGGTGTATGTAAGAGTCCGTCTTTCCCAAAGGTTTTTATTCTTTTATGTGTGTGTTTAGCTGATAGCCGCAAATGCATTTAACAACGTTACCCGGACTTTGGCTGTGTTTTGAAGTCTCTTAACCTGAGACCTAAATGAAGGACGCGATTTTAACATAATACAATCATTTAATTGTACAAACCGTCATATTTATTTATTTTCTAAAAGATGTAAGAGATGCTTTCAGAACACAGTGACTTTGTGCACTACGGAAAACAGGCCGGCTTAAGAAGCCATTTCTGGCTTCAAATTTTGTGCGCGGAATTGGCTTCTATATGTTATTATTCTAAGCCTAAGGTATGTATAACTGTGTATGTGTCCATGTGTCTTTTTGTGATATTGTATCTCCCACATGGATGACCCAATTATGTTTGTTTTTATTAAAGATTGTTTGAGCTAAGTGTGCGTAGCTGTTATTGAAAAATCTGTGTACAACCGTATTTTTATCTCTATTAGATTTTTGTCTATGAGATTTGGTACTGAGAATACAAATGCGTTCCTGTTTCTTCCTTTCCCGTGTATAGAGTATTACTGCTGCATGGTGGTTAGTTGACAGATAACATAATTGCAAGGCGAAAAGCCATAAACTAACTCATCTGACTATTTCCTTCTGTCAAAAGCTAGAAGGTATACAGGCAGATATTTTTACCATAGTGGGTTTTTTAATGCGAATGGAGAGCTGCAGCATGTCATGCAGGTTCTAAGTGCAAACAAACAAGCTGCAAGTTCCTCGCCTCCGTCATGGAGACCGTGTGAAACCACCAACAGACGAACGTCTCCCTGCAGACCTACCTTATGTAAAAGGAGTCACTGACAAGATTGGCTATATTAGGATATGCTAACGTGCTTCTATAAAAACATATTTTAAGCCACTGCAGAGCATTAGTCAGTTCTGACCACCTTTCAAGTGCTAGATCCCTTTACAGGATGCAGGAGTTTATAAACTGGATTGTGAATGTGGTCTCTCTTATATAGGCCAAACAAAGAGATCTGTAAGAACTCGGATCAAGGAACATATAGCTGATGTGAAACACCGCCATCACACTAAGTCTGCAGTCTGTGAGCACAGTCAGGACCTGCACCCACCATTACATCAGATTTGATAAACCACAAATCCTTACAAAAAAAATACCGATGCCTGCTTAGAATGGTTCGCGAGGTTATTGAAATTATAAAAACACAAACATTTCAATAGAGAAGTCCTCCCGTGACCATGATCACTGTAAAGTGTTCGAAACGTGGGGAAATTAAAAATCAAATACAAGTGCAATAGAATCCGTGAAAGTAGTTTTATTTCAAACTAGCTCCTGCCCGCGGCTTCGCCCGCGTAAAAGGTTACTTTCCTAAGGATTTTCATCTCCTAGTTTTATTTTACCCCTTAAGGTTACCTTACCCATTAATGTTTTATTTATTTATTTATATCTAACCAATAGCCTAAAAATAAGTTTCAAGCTTCTTTCTGGCTTTAAAAATGACGAGAATTCCTTACAACTTTTCATTCCCCTTTACAACCCGCTTTTTTTTGCATTAAAAAGTAGCCTATGTCCTTTGTCAGGTTCTAGACTGTCTGTGTACCAAATTTCATTAAGATCGGTTCAACAGTTTTGGCGTGAAAGAGCGACAGACAGAGAGAGTTACTTTCACATTTATAATATTAGTAAGGATTGTCAATTCTAATATAATCAAATTTACATCATTTTTGAGTATTATGTAGATTCACAGAGAAAGAGCGACAAGGTGATGTGACAAAGTTAATTATACGTTTATTTCACTTCCGTATCACTCTGAATTTATACACGATAGTGTTATAATTTTTGTATTTGTGCGTATTATTTGTAGTTTCAGAAAATAAATGAGTTTTTTAATTGTTTACCCACCCACCGCTATCGCTTTAACACTTCTTTGGTGCTTACAATCGTTATATTAAAACTAGGTTTATAGGCGTTTCTTATATACCTATCTCTACTCTGAATAAAAAAAAAACAAATAACCGATATATTATAATAAATAAACAATAACCGATTCTTTAATAAAACCGATTCATTCAAGTGAACTCAAAATTCCACAATATTTCCGTTCACGTTTAAATAAAGTATCAAGAAATAAAAAGTCCTTTAAAAATATTATGAAAATAATTTGGAAGATCCAAAAGTGCATGCCTCATATTTTTTATATTCTTTATCATTTACTATTAGTCAATGCCATAAATGAATATGAAAGAAAAAAAAACATTTGAAATTTCGTCATTCTTGACGTAGTGCTGAACATAGCTGTTGCTTGCAGCATTGTAAGCGAACTCATGGCTGTATGGGGGTTTTTTTCCTTTGCCTATCCGAATGGACGAACAAAAAAATGTAAACGAATCCAATTTTCATGAGGTATACAAACACTAAAGACTAAGCAGTTTATTTTTTTATTAATTGCAATTAAACGACAAAGAATTACCAATTTTCGAAAGGAAACATCGCATTGCGATTATGAAGCTTTTAATGAAAGAAAACTTCGATATATTCATTTTTACGGATGTGAGAGTGCCAGATCCTTATGGAAACATCCGGACGTGCTCGAATATTGTTTTTAATAAACTTTTTTCTTACTTTAAACAAAATAATTGTTTTTTAAAAATATCAAATACCACGAATATTTTTTCTTGATATATGTATAGAAAAATACAGTTATTTTTAGTTTTGAAAAGTCCTTGATTTTTATATATCGAGAGTAAAGCCACACCTCAACGCTTCGCTTATGGGCGTGCAATAATAACAATAATACTACTTATTCAGCACATTTTTTACATGTATATTCCGCTTTGTCTGTGAATTTATTGCATACCACTTTTTTGCAAGATATGCAACAATTCTACTTTTATTTTTGCTGCAGAATTCTATTTTTCAACTTTTTCGCCATCAGTTGTAATTTCGATATCACACGCTACATTTTGAGATGTACGGGGAAAGCTTGTCCTCTCATCCTCAAAGCTAAAGTGAAAAATACGCATTTTCTTGCTCCGTCGGATTTTAAATTAATTTTCCTCCGCACTATCTGAAGATAATTCTGTCCATCCATTTTCAATACATTGATTGTGTAGTTTCACTTTCGGGTTCGCTTTGGTCTAATTGACATTGATTTTTTTCGGTGGTATCCTCGGAACAATCCTCGTTGATCTCAAGGCTTTTATCCGATATCTTATTACATCTCCTAGACTTAATCTAGAACTAGAATCGGTCAATATAAAAAAATATTACTAGAGCACAAGCTTTTTTAATTGTCTCTACAAGAACCAAATTTTTTTGACATTGTCGTTCTGAAAAGTTCGTACACAGTTCTCTAGTAGAACTCGATTTAAATAAAGCTCTCGAGCATTACGATATCGAAGAATAATCTAATGTGTTCTAATCTATATAAGTAATAAACATATATAGGTTAGATTGTCTTACAATTTTGAATGGCATTAAAATGATTATTCTTCTCAGCTCGTGTACTAATGTTTTTTACTATTGAGCGCGGTCATCCTATAGACCAGGGGATTTAAAACTGCTGGCCAGACGGATTTGGATAGACGTTTATTACCAGTTTTGTTTCTTTTCTGCTATTATAATAATAATAATAATTTATTTATTTATAACTTCAGAATACATTTTTATATAATCCCTGTCTCTTGAATTAGGTAAAAAACAACCTGTGTCTCAAGAGACAGTGTCTTCCCAGTTTACACAAAACATTCATTTTACATTAGCAAGTTATACAGTATTAGTTAGGTATCCAGTTATGTTAATATATATATATGCGTATATATGTGTGCGTTTGTGTGTGTGTGTTTGTGTGTATGTGTGTGTGTGTGTGTTTGTGCGTGTGTGTATGTGTGTGTGTATGTGCGTATGTGTGTGTGTGTCTACATGTGTATGTCAGTGTGCATGTGTGCGTGTGTCAATGTGCATGTGGTGTATGTGTGTGTCAGTGTACATGTGCGTGTCGTTGCGTCTGCCTATGATGATTAATGATTATCAATTAGCGATTCAGTTCTGTTATAGTCTAGATTACGGATTAGCTTATATATATGTTTTTTAAAATTATATTTATTGGCGTTCCTCATACCAATAGAATATAGTTGGTTGTATATTCGCGGCGCTCTATAGTCGTAGTGTCGTTGCGCAAAACTAGATTTAACACGTGGCACTGGGCATCTAAAACGTCGTTTAGCCAGTATTGGCAGTTGTGGGACAGTGATCTTATGATATCTACGTAGAATCTGATATAAATATAGCTGGCGTATTGTAAATACACTAGTTCGTTTGTATACATCACTTGTGGGGTGTCTGTACGGCAAATACATAAGAACTTTTAGTACGGCGCGCTGTGCGCGTTCGAGCTCTATTAATATTGTTTTTGATGCACCACCCCATGAGCAGACACAGTAGTTTACTATACATTCACATAGGGCCTTGTAGGTTTGTAATAATAATTTTTTAGATGCTATCGACCGTAACTGTTTGAATATATAAATCATCTTTCTCAAACGTGTACACAGACCAAATATATGTTTGTCCCATCGTAATTGATTATCCATAGTAATGCCCAAATATCTAATACTACTTTCTTTCGCTAAAACATCACATGTACACGATTTTTTATCGTACTGAAATTGTTTATTGCATGGATAGGTATGAATTTTAATTTGTAAGTCTATATGTGGTTGCGATACTTTAGTCTTTGTGAAACACAGATATTTAGATTTCGCTGCGTTTAATGTTAGAAGATTGTACTCGAGCCATTTCGTTATATTGGCGATGCCAATTTCAGTGGCTTTCTTTGCAAGCTCCCAAGTACGACCGTGAAAAACAATGACAGTGTCGTCTGCAAACATTATGATCTCAGCACTACCTAAGACAGTTTCAGCAAGATCATTTATATATGCTAAAAAGAGAGTTGGGCCAAGAGTACTGCCCTGAATTATACCATATGTGGAGGTAACCACGTCGCTCATGTATTTCTCCACTCTAACGCGCTGTTGTCTACCCGTCAAATAATCGCGAAACCACTCGAGAGCGTGTCCTCTAACACCCATGATAATATCGAGCTTAGATATTAATATGGGAATTGATACAGTATCGAAAGCTTTTTGCAGGTCTATGAAAACAGCGATAACCTTATCTCCAGCATCCACATGTTTGGTAATTAACGAACTTAATTTTAAAACAGCATCATTACTTGAATGTTTCTTACGAAAACCAAATTGGCAGTTCGAAAGTAGTTTATTATTATCCAAATAGCTTAATAGTCTTTTATTAACAATTTTTTCCAAAATCTTTGATAGACATGAGAGCAACGATATAGGTCTGTAATTGGAGACAACATGTTTGTCGTTAGTTTTATGGATGGGAGAAATAATTGCCGTTTTAAACGCGGATGGAAAAATTGCCTGTTCAAGGCTCAGATTACATAGATGTGTAAGTGGTTCTGCCAATACACTTCTTGCGACATGTATTAGTTGACTGGGGACTTGATCACTTCCTGAAGCGCTACGGGATTTCATAGATAATATAACACTCTCTACCTCTTTGGGATCCGTGGGAGCAAGTAACATGGACGAAGCTGGTGTTCGCGCTCTATGCCTTTGAACATATTTAGCTAGGTCTATCTCAGTCTTATTTAGTTTTTGTAGAGTTGCCTTAGCCAAATCACTACCGATATTCGCGAAGTATGTGTTAACATGATTTAAAGACTCCAGGGCTGAGTCTGAGACTGTTAGCAGCTCTTTAGGAGTGTCGTGTCTTTTAGTTATATTACAAACCTCTTTAATAATTTCCCATGTTTTTTTAGTATTTTCATTGTTCTTTTCTAATTCTCTTTGGTAGTACTGCTTTTTTAAATTTTTAATAATTTTATTGCAAGTACTTTTATAGATTTTATAATTTATTAGTATTTGTTGGTTATTTGGGTTCATTTTAGCTTGTTTATATAACCTATCTCTTTTCCGGATGGAACGTACGACGCCTGTAGTTATCCATGGCTTAAGTGGTACCTTACGTCTTGAAATAGTTTTTGCCGATGAACAGTTTTGTATGATCGTTTGTATTTTATTTATTAATTGTTCTGTGACCAAGTTAACGTCATTCAATGTATAAAAATTAGACCAATCCATTGCACTCAGTTCTTTACACGCAGAGTTATAGTTCAGAGACCTGCTGACGAAGAGATTTCTATCTTTGGATACTTTAGCCCAATTTAAGCATAAAAGTATAGGGCTATGGTCGGTAAGCTCAGGGAAGACTAGGGTCTGCCAGCTAGCATTGGTTTTTATCATAAAATGGTCCAAACAGTTATGCTCTCTAGTGGGCAGTGTTACACCTACTTGTAAGCCGTAACTCGCCATAAGGCACAAGTAATCGTTAACATGATTATTCAGTTTATCACCAGACAATGTGTTGATATTAATGTCACCCGTAAAAACCACGTCTTTGTTAATGTTTTTAAGTATTTTGTCTATTGAATATAAGTATTTCTGAGGATTAGTATAGCACGGTGGTCTATATGAACAGATAATACTATATTTATCGGCATCTAATACCAGACAACTGCCCTCTGACACATCGGGTTCTGAAGAAACGATATGTATGTTTGATTTAACATATGCCACTATACCGTCATTCTGGTTCAAGATATTTTTAGAGGAGTATGAATTATAACCACGTAGAGATGGCGGTGGGACATCTTTTTTAGTCCAACATTCAGTTAGGACTATTATATCTATATTAGTATTTAGCGTCGATAAAAATGCAAGTAATATGTCAAAATTACAGTGTATACTGCGGATATTTAGACTTAGTATAGTTAGGCAGTTATGAGATTCGAAGTTCAATATATCCGCACATGATGACGAGTCCATAATCAAAGTACAATTTGCATTATATGTATTATCTAAGTCAGTTGTTAAGTTAATGTTTTGATTATTGAATTTATATAATAATACTCGTTGAACATATGGTTATTTACTAATGGTATAGCATTTTTCTTTACGGAATATGCAACTGACATAAGTACAGTATAGTGTTTTTGTATTGAAAATTGTTTGTTTATGTGTGTGAAGCTAGTCCGAGTTTTTGAGAATTTTGAAAGTGTTAATAAGTGTGTGTTTATTTTGTGCGAGTGTTGGAATGTTATTAAGTATTGTTTACAATTATAATAAAAAACTAAAAAGAAAACTATATCTAATATCATTGTAAAAAATTGCTTACGGCTAATACATGAGAAAATAAATAAAAAGTGTGAACAAAATAAGCAAATACAATAGCAATCAGTAATCCTGGGTAGTCATTTCTCCTTTAGTTTGTCGAGATCTTGCTCACTATCAATCCTTATATGTGGCTTGCCTTCAGCCTTGCGCAAGAATATACGTCCGTGTGACGTCCAACAGAACATATAATTGTTGTCTTTGGCAAATAGCCGGCTTGAGTTAAATAGTCTTCTGGCGTTGACAGTAAGAGACTCCGAAATGTATATAGGGACAGACGCCCCGTTCGTAGAAATATGTGAGTTATTAAATTTATTGTCTTTGTGTTCTTTATTAAATTTTCTAACAGAGTCCAAAATGTTCTCTTTTGTTAAACAATTCGTAAATTCCACTATTATGGGTTTGTGTGATTCATTTTTAGTGTTAACTCTGTATATGTCTCGTATGTCAGCCTGGCATACACTTGTTTTGAGAATTTTGCTCATATTTCCGACGATGGCAGTTAAGTCCGCTTTGGATTCTCTTGTACTCAGTTTAGGAATATTACGCACTTCGATAGTGGCTGACTTTTGACTTCTCTCGGCTATTTCTAATTTTCTTTCAAGTTCTCTCACGTGTTGTAGCTGTTGTAGTCTTTCATTCTCCATCTCTTTCATTTTGCCTATAATGTCGTCATACTGGGCCGAAATGTATTGCACGGTTCTATTCAACTCCCTATTTTCTTCTTTCAAATCGTTGAGTGAAGTCAAAATTTGATCGAACTTATTCGCCTGACCTTCAGCCCATTTTTTAAGCATACCTTTTATATCCACCTTAAATTCCTTAAGGTCGTCATTATAGTCTTCATTATGTTTTCTCTTCGTCGCACGTGTTGCCACGTTAGACGGTGTATCCGCCAATGAATCGTTGTCGCGGCCGAGTGATGGAATATTTGGTTCGGAGTCATAATGGTATATACGCTCCCTAGATCCTCCTCTTTCCATGGTTTGTGGTGGAGTTCTTTTCAGTGGCATGGTGGGTATGTACTAAATATTAATAAACAAAGCGCACAACTCGCAGTCCACAAAACAAAATATTTTATAATTAAATATTAGTGTATTATTTATTATCGAGAGATCCAGCGATAAAAACCCCGCCCCAGTCGCTTGCGCACGTAGCTAGAAGTCGAATCACTGATGGGGGGTGGGATTTCAAAAGTATGCTTGGGAGGGGCGGTTAGACGAGCTGTCCTTATTTGCTAATTACTCACGTAGGCGTTGCGCAAGGAGGGCACGCAGTCTTCGCACAATCTTCGCACTATCTTCGCACAATCTTCGCAGCTTACAACGCTTATTATTTCTAAGCGCCTGGTAGTTTATTGACAAGATATTTGAATTTCTTGAATTAAAATATAGATATTATTTATCAAATATTATTTCAATTTAACGAGGATGCACCAAAAACACGTCTGCACTGTACAGAGGTCCGGAGGGAAGGGGGTGCGCTTTAACACTTCTTTGGTGCTTACAATCGTTATATTAAAACTAGGTTTATAGGCGTTTCTTATATACCTATCTCTACTCTGAATAAAAAAAAAACAAATAACCGATATATTATAATAAATAAACAATAACCGATTCTTTAATAAAACCGATTCATTCAAGTGAACTCAAAATTCCACAATATTTCCGTTCACGTTTAAATAAAGTATCAAGAAATAAAAAGTCCTTTAAAAATATTATGAAAATAATTTGGAAGATCCAAAAGTGCATGCCTCATATTTTTTATATTCTTTATCATTTACTATTAGTCAATGCCATAAATGAATATGAAAGAAAAAAAAACATTTGAAATTTCGTCATTCTTGACGTAGTGCTGAACATAGCTGTTGCTTGCAGCATTGTAAGCGAACTCATGGCTGTATGGGGGTTTTTTTCCTTTGCCTATCCGAATGGACGAACAAAAAAATGTAAACGAATCCAATTTTCATGAGGTATACAAACACTAAAGACTAAGCAGTTTATTTTTTTATTAATTGCAATTAAACGACAAAGAATTACCAATTTTCGAAAGGAAACATCGCATTGCGATTATGAAGCTTTTAATGAAAGAAAACTTCGATATATTCATTTTTACGGATGTGAGAGTGCCAGATCCTTATGGAAACATCCGGACGTGCTCGAATATTGTTTTTAATAAACTTTTTTCTTACTTTAAACAAAATAATTGTTTTTTAAAAATATCAAATACCACGAATATTTTTTCTTGATATATGTATAGAAAAATACAGTTATTTTTAGTTTTGAAAAGTCCTTGATTTTTATATATCGAGAGTAAAGCCACACCTCAACGCTTCGCTTATGGGCGTGCAATAATAACAATAATACTACTTATTCAGCACATTTTTTACATGTATATTCCGCTTTGTCTGTGAATTTATTGCATACCACTTTTTTGCAAGATATGCAACAATTCTACTTTTATTTTTGCTGCAGAATTCTATTTTTCAACTTTTTCGCCATCAGTTGTAATTTCGATATCACACGCTACATTTTGAGATGTACGGGGAAAGCTTGTCCTCTCATCCTCAAAGCTAAAGTGAAAAATACGCATTTTCTTGCTCCGTCGGATTTTAAATTAATTTTCCTCCGCACTATCTGAAGATAATTCTGTCCATCCATTTTCAATACATTGATTGTGTAGTTTCACTTTCGGGTTCGCTTTGGTCTAATTGACATTGATTTTTTTCGGTGGTATCCTCGGAACAATCCTCGTTGATCTCAAGGCTTTTATCCGATATCTTATTACATCTCCTAGACTTAATCTAGAACTAGAATCGGTCAATATAAAAAAATATTACTAGAGCACAAGCTTTTTTAATTGTCTCTACAAGAACCAAATTTTTTTGACATTGTCGTTCTGAAAAGTTCGTACACAGTTCTCTAGTAGAACTCGATTTAAATAAAGCTCTCGAGCATTACGATATCGAAGAATAATCTAATGTGTTCTAATCTATATAAGTAATAAACATATATAGGTTAGATTGTCTTACAATTTTGAATGGCATTAAAATGATTATTCTTCTCAGCTCGTGTACTAATGTTTTTTACTATTGAGCGCGGTCATCCTATAGACCAGGGGATTTAAAACTGCTGGCCAGACGGATTTGGATAGACGTTTATTACCAGTTTTGTTTCTTTTCTGCTATTTGCTTAAATTGCTTTAAACGATTTTTACTATACCCACCGGAAAGGTTGTATATGTTATATTTATATTGTGTTTTGTACATATGCATAAAGCTGTATTAGTAGCTGTTATCAAGTTCATGCTTTGGTGAAATAATTCATGCCCCTTACCAACGCTCGCTTAGTATCCAATATGTTATGTATGTAATCAGTTAAATGGCGATGGTAGCGCAAGGCTATTGCCGTTGTAAAGCGACGTCAGCGTCTCGCGGTACCGGCCGTAGGGTCGGAGTGTCGCTATCGTTCGACGGTCACCAGTGCTGCGCGATCAGCCCCGGCGCGTGGTATATACACGCGCCCACATCACGTTTTTTTTTTAATTCCGATAATTTAACAAACATGCCAGTTTATTTACAGTGATTTCGTGTTAAACTGATTTATATACATTACACTGGTAGTAAACTGCCATATCTCTATTTAGTTATTATACGGGTGAATAAAACGAAATACTTTATGTATGTCAATAATAGATCGCATACTGCATACTTACCAATTCTTGTATTCTGAACGTTATCGAATCGTGGGTGAGGGATTTGGATGGCTTTGTGAGAATTATGTTGTGTAAGTGTTATGTTCTGTCGTTTTCTATGTATGTATTTATTGTTATAAATACGATATGTAATTATTTATTAATTGATTATTTGCTACTGTTATGTCTATAACAATGAAGATATATACATATATAATAAATACTAAATAGTCGTTCATAACTACAAATCGACAAAACAGACTAAATTACAATTGGTGGATTTTTATATACACTTTATTTACTGAGTTAAAATTATGGATTTCTGTTTTGTTACATTTGCCATTATGTTTTTATGTCACTGGATATATAAATTAAGCCGTCGCAAGTGTTATTTTTAATAATATGCAAACACGCAAGTGATGATTTACATAATATTCTGTATATTTAGTTTTTAAATACTAGAGTTTAGATATTATTGCCAGATAAGTGAACAACATAGGTAATAAATTCCTTCATGCCAACATTGAAACTAAACCTGATACGCTTAACATGCGATACGTATAATAATATGTACATACATATATGTAGATAGTACAATATAATTAGGGATATATTGTAATATCATATCACTACGCACATATATCTACCTACATTCATTTTATAAGTATACTAGGTACGATAACAGACAATCTGTTAGCTACATTATATATGTGTATGCATGAGCACATAATATTGTAAGCACGTCAAATTCTATTGGTCAAATTTTTATATAAATATTTGTACATATGAAAATATGGTTGAATACTTATGTGTTACATTTACTATTTCGTTTAATTTTTAAATTGATATTCGTTGCGTACAGAAATTAAAGGTTTATATTGTTATAAATACACTTATGAGGAATAATACATTTGTTTTTGAATTTATTTTAAGTTTAATAACTAGCATCATTTATGAAATAACTTAGGTATAGTAAAATAAGGTAATACCTGTTCTGTTAGTACAAAATGCAGAAATATTAATGGCTATTTCTCAATAACCTTTATGGGATGTAGAGCACAGTTATATTGCTATGTTTGATTGATAACGATGTAATATATCTACCTGTGTATCAATAACTTACCTATCACGATCAACTACCTACTATTTATATTTCATCAAAGATGGCCAAATCCTTTCCCTCGCATCTAAGTTCTTGTAATGTGTTTAACGAAAGTACGGTTAATTGCAACGGTGTGGCGTTTACTCAACAAAACTCCCAAATCTGAGATATATTATTATGCATATATAACTTTGACTCGATTATTATGTATATGAAACAAAAATTTATATGGAAATCAATTATTTTCTCGCATTTTAACACGAGAAAGAACGATAAAACAAAGGCTTTGTTTTAAAAAAATCAAAATAGTATTTCTCAAATGTCCAAATCACTTTGGTGA
Source organism: Lymantria monacha (assembly GCA_905163515.2). Classification (NCBI taxonomy): domain Eukaryota; kingdom Metazoa; phylum Arthropoda; class Insecta; order Lepidoptera; family Erebidae; genus Lymantria; species Lymantria monacha. The sequence goes on from LR991082.1 coordinate 22,584,983, forward strand.
TTTTCTCATTAATATTCGGCGATTCATACAGGATCATACATACAAGAAGTATTTCTTTTTTCGTATTCGAATATTATTGTGATGGAAAACTAATTACATAGGAAATTAAAAATATAACTACATAGAAAATATTAATTACATTAAAAAACTAATTACATATATTATCGCATTTCACTGTAGTCTCGTATTGAGCTAATATGTACAATATGTATAAGGAACAGGCACACTATTTTTTAAAAGAAACCGTTATCATCTAACAAAGCACAACAAATTATTAAAGCACTGACAGCACCTCTAATTATAACAAAATTATATTTATTACTACTACTATTTCATTAGTTTATTCATATTCAAAATTATTGTAATTACCAATTACCTTTTTGCTGAATTAGCTCAAAAGACATAGCAAGTTGCATTGATAGATTTTTGTATTAAAGTCTTTGTTTTGATTCGAAAAAGAGACTCACTGTGGTAGTGAGGTTGCAACCTACATCTATTAGAAATCCGTTCAAATTGCTTTACTAGTAAAGTTATCATGGTGTATACGTATACATCAGGAAAAAATATTAGTATACGTATAGGTACTAATCCTTTTTCCTTTACATCCTCGTATTTACTGAACGAGCCACATTATTTATCTATACTAATATTATAAAGCGGAAAAATTTGATTGTTTGTTTGTTTGAATTGAATAGGCTCCGAAACTACTTGACCGATTTGAAAAATTCTTTCACTGTTGGGAAGCTACACTACCCCCGGTGAACATAGGCTATATTAAATTTTCAAAAAGTTAGGGACCCATACTAAAACTTCAATAATGTAACCCAAGGTGTGAAAAAAATAACAAAAATCTTCCTTACATCGCGTGCGCTGCAAAAGCTATTGACTATAGAACAAAATAATGTACTACAACTTTGCAGAACATATAATTATCTACAAAAAATATCGCGACAGCATATGTCTAACTATTATAGTTATGTCACAATAAGTGTTTCTTCCATTTTAAAAAATATATTCAAATGCCACCGCTATAAAAGTTCTTTTTTTATTTATACTTCGGTATTAATCCTTAACAAAATAAATTACTTAATATTTTGTTTAATACCCGTACGAAGCCGGGGCGGGCTGCTAGTCAAATATAATTGCAAATAATTCTGATTTAGTATCATTCATTTTCTGCTAGATTTGTTTTAGCAAATGTCACGTTCCAATATTCAAAATTATTGATTACTCTTCTTGAAATGCGGCGATTGAGGACCAAAACATATCATGATGGCCACAAATCTATTTTGAAAATTATGTCAATCAATACTAATCGATAAAAAAGGAACGATTCCATCGTATGTTTGTTTTATTGGAAATATATTTGCAAGTATTTGTTTCACGGATGGAAACTAGGATAGTAATAGCTTTGCGATGTGAAATATGACGTCATTATATTAATGATATCGGTGACTAATACTAATTCGGCTCACTATTACTCCGTAAATGGCGACATTAAAACGCGTTTTACTTAATCAAAATATATTTATTTATTTATTTCTACATCATTCGTACACATAGAGTTTATGTCAATGATGGTACTTAATCAGCTTAAAACTCGGTACAGAGCAAAAGATGTTTGGTTTATAGCACAAAGAAATGTCTACTATACAACTATTGTATGTGGCGGGGACAGTAAAATATTATATTAAAAAATAGTGTGTGTGTCAGCTCCGACGCACGACTGGAGTTTACTCCTTAAGTACGATTATCAAAACAGGCGCAGAAAAAGCTCATTTGACTAAAAATAATATATATATATATATATATATATATATATATATATATATATATATATATTTACATTTATTAAAACTGTTTCAGTGAAGTATCTCACGTCAGAAAGTGAAAGGTGCGCAGAATAGGTTGCGCACCAAAAACGTAACGAGGTCATTCGATCACTAGATTTTACTCCTCAAATTTTTCTCATACCGTAGCGCCTTATGAAAATCGATTCTTAAGGAGTAAACTCCAATAATTCAAGAGTTGTACAGAATATTTTTTTTTGTGTGAATTAGTTGTTAGCCTCAGATGGCTATGACAACTTTTCCCGGACTGTGGGTGAACGCTGTGGGCTCTCAACCCAAAATTGTACAGAATAAGAAAATAATTATTATTTAAAGACAACCCGCGTTTACAAACATTCTAATATCGGGACACAATTAACGAGCTCTGACCTGGAGATATGAAACAAATACTTCTGGATAATGAAACAACCTACTGTGTATGTTTCGAATGCATGACAGTTGTTAAAAAAATCACGAAATAATTAAACTACTACGCCTAATGTACAGAATCACAATAATATATCATAATATTGGAACGAATCAATAAATTAATAATGAAATAAATATTTAAATATTATAAAATATTCAATTATACGTACGCAATTCAAAGGTGTTAAGCAATGGTAAGAAATAATGTGTTAAATGTCACTTGTATGGTAATTCTTAATTTAAATGGAACTTATGTTTCACGCAATAGTAATACCGTATTTTATATTAAGTATTAAAAAAAAGTTATTGCAAACGTTTAGTATAAAAATATACCGCAATCAAACTCTCACGATTATATCAATACATAGTTTCTAAGTCGTAGGTAGTTATTTACCTACATATATAATGACGAACGACCGTATCGGCGCGATGACTTCATTGGTCATGTGTCCAGTTTTTGTTAACGCTGTTATAACAGAACATTGATATTAATACAATTACCATTATAAAGCTGAAAAGTTTCTTTGAACGCGTCAATCTTAAGTAAGGTACAATATTTGAAAAGTCTTTTTGCATTATACAATGTTTTTATTGGTAGAGTCTAAAGGGTATGTAGACTATAAATCGAATCTAACGTTTCGACTTTCATATAGGACTGAAGCAGTGACTATAAAAACTTTTTACTATAAATTAATGTCGCGAAGTGTTGTGGATTAGGGTCAAAATACTAATGTTATGTTTGTTGGAAAAATAGCCTCTTTATTTTTTGAGCTAAATAAATGTTATTGTTTAAAGACAATTGATACGCAAATATTATTTATTCTATATTTTATCTGTATCGAGTTAAAAATTAGAGTTTTTAGAGAGGCTCCCACGAATTGTTTGTCCCGATTAGGTACGACCCCACGTAGACTGATTACCGTGTTAAAAACACAGGAGACCGTTCACCGCCATGCAGGCAGTAAGTACCGTTTAATGTAGCATTCCCGTAGGGAGGCTCAGGTCCGACAGTAGACGTCAATGGGCTGATGTATGGTGAATAACAGATACAGTACAGATGCTCTTTAAAATTTATATTGGAAAAGTTCTTCTATTCCATTGTAATCATGAATTGCTTACATCACTCTACGAATTTTGAATACGTAAATAGCCGTATTAGGAATGTGAATCTTAGATAAGATAATTTTATTCATGATTCGTATAAGCATTAAGCTGTAATATACGTTTCCATTAAAATTAATAAAACAGTATAATAATATCTGTCGTTTTTTTTTGTTTACTGACTAATTTCCTGCGTTGTTCTGGCCATTGCGGAATAAATAAATCAAGACATTCTGTGTGACTAATAAATGTACATAAATACATAATAACGGCTTCTAACAGAGTGTGAAACATTTGCCATACTATTTTAAGTTATTGCGATACGGATGTCATGTAGGAAGCGGAATTATCGTTTAGGAATATTGCTTATAGTTCTCCGTAAAATTTTGTCATCAATTCAGACTCATAGAAAATAACTTTTTTGTAAGTATAGTAAAATTACCTATGTGTTAAGTCATGTGCTAGATAAGCGTACTTCTTACTTACCCATGGGAGAAATAACGGGCTAAAGATCACCAGGAGAATGGACATTTGGCTTTTGCTAGGAAATTTACATACTAACTGCGATCGCCAATACACTTGCCATGTGTGACAATTGTGGCTTTGTGCCATCTCGTAGGGAGGCTTATGTCCAAAGTATACGTTATATGTATGGATGAAAATTTTAAGTTTCATTAAAATCCATTAGCAGCTTTTATTATGAAGTGACAAAATATTAGTTATTTACACAGGCATTGGTTAGAATTTTACTACAAAGACCTTCTTTTATATAAACTATTCATCATCATTCTCCTACTCTTATCCCAATTACTAGGGGTCGATACAATATGTACTCTTCTTTCATAGTACATATTGTAAAAGTTATCATCATCAGATGGAGTTGACCTAGGTCGCTATAAGGCTCCTATAGGCTCTATAGTCGTCTTTTACGACATCCACGAGCAAAGTAAGGGTTGGTATTATTCGTAACCGCTACCACACAGCGATTTTATATAAACTATTCATAGTCGGAATGATGTATTATAGGCCACTTTTGTATTGTAATAAAATTAATGTGTTTGTGAAATCATTGCATGCATTAATTAAAACTATTGCACATGTAGAAATATGCTTCAGAAAAATAAATTAATACAATAAAGATAATAATTTATTCTATTTAAAATAGCACAAGTATAAGAATAAGAAGCAAATTGACCATGATTCCTTTATTAACTATTATGAATGTACAAGAGCTGTGAGGATATCCTGAGCCCGTTCTCTAGACGAGAACACAATCGACATGCCACAAAGGTATGTGCTCAGGGCCTGTATTGTTGGCGATCAGTGCACAATACTTAGCCTCATCCAAATGAGCTGTCACAATCGTTCTCAAAGTGCTGTCTACATCCGCGTTGTACCGTGAGATGCCGTTAAACCTGTTTAAGCTATTTACATCAATTGTTAACACCTAACGGTTTGAAAAAATAATTTTGCATCTTTAACGGCAAACTCAAATAACAAGTGAATTCGTTTACAATAAAGGAAACGTACAATCAATTTTCTCGTCAAATATATTGTAGATAGATAGTTTTATACAATTTTAAAACTCTAAATTATTAAATAGGTATATTTATACCTCATCATTCTCCTACTCTTATCCCAATTACTTGGGGTCGATACAATATGTACTCTTCTTTCATAGTACATATTGTAAAAGTAATTTTATGACCGGCCGCCTTCCAGACGTCAACCCTTCTTGGGAATGTAATTGTTGGCCCAGGTCGTTATCAAGGCTTTTAATCGTCTTTTACGACATCCACGAGCAAAGTAAGAGTTGGTAGTATTCGTAGCCGCTACTACACTATATTTATACCTATGTACATATTTTTATTGACTTTATAATAATAGTCTTCCAGTTGGTCTTGCTGATCATTTGTGGACAAAGTGAGAGGTAAGACTGGTGACGGAACGAAATATTTAATAAAAATGCTATAGTTTGCAATGATAATCTGTATTGTATTTTTAGTATATTTATAGAATATTTGAATGTAGTATGAAATAGTGTATTTCTGTACTCAACACATTACATGTCGCAGGTCGATTATTATGAATTAAACAATTTGTCGCTGTTATAAGCAGTACAAGTATACGTAATACCCACGAATGGTGGGCGGCCTGCACCGGCGTGTATCCGTCCCGCCGAGATTGATAAACCAATTTGACACCATTGTCGTGGGAAATGTGGGGGTACAAAGTACTTTACGTTTCAACAACACAGCACAATAATATAATTTGACGCATATGTCTAGTGGCGATCCATCAAACATGTAGGTAGAAATTGTCATCGTGATACAACATCGATTTATTCGCCTATGTATTCATCCTGCCAAAATTTTGTTTATTATTTTTCTGAAGTAAGTAGATGAACATAGATGGTATGAAATATTTAGAGCCGTGACTAATCTTATTGAAATATTACGAGATAATTTTCTTTGTAATTGGTACAAAGAGCGATTATACTACTTTTCTTTTTTTTAGGGTTCCGTACCCAAAGGGTAAAAACGGGATCCTATTACTGAGACTTCGCTGTCGAAACGAACGAAACGGTGATAGCTAGACAGTTGAAATTTTCACACATGATGTATTTCTATTGCCGCTATAACAACAATTACTAAAAATAAAATAAATATTTAAGGGGGGCTTCCATATTTAGTTACATCACATATTTTTTTTTAGTTTTACGGAAGTCTTCGTGGGCGAGTAAAACTCGCAATGGGCCGATTCTTTTTTGTAATTAACGCAATAAATTAATATTAGATATTATTACATGTTCAACTTATAAAGTAGATAATTTTATTGAATAAATAGGATAATAACATATTTTAATTTAATAAAAAGTTATACTTTTTTTTATTTTTGTTTTTGTTATAACATATACCTATACTTGAATAAGTGTTGAAGTTAAAGCTTAGTATTTAAAACTTTGGTCTTAAAGTGTAAATATTCTACGAAAATTTTGCAACGTTATAAATATATAACTAAATACCTTAACCATCTTAGGATATATCGATGTTTAAATCTTTAACAGTTAAATATGATTTAACGCCATTACTATTTATATTTTGTCACAATTGAGAATCTGGCATAATCTCATTGCTATGCTCATAAAACCTTTGCCCAAATGGTCCGTTTATTTTATTTATTTCATATACGTATATGAATGTTAAGCAATGTTATTGTATATCAATAGTAGATATGTGTGCAGTTAGTTATAGTTATGGAGTTGTAAGATATAGCGTATCGGTGTTAAAATGTTATTAGTGTCACACCTGCGTGTCATTGAAAGAACTGACTGTATTATAATGTGCGATGATTGATTTTCGATAAGTATGAAGGGTGTGCGGGCGCGGGCGGTCGCTTGTGGGAGGTAGTCAACGGTGATGTAAGATCGGCTGGCTCCGGCGGTGATGTCAGCGCGCTCTCGTCTCGCCCCGCTCGTCTCCCCGCCGCACCGCCACGCACAACCTATGTCGCTACGGCGAAGCCTTCCGCTAAACTGCGCTCCTTTCGCAATGTAAACATTTTTGGACGAACTATTGAAAATATTGCATCGTTTAAAAATGAAACTATGGTAACAAATATTTTCTTAATATTTGGCAAACGTTAGTAATGACGCTCCTGAAAGGTCCACGTACAGAATAGTTGCCGCAATGCAGTGAAGCATACATCTCGCTAAGTAGACCGCATCGCGACTAATTTTGAAAGCAAATTATTTCTCATCACTATTCATTGTGGGTGGTTATGATACATTTAATAAAGTTTATTGTGTTTAGTTATCGGCTAATAGTTAATAAAGCCTTTTAGATTTCTAGATTAAGGTCAAGATTTACAAGACAATCAACCGCGATGACGTATTCCTACAGTGACTTGCAAGAAAGGATACTCTCATGTTATTTTAAATATAAATTAGAGCTCGGACTCTGTTCAGCTTATTTATACGACTCGCGTGATCTTTGTTATTATGTATTTCACAAATTTTATATGCCTTATAGCAATATACGGTACATGTAACGTCATTTTATACAAGAATTGGTACAATATTTAATACTAATAATTTATACAAGAATACGTAAACTTAGTTTAGTAAAAAATGTTTTGATTATTTTGTTTGTCATCTTTTATATAACTTTATTCATCCGTGTAATAACTAAACAAGTTCTTTATCTTAGGAGCAATAGATCTCTGTTTGCATCTAGATAATAAAAATGCAATTATATCGACAAGGAATGAACATTTGCCACATTTTGACATGCCGTATATTAACGGCAATGATCCCTAGCATTAATAATATAAAAGCACAAGCGTGACATAATATCTAAAACAAAACATAATGAATATGTTTTTAATTAGTTGACGAAAGTGATGAAGTGGTACGCAATCATCATGGACTCCAACATACATTCCGTGTAGTGGAAGTAACGTGGTCGAAGAAATGAAGATGGAGGGTGGTGTGCTCAGTGTTTCAAGCAACAATAATAGATTTCGGTCACATCTTAAGAATGCAGCCAGTTCCTTATGTGCGAGGACGTTACCGAAGCAGAGGCGTGCCGAGTCAGTGTCAGTCAATGGCGCTCGGCATCACACATACCCACGAGCTGGACCGACTAAACGAACCGCCATCTCTTGTCGCATGGAGCCGCTGATTTGTGCTCCTCCTCAACATGCTACGACATTCGAAATCCCTCAGGCGTTTCAATGTGATACCCAGGAGGTCCCGGCACCGATTGTACATAAGAGTAATGGAAGCTTAGCGAGGTAAGATTTTTTATTACTTTTGGTCCTTATTAATATATCGCCGTATTAATATATTATCCGTGTGGAGACTGTGTAAGAATACCATTGACAGATTACCCACGGGCAAAGTAGGGGTGTACTTTGCCCGTGGGTAATCTAATAAATAAATAAAAAAGTAAGAGACGACTTAGGTATATAAAATGCATATAACAGCAAGAAAAGGAAAACTCGAAACAAAACTCTATACCAACACGTCTGAGCAGCGCGGTATAGTAGGACAATTTTCCTTCCATTACGCTGGAGGTTCGAGACCAGTAGCGGGACATATATGAGCTGAAATGATGATGATGATTATTAATACCGCTCAGAAATAAGAAATTCTTAACGGTAAGTGCAAAATATAGGACTTATTCTAAGCAAAGCAAGCAAATAAGTAAAATATATAGCATATCCAATGTTGCACAACTGCTTCTCTCTTTAATGAGAAAGGCGTGAGCCTATAGATAATACCATAAAAATTATTAAGTAAATTTTAGTTGAAGTAGCGACATATGTTATTTGGTAATAAGGAACAGCCGCGCGACGTAGTTAGGTCAACAACATCAACATGACATCATGTTGACTTGTTTACTCAGGTCGCGGGTTGGAGGTGATGTCGTTAATTTATTGCTACACTATTGTTGGTTTAACGCAGATTACATTATATTTATTTAAGTGTTCTAAAAGATTTCATTATTTATTAAACATTTTACGTTGTAGAAATAAATTGTCTCGCTGAATATATTTTTTTAATGTTGCTTTTGTCGTTGGAGCTAGTGCCTTTTTTTTTGACGCTGTGGAAACGCGTTTACGCGCTAACCTCCCCCGACCCGCTGGTGTCAAGACGAGGGGGAGTGTGGGATTCGCCGATTGGCTGTTCCACCGGAATACCCACTAAAACCACAGCGGCCCCCTTCCGCGCTTTTACGGGACGCCGGTGAGATCGTCTACTGACATCCGATCCCCGACGCCCCAACGCTTGGCCTTTTGGCCACGTCCAGTCGGTCCTCAAGGCGGTGGGAGGAGGTGCGCATAACGGCGCCTCCTCCTCCCCGGTCGCCGGCGGCGGAGCGAGTCAGCCACACTACTTTATGTATTGAAAAAAAAAAGCTAAGACCACGCTCAGGCAGCAATCGGACAAATGAAAGTGCGTTTCACGATTATATACTTTCCATGTAGTGACGGAGTAAGAATAAAATCGTCACTATATAGTCCACGGGTGCTATAAGACACGACTAAAGGATATATACACAAAACATCTATGCAAAAGTAGGTAACTCGAAGAAAAATCCTATACCTTCTGACCATACGTGACATACTAGGTCAATTTCCTCTCTTATTTATGGAGGAGGCTTGAGGCCAGTGTATATGAGCCAAAATAATGAGTGATGTGTAGTTATTTTGGAACATTTAAATATTAGCTTTAGATTAAAGATTTATTTGCTTTTAAATTTGTTGAATTGTAATTAATATATTTTCGCAATTTAAATCTTCATTTTTATAAGATCATGTTAAGTAATGAGTAAATTAAAAAAAAATTGGGTGCTTACTCAAGATATTAGCCTAGCCTCATAAAAATGCTTGCACAAGATTGGAAACTTTAGAGACAATAAGTTGATAACATATGTATTAAAATTATAAAAATAGAAGTATACTAGAAGAACTATGTACGCGGTTTGAATACTTCCGCACCGTTGTATTTTTTTGGTTTGACTCATTCTACAGTTACTACCAAATTTTTTGTTTGTTTTTGAACAAATTTTTGTGAAAATTCAAAAAATATTATTTTTCTGAATATTATTTTTAACTTAATATCGCGTTTTAATACTAATTTCGATAACTTTTCTCATTTATATATATATATATATATATATATATATATATATATATATATATATATATATATATATACGTCTTGAGTCAGTCACGCCAGAATGTCAAATTTAGACTAAGTAAACCTATATCTGAGCAGTTTTCTAAATAAAGGGTTTTTTTTTGTTGCAAGCAATCATTAAACAGTACGACATACTTTAAAAGAAAAATCTAAATTTATTTTCTGTTATATTTTAGATAAATTTCACAAGTACTGTTAATTTTAGCAATATAAATATGTTTTATAACCTCTTAGGACTGTATGCGAAAGTTTAGGTCCAAAGCATTACTCTCGTTTTGATTGAAAATAAACTATTACACATAAAGCTACAATTCATAGAAGGAAGAAAGTATACACAAATGTCAATGATAAATGTGAAAAATGAATTGGAATACTTACGGGATGGCCAATTGGAAAGTAACAGGTGCAAATCGTCCGTATCATAATTAATATATCTTTTCACAAATCGAGAATGTAATTTTTGCCTTGAATGCCTCCAAAGAAATTCATTTTGAAAATGCAACTCATCCCGCTGCTCTTGTACCAGTTACTTGGACTCGATGCAAATATATATTTTTCTTCCATACACTCATATCCTGTCTGATGTCATCATTATATTCAACTCTTCCTATACGAGTCATACATATAATTTACCCATCTTTTGACTCGCGCTCCCTTTAAAGCCTCCGACATTCGGTTCTAAAATGTTCTTAATAGCATCACTTTCATATACTTCATCCGTCTTTTGACTTACGCTAACTTTAGCTAGCCTTCGAGGTTCTTTAAAATTTTCTTATTAGCATCACTTTCATATACCTACTTCATTCATCTTGACTTGCGCTCCCTCTAAAGCTTTCAACATTTGTTTCTAAAATTTTCTAAATAGCATGACTTTCGTATACTTTGTCCATCTTTTGAATTGCACTCCATCTAAAACATTCGACATTCGTTTCTAAAATTTTCTTAGTAGCATGACTTTCGTATACTTTGTACAATTTTTGACTTGCACTCCATCTAAAACATTCGACATTCGTTTCTAAAATTTTCTTAATAGCATCACTTTCGTTGTTTGTTATCAATTTTTTTTTTTTTTTAAAGACACCACCCTGCACAAAGGAAATAAACCTTGTATTGCGGGGGACTTTACAAACATGCAATTAACGCAGACAAATTACACCCAGACTCAGAACAACAATTTGTGGATCGCACGACGTAATGTCCTGCGTGGGAATCGATCCCACGGCACTGGCATGGAAGGTCGGCATCTTAACCACTACGCCATCTGTGCAGTCGATGTCGAGTCGAGTCAATGCATTACGACTTTTCCATCACCAGTAATACTTCTCTTGTTTTTACCAGTCTCGTTGCACCGTATATCATTTTTAATGCGCATCTCTATACAGTTGTCTCTTGTCTGTTGCTTTTGTAGTATAAAATGTAGAGCGCTTGTATTTTTCTTTTTCAATTTCGGAACGGTCACAGGGCTTGTTTTGTAGCAGGTTATTGAACTGCTGTCAGCCCAGACGGATGGGACATATACGATGTCTTTTGAATTCGAGGTAGTCCTCGAATGCAAAAATCTAATATATATATATAGAATTTTGAGTGAAAATTCGTGAACTTATCATGCGTTTTCCATTTTTTTTTAGTTTTACATATTTTTTTTTACCCTTCAATAATTCAAACTTTTTGCATTTCTTATATTGCCTCTATGATTTAAGAATAGAGAACAGACAACTTTAATTACAACTAGTGAAATATCACTCCGAATGACCATGTTGATCACGCAATTGTTACTTTTATTGGCACATAAAAATAGTTTATTTTATATGTCTTAATCTTATTATGACACCTCTATACAAAAGTAATACTGTAATTACTTTACTAGGATCAAGATATTAAATTATTACTATTATTTTTTAACGTAAATTTAAATGAAAATGGAATACTAATTAAAGGAATATACACAAAGAAGTTACAAGGTTTTAAATTTATTAGGCGGTATATATTCTATCTTTTACTCGCAGAAGGATAGTTTGATCATAACATACACAAAAAAATAGGATTTAAATTGCGATATTGACGTGACGTTAGTGGCATTATTCTCTTTGTCTAATTAATAAAATTAAAATGCATATATACACAGCCAGTTTTTGTAACTAGCTTAATCTATACTAATATCATAAAGAGGTATTTGATTGTTTGTTTGAATTGAATAGGCTCCGAAACCACTTGACCGATTTGAAAAGCTCTTTCACTGTTGGTAAAGCTGATATCAGACGGTTCACTCGAGTGATTGTTCACTCGGGTGATGGTTCATTTTTCTTTCATTCTATGTTTACACGGCTAAGAGGGAATGATTTAAAAAAGAACATTCACTATTCTTTTTTTTTCAATATGTCATCGAATGAAGTCGTGCGTCTTGGAATTACTTTAATTTAATCAATTTTTAGTGGTAATTTTTTTAATGGTAGACCTCGCTGTTGAGGTTTATGTCTATAGCCGCGGGCCAGTCCATCCCGGGTATAACCACACTCTCGTAGAAAATTGACGCCTGAACAGTGGCAAAATGGCTGCTGTGCTTGGTTCCGTGAGCGAGAGAACCAGAAGCCCATCTTTTTGGGTGGGTTTGGGATTATTGGTAGGCAGCGGTCTATCTATACCTCTGGTGTGGCAAAAGTCAATGGACGGCAGTAACACTTAACATCAGGTGTGCTGCTTGCTCGTTTGCCACCAGAGCACTAACAAAAAATCAAAGCGTTGACAAAAAAAAGCAAAGAAAACGACGACGGTGATGGGTGCGACCATGGGTTGAAAGAAGAAACTTATTAGCACCATCAAATATATTGTTGAGAGAACGAGCAGTTGAAGATCCTGATTCATATTGTAATTATCTTTTTAAAGTTCTCCAAAAAAAGCAATGTATTTTGATCGTTCCACTTAAACACCGTTTTGCCGCGTGCGACCAGTGCAAAGCACACAAAGAATATCAACATGGGACGTCCTTCGGCTACAGAACTCGAAACAAAATGGCCAAACCCGAATGAACGTTTTCTCAATGTTCAGACTGTTCATTTCTCGTTCATTCGGAGTGCGAGTGAAAGATGCCGGATGCCAATATCCAACACTGTTGGATCGGTTCACTAATGAATTCATTCGGCACTAATGTTTCATTTTGTGTTCAGATGCGTCACTTCGAGTGAAAGATGCGAAATGAAAGACAAAAATGAACAAAAAATGACTCGTCTGATATCAGCTTAAGCTACACTATCCCCGCTAAACATAGGCTATATTAAATTTTCAAAAAGTCAGTAAAAAGGACCTATACTAAAACTCCAATAATGTAAAAATAACATTAAATTAATCATATATAATATTCGAATTTTCTTCATGAATAAAAAAAAAGAAAAAGTGTAACTTTTTTAATAAGCCCACGTAAAAACAAGCAAGTATGTATGGGAATGTGTGTGTGTAAAAATTATAACTTTTAAAATGTTTGTTTAATACCCGTGCGAAGCCGGGGCGGGCTGCTAGTATGTAATAAAATAAACGTTAAGTTATAATATTATAATAAATATTATGTTGTTTTCACTATATGTATATTCCATTAAAGAAAGTAGTCACCATCTCAATTATCATTTATGTATTATCTACTATATATTTTGTAATATATCATAACATAAATCTTTTGTGAAATGCATTAGCATATTTAATACTTTAAGTTAACCAGTTTTGATATTATTATCCTTTTCATAGACATTAATATAGAATTTTAATATGAGTTTATTGTGATTTATAATTTTATTTATTACTATCTTGTTGACCTGGCTTCATACAGGCACTATGACATTGATTTACATTTTGCCTTAATTGAGTTGCGGGTTTAGATATAAATTTGCTTTTAAAAAATTATGTGTTGTTATATTAGTCTTAAGATTTAGAGGTTTTACGACCAAATTCGAGAGCGAAGTTACCGTCCAAAAATCTACCACCAAAATATTTCAGTTTAAATGCTTTCGGCTGCGTAATTAACCGGTCATACGGACACCACAAGTTAATGTTTGACACATTGAATCAATTACGAAAGATTTTTGGTACTTTGAAAATGAAAACAAATTACTCATCATCGATTTCGTATTCATTCGCATTTCGTAGTAGGACCTCCTGATATCCATTTTGGTTTTGGCGAGTCAAGTTGCCCAACACAGGCTTTTAAAGACGCTAGTGAAGTTATAAGTTCTTATTAAAAATGTGTAAACCTATCCTACTTATCTGTATTAGTTCTGCATTAGTAATAAATACGAATTAACTACCTTTAAATTCTGCCTTTATTTATTTTGCGATTCCCCGAGACAAAAATACATGAATCGAACAATATAATAATATGAAACTATTTATATATTATATGAAATTAAATGAACAAATTAATAACATCTAAAGCAATCTATATGACAGATAACATCAAATATTGATTGATGTTCTGTGTCATTCAACATGTTAAATGAGTTGTTGATGTTTAAATTGATGACAGACGGTTCTAAGTAGTGACCGCCCCTACGCCGAGTGTTGTAGTTCCATCCCCACATAGGACAGTTCTTTGTGTGATCCACAAATACTTGTTCCATGTGTTACTTGTGTTCGTTAATTGTAGTATTTTTGAAAAGTGCGATACAAATAATTATATCTTTTTGCAGATTTTTAAAAAAAATGTTTTAGATGTTTTAAATATATAAAAGTTTAAACGATCTATAGTTTCTTATTATTTTAAACGCTCATTCTTCTGTCAGACCATCGATGTTTTTGTTGAACATGGGGGTCTATGTTCAACGATGAGAGATAAAGCTATAATCGCTACGCTTAGCAGGTGGGTGGCAATTACAGTTGGTGTTGCAAATTACAGCTGCCCTATTCACCTGGTGATGTCTTGGGTACGTACCCATATTACGTGACCAACAATTTACAATACTTTTACCCCTCTCTCCCCTTGGTGACCACCCGTATTATGCGCTTAGATGAGGTATGCCCCTCCCCTCTTCTAATTTTCACGTAGGAAGCCAATAATACGATTAATAATATTTTTTCCAAACAAGGAGTTAAAAAATCTGAATGATGAATGAATTTAACCCACCTACGCGACAAAGATCTAACCTACTTCCCCGACCTTGTGACCAAGCGTAGTATTTTTAAAGAACTTCTCCTCTCCTCCATTTTAACAGGCCATGTAATTTGAATACGTTCCTTAGCCAATTCTATGAGACATCAAGGGAAAGGAAATAAGGAGTGGCAACACATTGTATTTTTAACCGTCGTTATTATGTTGTATATACATACTTACACATCGAATTTGCGAGATTCCATAGTTATACATTTAGCTAGTTTTATTTTGATCATATTAATTTGTTATGACATTGATATGTTACTTTTTTAAATTCATGTTCTTGGTGGATAAATTTGGCAACTCTCTTTGAGCAATTGGTAGAATTCTGTTCTGACGTCATTATGAATACATATTTTTTATTATCCCGCAGAAAATGCTAAATGCAAAACCATTATGTAAACAATAACTGATGTCGATAGCTTAACACAATAAGTAAATGCTTATAAATTTATTTTGTTGCTATGCTTTTATGAGTAGGTACGAAAATTTTATCCAATACTACTTTGAACTAGTGATATGTTAACCCGCTTACATTGACTTGTTTTGTATTTAACGGAATCTTTGAACGTGTTTTTCACCCCCTTCTAATATATAATATATTATAACTCTAATATATAATAGATAGATTAATTAAAACTACACACTTATCAAGGTCCCATTTAAGTAAATTAATATTTGGCCACCTGACACAGGACTGTTGTGAGTGGCATTCTCTTGGAGGCACACCAGGATGCAGGTGCATCCAACGGCTTCCTGCAACTTTCAAGATTTTGTCGGTTCATCTAGTGGGGGGCCTTTCCACGCTGCATCGCCCGTTTCGTGGTCACCACTTGAGAATCACGATTCCCCAACGGTTGGCGGTTCGATGAGAAATATAATCTACCCATCGCCACTTGCCAATTCTTCAAGCTATGTCGGTTACTCCGTTCTTCTATGAATTTCCTTATTCCGTATTTTATCACGTAGAGAAATACCGAGCATAGCTCTCTCCATAGCACTTTGAACGACTTTAAGCCTTTTATGAGGCTAGCATTTTGTTAAACTAAATAGTAAAAAATAAACAGTAATAAAAAAAAACTAAAAACGCTTTTGAACATAACCAAATTAAAAAGTAGAAAATAAATTTAAATTAAAAATAGATTGATTAAAAACAATACATTTTAGTGTAAAAACCGTTGTACTAAAGGTGTAGTTTGGTTATCCACAAAAACGCTTTTTAGTGTTTTTTAAACTACTATTTTTATATAGTAGCGAAAAAAATAGATTAACATACAATAGCTTTTTTGGTCTCATTTCTTTACTTACTTTATTCTTACCATAACTAAGATATATTTTGTTGAAATGGTCTGTTTTGCTGTGTGGTAGCGGCTACGAATACTACCAACCCTTACTTTGCTCGTGGATGTCGTAAAAGACGACTAAGAGCCTTATAATGACCTGGGCCAACCATCTTATGTCGTTTGGTCAACAATTACAGTCCAAGGAGAGTTCACGTCTGGCAGGCGGCCGGTCGTAAAACTATTGCCAATAACTTTTACAATATGTACTATGAAAAAAGAGTACATATTGCATCGACCCCAAGTAATTGGGATAAGAGTAGGAGAATGATGATGAACTAAGATATATTTAGTATGTCATCATTATCATCTTAGCTCATATATGTACCACTGTTGGACTCGAGCCTCCTCCATAATGGAAGGGCAATTGACCTACTATAGCACGCTGGTCAGATGTGTTGGTATAGAACTTTTGTTTCGAGTTTTCCTTCTCTTGCATAGATGGTATTTGCATTTTATATCCCTTAGTTGTCTCGTACGATCACCCACGGGTAAGATGTGGGGTGGTGAATTGTATTCTTACTCCGTCACCACACGGAAATTTTGTATGTATGTTATACAAAATAAGCAATGATGGGGATCAAATTAGAACAAGATGCTTGATGATCCAGTCAGCAAAAGATAACTAAATGCTAATAAGCAGCGTTTAAAGGCTGTGCCACCTAAGTGATATGCTACGATCATGCTAGGAACCTATAAGGCAATTTCTTTTTGTGGAAAAATCTGATTCTATACCCCCTAGACCGTTCCGTAACCAACCAATATCACCGCGTATGACATGCGGACCTTAAAAACTAGCACCTTATTACATTGCTAGGCAGTCAGCGAAATTCTAAATAATGGCTTGTCATCGCAACTTTCTATTTAAAAAAAAACTAATAGATAGCCTTGAGACATTTTATATATAAAAATATTCATTCGTTCTTCCGGAGTTGTCCCCGCATGCGAAAACAATTGAACTGAACCAAACGAGTAGGAACCGTAGAGATGACGCTACGCTGCTCATAACCTCTTACGTGCCATAAGTTATAATAGACCGTGTCGTGTTTCTTACCGTGCTTGACACGTTTCTATTACGATCATAATATGAAACAGTAGTGGGTAGACGCTTTTAAATGGCAAGACTTGAATATTTATAAAAAATATTCGGCGACTGCACTAGCGCTGCACTGACTCTAACTACTTAAAATATATAATCTGGTTAATATATTTTTTTAATAGCTACTGTCATATAGACATTATGAATAATGTTGTAGGAGTCATGGTTCACGACACTTATATGTATAATTCACCTACGTAGCTGCTAGTTACTAAATGTGTTAGCTTAAATTTTTTTGCATAAAAATTATAATTAAGCAATTAAATCTTGATTTAGTGTTTATACCACCTAGTTCATTGCAATGCCCAAAAAAAAATTGTATTAGGGTAAGTTCGCCTATTCGCGTCCATCGCCCAATTCGCGTCCATTTTACGGATGTCCCTTTGAAAACTCTCGAAATTAAGTATACTAACACACCAATAAGTCGAAAAGTCATTACCGTCAATACCTCAATGTATAAGAAATACGCAAACATAGACAAAAGTTCCGTGCACCTAACCAATCCTATGTAAAAAAATAATTAGTGGCGGCTGTTCAACAAGAGAGCGCAAACGAGCAGGATTATAAGAAAAAATAGTGGGCAGAGGTGCGTTTGAAGGTAAGCCTTTTATTGTTTTATGTGTATTTTGGATACACAGCTGTTTCTAGACTCTGATAATGATAAAAGGAAAGATATTAATTATGAATTTGCTTATTTTTTTATAGTTAACAGTTAAAATAAGGTGGACGCGAATTACTACACCAAATTTATGAAATTTCCACTTTGCGTCCGCGATGGACGCAAACTAACCTACAGGGAATAATAACAAAAGTAAATCGCGTCCATTTTTTAAAATATTGATTTATTTGTATTTTTGAATACAAAATGTATTGTATGTACATTTTTAATTATGAGTACAAGTTTAACCCCTATTCTAATTTGAATAAAATGAGTAATTTCTTTTATACTTATTTTTTTCTGTTTAAGATAAGTTCTTCGAAGATAAGAAAGAAGAAGGAAGAAAGAACACACATAGAAGAAGATTTACAGAATGCAAAGAATAAGTTATTCCCAAGACCACAATATTCGAAAAAAATAGAAGGCGCATACCCGATAGAGTAAAGAAACCGGGCCCAGAAACTGCGCTAGAAGTAGATGGTGAAAAAAGATAGCTGAATGGCTTCTTAACATTTACTTTCTTAACATTAATTGTGGTAGGAGCACGCTGTGGACAGTTCTCTGTCTACAGCCGCGGGCCGGTCCGTCCGGGGTAGTACCACACTCTCGCAGAAGATCGACGTCTGAGTAATGGCAATGTGCTATTGCGCTTTGTTCGGCAAGCAAGAGAGCCGGAAGCCCAACTGGGGTGGGTTCGGGGTTTGTATTGGTGGGCAGCGGCCTAGCTATACCATTGGCAAAGGTCCATGGGCGGCAGTGACACTTACCATCAGGTGTGCTGTCTTCTCGTTTGTCACCATAAGCAATAAAAAAAATCCACATGTGTCCAATCCAATTTTTTAATAAATAAATTATTTAAATCCAAACGCTCTTTACATTATCATAAAATTATCACCCCTTAATTCCTTTTCTAAGCTGGTGGACGCCAAGTGGTCCAGCGGGTGGACGCAAAGTGGGTAAAACGGCTAATTCGGAAGTTTGTATTTTTAAAAAAAAACCCTAATGTTGTTTTGAACAAAACTAAAGATTATCTTAAAATAGACTATTATAATAAACGCATTACATAAACTTTTCATTGAAATTAGGGCTGGAACATTTTTATTTTCTCCTTCAAACTTGCCAACTGCACTAAATGAACGCGAACAGGCGAAATGACCCTATATATGTTCAGAAATGTATTGAAAATTTCTATAATGAATAACAATTGAAACCGACGTCAGGGAATCGGTACCGGTGGTCAGCGCAATGGTGACGGGGAGGTAATAGGCCGCAGGACGCCCTTTAGTTCCCCAGATGGGGCGTGTCCAGACCATAGTCTGCCACAAAAAAATGAGTAAGTATCATAATTTTCGTATCTCGTAGATTTAATAACGACTAAGCAACGAAATTAGATAACAATACACCTCTATAAGAAAACTAAAAACAATCAAACGCTTATATAAACCTGTCTGCCTAGCATGATCGATAATCCCACGGACGTTCGACTGTTCACCCGGCGAATGCACTCATAGCACCAAATCAGAATGCCAACCCGTCGGCCAAGCTTAGCTATTAAGATACAATTCCTCATTGGTGAGAACTATGTTCAATAATGGTTATCATAGGGCTGTTTAATAATGTTAATTTCGAAGATTGTATTTTAATTAATTTTCCAACATCAATATCTTTTTCTATTTTCTCGTAAAAAAGACTGCAACCATGATCGGTGCACTCTAAATGTCATTCAACTCAAAGTACCTATTGACTCGTATGTGCGAAGGTAGTCAATACTACTTTATAAATCATACATGTACTTTCATTACTCATCAAGTCAATGATATATCTATGTAACTTAACAACTATAAAGCGACGTCACATTCAAAAGCTTTCTTAGTCATGCCGATCATTCTTTTTTAATACACTGTATAGAAAACAAATCGATTTCTTATATGTATGTACATATAAGGCATCTATTATAAAAAAATGAATTTATAAAAATTGGTTCCACATACATATCATCACGCCATATCCCTTGCAGGGTAGGCAGAGAGAACAGAGTGCCAGAGAACTCTATCTCTGCATACTTCACTCGCTTCCTCAACATTCATAATTCTCTTCATACACGCTCGCCGGTTTCGGAGACTCTTGACTCCACCTTCCTTCAGTACATGACCGATCTGGTCTAGGTAGGTTAGTCTCGGTCTCCCTCGGTACCTACATCCTTCCACTTTCGCATTGTATATCTTCTTAACCAGACGTTCGTTCGGCATTCTTTCCACATGTCCGAACCATCGGAGCATTCCCTTTCGCATCTTTACACCAATACTCTCTTTCATACCTACTCGCTCTCTTACGTCGTCGTTACGAATGCGGTCGGTCGGTCTAACTCCACAGATTTTCCGAAGAGATCGCATTTCGACCGCATTAATTTTACTTTCATACTCTTTTCTGCATACCCAACTCTCGCTTCCATACAGTAATGTTGGGACAAGCACTGCGTTATGTATTGCTACACGTGCCTTCTGGCTGAGGTAGTGGCTGCCGAGAAGTTGCCCCAACGCTCCGTTCACTCTATTGCCCGCATTCACCCTTCGCTCTATATCAGTGGTGTACCGTCCATTTCGGCTAAATCCACATCCAAGATATATGTACAATATAAATATAAAATTGGTTCCAATATTATAAAAATCGCTTTATAAGACTACTGAAAAACTTATGTAGCCTAATATTTTGATTAAATTGCTTAGCCAATTTATAAAGCCGTGTCGTGGTATCTTAAAAAAATCTTCAACATCTTTGTTAAAAGATTTCGTGTGGAGAATGTTATTTTTATTATGTTCTTTTTAGTTTGTTTTCTCATTATTATTGTTTAAGTTTGTTGTAGTGGCAACATTATATTAAGTTACGAAAGAGATAGTACGTTGAGGATAGAGGGGGAAGGAAGATGGAAAAAGTTGACAAAGACGTGTACGAAGTTACTCTGACTTTTACTTAAAAACGATCCCACAACTTTTTTCAACACGTTTATCTAAGACAAATGCCATACAGATGGTATTCCTTAGGTTCCCGATTAAGGAACTAAAGGGACAAGCGGTCGCTCCTGAGTTATTGCACTGCATTGCGATGGCAATGATAAGCCATACGCTATGCAGTGCAATAAGTATTTCATGAAAACACAAAATAATAATATAAAATTATAAAAAAAAAAAAATATACTCGTATACATCTCTCCCTTATTGTTTGCCAATAAGGATTTTATAGTTTAAAAATTTGCCTCCTAGCATGTTTAATATTTATTTTACTTTTTGGATCGCAAGTCCTTCTGTTAATGTGCATTAACATAATAAGCGGTAATTATTGTTAATTGTTTTAATACTTGCTTTACGTGCGTGTAAAAGTCATCCAACATATTCATTCATAGCTTTTGATAAAATACTTTTGGGCTACCTGCAACGAGTGCAGTGAAGTGTGATTATAACGTTCAATGAATCCGGCAAAATGTTTTTCTTTTCCATTGCTTATGGTGGCGGACGAGCAAGCAGCACACCTGATGGTAAGTGTCACTGCTCCCTACCATTATAATGCCCAAACCCACCCAATTGGGCTTCCGGCTCTCTCGCTCACCGAACGAAGCGCAATAGCACATTGCCATTACCCAGACGTCGATCTTCTGCGAGAGTGTGGTACTACCCCGGACGGACCGGCCCGCGGCTGCAGACATAAAACTGTCAACAGCGTGGTCCTACCACAAATGTGAATTAACATCAAAATAAAGATATTGCGTCGATAGTAGTACTGCTGAGAAGATAAATTCTTATAATAAAAGTAACGTGTTCCATGATTCGGTTATAGCTAGTTTATAGATTGTTAAGTCATATTTAAAACAGCTTCCGTATTTTTGCGTCTATAATTTGCATAAAGGTCATTGTTGGTAATAAGAGATTTAAAATTTGGAAAATTTAAGATTATCAATTTTTGGTATTTTTTTATATTAACACTACGATACACCCAAAGTTGCTCTCTATATATTTTGTTCTTTAATCAACAAAATTGTAAAACAAATTGGAAAACAAAATTTCCATTATTAACCGCATTACAAAACGGCATCAAGGTAACTTGACTACAAATCGACGTCAAGGGAATTGACTTATAAAGGAAAGAATGGCTTATTTATGTTAATAAAATAAAAAATTAACATTATTGTAAGGATGGAAATTAAATAGCCTTTGCATTATTTTTTTTATGATTAAACTCATAATTTTTGATGCTGATGGATTGTTCTATTATACTCAGTCAATATTATCATGCTCCTAATCTTATCCCAATTACTTGGGGTCGATATAATATTCGTACATATTGCAACAGTAATTGGCAATAGTTCTATGACCTCTTTTTTTTGATAGGATATGGACACGCCGTCCGTTCCGTCCGGGGCGACAAAAGGGCGGCGCATAGTCCAGAACCTATCGTACTTTCTCCCCATCGCCATTGGGCCGGGCCACTGGTACCGCTTCCTTGACATCCGTGGCCAGCTCGGCGGGTTACCCTTTCAGGTACTATCCCCCGCCACGCCCCGGCCTGCTGCCAGGACGTCGCCCTTACGCGGTCAGCCTCTCTGCGGGTGAAGAACTATTCCCCGGTCCAGTTACCCGCACGTCAACCCTCATTGGCAATATATACTCGGCCAAGAAGGTAATACCTTTGAAAAAAGGTTATACCTTTGAGAATTCTGAACTCCTAAGAAACATTTAAAAATTTAAGTCAATATACCTTGGGCGGAATTTTAATTTAATACGTTTGAACGTAACTAAATTTCGTGTTAATAAAATTTTACAACGATATTTCATTTTAACAAACTTAAATCTATGACATTCCATATTCGAACAATAGAATTAACCTCTATAAATCCATTTGTATATAGTGCATGGCAATTTTATGCAATAGACGTCAAGCAGCTATCATCACTATTTTGATCGTAGTAAATAACTTCTGTAATTTTCATTGACCTTGCTTCCGCAAGCCATTTTATTTCATTATTCGATCACGAATGTAGTAAATCAACATATATTACGTGTAAGTTGGATGCGTGCGGTGGGTGAGAGAGATGGTATATAATTATAAAGTTTCGGTCGCACGCCATGATGATGTCATGGTATATTTTTATAAGCACTCAACTCAGTCGCATGCGCTTTTCGTTTATAGTTTTGATATCGATATTGTTAAATGTCATAAATCATAGAACAATGTAATAGGAATTATAGGTAACTTTTGTATTTTACATACATACATACATACCATCACGCCATGTCCCTTGCAGGGTAGGCAGAGAGAACAGAGTGCCAGAGAACTCTATCCTAGCATACTTCACTCGCTTCCTCAACATTCATAATTCTCTTCATACACGCTCGCCGGTTTCGGAGACTCTTGACTCCACCTTCCTTCAGTACATGACCAATCTGGTCTAGGTAGGTTAGTCTCGGTCTCCCCCGGTACCTACATCCTTTCACTTTCGCATTGTATATCTTCTTAACCAGTTCGTTCGACATTCTTTCCACATGTCCGAACCATCGGAGCATTCCTTTTCGCATCTTTACACCAATACTCTCTTTCATACCTACTCGCTCTCTTACGTCGTCGTTCTTACTTTTGTATTTTCTTCTATAAAAACTATGTTATAATGGAACGACTTAATATTTTAAAGCAGGTTTTGGTATTTCTGTCGCTGAAAATATTGCTATATTATTGGGTAGAACCACATTTGACAGTTCTCTGTCTACAGTCGCAGGCCGGTCCGTCCGGGGTAATACCACACTCGTAGAAGATTGACGTCTGAGTAATGGCAATGTGCTATTGCGCTTCGTTCGGTGAGCGAGAGAGGCGTAAACCCAACTGAGTAGTTGCTGCGTTCTCTCGCTCACGGCTTTGAGGTTTGTATTGGTAGGCAGCGGTCGTAGCGGGGTAGTTATTGCAAAGGTCCATGGGCGACAGTAATACTTGCCATCAGGTGTACTGCTTGCTCGTTTGCCACCATAAACAATAAAAAAAAATATGGCAAAAAAAATTTAACTTGCTATAAGAGGATATTTAATTTTTGTTTTGCGATATAGTAATATTTATAAAATAGAGGGTAATTATTTGATATATAATAAGACAGACATAGCTTCAAAAAAAAAAGTTTTGAAACGTAGTTAGTAAACTGCTTCAAGTCTTCACTCCTTCAAGATCATATGGTTGTTAGCATGGATTAAAAATCTTGATGTCCTATTGTGGCTATTTGAGTATGGATTAAATTGCTTTTGCCTTTTATAAGATCGGTCGTCAAGGCATGATCTTTTTAGCAAGCTCTCCCAAAATGCTTTAACAAAGTTGGTATTTATGCTAGACCATTCATAGTTAGATTTAATTTCAATTCCGACATTTTACTTTCATTAAAATTGTGAAATATACATGTACATTTCAGTAATAGTTTCAGTAATATTATTTATAATTGAAATCCACGATTGCATGCAATTTAATAATTAAGCCAAAAATTAATAGAAATTTACCTATACATAGTGACTTAGTTTAATGAACGCATATCCCTCTGTTCGTATCCAGGTCCACCGTATCATAATTTCTTTTTAGGATTTTTTTTAGTGGCAGCACTAATGACGATAGATAGTGCAACTGCAGCCAGCTGTGCCCTATTATGAGTATAAATTTTTGTCCTTAACCTCCTAATGAAAATACATATACTTTAGTCACCTCATAAAATTGAGCGTTTCATTTGAAGGGACTGATATGTCATTATGACTAATGTAATAGCTAGTTGTACTATATTCAATAAACTGCCTGTCAGTTATGAATCATGACGTGAAGTATCTGGAAAACTAAAAATCTACTACAAATCACAAATGTTTCAGCCTCGGAACTGATAACCGTGAGAATTCTAAGGAAATACATATATGATGCTGCTTTTGAACAGACGACTATAGAAAATTTCAGTTATTAAAATGAGACTCGCTAGATTTCAGTTAAACTTGCAATATTTAAGCGTAATTTGATTTTTAAGTTTATAGAAAAATGCATATGAGTTTTAATTCCTTATTTTTCTTGCAGCCTTGCCTATTTCAATTATTTTTGATTCGATAAAACAATTTCAGCAGAACATCCATCCACTGAATGACTGTATGCAACTTCGGCAAATTAAAAGGTCACATTCTAGGATCGCTCTCAGGTATCAGAATATTTAATATTTCATATTTTTCTATGAAAGTCTAAATCGACAACTATTCATAGTTAGGGTTGCCATCTGTTCGGGTTTCCCCGGATTTGTACTAGTTTAGAAGGCATCCGGTGAGCATCTGGACGGGGTTTCATTTGTAGTCTGGGTTTAAAAATTTTCAATTTTGGGTCGCCCGCAACACACGCATCACACGCACTGTGCCTGCACGCCGCGATCAACCGACGAACCGAAATAACCTGTTGACATGTCCAGGTTCTGGGCTCTAAAAGCCAAAGTTTTCACGCGTCTAGTCCTGGCTGCCAAATTTTAGAGACGACAACCCTATTCATAGTGCACACCGAGGCCTGGACGTTTCGTACGTCTTCGTCGAGAAGAATATTTTTGTAGGTTATTAAAGAACACATATAGCATTTTTACATTTATATTTGTTTTTAGAAGACGAACAGCAAAATAATAATATTAAAGGAAAATACATCACACAGCTAATCACAGGTCTCCGCTAATATGTTACATATTATGCTAACAAAACAGGAATATTATAGTTAATATAAATTCGTGGGTTACAAACTATTATTATTGAAAAACAATTACTGGCTTAGTAATTGTTTCACTGTTGCTTGCCTTGTGTTAAAAGTCTCAAAATCGTGCAATTTCCATTTTATTTTAAGTTAGTCTGTGTTGAGGGTTTAGTATACATACCACCGAAGACAAAGATCGGGTACGGGTGGCCCGCTCGCACGGCGAAGAGAGCAGGGTGGGTCTATGGGGTTGCTCGCCGCCTCTTCCATCACCCCGGACCGAGTTAGCGAGGCGCGACCACCTCCATAGTCCACCGCAAGAAAAAAAAAGAAAAAGATTTAGTATACATACACCGGATGTAACAGAGAATGGGGCAGCTGGTCATAAGGGTGGTAGGTAATGATGGTAGGAACACATAACAAAAAATTGAAGGGAAAATGTCGATTCTTTAATGAATGCCTCTAGCATTTAAGGTTTTCAATTCTGTCATCGCTTTTTCTTTGAAACTTAATTAAATGTACCAAGTAAATGATAAATAATCTGCTACATACTCATACTTTCTTAAATATTCATTAGAACCTAAATAAATCAATGATTACGTTTGCTACAGTATGACAAGCGTCGCCTTTACAGACAGCTGATGAGTCAACGACCTTGACATTTTCCCTTAAAATTTTTGTTATATGTTCCTACCATTATTACCTACCACCCTTCTGACCAGTTGTTTCATTCTCCGTTACACCCGGTATAAGTATACATACAGATAATAATAAAATATAAAATTTAAAGCAAACTATATACGATTTAATACACATACATATTATCAATGAAGTACGTGACTGTGTCGTGGCTTCGAATCTAAGATCTCAATCACCGTAGCAGTTCGTTGATCTATTCCATTAATTGTTTTAAATTATTATAAATGTGTGGAATTAGAACCAATATTTAAATGCTAACTAACGATTCGATAATATATAATTATTTAAATCATTTCACATTAAGATGCTGCTTATCTGCTAGTGTGCTCGAGCAATGTTGAAAATTATAATTATATATCAACTTTATGTCATTCAGAATAGGTTTATATATACATATACGTTAAATCTAATCAACGCCGTTATTTGGAATTATCCGAATATACTTGACAAGGGTTCCCAAGTCGCTGGCGTCCCAATGACAGCTTACGTCTTTCTTTGCACAAGTTTCTCGAGGCATAACTATCCGAACAATCGTGCGAATTCTATGCAAAACATCGACTTAATATGAAATGGAAAATGGTATTCAAGACACGCTACAGTCTGCTTATATTATTATAATTTAGTATATGCACATATAAATATGAGATTATTATTTTTTGTCATTTATAAAAATACTCGAGTATTCGATTATGTTTCGTTATAATATGAATTGACTCTTATCGATTAAATTCTGAATTGACCTACAAGGTCAGTATCTATCAGTCGTTAATACGTAGCGCAATTCTAGCGAATTGCAGTCTTAGTTGTAAATAGGAATCGCGAGTACGTTTTCAACCTTATAAATACTTAAAAGGAATGAACAGTAAAATTAGTTGATGCTAAGTGCGTATATGTTGTTGTTAAATCTTGTGACAATTATAATTGATAGTGATGCTGTTAATAAAATATATTGTTCTTTTGAAGATTTATATTACTATTTTATTCGTCACGTCGGCTTTGACATTTAAGTGTAGGTATAACGATTGTCCACTGGAGTACTCGTAAGTAAAAATATAGTTTAAATAATCACATTTATTTGAATTTTTAGTGCTGTAGTCTTAGAATAATATAGGTTAGTTCGGTATTTTAAGTGTTAAAAAAGTGAAGACAAAAATCTTGTTAGTGTGCAAGCGGGTACATGAGCATACACGCACATTACTATAAAATGGGGATGCCTCTAAAATGCAGTTCCCCAAAAACCGGGGATAATTATATGCGTTATTTTTTAGACACTCACTTGCTCTTTTTTGTATTTAATGTGTTTACTTACTTACACGCGTATTCTTAGTCGTTATCTTGACCTCAACTCAATACCCAAGGATAGAATTTTTACGTTTTAACCTTACATTCCATATTATAACGCCAAAACTATCCTTGAACTTGGAGTAAAAACAAAAAAAAAAGTGAGTAAGACTACGGGGGTAGTGTTGCAATAATTTCTTACATAACATAAAGGCAACATTCCTAATGTGCAATAAAATGGTTTAATTATAAATATGCACGCATGTACACCCAGAAAAATAAAAATAAAGGAAAATATAAGTAATTATTGTTTATTGCCCTTGGTTGTTTGATATACTCAAATCGCTTCGTTCCAAATAGCTTATTATAAATTGCGGGTATTATAATAGAAAATTAATATTGGCTTAAGTAAACGAACACACATTATGCAAGGCTGTAATATAGAACTTTAGTAGGCCACATAGGGCCACAATGCTGACAGTTTTCTGTCTACAGCCGTGGGCCGGTCCGTTCGGCGATACCACACTCGCAGAAATTAGTTGAGTTTGAGCAGTAGCAATGTGGTATTGCGCTACATTCGGTGAGTGTAAGAACCCCAACTTTCTAGGTGGGTTTTGGTTGGTAGGCTCCTCTGGTATTGCAAAGGATCTATAAATGTCATTAAAACTTACCAGCAGGTTGCTTGCTCGTTTACCACCATAAGCTATCAAAAAGAAATCTTGAAAGACTAATATTTGTATGGTGTATATTTGTATGGTGTATATTTTCATAAAATCCTTACTCATGGTTAAGTTTACTATGTAACTGTACCTATATATTATAACAAGTGTTTCACGTGGGAAACTGTCGGTATCGGCGACGCAGTCATTCCTATAGGTAACCTAATGCCCTCAGTTGATATTTAGTCTGCCGCGAGCCGGGAAGTACTAGCATTAACAACTGCGATTACAGAACGTCGTATCGAAGAAATGGGTTGCTGATACAACAGAACTGATACTATTCACATCTTCCCACACCGCAATTGATATAGCGTGGAACCTTTGTTCATCGTGATTCTTTGTAATCCTTATCTACTCATGTAATACTTCCATTCTATTAGTTAAATATGCAAATAAAGTTAGAAGATTCGTGATTAAAATCGGTTAAGAATTTCAATCCGGCTCCGGATTCAAATATTTTGATAAATCTTTTGTGGTTTAATTTAAAATTTAATATATTTACACTGTCTCGAAATCGAAAGCCGTTATATCGCGAACAGAGAGCTAGTGATAAAGTAATAAGTCAACGAAAATTTATATTAGGTACCCATATAGATTACCGCCTACTACCACCACCATATAGATTACCCACATTTTTTTTTAATTATACTGTTGTGTAATCTCTGGACTAACAAAATAATTCTTCTATTGCGGGGGACTTTTGCATACATATAAGATATACCTAATTAATGGACATAAATTAAACCCATAATCAAGAAAACAATTTATAAAATTAATACACTAAACTACGAGTTTATTGTGATTAACTGACTATATTATAATATATGCTTGATTATGATATTAATAAATTTGAGGTATTATTTTATTTAAAAAAAAATCAGCATAAATTTGTTTTAAACTTTGCAAAAACATGTTTTTCCTTTTTAGTAAATGAAAAAATATTTTAATATTAGGTATTAAAGTAATAGATTTCTGTAAATATGTTTGTATTTAATTTTTAGTGGTTATAAGCAATATGAGATCAAAACTATTAAATTATTCAGTCGCAGTAGTGTTCTTTTGTTGAACTCCCACTTTATTTTAACGACGGAAGTTCCATAGTCCACAGAGAGTGGCCCTTAGACGACATCGCTTAAACTTTTTCCTAGTTGGAAGTCATCAATAGTCGCCTATATTCCCAAAGTTGTAAAATCATCTGGGGCTAACAACTTTGCGCGCGACAAAAATATATAATATAAAGAAAGCAAGGAAATTATTTCCTTCTTTGTTTACGCTGGATAATTTATTTTTATCCCGGTATATTTTTAAGGTGCCCGAGCCTATTTCGCTCATGTTATCACTTGTATTAAATTGCCTTTTTTTGTTTTCTTAGAAGACATAATCTTTTGTATTTTTACAATCATAAAATAATTTCCCATTAAAAATTGTTTTCAATTAACTATCTACCGGTTGTTATATTTATTTAAGATATACAAACGTTAAATGCTATCTTTGCTTGGGATTTAATGACTTATCGATGAATTGATTTCTCTATTCAATATTAAATATATTATATTTCATTCTGAAATCATGATAGGCAACAGTGATCCGTATAGCGAGGATTGATTGTTTCTTACTTCTATATTCGAAGATAGCAACAAATCTCTAATCGCAGATAGGTTATTTTAAACTCCAGTAAATGTATTACTTACACGTGCTCATTACAGTCGATGACATCTACGGTAATTGTGGTTATTCCAATACACACATTAATCATTTAATTGCACAACAATGTTTTAGTGCGTACATATAATAATACTACACGACGTAGTTTCGTCACAAGGATGACTTACCCATTAGATTAGGTACAAGGTATCTCTCTATAGATATATATTTATACACTTGCCTTATCTTTCTTCTTCAGTTAACGTCAAGATTTAAAATACGTAACACACTACTCTTACGTAGTAGCGTCGATACGCATTGTATATTCATAATATAGAAATGATAACAATTAAAAAATATTAAAGTGAATTGGATAGACATTCTTAGAAATTCGTTATAATGGTGATATTAACATGGAAAAGGTACCAACAGTGTGGTTACTAAACAAAATAGCATGTGATTAGTTAGAAGTAGTGATCTTGTGAGTAGATGTAATGATATGTTATTTGCTTATAATGGTTTTGTATTGTTACAGGGAGGTAGCGAATGCATGGGAGTGTCGCGTGGGCCCGCCCGACCAGCCGGCCTCCGCAGACCGCATTCAGAACCTTTTCAACGACATCGAATTATACCCTACTAAGACCCAGGGTAAGAATCTCTTTTGTATTTGGTTACTATGTATATTTTAAACGACCATAATTTTATAAATAAGATTTTAGGATTATCCTGGATTGAATGAATTGTCGGAAATGAATTTATATCTGAAATTTTATCTACGTGGTTACCCAGTGTTGTGGACGTTTGTTCAATTCTCACTATTTTCTGCTGCGCCCGCGCTGGTTATTTGTTGACGGAAATCATTTGAGCAATATACTTAAAGCTTTTTGTTTTTAGTCCCATGTAATAGTGAGTAAATCTAATCTCTTGTACCGTCAACATTTACAAACTTCGTGTTTGCCATTGTCAATTGCTTAGTGATGAAAACCCAATATTTTTTTAGTATCGTCCCTTAGTATAGATAATCTCACAATCGAGATACACGTGTTTGCAAAGAACCAGTAAAAAAAAATCCAATATTTTTAATTTTATTAAATGCCCTATTTAAATTCCAAGCATGGTATTGTAATGGTAGTGTTATTGTATCGCCTCACTAATTTTTTTTTTTTTACTCATATTCTAATCATAGGATGGATTTATCATTACCCGCCTATTTCTTATTTAGGAATAATATAATAATAATTGCTATGAATCAGCTTTTAGTTTCCGAGGGAGACCGAGACTAACCTTTTTTTTATTTTTTTCATTGGTGGGCTATGGGTGCGTCTCGCCTCACCCCGGACCGATTTGGCGGGGCGAGACGCACCCATAGCCCACCAATAAAAAAATAATAAAAAAATAATTTATTATTTATTTTTAATAAAAAAATAAAATACCTAGACCAGATCGGTCATGTACTGAAGGAAGGTGGAGTCAAGAGTCTCCGAAACCGGCGAGCGTGTATGAAGAGAATTATGAATGTTGAGGAAGCGAGTGAAATATGCAGAGATAGAGTTCTCTGGCACTCTGTTCTCTCTGCCTACCCTGCAAGGGATATGGCGTGATGATATGTATGTATGTATGTAGATTCATCAGATTTGAAATAAAACTATTTTTACGAATTCTATCGCGTTTGTATTTGATTTTTAATTTCCCGACGCTGTGTGTTTGAAACGTCGCGCGTCGGGAAATTAAAAATCAAATACAAATGCGATAGAATTCTTAAAAATAGTTCCATTTGAAATGTGTAATAATCACGTAAACATCAGAAGTCATCAGCTAGTGTATAGTTTTTGATGCGATGATTATTATCTGACCTGACAACTGCAAATATATTATTCTAAGGCCTGATCAGATATCACGATCATATTTACGGATACCGGCTTCCCATTTTTTTTTTCTTTTCTAAAAAGTGTAAATTTATTTTTGTTCATTATATGCTAACTACCTTTAGCATGTCTTCCAACGAATAAACGCATTTTCTTGCTTTATATCTATTGTGACAAATATTAAAAAAATCAGAATCGATGACTTTAATTGTGTGCGAGACATGTATCTTGCCTACTCGAGAACATTATACAAATACACGCATTTTCTCATGATGTTTACTTTAACCTCGAGAGTAAAATAAAGGCAGTAACCGTGGCATAATACCGTAAACGTGGGTAATCTATGCTACTTGACCCATTTATTACATTTTTTACCGTCCTCACCCCTTAGTGACGACGCGTACTAATACGGCTAAGACCTAATTTTGCTTCAACGTGATATTTTTGACGACTCCCTCCCCCTTGAACAGATCCCGTAGCTTAGTTCCCTAGGCTGTGAATAAAAATCCATATTATATTTAGTTAAAATGTACTTCATGTTTCTATATTGTTTAATAAAAACCGTTCACGTGTGAGTTGGACTCGCCGCGAAGAATTTAGTACCGTACAGGATTTTCGAGTAAGTAATAATTATGATTGTTTGGGCAGAAATCACTTAATATTATATTTTTATTCTTTATTATTCTAGACGCAATTAATTTATACATTACATACATATATATATATATATATACACATTTACAATTGTATGACTATTACGGTTATGACATAGAGCCAGCACACAGATATACCGAAGTAGAACATCATTAAAAGGGTTCCGTTAGCATCATCTGAGTACCTAATAATTGATATAAATAACATAATTTATTATATTACAACATTTTCAACTAATTCAACAACAATACTATCTGATTCATTCAGTATGTAGGTAACCGTATAAAAATTATATTATTAATATAATTAATTACGGTAATTATATCTAGTTATAAATATTAATATAAAAATCTCATGCACAGAATGAGGATAAATAATGAGGTTTTGAGATCCTGAGAATTAAAAGTATAAGACGCTGTTAGGAATACTTAATGTTTACGGTATCGAATGGTCTCTGACTCTTGGTGTAACGCACGTAGCATATTGAACAATATACTGACACTCTTGGCTCGGGTAATAAAATTATAACAGTAGGTGGTAAGATCACTTTGTAGACAGTTTCCTGTCTACAGCCGCGGGCTGGTCTGTCCGGGGTAGTACCACACTCTCGAAGAAGATCGACGTCTGAGTAATGGCAAAATGCTTTTGCGCTTCGTTCTGTGAGCGAGAGAACTAAAAAAATATGTAAATAAATTTCGTTTCATGCGTTACAAATATAATATCGGTAACCTCTTTTTAGTATGGACTTAATTTTTGATTAGACGAAAAACTTGTCAACATTGATATAGAAGATGTTCTTACCGCCCGCCACTTTCATTTCATTTTTCTCCGATTAGCTCGCTTCGTTGATCGACAGAACGATTATAAACAAAAAGTAGGAGAGACTAGCTTATTATGTTTAGCAATAATAAGCTTATGTTAATTCTTGCATGACGATATTTAAATAAGTTGAGTCAAAAAATTATATCCAGTTGATAGGTTGTTCACTAGAAAATAAGATCAAAATATCAATTTTGTTTATCCTAAATACTGAACCGAAAAGCCTCTAATAGACGGATTACGGAACACGGCTGATAGTCTCAGCCCCCAGCCCCAGATCAGTTTATGTCGCCCATGTATCACCTAAGAGGCCGTCCATTAATCACGTGAGGTTTGAATGGGTAGAGCTGTTTGCCAAAAATCAAAACCTTCATAGTCTTAAACCTCACCACGTATCGCCCAGGGGTGGGGGGAGCTGGTTAAAAAATGCTAAAAAGATCACCTGATTAATGGACGTCCTCTAAGTAGTGTTCATGATTGCTGCCATACGTACTACTTTTGGTATCGTATATTTGCAAGAATTGTATTTATTACAACCAACTGACATCAGTACATTGAATTGACGTACATAGTTATCGGAGTCGTGTTAAATGTCTATTTGGACAACTAATACGGATCTAGCTCTAAAGATATGGTTAAATGTAATAAAGAATTAATTAAAGTCAGGCACGTTTCGCTGTGGCTTAAGTTCATTTAGTTATTCTCATTTCAATTGCGGTCGGCTTTCTCATCTTAATAGCAAAACATGTATTATTCTTACCAAGAAACCACTTTGACATTTGAAATCGTTTAAATGTTATAGAAATGCTTTACATCAATCGTTTGTCGAAATTGCCAAAAATAATAGTAGTTTTAACGAATGTAAAAGATGTAAATGTCAAATGTATTAATAGTTTAGAATGGCACAAGTAAAATTATGTACGATATTCTAAGATTAGATCACATCTCAGGATATTTGAGGTGCATATCGCCTGCAATGAATGTTCGATGCGTTCGCTGTTACTGACGGCTTAAGGGCGTAGCTGACTTTTACAACACCGCTCCTACACGCCAAACTACTCATTGAAATGTGAAGAGCGTCCTCTGTAGACCTACTTTAGATTGACAACATAAATTAACAGACAGCTGTATCATTCGATAGTTAAAGTCTCGCTTACCGTATGCTTGCCACGCGGTTCAAGCAGGCGAACCACGCGATGTACGCACGGAGACTTGAAGCATGTTACTGGCTTGCAAATTGTTGCAATTCTGTATTTTCCTTAGTTAAGTCATTGTAAATAAACGATGATATGTAGTCAAATCAGTACTGATCCATATAAAATTATATGAAAATGTTTCTTAACAAATATCAGTTATTTCAATGGAGACAACACAAATGTGTTTGTCGCGAAAAGCGCTAAACGACTGTTAGCTCTAAGCGCGAGAACAGCTGGTTGCCTGACAGCTGTAAGCTCGCGGACAGCTGGTCGCTTGCTGTCTGTCGGCGCATGGACAGCGAGTAGTCATCTCCATTTAAGGCGGTGTTGTGTGGTTGCGGTATCACAGCGGGGCCGTGCAAGTAAGCTTTTTTTTATTGCTTATGGTGGCAGACGAGCACGCAGCACACCTGATGGTAAGTGTCACTGCCCCCATGGACCTTTGTAATATCAAGGGTATAGCTGGGCAGCGGCCCACCAATACAAACACCAAATCCACCCAGTTGGGCTTCCGGCTTTCTCGCTCATCGAACGAAGCGCAATAGCACATTGCCATTATTCAGGTGTCGGTCTTCGGCGAGAGTGTGGTACTACCCGGACGCACTGGCCCGCGGCTGTACAAAGAGAACTGTCAACAGCGTGGTCCTACCAATAACAATGCGGCCCTTTTCATAGAAAATAAAATGTAATTATTTAACGGGAATGAAACAACAAATAAAATATCTATCCAGCGAGCGCTTTAGTTTTGAGTGAATGAATTATGCGCTCTATCAATGATGTTTAGCTGGCTTTACATATATGTTGAGATACTCATTGCTTGAGTTATATAGGGCAATCTATTTCCTCTTATTAGGCTTTGATAAAAAAAATAGGTTAAAATCTGGGCTATACAGAGTTCTGTAATCAGCTCTTATGAAACCCAGAATATTGTTCTACAGTCTGATTTGAACATTGTCTTGTTTTGTGACTGAACATATAGTGTTGTTAGGCAATCTGTTCATTTCTTTTTAAATATCGTTCGATAGCTTGACTGTATGATCGAAACGTTTACATAATTTTACAAAACTACAGTACGTTACTTCGTAGAACTTTCTGTTTAAAAGTTTAGAACACCTACCATAATGGATCACCACCACTATGGATGTAGTATCGCATGTGAAACCTCATTATTAGCTATCTTACTAATACGTATACGTAATAATATAAAAATGTCAATAATATTCGCTATTGTTATTATGCATAATGATAAAGATGTTAATAAGATAGAGAACTTAAATCATTACGAGACGATAAAATTTTAATGTTAAGCTGTGATAGCGATGTAGTTATTAAATGTGGTATGTCAGTGATTGAATATTAAATTAATGCGTAATCGTTATCGTAAAAATAAATATTGATATTTAATCATTATTTATTAATTAACAATGAAAACGTCAATTGATCGTAGTAGTTATTTTGCTAGTTTAATTAAGAGTTAAATGCTTGATCCCTTTTGTTCTAAGAGGGCAACATATATTGTTTTTTATCGTCTACAAAGATATGGTACAGTTTGTGATGCCGTGTGTACAGGCCATGTATTCCTGGGACCCTGATTTGTTTTTTGGGGCATCGTAATTGACAATTAGTAGGTTTATCTTCTTTGCTTACATTTTCGAAGCCTTGATTTACGACGCATTCTATTGTTTTTCACGGCGAAGGGTAGACGGCGAAGGGAGAAGGTAGAGGGACTAGACACAATCGACAAGTCCTGCATCAGAATGGCCCACTTCCCTTTCTTTTAAGCGTGGAGTTTGCGCTGCTGCTTTCGAAGCGAGCCAGTTGCATTGTTTTACTCGCTCCACGGGCGCCTGCAGAGCCCTGTGGTCAACAATTACATTATTGTAAGGACGATTAATGGAGTCGAATATCTCAATAATACTCTTTGACTGACCTAGGTTTTCTACGCAATAAATACCTCTTGATTGACAGTCATATTTAGGGATGCCACTGTTGGTTCTAGTAACTTTTGTTTCTGTTTTTCATACGAGCACAGCAGTGACCATTAATGTTAATAAAACAAATAATTGAATGACGACGAAATGAAATGGCAGACTTTTCGGGATGTCTAATGACATATATGTATGTACTATAGTAATCACAAAATAAAAGGCCCGTTTTGACTGTTCACGCCCAAGAAGTTCTCTATTTTTTACCGATCGAAATGTTCTAAAGGTAATTATATTTTTCATTGTTGGGTACCGCCCACTCGGCCAAGTGCCGTGCATAACGATTTTTTCATATTGTCCACAGACTATTAATAATCGGTTAAAGAAAAAATAAATCGATCAAAATATTTCTTTTAAGGTGGCCTCGCTCTTGTCCGGTTTTATTAATTTTAATACTAGTGTTTAGAATTATTGAATTTCACCAGCTGTGTATTGATCTTTACTGAAAGTTATGAGTTTGGAGCTAACAAACTCACAAATTGGGACAATGTCATATTTGTCGAAGAGATTTGGCTGAACTCGAATCATACCGTGCCGCAGTCGTGGACGGACGATACCAAGGCATCTTGCTCAAAAGTGCCAATGGGAAAAGGTGGACGCTTAATAATCTGCCACGCTGAATCAGCTGGGGGAAGTTTTTTTTTAATGATGCCTTGCTCGCAATTGAGTCTAAAAGTACAAAAAAACATTCACGAAGAAATGGACGCAAATAAATTCACAGAGTGGTTCAGCATGGACACAAAGTGATAAGAACGCCACCATACCATTGTCAGTACAATGCTTTCATCTG
The DNA here is from genome assembly GCA_905163515.2 of Lymantria monacha. Classification (NCBI taxonomy): domain Eukaryota; kingdom Metazoa; phylum Arthropoda; class Insecta; order Lepidoptera; family Erebidae; genus Lymantria; species Lymantria monacha. Next base: position 22,622,653 of record LR991082.1, read on the forward strand.
GGCTCAAATGAAAGGATACGCAGCACGCCACAATACAAAGCCACCATTCTCCACTAAGAAAATTATGACATTGTTGAATGAAGCTTGTGCCAAAATTACTAAAGAAGACTGGGCAAAAGTGGTAGAAAACTCGAAAATAATCAAGGAAGACTATGACAGAGACGTCAATATTGACAATATAATTGAAAATGAAATAATTATAGATACGGGTGACGATAGCTCAACTGACAATTTAGGCTCATCATTTGAAGAAAATGAAAAAATTAAATGAAGAAATTGAAGATTCACTTTTTCTCGATTTTTTATTTTGTGATTGAGTGAAACATTTACTCAATCACAAAATTGTGACACAAATATTAAATGATAGAAAATTGACCTTTCATAACATTGTATCATTTCAAAATACCTATAATATCAAAGTTTTAACTTAAATTTTCAAATCAGAACTTTAATCCAATACACTTTACAATACATATTCAAATCGATCAAACACTCATGCAAACTTGAATCGATTTATCGTGAGTATCGAGTACCGAGTCGTATGGTTATATCACTATATCCATCGCTAAGACAAATGTCAAAACGGGCCTTTTATTTTGTGACAACTATAAGCACAGTAACCGTCGCTTATGAGGTTTTAACAAATATCAAAGTGAATTAAATCATATGGATTTTCAATTCAGTGTGCTGAGTATCCTTTGCTACATAACTAATAATTGAATAATCACTCAATTTATTATTTTTAAATTTATTATTAAATTATCAAAAATTAATATATTTAAATAAAAAATGCATAGCTACTAATGCGGCTGAGAAAAACCTATTGTAGCAATTCATGTTATAGGATACTTTGACTTTATTATTATTAACACCAATACATAATCAGTCACGCAACAATTGGCCAGCATAATTAACTATTCGTGCGCTAAAACGACAATCAATCTTGACATGTAATAATTAAAGTAATAGATCATTGACGTAATATATCTAGAAAATTTATTTACATAAACATTTCTATTAAACAATATTGTTAATTAATTTTATTGATTACGAGTTTATTCATATTAAATATATCAATGAAAACCTTTTGAACGTTACACATGTTTGAAAAATATTGAGAGTGATAAATTGGAGGATTGCCGCTGAAATATCAAAATCGTCCTTGATAAATTACGACTCAGACCTTTTTATGACTACTACTATTTCACGCCTCTTAAGCGAAGCGTTGAGGGTAATGCTCTACTCCCGATGTATAAAAATCAAGGACTCTTCAAAACTAAAAATGACTGTATTTTTCTCACATTGCACTTATAGAATAATATTATCATACATATGTCAAGAAAAACATTCGTTTCAACGTATTTGATATTTTTAAAAAGCAATTATTTTGTTTAAAGTAAGAAAAAAATTGATAAAAAATATTCGAGGACGTCCGGATGTCTGTTCGTATGGATCTGGCACTCTCACTGCCGTAAAAAATAATACATCGAAGTATTTTTTAAATTTTTTAAGAGTTTCATAATCGCAACGCGCTGTTTAATTTCGAAAATGGCTTGGTAATTCTTTGTCATTTAATTACAATTAATAAAAAACTAAACTGCTTAGTCTTTAGTTTATGTATACCTTATGAAAATTGGGTTCGTTAACAATACTTGCAAGCTATGTTTTGCGCTACGTCGAGAATGGCGCGCAATTTCAAAAGTATTTATTTCTTTCATTTATGGAATTGACTAATAGTAAATGACAAGTAATAAAAAAAATAAGAGACATGCACTTTTGGATTTTTCAAACTAGGTATTTATAATCTATATTACCTTCTTAGATTATATTATTTATTGATAGGTCTCCGCGTGCACCGACTACGAGATACTCGTAGATACCGCATTACCTGAAATCAATAGCGTGGTAAATGCAGCAATATTGTATTCTAATGTGTATAAGATATTTTGCAAGGATGCTAGTGTGCGTGAAAAATTGTATCGCCAACTGCTTAACTATACTCAGTATACTCGATTAATAGATTTTTTTACGAAATTATTATAAGAATGGATTCTTCATTTTTAATAATTTATTTATTTATCTTATAATTTTTACAAACAACGAATAATAATATGGTTATACAATATGAATGGTACAAGATTGTATATATTGAAGGACACGATATTTAATGGGCATATGTAACCATTCAAATATAATAAAAAGAAATTAACAATAAACCTCAACAAAATTAGTATTAATGTCCAGACAGATACACTGCCCACTACACCACCATATTACAAAAATAACTATTAAATAATAAAATAACAAGTACCTATTACCTATAAAATATAAGAAAAGGAAAATTCGAAATAAAACCCTATACTAACTTGTCTGAACTGTAGGTCAATTTCCCTCCCATTTATGAGCCGACAGCATGATTATAAAATATAATAATAGTTTTGATGTAATGTCATCCACGGGGATTTGTTTTTGTATATACGTGGCAACACTCAATTGCGTTGTTAATATTTTGTCACTTTGGCAATCACATTATGTATTTTATGTTTTACCGATGGTATGCAATCCTAATGTCGTTTTTATTTCTTCTTGTATTTTTATATAGTTTCACTACGCAAATTTAATACATAACTTAACACACCTATCTGACTACTAGACGCTTGCAGCAAGAATAGCTCGGAGACCATTTCAGCGTAGATTTAATTACCGCATTGTACAGGTGCGCCTATAGTATCTTATTGGAGCAAGTGGCGACCTATCAACAACCTAAGATTACCTTATTGAAAAAAAGGGGAGTTTGCTTGTTTGTAGTTTAAATTTGAAGTTACTTGGTGTCGATATTTATATCGAAATCAAGTAAATTTGAGAAATGATACATCTTCCTCTACTCTTGTCCGCCGTTCCGTTTGGGCCATAAAGGCATCAGAGTATAAAAATAATGCTATAAATGCAAATTCTTTTTTAATAGCTTACAAGTCAGCGAATTTTGTTTAATAGATTTCATTAAAAATAAGGTTAATCTCCGTATCAAATTAAGGCTGCAGTTCTTTTATAGCTAATGGTGATTGATTCATAATGATGATGGCTCTTCCATATACTGAATTATAAATGATGATGTCATAATATAACTAGCAGTACCCACCGTTTGGTCCACATAAACTAATAAATGATTTTTTTTTACATAAATATAATTAAAAACATACAACAATTACTGTTATATTTCTTATTACTTAAACGCCTTAAAAGTGGTATTTTCCGTTTTGGTTCAATATTATCGTTACTGTTTTATTTGCATATAGCAACTGTATGTCATTCTCATTAACCTGCTCTAATCCTGTTACTTAGGGTTGAAGTAATGTGCGATCCTCGTACATCGTACATGTTAGAAAAGTTATTGGCAATAGTTGTATGACCGACCACCTGTCTGATGTCTACCCTCCTTGAACATATAATTGTTAAAGAGACGGCATCAGGCAAAGTTGGCCTAGGTCGATATAAATAAAACGATGTATAAAGAGGGTAACAATGGAGTTACCAAGCCTGGCAGGCGGGTTAGCAATTATTGTTGATGTTATAAGTTTCCCCGAATAGTACTGCTACGCTATCCTGGTGATTCCCAGACGATCTTTACAACTTCCACGGCAAATTAATGGGTGGTGACACTCTATTCTTAGTTTGTCACTCAATGGATATTATAATACGTATGGAATCAATTGTAAATGTCAATACATGTATAAAATAACACTATATTTTTTAGTTCCGCATTTTGCAAACCACTAATAGCCGTGTTGATATATTATAGTTATTACATACTTCACAGTTAATTCTAGTGTACATTTTATATCATATAATATTATTTGTCATCAACGAGACAGATATTAGTCTCGTTGATCTTAGTTACATATATATATATATATATATATATATATATATATATATATATATGCTACGTGATCCTGAGGTACTGAGTTGGAATATTAAGCCGAGTAAGAAATGCAAATCTCTTTGATTTTCTAAGAATATCATGGCACCAAGCTTGGGGGTTTGTGAATAACAACATCCCCAGTCTCAAATAATAGAGAGTTTTTAGTTAATATGTGGCAGAATGTGTTTGTATTTCTGCTTACCACTTCAAAAAAAAAGATGTAAGTTTATAAAAGTTCTCCCGTGACCATGAACGCTGTAAAGTCTTCGAAACATTAGGAAATTCAAAATCAAATACAAATGTGATAGAATCTGTAAGGATAGTTTTATTTCAAATGTTTAATACTCGCGTACCCGTGTGGCGACGGGATAGAATACATGTGTCGCCACCCCTTGCTTGCCCGTGGGAGTTGTAAAAATCGGGTGAGGGTTCACCAGGAGAGTGGGCAGCAGCTCTCTCCTGGAATACGTATAACACCACACTGCGATCGCCAACCCGTCTGCCAAGCGTGGCGATTATGGCTTTAAACCCCTTAATGAGTAACACAATTAAAAAAACGGCCCCCAGTCACGGCAGCTCCAATATCCTACGGGTTCATCGTGGTAGCGGGCCTGGTAGCGATGGAGTAGGGGGTGCTAAGAATCCCCGACAGCGATCCGGCTACCAATCAAAACGACACATGGTCTTGGTAACACACAACATTCGGACGCTTAGGACCGACGAGAAGGTCATCGAGCTGGAAGAGGAATTGAGCAAAATCCGCTGGGACATTGTAGGATTTTCAGAAGTGCGAAGAGAGGGCGTGGGCACGATGATCCTCCGGTCTGGAAACTTGCTCTTCTACCGGGAGGGACTTCACCCGTCCCAAGGCGGTGTAGGGTTTATCGTTCGTAAGTCTCTCGTAGAGAACGTGGAGAGGATCGAGAGTGTGTTGACAAGGGTAGCGTACCTTATACTCAGAATTACCAAACGGTATTCGTTGAAGGTCATACAGGTATACGCACCGACCTCGGCATACTCCGACGACGAGGTGGAGGCCTTTTACGAGGACATCTCGAAAGCCATACACGCGTCCAAAACCCACTTCACGGTGGTTATGGGAGACTTTAACGTGAAACTAGGCAAATGGAGTGATGATGAGTTGAGAGTGGGGAACATGGATATGGACAGAGAAACTAGAGGGGCCAGAAACTGGCTGAATTTCTGGAGAAGGAAAACCTCTTTATGATGAATTCCTTCTTCAGAAAGCAGCCGCATAGGAAATGGACCTGGATTAGCCCCGATGGTTCAACAAAAAACGAGATAGACTTCATCTTGTCGGACAAACGACATATATTTAATGATGTCTCAGTGATCAGCAGGATTAAAACTGGGAGCGATCACCGAATAGTACGAGGCACATTAAATATCCACGCAAAAGTCGAACGGTCACGCTTAATGAAGTCTACCCGCCGACCTATACGTGTCCAATACCAGAACCTCGAAAGCTCTCAACTCGAACTACATAATCGCTTCCAATGTCTAGACGAGTGCGAATCGCCGAACGATATGAACAACAGGTTCGTGGAAACTGTCCACGCGGTTGGGTCAAAGTTTTTCAAGGCTCACCGCACCAATAGACCTAAAAACTTTCTGACCAGACTCTCAGGCTCATGGAGCGGAGAAAAGAAATGACAGTACAGTTCAGCTGATTGGTCCGAATACAGGCAGCTAAATAGGCAGATTGCCAGGTCTGTGCGTCGCGATATTCGCCAATTTAATACGCTCCGTGTTAAAGAAGCGATAGAGCGGAACCGAGGCTCAAAAATGTTCGCACAAGATCTGTCTATTGGGCAAAGCTAAATGACTAAGCTGTAGACCGATGACGGCACTGTCATTTTATCCCAAAGTGAGATCTTGGGAGAGGTCGAAAGGTTCTATCGACAGTTATATAAATCATCCCGAAATCCTGTTGTCGGTTTGGTCCAAGATCCCAGATCCAAGCTAACTCGGCACTATACCGCAGAAATCCCGGACATTAGCTTGTGCGAGATCAGAATGGCTCTCGAACAACTTAGAAACGGTAAGGCACCGGGAGATGACGGAATTACGGCAGAGCTCCTGAAGGCAGGCGACAAGCTGGTCTTAAAAGGCTTTCTCTTAGTCCACAAACGCTATACACAGAGGCCGATTGTATTCCTCGGTCTTCTGGATAATCTGCCGAAGCGTGAGGATATGGTCTATGGTGCTATAGCCTTTTCGAAAGCCAGCTTGTTCGGGCGGCTGGAAGTCATCGAGCTTGCACGTGAGTCGATTGGTAATGACCCTCGAAAACAACTTGTAGATGTGGCTCAAGAGTGAGATGGGTCTGTAGTTCTTTAGAAGAGCTTTGTCGCCCTTCGTGAAGAACAGCACCACCACACTCTTGATCCACGACTCTGGAACGTCGCCCCCGAGGATAACGGAATTAAATAGCTTCTGAAGGGCTTTTAAGACCGGCTTGTCGCCTGCCTTCAGGAGCTCTGCCGTAATTCCGTCACCTCCCGGTGCCTTACCGTTTCTAAGTTGTTCGGGAGCCATTCTGATATCGCACAAGCTAATGTCCGGGATTTCTGCGGTATAGTGCCGGGTTAGCTTGGATCTGGGATCAGTCAGATTTTAAATGTGTTAACTAAACTAATCTTTCCGTGTGGTGACGGATTAAGAATACAATTCACAACCTCCTATTTTTACCCGTGGGTGATCGTAAGAGACGACTAAGGTATATAATAACGCATATAACATCTATGCAAGAGAAGGGACACTCGAAACTAAACCCTATACCAACATGTCTGACCAGCGGCAGCGTGGTGTAGTAGGTCAATTTCCCTCCCGTTATGGAGGAGGCTCAAGCCCTACAGTGTGACATATATGAACTGAGATGGAATGTAATGATTAACTAATCTATTTAGCAAGAAAGTAATATTGGGCTTATGGCCAGTGACCATCAATTTCAACAAATACAATTCACCCTTTATTTATAAGCAGGTGTCGTAAAAGACTGCTAATGCAAATGAACAGATATCATTGCAAAAGAAGCTAAATACGAAATCAACACAGATGTGACGATCGTGGTTTATTAAGTTTTTTTTTCTAACTGTAAAGGACAGAGAAGCCCTTACCCGATAAGATCCCGATGAATACAAGGACATATATATACACTGCAAAGACTGTCGATAGAAAATTTCCCAAATCACTTTCTATTTTTTTCATTTTGATTGTATAATATATTTTTATATAGGCGAGAGATACACATAACACCCAACACATTTCGTTATTTACGCACTTTTTTATCTATTACTGTTTAATGCACACAGTTGCAGACTTGTGCGTTGCGCTTGCCATTGCAAATTTCTTGATGGAATATCTCAAAAATATATTTTATTCGCACCATGGTTAGATTAACAATGATAAGCTATTAACTCAACTGTCAACAGTAGCTGTTAACCCAATGAGACAGTCACTAGTCCGTAAGAAAATTCTATAAACTACTCTACAACTACTGTGCATGTTTATTAGAATCGATTAGATGGATTTAAAAATACGACTTGACCTTGTTATTGTAATACATGACCCAAATAAAGGTCTACGTTTATTAGATTAATAAGTAGTACAATGCGGGTAGACTAATAGAGTTAGTGAAATAATTTACAGACCATATTTTAATAACTATATAAACGGCATCACTCGTTTTAATGTATAGTTTATCAATAAATTCTTCCATTCCACGGTAAGATTGTTTTTCTAAAAGAAATATACACCATGTCCTTACTTGTATCTTTGAAAAATTTTATGTAAAATTTTAAGATCAACTGGAGTAAGAGAGGTTCGAAAGAGTAACAAATAAAAAAAAACACGTTGGTATTTATAATATTAGTGAAAAAGAACTAATTAGACTTGATACTCTCCGAGATTACAAGATTATACTTCACTATGACCGTCCGACTCAGGGCTCTCTTGTGGCGACCACAGGTCAGGGTCATTTACGGATACCGCACGATGGAGACCGATGCAACGTGCGCATTGGTCGGAATACCACCATGGGACTTGGAAGCGGAGATGCTCGCCGATCTGTATCAGCAGCGTTTCACCCAGTGAACTGGCCGCATGGCGTGAGGACGCCCGCCGGAACATCATTGCCCGTTGAGTAACGCGGCTGGAAAGGCCTCGATTCGGTGTACGTACCGTAGAGGCCCTCCAGCCCGTACTGGTGGAATGGATGGAGCGGGGGTACGGAGTCCTCTCTTTCCGGCTGGTGCACGTCTTGTCGGGACATGGATACTTCGGCAAGTACCTGTACACGGTTGCAAGGAGGGAGTTGACCCCGCCCTACCAATAGTGCGGTAGCGACGAGGGCACAGTACAGCATACTTTCAAGGTTTGTACGACCTGGGCTCGGAAACGCTAGCGTCCTCGTCGCTACCATCAGTGCCGACCTGTCGTCGTGAAAGCAATGGTCGACAGCGAGAGGAATTGGGACGCGGTCGCCGCCTTCTACGAGACCATCATCTCGCAGAAGGAAACGGCGGAGCGAGTCCGGGAGGATTTCTTTCATGGGGACTCGCGCCGCCGCCGGCGTCTGGGGCGGCGTAGGCGTGAGTACCTGCATCTTATGCCGCCCTAGCCGAGGCAGCAGGCGACCGGACCGGGGATTAGTCTGATCGCCTCAGAGTGAGGACGACGCCCCGACGCTGAAAACTATCTGCACGTCGGCTGAGAGGATACCCGCGAGGGCAGACCACCGGGTGGGCCACCGACGAAAAAGACCGAGTTCCGGTGACCCATCCACACGGGGTCGAGAGGTACATAGCGTTTCTTCCGTCGCCCCGGACGAATTAGCAGGGTGTAACCACTACATAGCCCGCCACCAAAAAAAAAGACTCAGTGACGATTAATGGGTTTGCAATTGTACAGAGATCTATCGTATACTTTGAAGACTATAAGAATACTAACTAAACGCGGAGAAGGAAGTAAATAATTTATAAAACATTTTAATGCTATTTACGTAATTAAATTTTATGTATCCGTATGACACATACACACAGCATAATTTAAATTTTTGCTTTCAAGGTATGTTACATACCTATGTACCGTGTTGTGGCGGCTACGAATACTACAAATTCAAACATTGCTCATAGGTGTAGTAAAAGACCAACTGAGAGCTAGACCAATTCTACCTAGAACCGTGTTGATTGCATTCCCAAGAAGGGTTACCGTCAAGCAGGCGATCAGTTGTAAAATTTGGCTAAAACTCTATGCCTCACATCCTACTCTTCTTACTTCTAATGGAAGATATATTGAGCTAATATCAAAGTATTTGCACTAAGTGCAGTGCAGGAGGATGACGTTGCACTCAAAGTACGAATATATTTAATAACAAGAATAATACATGCAGTCAAATTACTTAGAAAATGCCTATGCATTCTACTTACTTTTAATATCTAGTCAAAGTACACTCATAGATATTTATTATAGATAAGTATGATCTCACGCTATTGATAACGACAGTAAACATAAGATAAAAATCAATACGTTGAATTAAATTAAAATAAGTGTACATAGAACTAACATTTTATTAAAATTCATTTGATATACGTAAGTCTTACTACATTCATCAGCATACAGATGTTTATTTACTATTGGCCAAAAAACTGCAGTCTGAAGGCGATAATGCTATAATCGCCACACTTAGCAGGCGGGTTGGTGATCGCACTTGGTGATTGATATAAGTTTCACAGGGCTTCTCTGTCCTTTACAGTTAGAAAAAAAAACTTAATAAACCACGATCGTCACATCTGTGTTGATTTCGTATTTAGCTTCTTTTGCAATGATATCTGTTCATTTGCATTAGCAGTCTTTTACGACACCTGCTTACAAATAAAGGGTGAATTGTATTTGTTGAAATTGATGGTCACTGGCAATAAGCCCAATATTACTTTCTTGCTAAATAGATTAGTTAATCATTACATTTCATCTCAGTTCATATATGTCACACTCTAGGGCTTGAGCCTCCTCCATAACGGGAGGGAAATTGACCTACTACACCACGCTGCCGCTGGTCAGACATGTTGGTATAGGGTTTAGTTTCGAGTTTCCCTTCTCTTGCATAGATGTTATATGCGTTATTATATCCCTTAGTCGTCTCTTACGATCACCCACGGGTAAAAATAGGAGGTTGTGAATTGTATTCTTACTCCGTCACCACACGGAAAGATTAGTTAACACATTTAAAATCTGACTGATAATACTTTAATCTAGCATTACTAAAACAAATTCCACATAGCATAGTTATTACAATAGTAATATAAATCTTACAACGAGATACGCTCACATCTTACGTCGGTGATGGTATCGCAATGGTGCAAATGTATACGATGATTACTACCTGTCACATAAAACAATTTACGGCCATGCAATTGTTAATCTTCGCCCCTTTTGTTTATTTATCGGTCATAAATTTAACAAAGGCAATTAACATAGGTCACAGGCAACAGTATGAACATTGTATCTTTTTACCGACTTGTGTTTCATTAGCCTAATGGATTATGAGCTTATCTTATAGAGCCTTTTTTTTCTTTGCGATGGACTATGGATGTGGTCGCGCCAAATCGGTCTGGGGTGACCGAAGAGGCGACGCCCAACCTCACAACCTCACAGACCCACCCTACAAAAATTTCTCTCTTCGCCGTGCGAGCGGGCCACCGGTACCCAATCTTTGTCTTCGGTGGCCTCACAGACCCATCCTGCAAAAATTCCTCTCTTCGCCGTGCGAACGGGCCACCGGTACCCGATCTTTGTCTTCCGTGGCGTCACAGACTCACCCTGCATAAATTCCTCTCTTCGCCGTGCGAGCGAGCCACCGGTACCCGATCTTTGTCTTCAGTGACTTATCATATAGAGCCTTTTTTTTTTTTTTTTTTTTTTTTTATTGGTGGGCTATGGGTGCGTCTCGCCCCGCTGAATCGGTCCGGGGTGACGGAAAGGCGGCGCGTGACCCCATAGACCCACCGTAAAACCTTCTCTCTTCGCCGTGCGAGCGGACCACCGGTACTCGATTTTAACTTCGGTGGCCCGCCCGGCGGTTTACCCTCGCGGGTTCTTCTCGTCGACGCCCCTACAGATTTCGCCGTCGGGGCGTCGCCCTCACGCGGTGGCCTCACGTCGGGTGACCGGACAATTCCCCGGTCCGATCACCCGAGGCCTCGGTTAGGGCGGCATCAGGCGCAGGTATTCGCGCCTGCGCCGCCCCGGCCGCTGACGGCGGCCCGGGTCGCGGGACTCCTCCCGGACTCGTTCCGCCGCCTCCTTCCGCGAGATGACAGCCTCGCAGAAGGCGGCGACCGCGTCCCAGTTCCTGACGCTGTCGACCATCGCTCTCGCGACAGCCGGCAGCGCCAGGTCGGCACCGATAACAGCGACGAGGTCACGGCGCTGCCGGTCAAAGCCCGGACACGCCTCCAGCGTGTGTTGCGCCGTGTCCTCGTCACTGCTGCAATGGTGGCAGAACGAAGTCCACTCCCTTTGCGCGACCGTGTGCAGGTAAAAGCCGAAGCATCCGTGCCCCGACAACACCTGCACCAGTCGAAAGGAGAGGACTCCGTGCCGCCGCTCCATCCACTCCATCAATACGGGCCGGAGAGCCTCGACGGTGACGACACCGTGTCTAGGCCTCTCCAGCCGCGTAGCCCAACGGGCGATGACGTCCCGGCGGGCGTCCTCGTGCCAGGTGGCTATCTCGCTCAGCGATGGGGAGCCACCTTCGTCGCGCAGTGAGGTCACCCGCCGGTAGAGGTCGGAGAGCATCTCCGCCTCTAGGTCCCACGGGGGTGTCCCGGCCAGTAGGCATGCCGCCTCGGTCGATACCGTGCGGTACCCGCGAATGGCTCTGACCGCCATGACTCTCTGGGGTCTCCACAGAACAGCCCTGAGCTGGGCGTTCAGAGCCCTCGCCCACACGGGTGCGCCGTACATGGCCATAGAACGGATCACCCCCGCATACAGCCGTCGGCCCTCGAAGCTGGGTCCGCCCACGTTCGGCATGAGCCGCGAAAGGGCGGACGCCGCGCCGACCAGCCGGGGAGCAATTCGGCGAAAATGCTCCCGGAACCACCATCGCCCGTCGAGCACCAGACCCAAGTACTTCATATGGGCCTGGATGCTGATGTGGACGGAGTTGACGACTAGCGAGACGCCGATTGGCGGCCTTACGCGTGGCCCATGGAACAATAGGGCCTCCGTCTTATTTAGGGCCACCCTGAGCCCCAGCGCCTCGATTCGCCCGACCATCTCCTCGGTGCCGAGAGTGGCCAGGCTCGCCGCCTCTTCGAGTGTCCTGCCCCGGGCTGTGACGAGCGTATCGTCAGCGTAGCATATCACGCTCAGCCCGGGGGGGAGACTCCCTCTCAACGCCCAGTCGTACCCGATGTCCCACAGAGTCGGCCCCAGAACCGACCCCTGTGGAACGCCGCACGACATGGACGTCCGCACAATGTCCCCTGCGGGACTCGCGCAGAGGACACTGCGCCCTTCCAAATAGTCCGCCACCAGCCGCCTCAGGTACAAGGGCACCCCATGGAATCGGAGCGCCTCCCTGATGCAGCTGAATGGCAGACTATTGAATGCGTTGGCGATGTCCAGCGACACCGCCAACAGCACTCCCCCGCCGGTGACAGCCTCCGCGGCCGTCTGCCTCAGTCGTAGCAGGGCCCCGATGGTCGAACGCCCCCTTCTAAAACCGAATTGAGCGTCCGACAGATCGGGCCCCACCTCCTCCAGGTGTTGAACGATGCGGGCAGCGAGGATGCGCTCCAGCAGCTTACCCACATCGTCGAGGAGCACGATGGGCCTGTAGGCCGACGGCGAATCCGGGGGCCGTCCCGGCTTTGGCAGGAGAACCAACCTCCCCTCCTTCCAGCACTCAGGGAACCGCCCAGACGCCAAACAGGCGTTGTACAGCTGCCTGAGGCGAGGCTCGAGGTGCTCGAGGAGCGACGTCAGCACCCGGACTGGTATTCCGTCCGGGCCGGGGGCCGTGGTCGCGGAACGAATCCGCGCCACAGCTGCTCCCACTTCCGTCTCCGTCACGGGCGGAATACTCTCGTCGTCAGCCTCCCGGTCTTGTTCTGGCGAGGCCATGACCGGGGGCGTGTGTTCCGACTGCCGTGGAAACAGCTCCTCGACCACCCTACAGAGGAAGTCAGGCTGGAGGGTCTCGGTGAGGGGGGGGGGGGGCCTGCACGCGAAGCTTGTTCAGCGACGCGCGATACGGGCGACCCCAGAGGTCACGGTCGAGACCGTCCAGCATCTCCTGCCAACTCGCGTCCTTGGCGGCTCGGATGGCCAGCCGAAAGGCCGTCCGCGCATCGCGGTACGCCTCGTACAGCTGGCCCTCCCGCTCAGCGTCGCGGTGACGCCGCCGGCTGCGGGTGTAGGACCTTCGGGCTCTCATACATGCCGCACGAAGGTCCGCCAATCTTGGGGACCACCAGTAGACCCCCTGCCTCGGAGGTAGACGCCGCCGCACTCTGGGCATGGCCGCATCGCAGATCTGCGTTAACGCACTGCGGATGCGGACAGCCTCGGCGTCCACCCCGTCCGCTGGGGGCGGTGAGGACAGCCACGTGTGAACGATGACCGCCTCCGCCAGTAGGTCCCTGTCAAGACGACCCACAGCCCACCGCGGAAACGCGGGAGCTCCGTCCGCCCTGTGACCCCTACCGGGGTCCCGGAGAGGGGAGACCTCCATCCGGATGTACCGGTGGTCCGATAGGGTCTCCGCCTCTTCCAGGACACTCCAGTTCCTCACCCGTGGTGCGACAGCGGGGCTAGCGAACGACAAGTCCACTATCGACCCGCCCTGCTGCCGCACACACGTGTTCACTGAGCCCCTGTTAAGAACACAGAGGCCCAGTGAAGCCGCCCACTCGATGACCGCCCGCCCGCGGTCGTCCGTCATAGGGGACCCCCACGCCGTGGATTTGGCGTTGAACCAGGACGAGGCCCGGTGCTAGTCGCCGTATCGAGGCCTCCAGGTTGGTGAGGGAGGCCCCGAAATCGTCCATTCTCCTGGTAAGGGAGAGGTATACGCTGTAGAGCGTGACCCCTCCCCACTCCGCCGCGACAAATTCCTCGCCCCTATCCAAAAGAGACAAGGACGGGAAGTGCCGCTGCGTTGAGACGACGATTGCCGCAGTTCCGTTTCGGCTGACCACCCAATTGGGGCGATCAGGCACGCAGTACGGTTCCGCGACTACGGCTGCACCAATCGACCACTCCGCCATGGATTGCAGGAGTAAATCCTGCGCACCGGCGGAGTGGTTGGTGTTGGCTTGCAAGAGGTGGTGCATGGATGGTGTAGCCATTAACGGGCTGTATCCATGACCTCCCCCTCGCCGGCGGGCGATCGGACCGCGCTAGGAGCGGGAGCGGCCGTGGTCGGAGGGCCGCCCCGCCCCTTTGGGGCCGAAGCTGGAGGTTTGCACGCCCCAGAGCCCATGCGGTGCTTGGCGGGCTTATTGCCCGCCGCACACGCGGGGCAGTGGGGCGGGGCGGCGCAAGATGCCGCCACGTGCCCGGTTTGACCGCAGCGGAAACACAGTCCGCCGCAGTCGAAGCAATTAGTGCACGTCGGTCGAGTATGTCCGACCGCCATGCACTTATAGCACCTCGCAGGCCGGTGCTCAAGCACGGTCACCCGCGCCGAGCTCCAGCCCACGAGGAGCCTGCCTGAGCCGGCCAGTTGCCTGACCGACTCCACCGGGCACTGCGCCCAGGCGGCACCTACGCCGCCCGGACCGGGGCGGATGACACCAACCCGGACGGTGTCTATGGGACACCCGGTTCTCGAGGCAATAGCCTCCCGGATGTCTTCCACCGTCACGGAGTCGTCCAGACCCGCGATGCGCATTTCGGCGCACTTGACGGGCCTGGCGATCCTGATGCCACCCTCCTCGGCAAACAAACCTCGCAGCTTGTCAGCTACGCTGTCGGCCGTCTTGGAGCCCTCGGCCCCGGGGAACTCGAGGATTCGAGCCCCTGTCCGGCCCTTGCGGGTCCTGGCTTCGACGCCTCCAATATCGGAGACGTCTAGCTCCCGCCGGGCCTTCCTCAAGACGGCCTCGTAGCTGAGGCCCTTCTCAGCCGCCTCAGGCAGCACAGTGATCACCACTGCGGCTGTCTTCGGCGACTTGAGCCCCTTGCGCGGCCTCTTCTTTTTACCGGCTCCTGCCTGTGAAGCGGGAGCGGGGACCTCAGCGGCGCGCTTGGCCTCCGCTCTCCTTCTCTGACCGCGACTCTTCCGGTCGCGCTCGGCCACCTGCCAACCCTCGGGCGCAGCAGGCGCGACAGGCGCGGAAGGCGCAGTCGTTGACGCGCTGGTCGTCGCCGGCGGTGTTGTTGCCGACGATGACTGCGGTCCGGCAGGAGCCGGTACCGTCCTCTTCCTAGGTTTCGGCGCGGGCCCCTTGGGCTTGGGCGCACCCGCGGCCGCGGCGTAGCTGCCACCCACGCAGCCACCCTGACAAGGCAACGGGGCGGGGGTTGATGCCACATGCGACCGCTTGTCCGCGGCGAGAGCCGGCCGAACACGTGGTTCTGGAGGCAACTTTGCCTCCAGAACGGCCACGCGCGCATCGACGAGTTTCCCGACTGCGTCGATGATTTGGCGCAGGGCCTCATCCGGTAAGCCTCCCACCGCAAGTATCGGGGTCAGCTGGGCGTCTTCGGGGGCCCGTTCCGCGGCGCCTGGCGGCTTTGGCGCCGCAGGGACGCCAGCCGGCGGCATGCGGTCCGCAGCGAGAGGCGTCATCCTCACCACGGGGACCCGTTTCGCCGCGGCGACCGCGCCAGCGTCAGCCGGCGACGCGCGCTTCACAGCGGCAGGCGTCTTTCTCGCTGCGGGGACGGGTGTCACGGTGACGCCAGTGCCCAGCGTCGTCGGCGCGAGCGCGAGGCGGCTTTGGCGCTGCAGCGGCCGCTGAGTGGCCGGCCTTGGCCGGTGGCGCAACTGGCGCAGGCGGCGCGAGTAGCGCCATTTGCGCCTTTAGGTCGGCCACGTCCTTCAGTAACTGGCGGTTTGCCCGCCGCATCCCCGCCAGCATGTCTCCCAACTGCCGGTTCCGGGTCCGTATGGCCGACATCTCGCCAATAAGGCGGGCATTTTCGGCCCGCAGGTCGGGGGGGTCGCCGTTGGCGCGGGCAGCGACCGCCGCCGCCCTTTCTTCTTCCGAGGCCCCTCGCCCTCTTCGGGAAGCCGGCACCTTAGGTGGGGGCATGCTGGCCACGCTCCCCTCCGAGTCGGCACCCGAGCTGCCACCCTTACTTAGGCGGCGCTTCCTCACCTGCGAGGGGAGGGCCTTCTCCTTGGTCGTCAGCGTTGTCGCTGTCGCCGCCGGGCTCTTTGCCACAAGACGCGCTGACGACCTGGCGGGGGTTTCAACAGCCGGCCCGCTATCCTTCTCGGACGGCCCTGCGGGAATGTCACCGCCCTCGTCCATTTTGGCGGTAGAACCGCCACCCCCATCTTCCCCGGACGGCTCTGCGACATCGCTGTCGCCCTCGTCCGTCGACGGCTCCGTTTCGGCTCTACCGCCGTCCTTCCTCGCTTCCGCGGCAGCAGCCTTTCTGCGCGCTCGCCGCTCCTCCAAACGCCGTTTGAAGCTAGAGGTCTTCCCCCGGCTCCTCCTGGGCGACCTCCGCTTCGGTGTTGTTTGGGCCTCCATGTGCTGTGCCGGACCCTCGGCGGACACCTCGAGTCCCGAGGACGAGGCGTCGTTTTGGTCAGTTTTGCGTTGGCATGACCGGGCCTTGAGGTGGGAATCATTATGATCCCCGTCGTAAATATTATTAAAATTGAGAGTTTCCATAATGATCCCACGAGTGTGGGAGAAACTATGACGTCGACCCGGGCAGAGATCCCTGTACCCGGGCAAGCCTACATTTACCAACCAGGGGGGCAGCCGGTACCCTGGCTGGAGCGTGCTAAGAACAGAACAACCCATCTGCCATGCATCTTCTCGCCGCACGCCAAAACTTAAGATTATGGGTGATTTTCGAATTCGAATGTACATTCGAAATTCTTTATAGAGGTTGTCTTCCTCGCGGTCCGGGCGGTTAAGCCAAGACCCTCGTTCCTGAAACTAAGACAAGCAAAGAATCAGGTTTACGATTTGACGACGGTGGCGGTGGAACATGCCTGCCCAGCCCTCAAATGAATGAGTGACTGAGCCCGTCGCGGATTCGCGTCCGGTCACCTTCTACGGATAGAAGGCTAGGAGCGAAGCGCCAGATATTCGCTACGGACGACAGTACAACAGAAGAACTGGGGACCGCCGTCCGCACCCAGGGTACACCGCGTGGAGGTTTCTGACATCGTACCCCTTATCATATAGAGCCTAGAGGCATAGCAATGTAGTAAATTAGGTAAAAAAAAGGAGTTGCTATCAACTAGAAAGTACATCGTTGTAAATATTTCATTAATATTAAGATAAACTATACATATAAATGTATCCACTTAAGAACTCAAAGAAATTATTGTCGCATTATTTTCATTAATTTAGTCTGCTAATAACTGTGACAGTTTTTTTTTTAAATTATAGTGTACATTAATACGTGTATCTAAAATATCGGATAAGTTTTTAGGATAATTGCGGGCATAGAGAGGTGTGTGAAATTTGGCACAGTTACAGTTTATAAGAAGATGGGAGTGCGGAAAGCTAATATTTTCAAATAATGAATAATATGAATATTTTCAAATAATTAGAAATACATTATTTAAATGAAAATAAACATTATGCATACTATGACACATACATACCTATCTATATATTTTAAATACAAAAAAATGTTTCTATGTCTGTTATAGACTTTGCAATAATGCAACCTAAGTGCCCCAAACCGGTTTCATTAGAAAGGTAATAATCCGAAGATGGTTTTGGACCATTAATATAATGCATCTGCACCCGGTAGGGTGACGCTGCGATTGATTTTAAGGAATCGTATTTTCTTTTTTTTTTTAATATGAATAGAAGAACAGCTTTTGTTGAATTAGCTAGTGTAATATACATATTAATATACTTATGATTTCTATAATTTATGCGTGTACTGAAATAAAAATATTTATATTAATTTTATAGCATTTGTTTTGATTTTTACCTACCCGACGTTTCGAACGCTTATAGGTCATGGTCACGGGAGGATTAAGGTGTGTCAGGCCAACATTTTTTCTCTACCCGCTACAGTATTAGTTATTAAGTTTAGCCCACATTTTTGATTTAAATTCATTGCCAATAAAAAATGAGAATTATTATACATATATAAAAATTAGATTATTTTTTTTTGTCAGTTGTTACTAAACATACTGTAAGTTCCTCATCCCGGAAACCATGGCTACTGACAGTAGAATGTCTATTGCGGTTCTATCTTAAAGGCGTCCCGGATAAGATTAGCCATATCCTGAAACGTGCTGCCATTAAAACTTATTTTTCAAAGATTTCCAGCATAACTTCTAGTTTCTGAGTGTAGTGTGTTCAAACAAACAAAATCTTCAGCTTTATTATAGTAATATAGATCAGGTATATCATAAACTAAACTAAGAGAAGCTTAGAGATTATTTACATGAGAATTGTGTCGCTTTCCAAACGCCTACTCATTTTGTCTACAAGATTACTTAAAAATTAGCTTTATCGCAAGGTGGATCTATAAGAAAATATTGAATTTTATTTTCTATATCTTTACGCATAACGTAAGTAGTTGTTGACGAATGAGAATTCGTAAAGGGTATTTTTTATTATGCAAAGACTTTCTATTAAAATTTGTATATATTTTAATAAAGATATATTATACTTAAAACTTTCTTTACAACATGACGGTTTAAATAGCAAATCTTACCAAATTTGCTATAATAAATTATCATATTTTATTTGTAAACATAGTTATCTTATTTGATTGACTTACAAATATGTTAATGAAAATCTAAATTAATTAAACGTTCTCATTTAGTTACGGTTTTCACATATTTTTGGATATGTTGTTTATAGATATTTTTCACTATAAAGGTAAGACATAATTAACAATGCGATACCATTCTCGACAAAGGTAAAAAAAAAATGCAATATAATCTTTCATTTGCATAACATTAATAAAACGTTTACATAATCCTTATCAGTTGCACTTACGGAATTATCGAAAAATGTTTGATAAATGTTTTTACGACACTGGCGCTTTGTGCCGATATATTGAATAGAATTGGTATATGCATACTAGGTATATAGATGGATAACTCAATTTATATAGTATACATATCTATTGATCCATAATTTGACCATAAATAACTATAGGGCTTATATTTTTTTCCCAAAGGTACACTTACCACCAGCGGCCAATGCATGTTTTGTAGTATGTCAGAACATGATTACATGTTCTGACATAATAGAAATTACTAATTAAGAAACTTCTTTAGAGCTTTGTGTGTTAATAATATATATATATATATATATATATATATATATATATATATATATATATATATATATATATATATATGTATATGTTTTTAACCGTCGAAAAAAAAACGGAGGAGGTTCTCAAGTTGACGCGTATATGTTTTATTTATGTATGACCAAGCACAATTTTTTATAGATTAGTCCGATTTTGATAATTATTTTTTTTATTCCAAAGGGTAAAAAAGTCCAACACTGAGGGTAGGAAAACAGGAGATCATTTATTGTTCATTCACAGATTTTATTATGAGCCACAAAAAATTATAAAAAAAAAGTGTGTGTGTGTCAGCTCCGACGCATGACTGGAGTTTACTCCTTAAGTACGATTATCAAAACAGGCGCAAAAAAAGCTCATTTGACTAAAAATAATATATATATTTTTATTTACATTTATTAAAACTGTTCAGTGAAGTATTATCTCACGTCAGAAAGTGAAAGGTGCGTAGAATAGGTTGCGCACCAAAAACGTAACGAGGTCATTCGATCACTAGATTTTACTCCTCCAATTTTTCTCATACCGGGCGCCTTATATGAAAATCGATTCTTAAGGAGTAAACTCCAATAAAACTTTTTAACTTTTTGATTTTGGTGAAATATAATTTCGAAAGAAAGAAAGAATACAAATTACTCAGATGAATTTTCATCGACTTTTGTTTTAAGAGTACAATGATCTTTTCTTGCTTACGTCCCATCATTTTCTAAACTAAATCTAAGGGTAACACGCGGATACACTGTAAACGCAATCTATTCTAATTTCTTCATTATAACTTTTTTTTGGCTTGTGGCTGATTGCCGGATCAGTGTTATGGAGGCCATACACTCTAGGTTATGCATGATGATTTTAACTGTGCATGCATAACCGACAGGCATGCCCTAGCGTGTGTGTGATAAAACTGTACAGTTATCTTTGCATGTACATGCAACCGAGTAAATATCAAAATTTATATTTTTGCCGCTCGGTTATGTTTGCGCGCGAGCATAACCAGCGTGTGTGGCGGTCCGGCGAGCTTGCCTGACACAGTTCTCTGTTCTTAATTGTCGTACTACGTAGTTCAACTGTGGAGTAGACATCCTACACGTACCGTAACGTAGCTCAACTGAGATTTAATGGCAAAACTGTGCATGCAAACCCTAACGTGTATGTGTAATATGAAACTCGGTTATGTCGGTTATGCATGCACAGTTAAAACCATCATGCATAACCTAGCGTGTATGGCATCCATTAGATTATTAGATTAATTTCAAAAGAATTGTAAAATTGACAATGTGAATATGGCCCTATTAATGATTATTATGCATAATTAATTATTTGATTCTATATTTTATACACAAGAGGAATAATATAGAACGATTATCCATCCAACCATTAACCCGTAGACGTACATTGTTGAATATAGGCTTCCCCGCGAAAATGCCACTCAAAACCGTCCTTTGCCATTTCCGTTCAACGGCTTCAATATGGGCTTGTGGAATGACGATACTGCCATAACGAGGGGCTGTGAGTTTAATTGCATCCATATTTTTTGTAACAATCGCCACGCTTGGCAAGCGTATTGGCGATCGTAGCAGGTGTTATGAAGTTTCCTAGGAGATAGCTGGTACCAACTCTTCCGGTGAGACTCTACGCCGATTTTCACGACTCCCATGACAAGTAAGGGGCTGTCCATTAATCACGTGAGGTTTGAAAGGGAGGGAGGGGAAGCAGCCTAAACCTTCATAGTCTTAAACCTGACCATGTATCACCAAGGGGGAGGGGGGTTAAAATGCTAGAAAAAAAGATCACGTGATTAATGGACGTCCCCTAAGTGATGATGACAATTGTATTCCTATCCCATCACCACACGAGGTAATATTGATGAACGTAGAGAACTATCGATCTTAGTTTTATTAAATGTTAATGCAATATTAGAAAAAAATAATACATATATGGATAATAATCCATAAACTAATGATAGATGTAACAAAGTCGTGATTATTGGCATTCATAACAATTAATAACGCAATGGTTTATTTTACGCTTGGTATATGATACTACTACGTGTTTAATTACTATAGATATCCGCTATTGTTATTGTAGCAGGTGTTGCGAGTGTGACTTCAATGATCTCACCGTTATTGCTCACTGATGACCAATTGCCGCCGAATGAGTTCATGACTCCGCGTTTGATTCGCCGACTTTTTTATTGTGTGATTGATGTATGCCGTGCGATGCCCGTGCTATGAATTATGTCGATATAAAAACAATGTTTATAAGGCAAGAGGAATTTTAGAAGTAAGGAAAACAATAAGTTGAGGTCGTTCTTAACAATAAGACTGATCAAATTTATGACTTTGTGTATGTAAAGGCTTGTTGACCTATTAAGTATATACCTATAAAAATACGCTCAAATACCGGATGGACCACCGAGGTTAAGTATCGGTACAGTCAATGGTCAGCCCAAATGATGATGGAGAGATAATACATAGGTTATAGTATTGCACGCCGTTTCGGACAGGGTACGTACAAACCATAGCCTGCCAGAAAAAGAAGAGCTCATATAACTACTATTTGAAATAAAACAATTTTTACAGATTTTATCGCGTTTGTATTTGATTTTTAATTGCCCGACATTTCGAAGACTTTCTGTCCTCCGCTAACCATGAACGCTGCAAAATGTTCGAAACATCGGGTAATTAAAAATCAAATACAAACGCGATAGAATACGTGTAAATAGTTTTATTTCAAATGTTTAATACTCGTATAAATATCAGAAATCATTGTAACTACTATTTGTAACGATTGTAATATTTAATAGACGAAACCATCTACAGTTTTAAATTTTATAGTATTAATTTTGATTGCTAAACTCGTCATGTGAACGTAAGCTACTCCGCCTACTCCACATTAATTATTTCATACGGACTTTCTCTATAATAATATATGTAATAATCTATAGCTATAGGTAATTAAATATTATATTTACCATGTGATAAGGAAAGAATAATGCTGTGATGACGACTCCCTTTTCCCCGCAAGTAGTGAAAGAATCGATTAAGGAATCTAATTTCTGTTAGTAAAACAATATTCGTAATAAACTATTCCCACCTATATGGTTAGCGGGACAAAGTAGGCTAACATTTGGGGGAGGCCCGAATCTAACAGTAGCACGAGAAGGAACTAAAATCAAGTAAATTATTTAATATTAAATGCGTTTCACAGCTTTTTATTTTTAATATACATACACTTTTTAATCATCCTAAAAGATAATGCATTGAAATTCACGTGAATTTAATTTAATATTAAATAAATTAACCTTTGGTTCAAACTAAAAAATTCCGTCGAAATTTTAAACCAAATGTTAGTTTATTTACGAATATTTCTAGGTACTCCATCCATCCATCGTCGATCGCGAGCAAACTATACATGTAAAATGTGACCTTTGATTAATTGTTCATATAGCATATTTTATTTCAAATCGTATATAATAATATTACAAATTTATATAACAATACTATAGTTATTCCTCATTATTTAACCACGATTGAATATCTAATAACTAACCCAAACACTGCTAAAGGATATTTTAAACATGTAAGTCTGTATATCATTCATAGTCTCGTAATGACCTATTAAAAATATCATGTATGTACTTACTTACTACTCTTACAGTTTTCCTTAAAGACAACTAAGTAGAATACTCAAAATTAAACCCAATCCTTTCATTTAAAAAGCTCGTACCCAACTGAGGTATGTAAAACTAAGAACAAAAATTATGTTGTTTTATTAAATTCCTGTTATTCATATTATTATCTATCTAAGCTGTGCGATAGTGGCTACGAATTCTACCAACCCTTCTTTGCTCGTGGATGTCGTAAACGTTGACTAAGAGCTTTATATTGACCTGGACTTACTCCACCTAATGTCATTTGGTCAATTATATTCCAAGAAGAATTTACGTCAGTCAGGTGGTTGGTCATAAAACTATTGTAAATAACTTTTGCAATATATACGAGTACATTTTGCATCGACCCCCAAGTAATTGGTATTACAGCAAGAGAATAATGATTCATATTATGATCTAATCATGATATTGTGTGCAGTACAAAAGAGCTGTCAACTAACGTATTCTACAATTTGATATACTCGTAAAAATCTCATTACTTTATATGTACCTTTATGACTCGCAGTTTGTGTCATATAAATACATATTTATGATTCTTTTTAAACGAATTAAGGGTCTAAAACTAATTGATTTATAGCTCAAATATGGAGACGTATACGCTACATAATGATTTCTGATGTTTACGCGAGGATTAAATATTTGATATAAAACTATTTTTACGGATTCTCTCCCGTTTGTAATTGATTTTAAATGTACACTTCACATCGCGTTCACAGAAGGATTGCTGTGTCGTCCTCCCGTGACCATGACCATTGTAAAGTGTTAGAAACGCCGGCAAATTAAAAATCAAATACAAACGCGATTGAATCTGTAAAAATAGTTTTATTTAAAACGTATATACATCAGTGAGTATTGATAGGGTGGATGAATGATTAACATACATACATACATACATATCATCACGCCATATCCCTTGCAGGGTAGGCAGAGAGAACAGAGTGCCAGAAAACTCTATCTCTGCATACTTCACTCGCTTCCTCAACATTCATAATTTTCTTCATACACGCTCGCCGGTTTCGGAAACTCTTGACTCCACCTTCCTTCAGTACCTTCAGTATGAATGATTAAAATACATAAATAATCTTTTACTGTTAATCTCCTGTGCCAATTTGGGTCATAATATGATTCCTGTATATTGACTGGCTGAATATACATTATGTTTAAAACTTGTAAATAAAACCGGCACAGTTGCTAAAGCTGTTTATGCATTACGTTGATTAAGGGTTAATATTCTACATTCTGTATACTAACCACTACGCTTTATTGTGTAAGCAACGAACCTCTCACTGAATATTAACCCAATTCTGAAATTTGCTTATTCATCAATAAAATTATACCGCTCTTTGTGAAAAATATAAGTACATTATAAATTGTATATTATAAATTTAGGTATATACACAAATTTATTTAAATAATGGTTCCAGTTCACAGATTAAAGCATTTTCGTAGGTCATTTGACAGGTCATTCAAGCAAATGAGCTTATAAAATAAGAGGACAGGTCATTATAGATTATAGCTGCCAAATTTCAATTTTGTTTTTAGTTAAAATACGGTTAGAAGGGTATATATTATCAGTAATGTTATTTTAAAACGTACCTTATCAAGCATTCATCTTATGTTTTAAACATATTGGAATTGTAAGTCTAGAAACGTCTTATCAATGAATGCTACGTAGGAATTTCATTAAAATGGTACGGTATCTTTAATTGAATCCTAGAGTTGACTTCATTATTAACAACCAACCTGACCCCGTATGTAGAACGCAACTTTTATTTTTGACATTATTGTATGTATCGTCGTCAAATATCTACAATCGTCGATTTAAATGTTTGTTTTGTATTGTCCCACGATTTTATTTTACTCTAATCAATGCATATGTTTAAAATTTGTATATTTAAAAAATATGATCCTTTGATATACTTACATTAATCTATAATATAGTGCATTTAGTAAGTTATGAGTTACTTTATTTAAAAAATGTAACAATGTATACATATTGGTACCCATGACTGTATCTATTTAATTATTTTGTACTGTTTACAATAAAACCGTTTAACTTATTTTTTTTTTACTTTTTTTTATTTTGTATTTTAAAATCTATAGTAAATTTCTGTTCTACATTTTACAGCCAGTATGATATAGTTTTTAAAATATCAAATACGTTTTACCTATATGGACACATATACGTACCTATATGAAAACTAGCATAACATTAACCATGACCAAAGGAAAGATTAATATTATTATGTAATTAAAGCATAAAAATAATTTATCAATTACCTGATGAGTAACTTTTATCTAATCGTAAATAAATTTCACTTTCGTTTGATTTAATTAATTACGATATTACGTAGGAAAGTGTAGGTAAGTAGGTATATAACTCATAAAACTTATTAATTTAATATCATTCTAAATCAACATTACTTATACAAGGTGGAGACGACCATACGACAATAATTTTAATCTAGTGTATCTGATGACTTGCCCAGCCTGTATACAAACTTTGAATACAATATGTCGTATAGTTTAGCCGCAGCACATTACTTTGTATTATTAACAATTTCCACACTCTGTATAAAAATTAAAATTATTCGTCTATCACTAAGAGATCAATGAGCTCCCGCGGCGCATCGGTATAAACTAATATGAAACTAGTACCTACACTACCGTCCAAAAGTTTGGAAGCACACCTGTTTTCAAACAAAACAAATAAATGCCGACTAATAGCGGTAAAAATTAGCAATAATCTTAAGTTTTACAACCTTTTACGACTGTCTACACAAACACAAAAGGATTATTATCCTACATTCATCAAGTTTTATGGAATTCCTTAATATTGACGAAACACGTGTTTTATGACTTAATCCGTCGGCTACTTTATCCTATGCAATGGTGTAGTTTTATTGATAATGTTTGCTGGTTTTAACTTTTTTAGACCTTATTCAGTCGCACTTGAGCATTGGCACGTGAAAGTTGTGATATTAACATTGTCTGTATTCGAAAGATATCGGCTACTACTTTGACCGTATTTTTTCTTCTGAAAATGGCAAAACGCAAGCAAATCACGCTTGAACAGCGAAGCGCTATTTGCACTCTACGCGAGGAAGGATACAGTGAACGTCAAATCGCAGAAAGGCTCGGAATTTCTTGTAAAGGTGTCCACTATACCCTTGCTAGAAAACAAGAAACGGGGAAAAATGAAGATAGAAAGAGATCTGGTAGGCCCAAATCCACAACAAATCAAGAGGACAACTTCATTAGAGTTCTTTCTAAACGGAATCGACGCTTAACTGCACCACAGATCACTGCAGCTCTGAATGATACGCGAGAAACACCCATTTCAACAACTACTGTTAAAAGACGCTTACTGTCTGCGGGATTAAGAGGATGTGTTGCTGCTAAAAAACCCAAACTAACAAATCGACATAAGAAAAATAGACTAGAATGGGCAAAAGCGCATAAAAACTGGACTATAGAACAATGGGAAAATGTCCTTTGGAGTGACGAATCAAAATTTCAGATTTTCGGATCCAATAGACGTGTCTTTGTACGCCGGTCAAAAGAAGAGAGGGCTTCAGAGGCATGTACAGTGCCTACCATCAAACATGGTGGTGGTAATGTCATGGTTTGGGGGTGTTTTGGCAACAGTAAACCCGGCAATCTTGTGAGGATAACCGGAAAATTAAACAAGGAAGGCTATTTAAAAATTCTCCAAGATTCTGCCATACCCAGTGGACTAAGTCTCATTGGTTCTGGATTCATTTTTCAACAGGATAATGATCCTAAGCATTCGTCTAAATTGTGCCAGAACTTTTTAAACAAGAAAAAAGCTGAAAACATTTTAAACATCATGCAATGGCCATCTCAATCCCCTGATCTTTCTCCCATTGAACTTGTTTGGGATGAACTTGACAGGAGGGTGAAAAGTCGTTGTCCTACGAGCTCAGAACATTTGTGGCAGCTATTAGAGAACGAATGGAACAAATTAGATAAAGATTATTTTAAAAAATTGATTAATAGAATGCCCAGAATATGTGAGAAGATTATAAAGGAGAAAGGTGGACACTTTGATGAAGCTAAAATTTAATCTAATTTACCATTGTATATTATTTTTTTATTTTGTTTAAGTTAGTTTCTGTTTGTTCTTTATTTTTTTATCAATACATTTAAATTTAAATGACTTAGTTTGGTTTTATTCGATTTTACCTTGCTGCTTCCAAACTTTTGGACGGTAGTGTACATATCGCCATGTTTACCAGTTCAAGTCTTCCCCAAACGTAATACAAATCAATGCATATTATACCTTATTCCTAAGTCTTTATAAACCGTGTCATCAGACTTAGATGAGGAATTTAAAACTACCTAATGCGGCTTAATGAAAGAAGACCTCGGTCTCATGTTCAAAACTATTATAATAGGTCTGTAGGTCAGTGTGCCATCGTGATCCTGTGACGTGAATGTGCGTAATTAGACGCTTACTTTGTGTTAGAATAGTATTTCTTTCTCATTTACAATGCCTCGTTATAATTACACAGCTTCGGGTATACAGATATGATTTTAATTTATGGAGAATATCACGGCAATGCAGCTTTAACCATACGTACGTACCGAAAGAGATATGGAAACACACGTGTTTGTACTACCAATGGCCGGACTATTGTGCAAGCTGTCCAGAGGTTACGGGATAATCAATCCTTACTGCCTCATATGGATAGTGCTCCTTCGCGTGTAAGAGTCAACCTAGATGAACAAATTTTAAATTATTTGAAAATGCAAAAAAGATGTATCCGAGCAATATTTAATTTAAGAACACGAGTCAGCTGTGTGCCATATTTTAAAAAATATAAAATTCTGACATTACCTTCAATATATATTTACGAAACAGCTGTTTTCGTCAAAACTAACTCTCATCTGTTTGAGACACTCGGATCATTGCCACGGAATAGACGTGATAACTTTAGGTTAAGGATAAAAAAGGCCACTACAGCATTAATGCATAAAAATATCTTATGTATGGCAGTTACGGTTTACAATAAAATACCTAACTATATCAAACTCACAAACGTAACTCAATTCAAAAAACGTCTAAAGGACTTTTTAGTAGAGCGCTGCTTTTATAATGTTAATGATTTCTTAAATGACAATTATGTAATGTAAATTTAGTTGACTATGGCATTATTTTGTTAATTTGACATTTAATTTGATTGTTCATATATTAGACAGAGACAACTCTAATAAAAATTTGTAAACCTTATAATTTGCATGCCCGAAAGGTAGAACATAGCGACTCGCTTACCATAACTAATTATAAAACCTTGTATTACCTATGTTCCGCAAATAAATATTATTATTATTGTATCTCCATTTATGCACGGGATCTTCCGTAGGGAAGATACCCGGTCCTTTGGTAGGCTTACATGGGGATATGGATCCAACACGCAGAGGCCTTTAGAGAAATTTAATCTAAATATTGGGATGGGACACCTACCGATGACATTCCACGTCTGCACATAACATACGTGGAATGCCAGCACTAAGTGTAAAACTATTGTGTGATGATGGTATCTAATATATGAATATGAGAGTGGGTGCTTAGTGGACTGGTTCATCTTATATCTATGAAATTATAAACTGTCGTCTGCCTTCAAACCCATGTTAAGAGATGAACGGTGGCAGACGGTGACTCGCCAACTCACTGAATGGGCCCCCTAAATAGTCGCCACAGACACACTAGTCATACGGGCAACAGAGGGCAACATTGATGTAAGTGGCTAGGGGTGTCGAGCGGTGCGGCGCCGGTTTCACCATTGAGTCTGCGATAAACAGACCCTTGGTTTCCCCGTAATTATGCCCTTGAAAATGACACTTCCACCCCCGAGCATATAGCTCTGGCGACCCCTCTCTGACCAGCTGTTTAAGGCAAGCCAGAGCTGAGAGTCCTTCGGGCACTCTTCGGTTTCCATTCTAGCCAGCCAATGAAGGCCAGCTGGAGACGAGTCCCTGGTCGACTCTCTTATTATTATTATTATTATTATTATTATTTTTCTCGCAAATTTGACAGAGGTTGATAATGTGGAGAACTTAAAAAAAGGAATTGTACGATCTTTCGACAAGTTAAAATACATCGCCGTCAATGGCGACCTGTTAACAAGAGTTCGAAATAATATTTTAAGACGATATAATTTGTGCGTTCGGGTCCATGGCGCACATATCGAAAATTTAAAAGTTTAACGACCAAGTGAATTATTAAAGTTATCGTGATTATTTTAATAAAAGAATCGAGTGAGAATGAACAATGAATAGCGCCCATAAGTGTATGTATTTATCTACGTTTCGAAGTTGTAACATATGATACCACAACGACCACAAGGTCACTCGCGTGCCGACCACAGGTTAGTGAACTAATATTTACAAACGGTGTTCTATTTTGTTTCAATATTTATGATAAAAAGTTTGTTTGAAAAAATTGTTTTTTAAATATGCATGCGAGGACTTTTTTAATAGTTTCAAAATACTCCTATACACTAGTATTGACGGTGTTTTCATTTATTGTCGTATTGACGTCTCCACTCTGTATAATAGCTATTAAAAACATTCATAATCATAATTTTAATAAATAATTAAGTAGAATAGAACTATACAATACCTATAGCGTGAGTGATTCATTAAAACTTCGTAGAAATTTTGTTGATAATTTCAAATGCGTCTAACATTTAAATAATGAGACAGCATTCTATGAGTTGTTTTGGTGCTTAATAAAACTTTAATATATAAGCCTACATCGCGCAACACGTATACACACGTGAATAGTTATTTAATTAGATGTATAATGTACATCTTGACATTTGCGAGATTTCAATAGGCTCCATGACATGCGTACCTAATGTCAATATTTTTTAACCATGTGCAAACAAAAAAATACAATCACGATCTTATTCTGTCTTTGTGTTTACGTAAGATATGTTTTATCGTAGTCCTTATTTATCTGATCCGATTATATATCGAATTATTGGAACGAAGTTCCTTATTTTTCAATTGATTTGTCGAGCTGGGTAGTAGTATAGGTTTACAATTTAGTCGACTTAATTATAGTGTCCAATGAGATTCTCAATGTTATAACATACAATCACTCCATTGAAATGTAATGTGAAAACTTGTGTTATGCTTTTGTCAGTTTTAGATAGAAATTATCCACAGATCAAAAAAAATATCGAATTTAGTCTAATGTCCTTTTAATTATATTCTTACTGTAATTCTATCACACGGAAAATTATTGTCACTTTGCTTTTCTACGTTTGTTTATGGAATATCTATCTCAGCTTAGATTGATTAACAATCATTATCTATTTTTCAATTTTTTACAATACCTAATTCCTGTTGTTACACCAAAGTTTTAAGAAAAGAACCTTGTATTTCGGTTATGTAAAAATAACTGTAACTGATAATTGTAGAAAAAAAAATTTAAATCCTTAACCCGACTGGGCATAAATCATATAAACTAAAAAGTAATAAACAAGTTAGACGTTGATCTATCAACGTCTAACTTGTTTATTACTTATGTAGGAATATATTTAATAGTAGTAGGACCACGCTGTTGACGGTTCTTTGTCTACAGCCGCGGGCCGGTCCGTCCGGGGTAGTACCACACTCTCGCAGAAGATCGACGTCTGAGCAATGGCAATGTGCTATTGCGCTTCGTTCGGTGAGCGAGAGAGCCGGAAGCCCAACTGGGTGGGTTTAGGGATTATAATGGTCGGCAGCGGCCTAGCTATACACTTGGTATAGCAAAGGTCCATGGGCGGCAGTAACACTTACCATCAGGTGTGCTGCTTGCTCGTTTGCCACCATAAGCAATAAAAAAAAATAGATATCGTCATATTGAGTTAAACATGTCTCTTGACCTGTTCTTATTTATTTATCTGTATTGAAGTTTTATGAGTGGTTCACATTAATAACTTTATAATTCAAGTGATGGCACGACTATGGGGTCGTGAGGTGTTAACTACAAAAAGCAAACACTATAATTTGATTAACAAATACAATAGGGATGTCGTCAATCAAAGATGAAAAATACGCACGATTCTGTGAACGTCCAAAATCAACGTAGGCAGAGGGGTATTTTAAGATTTGGCGTTCTAGGTGTACAAAATTGAGTTGTGATGTTAATGATTTTGTGATATATTATACACGCTGTATAGTACATATTTATATTTTCTATTATACAGCCGTAGCAGCTTCCCTTTGCGTGGATAAGTTGTTTATTGGTGTCTTTTTGTTTGAAAACTTACGTCCTCCCACGACGTTATATTAATATGGGCAATAATAATCAGTGCAACAATTACAATTTCTGTTATGTTAACAGTTGTCCTAACAACGGCGATTGCAGAACGCTTGATAGCCATTGTTGCTACATCTTAACCGATTTGCTACTATTTACCGACATTACTCTACACCTGTTTGTTTTGTATTATAATTTATAAAC
This sequence comes from Lymantria monacha, assembly GCA_905163515.2. Lineage (NCBI taxonomy): Eukaryota > Metazoa > Arthropoda > Insecta > Lepidoptera > Erebidae > Lymantria > Lymantria monacha. The sequence continues at coordinate 22,654,234 of LR991082.1, forward strand.
TGTCTCGATAAACCAGTGTTTTTTTTAAATAAGTGAAAGTGAAAGGTTGTTTAACATGCTAGCATTCAAACAAACAAACCAACTCTTTAGCATTATAATAGTAATATACTGAGGTTGCCATAAATACGGTAACAAAGAAAAAAAAACTTCTGTTGCAAATAACATTTATTACTTTTACAGTGTGTTAGTTTAATACATAAATATAAAACAATTTAAAATATAAACAGCTTATTCGAAGTGTTCTCCATTGGCTGCAATATAGTCTTTTAAACGTCGAGGCCAGTTGTCAATAGAAGCACACACTCTTTCCATGGGAAAATTCTTCACTGCCAATCGTATGAATTATTTTAGGGACTTCAAATTATCATGGCGTTCAGTGCAAGCCGTACTACGTCTCTAAAGCCGACTATAAATCATAATCCAGTGGATTAAAATCGGGACTAGACGACGGCCAGTCTTCAGCTCTGATGAAGTCCGACACGTTCGTTTCCAACCAAGACTGCGTAGACTGAGCGTTATGACCCGGCGCCGGGTCTTGCTGGAAAGACCATTCTTGGTTATTGAACATTCTCATACCTTCCCAATGGTTATTGAACATTCTCATGCTTCACTACCTTCCCAAGAATGGTATCTTGATACACTTGTGGTGATGTTTTCATACCTTTTTCACAATAGTATGGCTCAGTCACTCCTTCATAGCTAATACTCCACCCAACCATCACTGAAGTCGGATAATGCCCACGTTGCACTCTGTCGACTAATTGGGAAGCTTCCTTAGATCTTTGGGCATATGGAAATCCTAAATCATCTTTTAAAATACGCGACATGGTTCTAGGTGCTATCTTCATCTCCCGAGATAAACGCTTTTGCTTTCGGTCAAGATTTCTTCGAATCCTATCCCTTACTGCTTTGACCACCTTTTTCGTACGAACACTGCGTGGACGGCCAGATCTTTTTCTGTCACAAATAGAGGAGGTCTTATTGTACCTATTAACAGCCCGGTACACAAACATTTTACTAATACCAAGCGTATGGAGAGTTTTAAAATTGCATTTGTCTCCATACATATCTACTTTGTGTAATGTAATCACAGCGATTCGGTTCTCTTTATCACCCCACTCCATTTTATATCGCTAAATGTTGTACAATGTATTGGTGCCAAAATGAAAAAACACAATGAACAATCATAAAAATGACAAATTCCAAATTCAAATGTAGTATTTTTGCTTATTTTTTATTGTAACAGTATTTATAGCCATTCCATGTAGATTTTATTAATAAATAGAACTTACTATAATTAAGCCATAAGCTTGACCAGTTTGGCAGCAAAAGTGTACGGTAAAATTATTGAAAGGAGAATGAGGATGGTGTCCGATGGTTTACTGTGTGAGACACAAGGAGGTTTGTAGGAAGGGGATGCATGGATCAAGTGTTCTCTCTGCGCAACATTGTGGAGAAGCATCTAAATCTAGGTCAGAGGGTTTTCTGCAGTTTTATGGATCTGGAGAGAACATTTGACACGGTTGTACGAAAGGAACTTTACCGGAGTATGGTATTAACGGTAAACTGCTGCAGGCTGTGCAGTCCAGTTATATCGGTGATGGGCTGTAGAGCCTGTGTGCGGCTGGATGATGGAATGTCGCCTTGGTTTGACGTCAATATCGGCGTTAAGCAGGGGTGCGTTCTGTCAGCCAGACTGTTTATCATATATCTGGATAAATGTCTCCAAAGGTTGAACGATATGAATGTGGGAGCCCAGATGGGCGACTCAGTGGTCACTGCTCTGCTTTATGCAGATGATGCAGTCCTGCTGGCACAGTCAGCGACTGACCTGCAGACCCTAGTCGACACAATGACAGAAGATTGTAAGAAAAGGGGTCTACGCGTGAATGTGAGCAAAACCAAAATAATGGTCTTTGAAAGAGATGAAGCCAGAACAGATGTAAGAGTAACAATAGGTAATGATGTACTGGAGCAAGTGGATGAATTTGTATATCTTGGATGTGGATTTAGCCGAGATGGAAGGTACACCACTGATATAGAGCGAAGAGTGAATGCGAGAAATAGAGTGAACGGAGCGTTGGGGCAACTTCTCGGCAGCCACCACCTCAGCCAGAAGGCACGTGTAGCAATACATAACGCAGTGCTTGTCCCAAAATTACTGTATGGAAGCGAGAGTTGGGTTTGCAGAAAAGAGTATGAAATCCGATTACGAAATGAAAAATGATGTCGCAAGCGGGATTCGAACCCGCGCCTATTGGGATTCCGGCCCAATCGTGCTGCCACTACCACCGCGACTAATTGTAGGACATGCAAATTTCATTTCGTATTATATTTACGTCTTAAGGTGACGGTATGCTATCTACCCGACAATGTTTACACATTGTTATAGGCTTAATACTAAACTTTACAGTTAGAATTGTATTAAACGATGACACAACCTTGTTATTTAAATTACTGAAAATTTAGCATTTAATATGCTTAATTATTTATAAAATCCGATTACGAAATGAAAAATGATGTCGCAAGCGGGTTTCGAACCCCTGTAGTGGCAGCACGATTGGGCCGGAATCCCAATAGGCGCGGGTTCGAATCCCGCTTGCGACATCATTTTTCATTTCGTAATCGGATTTTATAAATAATTAAGCATATTAAATGCTAAATTTTCAGTAATTTAAAAGAGTATGAAAGTAAGATTAATGCGGTCGAAGTGCGATCTCTGCGGAAAATCTGTGGAGTTAGGCTGACCGACCGCATTCGTAACGACGACGTAAGAGAGCGAGTAGGTATGAAAGAGAGTATTGATGTAAAGATGCGAAAGGGCATACTCCGATGGTTCGGACATGTGGAAAGAATGCCGAACGAACGTCTGGTTAAGAAGATATACAATGCGAAAGTGGAAGGATGTAGGTACCGAGGGAGACCGAGACTAACCTACCTAGACCAGATCGGTCATGTACTGAAGGAAGGTGGAGTCAAGAGTCTCCGAAACCGGCGAGCGTGTATGAAGAGAATTATGAATGTTGAGGAAGCGAGTGAAGTATGCAGAGATAGAGTTCTCTGGCACTCTGTTCTCTCTGCCTACCCTGCAAGGGATATGGCGTGATGATATGTATGTCTAAAGTCTCTTTCTAAAACTCTTTATAAAATATTGTATAACAGTGATAACGATAGTGAATTGCATTGTGTTATGTATGCATTGCATTGTTTTATACGTTGAATCATTTATGATGGAGTTGCCCGATGCTTAAACCTGAAATAGTATGGTAATAATTAGGGTAACTAACTCTATTCTAAATTGTATCAAAAGTTTTTGAAAAATATTATTTTTTAATATTTCAGCTCCATTCCTCAGAAATTTAAGATTTGAAGAAATGTTGTTTCTACATATGTATATAGACTTGATAAAAATGTACACGTTTTAAAAATCATATTGGAAATTAAGTAGGCTATCGAGGGGAGTCGTAGTTATTGTAAACTTTGCTAGGATTTATCATTATTGGTATCTGCTTTGTTCTAAATGTTGCTCGTGTTTTTATAAGCTATCATTTTGAACAATCACGCTGTGTCAATCAAAACAATCAGCGCAAAAGGTGCAGAACGAGGGAATAGCGAATTATTGGGCCTTAGGCTTGACCTATCGAGTAGTGCCCGCTCAGATACATTCAGATACAGATTTCAGAACATAGTCCATCTCATAAAAAGCAATTCTATTCCAATCACATGCAACGCATAACATGTTTGTAAATCAAAGTCATAAGTAATCAAAATGTGACAGCGAATTATATTCTACGCCGATTCTATGGAAATATGATAACGTGGCCAGGTTGTGTGTATGTGTAGTGAAAGTCAAGAGATACACCGATCGTTAATGCGTAGTTAGGGAGGTGTTTCCAGACATTTCTCATTAACTCTGACTATGTCCCTACTGACGCCATGCTTGGATTCCCCCCACTTTTATGATACTCGGTTGTGTTTATATACTATTTTACTGATGTCAATTGTTGTGTGTGCAGTATTCGAAATGCTGGTATGCGCGCGACAGTGCGCCCGCCGCAAGTCGCTCACTCTTACATTCGGAGAGTTCTGCGTGTTTGCAGCTGAACTTCGTCGTTGTTCGAGGCAGGCCAGACAGTGAGTATTCTTTTTGTTTATTTTTATACTATTATATTAAATAATTAAATAACTTTATTAGGCACGGGTTGCCTCAACAATGTAAAAGGAAAAGTGTATTTGTTAAGAGTTTTCCCTCTCCTGCAGTAATGTTTCCATAGTCGTGTTTAGGACGGCTGCGGAAAATAAATTAATGATGAATAGTATTTTTACTTTTTCTTAAAAATACTAGGTCTAATTTTTTTTTAAAAATACTTTGTTTTTTATTATTTATAATATTTCAGCGGAAATAAGATTATTTGCCCGCGTCTTTAAAAAAATAGTTTAGGTTCTTGAACTCTTTTTTTTAAATCAATATTTTTCTAGCTTTGTTTGAAGGTAATTAGATATAGAGCTTGGGTTAAGATATATTTCTCTATTTCGGGGTATGAAATCGTGTACAACGTTGAACTCGTTGTTAATTCATTGTTATTTATTCATAAACAATCATTACGTCAAAAATATGTCTGTAGTTCCTACGAGTAAATTTTTAGCAATAGTTAATAATTTTTACGCCGAATATAGATAAATTTTAAAGTGATGAACAGGGTTGTAACACACTCACTAATTGAGAAGGTTTATAATTGTGAAATTATATTACTTTTAGTTCCACTTAATATGTTTGTAAAGCCATTTATCGGACACGATTTTGTACTCGTACCATATTTAGTGTGGGGATATATTTCATTTTTATATTTATAGTCTCACAACTGTATACATTATTAAAGGAGAATAATTCGCCAGAGATGTACGATCACGTATTATAAAATTTATTTAGTAAACGCGTATTCGTTAATTATGCCCAACTGACAGGTAATTTATTAAAATATGAGTAACAATAAAACACGTTCACTGCCGCATGCCGTCCTTCCTACTACATTTACGTTACCTACCTTTTACGTTTTGGCGCTTAACCGACATTCCGAAGTTCTCACAGTCTCACTTCTCTCATATCTCTAAAATTCTGTAGAAAACCATTTGTCATGTAACCCTTATGACGCCGCGAAGCACATGGTTATTATAGGATTAGTCAGTTCAGTTGTTAGTCAGTTTCTGCTAATTATCTATGGTAACCTACATTTTCTTCCGTATTGAATCTTCTAGATGCTTCGTACATTGACGTGTAAAAAGAAAATTGTCCTATCAAAGTTTCCAACGTATTAATCAATAATATCCTGCATAATTATAATGTAAATATATCTAAACGCTATGCCGAATCAGATTTTCCGCATTTGTCTACATTACTATTTGCCTTATTTTAAAATGTATTAATGACAAAAAGAACAGAAACATATATATAAAGTTATATTACAAAAATAAATAACTCGTTTATTTGTTTAACGCGTTAATCTATAGAGCAATTCGAAATTCTCTTTTAGTTTAGATAGTTTTTATGATGAGAGAGGTTATAGAATAAAAGATATCACTACATTCATAGTTACAAAACAGTCAGGTTTTATACCAGAAAAATAATTTCAGCCTATATAATTTATTTAGAACGAATCCCCATTATTGAAAAGACAATTGGCCTACTTGTTATGCTGATCAGAGGGGTTAATATAAGGTTTTATGTATATCTAGTTTTCCTTTCCTTGTAGTGATGTGCTTACGTTCCTCTTAGTCGTCTCGTACGATATACGAAATGATGATGTACTCCTGGACTATCAATATACGATGATGGAATAGTCACTTAATTGGCATACTTACGGGGACGGTCAAGAGATATTTATGCTTGTGGAAACATTGACAAACCCAAATTAGAGATTAGGAAAGCACAATAATTTCTAAAAAAGATATTGTTAGGAAATACGTTATTATGGTGCAATACATAATATGAATGTGTATTTATCATATTCCCATAATGAATCATATTGAATGCCTGACTGAAGTAATATAATTACTGATTCAAATGATGTCCTTATTGTTTGCACTGAGAACAACTTGGTTCAGGTTAATTTTACCGATGACGTAAAAATGATCCGTCCTTTTTTTCGCCGTGTTGTGGCGTGCAATGCAACGTCGGACGCGTGCATTGACCCATGAATGTCAAACAATATAACAATAATTGTCATTGAGTGATCTATAAATATTATTTAATGTTATTTTTATTTTATTCGGTTCCTAATATTAGGCGCCAGTTTCCTTCACAATGAAAAGGCAATTTGTCTGCTCTATCAAGCCGGTTAGACGGCTTAGCGTAGAGCTTTTTTCGTATTTTCTCGCATTGGTGTCATTTGCTTACGTGTGTTAGTCGTCATTTAGGTAGCGAGACAAAAAGGGGTAGTGGCCTTATTCTTTGGTCGTCTGTATACGGATTTATTATTCGTTTTATTGTAGTTATTTTACTATGCCGCGTGACGTAGCAGCTACGAATGCTTTCAAGTATTACATTGCTCGTGACTAATAGCTCTACGCAGACCTAGGCCAGTAATTTCACATAGTGCCGTGTGGTTAAAAATTACCGATATTACCAAAAATAAATTTCTATATGGTATTTGTTTTCTTGCCACCGGAACTGGAAGAAGAGAAAGCCATGCTGTATGGACCCCATATAAATTGAGATGAACCCGGTAGAGTGATGATGGTTGAGACTATTTGACAACAAAATACAGCAGTTTACACTAGTTCATTGAATCTGCTTTGTTTCTAATTTCAGTTCTCATTTGCAGGACATCAAACAAACCGGAGTCACCACAATGGACTCTTGACAAGGAGATCAGAGAAAAAGACGCCATATGTAAACAATTGAACGGTATGATATTTTGAATCATTTTTATTTATATATTGGCCCACATTGTTTGTAATGAAATAAAATTAGAAAATCACATAGCGGATATAATAAATTATTGACTTTATTAAATTGAATGTTTCACACCCAGCGAAGTGCGCGAGTATTATAATTTATATAAATCTACACGAATATAAAGTTCTGGCACTCTGTCTGCCTACCCTGCAAGGGATATGGCGTGATGATATGTATGTGTATGTGTAATATAAAGTTCAATTTTAAAATAATTTAGATCTTTTTATAAAAAACCGGTCAAATTAACAAAAAAAAAAAATCAAATCTTGCTACGAAAATGTGCCGATCAATATATTATAGATATCATAGAGATTTACAATGATTTTCTTTTTTGTTGTGGACTATTCATTTTTTATACAAATTTTTAGATTCTTTTATAATCTTTTCATATAATTTTATGCTTTAAAAGTTGATATTTGAAAACAAAAGTATACTTTTCTTCAAAATAAATTATTTTTCTCGTGCCCTCGTAGACGGAAGGTCGATTATTTCATGATGAGATAATTGATGACTAAATTTTCCGCACGGTACCAATCCAGAAATATACCTCGATGGTCCTTATGGCAGCGCAAAACAGTATCTTGAAATCACCTGCTTTAAAATTCGGGTGATTGCGTCCCACTTGCCGCTCAGATATATACTATACTATCACTTGTATATACGTAATTATAGTAAAATTATTATTATTATAATTTGATTAAAATTACTTACGTTAGATAATCTATCAATAATTAAATTTTATTGAAATTACGAATCGTATTTCTAAATCAAAACACTGCCAATTCCTTCACTTTGAAAAGATTTAATCATTCAGTAAGCATTTTTTTGATCAGCCAGAGTGAACGTTGAGATAATAACTTGTTCGTAGACGTGATGACATAGGGCCACCGAAGACAAAAAAGATCGGGTACCGGTGGCACGCTCGCACGGCGAAGAGAGGTGTTTGCATGGTGGGTGTATGGGGTCACACGCCGTCTCTTCCGTCACCCCGGACCGATTTGGCTGGGCGAGACGCATCCATAGTCCACCGCAATAAAAAAAAAAGACGTGATGACATACGAAGAAGTGTCAGAAGGCCTTTTGTATAAGGTTATTAATGTTTCAAAAAATAACTATAATGAGTGCCGTTGAAGGATTGGATACCTTTTAATCTAATAAAATATCTAATATACACAACATTAAGATATTCTGTATGATATATATTTTAAAAAAAATATTTCGTAGGCTATTACAGTAGCCGTTGTTATTCAGTGTATAACTTTAAATCGACACTGTTGTCAACATTTTATTTCCAAATAAAACTTATTGTTATTTGTTTTGCCTCGCAAGTTTCCTGTTGTTACTTCCTAATGTGTATTGGGATATCATAAATCATTTATTTTCCTTTTCATTAGTGAGTTTGTAAACTTAAAATAGATATGACAAGCAAAACTTGTTTATTATTATAAATTGTTAGGTTTATCGAGTATGATTAACATTTAAAAATTCAAATTTAACGTGAAGCAAAGGTTTAAACACCGTATACTTGTTATAAGTAGGTACATTTTAAGTAGTGACAGCCACGTATGATGTGTATACGTATTTATAATAATAAATAGGAACTAACTCACATTCGTTGGCCATGTGGTCATCACTTATTGCGTTTTTAGTTGTTCAGCTATTAATGCGATTGCCCTATGCTACATTCAGTCATCGTACGACCGTACCTATTTAGCACTCGCAGATGTAATATCTATTTAGATTTGCGTCAATCGCCCGTGCATATAGAATCCTCGTAATAATATGATTGATTTAGGCAGATTCGTTACATTTTTTACAAGGCCTTAGATCAACTGCAAAATCGTTACTAGTGTTAATAGACAATAGAAACTCATTTTAACAATAATTAAAAATTCTCAATAGAATATAAATTTTCGTATACATATCTGTGAATGGTTGCACCAAGCTGACTGCTATCGGCTTTTTAAATAATTCGGCTTATCGCATAGGAGTTTTACTACTACATACGAATTAGCGTACGATTTTCCTCAAGAGGCCGTCACAAAATAAACACATGGTTCTATATTTTCTTAATAACATAAAATGAGGAAACTTAATGGTTCTTGCCCTTTGTCCTCCCTTATTAAGAAATTCTGGATCCGCCCTTGAATTACATGTAATTTCACAAAAGGCAAAGTTTGTTTAGTTTAATGTAATGCATGGCCTTCCGAGATCTTCCGCACGTACTATAAACAGAGTACGGAAGCGAGTACTGCGATGTGCTCCGTTCGGAGTACTCGCTCACGATTTCGGACGTAGAATGTTATGGGCACAATACATTCACGATGAGTGTTTCAACAGATATTGTATTATTGTATTTATAACGTAAACAAATGATACTACGACAACTTCCTTATCTCCCGGAAGAATTATATTGTCAAATGTCAACTTCTAAAGATAAATATTCCCATTCGTTTCGAGTCCACTATTTAGGTGTCTGTTATGAACGATAGTTGATATGTTTCTGATCTGCGAAAATAATTTCTATTAAGTAAAATAAATACCGTTTTTACTATGGAAAAGATTTTATATTCATACATCTTAGACTAAATAAAACTAATCAGAAATTTAAATTTGTATGGCCAAATTCTGTTTAGAATATGATTGATTGATAAAGCTTAAACAAACTTAAGCTTCTATCTATAATCTAAAATTTAGATGAAATGACATGTTTAAAACTTACTAAAATTTAAATTCGCTGTGACTGTTATAAATAGCTATTTGTAGGATGAGACAAAAGAGTCAAGGATTTTAAGATAGGAAAGATTGAACAAAGTATAGAACGTTGAACAAAGTATAGAACGCTTGACGAATTAATTATCTATAGTAACAGAGAGTTAAATAGGTAGTTAATTGTATTTAAAAATATACTACGCCAACTTCAATCAAGTAGGATACTAGGTATCGCAAGACGATTATGAAGAGATATTTCCAGCCATATACAGTATTAATAAATTGCTTAATAAAAACCTAGTTATCATTACCTGACACTTTCATTAATTTGCTGAATAGTGATGTCACTTGTCATCATTTATGGATGACTCCGAATACTGAACCGGTTTTGTGTGTGCTATAGCTAACATCGATACCATACCACTCCGTACGATGTCTTTGTAGTGCTATAGAAATAACGGAATATTTTAAAATGCGGAATTGGCTAGCACTTGAGTGTAGATCTGAGCCGCAGTCAGACGCCAGTTGGCCGTCGACCGTTCGCGGGTGGACAGCGTGCACGTCAATACTTATTGCACGATACATCCGCAGTCATGCCGCCGACTACAATGCTAGTGCCCTGTGCGTTCTATACTATTATTATGTTTTTATCAATGAAAAAGTATCCATATCACTATAACGAAAATTCTTATATTCATAATAGTCATTATGAAAGTATAAATAAATTTATCATTTTAAAATGATTCGCATATCATTATATTTTGTACCTTTATACATTGAGTGAGACAAATAATAAGGAAGGCGATACCCGTCGGATTTGAATAATTGTGTGTTCAAAAAAAAAATCACGATAATGTGACAATTCAGGGATATTTTAATCTCTCATGTGCGGGATCAGCGGAGGTTTAGTGCGTTTGTTGATTTGACGGTGTGTTTACATTTTCGATTTGGCATTGAACGAAGATCCCGAATTGGATTGTTGTGATGATTCGCCACGCTTTAGAAGCTGCACTATGGACGTGAATGAATAGTTACTGACTTGTGTGTGTTGTGCCATTTAGGTATAAAAGATATTTTTTAAGAATAAATTTATCACAACCGTTTGCTAGACATCTAGCAACATTTACATCAAGGCCAATATTGTAATTTTTATTTAACAAATAATCACGTGTTTTTTTTTTAACAAAATAGTCTAATTTATATTGTTATTATTATGAACCGAATGTTCGACCTTTTATGGTAGTCATTAATCCACAGGTAGGCAAGTAGGTAGGTGTTTTAAAGTAGAACGGTAATCGGCCTACATGGTGTGTAGCCCACGCACTTTATACCCATTTATCATTATTGATGAGTACACCTGGCTTAACAAGCCTATGCTTTCTAATTCTTAATGTATATTCATACCTTTAGCGTAAACAATCAATACTATTGTGTATTAACATAAGAACGTATTTCATTTAAATAATTATATATCGATTTCTGTATAATCACTATGAGAAATACAAGTAATAATGTTATAGTAAACATTTTGTCCATTAGCTTGAAGACAATATGTAGTACCTATCAGTCTTATAAACTATAGTTTAAATTCATTGATTGCGTGTTCAAGCGCAGTACAATTGTTAATAATTAACTGTGGTTCTTTTGCGTGCCTCGGGTTCACCTTAGAAATAGGGTCAACTCATCCTATTATGTGTTCAGCATCAAACGTTGACTAGAAATGGTTTATATCACACAGTTTCGATAATTAATTTCGTCATAATAAATAAATATACATTTAATTTATCATGATATTGACGTCGAATGTAGTTACGTTAGACATGGTGTTTGGAATAGCGTGGGTTACCAATTCAAAGCTCATGAATAAAAAGTTTGTGCGTACATCTAAATGTTTCAAAGCGTAAATATACAAAATCAACATGTGATCAACTGAAGTTACAGGCAAAATACAATAATATACTCGATTTGTTAATCTTTAATTCATCTCCGTTAGCATTATTTTTCTTATACATAGTTCCAATTTTGACCTCACATTAAACTATTTGTTTATGAAGTGAAAGTTTTAACCTCCCATCCCGATAACTCAGATCGGCTGGAGTTTACACGGTATCGTGAAAATCTCTGACGCACAGATTTCTCTATGATTATTTTCCCCAATCCCCATTTATAAATTAAGTTATAATTAATTGATACGCACATAATTTCCTCATGGTCTTGTGTTCAAATTTATTTCCATTTACAATGTTAATGTGTCCATTATCATTACTAGGTTAATTTAGTATATATTTGAGAGGTCTGTGTCTTATTAACACGTTTTATGTTGCACAGGCAGCGAGGCGTCACCTCCACCCTGCGAGGTGTTCCTGGGCGGGTCATGCAACCCCACGACTTGGAGATCGGATATTGCTATTCCGATGCTAAAGAAAATGGGCATAACTTATTTCAATCCGGTGAGTAGAAACTTTTTGTACATACATACATGTCATCACGCCATATCCCTTGCAGGGTAGGCAGAGACAACAGAGTGCCAGAGAACTCTATCCTTACATACTTCACTCGCTTCCTCAACATTCATAATTCTCTTCATACACGCTTGCCGGTTTCGGAGACTCTTGACTCCATCTTCCTTCAGCACGTGACCAATCTGGTCTAGGTAGGTGAGTCTCGGTCTCCCCCGTTACCTACATCCTTCCACTTTCGCATTGTATATCTTCTTAACCAGACGTTCGTTCGGAATTCTTTCTACATGTCCGAACCATCAGAACCGAACTTTTTCTTAACATACAATTTCTATATATGTACTGTACTATATACTTATCAAATACTTGTAGCATGGTGATATATTGACAGATTACTACATAGTTATCACTAAATTTCTTGGTAAACATAATGAAGATGAATTATACCAGAATATTTGTGGTTATTAAAATGAAGTAAATGCCAATTATTTCACATAGAAAACCATACATCCTGCCGTTACCGATGCGGTGGGCTAGTAGTGTGAATTTGCGATAAGTGACCACTAGCGAAGCAAACGTAATGGGGAAAGCATTGCAGGAATTGTTCGGTTAAAAGGACAACAACAATGCGGCGTATAGAATTGCGCCTGGTAGATGGCAATAGGTTTCATTTTAATATCTGAAGCTGAAAGTTATGGATATGGGTTGAGTAGTACCTTATATCCCAGTCAATCCCATCCGAGTTAAAGGTGTGAAGCTAAAATGCATACAAACTGTTATAGTTCTGCCTGCATATGTAAATTTCACTATGTTTGTTGCTGGCTATGATAAATAAGACTTCACATTTTCTGATTTAGTAATTTCTTAATATAGTCACAGTTGCATGATGAGTCTAGTTTACTTCCGTCAGGGTAAATAGTTATTATCTATTTTTACCGCCATATAAGGTAAATTAAATGCTAATAGAAGTCAACTATTAATTTTGTGCCAATACCTACAGAACAACAATCTACGTATTCTAAGATATTCTAAGTGTGCCTATTAAAATCACATAGTGGGGAAGTGGAAAGAAAAGCTTGATAACTTGTCTTTATTTATTCTTCTTTGCAACACATATCTGTAACATTATTGGCCAAATGCCTTTTACATAACAGGAGAGAAATAGAGCATCATATCAATCTGTTTAAACCAGTGATGGACCTCTTTTTTCGACTTTTCCTTGGATGAAATTCGAAAATAGCATTCAAAGTTAGTATAGCTGCCGGTAATAGATCCTTACTGACTTTTAAAATTATCGATTTTGTAGATCGTAGCCCAATCCTATAAAAAATACATATAAATATGTATGTTTTTTAATTTCACTTCAATTCTTTTTGATTGGATATTTTATCATAACCATTGTGGTTAATAATTAAGTTTAAAAAAAATAACTGGACAGTATTCATTATTAAGTTTATGTTGTATAATCTACAATATTTACTGATTTAGCGATTAAATAGAGACCTAATTCTTTAATAAGATTTCTTTAGTAATTTAAGTTCTCGATCTTGAGATCTACATTATACTTTTAATGTAAAGTATGTTAGATTATTCGGCCTCCAATTCACTGAAACGACTAAAAGCATTAGAATCCTTTCAATTCGTTTGGAAATCTGTTATAGATGTGTATTATTTTTTGTAATATGCTATTTCTTTCTAACCTGAATGTCATATGCAAAAAAAAAATCTGGGATTATCAACAGATATTAATTATTTACAGTAATTACAACAATTGATATACCGTTACAGTAAAATATTACTGCTAGTACTGCCACACGGTTTGTGCTGGTCTACGAAACAGTTGATATAAATCTAGTTTTTGGCCTCGAACAACACGAGGCATTTTGCCAGTCTTTCGTCAATGTCTAACGTGTGAACTGACGCCCACACAATTAGTATAGCTACAATTGTAGCTATACTATTTTTTTTTAGGTTTAGGTTATTACATTGTAAGTAAATGTTCAAAGACTGGACTTATTATAATATACATTTCACACGTTTCCAATTTGCAGTCTAAATTAAGCGAACAATGCGATGTTGATTCAGTATTCACTTTATCTTATTGTATGGGGAACAAATACTACCGCTTTATGTTTATATACTTACACTGACATCAGAATTCGAGGTTAACGAAAATTTTTAGTTCAATGCATTATTTAAACATCGACTATGGTAACGTGGTTTCGTTTGGTTTTATATTTATAAACTAATTTGCTCCAACGTTCTTTATTTCATTCTTTGCTCTAATTAATTTTGTTGGTTTTAATCATCTCACTTTTCACCTATATTATGGATTAAATTTCAATAGAAATTAACAGCCATTTGAGTGTTCGTTATTAGTCATTTTGTTCTAAAGTATGAATAATTAATTTGTTCTAAAATATGATCTTTAAAATTACACGAATTTATAACCAAGTGTGGGACTTATATTTATTAAAAGAAAGCTTATCTTCCACACAAAATTCAATTATCTTTATTTCATTTGTTTCATAATACATTTAAATGATAGATAAAGCATATACCTAATATGTTTATAAAATTTTCTTGATAGCTCATGAATGGAACGTGATAAACTACGACGCTAAAGTGGTTTTTGTAATTAGATATGACACGTTTTTTGGGAACACGGATTACACGATATGTCGCTATCATTTATATAGAGACATTAGATAAGGAAAACTCGAAATACACCCTCTGCCCGGTCTGGCTAGCGTAGCAGTAAATTTTTTATCTCATTGCTAAGGAGGCTCGTGCGTAATCATAAAAGCAGAATGCAAATGAGCTGAAAAATAATAAGTAATATCATATTACTACAGTGAACTGTAGCTGTGTGGTAGCGGTTTCGAATACTACCAACCCTTACTTTGCTCGTGAATGTCGTAAAAGACGACTAAGAGCCTTATAACGACCTGGGTCAACTCCATCTGATGCCGTTTGGTCAACAATTGCATTCCCAAGGAAGGTTGACGTCTGGCAGGCGGCCGGTCATAAAACTATTGCCAATAACTTGTACAATTTGTGCTATGAAAGAAAAGTAAATATTGTATCGACCCCAAGTAATTGGGATAAGAGTAGGAGAATGATGATTAGTACAGTGAACTGCTTTCGTCACTCGCTATGTTTTTAATTAAGAACCTTTTGCTATTGTGATTCTTAGATCGTAGGCGTAATACACACGAATGCCCAGTATAGAGCTGCGTGACTCTAGAAATTGCGTCGCTTATCAAATAACAAATAACGAGTTTGTTTGCAACGCAACTACTTAAATTGTTATGGTCGTATAGAGTACTTAATTTAATGTAGCCATTGAAGGTTGAAAAAATATTATAGACTGCAAAAATATTTTTATATATTTTTATATGTATACGGCATAGGACCGCACTCTGTGGCGTAACATGAGGGAGGCCTACGTCCAGCAGTGGACGGCAATAGGCTGAAATGATGATGATAAGTATATAGAATTTGATCCCCACGCAGGACTGTTCCCTTTGTTATTCACAAATGATTGTACCGAGTCTGGGTGTAATTTGTGTCCGTTACTTGTATATTTGCAAAGTCCACCGGGAGAAAAGGATTAATTCCTCAATGCGGGGTGTATGTATGTCTTACTGTCTCTACATTCAATAATGTACATGTAAC
The DNA here is from genome assembly GCA_905163515.2 of Lymantria monacha. Lineage (NCBI taxonomy): Eukaryota > Metazoa > Arthropoda > Insecta > Lepidoptera > Erebidae > Lymantria > Lymantria monacha. Next base: position 22,670,038 of record LR991082.1, read on the forward strand.
TTTGATAGTGTAAATTACTGAAATTTAGCATTTAATATGCTTAATTATTTATAAAACCCGATTCCGAAGCCAAATATGATGTCACAAGCGGGATTCGAACCCGCGCCTATTTTGATTCCGGCCCAATCGTGCTGCCACTACACTTGTGACATCATTTTTCGCTTCGTAATCGGGTTTTATAAATAATTAAGCATATTAAATGCTAAATTTCAGTAATTTAAATAATAAGGTTGTGTCATCGTTTAATACAATTCTAACTGTAAAGTTTGAAGTATTAAGTCTATAACAATGTGTAAACATTGTCGGGTAGATGGCATACCGTCACCTTAAGACGTAAATATGATACGAAGCGAAATTTGCATGTCCTACAATAAGTCACGGTGGTGTAGTGGCAGCACGATTGGGCCGGAATCCCAATAGGCGCGGGTTCGAATCCCGCTTGTGACATCATTTTTCGCTTCGTAATCGGGTTTTATAAATAGATAGTGTAGATAACATTTTAGTATATAGGGTGGGAATATTTTCTTTGTATTCATTCATTAGCCTAATGACATCTACGTTGGACATAAACCTTCCTAATGCTATACTCGCCAAGCTGGGCAGGCATGTTGGCGAACGCAATTAGTTTTATAATATCCATTAATCTGTACCCACACTGGGAGTCGCTACTTTATGTTAATCAAAATGAGCAGAAATATTGAAAGGCGTTAAATAAATTTAGCCGCTTGCCTTGCACACACCACTTAGTCGTAATTGTTCACCGAAGAACACAGTATATGAAATTGACCATTGCGGGTGAAGAATCGATTTTTATGACACATATTGATAGTGTGGATGTGGACATTACTGATATCAGTAATAGCAATAGCAAAGTTGTGTTACTAAATATTAATCTTCACAAAGCTCTACAGTGTAGGGAATTAATATATCAAGTAATATTTGGACGGTCGGCTATGCTATCGGCCTTTTAATTTTTATTATCTGTTAATTTTTATTATTGTTATAGCACGATATACATATAAGTAGGTACATGTGCAACAAAATTTCACAATTCGCTTTATCATTATTTTGTTAGAATTAGAAAATACATACATACATACCATCACGCCATGTCCTTTGCAGGGTAGGCAGAGAGAACAGAGTGCCAGAGAACTCTATCCTTGCATACTGCACTCGCTTCCGCAACATACTTAGAAGATACAATTGTTAAAAAACTTTATCAATGTAATTGAAGGGAGTGATAGCTGCTCTAGTAGTTATTTCTTGATCGCGTGCCGCTTGTGTGTGTGCTAGTGTATTTTTTTCGTGTAATCTTTTGATAAAAGTAAAATGTATCCTGGTTCAAAGAGATGTTTTGATAAAAGTAAAATTATCCTCATTACACTGGAGCTAAAATATTTTCATGTGTACAATTTCATTTAAAAAAATTAACTTAAAAATATACGAACCCGTTGAGTTTCTTGTCGAATCTTCTCAGCTTGTGACCACTTAACAATCTGATGGTAGATTATTACATTAATTTCAAATAAAATGTTAAATTGACAATATGTAAATGCCCTTACATATTAAATGATTTGATTTTTTCATTTGTTGCTTAAATTTCAACAAAACTTAATTTACAGGGTATTTCTCGTTTATCTAAACCGAGCGAATTTGATGCTAAATAATACGAAATTTAATTTCAAATCATAATAACTAAGTATTCGATGCAGTTGCATATATCTATTTTAATAAGCTTTCTTTCATCCACCCATCAGTCTATAAACGTCTTCAGTTGGACGTAGGCAACTCCCAAAAAGTAGATGATGTCACTATCGTCAGTTGGCAACCGGGTTGTAGATCCTATAGAAGTTATAAATTTTACAGGATTCCTAATCTCATGGTGATTACTTCCCCTCCGTTTTCGACTTTCATGGACAAGTAAAAGGTGGTGACACATTTTATACTTAACAGTCACCATACCGGGAGGCAAAACAAGCGTTCTTATCATTCATAACTGTCCAGTGTTTATCTTATATGCGTAATTAATTAATTGAATCATCATCATCTCAGCTAATATACGTCCTACTGCTGGACTCGAGCGTACTCCAAAACCATTTAGAGTTTTCCTTCCCTTGCATATATAACCATGGGTATCGCAAAGGACAATTAAGGGATATACCCTTAGTTGTCTTTGCGATACCCATGGGAATGACGAATTGTATTCTTACTCTGCCATCACACGGAAAAAAATATAGAATTAATAGAATACATGCCTAAAACATTTACTTTTAATATACAAGCTCGTATGGTCATTCTATACGAGGTTTTTTTTAGTTCAGTTATTATGAAATTACGTAGCTTTAAAATAAAAGTGATATGTATTATACTTGAACGTTAGCACGTGAATCAATGCTTGTAACATCGCATTCACTTTCTAAATCGTGGGCATAAATCAGAGAAAATATTTCCACTTTCATCTCGTGTCAAAGTGACATTACGTTTATAATATTGAATGCTAACATGATCAATACAGTCATAGACGTTACTGAGAATTTGTTTGACAGCATAATAAAAGAAATCGTTTGACATGTAAAAAACCTCTTCGCACTAACCGTCCGGGGACATGGCAAGGATAACGTGAAGTTCTATAACCCGCTCTAAAACCGCGTATTACCCTTCTCCGCGAATTGTATGAGCCAGTGTAACCGTTTCTTCGACCTTTTGTTTTACTTTCGACAGGCTATTCCACCCCGAGCGATGGAAAGTCGACGTATAACCTGTCCCTGTATTATCTCCCCATCGCCATTTAGGCTGACTATCGGTGCCGATTTCTTGACATCTGTGGTTAGCCCGATGGGACTAATATGTGGCATACATATTATTCTATATACACATATATTAATCTTGCATGAACTATAGTATACGCCTGTATTATAAAGTATTTATTTATTGTTCATTGTATTCTTACTTGACGTGATATCATAAAAATATATGACGTAGCCCGTAGTTAATTATCAATAGTACCACTGCCTTATAAAAGGCGTAAGGTTTTAAACACCTAAACGCCATTCGATTCTTAGTAATATACATTACTCATTATTGTGAATATGTATGGTAACTGACCTTTATTCTGGATTGATTGAGCATTTCCTTCAAATATTAGTTGGAGTCATAATTTCTCTATATTGAGTCGTTTATTCCAGGAATTTGTTATGATTCACAGAATGTTTATTTTGTATGTAAATTTATTGTCTCGGGGACCAGTGCCTACTGTCTTTAACCTGAAAGCACGCGGGGCGCGTGTACAGGACTCCTTTCTATCTCTAACGAGTAACGAAGGTTCCGAATGTCTCTTAGTATTTGCCTACACTGTGCCTACAATGTTATTTTTATTTTAAGTACACAATAACAATTAATAGCAACCAATTCAAAATTGGAGCATATCGATTTAATAATATATGTTTTTTAATTTTATTATTATATTATCAACCATAAAAATAAAAGTTAATAACAGATTATGTTTTTTCTTATTTTTGAATTCTTTTTTATTTTCCTACTGATCATAAAATATTTGAGTGTTAATTTATGCCCGAATAGTCGCATAGGGGGACGTCTTTGTGTGGGATCGCAATCATATAGTTTGCTCGTATTGTGTTCGTGTCAGTGGATTTTTATAAACTAAAAAAAGAAATGTCAGTTTCAATATATCTACTGAAATCGATTTCAGTGGTGTACTAGTGTCACCTTCAAGAGCAAATACTACGGCCTCGTTTGTAATCCTGTATAATATTTGTCTACTGTTTAACGATAAAGGCGAGAGAGTTTAAAAAAAGTACATATTTCTCATACTAATTGGCGCATTTTAAGTTGTTGTCAGTAATAAAACCAAATATGTGTGTATTTCAACAGCAAGTAGAAGACTGGTCAACAGAGCTGATGGAGGTGGAGCACCGCGCGAAGGCGGCGGCAAGGGCGTTACTGTTTGTTTTGGACAGTGAGACCCGCGCAGTCGCCGCCAGCGTGGAGGCTGCACATCTTGCAGCTGCACCCAGAGACCTTCTCCTTGTGTTGAGACCTTATTCGAGGCATCAAACCATCAGTCACGAAGCCATCAGTGATCAGTAAGCATAAATGTCATTATTTTCTAAAACATTCATAATTCGATTGCACTGATCTCGTGCTGCTCAAAAAAGTGTCACATTCCATCCCAAATATTGGTTTTATCGGGGTTGAGTTCTTATCTATATGTATACATTTTTTCACAAAATATTAAGGTCTAGCCGAAAATGAGTGAAAGGCCAACTTATCTTTAAATAAAATATAATTTTGTTCATCACATCTATGTCCATGATTATATTCCAATTGATGATTGATTGATTCCAAATCAATAGAAAACCTATTGATTTTTGGTAATGAAGGCGTGTTATACCATTTGGGTTTGTCTAAAGCATACATTATGGTATTGAATAAAGTAAAGCATAAAGCTGAAGGAAATTGGAAAGGACAAAGATATGGCAAACCAACATTATAGCGATGTCAAATATTACATTGTGAATAGCAGATAAAGGCTATTAAAATATTTAGTTGTCAAGACAAAGAAACGCTGACTTTACATCAAGCCGTCATACCATTATAAGTCTATAAAATTCTGACGGCGTCAACGAGTCTGATGTCATTGATGATCGTGTAGCCTGAATCACGCATGAGATTATCGCGTAATTGACAAGTTCATGTGCAGAATGCTTAATAACATATTCAATTTCGATTGCAGTGAATACGTGGAGTTATCTCGTGCGCGAGCGACGTTACAAGAAGCCGTAGAACGGCGTGGTCTGCCAGCTTTTACGGATATACCGTCCGCTCTCCGCTGTGCGAGAGCTGTCCTTCGTGGAGCTCGGACGCACCCGCGACATTCGCTTGGACATACAATTCTTCGCTTGAAACGCGCTTACGACGCAGCAGGAGGAAGAAACTCGCGACTGCCACGAATGAAAGCCGTGGATGCGCTGAAAGATGTGACGCGGGTTCCTCGTGAAGTCGCCGATCGTTCTTTACCTTCTACAGTCGACACCGTAGACTTTGAAACCTTCTGCGCCTGTGTGGCCGAGCTCGCCGCCGATGCAGGTATGACTGACTTTTTATTCACGCACGCAATTTAAACTGTAGTTTCATGAAAATGTTTCGTCTATAAAATGTGATGAATCTTATGTATATTCGTGAAATACGTAATCGCTTTTCGTATTACATCATAGTAATGGAAACATTTTTGTTTAAGAATCGTGTAGGTATTTGCTGAACTATAGGCAATGTAATACAGCTGTTTTTGATTAGACATAACAATAGAGATACTCGCTGGCAGATCAGAATATATAGAATTAAGATTTGTGTGATGATATTACTGACTTATATACAAATATGCATATTTCTTAAAAGGATAAATTAGATTCTCATATAAGTAATGTTCTTCATAGCCTAAATTATGACCCATTGATAGGCTCGAGCTTTCGCCACATAAAAATTGGGCGTTTCATTGTTTATTAATTTAATATTTTGTAAGTAGTTAACTTACTTCTATATATCATGGCATTAATAAATCGTGATTTTCAATTATGTAATAGCCTGTGAAATACTTGGACAATTTTTGTATATTAGATTATTATTCTACAATTAATTGAGATTAGTAGCAGTGAATTATGAGAATCGAAATAGAGTACGTTTCAAGCTGCTGTACTCTTCATAGCTTATCCGTGCCATCTCGTTTCGGTGTTGGGTAGTAAGTAAGGATAGTGTTTGTTGAAGGGGCGGGCGTGTCGAGTGTCCCGCCGGCGAGCGGACACGCGAGCGTCTCTATGACGTCACGGATCCGCCGCGTGTTCCGCACTCTCCGCGACTTGCTCACCCCGCCCGCTACCGGTGCGTGAGCGCACTACCTATCGTCTGTTCAGTTTTGCATTTGCTCCCTTTTCTATCTATCATTCATCAATTTTACTCATCCAACACTGCTACTATTGAATTGGCCTCGCTTAATGATTGACTGCAATGCATATTTTGAACTGACTACCGTATTCATTCTTATATTAATAAAGCGTTTATTGAAATACAACAATATTTGCACTGTTTTAAATATTTATTGTAATGTGTAAAATATTTTGCTCCAGATAAAAGCATCGTTATTTTTTTTTTAATACATATTTCATTTTCCTTCTATTTAATTCCACTAGAGATCCTATGACAATATATATTTTCTTCCATGTTTCCATTATTCCTTTCAAAAATTGCTTACATTCCATTTTTCCTTGAGACATCTCATCTCAATTATAATACTTGTATTATCTTTCTCCCTATATCCTTTGCACAATTCGGCCATCCTTTTTCAAATCGCCCTTTACTTGTATAGTCTCTACCATCATATCCATACTACGACAGTAGCTCACGTATGATAATCAAATATGTTTTTACCCTTTGCTGTAAATAGCAACTACCAAACTACCGTTGAGTAAAAGACCTTAGCACACATCACTTTTAATGTAACAATTTTTTACCGCAGTTGTCGCTATTCAACGATTGGATGTGTTGCGTAGTGGTAACGAAATTACACTTTCTAATAAGAATTGTATTGTGATTTTATGTATGAATTCAAAAGACAACTTTATCTCTCCGATAAGGAAACCAGCCAAGTCATGATAAAGCTGCGTCGTACTCGTTATGATATATAGAAGTTAAAAAAAATGGTTTATACTATGAAGGCCATTATTATTGCTATATAGTGTTTGCGCACAAAAATTTTATGCCTTCATACTATGACGTGGGTTTAGCACGAGCTGGCACTTGGACTATTTATTTTAGTGCCGAGCGCACACATTTTGGGAGTTCACGGCATTTAAATATCCCAGATGGCAATTAAATTGCCTGTGCAAAATTTTTGTGTGTGCTAAGGTCTTATTAACAATACAAGTATAATAAATAATGTAGCAATAGATTGTATTTGTTGACAGAATCAAATAGTCGGAACGGTCAAGAAGTGGTGATGGCGACGAGTGCGCCGACACGCTCAGAGACGCGAACCCACGAGCCCACTGCATCAAACCTCCACATGTACAACGCCAGGCTCAAAGCCTACGGACGTAAACTTGCCTTAATCATTCCTAAGGTAACATTTTTAAAACCACTACCTTACAATAATTATTACCACCACCACTAAGGAAATAATCCTTGAATTGCGGGCGCTTTACAAACATATAATAAACCTACCTCCATTCATCTTTATTTGGGAGGTTTAGGCCGACGTATACCTATAGTATTTACAATTTGATGTTCCATATACAGTGTGCAAGAATATGCTTTACTGCTCAAAATTCTTTGCTAAAAAACTCTTTGAGTAATCCAGGATTCCAAGTTAAACATTGCCGTTAGCATTTATATACATATATGGCTAGATCTACGAGGCAGAGCAGACGATATACTTCTTTTCTTCTTCTCAATCCATGTTCATGTCAATTTTGGGCAGTGTCATTAACGTACAGGTTTCATTCGAGGGTTCCTTTGCTGTGATGTTATCTGTTTATATACCTGATTTTTTGCGACACAAAAAGAAAGGAAAATGTGGTGAATTCTATTCGAACTTCGTTATCACATAGTTACGTTTATGAATGGTTTTTTAAACAGAATGGTGGTCACCGTGCACCAACTGAAACTCCTAGCGAGGCCGGCGCGTGTGCAGCGTCGGCGGGTAGTGCAGACTCTGTGTTCACGCCGGGCACGGAACGACGACTTGAACGTCTCCCCGCCATGCTTGGCGCACCTACGCACGACGTCTATCTTGGTGGCACGTTTCCCGTACGTATAAATCTTTTTATTAATATTTATTCGACTGGCCTTGTTACGCTCATATCAATTATAAAATATCCATTGCACATAACGCAAGGACTTGTTCTGCGTGGAAATCGATCCAAGACACTTGGCAGAAGATATCGCGTACTTAGATCACTACGCTATTTTTGCAGTCTTTGGGAATACTAAATAAATGTAATATTATATGTAATAATATAATATCATAGAGTGATTTCATAGATTGTGCCGGTAACTGGGTATTATAATCCATATGATTTTGTCAGTTGGATTCGTTGGATTTATTAAAGTTACACTTTGACAATGAATCTGGAAGCTTTATACTTTGGATCCCTAAAACAAATAATATTATGGAATGACTGAAATTTAGCATTTAATATGCTTAATTATATATAAAAACTTGATTACGAGCAAAAAATTATTGTCACATATGGGATCAAGTTTTTATAAATAATATTATCGTTTTAATATATACGCGTGGTATATATCGCGCGTAATATTATCGTTTTAATTTTCCGTGTGGTGACGGAGTAAGAATTATATATATTCACTACCCCATATCTTACCCGTGGGTGATCGTACGAGACGACTAAGGGATATAAAACGCATATAATATCTATGCAATATAATATCTATGCAAGAGAAGAAAAACTGAAAAGAAAACCTTATACCAACACGTCTGACCAGCGTGATATAGTAGGTCAAACCTTTGTGATAACCTTATATCTGCATCAAAAGAAGCTGTATAGTTCGTGATTAACATTTTAAGTAGATCAAAAATCAATTGAAAATATTTGTTTTATTGTTATAAAAATGTACTTTTTATCAACATCTGAGAATTCTACAAAAGATTAATTAATGTCTTTTCTTTTATGTAAAATTATTCTTTTCTGTGTATTTCTACAGAGCAACAGTACGCGACCAGCTGAACTATTACGTCGAGAAGGGTTCACGGTGATCGAGGCCCGTGCTAATGACTACACGCGAATGTTCTCGACGGCGGCGCGTCGCGCTGCGCCCGCGCATCCTGAGTCGCCTCGGCGCGATAAAAAGCCGCGACAAGCCACAACGCCTGACCCCGATATGGACGGTGTTGAACTCAGGGAACGAACACCAAGCGATACAGACAGGAATGATCGTCTCAGCGCTTCGGACTTCTATACCGTCACTGAAGATGTAACGCCTCAACCGTTCAAAGGTAACCAATAAAATATCATTAGTATATAAAACACTACTAAAAAGAAATATGTGATATAATTTGCGTCATGAATACTAATGGAGTTCTACTAAACTTAGGGGTGCGTATTCTATGTTGAAATGAAAAGAGGGCTACGCTGTACATTAAACACATCAATATCAGGAACTTCTTGTACGAATTGATACTTCAAAGGCTATGTAACATCACGCTACGACTAATAGAAGCTTGTCATCAATGAAAATTGCAAAAATGGGAAAAGAAATCTTTTGAGGGTTCGCGTTATGCTTATGACTTACTCTCTCTCTCTCTCTTTCATAACTTAGACGCAGATATGTGAGTCAGCTAGTCAGATAATACTCAGTGAAATTGGCGAATATGATATAGGTATATGATGTTTGATGTAGCTCAGGTTTAGTTTTTAAATTTTTTTCCCTTTAGTAGCTGACGAGCAAGCACTCCACCTGATGGTGAGTGGCTACAGTTGTTTATGGACCTATGTAATACCAGGGACTTAGCCAGGGCGCTGCCTACCATAAAGTGGATTTTGATATTTTGGCTGTCGTTTGCTGTACAAAGTGCAGTAGCAATTACTCAGACATCGATTTACTGCGAAATGGTATTACTGTGGACGAACTAATCCATGGAAAACTGTAGGCAAAATTGTTAGCAGTGTGGCCCTACCTACAGAGAGAGAACATCAACAAGTAGTGATTGCGCTGGTGCTATTTGATCACAAGATGTACATATAATTTATTTATTTTCTCATAATATTTTTTTATACACTGCCTTATCAGTTTAATGGTTAAAATAATTAAATAAGAGGACCGAGTTCAATTCGTGAATCATAAGTTAATAATGCCTACTCTGAGCTCGTAGAGCACAGTAGGTCTAAAGCTGTAGTTAAGTGATTCCATACCTTTCAATTTAAAAAAATGTAAAGATAAAATGCTTAAACTATATTCAAGTTCCGCATTAATTTCAGGCACATATGATGAGGATCTGCTGCTAGGGTCGCGTGTACTAGTGTTCGCCATGAGTGCAGATTCACCATGTTTTGCGGCAATGGTGTTAGCTGCGCACTACATGGGGCTGAGACCTGCAGCCACCGTGCTATTAGTGCAACCTATGGACCCGAAGAAAGCTCACAATGTAAATATATTAACTATCCTTATTCTCACTCCATATATATCCCAATGTTACCCACGGGTCTTATTCAGAAGAGGGAATTTAGCATACTATATTACTAAGCTGAGTTGTCCTTGCACATATGTTATCTGCTTACCGCCTTTAAAGGAATTCCCAGTAAATAATATAGTTAACTTACTTCGTTACTCCAGGTATAATTATCACGTAGGTATAAAAGATCAAAATATTGTCTTAATCAGAGTCGAACTCAAACACACTTGGAATTTAAAACGCTATGTCATCTGTGTAGTCAAATATCAATCGACGTTGATAATGAAAAATGTGTGAAAAAAATGACAAATTATTTATCATTAACAATAGCTAGATTAACTCGCTTATCATTTATCTACAATAAAATAATTATGCCTGCCGATCACCAACACTGAATATCTGGGGTTCGATGTATTATATATAATTTATGTCTGTTATTTGAATATAAGTTTGCCGCGACACAGGCATATTTGCTCCGTATAATGTGTGGCGACTTATTCTGCGTATTAAAAAAAAAAAATTTACTACTTAACATGTGACCTTAAGAAGAAATTTTAAAATTCAGTAACATACCGAAAATGAAATAACTTTACTAACATATTACAATGATGTAATTTGTTAACTTGAAATTGTATCACTTTATAAAGAAAAAAAAAATTGCATCGAGCATAGAAAATAGATAATTGTTTATTTTCTTCTTTTCCTCTGTGGTGACACACATATATATATATATATATATATATATATATATATATATATATATATATATATATATATATATATATATATATATATATATATATATATATATATATATATATATATAGTATTAAGCATACAATTTAACACCATTCTTAACTTTCCCGTCGGAGTCGTCACACTAACTCTCCGCTAGAGTGGATCACAGGAGAACTCATAATATCAACTACGATTGTCAACTCCATTACTAAGCGTGGCGATTATAGTTTTATTCACCTTTAGTGAGGCAAATGTTTAACAGTTTTCGATAAATTAATAAATGCATGGTTTTTTTTTAAAAAAACACCTATGATACGATATTTTTTTTTTGTTATAGTACAGTGAAGCGGCCATCAAGGATTATAATAGGGGCCGCCATTACTTGTCTGATTTGGCACGACGATCATCAGTCCCCGTATTCGACAACGTGGACGCAGTAGTAGCATGCGTAGTCAGCAGGCTACGATCAACGCTATAACATTATATCCACCACTCAGATTCTGAGTAAAACGTGTGGACATTTTATTGGTAGTCACGGAGTTTTTAATTGGCTAGTCCTTTAGGTGATTACCGCTGGACTTATTATATTACTCGAAACAGAAAAAAAAAGGTTGTGGGATTCCCAAACTAATTGTGAAAGTAACACACACAAATAATAAATAATTCATTCGTCATCATTAAAATTTGCCGCTGTAGTTTTTTAGTAACGCGAAGGTTGAAGCGAATCTCAATTGAAACGTAATCATATTTGTTGTGTTCGCGACATTGATTTCGTATACGTAATTTTTAATATACAAGCGGCTATAATCACAACACAATTAATAAAGACATCACAAATGTAATTCATCATAAAAATAATATTATTTTTTACTTGCGTGGCGAAGAGTCTCATAAGAGTGTACTTATGTTTAGTTTAGTACAAAATAAAACGTCTCTCTTTTACATCATCACTCTCTATTGCATTATATGTAATGTAATATATATAGATATTAAAATAAATATAATTAAAATGGATGTATGAGCGAGAGTGGATGGTGAAGGTAAATAAGGTTGTCGTGATGAGAGCATAACAAATCTCTGTGATGAAATTTGTCTAGGCAATTTTATAGTGAAATTTCAATGCATACGCATATAATATAGATGATAACTATACATGTAGTATTGTTACAAAAGGCAGGTACAGATAGTCATGTTAGTGTGTATGATTGATGTTATCGTGTCTTAAATATCCCTCGGGTACATGAAACGAGGCTGACAGTCATGGTTCACAAAAAGATTGAATGTGGCATTGAAATAGTGGATTTGCCAAGCAGTGCGTGCAGTGGGTCCATAAGCCAATTATATATATATATAGAGTTAGCTCTTAATTGTAGACAATTTTATTGGCAAAAAGGCTTGTAGAACGCCATAACAGGAAAATAAAAAAAGTACAAATAATTTGCTCACGTAGCAATTTTAAGAAATTTAGTAGTTATTATTTAAATTATGGCAATGCAATTTTTTAATTTTATAATAATTAACATCATGTATTCTTTTTTAATAATAATAAATTTTATCTTTCAAATCATCTTATTCGCATCGATGTTAACGCTTGCAAATGAAATGTATTCAGATGAAGCTACTATTTCATACCTAATGTAGGTATAACTTAAATATTTGAGTAGTTAGCCATAAAATGTTTGACCCACTGTCACTAAAAATATTCGTAATTATAAAATAAAGCAAATGTTATTTTGCTAGTCACACGCCCATTAACATTTTAAGTACTTTGTTAATATTGATCGATAGTACAAATATCTAATTTATAGAAAATATGTCATATATTAATTGTAATTTTATGCCATGTACGCTTATTTTAAACTAAACATCACATAATTATGTAAATATAGAAATTTGTAATTATTTCCATGTTTTAATTATATTTCCTACTATGGACTTTAACCCATTATCGGTTATTCACAATTATCTATCTATTATTCTAATAACTAAATATGATTGACAAATTTAATTTGGTTTTCATTTAGTTGCTACAACCTATTGACGGATAGAATTTTCTATCAAATATATTTAGACATTGTTGATAAGGGAGATCTATTGACACTCAGATTGTGAAATAAAAACTGGATCTTATTGGGGCGGCTTTCCAATCTAATCAGATTCGGTAGAATAACTATTTTTTAAATAATAATTGTGATCCTTGGGTCGTAACTCAAAAAGAATGACTATGTCATCAACGTTTGCATTTGTAGAACTAGTAAACCTCCGCGTTTTTCATGTTTTCCTTCGTAGTAGTAGGGGATTTGCAGAGAGAACGTCCTTGACCCTGCTTACTGGATAAATATCAATATTTCTAATCCAAATGTCTCTGAACACATCCCAATAGGGTTGCCGCAAAAGTATGTTCATGGCTATGATTAATTATAGTAAACAAGATATAAAACATTTTCCTTAATCTCTCGTGAGATCTTTCTAAATTCGTATATCTATACAATATACAAAAGAAAATCGTGTTAGGTACACCATTTATAATTATAACTCAAGAACGGCTGGACCTATTTTACGTTTTTGAGTTTGTCTTCGTCGGGAATAGGATAATAAGTATTAAAATATCATATTTAGCAACAAAAAAAATCATAAAAAAACATCAAGTCGGTTGATTTCATTCGTTTATAATAAAACAAAACGCAATTGACAGCTTACGTAATATTGCCTGATGGTTTGTTTTGAAAATACCGCAAAATATAGAAATTAAAGTTGACCGGTCGAACTGCTTATTTTGTGCGAGTGTTACGAGTACTATTGTAATAAATCTTATTGCGACGACGTTATCATTAGAAAGAAGGAAAGAAATCAGTTTATTGCAACGGACATACAAAAATGGATATAAAAAAATTAACAATGTAAATGAGATGCTGCCCGTCACAAAACGCCTCCATCTCAGCATGTTGCAGGTTAAAAATACCTGTACTGATCTTCCGTGGAAACGCTTTGATGACGTCACGGACGTCAACGAACTTAACAACACTAAAATTTTAATATAAATAAAGCAGAGAAAATATAAGAACAACAACATAAAATATACCATGTTCAAATACAACAACAAAAATATATGTATAGGTAAAATATATAAGTATCTTACATGATCACAAAGGCACGTGACACAGCAGTGAATACGCGCCATGCCATCATGGCAGTGACTACAGCGTAGATTTTCTATTAGTGCGACAGATTGTACTTATATCAAATGAAAAATTTAAATATGTCTGTACATTAACAAATTCATATAACTAACTTGTAATGTGAATTCAATTCAATAAACTAGGTCTAAATAAAATTTAACTTGATAAAATAATACATGTAAGATATTTTAAATTAGAAATACCTGTTTCAAATTAAAGTGTGTGTACATAATTTTTTTTGTGTGTTAACCATTAACGCTTCATAGCTGTCCAGATAGTCAATTTAAAATAGTACTAATTGCTACAAAGGAATATAGGGGATAGTTAAGGAACAAGAGACGTGAGTAAAAATAAATTATATTAGAAAATATAAAACTTAAATTATAAATAATATATGTATATAATTGTAACCAAATAATGCATAAAATTAAAATACTTAAATAGCACTGGTATCATGTCTTAAGGGTTCTTCCAATTTTTGATGATCGTAAATATTTTTTTTAACTTTATTTTAAAAGTTGTATATTTTGTAGACTACTTATTGGCGGTGGAATATTATTCTAACACTTTGTTGTTGCATATCGGAAACTAACCCTAAATGCAGCAGATCTATGACATTGTGTGGAAAGCTGCCCCCACACACCGTCGAGGACTGTGAGGTTTGCTTTTTGATTGCCATGACAATTTGTTATATAAATATCTTGGAACCTTAAACTTAAGCACACCGAAAAGAAGGCAGGCTAGGTGGAGTTTACGCCTGTGTCTCATCTTTAAAACGCAGTGTTTATTTAAATATGGACTGACATGAGCCCTCAACGGGATGTCAAAACAAAAACGGGCGCAAGAGTTTTGAACTCGCTGTACAAGTCTCGTGAGTTCTAGCCAGGAGACGTGATCCAAAAACTGTGTCCATGTAGTTCAGTTTGGATAAAACCAAGGATTCTACCAACTGCATGCGTAAACCTTCTTGTATAAAGTGTCTTGCTCTATAGTCTATATAGTACCTTCAGTTTATAAAAACAGGTTTTGACTGAATCGGCTATGTGCCTTTCAAACCGCAGACTGGTATCCATATGCAAACCCAAATTTCGACATTCAGTTACACGCTCAATTGGTTTGCCTAGTAATATTTCATCCAAGGACGGACAGAGCGTATTAAGTTGGTGGCTACTACCAAACAGTAAATATTTTGTCTTGTTTGGGTTAAGCACCAAGCAATTATTAGTGGACTATGTTGCAATACTTGACAGATCATTATTTACCTTGGCGATTGCGTTATTAATTTCCGATAGTTTAAATGAAAAATATATCTGAATATCATCTGCATATATATGAAATTTGCAGTATCGAATGTTTTGTCCTATATCAGATGTGTACAGAATAAAAAGGATTGGACCCAGTATCGAGCCCTGAGGGACTCCTGTAAGCACTGTAACTTTATCAGAACTCATTAATGAACTGTCTTGACATTTCAGCTCTTCGTATTGAAAACGATGGCACAAATAACTTTCAAACCATTTTTAAAGTTTTAAAATCGAAACCATAATAGCAGAGTTTAGATAAAAGAAGATTTATATTTATCGAGTCGAATGCCCTTGAAAAATCTAGTAATACTAGTATAGAACATAGACCCTCATCCTGAGCACACAGAATATTGTCGGTAACATCTAGCATGGCCGTTACCGTACTACGTCCTTTCCTAAAGCCCGATTGTGCTTCAGGCAGAATATTGTTGCTCTCAAGGTATTCAACCAACTGTTTGTAAACCACTTTCTCCATGATCTTTGATAAACATGGTAAGATGCTAATTGGTCTCAAGTCTTTCATATCTGTTGGGTGTGAAAGTTTCAGCAGAGGACGGACAATCGCAGTTTTCCAAACATCGGGAAATACAGATGTATTAATGGACATATTCATCAGATCCTTAATGACATCAGATGTATAAGGGAAAGTCATAATGAGCATATTGAGACTTATATAATCGCACCCTTCAGCAGTCGATTTTAATTTATTTATTATTGCAATTATATAGTCAAGGCTAACCTCCTCTAAGTGGAAGGTAATATCACTGAAACATACTAACATCCAAAGCACCTGATATATTTAAAAAATGGGTATTTATTCATTCGGACCATTAAAGAAGGAAGGCAACTCAAAATCAGTCTTTGGTAATAAAGTAGATTTTAAATTTTCCATAATGAACGCGGATTTTTGATCTGATTATTGATGTTATATTTGATATAAGCAGCTTTTTCTTGAAAAAGTGCTTTGTTAACAAGAGATTTTAAAGTTTTATAATATTCTTTCATTCTTATGATCTTTACATTTATTATAGTCTGCTGATGCCTTATCACGCAACCACATCATTAATTTAATTGTATCCATAATATTTCAAACTATGTATTTACAGTCCACTTCCATAAATATACATTTTGCCATAATGAACACATCTTTTATATACAAACATATTTTATACTTCTTTCCAATTTTTATACATAACTAGCCGACCCGGCAGACTTCGTTCCGCCTAACGCAGCGCTCTTTACGTATCGTTTTTCTTTAGTGGTTTCATTCGCGATGTTTAGAATCCTAATTGCATTATGGCTTTGTCGGGCAATATTAGATTTTCTTGATCAAAACTTTGTTAATAATAATTTCGACGCAATGAGATTTATTATAATAATGCTCTTAAAAACTCGTAACACTCACAACTCGCACTCACAAACACATCGACCGGTCAACTTTAATTTCTTTTTTTTTTTTTTGTTCTGTTCATCCATTCGGACAGGCAAAGGGATCAAAGCCCATACAGCCAAGTCTTATTTAATTATTTTTCATACATTGTTCATCATTTCTTCATATTATGTAGCCTTAATAGTCATTGTCTGTCAGTAAGTCAAGTCGTTACCATTAATCGGGCGCTGATAACCTAATCCATGATTTTCTTTGGGAATTTTGGACAAATATGAAAATACACGTAAACCACTATTATACCATATTCACTAGTCTTCAGCACTTTAACTGTACCATATTGCATAAAATACCAGCAAAATTATTCAATATAACACCACAAAACACTAAAGAAATGAATATAATACAAGAGCGTGACATGACATTTCCACATTCGCGCCAAAACTCCCAACTTTAATTTCAACGTTTTGTGCCATTTTCAAACCATAGACTACATTAAATGAGTTGTCAGTTGCGGTTTATTATTCCGTAAATAAATGAATGTTTAGACTGATGTTTTTAATGTTTTTTTGTTTGTTGATTAATATCATATTTTAATATCCTATTCCCGACGAAGACAAACTCTAAAACATAAAAATCATAAAAATTGGTCCTGCCGTTCTCGAGTTATAAGTGTTATATACCTATAACTAACACAACTTTCTTTTATATATATAGATTTAACCCCTTCGAATGATCTCAAATATTTGCAAGTAAATGGTATGAAGAGAACAGAACGACCGTAGTAGCGCACAAACGTCATAGCGTCTTGAGACCCAGCTGGTCAGCATCAACGTCCTGTCTTCCTAGCGCTATATATACTGATTGTTCCTATTATAACTCATCCTTTCTGTCTCGATTTTTGCAAACATGTTGATTAAAAACTGGCTAAACAGCGAACGAAAATATAGCATACGATCTTATACTCCTTTCCTAATCATTATAGGGTAAAATAAAAAGTTGCATTAGATATAATTTTATAAAGAGGTGCTAGTGGTTGTAGTATTGCAATGGCTATATCCTAGCACAATTCAAAAAGCTTTCAGCAATTCAGAAGCTCAAGCGGCGAAAGTATAATAACCTTATTGGAAATTATATTTTCGTGTCGTTTGGGGTCGAAACTCTTGGCCCTTGGGGTCCCAATGCGCGCATTTTATTTAAAGAGATCGCAAAAAAATTAATCGCCGCTTCACGTGATCAGAGGGCTGGCCTATATTTTGCACAAAAGGTTAGCATTGCCATTCAACGTGGCAATGCTGCTAGCCTTCTGGGCACATTACCAGTGGACAGTGATGCGGAGGAATTTTTCGATGCCTGATTGCGCCTTTTGTTTCTCTTTTTATTTATTTATTTTTTATTCCTTATTCTATTTTCTTCTATTTTTCTGTAAATATTTTAATTTAAAACTTAGCTTTAATTGTACATATTAATTATTTATTTGTAGTAATAAAATTAAATACAGTAGCATTAGCATATTCAAAAACCAAACAACTGCTGAAATAGAGTATCGACCAACGCCGAAGAATGACGCAAAGGCATATTGTCACACAAACTGTAATGCATCGTGTGAGCGATGGATTTCAGCTATTCGATGCAAGGTATTACCATCGCTTTTTAATTACAATATACTGCTTAGAAAATTACCGTCCAATCATTTCAAATTTCAAAGTCTACGTTCATATGAGGCCATGTCCTAAAAGTACATGACCTCCTTAAGCTTAGAAACCTAGAAACACCGTACTAATATAGTGCGGTGACATTCGAGAAATTTCAATTTTAAAAAGTATTTGCATTGTACCAAACGTTTATGTGACATCAACCTTTTTATAGTTCCATACCCAAAAGATGAAATAGGACCCTATTACTAAGACTCCGCTGTCCGTCCGTTGCTTCACCTGTCTGTCACCAGGTTGCTCTCATGAACCGTGATAGTTGGACAGTTGAAATTTTCACAGATGATGAATTTTAGATTTTAGAGTTCCATACCCAAAAGATAAAATATGACCCTATTACTAAGACTCCGCTGTCCGTCCGTTGCTTCACCTGTCTGTCACCAGGTTGCTCTCATGAACCGTGATAGTTGGACAGTTGAAATTTTCACAGATGATGAATTTTATTTTGAAATTCATCGAACATCGAACAACGACAAATACTAAAAATCAATTTAATAAATATTTAAGGGGGCTCCCCCACAACAAAGGTTATCTTTTTGCTCGTTTTTGCTCGATAATTGATAAAAAAAATCGGTAGACGTTTGAAATATTCACAGAATATTTGGTAATATATTCACTTTAGAATTGAATAATTAAATTAAAATAAAACAAATAGAGAATTTAAGAGGGGCTCCCAATACAACAAACATGATTATTTTGCCATTTATAGATAATGGTACGGAACCCTTCATGTGTGACTCCGAGTCGCTCTTGGCCGGTTTTTTGAATATAATCGAATTGAGTTTTCAAACATGTGTCAAAATAAAATGTCTTTTAAATCAAAATCACTAAGAAGTATTGATATCAACTTTAAAGCAAATCACCCCTAAAATAACTTTCCACCCCTTTTTAACCCAGTTAGGAGATAAATCTCAATAGAATATGAATCACGTCTTTCATCAATTCTGTTAAAGAATGTTTATGCAAAATTTGAAATAGATTGGACCAAGGAATCACGTTGTACCATACAAACTTTGCCCTGCTTTTTCACCCCCTTAGGGCCTATAATTTCGTAAAATCCGTTCTTAGCTGACCTCTACTCTGCAAAAGAAACATTCCTACCAAATTTAAGGTTTGTAGGCCTTCTGGTTCCAGAGATATCGTGATGAGTCAATACATAGGTGGAAATCTCTTATATATATAGATTTTTACTCTTCGAATTATTTACAATTGAGTTTTTATTTAAATCTATCCGTAAATAGATGTGGTATATTTTTGTTAAAACTACTTGATTACCACAATTTGGGTCTTACTGGCATTTTTTATTATCTAATAAACTTCTGTATTACGTGGTTATTCTCTACAACGATTAATAAACAGTTAAAAATTGGTTTGTTTAATGCAGGTTCTCTTGATACTGTCTTAATGGACGTCTCCAATAAGGTTGGCGCCGAAAAAATATTCTGTATAATATAAAAATAGTAGCGATTTTTTGCGGCAACCCTATTGGGATATGTTCAGAAAATTTTTATTTGTCGACACGCAAGAACGTTTTTACTGTGGTAGGACCACGCTGTTGACAGTGTTCTGTCTATAGCCGCGGGCCGGTCCGTCCGGGGTAGTACCACACTCTCGCAGAAAATCGACGTTTGAGAAATGGCAATGTGCTGTTGCGCTTCGTTCGGTGAGCGGGAGAGCCGGAGGCCCAACTTTCTGGGTGTGTTTACGTGTGGTGGGTTCGGGTGGTGCCTGAAACTTACGGTGGTGAAATCTTGGTTGGGGCATTGAGTGTGAGAGGCTGACATGGGGTACAGGGCGACCCGGTGGGAATGGTCACCGCCGGTCACCTGCCGGTCAGCAGGGGACCCGAACCCAGGATTATCCTCCCTGGGAGGCTGTCCCATCAACCGGCGAAAATCCCGTTGTGTAGTCGTTGTGCCGGAGCAGGAAACCGGAGTGGATTACGGCGACTGCGCGCGGGGGGGCACCGGGGGCCCTTCCGTGCTTCGTGTCAACTTCCCACAAAACTCACCCTGCAGCCATGCACTGTGCCTCGCACCTTTTTTTTTGGCACCGAATCTCATTATACGCATCCACACTCCCTTCCTCCTCTTCTTAAAAAACCCGTATGAAAAGTAACAGAAAAAAGAGAAGGTTTTCTACGGCGGTCCCCTTATCCACACTTGATGTGGATTTTTGCAATATCATGGGTTTACATAGCAATCTCGACGCCGTTCACCACCATCTCGTGACGGCGCGGCCTGCCTTGCTCTTTTTAACGGAGACACAAATAGGCGCTCCGGATGATATTTCGTACCTTAACTACCCTGGGTACGAGTTAGAGCACTTCTTCCGTCGTAAGGCCGGGGTGTGCGTGTTCAATCGGTGTGATATCTGTTGTCGCCGTCTTCGGGCCCTCGAACATGGTGACCTGTCTATCTTGTGGTTGCGCGTAGACTATGTGGAGGGTTTACCCGCATCTACGCGTGCCTCTACAGGTCGCATGGCAGTGATTCGGGGTCAACTCAGTTATTTGAGAACGTCCAATGGAGGATTGACGAAATATTGGAGCAGTGTCCATCAGCGGAGGTGGTGGTTCTTGGAGACTTCAACGCTCATCATAAAGAGTGGTTGGGGTTCCGAGCTACAGACCTCCAGAGTCGACATCTCTTCAATATGGTCTCGGCCTATGGACTCTCACAACTGGTGACACAGCCCACCCGTGTCCCAGACATTGAGAGCCACGAGTCTTCTTTACTGGATCTTCTGCTGACTACACACCAGCAAGGTTACCAGGTAGTGGTCGAAGACCCTCTTGGGTCATCCGACCACTGCCTGGTCCGTAGCAGTGCCCCTGTTGCGAGGCCTAATCGCTCTACGGCGACTGGGACTCGCAGAGTCTGGCAATATAAGTTAGCAGATTGGGATGGACTTCGCGAGTTTTATGCATCCTACCCATGGAAGCGGCTTTGCTTCGCCTCTGAGGACCCTGGCGTTTGTGCAGACTGCGTTACCGAAACGGTTATTATGGGGATGGATTTATTTATCCCCAATACCCAAATACCCGTCGGCGGCCGCAGCCGCCCTTGGTTTAACAAAACCTGCAGGACGGCTGCACCGCAGAAGCAGTCCACATATCGGGCCTGGAATAGGGCTAAAAACTGTCAAGACCCGAACGTCAGAGAGGTGAAGCGAAAATTTAATGCCGCTTCTAGATCTAGTAAGAAGGCTATCGCCAGAGCCAAGGCAGAACATGTTGCCAGAATTGGCGAGCGACTGGAGAGCTATCCCGCTGGGAGACGTGCATTCTGGTCGCTCGCCAAGGCTGCCCAAGGCAACTTCTGCCGGTCCAATCTCCCACCACTACAGAAAAGCGATGGCAGACTGGCCCACAGCGCAAAGGAGAAGGCCGATCTTTTAGGTCAATTCTTTGCCTGTAACTCGACTTTGGATGCGGGACCTGCCACACCACCTACCATCCCGCGGTGTGATAGCTTTCTACCTGAAATCCGTATCTCGCAGCGTGCGGTCAGGCGAGAGCTGCGGCTTTTAGACGTCCATAAGTCGAGTGGGCCGGATGGCATCCCTGCAGTGGTCTTAAAGACGTGCGTCCCTGAGTTAACCCCCGTCCTCACGCGCCTATACCGACTTTCCTACGATACTAATAGGGTTCCATCTTCGTGGAAGGTAGCTCAAGTCCACCCGATCCCTAAAAAGGGAGAACGGTCAGACCCATCGAATTACAGACTGATTGCGATAACATCCTTGCTCTCCAAAGTAATGGAGAATCCATTTGAGCTCCTACGAACAATATACCCAACATAACATGTTAATGGTACAATATAACATGTTAATACAACATAACATGTTAATAATGGTACAATATACCCAACATTTCGTGCTGCATATCAAGAACTCAATTTGCTTGAAAACGATACCCATTGGGACATGAAAATTGTTGTAGCAATGATCTCTGCATCTTCAAGTCAGATACGCACATTATTTGCTATCATCATTTCGATATGCTTCCCATCGAACCTTTTTGACCTGTGCATTAATACAATGATATGTTAGAAGACATTTTACATTAAATTCGTGTTAGTTCAAAAAAACTCAATCTTGAGATGAATGAGGAGATACATAATCAGGCGTTGCTCTTAAAAGGCATATGTATCATTTGTGGTAGTTTATTAGTCACAGGTTAGGAATGCCAGCGCCAAATCGTGGCATGAATGTCCCCCTTCTGAATCTCCAACAGAAAAAATCTATGATACATTAATGAAAGTATTTGATGATGGAAATGGTGGTTTATGGTGCCTGGATGCCGCTGGTGGAACTGATAAGACATTCCTCGTGCGAGTCATTTTAGCCACGGTACGTGCGAGCTCCAATATAGCGGTTGCAGTTGTTTCTTCTGGTATAGCAGCCACATTGTTAAAGGGATGCCGTACGGCTCATTCAGCTTTAAAATTACTAATAAATCTTCAAACTATTGTAGAACCAAAATTTAATATTGTAAAACAGTCTGCAATGGCCAACGTTTTAGTAGCATAAAAATCATCATCTGGGACGAATGCACAATGGCGCATAAACGCCCATTGGTAGCACTTAATGGAACATTAAAAGATCTAAGCAGACTCGATGTTTTGGAGGCGCAATGATTTTTCTGTCTGGCGATTGCCGCTAAATACTACGAGTAATTCCAAGATCAACTCGAGAGTAGCATTGCTGTATGCATCTGCTGAAGATTTCTCTGAGCACTTGCTGACTATCGGTAATGTAGAGTCGACCTGTCGACAAATCGAGTGGATTGATTTCATTTCGTCCGAATTTCTGTAATTTTGTATCATCGAAAGACGAACTCACCAGCAAAGTATTTCCAAACATCAGTGCTAACATCAAAACTAATGAATGGTTGAGCGAGCAATTTTGGCGGCTAAGAATAAAGATGTGGATGACTTAAACTATATAATTCAGAATGAAATCATTGGTACACTGCAGTCAATCAAATCTATTGACTGTACACAGTCAAACGAAGATGAAACCAATTACCTACCCAATCGAATATTTAATTTTTTTGGATGTGGCTGGCTTACCACAGTATAATTTACGACTAAAGATTGACTCGGTAGTAATAACGCTTCGAAACATAAGCCAACCAAAACTATGCAACCGAACGCGTTTGGTGATAAGTAAACTGAGGGTCAACGTGATTTACGCGATGATACTCAAAGGAAAATTCAAAGGATTTCCTCAAGTATTATGATGATCCTAACCGATATGCCGTTTGAGTTTAAACGAATTCAATTTCCGATTCGTCTTGCAATCGCCATTACGATCAATAAATCACAAAGCCAATCCTTGAATGTTTGTGGTCGGAATCTAGAAAATGCATGTTTTCTCACGGTCAATTAGGTATATGTGGCATGTTCACGGATCGGAAAACCATCTGCTTTATTTATTCTTGCGCTTGATAATAAAACAAAAATTTTAGTATATCATAAAGTGCTTTACAGAAGAGTGTAAGATATTTACTAAAATACAAAATAATAGCCAATAAAGCAAATGTCTTGCAGGGACGTAATAAAAATACCTACTTATTTTTAAATTCATATTATATTTATTATCATAATAGATTGATGGGAGCCATATCATGCCGCACAAAAAGTCTGACACCAAACAGACGAGAATTAGAAAAATATCAATAAATTGCTTTATAGTACATATTTATTCATAGATTCATTTCTAACATCTTAAACATTCTACATTCTATATACGTATATGTATATCAATTTATATAAACATAAATAATGATTTGTGTACGAGTTTATTTTACTGTTAACAGTTGTGCAGTTCAAAGTGGCAATCTTATTTGAATCTGCATTTAACCTTTTTGTTTTATTCAACCTTAATACTTACCACCATGGAATTAAATCGAGTTTAGAGTAGGGGAGACCGAGGGTAGTTGAAACAAAGGTGATTTGAAACAGAACAGATTTCTCGGAATTTAAAATTGTTAGCGAGTTGGCCACATCGCTTTTTAACCACTTTCCTCCGCCCGCGGACGTGTCAGTTCGCGTCGGTGGCGTAAGTCGTGCGGTTGTGGAGTTCTGCGTGCCATGTGACAAAAATCGTGAAAAGTAAGTTTTTAACGTTTTTTTACGATGCCTATATTTTGGTAAGGGTTTTGTATTTTGGTTTAAGTTATATATGTTTCGAAAGCTCAATATCTAAAGATTTATTATATATGTTCGTTACAATTGATTTCTGTGTATTTGCTTCTTCATTGTGAATTAAATAAAAATTTGGAGGTTTTTTCTTACTGAGGAGAATTGAAACAAGCTGTTTCAACTCTCCTCGTTTTAAATTTTATATCAGACAACAGTCAATAAATAACGGGCACAAAAACATTTGATTTAATTTGTTTATTTTGCTTCAGAATGCCCACTGATTATAAAAGAAAGACTAACAGAGTTATGGCGAGTCGCGAAATATATGACCTCGCAGCAGAAGAAGTAACTTTGCGACAGAAAACTTTTCGTGAGGCGGCTTCGAGTTATAACTTGAACCATACCTCCCTCTACAGGTATATTAAAAAAAAAACTGCTTATGATGCTAACGAAACGGTGACTGCTCCAACGGTTGGATATCCCGAAAAGACTGTTTTTACATCTTCAGAGGAGAAGGTACTCTGTGACTATCTTTTAAACTGCGCTGCTGCTAACTTTGGCCTAAGAACTAAGAAAGCCAGAACTTTTGCCTATAGGTTGGCTGTAGAATATAATAAAAAGATTCCTTCTTCTTGGACTGAGCATGAAATGGCTGGAGAGGTTTGGCTTCGATCTTTTATGAAACGTCATCCAGTTCTTTCTCTGAGACTACCTCAACCTACAAGTATCGCTCGAGCTACAAGTTTTAATAGAACAAACGTGCAACTTTTTTTTTCAAAATTATACCGCAGTAATTGACAAAGACAAGTTGCAAGGGAAGGATATATGGAACGTTGACGAATCTGGCATCACAACTGTTCAGAAACCAGATCGCGTCATTGCCCGACGAGGACAGAAACAAGTGAGTGCCATGACTTCCGCAGAGAGGGGAACATTGGTTACTATAGCACTAGCAAGCGATGCCCTTGGGAATCACATACCCCCCGATGTTCATCTTTCCGCGGAAAAAAATAATGATCACTTTATACGCGATGGACGTCCCTTTGCAAACAGTATTTTACATAATTCTCGTATACCAAGTCCATCAATTTTAAATTTACCGGCTACTCCTCCTCAAATCAGCTACGAAACAGAAGACGTACCCAAGTCTGCAGAAAACTCTGATAATAATTCACCTGATCTGACAATATCTGAAGTAATACTTAATACTATCACGATGCCTTCAACCACTGAAAATATAATACCTGTAGCATCTACATCACGAGACACTTCAGTTAGTGTGACAGCAATTCCATTTTCACCTGAAACTCTTAGACCATTGCCAGAAGCTCCACCAAGGAAAGGAAATCAAACAAATAGACGCAAAGTGAATTAAGTA
Organism: Lymantria monacha; assembly: GCA_905163515.2. Taxonomy (NCBI): domain Eukaryota; kingdom Metazoa; phylum Arthropoda; class Insecta; order Lepidoptera; family Erebidae; genus Lymantria; species Lymantria monacha. The sequence goes on from LR991082.1 coordinate 22,696,089, forward strand.
CAAAATATTAATAAAAAAAGTTTTTTTCGCAATTGAAATGTTTAATTTTAATAAATACCTTTAAATTATATCATCATTTTTAGTTTATAGCCGTCAATACTTCTCAAAAATCATATGTTTCAACTCTCCTCGGGCTCTGTTTCATCTTACCTCAGTATGAGGGGAGTTGAAACAAGTTGACTTGTTACGGTTAAGTAAATTTTTCACCACAATATTTAACGCTTGCAATTTCTTTATGTTAGTCATTCGCAAGTGGAAAGAATGATCTATCGATCGGTACTAATATCATACGATTTTTCTCTATAGTATTTCGTGTATGAAACAAAACGTGAAAATTGTTTCAACTCCCCTCGGTCTCCCCTATAAATGTTGCTTACAAATTTATATTTATTTATATTGAATAACTTGGAACTACACGGTAACACACTCTTAGACCATTTTATTTACATTAAACATACATATTTAAATAGATAACGTTTATTTGTAAGAATTTAACGATGATATTCCCGTTTGAAAAGAGACATGGGTCTCTAACGAAAGACTTAGGACATAGTGTACCAAGCTATAGGGCAACGCCAACGTCTACTATACTTTCTCATACTATCAAGAAAATCTGGACATTGATAAGAATGATAGCTTAATCGGTCTATTTATATATTCTTCATCTCCGTTGTTCCACTGCTGGACTGACTCCTCTGTCATAGCATGTGAATTGACCTGCTATTCTATATCTACTAATATTTAGTATTTCTATAAATTCTATCCTATTTTCAGAACAAATAAAAGCTTCAAGCTGTGGTTCTAGCCAATCTATTATGACAAAGTATAAACATACTAATGCTTAGTTACCCTGGATATTAATATACATATTTTTAACAGAATATCAAATAGCTTCTTAAAAGTTGTTTAAAAATGAGAGGCGCTCATAAATAAGGGATTTATGTATAAATAAACTTTTCTATTTTTAACAGTTCAAAGTTACCCAAGCCATATCCTACATTAACTAGATATATTTTCTCATTCATAATGAGAACTACCCTAATAAATATAATTCTAATGAAGTATATTTCATTACGATACACATATTTATTTTGATATTATTAACAGAATTAATCTAAAATATAAATAAACCAAATATTTATTAAAAAACTGTCATTTTCTGCTTGTCTTTTCTATGAGCTTGTTCTTTACTTATTTGCTTCTCTTTTTGTAGTAAACATGATAACTCTTTATTTTTCTCAATGATTTGTAAATTAATGCCTTTATGACCGTTAGAACCTGATGGATACTTAATTAACGAACTGTTTAACTTTATTATTTCTCGTTCTATCCTTTTCTTATCTTCAGCAATTTTAAATTGTTCAATATTTAAGTCTTTAGTTGAAGATTGTTTCACATTCAATGATGTTTCAGCTTCTTGTTTTTCTTCAACTTGATCTCCCAAAGCCGTGTTTAAAAAATTGAACACGTTACGTCTTTCTCTCTCTTTTGCTTGTTCGTAAGCTCTTTTATGTCTCTCTTCTTCTTTCTTTTGCAATCTTCTTAACTTCTGTTCCACCTATAATATATGAGTAGTGAAATAAAAGCTCCTTTATAATGAAGGAAAATTATATAATATAAAACTCTATAGCATCCCATATGACCAGCGTGTCCACTAGTCTTATTAAGTGTAGATCAATTCTCCTCTCACCGTGGAGGAGACTCGAGCCCAGCAGTGGGACGTTAAGTTTCTAAAATGAGACGAAATCATTTCCGTGTGATGACAGAAAAATGCAATTCACCATCTCTTATTTTCCCTGGTTTAAAAAATATTTAAATAATATGGCATGAGTTGAGAATCCGAAACGAAACTCCATGCCAATCCGCCTTACCGGTGTTGTATAGTAAGTCAATTGCCTTGCTATTGCAGAAAGCCGTAGCTAATAGTGTAATATATATCCATCCATTACCTTATCAACGGCTACTATAGGCCTCCGCGAAGTAATAAGCATCCTCCACGAAGAGTAATGCCATATTCGTTACGCTCGGTAGCCAGCAATTGGCGACCGCACTAGATGGTTTTAATGATTCCCACGGCAAAGTGTTGACGACATTTATGTATTTTTAACCTGACTCTGTATTTTTGTATAAAAATAAATGCATAGGACTTATACATGTATGTTTTAATATTTTGCCTTTCACTGGTAGACTTGTACCTCCCCATAAAACGCCACATGAATGCGGTCATTAATTGAAGATTTTATTGCCGTAAGCGCCCTGCTTGGCGATCGTAGTAAGTTGTATATATTGCCCAGGGATCGCTGCTGTCCACTCTCTTAGTGATCTTTCAGCTTTAACGACTCCCAATACTTTCTGTTATCTACAAATTGTTGTTCGTAGCCTGGGTCTTATTTGTAGCCGTTAATTAAATATTTGTAAAGCTCCATGTAATATAAATATTAATTTCTCCCTTAGTGCAGGTGGTTTGTTTAAAAAGTAGGTAATGTTTATTTATTTACCTTTAGTGGATCTTGAGCAGCATTTTTTTGGGATATAGCCATACAATGGTCAAGACTCTTTCCTATGGGTAACACACGTGCTTCAACCGGCTTCACGCGTCCATCGCTCGCTGCTCCTAAACCTGTCCCAGGTACGTAGCCCATAGCCAGCATTAATTTGGAACCAATACCCTAAATATTTACAAAAAAAAAGTACTTAGAAGAAACTAAAGCATTTTAATTTATATTCTAAAAGTAATGAAATCATACATACTCACTCTAGTGTATCGCTCCCATTCTCCAATTGGAGCATTATTTGGATTTTGTAAACTCTTTTCAATAAGAAGGTTTTTATTATCTTCAGTTTTATTTTCACATTTAGTTTTATTTTCTGGATACTCTGTGTCACTCAGACTATCATCGGAATCACTATTCTCTTTATTATCATTGTCTATGGAAAAAAAATACACAGATTACTGTAGAATTAATCACATTAATAAGATTTGCAATAATGGGGCTACACTTTTGACAGTTTTCTGTCTACAACTGCGGGCCCTTCCGTTTGGGTGAGTACCACAGTTTGCCCACCTATCCAAATTTTTGGGTGGGTTTAGGGTTTATATCAGTAAGCAGTGGCCTAACTATACCACTGGTAAATAATAATAACCAAGTGCTATATGTGGTACTTACTATCCAATGGATAAATATCTTCAATTTTTAAAACATAGTCATCAGAACCAAGTTTCCTTTTCTGTCCTGTATGAACCCCATTTTCCATTCTCACACAACAGGAACGTTTTACTAAATCCAAACTTCTTATGATTGCCGTGTGCCACAAGTGGTATTTCTCTGTTGATCTTTTAGTTAAACTTATGTCCTGAAAACAAGAAAAAGAAATTTGATGGCTGTAAATAGAATTCGCCAGTGGCGTAAAAGATGATTAAGAGCTTTACATCGACTTTGGCCAACTCCATCTGATGGTGTCTGATCAATGATTACATTTCCGAGAAAGTTTGACGTCAGCTAGGCGACCTCTCATAAAATTATTGTCAAAACTATATCCAATGTGTACAATATAAGTACATCTTGTGGCGACTCCCAAGTAAATGGGATGATAATGATAGTGATCATAATATGAGTAATCAATGCATCAGCATTGATTACTCATATGATGATGGGTTACAAATGTAATATACCATCACACAATACTTTCTCACATGACTCGTAAAAATAGAATGGTCAGGGATAATTTGATGTTTGTTTGCAAATAAAAAAATATGAACAGTGTCTACATGCACGAATTTTATTAGCACACATTCAGCACCGTAAATGACCAGCTTTATCATCAATGGTATATATAAATATATAATAATAACGTAGGGCATCCTAAGATGGTATATTGCAGTACCATGTTTATAGTCTTAAATAAGAGGGGTCAAGTCTACCGTGTGTACAGGTTTTGCTAATTAATTTTTTGTTATAAAATTAAGTGTATGTATTTTGTACAACGCAATAAAACTTTGACAACACTGCAATTTAGCACTTTCACTGTTATTACATAAAACGCACAGATAGTTTAAAGTAATACGTTAAAATACTACTAAAATATTCAATATTTTTTCATTTAAGAACGTCAAATGACACGTTCCCGCCGAAATTAATTGATGACTTTCAATATTTTATAAACAATGAAGAAGTCATCATTAATAATATCAATACATATTTAGACCCTACATATCAATATCTCGTTCACTATACAATTCTAGAGTGTAAGTATCATTTAATTTACCATACCATAAGTAACTATAATTTATTTATATTTAAACATGATGACATTATTTTAGTACCTCATTTGCGGGTGGCTTCGGTTTCATCAGTATTCTACTCCCAACTTTAATAGAAGTAAAATCTGGTTCTATTGCTTCCTTTAAATCTGATAGTTGTACTAATGCTCCATGAGAATATCTGAAATAAATAAATTAGTATTTAAATCGGTTATTTAATATAATATGTTGAGTAACTAATGAATAAAAGATTTGAAAATCTACAAATTTTACCTCACTCACCTACATTGTTCATCACTAAACTTACATTCACCTTCAAGAAAATACGGACAAGGCAACATTTCAGTATGAGTTGGGTGAGTAAACAAAACACGAACCTGAAATATCAAGACTTTAATATTATTGTTAATGTTTTCGTTTTGAATGTTGATGGAAGTACCAATCAATAAATAAAAAGATTTTTATTGATTTAGCATTGGCCGTACTAGGGTTTTTATAACTCATTTGTGAAGCGAAAAATTTGGTTCAACTAAAAATAATTCATAATTTAGAATAGGTCTCCTGTTCTTTTGTGTGGTGTCATTATTTAGCTAATAATTTATAATTCTACCTGAAAAGTGAGAGTACTATATTGAAACAACATGTACATGTTACCAATAGACGGCATGTTAAAGCCTGTCCCATTAAGAAGCAAATAAAATTGATAAAGACATGTAGCTGGCACAGTAGCTTAAGTAGTGCGATGATTAAGCACTAGAACTGATTTTCAAAAGGTTTAAAGTCTTACACATGGTAATCTATTTTTAGGTTCACAAATCAATGGGTAAGGGACATAGTATAATTATAAACTACTCTAAAACTTAGTCTTATCTTATAATTAGATTTTTATCTTTGTTTAAGATTATCAAAAACGATTCTGTAAAAAAATTGTCTGTAAAGTTTATAAACTTAAATTGATTTCTAATTATTGAATTTTCAGATAATTTATAGTATCTGTGATATTTTTGAAAATTACTAATATTTGTACTAACCTGTAGATCATTAAACTGGACCTCATTTTGCCTGGGTACTATAGCACTAACCATAGCATTGTAAAGACCAGGTCGACCACCCCACGCATGTGTATGATAGACAGCACACTTCATACCCAGTAAGGTAGACAATTCATCCTTGAAAGTAATAGAATAAACATTATCATAACTACTTTACATACATACATACATATCATCACGCCATATCCCTTGCAGGGTAGGCAGAGAGAACAGAGTGCCAGAGAACTCTATCTCTGCATACTTCACTCGCTTCCTCAACATTCATAATTCTCTTCATACACGCTCGCCGGTTTCGGAGACTCTTGACTCCACCTTCCTTCAGTACATGACCGATCTGGTCTAGGTAGGTTAGTCTCGGTCTCCCTCGGTACCTACATCCTTCCACTTTCGCATTGTATATCTTCTTAACCAGGCGTTCGTTCGGCATTCTTTCCACATGTCCGAACCATCGGAGCATTCCCTTTCGCATCTTTACACCAATACTCTCTTTCATACATACTCGCTCTCTTACGTCGTCGTTACGAATGCGGTCGGTCAGCCTAACTCCACAGATTTTCCGCAGAGATCGCGTTTCGACCGCATTAATTTTACTATCATACTCTTTTCTGCATACCCAACTCTCGCTTCCATACAGTAATGTTGGGACAAGCACTGCGTTATGTATTGCTACACGTGCCTTCTGGCTGAGGTGGTGGCTGCCGAGAAGTTGCCCCAACGCTTCGTTCACTCTATTTCCCGCATTCACTCTTCGCTCTATATCAGTGGTGTACCTTCCATCTCGGCTAAATCCACATCCAAGATATACAAATTCATCCACTTGCTCTAGTACATCATTACCTATTGTTACTCTTACATCTGTTCTGGTTTTATCTCTTTCAAAGACCATTATTTTGGTTTTGCTCACATTCACGCATAGACCCCTTTTCTTACAATCAGTCATTGTGTCGACTAGGGTCTGCAGGTCAGTCGCTGACTGTGCCAGCAGGACTGCATCATCTGCATAAAGCAGAGCAGTGACCACTGAGTCGCCCATCTGGACTCCCACATTCATATCGTTCAACCTTTGGAGACATTTATCCAGATATATGATAAACAGCCTTTTTTTTTTTTTTTTTTTTCGCAAGGTGGGACCATGGATGTGGTCGCGCCCTGGCAAATCGGCCCGGGGCGACGGAAGAGGCGGTACGCAACCCCATGGACCCACCCTGCAAACACCTCTCATCGCCGTGCGAGCGGACCACCGGTACCCGATCTTTGTCTTCGGTGGCCCGCCCGGCGATATACCCTCTCGGGTTCCTCTCTCGTCGACGCCCCGACAGCTTTCGCCGTCGAGGCGTCGCCCTCACGCGGTGGCCTCACGTCGGGTGACCGGACAATTCCCCGGTCCGATCACCCGAAGCCTCGGTTAGGGCGGCATCAGGCGCAGATACTCGCGCATGCGCCGCCCTGGCCGCGGGCGGCGGCCCCTCCGGCCTCCTTCTGCGAGATGACAGCCTCGCAGAAGGCGGCGACCGCGTCCCAATTCCTGACGCTGTCGACCATCGCTTTCACGACAGCCGCCAGCGTCAGGTCGGCACCGATGACAGCGACGAGGTCACGGCGCTGCCCGTCCCAGCCCGAACATACCTCAAGCGTATGTTGCGCCGTGTCCTCGTCGCTACTGCAATGGTGGCAGGACGGAGTCCACTCCCTCCGCACGACCGTGTGCAGGTACTTGCCGAAGCAACCGTGCCCCGACAAGACCTGCACCAACCGGAAGGAGAGCACTCCGTGCCGCCGCTCCATCCACTCTATCAGTACGGGCCGGAGGGCCTCGACGGTAACAATAGCGTGTCTAGGCCTCTCCAGCCGCGTAGCCCAATGGGCGATGACTTCTCGGCGGGCGTCCTCGCGCCAGGTGGCTATCTCGCGCGCCAGGTGGCTATCTGAGCGGATATGTCGCCCATCTGGACTCCCACATTCATATCGTTCAACCTTTGGAGACATTTATCCAGATATATGATAAACAGCCTGGCTGACAGAACGCACCCGTGCTTAACGCCGATATTGACGTCAAACCAAGGCGACATTCCATCATCCAGCCGCACACAGGCTCTACAGCCCATGTAACTGGACTGCACAGCCTGTAGCAGTTTACCGCTAATACCATACTCCGGTAAAATGTCCCAAAGTTCCTTTCGTACAACCGTGTCAAATGCTCTCTCCAGATCCACAAAACTGCAGAAAACCCTCTGACCTAGAGCCAGATGCTTCTCCACAATGTTGCGCAGAGAGAACACTTGATCCATGCATCCCCTTCCACTCCTGAAACCTCCTTGTGTCTCACACAGTAAACCATCGGACACCATCCTCATTCTCCTTTCAATAATTTTACCATACACTTTTGCTGCCAAACTGGTCAAGCTTATGGCTCTGTAATTTGCGCAGTCATAACGTGAACCCTTGTTTTTAAACAAAGGCACGATGACTGCGCTATGCCAGTCCCTAGGAACCATTCCCGAGCTCCAACATAAATTGAGGAGTAACAGGAACGCCTCCCAGACACAAGAGCCACCAAGCTTGATCATCTCGGCAGACATCATATCAATGCCCGCTGCCTTACCATTTTACAAACTTCTTATCGCCCATTCAACTTCATCCATACTGATGCCATCGGAGGACGCCGTTGTCGAATGTTGATCTACTAAACCAGATCCAACACCGGCGCCAACCGTAGCATCCGCATACATATCGCCAAAATATTCACTCCATCGGCTTAACACGTCTTGTGTTTGTGTAAGAATGTCTCCACCTTTAGACCTTATTTTATTCATTCTGAAGGCTGACCAACCACCCCGAGACTTCTTCACCTCCCTCCAAAAGAGTTTGGTGTTACCCTCGAAGTTTTTAGTCAGCCTATCTTCTGCACTCATACTTGCTCTATCACGTTTCTCTTTCACTAAGGCCTTGGTGTCATTCTTACATTGCCGATATATTTCTTTCTTCTGTTCAGTCAGATTCAGAATTCAGATTCAAAGAAGAGACATAGTCCAGCCACGCTTTCTTCTTTTGCTCTACGGAAGCTGCCACTTCCGCGTCCCACCATGCATCACCATTTGTTTTTCTATGCTTCTTTGAACTTCCACATACTTCTTTCGCTGTATCTACCATACTCTCTTTCAATACTCTCCAGCATTCTTCAATGTCCGATTGCGGCTGGCTTGCCATCGTCAGCCGTTCTCGGACACCCTCTGCATACTTTTCTCTTACACACTCTTCTTGCAACCTTTCAACCTTTATTCTTTCAAGCCCTCCGAAGTGGACACGCTCTCGCCAGTGCCTCCACTTTCTGAACAGACCACTCATCATTCATCATCATCATTTCAGCCTATTGCCGTCCACTGCTGAACGTAGGCCTCCCTCATTTTACGCCACAGAGTGCGGTCCTGTGCCGCCTGTATACAACGACGCCCAGCAACCCTCACTAGGTCGTCTATCCACCTAGTGGCGTCCCACACTGCGTCGTCCGGTACGTGGTCGCCACTCTAGAACCTTTCTTCCCCAGCGGTTGTCGGTTCTTCGAGCGATGTGGCCTGCCCATTGCCACTTCAGCGTGCTAATTCTTCGTGCTATGTCGGTTACACCCGTTCGTCTGCGGATTTCCGTATTTCGGATTCTATCTCGCAGAGAAATCCCGAGCATAGCCCGCTCCATAGCACGCTGAGCGACTTTGAGCCTGGTTATAAGGCCTACATTTAGGGACCACGTTTCCGTGCCGTAAATTATCACTGGTAACACACACTGGTCATAGAACTGTGTTTTCAAACACTGAGGTATGTTGGATGAGAAGATCTTCTTAAGTTGCCCGAACGCTGCCCAACCGAGTTGGATTCGTCGGCTGACCTCTTTCTCGAAATTGGATCTACCTAACTGGACTGTTTGTCCAAGGTAAACATAATGATCGACAATTTCGAGAATCGCATTGCCAACTAGGACCGGTACAGGAATGACATGGGCATTTGACATGACTTTCGTCTTGTCCATGTTCATTCGTAAACCCACTAGTTGGGATACCCTGCTGAGATCGTTGAGCATGGTGCCCAGGTCCTCCATGGATTCTGCCATGACGACAATATCGTCTGCGAATCGAAGGTGAGTGATGTATTCGCCATTGATGTTGATGCCGAGTCCGGTCCAGTCTAAAAGCTTGAAGACATCTTCCAGTGCAGTGGTGAACAGTTTCGGAGAGATGACGTCTTCCTGTCTCACGCCTTTCTGCAACTGGATCGGTTTCGTACTCTTATCCCGAATACGGACTGACATTGTGGCGTTCCTATACAAACACTTCAGCACTTCGATATAACGATGGTCGATTTGGCACCGCTGAAGGGACCGCAGCACCGCCCAAGTTTCGACTGAATCAAAGGCTTTCTCATAGTCCACAAACGCTATACACAGAGGCCGATATGGTACTCCTCGGTCTTCTGGATAATCTGCCGAAGCGTGAGGATATGGTCTATGGTGCTATAGCCTTTTCGGAAGCCAGCTTGTTCGGGCGGCTGGAAGTCATCAAGCTTGCACGTGAGTCGATTGGTAATGACTCTCGAAAACAACTTGTAGACGTGGCTCAAGAGTGAGATGGGTCTGTAGTTCTTTAGAAGAGCTTTGTCGCCCTTCTTGAAGAACAGCACCACCACACTCCTGGTCCACGACTCTGGAACGTCGCCCCCGAGGATAACGGAATTAAATAGCTTCTGAAGGGCTTTTAAGACCGGCTTGCCACCTGCCTTCAGGAGCTCTGCCGTAATTCCGTCATCTCCCGGTGCCTTACCGTTTCTTAGTTGTTCGAGAGCCATTCTGATCTCGCACAACCTAATGTCCGGGATTTTTTCGGTATAGTGCCGAGTTAGCTTGGATCTGGGATCTTGGACCAAGCCGACAACAGGATTTCGGGATGTTTTATATAACTGTCCATAGAACCTTTCGACCTCTCCCAAGATCTCACTTTGGGATGAAATGACAGTGCCGTCATCGGTCTTCAGCTTAGTCATTTGGCTTTGCCCGATAGACAGATCTTGTGCGAACACTTTTGAGCCACGATTCCGCTCTATCGCTTCTTTAATACGGAGCGTATTAAATTGGCGAATATCGCGACGCACAGACCTGGAGATCTGCCTATTTAGCTGCCTGTGTTCGGACCAATCGGCTGAAGACTGTACTGTCATTTCTTTTCTCCGCTCCATGAGCTTGAGAGTCTGGTCAGAAAGTTTTTTAGGTCTATTAGCGCGGTGAGCCTTGAAAAATTTCGACCCAACCGCGTGGACAATTTCCACGAACCTGTTGTTTATATCGTTCGGAGATTCGCACTCGTCTAGACATTCGAAGCGATTGTGTAGTTCGAGTTGAAAGTTTTCGAGGTTCTGGTATTGGACAGGTGTAGGTCGGAGGGTAGACTTCATCAAGCGTGACCGTTCGACTTTTGTGTGGATATTTAATGTGCCTCGTACTATTCGGTGATCGCTCCCAGTTTTAATCCGGCTGATCACTGAGACATCATTAAATATATGTCGTTTGTCCGACAAGATGAAGTCTATCTCGTTTTTTGTTGAACCATCGGGGCTAATCCAGGTCCATTTCCTTTGTGGCTGCTTTCTGAAGAAGGAATTCATCATAAAGAGGCTTTCCTTCTCCAGAAATTCAGCCAGTTTCTGGCCCCTCTGGTTTCTCTGTCCATATCCATGTTGCCCCACTTTCAACTCATCATCACTCCCTTTGCCTAGTTTCGCGTTAAAGTCTCCCATAACCACCGTGAAGTGGGTTTTGGACGCGTGTATGGCTTTCGAGATATCCTCGTAAAAGACCTCTACCTCGTCGTCGGAGTATGCCGAGGTCGGTGCGTACACCTGTATGACCTTCAACGAATACCGTTTGGTAATTCTGAGTATAAGGTATGCTACCCTTGCCGACACACTCTCGATCCTCTCCACGTTGCCTACGAGAGACCTGCGAACGATAAACCCTATACCACCTTGGGACGGGTGATCTCCCTCCCGGTAGAAGAGCAAGTTTCCAGAACGTAGGATTATCGTGCTCTCGCCCTCTCTTCGCACTTCTGATAATCCTACAATGTCCCAGCGGATTTTGCTCAATTCCTCTTCCAGCTCGATGACCTTCTCATCGGTCCTGAGTGTCCGAATGTTGTGTGTTACCAGGGCCAAAGGTCGTTTTGATTGGTAGCCGGATCGCTGCCGGAGATTCTTCGCACCCCCTACTCCATCGCTACCAGGCCCGCTACCACGATGAACCTGTAGGATAGCGGAGCTGCCGTGACTGGGGGCCGTTTCTCTATTTGTATTGCTCATAAGGGGTTAAAGCCGTAATCGCCACGCTTGGCAGGCGGGTTGGCGATCGCAGTGTGGTGTAATACGTTTCCCAGGAGAGAGCTGCTGCCCACTCTCCTGGTGAACCCTTAGTCGATTTTTACGACTCCCACGGGCAAGCAAGGGATGGCGACACATGTATTCTATCCCGTCGCCACACGGGAATAGAACAGACCACTAAATCTCGCAATAACGAGATAGTGGTCCGTATCGAATGTGGGGCACCTGTGGGCTCTTGCGTCCAATATTTTGCTTCGGAGGCGACTGTCTACCAAAATTAAATCTATTATGCTTTTCTGTCCATTCCTTCTCCATGTATACATATGGATGTCCTTATGTTGCAAAAATGTGTTTGACACAATAAGGTTTCTCTCCATGCATACATCCGCTATGAGCCTACCTGCGTCGTTCACTCTCTTATCACCAAATGGACCAAGTACGTCCTCATAGTCGGGACGCTTGGTCCCCACCCATCCGTTCAAATCTCCGCATACAATCACGCGTTCACTGGTTTCTGCCATATCCAGAACTTCCCTAACATTGTCCCAAAACTTCTCTAGGTCTGATGCCACCGAGGATCCTACGGGAGCATATGCTACAACCATGAATACCTTGGTGACACCTAGTTTTATACAGACCCAGAGAAGTCTGGGATCATACATTCCGTAATCCTTCACACCTGAGGCCAAGCGAGAGGACAACAGCACTCCTACCCCCATGCTGGCTCGATCGCTCTGTGGTACACCAGACCACAGAGCCATCCCGCCACCAGGAAGATCGCAGGCGTCGCTGCCCCTTCGCTTGGTCTCTGTTACACAGAGCACGTCTAGCTGTTTGTCCGCCATGGCGGATATCAGCTCGTGCAACTTACCTTCCACACAACCTCTTACATTCCACGTGCCCACCCGGCACTCTGCTCTCCTCGACTCGCCTAACTGGGCAAGGCGTGATGGGTGGCGGCCCCCATCGCCGCAACTGCCGATGTTCGTACCGACGGGGGCGGGTCGGTATGCGTCGCCTCCGGGGGACGCCTCAACCCGCATTGCGGTACGCATATCGAGCCGGATTAGCAGTCTAATTAGACTGGCATGGGACGCGAATGAGCACGCTCCGGACTATGCCCCCCTACTAACTACTTTATAGGTAACTAAATATAGGTACTTCAAATAAGACATATTTTGCTACATAATTTTTTTGTCAGGTTATGGTCCGGACACACGCTGGACGACGTTTCCTCCGGAGCGAAGAAAGGGTTTCGCACGGCCGCATAATCTACTGTATTCACCCTCTCCATCGCCATTGGGCCGATAACTTGTACCGATTCTTTGATATTGATGTCTATGGCTGACCCGACTGGTTACCCTTTCGGGTACCAACCGCCCCCATCTACGCCTCAGCGGGGATAGCCCTGCCAGGCGGCTATCTCATTAGGCGTGACAGTGCCACCCCTCTTCCACTCGTCGCCTACACGCCGTTAGAGTCCAGTGAGCATTTCCACCTCTAGGTGCCATTGCTATATCTAAGGAATAGCTGATGGGACGATACGCTTTTAAACAGTGAATTCAGTAATATTTTGATTTTAATACTTCTAACGGACAATTGGTCATTATTTTTTTTATTGCAAAGCAAAAGAAACTAGTTTGACTGTTAGAGTTAAGTTGTACCAGTGGCCCTACATAGGACTGATTATATAAGATAGCTCTCTATAGTACTAATAAAAAGCCAAACATATCTTGTATTAGTAATTAATTATAAGAAATCTTTAATATAAATTAATACTGTGTAATATTGAATAAGGCTAAATAACTGCTCTTACAGTACTATGCCACTATTTATACATGTAACTTTTTGTTTTCTGATTATGTTACTAACATGATTTGTATATAAATAACTGACTGTAATAAGTAGTTGTTACTTACCTCTATATCTTTATCTTCACTTGAATCATCAGATGTCTTTCCATTTTCAAGTTTATTATCCGTTTCATATGCGCCATTCTTTTCCATTTCTGCCTACAAACATTAATACATAAGTACTGTTTACTTGAAATCTGTAATTGATAGTCAATATAGGCAAGATAGGCATTGCTTTGGCCAAGAACCACTTAATTTGATTGGTTTAAAGAGATTATAACAGAGCTATAATATTTTTTTTTGTATGAGTACTAATTATAAATCAGTGGCTCATGATCATTTGATAATAAATGGCAATGTGTGCTAACATACCCATGCTACATGAACTGTTCAGGGTTTGGTCTTCAAAAATATACATTATTAGTCACCGAAAGCAGAAAGGAAGACACTTGCAGAAAAAGGGGCCATGTAGCAGTTAGCTATGTAGGTGGTAACTAATCTATAACAAGTCTCTCAGCAAGTAGTTAGTATCTATTTAGCTTTTTTATTAGCAACTAAAGTAGATAGATAGCCTTGTGATGAACTAGGCAGGTGAAAATTTAAATGGGCATATTAGACTAATTTATCAACGACTAAAGATCATCATTCTCCTACTCTTATCCCAATTACTTGGGGTCAATACATTATGTACTCTTATTTCATAGTACATTTTGTATTATTGGCAATAGTTTTATGACCGGCCGCCTGCCAGACGTCAACCCTCCTTGGGAAATCCTCCAAATGACTCTAATATAACTGCTCCATCACCTACTATTCCATTATGGATGAAACTTATCTTCAACAGTATTACAAATATGGCCTAAAATGTATATTACATGTCTAGTCTATAGTATTGCAATTCTTCATATTCAAAAATATATAACTAAAATAAAACTTAGTGTACATAATACACATACTTTAAATAATGCATATTCGTCATCCAATTCATCCTTGGTTTCAGATTGTGAGTTTGTATTAGCAGCATCCTTAGTTACAAATGTTTCCAAACTTTCTTTAGTTAACTGAATTAGTTGCAGCAGGTCGGTTTGCAAAGTTAACAAAGATTCACGTTCACTATCATCGTCAACAGTTTCAAGAGTTGTATTAACCATGCACAGCTGTAATAACAAAAACAATAAAACGGGTAGATGATGATAACAATGTCAACAATACTTTGTTTTCTCGTCCACAATTGTTGATACCTGTTCTTCATATTGATTTAAGGAGTGTTTTAGCTCATCCATTTTTGTAAAATATGAATAGGTACTTGCGAGAAGATTTTACAACTTGTAGAATATGAAAGATAAATTACGAGAATTCTTTTGATTTTAGCCTATGCGTATAGGCTAAAATACTCAGCTCTTGGACGAGGTATTTACTTCACATCCAGTTTTTTCATTCAGATCTTCCCTTTTTTAGTTGTTTTACTTATTATCTTTAATATCTTTGGCTAAGATACAAAATCATAACATTTTTATTTTCTTTTTGTATTGGCAAAATTTAATTTATTAATGGATACAAGTCCTTTAAGCTAGCTACTAATACGAGAAAAATTGTTGCCAGCGTCCATTTACAATTTTCTTCATAAATTTTCAGATTCTTGATATTAATTTAGTTTCATTATATTAGAAATTCTCCGTCAGTAGTTTTAATACTTTTCGAGAACGTATAAAAATTTAATAAATACCTACATATTTTTCAGGGTAACTTCTAAAAAAACAATACACTCACAAAAAGCTGGTAACGTAATGTCAGTTTAGTCTTTGAGATTAAAAAACGCACTATAGTCATTCCTACACATCACTTTAAATCAAATGGCAGCAAAATTAGTTATTATAATACGTTAAAACACTAAGTCCACACTTTTCCGTGTGGTGATGGAGTAAGAATACAATTCGCCACCCCCTATTTTACCTGTGGGTGATCGTAAAAGACGACTAAGGGATAAAACATGCATATAACATCTATGGAAGATAAGGAAATCTCGAAATAAAACCTTATACCAACACGTCTGACCAGCGTAATGTAGTACGCGTAGGTCAATTTCCCTCCTAGTGCGGAGGAGGCTCGAGTCCAGCAGTGGGACATAAATGAGCTAAGATGATGAAAACACTAAGACATACATACATACATATCATCACGCCATATCCTTTGCAGGGTAGGCAGGGAGAACAGAGTGCCAGAGAACTCTATCTCTGCATACTTCACTCGCTTCCTCAACATTCATAATTCTCTTCATACACGCTCGCCGGTTTCGGAGACTCTAAGTCCTAAGACATTGAATATAAATAATAATAGAAGATCACCACATGATGTTTTCACATTCCCACCAGAAGTCCTAATAATAATTTACTACTTGATTATAACATACTGGGACTGTTGATAGAATATTGATGTATCGATATTATTATTTAGAAATATCGATATACATTACTAAAATTTTTGGACGCTAGGTTGATGAGACCTGTGTTTTCAGACACTGAGGTATGTTGGACGAGAAGATCCTCTTAGGTTTCCCGAACGCTGCCCAGCAGAGTTGGATTAGTCGGCTGACCTCTTTCTCGAAATTGGATCTACCTAAAAACAAAAAAGAAAACTATATTACCATTCTCTAATTCATATTTGATTTTTTCGAAATTTAATAAATTTATTATTAATATGTACTTTACTAAGTACATACGTACCTATAGTTTTCCATTTATACTCATTCCTATAACGTTTAGAGGACTACCTATAACTAACCCTAACCCGAACCTATAACTATTAGAGGAAGTTTGAAAGTTGCGCCAGTGACGGCAAAGTTAAGGAGTGAATGGCTGACATGGTATGGACATGTGAAGAGGCGGGATGAAAGTAATGTTGTGAGAAAAGTTTTAGGTATGAATGTTGAAGGCTTAAGGGGTAAAGGAAGACCAAAGAAAAGATGGATGGACTGCGTGAGGCATCACCTGGATAGTCTAGGAGTGACGGCAGAGATGACGTCTGATAGGATCGTATGGAAAAAGATGACATATTGCGTCGACCCCAAGTAATTGGGATAAGAGCAAGATGATGATGATGACTCATTCCTATAACGTATAAACACAAATATTAAAAGTAATTTATTACAGGCATATACCTATTTGGGATTGAACAAGGAGTTCTTTTTGTTCTCAAGAGCTTGGTACCAGTATTTACGTTAGCATGACGTCTCGCATCAATCCGTATCGCGCCTACGATAACTGTTCGAAAGAGCTTCGTGTTTTCTACTTTCGTTATACTATCGAGGGAACGATACGTGTACGTTGTGAAATCGACCTATACGAAGAACAAAGTTACATCCTGATTATGATACCAGATCGTTTTTATTGTAGTTATAAAGCTAAACTAAGCTATATATAAGAGGAACTAATATTAAGAAATTAATAGCTCTTCTCTAAAATAATGATTATGCAGATGTAACTTTATTCTACGGATAGGTCGAGATATTCGTGATAAGGCTGTACATTGCCATTTGGCTTAATAGATCATAATTAACATATTTGTATTTAATAGATCATAATTAAATTAATGCGGTCGAAATGCGATCTCTACGGAAAACCTGTGGAGTTAGGCTGACCGACCGCATTCGCAACGACGACGTAAGAGAGCGAGTAGGTATGAAAGAGAGTATTGGTGTAAAGATGCGAGAGCGAATGCTCCGATGGTTCGGACATGTGGAAAGAATGCCAATCGAATGTCTGGTTAAGAAGATATACAATGCGAAAGTGGAAGGATGTAGGTACCGGGGGAGACCGAGACTCAACTACCTAGACCAGATTGGTCACGTGCTGAAAGACGGTGGAGTCAAGAGTCTCCGAAACCGGCGAGCGTGTATGAAGAGAATTATGAATGTTGAGGAAGCGAGTGAAGTATGCAAGGATAGAGTTCTCTGGTACTCTGTTCTCTCTGCCTACCCTGCAAGGGACGTGGCGTGATGGTATGTATGTATGTATGTATGTCGAAGCAATGTATATCAAAACCTAGACGGTTCATTCGTTCTCAAATAATCTTACTACGTAACCAAGTCAAAGTGTGAGCAAAATAAACAATAATTTCTATACCTACAACACAGCGATTTAGCAAATTATCTCATTTAATGAAACCAAATGGAGTATGTAGCTCATTACAAAGATTTGTTCGTAAATGACATACGTCTAATTTAAACAAAAGCACTCTGCAAGCGTTTAAAAACACTTGTGGGATTCTGCCGACGGTGTGTTTGTGGTTAACACGTGTGTCGAGAATTATTTCGGTTTATATTCTTTTTGTGGCTGTTGTGACTTGTTTTAGTGTTGTGTGTGTTTGTGTATCGTCATAGTGACGCGGTGAAAGGTTTGTTTTGTGTTTTAACACTGTTTGTTCATAATGGCTGATAAAACAAAACCTCCTGATCCCCCCGATACTGCCTACCCCTCCACTCCGCCTAACTTCAGTCTTCATCACCAACCAAATCCTCTATCGCAATTTGCCGAAGTGGTTTGCTCTTTGACAGATTCTGATAGAATGCAAGTAACATCCCGTAAACGCCCGGTAAATGAGGAATTACCTATCAATTCCCGCCCTTCTAAACAACCTAAAAGCCAGATATCTAGGGAAAAATATACAACTATCGACAAATCACCATTTATTGTTCATGTAACACGTTTAGAAGCTAATCAAAATGATGGCACAGTCTTACATCCAGTTACATTTGGTCTTTTCCTCCTTAAAAACAATGTTTCAAATATTGTACTGGATGGAGTAAAAAAAGTTGGGCGAAACAGGGTTTCCGTTGAATTCAATTCCCCTCAGGATGCCAACTCATTCCTTAGTAACCCCTTACTTATCAATCACAAATACTTAGCCTCTATACCATCCTTTAATGTAACTCGCATGGGAGTTGTCTCTGGTGTACCCATCGATATGTCTGAAGAAGACGCTATGATTTATATTACAGTCCCTATAGGTTGTGGTAAAATCCTAAAAGTTAGACGGATCAATAGGAAAAGTCTCAAAGATGGGGTTCCAGAGTGGAAGCCCACGGAGACATGCGTCATTACATTCGATGGTCAAGTATTACCGAAAAGGGTCTTTTGCTGCTACAATTCCTTACCAGTGGAACAATATATTTATCCTACCATCCAATGCTACAAATGCTGTAGGTTTGGCCATGTCGAATCTATTTGCAGATCTAAGCCACGTTGCTTTAAATGCGGACATGATCAATCAAGGCAATGGATGTGAAGTACAGGAAAAAGATGCTTTCTGTATTCTGTGCTCTGGTAATCATTTTGCTAATAGCAAATCATGCTCAGAGCTCGGCAGGCAGAGGGCTATTAAGTCCATGATGGCTGAGAAGGTGGTGTCATATGCCGAGGCTAGCAAGTCAGTCCCCTCTGTTTCCCGTTCATATGCTAATATTGCGAAATCAATGTCTTCTCCCACTCCCACACAATCTTATAAAAAAACAGTTTATCTCAAACCTAAAACACATGCTCCTCTTTCACCTTCTTATGACAAAACTAGTCATCTCAATATTATAAGATCTCCTCAGCCCACTCAGCCTAATGGCTGTGCACTCGACAATACCAGCTCTCAATCACCTAATAATTCTGGTGAAATTATCACTCTTCTTGTCCAACTTCTAACTTCTTTCATGTTCAATAGTAATGCTCAATCTGGACTTGTGATGCCTAGTGCATCACAGTTACCGTACAACGATGCTAATAGACTTATTTATCTTCTTCTAAACTATAAAAATGGCTCACCAGGTGTTCCTACAATGGAATGTGAGGAGCGTGTTTCATAAGAAGCATGACCTCATACACCTTTTAAATAAATACTCTCCAATAGCTCTTTCTATTTCTGAGACTTGGTTAACACCGAGTCTTAACTTCCATATCCCTCATTATAACGTTATTCGATGTGATAGAGCAGATGGCTATGGTGGCTCTGCTCTTTTTGTCAGTAACCGTTTTCCTCTTCTTCCTATTCCTATCACTCCTTCCACTGAAGGTATGAATATAGTAGCTGCTCGAATTACAGATATAACTGTGCTGTCTGTATATATTGCTCACCCACAGCAAAGTTTTCTGCCAGTTCTTAGGAGTATTATCCAGGGTATGAGTGGTCCAATCCTGGTTATGGGTGATTTTAATAGCCACCATTTTAGATGGGGTTCAGCACGATGTGATGCTTTTGGGGAAGGTCTAATAGAAATATTAGACGACCTCAATCTATGTGTATTAAATGATGGCTGCTCTACACGAAGGATCCTCAACTTTAAATATTTTCTTCGTTATGTTTTCAAAAGCTACTACATTAACTTCTTGAACTTAGTAAAGGTACTTTGGGTGGAAAGCTCTCAGCACTCACCTAACAGTCCGAGTAAAGTTGTCATAGCCATCTGCGACTAACAACTAAGTCAAACACGAAAAAGAAAAGTAAAGTCCTCATCATAGAGCGTACAAAACGTACATTCTTAATTAAGATGCTACTTTGGGGCGAGTATGCAAAGTGCACCCTATTTTGTTTTTGTTTGGTAGGCTATGGTCTGGACACGGCCATTCCTTCCGGGGTAATAGAAGTGGGTCGTGTGGCCCCATAACTCATCATGTTCTCTGCCCAAACCGTCAGGCTGGCCTCTGGTACCGCTTACTTGACATCCGTGGCTGGTCCGGGGGTTTACCCTTCCAGGTATCGTTTCCGTCTACACCCCGGCAAACAACAGTGTTGTATCGCCCTCACGCGGTCGGTGCCTCTGCGGGTGGTAGATTAATTCCCATGGTCCATCTACCCGCGACCTCAGTTAGGATGGCAACAGGTGCAGGTACCGCGCCTGTGACGTCTGATGCGCCGGCAGCAGAGTGTGTCAGCATGGAGAGTCTCCTCTGTGACACGCTCCGCCGCCTTTTTCTGTGGGACGACTGTCTCGCAAACCGAGTCCGAGTTCCTGACGCTATCGAGCATCGTCTTTGCGATAGTTGACAGTGTCAGTTTGGTTATAAATTTATGGTTATGGTCATTTGGTTATAAATTTATGGTTTTCTATGATAATAGTTTTATATGTATTTATTTTATTGGTCTTTATATGAATCATTAAATTTAATTTTTAGCTTGGAATCAACGCTATCTTTAAGGCAAACGATTCGGGTTTGACTAACATATTGAATAATAACCAACCCTTTATTTATATCGGCGGCTGTACAGAAAGCAGTTATTGAGGTTAATGAAAGGGGTGCAAAAGCAGCGGCAGCTACTGGTACTGGTAAGGACTAAATAAATTATTGGATACCGGACCTCAGATTCTTTCCGTTTCGATTTCTTTCCCTGTGGTGACGGAATAAGAATACTGTACACCACTCCATATCTTACCCGTGGGTGAACGTACGAGACGACTAAGGGATATAAAACGCATATAACATCTATGCGAGAGAAGGAAAACTCGAAACAAAACCCTATATCAACACGTCTAACCAGCGCGGTATAGTAGGTTAATTTCCCTCTCATTGCGGAAGAGGCTCGAGCCCAACAGTGGGACCTTTATGGGCTGTGATGATGATGATGGGCCTCAGATAGCAGATATATAAGCCTCGGAGCCTATAGTAAATAAATAAAAAGAAATATATCTGGAATAGCGTTAAGCATATAAACTACCACATCGAAATGGTGGTAAATGATCGCAGTCAAGTATAATAAACTGACTTAAGATAGTTGAAATTTTATATTTCATAAGACAGGTCTTATGAAATATAAAATTTCGTCGGCGTCAAATTTGCCTTAATTGCAATAAAACCCCTATAGGCCATCGTGATTGACTATAAAAATCTGCGAGTGGGAGATAAATGCATGTTGATGGTTGTGAACAATGATAATATCATTCGTCTGTTGTGTTTTCGATTATAAGATTCATTTGAAATACCTATGTATGTATTCACGAAAGTTTAAATAAGTTCAAAGTTAAAATATTTGCTTTTATATGGCGTTGCAAAAAAAAAAGCAATATGTTTAAAATCGAGAACATTCGTTTACATTGCTTTGGTACTTATTGGCTCAACTTTATGATATTCTAATAATGCAGTGCGCATGCAATTATATTGTTATATTTGGTATTTTCTTTCGGTTTTCCTGTTTTGAATTTAAAGGTTAAATTATCGAGGTGTGCTTTAAAAAGTCCTTAATATTTGACACTATTGTTTAGTATTAAAGCTAATGATGCGATTTCCATTTTACGGTTTAAGTTTCTCTTTAATTGTGGTCAACGGCATCTTCTTTCGGTTTTCCTGTTTTGAATCTAAACTGCAAATTGCCGAGGTGTGATTTATTTTTAGGATTTCTCTAATAATTGGACGCTAGTGTTTAGAAGTGCAACTACTATTACGGATTCGATCGCGTTTATAATTGATATTAAATTGCTCTACGTTTCGAATTGGTACTTTACAGCGTTCATGGTCCTCCCAGGTGATCCTCTGTCCCGGGAGTTCTTCCCCTGTAATCGCTTCATAGCATGCTGAGCGACTTTATAGCTTGGTCATGAGGCCTATATTATCTCCTTAGAATATACAAACAAAACTCGATATTTCTTTAGCTGTAAATAGAAGATACATAATAAATATAAATATGCAATTACTAAACCATTCTACACAATTTTATCTGATTCTACTATTTGCATTAAGTGAATTAGAAGCTGTTCTTTGGTGGCATGAGTTAGTTTGCAATACTTAGTAAATTTTATTGTTATCTTAAGATTTTTCAAAAACATCTTGCCTAATCAATGATTAAAATGGTTTTAGTCATCGTTATCAAAAACGGATGATCAAAGACATGAAAATGTAGTAGACAGACAGTTATGTAACTGTAGTATTGTACTTTCATTGTTTAGATATTCCAATAAATACTTTAAGCTCCAATATATTCGAAAGGAATTGGTTTGTCAAGGATATTAATATGTAATTTTTGAGAATTTTTGGAAACAATGTTTTTATCTGCTATGGCATGAACTATTCAAGATTACAAAGCAATAAAAATTACAAATTACTATATCGAACAAATATTTTACATTGGTTGAATATTTGTAATACCATATTAGCTAGGGCCAGTCAGAAAACTATTACAAAACTTTTGCAATATATACAACGAAAACAGAATATATATTGTGTCAACCCCAAGTAAGAGTCATTAAGAGCAGGATGATGATGATATTGAGTTCGCTATTTTCAAAGCGAACAGAGTTGAATGTACTATTTTGTTCGAGAATTGATGTGTGATTAAACTTGTGTGGCCTACATCTTTGTTAGTAATGAGAATACAAGACAATATGCACTAAATGTTATTTTTGTGTTACCGTAATGTACAATGACGGAGTAAGAATACAATTCATCGTCCTTTTTCTTACCTATAGTTGTTTTAAAAGACGACTAAGGAATCTAATATGCAGATAACATTTATGAAAGAGAAATTAATCTCAAAATAAAACCGTATAACAACCCGTCTGATCTTTGTGGTATAGTAGGTCAATTTCCTGGAAAGAGCTGCTAAACTTTCTCTTGAATATCCCTTGGCCGGGTTGTTGTGTAACCGTACTTATACGAGAGAGTAAAGGGATTTCACATATTGCATTCTTAACCGGACACCATACGGGGAATCTACTATATATAGCTGCAAAAAAAATTGCTTACGTTAAAGATAAAAGGATTAGAGGTAGAGTAGATGCCATATCGGACTGCATCGGGGCGTCGTTCAGGTGACAGGTACCTACCCAAAGATTAAGACACTGGGCGATCCAATGAAACCAATTCTTTAAAGACTCAGACGGAAGCAGGAGCCATGTCGCGTTATTCGATTGTATTCTGAAAATCCGGGCGGTGTACAGTCCGGCCAGACTGCAAGAAAAGTATTAAATGAAAATGTAATTGAAAGTTTTATTACTTTTTATCGAACTTGTTGAGTAATATTTTGTAGATAGTATTTTATACAATGATTCACTATTGCTTCGTTACTTTGTTTGTCTGAGTGCTGTGATGATGTGGAAGCATAATTTTGTTTGAATGCCGTGTGGTATGTGGACTCATGCAACTGGAGCGATTCGTACTCGCCGCTCCGTGCTCTACGAGTTCGTAGTGGGCCGGATGGCCTTGTGGAGTGTGCGTATCGGACAACACATCGTGTTCATAAGCATTTATCGGCTAAATTCACATGGCTCCTGTCGTCGTGATAAACTATATTCTTTTGTGTGACGCAGGCATATTTGCGGTCGAGTAGAGTGGGTTGCCCAAGTTCTACGCTGATCGGCCATTTCTCTACCTGCTATTCGACGCCAATCAAGTTCCACTGTTCGTCGGTGCCTACCGCGGTGTCGCCTGATGCCTGTCTGTCGACACGTTAACACGTCTATATCAGCAAGACTTTTAATAACATTACTATAAATAACACGCGTGAAGAAGTAAAGTAAGTTTTAATAAAAAATATGGAACTTAACCGATAGGATATTTTTACCAATGAATTGAGTCTATTTACAATTATAATATTGTATTATACATGTACTATACACGTACATAAGAAACAAAAAATAGTCAAATGCAACAATAAATTTGATTAATGAAATGTGTACTTAATAAGTTATAAGAAAAACAAGCTATGGTTGTATAATAAAAGCACACCCATGGTGCTTTCTTTATATAAATATTTCGAACAGTCCAAGTTATGTATCTATTTAATATGTTTATGTAATGATATTTCAATAAAGCATTTAACATAAAATAGTTTGTTCCTCAATATATAAAAAAAGACGTTCGTTCACCTTTAACCACCTACTTATTTTTATATTTTTGTTATGTTAATTTTCATCAAAATAAATAGTATTAAATTTTGCGTTGTTATATTCGTTGCCGAGAGGCTGACCCCGCGAGGAGGGAACGACGTCCGCCCCGGGGGGGGGGGGACGTCGCTCAAGGGGAGGGTACCTCTCAGGGGGTATTCCATCGGGCCGGCCACTGACGACAAGTTCACGCTGCTCCAGTGGCCGGTCTAACGACGTAGGCGAGGTTCGTGGGTGGGTTACGGGTATGTGTGCTTACGCCCCTCTGTCGCCCCGGACGGAGTGGTGCGAGAAGAGCGCCGACCATAACCCACCCCAAAAAAGAAAAAAAAAAAAAGGTAGTCAAAATAGCTATTAAAACTATTTGTGATAAAAAAGAATGTTTTAATTAGTAAATAATATATAATTTATAGTCTGTCTAATCTAAGAAGTGCACTTTGACAGCTGTCTGAGTAAGTTGTCTAGGTATGTGAACCAAATAATACATACATACATATCATCACGCCATATCCCTTGCAGGGTAGGCAGAGAGAACAGAGTGCCAGAGAACTCTATCTCTGCATACTTCACTCGCTTCCTCAACATTCATATATTCATAAGATAGGACTCCACCTTCCTTCAGTACATGACCGATCTGGTCTAGGTAGGTTAGTCTCGGTCTCCCTCGGTACCTACATCCTTCCACTTTCGCATTGTATATCTTCTTAACCAGACGTTCGTTCGGCATTCTTTCCACATGTCCGAACCATCGGAGCATTCCCTTTCGCATCTTTACACCAATACTCTCTTTCATACCTACTCGCTCTCTTACGTCGTCGTTACGAATGCGGTCGGTCAGCCTAACTCCACAGATTTTCCGCAGAGATCGCATTTCGACCGCATTAATTTTACTATCATACTCTTTTCTGCATACCCAACTCTCGCTTCCATACAGTAATGTTGGGACAAGCACTGCGTTATGTATTGCTACACGTGCCTTCTGGCTGAGGTGGTGGCTGCCTAGAAGTTGCCCCAACGCTCCGTTCACTCTATTTCCCGCATTCACTCTTCGTTCTATATCAGTGGTGTACCTTCCATCTCGGCTAAATCCACATCCAAGATATACAAATTCATCCACTTGCTCTAGTACATCATTACCTATTGTTACTCTTACATCTGTTCTGGTTTTATCTCTTTCAAAGACCATTATTTTGGTTTTGCTCACATTCACGCATAGACCCCTTTTCTTACAATCAGTCATTGTGTCGACTAGGGTCTGCAGGTCAGTCGCTGACTGTGCCAGCAGGACTGCATCATCTGCATAAAGCAGAGCAGTGACCAGTGAGTCGCCCATCTGGACTCCCACATTCATATCGTTCAACCTTTGGAGACATTTATCCAGATATATGATAAACAGCCTGGCTGACAGAACGCACCCCTGCTTAACGCCGATATTGACGTCAAACCAAGGCGACATTCCATCATCCAGCCGCACACAGGCTCTACAGCCCATATAACTGGACTGCACAGCCTGTAGCAGTTTACCGCTAATACCATACTCCGGTAAAATGTCCCAAAGTTCCTTTCGTACAACCGTGTCAAAAGCTCTCTCCAGATCCACAAAACTGCAGAAAACCCTCTGACCTAGAGCCAGATGCTTCTCCACAATGTTGCGCAGAGAGAACACTTGATCCATGCATCCCCTTCCACTCCTGAAACCTCCTTGTGTCTCACACAGTAAACCATCAGACACCATCCTCATTCTCCTTTCAATAATTTTTCCATACACTTTTGCTGCCAAACTGGTCAAGCTTATGGCTCTGTAATTTGCGCAGTGAACCCTTGTTTTTAAACAAAGGCACGATGACTGCGCTATTCCAGTCCCTGGGAACCATTCCCGAGCTCCAACATAGATTGAGAAGCAACAGGAACGCCTCCCAGACACAAGAGCCACCAAGCTTGATCATCTCGGCAGACACCATATCAATGCCCGCTACCTTACCATTTTTCAAACTTCTTATCGCCCATTCAACTTCATCCATACTGATGCCATCGGAGGACGCCGTTGTCGAATGTTGATCTACCAAACCACATCCAACACCGGCGCCAACCGTAGCATCCGCATACATATCGCCAAAATATTCACTCCATCGGCTTAACACGTCTTGTGTTTGTGTAAGAATGTCTCCACCTTTAGACCTTATTTTATTCATTCTGAAGGCTGTCCAACCACCCCGAGACTTCTTCACCTCCCTCCAAAAGAGTTTGGTGTTACCCTCGAAGTTTTTAGTCAGCCTATCTTCTGCACTCATACTTGCTCTATCCCGTTTCTCTTTCACTAAGGCCTTGGTGTCATTCTTACATTACCGATATATTTCTTTCTTCTGTTCAATCATACTGTCATTCAGATTCAAAGAAGAGACATAGTCCAGCCACGCTTTCTTCTTTTGCTCTACGGAAGCTGCCACTTCCGCATCCCACCATGCATCACCATTTGTGTTTCTATGCTTCTTTGAACTTCCACATACTTCTTTCGCTGTGTCTACCATACTCTCTTTCAATACTCTCCAGCATTCTTCAATGTCCGATTGCGGCTGGCTTGCCATCGTCAGCCGTTCTCGGACACCCTCTGCATACTTTTCTCTTACACACTCTTCTTGCAACCTTTCAACCTTTATTCTTTCAAGCCCTCCGAAGTGGACACGCTCTCGCCAGTGCCTCCACTTTCTGAACAGACCACTAAATCTCGCAATAACGAGATAGTGGTCCGTATCGACTGTGGGGCCCCTGTAGGCTCTTGCGTCCAATATTTTGCTTCGGAGGCGACTGTCTACCAAAATTAAATCTATTATACTTTTCTGTTCATTCCTTCTCCATGTATACATATGGATGTCCTTATGTTGGAAAAATGTGTTTGACACAATAAGGTTTCTCTCCATGCATACATCCGCTATGAGCCTACCTGCGCCGTTCACTCTCTTATCACCAAATGGACCAAGTATGTCCTCATAGTCGGGACGCTTGGTCCCCACCCATCCGTTCAAATCTCCGCATACAATCACGCGTTCACTGGTTTCTGCCATATCCAGAACTTCCCTAACATTATCCCAAAACTTCTCTAGGTCTGATGCCACCGAGGATCCTACGGGAGCATATGCTACAACCATGAATACCTTGGTGACACCAAGTTTTATACGGACCCAAAGAAGTCTGGGATCATACATTCCGTAATCCTTCACACCTGAGGCCAAGCGAGAGGACAGCAGTACTCCTACCCCCATACTGGCTCGATCGCTCTGTGGTACACCAGACCACAGAGCCATCCCGCCACCAGGAAGATCGCAGGCGTCGCTGCCCCTTCGCTTGGTCTCTGTTACACAGAGCACGTCTAGCTGTTTGTCCGCCATGACGGATATCAGCTCGTGCAACTTACCTTCCACACAACCTCTTACATTCCACGTGCCCACCCGGCACTCTGCTCTCCTCGACTCGCCTGACTGGGCAAGGCGTGATGGGTGGCGGCCCCCATCGCCGTGGGTGGTGGCCCCCATCGCCGTGGGTGGCGGCCCCCATCGCCGTAACCCGCAATGTTAATTATGTAAATAACTTAATAGTTGTTTAAAATTTCAGATTTAGTGTTTACAATCATGTGTATACGTTTGACCGAGGTTATTGTGTATTAAAAAATGCTAAACGTCAAAATGCACTTCTTAGATTAGATGAACTATAGCTATAATGAAATGCATGATTTATTTAGTTTGTTAAATGAGCAATAGATGGCGCTATAATTTAGTTTAAAACTTTAAATATTTTCTTCGTTATGTTTTCAAAAGCTACTACATTAACTTCTTGAACTTAGTAAAGGTACTTTGGGTGGAAAGCTCTCAGCACTCACCTAACAGTCCGAGTAAAGTTGTCATAGCCATCTGCGACTAACAACTAAGTCAAACACGAAAAAGAAAAGTAAAGTCCTCACCATAGAGCGTACAAAACGTACATTCTTAATTGAGATGCTACTTTGGGGCGAGTATGCAAAGTGCACCCTATTTTGTTTTTGTTTGGTAGGCTATGGTCTGGACACGGCCATTCCTTCCGGGGTAATAGAAGTGGGTCGTGTGGCCCCATAACTCATCATGTTCTCTGCCCAAACCGTCAGGCTGGCCTCTGGTACCGCTTACTTGACATCCGTGGCTGGTCCGGGGGTTTACCCTTCTAGGTATCGTTTCCGTCTACACCCCGGCAAACAACAGTGTTGTATCGCCCTCACGCGGTCGGTGCCTCTGCGGGTGGTAGATTAATTCCCATGGTCCATCTACCCGCGACCTCAGTTAGGATGGCAACAGGTGCAGGTACCGCGCCTGTGACGTCTGAGGCGCCGGCAGCAGAGTGTGTCAGCATGGAGAGTCTCCTCTGTGACACGCTCCGCCGCCTTTTTCTGTGGGACGATTGTCTCGCAAACCGAGTCCGAGTTCCTGACGCTATCGAGCATCGTCTTTGCGATAGTTGACAGTGTCAGTTTGGCATCGATGATTGCGATGAGTGCACGGCGCTGCTTTGCCCAGGCCACGCAAACTTTAAGCGTCTGCAGCGCCGTGTCCACCTCGCAATCGCAGTAGTAGTTAAACGGTGTGCTCTCCCTCCTTGCGACCGTGAGCGGGTACACGCCGAAGCAATCATGCCCCACCACTACACCAGCCACTTTAGCAATAGTGCTGTTACTGCCGCCTGTTGCTGCATATTGTGCGAGGGCCTACTTTTTACATTTTTATACACTGTTGATAGCATAGAGTACGTTTCTAGCAGCTTGCAGAGCACTTGAAGTTGATCAGCGCTGTGATGACACCCTTGAGAAGGCCTGTAACAGCCCCATTCGTTTGAGTCTTTTGCTTTTAATGATGTGTTTGCTTTACAGTCTTTCAAATCCTTTCACATTATTATAAAATATAAAAGATATTCATCTGAAGATATTCTACGCTACTAAAACGCGACATGAACCAAGAAATTCATTTTTATTAATTCTTTCGTAATGAAAGCCATTTATTGTATACTAGCTGATGCCCGCGACTTCGTCCGCTTGACATTCAGTTTTACTACGAACCCTTATTTGAAACTTAAAAATTCAAACTCGACCAAGTATTTCCGGCAGCCACTTGACCATTTTCATCAAGGACGACGCTTTCTCCAATTTTCTTTAAAACAGCGGTAAATTCTTAAGCATGTGAATTAGTGTTGCCCAAATGCAAGATTCTTGCGAGGCTTGCAAATCTTGCAACTTTTGCTTTTAGAATAACACAAAGTCACTTGTTTTGATAGAAATAAAAAATTCCCATAGACATTAAAAATCCAACTAAATTAATGAAATTATATTCATCTAGTGGCAGTAACTGTACAACTATCAATAATTAGGTACATACCACTAAACGGAAGTGGGGCTATTATTCTTCTGTGCACTGGTATTACTCGTAAGAATATGAAATGTTGACAATCCTTTCTTTGCTAAGAAAATCATAAAATCATGTCTAAGGGAGCACTGCGAAACTCTTGCAGCAATTCTTGGTCTTGCGTTTGGGCAACACTAATGTGAATGGTGAGTTTGTTTGCATGTTGATGGTTGGGGTCAGCTTTCCTACTTGGGGCCACAGATAAGAGTACTTCAGTGAAGCATTGATCTCATCAGTTCTATTTCCTCGAGTTTTAACAGGAAGGATTTGCCGAAAATCTCCAAAGAAAAGCACCATTGACTTTTCATTACGATCTCGTAGTGATTTTTTTTATTTATAGTATCATTGTCTAATCAACGCAAACGATTAGACAGCAATCTTTAATAAAAACACTAATACTGGTAAAGCCACAGTTGATAGTATTCTTTCTACAGCCACGGGCCGGTCCAACTCCCAGTCGGACCTAGTACCCCACTCTTGCAGAAAAGCAACGTCTGAAGAGTCTATCATCTCAGCTTATATACGTCTAGAGGATTCGATCCCGGGATCCCGGTCATATTTTAGTCCCGAAATTTTCGGGATCAAATTTAATGAATCCCGGGATTTTCGGGATTGATGATTTTTTTAAATTAGTCAATAGAAATGTGCGTGAGACGAAACGCACTTACCTTGATATAACGTTTTAACAGCCACCTTGTTTACACGGCTGATTTTACTTAGAATACACATATTATTAATTGATTAAAACTAAGTAATTTCATTTGTTTTTGTTAACGACCGGATTATGCGTAAAAGTGTGTGTCCTGGTTCTAGGGGACTTTAACGCCAAATCCACGGCGTGGGGGTCCCCTGCGACGGACGACCGCGGGCGGGCGGTCAACGAGTGGGCGGCTTCACTGGGCCTCTGTGTTCTGAACAGAGGCTCGGTGAACACGTGTGTGCGGCGGCAGGGCGGGTCGATAGTGGACTTGTCGTTCGCTAGCCCCGCTGTCGCGCCACGGGTGAGGAACTGGAGTGTCCTGGAGGAGGCGGAGACCCTGTCGGACCACCGGTACATCCGGATGGAGGTCTCCACCCGGGAACCCGGTAGGGGTCACAGGGCGGACGGAGCTCCCGCGTTTCCGCGGTGGGCTGTGGGTCGTCTTGACAGGGATCTACTGGCGGAGGCGGCCATTGTCAGCACGTGGCTGTCCTCACCACCCCCAGCGGACGGAGTGGACGCTGAGGCTGTCCGCATTCGCAGTGCGTTGGCGCAGATCTGCGATGCGGCCATGCCCAGAGTGCGGCGGCGTCCACCTCCGAGGCAGGGGGTCTACTGGTGGTCCCCAAGACTGGCGGACCTTCGTGCAGCGTGTATCAGTGCCCGAAGGTCCTACACCCGCAGCCGGCGGCGTCACCGCGACGTCGAGCGGGAGGGCCAGCTGTACGAGGCGTACCGCAGTGCGCGGACTGCCTTTCGGCTGGCCATCCGAGCCGCCAAGGGCGCGAGTTGGCAGGAGATGCTGGACGGTCTCGACCGTGACCCCTGGGGTCGCCCATATCGCGCGGCGCTGAACAAGCTTCGCGCGCGGCGCCCCCCCCCCCCCCCCTCACCGAGACCCTCCAGCCCGACTTCCTTCGTAGGGTGGTCGAGGAGCTGTTTCCACGGCAGTCGGAACACACGCCCCCGGTCATGGCTCCGCCAGATCAGGACCGGGAGGCCGACGACGACGAGAGCGTTCCGCCC
This sequence comes from Lymantria monacha, assembly GCA_905163515.2. Taxonomy (NCBI): domain Eukaryota; kingdom Metazoa; phylum Arthropoda; class Insecta; order Lepidoptera; family Erebidae; genus Lymantria; species Lymantria monacha. The sequence goes on from LR991082.1 coordinate 22,727,615, forward strand.
GTGACGGAGTCGGAAGTGGGGGCGGCTGTGGCGAAGATTCGTTCCGCCACCACGGCCCCCGGCCCGGACGGAATTCCAGTCCGGGTGCTGACGTCGCTCCTCGAGCACTTCGAGCCTCGCCTCAGGCAGCTGTTCAACGCCTGTCTGACGTCTGGACGGTTCCCTGAGTGCTGGAAGGAAGGGAGGTTGGTTCTCCTGCCAAAGCCGGGACGGTCCCCGGATTTGCCGTCGGCCTACAGGCCCATCGTGCTCCTCGACGATGTGGGTAAGCTGCTGGAGCGTGTGCTCGCTGCCCGCATCGTCCGACACCTGGAGGAGGTGGGGCCCGATCTGTCGGACGCTCAGTATGGGTTTCGGAGGGGGCGTTCGACCATCGGGGCCCTATTACGCCTGAGGCAGGCGGCCGCGGAGGCCGTCGCCGGGAAGGGAGTGCTGTTGGCGGTGTCGTTGGACATCGCCAACGCATTCAATAGTCTGCCATTCGGCTGCATCAGGGAGGCGCTCCGGTTCCATGGAGTGCCCCTGTACCTCAGGCGGCTGGTGGCAGACTATTTGGAGGGCCGCAGTATCCCCTGCGCGGGTCCCGCAGGGGACATTGTGCGGACGCCCATGTCGTGCGGCGTTCCACAGGGTTCGGTTCTGGGGCCGACTCTGTGGGACATCGGGTACGACTGGGCGTTGAGAGGGAGTCTCCCCCCCGGGCTGAGCTTGGTGTGCTACGCTGACGACACGCTCATCACAGCCCGGGGCAGGACACTCGAAGAGGCGGCGAGCCTGGCCACTCTCGGCACCGAGGAGATGGTCAGGCGGATCGAGGCGCTGGGGCTCAGGGTGGCCCTAAACAAGACGGAGGCCCTACTTTTCCATGGGCCCCGTGTGAGGCTGCCCATCGGCGCCTCGATAGTGGTAAACTCCATCCACATCAGCGAGAGTTGAGCGAGATAGCCACCTGGCGCGTGGATGCCCGCCGAGACGTCATCGCCCGTTGGGCTACGCGGCTGGAGAGGCCTAGGCACGGTGTGGAGACCGTTGAGGCCCTCCGGCCCGTATTGATAGAGTGGATGGAGCGGCGGCACGGAGTCCTCACCTTTCGGCTGGTGCAGGTATTGACGGGGCACGGGTGTTTCGGGTTGTACCTGCACAGGGTCGTGTATAGGGAGTGGACTCCGGCCTGCCACCACTGCAGGAGTGACGAGGACACGGCGCAACACACGCTGGAGGTGTGTCCGGGATGGGAGCGGCAGCGCCGTGACCTCGTCGCTGTCATCGGTGCCGACCTGACGCTGCCGGCCGTCGCGAGAGCGATGGTCGACAGCATCAGGAACTGGGACGCGGTCGCCGCCTTCTGCGAGGCTGTCATCTCGCAGAAGGAAGCGGCGGAACGGGCAAGGGAGGATTCCCGCGCCCCGGGCCGCCGCCAGCGGCCGGGGCGGCGCAGGCGCGAATACCTGCGCCTGATGCCGCTCTAACCGAGGCTTCGGGTGATCGGACCGGGGAATTGTCCGGTCACCCGACGTGAGGCCACCGCGTGAGGGCGACGCCCCGACGGCGAAATCTGTCGGGGCGTCGACGAGAGGAACCCGCGAGGGTGAACCGCCGGGCGGGCCACCGAAGTTAAAAATCGGGTCCCGGTGACCCGCTCGCACGGCGAAGAGAGAGGAGTTTTTACGGTGGGTCTATGGGGTCACGCGCCGCCTTTTCCGTCACCCCGGACCGATTTGGCGGGGCGAGACTAATCCATAGTCCACCAAAAAAAAAAAAAAAAAAAAAAATGCGTAAAAGTGTGTAAAAATTTCCGCTTCACTTCGTGTAAGTATTGATATTTTCTGTTAATTAGTGATAATCATCATTTAATAGCGGTAGGACCACGCTGTTGACAGTTCTCTGTCTGCAGCCGCGGGCCGGTCCGTCCGAGATAGTACCACACTGAGCAGAAGATCGACGTAGAGTAATAGCAATGTGCACTTCGTTCGGTGAGCAAGAGCGCCGGAAGCCCAATTGGGTGGGTTTGGAGTTTATATTGGTAGGCAGCGCCCTAGTTATACACTTGGTATTGCAAAGGTCTATGGGCGGCAGTGACACTTACGATCAGGTGTGCTGCTTGCTCGTTTGCCACCATTAGCAATAAAAAAAATATTAAAAAGCAAAAATGCATTAATAGTTTAATTTTCGTGGTTTGAATAAGTAATCTATAAAGTTTCTGGCCAATTTAATTTAAAATGTAAGTATCCATAAACATAAGCTCAAAGAAGTTGATTTTTTGAAGTTTATTGTTGGTTTCATAAATTATTTACAGAAGTGCCTAGTTTGTTTATTTAATAAGAAGAAAATTTATAATAAAAAAAATAATTAAAGAAATCAAAAAAACCCGACTATATAAAAAGTAACCAAAACTACGTACATAATAAAAAACCGAAAAGAAAAAAACAAGCACTTAGATGTCCGGTGGTCTAGAATTACATAATATATTATTGAATAAATACTATTGCAGAAACAAAATATATTTTAATAATAGAACATGGCAACTGAACAGTCGGGATCCAGTGCAAAATTAGATTTGCTGTCGAATAATGGAATCCAGTGCAAAATTAGATTTGCTGTCGAATAATGGATCCCGACTGTTCAGTTGTCATGTTCTATTATTAAAATATATTTTGTTTCTGCAATAGTATTTATTCAATAATATATTATGGAATTCTAGACCACCGGACATCTAAGTGCTTGTTTTTTTCTTTTCAGTTTTTTTATTATGTACGTAGTTTTGGTTACTTTTTATACAGTCGAGTTTTTTGATTTCTTTAATTATTTTTTTTATTTTATACTTTTTAGTTATGAATAGCTAGGTAGCTATAGTTATCTTATTTATTATTAAGTAGATAAGTACCTAACTATATATAGTTTTTCGACTGAAGTTGAGTACTAAATTGTTAGAAATTGAAGATGGGCGACCGCGTAAGACATTAGATACTTTAGGTAGGACTACCTATGGTATATTGGACAATATATCTACTAGATACTTCAGTATATGTCCATCCACATCCAGTTATATGAATTTTTCGTCTTTTCATCGTAAATTTCTACTGTCTAAAAAGCCTATATGTGAGAAAGGTTGTTACGAAACTTTAAATCGATATAGATCCAGAATCGATATAGATTAAAGGGACGGTCAAATCAAAAAATGTTGAGAGAAAACTATCTAATGATTTTTAAATACCTATTCAACAATACCCCACTCGACATAGTTTGTTGACTTTATTTTTTTTAATTTTCACAATATGGCGTCCAGTAGTCGCCATACTGAATTTTCATTAACGTCATATCTTTAGTGACACTCGCCGGATTAAGAGGAATCGATTGACGTGCGAATCATAACAATCGGCCCAGGCGTTTGGTTTATATAGTGCTTCAAAGGAACATACAAACATACATACATACATACATAGACTTTTAAACACAATACCACTCCTTTGCGTTGCGCAGTCGGGTAAAAAAAAATGTATAATTTTGTTTAACCGCCTTATTGGAGATTTAAAACTTAAACATTCTACATACATACATACATACGTACCATCACGCCATGTCCCTTGCAGAATAGGCAGAGAATAGAGTGCCAGAGAACTCTATCCTTGCATACTTCACTCGCTTCCTCAAAATTCATAATTCTCTTCATACACACTCGCCGGTTTCGGAGACTCTTGACTCCACCTTCCTTCAGTACATGCCGATCTGGTCTAGGTAGGTTAGTCTCGGTCTCCCCCGGTACCTACATCCTTTCACTTTCGCATTGTATATCTTCTGAACCAGACGTTCGTTCGGCATTCTTTCCACATGTCCGAACCATCGGAGCATTCCCTTTCGCATCTTTACACCAATACTCTCTTTCATACCTACTCGCTCTCTTACGTCGTCGTTAAGAATGCGGTCGGACAGCCTAACTCCACAGATTTTCCGTAGAGATCACATTTCGACCGAATTAATTTTACTTTCATACTCTTTTCTGCATACCCAACTCTCGCTTCCATACAGTAATGTTGGGACAAGTACTGCGTTATGTATGGCTACACGTGCCTTCTGGCTAAGGTGGTGGCAACCGAGAAGTTGCCCCAACACTTCGTTCACTCTATTTCCCGCATTCACTCTTCGCTCTATATCAGTGGTGTACCTTCCATCTCGGCTAAATCCACATCCAAGATATACAAATTCATCCACTTGCTCTAGTACATTATTACCTATTGCTACTCTTACATGCATTTGCCGTATGGTGACGGAGTAAGAATACTATTCACCACCCCATATCTTGCCCGTGGGTGATCGTACGAGACGACTAAGCAATATAAAACGCGCATAACATCTATGCGAGAGAAGGAAAACTCGAAACAAAACCCTATACTAACACGTCTGACCAGCGCGGTATAGTAGGTTAATTTCCCTTCTATTACGGAGGAGGCCCGAGCCCAACAGTGGGACATTTATGGGCTGTGATGATGATGATGTTGATGACTCTTACATCTGTTCTGGTTTCATCTTCTAAACTAAATATTCTATGTCCTCAAAAATTGATATTGATATGTTTACTGACTTTTTGTTACCATTTTCCATTACCAATACAATCCTGGGACTATCACGGGATCCCGGGATTAACTGTAGATAATCCCGAAATCCCGGGATTAGAAAAATCGACCGGGATCGAATCCTCTAGTTGCAATAGATGTAACAATCATATTTGTAAGTTCAAAAGCGCCATATTTTGTTATTATCATGCATATACTATCTGTTTCCAAAAATTAAAGAATGTGTGTATGGTGCTGGCTACTTTCTTAGTGCTGAAAGTTACGTGGTATGCGAAGTAAAAAAATTGCAAATTAGTGAGTAGGTATAGTGAGGCCCTTCATAGCAAAATGATTACTGCATTTAAGTGAAGTGAAAGTTGCTCGAACACAAATAACATTAAAAAACAATTTAAGCAAGTGTTAAAAGAATTGTACATTTATAGTTTTATACACACTACACGATAGGGTTTTTTCATGGAACTAAATGAAAAGGTAAGTTTAATACCTAGTTGTAAATAGTACATTCCACTTTTTAAATACATCTTAATAAATACAAACATTAGTATGTATGTGGTTTTAAATAATAAACTAGTATTTTAATGTATCTGTTTATTATGGCAGTTCTAAGCCCTTTAAATAGTATGAAAGAAAATTTTAATCATAAACTTATTTACTATGTTACATGTGTTGGCAATTGGTTAATTACCAACACAATAACTGATACTGTTGTGTCTGTTGTATTAGTGTGTGTATTCACTACAATGTAAGTAGATAGGTGTCCATAACTTCTAACATGAACTTGTGTGCGTTCGATAATTGCTTACTTATGAATGGCCGTGCGTAAAAAAAAAGTTTGTCCATAAATCATGAATATTTTTAGATATTTTCAAATGTAAATAATTAGGTAATTACTAGTGATTTTAAATATTTTATATTTTTAATATAACCTTATTTATATGTAGAATATCCTAAAAAAATTTGGGTACTCTTAGAAAAACAACCCTGTATGGATTTTAAGACTTAGGAATAAGGTATAATATGAATTGATTTGTATTACGTTTGGGGAAGACTTGAACTGGTAAACATGGCGATATGTAGGTACTAGTTTCATATTAGTTTATACCGATGCGGCGCGGGAGGTCATTGATCTCTTAGTGATAGGCGAATAATTTTAATTTTTATACAGAGTGTGGAAATTGTTAATAATACAAAGTAATGTGCTGTGGCTAAACTATACGACATATTGTATTCAAAGTTTGTATACAGGCTGGGCAAGTCATCAGATACACTAAATTAAAATTATTGTCGTATGGTCGTACATATATATAGGGGTTTCAATACCGCGATATGGACAAATTTTATATATATATAGGGGTTTAAATACCGCGATATGGACAAATTTTCTGCACGGAAAAAAAATTCTTCCGAGGAAGCAGTGCTAAATACCTTCACACAGTTTGTGGAGCCCAGGACTCCAGAGTTCTATCGCAAAGATCGCTAAAGAACGGCAAGGCACCGGGTAGCGATGGGATTACGGCAGAACTTTTGAAGGCAGGTGGTAAGCTGGTCTTAAAAGCCCTTCAAAAGTTATTTAGTTCAGTAGTTTTCGGAGGTGTCGTTCCAGAATCGTGGACCAAGAGTGTGGTGGTGCTATTCTTCAAGAAAGGCGATAAAGCTGTTCTATAGACGCATCTCACTCTTAAGCCACGTCTATATGTTTTTTTGAGAGTCATTACAAACCAACTCACGCACAAACTCGATGACTTCCAGCCGCCTGAACAAGCTGGTTTCTGAAAAGGTTATAGTACCATAGTCCACATCCACACGCTTCGACAGATTATCCAGAAGATCGAGGAATACAATCGGCCTCTGTGTATAGCGTTTGTGGGCTATGAGAAAGCCTTTGATTCTGGCGAAACTTGGGCGGTGCTGCAGTCCCTTCAACGGTGCCAAATCGACTGTCGTTATATCAAAGTGCTGAAGTGTTTGTATAGAAACGCCACAATGTTAGTTCGCATCTGGGATAAGAGTACGAAACCGATCCAATTGCAGAAAGGAGTGAGACAGGGAGACGTCATCTCTCCGAAACTGTTCACCACTGCATTGGAAGATGTCTTCAAACTCTTAGACTGGACCGGACCCGGCATCAACATTAACGGCGAATACATCACTCACCTTCGATTTGCAGACGATATTGTCGTTATGGCAGAATCCATGGAGTACCTTGGCACGATGCTTAACGATCTCAGCATGGTATTCCAACAGTGGGTTTACGAATGAACATGGACAAGATGAAAGTCATGTCTAACGCCCATGTCATTCCAATACCGGTCCTAGTTGGCAATGCGATTCTCGAAGTTGTTGATCATTATGTTTACCTTGGACAAACAGCAGTCTATTTAAATAGATCCAATTTCGAGAAAGAGGTCAGCCGACGAATCCAACTCGGCTGGACAGCGTTCGGGCAACTTAAGAGGATCTTCTCATCCAATATACCTCAGTATTTGATTGACTCAGATCTTTGCCCAGTGTGTCTTAGCAGTGATGACTTATGGCACGGAAACGTGGTCCCTAACTGTAGGCCTTATAACAAAGCTCAAAGTCGTTCAGCGTGCTATGGAGCGGGCTATGCTCGGGATAGAATCCGTAATACGGAAATCCGCATAAGAACGGGTGTAACCAACATAGCACGAAGAATTAGCACGCTAAAGTGGCAATGGGCAGGCCACATCACTCGACGAACCGATAACCGTTGGGGAAGAAAGGTTGTCGAGTGGCGACCACGTATCGTACGTCGCAGTGTTGGTCAAACCAGGTGGAGCGACGACCTGGTGAAGGATGCTGGGAGTCTTTGGATGCGGGTGGCACAAGACCGCACTTTGTGGTGAAATATGAGGGAGGCCTACTTCCAGCAATGGATGACAAAAGGCTGAATGATGATGATGAGATAGATGGATTAGATAATTTAGTTTTAAGGTTGCCATTAGAGTTGGGTTATACTAGGCAAAATCAAACACTAGATATCACAGCGACAGTGATTTAAAAATACTAGTGTCAGTTAACTGTGATAAAATAAAAAACCACTGAAATTAAAATTGAATAGTTAATAATTATTAACTAACTAATTAAATAACTAGTCCTGCCCGGAAAAGCTTAAAGCGATATGCCGACAGCAGCGTCACCTATCGGGTTCAATTTTGTTTTGAAATCAACCAGGGACCCAATGGAATATACATAGAAAAGTTCATCCCAATCGGTCCAGCCTTTTGACATACTGACAACGGCGCCACCTATCGTGTCCAATTGCGAATCTAAACCATCCTCAAATCTCCTCGAACAAATATGAAAAATTTCAAGAAAATCGGTCCAGTCGTTAAGATGGATTTCACTATCAACACACGTACAGAAGAATTATACAGAGTGGAAGTAGACCGCTCCCGAAAATAAAGACAGGTGACCCTACTAGTCCTACTTGTAATGATAGGCTAGAAAAAAAAATAATTCGGAAGAAAAAAACATTTTTTTTTTCACTTGAATTTTAAGTTTTTCCACATTCCATCGTATTAGGACAACGCCATGTAACGCTAATTCCATAAAAAAATACGTAACTATACTCAGATGAGAAAAGACGCAATCTATTCAAAAATCATATGTTCAAAAGTTTAACGACCTCGCGTGGTGAAAAAAAAAAAATTTTTTTATCCGAATCGATTTTTTTTCTAGCCTATCATTACAAGTAGGACTAGTAGGGACGTAGGGTTACCTGTCTTTGTTTTCGGGAGCGGTCCCCTTCCACCCTGTATATATAAAGATTAATTATTATTATTAATTTTGCAACAATTATAATTATTGCAAAATTCTAAGAGGTTTTCTTGTAATAGCGCCATCTAGCAATTTATACTAATAATTATGACTAGAAGAGCATAACCTTAATAAATAGCAATAATGCAAATTGTTTAAAACATTGAAGGTGGGGCAGTATCAGAATCGCTCTTTTTATAAGGAAAACACTAAAAAAAAATTTAATGATATAAATTTAATTTCTGATACTCGGCATACATAACCTTCACAATTTTGTTATGCCCAATAATGTTGCGTAAAAGAAGAAATCTCTTCGACCAAAATGTGATAAGTCATTCACTTATATCAAACTACATCTTTACTAAAACGCTAGTGCTAAAACGGCATAAGAGTAAATAATTCGTAGCACTGTAATATATGTATTTCTTTCCAACGCATTTTAATAAACGAGTTAAAGTAGGACAATGTTATTATTTCGTAGCAATTTATTAGTTGCTTCTTTTTCTCACGCATATGATAACATGCGTCAAAACGAGTAAGAGCTAATAATTCGCACCGTAGCATTAGCCACATCCTTTTCAATCGTATGTAGTTATGTGAGTGAGACCGAGATAAACTTAGTTTTTCGTAGCAATTCGTTAAAAAGCGTTAAGTGGAGATGTTTGAAACCTACAATACAATTTTCTAATTCTTAATCTTTGATTTTTATTTATATAGTTCTGATTGAAACATAGTTAATTTATTATTAATACATTATTTACTGAGTACATATAGTTTTATATTTATACTTTTTACCCGACTGCGCGACGCAAGGGTTATATCCATTATTCGACAGCAAATCTAATTTTTCAATGGATCCCGACTGTTCAGTAGTTATGTCCCATTATTAAAATATATTTTATTTTCTGCAATAGTATTCATTCAATAATATATTATAGAATTCTAGACCACCGGACATATAAGTGCTTATTTTTTCTTTTCAGTTATATTATGTACGTAATTTAGTTCGTTTTTTACGCAGTCGGGTTTTTTTTACATACATACATATCATCACGCCATATCCCTTGCAGGGTAGGCAGAGAGAACAGAGTGCCAGAGAACTCTATCTCTGCATACTTCACTCGCTTCCTCAACATTCATAATTCTCTTCATACACGCTCGCCGGTTTCGGAGACTCTTGACTCCACCTTCCTTCAGTACATGACCGATCTGGTCTAGGTAGGTTAGTCTCGGTCTCCCTCGGTACCTACATCCTTCCACTTTCGCATTGTATATCTTCTTAACCAGGCGTTCGTTCGGCATTCTTTCCACATGTCCGAACCATCGGAGCATTCCCTTTCGCATCTTTACACCAATACTCTCTTTCATACCTACTCGCTCTCTTACGTCGTCGTTACGAATGCGGTCGGTCAGCCTAACTCCACAGATTTTCCGCAGAGATCGCATTTCGACCGCATTAATTTTACTATCATACTCTTTTCTGCATACCCAACTCTCGCTTCCATACAGTAATGTTGGGACAAGCACTGCGTTATGTATTGCTACACGTGCCTTCTGGCTGCGGTGGTGGCTGCCAAGAAGTTGCCCCAACGCTCCGTTCACTCTATTTCCCGCATTCACTCTTTACTCTATATCAGTGGTATACCTTCCATCTCGGCTAAATCCACATCCAAGATATACAAATTCATCCACTTGCTCTAGTACATCATTAACTATTGTTACTCTTACATCTCTTCTGGTTTTATCTCTTTCAAAGACCATTATTTTGGTTTTGCTCACATTCACGCGTAGACCCCTTTTCTTACAATCTTCTGTCATTGTGTTGACTAGGGTCTGCAGGTCAGTCGCTGACTGTGCCAGCAGGACTGCATCATCTGCATAAAGCAGAGCAGTGACCACTGAGTCGCCCATCTGGACTCCCACATTCATATCGTTCAGCCTTTGGAGACATTTATCCAGATATATGATAAACAGCCTGGCTGACAGAACGCACCCCTGCTTAACGCCGATATTGACGTCAAACCAAGGCGACATTCCATCATCCAGCCGCACACAGGCTCTACAGCCCATGTAACTGGACTGCACAGCCTGTAGCAATTTACCGCTAATACCATACTCCGGTAAAATGTCCCAAAGTTCCTTTAGTACAACCGTGTCAAATGCTCTCTCTAGATCCACAAAACTGCAAAAAACCCTCTGACCTAGAGCCAGATGCTTCTCCACAATGTTGCGCAGAGAGAACACTTGTTCCATGCATCCCCTTCCACTCCTGAAACCTCCTTGTGTCTCACACAGTAAACCATCGGACACCATCCTCATTCTCCTTTCAATAATTTTACCATACACTTTTGCTGCCAAACTGGTCAAGCTTATGGCTCTGTAATTTGCGCAGTCATAACGTGAACCCTTGTTTTTAAACAAAGGCACGATGACTGCGCTATTCCAGTCCCCGGGAACCATTCCCGAGCTCCAACATAAATTGAGGAGCAACAGGAACGCCTCCCAGACACAAGAGCCACCAACCTTGATTATCTCGGCAGACACTATATCAATGCCCGCTGCCTTACCATTTTTCAAACTTCTTATCGCCCATTCAACTTCATCCATACTGATGCCATCGGAGGACGCCGTTGTCGAATGTTGATCTACTAAACCACATGCAACACCGGCGCCAACCGTAGTATCCGCATACATATCGCCAAAATATTCACTCCATCGGCTTAACACGTCTTGTGTTCGTGTAAGAATGTCTCTACCTTTAGACCTTATTTTATTCATTCTGAGGGCTGACCAACCACCCCGAGACTTCTTCATCTCCCTCCAAAAGAGTTTGGGGTTTACCCTCGAAGTTTTTAGTCAGCCTATCTTCTGCACTCATACTTGCTCTATCACGTTTCTCTTTCACTAAGGCCTTGGTATCATTCTTACATTGCCAATATATTTCTTTCTTCTGTTCAGTCATACTATCATTCAGATTCAAATAAGAGACATAGTCCAGCCACGCTTTCTTCTTTTGCTCTACGGATGCTGCCACTTCCGCATCCCACCATGCATCACCATTTGTTTTTCTATGCTTCTTTGTACTTCCACATACTTCTTTCGCTGTATCTACCATACTCTCTTTCAATACTCTCCAGCATTCTTCAATGTCCGATTGCGGCTGGCTTTTTTTTTTGATTTTTAAATCGGGTTTTTTTGATTTTTAAATTATTTCTATATTGTATAAACGCAAGTATTAAAGTAATTTATTACAAGTATATATTGAGAATGCACCATTTGTTCACAGAAGTTCTTTTTGTTCTTAAGAGCTTAGTTCTAGTGTTTACATTAGCTTAGCGTAGCTCATAGATTCGTATCGCGCTTACGATAACTGTTCGAAAGAGCTTCGTGCTTTCTACGTTCGTTATACTATCGAGAACGCGATACGTATGCGTTGTGAAGTCGACAGACGTTCGTGCTAAGGTACATTTTACCAGAGATGTACAAAATACTTTGTATAAAGTATCTGAAATACAAAATGTAAGATACTTTTAAATTAAGTATTTGAGATACCAGATAAAAAATACTTTTGAAAATAGTATCTGAAATACTAGATACAAGATAGGTATCTTCTAAATACTTCTTAAGATGAAAATACTTTTGTAAGAAAACAAGATTTTATTTTAATGAATTTAAGTTCATTTTTGATAATTGACATTAATATTATTTACGAATAAATCGTGTTAATCACTGAAATGAAAGATATAGTTTCAAAACCCTCTAAAGTGATTTTTGATACATTTTGTACCAAGAGAAAGATTTTTAAATTTTATTTGCTATACGTCAATGCTTATTAATGTAACTATAAATTCAATCTAAAAATAATGTTAGTTAAATAACGTTTAGCGTTATATAATAATATAATATCTGGAGGACCGAGCCTTGCTCGGTATTTTTATAAGTGGTGTGTTTTGGAAGATATATTTAAATCTAATTAAAATAATGAAAAATAAATTAAAAAGGCAAAAGTACAAAAAAAGAAAATAAAAAATGTATCGAGCAAAAAAGGAGCCAAAATCACGTTTGTCGTATGGGAGCACCCCTTAAATATTTATTTTATTTTGTTTTTTAGTATTTGACATTATAGCGGCAACATAAACACATCATCTGTGAAAATTTCTGTCTGACTGCTGTCTAACTATCATGGTTCATGAGATACAGCCTGGTGATAGGCAGATGGACGGACGGACGGACGGCGAAGTCTTAGTTATAGGGTGCTGTTTTACGCTTTTGGTACGGAACCCTGACGAGGTTGAACTAACATAAAAGCTTGGTACAATGGAAATACTCTTTAAAATTGGAATGTCTCAATAGTCACAATACTGTATTAATACGACATTTGAAAGTTTCTAAGCTTTTTTTATGGGACTAATCCCACCGCACATTCCCACCATTGTAACTCCTGTAAGCCAGGATCCACAATGGTCACTATAAATGACACCGAGGTTTGACCCTCAGGCAGTCCCGGGAAATGATTTTAATTGTCTTGGAACCCGCAACAAATTTAATTAGAAAAGTTAAAGAGGAGGAGTTGGAAAAGAGTGATTCCACTTCCCTCCCAGGCAAAGCGGGAGACAGAAAGCAATATTGACTAGTCAGCCAATAAGTAAAGGGTTGTACAGCTACGATAAGCGCAGCAGTACGGCACCACGGATATGGGATAACTTAACGGGGCCTATATGTGAGCCTTAAGATTGGTTGCAGTAGTAGGTATGGCAGAAACGCCTAAACGCACGGAAATTTTCTCGAGTTGCTACAAGATCCGTGTAGTATACTACTCCAGATGTTACTTGCAAACTGTCTAACATAAGGTCGCGCTCGTTCCGCCAGAGATCGCACTCCCAGAGAATGTGATGTGCTGATTGTTCATACTCGCGGTTATTTGTAGAACATTGACATAGTGGTGAAGGTACGAGTTTAAAAGAAAATAATTTACTTTTAAAGTTGCCATGTCCAGTTAGAAATTGAGCTACAAAATGGTCAACCTCCAGCCACACTCTCTCTAGGCGCTCGCGGACGCATGGGAAAAATAGATAGAGGCGACGGCCCTTCGATGATGAATCCCATCTTTCTTGCCATTCAATTAAAAGTTTTTCATAGACAACGGACTGCGGTGCAAACAATCGAGCGATTTTATTACGGTCGCGCGGTAGAAGGAAATCTGTGTTCATATTTTCCCTTGTCGTGTAATACATTGATGCCCGTCTCTGAATCTCCAAATCAACCGGAAGTACACCCGCGAGTACCGGCAAAGCCTCGGTACTGACCGTCCTGTAGGCTTTACACAAGAATATTAAGGCCAATCGTTGGCTTTGTAATAATTTAAGGCGAGCTGCCCCTATGGTAGCCCTATCAGCCCAAACGGGTGCAGCGTAACAAATACACCCCAAATATGTGGCCATATATATAGTTTTCAGTGTATTAAAACGAAGGCCCCAGGTAGACGTTGATATTCTAGTAAGCGCATAGAAATTTCGTTTCGCTTTTTCACCTACAGTTTTAATATGCTCGACAAATGAAAAATTTTTTTCTAAGAGTAGACCAAGATAGCAAACTGAATCTTTCTTTTTGACTGTCATATTATTGAATTTTAAGTTTCTAAGCTATAAAGAGGTCATACACTTTTAGGACACGGCGTCATAGGAACGTAGAGTTTGAAATTTTAAATTGTTGGACAGTAATTTTCTAAGCCGAATATTGTAATTGAGAGCCATGATAACACATTGCATCGTATACCTGAAATCCGATGGATTTCAGTTATACGATATACTCATAAGATATATTACCTATTTTAATTTTACTCTGGCGAGGGTATTTTTACAGCATAATGATTAGTAAAGAGAGATAGTCATTTTCTATATTTTTTCGCTGTTTAGTCAGGGTTTAATCATCATATTTGTAAAAAAAAGAGACGGAAAGGCTGAATTATATTAGGAACAATCAGTAAGATACGATAGGGAGACAGGATGTAAATGCTGATCAGATTGGTCGCAAGACGGCATGACCTACCTATGTGCGCTACTATTGTCGTTTCGATTTCCTTATACTATTTACTTGCAAATATTTTAAATATTTCGAAGGGGTCGAATATTAAAATAAATCTTTCGAATAAGTTATAAACCCCGAGACTGACAACCGGTCGAGTTCCTGAATACTCTGAAGGCTCCCGGTCTCCCAACTCACATCTTAAAATTGAGAGCTGGCGCGCCAAAATTATACAATGCCACCAATTTGCAAGAAAAACATTACATTGCAATGTAGTCGGGTCAACAATACTGATCGGTTGCTCTTGAGCAGAGTCTGTATTTGTTCCTAGGATTCTCCAAATATCATCGAATTAATCCTTCGAATTTCAGACAGTGCAGTTTGCCATTAAAGTCTGCTTCGCAATAACCATAAACAAAGCTCGAGGTCATATGCTTAAGGTACGGGAGTAGACTTGAGAGAAAGCTGCTTCTTCCATGGGCCGTTGTATGTGACATACTTCAGAGTAAGCTCACAGAGTGGCCTGGTAACTCTAGCATCCGAAACGTAAACAAAAGATATTGTTTACAAAGAAATACTGTAATAGTTGTAGAATCAAATACTGTAATAGTTGTAGAATCGCGGGTGGGCGGGGATGTCAAAGAAGCGGTACCAGTGGTCGGCTTAATTTCGATGGAAAAGACGGTGGGTTATGGGGCCATACACTACCCTTCCGTCGCCTCGGTCGCAATGAGCGCGTTGTGTTAAGAACATGGCCTGCTAAGAAAAAGCCTGGTGTCCATAATATATAACAAAATTTCATTTGATTTTTATGTTTATTAAACCTTCCCTACACTATAACAAAGATTGTTATCATCATCATCACAGCCCATATATGTCCCACTGTTGGGCTCAGGCCTCCTCCATAATAGGAGGGAAGTCAACCTACTATACAGTGCTGGTCAGACGTGTTGGTATAAGGTTTTGTTTTGAGTTTTCCTTCTTTTGCATAGATGTTATATGCATTTTATATCCCTTAGTCGTCTCTTACGATCACCCACAGGTAAGATGGGAAGGCACCCCCCTTCCCATCTTACCCGTGAATTGTATTCTTACTCCGTCACCACACGGATAAGATTGTTATACTATATAAGAATACAAACATTTATACATAATTATCTATAAATAACAATAAAAATAATAATGTAAAAAATAAACAAAAATCCTATTAAAACATTATCGACTTCTACGCAGACAAAAATGCGGGCAAATGATAATAATTAATAAAATAATAGAAAAAGGCCAAAAAGTAAATAAGAAAAAGTAAGGATCCGAACCGAGCTCCGGTTTGTTTGGATTAGACCATTCGATTTTCCAACTGAGCTAAATGCATATTCTTAATGACAGCGTCAAAATTTGAAAACTTCACATTCTAATAGTTTTAGTACAACGAAAAATTATATTTTTGTTGCCGAAATATACTGACAAAACAATATTTTCTATAAATGAAACCTAGCTAGATCGATTAATCGCCCCCGGAACCCCTTGTATGCTAAATTTCAAGAAAATCGTTGGAGCCGTTTCCGAGATTCAGAATATATATATATATATATATATATATATATATATATATATATATATATATATATATATATATATATATATATATATATATATATATACTAGCTTTGTTTGTGTTTTAATTTTGAAGTTTATAGAAACGGTCTCATATATACGGCATCTGGATATAATGACTATCCGGTAAGGCGATTACGATTCAGCCAAGATTTGTCCAGTGGGCATTTTGATGCCTATCTTCCCATAGCAGCACAAATAAATGGGAATATTAATCCTGCTGCTATTAACTCACAAAATCCGTCATAAGTAAAATTTTTCATCATATCAGCAAAATACTCGTCAGATGTTACGTAGTTATCACCATTCCTGTCGTGGGTTATAATTGAAAACTTGTTCCAGTTATTAACCGCATATCTGACAATTTCTGAACGCCCCTCCATCGCTCTATCTTGTGTTCCGTACATTAAATAAGAGAGAGCACGAAACAAACATGCACCGTCACCAACAGTAGTGACAACAGTACATTCTTTAACTTCTCCATTAACGTTCAGATTTTCTTTAGCCATTTTAAAAAAGTCTAACCGACAAAACCTATACTTAAACCAAACGAAAACTTATCTGACAGTATGACTGACATAGTGATCTATCAACGCACAGCCCAAAAATTAAAAAAATAATCCTAATTTTTTACGCACGCTAAACAAAAGTAAAGCCCCAAAAACTATACCTAATTAATAATAATACTTCTTAACGCGAGCGATGCCGCGGGCAAAGGCTAGTCGTCAGATATAATCCGCTATATATATTATCTATGTACTATGCACAAAAATGGTTAATTCAAAGTTCTCTCCAAAATAACTCAATGTAGATGGCGCTAGCATACAGAAATTCGTATATTTTAAACTGAAAAGTTACTAATCTTATATAGCCTGCATCTCAAAATCCTTTCTTATGAGGTGGTGCCTACGTCATAGTAGCTTAAAGCATGCAAAGTCTCAGCCCGATCGGTTTAAAATTGACAAAGTTTTATACAAAGTTTCATCCTCTATTTTATCCCCTTGGGGATAGAATTAATCAAAATCCTTTCTTAGCGGATGCCTACGTTATAACATTTACCTGCATGCCAAATTTCAGCCTGATCCGTCTAGTGGTTTGGGCTGTGCGTTGATAGATCACTATGTCAGTCAGTCCTTTTTAACGTTAACCTTTGAGTTATATATATAGATTATATATATATATATATATATATATATATATATATATATATATATACTATATATATATATATATATATATATATATATATATATATACATATATATATACATATATATATATATATATATACATATATATATATATATATATACATATATATAATATATATATATATAATATACATATATATATATATATATATATATAAATATATAATATATATATAATATTATATATATATACATATATATATATATATATAGATATATATATATATATACATATATATATATATATATATATATATATATATATATATATATATATACAAGAATTGCTCGTTTAAAGATATAGTGAGATATAACTATAATTATTTTTAAAGTCCCCTATAATGAAATTGACCAATAATAACACTGCAATGTACGGCCATAACTTTTACAATACGTACTATGAAATTTTTTTACAATCGTTGTCTTAGTTGAGAACGTTATCTTAAAAATAAAAAATCACTGAAAAATTATATACCAAAAGAGTAAACTGCTAAAAAGTTGACGGGAAGTAGAGGATTATGTGACCCTACGCCAAACCGTCGGATACGCTGCGGCATTCGTATACCGTAGCGTGCTAAAAGGATGGTGCATGTTACAATGACACCCTGCCAACGAAAAACAAATTGAATCCTTGTCGGACGTAAAAACCCTTTTTATCTTTAGAATTATCTAATTAGTTGAGGTTGCGCAATATTTCTTTTATATCCATATAATAGAGGAAGTTTGAAAGTAACGTCAGTGACGGAAAAGTTAAGGAGTGAAAGGTTAACATGGTATGGACATGTGATGAGACGGGATGAAAGTAATGTTGTGAGGAAAGTTTTAAATATGTATGTTGAAGGCTTTAGGG
This sequence comes from Lymantria monacha, assembly GCA_905163515.2. NCBI lineage: Eukaryota > Metazoa > Arthropoda > Insecta > Lepidoptera > Erebidae > Lymantria > Lymantria monacha. The sequence continues at coordinate 22,745,665 of LR991082.1, forward strand.
GTAAAGGAAGACCAAAGAAAAGATGGATGGACTGCGTGAGGTATGACATGGATAGACAGGGAGTGACTGCAGAGATGACGTCTGATAGGACTGTATGGAGGAAGATGACATATTGCATTGACCCCAAGTAATTGGGATAAGAGCAAGATGATGATGATGAATCCTGACTACCTTTATCTCTATATTTATTTTCTATGTGATATGCTTTACATCATCCATCCGTTTGTTCTCGAACCGTTATCCGTACATAAAATTTTCTCAACAACATTTCTTTTCTCCTATATCATCATTTACTAGTACCACAATATATGTAGAAGAATATAAAATTATTAATAACTTAATTTTTCCGAGTGGTGATGGAGTAAGAATTCAATTCACCACCCCCTAACTTTTCCGTAGTGATTGTAACGACTAAGGGATGTTTTATATCCCATATATAACCTATGCGAGAGAGGGAAAACTCGAAACAAAATTCTATACCAACACGTCTGAATACCATAATATAGTAGGTCAATTTCCCTCCCATTATGGAGGAGGCTCAAGCCAACAGTGGGGTATATGAACTGAGATGATGAATAACGTCATTAATCCATCTATCGGTATATCAACGTCCATTGTTAGGCAAAAGGCCTCCCCAAAGAGGAACCAATGCCATAATCGCCACCCTTGGCAGGCGAATAACCAAAGCAGTTGGTGTTATAAATTCCTCACGAGAATATTGTTGCTTATTCTCTTGCAAATCTTTCAGCCAGTTTCATTATTTTTATTTTTATTAAGTTTTTTTTTTGTTTTTTTTTTATTGTATTCTTTACCAGTCATCCTAAGGGTAAACTTCTAATATACTCGTTATTAATTTCATTTATTTTCATCATACTTATACCTCCAGCTGTCATTCATCCATCATAGGTACATATTTATTTACGAATGAATGAATTGGTAGGTAATAAAACAATAGAAGAAATATACTATTTATTGCTGGTTATAATTTATAATAATAATTTAGCTTATTAATTCCAAATAAATCAGTGATGTATAGGACGCTAACCAACAGGGAGGATCAACGCCGACGCCAAGCTGTGCCGGGCGAGACACGCTCGGTAATCAATTCTCGCTAATGGGGCCATTTTACCGTAACCTCCCACGTTAACATTCACTAATAAATCAGTACCACATTTTCCTCAATACTTAATGTCCGGAATAATTTCCTACTCTCATAACATAAATGATTCAATAAATTCATATTCAAAAATAAAACGGCTGCTACCGTAAATAGCAGATGCGCAATGAAATAAATTAAATATATTCAATATTCATGATAAAACTGATACAACATCGTGCTGATATATTTTCAGAACTAAAACTTTATATTTCAACTTAAATATATTCTGCGAAACTTAAACGTTTGAATATATAATCTATAATATATGACTCGTAAAACTGTATGGCGATATTATTTGTTTTGAGTTGCTCGCGGATTTTAAAAGAATAACATTAAAAATTATGAAAGACCTAGCACAGTTTGTTAAAAAATGTGACATCAATGAGATGTTGGACTAATAATTTTATAAATGTCTGCTAACATATTACTAAAAGTATTTTGTCAGAAAAAATATTTATAAAATACTAAGATACCAAACAAAAGGTATCTTAAATACAAGATACAAAATAATTTTTTAAAAGGTATCTTAGATACAAGATGGAAATACGTATTTTGTATCTTGTATCTGTATTTCAGATACTTGTATCTTAGATAAGTCACATCTCTGCATTGTACATTGCCATTTTGTTTAATAGATCACAATTAGCTTATTTGTATGTCCAAGCAATGTATAATAAAACCTAGACTTTTCGTTTGTTGTCAAATGATCTTACTATGTAACTAAGCCAAAGTGTGAGCGAAATAAACAATAATTTATGTAGGTACCTACATCACAGCGTTTTATCAAATTATCTCATTTAATGAAACCAAATGAAGTATGTAGCTCATTACAAAGATTTGTTCGTAAACGACACACGGCTAATTTAAACAAAAGTACTCTGCAAGCGTTTAAAGACACTTGTGTTGTTATATTTTTAGTTAATATTTGCGACTCTAGAAGCTAATTATACCCAAGAAACCATGAATGCCGAGGCTGTTTCGTCTGCTATTACTGAGTTTTCTTTAAAGTTTTGTAATGTAAGTACCCATTTTATTGATTTTATTTTAAGATGCCCATACATTTTTAAAAATAAAATAAATATCTGGAGTTACCTTAGATTAATAAAAATATATAATATTTTTGTAGTATGTATATTTTTATTAATATTTATTTATACAGTTATGTTATGAATAAGTTTAAAGATTCAAAATTAAAATTTGATTGAAAGTCATCATTGAAACTCAAAGAACAGAAAAAAAAATATAATTCCAATTGTCAAGATATTTAAACATACTCACCTGCTATAACACATTTTTTAATAGAATATCATATTAATGAATTGGTATCTTTTTGGACCTCCAGACATGTAATATAAGTTATACGTTAATGTCGAATACAATTAAATATAATTAAGTACAATTATCGCTAAGACTTTATACTTACGATTTCATTAATCTAATGTTCGTCATTAAATAACTCAGTTTCATATTAACGAAAAAATAAATATGTATTTAAAATAGTATTCAAAATAAATAAGGACGACGTTTGATATAAGTTTGTAAACAACCTTGACATTGACTTGTCATCGTCGAAAAAATGTTTACTGGAGCTGTTTAAAAACTATAAAACAATTATTTCATTTAATGTGCAGAATATTTGATTTTATTTAAAAAGTATTTTTTCGAAATATAATAAATTTATTATTAGTACATTATTTACCAACTATGACATTGTTATTACATTGTATACTTTCTCGTTTATACTCAATTTCTATATCGTATAATACATAAGTACTAAAGGTAATTTATAACAGGTATAGATTTCGAACGAATGGTGCATTCATTCAACAAGACGTTCTTTTTGTTATCAAGTACTTATGACTATATAGCATGACGGCACTCATAGAATTATATCGCATTATCGATAGCGACTCGAAAGTGCTTCGTGCTCTCTACTTTCGCTATACCTACTATCGAGGGCGTGATACGTTTTCGTTGCTAAGTCGCAAGATGTTCGTTCTTAGGTTACCGCGATCGCAATTTTGTTCGTAACATTTTGATCATTCGAGCAGGCTTAATGCATGGGTTAAAGTTTTGTCAGTTTCTTATCATAAAGCTCCTCTCTTATTGAATGTCAGTGAATAAAAAGCTTTGTAATTTGCCCAAATAAGGGGCGTATGTCTCATCAACAGTTAAAGCCCTACTTAAATATTGTTATATACACCATCATACTGTATAGTCAATCGTGAACGGGTAATGCAAAAAGGGCAAGATAATCGTAGACCCTGTATCGGAGACCTTTTTAGGGCATAAATGGTGAACGGTTGGAAATAATTTGTAAAATAAGATTTTAAGATCTTAAGAACTTGTGACTCCCAGACTTTTATAATGTCATAAAAGCTGAAATGCTTTCAGCGCATGATCTCGACATATGTAGGAAGAATAGCCTCTATTGAAATTTGGATTATAATGGCTGTCAAATATCAAATGTACATAACATAGCAACCTAATTTAGCTAAAGAGGATCCCTTATTAACGAGACACTTTCTAAAGTCTCAGTGGGTTATGCAAAAAAAAAATTGAAGGCGTTTGTTAAACGTTCAATTGTTTTTGTGGCATAACTTCTCCCTATAGTTATTGAGCCGACTACTGGTACCGGTACCTTGACATCCGCGGTAGGCCCGGCAGCTAACCCTTTTGGGTACCATACCCACTGGCACCCCGGTAACAAACAACAGTATGCCAGGGCATCTCCTTTATGTGATGCGCCTCTTTGCGGGTTGCAGACTAATCCTGGGTCCGTCCATCCCCACCTAAGCTAGGGCGGCATCAGGTGCAGGCATTCTCTCGACAACTCGACCCGCCGAGTTGCAGCCAATAGGCACGTTGCCTTCTTCGCCACCGGCACTGTGTGATATCCGTGTATGGCTTTGTGTATACTTTTTAGTTTATATTAAAATAAACGAGGAAAAAAAAAACAAGAGGAATACTCGAAAAAAACCCTATATCAACTCGTCTGACCAGCGTGATATAGTAGGTCAATTCTTGTGGAGGAGGATCGAGCCTAGTAAGAAACGTTTAAGTAGTAGTAGTAAGATTCCGTTAAATTAGTATATTTAATAATTTGACGATCTCTAGGATTTATAATAATATTTGCTTAAATGAGAGATTACCTCAAATTCTATAGCATTAACGATACGGTCGTCGATACTTTATAAGGTTAATTTAAAATACCTATAATATATTCTGATGTTTACGCGAGTATTACACATGTGAAATAAAACTACGGATTCTATCGCGTTTCTATTTGATTTTTAATTTCCCGACGTTTCGAACACTTTACAGCGTTCATAGTCACGGGAGGACTGTTCAGAAATAAAAATCAAATGCATACGATAGAATAGAGCTATAAATATTAATGTATTTTAAAAACATAGCTATCTACTAGTTTAATATTTACCTACATTATTGTTGATTATAGGAATTGGATAAAGACGAGAGCGTGATATCGTCACCGCTGTCGGCAGAGTTTTTATTGGCTCTGTTAACATTGGGTTCAACTGATCCAGCGCATTCTGAATTGCTAACGTCACTTGGTATGCCTGATGATGACTCTGTAAGTATCGTCTTAAAACTGCACAGATGGCTAGATGTCTAAGAAGCGATCTCAAATGCCGAGTGTCGTGGGTTAGATCTGCACACAGGACAGTTTTTCGTGCGATCCACTAATGATTGTTCCGAGTTTGGACGTTATTTGTGTCCAGTAATTGTAGTTATGTTTGTAAAGTCCCCTGGAACTCAAGAATTATTTTTTAGTGTAAAGTGTTGTCTTTTCATAAAAAATAACTCAGTACCTGTAAATTATTAAAAAATTACGTTTTGTTGTTTAAATACAAAAGTAGCAATCGTTAAAGCTAAATACAGACTATGAAAAATAAGTAATGTGTGAACTCTAAGGCAAGTAATGAAATTACAGAGCTAGGTAGCTTAGCACTACAATAATGGCTGAAGATATGCCATAGCGCAAAATCTTAGAATATTTGGAATGAAACGTTACTAAATCTTTTGTATGACTGTTTGTGGTTCACATCCAAATCTAGAAGGGTGTTTAAGTACCTCATTACTTTCCATAATTCACCTGTATACTGTCAGTTGCCATTTAACTACATAGATTGTGGTTCTAATGAGGCACAATATTGTAGAATACTTACAATTTTACATTATATATATATATATATATATATATATATATATATATATTATCTAAAATATAATTATTCGTATTTAAATCCATTGATATCAGGAGATACTAATCCCGAAACCTGAATTATGACACTACTTATGTCTAACTTCCGAGTTGTGAGTACACCTACATACCGAGTTTTTTCTTATCTGCTCTTTGAACTGTCTCTATCAACTCGCACGACATATTTTTTGTCAGCGGGCTATAGAGTGGTCACACCCCGCTAAATCCATCCGGGGCGACAGAAGAAGCGGCGCTGCGACCCCATAGTCACGCCCTACATGTACTTCTCTTCGCCGAGCGAGCAGGCCACCGAAACCCGGTCTTTGTCTTGGGTGGCCCGCCCGGTGGTTTAACCTCACGGGTATCCTCTTGAGCCAATGCTCCGGCAGTTTTCGCCGTCGGGGTATCGTCCTCACGCGGTGTGGCCTCGCTCCGGGCGACCAGACGAATTCCAGATCCGGTCAACCGAGCTCACACGACATTAATCTGCACTCAAAAGTTGTATCTGTGAGTTAACTTATAGTACATATATTAGCTAAAATATACGTAGCTGTTATCTATTGGTGAAATAGCAATTCATTACGTTAGAAATTTCAAATTAAAACTGATAATTAGTCCAATTTATGGCTAAATATTAATCTCTATTACAATAAGTAACAGAAAGTACAGAATTAATATCAGCACGTTGATATTGTTGCAATGAGTAACAGAAAATATCAGAAATATTAGCATATAGTTATTTATAATGAAGGTAAAGTACGTAAGTGAACTGTAACTACTGTTCTTTTTTTTGAGAAATTGAGAAATAAATTTCTATAAATCGAAGGTAAAGTACATTTATCAATATAATTATTATTTCAGATTCGTTCATCATTTTCTATTGTTTCTGATAATCTGAAAGAGCTAAAGGATGTTACATTAAATGTAGCCAATAAGCTTTACATACAGGATGGCCCCTATGAACTTAATCCTCAGTTGGAAGAGGATGCTATTGAAATATTTGATGCCGCGATAGAGAAAGTTGATTTCTGTAACGGCGTGTCAGCTGTTGCAACCATAAATGAATGGGTAAGTATTAATTTTAGGGCACCATACATTGCATTGTTTCTTAATGAAGGATTGTTCATGGTGATTATTATTTTTTTAACTTTTAGGTTGAAAGCAAAACTAATAACAAGATTAAGGATTTACTTAGCGAGGACAGTGTAGACGCTAGTACCAGTCTCGTTTTTGTGAATGCTTTGTATTTCAAGGTGACTATAAAATTTATCAAATCGAACTTTTTTTCTTTTTTGTGACAGCTTTACGTGGACTATGGGTGAGCGCTGGGGGCTCTCAACCCGATTGAGGTAAGCTAAGCGACATCGCCCAAGGGCTCCCCCTGCGGAACGGACCTCGGCTTGGGGCGTCGCTGGTGGCAAAGTGTGCGTGCCCACGTTTGGATCTATGATTTTTGCGCGTCGCGATTTCGCACCTCGACGGCGAGGACGAAACCGTGCATATTTATGTGTAATGGTCTCGCGGGTCGTGTAAGCTCTTAATTCAGCGAGTGTGATATCGCCGTCGTCATCGTCGATGACTTGCCGCGGACGTCGGCTTTTTGAATTACGAGAGGGCGTGTAGGAGGCCGCCCCAACCACTAGTGGGTTGAGGTGTGTCATGGCAGAGTCAAAGTAGCTCCGGGATCACAGTTTCATAAATTGCCTGATGGTCGATAGTTCGAGGTCGACATCCCGTAGTATCCCCGGTAGTCGTGCTCCCGTAGCTCGGCGCATGAACCTATTTTGAAGTGTCTGTAGTCTGTGCATCCTGTGTGCCTTAATATGCGCGAACACTACGCTAGCATAGGTCATGATTGGCCGTATGCAAGCGGTGTATAAACGGACCTTGCTGCTCAAGGTTAATTTAGACCTAGCATTTATTAAACTATGGAGGCGCCCCATCACGAAAGCCGTATGCGCGTGAACTTGGGTTATATGAGGGGTGAAGCTGAGTCGCTTCAAGGGTTACACCTATATACTTGGCTTGCCTGCTCCAAGTAACAGGCTTGTTAAACATTTTAAGGGGCGGTATGCTATCGATAGAGTAGGTACGGACATTTCGACGTGTGAACATGACCGCCTGACTCTTATCGGGGTTGATTTCTATTCTCCACTTCCTAAACCAATTGGCTAGGGCGGTAACCGCTGTTTGGAGAGTCTTTTGCTACTGTTGTCGGGATCTTACCTGCACAGAAAAGTGCGGTGTCATCAGTGTAAAGCGCTTCATGAACTTTATTAAATTTGGGCATATCGCTAGCGTAAAGCGTAAATAGAAAAGGGGAGAGGACCGAGCCCTGTGGGACACCGGCCTTAATAGGGTAGGAGGTAGACAACGTCCCTTCTACCCTGTAGCGAAAGCTGAGATGACTTAAGTTGTCATGTATGATTAAAATTAGATAGTCGGGGATCTTAAGACGATAAAGTTTGTAAATCAGGCCCTCGTGCCACACTTTATCGAATGGCTTCGCCACATCTAGGACAATTACATTAATCGAACTTCTATTCTCTAATTTGATAATTACCATTGACTTGTGCTTTTATAGGGAACATGGAAAATACAATTTGACCCAGTAAAAACCCAGGATAAACCGTTCTATATCAATTCTAATTCAACTGTACAAGTTCCTATGATGTACAGTGAAGATACATACGCTCTGGGTTTAAGCCAGGAACTTAATGCTAAGGTAATTTTGTATGTGTATAATACTATTTGAAAACAATAGAGCTATTTATAAAATTTTGTGCCTGTATTACTATGCTAAGTGTTGGTTTGGTTTCGGTAGATTCAGAAGCTCTTGGGATATATTTTCTTGACCATAATATAATGTTTTACACATATAGGAAAGTAATTCGAAATAGTCCTCTAATTTCATTATTTTCTAAAATAACTATCAAGAAATAAAGTCATTAAACTAAATAAATATTCTTTTTATTTAGCTTTTGCAGTTAAACTACATTGACGATGAAGCAAGCTTGTTAATAGTGTTACCTATAAAAATCGAAGGTCTTAATGATATGATGGCAAAATTGGCGGCCGGTTACGATCTACTGTCAGAAATCGAAGAAATGGAGGAAACTAAAATAAGAGCTATCATCCCCAAGTTCAAGATTGAAACCGAGATCGATTTGAAATCACTTCTACCAGAAGTATGTAAATGTAAATTTGTACATAAGTTTTGCTGCAAACGCTGTGTGGTAGCGACTACGAATACTACCAACCCTTACTTTGTTCGTGGATGTCGTGAAAGATGTCTAAGAGGCTTTATATCGACCTGGGCCAACTCCAACTGATGCCGTTTAGTTAACAATTATATTCCCAAGGAGGGTTGAGGTCAGGCAGGCGGCCGGTCATAAAACTTTTGCCAATAACTTTTGCAATACGTAGGAAGAGGAGTACATATTGCGTCGACCCCAAGTAATTGGGATAAGAGCAGGAGAATGATGATGATGATGAAGTTTTGCTACAAGTAATGCAGTTGAGACTGTAAACACCGTGCCTTGTGTATATTGCAGGGAAGCGTTATTTTCGTAATAGTAACAGTTATCCTGGTCGATGTATGTCTCTTTGTGTTCCAAATTTACTTCAAATGGCGATACTATGAACTAATTACCCTAAACTGAATTAATCAGAACTCAGCGGTGTACGTTATGAAGTCATTTGGTCATAAATTTATGGTTTTCTATGATAATAGTTTTATGCGTATTTATATCGGTCTTTATTTGAATCATTGAATTTAATTTTTAGCTTGGCATTGACGCCATATTTAATGGAAACGATTCGGGTTTAACTAAGTTATTGTATAATAATGAAGCCTTATTTATATCGGCGGCTGTACAGAAAGCATATATTGAGGTTAATGAAGAGGGTGCAGAAGCAGCGGCAGCTACTGGTAAGGACTATATCAAATATTGGATATTAGATCCTAAATAGCAGATATATAAGCCTCAGAGGGCATAGTAAATAAATAAAAAGAAAATTATCAAAATAAATTACGACATCTAAATAACAGTAAATGATTGCAATCAAGCATAATAAACTGACCTAAGTTAGTTGAATTAATGATACACTTCATAAGACCTGTGGCATCAAATATCCCTTAACCACAATAAGATCATCGTATTTGCCTATAACAATCTGCCAGTGGGAGATAAATGCATGTTGATAGATGTGAATAATGTATATATCATCCTTCTGTGGTGGTTTCGATTACAGGGTACGTTCGAAATATCTATGTATTCACTAAAGTTTAAATAAGTACCAAGTCAAAGTATTTGTTTTAAAAGGGTTTGAAAAAAAAACAATATGATGTTTAAAATCGAAAACATTCCTTTATATTGTTTTGGTTTTCGCTCAACGTTATGACATTCTAACAATGCACTGCGCATATAACTGTGATCAACGGTATTTTCTTTCGGTTTTCCTGTTTTGAATCTAAAGTGTAAATAACCCAGGTGTGCTTTATTTTTAGAATTTCCCTAATATATTGTTGTTGTAATTTATATAACTATTGTTTAGTATTAAAACTAATGATGCGGTTTCCATTTTACGATTTAAGTTTCTCTTTCATTGTTGTCAACGGAATCTTCTTTCGGGTTTCCTGTTTTGAATCTAAAGTCTAAATAGTGTAGTAAAACTACTTTTACGGATTCTATCGCATTGGATATTTAATTGCGTTGAAATTTAATTGCCCGACGTTGAAACTTCGGGCAATTAAACACTTTACAGCGTTGATGATCCTCCCGGGTGGTCCTCCTTCTCGGGAGGTCTTCCACTCAATATTTCTTTAGCTGTAAATAGAAGATATCTAAAATCAATATGCAATTACTAAACCATTCTATACACTTTTATTTGATTCTACTATTTGCATTAAATAAATTAGTTATTTTGTCAACTAACGCCAAAACTGCTTTTCCACGTAGATGAAGACCATTAGTGCTAAATGTTTTTGTTGTTTAATACGTATGAAATATCTTCGCCTAATACTGAAATAATAGTCCAGTCATCTTAGTCAAAATTAGGGAAGAATCTGAGAATTTGAGATACTCAGCTGAATATTTGTATAAACTTCTATTTTGGCATTCTAAAAGTCTCAAAACCTATAAACGGTAGGGAGTCTGCGTCTATTAAAACTTGAGGTCAAAGATCACAAAAATCGATTTCTTGTATAATTTTTTGCAAATATCCCATTTCCTATGGGTTTTTCGCTATTTATATTCATTATCATTATTATAGAGAATTAAATTCCCGACAACTTTTGTTTCAAAATTTCGTTGAATCGTTTTCGAGACAGAGGGCGGAAAGCGAGCGGTTAGAGCATAGTGTCAACCGGTATATTCCCGGTCAAAACACGCTATATAAAGTTTATTAATTATTAATAAATAAATAATAATAACTATAATATACCTATATAATAATACCCGTATGACGACGGGAAAAGAATACAATTGTGGTCACCCCTTGCTTGCCCGTGGGAGTAGTAAAAACGAGCTAGGGTCACACCGGAAGAGTGGGCAGCGTCTATCTCCCGAGAAACTTCATAACATCTACCGCGAACGCCAATCCGCCTGCCAAGCGTGACGATTATGGCATTCCCACTCCACAAATATGGATATGAATGCAAATAAAGTCTCGGCCCCCAGTCACGACCGTTCCGCTGTTCCACGGGCTCATTTTAGTAGCGGGCCTGTTGGTGGCGGGGCAGAGGGTGCTAGGAATCTCTGGCCGCGATCTGGCTATCAAAAAAATTGACCCTTGCCCCTTGTAACACACAGCGTTCGAACGCTTAGGACTGACAAGAGGGTCATCGAGCTGTAAGAGGAATTGAGAAAAATCCGATGGTACATTGTAGGATTATCAAAAGTGCGAAGAGAGGGGGAGGGCCCGATAATCCTCCGGTCTAGAAATCTGCTCTTCTACCGGGAGGGAAATCATCCGTCCCAAGGCGGTGTAGGGTTTATCGTTCATAAGTCTCTCCTAGACTACGTGGAGAGGATCGAAAGTGTGTCAACAAGGATAGCGTACCTTATACTCAGAATGCTTGATGAAGTCTATACTCCAACCTACACCTGTCCAATACTAGAACCCCGACAGCTTTCAACTCGAATTACATAATCTCTTCCAATGCCTGGAAGAGTGCGAATCTTCTAACGATATGAAGAACAGGTTCGTGGAAACTGTTCACGCGGTCGGGTTAAAATTTTTTAAGGTTCATCGCGCAACTAGAAAAAAACGCTTACTGACTAGACTCTCAAACTCATGAAGAGGAGAAAGCGAATGACGGTACAGTCTTCAGCCGATTGGTCCGAACTCAGGCAACTTAATAGACAAATCTCCAAATCTATGCGACGCGACATTCGCCGATTCAGTACACTGCGTATTGAAGAAGCGATAGAGCGAAATCGAGGCTCCAAAATGTTCGCACGAGATTTGTCTATCGGGCAGAGCTAATTAACTAAGGTGAAGATCGATAACGGTACTGTCATTTTCATCCCAGAGTGAGATATTGGGAGAGGTCGAAAGGTTTTATGGGCAGTTGTACACATCATCTCTGAATCCTGTTGTCGGCTTGGTCCAAGACCCCACAGGTACTTACCGAACACGGGGTCTTTGGTAAGTACCTGCACCGAATTGGACGTGAAGAGGCCCCTGGATGCCATGAGTGTGGCGCGCAAATCGATGACGCGCGTCACATCCTGGAGGTATGTTCCGCCTGGGGGCATCAGCGCCACGACCTGTCGGCGGTCATTGGAGCGGACCTGTTGTTGTCGACCGTCATCAACAAGATGCTTGACAGGGACAGGTACTGGACGTCGATGGCCTCCTTTTGCGAGGAAGTCATCACTGCAAAGGAGACCGTGGAGCGGGAACGTGAAGCACTCGCGTCTGCGAACTCGCTCCGCCGGCGGCGATTAGGGAGAGGGAGGCGCCGCTACGCGCACCTCCTCCCACAGCCTTGACAGCTGACTGGACGTGGCCAGATGGCCAAGTGTAGGGTTGTCGGGGCTAGAATGTCATTAGACGATCTCTCTGGCATCCCGTAAAAGTGCGGAAGGGACCGCTGTTGGTTTCAGTGGGTATTCCGTCCTCCAACATCTATGGCCGGCGAGTCCCACACACCCCCGTCTGTCACTGGTGGGGGATAGTGCGTAAAAACATTTCCACAGCGTTAACATAAAAAAAGGATCCCAGATCCAAACTAACGCGGCACTATACCGAAGAAATCCCGAACGTTAGCTTGTACGAGATCAGAATGGCTCTAAAACAATTAAAGAACGGAAAGGCACCGGAGGATGACGGAATTACTACAGGGCTCCTGAGGGCAGGCGGCAATCCGGTTTTAAAAGCCTCTGTAGGGCTTTTAAAACCGGAAAGCTGTTTAATTCTATCATTCTCGGGGGCGACGTTCTAGATTCGTGGACCAGGAGTGTGCTGTTTTTCAAGAAGGGCGATAAAACGCTCTTAAAGAATCACAGACCAATCTCACTCCTAAGCCACGTGTACAAATTGTTTTCAAGAGTCATTACGAACTGACTCGCACGGTAGACGACAACCGACCGAACGACCAGTCGCCCGACAAGCCAGTTTCCGAAAAGGTTATATTGAATTGTTTTCAAGAGAGATTACGACGCGACGCGCAAGCTAGACAACTTCCAGCAGCCCGAACAAGCCGGTTGCCAAAAAGGTTATAGTACCATAGACCAAATCCACTCGCTACGCCAGATTATATAGAACTTAGGAGGATCTGCTCGTCCAATATTCCGCAGTGTCTGAAGACAAAGGTATATAACTAGTGTGTGTTACCAGCATTGAAACGTGGTCTCTATATGTTAGCCTCATAAAAAGGCTCAAAGTCGCTCAGCATGCTATTGAGAGGACTATGCTCGGTATTTCTATAATGCCCGAATAATATATGCCCGAAGAATTAGCACGTTGAAGTGGCAATGGGCAGGCCACATCGCTCGACGAACCGATAACCGTTGGGGAAGAAAGGTTCTCGAGTGGCGACCGCGAATCGCACGACGCAGCGTAGGACGACCCCAACTAGGTAGACTGATGACATTACAAAGGTCGCAGGAAACCGTTGGATGCAGGTGGCACAGGACCGTTGCGAATGGCATTCTCGTGGGGAGGCCTATGTCCAATAGTGGACGTTTACGGGCTGATGGATGGATGGATGGAAATAATTAATAATAATTTTCATTTAATACCAAATATTACATTATATTTGTTTATTGTTTACTTTCTTATCCATATTTAATTAAGTATTAATTTATTTAATAACACTTACCTGCCCGTGTAGTTATAGAATTGTTAAGGAAAATTATTAAATTATATTTTAATTCTAATGTAATTTATATTCATAACTCCTTAAATAATTGAAAAAAAAAAGAAAGAAAGAAATTCTTAATTTATAATTTTACTAAAAACTAGCTGTTGCCCACGGCTTCGCCCGCATGGATTATTATATTAAAATATGGCATCAGGCGCAGGCGCGATCAACTGCGCCTGATGCCGCCCTAGCCGAGGCCGCGGGTGACTGGACCGGGGAACTAGTCCGTCACCCGCCAAGAGGCTGACCGCGAGGAAAGACCGACGTCCTCCCCGAGTATTAAATGGAAATATAATTGAAAGTTTTATTATTTCTTTAGCGAAACTGTTGAGTAAAGTCTTGTAGATGGTATTTTATGCAAAGATTCACCATTGCTTTGTTACTTTGTTTGTCTGAGTGTTATGATGATTTGGAAGCATAACTCTGGATGTCGTGTGGTATGTGAACTCGAGCAACGGGAACGATACGTAATCGCCACTCCGTGCTCTACGAGTTCGTGCTGGACCAGCTAGCCTAGCATCGTGTTCATAAGTATTTATCGGCTAATTATACATGGCCCCTGTCGCCGTGGTAAACTATATTCTTTTCTGTGACGCAGGCATGACGACCGGGAGGATTGCGGTTCCCCAGTTCTACGCTAACCGGCCATTTCTCTACCTGCTATTCGACGCCAATCAAGTTCCACTGTTCATCGGTGCCTACCGCGGTGTCTCCTAATGCCAGTCTGTCGACACATTAACACGTCTACATCAGCAAGATTTTTAATAACATTACTGTAAACAACACGTGTGAAGAAGTTTGGAACTTTACTTTAATAAAAATTAAGGAACTTAACCGATAAGATATTTTTACCAATGTATTAAGTTTATTTACGACTATAGTATAATATATACATAAGAAACAAAAAATGGTTAAAATGCAACAATAAACTTGAATAAAGAAATGTGTACTTATTATAAAAAAAGAAAAAGATGAGAAAGAGAAAAAAAACGGGCTATGGTAATATAATAAGAACGCACTTATTTGGTGTTTTCTTTTTTACAATATAGGTAATATATATCATAAATCGAACCGACTCGCACGCAAGCTAGACGACTTCCAGCCGCCCGAACAAGCCGGTTTCCGAAAAGGTTATAGTACCATAGACCACATCCATACGCTACGCCAAATTATACAGAAGACCGAGGAGTATAATCGGCCTCTGTGTCTAGCGTTTGTGGACTATGAGAAAGCCTTTAATTCTGTCGAAACTTGGGCAGTACTGCAGTCCCTTCAGAGGAGCCAAATTGACTATCGATATATCGAAGTGCTGAAGTGTTTGTATAAAAACGCTACTATGTTGGTCCGCATCCGGGATAAGAGTACGAAACCGATCCAGTTGCAGAAAGGCGTGAGACAGGGAGACGTTATCTCTCCGAAACTGTTCACCACTGCGCTGGAAGATGACTTCAAGCTCTTAGACTGGACCGGACTCGGCATCAACATCAATGGCGAATACATCACTCACCTTCGATTCGTAGATGAAATCGTAGTCATGGCAGAATCCCTGGAGGACCTTGGCACCATGCTCAATGACCTCAGCAAGGCTTCTCAACTAATAGTGCTGCAAATGAACATGGACAAGACGAAAATCATGTCTAATGCCCATGTCATTTCTGTATCGGTCCTGGTTGGGAATGCGATTCTCGAAGTTGTCGATCACTATGTTTACCTAGGACAAACATTCCAATTAGGTAAAATCCAATTTCGAGAAAGAGGTCAGCCGACGAATCCAATTCGGCTGGGCAGCGTTCGGGAAACTTAGGAAGATCTTCTCGTCTAATATTCCGCAGTGTCTGAAAACAAAGATTTATAACCAGTATGTGTTACCAGCGATGAGTTACAGCACTGAAACGTGGTCTCTAAATGTCGGCCTCATAAAAAGGCTCAAAGTCGCTCAGCGTGCTATGGAGAGGGCTGTGCTCGGTATTTCTTTACGTGTAAAATCCGGAATACGGAAATTCGTAGAAGAACGGGTGTAACTGACATAGCCCGAAGAATTAGCACGTTGAAGTGGCAATGGGCAGGCCACATCGCTCGACGAACCGACAACCGTTGGGGAAGAAAGGTTCTCGAGTGCCGACCACGAATCGGACGACGCAGCGTAGGACGACCCACCCACCCACTCGGTGGAGTGATGACATTGTCAAGGTCGCAGGAAACCGTTGGATGCAGGTGGCACAGGACTGTTGCGAATGGCATTCTCGTGGGGAGGCCTATGTCCAATAATGGACGTTTATGGGCTGATGGATGGATGGATGAATACATATTATAATATGTATTTCTTCCGTTTTGCTACTTCTGCTACGTGGGAATAGTATATTTGATAAATTCAAATTGAAATTCATTTATTATGCATAGACCCTGCGAGGGCACTTACATATTGTCAGTTTTAACATATTAAATTAATTACACTGATAATTATATATATGGCCACATATTTGGGGTGTATTTGTTACGCTGCACTCGTTTGGGCTGATAGAGCTACCATAGGGGCAGCTCGCCTTAAATTATTACAAAGCCAACGATTGGTCTTAATATTCTTGTGTAAAGCCTACAGGACGGTCAGTACCGAGGCCTTGCCAATACTCGCGGGTGTACTTCCGGTTGACTTGGAGATTCAGAGACGGGCATCAATGTATTACACGACAAGGGAAAATATGAACACAGATTTCCTTTTACCGCGCGACCGTAATAAAATTGCTCGATTGTTTGCACCGCAATCCGTTGTCTATGAAAAACTTTTAATTGAATGGCAAGAAAGATGTGATTCATCATCGAAGGGCCGTCACCTCTATCTATTTTTTCCATGCGTCCGCGAGCGCCTAGAGAGAGTGTGGTTGGACGTTGACCATTTTGTAGCCCAATTTCTAACTGGCCATGGCAACTTTAATAGTAAATTATTTTCTTTTAAACTCGTACCTTCACCACTATGTCAATGTTCTACACATAACCGCGAGTATGAACAATCAGCACATCACATTCTCTGGGAGTGCGATCTCTGGCGTAACGAGCGCAACCTTATGTTAGACAGTTTGCAAGTAACATCTGGAGTAGTATACTATACGGATCTTGTAGCAACTCGAGAAAATTTCCGTGCGTTTAGGCGTTGCTGCCATATCTACTACTGCAACCAATCTTAAGGCTCACATATAGGAACCGTTAAGTTATCCCGTATCCGTGGTGCCGTACTGCTGCGCTTATCGTAGCTGTACAACCCTTTACTTATTGGCTGACTAGTCAATATTGCTTTCTGTCTCCCGCTTTGCCTTTTTTTTTTTTTTTTGCGGTGGGCTATGGACGTCGCACCCCACCAAATCGGTCCGGGGAGACGGAAGGGGCGGCGCGCAACCCCATTGACCCACCCTGCAAGCACCTCTTCTTCGCCGTACGAGCGGGCCACCGGTACCCGATCTTTGTCTTCGGTGGCCCGCTCGGCGGTATGCCCTCTTGGGCTCCTCTCCTGTCGACGCCCCGACAGCTTTCGCCGTCGAGGCGTCGTCCTCACGCGGTGGCCTCACGTCGGGTGACTGGACAATTCCCCGGTCCGATCACCCGAAGCCTCGGTTAGGGCGGCATCAGGCGTAGGTATTCGCGCCTGCGCCGCCCCGGCCGCGGGCGGCGGCCCGGGTCACGGGAATCCTCCCGGGCCCGGTCCGCCGCCTCCTTCTGCGAGATGACAGCCTCGCAGAAGGCGGCGACCGCGTCCCAATTCCTGACGCTGTCGACCATCGCTCGCGCAACAGCCGGCAGCGTCAGGTCGGCACCGATGACAGCGACGAGGTCACGGCGCTGCCTGTCCCAGCCCGAACATACCTCAAGCGTATGTTGCGCCGTGTCCTCGTCGCTACTGCAATGGTGGCAGGACGGAGTCCACTCCCTCCGCACGACCGTGTGCAGGTACTTGCCGAAGCAACCATGCCCCGACAAGACCTGCACCAACCGGAAAGAGAGGACTCCGTGCCGCCGCTCCATCCACTCCATCAGTACGGGCCGGAGGGCCTCAACGGTAATAACACCGTATCTAGGCCTCTCCAGCCGCGTAGCCCAACAGGCGATGACTTCTCGGCGGGCGTCCTCGCGCCAGTTGGCTATCTCGTTGAACGATGGGGAGCTACCCTCTTCGCGCATTGCGGTAACCTGCCGGTAGAGGTCGGAGAGCATCTCCGCCTCTAGGTCCCACGGGGGTGTCCCGGCCAATAGGCACGCCGCCTCTGTCGACACCGTGCGGTACCCGCGAATGGCTCTGACCGCCATGACTCTCTGTGGCCTCCACAGAACCGCCCTGAGTTGGGCGTTCAGAGCCCTCGCCCACACGGGTGCTCCGTACATGGCCATTGAGCGGATCACCCCAGCATACAGCCGTCGGCCCTGAAAACTGGGTCCGCCCACGTTCGGCATGAGCCGAGAAAGGGCGGACGCCGCGCCGACCAGCCGGGGAGCAATTTGACGAAAATGTTCCCGGAACCACCATCGCCCGTCGAGCACCAGACCCAAGTACCTCATATGGGCCTGGATACTGATGTGGATGGAGTTGACGACTAACGAGGCGCCGATGGGCAGCCTCACACGGGGCCCATGGAATAAAAGGGCCTCCGTCTTGTTTAGGGCCACCCTGAGCCCCAGCGCCTCGATTCGCCTGACCATCTCCTCGGTGCCGAGAGTGGCCAGGCTCGCCGCCTCTTCGAGTGTCCTGCCCCGGGCTGTGACGAGCGTGTCGTCAGCATAGCAAATAACGCTCAGCCCGGGGGGGAGACTCCCTCTCAACGCCCAGTCGTAACCGATGTCCCACAGAGTCGGCCCCAGAACCGACCCCTGCGGAACACCGCACGACATGGGCGTCCGCAATGTCCCCTGCGGGGCTCGCGTAGAAATCACTGCGCCCCTCCAAATAGTCTGCCACCAGCCGCCTGAGGTACAGGGGCACTCCGTGGAACCGGAGCGCCTCCCTGATGCAGCTGAATGGCAGACTATTAAAGGCGTTGGCGATGTCCAACGACACCGCCAACAGCACTCCTTTGCCGGCGACAGCCTTCGCGGCCGTCTGCCTCAGGCGTAGCAGGGCCCCAATGGTCGAACGCCCCCTTCGAAACCCAAATTGAGCGTCCGACAGATCGGGCCCCACCTCTTCCAGGTGCTGGACGATGCGGGCAGCGAGGACACACTCCAGCAGCTTACCCACATCGTCCAGAAGCACAATGGGCCTGTACGCCGACGGCGAATCCGGGGGCCGTCCCGGCTTTGGCAAGAGAACCAACCTCCCTTCCTTCCAGCACTCAGGGAACTGTCCAGACGTCAGACAGGCGTTGAACAGTCGCCTGAGGCGAGGTTCGAGATGCTCGAGGAGCAACGTCAACACCCGGACTGGGAATCCGTCCGGGCTGGGGGCCGTGGTGGTGGAACGAATCTTCGCCACGGCTGGCCCCACTTCCGACTCCGTCACGGGCGGAACACTCTCGACGGCCTCCCGGTCGTGATCTGGCGAAGACATGACCGGGGGCGTGTGCTCCGACTGCCGCGGGAACAGCTACTTGACCACTCTACGAAGGAGGTCGGGCTGGAGGGTCTCGGTGAGGGGGGGGCCCTGCGCGCGAAGCTTATTCAGCGACGCGCGATACGGGCGACCCCAGGGGTCACGGTCGAGACCGTCCAGCATCTCCTGCCAACTCGCGTCCTTGGCGGACCGGATGGCCAGCCGAAAGGCGGTACGCGCACTGCAGTACGCCTCGTACAGCTGGCCCTCCCGCTCAACATCGCGGCGACGCCGCCGACTGCGGGTATAGGACCTTCGGGCACTAATGCACGCCGCACGAAGGTCCGCCAGTCTTGGGGACCACCAGTAGACCCCCTGCCTCGGAGGTAGACGCCGCACCCTGGGCATGGCCGCATCGCAGACCTGCGTTAACGCACTGCGGATGCGGACAGCCTCAACGTCCACTCCGTCCGCTGGGGGTGGTGAGGACAGCCACGTGTTCACGATGGCCGCCTCCGCCAGTAGGTCCCTATCCAGCCGCCCCACAGCCCACCGCGGAAATGCGGGCGCTCGGTCCGCCCTGTGACCCCTGCTGGGGTCCCGGAGAGGGGAGACCTCCATCCGGATGTAACGGTGATCCGACAGGGTCTCCGCCTCCTCCAGGACACGCCAGTTCCTCACTCGTGGTGCGACAGCGGGGCTAGCGAACGACAAGTCCACTATCGACCCACCCTGCTGTCGCACACACGTGTTCACTGAGTCTCTGTTTAGGACACAGAGGCCCAGTGATGCCGCCCACTCCACGATCGCCCGCCCGCGATCGTCCGTCATCGGGGACCCCCACGCCGTGGATTTGGCGTTGAAGTCCCCCAGGACCAGGACGAGGCCCGGTGCCAGTCGCCGTATCGAAGCCTCCAAGGTGGTGAGGGAGGCCCCGAAATCGTCTATTCTCCTGTTAGGGGAGAGGTAAACGCTGTACAGTGTGACCCCTCCCCAATCCGCCGCAACAAATTCCTCGCCCCTATCCAAGAGGGATAAGGACGGGAAGTGCCGCTGCGTGGAGGTGACGATTGCCGCGGTTCCGTTCCGGCTGACCACCCAATTGGGGCGATCAGGCACGACGTACGGTTCCGCGACTACGGCTGCACCGATCGACCACTCCGCCATGGATTGCAGGAGGAGATCCTGCGCACCGGCGGAGTGGTTGGTGTTGGCCTGCAAGAGGTGAGTGGACTGGGCAGCTATTAATGGGCCGTGTCCATTATCACCTCCTGGCTTGCGGCGGGCGATCGGGCCGCGCTAGGAGCGGGTGCGGCCGGAGTCGAAGGGCCGCTCCGCCCCTTTGGAGCCGAAGCCGGAGGTCTGCACGCCCCAGAGCCCATGCGGTGCTTGGCAGGCTTATTGCCCGCCGCACACGCGGGGCAGTGGGGTGGGGCGGCGCATGATACCGCCATATGCCCAGTCTGACCGCAGCGGAAACAGAGTCCGCCGCAGTCAAAGCAATTAGTGCATGTTGGCCGGGTGTGCCCGACCGCCATGCACTTGAAACACCTCGCAGGCCGATGCTCCAGCACGGTGACTCGCGCTGAGCTCCAGCCCACGAGGAGCCTGCCTGAGTCGGCCAGTTGCCTGACCGACTCCACTGGGCACTGCACCCAGGCGGCACCTACGCCGCCCGGACCGGGCCGGATGGCGCCAACCCGGACCGGGCCGGATGGCGCCAACCCGGACGGTGTCCATGGGACACCCGGTTTTCGAGGCAATGGCCTCCCGGATGTCTTCCACCGTCACGGAGTCATCCAAACCCGCGATGCGCATTTCGGCGCACTTTACGGGTCTGGCAATTTTGACGCCACCCTCCTCGGCGAACAGACCTCGCAGCTTCGACGCCACGCTATCGGCCGTTCTGGTGCCCTCGGCCCCAGGGAACTCCAAAATCCGAGCCCCTGTCCGGGCCTTGCGGGTCCGGGCTTCGACGCCTCCTATGTCGGAGACATCAAGCTCCTGCCGGGCTTTCCTCAGAACGGCCTCATAGCTGAGGCCCCTTTCTGCCGCCTCAGGCAGCACAGTGATCACCACTGCGGCTGTCTTCGGCGGCCGGAGCCCCTTGCGCGGCCTCTTCCTCTTCGAGCTGCTACTGCCTCCTCCGGCTCCTGCCTGGGGGGCGACGACCTCAGCGGCGCGCTTGGCCGCCGCTCTCCTCCTCTGCCCGCGACTCTTTCTGCCGCGCTCGGCCACCCGCCAACCCTGTTCGGGCGCAGCGGGCGTGCTAGGCGCGGAAGGCGCAGTCGCGGGTGCGCGGGTCGTCGCCGGCGGTGTCGGTGCGGGCGACGACTGCGGTCCGGCAGGAGCCGGTGCCGTCTTCCTCTTTGGAGCGGGCCCCTTGGGCTTGGGCCCAGCCGCGGCTGCGGCGTAGCTCCCCCCCACGCGGCCACCCTGACAGGGTAGCGGGGCGGGGGTTGGTGCCGCATATGGCCGCTTGTCCGCGGCGAGAGGCGGCCGAACACGTGGTTCCGGAGGCAGCCTTGCCTCCAGAACGGCCAAGTGCGCATTGACCATATTACCGACGGTGTCGATAATGGCGCGCAAGGCCTCGTCCGACACGCCCCCACCGCAGGCAGTGGGATCGGTGTTGCCGGCTGGACCTCTGCCGGGGCCTGCTCCACGACGGCGACATTTGGCGTGCTGGCGCTGGTGTTGGTCGGCGGCGCACGCTCCGCGGTCGGAGGCTTCTTCGGCGCGGTGGGAACCACTGGCCTGCCAGCTCCTCGGGGCGGCTTGGCTGTGGCGACGTCTCGGCGGCCGGCATTGGCCGGCGACGCAGGTGGCGCAAGCGGCATGAGCCGCGCCATTTGCGCCTTTAGTTCGGCCACGTCCTTGGTGAGGATGCAGTTTTCCCTCCTCACCGCGGCCAGCTCCAATTCTAGGCGGCGGTTTTGGGCCCGCAGGCCTGACACCTCGCCACCTAGGCGGGCGTTTTCGGCCTGCAGGGCCTCCATGTCCAGGGCGTCACCGCTCGCGCGGGCACCAGCGGCCGCCACTTCTGTGGGAGGGATGCCGGACAACACCTCCAGCACCCTCGCGGCGGCCGCCTCGTCGTCGGCCCGCTTACGAGCCTCCGCCCCTCCACTTGCTCCGCCGGCTGGGGAGTGGGTCGCCCGACCCGACGCCGCGGCCCCTCGCCCTCTGCGAGAGGCCGGAACCTTGGGAGGAGGCATGATGACAACACTCCCCTCGGAATCGGCGCCCGAACTGCCATCCCTGTTCAGGGGGCGCTTTCGCACCTTTGAGGGGAGGGCCTCCTCCCTTGCCGTCAGTATCTCACCGAACTCCTTGGACGGCTCCGCGGAACTAGCGCACTCGTCCATTTTATCCGCAGATCCACTGCCCTCATCTTTGGACGGCTCTGCGACACTACTGTCGCCCTCGTCCGTTGACGGCTCTGCAGTGGATCTGCCGCCGTCTTCCTTCAGTTTGGCGGCAGCGGCCTCCTTCTGCGCCTTCCGCTCCGCCGTACGCTTCCTTTCAGTCGGGGAAGCCTTTCCCGTCAACCAATTTGACCGTTTCCGGTACTTCCTCGGCTTCTTCTTTTGGGCCTCCGTGGTTTGTGCCGGGCCCTCGGCAGACGCCTCCAGTCCTGAGGACGAGGCGTCGTTTTGGTCAGTTTTGCATTGGCTTGACGAGGCCGTGATGTGGGAATCCTCTGGATTCCTGTCTTGTGTTGGTGGTTGAGGTTTTTTAACGAAATCCATAACAATTCCCACGATTACGGGCGAAATAGACGGTCGACCCGGGCAGGGATCCCTGTACCCGAGCAAGCCTACATTTACCAACCAGGGGGTCGGCCGGTACCCTGGCTGGAGCATGCTAGGAACAGAACAGCCCAGCTGCCATGCATCCTCTCGCCGCACGCCAGAACTTAGGATTCTGGGTAATTTCCGAATTTGAACATCGAAATTCTTTATAGAGGTTGTCTTCCTCGCGGTCCGGGCGGTTAAGCCAAGACCCTCGCTCCTGATACTACGCCTCACGACAACTTGTCTTGAAGCAAGATATCAGGTTTACGATATGTCGGCGGTGGCATAAGCCTGCCCAGCCCTCAAATGAATGAGTGACCGGGCCCGTCCGAAATTTCGCCTCCTGTACCCTCTACAACTAGAGGGTCAGGAGCGAATTGGGGCTCAACCCATTGCTGGGGAACCCACCCTCGCGCCAGAGATTCGCTACGGGCGACAATTCAACAGAGGGATCTGGGGCCTGTCGCCCGCACCCAGGGTACACCACGCGGAGGTTTCTGGCGTCGTACCCCGTCTCCCGCTTTGCCTGGGAGGGAAGTGGAATCACTCTTTTCCAACTCCTCCTCTTTAACGTTTCTAATTAAATTTGTTGCGGGTTCCAAGACAATTAAAATCATTCCCGGGACTGCCTGAAGGTCAAACCTCGGTGTCATTTATAGTGACCATTGTGGATCCTGGCTTACAGGAGTTACAATGGTGGGAATGTGTGGTGGGATTAGTCCCAATGAAAAAATATTAAATTAATACAATAAACTACCACCGGATCGGAACTAGACCACTACTGAGAAGATCCGGCAAGAAACTCGTAGTCTATTATTGTTATTTCTTTTCAATTTTTTTTTATAAAAAAATGGTACAACATGTTTAATAAGAAATAGCTCTAGTGTGATGCCCTTCGAACCCAATAGTTTAAATAGAATGTAAAATAACCACGGCTGGACCAGATCCCGCAGGCGGCACCCGATCACGAGTTAACTACTAGGGCAACCATCACTCCCTTCAATCACCTTGGAGGGAAGGGAGAGACCCGCCCCATGCAGCTACCTCAATAATACCTTTCAGTGAGCATGACTAATAACATGAGCTACAAACGCTAACCAAAGTCAAAATTCGCTGGGCAAAGCACTACGCTTTACAAGTATGTAAAATATTATAAAATAAAAACGAACAGTTTACAAAGATATAGTAATTGCTGAATAAGGAGCTGCTCATAGCCAGTCTATAGTATCACTTAGATAATTTGCGATTTTATAATAACCTCTTTTACAGAGTCTGTTTTTGACAGCCCTTTTAAATTTATTCGTAGTAGAATAATCCTACTAAATATGATAAGTAGATTTTATGCTGAAATAATTAAATTTGTTTAGTATTAATTTAGCACTTAATCTATTCATCTCCTGTTTGAAAAATAAAAAATAAACCAATTATTAATTAAAGAGAATCAATATCGATTTCTCACTAAAATCGGATATTTTCGATAGCGATTATTTGGTTCACATACCTAGACAACTTACTCCGACAGGTGTCAAAGTCGGGACTTTTGGCGGGAATCTAAAACGTCATGTGGTGCTCTTGTATTATATTCGATATTTAAGTGTTTTAACGTGTTATATTAGATATTTTTATGGTATTTTATGTAATGTGATGTGACTGAACTGCTGAGATGTAGTGAATATCATATAAAAATGCTTTACAACGTTTTCGTTTTCCATCAAAATTCCCACAAGATACCATTAACAGTGTGGCCATAGCACTGATGATGGCGACAATTTGACTTACTGACGGACAATGACTAATCTGAACACACTAAAAACTTGAAGATAATTATAACTCGACACTGGCAACAATGGCTCATTTAAGTAGCTGATTGCCAATACAAAAAAAGAAGAAGAAGAAGAAGGTGTCAAAGTCGGGACTTTTGGCGGGAATCTAAAACGTCATGTGGTGCTCTTGTATTATATTCGATATCTTTGTGTTTTAACATCTTATATTAGATAATTTTGATGGCATTTTATGTAATGTGATGTGACAGAAATACTGGGATGTAGTGAATATCATATAAAAGTGCTTTACAACGTTTTCGTTTTCCATCAAAATTCCCACAAGATACCGTTAACAATGTGGCCATAGCACTGTTGATGGCGACAATTTGACTTACTGACAGACAATGACTAACCTGAAGAGACTAAGAACATGGTGACAATTTGACTTAGACAACGACTGACTTGAAAGACTAAAAACGTGAAAATATTTATAACTTGACACTGGCACCAATAGCTCGTATATGTAGCTGATTGTCAATACATAAGAAGAAGAAGAAGACTAAGAACATGAAGATAATTATAACTCGACACTGGCAATAATGGCTCGTATATGTATACTGTGGGGCTTATCTGTAAAGACTGTAAATTTTATAGTATCTATTATTGCTCCCCACCTGGCATTTGTGTTTAATGGTTGTGTTGCTCGAGGTGTATTTCCTGAACTCATGAAAATTAGTAGAGTAATTCCTTTGCACAAATCTGGTAGTATGTCAGATGTTAACAATTTTCGCCCTATTTCCATACTACCAACACTTAGTAAAGTATTTGAGAAAATTTTACTCAATCAGATGTTAAGTCATTTTAATAAATATAGTATTTTTCATAAAAATCAATTTGGTTTCACAAAGAATTGCTCTACTACTGATGCGGGTGTAGAATTGTTAAAGAATATATTTGCAGCCTGGGAGGAATCGCATGAAGCATTGGGTATATTTTGCGATTTGTCTAAGGCATTTGATTGTGTGCACCACGAAACCCTTATCAAAAAACTATACCACTATGGGATCAGGAATAACGCTCTTGAGCTTTTAACTTCCTACCTAAACAACAGAATTCAGAGGGTCGATGTTAATGGTGCACGATCATCTGGTTCTGTCATCAAAATGGGCGTTCCACAAGGGTCCATTCTGGGGCCATTTCTGTTTCTTGTTTACATGAATGACTTACCCTACTATATAGGAGAAAGTCAAAACATTGTGTTGTTCGCAGATGACACATCTTTGCTATTTAAAATCAAAAGACAAAAGCTTAATTATGACGATGTGAACAACGCACTGTCAAACGTTGTTCATTGGTTCAGTACAAATAATCTAGTTCTTAATGAGAAGAAAACAAAATGTATTAAGTTTACCACACCTAATGTGAGACAAGTGGGAACCAATGTTCAAATGAATGGTGTGGCTCTAGACCTTGTGGAATCAACTGTATTTTTAGGTATCACTATAGATGCTAGACTCCAATGGGGCCTTCATATTGATAAATTGTCAAACAGACTTAGCTCAGCGGCTTATGCGGTCAAAAAAATTCGAGTATTGACTGATATTGAAACAGCTAGAATAGTTTATTTCGCTTATTTTCATAGTCTTATGTCATACGGCATATTACTGTGGGGATCCTCCGCGGATCTGAGTAGTATCTTTGTTCTCCAAAAAAGGGCTGTCCGCGCAATTTATAATCTAGGCCCAAGAGTTTCACTTCGAGAGAAATTCAAAGAGGTAAATATTCTGACTGTTGTATCACAATATATATACGAGAATGTATTGTATGTAAAAAGAAATATCAGTAATTTTGAAAGATATTGTGACATTCATTGTGTTAATACTCGGAATAAGGACAAATTAGTTGTACACACTACTCGTCTGGAAAGAATTAATAGGTCATTCATGGGGCAATGTATACGCTTTTATAATAAATTACCAAGAGATATCCGAGACATGCTTGTGAATAAATTTAAAAGGGCAGTCAAAAACAGACTCTGTAAAAGAGGTTATTATAAAATCGAGGATTATCTAAGCGATACTACAGACTGGCTATGAGCAGCTCCTCATTCAGCAATTACTATATATTTGTAAACTGTTCGTTTTTATTTTATAATATTTTTACATACTTGTAAAGCGTAGCGTGTTTTGCCCAGCGAATTTTGACTTTGGTTAGCGTTTGTAGCTCATGGTATTGGTCATGCTCACTGAAAGGTCTTCTTGCGGTAGCTGCGTGGGGCGGGTCTCTCCCTTCCCTCCAAGGTGGTTGAGGGGAGTGATGGCTGCCCTAGTAGTTAACTCGTGATCGGGTGCCGCCTGTGGGATCTGGTCCAGCCGTGGTTATTTTTACATTCTATTTGAACTATTGGGTTCGCAGGGCATCACACTGGAGCTATTTCTTATTACATATGTTGTACCATTTTTTGTATAAAAAGGATTTAAAAGAAAAAACAACAGACTAACCCGCTGAGTTTCTTGCCGGATCTTCTCAGTAGTGGTCTACTTCCGATCCGGTGGTAGTTAATTGAATTAATATAATATGTTAAAACTGACAATATGTAAGTGCCCTCGCAGGGCCTATGCATAATAAATGAATTTGAATTTGAATTTGAATATAAGTAGCTGATTTCCAATACATAAAAAGAAGAAGAAGAAGGTGTCAAAGTCAGTGTGGCCATAGCACTTAATACGTAGTGTTACATACTCTTTGTAGTTGATTGCCAATTCATAAAAATAAGAAGAAGAAGGTGTCAAAGTGGGAGTTTTTGGAGGAAATCTGAAACGTCATGTGGTGCTCTTGTATTATATTCGATATCTTAGTGTTTTAACGTGTTATATTAGTTAATTTTGATGGCATTTTATGTAATGTGATGTGACGGCACTGCTGACATGTAGTGAATATCATATAAAAGTGCTTTACAACGTTTTCATTTTTCATCAAAATTCTCACAAGATACCATTAACAGTGTGGTCTTAGCACTGTTGATGGCGACAATTTGATTTACTGACGGACAATGACTAATCTGAAGGCACTAAAAACTTGAAGATACTTTAACTTCGCTGCATTCTTCATTCATTTTTCCAAATTTACAATCTTTGCATACTAATAGCTCGTCATCTTCGCATGTGTCGTGTATTTCGAGCAGCTGCATATTCTCTGTTTTGCTGTACAACTGATGCTGGCCTTGGTGGGGGTGTATCATCAAGTGTTTTTTTGTAAATTGTTGTGTGCTACACTTTTTTATTCCTATGCATTTTACTATTTTCCTTCCATTGTTTTCGCTTTTGTCTAAGTTCTCTAGCATTAAATTTCTTTGGTGGTGCCATTTTTCGTCTATATACAGATACATGTACCTGTTTAAATGAAATACTATGAAATAAAAGTTGCACGAGATAAATAAAAATCTAAAAGAACCGTGGAATACTGTATAAATCATTCCCTTATATTACGATCATTCACTCACTCCTAAATGCAGTGACGGAATGATCGTGAGGGAATGACGAAATTCAACTAAAGCCA
Organism: Lymantria monacha; assembly: GCA_905163515.2. Taxonomy (NCBI): domain Eukaryota; kingdom Metazoa; phylum Arthropoda; class Insecta; order Lepidoptera; family Erebidae; genus Lymantria; species Lymantria monacha. Next base: position 22,774,050 of record LR991082.1, read on the forward strand.
CTATAACACCGGCATATAATCTCAATTTGCTTGTTACATTTCGAATATGCATTTTACTCCCAAAAACACATAAAACAAAAAGATATATACATATATACCAAAATGCTTAATACAATATATATAATGTGAGGGAATGATTGCCATAAATGTAACTCTTAACAATTTTTTACATAATAATTTTTGACATAAACTAACATACGGCCATTTCAGTTAATATAATTTTACTATTTGCATACGGCTGAGAAGAAATCGCCGTCTTGAAACATTTGAGAGTGTTGCCAGGTACTAAAAACTTAAGGTTGCGTTCTTAGATATCGTTCGATACGTTAAGAAATCGATTATTTGTAATACGGTGAGGGAATGATTTTATTGGCCGAACGAACGTCTGGTTAAGAAGATATACAATGCGAAAGTGGAAGGATGTAGGTACCGGGGGAGACCGAGACTAACCTACCTAGACCAGATCGGTCATGTACTGAAGGAAGGTGGAGTCAATAGTCTCCGAAACCGGCGAGCGTGTATGAAGAGAATTATGAATGTTGAGGAAGCGAGTGAAGTATGCAAAGATAGAGTTCTCTGGCACTCTGTTCTCTCTGCCTACCCTGCAAGGAATATGGCGTGATGATATGTATGTATGATTTTATTTGGCGGAACATATTTTAAAATCGAATTATCGTTTTATAGATCCGTCGCTGTCAGATGAAAGATTTTATAGACACTAACACACATCTTTTTAAAATATTTGTATAATTTAATTAATAAGACTGCAGTCCTCGAGCGTGGGAACTTATGATTGAAAACACACATTCACATTTTCTAATCACACAAACGAATCGCATAGTATTAATACACGCACCCTGGAAACGAATAAATCTAATTGCCGGTGCTTGCATTAGTTACATATTTATTACACGCTTGTATTAGTAGAATCTTCACAGTGTCACAGAAAAGACGCAATGTATTAGGCGTAAGCTTGTCGCATCGCTAAGTCTGCAGTGAGTAGCCGGCAGCAAAAGGTGAGGTCAGAGTCTCAGAGTGTATGCTTTCTGGGTATTATACACAGAACAAATACTTAGAGAGAAGAACAACAACTTCATACTGTAGAATTGCTCACACGGTGCACACTACACTCCAGTTTATTTTATCGAAAACATTCGTAGTGCAGGTTACCTAAAAATGTGATTATTTCAAAACAATATTCAGCTATCGAATTTCTGATTGCTGTGTTTGCACAATACAATTTAGGTCCATATATTCGAATGTATAAAAATTGTGCGAATTATGAAATCTCTAACATTAAAAACAATAGTTCCATATAAGCTTGCAAACTCTATTTTGATCATTTTTGTCAGTAAAAAATGAATAATTTACTGCATAACTATACTTACTACTTTATTTTGAATTTGACTTTATTTTTTTATGTTTACCTATATTATATTATTATTTTTGTTCGGTTTCCCCATATCTACCTGAAATATGACTTCGATACGATTACGATAAGTACTTGCATAGAGTTTGACAATTAATTCGGTTTACAAAAATACATAATTAAATTTGCATATGTACTATGTATCTTGATCTTTTATTTGCTCGAAGAATATAAATTAGCAGCCGTGTTCGACGCTGACACTCGCAACACACCCTAAAGAAATTATCGCGAAGCTATGGAGCTCGACTCGAACAAATGACGGACATACTCTCACCTTGGATACTGAGACTGCACTGATCACAGTAGTGTTGCATATCGATAGTCTACTATCGATAGACAATCAATTGTCTATCGATAGTTTACGTATAAGCAATACTATCAATAGTATATCGATTTTATTGTAATACGTAAATACTATCGATAGTATCGATAGCTCTCCACGAGCAATACTATTAATAACAACGATACTATCAATACTATCGATAGTGATTCATTCGATAGTATCAATACTATCGATAGTATCGCTAATACCATTAGTTTTAAATTAAAACTATCGATACTATCGATAGTATCGACTATTTTGGACTATCGATAGCCAGCAACTATTCGATAGTATTGTTGTCTAATGTTATAAATTTCTTCTTATCAAAATAAAAGACTAGGATTATATAGGTACCTATAAATATATATTATTTTTTATTAACAAACATTGCCTTGGCTGAATAATCGTTCTTTTTACTATTTTCAATTATTATGTCACCTTTATCATATGAAGTCATAATAATGCCGGATATAATATGCTATAAAATGAAAAAGCTTTTTGGAACGAAGTTCCTTATCGCGCGTTGTGAAAGGCTAGACGGAAAAAATTAAGACCAAAAGTTGTAACGACACTTTTTGCTATAGCTGTAAGCCGTGCGGCGTGCGCATGTTTCTCTGTCTGTCTCTCTCTCTCTCTTATAGAAAGCAAGTCAGTTATTTTCGTTAAATCCGACCGAATAGGCATCCTATTCGGTCGGATTACAAGTCTGTGAACTAATATTTACAAACGGTGTTCTATTTTGTTTCAATCTTTATGATTAAAAGTTTGTTAGAAAATATTTTTTTTTAAATTTGCATGTGAGGACTTTTTAGATAGTTTCAAAATACTCATATACATAATATTAGGCAATATTAGTATATTGCCGGTGTTTTCATTTATTGTCGTATCGACATCTCCACCTAGTATAGGTTCTAAATAAAATAGATTATAGTACATTACTGCAGCGACCAGCAAGAGGTATTGATGGACGAACGTGTAAATGTGGGCCGCGGCGCAGCCGAGGCACATATAGGTAAGTCCACCAATTCCTAGTTGTGGCCAAGGCTTGTATAGTGATTTTCTCAAATAATGTGCGGAAATTAAAACTAAGTAGTATTAAGTAGAATTGTATACATGACGAATAACGAACAACATAGTTACCAATTATATAGGTTCTAAATAAAATAGATTATAGTATATTAGTCATAAACATGTTTTATAAACATTGGATGCCAGATATATTGCTATCGGAGACACTATTTTGTGACTACAAGATTCTTAAATGATACTGATCAACCAAAAAGACTATCAAGTCGGCAAACTGTAAATAATAACCTAATTTAATGTGCTTCACAGTTTTTTTGTGATTGATATATTTTTTTTAGTAATAGAATATACATGTAAAGCCTAACAATACAAGGTATCCTTCATTAATGCACAATGTGAAACCGTACTCCATACTTCAAATCCCCTTTCCAAAAGCGTGTTAGGCTCTTCCTTCGAAAATTCTGCTGTTTGTGGCTTAATTATTGTCGTATCTAAATTACTGAAATTTAGCATTTAATATGCTTAATTATTTATAAAACCCGATTACGAAGCGAATTATTAGCGAATATTGTCGTATCCCCGTATTTCTAACCAAACTTAAAATTACGTATAATTCCATTTGTAAATACAAAATAATCAGGGAAGAAAATAACTACAAGTTTCCTTACACATTAATCCCTCGCTCATTTGTAGAGTAATAACAGGAGTTATAGCTATCTAAGCACATTACAGATTGCACACTTAAGATTTTCATCTCACAGTAGAGCTTATTAACCCTGGATTTAGGAGAAATTGAATCTTGCAATCTAGAGCAAAGTGAATAAACATAAACTAAATCATAGTTTTGGTATTCTTCCTACTAGCTTATTTACAGCAAGGACCCAAGTAAACTAGAAAGAAAAAGGAGTTCTATTGAAAAATTAAGAGGAGAGTAACTAATTTATAATATTACAAATATTATGCTATAATTCACTTAATGCATCAATAGTATTTCTTTTTATCACAGTACCCACAATTCTTTTAACAATTTCGCCAGTGTATGACTCATTGTTTTCGAAACTCATAGATATAGTCTGAAATGTATCGTTCATAATATTTTTTATCTTATTATGGATGTTATCAATATTTGATGTACTTTCTGTTGATACATTTTTAGTCAAATCACTTATTTCTTTATTTTTCATCTTTAATTCAACTTCCAAAGTATTTATTTTAATGTTTAACTCACTTTCTTTTCTATCTTCGATTTCTTTAGTATGTTTCTCATTTAAAACTTTTACTTCATTTTCAAGTTCTGCTACCCTAGAACAATTGGCTTCATTTTCCATTATTATTTCAGATAATTTGTTATTCAATATTTCAATTTGCTTACTATTGTTTGGAGAAACAGATTTATGTTCCAGATTATTGACATCATTGCTTTTTGCTTTTAGCATTTCTTCATATACTTTAATTTTGCTTTCATATTCACCGATTAACTTGAGTAATATATCTGTAGATACATCAGTATTTTGGCCCTTGTGTTCTAAGCTATTTATTTTGCTTAAAACACTATCTACTTTATCAGTTATTCTATTCATATTTATTCTTAATTCACTGTTACTTATCCTCTGTTCTGATATATACATACTAAATTCATTGCTGGGGTTAGCAATAATACTTGAATTTATTATAGGCAATTGTGGACTATTGTATACAGTTAAGTTATTTTCCAGTTCTGTTTTGGTTGCAATTATTTTATTTTGTTGGGATTCTGAAACTAAAGTTTCAGTAGTATTCCGTTTTGGATTCTTCACAGGCTTGTGCCTGATTGGTTTCGGCTGGACATCAATTTCAGGTTGGTCAGAAGATTCACTGCTATCTTCTGTTACTTGGCCTCTTGTTGGTAAAACTGAGTGGCCCATGTTTGCCATGCGGTTTAAAATAGAAGCTTTAGTTTTTCTATTTATTGAAGAATCTGTGTCACTCTCTTTATTTTGGACACTTTCTCTAATAAGTACATTTTCTTTCATTTCTGATGTGTTTGGTTCAGGAGGGCCCTTGTCTAAATATGTGGCATAATGTACATTTACTTGTAAACTTTCCAGCACCTCACATATTTTCTTTATCTCTTCTGCAGTTCCATAAATACTCCAAGATTTTTGAAGACTATCATAAAATGTGAGATAAGAGTTATTATTTACAGTTACTTCAAATGATGTTGTAATACATGTACTCGATAGAGTAGTTTTGTTAGAGTCATAAAGTATAATGTTATGATCACCAGTTTTCTGAATTTTCACTATAGCAAAGCCTAACTTTCCTCTTGAAATATAGACATTGTTACACCTGAAAATATATGTAAACTTGATTAAATGCAAAGCACCACTCACTTAATAAGTTCATTCTAATGAAGCAAACCTATTCCTTAACAAAATAATTATATAATGATATCTGATGTTTATACATTGGAAATAAAACTATTTTTGCAGATACTATTGTGTCTGTATTTGATTTAAGATTACCTGAAATTTTGAACACTTTACAGAGTTCACGGTCACGAGATTACACTGTTCATGGTCCTCCTATGAATATAAACTTTATGAAGTGTTAGAAACATCGGCAAATTAAAAATGATGTTTATAATATTAATCAATCTATTATATTGTCATAGTCATAGATTTGTGATGGACATTTCTTATTGATGATATATGGCAAAGCCGTCACTAGACTATGGCAATATATCTATGTAAGTTATATATCACTGAATACACAAGCTTACCATTCATGTCCAAGTAGCGCACATGCCAACACACATTCTGTAGCCTTTGATGGTTCAGCTTTTTTGGGTATGTTTTGTGGTTTTGGTGGCACATATTTTAAAGAATTATTTTCAGTCACTTCTTTGTTTCTGGTATTACCAAATATATTTGCCAGGGATGTACTGGAAAAATGTAACAGCATTAAATAATACAAACATCAGTAAATGGGTAAGAACTTAACTAATACCAAATTATTACATTCTTTTTTTAAATAGGGGTTTGCTGTCATGATGCCTATAGACCTAACAATGTCCAGAGAAAGGCAAAATTTACAAGCACAAACTACTTTATCATATTATGTGGTTAATTTTACCTCACAAATTACTTTGTATTGCAAGTAGACATATCAAATATTTTTTTAGTCACCACTCTGGACTAAGGAAATAATCCTTGTATCTCAGTGGACTTTACAAAAATGCAATTAATGGAGACAAATTACACCCAGACTCAGAACAACAGTTTGTGGATCTCACAAAGTAATGTCCTGCATAGGAATCGAACCCACGGTGCTGGCACGGAAGGTTGATATCTTAACCACTACGCCATCTTTGCAGTCACATTTAATGTGATTGTACAACTATGTAGTCTCTAGTTCAATTCTTTACTTCAGAAAAGTTATTGTTCACTATCAGGTTATACTATAGTCAATCAAGCTACAAACCCAAAACGGATGCTAATCAAATGCTACTAAAAACACTTACCCAGCAACTGGAGTAAAGAAATCATCATCAACATCGTCAGTTTCTAACATTATTATTAATCTATGTACTGCCTTAATAAGTAAAAAGTCTTAGTTATCTGGAGATATAAAAAATACAGTTAGTTTTTTTTAATTCACATTAATAAGCATATAAAAATTGGATCATATGTGAAAACTTTTTATGTAGTATCCAGGTATATGTTGTGTTAATGTTTTCACTATGTAGTGGGCGAGGCTAGATAACCAAAGATCAGTACCTATATCAACCCATTTTCATAATCTAACAGTAATTCAAAAGCTCCCATAACTATTTTAGTGTAGTCGCTGTATTTTGCAAAATTTTGTGTAAGATTGCTAGTGTGACATATATCTATCATGTTAATTCCTTTACTCTGACAATAAGGATTTCTTTTACTCTGGTAATAACATTACCAGAGTAAAAGGAGTCCCTGTTTTTATATCCAGGATATTTGCAGGCTTTATTCTAAATTTAATTAAAATTCGCAGAGAGTTTCAACATGAAGAAGTAATAAATATACTTACATTCTTTTTTATTTACTTTTATAATATTGAACATAAAACAATGATTTTTTTTTGGTTCTGTTCGTCCATTCGGACAGGCAAAGGGATCAAAGCCCATACAGCCAAGTCTTATTTAATAATTTTTCGTATATTGTTCATCATTTCTTCATATTATGTAGCCTTAGTAGTCATTGTCTGTCAGTAAGTCAAGTCGTTACCATTAATCGGCCGCTGATAACCTAATCTATGATTTTCTTTGGGAATTTTGGGCAAATATGAAAATACACGTAAACCACTATTATACCATATTCACTACACTTCAGCACTTTAACTGTACCATATTGCATAAAATACCAGCAAAATTATTCAATATAACACCACAAAACACTAAAGAAATGAATATAATACAAGAGCGTTACATGACATTTCCACATTCGCGCCAAAAACCCACATAAAACAATGAATAAAATAGAAAATAAGCCAAAAATCTTTTTTTTTTCTATTGGTAGTGTAAAGTGTTGCCAACAAGACCAATACCTTTTTAATAGTATATTATCTATGAAGACCAATGAAGAATATGCTAGGTATGCGTCCGATATATCAAAACGAATCTGAAATCGGATTTCAGTCAGAAATCGTATCGTATCGATATTCAACACTATACAAACTGATTTTAGAAAACGTATCTCGGCAGAAACTAAATCAAAACGACATATTAAACAAAACGACGAAAACACAAACTAATAATAAATCTAATCATCGCGCAATCGTTTTCTATTGCTAGTTTTGCAAGCCAAACCAATATTTGAAACTTACTAACTCTTTGACTCCGCTAAGCGAGCGCTTAGTTAGAATGAGAGAAAGCGAATTTCATTAAGATTCGTCTCCCTTCATTCTAACCTGGGGGGGCACACTTAAAACATTACTTATTTTTACAGACCGTCGCGCCGCCTACAGATTGGTTGTAGAAACTTAGCTGCTGCCATTTTTTCCTGTCTGTCAAACGTTTGACAACTGAGAATTGTTATTTTTTGTTCCTAGCGTAGGTACTTATTGTCATCGATCTATTTTCGGTTATTGAAGTACTTTCTGAAAATTATCTCAACTTTCATTGTTAAGCTGATATTATGATTGTTTCGTTCTCAGCTGATATGGTTTTTTATATTTCAGGATAGATCTCATAGTAAAAGAAAATTCTATATAATTACACATTCACATGTAGATATGTATATATATCACTTCAACTTTAGTTCACCGCCTAAACTCTGGGTAGCAGCACTTTCCATACATGCATATTTTATCACCGAGTTGCCACTCTTTTTCAGTTTAATAACTTTATTCTTTGATTCTAACCAAAGAGTAAAGTTATTAAACTGGAAAAGAGTGGCAACTCGATGATAAAATATGCATGTATGGAAAGTGCTGCTACCCAGAGTTTAGGCGGTGAACTAATGTTGAAGTGATATATATACATATCTACATGTGTATGTGTAATTATATAGAATTTTCTTTTACTATGAGATCTACCCTAAAATATAAAAAAACATATCAGCTGAGAACGAAACAATCATAATATCAGCTTAACAATGAAAGTTGAGATAATTTTCAGAAAGTACATCAATAATCGAAAATAGATCGATGACAATAAGTACCTACGCTAGGAACAAAAAATAACAATTCTCAGTTGTCAAACGTTTGACAGACAGGACAAAATGGCAACAGCTATGTTTGTACAACCAATCTGTAGGCGGCGCGACGGTCAGTAAAAATAAGTAATGTTTTAAGTGTGCCCCCCCAGATTCTAACTAAGCGATCGTTTAGTGCAGTGAAAGAGATGAAGCGAGCGAATTATCATCAGTTGTGGATTTTGGCGGTTTCTAAGAAACAGAATGGCAGATTGAAACGAAACAGAATTACAAGGGACAGGGAATAAGATCTATATCAGAATGCAACTACTTCCATGATAATATTACGCAATACTTAATGATAGTTTAAGTTTTGTGTTTGTTAAATAGATTTTTTGAACTATTGGAGAGTTTTGATGTACACTTGACCTTGGTGACACGTGCGGTGTGCGCGTAATGTTATTTTTGTTCTCGTGAACTACCTATATAATTAGATAGGTATTTTATGATTTAATACTATACTAGCATATGTTAGTATCATAGGTATATACGATTTGATGATAAATAAGAAATAACTATTAATTGTAAAATGGAAACAAAAAAAAATGTACATTATATAATCATGAAATCATTGTAAATATGACGACTTTTAAATGCGCCAGAAAGTTTTGTATCATATCCAAAACAAAACATTTTTGCTAGTCCTAAGCCTAAATAAAGCATGAAGGAAAATCGTACACCTAAATCCAATCAACAAAGAAATTAAAGAAAAATATTTTGAATGCGTTCGTTCGTTTGCGTTTTTCGTCTGCTACGCTAAAATAACTAAAACCTGAAACCATCAAATATCGATCGAAACTAAGATAAATCCGCTCCGCCAACCGCTCCGGAAATCAATTTCTGAAATCGAATATTGAAATCAATTTCAATATCAGAAATCGAATTTGTATCGGTTTGCGTAAAAATCTGAAAACGCCCATCTCTATATTATGCTAAAATGGTGTTAAAATTATGCCAAAAGTGCTTTATACTAGTGAATATCATATAAAAGTGCATTACAACGTTTTCGTTTTCCATCAAAATTCCTACAACATACCATTAACAGTGTCACCATAGCAGTGTTGATGGCGACAATTCGACTGACTGACAGACAATGACTAACTTGAAGAGATTAAGAACGTGCAGATAATTATAACTCGACACTGGCAAAAATGGCTCGTATAAGTAGCTGATTGCCAATACATAAAAAGAAGAAGAAGAAGAAGCTGCAACTTAACTTTGACATTGGCTTAAGTATAAACAGAGCCACAACAAAAAAAAAAAAAAAAAAAAAGTGCTTTATAAAAATGCTAAAAATTGTGCTAAGATTTTTCTCTTCTTTTTTCTGCTAACACAATCGGTGAATTAGTATGTAATTTTTGAATATAATAAAAAATATGCTATATGCTAAACAACAAAAAAGTTTGCTAAACAATATGTACTATATTCAATTATGAACTTCGGAATGTTGGTTAAGCGCCAAAACGTAAAAGGTAGGTAACGTAAACGTAAATGTAGTAGGAAGGACGGCATGTGGCAGTGAACGTGTTTTATTGTTACTCATATTTTAATAAATTACCTGTCAGTTAGGCATAATTAACGAATACGCGTTTACCAAATAAATTTTATAATACGTGATCGTACATCTCTGGCGAATTATTCTCCTTTAATAATGTATACAGTTGTGAGACTATAAATATAAAAATGAAATATATCCCCACACTAAATATGGTACAAAATCGTGTCCGGTAAATGGCTTTACAAACATATTAAGTGGAACTAAAAGTAATATAATTTCACAATTATAAACCTTCTCAATTAGTGAGTGTGTTACAACCCTGTTCATCACTTTAAAATTTATCTATATTAGGCGTAAAAATGATTAAGGCTACGTCCGCACAGACAGGTGGCTTGCTTATCGCCTAGAGCTTAGTGGCTTATAATCTGGCTACTTGCTAGGATACAGAGTGGCCGCACTGTGCCTTGGTCATTTGCTTGTCGGCACGTTGACGAGATGTCTGAAAATATAATACGTCATAATAACGTACATTAACATATTTAGTAACTCACTGTAAAAATATTATTATCTCATCAAAAATAAATAAATAACTTTTTTTAGTAGGTAGGTACTAACCATCTTTTTCTACTTCAACTGCTACCTCTTCCCATAGTTTCTTTAGGACAACCGCATTTTTATGGAGTTCATTAGATGGATTCCATAGAGGTTCTCTTTTAAAAACTGATGTAATTAATATTTCATCCATTTGTTTCTTCTAAAATGCCTCGCGCCTCGTGACAAAAAACCAACACGTTTATTTACCTCGATACACGCTAAGCGACTAGCTAGGCGTCAAGCGCGCAATGCGGTAGATATGAGTAGTTGGGGTACGATGTCAGAAACCTCCACGCGGTGTACCCTGGGTGCGGACGGCGGTCCCCAGTTCTTCTGTTGTACTGTCGTCCGTAGCGAATATCTGGCGCTTCGCTCCTAGCCTTCTATCCGTAGAAGGTGACCGGACGCGAATCCGCGACGGGCTCAGTCACTCATTCATTTGAGGGCTGGGCAGGCATGTTCCACCGCCACCGTCGTCAAATCGTAAACCTGATTCTTTGCTTGTCTTAGTTTCAGGAACGAGGGTCTTGGCTTAACCGCCCGGACCGCGAGGAAGACAACCTCTATAAAGAATTTCGAATGTACATTCGAATTCGGAAATCACCCATCTTAAGTTTTGGCGTGCGGCGAGAAGATGCATGGCAGATGGGTTGTTCTGTTCTTAGCACGCTCCAGCCAGGGTACCGGCTGCCCCCCTGGTTGGTAAATGTAGGCTTGCCCGGGTACAGGGATCTCTGCCCGGGTCGACGTCATAGTTTCTCTCGCACTCGTGGGTTTTATAATGGAAACTTTTAAAAATAATAACATTTACGATGGGGATCATGACGATTCCCACCTCAAGGCCCGGTCATGCCAACGGAAAACTGACCAAAACGACGCCTCGTCCTCGGGACTCGAGGCGTCCGCCGAGGGTCCGGCACAGCACATGGAGGCCCAAACAACACCGAAGCGGAGGTCGCCCAGGAGGAGCCGGGGGAAGACCTCTAGCTTCAAACGGCGTTTGGAGGAGCGGCGAGCGCGCAGAAAGGCTGCCGCCGCGGAAGCGAGGAAGGACGGCGGTAGAGCCGAAACGGAGCCGTCGACGGACGAGGGCGACAGCGATGTCGCAGAGCCGTCCGGGGAAGATGGGGGTGGCGGTTCTACCGCCAAAATGGACGAGGGCGGTGACATTCCCGCAGGGCCGTCCGAGAAGGATAGCGGGCCGGCTGTTGAAGCCCCCGCCAGGTCGTCAGCGCGTCTTGTGGCAAAGAGCCCGGCGGCGACAGCGACAACGCTGACGACCAAGGAGAAGGCTCTCCCCTCGCAGGTGAGGAAGCGCCGCCTAAGTAAGGGTGGCAGCTCGGGTGCCGACTCGGAGGGGAGCGTGGCCAGCATGCCCCCACCCAAGGTGCCGGCTTCCCGAAGAGGGCGAGGGGCCTCGGAAGAAGAAAGGGCGGCGGCGGTCGCTGCCCGCGCCAACGGCGACCCCCCCGACCTGCGGGCCGAAAATGCCCGCCTTAATGGCGAGATGTCGGCCATACGGACCCGGAACCGGCAGTTGGGGGACATGCTGGCGGGGATGCGGCGGGCAAACCGCCAGTTATTGAAGGACGTGGCCGACCTAAAGGCGCAAATGGCGCTGCTCGCGCCGCCTGCGCCAGTTGCGCCACCGGCCAAGGCCGGCCACTCAGCGGCCGCTGCAGCGCCAAAGCCGCCTCGCGCTGCGGTGCCGACGACGCTGGGCACTGGCGTCACCGTGACACCCGTCCCCGCAGCGAGAAAGACGCCTGCCGCTGTGAAGCGCGCGTCGCCGGCTGACGCTGGCGCGGTCGCCGCGGCGAAACGGGTCCCCGTGGTGAGGATGACGCCTCTCGCTGCGGACCGCATGCCGCCGGCTGGCGTCCCTGCGGCGCCAAAGCCGCCAGGCGCCGCGGAACGGGCCCCCGAAGACGCCCAGCCGACCCCGATACTTGCGGTGGGAGGCTTACCGGACGAGGCCCTGCGTCAAATCATCGACGCAGTCGGGAAACTCGTCGATGCGCGCGTGGCCGTTCTGGAGGCAAGGTTGCCTCCAGAACCACGTGTTCGGCCGCCTCTCGCCGCGGACAAGCGGTCGCATGTGGCATCAGCCCCCGCCCCGCTGCCTTGTCAGGGTGGCAGCTACGCCGCGGCCGCGGGTGCGCCCAAGCCCAAGGGGCCCGCGCCGAAACCTAGGAAGAGGACGGTACCGGCTCCTGCCGGACCGCAGTCATCGTCGGCAACAACACCGCCGGCGACGACCAGCGCGTCAACGACTGCGCCTTCCGCGCCTGTCGCGCCTGCTGCGCCCGAGGGTTGGCAGGTGGCCGAGCGCGACAGGAAGAGTCGCGGTCAGAGAAGGAGAGCGGAGGCCAAGCGCGCCGCTGAGGTCCCCGCTCCCGCTCCACAGGCAGGAGCCGGTAAAAAGAAGAGGCCGCGCAAGGGGCTCAAGTCGCCGAAGACAGCCGCAGTGGTGATCACTGTGCTGCCTGAGGTGGCTGAGAAGGGCCTCAGCTACGAGGCCGTCTTGAGGAAGGCCCGGCGGGAGCTAGACGTCTCCGATATTGGAGGCGTTGAAGCCAGGACCCGCAAGGGCCGGACAGGGGCTCGAATCCTCGAGTTCCCCGGGGCCGAGGGCTCCAAGACGGCCGACAGCGTAGCTGACAAGCTGCGAGGTTTGTTTGCCGGGGAGGGTGGCATCAGGATCGCCAGGCCCGTCAAGTGCGCCGAAATGCGCATCCCGGGTCTGGACGACTCCGTGACGGTGGAAGACATCCGGGAGGCTATTGCCTCGAGAACCGGGTGTCCCATAGACACCGTCCGGGTTGGTGTCATCCGCCCCGGTCCGGGCGGCGTAGGTGCCGCCTGGGCGCAGTGCCCGGTGGAGTCGGTCAGGCAACTGGCCGGCTCAGGCAGGCTCCTCGTGGGCTGGAGCTCGGCGCGGGTAACCGTGCTTGAGCACCGGCCTGCGAGGTGCTATAAGTGCATGGCGGTCGGACATACTCGACCGACGTGCACTAATTGCTTCGACTGCGGCGGACTGTGTTTCCGCTGCGGTCAAACCGGGCACGTGGCGGCATCTTGCGCCGCCCCGCCCCACTGCCCCGCGTGTGCGGCGGGCAATAAGCCCGCCAAGCACCGCATGGGCTCTGGGGCGTGCAAACCTCCAGCTTCGGCCCCAAAGGGGCGGGGCGGCCCTCCGACCACGGCCGCTCCCGCTCCTAGCGCGGTCCGATCGCCCGCCGGCGAGGGGGAGGTCATGGATACAGCCCGTTAATGGCTACACCATCCATGCACCACCTCTTGCAAGCCAACACCAACCACTCCGCCGGTGCGCAGGATTTACTCCTGCAATCCATGGCGGAGTGGTCGATTGGTGCAGCCGTAGTTGCGGAACCGTACTGCGTGCCTGATCGCCCCAATTGGGTGGTCAGCCGAAACGGAACTGCGGCAATCGTCGTCTCAACGCAGCGGCACTTCCCGTCCTTGTCTCTTTTGGATAGGGGCGAGGAATTTGTCGCGGCGGAGTGGGGAGGGGTCACGCTCTACAGCGTATACCTCTCCCCTACCAGGAGAATGGACGATTTCGGGGCCTCCCTCACCAACCTGGAGGCCTCGATACGGCGACTAGCACCGGGCCTCGTCCTGGTTTTGGGGGACTTCAACGCCAAATCCACGGCGTGGGGGTCCCCTATGACGGACGACCGCGGGCGGGCGGTCATCGAGTGGGCGGCTTCACTGGGCCTCTGTGTTCTTAACAGGGGCTCAGTGAACACGTGTGTGCGGCAGCAGGGTGGGTCGATAGTGGACTTGTCGTTCGCTAGCCCCGCTGTCGCACCACGGGTGAGGAACTGGAGTGTCCTGGAAGAGGCGGAGACCCTATCGGACCACCGGTACATCCGGATGGAGGTCTCCCCTCTCCGGGACCCCGGTAGGGGTCACAGGGCGGACGGAGCTCCCGCGTTTCCGCGGTGGGCTGTGGGTCGTCTTGACAGGGACCTACTGGCGGAGGCGGCCATCGTTCACACGTGGCTGTCCTCACCGCCCCCAGCGGACGGGGTGGACGCCGAGGCTGTCCGCATCCGCAGTGCGTTAACGCAGATCTGCGATGCGGCCATGCCCAGAGTGCGGCGGCGTCTACCTCCGAGGCAGGGGGTCTACTGGTGGTCCCCAAGATTGGCGGACCTTCGTGCGGCATGTATCAGAGCCCGAAGGTCCTACACCCGCAGCCGGCGGCGTCACCGCGACGCTGAGCGGGAGGGCCAGCTGTACGAGGCGTACCGCGATGCGCGGACGGCCTTTCGGCTGGCCATCCGAGCCGCCAAGGACGCGAGTTGGCAGGAGATGCTGGACGGTCTCGACCGTGACCTCTGGGGTCGCCCGTATCGCGCGTCGCTGAACAAGCTTCGCGCGCAGGGCCCCCCCCTCACCGAGACCCTCCAGCCTGACTTCCTCTGTAGCTGTTTCCACGGCAGTCGGAACACACGCCCCCGGTCATGGCCTCGCCAGAACAAGACCGGGAGGCTGACGACGAGAGTATTCCGCCCGTGACGGAGACGGAAGTGGGAGCAGCTGTGGCGCGGATTCGTTCCGCGACCACGGCCCCCGGCCCGGACGGAATACCAGTCCGGGTGCTGACGTCGCTCCTCGAGCACCTCGAGCCTCGCCTCAGGCAGCTGTACAACGCCTGTTTGGCGTCTGGGCGGTTCCCTGAGTGCTGGAAGGAGGGGAGGTTGGTTCTCCTGCCAAAGCCGGGACGGCCCCCGGATTCGCCGTCGGCCTACAGGCCCATCGTGCTCCTCGACGATGTGGGTAAGCTGCTGGAGCGCATCCTCGCTGCCCGCATCGTCCAACACCTGGAGGAGGTGGGGCCCGATCTGTCGGACGCTCAATTCGGTTTTAGAAGGGGGCGTTCGACCATCGGGGCCCTGCTACGACTGAGGCAGACGGCCGCGGACGCTGTCACCGGCGGGGGAGTGCTGTTGGCGGTGTCGCTGGACATCGCCAACGCATTCAATAGTCTGCCATTCAGCTGCATCAGGGAGGCGCTCCGATTCCATGGGGTGCCCTTGTACCTGAGGCGGCTGGTGGCGGACTATTTGGAAGGGCGCAGTGTCCTCTGCGCGAGTCCCGCAGGGGACATTGTGCGGACGTCCATGTCGTGCGGCGTTCCACAGGGGTCGGTTCTGGGGCCGACTCTGTGGGACATCGGGTACGACTGGGCGTTGAGAGGGAGTCTCCCCCCCGGGCTGAGCGTGATATGCTACGCTGACGATACGCTCGTCACAGCCCGGGGCAGGACACTCGAAGAGGCGGCGAGCCTGGCCACTCTCGGCACCGAGGAGATGGTCGGGCGAATCGAGGCGCTGGGGCTCAGGGTGGCCCTAAATAAGACGGAGGCCCTATTGTTCCATGGGCCACGCGTAAGGCCGCCAATCGGCGTCTCGCTAGTCGTCAACTCCGTCCACATCAGCATCCAGGCCCATATGAAGTACTTGGGTCTGGTGCTCGACGGGCGATGGTGGTTCCGGGAGCATTTTCGCCGAATTGCTCCCCGGCTGGTCGGCGCGGCGTCCGCCCTTTCGCGGCTCATGCCGAACGTGGGCGGACCCAGCTTCGAGGGCCGACGGCTGTATGCGGGGGTGATCCGTTCTATGGCCATGTACGGCGCACCCGTGTGGGCGAGGGCTCTGAACGCCCAGCTCAGGGCTGTTCTGTGGAGACCCCAGAGAGTCATGGCGGTCAGAGCCATTCGCGGGTACCGCACGGTATCGACCGAGGCGGCATGCCTACTGGCCGGGACACCCCCGTGGGACCTAGAGGCGGAGATGCTCTCCGACCTCTACCGGCGGGTGACGTCACTGCGCGACGAAGGTGGCTCCCCATCGCTGAGCGAGATAGCCACCTGGCGCGAGGACGCCCGCCGAGACGTCATCGCCCGTTGGGCTACGCGACTGGAGAGGCCTAGACACGGTGTCGTCACCGTCGAGGCTCTCCGGCCCGTATTGATGGAGTGGATGGAGCGGCGGCACGGAGTCCTCTCCTTTCGACTGGTGCAGGTGTTGTCGGGGCACGGATGCTTCGGCTTTTACCTGCACACGGTCGCGCAAAGGGAGTGGACTTCGTTCTGCCACCATTGCAGCAGTGACGAGGACACGGCGCAACACACGCTGGAGGCGTGTCCGGGCTTTGACCGGCAGCGCCGTGACCTCGTCGCTGTTATCGGTGCCGACCTGGCGCTGCCGGCTGTCGCGAGAGCGATGGTCGACAGCGTCAGGAACTGGGACGCGGTCGCCGCCTTCTGCGAGGCTGTCATCTCGCAGAAGGAGGCGGCGGAACGAGTCCGGGAGGAGTCCCGCGACCCGGGCCGCCGTCAGCGGCCGGGGCGGCGCAGGCGCGAATACCTGCGCCTGATGCCGCCCTAACCGAGGCCTCGGGTGATCGGACCGGGGAATTGTCCGGTCACCCGACGTGAGGCCACCGCGTGAGGGCGACGCCCCGACGGCGAAATCTGTCGGGGCGTCGACGAGAGGAACCCGCGAGGGTAAACCGCCGGGCGGGCCACCGAAGTTAAAATCGAGTACCGGTGGTCCGCTCGCACGGCGAAGAGAGAAGGTTTTACGGTGGGTCTATGGGGTCACGCGCCGCCTTTCCGTCACCCCGGACCGATTCAGCGGGGCGAGACGCACCCATAGCCCACCAATAAAAAAAAAAAAAAAAAAAAAAAGATATGAGTAGTTCCGGAGCGTAATAGTTCCGAGAACTATGTCTTTTGCCTGAACGATCTAGTTTCAATCCAACCACACGCCTGAGGTAGTTCCATAGGTCCGAGTCGTTCCGACGACCGAGTCATTCCGACGACCGAATCGTTCCGACGACCGAGTAATAAAGTGTGCGTCATGCATGCGTCTAAATATTCTTCTATATATCGTCGTCGTTGTCTATATATCTTGGTTGTCAGTCCTAACCCTGTCATGTCAAGTATGAAGGTAAATCAACTGATATGCCGACAATTACTGACAAATAAACGGTACCTAAAAATAACTTGTATTTCGTAGTTTATAGCTCCTTCAAAATACTAAATTTGAAGGAGTTATAAATTAAGAAATATGGATCTTGAATAGCTGGAGCCGATTAAAATTATGTCCGCACATGTTACGTTGGATTGGATTGGATAATCATGTCATTAGAACCGATAGGATAGAACTCATGTACTATCGGTCAGCGGAACTAGATAGGTCCGCGAACATGTTGCCTGGATATAGTTCCGACAGAAAAAGGAATCGTTCCATGTCCGATCCGCTCCAGGACATGATTTGCACATGACTACAATGCGGCCGTTCGTAAACATGCTAGAACGTTCGTTATACTAAGCTACTTGCTAGGTGACCCGCTAGGCTCTAGGCGCTAAGCAAGCCGCTTGTCTGTGCGGACGTAGCCTAACTATTGCTAAAAATTTACTCGTAGGAACTACAGACATATTTTTGACGTAATGATTGTTTATGAATAAATAACACTGAATTAACAATGAGTTCAACGTTGTACACGATTTCATACCCCGAAATAGAGAAATATATCTTAACCCAAGCTCTATATCTAATTAATTCATAATACATAAAATATCAGCAAAATTATATATTATTTAGTAGTGGTAGAACCACGCTGTTGACAATTCTCTGTCTACAGCCGCGGGCCGGTCCGTCCGGGGTAGTAGGTATCACACTCTTGTAGAAGATCGACGTCTGAGTAATGGTAATGTGCTATTGCGCTTCGTTGGTGAGCGAAAGAGCCGGACGCCCAACTGAGTGGGTCTGGAATTTGTATTGGTAGGCAGCGGCCTGGCTATACCCTTGGTATTGCAAGGGTCCATGGGCGGCAGTAACATTTACCATCAGATGTGCCGCTTGCTCGTTTGCTATCATAAGCAATAAAAAGAAACCTAGCATGGTCTTAAGTCACCTGCATTCAACGGCTTCTTGCGACTCTCAAAATATCATCAGTTAACCTAGTGGGAGTCATTCTACACTATGTTATTCGTTACGTGGTCGCTACTCGAGAACATTTTTCCCCCAACGGTTGTCAGTTCGACAAGCGATATAGCCTGCCCATCACCATTTAAACGTGCCAATTCTTTAGGTTATGTTGGATACAGCCGTTCGTCTACGTCTTGCCATATTTCGGCTTTTATCACGTAGTGTATTTTTCCGTGCATAGCCTCTTCCATAGCATGCTGAGCGACTCTCTGCCTTTTGGTGGGGTGAAGTCAAGAGTCTCCGAAAGCGACTCTCTGCCTTTTGTGAAGGTGGAGTCAAGAGTCTCCGAAACCGGCGAGCGTGTATGAAGAGAATTATGAATGTTGAGGAAGCGAGTGAAGTATGCAGAGATAGAGTTCTCTGGCACTCTGTTCTCTCTGCCTACCCTGCAAGGGATATGGCGTGATGATATGTATGTATGTATGTATAGCCATTCCTTAAAAAAATCAAAATCCGTCTAGTTTCTCACGACGCGGAACAGTGTTTGTCATCAGATATGTTGAAACGTAATATATAATGGTAATGCAAAATCCGAATGTGTGTAACTTTTAATTTTATATTTAGTGTGCTTAGTTGTTAGCCACAGATGGACTCAACCCAGTGAAAGAATTCTAAGCCCTAATATCGCCCAAGGGTACCCCCTCCGGAGCACTGATATTGGTAGGACCACACCGTTGACAGTTTTCTGTCTATAGCCGAGCGTCCATTCGGTGTAATATCATACTCTCACAGAAAATTGACGTCTGAGCAGTGGCAATGTGCTGCTGCGCTTTGTTCGGTGAGTAAGAGAGCCGGCAGCTCAACTTTCTGGGTGAGTTTAGGGTTTTCATTGGTATGCAGCGGCCTAGCTGTTCTCCTGGAATGACAAAGGTCCGTGAGCGGCAGTAACAGCTACCAGCAGATGTGCTGCTATCACGTTGGTGAAAAGTAGGTTGGTGCGTGCTGACTTTGCATTTTCTTGGCATTGAATAAAATTGTTTTATAGTTTTCAAACAGCTCCATCTGATATTTTTCGCGACGATGACAAGCCAATGTCAAGTTTGTTTACAAAGTTATATTATATGTCGTCCTATTTTATTTTACATAGTATTTTAATTTGTATTTATTTCTTTCATAATTTCACCATAATTAAATAACTCATTTTCGTTCACACAATAATGAGTTATTTAATTATGGTGAAATTATGAAACCGTAATTATTGTTTGCAATTAATTATATTTAATTGAGCTAGATTAGAGAAACCAAGATATGTGTCAACTATCTGGTGATCCACGAGGATGGCTTTTATCAAATTGTATGTGTAGCTCACAAATCAAGAACGAGTGAGCAAGATGATAATTTAGAAATAGGATCGAAAGTGGAGAGTTAAAAACAAGAGCGGGTTTGACAAGAGATAGAGGTCACTGAAGAAAAAGACGCGTTCCAGTGACCTACCCACACGGCGTCTAGAGGTATGTTGTAGAGCGGGTCTACGGGGTCGTGCGCCGCTTCTCCCATCGCACTATGGTCAAGCCCCATACAAAGCCGTCTCAAAACCATTTCATGTGAAAGGCGTTGTAATAGAATAAAATTAATAAATTAATATAGTCTGGGGGGGCACACTTAAAACATTACTTATTTTTACTGACCGTCGCGCCGCCTACAGATTGGTTGTACAAACTTAACTGCTGCCATTTTGTTCTGCCTGTCAAACGTTTGACAACTGAGAATTGTTATTTTTTGTTCCTAGCGTAGGTACTTATTGTCATCGATCTATTTTCGGTTATTGATATTTTTCTGAAAATTATCTCAAGTTTCAATGTTAGGCTGATATTATGATTGTTTAATTATCAGCTGATATGTTTTTTTTTATATTTCAGGGTAGCTTTCATAATAAAAGAAAATTCTATGTAATTACACATACACATGTAGATATGTCATTGATGTATTAAAAAACCCAAGATACACACTCAGCGACTCAAAACCGTCCGCATAAAAAGAGCGCATTATTTAAAATTATGCGCTCTTTTGAAATAGTCTTGCGTCGCTCGCGTCTGTTTGCGCTCATTAAAAATGCCCAAGTGTTCGATGAGAAATTGTAAAAATATTACGTCAAAACGGTTAAAAAAGGATGGGATATCGTATTTTCGGTGAGTAAAAGAGTTTGTTGATTTGTTTTTGTTGTTTTTATGACTAAATACAGGACGTAATATCTGATTTTGATTTAATTTGTTTAAAAACTTCACTCACGGTCCAAATATAATACGACAAATTTCAATGGCCGCTTTTTCAGTGTAAGAACGACCACTACACGGCCTTTTATTTTAGTCGCATAATCCAAACGACCCTGTTCTTATTTAATGGAGTCGATTTTTTTTTATTGTATTTAATTTTTTAATTAATAAGTTTATTCACTTTGAACTTTCTGTATTTAGTTTTTAATAAGTATTTATACGTTAGAAAATATATTAGAATAATTATATTGTTCTTAATCGAATACATACATTATAATAATTATATTGTTCTTAATAGAATACGGGTGACTATTGAACAAGACGAGTTGTTTTATTTGAAAATCAAATACAAACGAAAATTAAAAATCAAATACAAACGCGATAGAATCCGTAAAAGTAGATTATTTCAAATTTAAATAAATGATTTTACGAGTTACTATTTGTTTCATTGATGTACACATGTCCTTCCTGCCCAAAAACATATTTACGCTCAGGTAAAAGTATAATTATGGGTTTAGAACACAATTTAACTAACTCTTAAAATACTAACTCAATGTCTTATAATAAAAAAAATATACAAATATTCGTCTTCACTCCATGTCCTGTCCTGCCGGCTAACGTCGGTGGTAAAAAAATGATAGGTTATTGAACACTGCTTTGTAATAACAACTTTAATAAATGCGCGTAAGATTGAATTTGCAAAAAATAT
Source organism: Lymantria monacha (assembly GCA_905163515.2). Classification (NCBI taxonomy): domain Eukaryota; kingdom Metazoa; phylum Arthropoda; class Insecta; order Lepidoptera; family Erebidae; genus Lymantria; species Lymantria monacha. The sequence continues at coordinate 22,795,579 of LR991082.1, forward strand.
GTTTATAGCAAAACTATAACTACGTAGGTATAACCATTGAGTGTTTGGTGACAGTTTGGAGTGCCACTTTTGTTTGAAACTGTGCATCTTGGGTTTTTATATATCAATGAGATATGTATATACACTACCGTCCAAAAGTTTGGAAGCAGCAAGGTAAAATCGAATAAAACCAAACTAAGTCATTTAAATTTAAATGTATTGATAAAAAAATAAAGAACAAACAGAAACTAACTTAAACAAAATAAAAAAATAATATACAATGGTAAATTAGATTAAATTTTAGCTTCATCAAAGTGTCCACCTTTCTCCTTTATAATCTTCTCACATATTCTGGGCATTCTATTAATCAATTTTTTAAAATAATCTTTATCTAATTTGTTCCATTCGTTCTCTAATAGCTGCCACAAATGTTCTGAGCTCGTAGGACAACGACTTTTCACCCTCCTGTCAAGTTCATCCCAAACAAGTTCAATGGGAGAAAGATCAGGGGATTGAGATGGCCATTGCATGATGTTTAAAATGTTTTCAGCTTTTTTCTTGTTTCAAAAGTTCTGGCACAATTTAGACGAATGCTTAGGATCATTATCCTGTTGAAAAATGAATCCAGAACCAATGAGACTTAGTCCACTGGGTATGGCAGAATCTTGGAGAATTTTTAAATAGCCTTCCTTGTTTAATTTTCTAATCTCACAAGATTGCCGGGTTTACTGTTGCCAAAACACCCCCAAACCATGACATTACCACCACCATGTTTGATGGTAGGCACTGTACATGCCTCTGAAGCCCTCTCTTCTTTTGACCGGCGTACAAAGACACGTCTATTGGATCCGAAAATCTGAAATTTTGATTCGTCACTCCAAAGGACATTTTCCCATTGTTCTATAGTCCAGTTTTTATGCGCTTTTGCCCATTCTAGTCTATTTTTCTTATGTCGATTTGTTAGTTTGGGTTTTTTAGCAGCAACACATCCTCTTAATCCCGCAGACAGTAAGCGTCTTTTAACAGTAGTTGTTGAAATGGGTGTTTCTCGCGTATCATTCAGAGCTGCAGTGATCTGTGGTGCAGTTAAGCGTCGATTCCGTTTAGAAAGAACTCTAATGAAGTTGTCCTCTTGATTTGTTGTGGATTTGGGCCTACCAGATCTCTTTCTATCTTCATTTTTCCCCGTTTCTTGTTTTCTAGCAAGGGTATAGTGGACACCTTTACAAGAAATTCCGAGCCTTTCTGCGATTTGACGTTCACTGTATCCTTCCTCGCGTAGAGTGCAAATAGCGCTTCGCTGTTCAAGCGTGATTTGCTTGCGTTTTGCCATTTTCAGAAGAAAAAATACGGTCAAAGTAGTAGCCGATATCTTTCGAATACAGACAATGTTAATATCACAACTTTCACGTGCCAATGCTCAAGTGCGACTGAATAAGGTCTAAAAAAGTTAAAACCAGCAAACATTATCAATAAAACTACACCATTGCATAGGATAAAGTAGCCGACGGATTAAGTCATAAAACACGTGTTTCGTCAATATTAAGGAATTCCATAAAACTTGATGAATGTAGGATAATAATCCTTTTGTGTTTGTGTAGTGTACCTTTTACGACTGGTAAAAGGTTGTAAAACTTAAGATTATTGCTAATTTTTACCGCTATTAGTCGGCATTTATTTGTTTTGTTTGAAAACAGGTGTGCTTCCAAACTTTTGGACGGTAGTGTATATTACTTCAACTTTAGTTCACCGCCTAAGCTCTGGGTGGCAGCACTTTCCATACATGCATATTTTATCATCGAGTTGCCACTCTTTTTCAATTTAATAACTTTACTCTTTGAATATAGTCTAATAAATAAGCTTTCTTTTCGCAATTTTTTAGTTTTTTTTAGTTAATCATAATGTATATAAATAGGCATCAAAGCTAACTCATGTTTAATAACGTAATTTTGACGCAATACGTTACTACAATTCAACGCCACATTACTCAGAAATTTTTCATATAAATATACAAGTATTATACATTTTTGGAATGCTTATGATCTCCTCATAACGTTTCATAATTAATATTATAAATATTGGTTTAATAAAATACAATTAACCAACATAGTTTAAGATGGTATATTTTTAGTGTTCATTTTTTTTAACGAGACTTTTACCCTTTACCGCTGCTAGCCGCTGTCGAGATATTTATTGTTTTAAGATCTTTATACATTAGTAAATGCAAGGCGAAAAAAAAATTTTGCTCATACTTGCTCCTTTTTACACACGGGGCCAAAACATATCGCGTAATAAAAAAAAATTATCAATTTTGTTTTATCTTTCATAAAATTATTGTGTATCTATTAAGGTCGAATTGATTACAGTGCAGTTTTTGTGGTTTTGATACAGTTTTGACCACTTTACTTGATAATTTATGGTCACTTATTATCTATTAAGGTCAAATTGAAAACAGGTTATGGGAAGAGTGCAAGTTAGTAGTTTTTGCACATATCACTATTTCATTGGCCTATAAAAGGAAGGCGAACCTTGAAACATTCTGAGTTGTTGGTTAGACATTCAGTTGCCCTAAAAAGCAGAAGCACTTATTTTCAAATATTGGCAGAAGTTGACTGATTTGAAAAATGGGTGAATTTGTTTGTAGCAAACGAGAGTTGTGCAATTTATTGATAAATGGTCATAACATAGAAGACTACATACAAGAAAATTTCAATCTGTCACCAGAGGATATGGCTACTGTGGTCTCCTACATTCAAAGAAACTTGTTATCTAAATGTAACGAACGCTGGAGAAATGCATCTCGAATAAAAGAACGCTTTGAAAGTAAGAACGCCAACTGGTTAGATGGTCAATTTCGTGTTCCACTAGAGTGTCGAGTCACAGTTACTGACCCTAAAACGCCTGGAAGTGGTGGTGGTGGCAGACCTTCGAAACCATACGAAGCATCTTCAGAAAAAACAAAGAAACGAAAAAACATGGAATTGATACAAGAGTACGGACTGGACTGTGTGCTCAATGAATATGCTCAAGAGTTACGGTCTATGGGTGAGACGGAGGAGGCCACAATCGTTAATATTATACGAACTTCATCAAGAAATGATAAGAACAAATTTCTTAAATATATAATTGAGAACCCTGAAGACGTTACACCTTTTACAAAGGAAGAAGCACTACGGACATTTATTGACTTAGACCTTAACAAAGAACAGTATGGGAAACTTCGACTTTGTTTGAAGGACAAAAACTGCTCAGTGTTTCCTTCTTATCCAACTTTATTCGAAGCGAAGAAGATGTGTTACCCACCAGATTCGAGCATAACCATTACTAACATAAGTGCAAAAGTGTATCTGCAAGACTTGTTAGATCATACTGTGGCACGTATGTTACAAATTGGTTCAGTTTATAAAAACGGTTTAAGAAAGTTGAAACTATTCTGTAAATGGGGTTGTGACGGGTCATCAGGGCAGAGTGAATACAAGCAAGTTTTGCCCGAAGAAAGCGATTTTATATCAGATACAAACCTTTTTATTGCTTCACTTGTACCCATTAGACTCATAGATGAGACAACTAATACTGTTGTTTGGAAGAATGAAACCTGCTCATCTGTTAGATATTGCAGACCTATATTGTTAGAGTTTGCCAAAGAAACTCCTGAAAAAACCACGTCTGTTGTGCCTGATATCAACGATCAAAAAAAAAACTGTCTCCTTCCCTGATAAATAAGAATGGTGAGGTAATCGAAATTACGCATGACCTATTTTTAACCATGATTGATGGTAAAGTGGCACAAGTTTTAACTGAAACTCGTTCGAGCGCTTCTTGTACAGTTTGTGGAGCTACTCCTCGGCAAATGAATAACTTAGAGGCAGTTAGGACACGAGATGTTAACGAAAGTTCATTTCAATACGGACTGTCAACACTACATGCTTGGATTAGGAGTATGGAGATGATCTTACACATTTCCTATAACTTGTCTTTTGAAAAGTGGTCAGCTACTACACCTGAAAATAAAAAAATCAAAGACGAAAAGAAAAACTGGTGCAAAAGCGGTTTAGGGAAGAAATGGGACTGCTTGTCGATAAACCTCGTCAAGGCACTGGAAATAGTAATGACGGAAACACCGCTCGGACATTTTTTCAGAATTACTCGTGCTCTGCAAACATTACTGGTGTAGACGTAGAACTTATAAAACGAATGTACATAATACTACAAACTATGTCATCTGGTATGGCTATTGATTCAAAAAACTTCGGTGAATACGCATATAGTACAGCCCAACTATACGTAAATAATTATAATTGGTATTATATGCCTTCTTCCATACATAAAATACTTATTCACGGAGAAAAAATCATTGAGTACTATGCTATTTTACCTATCGGTCAATTGTCCGAAGACGCGCAAGAATCCCGAAATAAGGATTACAAAAAGTTTAGACTGCATCATTCTAGAAAGTGTTCAAGAGCGGCTACCAATGAAGACGTGTTCCATACCTTATTGTACACTTCTGATCCATATATATCAAGTTTGAGAAATACCTCAGAAACAGTATCGAAAGAACTATTAGATGAAGCCAAGGCCCTTCTTGCTGTCAATGAAAATCTGTAGGAGCTTGCTGAATTGTGTATATAATTTTTTTTTTCTAGTTTGGTACTATGTTCTACCATTTTATCTAAATTAAACAAGCATATTTTGTATTTTTTTCTTATATAATGCATGTCTTTTTTATTTTATTTTTTTAAACTAATTTATAAACAGAATTTTTAAAATCAAAGTTATTTCATTTAAACCTTAAACATTCAAGTATATGTGTGCAAAATTACAGCTCATTTAGTTTTGAAACAACTGAGATACGGAGTTTTGAGACGAAACATACGTGATTTTCCCACTGTGCATCGCCCCGGACGGATTAGCGGGACGTGACCGCACCGTAGCCCGCCACCAAAAAAAGACAAGAGATAGAAGCTTCAGTTACAGACTTAGTGGTTGTAATACATGTAAGAAGTTAAGGAAGAAAGTTCAGTGGTTGTAATAAATGTAGGAAGTTAAAGAAGATCACCCGTCCCAAGGTGGTGTAGGGTTTAGCGTTCGTAAGTCTCTCGTACACAATGTGGAGAGGATCGAAAGTGTGTCGACAAAGGTACCGTACCTTATATACAGAATTAGCAAACGGTATTCGTTGAAGGTCATACAGGTTTATACGCTCGAGGTCTGTACTAGCTGGGCCTGAAGACCGATAACGGTACTGTCATTTCATACCAGAGTGAGATCTTGGGAGAGAATGAAAGCATGGGTGGTTGTACAAATCGAAGCTAAACCCTGTTTTCAGCTTGGTCTAAGACCCTAGATTGAAGCTAACTTGGCTTTTACCAATTAATATAGGTAAAATAAAATCGTGGGACACTACGAAACGAACATTTTAATCGACGATTGTAGATATTTGACGTGCCCTACGATTTTATTTTATATTAATTGGTACCCATGACTGTATCTATTTAATTATTTTTTAGCTTTTAGTACATTTATCTGCAAAATTATCATAACTGTTTACAATAAAACCGTTTAACTTTTTTTTTTTTACCTTTTTTGTTTTAAATTTTTATATCTCATTTTATTTAATTCATTTAAGGCCTCATTATTGCAAGGTTTCTTGCCCGTTAATTTATTACATGCTAACTCCTCGATACATAATCCCTCCAAAGATCTCTTTCTACAACGAGGTATCATTTTTAGCCACCCTAACACCACACAGTCCTCGAGAACAAATCTTGACTTGGGTGAGAGTTTTAGATATTGATGTTGTAAAGAGCACTGTATTCTACTTGTCAAGCCCTTTCATTTGATACCCATATTGATGGGAATAAAAAAAATTGATTATCCGCTATTTTGTAGCGACAGCCATCTTAGATTTTGATTTTATATAGTGCACTGTATTCTACTTGTTAATCCCTTTCATTATATTGATGGGATTGAAAAAAAAATAGGTTATCTGCCATTTTGTAGCGACAGCCATCTTGAATGTATAATACAATAAATTTTAGTATATAAAGCGTGATGTTTACAATTTTATTTTGTATCGCCAATATTTCCATTCTTTACGTGCCAGTTATATATAGCTCAACTGAATTATAAATATAAAAATATGAATACTTACACTAAAACTTGTACCTCATATATTTTAAAATACTTGGTAATCATTTTATAAAAATATGATGCTTACGCAAGTATAAGGTCATATTGGACTGAGAACAAGATAGAGATGGGACAATCGATAAACGTAAATCGATAACATTCTTATTAATTATGTATTTATAAAACAAGTAAAACCAATACATTACCCATATAAACCACACGGTTACTCTATAAAATAAGTAAATTATGTTAATTTAGTATTTAGACAATATAAAATAAACATCTTATTCATGAAATAATCTGTGACGAAGAACTCATCATCAACCTACAGGAATGATCCAGCGATGATGATAATAGTGACGATGAACTTGGATGTACTTCTTTCGAAAAGTAAAAAGAATTAATTAGCAGTTTTAGTTTAAATCAAGTAAATACTATTGATTTAAGTTCAATAAGATTTTCATAGATTGTTTTACATTTATAATCGATTCATCCATTCATTTGATTAAAATTCAATAAGATTTTCATACACGGTTTTTCAATTGCAGTAGCAAATAAGTTTGAAAAATAAGGAATTATATCGACAAAAATATGGACTACATCCTAAGCGTGCGGCACTAGTTACAACTATATTTTATGGACTATAATATTTACTGGGACCAGAGATGTACAAAATGGTTTTAAAAAAGCATTTAAATACAAAATGCAAAATACTTTTCAGATTTACTATTTCAAATGCAAAATACCAGTCTGGGACGCGGTCGCAGCCTTCTGCGAGGCAGTAGTCTCGCAGAAGGAGGCGGCGGAGCGCGTGTGTGTACTAGTGATGTAGTGACATCTAGCGTTGCGCTTATCGAACCTACTCGGCGCGCCGAGTTGACTCGGTAACAGTGTAAATGAACGTGAGTCAAATTTATTTTCACTCGAGTACTAGTTTAACAAAATCACTCGAGTCACTCGAGTAAAAAATGGCGCGAGTTGCATCACTAGCACAGTAGATTTGCTGTTTTTACATTCATGTTCCTGTTTTCTGTTTTATTTATATTTTTTTCTGTTTTCCAATTAGCATCCATCGCCACCTATTACACTATTCTAATATTTTTTGATAACCACTTAAATATAATTTGGAAAATCCAAAAGTGCACGCCTCATATTTTTTATATTATTTATCATTTACTATAAGTCAATGCCAGAAATACAAATAAAATTAAAGAGAAAAGCCTTTTTTAAAAACATACTTTTATTATTTGCTAATAAAATAAAATAAAAAGTTAAAATAAATTAACTCTAATAAAGTGTTATACTTTATAAGTTCATTGTAACCTTTAACGATAATTAAGCTTCTTCGTCTATTACAAAATAATTCAATATAGTACATAATTATATATTTTTAACACTAAAACTTTACACTATAAATTATTAAATCTCCCCGTTTCTATCACAGACCCAATTTTATAAATAAAAGCGTGTTACATTTTGATGGTATGATTAAGAACATTTAGCACCGTCTTTTTCCTATGGCCAGCTTCCAGGTCCAACATCAGACCCTGGTTACCATATAGTATTAAAGTACTCGTCAAGACGAATCAAACGAGTCCAAACTCGATGGAGTTACGTCGTTTAATTACGGAGTTCCTTTGGCCCGCTTCCAGGTCGATCGTCGGACCCTAGTTACCATATAGTTTCAAAGTACTCGTCAAGACGAATCAAACGAGCCCAAACTCGATGGGGTTGCGTTGTTTAATTACGGAGTTCCTATGGCTGGGTTCCAGCTCCATCGTCAGACCCTGGTTACCATATAGTATTAAAGTAATCGTCAAGACAAATCAAATGAGGCTAATCTCGAAAGGGTTGCGTCGTTTAATTACGGAGTTCCTATGGCCAGCTTCCAGGTCCATCATCAGATCAGCTGTATGTCACAATAATATTGCATTGTCATCCGATTTATACATGCATGCAAAATTTCAGCTCAATCAGAAACCGAGAAGTGGATCAAATTTAACTTGCAAGATTTGATTACAGACAACGATACAGGTGAAACTAAATATAAGCTTGTAATGAAAGAAAAAAAATACTTTTGAAATTTCATGCCATTCTCGACGTAGAGCTAAACATAGCTGTATAGGCTGAATGGGATTTATTTCTTTTGCCTCACCGAATTGACGAACAAAAAAATATAAGGTATACATCAGTGTTGCATAAAAATCGATAGTTTGACTATCGATAGTTAACCTCAAAAAGTATTCATACTATCGATAGGACTATCGATAGTATCGTACATATCAATACTATCGAGACTATCGATAGTATCGATAGCTCTCCACGACCAATACTATTAATAACGGCGATTCTATCGATACTATCGATAGTGATTCATTCGATAGTATCGATACTATCGATAGTATCGTTAATACCATTAGTTTTAGCGTAAAACTATCGATACTATCGATAGTATCGACTATTTCGGGCTATCGATTGCCAGAAAATTTTCAATAGTATTGCTTAAAAATATAAATACCGTAGTTGTGTCCCTGTTGCTTGTTTTCAGTGAATTTTGTGGTGACTTTTCTAGCAGTAACGTGCATTTGCGTTCTTACTTTGAAGCCCAAGTTAGCTAATAATGGTTAAGATCAATAGCCATTGAAAGTTGAGTAAAATTATAATGCTGCGAGACTTCTGGACAATTGGGTCGGAATGTGTGAATGAATGTAAGTGGTACCTTGTACTTGTACCACCCTGTTGACAGTTTTCTGTCTACAGCCGCGGGCCGGTGGTTCCGGGGTAGTACCACACTTTCGCAGAAGATCGGCGTCTGAGTAATGGCAATGTGCTATTGCGCTTCGTTCGGTGAGCGAAAAAGCTGGCAGTTCAACTGGGTGGGTTTGGGGATTTTATTAGTAGGCAGTGGCCTAAGCTATAACCTTAGTATTGCCAAGCTCCATGGGCGACTGTGACACTTACCATCAGGTGTGCTGCTTGCTCGTTCGCCACCATAAGCAATAAAATGAAAAAAAATGGTTTGTTCCAGTATACTAATGAAACTCAGAATGTCTATTACTATAAAATTTTAGTGTAATTATTAGCTTTGAAAGTTTCGGTTAAACAAAATTATGAAAAACATAATCAAGAATTCTGAGTTACAATTCTACACAGAATTATGGCCGTAATTAGTCATTAGATTTGTTGTATTTTTAGCGATATTAATCTAGTGAAGTAAATTTAACAGGGTCCGAAAAACATAAGTTCTCTGTATGCTCGATTGCAATGTGATCCATCTAGAAGGCTCTATTAAAAATATGCTTACATATATGTAACTTCACATTATAGGGATATAGAAATATATATCTAACTGAATACAGAATAATTTTTTAATTGTATATTATATACAATTGAAAATGAAATGAGCGAGATGCAACGTTGACATCAAAATTCCCGAATTGAAAACATTTAAACCATTGTGTTACTCTCTCTGACACCACATTAGGTCCATAAACGTCACAATTTGTTCACAGCTTGCGTTGCATGTATCTTTTTTGTAATAAAGTTTTAAAATATGTCGAATTTCTTCATAGGATTGACCCATTTTAACAAAAAGAAAAAAAAATGTGTGCGTGTAACCTTTACGCGCGATTGAAGTAAAACTTCTTTGGCGTTGACGACATATATCACTGAAATGATTAAATATTAACTTAAATAAATAAATATTATATTATAATTATATCTATTAATCATGTGCTTTACAACGATTATTCATTATTACAAATTTTATATTAATACTATTCATTCGAAACAGGTAATTGAAGCGAGTACAATAGTTCATTTTTTTTTTTTTTTTTTTTTTTTTTTTTTTTTGGTAACGCAGTGGTTAAAAATGCATTTGTCGCATACCCGCCCCGGGCGGGGTATGTGGGACTCACAGGCCCTGAAGGGGACACTGAATACCCACTAAAACATACCAACTGCGAGCTGTTAGCCGAAGGGGCTTTTACAGCTTAACCGGACTGCGGGCGAGCCCGAAGGCTCTCAACCCGATAGACGTGAATTAGGCGACTTCGCCCGAGGGCTCCCCCTGTGGGGAACGGGCCTCGGCTCGGGGCGTCGCTGGGGGTAAGGTGGACGTGGACGTGTCCATCTTGGGGTCGGTGATTTTTGCTCGCCGTGTTTTCGTACCTCGACGTCGAGGACGGAAACGCGGATGTTTGTGCGCGATGGCCTCGCGCGCGGCGTAGGCTTTGGTCTGGGCGAGCGTAATAACGTCGTCATCGTCGTTGAGGACGTGACGTGGACGTCGGACTTTGGAGATGCGCGATGGGGTGTAGGAAGCCGCCCCGACCACTAGTTGGTTGGGGTGTGTCGTGGCAGAGTCAAAGTAGCTCTGGGAGCACCGCTTCATAAACTGCCTGATGGTCGGCAGTTCGAGGTCGATGTGAAGATCGACGTTACGAATGAACCACGGTGCTCCCGTAGCTCGGCGCATGAACCTATTCTGTAAGGTCTGTAACCTATGGATCCTGTGTGCCTTGGTGTGCGCGAACACTACGCTTGCATAGGTCATGATCGGCCGTATGCAAGCGGTGTATAATCGGACCTTGCTGTTCAAGGGTAGTTTCGACCTAGCATGGAGTAGGCTGTGGAGGCGTCCCATCACAAAGGCTGCACGATCGCGTACAATCTTTATGTGGGGTGCGAAGCTAAGTCGGTCATCAAGGGTCACACCCAAGTATTTAGCTTGCCTGCTCCAGGAGACAGGTTTGCTAAATAGCTGGAGGGGTGGGATGTTGTCTATAGAGTAGGAACGGGCAGTTCTGCGTGTGAACATGACCGCCTGACTCTTTTCTGGATTGATTTCGATTCTCCATTTCCTGAACCAATTGGCTAGGGCGGTAACCGCTGTTTGGAGAGTTTTAACTACTGCTGTCGGGGTCCTGCCTGCACAGTAGAGTGCGGTGTCATCAGCGTAAAGCGCTTTTTGGACTCTGTTAAACTGGGGCATATCGCTAGCATATAGCGTAAATAAGAATGGGGAGAGGACCGATCCCTGAGGGACGCCGGCCTTGATGGGGTGGGAGGTAGACAGCGTACCTTCCACCCTGTAGCGAAAGCTGCGGTGACTCAAGTAGTCGTGTATAATTAAAATTAAATAATCTGGGATCTTTAGACGATAAAGCTTGTGAATGAGGCCCTCGTGCCACACTTTATCGAATGCTTTCGCTACGTCTAGGAATAATACACCGGTGTATCTGTTCATCATGAACTGACCACTTGTGTATTCCACCAATCTGTGGACCTGTTGTACGCAACTGTGCCTCGCACGGAAGCCGAATTGCGTGTCTGGAATGAGGTTGTTATCCTCGGCGAATGATCTAAGTCTGCTAAGGACTATGCGCTCATAAAGCTTGCCTAATCCTTTTAGTAGACTTATCGGGCGGTAATAGTTCATTATAAATTTTAATATATATATAGTTAAAATTTGTAAAAATTTCTATAGCGCGTTTTAGACTCTAATATATGTCCTCTTAGAATCCATTAACTTTGTTACAGCGCCATCTAGTAATAAATTATGATCCTATTTAAAAAAATCTGAGTTACTCCCTAGTCGCGCCTAAAGAAGTTTTACTTCAAAAAGAAAATAAATAAATGAAATAATCCAAGAATATGACATAATACTTCCACATTCCCACCGAAACTCAAGAAATATTGACAGCAGCAAGTATTGCTATTATAATTGTTTCACTTTGTTAGTATCACAAATTTAATGTTATTCACCTGACTAAAATTTGTTCTACTCTTCTTCTTCTTCTTATGTATTGGCAATCAGCTACATATACGAGCTATTGGTGTCAGTGTCAAGTTATAAATATTTTCACGTTTTTAGTCTTTCAAGTCAGTCGTTGTCTAAGTCAAACTGTACCATTAACAGTGCAATGGCCACACTGTTAATGGTATCTTGTGGGAATTTTGATGGAAAATGAAAACGTTGTAAAGCACTTTTATATGATATTCACTACATCCTAGTATCGCCGCACATCACATTACATAAAATGCCATCAAAATTATCTAATATAACACGTTAAAACACTACGATATCGAATATAATACAAGATAATATAATACATGACGTTTTCAAATTCTCGTCAAAAGTCGTCTTGTTCTACTCTATGATGACGCAAATTTAAATAAATTTCTTTAATAATAATGTCAGTACTTGGCTTACCACATAACATAACTTTAGACAACAATACTATCGAATAGTTGCTTGCTATCGATAGTCCAAAATAGTCGATACTATCGATAGTATCGATAGTTTTGAGTTAAAACTAATGGTATTAGCGATACTATCGATAGTATTGATACTATCGAATGAATCACTATCGATAGTATCGATAGTATCGATAGTATCGTTGTTATTGATAGTATTGCTCGTAGAGAGCTATCGATACTATCGATAGTATCGATAGTATTGACGTATTACAATACAATCGATATACTATTGATACTATTGCTTATACGTAAACTATCGATTGTCAATGTGTCTTGTCTTGTCCCAACATTACTGTATGGAAGCGAGAGTTGGGTATGCAGAAAAGAGTATGATAGTAAAATTAATGCGGTCGAAATGCGATCTCTGCGGAAAATCTGTGGAGTTAGGCTGAGCGAGCGGATTCGTAACGACGACGTAAGAGAGCGAGTAGGTATGAAAGAGAGTATTGGTGTAAAGATGCGAAAGGGAATGCTCCGATGGTTCGGACATGTGGAAAGAATGCCGAACGAACGCCTGGTTAAGAAGATATACAATGCGAAAGTGGAAGGATGTAGGTACCGAGGGAGACCGAGACTAACCTACCTAGACCAGATCGGTCATGTACTGAAGGAAGGTGGAGTCAAGAGTCTCCGAAACCGGCGAGCGTGTATGAAGAGAATTATGAATGTTGAGGAAGCGAGTGAAGTATGCAGAGATAGAGTTCTCTGGCACTCTGTTCTCTCTGCCTACCCTGCAAGGGATATGGCGTGATGATATGTATGTATGTATGTATCGATTGTCAACTATCGTAAGACAATTGATTGTCTATCGATAGTAGACTATCGATATGCAACACTAGTATACATACAGACCGTTCACAGTAAGTTATCCCCTGCTAAAATAGGGCGTCATGTTGGCACTATGCTTGTCAATCTGTCATTGTCTGATTGTTGTCGGAGTGTCGTTTTTGTGGTATTATTTAATACTTTCTGAATTAATCATGGCAAAGCCATTCAGAAGCAGTGTAAGAGAGATTGTGTTGAAGGTGCGTGCCTTTTGTGAGCCAGAAAAGGCAAACCATACCCCGTTAATTCCACTCAATCAAGTGCGATCTCGCGTCGCCGCCATGACAGGTTAGTAAAATAGGGATACCAGCTACAGATATAATGCCTTAAGAATGGGTAATAAGAATTAATTTAATAACATAAAGAATTAAAATAATAAAATATATATCTTAGTTATTTTCCTTTATCTCGTTATGATATTGCCCTTATTGGTGTTTATATTAATATTTAATTTTATAAAAGAATACAAATTTTATGTTTCAGGCGTGTCGGAGAAAACAGTTAGTAGAATATCTAAAGAAGGTGAAGTAGCTGCGTTTACGTCTCAAAAACTCAAGTCTCCTGGCAAAAAATCGTCATAAACGTAAATCGGTGGATCTCGATGATTTTGATTTATGCGCAATAAGAAATAAAATCCATGAAATGTATACTGTGAGAAAAATTGTTCCTACATTGAATAAATTACTCGTGGAAATTAAGAATGATATAAACTATGATGGAGGTCGAACGACTTTATGGAAAATTTTAAATCGAATTGGATTTAAGTATAAGAAATGTTATTCAAAGCGGAAAATTTTGATGGAAAGACACGATATAGTTGCATGGAGACGCAAATATATCGATGCTATGAGGCAAAATCGTACAGACGGTCGGCCCATAGTTTTCTTAGATGAAACATATATTCACGCATCATATGCTGTGAAAAAATGTTGGCAAAAAGATGATGAGGACGGAGTTTTAACGAATGATTCTGCTGGAACGCGATGGATCATTGTTAATGCAGGTGGAGAAATGGGGTTCATTCCTAATGCTCAATTGATTTTTAAATCACAGAGTGAATCAGGGGATTACCATGACGATATGAATAGAACAAATTTTATGAAATGGCTTTCAGAAAAACTTATACCTAATTTGCCTCTGAACTCCTTAGTCGTCATGGATAACGCTCCCTCTCATACGGTTTGCACCGTATTATAGGATAGGTGAATAAAGCACCTACTATGGGTTCCTCAAAACTGCAAATGCAAAATTGGATTACAGATAGAGGATTATCTTACTTACTAACAATGTTGAAAGCAGAACTTTATCAAATTATAAAAGAGCACAAAGAAGCGCCGGTTTATGAGGCTGACCAACTATTGATGAGTCATGGCCATAAAGTGGTTAGGTTGCCCCCCTACCACTGTGACTTAAATGCAATAGAGTATGTGGAGTCTTTTAAAGAAACGAGTAGCTAGCAATAATGTCGGCTAAGAAGCTGGAAATATAGTGAAGTTAACAGAAGAAGCTTTTTCATCTATAACCCCTTAGGATTGGCAAAAACAGTGTGAACACGTAAAAAATTTAAAAGACAAATTTTATGAACGTGACGGCTGCATGGATAATATTACTGATAAATTCATAATTGAACTAGGTAATGACAGCAGCACCGATTCGGATACAACAGATGATGATAGTGAAAGTGACAGTGATATGTCTGGAATCGTATCTTTCGACCATAATTACTGTCAGAAAAAATGAAATCAATAAATAATTTAAAATTCAAATTGTTTCATCATTTACAACCTTCCTAGTCTTATAACTGTACGTTATTTAAAAATAAGCAATTAAAACATTAATGTGGTATAATAATGTGTTGGTACTGGGGCGAAAAAGTTACATATATTGTTGGCAGCACCGTAGACAATGCTGCCAATTGTTAAGCCAGGGGACATCTTATGGTGAACGGACTGTACATTATATAATGACTATAGTTCATCTAATCTAAGAAGTGTATTTTGACGTTTTGCATTTTTTAATACACAATAACCTCGGTCAAACGTATACACATGATTGTAAACACTAAATCTGAAATTTTAAACAACTATTAAGTTATTTACATAATTAACATTGCGGGTGACTTTCTTGTACAATAATCTAATGTTGAAACTCGTAAAACTAATTTAAAATAGAAATAACATGGTAAATAGTAATTGTTAGTGACGACCTAACAATGTCACGTCATCACGTTCTATACAGTAGTGCTTCACAACTTCCAATTCACGATTATCCAAATAAACGGTAAAAATATTAGAATTACAATTAATCGAATAGAGATTTTGACAGAGATGTACATTTCGACACTTTGATTGATGAGGAAATAATTATTAATGTTAGCGACGCTGATAATTCAAGTAATAATAGTAATTCTTAATAAATAGCCATTTGCAAATCCAGTTTTTGTTTTTAATTAACCTAATCCTATTAAATATGATGAATAGATTCTATGCTGAAATAATTAAATTTGTGTAGTACTAATTTAGCACTTAATTTATTCATCACCTTTTTGAAAAATAAAAAATAAACCGATTATTAATTATAAAGAATCAATATCGATTTGTCAGTAAAATCGGATATTTTCGATAGCGATTATTTGGTTCACATACCTAGACAACTTACTCAGACAGCTGTCAAAGTGCACTTCTTAGATTAGACAGACTATAAGCAGTTTAGTTTTTTATTAATTGCAATTAAACGACAAAGAATTACCAAACCATTTTCGAAAGAAAACAGCGCGTTGCGATTATGAAGCTTTTAAAAAAATAAATATTTTGATACATTAATTTTTACGGTCGTTATCCTGCCAGATACAAAATATTTTATCCGACGTCCTTGAATATTTTTTTAATCAACTATTTTCTTACTTTAAACAAAATAATTGCTTTTTAAAAATATCAAATACGTTTAAACGAATGTTTTTCTTGACATATGTATTATAATATTATCCTATAAGTGCAATGTGAGAAAAATACAGTCATTTTTATGTTTGAAAACTGCTTGATTTTCATATGTCGAGAGTAGAGCTAGACCTCAACGCTTCGCTTATGAGGCGTGCAATATAGTTATGAAATATAACGCAGTAACATTTGATGGTAGTATCTACATTTGTCTGAATTCGAGGAAATTCCCATACCATGGTTTATACGCACGACTTTTTCCGACTTTTGAAAACATTACAAGATATATACCTAAAACAAGATTTCAAAAAGGAACATAGTCTAAAATTACTGAAAATAAGAACATTGAGGATGAGTGGCAAATAAATTTATTTAAATTTTTGTTTTTACTATGTTGTAATCAATATTATATTATACCAATGTAGGTAAGTTCTTCAACCTAATAATAAATGTGGGTAATTGTTTTAAATAAATGAGTTAAGTACGAAATCTGCCGCTTTCAACATTACCTATTGTTTTCTACTATATTTTTTATTATTAAGTAGATATTTTTAGTTTTTAGTAGTTCGCAACACTGACCACTAGTTCATACGTAGTATCTCTTACTAGTCTGTGGTTCATAGAAGTTTTGGCGCGAATGTGGAAATGTCATGTCACGCTCTTGTATTATATTCATTTCTTTAGTGTTTTGTGGTGTTATATTGAATAATTTTGCTGGTATTTTATGCAATATGGTACAGTTAAAGTGCTGAAGTGTAGTGAATATGGTATAATAGTGGTTTACGTGTATTTTCATATTTGTCCAAAATTCCCAAAGAAAATCATTGATTAGGTTATCAGCGCCCGATTAATGGTAACGACTTGACTTACTGACAGACAATGACTATTAAGGCTACATAATATGAAGAAATGATGAACAATGTATGAAAAATAATTAAATAAGACTTGGCTGTATGGGCTTTGATCCCTTTGCCTGTCCGAATGGACGAACAGAACCAAAAAAAAAAAAGTCTGTGGTTCATACTTTGTGTCACTGGTCACCATTTCGCAATAGTTAAAGAATAATTTTTCTTTGTTATTGTTTCTAAAACCTTCTCCAGTTTCTTAGTTTTTGGATTACAATTTGTTTAAAATTATATTGTTTACAGTTGAGGCATCACGTCATTATCAGTGTTGGTGGAAATTTTATAGAAATAGAGGTAACCTATATTGTATTCTAGTTACCATGCCTGATTCTTTTACGTGTATAACATGCCAGGTGATGTTCAAAACGCCTGAATTACAGCGGGAACATTATAAACAAGACTGGCATAGGTATAATTTAAAAAGGAAAGTAGCATCAATACCTCCTGTAACTCTCGAAGAATTTGAACTGCGAGCTAAAGAACACAGAGAGCTAAGCCAGAATGAAAATCGAGACGAGTCACAATATTGTAAATATTGCTCAAAATTATTCAACACAAATAACGCGTATAACAATCACTTGAATAGCAAGAAACATAAGTTGTGTGAGGAGAGGTTCGTTGAAAATAAGGAGGAGGAACACAGTACCCCCTCAGATTCAGATAGTTTTGTAAAAGTCGATACAAGCGCGCAGCATTCAATCAAACCCAGCAAATTTGTTGTAGTTAATGGTAACGACTCTGATGAAGAAGATATTGAAACTGATTCAGACATTGAGGAGGTATGAATTATTCCTATTATCTTAATATTCACACAAATGGTGCATTATTATCTAATTTTCTTAAATGGCTTCCATTTACTATTTTAGTCAAGCTTAAGTTGTGCAATAGGGTTTTTGCTTGTACATTAATTTATTAATTAGTTGCCTTTTTTGTATTGATAACATTTTGGTACAATGTATTTTAGTCTAGCATGAATGAATATGTTCAGATTGTGAGTGATCCTTAGCAGATCGATATGGTGTCTTATGTATTGGTGGAAGAAACTGATACAAAAAAATTATTGACTATTGCTAGGGATATGTTTTACTATTGGTTTCATGTTTATATCAAAAGGTTTGATTTAGCTAATTTGGCTTTATTTTAGTCAATTATCAGTAGCAATTCATATTATTATATTATGATTTAAATTAAGATTTTTCACTGTTATATAATACAATTAAGTAGATGACATGCTCACTACAGTATTATAGCAATATAGTAGTAGCACTATAATAATATAGTGTAACGTGTTAATAATAACACGTTGTTAACGGGGCAGCTAACGTGTTAATAATAACACGTTAGCTGCCCCGTTGGGCTATATGTCCGACAAATGAGTGTATCATTCAGGCCTTGTCGGACTATATGACTGAAAAAAAACATACCTAAATTCAACATATCTGTGTAGCCTGTTGGGTGTATTTTCAAGCCTAAAATACGATATTGAGTAAAAATTTGCAAAGCATTTTTTTACAATTTGTTATAATAGACTATGACAGTTAACGTGTTAAATAGAGTATTTTCTTTAATCTTTACATTGAAATAAATCATTATAATTTTCTTATCAATTGTTCAACCCTCATTATCCTGCTTTTATTTCAATTAATTGGGGTTGACACAATATGTACTCTTCCACTGTATATATTGCAAAGGTTTTGTCAGCAAATTTATGACTAGCGACTTGCCTGATGAGAACCCTCTTTGGGAATGTAATTGTTTACTAGGTGGCATCAGGTGAAGTTAACCCAGGTCAATATAAAGCTCTTAGTTATCTTTATAACATTCACAAGCAATCATATTTATTTAGATTAAATAATTAAATATTATTTCAGCTTGACTCTGATGAATGGGAGGAATGTCGTATCAAGGTCAGCGATTCACTAATAAAGCCAAAAGACTGCCTGTTTTGTGGACATCATAGTAAAAATATGGTGAAGAATCTTAAACATATGTCTGAAAGTCACTCCTTCTTCATACCTGATGTAGAATACTGTGTTAATATTAAAGATTTACTTCTGTATTTAGGAGAAAAGGTATGATATAGTTGTGTATTTGTACTTGAAACTAATTATTTTCAGATTTTTATTATGCCTTAGCTATAGCAAAGGTACTGTAGAAGATATAAATGTCCTGCAATTATATGATTTTTTTAAAGAATGTTCACATTTTCAGTTCTATATCTGCTTCTGTTAGTTACAACAATATATTTCCAGACAAGCGTTACTTAGATATGCACAGATGGCGTAGTGGTTAAGATACCAACCTGTGCCATGGGTTCGATTCCTATGCAGGACAATACTTTGTGCGAACCACATGTGGTGTTGTTCTGAGCCTAGATGTGATTCGTCTGTTTTAATTGTGTGTTTGTAAAGTCCCTTGCAATACAAGGATTATTTCCTTAGTGTAGGTTGGTGTTTAAAAAAAAAACAATAACGTTATAATGGACTAGCGATGAGACGAATGGTATTTTTTTCAATTCGAATCAATCGAATTAAAATTATTATTGATTCGAATCACAATTCGAATTGATTCGAATCGTCACGTGGGAGTCGTCAAATCGCGCGACGAATTCGCGAAAGCATTACAGTCGAATTCGTACTCGTATGTCGAGTTATCCGCCTGTTAAGCCGAGTTGGCGAGTTAATAACTCGTTTACATTATTATTCATTTTAAATTATTTATACTGTTTGTTGTATTACCAATATTTATAACTACAGGAACATAGTTTACACGAATCTGTTTCCATCTTCATTTTTATTAAAAAACTCCCAGTTCAAACTTTTATTTCCTCTAGACGACTCTTTGCAAATGTAATAGGTACGTTAAACGAATGGAATTGTATTCAACCAATTCGTGATTCTTAGAACATTTCATGTATTTTCGTATTTTCTCACTCGTAGAATTCATTCGTTAGATTATTCGACTCCGTAATAGAACGAGAGCGCGAATCAACGAATGTCCAATTAAGCCGAGTCGACTGATCGCTGCGCCGCAGCGGTCGCCCGCGCTGCAAGTAGGTACGACACGAGTTAACGAATTGATTCGGTTTCGGTCAAAGGCGATTCGAATGGACGAGTCAATAGTCTTATTCGAGTTATTCGAATTAAACGATTCGAATTACCCATCGTTATAATGGACTGACTATCAGGTTTGCGTTCAAACATAAAATACCTGTAGCTGCAATATTTTAAATATTTTTGTTACTGTCATTTCACCTTCTAATAATTTGTATTCTTTATTAACTAGTAATAGATTTAGTTTAATCGTAACTAGATTTAGCATCATTTCATCAGCACACATATAAATTTTATGGTACCTGATTTAACTCTGTTGTTTATACAAGTGTAATATTGGTGTAAGTTTTTTAAATATTATGCAATAACCACTACTGAAAACAATCTCAAGGCAAAACCAATAAGACTGAAGCTGAATACCTATTAGCAAATATTTTTAACTTTTATTCTTGAGATTATCTGTGAGGGAGTAAGAATACAATTCACCACCCCTCTATCTTTCCCATGGATGATCGTAAGAGACGACTAACTGATATAAAACGTATATAACATCTATGCAAGAGAAGGAAAACTCGAAACAAAACCCTATACTAACATGTATGACCAGCACAGTATACTACTTCCATTACGGAGGAGCCCTTAGCCCAACAATGGGACATATATGGGCTGTGATGATGATGATTCCTGAGATATGCACATTTAACAGTGCTTATTGTTACGTTATAGTCCTTGATTTGGTGTTATTTCCTTTCTTTTTTTCTTGTTGACAGAGTGAAAATACAATTCATCCTTTCCTATCTTGTATGGGGGTTTGTGGAAGAGACTCGAACCCAACATTGGGACATATATCAGATGATTATTTCTTGATAAAAAAAAAAGAAAATTAATTTGAAAATCCTTTAATTTTATATTTAGTGACTTGTAAGTGTAGAAAAAGGCAGTGTTACATATACAAATGTGATTACAACAATTGATGTCATAACATGCATTTAAAATGCATTATAAAATTATACTTCTAAAATACATTATGTTATCATAGTATTTTTGTGACTTATATTGTCATGTGTTTATTTTACAGGTATCCCAAGGTTATATGTGTCTTTGGTGCAATGATACAGGGCGAACATTTTATTCTATGGAAGCGGCTAGAGCTCATATGATTGATAAAGGTCATTGTAAAATGCTTCATGAAGGTGTAGCTCTAGCAGAATATGCAGATTATTATGATTACAGGTATTTGTTTATATTAATCATATCAAATTGTATTCTTACTCTGTCACCACACGGAAATACCGTGTGGTGACAGAGTAAGAATACAATTTTCACTCCCTTTCTTACTCGTGGACGACTAAGGGATATAAAACGCATATAACATATAGATGTTGTCTCGCATAGGCGAGAGATGGAAAGCTCGAAACAAAACCCTATACCAACACGCCTGACCAGCATGGTATGGTAGGTCATTTCCCTTCCATTATGGAGGAGGCTTGAGCCCAACAGTGGGACATATATGAGCTGAGATGATGATGATGAATCATATATTGCAAAAAAAAAGCTTTTGTAATTTGCTTACAATATAATTTTTAACTATAATAGGTATGATAACCTTGTTTTTATACAAACTACTTAGGGTCAACATTGTACTTATTGCAAATGTTTCGGCCATAGTTTCATGACCTGTCTGACGTCAACTCTTTTTGGAGGTGTAATTGTTGACCAACATCAGATGACGTTGGTCCAGGTCTATGTAATAAAACTCTTACTCGTCTTTTACGATACCCACAAACAATGTAAGGATTAATAGTATACATATTATTATGCACAAAATTAGTAGTAATTGTCAACTATAGTATGCCACCCTAGCCGAGGCCGCAGGTCACTGAACCGGGGAAAAGTCCGTCACCCGTAGAGAGGCTGACCGCCTGAGAGCGACGCCCCGGCAGCAGACCGGGGCGTCGACGGGGTTGGTACCCGAAAGGGTAACCCGCCGGATGTCAAGGAAGCGGTACCAGTGGCCGGCCTAATGGCGATGGGGACGGAATGCGGTGGTTTATGGGGCCACGCTCCGCCCTTCCGTCGCCCCGGACGGAATAGACGGCGTGTCCAGACCATTATCCCTTTGTAAGAAGGAAAATAGGATTAGTTGGACAGCAAAAAATCTAATGTTAATTAAATATTTATTTTCCAGTGCCTCATATCCAGATTATCAGAAGGAAGGTGGTGAAAGTATGGATGTAGATGAAGAGGTAGAGGGACCAGCAACTTTGGATAGTGATGATTTCCAATTGGTCCTGCCTTCCGGTATTACTGTTGGCCATCGATCTCTAATGAGGTAAATGATAATAAAATTTGCAATATTTGGCTTTTACTCTGGTCATGCAGTCATTATTGTTACTTAAGGTAATACAAATTTTGATTTAAATCAAGCTATCTATTGCACGACTCATGCAGTCACTGTAACAGATTTAACAGCATTTAAAAGTCCTATGATGTGACTCTCTCTGCATTAACTGGTACTCTTTTTCTTATCCCAATTACTTGCCGCCTGCCTGACGTCAACCCTCCTTAAGAATGTAATTGTTAATCAAAGGGCTTGGTCGAAGATGGTGTTGGTCTAGGTCGGTATAAAGCTCTTAGTCACCTTATACGACATCCACGAGCAAAGTAAGTTGGTAGTATTCATAGCTGCCGTTTTTATTCTATTTTATTAATTAGGAGGTTTGTCGGCAACCGACCTTGCTATTCCCATAGTTAAAATAATCTAATTACTAACTTAACCTAAAATATCTAAATAGATATTCATGAGGATCCTGGCTTCATCTGATGAAGCCAGAATGCTAATACACTGATCAACATTCTTCCTAATATTGCTATCCTGTAGAAAATTATTACATAAGGCGTTGCCCTGGGCACATTCCACCAACATATGCTGTGTGTCTTTAATCGAATTACAATACGCACAGGGATTATGAATAATTATTCATGCGTCATATCTACATCAGAAGTAATTAACAAGTTCATAACGTATAAAACTAATTGATAAGATAATATGTTATTTTGGTGCGTTTAAATCAAGTGTAGCATGCTTATCAAGCACCTATTGTGTACCTATAGTAAATTTTTAATTTAATAAATTAAATTATTCGTATATTTCACCCTGTCACGAAATTTAATTGTGCTACATTACACAAATTAAAAAAGAACGACATTAGTTTTTTTAATCATAAATTTTATTTCTAGTGATAGCTTATTGAGCTGTTAAAAGGTTGTAATATCTTGTCACTATCGATAGTATGAGAGCGTCCGGTGCTTTCTTGCCGAGTCATTGATACGACTAGGACTGGAAGCACCGGATGGTTTGGCCGCGAAGTTAGATCATAACCCATCAAATTAATAAAGGCTATAATATATTTTATTATGATTATTATATACTATCATATACAATGTTTAAGTGTTGAAATTATAGTGAGTTTGACACATATGTAATAATACTCACGTGTTAGAGTCTATTATGTCGATCCGGGTTTCGAGCATATCCGATGCTGATCATCAGGACAGGTGCGCAGCTGCGACTGCGAGCCCCCAACGCACACTGTATTAATATTATTTTTGATTTACAATGTATTAATATTATTTCAGATATTACAAACAGAATTTAAATGAGAATAGTCAAGCACTAGTTAAAAAATCAGACCGAAAATTGCACAGGCTCCTTGGTGTATATAAAGCGCTCGGCTGGGCACCTAAGGAACAAGCTTTGGCTGCTAAGTAAGTAAACACTGTTCTATTTGCTTTTGTAATTATTAAATAATATCCACTAAATAATAACTGTTATCTCAGTGTAGGGACGGACTAATAATACCCTATGTGGCCACTTCTTTAGTTTCCCTTGAGAGTTTTAACAACCACGGTATATAGTACCAAGTATACTAAGCATGGGGATTACAGTTTTTCACACCCTTCATAGTGTAGTCTCAGTCCCATGGTGAGACTGAAATATACATACATAGCTTCACGCCTGTTTCCCAGAGGGGTAGGCAGAGACTATGGATTGCCACAAACCACGATCCTTGCATACTTCCATCGCTTCATTCACACTGAAATAATATTGCTATTAGAGATTGTAATTAGTTACATAGTTCATTTTGAAATGACCATATCGTTTTTCTGAAGACAACGCCTCGTACTAAAAAATTAATCCTTGCGTCGCGAGGGTCTTCTTAAAAAGTAACGGATACAAATTGTATTCGGACTCGGAAAAATAATTTGTGGATGGTGGTGCACAAGGAATTATCCTACGTGGAGATTGAACCCCTGACACTTGGCATTAACGATCGGTACCATGTCGACAATGTCCTTCATCAAAAAGGAATATACTCATGTAGTATGAGTAATAGTAATGTATCTTTTACAATTTTAAACCAGTCGTAGTATACAGCCAAGACCCAACTTTGCTTCTACGGGTGACTGGACCAGGGAATTAGTCCGTCACCCGCCGAGAGGCTGACCGAGAGGAAAATACCGACGTCCTCCCGGAGGGGCCTCAGGGGCGCATTTGGTCGGGCCGGCCACTGACGATAAGTTAAACTGCTTCGGTGGCCGGTTCAACGACGAAGGCGAGGTTCACGGGTGGGTTACGGGTGTGCGTGCTTACGCCCCTCTGTCGCCCCAGACGAAGTGGTGCGAGGAGTGCGCCGACTGTAGTCCATCTCCCCAAAAAAAGCGTAGTATTTTTAAAAATCTGCCCCACTTGAGCAGGTCACATAGTGAAGGTACGTTCCCTACTATAATATCCTAAACTAAACTATGTATATTGTTGTTTCAGGAAAGCGCGAGATATACACTTTATGAAACGTGTACAGGCTAAATGGCAGATGAAACTTTCATTAAGGGCTAATAAGTTCCAAAAACATTACCGAGCACAAGTTAATTTCTAAAAACATAATCAAATACTACATTAATTGTTATCTAATTCAATGATTACATTTCAGTCATATAGTTGCAAAGTCAAACATTTCATTGTACTTAGATCAAAATTGATAATGTTTATATTTATTTATTGGCTAAAGTTATATAATAATTATGTTATTTAAGCCTGGTTTATATAGTCTGCCTATGGATATGAATGACATACTTAAATTTCAGATTGAAATCTAAGGATTGTATGTAATAAAACTATTAGAAATACACAGAGATATACATATAATACAGTATATAGCACTAATGTGGCTTACCCTTTACAAGAAATCTTTATCTTTGATGTAAAACATCATCAAAAACGTGCTATAATAAATTGTATTACAATCTGTTTAGCATTTTTAGAGAAATAATACAAGAAAACTTCTATATACCTAGTGGTCTGCCGACGTGGATAAACGTTGAAGAGATTAAATCCAACAATGAAATATTTTTACTAGTGTTTTTTACTACACATAGACACTATTATTAATTGGATATACACATATTTAACAAGGAGTATTTAATTTTCTCGCAACACATTCTTGGTGCGTAATCAACAAAGAAAGCACATTATTAAAAGTATTCAAAGAAGGAAAATGGACAGCTGAATTTGAAACATCGTTGAGGTTACAATTTATGTTATATTAAGCCCTTACATTAAATAAATACGTCATTAAGGCAATTAAAAAAAGAACATAATGCACAAATGTTATATTGTTTGCATTTTTAAAATAAATATGTACACAATTTTATAATTATAAAAGAAAATAGTAAATCGTTGTCTACCAATAAATGCCTATTTACTATAGAAATATTGTTTAGTAATATTTACCTTGTAGAGCCCTAAAGTTGTATGTATAACATAACAGCAATAATATAAATGAATCAAAGGTTCACGTAATGGCGTTATAATTTGTATCAAAATTTTGCCTTTTAAATATTTATAGAGTTTAATTTCAGTGAAAAGAAGAATTAGTTTCGTAGCCGACTTATACAACACTGCCTCCACACGGCAAAATCTGTTCCGCAGACGGCTCGCTTACAGAGAGCTGCTAATTTGTGTTGTCAATGTAAAGTACGTCTTCAGAGGACGCTCAGAAGTTCCCATTTCAATGAACAGTATTTTGCTGTGTGAGAGCGCTGTTGTATAAGTCGGCAATGACACTTAAATTGAACCAGCAATTGTTTTACTATTATTTTACTTTGATGTAGTTATAAAATCAAACTGTTGAAATGTAAATAAGTGACGAAACAATATACGTTTATATAATATATTTGTTTTTATTCATGTTCCAAATACTTGTATGTTTTTACATTTTTATTTTCCTGTTTTGCCAAATCTCGACTTGCTGAACTATCTACTAAAGTCCACGGTATCTTTACCGGATTTCTGTCCAACTTCAAACTTATCCTATACAATGGAAACGTCGTTATCTTTCCTTTAAAATAATGCGATATCACTTTAGATAACCCTTCGTGGATAACGAACTGGGGTTCTATGTCGGGAATCTTATCAACATATTTATTGATAACTTTTTTTATTTCTTCTTCGATTATATCTGTTTGTTTTGGGTTTAAACAGCTAGTCAAGCTGATCATAGTCATCTGTAAACATCGAAATTTTTTATTAATCTATACAGGGTGGAAGTGGACCGCTCCCGAAAACAAAGACAGGTGACCCTACTAGTCCTACTTGTAATGATAGGCTAGAAAAAAAATAATATTTCATATAATAATAATTCATTTATAAATAATTAAGCATATTAAATGCTAAATTGCAGTAATTTAAAAAAAAAAAATATTTAAAAATCAAAAAACCCGACTGCGTAAAAAGTAACCAAAACTACGTACATAATAAAAAAACTGAAAAGAAAAAAACAAGCACATGTCCGGTGGTCTAGAATTCGGTACGGAACATGACAACGGAACAGTCGGGATCCACTGAAAAATTAGATTTGCTGTCGAATAATGAATCCCGACTGTTCCGTTGTCATGTTCCGTACCGAATTCTAGACCACCGGACATTTAAGTGCTTGTTTTTTTCTTTTCAGTTTTTTTATTATGTACGTAGTTTTGGTTACTTTTTACGCAGTCGGGTTTTTTGATTTTTTTAATTTTTTTTTTATTTTATACTTTTTAGTTATGAATACCTAGGTAGCTATAGTTATCTTATTTATTAATAAGTAGGTAAGTACCTAACTATATACAGTTTTTCGAATGAAGTTGAGTACTAAATCGTTAGAAATTGGAGATGGGCGACAGCGTCAGACATTAGATACTTTAGGTAGGACTACCTATGGTATATTGGACAATATACCTACTAGATGCTTCAGTATATGTCTATCCACATCCAATTATATGAATTTTTCGTCTTTTCATCGTAAATTTCTACTGTCTAAACACCTATTTGTGAGAAAGGTTGTTACGAAACTTTAAATCGATATAGATCCTAAACGGCCAGTAAAATCGAAAAATGTTGAGAGAAAACTAATAATTATTTTTAAATACCTATTTTACGATACCCCACTCGACATAGTTTGTTGACTTTATTTTTTTAATTTTCACAATATGGCGTCCAGTAGTCGCCATATTGAATTTTCAATAACGTTATATCTTTAGTGGCACTCGCCGGATTAAGAGGAATCGATTGACGTGCGAATCATAAAAATCGGCCCAGGCGTTTGGTCTATATAGTGCTTCAAAGAAACATACAAACATACATACATACATAGACTGTTAAACACAATACCACTCCTTTGCGTCGCGCAGTCGGATAAAAAATCGATTCGGATGAAAAAATTTTTTTTCACAACTACTTTAAGTTTTTTTCACATTCCATCGTATTAGGACAGTGCCATGTAAGGATAATTCCATAAAAAATACGTAACTTTACTTAGATGTGAAAAGATGCAATCTAATTAAGAACCACGATTATTTATGTTCAAGAGTTCAACGACCTCGCGTGGTGAAAAAAAAATTTTTTTTCTTCCTAATTGTTTTTTTTTTCTAGCCTATCATTACAAGTAGGATTAGTAGGGTCACCTGTCTTTGTTTTCGGGAGCGGTCCCCTTCCACCCTGTATATAGCATCAAAGAAAGTATTTTACAAAATCCAAACCCAAAAGGAGAAAATTTTAACAGAGAATTTTCTGTGAAAAAGAAAATTAACTTCTTCAAAATTATACTCAAATACACTTCAGTAAAAAAAAATACACACATTTCAGCCATTGTCAATTTTTATCCTTAAGAGTGTAAAATAGGGGATTAAATTTTGTATGCATGGAGAGAAACCTTATTGTGTCAAACACATTTTTCCAACATAAGGACATCCATATGTATACATGGAGAAGGAATGAACAGAAAAGTATAATAGATTTAATTTTGGTAGACAGTCGCCTCCGAAGCAAAATATTGGACGCAAGAGCCTACAGGGGCCCCACAGTCGATACGGACCACTATCTCGTTATTGCGAGATTTAGTGGTCTGTTCAGAAAGTGGAGGCACTGGCGAGAGCGTGTCCACTTCGGAGGGCTCGAAAGAATAAAGGTTGAAAGGTTGCAAGAAGAGTGTGTAAGAGAAAAGTATGCAGAGGGTGTCCGAGAACGGCTGACGATGGCAAGCCAGCCGCAATCGGACATTGAAGAATGCTGGAGAGTATTGAAAGAGAGTATGGTAGACACAGCGAAAGAAGTATGTGGAAGTTCAAAGAAGCATAGAAACACAAATGGTGATGCATGGTGGGATGCGGAAGTGGCAGCTTCCGTAGAGCAAAAGAAGAAAGCGTGGCTGGACTATGTCTCTTCTTTGAATCTGAATGACAGTATGACTGAACAGAAGAAAGAAATATATCGGCAATGTAAGAATGACACCAAGGCCTTAGTGAAAGAGAAACGTGATAGAGCAAGTATGAGTGCAGAAGATAGGCTGACTAAAAACTTCGAGGGTAACACCAAACTCTTTTGGAGGGAGGTGAAGAAGTCTCGGGGTGGTTGGTCAGCCTTCAGAATGAATAAAATAAGGTCTAAAGGTGGAGACATTCTTACACAAACACAAGACGTGTTAAGCCGATGGAGTGAATATTTTGGCGATATGTATGCGGATACTACGGTTGGCGCCGGTGTCGCATGTGGTCTAGTAGATCAACATTCGGCGACGGCGTCCTCCGATGGCATCAGTATGGATGAAGTTGAATGGGCGATAAGAAGCTTGAAAAATGGTAAGTCAGCGGGCATTGATATGGTGTCTGCCGAGATGATCAAGCTTGGTGGCTCCTGTGTCCGGGAGGCGTTCCTGTTGCTCCTCAATTTATGTTGGCGCTCGGGAATGGTTCCCGGGGACTGGAATAGCGCAGTCATCGTGCCTTTGTTTAAAAACAAGGGTTCACGTTATGACTGCGCAAATTACAGAGCCATAAGCTTGACCAGTTTGGCAGCAAAAGTGTATGGTAAAATTATTGAAAGGAGACGGAGGATGGTGTCCGATGGTTTACTGTGTGAGACACAAGGAGGTTTCAGGAGTGGAAGGGGATGCATGGATCAAGTGTTCTCCCTGCGCAACATTGTGGAGAAGCATCTGGCCCTAGGTCAGAGGGTTTTCTGCAGTTTTGTGGATCTGGAGGGAGCATTTGACACGGTTGTACGAAAGGAACTTTGGGACATTTTACCGGAGTATGGTATTAACGGTAAACTGCTGCAGGCTGTGCAATCCAGTTACATGGGCTGTAGAGCCTGTGTGCGGCTGGATGATGGAATGTCGCCTTGTTTTGACGTCAATATCGGCGTTAAGCAGGGCTGCGTTCTATCAGCCAGGCTGTTTATCATATATCTGGATAAATGTCTCCAAAGGTTGAACGATATGAATGTGGGAGTCCAGATGGGTGACTCAGTGGTCTCTGCTCTGCTTTATGCAGATGATGCAGTCCTGCTGGCACAGTCAGCGATTGACCTGCAGACCCTAGTCTACACAATGACAGAAGATTGTAAGAAAAGGGGTCTACGCGTGAATGTGAGCAAAACCAAAATAATGGTCTTTGAAAGAGATGAAGCCAGAACAGATGTAAGAGTAACAATAGGTAATGATGTACTAGAGCAAGTGGATGAATTTGTATATCTTGGATGTGGATTTAGCCGAGATGGACGGTACACCACTGATATAGAGCGAAGAGTGAATGCGGGAAATAGAGTGAACGGAGCGTTGGGGCAACTTCTCGGCAGCCACCACCTCAGCCAGAAGGCACGTGTAACGTGCAATACATAACGCAGTGCTTGTCCCAACATTACTGTATGGAAGCGAGAGTTGGGTATGCAGAAAAGAGTATGAAAGTAAAATTAATGCGGTCGAAATGCGATCTCTTCGGAAAATCTGTGGAGTTAGGCTGACCGACCGCATTCGTAACGACGACGTAAGAGAGCGAGTAGGTATGAAAGAGAGTATTGGTGTAAAGATGCGAAAGGGAATGCTCCGATGGTTCGGACATGTGGAAAGAATGCCGAACGAACGTCTGGTTAAGAAGATATACAATGCGAAAGTGGAAGGATGTAGGTACCGAGGGAGACCGAGACTAACCTACCTAGACCAGATCGGTCATGTACTGAAGGAAGGTGGAGTCAAGAGTCTCCGAAACCGGCGAGCGTGTATGAAGAGAATTATGAATGTTGAGGAAGCGAGTGAAGTATGCAGAGATAGAGTTCTCTGGCA
The DNA here is from genome assembly GCA_905163515.2 of Lymantria monacha. Classification (NCBI taxonomy): domain Eukaryota; kingdom Metazoa; phylum Arthropoda; class Insecta; order Lepidoptera; family Erebidae; genus Lymantria; species Lymantria monacha. Next base: position 22,826,325 of record LR991082.1, read on the forward strand.
CTCTGTTCTCTCTGCCTACCCTGCAAGGGATATGGCGTGATGATATGTATGTATGTATGTATGTAAATTTTGCGGGGATACTTTTAATTGACTTTGTATTTAATTAAAGTTTTCTACTGAAATCATATTTAACTTTGATGTCATATCGTTTCTACGCAAAAGAAATCATGGGCAAATGCTAGTAAATTATACAGAATATATGATATAGTAATTTCTTCTCTTTTCTTTATTAGATTACATAACATTTTTACGACAACCATGAAAAGTGAATTAGTGGTGAATTTTATTATTACAATCTAACGGTACCACAAGAAATGAGTTAAATTACATACAAAATATGTAGCTTTCATTGTTCTGTCAAATGATACCATCCTTTCCTTTTTTTTTGTCTGGCAGAGGGCTGAACACACCCTGCTCGCCTTTACTGTCGGGCAAAGGAAGGGTGGCATGTTGCCCCATAAACGGTCGTATCATCATTTGGGCAGATCATCACTACTAGTTCCTTGTTATCGGCGGCCCTCGGATGCCACCCTCTATCAATATCCTGGCAAAAATGTGCTGAGATGTCGACGTTATGTGGTCGATCTCTGCGCATGGCAGCCTAATCCCCGGTCCATCTACCTACGACCGTAGCTAAGGCGGCATCAGATACAGTTATTCGAGCCCGCGTGCACTATCCAGATTGAATTAGCTCAGGTTGCTTTTGAAAAATATAATGAATTTCCGTCTGGTTAGTGTTTATGATCAGAAGAAAGGAAGGCAGTTGACTGTTAAGCTGTAAAACTTCCATCCGTGTATGGAGCAAGAAAACATGTATCGGTGATATCGCATAGATCGAGAAGCATAGCATAATATAAAGATGGCTTACCAAAATGAAAAACATGTTGGTCACATTTGTTAAGCTGCCAATACCTACCACCATATTTCATTAACAAAACGCATAAAAATATTTATATAGTTGCAAAATATATGTTTTCTTGATTAAAACTGGGGAATTTAAATTAGCAATCTTAAAATAAATTATCTTTTAATAATTATTAAGATATAATTGAGCAGTTTTTAGTTGTGTCTGTATGTATGTTGATATTTATTAGAATCAATAGGAATTGTTATTGAGAAGTGATGGCTGGGCTTAGGATGCCACAGTAAAGTAATGCAAAGTGGACTTCTGATACTGATTAGTTTAAATATCGATCGACGGAGATGAAATAAGGGATGTTGCGGATATGAGGTTTAGGATTTGGATAATAGAATAACATTATACCGGTTAAGTACCTATATGAAATTCTTTCGCATTATCCGACAATTTCCGATAGTTTTGGAAATGGATATTGAATTTTTAGGTAATGTTAAAAGAGTAATGCTTGTGTAGTAGTCATGTGCAAATCATGTCCTGGAGCGGATCGGACATGGAACGATTCCTTTTTCTGTTGGAACTATATCCAGGAAACATGTTCGCGGACCTATCTAGTTCCGCTGACCAATAGTACATGAATCCTATCCTATCGGTTCTAATGACATGATTATGCAATCCAATCCAACGTAACATGTGCGGACATAATTTTAATCGGCTCCAGCCATTCAAGATCCATATTTCGTAGTTTATAGCTCCTTTAAATTTAGTATTTTGAAGGAGCTATATATAAACTACGAAATACAAGTTATTTTTAGGTACCGTTTATTTGTCAGTAATTGTCGGCATATCAGTTAATTTACCCTCATACTTGACATGACAGGTTTAGGAGTGACAACCAAGATATATAGACGACGACGATATATAGAAGAATATTTAAACGCATGCATGACGCACACTTTATTACTCGGTCGTCGGAACGATTCGGTCGTCGGAACGACTCGGTCGTCGGAACGACTCGGACCTATGGAACTAGGTATCTCAGCTGTGTGGTTGGATTGGAACTAGATCGTTCCGGCAAAAGACATAGTTCTCGGAACTATTACGCTCCGGAACTACTCATCTCTATTGTGTAGTGATTATTGTATTATGCCGATTTGGAAAATCTTTAATAGTAGTAGGACCAGCCTGTAGATAGTTTTCTGTCTACAGCCGCGGGCCAGTCCGTCCGGGGTAGTACCACACTCTTGCAGGAAATCAGCGTCTGAGCAGTGGCAATGTGCTGCTGCGCTTCGTTCGGTGAGCGAGAGAGCCGGATGTCCAATTTTCAGGTTGGATTTGGGGCTTTCATTGGTAGCAGCGGCCTAGCTACCCTTTGTATGGCAAATGTCCATTGGCAGCAGTAACACTCACCATCAGGTGTGCTGCTTACTCGTTTGCCATCATAAGCAATAAAAAAAAAGGTCTTGTTTAGGCTGGTTGAGGTAAAAATTCTCCTAACATTTCTAAAACAGACACCAACTCTATTCAAAACTTTTATAAAGGTTTCGGATATATTTTCATATCGGATATACAATAGTTCTGGTAACGGTTACCAAACTTCATAAAGAGATGTTTGATTGTAACCCTTCGTCGATGTTTGACTGGTTATGGATTTACACGCCGTTCTTTTCATCCCTTTAGACAGTGAGATATAGAGTGTAGCTAGACTAGTGTAATGTGTGTAGTTATTAAATCGCTTTTGTGTCGAAAACATAGTACAGGGGTACAAGTTATAGCATAAGTAATGCGGTTTACTAACAAATAATGACGTTAAAATTAAATGCAAAATTAACTTGAGATATTTACTAGATTAGTAGATAGTTAAGTTACTACACTAGTACTAGTTTTTAAATTAATATACAAACAATAGAAATACATATTTACATAGCGGTACTCTGCTGGGTGCTTTATTGCAATATTGGAAACCTTTTTAAGTAGGTATTTTTATTTCGAATTCCTCTATATCGTTAACAATAAACTCTTATTTTTAATGTCTCCATGTGATGCCGGAATAAATATTTAATGATCACTATCTTTTCCTTCCTCATTTATATCATAAGAATCTATTGAGGAATGAAAGCAGATAGCAGACAATTGCAAGAAAAGGCATTCTTAAAGCCCTATACCAATTAATCTAAGTTATCTATACTTATCTAAGTTAGTATAATAAACTAATTTCCCTTATTTGGTAAAGCTTCATGTCAAATATTACCATGCACGTCATGTGATTACTACCTAAGAAATATAAGTATACTAGTACCTAACATGTGCTAGGTCATCATCTCAGTTTATGTACGTTCCACTGTTGGGTTCGAGCCTCCACAATAGGAGGGAAAATGAGCTATTATACCACGCTCGTCAGGCGGATTTGTATAGGGATTATGCCGAATTTCTCTTCTCTTACACAGATCGTTTTTATGATATCCACGGACAAGAAAGGTGGTGAAATGTATTGTTTCTTCGTCACCATAGCGGTGGTAAAATGTATTCTTACTCTGTCACCATACGGAAACTGTACTTGTGTACTACTTAGTTTACCTAAGTAAAGTATTAAATAAACTTTTTTGTTTTATTGATTGTTGGCATTTTGAGTTTGTAGGGATTACCCTGCATTTATCACTTCTTTACAGTCCATAAACATCCTAACGTGAGATATGAGTCTCTTCGACAATGGAACGGAGGTTAACCGAATATGTCGCAATGACCAGAGGGATCGTTTGAATCTCAATTCGAGTATTTTTCTTCTTTCGCCCTTAATTCGTTCCTTACGATAGCTAAGAAAGAAAGAGGTTTGGTGCTGGACTACATTCATATACCGTCTGCACACGGATAATTTATTCATCAGTTGGGTGTCATTCGAACACGGTGGAGTTATGTATATAGTCAATATGCTAAATTATAAGGGAAGGAAATCTTAGAATAAAATGCCATACCAACCCTTGTAACTAGTGTAGTATAGTAGCTTGATGAGCTCAGTGAGCTCAGATATTTTCCTAAACTACTGGGTTTAGTGATATTTGAGCTCACTTACTACTAAAACAAGGACCTACCCTGCAAAGGACATGGCGTGATGGTATGTATGTATGTACTTACTACTAAATAACTTAAAAAAATAAATCCCGTATTAATCGATTTGAAATATTCTCTTTTAATTAACCAAATTTTAATAGGATTACTTATATCTAACGATACAGTTTACAGCAAATATTATTAACAATTCAAACACATTATGATTTATGAAAACTTTAATATGTTAATTAACTTAAATTCCATTGCCTTAGATATTATTATTCTGAATTGGTAGATCTAATACACCAATTGGCGCAGTGCCTTTTCTTGAGAATCCCAAACCTGCTTTTAAGATACAGATTCCGGCTTCAATTGTCCGTCTTCTATCACATTCGTCACCAATTGCAGGATTGATCTCGACAAGGTCTATCGCCCTGAGTCGACCAGTTCCATGAACTATTTCCATCAGTTTGATTGCTTCACGCAATGATAGTCCTCCTCGTACTGCGAATAATAATAATAATAAGTTTAGATACTTAGATTAAGGGTCTGATGTAGAAGGTGGTATTAAGGGTCTGATGAAGAACTATTTGCTACTAGCTTCGTCCGGTGAGCGATAAAATCGGAGGCCCACTCTAACCCAATCTTAGGATACGCAGTAAGATGGCTGTGCTTCTGATAATGCGGTAGTCCTTGAACGATATTTACCTATTACTTGCTATCAGGTTAGCTGCGTGATCGCCTATTACCAAAACATTGAAAAAAGTAACCTGTTATTTTAACTGTTTCGTACCACATCCTGGGAAAGAAAAAGATTGAAGTCACAGCGTCGACAATAGTTACAAGGTATGTTAGTTTCTAATTCTTGTATATAATAATAAGTAAGTGATATACAGAATGAATTCAGAATGAATAAAATAAGGTCTAAAGGTGGAGACATTCTTACACAAACACAAGACGTGTTAAGCCGGTGGAGTAAATATTTTGGCGATATGTATGCGGATGCTACGGTTGACGCCGGTGTCGCATGTGGTTTAGTAGAACAACATTCGACGGCGGCGTCCTCCGATGACATCAGTATGGATGAAGTTGAATGGGCGATAAGAAGTTTGAAAAATGGTAAGGCAGCGGGCATTGATATGGTGTCTGCCGAGATGATCAAGCTTGGTGGCTCCTGTGTCTGGGAGGCGTTCCTGTTGCTCCTCAATTTATGTTGGAGCTCGGGAATGGTTCCCGGGGACTGGAATAGCGCAGTCATCGTGCCTTTGTTTAAAAACAAGGGTTCACGTTATGACTGCGCAAATTACAGAGCCATAGGCTTGACCAGTTTGGCAGCAAAAGTGTATGGTAAAATTATTGAAAGGAGAATGAGGATGGTGTCCGATGGTTTACTGTGTGAGACACAAGGAGGTTTCAGGAGTGGAAGGGGATGCATGGATCAAGTGTTCTCTCTGCGCAACATTGTGGAGAAGCATCTGGCTCTAGGTCAGAGGGTTTTCTGCAGTTTTGTGGATCTGGAGAGAGCATTTGACACGGTTGTACGAAAGGAACTTCGGGACATTTTACCGGAGTATGGTATTAACGGTAAACTGCTACAGGCTGTGCAGTCCAGTTACATGGGCTGTAGAGCCTGTGTGCGGCTGGATGATGGAATGTCGCCTTGGTTTGACGTCAATATCGGCGTTAAGCAGGGGTGCGTTCTGTCATTCAGGCTGTTTATCATATATCTGGATGTCTCCAAAGGTTGAACGATATGAATGTGGGAGTCCAGATGGGCGACTCAGTGGTCACTGCTCTGCTTTATACAGATGATACAGCCCTGCTGGCACAGTCAGCGAAAAGGGGTCTACGCGTGAATGTGAGCAAAACCAAAATAATGGTCTTTGAAAGAGACGAAGCCAGAACAGATGTAAGAGTAACAATAGGTAATGATATACTAGAGCAAGTGGACGAATTTGTATATCTTGGATGTGGATTTAGCCGAGATGGAAGGTACACCACTGATATAGAGCGAAGAGTGAATGCGGGAAATAGAGTGAACGGAGCGTTGGGGCAACTTCTCGGCAGCCACCACCTCAGCCAGAAGGCACGTGTAGCAATACATAACGCAGTGCTTGTCCCAACATTACTGTATGGAAGCGAGAGTTGGGTATGCAGAAAAGAGTATGAAAGTAAAATTAATGCGGTCGAAATGCGATCTCTGCGGAAAATCTGTGGAGTTAGGCTGACCGACCGCATTCGTAACGACGACGTAAGAGAGCGAGTAGGTATGAAAGAGAGTATTGGTGTAAAGATGCGAAAGGGCATGCTCCGATGGTTCGGACATGTGGAAAGAATGCCGAACGAACGTCTGGTTAAGAAGATATACAATGCGAAAGTGGAAGGATGTAGGTACCGAGGGAGACCGAGACTAACCTACCTAGACCAGATCGGTCATGTACTGAAGGAAGGTGGAGTCAAGAGTCTCCGAAACCGGCGAGCGTGTATGAAGAGAATTATGAATGTTGAGGAAGCGAGTGAAGTATGCAGAGATAGAGGTCTCTGGCACTCTGTTCTCTCTGCCTACCCTGCAAGGGATATGGCGTGATGATATGTATGTATGTATGTAAGTGATATACAGTGAGATAATAATCAAAGGGGCAATCTTTCATGGCAATTTTTGTGTATTCTATATAAATGGAAGACAAAATATTTTAGCGATCCCCAAAATACTGTTCTGATATTGATTTTAGTGAGATTGTGGGACGATGTATATATAATTTGAAGACTATGTACTGTGTACAGCATTATTTCAGGTTTCATATCAATAAAAGTGTGATTTGGATGAGCTTTTATTATGTGTAACTGAAAGAGGCGATCTTACTCATTATATTTATACAGACCACTAAGAGCAAGATTAGAACATTTTATTACTCATCAACTACGAAAGCAGCATTTTTAAGTTACGAGATTTTGTCACCTATAGCAGTTGGCTACCTCTGCAAGCACCGTACTGATGTTAATTGGTAGCTGTTGCTCATGGAACTTAGTATCTAATACTAAGGGCTGCTAAGTCGTTGCGAAGTGTGACCTTGAATGTCTAAAACCTGAATAGAATAAAATTGCACGTGGCCATTACAGGCAATAATGTTTTTATTTAATAAGTTATACAAACCTGGAGTGCCAGTGCTGGGAGCCTCTAGTGAGTCCAAGGAATCAATATCGAAGCTCACGTGGATCGGCCGGCTGTTGGTTGGATCTAACTTCTGTAATACGTGCAGGATTGAGTTCTTAATGCCATACCTTAAAAGGGAAGTAAGTAGTTATCATCTTTTGAATCTCCTTTATACTTGTAGGCTAAAACACATTATAATTCGGACGTTATAGGGAGACAGCTTAATGAAGTATTCTGACCACAGTTACAGACTTCAAAAGTTGAAAGTCTACTAACGGCAATGTCATTAGTTGTTTTGCTCCCACCTACAACTTTGCAATCGGCAAACCCATAGGAATTTAAATCAATTAAAAGTACTTGTATGTAAAAAAAGTAACAGGCTTCAACTACTCTAAACTTACTACTTACTTAAAATATTTTTTTTTATTGCCGGTGGTGGCAAACGAGCCAGTAGCACACCTGATGGTAAGTGACACTGCCGCTCATGGACCTTTGCAATACCAGGGTATAGCTAGGCCGCTGCCAACCGTGAAGAAAGTGCTTTTCTTAAACCTCGTTTAAAATATGCATATCTTACATCTACTTTATTGATAACGATAAAATGCGTAGGACATCATCATCATCATCATCATTCAGCCTTTGTCATGCACGTAGTTTTCCCTCATGTTTCAATAAATGCAAAGATAATTATAATATATCTAATTGAAGTCAATTTATTTCGTTATAATTTTTAGTGTATTAAAAAAATGTTATACATATATGTATAATTTAGGGTGGTCCTTATTTCGGGTTTTTTCGAATTTTTTTTCACGATAGTTCTAAATCGGTTCGAAATCTATAAAAAAAAAATCATGCCAAGTTATAGCTCTTAATTTTAATATTAACCCGCGCCCCCCGACAGTCAAAGTTTTAAAGGAAAATAACATGGGAAAACTTTAATTATTACTTTAGAATTTTTTACGTCATGAAGTAACCAACAGATCACATTGAAAAACATTATTTCCTATGTAAAATTTAACGTTCTACAAAAAAGGTCTCTTATGATTTTTCGATAACTCCAACGGTTTTGAAGTTATTCGAGATCTAAATTGAAACTATAATCATTTTCATTGTTTTTTGTGTTTTTTTTGGTCATTTAATAATATTTAATTTAATAATTTTATCGGTGTCATCCCCAAAAAAATTAGTTTTCGTAAGCCAGGAGCTTGTCATCATGCACGATGGATGGCAAAAGCTATATATGGATTAAAAATGTACTTGTTTCGGGAACAATTATCATTAAAAAAAGGTGAAGACAATAAACTACGGCAAATATGTGTTTTTGTGACAACTGTTTATGATAAAGCTTGGTTTTCGTCGTCTAATAGTGTAAAAGCACCGTACAATGATCTACAATTTATAAAAGAACTAAATAACTTTAAGGCAATCAACAGTAATCTTGCTACTGTAGCAATTAGTAGATTTATGAATCATCTATGGTATTTATCACCAGAATTAGTGATCATGGCTATTTTTGATGAGGATGTTTCACTAGAAACAAAATTAAAAATTGTTGCTAAGCTACGTACAGAAGAAGAAAAAATCACTGCTATTCCGGAAGAAGACCTGGATTATACAAGTGAAAAATGTAGTGTGAAACGCTTTCAAAGTAAGAGCCTAACCGAATTATTGAATAATGATATTGACTTTTTCGTAACTGCAGAATCGATCAAATTTTTTGAAAGATTTGAGTTACAAACAGAATTTTTGACAATTCATCCTTCTGAGTGGGCTGATAATGAAAACTATAAAACTGCATTAAGATTCGTCAAAAAATTATCGGTTGTGAATGACTGTGCTGAGAGAGGAGTTAAACTAGTGCAAGATTTTTGTAAACATTATACTAAGGATGAAAAACAAATGCAATACGTGTTACAATTAGTTAAAGATCATCGTCAAATGTTTCCTGACGCACTCAAAAAAACGAATGTAAAAATTTCATAAAAGTATCTATAATTGAAAATAAAAATGATAATTTTGCTACTTTTTTCAATTCATTGAAATATTAATAATAGATTTTTTTAATTAACTAATACTTTTCTCGTATATTATAAGTCAAAATTATATGTCGAGTGAAAAAAAGTCATCTAATATGAAAAATAACTCGTCTATCATTTTTTAATTATTAAATGACCAAAAAATAACACAAAAAACAATGAAAATGATTATAGTTTCAATTTAGATCTCGAATAACTTCAAAACTGTTGGAGTTATCGAAAAATCATAAGAGACCTTTTTTGTAAAGCGTTAAATTTTACATAGGAAATAATGTTTTTCAATGTGATCTGTTGGTTACTTCATGACGTAAAAAATTCTAAAGTAATAATTAAAGTTTTCCCATGTTATTTTCCTTTAAAACTTTGACTGTCGGGGGGCGCGGGTTAATATTAAAATTAAGAGCTATAACTTAGCATGATTTTTTTTTTATAGATTTCGAACCGATTTAGAACTATCGTGAAAAAAAATTCGAAAAAACCCGAAATAAGGACCACCCTACTGTATATATATATATATATTTATTTATTTATTTACCACTAGCTTCTGCCCGCTAATAGGTTACTTTCCTGAAGTTTATCATCCCCTATTTTTATTTTATCCCTTAAGGGTAAATTTTTTACAAAATTTTATAAGTGTCATATTTATTTACATCTAATCAATAGCCTAAAAATAAGTTCCAAGCTTATGGCTTTAAAAATGACTATAATCCTTTACAACTTTTCATCCCCCTTTAAAAACCTTTTTTGCATTAAAAAGTTGCCTCTGAAGTTTTGTAAGGTACATATAAATGCATCAATACAAAGTGACATAATTACTCGATACTTCAAATGTACCACTATGCTTCAAAACGCCTCGCCTCTTTTTTTGTAAGGTACATACTCGTATAAATGCATCAATACAAAGTGACATAATTACTCGATAACTCATATAAAATACATGTCCTACTCAACACTACCTCTATACGTTACGCGCCATATTTATTTTGAAGTGTAAAGCGCATGGGAAGGTTATCCGTGTGGTGACGGAGTAAGAATACAATTCGCCACCCCTACATTTTAATCGTCGGTGATCGTAAGAGACGACTAAGGTAAGGGATATAAAACGCATATAACATCTTTGTAAGAGAAGGAAAACTTGAAACAAAACCCTATACCAACATGTCTGAACAGCGTAGTATAGGAGGTCAATTTCCCTCCCATTATGGTGAAGGCGCGGGGTCAATAGTGGGACATATATGAGCTGAGATTATAAGCGCACGATGGTAGAGAGAAGAGAGAGAGAGAGGGGGGGGCGAGAGGGAGAGAGTGAAGGAGAGGCAGAGAGGGAGAGAGGCAGAGAGGGAGAGAGGCAGAAAGGGAGAGAGGCAGAAAGGGAGAGAGGCAGAGACACAGCGGGAGAGAGAGGGAAGAGAGGCAGAGAGGGAGAGAAGATTTTTAATAGTGGCAGGATCATGCTGTTGACAGTTCTCTGTGTCTACAGCTGCGGGCCGGTGCGCCCGGGGTCTCACCACACTCTCGCAGAAGATCGACGTCTGAGTAATGGCAATGTGCTATTGCGCTTCGTTCGGTGAACGAGAGAGCCGGTAGCCCAAGTGGTAGGTTTGGGGATTGTAATGGTAGGCAGCGGCCTAGTTATGCCCTTGGTATAGCAAAAGTCAGCTGTGACACTTACCATGAGGTGTGCTGCTTGCTCGTTTGCCACCACAAGCAATAAAAAAATAAAAGGCAGGTAGGGAGAGAGAGAGAGGGAGAGTGGGAGAGAAAAAGAGCGAGAGCGGGGAAGAGAGAGGGAGAGCGGGAGAGAGAGAGAGAGGGAGAGCGGGAGAGAGAGGGAGAACGGGACAGAGAGGGAGAGCGGGAGAGAGAGGGAGAGAGAGAGAGAGAGAGAGAGAGAGTAGTTAGCCAAAGTGTCACTTCTGATATGTGTACGTACTTTATACGCACGCATAATTTTTTGTTTTTTTTTAAAGTGCTATTTTATTTAACCCTAGTTCCAGATCTTGCTCAATGAAATAATTAAGGCGCTTTATTTACCGTGCATATTATAGCATTGACTAATAGTAACTGATAGATAATATAAAAATTGTGAGGCATGCACTTTTGGATTTTCCAAATTATAATTTTAACTTTTCGCGATATTTTCCAAACAAACCATTAGACCACGTAATGACGTGAGCTGTCAGTTGCCATTGGTTATTATCATCAACAAATAAACGTTTAAAATTGATGTATTTTTAATATTTTTTTTTTTGTTTATTAATATCATATTTTAATATCCTATATCCGATTCCCGACGACAACAAACACAAAAACATAAAAATCATAAAAATTGGTCCAGCCGTTCTCGAGTTATAAGTGTTGTAACTAACACAACTTTCTTTTATATATATATAGATATTACGAATATACAAAGAGACTTATATAATCATAGTAGAATATTTAGCCCCGAAAATATGTTTGAGCAGGACCAAATTTAATCCAACCCATCAATTAAAATGCGTAAAAATGTTCTAGAGAGAAGAGTCTATTGTCTTACAATATCATTTAGATCAATATCATACTTAAGGTTGTTAATTTAAATATAAATGATTACAATTCACACTTATACTCACTCTTCAACATCTTCCATGGCAAAGCAAGGTATATTGTATTTCTCAATCGCGAGCCTTTCATATTGGTCCACACAACGGAGTCCAATATAACCTAAACTCTTTATAGAGAATCTGCGAACAATGTTGCTGGTTATTACTCATTTCATTTTAACCAGTTTAGAGCGTTCATAATAGAGATTGGACGCATTTTATCACAGACTAAGTAGCATTTTATGTAAACAATTAGGTATAGAGTCATACTTATTAAGAAAAAAATGAGCCGCGCGGGAAATCTGGTAGATATAAAAAAATAAATTTAATGGATATTAACAGTATTTAAAATATATGCGTGCTAATATAATACTAAAATGTATTAAAAAGAAAAAAAATGGATTTAACGTGATGCATAACCCGTATGATGACTGATTAAGAGGACAATTTATTTTACTGTGGGAGTCGTACGAAGTCTTTAGGAACACTCTTTAGAAAATTTATATCGTCAACTGCGATTGCCAACCCACCTGCTAACTGCGCGGCGACTAAAGATTGTATCTCCTTCGTTTCGAGACCTAGGTTCAATGGTTTTCGTTGATAGATTGATAGAAGGATGAATTGATGGATTTATCCCAGAAAAATCTGCTAGTCCGAAAAAGTGTTGCAAGCGAAGATGTGGCTAAAAACTAACTTGAGTTCAATATTTTGTAGTTTCTTACTTTAGCTCTTGCCAATCCCAAGTAGGTAGAAAAGGCCAGTAATTAGAGAATTCCTTGACTAGAAGAGCTACAGGCATACCATGTACTGAACCAGAACCTGATGTTTTGTTAGTGTTGATGTCTGCGTGTGCGTCTACCCAGATAAGAATCATATCTTCATTCACTTTGTAATGGCCGTCGACTGTACCTGAAATTTTATAAATTATCCAATTTGTATTCCGTTATCAAATTTCTTTGCTCCTTTATTTTTAGCAATTTGCTCAGTTTATAATGACTACGTAAGTTTTTGTGAAAAACATAAAGTTTATTAGGATATGCCAAGAGATGTCTCAATTATATATTCTAAATTTATTTAGCATATTTGATCATGTCCGTAGGACCGCCACCACCGGGATAGAAACCTAAATGAAAACATTAATTCATTTCTATAAGCAAATAAATTAATATATTCACTCACATCAAAATTATATTCTTTTTTTGTAAAGTCCCTCGCAATAAAAGGATTATTTTATCAGCACAGTGTCTTATGAAAAATAAATGTATCTGATACCAAAATTTCTAATAACAAATAGAGTTGATTAGAATAGTAAGTATGTTCTCACATTTTAGAATGCAACATAATGTGTTTTTATAGCAAAAGAGTACTAAATAACTAAACCGTATTATATTTCTTGATGAGATGAGACTAATGCCGCTATGAATTCCTACCATCCTCCTGTAAGTCCGACTTCACAAATCATATATTATTCTAATGCCGTTAATATTGTTAAATCTATTTGCTTAGCAGTTGAACTATGATATATCCTTACCTACACCGATGGAGTGATCTCCACCGATGGTAACCGCGATTCTGCCATCCTGTAGTACAGTTGCGACTTGTTCCGATAATTTCTTATTGCACTCCGATACCATGGATAGGTGGTTCATATTTTGCACATTAAGTTTCTGTTCAGGGCTGCATGTTTGTATATCACCGTAGTCTTTTACGTCCATATTATCTGTTTATATCATTCATTATATAAATACATAAGTTGTTTGGTTTAAATTTTGATATTACGAATTGCAAAAAAATGTAGGAATGAGCCGGCATGATTTATGCTCAAATTTTGCATTAAAATAAATTTCATTCTCAATTAAGTCTAATTTAAGTAATTTAGATAATAATTATTAAGTCATATGAAATATTATTTAGTTATTATTAAGTCGTATAATATATTCATTATCACAATCAGCTCATACAGATCCCACCGCCAGGACCAAGCGTCCTCCTAAATGGGAGGACAATTGATCGATGTGTGGTATACACGCTGGTTAGATAGTTTATTATAGGATTTTATATCAAGTTTTCTGTCTCTTGCATAGACATTTACTGCATATTATATCCCTTAGTCATATTTTACGAGAGCCACGCGCAATAAAGAGGATGGAGAATTGTATTCCTGCTCTGTTCCCATGCGTGTAATATATTAATTAAATTTATTGTTATTATATTATATATATCATATATATAATATAATAACAATAAATTTAATTTATGTGTTAAAATGTAACATACCTATTTCATGCAATGCTTCTATTAGTCCAGCTGATCTCATAGCTGCTGGGGCGACGCTCACGCCGTACTTTTTCTGTCCCTTCTCGAAAGGCACACCAATGATACCAACCTTGTGTAAAGGTTCCCATTTCTTCGTCTGACTCATATTTCGCACAAGCACCTTAAAAACATTCATATTTATAAACTATTATTCTATATTTAATTAAATGAAATTTGATTTCAAATTGGGTCGCGTTTCACGAGGCGACATGAGAAACTAAAATAGTATCTTATCGTTGGAAGTTCAATGTTAAAGGTTACAATAACGATTTATTATTATATTATATATCTACTTATAATTTTATACTCTAATTCTAAAACATATGAGTCTACCGATTGTAAAGTCTCGAGCTTGAAAATAAGTTCGGTGAATAGGTAATCGTTTGGATAATTTGAAAAGATAGTTTCGCTTAATATTCCTCAGCGTTCCAAACAAAAATTTAAACACAGTGTGTCTTATTAGTGATTATGCAGGACAAAGAAACCGAGTTCCTAAATGTTGGCATCCTATAGATAGAGTTATAACTACACTAGTTAGTTGTTATTTACGAGAAAAAGGCGTAATACTTAAATCAGTATATGATAAGGAAGATAAGAATGTAACCGCCATAGCTCAAAGGATTACTACGCTGAAGGGTTAGTGGGCGGGAATTATTCAATGAACTGATAACCGATAGAGGATAGGCTCGGGAGTGACTACCGACAGTTACAGGGAACCGTTGGATGCAGGTGACGACATGAAACTTGAAGGTAACCGTTGATGCCGGTGGCACAACATTGTTTTAAATGATACGAGTATTATTATAGGGATCATTTGTGGAGCGCACAAAATTTTATCTTGCGTCGGAATCGAACCCGTGACACCAGCACGGTGCGTCAATATTTTAATCACTACGCGATCTGTATAGTACATTGTTAAATATTTGTTGATCGCACAAAGAATTATTCTACGTGAGTATTGAATTCATGATACTATACTATATGAGTGGTTATTACTTAACCACTATTTGTTTCATCTCAGCTCCTATATGTCCAACTGTTGGGCTCGAGCCTCCTCCATAATGGGAGGATAATTGACCTACTATACCACGCTGGTCAGACGTGTTGGTACAGTGTTTTGTTTCAGTTTTACTTCTCTCGCATAGATGTTAAATGCGTTTTATATCCCTTAGTCGTCTCGTACGATCATTCACGAATAAGATAGGGGGTGGTGAATTGTATTATTACTCCGTTACCACACGGTATACAATACTTTATTATTTATTAAATAAAATATACGTCTTAGTAAGATTTACGTTTAAACATGAATAGATATAGATTTTGATTATTATCTACGAGTCTGGGATGACCTAAACATATTTGAATGCAATGAGCGTGACTCTTTTGTAGCAAATAAACGTGGCTTCATCTAGAATCACAGCGGGACATGACGTGTTATTCGACGGCTTACCTTTGCTTTGTGGCTAATTGGCACACGGTCGAAGCCAGTCACTGTGTAGATAAACAAATACGAAACAGCAATAAGCCATGTATTAATCCTTGTAGATCCTCCCAATAATTTATAGGTAGGTTATATAGGCTACGCTCAGAAAAGACCACAGAATAAGTCTATAGTATGCTTCTTACGATATTTTATGGGTTCTTGTCAATCATAATGGCTCATCATTTCTGCTCATATATGTGCCAATTTTGGGCTCGAGCCTCCTCTGTAATGGGAGGGAAATGACCTACTATACCACGCTGGTCAGGCGTGTTGGTTTAGAGTTTTGTTTCGAGTTTTCTGTCTCTCGCATAGATGTTATATGCGGTTTATATCCCCTAGTAGTCTCTTACGATCACCCACGGAAAGGAAGAGGGTGGTGAATTGTATTCTTACTCCGTCACCACACGGAAATCCGTCATCATAATGGATACTATTTTTTAATTTAATAACGACAAAACAGATTTGACTTGATGCATGCATTGTAATATTCTGCGTCTATAGGCTGTGTAGTTATATGCAATAAAACAAGTTATGATCAGAAAAATAAATTATTAATCATTATAAATATATATAAAGGTTTTATTATTATAAATCGTTCAATATTTGCATTGTTTCTACTTCGAAATGTTACATCCGTGGTTGTCCAATTAGATGTCCATTTTTCTATCCAGGCTGAGTACGGGCCCACAACAGTGAATACATTGTATTTGATACCTAAATTTCGCATAGATAATGAACCACACGGGGCTGCCGATATTCCAACAAGTAATGAGTTTAATAAAACTGGACCTCCTGCACCAAATTTAGTAATATATGTTATAGATATAGTATTATGTTCAATTCCACATACACAATAGTACCATTTAGGGTTCATACATGTAATTTGCTGATAAGACTGATATTGTAATCCAATTGTATTCGTTGGGTCCAGCTTTCCATAGCCGATTACTGATATTTCTTTATTTAGAAGTTCTGACGCGAAAGAATTTCCTAAATCTGCTACATTTATAAAAACTTCTAGAAATGGCCTATCCACGAATATAAGTCCTATATTGCTGTGAATTTTTGTCGCGTTTAGATTTGATGTGTGCAATTCGTATACGTAATCACCGTGGACTACTGTAGAAGCTACATTGAAGATAGTATTGTTATTCATATCTTTACCAAAGACAGCTGTACTCACAGCTACATATTTAGGATTTTTAATAACACAGTTGCCTGATGTTATAATACATTGCTTGCTAATAATACTTCCAGTACATATGTAGTCTCTTGTATCACTCAATAGAGCGACAACATACGGATGTTCTTCGGCTAACATTTCAATAACCTTCCAGTCGCTTGGATCTCTTGTCTTGTAAGGATCATTAAAGTCTAAACTTACAGCTGGGTATGCAAATACCATAACTAATATGATGTACTGAAGCCATTTCAACACCATAGTAGACTAATGCAGACAGCATTTAATGTTTTTATACAATATAGATACTGTTATTTGAAATAAAAAAAATAAATATTTAAATTATTGCAGAATAGCATTGAATGAAAATCTAAAACATATTTGTCATATGACATATGTTTGACAATGAAAACTTATGATGTTGATGTGTTCATTGTTGCCAGAATAGTCTGATGTATTCGCTGTTATCTATGCAGGTAATAATATATTTTATTGCATAGCCATTAAATCACTTCTTTGTTAGAACTTCCTGTATAAAAAAATTGCAACTATTTCTCTCTTATCTAGTATCTTTAACTATATTTATTCTAGTTAATTTACATTATTTGAAAATAAATGATTTCCAAATTAGAAGAAGAATTTTATTTGGCTTATACCTAATAGTGGTAGGACCATGCTGTTGATAGTTCTCTTTCTACAGCCGCGGGCCGGTCCGTTCGGGGTAGTACACACTCTCGCAGAAGACCGACGTCTGAGTAATGGCAATGTGGTATTGCTTCGTTCGGTGAGCGAGAGAGCTGGAAGCCCAACTGGGTGAGTTTGGGGATACGCAGCGACCTAAGCTATACCCTTTTTTTTTGGTGGACTATGGATGCGTCTCGCCCCGCCGAATCGGTCCGGGGTGACGGAAAGGCGGCGCGTGACCCCATAGACCCACCGTAAAACTCCTCTCTCTTCGCCGTGCGAGCGGACCACCGGTACTCGACTTTTGACTTCGGTGGCCCGCCCGGCGGTTTACCCTCGCGGGTTCCTCTCGTCGACGCCCCGACAGATTTCGCCGTCGGGGCGTCGCCCTCACGCGGTGGCCTCACGTCGGGTGACCGGACAATTCCCCGGTCCGATCACCCAAGGCCTCGGTTAGGGCGGCATCAGGCGCAGATATTCGCGCCTGCGCCGCCCCGCCCGCTGACGGCGGCCCGGGACGCGGGAATCCTCCCAGACTCGTTCCGCCGCCTCCTTCCGCGAGATGACAGCCTCGCAGAAGGCGGCGACCGCATCCCAGTTCCTGACGCTGTCGACCATCGCCCTCGCGACAGCCGGCAGCGTCAGGTCGGCACCGATAACAGCGACGAGGTCACGGCGCTGCCCGTCCCAGCTCGGACATACCTCGAGCGTGTGTTGCGCCGTGTCCTCGTCACTGCTGCAATGGTGGCAGAACGGAGTCCACTCCCTATACGCGACCGTGTGCAGGTACAAGCCGAAGCATCCGTGCCCCGACAAAACCTGCACCAGTCGAAAGGAGAGGACTCCGTGCCGCCGCTCCATCCACTCCATCAGTACGGGCCGGAGGGCCTCAACGGTAACGACACCGTGTCTAGGCCGCTCCAGCCGCGTAGCCCAACGGGCGATGACGTCTCGGCGGGCGTCCTCGCGCCAGGTGGCTATCTCGCTCAACAATGGGGAGCCACCTTCGTCGCGCACTGAGGTAACCCGCTGGTAGAGGTCGGAGAGCATCTCCGCCTCTAGGTCCCACGGGGGTGTCCTGGCCAGTAGGCATGCCGCCTCGGTCGATACGTGCGGTACCCGCGAATGGCTCTGACCGCCATGGCTCTCTGTGGTCTCCACAGAACAGCCCTGCGCCTAACACACACACACACACACACTCCACAGCACAGCCCTGAGCCTAAGCTATACCCTTGGCATTGTAAAGGGTCCATGGGCGGCAGTGATACTTACCATCAGGTGTGCTGCTTGCTCGTTTGCCACCATAAGTAATATAAAAAATAAAATAAAAAAAGAATAAAATATTTGCAACAATATTTCGTTAATTTTTACTATGTGAGTGGAAATTAATGTACAGCCGGCGATGTTCAACGCAGTTCAAATGGGTTTATATTTTTTTAATTGCACGACAACGTATGAAGAGACCGTTGTGTGAGAGATCTCAAATTTTATCATACCGCTTATTTTATTTGACTTATAATGGTCAATAGTTTTAAGTGTAAGTGCGGCAGAAGTGTCCTTAAATTCTGCCACGTAATTATTTAGTTAATAGGACTTTATTACAAAAGATATTCCGGATTTATCTAAAGAAAGTCTGCTAAAAAATATTTTTCTTTTATCCGATTCGGAAAAGAATAAGTTTGTGCGTTGTGTTACAGAGTAATGTGATGTGATTAAAGGGAGGGAATGAGACTTATGTGAATGATTAGTTAGTACAAGAAGTTGCATCTTAATTTTGCTTGTCGTATTAAACCGCTCGCAACGTGTTTTATCGGAACGATCTAGGATTGTAAGTATGTTGGGCACTTGTTTCTCAGCCAAGTTAAGATCTGTCGCGTCATTAAGTAGAACGTACGATGTTATTAGGGTTCCGTATCTAAATTGACCTATTACTAAATGTCCTCTTTCTGTCTGTCTGTTAGTCAGTAGGCTATATCTCATGTCTCGTAAAATGATGACAGTTGAATATCACCGCTATAGTAAAAATAATAAAAAAAAGTTTCAATTAAAGCAGTATGCCTAGTATCGTTACATTAATAAATAATAAAAATTAAATCTATACAAGACGTTTTATTTTTGCTAGCGCTTTTTTTTCTTTTACGAAAGTTTTATTTAATTTAGGTCTAACGTTAAAATATTGTGCTTATCAGGACAGACTATACCTTATTAACAAAAGCCAATAGTTTATATGAACATTCGGTATCCTACTCGTATATCATACCATATACATATCAATGTTAGGGAAAAATCTTTCCTAGATCCTCCACTTCTGTGGCAAAGAAGTCAAGGAAGAGTATTCTTATCGCGAAATAACAGCTTACTATGTTAAACTATAAATCTTCATTAATATTTATACTTATATTATATATGGATATCTTAACCTCTCTAACCTTATCCTTAAACATGTGGGGTCGCTAGCATATGATTTTTTCCTCTAACACAGATTTATAAGAGCAAAACATAGACATGCTGTATTGAATTTCGGCCAAATTACGACCAGTCGCCAGCACGGCGTTAACCTACCTCGTAATGCAATGACTACATGGCACTAAGTAAAATTGACTTAATTCTTTACAGACATTAAAAGTTCTGTAAAGAATAGGCTTAAATAAAATACTTTATTAAAGGAACCACCACTGAAATGTATTAAAGGAAATCTTATTTATCCTTCCATTCATCATCAATCATATTGCTCTTATCGCAATTACTTGGGGTTGACGCAATGTGTACTCCACTTCCATAGTATATATTGCAAACGTTATTAGTTTTAGTTATATGATTGGCCGCCTGCCTGACGTTAACCCTCCATGGGAATGTAATTGTTGATCAGACGCCGTTAGATGGAGTTGGCTCAGGCTGATTTACAGCATTTAGTTGTTTTTTAAAAAAGTGTTGGTAGTTTTCGTAGCCGCTCACATACAGTACCTTATTATCCTTTCATTCTTAAATTAAATGCAATATGATGTCGTACTAACGCTAATACGTACCTAATATTTTACTTTTCATTTTACAATTGAAACATATTTTCAAAAAAAAAAGCTTTCAATCATTCGAGAACCAGTTCAGAGCTTCACGAGAATGCCACGTAAAATGATCTTGTGCTGCCTGTGTCCCAAGGGTCAGAGTAATTTTCATAATGTCGTTAGCCTGCCTAATAGGAAGCTGACCTGCGTTGCGTCTTCCGATAAGTGGTCACCACTCAAAAACCTCTAACTCCAGAGGTTGTCGGTTCGTTGTGCGATATGATCTACCCATTGTCACTTCAGTGTAATAATCATTCTAGCGATGTCAGTTACAACCAATCATTTACGAATTAACGTATTCCGAATGTTATCTTATAGCGAAATGCCGAGCACAGCCATTTCCATTGCGACTTTGAGTTTCTTTACGAGATCGAGTTTTTCGTTAATTTAATTAAATAATTCGTTCATATCTAAGTATGTTTGTGGGATTGCAACTTCAAGTTATGCAATTAAGATAACATTTTAATCAAATAATAACGTGTATTTATATTTAGTCATTAATGACATATGAAGTTTTCCATCAATGTTAATTATTTATAAAGTACTTACCTTAGTCATTTCATGTCGTCTTCCACAATTTGCTTTATTATGAAAGAAGAAAGCAGAATAGAATTTAAAAGGAAACCCGTCATTATTGTCGGTGTTATTGTCTATGAATTTTTCCTTTTACAATTTACGTTTGGGTCGGAATACGTATTTCTAAGACTTTTATAAATTAAATATTTGCTCGGGTTGCTTTCAATCGATTGGAAATTCCAGCGGTAATGAATATAAAGAGAGAAGGTATTCTCGACAGGGATCTGGCGTCACGCTCCGTAAAAGGTCACAGCAAAAATCTTTATTTCCGTCTAAGAAATGACAAATGATGTGATTTTCTTGCCCTTTTCATTTGTTTGTGTGTTATAAATGGTATCTGATATGTTTTTCGAAACAATATAACCAATGAACAGTAAGTAATATATCTATACAAATATGAATTATAATGACAATATTTATATGTTTGCAAGGCATTTTCATTTTTATAAAGAATTCTCGGTATGTTGAGCATTTTTGGTGAGGTGCCGGCGTAAGAAAAAATATTTGTTGGCACCCTTTTTTTATCGTGGGTCTATTATGCAAATCAATTATAAATCAATTATAAATCAATGATAGAGAGAGGCAATAGAAGGAAATAAATAATCTGTAATTAAGCCGCCGAGCAACCCGTCTGACTCTTCTGGTATAATAAGCTATTTTCTCTTATATGTATAGAGGAGGGCAGTGTACAACACTAGGACGTATATAGGCCAAGAAGAAGGTTTCTTTTGTTGCTTTTGATGGCAAACGAGGAAGCAGTGCACCTGATGGTAAGTGTTACTACCGCCCATGGGGTTTTAGGGCCGCTTGTCTACCAATACAAACCCAAACTCATCCAGTTGGCCTGCCGGCTCTCTCACTCACTGAACGAAGTGCAATGGCACATTACTCAGACGTCGATCTTCTGCGAGAGTGTGGTACTACCCCGGACGGACCGGCCCGCGGCTGTAGACACAGAACTGTCAACAGTGTAACGGTACCACTAGCATAACGGTAAAAGGTATTGTTAAAATAGCTGGATTCATTGTAAGATCTTTTTCTCATACAATATTATTATCTTTATAGTGTTGTTCTTTGTAGTCTTCATTGTGTTTTAAATAAGAGAGCGAGTAGGTATGAAAGAGAGTATTGGTGTAAAGATGCGAAAGGGAATGCTCCGACGGTTCGGACATGTGGAAAGAATGACGAACGTCTGGTTAAGCAGATATACAATGCGAAAGTGAAAGGAGGTAGGTACCGGGGGAGACCGAGACTAACCTACCTAGACCAGATCGGTCATGAACTGAAGGAAGGTGGAGTAAAGAGTCGCCGAAACCGGCGAGCGTGTATGAAGAGAATTATGAATGTTGAGGCAGCGAGTGAAGTTTGCAAGGATAGAGTTCTCTGGCACTCCGTTCTCTCTGCCTACCCTGCAAGGGACATGGCGTGATGGTATGTTATGTTATGTTATCTTTATAGTTCGTAGTTATAATAGAGAAGTTTGGCTGGTATATATATTTATTAGGTGCTTTAATTTAAATATTAACTTCTATCATCTCTGCTTCACCTATGGTTGACTGATAGAGAATGTCTTTGGTATAAATTCCACCATTGTATTTGTTGCATAAAGTTTAATAAGTAAATAAAATAAAGAAAAGTTTGGAATATGCACTATTTTAAACTTTTCTTTATCACATAGCTTCATTTTAATTATATTCAGTCAGTCAGTTATATTCTAGCATTATAATGTTAGCATTACAATACAAGTATAATTTAAAAACCATTTATTTCCTTATTTGTTTGCTTTATAAATTACCACCCGCACTTATATAAGAACATCCTTTTATGCTAGGCAAGAAATAGCCTGTGTTCATACTGTGCTTTATACAGTACTAGCTTCTGCTTACTACTTACTACTTACTTTCCTAGAGTTATAAATAAATAAAATAAAATAGCCTTTAATTTCTACTACGTTACATAACATACAGGGATTGATTATATAATGAAAGTAACTTAAACAATAATTAACCTACTAACTAATTTTCCATAGACTAAACTTTTTTATTATTATAATGCAGTAGTCGCCTCTAGGGCGTAGGCCTCCCCTAACCTTTTCCATGCTTCTCTTTCGCGCGCCTTTTGCATCCAATTTATGCCACATTTCTGAATAAAAATATCCCTCCATCTCTTTTTGGGTCTTCCTTGTTTCCTTCTTTTGTCCCTTGGTATCCATTCTGTCAAACGCTTTGTCCATCTATTGCTACACAACCTGCATATATGACCAGCCCACTGCCATTTTAATAATCTAATTCTTTTTCTAACATCAACTAATTTTGTTTTGTTTCTTATATTATTTACGTTAATTCTATCTGATATTTTAATGCAAAGCATACTTCTTTCCATTTTACGTTGGCAAACAGCAAGTTTTTCCTCGTCCTCTTTTCTTAATGACCATGTCTGGCAACCATAGGTTAAACAAGGCAATATTGCCATTTCGAATACTTTTTTCTTTATATTTAAATTAATGTTGATATTTTTCATAATTTCTTTAAATGTCCAATATTTCTTCCAAGCTAGAGCTATTCTTCTTTGTATTTCTTTTTCTGTGCTATTTTCAAATGATACTATTTGCCCAAGGTAAATATACTCTTTCACGTATTCAATTTTTACATTGTGTATTAAAATATCTTGCAGATTGCCATTGCTTAAAATTTTGGTTTTTGCCGTATTTAATGACAACCCAACTCTGTAGCTCTCTGTTGCTAGTTCATTTACCATCATTTCAAGATCTGTTGCATTTTCTGCAAAAACCACAATATTGTCTGCGAAGCGTAAATGACTCAATAGCTCTCCGTCGATATTTATTCCCTTAGAATCCCAATTTAGACGTCTGAAAACAGACTCGAGCACTGCTGAAAAAATTTTTGGAGATAGAGGATCGCCCTGTCTCACACCTTTTTCTATAGTAAACTCTTCACCCTCACGCTCTAGTCGTACTTTGGCTTGACATTTTGAATATATGCTGTGTATTATATTTATATATTTCTGATTAACGCCTTGTTCTACCAGAGATGTCCATATAGAGTCGAAGTGGAGCGAATCAAACGCTTTCATGTAGTCTATAAAACACATATATACACTTTGCTTATATTCATTTACCTTTTCTATTAATTGCGTAACGGCTTGTATGTGATCTACGGTTGAATACATTTTACGAAAACCAGCTTGTTCGCGGGGTTGATTTTCATCTAAGCTCTTTGCTATCCTATTCAGTATAATTTTTGAAAAAATTTTATATACATTTGACATAAGGCTAATTGGCCTATAGTTTTGTAGATCACACCGCTCTCCTTTTTTATGTAATAAGATAATTGTTGACTTAGACCATTGCTCTGGTGTGGTTTCTGTCCTTAAAATATTATTAAAAAGCGATTGTAAAGGCCTCCAAAGAGCCATAGATAATGTTTTCAAATGTTCATTTGTAATATTATCGCTTCCAGGAGATTTGTCATTTTTTTGTGAGGTTATTGCATATTCGATCTCTGACCTAAGGATGTTTGGTACGTCTGTATTCTGTATACTAGGCAAGTTGCTTGTTTTTGTGTGTGAGTTATTTGTATATAAGTTCTTGTAGAATTGTGTTGCTGTGGCAATAATATTAGGACGTCTGTACTGTATAATCCCTTGCTTATTTTTCAATTTTTCTGTCCATTCCGATTTATCACTCAGCTCTTTATAAGCTTTGCGTAGGGCTCCTGTTTTATTTATATATTTCTCAAACGTCTTTTGTCTCGTTATTTTTTTCTGTTGTGTAATATTCCTGTTAATTTTTTTACTGATCTCTGTTATTTTAAACTTAATTTGCCTTGTTTTTTTCATCTTGTATAACTCTTGTCTTTGTTGTAGAAGATCTTTTATTTCCTGGCTAGTTTTCCTTCCTTTTTCTTTCTCTTCACTACGTAATTCATCCAAAAGCTTTTTTAGTTCTATCTCTAAACTATCGTATTGATTTTACACTTCTATAGATGTATTTATTGCTGCCATAAATTTATTTTCGTAATATATAGCGTTATCTTTCGAGACCGTAGGTAGGTAGTTATAATGTTCAGCAAATTTTATTTTTCTTCTAATAGAATTTAAATCTATAGATAGCCTGCATCGTATCATCCTGTGATCAGTATAAAAATTCAAGTTTTTTATGATATCAAAATTTGTGATATATCTTGGTTGATTTGTTATTATGTAGTCGATCTCATTTAGTTGTTTACCATTTGGCGATCGCCAAGTCCATTTTTAGTATGGTTTGCACTGGAACATATTATTTATAATGTAGTAATTATTTTCAAGTACAAAATCCACTAATCTCTGACCGTGCGGGCTTCTTCTCCCGTGTGCATATTTGCCTATATTTCTTTCTTCGCCTTTCTGTGCCTTACCTGTTTTTGAATTAAAGTCACCGAGTACAATAATGTTTTTTGGGTTTATATAGTCCAAGGCGGCTTGTAGCGTTTGGTAAAATTTATCTATTTCTTCTTTTGTATATGTTTCTGTCGGCGCATAAATTTGTATAAATGACAACACATTTTTCTGAGATGTCTGAATTTCTAGTGTCGCCACACGATCTGAAAAACTTCTTAAGCTCAAAATCTTATTCTTCAAATGCTTTTTTATCAGAAATCCAACTCCGTTTCTTCCATTCTTTCCATTACTATGAAATAAGATGTAATCAGCGTATTCATTTATTAATTCTTTCTCTCTTCTAATTTCGCATAAGCCTATTATATCCCATTTTATTGATTTTACAGCGTGTTCTAGTTCCAAGATTCTACTGTCTGATAATAAAGTCCTAACGTTAATGGTTGTTATGTAGAGATTGTTCAGCGATTTATTTCTTTTATTTTCATTAGTAGTGATGTTTCCATTTAATTGGTTAAGATGTAGGGGGTGGTGGTCTAACTTCTCCACGGTGACCAACCGGCTTAGAGAAGGTGGAAAGAATAGGGAGGCGTTAATTAGTTTTTTTTGTGAATTTCTTCATCGGTTTCGTTTGACTTTGTTCGGGTATTAAGGTTTAGCTTTTTTTTTTTTTTTTTTTTTTGGTGGACTATGGATTAGTCTCGCCACGCCAAATCGGTCCGGGGTGACGGAAAAGGCGGCGCGTGACCCCATAGACCCACCGTAAAAACTCCTCTCTCTTCGCCGTGCGAGCGGGTCACCGGGACCCGATTTTTAACTTCGGTGGCCCGCCCGGCGGTTCACCCTCGCGGGTTCCTCTCGTCGACGCCCCGACAGATTTCGCCGTCGGGGCGTCGCCCTCACGCGGTGGCCTCACGTCGGGTGACCGGACAATTCCCCGGTCCGATCACCCGAAGCCTCGGTTAGGGCGGCATCAGGCGCAGGTATTCGCGCCTGCGCCGCCCCGGCCGCTGGCGGCGGCCCGGGGCGCGGGAATCCTCCCTTGCCCGTTCCGCCGCTTCCTTCTGCGAGATGACAGCCTCGCAGAAGGCGGCGACCGCGTCCCAGTTCCTGATGCTGTCGACCATCGCTCTCGCGACGGCCGGCAGCGTCAGGTCGGCACCGATGACAGCGACGAGGTCACGGCGCTGCCGCTCCCATCCCGGACACACCTCCAGCGTGAGTTGCGCCGTGTCCTCGTCACTCCTGCAGTGGTGGCAGGCCGGAGTCCACTCCCTATACACGACCCTGTGCAGGTACAACCCGAAACACCCGTGCCCCGTCAATACCTGCACCAGCCGAAAGGTGAGGACTCCGTGCCGCCGCTCCATCCACTCTATCAATACGGGCCGGAGGGCCTCAACGGTCTCCACACCGTGCCTAGGCCTCTCCAGCCGCGTAGCCCAACGGGCGATGACGTCTCGGCGGGCATCCACGCGCCAGGTGGCTATCTCGCTCAACGATGGGGAGCCACCTTCCTCGCGCGCTGTGATAACCCGCCGGTAGAGGTCGGAGAGCATCTCCGCCTCTAGGTCCCACGGGGGTGTCCCGGCCAACAGGCACGCCGCCTCTGTCGACACCGTGCGGTACCCGCGAATGGCTCTGACCGCCATGGCTCTCTGTGGCCTCCACAGAACCGCCCTGAGCTGGGCGTTCAGAGCCCTCGCCCACACGGGTGCGCCGTACATGGCCATCGAGCGGATGACCCCCGCATACAGCCGTCGGGCCTCAAAACTGGGTCCGCCCACATTCGGCATGAGTCGAGAAAGGGCGGACGCCGCGCCGACAAGCCGGGGAGCAATCTGTCGGAAATGCTCCCGGAACCACCATCGCCCGTCGAGCACCAGACCCAAGTACCTCATATGGGCCTGGATGCTGATGTGGATGGAGTTTACCACTATCGAGGCGCCGATGGGCAGCCTCACACGGGGCCCATGGAAAAGTAGGGCCTCCGTCTTGTTTAGGGCCACCCTGAGTCCCAGCGCCTCGATCCGCCTGACCATCTCCTCGGTGCCGAGAGTGGCCAGGCTCGCCGCCTCTTCGAGTGTCCTGCCCCGGGCTGTGACGAGCGTGTCGTCAGCGTAGCACACCAAGCTCAGCCCGGGGGGGAGACTCCCTCTCAACGCCCAGTCGTACCCGATGTCCCACAGAGTCGGCCCCAGAACCGACCCCTGTGGAACGCCGCACGACATGGGCTTCCGCACAATGTCCCCTGCGGGACCCGCGCAGAGGATACTGCGGCCCTCCAAATAGTCTGCCACCAGCCGCCTGAGGTACAGGGGCACTCCATGGAACCGGAGCGCCTCCCGGATGCAGCCGAATGGCAGACTATTGAATGCGTTGGCGATGTCCAACGACACCGCCAACAGCACTCCCTTCCCGGCGACGGCCTCCGCGGCCGCCTGCTTCAGGCGTAATAGGGCCCCGATGGTCGAACGCCCCCTCCGAAACCCATACTGAGCGTCCGACAGATCGGGCCCTACCTCCTCCAGGTGTCGGACGATGCGGGCAGTGAGCACACGCTCCAGCAGCTTACCCACATCGTCGAGGAGCACGATGGGCCTGTAGGCCGACGGCAAATCCGGGGACCGTCCCGGCTTTGGCAGGAGAACCAACCTCCCTTCCTTCCAGCACTCAGGGAACCGTCCAGACGTCAGACAGGCGTTGCAGCGGGCTGCAGGCAGCTGCCTGAGGCGAGGCTCGAAGTGCTCGAGGAGCGACGTCAACACCCGGACTGGAATTCCGTCCGGGCCGGGGGCCGTGGTGGCGGAACGAATCTTCGCCACGGCCGCCCCCACTTCCGACTCCGTCACGGGCGGAACACTCTCGTCGTCGTCGGCCTCCCGGTCCTGATCTGGCGGAGCCATGACCGGGGGCGTGTGTTCCGACTGCCGTGGAAACAGCTCCTCGACCACCCTACGAAGGAAGTCGGGCTGGAGGGTCTCGGTGAGGGGGGGGGGCCCGCGCGCGAAGCTTGTTCAGCGCCGCGCGATATGGGCGACCCCAGGGGTCACGGTCGAGACCGTCCAGCATCTCCTGCCAACTCGCGCCCTTGGCGGCACGGATGGCCAGCCGAAAGGCAGTCCGCGCACTGCGGTACGCCTCGTACAGCTGGCCCTCCCGCTCGACGTCGCGGTGACGCCGCCGGCTGCGGGTGTAGGACCTTCGGGCACTGATACACGCCGCACGAAGGTCCGCCAGTCTTGGGGACCACCAGTAGACCCCCTGCCTCGGAGGCGGACGCCGCCGCACTCTGGGCATGGCCGCATCGCAGATCTGCGTTAACGCACTGCGAATGCGGACAGCCTCAGCGTCCACTCCGTCCGCTGGGGGTGGTGAGGACAGCCACGTGCTGACAATGGCCGCCTCCGCCAGTAGATCCCTGTCAAGACGACCCACAGCCCACCGCGGAAACGCGGGAGCTCCGTCCGCCCTGTGACCCCTACCGGGTTCCCGGGGGGAGACCTCCATCCGGATGTACCGGTGGTCCGACAGGGTCTCCGCCTCCTCCAGGACACTCCAGTTCCTCACCCGTGGCGCAACAGCGGGGCTAGCGAACGACAAGTCCACTATCGACCCGCCCTGCCGCCGCACACACGTGTTCACCGAGCCTCTGTTCAGAACACAGAGGCCCAGTGAAGCCGCCCACTCGTTAACCGCCCGCCCGCGGTCGTCCGTCATAGGGGACCCCCACGCCGTGGATTTGGCGTTAAAGTCCCCCAGAACCAGGACGAGGCCCGGTGCCAGTCGCCGTATCGAGGCCTCCAAGGTGGTGAGTGAGGCCCCGAAATCGTCCATCCTCCTAGTGGGGGAGAGGTATACGCTGTAAAGCGTGACCCCTCCCCACTCCGCCGCGACAAATTCCTCGCCCCTATCCAAAAGGGACAAGGACGGGAAGTGCCGCTGCGTTGAGACGACGATTGCCGCGGTACCGTTTCGACTGACCACCCAATTGGGGCGATCAGGCACGGCGTACGGTTCCGCGACTACGGCTGCACCAATCGACCACTCCGCCATGGATTGCAGGAGGAGATCCTGCGCTCCGGCGGAGTGGTTGGTGTTGGCCTGCAGGAGGAGGTGCATGGCTGGTGTACCCATTATCGGGTTGTGTCCATGACCTCCTCGCCAGCGGGCGATCGGACCGCGCTAGGAGCGGGAGCGGCCGTGGTCGTAGGGCCGCCCCGCGCCTTTAGGGCTGAAGCTGGAGGCTTGCACGCCCCAGAGCCCATGCGGTGCTTGGCGGGCTTATTGCCCGCCGCACACGCGGGGCAGTGGGGCGGGGCGGCGCAAGATGCCGCCACGTGCCCGGTCTGACCGCAGCGGAAACACAATCCGCCGCAGTCGAAGCAATTAGTGCACGTCGGTCGAGTGTGTCCGACCGCCATGCACTTGTAGCACCTCGCAGGCCGGTGCTCAAGCACGGTTACCCGCGCCGAGCTCCAGCCCACGAGGAGCCTGCCTGAGCCGGCCAGTTGCCTGACCGACTCCACCGGGCACTGCGCCCAGGCAGTACCTACGCCACCCGGACCGGGACGAATGGCACCGACCCGGACGGTGTCTATGGGACACCCGGTTTTCGAGGCAATAGCCTCCCGGATGTCTTCCACCGTCACTGAATCGTCCAAACCCGAAATGCGCATTTCGGCGCACTTGACGGGCCTGGCGATCTTGATGCCACCCTCCTCGGCGAACAAACCTCTCAGCTTCTCGGCCACGCTGTCGGCCGTCTTGGCGCCCTCGGCCCCTGGGAACTCGAGAATTCGAGCCCCCGTCCGGGCCTTGCGGGTCCTGGCTTCGACGCCTCCAATATCGGAGACGTCTAGCTCCCGCCGGGCCTTCCTCAAGACGGCCTCGTAGCTGAGGCTCTTCTCGGCCGCCTCGGGCAGCACAGTGATCACCACTGCGGCCGTCTTCGGCGACTTGAGCCCCTTGCGCGGTCTCTTCTTCTGTCCGGCTCCTGCCTGAGGAGCGGGGACCTCAGCGGCGCGCTTGGCCTCCGCTCTCCTCCTTTGGCCGCGACTCCTTCTGTCGCGTTCGGCTACCTGCCAACCCTGTTCGGGTACGGCAGTCGTGCCAGACGCGGAAGGCCTCGTCGCGGCCTCGCTGGTCGTCGCCGGCGGTGTTGTTGCGGGCGACTTCAGCGGTCCGGCAGGAGCCGGAGCCGTCTTCCTCCTCAGGGCGGGTCCCTTCGGAGCTGGGCCGGGGCCTTTGGGCTTAGGCCCGGCCGCGGCCGCGGCGTAGCTCCCCACGCGGCCACCCTGACAAGGCAGCGGGGCGGGGGCTGGTGCCACATGCGGCCGCTTGTCCGCGGCGAGAGGTGGTCGGACACGTGGTTCTGGAGGCAACCTCGCCTCCAGAACGGCGAAGCGCGCATCGACGAGCTTGCCCACTGCGCCGATGATTTTGGCGAGGGCCTCGTCCGATATGCCTCCCACCTCAAACGGGGTCGGCTGAGCCTCCTTAGGGGCCCGTTCTACGGCGCCTGGCGGCTTTGGCGCCGCAGGGGCGCTAGCCGGCGGCAAGCGGTCCGCGGGGAGAGGCGTCAACCTCACCACGGGAACAGGGAGTTTCACCGCGGTGACCGCGCCAGCGTCAGCCGGCGGCGCGCGCTTCGCGGCGGCAGGCGTCTTCCTCGCCGCGGGGACGGGTGTGACGCTGACGCCATCACCTGGCCTCGCCGGCGCGGACAGCGACCGCCGCCGCCCTTTCCATGACCGAGGTCCCTCGCCCTCTTCGGGAGGCCTGGATCTTGGGTGGAGGCATGTTGGCCACGCTCCCCTCGGTTTCGGCGCTCGAGCTGCCTCCCTTACTCAGGGGGCGCTTTCGCACCTGCGAGGGGAGGGCCTCCTCCTTCTTAGTCACGGTCGCCGGCGGAGTCTTTGCTGCTAGACGCGCCGACGACCTAGTGGGGCCTTCACCAGCCGACCCACTGTCCTTTTTGGACGGCCCTGCGGGAATATCACCGCCCTCGTCCATTCTGACGGTAGATCCGCCGCCCTCGTCTTCGGACGGCTCTGCGACATCGCTGTCGCCCTCGTCCGTCGACGGCTCTGCTGCGAGTCTACCGTCCTTCTTCTCTTCAGCGGCGGCAGCCTCCCTGCGCGCTCGCCGCTCCTCCAGCCGCCTTTTGTGGCTCAGGCCGTTGCCCCGAGACTTTCGAGGCGACCTCCTCTTCTTCTTCTGGGCCTCCACGGTTTGTGCCGGGCCCTCGGCGGACGCCTCAAGTCCTGAGGACGAGGCGTCGTCTTGGTCAGTTTTTGATCGGCTTGACCGGGCCTTGGGGTGAGGATCGTTACAATCCCCGTCGGTTTTATTTAAATTTTGAGTATCCATTTGATTCCCACGAGAATGGGAGATACATTGCGTCGACCCGGGCAGAGATCCCTTTACCCGGGCAAGCCTACATTTACCAACCAGGGGGTCAGCCGGTACCCTGGCTGGAGCGTGCTAACGACAGAACAACCCATCTGCCATGCATCTTCTCGCCGCACGCCAGAACTTAAGATTCTGGGTGATTTCCGAGTCCGAATGTTACTTCGAACTCTTTATAGAGGTTGTCTTCCTCGCGGTCCGGGCGGTTAAGCCAAGACCCTCGCTCCTGAAACTAAGACAAGCAAAGAATCAGGTTTACGATGTGTGGGCGGTGGCGTGTGCCTGCCCAGCCCTCAAATGAATGAGTGACTGAGCCCGTCCCAATATTTCGCGTCCTATACCCTCTACTACGACTGTAGTAGAGTAAGGAGCGAAATCGCGCAGATATTTGCTACGGACGACAGTACAACAGAAGAACTGGGGACCGCCGTCCGCACCCAGGGTACACCACGTGGAGGTTTCTGGGATAGTACCCCTATTATGTGTGTGTGTGGGTATTAAGGTTTAGCTGTGATGGACGTAAAAAATTAGTGATGTAAAAAAAAATGTAAAAAAGTTGTGATCTGTTTTTCTTAGATATCTGTTTTTCTCTTTCGTTATTATTATTTTTTGCTACTCCTGTTGATTCTGGTGAAATAGATATAGGACGCTTGTTTGATGTTTTCTCTGTACGTGTTTGAGTTTTTTCGTCTTGTGTTTTTAATGTAATAATTCGGTCGTAGCGTAGTGCCACTCTCTTGCCTGCTGCCAGTTCTTGTTGGAGGATTTCTTGCAATTCTTTACGTTTTTGTAGCACACTATGAGGAAAATCTTCTTTCAGATAAATACCTGTATTTTGAAGTGCCTTTTTGTTTCTGAGTAGCTCCAGTTTTTTGCTGGTCGTTACAGTGGTCACCACTACTGGTCTAGGTTTTCCTTTATTTTTCCTATTCTTGTTACACTTTCTATTTCACATTTCTGACAAGGTATTTCCATTCTGTTATTTATTATATTCATGATTATAGATAGTAGATTTTCATAGCCTTTTTCTCTTTCTTCTATTCCAAAAAATATAACGTTCCTTTTTCTTAACTGTTTGTCTAAAATTTCTATTGTTTTTTGTTGTTGTTCAATTTTCATTTCTAATTGTTTTGTTTTAGCTTCAATAAAATTAAACTTTTCATCTATGTTACTATTTATGGACTCCTTTATATTTTGTTCCATATCTTTCATATCTTGCTTTTGTTTTGATAGGTCGTCTTGTATATTTTGTAAAATTCTTAAAATATTATCCATTGTCTAAGTACTACAGGTGCCCTCTATCAACTGAAAAAGGCAACTGTCTATGGGTAGTAGATGTCGTTGTTTACTGACTACGTATCTAAATCAATGTCTCAAATTTCACTATATATAACCTGTTGTTCGACTTAAGTTGTAATAATCTTGAGATAATAAGAAGACTTGCCCTCAAATTTCTGTAATTTGGCAAAGACAAACGGCAACTGTAAATGGCCGTTTTGAATATAAATTGATTCCCTGATATTTACCTAGATGTCGCTCTTAAATTTAAACGTTTGGATAAAACAGTTCGTGTTTTGATTTGAAACATCCGTTATTTTCTTATACAATCTCACTTATTTTGCAACATTTTGTTTAGTTCATAGACACTTACAATTAATATAAAGTTTATTTAACACGCTTATTATTATATATTTGGGGTAGATCTCAATTTCCAATAAAGTTAGTGTATTTTGATTGCCGTACTTTTCACTACACAGTTTATTCACCGTTTTATTCACATAGTCTTAACTTTAGTCTTGGATAACACGTTTACTATTCACTGAGATGTTTAAGTTCACTCCGAAACACTATATAGCTTTCTTAAAGAACATTTAATATTTTTATTTATTTATAAACGTGGAGTTACTTGTTGACTTAGCGAATAGCGCCCTCTCTCCATCTTTTGTCCTAGAGTTACCTCCCCCTATTTTTATTTTACCCCTTAAGGGTAAATTTTTACAACCTGTTAATGTCATATATATTTATATCTAATCAATAGCCTACAAATAAGTTTCAAGCTTCTGGCTTTAAAAATGACGATACTTCCTTACAAATTTTTATCCCACTTTACAACCTTTTTTTTTTGCATTAAAAAGTAGCCTAAGTCCTTTATAAGGCTCTAGACTATCTGTGTACCAAATTTCATTTAGATCGGTTCGGTAGTTTTGGCAAGAAAGAGCGACAGACAGACAGAGTTACTTTCGCATTTATAATATTAGTAAGGATATTACACAGGTTTTTTTTTTGTCTAGCATAAAAGGATGTTCTTGCATAAACGCCACTGGTAATTTATAAAGCAATAAGTAAGGAAATAAATGTTTTTTTTTTAAATAATACTTGTATTGTATTAAAAGGTACCATTATTCGTTTTTATTTATATATTTTAGAACCGGCCGTCTGCCTGTCGTCAACCCTTTTTATGGAATGTAATTGTTGACCAGACGGTATCAAGTAAAGTTGACGCAGGTTTATGTTAAGCTTTTACTCGTCTTTCACGACATCTACAAACAATGTAAGGATTGGTAGTGTTTGTAGCCACTATCACGTCGCATAATTTTGTTATACAATATTTCATTGCGATTAAATGAAAATTGCAATTAAATAATATCCATATTATGATGGGTTAATAATATAATGTAATTTCCGTGTGGTGACGGAGTAAGAATATTCACTACCCCATATCTTACCCGTGGGTGATCATACGAGACGACTAAGAGATATATAAAACGCATATAACATCTATGCAAGAGAAGGATAACTCGAAACAAAACCCTATACCAACACGTCTGAACAGCACGGTGTAGTAGGTTAATTTCCCTCCCGTTACGAAGGAGGCTCGAGCCCTGCAGTGGGACATATATGAGCTGAGATGATGATGATTAGATGATTTATAAAATAAACAAACTATGAAAAATATATTTCGTCTGTTTACTAAATTGATTGTTCGTGGAGGGCTTATTAACAAGGCGCCAATATTTTATTATTGACACACATAAACAAGCTTGTACGATTGATTTATAAATCAATCATAATTGATGAACGTTTGTGTTGAGCATCGGTATTTAGTCCTCGTAATAATATGGCTGGTTATTGTTAAATAAATAATAATTGTTTATCATAGCCAGAGGTTTTCTTTTGCAGCCATAAAAGAGCCGGTTTGTATGCGAGAGTGCGATACTCAAATCTTAGATATTGTTAATTTTATATATAATATGTATTTTTTAAATTAATCTACCACCGGATCGGAAAGCGGCCACAAACTGAGAAGATCCGACAAGAGAATCAGTCGGGCTCGTCATTTTTTAAAATTATGTTTTTTTATCAAAATGATACATTTGGATACATTTTTAGTCTATATCTAGATATATATATATATAAGAGATTTCCACCTATGTATTGACTCATCACGATATCTTTGGAACCATAAGGCCTACAAAGCTTAAATTTTGTAGGCATATGTCTTTCACCGAGTAAAGGTTACCTAAGAACGGATTTTATGAAAATCCACCCACAAAGAGGGTTGCTGGGTTGTGAAAATCACATTCTTTAAATATAACTCCTACAGACTTGAATTTCGGTACGCATATTTGTGTTGCGATAAAGTAGTAAATTAAGAACGGCATTTTAAAAGTTCCACCCCTGAAGGGGATTGCGTAGGTGTTAACCCAAAAAATCCACATTTTCCAATACTGCACCTGCAGACTTGGAATTTGGTGTGGACTTTGTTTCTGCCCTGTATAAGTTAGATGAATTAGGATTTTAAGAAATTCCTTCTCCGAAAGGAATTCTATGTCGCAAAAGTAAATTGCACAACTAAACTGATGTAACCGAAGCGAAGCAAGGGCGGGTCCTTAGTATATACATATGTCTATATACTATTGCAAAAAAACAACGTACGAGTAATAGAAATTTGCTAGTCGGGTTCGTTAGGGCCACCGAAATCAAAGATCGGGTACCGGTGGCCTGCTCGCACGGCGAAGAGAGGAGTTTGCAGGGTGGGTCCATGGGGTTGCGTGCCGCCTCTTCTGTCGCCCCGGACGTTTTGTCGGGGCGCGACCACATCCGTGGTCCACCTTGTGGAAAAAAAAATAAGTGGGGTTCGTTAGGGGAGTCGGAGGTCCAAACTTTTGCTTATGATAGGCAGCGATCTCGCTATACTTCCTATGCCTACTAGCCCGTCTGCTACTAAAGGCAAATAATGTCTATACTACAAAAATAGCTACATAATATATTACTGAGTTGGTAACATGTTACCATATTTACATTACATTTTACACGTATCTATTAGTATATTTTCCAAATATAAAAGAGCGTTAGTCATGTAATTTGCGTTAATTTGTTACGTCACAAATGACGCTATTGTGATATTCCACAATTATTTAAATTGTCAAATCTAAATGCAGTGAATCGTTTTATGAATTTCTTTCTTCATGTATGGTTAGGTATATAAATCTATTTTATAATTATACATTAGAATTAAAAGAAGGGAGATAGTAAGACACCATTTGTATATAAACTGGGACGTATTTGACATAGAATTGGTCTTAGGTCAATACGAGTTTCTAGGGAACACAAGAATTTAGGGCCCGGTAGAAAAATAAAAAGAATAAATTAAATT
Source organism: Lymantria monacha (assembly GCA_905163515.2). NCBI lineage: Eukaryota > Metazoa > Arthropoda > Insecta > Lepidoptera > Erebidae > Lymantria > Lymantria monacha. The sequence continues at coordinate 22,862,765 of LR991082.1, forward strand.
AAATACAGTATCATCATTGTGTTCTATAATCATCATCATTATCTCAGCTCATATATGCCCTACTGTTGGGCTCGAGCCCCCTCCTTAATGGGAGGGAAATTAACTTACTGTACCACGCTGGTCAGACGTGTTGGTATAGGATTTTGTTTCGAGTTTTCCCTTGCATAGATGTTATCTTACGATCATCCACGGTTAAGATAGGGAGTGGTGAATTGTATGCTTACTCCGTCACCACACGGAACAAATATTTCATTACATTGTTTTATAATATAACTTTCAGAAAAACATTATTATAGTCCCATATTCATCATTATCACAGCCAATAAATGTATCACTGTTGGGCTCGGGCCTCCTCCGTAATGGGAGGGAAATTAACCTACTATACCGCGCTGGTCAGACGTGTTGGTATAGGGTTTGTTTCGAGTTTTCCTTCTCTCGCATAGATGTTATATGCGTTTTATATCCCTTAGTCGTCTCGTATGATCACCCACGGGTAAGATAAGGGGTGGTGAGTAGTATTCTTACTCCGTCACCACACGGAAAGTAAGTCCCATATTACAAATCCTCAAATAAAACTAATATGGCGAAGAATATATTGACTGTCTCGTTAGTAATGTGACTAAGTGAAATAAGTATGATTTTAAAATCGCGAGATCCAAACTTTTTACTGTTACCCTAGGCGCATTTGGTAGATATTTCTCTGGCGAATGTTAACTTGCACATAAGTTTATTTCTTTTTTGACTGGCTATAATCTAGTCAAGCTTACCCTGCAGTCCAGGATGACGAACAGGTAGCATCTTATGTTGCCTAATCAAGCAAGTAATGGTTAATAGTTAAATACTCATATTATTGAAAAAAAAACGTAATAGCTTTGGGTTAGGATTGGAGACGAACCTCACTGTATACAGTCCTTGATTTTGTCAAGGCTATACTGAATATCACAAAAAGATAATTATAAAACGCAGAGTATCAAAACGTAAAATGATAATGAATGAATAAAATACCAAATTTTTTTGATTAATAAAATTTCACTAATTGTTGTATATGCGTAGTTAGGTCAGTGACTTATGCCTAGAAGCGGGATCGCTCAACCATTTCGTGGTAGTAAAATTATTAAAAGCCAACTTTTAAAGCAATAAATTACTATTTTCAACATTTTAAAATTAGGTGGTGCTACGGAGGTACTATAACAATGACTTAGATTCCCACATTCTTAAATCAGCCTAAATATTTATATGTCATGGCGAATAGGGTAGTGCTGCTAGAAATGCTTCGATTGAATGCTAGCATTGGAAACGAAACTAAGTCTGTCATCTTTGCGATTGCAGTGTCGTCACGGCGTAGAATCATCATCATCATCATTCTCCTACTCTTATCCCAATTACTTGGGGTCGATACAATATGTACTCTTCTTTCATAGTACATATTGTACAAGTTATTGGTAATCGTTTTATGACCGGCCGCCTGTCAGACGTCAACCCGCCTTGGGAATGTAATTGTTGACCAAACGACATCAGATGGAGTTGGCCCAGGTCATTATAAGGCTCTTAGTCGTCTTTTACGATATCCAGGAGCAAAGTAAGGGTTGGTAGTATTCGTAGCCGCTACCACACAGGGTAGAATATGCTTGACATATATCCAGCTTCGACAGAGTAGCGCCCTGAACTCGCAGCAATAATTTTAGTGGACTTATTAATGTTGGCCGTCGTACAGATGATAGTCGATAGTGATAGAACTAGGGACGCGGCTACCTCCTTTCAAAATCTTTTGAGATCTGGAAGAAGGCAGCACTCAACGATGAGAATCAGCGAGGAACCTTTTTACGTTGATTAAGACCTAATGAGTGTATACAACGAATACCTATATGCATTTAGATGTCGTTTAGTGGATTTTTGCCCGAAAGTGTGATCCGTGGAGTATGCTCTTATAGTCAAACGAGACCCTCGAGTCAGTCACCCGCTCAAAAAGCGAAGATCGATCACGTGGTTGGATATTTAGAGGCCCATACAATGCCCGTACCACCCTGTATACAGACTCATACCACAGTTTAATGATTTTGGAGGGTCAGACAACGTAGCGATCAGATCAAATTAAAAAAGAAGGTTACAAAGTAAGGATGTTCTTAAGTTCTACTCCCACTGTGGTTATAATTAAGATATTTAATTTTTTTGGGACTGTAATTGGGTATGGTATATCAAATTTATTAATAGTACAGTTTTGTTAAGTAAGGCTTAGTAATTTAGTATAATAAAATATAATGATTTATAATATTTATAATATTGATTTAAACAGGTATTTTTAAGTATTTTTTTAAGAATTTCATCGGGAAAGTGAATATCAAACACAATTGCGGTATTTGATTTTCACTTTTCTAATATTACAAACACAGCGTCTAATAACAGTTCTCCTACGATAACGAACACAGAAAAGTATTTGAAACGTTATCAGAGCTCATAATATGTCTCACTGTTGGGCTGGAGCCTCCCCTGTAATGGGAGGGAAATTGACGTTTCAGATGTGTTGGTATAGGGTTTTGTCTCGAGTTTTCCTGCTCTTGCATATATTATTACATTACATGCCTCTTGTATCCCTTAGTCGTCACCTACGATCACCCACGGGTAAGATAAGGGGTGGTGATTTGTATTCTTACTCCATCACCATACGAAAAAATTTGAAACGTTGTTAAAGTAAAAATTAAATTTCACACGCAAACCGTAAAATTATGTGATAAGTATAATATAATAAAATAGTAAAAGCATATTTCATAATACCTCATAATTAAATCGTAACCACGGTTATTAATTGCATATTAACAAATCAACGATTGAATCGAAAAAGAAAGAAAGAAAAATAACGTAATGACATAATTACTTATAGCAAATATTGTAACAATTTGAATGAATTTAACTTACGTATAATTTCACTGCAGTTTATGTTAAAAATTAAATACTGACGTAAATGCTTCCTGTACTATATAGTCTTTCTACTACCGAGACGTAAGGCATACTGAATCATCTAACTCGATTCTCCGCTTAAATCTTATTTCCATATGGTTCACATAATTTGTTAGTGTCCGTTATTTAGTTTCACTGAGAGACTGAACTAAGTAGTAAGTTTTCCGTGTGGTGACGGAGTAAGAATACAATTCACCACCCCCTATCTTACCCGTAGGTGATCGTAAAAGACGACTAAGGGATAAAATATGCATATAACATCTAGGCAAGAGAAGGGAAACACGAATAAATCCCTATACCAACACCTCTGACCAGCGTGCTGTAGTAGGTCATTTTCCCTTCTAGTTTGGAGGAGGCTCGAACGCAACAGTGGGACATATATGAGCTGAGATGATGATGATGATGAAACTAAATATAGTATTGAATCACTTTTTCTATCTATCCATTAGTATATTAACGCCCTCTATTGGATATGGCCATATTTAAGGTGATAATTATATTACGACTGCACTTGGCAGGTGGATTGATTTTTATAATTTTCTTATAGGTCATTTTGGTTGATTATTATGATTTGCATGGATAATTTAGGGTTGATGATATATTCTGTTCTTAATCTTTCACTATATGTGTTTCTTTTATTATATGCCTTTAAATTAATATATGGTAAGAATGCCGAACGAACGTCTGGTTAAGAAGATATACAATGCGAAAGTGGAAGGATGTAGGTACCGAGACTAACCTACCTAGACCAGATCGGTCATATACTGAAGGAAAGTGGAGTCAAAAGAGTCTCCGAAAGCGGCGAGCGTGTATGAAGAAAATTATGAATGTTGAGGAAGCGAGTGAAGTATGCAAGGATGGGGTTCTCTCTGCCAACCCTGCAAGGGATATGGCGTGATGATATGTATGTAAATTATTATATGAAATACCGTATAAAGTTTGAAGTTTAGTGAATTCAATTAAGAATTTAAGCTTTGATCAGTATCTCAGCTCATATGATGTCATCATAGGAGGAAATCGATTTATGCTGGGGGTATATATATAAATAGAGTTTTGAGTTGTACTTTCCTTGTATATACGTGAGCTGTGTGGTAGCGGCTGCGAATACTACCGACCTTTATTTTGCTCGTGGATCTCGTAAAAGACGACTAAGAGCCTTATAACGACCTGGGGCCAACTCCATCTGATGTAGTTTGGTCAACAAATATATTTCCAAAGAGGGTTGACATCTGGCAGGCGGCCGGTCATAAAACTATTGCCAATAACTTTTACAACATGTACTATGAATCAAGAGTACATATTGTATCGATCCCAAGTAATTGGGATAAGAGTAGGAGAATGATGATGACTTTCCTTGTATAAACGTTATTTGCATATAACATTAGCGCATCATTCCTTTACTTGTTACGTGCCTAGGTTTTTATTTCTATATATTCTCTTGTTTCGGATTTTTTAAATAAAGTTTTAGATTTTTTTTAGTTATTTTATTATAATTATGGACACGTATTTATAACAGCTGATCGATATGTAAATGTACTTGGCATGTTTTGCCGGGGTAGACGTGATACCGCTTTGACGTAATTTTATTAGTATTTTCAAGTTATTGCCTAACTAAATGAATTTCGCATTTACGGAAAGAATTGATTTATTTATGGCACGTACTGCACACATCAGATACATCGGTAATGAGTAAACTTAAAATGAGTTAGGATATTAATGTGATATTTTATTACATTAATTTAATATTTTATTATACTATAGTACGTTTCAAACTAACTAGTTTGTTAACAAATTATTTCGGAAACCCATTACGCAAACTGCTGTACACTCGAAGAACAACTCACATATTGTTTATTGTCAACGATAAGTGTTGCGCTTAGATTGATAGTGAAACTATAAAATTAAAATTAGCATGACTTCTACTTCAATCATACTCAAACAGTGTCTTATTCACGCCGATACCTGTACAGCTGATGAATTGTGTTGTTGTTTTTCTTTTTGTACTATTATTTTTTCAATCTTTATGATGAAATGGTAAGTAGAGATATAACACGCTCAATCTAGTTTTTATTTTCTTATCGTAGTCCGTGATCCCGCGTCGTTTACATTGCATAGTACCTACCATACTTTATTTGCTATCGAAAATACGAAGAAAAACCCTTTTTGCTCTAGCCTTGATCCTGTTCTTATCCCAACGCCGCGACGCAAGAACTCCTCTTCTATCGTACATATTGCAAAAGTTATGTATTGATAATAGTTTTATAACCGCCCGCTTACCTGACGTCAACCCTTCTTAGGAATTTAATGACCAAACGACATCAGGTGGAGTTGGTTCAGGTATTAAGAAAAGTTAAAAAACTATAATAGTTGCACATTACAGAGAGAGAGATACAGATATGTGACAGTTTTTTTTTTAAATTAAAATTGATTTATATATTTATAAACTATTTTTTTTCAACAAAAAATAATAAGCAGTTATACCCTAATATTATTTAACGAATTTGTTATAAAAGTTTGCATAGATAAAAAAAAAGGTTGTGTGTTATAGAAAAAGTTTTTCATTTTTCTTGAAACTTACTCAGTTATTAAAAAGTTTGAAGGTCGGTAATGTACGATTTAGTCGTACAGCCCTTTGTAAAATAATAATGAATAATTTACGTAAATAATAAATGAGTTATCTACTTAAATATAAGTAGTTTTATGCCAAATTTTCATTATTTCCATTCTGCTTATCTCCGATAGTACTTGGATAAACATGTCGGATGAAATAATCGTTGCACGTAGAGAAATTTTAGCAACGTTGGCTTTGTGTAATTTTTGTCTTCAGAGAATAGGACTATCTTTTATAGACAAAGAACCGAATTCATACTATGGGAGAATGAAAAAAAATTTGGTGTTTGCAATATCATCCTCTTTGGTTTTTTTAATGATGTTTGGTGAAATGGCAAATGTTGCCAGACAAATGATTAATGCTACTTCTATTGAAGAATTTGTCGGCAGTTATTTGCATATCGCCGGTTACGACACATTGAGTAAGTATTGTGCGCGATTATAATTCAAAATTATACCCCTTTAGCCAAAAATACATGTTGTAAAATATAAGTCATAATGTAAAAATATGCGCGTATATAGGTACGTTCAAAATATCTGCAATATTGATAAATAAATAAAACCGTCCAAGTGCGAGTAGGACTCCCGCATGAAGGGGTCCGTACCATTATCTGTAACCTAATCTTGCAAGTTACAGACACTTTTGGCAGTATCCGATTGAGCTGGGTAGGTACGTTGAACCAACTATTCAACCTGTGGGTTTTTTAATAACGACAAAATTAAGTTTATTGTAGGTATAAGACCCTCCTAAACTATTTAATTTATTTTAATTTATCTAATTGTTTATTTTTAAAGTAAATATACAACTAAATATTCGGTGGATATTTCAAGTTTCTACCTGTTTTCATTATTATTTTTAGCAAATAAACGGCGAAAACCTCTTGTATTGTATGGGAGCCCCCTTAATTATTTATTTTATTTTAATTAATTATATTTAAAGAGAACATAAAACTAAATATTCTGTGAATAGTTAAAGCGTCTACCTGTCACCGTTATTAGTATCGAGCAAAAAACGGTAAAAGAAATCGAGTTTGTTGTATGGGCAAATAAATATTTAAGGGAGGCCCCTTAAATATTTATTTTATTTTTAGTATTTGTTGTTATAGCGGCAATAGAAATACATCATCTGTGAAAATTTCAACTGTCTAGCTATCACCGTTCTTGAGGTTGGTGACAGATGGTCGGACGGACGGACAGCGAAGTCTCAGTAATAGGGTCCCGTTTTTATCCTTTGGGTACGGAACACTAAAAAAGGGGAAAATCGGTTTTAGAAAATTAATCTTTCTGACTTCTAATGTCCTCGTATAGATAAATCTACAATATATTTCATGAAAATGCAGCATGCACATTTCATGTAGTAATACAGCGTAAAAACAGAGTGATGAATGGCCGACCGAAGACAAGGACTCAGTAGCGCTGGTCAGCCTAAATTTTTTTTTATTTTATTTTATTGCTTGTGGTGGCAAACGAGCAGATAGCACATCTGATGGTAAGTATCATTGCCACCCATGGACCTTTGCTATACCAAGAGCATATCTAGGCCGCTGCCTACCGATACATACCCCAAACCCACCCCAGTTGGACTTCCGGCTCTCTCGCTCACCGAATAAAACGCAATAGCACATTGCTATTACTCAGACGTCAATCTTCTACGAGAGTGTGGTACTACCCCGGACGGACCGGCCCACGGCGTAGACAGAAAACTGTCCATAGCGTGGTCCTACCACTATTATGGTGATGAGAAGCTTATACGGCAGGTCATGTGGTTACACGCTGTCCTTCTGCCATCACAGACGATTCGAAGGAAGTGTGAGCGACCAAAAAAAGGGTTGCCATTTTATGTCAAACCGGCATATTATTTAATAACTTCGGAAATGATTATGGCAAATACAGAGAGATATACAGAACTGACTGATACGCATTCCAAAGTGAGCAAGCTTGATTACCTCTCGTCATGCTTTCCTATCATTAAGCGTAAGTGGCTGTTAATATAAGTACTAAGTTTGAGAGATAATCGCGCTACAAGGTCACGCAAAAATTTCACTCGTGCCTGTCTCGTTAAATGCGCACAATTTTTTACTGTTTGATAGCCTTCCTAGAGTCGTGATAGTAACTTTAAATTATTTTTTAGCAGATATTCAGCACTATGAAAATAATCCTTTCATGCGGGGGACTTTACAAAAATTCAATTTAATTGACAGAAATTACACCTAGGCTTAAAATAACAATTTGTAGATGAAACAGAGTATTGTCCTACGTAGGAATCAAACTCACGACACTGGCACTACTATTCCTTTACGGCTTAGCATTGCTATTCCTTAAAAGTGAGGGCTACATATTCATATTGTGGTCTGATCCCTGTCCTACCCAACTGTTCTGCGTTTTCAGAATATTATCTGACGTCACACTCCGCACCTGATTTCAGTCCTTTGAGCGCGACACTGTTATAGTGTGCATTTTAGATCTGTGTGGCATGATGGACGACATTTTTTTAGGTGGGTATTTAAGCCTTGGATGATTTGACATGCTTCAAAATAACCTCCTGGATAAATTAAGTTCAAGTTATTTGTCAGCAAAACAGGGTTATGTGAATAATACAATCATTATATTCAATGCGATCTCTACGGAAAATCTGTGGAGTTAGGCTGACTGATCGCATTCGTAACGACGACATAAGAGAGCGCGTAGGTATGAAAGAGAGTATTGGTGTAAAGATGCGAAAGGGAATGCTCCGATGGTTCGGACATGTGGAAAGAATGCCGAACGAACGTCTGGTTAAGAAGATATACAATGCGAAAGTGGAAGGATGTAGGTACCAGGGGAGACCGAGACTAACCTACCTAGACCAGATTGGTCACTTACTGAAGGAGTCAAGAGTCTCCGAAACCGGCGAGCGTGTATGAAGAGAATTATGAATGTTGAGGAAGCGGGTGAAGTATGCAAGGATAGAGTTTTCTGGCACTCTGTTCTCTCTGCCTACCCTTGCAAGGGATATAGCGTGATGATATGTATGTATGTATTATATTCTCGTTTAATCTTGAAAACTTATCAACATATTATGATTATGATTTATTTTGATTAACGGTACTGTGGTCGCGATCTGAATACACTAGCAAACCACAGCATAGTGTAGAGGTTTGCTCAAAAGAAATAATGTGTTTCTAACACATTTCTATACTTTATATAACATTCAAATATATTTGAACAAAGAATAAAACTAATAGAAAACCAATAAAACGCTTGCAATATTGTCTTATTTGAATTTCAGGTTTCGGCAAATTGTTGACCATTTGGTTTAAAAGGCACACTTTTCGGCAATTGGTAAGCGAGCTCGAAGAAATATGGCCCGTTTCAATCAAGGACACAGAGGCCGAGATAAAATATCGTAGTCTTTCAGCGTTAAAACATCGGCAAAATTGTAAGTGCTGCCTAGGCAGTATTTTTTTTTATTTCAAAATAGCGTATGTTTGCTACTTTCCGTGTGGTGGTATATGAATATGTTTAATATGAAGTCGGTTAAAAATAATGTGTTAGCTTTAGCTCTTTTGCTGTAGGAGTGGTAAGAATCAGCTAAGTAAATATTAGGAGAATGGGCAGCAGGACTCTTCTGCGAATCTAAAATAATAAGAAATTATGGTTTCTTATGCTAATGCTATGGCATTAACTATGATTGCCAACCCGCCTATCAAGCTTGGTGATTATGGCCTTATTATTCTTCGGGGCTTATGTCTGATAGTGGTAATGATGATGATAAAAGTATGCCATAGTTATTACAAGGTTCTGAATCGGGCAAAGAAAAATACTGTTGGCGATCATTTGATCTGTCAATGTTTTTGTATTCTTTTCCCGTGTATTAAAATTTGCCAGCTACGTTTTACTTATCTATTTTCCTTCCTTCCTTGTTATCATGGTCACGGGAGGACCATGGACGCTGTAAAGTATTCGAAACTTGCAGTAATTAAAAATCAAATACAAACTCGATAGAATCCTTAAAAATAGTATTATTTCAAATGTATAATACTTGCGTAAATATCAGAAATCATTATAAGGTACAAAATGTTAAGTTTGTGAAAATAGGATGTATAGAAAGATGATGTAAAGTTCAAAAGTAAAACACGCTGTCTTATCATAAGAACAAAAAGTGGCCGAGTCAGACCACATTTAATATACAAAAACATAAGTAAATTGCTAAGAAGCTGCTCATAACCAGTTTTTATTATCATCTAAATAAACCAATATTTTTTAATAACTCTTATCGAGAAGATTATTCGCAACAGCTTTTTTTTAATCATATTTACCAACTTGTATCAATCGAAATCTTTAGTAAGTTTATTATACAACCGAATATATGGCACCATGAATTTGTTAGAGACGAGTAATATGAATAAATAAATTGTCCCTTATTCTGAATATTCACATGATAACACTACATTATTCAAATTTACTGATACTGAGTTTTAATTTTTTTTTTTTAATTCTTTTTTTTTGCTAATGGTGGCAAACGAGCAAGCAGCACACCTGATGGTAAGTGTTACTGCCGCCCATGGACCTTTGCAATATCGGGTATAGCTAGGCCGCTGCCTACCAATACAAACCCCAAACCCACCCAGTTGGGCTTCCGGCTCTCTCGCTCACCATACGAAGCGCAATAGCACATTGCTATTACTCAGACGTCGATCTTCTACGAGAGTGTGGTACTACCTCGGACGGACCGACCCGCGGCTGTAGAAAGAAAACTGTCAACAGCGTGGTCCCACCACTATTATACTATTTTCGAGAATGGTTATAATTGAATAATTAATTTTTTTAACGAAAATAAAAAAATATTAAAAAAATAGCTCCAACTAGGTGGGTTTGGGGATTTTATTGGTAGGCAGCTGCCTAAGCTATACCCTTGGTATTGCAAAGGGCCTACCCATGGCCCTTTGGAATACACCCTTTGCAGTGACACTTACCATCAGGTGTGCTGCTTGCTCGTTTGCCACCATAAGCAATAAAAAAGAAAGGAAAAAAGAATTACCTTCTCAGGATTATTCTCACTATTAAACTCATTCATTAGCCCTCTCGTTATTTGAGAATCTACATAATAGATACGCAAAGCTTTAAACGAACGTGTAAAGTAACTACAAAATAATTTTCAGTGTACGCTTTTTGGAACATATTTGGTGTTTGGTTTTATAACCTGACTCCGATTGCGTTACTTGGATATTACAAGATTCGTGGCATGCCCGCGTCGTTGGGCTATGTATGGCAGATATTATATCCCTTTGATAAAACCAAGCTGATACCTCACGTGCTAGTATACATATTTGAAACTTTAGCAGGTTAGTACAAGTAAATACTTTTTCAGTATAAATGTCCTCCCCATGTGGTGATGGAATAAGAATACAGTTGTTGCCCTTTATTTATTTAAGGGAATCGTCAAAATTGGCTAAAGGTCTCATTAAGAGCGTGAGCAGCAGCTTTGTCCTGAGAAAAGTGTAATATCTAACTATAATGGCCAACATTTATTTTTGTGGCTGGCCATTGTATATTTACAGTCTGCCAAGTGTTCAAGCAAACGTTTAGGACTCTATGCCCTCATTTGTGTGGAGTAAATGTCCAATAGTAAATGGCGAGTTTTTCCGTGTGGTGTTGGAGGAAGAATACTATTCATCGCCCCCTATCTTACCCATGGGTGATCCTAAGAGACGACTAAGGGATATGAAACGCATATAAATTCTATGGAAGAGATGGAAAACTCGAAACAAAACCCTATATCAACAGGCCTGACCAGCGTGGTATAGAATTCCCTTCCATTATAAAGGAGGATCGAGCCCAGCAGTAGGACATATGTGAGCTGAGATGATGATGATGAAACGGCGAATGGTTGAATGATGCATGATGGTGAATGATGCATGATGGTGAATGATATAATTTGAATTATATATTAGCTATCAGTCCGGCATTCACTCGGAAGAAGTGATCTAGAAATAAAATATATTTAGAAAGTAAAAGGGAGGAATAAAAAATAAATAAATAAAAGGAGAAACAAAAGGCGCAATCAGGCATCGAAAAATTCTTCCGCATCACTGTCCACTGGTAATGTGCCCAGAAGGCTAGCAGCCATTGATATATAAAAACCCAAGATGCACAGTTTCAAACAAAAGTAGCACTCCAAACTGTCACCAAACACTCAATGGTTATACCTACGTAGTTATAGTTTTGCTATAAACATATTTTTTGTAAATTCAATCTTACGCGCATTTATTAAAGTTGTTATTACAAAGCAGTGTTCAATAACCAACATTTTTTTACGACCGAAGTTAGCCGGCAGGACAGGACATGGAGTGAAGACGAATATTTGTATATTTTTTTTATTATAAGACATTGAGTTAGTATTTTAAGAGTTAGTTAAATTGTGTTCTAAACCCTTAATTATACTTTTACCTGAGCGTAAATATGTTTTTGGGCAGGAAGGACATGTGTACATCAATGAAACAAATATTAACTCGTAAAATCATTTATTTAAATTTGAAATAATCTACTTTTACGGCTTCTATCGCGTTTGTATTTGATTTTTAATATACATACATATCTTCGTCCAAAAAATGCTCAGAATAAACGACGCTTGAATTAGTCGGCTTAAAAAAATCTTCACGCCTTTGTTGACTAACGATTGATGTCCATTCTCCGCATCGTATTGGGTCACGAGGAAAACTAAAATATAAAAATTAGAAATAAAATATGCAAATAAAACAACTCGTCTTGTTCAATAGTCACCCGTATTCTATTAAGAACAATATAATTATTCTAATATATTTTCTAACGTATAAATACTCATTAAAAACTAAATACAAAAAAGTTCAAAGTGAATAAACTTATTAATTAAAAAATTAAATACAATAAAAAAAAATCGACTCCATTAAATAAGAACAGGGTCGTTTGGATTATGCGACTAAAATAAAAGGCCGTGTAGTAGTCGTTCTTACACTGAAAAAGCGGCCATTGAAATTTGTCGTATTATATTTGGACCGTGAGTGAAGTTTTTAAACAAATTAAATCAAAATCAGATATTACGTCCTGTATTTAGTCATAAAAACAACAAAAACAAATCAACAAACTCTTTTACTCACCGAAAATTCGATATCCCATCCTTTTTTAACCGTTTTGACGTAATATTTTTACAATTTCTCATCGAACACTTCGGCATTTTTAACGAGCGCAAACAGACGCGAGCGACGCAAGACTATTTCAAAAGAGCGCATAATTTTAAATAATGCGCTCTTTTTATGCGGACGGTTTTGAGTCGCTGAGTGTGTATCTTGGGTTTTTTAATACATCAATGCTAGCAGCATTGCCACGTTGAATGGCAATGCTAACCTTTTGTGCAAAATATAGGCCAGCCCTCTGATCACGTGAAGCAGCGATTAATTTTTTTGCGATCTCTTTAAATAAAATGCGCGCATTGGGACCCCAAGGCCCAAGAGTTTCGACCCCAAACGGCTCGAAAATATAATTTCCAATAAGGTTATTGTTGTAAAGTAAAATATATATTGCCCACCTTGTTGTGACGGAGTGAGATTTTTTTTTTTGGGACTAATTCCACCACACATTCCCACCATTGTAACTCCTGTAAGCCAGGATCCACAATGGTCACTATAAATGACACCGAGGTTTGACCCACAGGCAGTCCCGGGAAATGATTTTAATTGTCTTGGAACCCGCAACAAATTTAATTAGAAAAGTTAAAGAGGAGGAGTTGGAAAAGAGTGATTCCACTTCCCTCCCAGGCAAAGCGGGAGACAGAAAGCAATATTGACTAGTCAGCCAATAAGTAAAGGGTTGTACAGCTACGATAAGCGCAGCAGTACGGCACCACAGATACGGGATAACTTAACGGGGCCTAGATGTGAGCCTTAAGATTGGTTGCAGTAGTAGGTATGGCAGAAACGCCTAAACGCACGGAAATTTTCTCGAGTTGCTACAAGATCCGTATAGTATACTACTCCAGATGTTACTTGCAAACTGTCTAACATAAGGTCACGCTCGTTACGCCAGAGATCGCACTCCCAGAGAATGTGATGTGCTGATTGTTCATACTCGCGGTTATGTGTAGAACATTGACATAGTGGTGAAGGTACGAGTTTAAAAGAAAATAATTTACTTTTAAAGCTGCCATGGCCAGTTAGAAATTGGGCTACAAAATGGTCGACCTCCAGCCACACTCTCTCTAGGCGCTCGCGGACGCATGGGAAAAATAGATAGAGGTGACGGCCCTTCGATGATGAATTCCATCTTTCTTGCCATTCAATTAAAAGTTTTTCATAGACAACGGATTGCGGTGCGCGCGGTAGAAGGAAATCTGTGTTCATATTTGCCCTTGTCGTGTAATACATTGATGCCTTGAATACATTGATGATGATTGATTGACGGAGTGAAATTATAACGTGTGATCAAGTTCTGTCATGTGACTATGCATCCAAAAGGCTATGGAGTAGCGGATAATTATACTAGTGCTACCTACATCCCCATTATAAGTAAAATCACTGTCATAATCTAAAAAAGTTCCAACTTTTAATGCATTAATAGTCAAAAGCTCTAATTTATTCATAATGATTTTTTTTTATCAGGTTTGGCATCCGTAAGTTCTATGCTAAGTTCCGATCTGTTATTTATGACGATGGCTAGCCATATAAGCATGCTTTTGCGTTTAGTACAAGAACAAATACGTAGCGTAGGACCCAATGCTAATGGAAAAAAATCTCAAAGAATACCTTATGATTGTTATAAGGATGTAGTTGAAGTTGTCAAAATTCATCAAAGACTTATCAGGTTAGTTGATGTCTCTATATACCTAACAATATGCAAGTGATCTTCTGGGGCTTAAACACGATGCAAATGTTTGATGTGATTTAGTTTGATATGATTATGGCACATAGAATAATCCAAAGTATTAAAAATATTTTGTTAAGCTAAATTTTTTATTTTCTTCATCAGTAAATTGCACCTGTAAGTTGTTGTGGTTACTAGTATAAATTCAAAACGACCTTTCATATTTATTTTGAGCAACAATATATAAGGCTTGATTTCTTTTACAATTTTATGTTAGTATAAATTTCATGAAGGTACAATTTCAAAATTGTATACTATCGGATTTTTCAATCAAACGTTGATTAAGTTTTTTGAATTGCAGGTACATCAAAGATTTGGAGGCTACATTTGCTGTAATAAATCTTATAAATGTATTGCTGAGTTCCGTCAATATTTGTTTTGTAACGTTTTCTATCGTAGTAAGTTTTCTATTTATTTATTACAACATACATTTAAGGGAATGCTCCGATGGTTCGGACATGTGGAAAGAATTTCGAACGAACGTTTGGTTAAGAAGATATACAATGCGAAAGTGGAAGGATGTAGGTACCAGGGGAGACCAAGACTCACCTACCTAGACCAGATTGGTCACGTAATGAAAGAAGGTGGAGTCAAGAGTCTCCGAAACCGGCGACCGTGTATGAAGAGAATTATGAATGTTGAAGAAGCGAGTGAAGTATGCAAGGATAAAGTTCTCTGGCACTCTGTTCTCTTTGCCTACCCTGCAAGGGATATGGCGTGATGATATGTATGTATGTATTTAAACTTTTTTTTTGAGCTTGAGCATCCTTTAAAATGGGAGGGATTTTGACAAAATATACCACGTTTATCAGACGGATTGATTTGTGGTTCTATTTCAAACTTTTCTTGTATTAAAATGATATTACATGTGGTTTATAAAACAATTATCTTTGAATCATATTTAATAGATGCAAATTACAAACTGAAAATAATTAAATTACTGAAATTTAGTATTTAATATGCTGAATTATTTATACTAAACCCGATTACGAAGCGAAAAATGATGTCACAAGTGGGATTTGAACCCGCGCCTATTGAGAGTCCGGCCCAATCGTGCTGCCACTTACATCATTCATACATGATGTGACATCATTTTTCGCTTCGTAATCGGGTTTTTATAAATAATTAAGCAAATTAAATGCTAAATTTCAGTAATTTGAATAACAAGGATGTGTCATCGTTTAATACAATTCTAACTGCAAAGTTTGAAGTAATAAGCCTACAATGTGTAAACATTGTCGGGTAGATGGCGCACGTCACCTTAAAGACGTAAATATGATACGAAGCGAGATTTGAATGTCCTACAATAGTTCACGGTGGTGTAAGTGGCAGCACGATTGGACCGGACTCCCAATAGGTGCGGGTCCGAATCCCACTTCTGACATCATTTTTCGCTTCGTAATCGGGTTTTTATAAATGAAAATAATTATTGATTAATTAATCATGTGTGTCATCCTATATGGTTACGGAGTAGAAATATAAATCATTGAAGTTAATTGGTGTTTGGTTTACTATTCTTAAGTTAATTAAGCATCTGTTTTAATTTCCAGTTCCTTGATTCATGGATGGAAATGAGTAATAAATTCTACCTAGGAGCGGTTATAACTCAGATGGGAATAGTTTGTTGGTATGCTGACGATATTTACAGAGCGGTTAGTGTTTGAAGTAAAAGTTTATAAAAGTTGAACATTGATTTAAAGCGCTTGGAGCTCTCGATCTCTGCAAGGAATAACAAATATGCAGTGGGAGAGTTACGATTGCAATGTTGATTGGTAGTCCAATGGTGGTGCTTGTTTTGGGATACCGGTTCCAAATCCTTGGGCAAGCAAATATTATGGGACTTTTTTTAATAGCAATCTCGAAGTGATGAAAGTGGAATTAGATAATGGTAAATTTACCAACTTTACTTAAGAATTTATCTCGAAGTGCGAGATTGTGGTTTATAAAAAAAAATCCTTTTTTTTACCTTGCATATGAACATATTCATTATTATTCTACTGAAATATCGATTCAGTGAGACTCAGAGATATTATTAATTATTTAAAATTGTAAGTTTGGAAAGTGTACTTGATATACTGTTGTGGATACTTTACAGAGTGTGGGTGTAGCGGATGCTGTTTATGAAAGTGGTTGGTATGAAAGCAATACAGAAAGTCGACGTGCAATGCTTCTCATACTACAAAGGTAACTTTTTAAATTTGTTTTTCGATCATAAGTCCTTTATTTAAAATTTGATTAGCTATTCTATTTTATTTCTTTTCAGATCATTCTTGATCTTATAGTGGTACGATGTGGGTTGATTTTTCTTTATTATATTCTTTTGCAGTAGTTTTAACTACATATGTTCTTATGATACTGTTATTATATTTCGAATATTCAATAATTTCTTAAGTTATTTCATGACATATGGGGCCGTCTATTAATCACGTGAGGTTTGAAAGAGGGGAGCGGTTTGACAAAAATCACGAAATATCACAAGGTGGGTGTAGTAAGATATCACATGTATTTATTTTTTCATCAAACGCTGCGATTTCTAAACTGAAAAGCAGCGTGTAGTGTGACTTTGATTTGCCGTTGCCAGGTAACGAACGAAGTTTAAAGTAGGTGATCTGTATAAAAGACTTTTTTGCGAAGTATAAAAAAGCAAAAAACCGAGACTATAAAGAGCTGTAGGCTACTTCTTTGTCGGTACTATAAACTCACGTGATGTTGGTAGGGAAGGGAGGGTCATAGTCTTAAACCTCACCACGTATTACCAATGGGGTAGAAATGCTAAAAAAAGATCACGTGATTAATGGACGTTCCTATTATGATTTTAATTATTATTCAGATCAAATTTATGTTTAACAAATTTATTTTGCAGATCACAAAAACCCTTATATTTCACTGCATTGAAATTTCGTGCCATTACAATGATTACGTATAGTTCTGTAAGTATTATATCTAAAATATAAATAGATTACAGATTCGCTTTAGTTTCTGCTCCCATTACTGAGTTAATTAAATTTATTTTTAGCTCAAATGTAACGTTGCGACTAATTATTATACTAAAACGGCACTTAATAGCAGTAGGATCGTTAATGTATACTTTTTTATATACCAACTAAACTTGTTTGTTTCAGATTCTGTCGACCGCCTATTCATATTTCGCACTGCTATATACATGGTATCTTAGAGATTAATTTGGACGAGCTAGAAAATTATATAAATGCTACCATTTGATATTTTTTAGATTTCATATTATATATATATATACACATATATATATATATATATATATATATATATATATATATATATATATATATATATATATATATATATATATATATATATATATATATATATATATATATATATATATATATATATACAGGGTGGAAGTGGACCGCTCCCGACAACAAAGACAAGTAACCCTACTAGTCCTACTTGTAATGATAGGCTAGAAAAAAAATCGATTCAGATGAAAAAAATTTTTTTTTTCACCACGCGTGGTCGTTGAACTCTTGAACATATGATCGTGAGTTTTGAATAGATTGCGTCTTTTCTCATCTGAGTATAGTTAAGTATTTTTTATCGAGTTATCGTTACATGTCACTGTCCTAATACGATGGAATGTGAAAAAAACTTAAAAATATTTGTGAAAAAAAAAAATTTTTTTTCATCCTGATCGATTTTTTTTCTAGCCTATCATTACAAGTAGGACTAGTAGGGTCACCTGTCTTTGATTTTGGGAGCGGTCCACTTCCATCCTGTATATATATACATATATATATTAGGGTGATTCATTTCCGCAAAAATTTTTTTTTTCGGTGCTCATGCAAAATATTAATCTACACATGGAAAAAGAAATTCTCACCAAATTTGAGATCTTAATATTAATTTTAAGTACTTGCAATTTAAATTTAAAGTTTTACCATTTAAAATGCATGTAAAAAAATCTTTTTTTTTTTTTCAAATTTTTAATGCTTACCCGGCTTTTACAATATCGCAAATCGGTTTAATGGACCTTGTGGGGAATTTCACGCTCTTCAAAATATCCTTAGAGTTTCTTTGTGTAACTCGCACTGGTTCACCAGTAGGAGTCGTCAAAGTAGTTTTTGATAAAAATATTTTTTTTTTTTAATTTTTCGAGCAAACCACCAAAAGTAGGAAGAAAACAAGGACTGACTCATAAAATAAAAGTTATCCAACCAATATTTAATGAATTTACAGGCATTTTTATACCGAAAAATGTAAGAAATTGATAAATAATAACTCATAATGTTATTTAGATTCATTTTTTTTTATTTATTACCATTTTATTTCTTTATACTACGAACTTTTTCAAAATTAGTATGAATTTTTACTCATAATGAATACAAAAACAACACATGAATTCATAAAAAAACTACAAGAATAAAATTGTAACATAGATCTTGCAATTCTTCAACATTTCTGTCGTTTAGCAAAAAAATGAAAACGAAGATTATTCAATTTTTTGTAGCGAAATTCCAAAATTAGTAAAAATTTAATTTTTTTCATCGTAAACTTTGTTCACGCCAACTTTGTATAAGTAAAAATCATTCATTGAAAAAGTTCTTAGTATAAAGAAATATAATGGTAATAAATGAATCTAAATGACATTATGAGTTAATATTTATCAATTTCTTACATTTTCCGGTATAAAAATGGCTGTAAATTCATTAAATATTGGTTGGATAACTTTTATTTTATGAGTCGGTCCTTTTTTTCTTGCTAATTTTGGCGGTTTGCTCAAAAAATTAAAAAAAAATATATTTTTATTAAAAACTGTACTTTGACGACTCCTACTGGTGAACCAGTGCGAGTTACACAGAAAAACTCTAAGGCTATTTTGAAGAGCGTGAAATTCCCCACAAGGTCCATCAAACCGATTTGCGATATTGTGAAAGTCGGGTAAGCATTAAAATTTGAAAAAAAAAATTTTTTTTTACATGCATTTTAAATAGTAAATTTAAATTGCAAGTACTTAAACTTAATATTAAGATCTCAAATTTGGTGAAAATGTTTTTTTCTATGTGTAGATTAATATTTTGCATGAGCAACGAAAAAAGAAAAATTTGCGGAAATGAATCACCCTAATATATATATATATATATATATATATATATATATATATATATATATATATATATATATATATATAATTATATAATTAATTATTAATATATATATATAATTATATATATAATTACGCGTCACGTTGTTTGTCCGCGATGGACTCCTAAAGTACTTAACCGATTATAATTAAATTTCCACAACATGTGTAGTTTGAACCAACTTAAAAGATAGGATAGCTTCCATCTCAATTTATAGTCACAGTATTATTTTATTGCAAATTATTTGTCTATTATTTGACAGTCACAATTATCTGTTATCTCCAAACAATTCTAACAGATGGCGGTATCTGTTGACTAGATTGAGTAAGTATTTAATAGATGGCGCTATGTTAAATGTATAAAAAACATATAAGCTACAATTTATTAGCATAACCACCACGCGTTACTGAGGCTACCTTAGCCACAGCGATGCGTGGCCGAGCCTGTCTAGTCTATATATATATATATATTAGCGACCCGACCTGGCTTCGCTTCGGTTTCGGTCGCTCTTACCCGCGTTTTCAATCTCTGATATTTTCAAAGATATTCGTAATTATGCATACTTTAATAATTTCCTGTAAAAAGCCATTTCATTGATCTATATAAAATGGACCGCGTCTAATGTAAGTATTTAATTGGATAAAAATAATACTGTATTGTTTAAAATAGCTTCGTAAATAACACATTATGTTTTAGTAATAAATATATAAAAGATAGAAGATGTGTGGTAGCGGCTACGAATACTACCAACCCTTACTTTGCTCGTGGATGTCGTAAAAAACGACTAAGAGCCTTATAACGATCTGAGCCAACTTCATCTGATGCCGGTTGGTCAACAATTACATTCCTAAGGAGGGTTGACGTCTGGCAGGCGGCCGGTCATAAAACTATTGCCGATAACTTTTACGATATGTATTACAAAAGAAAAGTACATACCTACTGTATCGACCCCAACTAATTGGGATAAGAGTAGGAGAATGATGATGATATATAAAAGATAGCTTTTGCCCGCTGTTTTGTCCATGTAGAAGTCATTCCTGACGGAGGTAAATAGAAGAAGCAATGCAAGATGTTGAAGGTTTGTCGTTAGGACGATGGTCTTCTTCTCCTGGAAAACTTATATCACCTCACTGCTATACTAACCAGGCGACCAAGTGTAGCGATTGCGGCACTGGTCTCATCTGTGGGGTAGGTGTTCAATAGTGAAAGGCATATATATTGTGTGAACAGTGAATAGAATATGTTCTGCTGGGCCGGCCACGGATTTTAGTGGGTCTCTAGGAACGAAGTTAGGTGTGTAGTACTTAGTAGATGTATAGTACTTGTGTTAAATTTCAATCCTATAATGAAATAAATGTATCCCGCAGAATATTAAATTTTAACCGAAAAAGCATACTGTAAAAAACGAATTTATCTAAAACTATTAAAGATTAAATTTTCTTAGTGATAAGGCAATAGATATATAGAAGAGATCGCGGGTCGATACCTATGTCGTATTATCTCTGTAACTATTCGTCCAAATTATATACAGTAAAAGGAAACAGCCTTTTGTTTTGAACATTTAAACATCCATACATCTATACAAACTTTCGCGTTTATAATATTAGTAGCATTTTGTTTAGATTGACATTTTTAAACTCGTAATATCTTTTGAATGCAATGGCCGATTTTAATAATTCAAAAAGTGATCTTCAGCTACTGAAATAGTTTTAAATAATAAATAATTGATTTGGATAAGGATTAATACAAAGGACATGAATAACGTGCTCTTTTAGGCATGGCTTGGTTTTTGTTAACAGTTCTTTAAAAAAAGTAGTTATACTGACATAACTATAATAGTTAGACATATGGTACCGCAAAGTTTTTTATAGATATTTATATGTTATTTAATATTGTAGAACATATTTTTGTTCTAACATTCACAGTTTCCGCAGCGATTTTGATGAAAGATATTTTATGCCAAGTTTTTTCATAACTTGGTTTACATTGTTGAAGTTTTAGTAGAGAACCGTATATTTTTATAGTGAAATATATAGCCTATGACATTAAAAAATGACGTGACTCTCGATTGGTAAAAGAATTTTCAAAATCGGTTGAGTAGATCTAGAGATTACCCCCTACAACGTCACAAACTCACAAACTTTACCTCTTTATAATATTATAGTATATTAACAAAAACGAGGCACGTACAATTCACACATCAGGAGGAGAAATGGCAGCGAAAACAGGCGAATACATCATGTCAGTCAATTTAACCGGCCTTGATTTCAAAAACAGGTCACAATAAGCGAAATTTCAATAAAAGTGAGGTCATTATATCTGTTTTTCTCATAAGGATTTTATATGAAAACCAAACTTGGCTGAGAATATCGTCATATTAAGCGGTTGGTTATTATAAGCAACGTCATAATAAACGGATTCTACTGTATATCTCATTTACAAAAGGAATAAACTTATTGCCGCCTGACTGCCAAAGGTTTCAGTTATATTGTATTTAAACCCAACATTTAAAGTACGGCAAATACAGCAGGTACTTATAACCTATCACATCGTTATCCTGTACTTATAACATCTTTATCCGAAAAATGGCACATCACATCATCATCAAAATTATTATGCTCAGGATAATAACTTTCTTTTTTCTTAATCTTTACGTAGTGAAGCACTATGTTCTGAAGAGCGTATTCTTCATCTTAGTAGTGGCATTTTTAGCTAGACGTAAAGAACAGTAATAGCATATAATATATTTTTAGGTACACGTAGAGAATAGCATGATAGAATGTTCAATATTGATATGTCATCGATATTTCTTACGTCATCAAAAGGAATGCAGCTGTTTCAATTGCTATAGAATTGTGCATCGGACTTTTGACGGGAATTTGAAAATGTCATGAGGTGCTGTTTTATTATGTTCGATATCTAAGTGTTTTAACGTGTTATATTAGATAATTTTAATGGCATTCTATGTAATGTGATGCGGCTGAACTACTGGGATGTAGTGAATATCATATAAAAGTGCTTTACAACGTTTTCGTTTTCCATCAAAATTCCCTCAAGATACTATTAACAGTGTGGCCATTGCACTGTTGATGACGACAATTAGACTTAGACAATGACTAACCTGAAAGACTAAAAACGTGAAGATATTTATAACTCGACACTGGCACCAACAGCTCGTATAAGTAGCTGATTGCCAATACATCAATTTTATGTCTTAGTGATATTTAGAGTAAATTATCGTGTACATTGAAATGTGTTAAATCATTCCTGTCGTGATGAGCTAAGAATACAATTATCCATGACTAAAGGATCACCTGGAGAAAAACGCAGTAGCACTCCTAGGAATCTCGTAATATCTACTGGGATCACTCGCCTGCTAAGAGTGGCTATTATGGCATCTCTTCTTCTCGGTGAGAGGACTATATTCAAAGATGGACGTTATAGGCTGAGCCATTAGCCAGGATGGATAGAGAGTAAATTAAATTTGTCACATCACAAATGTTGCATGCACCGAAGCTGAATGTTAATCACATTATAATTGCATAATCATTTGCCTGGATGAACTCCATCTGATGCCATTTGGTCAATATTACATTCCCGAGAAGTGTTGATGTCAGGCATGAGACCAGTCATAAAAGTATAGCCAGTAATTTTAGCAATATGTACAAGGGAAGAAGTGTACTTATTGTGTCGACCCTAAATAATTGGGAAAGGAGCGGGGACATGATGAAATGCATAATAATTTATTACAAAATAAATATTATAGTAGGTAATTAGAAATACATACTACATAAAATTACGACTGTTTTTTTTTTAATTTACCTAATCCTCACTAATATTATAAATGCGAAAGTAACTCTAACAGACAGACGTCTGTCGCTCTTTCACGCCAAAACTACTGAACCGATCTAAATGAAATTTGGTACACAGATAGTCTAGAGCCTGGTAAAGGACATAGGCTACTTTTTAATGCAAAAAAAGGGTTGTAAAGAGGATGAAAGGTTGTAAGAAAGTATCGTCATTTTTAAAGCCAGAAGCTTGAAACTTATTTTATATACGAGCTGACATGATTATACAATAAAACAGAAGTAAAATAATTAGAAATTTAATAAGTTAAAATAAGAGTGAGTTGCTTAGTGTATTGGCAGTAATACAAGCGTGGCTATTATCTAAATTCTGGTCGACAAGCAACCGTAAATCACTGTATCCTTTTCGAAACAACAAAGGTTGGCAGAATAATTATTTGATCTTCCAAATTAAACAAGATGTATCAAAATGATTACCGGCAAATTAATGTTATTATCAATTAGAATTTTAATTAAATTGCAACATGAACAACACCGTTCATTGTAGTTTCAACATTGTTGAATGAATACGGACGTTTACTATTTATTGTATTACTGATTGTACAAATGCCAAATAAATTTTATATTATGCTACTGTTCTGGACAATAATTAGTAAGTAATAGTTGTGCCTATAATTAGTAAGTAATTTATTATATTTACTACTAGCTATGTATTATTTAGATAACGATTTCATCTTCGTAATATTCTTGAATTGGCAAATTCAAATTCAAATTCATTTATTATGTATAAATCCTGTGAGGGCACTTACATATTGTCAGTATTAACATTTTAATTTTAATCTAATAAACTACCACCGGATCGGAACTAGACCACTACTGAGAAGATCCGGCAAGAAACTCAGCGGGTTTGTCTATTATTATTTATTTTCATTTTTTTATATATATAAAAAGAATGGTACATGAAAGAAATAGCTCCAGTGTGATGCCCTTCGAACCTAATAGTTTAAATACAATGTAAAATAGCCAACGGCTGGACCAGATCCCACAAGCGGCACCCGATCACGAGTTAACTACTAGAGCAGCCATCACTCCTCTCAACCACCTTGAAGGGAAGGGAGAGACCCGCTCGACGCAGCTACCGCAAGTAGACCTTTCAGTGAGCATGACCAATACTATGTATTACTAACGCTAACCAAAATCAAAATTCGTTAGGCAAAACACGCTACGCTTCACAGGTATGTAAGATCATTATAAAAAAACATAAAACAAACGGTTTACAAAGACAAGGTAATTGCTGAATGAGGAGCTGCTCATAGCCAGTCTGTACTATCGCTTTATCTAAGCCGAGAAATATATAATATAGCCGAGATTTTATAATAACCTTTCTTACAGAGTCTGTTCTTGACAGCCCTTTTAAACTTATTCACAGGCATGTTTCGGATATCTTTTGGCAGTTTATTATAGAAGCGTATACATTGCCCCATAAATGACCTATTAATTTTTTCGAGACGAGTCGTGTGTACAACTAATTTGTCCTTATTCCGAGTATTAACACAATGAATGTCACAATACCTTTCAAAATTATTGATATTTCTTTTTACATACAATACGTTTTCGTAAATATATTGCGATACAACAGTCAGAATATTTACTTCTTTAAATTTTTCTCGAAGTGAAACTCTTGGGCCTAGTTTATAAATTACGCGGACAGCCCTTTTTTGGAGAACAAAGATACTATTCAGATCCGCGGAACATCCCCACAGTAATATGCCGTATGACATAAGACTATGAAAATAAGCGAAATACACTATTCTAGCCGTTTCAATATCGGTCAATACTCGATTTTTTTTTGACCGCATAAGCCGCTGAGATAAGCCTGCTCGACAATTTTTCAATATGAAGGCCCCATGGCAGTCTAGCATCTATAGTAATACCTAAAAAAATGGTTGATTCGACAAGGTCCAGAGTTACAGCATTCATTTGAACATTGGTTCCCACTTGTCTCACGTTAGGTGTGGTAAATTTAATACACTTTGTTTTATTCTCATTAAGAACTAAGTTATTTGTGTTGAACCAATGAACAACATTAGACAGTTGTTCACATCAACATCAACGTTGTTCACATCGTCATAATTAAGCTTTTGTCCTTTAATTTTAAATAACAAAGATGTGTCATCTGCGAACAACACAATGTTTTGATTGTCTCCTATATAGTAGGGTAAGTCATTAATGTATACAAGGTACAGAAATGGCCCCAGAATGGACCCTTGTGGAACACCCATTTTAATAACAGAACCAGATGATCGTGCACCATTAACATCGACCCCCTGAATTCTGTTGCTTAAGTAAAAAGTTAAAAGCTCAAGGGCGCTATCCCTGATCCCATAGTGGTATAATTTTCTGATGAGGGTTTCATGGTGCACACAGTCAAATGCCTTAGACAAATCGCAAAATATACCCAAGGCCTCATGCGATTCCTCCCAGGCTGCAAAAATATTCTTTAACAATTCTACACCTGCATCAGTAGTAGAGCAATTCTTAGTAAAACCAAATTGGTTTTTATGAAATATACTATGTTTGTTGGAATGACTCAACATCTGATTTAGCATAATTTTCTTGAATACTTTACTAAGTGTTGGTAGTATGGAAATAGGACGAAAATTGTTAACATCTGATATACTACCAGATTTGTGCAACGGAATTACTCTACTAATTTTCATGAGTTCAGGAAATACACCCCGAGCAACACAGCCGTGAAATACAGATGCCAGGTGGGGAGCAATAATAGGTATTATAAAATTAACAGTCTTTACAGATAAACCCCACAGATCTGCTGTGTTTTAAATATTAAGAGTTTTAAAAGAATATAAGATATCATTCACACTGACATCTGAAAATTTAAAGGAAGTGTTACATTTCACAATGCATTGTTTAAGGAGCGATTCAGCTAAAATAGGAGACGACGCTAAAGATTTTGTTGTTAATACAGGTACATTTGTAAAATAGTTTTCAAATTTCGTTGCCACTTCTTTATCCACTTTCACAATTTTATCACCTATCTTTAAATTAAAATCCTTTTTTCGTACAAAGTTCCTACCAGTTTCACTATTTATCACTTTCCGTGTCATTTTAATTATATCACTGGATTGTGTAATTTTGTTTCTCAGATAAATAGATTTAGCACATGAGCAGGCTCGTTTAAATATTTTTGAATAATTTTTGACATATTCTAAAAACACTGGGTTATGGTTATAAGATTTTTCGTTATAAAGTTCATATAACCTTTTTCTATTCTTGAAGATACCACAAGTAGCCCATTCACTAAAACCAGCAGGCACTCCAATTGTTACAGTTTTGGGTTTAAATACTGTATTGAATTCAGTATCAATTATGCAAAATAAAGATGTATATAATTTATTAGGATTATCATGAGTAGGCAACGTCGGTAACTTCGTAGTCAAGTTGTATTTAAAATGCTCTAAGCGGCTATCGGTCATAGGAATAAAAACCCCTTCTAGTTATATAAAAGGCGAGAGATGATTTTTAAAATTTAAATGACTATAACTTTTTTTCTGACGTCAGATTTTAATGAAACAAAGGCTAAGTGTTGCTCTAATCTGAGCTTAATATATATATGAAAACTGCAGAACAATTCGTTTAGTACCTTTAGAGATTACTGAGTACATACAGACACACAAAAAATTAAAAAAAAATATTATGAATGTTGAGGAAACGAGTGAAGTATGCAAGTTCTCTGGCACTCTGTTCTCTCTTCCTACCCTGCAAGGGATATAGCGTGATGATATGTATGTATAAAAAAATCCAAAATATGTTTTTTTGTGATCTGTTAAGCTTTTCTTACTGTCTATTCTCTTTTTTAAATAAATGTATCAATGTACAGAAATGCGGTTTCTAGTCATTTATTATACGTAATTTTTTTTTTTATCCCAGATGACAACATGTTAGGTTAGACATATACATAGCAATGCATCTGTAAAAACAGTATTGTATTCCATGCAGTTTTAGCGTGATGCGTCTACACACAACCGAGAGAAATATAAACATTTTAAAAATGTTTTTGCTTCCATTGTTCTAATAAAGACACTGATATTAGTTTTCTTTTTGTTTTTGTTATATGTATGGATATAAACGTTTTAAATGTTATCGTATAATATGAATTTATTTTTCAATTTGCTTGCTCTGTAATGTTTCTTTCACTGTAATAAAATCGTAATGTTAGAAAAGTTTGTACATTATAGTTTTTATTCGTCTAACTGCGTTTAGATAGGTATGAGAAACTATTATAGATATTGGAGTGATTTTCTCAGTTTGGGATGTAGTTAATAATGAGTCGTAAAAACTGATAAAAGGAATGCTAGGGGAGTAGACAGTACTCTCCTGGCAAACTTGTAAAGCTTACTCTAACCAAAACCCGCCTGCCAAGCGGATCCAAGCAGCGAAATACTAAGCAGGTACAGCAGCACTTTCAGCTGGGCCGGGCACGGATGTCAAGGAATCGATACCAATGGTTGGCCCAATGGCGATGGGGAGGGAACACAATAGATTAAGGCAAAAGGTAAGGGGCAGTACCACACTCGGAGAAAATCGACGTCGTATATCCTTAATATATATAAATTACGCGTCGTTACGTTGTTTGTCCGTGATGGACTCCTAAAGTACTTAACCGATATTAATCAAGTTTGCTCAGTGTAGTTTGATCCAACTTAAAAGATAGGACAGCTTTCATCTCAATTTATAGTCGCAATATTGTTTTATTGCAAATTATTTGTCTATTATTTGACAGTCACAATTATCTGTTATCTCCAAACGTTTCTAACAGATGGAGGTATCTGTTGACTGGGTTGAGTAAATTTTTAATAGATGGTGCTATGTTAAACATACAAACGTTTCATATACGTTACAATTTATTAGCATAACCACCACGTGTTACTGAGGCTACTTTAGCCACAGCAATACGTGGCCAGGTTTGCTAGTAATATATATAAGTAACTTGATTTTTTCTATTACTCTTTGCAAATGTTGGTTACACAAGTATGGTAATGGTCTAAGTAGTAATGTTCAGCTTAGATTTGTATTTACTATTCCCACGTAAGACAATTACTTGTCCAGTTTTTTTTTATTTTTGATATGAGTTTTTTTTTGGTTGCTGTGTGATAGCGGTTAAGAATACTACCAACCCTTACTTTGCTCGTGGATGTCGTAAAAGACGATCAAGAGCCTCATAGCGACCTGGGCCAACTATACTTGATGCCATTTGGTCAATAATTACATTCCCAAGGAGGGTTGACGTCTGGTAGGCGGCCGGTCATAAAATTATTGTCAATAACTTTTACAATATGTACTATGAAAGAAGAGTACATATTGTATCGACCGCAAATAATTGGGATAAGAGCAGGAGAATGATGATGAGTTTTTTTTGTATAATACACTAGGAAGAGTTATTTTTTTTAATAATAGTAAATCAAAAAAACAAAAAAAAAATTCTTCATTATTTCGTTAAAAATACAATATTTAAATAAGAATAAATGTAATGACAAAGAAGAAATGGAATAATAACGATGATTTACTTTCAGCGTCTTTAATAACGTATGCCTTTACAAAATTCTGTGACACGATATCATGTTCTAACGTGATAGATTACGTTTGTGGAAATGCCATATCAAGAGATGGCACTGAAATTATAATGAAGTATCATAATATTTGCCATATGAGAAAAACAGATTGCGAATTGGAATTTATGAGTACGTTTTTTTTTGTACACGTTATTTTTTATTATCTTTGTAGATAAGCTTTCCATTAGAATCCTTTTGTGATGGGTTAAATATATAATATATCATCATGTCTTATTTTACCGCGGGTGTTGTAAGAGCTGACTGATGGATGTAAGCCGATAATATATTTAAAGAAAACATCTTTTACAGCAGTAAGGAATTATATAATATCATATTTATCTAGGATTTCTAATTGATTTTTTTTGTATAGTGACCGGGTAAGAATACAAATCATAGGTCACTTTCTAGCCCATGGGTGTGGTAATAGACAACTAAGGTGTATGATTCAGGTCACATCAATGCAAGAGATGAAAACTCGAAAAAAATCGTAACTTAACCTAAATTAACTCATCTGACCAGCGCGGTATATTAAGTTCAATCTGCCTCTAATTATGGAGTCTGAGCCCATTAGGCGAACGAACTTTAAGCTTGTGAACAGCATAACAAACTTAATGCCGCAGAACGAGCTAATTCAATTCCATCCATTAGTCATATCGACGTCCCCTATCGAAGACAAGTCCACCACGATCAATAATGCCATAATTGTCATGATTGGTAGGTGGGTTGACGATCGCAGTTGATGTTATAAGATTCCCATTCATTCAGACCATTCTTTTAGTGCTCCGTCAAAAGGTTTTTATGACTCCTATAGGATAGGCCGTGACACACTGTATTCTTAGTTAAAGTGGGCACATGGAGAGGGTATATTGAGTTTCATTTATTATTACTACAATAATAACACGTCAAACACGACGTCCATCCTTCATGAGGTGTAATTGTTGATCAGATGGCATCAGATTGAGGTAGTCCAGGTATAGTATAAAGCTGTTAGTACGACACTTACAAACAAAATAAGGGTTGATAGTATTCGAAGCCATTACAGTTCACATTTTGATATGTATAAATTATTAAAAAAGTTCAAAGTACAATTTATGTTAATTCTAGGAACAATTTTTCAGCTATACACAAAATACCTGACATATATTGCAATATAAACTCAAAAAGTAATGCTGTTGAATTAGATCGGACATCATTAAAATCAAATTATTTATCACGTAGAGTTGGATCTCGACGCGTATACGATTTCAGTATAGTGGGAGCCCATCAAGCTTGTAACCACAGCTGTCCTACATATTGTTCTGATATATACGATCCTGCATGCGCACAAATTTGGAAAAGAAACTCAAATACGAAGTCTACAACAAGACCTATGATTAACCATTGTCATATTGACATGCTTTCGTGCTCCTCAGGATTAAGTAATTATATTTGTTTCTTCTTTTTTATTTGCAGCCTATATACGTCACTAAAGATCCAGCCTCCTCCACAATGAAAGGGAAACCTACTATCCAACGATGTGCAGATGTGCTGGCTTAGGATTTTTTTGTTGGCTTTTCTTCTCTTACATCGATGTTATTTACAAACCTTTTAGTTATGTTTTCTTACACCCACGTAGAGAGGAGGTGGTGAATACTATCCTCCTCCATCTCCTTACGGTAAAATAATAAAATATTTGTTTAATTTTTTTAAGAAAAATACTTATTGTGAAAATATCGGTGTAGATATCGAACACAGTGTGTGTACTTTACACGCTGTGTTCTCAATCCGTGAAGTTTAAAAACTTACACAGACTTAAAAAGGCTTGCCCGTTAAAGTCATAAAAAAATATTCGCATGGCGCTCCTAGTAAAATTTATTTCATCAACTACGACCGTCATTACACCAGCCAAGTGTGGCGACAATAGCATTATCTCGCCTTTGTAGGGAGTTCTATGTCCAACAATGGACGTCGATAGGCTTGCTGGAAAGAATATGAAAGCACTTTTTTCGTTTTTTACAATACCATGCACTACAGAAATAATCTTATTATTGCATAGAATTTAGTTTTATCATTAACAGAGGCCCCAGACTAAGAACAACAATCAGTCATCATTCTCCTATTCTTATTCTAATTACTTGAGGTCGATACAATATGTACTGCTCTTTCATAATACACATTGTAAAAGTTATTGGCTATAGTTTTAGGACCGGCCACCTGCCAGACGCCAACCCTCCTTGGGAATATAATAGTTGACCAAACGGCATTAGACGGAGTTTGTCCAGGTCGTTATAAGCCTTTTAGTCGTCTTTAACGACATCCAAAGTAAGGGTAAAGTAAGACTTGGTAGTATTAGTAGCCAACGAGAAAGAACAAAAATCTGTAGATCGTACAAAGTATTGTCTGTGTAGCCAATTTGCACAGTCTATTTTATTACATTTCACGAGACACATAGCCCCTTGACAGGCAGAGGGACAGAGAAACAGGTGAAGAGACAGCGGAGAATTAGTAATATGGCATTCTAAGCAGTTCCACTCTTTGAATCCTAGTAAGAACTTTTATTATTTATATAGTTATTTTATGTATGATCTCAGGTCATATACGTCCTACTGCTGAGCCCGATTCTACTATAGTATATCAGATGGGTTGGTATAGAGTTATATTTCGAGTTTTCCTTCTCTCGCGTAGATGTTATATGTATAATAATGCCTTATTCGTCTTTTACAACTGTCTTTCTTACTCCGTCACCATTAGGGGGTCTATTTTTATATATAAAGTGTAGATTTGTTTTTTTTTTTTTTGCGAAAGTGGAAGGATGTAGGTACCGGGGGAGACCGAGACTAACCTACCTAGACCAGATCGGTCATGTACTGAAGGAAGGTGAAGTCAAGAGTCTCCGAAACCGGCGAGCGTGTATGAAGAGAATTATGAATGTTGAGGAAGCGAGTGAAGTATGCAAGGATAGAGTTCTCTGGCACTCTGTTCTCTCTGCTTACCCTGCAAAGGATATGGCGTGATAATATGTATGTATATGTATGTATGTATTTTGATATTTTTTCAATTATTACTAATTTATTTCTTTTGCAGATGTAACCATACATCCTCTCAGTAAATGCTACAAGAATCCATCAGGTCTTATGTTCATGATGCAGATTGCAGCAATAAATTCATTGAATTTATTGGACAATAATACTCTCATTTCATAAATTAATATTGCTTATATTTGAAATTATGTAGTCAGTGCTTTTAATATAGTTAGTTATAGTAATAAGAAACATCTTACAATTTACGTTCGAACTTTTATTTTATATAATAGGTTCTAACTATTTTTTGAGATAAAAAGTTCTTAATGTGTGGTCACGGGAGAACTAAGTTGTCTCATGTACATAAGTTATTGTATTATAGTATTAGTTATTAAATTTAAACAAATATTTTTACAAATTCATTACTATAGTTCATCTAATCTAAGAAGTGCATTTTGACGTTTTGCATTTTTTAATACACAATCACCTCGGTCAAACGTATACACATGATTGTAAACTTTAAATCTGAAATTTTAAACATCTATTAAGTTATTTACATAATTAAGATTGCGGGTGACTTTCTTGTACAATAATCTAATGTTGAAACTCGTAAAACTAATTTAAAATAAAAATAACATGTTAAATAGTAATTGTTAATGACGACCTAACAATGTCACGTCATCACGTTCTATACAGTAGTGCTTGACAACTTCCAATTCACGAATATCCAAATAATCGGTAAAAATATTAGAATAATACAATTAATCGAATAGAGATTTTGACAGAGATGTACATTTCGACACTTTGATTAATGAGGAAATAATTATTAATGTTCGCGACGCTGATAATTCAAGTAATAGTAGTAATTCTGAATAAATAGCTATTTTCAAATCTAGTTTTTGTTTTTAATTAACCTAATCCTACTAAATATGATGAATAAATTCTATGCTGAAATAATTAAATTTGTTTAGTACTAATTTAGCACTTAATAAATTCATCACCGTTGGAAAAATAAAAAATAAACCGATTATTAATTATAAAGAATCAATATCGATTTCTCAGTAAAATCGGATATTTTCGATAGCGATTATTTGGTTCACATACCTAGACAACTTACTCCGACAGCTGTCAAAGTGCACTTCTTAGATTAGATAGACTATAGTTCCGTTTTAAAAATCAAATACAAATGAGTTAGAAGCCGTAAAAATAGTTTTATTTCAACTATAATCGCGAATGAATTTACTGACTCATACGGTAATAAATATTTTTTTTTGTTAACCCTTTTTATTGCTAAAAGGCTAGTTAGAGGCGGAAGGCATAAACATTTACCTATAGCTTAAGTCTTATGAAACAAGACGCAAGAATATTGTCATCTATTGAACACTTTTATATATACTTTTACATATATTATCCGTGTGGTGACGGAGTAAGAATACAATTCACCACCCCATATCTTACGAGATTGAATACTTTTAAACAGGCTATTTTTGAGGATTTATTTTATTATTTCTTTTTTTTTTCTCTCTGCCTACCCTGCAAGGGATATGGCGTGATGATATGTATGTATGTTTTGGAGGATATTTTTAAAAAGAATGCAACGTCTGAATACAACGACTCGGTCACATCGATGATATAGTGGTCTGAGTATACATCTTCTGTGTTGAGTATAATGAGTGTAATGCTCATGAGAAATATTTTTTTTGCGATCACAAAAATAATGAAGACCTAATGAATGTAGTTATATATTCGATCATAGCATTTATTCGTATTTAGACGAAGTTTCTGTGTGGTGACGGAGTAATAAAGCATTTCACCAGACCTTATCTGACCCGTGGGTGATCGTAAGAGACTACTAAGGGATTTTTTTTTTATTATCTATTTATTTATGGGGGTTTTTGTCCACATGGACACGTCAACCCCATTGTATCAAGGCACATTTATATCATATAAACTACCATAAAAATCAAGGCTAAAATTAGGACAGCAGCATTTTAAGGGTACAATAAAGTTAATAGACTGCACAAATGTTTTGCCTGTTCGGACTTAGGTTGAGATAATATTGTTTGGACCAAACCAACATCTAGCATGTTCAAGTTAAATCTCCTTACGAATAACATTCTTTCGCTGCGGTTCCTTGCACAATCCATCAGCAAATGTTGCACATCTTCTAGGTAATTACATACTGTGCAATATGGTGTGTCAGTTTTCTTCATCAAGAATGCAAACTTTGCTGATGGAAAGTGACCAGATCGTGCTCTTAGGGCTAACTTAATATACTTTCTGCTTAATTTACAATCATCAAACCAAGGGGAACGAGGAGGCTGTTGTTGAATAGTTTTGTACCATATGCCTTTTGTTTTAGATTTTTCATTAAAATATTCTTTCCATTTTATTTTTAATTTAGGAATTATGTCCAGATAGTCTGCCGTTAAGTTGATTTCGTTACCTGATAATGCTGCTAATTTGGAAATACGATCAGCCTCCTCGTTACCATGAAGACCAATATGACTCGGTACCCATTGCATTCTAAATTCAATTCCATTCAAAGCAAATTTGTAAATTGTATCGATAATATCATAGGCTATCGAAGTACCTCTGATGTCAGAGGCACATCGAGCCACATGTTGCAAAGCACTTTTGCTATCAGATAAAATTACAAATTTATTGATATTTTTTTCATTTGCATACAACATACTAAGGGATATAAAACGCAAATAACATCTATGGAAGAAAAACTCAAAATAAAACCCTACCAACACATTTGACCAGCGTGGTATAGTAGGTCAATTTCCTTTCGCCATAATAATGGCGGAGGCGAAGTTGTCTTCAAAAGGAAAGGAAAATGATGGACTAAGGGTAGTTGAAATCACTATAGGTACATGTTTATTGTGTATTATAGAATTCAAGAAATAAGCTGTATGGTAGCGGCTACGAATACCAACAATCCTTACTTTGCTCGTGTATGTCGTAAATGACGACTAAGAGCCTTATAACGATCTAGGCCAACTCCATCTGATGCCGTTTGGTCAACAATTACATTCCCGAGGAGGGTTGACGTCGGGCAGGCGACTGGTCATAAAACTATTACCAATAATTTTTACAATATGTACTATGAAAGAAGAGTACATATTGTATCGACCCTAAGTAATTGGGATAAGAGGAGAATAATGATATAGAATTCAAGAAATACAAAGAATTATTGACTCCATTTATGTATATATGTAGTAGTGTAATAGTATATATATATATGTAGCACATAGTGCTTAGTAGAAAGCTTCAGCATCAAGCTTCAACAACATTATTATTGAAACAAACAAGTCAAAACTCAAAGCTTTATACTTTAACTGCAAATGCAAAATTTGTACGTTAAATTGGATTATTATGGAGATTTATTTCTTTTAGATTAAAATTCCTTTCTTACGAATGTCACTTTGTTTGTTGTTAAAATTCTCATAATTATGGGATAATAAACTTTTTTATTCCTTTTTGTCACTTAAAGGGACAACTCTCTGAATGAGAACAGAACTCGCTGTCTGAATGAGAATAGAATGAGCGGGTTTTAGGTAGCACACGCTGATCCAATGCGAATTAGTAGACTACATACCTTCATATAATATATGATTTCAATACAATGTTTTCTTAAACCTTTCACGCGGGCAACCGAGACAAATATCAGGTTCCGGAGGCCCATTCGTATGGCAAAAGAGAGGTACATATTGGGCAGGTTTTCGGAGTCACGCGATGCTTCTTCTGTAGCAGGAGAATTATGATGATGATCATTGTCTGAAGTGAATCATACTGCAGCTAATTCTTATTAAATATGTTGGAAACAATTTTATATAAAAAGTCAGAAAAAAATAATAATACACAAACCCACTGTGTTTCTTGCCGGAACTTTTCAGTAACTATCAAGTTCTAATTCGGTGGTAGTTTATTGGATTAATTTAAAAGGTTAAAATTGACCATATGTAAGTTCCCCTGCGAGGTTTATATATGTTAAATGAATTTGAATTTGCACTCGACAATCGCTATAAGAATTGATTTATTATCTGCCAGCTCTAATCAGCCCAAATTAATAATAACACATCGATTTTCTATATAACTTTATATAAAATAGAGCCATTCGTTGCCTATGCCGTTGGATATAGTACTCACTGAACGCCAGATATAGATATCGTCAACTGTAACGCCAACAAAAGTCTCTAGTTTACCATGTTTTTTAATAAATTATCTGTCCACCTAAAGCGAGACTGGGTCATTGGAAGCATACACTGTATCATTGGTAGCTACACTGCGTCATTGGCAGCATGTTATAATAACTAATAATATTTGCCGTGTGGTGACGGAGTAAGAATACAATTGACCACCCTATTTTACCCGTGGGTAATAGTAAGAGGGATATAAAACGCATATAACATTTATGCTAGAGAAGAAAAACACGTAAGAAACTAACACGTCTGATCAGCGTGGTTTAGTAGGTCAATTTCCCACTCAAACAAGGAGACTCGAGCCCAACAGTGCGACATATATGAGCTGAGA
This sequence comes from Lymantria monacha, assembly GCA_905163515.2. Lineage (NCBI taxonomy): Eukaryota > Metazoa > Arthropoda > Insecta > Lepidoptera > Erebidae > Lymantria > Lymantria monacha. The sequence continues at coordinate 22,899,301 of LR991082.1, forward strand.
CGATGAATAATATTATCGTAAAAAGTTAAAAAGATTACGATTTATTATTAATAAATATTTTCAAATCACTAAGCAGTTTTGTTTAATGTCACACTCAGATAATAGTGCGATAGTTTGTACCGCAATATCCCGACGTTAAATCTTCATTGAGGCTTAAATCCCCTCTGGGTGATCAATGCTTCTGTCCGTTCCGATTTACGGGCCGCGGTTTCAGGGGCCAAATTAGCCATCGTGCTCATAAATTCTCTTAACTTAGCGTTGAATAATGTAATGCTTGCTTTATTACTGCTGTTCAAAATTGTGTGCTTATTATATTAGATCTATATAATGAGTTATTTATCTATCTATCTATTCGTAACGTAATAATACAATAGGCATGACTCCTTATTTTGCCGTAGGTACTGTTAAAGTGATTATCATATTTAGGCAGATAATATCACTGCAAATCTTGAAAATATCGATACATAACCCTATGCCAACACGTTTGATCAGAATAGGTTGTTTTATGTCAGCAGTTTTTGGTATTCTTTTAGGTTGCAGAGGTCCAAAAGCAGACGCTCTGTACATAAGTAATATTTTGACGAAAAGTTATTGGCAATAGTTTTACGACTAGCCATCTGTCTGACGTCAACTTGCCTTTTTTTCTTTTTGCAGTGGGCTATGGTGTGGTCCGCCCCACCAAAACGGTGCGGGGCGACGGAAGAGACGACGTGCGCTCCCATAGACCCACCCTGCAATGCGCCCTCTCCGTCGTGCGAGCGGGCCACCGGAACCCGATCTTTGTCTTTGGTGACCGACGTCAACCCTCCTTGGGAATGCAATTGTTGACTAAATGGCATTAGTGGAACTGGCCCAAGTAGATATAAAACTCTTAGTCATCTTTTACGACATTCACGAGCACAATAAGGGTTGGTAGTATGCGTAGCCGCTACCACACAGCGATGGCCTGAATATAATTGGTCCGTGATGATAGATAGAATTATTTGTGATCATTATATAATCTGATAATAATAGTCTATAACGACCTGGGCCAACTCCATCTGATGCCGTTTGGTCAACAATTACATTCCCAAGGAGTGTTGACATCTGGCAGGCGGCTGGTCATAAAACTATTGCCAATAACTTTTACAATATGTACTATGAAATAAGGGTACTTATACTGTATCGACCCCAAGTAATTGGGATAAGAGTAGGAGAATGATGAATAGTCTATAAAGTGTGATGGCCTTCTTGGTTGAATAATTACGACGCAAGTTACATTAAAGAAATACGTAAACCTGAACATTACATTTGCCAAACCAATATTTTCATAAATTATTAAATTTTATTTAATTTATGAGATATTCTGTACCTGATGTATGATATCATGCATTATTTTTCGCTTCGTAATCGGGTTTTATTCTGTACCTATTACTTGTATTTTCAAACTTCTTACTATGCTTAATAATCTAAAGATAAAAATTAGATAGTACATGATAGTTCATTTTAAACATTTCGGCCGTAGACAGGCTGTTATCATCTACGTGGTTACAGATAAAGAATACAATTTACCACTTTATCCTTTCTCATGGGTATCTTAAAAAAACGAATATGAAAATACACTTTAATAGCCACTTTGTCCAGCGCTTAACATTTATTTTTCCTTTATGAAGATTAAAGGAAACTGTTGGGCTCGCTATATGTTTTTGTTTTAATATTTATTAGAAACTCGATCTCAAAAAGATTTTTCTCTTTTTATTTCGTAGACGTTAAAGTTAATTGAAAATACTTTCACGTTTTCTAAAATAAAAGATATTTTATTTTATCTTTGTACGTAAATCGTCTTCAATAAAATGAAGTGCTTATATATCGAGCAACAATGTTGAAAGGAAATGTTTTTCTGATTTAATAGAAAATATTATGCTTTGTTTTATTTATTACAAATACTTTCTTTACAATTTTTGAAATAATTTCATAGCGTTTAATGTATAAAAGAGTATTTGTGTTAATCTTTACCATTAATGAAAGGTAAAGATTAACACATTAAGCATAATATGTTATGAATAACGCGAGTGGGATTTAATTTATTTGGAACATAATCTATTTAAAAAATATGGTTAGCTTGTATAATACAACCAACGGTAGAGTAAAGGCACTTGAGCAAAGCAAAGCACACACTCTGCTACTGTTCTTCTATCCAATGTTGTATCACAATTACAAACGATCCTTACCGCTCACTGTATAGAGTTAGAGCTGTTCATTTAGTGTAGCTTCTAGCTGGGGGCATTCGTTGCGTAAATTCCTTTGATAGAAATTGTTAGTTGCAATGGCTAGAACGGCTAGATGCTCTTTATTGCGGAATACGTTTTACATAAATCTACGCTTTGCAGGAATGAAATTTCCAAGCAACTAATCTATTGTTGATTATCTTTTATATTATTTGAAGTCTGCCCATTTGATGTCTAACTAAACAAATAATATATTCCACTGTGTCTTAATATCTACGTGATGGCAGTGGAGTAATGTTACCGTGGTCACCAACCCCTTTCGTGATTATCTTAAAATCATTTAAGGACATACGTAGATATTTTTTTGTTGTTTTTTCGGGGGTGGGCTACTGTCGGCGCACTCCTCGCACCACTTCGTCTGGGGCGACAGAGGGGCGTAACCAGCCGTACACCTCGCCTTCGTCGTTGGACCCGCCACCGGAGCAGCGTGAACTTGTCGTCAGTGGCCTCATAGGTAGATACTGCTAGATAATCGATATTAGACGCTACATTCATTAATATTTCAAAATATAGGATAGTAGCATTTCAGGCTGAACCGTTCTGAGGATACCGCGGTCAGAGGCGAAACGCCAAATTAATATTCTAAATTCTGCGGTTAAAATTTCAAATTTGGCTCATCAGCATCACATAGTAGTAAGTTATTTCTTTTATTGAGGTGCGCATTGATTATCCGTGAAAAAGTGGTGAGTCTCATTTGCCATCTTTCATTTCATAATTACTGCACTAGGAGGGAACCTGCTATGCAACCCGCCTAGTATGGTGTAGTAGGCTAAGGGCCTACTACTGCCTATTAGGAGTAAGTCCATTCTTACCAACACATTGAATATTGGCTCAGAAGATACCACCCTTTTACAAGTGTCATATGTGAGATATATATTATTTTATCTACATAGGTACCTCAGTAATACTTTTCTTTCTGCGGTAAGCTATGGACGTGGTCGCGCCACGCCAAATCGGTCCGGGGCGACGCAAGAGGCGGCGCGCAACTCTATAGACCCACCCTGCAAACAGCCCTCTTCGCCGTGCGAGCGGGCCACCGGTACCCGATCTTTGTTTTTGGTGGCCACCTCAGTAATACTTAGATATTATGTTAAACAATGCGTATTATGTATATTATTATGTTCTACAATAATAGTAGTTGAAATCTAAATAAAAATCTTATATTATTATTTATATATTTCTAATATTCTTATGAAGTAAATCCTTACTAATATTATAATTTTTATTATAATGCAAAAGTAACTCTGTCTATCGGTCTGTTACTCTTTCACGCCAAAACTACTGAACCGATCTAAATGAAATTTTGGTACACAGATACACATTCAATCGGGTAATTGGGTTTTATAAATAATTAAGCATATTAAATGCTAAATTTCAGTAATTTGAATAACAAGGTTGTGTCATCGTTTAATACAATTTTAACTGCAAAAGTTTGAAGTATTAAGCCTATAACAATGTGTAAACATTGTCGGGTAGATGGCGCACGTCACCTTAAAGACGTAAATATAATACGAAGCGAGATGTGCATGTCCTACAATAGTTCACGGTGGTGTAGTGGCAGCACGATTGAGCCGGAATCCCAATAGGCGCGGATTCAAATCCCGCTTGTGACATCATTTTTCGCTTCGTTATCGGGTTTTATAAGTATCGTCAGTTTTAAAGGCAGAAAGTTATTTTTAGGCTTTTGCATACATACATACATACATATCATCACGCCATATCCCTTGTAGGGTAGGCAGAGAGAACAGAGTACCAGAGAACTCTATATCTGCATACTTCACTCGCTTCCTCAACATTCATAATTCTCTTCATACACGCTCGCCGGTTTCGGAGACTCTTGACTCCACCTTCCTTCAGTACATGACCGATCTGGTCTAGGTAGGTTAGTCTCGGTCTCCCTCGGTACCTACATCCTTCCACTTTCGCATTGTATATCTTCTTAACCAGACGTTCGTTCGGCATTCTTTCCACATGTCCGAACCATCGGAGCATGCCCTTTCGCATCTTTACACCAATACTCTCTTTCATACCTACTCGCTCTCTTACGTCGTCGTTACGAATGCGGTCGATCAGCCTAACTCCACAGATTTTCCGCAGAGATCGCATTTCGACCGCATTAATTTTGCTTTCATACTCTTTTCTGCATACCCAACTCTCGCTTCCATACAGTAATGTTGGGACAAGCACTGCGTTATGTATTGCTACACGTGCCTTCTGGCTGAGGTGGTGGCTGCCGAGAAGTTGCCCCAACGCTCCGTTCACTCTATTTCCCGCATTCACTCTTCGCTCTATATCAGTGGTGTACCTTCCATCTCGGCTAAATCCACAGCCAAGATATACAAATTCATCCACTTGCTCTAGTATATCATTACCTATTATTACTCTTACATCTGTTCTGGCTTCGTCTCTTTCAAAGACTATTATTTTGGTTTTGCTCACATTCATACGTAGACCCCTTTTCTTACAATCTTCTGTCATTGTGTCGACTAGGGTCTGCAGGTCAGTCGCTGACTGTGCCAGCAGGACTGCATCATCTGTATAAAGCAGAGCAGTGACCACTGAGACGCCCATCTGGACTCCCACATTCATATCGTTCAACCTTTGGAGACATTTATCCAGATATATGATAAACAGCCTGGCTCACAGAACGCACCCCTGCTTAACGCCGATATTGACGTCAAACCAAGACGACATTCCATCATCCAGCCGCACACAGGCTCTACAGCCCATGTAACTGGACTGCACAGCCTGTAGCAGTTTACCGTTAATACCATACTCCGGTAAAATGTCCCAAAGTTCCTTTCGTACAACCGTGTCAAATGCTCTCTCCAGATCTACAAAACTGCAGAAAACCCTCTGACCTAGAGCCAGATGCTTCTCCACAATGTTGCGCAGAGAGAACACTTGATCCATGCACCCCCTTCCACTCCTGAAACCTCCTTGTGTCTCACACAGTAAACCATCGGACACCATCCTCATTCTCCTTTCAATAATTTTACCATACACTTTTGCTGCCAAACTGGTCAAGCTTATGGCTCTGTAATTTGCGCAGTCATAACGTGAACCCTTGTTGTTAAACAAAGGCACGATGACTGCGCTATTCCAGTCCCTGGGAACCATTCCCGAGCTCCAACATAAATTGAGGAGCAACAGGAACGCCTCCCAGACACAGGAGCCACCAAGCTTGATCATCTCGGCAGACACCATATCAATGCCCGCTGCCTTACCATTTTTCAAACTTCTTATCGCCCATTCAACTTCATCCATATTGATGCCATCGGAGGACGCCACTGTCGAATGTTGTTCTGCTAAACCACATGCGACACCGGCGTCAACCGTAGCATCCGCATACATATCGCCAAAATATTCACTCCATCGGCTTAACACGTCTTGTGTTTGTGTAAGAATGTCTCCACCTTTAGACCTTATTTTATTCATTCTGAAGGTTGACCAACCACCCCGAGACTTCTTCACCTCCCTCCAAAAGAGTTTGGTGTTACTCTCGAAGTTTTTAGTCAGCCTATCTTCTGCACTCATACTTGCTCTATCACGTTTCTCTTTCACTAAGGCCTTGGTGTCATTCTTACATTGCCGATATATTTCTTTCTTCTGTTCAGTCATACTGTCATTCAGATTCAAAGAAGAGACATAGTCCAGCCACGCTTTCTTCTTTTGCTCTACGGAAGCTGCCACTTCCGCATCCCACCATGCATCACCATTTGTTTTTCTATGCTTCTTTGAACTTCCATATACATCTTTCGCTGTATCTACCATACTCTCTTTCAATACACTCCAGCATTCTTCAATTTCCGATTGCGGCTGGCTTGCCATCGTCAGCCGTTCTCGGACACCCTCTGCATACTTTTCTCTTACACACTCTTCTTGCAACCTTTCAACCTTTATTCTTTCAAGCCCTCCGAAGTGGACACGCTCTCGCCAGTGCCTCCACTTTCTGAACAGACCACTAAATCTCGCAATAACGAGATAGTGGTCCGTATCGACTATGGGGCCCCTGTAGGCTCTTGCGTCCAATATTTTGCTTCGGAGGCGACTGTCTACCAAAATTAATTAGATATAAATAAATATGACATTAAAATTTTGTAAAATATTTTATCCTTAAGAAGTAAAATAAAAATAGGACATAAAAAGCTTTTGGCAAGTGACCTTTTACGCAGGCGAAGCCGCGGGCAGCAGCTAGTTACAACTATAATATACCGTACCACGTAAACCACGAAGGGTTTATCTGGGTTGCGGTAAGTCGTTGTTATCACAATTTATATGTATCAATATTACCTATATATGTATCAATATATATGTTTCATAGTTACAAAAATATAGTTAAATAATTATTATAAAAAAGTTACAGATTCGATGCGCGTTCTAGTAAGTACTAAAGCTTTATGGTAGTTACAAATTAATAATGGCACTTGACAAAGTTTCCCTTATAAAAACAGTAGTAAGACACGACGAACTTTGAAGGCGGATGGCAGCGAAACGTTATTTTTTTTTTACAGCGCTTGTGGCAAAAAGTTCAACTACTTAAGAATTCAACTCTCTAGTTCTGAGGACTAGTAATACTTTAAATATTAAAAAAAAAAACTTGTACGACAATGTAACAAAACCACTGAATTAATTTTAATAAATTATTGTATTTAAAAAAGGCTAACTTTTAGGATGGCTATGGCTTAACGCAGCACACGCTCAAGGTCTGTACGAGCTGGGACATTGGATGCTGCCAGCTGTCATGAAAGCGATGGTCGACAGGCGTCAGGAATTGGGACGTGGTCGCCGCCTTCTGCGCCGCAGTCATCTCGCAGAAGGAGGCGGTGGAACGAGGCCGGCAGGATTCGCCCGATTCGGGCCGCTGCCGGCGTCCTGGTCAGCGCAGGCGCGAATATCTGCGTCTGATGCCGCCCTAGCCGAGGCATCGGGTGATTGAACTCGGTACTAGTCCGGTCACCCGAAGTGAGGCCACCGCGTGAGGATGACCCCTCGACTCGAGAGGATCCCGTAAGTGTAAAACGCCGGGCGGGCCACCGAAGACAAACATCGGGTACCGCTGGCCCGCTTGCACGGCGAAGAGAGGTGCTATACAGGGTGGGTCTATGGGGTTGCAGAAGCAGTCTCTTCCGTCGCCCCGGACCGATTTGGAGGGGCGTGGCCACTCTATGGCCCACCGCAAAAAAAAAAGAAGGATGGATATGGCTTGGCCAGATGTTGGATCAGATCGTTTGGGGTGATTGAAGAGCGAAGTAAGTGATCTTCTATTATTTCCTATATAGCGGGTCACCGGGCAGAACAACACAATACTTTCAACTCCCGTGGTAGTCTTTCTTGCTTGGTTCAACTTTAAAAATAGTATAGTTCTTTTATAAGTTGTGTGAAGTTAGGGAGAACGGTTATCCGTGTGATGAAGGATTAAGAGTACAATTCACCATCGCTTATCTTTCCCGTGGGTGCTCGTAAGAGACGAAAAAGGGATATAAAACGAATATAACAGCTATGCAAAAAAAGAAGAACTCTAAACAAAACCATATACCAACACGTCAGACCAGCGTGGTGTGGTAGGTCAATTTACCTCCCATTATGGAGGAGACTAGAACCCAACAGAGGGATGTCATCATCATCATTCTCCTACTTTTATTCCAATTACTTGGGGTCGATACAATATGTACTCTTCTTTCATAGTACGTATTGTAAAAGTTATTGGTAATAGTTTTATGACCGGCCGCCTGCCAGACGTCAACCCTCCTTGGGAATGCAACCGCTGCTCAAACGTTATCAAATAGAGTTGGCCCGGGTTGCTATAATGCTCTTAATCGTCTTTTACGACATCCACGAACTAAGTAAGGGTTGGTAGTATTCGTAATCACTACCATACAGAGGGATGGAGGTATGTGAGCTAAAATAATGAGGTAGAACGGTTGTTTCAAATATCATTATGATTGTCGTTTAGATCTATTGTGTCTCATTTTTTTTTCGGCGGGTTATGGTCAGATCGTACTTGGTCTGGGGTGACAATAGAAACTGGACCGAAGGATTAAAAATGATCTTTGCTGTAGAGTAACATTGTACCTTACATCAACACCTATGTTAGCTACAGCTCACAAAGAAGTTGATAGAACGTAATTATAACATTTTATTAGACCTATAAAACGGTGCAGATATATTTCTATTTATTTCTAGTCTTTATATTTTTGGACTAATTAGTCTAAATCTATTTAATAGTACAAATAAATTTATTGATTAGTTTTAATTGTATGAAAACAATCCTGTATCAAATCTAATTTACATACATACATATCATCACGCCATATCCCTTGCAGGGTAGGCAGAGAGAATAGAGTGCCAGAAAACTCTATCCTTGCATACTTCACTCGCTTCCTCAAAATTCATAATTTTCTTCATACACGCTCGCCGGTTTCGGAGACTCTTGACTCCACCTTCCTTCAGTACGTGACTAATCTGGTCTAGGTAAGATAGTTTCGGTCTCTTCCGGTACCGACATCCTTCCACTTTCGCATTGTATATCTTTTTAACCAGACTTTCGTTCGGCATTCTTTCCACATGTCCGAACAATCGGAGCATTCCCTTACGCATCTTTAAAAAAAAAACTAATTCTAAATCTAATTTCCTATTTATAAATGTAAATTTTAACAAATACAACTGAATAGCTAATTCAGACGCGGTGTAATATGGACTTTTCAATAGTCCTTTAATAAATATAAGCATTAATGTGCATTAAAAATTTAAAAAACATGGGGTAATGCCTTTTTGCTTATTCTTATGGAGAAGGCCTTTATTTAGCCATGGACCGATACAAGCTAAAAGTATGAAAAATGTAGATAGGTCATAAGTCTCTTTGAAAATACATTCGAAAGTTAAACAAACGTTTATCACAAACTCGCTCGTGTTGTTTATTGCGAGTTTAAAATCGCAATAAACAGCCCAAACCAAACATAACTTAAAGTGCTTGAGTGGACTTTATGTAAAAAACGAAGTAGAAAGGCGTATTAACTTTTATTTGTTCTATCTACAATTAATATTGTAGGATGCCATTATTCGCCATCAATAAAGAAAATAGCATTTAAATATCTACAATTAATAATTAGCTGAATATGTGCTTCAAAATGCATTAAATTTTGTGCAGTGCATTAATTTTTCTATTATTTTGGAAATCTCCTCATGTTGGGTAGTGCATGCATTTTTTTATTAGGTTGTCACTATCGTCATGCTGTTATCTTCTTTTCTTTTCGTCTTCATTTTTACACGTTATTCTATATTGATAGTTCAAAGATAATAATTATTACGCCGCATGGTACTGAAATTCTCGGGTGATCGGACCGGGGTGATTGTCCGGTCACCCGACGTGAGGCCACCGCGTGAGGACGACGACTCGACGGCGAAAGCTGTCGGGGCGTCGACAGGAGAGGAGCCCGAGAGGGCATACCGCCGAGCGGGCCACCGAATACAAAGATCGGGTACCGGTGGCCCGCTCGCACGGCGAAGAAGAGGTGTTTGCAGGGTGGGTCAATGGGGTTGCGCGCCGCCTCTTCCGTCGCCCCGGACTGATTTGGCGGGGAGCGACGTCCATGGCCCACCGCCAAAAAAAAAAAAAAAAAGGTACTGAAATTCTAGTTATTCATAAATCATTAAAACTATAGCCTCTTATTCGCTGAAAATTGCGTTATTGTATGATATTACAGTATGACCAGTCGACGCAGGTGTTTTTGCTGATTGCAATGATGTATGCAACTCAACATCGCCTAACATGTCGCTAGGTAATTACTGCCTTTCAAGCGTTGATATTATATTACATAATATCTATATTATTCTATACCTTTTCAAATTTTGACTCAGTGTGTCACTGTGGTTGAGCATATGTTAATCGTAAAATACATTTTGTTAAGTTTTTTATGGAGAAGCTTCTGCACCACGTTTTTGCTTTTTAAATATGTACTCCTTATATTGTTTTTTTAATATTTCATCATAAATTTTACACTAATGTTAAAAAAATGCATTATAAAAATATATTTATTGCTGTATGTTTAACTTTAATACGGAGATGACAACATAAGATGGGAAATTTATGTCGTCTTTACCTAACGTCTTCGAGGTTTTTATAATATACAAAAGAATCTTTTTATAACGGAGTACAATGAAACCCAAATCACACACGTGCCTATCTTAGGAGGAAAAGGCACTAGATTGTCTCCCTAGGGTTGCCCGCAAGATTTGGCCGCATTATTTGTATTTACCCAGTCCCTTCCCTCGGGCACAGCTTTCATTTGAATAAGACCCTAAATTACGATACTTTTGCATATGCGTCATGGCTGTAATTTGTTAAATTACTTATTTTGATTAGAACTTCATCTTTCATTAATTTAAAATACTAATATTGTATTAGGATTCTCCTAATTTCATGAATTGGGTAAACATTTTGTTATTTCTATTAGGATAAGATTCCGTTTCTTCCATTAAAATGTTATATTTTTACATCGTTTAGTTGTCTTTTACGATATTTACGGCAAATTAAAGGTTGGTAAATTTAGTTCCTTCCTTGTCATCACGAAGAGTTCTAGTCAATAGTAGAAAATAAACTTACCATAAAGTGTGGATTTTCGTGTGGTGACAGAAGGAGAATACATTTCACCACCCTCTATCTTACCCGTGAATCGTAAAAGACTACAAAGGGATAAAAATATGCATATAACATCTATGCAAGAGAAGGAAACTTAAAATCCCTATAGACCAACACGTAAACCCTATACCAACACATCTGACCAGCGTGGTGTAGTAGGTCGATTTTCCTCCTATTGTGTAGGAGGCTGAAACCCAGTAGTGGGAAATACATGAGTTGAGATGAAAATGTGGTTGAGGATGATAAGTCTTTGGCAGATGAATACCAATCTGTCCATGACGAAAGGTGTGCGTTATGAAGAAAATAGACGTCCTTCTTGCCATTTTATAGAAACTTGTTTTGTGGGAAGGCCTATGTGGTAACTATTATGGATATGGTAATTGCTCCTGTAATTGAATCAGGAGTAGTCCATATTAACGGGAGTATATATATATATATATAGCTGTGTGTTAGCGGCTTCGAATACTACCAACCCTTACTTTGCTCGTAGATGTCGTAGAAGACAACTAAGAGTCTAATAACGACCTAGGCCAACTCCATCTGATACCGTTTGGCCAACAATTGCATTCCCAAGGAGGGTTGACGTACCGCGTGAGGACGACGCCTCGACGGCGAAAGCTGTCGGGGCGTCGACAGGAGAGGAGCCCGAGAGGGCATACCGCCGAGCGGGCCACCGAAGGCAAAAATCGGGTACCGGTGGCCCGCTCGCACGGCGAAGAAGAGGTGCTTGGAGGGTGGGTCAATGGGGTTGCGCGTCGTCTCTTCCGTCACCCCGGACCGATTTGGCGGGGTGCAACGTCCATGGCCCACCGCCAAAAAAAAAAGAAAAAAAAAAAAAAAAAAAAAAGCAGGGTTGACGTCTGACAGGCGGTCGCATAAAACTATTACCAATAACTTCTACAATATGTACTATGAAAGAGGAGTACATATTGTATCGACCCCAAGTAATTGGGATAAGAGTAGGAGAATGATGATATACATATATATATATATACATATATATATATATATATATATATATATATATATATATATATATATTACTAGCAGACCCAGTCACGCGTTGCTGTGGCTTAGGTGGCCTCAGTAACACGTGGTGGTTATGCTAATAAATTGTAGCTTATATGAAACGTTGGTACGTTTAACATAGCGCCATCTATTAAATACTTACTCAATCCAGTCAACAGATACCACCATCTATTATAATCGTTTGGAGATAACAAATAATTGTGACTGTCAAATAATAGACAAATAATTTGCAATTAAATAATATTGTGACTATAAATTCAAATGGAAGCTATCCTATCTTTTAAGTTGGATCAAATTACACATGCTGTGCTATTTTGATTAAAATCGGTTAAGTACTTTAGGAGTCCATCGCGGACAAACAACGTGACGCGTAATTTATATATTTTAATATATATATATATTATATATATATATTATATATATATATATATATATACATATATATATATATATATATATATATATATATATAAATATATATATATATATATATATATATATATATATATATATATATATAAATATATATATATATATATATATATATATATATATATATATATATATATATATATATATATATATATATATATATAAATATATATATATATATATATATATATATAATATATATATTAATATATATATATATATATATATATTATATATATATATATATATATATATATATATATATATATATATATATATATATATATATATATATATATAATATATATATTAATATATATATATATATATATATATTATATATATATATATATATATATATATATATATATATAATATATAGATGCGGAAGTGTTATCTTACCGCTCAGTGATATGTTACCAGCATGAATCAAAGAAGCGAAGGCATTAGAGTGTCTTCATTAGTGAAAGTGGGATCAGATTATATTTCGCCGTTGTTTTAAAAAGGGGGTAAATCGTTTTCAAACTTTCGTGTTAAAATAGGGATTAAAATGCTCTTAATATTTGTACAAAAATGAACTCGACATTCAGAAAGGGTTATATAAAAGAAACTGATATTTATCTTTATAAAGAAGGCAGTTAAAAGCAAATAGCTGTTAAAAAAATATAGGTAGATTACTCCCACTTAGTTGTTTAAAAGGGTTTGCGTAGTAATTATACGCCACGTAGAGTTTTACTGACGTAATGTTATGTGACTATATCTCAAATATCTGTAGCTGATTTTAATAATAATAAAATCCAATTAATATTAATAAATTGCGAAAAGCAAAAAAGTATATCTTGTTAAAATATTACAGATAGATGTCGTTTTACTATATAATTTTATTTTCGAACAGGTAACCGTTGACAGAGTTCCGGTGGCCCACCCACATAGCGTAGGGAGGTACATGCGTGTACGTGAGTTATAGAGTCACGCGGCGTCCTTTACGTTAACCTTGGTGGATCGGTCAGACTGGGATCATACTGTAGCTTGTCTCGAAATAAAAACTATATAACTTACATGATTATTTATATATTTAGAGCAATAATTATTATTGGAAAAAACCTAATTTAGCTTTTTTTAGTAACTTTTGTTATAAAAATAATGGCGTGCATAATAAATTTTGAATAGTCAAAATTTTTAAACTGCTTTATTCTATAAAATAAATAGTCTATGATTGGAATGAATTAGTAATACAATAATTCTATTGCACGCCTCATAAGCGAAGCGTTGAGGTCTTGCTCTACTCTCGACATATGAAAATCATGCACTTTTCAAACATAAAAATGATTGTAATTTTCTCACATTGGACTTATAGGATAATATTATAATATATATGTCAAGATAAAACATTCGTTTAAACGTATTTGATATTTTTAAAAAGCAATAATTTTGTTTAAAGTAAGAAAATAGTTGATTAAAAAAAATATTCGAAGACGTCGGAGAAAATATTTTGTATCTGCCAGGATCACGACCGTAAAAATGAATATATCGAAGTTTTTCTTTTATTAAAAGCTTCATAATCGCAACGCGCTATTTCCTTTCGCAAATGGCTTGGTAATTCATTGTCGTTTAATTGCACTTAATAAAAAACTAAACTGCTTAGTCTTTAGTGTATGTATACCTCATGAAAATTAGTTCGTTCGTTTACATTTTTTTGTTCGTCCATTCGGACAGGCAAAGGAAATAAATCCCATTCAGCCTATACAGCTATGTTTAGCTCTACGTCGAGAATGGCACGAAATTTCAAAGTATTTCTTTTCTTTGATTACAAGTTTATATTTAGTTTTACCTGTCCCGTTGTCTGTAATCAAATCTTGCAAGTTAAATTTGATCCACTTCCCGGTTTCCGATTGAGCTGAAATTTAGCATGCATATATAAATCGGATGACAATGCAATACTATTGTGACATAGAGGTGATCTGATGATAGACCTGGAAGCTGGCCATAGTTACTCCGTAATTAAACGACGCAACCCTTTCGAGTTCGGGCTCATTTGATTTGTCTTGATGATTACTTTAATACTATATGGTAACCAGGGTCTGACGATGGACCTTTTTTTTTTTTTTTTTTTTTTTGCGGTGGGCTATGGACGTCGCACCCCGCCAAATCGGTCCGGGGTGACGGAAGAGGCGGCGCGCGACCCCATTGACCCACCCTGCAAGCACCTCTTCTTCGCCGTACGAGCGGGCCACCGGTACCCGATCTTTGTCTTCGGTGGCCCGCTCGGCGGTATGCCCTCTTGGGCTCCTCTCCTGTCGACGCCCCGACAGCTTTCGCCGTCGAGACGTCGTCCTCACGCGGTGGCCTCACGTCGGGTAACCGGACAATTCCCCGGTCCGATCACCCGAAGCCTCGGTTAGGGCGGCATCAGGCGCAGGTACTCGCGCCTGCGCCGCCCCAGCCGCGGGCGGCGGCCCGGGTCACGGGAATCCTCCCGGGCCCGTTCCGCCACCTCCTTCTGCGAGATGACAGCCTCGCAGAAGGCGGCGACCGCGTCCCAATTCCTGACGCTGTCGACCATCGCTCGCGCAACAGCCGGCAGCGTTAGGTCGGCACCGATGACAGCGACGAGGTCACGGCGCTGCCCGTCCCAGCCCGAACATACCTCGAGCGTATGTTGCGCCGTGTCCTCGTCGCTACTGCAATGGTGGCAGGACGGAGTCCACTCCCTCCGCACGACCGTGTGCAGGTACTTGCCGAAGCAACCATGCCCCGACAAGACCTGCACCAACCGGAAAGAGAGGACTCCGTGCCGCCGCTCCATCCACTCCATCAGTACGGGCCGGAGGGCCTCAACGGTAATAACACCGTACCTAGGCCTCTCCAGCCGCGTAGCCCAACGGGCGATGACTTCTCGGCGGGCGTCCTCGCGCCAGGTGGCTATCTCGTTAGGCACGCCGCCTCTGTCGACACCGTGCGGTACCCGCGAATGGCTCTGACCGCCATGACTCTCTGTGGCCTCCACAGAACCGCCCTGAGTTGGGCGTTCAGAGCCCTCGCCCACACGGGTGCGCCGTACATGGCCATTGAGCGGATCACCCCCGCATACAGCCGTCGGCCCTGAAAACTGGGTCCGCCCACGTTCGGCATGAGCCGAGAAAGGGCGGACGCCACGCCGACCAGCCGGGGAGCAATTTGACGAAAATGCTCCCGGAACCACCATCGCCCGTCGAGCACCAGACCCAAGTACCTCATATGGGCCTGGATACTGATGTGGATGGAGTTGACGACTAACGAGGCGCCGATGGGCAGCCTCACACGGGGCCCATGGAATAAAAGGGCCTCCGTCTTGTTTAGGGCCACTCTGAGCCCCAGCGCCTCGATTCGCCTGACCATCTCCTCGGTGCCGAGAGTGGCCAGGCTCGCCGCCTCTTCGAGTGTCCTGCCCCGGGCTGTGACGAGCGTGTCGTCAGCATAGCAAATAACGCTCAGCCCGGGGGGGAGACTCCCTCTCAACGCCCAGTCGTAACCGATGTCCCACAGAGTCGGCCCCAGAACCGACCCCTGTGGAACACCGCACGACATGGGCGTCCGCACAATGTCCCCTGCGGGGCTCGCGTAGAGAACACTGCGCCCCTCCAAATAGTCTGCCACCAGCCGCCTGAGGTACAGGGGCACTCCGTGGAACCGGAGCGCCTCCCTGATGCAGCTGAATGGCAGACTATTGAAGGCGTTGGCGATGTCCAACGACACCGCCAACAGCACTCCTTTGGCGGCGACAGCCTCCGCGGCCGTCTGCCTCAGGCGTAGCAGGGCCCCGATAGTCGAACGCCCCCTTCGAAACCCAAATTGAGCGTCCGACAGATCGGGCCCCACCTCTTCCAGGTGCTGGACGATGCGGGCAGCGAGGACACGCTCCAGCAGCTTACCCACATCGTCCAGAAGCACAATGGGCCTGTAGGCCGACGGCGAATCCGGGGGCCGTCCCGGCTTTGGCAGGAGAACCAACCTCCCTTCCTTCCAGCACTCAGGGAACTGTCCAGACGTCAGACAGGCGTTGAACAGTCGCCTGAGGCGAGGTTCGAGATGCTCGAGGAGCAACGTCAACACCCGGACTGGGATTCCGTCCGGGCCGGGGGCCGTGGTGGCGGAACGAATCTTCGCCACGGCTGCCCCCACTTCCGACTCCGTCACGGGCGGAACACTCTCGACGGCCTCCCGGTCATGATCTGGCGAAGCCATGACCGGGGGCGTGTGCTCCGACTGCCGCGGGAACAGCTCCTCGACCACTCTTCGAAGGAGGTCGGGCTGGAGGGTCTCGGTGAGGGGGGGGCCCTGCGCGCGAAGCTTATTCAGCGACGCGCGATACGGGCGACCCCAGGGGTCACGGTCAAGACCGTCCAGCATCTCCTACCAACTCGCGTCCTTGGCGGACCGGATGGCCAGCCGAAAGGCGGTACGCGCACTGCGGTACGCCTCGTACAGCTGGCCCTCCCGCTCAATCTGACGATGGACCTGGAAGCTAGCCATAGAAACTCCGTAATTAAACGACGCAACCTTATCGAGTTTAGGCTCCTTTGATTTGTCTTGTCGAGTACTTTGATACTATAAGAAAACTAGGGTCTGATGATCGACCTGGAAGCGGGCCATAGGAACTTCGTAATTAAACGACGTAACTCCATCGAGTTTGGACTCGTTTGATTCGTCTTGACGAGTACTTTGATACTATATGGTAACCAGGGTCTGATGTTGGACCTGGAAGCTGGCCATGGGAAAAAGAAGGTGCTAAATATTCTTAATCATACCATCAAAATGTAACACGCTTTTATTTATAAAATTGTGACTGTGATAGAAACGGGAAGATTTAATAATTATGTTGTAAAGTTTTCGTGTTAAAAATATATAATTATGTATGATATGGAATTATTTTGTAATAGACGAAGAAGCTTAATTATCGTTAAAGGTTACAATGAACTTATAAAGTGTTATATGTCTTAATAGAGTTAATTTATTTTTAACTTTTTATTTTATTTTATTAGCAAATAATAAAAGCTTGTTTTTAAAAAAGGCTTTTTTCTTTTATTTTATTTTTATTTCTGGCATTGACTAATAGTAAATGATAAATAATATAAAAATTATGAGCCGTGCACTTTTGGATTTTCCAAATTATTTAAATTCTTATTTAGCTGTTGATTATCAAATGAAGGTCTTGTTAATTACTATCCTGGTTAAATTATCCTTACTAATATTATAAATGCGAAAGTAATTCAGTCTGTCTGTCTATCGGCCGCTCTTCCACGCCAAAACTACTAAACCGATCTAAATGAAATTTGGTACACAGATAGGCTAGAGCCTGATAAAGGACATAGGCTACTTTTTAATGCAAAAACAGGGCTGTAAAGGGGGATGAAAAGTTGTAAGGAAGTATCGTAATTTTTTAAGCCAGAAGCTTGAAACTTATTGTTAGGTTATTGATTAGATATAAATAAATATGACATTAACATTTACCCTTAAGAGGTAAAATAAAACTAGGGGATGAAAAAAATTAGGAAAGTAATATTTTACGCGGGCGAAGCCGCGGGCAGAAGCTAGTTATTAATAATACAAATTTCACACAGTTCTTTTTTGCTATTTTCCTAATAACGTGTAGATAGGTTTTGCTTGAAATATATATTCGTATCAGTAATTATATAATCCAAAGACTAACGTACTATATGTACATAACATAATAATGTATAATCTGCTAGTCTTATAATGAAACTATGTAGATACAGAAGTAATCCAACCACTCAGGACCACTTAGTTGTTACGAACGAAACTGCCTGAGGCTGTTTCAGAGTTCTACGAAGCCTTATTAATGCAAGGAAATGGAATTGAGAAATAACTGCTTGTAATTTTGTATAACTTACTTCTTTTTATTCATAGCAAAATGTTTGGCTTGAAAAATATCAATATCTTAAACAAAGATAAACGATTTTTTTTATCATTTTGGACAAATCTTTTTTTCTTCACATTGTAGCATATCTTATTATATTTAGGAAGATTATGTTTTGCGATTGTTCATCTAACGGGAATTCCTAAAATACGGAAATAAAAAATTACAGAAATATAGCAGTGCAGAGGTACAGAGGTGCAGCAGGGTAGAAGAGCAGAAGAGCAAAAGAGCAGAAGTGCAAAAGTGTAGAAATGCAGAGGTGCAGAAGAACAGAAGAACAAAAGAACAGAAGAACAGAAGTGCAGAAGTGTTAAAGCACATAAGCTCATACATATAGTGGAGAAAAGTAGAAAAGCAGAAATGCAGAAGAGCAAAAGAGCACATCAGAACATCAGAAGAGTAGAAAAGATGAAGAGCAGAGGGGTAGAAGAGTTTCTAATCTATGGGTAGAAGAGTGGGTAGAGAGTATAGAAATAAGTAGTACTTGGTATAGAATAGTACTTAGTACAAAATACTTAGTATACTACATTTAGTATGTACGAGTAGCGATGGCGACCTAAATCGTGCGGTGAAACACAGAATTGATGCGGAATGAATGAAATGGCGGCAGGTTACGGGTACAACATGCGTCCCTAAAGTACCCTCTAAATTAAATGGTAAAATATATAAAACCCTAATAAGACCTGCTGTACTGTATGGATCAGCATGTTGGGCGACAAAAGCGACGGATGAGAGACGACTGCATGTAGCGGAGATGCGAATGTTGAGATGGATGTGTGGTGTGACGAGATTGGATAAAATAAGAAATGAGCATATAAGAGGAAGTTTGAAAGTAGCGTCAGTGACGAAAAAGTTAAGGAGTGAAAGGTTAACATGGTATGGACATGTGATGAGACGGGATGAAAGTAATGTTGTGAGGAAAGTTTTAAGTATGAATGTTGAAGGCTTTAGGGGTAAAGGAAGACTAAAGAAAAGATGGATGGACTGCGTGAGGTATGACATGGATAGACAGGGAGTGACTGCAGAGATGACGTCTGATAGGACTGTATGGAGGAAGATGACATATTGCGTCGACCCCAAGTAATTGGGATTAGAGCAAGATGATGATGATGATATAGTATGTACGAGTATATAACATTTTGTACATAACCAATATACTATTATATACTACATGTTTTGTACTAAGTATTATAAACTAAATAATTCTACCATTCTACCATTGGACGTCATTGACAGTGAAATTAATTGGAAAGCTCATATAAATATGTTTAGTAAAAAAATGTGTAAATCTGCCAACCTACTTTTTAAACTTGCACACGTTCTAAAGTACGAATATGATGCTTTAATTACGGCCAATCATAGAGCAGTAGAAAACAATCCAAGATATGCAATTATATCATGGGATAATTCTAGAAACAGAGAGATTACCTTTTGAAAATGCAAAAGAAATAGGTATATCTGAGCAATATTTCATTTGAGAACAGGAGTCGGTTGTTTTTAAAAATATAAAGTTTAGACATTACCTTCGCTTTATATTCGCTTTAAATTTACGATACAGCTGTTTTCGTCAAAACTTACTTTCATCTATTTGAGACACTCGGATCATTGCCACGGCACCGACAGGATAATTTTAGGTTAAGAATAAAAGCCACCGAAGATAAAGTTCGGGTACCGGTGGCCCGCTCGCACGGCGAAGAGAGGAGTTTGCATGGTGGGTCTATGAGGTTGCGTGCCGCCTCTTCCGTCGCCCCAGACCAATTTGGCGGGGCGAGACGCATCCATGGCCCACTGCAAAAAAGAAGGTGAAGAATAAAAAGGCTACAACGCAATACACAAAAATATCTTATGTAATATGGCAGTTATGATTTACAATAAAGTACCTGATTACATCAAAATCACAATCCTAACTCAATTTTTTAATGTTAGGACCACGTTTTAGACAGTTTTCTGTCCAAAGCCGCGGGCTGGTTCATCCTGGGTAATACCACACTTTCGTAGAAGTTCGACGCCTGAGTATTGGCAATGTGTTATTGCGTCTCATTCTGTGAGCGAGAGAGCCGGCAGCCCAACTGGGAGGGTTTCGGGTTTATATTGGTAGGCAGCGGCCTAGCTAGTATTTCAATGAACCATGGGCGGCAGTAACACTTATCATCAGATGTACTGCTTTCTAGTTTACCACCTTAAGCAATAAAAAAATCATCTGAAAGATTTTTATTAGTGCACTAATATATGCTACTACTATAAAAGAAGTGCACTTCTTTTATAATGTTTACGATTTCTTAAATGATAATTACGTAAAGGAAATTTAGTTGGCTATGACATCATTTTAATGATTGGACATTTAATTTAATTATCTATATCCATGTATAAGTAACTTTAATAAAAAATTGTGAAACTTATAATTTGTATGCCCAATAGGTAGAACGTAGTGACTCGCTTACCATAATTAATTCTAAGATACTTGTATTACTTATGCTCAGTAAATAAATAATAATTATTATTAATTTAAATTCCTTCTGATACTTTGTGCGATTCACAAAATATCAGAAGAGTTTGGGTGTAATTTGTTTGGTTTAACTGCATGTCATGCTCAAGCAATACAAAGATTATTTATTGCCTTACTGTTTAAATAAAAAAAAGAAAAATTTAAATACTTTTCCAATATGA
Organism: Lymantria monacha; assembly: GCA_905163515.2. Lineage (NCBI taxonomy): Eukaryota > Metazoa > Arthropoda > Insecta > Lepidoptera > Erebidae > Lymantria > Lymantria monacha. Next base: position 22,920,254 of record LR991082.1, read on the forward strand.
CGGTGTCAATAAAAATGTCTTTGTTAATAAGAATATTTGGAAGGAACAGTGGCATAAAAGCAGTTCAGGCAAAGGGAAATATTATGCATCATTACAGAGTAATATTCCATTGAAACCTTGGTTTTCAAAATTCCAAAATATGAAGAAAACAGCCACATCCATTATCTGCCGCCTCAGACTTGGCCATATTTGTTCAAATTCACACTTAACGAAGCTTCATATTAAAAATAGTTCACTTTGTGAGTGTGGTCTGGATGAAGACTCATACAATCATATTTTTTTCGAATGCCCCAAAAGATCATTTTCTCTTTATGATATCCTTCCTGTAGATGTAATTCCCCGCCCTTCCAATTTTAATTGTATTCTCACGTATGTTAATTCTTCATTTGTATACATTTTAGCTAATTACATTATCGCAAACAACATTAAACTATAGTTAGATTAGTTAGCACTTAGCATCTTTCTTTTGTTAAAATTATGTAATATATATATATATATATTTTAATTGTAGATTGTCATCCACGTTTAGTAGCTTCAAAGAATAAATCATTCCATTTATATATATATACCTATATAGCTTTTTAGGATAATCCAACTAACGAAAATTCTAAAGCCAACAACAAAATTTAACTAGTGAATTTACTTAAAGTGTACTTTCCTAACTCCTATAACTGTCAATCTAAATTGAGTTATTGGCGAAATCTTGTGAACGCCATTTATATAAAAAAAAAAAGAAATAAGAATATTTATCCTTATAGTTTTTTTAGACATATTATAAGAATGTCAGAAACATTCTTTGTATGAAGTTCAAAGCTCGCAGTAATATTTAGTTATGACAGAATTTGATTCTTATTATAAAGAATGAACCATTTCTCAAGATGCTCTATTTTCAAGAAAAGTTATAAGAAAGTTTTGAAGTCTGAAAGTATTTGATCCCGAGACAATGTACTAGCAAAGTTTTATTCACCATTCCTTACATTTGTACCGTTGATACAAATATTTAAATATAAAAAATATTTAACAATAACTAAAAGTGTATAAAATATTATTGTGTATTTTTACTCTGTGGTGACGAAATAAGAATACGATTCACCGTCCATTTTACTACAACTACCATCAGATCATAGAAGTCCACAGTTGGACATAATCTAATTCATGAGAATGTCACTCGGAACAGTCCGGTGCATCCAACGGTTTTAATGTAACTTTCGTGATGTCTTTAGGAATGTAGATGAATACAGAATTTGGAATGTAGAATAGACAAGCGGAGAGCAGTAGAAGAGTTGCCGAATAGAAGAGTACACCACGTAAAAATGACTAAGCGTTTATCGCTTAGTCACTTTCTACATCTATCCAAGCACACACGCTCTATCCAAGAGAAAGAAAACTTGAAATAAATCCCTATATATAGTCGGATACAATATGTCGATCAGGTTATAGTATGTCAAGTTTATTATATCGTAAAAGAGGCTACAGCCCAGCACTAGATTTTTAATAGGCTGTGAATAATCAATAATGATGATTAAAATGATAATAAAATATTAGTAAACTGAAACGAAAATTTCCGTGTGGTGACGGAGTAAGAATACAATTCACCACGCCCTATCTTACCCGTAGGTGATCGTAAGAGATGACTGAAGGATACAAAACGCATATAACATCTATGCAAGAGAAGGAAAGCTCGAAACAAAACCCTATACCAACACGTCGACCAGCGTGGTATAGTAGGTCAATTTCCCCCCCATTAGGGAAGTAAGTGGCTAGAGCTCAACAGTGGGACCTATACGAGCTGAGATGATGATGATGATGATGATGAAACAAAATTAATTAGAAATCAAAGTATTATCATTATATTAATATCATTCTGTTTATCCTATAGCACGAATACTATATATATATATATATATGTTTGCTACAAAATTTGATTATTCCATTTAGTAGGGAACGTAATTGTACTTACGTATATAGCGTGTAGTGATTAACCTTCGTATAATATACCTTGTGTGACGTCCTATTTCCATTTCAAATCAAATTTGTTGGTCGCTATTTCATGTAATGAATTACATGACTGTAGTTAAGCTTGTTTGTAAGGAAATGTCAATAATTAAATTGGTAACCAAGTAGCGGTTACACTGAAAGATTTTCGTGTGACGGAGTAAGAATACAATTTGCCACTCTCTTTTTTTTGAGTGGGTTTCCGTAAGAGATGACTATGGTATGTAATATGAACATAATTTCTATGCAAGAGAAGGACAACTCAATAAAATTCTATACCATTATCATTCTCCTACTCTTATCCCAATTACTTGGGGTCGATACAATACGTACTCTTCTTTCATAGTACATACTGTGAAAGTTATTAACAATAGTTTTATGACCGCCTGCCAAACGTGAACCCTCCTTGGGAATGTAATAGTTGACCAATGGCAGATAAAGTTGGCCTAGGTAGTTATAAGGCTCTCAGTTGTCTTTTATGACATCCATGAACAAAGTAAGGGTTAGTAGTATTCGTAGCTACTACCACACAGCAATCAATAAAATTCTACACCACACACACACACCATTCTACACTTACTAGCATACTTAGTGAGTCTAATTTCCCTTTCATTGTGAATGATACTCGAGCCCAGGAGTGGGACGTATACAAATATAGCCGTCATTTAAAATGAAGCCTTGATAGTGGCGTGTAAGTGGGCATGTCGATAATTTTAGATCTAAATGCTCAGGTAAAACAAATGTCACCGAAGACAAAGATCGGGTACCGGTGGCCCGCTCGCACGGCGGAGGGAGGCGCTTTGCAGGGTCGGTTTATGGGGTCGCGCGCCGCCTCTTCCGTCACCCCGAACCTATTTGGCGGGGCGAGACAACCAAACAAAAAATGTATTATTCTGTTTTTGATAGATATTTTTAAGAGATTATTTTGGATAATTACCAATAATAATTTAGCTTGAATGTTAGATTTGTGGCTGGTCAACAATAATTCCCTCCCCTTATTATATATCCTTCTTCTTCTTGTATTATTCCCCCGTCCTTATTATATGTGTTTAAAATTATGTGGCAAAATTAGGTTAATATTTTTCACCTCTGATTTAAATATTTTTACTTTTATATTAATGTTTACATGACGTGACCTCTTTTCTTAAGCGGGCAAATCCTTCATTAATAGCCCCCATTGGATGGACGAAGGGTTAATGATGATTTACCGGAGCTAACCGCAGTGTAATCTGCCAGCTAAAATTTCATGGTGTTACGCTATATTATTTATGAAAATTTTCTTTATTTTTAAATATTGGCAATTATATTATACTTGAGACAGCTTTTTTTTTGAGATAGTGATTGTGTTCAAGCTTTCCTTGGTTCTTAATTTTTCTGTTTTTTTTTCCTTTTTTTTGTGTTACTTCAGAACTTTTTGCTGGGTGAATTGATTTTGATGATCCTACGTAACAGGAGCTGAGGTAAATGCTCCTATTTGAACGCAGTTATAAAGTTTGTAATCAAAGATATCTGTTGAAAATCTAATAACACCTTAAAGTTGGTCCCTTTTAAAATTCTTCCTTATTTTATATAAGGAGTTACATTTAATGAAGAACGTTTAATGAAGGAGCTAGATAAATTTAAAAAGGAAATATTAAGTACTTTCTAAATTATTGTTCTTCATTATTGGAGTTTAAAATAGCGCAGTGGTTAAGATACCGATCTACCGTGCCAAATGTCAGGGATCTGATTCCTGCGTAGAACACTGCGATCTATTGTTGTTCTCAATGCGAGAATGGTTTGTCTCCTTTGATTGTATGTTTGTAGAGTCTTTTGCCATACAGAGATTAGTTCCATGTTGCAGATTTTTGTCAATAAAAAGGCAGAAATTTAGGAAATTCTCCAATATTTATGTTCCTAGTCCAGGTGTGGTTCTTGACATTTTTTTCATTGTGGTGATACATGGATTGGTACCTTGACGCAAAGTATTGACTAAAATATATATATACATATGTATATATATGTATATGTATATATATATATATATATATATATATATATATATATATATATATATATATATATATATATATATATGTATATATATATATATATATATATACATATACAGGGTGCCGATTTTATTACTAGAATAACTTAAACTGGGTGTAGGAATGACGTCATAAAAAACAATAAAGTTAGTTGCAGACTCCTAGCTCTGCCCAATCTCGAGATAAAGTGATTTGTTTCTTATCAAAACAATAAATTTGCCAGCGTACATTGACCTGTAGGTACATTTCGACCCAGCTGCGCGGCGGTCAGAGTACTGAGAGCGGGACTATTTGCCTACTAGTTCAATGTCACACGCATGAGTATATACCTATAACGAACGTTTATAGTACAAAGTGTATTGACCGCTTATCATTAGGGCAATTTAATCAAAAATTAGGTACTATTTTTTTTACTGATTTGGATAGTGTATCATGGTCTGATACACCTCCTTCAAGGATTCTACTAATTAAATCGGCAACCTGTATATATATATATATATATATATATATATATATATATATATATATATATATATATATATATAGGTAAATACTTAACCGATTTTAATAAATTTGCACAACATGTGTAGTTTGATCCAACTTAAAAGATAGGATAGCTTCCATCTCAATTTATGACTGGATTAAGTATTTAATAGATGGCGCTACGTTAAACGTACAAACGTTTCATATAAGCTACAATTTATTAGCATAACCATCACGTGTTACTGAGACTACCTTAGCCACAGCAACGCGTGGCCGGGTCTGCTAATATATATATGACGGCACTTGCGTTTATTGCACGTGCTAAAACATGTTACAACGTGTTAACATATTCACTGACCACGCCTCCTAGCGCGTCATGCATTCCCCGCCACGCAAACTTGTTATAAAAAGAGGCGAGCGCGCGGTTTAGTCAGTCTAAGCCCGCGCGTGCCACGGTGCACATGTCGTGCGCTAGTCGTGTAATTTATTTGTTTGTTGGTCTGTTTAATCAGTTTAAGATCGAGCGTCTTCCGATACCGTAGCAGGGTTCATCTATTTCGCTTGGAAACGATGCAGTCCATGACTGCACGTTTCCGACGATCATTTCTCCTACGTACGTGCGAGATCTGTAGTGAACTATCTGTTGCCGTATTTCCCAAAGGAAGAACTGCTGCTCATTCTTTTGGTGAACTCCTGGCCAAGGATTCCACATGCAAGTAAAAGAGTCGTGACAATTGTGATCTTGTCCCGTAGTCACACGGGGAAGTATTATCTATCAGTTACTATGTCATCCTTAGTACTACTGAACTGATAGCAGTTTACTGTGTCATCCAGTACCATGTAGTCGTTTGTGCAAAGGCGATTGCCTGGGACTGCTTTGTGTGTTCACTTAGTGTAAATTGTAATTGGTATATAGTTGTGAAAGTAATTGTGATTACTTGCAGTACGAGAATTTACGACTTTGTATCCACATTATTGTTCCTTATGTCTGACATTTTCCCTACATCAGAAGTATGGGATAAAGTATCCAAGCCTACAACCACCTTGCTCAGTTTGGTCATCTACTTTTAAAATGTTTCGTTTTCATATAACAAAGAATCTACCCTACAAGATTAATTTTGTGTGCGCGTGAAGTGATACCAATATGCCGACGTCGCATAGATTACGTAGTCGTGTACGTCGAAACCTGAACCGGTATCGTAAGATTTTGTACATCGAGTGATAATTTTGAGCATAGATTTTAAATTTTTGCATGATATATGAATTTGAAGGTAGTCCAATATAAATTTGTAATGATGTATAAAGAAATATGTCTAACGTGATTTCTAAGTGTTGTGAGTTCTAGTTATCTTTACAGTAGCTCTATTGTAGTAGTAGAACTACTAGTTTACGAAATTTTTACGATTTATCAAAAAATGGTTTTGAAAAATGATTTTACAGAGCTGCTCGATGGTGACAGGTACGTGTTGAAGACATTGTACTCCAATGTGACTTCCAAGCAAGTCCATGATCGCTTAAGATTTATGCGTGAGTGCTGTGTTCCTTTGGAATTGAATCTTGGACTAGATCTTTCTTCAGAATTAGATGAGTCTGGATACACCGTTAACGGCGGTGGTAAGTTAACGGAGGTGGTAAGCATCAAACTATGTGTAATACACATTAGCCTGTGTGACGTTGACTAACCTGTATGGTATGGACTATACAATGTATAGCCGTCTGCCCTGTGAGGCACGGCACTGACAGATGTGTACGAGACAGTATCTTTAAAATGATGAGTTGTGTTTAAGTTAAGCGAAAGTGGTAATTATTGAGCGTTAGCTCTTTGTATAACCTCTTCAAAGTAGGAAGTGGTTTATTAATTGGTCAGGTTGACCGAGGCGAGCTTAATGGTAATCTGTCTGTTGCCTAAGGATAAGAGCATTGCACACGAGGAAGTGTGAAAATGCAGGACGGCCGTAACGGCATGAATAGAGTTTTTATTAAATAGTCATTTATTTTGTGTTGGTAATTTATATAATCGAGTCAAGCAAATTTAGTACTTCTAGTTTTTGAAAACGGGTAATCTCGAATGGGTTTATAAGTCTCGCGGTTGCAATCGACGAGTAGTCGGTCGTTGGTGTTAATCTGTTAGTTGTTGCAGTGAATTGTTGCCACTAGTTAATTGTGGCAGTTGTTGAGTGAGTTGTTGCCACGATACGATCGGACTATGTACGGGTGTAACCCCATTGACTCTTAGTCGTAAAATAAATCTTTGTGATTTATTGTTGATTGGTGTTAACGTGTGAACTGTGCTATTGAAAAACAAAAGAAAATAAAAAAGAAGTAGTAAGAAAAAGGGGCCTACCATCATTGTAGGGCTTGAGCCGGTCCAATGATATGGCTAAAGGGAATGACAATTCCGGTCTAGTTTGCTGTAGAGAATTGATCTGGTCTAGCTTGCTATAGAGAATTGATCTGGTCTAGCTTGCTATAGAGAATTGATCTGGTCTAGCTTGCTATAGAGATCAATATCTGGTCTAGTAAAATCTGTAACTGAAGGGTCTGCTGACTGGTCCAGTACGATCTGAAGGGTTAATGTGAACCGGACCAGACATGATAAGATGTTAGTTAATAGAAAATATTGTAATTAAAAAATATTGTTGTAAAAAATTTTGGTAATTGCTATACCTGGAACTTGCCAGGATGTTTGTTTATTTGTTCCCAGATGACTAATGAAGACGCGTACGAGGACGTACGCACGTCAGCATGGCCGTGACGGCACTTGCGTTTATTGCACGTGCTAAAACATGTTACAACGTGTTAACATATTCACTGACCACGCCTCCTAGCGCGTCATGCATTCCCCGCCACGCAAACTTGTTATAAAAAGAGGCGAGCGCGCGGTTTAGTCAGTCTAAGCCCGCGCGTGCCACGGTGCACATGTCGTGCGCTAGTCGTGTAATTTATTTGTTTGTTGGTCTGTTTAATCAGTTTAAGATCGAGCGTCTTCCGATACCGTAGCAGGGTTCATCTATTTCGCTTGGAAACGATGCAGTCCATGACTGCACGTTTCCGACGATCATTTCTCCTACGTACGTGCGAGATCTGTAGTGAACTATCTGTTGCCGTATTTCCCAAAGGAAGAACTGCTGCTCATTCTTTTGGTGAACTCCTGGCCAAGGATTCCACATGCAAGTAAAAGAGTCGTGACAATTGTGATCTTGTCCCGTAGTCACACGGGGAAGTATTATCTATCAGTTACTATGTCATCCTTAGTACTACTGAACTGATAGCAGTTTACTGTGTCATCCAGTACCATGTAGTCGTTTGTGCAAAGGCGATTGCCTGGGACTGCTTTGTGTGTTCACTTAGTGTAAATTGTAATTGGTATATAGTTGTGAAAGTAATTGTGATTACTTGCAGTACGAGAATTTACGACTTTGTATCCACATTATTGTTCCTTATGTCTGACATTTTCCCTACATATATATATATATATGTATATACGTATTATGTATATATATTTATAGATGATAGGAATTCAGGAAATTCTGCAACATTTGTTGTAATATAAATTTACGTGTTAACTGGCAGTTACTGTGCATTCGAGCGTAGCGGTCGCTTGATATAAATTTTACAGCGCCTGACATGCATTTAAACTGCCTCATAAACTGTTTAGATTTATTATTATATATTCACATATTGAATTGGTGGATGTGTTTACTCTCTGTGTGATGACGGATTGAGAATACAATATACCACTCCTTTTTTGTTCGCAGGTTTTGTAAGACTTCGCTTTAGCCAGGTGTAAAGGATAAAATCTTTTTATCTTAGCCCATATCCCACCTCCCACTGCTGGGTTCATGCTTCTTCAACAATAGGAGGCAAATTGACTTACTATCTACTACCTACCCACGCTGGTCGGACGTGTTGGTATTGGGTTTTAATTTGAGTTTTCTTTCTCTTGCATAGGTGTTATATAAATATTATTCCTTTAGTCGTTTTTTAAGGCATTCCTGGAAAGATGGGTGGTGAATTGTATTTTTACTCTGTCACCACACGGCAAGTAATGACATTGATTCCATTGCATGGATATCAGTGGTTAGCCCAAATAATGATGGGGAAGTAATATGGCACATGATAAGAGGCCAAGGGAAATGGAGCTATATTGTGACACGATGGTACCCTAGAGAAGGGAATAAGAAAAGAGGTAGACTACAGAAAAGGTGGGATGACGAAATCAGGCAAGTAGCAGGAGTAACATGGAATAGAGTGGCGCAAGATAGACAGGAATGGAAAAGGTTGGAGGAGGCCTTTGCAGATTGGCAAACAGACCTACAAAAATAAGAAAGTACTAGAATAAAATAGATTATAATACTTTGTAAATAAATACTAAGTTGGTCTGAATAAAGGGCATTATTATTATTATTATATATATATATATTAATATTATTATTTATATTATTAGTTATATTATTATTATTATTATTTACTATATATTATTATTATATATGTCCCACTATTAAGCTCGGGCCTCTTCCATATTGGGAGGTAAATTGACCTAACTATTCTACCTTGATCAAACCTTTTGGTATAGAGTTTTGTTTCGAATTTTCCTTTCCTTGCATACAGATGTTATATGCATATTATATTATTTATTCGACTCTTATGATCACTCTTACGATCACACGGGTGACCAACTCCGGGGAGACAGGGGGTGGTGAATTATATACTTACTCCGTCACCATACAGAAAACCGTGTCTTGGTGTTTAATTATCATCATTCTTCTATTATCACAGTTACTTGGGGTCGACGCAATATATATTAAGTTTCTATTGTACTTAATGCAAATGTTTTGGCAATAATTTTATGACCGTGACGTTAATCTAAGTATTCCCAAGGATGACCAGATGGTAACATATAAAATTGGCCTAGGTCTATGTTAAGCTCTTAGTCGTCTTTTATGACAACCATGAGCAATGTATGGTTTGGTAGTATTTGACACCACGACACAGTAAATGTTTCTGTTTAGCGAAAGAAGAAGAATGTGTTTGTAATTTATATCAGGAATAAGTTGAAAACACTATAGTCCTTAAAATATAGCTTGATCTCTGTGACAGATAGCTACAAAATCGATGAAATAATTGTGAATACGCGTCATGATTACAATTTTATTATGTATTTTTTTTTTAATGCTTATGGTGACAAACGAGCAAGCAGCACACCTGATGGTAAGTGTCACTGCCGCCCACGGACCTTTGCAATACCAAGGGTATAGCTTAGGCCGCTGCCTACCAATAAAATCACCAAACCCACCCAGTTGGGCTTCCGACTCTCTCGCTCACCGAACAAAGCGCAATAGCACATTGCCATTACTCAGATATCGATCTTCTGCGAGAGTGTGGTACTACCCCGGACGGATCGGGCCGCGGCTGTAGACAGAAAACTGTCAACAGCGTGGTCCTCTCAGTATGGTCGCCTGTATTTTTTTTCTTTACGTGCCAGTTATATCTCAACTGAATTATGAATATAAAAGTATGAACATTCACCAATACTTGTACCTAATATGTTTTAAAATACTTAATAACCATTTTATAAAAATATGATGCTTACGTAAATACAAGGTCATACTGGACTGTGAATAAGATAGAGATGGGACCATCGATAAACGTAAATCAATAAAATTCTTATTAATTATTTATACATACATACATACATACATATCATCACGCCATATCCCTTGCAGGGTAGGCAGAGAGAACAGAGTGCCAGAGAACTCTATCTCTGCATACTTCACTCGCTTCCTCAACATTCATAATTCTCTTCATACACGCTCGCCGGTTTCGGAGACTCTTGACTTCACCTTCCTTCAGTACATGACCGATCTGGTCTAGGTAGGTTAGTCTCGGTCTCCCTCGATACCTACATCCTTCCACTTTCGCATTGTATATCTTCTTAACCAGGCGTTCGTTCGGCATTCTTTTCACATGTCCGAACCATCGGAGCATTCCCTTTCGCATCTTTACACCAATACTCTCTTTCATACCTACTCGCTCTCTTACGTCGTCGTTACGAATGCGGTCGGTCAGCCTAACTCCACAGATTTTCCGCAGAGATCGCATTTCGACCGCATTAATTTTACTATCATACTCTTTTCTGCATACCCAACTCTCGCTTCCATACAGTAATGTTGGGACAAGCACTGCGTTATGTATTGCTACAAGTGCCTTCTGGCTGAGGTGGTGGCTGCCGAAAAGTTGCCCCAACGCTCCGTTCACTCTATTTCCCGCATTCACTCTTCGCTCTATATCAGTGGTGTACCTTCCATCTCGGCTAAATCCACATCCAAGATATACAAATTCATCCACTTGCTCTAGTACATCATTACCTATTGTTACTCTTACATCTGTTCTGGTTTTATCTCTTTCAAAGACCATTATTTTGGTTTTGCTCACATTCACGCGTAGACCCCTTTTCTTACAATCTTCTGTCATTGTGTCGACTAGGGTCTGCAGGTCAGTCGCTGACTGTGCCAGCAGGACTGCATCATCTGCATAAAGCAGAGCAGTGACCACTGAGTCGCCCATCTGGACTCCCACATTCATATCGTTCAACCTTTGAAGACATTTATCCAGATATATGATAAACAGCCTGGCTGACAGAACGCACCCCTGCTTAACGCCGATATTGACGTCAAACCAAGGCGACATTCCATCATCCAGCCGCACACAGGCTCTACAGCCCATGTAACTGGACTGCACAGCCTGTAGCAGTTTACCGTTAATACCATACTCCAGTAAAATGTCCCAAAGTTCCTTTCGTACAACCGTGTCAAATGCTCTCTCCAGATCCACAAAACTGCAGAAAACCCTCTGACCTAGAGCCAGATGCTTCTCCACAATGTTGCGCAGAGAGAACACTTGATCCATGCATCCCCTTCCACTCCTGAAACCTCCTTGTGTCTCACACAGTAAACCATCGGACACCATCCTCATTCTCCTTTCAATAACTTTTCCATACACTTTTGCTGCCAAACTGGTCAAGCTTATGGCTCTGTAATTTGCGCAGTCATAACGTGAACCCTTGTTTTTAAACAAAGGCACGATGACTGCGCTATTCCAGTCCCCGGGAACCATTCCCGAGCTCCAACATAAATTGAGGAGCAACAGGAACGCCTCCCAGACACAAGAGCCACCGAGCTTGATCATCTCGGCAGACACCATATCAATGCCCGCTGCCTTACCATTTTTCGAACTTCTTATCGCCCATTCAACTTCATCCATACTGATGCCATCGGAGGACGCCGTTGTCGAATGTTGATCTACTAAACCATATCCAACACCGGCGCCAACCGTAGCATCCGCATACATATCGCCAAAATATTCACTCCATCGGCTTAACACGTCTTGTGTTTGTGTAAGAATGTCTCCACCTTTAGACCTTATTTTATTCATTCTGAAGGCTGACCAACCACCCCGAGACTTCTTCACCTCCCTCCAAAAGAGTTTGGTGTTACCCTCGAAGTTTTTAGTCAGCCTATCTTCTGCACTCATACTTGCTCTATCACGTTTCTCTTTCACTAAGGCCTTGGTGTCATTCTTACATTGCCGATATATTTCTTTCTTCTGTTCAGTCATACTGTCATTCAGATTCAAAGAAGAGACATAGTCCAGCCACGCTTTCTTCTTTTGCTCTACGGAAGCTGCCACTTCCGCATCCCACCATGCATCACCATTTGTTTTTCTATGCTTCTTTGAACTTCCACATACTTCTTTCGCTGTATCTACCATACTCTCTTTCAATACTTTCCAGCATTCTTCAATGTCCGATTGCGGCTGGCTTGCCATCGTCAGCCGTTCTCGGACACCCTCTGCATACTTTTCTCTTACACACTCTTCTTGCAACCTTTCAACCTTTATTCTTTCAAGCCCTCCGAAGTGGACACGCTCTCGCCAGTGCCTCCACTTTCTGAACAGACCACTAAATCTCGCAATAACGAGATAGTGGTCCGTGTCGACTGTGGGGCCCCTGTAGGCTCTTGCGTCCAATATTTTGCTTCGGAGGCGACTGTCTACCAAAATTAAATCTATTATGCTTTTCTGTTCATTCCTTCTCCATGTATACATATGGATGTCCTTATGTTGGAAAAATGTGTTTGACACAATAAGGTTTCTCTCCATGCATACATCCGCTATGAGCCTACCTGCGTCGTTCACTCTCTTATCACCAAATGGACCAAGTACGTCCTCATAGTCGGGACGCTTGGTCCCCACCCATCCGTTCAAATCTCCGCATACAATCACGCGTTCACTGGTTTCTGCCATATCCAGAACTTCCCTAACATTATCCCAAAACTTCTCTAGGTCTGATGGCACCGAGGATCCTACGGGAGCATATGCTACAACCATGAATACCTTGGTGACACCTAGTTTTATACGGACCCAGAGAAGTCTGGGATCATACATTCCGTAATCCTTCACACCTGAGGCCAAGCGAGAGGACAACAGCACTCCTACCCCCATGCTGGCTCGATCGCTCTGTGGTACACCAGACCACAGAGCCATCCCGCCACCAGGAAGATCGCAGGCGTCGCTGCCCCTTCGCTTGGTCTCTGTTACACAGAGCACGTCTAGCTGTTTGTCCGCCATGACGGATATTAGCTCGTGCAACTTACCTTCCACACAACCTCTTACATTCCACGTGCCCACCCGGCACTCCGTTCTCCTCGACTCGCCTAACTGGGCAAGGCGTGATGGGTGGCGGCCCCCATCGCCGCAACTGCCGATGTTCGTACCGACGGGGGCGGGTCGGTACGCGTCGCCTCCGGGGGACGCCCTAACCCGCATTGCGGTACGCATTTCGAGCGCATTCATGAAATAATCAGTGACCAAGAACTCATCGTCAACTACAGGAATGTACCAGCGATGACGATAATAGTGACTATGAACTTGTATGTACTCCTTTCGAATGATAAAAATAGTTAATTAACAGCTTTAGTTTAAATTAAATAAAATCCATTGATTTAAACTTTATTGTTTTTTTTTTTTTGATTTTCATAGATTGTTTTCCATTTATGATTGATTCACATGGGTGAATCACATGGGTGAAAATGGATGGCCATTTGATTGAAATTCAATAAGATTTTCATACATTGTTTTTCAATTGCAGTAACAAATAACTTTTAAAAATTAGGAAATTATATCGACAAAAATACGGACTACATCGTAAGCGTCCGGCACTAGGGAGAACTGTCACAGAGATCAAGCTATATTTTATAGACTATTTGTTTAGTTATTTTTCCTATTTGTTTCATGATTAGCCTCAGGTCATTTTGCCGCACTAGGAAAATTATTTTATATAAAATAGCGGGTTACTTTTAACTTAGACAATTACAGATAAATAGCTTCTAGGGATGCCGGAATATGTTAGGAACTAATTAAAACATTCTGAAAGTTTGTTGTTCTGTATTTGTATGACTAGATACAATGTTGAAAATACGTAAATGGATATTAGAATATTACTAATTTTATATATTTTATTTACATGTGATAACGTAATATTGGAATTGCAGTATTTGAAAGTAGGTTTTGTTTTTTTAGAATTCAATGCAACACATTTGTTATTTCAAAATAGAGGAAAGGGAGAGAACCACCACTTTCCCAATTAATACACCGCATACCTCGAGGAAATGAAGGAATACGGGATAGGCTCATAGTGGGATAGGATATAAGGAAATGTTACTTCTGTAATGAGCAATTACCAGAACGTCAACTTGCAATTTGCCGCAAAAAAATCGTAAAATGATTCGACGCATGTTTCGTCTCTAAACGAGGAATTCTCAGGACGGTTTGGCATCAAATGCGCCTTTATATTGAATATATTTTTGTATTGAATATATTTTTATATTGACTGTAAGACAATAAAAGCCGGCCACTGACGACAAGTTCACGCTGCTCCGGTGGCCGGTCCAACGACGAAGGCGAGGTTCACGGGTGGGTTACGGCTGTGCGTGCTTACGCCCCTTTGTCACCCCCGGACGGAGTGATGCGAGGAGTGCGCCGACCGTAGCCCACCCCGACAAAAAAAAAAGACAATAAATTAAACGTACAAATAATTAAATAAACAATCCGGTTTCGCGCTGTGTGGCACGATAAGAATATCGGTGTACCGATAAGAATACCGGCCACCCCCAACTTTCAAATGGCAGTCGTAATAATGAGCTGAGTGTTCACAAAGGGAATTGTCAGCAGTATTCTTTGTTGTGCCATCGTCTAATACAATTCTAACTGCAAAGTTTGAAGTATTAAGCCTATACAATGTGTAAACATTGTCGGGTAGATGGCATACGTCTCCTTAAGGACGTAAATATGATACGATGCGAGAATTGAATGTCCTACAATAGTTCACGGTGGTGTAAGTGGCAGCACGATTGGGACGGATTTCCAATAGGTGTGGGTCCGAATTCCACTTGTGACATCATTTTTCGCCCGTAATCGGGTTTCTATAAATAATCAAGCATATTAAATGCTAAAAAATTCAGTAACTTTTCTTTTAAAAAAAACTTGTCCTGAAAATAACGAACACATAAAAAATAAAAGATTTATTCAATTTGGTGCACTCGTTCAGAAGATATGCGCGTACGTACATTACAGTACATTACATTTATTTATATAGATTAGAGACAGAAATAATAATTTTAATTTGTCTAGCGACTATTCTGAAACTTATTTTTGATCTTACAATTGATTTGGTAAAATTCTAAAATAAAGAGAGATAAATTAGCATAGATTAAATTATGATAAGACTGAAGTCCGTCACTTAGTCCACCAAGTAGTAGTAGATTTGAATAACCCTATCCTAAATAGGACAGAGAGCACGTAGGACAATTTCATTTTATAGAGTCAGCGTAACGCCAACAGTGAAACATATTTGAGAATAAAAGAAGTTCACTGTTAATCACCTTTTATGAACTAAATTGTTGTGAAAAAAAAAAAAAACAAATCTTATACCATTTTAAGTTTTCAACTGACGGTTTAAAACTTCGTTAATAACGTTCTGTCTCCGTGAGGAGTAATAACAAGGGTACGTTGACGCTTGACACGATCATCTTAGCTAATCTATTATCAACTTTTCAACTTCGATAGAATACAACGTAATTAGTTTCATATAAATACGCAGCCTTTATTTTAAAACATAGATCTCTTTCTTTTAGATTGACGTAATTTTTTCCGTATGGTGACGTATAAAAATACAATTCACCACCCTCTATCTTACCCGTAGGTCATCGTAAAAGACAACTAAATAGCAGCACTTAAATAGCATCTATGCAAGAGAAGGAAAACTCGAAACAACTCTATATCAACACGTCTGACCAGCGTGATAAAGTAGATGAATTTCCCTCGCGTTATGAAGTAGGCTTGAGCCTAAGAGTGGGACGTATATGAGCTAAGATAAAGATTAATTTGTAGACTGTTAGGTTTATAATTTCTTTTGTAATGATATAAAGAGTGATATTATGTCAGTCTTTATATAGTCATCACCTCAGCTCAGACAAGACACTGACCGACTCTGACGATTCAATACCGATCGCTCAAGAAAGAGCATACACGGCCCCCGCGGCCATAACACATAAATACTCGCGCTGCCGCCCCCGCCGCCGGGGACGTAAGACGCGACGCATAATAGTCAATAACTCAAACGTGGGCCGCCCACTTTGCTATCAGCGACACCCCGAGCCGAGGTCCGTTTCCCTCAGGGGGAGCCCTCGGGCATTGTCGCTTAAAATTGTTACCGGGTTGAGAGCCGTCAGCGTTCACCCACAGTCCGGGTTAAGCTGTGACAGCCATCTGCGGCTAACAGCTAAAAGACCGACACAAAAAAAAAATCAGATAAGACGTATGTCTTACTGTTGGACGCGAGCTTCCTCCATAACTGGAAAAAAATGATCTGCTATACCACGCTGGTCAGATGGGTTGGTATATGATATTATTTCGAATTTCTCTTATATAGATGTTATAGTCATAACATACCTTAGTAGTCTTACGTCATAATCGTCTTACGTCGTCTTACGTCGTTCTTATCTAATACCTATTTGCTATTTTCAACACGTCATCATGGTAATAAGGCTTACCTTGATTAACTTATATTATTTTTGATCGCATCGAGATCGACTTTGTAGTTTTACTGAATTGGGCATTTAATTAGTTGTGTAACTAAATTATTGCAATCGGACCTATTTAACTTAACGTGTAACTTAAGTAATTTTAAAAAATCATTGGATAAATAATGGTAAAAGTTTTTCTTTTGATAGCATTTTAGTCATGGACATTAACAAAAATGTAACAACATTTTTTTAAAAACCCACATTCTAGACTAAGGAATAAATCATTGTGCCGCGAGAGGCTTGAAATTCGTCCATAAATGTGCAAATAATATCTGTTTTTGTATACTTAAATCAGCAAACAATATTAAAGTACTCCTTACAATTTAAATTATTCAGAAGTTTATTGATAAGTAAGCAACTCTCTAAGTAGATTGTAACGTATCTCTTTCAAAGGATTTAGGACTCAATCGACTCTAACGAGTGTTCGTTTACACGTATTCTGTAGAATATACACGCCCGAAATTAGAGAGTATTCATAGAAATATAGGAGATTTTACACAGAAGGGAGATTTTACAAATTCAATAAAGTAAAAAAAAATAAACATTTTTCTATACAAAATGTGTGCAAAGAGTAGGTAGAACAATTTTTAACAATATTATTCTCAATATAGCGTTTTTGGTTATAGAATTTATTATTAGGGTAAAACATTATTGCAAGAACAAAAACAAAAATAAAAAAGTACAAATTTCTTTCTTTCCCCTTTTCTTTTCTTGCTTCAATATTGCGAAGTAAAGAAGTAGTAAAAAAGAAAGAAAGAAGATTTACAATAATAGACGCCGATATTATTGTATACAGCTTTGTTTTGCCATAATTTACCGACTTGAATTTATTGTTGCAGTCTACAAAGAATAGAAAGATGCATATTAAGTCGTCTCAGTATTGCAAAGCTTTAGTGGAAAATTGAAATGAAGCTGCTGCAGGCGTTTGCCGCCTCCAACGAGAATTTATTAAAGGCAACAATAAAAGCAAGAAATGAAATAAGCAATAATAGAAATCTGAGAACTATTGCAGTTTAAATAAGACTTCTTTTAATGTGGTTAAACTTCCGTCTTCTTAATTAATATGTTGTAAAAAAGGCAAATCAAATCTGTTGTTAATTAGAAAGTATTAAAAATTTAGTTGTAAAATATTTAAGAGATAAGCAATGGAAATCATTTTGCCTCATGTGGTCTATGTTCAAGGATATTAATTAAAATATGGCCAAGTTTCAATAGAACAAGGATCAAAGGATAATATTAACAAAGATCAAAGGCTTAACATTAATTAAAGCAAATCATGAATATAGTGTTTTTATATTTAAAAATCATATTAAGGTTAACTAATTTTCATTCTTGAGAATGAAAATATATAATACGCTAACCCAGTATTAATACGGCTACTGTTGCGACGGTGTCACCTTTAAAGCTGAGGCTGATTTGGATGAGTCCAAACCAGGTGAAAATATGGATTCAATTTAGACTCAAATAGACGACTTGTTTCTGAACTATTTGAATAAAGAAGTTTGTACTGGGATTCAATCATAACCTATTGTATTAAAATTTGAAAAACGATTACATCCTGAAAAACGATTACATACATTAGAAGAGTATTATCATCATTCATCATTCTCCTACTCTTATCCCAATTACTTGGGCTCGATACAATATGTACTCTTCTTTCATAGTACATATCGTAGAAGTTAAGGCAGTAGTTATATGACCAGCCGTCTGCCAGACGTCAACCCTCCTTGGGAATGTAATTGTTGTCCAAACGGCATCAGATAGGGTTGGCCCAGGTCGTTATGAGGCTATTAGTCGTATTTTACGACATCCACGAGCAAAGTAAGGGTTGGTAGTATTTGTAGCCGCTATCACACAGCTAATGCTTAGAAGAGCATTATATTGGAGCTAAATTTTATTAAAATGTTGACAACAATACACATACATACATATCATCACGCCATATTCCTTGCAGGGTAGGCAGAGAGAACAGAGTGCCAGAGAACTCTATCCTTGCATACTTCACTCGCTTCTTCAACATTCATAATTCTCTTCATACACGCTCGCCGGTTTCGGAGACTCTTGACTCCACCTTCTTTCAACACGTGACCAATCTGGTCTAGGTAGGTGAGTCTCGGTCTCCCTCGGTACCTACATCCTTCCACTTTCGCATTGTATATCTTCTTAACCAGGCGTTCGTTCGGCATTCTTTCCACATGTCCGAACCATCGGAGCATTCCCTTTCGCATCTTTACACCAATACTCTCTTTCATACCTACTCGCTCTCTTCTTCTTTGAATATCAAAATGTATGTACTTTTTTATGAAAGCTATTTTTGTTTATAAAAAATAAGTATCAATATCTGATAGAGGATGTACATACACATACATACATATCATCACGCCATATCCCTTGCAGGGTAGGCGGAGAGAACAGAGTGCCAGAGAACTCTATCTCTGCATACTTCACTCGCTTCCTCAACATTCATAATTCTCTTCATACACGCTCACCGGTTTCGGAGACTATTGACTCCACCTTCCTTCAGTACATGACCGATCTGGTCTAGGTAGGTTAGTCTCGGTCTCCCTCGGTACCTACATCCTTCCACTTTCGCATTGTATATCTTCTTAACCAGGCGTTCGTTCGGCATTCTTTCCACATGTCCGAACCATCGGAGCATTCCCTTTCGCATCTTTACACCAATACTCTCTTTCATACCTACTCGCTCTCTTACGTCGTCGTTACGCATGCGGTCGGTCAGCCTAACTCCACAGATTTTGCGCAGAGATCGCATTTCGACCGCATTAATTTTGCTTTCATGCTCTTTTCTGCATACCCAACTCTCGCTTCCATATAGTAATATTGGGACGAGCACAGCGTTATGTATTGCTACACGTGCCTTCTGGCTGAGGTGATGGCTACCGAGAAGTTGTCCCAACGCTCCGTTCAATCTATTCCCCGCATTCACTCTTCGCTCTATATCAGTGGTGTACCTTCCATCTCGGCTAAAACCACATCCAAGATATACAAATTCATCCACTTGCTCTAGTACATCATTACCTATTTTTACTCTTACATCTGTTCAAGACCATTATTTTGGTTTTGCTCACATTCACGCGTAGACCCCTTTCTTACAATCTTCTGTCACTGTGTCGACTAGGGTCTGCAGGTCAGTCGCTGACTGTGCCAGCAGGACTGCATCATCTGCATATAGCAGAGCAGTACACAATTATCAACAATACACAATTTAAAAAAAAAAAAGAATTAAAAATTACGATGGACGCGTTGAATTTCATACTTTACCTTCCCAGTTACTACCGCGTCCCATTTCTATGGTAGATAATAACATTAATTTGAGACGTAATGTAAAATTGACAACACGTAACTGTTTTCAGTACCTTCGTAGGGATTTTTGATATTTTTTTTCTTCACAGCACATATAAGTTCTACTGCTAAGTTCTTGTCTCCTCTACAATGGACCACGCTGTTCCGACATGTTAACATAAGTTTTTATTTGAAATAAAACTACTTTTACGGATTCTATCGCGTTTCTATTTGATTTATAATTTCCCGACGTTTCGAACACTTTACAGTGATCATGGTCACGGGAGGACTCCCGTGAGGGGTACTATCCCAGAAACCTCCACGTGGTGTACCCTGGGTGCGGACGGCGGTCCCCAGTTCTTCTGTTGTACTGTCGTCCGTAGCAAATATCTGCGCGATTTCGCTCCTTACTCTACTACAGTCGTAGTAGAGGGTATAGGACGCGAAATATTGGGACGGGCTCAGTCACTCATTCATTTGAGGGCTGGGCAGGCACACGCCACCGCCCACACATCGTAAACCTGATTCTTTGCTTGTCTTAGTTTCAGGAGCGAGGGTCTTGGCTTAACCGCCCGGACCGCGAGGAAGACAACCTCTATAAAGAGTTTGAAGTAACATTCGGACTCGGAAATCACCCAGAATCTTAAGTTCTGGCGTGCGGCGAGAAGATGCATGGCAGATGGGTTGTTCTGTCGATAGCACGCTCCAGCCAGGGTACCGGCTGACCCCCTGGTTGGTAAATGTAGGCTTGCCCGGGTAAAGGGATCTCTGCCCGGGTCGACGCAATGTATCTCCCATTCTCGTGGGAATCAAATGGATACTCAAAATTTAAATAAAACCGACGGGGATTGTAACGATCCTCACCCCGAGGCCCGGTCAAGCCGATCAAAAACTGACCAAGACGACGCCTCGTCCTCAGGACTTGAGGCGTCCGCCGAGGGCCCGGCACAAACCGTGGAGGCCCAGAAGAAGAAGAGGAGGTCGCCTCGAAAGTCTCGGGGCAACGTCCTGAGCCACAAAAGGCGGCTGGAGGAGCGGCGAGCGCGCAGGGAGGCTGCCGCCGCTGAAGAGAAGAAGGACGGTAGACTCGCAGCAGAGCCGTCCACGGACGAGGGCGACAGCGATGTCGCAGAGCCGTCCGAAGACGAGGGCGGCGGATCTACCGTCAGAATGGACGAGGGCGGTGATATTCCCGCAGGGCCGTCCAAAAAGGACAGTGGGTCGGCTGTTGAAGGCCCCACTAGGTCGTCGGCGCGTCTAGCAGCAAAGACGCCGCCGGCGACCGCGACTAAGAAGGAGGAGGCCCTCCCCTCGCAGGTGCGAAAGCGCCCCCTGAGTAAGGGAGGCAGCTCGAGCGCCGAAACCGAGGGGAGCGTGGCCAACATGCCTCCACCCAAGATCCAGGCCTCCCGAAGAGGGCGAGGGACCTCGGTCATGGAAAGGGCGGCGGCGGTCGCTGTCCGCGCCGGCGAGGCCACGGATCTGCAGGCCGAAAATGTCCGCCTTAGAGGCAAGATGTCAGGCCTGCGGACCCGAAACCGGAACCTGGGCGACATGCTGGCGGAAATGCGTCGCGCAAACCGCCAGCTGTTGATAGACGTGGCCGACCTCAAGGCGCAGGTGGCGCTGTTCGTGTCACCCGCGCCAGCCGCGCTATCGGCCAGGGCCGGATACTCGGCGGCCGCTGCGGCGCCAAAGCCGCCTCGCGCTGCGGCGCCGACGACGTTGGGTGATGGCGTCAGCGTCACACCCGTCCCCGCGGCGAGGAAGACGCCTGCCGCCGCGAAGCGCGCGCCGCCGGCTGACGCTGGCGCGGTCACCGCGGTGAAACTCCCTGTTTTCGTGGTGAGGTTGACGCCTCTCCCCGCGGACCGCTTGCCGCCGGCTAGCGCCCCTGCGGCGCCAAAGCCGCCAGGCGCCGTAGAACGGGCCCCTAAGGAGGCTCAGCCGACCCCGTTTGAGGTGGGAGGCATATCGGACGAGGCCCTCGCCAAAATCATCGGCGCAGTGGGCAAGCTCGTCGATGCGCGCTTCGCCGTTCTGGAGGCGAGGTTGCCTCCAGAACCACGTGTCCGACCACCTCTCGCCGCGGACAAGCGGCCGCATGTGGCACCAGCCCCCGCCCCGCTGCCTTGTCAGGGTGGCCACGTGGGGAGCTACGCCGCGGCCGCGGCCGGGCCTAAGCCCAAAGGCCCCGGCCCAGCTCCGAAGGGACCCGCCCTGAGGAGGAAGACGGCTCCGGCTCCTGCCGGACCGCTGAAGTCGCCCGCAACAACACCGCCGGCGACGACCAGCGAGGCCGCGACGAGGCCTTCCGCGTCTGGCACGACTGCCGTACCCGAACAGGGTTGGCAGGTAGCCGAATGCGACAGAAGGAGTCGCGGCCAAAGGAGGAGAGCGGAGGCCAAGCGCGCCGCTGAGGTCTCCGCTCCTCAGGCAGGAGCCGGACAGAAGAAGAGACCGCGCAAGGGGCTCAAGTCGCCGAAGACGGCCGCAGTGGTGATCACTGTGCTGCCCGAGGCGGCCGAGAAGGGCCTCAGCTACGAGGCCGTCTTGAGGAAGGCCCGGCGGGAGCTAGACGTCTCCGATGTTGGAGGCGTCGAAGCCAGGACCCGCAAGGCCCGGACGGGGGCTCGAATTCTCGAGTTCCCAGGGGCCGAGGGCGCCAAGACGGCCGACAGCGTGGCCGAGAAGCTGAGAGGTTTGTTCGCCGAGGAGGGTGGCATCAAGATCGCCAGGCCCGTCAAGTGCGCCGAAATGCGCATTTCGGGTTTGGACGATTCAGTGACGGTGGAAGACATCCGGGAGGCTATTGCCTCGAAAACCGGGTGTCCCATAGACACCGTCCGGGTCGGTGCCATTCGTCCCGGTCCGGGTGGCGTAGGTGCTGCCTGGGCGCAGTGCCCGGTGGAGTCGGTCAGGCAACTGGCCGGCTCAGGCAGGCTCCTCGTGGGCTGGAGCTCGGCGCAGGTAACCGTGCTTGAGCACCGGCCTGCGAGGTGCTACAAGTGCATGGCGGTCGGACACACTCGACCGACGTGCACTAATTGCCTCGACTGCGGCGGATTGTGTTTCCGCTGCGGTCAGACCGGGCACGTGGCGGCATCTTGCGCCGCCCCGCCCCACTGCCCCGCGTGTGCGGCGGGCAATAAGCCCGCCAAGCACCGCATGGGCTCTGGGGCGTGCAAGCCTCCAGCTTCGGCCCCAAAGGCGCGGGGCGGCCCTACGACCACGGCCGCTCCCGCTCCTAGCGCGGTCCGATCGCTCGCTGGCGAGGAGGTCATGGACACAACCCGATAATGGGTACACCAGCCATGCACCTCCTCCTGCAGGCCAACACCAACCACTCCGCCGGAGCGCAGGATCTCCTCCTGCAATCCATGGCGGAGTGGTCGATTGGTGCAGCCGTAGTCGCGGAACCGTACGCCGTGCCTGATCGCCCCAATTGGGTGGTCAGTCGAAACGGTATCGCGGCAATCGTCGTCTCAACGCAGCGGCACTTCCCGTCCTTGTCCCTTTTGGATAGGGGCGAGGAATTTGTCGCGGCGGAGTGGGGAGGGGTCACGCTTTACAGCGTATACCTCTCCCCCACTAGGAGGATGGACGATTTCGGGGCCTCACTCACCACCTTGGAGGCCTCGATACGGCGACTGGCACCGGGCCTCGTCCTGGTTCTGGGGGACTTTAACGCCAAATCCACGGCGTGGGGGTCCCCTATGACGGACGACCGCGGGCGGGCGGTTAACGAGTGGGCGGCTTCACTGGGCCTCTGTGTTCTGAACAGAGGCTCGGTGAACACGTGTGTGCGGCGGCAGGGCGGGTCGATAGTGGACTTGTCGTTCGCTAGCCCCGCTGTTGCGCCACGGGTGAGGAACTGGAGTGTCCTGGAGGAGGCGGAGACCCTGTCGGACCACCGGTACATCCGGATGGAGGTCTCCCCCCGGGAACCCGGTAGGGGTCACAGGGCGGACGGAGCTCCCGCGTTTCCGCGGTGGGCTGTGGGTCGTCTTGACAGGGATCTACTGGCGGAGGCGGCCATTGTCAGCACGTGGCTGTCCTCACCACCCCCAGCGGACGGAGTGGACGCTGAGGCTGTCCGCATTCGCAGTGCGTTAACGCAGATCTGCGATGCGGCCATGCCCAGAGTGCGGCGGCGTCCGCCTCCGAGGCAGGGGGTCTACTGGTGGTCCCCAAGACTGGCGGACCTTCGTGCGGCGTGTATCAGTGCCCGAAGGTCCTACACCCGCAGCCGGCGGCGTCACCGCGACGTCGAGCGGGAGGGCCAGCTGTACGAGGCGTACCACAGTGCGCGGACTGCCTTTCGGCTGGCCATCCGTGCCGCCAAGGGCGCGAGTTGGCAGGAGATGCTGGACGGTCTCGACCGTGACCCCTGGGGTCGCCCATATCGCGCGGCGCTGAACAAGCTTCGCGCGCGGGCCCCCCCCCTCACCGAGACCCTCCAGCCCGACTTCCTTCGTAGGGTGGTCGAGAGGGAGTCTCCCCCCCGGGCTGAGCTTGGTGTGCTACGCTGACGACACGCTCGTCACAGCCCGGGGCAGGACACTCGAAGAGGCGGCGAGCCTGGCCACTCTCGGCACCGAGGAGATGGTCAGGCGGATCGAGGCGCTGGGACTCAGGGTGGCCCTAAACAAGACGGAGGCCCTACTTTTCCATGGGCCCCGTGTGAGGCTGCCCATCGGCGCCTCGATAGTGGTAAACTCCATCCACATCAGCATCCAGGCCCATATGAGGTACTTGGGTCTGGTGCTCGACGGGCGATGGTGGTTCCGGGAGCATTTCCGACAGATTGCTCCCCGGCTTGTCGGCGCGGCGTCCGCCCTTTCTCGACTCATGCCGAATGTGGGCGGACCCAGTTTTGAGGCCCGACGGCTGTATGCGGGGGTCATCCGCTCGATGGCCATGTACGGCGCACCCGTGTGGGCGAGGGCTCTGAACGCCCAGCTCAGGGCGGTTCTGTGGAGGCCACAGAGAGCCATGGCGGTCAGAGCCATTCGCGGGTACCGCACGGTGTCGACAGAGGCGGCGTGCCTGTTGGCCGGGACACCCCCGTGGGACCTAGAGGCGGAGATGCTCTCCGACCTCTACCGGCGGGTTATCACAGCGCGCGAGGAAGGTGGCTCCCCATCGTTGAGCGAGATAGCCACCTGGCGCGTGGATGCCCGCCGAGACGTCATCGCCCGTTGGGCTACGCGGCTGGAGAGGCCTAGGCACGGTGTGGAGACCGTTGAGGCCCTCCGGCCCGTATTGATAGAGTGGATGGAGCGGCGGCACGGAGTCCTCACCTTTCGGCTGGTGCAGGTATTGACGGGGCACGGGTGTTTCGGGTTGTACCTGCACAGGGTCGTGTATAGGGAGTGGACTCCGGCCTGCCACCACTGCAGGAGTGACGAGGACACGGCGCAACACACGCTGGAGGTGTGTCCGGGATGGGAGCGGCAGCGCCGTGACCTCGTCGCTGTCATCGGTGCCGACCTGACGCTGCCGGCCGTCGCGAGAGCGATGGTCGACAGCATCAGGAACTGGGACGCGGTCGCCGCCTTCTGCGAGGCTGTCATCTCGCAGAAGGAAGCGGCGGAACGGGCAAGGGAGGAATCCCGCGCCCCGGGCCGCCGCCAGCGGCCGGGGCGGCGCAGGCGCGAATACCTGCGCCTGATGCCGCCCTAACCGAGGCTTCGGGTGATCGGACCGGGGAATTGTCCGGTCACCCGACGTGAGGCCACCGCGTGAGGGCGACGCCCCGACGGCGAAATCTGTCGGGGCGTCGACGAGAGGAACCCGCGAGGGTGAACCGCCGGGCGGGCCACCGAAGTTAAAAATCGGGTCCCGGTGACCCGCTCGCACGGCGAAGAGAGAGGAGTTTTTACGGTGGGTCTATGGGGTCACGCGCCGCCTTTTCCGTCACCCCGGACCGATTTGGCGGGGCGAGACTAATCCATAGTCCACCAAAAAAAAAAAAAAAAAAAAAAAAAAGGACTCCCGTGACCATGATCACTGTAAAGTGTTCGAAACGTCGGGAAATTATAAATCAAATACAAACGCGATAGAATCCGTAAAAGTAGTTTTATTTCAAATGTGTAATACTCGCGTAAACATTAGAAGTCATAAGTTTTTATGTCTACTTCTTGTCCTAGATTTATGTTTTTGCATGTTGTATCCTTTAGTCATAATGCCTGAGGGATATAATATGTAAAGTAAGATCGATCATGATCCTCTTCCTTCTTTATTTTTTATTTTGCGGTGGGCTATGGACGTGGTCGCACCCCACTAAATCGGTCCGGGGCAACGGAAGTGGCGCCCACCCTGCAAACACCTCTCTTCACCGTGCAAGCGGGCCACCAGTACCCGATCTTTGTCTTCGGTGGCCCGCCTGGCATCGACCATGATCCCCTCGGATAAGAAAGGTGAAGAATTGTATTCTTATTCCGTCACTCCATGGAAAACATACACATAAATTATTCAAATTATAAAATAAGTGGATAAGAATTTGAGTATTATTCTGGTAATATTATAAATTATTATTAGAGAATATAATATACATTACTAGAGAACACAAAATATACACCAACAAATCTTCCTAATATCTCCTGTAACTTTATAAAGAGGAACTTAAAACAATATAAATGGAATTGATAGAGGCATTCACTACGCTGCATTTAACTGCAAATATAAACTAAGAGAGTTTCGCAGCTTTGAAACTTAAACTAAACTACGAACAAGGTACTGCAATAATTTACTGGACATTTGCATACGAAATTGTAGACACCTGGTTTGTCTAGGTAATGCTTTACAGAAATTATTTAAATTTATTAGTATTTTAATGTTAATGTATTAAGACTGAGTATGTGCCTTATGGTTTTTATTACTTTAATAAAAATATATAACAACAAATGATAATAGAAGTTGCTGTGTCGTGATTAGGGATTGCAAGCCGAAAAACCGGATCCAATAATCCGTCGGATCTGGCGTCAAATAATGCTCCCCGGATCCGGTAACAGTATACCGGATCTGGCTATCGGATCCGGTGTTAGCAATTTTTGGCTAAATAATAGAGCTGTTGCATGAGTAGGCACTTCAAACGATTTGTGCGTGGTGTTCATGCGTGCGAGTCGTTCGACGTCGAGTCGCCCCAGTCCACTACGCTGCGCGAGCACTGCGCCTCTGCCTCATGCGCATAATGCACATATTTATAAAGTTACTTACTAAAATAAATAATCTACCTGTGAAAGTTTAATCTAGGAAGACTGAGCTACTTATGAAATAGTTAAAATTTTATTAGTTACCTACACTACTAGATTTTATTTAATTGCTCGTTGTCTAATCTTTATCCGAGTGGTAACGGAGTAAGAATACAATTCACCACCCCCTCTCTTATTCGTGGGTGATCGTAAGAGACGACTAAGGGATATAAAATGGATATAACATCTATGCAAGATAAGGAAAACTTGAAACAAAACCCTATACCAACACGTCTGACCAGCGCGGTATAGTAGACTAATTTTCCTCCCATCATGGAGAAGGTCCGAGCCCAACAGTGGGACATATATGAGCTGTGATCATGATGATGATGATGATGATGTCTAATGTTAACATTGTATTGGAAATAAAATTGATATTATAATAATAAAACATATGTTTTATTTTTTTATAAACTATCAATATTAACTACAATAACACTTGATTAACTTACTAGCAGCTCATTTTGAGTCGAAAAGCGAAAATCATCCTCATTTGATGCGAAGCTGGTCGGATCCGGCCGGATTGAAAATGACGCCGGATTGCAATCTCTAGTCGTGATGGCTACGAATACTAGTAATCCATATATTGTTCGTAGGTGTCATAAAAGATGACTAAGAACTCTAAATCGGCCTGGACGAATTCCGTCCAATACTATCTGGTCAATAATTACTTTCCCAAGGAGGCATGATGTCAGGCAGGGGGCTAGTCATGGAACTATTGTCATAACTTTTGCAAGAAAGCAGAAAGATATAGAAATAAAAATAGTTTTCTGTGTGATGATGGAGTAAGAAAAATTCACCCTCACATACTTCTTTTCTGCAGATGTAAAAGGCTAGTAATTAATTAAAATAATTGAGAAATCTTATAAAAAAAATACAGTTATACATAAAAACTTCATTCTCTTCATCCTCTTATACCAGTTAGTTGTAGTCAAAACACAGATATTTCATTCAGTATTCTTAGCTATCAGAACGATGGATGAATTGAAAGGAATAGAGTAAGTATATATCTAATTTTATCTCAATTTGTTTTTTGTTGATCTATTTACGTAAAACACGACATTGGTAATGCAATTTTTTACAGATTATATATTTATTCTATGATTTACTTTTACAAAAACAGTTATTGATAATTCAAATTACTAAAATATAGCATTTAATATGCTTAATTATTTATAAAAACCCGATTACGAAGCGAAAAATGATGTCACAAGCGGGATTCGAACCCGCGCCTATTGGGATTCCGGCCCAATCGTGCTGCCACTACACTGTAACATTAGTCATATTAACTAATTTCCCTTACTTTTCAATCAATTTTTATTTTATATTTTCTTCATTTAAACTTATATATTATTATTATGTACCTAATTGTAATATGGTAAAAAATGCTTCATGACACGCATTATAATATAAAAAAAATAACTTATGGGAAGCTATTAATACTTGGACAGTATAAATATATAGCCGGCAGACGCAAGTTGTATCTAAAATAACTCTCATATCTTTTCTCGCATAATGTTTCGCCGGCGACAGGATGTAATAGCCATCGTAAACACTCAAGTCATCTGGGTATATATTATTGTGAGGCCTTAGAAAACTACCTAAATAAATTGACTGCTAAAAATTTATTTTATAGTAGTAAGGTATAAGATTAAGGTTTATTATAAGATTTTTTATTATAATTCGGCTTGGGAGGCACTTTATGGTTGCTCGTTACCGTGCAAAGAAGCCTGCCATGATTGATGAGATTAATATTGAATTTTTTGCTGGTTATTAAAGCAGATACCTTGTAAAATTACCGTAATTAAAAAGTATCTAGTTAGTTCTTATTTGTAACATACTCTAATCACTGTTGTATTGCATTTATATTCCTTTTGATGATAGATTAGCAACTAGCTCACTTGCTGGTAAATAGTAACTGTCTCGCAGGGACTTCTAGAATACGAGTAGCACGTCCAGGTCTACTGTACTATTAGAAAGGGAGGTTGGTTCTCCTACCAAACCCCTCGAACCAAAACCCTTGAAACTGAGTCCGTCCACGTTCGGCATGAGCCGAGAAAGGGCGGACGACGCGCTCGTCACAGCCCGGGGCAGGACACTCGAAGAGGCGACAAGCCTGACCACTCTCGGCACCGAGGAGATGGTCAGGTGAATTGAGGCTAGGGCTCAGGGGCCCAGGGTGGGCCCAGGGCTCAGGGTGGCCCTAAACAAGACGGAGGCCCTACTATTCCATGGGCCCCGTGTGAGGCTGCCCATCGGCGCCTCGTTAGTCGTCAACTCCATCCACATCAGTATCCAGGCCCATATGAGGTACTTGGGTCTGGTGCTGGACGGGCGATGGTGGTTCCGGGAGCATTTTCGTCAAATTGCTCCCCGGCTGGTCGGCGCGGCGTCCGCCCTTTCTCGGCTCTTGCCGAACGTGGGCGGACCCAGTTTCGAGGGCCGACGGCTGTATGCGGGGGTGATCCGCTCAATGGCCATGTACGGCGCACCCGTGTGGGCGAGGGCTCTGAACGCCCAGCTCAGGGCGGTGCTGTGGAGGCCACAGCGAGCCATGGCGGTCAGAGCCATTCGCGGGTACCGCACGGTGTCTACCGAGGCGGCATGCCTATTGGCCGGGACACTCCCGTGGGACCTAGAGGCGGAGATGCTCTCCGACCTCTACCAGCGGGTTACCTCAATGCGCAAAGAGGGTGGCTCCCCATCGTTCAACGAGATAGCCACCTGGCGCGAGGACGTCCGCCGAGAAGTCATCGCCCGTTGGGCTACGCGGCTGGAGAGGCCTAGACACGGTGTTTTTACCTTTGAGGCCCTCCGGTCCGTACTGATGGAGTGGATGGAGCGGCGGCACAGAGTCCTCTCTTTCCGGTTGGTGCAGGTCTTGTCGGGGCATGGTTGCTTCGGCAAGTACCTGCACACGGTCGTGCGGAAGGAGTGGACTCCGTCCTGCCACCATTGCAGTAGCGACGAGGACTCGGCGCAACATACGCTTGAGGTATGTTCGGGCTGGGACGGGCAGCGCTGTGACCTCGTCGCTGTCATCGGTGCCGACCTGACGGACGCTGCCGGCTGCTGCGCGAGCGATGGTCGACAGCGTCAGGAATTGGGACGCGGTCGCCGCCTTCTGCGAGGCTGTCATATCGCAGAAGGAGGCGGCGGAACGGGCCCGGGAGGATTCCCGTGACCCGGGCCGCCGCCCGCGGCCGGGGCGGCGTAGGCACGAGTACCTGCGCCTGATGCCGCCCTAACCGAGGCTTCGGGTGAACGGACCGGGGAATTGTCCGGTCACCCGACGTGAGGCCACCGCGTGAGGACGACGCCTCGGCGGCGAAAGGGCGTCGACAGGAGAGGAGCCTGAGAGGGCATACCGCCGAGCAGGCCACCGAAGACAAAGATCGGGTACCGGTGGCCCGCTCGCACGGCGGAGAGGAAGTGCTTGCAGGGTGGGTTAAAGGGGTGCGCGCCGCCTCTTCCGTCACCCCGGACCGATTTGGCGGGGTGCGACGTCCATAGCCCACCGCAAAAAAAAAAAAAGTCTACTGTACTATTGGGTTTTGCTTTTAATTTTTTGAGACTACTCCTAATTCATTTTTGATCTCAGGCAGAAAAATTTAACAGCACTGCCCTACCACAAAATTGTAGCTTGTTTAAAGGTCTAATTTCATTATTATTATTTTAATTACTAATAATCTATTTAAGAGTCAAATTTTATCACTGTACGGTCTATTAACTTTGAATGAAAAAATTAAACATGTTGAAATATATAGAGAGTGATAAAATCCCTACCTTCTATTTTTATGCTGATACGATCTCTACAGTGCTCAGTAGTGGCCCAAGTTCTTTGGCGGTTCAAGCGGTAGTGCTTAGTGAGGACCTCTTTCGTAGTATCCAGCCGTGGAGACAAAAATGTAGAAAAGGAATGTATTACGAAGAACATGATGACGAGGATGGTTTTGATATCATTATAAAGAAATCACCTGATATTTACAGGCAATATCACCATTAAGTATAGAACCTTAGAGCCCTAAACTACTTCTTAACAGTCATCTGAATACATTTTGATTTTGTTTGAGTGCTGGAGTAGTTTATAGATGATTTAGATCTTAAAGGATTTCAAACACCGATGTATATTTTGCTATTTAGAGTCCTCTTTAGATCGGAGGCCCGCGGCGAACCGTAGCTGCCCTTGTCACTAAAGCTTAAGTATAATTTACCTTTCATTTCGATCATCTTAAAAGAACTGATATAAGATCCATTTAAAAAAAAAGATTAGTCTTCAGTGTAATTGAAATCTATATTTCATTTGACGAATAGCGATATTATATAGAAGTTTTCTAACTTCTAAATAATAACGCTTTTCGCGCGAACTAGACAGGCGGAGTGAGACAAACGATAATGATTATAATGACCTGGGCCAACTCCATCTGATGCCGTTTGGTCAACAATTACATTCCCAAGGAGGGTTGACGTCTGGCAGGCGGCCGGTCATAAAACTATTGCCAATAACTTTTACAATATATTCTATGTAAGAAGAGTATAATATTGTATCGATCCCGACTAGTTGGGATAAGAGTAGGAAAAGGAAGGAGGAGGATCTGGCAAACGACTGACTATTAACATCGATTACAATGACACGTTTATTTATAAAGCAAGGCACGGATAATAATATATAGTAAATATTCCTTTTTTTAAGCATTTTACATGTACAGGAAAAAGTTGTTTACTAATAAAACATATTCTACTCTTATTTTAAATTATAAAAACAACAAAACTTGATTTATATTTAAAAAGTATGATTAATTTAATAAATACATAGTTATTTGATAACTCGAATGAAATTTTATCTAATATACTAGTAAAATATTTATGCTGTATGCTAGTTGCTAAGAAGTAAATCCTTACTTTGCTCGTGGGTATTGTTATAGACGACTAAGATCGTTACGTTGACCTGGTTCAACTCCATCTGATGCCGTCTGGTCAACAGTTATATTATGAAGGAAGGATGATTGACATCAGGCTGGTATCCAGTTATAAATCTAAAGCTAATAATTTTTGAAAATGTATAATGCAAGTGCATTACATTGTGCCGACCCCAAGTAATTGGGATAAGAGCAAAACGATGATGATAGTGATAAAACATTTCTTAGTAGTTTCGCGAGCTGGATATAGATTTATTATAGCGTTCTTATGTTACAATCTAAGTCATATATTCTAAGTCGGTTAAGTACGAGAAACATAGCACGCAATCTTGTTTATTACAGATTTGATAGATGAGTCTGATAGCGTGTCATACCAACATAAGAATACTAAAATCTTGTAGCACTTCAGTAGTAATCTAGTAAGTACAAATGATGATTGTCAAGTTCTTTTTTTTGTATTTCGCTACAGTATTGAACTTTAAAAATACTTTATTATGCTTAAAGCATAACGACTTATCGACACCCACTAAGGGGACGGACAATTTGATGAAATTTGCTGGGAGTCGTTGGAGGCGGGTGGAGCAGGACTACACTTTGTACTTGAAGTATGAGGAAAGTCCGCGACCAGTAGTGGACGGCAAAAGGCTGAATGATTGCAGTTGGTTTATTGAAATTGAAGTAAATTGCCAGTGTGGTAACAGGTTAAAATGTAATCTATGGATATCCCTTATTTTTCTTTGAGAGTCATATTAAGTAAGGATCACCATCAAAGGCATGGTATGGACTTATTAAAGTAGGCATAAATGGAATCATTTCTTTTTACTTCTTCTTTGAGTTAATTATTACGAGCAAATGATAAATAATGATAATAATATCATCATCATTCTCCCACTCTTACATCCAATTACTTGGAGTCGATACAATATGTACTCTTCTCTCATAGTACATATTGTAAAAAGATATTGGCAATAGTTTTATGAACGGCTGCCTGCCAGACGTCAACCTTCCTTGAGAATATAATTGTTGACCTAACGGCATCAGATGGACTTGGCTTAGGTCGTTATAAGGCTCTTAGTCGTCTTTTACAACATCCACGAGCAAAGTAAGGGTTACCAAGTAAGGGGTACCACACAGCAATTATGATAATAATATGTCATGCCTAATATAATCTATTTAGGTTTTCTGTAAGCTAATCTATAAATAATTGCGTTGCTATCTAATTTTCGTTACTTATCTGACCAGAATCTAGCAAAGTTGGATCTCTCTTGCTATAAATCTCATTCTAATTGTAGCGTTAATTCGCGGCAGCTACACTAATGTCTCATTTTGCTTTAGTCGTTCTTCGTGGATTGTACTAAATTATTTAGGTTTACTCAATTTAGTTTTTTTTTTATATTAGAAATTTATGTTTTTCTTAAAACACAACAAACACTCTTTACTGTGAAGTAGCTTTGTGGTTAACGGCTGCGAATACTACCAACTCTTACTTTGCTAGTCATTCACGTTCAACAATTCCTTTTATTATGTTGTAACTGTTTTGTTTGACGTGAAATACCGTAGTCTTCCTGTGACCATGAATTAAAGTGTTCGAAACATCAAGAAATCTAAAAAATTCAAATGCAAACCCGATAGAATTTGTAAAAAAAGTTTCACCTCAAATATTAGTGTAAACATCATAAATCGTTGAAAGTGATAATTATGCAATAACTAGCTATGTCAGCGGATTCATTCATGTTAATGTAGATTTTATGAACCTATTTTTCCCTTTAAAACAATACTTATTCCCCGGATAAAAAGTACCCTAGCTTTTTCGGCATGCCTGACTATCTATATACGAAATTATACGACAATCAGTTGAATAGTTAAGATTTTAAAGCATAACAAACAAACAAATTCACATAAGCATTTGTATAATTAATAAAGATAATAATTTCAAATTTCAATAGTTATTCTGATGGCAATCTCAATGCTTAATGGCTGAGAATATGAATGATATAGCTGTATAATTTGTCATTTCGCCAATACCCTTGTACCGGGATCGTAGATTTGAATACCTCATAGGATAATTAATTTGGACAGTTCAGAGTTAAGATGTACATCTTGTACAGTACTGTTTCCGTAAACCCATTTTATTGTAGTATTATTAGCGTAGTTCTGTTAGTTCGATAACTCATTTTATGATGCACCAAACATTTGTCTACCGATTATAGATTCTATATGTGGCCAACCTTCACATGCTTGGAGGCGCACCAGTTCAGTAGCAGTGTTGCCAAATCACCAAACAAGCATAGTGTTGCGACTTCCCCTTAATGAGAGGATTTTACCTTAACCATCGTGCTGTCATATACTTCTAACGCAATTGAGTTGACAAAAATAATGTAATTATACATTCAACTCCAACTGTGTTCACAATAATATTCAGCTTTGTATTTTATAGATATTATACTTCAATAATAATATGTATCATCCTCACAACAGCAAGTAACACATGGTGCTAATGGCATTATCCACACTTCGTGAAGAACAGTGGACGTCGATAAGCTGATGTATAAATACATCCATATTACAAAAGCAGTTCTATAGATTTCTATAAATAAACACTTCAGTAAACTCCGTTCTTAAATACGTTCATTTTCAGATTGTATTTTTTCGATACACAATAAAATTTCAATAATATTCATATTAAACTTTTGGGTATATTGTTTTAGAAAACAGATAAATAGATTTGTCCTTTATGAAACTTCATAAAATAGTGTTAGAGAATGAAAACTTAGGAATACAAATCCATTTATTATTAACTATAAATAATATTAAGTTGATGGGATGGTCAAGGATATCTCTATTTTGCGAACGAGATGATTTCATTAACGTGGCGACAACCGAACTACCGCATTTGGAGTGATTTTCTCCGTATTTTGAATCAAGAAATTAAGTTATTCAGATGTAGTCATCAGGTTATTTTGTTCAGGTGCCTATAGATTACTCATCTCATCTTAGCTCATATATGTCCCACTATTGGGCTCGAGCCTCCTCCATAATAGGATGGAAATTGACCTACTATACCACGCTGGTAAAACGTTTTGGTATAGGGTTTTGTTTCGAGTTTTCCTTCTCTTGCATAGATGTTATATGCATTTCATATCCCTTAGTCGTCTCTTACGATCACCCACGGGTAAGATAGGGAGTGGTGAATTGTATTCTTACTCCGTCACCACACGGATAGATTACTAAATATAAGATTTTGATCTAATATTTTTATATTGCTGATGATCATAAAAAAAAGTATACTTCAGTAAATTTTCATTGTATATATAATATATTGATTCCATTACTACATTTTTTATTGGAGTTTACTCCTTAAGAATCGATTTTCATATAAGGCGCCCGGTATGAGAAAAATTGAGGAGTAAAATCTAGTGATCGAATGACCTCGTTACGTTTTTGGTGCGCAACCTATTCTGCGCACCTTTCACTTTCTGACGTGAGATAATACTTCACTGAACAGTTTTAATAAATGTAAATAAAAATATATTATATATATTTTTAGTCAAATGAGATTTTTTTGCGCCTGTTTTGATAATCGTACTTAAGGAGTAAACTCCAGTCATGCGTCGGAGTTGACACACACACTTTTTTTAAATACAGGACTGGCAGTTAAATTATCGCATTGCACAATTTACTTGATTGCTAAAAATACTCCTATACACATATTACGGAACATATAATGTAGCGCCTTCTCAATAGCACTATTATCTGGTTACCCACCTTAGGGTACGTACCCATAATATGTGACGTGTTTAGGGGAGGAGAATTAGTCTTCAAAATATCGTGCATACATTTTTTATGGTCACTGAGGAGGCAGAAGCTTAAAAATTGTACAGAATTTATATTATTCACGACAGATGTGCTGACAACGTGACGTTTAACTGTTCTGTTACGGTATTTGCCATCACCTTTATCATCATCTTTGCTCATAAATTTTCCACTGCTGGGCAAGTGCCCAAATTGGCGTACTATACCACGCCAGTCAGACGGTTTAGAATAGAGTTTTATTTCGCGCTTTTCTTCTCTTACATAGATGTTGTATTAATAATATTTTAGTCATCTTTTACGACACCCACGGAGAAAAAGGAGATAGTGAATGGCATTTTTACTCCGTCATTACATGGGCATAATATTTTCTATACCAATTAGTAAATTGCAACTTGTCACGTTACGCTAGCGTCTCGTTACCATTCGAGCCTCTTTGACTGTTTGACCCAAGCTTATTATCGTAGAGACTGGAGCTGCAGAGCATTTTACACTGTTTATTTTTCTTATTTTAGTATAATATATTATGTTTAGAAACAGTAAAATTGATTGTCCATCTCAATATATACATACATTATTGAATATGAAAGGATTGTTTCACGCGTGAAATGCGAGGAAAACTTTCTAAGAATAAAATTGTAAGGGTATTGGGATAGATATGCGGGATATTTGTTAGAACATATAGCCCGCATAACGAATGCCACAGGTTGAAATGTTAGGGACAATACTTTTGTGTAAAATGTAAGTACTTATATATGATATCATAGATTTTGGTCGTTCTTTTTCTCGCGTCATTAATGTTTAATACAAGTATGTCACGTGTATGAATGTGCTGTTTTGGAGTGATATTATTATTTTTTTTAGTTGTAAATTGATATAATACGTTATAATGTAATAATTATTTTAATTTTACACTTAATATAACTGTCCAAAAACAATATATTTTTTTTTAGATAGAATGATTTTCTTTTTGAACTGATAATACATTTTTAACAAAAAATGTGGATTAAATTTAATAACTAATATCGTAGCGGGGAGATATAAATCTCTGTAGGGGAGGACAGGGTGATGTGAGTCAGCGGGTAATGGGGCTCCCATTACCCGCTGACTGATCGACATATCTACCCAACTAAACATACAAACATCCCGCGATCAACCTATCCCCCTCCACCTTTGTCCCTTTGGCCCTGTATTGAACAGCTAGCACTAGCACTTTGAAGAAATAGGTGTTATTTTATTTTGCGCCCCGTCCGTGTAATTTTTCGACGTCGTAAAATAAGAGATAAGTGTAATTTTTTTTTTTACATTACGCAATTAAAATATTCGCATTGATTTATTCAGAGATTCAAAACAGTGATACATAATTTAAATTGCGTAAATAATTCATAGGTTTTTTATTTTCAACTTTGTCTCATTAGTGTAGTTATCGGAAATGACACCCGTTACCCGTAAGTTAAGAGAACTGAAGTCCAGAAGAAAGACAATCAAAAGGCAAAGTTATGAGTACTTCAAGAATCTAACCTATCTAATCGTATCTATCTAATCGTAAGCTGTTTATCTAATTATAGTACCAAGGTCTTATGCCAGGCTGATGAGGATGACGACATAGAAAATGCCGGCAATAGATCCCTAGTATGCTGTGATTTATGCTGTTATTTAATCCGTGTGGTGACGGAGTAAGAATACAATTCACCAACCCATATCTTACCCGTGGGTGATCGTACGCGACGACTAAGGGATATAAAACGCATATAACATCTGTGCGAGAGAAAGAAAACTCGAAACAAACCCCTATAACCCCAACACGTGTGACCAGCGCGGTATAGTAGGTTAATTTCCCTCCCATTACGGAGGAGGCCCGAGCCCAACAGTGGGACATTTATAGGCTGTGATGAAGATGATGCTGTGATTTTGGGAGAAATAATGAGATGTGGTATACGTGCCGGTACCGTTTGGGATTCGACCGAAGGATATTTTTGCGACGTCTGCTAAATTTTCTTCACAACAATTATCCACAGGGTGATCAACATTACCCTCACATCAGGGTAATAAGAGTCAAATACGTTTTTTTTAAATTGTAATAATTACTAAATGTGACTACCAAAGTGATTGAAATCGATCTCATATAATAGCTAATTAAATAAATTTAGTGCATTAGTAGTTGCAATAAATATATAAATTTTAATTTATGTTTAATGTGATTTCTCGCTTAAGTGATCCCATTACCCCCTTTTCCCCCAATCTCAATGACTTGTTTGTGATGATTAGTTAGTCTTAGTTCTCTTATGACCATAAACACTATAAAGTGTTCGATATGTTAAGAAAATAGAAATCAAATATAAACGCGATAAAATCCTTAAAAATATTTTTATTTCAAATCAGAAAAGGTATTTGCTTATTTGATTTTATAAAAGTCTTTTTTATTAAATTATTATATTGTTCCTTCATAAAGTACGATACGGTACGGTAGTGTGACAGGAACGAGTAATTTCATTTATTAATTTTATTTACTCAGGCTTGTCGCTGATCAAAGACACATATGCCACGTTTAGCCAGCTCGACTGTTTATAGGAACTGTTTATGGAAGCTAGTAAAAAACTTTATCACGCCCGTAAGGAGAACAGTTTAGCCCATATATGTCTCATTGTTGGGCTCGGGCCTCCTCCATAATGCAAGGGTAATTGACCTACTATAACACGCTGGTCAGACGTGTTGTTAATATAGGGTTTTGTTTCGAGTTTTCCTTCTCTCGCATAGATGTTGCATTTTATATCCCTTAGTCGTCTCTTACGATCACCCATGGGTAAGATAGGGTTGAATTGTATTCTTACTCCGTCACCACATGGAAAACCTATTAATAATTAAATATTATTTGTGGATTTATTAGCAATATTTTAAAATAATAAACTGCACAGATGGCGTAATGATTAAAATACCAACCTTTCGCACTGCGAAGAGAGGTGTTTGCAGGGTGAGTCCATGGGGTTGCGCGAAACCAAGACGTTTAAGGGTACAAATCTTTAAGAAATTTATACACAGTTGCGTAATTTAAAAAGAAGTCAAAAAAGCAGACATGAGGACTGCCGACAAAAGTGAAAACTTAAACCTATGAAAATAATGAATATTATAAATTAAAACAGAACAACAAGTACGTATTTCAGCTAATTTCACGACGCTCACACTGTTTACTTCACTGCATAGCAAGAATACCATGCGCATGTGCTTGGGATCTACCGACTCACTCTCTTTCTCTCTCCTACTTTCTACCTTAATGCTCGCGCTGACCTGTAACAGGTATACTACGCGCATGCGTTCGAGTGGCATTGCGTTAAACGTTTAACGCAACCTTGTTGGAAGTCGCATTAGAAGTTTCACTTCAATAAAAAGAAAACCTGTATTGCCAATTAAGAGTATTTAACATCGAATAGATTGTTATCATGTACAAAATCCATACGTTAAATTAGTTTTCTTAAATCAGTCTAATACTCTCTTAGGCATCAGAAACTTCTTAACAGTTCTTATTTATTATTATTTATTTTTTTTAAATTTATTTAAAGAAGGCTTTGTCGCTTAGCGATAATACCGCCTTGTAAAGTTACAGAATTAATAGCTAAATTATCTTAATTACTAATTTATACAAAAAAAATGCTTCAGCTGAAGACGGACTAGCCAAGATGCTATTACAAAGACCAACATCAGAAAGCTTATCCTGTTTAAAAAACGAATTTCTAAGACCAGAATTCCGCTCACACTCCATCAGAACGTGTAGGACATCTTCAACAACTCCACACGTGGTGTAATTGGGCGAAGGAATCTTTTTCATTAAATATTTGAAGTTATTAGATGGAATGTGGCCAGAACGTAACCTAAGAGCAACAGTCAGAACTGGTTTAGTTAAATTTATTTTATCTATCCAAGGATAATAACACACTCGAGGTTGGATAGTACGATACCATATGCCTTTTTCTCTTGATCTTGCATCGAAATATTCTTGCCAAATCTCTAAACATAGCTCTTTCACATGAATGATATGGTCTGAATATTTATTATTATATTAAATCGTTTCATTCAATTCTTAGATTAAAGGCTTTAAAAGTCGTTTATTGACTTAGATTGCACCGACGGTGCAGTGGTTAAAATATTTACCATATCAAGTATCGTAGGTGCGATGTCCACACATGACAATAGGTTGTCCGATTCAATAATTGCTATTTTGAGTGTATATATATCATGTCCGTTCATAGTATGTTTGTAAAATTCTTCGTACTAGAGAGATTAGTACTTCAGTGCAGAGTGTTGTATTAAAAAAAAAGTCCCACTAAGAGATGTTCGTCAATGTTATTGCAAGAGAAAAACATATTTGAAACCAAACCTTTTGTTAGCCTTTCTATTATTGATATAAACTAATTCCTATTATTTATACTTACTTGGATGTTGGTAATGGGGGAGACCGAGACTAACCTACCTAGACCAGATTGGTCACGTACTGAAGAAAGGTGGAGTCAAGAGTCTCCGAAACCGGCGAGCGTGTATGAAGAAAATTATGATAAGGATAGAGTTGTCCAGCACTCTGTTCTCTTTGCCTATCCTGCAAAAGATATGGCGTGATGACTACTATATATGTATGTATGTATGTATATTTACTTTTGTGGTAACGGTAAAAAAATATTACCATTTCTTATTTTCTCGTGAAAGAAGTAAAATTTTTTGACAAACTGCGATCTTCATCAAGTGTGAGAAGCCCTACGCCCAATAGTGAACGTGAATATGTTGGTAATGTTTTCTAAATTTGGAGGTGATCTGATAGTGCCTTCTTACTCTATGAATACATGTAAAATAATGCATTATTCATGCAATCATCATCTCAGCTCATTTAGGTATTGCTGGTGGGCTCCTCCACACTAGGAGGAAAATTGGCCTACTATAATATATAACGCTAATCAGACTGGTTCTTATAGGGTTTTATTTTGTGTTTTCCTTCTCCTGTCTACACAAACATCTGCATGTTATACGCACATTATATCCTTTATTATTTTTATTGCTTATGGTGGGAAACGAGCAAGCAGCCCACCTGATGATAAGTGTCACAGCCGCTCATGGACCTTAGCAATTCCAAAGATATAAGTTAAACCGCTGCCTACCAATACGAACTCCAAACCAACCCGGTTGGGTATTCGGCTCTCTCGCTCACCAAACGAAGCGCAATAGTACAATGCGCAATAGTACGTTTTTTTTTGGTAACGTAGTGGCTAAAAATGAATTTTTCGCATACCCGCCCGTACGGGGTATGTGGGACTCGCAGGCCCTGAGGGGGACACTGAATACCCACTTAAAAACCAACTGCGAGCTATTAGCCGAAGGGAATTTTACAGCTGAACCGGACTGCGGGCGAGCCCGAAGGCTCTCAACCCGAGCGCAATAGTACGATGCGTTATTTATTTAAAATAGAAATAAATGTACAAGTTTTTTTATAACAACAATTGTTTTTGTATAGGATTTTGAAAAAAAAGACAAGTAAACAGATTACATTGTGGTTAAAATATTAACCGACAGTGCCAGGTGTCGCTCGTTCGATTTCCATGCAGTATTGTCCTTTTTTGCTATTTATTTATTATTGTTCTAAATCAGGTTGTAATTTGTGTCTGTTAAATAAACCTTTATAAGGTCCACGCAATACAAAGATTATCTCCTTACTAGACAATGTTGTCATTAAATTAAAAAAAAATAGTGGTAGGGCCACACTAGTGACAGATTTCTGTCTTCAGTCGCGGGCCGATCCATCCGGAGTAGTACTACTCTCGCAGAAAATCGATGTCTGAGCAGTGGTAATATGCTATGCGCTTCATTTGGTGAGTAAGAGAGTCGGCATCCCAACTTTCTGGGTAGGTCTGGGGTTTTCATTGGTAGGCAGCGGCCTAGTTATACCCCTGGTATTTGCAAAGGTCTATGGGCGGCAGTAACACTTACCATCAGGTGTGTTGCTTGCTCGTTTGCCACAATCAGTAATAAAAAAAAAAAAAAAGAAAATATTCGTGCAATACATTTTATTGCACTAGCAACAAAGCAATAGACAATCTTATAATGAAGCAAGCAAGTCAGAAAAGGAAGAAAAATCAATAAAATAAGTAATATGATCAAGCTCAAACATGCAAGCGAGATATGAAATGTGCAGAAACTATACTTTTAAAATAAGTAGTAAAAAGTATCGATAAGTCTACAGACGTTACTTTCATGTTAAAGTTTGCAATTTTACTGCCAGCAATGTTCTTTTATTGTTCAGAAAAGGAGACCAATAATTTAATTATTAAATAAATGTGTAGTCATCATTATCATCATTATGTTGTTATCCCAATTAATTGCGGCCGATATAGGTTATATAATTTTTTTAATAGTTTTATGACCACCTACCTGATCTGTCAATCAACTTTACTTGGGGATGTAATTGTTGAACAGACCGCATCAGATGGAGTTGGACTGAATTAATATGAAACTCATAGTCTTTTGGGACACCAAAGAACCAAGTAAGGGTTGGTAGTATTCTTATAATATACTAACAAACCCAGCTCTTTAGTTTGATTGTACAAGTCTATATATTGCAGCGCCACCCAGTGGTTAGTTACATCAATGAGGGTACCATAAACCTGAGGGTAAAATAAACCTTCTCCGTGACAAAATACATATAATATAAAAAAAATCATAATGATCGGTCAAATAGTTTCTGAGTTTACCGATGTTATATTATATATTATATACAAACCGTTCCGTTTTCCGTTTGGTGACGGAGTAAGAATACTATTCACCACCCCATATCTTTCCCGTAGGTGATCGTATGAGACGACTAAGGGATGTATAATTCATTTAACATCTATGCGAGAGAAGAAAATCTCGAAATAAAACCCTATACCAACACGTCTGACTAGCGCGGTATAGTAGGTTAATTTCCCTCCCACTACGGGGAAGGCCCGAGCCCAACAGTGGGACGTTTATGGGCTGTGATGATGATGATGATGATGTACAAACATTATCTCCTATAGATATTATTTCGTAACATACATATTAAACAACAAATATGTAATAAAATAATAATAAAATAAAGCAAAATATGTAATAAAAATAAATAAATTGTAACAAAACAAATATGTAATAAAAATAAAGCAAAATAATATAAAACCTAAACCAAGGCATTATAATAAGTATTACAAGGACTGGAATATATATTATGTCCATTTTTTTTTCTGTAGGTCAAGAAGTTTGGACGTCCGGGATGGTTGTACGGTAGTAGTGGAAATCCTATAAGCCACACAAGCGCCCATTTCCCGCTTCTAAGAGCGCTGGCCCTAAAATACAAATTCAATTTGAGGAACTCGCTTAGCGCCTTACCTTTTTTACTACCTATCTATTGAGCGACCTCTCGCTGAACTCGACATTTTGTACATTCTTAGTGAACTGACAGGTAAAATATCAGCACATTTCAATAATAATTTTGTATTAATAATAATTGGAACGAATATCAAGGTTTCAATTTTGTTCATCACTGTTTTATTACATGTTTTTTATTGCTTATATATAAACTAGTAAGCAGCACATCTGATGTTAAGTGTTACTGCCGCTCATGGGCTTTTGCAATACCAAGGGTACAGCTGCTCGGCAGTCTACCAATAAAAACTCCAAAACCACCCAGAAAATTGAGTATCCGGCTCTCTGGCTCACTGAACGTCGCG
Organism: Lymantria monacha; assembly: GCA_905163515.2. Taxonomy (NCBI): domain Eukaryota; kingdom Metazoa; phylum Arthropoda; class Insecta; order Lepidoptera; family Erebidae; genus Lymantria; species Lymantria monacha. The sequence continues at coordinate 22,963,914 of LR991082.1, forward strand.
CAGTTGTACACTGCCATTACTCAGACGTCGATTTTCTGCGAGAGTGTGGTACTACCCTGGATGGACCGGCCTACAGCTGTGGACAGAAAACTGTCTATAGTGTGGTCCTACTATACATACTCACAACTTTACCTAAATATTAAGTAGAGTTGTAAAAAAAAAAATTGTTGTTGTTACGTGACTAAAGTTTTAACCCTCTTTTTCATCTTTTAAACTTTTATGACCATATAAGTTCTATTAAACACAAGACTTCCTCCCAACAAGCTAAGGAAAATGACATTCGCGTTGTTAAGCCGTCAACTCATATGGTTTTATTTTATGTTTCCTTTTATGATATTAATGTAATAGGGTTTCTTAGTCTTCCTTTGCGATTTCCACAAGAAAATAAGGAGTGGTAATAAATTATATTCTTAACCCATCACCACAGGAATTATATCCATCAGTCAGTATTGTTCACAGTATATCCCAACCCACATTTTAAACTAAAGCAAGTAATAAATAACCTTGTTTTTATAAAATAAAATACATCTAAATTATATCTATACATCATCATTCTCCTACTCTTATCCCAATTACTTGGGGTAGATACAATATATACTATATGCCAGACGTCAACCCTCCTTGTGATAGTAATTGTTGACTGGAGTCACAAAAGCATTAAAGATACCATTGAAAAGTATGAAAAAGTTTTCCACCTTCAATATAGAGGGCGAAACAAAGTCAAAGTGCAATGCTACACAGCTAAAGGTCACCAACAAGTTAAAGAAGGACTTCTTAAGGAAAAGGTAGTATTTCATACATTTACACGCAAGGACGAGAAACTGCCCAAGGCAGTTATAAAAGGACTACCCAAATTTTTACAAGAAACATTAACAGCTGAATTAGCTTCAATGGGGTTTCCTGGAGTCACGATAATTGAATTAAAGACGCTAAATCGTATGGAATGTCCTCCAATTCTTGCACAGCTGCCTAGTGGTACTGACATGGGCAAGTTTAAACAAATTCGTTACCTTTCCAATTGTGTAGTGAATATCCAAAAATATAAGCCTAATAATAAAGTTGGGACTCAATGTTTCCGCTGTCAGCGCTTTGGACATGCTTCTAAAAATTGTAATAGACTAGCGAGGTGTGTAAAGTGTGCTCTCGACCATGCCACGTGGGAGTGTCCCAAAAAGAATAAAGATGAACCTGCTCGCTGTTGTAATTGCAACATGGCACACCCTGCTAATTATGTTCAATGTACTGAGAGAATAAAATATCTAGAACGGATACAGTCTAAACGAGAATCATTACGCAATGCAGTTGCTAAAAAAATAGACGTGGCTCCATCAACTATTGCAAATTTAAACAAAGCTACCTGGGCACATGTAGTTGGTGCGAAGAATCGTAATCATTCACGATTTAACAATCCATATACAGCCGAGATTTCTACCGACATAACCCAGTCGCCCAACCATGGCCTACCCGCCTCTAATACAATTCAAACCGAGCGTGAAATGCCCAAATCAAGATTCGTCGCTAAAACACACACTCATGATTTAGTAACATCTGAAATGTTAGATATCCTAAACACAATCAAGTCTATTAAAAATGAATTTATAAATTGTGAAACTTTTATGGATAAAGTTATATTGATTCTTACTCGCTTGGGCCATTATGTATAATAGTTCTATTGGTCTCAGAACTCTATACTGGAACGCTGATGGCGTTCACCAAAAGCAGCAAGAACTGACAAACCTAGTAAGTCGTTTAAATATTGACATAATCGCCATATGCGAAACCCGTTTAACCACTCGTCTCAAATTAAACATTCCTGGATATGTTACTTATCGTGTGGATAAGCATTTCAGTGGTACTGGACAGGGTGTAGCAATTTTAATAAGAGTTGATCTCATTCACTCTCCTATACCTACTCCTGCGACGATTAATATCGAGGCAGTTGGCGTATCTTTGAAAACACCTGGTAGTGGTCAAATTATTCTGATATCTGCATATCAGTCTCCAAATAAGCCACTTCTTAATAGTGATCTTAATTCCCTTATGAACACAGGAAAACAAGTCATAATCATGGGGGATTTTAATGCCAAACATCCCTATTGGTCCCCTGGCCCTCTAAATACACGCGGTAAAGTGTTATACAACTATACATTAGCAAACGATTTGGTAGTCCATGGGCCGATGGACTCGACTCTTGTTCATTACCGTCTTGACTTAACTCCGTGTATTCCTGACTTACTTCTCATCAAGAATTTTAATTTCGTTGATCATATAGCCACCATACCTGCATTGTCGTCGAACCATTTCCCAGTTTTTGCTAACTTAACCGCGAACATTCAACGAAAGGTTATAAACAAATTTAACTTTAGCAGGGCTGACTGGATAAAGTATCGCCAGTTACTAAACAATACCATCAATTTAACATCTAGCTATCATAACATTAATGAAATTGAATCCACGATCGTTCAACTACAAAAATCTATCATTGAGGCTAGGAATGAGAGTGTCCCATTCTCTAAATTGGAACCATGGCGGTCTTCTGCGGTGCCGCGACGTATACAGCGACTTATTCAACAAAAAAACCGCCTCCGTAGATACGCTGCTGTTGAAACGGTAACATTAATTCGTAAACGATTGAACGCCATGATACGCAAACTGCAAATTGACATTGGCTTAAAATCTTATCACGACAGAATTTGGGACAAAAAGTTAAAGAGAATTGATAATCCTAATGCTGATTTGTGGCGTATTGTGAAAGGTTTACGATCCAATACAAATCCTATTATTCCTGCTCTTAAAATTAATAGTAGTATAGAAGGCAATGCGACGCGAATGACAATTCATCAACAAGAACAATGTGACATCTTAGCTGACTCCTTCCAGGGTAATATGTCGCTGACCCATAATTGGTACAGTAGCGAACAAGCGACAATTGACTGCTCACTAAAAGCGTTAAACAATAATCCATCTGACAATTCTACTCAGTTTATTGTGCGACCTCATGAAGTTAGGGAACTTGTTTCGAAATTAAAAACTCGCAAAGCATCTGGTTCAGATGAAATCTCAAATCTACTGTTAAAGAACATACCCAACAAGGCTATAGTATTAATTACCAAGATTTTTAACGCCTGTTTTTTATTAAATTATTTTCCTAAAATCTGGAAAACCGCCAAAGTTATTGCGACACATAAACCTGGTAAAGATGCCTCCGAATCTACTTCCTATCGCCCAATTAGTTTACTCCCTTGCCTTGGTAAGTTATTCGAAAAAGTAATATATGTTAGATTATCCCATGCTACTACAAATATGCTACCGAATGAGCAGTTTGGTTTCCGTAAAGGTCATTCAACTGTTCAACAGCTGGCCAGAGTTACTGAGGCCGTGTCCAATAATTTGAACCTTAAAAATTCAACAGGTATGTTCTTATTGGACATTGAAAAGGCATTTGACACTGTCTGGCATGATGCTTTAGTATATAAGTTAATCAGATTTAATATACCTAAGGCTAATATTATAAGATCTTACTTAACTGAGCTATCATTTAAAGTTCATATCGGTGATTACTCATCCCTTTCTAAACCAATACTAGCGGGGGTGCCCCAGGGCTCAGTGCTTGGCCCATACTTGTATTTGTTGTATCTACATGACATCCCTATTCAAACTCGAACAAGTTTGGCTTGCTTTGCCGACGACACAGCCTCTTATACCTCTGCGAATGACATCGATTTAGTAGTAAGCCGGCTTCAACTATCTGCTGATAAACTGTACTCATATTTTAGTAAATGGAAGCTTAAAATAAATGCATCTAAGACGCAAGCTATTCTATTTACTAGGCAACGTACACTACCTGCACGTAAGATCCTAATCGATGGTTGCAATATATCTTGGAATAAATCTATTAAATATTTGGGCGTTGTACTGGATAACAAGCTTAACTGGACAGACAATACAAAAAGCTTGTGTCTGAAAGGTATTAAAGCCATAAATAGTCTTAGTCCAGTAATAAGCAGACGATCTTGCCTGAGTAGCTTCACCAAATTGAATATCTATCGTGCTCTAGTCCGTCCTTGTATTACCTATGCATGTCCCGTATGGAGTAACACGTGTGCTAATAACTTTACTAAATTACAAATAATTCAAAATAAAGCAATTAAAATCTCATTTAATACTCCTCCATACACTAACCTTAAAAATCTTCATCAAAAAATTGGCTTACCTAATTTATATACATATATCTACAAATTATCAAAAACTTTTTATATATTCAGGAATCCCAAAAGTAAAAATAAATTAATAAATAATTTATGTAAAACTCGTATATGCAATATAAAATACATCGATACTTATAATCGTTACAAACTTCCACATCACTTATTCCTTGAAGCTGAATAGGTACAGAAGCCCGCGCGTGGACGCGCCACCGCTGGCAGTTGTCGTGCGCGCCATATACGCCTCTATTATCAAGTGATGTGAGGAGCGGTGTGGCGCGCATTGCACCAGCTTGTGAAGGTGCGCACTTGCGTGCGGCGTTGTTCATGATGCACAGACTTGTAGGTAGTTAAATATCTTTAGTTGTTGCTGCTTGTTGCGAGACCAATAGATACTACTGCGGACTGCATCGTAAGCGTGCGGCACTAGTGAGAACTGTCACAGAGATCAAGCTATATTTTATAGACTATAAATAAGATACTTTCAAACAAAAAAAAACAGTAAAGAGACTGTACCAAACGACACACGGTAAAAGGCAAAAAATATGTACTTTAAATATCGAAAGTAATAAAAGCATTTGTTTGCATAAGAATCAATTCGTTACTATAAAATGTGCAAGATGTCGACTCTGGTATCTTGTTTTAAATGTAAAAAAACAGTGAATATAAGAAATACTGCAATGTGTTCAATATGTAAATGCAGTTACGAATTTGATTGTGATGGATATTCAAAACATACATATAGCCAATTAAACCAAGAATCAAGGGAGAATTGGAAATGCAAATCATGTATTCAAAAAAACCTAATATTGTGTAACGATAACTCAAACAATATAAAAACACGGAGAAAACATAATAATCCAATAGTTGCATCCACTCTATCTACCCCTGATGACAGCTGTGAACTTCATGACAGGATACAAGAGAGAAAGCACAATACTTCTAATTTAACAGACTCTCATATATATACTGATCTTGACATCTCATATGAATCAGATCATTCAATTAATAAATTTTCTAAAAGTATGGATTACACAATAACTGATACGTTGTGTATAACAGAAATGAAAGAAAAAATATCTAAGCTTACCAGTAGACTGGAGAGTACGGAGAATGAATTAGAAACTAAAATTTTAGAAAATATTGAGCTTAATAAGCAAATAGAACAATTATGTAAAGATAAAAAATTATTGAAATCACTATGCAATTCTTCTTCGATAATCAATTGTAGCCCACACAGCAGTGCAAAAAAAAAGAGAAGAAGTTCTCAAAGAATTCACAATGCATCCTCCACTCCTTCCTCTTTGACTTTTAAGCCTAATTCTGATCAGCACCAAGACAATAGAATATCATCACTGCAACAAAAAATCACATATTTACAACAACAACTAGAAGATGCACACCGGGAAATTGATACACTTACAAAACAAATACAGTATTTAACACTATCAATTTACAATCCTAATATATATACAGAGCTGCCGACAACATTATCACCATCTACAATGATAAACTCACAGAAACAAAGATCACTAGCAAAAAACAAATTATGCATTGTTAGTAGTAATAAGTACAATGATATCTTATCTATAGCTGAGAATACCTTTCCTGACTATGATTTATGTCATTATCTGTCAACAAATTGTGGTATAGAAAAGCTCATCAGTAATCTAGATGTAAAACTACAGAACTATACTTTGGATGATTATTGTGTTATTTTAATTGGTTATAACGATTTTAGAATGACACAAAACTATTCAGCACTAGTTTCTTCTTTACGGGAAACTTTGTTAAGCATCAATCACACAAATATAGTGATTTGTTTACCAACATACAAATGTACGGATTTCTCTGCACTGTTTAACTGGCGAGTTGAGATGTTCAACAATTTGCTTTATCATGACATACAAATATACAATTACGCGATGTTACTAGACTCTAACCTAAATTTAATAAATGATTATAGCATGTTCTCAAAACATAATGGCATACTTAACAATTATGGTATGACAATTATATTTGACAGCTTAAAATTGTATATTCCTAATGACAGTAATGACACTTCGTTATACGCAAACAATAAATTTACTAATTGTGACTCTAACCATAGAACACCTAATAAAAGGGATAGTGAATCATCACATAAAACTAAACTTTTTCGTCACTAATAAAAAGACATATACACTTTTACATCAAAATATAGCTGGGATTCTACGGAAAAAAGATATGTTTGAAGTCAGCTTAAATTTAATAGATTGTAATATTGACGTAATATGCCTAACGGAAACATTCATGAAAAGAGGTTCAGAATCTAATTTATTTTTTAAACAATATAAGTTGGCTGCTTTCTACTCGAGAGTAAACCAACGTAGAGGGGGTTCGTGTATTTTGGTCAAGAAACATTTTGAATGTAAAAGCCCTATATATAGTATAAAACCCATACCACTTCAATTTGAATATTGCGCCACTGAAATACTGTCACTCAATCTAATTGTACTTTGTATATATAGGATACCAAATTATAATGCAACGTTGTTTCTCGAAACTTTAACTAATCTGTTGAATATAGTATGCAAACGAACAACAAAAAATATTATAGTATGTGGTGACTGGAATATTGACCTAGTTAAAAATAACGAATATGCAAAAAAATTACAATCTATTCTTTCTAATTATAACCTTAAAAATCATATAATAGGCCCAACACGTCAAAAGTCTTGTATTGACCTTATAGCGAGCAATTTAAGAAACGTTAAGCCTAATTTATTTACGTTAGCATTATCTGACCACGAAACTGCACAAACTGTATCTTTCGAATTAAATGATAGCTCAAAAACACTAAGACCGTTCTGGTTTGAGAAAAAAAGAGACTACTCCAAACCTAATCTCGAAAAATTTGTCACTTGTCTATCGGCTCTCACATTTAATGATGTTTTGAATTCTAATGATACTGAAGAGGCTTTTACCATGTTTTATGATATTGTTACATTATTTTACGATTTATGTTTTCCTACAATCACTGTAAAAGTTACAAAGAAACCAACAAAGAGTAGATGGATCTCAAAAGGCTTGATAAAATCATGTAAGCAAAAACGCTATCTTTACCTGCGGTACAAAGTCTCAAGAACAAAATTAAATAAGGAGACTTATGTAAATTATAACAAATATTTAAAAAAATGTATAACTCAAGCTCAGAAAATTGAGAGTATAAAATATATAAATAATTCAAAGAGTAAATGCAAAGCGGCTTGGAATATTATAAAAAATAACATATCAGATCAAGTGACTGTCAAATATATAGATGCTATCCTAGTAAATGATGTTGAATATAGAAATCCTGAGTTAATGGCCCAGCATTTTAATAATTTTTTTATAAACTTGACATCCAAAAATAATTATATTGGACATAATTTTGACTTTATAAATATGACCACTTATCCAAATGTAATTTCGAATAACATTAACACCATATTTCTGACTCCTGTAAATCATTTTGACATTTTTAGAACTATTAATTCTTTAAATAATACTAATTCTACTGGCTATGATTATATTAGAACTGACATTTTAAATTCATCATTTTCAATTGTGTGCTGAAATATTATCTAAACCCCTATGTCATATTATTAACTTATCTTTTCTGCATGGCTGCTTTCCTGCTAGATTAAAATTTTCGGTTATCAAGCCTTTGTATAAGAAGGGTGATACTAATGACATGAACAATTATAGACCCATTACTTTAATACCTATCTTATCAAAGATCTTTGAAAAAATAATGCACGAGAAGATTTACAAATTTTTAGAAAAAAATAATATTCTAACACCTGACCAAAGCGGTTTCAGAAAAAATTGCTCAACTACCTTGGCTGGTTTCACTCTGACTAAAATTATTACTGAGAGTATTGATAACAAAAATAACATAGCGTCCATATTTTTGGATATGTCTAAGGCATTTGATTATGTAAATCATAAACTTTTATTCATTAAGCTTGAAAAATATGGCATTCGAGGTAAAGCACTCGATTGGTTCGGTAGTTACCTAAAAAATCGCTATCAATGTGTAGAGATTAATACTATGACTGGAAAATACAACTCATCTGTTCGTTCAAACTTTGAATTAATGAATAGCTCTGGAGTTCCACAGGGGAGTATTCTTGGCCCGTTATTATTTTTAATATATGTTAATGACTTGCCCAGTGCTACCGAGCATAACTGTGTACTGTATGCCGATGACACTACAATAATAATAAAGGATCGCAATAAAAATAATTTAGAACATAAGATAAACAAAGCATTAGAGAGGATCATTGAGTGGTTAGATCACAATTACTTACACATTAACATAGATAAAACAAAAATTATACATTTCCAGACTTACAATAGCAAATCAAATAGTTTAAACATAAAGTATAATGATACAATAGTTGAAGAAGTAGATGCAACATCCTTTTTAGGCATTATAATGGATAAATATTGTAACTGGAAGCAACACATTGAACATCTCTGTTTAAGTCTGGACAGATTTGTTTACGCTCTATATCACTTAAGACGTATTTCAACCTTAGAGACTGCTTTAAATGCATATCATGGGTATGTGTCCTCAAAATTAAGATATGCTCTTATACTGTGGGGTAATTCAGTAGATGTCAATAGAGCATTTGTTTTACAAAAAAAATGTATACGAGCTATGTTTGGGTTACAGCAATCAGAGAGTTGTAAGGATCATTTTAGAAAATGGAATATTTTGCCTCTGCCGAGTATGTACATATATGAAATTTGTATTTTTGTAAGTAAACATCCGCACTTATTCTGCAAGCACAATGATGCTGTAACAAGACCAGGTAGACATACTCACAAACTATTAGTACCTAAACAAAAGCTAAATATATTTAGTAGGAATGTATACTGCATGGCAATACTTATCTACAATAAGTTACCAAATAGATTTAAGGAAATAAATAAATTAAGAGCTTATAAACTACAACTATTTAGATTTTTATTAGACAAATGTTATTATAATGTAAAGGATTATTTAAATGATAAAGAGTTGTGACTAATGAGACATTTAATTTGGATTATATAATAATGATAGAATTGATTATTATTAATGTTAAAATGATTATAATGCTGTAAATAAATATTTTGTACACCAGTTATTGGTAGAATGTGGCATGTGCTTAAAAATTTAAGAACAAAGAACTTGTATACCCATATTCCTACAAATAAATGTTTATTATTATTATTATTATTATTACCCACTACGGTGGTTAATTAGTGTTCTTTTTCCATAATTAGTTTTCTTGTTATTTGTGATGCTGTAATACTAAAGCTAACAATAAGTTTTACCCATTAAGTATATTCTTCCATAATATTAAAATGAACTTTGTGACATTTTGTTTTAGTGCATTCAGCAGTGAAAATGTTTTTGTGTTTAACAATATTGTTAGAGAAAAACAGTAAGTTTACATATGATTTTGTTTTTCTAGGATGTATAATGTACACTATAAAACCAAATGTTATATTTATGACTAATAAAGATATTTTGAAATTGAATTGAATTGAATTGTTGACCAAACGGCATCAGATGGATTTAGCCTAGGTCGTTATAAAGTACCGCTGGACGACACGAAGGCACGGCAACCTGTCCTTCAGGCTGACGCAGGTACTTACCGGACACGGGGTTTTCGGTAAGTACCTGCACCGAATTGGACGTGAAGAGGCCCCTGGATGTCATGAGTGTGGCGGGCAAATCGATGACGCGCGTCACACCCTGGAGGTATGTCCCGCCTGGGGGCCTCAGCGCCGCGACCTGTCGGTGGTCATTGGAGCGGACCTGTCGTTGTCAACCGTCATCAACAAGATGCTTTAGAGCGACAGGCACTGGACGTCGATGGCCTCCTTTTGCGAGGAAGTCATCTCTGCAAAGGAGGCCGCGGAGCGGGAACGCGAAGCACTCGCGTCTGCGAACTCGCTCCGCCGGTGGCGACCAGGGAGAGGGAGGCGCCGCTACGCGCACCTCCTCCCACCGCCTTGACGGCTGACTGGTCGTGGCCAGATGGCCAAGCGTAGGGGTGTCGGGGATAGAATGTCATTAGACGATCTCTCCGGCATCACGTTAAAGCGCGGAAGGGACCGCTGCTTAGGGGTGTCCATTTTGAAAAAAACATCGATGTTTTTTTCGATTCGATAAATCGAAACTGTACATCGATGTCTTTCGATGTATCGGATGAAAAAAACATCGATGTTTTAAACATCGAGTACTTTTTCTAAAGTCATATCAAAAGTGTTACTTCTAAAAAAAAAAAAAAGGTCTTTTTTGTGGCATTTATACCTATTCCAATCCCTTATAAAACTGACTTCTAAAAAAAAGGTCCTTTTTGTGGCATTTATACCTATTCCACAGTCCCTTATCAAACAGATTTCTAAAAAAAAAAAAGGTCTTTTTTGTGGCATTTACTGGTTATCATCGTTTCGATGTTTTATGAAAAAACATCGATACATCGAGTATTTCGATAGCTCTTCAAAACATCGGATCGAATCGATGTATCGCATTGTAAACATCGATGTTTTCGATGCATCGATGTATATCGAATATCCCTACCGCTGGTGGTTTTAGTAGGTATTCCGGCCGCCAACTATCTATGGCTGGCGAGTCCCACACACCCCCCCATCTGTCACTGGCGGGGGATAGTGCGTAAAAGCATTTCCACAGCATAAACAAAAAAAAAAAAGGTCGTTATAAAGTTCTTAATCATCTTTTACGACATCCACGAGCAAAATAAGGGTTGGTAGTATTCGTAGTCGCTATCACACATCTAAATTATATCTATACATATAAATGAAATCTATTTTTGTAATACCGTGAGATAGGTTTTAACAAATGGGCATAGGCCAATTGAAGATTTGGGCATGCGGTTAGTATCAGCAAATTTAAGCCCACCAGAGTATAATGTTACAATCGCCACGGTTGGGGACATTTTGGCGATCGTGTTATAAGTTTATCATGAGAGTGCTCAGGAAACACTCTATTAGTATTCCCTTGTCGGTTTATAAGACTTACGTAGTGAAAAAAAGGGTAACAATTTGTACTTAACCCGTCGCTACACTAATGATATACGGTATCTATTTGTTTATTCAGGATCTCTAAATAGGTGGACTGATATTGATGGAATTTCCATTACCAGATGGCTGATGCTATAAGAAAAAATTAGGACTTCAGAAATTAAGGTTCTACGCACGTATAAAAATTAAAATCTTTGGCATTGTGAACAATTCCCATTGAAATATGTATCATCATTCTACTATTCTACTCTTATCACAATTATTTGGGGTCGATATAATATGCACTCTTCTTTCATAGAAAGAAAGAAGAAAGAATTGGCCCAGGTCGTTATAAGGCTCTTAGTCGTCTTTTACGACATCCACGAGCAAATAAGGGTTGGCAGTATTCATAGCTGCTACCACACAGCTTTTTTCCTATTGAAATATGTATATATTATTATAACTTTGTATATTATATTCAATATAATTAAATATTCACAGATTTTTCAAGCCGAATGTTTTGGGTTTGGTGGAACTTTTCTTTATTTTTAATATTTTATAGAATGGAACTACGGCACTAGTACGGTAGATATCTTAACCACTACGCTACCTGTGCAGTCGTACTATAACGTGAGCAAGAAAATCGCTGATAAACAATAATAATCACATTGAATTTCCATATTAATAACAAGCTCACAAAATATTACTATTGGTATAACGTAATAATGAATTAATTTTCATAAATAAAATAGCACATAATTGAAATAAAACGCGAGCGAGACCACGATCAAAGCACTGGTAAACAATAATCTTTTAATTTCTATCCTAATAATAAGCTCCCAAAATCATTACTTGGTGTAATGTAATAATGATTTAATTTTCATAAGATTAAGGTGTAGATTCTAAACTAGGTCGACACCTACTAAAATATATATATGTGATGTATCCAAAGTTTCCGGAGCTTTCTGTCATGTAAATTCCTAGCACATGGGACGTGCGGCGGTGGCACGGTTCACTATCAGTGGCGATTTCATGCTCGGCTGGATATAGTGAAAAGCGTCCGTTGCAATCTCTACTTACGCTTGAACACTTCAGTTTCCAAGCTTAGGCATTGTTTTCGTGATATTTTTGCAGAGATAATGTTATACTAGTGATGTATTAAGTGCTGGCATTTAAATATCACTTTTATTATAATGTAAAAATAAATTTGTATTTTCTATGCCTAGAATTGCTTATGAAAAATTTTCGAGTTGATTGTGGCACAATTTAGCACTTCTTCCATGACTTGGATGTCATAAAAGACGATATAATAGAGAAATGTTATGCCAATCCGTTTATTCTAGTATAGACTATTTTCTCTCGAATTTTTGAGAGAGGCTCGTGCCAGTAGTTGAGAATATATGGATTGAAGGAGAGGACAAAGGTTATCTTTTCGGGTACCATCCCCCGTCGACGGAGGATGGTAATGGTATTCAAAGGGGTAACCCACCGAACTGATCATGGGCGTCAAGGATTAAGTACCAGTGGCCGGCAAAATGGTTATGCGAGGGGAGGGGGAGGGCGATAGGGATACGGTGGGTTATGTGGCCATGCGGCGCCCATCCATCAATCCGGACGGAACGGATGGCATGTGTCCAGGCTATAGCCTACCAAAAAAAATATCTCGTACCGGATTCAATTGTCAAACAATTCTTGAATCGACATCAAAACACAACACAATAAAAATCATCAAAATTGGTACAGCCTGGGACTCCAATGACATACATATGGATCTTCAGAATCCGCAGTGTATCTGCTCTCTGTTTATTGCGCCGGTATCATATTTAAGTTAAAGGTGATGCTGTTTCAATAAACGGAGATATAAGGCAAGTGGCTTCAGTGGCCAACCCGATATGTTTCCCTTTTGGTATTTACTCCCTCATCAATGTTTCAGGGATATTTCGATATGTCATCTCAACACAGCCGATTACTTATGAAAGGCGTTCTAATCTGCCGTCCAATCACAAGAGATCTTGGCTGAATGCCATGCTGGTGGATAAACCCAGAAGACAGTGCAATTATTATATACCTATAGGTAATTTATATACATTATGTTAGTACTATAAATTTATTACGGCTCGTCGGCGCGGTGTCCGCCCTTTCGTGGCTTATACCGAATGTGGGCGGACCGAGCGCTACGTGCCGACAGCTGTACGCGGGGGTCGTCTGGTCGATGGCCTTGTACGGCGCACTGGTGTGGGCGAGGTCCCTGACCGTCCGACTCAGGGCTCTTCTGTGGCGACCACAGAGGGCCATGGCGGTCAGGGCCATACGTGGGTACCGCACGGTGGCGACGGAGGCAGCTTGCCTGTTGGCCGGGACTCCCCCGTGGGACCTGGAAGCGGAAATGCTCGCCGATTTGTATCGGCGGGTGTCGGGGGTGCGAGCGTAGGACGGTGTGGTTTCATTAAGGGAGCTCACCGCCTGGCGTGTCGACGCCCGCCAAGACGTCATTGCCTGTTGGGCAGTCCGGCTGGAGAGGCCTGGGTTCGGTGTGCGAACTGTGGAGGCCTTCCGGCCGGTGCTGATGCGGTGGTTGGAACGGTGGCACGGGATGCTCTCCTTCCGACTGGTGCAAGTTTTGACGGGGCATGGATGCTTCGCCAAATACCTGCACACGGTCGTTAGGAGGGAGAGTACACCGTCCTGCCACCACTGCGACTGCGACGAGGATACGGCGCAGCATACGCTCGAGGCTTGTGCCGCTTGGGCAGAGCAGCGCCGTGAACTCGTCGCAGTCATCGGTGCTGACCTGATGCTGCCGACTCGCCAGGGCGATGCTCGACAGCGTCAGGAACTGGGACGCGGCAGCCTTCTGCGAGGCAGTAGTCTCGCAGAAGGAGGCGGCGGAGCGCGTGCGCGAGGTGCGTCTCCTCGACGACGCGAGCCGTCGCCGGCGACTGGGGCGGCGTAGGCGCGATTACCTGCGCCCTATGCCGCCCTAGCCGAGGCCACGGGTGACTGGACCGGGGAATTAGTCCGTCACCCGCCGAGAGGCTGACCGCGAGGAAAAGACCGACGTCCTCCCCGAGAGAGGGGAGCGACACTCAAGAAGAGGCTACCCCTCAGGGGGTATTCCGTTGGGCCGGCCACTGACGACAAGTTCACGCTGCACCGGTGGCCGGTCCAACGACGAAGGCGAGATTCACGGGTGGGTTATGGGTAAGTGTGCTTACGCCCCTCTGTCGCCCCGGAAAGAGTGGTGCGAGGAGTGCGACGACCATAGCCCACCCCACAAAAAAAAAAATTACTATAAATTTATTAATTATTCTATTGTAATTGGCAGTCTTGTTGTGGAAAGAATGCCGAACGAACGTCTGGTTAATAAGATATACAATGCGAAAGTGAAAAGATGTAGGTATCGGGGGAGACCGAGACCAACCTACCTAGACCAGATTGGTCGCGTACTGAAAAAAGGTGGAATCAAGAGTCTCCGAAACCGGCGAGCGTGTATGAAGAGAATAATGAATGTTGAAGAAGCGAGTGAACTATGCAAGGATAGAGTTCTCAGACACTCTGTTCTCTCTGCCTACCCTGCAAGTGAAATGGCGTGATGATATGTATGTATGTGTAATTGGCAGTCCGTTCATAAGAAGAACTGGTCTAGGGGCCCATTTAGTTTTTTTTGAGTCCTCTGACTACACCCAAACCGTCTGGGGTGACTAGTCTTAATTTATCTTACTGCCCTTCTCAGCTAAGATAAGGAGAGGCTAAGTGAACTATAATTAGATTGACTATAAATCGTAAATCAAAAAGTAAAAGAGATTATAAACAGCAATTGAGATTTTTCAATAAGCTTGAAGCGTTAAACAATTTCGACTTCGTTAAAATAAACATTTTCAGCCTTTGTTTGAGTCCTTGATTGGAAGTTTTTGCAAAAGAGTATTCTGAATGGTCGACGTTGCTCTCCAAGGAAGCAAAAAGACTAGACAAAAAGTAAGATTAACTAGACAAGCGCTTTGCACTCAAACGACGTACAAAAAGACTGAGCTCTATATTCATTGTTTTCATTCGTTATTGATGTGAATTCTTTTGATAAAATGTGTTTTTGTTTCGACTTAAAATCTAGTTAAAAACTTCAATTAAAACGTTTCTTTTTATTGGAAATATTCCCACTATAGATTCACCCCATTGTAACGCATGTAAGTCAGAATCTGCAATGGTCAACATAGATAACACTGAGGTTTGACCTTCAAGAAGTCACGTCACTTTTAATTATCTTGAAAACTGTAAAAAAAATATTTAGTAAAACTAAACAGGAGGAGTTTTTAAAGATTGATTCAACTTCCCTTTTATGCAGTGCGTGAGACATGAATCAAAGTTGACTCTTCAGACAATAAATGAGGGTATGTATGTATGTATGGCTACAAAAACCGCAGCAATTAAGCACTACGGATACGAGAGAACCTAATAGGTTCTATATGTGAGCCTTAAAACTGATTACAATCGTAGATATGGCAGTAGGTAATGCTGTAGAACACATGGAAATTTTCTCTATTTTAGTATAGTTATTGCTACAAGATAGTATACACAATATAAAATCTTTATTACTTCAAATTAAATATTTTTATAAACATGTCTTTTTTTATTCTAAGTTTAGTATCCTCATGTTTCGAATCTTCTTATTCTTAACCCCTATATGTCCTACGGTTGTGTGGTAGCGGCTACGAATACTACCAACCCTTACTTTGCTCGTGGATGTCGTAAAAGACAACTAAGGGCCTTATAACGACCTGGGCCAACTCCATCTGATACCGTTTGGTCAACAAATACATTCTCGAGGAGAGTTGACGTCTGGCAGGCGACCGGTCATAAAACTATTGCCAATAAATTTTACAATATGTACTATGAAAGAAGAGTACATATTGTATCGAACCCAAGTAATTGGGATAAGAGTAGGAGAATGATGATATGTCCTACGATTGGGCACCGCCATCATTCGGAAGAGTGAAATTATTCTACTTCACCACTTCAGACGTTTGGCGTATGGTTTGATTTCGAGTATTTTCTCTTGCAGTTATTTTATCTATTTATAATCCTTAATCGAATCTTATAAGGGTATGTATCAATAATTATGTGACCCATTATTTACAGTTTTTGATCTGAAACATGACCAGCCATAGTATAGAAATAGGTCTAATTTTATTCAAACGTAATATTTTTGAAGCCTTCCTCCCTATGAAACAGGTTTCGTAGTCCAGGTACGTTCCCTAACATTTACGCGAAAGGAAAGGATGGTGACTGTACTTTTATTCATTCATCATTTATCAACTACTTTTCTACTTTTATATGTTTGGCTCCATCGACGACCGATGATTCTGCCAACTTTTCTACTTACCTCTTTTACTTGTGTTTGATGTTCAATATTTTTTCATGTACCCACTACATAATTAGTTATTAATATTGATAGTTGTGATACAACATTAATTATCAGTAAAAGAAGAAATTTGGTACTATATAAATCAGATATAGATTTTGGTAATTAACAACAATTTATAGTAATTATTGCAATTTATCAATATGATTGACACGCCCATATTGATAAAGACCTAACAGGAAAGCGCGGAGGGAAATGAAAATATTAGGTATTATCAAAATTTAAAATAAAGAATATTAAAATATAATTTGGAAAATCCAAAAGTGCACGCCTCATAATTTTTATATTATTTATCATTTACTATTAGTCAATGCCCTAAATGAAAAAAAAAAATACTTTTGTAATTTTGTGCGATTCTCGACGTAGTGCTAAACATAGCTGTATAGCCTGCATGGGATTTCTTTCTTTTGCCTGTCCGAATAGACGAACAAAAAATGTAAACGAACTTAATTTTCATAAGGTATATGTACACTAAAGACTAAGCAGTTTCGTTTTTTATTAATTGCAATTAAACGACCAAGAATTATCAAGCCATTTTCGAAAGGAAACTGCGCGTTGCGATTGCGAAGTTTTTTCTTTTATTAAAAGCTACATAAGCTTTTAATAAAAGAAAAACTTCGAAATATAAATTTTTACGGTCGTCGATTCGATTCTGCCAGATCTATAATATTTTATCCAACGTCTTTGAATATTTTTTTAATCAACTATTTTCTTACTTTAAATAAAATAATTGTTTTTTAAAAATATCAAATACGTTTAAACAAACGTTTTTTCTTAATGATAATAATTGTTATTCTATAAGTGCAATGTAAGAAAAATACAATCATTTTTAGGTTTGAAAAGTGTTTGATTTTCATATATCGAGAGTGGAGTAAGATCTCAACGCAGGCGTCCAATATATCAAAATTAAAAATTGAGTAATATCAATCAATGAAAAAATAATGTTTTAAATTGGTTTCTGTTTAAATATTAATATCTGGATGACCGAGCTTTCGCTCGGTATTTTTTTTAGTGTGTTTTGAAAATATATTTAAATAGGTATAACTAAAATAATTAATTTCATTATAATAAAAAAAATCAAAAAGTTAAAAAATAATAAAATAGAAACAGGATCCGTACCGGCCATCCATTAGACTACTCGATTATCCAATTGAGGTGTCTTAACAGCGTCAAAATTTGTCTTCATATTTTAATAGTTGTCAGCCAACGCAAAATTATATTTTTCATTGCCCGAAATTACTTTTTACAAATGAAATTTAGCTAGATCGATTAGTCGCCCCCGGAACCCACTGCATGCTAAATTTCAAGAAAATTGTTGGTGCCGTTGCCGAGATTCAGAAAATATATATATATATATATATATACAAGAATTGCTCGTTTAAAGATATATAAATATCTGGATGACCGAGCCTTGCTCGGTATTTTCTTTTTAATGTGTTTTGGAAGATATATTTAAATATAATAAAAATAATGACAAAACAAATCAAAAAGGCAAAAACTAAAGAAATATCGAGCAAAAAAGAGCAAAAATGACGTTTGTTGTATGGGAGCCCTCTAAAGTATTTATTTTATTTTGTTTTTTAGTACTTGTTGTTATGGCGGCAACAGAAGTACATCATTTGGGAAAATTGTAACTGTCTAATTACCATGGTTCATGAGATACAGATTGGTGATAGAGAGACGGACGGACGGACAGCGAAGTTTTAATTATAGGGTTTTGTTTTAAGCTTTGGGTACGGAACCCTGAAAAGGTTTAACTCCCATAAAAGCTTAGTACAATGGAAATACTCTTTAAAATTGGAATGTCTCGAAAGTCACAATACTGTATTAATACGGCATTTGTAGGTTTCTAAACTTTACAGAGGTTTTACAACAAGACACTTTTAGGACAAGGCGTCATAGGAACGTGGAGTTTGAAATTTAAAATTGTTGGACAGCAATTTTCTAAGCCGAATATTGTAATTGAGAGCCATGATAACGCATTGCATCGAACTAACTGAAATCCATCGCTCATAAGATGCATTAAACGTTTTTTTATTTGATTCTGGCGAGGGTATATGATTAGGAATGGAGAAGATAGTCAATTGCTATATTTTTGTTCGCTGTTTATTCAGCTCTTAATCAACATATTTGCAAAAATCGAGACGAAATGGTTGAGTTATATTAGGAACAATCAATAAGATACGATGTGGAGACAGCATATTGATGCTGATCATATGGTTCGCAAGACGCTATGACGTACCTATGTGCGCTACTACAATCGTTTCAATTTCTTTAAACCATTTACTTGCAAATATTTGAAAACATTCAAAGTGGTCAAATATCAACATAAATCCTCTGAATAAGTGATAAACCTCGCTTCAAACAACAGGTCGAGTTCCTGAATACACCGAAACCTCCCGGTATTCCAGCTCACATCTTAAAATTGAGAGCTGGCGCGCCGAAATTATACAATGTTTGTAAGTTTGCAAGAAAAAACATTCTAAGATTCTCCAAATGCCATCAACTTATCTCTTCAAATTTCAGTGAGTGCAGTTTGCCATCAAAGTCTACTTCGCAATGACCATAAACAAAGCTCGATATCAAATTCTTAAGGTAGCGGGATTAGACTTGAGAGAAAGCTGCTTCTCCCATGGGCAAGTTGTATGTGACATGCTTCAGAGTAAGCTCACAGAGTAGCCTGGTAATTCTCATTTCAATCCGAAAGAAAAACAAAAGATATTATTTACAAAGAAATACTGTAGTGGTGTAGTATTGCGGGTACATGGACGGGGTATTATTCCTTCACCCGCAGAAAGGTCAGCCTCATGAGGGCGACGACACCTCGGTATCACAGTTGTTTGTTGCCGGGGCGTCTATAGTGGTGATACCTGAAAGGATAATCCGCCGGGGCGGTCACGGATGTCAAGGAAGCGGTACCAGAGATCGGCCTAATTTTGATGCAAAACATGGTGGATTATGGGGCCGCACACTGCCCTTTCGTCGCCTCGGTCAATGGGCGCAGCTGTTCAAAACGTAGCCTCCTAAGAAAAAGGCCTCGTGTCCATAATATATAACAAAATTTCATTTTATTCTCATGTTTAATAAACCTTTAAATACCCTACACTATAATAAATATTGTTATACTTTACAAGTATACAAACATGTAGATAAACATAATAATTTATGAAAAATAATAAAATTAATAACGTAAAAAGCAAAAAATAATCTATTAGAACCTTTTTCGACTTCTACGCGGATGAAGACGCGGGCAAATGTTAGTAAATAATAAAATAATAAAAAAGGCAAAAAACGAAAAAAAGGAAGCTAAGGATCCGAACCGAGTTCCGATTAGTTGGGATTAGACTACTCAATGTTCCAACTGAGCTATGTCTATTCTTAATGACAGCTTCAAAATTTGTTTTCATATGTTAATAGTTTTCAGCCAATAAAAAATTATATTTTTTATTGCCTGAAAATACATACAAAACAATATTTTCTAGAAATGAAACCTAGCTAGATCGATTAATCGCCCCCGAAACCCCCTACATGCTGAATTTCATGAAAATTGTTTGTGCCGTTTCCGAGATCCAGAAAATATATATACATATATACAAGAATTGCTCGTTTAAAGATATAGTCAGATATAAATATATTATTATACAATATTGAGATCCAAATAAAAAACTAAGTATTATACTTATCACAGAACTGGTAGTAATACTGGTTAGGTATGAAATGTATAGGAGCTTAAAGAAGCTTATCTATATCCCCTGAGTTTAGTGTGAAAAAGTTCTAAACATTTTAGAGGATTATAGTTTTCTGGTTTTATTTTTTCTAGATAGGAGTTATATATAATATTAATTTTCGAAGTACTGTTCTTACTTTTTTGTAAATTTATTTACCAAATCTGGCAATACACTTTTGCATGTAAATTTTTATTCCAAGTTTGGAGTTATAGCCAAATATTTTTTTTTTATCTTCTCAGGCTCTCCTTGAGCATTTTACGTGAAGTGGACAGGAAAAAAATATCAGGTTTTGGATTTATATAGAATATTAGTGGTAGGACCATGCTGTTGACAGTTCTCTGTCTACAGCCGCGGGTCAGTCCGTCCAGGGTAGTACCACACTCAAACTGGTCGATGCGCGCTTGGCCGTTCTGGAGGCAAGGCTGCCTCCGGAACCACGTGTCCGGCCGCCGCTGGCCGCGGACAAACGGCCATATGCGGCACCAGCCCCCGCCCCGCTGCCTTGTCAGGGTGGCCGCGTGGGGGGTAGCTACGCCGCGGCCGCGGCTGGGCCCAAGTCCAAAGGGCCCGCTCCCGCGACGAAGAAGAAGAAGGTGGCACCGGCTCCTGCCGGACTGCAGTCGTCGCCAGCACCAACACCGCCAGCGACGACTAGCGCGCCCGCGACTGCGCCTTCTGCGCCTGCCACGCCTGCTGCGCCCGAACAGGGTTGGCAGGTGGTCGAGCACGGCAGTAAAAGTCGCGGTCAGAGGAGGAGAGCGGCGGCGAAGCGCGCCGCTGAGGTCGCCGCTCCCCAAGCAGGAGCCGGAGGAGGCGAGAAGAAGAGGAAAAGGCCGCGCAAGGGGCTCCGGCCGCCGAAGACAGCCGCAGTGGTGATCACTGTGCTGCCTGAGGCGGCAGAAAGGGGCCTCAGCTATGAGGCCGTTCTGCGGAAAGCCCGGCGGGAGCTCGACGTCTCCGACATAGGAGGCGTTGAAGCCAGGACCCGCAAGGCCCGGACAGGGGCTCGAATTTTAGAGTTCCCTGGGGCCGAGGGCACCAGGACGGCCGATAGCGTGGCGTCGAAGTTGAGAGGTCTGTTCGCCGAGGAGGGAGGCGTTAGAATCGCCAGACCCGTGAAGTGCGCCGAAATGCGCATTTCGGGTCTGGACGACTCCGTGACGGTGGAAGACATCCGGGAGGCCATTGCCTCGAAAACCGGGTGTCCCCTGGACACCGTCCGGGTTGGCGTCATCCGGGCCGGTCCGGGCGGCGTAGGTGCCGCCTGGGTGCAGTGCCCAGTGGAGTCGGTCAGGCAACTGGCCGACTCAGGCAGGCTCCTCGTGGGCTGGAGCTCAGCGCGAGTCACCGTGCTGGAGCACCGGCCTGCGAGGTGTTTCAAGTGCATGGCGGTCGGGCACACCCGGCCAACATGCACTAATTGCTTTGACTGCGGCGGACTCTGTTTCCGCTGCGGTCAGACTGGGCATATGGCGGCATCCTGCGCCGCCCCGCCCCACTGCCCCGCGTGTGCGGCGGGCAATAAGCCTGCCAAGCACCGCATGGGCTCTGGGGCGTGCAGACCTCCGGCTTCGGCTCCAAAGGGGCGGAGCGGCCCTTCGACTCCGGCCGCTCCAGCTCCTAGCGCGGCCCGATCGCCCGCCGCAAGCCAGGAGGTGATGATGGACATGGCCCATTAATGGCTGCCCAGTCCACTCACCTCCTGCAGGCCAACACCAACCACTCCGCCGGTGCGCAGGATCTCCTCCTGCAATCCATGGCGGAGTGGTCGATCGGTGCAGCCGTAGTCGCGGAACCGTACGTCGTGCCTGATCGCCCCAATTGGGTGGTCAGCCGGAACGGAACCGCGGCAATCGTCACCTCCACGCAGCGGCACTTCCCGTCCTTATCCCTCTTGGATAGGGGCGAGGAATTTGTCGCGGCGGATTGGGGAGGGGTCACGCTCTACAGTGTATACCTCTCCCCTAACAGGAGAATGGACGATTTCGGGGCCTCCCTCACCACCTTGGAGGCTTCGATACGGCGACTGGCACCGGGCCTCGTCCTGGTCCTGGGGGACTTCAACGCCAAATCCACGGCGTGGGGGTCCCCGATGACGGACGATCGCGGGCGGGCGATCGTGGAGTGGGCGGCGTCACTGGGCCTCTGTGTCCTAAACAGAGGCTCAGTGAACACGTGTGTGCGACAGCAGGGTGGGTCGATAGTGGACTTGTCGTTCGCTAGCCCCGCTGTCGCACCACGAGTGAGGAGCTGGCGTGTCCTGGAGGAGGCGGAGACCCTGTCGGATCACCGATACATCCGGATGGAGGTCTCCCCTCTCCGGGACCCCAGCAGGGGTCACAGGGCGGACCGGGCTCCCGCATTTCCGCGGTGGGCTGTGGGGCGGCTGGATAGGGACCTACTGGCGGAGGCGGCCATCGTGAACACGTGGCTGTCCTCACCACCCCCAGCGGACGGAGTGGACGTTGAGGCTGTCCGCATCCGCAGTGCGCTAACGCAGGTCTGCGATGCGGCCATGCCCAGGGTGCGGCGTCTACCTCCGAGGCAGGGGGTCTACTGGTGGTCCCCAAGACTGGCGGACCTTCGTGCGGCGTGCATTAGTGCCCGAAGGTCCTACACCCGCAGTCGGCGGCGTCGCCGCGATGTTGAGCGGGAGGGCCAGCTTTACGAGGCGTACCGCAGTGCGCGTACCGCCTTTCGGCTGGCCATCCGGTCCGCTAAGGACGCAAGTTGGCAGGAGATGCTGGACGGTCTCGACCGTGACCCCTGGGGTCGCCCGTATCGCGCGTCGCTGAATAAGCTTCGCGCGCAGGGCCCCCCCCTCACCGAGACCCTCCAGCCCGACCTCCTTCGTAGAGTGGTCGAGGAGCTGTTCCCGCGGCAGTCGGAGCACACGCCCCCGGTCATGGCTTCGCCAGATCACGACCGGGAGGCCGTCGAGAGTGTTCCGCCCGTGACGGAGTCGGAAGTGGGGGCAGCCGTGGCGAAGATTCGTTCCGCCACCACGGCCCCCGGCCCGGACGGAGTCCCAGTCCGGGTGTTGACGTTGCTCCTCGAGCATCTCGAACCTCGCCTCAGGCGACTGTTCAACGCTTGTCTGACGTCTGGACAGTTCCCTGAGTGCTGGAAGGAAGGGAGGTTGGTTCTCCTGCCAAAGCCGGGACGGCCCCCGGATTCGCCGTCGGCCTACAGGCCCATTGTGCTTCTGGACGATGTGGGTAAGCTGCTGGAGCGTGTCCTCGCTGCCCGCATCGTCCGGCACCTGGAGGAGGTGGGGCCCGATCTGTCGGACGCTCAATTTGGGTTTCGGAGGGGGCGTTCGACCATCGGGGCCCTGCTACGCCTGAGGCAGACGGCCGCGGAGGTTGTCGCCGGCAAAGGAGTGCTGTTGGCGGTGTCGTTGGACATCGCCAACGCCTTCAATAGTCTGCCATTCAGCTGCATCAGGGAGGCGCTCCGGTTCCATGGAGTGCCCCTGTACCTCAGGCGGCTGGTGGCAGACTATTTGGAGGGGCGCAGTGTTCTCTACGCGAGCCCCGCAGGGGACATTGTGCGGACGCCCATGTCGTGCGGTGTTCCGCAGGGGTCGGTTCTGGGGCCGACTCTGTGGGACATCGGGTACGACTGGGCGTTGAGAGGGAGTCTCCCCCCCGGGCTGAGCGTTATTTGCTATGCTGACGACACGCTCGTCACAGCCCGGGGCAGGACATTCGAAGAGGCGGCGAGCCTGGCCACTCTCGGCACCGAGGAGATGGTCAGGCGAATCGAGGCGCTGGGGCTCAGGGTGGCCCTAAACAAGACGGAGGCCCTGCTATTCCATGGGCCCCGTGTGAGGCTGCCCATCGGCGCCTCGTTAGTCGTCAACTCCATCCACATCAGTATCCAGGCCCATATGAGGTACTTGGGTCTGGTGCTCGACGGGCGATGGTGGTTCCGGGAGCATTTTCGCCAAATTGCTCCCCGGCTGGTCGGCGCGGCGTCCGCCCTTTCTCGGCTCATGCCGAATGTGGGCGGACCCAGTTTCGAGGGCCGACGGCTGTATGCGGGGGTGATCCGCTCAATGGCCATGTACGGCGCACCCGTGTGGGCGAGGGCTCTGAACGCCCAGCTCAGGGCGGTGCTGTGGAGGCCACAGCGAGCCATGGCGGTCAGAGCCATTCGCGGGTACCGCACGGTGTCGACAGAGGCGGCGTGCCTATTGGCCGGGACACCCCCGTGGGACCTAGAGGCGGAGATGCTCTCCGACCTCTACCGGCGGGTTGCCTCAATGCGCGAAGAGGGTGGCTCCCCATCGTTTAACGAGATAGCCACCTGGCGCGAGGACGCCCGCCGAGAAGTCATCGCCCGTTGGGCTACGCGGCTGGAGAGGCCTAGACACGGTGTCACTACCGTCGAGGCCCTCCGGCCCGTACTGATGGAATGGATGGAGCGGCGGCACGGGGTCCTCACCTTCCGACTGGTGCAGGTGTTAACGGGGCACGGGTGTTTCGGGAAATACCTGCACACGGTCGTGCACAGGGAATGGACTCCGGGCTGCCATCATTGCAGTAGTGACGAGGACACGGCGCAACATTCGCTCGAGGAATGCTCGGGCTGGGACGGGCAGCGCCGCGACCTCGTCGCTATTATCGGTGCCGACCTGACGCTGCCGGCTGTCGCGAGGGCGATGGTCGACAGCGTCAGGAATTGGGACGCGGTCGCCGCCTTCTGCGAGGCTGTCATCTCGCAGAAGGAGGCGGCGGAACGGGCCCGGGAGGATTCCCGTGACCCGGGCCGCCGCCCGCGGCCGGGGCGGCGCAGGCGCGAATACCTGCGCTTGATGCCGCCCTAACCGAGGCTTCGGGTGATCGGACCGGGGAATTGTCCGTTCACCCGTCGCGAGGCCACCGCGTGAGGACGACGCCTCGATGGCGAAATCTGTCGGGGCGTCGACAGGAGAGGAGCCCGAGAGGGCATACCGCCGAGCGGGCCACCGAAGACAAAGATCGGGTACCGGTGGCCCGCTCGCACGGCGAAGAAGAGGTGCTTGCAGGGTGGGTCAATGGGGTCGCGCGCCGCCTCTTCCGTCACCCCGGACCGATTTGGCGGGGTGCGACGTCCATGGCCCACCACAAAAAAAAAAAAAAAAAAAAAAATAAAAAAAAAAAAAAAAAAGGGTAGTACCACACTCGAAGATCGATGACTGAGTAATGGCAATGTGCTATTGTGCTTTGTTCGGTGAGCGAGAGAGCCGGAAGTCCAACTAGGTGGGTTTGGGGATTGTTATGGTAGGCAGCGACCTAGCTATAGCTTTGGTTATAGTAAAGGTCCATGGGCGGAAGTGAGGCTTACCATCAGGTGTGCTGCTTACTCGTTTGCCACCATAAGCAATAAAAAAAAATAATTAGGTATAATTTCATATAAAATAGGTATACTATTTCCACCTTTTACATATTTTCTATGTTTTTCTTCCTAGTTAGAAGTTTACGCATCTACAAAGAATCGTCAAACTATAAGGAACTGATTTTTCGATAAAAATTCATGTAGTTAATTAAATAAATAAAGCAGTGTTCATTCAAAGTTTTTAATTGTTTTTAAAATTAGTTTTTATTTATTAATGGAAATTGCTTTAAAAGTTTAAACAGATGAGTAGTTAGGTACATAATGTTGAAGTCAAGTTTTCCAGCCAACCTCTATATGCTGAGCTTCACTGTAACGAATTACTTGATATAACTAATATTTTTTAAATTCATTGAAATTTATTATATTGAGGTTGCACTGAATAATTGTAATGAAAAGAAAATTAAATCAATTTCAATACAATTGCTACATGTAATTATCATTATCAAGTTATAGCAATCAATCAAGTAAATATATTTTCGATTTGACGTTTTTTTTTTGCGGTTGACTATGGAAGTGGTCACGCCCCGCCAAATCGGTTCAGGGCTATGGAAGAGGGGGCGCGTGACCCTATAGACCCACCCTGCAAAACGCTTCTCTTCGCCGTGCGAGCGGGCCACCGGTACCCGATCTTTGTCTTCGGTGACGTTTTGACGTCTGAGAAGAGATAAAAAAATAAAGCTTATTAATAAAATATTTATCACATATTTAAATTACTGAAATTTAGCATTTAATATGCTTAATTATTTATAAAATCCGATTACGAAATGAAAAATGATGTCGCAAGCGGGATTCGAACCCGCGCCTATTGGGATTCCGGCCCAATCGTGCTGCCACTACACCACCGCGACTAATTGTAGGACATGCAAATTTCACTTCGTATTATATTTACGTCTTAAGGTGACGGTATGCTATCTACCCGACAATGTTTGGTTGGGCAAACGAAGTGAAATTTGCATGTCCTACAATTAGTCGCGGTGGTGTAGTGGCAGCACGATTGGGCCGGAATCCCAATAGGCGCGCCTATTGGGATGCCGGCCCAATCGTGCTGCCCAATCGTGGTTCGAATCCCGCTTGCGACATCATTTTTCATTTTGTAATCGGATTTTATAAATATTTATCACATAATTTTAGTATTTAATAACTCGTGGTTTAAACCGTACGTTTTACATTTTTTTTGTTGACGAGATGAATTTTATACTAAAGTGCCACTACTGCATGGCATACGGCACCTAAATATTTTAGTACAAGTATCTTCTAAACGAATTGAGATACCATATACGATTGGAACGGAATCGAACGATTGGCACGATTGGAATGGATTTCCAATAGGTGTGGGTTCGAATCCCACTTGCGACAATCATTTTTCGCTCGTAATCGGGTTTTTATAAATAAATAATCAAGCATATTAAAATGCAAACTTTCAGTCATTTGAAAAAAATCGAAGTTTAATATAACGATATTTAATATTCGCTGGCGGTCTACTATAAAAAATGTATTTTTCAAATTCCAACCAATTTTCAAGAAAAGCAGTTAAAAACTTTAAATAAATACTGCTTATTTCATTTGGGTATTCTTAAATTTCTTCAACAATTTCTTAAATTTTGATGATTCTTTGAAGACGTATAAATTCCTAACTAGGCAAAAAAAGAAAATTAAAAATTAAAGATGTACATTTATTCAGGTCCTATGGAAGTATAATTGATCCAATTATGAACAAAATCCAAAACCTGACATTTTTTCTGTCCGCTTCACGTGAAATGCCCATGGGTGTAATCTAATACTTAGTCATATATTTTTAATTCCATCTAATAAAGGGCGAATTTATTGCCATTAATAGGACCCAATTAAAAACATCAAATTTTTTGCCGAAAATTTCCTAAATTAATCCACAAAAATTGAAACGATCTGCGACTAACCGTAGTAACACTTTAACTTTTTATTCGAACTAGAATTCGAATACAGATTCTTCTCACGATCACTTATTCTTAGATAAAATAAAAATATATAAGAATCGTAAAATAAAATAATTGCTATAATATAATATTCAATGCTGAATTTTTAAAGTGTTTATTTAAAAGATCAAAATGGCACCGTATTTTTAATATATTGTGATAGGAATATGTATGTGTTGTAACGGACGGTATTCACTAAATCCAACTGAACGTAAAAATGCCATCGCTCCCGGCAGCCTATACACCCTATTCGGTGCCAACATTGATGTGAAACAGAACTACTATAATCGATATCGATAAAAATTTAAAACAATCCTTTTTCTCCTTGTTCTGTTTCACATCAATGTTAGCACCGAATAGGATGTATAGGCGTATATAGTAAAAAAAGTTTTAAATGAAACTAAACTTAATCCAATCAACAGCAACAAAACATAGCGGTCTACGTTGCTCAATTGCAAAAATATAACAAAAAATTATCGCTATGCAATGAGTTAGCTAGAGCTTTAGTGGTAAGGTCGCACAGATGTCAGTTTTCTATCTACAGCCGCAGGCCGGTCCATCCGAGGTAGTACAGTGTGATACTATCTACTATTCTAGCAGAAAATCGACGTCTGAGCAGTGGCAATATGATGTTGCACTTTGGTGAGCGAGAGTTCCGGATGGCCAACTTGGGTGGGGTTTGTTTGGTAGGCAGCAGCATAGCTATACCCTAGTCATAAGCGGCTCTAGCATATGTAGCGCTGGGGTGCAATCAATAACCTGGCCCCCTCTTGAATCAGAATGCATGAACAAAATGGAATAGGTTGATATTAACAAGACGTTTGACTAACTCCGAAACTCGCTGGAATGCGTTATCGCTTGCTTAGTATTGTTGTTTTGACACGAAACCAAGTAAACGCGATCGGATGGAATTATGATGCTACAGTGAACATGGCGACAAAGCAACCTACCGAAATTTGTCGAATAATGCACCCACTATGTTTACAAATAGTTAGGCAGTCGCTGCGTAAGGTGCTCCCGCTCCGTGCGGAGCGTTACAGTGGAGGCTATATGCGTCCCGAGCGGCTCTCGGCGCCCCCTAACACCCGGCGTCCGGGTGCACCGCATCCTCTGCAATATAGGTGAAGTCACCCCTGCCCCTGGTATTACAAAGTTGCATGGGCGGCAGTCACACTTACCATCAGCTGTGCTTGCTCATTTGCTCAATAAAAAAGTTATTTATTAGATTTTTTGTAAAGTGTATTCTTTTGACTATGAATTATTTGCAATATGTGCGACCATTAACTCATGACTATCTGTTTTAATAAACATCATCATTATCATCAACCTTATTATTATCATCATTATTTATAATAACTAAACTGGGTTTAATAATAACTAATCATAAACAATATAAAATTTTGTATAATATACAGAATCATTTTCTTTTTGTATTGGCAATGAATATGTATTAAAAATGTGAGTCAATATTTAATAACTGATACTGTAGCGGGTAGATATAAATCTCTGTAATAATGATGACTATTGGACGTGAGATAGTTCTTAGTTCTCCTGTGACCATGAACGCTGTAAAGTGTTCGAAACGTCGGGCAATTAAAAATCAAATACAAATGCGATAGAATCCGTAAAACTAGTTTTGTTTTGTTTATCCGTAAAATTGTTTTTTTTTTTACTTTAATTAGAGGCATCTACATAGATTTAGAGAGCGCGTTTTGTCATAAGATATGTCAGCCTCATTATAATTAAAGGATTATAACGCATTTTATATAAGATAAACAATTGATAACTGTTGGAATTGTCACTGATGAGGAATAAATTAACAAAGATATTTTGCTTATATTAAGTTCGTTTTGATATTTGTCGTATAAAGTCTCCTCTTAAAAAAAAACAAAGAATAACAACAACACAGAGAGCAATGGAAAGAAGCATACTAAAAATAAACAAAAGACATAAAATTAAAAACGAAACAATTAGACACAAAACGAAAATATTAGATGCACTAACACATGCTTTGAAGCTCAAGTGGCAGTGGGCGGGTCATATCTCACGATACATAGACGGGAGATGGACATTTCTAACTACAAGATGGAAGGGACCAATAGGAGGCAAAAGGAATGTGGGAAGACCCATCAAACGCTGGACTGATGACCTTATAAAGATTGCAGGAAAAGACTGGATGTATAAAACAAAAAACAGAAACCTGTGGAAAAATCTGGAGGAGGCCTTTACTCGAAACGAGATCCATAGCTCGAGAAATAGAAATAGTTAATCATACTACATTTATATTAACCATACTAACATTGTACATAAAATTACTAATAATACTAATATCATTTGAAATGTTAAACTTAAGAAGAGTTATGGAATAAAGAGGCTTTATTATTATTATTAAAGTCTCCTCTAGTGAGAAAGTGACGTATTGTTATACGTCACTTTCGTTCGTGTTGTAATTATTGAAATTGGATCAAGCAGATATTTTAAAAAGTAATCAAAACACTTGAGGTATCTTGACTGTACATCCAGAGTACAGATGATCAAAAACCACCAGCACAATTTTCATAGACAAACATTGCTATAATAAAAACGCCTTTCATATTTTTAATGTACAATTCTAAAATTCTTTTGGTGCAATATACACAGTTTTTCATATAGACAACACTAATCGCAATATGCACACATATGCAGGTACTTTTTGTATCCGAAATTCGTGATCTATCGTTGTTTCATATTTGCAAGTACCTGCACACATCACGTTTGACCCATAAATTCTTTTGGGATATTTAAAATTGTATCGAATTGAAAAGTCGAATTTTATATGGGTTTTCTCTTTTGCGATATCTCTCATAGAACTTTGCAACATATATTCAAGACTAAATTATATTAAACGCTAATATATAGATAATTTATAATAGTTTTTCAGCTCTTATGCGTCTTAATATATCATACAGCACTTCTTCATAGTGGAAGGGATACCGATCTGTTATATAATGCTGGTCAAAGGTTTCACTTTGAGTTTTTTTTCTTTTTAGAGTGATGTTATCTGCTTTAATCTCATATAAGCGGGTGAATATCAATAAATTTATCATCATTTTTATGACAAGAATTTATGGTGAGCAGTCTCGATATCAGCAGTAAATTATTATTGATTATTAAATTATGTTTGGGCACAAACGACCTTGTGGTAGGCTCGTAATAATTTTAAGAGTTTATATTAGGTAGGATATAAAATCTATTTTTTATAATGTAAGAATTTCTTGTTTTTTGAGAACTTAGGATATTTTTTTTGCACTTTTGTAGTATTTAAAAATAAAAGTCTACGACTGGCTTGTAACGCAGACATTTTTGTAAGAGACAAGATTCATAATGCGATAACCTGTAGAAGATTTTGCTATAAATCACATAGCACAAAGAAGTGAAGTACGTAGATATGTCAAAGAGCAGGTGATATCGTTGAACGAACCTACCACTGTTGGAAATAAAAAAAATCCATTAAAAACTACGAAACGGATCGACGGACTGCCAGATTGAGGACGGTGAAGTAATCACTGGTGACCATCGGATCTAAGCGGCATTCTACGTGATGAGGCCTGTGTCTAACATTTTACGTCAATGGGGTAATAAAAAAGAAAATGGATGGATAAATAGTATTTTTTTAGTTGAGAGTTATAATATGTCAGCTATATTTCTAGAAAATCTAAAATCCTATTCTAACCAATCCTAAATGTTCGATCCACAAATGATTTTATTTCGAGTGGAGATTAGATTAAATGACAAAAAAAAACTGATTAATAATTTACGATTTACATACATACATATCATCACGCCATATCCCTTGCAGGGTAGGCAGATAGAACAGAGTGCCAGAGAACTCTATCTTTGCATACTTCACTCGCTTCCTCAACATTCATAATTCTCTTCAAACACGCTCGCCGGTTTCGGAGACTCTTGACTCCACCTTCCTTCAGTACATGACCGATCTGGTCTAGGTAGGTTAGTCTCGGTCTCCCCCGGTACCTACATCCTTCCACTTTCGCATTGTATATCTTCTTAACCAGACGTTCGTTCGGCGTCCTTTCCACATGTCCGAACCATCGGAGCATTCCCTTTCGCATCTTTACACCAATACTCTCTTTCATACCTACTCGCTCTCTTACGTCGTCGTTATGAATGCGGTCGGTCAGCCTTACTCCACAGATTTTCCGCAGAGATCGCATTTCGACCACCATTTACGATTTAACATAACTATAAATTAAAAAAAATGGAAAGGTGAGCAAAGAACGAACAGAGTTACTCAACTTGAGACCTCTATATAACATTCTATTGATCTATCTGTAAAGTATACGAACATTA
Source organism: Lymantria monacha (assembly GCA_905163515.2). Classification (NCBI taxonomy): domain Eukaryota; kingdom Metazoa; phylum Arthropoda; class Insecta; order Lepidoptera; family Erebidae; genus Lymantria; species Lymantria monacha. Next base: position 22,995,988 of record LR991082.1, read on the forward strand.
ATTGAAAGCAAAATTATACGTGAAACCGCTCCATCGTAACCACAAGCTAATGGCACACTGTACCCATTTACGTAATTAAATCATACGTGAACGAAATGTGAGCCACATTTAGGGACATTCCCATCTTGTCAACTACCCTATAAGAGTAAATGTGCTAACACAGACCTAATATCACGTATGGGCCATTGCAATTGTAGTAGTGATAATAAAATTATCACATGCTTGAAAGAAATAGTTACAAATTGAAATATAATTTAATATGCATATCTTACTAGTTATTACTGTAAAGCTGTGTGGTAGCGGCTTCGAAAACTGCTAACTCTTATTTTGCTTGTGGATGTCGTAAAAGACCACTAAGAGCCTTATAACGACCTGGGCCAACTCCATCTGATGCCGTTTGGTTAACAATTATATTCCCAAGAAGGGTTGACGTCTGGCAGGCGGTCGGTTATAAAACTATTGCCAATAACTTTTACAATATGTACTATGAAAGAAGAGTATATATTGTATCGTTCCCTATTTTTTTTTTTTTTTTTTGCGGTGGGCCATGGACGTCGCACCCCGCCAAGTCGGGCCGGGGTGACGGAAGAGGCGGCGCGCAACCCCATTGACCCACCCTGCAAGCACCTCTTCTTCGCCGTGCGAGCGGGCCACCGATACCCGATTTTTGTCTTCGGTGGCCCGCTCGGCGGTATGCCCTCTCGGGCTCCTCTCCTGTCGACGCCCCGACAGCTTTCGCCGTCAAGGCGTCGTCCTCACGCGGTGGCCTCACGTCGGGTGACCGGACAATTCCTATTGTATCGTCCCCAAGTAACTGGGATAAAAGTAGGAATGATGATCTTACTAGATACTACTTCTTTTCTCGCGTGTGATGGAATAAGATGATTAAGTGATGTAAGCAGAAAGCAAGAGAAATAAAACTACAAATAAAAACTTAAAACCTCAAGAGGTTTGACCAGTGTTATAGTAGGTCAATTTCCTTTCCAATATGAAAGAAGCTTAAGCCCTGTATTGAAATGTATTTGAGCTGAGATGTTGATGATATGAATCATTTCTAATATATTATTATTTGGCAATATTTATATGGAGATTAGCTGCTATGATATATGTTATTTTAGCATTATTACAATTATTAATTGCATTAAAAGCTGAGCAGTTTAATTATCTGTGGTTATATGCTGTATATCCGTGTGGTGACGGAGTAAGAACACAATTCACCACCGCCTATCTTGCCCGTGGTTAAATGTAAGAGTAATACGACTAAGGGAGTAGTACGACTAAGGGATATAAAACGCATATAATATCAATGCAAGAGAAGGAAAATACGAAACAAAACCCTATACCAACACGTCTGACCGGCGTGGTATAGTAGGCCAATTTCACTCCCATTATGAAGGAGACTCGAACCCAACAGTGGGACATTTATGGGCTGAGATGATGGTGATGATGATGATTATATTCTGTATATAAAATCTGATTAAAATATAGTGTAGTAAAATAACATTATAAAATATGGTCAATTCGTTGAAGAGATGAAGAATTAAAAATAAAATATATATTAGATATTTAACTGTATTTGTTGTTTAAAATATTTAAATATCATCGAGTATATAATATACTTAATGTTAAATAATAGCAACGACAATTGTCTACGTGGTATTGGCATAACAATACAATTAGTGGTTCATTGTATATGTGTTGTGTATTGGATTATGTATTCAAGGCTGTCGTAAAATGCGACTTGGTGAACAAATATACAAATAAAATTAATGAAATAAAAAGAACTTAGATATAAAACCCTATGTCAGCCAGAAAGAAAGCAGATATAACATTCTATTCCAGTCTAACCAGCGTGGTAGTAAATAATTATAGCCCGATAATTTCCCTCCCAATGCTAAGGAGGTTAAGCCCAATAGTGGTACGTGTTTGAACTGAGAATAAAGGAAATTAAAAAACAACTGAATTTATTTTATAATTAATTATTCTTTAACTGGCGACCATGTATCGGAAGACGCAGTGTAGGACGCGTCCCCACTAGGTGGACAGACGATCTAGTAAAGTTGCTGGGCGTCATTGGATGCAGGAGGCACAGGACCGCACTCTGTGGCGTAACATTAAGGAGGATTACGTCCAGCAGTGGACGGCGATAGGCTCAAATGATGAGTAGTGAAGGTTAAAGACCTTACATTGGGTATGATGGTAATTGAAGGAGAAATGTTGACATTTAAAATATTTATGTTAATATATATTATCATTATTTTATTCTACAGTACTAGACGTGACGAAGTAAAACAATTAAATATTTGCTTTTTCTTTACGACACAAACGTTAATCAAGGGTCTACGTTACTCTGTCATATTATGTCCAGATCTACCTTGTCCGAGAGTACTTAAGAAAATTACAGGTAGAAACATGAAAGGTAACTTTGAAAAATATAGATTATAAAAATAAATGTTATTCTTTATCTTATGAGCCAGTTTTTTACTTTCTATAGCCTAAAATATCGTTGTCAAAGTGTACATCCATCTCATTCAATATTTCTATCTACAACGGATCATTTCACATCTTCGTGGAAACAACCGTAGTGTGTATGACATGTGTCAGTTCTTATAAAGAATGCTATTTCGGGCAATGAAAGACCTTTTACGATTCGAATGATATTGGGATACGGGTCGTTATATATATTTATGATTTATCTATATGCGTAAATGTAGAAATACGAACTAGTAAATGAGCTTGTAACTTTAAATAATATAGAGATACCTCTTGTATAATGGTTCTTATTTATTATCGCATGCCATTCTTGAAGGGGTAAATAGAAGATCTGTGTCAAGGAGTCGCCATCGGTGGTGGCTATGTGAAGAAATCGTTGGCTCGCCCAATTGGTTTTGAGAGGTAATATAAAATGGAGCCGCATTTCGGCCTTTAATCGTTTAGGACGGTTTGGATAGATTGTGACTAGAATATTGCCTATCAAACTAATTAAATTACTTTAATTTAACTAAGCAAATTCAATTATAATACAATTGACATAAAAAAAAAATCGTCATTAACACAATTTTAGAGGGAGATTCTTTTAGAGGAAAATTAATTATATTTATGTAGAGGTTGATAAAAATTATATTCTTACATACACATGGATTGCTTTTACATATGCTATATAAAAAAAAATATTTACTTTATATAATATTACTTTAGTAATGGAGAGGTTTCCTCGTGGTGAAGGAATAAGAATAGAATTCGCCACGTCCTTTCTTGCTCATGGGTGCCCTTAAAGATCACTAAGGGGGTATAATATACATATTAAATCTACGCAAGAGAAGCAAAACTCTAAATAAAACCCAAAAAAAAAAGAGAAAAGCGTGTAATAGTAAGGCAATTCATTTACTTATAATCACGCTGGTCAGACGGGTTGGTATAGGGTTTTATTTTGAGTTTTGCTTCTCTTGCGTATATTTAATATGCATATGATATCCCTTAGTCGTCTGTATATCATGCCTGACGAGTGAAAATTGACCTACTGTGTATAGGAAAATTTTCTTTCCTATTTTGAAGTAGGCTCGAGCCAAGCAGTGGCATGAATATGAATGAACTGAGATGATGATGATTGGAGAAATTACGTCGTTACATATAACCTCATCAAGTATACGCATGCGTGCTAAAAATTTGTCGCATTTTTCTTAGCTATGATACTAGTAATTCTAATTAATTACGAGTATAATGTTAATACCTAGTTTATGTGATACTTTAGTGTAGTTATAAATTCGCAGAATTTTTTGATTATAATGTTTTTAGTTAACACTAAATATGTTATGTAAGATCTGTGGTTCTTCAACACGATCAGGATTTGTTTAAAAAGGAGTTCTTATTTTTTTATTGCTTATGGTGGCAAACGAGCTAACGGCACACCTGATGGTAAGTATCTATCACACATGGACCTTTGCAATATTAGGGGTACAGCTAGGCCATTGCCTAACAATGAAAACCCCAAACCTACCCAGAATATTGGGCTGCTGGCCATTTTCATCTATCTACCTATCCGTTCATCGATCCATCTACCCACCTATTCACACATTTATTTACCAATATATCAATATATCCACCCATACATCACCTTTGTCATGCCTCAAAATCGAATACATAGTTTAGGTACTACATGCATACATATCATAACGCCATATCCCTTGCAGGTAGGCAGATAGAATAGAGGGCCAGAGAACTCTATTCTTGCATACTTCACTCGCTTCCTCAACATTCATAATTCTCTTCATACACGCTCGCCGGTTTCGGAGACTCTTTACTCCACCTTCCTTCATTACGTGACCAATCTGGTCTAGGTAGGTTAGTCTCGGTCTCCCCCGGTACCTACATCCTTCCACTTTCGTATTTTATTAGGTACTATGGGAAAAATATTTACATAAGCTTTTAAAATTATATCGCTTCCTTTTCGTTTTGACATATTTGGATAAGTTTGTTTTTAAACCATACATTTAACTTCTAATAGGAAATTTAAGCAGTTTAAACATTTGTACCTGAATTTATGTTACAAGATTATAAAGATCAATAATACATTAATTGCCATGTCGCTTATTGTTTAGTCTCATTACTATTTATAGAGTAATGACTACGAAATGAAAGTTGCTTGCGACCGCATCATGGTTTGGTTTTAATTATGTAAGGAATAGGATGCTACGACGGAAGTTCTGTAGCATTGCTCTAAGTATCAATTTACATTTTAATAGGCAATTGCTCTGCAGTCGAGTGTAATTTGAGGATTAATGTATGGGCATATACACGTATAATAAAACTAAATGGTTTCAAATGTACTAAATGTGGGAATACACTTAGTATTTTTGGTCATAAAACAAAATACCAAATGTATCTCCATACTGTATTAACATAACTAGCTAATAAGCTATCTTTAAAACTTATTATCTATAAATTTGTATACTTTTGTAAAATGTTTTTTTTTTAAATGACGCAGGTTGGCGTAAATTGGCACTAAGGCACACTAAGCAATAAATTGTGTGGGATTTTACAAACATGAAATTAACGCAAACAGATTACACCTAGACTCGGAACAACACTTTGTGGATCGCACAAAGTATTGTCCTGCGTGGGAATCGAATCCAAGGCACTGGTACGGAATATCGGTATCATAACCACTATTCTTAACCATATTTTGCACAATTGAGTTCAGTAAGATTAAATAATATTTGTGTCACTTCCTTTTACTATCCAACCAATCATACTTTGTTTAACCACCCAGAATAATTAAAGTGTGGCAAGAAGTCTAATAAACGTAGTATTTGGTTTATTCGTCTATTGAGTAGTCCATCGAAATCGAAGCTTTTAACTTCGACGATTCAGCAGATCAATGGTTAAACCATCGCGGTGGCTTCGTTGCAGGTGGCAAACTAATTCCCGATCAGCTTACCCGTGGCTTCGGCTATGTTACCAACTCAATAGTATAAGTCTTATTTTTCAATCTCCATATCATCATCATTATTTTGCTCTTATTCCAATTATTTGGATTTCAAGCAATTACATAGTGCGTCTCTTTTATCGTACATATTGTAAAAGTTATTGGCAATAGTTTTACGATCGGCTGGCTGTCTGATGTTAACCATCCTTGAGAATGTAATTGTTGATCAGATGGTATCAGGTAAAGTTAATTCAAGTCCGAAGTAAGGTTGATAGCCGGGTATCGTAGCCACTACCACACACCATCTATTTTTCTGTATTTTTTTTTCAATCTTTCTATTCTTTTATAATATCTGTATTGGTATTCCTATTGATATTATAGATGTGAATGTTGGTAAAGATGTTTGGATGTTCGAATGTATGTTAATCAATCACCGTAAACAGGTAAATATATTTTGACGGTAATTCGCAGACAAATAGACAATTTCCTGGATTAAAACATTTGATACTTTTCTATTATTAATAATGTATTCATTTGGGATAGTTTAGTGATAATTTTTATATTGTGAAAGTCGCTTTTTAAGCAGAAGCCATAGGCAGAAACTAATTGGATATATATTATTACATAAAATATCCGTGTGATGACGGAGTAAGAATACAACTCACCACACCCTATCGTACCCGTGGGTGATCATAAGAGACGACTCCATCTATCCACCCATCAGCCCGTAAACTTTCACTGTTGGACATAAGCCTCCCCACGAGAGTCCATTTATAATGGAGAGAGACTAACTTTAAGAGACGACTAAGGGATATAAAACGCATACAACACCTATGCAAGAGATGGAAAACTCGAAAAAATACCCTATACCAACTCGCCTGCCCAACGTGGTATAGTAGGTCAATTTCCCTCTCATTACAGAGAAAGCTTGAGTCCAACAGTGGGACATATATGCGTTGAGATGATGATAATCAAAATAAGTAGTCACGCTATATGTAGCTCTAATAAGTTAGAAAAGGTAAAATATCTGTGGGCCCTGATAGGGCTGAGGATGGGTAACTGAAAAAAAACCTAAAACAATATTATGTATAGTTCATTCGAGTAAAGTGGCGACTGCAGTTTCTTTTTATTACTTTTAGTGGCAAACGAGCATACCTGATGTTAAGTGTTACCGCCGCCCAAGCATCTTGCAATATCAGGGGCACAGCTACGCCGCTGCCTACCAATGCACCCCAAACGCACCGTTTTTTTTTTCCTTTGCAGGGTGGACCATGGATGTGGTCGCGCCCCGACAAATCGATCCGGGGCGACAAAAGAGGCGGCGCGCAATCCCATGGACCCACCCTGCAAGCACCTCTCTTCGCCGTATGAGCGGGCCACCGGTACCCGATCTTTGTCTCCCCAAACGCACCTAGAAAGTTGGGCTGCCGGCTCTATCGCTCGCCGAACGAAGCACAGCAGCACATTGCCACTGCTCAGACGTAGATTTTCTGCGAGAGCGTGGTACTATCCCAGACGGACCAGTCCGCGGTTGTAGACAGAGAACTGTCAACAGCGTGTTCCTACCACTACTTATTTTTTGCAGTCACTTAAAGTGTTTGATAATTAGTTTATAAGAGTTTAAATATTTAGATTATGTGTGTACGAGTCCCAAAAACTCGGTAGAGGTGTTACATTAAACAACCACTATTGAGTAAACAACACTTTACATGTATTCATCTATTTATAATATTAATTACAGACAGTTTTGTTAGGCTTGCAAAACAAAATCATATCGCGATGCAGCATTTTTACTAGCGCCATCTAGTTGCATCCGATGAACTATAATTGACTATACAATTAAACAATGTGCTTACAATTTGTCACCCTGTTAGCCTTCATGCTTCTAAACAACAAGTGTAGCCTGCACTTCCAAATAACAATTTTTTAGTACACTAACTAAATAACGCCCACAATCACTGTTCCAGAAAAAGAAGTTTAACAAAACCAAATAAAAACTAAACAAACCCACTGAGTTTCTTGCCGGATCTTCTTAGTGCGAACGCATTCCAATCCGGTGTTAGTTATTTAAATTAATTTACGATTTAATGTAAAAATTGACAATTTGTAAACCCCTGTGGGGTTTATACATAATAAATAAATTGAATTTGAATGCATACTGCAATGTAGGCAGTTGATTAAAGTATTTGTGACTTCTATAGTCTATCTAATCTAAGAAGTGCACTTTGACAGCTGTCAGAGTAAGTTGTCTAGGTATGTGAACCAAATAATCGCTATCGAAAATATCCGATTTTGATGAGAAATCGATATTAATTCTTTGTAATTAATAATCGGTTTATTTTTTATTTTTCAAAAAGGAGATGAAATATTAAGTGCTAAATTAACACTAAACAAATTTAATTATTTCATCATAAAATCTATTCATCATTTTTAGTAGGATTAGGTTAAGTAAAAACAAAAACTGGATTTGGAAATAGCTATTTGTTTAGAATCATTAGTATCTATTACTTGAATTATCACCGTCGCGAACATTAATAATTATATCCTTATCAATAAAATTGTCGAAACGTACATCTCTGTCAAAATCTATATTCGATTAAATATATTAATCTAATATTTTTACCGATTATTTAGATATTCGTGAATTGGAAGTTGTCAAGCACTACTGTTTAGAACGTTATGACGTGATATTGTAAGGTCGTCCATAATAATTACTATTTACAATGTTATTTTAATTTTAAATTAGTTTTACGAGTTTCAATATTACATTATTGTACAAGAAACTCACCCGCAACGTTAATTATGTAAATAACTTAGATATATTGTTTGCAATCATGTGTATACGTTTGACCAAGGTTATTGTGTATTAAAAAATGCGAAACGTCAAAATGCACTTCTTAGATTAGATGAACTATAAGAAACATATATTCTTTTTTTTTTATTGCTGATGGTGGCAAACGAGCAGACAGCACACCTGATGGTAAGTGTCACTGCTGCTCATGGACCTTTGCAATACAAAAGATATAGCTAGACCACTGCGTACCAATACAAACCCCAAACCCACCCCAGTTGGGCTTCCGGCTCTCTCGCTCACCGAACGAAGCGCAATAGTAAATTGTCATTACTCAGACGTCGATCTTCTGCGACGGTGTGGTACTACCCCGGATGGACCGGCCCGCGGCTGTAGACAGAGAACTGTCAACAGCGTGGTCCTATCACTATTAAAATTTTAAATTTGGAATTAACACTATTAAAATTTGGAAAGAAAAATATTGTATGATATACATAAATATTATATTGGTCCCTCAATATCGGCCTCGAGTCACTCAGCGTGCTCTGGAGAGGGTTATGTTTGGTATTTCTCTGTGTAATAAAATTCGAAATACGTGAGACAGTAGAAAGATGAGTATAACCTATATACCCTGAAGAATTAGTAAGTTGAAGTGGTAATGGGCAGATCACAGTACTCGTTGAAGCGGCAACTGTTGAGGAAGAAAGGTTCCTCGAGTGGCGACCACGAAACCGATGACGCTGTGTAGGACAAAACTAGTTGGACTGACGACATCATGAAGGTCGCGAAGCTGTTGGACGTAGGTGGCACAGGACTGTTCTGAGTGGTATTTTTTTAGGCAAACTTATGTCCAACAGTGCTAATTTACAAGCTTAATGGATGAATGGAAGAAACATATTATATAATATAACTAGCAGACCCGGCCAAGCGTTGCTGTGGCTAAGGTAGTCTCAGTAACCCGTGGTGGTTATGCTAATAAATTGTAGCTTATATGAAACGTTTCTACGTTTAACATAGCGCCATCTATTAAATACTTACTCAATCCAGTCAATAGATACTACCATCTGTTAGAATCGTTTGGAGATAACAGATAATTGTGACTGTCAAATATTAGACAAATAATTTGCAATAAAATAATATTGTGATTATAAATTGAGATGGAAGCTATCCTATCTCTTAAGTTGGATCAAACTATACATATTATGCAAATTTGATTCAAATCGGTTAAGTACTTTAAGAGTGCATGGATGATATATGGGCTGTGATGATGATGTGATGATGATGCGGCGGAACTACCGGGATGTAGTGAATATCATATAAAAGTGCTTTACAACGTTTTCGTTTTCCATCAAAATTCCCACAAGATACCATTAACAGTGTAACCATAGCACTGTTGATGATGGTGACAATTTGACTTAGACAATGACTAACCTGAAAGACTAAAAACGTAAAAATAATTATAACTTGACACTGGCACCAATAGCTCGTATAAGTAGCTGATTGCCAATACACAAAGAGAAGAAGAAGAGCATTTATGTGACATCAACCTTTTTAGAGTTCCATATCGAAAAGATAAAACAGGACCCTATTACTAATACTTTACTGTACATCCGTTGCTTCGCCTGTCTGTCACCAGGTTGCTCTCATGAACCGTGATAGTTGGATAGTTGAAATTTTCACAGATGATGAATTTCTTTTGCCGCTACAACGACAAATACTAAAAAACAATAATATAAATATTTAAGGGGGCTCCCACACAACAAAAAGGTAATCTTTTTGCTCGTTTTTGCTCGATATTAATAACAAAAATAGGTAGACGTTTGAAATATTCACAGAATATTTAGTAATATATTCCCTTTAGAAATAAATAATTAAATTAAAATAAAACAAACAGAGAATTTAAGCTCCCGTACAACAAACATATTTTGCCATTTATAGATAATGGTACGGCACCCATCGTGCGCGACTCCGAGTCGCTCTTAGCCGGTTTTTTGAATATAATCGAATTGAGTTTTCAAACGTGTCAAAATAAAATGTCTTTTAAATCAAAATCACTAAGAAGTATTGATATCAACTTTAAAGCAAATCACCCCTAAAATAACTTTCCACCCCTTTTTAACTGGGTTAGGAGATAAATCTCAATAAAATATGAATCACATCTCTCATCAATTCTGTTAAAGAATGTTTATGCAAAATTTGAAATAGATTGAACCAAGAAATCACATTGTCCCATACAAACTTCTGCTCTGCTTTTTCACCCCCTTAGGGATATAATTTCGTATAATTTCGTAAATTCTTAGCTGACCTCTACTCGGCGAAAAAAATATTCCTACCAAATTTGAGGTTTGTAGGACTTATGGTTCCAGAGATATCGTGATGAGTCAATACATTGGTGGAAATCTCTTATATATATATATATTGTAATTACAAACTATATAGCAGGTACTATCATTTGAGTTGGAAATCGGAGTTTTGTATCGAAATTGTAGAGTAAATTTAGAGAGCAAATTGAAAAACTCCGCAGTATTACTTTGTAAGTAAAACCTTATCTTCTTTTTTCCGTCGATATATGCTCCGACATTGAGCACGGATCTCCTTTACAATGAGAGGAAAATTAACCTACTATACCACAATGAAAAACGGTTTGTTTTCTTTAGTGTTTTCCTTAACTTGCAATGATATTATATCCCTTAGTTACCTTTTACAACACTCATGGGAAAGAAAGCGGCATTGTATTATTACTTGGTTAAAATCAGAAAACCAAACCACATTTTATGTTAAAAATAACATAATTTTGATACTAATAAAAAGAAAATAACTTTTATATATGGATTTAGCAATTGTGTGAAGCGGGTAGATATTATGAGGATCTATTTTTTGAAGTTATACTTCTTTTGGCGTGTTAGGAAAAAATGATGAGAGTTAATTTTTACGATGCGCACACCGTCACGAGAAACCGACACCTTATAGAAGTTGCTGAAGTTAGCTATAGTCACAACATTTTAGTTTTTAACTAGATAATGCATTAAGAGAAGAGCGTGTATGAAGAGAATTATGAATGTTGAGGAAGCGAGTGAAGTATGCAGAGATAGAGTTCTCTGGCACTCTGTTCTCTCTGCCTACCCTGTAAGGGATATGGCGTGATGATATGTATGTATGTATGTATAATGCATTATAATAAAACTTTCAATGTATTAAATACCTTTTTTGTATTGTTAGTGTCGTTTTTTTCTACAAACGTAGAATAAGGCGACAGATAAAATTTTTGAAAAGATTTTTATCTAGTTACGCAAAGAAGTAGAACTTCTAACACGTGTACATAAGTACAAACACACTTTTATTTAAGCTATTCACTTCAAGGGCATAATAACTACATTTTAGAGTCGCAATTTGTATATTTCCTATTTCATCTCATGATGCCTATATATCGCAAATAAAATGAACCAATTGTCACTGTATTCATTAATCTATTACGTAGTAATAGATAAAAACGCTGAGTTTCTTGCCCGATCTTCTCAATAGCGGTCATGTTCCAATCCGATGGTAGTTTATTGAATTAATTTAAAATGATGAAACTGACAATGTAATACATATATATAATAATATGGAGGTACCCTCGCGATGCTTATACATAATAAATGAGTTTTGAATTTGCTATAACTAAGCTGGTCAGGCGCTTTATTTCGAGGCTTTATTTCGAGTTTTGCTTATCTTGCATAGATGTATTCATCGTCTCATCATCATCTCAGCTCATATATGTCTCACAGTTGGGCTCGAGCCTCCTTCATAATGGGACCTACTACACCACGCTGGTCAGACGTGTTGGTATAGGGTTTTATTTCGAGATTTCCTTCTCTAACATAGATATTAATGCATTTTATATCCCTTAGTCATCTCGTACGATTACCCACGGGTAAGATAGGGGGTGGCGAATTGTATTCTTACTCTGTCACCACACGGTGGTATTAATATACATATTATATCCTTTAGTTGTCAAAAGAAGCTTTGCTTGATAGGTAGTGATGAATTGTATTCTTACTCTGGTCACCACACGATAAGCAATAACACACCTACAATATTTTTGTTTCGCAACTCGTTAATTAACGATATTTTGTTTTTCCGTTAATTGCTTATGATAAATTAACAATTTACGTTTTACTATTCACATAATTTTGAAAATTCTTTGATACGAGCCGTAGATTTTGAACCCCAGAACAGTATGTTCTGGTTGTGACCTGTATGTATTACTCAGGCATCGCCACATCTCTTGAACTACTAATAATAGTATACCCAATATCAAACTTTTTTCTTTTGCGGTGGACTATGGAGTTGGTCAGGCCCCGCCAAATCGGTCCGGGGCGACGGAAGAGGCAGTACGCGATCCCATAGACCCACCCTGCAAAGCGCTTCTCTTCGTCGTGCGAGCGGGCTACCGCTACCCGATCTTTATCTTCGGTGGTAACCCAATATCCAACCTAGAAATTCAAATATTATACACAAAAATATAAAGGTAATTGTAAAAATTACTCCTTTTTTAATCCGTTCGCATAATTGGTGATGTTGAACAAAATAAAACTGTCAATAGATTAATAAGCCCACTTGCTTATTATGCTGAGATTTGACGCCTTTGATTAATCACACAAAACCAGCTAAACGTGAGAGTTCAAAAATCCGGTGGCACGTAAGGTAGGCACGTTTTGCTTATATTGAAATTCAATAAGGTCAATAGTTGTTGATATTGTAATAATAAGGAGTCATTGATTAGTTTAACACTTTAGTTTATTCACGTTTGCAGCTTATATAATGAAAAATCAGATATCTTCATTCGGATTAAAATATGTAATACATTTTAAAGCAATTTACATACATACATACATATCATCACGCCTTATCTCTTGCAGGTTAGGCAGAGAGCACAGAGTACCAGAGAACTCTATCCTTGCATACTTCACTCGCTTCCTCAACATTCATAATTCTCTTCATACACGCTCGCCGGTTTCGGAGACTCTTGACTCCTCCTTCCTTTCAGTACGTGATCAATCTGGTCTAGGTAGGTTAGTCTCGGTCTCCCCCGGTACCTACATCCTTCCATTTTATATTAAAGCAATTTGGTTTATTTATTCTACTACAATGACATAGTATTGATATAGATAAATGTCACGTGCCTGGCCGAGTATGCCCGGGATGTAATAGGATCGTCAATGGCATCTGCCTCATTAGGAGCAATTCACAACGTCAGGTACGTGACCGTGCTATAGATATGTGTGCCATTCATCTTTATGGAATGAAGTAGGATTCGTAAAAAGTGTGCCTCATCTAATCTATTGAATTTAAGTTTAAGTTTGATTGCAGAGAGATTGTAGTGGTCCAAGTAACCTTCTATGCTGAGTATCGTGGTTTTTATTCCGCGTGGGACAGTTCTTAGTGCGATCCACAAATGATATGTGTTCGTAAAATCCTCTGCGATGTAAGTATTTGTTTCTTAATGCGAATAACGTTGTCTTTAATAGCAAAAAAAAAAACGTAACCTACGAAAAAAGTCAGCATGGGCAGTCGCTATGAAACGAATATTATCTTTGTTTTGTTTTGAAAAAGACCCTGCACTAAGGAAATAGTCCTTGTATTGCGGGGACTTTACAAACATGCAATTAATGCAGACAAATTACACCCAGACTCAGAATAACACTATGTAGATCGCACAAAGTATTGTCCTGCTTGGGAATCGAATCCATGGCACTGGCACGGAAGGTACGGATCTTAACCACTACGCCATCTGTGTAGTCAATTATAAAAGATTATAGATATTTTAAGCCGTACAATCGTACATGTATTTAACATTAGAATGAGCTAAAAATACTAGTGCGTCTTATTACACCAATTTATACGGCTATTTGTAATTGAACGGAGCAGAGTAGTTGAGATTTTGTTTTATATTAAAAAAATAAGACACACATTAATATACTATTAAACTATGTAGGTACGATTATATTTAAATAATTTCATAAAAGCTCTATATATAATATAATTAATGTTAAAATAAAAAAAAAATACCAATACGGAAATGAGATTTTCATTGGGATTTTGGATTTGAAAGTGAAGTATAAATTTATTTATACTTTATAAATATATTGAATTTGTCACTGCGCGACTTCTTTGAGAAGAGAAATTGTATTGCTATATCAAATTGAAAGGCTCACATAGTTTTAAGTTTACCTCCTCTTGCTGCGGTCTTCGTTAATTCCCTAAAGACCACTTATGATATCGACGAGAAAAAGTAAAATTATTGTAATTTAAATCCGTTACAACACGAAAAAAACATTAAATAGTAATTAATTATATCTTGATTACTAATAACTAGTCAAATTAAACTTTAAAAAAAAAATGTAAGCCGACTTCAAAATAAGATTAGCCAAAAACCATACTTAAAACACTAAAAACTGAAAAATAAGATGAACTATTTAATTGTTGTCTAATTCTAATTATGTATTAAATTTTATAAAATATAATTACAATGTATGCTAGAAATCCACTAACACGATTTGAAGTCGGTGCCAAGCTTAAATTAACAAAAAAACAATAAGTTTAATGATATACACACAGGGTGAAAAATTAATAAGAGTAATATGTGCCTATAAAATTTGAGGGTTGCTCTCGATTTCCATGACTTCCCATTATCAGATCATGACTTGGTGACAATGGGACCACCTCTAAAGTATACCCTTTAGAAAGAAAAAATTTTGAAAATCGGCCCACATATTGACAAAAATATCGCTGAACATACATAAAAAAATAAAAATACATACAATGAAACATAGAACCTCCCCCTTTTTGAAGTCGGTAAAAAAGTACGTATTAGTGAAGTTATATTTCCAAGTGCTACTTAGTTACCATATTATTACGGAGTTGTTCATCAAATAATCTTTAATTAGGTCATAGCGACTCTTGGTTGAACGCAATTTACTGTGACATAAATTGCCTGAGCCGTCGTTGGCACACATCTCATTTTAATTTGTATTACATGCAATAACAACATATGTACAGTATTAATTTTCTATTAGCTGAGATCATCGTTGTCACTTTTCTTATCTCACTTACTTGGGGTCGACGCAATACGTACTCTTATTCCATTGTACATATTGTAAATAGTTACTGGTAATAGTTTTATGACAGGCCGCCTGCCTGACGTTAATTTAATTGGAAATGTAATTGTGAATCAGACGACATCAACAGGAGTTGGCTTAGCTCGATATAAAGCTCTTCTTAAAGGCTAGTTGCCTTTTAAAATACACAAGAGCGATGTAAAGGTTGGTAGTATTCGCAACAGCCGCTACACAGCACACTTTTATTGACTGTGATAGCAATCACATGTACAAATTAATTTTCTTATATCTTTTGATCTACTCAATTGTCGAGAATTTTAAGATATTTCTGACTGGAATTGGTTAATTAATGGAAAGTCAGAGATGTCAATTGTTACCAAACTCAAATAGCTAGGTACCACTGTCTTATCTAGCTCTTAAGCACATTTTTTTTGGTATATTTTTTTCTATCTTCGCATTTTTATCTGCTCTGCCTTCGAAGAATAGTTTAATAGTCTCAGCGAATAGATTTTAAATTTTGCTAATTAAATTAATCAAGGTCATGAATAAGGTCCTTGATTAATTTAATTAGCAAATTTTAATATTCAAAGTAAATTTCTTCTCTATATTGTGGATATCCCATCTGTTTGAAGTAATGTTTTACTTAGACTATACATCATTACAGAGATAAAGTTATAATTTAGTATCTAGTTCTTCTCAAAGCTAATGACTAAGATTTGACTACGTAGATGTCAGAATGGTCGAAATATCGACTTCCCGTACCTGCTCGTAGAATAAATTGCAATGCAAATTTTTGTCTATTAATTGCATATTTGTGAAGTCACCCGCTATACTAGAGATTTATGAGAGTGTTGTTTAAAAATGAAAACAAATAAGCAGACATAGTCATGGCAAGGGAAGGAATATTGGAAATAAAACGCTTAGCCCTCATCCGATCAGCGTGTATGATACAATAAAATCAGGAATGAATATAATAAAAAAAAAAAAATCTCGGAAAATCTGTGGAGTTAGGCTGACCGACCGCATTCGTAACGACGACGTAAGAGAGCGAGTAGGTATGAAAGAGAGTATTGGTGTAAAGATGCGAAAGGGAATGCTCCGATGGTTCGGACATGTGGAAAGAATGCCGAACGAACGTCTGGTTAAGAAGATATCTATAGGTACAATGCGAAAGTGGAAGGATGTAGGTACCGAGGGAGACCTAGACTAACCTACCTAGACCAGATCGGTCATGTACTGAAGGAAGGTGGAGTCAAGAGTCTCCGAAACCGGCGAGCGTGTATGAAGAGAATTATGAATGTTGAGCAAGCGAGTGAAGTATGCAAAGATAGAGTTCTCTGGCACTCTGTTCTCTCTGCCTACCCTGCAAAGGATATGGCGTGATGATATGTATGTATGTAATATTTTTTTTACGTATCTATTGCGTAAAATTACAATAAGACAAGAAAACCTCAAAATAAAACCGTGTTATTGTATAGATAAATCAGTCTTCCATAACCAAATTTAAATGCGGTAGGACCACACTATAAACAGTTCTCTATTTAGAGCTGCGAGCCGGTCCGTCCGGGTTAGTACCACACTCTCGCAGAAGATCGACGTCTGCGTAATGGCAATGTGCTATTGCACTTCATTCGGTGAGCGAGAGAGCCGGCAGCCCAACCGGGTGGGTTTTGGGGGCTTGTATTGGTAGGCAGCGGCCTAGCTATAGCCTTGGTTATAGCAAAGGTGCATGGGCGGCAGTGACACTGGCCATCAGGTGTGCTGTTAGCTCGTCTGCCACCATAAGCAATTAAAAAGAAAAAAAAAACCAAAAAGGATTATTTAGAAAAGTTAGATATTTATGAACTAATTAAAAAAGCACGCAAACGTGGTTTCTAACTGTAGGCCTCATAACAAAGCTCAAAGCCGCTCAGCGTGCTATGGAGCGGGCTATGCTCGGGATTTCTCTGCGAAATAGAATCCGTAATACGAAAATCCGCAGAAGAATAGGTGTAACCGACATAGCACGAAAAATAAGCACGCTGAGGTGACAATGCGTAAGCCACATCGATCGACGAACCGATAACCGTTGGGGAAGAAAGGTTCTCGAGTGGCGGACGTCACAGTGTTGGTTGCCCCCGACCCAAGGTGGACCGACGACCTGGTGAATGGTGTCGCTGGATGCAGGTGACATAAAACCGCCCTTTGTGGCGAACTATGAGGGAGGCCTACGTCCAGCAGTGGACGCCA
This sequence comes from Lymantria monacha, assembly GCA_905163515.2. Taxonomy (NCBI): domain Eukaryota; kingdom Metazoa; phylum Arthropoda; class Insecta; order Lepidoptera; family Erebidae; genus Lymantria; species Lymantria monacha. The sequence goes on from LR991082.1 coordinate 23,013,533, forward strand.
AAATGCTGAATAATAATGATGAATTAAAAAAGAAGGAGTTTATGTCTATTTAAAAAATAGTATTATAATGAATGATATAGTCGAGTTTTGATAGCGGTAGAAAATACTAATATTAGTACTGAAGCCAGTATCACGGTTCGAATGCTACAATATTCAGCAATCTATTTTCGGGTAATAGTTTTCGCATCCAAATTTAACGTTGAAACATAAATTTACTCAACTTTAGCTCCCATTGCTATTAATATAAGTACTAACTAAGTACTAGAGAGTAATTTTGGTAATAAAATAAACGATGAAATTACTTCGTAAATGGGAATTAATGATGAACTATTGGTTAAAATGTAAAATCATGCAAGTAAATATAACGACTTTTTTAAAATATGTTCTTAAACTTATATTTTAATACAATTTAGTACATATTTTTAAAACTATATATAAATCGCAAGTAATGAAGATACAATTATAAAAAGTGTTTGATAGCCTCTTGTAACGCTTTCGTAACATTCAAAGTGCGAGCGGCTGTCAATCTAAGTACAAAATCGAACGACGTACAGACGGACACTTGTACTAACATGTCACTCGAAAATATGAATTGTGTCTCTCGCGTATCTCCCATGTTATTTTAAACCTTAGCCTTCATTATCATCATCTTCATCCTGCTCCTATCTTAAATAGTTGGGGTCCACGCAACATGTAATCCTTCATTACCACTGTGTTCTCAAAATTGAATTTGTTAAAGCTTATGTAAACATTCAAACGATGTTTTTATATTAGTTGTACGTATGAATGTGGCTGTCGACTGTTAGCCGCAAAATACAAAATACTCGTATTGATTTCGGAAATACTAAATAGCTGCTGAGATCATCATAATTCTCCTACTTTTAACCCAATTACTTGTGGTCGATACAATATGTACTCTTCTTTCATAGTACATAGGTATATGTAAAATTTATTGGCAATTGTTTTATGACCGGTCGCCTGTCAGACGTCAGCCCTCCTTGGGAGTGTAATTGTTGACCTAACAGCATCAGATAGAGTTGGCCCATGTCGTTATAAGGCTCTGAGTCATTTTTTACGACATCCACGAGCAAAGTAAGGGTTGGTAGTATTAGTAGTCGCTATCACATAGCTAAATAGCTGCTGAGATATAGTCACGTAATATCCAGAAGGTCTAAGTCCATGTAAATAAACTTGTTCACCGTGATCATGATCGCGGATCCTGGGTCAACGTGGGTAGATCAACATAGTCTGACTTAGTTATTTATCTAAATAATTAGAATATCAACTTATTGTGGTAATATAAAGATGAGACTTCACGTAGAATATCGTTACATAGCACACTCAATTTAGTTGTTAATATTTTCGTTGTAGTTCAACAGGTATTAATTTGGATATTGCTATGCAAATTATAAATTCAAATTTATATCTTCGAGTATTATACAAGTAAATAGACAGCATTGCTGTAAATGAAGGCAAATATAAAACAAAACTATATAATAATTAGCCTGCTTGTGTTCATATAGTAGTCCAATTTTTCTTTCTATTATGGAGGAGAGCCGTATTCAATTGGAATTATAGGATGTATATCTATATATAATATTTTGAGAAGAGGAAGGTATAATAGGCTTACATGCATACGTACGTTTTAGAATGAACTGCTTTATAATATCATCGTTTATCAGGCTGTAGACCTTCACTGTTGGTCTTAGACCTCTCCACCAGAATAACACTAAGAACGGTCCTGTGAAATATGTTTATTTTTTTGCATAAAGTGCGAGCCTTTGCATTTATTATAAGAATACTCTATATTTTAATGGAATGTTATTATACAATAATCATTTATTTCTCAGAATATGGTACATTTAGTTGTTAATAAATTGTGCCGCTCACTTAATCTACCGTGAACTGGTGTTATTAAACAAATGGGAATTAAACAAATACTAGGATCCTACTGAGTGTTTTATTCATTATTGCGTCATGTACTGGCAATATATGAAGTTTTTTTTTCAAATATACAGAATTCATAAATATATAGGTAGACAGAGCAGTGCGAGGATTTTTATTTTTTTAGAAAATAGGTCTACAATGTTCTATTTGCTCTGCTCCGTAGAGAGCTCGTACACATTTTATTTTGAGCTATAGATACCATATATACGAGTAATACATTTCACCACCCTCTATCTTACCCGGGGAACTCAGGAACTCGACCGGTTGTCGGACTTGGGGTATAAACCCCTAACTTATTCGTAAGTTTATTTTAATATTCGACCCCCTTCGAATTGTTTAAAATATTTGCAAGTAAATAGTATAAAGAAATCGAAACGACCATAGTAGCGCACATAGTTAGGTCATGTCGTCTTGCGACCAATCTGATCAGCATTAACATCCTGTCTCCCTATCGTATCTTACTGATTGTTCCTAATATACCTATATATATCTATATATAGCCTTTCCGTCTCAATTTTTACAAAAATATTGATTAAACTCTGACTAAACAGCGAAAAATTATAGAAAATGACTATCTCTCTTTACTAATCATTATGCGGTAAAAATACCCTCGCCAGAGAAAAATTAAAATGGGTAATATATCTTATGAGCGATGGATTTCAGTTATACGATGCAATATGTTATCATGGCTTTCAATTACAATATTCGGCTTAGAAAATTGCTGTCCAACAATTTAAAATTTCAAACTTTACGTTCATATGACGCATTGTCCTAAAAGTGTATGACCTCTTTATAGCTTAGAAACTTTCAAATGCCGTATTAATACAGTATTGTGACTTTTGAGACATTCCAATTTTAAAGAGTATTTCCATTGTACCAAGCTTTTATGTGAGTTCAACCTCTTCAGGGTTCCGTACCAAAAGCATAAAACGGCACCCTATAACTAAGACTTCGCCGTCCATCCGTCCATCCATCTGTCTATCACCAGGTTGTATCTCAAGAACCATGATAGTTAGACAGCAGTCAGACAGAAATTTTCACAGATGAAGTGTTTCTGTTGCCGCTATAATGTCAAATACTAAAAAACAAAATAAAATAAACATTTAAGGGGTACTCTCCCATACGACAAACGTGATTTTGGCTCCTTTTTGCTCGATACATTTTTTATTTTCTATTTTTGTACTTTTGCCTTTTTAATTTATTTTTTCAATATTTTAATTATATTTAAATATATCTTCCAAAACACACTAATAAGAAAATACCGAGCAAGGCTCGGTCCTCCAGATATTATATAATAAAAACGGTAATGGCCCCGTATACTAACCCTGGCGTTACTGCACAACTATTTATTTGTCTATCTGTCGTATACACTATTTCTGAGTTTTTAACTATTTTTGTAATAAGTGTACTTTGTTGACGATCTGTTAGATAGCTTTTTTACCAGTTATATGTATTGCCTCGTATTCCATAACTTTCTAACTTGCAGAGCAGCCGCTTATGTGAAACAAAATCAAATGCTATTATTACTTCTTATAGTCTTGTTATTACTTCTCAAATTCTTGCGCCTTTATTGCTGTGTGGTAGCGGCTACGAATACTACCAACCCTTACTTTGCTCGTGGATGTCGTAAAAGTCGACTAAGAGCCTTATAACGACCCAGGCCAACTCTATCTGATGCCGTTTGGTCAACAATTACATTCCCAAGGAGGGTTGACGTCTGGTAGGCGGCAGGTTATAAAACTATTAGCAATAACTTTTAGAATATGTACTATGAGAGAAGAGTACATATTGTATCGACCCCAAGTAATTGGGATAAGAGTAGGAGAATGATGATGATGATGATTTTTGCGCTTTATTTTTGTAGGAGTAAGCAACTATAAGCTTACTTACATTTCTCCACCTATAAAAATGTAGGAGAGTTTATTATTAATAACGTTATTAGTTTATTAAAAATTAAAAAAAGTATTATTGAATTTTAGAAATTATGTTTCCTTTATACTTAGTTAAATGCTTATTATTGCCGAAAGCAGAGGGGAAATAATGCAATATTTCTCAATTTTATTTTGAATCCTACACAAAACAGCCAAAAGCCTTTTATTAATTACCGGGCACAGTTTAAACTTTAAGTCTGCCGCTAGAAATTCCCCGCAAAATCCCTCGAACAAAAAAAAAAAAAAGAAAAATCTAAAAGAACGCTTTGCGGTGAAGTCTTGGATTGCATCTTCACCTCATCTAGTGCTTCATTGGCCTCTTTGTTGTATTATAATATTATATAAATTCAATGGGCAAAAGATTAAGAAAGTGTAAACGGTTGCATTATTTATAGTCTGAGTGATCCAAATCGGGATTAGTTACTTACTTTAGGAAGCCACCTATTTTAGCAGGCAAAGCTTATATGTGTTGAGTTGTTATATTTGTTACTATCTTTATTTTATTGTTGTTTCTTTTCTTATATATCTTATAATGCTGGGTAAATAAATTTAAGCATGTCTTCGCTTTAAAATATTGCTTTTAATCCAAATGTAAGAGAGTATTCTCTCTATGACGGAGTGGAAATCTTAGGACTAAGAATACTTCTCTTGTTCATGGATATCATAAAATGCGACTAAGAGATGTGATAAGCATATAACATTGGGAAAGGGAATACTAGACGTAAAATTCTATACCAAGCCGTTGAATCAGGTAGATCACTTTTCATCCCATATATGAGCTGGAATAATGATAATAATATATAAGTGCATAAGTTATTTATTTGCTGTTAGATATGGTTTATACATTTATTAAACTGGAGTCATCACGTCTTCTTTTTTTTGTAATAGCAATCAGTTACTGAGCTCATTAATGTAAGCTTTGAATATTTTAAGTGACAAGTTTTTATTTATAAATTTTCACTTCATTTAAAGTCATTTTCCATAAGTAGGCCAAATCGTCGTCTTCAACAGTGCAATGGCCAGGATGTTAATGGTATCTTTTGAAAATTTTGGTGGAAAACAAAAACATGTATAAAGCACAGTTATATCATATATACTGCACCTCAGCATTTTATTATTACATAAAATACCAACAAAATTATTTAATATAATACGTTAAATTACTAAGATATTGAATATAACACAATACTACCATATGAAGCTTTCACATTGCTACCAGAAATCCGAGTTAATATGTAAATTTCTGTGACAATTAAATTGTTGTTATACATAGAATAATCATCATCATTCAGCCTTTCGCCGTTCACGCAGTTATAAGTTAAAAATAAAATATCTAATAAAGCAGATCCTTCTATTATATGTCTCGAATTGCTTCTTTAATTATGTGGATGCAGCGTTTGAAACATTCTTCGGACCTTGACCGATGTTGTGGTTGGCCACTCTATGTTATTGATGATACAATAATGAATTCTATCGAAACGCATACTCTAATATTTATACGAAATATATTACATAGAATCTGTTTCGTTGTACTAGTGTATACATTTAAATTTGTTGGCTTCTTTGTCAGTCAAATAATAATGCTCAGCATTGTAATGGGAAAAGGTTGTCAAATTGTTGCCAGAATTACTATTATTTTTTGTTTGGAGTTATGGCTTGGTTACTTTTTACCAAATTACTAACTTACTTACCTTACTTACTTCGCTTACCTCACTTACTTCACTTACCTCACTTATCTCACTTACCTCACGTACCTCACTTACCTTACTTTGATAAGTAAGTACAATGCCATGGCCACACTGTTAAAAATACCTTATTGGAATTTTAGTAAGAAACGAAAACGTATGTAAGAAACTGTTATATGATATTCACTACATCTTAATACTTCTTCAAGAGCACCACATGACTCTTCCTTTCCCGGTAAAACGCCACGAATACAATTTCACAGTTAATTAACCAACATAGATTAATTAACGATGTGTTTAGTTTAAAATTTAATAATGACTTAAATAATATATATATATATATGTATATATATATATATATATATATATATACCTTTCCGCTGAGCGAAACGATAAGAAACGGACGTGTCGCTGGTTACTGTTTTATTCGAGTGTTATAATTGGTTTACGTGTAGTGTTTAATAAAATTTAATATGATTGCTATGTTGCGGTCATCTAATAAAACAAATTCTAATCCCGATTTATCCTCGTGGTGTGGATCTAAGGAACCTATGGCGTTGATTTGAAAGAGGAAACATCCTGATTGTAATTGCTCTGCAACAAGTGAAATTACCAAAGCTATAAAGGAGTTACGTTGTGAATTGGATGAAAAACTGACTGACTGACTACATTGAACGAGAACATCATTAGCACAATCAAAGCAGATTTGAACATCTTTAGGTATGCTTCTTTTGAAATTAAAAATGAAATTAACATATTGCGATCAGAACATAATAACTTCAAGAAACAGATATTTAACTTAGAACACTTCATTCAATTCCACTCCGATCAGTACGACGATCTGAAGCAGCATATATACGGTAATATCGATACCAGAACATCATTGGTTAACAAGGTGGACGAAAAAGTTGCCAGTCTAGAACAAAAAATTGAGTCTCTGGAGCAGCAAGCTCGACTTAATAACATTGAGATATGTAATGTTCCCGAGAAACGTGATGAAAACCTACAGGAACTAGTTAGATTTATCGGCACTGCCATCAAATGCTCAATATCTCCTCAAGACGTCCTAGCCGTGTATCGCGTACCCCATGCTGGCCTGGATAACAAGAGGCCCAAGAATATTATCGTGAAGCTAGCCTCTCGTACCCTACGTAACACTGTTTTAAGTGCATATCGCCTAACTAAAAACTTAAAATCGGATAACGTAGGTATATCTGGCACTAGCCAAAGTATTTATATTAATGAACACCTCACTTTGTACAATAAAAAATTGTTTCGTCCGTGTCGTGAAATGGCTAAAAAGTGTAATATTAGGTATGTCTGGATCAAAAATGCAACCATTCTTGTAAAAGAAACCGATAGTTCTAAAACCTTTCCCATACGATGTTACGATGATATGAATTTATTTTCACAATCGAAACTTACCTAATATTTGCATTTATATTTTATTGTACAAAGGTATCGACTATAATAATGCTATATTTTTAAAATCTACTGTTATAAATGTTTACATTAATATGTATGTGCATGATAAAAGTTTGTGTAAAAGTATTCTGTTTAAAACAACTCTTTCTTATATTGTTATTGGACTTATTTTTCGTTATTATTGTTCAATACATCACAACTGTTTAATAATATTTATTTGTTTAACTTATTTTAGAATTAGTTATTATTATACCCCCATATTGCTTCACTTAGTTATAAAAATTATTGTTGACTTTGTTTACAAGAATAATTATTATAAATCAAGAGAAACTGACTCCAAGTTCTTAAAATTACCCTCATTTTTTATTACAAATAGTGTGAGTATATTTTCTGTGGCCTATTCTTTTATACCAGTTAATACTTTCCTCGATGGATACTAATATTGCAATTTACTACCAAAACTGTAGAGGCATCCGAGCAAAGTTGCACACATTATTTATGAATATTCTATCATATTCATTTGATGTTATAATATTGACTGAGACTTGGCTCACATCTCCTATTTCAGATGGCGAGTTTAGAGATGAGTGATATTTAGTTTTTAGAAACGACAGGGATCGCATTTCTAGCGGTAAAAGTGATGGTGGAGGTGTAATAATAGCAGTGTCGCGAGAGTTACGACCTTTAAGATTGCTAATGCGTTCGTCAAGCACTAATCTCGAACATGTTATGGTTCAACTCCATGGGTCACACAATAACACATTCCACGTTATCAGCGCTGCTTACATACCGCCGCGCTCTGCAGACGATATTTATATAAGTCACTTTGACTTGTTAGAAAATATTATAACAGATTCCAGTATTGAATCCTTTTACATAGTAGGCGATTACAACCTACCTGATATTGAGTGGCCGGAAAGTAATGATTGTGTTTCTATGCTACCATTGAACAGCATTGTTAGACATCTAATCAATATGATGGCAACTAGCAACGCCTCACAATATAACGTTTTTAAAAATAGTCAGGGTCGTGTTTTAGATTTATTTATAAGTAATACCGAGTATCATATTAATTCTACGACAGCATTATTTCCACCAGATTCCTATCATTCTCCCTTTTTTGTTACTACATCACTCTCAAATCATAATAATATATTAAAACCTAAGATTTAAAAAAAACCTAATTTTTATAAGGCAAATTATGTTGATATTAACAAAGAAATAGAGAAATTGGACTGGGATCACCTTTTTTACCATCTTCAAAGCGAACAAGCTGTTAATATTTTTTTATGAATATGTATATGGAATAATTAGAAAACATGTACTTGAAGTACCCGACCCAAGTCTTCGCGTTTTCCTGCCTGGTTTACACCGTCTCTTATAAATATTTTCAAAAATAAGGAGCGCGCCTGGGTTCATTGGAAAAAACAAAATAATTTGTCCGATTATGAACAATTTTCAATATATCGTAAACGCTTCAAACAACAATCACAGCAATGTTTTAAAAATTATATAAAAACTATTGAAGATAGCATACAAGTGGTATGCTATCATATATAATATAAAAAACTTCTGGGCATATATTCGTCGTCGAAAACATTCAAGTCTTCCAGCCAATATGTATTATCAGAGTGTGTCTTCTAATGATCCAGTACAGGTTTGCCTACTATTTTCCAACTACTTCAACTCTGTCCATGAGCATTCTAGCTTTGACCCTAAACGCTGGATGCCACCCGATGACAGTGCAGATAATTCTAACTGTCTATCTGATATTAGTTTGAACAAGGTGGATATACATTAAGCATTGTCGACTCTTAATGTAACTAAAGGTCCCGAACCTGATGGCTTGCCTCCAATTTTCTTTAAAAATACGGCGGCTAGCATTTGTAGTCCTTTATATATACTGTTCAACAAATGCTTGAGAGAGGGAATTTTTCCAAGTATCTGGAAAAGAGCTCATATAACGCCGGTTTTTAAAAATGGCGACAGAAATAATATAGAAAATTATCGGCCTATATCTATTTTGTCCACCTTGTCTAAGCAATTTGAGGGTCTCGTACATAGTGTAGTATTTTCACACGTAACGTGATAATATCAGAACAACATGGTTTTATTAAATCCAGATCTGCTGTAAGTAATCTCATGGTTTTTACACAATATTTATTTGAAAATATGGATAATCGTGTGCAGATCGATGTAATTTACATGGACTTTCAGAAGGCATTTGACAAGGTAGATCATAAGCTACTTATGGATAAGATAGCCTACAACGGTATTAAAGGTAACTTGCTTAGATGGTTCACATCGTACATTTTTCATAGGACTCAAAAGGTGGTAGTCAGTGGATATGAGTCTCCATATATGGCCATAGAATCTGGGGTACCCCAAGGCTCGGTATTGGGGCCTTTGTTATTTATTTTATTCTTTAATGATATCAAATCTTGCATCATACATTCAAAATTCCTATTATACGCGGATGACATAAAATTATATAAATCTTGTAAAAGGATTCAGGATTGTTTATTGATTCAGGAAGATTTACATAAACTTTCTCAATACTGTACTATTAATAAATTACAGGTCAATGTAACAAAGTATAATTTTATGTTCTTCACTAAGAATAAATATATTTTGAACTATAGTTTTTTTTTTTTTTTTTTTATTGTCTACGGTGACAAACGAGCAAACAGCACACCTGATGGTAAGTAATGCTGTTGCACATGGACCCAGCAACACCAGGGGTACAGCCAGGCCGCTGCCTACCGTGAAGGAAGAGCTCTTCTTAAACCTCGTTTTACACTGAGAGACATGATTTTGACTAAAGTCGATGTTACACGTGATCTGGGCGTCATTCTAGACTCAAGATTACACTTTGATTTGCACATTCAAGCCATCATTAGCAAAGCCTTTCAAATGTATGGTTTTGTCATGCGTTCTTGTTTAGATTTAAAAAGACCTGCGAGTTACCTACACTTATACAAAACTCTAATCCGATCCCGGTTGGAGTATGCCGTACCTATATGGAGTCCTTTTTACGAAAAATATAAATATAGCATAGAAATGGTCCAGAAAAAGTTTTTACGTAATATGCATTATAAATGTACTCACAGTCAGGAGTCTTATGTAGATTTATTGAATTTATATAAATTATTAAACTTGGAGTCAAGACGTAATTTTATAAAAGTCACAATGCTACATGGTTTATGCAATAATAAATATGATTGTATTGAACTAACCAACTTTGTTATGTTGTACCCAGAATTGTCACTCGGAGGCAAGCACGTCTGGCAGGGGCGGTACCGTCTCGCTTTGTGAGATGGCCGCCTGGCAGGGCGACGCCCGCCGTGACGTTATTGCCCGTTGGGCAATCCGGCTGGAAAGGCCTCGGTTCGGTGTTCGGACCATCGAGGCCTTCCGGCCGGTGCTGATGGAGTGGTTGGGTCGACAGCACGGAGTCCTTTCCTTCCGACTGGTGCAGGTCTTGACGGGCATGGTTGCTTCGGCAAGTACCTGCACACGGTCGTGAGGAGGGAGAGGATACCGTCCTGCCACCACTGCGATTGCAACGAGGACACGGCGCAGCACACGCTCGAGGTCTGTGTGGCCTGGGCAGAGCAGCGCCGTGAACTCGTTGCGATCATCAGTGCCGACCTGTCGCTGCCGACCATTGCTAAGGCGATGCTCGACAGCGTCAGGAACTGGGACGCGGTCGCCGCCGCCGGAAGGAGATGGCGGGGCGACTCCGAGAGGAATTCCTCTTCGGTGAGACGCTCCGCCGCCGGCGCCTGGGGCGGCGTAGGCGCGAGTATCTGCGCCTAATGCCGCCCTAGCCGAGGCCGCGGGTGACTGGACCGGGGAATACTCCTTCACCCGCAGAGAGGCTGACCGCGTGAGGGCGACGCGAAGGGGGATGGTACCCGAAAGGGTAACCCGCCGGGCTGGCCGCGGAAGGCAAGGAAGCGGTACCAGTGGCCGGCCCAATGGCGATGGGGAGGGAATACGGTGAGTTATGGGGCCACACGCTGCCCTTCCGTCATCCCGGACGGTGCGGACGTGTGACCGGGCCATAGCCTACCAAAAAAAAAAAAGGCAAGCACGTATAACTCTGCTATTTTATTTAGGTAAATGTAGAAAATACCAATGCAGGTGAACGGGCTCCCGTCCGTTGTTTATTAGTTAACTATGATTCTCATTTCAAAGATATAGATATATTCGCTTTCTCGGAATTAGTTTTTAAAAAAATGGCTATTGTTGTGCTTACAGATCAGAGTGACAATGCCTGAGATGGTAATTAACTCAATTTACAAATTAAAACTTATAGGGCATGTCTATTGTTTTTGTTTTTTATTGCGTAAATGTGTATATGTGAACAATGTTGTGAGTTATACTTTCTTACAATTTAGTTATTTAAGTTACTTTTTTAACATTACACTGTATAGCTGTTTTTGTTCCAAATAAATATATATATATATATATATATATATATATATATATATATATATATATATATATATGTATATATATATTTCCACAAAAGGTAGGTACAATTTCTAGTAGAAAAATATATTTCATCTACTGTAATTTGTTTTATATTATCTTACTGACACAGCAAAGGCGTCAAGATGTCTAAAATGTTTACCAATTTACGCTGTCAAAATGTACAAGGAAATAACAATGTAATTGTTCATTATAAAATGAATAATAAATAGTAAAATTGTTAAAAAATAATGATTATTTTTTTTGTAATAGATGTATTAATATCGGAATAAAATTAATTTAATTGCTCATATGGTGATGTATTCAAAGTACTTGTGTTGTGGGTTCAATCTCTATTTATTGAACTTTTTTAGCGCTGTTGTGCACTTTTTTGGGATGGTAAAAATTGTTAAACTCAGGACGTCAGGACACGTGACCTGATCGAAAATTCGTAAGACGGAGGCAGAGTAGATCGTAGAAGAGAAAGTAATAATATAAAATGTGTATAATATAATATATATTATTTAATGTCTATTTATTATATAGTCACACCCATACATACTTCCTTTTCCTTCGTATTCTTTTTTCATAGGTTTTAAGTTTTTATTTCTGTCGCCAGTCCTCGTGACTGCTTTGTCTTTTTTTTTCCAATAAAAAATACTTTTGGCGATCTACATATGATTGTTATAAGTGTCTATGGTATTTGTGTCCGTTAATTATATAATTTTCGTCGTTTCATTTTTCAAAGTTTCGAGTGATACAAGTATTTAGTTCTTAATGGGATGTTATCTAGAAAAATAATTTATTAATGACGAACAAATTGTAGCTTTATCTCTAACACGAATTTCAGCCTTAAAAGTTATACTGTACCTTCAAGAGAGTATGTATAAGACCTTATAATAATATGTGTAATAATATTCTAAGTCGTAAGATATATAATTTTACATTTCTTTTTCATTTCATTGTTCTTGATATTTTTTTCATTTCGAGATTAATTTTAGCAAAAACTGAACAAACGTAGAATCACTATTATATTCAACGAAATACTGTAAAACTACGTATAGTAATGGAATAGCATTACGATTATTGCTCTTCAATACCTTTAGGTGTCGTAAATAATCATCAAAAGAATAGTTAAGAACTTTGCAAAAGACAGAAAAATATATGAAAAAAAAAACAAAATCAAAACGTCTGGTTAGCGTGGCAATGAATTATAATTTCTCGGGACCTTTACCAATGGGTATCATCTTCGTGGTAATAAAACTTGAAATAAACTGATAGACCAACCCACGTAACCAGCGTGGTAAATTAGGTCAATAATTGCCTTCTACTCTGGCTCAAGCTCAACAGTGTAGGTGTTCTGTGGCCATGGTCTACGGTGTTCAATCTAAAAAACTTAAAATAGTTTTAAATATTTGGTATATTGGATGATTTAATTATTTTTGACAGATAAGAAACATCATAATCACCATTCTCCTACTCTTATCCCAATTACTTGGGGTCGATACAATACGTACTCTTCTCTCATATTACATACTGTAAAAGTTATTGGCAATAGTTTTATGACCGGACGTCTGCCAGACGTCAACCCTCCTTGGGAATGTAATTGTTGACCAAATGGCATCAGATGGAGTTGGCTCAGGTCGTTATAAGGCTCTTAGTCGTCTTCTATGACATCCATGAGCAAAGTAATGGTTGGTAGTATTCGTAGCTGCTATCACAGCACTAAGAGATAGATAAGGCACATACATACAATATTTTAACAATATTGTGCATTGTTAAATTACTAGTCCAAAAACAGATTTAAAAGAAGTCATGATAATAAATTTACAATTTAAAGATAATTTACAAAAGGTAAAAGAGCAATAAGAACTTTAAGTTTACATTTTAGTATAGCTTATATTGGTTATGATCAAATTATGCAAACAACCCCAAGAACCTTCGATTATATTTGGGTTCAACTCACTTAGTTATAAACTCAAAATCAATGTCTCTCATCAAATATTTATCGAGATGAAAAGCTCCCAAACGGCTTTAATGTAAAATAATCATAATTGTAAGATTTATGATGAAAGCTTTAATAAATTGAGTAGCTTTTGCCGTGGTAGATTTAATAGGAGGCAGATTGCCAGAGAATTATATATTTTATTTTCAGTACCATTGATATAAAATTCTACCCTCACCAATAAAAGTGTTTTTTTTTTTTTTTTTTTTCGGAGCGGTTATATCAAGTGGAATTATAACATACAATCGTTGCACCATTTTTTTTTTGGCGACAGGCTAAGGTACTCTCGGATTCACTCCGCCGCTTCTTTCTGCGATATGACGTACTCGCAGAAGGCGACCGCGTCCCAATTCCTCTCACTTTCACGACCGCCGGCAGCGAGAGGTTTTAACAATAACAATCGTTTCACCATGTAATTAAGTCCCATTTTATTATATATATATATATATAAATAATATATGGTGATTTAGGTTGCTACCAGTGAGCAATATTTATATTAAAATTAATATAAAAAATGTATAACAAAGATATTTTTAGTTATTTTATCCGAATTTTAAATATTGTTAAGTTAGAGCTAACTATAGATTATATCTCTGAATCTATTATTTTGTTAACATAAACGACCTTAACTTGTCATATAGGATGTAGATTTAATTAGTCGCTTTCTAAACCGCAACGGTTCGAAATTAAACTATATTCATAGAAATGTTTGTGATTTCAAATAGAGGGGTGCCACTGTTATTACATTTAGAATTATATTATAACACATCTGTTAGTTATAATATCGATGTGGATAATACATACATACATACATACATATCATCACGCCATATCCCTTGCAGGGTAGGCAGAGAGAACAGAGTGCCAGGGAACTCTATCTCTGCATACTTCACTCGCTTCCTCAACATTCATAATTCTCTTCATACACGCTCGCCGGTTTCGGAGACTCTTGACTCCACCTTCCTTCAGTACATGACCGATCTGGTCTAGGTAGGTTAGTCTCGGTCTCCCTCGGTACCTACATCCTTCCACTTTCGCATTGTATATCTTCTTAACCAGACGTTCGTTCGGCATTCTTTCCACATGTCCGAACCATCGGAGCATTCCCTTTCGCATCTTTACACCAATACTCTCTTTCATACCTACTCGCTCTCTTACGTCGTCGTTGCGAATGCGGTCGGTCAGCCTAACTCCACAGATTTTCCGAAGAGATCGCATTTCGACCGCATTAATTTTACTTTCATACTCTTTTCTGCATACCCAACTCTCGCTTCCATACAGTAATGTTGGGACAAGCACTGCGTTATGTATTGCTACACGTGCCTTCTGGCTGAGGTGGTGGCTGCCGAGAAGTTGCCCCAACGCTCCGTTCACTCTATTTCCCGCATTCACTCTTCGCTCTATATCAGTGGTGTACCGTCCATCTCGGCTAAATCCACATCCAAGATATACAAATTCATCCACTTGCTCTAGTACATCATTACCTATTGTTACTCTTACATCTGTTCTGGCTTCATCTCTTTCAAAGACCATTATTTTGGTTTTGCTCACATTCAGGCGTAGACCCCTTTTCTTACAATCTTCTGTCATTGTGTAGACTAGGGTCTGCAGGTCAGTCGCTGACTGTGCCAGCAGGACTGCATCATCTGCATAAAGCAGAGCAGAGACCACTGAGTCACCCATCTGGACTCCCACATTCATATCGTTCAACCTTTGGAGACATTTATCCAGATATATGATAAACAGCCTGGCTGATAGAACGCAGCCCTGCTTAACGCCGATATTGACGTCAAACCAAGGCGACATTCCATCATCCAGCCGCACACACGCTCTACAGCCCATGTAACTGGATTGCACAGCCTGCAGCAGTTTACCGTTAATACCATACTCCGGTAAAATGTCCCAAAGTTCCTTTCGTACAACCGTGTCAAATGCTCTCTCCAGATCCACAAAACTGCAGAAAACCCTCTGACCTAGGGCCAGATGCTTCTCCACAATGTTGCGCAGAGAGAACACTTGATCCATGCATCCCCTTTCACTCCTGAAACCTCCTTGAGTCTCACACAGTAAACCATCGGACACCATCCTCATTCTCCTTTCAATAATTTTACCATACACTTTTGCTGCCAAACTGGTCAAGCTTATGGCTCTGTAATTTGCGCAGACATAACGTGAACCCTTGTTTTTAAACAAAGGCACGATGACTGCGCTATTCCAGTCCCCGGTAACCATTCCCGAGCTCCAACATAAATTAAGGAGCAACAGGAGCGCCTCCCGGACACAGGAGCTACCAAGCTTGATCATCTCGGCAGACACCATATCAATGCCTGCTGCCTTACTATTTTTCAAACTTCTTATCGCCCATTCAATTTCATCCATACTGATGCCATCGGAGGACGCCGTCGCCGAATGTTGATCTACTAGACCACATGCGACACCGGCGCCAACCGTAGCATCCGCATACATATCGCCAAAATATTCACTCCATCGGCTTAACACGTCTTGTGTTTGTGTAAGAATGTCTCCACCTTTAGACCTTATTTTTTCATTCTGAAGGCTGATCAACCACCCCGAGACTTCTTCACCTCCCTCCAAAAGAGTTTGGTGTTACTCTCGAAGTTTTTAGTCAGCCTATCTTCTGCACTCATACTTGCTCTATCACGTTTCTCTTTCACTAAGGCCTTGGTGTCATTCTTACATTGCCGATATATTTCTTTCTTCTGTTCAGTCATACTGTCATTCAGATTCAAAGAAGAGACATAGTCCTGCCACGCTTTCTTCTTTTGCTCTACGGAAGCTGCCACTTCCGCCTCCCACTATGCATCACCATTTGTGTTTCTATGCTTCTTTGAACTTCCACATACTTCTTTCGCTGTGTCTACCATACTCTCTTTCAATACTCTCCAGCATTCTTCAATGTCCGATTGCGGCTGGCTTGCCATCGTCAGCCGTTCTCGGACACCCTCTGCATACTTTTCTCTTACACACTCTTCTTGCAACCTTTCAACCTTTATTCTTTCAAGCCCTCCGAAGTGGACACGCTCTCGCCAGTGCCTCCACTTTCTGAACAGACCACTAAATCTCGCAATAACGAGATAGTGGTCCGTATCGACTGTGGGGCCCCTGTAGGCTCTTGCGTCCAATATTTTGCTTCGGAGGCGACTGTCTACCAAAATTTAATCTATTATCCTTTTCTGTTCATTCCTTCTCCATGTATACTTTAGCTCTACGTCGAGAATGGCACGAAATTTCAAAAGTATTTCTTTTCTTTCATTACAAGCTTATATTTAGTTTCACCTGTCCCGTTGTCTATAATCAAATCTTGCAAGTTAAATTTGATCCACTTCTCGGTTTCCGATTGAGCTGAAATTTAGCATGCATATATAAATTGGATGACAATGCAATATTATTGTGACATAAAGCTGATCTGATGATAGACCTGGAAGCTGGCCATAGGAACTCTGTAATTAAACGACGCAACCCTTTCGAGTTTGGGCTTATTTGATTTGTCTTGACGATTACTTTAATAATATATGGTAACCAGGGTTTGACGATGGATCTGGAAGCGGGCCAAAGAAACTCTGTAATTAAACGACGAACCTCATAGAGTTTGGGCTTGTTTGATTCGTCTTGACGAGTACTTTGATAATATATGCTAACCAGGGTCTGACGATGGACCTGGAAGCTGGCCATAGGAACTCCGTAATTAAACGACGCAACTCCATCGAAATTAGGCTTATTTGATTCGTCTTGGCGAGTATTTTGATACTATATCGAAACCAGGGTCTGACCATGGACCTGGAAGCTAGCCATAGGAACTCCGTAATTAAACGACGCAACCTCATCAAGTTTAGACTCGTTTGATTTGTCTTGTCGAGTACTTTGAAACTATATCGTAACTAGGGTCTGACGATGGACTTAGAAGCTGGTCATAGGAACTCCGTAATTAAACGACACAACCCCATCGTAATTGGGCTTATTTAATTCATCTTGGCGAGTACTTTAATACTATATGGAAACCAGGGTCTGATCATGGACCTGGAAGTTAGCCATAGGAACTCCGTAATTAGACGACGCAACTCCATCGAGTTTGGACTTGTTTGATTCGTCTTGACGAGTACTTTGATACTATATGGTAAGCAGGATCTGATGTTGGACCTGGAAGCTGGCCATAGGAAAAAGAAGGTGCTAAAGGTGCTAAATATTCTAAATCATATCATCCAAATGTAACACGCTTTTATTTATAAAATTGGGACTGTGATAGAAACGGGAAGATTTAATAATTATGGTGTATAGTTTTAGTGTTAAAAATATATAATTATGTAGGTACGATATGGAATTATTTTGTAGTAGACGAAGAAGCTTAATTATCGTTAAAGGTTACAATGAACTTATAAAGTGTTATATGTCTTATTAGAGTTAATTTATTTTTAACTTTTTATTTTATTTTATTAGCAAATAATAAAAGCTTGTTTTTTAAAAAAGATTTTGTCTTTAATTTTATTTTTGTTTCTGGCATTGACTAATATGAGGCGTGCACTTTTGGATTTTCCAAATTATTTTATATTTAGTGTTATTCATAAAATATATTTAGATATTAAAAAACATATAAAATAATAATTGAGGGGCATAGTCCGGAGCGTTCTCGTTCGCGTCCCCTGCCAGTCTAATTAGACTGCTAATCCGGCTCGATATGCGTACCGCAATGCGGGTTAAGGCGTCCCCCGGAGGCGACGCGTGCCGACCCGCCCCCGTCGGTACGAACTTAGGCAGTTGCGGCGATGGGGGCCGCCACCTATCACGCCTTGCCCAGTCAGGCGAGTCGAGGAGAGCAGAGTGCCGGGTGGGCACGTGGAATGTGAGAGGTTGTGTGGAAGGTAAGTTGCACGAGCTGATATCCGTCATGGCGGATAAACAGCTAGACGTGCTCTGTGTAACAGAGACCAAGCGAAGGGGCAGCGACGCCTGCGATCTTCCTGGTGGCGGGATGGCTCTGTGGTCTGGTGTACCACAGAGCGATTGAGCCAGCATGGGGGTAGGAGTGCTGTTGTCCTCTCGCTTGGCCTCAGGTGTGAAGGATTACGGAATGTATGATCCCAGACTTCTTTGGGTCCGTATAAAACTAGGTGTCACCAAGGTATTCATCATTCACCATGGTATCATTCAAGGTATCAAGGTTGTAGCATATGCTCCCGTAGGATCCTCGGTGGCATCAGACCTAGAGAAGTTTTGGGACAATGTTAGGGAAGTTCTGGATATGGCAGAAACCAGTGAACGCGTGATTGTATGCGGAAATTTGAACGGATGGGTGGGGACCAAGCGTTCCGACTATGAGGACGTACTTGGTCCATTTGGTGATAAGAGAGTGAACGACGCAGGTAGGCTCATAGCGGATGTATGCATGGAGAGAAACCTTATTATGTCAAACACATTTTTCCAACATAAGGACATCCACATGTATACATGGAGAAGGAATGAACAGAAAAGTATAATAGATTTAATTTTGGTAGACAGTCGCCTCCGAAGCAAAATATTGGACGCAAGAGCCTACAGGGGCCCCACATTCGATACGGACCACTATCTCGTTATTGCGAGATTTAGTGGTCTGTTCAGAAAGTGGAGACACTGGCGAGAGCGTGTCCACTTGGGAGGGCTTGAAAGAATAAAGGTTGAAAGGTTGCTTCTTGCAAAGGTTGCAAGAAGAGTGTGTAAGAGAAAAGTATGCAGAGGGTGTCCGAGAACGGCTGACGATGGCAAGCCAGCCGCAATCGGACATTGAAGAATACTGGAGAGTATTGAAGGAGAGTATGGTAGATACAGCGAAAGAAGTATGTGGAAGTTCAAAGAAGCATAGAAAAACAAATGGTGATGCATGGTGGGATGCGGAAGTTGCAGCTTCCGTAGAGAAAAAGAAGAAAGCGTGGCTGGACTATGTCTCTTCTTTGAATCTGAATGACAGTATGACTGAACAGAAGAAAGATATATATCGGCAATGTAAGAATGACACCAAGGCCTTAGTGAAAGAGAAACGTGTTAGAGCAAGTATGAGTGCAGAAGATAGGCTGACTAAAAACTTCGAAAGTAACACCAAACTCTTTTGGAGGGAGGTGAAGAAGTCTCGGGGTGGTTGGTCAGCCTTCAGATTGAATAAAATCAGGTCTAAAGGTGGAGACATTCTTACACAAACACAAGACGTGTTAAGCCGATGGAGTGAATATTTTGGCGATATGTATGCGGATGCTACGATTGACGCCGGTGTCGCATGTGGTTTAGTAGAACAACATTCGACAGCGGCGTCCTCCGATGGCATCAGTATGGATGAAGTTGAATGGGCGATAAGAAGTTTGAAAAATGGTAAGGCAGCGGGCATTGATATGGTGTCTGCCGAGATGATCAAGCTTGGTGGCTCCTGTGTCTGGGAAGCGTTCCTGTTGCTCCTCAATTTATGTTGGAGCTCGGGAATGGTTCCCGGGGACTGGAATAGCGCAGTCATCGTGCCTTTGTTTAAAAACAAGGGTTCACGTTATGACTGCGCAAATTACAGAGCCATAAGCTTGACCAGTTTGGCAGCAAAAGTGTATGGTAAAATTATTGAAAGGAGAATGAGGATGGTGTCTGATGGTTTACTGTGTGAGACACAAGGAGGTTTCAGGAGTGGAAGGGGATGCATGGATCAAGTGTTCTTTCTGCGCAACATTATGGAGAAGTATCTGGCTCTAGGTCAGAGGGTTTTCTGCAGTTTTGTGGATCTGGAGAGAGCATTTGACACGGTTGTACGAAAGGAACTTTGGGACATTTTACCGGAGTATGGTATTAACGGCAAACTGCTACAGGCTGTGCAGTCCAGTTACATGGGCTGTAGAGCCTGTGTGCGGCTGGATGATGGAATGTCGCCTTGGTTTGACGTCAATATCGGCGTTAACCAGGGGTGCGTTCTGTCAGCCAGGCTGTTTATCATATATCTGGATAAATGTCTCCAAAGGTTGAACGATATGAATGTGGGAGTCCAAATGGGCGACTCAGTCGTCACTGCTCTGCTTTATGTAGATGATGCAGTCCTGCTGGCACAGTCAGCGACTGACCTGCAGACCCTAGTCGACACAATGACAGAAGATTGTAAGAAAAGGGGTCTACGTGTGAATGTGAGCAAAACCAAAATAATGGTCTTTGAAAGAGACGAAGCCAGAACAGATGTAAGAGTAACAATAGGTAATGATATACTAGAGCAAGTGGATGAATTTGTATATCTTGGATGTGGATTTAGCCGAGATGGAAGGTACACCACTGATATAGAGCGAAGAGCGAATGCGGGAAATAGAGTGAACGGAGCGTTGGGGCAACTTCTCGGCAGCCACCACCTCAGCCAGAAGTCACGTGTAGCAATACATAACGCAGTGCTTGTCGCAACATTACTGTATGGAAGCGAGAGTTGGGTATGCAGAAAAGAGTATAAAAGTAAAATTAATGCGGTCAAAATGCGATCTCTGCGGAAAATCTGTGGAGTTAGGCTGACCGACCGCATTCGTAACGACGACGTAAGAGAGCGAGTAGGTATGAAAGAGAGTATTGGTGTAAAGATGCGAAAGGGCATGCTCCGATGGTTCGGACATGTGGAAAGAATGCCGAACGAACGTCTGGTTAAGAAGATATACAATTTTTCATTTCGTAATCGGATTTTATAAATAATTAAGCATATTAAATGCTAAATTTCAGTAATTTAAATAACAAGGTTGTGTCATCGTTTAATACAATTCTAACTGTAAAGTTTGAAGTATTGAGCCTATAACAATGTGTAAACATTGTCGGGTAGATAGCACACCGTCACCTTAAGACGTAAATACAATACGATTTTACCTACAATTAGTCGCGGTAGTGTAGTGGCAGCACGATTGGGCCGGAATTCCAATAGGCGCGGGTTCGAATCCCGCTTGCGACATCATCATTTTTCATTTTTCATTTCGTAATCGGATTTTATAAATAATTAAGCATATTAAATGCTAAATTTCAGTAATTTAAAAAGATATACAATGCGAAAGTGGAAGGATGTAGGTACCGAGGGAGACCGAGACTAACCTACCTAGACCAGATCGGTCATGTACTAAAGGATGGTGGATTCAAGAGTCTCCGAAACCGGCGAGCGTGTATGAAGAGAATTATGAATGTTGAGGAAGCGAGTGAAGTATGCAGAGATAGAGTTCTCTGGCACTCTGTTCTCTCTCTCTACCCTGCAAGGGATATGGCGTGATGATATGTATGTATGTATGTGTATAAAATAATGTAAAAGGTTATAATATTAAAAGAGAAATTATTAAAAAGTGAAAACCAATGATCAAATCAGACATGCTTGGATTAAACTGCTCGATTTCCCAATTAAAGCATGTCTATTTTCAGACCAAACGGCAACAGGTAGTATTAGCCTAGGTCGATATAAAGTTTTTATTAGTCTTTTACGATATCCACGAGTAAAGTGAAAGTTCCTAGTATTCGTAGTCTCTATCTCACAGGATAAATATAGAAATATATAAAGATAGAGATACATATACAAAAATTGCTCGTTTAAAGACATTAGATGAAGTACAATATGATTGAGGAATGTGTGTAAAGGAAATTTGGCACCACAACACAGTAATAAGATTGATATAGGATGCCTCTGTATCCATCTTAATGCTATATGTTACTCGCGTAAAGTAAAGTAAAAATTTATTTATGAAACATGTGTATACATACAAACATTAATATGCATGCAAGATGTTACAGTTGAGATGTTCAGACATGTTTGCAGACTGTGTGGCGTACAAATGTAGGTACTTATCATAATATTTTGGCTAGGTATTAAAAGTAGAATTAAACAAAGTGGTCAAAATAATAACAGCCAATATGAATATCAAATAAAACCTAATAATGAATGCAAACAGAATAATAATAAGCAATTGTCAAGTAATATAATAGCATAATAAAACAATATAAATGAAAAAACAATCATAGTAGTCAATGTAAGGTCAATTAGAATATATGTACAAGTCAAAATAAGTTAATATATTATATAAGCAAAAATAGTAATACATCAAGCAATGTTTAATTTAAAATTGGATCTGCCAGAAATTCCGCTATGGCATAGTATGCTTTGCCAGTTAAATACGATTTCAGTTTCATCTTTAAATCATTTGCACTTAATTCCCTCCACTTTTTTGGCAATCTATTATAAATTATTGGAGCCATGCAAAAGATAATCTTGCCCATAAGTACAGTCCTTGATGAACGCAATCGCAGTTTTGTGTTGTCTCGTCTGTTTCGGACTACGGTATCATCTAAGCGAGGGCATAAGTTTTGATTGCTTTTAACAAAAAGCACCATTTCCAGTATGTAAAGCGGAGGCAAAGTTAGAATTTTGTACTGTTTAAAGAAAGGTACGCAACTTTCAGTACTTTTTAATAAAAACATACTTCTAAGGCATCTTTTCTGACCTTTAAAGATAATGTTTCTATCAGTCGAGTTACCCCAGAATATTACACCGTACCTGAGTGTGGATTTCACTATACCGTAGTAAGCAGTAATCATCGCATCTGTATTTATTACTCCTGATAATGTATATAAAGCATATGCACTACTATAAATTTTCTTACTTGCGATGTCTATATAGGATTTCCAGTTCAAATTTCTGTCGATTGTAAGTCCCAAAAATTTCTCGGCATTAACTGCCTGAATGGTAAGGTTATAATGTTTATTGTCAAATTCAAATGGTAATAATCGTTGATTAAAATGCATAATTACAGTTTTATTAAAATTATTTTTTAAATTATTGTTGTTTAACCATATTACGGTGCTCGTCAATGTGCTATTAATATCACGTTTATATGTGTCCTTACTTCTACATGGTATTATTACTGTACTGTCATCAGCAAAGAGTGTCATTGGATGCTCTACAAATCTAGGAAAATCATTAATATATATTGTGAAGAGTAGAGGTCCCAGAACGCTTCCTTGTGGGACGCCGTTATTAACTGTACGATCTTGGGATGAATAGACTTCATTCCGTTTAGTGACAGTGTTTACTTTATGTATTGTAAATTGCTTTCTTCTATGAAGAGCTTCTATGAAAGCTTTTTCAATGATGAAAAAGCTTTTGGACGTTTCCCCTTATCCCATAAGCATTTAACTTTTTTTTTAATATGCTATGTGAGACGTGGTCAAAAGCTTGCGCCATATCGCAAAAAATCGCACTTATTGGCGTTTTTATCCATATTTGTCATAATAATATGCAAAAAGTCATATATTACCATATTAATCTGACGTCCGCACCACGTCATCGACGATGACGACAACGATATCACACTCGCTCAATTAAGAGCTTACACGGCCCACGAGGCTATTACACATAAATATCCACGATTTCGTCCTCGCTGTTGAGGTGCGAAATCGCGAAGCGCAAAAATCATAAATCCAAACGTGGGCACGCCCACTTTGCCACCAGCGACGCCCCCAGCCGAGGACCCGTTCTCCACAGGTGGAGCCCTTGGGCGATGTCGCTTAGCTTACCTCAATAGGGTTGAGAGCCCTTAGCGCTCACCCATAGTCCGCGTAAAGCTGTCAAAGCCATCTGCGGCTAACAGCTAAAAACACACACAAAAAAAAGCCATATTAATCGTTCTGTTTTCTCGGAATACTTTCTGCTCATTGCAGAGAATATTATGTTATTCAAGGTACGTATTTAGTTCTTTATACACAAACTTCTCAAATACCTTTGAAAAAATAGTAATCAGAGAAATGGGTCTGTAACATTCTAATGACTATCTATCCTGTTTTTTAAAAAGTGATTTAACTACTGTTGTTTTTAGAGCATCTGGATATTTACCTTCACTTATACTCAAATTCATTATATAGCTCAACGGGCTGCATATTTGATTAGCTACTGCTTTAACTACTTTTGTGCAAACACCATCATACCCAACGCTATTTGTGTTTTTTAATTTAAGTATGATTTTCATTATGTCGTATGGCGTACTCGGTCGCTGCTCCGGTGGCCGGTCCAACGACGAAGGCGAGGTTAACGGGTGGGTTATGGGTGTGCGTGCTTACGCCCCTCTGTCGCCCCGGACAGAGTGGCGCGAGGAGCGCAACGACCGTAGCCCACCCCACAAAAAAAAAAATGGCGTACTCGGTGCCATAAACATAGAGTCTTTCTTACTGACAATGTATTTTGTGATATTGTCACTGAAGCTAGTTTTAGGCTGAATTTTATCAATAAAGTAATTGTTAAACAGGTTAGCAACAAGCTTAGGATCTGTTACAATTTTATTATTAATTTTTAATTTATTTATGTTATTTCTAGGTATATTTAATTTCTTTTCATTTATTATCTGCCATACTGTTTTTGATTTATTTAATGATATCTTTATTCTATAATTATTTTGTGCCCGTTTTGTCATATTAATAATCTTTTTATACAATTTAGAGTAATTTTTAAAACGTTTTTTATTCTCAGTGAAAGGATTTAGCCTATATTGCCATAACAGTTGTCTTTTCTTCTTGCTACATAACTTAATACCCCGTGATACACATTTTTATTTTTTGTTAAGTAAACATTTACCAATGGGAAGCATAATTGGTATAACAGCAAAAATATTTTCATAAAAGCGTTAAAAGCTATGTTTGGGTCGACAGCTTTATATATGTCTGTATAAGAGATACTGCTCAAATGACCTTTAAATTTCAAAATAATTTCGTTGCTTTAATCTCTTTTAGTGGTACGCCATCGATTAATAGCGTCTACTGCTTTTATTGAACATTTTATTATCTGAGCCGTATGATCCGACAAAGCTAGCACGTATAATTAAAACTTTTCTTGTATAAGCTAATTGTCGTATAATGTGATCTTATTTTACTGAAAGTGATAAAATTGTGTTATAGATTACTAGCAAGCTCGTTGGTTTGCTTGTAGAAGTCGATATATCGCAGAGCCACCTAGTGGCGAGTTACATCGATAGGGATAGAAAAAACTAAAAACCTTCTGCTTAAAAAATGCATTAACATACCAATTTTCATAATGATCGGTCAAATAGTTTCTTAGTTTAGCGATGTCATATACAAAAATATCCTCTTTTATAGATATTGATTATTTGAACTAAAAAGCCTCCATTGTCAAGTAGTATAAATACGAGTATTTTACTGGTGAATGGGATGAAAAAAACATTAGTGTTTTGTAGTAGCTTTTAAGTAATACAGAGAGGGTAATACGCTCACCGTCATATTACGTGGATTTCGAATACTAACAAATTGTAATTTATTTCAAAACAAATAAAGAAAGAAAAAAAAGTATTTATTTTGTGCCACAAAGGAGAAACGTTAGGAACACACAGAAAAAACAAATAATGTTGACTTTTGGGTATAAAGTTAGGAGATTATAAAAATAAAAAAATATTCACGATATAATAAAATTTTTCAACATACCGAAATATTATAAATATAAAATGAAATAGTATTTCCGGATTATTTATATTTATACACATTGCAAGTGAATATGAGAACATATTGCGGTATTTAGTCAGACCTATAATGATATCTAAAATTAAAATCAATTCATTTTTCTAATATTTAGCTCGTTTTATAAAAGCCAAAAACACACGCACACTATTTTTTTATACAGCTTTTTCACAGTGTAGTCGCATTGTGATTCGGTGTAAATAAATAAATAAATACTATTTTCTGCTTATTCGAATAATAAATTATAACAATAAATTATTTATATCTATTCACAAAGGATTGGAACATTAGGTAAGCTGTATTGAATATATAAATTATCATAACATTTTAATAATTAAATATTAATACATACAAATAAGACACCGAAAAAACAATTATATTTTAATACTTTATTTTTTGTTTGTTGTACTCCCTGCTTTGATAGCGCCAATTACTTGATATATATTATTTTGAGATTTCTTGTTATATTATTTTTTCTAAATAATGCATTCTTTAATTTGAACTTAACCTAACCTGTATAAAAATTCAGACAGATTCTTTCTTCTCCTATAACTATGGATAATATAAAGTATACGAATCGCCGGGAAAACAAAATCAGATTAAAACGAGACAATATTCATACAAATTACTTTTATTTAATTTATATATTGTTAGTATACAAACATAGAATTCTTGTAGAATTAAGGTCTTATTAAGTTATACAAAACTTGGGTTTTGTCACAAAGCTTCCAATGAGTGAGCTCATGTTTCGCTACTTGAAAGAGATTAGAATAAGCCTCGGGAACTGTTTTCTCTTTACAGTCCATTTAAGAGAAAAGTGAGCCAAGATTACACAACAAGCATAAATCTGTAATAACGTAAAGAATGTTTACAAAGATTTCTTATTTGTTAGTTTTATTAAAGAATTTTCTTACATATTTATACATTCTATTATTAGGTACAAGCCTAATTGAGAATAGAATAGATATAATATTTTTTTTCAATACACGAAGAAACCTTTTAGAGGCAACCTAAATAAAAAGGAAATTAATAATTAAATATAAAC
The DNA here is from genome assembly GCA_905163515.2 of Lymantria monacha. Taxonomy (NCBI): domain Eukaryota; kingdom Metazoa; phylum Arthropoda; class Insecta; order Lepidoptera; family Erebidae; genus Lymantria; species Lymantria monacha. The sequence continues at coordinate 23,040,527 of LR991082.1, forward strand.
GCGATAGAATCCGTAAAAGTAGTTTTATTTCAAAAGTCATTAGTGTTAATGTCCCGTGTGTTTTATAGCCGAGTATCGATTTGCAGGTGGCTTATTAAATTTGTCAGGTCTAAATTAATAAATTGTTATAATAAGTATAATAATTCAATTTTATGTTTAATTATATGTAGTTTACGAAAAACAATATAGAATTTTTATATAGAATGATTAAATTTGATTAAAAATGAATTTGTTTCAAATTTTAATAATTACTACTGTAAATAAAACCTGTGTAACAACGATGACTTGTTGGACATCAGATACCCTACTCCTCCTTGACTATATATACTAAAAAGTGTTCGTAACATAAAAAAAATAAATGCAGACGTGATAAAATCCGTAAAATGGTTTTTATGTGTTATTCATCCTTACTAATATTATAAATGCAAAAGTAACTGTCTGTCTGTCTGTCACTCTTTCACGCCAAAACTACTGAACCGATCTAAATAAAATTTGGTAAACAGATGGTCTAGAACCTGAAAAAGGACATAGGCTACTTTTTAATGCAAAAAGTGGTTTAAAGCGGGATGAAAAGTTGTAAGGAAGTATTGTCAGTTTTAAAGCCGAAAGAAACTTGAAGCTTATTTTTAGGCTATTGATTAGATATAAATAAATATGACATTAAAATTTTGTAAAAAATTTACCCTTAAAAAATAAAAATAGGGGATGAAAAACTTTAGGAAAGTAGCCTTTAACGCGGGCAAAGCCGCGGGCAGAAACTAGTTATCTATAAACATCAGAAATCATTAGGTAAATATATTATAGTGGTTATTTAGATTTAAAAATTTAAATAATTAAAAAAATATATATTTTATCTATGTACCATACGTAATACTTAAACGTTGTTGAGAAGGCGGCTTCCTTTGTGCCCAAAACAAAAGGCGTGGAATCAGCCGTGCAAACTTGGGTGTACTCTAGCAATTAAATTACAAGAAACTTTTCATCTGATTTAAACTTTATACAGAATCTCGCCGTTAGATTATTCTAACTTTGCCAGTTTCATACAGTTCTCTTTATTTAATTTCATTAGGAAGCTTATGAGTTTAATAACCAAGACCCACATTATTACCGTGTGGTGACGGAGTAAGAATACAATTCATCACCCCCTGTCTTACCTGTGGGTGATCGTAAGAGACGACTAAGGGATATAAAACGTATGTAACATCTATGCAAGAGAAGGAAAACTCGAAACAAAACCCTATACCAACACGCTTGACCAGCGTGTATATCATTTTCCCTCCCATTATGGAGGAGGCTTGAGCTCAACAGTGGGACAAATATGAGCTGAGATGATGATGATGATGACATTATTACTAAAAAGTAAAAAGTTTTTTTTTAAATACTAAATAAATAATTCTTGTATTGGGGAGACTTCGTAGACATACAATTAACTTAGACATATGACACCCAGACTCAGAAGAACACATCTACATCATCTAAGTATTGTCCTCCTTAAGAATCGAACCCATGACATTGGTACGGCGGGTATCTTAACCACTACGGCATCAATACTTTAATTTGTTTATTTGTACAGGCTAAACATAGAAACTAGCAGCCTAATTAGGGTAGTTCTCAATTAAATATATTACATAATCTATTTATCTTAAGGTTTAAGACGAATTTACTTCAGCACTACATTTGATTAGTGACCATGATTACATTTGAATTAAAAAGATATCAGACATTTTAGTCCTGCCGCGACCATTAATGCTGTAAAATGTTCGAAACGTCGGCAAATTAAAAATCAAATACAAATGCGATAGAATCCGTAAAAATAGTTTTATTTCAAATGTAATATTCGCGTATGTGTATGTTTGGTACCAACTTTGCTCGTGGATGTCGAAAAAAGATGACTAAAAGCTTTATAACGACCTGGCCCAACTCAATCTGATGCCGTTTGGTCAACAGTTACATTTCAAAGGAGGGTTGACATCTGGCAGGCGGCCGATCATGAAACTATTGCCAATAACTTTTACAATATGTCCTATGAAAGAAGAGTACATATTTTACCGACCCTAAGTAATTGGGATAAGAGTAGGAGAATGATGATGTGATACTCGCGTAAATGTCTGAAATCAATACAGTATAGAATCCAAAAAAATATAAAGAATACATAAAAAAATGGCTGGATCACATCAGAGTTAACTACTATAACAGCCAACACACCCCTCAACCACATTTGAGAGAAGGGAGAGACCCGCTCCACGGAACTACCGTAAGCAGAGCAAGATACTTTTTCAGTGAGCATGACCTCACCGTAATCTATAAATTACAATCAGATAACCTAGATAGATAAATACATAGCTTGTTAAGCAAAACATACTACTTACACTGTACAATCATGCCAATAGAAAAAAAAAAATACTGAGTTCAGACGACAGTGATTATTAAGCCAATATCGTAATCAAACAATAACAATTCAATCATTGAATATAACGTTGAATTTTTAAAGGATATAAAGTTTACCACTGACGGTACAAAACTTCGAAAGCAATCTTCTGTCTCAATTACTAACAAAATCGGGCGACTCACCGAGCCAAACATCTCTACCCAAACTGGCTTGTTGAGATTAATCAACTTCGACAGAATACCACGTAATAAGGTATGTGCCAATTAACGTCAATGTTAGGCTTTCCTTATGTCTGTCTATAGCCCAAGTAAATAAGATACATAATTATATATTATACAATACAGATTACTTATCATTTTATATATCTAATCCTTAAACTAAAGCCAATACTTCTTCATATCATTTAAAATATTTATTCTTCGCTTAAAAATACGACAAGAATGACATACACTGCTGCATTTTTTTTAATGCCTCCCAAAGTTCTAGCGAACGATTTATTCAATTCAGTAAACACGTACGTTGACATCTGATTAATGGTTGTCGAGATTTTTCTATATCCGTGGGAAAATGGCCGACCAAAATGTTTGCTTGACAAATGTCTGTGACGCTTGAAATTTGTACAAGCAATTATTGTTGCAGTATTCATCCAAACATATTCTTTGTTGTCGTTGGGCAGTAATTTTTCGTGTTTGTTTTTTTTATATATATTTTTTTCTGCAATACTTTTTTTAGACATACATACATATCATCACGCCATATCCCTTGCAAGGTAGGCAGACAGAACAGAGTGCCAAAGAACTCTATCCTTGCATACTTCACTCGCTTCCTCAACATTCATAATTCTCTTCGTATACGCTCGCCGGTTTCGGAGACACTTTTTTATAGTGGGTCAGTAAAAATACAACTAATAACCATTTTTTCCTCTCCTTAACCTGTAATTTTATATTAATTGCAGTAGTAAGGTATGCTAATTTAAAAAATTGTCATGCTATAATAATTAGCGTATATTAATATTAATAATAGGTAACCCATTACAATATTGAATTTACTTCTTGTCCTTAACCCAGGCATGACATTTGACATGAACTTCCTTCACATCAGACAAAGTAGATATATGTATCACGCTGGTCAGACGAATTGGTATAGGTTTTCATTAAAAATTTTCCTTCTTTTGTGGTGATGTTATTATCCCTTAATTTTAATTTCTTGACCCTCACGGACAAAGAAAGGACGGTGATTACTATATTTTTTCTTCGACACTATACGATTGGATTATATAGTTTTATACATATCATTTTCTTTGTCTACTTCAAAAATATTTGTCAAAATTAATAACTAGTTAGGTGATCATCATTATCGTGCTCTAATCCTAATTACTTTTGATTGGCACAATATGTACTCGTCCACAATATGTACTCTTCCATCGTCCATATTACAAAAGTTATTGGCAGTAGTTTTATGACCAGCCGTCTATCTGACATCAACATTCCTTGGGAATGTAATTGTTGATTAAACGGTATTAGATGGAGTTGGCACAGGTTAATCGATCGTCTCTCTTGGGAAATTTATAACTCCTACTGTAATCGTCATCTCACCAGCCAGGGCATTATGGCATTATAGCGCGGCGATAATTCCGCTTTGAGAGAATGTCTCTTCTTGAATATACTGATAGATGAATAGTGGAAAAACCTTTGTAATATCGATGATAATTCTGATGTATACACTATTTCTTGGGTTCCTTCCCATTATTGTACTATAATAGCTAAACCGACCCCCCACTCGGTGGACTGATGACCTTATGAAGGACGCAACTTTTTTAAAATACAGAGACCATGTTAAAAGAATCAAACTCAGATCAGAAATTAAAAACATATGCGATTTTTATACTTTGTCCAAAAATACTAATGAGTAAATTTTTACTGCACTAATAAAATAAGTAGCTACTTAAGAGAGTATTTGTAATAAATTTTTGTGTAAGTCGGCGCATTGCAGTCACTTATTGTAATAGGGTAATAACTAACTTTAAGCGTGGTAATTTAACGTATTTTTTGGAACAGTTTTTGCCTGTAATCGCTATGAAAGTTTTCTACATAATAAACCAGGAAAAATCGTCCTTATTTAACCTTGTCTGTTGTAAACTTTGCGGTGATTGTAAGAAATGTTCTAAAATGTTTCATTAGAATTTACTTCTCTTTCATTACTTTGATTGTACATCTTTGACATTTGTAAAATAATACATAATTACACATATGCTTGTTCTTTCTTATCAAATTCTGTAAACTTGTTTAAATTTTGAGTAAATCGGGCAGTTCAAATGTTTAGTTCATTATTGTCGGTACGTATGTAAAGAGAAATATTCAAATGGGAATGCTAATCATATGCGCACTGGGACTCACTGTTTTCGGGACTGAAATGATGTCCAGGTAAATTGAAATAGTAGTAAAATTTATATTTTAGAGACTCTATTTAGAATTGCATAAATTTTATTTTAGAATTTATTAGTTAATTTTCAAAAGTGTTGATAATACACCAGCAATTCAGTAACCAACAAAAAAACTTTAAAAAAAGATTTTTCTCTCAAAGATTTTCGGCATTTTCGGCCGCTGGAATGATTTCCCTATTGCATTCATGGATGAGAGGCCAACTAGAAAACTCTCGGAACCCGGTAGCGTAATTCCCCGAATTTAAATATTTTAGGTACTGTTTTAAACATTTTCTTAAAGATTTAATTTAAATATATATTATATTTGTTTGCATCGAAAGCCGAGTTGTTTTTTTGCTCTCTTTACTATTAAAACGGTAATTATATATAATTTGCTTAGTATAGATGTGTACATACAGTTTTTTGTATAAACATGAAGAAGTTATAGTCTTGCCTTTTCCATAAAAAATAAAAACTACGTTTAAAAAACCCGACTTCAAAAACGGAAAAGTACAAAATAACTTAAAATACTATCATTTGTATGTGCCATCTATTGATAGGTTTGAAATCGGTGCCAAGCCCTAAACAAAATTATAAATAGCTTAGGTACTTACTGTAATGAAATTCCTAAGCTAAAGATACGGAGCCCGGCATAGACCGGGTTTTTTGAGGGCATATATAAAGAGAGGAGTTTCGTATGGTAGGTCTATGGGGTCACGCACCGCCTCTTCCGTCACCCCGGACGGATTTGGCGAGGTGAGACCACATCCATAGTCCACCGCAAAAAAAGGGCATATTTAAATTTTATGTAAATACTTTTCGTATATCATTATATTGTGGTAGGACTACACTGTGGACAGTTCTCTGTTTACAGCCGCGGGCCGGTCTGTCCGAGATAGTACCACACTCTCGCAGAAGATCGACGTCTGAGTAATGGCAATGTACTATTGCGCTTCGTTCGGTGAGCGAGAGAGCCGGAAGCCTAACTGAGGTGGGTTCGGGGTTTGTATTGGTAGGCAGCGGCCTAGCTATACAATTGGCCAAAGGTCCGTGGTCGGCAGTAAGACTTATCATCAGGTGTGCTGTCTGCTCGTTTACCACCATAATCAATAAAAAAAAAATACATAAGCTAAAATATAATTTTCTAAAATTTAGGGATTTGGCAGAAACTGTATCAACAAGATATATCCATATGCATATTATATTGGGTTTTACCATCTCACACCCATTGATATGTAAATCCATGAATTTATATCGCACAAAAATCTGTGTCTCAACGTAAAAACTTTTCCATTATATTATGCTGATCCCTTTCTTATTTCTGCGGAGTTCTTATTTATTTAGGAAATAAACTCATAAAAAAAGTACTTAAATCACACTCCTACAAATTATTCAAATATTCAGTGCCAGGATTTGGAATAATTTTAAGGCCATGACATGACCGTGTGGTATATATATTTATATTATATTTTATTTGCTTTTTGGTATCAAATATTACCAGAAAATAGTTGTCATCATGAACGGACTTTGATAGGTTTTAAAAACAGATATTTAAGTTAAACACTTTGTCCGTCATAAGAATTTGTTTGTGGTGATCAAGCTTTTTTATAATAATTTATTTATTTATTTCTATAAGGCTCATCTACGACATAAACACTAACATATTCTAAAATCATTCCAGTGCCTTAAAACTAGTGTTATATATTACTATGCGTAAATTAATGTTAGAGATAAAAAGAAAAGTATTAATTAATTGTCTAACAAATAAAATAACGAGTAGAAATAATTAAGAGAATGAAGAGAATTATGAATGTTGAGAAAGCGAGTGAAGTATGCAAGGATAGAGTTCTCTGGCACTCTGTTCTCTCTGCCTACCCTGCAAGGGACATGGCGTGATGGTATGTATGTATGTATGTAGAAATAATTAGAAGGTAAGTAAAATCTAAGATAAGTAGTTAGTTTTATAGAAAAATAATTAAATAAATTTATAATAAAAATATTTAAATAGTGAAACAATGAATATATTTATGATATAAAGAATACATTCTACGTATGGTGACTAAGTAAGAACCCCCTCACGTTCTTCTCTCTCACACATAGGTATATAATAATATATAATAATAAGTATAATTTATTTCTCTTCACAAAGTTACTTAGGTGTGATTTATATATAAGCACATTTTTACAGTAAACAACCTTTGTGAGAGACTGGTGCCTGAAGTAGGTTTTTTAATATTAAAAAACCTGTGTTACAAGTCACCAGGACTCCCGCTAAAGGAGAGAGAGAGAGAGAATAGGTGCTGTAAAAGACGACTAAGGGGTAAGATATGCAGATAATACTCGACATAATACGACTTGCCACCTGAATAGCATGGTATAGTACGTCAATATCCCTTTTACACTGGAAAAAGTGCAACCTCAATAGTAGCGCGTATATGGGCTGAGATGATGAATATATTCATCCACGCAAGGTGACTGCTTAAAAATACTATGTGTCGCCATACCGTACTTTAATCTGAGAGTCGGAATAATCGGCTGTGGGCTTACTAAGAGAATGGATAACAGCACGTTCCTGGAAAAAAATATAACACGAATTGTGAATGCCAACTCACCTCTTAGAAGTAGCGATTATGGCGCTCTCCCTTTCACACAGGATCCATAGACTACAGACACTTCAAAATAGATTCATGCGCCGAGCTACGGGAGCACCGTGGTTCATACGAAACGTCGGTCTTCATGTCGACCTCGAACTATCGACCATCAGGCAATTTATGAAACTGTGCTCCCGGAGCTACTTTGACTTTGCCATGACCCACCTCAACCCACTAGTGGTTGGGGCGGCTTCCTACACGCCCTCTCGTAATTCAAAAATCCGACGTCCGCGGCACGTCATCGACGATGACGACGACGATATCACACTCGCTCAATTAAGAGTCTATACAGGCCGCGAGGCCATTACACATAAATATCCGCGGTTTCGTCCTCGCTGTCGAGGTACGAAATCGCGACGCACAAAAATCATAAACACAAACGTGGGCACGCCCACTTTACCACCAGCGATGTCCCAAGCCGAGGTCCGTTCCCCACAGGGGGAGCTCTTGGGCGATGTTGCTTAGCTTACCTCAATCGGGTTGAGAGCCCTCTGCGCTCACCCATAGTCCACGTATAGCTGTCAAAGCCATCTGCGGCTAACAGCTAAACACACACAAAAAAAAGTGCGCTATCCCCCTTTAGAGGACTCTTACTTTATTAGTTAATGTTGATACGTTAGTGGGTAAATAGATGGTATATATTACTTAAAGCATAACCATATTGTAGCAGTAGTGTAGTTGTTCTATTTAAATTACTGAAATTTAGCATTTAATATGCTTAATTATTTATAAAACCCGATTACGAAGCGAAAAATGATGTCACAAGCGGAATTCGAACCCGCGCCTATTGGGATTCCGGTCCAATCGTGCTGCCACTACACTATCGTGACTTATTGTAGGACATGCAAATTTCGCTTCGTATCATATTTACGTCTTAAGGTGACGGTATGCCATCTACCCGACAATGTTTACACATTGTTATAGGCTTAATACTTCAAACTTTGCAGTTAGAATTGTATTAAACGATGACACAAGCTTGTTATTTAAATTACTGAAATTTAGCATTTAATATGCCTAATTATTTATAAAACCCGATTACGAAGCGAAAAATGATGTCACAAGCGGGATTTGAACCCGCGCCTATTGGGATTCCGACCCAATCGTGCTGCCACTATAATCGTAATGTAATCGGGTTTTATAAAGTATTGTTCTATTTAGAAATAAATATTTGTATTAATAAATCTACGCCTTTGTATTGTGAGGTAGCAGCTACAAATACTACCAACCTTTACTTTGCTCGTGAATGTCGTAAAATACGACTAAGAGCTTTATATTAACTTCTGTCAACTCCACCTGATATCGTTTGGTCAACCATTCATTGCCAAGGAAGGTTGACGTCAGGCAAGCGGCCGGTGATAAAACTTTTGCCAATAACTTTTGCATTATGTATGAGTACATATTGCGTTGATCACAAGTAATTGAAATAAGCGCAGTAAAATGATGATGATGAAATAAATCCACGCCTTTATGAACATATAGCTAAAACATAACTGCGTCTGATGCCATTTTAGACGATCTAAGTCGTCTTCCATTGCTACCTACTAGACACTGTTTTATTTTCTATCTTGTCATTTTGAATATTTTGATTGATTACCTAATAAGACTGTGCAGGGCACAGAAATCGATCAGTCACGAGCAAATCTGAATAAGAAACGATCTTAGGTATTAAAGCGTGCTCCGACCAAATGTTAATAAATTTTAAAGGGCAGAAGCATTAATCTAACGGTTTCAGCGTCTACCACAATAAATTATATCTTTGATTTTGATAACCTTGAATATAGTATCTATCGTGAAGATATTATTCCGTCCCCTTTTCCTGACAAGAGGTAAATATAGAAGGTAGACGATTTGGTCTTGTTGCTATTTTTTCTCGTCTTAAGCTACTTGATTACGTCTCTCAGTATTCTCGCGTTTTAGCCTTGGGATGGTGATCCATTTTTCTTACTTCTTCTTACTTTTTATTAAACACATATAAAGATCTGTATTATAGAGATTTTTTCATTTTGATTATTTTCAATCAATAAAAAAATGATTTTTTTGTAAGTGAAGTATTTTCGATGCATTTTCTTTGATTGGACACTAATAAATAACTAGTATATTCATGTATTTTGTTGATTTTGGTATGGAATAGAAATACTTTTCTCAAAGAAAAGTAGTTTTGATTGGTCCTTATAGGCCTGGCTATCTGACAGTGGAAGGGGTCGGACAGTGAAGTCTTTTCGAAGGTGGGCTGAAGAATTTGAACAAAAATATTAAATCTCTTTTTTACCCGACTGAGCGACGCACAGGAGTGGTATTGTGTTTAACAGTCTATGTATGTATGTATGTTCCTTTGAAGCACTATACAGATCAAACACCTGGGCCGATTTTAATGATTCATACATCAATCGATTCCTCTTAAATCAAGGAGTGTCACTAAAGACAAGCCGTTAGTGAAAATTTAATATGGCGACCACTGGACGTCATTTTGTGAAAATGAAAAAAATGAAAGTCAACAAACTATGTCGAATGGGATATCGTTGAATAGGTATTTAAAAATCATTATTAGTTTTCCTTCAACATTTTTCGATTCGACTGACCGTTTAGGATCTATATCGATTTAAAGTTGCGTAACAAACATTCTCACATATATAGGTCTTTACACTGTAGAAATTTATGATAAAAAAAGACGAAAACTTCGTATGACTGTGCGAGTGAATGTGGATGGATATATACTAAAGTATCTAGTAGGTATATTGGACTACCTAAAATGTCTAATGTCTGACACGGTCGCCCATCTCTAACTTCAAACGAACTCAACGTAAGTCGAAAAACTATATACAGGTAGGTACCTACTTATTGATAAATAAAATAACTATAGCCTAGCTAGATACTTATAACTAAAAAGTATAAAATAAATTAAAATAATTAAAAAAAAACCCTACTGCCTAAAAAGCGAACCAAATTACGCACACAATAAAAAAACTGAAAAGGAAAAAACAAGCACTTAGATGTCCGGTGGTCTATAATTCTATAATATATTATTAAATGAATACTATTGAAGAAAATAAAATATATTCTAATAATGGAACATAACAACTGAACAGTCGGGATCTATTGAAAAATTAGATTTGCTGTCGAATAATGGAACCCGACTGTTCAGTTGTTATGTACCATTCATCATCATCAACCTGCTCTTATCCCAATTTATTTGAGGTCGACGCAATATGTCTTCTCCCTCCATACAACTCTATCAGACGTCATCTCTGTTGTCACTCCTTGTCTATCCATGTCATGTTTCACGCAGTTCATCCATCTTTTCTTCGGTCTTCCCTTGCCCCTTAAGCCTTCAAAATTCATGCTTCAAGCTTTCCTCACAATATTACTTTCATCCCTTCTCATCACATGTCCATACCATGTCAATCTTTCACTCCTTAATTTTTCCGTCACTGGCGCAACTTTCAAACTTCCTCTTATATGTTCATTCCTTATTTTATCCATTCTTGTCCCACCACACAATGTTGTTATGTTCCATTATTAAGATATATTTTATTTTCTTCAATAGTATTCATTTAATAATATATTATAGAATCACGGATGAGTTAAGTTGAGTTAAGACCACCGGACATCTAAGTGTTTGTTTTTTCCTTTTCATTTTTTTTTTATTGTGTGCGTAATTTGGTTTGCTTTTTACGCAGTCGAGTTTTTTGATTTTTTTTAATTATTTTAATTTGTGGTTGGTATAAGACATTAATTTGGTATAAAGCTGTTTAGACATTATAAGCAGATCAATTTTATCTGTTGTATAGATAGTAATTAAGTAATATTTAAACTGTATAATAAAGTAAAATGTTTATTGTTCATGATAATAAATGTTAAATAAATAAGTTCTTTAGGGACGGCGCCTTACAATTCCTAATCCGCTTCAAAGGCGTAAAGAGATCATTATGATATATCTTGTATAATATTATATATACGTCTATATTAAGAAGTCTCGCGCATAGTAAAAATAATTCATTATTGTTATACAGTATTATTTTAGGACAGAACTTTGAAACGTCATTTCAGCTCATATATGTCCCACTGTTGGGCTCGAGCCTCCTCCATAATGGGAGAGAAATTGACTTACTATACCACGCTGGTCAGACGTGTGGATAAGGTTTTATTTCTAGTTTTCCTTCTCTTGCATAGATGTTATATGTATTTTATATCCCTTACTCGTCTCTTACGATCACCTACGGGTAAGATAGGGGGTGGTAATTTGTATTCTTGACTTTGACACGCAATACGCAAATTTGTTACATATATTTAATTTAATGCTTTATCTTATACATTAATAAATACAAAACATGAAAGTTTGATTATATATTCAAACGTTTAGGTTTCGCAGAATATATTTAAGTTGAAATATAAAGTTTTAGTTCTGAAAATATATTAGCACGATGTTGTATCAGTTTTATCATCAGTTTTGAATATATTTAATTTATTTCATTGTGCATCTGCTATTTACGGTAGCCGCCGTTTTATTTTTGAATATGAATTTATTGAATCATTTATGTTATGAGAGTAGGAAATTATTCCGGACATTAAGTATTGAGGAAAATGTGGTACTGATTTATTAGTGAATGTTAACGTGGGAGGTTACGGTAAAATGGCCCCATTAGCGAGAATTGATTACCGAGCGTGTCTCGCCCGGCACAGCTTGGCGTCGGCGTTGATCCTCCCTGTTGGTTAGCGTCCTATACATCACTGATTTATTTGGAATTAATAAGTCAAATTATTATTATAAACTATAACCAGCAATAAATAGTATATTTCTTCTATTGTTTTATTACCTACCAATTCATTCATTCGTAAATAAATATGTACCTATGATGGATGAATGACAGCTGGAGTTATAAGTATGATGAAAATAAATGAAATTAATAACGAGTATATTAGAAGTTTACCCTTAGGATGACTGGTAAAGAATACAATAAAAAAAAAAAAACAAAAAAAACTTAATAAAAATAATGAAACTGGCTGAAAGATTTGCAAGAGAATAAGCAACAATATTCTCGTGAGGAATTTATAACACTAACTGCTTTGGTTATTCGCCTGCCAATGGTGGCGATTATGGCATTGTTTCCTCTTTGGGGAGGCCTTTTGCCCAACAATGGACGTTGATATACCGATAGATGGATTAATGACGTTATTCATCATCTCAGTTCATATGTCCCACTGTTGGCTTGAGCCTCCTCCATAATGGGAGGGAAATTGACCTACTATATTATGGTATTCAGACGTGTTGGTATAGAATTTTGTTTCGAGTTTTCCCTCTCTCGCATAGGTTATATATGGGATATAAAACATCCCTTAGTCGTTACAATCACTACGGAAAAGTTAAGGGGTGGCGAATTGAATTCTTACTCCATCACCACTCGGAAAAATTAAGTTATTAATAATTTTATATTCTTCTACATATATTGTGGTACTAGTAAATGATGATATAGGAGAAAAGAAATGTTGTTGAGAAAATTTTATGTACGGATAACGTCTCGAGAACAAACGGATGGATGATGTAAAGCATATCACATAGAAAATAAATATAGAGATAAAGGTAGTCAGGATTCATCATCATCATCTTGCTCTTATCCCAATTACTTGGGGTCAATGCAATATGTCATCTTCCTCCATACAGTCCTATCAGACGTCATCTCTGCAGTCACTCCCTGTCTATCCATGTCATACCTCACGCAGTCCATCCATCTTTTCTTTGGTCTTCCTTTACCCCTAAAGCCTTCAACATTCATATTTAAAACTTTCCTCACAACATTACTTTCATCCCGTCTCATCACATGTCCATACCATGTTAACCTTTCACTCCTTAACTTTTCCGTCACTGACGCTACTTTCAAACTTCCTCTAAGGTAGTCAGGATTATATGGATATAAAAGAAATATTGCGCAACCCCAACTAATTAGATAATTCTAAAGATAAAAAGGGTTTTTACGTCCGACAAGGATTCAATTTGTTTTTCGTTGGCAGGGTGTCATTGTAACATGCACCATCCTTTTAGCACGCTACGGTATACGAATGCCGTAGCGTATCCGACGATTTGGCGTAGGGTCACATAATCCTCTACTTCCCGTCAGCTCTTTAGAAGTTTACTCTTTTGGTATATAATTTTTCAGTGATTTTTTATTTTTAAGATAACGTTCTCAACTAAGACAACGATTGTAAAAAAAAATTCATAGTACGTATTGTAAAAGTTATTGGCCGTACATTTATGACCAGCCGCCTGCCAGACGTCAACCCTCCTTGGGAATATAATTGTTAACCAAACGGCATCAGATGGAGTTGGCCTAGGTCGTTATAAGTTTACAGATTTATCTATAAAATTGTTTATATATATATATATATATATATATATGACTCAGAATTGTACAATCAATGTTAATAATTCATTCATTAATCAGCTTGGTGACGTCTATTATCTGGAGGCTTCGTACTTTCAGCATTCGTATATGACGTTATACTCGTAAGTAACCCAGGAGAGTGTTGCTGCTCATTCTCTTAGTTCTTCCTTACCCAGTTTGTACTACTACAGGAAAGTAAGGGTTAACAAATTTTACTTATAATTCTATAGTACATGGTAATAAGATTACGTGGAATTTATGGCTTATATTCTTGTATCTCCATGATCTTGTCCACTGTTCATTTCAGCATATCGCTGTCAACTGGTGAACGTAGGCCTCCCTCATGTTACGCCACAGAGTGCGGTCCTGTGCTGCTTGCATCCAACGCCCGAGCAACCTTCATCAGGTCGTCTGTCTACCTAGTGTTTCATCCTACACTGTCTAGTATTACTTTATAATTATTAAAAAAAACATCATAAACATTATCTTGCTCCTATCACAATTATTTGGAGTCAACGCAATCTATCCACACATATGGTACACAGTTTTTACAATAGTTGTATAACCAGCCGCCTGATTGTTATCAACCCTATTTGGGAATATAATTGTTGAGCAGACGACATCAAATGGCTTAGGTCATGTCGATGGATGGCGTAGAGTAGGTACTAAGTCATCTTTTATGACACCTATGCACAATGTAAGGGTCAATAGTATTCGTAACCGCAACCGCACAACACTCACGTTACGAGGCTAACATAGTGTAGTTAAAATTCATAAGACTGTACACAAATAGATAGTGTCGATTTATTTTGGCTCAATACGGGACTCGTATTCAAGGTCTAGTCTAGGTCCTTAGCTAGGTCAAGGTTAGCCTTAGCAACCGTGTAGTTTAGTTATTAAATTCTTTCGCTCGTAAAAGTTATTCGGTTCGTATATTCTTTTGTGGTAAACCCACATGGAGTATGGAGATAAAAAAGGTTTAAATTTGTGGAGAATCCGCCTTTTTATTGCTCTAATCAGACGCTTCCCGAACTATTCGGGGCGGTGACGCGGAGCCCCACGATGTATGCTACGTTTCCCCTTTTGGGCATCTTTTCCGTTGACTTTCCGGCAAAAAAGTCGCTCAAATATCGGCATGAGGACCTTTAAGTTTTACATATTGTGAATGAGATTGAAATAAAATATGACAAGAATTACATATGCAATATTTTATACAAATATTGAATATATTTTCACTGAAAGGAATTACAGACATAATCGTGCTTAGCACAAAAAAACATGGGGAATGTGGTTGTGATGCCGCTTCAGGTAATTTATGTCACAGTAAATTGGGATCAACCAAAAGCCGACGTGACCTAATTCGAAGTAATTGTCACCAACGTATAACCGGTTCGCTTAGTTTGGCCATGTTACTGCAAATTAAATTTTGTGTTCGAATATAAATTAACTGTGCATTTAATATAAAAATATACTTACAAATAAAAACTATTTTTATTGAAAATGTATAACGAATGATTTATTAGCTTAATGTTATTGACCGACCTGACGTTGCCGACTATCGCTAAGGCGATACTTGACTGTGTCAGCAATTGGGACGCGATCGCACCTACTGCGAGTCGTCTCTCGAAAGGAGGTAGCGGAGCGTGTCTGAGAGGAAACGGAAGAAATGGACGGCGTAAATGCTTGTGATGACGGAGTAACAAATAAAAAACCACTATCACTTCCTTTCCCATAGGTGATCGTAAAAAATGACCAATTTATGTAAGTAGATAACATCATTGGAACATGTGAAAATTTATCGAAAAACGCGTGAAATCCTGCCCAACGAGGAGGACACTTGACACCAGCAGTGGGACGTATATGAGCTGAAATGGTGATGACTATGAAATGCTTGCTACTCTAAGTTTTAAATCTTCAATTACGTTTCTACATTATAATTATATACTCTGTTTTAAACTTGTTAATTTTACGCAGGATGTGTCCAAAAATATACACTAACCAATTTGAGAAAATGCAATTAGTATTTTAAAGTTGGTGTCGATATTTCGTGGTTTGCTAACTTTATAGGGTAAAACTAGTGGACATATTCTGTCGAAACTTTACTAAAACATAGTATATACATAGTAGTTTAAAAAAAAATTGTGGAAATTGTCCAAAATGTGAAGATAAATATAGACTAAGTCAAAAAATATCTATTTATCTTCTATGATAAATTCATATAAGTAAAATTAGTTTGCTATTTTTGTCTTTAATATAGTAATATTGTTCTACTAAATATAGCTCTAAATGAAAAAAGAAATGTAGTGAAAACAATTTTATTTGTCCTTTTTTCATAGCGACAGATGAAGGTAAGTAGTTTACAATTACTAAGGGACGTCGAGTTCTTCGGAGTACCTATAGATTATACAATGGAGAATCGTAAAGGGGGTCGCGAGTAGAGCTAGCCATTTACAGTGTCTTTACCTGCATGAAGTGTTAAATGACAAAACGTATTTTGTAAAATCCCGACACCAAAAAAGATATATTATTTTCAAAATTTGAACGTAATTTCTTTAAATTAGGAAATTTAAAAAAAAATCAGAGGATTCGTGTAATTAAAAACATAAAAGGTTAACTAAAAAAAATACTGTTAATATGTAAATAATATGTTTTATTATTTATTGACAGTTGTTTTTTTAGTTAGTGCATAATGTTTTAAAGGCGGACAGAGGACTCCCACTTAGATTAAAAAGAATAATTAAATAGACAAACTTTAATTTACCTTCCGAATAAGTTTGCAATAGTAAGTGTAAATTCTGAAATCCTGGTATTTTTCTATGTTGCATTAAGAATGAGTTTCACATGGAGCTACTAAAAAGTATATTATGTGAAATTATAAAAATAAAACTATCCTTTTAATTGTATTTGGTGTAAGATTACTATAAAGAGTTACCATAAGAGCCGAATACGAGGCTGAGCCGTGTTAGGCTTAATTACGGCAAAAATAATTAAAGTGCTTTCTTTAGCTACATACGTAAGTTCGAATATAATAGGTAAATTAGTTTCAATTCATAAATTACAAACAAAGTGGGTTGAAATATGCTTTGAATAAAATGTAATTGTTTGTGTCTTAGTTGACATTATTATTTTATTTAAAAGTTTTTTTTTTACGATAGACTAAGCTATTATCTAATAATAACCTTCGAGAGTATTATTAAAAAAAAAAGAATTAAAAAAGTGAGAGCGTTACGACATAAAGTCATAAACAGATACACACTTGTTTCTCAGCGTACTTCATACAGCTTAAGTACTATATATTTCAAGACGTGTCTTTTTATACAGGTGCTATTTGCTCACAAAGGCATGCAGTGCTTCATTCACATCGTTATCAGCAAGGCAAAAGTTTCTTCAACGTCTTTCTTATTTTGAGTCTCTTTATTTTTTTTTATTGTTTATGGCGGTAAACGAGCAGGCAGCATACTTGATGGTAAGAGTTACTGCCGTCCATGAACCTTTGCAATACTACGAGTACACCGCTGCCAATCAACTCAAATCTATTCAGAAACTTGAGCTGTCATCTCTCTCGCTCACCAAACGAAGATTGGTACTGCTCAGATGTCAAATTTCTGCGAGAGTATGGTCCTAACCTGGACGGACCGGCCCGTGGTTGTAGACAGAAAACTATGAACAATGTAGGCAATAGTGTAGCATTATAAATAAGCCAATTATATTTTTATACTATATACAAGTGGTTAGTTAAAATGTGCTAACTAGGCTTCTTATTCATATGGTGGAAGGTAAGAATATAATTATTAGGAAATTATTTCCTTAGCTAGTGGCAAAGTCGCTTAAGAGATAAAAGCAGACAATTTCACGGTAGGAAAAGGAAAACTGGAAATAAAATATTTTGCTAACCCCATAATCAGCCTAGTGTAATAATTTCCATCAGTTATATAAGACTTTTTCCGTGTGGTGACGAAGTAAGAATACAGTTCACCACCCCCTATCTTACCCGTGGGTGATCGTAAAAGACGTTTAATGGATATACATACTTAGATACATACATATCATCACACCATTTCCCTTGCAGGGTAAGCAGAGAGAACAGAGTGCCAGAGAACTCTATCCTTGCATACTTCACTCGCTTCCCCAACATTCATAATACTCTTCTCTTTTTGTTTTTTAATGGATATAAAACGCATGTAACATCTATGCAAGAGAAGAAAAACCTGAAACCAAATCCTATACCAACACGTCTGATCAGTGTGGTACAATAGATCAATTTCTCTCCCATTATGGAGTAGGCTCGAGCCCAACAGTGGGACATATATGAGCTGAGATGATGATATATATATATATTATATAAGACATATGCTTAAAAATGGATCTGTATAGGTTTATGAACTGAGAAGAAGAAGATAGACGTCTAATAATTTAAATTCTCGGCATCTTCTATCAGTATATATTATATCTGTAGATATTATTATAATACACATAAATTGGCAGTCGCAATATAGATATACCTATCGTTAGAACACAATTAATAATCACTCTTAGGGAAACACACATGTTACTAATTACAAGAGCAAAATACGAATTAATAACATTCAAATTAATATACATGCCTACTAATTGTAAGCCTCGAGGGTATTTTCATATTTATTATAATACCCAGATATGCCTACAGCTCTATGGGCAGATTAATTAATATATAAAAAGACAAAAATATTATGAAATTTAAATCAGCTCAGAATAATTTCTTTCGATTTAAGTTTTTAATTTGCAAAGCTGAGTTTATTTGCTAATTAATATATAAATCTCTTAAATTTATGTTTATATTGTATCTGTGAAAATGATAGTATCTGATTTGATTGATTAAAAATAAATAAATATCGCAAGTCAATTAATAAGTCTTTTTTTAGTATTGAAGTTATCGTGAGTTTGATACATATTTGAAATAAAATTACTTTTACGGATTCTATCGCGTTTGTATTTGTTTTTTAATTTCCCGACGTTTCAAACACTTTAGAGTGATCATGGTTACGGCAGGACTAAGGTGTCTTACGTCCGCCGGGCGGGCCACCGAAGACAAAAATCGGGTACCGCTGGTCCGCTCGCACGGCGAAGAGAGAGCAGTTTTACGATGGGTCTATGGGGTCACGCGCCACCTTTCCCTCACCCCGGACCAATTTGGCGGGGCGAGACGCATTCATAGTCCACCAAATAAAAAAAAATGTGTCTTACGTCCAAAAGTCATCGTTATTACAGAAATTTATAACTACCCGCTACAATATCGGTTATTAAAAGTTTAACCCACATTTTAATACGAATTCATTGCCAGTACAAAGAGAAAATGATTATATATGTAAAAAAAATATATACATATTTTGAATTGAAACAAAACGCTCATGCAGTATTATTGTTTTGGAAGTTGGCAGAACGTTTTTTGTCTCCATAAATGGCGGCGATCTGCCGCGTGTGTTTGGAGTTCCTCTTAAGGATATCGTCAAATAAGTAAAAGAAATTTTATTCATCATCATCATCTTGCTCTTATCCCAATTACTTGGGGTCGACGCAATATGTCATCTTCCTCCATATAGTCCTATCAGACGTCATCTCTGCAGTCACTCCCTGTATATCCATGTCATACCTCACGCAGTCCATCCATCTTTTCTTTGGTCTTCCTTTACTTCCTACCTTCATCATTCACATTTAAAACTTTCCTCACAACATTACTTTCATCCCGTCTCATCACATGTCCATACCATGTTAACCTTTCACTCCTTAACTTTTCCGTCACTGGCGCAACTTTCAAACTTCCTCTTATATAATCATTTCTTATTTTATCCAATCTTGTCACACTACACATCCATCTCAACATTCGCATCTCCGCTACATGCAGTCGTCTCTCATCCGTTGCTTTTGTCGCCCAACATGCTGATCCATACAGTACAGCAGGTCTTATTAGAGTTTTATATATGTTACCCTTTAATTTACTTTGGGGTCGCATGTTGTACCCGTGACCTGGCGCCATTTCATCTATCCCGCATCAATTCTGAGTTTCACCGCACGGTCCAGGTCGCCATCGCTTTGGATAAGAGAACCGAGGAATCGAAAAAAGTAAAAGAAATTTTATTATTATGTTTAATGTTGATCATAAATCCATAACTTTATCGCCGGCTGCTAACATTTGTAGACATTCTTTGGTTCCTATTTATCGCAGAGTTAAAGATTACACTATACTGAATAAACAAGCTAAATATACGAATAAACAAATAATATTAAAAAATAGTAGCGGTAGCGCTACACTAATGACATTTTCTGTCAATATTCGCGTTCCGGTTTGTTCGGGGTATTATCACACTCTCACAGAAAATCGACGTACAAGCAGTGGCAATATGCTGTTGTGCTTCGTTCGTTGAACGAGAGAGTTGGAATCCCAACTTGGGTGGGATTTGGTTGGTTGACAGTTGCTTAGTTATATTCCTGGTATTGAAAAGCTCTATAGGCGGTAGTAACACATCAGGTTTACTGCTTGCTTGTTCACTATCATAAATATATAACAAAAAAAAAATGAAGAAAAGAGACTAAAAATAAGAAAGATGTTGAAGAAACATTTGTCTTGCTGATATTTTAGGTGGTTTTACAGAAAATAAAATACTCGAAAGAATGATCTGTGATCGATTAGTAATTTGTCGACGGGCGACAAATAAAGATATGTAGGATGTATTACGGCGATAATTTTTTTTTTTAAGGTAGTACTTCTATTAGGCAAGAACGTTCAGTAGGTACTGTACTGGTAATTTTTGTTGATGACTAATGTTGTTATATCTGAAAATATTTTTACCGCAGTAATCATTATTAGTATGTTAATTTTCTCTTGGGACTTTATAACATTTCACTTTTTGTTTGTTGACCTTATTATTTGTATGCAAAGGTCTTTTCGGCAATTAACAAATATTCAACACGCCTGCTGTGTTTATTTGTTAATGAATAAACATGGGCTTTTAACTCTTTTAAGGATTGTTGTTATTTAATAGGGACCTTGCCCTTTTCTGAATGGACATGGCCCCTTTGTCTGTTCTTTGTGATTTTGACACAAGAATAACAGAATTGTTTGATATATGCTTTGATAGTTTATCAGCTGAATTTAATCTTAATTTAGAGTTGGATTTTATTATTATTGGTTACTTATCGGCCGGTCATAAAACTATTGCCCATAACTTTTACAATATGTACTATGAAAGAACAGTACACATTGTATCAACCCCAAGCAATTGGGATAAGAGTAGGAGAATTATGACTTATATAATCAGTGCCAGCGTTTATTTCTAAAGCATACATTTCTTATACAATCATTTGTATCATATTATACGCTAGTCACAGACTAACAAAGGCTTTTTTTTTAATTATCTTGAGTTCAACTTTTTTGCAGTGATTTTATCAGTTTATAAATTAGCAGGTTTTATAAGGCCCTCGAGGATAAGAGACTATGAATTGTATCCTTCCTTCCTGAGTACCTCACTACTTTCGTACGAGTACGGCTAAAAAAGAATACTTCTTTCTTAAATCTTTAAGTTGGCTACACTAAGTATCATAAACCTTCTCCAAATGGAATTGATCCATACCATACTGATAGCAATATTAAGCCCTATGATTTTCATCCAAGTTTTCATCCACTTATAGTGATGTCATGTGATAACATGTAATGTAAGACTTGTTGTCATGACATGTCGCCTTATACGATACGTATGGGAAAAGAAGTGGTTGTAACCACTATAATATATTTATAAAAACCCGATTACGAAGCGCAAAATGATATCACAAGCGGGATTCGAACCGGCGCCTATTGGGATTCCGTCACCGTTCCGACAGCGTGAACTATTGTAGGACATGCAAATTTCACTTCGTATCATATTTACGTCTTAAGGTGACGTATGCCAAATACCCGACAATGTTTACACATTATTATAGGCTTAATACTTCAAACTTTGCAGTTAGAGTTGTATTAAACGATGACATAACCTTGTTATTCAAATTTCTGAAATTTAGCATTTAATATGCTTAATTATTTGTAAAAACCCGATTACGAAGCAAAAAATGATGTCACAAGCGGGATTCGAACCCGCGCCTATAATATAGTAATTCAAACTATCATGGTCACTAACATTCGCGAAATTATATTTAACAGAATTTATGCCGTGCATTTTATTATTTACGAATTTTACATATTTCGGCACTATTGTAGTCCAGCCATGATCACGGATGAACGCCAGTTCATAAACACATGCCAATAGGTTTTAAGGTAGAATTATTAAACCTGCGCCTGATGCCGCCCTAACCGAGGCTTCGGGTGATCGGACCGGGGAATTGTCCGGTCACCCGACGTGAGGCCACCGCGTGAGGACGACGCCTCGACGGCGAAAGCTGTCGGGGCGTCGACAGGAGAGGAGCCCGAGAGGGCATACCGCCGAGCGGGCCACCGAAGACAAAAATCGGGTACCGGTGGCCCGCTTGCACGGCGAAGTAGAGGTGCTTGCAGGGTGGGTTAATGGGGTTGCGCGCCGCCTCTTCCGTCACCCCGGACCGACTTGGCGGGGTGCGACGTCCATGGCGCACCGCAAAAAAAAAAAAAAAAGGTAGAATTATTAAAAGAAAAATTGCTTTTAGTGCCAAACGAGCTAGCAGCACACCTGATGGTAAGTGTCACTGCCGCCCATGGACCTTTGCAATAACAAGGGTATAGCTAGGCCGCTGTCTACCAATATAAACCCCAAACCCACCTAATTGGGCTTCCAGCTCTCTCGCTCACCTAACGAAGCGCAATAGCACATTGCTATGACACATACGTCGATCTTCTGCAAGATTGTGGTACCACCCCGGACGAATTGGTCCGTGGCTGTAGACAGAAAACTGCCAACAGCGTAGCCAACATATTCATCATTATTATCAGTTAGTTTTTTCTTCGTGTCTAAATGCATTCATGCAGCTATCTTCGCATCAACTTTTTGAGCTTCCTTGTAAATTTAACATTTAGACATTGTTTCCTTCATAGCATAATATAAAAACATATCGCTATAACTTCATAGAGATTGAAATATCATGTCAAATGATGATATCATATTGTTATAATATTCAAAGATAATACAAACTGGACCTTTGATAAAGCATTTAACTCTGTACATTTTGGAATCAAAACTCAAATATTCTGTGTAAACAGGGTTGGTGTGCGGGTAACAAGCGGTGATAACTATTAGTAGGGATTTGTTAAGTCAAGGCTGTTGATTGTTTCTGAGATCCCATATCCCTTTACTTTAGGAGATGGTTGAATCGTAAAGATAAATCAATGATGTGGACAGAAGTTTTAGTTTGCGTGATGAATGCTGATATAGTACTCAAATAAAATACTATTACTGAATCAAATAAAGAGTGAGTTTTTAAGATGATCAGCTGGTCAGTAATCCATTAGTAGGAGCTGTAAAAAAAGCTTTTTAGAAGACTTGTTCTTTACTTTTAGACATATAGACTTAACATGAATTGGTACCCTTTAAAATTGTGTGCTCATTAAGTAAAATCAATGCTTACATAAATTTTTTTCAAAGTTTATTTGTAATTTTCCTTATTCCATACATAAATATTTTTTTATTGTAGTAATGGAAATTATGCTGTGTGGTAGCGGCTAAGAATACTACCAAACTTTACTTTGCTCATGGAAGTCGTGAAAGACGACTAAAAGCCTTATTTCAACCTGGGCCAACACTATCTGATGACGTTGGGTCAACAATTATATACCCAAGGAGGGTTGACATCAGACAGGCGGCCGGTCATAAAAATATTGCCAATAACTTTTGTAATGTGTAGGAAGAGGGGTACATATTGCGTCGACTCCTAGTAATTGGGATAAGAGCAGGCGAATGATGACATTGTTATAATTATTAAATAGTACGACCTTTTATCACAAGGGGATGTTAAAAGAGTAGTAATTAATTGATAAAGTGCTGCATTGTGTGGCTAGTAAGAATGTCCTCGGTATGCTATGCCGATTCATTTTTTGAACTAACTCTTTGTGGGTACGGTATGTATATAAAGGTACGTGAGCTTATATATCGTTAAGAAAACAAAATTACATCCCCTGCAAACATTCGTATTCGCATACTTAGCGAGTAGGTTCCTGAAAAGTACAACATACGGCTCGCTAGTCATTAAGTCGCTAATTACTGACGTAATTGAGTGCTAATTGTATGCGGTACGGAAATTCTGCATGCTATCATCATGTGATGTGAGTAGTAACGTTTCGTATTTAGTTTTCGATCTTATTGTGATGACCGAATAGATTAAATACATGAAATTAATTTCATGTATTATAAAAGGAGTGTTAATTTTTTTTAGCCAATATACCTCTTTTTTACCCGACTGCGCGACGCAAAGGAGTGGTATTGTGTTTAACAGTCTATGTATGTATTTTTGTATGTTCGTTTGAAGCACTATATAGACCAAACGCCTAGACCGATTTTTATGATTCACATGTCAATCGGTTCCTCTTAGTCCGGCGAGTGTCACTAAAGGTATTACGTTAGTGAAAATTCAATATGGCGACTACTGGACGCCATATTGTGAAAATGAAGAAAATGAAAGTCAACAAACTATGTCGAGTGGGGTATCATTGAATAGGTATTTAAAATCATTGTTAGCTTTCCCTCAACATTTTTCGATTCAACTGACTGTTTAGGATCTATATTGATTTAAAGTTTCATAACAACCTTTCTCACATACCTATAGGTTTTTAGACAGTAGAAATTTACGATGGAAACACGAAAAATACGTATGATTGTGCGTGTGAATGTAGATGGACATATACTGAAGTATCTAGTTAGTATATTGTCCAATATTCCGTAGGTAGTCCTACCTAAAGTATCTAATGTCTGACGCGGTGGCCCATCTCCAACTTCTAACGATGTAGTACTCAACTTCAGTCGAAAAACTATATATAGTTAGGTACTTATTTATTAATAAATAAAATAACAATAGCCACCTTGGTATTTATAACTAAAAAGTATAAAATAAAAAAAATTATTAAAAAAAACATAAAACCCGACTGCGTAAAAAGCGAACTAAACTACGTACATGACAACTGAACAGTCGGGATCCATTGAATGTCCCATTACTAAAATATATTTAATATATTATAGAATTCTAGACCACCGGTCATCTACGTGCTTGTTTTTTTTCTTTTCAGTTTTTTATTATGTACGTAGTTTAGTTCGCTTTTTACGTATTTAGGTTTTTTTGTTATAGGCTATGGTGTGGTTCGTCCCGCCAAATCGGTACGGGGCGACGGAAGAGACGGCGCGCTACCCCATAGACACACCTACAATACGCCTCTCTTCGCCGTGCGAGCGGGCCACCGGAACCCGATCTTTGTCTTCGGTGGCCTTAGCCAATATACTTCCCATGGTTGGAAATAACTAACTTCACATTGTAGGATACTTTTGTTTTGATCTTTCTTCAATTTGTTTTTACACATCCTACATATGTTATACCAAAATTGAGTGTAGGTCTTACGAACGCAAGATACCGTTGAAATAACCACTAAAAGTTTACAGGCAAACGCTAATTCCACGTCTTCTACGCACCAACAGGGGGCGTCTTTTAGCTGGAATAGTAGGGTCGATGTCTCATTGTTACCTTACTCCATTATGGTGCGGATAACAAAATAACTTGAAGGAAAAAAAAACATATTAGATAAAGGTAAACATAAATCTGTGAACAATACATGTTTGAATATCAAAATGTATGTACTTTTTTGATGAAAGCTATTTTTGTTTATAAAAAATAAGTATCAATATCTGATAGAGGATGTACATACACATACATACATATCATCACGCCATATCCCTTGCAGGGTAGGCAGTGAGAACAGAGTGCCAGAGAACTCTATCTCTGCATACTTCACTCGCTTCTTCAACATTCATAATTCTCTTCATACACGCTCGCCGGTTTCGGAGACTCTTGACTCCACTTTCCTTCAATACCTGACCGATCTGGTCTAGGTAGGTTAGTCTCGGTCTCCCTCGGTACCTACATCCTTCCACTTTCGCATTGTATATCTTCTTAACCAGACGTTCGTTCGGCATTCTTTCCACATGTCCGAACCATCGGAGCATTCCCTTTCGCATCTTTACACCAATACTCTCTTTCATACCTACTCGCTCTCTTACGTCATCGTTACGAATGCGGTCGCTCAGCCTAAATCCACAGATTTTCCGCAGACATCGCATTTCGACCGCATTAATTTTACTTTCATACTCTTTTCTGCATACACAACTCTCGCTTCCATACAGTAATGTTGGGACAAGCACTGCGTTATGTATTGCTACACGTGCCTTCTGGCTGAGGTGGTGGCTGCCGAGAAGTTGCCCCAACGCTCCGTTCACTCTATTTCCCGCATTCACTCTTCGCTCTATATCAGTGGTGTACCTTCCATCTCGGCTAAATCCACATCCAAGATATACAAATTCATCCACTTGCTCTAGTATATCATGACCTATTGTTACTCTTACATCTATTCTGGCTTCGTCTCTTTCAAAGATCATTATTTTGGTTTTGCTCACATTCACGCGTAGACCCCTTTTCTTACAATCTTCTGTCATTGTGTCGACTAGGGTCTGCAGGTCAGTCGCTGACTGTGCCAGCAGAACTGCATCATCTGCATTAAGCAGAGCAGTGATCGCTGAGTCGCCCATCTGGACTCCCACATTCATATCGTTCAACCTTTGGAGACATTTATCCAGATATATGATAAACAGCCTGGCTGACAGAACGCACCCCTGCTTAACGCCGATATTGACGTCAAACCAAGGCGAAATTCCATCATCCAGCCGCACACGGGCTCTACAGCCCATGTAACTGGACTGCACAGCCTGTAGCAGTTTACTGTTAATACCATACTCCGGTAAAATGTCCCAAAGTTCCTTTCGTACAACCGCGTCAAATGCTCTCTCCAGATCCACAAAACTGCAGAAAACCCTCTGACCTAGAGCCAGATGCTTCTCCACAATATTGCGCAGAGAGAACACTTGATCCACGCATCCCCTTCCACTCCTGAAACCTCCTTGTGTCTCACACAGTAAACCATCGGACACCATCCTCATTCTCCTTTCAATAATTTTACCGTACACTTTTGCTGCCAAACTGGTCAAGCTTACGGCTCTATAATTTGCGCAGTCATAACGTGAACCCTTGTTTTTAAACAAAGGCACGATGACTGCGCTATTCTAGTCCCCGGGAACTATTCCTGAGCTCCAACATAAATTGAGGAGCAACAGGAACGCCTCCCAGACACAGGAGCCACCAAGCTTGATCATCTCGGCAGACACTATATCAATGCCCGCTGCCTTACCATTTTTCAAACTTCTTATCGCCCATTCAACTTCATCCATACTGATGCCATCGGAGGACGCCGTTGTCGAATATTGATCTACTAAACCACATGCAACACCAGCGTCAACCGTAGCATCCGCATACATATCGCCAAAATGTTCACTCCATCGGCTTAACACGTCTTTTGTTTGTGTAAGAATGTCTCCACCTTTAGACCTTATTTTATTCATTCTGAAGGCTGACCAACCACCCCGAGACTTCTTCACTTCCCTCCAAAAGAGTTTGGTGTTACCCTCGAAGTTTTTAGTCAGCCTATCTTCTGCACTCATACTTGCTCTATCACGTTTCTCTTTCACTAAGGCCTTAGTGTTATTCTTACATTGCCGATATATTTCTTTTTTCTGTTCAGTCAGACAAAAATAATATTCAGAAAAATAAACGGCATCATTTAGTGGCAAATCCTAATAAACATAAAACATACATAGTAACTTTTAAATGACCAAATAGCTATAATAGGTCAGAGATCACATTTCTTTCACGAATATTCTAGTAAACATTTATTAATTTAATGCTTGAATTTCAATTAGAAAGTAAAATATTTATCCTGTTTTCATACAATTACGATATTTTACAATTCGCATGTACCTATAACAAATGGTAACTAAAATAAATACGACTAAATAAAACTAATTTCAAATATAAATTAATCTAACTTTAATGAGAGATAAAAATTCCCTACTATATATACATATAATAATCGTACTTCAATATTTCTAATCACTACTCCACCCATTTGTTTATCTCTAACTAACTAGCATTAAAATATTCAAATTATTGAAATTTTTAGCATTTAATATGCTTAATTATTTATAAATACCCGAATACGAAACGAAAAATTACCCCGCTTGTGACATAATTTTTCGTTTCGTATTCGGGTATTTATAAATAGCATTAAAATATTTTCATCAGTATTTCAATGTGTCGAACAACACAAATGTCGCCTGACTATCGCGAACATTACCAAAGTCGATTGAGCAATCGTTAGCATAAAATAATATGGGAATATCATCCCAATAATGACGTAGCAGCCGTAATCACCTGACGAGGACACGAGTGACAATGGCAGAGAAATTTGATATTATACCACAATGATAAAACGGCTTTGCATGGGAGTTTGCTGTAGTTCCAGTTTATATCTTTAAGATATTTCTTACGAAGTCCGCTTTAAAGAAAAGGAAGTGGGTGACGCGTAGTACCTATAAGATTTCAACACAATTATAGGCCTTAATTAATAAAAATATATTCAAATAGCTATGTAATGTAACATATTGCTTCAATAAGTATGTCTATATTAATAAGTTTGATCTGAGAGTAGGTACTTAGATGTTCAAGAACACGCTGACACAAAGACGAGAAAGCGAAGTTGTGTTAAGAAATTACTTTTGGAATTTATGAGGATATTTTTTTGTCAACGTTGAGTACTTTTCCTCTTGCCGAGATAAGTCGTCAAAATACGCGAACGCTATGTTGTTTACAAATTACTTTTGATGGAAAGGCGCAAAAGTTGGACCAAGTTTAATAATGCTCAATATTTCTTATACCCCTGTAGATAACCTTGTTGTTTACGTTTTGTTAGAAGCAAATAAACGTTAAAATGTATGTAGAAAGACGGCTTTCACCATTGTAAATTTGTATATAAATATTTTTGTTTCGGTTTATATTTCAGCAGACTGCTATTAAGCTATCGTGCTGGTGGCTGCTTGTATTTAAACATACAACAAACAATGTCACTAAAACATACAACGTCACTACCTTCGGTTTCTTTTAAATAGTCATAAATACTGAGGAAACTCAAGCCGAATGGGTAGGTAGTAGTGGGTAACTTTGGGTTCTGGTAAACTGGGTCCAGGAAAAATATAATAACAACACCTGTCTGCCAACGTGTTATTTTGTGCAGGCTATAATCCAGCTGCCCATCTAAAACCGTCAGTGGTGACCGACCGGCTTGGAGGGCCGTATGATGCCGTATTACAACTCTCCGCAAATTGAACAGGCTACCAGAAGTAATTGCTTGATTCCAGTAGTTAGCCCAGCCGCTTACTCCATTCAGATTCACCGGTACGCTTGACGTCTCGCGTTCTAAGTGCTGGAGGTTTGCTGCCACGAGGTCATCCTGCGGTGGTTTATACATCCTGGAATTTTTAAATATTAACTATTATGACACGAATTCTCTTGCCTTTGATAATATACTGTATTAATTAAGTTCAACTACGCTAAATCTTATAGGCACATATTAAAAAAATAAATATTTTTCAAAATGTATTTTTTCGTGGTAGCTGTCGCTATTAACCCAATTATTGCATGCACTATTGGGTATTGTAGCGTGACTAAGTAGAACGATAATCATTCAGAATGTTATATTGACAAATACTGAAGAAGAAATGAAAAATAATCAATAACAAAACAAACAATTCTAATAAAAAAAGATTGTTTTGGTTTGTACATAAAATTTATAAATTGCCAGCATAACTTATTCTATGGTTACTTTTAGGTTTTCCTTATCTATAAAGACAATCGAAAAGAGTGGAGTGTATCTGTGAATAGTTAATAAACTGAAAGAAAACCTCGTAAAATAAAGGGATTACTCGTAAATTCAAGAATAAATATTTGAAAGTGCAAGTCTTCATACCGTATGCGGAATACGCCAACGATATTCATGAATCGGCTTTTTCGTTAATCTCTCACTAAGTGGGTTCATGTTGCGCAATCCGAATAGGATTAGAAGCTCTGAAAACTGTTTCTCTTTATACGATCCATTCGTAGAAAGTGTGTCGAATATAAAATGGTATGGGAATACGAGCCAAACTTTAGACTTTAATCTGGGCGGTATTGTTTGAATTTATTACGATTTAGAAACGCGACATATTTAAAACGTTAATTGCTTTTAAAAGTGTGCGACTCGTAGAAAGTTTTTCATGAAACTGATTGGCTACTTGAGCTAATGATTAAATTGGAAATAAATAAGACTACTCGCGACTCTAGCACCTTTAGTACGCATAACAATACTTAGCCTATATACTATACGGGTTTCTATAAAAATGTGATCGAATTATTGTACCACTAAGTTCAGACAAGTTGGTACAGGATTTTATTTCGAGCTTTTATTTGCTAGTTGTATTATCATTTGTTTATATTTTTTTTATCTTTTTGTTGTCTATTCATAAACAAGCCACTGTTGTCTGCCTATTTTTCTCTAATACAAGGAAATATAACCTAACATTCTATTCTAGATACACACATAACACGTACAATAGAACTAATGATATCGTTTGATTATTGTTTTTTTTTTCTAGCATTCTACTCTAAAGAAAACGGTGCAATAGAACGGTACAATAGTTTGATAATTTTTTTTCTGGTAATTATGATAAGCAGGAATAAATGGTGACCCACTATAATCTTATTATATACATAACTATCTCATTATAAGTCCATATCAGACCAATAAGCATTTTATTTCAATACAATATAATGCATATGTTAAAGCAGAAAACCCACGGGAAAGGCAAGATTGCTCAATTGTATTTCTTTTCGTTTTCATTTCTAAAAGACACCCCATATTAAAGTATATATTATTGTATCGTTGGAAGCTTACAAATTTTTAATTCATCATCATCATTATCACAGCCCATAAATGTCCCACTATTGGGCGCAGGTCTCCTCCGTAATGGGAGGGAAATTAACCTACTATACCGCGCTGGTCAGACGTGTTGGTATAGGGTTTTGTTTCGAGATTTCCTTCTCTCGCATAAATGTTATATGCGTTTTTATATCCCTTAGTCGTCTCTTACGAGCACCCACGGGTAAGATATGGGGTGGTGAATAGTATTCTTACTCCGTCACCACACGGAAAATATTCAATTAACGGATGATAAATACACTCAGACTCGGTTAATGATTTGTGAATCGTATAAGACTGTACTGTGTCTATAAATAACGAAACTCAGCATAAACGTTGCTACTGAGAGAACATGCACATGCGATCAATTTTAATTGATTACTACATGAAATATGTAATTATTCGTCATCTCAACTCATATATATCCCACTGTTGGGTTCGAGCCTCCTCCATAATGAAATTGACCTACTATACCA
Organism: Lymantria monacha; assembly: GCA_905163515.2. Lineage (NCBI taxonomy): Eukaryota > Metazoa > Arthropoda > Insecta > Lepidoptera > Erebidae > Lymantria > Lymantria monacha. The sequence continues at coordinate 23,071,877 of LR991082.1, forward strand.
CGCTGGTCAGACGTGTTGGTATAGGGTTTTGTTTGGAGTTTTAATTCTTTTGTATAGATGTTATATGCGTTTTATGTCCCTTAGTCGTATCTTACGATCACCCATGGGTAAGATAGGGGGTAGTTAATTGTATTCTTACTCCGTCACCAGACGGATAATGTAACTTTACTCTTCCAAAATAGCTAGTGGGCTAGCTTACTACACATACTTTCAGATTAATTATTTACTTTTTATTGAGAGTTTACTCGTGATCGCAACATTATTTTATCATATATATTATCTTATGCATTGAAACACTCTTTTTAAATAATGTAATGGTAGGACCACATTGTTGACAGTTCTTTGTCTGCAGCCGCGGGCCGGTCCTCCGGGGTAGTACCACACTATCGTAGAAGATCGACGCCTGAGCAGCGACAATATGCTGCTGTGCTTCGTTCGGTGAGCGCGAGAGCCGGAAGCCCAACTTTCTGGGTGGATTTGGGATTATTAGTAGGCAGCAGCCTAGCTATACCTCTGATATTGCAAATGTCCATGGGCGGCTGTAACACTTACCATCAAGTATGCAGCTTGCTCGTTAGCGACCAAGAGCAATAAAAATAAAAAAAAAGTAAACAAATGTTGAATAAATGTGGTTATTGATAACCACAAGTATCTAAATATAATTAATGTGTGGTTATTACTACTATCAAGCTTTATATAGCTCGCGGGTAGAGTAATAGTCAACTAAAAGCTTAACATTGGGCCAATTTCGTTCGATGATATGTTTGGTTAATTGCAGCCCCAAGGAGGGTTAGCGTTAGGCAGTCAGTCATAAAAATATTGCCATAACTTTTGCAATATATATGTTGAAAGAAGAGTAGCTACTATTGCGTTGACTCAATACTGATGCATAACGCGATGATTCAATCATAACTATGTATATACGTTTTTTTATTTACAGATACGTAGTATTTATAACTTTTGCATTTATTTGTAGAGATTAATGTAGCAAAACTACAAATAAAATCATGGCTGAATTAATAATTGACAATTATATCATTCTCCTACTCTTATCCCAAATACTTGGGGTCGATGCAATATGTACTCTTCCTTCATAGTACATATTGTAAAAGTTATTGGCAAATAGTTTTATGACCGGCCGCCTGCCAGACGTCAACCCTCCTTGGGAATGTAATTGTTGACTAAACGGCATCAGGTGGTATTGGCCCAGGTCGTTATAACTAATAATTGACAATATTGAATGTTAATAATCTCAATTAGTACGCTTATGCTGCAAAATACCTTGGATAATTTATCCCAAAAAGGTTTTTAATAAAAACGTTTTCATTAACGTCATTCAAAGAAGCATCACTGTATAAAACGATCACGATTCTTTTAAATATTTTATTGTGAATAAAATAAAAATTCATTTTATTTCACGGTACATAATATATGAGATTGTTTATTTTATTTGATGAAAATGAGAATTTTATATATAATATTGTTCCTAAAAGAATTTTATTAGCAAGGGGATGTTATACATATTCTGCAATCATATTTATGCGATTGCAGAATATGTATTTCCGATAAGAATATATAAAAGGTATACCTAAGTTGATAACTATCCACCATATCCATGCTGTCCACGAATATCAAGCACCAGTGGCCGGCCCAATGCCGATGGCGAGGTAATACGGTGGATTATGAGGTCACGTGCCGCCCTTCCGTCACCCCAGACGGAATGGACGTCGTGTGTCTAAACCATAGCATGCCAAGTAAAAAAAAATATGATGACTAATTAAAAATACAACGTGTTGCTGTTACAAATATTATATAGACTACTGAGAGTAAAGACACGACGTTAAGAAAATTAAAAAAAAGTAAAACCCATGTATAATATCTGCCCTTATGACATAGTAAACTAATTTTCCTTTTAGTAAACAATTTTCCCAGTATATGTCTAGGTATTTAATCTAAAAGGAAAGAAAAACATACAAGATATACGGTGCAAGTCAATAAATGTTTTCGCATTTCAGATCCTAGATTTTATCAGAGTTTTGTGATAGGGTAGATCATGACAATGAACATTTTTCAGAACCACACTTTTATGGGTAAAAAAGATTTTAATATACAAATGATCACTTCTACGATCAGTTTTTAACGATTCCCATAGGTCATCCCTTAGCTCGCCACCACATGGACCAAGAATTCTTATAATATAATGGTAAAAATGTGGGTTTAATTTTGTATGAAATGCCATTATTATTCAAGTTAGAAATATGTATGTATTTACGACTATATTAATCCACGTAGGCGTTGCAGATAATAGCTAATTTATACTGCTATATTTTTCCGTACCCTTTATCTGTACATTTATTTTCTTTTGTGAATTTATATGATAGTTATTCGTTTTACGAATCGCTGATTTAGAATACACTATTTTAAATTTTTGTCACTATTTGTAATGGTGTCTCTAATTCGCGAGTCAAGCAAATGAGGCTATATTATGACATTGATAAACCTTCAAACAGATATGGTAATTCTTTTTAAATAAGGATATTATTAACCAACGTAACAAAATATAAATATATTTGAAAAACATTTAATTTAGCAACGACTCGTTAAAAGAACAGGTAAAAACAAGTTATATATAAGGTTATATTTTTATTTAATATTGCTAATATAGTTTTTCTTAAGTTTTCGGAAACGTACTCAAAGAACGTTAGATGAACGCCTTGTCGGCCATCGGGGGATGTTGAGGCGGTAAGGAAAGTTTATTCAGAGCGCCCCTTTTTCAATATAGCGGACGTGACAAGAGCTAAACCGTAAAGGCTGTGATTGCCCTCGTTAGAGAAAAGGATGTGGGTGAGTAGGGGATTTAATACGATTCTATAAAAGGAAACCTTGAATAAATACTCGTCTGTGGCTACGTGGTTGGCTGATTTTATTACTTTCTAGTATACTTATTTATTTGACTTCTTCTGTTATGTCAATGTGGTAAAGTTATGTCAAGTTTGGAAAATAGTCTAAAATTATTGATGATTTTAATGTTTTTTGGAGGGAAATTTCTAATGAGACTTCCACTAAGGTTTAACGCAATGGCACTCGAACGCATGTGCGTAGTATACCTGTACAGGCCACCGCGAGCGCTAGCAATGAGTAGCATCCAATATTCCAACGCAAGAGGGAGAGAGAAAGAAGGATACACAGAGGTAGAAAGTAGGAGAGCGGAAGGGAGTGAGTCAGTAGATCCCAAGCACATGCGCGTGGTATTCTTGCTATGCAGCGAAGTAAACAGTGTGAGCGTCGTGAAATTAGCTGAAATACGTACTTTTTGTTCTATTTTAATTTATAACATTAATTATTTTCATTGGTTTAAGTTTTCGCTTCTGTCGGCAGTCCTCATGACTGCTTTGTGTTTTTTTTTGTCATGTAGCGTCCGGGGTAAGAATACATTTTTACCATCATGGGCATCGTAAAAAACAAATAAGGAATATAATATGCACATAATACCAATTCGAAAAACTAATCCTACCACACTTTCCTACAATTGTAACTTCTATAAGTCAGGATCCACAATGGTTTTTATAAATGAAATCGAAGTTTGACCTTTAGGTAGTCCCGGGAGATGTTTTTAATTGTCTTGGTCCCGCAACAAATTGAATTAGAAAGAGGTTAAAGAGGAGGAGTTGTAAAGATTGATTCTACTTCCCTTATAGGCAATGCGGGACATAGGAAATGAAAGTGTTTAATCAGCCAATAAGTAAAGGTGTGTGCAGTTATAATTAGCGCAGTAGTATTGCATCGTGGATAAGATAGAGCTTAACGGGGTCAAATGTGAGCCTTAAGATTGATTGCTACAGTAGGTATGGCACCGACTCCTACAATGGCAACCTAAAATAAAAGTATGTACTAACCCATCTGGCCAGCCCAGTCTAGTAGATATTTTTTTCCCATTAAACAGGCGATACTAGCAAAACAATATGTGTATGGACCGAGAAGAAGTAAAATATTGATGCTTATAAAATAGCGCTCTTTTTTTTTTTCTTTTTTTTTTTTTTGGGGTGGGTTACGGTCGGCGCACTCCTCGCATCACTCCGTCCGGGGCGACAGAGGGGCGTAAGCACACACACCCGTAACCCACCCGTGACGTTGCCTTCATCGTTGGGCCGACCACCGGAGCAGAGTGACTTGACGTCAGTGGCCAGCCCGACGGAATACCCCTGAGGAGTACCCTCTCCTCGACCGACGCCCCCCCCCCTCGGGTAGGATGTCGGTCTTTCCTCACGCGGGGTGACGGACTAATTCCCCGATCCAGTCACCCGCGGCCTCGGCTAGGGATAAAATAGCGCTCTGTGGTATAAATTTACAGTCTATTTGATGATGTACTTAATAATACAATGCATCACCACCCTTTATTTTGGCATAGATATCATATAATTTTACTACGAATACAAGATGACAGCACTGCAAGAAAAGGAAAACTTGAAGTAAAATCCAATGCCAATTTGCTTGACATAGGATTAAGCAAATTGACATAGGATAGGAGCAGTAGGGGTAGGTACGGTACGTTTTTACAAATTATATCATCATTTGATCTAGTGAACACTGCAGTGTACTGCATAGTGATACGTTTTCGCTAACTATATCGTCGTTTGACCTAGTGGGATACCGCTCTATATTGCATAGTAGACTGATTGTTAAAAATGTCAGTCTATATTGATCTTAGAGCCATATCGATCAGCAGAGTTCCAATGGTGTTTGCTTTTCTTTCATACTTATTAATTTTAAGTTCGTTGAAAAAAATCTGATTTCTCTCTACGCTGTGTGTTTTTAAGTTGAGACTCATTAGTTACAGTTTGTTTAAATGGCCACAGTCGCCATTAAAATTAAGAGGGATGATCGTAACATTTAAAAATAACAAGTCAGCTTCAAGTTTACTCATGTAAAGTTGCAATCACAGCTATTCTGTAATATGGTTTCACTTAAGAAATAAAATTACATTCTTTATATTTCTACGTAAGGAAAATGTGGCATTCTGATGAAGTGCTTTAATTAAATTTATGCTGTAAATCTCTTGCGGCATTAAAATCTAATTGCAATAACACGGTAATTCGAACTCAGGATAAGAATGACATGTTTAAGAGAGATTAACTCAAGAGATTTTATAAAAAATCAAAATTATATCAACGTAACGATATTTATATCTAAATTAAACTTTTTAAGCTTACACAGATGCAACATATTCATATTTTTCTATTTTTGTTTAGTTAAAAAAAAGGGATATTTGTTCTTTATCAAGCTCAGATCTAAATTTTGAGCTCGCTATTGAGAATATTCTGGAAAGAATGCCCTTAAAGACTCAATAATATCTTTCGGCTAATCCAGTATTCAAACCCATAAACATTAACAGTTATGCTACTCGACCAAGCAACATAATCAACAATCTAAGAAAGATAGTAAACACTTGACAATGTGGACTGGATAAATGAAAATTTAATTCCAGTTAGTAAACAACTAACTAAATGTTTCAAATTCATTCAATCAAGTGTAATGTAAAAGTACAAAAAACTTTATTTTGCGCCTGACTTACTAAGTCAGGCGCAAAATAAAGTTTATGTACACACATACACACATATGTCTGATATCAATTAAATTTTATGGAATTGGTGAGACTTTGAAAAATATATAATGTATTTACTAGTGAAGTTAGTTAGTATACAATTATACATGATAGTTGGTTTATTTTTGTTTATGTTGTGGAAATAAATGCATTTACGCACTATCCCTCGCCGTTGACAAACAGGGCGGTATGTGGAACTGGCCAGTCAACTTCTCGACAGAAATACCCACTAAAATCACAGGGGACCCTTCCGCGCTTTTACGGGGTACTGGAGAGATCGTCTTTTGAAATTCTATTCCTGACATCCTAAGGCTAGGCCATCTGGCCACATCATGGTGAGAGGAGAGGTGCGTAACGGCGCCATAGCTGGGTTTGATTCTTCACTTGTGGTAAAGGTTATAGGATTTTTTCTATATGAAATTACTTATCATCAGCCGTAAGGAGTAACAAATCTGCTGGCTATAATCCGATTGGCTTTTAATTATAATGTCGACTGCACAGATGGCGTAGTGGTTAAGATACCACTTTACTTACCAGTACCGTGAGTTCGATTCCTACGTAGGATAATATTTGATGCGATCCACAAATTGTTAATTGCATGTTTGTAAAGTCCTCCGCAATACAAAGATTATTATCTTAGTGCAGGGTGGTATTTAAAAAAAAAAACATTATACGATAGAATTCAAAAATTCGGTAATAATATATCTGTATGTATGCAAGTATTTAAAACATAAGCTTTTTCCATTTGATTTTCGGGCACTTTTATCCTTTGAGATATACTGCATCAATTTATGTACACATCAATTTCCATGAAATTAAAATGGGATTAATTTTGAACCCTTTTATACGTAAAATAATTATACAAATCGGTTCATAAACAAAGGAATTATGTCGAAACATTCATAAAATATATACGTACATGTATATACAGTCAGAAATGCGAACTCATAATATTTTTGAAGTCTGTAAAAATTAAATGTATACAGAGACAGTTAAAATGTATACAAATAATATACAGCGTGGGTTTCAAAATAAAATTGTTATACTCCAAAAATATTTTTAGTTTATTTTTGGGAACCATCACAACGTTACGTTTAATGGAGTTGTAGGTACTTTGTTGAACACAAACTTTACTGTATAGGCGTTACACGACGCGGCAACCAGGCATGTTGCACGTGCGAGGCATTTACAAGAAGTTCTTAAACGACCTTCGCGGAATAGTAAAGAAAACGTGATTTTGGGAGATAGCGCGTAAACGTACAAGGGTGTAACGCTGAAAGCTGAGATCGTCACGAATATCATTTACTGAACACTATACATTTTGAAACCCTACTTCCTGGTGTAGACAAAATTTACAATAAATGCTTGGGAATTAGTATCGGAAATAAATGTTTCTTAAATCAAACTAACATGTTGCTTTGTTGTCTTAAAAGCGTTTTTGGTGTTGATATTAAAATTGCTTTCAGCATTAATTGTTAGGGTTCCATTTTTTATATTGTCTATTGTGGCAAACGAGCAAGCATTATACCTGATGGTAAGTGATACTGTTGCACATAGTCTTAGTAACACCAGGGACACAGATGGGCCGCAGTTTACGATTTTTTTTTGTTTTTTTGTGTGTCTTAGTTGTTAGCCTCAGATGGCCGATCATAAAACTATTGTCAATAACTTTTACAATATGTACTATGAAAGAAGAGTACATATTGAATCGACCCCAAGCAATTGGGATAAGAGTCGGAGAATGATGATGAGCAGCCTACGGTGAAGAAATAGCTCTTTTTAAACCTCGTTTGAAGAAGGATATATGATAGCGCTTGGTAAATACAGCAGCAGCAGGTAGTTTTTTCTTTCACGTACGTGGGAGAAATTATTGCTGAAAACGTACAGTCGAGAACTGTACTTTCCTTTCTAGGTGAAATGGATGAAGCCTGTTATAGTGCCGAGTGGTATGGTGAAAAAAACGGTGACAATAGTACCAAGTCAAACTTCAGAGCACTTCCCATGAAAGAGTCGGTAGAGTACATAGAGTGACCCAAAGTCTCTCCGCCGCTCCGTCGACTCCAATCTGTCTATGAGATTGGGATCACCGACGATTCAAACAGCACGCCTTTGCAGGGAGTTAAGTGGGTCTTGTTGATATTTAGGCCGCCTGTCTAGAGATGAGAACAGTACTCCACGTGAGGACGAACCTGTGCTTTGTATAGCACAAGATGTAGTCTTGGGGTGAAGTACTAACTTTTTGCTTGCCAATTTGTCTTAGTCCTCCAAAGGAATCCCAAACTGGACTTTGCTTGATAATTCCATACCCAAAGGGTATCAACAGAGTCCTATTTCAAAACGTCCTCTGTTGAAATTCTATTCCTAATAGCGTTATAACAAACAAAAAATAAATTATAAAAATAAAACAACAAACGTGATTTTGTCTATCTACAGAAGTATTTAAAAGTAAATAATACGAACGGAACCTTTAAATGATTTTATTCAATTCGAACTTGATCGAATTTATATTAGTTTCAAATAACAGTATTAAAGCATTGTGCATATAATTTTGTTAGAGAACAATGTGTTTCGAATAACAATATTAAGCGAGAAGCGTATAATTACACCAATTCTAATTGTTAAAAAATGTAGTTGCTTTGAAATTTAAATAAGATGTATTTTAGATATAAGAAGTTTAAAGTTCATACATACATACACATACATACATATCATCACGCCATATCCCTTGCAGGGTAGGCAGAGTGAACAGAGTACCAGAGAACTCTATCCTTGCATACTTCACTCGCTTCTTCAACATTCATAATTCTCTTCATACATGCTTGCCGGTTTGGGAGACCCTTGACTCCACCTTCTTTCAGTACGTGTCCAATCTGGTCTAGTTAGGTGAGTCTCGATCTCCCTCGGTACCTACATCCTTCCACTTTCGCATTGTATATCTTCTTAACGAGATGTTTGTTCGGCATTCTTTCCACAAGTCCGAACCATCGGAGCATTCCCTTTCGCATCTTTACACCAATACTCTTTTTCATACCTACTCGCTCTCTTACGTCGTCGTTGCGAATGCGGTCGGTCAGCCTAACTCCACAGATTTTCCGTAGAGATCGCATTTCGACCGCATTAATTTTGCTTTCATGCTCTTTTCTGCATACCCAACTCTCGCTTCTATATAGTAATGTTGGGACAAGCACTGCGTTATGTATTGCTACACGTGCCATCTGGCTGAGGTGGTGGCTACCGAGAAGTTGTCCCAACGCTCCGTTCACTCTTTTTCCCGCATTCACTCTTCGCTATATATCAGTGGCGTACCTTCCATCTCGGCTAAAACCACATCCAAGATATACAAATTCATAATAATATGTTAATATATAACTTAATATAAGTATAAAGTGTATTAAAATAATTAATTTTAATGTCAACACGAGTATCCATGTGGTGACGGAGTAAAAATACAATTCACCACCTCCTATCTTGCCCGTGGTTGATCGTAAGAGACGACTAGGGGATATAAAACGCATACAGTATCTATGCAAGAGAAGGAAAACTCGAAACAAAACCCTATACCAACACGTCTGACCAGCGCGGTATAGTAGATTAACGTCCCTCCCATTGAAGCGGAGGCCCGGGCTCAATAGTGGGACATATATGGGCTGTGATGATGATGACACGAGTATTATAGATATTTTATTTTTATTGTTTATAGTGAGAAGTGATGTTGCCAACCAACCTAAACTCACCCAGAAATTTGAGCTTCCGGCTCTCTCGTTCACCGAACGAAGCGCAACACACATTGCCACTGCTCAAATATTGATAAATAAAGTTTTTTTGTTACAGATTTTTTCGTGTTTGTATTTGATTAACGTATCTAGGCACGGTGGTCTTTCTGTTCGTAATATTTATTAATAAAAATGTCACATGCCAAAACATTTAAATATATTTTACTAATTATTTTTGGAGTTTACTCCTTAAGAATCGATTTTCATATAAGGCGCCAGGTATGAGAAAAAATTGAGGAGTAAAATCTAGTGATCGAATGACATCGTTACGTTTTTGGTGCGCAACCTATTCTGCGCACGTTTCACTTTCAGACGTGAGATAATACTTCACTGAACAGTTTTAATAAATGTAAATAAATATATATATATATATCTATTATTTTTAGTCAAATAAGCTTTTTTTGCGCCTGTTTTGATAATCGTACTTAGGAGTAAACTCCAGTCGTGCGTCGGAGCTGACATACACACTTTTTTGTATAAACATCGCTGTGTGGTAGCGGCTACGAATACTATCAACCCTTATTTGCTCGTAGATGTCGTAAAAGCCAAATAAGAGTTTTATATCGTTACGACCTAATGCTGTGTGTTCAACAATTACATTCCCAAGGAGGGTTGATGTCAGATAGGCAGCCAGTCATAAAATTATTGCCAATAACTTTTGCAATATGAAGAAAGAGGTGTACATATTGCGTCGACCTCTAATATTTGGGATAAGAGCAAGAGAATGTATAATTTTTGGATAAACATCATTACTTCAAACTTTATATATGTAATCCTTACTAATATTATAAATGCGAAATTAACTCTGTCTATCTGTCGCTCTTTCACGCCAAAACTAATGAACCGATCTAAATAAAATTTGGTACACAGATAGTCTAGAGCCTGATAAAGGACATAGGCTACTTTTTAATGCAAAAAAGGGTTGTAAAGGGGAATGAAAAGTTGTAAGAAATTATCGTCATTTTTAAAGCCTGAAACTTATTTTTAGGCTATTGATTAGATATAAATAAAGATGACATTAAAATTTCGCAAAAAAAATGTACCCTTAAGGGGTAAAATAAAAATAGTGGATCAAAAACTTTAGGAAAGTAATCTTTTACGCGGGCGAAGCCACGGGCAGAAGCTAGTAATGGATATATATGATATATATGTAATACAAACGTTCGATGTTAAAGTCTTGTGTGTGTGATCCTAAATAGATTGGTATCAAACGATATATAGAATCTCAGACACGTACCGCAGAGAGTATTATTAATTCATTATTGGTTTCGAGGTAATGGTATTGATAACTTTACGCCATTTAAGACAACGTACCAGTTCGTGCTTAGCATTTCCTATATTCTCTTATTTTAACGGTACGTTTTATTATTTCTATGCATTATCGTGCTTAATTTAACATGAATGTGTTCATAATATTTTAGCTTGTTCGTGCCTTGTTAGTGTTATTATTCACGGACAATTAGTATTTTGGATATATTCAGAACCCAAATTTCAATGTTAAGGCATTGGATGTGAATTTGCAGTGATTTGTCGTACTTAAAGTTATCGTGTATTGTATTATATAGAAAACTAGCGACCCACCCTCGTTTAGCTTCGGTTACACAAATATATCTACCTAAATTCAAATCTGTAGGAGCTATATTTAAAAAAATGAGATTTTTACATCCCAGCATCTTACGGGTGGAATTTTGTAAAATCCGTTCTTAGCTGACCTTTACTCGGCAAACGAATATTCCTACCAAATTTAAAGCCTGTTAGGCATTATGGTTCTAGAGATATTGTGATGAGACAATAATATATATATATCGTTTCGTCATCGTTTAATACAATTCTAACTGTAAAGTTTGAAGTATTAAGCCAAAGTGTTGTTCTGAGTCTGGGTGTAATTTGTCTGCGTTAATTGCATGTTTGTAAAGTCCCCCGCAATACAAGGATTATTTCCTTAGTGCAGGGAGGTGTCATTAAAAAAAAAAATATTGACTCAAGTTTTTCATCAATCAAAGTGTTATTAATATATATATATATATATATATATATATATATATATATATATATATATATATATATATATATATATATATATATATATATATATTAATAACACTTTGATTGATGAAAAACTTGAGTCAATATTTTTTTTTTTAATGACACCTCCCTGCACTAAGGAAATAATCCTTGTATTTTATATTGCTGGGGACTTTACAAACATGCAATTAACGCAGACAAATTACACCCAGACTCAGAACAACACTTTGGCTTAATACTTCAAACTTTACAGTTAGAATTGTATTAAACGATGACATCTTGTTATTTACATACATACATATCATCACGCCATATCCCTTGCAGGGTAGGCAGAGAGAACAGAGTGCCAGAGAACTCTATCTCTGCATACTTCACTCGCTTCCTCAACATTCATAATTCTCTTCATACACGCTCGCCGGTTTCGGAGACTCTTGACTCCACCTTCCTTCAGTACATGACCGATCTGGTCTAGGTAGGTTAGTCTCGGTCTCCCTCGGTACCTACATCCTTCCACTTTCGCATTGTATATCTTCTTAACCAGGCGTTCGTTCGGCATTCTTTCCACATGTCCGAACCATCGGAGCATTCCTTTTCGCATCTTTACACCAATACTCTCTTTCATACCTACTCGCTCTCTTACGTCGTCGTTACGAATGCGGTCGGTCAGCCTAACTCCACAGATTTTCCGCAGAGATCGCATTTCGACCGCATTAATTTTACTATCATACTCTTTTCTGCATACCCAACTCTCGCTTCCATACAGTAATGTTGGGACAAGCACTGCGTTATGTATTGCTACACGTGCCTTCTGGCTGAGGTGGTGGCTGCCGAGAAGTTGCCCCAACGCTCCGTTCACTCTATTTCCCGCATTCACTCTTCGCTCTATATCAGTGGTGTACCTTCCATCTCGGCTAAATCCACATCCAAGATATACAAATTCATCCACTTGCTCTAGTACATCATTACCTATTGTTACTCTTACATCTGTTCTGGTTTTATCTCTTTCAAAGACCATTATTTTGGTTTTGCTCACATTCACGCGTAGACCCCTTTTCTTACAATCCATCCCATCTGGACTCCCATATTCATATCTTGCCCATCTGGACTCCCATATTCATATCGTTCAATCTTTGGAGACATTTATCCAGATATATGATAAACAGCCTGGCTGACAGAACGCACCCCTGCTTAACGCCGATATTGACGTCAAACCAAGGCGACATTCCATCATCCAGCCGCACACAGGCTCTACAGCCCATGTAACTGGACTGCACAGCCTGTAGCAGTTTACCGTTAATACCATACTCCGGTAAAATGTCCCAAAGTACGAAAGTACGAAAGGCGTACAACCGTGTCAAATGCTCTCTCCAGATCCACAAAACTGCAGAAAACCCTCTGACCTAGAGTCAGAGGGTTTTCTCGCCAGATGCTTCTCCACAATGTTGCGCAGAGAGAACACTTGATCCACGCATCCCCTTCCACTCCTGAAACCTCCTTGTGTCTCACACAGTAAACCATCGGACACCATCCTCATTCTCCTTTCAATAATTTTTCCATACACTTTTGCTGCCAAACTGGTCAAGCTTATGGCTCTGTAATTTGCGCAGTCATAACGTGAACCCTTGTTTTAAACAAAGGCACGATGACTGCGCTATTCCAGTCCCTGGGAACCATTCCCGAGCTCCAACATAAATTGAGGAGCAACAGGAACGCCTCCCAGACACAAGAGCCACCGAGCTTGATCATCTCGGCAGACACCATATCAATGCCCGCTGCCTTACCATTTTTCAAACTTCTTATCGCCCATTCAACTTCATCCATACTGATGCCATCGGAGGACGCCGTTGTCGAATGTTGATCTACTAAACCACATCCAACACCGGCGCCAACCGTAGCATCCGCATACATATCGCCAAAATATTCACTCCATCGGCTTAACACGTCTTGTGTTTGTGTAAGAATGTCTCCACCTTTAGACCTTATTTTATTCATTCTGAAGGCTGACCAACCACCCCGAGACTTCTTCACCTCCCTCCAAAAGAGTTTGGTGTTACCCTCGAAGTTTTTAGTCAGCCTATCTTCTGCACTCATACTTGCTCTATCACGTTTCTCTTTCACTAAGGCCTTGGTGTCATTCTTACATTGCCGATATATTTCTTTCTTCTGTTCAGTCATACTGTCATTCAGATTCAAAGAAGAGACATAGTCCAGCCACGCTTTCTTCTTTTGCTCTACGGAAGCTGCCACTTCCGCATCCCACCATGCATCACCATTTGTTTTTCTATGCTTCTTTGAACTTCCACATACTTCTTTCGCTGTATCTACCATACTCTCCAGCATTCTTCAATGTCCGATTGCGGCTGGCTTGCCATCGTCAGCCGTTCTCGGACACCCTCTGCATACTTTTCTCTTACACACTCTTCTTGCAACCTTTCAACCTTTATTCTTTCAAGCCCTCCGAAGTGGACACGCTCTCGCCATGCCTCCACTTTCTGAACAGACCACTAAATCTCGCAATAACGAGATAGTGGTCCGTGTCGATTGTGGGGCCCCTGTAGGCTCTTGCGTCCAATATTTTGCGTCGGAGGCGACTGTCTACCAAAATTAAATCTATTATGCTTTTCTGTTCATTCCTTCTCCATGTATACATATGGATGTCCTTATGTTGGAAAAATGTATTTGACACAATAAGGTTTCTCTCCATGCATACATCCGCTATGAGCCTACCTGCGTCGTTCACTCTCTTATCACCAAATGGACCAAGTACGTCCTCATAGTCGGGACGCTTGGTCCCCACCCATCCGTTCAAATCTCCGCATACAATCACGCGTTCACTGGTTTCTGCCATATCCAAAACTTCCCTAACATTGTCCCAAAACTTCTCTAGGTCTGATGCCACCGAGGATCCTACGGGAGCATATGCTACAACCATGAATACCTTGGTGACACCTAGTTTTATACGGACCCAGAGAAGTCTGGGATCATACATTCCGTAATCCTTCACACCTGAGGCCAAGCGAGAGGACAACAGCACTCCTACCCCCATGCTGGCTCGATCGCTCTGTGGTACACCAGACCACAGAGCCATCCCGCCACCAGGAAGATCGCAGGCGTCGCTGTCCCTTCGCTTGGTCTCTGTTACACAGAGCACGTCTAGCTGTTTGTCCGCCATGACGGATATCAGCTCGTGCAACTTACCTTCCACACAACCTCTTACATTCCACGTGCCCACCCGGCACTCCGTTCTCCTCGACTCGCCTAACTGGGCAAGGCGTGATGGGTAGCGGCCCCCATCGCCGCAACTGCCGATGTTCGTACCGACGGGGGCGGGTCGGTACGCGTCGCCTCCGGGGGACGCCCTAACCCGCATTGCGGTACGCATTTCGAGCCGGATTAGCAGTCTAATTAGACTGGCAGGGGACGCGAACGAGCACGCTCCGGACTATGCCCCCCTAAATTATTTGTGTCCTACAATTAGTCGCGGTGGTGTAGTGGCAGCACGATTGGGCCGGAATCCCAATAGGCGCGGGTTCGAATCCCGCTTGCGACATCATTTTTCATTTCGTAATCGGATTTTATAAATAATTAAGCATATTAAATGCTAAATTTCAGTATTTTATTTATATGTTTACGTTATTATTATTTGATATGCGTTACAAATTGAAAGTATATAATAGATGCCAAGATGTAATTATTGCTACTGACATTGTAAGGCCTTGCGTTTGAATCATAGATCGGTTAAAAAATATGTTAGGTTTTTCGGTAAACTGCTTCGTTATTTCGCGAATTTTTTGGACAATTCTCAGCAAAAAGCTCGAGCTTTGTAACTGCTCAGTTAACGCTAATAGTTACTCACTCTATTACACGGGATTAAGGATTGTGTTGCGAATTGTTAGTGGTAGGTCTGTTTACGAGTATATCTCTACCTAAATAGTCTTTCGAAGATAATGGTATAAAGAAATGGCAAATAAAAAATAATAATGTTGTAGTTTTGTAGTTTTTTCAATTATTGTTTTTTAGTCATTTTATTAATTACTAGCTTCTGCCCGCGGCTTCACCCGCGTAAAAGGTTACCTTCCTAAAGTTTTTCATCCCCTATTTTTATTTTACCCCTTAAGTGTAATTTTTTTTACAAAATTTTAATATCATATTTATTTACAACAATCAATAGCCTAAAAATAAGTTTCAAGCTTCTGGCTTTAAAAATGACGATACTTCCTTACAACTTTTCAACCCCCTTTACAACCTTTTTTTGCATTAAAAAGAAGCCTATGTCCTTTGTCAGGTTCTAGACTATGTGTGTATCAAATTTCATTTAGATCGGTTCAGTAGTTTTGGCGTGAAAGAGCGACAGACAGACAGACAGAGTTACTTTCGCATTTATAATATTAGTAAGGATCTAGTCATCATCATCATCATCTCAGCTCATAAACTTATCACTGCTGTGCTCGAGCTTCCACTAAAATTAGATCAAAATTGACCTATCATATCACGCTCGTGAAAGGGTATAGGATTTAAGTTGAGTTTTTTTTTCTCTTACATGAATGTTATATTCATATTCGTATCGGTCGTCTTTTACGACACACACAGCTAAGGAAAAGGGCGGTGAAATATGTACTTACAGGGAGTAAATACCACAAGGTAAAAATCTCCTATCTAGTATTGGACATCAACCATCTTCAGAATTTTTTGGAAATTTAGGCTATTATCTTATACTGGTCAGATGGATTAGAGTATTGATTATTTCATAATGATAATCAGCCTACAATATATCCATTATTGGACAGGTTTTCACACGAAAGGGGATAATGACATTAGTGAGCAAAACACTTGGATTGCGGGTTTGTGATCGAAGTAGGTGGCTTAAGTTCCAAGAGAATGCTGCTGGGATTACCCATGGTACTTCCTTAGCCGATTTTTACAAATCCTATGGACAATATATGGAATATGATACCATATTCCACCACTTTAGTGTGCCGTTTTTTTACAGTTATGTTTGCTACTTTAAATAACTAAATAGAATGCAAGTTTAATTAGTTACTGTTAATTTCTATATTAGAAATAATGCTCGAGTAACCCATATAATCATCATCATCATCACAGCCCCTAAATGTCCCACTGTTGGGCTCGGGCCTCCTCCGTAATGAGAGGGATATTAACCTAGTATACCGCGTTGGTCAGACGTGTTGGTATAGGGTTTTGTTTCGAGTTTTCCTTCTCACGCATAGATGTTATATGCATTTTATATCTCTTAGTCCTCTCGTACGATCACGCACTGGGTGAACAGTATTCTTACTCCGTCACCACACGAAATAAACCCGTATAAACTTAAATTATAAAATTAATAAGTGGTAAGACGTGGTAAGACAAAGCCAGAACAGATGTAAGAGTAACAATAGGTAATGATATACTAGAGCAAGTGGATATATTTGTATATCTTGGATGTGGATTTAGCCGAGATGGAATTTACACCACTGATATAGAGCGAAGAGTGAATGCGGGAAATAGAGTGAACGGAGCGTTGGGGCAACTTGTCGGCAGCCACCACCTCAGCCAGAAGGCACGTGTAGCAATACATAACGCAGTGCTTGTCCCAACATTACTGTATGGAAGCGAGAGTTGGGTATGCAAAAAAGAGTATGAAAGTAAAATTAATGCGGTCGAAATGCGATCTCTGCGGAAAATCTGTGGAGTTAGGCTGACCGACCGCATTCGTAACGACGACGTAAGAGAGCGAGTAGGTATGAAAGAGAATATTGGTGTAAAGATGCGAAAGGGAATGCTCCGATGGTTCGGACATGTGGAAAGAATGCGGAACGAACGTCTGGTTAAGAAGATATACAATGCGAAAGTGGAAGGATGTAGGTACCGAGGGAGACCGAGTCTAACCTACTTAGACCAGATCGGTCACGTACTGAAGAAAGGTGGAGTCAAGAGTCTCCGAAACCGGCGAGCGTGTATGAAGAGAATTATGAATGTTGAGGAAGCGAGTGAAATATGCAGAGATAGAGTTCTCTGGCACTCTGTTCTCTCTGCCTACCCTGCAAGGGATATGGCGTGGTGATATGTATGTATGTATGTATGTGTAATAAGTGGTTGAATATCCTATTTCTAAATGTGACGTTAAACTTGACATAATCAAGTTACTAGAGCTGTGAAAGTTCTCTAGTGCTCTAAATACTAATGAGTAGGACTGAAATAAACAACTTACATATATACATACATGTGGCTCACACTTCCTTTACTAGTGACTTAATTAAGTTAGCGTGGGAGTACTTCATGTTCTTTTGGTTTAATGGAATGGTTTAATGTTTGACTTCTCATCTTTATTCATTTGGCACGCTCTACTTTTTTTTGCGTTAAAATTCTAGTTAATTTTAATTCTAAATAATCAAATATCTAGTTTATTTTATTCTTGTTATTATTACGTAAAAAAAATAATGAAATTATATTTTTTTTTAGCAAAAACGGTTAAGTTAAAGAGTGAACGGTTGACACGGCATAGAAATTTGATGAGATGGGATGAAAGTAATGTTGTGAGGAAAATTTAGTAAGTATGAAGGCTTTAGGAGTAAAATAGGACCAAATAAAAGATGGATGGATGGATAGACGATGTGTCGACCCCAAGTAATTGGGATAAGAGTATCCCTATTATCTCTATTATCTAAAATAAGATGATGATGATGATGATGAATTTCATTATTAGGGTTCCGTACCTCGAAAGGAAAAAACGGAACCCTTATAGGATCACTTTGTTGTCCGTCCGTCCGTCTGTCCGTCTGTCCGTCTGTCTGTCTGTCTGTCAAGACTCTTTTTCTCAGGAACGCGTGGAGGTATGAAGTTGAAATTTATATCAAATACTCAGGTCTACTGTCCCTTAGAGCTGTAAAAAAATCAAACTTTTAAGCTAACGCAATCAGAAGATACGGCTATTTATGTCGCAAATTTCTGCAAATTTTCGACACTCGCAAGGGAATCAAAACCTACAGGGTACTTCCCGTGAACTCAGAATCTTGAAATTTGGAACGAAGCAACGTCTTAGAGCACAGATTAAGGAAAAATTGTGAAAACTGTAAATTTTTGATTACGTCATATAAAAAAATATTTTTAATCATTTCAAACTCACTACCCTTTTTCACCTGAACGTGTATGGTTAACAAGCAGCAGTTAATTTTGCACTGACAATGAACAGGCAGCGTGACCGAGTGGTCTAAGGCGCTGGTTTGAGACACCGTAGGCATGAGTTCGAATCTCACCGCCGCCGAGCTCTTTTTGCTATTTATTTTTGCAAAATTTATTTATAATAATTTAATAATATAATATTATAAATAAAATAGTTTAAAAACGTGTTCATTAAATGTTTTAAAATTAGTAGTTTTAATATTTATTAAAACTACTAATTTTTATTTACTACTAATTTAGCTGTAATTATCCCAATTACTTCCGACGTCCGCCCCGGGGGGGGGGGGGGGGGGAGTACGTCGCTCAAGGGGAGGGTACCTCTCAGGGGGTATTCCGCCACTGACGACGAAGTTCACGCTGCTCCAGTGGCTGGTCCAACGACGTAGGCGAGGTTCGTGGGTGGGTTACGGGTATGCGTGCGTACGCCCCTCTGTCGCCCCGGACGGAGTGGTGCGAGAAGAGCGACGACCATAACCCACCCCTAAAAAAAAAAAAACCCCAATTACTTGGGATCGATACAATATGTACTCTTCTTTCATAGTACATAATGTAAAAGTTATTGGCAATAGTTTTATGACCGGCCCCCTGCCAGACGTCAACCCTCCTTGGGAATGTAATTGTTGACCAAACGAGATTTTTAGTTTTACGGAACCCTTCGTGCGCGAGTACAACTCGCAGTTGGCCGATTTTTTTTCTCTAATAGCCACTTTCAAATTATAATTTTTTTTCATTTCATTGTAAATATCAAACTCAACTTCTTGATGAATGGATTCTATTGACAGCTGATCTCAACTTCGCCAATATCCTGTAAGATTCTTACATAGCCCGCCAAAGAAAGTACCTACATTGTACATTACTAAATAATAGGTAAAGGGCCGGTGGCTCTAAGATTACATGCGAAAAAACGATGACGGTACTAAAACAAAAAATAATCCAAACTAAATTGATACATACATATAACTAAAATTAAATCAACATTTAGATATTTAACTAATTTACATACTTAAATACTAATAAAACCTAGTCTTTTTAATACAAAATATTTGAACTTGAATAAGGTTGACTAAAGAGCATATTATTATACGCATATTTAATATAAATCATCACATGCTTTTTACTTGAATCACGAAACAATTTGGCAAGGTTATATAAATAATCACCTGATATAAATGAAATATGGCGGGAATTATCACCCCCCGTATGCAAACTGCCACCCTTTTTGTTTGAGATAGGCAGCTACATAATTTATTTTCTCTTTGACTCCTGATTGTTGATATAGCATTTATATTTAGTCTCCAAATAGAAGGAGGAAATAATTCTTTTTAAAATTTTATTTATAACCAAAAATTTATCTTTTTAATAAATTGTAGATAATTGAGAAATTAAAAGAATAAATTTGCTTGTGCCATAGTGAAAAGAGTAGAGAGTAAGGCCTCGAAGGGAGGTGATAAGTTCCAGTTTTTTGTCCAAGATACTTATTCTTACCAAAACTGATAAACTTTATAATGCTTACCCTCATAGCGGTTGGTGAATTGTCTTCGGTCCGTCTATTCACGGTCTCAGTTAGAGCGACATCAATGAAATGTTACCTATCTAATTACTACTTAAGTATTAAACCCATTAGAAGCATGTTATATATAGTACATTTTAATACACACTATTTCTTTTTAACATAAACAATTATTAAAGTTGTTACCCGAGTGGTATCGAGTTAAAAATACAACATATCATTGGCCTTGGCCTTTCAAGTGGGATGATAATGATATTATCTTCTTTTTGGGAAACTTATGTCTAACAGTTAAAGTTGAAAGGCTGATGGATGGATTAAAAAGATATTCTACGTAAGAGTAGGAATGAAAAATACTTAATTATGTTTAGTTAAGCATTGTGTGCCGCGCAACACCTGTCTTTTTATTAAATCCTTTGGATATAACAACAACAAATCCCTAGTAATTTATTAACTCGCGTAGAAAATGGCTACCCCTATTCATAAAATATTATTTCCGATAAATATTACGCGGATACTTTAGCGTTTATTGCTCCCGCTCATACAACGTTTAACAACGAGAATTGGGACTCGCATGAATGGTTTGGATTAATGGTATCAAGCGAATTATTGTTCTATTACTAGATTATACGTCGGAATCTTGTTCTATATTTCAATCCATATAGATATATTTTCAGATACAAGTTATTTATATAAAAATTGTAAGAAAAATATATTTGACGGATTTTATTACGTTTTATGCAAGGATAGAGTTCTCTGGCACTCTGTTCTCTCTGCCTACCCTGAAAGGGATATGGCGTGATGATATATACATATATATACGTATGTATGTGTATTACGTTTTACATTTGCTAGTTCTGTTTAGTCATATAAAATAATTTACAGAATCTAATTGCAGGTCTTATTTAACTTCTGAACATGATATTTATTATAAAAGTTTTATCCACTCATTTGTCTACCAACAATTGTAGCTGTTATAACTTATTTATATTTTGAAACAGTATTATTAATGAGCCAAGAAAAAGAACATGTATTTTAGTAAAGTACGCTAAATAGCATAATTATTCTTTTTAATTTGATTCTAAAACAATACAATTGAAACAAAATTAAAAACATTAAATATTTAAAACCATTTTTAATACCGCGAGTATTAAAGTAAGAGTAGCGAGTAGTAAGTATCAAAAAACGATCGTGAGACAAATTATTCGAAAATATTGACCACATTATTTTAGGTATATCATACGTAATATTTATATTTTTGGTAATTTTTTAAATTGATAAATCGTCAGATGTGGGTTCATAATTGCTTGTTTGGTTATTAAGTACATATGCTAATGCTCGTATGATTACATACATACATATCATCACGCCATATCCCTTGCAGGGTAGGCAGAGAGAACAGAGTGCCAGAGAACTCTATCTCTGCATACTTCACTCGCTTCCTCAACATTCATAATTCTCGTCATACACGCTCGCCGGTTTCGGAGACTCTTGACTCCACCTTCCTTCAGTACATAACCGATCTGGTCTAGGTAGGTTAGTCTCGGTCTCCCTCGGTACCTACATCCTTCCACTTTCGCATTGTATATCTTCTTAACCAGACGTTCGTTCGGCATTCTTTCCACATGTCCGAACCATCGGAGCATTCCCTTTCGTATCTTTACACCAATACTCTCTTTCATACCTACTCGCTCTCTTACGTCGTCGTTGCGAATGCGGTCGGTCAGCCTAACTCCACAGATTTTCCGAAGAAATCGCATTTCGACCGCATTAATTTTACTTTCATACTCTTTTCTGCATACCCAACTTTCGCTTCCATACAGTAATGTTGGGACAAGCACTGCGTTATGTATTGCTACACGTGCCTTCTGGCTGAGGTGGTGGCTGCCGAGAAGTTGCCCCAACGCTCCGTTCACTCTATTTCCCGCATTCACTCTTCGCTCTATATCAGTGGTGTACCGTCCATCTCGGCTAAATCCACATCCAAGATATACAAATTCATCCACTTGCTAGAGCAAGTACTAGAGTACATCATTACCTATTGTTACTCTTACATCTGTTCTGGCTTCATCTCTTTCAAAGACCATTATTTTGGTTTTGCTCACATTCACGCGTAGACCCCTTTTCTTACAATCTTCTGTCATTGTGTAGACTAGGGTCTGCAGGTCAGTCGCTGACTGTGCCAGCAGGACTGCATCATATGCATCTGCTCGTATGATTAATGGATAAAAATACAAGGTCTTATAATGTAAGAATAGAATGATAGACTATCTTTACAACTTCCAAGAAAAAGGAAGATATAGTTTAAATTTCTATTATGAGTCATAAAAATCGACTCAGGATTTCTCAGGCAAATTGGTAGCAGCAATATGCTGGGAAACTAGTATCATCAATTGTAATCGCCCGCTTGCCAAACGTGGCTAACATTTGGCAAGCGGGTTGTCGATTATTCCATTATCTCAACCTAGAGGAGGCTTTCAATAATTAACATCTAGGCTGATGGGCAAATATAATTGTACTTATTTACCAAACATTCTAGTCAGTCAATCAGTCAGATATTTCTTCATTCCTCTATTAAGTAGATATATATATATATATATATACTTAAATATGGATACGTGTTGTGAGTATATTTCTTCTTCTAATGTCTGGTTATTCTTTATCATATCTAAAAGTAATTTCTCTTTCAAGTTGTTTAATTAACCATATGCCTTCACAAAATTTTATTGAAACTGTTTGGTTTTGTGATTAGTGTGAAACTTAATTTTATTTAATAATTTAGCTACTGTACATAGCCATATGGTGGCGTCTTCGAATAATACCAACATTTACTTTAGTCGTGGGTGTGGTAAAAGACTTGGAGCTTTACATCGATCTGAGCCAACTCTATCTGATGCCGTTTGGTCAACATTTATATTCCCAAGGAGGGTTGATGTCAGGCAGTTATAAAATAAACGCTAATAAAATTTGCAATATGTACGATAAAAGTTGACTCCAGGTTATTGGGATAAGGGCATGATGATTATCAATGTAGCTACATAACAGATTTGAATCAAATTTGAAATGGAGTCATTATATATAACTCACATTAAGACTCATTTTAATTTCATGATAGATAAATATTATATTATAAGTATAGGATTATAAGTACAGTTGGACCGCCGCGAATATTAATAGTACCTACATTATAACACAAACAAAATGTCAGAACTGACTGAGAGAGTTTAAATACTAAAGATATCTTACAAAGTTATCTAATCAGACTCTAATTTAATACGACTTTAGGTTGGTGCTAGAGATATCTAGGCTTTATAATCTCAATTTCTATTACTTTCTGAAGTTCGGCAATGTTTATATCATTAATGATTTGAAATGGTTTTAATTGAAGGAATTCTCGAAATTCAATTATTATATAGGACTCATATCGGTTTGGTAATCTTTACGATAACAGTTTATTGAAATACTTGATTCTGTCATTGTTATTTGTGTGTTTTTTGTTTTTTTTTTTATTGCTTATGGTGGCAAACGAGCAGACAGCACACCTGATGGTAAGTGTTACTGCCCCCGCGTGGGTATTAAATCTGTGACTGTACCGTAGGTTATATATCTGAACTAATGCGTCAGCTAAGCAGTCCTTTTTAAAAAGACGTGAGATCTTCAACATGATTATTTTAAGAGTTAACCAAGTTACGAAGATAGGGAAAATTTTCTTCAACGATAAAGAAGAATTTGCTCAACAATGCAATAGTATTATGGATCATATTAAAAGTAACAGTACTTTTGTATTAGAAGTTGTTTACATTTGCTACGTATTCCTATAGTATTATCTCAATGAATCTAATTGAAATTCGAAATAGAGATTTAGCTTATATCGTAAGTTAACATATCGGGTACTCCTTAACCCGGAAAATTCGCTCTTTCTGGAGGCTATAATGATTACGTATTCAACGCATGTAAATGTCATGTCTATAAATGTGCTTTGTTTTTGAGGCCTCGCTCAATCATATTGGTTAAATAATATTTACAAAAATAATATTCTTTATAGTTTTTACTTTAGAATAATAACATATAACGCGTTATTATTCTAAAAAAAATTATTCCACAAAATTTGTCAATCGAATTGGAATATGTCCATACATTAACATATTATTTTTTTCTTTCCATATGTCCGATGGTTCGGACATGTAGAAAGAAGGCCGAACGAACGAATGAAGAAGATATACAATGCGAAAGTGGAAGGATGTATGTACCGGGGGAGACCGAGACTAATCTACCTAAACCAGATTGGCCACGTACTGAAGGAACGTCGAGTCAAGAGTCTCCGAAACCGATGAGTGTATACGAAGAGAATTATAAATGTTGAGGAAGCGAGTGAAGTATGCACGGATAGAGTTCTCTGGCACTCTTTTCTCTCTGCCTACCCTGTAAGGGATATGGCGTAATGATACATATGTATATATGTATGTATTAACATATACGTATACTTGGGATTATCATTCCGCACATGTAATTTAAAATTTTAAATTATAAGGAATGTATCTAATTGAGATTATCTTTTTAAAACGTGCATAAAATACAAAAATTCTTCTTGAGTCACTAAGGATTTGAATCAGTCTAATAGTGGTAGGACTACACTTTGACAATTTTCTGTCTACAGCCGCGGGCCGGTCCGTCCGTGGTAGTAACACACTCTCGCAGAAAATCGACGCCTGAGCAGTGGCAGTATGCTGCTGTGCTTCGTTCGGTGAGCGAGAGAGCCGGAAGTCCAACTTTCTGGGTGGGTTTGGGATTATTGGTAGCCAGCGGCCTAGTTATACCTCTGGTATTGCAAAGATCTATGGGCGGCAGTAACACTTACCATAAGGTGTGCTGCATGCTCGTCTGCCAGCAAGAGCAATAAAAAAAATGTATCTTTGGGTCACGGAGATAATTCTGAAACATAATTATTAAAAATAACTGGAACAATAGATGATGAGAACGAGATTATTACGTCAGCATAACAGATAAATATCATAAAATCTAGCCATTATAATAATGAAATATGCCATCAACGCGCCCGGCTCCAGGTAGATTAAAAAGTTATTACTTTTCCCTTTCAATGGTGACAATTGTTTTAATCTCTCCTATCAGGGTAATTTATTTTTATCTTTAACGGCAAATGACATTTAAAGTAGGATCTACGCTTGAAAATTATAAGTTTTAAATGCATATAATTTTTAAGTGTCCGTTTGATGGCGATTTAAGGAAAATGTCACTGCCTCTTACTTTCTCGTGGAAATTGTAGAAACTGTTGAGAGATTACTAAAGGAGTTGGCAGCTACAGTCTCCTGGGAAACTACCGACAAACCTTGCTCCCAAATGTTTATGTCATTATTTACCAATAAAATACCTGAATCCAATCGTAGACATCAATAGGTAGATAAATAGATGGATATTATTAAAATTACTGAAATTTAGCATTTAATATATATATTTTTTTAATTTATTTATTATAAATCAATTTTTACATATTACATGGTACATAGCCCCATGAAACCGTGTTATCGGTTTGACTGCGGGATCGAAGACACTCTATATATGATTATAATAAGATCTACGTAACAACTAAACAAATTTTAATTAATTTTAACGTACATACATATACACGCACACACACCCCGTCACACACACCCACACACACACACACATACCCAGCAAGATACATGTATCAATCATGACGATATGATATTGTCATGAGTGGTTCATGTAATATTTTTTAAGTTTATTTTTAAAAATTACCTTATTTTTTTCATGGCGGATGTCTACTGGCATATTATTTAAAAGGTAAGGTAGACGCTTTTTT
The DNA here is from genome assembly GCA_905163515.2 of Lymantria monacha. Classification (NCBI taxonomy): domain Eukaryota; kingdom Metazoa; phylum Arthropoda; class Insecta; order Lepidoptera; family Erebidae; genus Lymantria; species Lymantria monacha. The sequence continues at coordinate 23,097,808 of LR991082.1, forward strand.
AATGTTCTGTCACCGAAGTAGTTGGTAACTCGGGGGACATTAAATCTGCCTGCAGTCATCGACCGCGTATTATAATCGTTATGTATATATGTTAGATTAAGCTCTTGACTGCCGTAATTATTTACGGATAGTAAAAATTTATGTTTTAAACTAATTGGTAATATATTACATAATGAAAATAGTTTTTTGTAGTCACCTTTACAACTGTTTTTAACTTTTTTGTTGACAAGAAGTTTAAGGAATCTAATTTGTAGCATTTCTAATTTATTTAAATCTGTTTTACTTGTTAATCCGTAACAGTCAAGGGCGTAATTAAAGATAGAATCAACTAATGCCATGTATATACATCTAAGAGTATCTTTAGGAACTTTATAACTTATGTGGTAAAATTTACTTAAAATTATTCTTAACTTATTGCTTATGTAATCTACATGTTGTGACCATGAGAAATGTTCATCTATTTTCATACCGAGATATGATACACAATCAACTTTTTTAATGGGATTACAATTGCAAGTCAAATATCTGTCATGGATGCATGAGAATTTATGCGTGAATAGATGTAAAGAAGAGTCTTGTATGCGTAGATATGGTGAATGAATGAGTAATAGTTGCGTTTTTTCTCCATTCAACATAATGCCATTGTTATGCGACCACTTCACTACAGCATCTATGTCTAGCTGAACGAGTTCGTAAACTTTATCTATATCAGTGCCAGCGCGCAGCATGCACAGGTCATCCGCGTACATAAATGCCGAGCAGTACCGTATGACCTCGCACAAGCTGTTCACGTGCATGAGGTAGCAGATAGGTCCACATCCTGATCCCTCTGCTACTCCACGGTGCACCGGTATACTGTCGCTAAATGAGTCTCACACATACATACACACACACATACATATCATCACGCCATATCCCTTGCAGGGTAGGCAGAGAGAACATAGTGCCAGAGAACTCTATCTTTGCATACTTCACTCGCTTCCTCAACATTCATAATTCTCTTCGTACACGCTCGCCGGTTTCGGAGACTCTTGACTCCACCTTCCTTCAGTACATGACCGATCTGGTCTGGGTAGGTTAGTCTAGGTCTCCCTTGGTACCTACATCCTTCAACTTTCGTATTGTATATCTTCTTAACCAGACGTTCGTTCGTCATTCTTTCCACATGTCCGAACCATCGGAGCATTCCCTTTCGCATCTTTACACCAATACTCGCTTTCTTACGTCGTCGTTACGAATGCGATCGGTCAGCCTAACTCCACAAATTTTCCGCAAAGATCGCATTTCGACCGCATTAATTTTACTTTCATACTCTTTTCTGCATACCCAACTCTCGCTTCCATACATAATGTTGGGACAAGCACTGCGTTATGTATTGCTACACGTGACTTCTGGCTGAGGTGGTGGCTGCCGAGAAGTTGCCCCAACGCTCCGTTCACTCTATTTGCCGCATTCACTCTTCGCTCTATATCAGTGGTGTACCTTCCATCTCGGCTAAATCCACATCCAAGATATACAAATTCATCCACTTGCTCTAGTACATTATTACCTATTGTTACACTTACATCTGTTCTGGCTTCATCTCTTTCATGAGTCTCCTATGCTTGATTATTTATAAAAACTCGATTACGAGCGAAAAATGATTGTCACAACTGGGATAATAACCTACACCTATTGGAAATCCGTTCCAATCGTGCTGCCACTTACACCACTGTGAACTATTGTAAGACATTGAGTTCTGTGAGAATTCTGAAAAATTTCAGTAATTTGAATAACAGGGTTGTGTCATCGTTTAATACAATTCTAACTGCAAAGTTTGAGTATTGACCCTGTACAGTGTGTAAACATGTCGGGTAGATGGCACACGTCTCCATAAAGACGAAAATATAATACGATGCGAGAATTGAATGTCCTACAATAGTTCACAGTGGTGTAAGTGGCAGCACGATTGGAACGGATTTCCAATAGGCGTGTGTTCGAACCCCACTTGTTATAATTATTTTTTGCTCATAATCGGGTTTTTATGAATATTTTTATTTGAGGGTTTGGATATTCTATAAATTTGTCTAGTTGTAATGAATATTCTTTTAGCTCTCTAAGTTACTGTCTATCTAGAAATTAATAGAAACGTTAGATGTGAAAACACAATTATTTACATAATACCTTCATTTATAGTCACCCGTACAGGGTTTAGTAATGAATAATGTGCCCCAAATCGACAAAGCGTAAAGTGTAATAGGTCCTATTATTTGCCATTAGTTATGGCAAATAATAGGACCTCTATAACATAGAACCAGTAATTTAATATAATTAACATAGAACAAAAACTGCATATTCAGATTATTGCTGACGCATATTGTACAAATGTCTTACATACATACATACCATCACGCCATATCCCTTGCAGGGTAGGCAGAGAGAACAGAGTGCCAGAGAACTCTATCCTTGCATATTTCACTCGCTTCCTCAACATTCATAATTCTCTTCATACACACTCGCCGGTTTCGGAGACTCTTGACTCCACCTTCCTTCAGTACGTGACCAATCTGGTCTAGGTAGGTTAGTCTCGGTCTCCTCCGGTACCTACATCCTTCCACTTTCACATTGTATATTTTCTTAACCAGACGTTCGTTCGGCATTCTTTCCACATGTCCGAACCATCGGAGCATTCCCTTTCGCATCTTTACACCAATACTCTCTTTCATACCTACTCGCTCTCTTACGTCGTTGTTAACGTACAAATGTCTTGAATAATAATTGTATGATGGATGAATTTGTATACCAATTATACGTATCTTAATATTTCCTAATGCTTACGTGAGTATTTCATATTTGGAATAATATATTTTTTACAGATTCTATCGCGTTTTTATTCGATTTTTAATTATCCGATATTTCAAGCATTTTATAGTATTCATGGTCACTGAAGAATACGGTCCTCCGGTGACCATGAATGTAAAGTCTTTAATTTACTTACACTTTACAGCGTTCATGGCATATCTTTATCGATATGGTATATTTTTTACGACACCCATACATAAGACAGGGTTTGGTCTATACATCCTCCGTCACCACACAAATGATTCTTTTTCTTCATCATCATCATATATTTTTCTTCATCACCATATATGTCTCACTGTTGGGCTCGGGTCATCTCCGTAATGGGAGGGAAGTTAACCTACTATACCGCGCTGGTCAGACGTATTGGTATAAGCTTTTGATTCGAGTGTTCCTTCTCCTTATGATTCTTTTTAATGAGATGTTATTTGGAGCTTGATTTCTTTTGTGATGTTATTGATTTACATGCCTTAGACGTTGATTACAACTCAGAGAAAAGAAAGAGTGTAATATTGATCATTTTATATTTATTTTAATAAAAACAAATTATTTATTTGCTTAAATATTTTCCCAATCTCCGCTATCACAAGCAATTTATTGTCTAACATTTCAATAGAAATCATTTTAGGCGCATCGCAAAATTTCCTTTACTCTTACCTGCCTTCGAATATCTGTTCAAAGAACCCATGTAATGAGAGTCATTCCGGCTGATTCACCGATTAGTAACAACAATCGGATATTGAATAGACGATGATAAGCGTCATTATGGATCATTTGTTTTAATGCGTTGTTAGGGGATTCTATCCTATGTGTATTAGCTATATACTATGTATATTTGTTATGTTTTATACTTATGTACTGTATCGTAATCTTCGTATCTAATGTTGCTTTAATATTGCCTGATAATATTTAATATCTGGATGACCGATCTTTCACTCGGTATTTTTTTTAGTGTGTTTTGAGGATATATTTTAAAATAATAAAAATAACTAATTAAATAATAATAAAAAAATTAAAAGTCAAAAAGTAATAAAAAAGAAAAACAGGATCCGAACTGACCTCGATTAGACTTGATTATTCAATTGAGGTATCTTAACATACTTTTGATGGGAATTTGAAAACGTCATGTGGTGTTCTTGTATTATATTCGATATCTTAGTGTTTTAATGTGTTATATTAGATAATTTTGATGGCATTTTATGTAATATGATGCGGCAGAACTACTGGGATGTAGTGAATATCATATAAAAGTGGTTTACAACGTTTTAATTTTGCATCAAAATTCCCACAAGATACCATTAACAGTGTGGCCATAGCTACTGTTGATGGCGACAATTAGACTTAGACAATGACTAACCTGAAAAACTAAAAACGTGAAGATATTCATAACTCGACACTGGCACCAATAGCTCGTATAAGTAGCTGATTAACAATACATAAGGTGAAGAAGAAAGACACCTCGTCTTAATGACAGCGTTAAAATTTGCCTTCATATTTAAATAGTTGTCAGCCAACGCAAAATTATATTTTTTCATTGCCTGAAAATATTGAAAAAACAATATTTTCTTTAAATGAAATCGAGCTAGATCGATTAATCGCCTCCGAAACCCCCTGACCCTCCGACTTACTATATCACGCTGGTCAGACGAACTGATATAAAAATTTACTTTGAGCTTTTTCTTCTTCATTATCCCGCTCTTATTCCAATTTACTTGGCGTCAATGTAAAGTGACTTTTTTTTTCATAGAACCTTATCAAACGTAATCTCTGTGATCACTCCTTGTCTATCCATGTCATGCTTTACGCAGTCTATCCATATTTTCTTCGGTCTTCCTTTACCCCTAAAGCCTTCAACATTCATACTTAAAACTTTCCTATATATTAACTCCTTATATATAATTAACTAGCGGACCCGGCACACTTCGTTCCGCCTAACAGTTAATTAATGAGATGAGCAGATTTCGATTAATTCAAAATTATTAAGTCATTTTTTTATTATGACAATAAATATGAATAATATATAAATTCAAAAAATCAAGTATATTAATGACATGCCAGCAAGACAAAGAAGTACCTTGTGTTATACGAAATTTTTCTTCATGCGTGTTAAAAATGATCTAATTGTTGATCTCTGAGATTTGCTCGACGATTTTGCATTGTCAACGCCACGGGCTGCCTCGCTTTGCTCTTGTGATTAAGAAGCACGGAGTTGGGCAATATTAACGCGGCGGACTTCCCGTGCAATAAATTGTTCTTCTGCCGTGGTTACATTCGTGATGTTTCGAATTCTAATTGCGTTACGGTTTTGTCGGTAAAGATTTGATCTTATAGGTCGCGGCATTGTTGATGACAATATAGACACAATATGATTTATTATAACAATATTCGTAAAAATAAAAAAGAAACTACGTTTAAAAAACTGACTTCAAAAACTGAAAAGCACAAAATAACTTAAAATACTATCATTTGTATGTGCTATCTATTGATAGCTTTGAAATCGGTGCCAAGCCCTAAACAAAGTTATAAACAGCTTAGGTACTTACTGTAATGAAATTCCTACACTAAAGATACCGATACCGGCACCAACTTCAAACATATCAATAAAAATGATAGTATTTTAAGTTATTTTGTACTTTTCAGTTTTTGAAGTCGGTTTTCTTAAACGTAGTTATTTTTTTATTTTTTACTTTTTAGTGTTACAGACACACATAGGTTGTTCTATTAGTAGCGGGGCTTGAGCTACTCCTACATTTGTCGTACTCATTCTTAATGCTAATTTTGACTTATATGGTTTTCTCATGGATTCCATTGTCAGAGCTGGGCTAAATTGAAATGGGACCACACGGGAAGCACCAGCTTTCAAATAAAAAAAAGAATCATTAAAATCGCTTCGCCCAGTCGAAACTTATGAGGTAACAAACATAAAAAAAAATACAGACGAATTGAGAACCTCCTCATTTTTTGAAGTCGGTTAAAAATTCGTAACACTCGCACAAAACGAACTCTGACCAGTCTAATTTAATTTCATTTTTTCACTGTATTTTCCAAACAAACCATTAGACCACGTAATGACGTGTGTCAGTTGCCATAAGTTACATCATCAACAAATGAACGTTTAGAACTGATGTTTTTTAATGATTTTTTTTGTTTATTAATATCATATTTTAATATCCTATATCCTATTCCTGGCGACAACAAACTCAAAAACATAAAAATCATAAAAATTGGTGCAGCCGTTCTCGAGTTATAAGTGTTGTAACTAACACAACTTTCTTTTATATATATAGATAAATAGATATTATCACTTAAAATCCAGGCGAAAAAGGGAAGAGGTTAGGAAGTTAAGTGACTTGTATTATTCCTTCGTTACTTTTCGGATTTATCCGTGTGGTGACGGAGTAAGAATACAATTCACCACCCCCTTGGGGTCACCCACTCTTACCCGTGGGTGATCGTAAGAGACGACTAAGGGATATATAAACGCATATAACATCTATGCAAGGTAAGGTATACTCGAAACAAAACCTTTTTCCAACATGTCTGACCAGCGCGGTATAGCAATTTAATTTTTCTTCCATTATGGAGGAGGCCTGAATCCAACAGTGGGACATATATGGGCTGTGATGATGACGATGACTATTCGGATTTATTACAATTAATTAGCGATTTATATTTTACTACCAGCAAACCCAGCCCGTTGGTTTGTTTCTAAAAGTTGATACATTGCAGCGCCGCCTGGTGGCGAGTTACATCAATGGGGCAAGCATATAAACCTTCTCCGTGAAAAAATACATATAAATACTAATTTTCATAATTTTCGATCAAATAGTTTCTGAGTTTAGCGATGTCATATATACAAATATCCTCTTTTATAGTATTTTACTATAAAGCGCAAAGAAAATGGCATAAGTGAGACTTGGCGAGAACTTGAAAAAATGTTTCTATAGGCTCTTGAGTTCACTTCTCTTGAGGCACTTGAGACTTTCACATTGAGGTAATTTGAACGACCAATAACTAAAACTAGTCAAACCATTTTAATATTCAAGTTTTAATTAATGCATTATTACTTCAGCGAAGTAAAAATTAACATATATTTTATGTACATAACTAATTTCAAGTAATGCGTATTTTAATAATTATTTATTTTAAATTTATCCGTGTGGTGACGAAGTAAGAATACTATTCACCACCCCATATCTTGCCCGTGGGTGATTGTACGAGACGACTAAAGGATATAAAACGCATATAACATCTATGTGAGAGAAGGAAAACTCGGAACAAAACCCTATACCAACATGTCTGACCAGCGTGGTATAGTAGGTTAATTTCCCTCCCATTAGGAAGGAGGCCCGAGCCCAACAGTGGGACATTTATGGGCTGTAATGATGATGATGATGAATGTTTACGCGAGTATTACATATTTGAAATAAAACTACTTTTTTACGGATTCTATCGCGTTTGTATTTGACTTTTAATTTCCCGACGTTTCGAATACTTTACAGTGATCATTGTAAAGTGTACATCCATATCATCATTTAACATTCTCCTAATATTATCCCAATTACTTAAGGTCGATATAATATGTACTCTTCTTTCATAGCACATATTGTAAAAGTTATTGGCAATAGTTATATGACCGCACGCACGCCTGCCAGACGTCAACCCTCCTTGGGAATGTAATTGTTGACCAAACGGCATCAGATGGAGTTGACTCAGGTCGTTATAAGGCTCTTAGTCGTCTTTTACGACATCCACGAGCAAAGTAAGGGTTGATAATATTCTTAGCCGCTATCACACAGCTTAATTTCAACCGTATATAAAACAATTAATAACCTAAATAATAATTGCGTTGTATACGTTTTTTGCAGCACATATGCATTCCACTGTTTGGTATATGTGTCTTCTATAATGACAGGATAGTTGGTTAGCCAAACAGATCAAATGGGTTGGTATAATAATTTACTTAGAGTTTTTTTTTTTGCAGTACTAGTTGTTGCTTACGACACCCTTAAATAGAAAACGGTGGTATGAAATTGTTATCATTTAAAATTATTTATGTATTATTTATTACTCTGTATATTGACGCAGTAAGAATAACATTCTTATCTGACGTGTGTTTTCAGTGTCTGAAAACAGAGGTCTTTGACCAATGTGTGTTACCAGTTACTTATGGCACGGAAACGTGGTCCCTTATTCTAGACCTCATAACAAAGCTCAAAGTCACTCAGCGTACTATGGAGCGGGCTATGCTCGGGATTTCTCTGAGAGATATAATCTGTAATACGAAAATCTGCAGAAGAACAGCTGTAACCGACATAGCACTAAGAATTAGCATGATGAAACGGCAATGGGCAGGCCACATCGCTCGACGAACCGATAACCGTTGGTAAGAAAGTTTCTCGAGTGACAACCACGTATCGGACGTCGCAGTGTTGGTCGCCACCCACCGGGTGGACCGTCGACCTAGTGAGGGTTTCTGGGAGTCACTGGATGCGGGTGGCACAAGACCGCACTTTGTGGCGAAATATGAGGGTGGCCTACGTCCAGCAGTGGATGACAAATGATGATGAGATGTTGAAGAATAACATTCACCGCCCCTTCTATTGCGTGTGGGTATGGTAAAAGACGCTTAAAGGCCATAAATATGCAGATAACATTGATGCCAGAGACGAAAAATAATATAGCGAGTCGTATTTCTTCATTATTGTGAAGGAGGCCCGATCTCAACAGTAAGACTTATCCACATACTTATCCCACTATCATCATCATAATTATCTCAGCTCATAGCGCTACTGTTGGGCTCGAGTCTCCTCCATAATTGGAGGGTAATTAACCTACTATATCACGCTGGTTAGATGCGTTGGTATAGGGTTTTGTTTCAAGTTTTCCTTCTCTCACGTATATATGCGTGATAATGCGTTTTATATCCCTTAGTCGCCTTGTACGATCACCCACGGATAAGATAGCGGGTGGTGAATTGTATTCTTACTCCGTCACCACACGGAAAATCCCACTGTGCTAATAAGATGATGAATGTTATTGATACGTGATACTAAATCCCTGCAAGTGAAAGCCTAGTTTTATTTTTATAAACTCTTTCCTCGACTGGGTATGATATTTAAAACGTCCTACCGTGGATGACACTGATAAATCTTTTGTCTATGATAAATTATGTGGACTTACTGACCGTAACAATGACTGGATTTGTGTGACACGTGTCTTAAGTCAAGATAACCCACCCTCGTCAGTGCGCTGATCTTAACCAGTCTTTAGTTATGTATATGAATACGATATATCTAATTGTATTTACATAATATGTCACAACGATCCAACGCCGCAATTCTGTCATATGTGATTTCTGCGTTATTTAATAAATTTAAGCGATCTTTTATAAAGATGTATATAAATTTGTTTCGTCTTTATCAGCAATTATAAAGGATTAATATTAAATCATACATATGTATGTATGATTATGATATACATACATGTCATCACGCCATATCCCTTGCAAGGTAGGTAGAGAGAACAGAGTGCCAGAGAACTATCCTTGCATACTTCACTCGTTTCCTCAACATTCATAATTCTCTTCATACAAGCTCGCTGGTTTCGGAGACTCTTGACTCCACCTTCCTTCAGTACGTGACCAATCTGGTCTAGGTAAGTTAGTCTCGGTCTTCCCGGTACCTACATTCTTTCACTTTTGCATTGTATATCTTCTTAACCAGACGTTCGTTCGGCATTCTTTCCACCCGAACCATCGGAGCATTCCCTTTCGCATCTTTACACCAATACTCTCTTTCACACCTACTCGCTTTCTTACGTCGTCGTTACGAATGCGATCGGTCAGCCTAACTCCACAGAGTTTTCGTAGAGATCGCATTTCAACCGCATTAATTTTACTTTCATGATTTTTTCTGCATACCGAACTCTCGCTTCCATATAGTAATGTTGGGACAAGCACTGCGTTTTGTATTGCTACACGTGCCTTCTGGCTGAGGTGGTGGCTACCGAAAAGTTATCCCAACGCTCCGTTCACTCTATTTCCCGCATTCACTCTTCGCTCTATATTAGTGGTGTACCTTCCATCTCGGCTAAATCCACATCCAAGATATACAAATTCATCCACTTGTTCTAGTACATCGTTACCTATTGTTACTCTTACATCTGCTCTGGCTTCATCTCTTTTGAAGACCATTATTTTGGGATTGCTCACATTCCCGCGTAGACCCCTTTTCTTATAATCTTCTGTCATTGTGTAGACTAGGGTGTACAGGTCAGTCGCTCACTGCATCAGCAGGACTGCATCATCTGCATAGAGCAGAGCAGTGACCACTGAGTCGCCTATCTAGACTCCCACATTCATATCGTTCAACCTTTGGAGACATTTATCCAGATATATGATAAACAGCCTGGCTGATAGAAAGCACCCTCGGCTTAACGCCGATACTGACGGCAAACCAAGGCGACATTCCATCATCCAGCCGCACACAAGCTCTACAGCCCATGTAACTGGACTGCACAGCCTGCAGCAGTTTACCTTTAATACCATACTCCGGTAAAATGCCCAAAGTTCGTACAACCGTGTCAAATGCTCTCTCCAGATCCACAAAACTGCAGAAAACCCTCTGACCTAGAGCTAGATGCTTCTCCACAATGTTGCACAGAGAGAACACTTTATCCATACATCCTCTTCCACTCCTGAAACCTTCTTGTGCCTCACACAGTAAACCATCGGACACCATCCTCTTTCTCCTTTCAATAATTTTTCCATACACTTTTGCTGCCAAACTGGTCAAGCTTATGGCTCTGTAATTTGTGCAGTCATAACGTGAACCCTTGTTTTTAAACAAAGGCACGATGACTGCACTATTCCAGTCCCTGGGAACCATTCCCGAGCTCCAACATAAATTGAGGAGCAACAGGAACGCCTCCCAGACACAGGAGCCGCCAAGCTTGATCATCTCGGCAGACACCATATCAATGCCTGCTGCCTTACCATTTTTCAAACTTCTTATCGCCCATTCAAGTTCATCCATACTGATGCCATCGGAGGACGCCGGTGCTGAATGTTGATGTACTGGACCACATGCAACATCGGCGCCAACCCGAGTATCTACATACATATCGCCAAAATATTCACTCCATCGGCTTAACACGTCTTGTGTTTGTTTAAGAATGTCTCCACCTTTAGACCTTATTTTATTCATTCTGAAGGCTGACCAACCACCCCGAGACTTCTTCACCTCCCTCCAAAAGAGTTTGGTGTTACCCTCGAAGGTTTTAGTCAGCCTATCTTCTGCACTTATATTTGCTCTATCACGTTTCTCTTTCACTATGACCTTGGTGTCATTCTTACATTGCCGATATATTTCTTTCTTCTGTTCAGTCATACTGTCATTGAAATTCAAAGAAGTGACATAGTCCAGCCACGCTTTCTTCTTTTGCTCTACAGAAGCTGCCACTTCCGCATCCCACCATGCATTACCATTTGTTTTTCTATGCTTCTTTGAGCTTCCACATACTTCTTTCGCTGTATCTATCATACTCTCTTTCAATATTCTCCAGCATTCTTCTATGTCCGATTACGGCTGGCTTGCCATCGTCAGCCGTTCTCGGACACCCTCTACTACTATATACTTCTATACTTCTCTCTTACACACTCTTCTTGCAAACTTTCAATCTTTATTCTTTCAAGCCCTCCGAAGTGGAAACGCTCTCGCCAGTGCCTGCACTTTCTGAACAGACCACTAAATTTCGTAATAACGAGATGGTCCTTATCGACTGTGGGGTCCCTGTAGGCTCTTGCGTCCAATATTTTCGCTTCGGTGGCGACTGTCTACCAAAATTAAATCAATTATACTTTTCTGTTCATTCCTTCTCCATGTATACATATGGAGGTCCTTATGTTGGAAAAATGTGTTTGACGCAATAAGGTTTCTCTCCATGCATACATCCGCAATGAGCCTACCTGCGTCGCTGACTCTCTTATCTAATCAATGATAATTATTAAGAAAGAAGGATAATGTAGTTTTAACATAACCTTTTTATGAACGAAATATGTTCTATTTTAATATAAACTTATGAAATTTATCTATGCCAGTATAATAGAAATTGTAATATTTTTTATTAGTGCTTGCAGGGTATCTGTTAACGTTTTATTGATCCAATTGATATAACGTATCTCTTACAAACACACGATATTCCATAAAAAGTATTTCACCTAAATAAACAGATTTATTATTTACATTCTATAATGCTAATATATTTTCCGTGTGGTGAAGTAGAGAATATATCTTCCGCCTTTTCTTGCCCAGGACTATCGTAAAATACTACTAAGATATTACATATATCTAATCTATCTATCTAATAAAATGTATGCAAGCACTGGAAAACTAGGTACAAAACCCTATATCAGTCCGTCTGATCAGCATGGTAAGTCAATATTCTTCCCATTGTGGGGGAGGCTCGAGCCCAGTAGTGCAACGTCTATGAACTGATATCAAATGAAGATGATGATGCTGATATAAATGACTAAATGGACATTAATTATTTTCCATGTAACTACATATATACCGTTGTCGTATAATAACTGATTAAGAATACATTATATCAGCATTTCCTTGTACACATGTGATATGTATAAACCAACTAATAAAAGTATGCGGGTAACATTGAGAGAGAAATATTGAAACACAATCTTATACCATATGTCTGGTTAACATGTTATTGAAAACCATTTTTATTCTATTATGAAGGACACTCGTATCTAAGATTGGATCTCATATATGTAGAGAAGAAGAAGTAAGTATAATTGCACATTTAAGATATAGAATATCTTCATTTTCCGTGTGGTGACGGAGTAAGAATACAATTCACCACTCCCTATATTACCCGTGGGTGATCGTAAGCGACGACTAAGGGATATAATACGCATATAACATCTATGCAAGAGAATGAAAACTCCCCATCTCTCTCCCATTATGGAGGAACAGTGGGACATATATGAGTTGATATGAAATTGATATGAATCTCTACATTAATATTACAAAAGCGTCAGATTAGAGTATACAACAACTGTTTAGGCCTTGTATCGTTATTTATTAACACGGGATCTCCCGAGGGAAGATACTTGGTCCTTTGAGACACTTATATGGGGACTTGGATTCCATACGCCGGAGATTTGCAGAAATTTAATCTCAATATAGGATAGGACATCTACCAATGACCAGTCAAGTCTACACATAATACTCTTGGACTACTAACGGTAAGTGTAAAACTATTGTCTGTTTGATTTATCTTAAATATGTTTTAGAGATTAGATACTTAGTCGAATGGTTTGTCTAAAAACTATTATTTACATAATTGACTTATTATTAATATTATTTATTTATTAACAATTTATGTTGTCTTCAAATTTTATAATAATTTACAATATTTATATATGAAGATACTTATTTAAATTAGCATCATCATCATCATTCTCCTACTCTTATCCCAATTACTTGGGATCGATACAATATGTACTCTTCTTTTATAGTACATATTGTAGAAGTTATTGGCAATAGTTTTATGACCGGCCGCCTGCCAGACGTCAACCCTTTTTGGGAATGTAATCGTTGATCAAACGGCTTTAAATGGAGTTGGCCTAGATCGTTATAAGGCTCTTAGTCGTCTTTTCAGACATCCACGAGCAAAGTAAGAGTTGGTAGTATTTGAAGCCGCTACCACACAGCTTAGTTATTTAAATTAGCAATTATCATTAAATATATTTATATTTAATTTAATTCTACTACTACTCGTACTATTATTGGTATGCAGCGGCGTAGCTGTACCATTGGTATTGCAAAGGTCCATGGGTGGCAGTAACACTTACCATTAAAAAAAAAAAAATGTGTGCTGCTTAATCCTTTACCACCATCAGCAATAAAAAGAAATATACTAATTTAAATTTAATTATTACAAATCATGTTATATATCTCCCTAATTTGTGCCATACAATTATATATTAATAATAGGAATAGGAGTTTGTTGTTGAATTATTAAAGCGCTTGTTATGTACGTTTATTTGTGTGTCCAACAGTGTTGAATATTTGTTAATATTAAATTAGTAAGTAGGTTCAGTGATTCGACCCATGTTAATATGAAATATGTATGCGAGTATCACATACATAATTAATATCTGGTTAAGACTTATATATATATATAATCAAAATCAAATTAGTTACTGCTTTTTAGTATTTAAATACTAGAAAAAAATTGTTTATGGGCGAATAATTAAAATAATTCTTTTAATTAGTTTAATCTCAAAAGAATAACAGAACAATTTACGAAATTATAATATAGCTACATATTAACAGGTAGGTATGTAAAAACTTATACTATGTCAAGAAAAATGGATAATAATATTATATTTTGTATTTCAAAGCAAGGAGCATTGAAATATAATAAACGAATTATTAATATTTATTTACAAGTACTATTTTTTTGGAGTGGTTTTTGTTTTTTTTTTTTTAATATTTTTTTATCTGCAATAGTATTAATTCAATAATATATTATAAAATTCTAGACCACCGGACATCTAAGTGCTTGTTTCTTTTTTTCAGTTTTTTATTATGTACGTAGGTTTGCTTCACTTTTTACGCAGTCGGTTTTTTTTGATTTTTTAATTATTTTTTTTATTTTATTTACTGATAAATTCATAGATTAGTTATATATTTTCGTGTTTAATTAATAGCTATTTTCGGTGAATTTTGAACTGTACCGAATATGATATTTTATTTTATGGAATAATTAATTGACACAAATAATGAGCAATATTTGTGAATCGCAGAGAAAATATTCTTTATGTGAATTCGATGCACTCGATATGGCAGGTTGTTTTATATCAATTATGCCGACTGTGTAGTCATAATTATTGGTAGAATGTAAACAACGCCCTTAGTCTAATCAAAAAAAAACTGTAGTTCCGTTTTCTGCCGACCTCGTGCGCCGCTAACTAATATGATTGTTATACTTTCTATAGTGCAATAAACCGAAGTTTAATTTTGTTAAATATATATGTGTATTATTACCTACAGGTCATGGGCCGTCTCATATACCTTTATTAGATCAGTAATTGAATATTTATTGCAAAGTTTAAAGTACAGTACAATAAATCGCGAATTCGAATCACTCCGTGAACAATGGCCACAGCTAACCTAAAAATTGAGAAATTAGCCGGCCGGCAAAATTATTCAACGTGGAAATTCGCAGTCAAGTCATATTTGGAATTAGATGACTTATGGGAATGTATTGATCCTGGTACCGATGTCGATCCGAAGAAAGATATAAAAGCAAAGTTGAAGATAATTTTGTTGGTCGAACCGATAAATTACGTGCATCTTGAAAATGCTACGTCATCGAAACAAGTTTGGCAAAACCTTCAAAATGTGTTCGAAGACTCTGGGCTGTCTAGAAAAGTCGGCTTACTAAAGGATTTAATCAACACTTCATTGGATAACTGTCCTAGTATAGAAGAATATGTGCGTATTGCGGAACATTGGCTTCAAAGTTGGAGGTGAATGGCTGGGAACACTCATGTTGGCAGGTTTACCGGACAACTATAAACCTATGATCATGGGTCTGGAAAGTTCCAGCATCAAAAATTTATCGGATTTCATAAAAAACAAAACTTTTACAGGAAGTCACAGTATCTGAAACTTCTGCATTCTTTACTAAGCACAAAACCACCTCTAAGAATAATACAAAGTCAAAAGGAAATGATGAGGATGACTGGTATGAGGATGACTGGTATATTGACTCAGGCGCTACAATGCACATGACAAGACGTTCAGACTGGATGTATGATAAACAATCACCTCCGATTCAGAAAATAATGGTGGCAAACAGTGAAGCAGTCTCTGTGCAAAGTATGGGTAAAGTAAATATACAGACCAAGTTAAATAAAAATGAATGTCAAATCCAGGTGAGAAAAGTTTTATTTATGCCTGAATTGAGTGCAAACCGGTCAGTCAGTTAACAAAGAGTGGCTGTAAAGTAGAATTCACTGACACTGGATGTAATATTTACAATGTCAATAAGAATTTAGTAGCAACGGCGAGATTAACCAATAACATGTACAAACTCAATACTGTTACTGGTAATGCATATGCTGTGATAAGTGAAAGTAAGTCAGATTTAACTACATGGCATAAAAGAATGGGGCATTTAAATATGGCTGATGTAAAGAGGTTAGAATTGTGTGCTGAGGGTATTTCTGTAAGTAACAAAGAAATGAATACTGTTTGTGTACCATGTTGTGAAGCAAAACAAACACGATTACCGTTTCCAAATTCCGGTTCTAGAGCAACTGCATTACTTGAGATAATTCATACAGATCTATGTGGTCCGATGGAGACTCCGTCCGCTGGCGGTAGAAAGTATTTCATAACCTTCATAGCTGATTACTCACGCAAAGTATATGTTTACCTTTTAAAGAATAAAATGGATATTAAATCGGTGTTTGAGAAATTTAAGGTTGAAGTAGAGAATGAGTTAAGAAAGAAAATTAAAATTCTAAGAAGCCGCTTCTGGATGGAATGGAAAAGAATTTTGTAATAAAGAATTATCTAATTTTCTAGCAGCTTCTGGCATCAAACATCAGACCAGCACTCCGTATACACCAGAGCAAAATGGGCTAGCGGAGAAAATGAACAGGACGCTGGTGGAGCGTGCTAAGTGCATGCTATTTGAAGCAAAACTGCAAAAATCTTTTTGGGCTGAGGCAGTCGCCACTGCAGCCTATGTCATCAACAGATCCCCATCACGAGTTCAGGCTGAGGTAACACCATATGAAAAATGGACTGGCAAAAAACCGAACATTTCACATTTAAAGATTTTTGGTTCCAAGGCCATGGCATATGTTCCTAAGCAAAAACGTTAAAAATGGGATCGTAAATCACGTGAACTGGTGTTCATAGGCTACTGTGAGAACACAAAGGGATATAGATTCTTTGATCCAGTTTTTAGGAAAGTTGTGATTAGTAGAGATGTGACACATTCATTGAAAAATGTGATGACATTGAAAATATCACTCAGAAAATATCTACATCTGTGCCACAACATGCTACTATCTCTTTCTACAGAGAATGATAGATCAGACCCACAGAATTTGTCAGAAGACAGTAGTTCAGAAGATACAACAAATGTTGATGATAGCTCGCCAAATATACAAGAAATCACTTCCTCATCATCAAGTAATGATACCTCGTTTGGTAGTTGTGTGATGAATAGGAAAACTGATGATGAAACCTATTATCCTGATACAGATGATTATAGTGATGATGATGATGATATTCAAAGAAATATCACACCGAGTTCACATCAGATACAAAACAAGCAAGGTAATAATTTAATGTGTGTTACGCAGGTTCCAGATCCACTGACTGTTACAGAAGCATTAACAGGTTCAAATGCTGAACAATGGAAGGAGGCAATGGATGAGGAGTATAAATCTCTATTGGACAATAATACCTGGGAAATTACTACTCTGCCAGATGATAAACATTCCATACCGAGCAAATAGGTTTTCAAGATGAGACATAGTAAAATACAAGGCAAGACTTGTTATAAAAGGTTATTCTCAGAAACCAGGAATTGACTACACTGAAGTTTTTTCACGGGCTGTAAGGCTTGCATCTTTGAGATACTTGTTTGCTCTGGCTGTAAAACATGATTTAGACATATGTCAAATGGATGCCGTGTCAGCTTTCCTACAAAGTGACATAGAAGAAGAGATTTACATGAAACAGCCACCCATGTATGAGAATGGTCAAAAAGATAATGTATGTTTACTAAAAAAGTCATTGTATGGTTTAAAACAAGCCAGCAGGCAATGGAACAAAAAATTTATTTTACACTGAAAGAAATGGGTCTATCGCAATCTAAACTAGATCCCTGTATTTACTTCAGAATTATAAATGAGAATAATATATCTTGGCTATAATAATATAACTTATACTGGCTGTCTATGTGGATGATCTGTTATTATTTACTAACAATCAAGAAACAAAAAGTTATATAAAAGAACAGTTACATAAACAGTTTAAAATTAAAGATCTTGGAGATTTGAGCTACTGCATTGGTATTCATGTAGAATGAGACAGGAAGAGAGGAATAATATACTTGGATCAAAGAAAGTACATACTAGAGGTATTACAAAAATATGGTATGTCCAATTGTAAGACGGTCAAAACTCCAATGGAAACAAATACAAAATTGAGTGGAAAAGGTAATTCATAGGAAACAAGTATCATAGATTTTCCTTATCAAGAGATAATTGGGTGCTTATTATACATTTCACAAGTAACCAGGCTCATGGCTATTACGATGCAGACTGGGCTAGTTCAGAGGATGATCGGCGTTCCTGCACTGGTTACACATTCATTTTTCAGTGAGGAACGATCAGCTGGAACTCAAGGCAATAACCTACAGTTGCTCTGTCTATAACGGAAGCAGAGTACATATCATTATCATCCTGTGTACAAGAAGCTTTATGGCTGAAGCAATTTCAAGAATGTTTTTGGCCACAGATGAAGAATAAATCTATGATCATTTACAGTGATAATCAAAGTTCTATAGAACTTTCAGGTACTGATAGTTATCATTCCAGGACGAAACACATCGACGTGAGGCACCACTTTGTTCGTGACAAAGTACTTGGAGGGACAATTGAAGTTCGCTATGTACAGACTGATATGATGGTTGCAGATGCCCTCACAAAAGCAACGACATACTCCAAGCTGGCTTATTGTTCATCCAAGATGGGCTTATGTTTAAGAGAGAATATTGGTAGAATGTAAACAACGCCCTTATGCTAATCAAAAAAAAAAAACTGTAGTTCCGTTTTCTGCCGACCTCGTGCGCCACTAACTAATATGATTGTTATACTTTCTATAGTGCAATAAACCGAAGTTTAATTTTGTTAAATATATATGTGTATTATTTCCTACAATAATATAATTTTAATCCATAATAACATTTTATTTCTAAATTTACTTAAACTTCACAATAATTCAGTGCTGTTTAATAAAATTAAATTAAAGCAATTCTATTAAAGGTCTCACTGTATTTAAATCTCTGGCACCCAAACTAAGATTAGGTATACTTACGTTTTGAGTGTCAGATCTCTCAAATTATACTTATCTGTAGACAAAATTAATTATAAGAGAGGTCCGTGTCAAATAGGAGGTCTTAGGAGTACAATACAATGTATGATTATAATTGACCTTAAAATCACTTTTATTTTAAACTATCTTCTGCCCGCGGCTACTAAACTAAACTAAAAGGCTACTTTTCTAAAGTTGAACTATTATCACAAGGGGATTGCCGGGATAAAAGTATCTCTATATGTTAATCTAGGAAATGCTTGCAAAGGAAACATAAACATAAGTGATTTTACTAGAATAAGAAAAGTTGAAAAATATAGAAAATAACAAAACAAAATTTATGGCTAACTTATTTATATGTAATTAAAATATAAGATGATATCATAAAAATTTATAACAAAGAACTGATCGCATGAGACAGCATTTTTGTATTTAGCCAACAATACGTCTGAGCTGCGAGACATGGCACTTCGCAGATCTACTTACAGCAGCCGGTCAACTTAATGCCATTTGTTATTTATATTTAATCAAAAGCCAAAAAGAAAATGTTTCGTCAATCTAGCTTCTAAAATAACCAATTTCCGTATAAACTTTCACCCCTATTTTTATTTTTCCCCTTAAGGGTAAATTTTTTACAAAATTTTAATGTCATATTTGTTTATATCTAATCTATAATGTCATATTTGTATATATCTATAGCCTAAAAATAAGTTTCAAGGTTCTGGCTTTGAAAATGACGATACTTCATTACAATTTTCACCCCCCTTTACAACCCTTTTTTTGCATTAAAAAGTAGGTTCTTTTGTCAGGTTCTAGACTATCTGTGTACCAAATTTCATTTAGATCGGTTTGGTCGGATCGGATAAGAAGTCCTTTTCTCGCTGTTATAAAATATAACTGACGTTAGGACTTACGTGTATTGCCTAAGAAGAATAAAAATAAACATCAAAACTAAATACTTATCATTGAAAAAAAAGTGCGGGTATCGTTTATAATCTTTCTTTCAAAGTGTTCAAAACACTCCACGTGCATGTGCACTATGAACAGTTGTAGTGTTATCTAAAGAGAGTAGCTAAAGTCATACTAAAATTGCATATTCAACTAACTGAGCCTTGAACTAGAGAAATACAGTATAATTAAAATCTACAGATCTATTTCTTTACTACTTAAGCTTATAGAAATTCCCGGTAAGGTGACGGGATAAGAATACAATTGCTGCTATCTCTTGCTCGTCCTTGCAAATTGATAAACTGGGCTAAGGGTGCATCAGGAAAGCAGGTAGCTTCATTTTGAGCAATACATAACACATTACTGGGATCGCCAACCCGCTTATCAAGCTTGGCGATTACGTCACTATTCCCTCATTTGAAATCTATGCAGAAGCTTGTGTCTAGCAGTAGACGGCAAATGGATGAAAATGATAAGAATTTCTTAAATTTATTTTCCTTGTGGTGATGGAGTAAGAATACAATTCACCACCCCCTATTACCCGTGAGTGATAGTACGAGACGACTAAGGGATATAAAATAAATATAATATCTATGCGAGAGAATGAAAACTCAAAATAAAACCCTATACCAACACGTCTGATCAGCGTGATATAGTAGGTCAATTACCCTCCCACTATGGAGGAGGCTCCAGCCCAATAGTGGAACATATATGAGCTGAGATGATGATGATAAAATTTATGTTTCAAAGACCCAAGCGGATAATTGATATATTCGGCAAGCAATTTCCTCAATATGTTTCATTAATAAGAAAGATTAAGACTGACGTTTGATTCATATTTGTAAAGCATTATGTACTATTTGCTAACTATTGTCGTGTGCGACTCCTTCCTCTATAATTTAGTACTTATTGTATTTTGTTTTTATAATTTGTCTTTACACTGGTTTATTCATTAGTGGAAACTATTTTAGCTATTTTTATGTGAATTTCATTGTCTTACATGCATTTCAAAGCTGTATGTTTTCCTTAAATAAATAAATAAAATTTAAATTTCTCTTGGGATCGAATATTTCCTAGTAGTTACATATTAAAAATCACATAACTAAAATGATACACTCTGAGATTCCGGTAAAACGATCTATATCAAAAGCTTTTTTTTTTGTCTGCCTAAAATATATATTTTTTTTCCTCGAACTGAATAAATCCTTCATATCATTTGAAATATGTCACACTCTGTTTGAAGATGAGAAATAAACTCTGATATAACAAATGGTGAAAGTGTGAAATACATCGATAACACTACGAAATACGAACCTTACAAATGTGAACGTATTTATAGATAGAAGGGTAGATAAACTATTCAATGTATAGACGTAAAGAATTTATATAATATATTTTTTTTTTTAATATTTTATGAAATGTTGTAATTTAAGATCTGATGCTAATCTATATTATTTCTACATGTATATAAGTAACTATATACATATAGAACTGTAATACAATAAGTACTATATCAGGTAAAATAGTAAAAACAAAAACTGTGCATTGAAGACAATTTTGAAATATTATATGGAGTTGGAATAAGTTCTGTCAAATACTACTCGTATTATAGACAGATAATATTCCAATGATTTTTGAAATTTTAATGTCTGTTAATGTTTTCAATGATGCGGGTCTGAATTTTACGAAATTTTAAACATGAGAAAAATATGAATCATAAAAAAATCAACGTAGTTCAAAGTGTGTCAGAGACCGGCCAAGTGATAGACCTTTGTCACATTAATCTTAGTTATTGAATTGACAGCGATTCGCGCTTTACATGCTACGATAGCTCGACAAAAATCTGTTACGCCATTTAAAAATGCCAGTCATGTCTAAGCACCCCCAAGACTGGCGGACCTTCGTGCGGCGTGCATTAGTGCCCGAAGGTCTTACACCCGCAATCGGCGGCGTCGCCGCGATGTTGAGCGGGAGGGCCAGCTGTACGAGGCGTACCGCAGCGCGCGTACCGCCTTTCGGCTGGCATCCGGTCCGCCAAGGACGCAAGTTGGCAGGAGATGCTGGACGGTCTCGACCGTGACCCCTGGGGTCGCCCGTATCGCGCGTCGCTGAATAAGCTTCGCGCGCAGGGCCCCTCCTTCACCGAGACCCTCCAGCCCGACCTCCTTCGTAGAGTGGTCGAGGAGCTATTCCCGCGGCAGTCGGAGCACACGCCCCCGGTCATGGCTTCGCCAGATCACGACCGGGAGGCCGTCGAGAGTGTTCCGCCCGTGACGGAGTCGGAAGTGGGGGCAGCCGTGGCGAAGATTCGTTCCGCCACCACGGCCCCCGGCCCGGACGGAGTCCCAGTCCGGGTATTGACGTTGCTCCTCGAGCATCTCGAACCTCGCCTCAGGCGACTGTTCAACGCTTGTCTGACGTCTGGACAGTTCCCTGAGTGCTGGAAGGACGGGAGGTTGGTTCTCCTGTCAAAGCCGGGACGGCCCCCGGATTCGCCGTCAGCCTACAGGCCCATTGTGCTTCGTGCGGACGATGTGGGTAAGCTGCTGGAGCGTGTCCTCGCTGCCCGCATCGTCCGGCACCTGGAGGAGGTGGGGCCCGATCTGTCGGACGCTCAATTTGGGTTTCGGAGGGGGCGTTCGACAATCGGGGCCCTGCTACGCCTGAGGCAGACGGCCGCGGAGGCCGTCGCCGGCAAAGAAGTGCTGTTGGCGGTGTCGTTGGACATCGCCAACGCCTTCAATAGTCTGCCATTCAGCTGCATCAGGGAGGCGCTCCGGTTCCATGGAGTGCCCCTGTACCTCAGGCGGCTGGTGGTAGACTATTTGGAGGGGCGCAGTGTTCTCTACGCGAGCCCCGCAGGGGACATTGTGCGGACGCCCATGTCGTGCGGTGTTCCGCAGGGGTCGGTTCTGGGGCCGACTCTGTGGGACATCGGGCACGACTGGGCGTTGAGAGGGAGTCTCCCCCCGGGCTGAGCGTTATTTGCTATGCTGACGACACGCTCGTCACAGCCCGGGGCAGGACATTCGAAGAGGCGGCGAGCCTGGCCACTCTCGGCACCGAGGAGATGGTCAGGCGAATCGAGGCGCTGGGGCTCAGGGTGGCCCTAAACAAGACGGAGGCCCTGCTATTCCATGGGCCCCGTGTGAGGCTGCCCATCGGCGCCTCGTTAGTCGTCAACTCCATCCACATCAGTATCCAGGCCCATATGAGGTACTTGGGTCTGGTGCTCGACGGGCGATGGTGGTTCCGGGAGCATTTTCGCCAAATTGCTCCCCGGCTGGTCGGCGCGGCGTCCGCCCTTTCTCGGCTCATGCCGAATGTGGGCGGACCCAGTTTCGAGGGCCGACGGCTGTATGCGAGGGTGATCCGCTCAATGGCCATGTACGGCGCACCCGTGTGGGCGAGGGCTCTGAACGCCCAGCTCAGGGCGGTGCTGTGGAGGCCACAGCGAGCCATGGCGGTCAGAGCCATTCGCGGGTACCGCACGGTGTCTACCGAGGCGGCATGCCTATTGGCCGGGACACCCCCGTGGGACCTAGAGGCGGAGATGCTCTCCGACCTCTACCGGCGGGTTACCTCAGTGCGCGACGAAGGTGGCTCCCCATCGTTGAGCGAGATAGCCACCTGGCGCGAGGACGCCCGCCGAGACGTCATCGCCCGTTGGGTTACGCGGCTGGAGAGGCCTAGACATGGTGTTGTTACCGTCGAGGCCCTCCGGCCCGTACTGATGGAGTGGATGGAGCGGCGGCACGGAGTGCTCTCCTTCCGGTTGGTGCAGGTCTTGTCGGGGCACGGTTGCTTCGGCAAGTACCTGCACACGGTCGTGCGGAGGGAGTGGACTCCGTCCTGCCACCATTGCAGTAGCGACGAGGACACGGCGCAGCATACGCTTGAGGTATGTTCGGGCTGGGACGGGCAGCGCCGTGACCTCATCGCTGTCATCGGTGCCGACCTGACGCTGCCGGCTGTCATGAAAGCGATGGTCGACAGCGTCAGGAATTGGGACGCGGTCGCCGCCTTCTGCGAGGCTGTCATCTCGCAGAAGGAGGTGGCGGAACGAGTCCGGGAGGATTCCCGTGACCCGGGCCGCCGCCCGCGGCCGGGGCGGCGCAGGCGCGAATACCTGCGCCTGATGCCGCCCTAACCGAGGCTTCGGGTGATTGGACCGGGGAATTGTCCGGTCACCCGACGTGAGGCCACCGCGTGAGGACGACGCCTCGAGGGCGAAAGCTGTCGGGGCGTCGACAGGAGAGGAGCCCGAGAGGGCATACCGCCGAGCGGGCCACCGAAGACAAAAATCGGGTACCGGTGGCCCGCTCGCACGGCGAAGAAGAGGTGCTTGCAGGGTGGGTCAATGGGGTTGCGCGTCGCCTTTTCCGTCACCCGGGACCGACTTGGCGGGGTGCGACGTCCATGGCCCACCGCAAAAAAAAAAAAAAAAAAAAAGTCATGTCTAAGCACTATATGATCAACCTGTAGATATGGCTCAGCAAAGCTTAATGCCTTGCACATTAAAATGCCATGTCTATTAATAATGTTTAAAATTTATTAGATTTGTTGTGAAATTATTTGCCAGAACTTTTTAATACTGGCCCAATTTGCCCACGCCTTTTGATAATTTTATTATTAAAATTAGACTTCAATGTACTAATTATAACGTCATGTCTATAAATAAAGTTAGGTTTATTAAATTTGTTGTGAAGGAGATATTTTTTTCTTCTTCAGCACATTATTTGTCAGAGATTTTAATATTAGATTGTTACGCCTACGTCTTTTGACAATTTTATTAATAATAATTGTCGACACGCTCTCGCTTCGGTTCATTTAGTTGTGAATTTCAAAATTTCAAATGAATATGTTAATTGTTTGGTAGTTTATTTTTAATAATCGTACAGAAATCTATGTGTGTGTGAAAAAAAAACTATGCAAGTAATAAACTATAGAAATGCCAAATTTCATCTAAATCGGGGTGTCGGAAAAGCTTTGGCCATAAAACAACGCGACGGGCTGATGATGGCTCCTAGTGGGCAGGGCCTCTCCTACTCCTAGCGTTGCCTTACTGCTCGCTGGCATAAATAAGGTGATGGATACAGGCAACTAATGGCTGCCGAGTCTATCCAGCTCCTGTAGATTAACCTCAACCACGCTGCAGATTCTTGCAAGTTATAGCGGGCTTCGCTATGCGGAGTGGCTGATGTATCAGTGACAAATTTATGGAAAGGTTAAATATACAGCTTGTTGCTTAGCTATTCGCGAGAATGGTGAAAAGCAAGTGAGGCAAACACTAGGAGCATGGACAGGCTTATTGCTCTGATAAAATCATAACAATAACCACGCTAATGATTTCTGATATTTACGCGAATATTACACATTTGTAATAAAACTATTTTTACGGATTCTATCGCGTTTGTATTTGATGATGGGAAATTAATTCCCGACCTTTCGAACACTTTACAGTGTTCATGGTCACTGGAAGACTGCAGGAAAATTCTTCTACTAACTACGCTCACGAATCCTTCTGCCAATAATCTGCTCCTACATCGATCTGCCAAAAATATTGTTTTTAATTTTTTTGCTACCAAAAATTTTGCTTTTTCCTTTTCCCAGTGAAATGATTTTTTTTGCATTTAATAATACATATTAAATAAAAATTTATGAACCAACAAAAGTTTGCGACTGACAGGTTTAAGCTCTAATAATGACGTTCCATCTCTGTCAAGAACAATAACAAGGGTTCATTCATGTTTGACACGGTCAAACTGCTCCATTGAAAATTTCTAACTACGACAGAAAACAACATAATTAAGTCAACGTAACTTAGTTTGCCATTTACTGTTGTATTTGGTGTTATAATGTGAAAGATATATTTATAGTTATCATCATCATTCTCCTACTCTTATCCCAATTACTTGGGATCAATACAATATGTACTCTTCTTTCATAGTACATCTTGTAAAAGTTATTGGCAATATTTTTATGACCCGCCTGCCAGACCTCAACTCTCCTTGGGAATGTAATTGTTGACCAAACGGCATCAGATGGAGTTAGCTCAGGTCATTATTGCATCAGATGGAGTTAGCTCTTAGACGTCTTTTATGTCATCCACGAGCAAAGTAAGGGTTGTTAGTATTCGTAGCCGGTACCACACAGCTAATATATTTATAGTTACCATTAACTGGTTAATATCTGTTATTGTAAAATTGCCGCTCAATTGGAGATATTATAATCACCGCACTGAATAGTTGAGAGAGGGATAATAGTTGATATTATAGTGTGACTTATTCTTCTAATGTCCCACCTGAATTTTACGACTCCCATGGCCAAATAAGGGTTGGATAGATCAGCACAAAATTTTGTAAAGTCAGGCTAATGTTATTTATATTGCGTGGATAGGAAATTATTTTGCTGTATAGCATGAATCCCAATGGACAATGACATACTGATTTATGAGCGGACGTTCGCTATGGAGGATTAAACATTAGCGGGGACTGACGAGCGCCATGTCACCCGCTCAGCGAAGCCTAACGACAATGATAGCCCTTCCGCTTATTGCTTGACTTTATCACTGGCTTGCCTAATGCCACACATTTACTATAACGATCTGTAATAACTACCACTTTACATTTATTGATTTTTCTTGAAGACAACTCGCACCAAGCAACCTTTATCTCTCTCACGCGCATCTCTACACATAAAAATATACAAAACATATAAAATACAGTAACACGATACACACAAAAACAATACACAACATACAAACATACAAAGAAACTGTACAAGAAACAAACACACAACACTAAATGCCGACAAAATCAAGAAGTACAATGTAATACTAAGAAGTTATTCTAAGTTTAGACACATAAGCGCAAATTAATGTAAACTTTTTTCTTTTTAAATAAAAATACCTGAGTAGTCTTCACCTCCCAAATATGAAATCCCTGATCATGTTAGGGGCCTCGCGGGCCGGGTCTGTGACCCGGACAAACAAAAAAAAAAAAAAACAAAAAAAAAAAAAAAAAAACCTTTATCTCTCGAAGAACTTTATTTTATTCTGGGCTGAATTTGAGCCTACACCTTATGACCGTAGCAAAAAAAAATGTAGCACTGCTTCAATAAGTTATTACTTGTTTAGACAAGAATTATTAGCAAATATGTTCCTGAATATAATTCTAGACTAGGACATTCCAAAAAACGGTTATTATGTAGCAACATATATTACCATATATTGTTAGTGGTATAACCACACCGTTAACAGAATTCTATCTACAGCCACGGGCCGGTCCGTCCGGGGTAGTACCACACTCTCGCAGAAAATCAACGTCCAAACAATGGCAATACACTGTTGTGCTTCGTTCGGTGAGTGAGAGAGCCGGCAGCCTAACTTTCTAGGTGAGTTTGGGGGTCTTATTGGTATGCAGCTGCCTAGTAAGGTCCATAGGTGGTAGTAACACTTACCATCTGGTGTGTTGCATGCATCGTTTGCCACCATCTGCAATAAAAAAAAATATCGTCAATATATATTACCATAATGTACTTTTTTAGAACTTATTGAGAGGAAATATTCATGTAATTTGTAATTAATTATGCAGAGCATGACGAATTTTGTCATTTACTATATTTTATTTATCTTACATCTCATTCTGTGTGGTAGCGGCTACGAATACTACCAACCCTTACTTTGCTCGTGGATGTCGTAAAAGACGACTAAAAGCCTTATAATGAACTGGGTCAACTCCATCTGATGCCGTTTGGTCAACAATTACATTCTCAAGGAGGGTAGACGTGTGGCAGGCGGCAGGTCATAAAACTATTGCCAATAACTTTTATAATATGTACTATGAAAGAGGAGTACATATTGTATCGGTTCCAAGTAATTGGGATAAGAGGAAGAGAATGATGAATGTTGATTTAGGTTATATCTTAGCTCGTTTGTTTCAGAGATTAAATTATATATAAATGCAATTTATTTTCTTCTAATAATATCATCATCATCTCAGCTCATATATGTCCCACTATTGGGTTCGAGCCTCCTCCATAATGGGAGGGTAATTGACCTACTACACCACGCTAGTCAGACGTGTTGGTATAGGATTTTGTTTCGAGTTTTCCTTCTCTCACATAGATATTAATGCGTTTTATATCCCTTAGTCGTCTCGTACGATCACCTACGGGTAAGATGGAAAGGAAGAAGAAGGTGGTGAATTATATTTTTACTCCGTTACCACACCCTATAATATTAGTTATGAAAATACACGTAGGCATAAAATTATAAGAACTATTTGTGGATCGCAAAAATATATAACCACGTGTGGCGAATCGAACCCACAACACTCGGCAAAAGGGGTCGCTATTTTAATACCGTGAGAGGAATTTTCATGCAATGTAAAACAAAACCTTTTGTATATTGTGAACAAAAGGTTGAAAACGTTATCGTTACATTAATTTTAAGCAAATATTCGCAAACCAAATTTAAAGACAAAATTTTGGAGTACCTCGTTATGTTTTATAATATATCGAAATTTAATCGTATAATGCAGCTGTTATTGCACGGTATATATTTTAATTTACACAATATAAGCATTATTATAGCTTAAATGAGACGGACGGAGAAAACATACTAGTAAGTTTTATTTGCCATACTAGCCTGGTGTAATAGACCACATTCCCTCTCATTATGAAGGAGACTTGAGCTCTATAGGAAGACACCTTTAGGCTCAAGAATATTTTAAATTAATAATTGTATTTTCTGCATTTTATACGCTTCATTCAGAGTAGGAATACAATCCACTCAATACTTTAATGGCTATGGGTGTCGGTATAATGCGATAAAGATATGCAGATTACTTCAATTGCATACATGTTGTGTTTGCATACTTATGTATGCAAGTGAAGAAAACTCCAAATAAAACCCCATACCGTTCGGCTAGCGTACACCAAGCTAATAAATGGTAAAGTGTTTTATTATGTAGGTTCATTCATTACCGTCTTATTATAAAAGAGGCTCGAGCCCAGCCGTGGGATGTATATAAGCTGATATTGATATGAGATAATATTAATGATGGCGATTTGTTTCATTTAGTTAATTTTAAGATTAATTTTAAGCTTAACCAAATTTTCTCTCCGTTTCTTACTAAACCAATCAAGATTTAAGATTAAATAAATTAAAACATTTTGAATGATTTAAAAATTCAAAAGTTATTAATTTTAAATTTAAAGAATTATGGAATTGTTTGTTTTTGGTTCTATTTTTTTCTAAATATTTCTAATAGTTTCCTTTATAATAGCTTAGAAAACAATGTATCACTACTCCTTACTTAGGTCCTTTCCTAGATTGCATGCACGAATTAAGTCTTGAACTTTCGGAAGATATTTTCATTAGTATTTTGCTGGACTAACATTGTATATAAGTTCACAAGGCATTATTCTAGACGGAGCCATTTCTATTGAAATCATCTCATATATCTTTTGCAAAGGCTGAAACTTTACGTATCTCTTAGCAGATTAAAAAACAGCTGGGTCAGTTCTCATTCCACTTGACCTCAAAAACTGTTGAATCAGCTGCACAAATGAATATTCTTTAACCTTCCGTCTACAAGATTGAAACATAAAAACTAAAATAAATAATATTATAAATTCATTATCATTATCATCTCAGCTCAATGATGCCCCATCCATATTAGGAGGGAATAGGATATATTATATTATGATCGTAGGACGGTTTAGTATCGGGTTTTATTTTTAGTTTTCCTTCACTTGCCATAAATGTTATTTGCATATATGTCACTTCATAAGACACACATAGGCAAGAAAGAGATTATTGGATTGTATTCCTATTTTGACACTACACGAAAAACTAATTAAAAAAAAAGCACCGGACTGCGTTAAAAGTAAATTAAATAAAAAGTGAATTCAAAAGCCTCGCACCTGCTTGGGACTGTATTTCATGAAATAGTGACTTCTCTTAATGTTTTTATGAAGTCTTTCTACTATTTACAGTGGAATCGAAAATCCGTGTAGCAGAGTTGTAAAAAATAAAGCCAGTAGTAAACAATGATTACAATTCTTTTTTTTATAATGTATTCGATTGTCTAAATTGTTTCCTTATATTTGAAATAAAACTATTTTTTAATAAGGCGATACACAATAATCCTATAGTTACCGCAATATTTGTACACAAAAGTTACGTGAAAATCCATCGAGTCACATAAATTTATTGATACATTTTCAATAAGGGAGGTTAGGCATCATTTCTCTCATGATAAAGTGTACTTACGCGGAAGGATTAAATCATCGTTTTGTTGGCACACCTGCGGCTTATGATGAAATAGCACAATTTATTATGTACCCATTTAGTAACTCGACTTAATTTCTCAAATGTATATAAATGTATAATGATAGAGCGTTAAATTTGTGATATCATAATCTTAAGTATAAGTATCCGAGTATCTTTATATACATATATCATTCTTCTGTAAGTGTGTATGTAACTGTATGAGGAGTACAGTCACATAGACTAAACGACTAGGCCGATTGTGATGATTTTTGGTGTATGTTCAGTAAATTCAAGAACGTTTTAGATTAACAACTAGACTTAGAAAGTGGCGCTGCGATGGATTTTGAGGATTTCTATTTTACATTTTTACTTAGCAGAGAAAACTTTTGCACATTGAAAATAATTGACAAAGAAATACAGTATAGGGCACATTGGCACTATCAGCTGTCATCTGTTAATTTTTTTGAAGCTGAAAGAAGTACAATGACGACTAGAATTAACTTTAATTTATTAACATTAAAAATATTATGTTTATTTTACGTTGTATTGTCATGCCTCTATCAATGCGTCGACATGAGATACTCGAGAGACACCCAGAAGGGACTATGTATAGGTAGCTCGTCCATATGGTGACAGATAGGTGTACAGCAGGTTGCACGAATTAAGAAATGAAGTAAAAAAATCGACCAAGTGCGAGTTGTACTTAAGCACGAAGGGTTCCGTAAAACTAAAAAATGAATATGTGATGTAACTAAAAATTTAAAGTTTTCGGTATTTTTCCTTTATATGTGCTATAAAACATTGCTTCATGCCAAATTTCAAGATTCTAGGTCGACTGGAAGTACGCGGGCGGGCGGTCGTTGAGTGGGCGGCTTCACTGGGCCTCTATGTTCTTAACAGGGGCTCAGTGAATACGTGTGTGCGGCAGCAGGGCGGGTCGATAGTAGATTTGTCGTTCGCTAGCTCTGCTGTCGCGCCACGAGTGAGGAACTGGAGTGTCCTGGAGAAGGCGGAGACCCTGTCGGACCACCGGTATATGCGGATGGAGGTCTCCCCCCGGGACCCCAGTAGGGGTCACAGGACCGACGGAGCTCCCGCGTTTCAGCGGTGGTCTGTGGGTCGTTTTGATAGGGACCTACTGGCGGAGGCGGCTATCGTTCACACGTGGCTGTCCTCACCACCCCCAGCGGACGGAGTGGACGTTGAGGCTGTCCGCATCCGCAGTGCGTTAACGCGATGCGGCCATGCCCAGGGTGCGGCGTCTACCTCCGAGGCAGGGGGTCTACTGGTGGTCCCCAAGACTGGCGGACCTTCGTGCGGCATGTATCAGTGCCCGAAGGGCCTACACCCGCAGCCGGCGGCGTCACCGCGATGCTGAGCGGGAGGGCCAGCTGTACGACGCGTACCGCAGTGCGCCCCCTCACCGAGACCCTCCAGCCCGACTTCCTATGTAGGGTGGTCGAGGAGATGTTTCCGCGGCAGTTGGAACACACGTCCTTGGTTATGGCTTCGCCAGATCAAGACCGTGAGGCCGATGAAAGTGATCCGCCCGTGACGGAGTCAGATGTAGGGCCGGCTGTGGCGCGGATTTGTTCCGCCACCACGCCCCCCGGTCCAAACGGAATACCAGTCTGGGTACTGACGTCGCTCCTCGAGCACCTCGAGTCTCGCCTCAGGCAGCTGTACAACGCCTGTTTGGCGTCTGGACAGTTCCCTGAGTACTGAAAGGAGGAGGGAGGAAGGAGGTTAGTTCTCCTAACAAACCCGGGACGGCCCCCGGATTCGCCGTCAGCCTACAGGCCCATTGTGCTCCTTGACGATGTGGGTAAGCTGCTGGAGCGCATCCTCGCTGCCCGCATCGTCCAGCATCTGGGAGAGGTAGGGCCCGATCTGTCGGACGCTCAATTCAGTTTTAGAAGGGGGCGTTCGACCATCGGGGCCCTGCTACGACTGAGGCAGACGGCCGCGGAGGCTGTCACCGGCGGAGGAGTGCTATTGGCGGTGTGGTTGGACATCGCCAATGCATTCAATAGTCTGCCATTCAGCTGCATCAGGGAGGCGCTCCGATTTCATGGGGTGCCCTTGTACCTGAGGCGGCGGTGGCGGACTATTTGGAGAGGCGCAGTATCCTCTGCGCGGGTCCTGCAGGTAACATTGTGCGGACACCCATGTCGTGCGGCGTTCCACAGGGGTCAGTTCTGGGGCCGACTCTGTGGGACATCGGGTACGACTGGGCGTTGAGAGGGAGTCGCCCCCCCGGGCTGAGCTTGATATGCTATGCTGACAATACGCTCGTCACAGCCCGGGGCAGGACACTCGAAGAGGCGGCGAGCCTGGCCACTCTCGGCACCGAGGAGATGGTCAGGCGAATCAAGGCGCTGGGGCTCAGGGTGGCCTTAAATAAGATGGAAGCCCTATTATTCCATGGGCCACGCGTAAGGCTGCCAATCGGCACCTCGATAGTCGTCAACTCCATCCAGATCAGTATCCAGGCCCATATGAAGTACTTGGGTCTGGTGCTCGACGGCGAAAACTGTCGGGGCGTCGACAGGAGAGAAGACCGAGAGAGCATACCGCCGAGTGGGCCACCGAAGACAAAGATCGGGTACCGGTGGCCCGCTCGCACGGCGAAGAAGAGGTGCTTGCAGGGTGGGTCAATGGGGTTGCGCACCGCCTCTTCCGTCACCCCGGATCGATTTGGCGGGGCCATGGCCCACCGCAAAAAAAAAAAAGAAAGAATGGTCAGGTGCTCGACGGGCGATGGTGGTTCCGGGAGCATTTTCGCCGAATTGCTCCCCGGCTGGTCGGTGCGGGGTCCGCCCTATCACGGCTCATGCCGAATGTGGGTGGACCCAGCTTCGAGGGTAGACGGCTGTATGCGGGGATGATCCGTTCGATGGCCATGTACGGCGCACCCGTGTGGGCGAGGGCTCTGAACGCCCAGCTCAGGGCTGTTCTGTGGAGAGCACAGAGAGCCATGGCGGTCAGAGCCATTTGCGGGTACCGCACGGTATCGACCGAGGGGGCATGCCTACTGGCCGGAACACCCCCGTGGGACCTAGAGGCGGAGATGCTCTTCGACCTCTATCGGCGGGTTACCTCAGTGCGCGACGAAGGTGGCTCCCCATCGTTGAGCGAGATAGCCACTTGGCGCGAGAACGCCCGCCGAGACGTCATCGGCCGTTGGGTTACGCGGCTGGAGAGGCCTAGACACGGTGTTGTTACCGTCGAGGCCCTCCGGCCCGTACTGATGGAATGGATGAAGCGGCGGCACGGGGTCCTCTCTTTCCGACTGGTGCAGGTGTTGTCGGGGCACGGCTGCTTCGGCAAGTACCTGCACACAGTCGTGTGGAGGGAGTGGACTCCGTCTTGCCACCATTGCGGTAGTGACGAGGACACGGCGCAACATACGCTCGAGGAATGTTCGAGCTGGGACGGGCAGCGCCGCGACCTCGTCGCTATCATCGGTGCCGACCTGACGCTGCTGGCTGTCGCGAAAGCGATGGTCGACAGAGTCAGGAACTGGGACTCGGTCGCCGCCTTCTGCGAGGCTGTTATCTCGCAGAAGGAAACGGCGGAACGAGTCTGGGAGGATTCCCGCGACCCGGGTCGCCGCCAGCGGCTGGGGCGGCGCAGACGCGAATATCTGCGCCTGATGCCGCCCTAACCAAGGCTTCGGGTGATTGGACCGGGGAATTATCCGGTCACCCGACGTGAAGCCACCGCGTGAGGGCGACGCCGACGCCCGACGGCGAAAGCTGTCGGGGCATCGACAAGAGAGGAACCCGTAAAGGTATACTGCCGGGCCGGCCACCGAGGACAAAGATCGGGTAACGGTGGCCCGCTCGCACAGCGAAGAGAGGTGTTTGCAGGGTGGGTCCATGGGGTTGCATGCCGCCTCTTCCGTCGCCCCGGGCCGATTTGCCGGGGCGCGACCTCATCCATGGTCCCACCTTGCGAAGAAAAAAAAAAAGGTCTATTGGAAGTACCCTTTACGTTTTGATTCCCTTGCAAGTAGTTGCGAGTTTTGAAATATGCGGCTTAAATTGTTGTTTCTTTTGATAGCGTTGACATAAAAGTTTGATTTTATTACAGCTTAAAGGTATTATAGAGCTAAGTATTTGATATGAATTTTAATTTAATACCTCTACACGTTCAGGAGGCAAGGGGTAGTGAGTTTAAAATTATTAAAAATATTTATTACACATAATGTAATTAAAAATTTACAGTTTTCACAATTTTATCTTTATCTGTGCTATAAGACGTTGCTTCGTACTAAATTTCAAGAATCAGAGTTCACGGGAAGTACCCTGTAGGTTTTATTTCGCTTGCGAGTGTCGAAAATATGCAGAAATTTGCGACATAAACAGCAGTATCATTTGATTGTGTTAGCTTAAAAGTTTGATTTTTTCAGGGAAAGTAGACTTGAGTATTTGATATAAATTTCAGCTTGATACCTCCATGCATTCCTGAGAAAAAGGGTCTTGACAGACAGATGGACAGACAGACGGACGACAGACGGACGGGCAACAAAGTGATTCTATAAGGGTTCCGTTTTTTCCTTTCGAGGTACGGCACCCTAAAAAGCTTTATTATCCTTAAGCAGAGTAACAATTGTTATATAATATAAATGTAAATTATTTAAATATGGAATGTATTTATACAAAAATAATGCAACCTTATCAATAACTTAACTAGAGCATTTAGGTGGGGGGGCCTGTGCTGATAAAATTAATGTTGATGGGTTCCTCACACTTAACTCATGTTATCCATTCCGTTGCCCCGAAGGGCTTCGGTAGAATGTCATCATACATATCATAGCTTATCCTCAAATAAATGTCTTTGTGAATAGAGTGCAGAAATGATAATAACGATTCATTCGCCAGCATTCATCATCATTCCACTCAAAAATCGAGTGTTTATATACCAAGTACTTGATATTGAGAATTTTTGGTTGGCAAATCTAAATACTCAATAGTTTTTACCCAAATTAAGATCATCTCAAGCGCGCGTTAATAGCATGCTTATGTCAATAGGCTAAAGCGGCACTCAAATATAGTCTGTATATTCACTCGTCAGCGCATCAATAGCCACGGTTGACTTTCCAATAGGTGAAAAATTTCGTAATAGTCATACTTAGTAGGCATTCGCAGCTGTTGATGTGATCATGTGTACTGTCATATAAAGTATTAGATTGGCTAGTTTGACGTGCAGTTTAGTCAATGCCCATACAGACTATGTAAAATAACTTGCTCTTCAACGAAAATTAAAATTACTCAAATAAAATTAAGGTAAACATTTAAAATTTTACTTTAAAAAAAAAAAACACCCCACATTAAGGATAAAGTCTTATAGCGCAGGGGATTTCACAAATATACGCTTAGCGGATACAAATTACACTCAGATTCATAATAATCAGGTACAGATCGCGTAAAAATTGTTTTAGGTGACGATCGAACCCACGACACTTAGTACGGCAGACACTCCTCTACTTTGACTGCACAGATGGCGCAGTGGTTAAAATACCATGTGGTAATAATATGTGGCTGCTTTCCGATCCGGTGGTAGATTAATTAAATTTAATTTAAAAAACAATGTAAATTTGATAATATGTAAGTGCCCCTATGGGGCCTATGCAAAATAAATGATTTGATTTGATTTACCACCATCCGTGCCAGTCCGTGGGTACGATTCCCATGCAGGACAATACATTGTGTGACCCACAAAATCTTGTTCTGAGTCCGGGTGTGATTTGTCTGCGTTAATTGCATGTTTGTATAGTTTGTAGAGCATGAAAGTAAAATTAATGGTGTCGAAATGCGATCTCTACGGAAAATCTCTGGAGATAAGCTGACCGATCGCATTCGTAACGACGACGTACTCGTAAGAGAGCGCGTTGGTATGAAAGAGACTATTGGTGTAAAGATGCGAAAGGGAATGCTCTGATGGATCGGACATGTGGAAAGAATGCCGAACGAACGTCTGGTTAAGAAGATATACAATGCGAAAGTGGAAGGATGTAGGTTCCGGAGGAGACCGAGACTGACCTACCTAAACAGATTGAACACGTACTGAAGGAAGGTGGAGGCAAGAGTCTCCGAAACCGGTGAGCGTGTCTGAAGAGAATTATGAATGTTGAGGAAGCGAGTGAAGTATGCAAGGATAGATTTCTCTGGCACTCTGTTCTCTCTGCCTACCGTGCAAGGGATATGGCGTGATGATATTTATGTATGTATAGTCCCCTGCAATACAAGGATTATTTTCTTAGTGCAGGGTGGTGTTCGCAGGTGACTGGACAGGAGAATAGTCCGTCACCCGCAGAGAAGCTGACCGCGTGAGGGCGACGCCGAAAGGGGTTGGTAAAAAGGTTAACCCGCCGGGCTGGTTACGGAGGTCAAGGAAGCGGTACCAGTGGCTGGCCCAATGGCTATGGGGAGGGAACACGGTGGGTTATGGGACCACGCACCGTTCTTACAGCGTCCCGGACAGAGTGACATAGCCACAAAAAAAAGTGCAGGCTGGTGTCTTTTTGAAACAAACAAACAATATATTAGGTATATTTTGGTCTATAAAAAGAGATAGCTTTTAAAGCTGAATGCTTATTTAAAATAATTTACGCAGTTTCACAAAGATATTTTAACCAAGTTATAGACCCAACTGAAATAACTGAAATGTTTTTTCAAGAACCTTTCAAGTTTTATCATAATAAAGTTTGAAGGATAAATTCTGACGCAATGTCAGTTTGAATTTTGTTAAAAAATATTTTCGTACTATGCTAATTTGAATTATTTCAGCAGTATATTTGTACAGCATTACGTGCCTTATATTTTTACGACTGGATAATAATTATTAAACAGAAATAATAAATGCCAAGTTTTCACGAGTATTTCTTATATACTCTTCCATATTTTCCATCTGGTGACGTTATAAGAATACAATTCGCGACCGTCTATCTTACCCGTGGGTAATCGTAAGAGACGATTAAGGTGTATGAAACGCATATAACGTCTAAGCAAGATAAGGAAAATTTGTAATAAAAAACCTATACTAATTCGTCTGACCAGCGTGATGTAGTAGGTCAATTTCTCTTCCTATTGTGGAGGAGGCTAAAGCCCCACTCCGGGACGTATAAGGATGACTCTTTCATTTCGATTTACCGATTCATATTTTTTTTCTGCTTGGTATTCATGGAATCCTATTCATCCTTATCACTTAATAGATTTAATTGATAGGTATAATCATTTTGTGCTCTTATTGTAATATATATATATATATATATATGCCTTCAATGGTGAAATGCAGTGGACTTGCTTTAGTTCTACGAGCGGTCTACCAAGAAGTGTTATCCAGCGCAGGGTAATAACCATAAATTATTTATCATCATCATCTCAGCTCATATATGTTCCACTGCTGGGGGTCGAGCCGCCTACAAACTATGAGGGAAATTGGCCTACTATACCACGCATCCATAGTCACGTATGTTGGTATAGGGTTTTATTTCGCGATAGCCTTCTTCTGTTAAACAAATGAAATCTATAAGGACTTATTTACTATATATGAAGGTAATACTTGCGAACGCAAACACATTGGATATTTTAATTAACTACCCTATTCTTTTATTTAAACAAGCTAATGTCAAACCATCATTAAGTAGAATGTGGTCATATATGCTAATTTGTGGCTAAAATTTAATGTAACATCGATAAACGAGACATTTGGTGCCATGGCTTGTTAAATGAATGGTAAACAGAAAAGATGCGGTCTACCAGTACATATAGTGATTTCTAATGTTTATGCGAGTTTGAAATAAAAATATTTTTAGGGATTCAATCGCGTTTGTATTTGATTTTTAATTTCACGACGTGTTGGAACACAGCGTTCATGGTTACAGCGTTCATGGTCATGGGAGGACTAAGGTGTTTCAGGTCCAAGTCATCGTTATTGCAGAGATTTATATCTACCAACTACAGTATTAGTTATTTAATTTTGATCCAAAATTTTTATGCAAACTCATTGCCAGTACAAAAGCAAAGAATTCTATATGTAAAATTTTATATTGTTTACGGTCAGTTATTATTAATCATTTAATTTATGATAATTATTGCATTGTGGCAATGAAGTACTAGTTTAAAAACTAACAAATCTATTCAGCTACCATCGGATAAGATACACCGAGAAAGATCTGGAAGAAAACGCAGTATGCATAATAATAATTATTGACTTTGAGAGGCCGCCTACGTTATCTTATTAAAATTAAGTAAACTAATATTAAACTATCGTTGTGGGTCAAATCTATATAATAAGTGCTCACAGTGTCTTACAGTCTTTTTATGGTTTTCATTGTTTTATTTTTTAATTAAATGAATGACAGGATCATAGCTTGATGATAATACTACTCACTAATACTATCCATTGAAATATTTATGTTTTTTAATTTCAATAGCCTCGCAAACTATTCTAGGCAGGTTTCGGTGCTCTTTTGCACTGCTTTTTTCTTCCAGCGGGCATTAGGCGCTGATACGCCTCGGCCTACAGGCCCATCGTGCTGCTCGACGATGCGGGCAAGCTATTGGAGAGGGTGCTGGCTACCCGCATCGAGCGGCACCTTGTTGGCACGGGCCCGATCTATCGGATGCCCAGTTTGGGTTTAGGAGGAGTCGTTCGACGATCGCGGTTCTGTTACGCCCGAGGGCCATGGCGACTGAGGCCGTCACCGGTGGGGGAGTGCTGTTGGTGGTGTCCCTGGAGCGCAGCCAGCCCAGGGGCGCAGCGTCCTCTACACCAACTGAGTAGGGGACGTTGTGCGAACGCCCATGACGTGCGGTGTCCCACAGGGGTCGGTCCTCGGACCCACCCTGTGGTACATCGGTTACGACTGGGCATTGAGAGGGAGCCACCCGCCCTGGCTGGGCGTGATTTGTTACGCCGACGACACGCTCATCACAGCCCGCGGTGGGACGCTAGAGGAGGCGGTAAGCCTGGCGACTCTCGGCACCGAGGAGATCGTCAGGCAGATCGAGGCGCTGGGGTTGAGGGTGGCCATGGACAAGACGGAGGCTCTTTTGTTCCATGGGCCCTCAAATCGGCGTCTCGATCAACGTCAATTCAGTTGAAATCAGCATGCGGGCCCATATGTAATATTTGGGCCTGGTGCTCGACGGGCATTGGTGGTTTCGAGAGCATTTCCGTAGGCTCGCTCCGCGGCTCGTCGCCGCGGCGTCCGCCCTATAGTGGCTTATGCCGAATGTGGGCGGATCGAGCGCTACGTGCCGACGGCTGTACGCGGGGGTCGTCTGGGCGATGGCCCTGTACGGCGCACCGGTGTGGGCGGGGTCCCTGACTGTCCGACTCAGGGCTCTTCTGTGGCGATCACAGAGGGCCATGGCGGTCAGGGCCATACGCGGGTACCGCACGGTGGCGATGGAGGCGGCGTGCCTGTTGGCCGGGACTCCCCCGTGGGACCTGGAGGCGGAGATGCTCGCCGACCTGTATCGGTGGGTGTCGGGGGTGCGAGCGGAGGGTGGTGCGGTCTCGCTGAGGGAGCTCACCGCCTGACGCGTTGACGCCCGCCGAGACGTCATTGCTCGTTGGGCAGTCCGGCTGGAGAGGCCTCGGTTCGGTGTGCGGACCTGACGCTGACAACCATCGCCCGGGCGATGCTAGACAGCGTCAGGAACTGGGACGTGGTTGCAACCTTCTGCGAGGCAGTAGTCTCACGGAAGGAGGCGGCGGAGCGCGTGCACGAGGAACGTCTCCTCGGTGACGCGAGCCGCCGCCGGCGACCGGGGCGGCGCAGGCGTGATTACCTGCGCCTCATGCCGTCCTAGCTGAGGCCACGGGTGACTGGACTGGAGAATTAGTCCGTCACCCGCCGAGAGGCTGACCGCGTGAGGAAAGACCGACGCCATCCCCGAGGGGGGACATCGGTCAAGGAGAGGGTACCCCTAAGAGGGTATTCCGGCCACTGACGTCAAGTTCACGCTGCTCCGGTGGTCGGTCCAACGACGAAGGCGAGGTGTCATGGGTGGGTTACGGGTGTGCGTGTTTACGCTCCTCTGTCGCCCCGGACGGAGTGGTGCGAGGAGTGCGCTGAACGTAGCCCACCTAAAAAAAAAAAAGGCGCTGATACAAGAATTCAACTATTTATTGCATTAGCGAATTTGTATGCTACTATTGGAAAGAGTTACAGCGGTGAGAGTTGCATGTTTAGTCCATTACTACTAAGAACAAATATTTCGAATTGTATTGGAATTGGTCTGCCTATAACTATCATTAGAACTCTGTAAATAAATAATGATTTTCTACAATGAAATTAACAATTAACATATGTAAGGGTAGAAACTCTCTATATCGATTATTGTAGATGACCATGACAACCGGACACTATGGCTCCATCATTCAACGGTGACTGCGCTTGATATCAGATTGTTACGAGAATTTTGGCCTATTTATTAACTTTTTATTTAAGTAAGAAATAAAACACTGCACAGAGGACATAATCTCTGTTTTGCGGTAGGCTTTACAAATATATGATTTGACACAAATTTTACCCAGATTCGAAATAAAAATTTGTGGATCGTACAAACTATTATCCTGTATGAAGAGCACGCTCACAACACTGGTACGGTAAGTCGATTTTTAACTACTATATACTATCTCTGTAGTTTGCGGCTCGTATTATATTTTCTTTTTTAAACCAGACATGTGGTGCCATCTACCCGACAATGTTTACACATTATATAGATTTTAATTCTCTAACTTTGAACGTACCTATCTGTGGCCTTATAGGCAGGTTACCGATACACGATTCTTGTTATATCCCTTTCGGGCACCATCTCAGGTCGACACATCGATAGAAGCATGACATTACAACTTAATATTTTTAACGTTAATAAAATAAAGTTGATTCTAGTCGTCGTTGTACTTCTTTCAATTTCCTCTTCCATTAATGCATAACGTATTTAAATGGAAGCTTCGTTCTAAGAATGAGTCGGATGCAAACTAATCTTTGAGGATCTTGGGAGCGACCTAAGGGAGACAATCCAGATGTACCTGCCTCTCCATAAATACGTATGTGATTTGGGTTTCATTGTGTTCCTTTATAAAAAGGTTCTTTTGTGTGGCATAAAAATACTAAAGCTTGGCATTAAGTGTTTTTGAAAGAAAAGCTCAAGATCGTTCAAAAGACGAGAAAAATATGAGGAACTGTATTATGTTCTGACGCGTTACATTATGTTGCGAAACAATTGAATTTTACTGATCCAATGACCTATTTCAATATTGCTGTTTATATTTACGTTACCATTATTAGTTTTGCTTGAAAGTTATTAATAAAATATTACTTATTTTTGATTTCAACTGAACAGATGACTAAGTGGTTATGATAACGACCTTCCGTGCCAGTGCCGTCCTGGCTTCGATTCCTACGCAGAACAATACTTTGTGCGATCAACAAAGTGTTGTTCTGAGTCTGGGAGTAATTTGTTTGCGTTAATTTGCATGTTTGTAAAGTGGGAGACTTTACTCAACACAAGGATTTATAGCCTTAGTGCAGGTTAGTGTCTTTTTAAAAAAAAAAATTACTAGCTATCTGTGCTCATGAGGTCGTTCGGGATAAAGTTTGTGTCAAAATTATTATGATTAAAATAAATCTACCTGTTACTATGGAGTGGAAACTATATTATCGAGATTCGCAAAAAAAAAAATAACAGATGACAGCTGATAGTGTCAATAGTCATCGGTGTCTGTTTTGTCAATGATTCTAAGTACCTATATTATGTATTTCTTTTTCAATTATTTTCACTGAGCAAAATTTGCTTCTGCTAAATAAAAATGTAAAATAATAAAAATAGAAATCCTTGAAATTTAAATTCTCCTACTCTTATCTTAATTACTTGGGGTCGATACA
Source organism: Lymantria monacha (assembly GCA_905163515.2). NCBI lineage: Eukaryota > Metazoa > Arthropoda > Insecta > Lepidoptera > Erebidae > Lymantria > Lymantria monacha. The sequence goes on from LR991082.1 coordinate 23,139,926, forward strand.
ATATGTACTCTTTTTTCATAGTACATATTCTAAAAGTTATTGGCAATAGTTTTATGACCGGCCGCCTGCCAGACATCAACCCTCCTCGAGAATGTAATTGTTGACAAAACGGCATCAGATAGAATTGGCCCAGGTCGTTATAAGTCTCTTAGTCGTCTTTTACGACATCCACGAGCAAAATAAAGGTTGGTAATATTCGTAGCCGCTACCACACAGATAACCTTCTAGATTTAGTTGTGAATCTAAATCATTCTTAAATTTTGAAATAAAACTACTTTTACGGATTCTATCGCGTTTGTATTTGATTTATAATTTCCACCACCCCGCTTCACAGTTAGCTACCGTTTCAAAATCTTTGTTACAGAGAGCACAGTACAGGAATCTGTGACGATGAACACCTGGCTGGGGAGCTGCAGCATGTCAAGCAGGTTCTACGTGCAAACAAGCTGCAAGTTCCTCGCCCCCGTCACGGAGACCGTGTGAAACCACCAACAGTTGAACGTCTCCCTGCAGTCCTACCTTATGTAAAAGGAGTCACTGACAAGATTGGCTATATCCTAAAACATGCTTCTATAAAAACCTATTTTAAGCCACTGAAGAGGATTAGTCAGTTCTTACCACCTGTCAAGTGCCAGATCCCTCTACAGGATGCAGGAGTTTATAAATTAGACTGTGACTGTGGTCTCTCTTATATAGGCCAAACAAAGAGATCTGTAAGAACTCGGATCAAGGAACACATAGCTGATGTGAAACACTGCCGTCACACTAAGTCTGCAGTCTGTGAGCATAGTCAGGACCGCGCCCGCCATTATATCAGGTTTGATAAACCACAAATCCTCGCAAAAGAACACCGATACCTTCCTAGAATGGTTCGCGAGGCTATTGAAATCAAAAAACATAAAAATTTCAATAGGGAGGATGGCTGGGTATTATCATCAAGCTGGGATCCTGTCATTCACTTAATTAAAAATAAAACTAAGAACACCCCCACAAGACTGCAAGACACTGTGAGCACTTATTGTATAGATTTGACCCACAATAATAGTTAAACTTTAATTTAATTAATTTTAGTAAGATAAAGTAGGCCGCCACTCAAAAATTCAATAATAAAATTAGTATCATGCCTCCTGAGTTTTCTCGCCGGATCTTTCTCAGAGTGGCCGCGTTCCGATCCGGTAGTAGCTGAATAGTTTTTGTTAGTTTTGTAAAAATTGTAAAATTGCCACAATAATAATTATCATAAATTAAATACCTTAATAATAAAAAATCATAAACAACATAAATTTTATATATAAAATCATTCTCTTTTTGTACTGGCAATGAATTGTATTAATTTTGTATAAAAATGTGGGTCAAAATTTAATATCTTATAGGGTAGATATAAATAAATTTCTGTAATAACAATGACATATTGGACGTAAGACACCTCAGTCCTCCCGTGACCATGATCACTGTAAAGTGTTCGAAACGTCGGGAAATTATAAATCAAATACAAACGCGATAGAATCCGTAAAAGTAGTTTTATTTCAAATGTGTAATACTCGCGTAAACATTAGAAGTCATTATTCTTAAATTTACTGAATACACAAAAAAAAGTCATCTAAACCGGTCCAGCCATTTAATCTATGTGACTGTACACCCCCTACAGTCACATACATATTTACAGAAGAATATTATAGGTATATAAAGATACTCGGTTACTTGTACTTAAGATTTTGATATCACAAACTTAATGTTCTGTCATTATATTATACATTTGAGAAATTAAGTCGAGTTGCTAAATGGGTACATAATAAATTGTGCTATTTCATCATAAGCCGCAGGTGTGCCAACAAAACGATGATTTAATCCTTCCGCGTAAGTGCACTTTATCATGACAGAAATGATGCCAAACCCCCATTATTGAAAATGTATCAATAAATTTATGTGACTGGATGGATTTCTATGTAAATTTTGTGTACAAAGATTGCGTTAACTATAGGATTATTATGTATCGCCATATTAGGATATCTATATCTCCATTTAGGAATATAAAGTAGCAAATATGAGTTATTAGAATATTATTTAATTGATTTCGAAAGAGGGATAAACAAACAAAACCAAACTCGAAACAAAACCCTATACCAACACGTCTGACCAGCGTTGTATAGTAGGTCAGTTACCCTCCCATTATGGAGGAGGCCTGAGCCCAACAGTGGGACATATATGGATTGAGATGATGATGATGATGATTTAATTAATTATCTATACTTCATAATAAAATATTATAGAGAAAAAGAGTATGGAAGGGTTTTAAAAATATTGTATACAACGCATTCCTATGATTTTTGTTTTTTTTTTGTCTGGCTGTTAATTCATCAGTAGTGCAAAAACTCGGTATTGAAAATTGATGACTGATAGTTTATGCTTCGCAATATTATAGGATCATTTTGATAATTCAATTATATTTGCAGCAAAAAAAGAAAAACTGATAGTATTCAATAGGTATCATTAGCCTTGGAAGTTCTGCATTACCTGATTCGGCAGAGTATAAGTTTTCAATAACGCCTACCATCTGATATTTCCAACACTTTGTCTCACTATACCTGTAGTAACATAGGCTCTAATGTTCATTGTAATCAAATGCCGCATTTAATGCTGACTGCACGTATCGACTGCCATAACAGTGGTAATTAAAGATTAATGTGTTTAATATGAGATATAAAGTTCTACGAAGCATCTGCGATAATATTTTACGATATCTTTTTACCATTAAGATAAATGATAGTACAATTCGTGATTTAATTTGCAATATAAAATACAAGAGATATCGCCTTGAGCCTCAGAAGGATCCTGTGGGATTGCTTTCTATTATTATGATATCACCAAGTCTATATAAAGAATATTTATTAATTAGGTGTTTATTGTACAGCATATTGTATATTATATTAACAAGAAAGCGGTATTAATAATATCATGTATTTACTTCAGAATTTTATTTGTAAAATGCTATTAGCTTAGCCTGTCGAAGAATCCTATTGGGAATAAACTTGGTTAAAAGCGATATATTACAATTATCTCTGGCTGAAAGTCACGTTGCTACTCGTATTTACTTTAGTTTCTTAGTAGAACATTGCTGTCAATTCTTCTGGTCATAGAAAATTGGTCAACTATACTACACTGGTTAAACGTAGACGTAGGGGTTGGTGAATTATATTCTTACTACGTCCCTACACGGAAAATCAATCAATCAATCTCCTGGTGATCACTTAGCCGATTTTTTATGACTCCCATAAGAAAGTAGAGTAATGACTTGTCTTGTGTGATGTCAGAACGCTGCAAAGTGTTAATAAATGCCCTATTTGTTTTCTATGCAAAGCATTCCTTCGGTCGGCGTTTTGGCTATTCTGTGCAGACTTTAGACGTAACGACTTTAAACCGTCTTTAGTGGCTGACTTTAACGCGCAGTAACTAATTTAGCTAAGTGAGTGTTAAAGATGATTTTCGTGTCGAGTGAAGGTCAGCTATAGAGTGGAATAATTGATATTCAGCTTACGTTGGTTGAGAGATTGCTAATAATAAATGTGTGTGTTATGATATCTTAATATATATCAATTACGCGTCACGTTGATTGTCCGCGATGGACTCCTAAAGTACTTAACTGATTATAATCAAATTTGCACAGCGTGTGTAGTTTGATCCAAAGTTAAAAGATAGTATAGCTTCCATTTCAATTTATAGTCGCAATATTATTTTATTGCAAATTATTTGTCTATTATTTGACAGTCCCAATTATCTGTTATCTCCAAACGATTCTAACAGATGGCGGTATCTGTTGACTGGACTTTATTAACATAACCACCACGTGTTACTGAGGCTATCTTAGCCACAGCAGCGCGTGGCCGGGTCTGCTTAGTATGTATATAATATATATGTTAGCGGGGATTCCTGGATCTTCATTGACAATCTCGTTTATATAGACTATTATTACGTTAATCCGTATGGTGATGGAGTAAGTCTTACCCGTGGGTGATCGTAAGAGACGACTAAGGGATATGAAACGTATATAACATCTATGCAAGAGATGGAAAACTCGAAACAAAATCCTATACCAACACGTCTGACCAGCGTGGCATAGTAGGTCAATTTCCCTCCCATTATGGAGGAGGCTCGAGGTCAACAGTGAGACATATATGAGCTGAGATAATGGTGATGATGATGATTATTACATTTTAATAACTATTACTTTATATTTTACTATTATTTTACCATGACTTTCTAGTGTAATTTTTGTCGTTTTAGTTTTATTCTTGCGTGCATTTAAATGTAAATGTGTCCAACTAATCTTTTTTTTTCTTTCTATTATAAACTGAAAAGGTTATAAATCATCATTCTCCTACTCTTATCCCAATTACTTGGGGTTGATACAATATGTACTCTTCTTGCATAGTACATATTGTAAAAATTATTGGCAATAGTTTTATGACCGGCCGCCTGCTAGATGTCAACCCTCCTTGGGAATGTAATTGTTGAGCAAACAGCATCAGATGGAGTTGGCCCAGGTCGTTATAAGACTTTTAGTCGTCTTTTACGACATCCACGAGCAAAGCAAGGGTTGGTAGTATTCGTCGCCGCTATCACACAGCTACTGAAAAGTTTATAAATATCCATATTTAATTATAGTCTATAGGATTTATTATATTATCAGGATCAGAATTTATTTTTGTTTAGTAATACATAATTAGCTTGCTTTCATCCCACCTTTAATGAAGGCAGCATAACATATCCTTATTTTATATAGAATTCTTTAGACCATCATATAGTACTCACTTTTTTCATACCCATTCAACTTCATTTACAAAACCCATTCACCTCTTTTTGGATCTTTCACGATTCTTATATCCATATAGATTCATATCAATAACTCTATGTCAAATTCCTTTTAACACTCTTCATTACATGTCTATATCAAAACAAGTTCTGTTTAATAAATATGATTGACCACAGTGGGGAAGAAACGTAAGGTACACTATAAGTTTTATAATACTACATATAAAATGTAAAAGTATCACTGTTGACTGCACAGATAGCGTAGTGGTTAAGATATCGACCATCCACGCAAGTGTTATGGGTTCGACTCCTGCACAGGATAATACTTTGTGTAATTCACATACTATTGTTCTGAGTCTGTGTGTAATTTCCCTGCGTTATTTATATGTTTGTAAAGTCTCCAGCATAACAATTTTTTATTTTTTATTTTATAATTTTTATGTTTAAATTTTACTGCTGCTGTTTAATATTTTGAATAATTATAACTAATAAATTGCTATTTTGTATCACCTCAAATTGTCTTGTCGTGGAACTCTGTAATTGGCTATGCTTATTGTAAATGCAAACAGCTGAGTCTGTTTGCATATTCATATATGTGAAACTGTTTTTTGTTAAAAAGCTGTTGAGTTTCCTTAAATAAATAAATAACAAGGATTATTTCCTTAGTTTAGAGTGGTTGGTTTCTTTCATTAAAAAAAAAACCAACATTTAGTTGTTTATGTCGAAGTAAGACTAGTTTATGTTCATATATGCTGATGCTGAAATTTATAGCAGGTCATGAGGCTTCATACTTCAGACAGCTTGTGTTGCTTCATACTTCAGACAGTTTTGGCATGGTCAGCCTATCAAAAAGAAAAACAACATTTAACATTTTTGTATTAATGTACCTAAAATACTTTCTGATATTTACGCGAATAATATTTTTTTTTATTACTCTGTAAATTTTTCGAAACGTCGCAAAATTTAATCATCTACAAATGCGATAAAATTCTTAAAAATAATTTGATTTCTAATGTACCTGTTCAAAGCCACATACTTTGTTTAGAATATTTTAAAAAAATCTGCTAGAATAACAAATAAATATTACTTTTTGTAGGAAATAAATTTCACTACTGTAAATGAAGTCGCAATTTTCCAATGATTAGTACGGTTTTTATTTATCTTGAAGCAATATTAACCAGATATAACATGTATATATCTTATAAGCCTAATACTATGGATACTTAATGTAACCTGCTATGTAATAGCGAAAGCATTAGCTCGGCATCAAGTACATTCTAGGTGCTCAGATATGTAGCCCCACATTTCAGCAATTTGCCTAATTAATCTGCTAATGTCTGCCAAACTGATTGCTTGTCACTTAAACTACACAAGTTCTCACAATATACGAATAATTGAATTATATCTAGGTGTTTAATGAATACTATCGCTGTATTACATAACCCACATAAATTTTTCATCTCCGGTTCAAATCCCAGGTAGAGTATTTCTTATTTTTAGTCAATAAAATCTCAAAGGCAAGTACGAAATTTGGAATTATGTTTGATAAATCGTAATAGGCTTGACCGTATTACATCTATCCATCTATTATCTATCCTTCTATTAGACCATGAATATCCTCTGTTAGTTTATTTAATGGCTCCTCTAATTGTGTATCATCATATTCGCTACGCTGTGGAAATAGGTTGACGATTGCTGTTAGGTGTCACGCACGATACATGTTTCTCAAAAGAGTTTTGGTGCCTATTCTCTTGGTGATTTTTTGACTAGTTTTTACGTCTCCTGCGAGAAAGTAAGGGGTATCACATTATCTTAACCAAACGGGAAATCGCTCGTAAAACTTAACTTCGCAAAATATGTTAAAATTTTGATATGTTATAACTCTATCTATGGTTTATAGTTTGTACTATTTCTTCTATGTTTTAATCTTCTTATAGAAAAATGAGTCCACCAGTTATCTATTATTTTGCACATCCGCAATCAATAGTCTCCTGAATTCTCTCAAAGATTATTGTCAATCACGAAAGCTTGACTTAAATAAGATTTTAAAGTCTGAGCGCGTCATTCGCTGAGGTTTTGTTCATTTACTGCCTCATTATTATTTATAAGATTAAATAAGAAAAATTGACAGTAATGGTTACATTTATGATTCATTTAATCTAATAAAAATGATATATTAAAACTTATAAATTTAATAGGTTTTTTTTTCTTTATTGCTAATGGTGGCAAACGAGTAAGCAGCACACCTGATGGTAAGTGTCACTGCCACCCATGGACCTTTGTAATACCAAGGGTATAACTAGGCCGCTGCCTACCAATATAAACTCCAAAACCACCTAATTGAGCTGCCGGCTCTCTCGCTCACCTAACGAAGCGCAATAGCACATTGCTATTACTCATACGTCGATCTTCTGCAAGAGTGTGGTACTACCCCGGACGGACTGGCCCGCGGCTGCAGACAGAGAACTGTCAACAGTGTGGTCCTGCCACTATTAAAAAATACTAAAATCCAAGAAGGAAATAAAGGTTTAGTAAAGGACATTTTGCCTTTATATTTATAAAATACTATATGTCACTACTTGCCCATTTTTTTTTTGTTTTTTTTTTCCGCAGGGTGGACCATGGATATGGTCGCGCCCCGACAAATCCATTTGGGGCAACAAAAGAGGCGGCGCGCAACCCCATGGACCCACCCTGCAAACACCTCTTTTCGCTGTACGAGTGGGCCACCGATACCCGATCTTTGTCTTCGGTGGCCATCACTACTTGCCCATGGGAGTAGTAAAAACTGACTACAGGGAATGGGCAGCAAAAAAAAAAAAAAAAAAACTTATGGAAATAATTATAATGGCCCAACCTGTCTACTAGGCGTGGTACCTATGGCATTGTCTCCCTTCATGGGAAGACATATGTTCAATAGTGGATGTCTGATAGCCAATGATGATAACGACACATACATATAGTGGTTCGCTCAATAAATACAAAAAGCGAATGAACGTCGTATTTTCATGTACTACTAATGTCACGCTCGTTCCGCTAGAGATCGCACTCCCAGAGTGTGTGTGATGTGCTAATTGTTCATACTCGTGGAAGTGTGGAACATTGATATAGTGGTGAAGGTACAAGTTTAAAAGAAAATCATTTATTTATAAAGTTGCCTAGGGTTGAGAGCCCTCAGCGCTCACCCACAGTCCGGGTAAAGTTGTCATAGCTATCTGAGGCTAACAACAAAGATATAAAAAAAAATATAAGGTTGCCATGGCCAGTTAAAAATTGGGCTACAAAAGGGATATAATATGTAAAAAAAAACATAATTGAAAGAGAAAAATCTCGAAATAAAACCCTATAACCCTAAACAGGTTGGCTGTTTGATCAATGTAAATAAGTATTTTTCTCCCATTATTGAGGAGTCTCGAGCAAATAATGGGGCGTATATCTGCTATGATGATGATGAAATATTATTTTGTATATGTTTGAAGATCTAAGTGTTAAACTAAATTTAATTTGATTTAAATTAAAATCAGTATTTCGCTTATTTATTAATTAGCTCAGTCGATTGTTCAAATATTTCTGAGGAATTAATCGATTTCTACGTCTGTTCATTTCATTTAAATAACAAGTTGAATCAATCCATGCCTCCCACTCACTCCATCAAATATTAATTCCGATTAATGTGCCTTAACGGCTTTCTTGTACAATAATCTCCATTGAAAGATTTAAAGAATCGTTTAAGAATTAATCATGTTTAATAGAAATAGTTAGTTTTATTTATTTTTCAAAAATCTTTCCAAGAAATATTTCTTGTCGTGCTACTAGGTACTTTTATATTAAACTAGCAACCCGCCCTCGCTTCGCTTCGGTTACGTCAGTTCAGCTGTGTAGTTTACTTTCGCTACATAGAATTCCTTTCAGACTAGGAATTTCTTAAAATCCTAAATCATCTAACCGTTACAGAGCAGAAAGAAAGTCCACACCAAATTCCTAGTCTGTAGGGGCAGTATTGGAATATGGATTTTTTGGGTTAACACCTACGCAAGTACGCTACTTCCTCTTAAGGTGTGGATTTTTTAAAAAGCCATTCTCTGTTTACCTCTCTATTGTAACACAAATATACCTATCAAAATTCAAGTCAGTAGGAGCTGTATTTAAAAAATGTGATTTTACACCCAAACAACCCGCCTTGCAAGAATTTCATAAAATCGGTACTTAGCTGACCTTTACCTAGCGAAAGGAATATTCCTACCATATTTAAAGTCCGTAGGCCTTATGGTTCCAGAGATATCGTGATGAGTCAATACATAGGTGGAAAATATATATAATATATAGAATGTAGATAGATATAGATTATGATGCCTACTTTATTTTATATACAAGTTTGTCTACATATAACTTTAAAAAGGAAGCGTTAAACTAACTAAAGCACCGCTACCGATTTATACTTTAGTACCTTTTATGAAAATCATAACTATTGCCAATAACTTTTACAATATGTATTATGAAAGAAGAGTACATATTGTATCGACCCCAAGTAATTGGGATAAAAGTAGGAGAATGATGAAGATAAAAGTTTGCTTTAAAGCACTAAGAATTACAAGTCTGATTTAAATTTGTTTCTCTGCATCTCGATTTTTTTAGATTACGTCGTTTTTCTACAAATGCATTCACATTACCAGATAAACTCATATTGTTATGCTAATATGTACTCCTTCTTAAAACATTGCAAGATTTACTTATCTTAATACAAGTAATTCAAGCTTTGAAGTGTAACGTCACGTGGAACACCAGCGGAAATCCCTTGTGCGAAATCCCTCACGTTTCTATGAATACAGTTCAATTTCAAGCATTCTCATTCCTTAGTATACGAGTATAATAAAAGCTTCATTAAGATCGATTGTCTCTAAAATATAGGAAGCCTGATTATGACAATGTTTGAATATGTTTTAGTCATATTAAGAGGGGTGTTAATTGAATAGAATTATATTGAAAATATTTTCTACATACGGTGGGATATTGAAATAGGCATATATATATATATATATATATATATATATATATATATATATATATATATATATATATATGACAACATATACATATATATGAGAGGCATCTTCACCGAAATATTTCAGTATATTAATTTTATTAAGTAAATTAATATTTTCTTCTGTAGAAATTTGGTGAATGATTAGAAATAAGAAAAGAAATTTATTTTTGGAATGATCTATGTTTAGTCTATTTGATCATGTGAATTCGATGGCGAAATTCATCTTAAAACTTTATTCAATGTATAGATATTGTACTTCACTTGACATACGTGGCTCAAATTAATAAAACGAAGAACTGAAATCTTCAAAAGAAATTTATGATGATCAACACCTGATTATAGCTTTTCTCTGAATATCTTTTAAATAAATTAAAACAAAAAATATTAAATATTTTCTGACTACAAAGCGAAGGTTGAAAATTCGTTAGATATATTAGACTAGACACAATCACGGAAACGGATCGGAAGCTGATAAGTCGTGAGACCGATATCTATAAATGCTCATGGTAGTAAGTTTCCGAGCTCTAGAAAAAAAAAATTCGCAATTATTTAGTATGCTAACTGATGTAAAATAATACTATTTATACCTAATATTCATCATCACAGCCCATATATGTCCCACTATTGGGCTCGGGCCTCCTCTGTAATAGGAGGGAAATTAACCTACTACACCGCGCTGGTCAGGCGTGTAGGTATAGGGTTTTATTTCGAGTTTTCCTTCTCTTGCTGTTGCATCTCTGCATGTTATATCAGTTTTTTATCCCTTAGTCGTTTCTTACGATCACCCACGGGTAAGGGGGGTGGTGAATTGTATTCTTACTCCGTCACCACGCGGTTCGTCTAATACTATCATAGTTTAATTCAATACTTGCTATCTTAAGGTTTCAAATACTTTTTATAATTTTTGAAGGTGGGAAGGCTTATTTAAAGTAAAACGTAATTTTTATTATGTGTAATACTCACAACAATATCAAAAATTATTACTTTTCAAAGTAGAAAAAGTAAAAGTAAATTAAATATACGTAACTCGGAGAGCAGTTACAGGACACATACAGGCAGTGACACATGTCCCTTTGCAACTATCTTTTCCTATGGCTTACACAAATACGGAGAACGTCTCATTCAATTCAGTAACATGTACGTTGACATCTGATTAATGACCTTCAAGTTTTCGCTATATTTATCATTTGCAGAAAAAGCACGAAAAAATGTTATACATATATATGTGAGTAATGTTTCCTTATAGTTAAAAAAAAAAGAATACCTTTTTGCCTTCAGAAAATATGATAAAAAAATAAATTAACGTTAATACTGTTCGTTAATTTGTTGATATTTTTATATAAATGTATACCTCAGATGGCTATCGTTGTCAGACGCTCGCCGTGATGTTATCGCCTGCTGGACAGTCCGGTTGAAGAGATCTGAATTTGGTGTTTGGACCGTCAGGGCCCTCCGGCTGGTGCAGATAGAATGGATGGAGTACCGGTAAGAGGACCTCTCTTTTCGGCTGAAGCAGATTTTTCAAAGCATGGTTGCTTTGACCTCTACATTGCAATAAGGAAGATGACTCAATCCTACCATCAGGGCGATTGGAACGAGGTTAAGGCGAAACACATGCTCGAGATCTGCGTGACCAGATTTTGAGGTTGCACGGCATCCTTTTCTTCGCCCCAGATGGATCGGATCGTATCATCGTACCAACGCTTATCTCCAAAATATGGCTATGACATTTTTAGATTGATATGTGGGGAACAATAGGGCTCGGCATCAGGTGCAGTTAAGACCTTATGCTGAGAATAAAAAGAAACACAAGTAATATTGCTACTTAAAACTGACTGACTTCCCTGTATATATAGCGTAGTAGTTAATATACCAACATACCATGCCAGTGTTGTGATTTCGATTCCCATACAGAACAATGCTTTGCGTGATCTGCAAATTTTTGTTATGAATCTAAATGTAATTTATACACATTCATTGTAAGTTTATGTGTAATATTTATTTATACATACAATGATTGTTGCTTTAGTAAAGGATTTTTAAACAAAAACTATGAAAGACAATTTTTAAACGAACTTTATATTTATATATATATATATATATATATATATATATATATATAAATGCCGTTCTGATAAAGCATTAATATTTAATAAATCGTTTTAGGCGAGTAACTTTTCTATACATAGAAAGGCAACATCAAAATCCAGTCAGTCAAATAAATTTATGGGATCATTTTTAATAATAAGGGTACGTTCGTATGCGTCATGAAAAGTGTACTAAAGTGGAAGGATTAAATGATCATTGTGGAGGCACACTCGCGGCTTTTGATAAAGTAGGGGAATTCATTATGTAGGTATACTTGGATGCTCAACTTTATTTTTCAAACCCACCTTCCATTTGCATTCTTTTAAGATAACACGCCCTCACTAAGGAATAAATTCTTATGTTGCGGGAAAACTTGATAAAAATTCAAATGACTGACATATTTAAATTACATTTAGACTCGGAACAAACATTTACGGACAGTTTTTAAGTATGGAGTTCCAAGTGAGTTACCCGGCTCGAGAGGTCTTTACTACGGACTTTTATGAGGTTAGTTATATTCTTCTACTAAATGACGCTTTTAAATATGTTATGAAATTGTGGTTAGACATCCTATAGATACCATTTTGCTTGTAAAGTATCCAGCGTAATGATTCTCTGATTAGATATATGCCACAAGGTTGCAATAAAAGCGAATATCTTTTAATGGGGGGTCAGCAATCTTCGACGACTTCAATTTATTAAAATGGGATCTTGTAACTAACACGGCAATTAAACTTGGAAGGGCCTTAATTGGGTCATAAATGACCCATTTCCATTATTGGATCAGGAAGATAGCATTAAAAACGGGCTCCTTTAATTTTGTGCCTATTTATATTTATTGCTGCTGACTGTAAATTAGAGAAATTGCTATACTGAAGTAGTCATTTCCACATCCAGGCGTGGTATGGAACAAGTTTAGTTTTATACCCTTACTTGGGAATGTATGTATTGTATACTAGCTGATGCCTGCGACTTCGTCCGCGTGACATTCAGTTTAACTACGCACCCCTGTTACTTAAAAAATTCAAATTCTACCAAGTACTTCTGGCAGCCACTTAACCATTTTCATTAAAACATAGGCAAATTCTTAAGCGTGAATTAGTGTTGCAACTTTCGCTGTTGAAATAACAGTCGTTTTTTTTCATAGAAATAAAAAATCCTCATGGAAATGAAAAATCCAATTAAATTAATGGAATTCTATTCATCTAGTGGCAGTAACTGTACAACTATCAATAATTAGGTACATACCACTTAACGGGAGTGAGGCTATTATTTCTTCGTGTACTGGTATTAAGAATACAAAATGTTGACAATCGTTTCTTTGCCAAGAAAATCGTAATATGCTGTCTAAGGGAGCACTGCGAAACTCTTGCAGCAAGTCTTGGTCTTGCACTTGTGCAACATGAATGTGAATGGCCACCTTGGCTTTGCTTCCATGTTGATGGTTAGGGTCAGCTTTTCTACTTGGGCCACAGATAAGAATACTTTAGTGAAGCATTGATCTCATCGGTTCTATTTCCTCGGGTTTAAACTGGAAGGATTTGGCAAAAATCTCAAAGAAAAGCACCATTGGCTTTTCATTACGATCAATATTTCGTAGTGCTCGATCGGCGTCTACGACTTTTTTTTTATCCAATTATTGCAAACGATTAGACAGCAATCCTAAATAAAAACACTAATAGTGTAAAAGCCACAGTTGATAGTATTCTGTCTACAGCCACAGGCCGGTCCGACCCCCCAGACGGACTTAGTACCCCACTCTTGCAGAAAAGCAATGTCTGAACAGTGGCAATTTGAAGGAGGCGGCGGGTCAGCGCAGGTGCGATTATCTGCCTCTAATGCTGCCTTAGCCAAAGCCGCGGGTAATTGGAACGCGGAATAGTCCGTGACTCGCAGAGAGGCTGACCATGTGAGAGCGACGCCCGGCCGATGGCGTCAACGGGGGATGGTATTCGAAAAGCCCAATGGCGATGGGGAGAGAAAACGGTGTGTTATGGGGCCACGCGTACGAAATGGACGGCGTGTGTCCAGACCATGGCCTGCCAAAAAAAGAAGTGGGTGTAGTTTGCTCGTTTACCCCCATACACAATAAAACAAAAAACACTTTAAATGTGTCGCGTGTTATTGATATTGCTCTATAAATCTATCGGGTTTTTAAATAATGTGTGAGCTGTTTTATCACCAAGAAGTAATGTAGCTGCAGTTTCTGACATAGCCACTGCCAAAGTTATTTTACGCTGTCTCCTCATTTTATACCTGGGGTATCTAGGAAAAATGGCTTTCTATCATCTATCATCTAAGTTTATATACGTCTCAAGCCTCGTCCGTAATGGGAGCGAAATTGACTTAATATACCACGCTGGTCAAATGTGTTGGTATAGGGTTTGGTTTCAATTTTGCCTTTTCTTCCATATGTGTAATATATATTTAGATCCCTTAGTCGTCTTGTGGGTGATCGACCCACGGGTAAGAAAGGGGGTGGTGAAATATATTCTAACTGCGTAACCGCACGGATAAATATATAATAAATTGCTTTCATTACGAAAGAATTAATAAAAATGAATTTCTTGGTCCATGTCGCGCTTTAGTAGCGTAGGATATCTTTAGATGCCACCGAAGACAAAGATCGGGTACCGGTGGCCCGCTCGCACGGCGAAGAAGAGGTGCTTGCAGGGTGGGTCAGTGGGGTCGCGCGCCGCCTATTCCGTCGCCTCGGACCGATTTGGCGGGGTGCGACGTTCATGGCCCACCGCAAAAAAAAAAAAAAAAAAAAAAAAAAAAAGGATATCTTTAGATGGATATTTTTATTATAATGTCAAAAGATTTGAAAGACTGTAAAACAATAACATCATTAATAGCAAAAGACTCAAACGAATGGGGGTAAGGCTGTTACAGACCTCCTCAAGGGTGTCATCTCAGCACTGATCACCTTCAACTGCTCTGCAAGCTGCTTGAAACGTAACTCTATGCTATCAACAGTGTATAAAAATCTAAAAAAGTAGGCCCTCGTTGTGCGAGGCACAATATGCAGCAACAGGCGCGTTGTGTGGTAGCGGCTACGAATACTACCAACCCTCCAACCCTTACTTTGCTAGTGGATGTCGTAAAAGACAACTTAGAGCCTTATAACGACCTGGGCCAACTACATCTGATGCCGATTGGTCAACTATTACATTCCCGAGCATGGTTGACGTCTGGCAGGCGGCCGGTCATAAGACTATTGCCAATAAATTTTACAATATGTACTATGAAAGAAGAGTACATATTGTATCTACCCCAAGTAATTCGCATAAGTGTAGGAGAATGATGAGGCGGCAGTAATAGTATTCACTATTGCTAAGATGACTGGTGTAGTGATGGGTCATGGTTGCTTCGGCATGTATCTGCTAAAGGTCGCAAGGAGGGAGAGCATACCATCCAACCACTACTGCGATTGAGAGGTGGACACGGCGCTGCATATGCTCAAAGTTTGTGTGGCCTGGGCAGATTAGCCCCTTGAACTCATCGCAATCATCGATGCCAAACTGGCACTGTCGACCATCGCTAAGACGATGTTCGATAGCGTCAGGAACTGTTACTCGGTTGCCGCCGACAGTCGTCCCACAGAAGAAACAGCGGGTGTGTCACAGAGGAGACTCTCCATGCTGACACAATTTACCTCGGCGCATCGGACGTTATAGGCGCGAGTACCTGCACCTGTTGCTATCCTAACTGAGGTCGCGGGTATATGGACCATGAGAATTAATCTACGACTCGCAAAGACACTGACGACGTGAGAGCGATACAACGCTGTTGTTTGCTGGGGAGTCGACGGCGGCGATACCTGAAAGGATAAACCCCGGACCGCCACGGATGTCAAGTAAACGGTACCAGAGGCCAGCCTGATGGCGATGGGGAGAGAACGCGATCAGTTATGGAGCCACACCACGCCCTTCTGTTGCCCCGGAAGGAATGGCCAAACAATAACAAAAAGGGTGCACTTTGCATACTCGCCCCAAAGTAGCATCTTAACTAAGAATGTACGTTTACTCTATGATGTAGTAACTTTTGAAAATATAACGAAAGATTTAAACTTAATTTTCAGCGCCATCTATTGTTCATTTAATTAACTAAATAAATCATGCATTTTATTAATTTATAGCTAAATTATATATTATTAACTAATTAAAACATTATTTTTCATCACAAATAGTTTTAATATTTATTTTGACTACTTGACCAACGTTATATAGTATGTCAACTTCCGTTCAATACTGCAGGAGGTTTGAGCCCAGCAGTGGGATGTATATGAGCTGAATTCATGAAACTACTACATATTAAGTAATACAAATATTTTCCTTACGTTATAGATACATTAAATAATTATTTTGAATTGAACCTTCTAGTGACGTAAAAGGCGAGCGGTGATTTTAAAAACTTAAATGACCGTAACTTTTTTTACAGACATCAGATTTCAATGAAACAAAGACTAAATGTTGCTCTGAATTGGGCTTAATCTTCTTATCAAAACTATGAAACAATCCATTCAGTAACTTCGGAGATTAGCGATTACAGACATACAGACAGACAAAAAATACCAAAAAAAGATTTTTGGTTTCTGTTAGTGTTTTCTTATTGCCTAGATTCATTTTTTAATAAATTTATCAAATGTACAGACACGGGTTTTCTATTCATTTATTATATGTATAGATTTGTATTACGAGTACATACCGTGTGGTGACGGAGTAAGAATACAGTTTATCATCCCATCTCTTATTCGTGGTATCGTAAAAGACGATTAAGGGATATAATATGCATATATCATCTGTGCAAGAGAAGAAAAATTCTAAATAAAACCCTATAACAACACGTCTGACCAGCGCGGTATAGTAGGTCAATTTCGCTCCCATTATGGAGGAGGCCCGAGCCGTTGGGCTGCCACTGTTGAGTGGGACATATGTGAGCTGAGATGATGATGATGATTACATGCCAGATGGCGCCGGATGTAGTATACTACGAAGACCTTGTACCAACTCGAGAAAATTTCTGTACGTTCAGGCGCTTCTGCAATATCTACTATTATAATCAAGGCTTACATACACGCTCAGATATATACCCATAAAAGCTTCGTCATATTGATGGTGCTGTACTGCTGCGTTTCACGTATCAGTACATCCTCTTATGTATTTGGCCTATTAGACAATCCTGTTTTACTTTTCTAATTAAATTTATTGCGGGTCTCAAGATAACTAAAATCGTTTCCAGAGACTTCCTAAGGGCCAAACCTCAAACCAATGTGGATCCTGGTTTATAGGAATTACAGTGGCGCGAATTTGTAGTAGTATAAAAGATTCAGAAATAAGATGAAACGTCGTGAGAGATAATGACTTTTTCTAGTAATATAAATTTTGTACGTGACCAGATTGGTCTAGGTAAGTGAGTCTCGGTCTCCCCCGATACCTACATCCTTCCACTTTCATACCTACTCGCTCTCTTACGTCGTCGTTACGAATGCGGTCGGTCAGCCTAACTCCACAGATTTTCCGCAGAGATCGCATTTCGACCGCATTAATTTTACTTTCATGTTCTTTTCTGCATACCCAACTCTCGCTTCCATATAGTAATGTTGGAAGGTGGAGTAGAGTAGTGGAGTAGTAAGTGAAGGTAATGTTGGTTGGAAGGTGGAGTCAAGAGTCTCCGAAATCGGCGAACGTGTATGAAGAGAATTATGAATGTTCAGGAAGCGAGTGAAGTATGCAAGGATAGAGTTCTCTGGCACTCTGTTCTCTCTGCCTACCCTGCAAGGGATATAGCATGATGATATGTATATATGTATAATTTTTGTATTTTTTGCACAAATGCGACTAAGAGTGTTGATGGTTAATCTGATTATTAGTGGGATTAAATTTCTACGTGACATAAACAAAGCAGCTATTTATAAGATTTGAGTTTCAAATAAGCATCTAGAAAACAACTTGCAGCAGTTATCGGCAATGTTTTTTTTATTTCTTGTGGTGGCAAACGAGTAAACAGTACACCTGATGGTAAATGTTACTGCCACCCATGGACCTTTGCAATACCAAAGGTATAGCTAGGTCGCTGCCTACCAATACAAACCTTAAACCCACCCCCGTTGGGCTTCCGGCTCTCTCGCTCACCGAACGAAGCGTAATAGCACATTGCTATTACTCAGACGTCGATCTTCTACGAGAGTGTGGTACTAACCCCTTCGGACTGGCCCGTGGCTGTAGACAGAGAACTGTCCATAGCGTGGTCCTACCACTATTAAATGTTTAATAAGTGGATGTTAATTAACAGGTTGAACAATACTGAAATATTCTAGAACGCTTAAAATTAGTCCTGTCTTTAATTCCATAGATAGATTGGTGAATCATTTAGCGCTGAAGAATGTAATTCTAAATATCCGTAACCATTTGATCATACTTTTTTTGTGAAAGATAACCTTTAACCTTTTGTCATTCACGTACACGTGTATGAAACATTGGTATCGTATAATCACGATTGTGATCGTGATTATACGACCAAAAAAAAACTAAGAAGTGAACATACTGATATTCATATCATTATATTCACTTCTTACATTTTTGGTTGCATATTTTTTAGACGGTGATTTTTCCAGGATTTAGTTTATGGATGGATGGAATCCGTGTGGTGACGGAGTAAGAATACAATTTACCACCCAATATCTTACCCGTGGGTGATCGTAAGAGACGACTAAGGGATATAAAACGTTTACAACATCTATAAAAGAGAAAGTAAACTCGAAACAAAACCCTATACCAACACGCCTGACCAGCGCGGTATAGTAAGTTAATTTCCCTCTCATCACGGAGGAGGCTCAACCCTAACAGTAGGACATATATATATGAGCTAAAATGACGATGATGATTAGTTTATGGTATGTTTTTACTAAACTTGAAATGAAACCCTAAACTAACTCGACTGACCAGCGTGGTATAGTAGAACAAATTCCCTCTTATTGAGACGGGGCTGTAAGGAGGCAGCATGATGTTGAAATTATGGTGACGATCAGATGACGATATTTTTAATAAAATATTTTTTTAGTTTTATTTTAATATGAATAATTTGTAAAGGATAACAATAAATATTTTTTTTTGTTGTTTTTAACGTAATTTTAATAATAACCTATTACTTAACTGTTTGGATGATGAGGAATTATCGAGCAAGCAAAAAAAATTAGGGGTAGTAAATTTTATTCTGACTCTTTCACTACACGAAGAGACTAAGGGATAAATAACAAGCAATGGAAGATAAGGAAATTTCATTAGCCACCAAACTATTTAGGTTTTAATAAACTAACGTGTCTTACACACACGTCAGTTCATTAAAACCTAAATTGCCTGGAGAAGAGAATAACAACGAAAAATGTGTAATATTGTATTTAATTCATGAAATAAAAGCTGATTATGAAGAATTATTTGAAACTAATTTCTGCCGGCGTTACTTTCTCAAATATTAACTATTTTCCCAAGGGATTACATTACGGGAATAAAAACTATCCTATGTTTTAATTCAGGAAGCGTTTTATATTAAATTTTTCATAAAAATCTATTCAACGCATGATTGAGTAACAACAATCCAAATTTCAAATAGTTTTACATAAAGTAAAAGTATTTTTTGGATTTATTCGCGATGAAAGGTATTATGCCCAACACTGACGATATCGAACAAAAAAAAAGGATATCTTTTTATACAAAATCATTTTAAATTAAAAAATACTTTAATTTTGGTCATTTATTGTTAAACATTAAATTATGGTCAATATACCTACCTATATGACCATAATATATATGCCAATTTATGCAATTAAAACTGATATATTTCTAACATACTAAAATTGGATCTCAAAAGTTGGGAAATTCACATTGTTGGATCATTGCCGCATTGCGGGTTAGGTTTAAGTTTATCAAGATAAAGTTTTTCACTAAGCGCGACTAAAGATGATGGCAGATATGCGTTCAAATGAGGATGCATAGGAGTTTGTTAAAGCACTCGTCTTCTTTGGGTTAGACAAGCTAAAAGCTTGTTAACGAAAATGGAGGGTTGTTAAGAAAGGCCACCGAAGACAAAGTTAGGGTACAGCTTGGCCCGCTCGCACGGCAAAGAAAGGCGTTTTGCAGGGTGGTTCTATATGGTTGCGGGCTATCTCTTGCGCCGCGCGTCGCCCCGGACCGATCTGGCGGGGCGTGACACCTCCATGGCCCACCACAAAAAGAAAAAGGTTGTTAAGAAAAATAAAACACCATTTTACGTTATGTAGGTAATCTATATTCGGGATCTTAATGGTTTACTTTGTAACTAACTAATCAGTAATTAAATTAAAATCTACATGTACAAAAATTGATTTATATACACGAATTCATGCAATTGCTATACTTAATCTAATTGGTAGGTACATAATGACCGTGTCGCACTTCACGCGAGGAATTTACAAATACAATCAACATATTAATTAATATCATATGCATGCTATGACGAAATTCATCATTTTGTTACATTCATTACATCCAAGTTTTTTAAACTTTCATACTAATAAAAACGATGTCATTTATTTTAGATAGCTAATCGCTAATTATATTAGAATTACAATTTATAATACGTTTTTGTGAACCTATTTGAATTG
The DNA here is from genome assembly GCA_905163515.2 of Lymantria monacha. Lineage (NCBI taxonomy): Eukaryota > Metazoa > Arthropoda > Insecta > Lepidoptera > Erebidae > Lymantria > Lymantria monacha. The sequence goes on from LR991082.1 coordinate 23,160,511, forward strand.
AAATTTTCAGTACTTAAAATTGACCATCATCAATTACAATTCTTAAAATTATTAATTCATATAATGAAGGTTATAAATCTAATGCATTTGTAGTGATATAAAATATAACACAAAGTAATCATTCTTGAAAAATTCAAGAACGTTTAGTGCAGAAATTTTTCAATTAAGCATGTTTTTGGAAGATATTTGGGACAAATGGGTGGCTTGACATTTAAACACACATACATTAATGTTTATTTTTTTATAAGAAGAATGTTATGTTTATATTTACACGTACACACGACGAACATTTGGCACAAAAGGGCGTTTCACGCAAACACATGAGCCACTGCACGATCTACTACGGATTCTGAGCAAATATCGGTATGCAAAGATTTATCTACATAATATGTAATTCGTAGCCTCACCTACTAATCTCACTTATAATATTGGTGAGTTCTTATTCTACTTATTTACATCTCACAATCAGTCGTAAATAGTTATATTTTGGCAGATATTTTTTTATTTAATATACTATCATTTAATTACAGAAATATTATAAAATAAATATCATACGCGACATAATAATTTGGGTTGGCACTGTAAAGTCCTAAATAGGCCGGACTAAAAGCTGCTTTAAATATCTCGCAAAATGTAAACTCGTATTAGGTATATAAATTCTGCAAATACGAATTTAATCGTCTTCTAACAATATAGGTTCAATAGTGATAAAATTATTTCACAACCTGTTACAGTATGTTCGACAGTTAGTAACTAATCTACATAGAGTGAATGAAATATCTATCGAGTATTAGATTAGGTAATCGATAATAAAAACAAGATATTGTCAAGAGTATGTCAAGTCTCAATAGGCGAATACATTTCTAGATGACTCTAGAAGTTACTGTCGTATTCGGAGCGACGTCGCGAGTAGTGGGAGCGTGGTGCAGGATATTCGCCCGTGTAACCATACACTTGGGAACCGCCTCCCGTCTGCCCATAAAGTTGTGAACCGTTGTATCTGTTGAAAAAATTATAACTTATTATAATTTATTACTACAGCATATATTCTACTGCTGATTTGCTACATATTCAGTATTGTAAAATGCGATTTTTGCTTGTAAAGTTCCGTTTAGTTCTTTGTTCTAAACATCACCACCATTTCCATCCTAATTCATATAACTGATACTGAGCTCGAGCATCCTGCATAGTTGGAAAATAATTCATTCTACGTGAATCCGTCTAGCAGGTGGTTCTAATATGAGTCCAACATCGGGTGGAATGACGATATCTTGAAAGTTGTATGGAAATGTTGGATATGGGTGGAACAAGATGGTACTGAGTAGTATTTTCTTGGAGAGGCCTATATAATGGACGTCTACTAGCTAATACGTGAATGGATACTGTACTTATTACCCTTAGAAATACTGTTATACAATTTCTGTCTTTTTAATTACTTTCTTGTTTTTTTTTTTGAAAATTAACAAATTTCAGACTGGCCAGAGAAAATGATATAGAGGTTTATTTAAATTTTTTCTTCTCTTGCAGTGATATTATCTCCTTGACGTTCCGTACTTGTCTTTTACGATCATCTATGAAAAATAACAACTATAACACATGTATTTAAGATTCACCCCCTATATAAATGGACTGCAAAATTATAAAGTCAGATGAGGTATGCACTACTGCTATGCTAAATCATCATAATCACCATCTCAGCTTATACCAACTATTATGTTTTATTTTATTGCCTTTGGTAGCAAACGAGTAAGCAGCACACATGATGCTAAGTGTCACTGCCGCCCATGGACCTTTGCAATACCAAGGGTTATAGCTAGGCCGCTGCCTACCAATATAAACCCAGACCCACCCAGTTAGTCTGCCGGCTCTCTCGCTCACCTAACAAAGCATAACAGCATATTGCCATTGCTCAGATGTCGATCTTATGTGAGAGTATGGTACTACCCCGGATGGACCGGTCCGCCGTTGTAGACAGAAAACTGTCAACAGCGTGGTCCTACCACTATAAATTTACTACCTAGCCACGTAACTGAAACGTGTTAGTATAGAGTTATATTTAGAATTTTGCTTCTCTTGGATATATGTTAAATGCAAATTACATGCCTTAGTCCTCTTCTACCAAATCCATGGTTAAGACAGTGAGTTGAGAATAAGATTCCTATTTTGTCATCACACAGAAAATAAATTAATTCAAAACCATAACGAAGTACTTTTAGGAGTTTTGGTCTACCTACCGTTAGTTGCGATCTTAGTGGCGGCTACAATGTTTAACGGACAGGTAGTAAGTACGAGTAGTTCAATAAAAATACTAAATTTTAAACTCATAGATGTGCTCTAACAAATTTGCGGCTAAAAGGAGCCATAGAAAGAGAGCCTTTTAGAAAAATGTAATGTTTTAAAATAAGCCAAAATTACTATACCCATAGCCATTTCCAACAGGGCCATAGATTTGTGAGCCTCGGCCTGAGTCTGGCGTGTAGTGCTGCATGTACTTTTGAAGCTGTGGTGTCCACTCTGAGCGCCATGAGTCTCCCGGATTTGGATAAGCTAACTGCTCGATGAATGCATTGGACATACGCTGTAATGATAATATAAGTAAAAATATAGATATATAGTTAGAATATAGGTAAAGATTAAAATAAGATTGAAAGTTATTCAAGATTTTTAATGCAATGCTTTAAAAATATAAACCATATTTTTACTGATTATTAAAACAAGTTGTAAATGTAATATTATTTTTGTTATTTTTTATTTGCATTTTTTCATTTGGTCGTATTAAAATACGAAGACTCAGTGTGAACACCACTGGGTCAGATCAATTATATAATGGCATATTTTTCACATGGTGATCGAAAGTTAGTATATTTTGGATTCGTAAAAGAGGTGTCAACCTCTCATGAGATTTTGTTTTTCGGGTAAATAAAATTATCGAAGGTTCGGACTGTTTTCGAGATGACGGGGCGTTGCCTTGAGAGGATACCCGTGAGAGTAAACCGCCGGGCGGGCCACCGAAGATAAAGACCGAGTTTCGGTGCCCCGCTCGCTCGTCAAAGAGAGGCACACTGCAGGGCGGGTCTATGGGGTCACGCACCGCTTCTTCTGTCGCCCCAGATGAATTAGCGGGGCGCGACCAATCCAAAGCCCACCGGCTAAATAAAAAGAATATAATTAATGAGCTCCGTGCGCGACCAATCCAAAGCCCACCGGCTAAATAAAAAGAATATAATTTATGAGCTCCAATTTTTTAGATTCCAAAAACCATTGTTCATTAAGATTAGAATTTTCACTCGCTTCTTTCAAATTTTCTCAAGAGCAGTTGGCAAATAAATGGCGGTATACTACTCAGCATTGACACATCTTTAATCCGCAAGTGAATTTCGTACAAGTTCCCTACGTTAGGCTTAATTTAATTCGCAGCGTCCTCTACACCAACCGAGTAGGGGACGTTGTGCGAACGCTCATGACGTGCGGTGTTCCGCAGGGGTTGGTCCTTGGACCCACCCTGTGGAACATCGGCTACGACTGGGCGTTGAAAGGGAGCCTCCCACCCGGGCTGGGCGTGATCTGTTACGCCGACGACACGCTCGTCACAGCCCGCGGTGGGACGCTTGAGGAGGTGGCAAGCCTGGCGACTCTCGGCACCGAGGAGATCGTCAGGCGGATTGAGGCGCTGGGGTTGAGGGTGGCCCTGGACATAACGGAGGCCCTCTTGTTCCATGGGCCCCGCATGGGCCCTCCCATCGGCGTCTCGATCACCGTCAATTCGGTTGACATCAGCATCCGGGCCCATATGAGGTATTTGGGCCTGGTGCTCGACGGACGTTGGTGGTTTCGGGAGCATTTCCGCAGGCTCGCTCCACGGCTCGTCAGCGCGGCGTCCACCGTTTCGTGGCTTATGCCGAATGTGGGCGGACCGAGCGCTACGTGCCGACAGCTGTACGCGGGGGTCGTCCGGTCGATGGCCCTGTACGGCGCACCGATGTGGGCGGGGTCCCTGACCGTCCGACTCAGGGCTCTTCTGTGGCGACCACAGAGGGCCATGGCGGTGAGGGCCATACGTGGGTACCGCACGCTGGCGACGGAGGCAGCTTGCCTGTTGGCCGAGACTCCCCCGTGGGACCTGGAAGCGGAAATGCTCGCCGATTTGTATCGGCGGGTGTCGGGGGTGCGAACGGAAGGCGGTGTGGTTTCATTGAGGGAGCTCACCGCCTGGCGTGTCGACGCCCGCCGAGACGTCATTTCCCGTTGGGCAGTCCGGCTGGAGAAGCCTCGGTTCGGTGTGCTGACTGTGGAGGCCTTCCGGCCGGTGCTGATGCGGTGGTTGGAACGGCGGCACGGGATGCTCTCCTTCCGACTGGTGCAGGTTTTGACGGGGCATGGATGCTTTGCCAAATACCTGCACACGGTCATTAGGAGGGAGAGTACACCGTCCTGCCACCACTGCGACTGCGACGAGGATACGGCGCAGCATACGCTCGAGGCTTGTGCCGCTTGGGAGCAGCGCCGTGAACTCGTCGCAGTCATCGGTGCTGACCTGATGCTGCCGACCATCACCAGGGCGATGCTCGACAGCGTCAGGAACTGGGACGCGGTCGCAGCCTTCTGCGAGGCAGTAGTCTCGCAGAAGGTGGTGGCGCAGCGCGTGCGCGAGGAGCGTCTCCTCGACGACGCGAGCCGTCGCCGGCGACTGGGGCGACGTAGGCGCGATTACCTGCGCCTTATGCCGCCCTAGCCGAGGCCGCGGGTGACTGGACCGGAGAATTAGTCCGTCACCTGCCGAGAGGCTGACCGCGAGGAAAAGACCAACGTCCTCCTCGAGGGAGGGGATGTCGCTCAAGAAGAGGGTAACCCTCGGGGGTATTCCGTCGGGCCGGCCACTGACGACAAGTTCACGCTGCTCCAGTGGCCGGTCCAACGACGAAGGCGAGGTTCACGGGTGGGTTATGGGTGAGCGTGCTTACGCCCCTCTGTCGCCCCGGACAGAGTGGTGCGAGGAGGGCGACGACCGTAGCCCACCCCACAAAAAAAAAGGCTTAATTTAATTGGTTTGCTCGTGTTTGTTTTATTCTCGGTCAGCCATTACTAAAAATATTGCTTCTCTTGTGAATCAGAACCATGATTTATCTCTCAAGACAACATTATAAAGAATAACATTGGAATGTTTTACTTAAGCAAAGTGTTTGTATGTTGCGTTTTTGTTTTTAAAGAAATAACACTATTAACATAAAAAAAAAACAATTATCTGAATGAAGTAATTTAAGGCTAAATCCATTTTCAATAAGTATGACAAAATTCGATGTAAAAATTAAACGATTTTATTGTTGATTTTTTGCCAATATTTTTTTAAATAATTTAGAGTTTATTTTTAAAAAAAACTAGATTCGAACAGTTAGTGTGTACCAAGAGTGGAATGCTACTAATGTAGCACTATAATGAGCTTTGCATCCTATATAGGCATATAGACAGAAAATTTGCCTATTACTCCATAAATATCAGACATAATTGTAACGTTGTTGAAATGACATGTCGTCAATACATATTTGTTAGTAAAGTAAAGAATTATTTGGTTTATGAAACTCATAATTTCAATCACCTTTCCTGATGGTAAATATGGCAGTTCTCGTTCCTTCAACTGATGCACATCATCGAAACCTCCCATGTGACTCTTATCCAGTTCCCTAAGCATGTCTTCACTAAGTGGAATTGGCTGTTTCGCCTTGGCACTCTTCTGACGATTAACTAACTGTCAAAAGATAAATATGATATTATAACTTCAAATAAAAAACAAAACTGTATTTGTTCATATATAAATAGTGAATAATAAATTACCACTGTGACACCAAAAATAACTACGAAAAGAAGAGAAGCCATCGCGATAACAATCACAGCTATGCCCCATTGAGGTAAGAATGATTCTTCTTCTGGCACAATAGGTGTCGGTTCCTCACGTTTTGGTAAAACTGCAAAAAATATTAATGTTTGTGATTAATTACAATTACTTAAAAATAATACCACGACAAAAATATATACTTTTAATTTTAAATATAGATAGATACATACCTATGAATTCAGTATATGCAGGATCCATGACAAATTTTCCAATTTCTAATTTACCCGCAGATTTATCAATTGTTTTAGTCATTTTTTCATTGCTTTTTTTCATCCTTTCTTCATCAGGCTGGTCACCAAGCATGACATCAGGATCAAATTCGTCTCTGGGTTCTTCCTTTACTAGTTCGACAACTGAGCCGGGTTTCGCCTCGTGGAGTGATTTGTGGAACATTTTCTTTAAATCCAGCGTGTTCACCCTCTCTTCAACTTCTTTGAGCTCAATAAAGTAGTCGACGAGAACGGAACCTTCAGTAAATCCGTCAATTCGAATACCCTTGTACCATTTACGAAGAAATTCAGATTTGGAATAGACAGAATTTAGCTGCAAAATTGATATCATATATATATTTTCCATGTGGTGATTGGATTAAAAATAAAATTTATCACCCCCTCTCTTGCCCGTGGGAATCGTAAAAGACGATTAAGGGATATAATATGCATATGACATCTGTGCAAGAGAATGAAAACTCGAAACAAAACCCTATGCCAACACGTCTGACCAGCGTAGTATACTAGGTTAAATTCTCTCTCATTGTGGAGGAGGTCCGAGCCCATTAGTGGGACATATGTGGGCTGAGATGAGATGATATATAACATCCATCAATATTAATCGTTTTTATTTTCATATTAAAGAATACATTTTCTGTATAGTAGCAGCTACGTCTACTACTAATCCATACTTTGTTCGTGGATGTCGTAAAAGACGATCAAGTGCATTATATCGAGCTGCTCTAATTCCATCTAATGCCACCCGGTCAACGATAATATTCCCAAGAAGATAGAGAGAAGTCAAGCAGAAAGCTATTTATGAAACTATTAACAATAACTTTTGCAATGTCTATGATGAAGCCTTCTCCATTCTCGTATATAAATAGCATCCATATCAATTAATTAGAATAAGAGAATGCTGATGGTGATTAAAGAACTAATTTGTGACTTACCTCTTCTTTTACGTCACTAGCGAGTCGTTTCCATTCATCAGTATGGTGATCCAATAATTCTGGTATCCATTTGACTCCTGCAAAATTTTCCAATTATTTATTAAATAAAAATAACAAAAAATATTATATTCCAAAATAAATGAAAAAAAATGTTACTAACACATGTTGTCATTAAAGTTTCTAATAAAAATTTAATAATTACAAATAACACTAGTTCATTATTTTCTTAAATTTATTTGAATTATTGAAATGTTTGATAAAAAAGTGATCTAAAAGTACTATTTCATTAATATTAATATTATTATATTTAATATTGCAACATCTACGGCTTGTCTTATAAATCTATGTTATCCATATGAAGTTCTTAGCATAGGGAATAATAAAAAGAGACAAACAACCCTATTATAGTTTTTATAACGTAATCCTATTTGGCTTTAAACATACGAATAATCAGCTGGATCACTTATGATATAAGTAGAAGAATAAGCGAATACTAAATAATAAGTATAAGTAGAGGTGAATACTTTTCACTGTTACTTCAGGATTTATTTCACATATAATAGTAATCTAGTAACGGCATGTTTATACGCTTCAATAAACTTAAAGGTTGAAAGATCAACTCTTATTTTAATAAAAACTTTATGTATATAATATTAACCCATTTTTATAGCTTGCAAGACGTCAACCCTTTTTAAAAATATAATTGTTGACCAGAAGGTATTTGATAGATTTGGCCCAGGTAGATGTAAAGCTCTTTAACGTCTTTTATGACACCCACAAATAATAGGTTTTCTTAAAATAAATAAAATATATTTTTAGGGGTAATTTGGTACCTGAAACAATTTTAATAGTTGCAGCAATATCACAATCTCTTCGACACACTCCAGGAGTGGTCGGAGGAGGTGGAGCTGATGTTGTCGTAGTCGTGGTCGTAACGCGTCGTGTCGTTGATTCAGTACTAAATTCTGGCATTGGACTAGTTGCAGTGGCATTCCTTTGAGCTTCAAGAAGTTTTTCAATAGAGAAAGGAGTCGTGGATGGTGATGGCCAACCAGTAAATTCAGTTGTAGCCCTAAAATAATATTTGAATGTTTAGTTCATAACATATTTATTTGTATTATATGTCAAAATGTTTTGTGGTTATTATACTAAGCAATATTACCTTGTAGCCCAACCCTTTTGGATCTTTGGGGTAATTGGAACAGGTCCCAATGGTTTAGGAGTTGTTGTTGTGCGTAATGTTTTACCTCCGGGTCTAGAAGGGAAAACCAATTTTATTCCTCCTGAAGGTTTAGTAGTACTAGTTGGGGATTCTGAAGAACTTTCGGTTCCATTTAATTTGAATCCTGGAGGCAACAAGTTTGAAATATCAGCTACTTTTATCTTTAAAGGTACATCTGTAGTTTCCTTTTCTGTACTATTTAGTTTAAATCCAGGGGGCAATAAAGCTGATATATCAAGTGATATAGCATTTGCAGGCATTTGGACACCAATTTTAGGTTTTTCTGTAGTGGTATTATTTGATTTAAAATCTTTTGACAAAAATGATGATATATCCAATTGTTCGACTTTGTCTAATATATTTGATTTCGTAGACTGTTTATTTTCAGTTTTCTCTGTAGTGGAAGACTTGTAATCAATTGGCAATAGTTTACTGAGGTCATCTTTCTGTAGCTTTTTAACTAGATCTTCTTGTGATTTATTTTCTTTTGGTTTGTATTCTTTAGGAAGTAGAGATTTATAATCTAGTACGATAACTTTATTTTTTGTACTTATTCCAGACGAGCGACCTTGTGTACCATTTATGATGTTTGTCTCACTACTAATAACTGGTGCATTTGTCGTTGTTGTAGTAGTAGTTGTAGTCGTTGTGGTTGTTGTTGTAGTTGTACTAGTTTTTTTGTCTTTGTAAGATTGTCTTGGCCTGTAACCTTGTGGTAAAAGTCCAGCCAAATCATCCATTACAGTCACTAATGACGGTTTCTTTTTTGGTTTAGGTGTGGTTGAAGTTGTAGCTCTTGGAGTGAATTTTTTAATTTGAACCGGTAATGGATCAGGTGCAGATCTTTCTGTTACAGAAAAGGGTGCTGTACTTTTCAGTGTAAACAATTTTAAAGGAGCAGGTGTAGTTGTAGTAGTAGTAGTCAATGCCTCAGTAGTTGATTCCGTGATTAGCTCAATATTTTTGTTTTTATTATTAAGTGATCCAGATAAAACTGCGCTTGATAGTTCCGACTGAATACTATCTAATTTATCATTAATATTTTCTGTCGATGAAGGATTTATAGAACTGCTATCTTGTTCAGATCTAGGGTCTTTGGTTACAGATTCCTCATCATCGTCTTCTTTTTCATCTGTAAGCACTTGCTTTTTTTCCTCTTGTTCCACGGTTGGAAAAGGTAGGAATCTGGCGCCAGAGACACTCCTACTTGTTTGAACTGAAGCGACTACTATCCAATTCTCTGTAGTTACAGGTATAGATGCATCATCAACTTGATTATTAATAGAAGGTAAGTTATTTTTAGAACTGGCACTTAATTTTGTAGTGCTGGGTGCAAAAGTAACATCAGGAATAGATATGGTACCATTAACTACACTTTTTGTTGTAACAACTGAGACAACTTCCTGTCCCAGAATTGATGGCACTTCTACAGACGTTATGTCATCTTCTGAATCAAGAGCACTAACATTAGAAATAGACTGTCCTTTTTCTTCAATAAGCTTAGGGTCATTTTGATCAATTACTGTAGTATCCACGAAATGCTTAAAGTTATCATCTTCCACCGTAGATTTTTCATGTTTCATTTCCAGGACATCGAATTCAGTAGTGTTAGATTTTGTTTCATTTACAGGTTTTTCCGCTTCTTCTGTACTATCGTAATCATCGTAAATATCGGTCGTATGTTCCATAGACTCTGGTTCTACTGTTGTATGTTTTATTTCTGCGCTTTCATTATCATCGTAATATTCAACATATTCACCTTCATCATCTAATTCTTCACTATCGTTATCTTCATTAAGATGTGCATTATGTTCCGTAGAAGTTGTAGTAGTAGAGCTAGTTGTAGTTTCAAGAAGTTGTTGTTTTGGATAATTATCTGTATTCATAAAACTAGCATCTGGTTTACTGTCATCAGTTAGAACTTTACTTGTAGTATTTGGTTTAATAACTTGTACATCGAATGAGCCTTGTGTGTTTTTCATTAGCTCTCTAAAGGTAGTAATATCACTTATATCATCCTCAAGTAATGGTTCTATATCTAAGAGACTTTTATATTCTGTTGAAGAAGAAGAAGTTTGGTACACATTTATGTTTGGTTTTGGTGTACTAAATTTACTATTTCTAAGAAACGGAACGTTTTGTTTATTAGAAGTTTGCGGCACATTCGGGTTATCATTTAGAGAAGTTGAAAATGAAGGTGTATTAGGCTTATTACTCAGTCTTTGTTTATTTGAAATTTTTTGAGGATTATAAGTAGTTACTCTATGATGATCAAATAGGTCTTGACTGTCATTATCATTTTCAATTTCATCATCATCGTGGGAAATATGTCCACTTTGTCCATTGCTTTTTAAGCTGTTTCCATTAAATGGCATATTTTTAAATCGACTATTTTGTAAATAATCTATATCAGGATTGTTGAGAGTAATTTGACCAAGAAATGTTTCCGGTTTTGAGGGATCATTTTGATAGGCAACTGAGTGTATTTGAGACACATCAGGCTTTTTTGTTGAAGCAGGGTGTACCAATTGAAAATTATAAGGCAATGCTGGTCTGAACCTTTGCCGTTGTGACGTAAATTCCGGTTGGTTTACGTAATACTGAGTCCCCGATTGACTTCTCCCAGTAGGTAATTGAAAAGGTGATGGATTTTGATTATAGTTTGGACTCGGAAATCTACTTTGATCCTCATTATAAATTAATTGCTGCGCAGTTTGTGGGGTTCTGAAATTATCGCCAGATTCATATAAAGAAGATGGTCGATTGTTTGGAAACAGAGGTGGTTGAACTTGAGCAAAACTCTTCTCTACCGGTGAAAAGTAAAAATGGTCTTCATCTGAAACAAGAAAAAAATAAATTTTAGTTTTATATCAAAAAAAAAATAAATAAGTCTCGACATTTATTCTTTACAATTTAGATATAGCATCTAGAACTCATTTAGTAATTATACTATCAGCATCTAGCCTCCCCATAGATCGCATTCATTCATTTAGGGGTAGTGTCGTAATCGCAACGCTGGGCGAGTGGATCGATAACGCAGTAGTTGTTATACGATTTCCAGGAAAGCGCTGCTGGCTACTCTTTTGGTTACCCTTAGCTATTGCTATGACACCTACGCGAAAATAAGCGGTCGCTATAATTTTATTCTTATCTCGTTATCACACCGAGAATTATAGTATGGGTGGATAGATGGATGGCTACATTGAAGAACAAATGGATTAATAGACTGTTGTTGGTTGTTTGCGAGGATATATGGTAAGACGGTTGGATAATTCTATGTATGAATGACGAGACTGAGTTATAAATCTATCTCTTTTTTTGAAAGTGGGTACTACATATGAATATAATTTCTTTTTTAACATCACACCATATTAAGGAATATATTTTATCACGCGCGACTTTACAAATTTATTAATATAAATATAAAAGACATAAATTACACTCAGCCTCAAAACAATTGTTTGTGGATCTCGAAAACATACGTCCCGCATGAGGAATGATTCCATGACACTCAGCATGGGTATTTAGACCACTTGACTATCTAAGTAATGATAAAAGGCAACATATTTTGGTATTTATTAACACAATGACTATTTTGCGACATTATACACGTACGTACGTAATACGTACATATATATTACTTACATTATATTATCGCTCTTGCTGTGTGGTAGCAGCTAAGAACAGTACCAACCTTTACTTTACCCATGTGTAACAACAAAGATGATTAAGAAATTATATCAACTTGGGTTAACTCCATCTAATGCCGTTTCATCAACAATTACATTCCCAAGGAGAGTTGATGTCAGGCAGGCGGCTGGTCATAAAACTATTGCCAATTACTTTTGCAATATGTACAATTGAAGCAGAGGACATATTTCATCGACCACAAGTGATTTGAAATAAGAACAGGCGAATGATGAGGTTATATTATCACTATATTTTTTTTCTATTTGGTGACGGAGAAAGAATACAATTAATCCTTTATCTCACTGGTAAGTATCGTAGAAGATGGCTAAAAGATATAATATGCATTTAACACCTGCGCAAGAGAAGGAAAAGTAGAAAAAAAGCCTTTTAACCAATCCATCTGATCAGTGTGATAATAGTAGATCAGTTTTCCTACTATTATGGTGGAGGTACAAGTTCAGACTTGTACGTACCTATATAAACTGAAATGAAGATGATAATGATGATATAGTTTTCCTAAATTCTAATATGACTTGTATTTAACTTAATCATCTACTATTACTACTATATTGATATTTCAAAGAAATTATACTTCTTTTTTTATTTAAGTTTTTATAACTTATTATAAACTTTTATAACTTATTATTTAATTACAAAAATTACGAAAGGAGTTTTTGTTATTACTGAATGCAATACCAAATCTAACCTATATTATCACCGACATTTATTTTACATACTAGGTGACAAGGGGTTACAAAAATGATTAATAAATTAAGCACGAAAATATATTTCAACTAGGAACATGAATACTTCTCAGCTATAGTTGAAGAGTAGCTATTTTTTAAATTGGTAAATGGCATCGTAAACAAGACTTCGAATTTCTTGGTAGATAAAATAAAAACGAAAGCAATTCTGGTTATATCTGTTAGTACTTAGTACTAACATGAATACAGCGTATAATGATGGATTAATAATACGAATGTACATTTTCTCGGGTGCGGTGAGCACTAAAATAATATTTAATCAAATGACTTTACTGAAAGAAAAGGAAACCTCTTCAGAAAACTGTATATTAGCTTGTTTAGTTATTTCGATTCCTTTCATGTATCAACTCATCGACGTCTGCTTTGGGATACACGCCTATCCCATGTAGGCATTAGGGCATAATGTTGTAATTACTATAATTTGCACCTTAATCGGTATATACGACTGCCATGAGCAAATAATTGGCACAATATTTTTATAACTCGCCTTTAGACTATTAACTAGTTTGCTTGGTTTGCTGATCCACGGCGGCAAGGTTTGTTATTAACATTCGGTCAGTTATTCTACAATTAATTGTTTTACAATAAAAATCGTATACACTCTAATAGTATTTTTGTTGACTTCTAAGATCCATTACGCTGTAGTGTAAAAAAATTGTGCATCTGTAATTCATGTTACCTAGTTTATTATTCATCATCATCATCATTCTCCTACTCTTATCCCAATTACTTGGGGTCGATACATTATGTACTCTTCATTCATAGTATATAATATAAAAGTAATTAGCAATAGTTTCATGACCGGCCGCCTGCCAGACGTCAACTCTCCTTGGGAATGTAATTGTTGACCAAACGGCATCAGATGGAGTTGGCCCAGATCGTTATAAGGCTCTTAATCGTCTTTTACGACATCCACGGGCAAAATAAGGGTTGGTAGTATTCGTAGCCGCTACCACACAGCTAAGTGGCATGTAAAGAATGAAAATGTAGGCGTTACAAAATAAAATTGTAAACATGACGCGTATTCAAAATTACTTCATCAGTTTTGTAGCTAACTGTCACAGAGATCAAGCTATATTTTAAGGACTATAGTTTATTATTATACTGTAAATTTTATCCTGTATATCATTCGTGAGATAACCCTAAGGAAATTACTTTCGTGTGGATCATATCTCTAATTAAGAATGGCGTCGGTACTCATCAAGTTCTGGGTAAGTATCCTTAATAGGAAATCGATGAAGCTAAATAACTCATATAACACAAGTACTCTTAAAACAAGTACAGCTTATGATACACTTATTATTTTTTATAGATTTATCGTTAACAGAGGTTTGCGTCACATCTTTGTCAAATATTCTGTCATATAATTTTTGGTTCGCGTATTAGTGATCGATTTGTTGCTGTGTGATTCTTATGTCATGACGGCTGGAGAGGCGGCACGGAGTCCTCTCTTTCCAGCTGGTGCAGGTCTTGACGGGGCACGGTTGCTTCGGCGAGTACCTGTACACAGTCGCAAGGGTGGAGACGACTCCGTCCTGCCAACAGTGTGGCAGCGACCGGGACACGGCGCAGCATACGCTCGAGGTCTGCGTGACCTGGGCTCAGCAGCGCCGTGCACTTGTCGCTGCTATCGGTGCCAACCTCTCGCTGCCGGCCGTCGTGAAAGCGATGGTCGACAGCGAGAGGAATTGGGACGCGGTCGCCTCCTTCTGCTAGGACGTCATCTCGCAGAAGGAAGCAGCGCAGCGAATCCGAGAGGAACTTCTCTTCGAGGATTCGCGCCGCCACCGGCGACTGAGTGGCAGAGGCGTGAATACCTCCGCCTCATGCCGCCCTAGCTGAGGCAGCGGGTGACCGGACCGGAGATTAGTCTGGTCGCCCTGGGAGCGAGGCCACCACGTGAGGACGACGCCCCGACGGTGCAAACTGTCCGGGCGTCGACATCAGCGACGATACACGTGAGGGTAGACCGCCGGGTGGGCCACTGAAGAAAAAGACCGCGTACCAGTGACCCACCCGCACGGCGTCGAGAGGTATACTGTAGGGCGGGTCTACGGGGTCTTGCGCCGCTTTTCCTGGCGCCCCGGATGGAATAGCGGGGTTTGACGTACTGTAGCCCGCCGCCAAAAAAAATGTCATGACGGCTACGAATAAAACCAATCCTTACAGTGCTCATGGATATCGTAAAAGACAACTAACAGCTTTACATTGAATTGGGCTAACTCCATCTGGTGCTGTTTGGTCAACAATTAAATTCTCAAGAGGCGTTGACATCAAGCAGGCGCCTGATCTTTAAATTATAGGCAAAACTTTGCAGCGTGTGCGATGGTAGAAAAGTATATATTGAATCAACCTTAAATAATTGAGAGGAGAATGGAATAATTATAATTCAATATTAGTTTCTTGGGCACAATTCTTGACTTTGTAGCTGTATTGTTGTTTTGGCCACTATTTATCTCTTTTTCACTTTATTCAAATTCAGCGTTGGGCGTAACACACAAGGTTCTTGGTCAAAAAGGGATAACCGCCATGCTTGGCAGGGGGGTATACAGGGCTGAGCCGTGAGTTTAGGGGGCCCTAGGCTAATACTACTTAGGGACCCAGCTAATTACTCAAAGTATTAAGAAAAAGAATACGAAAATAACTTATTTGATTTATATTATAATATAGTATGCCTTAATGTTTGTTAAATACAACCGTAAATCATCATCATTCTTCTACTCTTATCCCAATTGCTTGGGGTTGATACAATATGTAATCCTCTTTCATAGTACATATTGTAAAAGTTATTGCCAATAGTTTTATGACCGGCCGCCTGCCAGACGTCAACCTTAAAGAATACAACCGTAAATAAATTGACAAATTATAAAACAACCTTTCTGCACTTTCCTTTGGCAAATTCTTTAAGTTATTATCATCATCATCATTATCATCTATTGCATGCCTTATAAGCGAAGCGTTGAGGTCTTGCTCTACTCTCAATATATGAAAATCAAGCAGTTTTCAAACCTAAAAATGATTGTATTTTTCTCACATTGCACTTATAGGATAATATTATCATACATATGACAAGAAAAAACATTGAGAGAGAGAGAGAGAGATCCATTCGGACAGGCAAAGGATAAAAATCCCATACAGCCATATTTAACACACATCTATGTTTAGCACTACGCCGAGAATGACACGCAATTTCAAAACAATTTTTTTCTCGTAATTTTAATTTATGGCATTGACTAAATAAATGTAATGAATAAAGTAAATGATAAATAAAACAAAGTAAATGATAAATAATATCAAAATTATGAAGCGTGCACTTTTGGATTTTCCCAAATTATTTTTGCCTTGACTTAGATGGTGGCCCCTTGAATCCACGGGGCCCTAGACTGAAATCTTAAAAGCCATATGGTAGATCCGGTAGTAGAATAATGTTTAAATAAATTTGTTATAGGAAGTGAGATTAAGTTTTTGTATTTATATGAATAATCTTTTTTTTTGTTACACACGTGTCGTTAATTTTGGGCCGTTAATAATGTTTTGATGGTGGCTGACTCCACAGATGACTTAGTGGTTAAGATATCGACCTTCCATGCCAATTCCGTGGGTTTTATTCTCATTGCGTGAATACTTCGTGCGATCTAAGAAAAGCAGCACACTTGATGGTAAGTATTACAGCCGCCCATTTTTTTTTTTTTCCGCTGGGTGGACCATGGATGTGGTCGCGCCCCGACAAATCCATCCGGGGCAACAAAAGAGGCGGCGCGCAACTCCATGGACCCACCCTGCAAATACCTCTTTTCGCCGTGCGAGCGGGCCACCGGTACCCGATCTTTGTCTTCGGTGGCCCGCCCGGCGCCCATGGACCTTTGCAATTCCAGGTTATAATAGCTAGGCGGCTGCCTACCAATGAAAACCCCAAATCTACCCAGAAAGTAAGTTGGGCTTCCAGCTTTCTCGCTCACTGAATGAAGTACAGCAGCACATTGCCACTGCTTAGTCGTCGATTTTTTGCGAGAGTATGGTACTACCTCGGACGGACCGGCCTTTTCGGCTGTAGACAGAGAACTGTAAACAATGTCGTCCTACTATTAAAACTACTAATATTTCGTCTGTATTCTTATCATTATTATTGTTTTTACAATTCTTAAGGAATTTAACGACCATTAAATTAATGATAAGTAATTTCCGCAGAATTTTGGGTGTAAATTTTAAAACATCCATCATTTATCACAGCGAAGCAAAATTAAGCCAAATTAAAGAGATTTATGCTTCGATTAGAATTGAGGGAAGCGTTTAAATTCAATGCGTATTAATTTAATGTTATGGCAGTCAAAATACACCATAAAATTAAATGTTTTCTTATTTATTTACATGAATATTTAAATTATAAAAGTGTTAATAATTATTAAAGTGGAAGGATGTAGGTACCGAGGGAGACCGAGACTAACCTACCTAGACCAGATCGGTCATGTACTGAAGGAAGGTGGAGTCAAGAGTCTCCGAAACCGGCGAGCGTGTATGAAGAGAATTATGAATGTTGAGGAAGCGAGTGAAGTATGCAGAGATAGAGTTCTCTGGCACTCTGTTCTCTCTGCCTACCCTGCAAGGGATATGGCGTGATGATATGTATGTATGTAATATTTAAATTAGTGTACCTTTTTACAGTGTACTAGAATAAGATTAGAAATTATCATCTTTTATTTTCTCCTCGAAGAAACAGATAGCAAGTAAACATATAAAATCAGTGTAACCTAACTCTCACTCTCTCTCTCTCTCTCTCTCTCTCTCTCTCTCTCTCTATATATATATATATATATATATATAATAAAGATTCGACACGTGTTTCGCCTCTAATCTCTATGAGTTATCTCTATGAGTATATATCATCGTATGCATGGAGAGAAACCTTATTGTGTCAAACACATTTTTCCAACATAAGGACATCCATATGTATACATGGAGAAGGAATGAACAGAAAAGTATAATAGATTTAATTTTGGTAGACAGTCGCCTCCGAAGCAAAATATTGGACGCAAGAGCCTACAGGAGCCCCACAGTCGATACGGACCACTATCTCGTTATTGCGAGATTTAGTGGTCTGTTCAGAAAGTGGAGGCACTGGCGAGAGCGTGTCCACTACGGAGGGCTTGAAAGAATAAAGGTTGAAAGGTTGCAAGAAGAGTGTGTAAGAGAAAAGTATGCAGAGGGTGTCCGAGAACGGCTGACGATGGCAAGCCAGCCGCAATCGGACATTGAAGAATGCTGTAGAGTATTGAAAGAGAGTATGGTAGATACAGCGAAAGAAGTATGTGGAAGTTCAAAGAAGCATAGAAAAACAAATGGTGATGCATGGTGGGATGCGGAAGTGGCAGCTTCCGTAGAGCAAAAGAAGAAAGCGTGGCTGGACTATGTCTCTTCTTTGAATCTGAATGACAGTATGACTGAACAGAAGAAAGAAAATATATCGGCAACGTAAGAATGACACCAAGGCCTTAGTGAAAGAGAAACGTGATAGAGCAAGTATGAGTGCAGAAGATAGGCTGACTAAAAACTTCGAGGGTAACACCAAACTCTTTTGGAGGGAGGTGAAGAAGTCTCGGGGTGGTTGGTCAGCCTTCAGAATGAATAAAATAGGGTCTAAAGGTGGAGACATTCTTACACAAACACAAGACGTGTTAAGCCGATGGAGTGAATATTTTGGCGATATGTATGCGGATGCTACGGTTGGCGCCGGTGTTGGATGTGGTTTAGTAGATCAACATTCGCCAACGGCGTCCTCCGATGGCATCAGTATGGATGAAGTTGAATGGGCGATAAGAAGTTTGAAAAATGGTAAGGCAGCGGGCATTGATATGGTGTCTGCCGAGATGATCAAGCTTGGTGGCTCTTGTGTCTGGGAGGCGTTCCTGTTGCTCCTAAATTTATGTTGGAGCTCGGGAATGGTTCCCGGGGACTGGAATAGCGCAGTCATCGTGCCTTTGTTTAAAAACAAGGGTTCACGTTATGACTGCGCAAATTACAGAGCCATAAGCTTGACCAGTTTGGCAGCAAAAGTGTATGGTAAAATTATTGAAAGGAGAATGAGGATGGTGTCCGATGGTTTACTGTGTGAGACACAAGGAGGTTTCAGGAGTGGAAGGGGATGCATGGATCAAGTGTTCTCTCTGCGCAACATTGTGGAGAAGCATCTGGTTCTAGATCAGAGGGTTTTCTGCAGTTTTGTGGATCTGGAGAGAGCATTTGACACGGTTGTACGAAAGGAACTTTGGGACATTTTACCGGAGTATGGTATTAGCGGTAAACTGCTACAGGCTGTGCAGTCCAGTTACATGGGCTGTAGAGCCTGTGTGCGGCTGGATGATGGAATGTCGCCTTGGTTTGACGTCAATATCGGCGTTAAGCAGGGGTGCGTTCTGTCAGCCAGGCTGTTTATCATATATCTGGATAAATGTCTCCAAAGGTTGAACAATATGAATGTGGGAGTCCAGATGGGCGACTTAGTGGTCACTGCTCTGCTTTATGCAGATGATGCAGTCCTGCTGGCACAGTCAGCGACTGACCTGCAGACCCTAGTCGACACAATGACAGAAGATTGTAAGAAAAGGGGTCTACGTGTGAATGTGAGCAAAACCAAAACAATGGTCTTTGAAAGAGATAAAACCAGAACAGATGTAAGAGTAACAATAGGTAATGATGTACTAGAGCAAGTGGATGAATTTGTATATCTTGGATGTGGATTTAGCCGAGATGGAAGGTACACCACTGATATAGAGCGAAGAGTGAATGCGGGAAATAGAGTGAACGGAGCGTTGGGGCAACTTCTCGGCAGCCACCACCGCAGCCAGAAGGCACGTGTAGCAATACATAACGCAGTGCTTGTCCCAACATTACTGTATGGAAGCGAGAGTTGGGTATGCAAAAAAGAGTATGATAGTAAAATTAATGCGGTCGAAATGCGATCTCTGCGGAAAATCTGTGGAGTTAGGCTCACCGACCGCATTCGTAACGACGACGTAAGAGAGCGAGTAGGTATGAAAGAGAGTATCGGTGTAAAGATGCGAAAGGGAATGGTCCGATGGTTCGGACATGTGGAAAGAATGCCGAACGAACCCCTGGTTTAGAAGATATACAATGCGAAAGTGGAAGGATGTAGGTACCGAGGGAGACCGAGACTAACCTACCTAGACCAGATCGGTCATGTACTGAAGGAAGGTGGAGTCAAGAGTCTCCAAAACCGGCGAGCGTGTATGAAGAGAATTATGAATGTTGAGGAAGCGAGTGAAGTATGCAAGGATAGAGTTCTCTGGCACTCTGTGCCCGCTGCCTACCCTGGAAGGTATATGGCGTGATGATATGTATGTATGTGTATATAAATGATTGAAATTTGAATTAGAATTAGATATTACCTAAAAGGCGTCATTAGTGAAAACACGCAATAAATTAGTTTCAATGAGTGATGCGAAAACGTTCTACTGTATCTGCTCTGTTCCCGAGAATACTAATTTATTATTTTACTTGCAAGTATCTATCTTGGAAGGATTGGGATATTAATGAAATGTTACGAGAGTATCACAAAAGAATTCTTATTGAAGCATAAATGTATTTTGCTTTGAAGTCAATGGAGTGTTATTATTGCATTCTCTTTGTGCGAAGATTTGGCAATGGAGCGGATTATAATAACTGATTGCTGCCTGACCTCGCGATATTTGGATTTTTCTTTATTTTTATCAGTACAAATTACCAAATCTAAATTTCCTTCATTGCGTACCGATTCCCATATTATTCTTCATATATATATTTCTTTGACTGTTTTGTTTTGTTTGAAAATATTTCATAGTAATAATAAAAACGGAGATGAATTCTTTATCTACCTATACATTTATATAGCAGCATTAGTCATGTTTAAGAACAATATATATTGCAATCAAGAGTCTCGGAATATATAGTAGAAGATATATAATATATTATAGAAGATATGCAATGCGAAGAGTGAATGCGGGAAATAGAGTGAATGGAGCGTTGGGGCAACTTCTCGGTAGCCACTACCTCAGACAGAAGGCACGTGTAGCAATACATAACGCAGTGCTTGTCCCAACATTACTGTATGGAAGCGAGAGTTGGGTATGCAGAAAAGAGTATGAAAGTAAAATTAATGCGGTCGAAATGCGATCTCTACGGAAAATCTGTGGAGTTAGGTTGATCGATCGCATTCGTAACGACGAGGTAAGAGAGCGAGTAGGTATGAAAGAGAGTATCGGTGTAAAGATGCGAAAGGGAATGCTCCGATGGTTCTAACATGTGGAAAGAATGCCGAACGAACGTCTGGTTAAGAAAATATACAATGCGAAAGTAGAAGAATGTAGGTACCGGGGGAGACCGAGACTAACCTACCTAGACCAGATCGGTCATGTACTAAAGGAAGGTGGAGTCAAGAGTCTTCGAAACCAGTGAGCGTGTATGAAGAGAATTATGAATGTTGAGGAAGCGAGTGAAGTATGCAAGGATAGAGTTCTCTGGCACTCTGTTCTCTCTGCCTACCCTGCAAGGGATATGGCGTGATGATATGTATGTATGTATGTATGCAATGCAAAAGTAGAAAGATGTAGGTACCGGGGGCGACCGAGACTAACCTACCTAGACCAGATCGGTCATGTACTGAAGGAAGGTGGAGTCAAGAGTCTCCGAAACCGGTGAGCGTGTATGAAGAGAATTATGAATGTTGAGGAAGCGAGTGAAGTATGCAAGGATAGAGTTCTCTGGCACTCTGTTGTCTCTGCCTACCCTGCAAGAGATATGGCGTGATGATATGTATGTATGTATGTAAGAGTCTCGGATTCAGAGCCACGGTGTGTTACTTTTATCTTAATTATTTTGATCTAATCATGTACTGTTGTTTATCAATGTGAGTTATATTACCTATAATATTTGGGGCGACAGAAGGGTAGCGTTTAGCCCTCTAAACCTACTGAATTATCCATCACCGCCAATTGAGCGAGTCACTAATACCCATTTTGGGGGCCGCCTGCCTTTGACTTCTTACATAATTATTGAAAGTTTCAGAATCTATCTACTAAGATTTATTTTACCCTCTTCAAACATTAACCCTTTGATGAATGTGTACATGGCCGTAGAATCGACAGGTGAGCCTCACCTGATGAAAGAAATACTATTACTCAGTGCCTTCAATATATTTTTTGATTAACTTGGAGGCCACAAGAAATTGGAATTTCCCTTGAGATTGACCGAGTTTTGTAACTTTATTGCTCATGCCAATGTTTATACGCCACAGTTGATTATATTATTATTAGGGTCGAATGACAACAGTAAATCGAGTATGTGTTGATCATTTATATGTTGCCTTAATAAGTAAACTAATAACAGTTATAATTATCTAAGTAAAGTTTCCTTATTTTTTCAATAGTACACCATAGGTAAAAGGAGCGGATATCGTATGTAAGGTTAGGTACGGGTTATAAAATACTATAAAACATAAACCCACAATCTGTAACAGCTGAGCGATAATAAAATTTAAATATATTTTTTTTATTGCTTGTGGAGGTAAACGAGCAAACAGCACACCTGATGATAAATGTCACTGCCACCGTTGCAATACCAAAAGTACAGCTAGGCCTATGAGGCCCTGTGGAAAGCCCGCCAGGAGCTCGACGTCTCTGACATAGGAGGCGTCGAAGTCAGGACCCGCAAGGCTCGGACGGGGGTTCGGATCCTCGAGTTCCCTGGGGCCGAAGGCACTAGGACGGCCGATAACGTGGCGTCGAAGTTACGAGGTCTGTTCGTCGAGGAGGGTAGCGTTAAAATCGCCAGACCCGTGAAGTGCGCCGAAATGCGCATTGCGGGTCTGGACGACTCCGTGACGGTTGAAGACATCCGGGAGGCCATTGCCTCGAAAAACGGGTGTCCCATGGACACCGTCCGGATCGGCGCCATCCACCCCGGTCCTGGCGGCGTAGGTGCCGCCTGGGTGCAGTGCCCAGTGGAGTCGGTCAGGCAACTGGCCGGCTCAGGCAGTGGTAGGCTCCTCGTGGGCTGGAGCTCAGCGCGACTAATCGTGCTGGAGCACTGGCCTTCGAGGTGTTTCAAGTGCATGGCGGTCGGGCACGATCAACCCCATGGACTCCCATGGGGTTGCGCACGCCTCTTTTGTCGCCCCGGATCGATTGGTTGGGGCGCGACCACATCCATGGTCCACCCTGCGGGGAAAAAAAAAAAAGCTAGGCCGCTGCCTACCAATATAAACCTCAAACGCACCCCAGTTGGGCTTCCGGATGTCTCGCTCACCGAACGAAGCGCAATAATACATTGCCATTACTCAGACGTCGATCTTCTGCGAGAGTGTGGTACTACCCCAGGCGGACTGGCCAGCGGTTATAGACAGAACACTGTCCACAGCGTGGTCCTACCACTATTAAAATAAAATATAAATATATTACCTAATAGTACATAAATTTAATTCTTAATATTGAAAAATTGTATTTATAAAGAATAAAAATGTTATTCTTAAAGCTTAAGGTACTAATTATGTTTACTATTCTTCTACTTCCAATAATATTAAGCTCCATTTTCATAATGTTCTACGTAAAAAAAAAGAAAACAAAGTATATTTTTATTTCAATTTATACATTTTTTACGTAAATGTTGCAAAATAAAAAGCAAAATGTTTACCTTAGCCGAGGTGTATGGGAGTGAACCATGTATATTACAAAGAGCTTTTAAGCCCTTTTCGCGTACGTCACGTGCAGGCCCCGGCCTTTGCTAACGCGTATGTCTGCTTAATTACCTGCGATTTACGGCATATGCCCGCACCCCTAATATTAATTACAACTTATTGTTATAATTTATACTGTTTTTTCTAACTAAACCACATTAATGGGTGTACAGATTTTTCATAAACATGGTATAAGGTAATTTTGAAAAAAAAAAGTTTATTAATATTTTTACCTGTAAATTTACCAACAATACAACTTTGGTTAAGTTATACTCGTAAGTCTATATGGCGAAAGGTTATCTTACCGTCCTCGCTCTGTAACTTAAGAACTTAATTATGAGGTTGATATTTATAAACTACGTTTTGACAACTTAACGGTTACATTTATTATTTATCATATGGACATGTCGGGTGTCTAAATTTAATAATCTATAGATTGATAAAGTTATTTTAAAATTATTAATGTATATTTACAAAAATATTAATATCAATATTATATGAAATTAGATTATGTAATGAAAAGCAAACCCAGCCCGTTGTTTTATTTATAGAATTCAATATATCGCAGCGCCGCCTGGTGGCGAGTTACGTCAATGGGGCTAGTATATAAACCTTCTCCGTAAAAAAATTACATATACTGCAAATTTGAAATACAATACTGATCAGTCAAGTATTTTCTGAGTTTAGCGATGACATATTTACAAATATCCCCTTTTATAGATATAGATTGCGATCTAGGTAAGATGAAGACAGCTACGTCGTATATATGTAACTATGCGTGTAGCTTTTATTGATTATAGGAAATACATCATAATATATTGTTACTTATTCATTCCATCCATCAGTCCATAAACGTCCACTGTTGAACATAGGCCTCCCCACGAGAATTTCATTTGCAACGGTCCTTTGCCATCGACATCCAACAGTTTCCTGCGACCTTGATACTGTCATCAGTACTTATTCATTATTCTTATTAACTATAGCGAATTTTTTAAACAGTTATAAACAACATTAAAAGTGTTTATATTTTAAATCATGTATTTTGTACTTGTAGCTTTTCTTTAGTAATTACTAGCTTCTACCCGCGGCTTCGCCCGCGTAAAAGGTTACTTTCCTAAAGTTGAACTATTATCGCAAGGGAACACATTACCGAGATAAAAGTATCCTATATGTTAATCTAGAAAATGACGATACTTCTTTATAACTTTTCATCCCCCTTTACAAGCCTTTTTTGCATTAAAAATTAGCCTATGTCTTTTGTCGAGTTCTAGACTATCCGTGTGCCAAATTTCATTTAGATCGGTTTGGTCGTTTTGGCGTGAAAGAGCGACAGACAGACAGTGTTAATTTCGCATTTATAATATTAGTAAGGATTATACGACATTTTTATAGTACAATCATTCTATTGCTTTGTAGAAATCAAAAATATGTATTATGTTTGCACTTTAGTATACATACACCCTTAGCGCATTATCATTCTCCTGCTCCCATCCCAAATTCCTTGGGGTCGACGCAATCATATTGCATAAGTAATTGGCAATCGTTTTATTACCGGCCGTTTAGCTGACGTCAACTCTCCTTGGGAATGTAACTGTTGACCAAATGGCATTAGGTAGAACTAGCCTAGGTCGATATAAAGCTCTTTGTCATCTTCTACGACATCCACGAGCGAAGTTATTGTTGATAGTGTTCGTAGCCTCTACCATACAGCAGCGTATACACCCTTAGATGAATTTTATAAAAAAAAATAGTTTTTAATTGCAGATATTAATTATAATGTAAGAAGACATTGTTTCCTTCATGGTCATATAAACAGTTTGTGAACTATTATTAATGGCAAATTTGACCTCGTTTGTAGAAATTTAGACCGAATATTACCAAGGTTGAACGAACAAAATGGAGTGAACGATGTTATCAATCTTTCACACCGAATTGATGGGGACCCGTTTGTGGTTTTCTAGTATTTCGAGAGCTTTTAGTATGCAAACAGAACAATCAGCACATACTATGAATAGTTATTAGTACTAAAAAATAGATTGTATGCATCTCACGTTTGTGTATAAAGTACGATAGGTATAATGACCTATTTGGATACACCGATAATTTTGTTTAATAAATTTGTTAGCGTTTTTGTAAATACTTAGAAATTTCGACAAAATATTTAGATATAAACTATTTTGGATTATAATAAGAAGTGAATATGTAATCAATTCATATAATTTATTATGCATAAATCCAAATAAATTATTATCTTATCCCATAGCGTTGCTTACATATTGAACATTTTAGATTTTAAAATTAATCTAATTATCTACCACGGTATCGTAACGCGGCCACAAGCTAAGAATACCCGTCAAGAAACTTAGCAGGCTCATATTTTTTTAACTATTTCATTTAAATGAAATTGTATGTGTATTACAAGTTTAGTAAGTATTAGCTCCAGTGTAATATCCTTTCGATGTAGTGACATAGTAAGAATACTATTCACCACCCCATATCTTACCCGATGGTAATCGTACGAGACGACTAAGGGATATAAAACGCATATAACATCTATGCGAGAGAAGGAAAACTCGAAACAAAACTTTATACCAACATGTCTGATCAGCGCGGTATAGTAGGTTAATTTCCCACCCATTACGGAGGAGGCCCGAGCCCAACAGTGGAACATTTATGGGCTGTGATGATGAATATCCTTCAAATTAGTTAACATTTTGCATTCGAAATATAATAAAAAAATAAATGAAATAAGGAATGACAGGAGAATGTGTAAAAGAGGCTATGTAGCTCCGATCCAAAATAAGAGAAGCTTTCAAAAAGACGACCATAGTATAAATTTCCTTAGCTTTATTGTACATTGTGTTACGTAGTTTTTAAGTGTTCATTATCATCATCATCATCTCAGCTCGTATATGTCCCATTGCTGGGCTACTCCAGGAAAAATGATCTACTCTACCACTCTGGTCAAATAGATTGGTATAGGGTTTTATTTCGAGTTTGACTTCTCTTGCATATATGTTATTTGCATATTACATCTCTTGGCCATATGTTACAATCACTGGTAAGAGACGGGAGTAATGAAATTGTCATGTATTCTTACACCACACAAATATTTTCCTTCAAATAAATCCATTAACGGACACAAATTAAAACTAGACTCAGTAAATAATTTATGGCTGGTACAAAGAACTATCAGTAATATCAAGCCCAGCACTTAGCATGGGAGGTAGCTATTTAGGCTAACTTACCATTTGTGCAGACATTCAGTAAGTCTTTTGAAATAAAATTACTTTTACGGATTCTATCGCGTTTGTATATTAAAAATCACATATAAACGCGATAGATTCCGTAAAAGTAGTTTTATTTCAAATTTGTAATACTCGCGTAAAAATCAGAAACCATCAGTAAGTTTTATTTAAAGATAGTCATATAATTCTATATACTCTTGTGTCCATGTCACCGTGTATAGATGGAGTAAAAATGTAATTGATCACAGATTAGGCTCGTGGGCAGTAATACATACTAATTACCTAAGCTTTTACCGCACGAGTAATAATTTAATTTAAATTAACTTATTGAAAAACAAAAATGTTTCCTAATGAACAGTTTTAGTTGAAATTAGCATTTCTACGTTAAATGTTCTCCTAATGACGAGGAAACTGAGTATCTTATACGGAAAGGTTTAATAGCTGGATCGTTTATTGTGGATTCATAAAAAAGTAAAAGTAACTATCATTAGCCGCAGAACCCTGAAAGGGTCCTTATTAACGACATTTAACAGTTGCTTTTCTATTTCCTTTTCGCTCTTAATGAAAAAAATAATAATGTCTAAAGTAATTCAAAAAGGTTTGGCAAAATTAATTAACGGAATTGATTGTGTAATTTACATTTAAAGGAATTATCTGAAGAATACAAAAACCTAAGCTGCTTAGAGAAGACTGTTAAAAAAATGCTAAAATTTAACAAAAAGTTAAAAATTAAATGTTAAGATGAAAATTATTGGCGGGTAATAATAATCACTCGTACTTATTTTTACCTTTATCATTTTCAATTTCCCTTTTAAAATAAACGCACAACTACGATTTATATGTATGATAGCCTTGAATTATTAAACGAGTATAGTGCCTCATGCATTGTGAGTTCTGTTGCAAACTTTTCAAATAAAGAATTGATCATTCATTTCAGCTCATATACGTCCCACTGCTGGGCTCGATCCTTCTTCACAATAGGAGGGACTTGTCCTACTCTATTAGGCTTGTCAGGTTCGTATAAGGTTTATTTTTGATATATACTTCTTATGCATATATAGGTACTATATGCATATCTTTAAGCGTCTTTTACGACGCCAACGGGCTTGGTAAATTCTACTTTTAAATATGACCAAAAACCAAAAAAAGGCAATAAATTTATGGAAACTACTTTAAGTATAATACTTATAACAATCATTGGTCGATTACAGATTTTACGGTCCTGTGTGGAAATAAAACTCACGACACGTGAAATTCACGACTTAGTTCATTGCGCTATCATCATTCTCCTACTCTTATCCCAATTACTTAGGGTCGATACAATATGTACTCTTCTTTCATAGTACATATGGTAAAAGTTATTGGCAATAGTTTTATGAGCGGCCACCTGGCAGACGTCAACTCTCCTTGGGAATGTAATTGTTGACCAAACAGCATCAGATGGCGTTGGTCCAGGTTTTTATAAGGCTCTTAGTCGTCTTTTACGACATCCACTAGCAAAGTAAGGGTTGGTAGTATTCGTAGCCGCTAACACACAGCTTAGTTCATTGCGCCATCAGTACAAAATCATTCACATACACATATATTTTTTATTGCGAACATATGAATACGATCGATTGAGTACAATTTTGCTTTGATGTTTTACGTCGGTTTCACGATCCCACTTTAGTTATTGACAGGTAACAAAAACAAAAAGAAATAAGTCTGTCAAAAATTGATATAGGTTCAATCGTTTTTGAATTTGTTCGGGCGGAAATATACATTAAGTGATATGAATAAAATATAATTTATTTTATAACACTTATATATTACAATTTTTTCTAGAATAATCAATTCTTGTTTCAGCTTTGCGTTGCTATTAAGATATAATAATATTAATATGTTTTACTTCACAGAGATACATTTTATTTTAATAGCATTTTATCCACAACTACCAAATTTAAAGATACTGAGTTTTAATTTAATTGATTGAACTATCCAGTCCATCCATTATCGACTGTGGAGGGTGAGGGTAATGTTGTAATCGCCACGCTGGATAGGCCGATTGGCGTTCGTGGTTGGTGTTACAGTAATAATATAGTAAAGCGTCCATTCTACTGGTTATCTCTCAGCAAGTATTAGCCATGATTATTTGACCTTCAAAATAAAAGTAAGCGATAGAGCTCACGTATTGTATTCCTAATCCCATATGCGGTAGTTATCTGACGAATTCGGATTCTTCTCAGTCTATATATGGCCCACTATTGGGTTCAAATTCTCCTTCTCCAAAGAGGGATTGGTCTAATATACTGGCCAGACGAGTTGGTATTTACTTTGAATGTTTCTTCTCTTGCATAGATATTATCTGCATATCATAATCTCTTAGTCATTTACACTAAGAAATAATTCTTTGTATCATTGGACTTTTTAAATATATATTTGACAAAGACAATTATTTGTATATTGAATAAAATTTGTCCTACATGGGAATTGATTTCGCGATAGATATTCGGAACAGTTTGCAGGGTTTAAGAGCGTGCACGAAATCTTTCATTAATGTACAAGTGATAGTTAGATAGTTCATTAAAAATATATTTTTGCCAATACTCTACATTAAAGAAAACACCCTTGTGTCATAGAGGATTATACATATATATAATTAAAGGACACAAATACCATTTACAATCACTTACGAGACGCACAAACAACTGTTTTGCATAGTGATCGAAATCACGACACTCGGTAGGCAGGTCATTACACAAAAGCGTTACGCTATTCATGCTGTCAAATATAGAAGATGATTTTCAAAATTATGTCTTCTCATACAACAATGAAAGTTTTTATTTCGTGTCATAAGCGATCATGCATCGTTCATTCGAATGAATTGAAACTTTTATTGCTATTAAACTCATATGGTATGTTTTTTGATATAAGATTAATACACTTGTGGCGTATAATATAAACAGTATATAGAAACTCTAGTTTGTACAGCTTCTAGTTATATACGTTAAGTGGATAATTCTAATTTTTGGCACTTCTATATTTTACCATGGAACTTTTAGTTCTGCGTTTTAAAACATGAGGCATTTAGTGAACATATTTCCAGATATATTGAGAGACTCTTTTATCTTTTTTCTTCCACAGTTGCCTAGTCTAGTTCTAAGTGTTATGAGGCCTCCATAATACTCTCTGCCTTTCGAACGGTTGAGCTGTGGAACTAGCGTTTGGCGAACCACCTAATTGATGATCATGTTACCCGTGTAGTGGTTAGTAAGAATATAATGTGGGTATCGAAAAAGATAGATCAATGATCATCAGAAGATTGGACAGCAAAACATTCGTGAGAATCTTATAACACCTACTGTAATCGCCGACCCGCCTAGCAAGCTTAGCATTTATAATATTATCCTACTTATGGAGAAGTCTTTGTCCAACAGTGGACATCGATAGGATAGAGAGGATGTTAAATTCCTCTAGCTTCCTTTTACGAATTTTAGACATTTGAAATAAAACAGATATAAATTTCTGTAATAACAATTTATTGTCCGTGATACACCTTAGTCCTCCGGTGATCATGATCACTGTGAAGTGTTCGAAACGTCGGATAATTAAAAATGAAATACAAAGGCGATACAATCCGTAAAAGTAGTTTAATTTCAAATATGTATTATGTACATATTTGTATCAATTTGAATTTTAGTATATCTACAAAAAGTGAGAGAAGCTCAACTCGTAATAAAACCTTAAACCAAGCATAATTTATTAAACTTTTCATGCACTAAGAAGAACGTTTTAGATATAAACTCCATATACGTACATAAATGATTTAAGAAGATAATAAATAAATTAATTCCGCTGTCAATACTCAAAGACTCAGGATGAGCATCGTATTGCCAATATAATCCCAACTATTATTATGATTACGTATTTTTACCACTCTTTTATGTATTAACTATTTTTTTTTTTTTTTTTTTTTTTGTTTTTTTTTTTTGTTTTTTTTTTTTTTTTGGGGTGGGTTATGGTCGGCGCTCTTCACGCACCACTCCGTCCGGGGCGACAGAGGGGCGTAAGCACGCATACCCGTAACCCACCCACGAACCTCGCCTACGTCGTTGGACCGGCCACTGGAGCAGCGTGAACTTGTCGTCAGTGGCCGGCCCGATGGAATACCCCCTGAGAGGTACCCTCCCCTTGAGCGACGTCCCTCCCCCCCCGGGGCGGACGTCGTTCCCTCCTCGCGCGGTCAGCCTCTCGGCGGGTGACGGACTAATTCCCCGGTCCAGTCACCCGCGGCCTCGGCTAGGGCGGCATCAGGCGCAGGTAATCGCGCCTACGCCGCCCCAGTCGCCGGCGGCGGTTCGCGTCGTCGAGGAGACGCTCCTCGCGCACGCGCTCCGCCGCCTCCTTCCGCGAGACTACTGCCTCGCAGAAGGCTGCGACCGCGTCCCAGTTCCTGACGCTGTCGAGCATCGCCCTGGCGATGGTCGGCAGCGTCAGGTCGGCACCGATGATTGCGACGAGTTCACGGCGCTGCTCTGCCCAAGCGGCACACGCCTCGAGCGTATGCTGCGCCGTATCCTCGTCGCAATCGCAGTGGTGGCAGGACGGTGTACTCTCCCTCCTGACGACCGTGTACAGGTATTTGGCGAAGCATCCATGCCCCGTCAAAACCTGCACCAGTCGGAAGGAGAGCACCCCGTGCCGCCGTTCCAACCACTGCATCAGCACCGGCCGGAAGGCCTCCACAGTCCGCACACCGAACCGAGGCCTCTCCAGCCGGACTGCCCAACGAGCAATGACGTCTCGGCGGGCGTCGACACGCCAGGCGGTGAGCTCCCTCAGTGAGACCACACCGCCCCCCGTTCGCACCCCCGACACCCGCCGATACAAATCGGCGAGCATTTCCGCCTCCAGGTCCCACGGGGGAGTCCCGGCCAACAGGCACGCTGCCTCCGTCGCCACCGTGCGGTACCCGCGTACGGCCCTGACCGCCATGGCCCTCTGTGGTCGCCACAGAAGAGCCCTGAGTCGGACGGTCAGGGATCCCGCCCACACCGGTGCGCCGTACAGGGCCATCGACCGGACGACCCCTGAGTACAGCTTTCGGCACGTAGCGCTCGGTCCGCCCACGTTCGGCATAAGCCACGAAAGGGCGGACGCCGCGCCGACGAGCCGCGGAGCGAGCCTGCGGAAATGCTCCCGAAACCACCAATGCCCGTCGAGCACCAGGCCCAAATACCTCATATGGGCCCGGATGCTGATGTCAACCGAATTGACGGTGATCGAGACGCCGATGGGAGGACTCATGCGGGGCCCATGGAACAAGAGGGCCTCCGTCTTGTCCAGGGCCACCCTCAACCCCAGCGCCCCGATCCGCCTGACGATCTCCTCGGTGCCGAGAGTCGCCAGGCTTGCCGCCTCCTCCAGCGTCCCACCGCGGGCTGTGACGAGCGTGTCGTCGGCGTAACAGATTACGCCCAGCCCGGGTGGGAGGCTCCCTCTCAACGCCCAGTCGTAGCCGATGTTCCACAGGGTGGGTCCGAGGACCGACCCCTGTGGGACACCGCACGTCATGGGCGTTCGCGCATCGTCCCCTACTCGGTTGGTGTAGAGGACACTGCGCCCCTCCAGATAGTCTGCCACTAGCCGCCTCAGGTAAACTGGCACTCCGTGGTATCGAAGCGCCTCCCTGATGCAGCTAAATGGCAGACTATTGAATGCGTTGGCAATGTCCAGGGACACCACCAACAGCACTCCTCCGCCGGCGACGGCCTCAGTCGCCACGGCCCTCAGGCGCAGCAGAGCCGCGATCGTCGAACGACCCCTCCTGAACCCAAACTGGGCGTCCGACAGATCGGGCCCCGTGCCAACGAGGTGCCGCTCGATGCGGGCAGCCAGCACCCTCTCCAATAGCTTGCCCACATCGTCGAGCAGCACGATAGGCCTGTAGGCCGAGGCCGACTCGGGAGACCGTCCCGGCTTCGGCAGGAGCACCAGCCTCCCCTCCTTCCAGCACCCAGGAAACCGCCCGGATGCTAAACACGCATCGAACAGCCCCCTGAGGCGGGGTCCCAGGTGATCGAGGACCAGAGCCAGTACGCGGTTGGGAATACCGTCGGGCCCGGGAGCGGTGGATTTCCCGCGCATGCGCGCCACCGCCACCTCCATCTCGGTTTCCGTGATGGGCGAAACACTGTCATCGTCGGCCTCCCGGTCAATGTCTGGCGAAGTCATGACCGGGGGCGTGTGCTCCGCCCGTCGCGGGAACAGGTCCTCGATGACCCTGGTGAGGAGGCCGGGCTGGAGGGTCTCGGTGAGGGGGGGCGCCCGCGCGCGGAGCTTATTCAGCGCCGCGCGATAGGGGCGACCCCAGGGGTCACGATCGAGACCGTCCAGCATCTCCTGCCGACTGACGTCCTTGGCGGTACGGACGGCTAGCCTGAAGGCCGACCGCGCATTGCGGTAGCCCTCATAAAGCCGGCCCTCCCGCTCCTCATCGCGATGGTGCCGCCGGCTGCGGGTGTAGGCCCTCCGGGCGCGTATACATGCGGCCCGAAGATCCGCCAGCTCCCGGGACCACCAGTGGACAGCCCTTTTCGGGGGCAGACACCGTACACGGGGCATGGCCGCATCGCAGATCTGCGTCAACGCATTGCGGATGCGGCCAGCCTCGGCGTCCACCCCGTCCAACTGGCGGGCAGAAGACAGCCACGAGTGAATGATGGCTGCCTCCGCCAGCAGGTCCCGGTCTAGACGACTCACAGCCCATCGCCGGAACGCGGGACGTCCGTCCGCCTCATGACCCCTGCTGGGCGTCGGAAGGGTCCGGGAGACCTCCATCCGGATATACCGGTGGTCCGATAGGGTCTCAACCTCCTCCGCGACGCACCAGCTCCTCACGCGTGCGGCGACAATGGGGCTAGCGAACGACAAGTCCACTATCGACCCGCCCCGCTGCCGCACGCACGTATGCACTGAGCCCCTGTTCAGCAAACAGAGGCCCAGTGTCGCCGCCCACTCCTCGACCGCCCGTCCTCGGTCGTCCGTCCTGGGGGATCCCCACGCCATGGACTTGGCGTTGAAGTCCCCCATAACGAAGACTTGGCGCGGTGCCAGTCGCCGTAACGAGGCCCCCAAGATGGTGAGGGAGGCCCCGAAATCAGTCACGCTCCTGTTAGGGGAGAGATAGACTCCGAAAAGCGTAATCTCTCCCCAGTCCGCCGCGACGTATCCGATGCCCCTATCCCTAAGAGTCAGGGACGACGAAGGCCACGACGTGGAGGCGACGATTGCCACAGTGCCGTCGGCGCTACCCAGCCAGTTAGGCCGGTCGGGCACCACGTACGGCTCCGCGGCTACGGCTACTCCTATCAACCACTCCGCCATGGCTTGCAGGAAAACGTCCTGCGCACCGGCGGAGTGGTTGAGATTGGCTTGGAGGAGACGGATGGATTCGTGGTCCATTAACGGGCCGTATCCATCGTCTCCTCCTCCGCGCTAACGGGCGATCGGGTCGCGCTCGGAGCGGGAGCGGGCCCGGTCGATGGGCCGCCCCGCCCCTTTGGGGCCGATGCCGGGGGTCTGCAGTCCCCAGAGCCCATGCGGTGCTTAGCAGGCCTATTGCCTGCCACGCACGCGGGGCAGTGGGGCACCGCAGAGCACGATGCTGCCTGGTGTCCAGCCTGACCGCAGCGAAAGCAGAGACCGCCGCAGTCAAAGCAGTTACGACACGTCGGTCGGGTATGCCCGACCGCCATGCATTTGTAACACCTCGCGGGCCGGGGCTCCAGCACGGTAACTCGCGCCGAGCTCCAGCCCACGAGGAGCCTGCCTGAGTCGGCCAATTTCTTGACCGACTCCACCGGACACTGCACCCAGACAGCACCGACGCCGCCCGGACCAGGGCGGATGTTGCCAATCCGGACGGTGTCCGAGGCACATCCGGTACGCACCATAATGGCCTCCCGGACGTCCTCCACCGTCACGGAATCGTCCAGACCCGCGAGGCGCATCTCTGCACACTTGACGGGCCTGGCGATTCGGACTCCATCCTCCGGCCCGAACAGCCCCCTCAGCTTCGAGGCCACACTATCAGCCGCCTTGACGCCCTCAGCCCCAGGGAACTCCAGAATGCGAGCCCCTGTCCGGGCCTTGCGGGTTCTCGCCTCGACGCCCCCGATGTCGGAGACATCCAGCTCCCGCCGGGCGCGTCTTAGGACAGCCTCATAGTTGAGGCCCCTCTCGGCCGCTTCAGGCAGCACGGTGATGATTACCGCAGCTGTCTTTGGCGACCTGAGGCCCCTGCGCGACCTCTTGCCTCCTTTGCCGGCTCCCGCCTGGGGAGCGGCGGCCGCAGCGGCACTCTTGGCCGCCGCTCTCCGCCTCTGGCCGCGCGTCTTTCTGCTCCGCTCAGCTACCTGCCAGCCCTGTTCGAGCCTGGCAGCAGCGCTGGGCGCAGCAGATGCGGTCGCGGGTGCGCCACCAGGGGCCGGCGGCGCAACCACGGGCACCGGCCGCTGTCCGGTCTTTGTGGGAGCCAGCACCGTGCCGACCTTCTTCTTGGCCCCCTTAGGCCCACCTACGGCAGCGGCATAACTCACCACGCGGCCACCCTGACAGGGCAGCGAGGTGGGAGCCGGCGCCTGCGGTCGCTTCGCCATGTCTGCGGCGAGCGGTGGCCGGAGGGGTGGCTCGGGCGGAAGACGTTCCGCCACGGCCTGGATGCGCGCGTCCATCATCAGCTCAATTTTGGCGAAGATGACGCGCATCGCTTCCTCCGGCACACCGTACACCACCGGGAGCGGCTCCTCTCCTTTTCTGGGCCTTCCGCGCTTCCTGGCGGCGCCAACGGTCGGCGCCGGAGGCGCAACTGGCGTGGCAGGCACCACAGGCACAGGCGGCGCCACCATGAGCGCAGAGGACGGGCTCGCTCTCCCCGGCGCAGCCCGTGTCGGCGGCGCAGCCGACTCTATGAGTGCGAATCGGGACCGCAGGTCAGCCATGTCCTTAGCCAACCCGCGGTTCTCCTTCCGCACCGCCGACAGCTCCGACTCGAGCTTCCGATTGCGCTCCCGCAGGCCGGATACCTCACTACTGAGGCGGGCGTTTGCGGCCTGCAGGGCCGCCACCTCACCGCCTTGATCGCCCGGACCCGGGACCGATCTCGCCGCCACCGCTGACCCACGACCCCTGCGCCCACGGCGCGCGGTCGGGACCTTGGGAGGAGGCATGACGACACTCCCCTCCGAGTCGGAGCTGCCGCCCTTGTACAGGGGGCGCTTCCGGGCACTCGGGGGAAGGATCTCCTCCCTCTCCCTGACATTCAGGGCCACCGTCAGAGCCTTCGCCGCAGGGTGCGGCTCAGACTCCTCGGCGGCCTCGGCAGCCGAGCTGCCCTCCTCCATACTGGACGGCTCTGTGGCATTGCCGCCCTCGTCCCGGCTTCGGTCGACCTCCTCGTCGGACGGCTCTGCGGCTTGCCCGCCCTCGTCCGACAGCTTCTCCAGGGCCGTATCGGCATCGGAGCTTCTGCGGCTCTCCAACGACGGCCCTGATGTATTAACTATTTAACTAATCATCATGAAATTTTCTATACTCAAGGTTACAGAGAAGGATATAAAAAGTCCTATATGTTGAATCCCTGTGCCTATTAGTTAAAACTCTACAGAAGTTGAAATTTTACTATATTATCTTCAACTAAATTGCCACTTACTTATAAGTGGAAACACTGTCAAGTTCTAACATTTAGAGATTATAAAAATGACATAAATGAAACACATCTTGTATCAACATTAGCAGAGGTACGTACGTGAGGGCACTTCATAATTGAGGATCAAGTGACTAAACGCGCGCAGGTTCCATATCTACGAATATTTACGGATCACATTTTTATATACTTATGTGTTTATATATTCACATATATAAAACCCTGATATGTGAATAATAAAATGTATTCTATCTAACATCGTTTAACTACTTTTATTTCTAAAGAACCCGATTACGATCGAAAAATTATTGTCACAAGTGGGATTCGAACCCATACCTATAGGAAATCCGTTCCAACCGTGCTGCCACTTACAATGTGTAAACAATGTCGGGTAGATGGCACACGTCTCCTTAAAGACGAAAATATAATACGATGCGAGAATTGAATGTCCTACCTACAATAGTTCACGGTGGTGTAAGTGGCAGCACGATTGCAACGGGTTTCCAATAGGTGTGGGTTCGAGTCCCGCTTATGCCAATCATGTTTCGCTCGTAATCAAGTTTTTATAAATAATCAAGCATATTAAATGCTAAATTTCAGCAATTTGTACTTTTATTTCAATTACTTGGGTAATCTTCTTTCATCGTGCATATTGCGAAAGTTATAGCAACAATTTGATGACCAGTTGCCTGCCTGAAGGATTGACAAGAATTGACCCTTGGGATTCTAATTGTTGACCAAACAGCTTCAGATGGAGTTGACCAAGGTCAATATAAAGCTCTTAATTATCTTTTACAAGACCCACGAGCAAATTAAGTGTTTGTAGCATTCGTAGCCCTCACCATGCAGCATATAAAAAGCGACTCCAACATTTATTATATCTCAATTAGCATATCTCAATTATCAAGTATTCGATCTATGTATTGTTCAAGTTATATCTCTCCCTTACTTTAAAATAACCCGAGGAATTTAGAATATATATATATATATAGGCTTACCGACCGCATTCGCAACGACGACGTAAGAGAGCGAGTAGGTATGAAAGAGAGTATTGGTGTAAAGATGCGAAAGGAAGTGCTCCGATGGTTCGGACATATGGAAAGAATGCCGAACAAACGTCTGGTTAAGAAGATATACAATGCGAAAGTGGAAGGATGTAGGTACCGGGGCAGACCGAGACCCACCTATCTAGACCAGATTGGTCACGTACTGAAAGCAAGTGGAGTCAAGAGTCTCCGAAACTGGCAAGTGTGTATGAAGAGAATTATGAATGTTGAAGAAGCGAGTGAAGTATGCAAGGGTAGAGTTCTCTGACACTCTGTTCTCTCTGCTTACCCTGCAAGGGATATGGCGTGATGATATGTATGTGTATGTATGTATATATATTTAATTTAAATTATATGTATGTAATTTAAATTGCAGGTACTTATTACGTTCTGGTGTAGTAAAAGTAGCAATTGTTTTCGACGGTCCAGGCTCACTTACATTTTAGTAAGGAAGCCTAACGCGGAGTCTGAATAGCTATGTAGTATATAGATAGATTATTTCCAGTACGAAAATGTGAAGTTTTCCGCTATATAAAACTCACAATACATAAATATGAAATTTCCCATCAAGTAATGTGTGGGTAAAACAACTAAGGAAATTGGCCTTGACCCGAATAGTATTTCCTTAGTAATCTGTACGACACCGGCGGATAGAAAAGGAGTAATATTTTACTGTACTTAGTTTTTCACTATACGGATAATATACAAAAAATAATATAAATCATACTACGCTTGTGGTTATTCTAACGAGTCACAGTACAATGTATGCAATCCATGTAGTATTTAACACTACAAAGTAATATTATTGGTGTACTCTAGTCTCTCTAACAAGTTGCGGTTGTGGTAAACATTTTATTACTCTGTACTAGTTATGTCAAAATTTGAAGTCTCAGAGTAAAAAATTGACATACTATCTCTATGATTGAAATACAGGTTGTTTTTTTTTTGACTGGACTTAGACAATGAACCGACATGACTGACGACTAAAATATAAATCTATTATAATTTTTTAAACTTATTTTACTTGACATTGGCGAAGTTGTGGTTAATCACTCACAGAGGCCATTCATTAAGAAGAAGAAGAAGAAGAAATACAGGTTCACTTTTGACGGGAATTTGAAAACGTCATGTGGTGCTCTTGTATTATATTCGATATCTTGGTATTTTAACGTGTTATATTAGATAATTTTGATGGCATTTTATGTAATATGAAGCGGTGGAACTACTAGGATGCAGTGAATATCATATAAAAGTGCTTTACAACGTTTTCGTTTTCCATCAAAATTCCCACAAGATAGCATTAACAGTGTGGCCATAGTATATTATCTATGGTGTGGCCATTGCACTGTTAATGGCGACAATTTGACTTAGACAATGACTAACTTGAAAGACGTTTCGAACTTGAACGACGTTCACGTTTTTAACGTGAAAATATTTATAACTTGACACTGGCACCAATAGCTCGTATATGTATCTGATTGTCAATATATAAGAAGAAGAAGAAGAAGAAATACAGGTATTTTTTATATTATATAATATCCAATGAAGTCATCATCATTCTCCTATTCTTATCCCAATTACTTGGGGTCGATACAGTATGTCTCTTTTTTAATAGTACATATTATAAAAGTTATTGGCGATAGTTCTATGACCAGCCACCTGCCAGACGTCAACTCTCCTTGGGAATGTAATTGTTGACCAAACAGCATCAGATAGAGTTGGCCCAGTTCGTTATAAGGCTCTTAGTCGTCTTTTACGACATCTACGAGCATAGTAAGGGTTGGTAGTATTAGTAGCCGCTACCACACAGCATCATATTTAGTGAATTATGGTAGTTATTTTCTTTTGCAGTTAATATACGGTTCATTGTTGGGTACGTGTTTTCAAAATAATGAAAGAAAAATTAGGCTACTACTCACGAAATATGTTGGCCTACATTTATGAGTTACTTTTCACTTACAATATTAACAAATTATAGCCTTAATTTTGTCATATGAAACCCATGGATAGGAAGAAACAGAGAAGAAGAAGAATGTATATATATAAAATAAAGCATATTAAGAAATATTCAATTAAACCAAATCTTAATGGTAAGATAGCAATTTGTAACAAATAATTAATTAAAACTGATTTTATGTGCTCTTTTAATTGGTGTTTTCAATATATTTACGCATCAAAACTGCTGACTTCCATGAATGATATAACATCTTAAACATTCTGATTATTTTATTACAGGTATATAGATCTAGACCTCGTTATGAGCTTTAGAATATCAAAAAATGTAATAGGTAATGTTAATTAAGGCTAATTGCTATTAGCTCATGGTGTCAGAGAATAATCTTCTTAAATCCATCGGGATGCCTTACTAAATAATGGTCTTGTGACCACTTTCAACGGTGAGCGCCTGCCTAAGTGAGATAGCAGGCCGTATTTACTCTGATCACTCTCACCCTCCGCGAACTGTCAAAAGCCGCGTTGTCATTAATTTGATTTCTAAGCTTTAAATCTTCTATGATTCCTTTCTTTAAATATATTCCTATTTTTCATCTAACTGTTAAACATAAACCAAAATTCTTTTTATAGCCTCTTTGATCAGATTAATATAATAAGTATATGTTATTTTTATTTTTTTTCTCTTGCACTCTAATTTAATATAGACCCTCAGTCATTAGTAGAGAAAGAAACGATAATATATTGATTTTTTTATTATCATCATTATCATAATCATCTCAGCCCATATATGTCCCACTATTGAGCTCGGGCCTCCTCCATAATACATACATACATACATATCATCACGCCATATCCATTGCAGGGTAGGCAGAGAGAACAGAGTGCCAGAGAACTCTATCTCTGCATACTTCACTTGCTTCCTCAACATTCATAATTCTCTTCATACACGCTCGCCGGTTTCGGAGACTCTTGACTCCACCTTCCTTTAGTACATGACCGATCTGGTCTAGGTAGGTTAGTCTCGGTCTCCCTCAGTACCTACATCCTTCCACTTTCGCATTGTATATCTTCTTAACCAGACGTTCGTTCGGCATTTTTTCCACATGTCCGAACCATCGGAGCATGCCCTTTCGCATCTTTACACCAATACTCTCTTTCATACCTACTCGCTCTCTTACGTCGTCGTTACGAATGCGGTCGGTCAGCCTAACTCCACAGATTTTCCGCAGAGATCGCATTTCGACCGCATTAATTTTACTTTCATACTCTTTCCTGCATACCCAACTCTCGCTTCCATACAGTAATGTTGGGACAAGCACTGCGTTATGTATTGCTACAAGTGCCTTCTGGCTGAGGTGGTGGCTGTCGAGAAGTTGCTCCAACGCTCCGTTCACTCTATTTCCCGCATTCACTCTTCGCTCTATATCAGTGGTGTACCTTCCATCTCGGCTAAATCCACATCCAAGATATACAAATTCATCCACTTGCTCTAGTATATCATTACCTATTGTTACTCTTACATCTGTTCTGGCTTCGTCTCTTTCAAAGACCATTACTTTGGTTTTGCCCACATTCACGCGTAGACCCCTTTTCTTACAATCTTCTGTCATTGTGTCGACTAGGGTCTGCAGGTCAGTCGCTGACTGTGCCAGCAGGACTGCATCATCTGCATAAAGCAGAGCAGTGACCACTGAGTCGCCCATCTGGACTCCCACATTCATATCGTTCAACCTTTGGAGACATTTATCCAGATATATGATAAACAGCCTGGCTGACAGAACGCACCCCTGCTTAACGCCGATATTGACGTCAAACCAAGGCGACATTCCATCATCCAGCCGCACACAGGCTCTACAGCCCATGTAACTGGACTGCACAGCCTGTAGCAGTTTACCGTTAATACCATACTCCGGTAAAATGTCCCAAAGTTCATTTCGTACAACCATGTCAAATGCTCTCTCCAGATCCACAAAACTGCAGAAAACCCTCTGACCTAGAGCCAGATGCTTCTCCACAATGTTGCGCAGAGAGAACACTTGATCCATGCATCCCCTTCCACTCCTGAAACCTCCTTGTGTCTCACACAGTAAACCATCGGACACCATCCTCCATCATCATCACCACCATCACCATCCTCCACCATCACCATCCTCCACCATCCTCATTCTCCTTTCAATAATTTTACCATACACTTTTGCTGCCAAGCTGGTCAAGCTTATGGCTCTGTAATTTGCGCAGTCATAACGTGAAGGAAGGGTAATTGAAGGAAGGGAAGGGTAATTGACCTACTATACCACGTTGGTCAGACATATTGGTATAGGATTTTGTTTCGAGTTTTCCTGCTCTCGCATAGATGTTATATGCGTTTTATATCCTTTAGTCGTCTTGTACGGTAACCCACGCGTAAGATAGGGGATGGTGAATTATATTCTTACTCCGTCACCACACGGAAATATTATTTATTACCATACAAAATGCTTACTATATTTAATTATTTCATATACTTTATAATAGCAAGCACTTATGAACACGTTGTGTTTTATAGAGAAACTAGAGAGCTGTCTTCAGCCCGCTTACCTCATTGCCGGATAAGTAATCACTGTAGTATCATACACTAAAACCTTCTCCGAAACACGTTGCATCTTATGATATATGTATTATTCCGATCAGTAGAGTAGTTTTCGCAGTATAATCGAATATAAAAACCGGCTCCCTATTTATTAGTATAAGATATACATCATATTTTTCTCTCAGTATATTTCATCTTGCGTTATAACATGAAATTAAATTGAACTAGGAAATTCCGTTTCATTGTCTCAAATATATTTTTGTATTGTGTAGCTTCCTTATATGAATTCTACTACACCAATCCTTGTATAATACTATTATTTACTGCAGACTAATTAATATTTTTGCGCACTACATCGCATTTTTTTATTATACTTAAAATTATAATTGATTTTTTTAAATTTTGTTTTATTCATTCATTAGTTATATTTATTATAAACTACGTTATAAATTATATTAAAAATATTTTATAATAAATTAGTGTCAGTATAATATGCAACTTTATCGTTAACAAGGAATTTTGCCAAGCAATTTTTCGTATGGGTATATTTGACTAGTTATTTGTACTTCGCGTATGATACCGGGATAAAAATAAAAAATGTCACCACCTTTTACTGCCCCCCGTAGGAATCGTAAAAACAAAGTTACTTATATTTTGTTGCTCTCATAATCATCATTGTTATCTTAGCTCATATACAGCCAACTAATGGGCTCGAGCCATCTCCAAAGTAGGAGGGTAACTGACCTGATGTACGACACTGGTCCGACGGGTTGGTGCAGCGTTTTATCTTATAGTTTTTATTTGCATGTGATATCTTTCTAATCGTATTTTACAATATCCACGGGCAAGATAGGAGGTAGTAAATTATGTTCCTACTTCGTTACTATATTAAAAAATGCATTAATCCGTATTGTTAGGTTTATTATTTGAGCAAAAGTTTTTATTAACTTAATATTGGATATGCCAACGCACTTTAATAGTGGTAGGACCACGTTGTTGACAGTCCGTCCGGGGTAGTACCACACTCTCGCAGAAGATCGACGTCTGAGTAATGGCAACGTGCTTTTGCGCTTCGTTCGTCGAGCGACAGAGCCGGCAGCCCAACTGGGTGGGTATGGGATTTGTATTGGTAGGCAGCGGCCTGGCTATACTTCTTGATATTGCAAAGATCCATGGGCGGCGGTAACACTTGCCATCAGGTGTTGCTCCTTTGCCGCCACAAGCAATAAAAAAAAATAGAACACACATTTGTTTGTTATTTTTTTTAATTTTTTAACTATATTGAATAGTCGATCCACTTAAAATTTGCATAGTCATTTGGTATATAGAAAAAGTTATAGGATACCTTTTATCCAGGGAAATAGTGCTGTTCCCGAGTTATACACCAATTGAAAATCTACATCAATACGAGTGAAGCCGTGGACATAGTCAGTAGTATATAAAAACAAATATAGAAACATTTGTTCATTCGTCTATACAAAAACAGGCCATACTCAATCAAATTAACGTCAAGACAAGTTGTTATTAGAACATTTCGGTCAGAATGTCAGCCAACGTCTGTTCCACTTACTAGTCACTTAGTTGTGTACTAATAACTTTCATTTTTTGTAATAATGTTCGTTATATCATATTTTTTGCTAGGAATGATTTGCTATTTCAAACATTGACGTTTCATGTATTGCAATTTATTATTTTGTAATATTAATTTCATTGCGTGCAATACCATACTTTATTCATTGTAACATTAGATTTATAACCTATATGCGACTGTGTTAATTATTCGGTTTGTATCTGTTTCTTTAACCTATTATCCGTACCATTACGGAGTTTAAGACTCTTCCACAGTGTGAAGGTAAGGGGCTACTAACACATGATGGAAAAGTTAGCAAAGTTAGTTAGATTTCTGTTTCGAGTTTTTCTTCTCTCACTGTGAATGAATGTTAGCAAATAACACCCATTGGCTTACATGCATCAATTCGTGGTTTTTCTGAAACATAAGTAGGAAAAAATTTTCTTCCCGTGACCATGAACGCTGTAAAGTGTTCGAAACGTTGGGAAATTTAAATTTAAATGCAGGCGTGATAGAATACGTAAAACTAGTTTTATTTCAAATGTATAATACTCGCGTAAACATTGAATTTTTTTTGTCATTAAGTTTTTCTTCTAATAATTAATCATCATCATCACAGCCCATAAATGTCCCACTGTTGAGCTCGGGCCTCCTCCGTAATGATAGGGAAATTACTATACCGCGCTCGTCAGACGTGTTGGTGTACGTATCAATTTTAATGTATTATACGCCATTTTTAAGATCAATTTCATCTTTAATGATGAGAAATGAATTTTTGAATGATATTTTTCATTGATTCTGTCGTCTGTATATATGTTTGTCAAAGTACTATATAGTAATCACTAACGTAATAAATCCTCTACTAACGGTACGAAGATTAGTTAGTTATATA
Organism: Lymantria monacha; assembly: GCA_905163515.2. Taxonomy (NCBI): domain Eukaryota; kingdom Metazoa; phylum Arthropoda; class Insecta; order Lepidoptera; family Erebidae; genus Lymantria; species Lymantria monacha. The sequence goes on from LR991082.1 coordinate 23,204,925, forward strand.
TTTAGTTTCATATATTGCAAGATGTGGAAAAATAATCTTTATAATATTGATTATAACCTTTACCACAAGACAGTACTAGAGCAATATAAATATTAATTTGAAAATGTAGACCGCAATAAAAATACGTGACGTAAATATCTTAAAATAGAATTTAACTTATTTAAACTTCAATCGGTTCGTATACCTATAGTGTACTTGAATTTTACAAAGAGACCAAAGTGTTACTATTCGTGACTGTGCAGCTGAATAATAAATAAATAGAGCGGCAGTTAGTGGCAGCGTGTGGGTGACGAGGCTTGCTTTCAACACATTATCCACCTACATAGCCTGAACACTTTTTTTATCTCTACGCCATCTCCATATTTTATTTAACTAGAGTACATGAAATGACACCGTGTCTTTTGAGTCAATGTTTTCAATGGCCACATTTTATTTGAGATGGTAATATTTTCAATGTTTTATTGCAAGTATAAACCTAATTGTTCGTGTGGTGATGGACTAATAATACCATTCAGCACCTCCTCTCTTACCTATTATCGAGAGTCAAGAGAATTTAAACTCTAAATAATATATTTTTAATATGCATCATCCGTGTAGTTGTTAGTAGTAGGAATACAATTCACCAAACCCTTTTTTTATCCGTAGTTATCATAACAGACGACTAGGGAATATAATAGGCACAAAACATCTATGTAAGAAAAAAAACTGAGAATAAACCCTATAACAACCCAGCTGACCAGCGTGGTATAGTAGGTCAATTTCCCTCCTATTATGGAAGAGGCTCGAGCTCAGCAGTGGGACATATATGAGCCGAGATGATGATAAAGAAAATACTAATTATAATATTATATTGCTATTAGTACCGAAGTATAATTAATTTTTCAATATATTAATTTTAGAAGATATAACTTATATTTGAGAAAATATTTCGGCATTATTTAACCTATTTGTCGAAGCTATGACACATAATAATGTTATAAGTTTAAGCAATCATAATTATATCGGCTAATAATATCAACGACAAACGGTTGATCTCACTGTCTGAAGAAAGCTGACAATTTCTATGATAACAAAACTTTAAATAATATTGTATGTGATTATTAAATGTCGAAAGAATTTAAAATAAAGACGTGGTAACCTAAAATAATAATAATTATGTACGTAAGTTTATTTTTTTCATTAGTGTGGTCGCGGAGTAAAAATACAATTCACCACTCCCTATCTTGCCCGTGGGTGATCGTAAGAGACGACTAAGGGATATAAAAGGAATATAACATCTATGCTAGATACGGAAAACTAGAAACAAAACCCTTAAGCATCACGTCTGACCAGCTTGGTACAGTAGGTCAATTTCCCTCCCATTACGGAGAAGGTGCGAGCCCAGCAGTGGGATATATATGAGCTGAGACGACGTAAGTTTCTCGTATTATAACAGAGTAAAAATACAATTCACCTATCTTTTTTCTTGCCTATAGGTGTCGTAAAAGACGACTAAGGCATATATATATATATATATATATATATATATATATATATATATATATATATATATATATATATATATATATATATATATATATATGCAGATAACGTGAAACAAGAGTAGAAAACCTTGAATTAAAAAGATTATACCATCTGTCATCTGTCTGATCAGCATGATATAATAACTTAATTCCCTCGCAATATGAAGGGGCCTCCAGCTCAGCAGTAGGGATACTGATGACATGTGTAAAGACGTAAATAATCCTCTATAACACTATTATGTTGCTGTGTGTATATTTAAAATTATTTTTGGGTATTACAAATTTAATTATTTAGTAAAAGTAAATAGTGCACTTTCCGTGTGTTGACGGAGTCAGAATACAATTCACCACCCCCTATCATACCCGTGGGTAATCGTACGAGACGAGTAACGGATATAAAACACATTAATATCTATGTAAGAGAAGGAAAACCCGAAACAAAACCCTATACCAACACGTCTGACCAGCGTGATATAGTAGGTTCTCCTTACCCTCCCAATATGGAGGAGGCTCGAGCCCAACAGTGGGATATATATGAACTGAGATGATGATGATGAAATAGTGCACAAAGCATTCATTATTATTCGTATGTTTCATCCATCAAAATAGAGAAATTTACTGCTGGATACGTATAGGACTTTTCCAAGGAGAAATTATAACTATAATTGCCATACTTGCTATACTTAAATAATTGATTGACGATCATAATCCTTACTAATATTATAAATGCGAAAGTAACTCTGTCTGTCTGTCGCTCTTTCACGCCAAAACTACTGAACTGTTCTGAATGAAATTTGGTACACAGACAGTCTAGAGCCTGATAAAGGACATAGGCTTTTTAATGCAAATAAGGGTTGTAAAAGGGAATGAAAGTTGTAAGGAAGTAGGTATCGTCATTTTTAAAGCCACAAGCTGCTTGAAACTTATTTCTGGCTATTGATTAGACATTAACAAATATGACATTAACATTTTGTAAAAAAATCACCCTTAAGGGGTAAAATAAAAATAGGGAATGAAAAACTTTTGGAAAGTAACCTTTTACGCGGGCGAAGCCGCGGGCGGAAGCTAGCACATAATATGTTTCCCAAGACAATACTACTATTATTCTTTTAGCGATCCCTCGGTAATTTTTTATGTATACTACAGGAAAGTAATGGTTGAAGATAGAATATATTCGTAACCCGTCACCGCACGTTTGTTTAATATCTAGAGCAAATTACGTTACGAAGATAAACACTGAGTTTATGGTTGTAAGATTAATTAATCAAAAAGTAAGCGTATGTTGAAAAGTAACTTCCTGTTAGCGTAAATTTGTAATCAACATATACCGCCATTGCAAAAGTATATTTATGTATGTTTATATAAAAAGATTTCCTCGTTGTTTCAGTTGTAGAATCATTCGATTGCTAATCGTGAAATCTTAAGTTCGAATTCTAGTACAGGCAAAAACCTTTTTTTATGGTATTACATTTTCAAAAGTCGAAAACGTCTGCACTGTCCGAGGGATGACTAATACCTCTAAACGAGCAATTCTTGTATATATATATATATATATATATATATACAAGAATTGCTAATGCAATAATTGTTATTAAATTTAGCATGCAAGGGGTACCTAGGGCGATTAATCGATTTAATTAAGTTCCATCTATAGAAAATGTCATTTTTTTTTTCAGTGTTCTCAGCCAACGAAAATATTTATTTTTTAGAATATGAAGGCCAATTTTGACTCTGTCATTGAGAATAAACTTAGCTCAACTGGGCAATCGAGCAATCTAATTGAACAACTCCGGTTCGGTCTTGGCCTTTTTAATATCTTTCCTTTTTTAATTTTGTATTTTTCATTATTTTGTCAATTTCTAGTACATACATACATATCATCACGCCATATCCCTTGCAGGGTAGGCAGAGAGAACAGAGTGCCAGAGAACTCTATCTCTGCATACTTCACTCGCTTCCTCAACATTCATAATTCTCTTCATACACGCTCGCCGGTTTCGGAGACTCTTGACTCCACCTTCCTTCAGTACATGACCGATCTGGTCTAGGTAGGTTAGTCTCGGTCTCCCTCAGTACCTACATCCTTCCACTTTCGCATTGTATATCTTCTTAACCAGACGTTCGTTCGGCATTCTTTCCACATGTCCGAACCATCGGAGCATTCCCTTTCACATCTTTACACCAATACTCTCTTTCATACCTACTCGCTCTCTTACGTCGTCGTTACGAATGCGGTCGGTCAGCCTAACTCCACAGATTTTCCGCAGAGATCGCATTTCGACCGCATTAATTTTACTTTCATACTCTTTTCTGCATACCCAACTCTCGCTTCCATACAGTAATGTTGGGACAAGCACTGCGTTATGTATTGCTACACGTGCCTTCTGGCTAAGGTGGTGGCTGCCGAGAAGTTGCCCCAACGCTCCGTTCACTCTATTTCCCGCATTCACTCTTCGCTCTATATCAGTGGTGTACCTTCCGTCTCAGCTAAATCCACATCCAAGATATACAAATTCATCCACTTGGTCTAGTATATCATTACCTATTGTTACTCTTACATCTGTTCTGGCTTCGTCTCTTTCAAAGACCATTATTTTGGTTTTGCTCACATTCACGCGTAGACCCCTTTTCTTACAATCTTCTGTCATTGTGTCGACTAGGGTCTGCAGGTCAGTCGCTGACTGTGCCAGCAGGACTGCATCATCTGCATATAGCAGAGCAGTGACCACTGAATCGCCCATCTGGACTCCCACATTCATATCGTTCAACCTTTGGAGACATTTATCCAGATATATGATAAACAGCCTGGCTGACAGAACGCACCCCTGCTTAACGCCGATATTGACGTCAAACCAAGGCGACATTCCATCATCCAGCCGCACACAGGCTCTACAGCCCATGTAACTGGACTGCACAGCCTGTAGCAGTTTACCGTTAATACCATACTCAGGTAAAATGTCCCAAAGTTCCTTTCGTACAACTGTGTCAAATGCTCTCTCCAGATCCACAAAACTGCAGAAAACCCTCTGACCTAGAGCCAGATGCTTCTCCACAATGTTGCGCAGAGAGAACACTTGATCCATGCATCCTCTTCCACTCCTGAAACCTCCTTGTGTCTCACACAGTAAACCATCGGACACCATCCTCATTCTCCTTTGAATAATTTTACCATACACTTTTGCTGCCAAACTGGTCAAGCTTATGGCTCTGTAATTTACGCAGTCATAACGTGAACCCTTGTTTTTAAACAAAAGCACGATGACTGCGCTATTCCAGTCCCCGGGAACCATTCCCGAGTTCCAACATAAATTGAGGAGCAACAGGAACGCCTCCCGGACACAGGAGCCACCAAGCTTGATCATCTCGGCAGACACCATATCAATGCCCGCTGCCTTACCATTTTTCAAACTTCTTATCGCCCATTCAACTTCATCCATACTGATGCCATCGGAGGACGCCGTTGTCGAATGTTGATCTACTAAACCACATGCGACACCGGCGCCAACCGTAGCATCCGCATACATATCGCCAAAATATTCACTCCATCGGCTTAACACGTCTTGTGTTTGTGTAAGAATGTCTCCACCTTTAGACCTTATTTTATTCATTCTGAAGGCTGACCAACCACCCCGAGACTTCTTCACCCCCCTCCAAAAGAGTTTGGTGTTACCCTCGAAGTTTTTAGTCAGCCTATCTTCTGCACTCATATTTACTCTATCACGTTTCTCTTTCACTAAGGCCTTGGTGTCATTCTTACATTGCCGATATATTTCTTTCTTCTGTTCAGTCATACTGTCATTCAGATTCAAAGAAGAGACATAGTCCAGCCACGCTTTCTTCTTTTGCTCTACGGAAGCTGCCACTTCCGCATCCCACCATGCATCACCAATTTCTAGTCTAGTTAATTTCTAGTCAATTTCTAGTATCTAATAATATTTTCTAGAAAACGCTTAAAAGAAACTACCGGGCTAAGCTCGGTCATCGTGATATTAGTGTGTTAATATACCTACATTCTATAATGCCGAACTAAAAGATGCATGATGAAATATGTGTTACACTGGTTGCTATTTCTTCAGTATGAAACTAATATCACTACAATTATATCACTAATATCACGCATGCAATAACGGTTCATATGTTAGAGAAATTTAGTACAATATGTATGCAAGTAGGTTCCCATTGCTCTGATTTATTCAAATTGCGGATTGAACGTCTATTGCTACTCACAGTAAAAGCTACAGCAATAGATAACTACATTGTTCTGAAGTGCACACTGATATTGCTCAGGGGATGAATGCTCGGATGGATAAAGCGCTGTGCGTTTTACTGAAGTTCAATACATACATTGCTAATATTATATTCAATATGCGCTGAAATAGAAATAAAACAGATGCAATAACTTATAGTTGATATTATCCTAATTTACATTTTTGCAGTGCTGTGTGGTAGCGGCTACGAATACTACCAACCCTTACTTTACTCGTAGATGTCGTAAAAGACGACTAAGAGCTTTATAACGCCCTGGGCCAACTCCATCTTATGCCGTTTGGTCAACAATTATATTTCCAAGGAGGGTTGACGTTTGGCAGGCGGATGGTCATAAAACCATTGCCAATAACTTTTACAATATGTACTATAAAATAAGAGTACATATTGTATCGACCCCAAGTAATTGGGATAAGAGTAGGAGAATGATGGTAACTCTAATTTACATAAATCGACTCAGTATGTTTTGTAGTATAATTGGAAAGAAAATAAATCAAAACGCATAGCGTTTTGCCTGAGATGTAAGATAGGAGGTACGTCTACTCTAATTGAGAATCTAACGATAATCAGACGCGCAAGTAGAAATTGTTGCTTTTTGTCACCTTCTATGACATCCAACAACGTTATGACTTTATTATATCTACTAGAAATAAGAGAAATTATTAATAAAAGAAAATTTAGGATTGACAGACTTAACTGAAAAGATACCAAACTACCGTGCCAAATGTCATGGGTTGGATTCCCATACGGGACAATACTCTGTCCGATCCAAAAACTGTTGTTTTGTATGACTCAGAACTACACTTTGTGGATTGCTCAAAGTATTATCCTGCGTAGGAATCGAATCCACGGCACTGGCACGGAAGGTCGGTATCTTAACTAATATGCCATCTGTGCAGTAAGTTTTTTATTTCTTTGATTTCTTCAATTATAATTTCTTTAATTATATATTTGTAGTCCCCCGCAATACAAAGATTGTTTACATAATGCAAGGTGTCTTAATTAAAAAAGTATAAGATAGTACATACCTTGACACTGCGTGTTTTTTATAATAAACAGCAGGAACGTAGTAATAACAAATCTCCAACGTCGCCTCCCCATTGTCGTAATTAATTTTCACCGTGTCATTTGTATTAAAACACACGTAACTGGAAGTTGATTAAAGTTCATTAGATTTTCCTTGAAGTATGGAGAACGCCATGTTCGGCAATAGAAAATAGGACAGCGGCTGCTACGACATGCCGTTAACTCTGTCACATCTGAAACAAATAAAAAAAAACCTTTAAATCTTTGGTACATCTACAAAATCTAAGTAATGGTCGCTATTTCTTTTTGGTTTTCTTAGCCAAAGAAATGCTAACGAAACCATATTATCTAGACTTCACTGTCAATTCTCTTTTAGGAAGCTGTGTGTCATAAACTGACTATGAATATCCATTTAAAAAAATAATTATATCCTTATAATTTTTAATATTTTCCATGCGATGACGGAGTAAGAACACAATTCACCACCCCCGTATCTTACTCGTGGGTGATTGTAAAATGCGCATATATGCAAGAGAAGGAAACCTCGAACCTAAAACATAGAGTTTAGTTTCAACAACACCAACACATCTGAATAGCGTGGTGTAGTAAGTTAATTTTCCTCCCATTATGAAGGAGGCTCGAATTCAACAATGGGATATATATGAGCTGAGAGCATGATGATGACGAATTTATGTATGATATGCTAGAACTACTATATAAAATTTCACATGAGTTAAGTCACACAGACTATCTGATTGCACGAGTCCAGTAATACTGTAGTCAATCTCCTAAAAGCAAAAGAAAATTCTTTAATTCACAGCCCCAGCTGTTACTACGTCATACAAAAGTAGGTTAAGAGATTCATAAAAACATTGATATCGCGTAAATATTTTATGATCAATAAACCGACTGGATGTGTCGTTTTTAATCAGATAATTAAATTAAATATACATTTAAAATGTAATTTTGATACCAACTTTATGTTATATCGTAATGGGTCTAAATTATAATGTGATTTTTTGTATGTTAAAAGATTCAATAGCACTTTTGTCATATTTTGATGAAACATTATATATATTGTTATATAACTTCTACGAAATAATAATGAAATAATTAGCAGTTCAAAATAAGCTGATTACCGTTTACCCAGTAGACAGTGTTGGGTAGCGACGCTAAATCTAACTCGGTAAAATCATCATCTAAATTTTATGTTCATAGACTATTATAGATAATTTAAATACAATTATTCATATATCACCATAATTATCTTATTTTCAACCCAAGGGGTCGACGCAATCTGTATTCCGTTTCCATAGTACATATTGCAAAAGTTATTTGCTTTAGTTTTATGACCGGCCGCCTGCCTGATGTCAATCCTCCTTGGAAATATAATTGTTGACCAGACGGCATCAGAAGAAAGTTGGTCTAGATGAAAGGCTCTTGCTCATCTTTTAAGATATAAAGTAAAAGTTGATAGTATTTGTAGCCGGACTACAGAGTACTTAATTATTATTATTATTTATAATTATTCATGTGTATTGATTCATATATTCTATATATGAATGAATTTATATATTTTCTTCATTATTCATCTGTTTGGTGACAGAGTAAAAATATAATTCACGTAATTATTCACGTAAAAGTTTAGAGTAAAAGTCCCTATCTTATCCGTGGGTAAGATTCGACTAAGGGACGCAATCAAATGACATCACTGCAAGAGAAGGAAAACTCGACTTAAACCCTATACCAACCAATTCTGTCAGAATGGTATTGTATGTCAATTCCCTTCTCGATAAGGCTACAGCCCAGTAGTGGGACGTTTATGAATTGAGACGAATATATTCATTTAACGACGTGAACAGTGATTGTGTATAATAAAAATCCTTATTATAAATAAAAAGTTTAATAAAATGTCTTATGATTTGTTTAGTAACAGTGCAGAGCTTAAATACAACTATTCAAGCGCAAAATTAGTTAGCGTAAATAATCGTAATAGGATATCTATCTGACACTAAGTTTAATACAATTAATAAACTATTGAATGACGACCATTCTACAAGCAACTTATGATGGAGATGAAAGGTAGAGAAAAACTTTGGCAATAGTTTTGTTCAACAATAACGATAATGAATATTTACTTTAAGAATACTTACTTAAACATTCTGGTTCCTAAAATACAGCTCACGCTAGTTTGGGAGCCAGAGATTTGTTAATATGTTAATGGCATAATAAACATTTTTATTATTTACTAGTTTCTGCCCGCGGCTTCGCCCGCGTAAAGGTTACTTTCCTAAAGTTTTTCATCCCCTATTTTTATTTTACCACTTAAGGGTAATTTTTTTTACAAAATTTTATGTCATATTTATTTAAGTCTAATTAATAGCTTCTGGCTTAAAAAATGACAATACTTCCTTACAACTTTTCGTCCCCTTTTACAAACCTTTTTTTGCATTAAAAAGTAGCCTATGTCCTTTGTCAGGCTCTAGACCATCTGTGTACCAAATTTCATTAAGTTCGGTTCAGTAGTGTTGGCATGAAAGAGCGACAGACAGACAGAGTTACTTTCGCATTTATAATATTAGTAAGGAAGTAAGGATTATTACTACTTTAAGAATACATTGTTCAAAGGTGACATAAGCGTATTTCTAAGATTATATTATTCAAAGGTGACACATTATCACTAAGATTATATGACAAACATATCAAGAATGAAACTTCAACAAAACCAATAATTGTCAACGGTATATCAAGCTAAACGATATCTTTGATATTTTATCCTACCCATTTGTATGTTGGCTTTTTATTGAACCTTTTAACAAGTTCAATTATGTTAAGATTTCTAAATAATAATGCGCATTTTCATTAAAATTTATTTAATGTATTCTATTATGTTTTAATATTTGAAACTTTAACATAATAAAAATTATTACTATCCTGGCATTTTAGAAAATTTCTACATTCAAATGTATATTAAAATTAATATTCGATACTGAAGTGTATAGATAATGACATTACGATAACTAACCTTTACAATAACTACGATAAGTTGGACGTCAAACAAGTGTATGAATGCTGTTGTTCGTACAGCAATAACAAAATTACAATTGTCAAAGACAAAAAAGACCTTCAAATACCTTTTTTTTTATTGCTTATGGAGGCAAACGAGCAGACAGCACACCTGATGGTAAGTGTCTCTGCCGCCCATGGACCTTCGCAATACCAATGGTATAGCTAGGCCGCTGCATACTAATACAAACCCCAAACCCACCCCAGTTGGGCTTCCGACTCTCACGCTCATCGAACGAAACGCAATAGCACATTGCCATTACTCAGACGTCGATCTTCTGCGGGAGTGTGGTACTACTCCGACGAACCGGCCCGCGGCTGTAGACAGAGAACTGTCCATAGCGTGGTCCTACCACTATTAAAATATATATACCTATCATATTATTTAGAATCGATAACTTATCAATATCTCGATTACATTTCATAATAGAATTTCAATAGTTTCGTAATACAAGTTTGAATTTTAAGGTTCAATACACAGATGCCTGCTTAGACACTTTAGACTGAATAACTGACATAGCGGTTAAGATGGACCTACGGTGCTAAGTGTCGTGGGTTTGATTCCCATGTAGCCAGCCACAAAATTTTGACCTGGATGTAGTTTATGTTCATTAATTATATATTTGTAAAATTTCTTACAGTATAAGGATTCGTCTCCTCCTTTTTAAGTTTAGTAAAAATGCAAAGAAATACGTAAAATTTTGTCATAGATATCTGTAATTAATGTTATTTTAAATCGTTTTAATTATATGAAATATTTGTGCTACGGTAAGAATACGATGTAATTAGAAACTAATTATTATTAGACACTACATATTATCCTTTAAAACTGCCATTTTAATTAAAAGTTACATAAAAAGTGTAATTAACAACAAGTAATATATATCCATACAAACACTCCATTTCTTGTAGACATGCTAATAAGATACTTTATCCGCTACTCTGAACTTCAATAATATTACACATATATAAGTAGAGGTGACAGAACGAATAAGGTAGTACGGGACGTGAAATCATCCTAACCGAGCACTCGTTTTAACGACTTGATACTAGCGTAAAAAACCGTAAAATACCTATTTCCGTATTTCAGAGCTGTGCAAGTGACATTGTAAATATTGTTGAAAAAATTATAATTATATTATACCTGCTTTCGTTGGTAATTGAGTTGTGTTCCGGTGCTACTTTAAAAGGGTTTTGATGCTGTGAAGGGCATATTTTCTGTGACTGACTGCTAATTATAAATCTTCATTAATTGAAATTATCATAACAAAAATCGCTTGAGCATATTAATTAATAATAACATTCCTTTTTGTTTTTTCTTTACAGTACATACTTATCACTGTTTAGTATATACCCACTTCGCAATGGGAAGGAAATTGGCTTACTCTGCCAATGTGGATCTCGTGGGAAAGGAAATGGTGATAATTGTATTCATACTTCGTCAATACACGACACATTTAATTTAATATTGATCAATATTTAGGACTAATTATAATGATTTTATTTAAAGCCATTTTAAATAATGTGTACTCGTATTAATTTCATATTTGAAACCTCAAAGTAAAAATTTAATTAAAGTTTATCGCTATAAATAGCATAATATTAATGATAAAGCATATATATTAATATATTCTTAAAGTTAGCTGAGAACAATTTTTATCAAATTTTATTCATTGTATACAATTAAATAAGTATTGGTACACTACTAAGAAGCATTTCAATGTGAGGTTTCAGAAATAGGTACTATCAATATTTCTTAACATCGACAGTCACATCTTACAACAAAAATATCAACGGTTGTTATCGAGTGTGACTTCTGTACATCTAGTGACATCTATACACCCGGGACCATTATCGAAGGTAGTGAAACGTGCCGTGACGTCAGATAATGTCACGTAGGTATAAACATAGCGGCGATCGCCTCGCTCGCCTTGTGAAAGCGTCGCGTTCCGGCTCGACGAATCGTTTCTACAACACAACGCCATACCAATACGCATTCATGCGTTCTCATATATACTTCTAAGAATTCGCGTTATATTTTATTAAAATATAGAGAGTATTTATAGTTTTTTTTTTTTAAATTGCTGTAGTGGCTAGTACCCTTCGTTTTGTAATGCCAAGGATACAACAAATTCTCTTCCCATCGTAAAGTGAGGTTCGGCGCTCTAGTTATCGCTCTCACAGAGTAGAAGCAATTTGCTTAATATGTAAGTCAGTCTTCTCCGCAACTATGGTACTACCCGGCACTAGCCAGATACTACTGCAGGCAGAAAATGATCGGCAATGTGGCATGGCGCTAGAAAGTCCCAAACCTTTATCTGTAAAGGGTTAACGCAGATATGTTAGTATTATGTTTATTTATTGTTATTATTAACAAGGCGCCTATTTCTATCTACTGAAGCTCTAGATTCAGTGCTGACACGGGATTCTTTTTTTGTAAATTATTTTATAGTATCATAACTTTGCTCCAAAAAAAAAGGCAGCAAAGATGTACCGCACTAAAGGTAAATACCCAAGTTGGTAGCTGATAAAGAGCTGGCACTTACTAGTCTTAGGCTGCTGATATATCATCCCGGCCGACCGATCAAGATTCGGTCAGGTAATTTATATCTTCTAGCAAAAAGAAAAAGTGTTACCCAGAATTTGATACTACTAAGTGTTTTTATTCTCATCACATAATCATTATGCCACATCTTTTATTGTTTTAAATAATTTATGGCCAGCTAGAAATTTCAAGCCAGCTTTGAGATTTTTTTATCAATATAGTGGTAGGGCTACACTGTGGTGGCAGAGCCACATCGTTGACAGTTTTCCGTCTACAGCTGCGAGCCGCTTCATACAGCATAGTACCATACTCTCGCAGAAAATCGACGGCTAAGCTATGGCAGTATGTCGTTGTACTCGTTCGGTGAGCGAGAAAGCCGGATGTTCAAATTTTTGGGAGGCTTTTAGTTGGTAAGCAATGAACTAGCTGTACCCCTGATATTACAGAGGCCCATGAGCGCCAGTAACTAGCTCGAATACCATCATGAGCAAAAGAAAAAAAACTATATTAAAGCCCAACCTTGTATTGATTAAAATGATATGACCATCGATATATATGTACTACGTACTAGATTTCGCGTTCCGAACACTTACTTTGTTCGACTAAACTGTACTGGGTTGCAGTACACCTCACTTTAGTGTGACTGCGACCATCATGGACTGTAGATGTATACAGAGCAGCGTTGTTAATACGATAATTCGAATAATACTAATCAAAACTTGCACATGTGGATGTGAATAAAAATTCTTTATTTAAGCAAGTAAAATATTTTGTTGTTAAAGTGTACAAATAGGTAATAATATCGAATTAGCACAATAAACAAAAATATTCTACATTTGAATGTCACACCATCTTTGATAATAGACTAAAGCCCGCAGATGTTCAATTACGCTGGTTGGAGGTAAAAATGTGTGACTAAACACAGACTTGACGTAGTGTCTAGAAAGTATTTTGATTATTTATATTCTTTTTCCTTTAGTTTGTGTTATCAGTTGATACTTATTTGTCAAAGATCAGAAAATAGAAAATCTTCAAGTAAATACACGTGTCTTCCTACAAAATATTCGTTTATCTGTTCTACACACTTTCAAGCTATTGATGTTTATACAACTGAAGCTGTAAAGCAATTTCATAAGAAGTCAGCAAATATTGTTATTATGGAAAATATTAGAAGAGAACTTTATTTATTATATTTTACCGAATAAAAAATATTAGATTTTTATTTAATTTGATTTCAAACTATTCATCACCATCATCATCTCAGCTCATATACGTAATACGTCTGGGCTCAAGCCTTCTTTATAGTAGGAAGAAAATTTACCTACTATACCATGCTTATCAAACAGGTTGGTATAGGCTTCTGTTTCGAGTTATCCTTCTCTTGATAGATGCTATATGCGTATTATATCGTTTAGTCGCCTTTTACGATATCCATGACCAACACAGGTAGTGCTGAATTGTATTCTTATTCCGTCATCACACGGATATTCAAAACTATTGTCGTATGTTAAAGCAAATTTTATATAAACATAATAGTTCATTTTCTTTTATAATTTACTATTATTTTTATTTACTGAACTACATAACTTTGAAAATACATACACACTTTGAAATAGAGTATGCTGTATGAGTTCTAATGAATGTTTGTAGGTACAAAAACTGTGTCACTTCTGCGGTGTAAAATCTATAGTAACCATACTTTGTTACATAACGTTGAACGAAACGCGTAAGTGCGCATGAAATGCCTACATCTTACGACGTTTTGGTCGCGAGAAAATTACAACTATAAAGCGCTCTAGCGCTGTGTGCTTCAATGTTCGCGTTAGATTACCTATTTATTCTTTTAGCGCTGCAGCGAACTTTAGGTTAACTGTTACCAAAATGGAACAAAATATTTATTCGGGATAGCTTCTCTATACATATAACTCTATGGATATGACATTTTAATCAACACAAGGTTCAAACCCAGATATACTATTAGATTACATTACAACCAGTTACTTATACTTAGTAGCCGCACGCTTATGTCACTAGACTAACAAGACGTATAATATAGAAAGTAATTACAATTATATAGACGTAACTCAATTGTCTTTGAAGTTAAGAAAACATTAGTGTCTCAACAATAAACACTTTCTTAGCGATTACGTCATAATTACGCGCCGTCAAATAGATGCTTAGTAACTTATTTAAGTGAAAAAAAAATAATTTGGACTCAATTTAAGTTTTAATTTACTGACTGGGTGTATCTTACACCCAGTTTCGTCTGTTGATATTAAATTTCAAGCAGATTTAATAAAAAAAAAAACTGACAGATTAATTTATGAAAGTTATTGTTTTGATCATAAAATGTCTTGAAAGATAAATGGTTTACAACATTGATTAGACTTTCTAGTTAAAATGATGTTTCAACAGGTCGTTTTTGATTATGTTATAAATTTCAGTTTACCTAGAATATTTCTTAAGAGTTTCTTTGATTTTAATTGAAGTGAACGTATCAAGTTTTCACGTCAAATTTTCATGTTTAGACTTTGTAATCTAAATCAAATTTCAAACAGACATTGTTGACTACTTTGTAGAATCATAAACTTAATTCAGTTGAGAAGATTATTTGTGAGATATCAAATTTGTATATTAAATTGATAAATATAAAGATTTATAGTTCAAATTTGCTGGCCTAGAATTTGTAATCTTAATGAAGTTTAAACTAGTTGCCTCGGTTGATTTGTTAGATATAAGTTATCTTAATTAAAATTAATTTTAGTGAAGTTAATGAGAAAAATATTGGATAAGAGATTTCTGTTTTCTTAAACCTGGCTATAGTATACGTTGTTGAAACACCAACACAAGTCCTTTTTATTATATTTTGGAGCGGGCTATATATGGTCACACCCCGCCAAATCCGTCTGGCGCGACAGAAGAGGCGGCGAGTAACCCCATAGACCCACCCCGCAATGCGCCTCTCTTCTCCGAGCGAGTGGACCACCGGAACCCGACCTTTGTCTTTACCAACAGCAGTCTTACGCTGCTGTCGTTGCGTTCTACATCAAACCAATTGATGATGAATCCTAAATATATTTCTGTGCCCCTAATCGTCGCTAACAAAACATACACAGTCAGAAACAACATTCTTGAGGGATTTGCTTGGTAGGCGCGACGCACGAAAGACATTCACCGGTCAATCCTTTACATATCTTAAGAGCATTGTTGTATTTCTACTCCTATTTCATTGTATACTAAGGAAGAGGCCTGTCTATAAGCCTATATAAGCTGAAGACGATATAACAGTTACCGCAAATATTGTTGTGACTCGTCATGACTATATTAGAAAAATATTCGGTTCGTTAATTTTAGAACTAAATGAAATAAAAAAAAGATCCTACACAATGACCCAATTTTATATAAACATAATAAAATAAATAATTATTATTTAAAATATAATTAACTTCCTGGCTGTTTGCAAAACGACCTACAATGAAAATTAATCGCCTTCCTTGGTCTATTTCCAAATCGACAGCACTTTTTATAAAAAAAAAATCAACATTAATTTTAATGTATTCTAAATGCGAGGTTTGTTTACGTATTGCGTGCTGTCCTTAAGTTTTTAGAATCTGCATGATAATTATTGACAAATCAGCGACATACTTTGTCAATTCATTGCCAGTGTGAATTAATTTGTGTCAGGGTTACCATTTATTAACCATTGTCGCTATTTTACTGTATTTAAAAATGTTGCTTAAAACTTTTTATAATTCAATAAATAAGTGTTAGATAAAATTGTGACTTTATTCATTTATTTTTATGATATCAATCACTGCTAGATCATAAAATCAATATTTTATTATATTTAAAAATTTCAGTTCTTAGAATAAAACATATAAAAGGCTTTTATGAAAAATATGTGAAGTAAAAAAAACACCTCTAATTACGTAACAAGGCAACCATTCTGCAATCAAAAATCAACCCAACATTCTATTACCAATATCTAATATCATATAATTTACTCAAAAAGAACATTCACTACGAATTCAGGTAGTTTATTATTGGTCAGACCACACTGTTGACAATTTTCTGTCTACAGCCACGGGCCGGCCGGCCGGGGAAGTACCACACTCTCGCAGAAGAACGACGTCTGAGCAATGCCAATGTGCTGCTGCACTTCTTCCGGTGAGCGAGGAGAGAGCCAGAAGCTCATCTTTTTGGGTGGGTTTGGAATTATTGGTTGGCAGCGGCCTATCTTAACCCCTGGTATTGCAAAGATCCATAGGCGGCAGTAACACGTACTATTAGGTGTGCTAGTTCCTCATTTGCCCCCAAGAGCAATAAAAAAAACAGTCGTTGTTATGAGAAAAAAAAACATTGAAATTGTCTTTTATCACAAAATAACGAGGGATATGTACATATAAAAAATCTTTACTTCACAATACAAGTTTCTAGAATATATTAAAATTTGCTTTATAATGTATTATGATATTTAGTTAGATTTTAACAGAATATTTCATTTATTTGCCTATGGAAATCCACTGATGTAAGTAAAACTTCCTTCATTGAGACTGGCCATTATGGACCTAAATACAGTTTATACAACTAATCATGAGTCTATTGACGTTACTATTGGACATAGTCCTCTTTAATGGAGGGTAACGCCCTAGGCATCACGCTTACCAGGCGGGTTGGCGATCTAACTAGATGTTATACATTTTCTTGTATAATGCTACTATCTAATCTTCTGGTGTCCTTAAGCAGTCTTTAAGACTGTTACGAGAAAGCAAGGTGTAAGATACATTGTATTCTTGTCCCAATCCCCACACGCGTAATACTTATGGGACATTACATTCAGATTTATAATTATGTGTTATAAGTATAAATGTCAATCAAACACTGTACATTCGAATCTATAGTAAAAACTGTGGAACAATTATTCAAATTTCAAACCATATAAAATACATTAAAACTTTGAAATATTTGTAATACGAGTACACTTTGTAAGCTAACAATTAATCGAATTAAAAATCTATGAATATTTTATAAATTTTCAACAAAGTCGATCTGCTATGGTAATATCAATAACAAGAGAATGATTGTTCCGAGAACCCTTAGGGAACAAAAGTGATCTTTCTCATCTATTCGATAACAGGCGAGCTGCCTATCACTACGATTAATTGAAACGTTATGATTAGATATCGAATTCTCGTCTACTTTTCAAACAATGAACAAGAATCTTATCTTTGCCAATGGTAGTTATTGGTTAAGATAGAAATTGAGGATAAAATTGAGATTGTTGAAATATTTTTGTGCTAAACTGTCTTAGCTAACTATATTTATCTTAAGCACATAAACATTAGGTATATATAGATATGGTGGCAATGTGATTGATGCTCTAAAAGGGTTGCGAACAGACCGGCCGGTCATAAAACTAAATCAAAACCTTTACAAAGTCTACAAATAGTAAATGCGATGAAATTGAGAATATCAACTTATAAGTTTACGTCGACGAACAGGATGTAAGCTTACGATAGTTTCACATTTGACTGCACAGATGGCGTTGTGGTTATGATATCAACCTTCCCTGCCAGTCCCGTGGGTTCGATTCCTACGCTGAACAACAGTTTTTGTGATCCACAATCTGTAATTTTAAGTCTGGCTTGTAATTTGCCTGCGTTAATTATATGTTTGTAAAGTCCCCCGCAATACCCCGACTAGAAATTTTTTCGTCTTCCTTAGCAGGACCGGACCGGGCATGCCCAATCTGGATCAGATAAGGTATGTAACGCAGAAGATATATCTGGACCCGATCAGGAAAACCTTATCGGGTCCAGATCAGGCATTCCTGATCGGGTCCGGATGAAATTTTACTGATCGGAACCAAATCAATCATCTGCGTTATATATCTTGCCTGATCCAAAACGAATATGCCCAGTCCGGTCCTTTTAAAAAACATGAATATCTTAAAGAACATGTTTAATAGATAAAAATATACATTAATATATGACGTAGGCAGCGAATGCAGTGCTATATTCTTATCATAGAATGACATAGAGAGTCCTAGTGAGCCGTTCCAATTAGGGCGCAACCACCAGATGCTAACGACTTCAACTGTTGCCTGAATTTCTCATTCATGACCTGATCGATCTGTTTTGATCTGATTCGATAACAACTAATTTAATATTAGGCGATGTCATTACGCTTCGGAGAATCTTAACACCGCGATTCAGATAATGACGTCATTTTACTAACGCCATCAATTTATTATGACCCAAAACATTAAATGTTAGAATGGTTGTTACAATATTATTAGGTATATTTATTTCTATCTATGTTTTCAAATGTTCCTATTATTTATTTTTGTTTTTATTTTAAATATAAATTATTTTTATATTATTAATTAAACATTATTATTATTAAATACATATGATTAATTAAAGATTTCAGATTAATCTCCTCTGATGCAAATACAATTTACACCGTGGCATAAATATGACAATCACGATGAAAAGTAGTAGAAAAGTAGATGAAAAGTATCATACTTTTTGAATTTTAATTGATATTTTTTTTGTGTTACGAAAACTGTTTCTGGTCCTGATATACTACATGCCTTACCATATACTTGATTATATTTTACATTAGGCTGTCCTTATTTGGTATAGACCTGGTCCTGATCCGGAATGCCTTACCATACTTGATGATATTTCACATCAGGCTATCCTTATTTGGTCCTGATCTGGTCCTGATCCGGTATGCCTTACCATACTTGATGTTATTTCACATCAGGCTATCCTGATCAGGACCAGACCTGGTCCTGATAGGGTTTTCCGGATCTGGCATGCCTCATTCTATCCTGATCGGGTCCAGATACATGATCTGGTTGAACCATACTTTTTTTCTAGTCGGGACAAGGATTATTTATTACCTTAGTGCGAGAGGTGGTGTCTTAAAAAAAACATTCTTACAATTAAGAATTCAATTTTTTTTTCCCGTATTCATATGTATTAGTCGTAGTTTTTTTTTATTGCTTATGGTGGCAAACGGGCAAGCAGCACACTTGGTGGTAAGAATTACTGCCGCCCATGGACCTTTGCAATACCAAGAGTATAGCAAGGCCGCTGTCTACCAATAGAAACCCCAAACCCACCCAGTTGAGCTTCCGGCTCTGTAGTTGTTATAAATCGTGGAAGAAAGAAAACAGCAATTTTTGCGGTTAAAGCCAACCATATTTTGTTCGATATAAAATGTCAATAAACCTTGCCTAAGTGTATTTCACTTGCCAGCACAAATCACAGTATGAAAATAGAAAATTCATTTCACAGAAACATCAAACGTAGTCGACGTTTACTGATGAAAATAAAATCAAAAACTTATAGTCTAATAACAAATACATCATAACTATCAAATAAAGGGAACATTGTAAGGGGACTACTCTTACAATTTTTTACGACTTAATGACTACACGTTATAAGTCAGAATGACGGATATTAAAGTGTAATTTAAGCAAATGTAACATAAACATTTTATTACATCATATGACGTTACTTAAATCTAGTTTATGGTCAACATTATAAAGGAATGTATGTTTTCTCAAACACGCTTGGAAATTTGAGCATTATTTTGACAGCCTTCTTCGAGATAAATCGAAATTGCTGTACTGACCAAATACTTGCGAGCAGCGGCCGACAAAAAATGTATGAAAATCCATATCTGTCGTGTTTTAGCGGCAAAATAAATATATACATATGTAAATTCATATCTATCGTGTATTTTAAAAATGGAACGATTTGTTACTTCAAATCATAGTAACCATATAGGCAACTTATCAGAGTTTTATTTAAATTTCGAACTGGCTTGAAAAAGAAAGATGTTTAATAATTAAAAATAATAATTAAAAATATATGAACCCTTTAGCATGTGAAAATTGTTGTTCGTTGTTCGTCATGTATACAGTTCTACTTAATACCATTTAATTTTAATTTCCGCGCATTATTTGAAAAAAGCACTATAGGTACAAAGCCTTGGCCACAACTAGGAATTGATGGACTTATGTATTTTACACGTTCGTCCATCAATAACTCTTTTGCTGGCCGCTGCAGTAATGAAAATTAATGTTGAATTGATTTTTATTAAATAATAGTACAGTCTTTCGTGTGGTGACGGAGTAAGAATATAATTCAGCACCCCTATCTTACCCGTGGGTGATCGTAAAAGACTACTAAGGGATAAAATATGTATATAACATATAGATGTTGCATAGGCAAGAGAAGGAAAACTCGAATAAAACCCTATATCAACACTTGTGACCAGCGTGGTGTAGTAGGTCAATTTCCCTTATAGTGTGAAGGAGGCACGTGCCCAACAGTGGGACATATATGAGCTGAGATGATGATGATGATGATGAAATAATATCCTCTTTGCCGTATTTATATGAGATAGATTAGTTTACGATAATATCTACCCATTGTAGGGATCCATGGGACATATACACATAACAATGGGGGATATTAGTAGACTAATGTATACATGAATGGACCGTATCTGTCTACTGTGGTTAGTTTCGATAGAAACTGTGTGCTGAGTTACATGCAGTAGTTTAAATACTGTGCAAATATAGTTACTATTACATATCATATTCTAACTAGTACACTATTTGATAACAACTTTTAGAGAGTCGTGACGTTATTGCTGAATCAAGGGAAACAAAGGTTTCCACGATTGTTTCGCACACGTTTTGCTTTAAGTCCCTTTTCAAATGTCACGTAATAAATAGTACTTTTGTAGCTCGAAATAACGTTAAGTTTTTTTTAAGATACATAAGTCTATATCGCAAGTTGCTCTATAATGGCCACCGAAGACAAAGATCGGGTAGCGGTGGCCCGCTCGTACGACGAAGAAGAGGTGCTTGCAGGGTGGGTCAATGGGGTTGCGCGCCGCCTCTTCCGTCACCCCGGACCGATTTGGCGGGGTGCGACGTCCATAGCCCACCGCAAAAAAAAAAAAAAAAAAAAAGTTGCTCTATAATGCTACTAAAATTTCTTAACGGCAAAATCCAATAATGCCTGCCCAAGTTTTGCAACTACGACCTTAATGAATATAAGCCGCATGCTTATACTTCCAGACGGTTGAGTCAATTATATCAAAAATATTGATATTTTCTCCTACTTCCTTGTATTATTTCATGCTCATAGTTAATTAATTATATGTAATATTAATCTATCAAGTTTATACAATTCCTAGGTAATATATATATATATATATATATATATATATAATAGTGAATCATTATTTATTAATTTTGCACGTTTCCTATATCCGCTTGACATTAGAAAAAATCCTAGGTGTATTTATTATGGCCACCGAAGACAAAGATTGGGTACCGGTGGCCCGCTCGCACGGCTAAGGGAGCAGTTTGCATGGTGGGTCTATGGGGTCACGCACCGCTTATTCCGTCACCCCGGACCGATTTGTCGGGGCGATACGCATCCATAGTACACCGCAAAAAAAAAAGTTTAATTATTATATAATATTTAAATAGCTTTGTATGTTAAGACCTATATTCTGAAGTCGACAACAATGGGATGGTAAATATAGATAATATAAAAAGTTTACAAACAACATCATTAAATAAGAACCATCCGACTACGAACAAAAGTGTATCATCATTCATAAAATGCTCACTGACTTTCATAGTTAATATTTAAAGACATTCTTTCTACGTGATGAACGTCACGGTAAATTAAAAATGCCCGAAACGACATCTCGTTTCAATCCTACTCTTAACGAGGGACATTTTCACGCAAAAATGTCGTCCGATTTGCGATGACAACTTCCTATCTGACGTCACGACGTCCATTATATTGTTTGACATCATCTCAGAATTCCGTGGGTACTGCGTTCAACAATTTGTAATTAATAAAGCAGATCTGTCTATTTCAGAACACTTCCATGAGCCACGAGTACAATTATCAAGGTCAAACCGGAATCTTCTTTGTTTGGTCTCATAAATTTGCATTCGCGTTTAAAACATTATAAGTTGATCTTCCGCATAGCCAAATTGATATCGTAATTTTATTTCATAAATATTATAAAATATGTTTGCAATAGTTTCATAGTTTATAACTTGTACATATACATAATTAGAGAAATAGAAACATTTAATGATGTAAACTATTGCTTTGAGTTATAAAATTATCAACATAATTGGTAGCCTTTTAAAAAAGTGAAAGAATATTTATTATTGCTAACCTGTTTAGAGGTTAGCAATAATAAATATTCTCGGCCGTATAAAATTTTAATAGCGAATTTCACAAGATCCTCTCCAAGCAAAATAGCCTTTGGCTATTCCGTAGCGTACAGGGATGTGAACGCTGTAGTAATATGTAAGTTAGTTTCATGGACGTAGTTGTTAAGTCAGTGTGTTTGCATGCAAATGGGGAGTCCAAGCGTGTCTGAAGCACACTTAAATTACCCCTATTGTGTGGGTAACAGCACTTACAACACACTCTCACGGTCGATGCATTGTAGCCGCGTGTATGAAGCCCATACATATTCGGGTCATACTCGTTTATAGATAAATAAAACATCATTTTACTAATGATTTGAAACAATAAACATTTAAAATGAAGGTTATTTTTAATAAATATCGATCTTGCATGTATTTTAATGCTTAGATTTTACAATTTTAATAGCGCTATTGCAAATTTAGGCTTGTTATGAGTTTTATATGAATGTTGTTTTATATGTGTTAGTAAATACACGTAGTATTTAAATTTAAAAAAGTGTTAGATGATTTATAGATATATTGATACATTTATAAATAAAGATATTAATAGTTAGTACTCGTATATAAATTATTATCTTATTTATACAGCATTGATATATACAGAGATGAGTAGGTAAATCAAGTTTCAATACTTGCATATATAGAAAAAAAAACGAATTACATAAAAATAATATAAAACGAGGAAAAATTTAAAAACTCAAGTATTATTTTTAGTATTTAAATATGAATTTTGCGATGTCTACAAGTATAAATATAGTAAAAATCACACTAAACTCTGTATAGGCTTGTTGTCCGCACTTTCTGATTGTCCGCAAATAAATTTGGATTCGTTTTACGAATCACTACTACAATTAAGCTAAGCAGCAATGCAAGATTTTTATTAAAATAAACATTATTATTTTAAATTTAGATTTTTATTAATATTAGGTAAATAACGTTACTTAAATTTCCACTTTTGAGATAAGGATTAATATTCAACCGTGGTTGGGTCATTGAATCTTCAGCGTAATGAAAAATGTGATTTATGGTTTGAAGAAAATGTACTTATTCTGATGGATGCTTTCATGCTCTACGGGTAATATATTTTTTGATTTAGAACGTCTGAATTCGTCTTTTTTTATCGCCAAGATTTTTTATAGTAATATGCCTTTCTCGCAATTTTCTTCACAAAATAATATACAGATTTATTCATACGGTATGCGAGTTTTAGCCATATGTAATAAAAGGTGGAATAATTGTCGTTTTTGGGCACAATAACAGGCGTTTTGTTACCATTGAGTATATCTACGTAGTAAAAACCAACATTTTTGACGATCTGCAATCTAAACCTTGATTCCAAGATAATTCATAAAGATTAAAAAAATATAAAAAAGTTTTCCTCGAATCGGCATCAACTTCAAACCGATTATTAGGTTGTCTTTTGGATTAAATCTACATTTTTTTTTTATTTTTTAACAGTTTCAATTTGTTTTTTGAAATGCACAAGGTTCACACTTTTTTGTTTATTTATTTTTTACTTTTAAACAACCTGTAATACCCATCGGACAGTTCCTTTGATTCTGCAGAGACCCGATTATGATATTTTGATTGTTGCTATTAAGTAGTCTTTCAATAATTAAATATCATAGTTAAAATATATTGTGAAGAATTGAAAATCTTCTCCTTTTCTGAGGTTTTTATTTCAAAGTAATTTTAGGTATTTTTTTGGTTTTTCATTTATATTTAACTCCATTTCAAAAGCAATGTAGTTTTGATTACATAACACAAGTATTTATGCCTTAGTATGAGGTGTTATATTAAAAAAAAATTGGATGGATGGTTATATTAAAAAAAAATGGATGTTATATTAAAAAAAAATTGGTGTTATATTAAGAAAAAATTGTGGTTCAGTTTCCAAGGAGAATAATTATTTGTAAAAGCCATGATTTGAGTAGGTAGTAAAGATTTTAGTAATAAATCATGTTATTATTTTCTTAAATTGGGAACTACAAATAGGAACCTTTTACTGCTCCCATTTTATACGCTACATTAGCCCCGCCATAGTTTTGTATTAGTTACATGTCCATTCATGCTTTTATTTTCACTACAACTCTTTTCTTATAAAACTTTAGGGTAAATTTTATACTTGAATAACCAAAAACTAGCGAAGAATGTAATCTAATACGGATTTTATTATTTTTCTCGTTATTGAATTATAGAATTTGGTAACTGCGGTATAATATCGCAATGTACCACGTCTCAATGCACATCGACGTGCATAACTGGAGCGTAATAAATTCTCGATTCGTTTGTAACAACGCCAATCATATTATTTCACAGACGAACATAATGTGTACAAGCCGATAAAGTTCGTTACCCAATGTGATTATACTCTGTGATTATATTGATTGAGCGAAATCTGAACGACCGACATCCCGTTGTGTATTTTAACGATTTAATAATTAAGTTCAAAATGAATTGGCAGTGTACTAGATTGGCTAGTTCATTTGGCAAGCGCGTGCTTGTGCTTGGTTCGAGTGATCATATAAAACGCTTGCCAAAATCGAAGCGGTCAAGTATGTAGCCAAATTTTTGTACGCAAATTATCTATTTGCTTATTAACTGTAGTTTTAAAACGAAATTTTGTATGTGAATTGATGATAATAAAATCATTATAGATTAAAAATATAAAAGTGACTATAAAATTCATATTTATATTCAATGTTCTGTTTCTATAAGTTATAGCGTCATGATTTTTAAGATATAACTTTTCTAGATAAACACTCAAAAACACAACAATTTTACTGAACATGTTTGTGATTTTTACGTTCAAATAGTAACTATATCAGTACACTCTTTGATTTTTTTCATTGATATCTATATCATTTTAGATTTAATTAAAAAAATATTAAGCTCGCAAAATTGCGTCAATTAAAAATATCATGTCTTCCTAATCGAATTGCGGCTACTATTTGTTACTATGGTTTTACTATTATGCACTGCCATTATATATGCAAGGATTTAATTATTTGCTGGAATTGAACTGAAATAAGCTAGTTTAAAATAACCTTGTAGCGTACATTACCTGAGTAGGAAATCTAAATGTCTCAACACAATAGCACCATACATCACCGAATCATTAAGGCAGCTAACGCAACGCTTATTACCTATTACTCAATGTGCTGTTTGGCATGTCTAGAGCCAGTGTAGCCGGTTCGCAACCTTGTGTCCCCCACTACACTCCGCCGCCCCCCGGTTCACTTTCACTAGCTTGCCGGTTCGGGCCACTGCTTCGGCCTTCCTCGGCCGTCTTCGGTATTCGTAGTGAATTTGAATAACAAAAATGTTTCCCTATGGCAGTTCTTGTGGTTTTGTAAGAATTTGTTTTGTATAATTCTGCGTATTCCCAGTGTGGTGATGAGTTAAGAATGCGATATCGTTGCCACTCTTTCTTTTTTGTGCAAATGAGAAAAATGTCTAAACGGAATATGTAGGGAAGTGAGTACCAATGCTCTAATGAAATACTACCAGATCTGATCGCCAACCTGACTGCCATGCGTCATAATTACATCATTACTGCCCCCTTGATAGTTCTATATTATACAGTAGATGTTAACAGGTTGATGGATTCATTTTATTGAAATATTTTGTTAGTATTATTCCATTTTCAATGCTTATTAAAAAGTTATCTACAACATTTAGCATCATAATAGTGATGATTTGAATGATAGAAAGATAACTATAAAACCACTTTTCAAATTTGAAGTAATACTTATATAACGTAACCTCATATAATTGAAAAATGACAATCAGGGTTTAAATAAAAATCTATATATTTTAATTTAATTATAAAATTGCCAAGTCTTAGTCTAAAATCATAAATAAAGAGGGCATACCGCCGAGCGGGCCACCGAAGGCAAAAATCGGGTACCGGTGGCCCGCTCGTACGGCGAAGAAGAGGTGCTTGCAGGGTGGGTCAATGGGGTTGCGCGCCGCCTCTTTCGTCACCCCGGACCGATTTGGCGGGATGCGACGTCCATAGCCCACCGCAAAAAAAAAAAAAAGTCTAAAATCATAAATAGGTGTCTCGCATGAGAATAGATCATACTCACGAAGAAAGTTGACGCCTGAGTTGTAGTACTTTTTACTTCTGCAATTAGTTCGGTAAGCCGTAGGAACGAAAGCCAATACCTTACTTTACAGTGAGTACATGTACATGGTAATGCTTTAGTTTTAATCATCTGTACCAAGCATTTAACTCTCCAGGTGTGCTATATCTTTGACTGCCATCAAAGAAAATATACATCAAAAACAAATGTATTAATAGTATAAATATTACAGTTTATATGAGTAAATAATTATAACTCAATCATGTCGAAGGCGCCATTTTTTTATATTAACATTTTAGTAACACAAGTAATCGTCATTCATTTTTATTTTAAATTTACATAAATTTTAACTTATACATTTCTAATGTTAATATTGTTGGGTTGGTAGGTCAATTTCCCTTCCAGTATGAAGAAGGCTCGAGCCCAACATTGGGATATATTTGAGCTGCTAATGATGATGATGATGATATTGATAATTGTAACTTACTTTATCTATTCAAGGAAATGTGGCATTTACTTATAAAATGAATGAATGTTTAAATATTATTTTCATAATTTAATACATACATACAAACATACCATCACGCCATGTCCCTTGCAGGGTAGGCAGAGAGAACAGAGTGCCAGAGAACTCTATCCTTACATATTTCACTCACTTCCTCAACATTCATAATTCTCTTCATAATTTAATCATTTATATAATTTTACTAGCTGCGCCTGTGGTTTCACATTCTTTAAATTTCTCAATGACCATCGCTTTGACATCACCATTGAATAATTTTCTAAATATTCTGCAAAATATTTATTATTTTGAGAGAGATTTATTGTCATAGTTTTGTTATTCGAGCTAACAGCATTATCTTATAGAGTTTATTAGCTTCCCTGATCGATTTCACATAATCAATAATAATTAAAACTGCATAAATGGCGTAGTTGTTAAGGTACCGACCTCCCGTGCTAATACCGTAGGTTTGATTCCCACGTGGGATAATACTTTATGCGATCCACAATTTTTTGTCCTGAGTCTAGGTGTGTTTAGTGTCTTTTTAATTACATGTTTGTAAAATTCCCATAATACAAAGACTATTTTCTTAGTGCAGAGTGATGTCTTTAAAAAAAAACTTTGAACTATTGTACATGAAAAAAATACATATACATATTCATAATCGCCTTTTCAAGCCCTTTATTTGGATATTCCATAAGTCTGGACAAAATTTTTTTTTAAATCACTTTTACGCACTAACCTAGATAATTTTCATATAGACTTTCTTTTATATAGACTTTCGTTCTGAGGAAACAAGATTTTATTTTCATTGAACGGACCATTTATTATTTACATTAATGCATTCCAAACAAAATAACAAACCTATTAACTTTATTACACTAATACTAATATATAAAACTCAAGGTGCCTCTTAAGATCTTTACGTCATACATTAAAGAAGCAAAGGTTAATCTCATTATATCTGGGCTATTTGCAACAAAAGTCCGATTACACCGTGAATTTTAATAAAATTTATAACCAATTCTATTATAAATTTGACATAGAATAACTAATTTAAAATTTTAAAGAAAAATATTAAAGATAATATTTCGTGGCTGTGGGGAATTATTAAATAATACAATGTGTCACCGTCTATTCCTTTCTAGCGAGTATTGTAAGAATTGAATCGTAGGATGGAAGAAATGCTCACGTTAACCAGAGAAGGCATTCGAAAAGGTAACCCGTGGCGCGGGCCACCGGCCACCACAAGAGTCGGAGATAGAAAATACATCGGGCTAACGAACTCTACATCGTCCTTCCATTGCTCCGATCAGTTAAGTGGGGTGAGAATGGTCTGATAAATAAGGAGCCCAATAATATCACTTACCAATGAAATAAAAATAATCAAAGCCTAATCTTAAATAGCGCGTAATTAGCATGATAGAGCTTTTTTAAGCCCATATACATAATATTTTTATACTTGAGCCTCTTCCACGATGGATGAAGTACAGCCTACCATACCGAACTGACCAGGTTGTCATTATTACCTCCCTTGGTGTTTTTGCTTAATGTTATCTGTCCTGCCGTCATCGTTTACGACATCCACGAAGAAGGAAAAGTTGGCAAATGGTATTCTTACTCCATCATCATATAGATAATTGTATAATAGGCTTATTGTCCGCATTTGAAAGAGGTCTGTGCCCAATATTGGGATGTATAAAAGCTGATTCAGGAGAAGAATATTGCTTCATAAAGTCTGTTAATGTCGATACATAGTAAAATTGTTTCCATATAGCTATTTATTTTATAACGAACGCGTTGATGTCTTTTAAGTAATACGGCAGCGCACACGCTACGAAATACCTACATGTGTGTTGTTTTTATCTTCTTGTATCCGGGTACAATGACCCAGCCCGTAGTCTCAAACCTTATTAGAGATTTCTTTATTTCAGCTTGACATTTAGCAGTAATATTTAATAAAAGACAATTCTTAATATTTTTCTATGAAAACATAAAGGAATTAATTCTTGCACAGGGTATTACAAGCATATGATAAAGAAATCAGAATGTACAAGCATATAATTAAAAATCGGAAATAAACTACACTCAAATACCGAACAATTATTAGTAATTCGCATAAAGAATTATACTGTATACATATTGAACTTACGAAACTCGGCGTAGGAGGCGGCACTTAAACCACTATGCTACCCGTGCACTGTTTTACTTTCTCATTTTATTCGTGGTTTATGGTACGATTACATGCCACCTGACAGTTCGAGATATTTTAATATCTTATTTCTTTTCCACATAAAATGATGTTGACACAAGTCTCCTTCAGCTAAAGGAAGTCTATCATACCACGATGTTCAGACGATTTGGCATAGGAATTATCTAAGTTTTTAGGCTTTTGTTCTAATTTAATTATACTCCAACGGAAGGATATTATATTCTTATTTCATCACCACATAAAAGTTACTTCTAATAGTTTTATTTATTATCTTTTGGAAATAATTTCTTATGATTTAATTTATTTAAATTCAACATTCTCCTACTCTTATCCCATTTACTTGGGATCGATACAATATGTACACTTCTTTCATAGTACATATTGTAAAAGTTATTGGCAATAGTTTTATGACCACAGTAATTTTATGACAAGCGTCAACCCTCCTTGGGAATGTAATTCTTGAACAATTAGCATCAAATGGTGTTGGCCCAGGTCATTATAAGGCTCTTAGTCGTCTTTTATGACATCCACGAGCAAAATCAGGGTTGGTAGTATTCGTAGCCGCTACCACACAGCTCACATTTCATTTATTTACATTATATGTCAATATTTAAGCAATACTTTGTCTAAATATGCAACAATTTAGGAAACGACTATATATCTACTTGTATTTTAATTTCAATTAAATAATAACACAAATAATTGAGTAATTTCTTTATAATTGTATTTTGTTCATAATTAAATGTAATTGAAGTTATTTATTAAAATATATAATCTTCAATTAACCTTGTATTTCGCAATACTTACAAAATTAATACAATTTATTAGAGGAAACTAAACATTTAATCGAGGTTATATTATTATCTAACATGTAATAATCAGGTTGATTGTATTGTTACTATAATGACTGAGGCAAGCGACAGCTGACCGTGAGTAGCTGTAATTCCCGGATCTAATATAGCGCGTTATTGAAACCTAGAAAAAAATCTTCAACCAAAATCAAAGAATCAGCTTTAATGACTTGTTCAATAGATGTAGCGGGGTAATATTTTTATTATTGTTGTAAAAGCTTAGTTGTAACTAAGTTTATAACCATGTCTAACAAATGAAATTCCTGTATGCATAATATGAATTACTGAAGTAAGTACTAATTCATCATCATCATCATCACAGCCCATACATGTCCCACTGCTGGGCTCGGGCCTCCTCCATAAGGGGAGGGCAATTAACCTACTATACCGCGCTGGTCAAACGTGTTGGTATAGCGTTTTGTTTCGAGTTTTCCTTCGCTTGCATAGATGTTATATGCTTTTTATATCCCTTACTCGCCTCGTACGATCATCTACGGGTAAGATAGGGGGTGGTGAATTGTATTCCTACTCCGTCACTACATGGATAAAGTACTAATTAATATTTTATTATTCATGTGGTGCCGGAGCTTACTCCGTATATAATTCACCACCCCCTATCTTACCCGTGGGTGATCGTAAGAGACGACTAAGGGATATAAAATGCATAAAACATCTGCAAGAGAAGTAAAACTTGTAATAAAACTCTATACCAACACGTCTGACCAAGGTGGTATAGTAGGTCATTTTCCCTCCTATTATAGAGCAGGATCAAGTCCAACAGTGGGACACATATGAGCTGAGATGATTATGGTGAATATTATATTATAACTCTTATCAGCAAATTATAGCGAGATCGGTATGGAAACCCATAAACCGCTTCTTATATCAGTCTTTCAAATCTGTACGTTACTTATTCTTTCTTTTAATGACCTCATTGCGTACTAAAGAATTAATTGTTACTGCATAGATGGCATAGTGGTTAATATTACCAGGTACCTTGCCAAGTGTTTTGGGTTTACGTCCCATACAGGGCAATACTTTGAGCGATTCACAGAATCTCCATTAAATTTATATTTTTTAAGACGCCCGCATTTTTTTTTTTAAGGAGATGGTGTTGTCTTTTTAAAGAGTAAAAAGAAATATATCACAAGGAACTTTTGAAAAATATAATCAAGGGATTCATATAAAACCCAGACTCAGAAAAATAAACTTATAGATCTTATAAAAATATCTTATATGGGAATTGAACTCACGACTGTACTATGAGAGCTCATTACTTAGGCCACTGTGATATATATGACGTCACTCCAAATTAAAACATGACTATATAAATATATTATTATCAGGTGTAAATAAAACTGAGATAAATGCAGGACCGGTTTATGCAAATCTTATATGATACAAACAAATTTTGCGCGGCAGATTGGTTAAATGTCACTTGATCACCTTTTCACAAAAGCGGACAGATATAACAAAGTCATTAGGTATTAAAATTATAATTGTTGTTTGGTCAAACAAGTATTAGTCACGTTATCGCTGCGTGCACATAATGTTTTCACGAATTTATAATTTCAATTAAATATTAGCATTTTATGGTTTGTATAATATGTAGAAAATCTAGGAAAGAAATATTAAAATATATAAAATAATTCCAAGGATCGATATTAGATGGTCAATTGTGAGAGCCGATCTTGGCACTTAAACGGCCTAGAATATAATTAATATATATATATATATATATTGAATTTTTATTTTTGCGAATATTCTTCTTGCAGAAATGTTATGTGACTCTTAACAAGTTTTCATAATACATCGTATTCTTATTCCATGGTCGCAAAAAATCAAAACAACTATACAATAAATTTCACAAAAAAAGTATTTTTATTAATACAAGGAATAAATGTTTCTCAATCTTCAACCATATAAATATCAAATATAGCGCAATGCAATAAGAATTTGGGCATGACGTCGGTGTCAAGTTATAACCGGTTCTGCAACGTCCTTGCGAAGCGGACCCTCGTTGGCACAAAATATGTACTAATAAGCAGTATCGTGTCGGTAGTTTTTTATACAGACAAGATGAATCACGTTTTCTAGCACATATTAAAATTCCAGCACTAAAAATTTTCATAACGTTTACTATATTCATTTAAAATCTATTAAGTAAAATTTAATTATCTTCAAATTAGTAATTAGTACTCTATATAAATATTCTGGAATGAAATTTAGGTTATATTTGTCTCACTAAGTTGATTTAAATTGCAAAAATCTCACGAATTCAGCGAACATGAGCGCTATTCAGATTGCGAAGTGCACGTTAGTGAGCCTTTGAGAATAGTTAGTGGATTGGTATTACTATAATTTAAAGACTAAATCTTATACATTCACAATACATACCCTTTTAAAAGCTTCATTACAATGTTCTATTTCAAAAATAGTTATAGCTTAAAGTCAGCAAAATTTGACCCATGTCTATGACTCAATATTATAAATATTACATTGAGTCACAGCAAATTTGGATTTTCAACTTGTTTAACTATTACGTATCGCTTAACAAATATATTATTGTTATATACAAGTAAATATGGAAAGTAAAGGATGGTTTTGTTAGTAAATTTGATATAAGTCCTTGCATGTAAAGTTTTTTTGAAAATATTTGTTATCTCTTATTTTAAAATCATCAACGGCAAAATTTTAAATCCTCCATTATTTTTCTTACTTATTAATCACTCTTTTAACAAAAGAGGTGAGCAAATGTATACTATAGTCATAACACCAAGATATAATATTTAAGCAATAATATTTAATTTTATTGCTTTTCAATTTTAAAAAGAAATGAAATAATCGCAGTGACTACTGGAAATTCTTCATGCTAAAATTTGTAAATTTCACACAGAACCAAATTTATTATAAAAATATGAACATAATGATTTTCCGTCGCTGTATTTTATATAAAAAAGTTTTATGTACATTACGATTTTTTTTTATTTACATTTGATTTATATGATAGTTTTACTTTAACTGTTCCGATAACGGAATTTATAAAATGTTATACTAGCAATAATGATATGCATCATCATCATCATCTGAACTCATATATGTCCCACTATTGGGCTCGAGCCTCCTCTACAAATTTCGGGAGGGGTGCATTTACCTACTGTACCACGCTGGTCAGACGTGTTGTATAGGGTTTTATTTCGAGGTTCCCTTCTCTCGTATAGATGTTATATGTGTTTTACATCCCTTAATCGTCTCGTACGATCACCCACGGGTAAGATAGGGGGTGGTAAATTGTATTCTTACTCCATCACCACACGGAAAATAATGATATTATATATAATTAAAGTATTATCTATATTTGTTAAAAGGTTTTAAAGTATCTGTATGCGTGATAACTAACTATAAGCATATAATGTAATTAGATCCTGTTGTGTATTAGTGTCTTACTTTGGAAATAAAACTATAAAAACAATAGATGTCACATCCATCCATAGACCAATCTATTGATGTTTATTATAGGACTTTGACATCTTCACATCTCTAAGAGATCTAAATGCGTCGTAGGATTGTTTAGTCCTGCTCTGCACCTGACATGTGAGTTTGCGATTATATTTGGTACTATGAGTTGCCTAGAAGAGTGCTATTTTCCATACACCTAGCAATCCCACAACCATGATACATGATGCATGACTTCCATGGGAAATTAATCATGACACACTATTGTCTAAAGCAATCACCACAAGGTGAATATGATAAAATAAATTCCTTAATGGGTTGCTAAAGTTTGCACCTAAATGTTTTTATAAATAATATTTAGTTTAAAAGATAATAAAAATGGAGCATCCAAAAAAATAGCATCTGTTATTTCGTAGGAATTTCATTGATACATATTAACGTGTTTGCTTTACATTACACTCTCAACATATGATTAAATAACATTGTATTAAAAAACTTTACTAATAAGACATGGTGTTCTTGCCAGATCGATAACAAAATTGGCAGCTGTACGCGAATTTGGCGCAATTTCGTTTGACAGCAATATCTCTTAATCGATACTCTCAGCGTCCGTTGAGTATCAAATATGAGTACATAATATTATATATATACCATACTAATTCAGAAAAGACTTTCCTAAATCGCTATGGTATGAGAAAGAATAAGAATGGTATCTAAATAAAGCAATATGAAATAGTTGAAAAAGCATAATATAATGTAATACTTCTTTTCAAAGCGTTATTATTATTAACGTAGATTGTAATATAATTTGATAGCATGGGTAACGATTGCCTACTCCAATTAGTAGCAACCCGTAATATTCATGAATGTATCCATTGAATTCATTACTACTTGAAAAGTGGGAGAACGACCCATTCAGTTATATTCTGTTTGCCATGCTTTTGATTAAGCTAACTATGACTTGATGAAGCTTTTATAAATGAACCAATTGATTGGGCGAATAATAAATGGTGCTTTGCTCTAAAAAAAGTTAGTTTTAGCAAATATCTATTTTTAGTTTGCAACAAAGATGTAAATGCCACCTTGAAATAGTATTCATATATTATAAGGTTCTATGATTTTTCGTTTTTGTATGTAGTTTGAAACTTCAACGCAGGTATTGACAATTTCTTCAGAAAACTATATCACAAAACAGTTTAAGTTAACCCATCTGTTTGTATAGTCAGCACTTGGACGTTGATACTCTTAATCCATTGAGACAGCGGTTTAATTTTACAATTAAATTAATTTTTAATCGTCAAAGATATGTTACAATTAAAGATCAAAATAAAGAAAACATAATGCCAAATATATTAAAAAATAGGCTTATTCATTCGAGTAAAATAAAAATCACATAACGCAATAATGAACTGTTATTAATACCAAAAGTCATGACATAAAATCAGCATTATTTTTAATGAGTTTCATTGAAGCGATTGTGATTTCAAAGTCTTCATGATCCTCCTATAATGAAATCTATAAAGAGTATTATCTTAGCAATTTATTACGACTTGAATATTAGCTAAGTTTTAGAGTTATAGCACCGCATAAGAAACTTTTATGTCCGCCTCGGCAACTTGCTGTCGGCGACGAAAATCGTTATAAATCTTTTACCATTTCTCCAAAAGCGGCGAAAATATTTCTGGGGAAATTAGTCGGATAGCTCTTGCGAGAACTGTTTAACTTGTTAACTTTGATATAAAATAGGTAACCGCCGGTTTACTACCAGTCAAATTACATTTAAGCAATTTAGATTGTTGAAAAGTTGATAAATTTATTAATTAAATAATTAATCAGCCTAGCTTTGCACGGCTTACTGAGTACAGAAAATCAATAAAGTTGTCGACTGATTTTTCTTTCATGTATATTTTTTCAGAGAAAGGTTCACCAGTTAAAATCAAAGTTTACCTCACTTTTATTGAGCCATTTAAATATTTTATTAGTTTAATCACAAGCCTTTTTTCTCTTATATTCAAAAAGCTACCAGTTTTGCTACAATGCATGTATAATATGCACATATTTTTATATTGTATGCTTGCATACGTATGATTTTATTTAAGGCAGCATAATCGTCAATAGAATGCATGTATCGTGGAAGATTTGATAAATTATACAAATAACGGATGCAATTAACACCCAGAATCAAAATAACTATTTATGGCCCGCAAATGGAACCCGATGCAGTCGGCAAAAAGACTGCTCGCTGCTTAGACTTGCATACCACAAACATACGACCGCATAGTCAATTTGTTTATCTGTATCCATAAAAGAGGATGTTTGTATATATGACATCGCTAAACTCAGAAACTATTAGACTAATCAATATTAAAATTGAAATTTATATATATGTATTTTTTCACAGTGAAAGTTTCTATGATATCTCTATTGATATAAGTCACCACCAGATGGCGCTGCGATATATCGTTTGCTAGTATTAGTATATTTATTTGAAATAACTGAAATAACATAATTAATTTATTGCGGTATTAGAAACCTGTTTAAGTATTTTATTTCAAATTGCTCTATATCGTAAACAATAAACTCTTACTTTTAATTTCGTGTGATGCCGGAATAAGTATTTAATTATCACTATCCTTTCCTATTTATATCGTTCAAATCGGTCAAGCAATGAAAGCAGATAGTATAACTGCAAAAAAGGCAATCTTAAAGCCCTATACCCACTTATCTGAGTGGGTTAGTGTAGTAAGCTAATTCCTCTTATTTGGTAAAGCTTCATGTCAAATATTACCATGCACATGAGCTGTAAAGATAAAAATATAACTTGACATTTATATGCTACAGTAATAGCCGATAGTTATTATTAAATATAAATATTTTATTGAGACAATAAAATTTAATCTAACAATTTATTAAAAAAATAGTATGGTCACGTACATATATAGTCTCACGGTCATTTCGTGACCTCCTTATGGCGTGGTAAATTAAAGCATTTAATACTTCCCGCAAAGTTATATGTCGCTTGAATAAAAGTATGTATCATACATATATATATATATATATATATATATATATATATATATATATATCATATGTATATAAAGAAATATAATTAATATGCAACGCAAAAGTCTATGAAGTCTTACATAATAATGAACTTTTACAACAAAATTCTTATTTGCGAAAGCTTTTTCAATAGAAGCATTTTTGTATGAATTCTTATTATAGATTATGCGTTTATTCGGCATATATTCTTAACAGACATAAAATAAAAAATATTTTAACAAAATGGAATACAACAGCTTACTTGCATTTTACTTTCCATCGCTATCTATTTTGAGCGCATATTGAAATTGATACAAATATTCTTAATTTTTTTTTTTAAGTTTTGGTAATATTTGTTGTAAACAATAGTATAATTATGAATTGTAAAAATTTATATTAAAAATGTATTTCTATAGATTCAATTCTAGCAGTAGTCATATACTTAGGTACGTGTGTTTAAATAGTGATCTATTTAATTCGCCTACGTGCAATTGCTTTCAGTTCAAATGCGCACACTTGGCGACCTCGTGCCAGCCACCACGCCTTGTCGCCGTTCACATACCATAGCTGCTTAAAGTCTGGTCATGATCTAAACTTGTTTATCAATAAATTTGTTTAATACTTCTAATATTTATATTCAAGTTTGCCGTATTAGAAATCTAGAAACTTGTTTCAACATGTTAAATATGCATACTAATTTTAGATTGCAAATTAATGTGATTATTTTTAATTTTATATATTATGTAACTTTTAAAGTTTAGAAGTTTAGTTAATATTAAATAAGATATAAAAAAGTATAGTGGATGGTACCACTAGATTTAAGTAATTCTGAGTAATTATATTTACAGAAAAAATCTAAAAGCTTTATTTTAAACTTATTTATTACATTTGATTAATTTTTATTAATTTAAACATTGAATTTATAGATTAAAAAAAAATCTCCCATTGGTATTCCTTTATCATCAAAAGCTTATATTTGTTTGAAAATAAATTATTTAATGTAATTTACTGGTCAAAATGTGTAAGGCAATAATTTATTTATCAGGTAAAGTTAAAGCCAACATCAAAGCCAATGAAACAAAAAAAAAGGAATTTTTCTGCACAAAAATAATTGTTTTTCCATATAGCTAGAACGTTCCAGTAAATTAAAGTCTTCGAAAAATCGTCCAGTCACTCGGTCGATTTCCAATGTCATTAACGGAAGCGAAAAGTGCCTGGAGCCACGTTGGCGGCATTCGACCGGTGGACTCGGCTCTTTGTAAATTTCTCAATTCGTCATGGGAACGGTACACTAGCTTTAATGGGAAACGCTTGACAATGAATGAGGAAATTCCGATGTGCACAAGCCGTGTCCTATCCAATTATTTTCGCAAATCACAGCTCGGTTTACTCTGCTGTTAATTTGTTGGTTGCAATCAACATGAAGCCACGAAATAAAATATAATTTGATATATATATTGATCAAATACGACTGTACTCATTTAGTATGTACTACAGTAATTAATATTTCTATCCAACTACTTTTATGGATTCTATCGCGTTTGTATTTGATTTTCAATTTCCTGACGTTTCGAACACTTTCGATAGAATCCGTAAAAGTAGTTTTATTTCAAATGTGACATAAGAAACTATTATATTTCTATCAATTAAATATCGCAGATCTAGTTCATGTCGTAGTTATTAAGAAATTCTCTTTCATAGATTCATAATAGTTATATAATATCGAGGTATTTATCTAACGCAGCATATTACTTAATAATAAAAATAAAAAAAAAAATACTTATATGTTGGGTTATGAAAATTACCTGCTTTTCGTGATTGAGGTAAGTAAGATCTATTTATGAAATCATAGAGAATTCTTTGACAAGGTGATGATCTGTAAGCAAAAGACTTTGAGAATATCAAGTTTTAGAGAGGTCGATGACAAAATAAATTTTGCCGATATGAACTAGATAAGATGAGAAAAAATAATAAATTCCAAGAGAACCGTCACTGTCATAAAATATTTATTAGCAATCTGATTGACTAAACATGAAAGGTATACCAAAGGAGACATCTGTCTCCTTTAGTAGATGTAGAGCTGGGGCGATCTTTGAAAATCAAAGTTTTAATTACCAATGTAATTAAGCCTTTGATTTTCAAAGATCGCTCCAGCTGTACATTGGCATTGTCTAACTTGGCAATGCCTACCAATATAGGCATTGCCAAGCCTTTAATATTACAAATGGAAAATAAAAAGCAAATAATAGCAAAAAAATATACTATAAGTACAGTTCTTATTTGGTTTTCTTTTCATTATCATTTATCCTTATTACGTATGCATTTTTATTAATGAATTAAACGACAAAAAGAAAGTAAAATTAATTTAAATAATACGTTTAAAAGATTTCGTCGTAATAAGGATACGTAGAGGTTAATAATATAAGAAAAGCTAAATATTTTATTAATATACCACATTATTAAAATGGACGAAGAGAAAAATTTCTTAAGTTTATTTTAATATTGTATACTATCGTTTAAACTTGAGTTATATTTAAAATTTCAAGTCAGTGAGTTTATGATGATCATCATAAACTTAGTTTAAAGATCAATAAAACATTCACTTTTAGGTATGATGATAAAGCGAGCTAATTAAACTTTGGAAAATATTAAAAATGAGAAAAAAGAGAGAATAGAGACGGGTGCTGTCCGTGGTCTGTATAATTGGAATACTACAAAATATTACATCTAAGTCTTTGCTAGTGCATATGACCATCTCGATCAGGAAGGTAATGTGTTAAGTTTTACTATTTGCCAAGAAGCTTTTCTATTATAAAAGATAACTTGGCCTACTATGTAACAACAGTTAAATAGAATAGCATAGATTTTTATTACGAGCTTTCCTTTTTAGTCAGTTATTTACATCCTTATCCTTTATAGTCTTTTATGATACCCGCGAGAAACAAAGGGATGGTGATATACTCACATTCTTACTCTGTCATCATACATATAATATACATATATATTTTAATATATATTTTATATACACTATATATTTGTTTATTCTTTTTATATGTAAAAGTATATGATATTACCCTTCTGCTGATTACAGTTTTAAATAAAAACACGTCTAACATATTTTAAAAAGTGCTTTCGGTCGTTACAAGTGTCAACTATAACTTTAATAATATCGAGATTTACTTAATATTTTTATATATCATAAATTTAAAAAGAAATTCCCATGACGTCGTAAGAGAGCAAGTAGGTATGAAAGAGAGTATTGGTGTAAAGATGCGAAAGGGAATGTTCCGATGGTTCGGACATGTGGAAAGAATGCCGAACGAACGTCTGGTTAAGAGATATACAACGCGAAAGTGGAAGGATGTAGGTGCCGGGGGAGACCGAGACTAACCTACCTAGACCAGAGTTCTCTGGCACTCTGTTCTCTCTGCCTACCCTGCAAGGGATATGGCGTGATGATATGTATGTATGTATGTGTAAAAAAAAAAATATGAACCGACTTATGCTAAAATAAACTTCGAGATATTCAATTCTAATAAAAATGTTAATTATAAGGTTGTTGAATTTCGAGATGTAAAATCTCTTCGAAAACAGACAACTGGGAAATAAATTAAAACTGGTCTTTTTATTAATACAAGTTTATGAATTAGTTGACGCAACGTAGTGTTATGTATAGACAGGTTTATTTAAGTGTGTTTTATATGGGTAATAAATTCACGTGTCATTTATATAGTTTCATGGCTTAAGAAAAATATCCGGTTATATAGTTGACATCATATCTTGAAGTCTTAATCTACAAAATGCAGGGATTTGATGTAATCTATTTCAGAATAAAAGTGCGGTTTCGTGAATTGTTTTGTTTTAATCAGATCTAAATATGTTAAAAGAAAGTGTGTATTTTTCTATAGACCGTTTAGTTTAAGTTTCATAAAAGTGAAATCTTTAAAATTCCCTTACATTTTTAACAAATTGTCACCATGCATTCATGCTAAATGCGTGCAACTTAGAAAAAAATAACTTATTGTGGGAGGACCACGCCATGGACAGTTCTCTGCCTACAGTCGCGGGCCGGTCCGTTCGGGGTAGTACCACATTCTCACAGAAGATCGACGTCTGAGTAATGGCAATATGCTATTGCGCTTCGTTCGATGAGCGAGAGAGCCGGAAGCCCAACTGGAGTGGGTTCGGGGTTTGTATTGGTAGGCAGCGGCCTAGCTATACCATTGGCAAAGGTCCATGGGCGGCAGTGACACTTACCATCAGGTGTGCTGTCTGCTCGTTTGCTACCATAAGCAATAAAAATAAAATCCTACTATGTTGTTTCTATTAACTTATTAATTCATCACGCATAAATTATTAAACTTACGCCAATGTAGTTTTAGTAACAAGATTTATTTAGATAATGTAGTATGCCTCACTTACAGAGTAACTTGAAGTGTATATACTATTTATATTAGATAGAAGTATTGTATAAAAACGTGTAGAGAGTGGCAACTTATTTTTATCTGATATTACATAGAACGGGTGCGCTGCAAAGATTGACGTAACAAAAAATCTGGTATAATTTAGAATTAGCATGATATTTTAGCGTGTAAATATAAATACCGATACAACCATACATTAGGGCCGCCCCACAAGGATGTCATATCCTATGCCACTTGTATTTACCGTTTTACTCTGTGTCTTTCGATACGTGGCCGTATTCGAAAACCTTTCTTATTTTATCAACGAGTTCTATAGTTTGTACGTGGCCATTTTAATAGGTTATGTCGGTTATAACTGATTTCGAGCTTCCCTATGCCGTCTCCAAATGCCAACATTTAAAGACCACGTTTTTAGACTATCAGTCATTCTTAATAAGTATCACATACATTTTCATTTCATTTATTTTTAAATACTGCGATATATTAGACAAGAAATTCATCTAAAATTTTACGAGCACTATCCAGACGAGTTGGATTCGTTGGTTGACCCCTTTCGAGAAATTGGATCTATCTAGCTAGATTGTTTGTCCCAGGTAAACACAATGATTAATAACTTCGAAAATTACGTTTCCAACTAGAGCTCAAACTAAAATTACATGTCATGCCATGCCATTAGATGTTTTTTTTTTTCATTTCACCCACTAGTTGGGAAACACTGCTAAAGACGTTAAAAATGAAAAGTTATTCAGCTAAGCCTGATCGTATTCATACGATATTATCTACAAATGGAGTGTCAGAAATCTATTCAACTATGATATTAATGTTAATTACAGTTCAATCTGAGAACAATGTCTTCTAATGCTGTATTTAAAAATTACAGACAGATGATACTTTTCTTTCTCACATCTTTCTGCCTCTGGATCTGTTACGTATTCTTAAAAACTTCGACATACGATTCCGACCATCTAATTTTGATTGAATCAAAGGCTTTCTTGTAGTCTACAAAGGTCTCCCATTTTTAAACTTAAAGAAAGGGGTACAGGCCGATTATATTGTATTTACTGGACACTGAACATAGGTTTGGTGAAAAAAATCTTTTTTTTATTGCTCTTGGTGGCAAACGAGCAAGCAGCACACCTGATGGTAAATGTTATTACCGCCTATGGACCTTTGCAATACCAGGGGTACTGCTAGGCCGCAACCTAGAAATAAAATCCCAAACCCACCCAGAAAGTTGGGTTTCCGATTCTCTCGCTCACTAAAAGAAGCACAGCAACACACTGCCTCTGCTCAGGCGTCGATTTTCTGAAAGAATGTGGTACTACTCCGGACGGACCGGCCCTCAGCTTTAGACAGAAAACTGTCAAGAGTGTGGCTCTACCACATAAAAAATAAAAGCTCTTAGTAGTATTTTAAGATACTCCCCAGCAGTGTAAGGGTTGGTTATATTCGTAGCCGCCACCACATAGCAAAGCACGCATAGTTATTTATATAATATTAATGAAATTACAATTTACGCATAACATCACACTGATATTAATTAGTCAAATAAATTATC
Source organism: Lymantria monacha (assembly GCA_905163515.2). Taxonomy (NCBI): domain Eukaryota; kingdom Metazoa; phylum Arthropoda; class Insecta; order Lepidoptera; family Erebidae; genus Lymantria; species Lymantria monacha. Next base: position 23,247,754 of record LR991082.1, read on the forward strand.
AGGCTTACGTCGAAACCTTTTGAAGTAATATAATTAACAATGGCATCACCATCTTCAATTCTCGGTTATTGTTTTGAAACTAATTTGTGGTATACGCTAGTTAGGTATGCTTGATTATGACGAAAGTGATATATTTGGAATAAATCTACCGTAAACTTCTAATTATTTAGTTATAATTAACAATTCCGTCTGATTTGTTTATTTTCCGTGTGGTGACTGCGTAAGAATATAATTCACCACCCCCTATTTACCTGTGGGTAATCGTAAGAGGACTAACGGATATAAAATTAATATAAAAAATATAAAAAAATACAAAAATATATATTAAAAAAAAAAAAATGAGGCTTTCCGATCCGGTGGTAAATTAATTTAAAAAAAAATATATGTAATATTGACAATATGTAAGTGCCCTTTAGGGCTTATGCATAATAAATGATTTGATTTAATTTGATATAACATAACAGAAGGAAAATTCGAAACAACCCCTATACCAACACGTCTGACCAGCATAAGTTAATTTCTCTTTCCATTATGGAGGACACTCGAGCCCAACAGTGGGACATATATGAGCTGCGATGAGCTATAGCTAATAGTTTGTTAATACTTCGATTAATTGAATACCAGGGTATTTAGGTTCACATTTTTATAATAAAATAGGTTGATGTTTTTAAATGAATCTCTTTTTATTACATGGATAATGAAAATCCATCGTCTATGGATTTAACATAAAAAATTATAACAGTACCTTTGATTTATTATTGACAGAATTGTACAGAGAATTTCAATATAATCTCAAGTCTAGATCCTGCCGTCTAGGGTGTAGATTTTTGCAAAAAAAAGTACAAGTAAGATATTTTAATATACGGACGAGCAAAGCTTTCAAGGAAGTAATATGTAGCTTAAAATGCAGCACCATTTTTCTTTCATATTCATGAAAATATGATATGAAAGTTTTAAAATTGCTTTTGTATTATAAACATAGTTGACTACCGCGCCTTTTCCGTGTGGTGACAGAGTAAGAATATAATTCACCATCCCCTATCTTACCCGTGGGTGATTGTAAGAGACGACTAAGGGTTATAAAACGCATGTAACATCTGTGCGAGAGAAGGAAAACTCGAAACAAAACCCTATACCAACACGTCAGACCAGCCTGGTAGTAGGTCAATTACCCTTCCATTATGGAGGAGGCTCAAGCCCAACAGTGGGACATAGATGAGCTGAGATGATGATGATGATGACGACTACCGCAAAGTGCAAATGTTCATTAAAAAAATATTATAAGGTATATATTTATTATTTCAATTATAACTATGATCATATATAAAAGTACGATCAGGGAATATTAATAAAGGAAAATTCGTTAACCATGATCGTATCTAAAAACTATGCTTTCTTTATTTTTATATACTTAGTTCTCTATATTATTTCTAAAGTAAAGTTATAAAAATATATCATTTAACTAAATATCTTAAATGTTTATATTATTTATTATCAATCATAAACTATTACTATGATATACTTATAATGTCCTGGGCCAATTCCATCTGATGCCGTTTGGTCAACAATTATATTGCCAAGCAGGGTTGGCGTCTGGCAGGCGGTCGATCATAAAACTATTGCCAATAACTTTAACAATATGTACTATGAAAGAAGAGTACATATTGTATCGACCCCAAGTAATTGGGATGAGCTACTCTGATCCCAGAGAGAATGATGATGACGAACTATTAATACAGAAAAAAAAAATAGTTAAAATTTTTTTTTAAAATTTTATTTATGAAGACATCGGTGATTCTTTCAATGATGTAAGAGTATGTCATCATAATTAAGTCCACTGTTTGTGGGATATAAACTTATTCAAAGTGAGAAAACGTCATGTTTGATAGATTTCATTGGCGAACGTACTTATAGTGTTATAAGTTTTTCAGGGAATACAAAGGACTCCTTACGAATGTCATAGACAAGTAAGGGATTTGGATATTGTATTCTATTTGATATGTGTATTTGGCATTATAAAATAGATAGTAAAATAAAATTGTGTAAATTTTAAAAGTAGTCTGCTTGCAAAATTGAGTACATATATAACATTTGAATATAGTTTCTACATTTTTTCATGAATAAACAATAATAAAAAATATATATATAATATAAATTACTAAAACTATCAACACAAAAAGTTAAGTAAATGTAATAATTTCAGTATATTAAATTAAGAAATAATTGTCGGACTTTAATTTAAACAACCATATTCGGCACTTTGATAAATTCACTGCCATAGTTAAATATTCATAAACAATTAATGTAGAGCAATTTCTGCTACATTTAAATGTAATTTTAAATTTAAATATTTTAATAGATATTACAAATTTATTAAAATATTATTATTTAAAACATTTTTTTGAAAGCTAAAATTGACAGTTAAAATTAAGTATACACATAGGTATTATATTAAATTTATACTGCAGTCACTAATTATGACTAGTTGAAATTTCTAAGATGTAATTGTAATTTAACCTATTCAATATGTATATATTACTGCAGTCAATATCGAAATATAATAGTATTATTGACTCGCATAAGCTAAGTCTAATGTTAAAAGTTATGACTTCATGGAAAATAACTCTAGAACTCTTTTATACTATATTTCTATTATTTTTAAATGAATACTTTCGATGCTTAATAATTTTAGATTATTTTTATTGCTTATGGTGGCAAACGAGAAAGCAGCAAACCAGATGGTAAGTGTTAATGCCTTCCATAGATCTTTACAATACCAAGGGTATAGCTAGGCCACTACCTACCAATACAAACCCAAAACCAACCCAGTTGGGCTTGCGGCTTTCTCACTCACCGAACGAAGCACAATAGCATAATGCCATTACTGTCTGAGTAATGGCATTATACTATTCCGCTTCGTTCGTCGATTTTCTGTAAGAGTGTGGTACTACCCCGAATGGATCGGCCCGCGGCTGTAGACAGAAAACTTTCAACAGCATGGTCCTACCATTAAAGGATATTATTGTATATATAGTTATAGCTAGACAAACCATAAAGTCTCAAGGATGATTTCCAGCCAATAAGCATCCCGATTCGATGACACCATATGATATTTGCGTATAGTTATGATCACTTTAACTGTCTATAGTCTTTACAAGAGAGCTTTATACTAGCTGGCAGTACCCCACTGCCTCTTAGAAATTAGTTATAATTTAATATATACTGATAAATTTGTATTTATAATTATGTATTTACATTTTATAAATGAAATAATGACATTTTCATCATAATCTATGCTAATTTATCAATGTCTACTCAAAAATACCTATAAGACATCAAAGAAAATAAATGTGCAGTGAATTTTAATTCTCGATACATAAACAAGTCCGTAGCAAAGTTTTATGGTTCAACGGTTGACGGTTAAAAAACGAATGGGGATAACAAAAAAGGGGCAATGGATTTACAGATAGCAACAAAAGAAGAAAAACCGATTTATCCATGAACGCGTGAATGATTCACTGGTTTTGCTCTGTAGCGGTAGGGCGTGGGTCGCGAGCAGATTGCGAGTTCGTCGTACTTTGTGCGTTTCACCAGAATCAGCATATGAGACGTGTTGCGGTCACATTCCATGAATACCGAGCGCGATGTCCTGCCTTCCAATAAATATGTGTACACTTAGGTATTTATGCATATGTAAGTATACGATAGCTATAAGAATAGAGCTTTAGCGCCACAATTACGATTGTTTTTCTAATAGGGCAACACTCCACATTTTGGTACTCATCATTAATGGGTTCGACGCAATATGTACTACTCTTCCATTCAGTATATATTACATACACATATAAATGTCCCACTGTTGGGCTCGGACCTCCCTCTCGGGAAATTAACCTACTGTATCGCGCTATTCAGACGTGTTGGTATAGGGTTTTGTTTCGAGTTTTTCTTCTCTTGCATAGATGTTATATGCGTTTTATATCTCTTATTCGTCTCTTACGATCACCCACGGGTAAGATAGGGGGTGGTGAATTGTATTCTTACTCCGTCACCACACGGAAAAACAACTATAGTAATCTACTAGGCAAATATTTTTTGTTTTGTAAAAGCTATAGCTAAGAATATTTTATTAAATTTTATCGTCAGCATTACGCGTATACATTCCAAGCGGGATTAGTCGAGATCACGAATAACAAAGGTTTTAAAACCTGTTTTTCTAGTTCACTTCAAAGGACAATGTAAATTTCAAAGGATTGAAAGTCGAATCGCATTCCATCTAGATGCCTTCTAGGATGAATAATCGCATTGAGAGTCTTTTATTATTTATTTGTTATTTCTTTTTATATATCTTATAAAGCAATATACTTTTTATTTATCTTATAATGCAATATAATATGAAAAAAAAATACAATTCCATTATTACAAATTATATTTGAATTAAAGAAAGAAGTGAATAAGTCTTACGTGATACTATATTCCAGTCAATTTATTGTTTAACTAATAAAAGGACGGTCACTAAATATTGATGTCTAAAAATGTTCACTAGAATAAAACCTCTACTAAAAACTATCTATTAGTATAGATGGCTTAATATGAAATTCCGTTTTATGAAAAATATTTTTATAACTTTTTGATGATGGAAATTTTGATACCGATCAAAATATGAAGGAAATTTAAATTCGAAATTGAAAGAGTGATTTCACATATAAATCCAGAGTGCGTGTGCTCATAGTCATTCGGGTATAAAGCAAAATGACAGAATTTAATTATTGTACACATGCGGTTATATACATGATTATACATACATACATATCATCACGCCATATCCCTTGCAGGGTAGGCAGAGAGAACAGAGTGCCAGAGAACTCTATCCTTGCATACTTCACTCGCTTCTTCAACATTCATAATTCTCTTCATACACGCTCGCCGGTTTCGGAGACCCTTGACTGCACCTTCTTTCAGTACGTGACCAATCTGGTCTAGGTAGGTGAGTCTCGGTCTCCCCCGGTACCTACATCCTGCCACTTTTGCATTGTATATCTTCTTAACCAGACGTTCGTTCGGCATTCTTTCCACATGTGCGAACCATCGAAGCATTCCCTTCCGCATAATTATTTGATATATAAGGGATATATTGACGATATAGATAGTGTAGTGGATAAGATACCATGCCCGTGTTTGATTTCTACGCAGGACAATACGAATATAATAAGTTGAAGTCCACCGTACACGTATATTTTGGCCACTGACGTCAAGTTCACGCTGATCCGGTAGCCGGTCCAACGACGAAGGCGAGTTTCACGGGTGGGTTACGGGTGTGCGTGCTTACGCCCCTCTGTCGCCCCGGACGGAGTGGTGCGCGGAGTGCGCCGACCGTAGCCAACCCCAAAAGAAAAAACACGTATATTTGCCTATTCTTTATGGTTACTATCGCGCGCTCTCATCGCGTAAGATAATTAACAGTTAAATTATTCAATTATTATCTCAAAATTGTTAGCATAGCTTCGTTTAAATATAAATTAATAATAAGAAATTTGGTTTCTGTATAGCATAATAATTAATTATTTATAGTAAATGATTGAGAGTAATAAATCATGCAAATATTTTAGGGCCTATGATGATTTAATTAACGGAGAAAGTAAACGGACAAGTTAGAAAGTATTTGTTCGCTAACTATTGATATTTGCATTAGAAATCTGTGAAACACTTGTGATACTTTCTCACGTGGAGATTTAACGCATCACTTTGTGTTACGTTAGAGATTATTTAAATTAATGATTGTGAGTAATTATTTATATTAACTATTATAGTTTGAGAGTTTGTATGTTTATTTGATTAAACTCTCATCCTATCTCATCCTGTTCGATTTGACTTGAAATATGTTTTTTTTTCTGTTATTCGAGAAATATTACGAGCTTTTAGATTTAATACTACCAGTCTTTATTGTCAATTGTTAGTACTAAACTAATACAATTAAATACATAAAAAAAATTCTGTGGCGTCAACTGCAATTTGGTTGTTGAGTAATTGTCTGAGTGCTGCAGAGATATTTGGGTAATATTTGGACCAAGCTTTTATATCGATTTTACAAAAAATAGACTGGCCTCCTCTTTTTTGGCAGGTTATGGTCTGGACACACGCCACCCATTACGTCCGGGGTGACAGAAGTGCGGCGCGTAGCTCCATAACGCACGGAATAATGTCGAATTTGCTTTTGGGCCGCCTATAGTACCGTGACTAGCTTGAAGTGGTCCCTACCCTTGTGAGATCATAAGGGAGTATTCTCCTGGTGATCCCTCTTTCAGCCGGTTTTTGCTTATTTACTACAAAGCACTTCTGGGAAACGAGTAACAACTTATTGTGATCACCATCCCGCTTGCCAACCTGATCGTGTCAAAACCTGATAGTGTTGTGTGTTGAATTTGTAGGGATGTTTATTAATACCTACCGAAATTAAAATTAGATCCATACTGGTTTTATTACTTATAATAAAGTGGAAACAAAGTACTTTCCATTTTATCTATATTTGTTTCTCTAGTTAAAAGTAAAAGATAATAACTATTGCATACGATTTGCAAAATTTGGCAATAAAGATATTGACGTTTATATAAGTTGTAAAGATAAAAGAAAAGATTAAAAGATAAAAATGACGAAATGCCTTTATAAAACAGAAGGTGAAGACTTTAAGGCGAGAATTGTGATAAATGTTTTTATTTCCATTATTAAAAATGTAATCTCTATGTTTATATTAACGAATAACGAATTTGAACTAATAAGAAGGGAATAAATATGGCGGTGAAAAAATATGTTTTATGCTAATTGTTGGGTTGTGTGTGATTTGCTTGAATTACTAGCGAGAATTTCAAGCGGATAATGAAGCCAAAAAAGGCTTCGGTCCCGGTGGCCTGCTCTTAAATGACGGCCATATTATATTTGCATACATTAAAGTACACATTATCTAGGCCATAGGATATACACACAATTAAAATAATGTAATGATATATATATATATATATATATATATATCATTACATTATATATATATACATATATGTATATATATATATATATATATATATATATATATATATATATATATATATATATATATATATATATATATATATATATATATATATATATGTGTGTGTGTGTGTTTGTGTATTTATATCATATAGATTTATGTAAATTACTATCACAATTATAAAAGAAAATATTCACCGAAAAACAAAAGGCCCGCCTTACGATGACATATTTTATTATTGAACACACCTAAAACATTCCTATTTGGAATATGTACCGTTATTCCAAACGAAAATTTAGTTATTGTTTGATCAGAGCCAACTTTTATCCCAAACAAGGCGGATTGATGTCCTCAGGGAAGTCGTCAATGTCACAAACAAAACATAAAGATTCGTGTTTCTGCCAGTAAAGAAACGTTCTTCCATATTTACGCATTGCGAATACAAAGAATTTAACGTAATTTCAACATAATATATTAAAAAGATATACAATGCGAAAGTGGAAGGATGTAGGTACCGGAGGAGACCGAGACTCGCCTACCTAGACCAGATCGGTCATGTACTGAAGGAAGGTGGAGTCAAGAGTCTCCGAAACCGGCGAGCGAGTATGAAGAGAATTATGAATGTTAAGGAAGTGAGTGAAGTATGCAAGGATAGAGTTCTCTGGCACTCTGTTCTCTCTGCCTACCCTGCAAGGGATATGCCATGATGATATGCATGTATGTCAACATAACATCATTTAGATTAATTGAAATAAATTAAATTGTTGATAATATTTTGTTTCTATTTTTCAATCTTTCGCATTTGTGTAGGGAAGGTTTAAAATGCAACATTACGCTTCCTGCACTTTGTAACGAAGGAAAATTAAGAGACTTAAACAGATAAAATGACGGCTAGAGATATTAAAAAAAAAATACTTATTGATACATATCGTGATCAATTATATCACTATGCTCTCTTTCTCTAAATAAAGAAATAATTCGAAATAAATATATCTATGGGCATAAAATAACAACATACATGTACGTCTAAGCTAGTGAAGCTAGACAGATAGTGTTATTATAACGAAGTTTATAATAGGCTATATATTCGAACTCAAAATACATTTTTTAGTTTATGGAGAAGCTAATTCAACAAAAAATAAGTTAAAAAAACGGCTTATAAATTTTTCTTTTAAAAAGAAAAGCCAAGAGATAATGTTATTACAAGTTACAAAGCCGCCAATTTTTACGTAGCACGAAGTGTGAATCTTCGCAGTATAAGTTACTGCGCCTTATACAATCTTCAATTCTTTTTGAGCAAATCTTACTTATTACAAATTCTTATTATTTCATCATTATGATTTATTCATGGCGATAAAAATAAAAAATATGTAAAAGTTAACTCCAAAATTGTAGTTGAAATTAACTTTATTTTGATTTGAAATGCATAATTTATATAATAATACAATTATCTTAGTAGCTTAATTGGCACAGTATCTTAGTCGTCGAGCAAGTTCTGTATCCTAACTTGTTTATCATCATCATCTCAGCTCATATATGCCCTACTGTTGGGCTGGATCCTCGTCCATAATGGGAGGGAAATTGACCTACTACACCACGCTGGTCAGACGTGTTGGTATAGAGTTTCGTTTCGAGTTTTCCTTCTCTTACATAGATGTTATATGCGTTTTATATCCCTTAGTCGTCTCGTACGATCACCCATGGGTAAGATATGGGGTAGTGAATTGTATTCTTACTCTGTCGCCACACGGAAAGCTAACTTGTTAATGATGGCATAAAATAAATTGTTCTGAGTCTGGGTTTTATTTATACTCAGTAATCGTAATCTTGTAAAATCCCCTACAAAAGCAGGATTTATTTCATTTATAATAAAAACGTTCAATACAGGAATTGGCTAAATTATTATCCATACGTATAGTTATGTTACAGTATGAAAGTAATTGGACAAGATAAAATCCAGCGCGATATAAATTAAAAAAAGGTCTACTGTAATATCTTCACAAATAAATGGACTTTGCCTTTAAGTGGCGTTTATTGGCTTATCTCAAGGAGAATGACAGCAATTTATGCCAAATGAAAAACTCTTGTAAACTGCCTATGAAAATTGTCGAGATTTTTTGGATTTCAGCCAATCTGGTACTATACACGAGCCAATTTTCAAACTTAAAGTTAATTTCAAAATTATTCCATTAAAAGTGTTTTAAAAATTGATACGAGCAAGGACAGTTTCTCACCAGATCAAGTGACAAGAATTGATCACGCTTAAAGAAAACTGCGGATGTAGGCAGTATAAAGTACTGCTAGAGGCATGCCTTGGACAGGTTTACGTTCAACAATGCATGACGAAAAGTTTGTAGTAAATTTCTTTTTTTTTAAAGAAATATACTATGACTGAAAATAATTTTCTTTTCAATGAACTCGTCAATATATTAAGTATGTAAGTAAATGTAATCTGCAAATTGCTGAAAAATCTAAGGCTTTTTTGTTTTCGTTATATTAGGTTAAGAATAAATGAAGTCATCGTAGACTCCGCAATATCAGATTTTCTAGAGACTAATATTGCCGATGATCTCATCATACTATGAATTTCCAAATTCTAATATATATTATTTAATTCAGAATATATTCAAGAAAGTTAAAGTCAGTCTAAAGTTAAAATAGATGACAGCAACTATATTTCACAAAATCACTTCTATTTAATAGAGAAATTTGATCGTTAGTGCGCCAAGATTGCAAGACGGGCGTTTTGAAATTACCAAACCTAAGTGAGCAGATTTATGGAGTTCAATACCATATGGTACCAGTTTTACTTAAATTACAGAGGCTGAATTTCACAACAAGTTATAGAAAGCTACATGGCATTTTTGTCTATTGTCTTCGTAGATAATGGGTGATGTGTACACCTAGAACTTTATAGATATAGTGTGTGTGTGCGTATATGTGTGTTTAATATAGTGTCAATTGTTATTTAAGCAAATATCCCTAGGTTCCTCGTACAGCCATGGAAAATAATATAATTTTCACCATCCCAGCTTGTCCGTGGGAGTTATAAAAATCTGTTAAGAGGAGTTGGCAACAGCTATCGCCTGTGAAACGTATAAGTTTTACCTCGAACGCCAACACTGCAAAGCGCGGTGGTTATGGCAATATACGTATAGCCCCGTATAACCTCAAATATATGAGTGCATTCTATAGGGTAGGCGTGCGTCTAGTAGTAGATGGCAAAAAAACTGAATGATATTAATGATAATCATTTGAAATAAAACCAATTTTTTTTGATCCGGATTTTATCACATTTATATTTGATTTTTAATTTCCCGCCGTTTTAAACAGTTTAAAATCATCATCATCTGAGCTCATATACGTCCCAATATTGGGCTCGATCCTCCTTCATAATGGAAGGGATATTAACCTACTATACCACGCTGGTCAGACGTGTTAGCAAACGGTTCTGTTTTCCTTCTCTTGCATATATGTTATATGCATTTTATATCTCTTAGTCGTTCTCTTACGATCACCCACGGGTGAGATAGAGGGTAGTGATTGTATTCTTACTCCGTTACCACACGAAAAACAATTTACAATACAATCCGTAAAATTGAAATATGTAAAAAATTAAATTCGTCCTCTTTTCATTATAATTTTATTCGTGAAGTTCACAAAACGTATTTCTATCAGCTTTAATGTTGTCAGTTTTGCCGAGCAGGCGCCATGACGTCTCAAAGGCATGCCTGTCTTAACACTATCTTAAAATCATATTAGACAGCTAAAGTAAACAGTATCAAAGGAAATTTGAAGAAAGCATACTTATACCGTATCTTTGGTTTGCTCAAAGAATAATAACCTTCCTAGAATGGTTCGCGAGGCTATTGAAATCAAAAAACATAAAAATTTCAATAGGGAGGATGGCTGGGTATTATCATCAAGCTGGGATCCTGTCATTCACTTAATTAAAAATAAAACTAAGAAAACCACCACAAGACTGCAAGACACTGTGAGCACTTATTGTATAGATTTGACCCACAATAATAGTTAAATTTTAATTTAATTAATTTTAGTAAGATAAAGTAGGCCGCCACTCAAAAATTCAATAATAAAATTAGTATCATGCCTCCTGAGTTTTCTCGCCGGATCTTTCTCAGAGTGGCCGCGTTCCGATCCGGTAGTAGCTGAATAGTTTTTGTTAGTTTTGTAAAAATTGTAAAATTGCCACAATAATAATTATCATAAATTATACCTTAATAATAAAAAAATCAAAAACAACATAAATTTTATATATAGAATCATTCTCTTTTTGTACTGGCAATGAATTGTATTAATTTTGTATAAAAATGTGGGTCAAAATTTAATATCTTATAGGGTAGATATAAATAAATTTCTGTAATAACAATGACATATTGGACGTAAGACACCTCAGTCCTCCCGTGACCATGATCACTGTAAAGTGTTCGAAACGTCGGGAAATTATAAATCAAATACAAACGCGATAGAATCCGTAAAAGTAGTTTTATTTCAAATGTGTAATACTCGCGTAAACATTAGAAGTCATTGTATTCATTGTTATAAATAAATTAATATTTTAAACCATTTTATATTTACCATGCTATACCTCTATCTATATTATATATTTTAGCTGTGTGGTAGCAGTTACGAATACTACCAACCCTTACTTTGTTCGTGGATGTCGTAAAAGACGACTAAGAGACTTATGATGACCTGGGCCAACTCCATCTGATGCCATTTGGTCAACAATTACATTCCCAAGGAGGATTGACGTCTGGCAGGCGGCTGATCATAAAACTATTGCCAATAACTTTTATAATATGTACTATAAAATAAGAATACATATTGTATCGACCTCAAGTAATTGGGATAAGAGTAAGAAAATGATGATTTATATTACATATTTAAAATATTTTGGTGATTAAGCGTCAATACATGTTACATTTACCGCTTATATAGTTCTGAGCTGAAATATTAAAATTAACTAAAGCACAATGGATTTTACTTAAGATCAAAGTTACTTCAGTTATACATCAAAAAGACGTGAGATAATGTACGTATTGAAAATTAAAAAGTAAACTGACGCTTCGATATCGATATATATCTCATCTCAGGTCAACTCATATATGTTCCACTGTTGCGCTCGAGCCTCCTCCATAATGGGAGGGAAATTGACATACTATATCACGCTGGACAAATATGTTGATATAGGGTTTTGATTCGAGTTTTCCTTCTCTTCACGAGTAAGATGGTAATTACATTCTTACTCCGTCACCACAAGGAATCTACCGATATAGGGACTGTATAAATATATTCACATCCAAGATATACAAATTCATCCACTTGCTCCAGTACATCATTACCTATTGTTACTCTTACATCTGTTCTTATATCTGAACAGAACAGATGTAAGAGTAACAATAGGTAATGATGTACTGGAGCAAGTGGATGAATTTGTATATCTTGGATGTGGATTTAGCCGAGATGGACGGTACACCACTGATATAGAGCGAAGAGTGAATGCGGGAAATAGAGTGAACGGAGCGTTGGGGCAACTTCTCGGCAGCCACCACCTCAGCCAGAAGGCACGTGTAGCAATACATAATGCAGTGCTTGTCCCAACATTACTGTATGGAAGCGAGAGTTGGGTATGCAGAAAAGAGTATGAAAGTAAAATTAATGCGGTCGAAATGCGATCTCTTCGGAAAATCTGTGGAGTTAGGCTGACCGATCGCATTCGTAACGACGACGTAAGAGAGCGAGTAGGTATGAAAGAGAGTATTGGTGTAAAGATGCGAAAGGGAATGCTCCGATGGTTCGGACATGTGGAAAGAATGCCGAACGAACGTCTGGTTAAGAAGATATACAATGCGAAAGTGGAAGGATGTAGGTACCGAGGGAGACCGAGACTAACCTACCTAGACCAGATCGGTCATGTACTGAAGGAAGGTGGAGTCAAGAGTCTCCGAAACCGGCGAGCGTGTATGAAGAGAATTATGAATGTTGAGGAAGCGAGTGAAGTATGCAGAGATAGAGTTCTCTGGCACTCTGTTCTCTCTGCCTACCCTGCAAGGGATATGGCGTGATGATATGTATGTGTGTATAAATATATTCATTAATTATTGCCCTTTTTAATTATTAATTTAATGTTATAACACTTTTGTAATACTTATTACTCGTTATTCCACAAACATAATTATAAATAATTATTTGTTTTACGCACTATTATCTTTCAAAGTCCATGATATAATTTCACATAAATTATCGTAGCCAACTAGAACGTGTTGTACATATACTTTTTAATATTGTTTTTTTTGAATAAATTACTCACTCTAATTATTATTTAGGTGAATATATGCATAAAGTTACTAGATATGTGTTGAAATATCACTTTATTATTTGTATTTGTATGCTAATTTGTCCCTCAAGTCGTGATCCGTTTATTCCATAATTTAATATGCATAGCTTTATACAGAATATTTTATATCTAAATACTAAAATAACGTCCTCAGTTTATATACCCAATATCACTTACATTCAGTAAATCAAGTTTACTTAAAAGGGCTCTTACTAAAGACGCTTATTTGAAAACAACATTTAGAAATTAGGTCTAGAGTAAGCTTTTTACTGTAGATATTGAAATTTTGTTGTAATTATATTTTTAATTACAAAAGAATTACAACTTGGAAATTTAGTTTTTTGTATTGTCTTTACATAATATATGAATACTACATAGGAACTGTTTATAGAAATACGGTTAGGTTACAAAAAACTAAGGCATATTGCCACAGTTTTTTTTTCTAACAATATTTTATCCTAACTACAAATAAGGTCCTCACTATGCCACCGGAGATTACACTTATCATAAGTGGTCATACAACACCTTATACCTATCATAACTTATGTGAGTCAACCACACGATATGTAATATATTATTGCTTTAAGACTTTTTAATACTAAAATGTAGTGTAATGTAGTAATATTTACTTGCGACTATTTCTTATTATTCAAAATGTCATTTAACCTTTGTTAAAGTCTGAATCCGTACCAAAATTTATTATTTATAAGTCTATTTCTATCATAGTCTTTGAGAAAGCTAAGATGCATAAAGACCAAACCTAAGCAGCTCGGCAAGACTAGCGGCGAATTTAATTAAGAAAGGTAAACAGGTAAGAAGTTAAAGAAATTCAACTTTTCAAGGAAATTAAATACTGATTATAAAATTAAATATAAGAGATACGATAAGACGGAAGTATAGCATGGGACCTCCATATACGTATGTAAGTTTAATATTCTTTCCAATAGTACTTATAGCACAAGCGCCTTAACGCAAGAACATGTTATCCAGTAATTACAAGGTCCGTATTACTAAAGATATGTCTTGAAAATAATCTTATTTAAGTTTACTTATCATCGCGACAAAATTTAGGTTATTTCACTTCTGCTTACACCTTTAGACATAAATGCGTGATTATATAAAAGCATCACACTGTAGTTATAGTATAATAATAACTCCCACCTACTTAAAAGTTCCTACTTAAAGCATCGTTAAAAGTAAAGTGGGATTATGTTTTTAGGGTACGCTTACGATTAACGTACACGGTAAAGAGAGTATTAACGTATGAATAACTAAATATCTTGTTGATGTTTCTACCGGTCGTGTGACGCACGACTTTGTTATTGAACCTGACGGGTATCTTCATATATATCTATATACATCTAATCTGTGGCTTAAGTCAGCTTCACATGGACTATGTACTTAGAATCGGATGACATTTATTATGAGTAATATATAAATAGTTTTTCTCATTGGTTAGCATATTCTGATCATACCGTATAGTGCTATACAGTGATAAAGCGAGACGTCCTAGGGCTTTGTAATACACTGGGCGACCTCACTGCGCCTCTTGACTGGTCCTTAACTGGCTTTTGGTTAGTATTTTAGATTTGACTTTAGTGATTGATTGATTCATCCGATTTCATGACCCAATAGGCGGGCAATGCCTTTATATTGTAACCTCTTCTCAACTATCATGATAGCGAACAGTTTAAGAGATCGAAGTAGCTTGCATTTTTGAACAATTTCGTATTCTTTGAAAAGATGTCATGTATACGTATTTTTACGGACATTTTGACCTACGATGTATTGGTGAATAAATATAATATATATTTTTTTATGCGTTCAGTGTAAGAATGAAAACGTTTTAATGTAAATTACCGATATTTAGGTGACAAAACTAGTTGATATCACTATCTTCTCTAAATACTTCATCCAGCATAAAACCGATACCACTACCTTTTCTAAGTGCATACAGAACTTAATCGTTATAATAATATTTTGAAATACTTGATTGCAACATACCAAAGTTTCTCTACTATTCTCTATACACCATGTCATCATGATTGGCTACTACTACCAGTGAAACTAAAAATTATAACACAGTTTCTAAAGCAAATTAATGTCAAAAACCAACTCAATAAAATAAAAAAATAAAATATTATGAATGACCAAACGAGAATAATAGCTTTAATTATGTATTGAGATTTATATCTATTTATAAGGACATAAGGTGATTTGCTTGTCCTAGTTAAAATCACTCTCAATAGTCTCTACTATAAAACCAACCTTTGAGAAACGTGTCAATAAAACTATTCCAATCAAGTCATTCACAGTTAATATTTATGCGTAAGCTATTATTAATCATATTCAACTCACATCCCGGTCTTTCGGTTCTATTCACTGACTGAAAGTAGCTCACGTAACAAAGGAACGGTAACCCAATACGTGACTAGAAATATTATTCGTTAGTTGCGTTGTACAATTTTATTATATTTAGATCCATTTGCCGACTAATTAGTTACTGGCTGTTCAAGAGCGATCAGTAACTTTCGCAGTGTGTAGTGAAATCGCGGATCCGCTTTTGTTAACGTTCGGCGTCTAAGATTCCGAGCAAATTCTTTTAAATTATACGTCTAGTTTATTTACCGGTATTTGTGAGTTATTTACATATAAAATTCAAGTATGGGTTTATTTATAATTCTTCTACTACTAATATCTTCTTACTAGCCTACTATATAAGTCCGATGGCTCCAGATTTTCAATAGGAGCAAAACTGACCTACTATACCACGCTGGTTAGATAAGTTGACGTAAGACTTTATGTCGAGTTTGCTTCTGTTGTATCATAAACCTTAGCTGACTTTTAAAATTATTCCGTCAGCATATGGATATTTTCCATATCTAATAAGATTTTGTTGATATTTTTTGTCTTAAAGGATGGTCACCTGAATGGATCTTAGATAAAAATATGGAAGGTGTTGATGTTGTTAATATTACCTTTTTGTATTTGCCAATAATTTTCTCTTCTTATTTTTGATTTGCAAAATTTTGAAATTGCATTAACACTATAAAATCAACGCAGACATAGAATTCCTTCCGGGATGGCCACCGATGGCAAGAAAGCGGTACCAGTGGCCGGCCCGGTGGCAATGTGGAGGGAATAAGAGGGGTAATGGCGCCACGTGCTGCTCTTTCGTCGCCCCAGATAGAGCGAGCGGCATGTGTCTAGACCATGGCCTACCCAAAAAAAAAGACCTGGTATTCCTCTCATACATCAGGCGGGCAAATCATAATTAATAATTATAATAATACAGTAAAATTATATTATATTAATTTATTAATTACATATTTATATTATACTAGCAGACCCGGCCACGCGTTGCTGTGGCTAAGGTAGTCTCAGTAACACGTGGTGGTTGTGCTAATAAATTGTAGCTTATTTGAAACGTTTCTACGTTTAACATAGCGACATCTATTAAATACTTACTCAATCCAGTCAACCGATATCACCATCTGTTAGAATCGTTTGGAGATAACAGATAATTGTGACTGTCAAATAATAGACAAATAATTTTCAATAAAATAATATTGTGACTATAAATTGAGATGGAAGCTATCCTATCTTTTAAGTTGGATCAAACTACACATATTATGCAAATTTGATTAAAATCGGTTAAGTACTTTAAGAGTGCATGTAGTGAATATCATATAAAAGTGTATATAAAAGTTACGTTTTCGTTTTCCATCAAAATTTCCACAAGATACCATTAACAGTGTAGCCATAGCACTGTTGATGGTGACATTTTGACTTAGATAATGACTAACCTGAAAGACTAAAAACGTCAAAATAATTATCACTTGACACTGGCGCCAACAGCTCGTATAAGTAGCTGATTGCCAATACACAAAGAGAAGAAGAAGAACGTTTATGTGACATCAACCTTTTTAGAGGTCCATACCCAAAAGATAAAACAGGACCCTATTACTAAGACTCTGCTGTCCATCCGTTGCTTAGCCTGTCTATCACCAGGTTGCTCTCGTGAACCGTGATAGTTGGACAGATGAAATTTTCACAAATGATGAATTTCTTTTGCCGCTACAACGACAAATACTAAAAAACAATAAAATAAATATTTAAGGGGGCTCCCACACAACAAAGGTAAGGTTTTTGCTCGATATTGATAACAAAAATAGGTAGTCGTTTGAAATATTCACAGAATATTTATTAATATATTCCCTTTAGAAATAAATAATTAAATTAAAATAAAACAAATAGAGAATTTAAGCCCCCATACAACAAACATAATTATTTTGCCATTCATAGATAATGGTAGGGAACCCTTCGTGCACGACTCCGAGTTACACTTAGCCGGTTTTTTGAATATAATCGAATTGAGTTTTCAAACATGTGTCAAAATAAAATGACTTTTAAATCAAAATCACTAAGAAGTATTGGTATCAACTTTAAAGCAAATCATCCCTAAAATAACTTTCCACCCCTTTTTAACCCAATTAGGAGATAAGTCTCAATAAAATATGAATCACATCTTTCATCAATTCTGTTAAAGAATGTTTATGCAAAATTTGAAATAGATTGGACCAAGGAATCACGTTGTCCCATATAAACTTTACCCTGCTTTTTCACCCCCTTAGGGATACAATTTCGTAAAATCCGTTCTTAGCTGACCTCTACTTGGCGAAAGAAATATTCCTACCAAATTTGAGGTTTGTAGGCCTTATGTTTCCAGAGATATCGTGATGAGTCAATACATAGGTGGAAATCTCTTATATAGATAGATAGATTTACACTTGCCACAGAGAACAATGCTTTTTCTTTTACCACTGAAAAAGAAATTAGTATCACGTATTATTAGAGAAAAATGGAACAGTTATTTTTTTATTTTTATTTTATAGTATCACGCCTTTATTCATTATATTTCACTTATATAACTTTTCAAGTGTCAAATAATAGACTGCAATCGCTCAATAAAAACAGACTGTCTGACGAAGAATAGAACTGCCAATTAGCTGTTCGAATCATTGAATGGCGGCATAAGACCGTTGCGAGTGATATTTTTGTAAGGTTTCTATTTTTAGTAATATATTTTGATGGGTTAGTATCCATTGGCAGAATTAGTGAGCGCTACTAGTTGTACAAACACATACATACATACATATCATTACACCATATCCCTTGCAGGGTAGGCAGAGAGAACAGAGTGGTTGTACAAATATCTAAAAATAATAATGTTTCTAAATTAGTGTTATGATATTAAAGATACAATGTACCACAGCTGTTTAGTATTCTATTTAAGATGTGAAAACCTCCGCGGGGATCTCTAGAAGAATGGGCAGCAACTACCTCCTGGGAGGCTTCTAACGTTAACAACCATTGCTAAGTCACCTGGCAAGCGTGGTGACATTATGGCATTTCCCTTTTTTAGAGGAAATATTATATAATATTCAAAACCAATGTGTATAATCTTAGAGATAGATGGATTGTGATTAATTCATGTCCATCGTAATGCCATCATAAAATCATTATTAATCATCATCATCATCTTCCTCTTATCTCAATTGCTTGGAGGTGATATATTATGTAAGTATTGAATAGTCTTCCATGCTGCAATTTTTTTTGGAATTTTATGACCGGTCGTCTGCCTAACGTCAACATTTTTAGGGAATATAATTGTTGACCAAAGGCTTCGAGTAGAGTTGGCCCAGATCGATATAAACCTCTTTGTCTTTTACGATACCCACGAGCAAAATAAGAGTTGGTAGTATTCGAACATTCAGTTAGCATCAGGTGGAATTGACCCAGTGTGTAAAATTTTAAGTCGTTTAAAACTCTTAATCGTCTCTGACAACTCCCATGAGTAATGTAAGGATTAGTAGGTTTTTTTTTTCCCTTCACAAGGTGGGACCATGGATGTGGTCGCGCCCCGGCTAATCGGCCCGGGGCGACGGAAGAGGCGGCACGCAACCACATGGACCCACCCTGCAAACACCTCTCTTCGGCGTGCGGGCGGGCCACCGGTACCCGATCTTTGTCTTCGGTGGCCAAGGATTAGTAGCTGAACTATATTCGACACACATGATGAACTTATTTTTTAAAAAGCTTATTATAAACTAGCTTCTGCCCGCGGCTTCGTACGCGAGAATGTTAATTTCCTAAAGTTTTTTATCTCCTATTTTTATTTTACCCCTTAAGGGTAATTTTTTTACAAAATTTTATTGTCATATTTATTAATATTTAATAAATAGCCTAAAAATAAATTTCAAGCATCTGGCTTTAAAAATGACGATACTTACAACTTTTCAGCCACCTTGTTTTTGCAATAAAAGTAGCCTATGTCCTTTATCAAGCTCTAGACTATCTGTGTACCAAGTTTCATTTAGATCAGTTCAGTATTTTTGGCGTGAGAGAGCGACAGACAGATAGAGTTGCTTTCGCATTTATAATATTAGTAAGGATTAAACTAGTCTAGAATTTTTACTTTATTAATTTATTATGAAAGTGTATTTGGTTCAAGTAAACAAGTGGCTACAGTAGTAGGTATTTATGTTTCAAAGTTGAAACTAGATTGCTAAAGCAAACCATCGAAATACTTTTACAGTAACAAAATGAACAAGAAAATGCACAAAGAGGATTGCCAAAAGTGGCTACTTTCAAAGCTTTCATTTGTACTACAACTAAGTATTTTCAAAGCTTTATAAAAGGTAGCAATATATAGTAAGGTTATTATCTCATACGGTGACGATATATGCTTATTTTCTATAGTTGTCTCATAAGATTTCCACGGAAAAGCAAAGGTTGATGATATTTCATCCAAACAAAGAAAAGAAGAAATTAATGATTAGCTTGATATTATTTTATTTAGTGTTAGTTCTGCTCGCGATAAAAATAATTTGCCCACTGTTGAATTATTTTCCCAAGTGAACACATTACCGGAGTAAAAATCCTTACTTTTATTATAAATGCGAAAGTAACTCTGTCTGTCTGTCGCTCTCTCACGCCAAAACTACTGAACCGATCTAAATGAAATTTACACACCGATAGTCTAGAGCCTGATAAAGGACATAGGCTACTTTTTAATGCAAAAGAGGGTTGTAAAGGGGGATGAAAAGTTATAAGAAATTATCCATTTATAAAGCCAAAAGCCATTTTTAAAGCCAAAAGTTAGAAACTTATTTTAAGGCTATTGATTAGATATAAATAAATATGACATTTAAATTTCGTAAAAAATTTACCCTTAAGGGGTAAAATAAAAGTAGGTGAATAAAAACTTTAGGAAAGTAACTTTTTACGCAGGTGAAGCCGCGGGCAGAAGCTAGTATACTATATGTTAATCCAAAAAAAAAGATCATGTGCCAATTTTCATTCAATTCTGTAGGGTTTACGCGTGATTGAGTAACAAACATACAAACATCAAAAGATTTTCACAAACTTTCATATCTATAATATTAGTAAGATTATTTAGACCTTTAACTTTGAAAGGTCAATCTCGATATATTATTTCAGAAATGTGTTATTCTGTGTTTTATTTTATTTTATTTTATTCTCTTATCTAATTATTTTTTAATTTAAAGAAGAAATATGTATTAATAAATATATTAAAATAATTAATTTCATTAAAATATACAGTTTATTTAATACTTAAATTTCTCAAAAAAAGATAATACTATACATTTATAATAACTACTGTAAAATATATTTAGGTGTCTACGATTGTTTTATATCTTCTTATTTTTAGAACGACATGTCTATTTTTTTAATTTGTTACTTTATCACTAAGAATTTTATCTCAATATAACGAAAACAAATTAAACTTTTTTTTTTATTGGAGATTTAAACGACCAAATGCGCACATAGCGGATTACCTTGGTGGGTTGTCAATCAAGCGAGTAAGGTCGTATAGCTTAGTGTGAAAATAGTATTAAACACACGTATTTAGCAATATCGTAATTCATTGTCTTGATATATGTATTCATCATCATCATCATCATCACAGCCCATAAATATCCCACTGTTGGGCTCGGGCCTCCTCCGTAATGTGAGGGAAAATAACCTACTATACCGCGCTGGTCAGACGTGTTGGTATAGGGTTTTGTTTCGAGTTTTCTTTCTCTCGTATAGATGTTATATGCGTTTTATAACCCTTAGTCGTCTCGTACGATCACCCACGGGTAAGATATGGGGTGGTAAATAGTATTCTTACTCCGTCACCACACGGACAATATCTGTATTACCAAACAAAAAATGAATAAAAAATCAACGTAAAGATGACGTAATGATTTGATTGAATCTGGTATGAAACGTCTTAAATTTGGTTTGTAGGACAATGCAATTTTACATTCAAGTAGTAATTGCTCTCTTCTTTGCTTTTTCTTTTTTTTTTAAAAAAAAAGACACCACACCACGGCAATTTTCCTTGTATTGCGGAGGACTTTACAAACATACCTATAATAAATGCAGACAAATTACATCCAGACTCAGAACAAGAATCTGTGAATCGCACAATGTATTGTGTGTTAGAAATCGAACCCACGACATTGGCACGGAAGGTATCTTACTACGCCATCTCTGCAGTCAAATCTTTGAGTGTAGTGTGTCCGTTATTGTTTACAATCACCAGCGATATAAGGGTTTATTTCATTTCTCCTCATATATCGTGCCACTGTTAGGTTTCAGCTTGTTGGGCCGGGTGGGCTACTGAAGAAAAAGACCGCGTTCCAGTGACCCACTCGCACGGCATCGAGACGTATATGTAGGGCGGGTCTACAGGGTCGTGCGCCGCTGCTCTGTCGCCCCGGATGGATTAGCGGGGCGTGACGCACCGTAGCCCGGCGACAAAAAAAAAACAGTCTTCAGCTTGAGAATAGAGAAAATTAATCTATCTATACATATAATAAAAATGTAACGGGTCGCTGTCTGTACATGAAAGATATATGAAAAAAAATACTACTGGGACCTTTATAAACACTAATAGAACCCAAAACAATAATTTTTAAAATTTTTGTCTGTTTATCTGTTTGTCTGTTTATCTGTTTGTCTATTTGTCTGTTTGTCTGTGTGTTTGTGCACACTAATCTCAGAAACGGCTTATCCGATTTAGACGCGGTTTTCACTAATATATTGTGGTAAGCTTCACTTAACATTTAGGCTATATTTTATGTCAATTGGTTTATAAAAAAAAAGTTACGTCAATTTAAAAAATGTTCGGAGTAAAAAATCTTTGATTTTTTTCAAATTATGTACAAATATTCTTCAGTAAAAATAAATAAGAACGTGTTTCAGCATTTGTTGATTTTCACCCTCTGGGGGTGTAAATTAGGCCTGCAAAGCGGGTTGGACGACTCATTAAATCATTAGCGCCAAGCCGATATTATTGAAGCTGGCAACTTGAAATGTTGACAGTGGTTTCTTTATATGACGTAGAGATTCACCAAGAAAGGATATTACGAAATTACACCCCTAAGGGGATGGAACAGAGTGGCAAAGTTTGTATTGGGAGAAAAAATCTTTATTGATTCTATTCAAATTACGAGTTGAATCAAACATTCTATGGTAATATCCGGCATTTGTCAATTTTCACCCTGTGGTTGTGTAAATTAGGCCTGTGAAGCGGGTTGAACGACTCATTACCGCCATACCGAAACTATTAAAGCTAGAAACATTAAATTTTGACGCACGTTTCTTTTTATGACATAGAGATTCAATATGATAGGATTTTATGAATTCCATCCCTAAGGGGGTATAACAAAGTGGCAAAGTGTGTATGGGGCGAAAATTTCTTTATCGATTCTTTTCAAATTACGTACAAATATTCTTCGGTAAAAATAAATAAACACGTGTTTCTCTCTCCCTCTCCATCAACACCGCACCAGTGCCGTCGTGGCGACCAGTGCCGGCGTGAGAGCTCACATGATACACATAGTAGACGGCAATAGGATCTTGCCTAATGGTTTAAGATACAGGTTAAATTTAGCTTCAAAAATGTTCGCTCTATAACTCAAATAAAAATTATATCTAACGAGGTCGCAACTCTTCTGGTGAAATAAAACAGTCAAATAAAGGGTGGCGATAATTATATTTTTATCCCATGGTCATACCGTAAATAGTTAATTGGCAATATAATTTGTAGAATGAATAGAACTTTGAACAACCTTTTTCTTTAGTGACCGGCTATAGTATATAGACACACGCGCGCCGTACACGTACATCTACGTTGTGCGGGCGGGCCACCGCAACCGGGTATCATCTCGAGTCGAAGCCCTCATGCAGTAAACCTCAATACCGGTACTCACGCTTGCGCCGCCCAAAGCACCGACGGTAGTGCGTGTCAACGTAGAGTATTTTCTCTTGGACCCACCCTATTGCCTAATTCCGTTAGACAACTAACTCACAGAAGGCGGCGACCGCATCCCAGTTTCTGGCGCTGTTGATTATCGTCCTAGCGACAAACCTTCAACACCTTGCATTTCTTTTTCTATTTAACTCTATCAGAGATGACTTCTGCGTGGACGAAGTCGCGGGCAAAAGCTAGTCTTTAATAAAAAAAAAGAAAGCTTAGTTTCACTAACTCGCTGTGCCGCTTCGCTGTTTTAATTATCTCAATAATACATATATCTTACAAACTAATTACAACTCACATATGTTCATTCATTCATTCATTTCACCTTGTATACATCCCACTGCCAGACTCGAGCCTACTCCACGATAAGAGAAAAATTAATCTAATATACCACACTAGTCAGATGTATTGGTATAAATGTTTATTTCAAGTTTTCCTTCTTATATAGATGCATATTATATTAGATTAGATTATTTTTACAACATCCACGGGTAAATTAGGAGAGGTGGTGAATTTTATTTACGAGTGAAGTATGCAAGGATAGAGTTCTCTGGCACTCTGTTCTCTCTGCCTACCCTGCAAGGGATATGGTGTGATGATATGTATGTATGGTGAATTATATTCTACTCTGCCATCATCTCAGCTCATAATGACCCACTGTTGGGCACGTGTCTCCTCCATAGTGGGAAGGATATTGACCTGCTATACATATCTTATATATAAATATTTTATCGTATCACATAGCATATTTTATAAAAAGGACTATATTTATTATATGTGACAAATAGGAGTGCAACAGTGTCGAAAAAGATTAGCAAATCATACGAGAGATGGTAACAATGATAGACAAGAGTTCTACTCTGTTGCTGCAGTCACGGAAACTGCTGAGATAACAAAAACCCTTATTGATGTATTATGAGATATTAAAAATAATGATATTACTAATACCGGGGGAAAAAGTGGATCTTCAAACGCCATTAAATACATATTCCGTAGCAGGTAAATAAACAAGCAAAACTGATGGTATAAGTAGTATATATATATATGGAAATTATCATTTCAAGGTGAAACTGTTCATCTTTAAGTACATTTAGATCGAGATTATAATGAATTCACTCAGACTTCATTAACAAATTAAATGGCTCTCCTTAATAAATATACGCTATGAAGGGTCAATTACTGAGAATGTCACTCAAAGTAAATGAACACTTAAAACATTTATATTTAAAATTCTTTTTTGAAACAACATAATATTTTTATACTCGCTCATTTTTTTATCAACCACAGTGAAGCTAAAAGAATAGTTATGAGTTTGATTCGTATGAACAATGTATATAAACATATACATTCAACTATTCCGTCATAACTTTTAATCTACTTATCATAATATATATGTAGATTGTATATAAACAGATGCGGTGCCAATTTAATATAATGCCCTCTAGAGGACATAACCTACATTACTAGCTTGCACGATGTACACACACTAAAGAAATAGTTGATACTCAGCTTTAATGACGGAGTGAGAACACAATTCACCACCTTCACAGGCAAGAGAGCCTGTGGCTGACGTAAGAGACTAAGAGATAATATTATGTAGATAACATCTATGCAAGAGAAAGAAAATTCGAAATGAAACTCTATACTCACTCGTACTCTATGACTAGCGTGGTATAGTAGGTCAATTTCCTTCCTACCGTGGAGGAGGCAAGCCCAGCAGTATATGAGCTGAAATAACTGACTAAATTTTATTATTATAAATATATTATATATTTGTATAAGTACTAAATATTATATACGAGGGTAGTGATTTCCACCTGAGTATTGACTCCCTTTCTTTCCTATAAATGATCGTAAAAGACTATTCTGGGACATGAAATAACAACGACATTGCAAGAAAAGGAAATATGGAAATTTATTTTTATTTATTTTTTCTTATGCCTGACCAGTGGGTATATGTAGTTGATCAAGAACTACCCAATACGGAGGAGGTTTAAGTCCAGCATTAGTACACATATAAGCTGAAATGATATGAATAAAACAGCCCTGACAGCCTTGATTTATAGTACGTCAAAATTTGAAAAGAGAAATTCTCGAAGATGTTTAAAATTCCTGACTTCAAATGTCTTTGAGCACATTTTATACAGAACTTTCAGACATATACAGTTTTAAATATTTTTTACAAAATACATTCTAAATAGCTAACTCTAGGTAGCTTATAATGTCTTTGAATGTATATAAAAAGTGAATATTAAATATTGCAAATAAATAATCAAAATTGTGTGCTAGAAGTTAAGTATGATGTTATTATCTCAGATCATAAACCTCCTGCCAGACTGGACTCATGCCGAATTGATATATATATATATATATATATATATATATATATATATATATATATATATATATATATATATATATATATATATATATATATATATATATATATATATATATATATATATATATTAGTTATTCTATGGTGTTTGGTTAATTATTCTTGTCAGCTTCAGATAAACCTTTAGGCTATTTTAGTACTAAATAATTGAAAATCTATCTTGGTTATTCTCCAACAAATTCACAATTAAAGCCTAAAGTTACTATTATTGGAAAAGTTCGTTTTGAATTTGTATTATCTAGAAACGGACATTGTTATAAAACGGATTAAAGCTACTGAACAACAGGTATATTCTAATATCTTTCAACAAAATTAATTAAGATTCGGTTTAATTTAAGTTTCTCCACATTGTTTTACTTTTTGAAGAAAAACGTTAATAATTTAAAAATAAATTATTTTTCTTACGTTGATTTGTGTGATTTAGTTTTATTCATATTATATTTAACACATACATACATATCATCACGCCATATCCCTTGCAGGGTAGGCAGAGAGAACAGAGTGCCAGAGAACTCTATATTTGCATACTTCACTTGCTTCCTCAACATTCATAATTCTCTTCATACACGCTCGCCGGTTTCGGAGACTCTTGACTCCACCTTCCTTCAGTACATGACCGATCTGGTCTAGGTAGGTTAGTCTAGGTCTCCCTCGGTACCTACATCCTTCAACTTTCGCATTGTATATCTTCTTAACCAGACGTTCGTTCGGCATTCTTTCCACATGTCCGAACCATCGGAGCATTCCCTTTCGCATCTTTACACCAATACTCTCTTTCATACCTACTCGCTCTCTTACGTCGTCGTTACGAATGCGGTCGGTCAGCCTAACTCCACAGGTTTTCCGAAGAGATCGCATTTCGACCGCATTAATTTTACTTTCATACTCTTTTCTGCATACCCAACTCTCGCTTCCATACAGTAATGTTGGGACAAGCACTGCGTTATGTATTGCTACACGTGTCTTCTGGCTGAGGTGGTGGCTGCCGAGAAGTTGCCCCAACGCTCCGTTCACTCTATTTCCTACATTCACTCTTCGCTCTATATCAGTGGTGTACCTTCCATCTCAGCTAAATCCACATCCAAGATATACAAATTCATCCACTTGCTCTAGTACATAATTACCTATTACAGTTACACTTACATATGTTCTGGCTTCATCTCTTTCAAAGACCATTATTTTGGTTTTGCTCACATTCACGCGTAGACCCCTTTTCTTACAATCTTCTGTCATTGTGTCGACAAGGATCTGCAGGTCAGTCGCTGACTGTGCCAGCAGGACTGCATCATCTGCATAAAGCAGAGCAGTGACCACTGAGTCGCCAATCTGGACTCCCACATTCATATAGTTCAACCTTTGGAGACATTTATCCAGATATATGATAAACAGCCTGGCTGGCAGAACGCACCCCTGCTTAACGCCGATATTGACGTCAAACCAAGGCGACATTCCATCATCCAGCCGCACACAGGCTCTACAGCCCATGTAACTGGACTGCACAGCCTGTAGCAGTTTACCGTTAATACCATACTCCGGTTAAAATGTCCCAAAGTTCCTTTCATACAACCGTGTCAAATGCTCTCTCCAGATCCACAAAACTACAGAAAACCCTCTGACCTAGAGCCAGATGCTTCTCCACAATGTTGCGCAGAGAGAACACTTGATCCATGCATCCCCTTCCACTCCTGAAACCTCCTTATTATTATATTTAAAATATATATATAGCAAATATTGAATGAAATTATTTTTTGGAAGTTTACTTAAAAAAAATTGTAACCGCATAATAAATATTAAGCATTCTTTGACATTTCTACGCATTGTATTAATATTGTTAGAAAGTTAGCTGCATGATATATTAGTATGATGATGTAAGGCAATGCTAATCTTTTATGTGAAATACAGAACGCCAGCCTTTGGGTAACACGATATCTTAAGCAGTCACTACGCATTCTCTTTACAGATTTGAGCGTTTTCATCCCATAATTATAACTACATACAGGAATCACATACCTTATGTATGACGGTTTAAGAATACGACGAATCTTAACCCATTTTTCTCATAGATGTCGTAAGAGATGCAAAATAATATTATTATTTTTCATTGTAAATCTTACTTCTGTTAAAATACTATTCTAAACTGTCTCAATAACGTGATTAGATATCCAACTTTCTTTCCTTTGTGGAGAAGGTTAGTAGTCAAAAAGGAAATTAAGACCACTAAAGAAAAAAAATACTTCTGGAAGCAAAAGTAAAACCAGATAAAACTTGGTAAAATGCGTGGATCTGATATATTATTGCACAGATAGTAACTTTCACATTCAGATGTACGACTTTACATACACGTAAAGTGATTTTCAAGACCCGACACATCAATGTTTAGTCATCGCAATTTATCTTACGTCTAACTTTTTCTTTAAAAATCTTAGTTCTTGTGCGTGATATCTTCACGCGATACGAAATTGTAAACCTTAATTGCTCAATCAAAGAAATCAGCTATACAGCTTTAAAGGCGGATATATGCATCGACCTCGGATCAGTTTCGTATTATGAGTCATTATAATAGAGAATATTCTAAACGAACCTGCCCACACCTTGGTCTCTTCAATGTCGCTCATTTGTCTGATGTTTAATTTTAAAAATGACATATACATATGATTCATTAATCAAATTTTAATTAAATTTAAATAACTAAATACTTTATTGGATTCGTAACAATAACAAGCGATCGCTTACCTTGAAAACGAATTTTTGATGATTAAAATACGAATTGTAAATTTTTTTTTTACGTCTGATATTGTCCTCGGTTATCTTGCCGTTTATAAAGAAAATAAATTAATAAAATAGCGAAATATTTTAGGATACATACTATATATGAGATTAATAAAATCGCAATATTCCCTCTATATAAAATATTAAATACCGAGGCGCTCTGGTTGATATAGATCAGAGTACCGTGAGTCGCTATTGTGTTCATATCAATATGACAGATTTATATTACAAAAATATTAATATTTCTCACAAAATTTGTATCTATATACACTACACATGTTATAGAATTATATAGAGATTTATTTATATTTCTTGTGAGATAACTTGGTTTTGAAATTGATTATTTGTTCTTTCTATCTAAATATATATAACTTCCAGTTAATCCTTTTACGGTTGTCGTTTCAATGCACCCAATCTGTATGAAATCGGCTGTGAAGGATAAAGAATAAACGCAAGCGGTAATTTCTTTTCGCATTAAGAATATTTTGGATAATAAAGCATTATGGTAAACAGAAATTTTACTTTGATATTAGAGAAATAGATAAGCAGAAAAGGACTACTATGTGTCACATTTTTTTCTCATCGGGTGTTGTGATAGACGACTAAGAGAAGTAAAAAATAACACTGCAAGATAACGTAAAAGTGGTATAAAAATTTAAAATATTTATTTAATTATTATTTATTATTATTATTAGTCCTGCTGTCCTGATTTTTTTGCCAATTGATCTTTCATGATGAAGAAATCTCGTCAACAATAGTAAGACATAAATATACTAAGAGAAGATGACATTACAAGAGAAAACTTTATAGAAATCTCAAAATAAAAAACTTCCATAAAAAAAATTACAGCATTAGTTTAAGGCTATAATATTTTCTAATACTTAAATTTTTTCATGATTTAAACGTATACAAAAATACAATGAGTAAAATAAATATAAAAGTTGAGCTGAACTGCTAGTTTTAATCAGAGCTGTTCACTTGAATGTAATAAAGACGGTTAAAAAAAAGAATACTTTACTGTACATTCTTTGTACAGGAAAATGCGAAGTTCACTCTTTTAAAGAACGGTTTAGTCACTATCAGAGCTAGGAATAGCTGTTTATTGGACAACGTCTTTATATTTCAAATATAAAAAAATATAGCTTCAACCTCTTGTTCTTACCTCGAATACTTGCCGTCTATGTAATATGTACTATAATTGGCCGCTTGTATTCGATGAGGTTTGACATCATTCATCAACCCTCATTGAGAATGTAATTGTCGACCAAAGTCATTATATGGAATTGACCTAGGTCGACATAAAGCTTTTAGTCTTTTATTAAATCCTCGAGCAAAGTAAGAGTTGGTAGTATTCATAGCCGCTGCCACATAACGCTACATAAAAAAAATATTTAAAATATATAAGTCACTATAAGAATAATGTAATTTTAAAGAAAACAACATAGGAGGGCTTTTGATGTCTTTGTGATTATTGTTCATATTTTTACTAATTTCATTGCGTTTTAATTTTGTTTTTGGTTATATTGATGTTTCAGATAACTTATAGCATTCATATTTCAATTTCTGACTTTAGATTTGATATTTCAATTTTTAAAATCCATTTTGCCAAGAAAACATTTCAATAAGAAATAACTCATTGTGTCGCTGGGGACTTCACAAAAACACAATCAATAGACACAAATTAAACCCAGATTCAGAATAACAATTTGTGTATCACACAAAGACACTTTTGCTTGAGGATCGATTTCATAACGTTCGGCATAAAAGCTCGATGCCTAAATCATTACACATATGTGTAGTCAAATTTAATCGCTTTGGTTTGCTGCAAATGATATAATTGAGAAGACCTTAGTAATAACTAATACCTTATTACCTGCTATTAGAAGAAATACTGAATGTTGCACGAAAAACAAGGCATATCAATATGGGCATTATAATCTAAAAAAGTTAAAAGAGAAAAAAAATAGTTTAATTCCCGTTCTAATGAGGTTTGTGTCCATACATGAGTTCAAAAAAATTAAAAAGAACCTAAACAGAGTAACTTAGGACACAAAAAATCAACTTTCCTTTAAGGCTAATTATAAATACTAATGAATATCCGTTAATATTTCGTACTCTATTGGTGTTATAATTTTATAAAGATTTTATATATTTTTTTAAGTAGACATTTTTATGTTATATAATACTAAAAATTACTTTAGGCCAAATTATAAAGAACTAGCTTCTGCTCGCGGCTTCATCCGCGTAAAAAGCTACGTTTCTAAAGTTGAACTATTATCGCAAGAGAACACATTACCGGGATAAAACTATCCCTCTTTACAACCCTTTTCTGCTTTAAAAAGTAGCCTATATCCTTTGGCAGGTTCTAGACTATTTGTGTACCAAATTTCATTTAGATCGGTTCAGTAGTTTTGCCGTGAAAGAGCGACAGACAGACAGAGTTACTTTCGCATTTATAATATTAGTAAGGATAGTGCATATATACAGAAGGGAAATGCTTTTATTGTAATAAAGCGAAAATGGAACTACAGTCAGAACTGACGGAGAAATAGCGTTTAATATTATGTGAATTTACCTAGTTAGATTAAAACCTATCATCCATACCCCAAATAATATTTTCAAACTATTTTTATATTGTTCCCGCGATCTAGCTAAAAATTAGTGTCGCGGTGACTACATATTTAAAGAAAATATGCAATTAACTGACACAGATTGTACCTGGGCTAATCCTCTGTACAAACTTTTTTAAATTTAAACAACTCTCATAAAGTTTAACAAGTATTCATCCTCTTACAGTTCCTTCAGGCTGACAACAGTCACCCTCTCATTTGTCTTTTGCAACTTACTGTGGAGAATAAGTAGCTGACACTTATTGTAACTTTTAGTTTCTAAGTAAAATTCAAAGCAAAATAATATTTTATATCGTAAATTGCAAAAAAAAAAGCGATAAAATCACTGCAAAAGAACGAAAACTCGGGATAAAATCCCATGTCAACCTACCTATTTACTGTAAATGGATTATTTTTCTCATCTGGTGCAGGTCCATACTCAACAGTAAGAGCTACGAAGTTAAGAAGAACAATAAAGAATAACATAATAAAGAATAAAAGAATAACATGATTCATTAAGCGTTGAAAGTTGAATTACCTTATAGAATGCATATTGATTAATTCCCCCAAAACTATAAAGATTCTATAAACGTATTCTGTGTTTAGTTGTATTTTGTACCTTATAATGGATTTAATTATGCCTATTAAAAATACCATTTTTTTTCTTCCAATAGACAACCTTCTATAGATAATCTACTATGGGTATCCCAGCATCGGATGGAATTGCTTCGAAATCCTAAAATAGGACACCATATGATTGCTAATGATTCTCGGTACTTTTTCCGAATATCAATTATTGATGGCTGTATTCAGTATACTATATATACTTTCCTTTACTTTCTCATATATATGTTGACACGTTTTGAACAGTATATTAAACTACCTCAACTGGATACGGGGGTAATCCTATCTTTAAGAGAGTCACCAACTAAGGCCTATTAATAGTAGAACGACGAACTGATAGATTTATCAACCTAAGCTCAGGGCTTATAAGATACCACCGACAATAAGGACCAGGTCCAATGGCCCGTCCACATAGCGTTGAGAGATACTTGTTGGGTTGGGTTATGGGGTCGGGCACCGTTCCTTCCGTCCGTCGCCCAGACAATCGAGCGGGGTGTGACCATACTATAATCCACCGCCAAAAAAAAACTTATAAGTTCTCAATTAATAAAATATGCTGCCATATTCTTTGAGAGGAGCCTTAAATAATTAAAACTCCTTTTAGGATGAAAATAAAAGCAATAATAATGGACTATATTGACATTCCAATGGTATAATTTAATCCATAATAATATCATTAGAAATATTTTTGTCATAATGACTATATAACGAGTTGCTTTTATATTAATGCGTTGCTTTAACTAGATCCGGTAATAAATAGTAATTCAGTTTGTCATTGTCACTGCGGTTTTTTATGGCTATTAGTATTGGTTTCAAGGGAAATCATGTTTTTTATAAACGTACGTGCTCCATATTCTATAGTAATATTAATTTATCTGACAATATAACAATTGTGCAATATAAATCGGTGTTAACTGTTTTCCGTATATTTGTATATTCATTGTACACGGAATATGATTTTGTGTAAAACGTTAAACAATAAAAAAAAGTAAACCTTAAAACTTTAGTACCATACGCTATGACTGACTGCACAGATGGCGTACTGATTAAGATTCCAACCTTCCCTTTTTTTTATTGTGGTGGACTATGGAGATGGTCGCGCTCCGCCAAATCGGTCCGGGGCGAAGGAAGAGGCGGCGCGCAGCCCCATAGACCCACCCTACAAGCACCTCTCTTCACCGAGCAAGCGGGCCTCTGGTACCAATTCCAACCTTCCCTGTCCGTGTCGTGGTTCGATTCCCACTCAGGACAGTACTTTATGCGAGCCACAAAGTGTTGTTCTGAATCTAGGTGTAATTTGTCTACGTTGATTACATGTTGGTAAAGTTCCCCACAATACAAGCATTATTTCCTTAGTGCAGGGTGGTGATTGGATTGATGATGGAGGGCATACCGCCGAGCGGGCCACTGAAGACAAAGATCGGGTATCGGTGGCCCGCTCGCACGGCGAAGGAAGAGGTGCTTGCTGGGTGGGTTGTTGGGGTTGCGCGCCGCCTCTTCCGTTACCCCGGACCGATTTGGCGGGGTGCGATGTCCATAGCCCACCGCAAAAAAAAAAAAAAAAAAAAAAAAAAAAAAGTGGGGGGATTCAAAAAAAAACTACAGTAAAAATAAAAACAGTCTATGGAAATAAACGCACCTTACTCATATTGCAATAATGTAACTCATTTTAACTGTACAAATAGTATAATATTCTAAGTAGCGAACTTCTATGCTAACTTCCATTGATTCGAATCCCATGTAGAGGTAATATCTGTGCGATTTACAAATACTAGTTCCGAATATATGTAACTTACGACCGTTAATTGTATGTAAACTCTTCCGCGATACTAAAATCCCTCTCACTTGCTCCTCAGAGCAGAGAGTGACTTAATATTATTGCTCAAATAAGGATAAAATAGATTAATTGATTACCTTACTTATAAAACTTTCTCTGTAATCTGCCACTCATATTTTTTCATCATCAACTCAGCGCATATACTATACGTTCCACTACTGGGCACGCACCTTCTTCAGAAAAGTAATTGACCTTACTATATCACGCTGAAAACGGTTTGCTATAGAATACTCAGTAATAAATTGTATAAACTTAATAAAAGAAATATATGAGTATTACATGATCATCATTTTCCTACTCTTATCCTAATTACTTGGGGTCGATGCAATATGTACACGTACATATTGCAAAAGTTATTTGCAATAGTTTTATGACCTGCCGCCTGCCTGACGTCAACCCTCCTTGCGAATGTAATTGTTGACCAAACGGCATTAAGTGGAGTTAGCGCCTGACTGGACGTGGCCAGATGGCCAAGCGTAGGGGTGTCGGGGATAGAATGTCAATAGACGATCTCTCCGGCATCTTGTAAAAGCGCGGAAGGGAACACTGTTGGTTTTAGTGGGTATTCCGGTCGCAAACATCTTAATAGTCAGCGAGTCCCACAAATGCGTAAAAGCATTTCCACAGCGTTAACAAAAAAAAAGGTGGAGTTGGCCCAGGTCGATATAAAGGTCTTAGTCGTCTTTTACGACACTCACGAGCAAAGTAAGGGTTGGTAGTATTCGTAGCCGCTACCACACAGCTAGGTACTAGACAAAAGGTAAATAAAAGTAATAACAATTTTTCTTCTCAATCTACAAACGTCCCACAATTAGTTTCAAGGCCTCTTTACAATAGAAAGAAAATAAACCACAGGTTTTTTTTTTTACTTATTACTTATTTATATTTTACTTATTACTTATTTTACTTATTTACGGGTTTATATTTACTTTTCTATTACAGTGATGTTATTTGTTTATATTTATAATGACACTTACGGCAAAGGAAAGGGTGTGGTGACTTAATCAATACACGTAC
Source organism: Lymantria monacha (assembly GCA_905163515.2). Classification (NCBI taxonomy): domain Eukaryota; kingdom Metazoa; phylum Arthropoda; class Insecta; order Lepidoptera; family Erebidae; genus Lymantria; species Lymantria monacha. The sequence goes on from LR991082.1 coordinate 23,282,726, forward strand.
AAAACGTGAGTCTGAAAAAAAATTAAACACGACATTCATGAATTTAGAGGTTCTATTTTCGCAACTGCGTAAAATTGAACAGCATAATAAGCGTCCACTTTAATTGTATTCAAAATAAATTTTGTTTATTTAACGTTGATTATATGTAAATACCAATTTAACGGGTTCACAATTATTTATCTTCAAATATAATAAGCTTAAGCTAGAATAATTATGGTTAGATATGAATATTGTATAAATATGAACTTTTCCGTGTGGTGACAGAGTAAGAATACAATTTACCACCCCCTATCTTATACCTGTGGGTGATCGTAAAAGACGACTACGTAATAAAATATGCATATATCTATACAAGAGAAGGCAAACTAGAAACAAAACATTTGGCTCTACACTAGCGCTATTAAGATGTATCATTTATCAAAATCATTTAAGCCGCTAGAGCTGTAAGTGGACATAGTAATGGATATACTTACATATATACAGACCATACACGTAGCCCTCCATTTCCACTTCACCGTAGTCGTTTAAAAAGAAACGCTTAAATAAGAATGTTACGTGAAGTGGCTAAATTGACACTTTCCCTACCTACATACCTATTAGGTTGTATTAGAATGGCATGGTCAAAGTATGTGTGAGTATGATTCACTATTTATAGTAGTAAAGTGGTGTTTTATAATTTTCATCTTTTTATTTTCTTTTTTTTTTTTGGACACCACCCTTTTTTTTTTTGCGGTGGGCTATGGACGTCGCACCCCGCCAAATCGGTCCGGGGCGACGGAAGAGGCGGCGTGCAACCCCATTGACCCACCCTGCAAGCACCTCTTCTTCGCCGTGCGAGCGGGCCACCGGTACCCGATCATTGTCTTTGGTGGCCCGCTCGGCGGTATGCCCTCTCGGGCCCCTCTCCTATCGACGCCCCGACAGTTTTCGCCGTCGAAGCGTCGTCCTCACGCGGTGGCCTCACGTCGGGTGACCGGACAATTCCCCGGTCCGATCACCCGAAGCCTCGGTTAGGGCGGCATCAGGCGCAGGTACTCGCGCCTGCGCTACCCCGGCCGCGGGCGGCGGCCCGGGTCACGGGAATCCTCCCGGGCCCGTTCCGCCGCCTCCTTCTGCGAGATGACAGCCTTGCAGAAGGCGGCGACCACGTCCCAATTCCTGACGCTGTCGACCATCGTTCGCGCAACAGCCGGCAGCGTCAGGTCGGCACCGATGACAGTGACGAGGTCACGGCGCTGCCCAACCCAGCCCGAACATACCTCGAGCGTATGTTGCGCCGTTTTGGACACCATCCTGGACTAAGGAAATATTTTTTGTATTGCGGAAGACTTTACAAAGATGCATCTGCGTTAAGCAGACAAATTACACCCAGACTCAGTACTATACTTTGTGAACCGCACAAAGTATAGTACTGCTTAGGTATCGAACCCATGACACTGGCACAAAAGATCGGTATCTTAATCACTACGCTGTCTCACTATCTGTGCAGTCAACTGACTGTTTTGACTGCAAGTATCGTGTAGTGGATGAAGTACAGACTCTTTCTGCCAAGTTTTACGGATACGATACCCACGCAGTTACGGGTTGAGAACGTTCAGCGCTCACCCATAGTCCGGTTAAGCTATAAAAGCCCTCTCAGCTAACAGCAATCGCAGTGGATACGTTTTAGTGGGCATCCTAGCCCAAAGGCTAAGAGAGTCCCACACTCCCCGTTCCGGGGGGTAGTACGAAAACCCACGCAGAACAACAGAACGTATAATCTGTAAATGTTTGTTCCGAGTCTCATTGTATTTCCGTTAATTCTATATTTACAATCATTGTCGTCATCATCGTTCAGTCTTTTACCATCCCACGCTGCATCGTTCGGTACGTGGTTGCCACTGGCGAACATTCCTTCCCAGAAGATATTGATTCGACGACCGATGTGACCTGTGCTCATTGCTACTTCAGGGTTTTAATTCCTTATGCTCTGTTGGTCCATTATATTTGCGCTCTCTTGCTCCGTTCTTCTATGGTTTGCCGTATTTTGGATGCTATCTCACAAATAAGTCCTGAGATAACCTATTAGCTCGCAAAGCCACTTTAAGCCTAGTTTTAAGGTCGGCAAATATTTATAATGTCCCACTCAATACAGCATCTTCTTTGTACTTAGTTTTGTTCCGAAAGGAGATAAGAATCCCATATTTCACGATATCATTTGAGTTCAATATAATAGTAAAACAACTTGTTACCAATTAAAATTTGTTATTGCCCAAGAAGAAGCTTAAAAATCGATGAAATTCACAAAAACCCGAACTGCCATTTATTGTGAGACATATTATCATAAGATAATATTTGAAAGCCATTATTTACTTATAAAAATATATATATATATAGTTTAATTACACATAAATTTGAGTAATGAACTATTAGGTAACATTTACAATAAATATTTTTTTGATAACAATATCGCGTTTGAAATAAAATTTATTTTTACGGATTCTATCGTGTTTGTATTTAATTTTTAATTTCCCTTTGAAATAAAACTATTTTTACGGATTCTATCGCGCTAGTATCTAATTTTTATTTAAAAATAAAAAAATAAAAATACAAATGCGATAGAAACCGTAAAAATAGTTTTATTTCAAATATTTTATACTCTTGAAATCATCAGAAATTATTATAATATCACCTTTCTTTGTTATTGCTTACATCTTACAATTCCCATTATACAAACAAGATAATAAAAGAAATTTATTTTTATAGCATTAAATTCAACGTATGGTAGGTACATTAAAATTGCAATCTACTCATATAACCCTATACACTGTGACGAAAACGTCAAGAACGGATAACAAGTAACTGTAATTACCTCCTGTTATAGAAGCATGTGGGAGATTGTTATTATACGTTGCTAATGTAGAGACAATGCTGTTAGCGGACAAGGTTTCTATAAAAAGGTTGATGAATATATATCGTCGAACTGAAGTCTAAGAATAACGTTACAAACGGTTTTTTTTTTTGAATATTGTATTCTTTCAAATAATTGTATTTAATATCAAACTTAGTTATTTTTATATAGGTTATATACATACATACATATCATCGCGCCATGTCCCTTGCAGGGTAGGCAGAGAGAAGAGAGTGCCAGAGAACTCTACCACTCTACTCCTTGCATACTTCACTCGCTTCCTCAACATTCATAATTCTCTTCATACACGCTCGCCGGTTTCGGAGACTCTTGACTCCACTTTCCTTCAGTACGTGACCAATCTGGTCTAAGTAGGTGAGTCTCGGTCTCCCCCGGTACCTACATCCTGCCACTTTCGCATTGTATATCTTCTTAACCAGACGTTCGTTCGGCATTCTTTCCACATGTCTGAACCATAGGTTATATATGATGTAGATAAGATCCACATGACTATTGGATTAGAAAATAAACAACACATCTGACCAGCGGGGTATAGTATGTCAATTTCCTTTCCATTGTAACCGAGGTTTCGCGTTCCTCAATGAGAGTGTACGGGGTGAATAATTAAAGAGTAATATATACTATATAAAAATAATGACTGAGCTGTATAAGTCTGTTATATTCTACAAGATATAAATACTAAAGAGACATTAATAAATACTAAGAATACAAAACCTTTAGTAATTACAATTGGACCATAACCTCTATAATCGTTACTGTTTTTGAAACATATGAATTGCGACAGCAAAATTTGATTTATTTAAAATTTGATATTTACCACAACATAAATACGATGACAAAATTCATTTTAGAAAATCTAATATGGGTATAACTACATCAATCCTTCTAACCGGCGTAGTATAGTAGAATAATTTCTATCCGAATGTGGTAAAGGTTTGTGTCTAAATATTAGAATGTAAAGGTGAGAAGAATAATATAATCGTAAATGTATAAATTGATAATGTACTCACCGACGGCTCCAGTGACAATCCAATGAACGAAATAAATCACAACAGAAACACAGAAGTGGATAATATAATGAACACCACGGGAGAGGGGTTATAAAACAATATAATAAAATAATATCACCAGGGTCAAACGGGAACACACAAGAAAACAAAACGCGATTGGACCATGCACACTATTACGTAGAAATGTCCAGGACTCGATTTAACAGTTACAGACGTTTCATAATCGATGCGTGAGTGTTGTAATATTTACGTAATTTTTTTTTTCAGCTTGTCAGACTATCGGCGCGATGTAGTGTAGCCACAACTAAATGTACCGCTCCCGGTGAACGCACGGGCCGCACTGCTTGCCCGTAACAGCAAAAGGTCGTTCGTTACCCACATTCTCTTTCCGCGCAAGCCTTCCCAAGTTAGAACGAGATGACAGAAATACAGCCTTGCTGAGCTAGATGTGCGAGCAAGACGTAAGCAATACAGCCTCACAGGAAAACCCGAACTCGTGTCTTGATACTTCTAACTTAAGACCGTGCCTTGCCTTTGTGAATTATTTGAAAGGTATATTTCATTGCACAAGCATTTACTATGTGTAAACGGAAATAACAAAAACGTTCTAATTGTCAATTGAATGATAAAGCTTGCAAGGTAGTGTCGATTACCACATACTTTGCAATGCGTACTATATGGTACATGCTCATTTAGCGGATTAAAATATTTTTGTTAAAGGTTACTAAATAATAAAAAAAGAAATATTGTAGTAACTCGCGTAAAATTTTGTAGAGTTTAACAGTGTATGATAGGAATCAGTATTTATTTTGTTTTGCATTTATAGTACCAAAATTGAAGGTCAACGTCTGTTTTTTTTTTAATCTCCTTTAGATTCAGTTCAGTACTTTATAAGAATATATCCAAATAACAGTAAGACGTTCTAAGTCCTAATCACTTTGCCCTCAAATTGAGGGATTTCTTAATTGTAACACTTATTCAATACTAGAATTATTTTGTGAATCAATCTATCTAATCTAATATCTTTAAACGAGCAATTCTTGTATATATACTCGTATATACACACACATACACATATATATATATATATATATATATATATATATATATATATATATATATATATATATATATATATATCTCATCTCATCTCATATATGTCCCTGTTGGGCTGGCCACTGTTGGGCTCGAGCCTACTCCGTAATGGGAGGGAAATTGACCTACTACACCTCGCTGGTCAGACGTGTTGGTATGGGGTTTTGTTTCGAGTTTTCCTTCCCTTGCATAGATTTTATATGCGTTTTATATCCCTTAGTCGTCTCGTACGATTACCCACGGGTAAGATAGGGGGTGGTGAATTGTATTCTTATTCCGTCACCACACGGATGGTGATATTTAAATATATCTTCAAAATACACTAAAAAAGAAAATACCGAGCGAGAGAGAGAGAGCTCGGTCATCCAGATATTTGTAATTAATGCGCAGCCAAAACCTCCATCCAGGTTAAATGAATCAAATCCCTTTATTACCTTTTATATGAGACATACAGCTAGAGAGACCTTGGTTTGGTGTCCGTTCGATACAGTTACTTCAGACGTTGTTAAGGTCGTTTAATTTAACGGCAGCGTGGGGTTCTTTTCTATAGATTAGTATAGGTCTTCTCCGACCATGGTAGCTTCGTTACTATTAAACATGTACACGGTCATGAGGAAGATGATGTTATTTTGATTATAAGAAGGATACCGTGCAATATACGTTGCGGTTTACGTGGCCTGGCAGAATAGCATCGTGAATTTTCGAGAAGATGCGGCAGAGATAAGAGCATCCACGCTGAATTCCCAATCAGTTGATCTGCAACTTGGATATAAGGTGGCGTAGGTGTAGGGTACCTGCGCCTGATACTGCCTTAGCTAGGTGATGGGTAACCGAATCGAATTACTGCCCTACTCCATTACCTATCGCTCCTACCTACCGCTTTGTTTTTGCGTTCCAGATTATATCGAAGACGTCTTTCAAGAGAAGGATTATTTGAATGGCAAACGTAATTGTTATAATGGGTATATATTATATTCTTATTTTTTGGAATATAAAAAAAAATGATATTGAAGAAAATGTTTGTGAATTCACAAAACGTTTTGCACGTTTTTTGTATGTTCATGTATAGCCTAATATATAATTTGAAGAATTGGCTACGTTGAAGGAAAGATGGACAAGCCACATCGCTATTCGAACCGACAACCGTTGGGGAAGAAAGATTCTCGAGTGACGACCACGAATCGAATTACGCAGCTTAGAGCGGACCCACTAGGTGGATGGATAACCTCTCGAAAGTCGCAGAAATATATTAGATGCAGGTGCCACAGGCCCGTTCTGACTTGCATTCTCGTGAGAAGACCTATGTCAAACAATGGACTTTTACGAGTCGATGGATGGATGCCTATATATATAGCTACCGCCTACCGTTTTTGTTGTCACCAAATTCTATGAAATAGATTAAATAAGAAGTTAATAATAATTACTAACAAGGTTAGGTGGAGTAAAATTTCTTACTGCGTTGAATTTTAGTGTGCAGTGAATTTTAGGGTGTGATTTAGAGATAATTTAATTGTTCAGATTGTGTATATCATTTGTGTCTATAATTTGGTGTAGGGTTTTATGTATATCTATACTTCCTTCTCTTAAAATGGCGTCATTTGATTACAGGTATTAATGATTTTTACAATATTTGTTTCCACGTTGTTTTAATAAATCATTGCTACGTGAAAAATTAGTCATGACAAAAAAAAAGTAGTATGTAATAGTTTAGGACTAATTCTGATTGATTGATTGATTGACGTGAAAATATGAAATATGTTTATAAGTTATATCGCGATACAAGCATTTATTTCTTCGTGCAAGCTGTTACTTAATTAAAAATAAATTTGTATCTTAAGATATCAGAACAATTTTAAATTATATACCTTCATACTTTCATTGGATAATAATAGAGAAATATTACAATATTATAAATTTCCTGTACTTACCTTATAGCATTACTTATTAATAAACAGAAAAGTTTGAATGATTAATTTTATACGACAGTAATCTCCAAAACGTAACAATGGGTGCCCAATTTGGGATGAAATAAATTTTACACACCCAACGAATTTTACCCACAATTGGATAGCTAACAATAAGGCCGAACGGTTGAATCAGTTAGCGGATTTCACTATTCAAATTAAATTTAACAATATCTATTAATGGGATTTCACTATTATTTTCACTGTTGGAAAACTTTTCAGGCTTGAATAATTTTGAAAGTAGTTCATTTGCCTGTCATATTTTAATTTAATATCTATTTTATTAGTAAAGTTTTCTTCACAGTTCATAAGCAGTCCATTGTTGCGTTGAACACGTCTCTATAAAATTCTATAAAAGGATATATAACTTAGATAATTTGGCGGAAGGTTTTATATCTATTTTTCCTTTCCTTACAATGACGTCATTTGACTACGTCTATTAGTGATTTTACAAGATATGCAGGAAGGAATTGCACGTTGTTTTAATAAACCTTTACTACGTTAAAAATGTGAAGTATGTTATAAAATAATTACATATTTAACAAATGTGAGTGCAGTAAAATGTAAGTAGGATATTTCTATTGTATTAATATTTGAACTTTGGTTTCATTTTGATATAATTTACATATGTGCATAAAATATGGAATGACCATGAATGGCAATTACTAAGTAAGGTCATTGTACCTTGCGGGAAATAGAGTGAACGGAGCGTTGGGGCAACTTCTCGGCAGCCACCACCTCAGCCAGAAGGCACGTGTAGCAATACATAACGCAGTGCTTGTCCCAACATTACTGTATGGAAGCGAGAGTTGGGTATGCAGAAAAGAGTATGAAAGTAAAATTAATGCGGTCTTAATGCGATCTCTGCGGAAAATCTGTGGAGTTATGCTGACCGACCGCATTCGTAACAATGACGTAAGAGAGCGAGTAGGTATGAAAGAGAGTATTGGTGTAAAGATGCGAAAGGGCATGCTCCGATGGTTCGGACATGTGGAAAGAATGCCGAACAAACGTCTGGTTAAGAAGATATACAATGCGAAAGTGGAAGGATGTAGGTACCGAGGGAGACCGAGACTAACCTACCTAGACCAGATCGGTCATGTACTGAAGGAAGATGGAGTCAAGAGTCTCCGAAACCGGCGAGCGTGTATGAAGAGAATTATGAATGTTGAGGAAGCGAGTGAAGTATGCAGAGATAGAGTTCTCTGGCACTCTGTTCTCTCTGCCTACCCTGCTAGGGATATGGCATGATGATATGTATGTATGTATGTATGTCATTGTACCTTAATGGTAGACCTTATTGAAGGCTAAGGTGCTTTTGCTCGGGGGATGGTACTCGAAAGGGTAACCCGCCGGGCTGGCCACGGATGGCGGGTGAGGAAGTGGTACTACTGGCCGGTCTAATGGTGATGGGAAGGGAATACGGTGGGTTATGAGGCCACGCGCAGCTGTTTCGTCACCCCGGACGGAGCAGGTGACGTGTGTCCGGGCCATAGCCTACCAAAAAAAATAGTACTTTTGTTTATTTTGGAACTATTTATGTTTGCTGATTTGTTTGCATATACTCGTAGATCTCAGCCATTATTATCATCTTGCTCTTATTCCAATTACTTGGAGTCGACGTGTATGTACTTACTCTTCTCCTATCGTACATATTGCAAAAATTGTGGTAATAGTTTTATAACTGGCTGCCTGCCTTACATCAACCTTCTTTGGAAATGTAATTGTTTATTTTATTTATTTATTTATTTATATTTAATTTCATTATTGCTAACAGCGTGCCATACACAATAATAGACAATATTTTTATACAAACTGAGGAGAATAACATATTATAAAAGATGTATTGAATCATTACAATAAAGATAAGATATAATAAACTTGGATCAACATATACTACTGCTAATGGTCAGTGCCTCCACATACTTCTCGGCTACAGACATAAAACATCTCTCTGTACAAGAAAATAAGTCTAGTGAAGGTTCAGTGACCAGAGGTGACCAAACGGTAGCATATTGCATATATGAGTTATCAACTAAAATATTTGTGCTTTATTATCACACCCACACTGGTGAATACTTCTTAAAATTTTATGCTATAGGTAGTTATTGAATTTTAACAGATAAAAATTAAAAAAAATCTTGTTTTGGCTTTTATTACTCTATAAAAACCTCTCTACAAGTTTATTTTTTTGTATATATAATGTACAGACATATTTTGTTACAATTATATTGTATGTATAGATATCCTAAATCTGCGATATATTACTAATATAATGTAATATAAAAAAAATGATTAAAAAAATCAAAAAACCCGACTGCGTAAAAAGTCACCAAAACTTCGTACATAATAAAAAAACTGAAAAGAAAAAAACAAGCACTTAGATGTCCGATGGTCTAGAATTCCATAATATATTATTGAATAAATACTATTGCAGAAAATGAAATATATTTTAATAATAGAACATGACAACTGAACAGTGGGGATCCATTGAAAAATTAGATTTGCTGTCGAATAAAGGATCCCGACTGTTCAGTTGTCATGTTCTATTATTAAAATATATTTCATTTTCTGCAATAGTATTTATTCAATAATATATTATGGAATTCTAGACCACCGGACATCTAAGTGCTTGTTTTTTTCTTTTCAGTTTTTTTATTATGTACGAAGTTTTGGTGACTTTTTACGCAGTCGGGTTTTTTGATATTTTTAATCATTTTTTTATTTTATACTTTTTAGTTATAAATACCTAGGTAGCTATAGTTATCTTATTTATTAATAAGTAGGTAAGTACCTAACTATATATAGTTTTTCGACTGAAGTTGAGTACTAAATCGTTAGAAATTGGAGATGGGCGACCGCGTAAGACATTAGATACTTTAGGTAGGACTACCTATGGTATATTGGACAATATACCTACTAGATACTTCAGTATATATCCATCCACATCCAGTTATATGAATTTTTCATCTTTTCATCGTAAATTTCTACTGTCTAAAAAACCTATATGTGAGAAAGTTTGTTACGAAACTTTAAATCGATATAGATCCTAAACGGCCAGTCAAATCGAAAAATGTTGAGAGAAAACTAAAAATGATTTTTAAATACCTATTTAACGACACCCCACTCGATATAGTTTGTTGACTTTAATTTTTTTTATTTTCACAATATGGCGCCCAGTAGTCGCCATATTGAATTTCCAATAACGTCATATCTTTAGTGACACTCGCCGGATTAAGAGGAATCGATTGACGTGCGAATCATAAAAATCGGCTCAGGCGTTTGGTATATATAGTGCTTCAAAGGAACATACAAACATACATACATACATACATAGACTGTTAAACACAATACCACTCCTTTACAGTCGGTTAATAAAGTAAATAATAGTTATACGAAGTGAAACAAATTGAAGAGAATTTAACCCTTAATTTTGATTATTTGACCCTTAATTTTGGTTTCATATAATTTCAATTTTTTTATTTTAAAATAACACTCGGCTCTAAGCAAATAATCCTTGTATTGCGGGCAACTTTACAAGCATTCAATATGACGGACAAAATTACACCCAAACTAAGAACAACAATTTTTGGATCGCAAAAAGTATTGTCAAATCAAATCATTTTTATTTGCAAAGAATACAGGTGTAACCAGATAACAAAAAACGGTAGATTTTCCTGCCATATTCTGCCTTTAAGACATGCAAATATTGACACATTTTCAATTATTAATTAATGATTATAACAATAACTATACATATTAATATGTGTAATTAAATAATATCACAATATATAAATCTCAAATTACAATTAATTTAAATGTCAAGTGATTATTATTAATTTTTATATGTCATAAATTCGGTTAAATTATAGAAATTGTAGATGATTAACCATGGTCGTAGTTTTAATTTAAAATATTTCTGCGGGAGCTCTCTTAAGTCTCTAGGAAATTTATTAAATATGGTTATGCACATATGGTAAACATTTCTCTTGTTTAATGTCATCCTACAATATGGAATCACTAATCGTGTGGGATCCCTACAGCTACGTATAACATTATTACTCTTGGAAACAAAAAATGAATAATGATTTTTTGTCCTATGTAGGAATCGAAACCACTATACTACTACTGCAGGTCTATATATTAACCACTACGCCACCTGTACCTTATAATACGTATGATAACTAGTAGATATATATATATATATATATATATATATATATATATATATATATATATATATATATATAATTGACATTGAAGTTGCCAATTTATTAACTCGGAATATTAGGAAAGTTAGGAACTATATATAGTGGCAGGGACCCGCTGCTGACAGTTTTCTGTCTGCAGCTACAAATGGGTCAGCTTATCCAATGCTGTCTCAGACAGATAATCAATGTTTTAGTAGTAGCAATTTACTACAGCATTTTATGCAATGAGCGAGAGACCTCGGTGATTAAACTCTATCTTATGATAGACAGCGGCCTGAGCCCCTAGTGTTACATTACTCTATGAGCAGCAGTTACAAGTTATCATCAGTGGACTGTTTATTAAAAAATATACAAATGTATAATACCCACATTTCGCTGTGTATTATTATTTTCTTTTACCGGGTACAGATTTATTCAGTTATTTTCATTTACCGGGTATAGATTCAGACTTCGTGCTCGTTATTTTTTTTTTCAAGAAAACTACAAGTTGAACCCTTTTTTTTTGGTGGTAAGCTATGGTCCGCACACACGCTGCCCGGTCCATCCGGGGCGACGGAAGGACAGCGCGTGTGCGTGGTGGCTCAATAACCCACCGTATTTCCTCCCCGTTGACTTTCGTCCGGGTACTGGTCGCCTTACCGCTTCCCTGTTATCCGTGGCCAGCCCAGCGGGTTACTCTTTGGGGTACCATTCCCCATCGACGCCCCAACTAACTGCCAGGGCATCGCCCTCGCGCGGTCAGGCTCTCTGCGGGTGACGGACTGTTCCTCGATCCAGTCACCCGCGGCCTCGGCTAGGGCGGCATCAGGCGCAAAGTAAAAGTAAGTAAAACCTAGAAGCCATTTTATTCTTTTTTTCCTCAGCTTTGAAACTGAACCAGTAGACGGTTCTTGTATTATTTAGCATTAAAATTTACATGGTCAAAAATAGTAAACATAGTTTTTTCGGGATTGAAATATTTGACTGTAAATACATAAAAAAAGAACAAAATGAATCTCACTAACATAGCATAATGAATTCAACTTATGTTACTGCTACTTCCTTACTTCTTGCAGAAATATTGCGTATTGTGTACGTACACAATCGACCGTTAATTTATTTATCTTATGCAACACAGTTGGCTAATTAGTTTGAGACTACGTGATAGCCATACCTCAATTTTGTTAATACTGAACTCACTATAATTTTAAAAACAAATGTATATAATACGTTCTATACTCGTTCCAAACATTTATTTTACTTTTGACACATGCTTTAGGACGTAACTGTTTCATTATACGCAATTATTAACTTTGAAACGAGTGAACAGAGAAATATATAAACTGCCCAATAATATTTATATATCTTAATTATTACCCACTAAATACATTAGTATGCCGTAAATAGCTCTATTCATAAAATTTAAGTGATAATTCATTTCCGTTATAAAAAAAGTTACGTTCTATCGCATCTAGTGACAGTCACTGTTACGTTCTATCGCATCTAGTGACAGTCACTAGATGCGATAGAACGTAACTTTTTTTATAACGGAAATGAATTATCACTTAAATTTTATGAATAGAGCTATTTACGGCATATTAATGTATTTAGTGGGTAATAATTAAGATATATAAATATTATTGGGCAGTTTATATATTTCTCTGTTCACTCGTTTCAAAGTTAATAATTGCGTATAATAAAACAGTTACGTCCTAAAGCATGTGTCAAAAGTAAAATAAATGGTTGGAACGAGTATAATATACTAGTATCACAATAGTCTATTATTTTTAACATACATTTACTTTTGGGGATTTCTTAAAACATATTAGTTATGCATTTATAATGTTGATATAATTGATGGTGACAAAGGTGATAAAAATCTATAATGCCGAGCGGTAGTAGTTCTACATTATACTAGTTAAGTACTAGAAATACTTGCCTATAATTACGATTTTTCCGTGTGGTGACGAAGTAAGAATATAATTCACCACCCCATATCTTACCCGTGGTTGATCGTACGGACGATTAAGGGATATAAAACGCATACAACATTTATGCAAGAGAAGGAAAACTCGAAACAAAACCCTATACCAACACGTCTGACTAGTGTGGTGTAGTAGGTCAATTTCCCTTACATTATAGAGGAGGTTCGAGCCCAACATGAGTGGAAACTCATGTCAGATAAGCGATGCTGGTCCGACTCAATAATAATTGCGACAAAAGTAGAAGTATAGTGGATCTATTACGTATACTTTAGCCGTAAAATATAAAATGTTCTTAAATAGACCAATCGGTGGCCAAGAATGTGAAAAATATTAAAAGGTAGTGAATGTGTGAGTGAACTTGGAAATAACTATATTACTGTAATTTAAATTAACGATGAAATCTAAAAATTATCTTGTTATTTTGATTGATCCAGAAAATAGATAAGGGTATCGTTGTGGCTTTAAAAAAATCACTTCAATTAATTAACCAACGCCTAAGGCTACTTTTAAGTAGCATAATCCCAATTCTACTTGCCTTAAACGATCGGTGTCAGTGTATTAGCTAAAACTTTATGCTTAAGGATAAAAATTTCACGTATAAAATTTTCCTGTAATATAGTGCATTATAAATAAAACTTATTTGTTTTTGTTTTTTTATTACTTATTTCATTATTTTGTTTTTTATTACTTATTATTATTACAAACGAGCAAGCAGCACATCTGATGGTAAGTGTCACTGCCGCCCATGGACCTTTGCAATACCAAGGGTTATAGCTTAGGCCGATGCCTACCAATAAAATACCCATCACCCATTTGGGCTTCCAACTTTTTCGCTCGTCAAATGAAGTGCAATAGCACATTGCCATTACTCAGACGTCGATCTTCTGCGAGAGTGTGGTACTACCCTGGACGGTCCGGCCCGCGGCTGTAGACAGAAAACTGTCAACAGCGTGGTCCTACCACTATTATTATGATATGTAGGTAAGCTATTATTATTATATGCAAGCACTATTATTACATGCAAGCGTATGAGATGTATATTATAATACAAAACATCTAAACGCATATGGGTACTTGCATACATGCATATCAAGGTAAAATCATAATAAAAAAAAAAAAACTTATTAAAATAAGTTCCTGTACTCCTGAAGGTTAATTTAAAACAATAAATTTTGAAGTGTATATGTTAATTATTTTGCATTGACTCTAAATGAAATATTATAAAGTACCATGTGAGTAATTAGAGCTAAAAATGAATTTGGAAATAATCCTTGAAATATATTTTATTCTATTACTGCAATTATTTAACCTTCAAACAAAATAGTACTATACCACCCAAAAATCTCACGTGTTGGGAGTCAAAACAATCAAAACTTATAAATGTATATTCGTCGCGAGAACGCATATTTCTATACTTATTTGATTTATTCGGTAGCAACATGTTTTAATCTTTGTCCATTGTATTTGTTTCACACGTTCCGCCAATGTGAAATATATCCTCCTGCATATCACATGGAATCTATTTCCTTTTCATTTGTTTTATGTTTGGTGGTGCTGTGTGTGTATGTGCCGCCATATTTTTTTGTGTCGGAATAAAATTAGGTCAGCTTTGAAACAGTTTATTATGAGTATAACAATTATATATATATTGAAATATAAATTCGCAAAATTATGTAGAGCATAGAAAGAGCCCTGAAAGTTGTAATGTTTAAGTAATTAAGTTACAGGAAATATTACATAAATTATAATAATTATTTTTATAATTACACGTGCATTTGCCAGAATATAGGTTTTGAAATAAGTATGACTTATGTAATAACATAAGTGTGTATATAATCTCCTAGAATACTTGATTGATCGTATTTTCACATTATATCAATACGGCAAAATTATTGAGCTAATTTTTTTTTAAAGCATATTAGTGTTTTAAAAAAATCCTCCTAATCCTCGTATTACAGGGGACTTTACAAACATGCAATTAACGCTGACAAATTACACCCAGACTCAGAACAATACTTTTTGGATCGCACAAAGTATTGTTCTGCGTGGGGATCGAAGCCATCACACTGGCACGGAAGGTCGGTATCTTAACCACTACGCCATCTGTGCAATCAAATAGTATAAATAATCAAGTATAAATAATCGCTTCATAAATTATTATTTAACTCTAATATAATAATTACAATCCTAATAAAATTATTTTTAATCTATAATTATTATTTCTTCTGCCTATGGGTAACCATATAAATGCCACTGTAAGACATAAGTTTTCACCACAATAAAAGCCTAACCGTATATATTATTATAGTACACTAGCCACACGAAGGAACTTAGCATCTTACTCAAAGATTTAATTTCCCAACAGACAAATGAACAAGACGAGGAGAAGTCATTCCCAATGCTCATCTCATGCTAATACTGCAATCAGTTGGGAATGCAATTCTCGAAACTTTCAATTATTGTTTTCCTGAGACAGAGAACCCAATTGAGTAGATCCAATTTCATGAAAACCTAACCGCCATATTTCGACTCAGTTGAGCAGTGTTCGAAAAAGCCTTCGTCATAAATCTTGACGTTGAATAGACCAGAGTGGCTGAGATTACGAATGTAAGACATGCAAATCATAGTTCACCAGCTCTTTTTTCTAGGTGGAATGATAATTAAGTCCCAGGGAACCATTAAGGACAGGCGGGATAATATCGAGGAGGATGAAGGATATTAATTTATGCTCCGATGGTTCGGACACGTGGAAAGAATGCTGAACGAACGTCTGGTTAAGAAGATCTACAATGCGAAAGTGGAAGGATGTAGGTATCGGGGGAGACCAAGACTAACCTACCTAGACGAGATCGGTCATGTACTGAAGGAAGGTGGAGTCAAGAGTCTCCGAAACCGGCGAGCGTGTATGAAGAGAATTATTAATGTTGAGGAAGCGAGTGAAGTATGCAAAGATAGAGTTCTGTGGCACTCTATTCTCTCTGCCTACCCTGCACGGGATATGGCGTGATGATATGTATGTATGTATGTATGAAGGATATTGGCATAAGACGTTATGTGATTTTTTTTTGCAGCCATTATAAGGCTGATAGAATAATAAACTATCATCTCAGCCTATCGCCGTCCACTGCTGGACGTAGACCTCCCTCATATTGTGCCATAGAGTGCGAATAATAAACTATAGTAGATATCAAATTAATAAACTCAAAATATATATTTCTTCAAATTCCCTAGCCATACACACGAGAAACACGATTTGAATTCAAAATACAGCAAATTTTATAACTCAATAAATAAATACATACTTATTTTCTGACTGTGAAAAGGCCACGTACTAGTAGCACAATGTCGTTGTGGACGCGGAACTAGCAAGGAATTCCAAAGCGACCTTGCAAAGAGGCGTGATGCAGCTGAAGTATAGCAATAATGTGAGGTTAATGCACACTTCGCACCCACTCTCATATACACTTACACAACAACGATGTATGCAAGTCTGTGGCAATCAAAATACTTTTGTTATTCTAAAAAGTACGCTTGAAACGTTAGTTATACACGTATTAACTTCTAATAAATATAAAATAATACTATTTGTAAGGATTTTATTATGTGTTAATTTTATTTTACTATTCTCTGGCTTCAATTTATAGCCCGCATGACAGGGGAGGACTGATTTTCAAACGTTATTAGCGTAAAATTTAATAATACTTTTTATTGATTCAAATCCAAGACTATTCGACTGACAGTCGCTTTGATTATAACACTGTATCAAAGGTGCAATATTTATAAATTGACCTTAATAACCATATATGTAATTACCACTTAAAATTAGCAACGGAAATACTTTTAAGCGATCCATTTACCTTGGATTTCGGAAGTATAAAAATCATGTTCAATAAAATTTAGAGTAATAACGTAGTTTTGCTACAGCTATTAATATTATCGATAAATTGATTTCATTCATTGAAGCAGGTGCCGGCCGTTTCGGCCAGCGAAAGCGAATCGAGGTCGTGGCAAGGTCTTTGAATGATTTTTTTTTCGATGATCAAATAGTTCGCTACTTCTGAAAAGCTACCTTCATAAAGTCACGTATAGTTAGGGTTGA
Organism: Lymantria monacha; assembly: GCA_905163515.2. NCBI lineage: Eukaryota > Metazoa > Arthropoda > Insecta > Lepidoptera > Erebidae > Lymantria > Lymantria monacha. The sequence goes on from LR991082.1 coordinate 23,299,980, forward strand.
TGCGTGACATGAAATATAAAATTCTGTCGTTTGCCGACCCTCCGTAGTGGATATACATGTCATAAGCTTTTAGTAAATATAAATTCAACTCGCGAATCAAACTTCAGTTATTCCAGTTCTATTTCTATGTTGATTAAATTATGCCTTGCAACTTTAATCTTATGATCTTAAGCTACCATTCCAGGCGTCGAACTTGCATAATATGTTATCGTTTTGTGAAATATTATGACATAATTATATACATATAAGTATTAATTACAGCATTATATTTATTATATGCCGCGTGCTGGTAGCCATGAACATTACCAATGCTAACATTACTCTTGGGTGTCCTGAAAGCTAACTAAGAGTCACGCACGAACTTAAACTAAATCCAGCTAGTATACTCTTAAAAAGCCTTAAACACACTTTTGCATAAAATAGAAGAAAAATAGAATATGGAATAAAAAACAAAAGGCGCAATCAAGCATACATTTAATTATTATACATTATATTATTTATTATACACTTTATTTGAGCATACATTTAGCATACATTTAAGATCATTATCACAGCTTATATATTTCCCACTATTGGAGTCTAGCCTCCTCCATAACGGGAAGAAAATTGACCTCACGCTGATCAAACGTGTTGTATAGGGTTTGGTTCAAGTTTTCTTTCTCTTGTATATATTTTTTATGCATTTTATGTCCCTTAGTCGTCTCTTGCTATCACCCTTGGGTAAGATAGGGATCGTGAAATATATTCTTGCTCCTTCACTGCAAGGAAGACTTTTAAGATAGTGAATCCGTATTTATAAAGATATTATCTGACCCAACAGACGCTGATCTCTACAAATATAAAAAAAATACAATAGCGGAATTCGTTGAAATCTGTGTAGCCGTTTAGGAGGAATTGAACCATATACTCAAGTAAGCAGAATTATATGTAAAAATAATCGTATTTATTGTATAAACAAAACTCTTAACACAATTAATGTATATGTATTTTGTAATATGCTTTCTTAACGCAAATATAAAGTAATTAATCTTTAACCTAAGTAAAATATGTTGTAAAAATTAAACGCATTGTAATAACATATTCTAAAATTTCATCCATGTTTGTCAATATCCATTATTATAGTTAACTCGATTTGAACATCATAATCATTTGGCAATCAAAACTATGTATGTATTTAAGATTGTATGTGTATGATGTGTAGATGACCTAAAATCAATTATGTGAATTTCGTTATATAAAATATATGTAAGATGAATCAGAAGATAACTAATCATCATCATCATCATCTCAGATTTCCCGCTGTTGTGCTCAAGCCTCCTCCGTAAAAAGGGAAATTGACTTACTATACCACGCTGGTCAGACGTGTTGGTATAGGAGTTTTGTTTCGAGTTTTCCTTCTCTTGCATTGATGTTATATGCATATTTTGTTCCATGATAGTTTCTTACGACCACACATGGGTAAGATAGGGGGTGATGAATTGTATTCTTACTCCATCATCACACTGATATAACTTAAGAAAAGAACTAAACATATGAAATAAGGCTAATAATCAGGCTAAGAAACGAAATATTAATGTATGATATAGAAATAAAATAAAGATAGCGAGGGAAGGAATGAGGAGGAAAAAGATGGCGAGAAAGAGCGTTCTACATAAGTGCGGTGTAGAAAAAATATTTAAAAAAGATAGTAAATTAATATATTATTCATTTTGTCAGACCATGTGGTAGCAGCTACGAATACTACCAAATCTTAAGTTGTTTGTGGGTGTCATAAAAAACGACTAAGAACTTTACATCGATCTGGGTTTCATCTAATACCATCTGATCAACATTATATTTCTAAGAAGGTTTGACATCAGACAGGCGACTGATCATAAAACTATCGCCAAACCTTTTGCAATATGTACGATGAAAAAAGTGTACATACTGTGGCGATCCGGAGTAATTAGGACACCATTAGCATAAGTATGCGTTCGGTTAAGAATAATAAAATCTTGAGTTCATTACATAACATTATTTTTATTTTAAACGGAGTCTACGATTTGATTACTATCAGGACCGGATCTACTATATGGCTTTTAAGGCTTCAGCCTAGGGCCACGTGAATTCCCTCATCTAAGTCAAGTTATAAAAAAAATAGACAATAATAATTTAAAGAATTTATCAAAGGAAAGTGCAGAAAGGTTTTTAATAATTAGTCAACGTCCGGTTCTATTTAAAAAATATAACATACTATATTATAATATAAATCAAATATTTTATTGTTTTATTTTTCCCACACTTTGAGTAATAAGGTGGGCCTCTAAGTGGTATTAGCCTGGGGCCCCCTAAAGTCACGGTCCGGTCCCTAATTACTATACACATTACACAATAATGTGACTGATTAAACTAAAACATAAATCCTATCACTTGTATTGTAAATATAAACTTATCTGTATGTAGATTCAATTATGTTCCCAAACAAGAGTACCTAATCAAGATGACGGGTCTACTGGAGCCTATTATATTTTATATCATTTTTATTTAACAACAATATAAAAATCAACAGAATAAAGAACACTGTTAATCAAAATACAACTTGTAGCGAAAGGCTTTGAGTTTATCTTAGACTTTATCATCATCATCATCATCACAGCCCATAAATGTCCCACTATTGGGCTCGGGCCTCCTCCATAATGGGAGGGAAATTAACCTACTATACCGCGCTGGTCAGACGTGTTGGTATATGGTTCTGTTTCGAGTTTTCCTTTACTCGCATAGATGTTATATGCGTTTTATATCCCTTAGTCGTCTCGTACGATCACCCACGGGTAAGATATGGGGTGGTGAATAGTATTCTTACTCCGTCACCACACGGAATGTTAGGTATCTTAGACTTAGCTTAATAAAATTAGAAATATTACATGAACTTTGTGCTATCTATTATATTCAGCCTACTTAGAAAAGTTAGTATCTTAGAGTGACAATTAGCAAGATATATCGCTCATCGAATAGACAACAGTTGGGAAGAGAGGTTCTCGAATAGTGACCACGAATCGAACGACGCAGCGTAGAATAAACTCCGCCTAAGTGGACTGATGATATTTCAAATGTCACAGTGAGCATTTAGATGCAAGTGATACAGGATCATTCTGAGTGGCATTCCTGTGACGAGACCTATGTGCAACAATGACGTCTACGGGCTAATGTACTTTACCTACACGTTTATACAAAAAGCTTCAAGATAAACTTTAAGATGGTTACCAGATGATATATAAATTATGCTTTAATAATCAAAATAAACAAGATCTATAAATTGGCTCAACAGATATTCCAAACTATGTCAAGAATTCAAAATAGTTAAAATTACCAGATTCATATGACGACAATACAAACAAAACTCTAAATAAAATTGAAATGGCATTCACAAACGCTAACTGCCTAAAGTACAAATACCTTATCTTTTAAAACCGGTGAAAAAGGAGCATATTATATCTAATCTTGACGTAATCTCTTTGTAGAAGGACAACAGACCGCAGTATCACCTTTAGGCGCTCTCTTCAAATAGTTTCCCATCGTCCATAAACTTTTTATGGTTTCCGGATCGTAGCGCGTCGACAATTTGATTTTCCAATCAATATCTTAGCGATTTTTATAGTAATCGAAAGGGCAATAGCGGCAGTAGCCAATATTAATAGTATTATTACAAATTCAAATAATTATTTGAATAATTCACATTCATATACGATTGTTTTTATTACTATTAAAAATAATAGATATATGAAGTTTTGAAAGTAATATCTTAAGATTATAATATCATTAACTAAAAATGAAACAATAACAATTTACCCGTATCCTCCAAACATGTCACCGCCTAACGATTTGTGCGAGAGAGGGGATTTGAGGCATGGTGCGTCATCGCTTTATAGACTGGCATGTTGTGTTACTTCACTCGATGCATTGTGCGTTCTAGTAATTCTTTGAGGTATTACGACGCCCTGAAATATAGTATAAGGACCCTTATAAATTCTAATTGAAGAAACACTGAAGATTTTTTTTTAGATATATTTTTTTAACTAAAAATAATGCATGAATAGCTTATTACAAGCTATATACATATATAACAATTCGTATATTTAAGATTAGAAATTGTATGTTCGGTTCCTCTATAAATAATAATATCAAATACCGCGTAATTTTTTTCTGTCTCAGTTTCTCTTATTTTACGTTTTCTGTATTAAATGATATTAAAAATGAGTGTTTTCATTGAAGAAATGAAGAGAAAAAGAATGAAGAATATTCAAAACATAGCTATAATTATTATACTATAACTTTTTCGAAAAATGAATATAACTCAAAAGATAAAAATACATCATTTAACCTTTTAATCCGCAATCCTTGTATACGTAACGTTGATGTAATTGTGTCGACTCACATGCATTCAAGTGACAACTGCGATTTAGTTCTGCATTTACTGAGGTGTATGATAGGAATTCATGAATTAGTTCGCTTGTTTTTATTATCCGTTACCCATCCGCTACTCTATATATATATCACGAAGGTCCTAATATTTCACCATCGTTATCACCATTATAAGAGTATTTCACGGTAACGTTTAAACCTCCTCTAAAATTGGAGAGAAATTGATCTATTATGTCCAACTGGTTAGACGGCTTGACCTAGGGCTTTATTCTTCCTTTTCTTTTAATGATATTATCAGCTAAGCACTTAGTCGTCTTTTACGATCGACATCTATGAGAAAAATAGTAGTGGAATAGAGTGGAGATGATATATATATTTTCAATGTTTCGTATGAAGAAGGACTACCTTCTTCATACGAAACATTGACATGACATTTAGAGATAAGGCATTTATTTCCATGGAAAATGATATTCTACTGAAATTGGTTACGATTGAAATCTAATTTTCGTTCGATAAATAGAATACATTTACCAAATTAATCATCATCATCATCATCATTCTCCTACTCTTATCCCAATTTCTCGGGGTCGATACAATATGTACTCTTCTTTCATAGTACATATTGTAAAAGTTACTGGCAATAGTTTTATGATCGGCCGCCTGCCAGACGTCAACTCTCCTTGGGAATGTAGTTGTTGACCAAACGGCATCATATTGAGTTGACCCAGGTCGTTATAAGGCTTTTTGTCGTCTTTTACGACAACCACGAGCAAAGTAAAGGTTGGTAGTATTCATAGCCGATACCACACAGCAATTTGTACCAAATTAATATGAAAAAATAAAAATAAACAATGGTGCAAAATTATGATCACAAAAGTAGGCGTCCTAGTCTGTCTACGCATGAGCTAAATTAGTCTCCAATACACCACACCGTTGATGAGATATAACCATAATTTTTTTTTTTTAGTTTCTTGCAGTATTTCCTTAATTTTCTCTTACAGTACTTGATTACGTTCCTTAGTTTGATCTTATGACATCTACGAAAAATTAAATTAACGGTTTAGTTATTAATTTTATGTGTATTATTTAAATTTTATATTTATTATATATTTTAAGACGCTTGATTATTAGATTAAATTTTAATTGCATGTAGAACTAATACGCTATATTTTAATTTTGTATATATTTAACATGACTTAACATTATTACTCTTGAGTTAATTACGAAATACGATTAATTTTCCAGACAAAAGGCGATGGAGTAACTAGGTCCAACTACAGTAGACAGTAACGTCTTGCATACATATCATGTGCTGGGTATTTAATGAGCCAACACACATTAATATATGTAGTTCCTTCTCAAGGAACATGAGCGGAATTCATTATTTACTCGATAGAATATCCTTCCAAATTAAGGGTTATTTACTGAACCCTCATCTTCAATCTCTCATCGTTCAATTAATTAATTTATCAATGATGTTTCGTTCTATGATTTATTGATAGATATGATGAAAATTTCATAATTTTATTAGATGTCTCTGCAAAGTTTATATAAATACAGGAAAAGATAATCTTCGCAGATAAAACCTTAAAAGAGCCTTCACATTTTTTAGTCCAATACTTTATGATAAAATTTAAATCAAAAAGTTAAACACAAACAAACTTTGGTATAAATGAGAAAAAATATATATTATTAATGCTACAAGCGCTGGGTTACAAGTACCTCACGGATGATGAGGCAAGGGGATAGTGTCAGCCGAAGTCGTAATGACCGTATTATTGATGATCACTTCAAGTCACTACAATTCACTTTGTACAGAGTCTCACAAACTACGTTCAGCCACTTCGGTTATACCTATAATTGAAATGAAATTAATGCTATACTACATACATATCATCACGCCATATCCCTTGCAGGGTAGGCAGAGAGATCAATGAGAACAATGAAAACAATGCTATACTGCTTCAATTATTGTCTGTATTTCATCATTGAAATACATCAAGCTCTATTGTATGCGAACACGCAGAATCTAGAGATTTTGTAAAATGTGTGGAAGAGCAAATAAATACATAATCTAAATACAGCTTGTACTACATATATACCTAAATTCTTCTTCTTCTTATTTTTATGTATTGGCAATCAGCTACTTAAATGAGCCATTGTTGCCAGTGTCCAGTTATAATTATCTTCAAGTTTTTAGTGTCTTCAGATTAGTCATTGTCCGTCAGTAAGTCAAATTGTCGCCATCAACAGTGCTATGGCCACACTGTTAATGGTATCTTGCGAGAATTTTGATGAAAAACGAAAACGTTGTAAAGCACTTTTATATGATATTCACTACATCTCAGCAGTTCCGGCACATCACATTACATAAAATGCCATCAAAATTATCTAATATAACACGTTAAAATACTAAGATATCGAATATAATACAAGAGCACCACATGACGTTTTATATTCTCGCCAAAAACTCCTAAATTCTTTTTACACCTTATACGTAAAATTATTGGCACATCCGTTCGCTTCAATATTAAGGCAACATTTTTTTCTACTGCTCTTGGTAGCAAACGAACAAGCAGCACACCGATGGTAAGTGTTACTGCCGCCCATGGACCTTTGCTATACCAGGATACAGCTAGGCCGCTACCAACCAAATAAAACCCCAAATCCAACCAGAAATTTGGGCTTCCGGCTCTCTCGCTTACCGAACAAAGCACAGCAGCACATTGCCACTGCTCATATGTCAATTTTCTGCGATATTGTGGTACTACCGCGGACAGAGAAAACTGTCAAGAGTGTGGTCCTACCACTAATAACTACTAGTAATTGGACTACTATTTTTTTTTTGTGTGTCTTAGTTGTTAGCCTCAGATGGTTATGACAACTTTACCCGGACTGTGGGTGAGCGCTGAGGGCTCTCAACCCGTATTGGACTACTATAACTTAGATGGTGTTTATATTGCTTATGGTGGTAAACGAGCAAGCAATACACCTGATGGTAAGTGTTGCTGCCACTCATGAATGGATTTTTGACATGGATTTGCAATACCAGGGGTACAGCTAGGTCATTGTCCATCAACCAAGATTAACCCCAGAAAGTAGGGATTCCGACTCTCTTGCTCACTGAACGAAGCAGAAAAGCATATTGCCACCGCTCAAACGTTATTTTTTTACGAGAGCCCAGCCCGTAACTGTAGACAGAAAACTGTCAACAGTGTGTTTCTGTCACTATTAAACAGTTGGAATAGGGCTTTATTTCGATATATTTTTCTCTCGTTAAGTGATATTATACATACAACATATATTTACATCATATTTAATGGTGAGGTCAAAATAATTATGTGATTACAATATCCTTGTCTTTCATGTATAATTCGGTTAACAAGTTCAGTGTATAATGAGCAAAATCAATCAAAGGTGAACGAGTACGGTATGGGATTGATTGATGAATTCGTGCTGAACTTAATTGAGTAATCAGTCGCATATATTTCGTAGTTAAGTATAAAACGCCCACGTACTGATCATTAATACCCGGCCATTAATTTTGCACATCGATCTTTGGAAATAGACAATTTGTTAATTTCAACTTTGTAGAGCGTCTTCTCTGTCGCACACAACCTGTGTGACGTTTGTCACTCGTTGTAAAAGTAGCATGCAATAAAAAAAACAATATATTAGCTTGTAGAATAAGTGTATTTTATTTAATAACAAAAATACTGTTATTATTTTGAGCATATGTTACTATTTATTGAAATTATTGTAGGTTGTACTGCCAAAATTCTCGATATTAAAGCACTCAAGTCTGATGAAACCGTGATCGTTAGACACAATAGCACTCCTTAGCATTAAGTGAGATCAAATAATTTCAGGTTGAAATGTTGAGGTGCCTGTACTTACACTCTTCAGGGATAAAGTCAAGTCAAGAGGCTACTTGGCAATCTCGATCTGAATAATTTTATTTTTGAGAACCTCTAGCATAATAGCAGAGTAGCTAACGTCTTATTTTACTTGTTGTGGGTTGGAAATATTTTTTTCTCATTTCATCATCGAACTAGATATACAGCGAGCTCGAATCCTTACTTTGTGGACATTTCATTACTCAGAACTATATTTTGCGTTTTTTATTAAAGCTTAACATTGAAGGAAGGAAAAAAATATTATAAGTATTAGTGCTCCAGTCCGACTATAATTTGATCCTCTTCAAAGTAAGAGTAAATAGCCTTTAAAAAATTACCTACGCTTAACCATTTTAGACATACTCGTATGTAACATTACTACCTTTTCTTATGTGAGTTGATACTCAATACCTGTTTGTTCTAAAAAAAAAGACGACTTAAAAAAAAGAAATGGGTGCGTGCACACTTATGTACGCGCGTGAGAAGTTAAACTTTATTTGGCATCATTAAAAAAAATGTTTAATTGCATATACTTAAATACAATAAAATAATAAAAGGACTGGAAAAGGATAGGATAATTTTTTCACTAATATTTACGAAGAGTGAATAATATTAATCAAAATATTCAATTTAAATTTCTACTGAATATAATTTATTAGCACATATATAATTCGTACTTGTATGACACTAAAACACGTGTTGTGAATGTAGAAACTAAAAAGAGGTTTTATTCGTGCGTGCATCTTATTTGCCGGCCAACTTCAACCTGTTAATATTGTGTTACAGTGATGCGCGCACATCTTAAAATTTGACTCTCATAATTTTTTCATAACGCGCCTAAAGAAGTAAAACTTAAATTATTTTATAATAATTTTGTACTGGGTATCGACGTACTACAATAAATAGTTTTAAATTTGAAATAATAATCTGAGTTCATATTCAATTCTATATAGTCTATGCTACCATTGTAACGATTTGCATCAAGTTTGAATGAATTTATAATCAATCAAAGGAAATGAGTTCCCTAATCTACATTTTTTTTACTTTATCTGTAACGGCTCTCAGAAAGAAGATTAATCTAGTATATCATACTGGTTATATGGTTTGTCATTGCGTTTCGTTTCAAGTGCTCCCTCTGCGGTAGTGTTCTTAGTGTGTAAATAAAAATATAATGTAAAAACACATTGTATAATTACTACTCTATCACAGTTATTAAGTGTAGATTCAGATAAGAATAGTATTTTTAAACACCCTATAAAGGGGAGCTAACGCATTTATCCTAATAATGGAATATACAACATAATCTTTCTACCTATTCCCAACATCATATTTTTAAAAATCGAAGAAAAGGTTCGCATTGTAAATAAAAATGATAATGTAAAGCAATGTGACACGTTGTCTTATTACATTTACCACAGTTATTAAGTGTAGAGTCAGATAAGAATACATTCTGTAACGGGGAACTAACGCATTTATCCTAATAATGGAATATGCTACATAACCTGTCTACCTGTTCCCAACATCATATTTTTAAAAATCGAAGAAAAGGTTCGTAATGTAAATAAAAATGATAATGCAGTAATGTGACACGTTGTCTTATTACATTTACCACAGTTATTAAGTGTAGAGTCAGATAAGAATACATTCTGTAACAGGGAACTAACGCATTTATCCTAATAATGGAATATACTACATAATCTGTCTACCTATTCCCAACATCATATTTTTAAAAATTGAAGAAAAGGTTCGTAATGTAAACAAAAATGATAATGTAAAGCAATGTGACACGTTGTATTATTACATTTAGCACAGTAATTAAGTGTAGAGTCAGATAAGAAAAGTTTCTTTTTTTAAATTCTGTAACAATGAACTAATGCTTTTATTGTTGTATTTATCTTAATTATTGAACATAATACATAAACACTACATAATCTATCTGCCCGTTTAAAACAACATATTTTTAAAAATCGAAGGAAATTGTTTAAGAGATACTGTTACATATAATATTTGATTTCTCTGTGTGGTTACGGAGTAAAAATGTAATTCACCACCCCCTATCTTACCCATGGGAAATCGTAAAAAACGACTGAAGGATTTAAAGTGCATATAACATCTATGCAAGAGAAGGAAACTCGAAATAAAACCCTATACCAACACGTCTGACCAGCGCGATATAGTAGGTCAATTTCCCTCCCGTTGTGGAGTAGGCTCGAGCCCAACAGTGGGATATATGTGGACTGAAATGATAATGATGATGATATTATTTAATTTAAGATACCGATACTTGGAAAATTTTGTCTATGGTTACATCTGTAAATATCTATATATACCATAACTCAACTTGACTCCTTAAAAGCTTCCTTATACAACGTATGTAAAAGTTAACAGGAAGAAGCGTTCGGAAACATGCAAGGTTGGAAAATAGTTTGTTAATAGTGAGTCACCTACAATGTGTATGCATTTGACACATGCACTAAAGATGCTTTCTGAAAATGTCGGAGCTAAAAGCAATTGCAATTCTTTTTATTCTCGTATACAAAATGCTTTTTACAATAATATTCAAATATTACAGTTAAGTCTTTTGTAGTTATTATTATATAAAATGTTGAATCCCTTTTCTTTGTACATTGATCTCTGAAAACAGTCATCATTCTCTTACTCTTATCGATACAATATGTACTCTTCTTTCATAGTACATATTGTAAAAGTTATTGGCAACAGTTTTATGACCGGCCGCTTGCCAGACGTCAACCCTCCTTGGAATGTCGTTGTTGACCAAACGGCATTAGATAGAGTTGGCCTAGGTCGTTATAAGGCTCTTTGTCTTCTTTTACGACACCCACGAGCAAAGCAAGGGTTGGTAGTATTCGAAGCCTACAACTACACAGCAAAATCTCTGAAAACAGTGTGAAATGAAAAAAAAAACTTTTTCATTCACTGTCTATATATATTAGAAAAGTAAATAGTTTATAAAACAATACTGTACCTATAGTTAAGTGTTATCTGAGAAAAGTAATCCGTGTGGGGACGGAGTAAGAATACAATTTACCACCCTCTATCTTACTCCTGGGAGATCGTAAGAGACAACTAAGGGATATAAAATACATATTACATCTATGCACGTATCGTAACGACGACGTAAGAGAGCGAGTAGGTATGAAAGAGAGTATTGGTGTAAAGATGCGAAATGGAATGCTCCGATGGTTCGAACATGTGGAAAGAATGCCGAACGAACGTCTGGTTAAGAAGATATACAATGCGAAAGTGGAAGGATGTAGGTACCGAGGGAGACCGAGACTAACCTACCTAGAGCAGATCGGTCATGTACTGAAGGAAGGTGGAGTCAAGAGTCTCCGAAACCGGCGAGCGTGTATGAAGAGAATTATGAATGTTGAGGAAGCGAGTGAAGTATGCAAAGATAGAGTTCTCTGGCACTCTGTTCTCTCTGCCTACCCTGCAAGGGATATGGCGTGATGATATGTATGTATGTATGTATGTACATCTATGCAAGAGAAAGAAAACTCGAAATAAAACCCTATACCAATACGTGTGACCAGCGTGGTATATAGTAGGTCAATTTCCTTCCCATTATGAAGGAGGCTCGAGCCCAACAGTGGAACATATACGAGCTGAGTGGAGCGGGAGTGGTGAATTATATTCTCACTTCATCACCGCACGGCAAGTATAACTATTAGCTGGTTTAATCTACCTCTTAAACTTTTTAAAACTAATAAATAAAGAAACTTTATATCAGAACATATTATCAGATAATCTAATAGATAATCAGATTTTATTTATTATTATTAGATTTCAATATAAAAAAGATATTAGCTATAGATAAGTTGCTGTGTGGTAGCGGCGACAAATACTACCAACCCTTACTTCGCTCTTGGATGTCGTAAAAGACGACTAAGAGCCTCATGGACCGGGGCCATCTCCACCTGATGCTGTCAGGTCAACAATTACATTCCCAAGGAGGGTTGACGTCAGTCAAGCGGCCGGTCATAAAACTATTGCCAGTAACTTTTGCAATATGTACGATGAAAACAGAGTACATATTACGTCGACCCCAAGTAATTAGGATAAGAGCAGGAGAATGATGATTAGCTATAGAAAAGTTATATATAATTATACTTTAATGAGACTACATACTGGTAGGATGCGTCGTTAGTGCTCCTAACACGGAGTGTCTAATGTCACCAGAAATCGTCGTCGATAAAGTGGACTTTACCATTGATATTACCACGATAACAATGTGACAGATCTAACTGCTACTATACTGCTACTGCTGACATTATTTAATTATTTGAAATACCTCTCTAAGGCTATTGATGTTGGTGACAGATTAAAAATACAGATGGCCGACCCACACTCTACTGTTCGTCATTCACAATAAGATTTACTTTATATGTGCTCCATCCCGAAGTGTATTAAAATGTGACTGGATTTAAGCCTTAGCCTGAAATCAAATACCGACGATGCTAACGGTCCGCTACAGAGTTTGGGAGTGATTTAATGGTGGTTTATAGTCTTTTCTGTTGCTCCGCTATTACCCATTGCACACGCTCTTACAGAATGCGATTAGACCATTGTGCGGCAACAAAAAGGCCGCCATCTACATTTAATAAGTAGATGGCGTTCTTTTCTAATGAACCTTACCATCCCCATGACCCTTGCCACCTCCAATTATATGAAATATTATAAATACAAACATCATTCTCCTACTCTTATCCCAATTACTCGATACAAGTTATAATCTTCTTTCACAGTACATAGTATTTTGGTTCGTTGGTTAACTTTTAAAGCCTTGTTTGTTTCTTCTATTTTATTTTCTTTTCTACGGATCTTATCATTAACATCATCATTCTCCTACTCTTATCCCAATTGCTTGGGGTCGATACAATATGTACTCTTCTTTCATAGTACATATTGTGAAAGTTATTGGCAGTAGTTTTATGACCGGCCGCCTGTCTGACCTCAACCCTCCTTGGGGATGTAATTGTTGACCAAAAGGTATCAGATGGAGTTGGCCCAGGTCGTTATAAGGCTCTTAGTCGTCTTTTACGACATCCACGAACAAAGTAAAGGTTGGTAGTATTCGTAGCCGCTACCACACAACTATATAAAAATATTATATATTATTATATTTTTCATGTGGTGACGCAGTAAGAATACAATTCACCACCCCTTATCTTACCCGTAGATGATCGTGAGAGATGTGATCGTTGAGGGATATAAAATACATATAACATCTACGCAAGAGATGAAAAACTCGAAAGGAAACCCTACATCAACACGTCTAATCAGCGTGGTATAGTAGATCAATTTTCTTTCCATTATGGAGGGGGGTCGGACCCAACAGTGGGATATATATGAGCTGATACATACATATCATCACGCCATATCCCTTGCAGGGTAGGCAGAGAGAACAGAGTGCCAGAGAACTCTATAATAATAATAAATTTAATAAATTTCTTTAATTTCTCACCACAACTTAATTTAAAACAATATATAGGTTTAACAACATAATACAAGAAGTAAATAAGCTAAGTTGTGGATCGCTGGTGCCTGTGGTGGGCATTAAAAATACCTGTGTTACAGGTCACCAGGTCTCCACTCAGACAACTCGGATACAGTTACAAACATTAAGCGTGAGAGTTATATGCACGCGTGCGCGCTTATGTGTATGTGTATGTGTATGTTTATGTATGTGTGTATGTTTGTGTGTGTGTGTGTGTGTGTATGTGTGTGTGTGTGTGTGTGTGTGTGTGTGTGTGTGGGCGTGTGTGTGTGCATTCCGTACGTACGTGTAGTGTGTATGTGTGTATGCGCGTTTATATTTGGGTGTATGTAGGTATAAACATAAGTCTAACATATGTCTTATATGCAACTAGTATCAAGTTAAAACATTAATTAAACCCTCCGTGCTCTCGTAAGACTGCTCAAGCAGCCATTCTTGCAGAGTGTATCTACATGTGTGTTTGTTTAGAGGGTACAATGATAAAATTTTGTGTAATTCGTTATATAAATACGGCCCTAGAAAAAAGAAAAATTTGCGACTGAAGGAGGTTTTTATAGTAGCTGAAGGAGCGACAAGATGGTTGCGACGACAAAGTTCTCGATCAAACCTGGTAAGAGAATGTTGCTTTAAAGTAGCGGCTAAGATGAAAAGTTGTCTCACTGTGAGCACTTGAGAGTATTCATAAAGTCTCATTGTAGGATACAGTCGAGGCTTAGAACAGCATACTTTAAGCACAGCTCTTTGAGCCCGTTCAACATGTATAAAATGTGCCTTCGCACTACCTCCCCAAGTGGTTATACAGTACGACAAAATTGATTGGCACAACGCTTTGTAAACCATTTTCATAGTCCATCCATCGGCAACTTGTCGTAATCGGTTAAATATATAAATAAGTTTACGCACCCTACTAGACAAACTGTCAATGTGGTCTTTAAATGATAGGTTACGGTCAATCATTACACCAAGATAACTAACTGAATTTACTTTTTCTATGTGGACACAAGTTTCGTTATCAGAGACATCATCAACTGATTTAGCAGTAATATAATGATCATTTGACTTTAAAGAAGCCTTAGGATTGCGTATGGTAAATTCGACTAGTTTAGTTTTAGAATAATTTAAGGTAAGTGAATTATCTTTGAGCCATTTGTTAATTGTATTAAATCCTTTTTGCGCATAACGATAGGTGTCGGCCCAAGTTGCAGATGTAAAAATTAATACTGTATCGTCCGCGTATGAAATCGTCACTCCATGATCAAGACAGAGATTACATAGGCCATTTACATACACTAAAAACAAACTAGGACCCAAAATACTGCCCTGGGGGACACCGTGAACTAAAGGCAACGCAGAACTTAAGTACGATCCAATTTTGAGTCTTTGTGACCGACCTGTTAAATAACTATGGAACAGTGAACGCTGAATGCCCCTTATCCCTAAAGATTCAAGCTTAGATAATAGGATACTGGTAGAAATAGTATTAAATGCTTTTGCGAGGTCAAGAAAAAGTGCGACACATTTATAACGTTTGTCAAGTTTTTTTGCTACATGATCAACTAAATTGTGGACAGCATCAGCAGTAGATAAGGTTTTTCTAAAACCAAACTGGTTTGGAGACAATAGGTTGTATGATTCCAAGTATGCAATGAGCCTAGAATTTAGAATTTTTTCAAGTATTTTAGACAAAGCCGGAAGAATAGATATGGGCCTATAATTTTCAACATTGGTTTGATCTCCTGACTTAAAAATAGGGTGAACGATAGCTCTTTTGAAAACGTCAGGAAATATGCCAGTTTTTATACTTAAGTTACATATGTAAGTAAGTGGTGGGATAATAACTTTTCTATGTGTTTTTAGAAAAGTAGATGAAATACCATCCCATCACGGAGTACAGTTATTTTTTAAGGACATTATAAGACTGTCCACCTCAGATTCATCAGTATCTAGTAAAACGAAAGAAGACGAATGAGGACATCCGTTAGATGTAGTAACATGGCAAATATCTCTATCAATCACGACGTTTCGGCCGACATTAACAAAGTAGCTATTTATGTCATTAATGCCATGATCCTGGCTAATACTAGAATTCAAAAGTACTTCCGCCGAAGATGAAGACTTTTTTGTACCAGTAATTGTTTTAATAACATTCCATAGTAACCTCGAATTTTTACCAGCTTTAACGAACTGTGATTTGTCATAATCTCTTTTATTTTTACGCAAAACAGCAGTACAAAAATTTCGATATCTTTTATAAGATAAAGCAAGTACTTCATTAGATGGTTCTTTCTTAGTTAGTCTATATAAGTTGTCCCTGTGACGCATACACCTCAGTATGCCCGGTGTGATCCATGGCTTAATGGCTCTACGTCTCCGAGAAACCTTGAATTTTGTGGTGTTTATAGAGATGGCGTGTGAAATCAGCTCAATAAAAATATTTGTTGCAGTATTAGGGTCCATAGCAGTGTAAACTGGCTTGAAGTCGGTATTGCTCAGATCAATCGCAAGTTTATCCTCATTGACGTGAGTCACAGATGATTGATTATATACTAAAGGTTGTTTTGGAGAAACAGCAACCATAACCGCATAATGATCAGTAATAGTGGAATCCATAACTAAAATTTTTGTTGGGAGTAAGGTTTTCAAATTAGAATGGTCGAGACAAGTCGAGCTATGTGTTGGAAATGTATGACCAAGAAACAGTCCATGATAAGCCATCAAGTCTAGGTAATCTATTGAGCTAATGGTAGAATGACCATGGACGATATCTATATTTATATCTCCAATAAGAATCACATTTTTGTACAACTTAAGATTCGAGAGGAGGTTATCTAGGGATTTCAAGAAAACTGAGTGATCCCTGAATGCGCAGGGCCTATAAATAGTAATAATAGCAAATTCTTTTCCTATGGTTACCAAAAGGCAACTTGAGTCAAGGATATCTGGTTCAGTAACTCTCACGTTGGACAGTTCAGCTCTGATATACAGGAGAACGCCATCATTTTGATTGTGTGTTCTCATAGTTTTATGGAAGTTATACCCATCCAAGATGGGAATAATAGGGTTGACAGAGAGCCAACATTCAGATAGCGCTATGATATCACACTGAACTTTAATTCTTTCTAAAAGGGTTATAAGATCACAAAAGTTAGCTTTAATACTGCGTATATTCTGCGATAAAATAGTAAGACAATAGTTATTTGCGGGTAGGATGAAAGCACAATCTTCGGGGCTACATGTTATCGCATCACAAAAAGCAGTACTATCGATATCGGTAATTAATTCATTAATCGCCGCGAATTCAAAAGTAATATACAGTACAGATAGTCAGTGTTAGATTCTAAAATAATTAATCAACTACTAGTATTAATACGTAAAACCAGCCAATAAAAGAACACTATCACTACACCTCTAATATCATATTTTAAAATTGAGTAGTCCATAAAATGTTTGCGCACAATAAGTCTGTGTGAATTAGTGTTAGAATAATTACAATCAGTGAATAATATGTGTGTAACTAATGTTAATTGTGTGTGTAGTTTGTGTTGTTTATAAAAGTGTATTATATGTTTACTTAGATTATAATAATTTTGATCAAATAAATATGAAGGTACATTTAAAATAACATGCAACATTAAAAATAAATATAAGTAAGTGGTACACTGAGAGATTATTACTATAACGCAACTCACAAAAGACAAAATAAATAGTCACTGGTTCCTTAATTTTGATAAATCTGATTCATTTTGAATTTCTAGCCGTATATCGTTGACATCTTTTCTCAAATAAATTTTACCGTTTTTGATCCAGCAGAACTTGTAAGCCAAGGATTTGGCGGTCTCTCGAGCCACGGCAAACAGTTTCCGATCTTTACTAGTCAGGCTCTCCGCAATATAAATAGGCTTAGCAGCACCTGGTAGTCCGATTGTTGATGAGGACAATTTATTATTTGCGTTAATCTTATTGTACTCCTTTATGCCATTCAAAATTTTATTTTTGGTTAATATTGATGTAAAGTCGGCCACAATTGTCGAAGCACCTGACTTGGATGTGATCTTAAATATATCTTTTATATCAGATTGTTGCACACGACTATTAATAGGTTCGCAGATTTTTTGTACTACTTCGCATAGGTCTTGTTGTGTCTCCTGCTTTATGTTTTGAGGCACATTGCGAAACTCAACAACTGTGAACTTGACTCTTTTTTGCATCTCGTCTATTTTATTCTCTAAAGTGGTTATAAAACTAATGTGTTCTTTTCTTTCTTGTTCCATATTTTGAAGCTTTAGTTTCATGTCCTCGTATTGTAACGACATAAACTTTATGGATTTCTCAAGCTCCTCGCTGGTAGCTTTTATACTAGCATTCTGTTGTTTTAGCTCCATCATATCAAGGCATAGCTTATTCAGTATAATGCTCTGATCTTTTCTCCAGCTTGAGAGCATCTCCAATAATTCCTCCTTCAGTGATACATTATCAAACTGGCCTTCTTCATCATTACGTGGTCGTTTAGATCTCCTTTCGAAGTAAGTTAAAGGATTATCAGGATCCATATTTGAAATGTCACTTTCTGATGACACATGGTGAGTCACACTTAGCCTTGGAGCACCTAATTTTGGAGGTGTTCTCTGCGTAGCCATAGTAAATAAAAATAGTTCGCACTTCGCAGTTTACGTGGTCGAACTAGTCTTTTGTTCTATACACAAGTAGAAATGCACACAATATTAAATGAATTTATTTAAATAAATAACTTTGTACACACGTCTTATCGCTTTCACAGTCCGTGAGGGAGAGGATCCTTGCATACTTCACTCACTTCCTCAACTTTCATAATTCTCTTCATACACGCGGCGGTTTCGGAGACTCTTGACACTACCTTCCTTCAGTACTTGACCAATCTGGTCTAGGTATGTTAGTCTCGGTCTCCCTTGGTACCTACATCCTCTATCTCCATCATATATGAGCTGATTATATTTTTGAACTGCGCTTTGGCTTCATGTGTAATTATATATTTTTATATTTTATTTTTATTCAATAAATGCTATTACTGACGTGAAAAATAACGGCGGCGCCTAATAAAATAGTCTTAATAAGATTTAAATTACTGAAATTTAGCATTTAATATGCTTAATTATTTATAAAACCCGATTACGAAGCGAAAAATGATGTCACAAGCGGGATTCGAACCCGCGCCTATTGGGATTCCGGCCCAATCGTGCTGCCACTACACCACCGTAACTTATTTTAGGATATGCAAATTTCACTTCGTATCATATTTACGTCTTAAGGTGACGGTATGCTATCAACCCGACAATGTTTACACATTGTTATAGGCTTAATACTTCAAACTTTACAGTTAGAATTGTATTAAACGATGACACAACCTTGTGATTTAAATTACTAAAATTTAGCATTTAATATGCTTAATTATTTATAAAACCCGATTACGAAGTGAAAAATAATGTCACAAGCGGGATTCGAACCCGCGCCTATTGGGATTCCGGCCCAATCGTGCTGCCACTACACCACAGTGACTTATTTTAGGGCATGTAATCGGGTTTTATAAGTCTTAATAAGATTTTACTCTCTTTTTGAAATTCGTTCATAAGTAATTGTTGAGGTTATAATCAAAGGTTTCTTTGTGCGCTCACCTTCAATAAAACTTTTAATTGGCTTTTATTTTTAGATATTTATTAATAGACATCAACGTGAACATTTTCTTTCGTTTTAATGAACAAAGAAAAATTAAATTGCCTTAGCTCTCACATGCTATAGGTGGTGTTTTTGAACCAACTCCAATTAAATTGGAAATGAATATAGTTTTACTACCGTATAATTTAAAATTGTAGCAAATTATTATTTACTAGCAACCCGCCCTCGCTCCGCTTAGGTTACGTCAGTTGAGTTGTGTAGTTTACTTTCGTTACATAGAATCGGAGAAGGAATTTCTTAAAATCCTACTTTATCTAACCTCTACAGGATAGAAAAATGTTCAAAATAGAAACTTGTTCTGTAAGAGGTATATGTAAAAATGTGATTTATACACCCCAACAACCTCGCTTGCGGGTGGAATTTCGTAAAATCCGATCTTAGCTGACCTCTACTCGGCAAAAGGAATATTCCAACCAAATTTGAAGTCTGTAGGCCTTATGGTTCCAGAAATATCGTGATGAGTCAATACATAGGTGGAAATCTCTTATATATATAAGTTACAAAGATAATGGTTGTGTTAAAATGGTTTGTATGTATATGGTACGGTATGTATGTACTTGATGTCGTAATAATACAGAAATATTGTTCGAGCGTTCTCTTTCCACCTATAGGTAGGCCAACGTCGGAACTGCCTTGAATTTGGTGAACTCTTCTGCTAACGCTTTTAATCTTAAAGTCGTAAATATAAAAAATACATTATTGTTTGTATTAAACGTCGGTAATTTCATCATCATCATGCACTTTTTATTAATGCTATTTCGGAGCTTTTTAGTCAAATTGATTTTGTACCATATAGGATCCGTAGAAAAGCTGTATGGTAGCGGCTACGGATACTATCAACTCTTATTTTGCTTCTGGATGTCGTAAAAGACAACTGAGAGCCTTATCATGACCTGGGTTAACTCCATCTGATGCCGTTTGGTCAACAATTACATTCCCAAGGAGGGTTGACGTCTTGTAGGCGGCCGGTCATAAAACTATTGCCAATAACTTTTACATTATGTTTTAGAATGAAGAGTATACATTGTATCGACCCCAAGCAATTGGGATAAGAGTACGAGTACGATGATATTGATAATAAGATCCGTAGAAAAGAAAATAAAATAGAAGAAACAAACTAAGCTTTACAAGTTAATCAACGAACCAAAAAAAAATGTTGGTTGTAATTCTGCAGTATTAACCACGAACTTGATGAAGGATATGCTCACCTTTCTATTATTATATAGTGCACTAAAGACATAATTACTCTTAAAAGCAGCATAGAATTAATAAATATAAACAAAAAATGGCAAAGAACTATTTGAATATATTTTGGGAAGATATGTAATCAACTAATGGTCCACAAACTACTGATGAATAAAAGTAAGTCTTTAATTATACGAGTTCAATGCACTTATATTTTTTTTATATATTAAATTTAATCAATAAAACGGTAAAAAGTAAATACCTTTATATCTATAAACCTATAAAAAGTCATTTAAAATTGACTTGAAGCTAGGTTGACATTATTTTCGCTAATTGTGACCAAAATTCTTAACAAAGTATTATTTATAAACAGAAAAATAAACTACTTCTGTATATTATAAAATGGAGGAGAGGAAGGAAAACCCACCACTTTCCCACGGTTAATCAATATACTGTACACCTCAAAAAAGGAAGGAATACGGGATGGGATCAAGGTGGAATAGGATATAAGGAAATTTTACTCCTGTGATGAGCACCGCCTCCAGAACTTCTACTTGAAATTTTCCGCAGAACTTCGAATAAAGATTCGACACGTGTTTCGCCTCTAAACGAGGCATCCTCAGGACGGTTCGGCTTCAAATTCGCGAGTAAGATTTCCTTATGTCCTATTCTACCTTGATCCCATCCCGTATTCCTTCCTTTTTTGAGGTGTACGGTATATTGATTAACCGTGGGAAAGTGGTGGGCTTTCCTTCCTCTCCTCCATTTTATAATAATAATGGATTGCCGCCATGTATCGCCTAATTCAACCAATTATACTTCTGTATAATAAACGATATAATTTTTATTAACAGTGTCATACTGCTGTATATAAATAAAATAATAATAACAAAAAAAACGTGAGGAAGGATTAAGAAGGAAGTATTAAGAATACAACAATACTTTTTTTTCCTGCGGAAATTGTAAATAACAAAGAAAGTTAGCCGATAGCATCACTGCAAGAGGAAAAGTAATCAAAATACGAACTTTCATCAATTTGCCCGACCAGTGTGATATCTTCAGAAGATTTCTCCTCCCAGCTCTCATTGTGGAGGAGTCTCGTACGTTTTTTTTCACGCTGTGGAAATGCATTTACTAACTATCCCCCGCCGGTGACAGACGTAGGGCTGTGTGGGACTCGCCGGCCAGCTAACTCGAGCGGAATACCCACTAAAACCACAGTGGTCCTTGCCGCGCTTTTACGGGGTGTCGGAGAGATCGTCTACCGACATTCTAACACCGACACCCCAAAGGAGCCTCGTATCTAACAAAGAGACGTGCATGACAAAATCGTAAAAAAAAATTAAACTTGTATATTAATTTATTTACATTTACAATTCACCATATTAATTATATTTACAATTCATCACTCCCTATCTTACCCGTGAGTGATCGTAAGAGACAACTAAGGGATATAAAACTCATATAACATCTATGCGAGAGAAGGAAAACTCGAAACAAAACCCTATACTGACACGTTTGACCAGCGTGGTATAATAGTAGGTCAATATCCATCCCATTATAGAGGAGGCTTGAGCCCAATAGTGCGACATATATTAGCTGAAGAGATTATTAATTAGGTGAAGCTATGAATTACTCTTCTCATCGTAAAAATTTATACATTAAAAGCCAAACTTAAATTACAATATTACCTCTCGAGTATCTGCGCTACATTCAAATTGCGCTAAAGTTATTACAAAAAGGAATTGAACAAGAACAAATGGTATTACCTTAATAGACTTAACTTAAATTGTTTCTTCCTCTGTATATCTTAGTGTTTATTGAAGCACTTCTTACAGATTTTTAATTTTATCTTAACATTGCAAAACATCAAGTATCAAAAGAGTTCTGTTATTAAGGAATAATAATAATGGCGACTGCACAGATGGCGTAGTGGTTAAGATACCGACCTTCCGTGCCAGTGCCGTGGGTTCGATTCCTACGCAGGACAATACTTTGTGCGATCCACAAAGTATTGTTCTGAGTCTGGGTGTAATTTGTCTGCCTTAATTGCATGTTTGGAAAGTCCCCCGCGATACAAGGATTATTTTCCTTAGTGCAGGGAGGTGTCTTATAAAAAAAAAAAAATTAAAAAAAAAAAAATAAAAAAAAAATAATAATAATTATGTTCATCGATAATATTTTTTATTGCTCTTGGTGGCAAAGGTGCAAGCAGCACACCTTAAAATGGTAACTGTATTACTGGCGCCTATGGACCTTTGTAATACTAAAGGTATTGCTAGGCTGCTACCTACCAACGAAAATCCCAAACTCACCCAGAAAGTTGGGTTTCCGGCTCTCTCGCTCACCGAAAGAAGCACAGTAGCACATTGTCACTACTCAGACGCCAATTTTCTGCGAGAATGTGGTACTACCCCGGACAGACCAGCCCGCGGCTGTATTTTTTTATTATTTTTTTATTGCTTCTGGTGGTAAACGAGCCCATGCACATTTGCAATATCAAGGGTATAGATGGACCGCTGCCTACCAATATAAACTTCAAACCCACACAGTTGGACTTACGGCTCTCTCGCTCACCGAACGAAGCACAATAGCAAATTGCCATTATTCAAACGTCGATCTTCTGCGAGAGTGTGGTACTACCCCGGATAGACCGGCCCGCGGTTGTATACAGAAAACTGTTAACACGTGGCCCTACCACTATTAGATTCTAATAATTATTAGCAGTGCCCGTGTCTTCGTCTTATGGTCTTTTTAATGGCCTAGTTGCCAGCAGAACCCATTATGGCATCCATTATATTAAAGCGATACATAAATCCCGCTCTTGCTGACTATCCGATACCAACTTACCATAACAAATATTGTTATGCCTAAAATGCAGTAAATTGGAATTTTATGTCAACAAGGTCACAAAACTCATTAACCACATGTAAACAAGATAAAAGGCCTAATATACGAGACAATAATGTCAGACTGTAGAAAAATAAATAAATGAAACAAAAGTTTTTCGGTTACTTACATTCTGTTTGCCGCATTATATAATTCAAATCTTATCACAAAATCATTACCTGAGTAAGGAAAAGGAGAAACCAACATAACTGTAATGTTCTTCGGTATCTTTGGAGCCTTCTAACCTAACATTATTTTTCCCAAAGCGCAAGGGTGTTAAAGATAAAGGCTAACAAACGTATAGAGGAAAAACCTTCCCATCTTGAAAGCATCATAAACTCGCGGTACCATATAATGTTTATTAACTTCAGATTGTTTATTCCTCTGGGGCGGTATATGTTATCTAAATAAGATTGGAGGCTACATTGAGTCAGAATTTTGCTCTTAAAGCTACCGTGACTTGGAAAATGTTGTTAGTTTTGGAAGATACAAAATTGCCTAATAAAAATTTGTATACAAACAAATTATTTAATTTCATTACTAGTGATATATATTAAAACTTTCAAGGTAAAATAAACATAAAAGAATTTTAAGACTTTTTTATTATCAATATATAAGAAATTTTCATTTTGAAAATTATTCTAAATATTTATTTTATTGAATCTTTCATTTATTAGTAATTAAATACTTAAGTATATTATATTTTCAAATTACTTAATTATCTCTAATACAAAATTTAAGCATATTGGTTAAACCACTACACGTTTGACTGCACAGATGGCGTAGTCACGTAGTGGTTAAGATGCCGACCTTCCATGTCAGTGCCGTGGGTTCGATTCCCACGCAGGACAATACTTTGTGTGATCCACATTGTGTTTTTCTGAGTCTGGGTGTAATTTGTCTGCGTTAATTGCATGTTTGTAAAGTCCCCCGCACTACGAGGATTATTTCCTTAGTGCAGGGAGGTGTCTTTCTTAATATATAAAAATATATATATATATATTGGTTAAACCAAAGCTTGAATGAGGTGCAGCAACTGAATTAAAATTTCTGTCACACGCCGGCGCTTTTGCCAAGTTTTAAAGTTAAATCATAAAACCGGCACACTTACCGATTAAGAAATAACCTTTTTAAAACGTGATTTGTTAACTTGGGATGGAAGAAATTATTACATGAAATTAATATATAGGTAATAAGAGTTTATAGGTAATACGTATATATGAATTTCAAAGAGATTGTGAGGCGAGTGAAGAAAGCTTTGCATGAATAGATAGTTGGTCTGTATTTAGCACAGATACTAAATGTCAATTTTTTTAAAAACATTTTTTTATCAATGACGTCTCAACTTTTTTTAAATAAATTTATTCTCAGATTAAGATACATTTGAGTTGTATTATAGTGCTTTATTATAAATTTAAATAAAATAAATTTTATAAGTCTGTAGAAAAATTATATAACATCAATTTTACAGACATACATAATAATTTCAATACATTTAATAGATTTCCAGTGGTAGCGGCTAAGAATACTTCCAACCCTACCCTTACATTGCTCATTGGTAATGTAAAAGACGTTATCCGTGTGGTGACGGAGTAAGAATACAATTCACCATCCCCTATCTTAACCGTGGGTGATCATAAGAGACGACTAAGGGATATAAAATGCATATAACATCTATGCAAGAGAAGGAAAACTCGAAACAAAACCCTATACCAACATGTCTGACCAGCACGGTATAGTAGGTTAATTGCTTTCCCATTACGAAGGAGGCTCGAGCCCAAAAGTGGAACGTGCGTGGGCTGAAATGAATGTAAAAGCGAGTAAAAGCTTTACATAGACATGGACACTTGACTAAGTGACTTGGAAGTCTATCAATCAACATCTAGTCAACACACAGATTTGACGTCAAGCAGGTAACCGGTGGCAAAATTATTGCCAAAAATTTCACAATATTGCAATCATCATCATCATTCTCCTACTCTTATTCCAAATACTTGGGGTCGATACAATATGTACTCTTCTTTCACAGTACATACTGTAAAAGTTATTAACAATAGTTTTATGACCGGACGCCTGCCAGATATCAACCCTACTTGGGAATGTAATTGTTGACCAAACGGCATCAGATTGTGTATGGCCCAGGGCGTTATAAGGCTCTTAGTCGTCTTTTACGACATCCACGGGCTAAGTAAGGGTTAGTAGCATTCGTAGCCGCTACCACACGGAACAATATGTACAATAAAAGAAATAATTGGGATTAAAACATATTATTAATGATGCATATATCTTAATATATTATTGTATATATCACGATCTAGGCATACAGTATATCTACACCTCATCAATTAACACAATAATTAGATTTTTTATAAAAAACAATAATTATTGGTAGTTTAAGATCTTTTATAGAAATATCTATATTCATCATCGTCATCACCTCAGCTCATAAATGCCCCACTGTTGGCCTCGAGCCTATGGATTGAGAACCCTCAGCGCTCACCCACAGTCCGGGTAAAGCTGTCATAGCCATGTGAGGCTAACAACTAAGAAACACAAAGAAAAAGCTCGAGCCTCCTCCAAAATAAGAGGGAAATTGACCTACAATAACACGTTGGTCAGACGTGTTGGTATAGGGTTTTGTTTCTAGATTTCCATCTCTCGCATAAATGTTATATGCGTTTTATATCCCTTAGTCGTCTCTTACGATCATCCACGGGTAAGATAGGGAGTGGTGAATTGTATTCTTACTCCGTCACCACACGGAACGCCGCGATCACACGAATGTCTATATTACTTTCACTTAATTAAAAATATTTTAAACTAATCCTTTTAAATAAATAAATTGTCTATGTGGTCAATAAATCTCGGTACTTTAAGGCTGTAGTGAAATCTGTCTGGCCAATTCAACTAGTTAATATAAGACAATAGTGCCTACTCATTTGAATGCGGCAAATGTGAGAACTATCAACAATAACAATCGGTACTAAACTCTATTACCAGAACTTTTGTTTTGAGTTTTCACTATCTTAAAGCAGTTCCGTAGATACTTCAAACCCGCGAGAAAGTAATTGTTAACAAATATCAGTACTAATACTTTTATATGCCGTGCTAGTTATATTATTAAGCCTATAGACTAGGACCTACTTATTATTAAAAGAAGGAGAAAAATAAACTTTCGTAACTAAAACTCATACATATCATCACGCCATATCCCTTGTAGTGTAGGCAGAGAGAACAGAGTGCCAGAGAACTCTATCCTTGCATACTTCACTCGCTTCCTCAACTTTCATAATTCTCTTTATACACGCTCGCCGGTTTCGGAGACTCTTGACTCCACCTTCCTTCAGTACGTGACCAATCTGGTCTAGGTAAGTTAGTCTCGGTCTCTCCCGGTACCTACATCTTTCCACTTTCGCATTGTATATCTTCTTAACCAGACATTCTTTCCACATGTCCAAACCATCGGAGCATTCCTTTTCACGCATCTTTACACCAATACTCTCTTTCAAACTAAAACTTAAACTAACTAAAACTTAGAGTTTTAAATTTTTTCTGGTCCAGTACCACCATAAAGCGGTTAAAAATTACTTATATATAATAAAGATGTAAATATACAATATCATTATAACAAACCCTATATCAATTCATCAGGAAAGTGTGGTAAGTATACCAATTTGCCTCATACTATAAGATCTATGTCTACGCGTCTGACAAGCGTGATATAATAGGGCAAATTCCTTCTAATGGAAGAGACTCGAGCTTAGTAACGAAATGTATATGAGCAGTGAGGATGATTATGATTTGAAGAACTCGTATTCATCAACAAGATATTTAAGAGTTGTAATAAAAAAGAAAAAGTATAAATCAATAAATTATAAATAGATATCATCATCATCATAGCCCATATATGACCCACTGTTGAGCTCGAGCCTCCTCCGTAATGGGAGGGAGGTTAACCTACTATACTACCGCGCTAGTCAAACGTGTTGGTATAGGGTTTTGTTTCGAGTTTTCCTTTTTTTGCACAAATGTTATATGCGTTTTATACCCCTTAGTCGTCTCTTACGATCACCCACGGGCAACATAGGGGGTGGTGAAGTGTATTGTTACTCCGTCACCACACGGATAATAAATAGATATAATGAAACGAAATTAAGGTTTAATTTCAGTTGTTAAATGATTAGTAATTTAATAATAAAATTGTCATCATCATTCTACTGTTCTCCAAATTACTTAGGGTCGACACAATATCCAACCTTGTGGAACATCGGATTCGACTGGCTCCTTCGAGGTGCTCTTCTTCCCGGGATGGGGGTAATTTGTTATGCAGATGACACTCTCATCACGGCGAGGGGTGGTAACTTTGAGGAGTCGGTTCGCTTGGCGGAAGTCGGAACTGCGCTCATCGTTGACAGAATTGGTATGCTAGGCCTAAGGGTCTCCGTACACAAAACAGAGGATCTTCTTTTCCATGGCCCTCGCCGAGGTCCCCCTCGTGGAGCACGCATTACTGTGCAGGGAATTGAAGTGCCAGTACGAGCCCATCTGAAGTATCTGGAATTGCTTTTAGATGGGAGGTGGGCCTTTGGGCCACATTTCGCACAACTAGCTCCAAGACTTCTAAAGACGGCTGGGGCTTTAGGTGGACTTCTGCCTTATCTGGGAGGACCGGGATCATCTTGCC
This sequence comes from Lymantria monacha, assembly GCA_905163515.2. Lineage (NCBI taxonomy): Eukaryota > Metazoa > Arthropoda > Insecta > Lepidoptera > Erebidae > Lymantria > Lymantria monacha. The sequence goes on from LR991082.1 coordinate 23,328,265, forward strand.
GACAGCTATATGCTGGAATCCTGCGGTCCATGGCACTGTATGGTGCCCCTATCTGGGTGGATAAGCTCACAACTCGCAACAAGGCTTTGTTGCGGCAACCGCAAAGGGCAACAGCGGTAAGAGCTATCAGGGGTTATCGGACGGTGTCACGGACGGCAGCAATACTGTTAGCGGGCGATCCGCCCTGGGAGTTGCAGGTAGAGCTACAGGCAGAGACCTACCGTTTCCGCACCACGGTGCAGTCCCAGAGCGAGCGGGTCACCCACGGGGAGTTGGACAGTATAAAAGCGGTGGCCCAGCGGGCCTTAATCTATCGATGGAGTGAAGACCTCAACTCTCCTGCAGCTGGTCGAGATACAGTGACTGCGGTTAGTCCTCATCTCCACCGATGGTTGAAGAGGAGACATGGTAGCCTGAGTTTTAGGCTGACGCAGGTACTTAATGTACACGGGTGTTTTGGTAAGTACCTGCATCAGATTGCCAGGCGAGAGGCAACCCCCGGCTGCCATGAGTGTGGCGCATCAATTGACGATAAGCGCCACACTCTTGAGATATGCTCCGCCTGGGGGCCAAATTGGCACGCCCTGGTGAATGAGATCGGAGGAGATTTGTCACTGCAAGCTGTCATCGACAAAATGCTCGACAGTGGCCCATGCTAGTCGGCTATGGCCTCTTTTTGCGAAACTGTGATGTCGCGCAAAGAGGCTGCGGAACAACAGCGTGAGGCAGATGCCGCCGCCGACACGCTGCACAAGCGAGGACCAGGAAGCCGGCGCCGACACTACGCGCGTTCACTGTAGAATGATTTCTCTCACTGTAGAATGATACCAGGGCGAGGCTAGTAGACCTACCGTTGGAGTGTCCGAGTTGAATGCCGAAAGGCGACCCTCTGACACTCCACAAATAACGGGGAAGTGGAGCCGCTGATGATTTTTAGTGAGTATTCCGTTTGGCTACTAAGCTACCGCTGAGCCCCACATACCCCCCCAATACCATCAATGGGGGCATGCGTAAATGCATTTTACATCAGCGTCATCATCAGCGCAAAAAAAAAGAAAAAAAGCATCGACACAATATGGACTCTTCCAAAGTATTGATTACAAGAGTTAGTGGCAATAGCTTTACGAACAGACGCCTGCCTGACGTCAACTTTCCTTGAGAATGTAATTGTTGACCAAATGGCATCGAGTGAAGTTGGCCCAGGTAAATATATTTATATCTCTCTTGGGCATCATTATGAAATCTACGAGTAAAATAAGGTTTAATCACTACCACACAGTAGTACTACTTATGCTATAATAATAAATATCTACATAATCCTTACTAATATTATAAATGCGAAAGTAATTCTGTATGTCTGTCTGTCTGTCGCTCTTTCACGCCAAAACTACTGAACTGATCTAAATGAAATTTGCTACACAAATTGTCTAGAGCCTGAGAAAGGACATAGGCTACTTTTTAATGTAAAAAAAAGGGTTGTAAAGGGCGATGAAAAGTTGTAAGGAAGTATTGTCATTTTTAAAGCCAGAAGCTTGAAATTTATTTTTAGGCTATTGATTAGATCTAAATAAATATGACATTAAAATTATGCAAAAAAATTTACCCTTAAGGGATAAAATAAACATAGGGGATGAAAAACTTTAGGAAAGTAACCTTTTAAGCGGGCGAAGCGGCGGGCAGAAGCTAGTAAGAGTATGATGATATTTACAAAAGTTAATTAACGATAACATCTATAATTTCCAAGCAAATAACATAAAATCAATAACAATATAATTGCGTTCACCGTCATTAATATATATTGTTGTACCCGTATAAGGTATTAACCACCTTTTAATATTAAAAGGGATTAATCCTTTAATATATTATGCTTATATTCTCCATTTAACCGCAATCAAGTGTAAATACTAAGTATATAGGTCAAGATATTATTTTTACTTATTTTTAACCGACTTCAAAAAGGAGGTGGTTCTATGTTTCATTGTATGTATTTTTTTTTATGTATGTTCAGCGTTATTTTTGGTTCTATTGTCACCAAGTCATGATCTGATGATGGGAAGTCATGGAAATCGAGGGCAACCCTCAAATTTTATAGGCACATATTAGGTGTCTCAATAATTTTCAAAAGCTCTTCAATTATTTGCATCTGGAAGTGATAAACTCATTTAGGTGAGCTGATGATGGAAGGTACATCTCCTTAACGGTTAGGAGTTGGCGGATAATTCTTTCAATATCAGACGCACGCATAGACCTTTAGCTGTATTCTTTCAAGTTAACTCCCGAGGTGGTCCCATTGTCACCAAGTCATGATCTGATGATGGGAAGTCATGGAAATCGAGGGCAACCCTCAAATTTTATAGGCACATATTAGGTGTCTCAATAATTTTCAAAAGCTCTTCAACTATTTGCATTTGGCAGTGATAATCTCATTTAGATGAGCTGGTGATGGAAGGTATATCTCCTTAGCAATTAGGATTTGAAGGACAATTCTTTCAATATCATATGCACGCATAGACCTTTAACTGTATTCTTTTAAGTTAATCACGTAAGCTGATAATGTAAGGTACTACTCCATAACGATTAGGAGTTAGGTAATTCTTTATGTTGCCGATATATGATCTTTGTTACGAGACCCACATTTAGGGACTAGACCTAAATCATCACTGTTCATAGACTTGTGCCTTCAGACACTGAGATATATTAGGTGAGATGATCCTCTTAAGTTTCCTAAACGCTGTCTAGCCGTATTGGATAATTGTACCGTACCTATTTAGAACCGTCTTATTCTTTGACGTACGCTTTCTCCTGGTATAGTTTTTTGATTTGAGTAGATTTGACCCTAAGTTGCAAAAAGCTGTCCCTCTAGAGTCTTTACACAACTCAGTGCAATATAAAACTGATCATTGGCAATTTATTTTTGCCTAAATCAATGACAGCTTTGTTTAAGGCTTTGGAAAGTACCCTGGAGTTTACATACCGTAACCGCCCAACAAAGAATTAGCGGTAGCATTTTCTGTTCATTATCCTGTAACCTTTCGTTGCCTGATATATGGTTGACATAAGCGCTATGGCAACTAACCCGTCACTGTCTTTCACTTTCGTGCCAATAGTGTCGCCGTCATTAAATTTTATAAAAACTAAATCAGGTAACTACCCTGTTTCAATTTGGTCATAACGAAGGGGAAGCCTACAAGTTTGGATATTATCCCTAGTGGCCGCTTACCAAGCCCTTAATGATAGAGATATTGCATCTTACCATGACTCTGGAGCCTATGTCTAGTTTTAACAATTGCATCAAACCGTCACAATTATTTACATCACTTGGATGTTGGTAGTATCTCATAACTAAGTTGCTGCATCACGTGACGTATCGATAGCACATACGGTGTATACGCGAATTGATTGAAACAGTGAAATTTAAACCATTGGCAACAAGATACAGCATTTCGTTTCCATTTTTTCGAAACACGTTCTTTATTTTTTTTATTTTGATTCCCTACATCTATTCTTCCTCGTGCCATGTGCATTTTTAGTCGATCAACTCATAGTGCTATATTTAATAAATAATTTAATTTATATGAACTAGTTAAAATTATTACTTAACTACGATTACTTACACTAAAAATTCAAAAATAATTAAACTTTTTATAAAAAATGTAAACCGACTTCAAAATAGGATCAACCAAAAAACCATACTTATTTAAAACACTAAAAATCGAAAAATAAGATGAACAATCTAATTCTAATTATGTATTCATTTTTATAACATATAATTACAATGTATGCTAGAAATTCACTAACACGATTTGAAGAGGAGGTTTTTTATTTATTTTATATTTTTTTTTTGTTGTAGGTGGTCCCAGCAGTTCAAACACAAAAGTAGTGACACGCAGATACCTGTTTGACAAAATGAATGAGCTGAGTTTTCCTTCCATTGATGAAAAATTAGAACACTTAGAGAATTATTTGATCGTCTCCTATACGGACTCAGATGAAGCAAAAAAGAATGTAAAGCACAAATTCTCATATTTTAAATTGGAAATAAAGAAAAGATGGTGCAAAGCACGCAACATCCTTGAGACATTTCTCTTAAACAACGAGACATGGCTGCAAGGAACTTTTGAAATTCCCGTGTCAGCGCACAACAAGCCAGGCAGGCCTGTTAAAGCTTTTGAAGAGTGTAGCGAAAGAACCAAAAGAAGAAAGACGGAAGAAGTTCGCTCATCTGTAAGCAAAGAAATTTTAATTCACGCGGCGCATTTGGTTTTACAGAAAGAAGGGAAAAGAAACGCCTCAATGATTCTTAAAGATATAACTAACTCCCCAAAATGCACCATCGCCAGTGAATGTAAAAAACGATATTCTAAAACGACAGAACCAAGTCCGCTTACACCAAGAGAATCTCTCAAGATGTACGTGGAGGCTGGTCTTACTAGAAGGCAATATGAAATCATTAGGGCAACAAACAAAAGATTTTACCCTTACCTACGAACAATTGCTTAAAGCCAAAGAGGAATGTTACCCGCCAAAGGAAGTAATAACTGTTACAGCTACCTATGCTGAAAGCGATATTCAAGCACTAATACATCACACGGTAAATAGATTATCCATTTACCTGGAAGAGGTCTTAATGACCCTAAACAATACTCAAAGAAATTCTTGACTTATAATGTGCAAATGGGGATGTGATGGGTCATAACAGGCTCAGTTCAAGCAGAAATACTTAAACAATGGTGAATCTGATGCAAACATATTTTCGGGCTCTTTTGTCTCACTACAAATTGTTTGTGGAGAAGACACAAAAACAATTATCTGGCATAACCCAACACCTTCCTCTCCAAGATTTTGCTGCCCAATCAGGTTTAGGTACGTGAAGGAAACCACAGACGTTACACTAGAAGAAATAAATTACGTACGAGACAGTGTGAAGAATTTGAAAAACACTGATGTGGAATTAAATAGAAATGTGTACTCTTTTAAGCACTGTCTTAAAATGACTATGGTGGACGGGAAAGTGTGCAATGCAGCAACCAGCACAAAAGCAACAAGCAGGTGTTACATATGTGGTGCCACGTCAAAGGATTTTAATGATTTGGACAAAAAATACGAAGTTAGTCCAGATGCTCTTGAGTTTGGCTTGTCAAACTTACATGCTCGAATAAAATTATTCGAAAGTATTCTTCATTTATCGTATAAATTACCTGTGAAGAAATATCGTGAAAAGAGAACGCAAGAAGAAAAATTATTGGAAGAAGAAAGGAAACGAGCGATTCAACAAAGATTTAGAAAAGAAACGGGACTTTTAATAGACATGCCAATGGCACATTTTGGGAATACGAATGATGGGAATACAAGCAGAAGGTTTTTTGTAAACACTGAACTAGCTGCCGAAATTACTGGTATCAGTTTTGATTTAATTTTGAGAATAAAAGTAATTTTAGAGGCTATATGCAGTGGTCATAAAATAAACCTGGACAAATTTGATACGTACACAACTGAGACGGCCAAATTGTACGTTAAACTATACGGGTGGCATCCAATGACTCCCACCTTACATAAAATTCTTATACATGGAAGACAAATTTGCGAAAATGCAATTTTACCGATCGGACAGCTCTCCGAAGAAGCTGCAGAAGCACGAAACAAACATTTTAGGTTGTTCCAGCTTAATTTTGGGCGAAAATTTTCACGGGAAACATGTAATTTAGACGTCTATCACAGGTTACTTTTGACCTCTGACCCTCTTATAAGTTTGTTAGGAAAAAAGAAGAAAATCTCAACTAAATCTTAATGCCTGAAACGTTACAACTTTTATTACCTGCAGAGCCTAACCCAAATGTAACCTGTGAAAAGTGCGTAGATAGTGATGAGGAAAGAAATTCTTACATAGAGGAATGACTACATGTATAGATAGTATAAATTTGATGTAATTAACTAAGTTTATAATAATTTCCCTTATTAAATTTAACTATGTTTATTTTCTATAGAAGATATATTAAAAATGTATTAAAAGCGTTATGATTTTTTCTTTTAACAAAAAGATCGAATTATAGTTGTTAGTACTATTTCTTACCGATATGAACGATAAAATAATTTTGGCTGCCTAATTCTATGAATTCGAACTATGTGCGCGGGCCGTTCCATCCGGAGTAGTACCACACTCTTGGAGAAGATCGACGTCTGAGCAATGGCAATATGCTGTTGTTGAAAAAAAAAAGGGGTATATGGCAAGGCCACCGAAGACAAAGATCGGGTACCGGTGGCCCGCTCGCACGGCGAAGAGAGGAGTTACACGGTGGGTCTATGGGGTCACGCGCCGCCTCTTCCGTCACCCCGGACCAATTTGACGGGGCGAGACGCATCCATAGTCCACAGTATAAGAAAAGGGAGGTTCCTATATGGCAATACCAGGGTATTGCAAAGGTCCATGGGTGGCAGTAATACTTATCATCAGGTGTGCTGCTTTTGGTGCGAGAGGTGGTGAATTGTATTCTTACTCCGTCACCACACAGAAAATCCGTTATTATCCGCCAGAGGTCCCGATTTTTTAATCAAAAATAAATGTCCCGTGTGGGACAAGCCTATCCCGCTTTCGTCACCACACAGAAAGAAAACATTATGTTTATATATGGTTTAATTGGTTTTATAATATGTAATTTGGTAGGAGCAAAAATCTTTCTGTGATTATACTATAAAGAATTAAAATATTTAAAAAAGAAATAACAAATAAATTATTACAAAATCCATAAAAAGCTAGTTTAAATATTCAAAAGTATTATGTTTATTGATCACAGAATTATCATATGTGATTTTCTGACTTTTTATTTTATAATTTAAATAAACTTCATCGTTCGGTACTAGAGGCGTCCTTAATAAGAGAGAGAGAATTTGAAATTGATACGACTTCTGTGGACTGCACACTCACAGCAACTGGGCTTTACATTCTATGGACAACTGAATATAATAATCCGTTAATTAATTCCTACTAACCTTTCGGTCCAGCGGGTTCCTGAACCAACGTACAATCTCGAGGTCAATTCTCGTATCGTGGAAGAATTTCGAACCAAAAAGTGGGTCGTGTCTGTGCTGATATGACATCAACATCATTGGTCACACTCAGTTAGGCATCCATCCATCCAGCCATCGGCCTATTGGCATATACAGTTGGGTATAATCCTCTCCAAAAAGGGAAACAATGCCACGTTTAGCGCGCGCATTGATAATTAAATTACGCCGTATTATTTGTCATTCTCTCTTAGTCTTTATTCCCTTTTTTTACCGCATCCCCACACAAATTGCGTAACCAAGGAGTGTTGATACATTGTATAATACACAGCAAAACAATTACTGCTTAGTAACATGTTACAATTCAAACCAATTACTTATATATATTGATAGCAAGGGTTATTGCAAGTATATTTGGTTTCATGTTGAACAATTTTTATTCTTCTGTTAAACCCTATTTACGAACACTTTTTATTCTTCATCTTTTAATCCTATTAACAATCATGTACATATCTAAAATAATAAAATAATCGTTAACATTCTTTTATCAACTTTAACTTCAATTTAAACATTTTAATTTAGACTTCTATTAAAAGGAATTACATCATAATCTTTAAAAACACTTAAATTAATTTATTTTGCGATAATGCTCGACTTAATGAAATTTGAAATTCGATTTTAAACAACAATTGAAATCAAGTTTAATTTATAAATGTGATGCCTAAATACAAAGGTTTTGAAATACTAGCGATTCAAACGCCATTAAAATAATACCTTTAAGACGTGCTTATTTATGCCTTTCATGATTCAGGCTTTCGTTGTCCAATTCTGAATGTAGAGCTTTTTCATAAATGAGGTTATAGTGCCGTAATTACTACGCTTGTTAAGTACGTGGTGATCTCAGTGAATGTTATACGTTACCCAGACAAGAACTGCTGCCCAATCTCCTAGTGAAACTCTTGACCGATTTTTAAGACTCCAACGGGCAAATACGGGATCAAAATAACTGTATTCTTATCACATCGTCAACTAGGGCAAGCTTGCCTTTAAAAGGTTCATAACGAAACTGCTCTTTCACCCATATAAATACCACTATTAAGGCGTATCCGTTATTATTCATATGTATTCGTTATTATCCGCCAGAGGTCCCGATTTTAGAATCAAAATTAAATGTTTCGCGCGGGACAAGCCTAGTCCCGGTTTCGGTCTTTTGCGTTAGATCGTGCATGCAGCTTGCTGAGGAAACATGAAAAAATTTTTACTACGTCTTTTTTTACTATATCCCGCTTTCGACGAAAGAGTCCCTCTTTTTTCACTCAAAAAATTCCAATATCCCGACCTAGCAAAAAAACTAGCTACGCTGGCGTTGACTGTACATATTATAGTAGGCTAGGTGGTGACCTTCTGTGTGTAGTGGACCACGTATTAGACGTCGCAGTGTTGGTCGCGCTCCCACCAGGCGGACCAACCACCTGGTGAAGATTGCTGCGAGGCCTACATCTATTAGTGAATGACAAAAGGCTGAATGATTATGATGTCAGAGAATTATTCTCAATAATGTCTCTAGTTGTATGCCTATGAGTTGCAAAGAATAGTAATAAATATAGTATTATTTATATGCCATTATTAGTACCTGTGCCTAAATTGAGCTATTAAATAGGCCTGCAACTTTATATGTTTACGCGTAAAGAGACTCAGATTCTATAATTAACTATTTAGATGATATATATGTTTACGCGTAAAGGTATTTGGACTCTTAATTAACTATTTACATCACTTATGTGCAATGATCTCGAAATATCTACTGTTTTTCTTAAAATAAATATTACATACCAGCTCCTGAGATGAAATTAAATTTAATTTGGGATCAAAAATTACAGAGTTCTAATTGGATCACTGAGTATTTGTTCCAGAACAAATTTAAAGCTGAAATCGCTTCTTTCGTAGCCTTCCAATTCGTCGATTCTTAATTATAAAGTTTTGCACGGAACACGAAACTTGTTGAAAAAAAGATAACTTTTAAATTACCAAGTAAAGGAAAGTAAACTCGTTGGCCGCCAGTTCCCCTAGGAAATATTTGGTTTTTCTTTTAAGGTTCTTACCTCTTTTCATTTCTTGCGTGCAAATCGCTGTCTATAATGAATTTATAGAATGCTTATTTATAATACATATTATATTTTATGCTCGAAAACGATGCTCATATATATTTACGCTCAAAAAATGCTTGCTAGTGCTTTGTAATTTGGAAGACATTAAGATTGTAATAATGAAATGCATACATTTCACTATTACAATCTTATTAAGTACTTTCGGCATTTTTATTTTATCTTTATTACCAAAGCTGAAGAGTATTTTGTTTTTTGGTTTGAAAGCAAGCATTAATCTTAAGAACTAGAAGCTAGTTTATACATTATTTTGTTATTAGTTGTCAATTTACTGAGCAAACTAAAACTAAACTAAACTTTAACCTTTCTTAACTAAACTTTAAGTATAATAATACTTAAAGTTGCAGGAACTAAGTGCTTAGCATATATGTTAGAAAATCTGGCAAATTATTATAACGAAGCAATATTAATAGATAGTTATGTAAACATTTTTGCCACAAGATTTGTTGTACAAGTTGATATGAAATGGTCATAGAAGTATTATACATGGACTTTTAAGTTTAATTTATGCCCAAATGAACAATAATTTTCCGTGTGGTGACGGAGTAAGAATACAATTCACCACGCCCTATCTTGCCAGTGGGTGTTCGTACGAGACGACTAAGGGATATAAAATGCATTAATATCTATGTGAGAGAAGGAAAACTCGAAACCAAATCCTATACCAACACGTCTGACCAGCGTGGTGTAGTAGGTCAATTACCCTCCCATTATGGAGGAGGCTTGAGCCCAACAGTGCGACTTATATGAGCTGAGATGATGATGATGAAACAATAATACTTAATCTATGCCGGAGTAACTGGCGGGGACTGTTATTATGTAATAGACTTGCTTAATATAAACGTAAAGAACAACATCATTGATTTCAAGTGAGATATTTTCAAATGATCTAATATTTTAAATAAGTACCCATTTTGCCATGAAAATATACGTAGACGATTCAGTTTTTAAAGGCGTACCAGAAGTTATTTAACCTATTTTCGCCATTACAACATATTGAGGAGAAAAGAAGCTTCAAATAAAACGTTATACCCCAATCCATTTCACTATAGTGATACATGGAAAATTCCATTTCAAAAAATTATGTCCTGCCAAGTATCTACATGGACTTCCTATGGTTTATCTAAAAAACGACATATATTCTACATGTATTTTTTTTTTAAAGATTCTGCTTTAAGAAAATGATCCTTGCATTTCAAAGGACTTTATAAACATACAATTAACAGACACAAATTACACTCACACTCGAACAGCAATTTGTAGATCTATATATTGCCTTGCGAGAGAATTGAACCCGCGACACTTGGTATGGTATTCCGGTACCTTATCATAACCCGTCGCAAAAAAAGACCAGTACCGTAACCATTCCACCATCTGTGCAGTCCAATTTACGATAAATGGTGACTGTCGCTAACACAGCCATAATCTAAATTTCTCTTATATTAGAAACTTATTTTATATATTGATAGAATGTTTCATATAATCTGACAACACCTCAAACTTTATGTAAGATTAAGTTATTGTACTAACATTCTACCAAACATCAATTAAAGTATTTCTTTTTTTTTAATTAATTATGTTTGATTACACAGGTGTCTTCATACAAGTAGCTACTATCTTGTGTATATTATAGAACAAGGCAATGGTATAATTTCACATACCATTTATAACATTACCTTTTTCTCTTTTTTTGTAGCGCTTTGGTAGCAAGCAGGAGGGTAATTGGCAATTGCTAGTCGTGGACTTCAGAAATACCGCTGCTACAATCTAGTCACTACCTACCATAAGTAAATAGCTTTTATTAAATCTTGTTTAAAGAAGAACATGTTATAGTGCCCAGGAAATACTTCAGCAAGCAATTCATTCCAAAGCCCATAGGCTCGTAAGAGAAATGACTGCTGAAAACGTGCAGGACATCGCTTCCACATTATATTGATGAATCTTACTGCGGTGTTGAGTAGTACACTTATAGAAAGAAGATGTTAGTACCAAGTCAAACAACTCCTCAGAGCACTTCCCCATTAAGGAGTCGATAGAGTATAGATAGAACCGAAGTCTCTACCGCTTCAGACGATTCCAATCCGTCCATAATCGCGTCTTTGCAGAGACTGAAGTGGGTTGAGCTGATAATTGGATGCACCCGCCCAGAGATGTGAGCAGTACTCTACGTGTAGAGGAATTGTACAAGAGAAGTCATTAACTCGGTGTAAAGTATCGCTTAGCTCTGTTCAAGACGTCCAGCTTTTTACTTCCAAATTTAACTTTATTTCGTACATTTGAGAGTCATTATTCTCAAATTGGTTTGATTTATTGTGTTTGATTGGTTGGATTTATTGTGTACCTATTTCGACGTCGAGGATATACATACATACATATTGACGTCCAAGATACACATATACATACTCTTGGTAATTTTAAGAGCTATTCCTTGGCATTAGTTCAAATCAGGTATTGTGATGGATAGGTTTTTGCAGTGAATACATAAACTTGTGTATATTCACATGGCTCTTATCTCAAAAACAAAAGATTTCAAATTAAATCACTAAAAGTACTCAGCCATTAAAATAAGATTACCTAAGGCAAAATATGAAATGGCATAGCAAAAGTGAAATAATACTGCTACAAATACTAATAATAATCTTGCAAGACTCTCTTTAAAAAGCTGCATATACTAACATTGGCCTTCTTATATATTCTAGAAATAGGTATTTTCGTCAAAACACATTCCTGTTTATTCGCTAAATTATGTGAAGGCTCTAAATATCGTTCTAGAGATTTAATGAGACTGATATTTCCTGGGTGCAGAAGTGCCTTGCATTATAAAAATTGCCACTTAATGGCTGTCAATATATTTAATAAAATACCAAAAGATTATAGAAAATTGCCTCTTAAATTATTCAAAATTAAATTTAAAAAATGGCTACTAGACAAATGCTTCTATTCGGTTGGTGAATTCTTAAATGATAAATAATAACAACATTTAATTAAATATTCTAAATTATATTCTTGAATAATAGTTATGGAGTCAAATCAAATCATTTATTATGCATAAGCCCTAAAAGGGCACTTACATATTGTCAATATTACATATTTTTTTAAATTAATCTACCACCGGATCGGAAAGCCGCCACAAACTGAGAAGATCCGGCAAGAAACTCAGCGGGCTCGTCATTTTTTTTTTAAATTACATGTTTTCTTAGTATTATTGGATACATGTTTAGACCATTTAAGCTCCAGTGCGATGCCCTTCGAGTAAAGATTTATTTTTTAAAAGTTAAATACAACATTAACAAAAACAAAACAAAAAAGAACAAAACAAAAAAGAACAGAAATGGTTAGACCAGATTCCACAAGCGGCACTCGATCACGAGTTAACTACTAAAGCAGCCATCACGCCCCTCAACCATATTCGAGGGAAGGGAGAGACCCGCTCACGTAGCTACCGCAGGCAGAGACCTTTTTAGTGAGCATGACCACACCAAGATCTATAAGTATGAGAGTCCATTACAAATTTTGTTTCATTTTGTATTTGTAATAAAACCACAGAACAAATGTTGAAAGTGATAAACGTACCAAGAATATGTAAGCCAAGAAAAACTGGACACCAATGTTCACTGATAAAATGTTGTCAACGAGAATTGTGTTCTAAAAGCTTTGTTGCACTAGAGGACCTAAGTTTATTTGTATTTATTCTACAGACAACTATGTTACTCATTCCAGTTGATACTTTGTCTTTGTCCACCTAAGCCTTTAAAATATAGATAGAACATAGAAATAAATCTTGTAGAATTATTTTAAATTCTTCTCTTTTTTCTTTTAACGACTAAAAGCTCTAGGCTTACCTGTATACTTGGTCAATGATTATATTCCCAAGGATTATTGCAGTTCACCGAAGACAAAGATCGGGTACCGGTGGTCCGCCGCTCGCACGGCGAAGAGAGAGGAGTTTTACGGTGGGTCTATGGGGTCACGCGCCGCCTTTCCGTCACCCCGGACCGATTTGGCGGGGCGAGACGCATCCATAATCCACAAAAAAAAAAAAAAAGAAAGAAAAAAATATACCCTATACCTATATAAATTATTATAGTAGTTCTCAATTTGATATGAATTATAATATCATTCGTACACTTATATTGAAAATTCTTCCTAAATTTCTTCCTGTCGTAATCGACATTCTAAAGTGGTAGGACTATACTGTTGACAGTTTTCTGTCCGGTCCGTCCGGGGTAGTACCACTCTCGCAGCAGATCGACGGCTGAGTAATGGCAATGTGCTATTGCGCTTCGTTCAATGAGTGAGAGAGCCGGAAGCCTAACTGTGTGGGGTTTGGAGATTGTATTGGTAGGCAGCGGTCTAGCTATACCTTTGCAAAAGTCCATGGGCGACAGTGACACTTACCATCAGGTGTGCTGCTTGCTCGTTTGCCACCATAAGCAATAAAAAAACACACCTATATTATTATATATATTGATACTTACGAGTATATTAAATAATTTCATTGTTTCATTTCAGAGTAAGAATACAATTCACCACCCCATATCTTACCCGTGGGTGATCATACGAGACGACTAAGGCATATAAAATGCATATAACATATATGCGAGAGAAGGATAACTCGAAACAAAACCCTATACCAACACGTCTGTCCAGCGCGGTATAGTAGGTTAATTTCCCTCCCATTACGGAGAAAGCCCGAGCCCAACAGTGGGACATTTATGGGTTCTGATGATGATGAATGACGATTTCTACATGGTTCCATTCAATTTATAATATAAAAATTGTATTAGAATGGGGCGAACGGGCCAAATATATCATTATTATCTTAATTATCGGTGGACGTCGTAAATGAAGCCTATGAAATCACCAGGAAAATGGGCAGCGAAACTCTCCTTAGAATCTCATAGCACGAAATATCTTCGCCAACGTGGCTCACAACACGAAATATCTTTGTCCACGTATAAAGTAACTTTTCCAATATTTAACTGTTGTTTTAAAGGAACATTTTTTTTATTGCTTATGGTGGTAAACGAGAAGACAGCACACCTGATGGTAAGTGTCACTGCCGCCCATGGACCTTTGCCAATGGTATAGCTACGCCGCTGCCTACTAATACAAACCCCGAACCCACTCCAGTTGGACTCATCAGTTGGGAACATATTACCAGAATAAAAAGTATCCTCTATGTTAATTCATGAAGTGGTCTATCTATGTGCCAAACTGGTTTAATGGTCTAAGCGTGATTGAGTAATAAACATCCAAACATCTTTACAAACCTTCACATTTATAAATATTAGTAAGATATGGGAGAGTAGAATTTCCACTTATAGAGATACATACGTATGTCCTAGTAGACGTTGTCGACGCCACATACGTCTTCCGCCATCTAGTGGCATCTTAATAAAGCATTCGAATCTTATTGAGTGAGATTCGAATGAAAAGCGAAAAAACCGAGTGAACAATTTAATCGAATATTATATATTTTTTTTACGATCTATACCTTCACATTGTTAACGGCTGTTATAACACATCTCATGTAATCATTGTTTCAAATTCAATATTAAACGTACTTAAACGAAGAAATCATTTTATTGGAGTAGACCCGAAGACCCCCGTTCCTGAACAGACGTTATTAGGATGCTGTATGGATATAGTTGTAGTATTGGATTATACATGAAATAATGACTAATATATCTGATATTAAAACATCCATACATGTTTTATTAATAGATCCATTTGAAAATGTATATGTATATAATATATGTACTGCATTTATCAAATAATCACCTATTAATAGAAAGTATTTAATAGTGGTAGGACCACGCTTTGATAAATTTCTGTAGACAGCTGCGGGCCGGTACGTCCGGGGTAGTCTCCACACTCTCGCAGAAGATCCATGTCTGAGCAATAGCAATGTGCTGTTGCACTTCGTTCGGTGATTGACTGAGCCGGAAGCTTAACTGGGTGAGTTTGGGGTATATATTGATAGGCAGTGGCCTAGCTATACTCCTGGTATAGCATAAGTCTATAGACGGCAGTAACACTTACTATCAAGTGTACTGCTTGCTCGTTTGCCACCAAAAGCTGTAAAAAAAAATAGTATTTTTAAAGCATATTAATTATGGATTTGTAAACAGGTGTGTGGTACCAATGATGACTCACAGCATAAAAAGGTGGTCACTAAATGTCGGTCTCATGACAAGGCTAAGTCGCTATGCAAGGCTATGATCGGTATTCCTCTACATGATAAAATCTGAAATATGAAAAACCGTAAAAATAACGGATGTACTCGAAATATCTTCGATCGATCTTCCGTGTGGTGACGGAGTAAGAATACAATTCACCACCCCATATCTTACCCGTGGGTGATCGTACGAGACGACTAAGGGATGTAAAATGCATATAACATCTATGTAAGAGAAGGAAAACTCGAAACAAAACCCTATACCAACACGTCTGACCAGCGCGGTATAGTAGGTTACTTTCCCTCCAGTTACGGAGGAGGCCCGAGCCCAACAGTGGGACATATATGGGCTGTGATGATGATGATGATGATGATGATGACTCGAAATAACCCGAAGAATTAGCACATTAAGGGGGCGTTCAAGTATTACGTAACGCAATTTTTGAATATTTTTGATACTCCCTCCCCCATGCCACTAAATCTTAGTCCAATGCCAAGTTATTTGTGGACTTTTGCAATATCCATAAGTAAATTTGGTTAATGGTTACAATCGTGATCGCTACCATACGGTTTTACAACTATATTAAAATCTAAAAATAATAACGCTACCACACAACTTTACCCCCCAATAAATCTTTAAAAAAACGTAATCATCATCATCACAGCCCATAAAGTCCCACTGTTGGGCTCGGACCTCTTCCGTAACGGGGGGTGAAATTAACCTACTACACCGCGCTGGTCAGACGTGTTGGTGTAGGGTTTCGTTTCGAGTTTGCCTTCTCTCTCATAGATGTTATATACGTTTTATATCCCTTAGTCGTCCCGTACGATCACCCACGGGCTAGATAGGGGGTGGTGAATAGTAATAGTATTCTTGATCCGTCACCACACAGACAAAAAAAAACGTAATAATACCTTAAAATTCTTACCTACTTATTGTTTATCTATCTATTCTCGTATTATTTTAAAAATGTACCTCTTTCATTCAAATTATCCATTCTTTGTTATACTTATCTATCCTTACTTCCTTACTAATATTATAAATGCGAAAGTAACTGTCTGTCTGTCTGTCGCTCTTTCATGCCAAAACTACTGAACTGATCTAAATGAAATTTGGTACACAGATAGTCTAGAGCCTAGAAAAGGAAATAGGCTAAAAATAAGTTTAAAGCTAGAAGCTTGAAACTTATTTTTAGGCTATTGAATAGATATAAATAAATATGACATTAAAATTTCGTAAAAAAATTACCCTTAAGGGGTAAATAAAAATAATGGATGAAAAACTTTAGGATAGATACCTTTTAAGCGAGCGAAGCCGCGGGCAGAAGCTAGTCTATCATATTTGAATATGTGGAAGCGAAGAATCCAAAATAGAACAATGTTCTATTTACATATAATGTTTTTATTATCACATTGTTTTTGTTTGCCAAATAAAATAAAAGCAAATATTTATTTTTGTTTAACACTTATCAAATAGTTCAATGAGAACGATGGCTGCGTAAGTAATAAGCAGAATATATTTGACCATATTAAATAAAAATATTCCTTATTATATTAATTTTAATATTAAAGTTTAATTACCGTATAGTTCGAAAAAGAATATAAAACGTGAGTCTATGTCTTTGACTGCACAGATGGTATAGTGGTTAAGATACCAACCTTCCGTGCCAGTGCCGTTGATTCAATTCCCACGTAGGACAAATACTTTCTGCAATCCACAAAGTGTTGTTCTGAGTCTGGGTGTAATTTTTCTGACAAGTGACAGGGTCCGGAACTGGGACGTGGTCACCGCCTTCTGCGAGGTAGTCATCTCGGAAAAGAAGATGGCGGAATGACTCAGGGAGGATTGCCTCGACTCGGGCCGCCGCCGGTGCCTTGGGCCGCGCAGGTGCGAATATCTGTGCCTGATGCCGCCCTAGCTGAGGCATCGGGTGATCGGACCGGGGACTAGTCCGGTCACCCGGGCGAAAGCTGTCGGGGCATCGACTCGAGAGGAACCTGTGAGGGTAAACCGCTGGGCGGGCCACCGAAGACAAAGATCGGGTACCGGTGGCCCAGTTGCACGGCGAAGAGAGGTGCTTGTAGGGTATATAGGGTCGCGCGCCGCTTCTACCGTCACCCCGGATCAATTTGGCGTGGCGCGACCACCTCCATAGTCTACCGCAGTGGGAAAAAAAAGGCTGATTTCCTTTTAAAAAAAATATGTTATGCAGTAATTCCATTCGTCTTTCACCGAATAGGTTTTAAAGAATACTGACTGAATCACATGGATAGTTGCCACGAATCTATTATATGTATGGTTCAATTATTGGCACTCATCCAGACATTGAATGCATTTCTGTAAATCGAGCTGAAAGCTTTCGAGGTACTGTATTGAATGGACTTTAGTCGCGAACGTCAACATCATGAACGCCTTTGTAAAAGCCTAAAAAAAACTTAAACAATATATGTGACTACTCGCAGTTGTAATTTTACTCATTATTTTGAGAAAACTTCGTCCGATATTTTTTTTTGAAGTTTAAACTTCTTTTGGCGCACCGCACATAGATTTTTTCGTAGGCTGTAAGTGAAGCTGACCCGTCACGCTCTGAGGTGAAAGGCTCGATCGGGTGAACTCGGGACCGTCGAGTGTACCCGATCAAGAAAGATACAGTTAGCCGCTCTATACTGCTGTGTCGCTGTGTTATTCAATTTACATTTAATTATTGTTATTATTAATTATTATCAATTATTCAATAGCTTTTATTAGTTATCATTGATACGTAATATTAATTATTTTAAGAATATTTTTTTGGTTTATATTGTGAGGTTAGTGTATATAGTTAGTGGTTTTGATAAACCACTGCTAATATTATATAGTGGAAAACATTAAAGATTATAAAAAAACATATGTTTTTGATAATTTTAAGTTTTCACTTCTGTCGGCAGTCCTCATGACTGCTTTGTTTTTTTTTTATCATAAACAGGCATCTTAAAAACTACCTGTCATAATCTTTTCATAAAACATTCAAGTATGTATTAAAAAAGCTTATAATACACCTTGTATAACCATAGCCATAATAATATATGTCTAAGGTATTTACCATAATAATAATATATGTCTAAGGTATTTAATAATAATAGTTTATAGACTTTTTTCGAATGGAATTACTTATTTCTAAGTTCAGTTCTGTACTTAGAATTAAGTAATATTTTCAGAGTTGCTTTAAAATTTTACATTTAAATGCTGCACTAATGGCAAAGTGGTTAAAATACAGACATACCGTGCCAGTGTCATAAGTTCGATTCCCATGCAGGATAATACTTTGAGTGATCCATATATTGTTGTTCTGAGTCTGGATGTATTTTTTGTCCGTTATATTATATGTTTGTAAAGTCCCCCACCGTACAAAGATTATTTAGTGCAGGATGTTGTTTTGTTAATAATAAAAAAATAAATAACATCATCATTCTCCTACTCTTATTCCAATTATTTGGGGTCGATTCAATATGTACTCTTCTTTCACAGTACATACTGTAAAAGTTATTAGCAATAGTTTTATGATCGGCCACCTGCCACATGTCAACCCTCCTTGGGAATTTAATTGTGGACCAAACAGCATCAGATGGAGTTGACCCAGTCGTTATAAGGCTCTTAGTCGTCTTTTACGCAAAGTAAGTGTTGGTAGTATTCGTAGCCGCTACTACACAGCAAAAAAAAAATAACAATCAGATAAATAAATAGAATTTTCAGTGTGTTATCAGTGTAAAAAATATTGTAGTAGTATTTATCAACGCAAAATAACAGGTATTAGGAAAGGGAGGTCGCCCTTTGAAATAAACATCAAAGTAATGGTTTCGCTTAGATGTCACACCATTTTATTCTTTTCGATGTGAGTTTTATCGATGAATATATTTTATATAATATTTATTGGTGATTTTTATTTTGTAATATGTTATTTTTCTCATCTTCATTTTACTCAGAAAATATTATTATGGTAAATAACTCTAATACATTGTAAACTTTGAAATTATCTAATACGTTCAAACTTCAATCAGCTACCACATGACTTTCAACTATCTGCCAGCAAATGTATCAAACCCAATTACTTGCTAATTAATTGCTTTTTAATTGTAGCTTTGAACCATCTTTGCTATGTGATAAAATTCGGTATACGAAAATCCGTAGAAGAACGTGCGTAACCGACAGAGCCCGAAGAATTAGCACATTAAAGTGGCAATGGGCAGGATACATCGCCCGTCGAACTGGCAATCATTGGGTAAGAAATGTTCTCGAGTGCCGACCATAAATCCGATGACGCAGCGTAAGATGATGACTAAGTGGATTTACAATATCATGAAAGTCGCTGGAAGCCGATAGATGCAGGTGGCGCATGACCGTTTTGAGTGTCATTCTCGTGGAAAGGCCCATGTCCAATAATGGACGTCTAGGGCAGTCTTGGCCACCGAAGACAAAGATCGGGTATCGGTGGCTCGCTCGCACGGTGAAGAGAGGAGTCCTTGCACGATGGGTCTGTGGGGTTGCGTACCGTCTGTTCCGTCGCCCCGGGCCGATTTGGCGGAGCGCGACCACATCCATAGCCCACGCAAGTAAAAAGAAAGGTCAGTCCTAAAACTAGTTAAATTTTATATTTCAAATCTTACCAATCGAATATTCTCTTTCTTTTAAATCTACTACTATTGTATTTATACGTGAAATATATATTATGCTACTAAACTTACCATTGCTCGTCAAACTTGCATTAAATTAGATTGATACTTTGTTCAGCTATCCTTGCACTTACGGTTTTTATCAAAAACCATCCGTAAAATAAAAATATTTTCTAAAAAGCAGAAATAACTATCTTGTATTCGAAATAATTAACAAACAATCTAATTCACCAACTAATATTTAATTGAAAAACCCACTTTTGTTTAATATTTGAACCATGAGTAGTCTATGCTATGTACTAAGCTGCATGCTTTAGCCTTAAGTTTTAATAACACCGCACATATATAATAGTATTATGCCTCTGTGATATACACATAAATTTGTATGAAAATCTGTCAAATATTGCAAGATTTCTGCCGATATTTTTCTTCATACACAAAGCAAGTAATAATATGCACGGACATACCTTTAAAGATTCAAAGTTAAGTCTCTACCGCTTGAATTTAAAAAAAAAACAAGATTCAAGACATCTAGGTGATAAATACATTCTTCCCTCTACGACATCGACTGCATAGATGGCGTAGAGGTTAAGATACCGATCTACCGCGCCAATGTTTTGGGTTCGATTCCCATGCATAACAATATTTTGTGATATCCACAAACTGTTCTTTTGGGACTGGGTACTATTTATCCACGTTAATTGTACGAGTATGTTTGTCAACTCACCCGCAATACAAGGATTATTTCATTAGTGCCAGGTTTTGGCTTTTAAAAAAAAAATATCGCTGCTAAAGTTAATTATGACTATCAAACCTATATTTGATACTTATTTTTTTTAACGCACGAAATCGATAAACAACCGTACCTAAGTGAGAGAGAAGATCATAGTTATTACATAGAGGCCTTACTACATACGCCTTTGGAGATTTTATAGTTCCTTAAAGAAATTATTAAGAACCTGTGAAGAACAAAGATGGTGTAAAGATGCGAAAGGGAATGCTCCGATGGTTCGGACATGTGGAAAGAATGCCGAACGAACGTCTGGTTAAGAAGATATACAATGCGAAAGTGAAAAGATGTAGGTACCGGGGGAGATCGAGACTAACCTACCTAGACCAGATCGGTCATGTACTGAAGGAAGATGGAGTCAAGAGTCTCCAAAACCAGCGAGCGTGTATGAAGAGAATTATGAATGTTGAGGAAGCGAATGAAGTATGCAAGGATAGAGTTCTCTGGCACTCTGTTCTCTCTGCCTAACCTGCAAGGGACATGGCGTGATGGTATGTATGTAAGAACAATATAGAATCTATTAAAAACTTTTAGAAACCCTTGAGTAATTTTAATATATGCATAATATTTTAAATCATAAATTTTTGTACTGGCAATAAATTTGTATTAAAAATGTGGGTCCAAATTTAATAACTGATATTGTTGTGGGTAGTATGTCTCTATAATAATGATACATACATACATACATACATATCATCACGCCATATCCCTTGCAGGGTAGGCAGAGAGAACAGAGTGCCAAAGAACTCTATCTCTGCATACTTCACTCGCTTCCTCAACATTCATAATTCTCTTCATACACGCTCGCCGGTTTCGGAGACTCTTGACTCCACCTTCCTGTAGTACATGACCGATCTGGTCTAGGTAGGTTAGTCTCGGTCTCCCTCGGAACCTACATCCTTCAACTTTCGCATTGTATATCTTCTTAACCAGACGTTCGTTCGGCATTCTTTCCACATGTCCGAACCATCGGAGCATGCCCTTTCGCATCTTTACACCAATACTCTCTTTCATACCTACTCGCTCTCTTACGTCGTCGTTACGAATGCGGTCGGTCAGCCTAACTCCACAGATTTTCCGCAGAGATCGCATTTCGACCGCATTAATTTTACTTTCATACTCTTTTCTGCATACCCAACTCTCGCTTCCATACAGTAATGTTGGGACAAGCACTGCGTTATGTATTGCTACACGTGACTTCTGGCTGAGGTGGTGGCTGCCGAGAAGTTGCCCCAACGCTCCGTTCACTCTATTTCCCGCATTCACTCTTCGCTCTATATCAGTGGTGTACCTTCCATATAATAATGATGAAGTGTTATTATCTCTGAAATAACGGTGAATTGTTGAACACGAGACACCATAGTCCTCCCGTGACTATGAATACTGTAAAATGTATGAAAGAGCAGTAAATTAAAAATCTAAATGATCCATGATGAAAATATTCAAATACTCGCGTAAACATTAGAAATCATTTAGTCATCAAGTGTTACCGAAGACAAAGACCGGGTTCCCGTGACCCACTCGCATGGCGTCGATTGGTACATTGTTGGGCGGGTCTACAGGGTCGCGCGCCGCTTCTTCCGTTGCCCCGGACGGTATAGCGGGGTGTAACCACACCGTAGACAGCCACCAAAAAAAATTCATTAATTGTTAAAAATAATAATTTTTAAAAAGGAATAAAAGATAATAAAACATATTTGGTATATAACTTTAGTGACCGATATTCAAAACGAATATTCAGCAGTTACCAGATGGCAAATCTCAAGTACTTTCTCTATCTATTAATCTAAAATTACATAACTGATAATAGATTCTGATAATAAATTAGATGTGGTAGGACCACGTTATTAACAGTCTCCTGTCCACAGCCGCAGGTTGGTTCGTCCGGGGTAGTACCATACTCTCGCAGAAGATCGACGTCTGGGCAATGGCAATGTGCTGGCCACTGACGACAAGTTCACGCTGCTCCAGTGGCCGGTCCAACGACGTAGGCGAGGTTCGTGGGTGGGTTACGGGTATGCGTGCGTACGCCCCTCTGTCGCCCCGGACGGAGTGGTGCGAGAAGAGCGCCGACCATAACCCACCCCTAAAAAAAAAAAAATGGCAATGTGCTGTTGCGCTTCGTTTGGTAACCAAGACAACCGGAAGCCCAATTGAGTGGGTTTGTATTGGTAGGCAGCGGCCTAGCTATATCCCTGGTATTGCAAAGGTCCATGAGCCGCAGTAACACTTACCATCAGGTATGCTGCTTGCTCGTTTGCCACCATAAGCAATAAAAAAAAATAATCTATAAATAATATTAAGTGACTCATTTTTTTTAACTTAGAAAAGAGAGTACCCAAGGTGTATATTCTGCTTAGAGAGTACCCAGGCTTCTCTCTTCTCTCTATTCTGTATCCATCAAATACACATTTATGAGGTTGAAACTAAATACCATACTTGCACACAGGTACACAGGTACTTGAAGAAGTAAGCATACATTTCACTTAAAAAAATTATCAAATACTTACCTATGTATTAACATCTTATATTTCTAAATTTCAACAATATGTTTAACATTATATTTAAGTGGACTTCGAAAATCTTCAGATAGTTTGAACAACTAATCAAATAGTTTTGCTTACTTTATTCACTGCTTATCGTGAGCAAATGAAGTCAAAATACTTATCTACTATAAGCATAAGTATTAAAATAATCTCTAAAACATACTAACACACTACATATAAATTACTAAACAGTTTTTAAAGTTTCCCATTGAAATTTATCCTTAAAAGTTCAAAAACTGGCTTAAAATCCCCTATTAATGTATACACGAATACAATTTAATCCAAATTGTTTTATTAATTACATCATAAAATATGATATAATAAAGCTTATGAAAACAAAGTGTACTTTATTTAATATAGTTATAAAATAAAGGCGAACCTTTATAAACAATAGAGCCGTTTTATTTTACCAAATGTTTCAGTGGCTTAATTAAAAACTTTTCATGCGAATTTTTGTGGCTTACAACGCTTTTAATAAAACCTTCGTAATGATCTCTGGCAGAAACCTTACTATAATTATTAGGGTCGTCTTTGTTATTTCAAATATCCCAAGGGCGTTGTCATTTCCCCAATTTGTGATTACATGTCTCATGATGTTATTAGCGAATGTATAAAAATGAAATAAGCAAAAGAACATTTATTATACCAACCACATACAACAAAACAACATTATATTATTAAAAGAACTACATATTCTACATATTAAATCTATAAATATTATATTTACGTATCATCTGGATTACCGTACCTTAAGGATAAAATGGCGTCACTGCCCCTTATTTTGTCCTAGGAGTCGTAAACATCGGGTTGGTTATTCTTCAGCCGGTTATTATAACAGCACCAATCGCCTGAAAAACCTAGTATCAACCCTCTTGCGTCGACCCCACCTAATTGGGATAAGAGAACAGTGAAGAATGATGACGACGGACCACGAATACAAAACACAATATATTACCTCTTCTTTTAATCCAATATCTCCATAAACTTGAAATAAAATCCTATGTCAAGGCAATTAATAAGCGTGTCGAACTGATTGATTTACCTTTCAAAGTGGAGGAGGTTCATACACAATAGTGGAATATATAGCTGCTACAAATTAGTACTACAGACGCTAGATAATAACTTACCTTTTTCTCTAGGGATTTAGTGGATATGAAATTTCGGATCTGGATAGAGATACGTATATTAGATTATCGTTATAGCGGTTTCAAATCCGTAAGACTATGAAATTATTTCGGATTATCCGATGTTCTCGGATATTTTCGGTTACAAAAGATATTATAAAAAGGAAGTACTAAATGTGGTGATTATCGTATTATTCTTCTTTGGAAAAGCTAACGTTTAGGCTATAATATAGCCTAGCTAGTTGAAAGAAAACCTATCGTAAAGTGTCTTATACTTACACCGACCCTAACCGAAATTATTCGAAACTCTTATATCGCCTTCGGTTATGATTTCGGATATCTATTTTTATTTCAGATATTCTATAGTATCGGTTATGGTTACAGAGTGCACTAAGATTCATATTCTTCACCAGAAACTATATTGATGCTATTGAAAATATTGAGTGTATTTAGAAACTTTCCTATATTCACATACTTTGGTATCGCTAACATTTCCTTTTAGTTTATTACTAGCAAACCCAACCCGTTGATTAGTTTGTAAAAGTCAATAAAGCGCAGCGCCACCTGGTGGCAAATTACATTAATAGTGATAGCATATAAACATACATATATATATAATTTTTATAATGATCAGTCAAATAGTTGCCGAGCTTAGTGATGTTATATATACAAACATCCTGGTTTATAGTTTTGTTATAATGTTCAGTTTTTCGCTAAAGGATTAATCAGAGGAAGTACCCATCCTCATTTCGCCATGTCATACTTAATAAACGCTGATCTTATAACCTTCTATGGGTTTAAAATCTTGTACTTCAAAACCCAATTACACTTTTTGTCTATATACGAAGTCTAGTTCACTTTTAGAAATCGCATGTTTTTTGCTACTATGGGCAAGGTGGAATTTCCTGTTGATATTGTGGAAACGAATTTGTTATGAGCATCAATCAATTTCACATATTCTATTTCTCATTCAATACACTTAAATTTTGAATTATATAAAATTGCAATTAATTTATAAATCGTTTGAAATGTAATCTTATTTTTTTTTTTCATTTTAAAGTACTATTGCTTAATTTTGAACTTTAATAACATAATTAAGTATCAATAATATAATATTTTTCCGTGTGGTGACGGAGTAAGAATAAAAATTACCTCTTACTCGTGGGTCATTATTCTCCTACTCTTATCTCATTTACTTGAGGTCGATACAATATGTACTCTTCTTTCATAGTACATATTGTAAAAGTTATTGGCAATAGTTTTATGACCAGCCGCCTGCCAGACGTCAACCCTCCTTGGGAATGTAATTGTTGACCAAACGGTATCGATATGGAGTTGACCCAAGTCGTTATAGGGCTCTTAGTCGTCTTTTACGACATCCACGTGCAAAGTAAGGGTTAGTAGTATTCGTAGCCGCTACCACACAGCTTCACTTACTCGTGGGTGATCGTAAAAAATGACTATGGGATATAAAACGCAGATAACATCTATGCAAGAGAAGAAAAACTCGTAACAAAACCCTATCACGTCTGACCAGCGTGGTATAATCGGTTAATTTGTCTCCCATTATGGGGGAGCCCCACAGTGGACCATATATGAGCTGAAATGATGGTGATGAGCAATCAATTTCACAGTCTATTCCTCATTCGTTACACTTAAATTTTAAATTATTTAAAAAAATATAAATATAGTGTGTAATCAACTGTTTTTTTAGGTATCACTATAGATGCTAGATTTAAATGGAGCCTTCATATTGATAAATTGTCAAACAGACTTAGCTCAGCGGCTTATGCGGTCAAAAAAATTCGAGTATATATTCGAGAGACTGATATTGAAACAGCTAGAATAGTTTATTTCGCTTATTTTCATAGTCTTATGTCATACGGCATATTACTGCGGGGATGCTCCGTGGATCTGAGTAGTATCTTTGTTCTCCAAAAAAGGGCTGTCCGCGCAATTTATAATCTAGGCTCAATAATTTCACTTCGCGAGAAATTCAAAAAAGTAAATATTCTGACTGTTGTATCACAATATATATACGAGAATGTATTGTATGTAAAAAGAAATATTTTGAACGATATTGTGACATTCATTGTGTTAATACTCGGAATAAGGACAAATTAGTTGTACACACTACTCGTCTTGAAAGAATTAATAGGTCATTTATGGGGCAATGTATACGCTTTTATAATAAATTACCAAGAGATATCTAAAACATGCCTGTGAATAAATTTAAAAGGGCTGTCAAAAACAGACTCTGTAAGAGAGGTTATTATAAAATCTCGGATTATCTAAGCGATACTACAGACTGGCTATGAGCAGCTCCTCATTCAGCAATTACTATATTTTTGTAAACTGTTCGTTTTTATTTTATAATATTTTTACATACTTATAAAGCGTAGCGTGTTTTGCCTAACGAATTTTGACTTTGGTTAGCGTTTGTAGCTCATGGTATTGGTCATGCTCTCTGAAAGGTCTTCTTGCGGTAGCTGCGTGGGACGGGTCTCTCCCTTCCCTCCAAGGTGGTTGAGGGGAGTGATGGCTGCCCTAGTAGTTAACTCGTGATCGGGTGCCGCCTGTGGGATCTTGTCCAGCCGTGGCTATTTTTCATTCTATTTGAACTATTGGGTTCGAAGGGCATCACACTGGAGCTATTTCTTATTAAACATGTTGTACCATTCTTTTTTTAAATAAATTTTAAAAGAAATAACAATAATAGACTAACCCGCTGAGTTTCTTGCCGGATCTTCTCAGTTGTGGTCTACTTCCGATCCGGTGGTAGTTTATTGTATTAATTTAATATGTTAAAACTGACAATATGTAAGTGCCGTCGCAGTGTCTATGCATAATAAATGAATTTGAATTGATAATTTTGTAATTTTAAATTATGTAAAATTTTAATTAATTTACAAACTTTAGTTTATTATAATAAATTTACAAATAGATAGGTGTAAAGATGCGAAAGGTAATGCTGGTTCGGACATGTGGAAAGAATTCCGAACGAACGTCGGGTTAAGAAGATATACAATGCGAAAGTGGAAGGATGTAGGTACCGAGGGAGACCGAGACTAACCTACCTAGACCAGATCGGTCATGTACTGAAGGAAGATGGAGTCAAGAGTCTCCGAAACCGGCGAGCATGTATGAAGAGAATTATGAATGTTGAGGAAGTGAGTGAAGTATGCAGAGATAGAGTTCTCTGGCACTCTGTTCTCTCTGCCTACCCTGCAAGGGATATGGCGTGATGATATTTATACCTTTATGTATGTAATTTACAAATCTCATAGAAACAAAATCTTATTTTTTCATTTTAAAATACTATTGCTTAACATATTTTGAATTTATGAGAAATGGTAATATTACGATCAACATTGCAATAAACAAAATCATTATAAAAATACTACTATTAATATCATTTGTAGGTTGGATTTTTTTCTATGATTAATCCAAGCTTGGCATTTACCGATAATACTTAATTGAACGTCAATCACGTCACCCAATACGGTTCATTAATTTTACTGCAAATGGTATACTGTCATAGAGTTATTTCTACGAAAACTAATTTATTTTCATAAAACTTATGCAATCAATTTTACCCAACAGTAGTTAATGACAAACGGAAAGCCGAGGGTTCTTTCTCGAACTCTTGAAATATTTTCAATAAAAGCATTCTGAAAATTTACTTTAGCTGCAAGTTTCACAAGTAACTTGGGGTACTATCCCAGAAACCTCCACGCGGTGTACCCTGGGTGCGGGCGGCGGTCCCCAGTTCTTCTGTTGTACTGTCGTCCGTAGCGAATATCTGCGCGATTTCGCTCCTTACTCTACTACAGTCGTAGTAGAGGGTATAGGACGCGAAATATTGGGACGGGCTCAGTCACTCATTCATTTGAGGGCTGGGCAGGCACATGCCACCGCCCACACATCGTAAACCTGGTATCTTGCTTCAAGACACGTTGTCTTGAGGCGTAGTATCAGGAGCGAGGGTCTTGGCTTAACCGCCCGGACCGCGAGGAAGACAACCTCTATAAAGAGTTCGAAGTAACATTCGAACTCGGAAATCACCCAGAATCTTAAGTTCTGGCGTGCGGCGAGAAGATGCATGGCAGATGGGTTGTTCTGTCGTTAGCACGCTCCAGCCAGGGTACCGGCTGACCCCCTGGTTGGTAAATGTAGGCTTGCCCGGGTAAAGGGATCTCTGCCCGGGTCGACGTTGTGTATCTCCCCTACTCGTGGGAATCTCATGGATACGAATTTAAAAATACCTTTTAACACCGACGGGAATCTGTGCGATTCTCACACCACGGCCTTGTCAAGCCAAAGAAAAACTGACAACGACGCCTCGTCCTCAGGACTTGAGGCGTCCGCCGAGGGCCCGGCACAAATCGTGGAGGCCCAGAAGAAGAAGAGGAGGTCGCCTCGAAAGTCTCGGGGCAACGGCCTGAGCCACAAAAGGCGGCTGGAGGAGCGGCGAGCGCGCAGGGAGGCTGCCGCCGCTGAAGAGAAGAAGGACGGTAGACTCGCAGCAGAGCCGTCGACGGACGAGGGCGACAGCGATGTCGCAGAGCCGTCCGAAGACGAGGGCGGCGGGTCCACCGTCAGAATGGACGAGGGCGGTGATATTCCCGCAGGGCCGTCCAAAAACGACAGCGGGTCGGCTGGTGAAGGCCCCACTAGGTCGTCGGCGCGTCTAGCAGCAAAGACGCCGCCGGCGACCGCGACTAAGAAGGAGGAGGCCCTCCCCTCGCAGGTGCGAAAGCGCCCCCTGAGTAAGGGAGGCAGCTCGAGCGCCGAAACCGAGGGGAGCGTGGCCAACATGCCTCCACCCAAGATCCAGGCCTCCCGAAGAGGGCGAGGGACCTCGGTCATGGAAAGGGCGGCGGCGGTCGCTGTCCGCGCCGGCGAGGCCACGGATCTGCAGGCCGAAAATGTCCGCCTTAGAGGCGAGATGTCAGGCCTGCGGACCCGAAATCGGAACCTGGGCGACATGCTGGCGGAAATGCGTCGGGCAAACCGCCAGCTGTTGATAGACGTGGCCGACCTCAAGGCGCAGGTGGCGCTGTTCGTGTCACCCGCGACAGCCGCGCCATCGGCCAGGGCCGGCTACTCGGCGGCCGCTGCGGCGCCAAAGCCGCCTCGCGCTGCGGCGCCGACGACGTTGGGTGATGGCGTCTCCGTCACACCCGTCCCCGCGGCGAGGAAGACGCCTGCCGCCGCGAAGCGCGCGTCGCCGGCTGACGCTGGCGCGGTCGCCGCGGCGAAACTCCCTGTCCCGGTGGTGAGGTTGACGCCTCTCCCCGCGGACCGCTTGCCGCCAGCTAGCGCCCCTGCGACGCCAAAGCCGCCAGGCGCCGCGGAGCGGGCCCCTGGAGGGGCTCAGCCGACCCCGACGCTGGAGGTGGGAGGCTTGTCGGACGAGGCCCTCGCCAAAATCATCAACGCAGTTGGCAAACTCGTTGATGCGCGTGTGGCCGTTCTGGAGGCAAGACTGCCTCCAGAACCACGTGTCCGGCCGCCTCTAGCCGCGGATAAGCGGCCGCATGTGGCACCAGCCCCCGCCCCGCTGCCTTGTCAGGGTGGCCGCGTGGGGAGTTACGCCGCGGCCGCGGCCGGGCCTAAGCCCAAAGGCCCCGGCCCAGCTCCGAAGGGACCCGCCCTGAGGAGGAAGACGGCTCCGGCTCCTGCCGGACCGCTGAAGTCGCCCGCAACAACACCGCCGGCGACGACCAGCGAGGCTGCGACGAGGCCTTCCGCGTCTGGCACGACTGCCGTACCCGAACAGGGTTGGCAGGTAGCCGAACGCGACAGAAGGAGTCGCGGCCAAAGGAGGAGAGCGGAGGCCAAGCGCGCCGCTGAGGTCCCCGCTCCACAGGCAGGAGCCGGACAGAAGAAGAGACCGCGCAAGGGGCTCAAGTCGCCGAAGACGGCCGCAGTGGTGATCACTGTGCTGCCCGAGGCGGCCGAGAAGGGCCTCAGCTACGAGGCCGTCTTGAGGAAGGCCCGGCGGGAGCTAGACGTCTCCGATATTGGAGGCGTCGAAGCCAGGACCCGCAAGGCCCGGACGGGGGCTCGAATTCTCGAGTTCCCAGGGGCCGAGGGCGCCAAGACGGCCGACAGCGTGGCCGAGAAGCTGAGAGGTTTGTTCGCCGAGGAGGGTGGCATCAAGATCGCCAGGCCCGTCAAGTGCGCCGAAATGCGCATTTCGGGTTTGGACGATTCGGTGACGGTGGAAGACATCCGGGAGGCTATTGCCTCGAAAACCGGGTGTCCCATAGACTCCGTCCGGGTCGGTGCCATTCGTCCCGGTCCGGGTGGCGTAGGTGCTGCCTGGGCGCAGTGCCCGGTGGAGTCGGTCAGGCAACTGGCCGGCTCAGGCAGGCTCCTCGTGGGCTGGAGCTCGGCGCGGGTAACCGTGCTTGAGCACCGGCCTGCGAGGTGCTACAAGTGCATGGCGGTCGGACACACTCGACCGACGTGCACTAATTGCTTCGACTGCGGCGGATTGTGTTTCCGCTGCGGTCAGACCGGGCACGTGGCGGCATCTTGCGCCGCCCCGCCCCACTGCCCCGCGTGTGCGGCGGGCAATAAGCCCGCCAAGCACCGCATGGGCTCTGGGGCGTGCAAACCTCCAGCTTCGGCCCCAAAGGCGCGGGGCGGCCCTACGACCACGGCCGCTCCCGCTCCTAGCGCGGTCCGATCGCCCGCTGGCGAGGAGGTCATGGATACAACCCGATAATGGGTACACCATCCATGCACCTCCTCCTGCAGGCCAACACCAACCACTCCGCCGGAGCGCAGGATCTCCTCCTGCAATCCATGGCGGAGTGGTCGATTGGTGCAGCCGTAGTCGCGGAACCGTACGCCGTGCCTGATCGCCCCAATTGGGTGGTCAGTCGAAACGGTACTGCGGCAATCGTCGTCTCAACGCAGCGGCACTTCCCGTCCTTGTCCCTTTTGGATAGGGGCGAGGAATTTGTCGCGGCGGAGTGGGGAGGGGTCACGCTCTACAGCGTATACCTCTCCCCCACTAGGAGGATGGACGATTTCGGGGCCTCACTCACCACCTTGGAGGCCTCGATACGGCGACTGGCACCGGGCCTCGTCCTGGTTCTGGGGGACTTTAACGCCAAATCCACGGCGTGGGGGTCCCCTGCGACGGACGACCGCGGGCGGGCGGTCAACGAGTGGGCGGCTTCACTGGGCCTCTGTGTTCTGAACAGAGGCTCGGTGAACACGTGTGTGCGGCGGCAGGGCGGGTCGATAGTGGACTTGTCGTTCGCTAGCCCCGCTGTCGCGCCACGGGTGAGGAACTGGAGTGTCCTGGAGGAGGCGGAGACCCTGTCGGACCACCGGTACATCCGGATGGAGGTCTCCCCCCGGGAACCCGGTAGGGGTCACAGGGCGGACGGAGCTCCCGCGTTTCCGCGGTGGGCTGTGGGTCGTCTTGACAGGGATCTACTGGCGGAGGCGGCCATTGTCAGCACGTGGCTGTCCTCACCACCCCCAGCGGACGGAGTGGACGCTGAGGCTGTCCGCATTCGCAGTGCGTTAACGCAGATCTGCGATGCGGCCATGCCCAGAGTGCGGCGGCGTCCACCTCCGAGGCAGGGGGTCTACTGGTGGTCCCCAAGACTGGCGGACCTTCGTGCGGCGTGTATCAGTGCCCGAAGGTCCTACACCCGCAGCCGGCGGCGTCACCGCGACGTCGAGCGGGAGGGCCAGCTGTACGAGGCGTACCGCAGTGCGCGGACTGCCTTTCGGCTGGCCATCCGTGCCGCCAAGGGCGCGAGTTGGCAGGAGATGCTGGACGGTCTCGACCGTGACCCCTGGGGTCGCCCATATCGCGCGGCGCTGAACAAGCTTCGCGCGCGGGCCCCCCCCCTCACCGAGACCCTCCAGCCCGACTTCCTTCGTAGGGTGGTCGAGGAGCTGTTTCCACGGCAGTCGGAACACACGCCCCCGGTCATGGCTCCGCCAGATCAGGACCGGGAGGCCGACGACGACGAGAGTGTTCCGCCCGTGACGGAGTCGGAAGTGGGGGCGGCCGTGGCGAAGATTCGTTCCGCCACCACGGCCCCCGGCCCGGACGGAATTCCAGTCCGGGTGCTGACGTCGCTCCTCGAGCACTTCGAGCCTCGCCTCAGGCAGCTGTTCAACGCCTGTCTGACGTCTGGACGGTTCCCTGAGTGCTGGAAGGAAGGGAGGTTGGTTCTCCTGCCAAAGCCGGGACGGTCCCCGGATTTGCCGTCGGCCTACAGGCCCATCGTGCTCCTCGACGATGTGGGTAAGCTGCTGGAGCGTGTGCTCGCTGCCCGCATCGTCCGACACCTGGAGGAGGTGGGGCCCGATCTGTCGGACGCTCAGTATGGGTTTCGGAGGGGGCGTTCGACCATCGGGGCCCTATTACGCCTGAGGCAGGCGGCCGCGGAGGCCGTCGCCGGGAAGGGAGTGCTGTTGGCGGTGTCGTTGGACATCGCCAACGCATTCAATAGTCTGCCATTCGGCTGCATCAGGGAGGCGCTCCGGTTCCATGGAGTGCCCCTGTACCTCAGGCGGCTGGTGGCAGACTATTTGGAGGGCCGCAGTATCCTCTGCGCGGGTCCCGCAGGGGACATTGTGCGGACGCCCATGTCGTGCGGCGTTCCACAGGGGTCGGTTCTGGGGCCGACTCTGTGGGACATCGGGTACGACTGGGCGTTGAGAGGGAGTCTCCCCCCCGGGCTGAGCTTGGTGTGCTACGCTGACGACACGCTCGTCACAGCCCGGGGCAGGACACTCGAAGAGGCGGCGAGCCTGGCCACTCTCGGCACCGAGGAGATGGTCAGGCGGATCGAGGCGCTGGGGCTCAGGGTGGCCCTAAACAAGACGGAGGCCCTACTTTTCCATGGGCCCCGTGTGAGGCTGCCCATCGGCGCCTCGATAGTGGTAAACTCCATCCACATCAGCATCCAGGCCCATATGAGGTACTTGGGTCTGGTGCTCGACGGGCGATGGTGGTTCCGGGAGCATTTCCGACAGATTGCTCCCCGGCTTGTCGGCGCGGCGTCCGCCCTTTCTCGTCTCATGCCGAATGTGGGCGGACCCAGTTTTGAGGCCCGACGGCTGTATGCGGGGGTCATCCGCTCGATGGCCATGTACGGCGCACCCGTGTGGGCGAGGGCTCTGAATGCCCAGCTCAGGGCGGTTCTGTGGAGGCCACAGAGAGCCATGGCGGTCAGAGCCATTCGCGGGTACCGCACGGTGTCGACAGAGGCGGCGTGCCTGTTGGCCGGGACACCCCCGTGGGACCTAGAGGCGGAGATGCTCTCCGACCTCTACCGGCGGGTTATCACAGCGCGCGAGGAAGGTGGCTCCCCATCGTTGAGCGAGATAGCCACCTGGCGCGTGGATGCCCGCCGAGACGTCATCGCCCGTTGGGCTACGCGGCTGGAGAGGCCTAGGCACGGTGTGGAGACCGTTGAGGCCCTCCGGCCCGTACTGATAGAGTGGATGGAGCGGCGGCACGGAGTCCTCACCTTTCGGCTGGTGCAGGTATTGACGGGGCACGGGTGTTTCGGGTTGTACCTGCACAGGGTCGTGTATAGGGAGTGGACTCCGGCCTGCCACCACTGCAGGAGTGACGAGGACACGGCGCAACACACGCTGGAGGTGTGTCCGGGATGGGAGCGGCAGCGCCGTGACCTCGTCGCTGTCATCGGTGCCGACCTGACGCTGCCGGCCGTCGCGAGAGCGATGGTCGACAGCATCAGGAACTGGGACGCGGTCGCCGCCTTCTGCGAGGCTGTCATCTCGCAGAAGGAAGCGGCGGAACGGGCAAGGGAGGATTCCCGCGCCCCGGGCCGCCGCCAGCGGCCGGGGCGGCGCAGGCGCGAATACCTGCGCCTGATGCCGCCCTAACCGAGGCTTCGGGTGATCGGACCGGGGAATTGTCCGGTCACCCGACGTGAGGCCACCGCGTGAGGGCGACGCCCCGACGGCGAAATCTGTCGGGGCGTCGACGAGAGGAACCCGCGAGGGTGAACCGCCGGGCGGGCCACCGAAGTTAAAAATCGGGTCCCGGTGACCCGCTCGCACGGCGAAGAGAGAGGAGTTTTTACGGTGGGTCTATGGGGTCACGCGCCGCCTTTTCCGTCACCCCGGACCGATTTGGCGGGGCGAGACTAATCCATAGTCCACCAAAAAAAAAAAAAAAAAAAAAAAAAGTTTCACAAGTAACTTTTCCCTAAAAGTAAAATGTAATATTGTAAATTTTATAGATATGTAACGATAACTGAACTTATTCAGTTTTGAATTTTCAAATAGAACGTAATACAAATTTATAAAATGTAATTTTTTATATATTACTGATTACCTTTTCTATGAGATGATACTATAGTTAATACTACTACTACGCTAATGCGTGATACATTACGATAGAAATACGTGTCGAATAGTAGGATTTATTTGGACTCAAGGTTAAAACGACAAAATTTCCATATCTATCTAATCTAAAATCTTTAAACGAGCAATTCTTGTATATATATATATATATATATTCTGAATCTCGGAAACGGCACCAATAATTTTCATATAATTTAGCATGCAGGAGGTTTCGGAAGCGATTAATCGATCTTGCTAGGTTTCATTTATAGAAAATATTATTTTGTTAATATTTTTAGCCAACAAAAAATATAATTTTTCATTGACTGAAAACTATTAAAATATTGAGGCAAGTTTTGACGCTATCGTAAATAATAGACATAGCTTAATTAGAAAAGCAGTCCGTCTAATCGAGACCGTTTCGGATTCTTATTTTCTCTTTTTGTTATTTTTGCCTTTTTAATTTTTCTATTATAATTATTATATTTTAATATATCTTCTAAAACACTAAAAAGAAAATACCGAGCAAGGCTCAGTAAACCAGATATTTTACTTTAAATATAGTAATAAATATTATTATTTTAGTCTTTAAATCCTAGTTTATATAATACTAATTAGTTTTTATATATTTTTAAATACTCACGTCCTTATTTACATTACGTCTGGAAATACATCTATATTTATAAGCCATGAAAAATGCAAATTACATGAATATAGTATAAAATAAGTAGCACGTATATACTTAATTGATTTTTCTGTAACCAACAAGAAATTGCCTAGTAACGCTGGCGTAAGGAAATTGCCACTCCCTCGACTGCTATAAATTGAGGTAACAGTAACAATTTTGTATCACTGTGTGATGTTAAGGGTTAAGTTGAATATTTAATAAAGAATAACAATAACTACTTTAACAAATGTATAAATTTGGGCATTTCTTAGATTATATGTAATAAAATATAATCTAATAATAATCTGTTTCTTTCATTGTTGATTACAAATGAAGTAAAATACCCAGAAAAATACTTTTTTTTTTGTTGCTTGTGGTGGCAAACGAGTAAGCAGCACACCTGATGGTAAGTGTCACTGCCACCCAAGGACCTTTGCTATACCAAGGGTATAACTAGGCCGCTGCCTACCAATATAAACCCCAAACCCAACCAATTGGGCTACCGGCTCTCTCGCTCACTGAACGAAACGCAACAGCACATTGCCATTACTCATACGTCGATCTTCTGCAAGAGTGTGGTACTACCCCGGACGGACCGGCCCGCGACTGTAGACAAAGAACTGTCAACAGCGTAGTCCTACCGCTATTAAGATCTGAACATAATTAGAATAATAGGTTATATTATAGGTAGGATATATTGCGATGTTTTAAACGAACGAAAGGGAAAACTAGTAATTGAGCCATAAGTGCTGCTATAATAACTACGATATACATGTAGCCCTGAATGTTGCGGGTGACTGGACCGGGTCCGTCACGCCTCAGCAGCAGACCAGGCTACACATCGCCCTTCCCTGAAAGGAATGTACGGCGTGTATCCAGACCATAATCTGCCAAAAAAAAAGCTCTGAGTATCAGTGGTCTACTCATAATATGCAGATAAGACGCGATGCATTTCATTAAATAGAGGATTTACTCTATTGATCAGACGGGTTGTAATCAAACCATAGTATATCAAAAATTAATAATTCTTATCTCATCAGCATCATCTTTGCTCATTATAGGTTCCACTGCTGTGCTCGAGCCTGCTCCACAATAGGTTGGCAATTTGGCATTTATTTTCTTTCAGCTTTCCTTCTCTTTCATATATCTTGTATTCATAGTATGTCCCTTAATCATCTCCCACAATGTACTTTGAAAGAAGAGTACATACTGTATTGACCCCAAGTAATTGGGTAAGTACTTTAAAGGTAAGAATATTTTTTCCGCCGAATAAAGGTCAGCTAAGAACGGATTTTACGAAATTCCAACCGCAAGGGGGGTTGCTGGGGTACCAAAATGACATTTTTTAAATATAGCTCCTACAGACATGAATTTCGGTAGGTATATTTGTGTTACGATACAGATGTAAACTAAGAACGGCTTTGTAAAAATTCCACTCCTAGAGGGGATAAGTGTTAACCCAAAAAATTCACATTTTCAATACTGCCCCAACAGACTTTTTTTCTACCCTGTAAAGATCAGATGAATTAGGATTTTATGAAAAAAATTCTCCGTAAGGAATTCTTTGTAGCGAAAGTAAACTACACAACTGAACTGACGTAACTGAAGCGAAGCGAGGGCGGGTCGCTAGTTGTACAAAAATTATTTTACGTAATCCATTTTTTTTTTCATTTCAACATCTTCATATATTTTTATAACATACCAACTAATCATCTAGTTTGTTACATAACTTTCAACCCTTCTCCCACGCATATGTACAATGGATAATGGAATAATAATTTGATTTAATCTCATCGTTCCATACATTCATCTTCATATGTAGTCTTACGCCTACGCCTTCATCCCCAAAGCAATAAGTAAATATGTAACACACCCACATTTAGTCCTACGTAAGATGGAACGGATTTCTAATTATTAATATTGGTGAGACGAATTTATATTTTATTGCTTATGGTGGCAAACGAGCAAGCAGCACACCTGATGGTAAGTGTCACTGCTGCCTATGGACCTTTGCTATAGCAAGGGTATAGCTAGGCCACTGCCTACCACATTACAATCCCCAAACCCACCCAGTTGGGCTTCCGGCTCTCTCGATCACCGAACGAAGCGCAATAGCACATTGCCATTACTCAGACATAGATCTTCTGCGAGAGTGTGGTACTACTCCGGATAGACCGGCCCGTGGCTATAGACAGAGAACTGTCAACAGCGTGGTCTTACTACTATTAAATTTTCAAATAATTTCCAAACTTCGTGTTTTCTAATACTTATAAATTGTAAAAAAAAAATTAATAAATTGAAATAATAATAATGAATAAATTCAACATGA
Source organism: Lymantria monacha (assembly GCA_905163515.2). Classification (NCBI taxonomy): domain Eukaryota; kingdom Metazoa; phylum Arthropoda; class Insecta; order Lepidoptera; family Erebidae; genus Lymantria; species Lymantria monacha. The sequence goes on from LR991082.1 coordinate 23,366,078, forward strand.
GTTCTACTTATGCCAGTAAAACAAGAACAGGCAGCATCATCTAAGAAAATGCTATAAAAAATGTGCATCCACCTGTAAATGTAAACGACTGACTGCCAGACCCTTGAAAATCTATTTGCTTGTTTGTAGAGATCTCGAAAGTTCCAAGCGTTCATAACTGAGGCCTTAGACAAAAGAGAGAGTAGTTTCCGTAGAGTACTTGAGTTGTGTAGTGCGACTCGAAACGTTGAGATCTATTATAGTTTGAAGACATAGCTGGAAACTCAGCATTTGTTTTACTATGAAGTAATATAACTAAAAAGAACTGAGACTTTTGAAATGTAGTAATTTTTTTTCTGCTTAATTCGTTCAAATAAATAAAGCTAGTATATATTTTAACGAATTAATCGCAGAAATTACCAACTGGATTGTAAAAAAAAATCTTATTGTATCCAGATAGTCTGTTTATCGAAGTTGTTGCCCCCAAGAGAGATCAAATGTAGCTAGCCGCAAAGCGACTAAAGTGCGAGCAATTGACTTCCTTACCTATTTATAAATTCCGCATCGCATGACAAAACGTAAATGAATTCACAAAATTTAATGTATATTTTAGAAAGTATTGAAATATACAGAATAACATTAAGATTTCGATATTCATATTTAAAATCACCGATATTTTCATCACCACTATATCAGATTTGCCAAAATGCAAGGCCATTAAACAGTGTAAAAATATGTAGGTTGGAGGTAGGTATAGTGTGTCTTTATCCTCCATAATATTGCCCCATGTGCACAGATTTTGATATGGGAGGAGTCAGTAGCACATTTATAGAAGTCAAAATAACGACTGCGATCGTCAACACGCCTGCAAAGCTTGGAATTTATGGTGTTACAATAATATTAGAATGTCTAGATACAAACATTAGACATCAATAACCCATTAAATGGATAGACTTATCTTTTATAAGATGAAAATATTATAAATTAAAGTAACAAAATTTTACTGTCTGCAAAACATATCTACTTTATTCCTATAAAAGTATTATGATATTAGAAAATACATAACATAAGAGATTTTTTCCTTTGCAATTGTCAGTCGCCTATTGAGTTATCAAGAACGGAACACACAACTAAACTTGTAATCTGTAACTGTATTTGGTTACAAACATCTCCCTCGCGGATAATCCTTCAGAAACTTTCAATTAACTGGGGACTAATCAGTAATCGTCTAATTCCTCAAGATGTGCCGTAATTGAGCCAAATGGATTAAGTGATCCTTATAACATAACTTGAAATGGAAAATTAGATGTATGTAATACTTTCTGTGCTTCCTCTTCCATCAAGTACTATATGATAACCCAATAGTAAAACCAAAGGGTCCTTTACTGAGTGTTGCTGCTTGTAATTTCGTCAACATTCAATAGGCATAGGCTTGTGAAGGACCTCATCAGCATCATCATCACAGCCCGTAAATGTCCCACTGTTGGGCTCGGGCCTCCTCCGTAATGGGAGGGAAATTAGCCTAATATACCGTGCTGGTCAGACGTGTTGGTATAGGGTTTTGTTTCGAGTTTTCCTTCTCTCGCATAGATGTTATATGCGTTTTATATCCCTTAGTCGTCTCGTACGATCACCCACGGGCAAAAATATGGGGTGGTGAATAGCATTCTCACCCCGTCACCACACGGAAAACGTAGGGAATGAAGGACCTACATAGGGAATATGTCTACAAAAAGCGGTGTCACAATAACAAAGTACCTTAGCTTTTAAATAAACTAAGTTTTAGAGATGTTTTACTTTCCTATTTGTAATCTAGATGATAAACAATTGAGACCAATAGAGTGTCTGTACATGAATATTCATAAATAAGACAAACATCCAATCAATCTCGGTTGCCTCCTTTATAGTTAAATAATAACTGACCAAAAACAATAGACATATTTTTTTATAAAAAGCATTTTCTTTTTTTTTGTACTAATAATGAATTTGGTATCGATATGCGAGTCAAAGTTCAATAACTGATACTATAAGCAAGTTGATATAAATCTCTGTAATAAAAATTACTTGTTTGGCATGTAATACCTTAGTCGAGTGTTAGAAATGTTGACAATTTAAAAATTAAATATAAACAAGATTAAATGCGTAAAATTTAGTAACAGAAAGAAAGTATTTAATAAAAAAATTACCATGAATTCAGCTATTGATCTTTACAAAGAGCTTTTGTCTGGTTAGATTTCTATTGGACATCATAGATGCAATTTCAAAAACCTTCGAATCATTTTTCCAATATTCAATTATGTTAGAGTCGCATAGAAGCGAGGAATTGGTACAGATACCAAACTGTTTAATGTTGTATGTATAACGTTTCCAGATTTTTGCGATGTCAGGCTTTTGGAATTTTTGAGTGAAAAAAAAGGGTTGTTTGAAATTACTGAAATTTAGCATTTAACATGCTTGATGATTTATAAAAACTTGATTATGAGCGAGAAATGATTGTCACACATGGGATTCGAACCCACACCTATTGGAACTCCATTCCAATCGTGCTACCACTTACACCCGCGTGACCTGGTGTATAACATTCAATTTTCGCTTCGTATTAAAATTTCATCTTTAAAGGAGACGTGTGCCAGCTACCCGCCACGATTGGAAAGGATTTCCAATAGGTGTGGGTTCGAATCCCATGTGTGACAATCATTTTTTGCTCGTAATCAAGTTTTTATAACAGTTACGTAGCGGGTGCCTCAAAGAACGCACGCGCCGCCAGTCGTTCGTTGCGTCTCGCGGTCACGTACCTTTTCACGTGTTAGTTATAACTACCCTCGCTTGTATAATTATTCGATAAGATGATACCAAAGTACTTAATTGGTATACAGTGACAATAAGAGTTTAGTGTGTGATTTTAAGTTGTTTCTGACTACAGGAACAAAATGAGTACCCAAACGTTAGCTAACAGCCCCAGTTACGCGACAGTTACACAAAATACGATGTTTCCAAAAAAAGATCAAGCTATTGTGATCGACGCTATAGAAAATGTAAAAACTACGCACAAGCTTTAGGCAAGGTTACAGATCCCGCTCAAATAAGGTTTTTGTCTAGAATCTCCAATAACCGCATATGCATATATTTGTCTTCAAAATCCGTGGCCGATGATATCGTTGACAGCAAAAAATATATAACCATACAGAACCACAAACTACCAATTCGACCATTGATTAATAGGAACAAACGCATTATTCTTTCAAATGTATGTCCCATTATTCCTCACTCCGAGATAGAAACGAAACTAAAGGAAGTAGGAATCAACCCAATGTCGCCTATATCCTTTTTGAGAGCTGGTATCAATGATGCTGGTTACAGCCACATACTAAGCTTCCGGCGTCAACTCTTTGTGACACCCGAGGAATTTCAACGCCTTCCAGAAAAGATCTCAATAGAATTCGAAGACACCACCTACTGGATTTATTTATCTTCAGATACCATGACCTGTTTCGTATGTAAAAATGAGGGCCATATTGCTTCGAAATGTCCTCAAAGTGAGCTAGACACAACTACCTCAATTGAAGCTAAAGAAATCATCATGTCTAAAAATGAATTTTCAAACTTTAAACGCCCACATCCACCTACTGAATCTTCTACAACCGATGGGCCTCAGACACTTGAAAAGCAGACCCCAGAGGACACTTTGGTTGACTACGATAGCGAAACTCTTTCTCAATCAAGTACAGAAGAAGTCGTTAAGAGGAACAGTGGGAAAAAGCTTAAGAAGTCATCTCAACATGATTTAGATTCAATAAACTGGCAAGATATCGAAACCTTTTTATCGAGCTCTGTCAAACCTTACCCACTCACAGGAACTCAAATAAAGAAATATCTGGAGCATACATATGGAGTCAAAGACATTGAAGAAATCACCGCTAATTACACTGATAACATAGACGATTTAATGGAACTCTTTAAAGACTTAATCCCCAATATTTTATGTCGTACTGTTAAAAATAGAATTACCCGTATTGTAACTAAACTTAAATCTATTAAAAACAGATAATAAGTAATATGTCTAGTAATGTTAAAGTTGTCAAAAATATCGATATAAAAATTGTACAATGGAATTGTAGAAGCCTTAGTCCTAAATTGAGTGAATTAGAAGCATATTTAGTTAAAGAGAAAATTCATATTTGTATTTGTACGGAAACATGGTTGTCATCTAAGAAAAGGGTAAGTATGCATGGCTTTTATTGCTTTAGGAAAGATAGAGATGATGATTACGGAGGAGTCGCTATTTTCGTTCATAGTTCTATTAAAGCAAAGTTAGTTACTACAACTATTCCGGATTGTCGAATGGAACTCATCTGTATAGAAATTATTAACTTTGGTAAAATTAAAAACATTATAGCTATTTATTCACCGCAAAATGTTAACGTCAGTAGATCAGATTATGATAATCTATTTAGCTTCTGTGGTCGAAATACATTGATAGCTGGAGACTTTAATGGGCACCACGTGGCGTGGTCCTTTAAAACTGATACTAGGGGACGTTTGATTGCAGAAGCAAGTATGGATAATAATTTTCTGTATTTAAACGATGGTGAACATACACGAATTGCAATGAATAATGGTGAAGCCATCTTTTCTGCACCAGACATCACGTTTGCAAGCTCAGATATAGCCCTAGATTTTGACTGGTCTGTAACTAATGAGTGTTTTGGTAGTGATCACCGTTTAGTTCTGTTAAAATTTCATGATTTGTATAGTTATGTGCCTCCAAGCAATAAACGTAATATTAAAAAGGCTGACTGGTCTTTATATAAACATGAGATTAGCACAAACTGTGTGGATTTTGCCTTGAATGACGATTTGCAGGACTGCTACGATAGACTTATCGCAGCTATTGACAATGCGGCTAATAAAGCCATACCCTACACAAAATTTCCAGACAACCCACACTCAAAATTTATACCAAAAAGCTGGTGGAATCAAGACCTGTCAAAAATAGTCGCTGAAAGACGTTTAGCTTTGAAAAATTTCCGTAAAAACCGTTCTGTCCAAAATTTTAATATTTTTCAAAATAAAATTAGGGAAGCTCGACATATGATCAAAGCAGCTAAAAGAGAGTCATGGCAGCGGTTTTGTAGTAGTATAGATGCAAAAACTTCATGCTCTGACCTATGGCAGAAGTTAAGATGGTTGAAAGGTTATCGAGCACCCAAAAAACAAGATTTTTTACAAGATAAGGATGCTGAAAAGTTTCTGGCAAGTCTATCTCCTGACTGCGTTAGTTCTGAGTCACGTAAAATTAATTGTAGTAGTTTAGAGTCTCATCCATTCACTTTGTCAGAATTAAACGCCATACTCAAGAAAAAAAATACATCCGCGGGGCTAGATAATATTGTGTACTCTATGATTTTTCAACTACCACCAGACGTTAAGGTTTTGCTGTTGTATGTATATAATCTCATTTATATTACTGGCCTTATTCCAAGTCAATGGAGAAATATCAAAATTATAGCGATCCCAAAACAAAATAACAACACGTGTAAGTTTCGACCAATATCCCTTTTAAATTGTATTTGCAAACTATTTAACCTAATGGTAACTAAAAGACTAGAGTATTATTTTGAAAGTAAACAACTGTTTAATGAACATATACTAGGATTTCGTCGTGGTTTCTCATGTGTAGATAACTTGTCTCGTTTTGTAATGGATGCGGAAATAGCTATGACAAACAAAGAATACATGTTGTGTGGTTTTTGTGACATATCTGACGCCTACAATAATGTTTCAATTGAATGTCTTTATAATTGTTTGGTTAGTTTTGGTTTGGATCCTTATCTGTGTGTGTATATCAATGAATTTTTAAAAGAAAGACATCTTTTTTTGTTTCTTCAGAATGGTGAATGTTTATCGCGATTGTGCCGCCAAGGTCTTTGTCAGGGAGACCCTATGTCTCCTATACTTTTTAATATTATTACAATTAATTTAAGTAGTAAATTACCTTTGGTGAGAATATCTCAATATGCTGATGACTTTACTTTTTATTGTGTGAACAAGAATATTCAATACTGTGTTAAAAATATGGAAACTTCTCTCAACAAATTTTCTACACTTTTACGACAAATAGGCCTAGATCTTTCCTATACTAAAACTAAGCTTTGTATTCTTACACGTAAGTATAAGATTCCGTCCATAGAGATAAGAATTAATGGTGTGCAAATCGATGTTCTTAAATGTATAAAATTTCTTGGTATGTGGATTGATGTTAAATTGAACTGGACCAGACATATAAATGAATTAGTCAATAGGTGTGTGCCATACGTAAACATTTTTAGATATCTATGTAGTTCTGGTTTACATCCTTTGCAGCTAAGACGATTGTACGGTGCCTTGATACAGAGTAGGATAGATTATGGTAGCTTTCTTTACGACAGTGCGAATACAGGAGTTCTCAGAAAGGTAGAATTGATTCAAAACCAGAGTCTGCGCGCTTGTGGTGGCTTCATTCGAACAACTCCAATTCATGTAATGCAATCTGAATTATGTATAAAACCATTACAGTTAAGAAGACAATATTTATGTCATAAATATATAATGACTTCTAATGTTTACGCGAGTATTACACATTTGAAATAAAACTACTTTTACGGATTCTATCGCGTTTGTATTTGATTTATAATTTCCCGACGTTTCGAACACTTTACAGTGATCATGGTCACGGGAGGACTGTCCTCCCGTGACCATGATGATTTCATAAATATATGTTGAAGGTTTGGTCCAGATCAAATGATTATTTAAATGTACGTATCAATGTTTTCGTTGATTTATTATTAAATGGTGTACGATATTGGCGCCGAACTGGTGGTGTTATATTAGTTGATACATATAAAAGAGTTAAAGAATTTGAAGTTTGCCAAAATCGGACACCCTTACAGTATCAGTTACCTTTTCTCATAACAAAACTACCGTTGTACGATATCATATCTACAGGAATAAAGACAATAACCACGCCTAAAAAGCAAACAAATCAAAGTGATTACAATAACGCTTTTGCAACAATGTTAGAAAATGAATTTCATAGTTTTATTCAAATATACACAGACGCTTCTAAAGATAGAGTAAATGCGGGGTGCTCCTTTTTTGATCACAGTACATCATTTAGCGCTAAGTTTAATATTGATAACAAACACATTCCCATCATGGGATTAGAGTTGCTTGCAATATTGGAGTCACTTTATTATGCGAAATCGTGTGGATATAAAAACTTTGTAATATTTACTGATTCGGCGTCTTCTTTGCATCATTTGATAAGCTGTGGAGGGGGCTCTTTTGGAAGACCGGAGGCTTACTCCATTATAAAGTGTATTAGGTATTTAATAGATAATGGTGTTCAAGTCAGGATACAATGGATTCCTTCCCATGTGGGAATCCACGGGAATGAAGTGGCTGATGCTCTTGCCAGGTTGTCCTTAATCGACGGTGTAGAGCTAAAGATCAAATCGTATCATTTTGATCATTTAACTCAAATTCGGGAAAGTATATATGAATTGTGGCAAGTGTCATTTTGTCAAATCTCAAAAGAGAAGGGTATTTGGTATGGTACTATAGTTAGGGAGCCGCCTAGTTTCCCTTGGTTTGCCGCATGTAGGTTAAATAGAAGAGAGCTGGTACTTTGTATGAGGATTCGTTCTGGACACGTTCCCTTGGGTGCATTTAGGTTCCTAATGCGTGTACAAGACAATCCCAACTGTGCCACATGCCACGGTGTCAAAGAGGATCTCTACCATCGACTGATGGAATGTGTCCAGAACGAGCGAGATAGAGTAGAACTGTTACAAGATACAGGTTATAGTAGGTATGAATTGTTCTTTTTTCTGCATAATATTTTTGTATCCGGTTTTAATTGTGATTATAGCGATAGAGTTATGAGTTTTTTAGTTTGTTCTTTCTTGAAAGATGTAAATTAAGTTTTTTTTAGGTCTCTTAAGTTAAGCTAGTTTCTTCTTAGTTCTAAGTTTGACTTGTGTTCAATTATATCATTGTGGTTTGTTTATAGCCGACTTACCTAACTGGTGTATGGCTAAAATAAAGAAAAAAAAAAAAAAAAAGTTTTTATAAAGGATTTTTTCGTCGAAAGCGGGACATAGTAAGAAAAAAGACATTAAAAAGTTTTTCGCGTTTCTTCAGTACGCTGTACGCACGATCGAATTATACCCGACAGTAGGACTAGGCTTGTCCCGCGCGGGACATTTAATTTTGATTCAAAAATCGGCAAGTTCCACCAAAATCGGTACGTCTAGCAACACTGGTATCGAAGTACTTATTTTAAGATCACATACATGTTAAGTATTAACATTAAAATCAAAATAAAGTTGGATAATGTTTGACTATTAATATTAACTCTATATTTACCATTAATATTAATCATACGTGTGGTGACGGAGTAAGAATACAGTTCACCACCCCTTCTCTTACCCATGGGTATCGTAAAAGACTATTATGGAATATAATGTGCATATATCATCTGTGCAAGAGAAGAAAGACTCGAAATAAAATCCTATACCAACATGTCTGACCAACGTGGTATAGTAGATCAATTTCCCTCCCATTATGGAGGAGGCCCGAGCCCAATAGTGAGACATATGTGGGCTGAGATGAGATGAGAATATTAATCTATGCCATATTACAGGATATAGGCACTATTAGGACAACACGACTAAATAAAATGATCCTTAGACTTACTCGTAAATACGAGTACATGCAACTGTATGCCGCCATTGCCTCGCCACTAAATATATTTCAAAGCTTATGGTTTTACCAACCAACATTAGATTGCTACTTTTCATTTCGACTCATATACGTGCACTGCTGGACTAGCCTCCTTGAAGGGAAATTAATCTACTGTACCACGCTGGTCAAACTAGTTGATATTGGGTTTTATTTTGAGTTTTCCTTCTATTACATAGATATTACATGTATATTATTATTATTATACACATTAGTCATCTTTTACAATATCCATTGGTAAAATAAGGGGCTCGTGAATTGTAGTCTTACTCCGTCACCACGTGGAAAATTGCTATTCACTTAGTATTAGACAAAATAGGTTCATTACTACTTTTATAAATGAAAAAAATAAACTTTTACTATAAACAACTTATTTAAATACAAAATACCCCAAACTTAACTTAGAAGGTGAAAAATCTGACAAATTCTATTATAATCTCATTGAGCGTCGAGAAACGATTTGCCCGGGGCTATTTCTTGGTCAAGATAGCATAATATGATTGAGTTTGTGGTACATCATAGCTAGCACTTTCAATTTCATATCGTTATAATTCTTCTGTGCATCTATACGTTTAGTACTTCACCTAAAACGAGTGCACATATTTTGATGCAGTCAGATAACTCATAGTCACAACTGAGTCAGCACTGAACTATATATATTTACAGTGATAATATTCTCTAGGTATTGATGTCCTTTTCTTTTAAATTTCTTTTTATATTTTACCACATATCTGAACATTAAAACCCCCAAAAAAATGGCTCGTCGCTAAAGTCGAGTTATGGTGATAACGTTGAAAGAAAACATAGATGAAAAATTTAATATTTTTAAGAATTTAACAAACATAAATAATGGAAATCTTATTAACTTTTCACTTCACTTAACACTATAAACCGTTTCAGCAACTAAATCTATAGTTACTTCTATACTAATATTATAAAGCTGTAGAGTTTATTTAGTTGAACACGCTAATCTCAGGAACTATTAAAATAATAGATTAAAATCGAAAAATAGTTTTAGTGTTATAAAGCATATTTATCGAAAAAGGCTATAAGGGTATATAACACCACGCTTTAACTGACCGGGTTGAGAGCCCTCAGCGCTCACCCATACCCCGGGTCAAGCTGTGACAGCCATCTGCGGCTAACGACTAAAAGACAGACACAAAAATGAAGCGCTTTAACTAGTAGATGCCGGAGCATTAGAAGCAAGCAGTTTGCAAAACTAGGGAAAATTTATTTCTGTTGGAGCTTTATATATATATATATATATAAATTTCCAAGAGGAGAAGATCCACCAATATTTATTGATTAATGTTATTTTTTCTTTTCATTTACAGCCCCAACGTCTGTTGAAAATGTTGATCTATAATGAAATTTGGCAAAAAGCTTTACGTATTTTCATCTCCCTAGAATGTTAATAATTATATATTTTGAGAGTATAATGTCTATATTGTTCTTAGGACGGGCTTGACAAACTTGAGTGACTTCATAACTGCTGTTCAAAATACATATTTGCCTTGCGACTATATGTACACATATGAGAACACTGAAATATTCTCAAATGGTTAACTATATTTCTCTTCAACAGAATAACTAAACTGTGCTTAAACAAAATTCTATTCCCTTCTGTTTCTTGTATTTAACCATTATATGTCAATTCATCATCATTATCATCATCTCAGTTCATATATGTCCCACGCCTACTCCATAATGAAAGGGAAATTAACCTACTACACCACGCTGGTCAGACGTGTTGGTATAGGGTTTTGTATCGAGTTGTCCTTCTCTAGTATAGATGTTATATGCGTTTTATATCCCTTAGTCGTCTTTTACGATCACCCACTGGTTAATTGTATTCTTATTCTGTCACCACACAGATAGTCAATTACAAGTGAAGAAAAACTTTAAATGAAACTCTGTAAGCTCCATAAGTTGCTGTAGATTCTTTAAAATATTTAAATTTTACAATTATTTTAATATAAGGTATAAATAGTCAAGGCTGTATTATTACACCAAAGAAAAAAATAGATAGAAATTCAGATTCAATGATCACTATGTTAATGAATTTCAAACGCAATGACTTTAAGGATTCCCTTTGTGTAGTCGACATAAAATATTTATGAGGGTGCCATTACTAAAACGGCTACAAGTTTCTTGGGCATCAATAAACCAGTCACTTGACATTATCCCTTGACGAAATGCAATCCTAACAGAGACCTTTATTAAATATTAAAAACATTTTTTTTTTATTTCAGGCGGATGCCTGAATTCGACATCGGCTAAACTTTTGGTCTTTAACTTAATTATTAACATAAGTTATATGTTCTGATGTTCTTTATTTTTATTTTTTTATTGCTTATGGTGGCAAACGAGCAGGCAGCACACCTTTTTTTTTTTTTTTTTTGTTTACGCTGGGAAACGCTTTTGCGCGCTAACCCCTGCCCGCCGATGTCAAGACGGGAGGGAGTGTGGGACTCGCCGGCCAGCTAGTCCAACCGGAATACCCACTAAAACCACAGCGGCCCCCTTCCGCGCTTTTACGGGGCGCCGGAGAGATCGTCTACTGACATTCGATCCCCGACGCCCCAACGCTTGGCCTTCTGGCCACGCCCTGTCGATCCTCAAGGCGGTGGGAGGAGATGTGCATAACGGCGCCTCCTCCTCCCCGGACGCCGGCGACGGAGCGAGTCAGCGGACGCATGCGCCTCACGTTCCCGCTCCGCAGCCTCCTTCTTCTCCATGACGGCCTCGCAATACGAGGCCATCGACGTCCAGCACCTATCGCTGTCGAGCATCTTGGAGATGATGGTCGACAGCGACAGGTCTCTTCCAACGACCGCCGACAGGACGTGGCGTTGGGGCTCCCAGGCGGGGCAAACCTCCAGAGTGTGACGCGCATCATCCACTGGCGCGCCACACTCGTGACATCCAGGGGCCCCTTCTCTTCCAATTTTATGCAGGTACTTACCGAAGACCCCGTGTCCGGTAAGCACCTGCACCATCCTGAAGCTAAGGCTGCCGTGCCTTCTTCTGATCCAGCGGTGAAGATGTGGCGCGACCGCCTCCACAGTCCCCCGCCCTGCTACAGGGGACTCCAGATCCTCTCTCCACCGCCGGATGACTCCTCTTCGGGCCACTTCCAAATCTCTGCCCAGTCTCCTCGCGGAGACTTGCTCGCCGCCGGCCCGCGCCACAACGCGCAGCCGGTAGGCCTCTGCCAAGGCCTTAGCTATAAGTGGCCAAGGCGGGTCCCCCGCCAGCAATGTCGCTGCAGTCCACGACACCGTACGGTAGCCCCTAATAGCCCTCACCGCCATGACCCTCTGCGGACGTCGCAGGAGGGCCCTATTGCGGGCAGTGAGGGACTCCGACCAAATAGGGGCGCCATACAGCGCCATGGACCGCACGACTCCGGTGTACAATCGCCGGCAGGACGACCCTGGAGCAGGCAGCACACCTGATGGTAAGTGTCACTGCCGCCCATGAAACTTTGCAATACCAAGGGTATAGCTAGGCCGCTTCCTACCAATACAAACCCCAAACCCACCCCAGTTGGGCTTCCGGCTCTCTCGCTCACCGAACGAAGCGCAATATAGCACATTGCCATTACTCAGACTACGATCTTCTGCGAGAGTGTGGTACTACCCGAAATGCGTTTAAAAAACGTTATTTAAGAGTAAATTTATTCAAATTAAACCCTATTGTATCTGTATAATTGGATACTACTTCCAGCCATTTTGGCAGGTTGTGATCAGTACACACTCCACGCGAACCATCCGAGCTAATGGAGAGGTGACTTGCAGTCACATAGGTTCTAAAATATATCCCACAATATTTTGATTAAAATGAAATGACCTGTCTTCTTGGTTATAACTACGACTAACTGGATCGACTAAAAGTATTGCTTCTTTTTTTTCGCCAGAAGATTTTCAATAATCAAGTTCGAAATAGTACCCAGTGTATTACAATAAGTTTGAGCTAATATTATAACATTTATAATATAAAACTTGATATATTAATACTTGATTTTAAAAAGTAATACGGTATTACTTATAATTGTTTTAGATGCTCAACACTTCGAAAGGCAAAAAAAATAAATAAAATATTAAGAGAGGTTCTTGTTGCTATAAAAGATTTTAATAAATACAATTTCATTCAATCGATTTCATTAGATATGCTCAGAGGGATTTTAACGTCTTAATGAAGCTTTTCATTTCGGATAATATAATAAAATTAATCGTTATGAAATTATTATTTTTATAAAACTGACGCTGAGAATTCCATTTTTTTTCATGAAAGCTTTTAAAAAGTATAATATGTTAGAAATAAATATATTTTTACTGATTCTATTTAGTTTGTATTTGATTTCTAATATCCCGATGTTTCCAAAACTTAACAGAGTTCATGTACCTTGAACATTGTAAAGGGGACCTTGAACGCTCTAAAGTGTAGGTACGAAAGGAAATAAAAAATCAAAAGGAAACGCAATAGAATCCGTAAAAATAGTTTAATTTCAAATGCGTAAAACTCGCGTAAATATCAGAAATCATTAAGTTTATTATTTAAATAATAAATTTTAATATTTTCAAAATTAACATAATATACAAGATATTAATTATCAGCTTATCGACGTTCACTGCTGGACATAATGCTTTTGATCGCCATTCTTAACAAGCAGGTTGTTGTTCACAGTTTGTAATATGAGTCTACCAGGCAAATACTGCTGTCCATTTTTCTAGTTATCCCGCTGCTGATTTTAATGACTCCCATTAGAAAGTAAGGGATGAGAATAAACTATGGTTTTAATCTGACACAACACGCATTACAGTACGTAGAGATAATTATTGCACTTCAACACCATGGAAAAAGGCAATCAACTAATTTCGGCTGGATAAAAAGTTGTCTTTATTGTACACTGTTAAACATTGTCTTTATGTGAGGTGATACAAAGCACTTATAATGAGCTATCTATTAAGAGCTGACATGAAAACAATTATGAGTTTTTGTTATAAAATAATTCTATTTTACATGCTTTTTTTATCAAAATTGAAACGTTAGTTAGGTTAACATAGTTCAACAGAGTTGATAAAACCCTTAGGATTTATTTTATTTAATAACAAAAACAAATAATTGGTTTGACACCTCCTAATAAATCGCTCTACGAAAGCAGACATTTACTGACTAGTTATTTAGAAAGAATTCATTTATATACACGAATTATATGTTTAAAAATATACGCGTTTAGCCGGCTCATTGATAGAATAACACATTTTGCGATCGTAAAGTTGTGTATTTGGAAATCAGCTTAAAAAGTTTCTCAATCTGAAAAATTTGGTAGGTATATGTATTATCAGAGGGTAAAAGATCTTTGACGTATATTATGGGACTTAAAGTTACAAGTAAAAAAATAAGAGATAAGCTATAAAGAAATGTCTACTTTACTGTTACTCTCATCATAAGTAGTAAATTGCCTATGTTCTTAATATTGTTGAAGTCCACGAACAGCTATAATAAATTCTAACATGTAAAAATTAAGAATCTAGATGTTCGATACCAGCCACCATGGCAAACTAAGCCAGCGTAAATTAGAAAGATAGAACATTTCTTCTCTCTTTCTTTATTAAATACTGTCAGAACCTGATTCGAGTAGTTAGTAAAAGATAAACATATAAACATGAAAGGTGTATATCATCTTTGTAAGTAATGTATGCTTCGACTTTTGTTTTTGTTTCACTACTAAAAAAGTTTTATAAAAGAATACGTGTCATATTTCTTAAGAATTTTCGCAGCGTCACAAGCGTCCTTGTGTTTGTATTCCTTTCGCTTTGTTATGTAAGTTCCATTTATATTATTTTGACAATATTTCATTTTTCCCATCGCACTTCAGAGTAATAAGTAGACCTTGCGACGTCACACTTTCATGTTTAAATAAAATACTTCGGCTGTTATCTCAACATAAACATGTATTTGACTCGAGTGAAACAACATGTATTTGACTCATGTATTTGACTCAACATGTATTTCATTCTATCTCTAAAATTATATATGCATCAAACCTGAAACTGAATAGACGATTTTTTTTCTGTGTGATTATGAGAATACAATGTTCCTACTATTTTTTAATTGGCCATGGTTTAAGCGACGGCCAAAAAACTAATCGGTTATTATTAGGAAATCAAGAAAGCAAGGGGTGGCAATACATTGTACATTAAGTAAAAAAACATTCCTTCAAATATTAATAACTGAACTGTAGCGGGTAGATATAAATCTCTGTAATAGCGATGACTTGTTGGACGTGAGTCACTTTAGTACTCCCGTGACCATAAACGCAGTAAAGTGTTCGAAGCGTCGGGCAATTAAAAATCAAATATAAACGTGATAGAATCCAAATATCTAATACTGGCGTAGACATCAGAAATCATTATTCTATAAACAAGAAAACAAGATAAAATGCTATACTTGACCGCAATCAATAATCATCATCATCATCATCACAGCCCATAAATGTCCCACTGTCGGGCTCAGGCCTCCTCCGTAATGGAAGGGAAATTAACCTACTATACCACGCTGGTCAGACGTGTAGGTATAGGGTTTTGTTTCGAGTTTTCCTTCTCTTGCATAGATGCTATGCATAGATGCATTTTATATCCCTTAATCGTCTCGTACGATCAAACGGTAAATTTTATTCTTACTCCGTCACCACACGGAAATCAACAATAAAGAAAATTAATAAAAACTTTAACATTAACATCAGTTTTTCTCTTCAGCCCATCGATATGCCTCTATCGTCATTTACAGTATCCATGGGAATGGATTCCTTCCTTTTATACCTATTTTACCACTACCCACAAATTATTAAAATAACGCAATAATACCTTAAATTTTGCTACAAATATAAACAAGTAACATTAAGGTATCCCGAACTCATACAAGTTGACGACCCTTTTACCCTTCACAAAATATATATTGTTCATGTCACAAAACTTAAATTAAGTTACGTAAGATTGTGGTTATGTTATTATAAACAGAAAATATGGTAATAGTTATCAATACATAATCTTGTTAGGGATTATGTACATAATTCTGTGGAAAGTTATATTTTTGAATTTCTTTGCAAATATTCGGTTTATAGATTCCAAATGTATATGTATTCCAATTAATAGTGGTAGGACCGGACCACACTGTTGACAGTTTTTTCCTACATCGTGGGCCGGTCCGTCCAGGGTAGTACCACACTCTCGCAGGAGATCGACGTTTGAGTAATGGCAATATGCTATTGCGCTTCGTTCGGTGAGCGAGAGAGCCGGAAGCCCAACTGGGTGGATTTGGGGTATGTATTGGTAGGCAGCGGCCCTAAAGCTCCATGGGCGGCAGTAACACTTACCATCAGGTGTACTGCTTGCTCGTTTGCCACCATAAGCAATAAAAAAAAAGAAAAAATAGCATAGTGATGACAAGGTAAAGCGAAGCGATGTTGCGATGATAAGTTTGGAATCCAAAGTCAGTTTCGCTGTCATTATGAATAATGTTATTTCTAAGCCGGACAAACTTCGAACCTGTGGACCTTGTCCACGCTACAATCATAGAGATATCAACCTACACTCTACGCGACCATGCGTATTTTTTGAACAAAGTAACTGCACGCTAACAACACCTGTTGGCAAGCAAGATCCGTGCGGGCGCATATATACAGTCCGAACACCTACCCAGGGCATTTCCGGCTACACCGGGTCAATATGTTTTGCGTGATTTTGCATCGCCAAGCACTCGGATTAGCATAATCAGAGAAATAGAACTTCGAACAAAATCTCATCATTAATATGATCATCTTAGTTTTATCCCAATTGCTTGGGGTCGACGCAATTTACACTGTGTTTCTATCATATATATTGCAAAAGTTTTGACAACCCACCTTGAGAATGTAAATGTTGACCAAACGGCATGAGATGGATTTGGCACAAAGTCGATGTAACGCCCTCAGTCGTGTTTTACGACACCCATAAGCAATATAAGTATTGGTAGCATTCGTAGCCACTACCACACAGCAAACTTTAAAGAAAATGTATGAGCAACTAGCTTCTGATCTTCGCCTGCATCAAAATAATTCTTCGAAAGTTAAACTGTTATAAGAGAACGTGTTATCGGGATAAAAAATATTCTATATGTTAAAACAGGAAATTACTTATTTATGTGCCGATTTTTATCCAAATCTATTCTATATTTGAAGCGTAATTGAGTAACAAATATCCAAAAATCTTCACAAACTTTTACATTTATAATGTTAATAGGATAATATAGGTAGATAAACAATCTAAGATTACATTATCAAGTACACAATTAAAGTCGTGGATAGCTAATGATCTCTTATGCTGAATATCACGAGTTCAATCATATTAGAATATTGTATGTGATTTAAAACTGAGTCGATGAGTATTTTGTGTGCATTAAATAAGAACATTGTATCTAATGCCAGTACCTGTTTTAAAAACTCATAACTGATGTATACATTTTTAATCTAAATAAAACCAATTACTCAAATCTCTATAACTCTTGCCATATTACACTATTCTAAAACCATGTACGAATGTATGTCCAAAGTTGTATTGCATATGATGCTTTCAAATAAACTTACTGCTATAAAAAGCATACAAAGTAGTTTCAGGTCAGTCGGTTCACGTTTATCTAATGTAATATGCGGCGAATCTATAGCAGTATAAAAATCCATAAACATTTTAGAGACGCATACCTACATACTACTCGTTACGGAAGTGCTTCACTCTGCCGATTCCAGTTTCATTACTGATATTGGTATGTAAGCTTTTTTCTATTCAATTTCCCCGCTTGGCTTGGGCTGGCATATCTCTTAACTGACGTTTACATATCACGTACATTTAAGGTTTCACATCGCGTTTATATTTCATAAGGGTGCAATTTTATATATAAAGCTTAAAATAAAATTATTCCAAAACTGTTCGGAACAATTGTTTATTAGTTAAAATATAAAATAAATTGACGACAAAAATGGGGTCATAATGAATAATATCTGGATGACCGAGCTTAGTTCTCCTTTTTAGTGTTTTTTTTGAAAATGTACTTAAATATTAAAAAAAAAAATTACAAAATAATGAAAAATCATAAAAATTAAAAAAGGGAAAATAACAGAGATGAGAAGCCAAGGATAAAACCGGAGCTATCTGGATGAAAATTCTTTCGTTGACTGATAATACTGACAAAATAAAATTTTCTAGAAATGAAATCTAAATTAGTCCTAAACTAATCTAGCTAGATCGATTTATCACCCCCGATACCTTGCGTATTTAATTTTATGGAAATCGTTGCTGAGATTCTGAAAATATAGAAATATAGATTATATATATATATATATATATATATATGTATATATATATATATATATATATATATATATATAAATATATATATATCTAAATTTATATATAAATCACGCGTCACGTTGTTGGTCCGTGATGGACTCCTAAAGTACTTAACCGATTTTAATCAAATTTGCACAGCATGTGTAGTTTGATCCAACTTAAAAGATAGGATAGCTTTCATCTCAATTTATAGTCGCAATACCTATGATAGTCACAATTACCTATTATCTCCAAACGATTCTAACAGATGGCGGTAACTGTTGACTGGATTGAGTAAGTATTTAATAGATGTTAAACGTACAAACGTTTCATATAAGCTACAATTTATTAGTATAACCACCACGTTTTACTGAGGCTACCTCAGCCACAACAACGCGAGGCCTAGTCTGCTAGTATATATATATACTATATATATATATATATATATATATATATATATATATATATATATATATATATATATATATATATATATATATATATATATATATATATATATATATAAATTACGCGTCACGTTGTTTGTCCGCGATGGACCCCTAAAGTACATAACTGATTTTAATCAAATTTGCACAGCATGTATAGTTTGAACGAACTTATAAGAGAGGATAATTGACTGGATTGAGTAAGTATTTAATAGATGTTAAACGTACAAACGTTTCATATAAGCTACAATTTATTAGCATAACTACCACGTATTACTGAGGCTACCTGAGCCACAGCAACGCGTATATATATATATATATATATATATATATATATATATATATATATATATATATATATATATATATATATATATATATATATATATATATATATATATATTTATATATATATATATATATATACTAGCTTTTGCCCGCGACTTTGTCTACGCAGAAGTCATCTGAGACAGAGTTAAATAGAAAAAGCAATGCAAGGTGTTGAAGGTGTGTCGCTAGGATGATAATCAACAGCGTCAGAAACTGGGATGCGATCGCCGCCTTCTGTGAGTTAGTTGTCTAACGGAATTAGGCAATAGGGTGGGTCCGCGAGAAAATACTCTAGGTTGACACGCTCTACCGTCGGTGCTTTGGGCGGCGCAAGCGTGAGTACCTCTATTGAGGTTCACTGCATGAGGGCTTCGACTCGAGATGATACCCGGTTGCGGTGGCCCGCCCGCACAACGTAGATGTACGTGTACGGCGCGCGTGTGGTCTATATACCATAGCCGGTCACTAAAGAAAAAGGTGGTTCAAAGTTCTATTCATTCTACAATTTGTATTTACGCCATTAATATACTAATATTGCCATTAATATACTATATATGGTATGACCATGGGATAAAAATATAATTATCGCCACCCTTTATTTGACTGTTTTATTTTACCAGCAGAGTTGCGACCTCGTTAGATGGGATTTATTATTTGAGTTATAGAGTGAACATTTTTGAAGCTAAACTTAACCTGTATCTTAAACCATTAGGCAAGAACCTATTGCCATCTACTATGTGTATCGTGTGAGCTCTCACGCCGGCACTAGTGCAGGGTTGATGGAGAGGGAGAGAGAAACACGTGTTTATTTTTTTTTTACCGAAGAATATTTGTACGTAATTTGAAAAGAATCGTTAAAACATTTTCTCCCCATACACACTTTGCCACTTTGTTACACACCCTTAGGGGCAGAATTCATAAAATCCTTTCATATTGAATGTTTCTAGCTATAATAGTTTCGGTTTGACGGTAATGAGTCGTTCAACCCGCTTCACAAGCCTAATTTACACAACCAGAGGGTGAAAATTGACAAATGCCGGATCTTACCATAGAATATTTGATTCGACTCGTAATATGAAAAGAATCAATAAAGATTTTTTCTCCCCATACAAACTTTGCCACTCTGTTACACTCCCTTAAGGGTGTAATTTCGTAAAATCCTATGTTAGTAAATCTCTATGTCAGAGAAAGAAACCACTATCAAAATTTCAAGATGCCAGCTTCAATAATATTGGTTTGGTGCTAATGACTTAAGAGTCGTCCAACCCGCTTCACAGGCCTAATTTACACGCCCAGAGGGTGAAAATCAACAAATGCTGAAATACGTGTTTATTTATTTTTACTGAAGATAATTTGTACGTAATTTGAAAAGAATCGATAAATATTTTTTTCTCCGAACATTTTTTAAATTGACATAACTTTTTTATTTATAAACCAATTGACATAAAATAAATGTTAAGTGAAGCTTACCACAATATATTAGTGAACCGCGTCTAAATCGCATAAGCCGTTCCTGAGATTAGCGTGCACAAACGCACAGATAAACAGGCAAAAATTTTAAAAATCATTGTTTTGGGTTCTATTTGTGTTGATAAAGGTCCCAGTAATATTTTTTCTCAAATATCTTCCATGTACAGACAGCGATCCGTTACATTTTTATTATATTTATATATATATATATATATATATATATATATATATACATATACATACTAACGCTATAGTGAACAAAAACATTTAATAATTTTCTTCTCCTTTTAGTAATAGACAACACCCTGCACTAAGGCAATAATCTTTGTATTGTAAGACTTTACAAACATATAACTAAACTGACAAATCACAGCCACACTCAAAACAACAATTTGTAGATTACTAAATATTGTCCCACGTGGGAATAGAACCCACGGCACTGGTACGGTAGGTCGGTACCTTAACCACTACGTCATCTGTGCAGTCTATCATATTTGTAAGTTAAGATATTCTACATAACTAGTGACTGAATTTTTATTTAATTTCTATTGCCTTTGGTGGCAGATGAGCAAGCAGCTCATCATGGTAGTTAATTACATTCGTAAAGACTTCCGCAAAACAATTTATACTGCTTTGGTGAGGATGTTGTCTTCTAAAAAAAAATATAAATAATCGATATCAAAACTTATTTAAAAAATAATAATAAAAATAAATTGTTTGAAATAATTGCCAAATCTTATTAAAAGCAAATCTGCTCAGCTGGAAACTCGCGTATAAGCTCCATTATAGCAAATAATAATGAATTAATTTCATGCCTACGTTCATAACGAACAGCGGTCTCTTTTAACAACAGGAAAATTCACGGAACGCTACCCAGATAATTTATTTCCTTTGAACCTGCTTATCATATGTACGCGCCAAGCGTTTGTAGATTAGTATTGAACGAATTTCTTTTAATCTCCTTGTTTATATTGTAAGATACAATATTAAACGCGTTTTTTTTTATATTACATAAAAAACTTAACTTTATATGCTCTAAGGTTTATTTTATATGTGTCATCATCAACATTTCAGCCCACATATGTCCCACTGTTGGACTCGAGCCTCTTTCATAATGGGAGAGAAATTGACCTACTATATCGCGTTGATTAGATGTGTTGATATAAGGTTTTATTTCGAGTTTTCTTTCTCTTATACGGATGCCATATGCATATTATAACTCTAAATCGTCTTTTACGTTTCCCTCGCGTAAGAGAGGGGGTGGTTAATTGTATTCTTACTCCATCACCACATGGCAAGTTTTATATGTATAAATGTCCGAAATAATTATAATTGCACGCCTCATAAGCGAAGCGTTGAGGTCTTGCTCTACTCTCGACATATGAAAATCAAACACTTTTCAAACATAAAAATGATTGTAATTTTCTCACATTGCACTTATAGGATAATATTATAATACATATGTCAAGAAAAAACATTCGTTTAAACGTATTTGATATTTTTAAAAAAGCAATTATTTTGTTTAAAGTAAGAAAATAGTTTATTAAAAAAAATATTCGAGAACGTCGGATAAAATATTTTTTGTATCTGGCAGGATTACGCCCGTAAAAATGAATGTATCGAAGATTTTCTTTTATTAAAAGCTTCATAATCGCAACGCGCTGTTTCCTTTCGAAAATGGTTTGGTAATTCTTTGTCGTTTAATTGCAATTAATAAAAAACTAAACTGCTTAGTCTTCAGCGCATGTATACTTTATGAAAATTGGGTTCGTTTACATTTTTTTGTTCGTCCATTCGGACAGGCAAAGGAAATAAATCCCATTCAGCCTATACAGCTATGTTTAGCTCTACGTCGAGAATGGCACGAAATTTCAAAAGTATTTCTTTTCTTTCATTACACGCTTATATTTAGAGTCACCTGTCCCGTTGTCTGTAATCAAATCTTGCAAGTTAAATTTGATCCACTTCCTGGTTTCCGATTGAGCTGAAATTTAGCATGCATATATAAAAATCAAATGACAATGCAATATTATTGTGACATAGAGCTGATCTGATGATGGACCTGGAAGCTGGCCATAGGAACTCCGTAATTAAACGACGCAATCCTTTCGAGTTTGGGCTCATTTGATTTGTCTTGAATCGTCAAGACAAATCAAATGAGCCCAAACTCGAAAGGATTATAAAGTAATCGTACTTTAATACTATATGGTAACCAGGGTCTGACGACGGACCTGGAAGCGGGCCAAAGAAACTCCGTAATTAAACGACGCAACCCCATCGAATTTAGGCTCATTTGATTCGTCTTGACGAGTACTTTGATACTATATGCTAACCAGGGTCTGACGATGGACCTGGAAGCTGGCCATAGGAACTCCGTAATTAAACGACGCAACCCCATCGAGTTTGGGCTCATTTGATTCGTCTTGACGAGTACTTTGATACTATATGCTAATCAAGGGTCTGACGATGGACCTGGAAGCTGGCCATAAGAACTCCGTAATTAAACGACGCAACCCCATCGAAATTGGGCTTGTTTGATTCGTCTTGGCGAGTACTTTGATACTATATGGAAACCAGGGTCTGACCATGGACCTTTTTTTTTTTTTTTTTTTGCGGTGGGCCATGAACGTCGCACCCCGCCAAGTCGGTCCGGGGTGACGGAAGAGGCGGCGCGCAACCCCATTGACCCACCCTGCAAGCACCTCTCTTCGCCGTGCGAGCGGGCCACCGGTACCCGATTTTTGTCTTCGGTGGCCCGCTCGGCGGTATGCCCTCTCGGGCTCCTCTCCTGTCGACGACCCGACAGCTTTCGCCGTCAAGGCGTCGTCCTCACGCGGTGGCCTCACGTCGGGTGACCGGACAATTCCCCGGTCCGATCACCCGAAGCCTCGGTTAGGGCGGCATCAGGCGCAGGTATTCGCGCCTGCGCCGCCCCGGCCGCTGACGGCGGCCCGGGTCACGGGAATCCTCCCGGACTCGTTCCGCCGTCTCCTTCTGCGAGATGACAGCCTCGCAGAAGGCGGCGACCGCGTCCCAGTTCCTGACGCTGTCGACCATCGCCCTCGCGACAGCCGGCAGCGTCAGGTCGGCACCGATAACAGCGACGAGGTCACGGCGCTGCCCGTCCCAACTCGGACACACCTCCAGTGTGTGTCTCGCCGTGTCCTCGTCACTGCTGCAATGGTGGCAGGCCGGAGTCCACTCCCTATACGCGACCGTGTGCAGGTACAAACCGAAACACCCGTGCCCCGACAATACCTGCACCAGCCGAAAGGAGAGGACTCCGTGCCGCCGCTCCATCCATTCCATCAGTACGGGCCGGAGGGCCTCGACGGTAACGACACCGTGTCTTGGCCTCTCCAGCCGCGTAACCCAACGGGCGATGACATCTCGGCGGGCGTCCTCGCGCCAGGTGGCTATCTCGCTCAACGATGGGGAGCCACCTTCGTCGCGCACTGAGGTAACCCGCCGGTAGAGGTCGGAGAGCATCTCCGCCTCTAGGTCCCACGGGGGTGTCCCGGCCAATAGGCACGCCGCCTCTGTCGACACCGTGCGGCACCCGCGAATGGCTCTGACCGCCATGGCTCGCTGTGGCCTCCACAGCACCGCCCTGAGCTGGGCGTTCAGAGCCCTCGCCCACACGGGTGCGCCGTACATGGCCATTGAGCGGATCACCCCCGCATACAGCCGTCGGCCCTCGAAACTGGGTCCGCCCACATTCGGAATGAGCCGAGAAAGGGCGGACGCCGCGCCGACCAGCCGGGGAGCAATTTGGCGAAAATGCTCCCGGAACCACCATCGCCCGTCGAGCACCAGACCCAAGTACCTCATATGGGCCTGGATACTGATGTGGATGGAGTTGACGACTAACGAGGCGCCGATGGGCAGCCTCACACGGGGCCCATGGAATAGTAGGGCCTCCGTCTTGTTTAGGGCCACCCTGAGCCCCAGCGCCTCGATTCGCCTGACCATCTCCTCGGTGCCGAGAGTGGCCAGGCTCGCCGCCTCTTCGAATGTCCTGCCCCGGGCTGTGACGAGCGTGTCGTCAGCATAGCAAATAACGCTCAGCCCGGGGGGGAGACTCCCTCTCAACGCCCAGTCGTACCCGATGTCCCACAGAGTCGGCCCCAGAACCGACCCCTGCGGAACACCGCACGACATGGGCGTCCGCACAATGTCCCCTGCGGGGCTCGCGTAGAGAACACTGCGCCCCTCCAAATAGTCTGCCACCAGCCGCCTGAGGTACAGGGGCACTCCATGGAACCGGAGCGCCTCCCTGATGCAGCTGAATGGCAGACTATTGAAGGCGTTGGCGATGTCCAACGACACCGCCAACAACACTCCTTTGCCAGCGACAGCCTCCGCGGCCGTCTGCCTCAGGCGTAGCAGGGCCCCGATGGTCGAACGCCCCCTCCGAAACCCAAATTGAGCGTCCGACACATCGGGCCCCACCTCCTCCAGGTGCTGGACGATGCGGGCAGCGAGGACACGCTCCAGCAGCTTACCCACATCGTCCAGAAGCACAATGGGCCTGTAGGCCGACGGCGAATCCGGGGGCCGTCCCGGCTTTGGCAGGAGAACCAACCTCCCTTCCTTCCAGCACTCAGGGAACTGTCCAGACGTCAGACAGGCGTTGAACAGTCGCCTGAGGCGAGGTTCGAGATGCTCGAGGAGCAACTTCAACACCCGGACTGGGATTCCGTCCGGGCCGGGGGCCGTGGTGGCGGAACGAATCTTCGCCACGGCTGCCCCCACTTCCGACTCCGTCACAGGCGGAACACTCTCGACGGCCTCCCGGTCGTGATCTGGCGAAGCCATGACCAGGGGCGTGTGCTCCGACTGCCGCGGGAACAGCTCCTCGACCACTCTACGAAGGAGGTCGGGCTGGAGGGTCTCGGTGAGGGGGGGGCCCTGCGCGCGAAGCTTATTCAGCGACGCGCGGTACGGGCGACCCCAGGGGTCACGGTCGAGACCGTCCAGCATCTCCTGCCAACTTGCGTCCTTGGCGGACCGGATGGCCAGCCGAAAGGCGGTACGCGCACTGCGGTACGCCTCGTACAGCTGGCCCTCCCGCTCAACATCGCGGCGACGCCGCCGACTGCGGGTGTAAGACCTTCGGGCACTAATGCACGCCGCACGAAGGTCCGCTAGTGTTGGGGACCACCAGTAGACCCCCTGCTTCGGAGGTAGACACCGCACCCTGGGCATGGCCGCATCGCAGACCTGCGTTAACGCACTGCGGATGCGGACAGCCTCAGCGTCCACTCCGTCCGCTGGGGGTGGTGAGGACAGCCACGTGTTCACGATGGCCGCCTCCGCCAGTAGGTCCCTATCTAGACGCCCCACAGCCCACCGCGGAAATGCGGGAGCCCGGTCCGCCCTGTGACCCCTGCTGGGGTCCCGGAGAGGGGAGACCTCCATCCGGATGTATCGGTGATCCGACAGGGTCTCTGCCTCCTCGAGGACACGCCAGTTCCTCACTCGTGGTGCGACAGCGGGGCTAGCGAACGACAAGTCCACTATCGACCCACCCTGCTGTCGCACACACGTGTTCACTGAGCCTCTGTTTAGGACACAGAGGCCCAGTGACGCTGCCCACTCCACGATCGCCCGCCCGCGATCGTCCGTCATCGGGGACCCCCACGCCGTGGACTTGGCGTTGAAGTCCCCCAGGACCAGGACGAGGCCCGGTGCCAGTCGCCGTATCGAAGCCTCCAAGGTGGTGAGGGAGGCCCCGAAATCGTCCATTCTCTTGTTAGGGGAGAGGTAAACGCTGTAGAGTGTGACCCCTCCCCATTCCGCAGCGACAAATTCCTCGCCCCTATCCAAAAGGGACAAGGACGGGAAGTGCCGCTGCGTGGAGACGACGATTGCCGCGGTTCCGTTCCGGCTGACCACCCAATTGGGCCGATCAGGCACACAGTACGGTTCCGCGACTACGGCTGCACCGATCGACCACTCCGCCATGGATTGCAGGAGGAGATCCTGCGCACCGGCGGAGTGGTTGGTGTTGGCCTGCAGGAGGTGAGTGGACTGGGCAGCCATTAATGGGCCGTGTCCATTATCACCTCCTGGCTTGCGGCGGGCGATCGGGCCGCGCTAGGAGCGGGAGCGGCCGTGGTCGAAAGGCCGCTCCGCCCCTTTGGAGCCGAAGCTGGAGGTCTACACGCCCCAGAGCCCATGCGGTGCTTGGCAGGCTTATTGCCCGCCGCACACGCGGGGCAGTGGGGCGGGGCGGCGCAAGATGCCGCCATGTGCCCAGTCTGACCGCAGCGGAAACAGAGTCCGCCGCAGTCAAAGCAATTAGTGCATGTTGGCCGGGTATGCCCAACCGCCATGCACTTGAAACACCTCGCAGGCCGGTGCTCCAGCACGGTGACTCGCGCTGAGCTCCAGCCCACGAGGAGCCTGCCTGAGCCGGCCAGTTGCCTGACCGACTCCACTGGGCACTGCACCCAGGCGGCACCTACGCCGCCCGGACCGGGCCGGATGGCGCCAACTCGGACGGTGTCCAGGGGACACCCGGTTTTCGAGGCAATGGCCTCCCGGATGTCTTCCACCGTCACGGAGTCGTCCAGACCCGCGATGCGCATTTCGGCGCACTTTACGGGTCTGGCGATTTTGACGCCACCCTCCTCGGCGAACAGACCTCGCAGCTTCGACGCCACGCTATCGGCCGTCCTGGTACCCTCGGCCCCAGGAACTCTAAAATCCGAGCCCCTGTCCGGGCCTTGCGGGTCCTGGCTTCGACGCCTCCTATGTCGGAGACGTCGAGCTCCCGCCGGGCTTTCCTCAGAACGGCCTCATAGCTGAGGCCCCTTTCTGCCGCCTCAGGCAGCACAGTGATCACCACTGCGGCTGTCTTTGGCGGCCAGAGCCCCTTGCGCGGCCTCTTCCTCTTCCTCCCGCCTCCTTCGGCTCCTGCCTGGGGAGCGGCGACCTCAGCGGCGCGCTTGGCCGCCGCTCTCCTTCTCTGGCCGCGACTCTTCCTACCGCGCTCAGCCACCTGCCAACCCTGTTCGGGCGCAGCGGGCGTGCCAGGCGCGGGAGGCGCGGTCGCGGGCGCTCTAGTCGTCGCTGGCGGTGTCGGTGCTGGCGACGACTGCGATCCGGCAGGAGCCGGTGCTGTCTTCCTCTTCGGAGCAGGCCCCTTCTTCTTTGGCCCAGCCGCGGCTGCGGCGTAGCTCGCCCCCACGCGGCCACCCTGACAAGGTAGCGGGGCGGGGGCTGGTGCTGCATATGGCCGCTTATCCGCGGCGAGAGGCGGCCGAACACGTGGTTCTGGAGGCAGCCTTGCCTCCAGAACGGCCAAGCGCGCATCCACCAGATTACCGACGGTGTCGATAATGGCGCGCAAGGCCTCATCCGGCACGCCCCCCACCGCGGGCAGCGGGGTCGATGTTATCGGCTGGGCCGCTGTAGGGGCCTGCTCCACGGCGTTGGGTGGGCTGGCGCTGGTCGGCGGCGCACGCTCCGTGGTCGGAGGTGTCTTTGGCGCAGCGGCGACCACTGGGCGGCCAGCGCCTCGGGGCGGTTTCGGAGCGGCGACAGCTCGGCGGCCAGCACTGGCCGGCGGCGCAGGTGGCGTAGGCGGCACGAGCCGCGCGATTTGGGCCCTCAGATCGGCCACATCCTTTGAGAGGACGCGGTTGGCCCTCCTTACCGCGGCCAGCTCCGCCTCTAAGCGGCGATTCTGGGCCCGCAGGCCTGACACCTCGCCACCAAGGCGGGCGTTTTCGGCCTGCAGGGCCTCCATGTCCGGGGCGTTACCGCTCGTGCGGGTACCAGCGTCCGCCACTTCTGTGGGAGGGATGCCGGACAACACCCCCAGCACCCTCGCGGCAACCGCCTCGTCGTCGGCCCGCTTGCGAGCCTCCGCCCCTCCACGCACTCCGCCGGCCGGGGAGTGAGTCGTCCTTCCCGACGCCGCGGCCCCTCGCCCTCTGCGAGAGGCCGGAACTTTGGGAGGAGGCATGATGACAGCACTCCCCTCGGAATCGGCGCCCGAGCTGTCCTCCCTGTTCAGGGGGCGCTTCCGCACCTTCGAGGGGAGGGCCTCCTCCCTTACCATCAGTGCCGCGGTTAGGGCCGCCGCCGCAGGACGCGGCGACGACTTGGCGGCAGCGGCTTCCTCAGCCGACCCGCTGGCCTCCTTGGACGGCTCTGCGGAATTACCGCCCTCGTCCATTAAATCGGCAGATCCACTGCCCTCGTCTCTGGACGGCTCTGCGACAGTACTGTCGCCCTCGTCCATTGACGGCTCTGCAGTTGATCTGCCGCCGTCCTTCTTCAGTTTGGCGGCATCCCGCTCCTGCTTTTTTGCCGCTGCCCGCTGCCTCTCGTGAGGGTTCGCTTTCCCCCATGTGTACCGGGTCCGGCGCTTCTTCTTCTTCGAGAGGGGGGCCTCTGTGGTTGGTGCCGGGCCCTCGGCGGACGCCTCCAGTCCTAAGGACGAGGCGTCGTTTTGGTCAGTTTTACATTGGCTTGACGAGGCCGTGATGTGGGAATCCTCTGGATTCCCGTCTTGAGTTGGTGTAGGCGTAAAAGAAGTAAAATCCATATTGATTCCCACGATTATGGGAGAAATAGAGCGTCGACCCGGGCAGAGATCCCTGTACCCGGGCAAGCCTACATTTACCAACCAGGGGGTCGGCCGGTACCCTGGCTGGAGCGTGCTAAGAACAGAACAGCCCATCTGCCATGCATCTTCTCGCCGCACGCCAGAACTTAAGATTCTGGGTGATTTCCGAATTCGAACGTCGAATTCTTTATAGAGGTTGTCTTCCTCGCGGTCCGGGCGGTTAAGCCAAGACCCTCGTTCCTGAAACTACGCCTCACGACAATTTGTCTTGAAGCAAGATATCAGGTTTACGATATGTCGGCGGTGGCATAAGCCTGCCCAGCCCTCAAGTTAATGAGTGACCGGGCCCGTCCGAAATTTCGCGTCCTGTACCGTCTACAACTAGAGGGTCAGGAGCGAATTGGGGCTCTACCCATTGCTGGGGAACCCCCCCTCGCGCCAGAAATTCGCTACGGGCGACAATTCAACAGAGGGATCTGGGGGACTGTCGCCCGCACCCAGGGTACACCACGCGGAGGTTTCTGGCATCGTACCCCGTCTGACCATGGACCTGGAAGTTAGCCCATAGGAACTCCGTAATTAAACGACGCAACCTCATCAAGTTTAGACTCGTTTGATCTGTCTTGTCGAGTACTTTGAGACTACATGGTAACTAGGGTCTGATGATAGACCTAGAAGCTGGCCATAGGAACTCCGTAATTAAACGACGCAAATCCATCAAAATTGGGCTAATTTGATTCGTCTTAGCGAGTATTTTAATATTATATGGAAAATAGGGTCTGATCATGGACCTGGAAGCTAGCCATAGGAACTCCGTAATTAAACGACGCAACCTTATCGAGTTTAGGCTCATTTGATTCGTCTTGACGAGCACTTTGATACTATATGCTAACCAGGGTCTGACGATGGACCTGGAAGCTGGCCATAGGAACTCCGTAATTAAACGACGCAACCCCATTGAAATTGGTCTTGTTTGATTCGTCTTGGCATGTACTTTGATACTATATGGAAACCAGGGTCTGACCATGGACCTGGAAGCTAGCCCATAGGAACTGCGTAATTAATCGACGCAACCTCATCAAGTTTAGACTCGTTTGATTTGTCTTGTCGAGTACTTTGAGACTATATGGTAACTAGGGTCTGACGATAGACGTAGAAGCTGCCCATAGGAACTCCGTAATTAAACGACGCAACCTTATCGAGTTTAGACTCATTTGATTCGTCTTGACGAGTACTTTGATACTATATGCTAACCAGGGTCTGATGTTGGACCTGGAAGATGGCCATAGGAAAAAGAAGGTCCTAAATGTTCTTAATCATGCCATCAAAATGTAACACACTTTTTTTTAAAATTAGGACTGTGATAGAAACGGGAAGATTTAATAATTATGGTGTAAAGTTTTAGTGTTAAAAATATATAATTATGAACTGTTTTGAATTATTTTGTAATAGACGACGAAGCTTAATTATCGTTAAAGGTTACAATGAACTTATAAAGTGTTATATGTCTTATTAGAGTTAATTTATTTTTAACTTTTTATTTTATTAGTAAATAGTAAAAACTTGTTTTTAAAAAAGGCTTTTTTCTTTAATTTTATTTTTATTTCTGACATTGACTAATAAATAGTAAATGATTAAAAATATAAAAATTATGAGGCGTGCACTTTTGGATTTTCCAAATTATTTTATTTTATTATTATTTATTTCTATAATTTATTTATATCATTTATTTACAATTGTCTAGTGGCCATTAGTATGTGACACATGATTGTAATCACCCAAACTTGACATAACGAAAACGTGAATTCTAAATTTGTTTCATTTAGGCCTACTTTTTCAAGTAATAGCCCGATTCTTTCTCATATAACAGACGCCACAGTACAAATAAATTAAAAGTTTAATCATTTTGACAATGTTATCTGCCAACAACAAGAAAGGCGTTCTTTAATGACAGTAAATCACAATTAACTGAAAAGGTTTCATAGAGTACAGTCGTTATTTTTAATGACGTCGCATCATCATAACATAAAAACATCTGTTTAGTTTTAATAAATTCGATTGAATTCCATTAAGAAAAAAAAAAACAAAATATGTCATACTATAACTATTTTATAAACTAAAAAGTATAGACTATGTACCCAGTGCTAATCGAAGTGTCAATATTATACTAAAATTGTTTCGAGATTGCCGGCCGATAATTGAACTATTTTGGAATCCAATTTAACAGGGCTCTTGTTTAAGCCGCTTACATCGGCCGCCACGAATGTAATTATTGATTACGATCAAGCTTCTATTTGAATTAATCTCCAATCTTTAACCGACTTTAAAACAAGATTGGTTCACAATTCGTCCTAATATTTTTACGTATATTTTTTATTTACTCTCAAACGTCAGAGGAGATATGAAAAATTCTTTTCTTTGAACAGATGTACTTTCCAGCTGGCGCCATTATAAACAGATCAAGCTTTGATAAGAGAATTCCAAACAAATCGAGACCACTCTTTAAACATTATATGTATTAAAAATTTCATCATCATCGTCTCAGCTTATATACGAGTATGTCCCACTGTTGGGCTCGAGCCTCCTCCATAATGGAAGAGGAATTGACCTACTATACCATGCTGGTGAGGCGTGTTAGTATAGGGTTTTGTTTCGAGTTTTCCTTCTTTTACATAGATGTTATCTGCGTTTTATAGCCCTTAGTCGTCTCTCGTCTTATGTAATAATTAATAAACCTTCAAAAACTGGCAACCAAATTGAAAACTATAAAAAGGTAGACAGCATTGTACCACTAACTGATTTAAAGCCAGGGCAGATTCGATACAACCATCACCGGCATAGTGTTGGTCACTACACGTGTTGGTCACTACAGCGTGCGTAGCTGAAACACCTCGTGGTGCACCATGGACACTTTTATTAGACGGCTAAAATTTGGGTAATAGGGCTCTTGGCGTCGCTATGCGCCGAATAGAGCACGCGGCGAATGACCCAATTGGACGGGATGACGGTGCCACATTCTCCCCTTCCGGGTGGCATGAAGGGTCTTTCTCTCGCGCAACTCTAAGCATGAGATATCCTGAGATCGAGGAAAGGGTTCTATGGAAGTAGAAACCCTTCCAAAAAACAGTCCCGAATCCTAAGTTTGCCAGCTCGGCGAGAGGATGTATGGCTACTTGGAGAGTCAGTTGTTAGAATGGTACACAGTCATGGAGAGCTTTAAGCCCCTAAAATATGTCACAAACGCAAATAGTACAATATCCTCCAGAGACGCTCATCGAACCAAGCACGAGATGCGTTCAGATACCGGCTCGGTCAGCTCCAAGTATGAGAGGTGGAGCTACTTCTGTCATCAAATATTAATGTTGCGAAAAGGATAAGGAAGAAGAAGTCCTTGCGTTTTACCATTAATGGCGAGTGGTACCTATAACGGACGGAGGCGAAGAATCAAAAATTCGACCCAACTGAGAAGAAGGAGACGCGCCTATCTGCGCCTCTTAACAACAGAAGTGGCAGCTGCGTCCTCGTCGCTTTCTGCTCAGCGAGTTTGATCGCCGCGTTAGAAGTTTCGTTGGAGGACCTCTTCTAGAAGATGCGGAAGCGCCTCCTGAGTATGGGTAAGTATTTGCATAGCAGTCTTTTTTTTTTTATTTAAACAATATTATTTTAAATCTTATAGTCACGAAGTAATGTCCCCGATAGCAATATATCTGGCATCCAAAAAATATTTTGTATATATCATCCAAAAAATATTTAGCAAAGAACTTCCGGTTTGTAAAACATGTTTATAACTAATACGAGTAATATCAAATCTAAGAAACAATATATTTGTTTTTAAAAAATATATTTTTAACTTGATGTTTTTTGGTTGTATATTTTTTTATACGTACTGTTTATCTAAACTGAAGTTGATAAGAAACAATAAATTCTTAGGAGTATCACGTGCGTCTAGGCAAGCGACGAGTATTTCAGCTGAGTGCCGTTTGCTGGCAGACAGTAATTGGTATTTAACCATATTGACGAAACCTGTTTTATTTAGAACCTATATAATATCGATATTTTTCTAGCTAGGCAAATATATTTGTAACAATAAATTTAAAAAAATGTTTAAATACAACCTACATCGTCATAATTTTCAGTGGTTTCGGACCACTAAAAAAATATTTTAACAACGCTAGCTGGACATAGGATTTTTTTTAGTTTCTCTTTTCTAGAATTGATTTTATCTGCCTCCACCTCTTTTAAGATTTTTGCAGATAATGAAGGGGTGAAAATTGTATTCTGACTATGTTACCATATATATAAGCATAATATTATTATTTTTACATACATACATACATATCATCACGCCATATCCCTTGCAGGGTAGGCAGAGAGAACAGAGTGCCAGAGAACTCTATCTCTGCATACTTCACTCGCTTCCTCAACATTCATAATTCTCTTCATACACGCTCGCCGGTTTCGGAGACTCTTGACTCCACCTTCCTTCAGTACATGACCGATCTGGTCTAGGTAGGTTAGTCTCGGTCTCCCTCGGTACCTACATCCTTCCACTTTCGCATTGTATATCTTCTTAACCAGGCGTTCGTTCGGCATTCTTTCCACATGTCCGAACCATCGGAGCATTCCCTTTCGCATCTTTACACCAATACTCTCTTTCACACCTACTCGCTCTCTTACGTCGTCGTTACGAATGCGGTCGGTCAGCCTAACTCCACAGATTTTCCGCAGAGATCGCATTTCGACCGCATTAATTTTACTATCATACTCTTTTCTGCATACCCAACTCTCGCTTCCATACAGTAATGTTGGGACAAGCACTGCGTTATGTATTGCTACACGTGCCTTCTGGCTGAGGTGGTGGCTGCCGAGAAGTTGCCCCAACGCTCCGTTCACTCTATTTCCCGCATTCACTCTTCGCTCTATATCAGTGATGTACCTTCCATCTCGGCTAAATCCACATCCAAGATATACAAATTCATCCACTTGCTCTAGTACATCATTACCTATTGTTACTCTTGCATCTGTTCTGGTTTTATCTCTTTCAAAGACCATTATTTTGGTTTTGCTCACATTCACGCGTAGACCCCTTTTCTTACAATCTTCTGTCATTGTGTCGACTAGGGTCTGCAGGTCAATCGCTGACTGTGCCAGCAGGACTGCATCATCTGCATAAAGCAGAGCAGTGACCACTGAGTCGCCCATCTGGACTCCCACATTCATATCGTTCAACCTTTGGAGACATTTATCCAGATATATGATAAACAGCCTGGCTGACAGAACGCACCCCTGCTTAACGCCGATATTGACGTCAAACCAAGGCGACATTCCATCATCCAGCCGCACACAGGCTCTACAGCCTATTATTTTTATTATTATTTTTATTATTTTTTTTTATTATTTTTTTTATGCCTATTATTTTTATTTTTATTATTATTTATATTTTTATTATTATTTTTATTGTAAGAAAAGGGGTCTACGCGTGAATGTGAGCAAAACCAAAATAATGGTCTTTGAAAGAGATAAAGCCAGAACAGATGTAAGAGTAACAATAGGTAATGATGTACTAGAGCAAGTGGATGAATTTGTATATCTTGGATGTGGATTTAGCCGAGATGGACGGTACACCACTGATATAGAGCGAAGAGTGAATGCGGGAAATAGAGTGAACGGAGCGTTGGGGCAACTTCTCGGCAGCCACCACCTCAGCCAGAAGGCACGTGTAGCAATACATAACGCAGTGCCTGTCCCAACATTACTGTATGGAAGCGAGAGTTGGGTATGCAGAAAAGAGTATGAAAGTAAAATTAATGCGGTCGAAATGCGATCTCTTCGGAAAATCTGTGGAGTTAGGCTGACCGACCGCATTCGTAACGACGACGTAAGAGAGCGAGTAGGTATGAAAGAGAGTATTGGTGTAAAGATGCGAAAGGGAATGCTCCGATGGTTCGGACATGTGGAAAGAATGCCGAACGAACGTCTGGTTAAGAAGATATACAATGCGAAAGTGGAAGGATGTAGGTACCGAGGGAGACCGAGACTAACCTACCTAGACCAAATCGGTCAGGTACTGAAGGAAGGTGGAGTCAAGAGTCTCCGAAACCGGCGAGCGTGTATGAAGAGAATTATGAATGTTGAGGAAGCGAGTGAAGTATGCAGAGATAGATTTCTCTGGCACTCTGTTCTCTCTGCCTACCCTGCAAGGGATATGGTGTGATGATATGTATGTGTATGTATGTATGTATTATTATTTTTTTATTGATTATGGTGGCAAATGAGCAAGCAGCACTCCTGATGGTAAGTGTCACTGCCACCCATGGACCTTTGCAATACTAAGGGTATAGCTTGGGCCCCTGCCTACCAATAAAATCCCCAAACCCACCCAGTTGGGCTTAAAATTAAAGGCTTTCCTATATCTTTTTATAGACTTTTAGTTCTGTCTCATGTATATAGATACAAGGTGGAGACGACCATACGACAATAATTTTAATGTAGTGTATCTGATGACTTGCCCAGCCGGTATACAAACTTTGAATATAATATGTCGTATAGTTTAGCTACAGCACATTATTTTGTATTATTAACATTTACCCCACTCTGTATAAAAAATTAAAATTATTTGCCTATCACTACGAGATCAATGACCTCCCGGGCTGCATTGGTATCAATTAATATGAAGGTAGTACCTACATATCGCCATGTTTACCACTTCAAGTCTTCGCCAAACGCAATAGAAATCAATACATATTATACCTTATTCCTGAGTCTTAAGATCCATATAAACCGTGTCATCAGACTTAAATAAGAAATTTGAAACTACCTAATGCGGCATAATGAAAGAAGATCTCGGTTTCATCAAGGTCAACTAAATGTGCGAAAGAGACAATTTTTTTTTGTTTCACTTTATTGTTCAAAAGTATTATACCCATGGAAGTAATAAGTACTCTGTACAACAGGAATGAGCTGTTGTCGCAAAATTGAAGCCGAGCGAGAGCTCAGAACTGTACCTTTTATCCCTCTCTGGCGATGGTGACCATATTGAAATATGATTTAAGGACAATAATTATAAAAAATATTTGTGATCTGACGTCAGCAGATCATTACTTCAGATGGATTTCAATCGAAGATGCTAATTATAAACTTGCCCTTTGTGGCACTATACATTTCCTGTTTTTGCTCGCTTTTCACACTCGCGTCATATAGGTAGGTACTTATCTACTGGTCCTTGTGGGACACGACATGCAGCTGGACTGAGATAAAATTACAATAAGCTGGTGTGTGGTATATTTAATTAAGAAAAAACAGTTAAGTTTACATTTAAGTTTAATTCTAAATCAGACATTGCTAAATAAGACAGTCTTGTGAAGTTTCTGCCGCAAACCCAGCTTATTCCTTATATGTTTCATTGATTCTAATTTTGCATTGAGTTAAACGTAAATTGAGATATGAATTCGCTAACGCCTTCACCAATAGAATATCATGTGGATCTTCAAATATAGATAGAGGAGGATGTGCTGATTCTAACGATGTATGTAGTTTGCTATAAAATTCTCGGACGACATGATAATTTTATTTTTGTTTACGTTTTTTAACGATTTATTTAATAATGTAATAAACAGTGTTCTATGGTGTTGTGATCCAATAACACCACACAATTTGAACAAGAAATTTTGTGAATCATCCCATTCACGATATATTCAGCAATATAAAAAATAATGTTCAGTTTAAAATCTGAAACACAAGCGTTATCTACGAGATCTAACAAATCATCTATTGATGTCGATCATGTCGACTGATCTTTATTACATTCTTCCACAATAGCTTTCTTTTTGTTCCTAAATTTTCTAAAGAACTTAATGTTAGGGACATTAAGATCTTTAGGAAATTTGAAATCTAAACAAAGTTATTTTCATAAAAAAATAAAAAATACATAGGTATTTAAGTTATTTGTTCTTGAACTAGGATTGAATAGTCATGCATGGTCACCATAATTCTTCACTAACAAATTATGTTATTATTATTGTTTACGATTTCATGTGGGGTTGTCAGGTCAGGTATCTGTATTTCATACATATAAAAGAAAACCTATACCCCAATCGCAAAATGTTTGCGTTAATAAGGTTTTACACTTAATATTGCAACAAATAATATTGCTTTAATATGTCGTTAATAAATTATTATTTATTTTTAAAAATATTTTAGAAGTAAATGTTTTTACTTCATTACATTACATCAATCGCATATTTTTCTACCAACAAGGAAAGGATTGAAATCAACATAACTCTGGCAATTCTAAGTCCACTGTTAGAACGGGACACAGGGTTCACTGGTTGCCCTCTCACTCGGCTTCATTTTTATTTTGCGCGCAACAAGACTCTTACTACCTTAGCATAAGGTTTTATTTTCTTTATTTTTGCTGCAAGATGCACAGATAGAGTTCATTCCTGTTGTACAGAGTACTTATTACTTCCATGATTATACCTAATAGGTCTGTAGGTCAGTGTGGCATCGTGATCCTGTGACGTGAACGTCGCGTCGCATGCGGTATTGACGATTTGCAAATTGTGACTTTCGAAAACCCCGATTTCTTATACAATGTAATGTGGAGTGATGAAAGTACATTTACAAGGAACGGACTATGGAACCGCCAAAATCTCCGGTACTGGAGTCACCAAAATCCACATCTAACACGAGAGAGTTCGCACCAATACAGGTTTGCCGTCAATGTGTAGGCTGGTATACACAGGGATACTATAATTGGACCAATTTTTATTGATGCAAATTTAAATGCGGCAAAGTTTCTAGAATTAATTAACGGGCCTGTTACTGAGTATATGGACGACCTTTTTCTAGACGTGCGTAGACAGATGTGGTACCAACTAGACGGTGCGCCTGCACATTCCGTGGTTGCTGCTAGAGAGTGTTTGTCTGGAATTTTCGGACATCAGTGGATTGGTCGGTATGGGCCAACACGGTGGCCAGTGCGGTCACCAGATCTCACACCATTGGACTTTTTCTTGTGGGGTTATGTGAAAGATGATGTTTATTTAACAGACGTTGATAATGTGGAGGACTTAAAAAATAGAATTGTACGATCTTTCGACAAGTTAAAATACATCGCCGTCAATGGGGACCTGTTAA
The DNA here is from genome assembly GCA_905163515.2 of Lymantria monacha. Classification (NCBI taxonomy): domain Eukaryota; kingdom Metazoa; phylum Arthropoda; class Insecta; order Lepidoptera; family Erebidae; genus Lymantria; species Lymantria monacha. The sequence continues at coordinate 23,404,174 of LR991082.1, forward strand.
CAAGAGTTCGGTATAATATTTTAAGACGATATAATTTGTGCGTTCGGGTCCATAGCATACATATCGAAAATTTAAAAGTTTAAGGACCAAGTGAATTATTAAAGTTATCGTGATTATAAATTTAATAAAATAATCAAGTGAGAATGAATACCGCCCAAAACCTTAGGTGTAGGTATTTTATTTACCTACGTTCCAAAGTCGTAAAATATGACACGACGTCGCTCGCCGCTTGCACGCCGTCTACAGGTTAGTGAACTAATATTTACAAACGTGTTCTATTTTGTTTCAATATTTATGATAAAAAGTTTGTTTGAAAAAAATGTTTTTTAAATTTCCATGTGAGCACTTTTTTGATAGTTTCAAAATACTCCTATACACTAGTATTGACGGTGATTTCATTTATTGTCGTATTGACATGTCCACTCTGTATATATAAGATATTTCCACCTATGTATTGACTCATCACGATATCTACAAACCACACCATAAGGCCTACAAACCATAAGGAACCATAAGGAACCATAAGGCCATATAATGGAACCATAAGGCCTACAAACCTCAAATTTGGTAGGAATATTTCTTTCGCCGAGTAAAGGTCAGCTAAGAACGGATTTTACGAAATTATATCCCTAAGGGAGTGAAAAAGCAGGGTAAAGTTTGTATGGGACAACGTGATTCCTTGGTCCAATCTATTTCAAATTTTGCATAAACATTCTTTAACAGAATTGATGAAAGATGTGATTCATATTTTATTGAGACTTATCTCCTAACTGGGTTAAAAAGGGGTGGAAAGTTATTTTAGGGGTGATTTGCTTTAAAGATGATATCAATACTTCTTAGTGATTTTGATTTAAAAGACATTTTATTTTGACACATGTTTGAAAACTCAATTCGATTATATTCAAAAAACCGGCTAAGAGTGACTCGGAGTCGCGCACGAAGGGTTACGTACCATTATCTATAAATGGCAAAATAATCATGCTTGTTATATGGAGGCTTAAATTCTCTATTTATTTTATTTTAATTTAATTATTTATTTCTGTTCTCTCTGCCTACCCTGCAAGGGATATGGCGTGATGATATGTATGTGTATGTATGTATGTATTTATTTCTAAAGGGAATATATTACTAAATACTCTGTGAATATTTCAAACGACTACCTATTTTTGTTATCAATATCGAGCAAAAACCTTACCTTTGTTGTGTGGGAGCCCCCTTAAATATTTATTTTATTGTTTTTTAGTATTTGTTGTTGTAGCGGCAAAAGAAATTCATCATTTGTGAAAATTTCAACTGTCCAACTATCACGGTTCATGAGAGCAACCTGGTGACAGACAGGCTAAGCAACGGATGGACAGCAGAGTCTTAGTAATAGGGTCCTGTTTTATCTTTTGGGTATGGAACTCTAAAAAAGTTGATGTCACATAAACGTTCTTCTTCTACTCTTTGTGTATTGGCAATCAGCTACTTATACGAGCTATTGGTGCCAGTGTCAAGTTATAATTATTTTTACGTTTTTAGTCTTTCAGGTTAGTCATTGTCTAAGTCAAAATGTCACCATCAACAGTGCTATGGCTACACTGTTAATGGTATCTTGTGGAAATTTTGATGGAAAATGAAAACGTTGTAACTTTTATATACACTTTTATATGATATTCACTATATCCCAGTAATTCCGCCGCATTATCATCACAGCCCATATATCATCCATGCACTCTTAAAGTACTTAACCGATTATAATCAAATTTGCATAATATGTGTAGTTTGATCCAACTTAAAAGATAGGATAGCTTCCATCTCAATTTATAGTCACAATATTATTTTATTGAAAATTATTTGTCTATTATTTGACAGTCACAATTATCTGTTATCTCCAAACGATTCTAACAGATGGTGATATCGGTTGACTGGATTGAGTAAGTATTTAATAGATGTCGCTATGTTAAACGTAGAAACGTTTCAAATAAGCTACAATTTATTAGCACAACCACCACGTGTTACTGAGACTACCTTAGCCACAGCAACGCGTGGCCGAGTCTGCTAGTCTATATATAATTCTTTAGTACAGTCATCCTACATTGTATTTTTATTATTCATCGAAATATTAAGTATGTAGACGAAAGGGTCAGTCATGAGGAATATAAATGCGGATATAAAGTTGCAAATGACCGTATTGAAAGTAATCACAATTACCCTCACACCTATGTACACCAATCATAACTCACACTTGAACTGTGAACTCACAGGACAGACCCAGGCAATCGCCTTTGCACATATAACTATATGGTATGGATGGATGACACAGGATTGTCCTTCCCGTGCAACTACGAGACAAGACTACAACCGGCGACACTCCTTTACCTGCCTGTGGATTCCTCAGCCAAATCGCCAAAGGATTCACGTATGATAAACGGAAGTACCGTCACGGCCAACCCTGACTATCGCACGTCCTCGTGCGCATACTTGTCTCGTACAAATTGCCTGCAAACTTACAAAAATGCATTGGTGTTAGCTCGTCCATGCCTGACTTTAGATTAACTGAAACATTCAGTAGTTTAGTGAAATAATTAGTAGCGTAACGCTATTGTAACAGGCCTTGAAGGAGTTACAAATGCCGCACTAAGACACTTTTCCTCAAAAACCACGGTAGCGCTCACTCGCATCTTCAATGGCAGAATGAGATTAGGACATTTCCCATCCCAGTGGAAAATAGGGCTGGCCGGGACACCCCCCTTTTTTTTTTTTTTTTTTTTTTTTTTTTATTGGTGGGCTATGGGTGCGTCTCGCCCCGCCGAATCGGTCCGGGGTGACGGAAAAGGCAGCGCGTGACCCCATAGACCCACCGTAAAACCTTCTCTCTTCGCCGTGCGAGCGGACCACCGGTACTCGATTTTAACTTCGGTGGCCCGCCCGGCAACCGGGACACCCCCCTGGGACCTAGAGGCGGAGATGCTCTCCGACCTCTACTGGCGGGTAACCTCAGAGCGCGACGAGGGTGGCTCCCCATCGTCTAACGAGTTAGCCACCTGGCGTGAGGACGCCCGCCGAGACGTCATCGCCCGTTGGGTTACGTGGCTGGAGAGGCCTAGACACGGTATTGTTACCGTTGAGGCACTCCGGCCCGTACTGATGGAGTAGATGGAGCAGCGGCACGGAGTCCTCTCCTTTCGGCTGGTGCAGGTATTGTCGGGGCATGGTTGTTTCGGTTTGTACCTGCACACGGTCGCGTATAGGGAGTGGACTCCGTCCTGCCACCAATGCAGTAGTGACGAGGACACGGCGCAACATACGCTGGAGGTATGTCCGAGCTGGGATGGGCAGCGCCGTGACCTCGTCGCTGTTATCGGTGCCGACCTGACGCTGCCGGCTGTCGCGAAAGCGATGGTCGACAGCGTCAGGAACTGGGACGCGGTCGTCGCTTTCTGCAAGGCTGTCATCTCGCAGAAGGAGGCAGCGGAACGAGTCCGGGAAAATTCCCGTGACCCGGGCCGCCGTCAGCGGCTGGAGCGGCGCAGGCGCGAACTCTACAGCCCACACTCTACAGCCCTCTAAGTAACGAGATTAACTAATTAAATGGCAACCAGTCATAACAAGAAGAATACGTACAATAAAGTGTGGCACGAAGGTCAGCTACACAAACTGTCGATGACCACGCTTCCCACGAAGATCATCAGCGTCCTCTATTCATTCCTCGCAATTAGGAGATTTATAATGGAATTATAACCAGTCCAATCCACCGAGAAATGCTGGGTCTATCTTAAGACCAAGACTGTCAGTAAGAACGAAACTAGGGCTCTATAAAAGTACATACACTCTCGCCTCCTATATGCAGCTCCGGGGAAGTACCCATACGCGTCGAATATCAACAAAAATAAATATTCAAGCATAAGAAAATCTATGCCTGCGAACGATTGTTGAAGCTCCAAGATACGTCCACAACATCACTATCGCGAACGATATGCATGATAGCAATATCGTTTCGTGAAGCATCTCATTACTAGAATGTTTGAAAAAACAGAAGATTACGATCACAAAAATCTTAAGAATATCGAACCCTTGCATGCCAGACCACCAGATGAAAGAAAAAAAAAGGAAAATGAAACCTTACTCAAAAAAAATAATATTTACAAAAGAAACCATAAGAAAAGATAACCACTAGCACAAGTGGCGAAGCTGTCGGCCTTCCGTGCCCGGCTGGTGATTGGCTTGCTGAGCCTCCACTGGGTTAACCAGTGGTCTCACATGGCAAGGTCCAATCGCACGAGCACAAAGTGGAAACCGCAAATTATACGTCACACAGACTCTCCAAAAGTCGCCGTACAGGTGCAGTAACCAGCCATAGAAAGAGTAGTAGAAGATATCCACCGAATACTATTGCAACAACTCACGACATGGGTCGGGGACCCCTTTTTTTTTTTTTTTTTTTTTTTTTTTTATTGGTGGGCTATGGGTGCGTCTCGCCCCGCTGAATCGGTCCGGGGTGACGGAAAGGCGGCGCGTGACCCCATAGACCCACCGTAAAACCTTCTCTCTTCGCCGTGCGAGCGGACCACCGGTACTCGATTTTAACTTCGGTGGCCGGGTTCGGGGACCCCTCGATAGTTCTCTAATATAAATTGTACTGCTAGGACCGGGCGTATGGAGGCCCTTCGACCTATTAGCAATTCCACGTGGCGTGGACCGGGCATATAAAGCCCATGCGACTAGCCTTAACTAAATACAGCGCGGACCAGGCACATAAAGCCCTTGCGACCAGCCTTCACTGAATACGGCGTGGACCGGACACATGAAGCCCTTACGACCAGCCTTCACCAAATACGGCGTGGACCGGGCACATGAAGCCCTTACGACCAGCCTTCCCTAAATACTACAGGGCCCGGACGTATGGAGCCCTTACGACCAACATTCTGCAACAAGAACGTGAGCCGGGCATACTAGGCCCATTTCGACCAGTCACTCCGCTGTTCAAGGCTTCTCCATCCTTTACAGTAACAATTTATTTCCTTCATCAAAAATTATCATCAAATTTTTGACTACCTTCAAATTGATCACATCACACATGCAAAAAATTTAAAAATCTCTGCCCAAAGGGATTATCACTTGATATACAAAATCTTACGATCCCGATCTAGGCTCATACGTACACGACTACGTTATCTACGCGGCATCGGTATATTTGTATCACTTAACACGCGCTCAAAATTAATCTTAAACGTAGGGTAGATATGAAAACGAAACCTTTTAAATTTAGATGACCAAACTGAGTAAGATGGTTATAGGCTTGGGTACTTTATCCCACACTTCTGGTGTAGACGAATGGGTCAGTCATGAGGAATATAAATGCGGATATAAAGTTGCAAATGACCGTATTGCAAGTGATCGCAATTACCCTCACACCTATGTACACCAATCACAACTCACACTTGAACTGTGAACTCACAGGACAGATCCAGGCAACTCAGACAGACCCTCTCACACGAGTGACAGCATGAGAAAGGCCCATATAGCTGACGTTAGAAAGTTAGTATGCGATATACGACAACTATGTGCACCGTGCCACACGCGGGCCTAGACTGCCGAATGGAGGTCGCTCGTTTAGTTTTATTCATCTCTTAAACAAGTTTGTGTTAGGTGGCGCGATTAGTGAATACTTCGTTAACACGTTTCCGCTTAGCACGTACGATAAACGGAAGTACCATCAAGTAAATATTTATGAAGATTAATAATAATGTGTGGATATAATAACATTTATAAGAATTGTTATAAATATGGTAATATCAAGAAGTATCAAGAATCGAGAAATCTGTTGCAATATAATTTCGCACAATACTCGTTATAAAAATCACTAACTTGACAATTCCTAACATTTCTAAATAACATAATTCCTTAAAAGCGATAGAAAATAATGCAACTGTCTCTCAACAAATATAATGTAGGTACTTACAAGTAAAATCAGTATATGACAGTAACACAATCGTAATAAAGAAATATTAAATATAAATTAATTTAACTGGAGGCGCAGCGTACTAAAGGTATTATTTAATCGAAAATTAATTTAAAAAATAGTATCGTTTTAAAAATAACTTACTGCACCGCTAACCTTCGAGTTTCAATTATACAACTAGGTGCAGGTGACATTTTTATTAAGTTTTTAATTGACAACAAACGATAATAATAATTATTACTCACTTCACCACAATCAAAATCTAAATTGAAACATTCAATTCTACTTAATTGGTTTCTTATTTAAATTAAAATAACTATATATAACTTAAATTAATTACAGATAGTTCTATAATTAATTTCGTATATTCTGCTATGAAGTACGAAATTAAATAAGGTTTTAATTTCTGTAAATTTGTCTTGTCTCAAGAAAACCGCAATTGAGTAATCGTATAATAATAGTGTCACTCGTACACACAATTGCCTCATTATATGACTGAGCATATTTTGTTTAAGTAATAAAGAGTATTAGGACGTTTATAAAGGCATTTGTGTTCAGTAGAGGATGAGAAGTTTGTACGTGAGAAGGATAATATTGTCATTTCAGATTACCCCCGCTTCAGATACTTGGCTGGAGGGCCGGAGCTCGTGAACGTTGGCGGTGTTATGCAAATAAAAGACTCTAATATTACCATTTTGTAGGGCAATTTAAGCTCCATAATTTAATTTTATGATGGTCTCGTAATGAACAATTCTGTCATTGCTAATTATTGCATCTTATTATTTAAAAAGGTAAATGATAAATTAGACAACTGGCCTTGTTTTTTTATTATGTTTTTGTTTAATAAACATTGAGTGTGACTTTTTTAATTAGTAATATATCTTAGTACTAATTTTATTTACGTGATGATTTTATTATTAACGTATTCTTCCTAGTTTTTTTACATGGGTGAACTATGTAGTATTCTTTTTTTATTGCTTATGGTGGCAAACGAGTAAGAAGCAGACCTGGTAAGTATTACTGCTTCCCATGGAACATTGCAATACCGAGTATAGCTAGGCCGCTGCCTACCAATAAAAACCCCAAACCCATCCAGTTAGGCTTCGGGCTCTCTCGCTCACTGAACGAAGCGCAATAGCACATTGTCATTACTCAAACGTCGATCTTCTGCAAGAGTGTGGTACTACCCCAGAGGCACAGGCCTGCGGCTGTAGACAGATAACTGTCAACAGCGTGGTCCTTTTTTTTGGCGATGGTCTACGGTACGTCACGCCCTGAAATCCGTCCGGGGCGACAGAGAAGCGGCGCATGATCCCGTAGACCTGACTTACAATATACATCTCGACGCTGTACGGGTGGTCACTGGAACGCGGTCTTTTTCTTCAGTGGCCCACCCGGTGGACTCTTGCGGGTATCCTTTCAAGTCGACGCCCCGTCGTCACGACCTGAGTGTATCTCGTTGTCAGGGCGTCGTCCTCACGCGGTGGCCTCGCTCCAAGGGCGACCGGTCTAGTCCCTGGTCCGATCACCCACTGCCGAGGCATAACAGCGTGTTCCTACCACAAATATCTCCATAACGAACATAGTCATGCGACTATGTTCACAGTAGTTGAGTTAACATAAAGACCTATTTTCTACATAATTGTAATTTGTATTATGTACAAAATTGAGATAGAATTTAGATATATTATATGACACTCGCAAGTCCTGAAAGTTCCACACCAAACTTTGCATAGAAGTCTGACATTCACGAGTTTAACTAAATATATCCACAAGCAAACTTACGGTTGGTATTATTCGTAGCTGCCACTACACGGCACTGGCTAATTTTTTCCTAAAGTTTTCATGCTTTATTTTCATAGCTAAGATTTTATTTCGTTTAAATATATATGTATTGCTTTTGTTAATTAGATTTTTAGAAACTAATATTATTATTATGAACAATGTTTTTTATAAATATTAGAGCTTATGTTCATTATTATTATTTTATAAATATCATTATAATAGCTGTATAGTAGCGGCTATGAATACTACCAACCCTTAGTTTGCTCGTGGATGTCGTTAAAGACGATTAAGAGCCTTATAACGACCTGGGCCAACTCCATCTGATGCCGTTTGGTCAATAATTACATTACCAAGGAGGGTTAACCTCGCCGGGCGGGCCACCGAAGTCAAAGATCGGGTACCGGTGGCCCGCTCGCACGGCGAAGAGAGGAGTTTTACGGTGGGTCTATGGGGTCACGCGCCGCCTTTCCGTCACCCCGGACTGATTTGGCGGGGCGAGACGCATCCATAGCCCACCAAAAAAAAAAAGGAGAGTTAACCTCTGGCAGGCGGCCGATCATAAAACTATTGCCAATAACTCTGTATAATATGTACTATAAAAGAAGAGTAGGTACATATTGTATCGACCCCGAGTAAATGGGATAAGAGTAGGAGAATGATGATGATGATTTTCTAAATATTATTAGTACGTAGGTACTAAGTAATTTAAAGACTGACCGGTGGCTTTTAAATAATTTATAGTTAGATTTATTTTTCGTTCAGATTTGATTTCAAACTATTATGATCATAAATACTCATGAAATTACGAGATTTATACCATTTATTTTATTATTTATTAGTGGTACGATCACGCTGTGGACAGTTCTCTGTATACAGCCGCGGGTCGGATCGTCTGGGGTAGTACCACACTCTCGCAGAAGATCGTCGTCTGAGTAATGGCAATATGCTATTGCGCTACATTCGGTGAGCGAGTGAGCCGGAAGCCCAACCGGAGTGGGTTAGGTCTTGTATTGGAAGGCGGCGGTCTAGATATACCCTTGGTATTGCAAAGGTATATGTGCGGCAGTGACACTTATTATCAGGCATGCTGTCTGCTCGTTTGCCACCATAAACAATAAAAAAACTTACGAGCTACTGCTCAGTTCTTCAGTGATCAAGGCGCTTGTGAGTATTAGTTCAGATACTATACCAATTGTCATAGATTTTCAAAACAATCTAGACATACCATGCTTCCCAATGCATGAATTTGTGTAACCATGCGATGTCTTACGAATTTGTTATAAGCCCTTCCGTCACTAGAATACCTATAATAACCTATTTGTTAATCTAAGATGCCAAATATATTATATTACTAAACAGTCATACTTTCAATAGTGGTAAGACAATACTGTTGACAGTTTTCTGTCTACAGCCGCGGGCCAGTCCATCTGGGTTAGTACCACACTCTCGCAGAAGATCGACGTCTGAGTAATGGCAATGTGCTATTGCGCTTTGTTCGGTGAGCGAGAGAGCTGGCAGTCCAACTGGGTGGTTTTGAGGATTGTATTGGTAGGCAGCGACCTAGGCTATACCTAGGCCCTTGGTATTGAAAAGGTCCATGGGCGGCAGTGAAACTTACCATCAGGTGTTCTACTTGTTCGTTTGCCACCATCAAATAAGAAAAAAAACTAAATTTTATTTAAATTACTGAAATTTAGCATTTAATATGCTTAATCATTTATAAAATCCGATTACGAAATGAAAAATGATGTCGCAAGCGGGATTCGAACCCGCGCCTATTGGGATTCCGGCCCAATCGTGCTGCCACTACACTACCGCGACTAATTGTAGGACATGCAAATTTCATTTTCGTATTGTATTTACGTCTTAAGGTGACGGTGTGCTATCTACCCGACAATGTTTACATATTGTTATAGGCTTAATACTTCAAACTTTACAGTTAGAATTGTATTAAACGATGACACAACCTTGTTATTTAAATTACTGAAATTTAGCATTTAATATGCTTAATCATTTATAAAATCCGATTACGAAATGAAAAATGATGTCGCAAGCGGGATTCGAACCCGCGCCTATTGGGATTCCGGCCCAATCGTGCTGCCACTACATTCATTCATTTTTCATTTCGTAATCGGATTTTATAAATGATTAAGCATATTAAATGCTAAATTTTATTGTTTACTTTACTATAAAACTGTAACTATTTATCTCTACATCCTTACAAACTTTTAAATTACAATCTTAATAGATTCGGTAATAATTAAAAATAATTCGATAATCATACTAATATTATAAATGTTAAAGTTGATGAATATATTTGTATGTTTAAATACTTGTTACTCAATCACGCCTAAACTGTTGAACCGATTTTGATGAAAATTGGCATGTACAAGTAGATAGACCCTTTCCTGAAATAAGTACATAAAACTGCACACGTCGATTGCACAGATGGTGTAACGGTTAAGATACCGACCTACCATGGCACTGACATGCGTTCCTTTGTGTGGTCAACAAATTGTTTTTCTAAGTCTGGGTGTGTTTTATATACGTTAAATTAAGTGTTTGTGAAGTCCACCGCAATAGAAGGGCCATTTCCTTAGTGCCGGGTAATGTGTTTAAAATAACAGTAATGTAGTCTTTTACAATAATAATTAAACTTTGTGACCATATTTAAGCTATCACATATGCTATGTTCCTAACCTCACACATGGGCCGAATGTATAGGCACTGAATTTATTTTCTCTGGAATTTAAAATTCCTCAAATTCAATTATACATAACTAATTAATCTTTACTAATATTATGAATGCGAAAGTAACTCTGTTTGTCTGTCGCTCTTTCACGCCAAAACTACTGAACCAATCTAAATGAAATTTGGTACATAGATAGTCTAGAGCCTGATAAAGGACATAGGCTACTTTTTAATGCAAAAAAAGGGTTCTAAAGGGGTAGAAAAGTTACAAGGAAGTATCATAATTTTTAAAGCCAGAAGCTTAAAACTTATTTTTAGGCTATTGATTAGATATAAATAGATATGACATTAAAAGTTTGTAAAAAATTACCCTTAAAGGGTAAAATAAAAATAAGGTGTGAAAATTTTTAGGAAAGTAACCTTTTACGCAGACGAAGCCGCGGGCAGAAGCTAAAAGCAAAATTAAAAACTGTATGTCTAAAGTACATCGTGGTGAGTTCTATTCAATGACACTGAATAACATGCTTATTACATTTAAAATTAAATATTCAATGTAAATTTGTATATAATTGGAAATGGTAATTCGAATATACAAGCTATCGTTAATATAATAAAATATATGAAATATACCTTTGAGAAATTTACGAAATCTAATCAAATCGTATTCAACACCAGTGCGAGTTAATACATATTTAATATGACGGCATATAATTGAGTAAATTAATGAAAATCTTGACTTCGTTGACATGCATGAATCGAGCCCGTGCGTGAAGTACTCCTAATTGAATGGCTGGCTATATCTATATTATTTGCATAATGCGAAACTCTGTATGTTGCTCTTGTATTAAATTACGAAAGCCAAACACACAAAATTTTACCATTTTCATAAATTTTCCGTGCAAAGGATTCGATCTCATTATAAAATAATGATTGTTAAAGCTGTTTTTTTTTCATACTCGCTTAATATTTGTTATATTAAAAGAATGAACAATATTTATCATCATTCTCTTACTCCTACCCCAATTACTTGGGGTCGATACAATATGTACTCTTATTTCATAGTAGGTACCTACATATTGTAAAAGTTATTGGCAATAGTTTTGTGACGAGCCGCTTGCTAGACGTCAACCCTCCTTGGGAATGTAGTTGTTGACCAAACGTAACAGATGTAGCTGGCCCAGGTCGTTATAAGACTCTTAGTCGTCTTTTACGACATCCACGAGCAAATTAAGAGTTAGTTAGTATTCGTAGCCGCTATCACACAGCTGACTGATATGAACAATATTTACGTACAAACAAAAGCAGATCAGTAAAACTTGACTGCACATATGGCGTAGTGGTTAAGATACCGTCCTTCCGTGCCAGTGCCGTGGCTTCGATTCCTACGTAGGACAATACTTTGTGCCATTCACAAAGTGTTGTTCTGGGTCTGGGTATAAGTTGTCTGAGTTAATTATATGTTTGTAAATTGCCCCGTAATACAAGGATTATTTCCTTACTGCTGGGTCGTATCATTAAAAAAAAAACCATAGTCAATGATTTGGTCAGCTATTAAATATTTCTATATCGCATATTTAATAGCAAGACTGTTTCTTTTCTGGTGTATTATCTCTCATTTATTAATTGAGCTGCATGGTGTAAATACAACAATGACATGGATTGGACATCCGAAATGCAGCTCTATTAGGCAACCATCAAAACCAATGGTCTTTAGGGCTGTACGCGCAGCTGGCCACTGACGACAAGTGCACGCTGCTCCGGTGGCCGGTCCAACGACGAAGGCGATGTTCAAGAGTGGGTTATGGGTGAGCGTGCTTACGCCCCTCTGTCGCCCCGGACAGTGGTTCGATGAGCGCGACGACCGTAGCCCAGCCCACAAAAAAAAAAAAGGGCTGTACGCGCATACCGCTCGCGAAATCCACTGAAAGGATGTGTGCGTTAGCCAGGATCATTCGATGAGACTTCAAAATGGAGATGCTCGCTGGACATGTTTGTGTTCCGGTTTAAGACTAACCGATTGGTGATGATGGAGTGAATAGAATAGTCTGTACCAAGCCTGTACGTCCCTGCCAGGAGTCACTCATGCCGCCTTAAGCGAGTTTATGAGTAATCGAAACAGGGACAGTTCTGCCCTATCGCATCTTACGTAGATATTATGAAATGCGTTAATTTTACATAACATTACAATATTTATATGGAATCGGTGTGTAATATTAATTCTTTTAAAAAAGCCTACATATTTGAGTTAGGAACGTTTCCCAAAAACACCACACTTTATTAGCATATCATTTACAATGGCACAGCAAAAGAAGGCTTTGATTAGCATCGTACTTTTAATCATTTTATTTGAGAAGGGTAGAAAAATGCTTTTGTTCAACACCCTTATAGTAGATTTTTCTATCAACGGCAACTCATTACATAATTACTATACAAAATACTCGCAATGCGCCTTTAACAGAAACAACTAATTAGATGTTATTATTAAGAACAAAGAACCAAGTCTTATCAAATTACGACGGAAGTCCATTAACTAATAAAAACAAAGAGACATAATGTTTAATTATGGAAAGTAATACTTCTTCTCTGCCAAGTAAATCCTAATGTTGAAACTAGCACGAGGAAGGAAGCGCAACTCATCATTCTCCTACTCTTATCCCAATTACTTGGGGTCGACACAATTTGTGCTCTTCTTTCATAGTACATATTGTAAAAGTTATTGGCAATAGTTTTATGACCGGCCGCCTGCCAGACGTCAACCCTCCTTGGGAATGTAATTATTGACCAAATGGCATCAGATGGAGTTGGCTCAGGTCGTTATAAGGGAGTAGACGCAACTATGGGAACAAAATGGACATAATATGTTACGCTGATCATATCTGATCGCATGCTTCCTTACCGTTCTACATCTCAGTCAACTATAAAACCACCGACATCGCCCTTGACTTCGAGTAAGATTAATATAGATTTTATTCCAGTCTGTCCAAGTAACGCTATTATTTGCTCAGGTTTCATAGTTGTGACGCTCGCGGAAAAATATATTGTATTTTTATGTATGCTATCTATAGCTGAAGGTGTGATAGGCTTCACTTATTTGCTTACATGCTGTTTTGCCTATATGCTATCTATTGCTGAAGATGTAATAGGATATACCTAGTTGAAAATGTTTTTCCTTCCTTAGCTTATATATATGTATATTGTGTCCAATATTTACACTCCACCATAATTTAACCCATTTGTATTTCCATATTTGTTTGTCTTGTAATTATGAGAAAAAAAATGGTGCCTATTATTGCACCACTAAATGGTATTTATGTGTTTTAAATAATAAATTCATAGGCAAGAAAAATTGAAGATAAGAAAGATTTTTTTTTTGTAAAATAAAGCATAGCTCTTTATAGATTTTCTAATAAAAATTCTCCACAACGCATTTCACTACTTTCATCTCAAGGTAAGGACTCAAAACTCGCAATGAGCAATCAGCTTACACTTCTACTAGTGACGCAGTACCAAAACAAACCTTTTGGAAACTCAAGCTTAAAATAACTAAACGGGAAAATATAAAACAATATACGGGCTCTGATGTTGTAACAGCGAGTATAAACAACACATTAGGCCAAGCATCTGCGTACCTTTATAGTAATTCAACTTTCATTTGGATGTTCTCACATTATGGTGGACTGCGTTTATTTTATTGCTTTGTACCCGAAGCGACACAAAATGCCAGTTAACTTTCGTTGGATAGCGTAGGTACAAAACCACAGACTGAAAATAGAATTTATTCGTGACAATTTATTTTTAATATGCCCCACATGGACAACACTTATAGCTTTAAATATCCCACGCAAATGCAGCTCGCATGCGACTTGAAATATTTTACATTTGAAATTGCTTTATTTTTTTTGTAGATTAAAAGAAGACAGTGATTTAATACATTTACAGTTAGCTGTATGTAACTTAGGTTTTACGTAATGGAGACGAATTTATCAAAAATAATTACAACCATTCTGAATTTTTAAATTTGTATTTATTTGTATTTATACTATTTTTTTTTTTATTGCTTATGGTGGCAAACGAGCACGCCTGATGCCGCCCTAACCGAGGCTTCAGGTGATCGGACCGGGGAATTGTCCAGTCACCCGACGTGAGGCCACCGCGTGAGGGCGACGCCTCGACGGCGAAAGCTGTCGGGGTGTCGACGAGAGAGGAACCCGAGAGGGCATACCGCTGGGCGGACCACCGAAGACAAAGATCGGGTACCGGTGGTCCGCTCGCACGGCGTAGAAGAGATGCTTGCAGGGTGGGTTAATGGGGTTGCGCGCCGCCTCTTCCGTCACCCCGGACCGATTTGGCGGGGTGCGACGTCCATAGCCCACCGCAAAAAAAAAAAATGGTGGCAAACGAGCAAGCAGCACACCTAATAAGGTAAGTGTCACTGCCACCCATGAACCTTTGCAATACCAAAGGTATAGCTAGGCCGCTGCCTACCAATACAAACCCCCAACCCACCCCAGTTGGGCTTCCGGTTGTCTTGCTCACTAAACGCATCATTGCTATTACTCAGACATCGATCTTCTGTGAGAGTGTGGTACTCGTAACCTCGGACGGACCGTCCCGCGGTTGTAAACAGAGAACTGTCCACAGCTTGGTCCTACCATTAGTAAAATATATAAATTGAAATTATTGTAGTAGTAATGGACTTGATTGATTAGAGTAAAGAGCTCATCATCGTCTCAACTCATCTATGTACTATTGCTGGTCTCGAGACTCCGTCGTAATAGGAGGTAAAATGACCTTTCGTATCACTTTGTTAAGACGGATTGACATAGAGGTTTATTTTGAGTTTTTCTTCTCTTGCACAGAACATCTGTTCATATCATATCCCTTATTGTTTTTAATAATTTCTTTAAAATGTACTAGGTGTTGGCAGAATATCAGCGCTATTTTATAAAATAAAATAGCCAAAGCTGAGCCAATAGCATTTTTTGTTTCTCATTAATGTCATTTTATACCAGAAGTTGTTTTCTTAAGTTATGTTTATTTTTATTAGTTTTTAACGAGAACAAAATAAATGTTTTTCATTCTTTCTTTCTTTTTCTTTCTTTCTTTTTCTTTCTTTCTTTTTCTTTCTTTCTTTTTCTTTCTTTCTTTCTTATTATCATCTTTTATGACAACCACGAGCAATATAGAGGCGGGGCGGTGAATGGTATTCTTACTCCATCACCATATGAAAATCAACAGTTCATATTAGTCAAATAGTGGTAGGGCCACACTGTAAAAAAAATATTGCAATAAATATATTTTATTTTGTTTTTAATCATTCTCATCAAAAATATATATACATATAATAAATAGCACTGAGATCCATTAAACAGATCAGTAATTAATCATATCATCAGACAAAACATTGAATAAAACGGGATATAAAACCGTTAGCAACAAATTTCAATTTCTTTTGAATTTATCATTTACATTATAAAGGTGATTGAAGTTGTTATAATTAGTATAAACGACCCTGTTAGCTAAACGCTCTTCTTAATGTTCGTGAGCTCCCATTCAGAGAGTTAAAAAGACAACTTCCAAAATAATGAACCTATTTAAATATAGCATACTAAAAGTTTTAATGCATTAATTAAACACAAGGAAGTTTTATAACGTACGTGTAAATCTCTGTGGTAAATTTTGAACTTATAATAATAATATCGGATATCGTGGTGATTCTATGTGGTAGCGGCTATGGATACTACCAACCCTTACTTTGCTCGTGGATGGAAAAGACAACTAAGAGCTTTATAACGACCTAGTCCAACTGCATCTGATGCCGTTTGGTCAAAAATTACATTGCCAAAGAGGGTTGACGTCTGACAGGTTCTACAATATGTACTATGAAAGAAGAGTACATATTGTATCGACCCCAAATAATTGAGATAAGAGTAGTAGAATGATGATCTGATATCGTGGTGATACATCGTCTAGAGCGTTTTGCAATGGTAGTCGACGTTACTTTTCCACATGACGAGAATTTCGTGAAGACTGAGAAAGAGAAACAGGTTAAATATCTTCCTCCGAGTTTGTTGATAAGTGTAAGTGTTTTGTAGCCTTTTTTCCTATAATGTATACCTATATTATGTATGTTTGCGTATCTGTTTACCTCTTCAATTTATTCAAAAATGAACAAAATATGAAAGAAATAAATGTAATAATATATTATTATTATATAATAGTTAATATTTAATTATATATATTATATTAATTTTCACCTATGTATTGACTCATCACGATATCTCTGGACCCATAAGGCCTGCAGACTTTAAATTTGGTAGGAATATTTCTTTCGCGCGAGTAGAGGTCAGCTAAGAACAGATTTTACGAAATTCCAGTCGAAAGGGGGGTTGCTGGGGTTTAAATATCACAGTTTTTAAATATAGCTCCAACAGTACGGAACGGATTTCCAATAGGTGTGGGTTCAAATCCCACTTGTGACAATCATTTTTCGCTCGTAATCGGGTTTTTATAAATAATCAAGCATAATAAATGCTAAATTTCAGTAGCTATTCAAATAATAGCTCCAACAGACTTGTAATTTGGTATGAACATTTTTCTGCCCTGTAGAGGTCAGACGATTACAGATTTTACAAAATTACGTTTCCAAGGGTTAACCTAAAAAAAAAATTTTATTTTTTTAATAAAGCTCATACAGACATGAATTGCGGTAGGCATATTTGTGTAACGATGCAGAGGCAAACTAAAAATGGTTTTACAAAAATTCTACCTCTAAAGGATTAACCCAATAAATCCACATTTTCAAATACTGATCCTACAGACTTGGAATTTGGTGTGGACTTTTTATCTGCCCTGTAAAGGTCCGAGACGAAGTAGAATTTTAAGAAATTCGTTTTCCGAATGGAATTTTATGTAGCGAAAGTAAACTATATAACTGAATTGAGGCAACCGAAGCTAGGGGGCGTCGCTAGTTATATTTTTCTTTTTTTTTATGGCTTATGGTGGCAAACGAGCGAGCAGCACACCTAATGGTAAGTATCACTGCCGCCCATGGACCTTTGCAATACCAAGGGTATAGCTTAGGCCGCTGATTACCAGTAAAATCCCCAAACCCACCCAGTTAGGTTGCCGGCTCTCACGCTCACCGAACGAAGCGCAATAGCACATTGCCATTACTTAGACATCAATCTTCTGCGAGAGTGTGGTACTACCCCGGACGGACCGACCCACAGCTGTAGACAGGAAACTGTCAACAGCGTAGTTTTACCACTATTAAATTAATAATAAATTATATATATATATATATATATATATATATATATATATATATATATATATATATATATATATATATATATATATCTATATATCATATTAATAATTAAATAATAAATATGAATAATTTCAATATCCATCGTCAAAAACTTAAAACAACAACAACACTTTCTGCTTTAACTAATACATATGTCATTGGACATGAGCCTCCTGCAAAATTGGAAAGCAAATTGCTTCCTGACCAAATGGTTTGGAATAAAGTTTCATCTTAAGTTCCTAATGCTTATTTTCTCCAACTACACCTTTTTTTACGGTGGGCTATAGATGCGTCTCGCCCCGCCAAATCGGTCCAGCGTGACTCCATAGTCCCACCGTGCAACTCCGCCGTGCGAGCGGGCCACCGGTACCCGACCTTTGTCTTCGATGGCCTTCTCCAACTACACCTAAGCCATAGCTTACTTATAACTAGTATATTAATCTTAAACTTGTAGAAAAGATATTCTTAATCTTAAAAGTTCAAAAATAAAAATTATTTAAATTTCTTTGAAGATTTTTATCGAAAAAATATTACTTTAAAAACATATATAAGAAAATAAACAGTACTCACTGGTCCTTGGACTGTACCAATGATTACAGATAATCGCCCGATTCTTTTCATCAATAAAGAAATATAGGAAAAAAGGGCCGCCCTTTGAAATAAACATCAAAGTGTTCATTTTGATAGACGTCACACGATTTATTTATTTTTTTTTGCTTTATTTTTATTGAGCAGATATTATTTTGATACCCTATTTATTATTTACGTTCTTATGGTTTCATACGTTTCTGGAATAATAATTTCTCGTAAATGTATTTTCTCACATTCAATTTTGGATTGTATCCTTATTTCACAAACATTACAGAATCAATGACCACGTAAGAACTAAGCTTTTAAAACACTGTTCAACAATGAATTCGAAATTAGATTCTATAAATTATTCTAGTCCAAACATTTTTTAAAATATCATCATCATCATCAACACAGCCTATAAATGTCCCACTGATGGGCTCGGGCCTCCTGCGTAATGGGAGGGAAATTAACTTGCTATACCGCGCTGATCAGACGTGTTGGTATAGGGTTTTGTTTCGAGCTTTCCTTATCTCGCATAGATAGATGTTGTATGCATTCTATATCCCTTAGTCGTCTTGTACGATCACCCACGGGTAAGATATGGGGTAGTGAATAGTATTATTACTCCGTCATCACACGGAAAATATATTTAAGGCTTGTTTTTTAAACAATATGGATCGTCCAGTAAATTCTGCTAAGTTTGAAAATGAAGTAAATTATTTTATGAATAATATATTCAATATTTACCATTTGAATTCTACTGTAAATGAAACATTTAAATTTAAATAGAATCATTCACCATTCAGGCGTTGATATATTTTATCACTAAAATCAGGCGAATGTTTACCTGTATGTACGTGTTGTTTCTTTTAAATAAATAACGACAACCAAGCGCAAACACTGAATTCATATTTAATAAAAAAAAATTATGAAAGAAAACAAGGGATATTTTTATTTGCATACAATAGTAACTAGAACATTTAAAAAAAAAATTACGTGCGAGTTTTTCAAAGCAAACGCCTCGCCCGCTTCATCTCATATACGTCCCACTGCTGGGCTCGAGTCTCCTCCATAATCAGAGCGCAATTGACCTACTTAACCATGGTGGTTAAATGGGTTGATCTAGAATCTTATATCGAATTTTCCTTCTCTGGCAATGATGTTATTTAATTGCGTCCCATAGTCGTTTCTTACTATCACCTACGAATAAGAAGGTGTTGGTAAATTGTATTTTTACTCTGTCAACCACACAGATAATTTCAAAACATTTTGCAACATTTGACATTTCACCCACAAACTAAGTATATATATATATATATATACATATATATATATATATATATATATATATATATATATATATATATATGATCTAAAAATACTTCTATATGTGGACAAATGTGCGTTATGTACATCACAAAGTTATTGTCTCTGTGAAAAATCATTTGTCTTTGTGTAGAATAATTTGTCTTTGTGCTGAAGTTGGTGATTCATTTTGAAGTTCATCAAGGATTCCATCCGTTAATAGCTTGCGTGATATTTTTCGCGACATCTAAGATAAAGGCAAACCTTACCATTGCCCTCCAATAGCCTTGTGTCGTACAAGAAGATTATGAGCTCAGCAACTGCGACTCACTCGCTTACGAATAATATTTAGTTACTATCCCCAACCTTTTGATCTAACTCTATCCAAATGTAGAGCCTGTATTTCATTATAATATTTATTTATTTTTATTGCTTATGATGGCGTACGAGCAAACAGCACGCCTGATGGTAAGTGTTACTGCCGCCCATGGACCTTTGCAATACCAATGAAACCCTAAATCCACCCTTAATAATTAATTAATATTATTTCTTAATATTATTTCTTTAGTGTACTTTTTTTTCTGTCTTATGTGTTTGGTTTTTTTTCTTTTTTTGCTACTTCTGCTTTGCTGGCGGACGTCGCAGGACATTGCAGAATAACAGCGTTGTGGTATCACTTTTTGTAGTAGATACCACAATATTAAGCTGAGCAGTGTCCTTTTCCTCATTTATGGATGAGACGCCACTGTATTTATTTTGTTTTTAATTATGTTTTATTTTATTTTTAAGTAGTTTAAGCTTGTAATGTGTCCTTTCCATAAATGGAGAAATAAATACCTTTTCTTTTCTTTCTTTCACACGTAAAGTTGAGCTGCTGGCTCGCTCGCGCACCTAACGAAGCACAAAATATACAAGAGAACAAGATTTTCTGCGAGAATGTTATACTACCCCGGACGGACTGAACCGAACTGTCAGCAATATGGTCCTACCATAAAAATTATTATTTCATACTATAAAGTCCATATAAATAAATACTTTTTATATTTACACATAATCCTAGATAAATTATAATGAGAAGTGAGAAATTAATCACACCTCCCCAAAGGAAGAATAAAACCAAATCACATTTTGCAAACGAGTTGACGATTGCAATTGGTTTTACAAGTTACCTAGAAGGGTACTTCTGCTACTTCTTCTGATAAGTTTTCAACCATTTGTTACTACTACTTTTTTTGTGGTGGGCTATGGATGTGGTCTTGCCCCGTCAAATCGGTCCGGGGTGACGGAAGAGGCGGCGCGCAACCTCAAAGACCCACCCTGCAAACACCTCTTCGCCGTGCAAGCGGGCCATCGGTACCCGATCTTTGTCATCGGTGGCCATTTGTTACTACTCCTACGGGAAACTAAGTAATAATGATATTCTCAATTCGTCATAACTCGGATAAGAAATAATATTGGCAAATAAATAGCAATTTTTAACCATATAATTTCAAATTATTAAGTTTATTAAATGTATTATAAAACCACTGTTCGTAAAGGAAAATGTAAATAAATATTTTATGTCAAACATTTGCTCATGTTTTATTGTATGCATAAAATTAATAAAGGAACAGGTGTTTAAGCTCATTTCAATGGCTTATTGTAAAAGTTGCAAGCAACATTTTGTGATTCTTTATAGAACTATTTCAAATGATAACATTTCTCGCACCATTTTTATTGGAAATACATTTTATTATTGGGTCTAAACTACTTTTCCATATGGTGACTTTTGTGCCCGTGAACGTTGTAAAAGACCTCTTAGGGATATAATATGCCGTTAACATCAATGCAAGTGAAAGGAAATATAATTAATATACATTTGTCAAATTTTCTTTCAACTTTGTAAAACTTAGGCCAAAAAAAAATATTTTTAAGTATAAAATTGTGGGTCAGCACGAAGTTTTCTATTTATATATTAATAATATCTTTTTGTAAATGTTTCTTTATCTGTTATATCTTTAGTTTCTAATATTAAATTCTAAACTATGTTCTTTCAATCTGTTATATATTTTTTTAGGAGAATCATTTGTTACTTCTTTTATAATAGTCGATATTTTTGTGCGGATTATTTCATTTTAATATTATAAATATAATTAGCTGTGTGGTAGCGGCTACGAATACTACCAACCCTTACTTTGCTCGTGGATATCGTAAAAGACGACTAAGAGCTTTATATCGACCTAGGCCTGCAACACTCCGGTTCCATGGAGTGCCCCTGTACCTCAGGCGGCTGGTGGCAGACTATTTGGAGGGGCGCAGTATCCTCTGCGCGGGTCCCGCAGGGGACATTGTGCGGACGCCCATGTCGTGCGGTGTTCCACAGGGGTCGGTTCTGGGGCCGACTCTGTGGGACATCGGGTACGACTGGGCGTTGAGAGGGAGTCTCCCCCCCGGGCTGAGCTTGGTGTGCTATGCTGACGACACGCTCGTCACAGCCCGGGGCAGGACACTCGAAGAGGCGGCGAGCCTGGCCACTCTCGGCACCGAGGAGATGGTCAGGCGAATCGAGGTGCTGGGGCTCAGGGTGGCCTTAAATAAAACGGAGGCCCTATTATTCCATGGGCCACGCGTAAGGCTGCCAACCGGCGCCTCGTTAGTCGTCAACTCCATCCAGATCAACATCCAGGCCCATATGAAGTACTTGGGTCTGGTGCTCGACGGGCGATGGTGGTTCCGGGAGCATTTCCGACAGATTGCTCCCCGGCTGGTCGGCGCGGCGTCCGCCCTTTCTCGGCTCATGCCGAATGTGGGCGGACCCAGTTTCGAGGGCCGACGGCTGTATGCGGGGGTCATCCGCTCGATGGCCATGTACGGCGCACCCGTGTGGGCGAGGGCTCTGAACGCCCAGCTCAGGGCGGTTCTGTGGAGGCCACAGCGAGCCATGGCGGTCAGAGCCATTCGCGGGTACCGCACGGTGTCAACAGAGGCGTCGTGCCTATTGGCCGGGACACCCCCGTGGGACCTAGAGGCGGAGATGCTCTCCGACCTCTACCGGCGGGTTACCTCAGTGCGCGAGGAGGGTGGCTCCCCATCGTTGAGCGAGATAGCCACCTGGCGCGAGGACGCCCGCCGAGACGTCATCGCCCGTTGGGTTACGCGGCTGGAGAGGCCTAGACACGGTATCGTGACCGTCGAAGCCTTCCGGCCCGTATTGATGAAATGGATGGAGCGGCGGCACGGGGTCCTCACCTTCCGACTGGTGCAGGTGTTGACGGGGCACGGGTGCTTCGGGAAATACCTGCACACGGTCGTGTACAGGGAGTGGACTCCGGGCTGCCATCATTGCAGTAGTGACGAGGACACGGCGCAACATACGCTCGAGGAATGCTCGGGCTGGGACGGGAAGCGCCGCGACCTCGTCGCTATTATCGGTGCCGACCTGGCGCTGCCGGCTGTCGCGAGGGCGATGGTCGACAGCGTCAGGAATTGGGACGCGGTCGCCGCCTTCTGCGAGGCTGTCATCTCGAGGAAGGAGGCGGCGGAACGAGTCAGGGAGGACTCCCGCGACCCGGGCCGCCGCCAGCGGCCGGGGCGGCGCAGGCGCGAATACCTGCGCCTGATGCCGCCCTAACCCAGGCCTCGGGTGATCGGACCGGGGAATTGTCCGGTCACCCGACGCGAGGCCACCGCGTGAGGGCGACGCCCCGACGGCGAAATCTGTCGGGGCGTCGACGAGAGGAACCCGCGAGGGTAAACCGCCGAGCGGACCACCGAAGACAAAGATCGGGTACCGGTGGTCCGCTCGCACGGCGAAGAGAGAGGATTTTACGGTGGGTCTATGGGATCACGCGCCGCCTTCTCCGTCACCCCGGACCGATTTGGCGGGGCGAGACGCACCCATAGCCCACCAATAAAAAAAAAAAAAAAGGCCTGCAACACCACCTGATGCTTGGTCAACAATTACATTCCCAAGCAGGGTTGACGTCAGGCGCCTGCCGGCCGCCTGACCGGTCATAAAATTATTGCCAATAACTTTTGTAATATCTAGGAACAGAAGTACATATTGCATCGACCCCAAGTAATTGGGATAAGAGCGAGAGAATGATTATAATTATAATTAGTAAAACAGTCAAATATCATCATCAGCATCATCATCATCACAGCCCATAAATATGTCCCACTGTTGAGCTTGCACCTCCTCCGTAATGGCATGGAAATTAACCTACTAAACCGCGCTGGTCAGACGTGTTGGTATAGAGATTTGTTTCAAGTTTTCTTTCTCTATGTAACTCTATATAATAGTGAAATATACAAAACCGTAATTTTTATGTAATCTGCAACGGTCCACGACTATAAGATAAGATATGAGTTAAGATGAGATAATCACAAACCTTGTATTATGTTTATAGTGCATCTTTTCAATGGGTACTAGTAAACTCTTACAATTCGATTTTAACTATTTACACAAGATCTGATGATGGCCTTGTAATTAAATTCTTAAAGGACCAGATATGCCTCAACATTTCAATCACTAAACATCGATAATTATATAAAAAAAAAATTAAAGCTATAATTTGTACTAACTTTTTAAACTATAAACAGTCAACTCATCTTTATTTTATCTTCACTACTTACTTAATTCATCAGACGCTTAAAGCACCTTAGATGTTAAAGCCAGCATAATCCTTAAGAGGATTCACTAAGTAACGCCGTTATAACCATGATTTATATCCATCCATTACGCAATAAACCGCTTAAAATCTTAAAATGAAGCGTCTCATAAAACAGGAAAAGCTGCGGACCACACCCAGTTGCTATATTTTGCTGATTCAGTAAATGACATTGATAAATGAATCCCCCCTCTCACCTCCTATCAATCAACATAAATTCTACCACCTCTTAATACTATCAATATTTTACAATTGTTACATACATACATACATATCATCACGCCATATCCCTTGCAGGGTAGGCAGAGAGAACAGAGTGCCAGAGAACTCTATATTTGCATACTTCACTCGCTTCCTCAACATTCATAATTCTCTACATACATGCTCGCCGGTTTCGGCGACTCTTGACTCCTTCCTTCAGTACATGACCGATCTGGTCTAGGTAGGTTAGTCTCGGTCTCCCCGGGGCCTACATCAAATACAATTATTAAATATGGTTTAATTTGTTTCATCGGTTTGGTAGACCATCTGACCATCTGTAAGCATAACTGACCTTCTTTGAGCTTAGCGAATTAGAACTAGCTGTGCTCACTACTCTACTTCCGTTTTTTTTTTTTTTTTTTTTATTTTTTTTTATTGTTTTCTTCCACAAAGGTATCACATTAACAATGTTACAAATTAAATAGAACCATCCTTTGTGGGAGACTGGTATCTGAACTAGGTTGCCCTGTCATACAGATTACCAGGCCCCACCTGGATCACATTGAGAAATACACGTAACAAAATTTTCAATTACATACGAGATTTAATTGACTTACAATAATAAGTTAAAAGAAAGATAAAATAAGAAAAAATAAATATTATATGTGTGTATATTTATGTATGTTGTGTGCGTGTTTGTGTGAGTGTGTGTATATGTATGTATGGAAGTGTATATGTGGGTGTGAGTGTGCGTGTGTGTGTGAATTTGTAGTTAAGATCTTTGTATTCTATATTGACCCGTGTGATTGTGTATTTGGGTTAATGTAGTAAAGACCAAAATTAATGTGGTATTTCAGCGTGAAACTATTGTGGCACAATTAAGAGTTGTTCTGTGTAATCATAGGTCTGTTTTAAAAGCCAGCCCGTGAGCACTCGCTTACACTCGAACCTATTCAAAGCATATAAAGATAATATAGCATTAATCCTATTGTATAAATAATTACTTAGGAAATTACTTTTTGAACACAATAAATTATATCGTGATGATATTAAATGACCATCTACACCATATTTGAGCTCAACGTATTTAAGCTTGAGAGAGTACTTAAAACTGCTGCCGTTCTACGATTAAATACAATATAGCATAATATTCACAAATAGAATATTTTTATATAAAACTAGCTTCTGCCCGCGGCTTCGTCTGCGTAAAAGTTTACTTTCCTAAAGTTTTTCATCCCCTATTTTTATTTTACGCTTTAAAAATGACGATACTTCCTTATAACTTTTCATCCATCCCCTTTACAACTCTTTTTCATCAAAAAGGGTTGTAAAGGGTACAACCCTTTTTGTATTCAAAAGTAGCCTATGCCCTTTATCAGGAAATTATCTGTGTACCAAATTTTATTTAGATCGGTTCAGTAGTTTTGGCGTGAAAGAGCGACAGACAGACAGAGTTACTTTCGCATTTATAATATTAGTAAAAATTAATCGCCTCTGATATGTATTTCCGATAATATTATTATTGCTACAGTTATAAGTACACGATACAATCAGAATTCAGATTAATGTATTAATTTGTATAAATAAAACAGGTCATGGGGATTTTTTTAATATGCAAACTATTTTAACCTATTTATATTTGTGCTATGCCCGCCTATTATGTTAATACACCATCATCCTTACTAATCCTTACTAATATTATAAATGCAAAAGTAACTCTGTCTGTTTGTCCCTCTTTCACGACAAAACTACTGAACCGATCTAAATGAAATTTAGTACACAGATAGTCTAGAGGCTGATAAAGGACATAGGCTACTTTTTAAAGCAAAAAAAGGGTTGTAAAGGTGAAAAGTTGTAAGGAATTATCGTCCCTTTTAAAGCCAGAAGCTTGAAAATTATTTTTAGGCTATTGATTAGACATAAATATGTCATTAAAATTTCGTAAAAATTACCCGTAAGGAGTAAAGTAAAAATAAGGTATGAAAAACTTTAGAAAAGTAACCTTTTACGCGGGTGAAGCCGCGGGCAGAAAGCTAGTATGTAATAAAACATTAAGTAAATCGTTAAGTTTCATACCTAACGTATTAATGGCAATATTCGTAATATTTTTCGGTGTCCTTTTTTATTTAGAATAATTTGTTAATCATGTATAGAGTATTCTATAAAGAATATTGGGTACAAATGATGAAATGAAATTTTATAACCTTGCTCATGCAACGTACGGATAAATAATCGCGTCTTTAGGGACGCATTGAATTAATTTAAATGTATTTTCTACCTGGAGAGAAGTAACGAAATAAATTTAGTAGGTATAACTATATTAGAGAATTATTTGCAGAAATAGGCTCTTTTAACGTTGTTATTTTTAATGGTAACACTTTTTTTTAATTATACTTGTAGGTGGTAGGAACACTCTGTTGACAGTTTTCTGTCTACAGCCGCGGGCTGGTCCGTCCGGGTAGTGCCACACTCTCGCACAAGATCGACGTCTGGGTAATGGCAAAATGCTATTGTGCTTCGTACGGTGGGCGAGAGACCTGAAGCCCAACTGGGTGGGTTTGGGGTTTGTATTGGTAAGCAACGGCCTAGCTATACCCTTGGTATTGCAGTATTGCAAAGGTCCATGGCCGGCATTAACACTTATCATTAGGTGTGCTGCTTGCTCGTTCGCCACCATAAGCAATATAAAAAAAATAAACTGTCATGCAACGTGTCACACATACAATACTGCCTGCGACTTAGTAAAAATTGGTCTTTTGACGGGAATTTGAAAACGTCATGTGGTGCTCTTGTATTATATTCGATATCTTAGTGTTTTAACGTGTTATATTAGATAATTTTGATGGCATTTTATGTAATGTGATGCGCGGAACTACTGGGATGTAGTGAATATCATATAAAAGTGTTTTACAACGTTTTCGTTTTCCATCAAAATTCCAACAAGATACCATTAACAGTGTGGACATTGCACTGTTGAAGGTGACGATTTGACTTGGACAATGACTAACCTGACAAGACTATAAACATAAAATAATAATAACTTGACACTGGCACCAATAGGTCGTATAAGTAGCTGATTGCCAATATACAAAGAGAAGAAGAAGAAGAAGATTAGTAAAAATTAATAAAATATACATATGTCTATACATCCTGTAAACATAATCTTATGAAAATACTGCGAAAGAAAAAAGATAATATTGGTCCTTGATTGTAATGAAAAGAGTGATTATCAACAGATGTTAGTTTTCTTCCTGAAGATAAAGCAGAAAACACGTTATTATTTTTTGCTCTACATATCCACTATAATTTAGTATTCTCATTTTTACATACCATCACGCCATATCCCTTGCAAGGTAGGCAGAGGGAACAGAGTGCCAGAGAACTCTATCCTTTTCATACTTCACTCGCTTCCTCAACATTCATAATTCTCTTCATACACGCTCGCCGGTTTCGGAGACTCTTGACTCCACCTTCCTTCAGAACGTGACCAATCTGGTCTAGGTAAGTTAGTCTCGGTTTCCCCCGGTACTTACATCCTTCCACTTTCGCATTATATATCTTCTTAACCAATAGTTCGTTCGGCATTCTTTCCACATGTCCGAACCATCGGAGCATTCCCTTTTGCATCTTTACATCAATACTTTCTTTCATACCTACTCGCTCTCTTACGTCGTATGTATGGTATCTTATGTATGGTATGTATGTGTATTTTTATAGTATATTTTTCGAAGTTTATAAGATTAATGATCAATAGGTCACTATTCAAAGGCAATATCTTGCAGTGTTCTATTCCGTTGCTTAAAATATTTCTCAATAACCAGGATACCTTTTTTTTTTCATCGCTAGGTGGGACCATGGATGTAGTCATGCCCGGCTAATAGGCCCGGGGCGACGGAAGAGGCGGCACGCAACCCCATGGACCCACCCTGCAAACACCTCTCTTCGCCGTGCGAGCGGGCCACCGGTACCCGATCTTTGTCTTCGGTGGCCGGCCCGGCGGTATACCCTTGCGGGTTTCCTCTCTTGTCGATGCCCCGATAGCTTTCGCCGTCGGGGCATCTTCCTAACGCGGTGGCCTCAGGTCGGGTGACCGGACAATTCTCCAGTCTGATCACCCGAAGCCTTGGTTAGGGCGGCATCAGACGCAAATATTCGCGCCTGCGCCGCCCTCGCCGCTGGTGGCGGCCCGGGTCGCGGGCAACAGAATTTTAAGTTCTGGCGTGTGGCGAGAAGATGCATGGCAGATGGGTTGTTCTGTCGTTAGCACGCTCCAGCCAGAGTACCGGCCAACCCCCTGGTTGGTAAATGTAGGCTTGCCCGGGTACAGGGATCTCTGCCCGGGTCGACGGTCTTTCTCCCATACTCGTGGGAATCCTGTGGATTCTATAACTACACCACACCATCACGACGGGAATTCGGAGGATTCCCACATCACGGCCTTGTCAAGCCAACGGAAAAAGGACAACGACGCCTCTTCCTCAGGACTTGAGGTGTCCGCCGAGGGCCCGGCCCAAACATTCCAAAACTATCGTAAAAGACATTCCAAAACTATCGTATAATACCAAACTACGGTACATCTTGAACTGAAAATGATTTTCTATACATCGCAAATCGAAACGCGTTAAAATATTTTGCATCAGTAATAAACACCGCGCCACGATGAAATATGTATTACTCCAATATATTTTCCTACTCTCCTACAGAACATTTTAATATTGATGCTATGGATGCTATCAATAAATCTTTGCTTTTGCCTTTATTGTAGTATACTAAGTACCCTTAGATGCATTGAAATGGAATATATAATTATATTGAGAGACAATATATAATTATATGTTGTGTAATAATAAAATTTTACTTCGATATCTTATAAAATTTATCTTAATGATGTTATAAAACTGAATCACTAGCAAGTTCATTTTAAAATTAGCTAGTACGCACGCCTGCATGTATGCACGCACTCACCCGCACACACGTACGTACGCCCGCACTCATGTACGCACGTACGCACGCACGCGTGCACTCACGCACGCACGAACGCACGTACGCACGCACACGCACACACACACGCACACATACACGCACACATTAATGTCTGTAATAAAATATTTTTTATTAAGTCAACATTATATGAACACATAACAGAGATGGGATATTATATAGTAGCTCATAATTTGTAACAAAACAGTTACTTTTCATAATCATCATTACTTTTCATAATCATAATTATTTTTCATAACCATCATGATCCGTGTATTACTTACAATATAGCTACTTTTAAAATTACCTTGTGCATATTTCAAAAAAATGTAATTTTGACAATTTTGTCACTTCCCGAAAAACCTGTCATAACGTTGAAAGCCTGGCAATGAAGTATATTACTCGCATATCGTTTCGACGCGCTGTAATTTAAGCTTCAAAGTGGCAACGCGACTTTTTCGTGAATTTTAAATGTGACTCGTTTCCATATTAATGAAAGGTGGGCTTCCTCATTCACCTTAAAATTATTAAAGTACTTGAGATATATATACTGTTTGTGCAGAATAAACAACATTTCATACTAGACGTTAAATTTATCCTGGATCATGTGTAAGTGCTGTAAACGACAGCACACAATCATCATTATTATTTACTTTGACGGTTTTATGCATATTAACGATAATTTTCTCACTACTATAGTCACGTCACGAACTATTGATAATTATTTAATATAATTAAACAACTATAATTAGCTAATCTAAATAATAAATTATAAATACCTTAAACAATACGTAGAGAGTTTTCCTCGACATCATCATTCTCCTACTCTTATCCCAATTACTTGGAGTCAATACAATATATACTCTTTTTTCATAGTATATATTGTAAAAGTTATCGACAATAGTTTTATGACCGCCCGCCTACCAGACGTCAATCCTCCTTGGGAATGTAATTGTTGTTTATAGATTATGGTGTGGTCATGCTCACTGAAAAGGTCTCTGCTTGCGGTAGCTACGTGGAGCGGGTCTCTCCCTTCCCTCCAATGTGGTTGAGGGGCGTGATGGCTGCTCTAATAGTTAACTCGTGATCGGGTGCCGCTTGTGGGATCTGGTCCAGCCATTTTTCTTTCTTTTTTGTTTTATAAATATTCTTAGTTTAATTTTGTATTATATACAAAATTTAAAAAAATGAATCTTTACTCGAAGAGCATATCACTGGAGCTAACATAAATTAACCATGTAACCAAACACTTTTGTGAAAAAATATATTAAAAAAAAAATGACGATCCCACTGAGTTTCTTGCCGGATCTTCTCAGTATGTGGCTGCTTGCCGATCCGGTGGTAGATTAATTAAATTTAATTTAAAACACAATGTAAAATTGACAATATGTAAGTGCCCCTATGGGGCTTATGCAAAATAAATGATTTGATTGATTGATTGATTGATGTTGACCAAAGGGCATCAGGTGGAGTTGGCCCAGGTCGTTATAAGGCTCTTAGTCGTCTTTTACGACATCCACGAGCAAAGTAAGGGTTGGTAGTATCCGTAGCCTACCACACAGCTATTTCTCGATAATATCTGAAAATTGCAGAAAATTCTTACTACCCTTTTGCCAAATTTCTTTCGAGGATCTCACAATCGTAGTAAAATAGTCGTACCACTAGACTAATGAGGTCTTTTTTTTAATATAATATCTCACACGAAGGAATACATTCTTATGTCACAGCCAACTTTACAAGCATATAATTAGCGGATGCAACTAACACTCGGATTTAGAACAATGATTTGTCGTCCATATGTCGTAAATGACGACCACAACACTCGGCATGAGAGATGGCTACTTAAGACACTAAACCATTTATGAAGTGAAACATATTCATTATAAAAGTAAATCTAGTTACCACAAAACTTCATAGATCTTTTAAACTAACGGCGCTTTATTGTAATAATTTTCAAATAGCTGCTTCTAAATGATTTTCTTAGTAAATAAAAAATCTTTTCCTCTTTTTAGTTCATACCTCTATGTCTCTCTGCGTCCTTTTTATTGCGGTGGACTATGGATGCGTCTCGCCCCGCCAAATCGGTCCGGGGTGATGGAGGAGGCGGCGCGGGACCCCATAGACCCACCATGCAAACTCCTCTCTTCGCCGTGCGAACGGGCCACCGGTACCCGAACTGTGTCTTCGGTGGCCATGTCCCCAGCATGTCCATGGGTTTTGGTTAAGTTCGTTCTTTTAAAATGATGTTTAAAAATTTAGTATAATTATTTTTATTAACATACATTAAATTTTCTTCAATGATTAATTTCGTAAATAAATAAATTTACAGCGAGTAATATTAATAAATCAACCATTTATTATTCTTCTATAAATACATATAAGGGTATATCTATATTGAGCGGCTTAATTACATTTTATCGTACTTCAAAAAGACCAATTTTAATTTAATAGCCCCCAACAGTGAAATAAAAACGACAAATTTGGCTATTTGCGCTCAGTTCACGTAAAAATCGTAATAAAACATCCGACATAAAAATAAAATTTTCATTAATTATTTAGTGCTAAAATCTTTGCCTATATTATTTATCAGTAGATATATATCTGGACTACAAAGCTTAGCTCGGTATTTTTTTTAGCAAATTGTGCTTACTTTGGAAAATTTATTTAGATATTAAAAACAATTAATAAAATAATGAAAATAATGGGCCAAGTGCGAGTTGTACTCACGCGTGAAGGGTTCCGTACCATTATATATTAAAAAAAATATGTGATATAACTAAAAATTTAAGATTTTCGGCATTTTTTCTTTATATGTGCTATAAAACATTGCTTCATACCAAATTTCAAAATTCTAGGACGACTGGACCTGGTCCAGCCTTTTAGGTTTTGATTCCCTTGCAAGTAGTTCCGAGTTTGAAAATACGCGGCTTAAATTGCTGTTTCTATTTATTGCTTTGACATAGAAGTTTGATTTTATTACAGCTTAAAGGTATTACAGACCCTTAGGTCTGTAAAACCTTTAAGTAGTATTTGAATGAATTTCAGCTTGATACCTCCACGCGTTCCTGAAAAAAAGGGTTTTGACAGCAGGCAGACGAACGGATAACAAAGTGATCCTATAAGGGTTCTGTTTTTTTCCTTTCAAGGAACTGAACCCTAAAAATTTTAAAAATTAAAAAGCAAAGTTCAAGAATTGATCCGAGACTATCTAGATTAATCGACTGCTCGATTTGCCGAATTAGCTATTTCTATTCTTGATGACAGTGGCTAAATTTAACTTCATATTCTAATTATATTTTTACATCGGTTGAAAATACTGACATAATTGGATTTTAGAGACAACGAAGAAAACGATATATTGGTTTACACTTAATAATAGATTAAATGTAAATTTAATGTGATTGGATAGCACAAATGGCATAGTAGTTACAATACCAGCCTTTTTTGGAGCAAGCTATAGCATAGTCACACTTCACCCAATGCATCCGGGGCGACGCAAAAAATAACGTGCAATCCCACAGCTTGACGTAAACGTACCGCTCTGCCGCCTTGTTGATGGGCCACCAACACCCTCTCTGGGCTCTTGTCATCGGCTTTAGTTCAAAATGCTGTCGTTTAAAAAAATACACAGACGAATAACCTTCCAAGAGTTTTGAAAAGATGTGCAATTTTTGCATTACTAAACGTTCGTATTCGGCGTGCGCCTGTATAGTATATCTATAATTAATTAATCGAATACAATCAATTTAATTTAAAACGTTTTTACAATGAAATGAGATATACCATATATGTGACATTTACTCATTAGATTTTTCTATTAAACAAGAATTATAAAGAATTAAATCATTAGACCCATATTACCTGAAACTAAAAGTGCCATCAGGGAAAGTGGATATGAAAAACATGAGAATATAAATAAAATATAAAGCGATAGTAATATGTTCATATTAATACTAGTAAATTATTTGTAGGTGCGCAAGATGAAATTATTTATTAATCTGATTCCGTAACGTCCCAAATTTTCAGACTCACCGCACTCACTTGTCCTATTAATAATATAAAAGTAAATGTATATTAAACTAGTAGTAGTATATGAGTATTTATTAAACTTTTCGTGTGGTGACGGAATAAGGATACAATTCACCACCCCCCAGCTTACCTGTGGGTGGTCATAAGAGACGACAAAAGGATATAAAACGCATATAACATCTATGCAAGAGAATGAAAACTCGAAACATAACCCTAAACTAACACGTCTGACTAACGTGGTATATTAGGTTAATTTTCTTTTTTCCCCCGACTTTGGAGGAGGTTTGAGCTCAACAGTGGGACATATATGAGCTGAAATGATGATACGAAACGAAAAAAGTAAAGTTTGAAGTATTAAGTCTATATATACAATGTGTAAACATTGTCCGATAGATGGCATACGTCACCTTGAAGACGTAAGATATAATATGAATCGAAATTTGCATGTCCTAAAATAGTTCACGATGGAGTAAGTGGCAGCACGGTTGGGCCGGATTCCCAATAGGTGCGGGTTCGAACCCCGCTTGTGACATCATTTTTCGTTTCGTATCGGGTATTTATAAATAATTAAGCATATTAAATGCTAAAAATTTCAGTAATCTGAAATGATGATCTATTAAATGATTATTTTTGCAGTTTCAATCCGAGATAAAATTTGATTATGATTTTTTTTAAATACCCTTCATAATGTCTCTAATAAATTTTCTTTAAAATCCATACACAAATATTACTAGAAGAATTTGATAAAATAGAGATAATCTGCAACGCATAGTCTATATTTAAATTAGGGAAAAAAGTCATTAGGACCATAAAGAAATAGAATCCACACGTATTTTGTACGGATTATACTAGGTGAACCGTTGCATGAAAGTAGCATAGGATCGTTCTGAGTGGCATTTGTGAAGAGATTTCTTATATATCCAATAGCTTCGTAACTAGAAGAAACTACTGATACATAGACAGAAAAAAAAATCTTGTGTAAAACAAAATTTAAGCAGAAATAATTTATTCATAAATTTATATTAATATATATATATGATTCCAAATATTGTGAACTATTTCAGTTTGGAGACATACTCCACGCTGAACAGCTAGGAGAATGTTGTTCACATAGCACTCGAGCCAACTCAAGCTGGGTTCTACTTATCTACAGAGTGCCGTCACCCGCGCGGTAACTGTACACCGAAGGGTCGTTGAAACAGCCTAGTCTGCCAACTACAACTTTAATAACTTGCAAGTTTCCTTCCAAGTAGAAATAATAATTTATAAAAATGAAACTTGTATCAAGAAATACGTTATATATCTATCAAATTAAAGAAAATTATTTCAAAAAATACATTCTAACAAATCATGAATTCCGGTGCTGATTTATATTATGTATTTTGAATCATTTAGCCCATATATGTTTCCTGTTGGGTGACATTTATTTAAAATGGGAGAATATCAATTTATGTTCATATTATCATATTAACCAGATAAGATGGGATTTTATCTAGACTACTCTTTTCTTGCACATAGGACAACCGTTATGGAAAATCCAACGGCGCTATAGTAAATAGTTAGCATCTCCTTGCTTTAAAGCATCACATATTATGTTTTTAATTATGATTTGTACCTGATAGTAATAATTTATCAACCTATTAATATTCAATGCTGGACATAGACCACCCTTTGAATAGGATTTTAGCATGGCACTCATAATTGATGTTATGAGCTTTCCAGCAGAGCAATCGGCACGCTCGATAGATTGATTGGTAACTCAGCTGATGCTATAATTTGCCCGGAGAGAGTAACAACATATTATCTTCTACATTGCCACACGGAACTATGTCTAAGCTAAAGAATTATTGACAAAAAAGAGCGTTCCAGTGAGTGTACATAGGTACGTTGCTTGTCAGGTTATCGGTTCGCTCACCGTTCCCTCCGTCGCCCCGGGCAGATCGGGTGCGGGGTGATTATACCATAGTCTGCCATTACTAAAAAAAAGCTACAGAATTATTGCTCAATTTAACTGATTTTTCTTATTTAATATCTTCCTTTAAATTAATTTAATCTAAAAATAAAACTAACTTTACAAAGAAAGTTTTAACGTGATATTTATTTTACCTATCGGAAGCAAACTTTATAATTAGCGTTGGCCTAGAACTGAACTGAACACGTGACACATTGCCGTTTCAAATATTGACATTTTAAAACACGTTTTTAAATTTAACGATATTTTATATATCTATATATATATATATATATATAAATTACACGTCACGTTGTTTGTCCGTAATGGACTGCTAAAGTGCTAAAGTACTTAAACAATTTTAATCAAATTTGCACAGCATGTGTAGTTCGATCCAACTTAAAAGATAGGATAGCTTCCATCTCAATTTATAATCGCAATATTATTTTTTTGCAAATTATTTGTCTATTATTTGACATTCACAATCATCTGTTATCTCCAAACGATTCTAACAGATGGCGGTATCTGTTGACCGGATTGAGTAAGTATTTAATTGATGGGGCTATGTTAAACGTAAAAACGTTTCATATAAGCTACAATTTATACAATTTATATATATAAAGATAAATCTGATACAAAATAATTGAATTATTTCAATTATACACTGTTCCCAAAGCTTAAAACTTGCGCCAGTGACGGATAAGCTAAGGAATGAACGCTTGACATGGTGTGGACATGTGATGAAGCAGGATGCAAGTAATGTTGTGAGGAAAGTTTTAAGTGTGAATATTGAAGGGAAGACCGAAGAAAAGATAGAAGGATTGTGAGAATAAGAGATGGATAGAATAGGATTCTATGAAAGAAGGAGACGTATTTCGTCGACCCCAAATAGATAAGGATACGTCACCCTGCTCGTATCCTAATTTATTTGGTGGCGCTGATATGATGACACTGTTCCCAAAGCACCTGGAGTGGCGACAAGTGGATCGCACAAAGTATGGTCTTACGTGGGAATCGAACCTGCGTCACTGGCACGGAAGGTCGGTACCTTAACCACTACGCCATCTGTGCACGTACACATTTGATACACACATCATGGCTATCTGAGAGTATAAATATTATATGAGATTCAATTAGATAATGCTACTATTACTCTCAAGCCGTCCCGTATGGGAATTGAGCACACGCTGCCAAAGAGCAGGAGGTAATCTGTTAGAATGTATATATATTTTTTTTTTACTTATATACTGTTCACTGTTTTCTCTGTTAATATTTAATCAAATTTTAAAGATATAAGTTTGTTTAAAAGCGCTACATTCAAATCGGTCTCTAGTCAGAATCTAATGAGGACTGAGGCAATTTATAAACATTTACAATATTTTTGTTGAATTATTATCTAATTTAATGAAAATGAATATAGATTCACAGAGAATACTCACTATATTATTACTGAGTTGATAATGGAAACCGTATTACTTGAGTTACTGTTCAACTATAGTAATAATAACTCAGTCTTTTTTTACCTGAATGTGTAAGATGAAGAACATATTATCTTCGTATTTCCTTTTCTCGTAATAATATAATACGATGAGCTGACTTAATGGAAATTGCCAATAATCGTCGAAATCTATGACACCAATTTGAGCGACATACATTTAACGAAAATAATAACGGCTTCCTAATTGCATTCGAGCAACATTTTATGTAGTCTTTTAATTTAGGCCGGGCATGATCGGGCATTAGTCAATGCCCGATCATGAATAGTGGAGTGCCACTCAGACATCCGTGGCGACTTGCTCCATAACTCGCCTAATACTACAGCGTCTTTTTAACCCTTCACGCGCTTTTGGGACACCGTTTGACCCAAAAAAAAATTTGCTCAACGCGCTTTTAGGACATAGGTTTGACCCAATTAAACGTTCCACAATTTTTGTTTTTAGCACTGTATTTCACATTTTCTTGTAATATAGCAACAATAACAGTTTACGTAAAACCATAAAATTCACTGAACTTTTTTCAATAAAACAAAGTACGGGCACTCGAGAGCACCGCGAAGTCTGGCGCGTGAGGGTTTAAAAAATATATATTCTAAATAAAGCGCTATACTAACCTAATGTGACCAGCATGTTATAGTAGAATAATTTTCGTCAAATAAAGGAACCCCTGTACATCAATAGGATATGTATGCAACTAGAAAAAAACACACATGGAATAACAAATACGTTTTATCATTTATGCATATGCTTAAAAATCTATGAAAGCAGTATTTTTATAAATGATTTATGACCCGTAAGAGATTCTTTTGTCTGTAATACGTTCAGTAAGAAAGTTCTTTAATAAAAAACTTTGAAGAGCTCTCGATATTTTTATTTCTTGAAGTTACGTAATATTTTTTTTTATAAAAAGCTACCTTACAATGCTGCAAATTCATTGGATAAATGTGATTCGAGATAGTAGAGCAGTTTTACGTTTTCATGTCAATATCATTTTGGGCCACAATTAAGTATTGCTGAAACATTACAGCAGTCACTGCAGATTAATAGACGAGCGCCAAGTTGAGATCTTTAACGATATTACTATAGGTACAGGTTTCTACACCGGTGTCGATATGCAACACCGGTGTAGAAAGTAGGGTAGGGTAGGGTAACAATTTGTCAATTCAATCAATCAGAACGTAGATTGCGATTTCAATAAAAAAATCTTCATCCTAATATCAACTTAAATATATTCTTCGTCCTACTGCTGGGCTCGATTCTCAGCTAGAATAGTAGGAAAATTATCTTATTCAATCACAATGATCAAATAGGTTGTTATTTGAGTCGGGGTAATGAAAGGTATTTTTAATTTGTCTGTTTACTTATTTAATTTTAATCAACATCTGAGCGCATATAGGTTCCACTGAGCTTCAGCTCCTCCTACATAAAAGAAGGGAAATTGACCAACAATATCACCCTGTTCAGACAGTATAGAATGTAATTTCAGATGTGCTTAATAAATATATTATCTGCATAACATAGCCCATAATCGTTTATTACAATACTCACGTGAAAGATAGAGAGTTGTCATTTGTATTCTTACTCCGTCACCACACGGAATATTTAATATAATTTTATTAATTTTATTATTATTTTAAAGTTTATGTAGCCATAAGGTAAAAACAGTTATGATTTCAATCAATCCAGCTGGCCGTATGTCACAGCCACTTTACTCGCAGACTATTGCCACTTTAAAAATGATTTGGAGAGAAAATGTAGTTACAGTTTTATACTTCGCGAATAAATATATAAAGAATAGGGATGGCATAGCTTAAACTGAGCTGAGATATGAAAAACATCAAACAACTTAATTTGTTGGATAGGTCATGTTAGATGTCATCTAATCTGTCCGCGGCTATTATACTTTTGAACATAATATAGGCTGATTTGGATTAACTGTGACCTGAATATATGTAAATAAGTTTTTATCGTAAGCCTTTCAATTACCTTCAAAGGAATTTTAGTAGGTACTCTCAGCGTTAAAAGACAAGAGTTATTATATACATTTTTTTTTACAGACAAAAGTCTTCACCGAGGAACTAATCCTTGTTTTGCAGAGAATTTTATGGACTTATAGTTAAGGGATACAAATTAATGGTGTGATAGCGTCTACGGATACTACCAACCTTTACTTTGCTCTTGAATGTCGTAAAAGACGACTAAGAGCCTTATAACGACCTGGGCCAACTCCATCTGATGCCGTTTGATCAACAATTACATTTTCAAGAAGGGTTAACGTCTGGCAGGCGGCTGGTCATAAAACTATTGCCAATAACTTTTAAAATATGTACTATGAAAGAAGAGTACATATTCTATGGACTCCAAGTAATTGAGATAAGAGTAGGAGAATGATGATGGACCGACTGGGCGTGGCCAGAAGGCCAAGCGTTGGGGCGTCGGGGATCGAATGTCAGTAGACGATCTCTCCGGCGTCCCGTAAAAGCGTGGAAGGGGGCCGCTGTGGTTTTAGTGGGTATTCCGGTTGGACTAGCCGGCCGACGAGTCCCACACTCCCTCCCGTCACGACATCGGTGGGAAGGGGTTAGCGCGTAAATACGTTTCCACAGCGAAAAAAAAGAAAAAATAGAAAAAGGAGAATGATGATGAGTTAACGGATACAAATTACGCCCAGACTCGGAACGGCAATTTGTGAATCATACAAATTGTGTGTGGTTCCACACTAAAATTGTCCCGCTGCACTGGCACGATAGGCCGATATCTTAACCACTACACCATCTTTGCATTAATTATATTTTTAAATTTAATAGAAATTTTATTTATTATAACACAAAAATAGATTTACTTTAAAGAAATTATGAAATCAAACTGCTTCACCTACTACTAAAGTTCTTTTAGAAAATAATTGACAAGTTTTCATGATATACGCCTCAAGCACACTTTAGCATTTTACAACTATATTTTTACTTGACGGCAAAATTATATTTCATTAAGCTGATTAGTTTAACACATCAAAAGCTCACTAGTTTTGTAATTATTTGCCCTTTCATGTTAATAACATAATCTAAATATAGATATTTTATGTTTAAAGAAAACTATAATAAACATTAAGGAAAACTACAATATAGATATAATAGTTTCTTTTTGTGTGGTGGGTGGGAAATAAGGAGAAATTTCAATTTTATTTAAGTGTAGGTATGTGACCTTTTTATGAACACCCCTTTCCCTAAAGTTCATTTCTAAAGGTATAAATTTATGACAAAGCGAGCGCTCCACGTGGGTGAAATCGTGGGTGAAACCGTAGGTGTTTCCCTCTAGTAATATTTTTAATACAACATACAAAGTTAATGCAATGCTTCAAAGGATTCGAATAAATTCCTTAATGATGATATGTACATATAAACCCCAACCATATTTTGATAAATTGACTGTTTTTCTAGGACTTGGGTTCAAAGCTGTGGTTACTATTATATTTCTATATATTTCCTATGAATATTTCAGATGCTTATATAATATACGCTAAATAAATATTCATAGAAATAAAAAAAAGTAATAAAAAGCATAAATAATATACAGCCAATAAAAGTACCCACGTCAACATCTATGAAAATAAATCGTACGGCGTCTATACAAAAACCACACTTTGATGTTTATTCAAAAAGCAATCCTTATTTTTTTTGTACTGACGAAAAAAATCAGGCTATACTATAATATATTAGCATAAAATAAATTTCAAGAAATATAAGCGATTTTTTAGTTGCTTCTAGAGTATTGAGTATTGCTTCTAGAGTATTTTTACTATTAATAATATGCTATTACAGGGTGTTAAAGAACGGTGGTGACGATATAAGAATACAATTCACCACCTCCTATCTTCCCCGTGGTTGATCGTAAGAAACGACTTAGGGATATAACATATATGCGAAGAGAAAGAAAACTAAACAAAACCCTATACCAACATGTCTGACCAGCATGGTATAGTAGGTCAGACCACCGAAGACAAAGATCGGGTACCGGTGGTCCGCTCGCACGGCGAAGAGAGAGGATTTTACGGTGGATCTATGGGGTCACGCGCCGCCTTCTCCGTCACTCCGGACCGATTTGGCGGGGCGAGACGCACCCATGGCCCACCAACAAAAAATAAAAATGAAAAAAATAAAAAATGGTATAGTAGGTCAATTTCCCTCCCATTACAGAGGAAGCTCGTTCTCAACGTCGCACAACAGTAGGAGCTGAGATGATGATAATGATGATGAATGAACGGTGGATACTTTTTAACTATGGCCTGAGAAACCGTCTTTTCAGTATATGAAATACCTTTATAAAGGTTCAGATTCCTAAGAAAAACGAATCGTGTACTAACACGCAGAATATTAAAAAAGGTAATAATATAGAGCTACTGTGTATTGTACTACTCAACAGATACTTTGACACAATCACGGGGAAGTAATGAATAGGATTTTTGTATTGTTATTTCTTCTGTGGAGTTTGACCGCATTCGTAACGACGACGTAAGAGAGCGAGTAGGTATGAAAGAGAGTATTGGTGTAAAGATGCGAAATGGAATGCTCCGATGGTTCGGACATGTGGAAAGAATGCCAAACGAACGCCTGGTTAAGAAGATATACAATGCGAAAGTGGAAGGATGTAGGTACCGAGGGAGACCGAGACTAACCTACCTAGACCAGATCGGTCATGTACTGAAGGAAGGTGGAGTCAAGAGTCTCCGAAACCGGCGAGCGTGTATGAAGAGAATTATGAATGTTGAGGAAGCGAGTGAAGTATGCAGAGATAGAGTTCTCTGGCACTCTGTTCTCTCTGCCTACCCTGCAAGGGATATGACGTGGTGATATGTATGTATGTATGTATGTTATTTCTTCCATAGCATATCAAAAATCGTTTTCCGTGTGGTGACGGAGTAAGAATATAGTTCACAACCCCCTTTCTTATCTGTGGGTGATCATAAGAGAAGACTAAGGGATATAAACCGCATATAATATCTAATCGAGAGATGGCATACTCTAAACAAAACCCTATACCAACACACCTGACCAGTGTGGTATAGTAGGTCATTTCCCTACCATTATGGAGGAGGCGCGAGCCCAACAGTGGGACATATATGAGCTGAGATGATGATGATGATGATGATATCAAAAACCAAAACCATATGAAATATATGTTAATAGAAATTAAACAATACATTATATTCAGACATATTTCATTTCACCTTCACATGTAAATAGCTACAGGTGCTGAAATTCTACATTTTCAGATAAAAACATTCTTATGCTATTTATAAAAAAAAATATTGATACATACATACATACATATCATCACGCCATATCCCTTGCTGTGTAGGTTGAGAAAACAGAGTGCCAGATAACTCTATCCTTGCATACTTCACTCGCTTCCTCAACATTCATAATTCTCTTCATACACGCTCGCCGGTTTCGGAGACTCTTGACTCCACCTTCCCTCAGTATTTGACCAATCTGGTCTAGGTAAGTTAGTCTCGGTCTCCCATGGTACCTACATCCTTCCACTTTCACATTCAAATCATTGATATTGGCCTGAATAATTTTAAACAAATCAAGGAAACAACTAAACACAAAACAATGAATCTAATTGACTACCATTCAAATATAATCTAAGTCGAAACATTTATTATTAACCCAATCACATTTTACATTCAACTTCATCCATTTCTTTCGCTACGGTAATCTTGAAAGACAGAAAAGGTAATAAGGAAATTTGTGCCACAAAACTTATCGTATTTGAAAAGTAATTAATATACAAGACAATTCAATAATGTAATAGATTATAATTGTATAGATTTTATTTTTTTATTTTGGGGATAATTTTCTTCAAAATTTAATCAACATGTTTGCATAAATCGAGTCGGAAAGGTTGAGTTGAGAGTGAGCTCATGCGACAGGGAGACAGGACGTTGATGCTGAACAGCTGGGCTCCAAGATGCCATGACGTATGCGCGCTACTACGGTCGTCCTGACCTAACCTCTTTATTTATACCATTTACTTGCAAATATTTGAGGTCATTCAAAGAGGTCAAAGATCAATATAAATCCTTCGAGTAAGTGATGAACACTGATAATTTCATACATTAACTGGTCGAGTTCCTGAATACACTCAAACCTCTTCCAACGCACATATTAAACATAATTGAGAGTTGGCGCGACACTTATATCACTGCACAATATAAACCCACCAAAATTATGCAATGTCACCAGATTGTAAGTGAAAACATTGCATCGCAGTGTAATCGGTTCAGCTATACTGACCAGTTGTTCTCCAGCAGAGTCTGTATTCATTCCTTAAAATTCTCCTAATACCAACAAATTACCCCTTCAAATTCCAGAAAAAACATTATGCCATCAAAATCTGCTTCGCTATGACCATAAACAAAAGCTCAAAGTCAAAATCTTAAGGCAGCGGGAGTAGATTTGAGAGAAATCTGCTTCTCTCACGGGCAGTTGTATATGACATGCTCCAGAGTAAGCTCATAGAGTAGTCTGATAAACCTAGCATCCGTAGGAAAATCAAAAAACATTGTTTATAAAGAAATACTGCTGTTAGTGTAGTATTGCAGGTGGATAGACCGGGTTATAGTCCATTATCCGCAGAAAGATCGACCTCGTGAGGGCGACGCCTCATTATCAATGTTGTTTGTTGCCACGGCGTTGATGGTGATGATAGTCGAAAAAGTAACCCGCTGGGCCAGCCATGAATGTCAAGAAAGCGGTATCAGTGGTCGGCCTAAT
Source organism: Lymantria monacha (assembly GCA_905163515.2). Taxonomy (NCBI): domain Eukaryota; kingdom Metazoa; phylum Arthropoda; class Insecta; order Lepidoptera; family Erebidae; genus Lymantria; species Lymantria monacha. The sequence continues at coordinate 23,447,866 of LR991082.1, forward strand.
GTCGATGGAGAATGGGGTTTGTTCAAATTATAGTCTGCTAAGAAAAAAGCTTTTTTATTTCATTTTCATGTTTATTTAACCTCTAAATCCCTACACTGTAATAAAGATTATTATATTTTATAAGTGTTGAAACATTTAAACATATTAATATAAATGTTATAACAAAATTAATAACGTAAAAAAACAATCAAAAATCCTATTCGAACCATTTTCGACTTCTACGCGGACGAAGTCGCGGGCAAATGCTAGTATAGTATAAATTTCAAAATCCAATAATGATGTTATTTTATATATCATACTATATTATAATAAAGATACAATCGGTTCTGTATAATATAGTTTGTGTAATGGGACCATGGCCATGCAGTGTATCATCATTTGCTTCAGTAGCATAACACACATTTTATGATCGCGATTCAAAAGAATCTCGTGTGAAATTGAAATCTGACGTAATTAAAATGTCTGTAAACAAGGGACAGAAAATGGACGGATCAGATTGACATATACAAACAACGTTGATATATAAATCATATTGCTATTTGCAATCAAATTTAATCAATCAATCAAGATGATACTGAAAATAACTAAGTCTAGAAAATATCAAGCATATTAAATGCTAAATTTCAGTAATTTGAATAACAGGGTTGTGTCATCGTTTAATACAATCCTAACTGCAAAGTTTGAGTATTAAGCCTGTACAATGTGTAAACAATGTCGGATAGATGGCACACGTCTCCTTAAAGACGAAAATATAATACGATGCGATAATTGAATGTCCTACAATATTTCAAGGTGGTGTAAGTAGCAGCACGATTGGAACGGATTTCCAATAGGTGTGGGCTCGAATCCCACTTGTAACAATCATTTTTCGCTCGTAATCGGGTTTTTATATACATATATTTCATTCATAAATGAATGAATGATTGATGCGAAAGGGAATGCTCCGATGGTTCGGACATGTGGAAAGAATGCCGAACGAACGTCTGGTTAAGAAGATATACAATGCGAAAGTGGAAGGATGTAGGTACCGAGGGAGACCGAGACTAACCTACCTAGACCAGATCGGTCATGTACTGAAGGAAGGTGGAGTCAAGCGTCTCCGAAACCGGCGAGCGTGTATGAAGAGAATTATGAATGTTGAGGAAGCGAGTGAAGTATGCAGAGATAGAGTTCTCTGGCACTCTGTTCTCTCTGCCTACCCTGCAAGGGATATGGCGTGATGATATGTATGTATGTATGTATGTATATTTCATTCATTTAGAAACCCTTTTTATATTAACACATTATCAAGCATGGATTTGTACTCAAATTGAAGAAATATTCCATTACGTCCTCAAATATATACCAATAGTTAGTACAAAAATTTACTTTTGATCTGTAAAATTTATTTTGGCAATAAATTATTATAAATTAATTGCCCTTATTTTTTTTTTTGCTGTGGGTCACGTTCGGCGCATAAATTAATTGCCCTAAAAGTCAAGAAAGGTTTATATTAATGCTTTTGGTGATATTTTTCTTCCTTGTATCCTATACCTCCACGTTAGCCAAGATAAGTAAGTGGCAGGAAGGCCGAGTTTAGATTCTTAAATTCATTAGAATTTAAAGAGACCTACATAGAAAGAGTCTACGTAGGTTTATCTTGATTGAAACAATATTTAGAATTACTCATAACTATATCATAACAGGAGCTTGAAATAGATAAAAATAATGACAACATTTTATTTTTACTAAAATTAATTTCGTTATAATGTTATTTTTTTATTTACGTATATCAACTTCGTAAGGAGAAATTAATGACATAAAATACGTTATGGAAGTAAATGATATCAATTTCGAGCCCCGTTTATTTGCCGATGGCAATACCTATCCGGTTATATTATCTACATAGATTATTTGGAATTGTTTTGTAATCATTATTTTTCAGTATATGTATAAGCTATTATTGCTTGTATGGCTAGACATGCTTTTTTGTGGTCAGTATGGATTATGCATGCTATTTTGAACTTAGGTTTTATTTTTGAAAACATGGCTGTAGAGTAGCAATAACATAGAGATTCAAAGGTCCGGTTACATCATTGATATATAAATGAATGATGAATGCTATGAATGATACTTTTGATGGAATACGTCCTAAATTCTATCATTTATGTTATTCTGTTTATTTAATCCGTGCAGTTTGATAACCTCTAACGATTAGAAACCTAACCTAATCGTTAATCAATCACAAAATGATGCGGTTTTAACAACATTCCCTATGGTAGGTGCCACGAATACGACTATCACATTGCTCCTAGGGGTACCTAGGCCCTTATGGTAATAAGGGCTGACTAATATCTCTATTTAACTAATTCAGTGCCACATTTTATACTCATGCATAATGCTTAAGACGAGAATAGCGGATCAGGTCAGGAAGGACAAACTTGATCCCTCTCCAATGCGTAAAGTTGCGCAGATTGGGTGACAGAAATTGTGTCCTAGGCTAATGTTATGACGAGGACAATTTTAACGATATTTTCCCTGCACTTGTGATATTTTGCCTGAAACTATGAATATTAAGTTAGTTTAGAGTTAGAACTGCGCCCGAAGTGACCTTAAGTGAAGCTATAATAAGATAAATCGGAGACTAATTCGCCACCCATTGTTAAGTCAAATCAAGGTGCCGTGATATCATAGAGCATTTTCGCTCAGAATGAGGAGACAAGAATATATATGGTAAATTATAAGTCCCTACGACGACATTTGCCACTTTCTATTACTAGGATAGGTGCAGTCAGACTATAGTCTGCCACAAAAAAAAACCATATAAAAAAGGAGTTCTTAGCCACTAAAATATTACCGTTCATGACGGATGATAAAACAACTATTTAAAATACGATCGTCAATGCATTTCAAATCTCGGTTAAAACTATTAAATACGAGTCATTTAAAGTCAATTGATCGACAAAAATAATAATTAAGTAAAGTAAACTTAATAAAGTATGTAAGAGATATAATGAATATATAAGTAATCAGTTAGGGACATTGCCGTTAAACTTCTTTCAACTTGGAAATAATTATTGAGTCGCGTAATAGATGGCGCTTTCATTGACATTAGTGGCGACAAAAAAAAATCGAGAGTGGCCTCTCTATTTCCAATGTATTATATTACTCTATGATTAGTACCCTTCTTTTCTACTTCTAAAAATGTTTTCCAGTGCCCTCAACAAAAGGGTACCCCGAGCATGCGTACAACTAACCCCCTCCAAGCGTACCTTAATACTGTCTATGCTATGCTAGCGTGTATTGTTTGAATCTTTAAAAATAACAAGATTAATTAAAAAGACGTCATTTCCTCTCACATGAAAATTTGTGAGCTGATTTTAAATATATTTCTGTGATAAATAAAAAAAATCAGCTAGCAGTAAGTCGAGGGAAACTTAGTCAGCTGATGCATTTAAATAGTCAGTAAATGCTTCTGGCTAACTTCTACGTAACGACCTTCAAATTATCAGCTGACAATTTTTCCACCGAGATACAGCCAGCTGACGTATATATTTATCAATAGTTACATATAAGCTATCATCAGGTAAATTTTTATTTGAGAGGATATCACTGAAAGTAAAGTTTTTTTTCCCATGATCGAGAAATCAGCTGACGTACAATACACTATGTTATAGCCAGCTGATTTTATTTTTTTGTTGAGATATTGGGTTAGCTATAATTTGATAAATTTTTAGCCGAGAGGAAATGAGTGAATGTATTTTTTTTTTCTTCGAGCGTGGGAGGTTACAACTGCTCATCCCACCCACCGAGCCGCAGCTGACGTTCACGAGACTTTATGGTTCGATTTTCTGATGCATTTTACTAATTATCATTTGAGAGGAACTTGGTCATATATATCTGTTACTGGCTCTCGGACTAATAGGTACTATTGTCTGGCCACCGAAGACAAAGATCAGGTACCGGTGGCCCGCTCTCACGGCGAAAAGGTGTTTACGGGGTGGGTTTATGGGGTTGCGCGCCGCCTCTTCCGTCGCCCCAGACCGATTTGGCGGGGCGCGACCACCTCCATAGTCCACCGCAAAGAAAAAGGTACTATTGTCTGGCTAAAATTGGCATAGTGTTTTATTTCAAACGGTCTTTCTTTTGTAGTGCAATTTTATCTGCTTATGTTCTTATAAAGTCTCTTAAAATGCTCACGTTGGATACGAAAACACACGGACATTATTTAATTATAATTTAATTAACTATTATCTATTATCAATTTTTCATGTAAAGGTACATACATACATACATATCATCACGCCATATCCCTTGCAGGTTAGGCAGAGAGAACAGAGTGCCAGAGAACTCTATCTCTGCATACTTCACTCGCTTCCTCAACATTCATAATTCTCTTCATGCACGCTCGCCAGTTTCGGAGACTCTTGAGTCCACCTTCCTTCAGTACATGACCGATCTGGTCTAGGTAGGTTAGTCTCGGTCTCCCTCGGTACCTACATCCTTCCACTTTCGCATTGTATATCTTCTTAACCAGACGTTCGTTCGACATTCTTTCCACATGTCCGAACCATCGGAGCATGCCCTTTCGCATTTTTACACCAATACTCTCTTTCATACCTACGTCGCTCTCTTACGTCGTCGTTACGAATGCGGTCGATCAGCCTAACTCCACAGATTTTCCGCAGAGATCGCATTTCGACCGCATTAATTTTACTTTCATACTCTTGTGTAAAGGTGATTTAAGAATACAATTTATCACGGACCCTATTTTTTTTTTTGTAGCTGTAAAAAACTAGCTGATGGATCACCAGGAGAATAGACAGCAGTAATCTCCTGAGAAATATATAATACCTACTTCGAACGCCAATCCGCCTATCAAACATGACAGTTATAATATGTAATGTGATTATCACAATATCCAACAAAGAACGTTGATAGACTAATAGGTCGATAGCCTGATATAAATAGACTAGCTTTTGCCCATGACATTGTCCGTGTAGAAGTCAAAAATGATTCATATAAGAGTTTTAATTGTTGTTTTACATAATAATAATAATAAATAATCTTTATTGAAAAACAGATACATTTGACAGTTTTTGCATGGGTGTCTCTGCCTTTTAAATTAGGTGTATTACCTGTGTCTCATGAGTCAGTTCCTTACCGAATTAAATAAATCGTAGACATGGGGTTAATTTACAGTGACACAATTATATCTAAGGTTATATATGTGTGGTAATAAAGGCTAATAATGATAATTAAAAAAAATCTAAATATGTAATAAAATTTAAAAAACTTTAACGTGTAAGTATGTGTATGGTGTAGTATTGTCCAAATGCAAGACTCATTAGAGAAGTACGAGTTAGACGTTATTAATTTAATAATTTCTGACGTTGACGCAAGTATTACACATTTGAAATATATTCCAAATTAAAAGTATTTTAACGGATTTTATTGCTTTTTTTATATTTGATTTTTAATTAACGGACGTTCAGTCTTTCTGTGACCATGAACGCTTTCAAGTGTTCGAAACGCCAGGAAATTAAAACTCAAGTACAAACGCGACAGAATCCGTAGAAATAGTTTTAATTCAAATGTTATTAATTTTTTTATAACATATATTATTATGTTTAAATGTTTGAATATTTATGAAATATAATATCCTTTATTATTGTGTAGGAATGTGAGCGAGAAATAATCATAAAAAAAGGATTTTTGTTATATTTCATGAACACAATTCTCGACCTTTGATCTGGTAAAAGTTGCATGGGGTATTATCTTTTTACAACGAAATCGAAATAACTACCACAGTATTTTTTTGTAAACAACATTGTTTGTTTTTCTTCGAGTACAGAATTATCAGGCTACTCTGTGCGCTTACAGGAGCATGCCACATACAACTTGGCTACGGAAGAAGCATCTTCCCCTTAAATTTACTCCCGCTACCTTAAGAGTTTGACTTTGAAATTTGTTTATGTTCATTTCGAAGCAGACTATGATAGGAAACTGGATTCTCTTGAATTCGAAGGGTGATGGTGTTAGGGGATTCCAAGAATAAATACACACTCTTCTTGAGAACAACTGGTCTGTATAGTTGCCTCGATATTTCAAATTTCTAACTCTATGTTCCTCTGAGACCGTGTTCTGAAAATGCATGACCTCTCTAAAGCTTAGAAACCTTCAAATGTCATACTAATGAATTCACAATTCGTCACAGTAATAACTGTGACTTTCGAGACATTCAAATTTTAAAGAATATTTGCATTGCGCCAAGCTTTTATATAAATTCAATCTTCTTTGAATAAAATCGGTTTAAGTTTTCAAACATGTGTCAAAATAAAATGTAATTTAAATCAAAAGCTCTTAGAAGTATTGATAACATCTTCAAAGCATAAAACCTCCAAATAACTTACTATGCCTTTTTAACCCCGTTAGAGGATGAATTTTAATAAAATACGAAAACAATCTGTTATCAATTCTGTTAAAGAATGTTTATGTAAAATTTGAAGTAGATTGGAGCATGCTATCATGTTGTCCCATACAAACTTTGATCACCCCCTCCCCCTTTTTTCCACACGTCAGGAGTAAAATTTCGGAAAATCCTTTCTTATCAGATGCCTACGTTATACATAAAACACGCCCTCCAAGTTTCAGCTTTATAATCAGCTGTTTAGGCTGTGCGTTCCGTCAGTCTATCATTCAGAACAAAGCATTTTATATGTACAGTTAAATAAATAAATATAAGGAACCAACTAAATTTGAATTAATCTGCCTTACTCAATAATTTCTTCAGAATGAAAAGTCAGCATGAAACTACAACAAGTAAGTCAGCGTAGTCAAAACGGTTCCTTTAAAGTTATGTAATCTATTTAATATTAACACATGTTTTATTCATAAATGCTACGAAAATTATAGCTTAAGTTCTCAACTTTAAGTTACACGTCAAAGCTGTTTAGTTATGGACAACGTAATAGAATACGTAGATGTAACTTCAAAATATACGTATTATTATGTAGTTACGGGTTAAATGATATATTCAAGTTTGTGTACAACTAATAATGATAGTTTGCGATAGTTTCTTACTTAACTCGGCCTATTATGTCGCTCTATTAAAAACATACTTCATCGCCATCATCATTAACATAAAATAGTAGTTACAGTTATTTCCGTGTGGTGACGGAGTAAGAATACAATTCACCAACCCCTATCTTACCCGTGGGTGATCGTAAGAGCCGCCTAAGGGATATAAAACGCATATAACATCTATGCAAGAAAAGGAAAACTCGAAACAAAACCCTATACCAACACGACTGACCAGCGTGGTATAGTAGGTCAATTTCCCTTCTATTATAGAGGAGGCTCGAGCCCAACAGTGGGACATATATGAGCTGAGATGATGATGATGATGATGAGTAGTTAGAGTAATGATTTCAAATGTTCACACGAGTATTATACATTTGAAATAAAACTATTTTATATTATACGGATTCTATCGAGTTTGCGTCTGATTTTTAATTTTCCAACGTTTCTAACACTTTACAGCGTTCATTGTGCGGACTGTCGTCCCGTGACGTCAGGAATTTAAAAATCAAAAACAATCGCGATAGAATTCGTAAAAATAGTAATTAACGTGTTGGAAATGATGGCTAAGTGGGGTACTTATAACAGTACCTTGTGGTGTGTATTTTTTCTGTCTTTTACTAGTTTCTTATACATAACCCCCCATTGGAACGATGGTAACACAATATATGTTTAATAAATATTTTTCTACATTTTTTTTTTGCGATGATCTATGGACGTGGTCGCGCCCCGCCAGATCGGTCCGGGGCGACGGAAGAGGCGGCGCGCAACCCCATAGACGCACCCTGCAAACACCTCTTCTTCGCCGTGCGAGTGGGCCACCGGTACCCGATCTTTGTCTTCGGTGGCTTACCTAACAAAATACTAGATACATATCATGTTTAACTCTGAGATTACCACGCTACTCAAAGTGTTTGATATGGGTTTTTAATTAGAATTTTCTTTCTCAATACTAGAATAGAAAGTACAGAGTTCGGTTGACTTGACGAATTATTTTTATGCCGACTGGGTTTTTTTTTGTTGATTACTTTTACAGAGAAATTATTTATGCAATCCAGAACGATATAATTTTTCATATAGAATCATTTCCTTTTCGAACTGGCAATAAATTTATATAAAAATGTGGGCCAGCAATCTAATGCCGTAGCGGGTAGATATAAATATCTGTAATAACAATGACTTGTTGGACGTGAGACATCATCTTAGTCGACATGTGAATGTTATAAAGTGTTTTTAAAATAACGAGTAATTAAAATACAAAATACAAATGCGATAAAATTCATAAGAATAGTTTTATTTCAAGTGTGAAATAATGGTGAAAACATCAAAAATCATACTACATACTTTGCTACCTATTACGCTGCTATATATATATATATATATATATATATATATATATATATATATATATATATATATATATATATATATATATATATATATATGCATATACATATAAAGTTAAATAATCCGAAGATAATACATGTAATTATATTATTATATCATATATGGATATCAAATCTAACAACATTACAATTCCATAAAAATATTATTGTTATTATAAAGCAAGATCACATCAGGAGTATTTCACTAACTTACGCTGGCTAAAGCATTTACTTTTCCTTTATAAAACTTTGCTCTTTTCTGTACAAAAATAAAATTGGCCTAGTTACCGGAAGCAATTCCACGAAACTGCTGGAATTACAATATCGTCAGGTACAAGATAGATAAGGTGGGAAGTAATAAAGAACTTTCTCGCATTACCCTCGTGCCTCACCCCGTAATGTGATCCCACAGTATACATTACCTACATGCATATTATTATATTCACGATTCAAACGTGATTGTATATAACCAAGATACATTTTTTTTTTCAAAATATATTAACTTATAAAGGTATATATATTTCCATACATATTTATATTGCGCTTTGTTCGGTGAGCGAGAGAGCTGGAAGTCCAACTGGGTGGGTTTGGGGTTTCTATTAGTAGACAGCGGCCTAGCTCTACCCTGGATATTGCAAAGGTCCATGGGTGATAGTAACACTTACTACCAAGTGCGCCGCTTGCTCGTTTGCCACCATAAGCAATAAAAAAAAATATTGAATTGAAACAAATAATACGAATATATAGTGGAAATCGTGTATGGAAATGTATATAAATGTACATACTTATAAAAATCATAACATGATATAAGACACTGTTACTTTATTAATATATCTTCTTTATAAATATCTTTATATCCTTTTTTATTAACTTTGTATTAAAATCAGACGTAATAAAATTTAACTGAAAATAAAAAAGAATGTAATTTATCTTACAATATCTCGAAACTAAATTTCATAGCGATTATATTTATCTACTGAGTACATGTTACATACATACACATACATATCATCACGCCATATCCCTTGTAGGGTAGGCAGAGAGAACAGAGTGCCAGAGAACTCTATCTCTGCATACTTCACTCGCTTCCTCAACATTCATAATTCTCTTCATACACGCTCGCCGGTTTCGGAGACTCTTGACTCCACCTTCCTTCAGTACCTGACCGATCTGGTCTAGGTAGGTTAGTCTCGGTCTCCCTCGGTACCTACATCCTTCCACTTTCGCATTGTATATCTTCTTAACCAGACGTTCGTTCGGCATTCTTTCCACATGTCCGAACCATCGGAGCATTCCCTTTCGCATCTTTACACCAATACTCTCTTTCATACCTACTCGCTCTCTTACGTCGTCGTTACGAATGCAGTCGGTCAGCCTAACTCCACAGATTTTCCGAAGAGATCGCATTTCGACCGCATTAATTTTACTTTCATACTCTTTTCTGCATACCCAACTCTCGCTTCCATACAGTAATGTTGGGACAAGCACTGCGTTATGTATTGCTACACGTGCCTTCTGGCTGAGGTGGTGGCTGCCGAGAAGTTGCCCCAACGCTCCGTTCACTCCATTTCCCGCATTCACTCTTCGCTCTATATCAGTGGTGTACCGTCCATCTCGGCTAAATCCACATCCAAGATATACAAATTCATCCACTTGCTCTAGTACATCATTAGCTATTGTTACTCTTACATCTGTTCTGGCTTCATCTCTTTCAAAGACCATTATTTTGGTTTTGCTCACATTCACATTCACGCTGAGTACATGTTACTATAATAAATTATTCTTATTACTTTTTTTGGTAGGCTATGGTTTGGACACACGACGCTCGTTTTGTCCGGGGCGACGGAAGAGCGGCGCGTGGCCCCATAACCCACCGTATTCCCTCCCTATTGCCATTGGGTCGACCACTGGTACCCAATTCTTTGACGTCCATCGCCAATTCTTATCATTTACCATTTATTTCAATATAGGTATATAATTTGAAAATACAAAAATAGGTATTTTACTATTTATTTATTATAGTTATAGAATGCTAACTGGGTATTTATTAAGTTCTGTTTAGTTATCGAAGACGTTATATATATAGGTTATATATTATATTATATAGGTACATATAAACCGTTATTAACAATCGTTATTATTTATTCCTTACTTTTTTCACATGCATGAGTTGAATCATAAACTCCTATAAACAGGATTTAACGCTTTTTTGAGCTATAAACATGATTTAACGCTTTTTTGAGATTTTTATAGAGTTATAATTTTGTTGTTACTGTATCCTTGTTATGTTTTTTTGCACACAATTTCCATTCCATATTCCAAGTTATAATGTTGCCGGCGTAACATTAATTTAAATCATTATTTGAAGGATAAATATCTACTATCTTTGATAGCATAATATTTATACATTTATCTAATATTACTCTTAAATAAACTATAATGTAATAGAACAACTAGTTAATATACCAATAAGTTTGATACATATATTTAAAAAAAAAAATCTGTTGCCAGAAATAGGTACAGATATTACTTATTGTCATTCTTTATTATTCAATTTGAACATATCCTCAGGGCAATGAAACTAAAAGAGCCGTTAGAAAACCACTTTTGGTGTTGTTATCCTGTTTGTAAAATATAAAGTATTTGCATAAATACACAACTTTGAAAACAACTTTAACACTTTTACGTAGGAGTAAATTTTAAACGGAATAAGCCATTTTAACATTCAACTAGTAGCCGTAAGCTACTAGTTTGGGGTCCTGACTCAAGTGTTATTGGATATCTGAGTCAATAAATCCTTTTAACCCTTAATTACTCACATGGGGTCAAAGCTCTGTACAACGCGTGTTTATCGTCTGGGCAGTTCCCTGTGTGTTGGAAGGAGGGGAGGCTGGTACTCCTGCCGAAGCCGGGACGGTCTCCGAACTCCGCCTCGGCCTATAGGCCGATCGTGCTGCTGGACGATACGGGCAAGCTCTTGGAGAGGATCCTGGCTGCCCGTATCGGCCAGCACCTTAGCGAGGTTGGCCCCGATCTGTCGGACGCCAATTTGGTTTCCGAAAGGGGCGTTCGACGATCGCAGCCTTGCTGCGCCTGAGGGCCGTAGTCGCGGAGGCTGTCACTGGCGGTGGGGTGCTGTTGGCGGTGTCTCTAGACATCGCCAACGCATTCAATAGTCTGCCATTCAGCTGCATCAGGGAGGCACTCCGGTATCACGGGGTGCCTGTATACCTGAGGCAGCTGGTGGCAGACTATTTGGAGGAACGCAACGTCCTCTATAAGAACCGAGTAGGGGATGTTGTGCGAACGCCCATGTCGTGCGGTGTTCCGCAGGGGTCGGTCTTGGGGCTGACTTTGTGGAGCATCGGCTACGACTGGGCGTTGAGAGGGAGCCTCCCGCCCGGGCTGGGCGTAATTTGTTACGCCGAAGATACACTCGTCACAGCCAGGGGTGGGACGCTGGAGGAGGCGGCACGCCTGGCAACTCTTGGCACCGAGGAGATTGTCAGGCGGATCTTGGCGCTGGGGCTAAGGGTGGCCCTGGATAAGACGGAGGCCTTATTATTTCATGGGCCCCGCACCAGTCCACCCACCAACGCCTCGATCACCGTCAATTCGGTTCCCGTCAGCATCCGAGCCCATATGAGGTACTTGGGCCTGGTGCTCGACGGGCGATGGTGGTTCCGGGAGCATTTCCGTCGGCTTGCTCCACGGCTTGTCGGCGTGGCGTCGGCCCTATCCTGGCTTATGCCGAATGTGGGCGGACCCAGCGCTACGTGCCGACTGCTGTACGCGGGGGTGGTCCGGTCGATGGCCCTGTACGGCGCACCCGTGTGGGCGGGGTCCCTGACCGTCCGACTTAGGGCTCTACTATGGCGACCACAGCGGGCCATGGCAGTTAGGGCCATACGCGGATACCGCACGGTGGCGACGGAGGCAGCATGCCTGTTGGCCGGAACACCCCCGTGGGACTTAGAGGCGGAGATGCTCGCCGGACTGTACCGGCGGGTGACAGCGACGCGGGCAGGAGGCGGCACCGTCTCGCTTAGTGAGATGGCCGCTTGGCGGGGCGACGCCCGCCATGACGTTATTGCTCGTTGGGCAATCCGGCTGGAATGGCCTCGGTTCGGTGTTCGGACCATCGAGGCCTTCCGGCCAGTGCTGATGGAGTGGTTGGGTCGACAGCACGGGGTCCTTTCCTTCCGACTGGTGCAGGTCTTGACGGGGCATGGTTGCTTCGGCAAGTACCTGCACACGGTCGTGAGAAGAGAGAGGACACCGTCCTGCTACCACTGCGATTGCGACGAGGACACGGCGCAGCACACGGTCTGTGTGGCCTGGGCAGGTCAGCGCCGTGAACTCGTCGCTATCATCGGTACCGACCTGGCACTGCCGACCATCGCTAAGGCGATGCTCGACAGCGTCAGGCACTAAGACGCGGTTGCCGCCTTCTGCGAGACAGTTGTCTCGCGGAAGGACGGGGGCGACTCCGAGAGGAAATCCTCTTCGGTGAGACACTCCATCGCCGGCGCCTGGAGCGGCGGAGGCGCGAATATCTGCGCCTAATGCTGCCCTAGCCGAGGCCGCGGGTGACTGGACCGGGGAACCTTCACCCGCAGAGAGGCTGACTGCGTGAGGGCGACGCCCCGGCAGTTAGCTGGGGCGTTGACGGGGGATGGTACCCGAAAGGGTAACCCGCCGGGCTGGCCACGGAAGGCAAGGAAGCGGTACCAGTGGCCGGCGTAATGGCGATGGTTAGGGAATACGGTGGGTTATGGGGCCACGCGCTGCCCTTCCGTCGCCCTGGACGGTACGGGCGACGTGTGACCGGGCCATAGCCTACCAAAAAAAAAAAAAAATGGGGCAAAGCTCTTTTGTGCTTAAAAAAAAAGTACTTACCGGGTTCCGAAATTCGCCGCGCCCCCGCTAGCTTCCTAGTACGTATCAAAGTTTGCATTTTAGTACCGATTCAGTCACGGGAATTTAAGGCTACGTCTCTGCTCTCTTAACTGTTGACCCCATGCGAGTAATTACGTAACTGTTTCGAAAAAGCTGAGTTACTTAATTTATTATTTATTTTTGTGTATTATTACTTCAATTTATATTATCATTCATATTTATGTTACAAATATACTTTTTATAAATTTATATGTCGAAGTTATCCAAGAATTACGTGTTACCGTGAGATTTATGTTTCTTTTTCTAAAATTAGTCATGAGCAGAGAAGAGAAGCATATTTTACAATGGTTGGCTGAAGGCTCAGAACCTGAGTCAGAGCAGGGCGAAGTAAGCCAAAGTGATCATGATAGTGCTAGTGAAATAGACGAACCTCCTGCACATTCAAGCGATCCATCAGATACCCAAGACGATACAGAGCAGTCTGACAATTTTTATTTTATGAGACATAATGGCAGGAATGGTACTAAATAAAAATGGTTAAAGTCAGCTCCATCAAGTGCTATAATAACACCAGGGCCATAACATTATTTTACACTTATAATGTGATAACAGTAATTCGGCAAGTTCCTAAAAATATCACATATTTATTAATAGGTCTCAATATAAGTATAAAATGTTAGGTTTTCTATTTTTTGTTTATTTTTTGCCTAAAAAGATGTTATTTGTGTTGTTTATTAAAATTATAATGAAATACTTTTGTAATAAAATAATTTTGTTTAGATATTTATTTACTAAATATTAAAAATAACTCCTACAGTTTGGGGTCACCTGAGACCCCAAGCGAGTAGTTATGTGATTTTCTTAATGCGAATAATTAAGGGTTAAGCCGATCACTAGCATCATGAGAATCGTAGAACCACCGTATGGTAAACATTAATACATATTATCTACCACCTCATCATTTCCATATATACAAGAAATAAATACTCGAAATAAAACTCCATCCCAATCTATCTATCTATGGTGGAATCGAATTCTTCTCTTTTAAAAATCCTTAACATTAATATAGAGCCTGAAGCTATGGCTGTTATATAACATAACTAGGTACTCCCTAATACGCCAGGTTTGAAAAAATATTTTTCTAGTAGTTCTTTCGAGAATAAAAGAGTGATATAAAATATATAAGTATTTAAAACATAATATGTAAATTGAGAGACATAATACTAACTTAAATAAAATAATTTATTCGTAATACATGCTGTTTGTAGTAAATAAGTAGTTAACTTGTGATCGGATGTCGCTTGTGGGATATAGTCCAGCCCTAATGTTTTTGTATTATAATTTGGGAAAAGCTACATATGCTGGTTCGGAGAACATTGAATTGGACCTACTATTTACTGAGTATGGTGTATAAGATTTTATTTAAAAATAACTTGAGAACAAATTTCGAACCTCTGCCGGATCTTCTCAGCTTGCTGCTATATACCGATCCAATAGTTTATACTACCGTTTATATATATACATAATATACTATAGTATACTATATATATATATATATATATATATATATATATATATATATATATATATATATATATATATAATATACTATAGTTTCAAATAACATATAAAATTGATAATATTTAAGTGACTTTATGAGGCTTATATATAATAAAAAATACATTATTTATTTAATAGTTATATGGCACAAGTGGTTATTGACACTAATGAACAAAATTGCTTATTATCTGCTAATCGGGCCTATTCCTAGCCTGTATATTCCTTCGCACCTCCTACTCCATCGCCACCCCTGTAGCCGCTACCTTGATGAATGAATAAATAATGAGCCTGTAGGATAGCGAACCTGCCGTCACTGGGGCCAGTTTTTAATTTTTTGCTGCTCATATTAAGGGTTAAAGACGTAATCGTAACGATTGGCGGGTTGGTGATCGTAGTGTGGTGTTATACATTTCTCAGAAGAGATTTGTTGTCCCTTCCCCTGGTGGACTCTTAATAGATTTTTATAACGCCCACGGGCAAACAAGGAGTGACAACAATTGTATTCTTCTCCCGTCACCACACGGGGAAGTATGTATATATAAATGATAAAATCTGCATATTATACCATATACTTTTCTTTATTTTATTTATTTATTTATTCATACTAGTACATCAAGTGCTTAAAATCTATTAAAAGGTGTAGCCACAAACCAGTTTAGGTTTATCTGTACACCTAAGAGACGTCGACAATATTTACAAATCACTTATATATAATGTATGTATGCAGCGCGCCCGCACCGCATCTTTATAGATGTACCCTCAAGTTAATAATGTGACACAGATACAGCATGTTTCCATTTCTATTTATTTAATATACTATATCTTTCTCGAGGATATCGAAAACATCAGTTTAGTTAAAACAAGTAAGCAAGTAATATCGCAGAAAATACCGTGGTACAGCGGACTAATTTTAGTCCTCTTAGGAATAGGGTCTACTTTCGTATCTTAACATTCTTATGTAATATAGAAATTTTAACTTTGAAATAAAGTAAGCACTTCTATTAAAATAATTGAATAATCTACAGAGCTCAGAGAGAAACTTTCTATAAAAGGTTGCTAACAAGGTGTTTTTTTTTTCGACTCTCTTACTAAGATAAACGTCAAATCATAATTCATGGAATGTTCACGATAATTCTAAAATTTAAGAGTGACTTTGTGATATTTTCTTGAATATATAAAGTAAGTTACGTTTTTGTATTTTTTTCATTCCGCATGTATCTCCTTGTTACATATGAGATTCTTTAGCAATCGGAAATAAATTGAGCTAATATACCTTTTTTTTTTTTTTTTTTTTCGCTGAGGAAACGCATTTACGCGCTATCCCCCGCTGGTGAGAGACGGGGGGGAGTGTGGGACTCGCTGGTCAGCTGCCCAACCGGAATACCCACTAAAACCACAGCGGCCCCTTCCGCGCTTTTACGGGGCGCCAGAGAGATCGTCTACTGACATTCGATCCCCGGCACCCCAACGCTTGGCCTTCTGGCCACGTCCTGTCAACCCTTAAGGCGGTGTAAGGAGGTGCGCATAACGGCGCCTCCTCCTCCCCGGTCGCCGGCCGCGGATTGAGTCAGCGGACGCAAGCGCCTCGCGTTCCCGCTCCGCGGCCTCCTTCCTTTCCATGATGGCCTCACAATAGGAGGCCATCGACGACCAGCACCTGTCGCTGTCAAACATCTTCAAGATGATGGTTGACAGCGACAGGTCTCTCCCAATGACCGCCATCAGGACGTGGCGCTGGGGACCCCAGGCGGGGCATACCTCCAGAGTGTGACGCGCATCGTCTAATGGCGCGCCACACTCGTGACATCCTGGGGTCCCTTCTCTTCCAATTCTGTGCAGGTACTTACCGAAGACCCCGTGTCCGGTAAGCACCTGCACCATCCTGAAGCATAGGCTGCCGTGCCTTCTATTAATCCAGCGGTGGAGATGCGGCGCAACCGCCTCCACAGTCCCCCACTCTGCAACGGGGGACTCCAGTTTTTCTCTCCACCGACGGATGACTCCCCTGCGGGCCACTTCTAGTACTCTGCCCAGTTCCCTTGTGGAGACTTGCTCGCCGTCGGCCCGCGCCGCAACGCGCAGCCGGTAGGCCTCCGCCAGGGCCTCAGCCACAAGTGGCCAAGGCGGGTCACCCGCCAGCAATGTCGCTGCGGTCCACGACACCGTACGGTAACCCCTGATAGCTCTCACCGCCATGACCCTCTGTGGACGTCGCAGAAGGGCCCTGTTGCGGACGGTGAGGGAGTCCGCCCAAATAGGGGCACCATACAGTGCCATGGACCGAACAACTCCAGCGTATAAACGACGATCCGGGACTGCCAGTATTTGGCAGAAGCCTACCTAGCGCCGCGGCTGTCATGACGAGCCTCGGGACGAGCTGGGCAAAGTGTGACCCGAAATTCCATATAGAATCAAGGTGCAGACCCAAATATTTCATCTGGGCCCGCACCGGCACGGCAACCCTAGACACGCTGATGTGTGCTCCTCGGGGGGGGGTCCTCGACGTGGGCTATGAAATAAGAGGGCCTCAGTTTTCTCCACCGAGACGCTCAGGCCCAACATGTCGATCCGGCTCACGACGAGCGCAACCCCTCTGCCAATCGGGCAGCCCCCCGGAAGTCGGACCTCCTCGCCGTGACGAGGGTATCATCTGCATAGCAGATAACCCCCATCCCGACGAGAAGCCGACCCCGTAGGAGCCAGTCGAATCCGACGTTCCACAGGATCGGACCGAGTACCGAACCATGTGGAACATCGCACTCCACCCGATGGCGATGAATGCGCCCGTCACCCCCCTCCCAGAGCACGTGCCTTCCCTCGAGGTACGCTTTCAACAAACTTCGGAGATACGGCGGCACTCCATGATATAGGAGCGCCTGAGCTAATATACCTACCACTCTCATCAGACAGAGAAGAAAATATATAGGGTTAATATTATTTATTTATAACAAATTGTTAAGTTAATAAACATTATAATTATTTATATAAAAAAATATTTCTCTGTTAATCCATTGAAAAGGGTCAATGGCGATTTTTAAGAATAAAGGAATTTCTTAAATAATTATTTAAACAATTGAAATATTAAAAAAAAACGCTTATAAACAATAAAAAAATTATTTGATTTTTTTTTTTTAATAAGATGGTAAAATATTTTTTTAAAAAATCCCAAAATAGTCCATTTGTTTATAAACAATTTCTTAACAAATGACGTAATTTTTTTAGGTGATATACCGGCTTTTTAGACGGTGCGCCTATGCCGTAACGACCTCGCGGAGCCCTAGTTTCAGCGTTAAAAATATTATAAACAATAGAGATAGATTTCCGGGAGTTGGGACTTTTCTATTGAAAATTTTGTCCTCTTTCAGGATCTTTATTCAAAATTTCCTATTATTTTAGATAACTAAATACCTTTTTTTATCTTATTTTGTTAATAACAATCGCATTTTTTTATGTGCTAATAAACCCTTAAAAATATTTTTCTAGATGTCATTCCGAATCCAATAAGCTATCGCACATATTTTTAGGTGCTTTATTTCTATTTAACACGTTTTTGAACTTATTGACTAGACTATACAGCGACAGTATTTGCTGGCAGAGGGATGCAAATTAAGTTCGTATGTAGAGACTAATTAAACAAAATTTTATTTATACACCATATATATTTAAAATGGTAGGACCACGCTGTTGACAGTTCTCCGTGTACAACTGCGGGCCGATCCGTCCGGGGTAGTACCACACTCTCGCAGAAGATCGATGTCTGAGTAATGGCAATATGCCATTGCGCTTCGTTCGGTGAGCGAGAGAACCGGAAGCCCAACTGGGTGGGTTTGGGAATTGTAATGGTAGGCAGCTGCCTAGCTATACCCTTAGTATTGCAAGGTCACAATCAGGTATGCTGCTTGCTCGTTTGCCACCATAAGCGATAAAAAAAAATATCTAACTAAAAATTATTAAAAAAATATATTTTACTAGCAGACCCGGCCACGCGTTGCTGTGGCTAAGGTAGTCTCAGTAACACGTGGTGGTTGTGCTAATAAATTGTAGCTTATTTGAAACGTTTCTACGTTTAACATAGCGCCATCTATTAAATACTTACTCAATCCAGTCAACCGATATCACCATCTGTTAGAATCGTTTGGAGATAACAGATAATTGTGACTGTCAAATAATAGTCAAATAATTTGCAATAAAATAATATTGTGACTATAAATTGAGATGGAAGCTATCCTATTTTTTAAGTTGGATCAAACTACACATATTATGCAAATTCGATTAAAATCGGTTAAGTACTTTAAGAGTGCATGGATGATATATGGGCTGTGATGATGATGCGGCGGAACTACTGGGATGTAGTGAATATCATATAAAAGTGTATATAAAAGTTACAACGTTTTCGTTTTCCATCAAAATTTCCACAAGATACCATTAACAGTGTAGCCATAGCACTGTTGATGGTAACATTTTGACTTAGACAATGACTAACCTGAAAGACTAAAAACG
This sequence comes from Lymantria monacha, assembly GCA_905163515.2. Lineage (NCBI taxonomy): Eukaryota > Metazoa > Arthropoda > Insecta > Lepidoptera > Erebidae > Lymantria > Lymantria monacha. Next base: position 23,467,269 of record LR991082.1, read on the forward strand.
TAAAAATAATTATAACTTGACACTGGCACCAATAGCTCGTATAAGTAGCTGATTGCCAATACACAAAGAGAAGAAGAAGAACGTTTATGTGACATCAACCTTTTTAGAGTTCCATACCCAAAAGATAAAACAGGACCCTATTACTAAGACTCTGCTGTCCATCCGTTGCTTAGCCTGTCTGTCACCAGGTTGCTCTCATGAACCGTAATAGTTGGACAGTTGAAATGTTCACAAATGATGAATTTCTTTTGCCGCTACAACGACAAATACTAAAAAACAATAAAATAAATATTTAAGGGGGCTCCCACACAACAAACAAAGGTAAGGTTTTTGCTCGATATTGATAACAAAAATAGGTAGTCGTTTGAAATATTCACAGAATATTTAGTAATATATTCCCTTTAGAAATAAATAATTAAATTAAAATAAAACAAATAAGGAATTTAAGCCCGCATACAACAAACATGATTATTTTGCCATTTATAGATAATGGTACGGAACCCTTCGTGCGCGACTCCGAGTCACTCTTAGCCGGTTTTTTGAATATAATCGAATTGAGCTTTCAAACATGTGTCAAAATAAAATGTCTTTTAAATCAAAATCACTAAGAAGTATTGATATCAACTTTAAAGCAAATCACCCCTAAAATAACTTTCCACCCCTTTTTAACCCAATTAGGAGATAAGTCTCAATAAAATATGAATCACATCCTTCATCAATTCTGTTAAAGAATGTTTATGCAAAATTTGAAATAGATTGGACCAAGGAATCACGTTGTCCCATACAAACTTTACCCTGCTTTTTCACCCCCTTAGGGATATAATTTCGTAAAATCCGAAATTCCGAAATTCTTAGCTGACCTCTACTCGGCGAAAGAAATATTCCTACCAAATTTGAGGTTTGTAGGCCTTATGGTTCCATTTATTATGGTTCCAGAGATATCGTGATGAGTCAATACATAGGTGGAAATCTCTTATACATATATATAGATTACCTATTAAATAATACAACTACACATATATTAAAGCTAAATTCAGTGCAGTTTGTCATTTAACCTTCAACTATCACTTTAAAGAGCACCAAACTTGAAAGTGAACATTATGCAAACTCCCTCTTTAATAAGTTAAAGCAGTGCTCTTCAGACTCGCTAAATCCTCAGTCGTTAAAACTTTCTTAAGTACAGGCCCCATATTCACGAGCCACGCGGCCCCTGTAAAAGATTAAATTGTAATGAACTATGAACGATACCTACAACGCTATCCGGCTATTTGTCAAATAGGAACATTATAAAATTTCATAGCTATAACAAAAAGTATCGGATATTTGAAATAAAAAGATTTTAGACAATATAACGTATTGATCACTCATTACTGTCTGATGACTCATAAGTCATTCGAATAATAGAAATTCCTAAAAAACATTGTTATACTTATTAATTATTATTAACTATAAAATTATAAAGATAAAATCTATCATCTTCGCTTTCTAATATGGCGATATAATTACACTTCATGTCAAAATCATCATCATTATCATCACAGCCCATATAAGTTCCATTGTTGAACTCAGGCCTCTACAATGAAAAGGAAATTGTAAAATGAAGGAAATTGTAATTGTAAATTATTGGCTCAAGACAATGAGAAAAATTAAATAAAATCAGACAGTATTGAAATAGAATTTTATTTCAAGTTTTTCTTATCTCGCATTAATGTTACATACATACATGTAGGTAACATGCCTTAACACACTCGGATACGAGTGGGGTGGGGCAATAGTAGCGGCGCCTCCCACTCGGATCCGAGCGAGCGTCCCTTTCATTTTGTACGAGTAGTAGTAGGATCCGAGTGTTCGGCACCCAGTGTGCTGTGTGCGACCACTCGGATCCGAAAAATGTGTTTTTTTTTATTGAAATAATAACAATATACACCTATCCATATTTTCAAACATTCATATCCATATTTTCAACTTAATCAAAATTTGCCTTAAAAAATTTGGCTCCCAGCTATTATTTTTTATTTATTTTGTAGGCACTGAATGTGTTAATTGTCTTTTACGAAACCCAAGAGCAAAAAAGTGGTTAATTTATTCTTACTCCGTCACCAAACGGAAATATATAACATTATTAGGTATATTTTAGAGACACAAGCCCGACTAGAAATTTTTTCGTCTTCCTTAGCAGGACCGGACCGGACATGCCCGATCTGGACCAGATAAGGTATGTAACGCAGAAGATATATCTGGACCCGATCAGGAAAACCTTATCGAGTTCAGATCAGGCATTCCTGATCGGGTCCAGATCAGGTGTTCCTGATCGGGTCCGGATGAAATTTTACTGATCGGAACCAAATCACATCATCTGCGTTATATATCTTGCCTGATCCAAAACGAGTATGCCCAGTCCGGTCCTTTTAAAAAACATGAATATCTTAAAGGACATGTTTGAAAGATAAAAATATAAATTAATATATGACGTAGGCACCGAATGCAGTGCTATATTCTTATCATAGAGAGTCCCAGTGAGCCGTTCCGATTAAGGCGTAACCACCAGATGCTAACGACTGTAACTGTCGCCTGAATTTCTCATTCATGACCTGATCGGTCTGTTTTAATCTGATTCGATAGTAACTCCGGTGTATTGCTCTCCACTGTGTAAAGGGTGGGAGTGATCAGTACCAGGGCGGTTGCCCTCTGCCTGAGGCCTCAACTCCGCTGCTTAAGAGCAGTGGGTCCTTGGGTTTTGATGGCCGGACTTTCCAGTCCCGCTCTTCACGCCTTGGTGGCGGTCAAACTGAGCCAGATGAGATTCCTGGTTGCCTCGGGAAAGGTCCGGCTCCAGACGACCAGTGACACTAGGCGGCAATTAGCGGGAGGGGGGGAAACGTCTGCTTCTCTGCAGAATCAACTTATTGTATTGTGCCCTGTGTGGTCAGCGCAACACAGCATGATGCGCGTATCGTAACAAGATACGTACAGATGCGATGGGTGCAGTGGCTCCGGCGTGGGGGGGGGGGTTGTATTTTAGTATGTGAGATGGTATTGAGCCATCCCGATAGTCCTACTCTTGGAGTAGGATATGGAGGCTTTAGTGTAATATGGATGAGTTATATTTGGATTGAGTGTTGGTGAGGTTAGTTTGGGCTTCCATCAGCAAAATCACGTGGGAATGGTTTCTCCTCCGGGTAGAGATCCGGCGGTCTGGCATGGAGAGGGGCAATGCCGCGGACATGGTCCCATTGCGAGGCGTCCGCACGTTGGAACATATTCACGGCCATTTGCCGAGCGAAGTCCATCAGACCCTCTACCCGCAGGTCGCGGTGTAGGGTGCTGTTTCGGACTATGTATGGAGCCGACGTTACTGCTCGAAGGGCCAGTGACTGTTGTGCTTGGAGGCGTTTCCTCCCCACGACACCCACCAGCCCGTACCAAGCTGGGGCAGCATATGTAAGTATAGAGCGTATATAGATTTTATAAATACCCAACTTGACACGGGTCGGGAGATGTGATCGGAAAATCGGGCGTAATAGGGCCTGTGACACCTTTGCCTTTTCGACAGTACGGTTCACATGGTGCTCCAAGGATAGTCGGCGGCTTATGGGGATAGTAACTAATTTAATATTAGGCCATGTCATTACACACCCTCATCACGGTGAGCGGGGGTGACTTCCGCAGCGCCGCCCGACTGGCAAGAGTCGGAGTAGCGCTCGTTGTTGACCGGATTGGCAAGTTGGGCCTGAGGGTCTCATTGGAGAAGACAGAGGCCCTCCTATTTTATGGTCCCAGCCAAGGTCTTCCCCGAGGGGCACAACTCAGTGTGTCTGGGGTTGCCGTGCCGGTGCAGACCCGGATGAAGTACCTGGGTCTGCACCTAGACAGTAAGTGGAATTTTGGGCCGCATTTTGCCCAGCTCGTCCCTAGGCTCTCAAAATCGGCCGCGGCACTGGGTAGGCTTCTGCCCAATACTGGAGGTCCCGGATCGTCCTGCCGGCGGCTTTATGCCGGTATCTTGCGGCCTATGGCGCTGTATGGTGCCCCGATCTGGTCGCAGTCACTCACCGCCTCCAATAAAGCCTTACTACGCAAGGCGCAGAGGGCCATGGCGGTGAGGACAATACGGGGGTACCGTACGGTGTCCTGGACTGCAGCTACATTGTTGGCGGGCGATCCGCCCTGGTCACTTCAGGCTAGGGCTCAGGCGAAAGCCTACCAGTTCTGCGCTGCGGCGCGGGCAAATGGTGAACGCATCACCACGAGGGGACTGAGCAGGGCGAAAGAAGCGGCTCAAAGGGCACTAGTCCAGCGGTGGAGAGAGGAACTAGAGTCCCCCGTAGCAGTACGGGGGACCGTTGAGGCGGTAGCGCCCCACCTTCACCGCTGGACGACACGAAGGCACGGCAACTTGTCCTTCAGGCTGACGCAGGTACTTACCGGACACAGGGTCTTCGGTAAGTACCTGCACCGAATTGGACGTGAAGAGGCCCCTGGATACCATGAGTGTGGCGCGCAAATCGATGACGCGCGTCACACCCTTTTTTTTTTTTTTTTTTTTTTTTTTTTCGCAAGGTGGGACCATGGATGTGGTCGCGCCCCGGCAAATCGGCCCGGGGCGACGGAAGAGGTGGAGCGCAACCCCATGGACCCACCCTGCAAACACCTCTCTTCGCCGTGCGAGCGGACCACCGGTACCCGATCTTTGTCTTCGGTGGCCCGCCCGGCGATATACCCTCTCGGGTTCCTCTCTCGTCGACGCCCCGACAGCTTTCGCCGTCGAGGCGTCGCCCCCACGCGGTGGCCTCACGTCGGGTGACCGGACAATTCCCCGGTCCGATCACCCGAAGCCTCGGTTAGGGCGGCATCAGGCGCAGGTATTCGCGCCTGCGACCAGGGAGAGGGAGGCGCCGCTACGCGCACCTCCTCCCACCGCCTTGACGGCTGATTGGTCGTGGCCAGATGGCTAAGCGTAGGGGTGTCGGGGATAGAATGTCAATAGACGATCTCTCCGGCATCCCGTAAAAGCGCGGAAGGGACCGCTGTTAGGTTTTAGTGGGTATTCCAGCCGTCAATCTCATGGCCGGCGAGTCCCACACACCCCACCGTCTGTCACTGGCGGGGGATGTGCGCAAAAGCATTTCCACAGCGTAAACAAAAAAAAAAAAAAAAAAAAAAGGCCATGTCATTACACTTCGGAGAATCTTAACACCGCGATTCAAATAATGACGTCATTTTACTAACGCCATCTATTTATTATGACCCAAAACATTAAATATTAGAATGGTTGTTACAATATAATATTTCTATATATCTATGTTTTCAAATGTTAGGTACATTTATATATATATATATATATATATTATTTATTTTTGTTTTTTACTTTAAATATAATTTATTTTTATATTATTAATTAAACATTATTATTATTATTAACTACATATGATTAATTAAAGATTTCAGATTAATCTCCTCTGATGCAAATACAATTTCGCCGTGGCATAAATATGACAATCATGTCACTTTTTTGAATTTTGATTGATATTTTTTTTTGTGTTACGAAAACTGTTTCTGGTTCTGATATACTACAAGCCTTACTATATACTTGATGATATTTCACATTAGGCTATCCTTATTTGGTCCTGATCTGGTCCTGATCCGGTATGCCTTACCATACTTGATGTTATTTCACATCAGGCTATCCTGATCAGGACCAGACCTGGTCCTGATAGGGTTTGCCGGATCCGGCATGCCTCATTCTGTCCTGATCGGGTCCTGATCCGGTATGCCTTACCATACTTGATGATATTACACATCAGGCTATCCTTATTTGGTCCTGACCTGGTCCTGATCCGGTATGCCTTACCATACTTGATGATATTTCACATCAGGCTATCCTTATTTGGTCCTGACCTGGTCCTGATCCGGTATGCCTTACCATACTTAATGATATTTCACATCAGGCTATCCTTATTTGGTCCTGATCTGGTCCTGATCAGGTATGCCTTACCATACTTAATGATATTTCACATCAAGCTATCCTTATTTGGTCCTGATCTGGTCCTGATCCGGTATGCCTTACCATACTTAATGATATTTCACATCAGGCTATCCTTATTTGGTCCTGATCTGGTCCTGATCCGGTATGCCTTACCATACTTGATGTTATTTCACATCAGGCTATCCTGATCAGGACCAGACCTGGTCCTGATCGGGTTTGCCGGATCCGGCATGCCTCATTCTATCCTGATCGGGTCCAGATACATGATCTGGTTGAACCATACTTTTTTTCTAGTCGGGAGTAGTGTCTCATAAAGCCATCCTCAGAAAATTGGGTATAAAGCTAGAATAATTATATAAATATTCTTAAAAATAATATAAAAATCGAATAACATTCCCTCCCGATGTGGATATCATTTGAATTATACAGTTTCACTAAAATAATATTTCTCTATGTGACTGATTTCGGGTGGACTGTTTGTAAAAAGTACTTTGAATAAATTAAGATTAATTATTCAAATTTGCTATATTCTTTATATATTTAGTAAAAATTAACAAAACAATAATATTTACTAATAGTATGTAATGCTACAACGGCACTGATATTATGCATTCTGATCATACCGCGAAAATTGTTAGGAAATACGTCACGAATTCATGCCCGCGACTTTTATGATACAACTAAAATAAAAATACAAAACTTCGACTTTTGGGGTGATACACGTAAAAAAAAATATTACAAGATAGAATTTGAAAAAAAATCTAATACAAAGATGAAAACGTCTTCAGATTTTTAAATTACAAACTCGTAGGCCTAGTTGGTAACTTTGCAAAAGTTTCAACAAAATTCGCCCACAGCGGGCAGTTCAATCAAATTTGCCGACGGCAGCTTGCCACGAAAATTGTTTCCAGGAACATATTCCTTCAATATTCTATTACATAGACAGCAAGTATTTAAATGTATTTTTAAGATATTTTAAAGAATCTCGCTATATTTCTTTTTAAGCTTTAGTATAATGATGATAATGAATTCCATTACTTATTGTAAATAAATTTTCTGATAAACTAGACACTTTATAATGAAGAATTTCACTAAATAAATATAGCATATTGTATTTCATTCATGTTTAAAATTACTAGACAAACTGTAATTAAAACTCTATGCGAACCCGTCTGTGCTATGCAGTATAGTAGGAGAGATTGCTTTCCATTGTAAAGCAGTCTCTTATCCAACTAATACATGACTTTCAATAAAACAGAGAACAGGCTAATGAATGGATCTGCCAATTATCAGCATATCAACGTCTACTGTTAGATATAGAACTTAAATCGGCGTACTTGGCAGATGTATTAGAGATTGCAGTAGTGTTAGCGATCGTAGCAGTGTTAGTTTCCCATGAGAGTGCTGCTATCCACATATTCCACCCAGCAATAACACATTTTAACCGACTTCAAAAAAGGAGGAGGTTCTCAATTCGTCTGTATGTTTTTTTTTAAATGTCTAAATATCCATGTGGTGACGGAGTAGGAGTAAGTATACAATTCACCACCCTCTATCTTACCCATGGGTGATCATAAGAGACGATTAAGGGATACAAAACACATATTACATCTATGCAAGAGATGGAAAACTCGAAACAAAATCCTATACTGTTGGTATAGGATTTTGTTTCGAGTTTTCCATCTCTTGCATAGATCTGTCGTCTGACCAGCGTGTTATAGTAGGTCATTTTCCCTCCCATTACGGAGAAGGCTCGAGACCAATAATGGGACATATATGAGCTGAGATGAAAATGACTAAAAAATATTTCAACATCTAAAAAGTTGTGAACATAAACTGACAGGCAATTATTCGTTCGAAGAATCCTACTTTAATTAAATTTAGAGCTGCTCCATTAAATAAAATAGCTTCTTGAATTTATACAAGTTGACAATCCTTTTAGAAGATAGAATTAAATGAATTGCGTTTCATAGAATTTATCACAAATATTTCAATTTCTAAGATGGTTTTAAAGGAATTTTGTGTGATAACGAATTATTATTTATATCATTTTTTTTTTAATTAAAAGATTTGTTCTACAGACTTTCTTCCATGCCTTTTTTATGTTAAGTATTTTAATTATTATATTGATGTTATATAATTCAAGGTTTATTGAAGTGGCTTTAATACATTTATGATGGTTTATACGAGTATGTATATTGGCGCGAGCATATGTGTCCTTGATGTTGTGTGACTGCATGTTTCTTTAGGGTTTTCTACTTTGCGCAGTTGCTTGATGGTGATGGTGAAAACCCCTCTATGTGTTGGTCCTCTAATGTTAACTGTCCTCATTATTTTGATGTTCTAAGTTTAGATTAACATAATCCTTCTAAGGTTCAAATTAATGAAATTTAGCATTTAATATGCTTAATTATTTATAAAAACCCGATTACGAAGCAAAAAATGATGTCACAAGTGGGATTCCAATCCACACCTATTGGATATCCGTCCCAATCGTGCTGCCACTTACACCACCGTGAACTATTGTAGGGCATTCAAATCTCGCTTCGTGTTATATTTACGTCTTTAAGGAGACGTGTGCCATCTACCCGACAATGTTTACACATTGTATGGGCTTAATACTTCAAACTTTGCAGTTAGAATTGTATTAAACCATGACACAACCTTGTTATTCAAATTACTGAAATTTATCATTTAATATGCTTAATTATTTATAAAAACCCGATCATTTTTCGCTTCGTAATCGGAATTTAATTATTACCAAGTTTAAATTACTCGAAGGTTTCAATTAATATCAATTAAATGAGAAACTATTCGCAATATAACTGTTCAATACTATTCCTAGCTTGGCGACTATAAAAATCTTAATTAATACTATATGACAATATTTTCTATATGTCTCTTCTATTGTGAAGGCCCTTCTCAAAGAGTGTATGTGTGGAATAAAATTTATCAGAAATATATGAGTTAACCGCGATGGGTTTCGGTTTTAAAGTTAATAGCTTAATACTTCATCCATCAACTTCACTCGCTGTTTTTTGTGAAATTCTTCTTTTTGTGGAAATTACTTTAATTTTACCTAAATTATACTGGACTTTTAGTTTTATCTAAGCTACAGTATTACACAAAAAAAAAAATAAACAAAAAATGTAACAGCAATTCATCACATTAAAAGTAATGCATTTTTTCATTTAATATAAATTCGCACTTTTTCAAGCAATATATCCTTATAGATAAACTTAAAAAAAAAACGCCTAGATAGTCTAAATAAATAATTATATTTACACAAGAATTGCTTATTAAAAGATTTTAAACCAAGATTAGAGGTTAACATTACCTTTTCTCTATCTTTGTAAGCCATACATGAAGACTATTAAGCGCAAATCTTTTACACATTTGAATGTCCACACAGTAACCAGATTTCGGACACGAAGTTTTGTTTCCAACATTCCTTATGTATGCGGAACATATATGAGCTCTTAAAAATATAAGGAACCATCATTAAAACACTTTATAAATTAGAAATAATGTGACGTGAATAGTAATATAATGAGTCAACAAGCCTTATTTTCCAAATGGAAGTCAAAAAATGGTCTGTGGAATAAACAGAAAAATAAATAACAGCACTGTCCTACTAAACTTATAAGACCAACCATGATCAACAATCCGCTTCGCAAGCCTCGTGTTTACGCGTGAGGAGCTGGTGCGTCGCTGAGGAGGTTGAGACCCTATCGGACCACCGATATATCCGGATTGAGGTCTCCCAGACCCTCCCGACGCCCAGCAGGGGTCACGGGGCGGACGGACGTTCCGCGTTCCCGCGATGGGCTGTGGGTCGTTTGGACCGGGACCTGCTGGCGGAGGCAGCCATCGTTCACTCGTGGCTGTCCTCTGCCCACCAGTTGGACGGGGTGGACGCCGAGGCTGGCCGCATCCGCAATGCTTTGACGCAGATTTGCGATGCGGCCATGCCCCGTGTGCGGTGTCTGCCCCCGAAGAGGGCTGTCCACTGGTGGTCCCGGGAGCTGGCGGATCTTCGGGTCGCGTGTATACGCGCCCGAAGGGCCTACACCCGCAGCCGGCGGCACCATCGCGACGAGGAGCGGGAGAGCCGGCTTTACGAGGGCTACCGCAATGCGCGGTCGGCCTTCAGGCTGGCCGTCCGTACCGCCAAGGACGTCAGTCGGCAGGAGATGTTGGATGGTCTCGATCGTGACCCCTGGGGTCGCCCCTATCGCGCAGCGCTGAGTAAGCTCCGCGCGCGGGGCCCTCCCCTCACCGAGACTCTCCAGCCCGGCCTCCTCACCAGGGTCGTCGAGGATCTGTTCCCGCGACGGGCGGAACACACGCCCCCGGTCATGGCTCCGCCGGACACCGACCGGGAGGCCGACGATGACAGTGTTCCGCCCATCACGGAACCCGAGATGGGGGCGGCGGTGGCGCGCATGCGCGGAAAATCCACCGCCCCCGGGCCCGACGGTGTTCCCAACCGCGTGCTGGCCCTGGTCCTCGACCACCTGGGTCTCCGCCTCAGGGAGCTGTTCGACGCGTGCTTAGCGTCGGGGCGGTTCCCTGGGTGTTGGAAGGAGGGGAGGCTGGTGCTCCTGCCGAAGCCGGGACGGTCTCCAGAGTCGGCCTCGGCCTACAGGCCCATCGTGCTGCTCGACGATGCGGGCAAGCTATTGGAGAGGGTGCTGGCTGCCCGCATCGAGCGGCACCTCGTCGGCACGGGGCCCGATCTGTCGGATGCCCAGTTTGGACGTTGTGCGAACGCCCATGACGTGCGGTGTTCCGCAGGGGTCGGTCCTCGGACCCACCCTGTGGAACATCGGCTACGACTGGGCGTTGAGGGGTAGCCTCCCGCCCGGGCTGGGCGTGATATGTTACGCCGACGACACGCTCGTCACAGCCCGTGGTGGGACGCTGGAGGAGGCGGCAAGCCTGGCGACTCTCGGCACCGAGGAGATCGTCAGGCGGATCGGGGCGCTGGGGTTGAGGGTGGCCCTGGACAAGACGGAGGCCCTCTTGTTCCATGGGCCCCGCATGGGCCCTCCCATCGGCGTCTCGATCACCGTCAATTCGGTTGATATCAGCATCCGGGGCCATATGAGGTATTTGGGCCTGGTGCTCGACGGGCGATGGTGGTTCCGGGAGCATTTCCGCAGACTCGCTCCACGGCTCGTCGGCGCGGCGTCCGCCCTATCATGGCTTATGCCGAATGTGGGCGGACCGAGCGCTACCTGCCGACAGCTGTACGCAGGGGTCATCCGGTCGATGGCCCTGTACGGCGCACCGGTGTGGGCGGGATCCCTGACCGTCCGACTCAGGGCTCTTCTGTGGCGACCACAGAGGGCCATGGCGGTCAGGGCCATACGCGGGTACCGCACGGTGTCGACGGAGGCAGCGTGTCTATTGGCCGGGACCCCTCCATGGGACCTGGAAGCGGAAATGCTCGCCGGTTTGTATCGGCGAATGTTGGGGGTGCGAGCGGAGGGCGGTGTGGTCTCGTTGAGGGAGCACACCGCCTGGCGCGTCGACGCCCGCCGCGACATCATTGCCCGTTGGGCAGTCCGGCTGGAGAGGCCTCGGTTCGGTGTGCGGACCGTGGAGGCCTTCCGGCCGGTGCTGATGCAGTGGCTAAATCGGCGGCACGGGGTGCTCTCCTTCCGACTGGTGCAGGTTTTGACGGGGCATGGATGCTTCGCCAAATACCTGCACACGGTCGTAAGGAGGGAGAGTACACCGTCCTGCCACCACTGCGATTGCGACGAGGACACGGCGCAGCATACGCTCGAGGTTTGTGCCGCTTGGGCAGAGCAGCGTCGTGAACTCGTCGCGATCATCGGTGCTGACCTGACGCTGCCGACCATCGCCAGGGCGATGCTCGACAGCGTCAGGAACTGGGACGCGGTCGCATCCTTCTGCGAGGCAGTAGTCTCGCGGAAGGAGGCGGCGGAGCGCGTGCGCGAGGAGCGTCTCCTCGACGACGCGAGCCGCCGCCGGCGACTGGGGCGGCGCAGGCGCGATTACCTGCGCCTGATGCCGCCCTAGCCGAGGCCGCGGGTGACTGGATCGGGGATTTAGTCCGTCACCCGCCGAGAGGCCGACCGCGTGAGGAAAGACCGACATCCTACCCGAGGGGGGGACGTCGGTCGAGGAGAGGGTACTCCTCAGGGGTATTCCGTCGGGCCAACCACTGACGTCAAGTCACTCTGCTCCGGTGGTTGGCCCAACGACGAAGGCGACGGCACGGGTGGGTTACGGGTGTGCATGCTTACGCCCCTCTGTCACCCCGGACGGAGTGGTGCGAGGAGTGTGCCGACCGTAACCCGCCCCCCAAAAAAAAAAAAAAAAAAAAAGCCTCGTGTTTATTAAAATTCAAATTTATTTATTATGTATAAACCCTACGAGGACATATACATATTGTCAGTTTTAACATTTTAAATTAATACAATAAAATACCACCGGATGGGGAACATGACCGCTACTGAGAAGATCTGGCAAGAAACTCAGCGGGTTTGTCTATTATTATCATGTCTTTACTGTCTTTTTTATAAAAAAAAAGTCTACAACATATTTGGTATGAATTAGCTCCATTGTAATGCACTTCGAATTTCGATGTGATCTCAAATTCAAATACAATGTCAAAGATTATGGCTGGAAAAGGTCCCACAAACGGCACTGCCGTACCCGATCATAAGTTAAGCATGAATAATGAGTTTATCCCTCCTATGCGTAACAGTTAGACATCGATACAAGTCGATTAATTTATAGATTATTTTCTTTTTAGTATGTTTTAACGATATATTTAAATATAATAAAATAATTAAGTAAATAATTATAAAAAATAAAAGTTAAAAAATAATAAAAAAGAAAAACAAGATCCGAACCGGCCTCGAATAGACTGCTCAATTGTCGTGTCTTAATGACAGCGTCAAAATTTGACTTCATATTTTAATAGTTGCCAGCCAACACAAAATTAATTTTCTTCATTGCCTGAAAATATTGTCAAAACCATATTTTCAATGATTATTACAAATGATTGATTATATTACAAATGAAACTTAGCTAGATCGATTAGTCGTCGGACTTTTGACGGGAATTTGAAAACGTCATGTGGTGCTCTTGTATTATATTCGACATCTTAGTGTTTTAACGTGTTATATTAGATAATTTTGATGGCATTTTATGTAATATGAAGCGGGATGAACTGGGATGTAGTGAATATCATATAAAAGTGCTTTACAACGTTTTCGTTTTCCGTCAAAATTCCCACAAGATACCATTAACAGTGTGGCCATTGCACTGTTAATGGTGACAATTTAACTCAGATAATGACTAACTTGAAAGACTAAAAACGTGAAAATATTTATAACTTGACACTGGCACCAATAAGCTCGTATATGTAGCTGATTGCCAATATATAAGAAGAAGATTAGTCGTCCCCGGAACCCATTGCATGCTAAATTTCAAGAAAATTGTTGGTGCCGTTGTCGAGATTCAGAATATTTCTTGTTGTAAAATCATTTATATTTCTTGTTAGTGTGTTTTGGAAGATATATTTAAATATAATAAAAGTAATGAAAAAACTAAATAAAAAAGCAAAAAGTAAAAATTTAAACTAAAAAAATATATCGAGCAAAAAAGAGTTAAAATCACGTTTGTTGTATGGGAGCCCCCTTGAATATTTATTTTATTTTGTTTTTTAATATTTTTCGTGATAGCGGCAACAGAAATACATCATCTATGAAAATCTCTGTCTAACTATCATGCTTCATGAGATACAGCCTGGTAATAGACAGATGGACGGACGGATGGACAGCGAAGTCTTAGTTATAGAGTCCCGTTTTACGCTTTGGGTACGAAATCCTGAAAAGGTTGAACTCACATAAAAGCTTGGTGCAATGGAAATACTCTTTAAAATTGGAATATCTTGAAAGTCACAATACTGTATTAATACGACATTTGAAGTTTCTAAGGCTAAGCTATAAAGAGGTCATACGGTTTTAGGACACGGCATCATAGGAACGTAGAGTTTAAAATTTTAAATTGTTGGATAGCAATTTTCTAAGCCGAATATTGTAATTGAGAGCCATGATAACACACTGCACCGAATAACTAAAATCCATCGCTCATAAGATGTATTACCCGTTTTTATTTTACTCTGGTGAGGGTATTTTTACAGCATAATGATTAGGAAAGAGAGTCATTTACTATATTTTAGTTCGCTGTTTAGCCAGTGTTAATCAACATATTTGTAAAAATCGAGACGGAAAGGCTGAGTTATATTAGAAACAATCAATAAGATACGATAGGGAGGCAGCATGTTAATACTTATCAGATTGGTCGCAAGACGTCATGACCTATCTATGTGCGCTACTACGGTACAGTATATTTTAAATCATTTGAAGGGAAAAAAAATCTTTCGAATAAGTGATAAACCCCGAGTTGGACAACCGGTCGAGTTCCTGAATACTCTGAAGGTTCCCGGTTTCCCAACTCACATCTTAAAATTGAAAGCTGACGCGCCAAAATTATACAATGCCACAAGTTTGCAAGAAAAAACATTGCATTGCAATGTAATCAGATCAACTTTACTGAACGGTTGTTCTTGAGCAGAGTCTGTATTTATTCCTAAGATTCTTCAAAAACCATCACATCACTCCTTCGAATTTCAGAGAGTAGAATTTGACATTAAAGTCTGCTTCGCAATAACCATAAACAAAGCTCGAGGTCAAATTCTTAAGGTAGCGGGAGTAGACTTGAGAGAAAGCTGCTTCTGCCATGGGCAGTTGTATGTGACATGCTTCATATTACTATATATATGCTCACAGAGTAGCCTGGTAATTCTAGTATCCGAAAGAAAAACAAAAGATATTATTTACAAAGAATTACTGTAATAAGTGTAGTATCGCGGGTGGATGTCAAAGGAGTGGCACCAGTACCCTTCCTTCGCCTCGGTCGGAATAAGCGTGGTGTGTTCAAAACATGGCCTGCTACAAAAAACCTCTCGTGTCCATAATATATAACAAAATTTAATTTAATTTTCATGTGTATTAAGCCTTCCCTACACTATAATAAAGATTGTTATCATTATCACCATCATCATCACAGCCCATATACGTCCCACTGTTGGGCTCGGGCCTCCTCCATAATGGGAGGGTAGTTAACCTACTATACAGCACTGATCAGACGTGTTGGGATAGGGTTTTGTTTCAAGTTTTCCTTCTCTTGCATAGCTGTTATATTATGCATTTTATATCCCTTAGTCGTCTCTTACGATCACCCACGGGTAAGATAGGGGGTGGTGAATTGTATTCTTACACCGTCACCACATGGATATAATTGTTTTACTATAGAAGTATACAAATATTTTATAAATAACAATACAAATATTTTATAAATACATAATAATTTATAAATAACAATAAAATTAATAACGTAAAAAACAAAAAAAAACCTATTAGACCCATTTTCGACTTCTACGCAGACAAAGATGTGGGCAAATGATAATAATTAATAAAATTAAAAAAAGACCAAAAAGTAAATAAGAAAAATAAGGATACGAACCGAGCTCCGGTTTGTTTGGATTAGACTACTTAATTTTCCAACTGAGCTAAATGTCTATTCTTAATGACAGCGTCATAATTTGAAACCTTCATAACAACACGACAAATGAATATTCTCTATAAATGAAACCTAGCTAGATCGATTAATGGCCCCCGGAACCCCTTGTATGCGAAATTTCAAGAAAATCGTTGGAGCCGTTTCCGAGATTCAGATTACACACACACACATATATATATATATATATATATATATATATATATACATACATAAATATATGTATATATATAACTTGTTTAGAGATATAGTGAGATAGTGATAAATTAAATAGATAGATAGATTGATGTAGTATTCCTACATATATTATATATATTTTTCTCACTTAAAATTAAATAACGTTACCTTATGAGACGTATACAAATATATATATATATATATACGAAAAGGTTCTTTATATAGTGTTGGCGGCCACATAAATTGTAAGGGTCACTCCGTATATTTGGTTCCCAAAGCCTGTCTCACACAAAACCCGCATCCCAAAACATAGTAGCGCTTTCATTGTGTTATTTCACACACGTTCATGGGTTGCAAATAACGTCCTATATATATCGTAACATGTGGCGTTATTAAAGTAAGCATAAGATCGTATTCGCTTTCATATAAAAGTACGAATTTTATGGTATTACTAGCTGTCGCCGCCGATACACTTTTGTTCCCATCGTGAACACTAGCTTTTGTCCTCGACTTCGCACTCTTCACACTTCGCTCTTCGTCCGCATAGAAGTCGCATATAGTTGCAATAGGATTTTTAATTGGTTTTTTACTTTATTAATTTTGTTATAATATATAAATTATTATGATTTCTAATGTTTACAATCCAATTTCGAGAAAGAGGTTAGCCGACGAATCCAACTCTGCTAAGCAGCGTTCGGGAAACTTAGGAGGATCTTTTCGTCTAATATTCTGCAGTGTCTGAAAACAAAGGTTTATAACCAGTGTGTGTTACCAGCGATGACTAATGGCACTGAAACGTGGTCTCTAAATGTCGGCCTCATAATAAGGCTCAAAGTCGCTCAGCGTGCTATGGAGAGGGCTATGCTCGGTATTTTTCTACGTGATAAAATCCGGAATACGGAAATCCGTAGAAACGGGTGTAACCGACATAGCCCGAAGAATTAACACGTTGAAGTGGCAATGGGGAGACCACATCGCTCGATGAACCGACAACCATTGGGGAAGAAAGATTCTCGAGTGGTTACCACGAATCGGACGACGCAACGTAGGACGACCCCTACTCGGTGGACTGATGACATTATCAAGGTCGCAGGAAACCGTTGGATGCAGGTGGCACAAGACCGTTGCAAATGGCATTCTCGTGGGGAGGCGTCCAACAGTGGAACGTCCACTAAGGGTTGTTGGATGGATGGATGGATGGAAGTAATAGGTGGCAATAGAATTTATATTAAATTCATGTTTTAAATTTATACTTAAATATTAGAGTAACATATGACTCAGATCTTGTAGCGATATTGGTTACGTGTGCGTTAATAAACTCGTAGCAAGTACTGTTCAGACGAATATCTAAAAATAAAGCACTTTATCCTTAATTGTCTTGTATGAATGAAGTCCGCAGAGTTTTGTTTTTGTTAGCGTAACCATTACGCTTATAATTTAGAATAAAACAATAGCAACATTATTTACAGTCTAGTCAATCAGAATATAACACTTCGTTATAATAAATTTATTCTAAAAATTACCAGTGTATCAGAAAATTCATTTTTGATGTGAAACATCTATAGGCGAGGGGTAAACTGATTGTTGGCTTAGTAAGTGCGCGGGACGTGGCGAGCGCGCTATACGATTCAATATTTAGCGCGCTATACGATTCAATATTATTGCACTATACGTAGTAGTTAGTGAGTGAGAAGTGTTCACGTGATGTTATGCGCAAGCCACTGTGACCTCTATCGCCGCACTAAGCTCGCATACCTATAGTATACGTGTGTATAGTGTCTTACGTGAAAATTTTTTTTATGATCATTATTTTAATTTATTTAAAATATTTTTATAATGATAAAGTTGTATATATCAATATTTCTAATTTAAAATATTATTGATAATTATTTATTTATATTATATTATTAAATTACATATTTATATATATATATATATATATATATATATATATATATATATATATATATATATATATATATATATATATACATTTTAATTAATTTATTTATTTTATATACATGTTATTTTTTATATATCTACTAATTTAATTTAATATACAAAATAAATAATATTATAATTATTATTGAATTAAATTATTATTACTGTATTAAAATAATGTTATTATTTTTTAATTGTCTCAATATTTATAATTTAGATTTATTTTATCTTAATGATATCATTTATATTTATTTTAATTAATTAATTTGTTGTCCAATAATAAATAATAAGTAACATACTTCATTAATTAATCGGGGAGATAGGCCTCGTTAGCAATCGGGGAGATAGGCCTCCTTAGCAATGGTCTGCAATCTATCTAGGAGAAAGAAAACTCCGAAATATAACCCGAGGAGATAGGCCTTGTTAGCATTGGGCTGCAACCTATCTAGGAGAAGGAAAACTCCGAAATATGACCCGGGGAGATGAGCCTCGTAAGCATTGCGCTGCAACTCATCTAGGCGAAGGAAAACCGCCGAAATATAATCCGGGGAAATAGGCCTCATTAGCACTGATCTGCATTCTATCTAGGAGAAGGAAAACTCCGAAATAAAACCGCCGATCCAAGGTGTAAACCGACCCGTGCTGAGGGATTCGCGGCCAGAGTGTAAGCTGGTCATTAACGGAGGGTGCATGTGTTGGTGGTCACAGGGCACAGTAGTGATTCCATCTTGCCTTCACACAAGGGCTCTGTGGGGTGAACCTTTGACTACCCTAATTCTCGTGGAAACGCTATGGATTGTACGAAAAAAATTAAAATTCCAAATGACGGCGATGCGGCTCGCAACCCTTCACGTCTCAATCCCAATGAGGGCGAAAAGCGGTCTACGGAGTGCCGCTTTGCCACGCTAAATGTAGGAGGAGAAATGAAAGAAAAATTAAATAAGGTATGTCAAATGATGGATGATAAAAAGATTGATCTTCAGGCTGGCCGTCCGTATCGCCAAGGACGTCAGTCGGCAGGATATGTTAGACGGTCTCGATCGTGACCCTTGGGGTCGCCCCTATCGCGCAGCGCTGAGTAAGCTCCGCGCGCGGGGCCCTGCCCTCACTGAGACTCTCCAGCCCGGCCTCCTCACCAGAGTCGTCGAGGATCTGTTCCCACGACGGGCGGAACACGCGCCCCAGGTCATGGCTCCGCCAGACACCGACCGGGAGGCCGACGATGACAGTGTTCCGCCCATCACGGAACCCGAGATGGGGGTGGCGGTGGCTCGCATGCGCGGAAAATCCACCGCCCCCGGGCCCGACGGTGTTCCCAACCGCGTGCTGGCCCTGGTCCTCGACCACCTTGGTCTCCGCCTCAGGGGTTTGTTCGACGCGTGCTTAGCATCCGGGCGGTTTCCTAGGTGTTGGAAGGAGGGGAGGCTGGTGCTCCTGCCGAAGCCGGGACGGTCTCCAGAGTCGGCCTCGGCCTACAGGCCCATCATGCTGCTCGATGATGCAGGCAAGCTATTGGAGAGGGTGCCGGCTGCCCGCATCGAGCGGCACCTCGTCGGCACGGCGCCCGATCTGTCGGATGCCCAGTTTGGGTTTAGGAGGGGTCGTTCGACGATCGCGGCTCTGTTGCGCCTGAGGGCCGTGGCGACTGAGGCCGTCACCAGCGGGGAGTGCTGTTGGTGGTGTCCCTGGACATCGCCAACGCATTCAATAATCTGCCATTTAGCTGCGTCAGGGAGACGCTCCGATATCACGGGGTGCCAGTTTACCTGAGGCGGCTAGTGGCAGACCATTTGGAGGGGCGCAGCGTCCTCTACACCAACCGAGTAGGAGACTTTGTGCGAACGCCCATGACGTGCGGTGTCCCGCAGGGGTCGGTCCTCGGACCCACCCTGTGGAACATCGGCTACGACTGGGCGTTGAGGGGGAGCCTCCCGCCCGTGCTGGGCGTGATCTGTTACGCCGACGACACGCTCGTCACAGCCCGCGGTGGGACGCTAGAGGAGGCGGCAGGCCTGGCGGATCAAGGCGCTGGGGTTGAGGGTGGCCCTGGACAAGACGGAGGCCCTCTTGTTCCATGGACCCCGAATGGGCCTTCCCATCGGCGTCTCGATAACCGTCAATTCGGTTGATATCAGCATCC
This sequence comes from Lymantria monacha, assembly GCA_905163515.2. NCBI lineage: Eukaryota > Metazoa > Arthropoda > Insecta > Lepidoptera > Erebidae > Lymantria > Lymantria monacha. The sequence continues at coordinate 23,487,137 of LR991082.1, forward strand.
AGGCCCATATGAGGTATTTGGGCCTGGTGCTCGACGGGCGATGGTGGTTCCGGGAGCATTTCCGCAGACTCGCTCGACGGCTCGTCAGCGCGGCGTCTGCCCTATCATGGCTTATGCCGAATGTGGGCGGACCGAGCGCTACGTGCCGACAGCTGTACGCAGGGGTCATCCGGTCGATGGCCCTGTACGGCGCACCGGTGTGGGCGGGGTCCCTGACCGTCCGACTCAGGGCTCTTCTGTGGCGACCACAGAGAGCCATGGCGGTCAGGGCCATACGCGGGTACCGCACGGTGTCGACGGAGGCAGCGTGTCTTTTGGCCGGGACCCCTCCATGGGACCTGGAAGCGGAAATGCTCGCCGGTTTGTATTGGCGGATGTTGGGGGTGCGAGCGGAGGGTGGTGTGGTCTCGTTGAGGGAGCACACAGCCTGGCGCATCGACGCCCGCCGAGACGTCATTGCCCGTTGGGCAGTCCGGCTGGAGAGGCCTCGGTTCGGTGTGCGGACCGTGGAGGCCTTCCGGCCGGTGCTGATGCAGTGGCTAAAGTGGCGGCACGGGGTGCTCTCCTTCCGACTGGTGCAGGTTTTGACGGGGCATGGATGCTTCGCCAAAAACCTGCACACGGTCGTCAGGAGGGAGAGTACACAGTCCTGCCAGCACTGCGATTGCGACGAGGACACGGCGCAGCATACGCTCGAGGTTTGTGCCGCTTGGGCAGAGCAGCGTCGTGAACACGTCGCAATCATCGGTGCTGACCTGACGCTGCCAACCATCGCCAGGGCGATGCTCGACGGCGTCAGGAACTGGGACGCGGTCGTAACCTTCTGCGAGGCAGTAGTCTCGCGGAAGGAGGCGGCGGAGCGCGTGCGCGAGGAGCGTCTCCTCGACGACGCGAGCCGCCGCCAGCGACTGGGGCGGCGCAGGCGCGATTACCTGCGCCTGATGCCGCCCTAGCCGAGGCCGCGGGTGACTGGATCGGGGAATTAGTCCGTCACCCACCGAGAGGCCGACCGCGTGAGGAAAGACCGACATCCTACCCGAGGGGGGGACGTCGGTCGAGGAGAGGGTACTCCTCAAGGGTATTCCGTCGGGCTGGCCACTGACGTCAAGTCACTCTGCTCCGGTGGTCGGCCCAACGATGAAGGCGACGTCACGGGTGGGTTACGGGTGTGTGTGCTTACGCCCCTCTGTCGCCCCGGACGGAGTGATGCGAGGAGTGCGCCGACCGTAACCCACCCCAAAAAAAAAAAAAAAGGATTATCAATCCAACTTAAAGATTTTCTGGAAGTCGATAAGATCAACTCGAGGTAAAGCTCAAAGTACAGAGCTTGCCTCGATCATGGATAAGTATGGAAGGATAGTGAATACAGAAGAATGTGTACTAAAGAGATGGAAGGAATACTTTGAAAGCTTATTTAAAAGAGAAGAGTCACAAAACCTGTCAGCTGAGAGTGAAAGAGATCTTGAGGTTGGAGAATGTATAACTATGGTGGAAATTATGAACGCATTGAAAGGTATGAAAGCGAGTAAATCTGCAGGATACGATAGCATTACAGTTGAAATGCTGACGGCTGGACAAGATATCATAGCTAACATGCTAAACCGACTCTTTAATCTCTGTTGGACTAATGGCCAAGTACCTGACGACTGGTGTAAGGCAGTAATTGTACCTCTGTACAAAGGGAAAGGTTCCCAGCAAGATTGTGTTAACTACAGGGGCATAAGCCTCCTTAGCATTGTCGGCAAACTGTATGCGAAAGTATTGATTGAAAGAGTAGTGAAAGTAATCGACAAGAAAATATGGGATGCACAAGCGGGTTTTCGAAAAGGTATGGGTTGTACGGATCAAGCCTTCTCCTTAATATTCATGACGCTGAAATTTTTGGCTAAAGGTCAGAAAATCTTTTGCGCATTTATTGATTTGGAGAAGGCTTATGACAAAGTGAGGAGGAATGAACTGTGGTCGGTACTGTCTATGTATGGGGTGGACAGCCATCTTATTCACGCTCTGAAATCCTTCTATAAGGATTCCAGGGCATGCGTAAGAATAAACGGATCCTACACGGAATGGTTTAATATCGATAAAGGTGTTAGGAGGGATGTGTAGCGTCACCGTGGCTGTTTAACCTATTCATGGATAGTTGTCTGAAAGATTTGAAAAATAATGATTGTGGTTTAAGAATGAATGAGTTACTTATCGTGTGTCTTCTTTATGCCGATGATCAGGTATTACTTGCATCGTCGGCTGAGGATTTACAGGCGATGGTAACTACTATGCGTGAAGCATTTGAAAGAAAAGGCATGAAAGTAAATGTAAGTAAGACGAAAATAATGGTTTTTGAAAAGGATAAATGTATGACGGAATATAAAATTAGTATAAATGGTGAGGAATTGGAACAGGTGAAAGAATTTTTGTATTTGGGTGTATTGTTTACTCGAGATGGTAAAAATGATAATGATGTTGAAAGGAGAGTAAATGCTGGTAATAGAGTGAATGGGGCACTGTACACCTATATGAAAAGCCGAAATGTGTCCAAAAAGGCACGTCTAGCTGTGCATAAGGGAGTATTAGTGCCTACCCTCATGTATGGTAGTGAAAGTTGGATTTGGCAGAGAAGACATGAAAGTAGAATAAATGCTGTAGAGATGAGATCTCTTCGTAGTATGTGTGATGTGAGCCTGAAAGATAAAATTAGGAATAGTGTTATAAGAGAGCGCTGTGGTGTGAATAAAGAAGTAGTGATAAAGATCTAAAAGGGTATGCTGAGGTGGTTTGGACACTTAGAAAGAATGAGTGAGGAGAGGTTGACAAAGAAAATATATAAAGTATAAAGCAAACGTGAATGGGACGAATACAAGGGGAAGACCTCGTCATAATTTTTTTGATCAAATTGACGATGTATTGACGAGAGGTCATATTAAGAGTATGCGTAATCGTAGAGCATGTATGAAGACTATTATGAGTGTAAATGAAACGATGGAAGTATGCAAGGATCGTGGTTTGTGGCAATCTGTAGTCTCTGCCTACCCCTCTGGGAAACAGGCGTGAAGCTATGTATGTAACATACTTCAGTTATCATCGACTAATGGGGAATATGCATGATTTTTTTTTTAAACGTGTCTACTAGTTATTACATTACCAAAAATAAATATAACACATCCAAAATATAAACCATTAAGCTAAAAAAAAAAATATTAAAATCACTATCATTTTTGGGCGATTTAAACGCGGCTATTATGGCGCACTTCTGTGACGTCAGAATACACACACAAGTTGGATGTCAACAACGAAATGTTTGGTTCACGAAGTTATTGAAAATTAAAAAAGTGAGTGTAAAGTCAACGTATTACCATGGAAAAGAACAGAAAACCGTATTAAAATATTATGTCGTTCCTATGTGCCAAAATATTATCAAAACTGCACCTAACAAAGTATATTTCCTTATGCCGAGAAAGGTAATAAATGAGAAAAAAATGATGCAAGGCGATGAGAAGAGACAATCGAGTCATGTTTGAGCAGTTTATACTGTTGTGAAGATCATTTTAACGTAAGTAAACACATTAGAGAATTGATGAAGTACATAAAAGAATCATTTTTCCTTAATTACATGCACATACTTGTTTTATTTACAAACTTCGACGTACACATACCTACCTAGTTTAGGTAAAGTTCTTAAAGATATATTCTCAATATCTAATAGGTACCTACATGGGTCTTTATCCATAAAAATAATACATGTTTAGTCATCTTTTTCATTCATAGGTATCATACCTATGAATGAAAACATGTAACTTATTAGAGTAAGAGAAAAGTTCGAAATTATTTATTTTTTATCTTTCTATTAGATTTCAGATACAGAGAATTATATGCAAATAATGGCATTAGAACAGGAATAAAAAGTGACGTTTGTTAAGTCTCTCATTCACAAGCATTAATAGTTGAACACAGAAAAAAATAATAACTCATGAAATAACTGGGTAACGATACAAAATAATCACTAGAAACACCTTGATACCAGAAGACTCGAGTGTACTATGACGTCACGTTTTGAACAACCAATCGCGTCGCGTTTTAGAAATTTGCGAGCGAATTTCAAAAAAGCCAATTTTTGATAATTAAATTTCACTATTAAATAATGATGAATTTCAAAAATAATTGTACATACATACATACATATCATCACGCCATATCCCTTGCAGGGTAGGCAGAGAGAACAGAGTGCCAGAGAACTCTATCTCTGCATACTTCACTCGCTTCCTCAACATTCATAATTCTCTTCATACACGCTCGCCGGTTTCAGAGACTCTTGACTCTACCTTCCTTCAGTACATGACCGATCTGGTCTAGGTAGGTTAGTCTCGGTCTCCCTCGGTACTTACATCCTTCCACTTTCGCATTGTATATCTTCTTAACCAGACGTTCGTTCGGCATTCTTTCCACATGTCCGAACCATCGGAGCATGCCCTTTCGCATCTTTACACCAATACTCTCTTTCATACCTACTCGCTCTCTTACGTCGTCGTTACGAATGCGGTCGATCAGCCTAACTCCACAGATTTTCCGCAGAGATCGCATTTCGACCGCATTAATTTTACTTTCATACTCTTTTCTGCATATCCAACTCTCGCTTCCATACAGTAATGTTGGGACAAGCACTGCGTTATGTATTGCTACACGTGCCTTCTGGCTGAGGTGGTGGCTGCCGAGAAGTTGCCCCAACGCTCCGTTCACTCTATTACCCACATTCACTCTTCGCTCTATATCAGTGGTGTACCTTCCATCTCGGCTAAATCCACATCCAAGATATACAAATTCATCCACTTGCTCTATTATATCATCACCTATTGTTACTCTTACATCTTTTTTGGCTTTGTCTCTTTCAAATACAGAAATAATTGTATAGGTATGTTTTTTAAGAAATAAAGATTACAAATAAAAATATTTTGTTCATTTTGGAGTCACGTGCATATTCCCTATCGTCACAGTCATATCGTCAGAAGCAACATCGAATATAACTATTACCGAAGTCACTAGTGAAAATAATTGAGTTGTGGCGATTTTAAAGAAATTTTAGATTTTTTTTTTATTTGGTGTAGAAAGAAAATAAATGTGTATATATTAAACTGTCACCAGAAAATCTGGAGAAAATTCGTAATATTGTATTTTTTCATCATGCTATATTTAGTTCTTGTCAGTTTGTACTGTATACCTATTACTTGTACAAAATAATTTCGATGTTTCACATCTGCCAGCAGTCACCTGACTGCTCATTTTTTTTACCGTTTACACGGTATCTATTATAGAATTCACTACATTCTTGTCAAAGAAATTGAAACTATTCATAACATAAGCTATTTTATTTCGTAAAACTACAATGAAAGGTTTTTATTATTTTAAATAGAGTATCTGCTTCGTAAGAAGTAAGTTTGTAAAAGACCGGACGCCGGATGACAACAGAAAGTTTTAAGTACCACTGTATTATTATAATATCACAAATGATGGTACTATTATGCTCATATTACGCTATTAAATATAAAAAATAATTTTACTGTATTTTTTTTTTTTACAATTTTACTGGTAATATATTGTAAATATATATAATTTCGCCAAAACCGGCGAGCGTGCATGAAGAGAATTATGAATGTTGAGGAAGCGAGTGAAGTATGCAGAGATAGAGTTCTCTGGCACTCTGTTCTCTCTGCCTACCCTGCAAGGGATATGGCGTGATGATATGTATGTATGTATATTGTAAATAAAGTGAATTAATATCTCCTCTTTCCCACGTATTTTAAAAGACAACTGTGATATTTATAGCGATAACATGAATTTAAGAAAAGGAATATTTGATATAAGATCACTATATCAACTCCTCTGATGAATATGCTACAGTAAATCATTCATCCTCTTATTGAACAGTGAGACGATAGTAGCCTTTTTTTTTACCAGGCCTGGGTCTGGAAACACGCCGTTAGTTCCGTCTAGGGCAGGGAAGGGCGGAGGAGAGGCTTTTCTCTTGGAACCGCCTCGCCGCCTCGCGAGACCACTGTGACCAAAGACGCTGACCGCGTCCCAGTTCCTGACGCTGCCTGAAATGATGATATGAATAAAAATTATTCTCGTCATCCTTGCGTTTTTTAACTGTTGCATTCGGTATGTTTTTTTTTTAATATATAACTTTTCATTTCAGCCCATTTGCGTCATACTGTTGGGCATGGTGTATCTGCAGATGAGGAAAATTATCCTTCTTACATACTCGCCAAGCTAGTTATCTGTTAGGGTTTTGTTTTGTGTTTGCCTCCTCTTGAAGAAATGTTATGTGTTTATATTCCTTAATTGATTTTACGATAACCACGGGAATGAAAGTAGTGGTGCCGATCATCATCATCATCACTCTGCTCTTATCCCAATTAGTTGGAGTTGATAGTATCGAAAGTTCAAGCATACTGGTATAGATACTCCATTTAGGGGTATGGGTGTAAAATTGGAGGGACCACCGAAATCGCAAACATATATTCGGTTTTTGGGTTGCTGATTTTCAAGCCAATATTCTCCAATCTACAAATGTCGTCAGTGAATAGCATTTACACCAAGGTGCCTCTTCTTAAATCTCCGATATTAAAGCATCCATTATCAATAGAAAGAGATAAGGACGCCCCGGTAATCCGTCCGGGGCGGCAGAGAAGCGGCGCACGACCCCGTAGACCCGTCCTACGTCTTGACTTCATGCGAGTGGGTCGATGGAACGCGGTCTTTTTCTTCAGTGGCCCACCCGGCAACCCTTGATGTAGACCTATCTCAACACTGAACTAAGACACATTCAGTTTTAATTTTGATAAAAAAAACAAAACTCTTCAGTAAGAAATAAATCTTTGTACCGCATGAAACTGTACGAAAAATGCCATTATCAGATTCAAATTATAGTTTAAATTATAATCATTTATGGATTGTCTCTCGTAGAAGGTGAACCCGTGGCACTCAATATGGCAAAACGGTACTTTAAACATTATACCATCTGTGAAGTAAATTAATATTGATTTATCTTTATTAACACTTTTTTTTTAAAATCTGATAGCAAAAAAATATCAAATATTATCGTCCAGGGCATTATCAATCACAATATAAAACGAAAAGCCAAAATAAAATACAAATTTTCATTTTTAAACCAAATAATCCATATGTTTACAACAGAAATCCCTGAGGCTGTATACGAGTATAATTACCAAAAGTTTGTTCATTTATGAGAGCAACTGCTTATTTTAGAATATTTACTTTCAAAAACTCGAGCCTATGATTGAGTTGTGTAAATTTATGGTTTCACTTAAGGACGTACCATTCCATTCCGTCACCCTTCGTCTTTCCTCCCCCTGCCACCATGGTTGGGCATAGTAGCCAGCAAATGACCGAAAAATGCTAGTCAATAAAAAAAAATATAGAGTCGATAGTGTTTTCCTTGAAGCTAGTACCAAACACCTCCATAAAATTTCTTTGAAATTCTGATGCATTCTCACTGCAATTTGTATGAATATCGTAAAAAATAATACTGTTATATTTGAATTTATAATAGAATCATAATTTTCGGGAAATAAGCTGTGTGGTAGCGGCTTCGAATACTACCAACCCTTACTTTGCTCGTGGATGGTGTAAAGGACGACTAAGAGCCTTAAGACGACCTAGGCCAACTCCATCTGATGCCGTTTGGTCAATAATTACATTTGTAAGGAGGGTTGACATCCGGCAGGCGGCTGGTCATAAAACTATTGCCAATAACTTCTACAATATGTACTATGAAAGAAGAGTAAATATTGTATCAACCCAAAGTAATTAGGATAAGAGTAGGAGAATGAATTTTCGGGAAATAAGCTTATTTAGTACTTCCAAATTCCACTGCTGGGGTGAAAATGAGCGCGCAATTAGTGTAGATAAGCGTAAGGTAATTCTTAATTAATACAAATCATGTTCTACTAGATGCTCTTAGAAATTAATCTCCTGGTCTTGTTAGGCTTCTTAAGCGTAATGACATATATAGATAATAAATAGTGTGGCAAAAAAGTAAAACTTTAATTGTATTTGTGTTCCATTAGTCAGTGTCATTCGCAAAATCAGCAAAGTAAAAGCATTTGGGTGTGGCGACTCGGTCTCGTTATTTTAAATAGCGTTTATTTTAAGATTTAGCTGTTAATGCGAAATGGATGAAAATAAATCATTGTTATAATCGTGTTACTTACCAAGTGAATGGACGTTTAGAATTATAATCACTTACATCTTAAAGTTCATGATTTATTATAGAGAAAAGATAGTTTATCATTAATTATCTTTTACAAATGTTATATGAAAAACTATTGGAATCAATCGTGAAGTTTCTCCACGAAGTCAAACTCCACAATTGTACCATAAGTCTTCCAAATGATAGCTACTGATTAAGAAAATATAATAAAATTTAAGCATTATCAACACTCTATATATTAACTTCAGAAACTGTACCACATCATGAGCTTATTTGACAAATGGCAAGGTTTCAACCACCTCCGTCACGTAAAGACATAACTAGCAAATAACTAACTAAACATTTTTATGACTACGATGCCGCTATTTGAGAAGATCCATTGTCAACATTGGGGCGTATATAGCTCAGAGGATGAAGAATTTTGGCTTAAATTATTTATAGTTGCGGTAATATATTACGAATAGCTTTTAACCGTGAGTTCAATGGTCTAAAAATCATGTGTGACATCACCGTTGTAAGTTGAAAAATATCAAAGCAAAATTAACCCCATATTTTAAACACTTAGGAGAACTATATTCCGGTCACTCGACCGTATGGCGTAGGTCTACATATACAAGTCGATTATGGGCTCGCGCGCCGTCCTTTCCATCACCACAGACGGATTGGGCGGGGTATGACTATATCATAGCCTGTCCCCAAGAAAAGGAGGATATGTAAACTGAGGTGCTGATTTTCAATAATGAATCCCTACATCACAAAGTTTAGACACTACCTAATACATATCAACAAAAATTAGCATTTTTAAAACTATAAAAAATTAACTAAAAGTATCATCGAAAAATTTAATTCCCTAATTTACATATTCTTAGAGGATGAAAGCTGATATTAAAATAAGTGTTATTTATTTTTACTGGAAATTATTTGAATGCAATTTATAGAAAATAAATAAGATTTTTTTCTCCACATACAAACTTTGTTTCAGCATTTCATCCTCTTTGGGGTTGAAATACATACATTCTTTCTAAAAAAAACTACGGTCAAAATTTCAAGTTTCTAGCTTCAGTAGTTTCCACTCGATGTTGTTAAGTCAATTGGTTAATTGACTTAACTGGCATGCTTCTTTATATTTTTGCGTCCATCATTCATTTATCTCAGCTGATATATTTCTCACTGTTGGGCTCAAGCCTCCTCCATAATGGGAGAGAAATTGATCTACTATACTACGCTGGTCACACATGTTGATATAGGGTTTTGTTTCAAGTTTTTCTTCTCTTACATAGATGACAACAAGAGAAGGAATATTCCTTTGTCAACATTCCAAACCAACTTCCAACATCTCTTTTCATTTAAATATGATTACATTGACTAAGTAGTAAATATCAAATATAGAAGTCTCATAAATTAATTATCTACACTACGAATTTTATCATAATTAATTTGCGATTATTATTTAAATGCTTTAAATTGCGAAAGTTTAAAATACATATATTTATTTGTAATTATAATACATTAAATGTGGTAATAATACTTATTTATATCTATAAAAGAGGATGTTTGTATATATGACATCGCTAAAGTCAGAAATTATTTGACCGATCAATTTCTTTATGGTAGGACCACGCTGTTGACAGTTCTCTGTCTACAGCCGTAGGTCGGTCCGTCCGGGGTAGTACCACAATCTCGCAGAAGATCGACGTCTGAGTAATGGCAATGTACTATTGCGCTTCGTTCGGTAAGCGAGAAAGCCGGCAGCCCAACTGGGTGGGTTTGGGGTTTCTATGCTTAGGCAGCGGCCTAGCCTATACCATTGGTATTGCAAAGGTCCATGTGCGGCAGTAATACTTACCATTAAGTGTGCCGCTTGCTCCTTTGCCATCATAAGCAATAAAAAAAGAAGATCATTATAAAAATTATTATGTATATGTATTATATTTTTCACGGAAAGGGTTACGTCACGCTGCGATATGTCGACTTCTACAAACAAACCTTTTTTTTTTTTTTTTTTCTTTTTTTTCCGCAGGGTGGACCATGGATGTGGTCGCGCCCCGACAAATCCATCCGGGGCAACAAAAGAGGCGGCGCTCAACCCCATGGACCCACCCTGCAAACACCTCTTTTCGCCGTGCGAGCGGGCCACCGGTACCCGATCTTTGTCTTCGGTGGCCTTCTACAAACAAACCTACGGGCTGGATTTGCTAGTGCAAAACTAGTATTATTTAGTTACAATGTTTAATTAATGTAATTGTTTTATTATAAAGAGCTTATTTGCTTAGTGTATTACAAAAAGAATCCTTAATATGAATAACTCTAAACTTATATAAACTTTAATATTTAAGCAAGCAAAATATTTGTGTTTGTGAATGTTGTTAATATTCACCCTTTTGCCGTTATTTTCCACATTAAGAATACAATACGTCACCATTCTCCCATTTTCGCTTGGGAGTTGTAAAAAGAGGCTGTAGAATCACCAAGCTAATGGGCATCAACACTCTCTAGGGATACTTACAAAACCAACTGATCCCATCTGCCTACCAATCGTGTCGATTATAGTATAATTCTTTCTTGTGAAGACTTATATTCATCAGTAAGTATACATAGAATGATAAATAGATGGATGAATTTTCTGTATAATTTCCTAGTTAAGTTACGCTTTTTGAATTCAAAACTTCTTTAGATGCGCTGTACACTTTATTTTGTAGGTATTAAATAAGATTTCGCAGCCGAAACTAACCTACCTAGTCCAGATTGGTTAAGTACTGAAGGAAGGTGGAGTCAAGAGTCTTCGAAACCGGCGAACGTGTATGAAGAGAATTATGAATGTTGAGGAAGCGAGTGAAGTATGCAAGGATAGAGTTCTCTGGCAGTCTGTTCTCTCTGCCTACCCTGCAAGGGATATGGCGTGATGATATGTATGTATGTAGTAACCCACAGTTGTGAAACGCTCGTTCCAACAAATTTTGCTGTCGTCGACTAAGAAAATAAATTTAAAGTACCACCAACATACATTAATATTGCTTACATGTTATGTGGTGGCTCCAGGATACTATTAAGTGTAAGTAAATGTCTTAATATATTTAGAAAAGAAAGAAACCTCGAAATTACATCATATGCCAAACTGTTTGTTTAATAAACCGAATTGCTGTTGATGCTAATTTATTATCGTTTAGACTGTTATCCGTATTTTGACGAAGTATGAATTCAATTATCTCTACGCCTTCCTTTCGTATGGTTAATGTTAAAATACGACTAGTGGACATAAGCAGACAACGTGTCAATAAAAGAATAAAAACTCAAATTAAAACTCTATAGCAACCCGTCTGATCATCGTGACGTGTAGATTGATTTTTATCCCAGTATATAAATAGGTCGAGCCCAGCATTGGAACGTATATAAGTTGATGATGAAATAGAACTCTTGAAACAGAACGGGATGTAGATAACTTAAAATTAAAATCCTTACTAATATTATAAATGCGAAAGTAACTCTGCCCTGTCTGTATATCGCTCTTTCACGCCAAAACGACTGAAGCGATATAAATAAAATTTAGTACACAGATAGTCTAGAGCCTGATAAAGGACATAGGCTACTTTTTAATGCAAAAAAGGGTTGTAAATGGGGATGAAAAGTTGTAAGGAAGTATCGTCATTTTTAAAGCCAGAAGCTTGAAACTTATTTTTAGGCTATTGATTAGATATAAATAAATATCACATTACCATGTTGTAAAAATTTATCCTTAAGGGGTAAAATAAAAAAAATAAGGTATGAAAAACTTTAGGAAAGTAATCTTTTACGCGGGTGAAGCCGCGAGCAGAAGCTAGTAAGGAAATAAATGAAAAATGAATAATCTTCATAATTAATACATAACATTGTTGGGAAGGACTCAGAATACAATACATTATCCGTATTCATAATGAGAGGTCACTTTGCCTATTATGCCTCACAGGTAATATTTTTGTTTCCATTTCTATTTTTCATGCTGTCGTTTTCCTCTTGGTCGGCTCATGTGACAGTCACTAGCAAAGAATATGTATGGTACATATTCTTTGCACATATTAGTATATTTTCTTTACATAAAAAATATACAAAATATCTATATTATCATTTCCGTATACTTATCCTTTTCCGTGTGGTGACGGAGTAAGAATACTATTCACCACCCCATATCTTACCCGAGGATGATCGTACGAGACGACTACGGGATATAAAATGCATATAACATCTATGCGAGAGAAGGTAAACTCGAAACAAAACCCTATACCAACACGTATGACCGGCGCGGTATAGTAGGTTAATTTCCTTCCCATTACGGAAGAGGCCCGAGCCCAATAGTGGGACATTTATGGGCTGTGATGATGATGATGATGATGATGATATTTATGATACGGTGACTGAGTAAAAATACAATTTACGATCTCCTTTCTTGCCCGTGGATATCGTAAAAGATGACTAAAAAAAGAAACAAAAAACGTTTATACAAGAGAAAGAAAACTCGAAATAAAACCTACCTATCTGTCTGACCATCGTGATAGAGCAGGCCAATTTCCCTCCTATGGTGAAGAAGGCTCGTACTCAGTATATAAGCTGAGATGATGATATCACTGTAATAAATCTGTTTGTTTATTTGTTTGTATATTTGTTTGAACATGCTAATCTCATTACTACTAATCAGTACTAAAAAAGTCCATCAACAACGTTTGTGAACAACAAAGAACGAACGAAATAGATAGATAAATGTCATATTTATTTATATCTAATCAATAGGCTAAAATAAGTTTCAAGCTTCTGGCTTCAAAAACAACGATACTTCCTTACAACTTTTCATCCCCTTTTACAACCCTTTTTTGCATTAAAAAGTAACTTATGGCCTTTATCAAGCTCTAGACAATCTGTGTACTAAATTTCATTTAGATCGGTTCAGTAGTTTTAGCGTGAAAGAGCGACAGACAGACAGAATTACTTTCGCATTTATAATAATAGTAAAGATTAAGACCGCTAATTCGCTATCGTCATAACGACCACTAAAATAACGGATTTGTTTTACATTGTCATTTGTTATTCGGATTATGTTACAAAATAGCAGACAAATTAATTTAATAGAAACATATAAGCATTAAAAATAATAACAATAATTATGCAAGTAATCTTAAAGCTAACAAAGCCGTGAATACATCCAGTAAATTTACTGGCTTAATAAGGTTCATTTTGCATAACATGAGTGCGTATGACGTCATGCGTCTTAATTTACTAAAGCACCAGCTTATTTAATAAAGGAAAGTTATGTCCATTATCTGATAATGCATTACCTCATCACGCAGAAACTGCCGCAGACATTTCAATGAAATATTACATAGTAATAACTTAGGATCTAGAGAATATATAAGATGCTTTATCTTTGTAAATTGAGTGGAACTCTATATATTTGGAGCCGTCCATTTTATAAGATATAGTAGAAAATTGAGGTCGTCATTAATTGGTTGATACCGTACAGCACCTTTTTTTTTATTTTACAGGCAATGATTTTTTCAGATTTTGAACAATCATCATGGCCGGAAGAAGAGCAATACGTGACTCAGCTATATCCTGCCATATTTCTCTTTTCCACTTATTGGAGAACATTTACCAAACGACCCATCTTTTTTTTTGGGGTTGGTTACGGTCGGCGCACTCCTCGCACCACTCCGTCCGGGGCGACAGAGGGGCGTAAGCACGCATACCCGTAACCCACCCGTGAACCTCGCCTTCGTCGTTGGACCGGCCACCGGAGCAGCGTAATGTCGTATATTGTAATAGTAGGCAGCGTAATGTCGTGAATTCAATTCTTACACTTTACTATTTTATAAATGTATTCTACTTTATTAAATATATTCTAAAACTGATTGTAAATTGTATTTAATAACAATATGTTTATAAAGTGCACCCGCGGCACTAGCATTTATTTCGTAACTAAAATATCCAAATCTCAGTAAGATTTGGCATTTAACGTGCTAAGTTATTTATAATAACTTGATTAGGAGTGAAAAAATGATTATCACACGTGATACTTGAAACTACACCTATTGGAAATCCATTCCAGTCGTCCTACCGCTTAGTATGAGTTGTCGTATGACAATCAAAACGTTAAGTTAGATTATTAAAATCAGTAGAATGTGTAATCATTGTCCGGTAGATGGCACACGTCTCCCATAAATACGACAAAATAATACGAGCCGCAAATTGAACATCATACAACAGCTCACACTTGTCTAAGTGTTAGGATGATTGGAACGGATTTCTAATAGATGTGATTTAGAGCCCCACTTGTGATAATCATTTTTTGCTCATAAACAAGTTTTTATAACTAAAATATCTTTATATATAATATAATAACTTCATTTCTCATAGTATTTTGATAAAAGTTATCAAATATTATTAAAATTAGGTACTTCTAAAAACAATCATTCTTGAACCTATGAACTTAGTCTAAATCTTCGATAATGTGCTACCCAAAAACAATATATGACTTTCGTTGCAAAGAAAGAAATCGTTTTAAATTGTTGTGATCACCTCAGTATGTCGATATATATATCATGACCCCTCCTCCGTTATATCTTTACATATTATCAACACTTTGTGTTCAGTAACGAGCTGAAGAGTAAATGTTAACAATTTGTCAGTCGAATTGATCCATTCAATTAGTTTGGGATTAGTGGATTGTAAGATTAAGATAGTTAATGTCGATAGTTTCGGTTGTACTGGGATTATACTCAATTAACTTTGAATATATGCTCTTATTAATTAATAATTGATTTTGTCTATAACATCCGTGTGGTGACAGAGTAATAATACAATTCATCACCCCTATCTTACCTGTGGGTGATCGTAAGAGACGATTAAGGGATATGAAACGTATATAACACCTATCTAGTTAAGAAGATATACAATGCGAAAGTGGAAGGATGTAGGTACCGAGGGAGACCGAGACTAACCTACCTAGACCAGATCGGTCAGGTACTGAAGGAAGGTGGAGTCAAGAGTCTCCGAAACCGGCGAGCGTGTATGAAGAGAATTATGAATGTTGAGGAAGCGAGTGAAGTATGCAGAGATAGAGTTCTCTGGCACTCTGTTCTCTCTGCCTACCCTGCAAGGGATATGGCGTGATGATATGTATGTATGTATGTATAACACCTATTGCAAGAGAAGGAAAAATCGAAACTAAACCATATACCAACACGTCTTACTAGCGTGGTATATTAGCTTAATTTCCCTCCCATTTTGGAGGAGGCTCGAGCCCAACAGTGGGACCTGTGATGATGATGATGATGATGATGATATACTCTTATTAATTAATAATTGATTTTGTCTATTTTAAACAATGCTATGAGTTCTACGAGTAATAATAGTCGTAATAATGCTGAGAGTTAATATTAAAGTAATGCTGGGAGAAAAGTCTCTAAGTCTCTAAAAAGAGGTTGACCACCAAAGACAAAGATCGGGTACCAGTGGCCCGCTCGCACGGCGAAGAGAGGTGTTTCCAGGGTGGGTCTATGGGGTTGCGCGCCGCCTCTTCTGTCGCTCCGGACCAATTTGGCTGGGCGCGACCGCCTCCATAGTCCAGCGCAAAAAAAGTCTTTGAAAGAGGTAAGTATGAATGTTGAAGTCTTAATAGGTAAAGGAAGATCAAAGAAAAGATGGATGGACTGCGTGAGGCATGACATGGATAGACAGGGCGTGACTACAAAATGACGTCTGATAGTATTGTATGGAAGAAGACGACATATTGCGTTGACTCCAGTAATTAAGATAAGAGCAAGATGGTGATGATTTATATAATTGAAATAAGAAGTTCTTACGAACGAACGTCTGATTAAGAAGATATACAATGCGAAAGTGAAAGGATGTAGGTACCGGGGGAGACCGAGACTCACCTACCTAGACCAGATTAGTCACGTACTGTAGGAAGGTGGAGTCAAGAGTCTCCGAAACCGGCGAGCGTGTATGAAGAGAACTATGAATGTTGAGGAAGCGAGTGAAGTATGCAAGGATAGAGTTCTCTGGCACTCTGTTCTCTCTACTTACCCTACAAGGGATATGGCGTGAGGATATGTATGTATATGTATGTATGTATGTATTTAAGTTCTCATTTTATAATGTTATAATTGTAAACAGTTCATATGAGAGTTTCATCTGATTAAAATATATGGTATACTCGACGCTAAGGAATTTCAGAGAAGTGGAAGCTGCATACAAAATGAACTTACTTTCCTAGACCTAGTCTGTAATAAAAAAAATACGCGCGCAGCTTCGAGGAAACGATTAAACGAAATGACTCATTATTATATAAGTTAGTACCGTGAAATTAAATTTCGCTGGTGTGTACTGTACCTCAAAGCGTGAGATAAGTTGACGAGCAAAAAGTCATGCAAAGAATAAAGCCGCTCTATTTTTAGGTAGATACTAAGCCACTGCAAAAAAACTATACTACCGGCACGCTATGTTAGTCGTTTTGACGTTTGTCCACTCATGAAGTTTCGTATTTTATAGTAATTATATTTGAAGGACTATGACGGGCATCTGAAAACGTCATGTGGTACTCTTGTATTATATTCGATATCTTAGTGTTTTAACGTGTTATATTAGATAATTTTGATGGCATTTTATGTTATGTGATGCGACAGAAGTGCTGGGATGTAGTGAATATCATATAAAAGTGCTTTACAACGTTTTCGTTTTTCATCAAAATTCCCACAAAATACCATTAACAATGTGGCCATAGCACTGTTGAAGGTGACGATTTGACTTAGACAATGACTAACCTGAAAAGACTAAAAACGTAAAAATAATTATAACTTGACACTGGCACCAATAGCTCGTATAAGTAGCTGATTGCCAATACACAAAGAGAAGAAGAAGAAGTACATTTGAAGAAGCAAATTGCTGTTCTTTATTGTCAATAGTGACGTGCAGTTAGTCATAAAATTTATCGAATGTATTATTTTAGGACACAAAATTTATTTATTACATTGATTTCTAAACTATATATATTAGGGTACCGCGAACATTTATTTTTTATTTTTATAACGTTATAATTATTGGTGTACTTATTTACCACTTGTGGACATGCTACAACTATTACAAGCTTGTGAACATCTACTAAAAGCTTGTGAAAATGAGACTAAAGGAGACTGGGAAAAGGTTGGGAATAGAAGTGCTCAATTAATAAGAAAGATTATGAAAGAGATGTGAACATAGATAATATTTTAGAAAACGAACTTATAATTAATGTAGGTGATAATAGCAGTGACGACAGTGAAAATAGCATAATTTGTGGCACCTTTTTTGGTCTCTTTTTGTATTAATATGTTTCTTGTGTGCAAAGTATGTATATTCATTTTCATTCCAATATTCAGATTGGTCAATTAAATCTTTTTTTATCCGTGTGGTGACGGAGTAAGAATACTATTCACCACCCCATATCTTACCCGTGGGTGATCGTACGAGACGACTAATGGATATAAAGCGCATATAACATCTATGCCAGAGAAGGAAAACTCGAAACAAAACCCTATACCAACACGTCTGACTAGCGCGGTATAGTAGGTTAATTTCCGTCCCATTACGGAGGAGGCCCGAGCCCAATGGTGGGAAATTTATGGGCTGTAATGATAATGAAACCTTTTTAATCAGGTACTACTTGCAATAAAAACTTATAGATTTCATTACCTATGTTTTTCCGAGAATAAATTGACATTTCACATCACTATTGTAATATGTGAAAACGGCCATCATAGCGTGCCGCAACTGTAAGTATTCCAAATATAAAATAAAAAAACGTTTGCAAAATCAATATCAAGTCACTATGGCCTTTTTATGAAATAAATAGGTATATTATTTAATTTTATTTTTTATTTTACAAGTTAGTCAAATTAAAAAAACAAGTTTTCCTTGAAAGCTGTGACCCCACAATAAAGGCTCTGACATTTACAGTACTCCTTTACAGTTCAGCAACTTTTAAGATGTTGTTTGCTCTAAGTTATTTATATAAATCAGATGTATTATTATTTTTTCTTTATAATTATTTTTTATCTTTGCAATATGCAAGCATCCTTCTCAATTCCTTTCTTTTCTTTTTATAACAGGCCGCTAAAAACGCAATCTTGAAATTTATTGACATATATTGATATCGATATTTATGAAAATATAAATATAACATTTGTCCTTATATCTTAAATTATTTAGCAAAACCGCTAAAATCATAGCGAATAGCTTTAATTTTATCGCTAATAATACCTTTTATATTAAAACATTTAGAGATTACACGACTAAATTAATATAATACTATCATTTAAATTCTTGTAGCATAGCATGGAATCAACGAATTATAATTCCAGTCATTTTGCAAACTTCGATTTTAATATATAACTAAAGTACGAGTAAAACAGGCAGCGTGAGATGCTTATTTAATATTCTCGTACTTTGAATTTTCTTAACTTTATATTTGATGGCCAGTTGTACAAATGACATAATTTTACATTATTTTCGCATTAGAACTTTGTCATGGTGTTATTTTAAATGGATGACTAAAATCATTTTAACTAATTTAATTAAAATTGCATTAAACTAATAAAAGGCCATTGTAATAAATTTAATGTTTATATAATATATATAGTAGCGTTGCGCATAATGTGTCACTGAAATGAAAAGATATATATGTATATGTCTTTTCACTACCGTGAACTATATCTATCTTTTAGTTCAGTAGTTCATTTAGTTCAGTAACTTGACGAAAGTGTTTTTGTCTTTCGTTCGGTTTTATTTCAATAGTTCATCGACAGATTTAGAGATATAGAATGAATTGTTTAAAGAACAGTTCATTATATCATGATTTTATCAGTCATCTAAGATTAGTTACACGAACTCGTATCGAGTAGGTTATTTACAGATTTCCCATCAAATTTGTTTAGATCAGAAATGACATTATAATTAATAATTTCCATGGGGATAGTTGAAATATTGGTGAAAGTTGAAATAAGTTGGGATGGATGTGGTGAATGCGGTGTAATTTTATATATTTGTGCTTGAAATTTGTACGCAATAAGTTTTAAAAACTATGCTTTCAATAAGCAATAGCAAGAGCGGGCAAAATGCTATTTTTTACATCACAAGTTTTTTCATCTCTTAAGAAATAAGATGGTAGACAACTGGTATAAATATACAAAAGGGCTCGTCACCAAAAGACATAACGCTTTAAAATTCATTTTTCTTATAATTCGACGAGGACTCCGAACCTTATGAATGAAAACAATGCGGTCCATTTATATTAATTTTATATTAGAATAAAAGTGTTCAGAAATTATACATTGCCATTTTGCTTAATAGTTCAAAATTAGTTTAATTGTATGTACGAGCAATGTACAGCGAAAACTACAAGATTGGTTCTTTCTCGAATTCTACTACGTAATCAAAACAAAGTGTGAGTGAAACAGAAAACCATTTCGGTATCTACAACAGAGCGTGACAGCAAATTATTTCGTTCGTATTTGGGATCGTTCACGGCCGGTGGACTACACAACTGAACTAAGAACTAATTGAATTGTAACTGAACTAGTTCACTGAGATAGTCGGACAACTGAAGTAGTTCATTTAAAGGATTCATTCGTGAACTACACACGACTAATATATAGCACATCTATTGATAGAATATTTATTTATAAGCAGAGATGAAGTGTGCAGTGCACCAAATAAAACAGTTGGAATCTAAGAACAAGAACTATTCAAACTATTTTTTTTAGTTTCGTAGTCTAAAGGCAGTATATATCTAATAGCAGTATATACATATGTAATGGCAGTACATACATACAAGCGAATTAATGTGTGTTTGTGTGCGTGTGTGTGCGTGTTGCGTGCGTGCGTGTGTGCGTGCGTGCGTGTATGCGTGCGTGCGTGCGTGCGTGTGTGTGTGTGTGTACCGCTGTCATTATAAGAAAAAAATCCGCTAATATGTTATAGATTTTCAAATATTTAAATTTACAATGCGTTTTAATAAGATTTTAATTTCTTCTTACTGTGCGTAACTATATCTTACTCTCCTTACTCGCTCTTTATTTTAATGGTATTCAGAAAGATATTATACAGATAACATAATTTCATCATTCTCCTACTCTTATCCTAATTACTTGGGGTCGATACAATATGTACTCTTCTTTCATAGTACATAGTTCTAAAAGTTATGACCGGCCGCCTGCCAGACGTCAACCCTCCTTGGGAATGTAATTGTTGACCTAACGGCATCAGATGGTGTTGGCCCAGGTTGTTGGCCCCATTATAAGGCTCTTAGTCGTCTTTTACGACATCCAAGAGCAAAGTTTGTAGTAATCGTAGCCGCAACCACACAGCAAATAATATACAGATAACAGTCATTTCTAATTCAAATAATGGCAGCATATTTGTCTCATGATTAAATCAATTAAATGCAACAAGTATGTAGTATACTTATTATATTCAGAGTCAATAAGTTATCTTTAAAACCTTTTATAGCAACCTTAATACATATACACATCATCGCGCCATATCCCTTGCAAGGTAGACAGAGAGAACAGAGTGCCAGAGAACTCTATCCTTGCATACTTCACTCGCTTCCTCAATATTCATAATTCTCTTCATACACGCTCGCCGGTTTCGGAGACTCTTAACTCCACCTTCCTTCGGTACGTGACCGATCTGGTCTAGGTAAGTTAGTCTCGGTCTCCCCCGGTACCTACATCCTTCCACTAGTAATTAATACCATACCCTTTTCTTTTTTTTTCCTTTTTTTTTTTGGTGGACTATGGATGCGTCTCGCCCCGCCGAATCGGTCCGGGGTGACGGAAAGGCGGCGCGTGACCCCATAGACCCACCGTAAAACTCCTCTCTCTTCGCCGTGCGAGCGGACCACCGGTACCCGATTTTTGACTTCGGTGAATTAATACCATACCCTGCATAAAATTCAACTTTCTAAATCTTACCATGCACAATTAACGCGGTATGGTATATGAAATTAATAACACAAGGAAACAATAGTAAGCTGCGTTTCGGGCCCAGCAGTATACAGCCATCGCTGTGTTGAATAGTATTTTTGTTCTGTACTTTTAGTACGCGATTTTTTCGTAGTCGGATTATATTAATTTTTACACTTATATATTTATTAACACTAGAAAGACGGGAGCAGTCATTTGACTGCAATTTGAATTTAAATGTTGATTATTTCAAAAACCATTTGAGTTAATGTATTGATACTTTGTGACTTTTATTAATATTAGTAGTTAAATGAAACGATGTATGAAACTTACTCGCATCGCTTTTGTTTATTATTTAAAATATTGATATACCTACAAAGACGGCGGCAGTCATTTGACCGCTGAGATCCGATAAGTGTTTATAATTGTAACGTCTGGTGATGGAGCAAGAATACAATTCACCACAACCTATCTTACCCATGGTTGATCGTAAGAGACGAGTAAGGGATATAAAATACATATAACATCCATGCAAGAGAAGGGAAACTTGAAATAAAACCCTATATCAACAAGTCTGCCCAGCGTGGTATAATACGTCAATTACCCTCCCATTATGGAGGAGGCTCGAGCCCAACAGTGGGACATATATGAGCTAATATGGTGATGATGATGATGAATTGTAACGTGAGAAGGTAGAACATAAATTAGGTACGCTTATCATTTGTTTGTAGTTTGTTAGTCAAAGGAGTCAGTACAGTAACTAAATTGGCTAAAGGCAGTTCGACTACCTGTGAATTTAGAAATTATTGTAAGTAATCAGTGGACAATGTCTCAAAGGGTTCAGGGTGAAGAAATACTTTCATTCTTACAAAACATTCGAGAAGATGAATCGGGTTGTGGCTCTGAAAGTGCAGAACGCGATAATGGCGATGATTGTGCGGTACCACTTTTCTCGTGGTTAAGGCGTAGGAGACATACTTCGGATGATTCTGAGCTTCATGGTCTTATCACTTCAACCGACGGTACCTGGTGTACATTTCAAATGGAGTCAACTCAACGTGATCGCCAAGCACGGCACAATATCATAACTGAGCAAGGAAGTAGTAGCAATGACGTAGCCCTACGTCAAATTATTTCATATGACTTAGTTTGAAATAAAAATCCTGAAATCTGATAGATATAGGTACACGCACAATTTATCGAGGAAAACGAAACAAGAATGTTTTATTGCTTAGCACGTTACATAATAATGTTGAAATAGACGCTAATAAAATAGCTAGAAGCTGATTTTTTACAATGCTACCAAGTACGGCGTAGATGTGGCTGACCAGTGACCAGATGGCAAAAAAATATAGTGTCAAAGCGGCATCTCGAAGGTAGCCTGTACAAATTTTTTCAATATATTAGACCTAGCAGGGTAAATACTTTCATTTTGTATAAGAAAATGTCAGGTACCAACATAAAACGAAGGAATTTCATACTGAGTTTAGCAAGTGAACTTAGCGACTAAGTAGAAATTGAAGCAAGACTTTCTGGACATCAACAATTGCCTGAAGAGTCTACACTTTCTACGTCTTGATCTTTTACTCAAAAGCCAGCAACTCAGAAAAGGCAAGAATACTTCGTACCAATGTACAAAAATAAAATTAATAAAGTATGCGACACTTGTAATAAGCCACTTTGCGGCTCTTGTAACGTAAACGAAAAGTTAAAATGTAAAAATTGTATATAAATATTATAATAAATCATACATTAAACCCTGTTTTATTACTATAGTTACCATTTTTAACACTTAAAATAAAATAAAAAAATAATAAATTGGAGGAGTCATTTGACCGGTCGCCGTCTTTGTAGGTAGTTAGATTTTCCCGTCTTTCTAGTGTTAATCGAACAAAATAATATCAGAATTAAACGAGCATTTCTTCTAATTTTCAATAATAGAAGTACTAAAGAAAAGTTTGCTTTACAAAAAAATATTGACTGTTATGGAGATCGTTGTGACCCACTGAAATAGGTGCAGTGAAACAAGGCAAAGCAATTGAAATGGAACAATATTTATTGACACAATCAACATTCTTCTTTAAGGGAGCGAGAAAATATATTGGGCCAATAGATATTCTGGTGTGAATTATCTTTTTTACTCGTGGAAATTTTTGCAAATTTTAAGTTTCATTATACTGAGATATTATTTTATGATACTTTTATAACTGGTAGCGTAATCCACTTAAAATAAATGTTTTTACTAGATATATTATTTTATTGGCTAAATGGTTTGGTATTTTGTTTATTTTGAAGACAGACTATGATCTGGTCGCATTTCACTTAATCCACCCGAATTTGTCGAAGTTACTTCTCTATTGCCATTTAGACAGAGCACCGATACCAATTACTTGTCATCAGTGGTCTTGTTTCGTTTCATCGTAACCAAATGGATTAGCTTACAGTATTATATCAATTTACAATTATTTTATTTACAAAACTTCACTTACGAGATGTAAGTTAATTTTCTTTTATAGTCCTGATGATAAAGATAGAGGTGTTGAGGCACTATATTTTCAGCTGGCTACCAAATAAATAATATTCTGATACAACAATTAAATAAAATCAGACAAAATTAAAACCAAAGGTATATGACTCCTATGTGTTTTAATTTGCTAATCAAAAATATATATACTTAGTAAACAACGCGGTATTACAATTTTCAAAATAATTTCATATAAATTTTAATATCATACCCATGTGTGATCGTAAGAGATGACTAAGGGATATAAAACACATATAAGCATCTATGCAAGGGAAGGAAAACTCGAAATAATACCATATACCAACACGACTAATCAACTCTCATTATGGAGGAGACTCGAGCCCAACAGTGGGACATATTTAAACTGGAATATGTAATGATAATGAAATTATAATAAATTCCCTGTTAGATAATGACAAGCTTATTCTTAATAAGCTTAATTTTATTAAGCTTTTTTTTTAATATGATATAGGCCACTTGAGGTTGATTCAATCGAGGTTTAAAAATATAAACGTAAAAGGCGCTTAGCAATAATATTATAATTCATCACTAAATGAATTTTAGAAGTTTAAATCTGGTATATGTAATTTTTAAATATTAGATATTATTATCTTGACTAATGTATGTCCCATTGCTGGGTCGAGCCCAGCCTCCTCCAAAATAGAAATCAAATTGACCTACTATACCTCGCTGGTCAGACGTATTGGTATAGGATTTTATTTCAGAAGGACAGCGCGTGACTCCATAATCCACCGTATTCCGTCCTCATTACCATTGGGCTGGCCACTGGTACCGCTTCCTTGCCATCAGTGGCCAGCCCAGGCTACTTTTCTTGCATGGAAGTTATATGCATATTATATCCCTTGGTCGTCTTTTACGATATCTACCGCTAAGATAGGCGGTGAATTATATATTCTTACTTCGTCATCATATAGGAATCGACGACCATCATCGTATTATAGTTCTATTTTTACTATTCGGAAATTTCGAGTACTTTTCAATATTCGTGGTTCCAGGGGAACTAATATATCCTTTTTTTGTGACAATTTTCACCGCCCATGACCACCATTTTAACTCTTGTAAGCCAGGATCTACAATGATCTTAATAAATGACACTGAGGTTTAAACTTCAAGCAGTCCCAGGAGAAGCTTTTAATTATCTTAGAACCTGCAACAAATTTAATTAGAAAAGATTAAAGAGAATGAGTTGGAAATAATGATTCCACTTCCCTCTTAAGCAATGCGGGAGACAAGAAGCAAAATTGATTAGACAGCCAATAAGCAAAAGGGTTTATAGTTACGATAAGCGCAGCATTAAGGCACCATGGATACAGAAGAATTTAACGGGGCCTATATGTGAGCCTTAACAGTGATTGCTACATAATAGGTATGACAGAAACGCCTGAATGCACAGAAATTTTCTCGAATCGCTACAAAGACCGTATACTACTCCAGACGTGACTTGTAAACTGTCTAACATAAGGTCGCGCTCGTTACGCCAGAGATCTCACTCCTAGAAAATGTAATGTGCTGATTGTTCATACGCATGGTAAGGTGCGAAACATTGACATAATAGTTAGAGTACGAGTTTAAAAGAATATAATATTCAAATAATGAAAAAATAACTTTTTAAAATTTTCCAACGCTGGTTAGAAATTGGACCACAAAATGTTAACTTCCAGTCACACTTTACACCAGGTTCTTACGAGTGCTTAGGAAAAATAAATAAAGATGACTGTTTTTCGATGATGAATATCATCTTTCTTGCTATTGGGTTAAAAGTTCTTCATAGACAACGGATTGCGGCGCAAACAACCTAGAGATTTTATTACGGTCGCGCGGTAGAAGGAAATCTGCGTTCATAGCATGTCTAAAAGTTTTCTTCTACTTTATATCACTTCATAGTTGAATTTCGCGAACAGCGTTTCAATTTGTTCAATTTTCTTTGAAGTCCATTACAACAAATTGCAAATAGATATAATCGAAAACCCGCACGGGAATTATATTCTACATTCTTCAATTCATTGTATGTTATAGAGTGAAATAGTTTTCAATTTCGAGTTGCACTCCATGTCTCGAGTCCTTGCAAACTAGGTATTGCTTCTTTCATTTCGAGCTTCAATTATGAACGTTTGAAAGTTTCAAGACTTCTGCAAATAAGTTCGTAGTTTGTATTATGATCTGAACAGTCAGTCTCAAGTAAAAAAAAATTATTTATTTTTTAGTATTAGTCGTAAATACAAGTACCTTTTTTTTTTTTGGGGGGGTGAGCTACGGTCAGCGCACTCCTCGCACCACTCCATCCGGGGTGACAGAGGGGCGTCAGCACGCACACCCGTAACCCACCCGTGACGTCGCCTTCGTTGTTGGGCCGACCACCGGAGCAGAGTGACTAGACGTCAGTGGTCGGCCCGACGGAATACCCCTGAGGAGTACCCTCTCCTTGACCGGCATCCCCCCCCCTCGGGTAGGATGTCGGTCTTTCCTCACGCAGTCGGCCTCTCGGCGGGTGACGGACTAATTCCCCGATCCAGTCACCCGCGGCCTCGGCTAGGGCGGCATCAGGCGCAGGTAAACGCGCCTGCGCCGCCCCAGTCACCGGCGGCAGCTCGCGCCGTCGAGGGGACGCTCCTCACGCACGCGCTCCGCCGCCTCCTTCCGCAAGACTACTGCCTCGCAGAAGGTTGCGATCGCGTCCCGGTTCCTGACGCTGTCGAGCATCGCCCTGGCGATGGTCGGCAGCGTCAGGTCGGCACCGATGATTGCGACGAGTTCACGACGCTGCTCTGCCCAAGCGGCACAAACCTCGAGCGTATGCTGCGCCGTGTCTTCGTCGTAATCGCAGTGGTGGCAGGACGGTGTACTCTCCCACTTGACGACCTTGTGCAGGTATTTGGCGAAGCATCCATGCTCCGTCAAAACCTGCACCAGTCGGAAGGAGAGCACCCCGTGCCGCCGTTCCAACCACTGGATCAGCACCGGCCGGAAGGCCTCTACGGTCCGCACACCGAACCGAGGCCTCTCCAGCCGGACTGCCCAACGGGCAATGACATCTAGGCGGGCGTCGACGCGCCAGGCGGTGAGTTCCCTCAAAGAGACCACACCACACGGGGGACTCCCGGCCAACAAGCACGCTGCCTCCGTCGCCACCGTACGGTACCCGCGTACAGCCCTGACTGCCATGGCCCTCTATGGTCGCCACAGAAGAGCCCTGAGTCGGACGGTCAGGGACCCCGCCCACACCGGTGCGCCGTACAGGGCCATCGACCGGACGATCTCCGTGTACAGCTGTCGGCACGTAGCGCTCGGTCCGCCCACAATCGGCATAAGCCATGAATGGGCGGACGCCGCGCCGACGAGCCGCGGAGCGAGCCTGCGGAAATGCTCCCGAAACCACCAATGCCCGTCGAGCACCAGGCCCAAATACCTCATATGTGCCCGGATGCTGATGTCAACCGAATTGACGGTGATCGAAACGCCGATGGTAGGAAGAGGGCCTCCGTCTTGTCCAGGGCCACCCTCAACCCCAGCGCCTCGATCCGCCTGACGATCTCTTCGGTGCCGAGAGTCACCAGGCCTGCCGCCTCCTCCAGTGTCCCACCGCGGGCTGTGACGAGCGTGTCGTCGGCGTAACAGATCACGCCCAGCCCGGGTGGGAGGCTCCCTCTCAAAATACAAGTACCTACAACTCACTGATACTATAAATAAGTCAGTGCGTGGAAACTCTTGTGTTTACTGGGTTGAGAGCCCTCAGCGCTTACCCATAGTCCGGGTTGAGCTGTGACAGTTATCTGCGGCTAACAGCTAAAAGACAGACACAAAAAAATGGAACTCTTGTGTATTTATTTGCTTTACCACATATTAATAAAATAGTTACAAATCTTATTTAAACATTAAACTAATAATAATTATTAACATTAAAAGAATTCGAGGGTAATACCAAACTCTTTTGAAGGGAGGTCAAGAAGTCTCGGTGTGGTTGGACAGCCTTCAGAATGAATAAAATAAGGTCTAAAGGTGGAGACATTCTTACACAAACACAAGACGTGTTAAGCCGATGGAGTGAATATTTTGGCGATATGTATGCGGATACTCGAGTTGGCGCCGGTGTCGCATGTGGTTTAGTAGATCAACATTTAGCACCAGCGTCCTCCGATGGCATCAGTATGGATGAAGTTGAATGGGCGATAAGAAGTTTGAAAAATGGTAAGGCAGCGGGCATTGATATGGTGTCTGCCGAGATGATCAAGCTTAGTGGCTCCTGTATCTGAGAGGCGTTCTTGTTGCTCCTCAATTTATGTTGGAGCTCGGGAATGGTTCCCAGGGACTGGAATGGCGCGCTCATCGTGTCTTTCTTTAAAAACAAGGGTTCACGTTATGACTGTGCAAATTACAGAGCCATAAGCTTGACCAGTTTGGCAGCAAAAGTGTACAGTAAAATTATTGAAAGGAGAATGAAGATGGTGTCCGATGGTTTACTGTGTGAGATACAAGGAGGTTTCAGGAGTGGAAGGGGATGCATGGATCAAGTGTTCTCTCTGCCCAACATTGTAGAGAAGCATCTAGCTCTAGGTCTGAGGGTTTTCTGCAGTTTATTGGATCTGGAGAGAGCATTTGACACGGTTGTACGAAAGGAACTTTGAGACATTTTACCGGAGTATGGTATTAACGGTAAATTGCTACAGGCTGTACAGTCCAGTTACATGGGCTGCAGAGCCTGTGTGCGGCTGGATGATGGAATGTCGCCTTGGTTTGACGTCAATATCGGCGTTAAGCGGGGGTGCGGTCTGTCAGCCAGAATGTTTATCATATATCTGGATAAATGTCTCCAAATGTTGAACGATATTAATGGGGCAGTCCAGATGGGCGGCTCAGTGGTCACTGCTCTGCTCTATGCAGATGATGCAGTCTTGCTGGCACAGTCAGCGACTGACCTGCAGACCCTAGTCGACACAATGACAGAAGATTGTAAGAAAAGGGATCTACGCGTGAATGTGAGCAAAACCAAAATAATGGTCTTTGAAAGAGATGAAGCCAGAACAGATGTAAGAGTAACAATAGGTAATGATTTACTAGAGCAAGTGGATGAATTTGTATATCTTGGATGTAGATTTAGCCGAGATGGAAGATACACCACTGATATAGAGCGAAGAGAATGCGGGAAATAGAGTGAATGGAGCGTTGGGGTAACTTCTCGGTAGCCACCACGTCAGCCAGAAGGCACTTGTAGCAATATATAACGCAGTGCTTGTCCCAACATTACTGTATGTAAGGGAGAGTTGGGTATGCAGAAAAGAGTATGAAAGTAAAATTAATGCGGTTGAAATGCGATCTCTACGGAAAATCTGTGATCGGAGTTAGGCTGATTAGTGAATCGGAGTTAGGCTGATCGATTGCATTCGTAATGACGACGTAAGAGAGCGAGTAGGTATGAACGAGAGTATTGGTGTAAAGATGTGAAAGGGAATGCTCCGATGGTTCGGACATGTGGAAAGAACGCCGAACAAACGTCTGGTTAAGAAGATATACAATGCGAAAGTGGAAGGATGTAGGTACAGGGGGAGACCGAGACTCACTTACCTAGACCAGATTGGTCACGTACTGAAGAAAGGTGGAGTCAATAGTCTCCGAAACTGGCGAGCGTGTATGAAGAGAATTATGAATGTTGAGGAAGCGAGTGAAGTATGTAAGGATAGAGTTCTCTGGCACTCTGTGCTCTCTGCCTACCCTGAAAGGGATATGGCGCGATGATATGTATGTATCTATATATGTAACATTAAAAGAATTAAGATTCTGCTAATAATTCATAAATTATTGCGAGTTGGTAAAATTACACATATATAAGACTGAAGCAGCGTATTATCACATTAAAATATCAAAATAAAATTTCGTATTATATATTTTTTACTATTATAGTTTAAAGCAATGATGCTACCCTCTGCAGGCTACAAGGGGCGGCAGCACAGAGTTGGTTTTCTATTTACAAGGTACCAGTACTTAGCAAAGCGACTGTGTAACTAGGCGTGCAACAACAGTCTAATTAAATTCATGATATTTGAATTTTATAATACATTAAGCTAATACTTCCTAAACATATTGTAAACAATTTAATATGAAAAAGTCAATAAAAAAAAATAATAAACAAACCAGCTGAGTTTCTTACAGGATTTTCTCAGTAGCAGTCACGTTCCGATTAGGTAGTAGTTTATTGGCGTAATTTAAAATGTTAAAATTGGCAATGTGTAAGTGCCCTCGCGGGGTTTATACATAATAAATTAATTATGAATTTGAATCTATCATTAGCCCCTTGGGTCGAACAGATTAACATAACAATTACTTATTTTAAAATCGTTATTATGATGAAACTGGTAAGGCTATAAAACTGATTCCAATACGATCACAGATAATACGTTTCAGGCTCAGAGCATAAATGCATAGTAAATATTGGGTAATCCTTACTAATATTATAAATGCGAAACTAACTCATTCTGTCGCTCTTTCACGCCAAAACTACTGAACCGATCTAAATGAAATTTGGTACACAAATAGTCTAGAGTTTTATAAAGGACATAGCCTATTTTTTAATGAAAAAAAAGGGTTGTAAAGGAGGATGAAAAGTTGTAAGGAAGTATCGTCATTTTAAAGCCAGAAGCTTGAAACTTGTTTTTAGGCTATTGATTAGATATAAATAAATATGACATTAAAATTTTGTAAAAAAATTACCCTTAAAAGGTAAAACAAAAATAAGAGATAAAAAACTTTAGGAAAGTAACCTTTTACGCGGGCGAAGCCGCCGGCAGAAGCTAGTAAAATATATTTCACAAAATATATTGAACAACGAAATTTAACGCAACAATATTATGCACATTATATTCCAATTTTTAGATGGTTAACATATTATATGTCTTATCTTTTTGTCATTAGGTGTACAAGCGCGACCGATATGAGTTCTTGGCACACAATTAATATACGTTATAATAATAAAGGATGACTTGACGAGGCTTTCTCGGAGGGTTGACATTAAGAGCGTGTGTGTATACACCTATTATATTTCTATGAGCCTTTGCTTAAGAGGGTCCTGCTGTCGTATAATATTCCATTATAGTTGTTGATACATTACAGCAAAAATTAATATTCGTAAGTCTACGAATACTACCGTATATGTCGGCGTTTCGCCAGGAAATTGGGTGTCCATAATAAAATAGCGAATATGCAATTCACGGTATTTATTTAGGAATGGCTGTCGGAGAACCCGGTGAAGTGAACTTAAGTGAAGTAAACAGAATTCTATTCCAATCTTACAACTTTACAATGAAATGGTCACTGTCTTAGTAACTACAACTACTTTTAATAACAAACTAATAAATCTTCTTTAAAATAATTATCGAAATATATCTAATAATAATGACAAACATTTTAATACATTTAACATTATTCCAAATAGTCTATTTTACGCAATTTACATTCGTGTAATTAAAGGAAATATTATTCTTACATATTGTTCAACAAATGGCGCTGTGAGTAGAAATAAATTGAGATGTTTATTACGTAAAAACAACTAAACATGGTTACAAATAATTACATTAATATTTATAGATTTATTTTGAACATTTACATAATAATTTTAATATTTAAACAATTAAATCAAACATTTCTAGAAAACAGTCAAAACAGTATCTTTTAAATATCATAGCATAGTAAATAGCAGTGTTGTCATTACAAATAATAATATAATAATCATTTAAACTATAATTGGCAACACAGACCAATAATTGACAAGTACTGCCGATAGAGGGCGATTTGCGCCCATATATACATACTTTTTAATGAACGCGTGATGAGTGTGGCCAAAATGAATTTAATTTATTAATTTTAAAATATTTAATTGATGCGGTATGGATGAAATGGTGGCAGGTCACGGGTACAGCATGCGACTCCAAAATACCCCCTAAATTAAAGGGTAAAATATATAAAACCCTAATAAAAGCTGCTATACTGTATGGATCAGCATGTTGGGCGACAAAAGCGACGGATGAAAGACGACTGCATGTAGCGGAGATGCGAATGTTGAGATGGATGTGTGGTGTGACGAGATTGGATAAAATAAGAAATGAGCATATAAGAGGCAGTTTGAAAGTTGCGCCAGTGACGGAAAAGTTAAGGAGTGAAAGGTTAACATGGTATGGACATGTGATGAGACGGGATGAAAGTAGGTAATGTTGTGAGGAAAGTTTTAAATATGAATATTGAAGGATTTAGGGGTAAAGGAAGACCAAAGACAAGATGGATGGACTGCGTGAGGAATGACTTGGATATACAGGGAGTGACTGCAGAGATGACGTCTGATAGGACTGTATGGAGTAAGATGACATATTGCGTCGACCCCGAGTAATTGGGATAAGAGCAAGATGATGATGATGATCTTAATATTAAATTTTTCATAATACACGAAATATCACCATGGCTCATGGATGTCTTACCATTCCCTAGAATAGTTCCCGAAAGGGTAATCCACCGGGTTGTCCACATATGTCAAGGAAGCGGTACCAGTGGCCGCCCCAATGGCGCTGGGGGAGAGAATACGGTGAGTTATGGGGCCACGCGCCGCTCTTGTGTGTCCAGACCATAGCCTGCCAAAAAAGAAAGGTCATGTAACGAAGCCAAATCCAGCATCATATTATGTTTTCCTTTGTCCTATATTAATGGCAGATATGGTATACCTACTTCGTTAATTTAAATATAGAACAAGTGGATCACGATCTCTTGTTCGTTCCTCGTATATCCGCCATTAAACAGTGGTGGTTTTTATAATGGTATTAAAATTGGAGTATATAGGCGGGTCACACAGGCATAGTTTTTGTTTCGAGTTTTGTATGATCTTCTCTCATTCCTTAGTCTTCGAAGAGATGGTGAATTGTATTACTTTAACACCACACTTAAAATGATGATTAAATTTATTTTATTCTTATTATTTTTTTAGTTACTGAAACGGAACTTATTTAAGTGGAGGTTTGAAGTGATAAAACATATTAACTAGTATGTATTATTAAGTTGAAATAGCACATTTGAATATGACATGCGCCATTTAAACATACGGCTTGCTATATGCTAATATTTTAGTGACATCACTCAGCGCTATATATCTAAAAAAAAACCTTGATATTTAGAACAATTTACAAACTTACAGTTAATTGGGAAACAAATGGTTAACTAAAACACAAAAATCCCTCCTAACCTTACAAACATCTTGGAAGAATCTAACAAGCGATATTAAGCAGATAGGTCTCAATTTTTTTCACTTTCTGTTAAATTTTTGCTAATTACTAACTACGTATCTATTAAAATAAAAAACTTTCACAAATATCTTGGGAGAATCTAACACGTGATGTTCAGGAAATAGGTCTCAATCTTTTTCACTTTCACATCAATTTCTGCTAATTACTGACTACGTACCTAAATAAATCAAAAACTTTAATAAACACCCGCTAAAATAACTCTATTATCTATGAATACAGCCAAAACTACGACATGATCTAATTTTGACAAACCACAAATCCTCACTAAAGAACACTGAGGTCGGTAGAAAATAATCCTCAAGTCTATCAAAGTACCTAAGAGATACC
This sequence comes from Lymantria monacha, assembly GCA_905163515.2. Classification (NCBI taxonomy): domain Eukaryota; kingdom Metazoa; phylum Arthropoda; class Insecta; order Lepidoptera; family Erebidae; genus Lymantria; species Lymantria monacha. Next base: position 23,520,479 of record LR991082.1, read on the forward strand.
ACAATTTTAATATTTATTTTCGAGACAATATTTTATTTTAAAATCTGTTCGAATATACCATAAAAGGGAAATTAGTGCACACACAAGCTAAACAGGTAATATTTTATTTTAAATCTCTCCAAATATAAAAGAGAAATTAGTGCAACTATGTAGTGCAGAAGCTAAACAAGTTAGTGATTTTTTTTAGCTTAATAGAAAACTATTAAAATAATGTTATTTTCTTTATGATACACCACGCCTTTCTGGTCTCGGAGCGCTAGTAGTGGATGGTTTTTCATATTGCATTATTCAAACTTACTTGTTCTGTGGTTATTTATTTTTAATCTGTCACCATCCTCTCACCATATTGATGTCCACTGTAAGTCTTCCACAAAAATCAACAATAGCAATTGGTATTATAATTTTGCGATATAGACCTGCTATCCATCCTACTCGTAGTCCCTCACCCGATTTATAACTGCTGCAGAAAAATCAGAGGGTGGTGATATCACTAATATTCCCTCAGAGTTCTAAGAAGGAACATATCATGAGGAAAATACGCAGACAACATTACTGTCATCTCATATCGTAAATATCCCACTGCTGGGTTCGAGCCTCCTCAATAATAGAAAGAAAATTCAATTACAACGCAAAGTACGCAGAGCATATGGGTTGTTACAGGATTTTGGTTCGAGTTTTCCTTCTCTTACAAATTATATCCCTCGGTCATCTTCAACGATACACACAGAATTAATTGAAAATAAAGACACTGAAATATCCGTGTGGTGATGAATTAAGAATACATTTGACCACCCCCTATCTTACCCGTGAATGATCGTAAGAGATGACTAAGGGATATAAAACGCATATAATATTTATGCGAGAGAAAGAAAGTTTGTGAAATATCCTTATACCAACACGTCTGACCAGCTTGGTATAGTAGGTCAATTTCTCTCCTGTTATGGAGAAGGCTCGAGCCGAACAGTGGGATATATATAAACTGAAATGATGATGATGAAGATGACACTGAAATTAATAATAAAATATAATAAATATTTTAGTAATCTAGGTTAGTGAAGCTACGGGCACAGCTAGTATGTAATGATACTCAGCGAAATTAATGACATCGTGGAGATAACATGATTGACGTTCAATTAAGTGTCATCAGTGAGACCTGACAGTTGTGCCGCGATCTCGAGCGAAGGTATTTAATCACAAGCGAATTTAATTAATCAAAGTTTTCAATAAATAAATTGGTAATTATTACATTTATTATGTACATTATCTACTAATGTTTCTAAATTGAAACGAAAACGATGTATCTGTACTTGATATTTTAAGCTCCACATAGCGTGTGAGTCTAAACAATGAACTGCTTGGCGGAATATCATGGATTCAATTCTAAATACCACAATTCTTTGATTGTCCACTATCCATTCCCATTTTCACAGTTTCAAAGTTCAAGATTGCTATACATACATACTTAATGTATGAACCACATTCCATTCCCATTTCGAAGTTCAAGATTGCTATTAAGTATTTCTTCAACAAAATCTATTGTGAACTCAATAATTGACTAATAAATAATTGATTGAATAATTGACAAGGCGTAGTAATTAAAATACTAACCTACAATACCGTGTCACGGGTTCAATTACTACATGGGACAATTATTTTGTTCGATCAACAAATTGTGGTTCTGAGTCTAGGCGTAATTTGGGTCCGTTAACTTATATGTTTGTAAGATCCCTTACAGTACAAATATTAAAGCAGTATTTAAAAAAAATACTTTGCTCGTTCCAGGATTCGATTCATACTTTATAATTAATCAGTACATTATTATTCTACTAAGTTAACGATCCTCTTATTATAAAACAATCGTATATATTAAGTACCAATTAACTTCATTTTCAGTATATATAAAACGGTCGGTACGACGGTTACGTCAGTTCAGTTGTGTAGTTTACTTTCGCTACATAGAATTCCTTTCGGAAAAGGATTTTTTTTTAAATCCCACTTCATCTGACCTTTACAGGGCAGAAAGAAAGTCCACGCAAAATTCCAAGTCTGTGGGGGCTATATTTAAAAAATGAGATTTTTACAACCCAACTACCGCCCTTGCGGATGGAATTTCGTAAAAAAACTGTTCTTAGCTGATATCTACTGGACGAAAGAAATATTCCTACCAAAATTTAAAGTCTGTAGGCCTTACGGTTCCAAAGATATCGTGATGAGTCAATACATAGGTGGAAAACTTTTATCTATATATAGATATAGAATCATCATTCTCCTACTCTTATCCCAATTACTTGGGGTCGATACAATATGTACTCTTCTTTCATAGTACCTGCATATTGTAAAAGTTATTGGCAATCGTTTTATGACCGGTCGCCTGCCAGACGTAAACCCTCCTTGGGTATGTAATTGTTGACCAAACAGCATCAGATGGAGTTGGCCCAGGTCGTTATAAGGGCTCTTAGTCGTCTTTTACGACATCCACGAGCAAAGTAAGGTTTTGATAGTATTCGCAGCCACTACCACACAGCTATATAGATATATATATATATATATATATATATATATATATATATATATATATATATATATATATATAATAGATAATAACAATTTATGTTACTGTAAACGTTAAGGAAAGACTTTTTGATTCAGTCTGAAGGACTCGAAGGATGTTCAACCTAATATTATTTTTTAACTATTATATTTCTAAGAAAGGTTAAGGTCAAGTACTCACTTGATAATAAATCTTATATTTGCCTTATGTTCTACTTCTGCATACACTACTATTCTATAAGTAGCCTGTTTAATCGGTGGAAAGAGAGGCTGGCTGTAGTCAAACTAACATATTAAAGAAAAAGTCAAATTAAGAAAAAACTGTAATGCCCCCATATAAATTTAAATATGTAAGAGCACATGGTAATCATGATAATATTAGGTTGTGTATATCTATATATATAAAAGAAAGTTGTGTAAGTGTTGTAAACACTTATAACTCAAGAACGGCTGCACCAATTTTTATGATTTTTATGTTTTTGAGTTTGTTGTCATCGGGAATAGGATATAGGATATTAAAATATGACATTAATAAACAAAAAAAAAGAAAATTAAAACAACATCAATTCTAAACGTCCATTTGTTGATGATGTAACCATGGCAACTGACAGCACACGTCATTACGTGTTGTAATGGTTTGTTTGGCAAATACCGCGAAAAGTTAAAATTATATAATTTGGAAAATCCAATAGTGCACGCCTCATAATTTTTATGTTATTTAGCATTTATTATTAGTCAATGCTATAATATGCACGATAAATAAAGCGCCTTACTTATTTCATTGAGGACGATCTGGTAGTAATATTAAATAAAATTGCACTTTATAAAAGAACAAAAAATTATGCGTGCGTATAAAGTTCGTATACATATCAGACGTGACACTTTGGCTAACTACTCTCTCTCTCCCTTTCTCTCCCTCCCTATCTCTCTCTCTCTCTCTCTCTCTCTCTCTCTCTCTCTCTCTCTTTCTTTCTCCCTCTCTCCCTCCCTCTCTCTCCCTCTCTCTCTCCCTCTCTATCTACCTCTCTCTCTCTGCCTCTCTCCCTCTCTGCCTCTCTGCTTCTATCCCTCTCTGCCTCTCTCCCTCTCTGCCTCTCTCCTTCTCTCCTCCCTCTCTCCTTCTCTCCTCCCTCTCTGCTCCCTCTCTCCTTCTCTTCTCCCTCTCTCCTTCTCTCCTCCCTCTCTCTCTCTCTCTCTCTCTCTCCTCCCTCTACCTTCATGCGCTTATAATCTCAGCTCATATGTCCCACTATTGGGCTCGCGCCTCCACCATAATGGGAGGGAAATTGACCTACTATACCACGCTGGTAAGACATGTTGGTATAGGGTTTTGTTTCAAGTTTTCCTTCTATTGCAAAGATGTTATATGCGTTTTATATCCCTTACCTTAGTCGTCTCTTACGATCACCCACGATTAAGATAGGGGGTGGCGAATTGTATTCTTACTCCGTCACCACACGGGTAACCCTCCTATGCGCTTACACTTCAAAATAAATATGGCGCGTAACAGAAAAACGTTACAATATAAAATATCTCCCATACGTCGATAAAAAAATTCACTTCAAAAAGTTAGAGAAACAACAAATTTTTAAGATACTGAAGTTAACAGACATGTGACAATTTTTCATTATTTTATTTATCATTTACTATTAGTAAATGAAAAAGAAAAATTATTTGTGCCATTCTCGACGCAGTACTAAACATAGCTGTTCGTTTACAATAGGCTGTATGGGATCTATTTCCTTTGCCTGTCCGAAGGGACGAACAAAAAATATAAACGAACCCAATTTTCATAAGGTATACGTATACTAATGACTAAGCAGTTTAGTTTTTTATTAATTGCAATTAAACGACTTTGTCGTTTAATTGCAATTAATAAAAAACTATTATTTACCAAACCATTTTCGAAAGAAAACCGCGCGTTGCGATTATAAAGCTTTTAAAAAAAGAAATATTTTGATACATTAATTTTTACGGTCTTATTCTTGCCAGATACGGAATATTTTATCCGACGTCTTCGAATATTTTTTTTAATCAACTATTTTCTTACTTTAAACAAAATAATTGTTTTTTAAAAATATCAAATACGTTTAAACGAATGTTTTTTCTTGACATATGTATGATAATATTATCCTATAAGTGCAATGTGAGAAAAATACAATCATTTTTAGGTTTGAAAAGTGCTTGATTTTTTATATATCGAGAGTAGAGCAAGCGTGCAAAATTTGACCGGTCAGAGTTCGTTTTGTGCGAGTGTTACGAATTTTTACGAATATTGTTATAATAAAACATATTATGTCTATATTGTCATCAACAATGTCGCGACCAATAAAATCAAATCTTTCCCAACAAAACCGCAACGCAGTTAAAATTCGAAACATAGCGAACGTAACCACGGCAGAAGAACAATTTATTGCACGGGAAGACCGCCGCGTTAATATGGCCCAACTCCGTGCTTCTTAATCACAAGAGTAAAGCGAGGCAGGCCGTGCTGTTGACAATGCGAATTCTTTGAACAAATCGCTGAGATCAACAATTAGTTTATTTTCAACGCATATGAAGGAAAATGTCGTATAACACAAGGTAATTCTTCGTCTTGCTAGCACGTTATTAAAATACTTGATTATTTGAATTTATATATTATTCATATTTATTCTTGATTCTCCTACTCTTATCCCAATTACTTGGGGTCGATACAATATATACTCTTCTTTCATAATATATATTGGAAAAGTTATTGGCAATAGTTTTATGACCGGCTGCCTATCAGACGTCAACCTTCTTTGGGAATGTAATTGTTGACCAAAGGCCATCAGATATAGGTGACCGAGGTCGTTATAAGGCTCTTAGTCGCCTTATACGACATCCACGATCAAAGTAAGGGTTGGTAGTATTTGTAGCCGCTATACCACACAGCTAAAAATAACTTTATAATTTTAAATTAATCGAAATCTGCCTATCTCATTCATTAATTGTTAGGCGGAACGAAGTGTGCCGGGTCCGCTAGTATGTAATAAAATTCTAACCAATCGTTGTCTGTACATTGTAGATATTGAAAATTTTAATAAAAGCAAGTAAAACCCATTATTTTTACGCCTCACGCAGAAACTACTGCATAGTATTGAATATAATTTTCACCAATATATTACTGGAACTTAAAATATAATGATATCCTACATAAAAAATAACAAGAAATCTCAAAACAATATATTACAAAGCAGAACACAACAAATACAAAATAAAATAAAAGATTTTCAATAGCGATCAAATAGCCTTACATAAAATATTTAATGAAGCACGAATATATAGGCTCGAGTATCGCTTCTAAATTGTGGCGTATACAAATAAACAACATCAAAGGCCAAATTGTATAGTACATTGTGTAAATTGAATACCCCATTGAGAGGTGCCTACCTGCCGTCACAATTTACACGGAAGGAATTACTTAGCGGTGTTGTCAAAGGATCTACAGACAGCAATGTTGATTGGTGTAATGTATGTATACTACTGAGTAACACGATCTCAAGTGTACTAGCCTAATGAACTTTGAAGCTAGAAATATTCTGTTCAAACTGTTTCAATGTTTCTTTCATCTTTTTGAAGTGAAAACTTCTTTTGGTGCACCGCATACAGATTTTTTTCATAGGCTCTTAGTAAGGCCGATCCGTCACGCTCTGAGATGAAAGATACAATCGGGTGAATTCGGGACCACCGAGTGTACCCGAGTGAGAAAGATACAGTCAGCTGCTCTTTACTGCTATGATGCTGTGTTTACTATTATTAATTTTTAACAATTTGTACGGTGACATTGACGATTTGCTGGGATTAGTAGGAATGAAGAGACTTCTTGTTCAGTAGATTAATCTTGCTTTATTTTCTTAAGAGTTGTTTCTTCGGAGAGAAGCACCTGACGACGGTGCCGGTACCACGGTTTGGTCCCGTATTTATATATTTTTGGCCGACCCCGCGATTGGTCGTAATTTTACAGTTTTTCTTGACCAATCACGGAGTCGGAATTATAGCCAATCACAAAGCTCTAAAATTTACTTAAGTACAACGCGGCGTTACCGTTGCGAGAGCCGCGCTTAATTTCAATACAATTGATTACCTTAAGTACTATGCGGCGTTACCGTTGCGAGAGCCGTTTACAATATTAGTACTTACGTGCTAATACTAAATCTATATTTATTCTTTATTTAATTTCGTAAAATCTTATAACTAATTAATTACAACTGTTACAAACTATTCTTAAAACTATTGTTTATCTGCTGTCCCGCACATCTCTCCCGCCGTGCGACTGCGTTGCATCAGGTTCCGGTGCGGGTTCGGCGTCGGTGTACAGCGGCAGGATCACCAATTTCCGCACTGGACGTCTCAGCACTCCACCCTTGGTCCGGATGTCCACAGTTCTCACGACGTTGTCTGGTCCCGGGTATGTTGCGACGACTCGACCCCGTATCCACACGTTGCGGGGTAGGTTGGTGTCCACTACTTGCACCAGGTCGTTGACTCGTACTGCTGCTCCTTTCCCATGGGGCTCCCGCCGGTTTTGGAGTTCGGGAAGATACTCCTTCAACCAACGTGTCCAGTATATGTCGGCTAATCTCTGAGCCGCTCGCCAGCTGGTTTTCGATAGGACGTCTCTGTCGGTGAATTCACCCGGATGTGGCATTCGTCCAGGTCCCCCCAGCAGGAAGTGATTGGGGGTCAGAGCTTCTGGGTCCTCGGCGTTAACTGATACATGCGTCAGCGGGCGGCTGTTTACGGTGTTCTCCACCTCGGCTAGCAGCGTGGCGAGGACTTCTTCTGTAGGATGTCGTTCGTGTAGCGTTGCTGCAAGTGCGGTCTTGACTGAGCGAACCATTCTCTCCCAGGCTCCGCCCATAAACGGTGCTCCCGGCGGTATGTAGCGCCAAGAGATTGTCCTTTTTGCTGCTTCGGTTTCGGTTGCTTCGTCAACTGCTCGTCGTAGTTCTTTGTCTGCTGCCTTCAGGTTAGTGCCGTTATCCGACCAGATTTCTGTCGGACATCCTCGTCTCGCGATCATTCTTCTCAGTGCCATTACCGCGGAGTCAGCGCTGAGTGAGCCGGCTATTTCCAGATGTATAGCTCGTACGGTGAGGCATGTGAAGATGGCTACGTATCTCTTCTGATGTGTTCGTCCGACAGTCACAGAGAGAGGCCCGAAGTAGTCGACCCCGGTGTAAGTGAAAGGTCGTCTGTGGTGAGCTAGTCGACAGGCTGGCAGGTCTCCCGTCCTTGGGTATGGTGGCGCTTGTGTTTTCATTCGACAGAACAGGCACCTTCGCAGTATCGTGCGCGCAATAGGACGTAAGCGCAGCACCCAATACTGTTGTCTGCAGTCGTTGACTGTTGCTTCCACACCTGCGTGATGTAGTTGTCTATGCACTGATTCTATCCAAAGTTTTACTGTATGGTGGTCACCGTCGAGCACCAGTGGGCTTTTGAAGTCCTCCGTAACGTTGCGTGTAGCTTGAATGCGACTCCTGAGTCTTACGGTTTCGTTCACGTATTCGACGCTTAACTGCTTTAGTCGACTCTCTCTGCTGACTGTTCTATTGTTCTTCAAGTCTTCTATTTCAGCGTGAAAGGAGTCCTCCTGTGAGGAGCGCATGAGGAGTTCTTCTGCTTGTATTTCAGCGGGGATTAGTATCAGTTTTCTCCCGCCAGGTACCAGCGTCTTCTGTGTTGTATTTGTGCCCGTTGGTTTGACTATCTTCTTCCAATCTGGATCCTTTTCTTTATTTTTATTCGTTCTTCTATGGTTCACAGATTGTTTCGATGATCTGCAGAGTTGAATGAATTGCAGAACGCGAGCTGTTGAATATCGAAGTCGGTGCCAGCTGGAGAATCTTGAGGGTTGAGGAAGACCTTCCGAGAGTTTCAATTTTCCTTCTCGTATATGATGTACTCTCTCTTCTCCTGAGGGTTCTGGTATTGCTGTTGTAGAGGATTCGGTCGGCCAGGCGTCTTCGGTTTCGTGCAGAAAGTCTGGGCCCTTATACCAACGGTGATCTTTACTGAATCCCATTGGGACGTCCCTGGTGGCGTCGTCTGCTACGTTCATCTTCGTCGGGACCCAACGCCAATCGTTGACTGTAGAGCACTCTTCTATTGCGGCCAGCCGATGAGCTACGTATGGTTTATATGACCTCGACCCAGTCTTTATCCAGGACAGGGTTGTTTTGCTATCCGTCCAGAAGATCTTGCGTTCAGGTTTCCTTTCGTGCTCCGTTATGACCGTTTCTGCGAGTCTGGCGCCCATGACTGCTGCTTGTAACTCCATCCTTGGTATCGATGTTAGTTTCAGGGGTGCCACCTTAGCCTTTGCCATCACGAGCGATATGTGTACTTTGCCGTTCGATGTTACTGCTCGCCAGAATAGGACTGCTGAGTAGGCTGCTTCGCCGGCATCGGTGAAGATGTGAAGTTGTAGAGAAGTGGCATCGCTGTAGTGAAGGTATTTCCTTGGTATGGTTACGTTGCAGAGGTTCTTCAGGTGTGTCATCCAGTTTGCCCATTGATCCGCAAGGTCTTCGTCTATTTCGTCGTCCCACGACGTGCCTCGCCGCCATACTTCCTGTAGGATTTGCTTTGCTCTCACGGTGACGGGCGATGCAAGTCCGAGCGGATCGAAGAGTGACATCACTATCCTGAGCGCTTCTCTCTTTGTTGGATTCTTTCCTTCCAATAATATCGGTGGTATTCTGGCTAGGTTCAGGTTGAAGGTGAGTACGTCTGAGTCGACCTTCCAAATAATGCCTAGCACTCGTTCCGTTTGTTCCTCGGATGTGTAGAGTTCCATATCCTCTACGTGTTTGGTTTCACCGAGTGCTTCCAAGAGGGCTGGTGAATTCGATTTCCATTGTTTCAGATCGAAGCTGGCTTTCAGATGAATTCTTCTTACATCCTTGGTGATTCTTTCGGCGTCTTCTATGCTTCTGAAGCTATCTAGGTAGTCGTCGACGTAGTGCTTATGGACGATGGCTGCTGCGGCTTCGGGGTGAGTCTCCTCGTGTTGCATGGCATTCAGGTTCTTGACATATATTGCTGTTGAAGGCGAACACGATGCTCCGAATATTAATGCCGTCATTCGGTATTCTTGTGGTGGTCGATTATCACGTCGGTTCCCTCGCCATAGATATCGAAGCGAGTCTCTGTCTTCGGATCGGAGCTTCACTTGCATGAACATTTCCTTGATGTCAGCTGTGACTGCGATCTCGTGCTGTCTGAACCGCATGATTACGCCTGGTAACGATTGTAAAAGGTCCGGCCCCTTCAGTAGCATGTCGTTGAGGGAGATACCCTTAGTCTTGGCTGCAGCGTCGTGAACCACTCTCAGCTTGTCTGGTTTCATGGGGTTAACTACACCGAAGTGAGGTAAGTACCACGTCCTGTTCGGCGTTTTCTGTGCTGGAGTTAGTTCAGCGTACCCCTTTGTGATGAGGGCTTCCATCTGTTCTGTGTACTTCTGTTTCAACGTAGGATCACGATCAAGCTTCTTCTCGATGTTGACCAGCCGCTTCAGTGAGTTGTCGTAGTTGTTCGGGAAGGTGACGTGTTCGTTACGCCAGAGTAGGTTGGTTTCGAATCTTCCGTTTTCTGTTCTGGTCGTCGCCTTCTCAAGTATCCGTAGCGCTTGTTCTTCAGGATCGGACTTCGGTCTTCTAGGATTTAAGCAGAGGGCGTCCATTTCGAAGTATTGTTTCATCATCTTTTCTAGGTTGTCCTCTGGTTCTTCGGTTTCTTCTACTATGTGTGACACGAAGTTGATGCTGTGGCTGCGGTTGCGTGTTTGGCTGCCATGGAGTACCCAACCCAGCGGTGTTAGTGACGCCACCGGTTGGCCCCTGTCTCCTTTCCTGACCTCGGATGTTAGCAGTAGATGCCAGTTGTCTTGCCCGATGAGTACTAAAGGCTTGGCGTACGGATAAGCGAGGTACTTGCTGATGTCTGCCAGGTGTTTGCATCCTTCCACTATTGTTCCTGAGACTTGTTGAGACGAGACGTGTAGATTCTTCACTGTGCGCGCTTGTACTTGTTCCTCGTGATTGTTGAGCCCTTTTATATTGATGGTGACTCTTCGTGAAGTCGATTCCGAAGTCTTCATGTCGTTGATGCCTTCTATCTTCAATGGGTCTATGGGACCGGTTGCTCCTATGGTGTCGACTATGTTGTTGTCGACCAATTTCACTGTTGACCCGTCGTCCATCAACGCGAAGGTGTCGAAGGATCCCTTCGGACCTCGTATCTGTACTGGTAGAATCTTCAGATAGGATTGTTTCTTCTTGGCTGACCAGGTGGAATTAATTGCTTCTACGTGGTGCGTTTCCTGACTCTCTTCAGTGTCTGTCTTTTCTATCTTCTTAACGTAGTGCAACAACTTGTGGTGAGTATTCCCACAGTCGTTGACACCACACGGCTTGGTTCGGCAGTTGTGAGTCTTGCTCCTATATCGAAGACATCTGAAGCACAGGCGTTTATTCTTCGCTACATCCCATCTTGAATTTTCATCTAATTGTTTGAATTCTTCGCAGTCAGATGTGGTATGTCCCGTTTCATCACACACTGGACACTTCGGTGTATAAGTAATATTGTTGACCTTCTGCGTCCTTTTCTGTATAGTGGTCGGTGGATATATTTTTTCCGTAATATTGTTGACCTTCTGTGTTCTTTTCTGTATAGTGGTCGGCGCGTGTGACGTCACTGGTTCGGGCGCCGCGTACGGTGCGCATAGGTCGGCTTCTTGTTTGAAAAAGTTTTCTAACTTCATAAGATCCGGGCTGTCTTGCGGTTGTTTCGCCGAGAAGTCGTAATATCTGTAGCGGAGTGTCGGGGTAAGCTTGTCTATAACGGCTTTCGTAACTTCGGGGTTGTACAAGTAGTTAGTACAATTTAGAGTCTTCAGAGTTGCCACGATGTTGGATATTTTTGTCGCGTAGATGCAGATGTCTCGTGGTGATTCTGTGAGGCGCGGTAGACCACGGAGCGCTTCCATATTCATCATTGCGATCGCTTCTGGTCTTCCAAATCGGGACTCCAAAGTCTTCATCACTTCCATCGGATGAGCGTTGGTGATCAGCAGACCATCGACGGCTTCCTTCGCTTTACCCCTCAAGTTTCTTCTTAGGCGGTTAGTATTCTCCACTGTGGTGAACATTTTTTCAGTTTCGTAATACGCGGCGCGGAACGGTAGCCACTCTTGATGTGACCCGTTGAACGTTGGTAGCTCGATGAATTTCGGTCGGTGTGCAGCTTTGATGGCGAGGGTGATGGCGTCGGTCATCATCTTGACGTCAGATTGCACTCCCGCCGGTGTCTGTAATGGCTGCTGCGGTTGATGATGCTCTTCGGTAGGTCTGGCTGGAGTCTGCGGCTCAGTGCTGGCGATCACTGGGTCTTCCACTGGGTGGGTTTGATGCGCCTGGTTCTTCAGCCAGTTGTCCACTCGTTCGTTCGCGTTCGACTTGGAGCAGATTGAGACATCATCTTCTTCATCATCATTGCTATCTTCGGTTTCTAGTGCGGCGAGGCGTGCGGTGGCCAGTTCGACTTGTAGACGTAATAATTCTTCTTTAGCTTTCGCTATCTTGTACGCCTTAGTCTTGCTATGGGTAGATACCCCCCCGCCCCCCTTCTTGTTAGAGGGCCGAGGATTCGATGGTCCACTCGGCGGCGACGGGCCGACTATATTCTTCGCTCGTTTCACTGTATCGGTTTCTTGACGAGCCTCTCTTCGATTTTCGGTGACCGTAGTAGGCGGCTTCATGTTCGTATCCACGGGCAGCGTCGTTGCGGTCGAGTAGGCGACGGCGTCAGCGGGGGGCGAGGTAGCAGCGGGCTCGGCGGTTGCAGCGGCGGAGACGGCGGATTGGGCGGTCGCGGCGGAGGTTTCTGTACGTTCGGTTTGTTCGGTTGTTTCCGTAGCGACGCTTGTTTCCCCGCTGTGTTTGGTTGCCGAGGTAGTTGCGGTGTTCTCAGACGACGACTGAGTTTCTGTAGGCTGCTTGCGACCTTTTCCCTCGGAGCGTGTGACCGGCATACTTGCAACCAGTGGCTTCTTACTTGCTGTTTAGACTTTGTCTACCAATAGATAATAATTTTCTTCGCTTCCCACTGGATCCGGCTCGGTAAGGACCATTAAATGTACGGTGACATTGACGATTTGCTGGGATTAGTAGGAATGAAGAGACTTCTTGTTCAGTAGATTAATCTTGCTTTATTTTCTTAAGAGTTGTTTCTTCGGAGAGAAGCACCTGACGACGGTGCCGGTACCACGTTTTTTTTTTTTTTTTTTTTTTTTTTTTTTGGTAACGCAGTGGTTAAAAATGCATTTCTCGCATACCCGCCCCGGGCGGGGTATGTGGGACTCACAGGCCCTGAAGGGGACACTGAATACCCACTAAAACATACCAACTGCGAGCTGTTAGCCGAAGGGGCTTTTACAGCTTAACCGGACTGCGGGCGAGCCCGAAGGCTCTCAACCCGATAGACATGAATTAGGCGACTTCGCCCGAGGGCTCCCCCTGTGGGGAACGGGCCTCGGCTCGGGGCGTCGCTGGGGGTAAGGTGGACGTGGACGTGTCCATCTTGGGGTCGGTGATTTTTGCTCGCCGTGTTTTCGTACCTCGACGTCGAGGACGGAAACGCGGATGTTTGTGCGCGATGGCCTCGCGCGCGGCGTAGGCTTTGGTCTGGGCGAGCGTAATAACGTCGTCATCGTCGTTGAGGACGTGACGTGGACGTCGGACTTTGGAAATGCGCGATGGGGTGTAGGAAGCCGCCCCGACCACTAGTTGGTTGGGGTGTGTCGTGGCAGAGTCAAAGTAGCACTGGGAGCACCGCTTCATAAACTGCCTGATGGTCGGCAGTTCGAGGTCGATGTGAAGATCGACGTTACGAATGAACCACGGTGCTCCCGTAGCTCGGCGCATGAACCTATTCTGTAAGGTCTGTAACCTATGGATCCTGTGTGCCTTGGTGTGCGCGAACACTACGCTTGCATAGGTCATGATCGGCCGTATGCAAGCGGTGTATAATCGGACCTTGCTGTTCAAGGGTAGTTTCGACCTAGCATGGAGTAGGCTGTGGAGGCGTCCCATCACAAAGGCTGCACGATCGCGTACAATCTTTATGTGGGGTGCGAAGCTAAGTCGGTCATCAAGGGTCACACCCAAGTATTTAGCTTGCCTGCTCCAGGAGACAGGTTTGCTAAATAGCTGGAGGGGTGGGATGTTGTCTATAGAGTAGGAACGGGCAGTTCTGCGTGTGAACATGACCGCCTGACTCTTTTCTGGATTGATTTCGATTCTCCATTTCCTGAACCAATTGGCTAGGGCGGTAACCGCTGTTTGGAGAGTTTTAACTACTGCTGTCGGGGTCCTGCCTGCACAGTAGAGTGCGGTGTCATCAGCGTAAAGCGCTTTTTGGACTCTGTTAAACTGGGGCATATCGCTAGCATATAGCGTAAATAAGAATGGGGAGAGGACCGATCCCGCCGGTACCACGGTTTGGTCCCGTATTTATATATTTTTGGCCGACCCCGCGATTGGTCGTAATTTTACAGTTTTTCTTGACCAATCACGGAGTCGGAATAATAGCCAATCACAAAGCTCTAAAATTTACTTAAGTACAACGCAGCGTTACCGTTGCGAGAGCCGTTTACAATATTAGTACTTACGTGCTAATACTAAATCTATATTTATTCTTTATTTAATTTCGTAAAATCTTATAACTAATTAATTACAACTGTTACAAACTATTCTTAAAACTATTGTTTATCTGCTGTCCCGCACACAATTATTCAATAGTTTTTAATAGTTATTTTTGACGGCTCGCTATGGTATAGTCACACCCATACATACTCCCTGGGTCACGCTCTTTTTATATTTTTGTATTTGTTTTTTTTTTTTCATAGGTTTAAGTTTTTACTTCTGTTGGCAGTCCTCATGACTGCTTTGTGTTGATCGAAGTTTTCTTTCTGACAACTAAATACATCTTTATAAAAAGAACATCTTGTCCAAAATATTCTTTTTGCACTAAATACGAGTATATGCTATGTAAACTCGTTTATAACCCTTATGTATACGTGTTACTGCTAGCCAAATAGATTTGACATAGAGATATCTTCAAATTGTCTTTCCTTTGTAAAAATTTTATCCGCTTATACTCCTTAATTGTCTGATAAAACAATAGTGGCAATGGAATAAGTGGTGACACGTTTTAATCTTAGACAATCTCCACCTTAAATATTGTATTTAATAAATCACATATTAATAATTCTAAATCAGGCAACTAAATACAACTTGTTTCGAACGAAAAATGATTTTCACATGTAGGACTCGAGGCCACACCAATTGGAAAAAACGTTGCAATCATCCTATTAACTAGACCAATGTGAGCTGACGTATGACAAAATATTATCATATTGTGACTTGAATTTATTGTCGTCTTAGACGTGCTTCATCTATCGGACAAGTATTACACAATTTGTGTCATCATCATCATCACAGCTCATATATGTCCCACTGTTGGGCTCGGGCCTCCTCCGTAATGGGAGGGAAATTAACCTACTATACCACGCTGGTCAGACGTGTTGATATAAGCTTTTGTTTCGAGTTTTCCTTCTCTAGCATAGTTGTTATGTGCGTTTTATATCCCTTAGTCTCTAACGATCACCCACGGGTAAGACAAGGGGTGGTGAATTCTATTCTTACTCCGTCACCACACGGATAATAATGTGTATATGAGCAAATAAATTAAGTAATTGATATGAGATATATGATTGACACATAGTTATTCCAGATGCTGGTTATAATCTGTGTATATTAATTATAAATTTACATCTGCCGTGATTTGAGGATCCTTTGGGGCCTAAGAAAAGTAATTATTTGAAATGTCGAGACGAATGTTGATAAAAAAAAAAGCTATACGCTCACATGATCTATCGTTCGAAATGTGCAAAAAGTGTTGAAAATTTATGCAACTTATTATTGGAGTTTACTCCTTAAGAATCGATTTTCATATAAGGCGCCCGGTATAAGAAAAATTTGAGGAGTAAAATCTAGTGATCGAAAGACCTCGTTACGTTTTTGGTGTGCAACCTATTCTGCGCACCTCTCACTTTCTGACGTGAGATAATACTTCACTGAACAGTGAAGTCAGAACGTGAAAGGTGCTCAGAATAGGTTAATTTTTAGTCAAATGAGCTTTTTTTGCGTCTGTTTTGATAATCGTACCTAAGGAGTAAACTCCAGTCGTGCGTCGGAGCTGACACACACACTTTTTTTTTCTAATGAAATTTTCAATAGCAAACTCAAAATTTAGGTACTATACTCAATAATCAACAATAGATAAAGTGATATTATATATTGTGTTCACATACTAATTTAAGAATCAATAATAACACTACAGAACAGTTTTTTGTCTACAGCCGCGGGCCGGTCCGTCCGGGGTAGTCATGCACAATATGTATCACTGCGCTGAAAAGAGTGATACATATCTTTGCACTGTAAAGATACATATCACTCATTTAGCTCGCTTAGCTCAGTAGTCAACCATATTATTAAGTCTAAGCTAGAGAAGTCTCTAGCTCGCTTTCAAAGATCGCTCACTTCAAATCTATCACTCACTTTAAACCTATCACTCACTTTAAATCTATCGTTCAAACGAATTTATCACTAATTTTTTCCCAGATGGGCTTCGCTTTTTGTTTAAATTACTCATTGTCGATAGTAAAACTTAATTTTTAATGTTTATTAACCTTCTACAAAAACACTTAAGCATACAGAGTATTTTATTTAGATTTCTGTTATTAGAGAGAAAAGATTCTAGGTTCAACAATTTAGTGTATTTATAGTTCCAATAATAATAACTAAAAGCTAATAATTATTAAAATCTATATAAACACTTATCCGTATGGTGACGGAGTAAGAATACAATTCACCACCCCCTATCATACTCGTGAGTGATCGTAAGATACCACTAAGGGACATAAAACGCATGTTATATCTATGCAAGAGAAGGAAAACTCGAAACAAAACCTATAGGGTTTAAGGCTAACACGTCTGACCAGCGTGGAATAGTACGTCAATTTCCCTTTTATTATGGAAGAGGCTCGAGCCCAACGGTGTAACTTAAATTAAGCTGAGATGAAGATGATGATGATATAAACACTAGCGCAAATAAATATACAGTTTTATTACTAAAAACGTCTATAAAAGTAAGTTTTATTCTACACTCAGTCACGTAATTACGAGATACCCCGGGAGTAACTAATTACCCATAACAATGAATTTCAAAATACTTTATCGCTCTAGTATCATAATATCAAAAAAGCATTACTACACTATTTGCGCTGTAGCATGGTGCGGGTGACACATGTCAATACCAGGTGACTAGGGATGTGACGATTCGCAATTAAATTTTTATCACTAATTATACTCGTAGCATAAATAAATGTTGTTCTGTTTATTATTGTCACGAAAATTATATATAGGAAAAAATATATTCATACAAATTATTCAATTAATTTAATAGTTCAAAAATTTTAAAAAGTTTCGTAAACGCATTCAAAACAACTGGTATTTCATATTTTTTCGTGGCATATTTTTATTCTGTGGCGCATCGCCGAGTCGGCCATTTTGTTTACCCGTGCGATGCTGTCAGTACGAGTGCTACCGCCTTGTATGTGACACGTATTATCCATTTTTCATCAGTTTGTTTTCGTTAAATTGTTATTTGTTATAGTTTGTTGTTTTATTTGTTAAAGTTTGTTGTTATATTTGTTGGTTATAACCATACCTAAGCATACGAAAAAAACTGTTTTGGGTAGTCAAGCTAGAGAGTTTGTTGTTCGCCTCCGAAACTACTTTGAAAGAGAACAACAAAATAATGGACCGTTGTTACCACTGAATCGAATTGTAGAACGAGTAGCCGAAGCTCTTGATATTGGCCGCAATACTGTTTCGCGTATAACACGCGAGAAAATTGGTCAAGAAGGGACGTCTGAAAATAAATTATCTACACCGAACAAAAAGCGGACCAAGGTGAAGCCAATCACAGATTTGGATGAATTTGCTAAGGACGCTATTAGAAATCACATTTATGATTATTATAGAAGAATGGAGCTACCCACGTTGCTTAAGCTTCTAAAATCATTGAAAGAAGCTGAACTGTTCAAAGGAGGTATTACTTCGTTGCGGAATGTTATAAAGGATATTGGCTTTGTTTACAAAAAAGTTAACAAAAGAAAAATTATTATGGAAAGGACTGATATTGCCCTTGCAATGTGTACTTTTTTAAGGAAGGCTAAAAACATAGTTGATTGGAGTAAAGTTGTGTTTTTGGATGAAACGTGGCTAAACGCTAACCACACAGTGGGTAAAAGTTGGACCGACGATACGGCACAGTCATGTACCAAAGTCCCGGAGGGCAAAGGCGAACGCCTCATTATTTGCCATGCAGGTACAGCAAGTGGATTTGTCCCTAATTGTTTACTGGCTTTTAAATCGAAAAAAACTACGGAGTATCATGAGGAGATGAACTACGAAAAATTTAAAGTTTGGTTCATAGGCCTATTAGAAAACTTAAAAGAGCCTATGACCATAATAATGGATAACGCACCCTACCATTCGGTACAACTTAATAAACCTCCAACACAATCAAACCGCAAAAGCGAATTGGTGAAGTGGCTGAGTGAAAACGGAGTTACAGCAGATATGAGTATGCTAAAGACGGAGTTTATTACTCTAGTACGGCGTCATAAGCCACCAACTCCTACCTACGCTCTGGACGAGATGGCAAAAGAAAAAGGTCACCAGGTCCTGCGACTACCACCCTACCATTGTCAATATAACGCTATTGAGCTAATTTGGGCCCAAATAAAAGGTATGTTTTTAATTTCAATTCTCGTTTTGATACTTTGAAAAAGTAACAGCTTTCTGAACGAAGCATGTAATTTAAAAACATTACCAGGTATCAGATTAGACATATTCAAGAGTAAATTTTGCATTAGATATTTGAAATTAATTTATTGATTAAAAACTAAATTTTTTTTTTCATAAGTCCATTTATGTTTATGTAGGTCACGCCGCAAGAAATAATACTACACCGCCATTTACGGCAAATAAGATGTTGACCCTGTTACAAGAGGCAATCAGTAACGTTCAACCTAAGGACTGGTCGAAGGTGGTGAATAAAACGAAAAGGGACATTATGTCTGATTGGGATCGTGACGTCCGTATTGATAACATAATTGAGACATCTTTAATAATATCCGTCACAGATACGGATGATGAAAGTGACAATTCCGATGTCCCTGACTCTGATATGAGTTTAGAAGAGGATTAAAATTGAATGAAAAATTGAAGTAAATATGTAATAATTGTATACTTTTTAACAATAAAAAATTGAGCGCACAAATTGTTTTTTATTTATTTTTTAATCGACAATTCTTCGTAGTAGTACATCCCATCACTAAATACGTCTTTGGTGTTACGTTATACGCATACCACTTTGATTATTTTTTCTTTCAATTTCATTTGATTTATAGGCTAGAACATTCTAGTTGGGTTTAATTTGGAAGGTATACCTTTATTACTACAGTTATTAGTGATTTAATATATTACCGATGTGGTACAGCTGAATTAATAGATCATAATTATAAATCGCGGCAACTTTCAAGAGTGAAACGAAACTCGCCATAACTGTCACCCGCACCATGCTACAGCGCAAATACTTTAGTTGCTTATAATAAAATAAATTGAAATCAATTTTCTAATAATAAATATTAATTATTAAACTTTATTTTAAAGAAATAGAGTATATTCTTTTATGACAACATTGATACGAAAACAGTGTGAAATATCATTCTGATCGGCGGGCCACGCAGCGCACCTATCTCGCTCATTTTTCGTTAGCTTGTGAGAGTGAAACATTCTGCGATGCGAAGTGAGCGATGAGCTACTGATAACTGATATATTCGGCGCTCAAGTGACCGAGTGATAGAATGTGTCTATGTGAGTGATATAGCTATTTTATATCACTCTCTCAGGAGCTACACAACTGTAGTCCGGTGTTGTACCACACTCTCGCAGAAGATCGACGTCCGAGTAGTGGCAATATGCTATTGCACTTCGTTCGGTGAGTGAGAGAGCCGGACGCCTAACTGGGTGGATTTGGAGTTTATATTGGTAGGCAGTGGCCTAGTAAAAATTATAATACTAATTATAATTAGTGTCATAATTTTACCAGGAAAGTGCAGCCTGTTCCCATGGCTATCATTTATTTTCTTTTTACAATTTGCACAAGAAAGTAACTATAATTACACATAGTATTCTTAACCGGTCAGTACTAGAGACGGGCTAGTTTCTTAAATATTCACTTTTTAAAATAGAATAATATAGCAAATATTATCTGCACTGTGGTAAACAATTACAAGATTCGTGGGAGCAGCGCTGTAACGAGACAAATCACGTTACATACATGGTTGTTAGCTAGATATCGCCGACGGCAAATAAATTAGGGGGAAATAACTAAAGAGTAAAGGATGTTGAGCAAAATAAAGTACAATTCTCATATAATTCTGGTATACCTCATTATTTCACGTTGTAATATGTTGTATGTAAAAAAAAACAAGCGCAAATTGCTTAGTAATTATTTCAACATTTTTCTCTATGTGATGACATGTTGGGAATACAATGAGTTGTGTCATAAAACGAGCTAAGGAAGGCTGGAGCTCCAGCGGAATGAAAAGTAGCACCCCCCTGAGAAATCATCATCGTCTCAGCTCATAAATGTCCCACTGTTGTGCTCGAGCCTCCTCCGTAATGGGAGGGTAATTGACCTACTATACCACGCTGGTCAGACGTGTTAGTATAGGGTTTTGTTTCGAGTTTTCCTTCTCTCGCATAGATGTTATATGCGTTTTATATCCCTTAGTCGTCTCGTACTATCACCCACGGGTAAGATAGGGTGGTAAATTGTATTCTGCCTCTGTCACCACACGGAAAAATCCATGAGAAATACGTAACACCAACTGCGATCGTTAACCCGCTTGCATAACAATTATGTCATTTTAATGCATTCTTGGAAGATCTATGACTAACGTAACCATCTGGCCTGTTTTTGACGGTACAGTCCCGTTTTCAGACTGTTTTGTCTTTTGTAATCAGCCAAAAACAAAAATGGCCGGTTTTTGCAAACAGATCAAATTATCATGTGTTATACTTACCTCTCTACCCTCTATACAAGAATTACTTAGCAATTTCCAAGATACGAACGTGTTCGATACACTTTTCACATGTTCTTGATTTTTTTAGAACATTAAGCTCTTATCTTTACCTATTTCTGCAAGTGTTCCATTCTGACATAGTAAAATAATAATCACGATAATAGATAACGTGTGGGTGTGTGACCAGAAGTGGACATCGATAGGGGGAGTGGTAGATTGAACTAGCTAAGCTGTCCACTTCTTTAACGTACATTAGTGTCTACTTCTTAGAAAAAAAAAAACAAATTTCAGCTTTGGAGTTACACTTAAACATTATATTCAAACACGACATGCGGCATTTTACAACATAGTCCGTAGCACACAGTAACAAGCCCGTGGTTGATAATTAAAAAAAAATGAGATAAAATAATAATATTTATAAATACCCGATTACGAAACGAAAAATGATGTCACAAGCGGGGTTCGAACCCGCACCTATTGGGAATCCGGCCCAATCGTGCTGCCATTTACACCATCGTGAACTATTTTAGGACATGCAAATTTCGCTTCATATTATATCTTACGTCTTCAAGATGACGCACGTATGCCATCTACCGGACAATGTTTACACATTGTATAGGCTTAATACTTCAAACTTTACAGTTAGAATTGTATTAAACTATGAAACAACCTTGTTATTCAAATTACTGAAATTTTTAGCATTTAATATGCTTAATTATTTATAAATACCCGATTACGAAACGAAAAATGATGTCACAAGCGAGGTTCGAACCCGTATCTATTGGGAATCCATGCATCAGAATCAGAAGAAAGATCACTGACAAGTTCTAAATGTATTGCTCGTGTACACTATGCTCACTTACACCATCGTGTAAGCTGCCACTTACACGATGGTGTAAGCGGCAGCACGATTGGGCCGGATTCCCAATAGGTGCGGGTTCGAACCCCGCTTGTGACATCATTTTTCGTTTCGTAATCGGGTATTTATAAATAATTAAGCATATTAAATGCTAAAAATTTCAGTAATTTGAATAACAAGGTTGTGTCATCGTTTAATACAATTCTAACTGTAAAGTTTGAAGTATTAAGTCTATACAATGTGTAAACATTGTCCGATAGATGGCATACGTCACCTTGAAGACGTAAGATATAATATGAATCGAAATTTGCATGTCCTAAAATAGTTCACGATGGTGTAAGTGGCAGCACGGTTGGGCCGGATTCCCAATAGGTGCGGGTTCGAACCCCGCTTGTGACATCATTTTTCGTTTCGTAATCGGGTATTTATAAATAATTAAGCATATTAAATGCTAAAAATTTCAGTAAATTGAATAACAAGGTTGTGTCATCGTTTAATACAATTCTAACTGTAAAGTTTGAAGTATTAAGCCTATACAATGTGTAAACATTGTCCGGTAGATGGCATACGTCACCTTGAAGACGTAAGATATAATATGAAGCGAAATTTGCATGTCCTAAAATAGTTCACGATGGTGTAAGTGGCAGCACGATTGGGCCGAATTCCCAATAAGTGCGGGTTTGAACCCCGCTTGTGACATCATTTTTCGTTTCGTAATCGGGTATTTACAAATAATTAAGCACATTAAATGCTAAAAATTTCAGTAATTTAAATAACAAGATTGTGTCATCGTTTAATACAATTCTAACTCTAAAGTTTGAAGTATTAAGCCTATACAATGTGTAAACATTGTCCGGTAGATGGCATACGTCACCTTGAAGACGTAAGATATAATATGAAGCGAAATTTGCATGTCCTAAAATAGTTCACGATGGTGTAAGTGGCAGCACGATTGGGCCGGATTCCCAATAGGTGCGGGTTCGAACCCCGCTTGTGACATCATTTTTCGTTTCGTAATCGGGTGTTTATAAATAATTAAGCATATTAAATGCTAAAAATTTCAATAATTTTAATAATAATATTTCAAATTTTTGAATTTCTTATAAGTATATCTTATACGATATCTATCTATTCCTTATCTATCCATGTGGTGACGGAGTAAGAATATAATTCACCATCCCTACCTTACCCGTGGGTGATAGTAAGAGACGACTATAATAATATAATACTAATAATAAATTAAATGCTAAAAAACTAAAAAACCTCCGGGCCAGTCGTTACCTCACCATGAGGCTAACGCAAAACTCGGAGGAACATTATATGGCTCCTTAAGTTCTTTTGATATAAAAAAAAATGTATCACAAGATTTACAAGAAAGCCAATAAACCGCAGGGCAGCTTGTGGCGAGCTGATTGTGAGTGGCGACACTGCGGTCCTGAATACTCCAGAGAGTCGATCAGGGACTCGTCTCCAGCTGGCCTTCATTGGCTGGCTAGAATGGAAACCGAAGAGTGCCCGAAGGACTCTCAGCTCTGGCTTGCCTTAAACAGCTGGTCAGAGAAGGGTCGCCAGAGCTACATGCTCGGGGGTGGAAGTGTCATTTTCAAGGGCATAATTACGGGGAAACCAAGGGTCTGTTTATCGCAGACTCAATGGTGAAACCGGCGCCGCACCGCTCGACACCCCTAGCCACTTACACCAATGTTGCCCTCTGTTGCCCGTATGACTAGTGTGTCTGTGGGGACTATTTAGGGGGCCCATTCAGTGAGTTGGCGAGTCACCGTCTGCCACCGTTCATCTCTTAACATGGGTTTGAAGGCAGACGACAGTTTATAATTTCATAGATATAAGATGAACCAGTCCACTAAGCACCCACTCCCATATTCATATATTAGATACCATCATCACACAATAGTTTTACACTTAGTGCTGGCATTCCACGTATGTTATGTGCAGACGTGGAATGTCATCGGTAGGTGTCCCATCCCAATATTTAGATTAAATTTCTCTAAAGGCCTCTGCGTGTTGGATCCATATCCCCATGTAAGCCTACCAAAGGACCGGGTATCTTCCCTACCGGAAGATCCCGTGAATAAATGGAGATATAATATAATAATAATATAAACTCATTTGCAAAAAAAACGGGCGGTTTTGATTTTCATTCATATTTAAAAAGATACAATACCAAAAAGGTTTCAATCGTTTGTACACGTTACTGGCCGGTTTTAAAAATGCTGTGGTATTTAAAAAAGTACGTGCTAAATTCAATTTTTCATTTGATGTTCATTTTTACAGAAAACCCCTTTTTATCCTACATTTTTGGCGCGAAGTTCCAGAAGTTAACATCGACTTTCATAACTTTTATTCAATTTTTATCGATTAATTTCATATCCTTGACTGTCAAAGCTTTATTTAATGCTGTTTGGCTGTATCAAAAATGGTAGATAAAGTGGTAAAAGCTACCAAAATTATCGCGCTGCTTGAAGAGGGTTGCAGCCAATGTTTCGTGGCTAGGAGGCTAAATGTTAGTCGCTCGACAGTCCAAAGGACCTGGCAGCGATATCAGGAGACTGGTTCCGTCGAGAGAAGGCCTGGTTCTGGAAGAAAACCATGTACCCAACCACGGGATGATCGTTTTCTTGTGAGTCGCGCATTGAGAAATCGCAAATCTTCGTATGTGGATCTTAAGAACAACCTCCAAGAAGTAAGAAATGTGCATATTAGTCTATGGACGGTCAGGAGGAGGCTTCTCGCTGCCAATATACGCAGTCACCGCCCGGCCCGCGGCCCCAAATTACTCCGTGAGCACAGAGTTCACAGGCTTAGGTTCGCTAGAAATTGTGAATCATGGACTCAAGACGATTGGAATAGGGTTTTGTTCTCTGATGAAGCCAGGATATCTCTGTTCGGTGAAGATCGACGTCGGCGAGTGCTAAGAAGACAAGGAGAACGCTTTGCAGAGGCATGTTTCGAAGAAATCACACCTTATGGTGGGGGCTCTGTTATGTTTTGGGCAGGAATAAATTCAATGGATCGTACAGAGTTAGTCTTCATTGAAAACGGCTCACTGACTGGGCATCGATACATAACGGAAGTTCTAATTTCTCATGCACAACCCGCATTGGCCGCTCTAGGTGAAGACTCGATTTTTATGGACGACAATGCTCGCGCCCACCGATCCCGCGATGTTAATGCGTATGTGCAAGAGGTCGGCATTCGTCGTTTGGATTGGCCAGCTCGAAGTCCCGACCTCAATCCCATAGAGCATGTCTGGGACGTTCTGAAACGGCGTGTGAGATCAGTACACCCGGCTCCGCAGACCATCAGAGAGCTGAAGAATGTGATTACTGCGGAGTGGGAACGTATTCCGCAAGCAAGTATCCGGGATATACTCGCTAGCATGCCCAGACGAATTCAAGCTGTGATTTTAGCTAGAGGGGGTCACACTCGATACTAAACATTTATCTGCTTTTACTTTATTAAAGAAAAACAAACAAAAAAACTTTTTTATTTTTACTTCATGAGCATATGCACTACTAGCGAATATACACTACTAGCGAGATTTAGCATTATTTCCCATAAATTGTATCAAAATTTTATGAAATACTGATGAAAACGATTATTTTCTTATTAATTTACCAAATTGTGTGGATAAAACTACCTATAATTATCAAACAAAGAAATATTAACATTTGAAATGGTTCATTGCTTAGGTGCCCGTTTTTTTTGCAAATGAGTGTATATAAAAACATATATATATATATATATACATACTTAAACAGCTGGTCAGAGAGGGGTCGCCAGAGCTATATGCTCGGGGTGGAAGTATCATTTTCAAGGGCATAACTACGGGGAAACCATGGCTCTGTTAATCGCAGACTCAATGGTGAAACCGGCGCCGCAGCGCTCGACACCCCTAGTCACTTGCACCAATGTTGCCCCCTGTTGCCCGTATGGCTTGTGCGCCTGTGGCGACTGTTTAGGGGCCCATTCAGTGAGTTGGCGAGTCACCGTCTGCCACCGTTCATCTCTATATATGGGTTTGAAGGCAGACGACAGTTTAAAATTTCATAGATTTAAGATGAACCAGTCCACTAAGCACCCACTTTCATATTCAGATATTAGATACCATCATCACACAATAGTTTTACACTTACTGCTGGCATTCCACGAATGTTATGTGCAGACGTGGAATGTCATCGGTAGGTGTCCCATCCCAATATTTAGATTAAATTTCTCCAAAGGCCACTGCGAGTTGGATCCATATCCCCATGTAAGCCTCCCAAAGGACCGGGCATCTTCCATACGGAAGATCCCGTGAATTAAAAGGAGATACATATAACTATAATAATAATACATATAACATCTATGCAACAGAAGGCAAACTCGAAACAAAACCCTATACCAACACGTCTGACCAGCGTGGTATAGTCGGTTAAATTCCCTTCCATTACGGAGGAGGCCCGAGCCCAACAGTGGTACATATATGGGCTGTGATGATGATGATGATACATATATCTTATACAATATACCATACCAACTATTATTATTATTTTCCTAACAAAACCAGCAGCCAAATAATCCATTAGCTTCTTGTCATAAATAATATGCTAATGGATGCTCATCTGAGAAAGACAATGAGTCCTTTATTCGATGTTATATAAATAATAATACTCATAACAAAGAGTTACTGACATCTTATAGTCCCAAGATTTATTCTGTCATTGCTACCCGTCATTAATCCCAACACATCGGTACAAAATCCTTACTAATATTATAAATGCGAAAGTAACTCTGTCTGTCTGTCTGTCGCGCTTTCACGCCAAAACTACTGAACCAATTTAATTGATATTTGGTACACAGATAGTCCAGAACCTGAGAATGGACATAGATTACTTTTGAATGCTAAAAAAGGGTTGTAAAGGGTAGAAAGGGCCGATGAAAAGTTGTATGGAACTATCGTCATTTTTAAAGCCAGAAGCTTGAAACTTATTTTTTAGGCTGTTTGTATTTAAACTTTGTAAAGATTGTACCTTTAAGGGGGAAAAATGAAAATATGAGATGAAACTTTGTATGAAAATTGGTCATTTTTGAAGATAAATCGATGAAACAATTTCTCTGTTTTTTTATTAGATATAAATAAAAATGCCAGATTAATACATAGGATACTTTTATCCCGGTATTCACTTGAGATAATAGTTCAGCTTTAGGTAAATAACTTTTTATGCGAGCGAAGCCGCGAGCAGAAGCTAGTACAAACATATATAAAGATAGAGTAACAACGAAATATATAGGTTGAAAACGGAAAAAAATGGTATATTAATCATCACCATCATCAACCTGCTCTTATCCCAATTTATTTGGGGTCGACGCAATATGTCTTCTCCTTCCATACAACTCTATCAGACGTCATCTCTGTGGTCACTCCTTGTCTATCCATGTCATGTTTCACGCAGTTCATCCATCTTTTCTTCGGTCTTCCCTTACCCCTTAAGCCTTCAACATTCATGCTTAAAGCTTTCCTCACAACATTACTTTCATCCCTTCTCATCACATGTCCATACCATGTCAATCTTTCACTCCTTAATTTTTCCGTCACTGGCGCAACTTTCAAACTTCCTCTTATATGTTCATTCCATTCAAAAAAATGGTATATTAATATGCAATAAAATAGTAAAAGGAATCAAATTTATGTACTAACATTAAATTACTACCTTAAACTTGATTGATGGTAGTCGGGGAGTAGCAATTTCCTAACGGAAGCGCTACCTCCTCGACTTGCTGTCGTCGCCTATAATCTAATATGATGACTCACTAAATTTACTAAATCCACATATTTTTTTTTGGGTCTCCGTCCTTGGTCGAATAAAACAAGCGCACCGATGTTAAGAAACTGGACTTGGATCATCATCATCACAGCCCATAAATGTCCCACTGTTGGGATCGGGCCTCCTCCGAGGGAAATTAACCTACTATACCGCGCTGGTTAGACGTGTTAGTATAGGGTTTTGTTTCGAGTTTTCCTTCTCTCGCATAGATGTTATATGCGTTTTATATCCCTTAGTCGTCTCATACGATCACCCACGGGTAAGATATGGGTGGTGAATTATTTTTTTTTTATTTTTTTCAATTTCTTACTCCGGCACCACACGGAAACTGGACTTGGATACTGAGTCGAAGAAGCAATTATTTTTAATGAAAAATAGACGTATTCTTTATGACATATAAAAGTATCACTAACAAACAGTTCTCCTTCACAATGGTAGGGAAATTGACTTACATATAGGTACTACGCTGGTGAGATGCAATAAATTTTTTTTTTCCTCGTGCTTTCCTCATTGTGATTTTATTTGCTTACACCCATTAGTTGACTTTTAGGATAAACGCGGAGAAAGATATGATGAATTGCTTTCTTACTCTTCTACTACGGGAAAAAAGAGGGAACAAAGGGTTAACGATGATCCCATTACGGAGGAGGCTCGAGCCCAGTAGTGGGACATATCCGTTAGATTTACTGTATTTTGTATAGCTGAAGATAATCTTATACTAAGACAATATTTTTTTTTTTTTTTTTTTTATTACACCACCCTGCGCTAAGTAAATAAACCTTGTATTGCGGGGGACTTTACAAACATGCAATTAACGCTGACAAATTACACCCAGACTCAGAACAACACTTTGTGGATCACACAAAGTAATGTCCTGCGTGGGAATCGAACCCACGGCACTGGCACGGAAGGTCGGTATCTTAACCACTACGCCATCTGTAAGCGTACATATATGAGCTGAAATGATGATGAAATGATGATCTCTTCCTGTAGTGGCATGAAGAGAAACAAGTTAGCAGTATTTAGTCTGTTAATGGAAATACGAACACTAAGACAGCCTTTGTTTGATACAAACTTCCAAGAATGTTGTAATTAAATAAATTTAACTGAAACTTTACAAATTGGTCCTTGTGCTAACTCATGGATATAATTATATCTAGGCGTGCTACACGGTGCCGGGCGGGCCACCGAAGACAGAGATCGGGTACCGTTATCCCGCTCGCACGGCGAAGGGAGGTGTTTGCAGGGTGGGTCCATGGGGTTGCGCGCCACCTCTTCTGTCGCCCCGGACTGATTTGTCAGGCCGCGACCAAATCCATGGTCGAACTAGCGGAAAAAAAAAAGGCGTGCTACACGATCAAGCAAATTTAAATGATCGCTAAATTATGAAGAAAAGAAATCATCATCATCATCTCAGCTAATATATGTCCTACTGCTGGGCTCGAGCCTCCTCCATATTGGGAGGGAAATTGACCTACTATACCACGAAGGTCAGACGTATTGGTATAGGGATTTGTTTCGAGATTACCTTCTCTTGCATAGATGTTATATGCATTTTATATCCCTTAGTCATCTCTTACGATCACCCACGGGTAAGATAGGGGGTGGTGAATTAGTATTCTTACTCCTATAATAGTATTCTTACTCCATCACGACCCAGATAGAAATGAAATGAAACAAGAAAATAATGGAAAATAAATTGATACAGAGGGGAAAACGACATATAAACTTATTATTTATTCACAAAGATTGCCAATCAAACTATTGTACTCACCAGAAAGTCCGTACAAATATTTTTTATGTGATAATGCATAGCTTTCCATTGCCAATAATTCGTCTTTTTTTTACGTATGCTAGAATTTTTTTTATGAATATCGGCGTCGGCGGACTCCCGGAGCAAGTTATCCCGTGATATTATTCGTCTAGTCACCTATTACTAGGATTAAGGTGTACACCTTTCACATACATTTCCATACCTCATGCAAACGTGCGAATGTTCTTTGACTCAGTTCGCGCATTGGCGCTTCCTTGCTTGCATCTGCTCCTCGACCGAAGAAGCGGCATTATACCACTCACTCTTACTCTCGACTACAGCCTTTATGATACTTTGATCCGATACACCCCCAAACCAACAGCCGTAGTTAGTACATAGAGCTATTCTCACACTAGTTTTGGCATCTTGAATGCAAAGATCTGAGTATAATCAAATCTTAAATACAAATACATACGCACACATGCACTCACATCCATACATAAAAAATACATACACACTCACGCACACGCACAAGCACTCATATACATACATAGACACACAGTACATAAAATTTTCTCTAATTTTATGTTTCTTTTATGAACATTTTTGATCATTACGCGAGTATTACACATTTAAAATAAAACTACTTTTACGGATTCTGTCGCGTTTGTATTTGATTTTTAATTTTCCGACGTTTCGAAGACTTTACAGTGATCATGGTCACGGGAGGACTAAGGTTTATATTGTATAATATGATCACTTATTATTAAATATTTAAAAAAAAAAATATTGTTTATGATCAGTTATTATTAAACTTTTAAATATTTATTAATAACTGATCATAAACAATATAAAATCTTATATTCGTATATAGAATCATTTCTTTTTATAGTGACAGCTATTATTAAGCATTCAAATGTTTAATAATAACAAAATAATAATAGAGAAGAGTACATATTGTATCAACCCCAAGTAGTTGGGATATGAGTAGGAGAATGAATGATGAAACAGACAATAAATAAATTTAATAACTGACACTGTAGCGGGTAGATATACATAAATCTTGTAATAACGATGACTTATTGGACGTGAATCCTTACGTGATTATGAACGCTATAAAGTGTTGGAATCATCGGGAAATTAAAAATTAAATAGAAACGTGATAGAATCCGTAAAAATAGTTTTAATTCAAATGTTTCTTTTAGTTTATTATTACAAAATAATATGTAAAATTTCATACAATCAAAATTTTTGTTACATGTATTGCTCAATGCGATCCAGGTGGGGCCTGATAATCTGTATGATAAGGCAAACCTAGTTCAGACACCAGTATCCCACAAAGGATAGTTCTAGTATGAGTTGAGTTATTATGTTCTAGTATAATTATTAATAATATTTAAAAAAATAATTAATATTAATTAAAAAAATATATTTTATTTGTTTTCACTTGTTTTTACCTATTTTATACCACTTATACTACCCCTTAGTAGTGAAATTTTGAAAAAACGCTAACACACATATTCTTTTATTCCTAAAAAGATATAGGTGTGCGAAATTTCGTACTTATAACTTTGAAAATGATAAACTTCTATATAAATGTTCATCCCGTGACTCTTATTTTACCCCTTACTAACATTGTTGTTTTACCATCAGCTAAAGCTCATAAAAATAATCTCCATACACAAATAATCAAACTATAAATGTATAGAGGCGTCAGAAACAGCAATTTTGCCCTACATTTTAAGGAATTTTCTCGATTTTCCCAGGATCCCAGCATCAGATCCTGATACCCTACATATGGGACCACCCTTAGAGTATCCTCTTTCTAACAAAGAAAGAATTATAAAAATCCATCCATAATTGGCGTTGCTATCGCGTAACAAACATACAAAAAAAAAAATAGCGTTTGAATTGAGAACCTCCTTCTTTTTGGAAGTCGGTTAATAAGATACCTTTGTGGAAGAAAACAATAAAAAGCTTATTTTTAAGACACTACCCTGTACTAAGCAAATAATCCTTATATTATAGGGGACTTTACAAACATATAATTCATCATCATCATCCCCGCTCAGATATGTCCCACTGTTGGGCTCGAGCCTCCTCCATAATAGAAGGGAAATTGACCTACTATACCACGCTGGTTAGACGTATTGGTATAGGGTTTTGTTACGAGTTTTCCTTCTCTTGCATAGGTGTTATATGTGTTTTATATCCCTTAGTTGTCTCTTACGATCACCCACGGTTAATGATAGGGGATGGTGAATTGTATTCTTACTCCGTCATCACACGGATAATATACAATTAACGTAGACAAATTACACCTAGACTCAGAATAACACGTTATGGATCGCAAAAAGTATTGTTCTGCGTAAGAATTGAACCCAAGGCCCTGGCACGGGAGGTCGCTATCTTAACCACTACGCCATCTGTGCAGTTAAGTCTGTATTCTTATAATCATTATTTAAACGTGCCTCTATATTTGTCCTCGAGTATATATTGTGTGTTTGAATATTAAACAAAATTAATTATACGACGAATTTCATCATATCGAATGTTACAAAGAAATATTATATTACATTTAATTAAAATACCAACGAACGTATTTTACTTAACACACTTGAGAAAAATGCTAAAAAAAAAAAAACAAATTTATGAGGTATTTCATTACTTGGATTTGAAATCTGAAGCCATATTTTAACAATGTAATATTATAATGGTTTCTGATGTATACGCGAGTATTACATGTTTAAAATAAAACTACTTTTACGGATTCCATCGCGTTTGTATTTGATTTTTAATTTCCCGAAGTTTCGAACACTTTACAGTGATCATGGTCAAAGTGGTTTCATTTCAAAAATGTAATCCTTACTAATATTATACTAATATTATAAATGCGAAAGTAACTCTGTCTGTCTGTCGTTTTTTCACGCCAAAACTACTGTACCAATCTAAATGAAATTCATTACACAGATAATCTAGAGCCTGATAAAGGACATAGGCTATTTTTAATGCAAAAAAAGGGTTGTAAGGAATGAAAAGTTCTAAGGAAGTATCGTCATTTTTAAAGCTAGAAGCTTGAAAATTATTTTTAGGCAGTTAGAAGTTAGCGGTTAGAAGTAAATAAATATGACATTAACATGTTGTAAAAATGTACCCTTAAGGGGTAAATTAAAATAGGTGATGAAAATCTTTAGGAAAGTAACCTTTTACGCTGGCGAAGCCGCGGGCAGAAGCTAGTATTATTATATATGTAGCTGAATCTACACATATTATAAAATAAAGTTGATTCGTTTGTATATTTGTGTATTGTTTTTGTGTATGAGAGAGCCGAAAGCCCAACTGGGGTGGGTTTAGGGTTTGTATTGGTAGGCAGCGACCTAGCTATACCTTTGGTATTGCAAAGGTGTGCTCTATCTACTCGTTTGCCACCATAAGCAATAAAAAAACCCTAAGATCTTTTAAACTAGTTGATTTGTATTGTAATGTGGTTTTCATCAATATACAGAGTCAAGATGATGAGATTGATGATGAAGATGCAGGGACAGAGCGACCGAATACCGAAGCAAAACAGAGGCGGATCGCCAGTATAATATAATACTCGAAATGTAATTTGAAATACACATACAAGATCTTTCTTCCTTTTCTTCTGATCTCAACTAATTTCTTTAATAAGCCTCTTCTGCAATGGGAGGTAGACGAATTGGCACAAAGTTTTGTTTCGAAATTTCATTCTCTGATATTAATTGGTCACGTTAAAGATCTTCTTTAGAAAACCCACAGAAAAGATAAATAACTCCTCACATTCTCAATATATACCTACCACCATACGAGTACTTTCTATTTGGTAGAATGTAAAGTTTAAAAATCCTACCATAACATAAATGTAAAAATGATAGTCAAATTCAATATTGATGATATTTACGGTATATTGTTAGCTAAACTTTTGTATTTTTTTTTTGTTGTACAAAACTGCTTTGTTTTTCTTTTTTTAAAAACATAACTTTTTTAATTTCAATAGTTGAATTATTTACACAAAGTCAATAAATTATTATCTATTGACCCTCGAAATTTGCCCTGGGTAATTTTAACTAGAAAAATAAATATTTAGAATAATAGAATCTTATAATAATAATAACTTGCATAACATGAAGATTAAGAACTAATTAGCTAAATATAAGATGTCTAGTATCTTTTTATAAATAAGATAGTCAAATAGTTTTACCTTATACAAAGACAATATATGATTCATCATCATCATCATCTCAGCTCATATATGTCCCACAGTTGGGCTCGAGCCTACTCTATAATGGAAGGGCAATTAAGCGACTATACCACGCTAGTCAGACGTGTTGGTATAGGGCTCTATTTCGAGTTTTCTTTGTCTCGCATAGATGTTATATGCATTTTGTAACCCTTAGTCGTCTTTTACAATTACCCATAGGTAAGATAGGGGTGGTAAATTGTATTCTTACTCCGTCACCATACGGAAAATATATGATTAGTATAGAAAGAATTATAATGCTAAGGAACAACGAACTATAATAAACGGGAGTTGTTCTTGTAGGGAGGGAGAGAGAGGAGTTGTACTCGCGCACGAAGGGTACCGTAAAACTAAAACGAGCAAGAAACGGTAAAAAAACAAGGTTGTTGTATGGAAGGCCTCCTTAAATATTTATTTTATTTTTAGTATTTGTTGTTATAGCGGCAATATAAATACATCATCTGTGAAAATTTCAACTGTCTAGCTATCACCGTTCTTGAGATACAGCCTAGTGACAGACGGACGGACGGATGGACAGCGAAGTCTCAGTAAAAGGGTCCCGTTTTTACCCTTTGGGTACGGAACCCTAAAAACAGTATGAAAGAATTATATAATTAATTTTCCGTGCCCATTTGCAAATAAACATTTACGTTGATCAAAGACCTAATTGTATAGCATATATGTAAACGTAGTGCTCCATTTACAAATGTTGTAATATATAGTTATATTATAGATGTATTCTGTCGAATGAATTACTTAGTGGTTTCATCAAAGGGCTTGCGAACAGATACATTGATTGGTCTAAATGTAGGTGCGTGTCAACCGCTTTTAGTTAATAGATGAAATAATGATTTCTGATGTTTACGCGACTGTTACACATTTGAAATAAAACTACTTTTACGGAATCTATCTCGTTTGTATTTGATTTTTAATTTCACGACGTTTCGAACACTTTACAGTGATCATGGTCGTGGGAGGACTAAGGTGTCTTACGTCCAATATGTCATTTTTATTACAGAAATTTTATATCTACCCTATAAGATGTTAAATTAAATAAAGAATACCTATAAGAAATTAAGATCCGGCAAGAAACTCAGGAGGCTAATTGGAGAATTCAGGAGGAAAATTAGTATTATACTAATTTTACGATTGAATTTTTGAATGACGGCCTACTTTGTCTTACTAAAATTAATGAAACTAAAATTTTTAACTATTATTGTGGGTCAAATCTATACAATAAGTGCTCACAGTGTCCTGCAGTCTTGTGGTGGTTTTCTTTGTTTTATTGTTAATTAAGTAAATGACAGGATCTTTCTCAGTGTGGCCGCGTTCCGATCCGATGGTAGCTGAATAGTTTTGTTAGTTTTTCTGAAATTGTAAATTGCTACAATAATAATTATCATAAATTAAATGCTTTAATAATAACAGACCATAAACAATATATTTTTTTTTATATAGAATCATTTTCTTTTTGTACTGGCAATGAATTTATAATAATTTGTATTAAAAATGTTGGTCAGAATTTAATATCTTATAGGGTAGATATAAAATTTCTGTAATAACAATGACATATTAGACGTAAGACACCGTAGTCCTCCCGTGACCATGATCACTCTGAAATGTTCGAAACGTCGGGCAATTAAAAATCAAATACAAACGCGATAGAATCCGTAAAAGTAGTTTTAATAGATGATAGATAAATGAGGAGCTACATATAAAATAATAGAAAAAGAAGAATATTAATATAACTTGTTCAATCAACCACTACTTAGGGTACTGTTGGGACTGCCGTGACGATGTAGTGGACCCAGGTATGTTCGCGGAGGCATGCGTTGACAGATTTGTCGCTATCATGAGAAAGAGGAGTGCCTCCCTGATGTCGTGTTTACGCGACAGCACTAACAGTATTCTGGATGTTTTTGCGGATCGGTGGGTAACACCAATGTTCCAGAATTACTTGCAGCTTCATGTTGACTTAAAATAATAATAATAATATGTACATACACTAGTTAGTAAGCACATTGTTACTAACATCTACATATGGAAAAAGTCTATTTTTCAATGTTAATCATATTTAAAATTAAAACAAGTTATGAATTATGTATTTTAATTAATTTTTAATTATAAAATACAGCACAAATAAACATAAAATACAAAAAAATGATACAAAAGAAGCTTTAAAAATGAATACTTTTAGTATTTCTAGTGTAATCGTCAGAACTTTCTCATTATATTGTCCTTGATATCTTTGTTCAAAGTTCATTATATCCTGGTGGAAGCGTTCCCCTTGCTCTTCTGAATATTCACCCAAGTTATCTTTGAATTTATCCAAGTGCGCATGTAGCATGTGCACTTTGAGTGACATTCTGCAACCCATGACTTTGAAGCTGTCAAGCATATTAGAAATAAGCTCTTCATAATTCTCGGCCTTCTTGTTACCAAGGAAGCCATGAATGACTGCTTTAAGGCTGAGCCACGCTTGTTTTTCATGAGTACTCAGGAGCTGAAGAAAATGTTCACTCGCCATTATTTTCTTTATTTGTGGACCGACGAAAATACCAGCTTTAATTTTAGCCTCTGACAGTTTTGTTGAATGTTTTTAAATATTGAAAGGCTTCGGAGTCTTGACGAAGAGCCTTTACGAATTGCTTCATGAGTCCTAATTTTATGTGCAGTGGAGGCATTAAAATACGATCAGGCTCTACAATTGGTTTATTTTTTACATTATGTTGTCCGATTTGAAACTCGCTCCGTTGAGGCCATGAATGCTGCTGGTAGTGAAGTGCATCGGCTCTACTGTCCCATAAGCAAAGGTAACACGGATATTTAGTGTATCCCTCTTGCATTCCCACCAGAAAACCAACCATATTGAAATCCCCTATCACGGGCCAGGCATACTGTTCATATTTTAAAACTTGAAGAACCATTTTAACGCT
Source organism: Lymantria monacha (assembly GCA_905163515.2). Classification (NCBI taxonomy): domain Eukaryota; kingdom Metazoa; phylum Arthropoda; class Insecta; order Lepidoptera; family Erebidae; genus Lymantria; species Lymantria monacha. The sequence goes on from LR991082.1 coordinate 23,556,919, forward strand.
TTCGTAATTTTCTTTGAGCATTACAGAATGAGCCAGAGGAAGTGATGGAAATTTATGCCCATTATGAAGAAGAACAGCTTTTAAGCTTCTTGTAGAGCTGTCGATGAAAAGACGCCATTCAGAAGAAATGCAAGGGATTCCGATTGCATCAAACAAACCTTTCACATCATTACAGTAACACAGTCCGTCTTCCTTCGTGAAAAACCCAGCAAACATTTCATGACGCTTTCTTTGGTCACTTATTTTAACGTTGTCCTTGAGCAAATCACTCATCCACTGTTTTAGCCGTGAAGCTAATATTTCTGCTTTAATTTTAGGAAGGTTTAAATCTCTTATTAAGTCATTAAACTCTTCTGCATCAATGAGATGTGGTTTAACAGATGGTGTCGCGATTACGAACTCGCTGCCTTCGCTATTACTAGATAATTGTGATAGCGGTACCATCTCTTGAGTCTTCACGTTTGGACTAGAAGGAACTGGAAAAATTTCACTGTGAGGTACTGGAGCAGACGTTGATGGTAGGTTTGGATACTGGATCTTCTTGGCATTTTTTCCAGCACGACGCTTACGTGGATTAACAACACAAAAATAGCAATCATTGATGTGATCAGTTGGCTCTCTCCATATTCTTGGTACTGCAAACTTTTTTTTTTTCTCCTCGGTACCAGGCTGGAAAAAAAATTAATATCATTCATTAACAAATGACGCATTTAATGTATATTTTAAAAATATGTAAATAGGTATACAAATGTACTTTAAATATAAGGTGTATTTTCTTACCTTCTAAAGTGTTTTTGCAGTTATTACACGAGAAGTGAGGCGCCCATATTTTATCCTGACTTCGTACGAGCATGTTAAAATAAGCTTCATAGGCTTCACAAAGTTTCTTATTTGATGATAAACTAAATTTTTTGGCTCTCACTTTAATAAACTCACCACAAACATATCAAAAAGGATCCACGTCGTTTTTACACATTTTCGATGACATTTTTAGGCCTCGCGACACTTAAAATACGTTATTCCTCTAGAAAGCGCACTCGCATACTGCCATGACACTCTGCTACCTCTCACTTCACACCCACAGTCCCTCTCACCCCTCTCTTGCATCATAAATGCAACGGCTTTTAAAAAAATGTGCAAAACCACCGTATATTTAGTTTTCATTATATTAAGTACAAAAGCAAACTTTATTTATTATTAATGGAGTTCCTGTTTACTTTTCCATTTATATAATCAGAAAATAATCACTAAATAAAAGACTCAAAAAAAAAAAATTTTTTTTGTTGACCTGTGTTGTTATTATAACATATATGAGAATTATCCGTGTGGTGACGGAGTAAGAATACAATTCACCACTCCCTATCTTACCTGTGGGTGATTGTATGAAGAGACAACTAAGGGATATAAAACGCATGTAACATCTATGCGAGAGAAAGAAAATTCGGCACAAAACCCTATACCAACACGTCTGACCAGCGTGGTATAGTAGGTCAATTTCCCTCCCATTATGGAGGACGCTCAAAGGAGCCCAACAGTGGGACATATATGAGCTGTGATGATGATGATGATGATATATGAGAATTTAGACATACATAATGCCTAAATTATCTAAATTGAAGTTATTTGAAGTAGTATACAATACTTGTAGCAAATCGAAAAGAAATCTGTTCGTTCAGGCATTTCTGCCTTACTTATTATTATAATTAATCTTAAAGCAATTAAGGAGGCCTGAAAGGACGCTAAATTCATAACGCCATATAAAAATTATCAAACATTTTATTTAATTACTATAAGTGTTAAGTAAAATAATACTGTGTAGACGACAGTCAGTTCCTTAATAAAATTTACGCAAAACGGAGGTACTCGACGAAGGAGAGATTACCCAGTAAGCGAAGTGGTAGCCAATTATAGCGCCTTTTAAGTAAAATACGGTACCGTTTTAGCCTAGTTAAGCTGTATTAAGTAAAGAAAGTAATTAAAATACTTTAAGCACAAAAAAATCAAATTACTTAACTAGTCGAGAATGGTATAAGCATATTACAGACGATCAGAAGGTCTTGAGTTTGAATACTAAGTTAAAGAAAAATTGTTATTGGGTTTTCCATAAGTTAAGTAAGTTATTGTACTATTTACTCCATTATCATATTACACAGGAGAGATACATAAATATATTGTCCACAGTGTGAAATAGTGGGTTGTCTGCTGACCGTCTTCAGTAAAATACTCAAAAGCGAGAGGCGCTGGTCGATAACTGCCTAATTTTTTTATAACTTTGAGGATAGAAGCAACAGACCAAGAAGGGTAGATAGCCAGATTTCAATATAGAACCACTCCCCAGATGACAACCCGGAAAACTAGGGAACTTTAGCGAACAATCATATTTTATTTTAATGGTTGACTGAAAAAAATGCCTATTAATTTTAGCACCGCTCTTGTGAAAACGGTAACCTCATTTTATTTTATTCTACGTTAAGAAATAATTGATTTCATAGATAGCGTAATGGTTAAGATACCGATCTATCATGCCAGTGTCGCAGGATCGATACTAATCCAGGACACAACTACTCAGAAGAGTGTGGGTGTAATTGGTATATGTTAATTGTATGTTTTTAAACTCTCCCACAAAACAAAAAATATTTTTAGCGCTAAGTGATCTTCATACACAAGAACACAGACTTGGCACTGGTGTCAAAGGAGTCGATACCAATGGTCCGCTCAATGGCAATGGGGAGGGAACACGGCGAGTTATGGAACCTCACACAGCCTTTCATTATCCCGGACGGAAAGGGCGGGGTACGTCTAGAGCAGACTCTGCCAAAAAAAAGAAAAGGTACAGATCCTTTCCATCTTAAAAAAATAAACAGTGAATTGATTATAAAAAATAGTAATAATAATTATGCAGCCCTTTAAACATTGTCCACGTATTTAATATAATGATAATGAAATAAAACATTAAGTCAATATGTAATTTTAAAAGCATATCTATATTTATCTTCTATATATATATAAGAGATTTCCACCTATGTATTGACTCATCACGATATCTCTGTAACCATAAAGCCTACAGATTTTAAATTTGGTACGAATATTCCTTTCACCGAGTAAAGGTCAGCTAAGAACGGATTTTACGAAATTCCACCCGCAAGCGGGGTTGCTGGGTTGTAAAAATCACTTGTTTAAATATAGCTCCTACAGATCAAATTTCAACATTTTTTCTACCGTGTAGAGGTCAGATATAGTAGGATTTTAAGAAATTCCTTCTCCGAAAGGAATTATATGTAGCGAAAGTAAACTACACAACTGAACTGACGTAACCCAAGCGAAGCGAGGGCGGGTCGCTAGTACTATATAAATTATGTACATGCTTACATGTTGCTACAATATTGCGCTATTATTCCATGTAAAATATAATTAGATATTAACTTAGCCGTGCTGTAGGTAATAACTACAAACATAATGCCTAGCGACTAAGTAAACTGTTTAATCTCAATAGTGCTTACAACGATAATGTTTCTGAATTTATTAAGCACCTACTTAATCATTTAAAGCTGATATTGCTGGCAAATATATATCTGCATTTATATATTCATAAGTGCATTGATGTGCACTGCTAGAGATAGACCTCTGCAATGAGGGGCTAAGCCATAGTCACCACGCTTGACATATGGGAAGAAAAATTTAGCTGCTTCTTCTGTTGTATAAAAGGGTGATACATTGCTAATCCGCCTCCACATGGGGCAGATATTATTATAAATATTCAAATTAAAAATCGTGTATTACATGTAAACCCTACTTGAGCAAGTGCTCACAAGTGCTCACAGTATATAAGTACCTATATACTGTGAATTTTACATTTTAACTTAAATTAATCTACTACCAGATTGGAAGGCGGCCGCCGCTGAAAGCATTCGAAAGAAACTCGGCGGCATTTTTTTTTTTTTTTTTCAATAAATTCTTCTTATTTTATCGCGTTTTTATGTGATATTTTAATTTGCCAAAAGGTTAGAACACTTTACAACGTTCATGGTTACGGAAGGACTAAGGTGTCTCACGTACAACAAGTCATCCTTATTACTGAGATCTCTGTTATAACGAAAAAATGTCAGGCAATTAAAAATCAAATTGCGATAGACTCCGTAAAAATATTTTTATTTCAAATATATAATAATACTCGTGCAAAGTTGGGCATGGAGAAAAGAGCATGAAAGTAAAACCGCCGAACCGGACCGCATTAAGCAGTCCAAATGCGATCTCTACGGAAAATCTGTAGAGTTAGGCTCACCTATCGCATTCATAATGACGACGTAAGAGAGCGAGTAGGTATAAAAGAGAGTATTGGTGTAAATATGCGAAATGGAATGCTCCGATGGTTTGGACATGAATGCCGAATGAACGTCTGATTAAGAAGATATACAATGCGAAAGTGGAAGGAGGGAGACCGAGACTAACTTACCTAGACCACATTGGTCACGTACTGAAGGAAGGTAGAGTCAAGAGTCGCCGAAACCGGCGAGCGTGTATGAAGAGAATTATGAATGTTGAGGAAGCGAGTGAAGTATGCAAGTATAGAGTCATCGAATGTTCAAATGAATGGTGTGGCACTAGAGCTTGTGGAGTCCACGGCATTTTTGGGTGTTACCATCGATACTAAACTCCATTGGGGTCCTCAGATTGAAAAATTATCAAGTAGGCTAAGCTCAGCGGCTTATGCAGTAAAAAAAATTCGAATGTAACCTATATTGAAACGGCTAAAATTGTTTATTTCGCCTACTTCCATAGTCTTATGTCTTATGGCATACTGCTTTGGGGTTGCTCTGCAGATTTGAATAACATCTTTGTTCTTCAAAAACGGGCTGTCCGCGCGATTTATAATCTAGGGCCAAGAGCGTCACTGAGAGAAAAATTTAGGGAAATAAACATTCTAACCGTTGTATCACAATTCATATACGAAAACATATTATATGTAAACAAAGATATTGGTAAATTTGATAAATATAGTGACATTCACCGTGTGAACACCCTAGTGTTATGTGGTGTGGTATTCCTAAATAAGGATAATCTAGTTATCTATCATACTCGCCTACAAAAAATTAGCAGGTTTTTCATGGGGCAATGTATACGCTTTTACAATAAACTGCCTAAAGATATCCGAGATATGCCAATGAATAAGTTCAAAAAGCTATCAAAAATAGACTGTGCAGAAAAGGATATTACAGCATTTCGGATTATCTAAATGATAATACGGAATGGTTATGAGCAGCTCCTCTCTCAGCAATTGCCCTTTTAAAGTTTATCTCTTACAGCTTTCTGACGCTGATCCTCACTGTCGTCTGATACTATTGTATTATTTGTATTGCCTTAATTGTACAGTGTAGGGTGTTTTGCCTAACGAGTTATATATTTATTTATCCAAGCTTCTTGTTTCAAATTTATAGATTATGGTGTGGTCATGCTCACTGAAAAGGTCTCTGCTTGCGGTAGCTACGTGGGGCGGGTCTCTCCCTTCCCTCCAATGTGGTTGAGGTGCGTGATGGCTGCTCTAATAGTTAACTCGTGATCGGGTGCCGCTTATGGGATCTGGTCCAGCCATTTTTTGTTTCTTTTTTGTTTTATAAATATTCTTAGTTTAATTTTGTATTATATACAAAATTTTAAAAAATGAATCTTTACTCGAAAGGCATGTCACTGGAGCTAACATAAATTAAATATGTATCTACTCTTTCGTAATAAAAAAAAATAATATTTAAAAAAAAAAACAAAATGACGGGCCCACTGAGTTTCTTGTCGGATCTTCTCAGTATGTGGCTGCTTGCCGATCCGGTGGTAGATTAATTAAATTTAATTTAAAAAACAATAATGTAAAATTGACAATATGTAAGTGCCCCACCCCAATGGGGCTTATGCATAATAAATGATTTGATTAGATTCCTATGGCACTCTGTTCTCTCTGCCTACCCTGCAAGGGATATGGCGTGATAATATATATGTATGTATGTATGTACTCACGCAAACATCAGATATTATTGTTTAGTAAATATTAGATCCAATGTGATGGCTTTCGCACTAAGATATTATATCTTAGTGCGAAAGCCATCACATTTTCATAATATTATACATAATATTATACATACATATAACTGGAGCAGATGCTTCAAGCAGCATCCGATCACAAGTCAACTACTAAACTATATGTATATAAAATACTCTCAGCAAATTTCAATTCTGAAATTAATTTTCGAAGTCACAACATCCAGCCGATTGGACCGGACTGTCAACCCTCTTTAACGAAAAAAGATTGAAGTAATCGTACCGTGCAAGATAGAAACTCAAATCCCCTTAAGGATAGGGAGGCTGTGAGAAACATTTTACTTATTTTCTTGATAAACATCTTCACAACTTAAACTTGTAACATCCTGGAAAAAAAAACCAACCAACTACCTCGTAACTGTTAATATAATATATATATATATATACAGGGTGTCCGGTAATTAATGGATAACCTTGAAATGGCTTATAGTAGAACTTATGGCCATTCAGGGAAAAATATGAAAAAAATTCTATCATAAGTTACTACTTATGACCTACTATGTACCTAAGATAAGTATTAAAAAAGAAAAGAACAATTATTTTTTGCCTTATTTTATTTTATTGAACACTAAGACTAGAAATGAATGAAATTCATAGGTTTTTTTCATTTTTAATATTAAACACTAACCATTCTGATAGATAGATAGTAAATAGTAAGACTAGTTATTGTACTTTTTTTTTTAAAGAATATGAAAGTTCATTTATTTTGCAAAATAAGCAAAATTTATTTTTTAAACAAAGTTTAAACATCTTTGGTAAAAAAAAATTGTATGAATACTTGAGTGACCAATTATTTTAAAATAATGTCGGTTTTAAGTAGATTTGATAATGGTATAAATTATAATTTTATCTGCCTTAAATAATGAATTATTATTATTAATGTAGAAAATCAGAAAAAAATACTGAAGCAAAAAAATGTAATATGGGGATTGTTTTTTTAATTCAGTTGTTCCTAACCATTGGGGGGTTAATAAAAACAACATTTAACATTTAGAATACTTTATTTTACACTCATTTACAACAAATGTTCAAATTATTGGCCCCCCATTCTTATGCAGGCCCTACATCTGCGGATGAATGCTCTTCTGAGCCATCTTCTGTACCGTCTATCACTTATTTTTAATGCGGCCGTTCTGACACGCATTCTTAAGTCTTCCAAAGATCGTAGAGGTTTTTTGTACACCTCTTCTTTGAGGCAGCCCCAATAAAAAAAATCCAATGGATTTAAATCCGGTGAACGTGGAGGCCACAAAATTGGCCCCAGACGCCCGATCCATCTATCTGGATACGTTCTATTTAAATATGCACGAACAGGTACAGCATAATTCGCAGGACAGCCGTCATTTTGTAACCAATAAGAGCGTCTTAGCTCCTCGGGCACTTCTACTAATAGATTGGGGAGATCATTGCGAAGGAACTCTAAATAACTTTGCCCTGTTAGATTCCCCGGCAATTCAAACGGGCCAATTATTTTTCCATTTAATATCCCAGTCCAATAATTTATTTTAAATTGATATTGGGACCTGTCTTCACGCATAAGATGGGGATTTTCTAGTTGCCAACTATGTAAGTTGTGAAGGTTTAAGTACCCATCTCTTTTGAGTGTCGACTCATCGCTCCACAGAATTTTATTAAAAAATTGCGGGCCTTCTTCAATCTTTGCCAGCATTTGTAGGCAAAAACGTAATCTACTTGCATAATCTCTTGGTTGGACAGTTTGAACTCGTGGGACATGGTTAGGGTGGAAATTATTTATTTTTTTTAATATCGTGCACGATCGATTTTCCGATACCTGTGTGTCGAGCTATTGCTCGCGTAGAGGTTGAAGGATCATCTTCAATTGCCTGAAGCACCACGTCTTCTACATCCACACGAGCGCTTCTTCCATCGCTATTTCCACCGACACCACTTCCTGACATTCTGCCTTCGGAGTAACAGCCGTGGACCCTTATAAATACGCGATAGTCTGGGTGGCGCGCATTAGGGTATCTCTCCCTATAAAGTGCTGCGGCTGCATTTGCGTTTCCTCTGCATTCACCATAAATAAAATGCATATTTGCATATTCTAGTGCACTATACTGATGACGTGGCATTATGATTCACAAAACATTAAGGTTCGGTCCATAAAAAGCCAAGTCGTCGCAAATATCACCAAATAAAACGAGTCCAAATCAGTCAGCAAAATGAATAGTCCAGTAAAATAGCCAGGTGGTAGATTTAACACTGATCAAAGTAAATCACGAATATAACTCGGATACGATATAAGTACATGAGAAGTCGAGTAAGTCAAGTGATGCACTAAGCTCTTATCTTGTTTTCATTTAATTCCTCTCTTTCGCACTTAGACAATTCAGACCCATTGTTTCTAACATGACACAAAAGACGGGTCATATGGCGTGCGCGCAGGTAGCAAATATGAAGATCACACGACGTATTTTACGCTTAAAAGTAACCATTTTAAACATTATGTATGAATATTTTAGTACATTTAAATTATGTAGTTAATTTTTGAACATTTAGTTTAAATTTGTTTAAATAAGCTATTTTTATTAATCATCAATGCCTGATGTGTTTTTATTAATTTTTAAGAATCAGGTACAACTGAATTAAAAAAACAGTTCTTATTATAATTTTTTTTGCTTCAGTAATTTTTTCTCCTTTTCTGCATTAATAGCAATAATTCACTATTTAAGGCAGATACAATTATAAATTGTATCATTATCAAATCTATTTAAAACCGACATTATTTTAAAATTATTGGACACTCAAGTACTCATACATTTTTTTTTTACCCAAAATGTTTAAACTTTGCTTAAAAAATAAATTTTGCTAATTTTCCAAAATAAATGAAATTGCATATTTTTTTTAAAAAAAAGTACAATAACTAGTCTTACTATTTACTATCTATCTATCAGAATAGTTAGTGTTTAATATTAAAACAACAAAAAACCTATGAATTTCATTCATTTCTAGTCGTAGTGTTCAATAAAATAAAATAAGCCAAAAAATAATTGTTCTTTTCTTTTTTAATACTTATCTTAGGTACTACTTATGATAGATTTTTTTTCGTATTTTTCCCTGAATGGCCATAAGTTCTACTATAAGCCATTTCAAGGTTATCCATTAATTACCGGACACCATGTATATGTGTATATATATATATATATATATATATATATAGGGGTATATATTAGGGGTACCTATAGGTTACACCACCAACTACCTTTCTTTCCTGCGCTAATTCCATCAAAAAGTTGCCTGGAAGAAATCACTTATAGCGAGAAGGCCACCTATTGTACTGTATCCAATATATATAGCTCTATCGTATTCAATACTGGTGTAAAATAAAGTGTATAATAAATAAATGAATAATATTTTTATTGAATATGAATTTTACAACGCAAATGGTATTACATATATTATGTCTTTATGGACTGCTGTTTGTATGTTTATGGCGGCAGTAATAGCTTACGCGTAATCCCGGTTACATTGGCTTTAATGGGCTGTAAATGAAGAATGGCGCAATTGTTGTGACGCGCTGACCGCCGAGGGAATTGTAACTCTTCGGACTTTATTCTATTATTGTGGTATATATCTTTTATAATCAATATATGTCCCTTTTTATCTGTTTGTTGATTACACGTCTGTAATTGTCGATGCTTGATAAGATTTCATAAAGTTAGAAATAACAAAATAATATATTATATTTACTAACAATTGTATAAGATATTAGAGACTAAAAGATGGCATAACGGTTAAGATCGATCGACCTTTCGTACCAGTGGGTTCGATTCCTACGCAGGACAATACTTTGTGTGATCCGCAAACTGTTGTCGTGAGTCTGGTTGTAATTTTTCTGCGTTAATTATATGTTAGTAAAGTCCTCCGCAATACAAGGATTATTTCCTTAATACAGGGTGGTGTCTTATAAGAAAAATATGTAAATTATATCAATTTTACACTTCATATTAGGAATATATTGTTTTTTTACATCTTTATTATAATGGCGTAAAAATATAAGATAAATATCGGTTAAACTATTTTAAATATTATAGATAGATACCTACTTCAATGTTCAAATTAGTACCTACAAATTCGAGTAGATATATAAATACTTATCTAAGTAATTCAGAATAATGTATATATCCATGCTCAATTAAAAACCTATCTTACTGCTTATTATTATTATGATATTTCCATTGACTTTATGCGGACGGCAAACGTTGCATTTTATTTTCTAGTGGCTACAGCAATTTTCATTCTAAAGAGATTGTTTGTGCCCTGCTTCGAATTGAAATTGTGATGGTTCAAAGGAATATTTCATTAATTAATACGCGTTCTTTAGCAAGCTTTGTTTTTCTTTAGCTTTAAGAAAAATAAATCTAACAATCTTTTTACTTATAAAAGTTGTAATCGAATAAATTGTTGGTTATAATACGTTTATCGGTTCACCTAGTAAACAACAAAAGATAACAAATTCCTTTTATAATAATGCTTGGCAACATTGGCTTTATTTTTGAAACAAACCAATCATGTTAGCCAATAAATTAGAAATCAATTTATGTAGTAGATGTATTTGATGTTTTTCAATATCGTTTGGAATCAACGTTATAAAGAATAATACAAATATTCCTCTAGAGAGCAGCAAAAATAAAAAAAATAGTGAGTAAATAAAAGATAATGGTGTTTACCTTTCTTAGGTTAAAGAGTATTTTAATTTATCTCCGATTACCTAAGAAAATTGCTCTGAAACGTGACGATAGCACTGAGCGTTTAAAATGTCTACCCAGCGTAAATTTTATAGCTACAGCTAAGTCTAAGATTACAAAATCTTGGCGTGCATTTTTGAAATAGGATTTTCTAATACCATCCTAGATCCTTATGGTTTACTAATTCAATAATAAAAGCCAACGCTGCGGGTCGCCAATGAACATGTGTGCCTACTAAATATCCCACCTATCTATTGAATTACGTTTAACACCTAAGTTGTACATAAAAAAAAAGAAATATATATATATATATATATGCGGTGTGATAGCGGCTAAGAGCTTTATAGACCTGGGTTAACTCTGTCCGGTGTCATTTGGTGAACAGTTACATTGACAAGGAGGGTCGACGGTATTACCAAGAAGGTTTACGGGCAGTCAGCTGACTGATCATAAAACTATTGCCTAACTATATATATATCCCTACTAATATATAAATGTGAATGTAAGTATGTTTGTTACGCTTTCACGCTAAAACTACTCAACCGATCATCATGAAACATTGTACACATATTCTTGGAGGTATTAATAGTAACATAGGGATACTTTTTATTAAAAAAAATCAAAATTTTTATATGAAAAATAAAAAAAATGTTTGTCAAAAAATCTCATAATCTAGCTTCTTCAACGCCATCTAGCAGTCCAGTAATGAAGTTCCAACCCTGAGTATTGTAATACCGTTGCACTGTATTACCGACGGTCAAAAATAAAAATAGGGGATCAAAAACTTTAGGAAAGTAACCTTTTACGCGGGCGAAGCCGCGGGCAGAAGCTAGTACTATATATCCTTAACACCAATTTCGTCTCGTGGGTCTTACCTGTACTACATTGTATTTATTGTGCATTTATTTTATAAAAAATAACGAATATCAGTATTAATTAAACAAATATAAATGAATAACCACGTTTGTAACAATGATTATATTATTGTTCTTTCATCTCAAAGATCTTAAATTAATCGTATCATCAACGATGAAATCAGGTGTCCACGTCTATCTTGGTTATATTTCAGTGGAGATATCGCTGACCCATTTTTTCGATAAATCACGGTTCAAATTCAATTTCGTTCACTTTTAGTCGCTAGAGTACTCTCGAAAGAAATGATAGGCAATATGAGAAAGTCAATTATTTCTCTTTTATTTTTAAAGCTTTACATTATTGGTCCATTCTAGACAACCTAAACAAATACACCTTACTATACAGGGTGGAAGTGGACCGCTCCCGAAAACAAAGAAAACAAAGACAGGGGACCTTACTAGTCCTACTTGTAATGATAGGCTAGAAAAGAAATCGATTCGGATGATAAAAAAATAACTCTTAAACATATGATCGTGAGTTTTGAATAGATTGCGTCTTTTCTCATCTGAGTAAAGTGACGTATTTTTATGATATTATCGTTACATGGCAATGTCCTAATACGATGGATTGTGAAAAAAAACTTAAAATTCGTTGTGAAAAAAAAAAATTCCATCCGAATCAATTTTTTTGCTATCCTATCAAAGTAGGACTAGTAGGGTCACCTGTCTTTGTTTTCGGGAGTGGTCCACTTCCACCTTGTATATAAATATTAATACGTTATAGGTAAATCAAAAAAGAAAGACAAACATATAACCCGCCAAAAATATTCTTAAAAATATCACTATAAAATGTAGTTAAAAATTTAAAATATTTCTAGAAATATGTTATTTTTATTAAAAATATTGACGATCGTTTTCGAATTACACTAATTTCTGTACCAGCCAGCACTAATTAAAAAAAATAACAAAAGTATGAAGTCTACACGAAGGAAGCCGTGAACGTATTGCGAATAATAAAATCTAGCATATTCATTATTATTCCATTTGCAAGTAAGATTATAGTTACACAGATCTTGTAATATATTTTAACTTATACTAAATTCTTCTCTTGAATTGCATCCGCATGGATGGTGGCATTCCCATTAGCGTGCAGTAACAGTAATAAAGATGTATTGCCACAAATAAATTTAACTACAAGTTTAAAAGCTCTTATGTTATTTTGGCAGAAAAATGCACCTAGTCGCACAAACCGCTGTTTATGTCAATAACGTGACAGTGTGGGATCCTCGCCTACTAAATAAACTGCCGTGCGACCTCTCTATGCTTTGAATAGAATACCTTCGGGACTGTCGGTATCATGCTCGCACTGGCTTGGGTGGTCAAGCGTATAAACTGTATAACTCAACTGGCAATATATTTATACTATACTAGCAAATTAGCAGGGTAGTTCCCGTTCCTGTAGAAATACGAAGATGAAACTGTCTAAATTAATCGCTGATAATGTAACTTTTTAAATCTGGTTATTGATTTCATCATCTCATCATTATCTCAGCTAATATATGTCCCACTGTTGGGCTCGAGCCTCCTCAGTAATGGGAGGGAAATTAACCTACTATACCACGCTGGTCAGACGTGTTGGTATAGGGTTTTGTTTCGAATTCTCTTACTCTTACATAGATATTATATACGTTTTATATCCGTTAGTCGTATCTTACGATCACCAACGGGTAAGATAAGGGGTAAAGAATTGTATTCTTCCTTCGTAATCACACAGGCGATTGATTAATTGAATTTCACGGTAAACAAACAAATAAACTCACATTCGCATTTATAATATTAGTTAGAATATCTGCGTAATATTAATAATACAGTCAGACCACATTTTCCTTTCTGATGTTATAAGAGACGACCATAACGTCTCAAAGGAAGGTTAGGTGGGAAGTAGGTCGGCAGGTTACCCTCTTCTTATCGGCCATAAATGTAATACAAGAAATCTGAAAGTGAAAGTCTGAATAGCATTGAATCTGCCTGTCTGGCAGTTTGAGGAACATGTATAACAATAAAACATGTATAAGCTGAAGAGATTTGTACCGTGTGTAGAACAAGTCCACTATCGCATAAAAAGCCTACTGGCTAAAGTGGTAATGTAGAATGGAAAGTTGTTTATTTATTTTTCTGTGCGGATATCTTCTTTCTTTCTTTACAACTTTTCTATACGTCCTACTGTCCACAATAGTGGGCCAATTAGAAGTAAAAGCATAGGGTTTGATTTTTATTGTGAATGTTCCACCTCTTGCAATAATTTAATTTACAAGGTATATAGCTACCTAACTTTTAGCTCAATTACTATCAAAATGGCTACTTGGCTAAGCATTAATTTTATATAGGTACATCTTATTGAAAAACGTTCACAGTTTCTCAGCGTTTTGCGAGACAATGCTCGTAACTCCTCTTTTGTTCTCTTATAGTTGAATTACAAGACCAAATTTGCTCAAATTAGTTGACAAGCATTTGCTTTTAAGTAACTTTTGCTATATCTATATATATAAAAGAAAGTTGTGTTAGTTACAACACTTATAACTCGAGAACGGCTGCACCAATTTTTATGATTTTTATGTTTTTGAGTTTGTTGTCGCCGGGAATAGGATATAGGATATTTAAATATGATATTAATAAACAAAAAAAAATCATTAAAAAAACATCAGTTCTAGACGTTCATTTGTTGATGATGTAACTAATGGCAACTGACAGCTCACGTCATTACGTGGTCTAATGGTTTGCTTGGAAAATACAGCAAAAAGTTGAAATTAAAATAGACCGGTCAGAGTTCGTTTTGTGCGAGTGTTACGAATTTTTAACCGACTACAAAAAAGAAGGAGGTTCTCAATTCGTCTGTATTTTTTTTTATGTTTGTTACCACATAACTTTCGACTGGGCGAAGCGATTTTAATGATTCTTTTTTTTATTTGAAAGCTGGTGCTTCCCGTGTGGTCCCATTTCAATTTAGTCCAGTTCTGACAATGGCATCCATGAGAAAACCATATAAATCAAAATTAGCATTAAGAACGAGTGCGACAAATGTACGAGTAGCTCAAGCCCCGCTACTAATAGAACAACCTATGTGTGTCTGTAACACCAAAAAATAAAGAATAAAATAAAAACTACGTTTAAAAAAACCAACTTCAAAAACTGAAAAGTACAAAATAAATTAAAATACTATCATTTTTATGTGCTATCTATTGACAGGTTTGAAGTTGGTGCCAGTATCAGTATCTTTAGTGTAGGAATTTCATTACAGTAAGTACCTAAGCTGTTTATAATTTTGTTTAGGGCTTGGCACCGATTTCAAACTTATCAATAGATAGCACATACAAATGATAGTATTTTAAGTTATTATGTACTTTTCAGTTTTGAAGTCGGTTTTTTTAAACGTAGTTTTTCTTTATTTTTTTACAAATATTGTTATAATAAGTCATATTGTGTCTATATTGTCATCAACAATGCCGCGACCAATAAGATCAAATCTTTCCCGACAAAGCCGTAACGCAATTAGAATTCGAAACATCACGAATGTAACCACGGCAGAAGAACAATTTATCGCACGAGAAGTCCGCCGCGTTAATATTGCCCAACTCCGTGCTTCTTAATCACAAGAGCAAAGCGAGGTAGCCCGTGCCGTTGACAATACAAAATCGTCGAGCAAATCTAAGAGATCAACAATTAGATCATCTTTAACGCGCATGAAGAAAAATTTCGTATAACACAAGGTACTTCTTTGTCTTGCTGGCTGTTATTAAACTACTTGATTTTTTTGAATTTATATATTATTCATATTTATTGTCATAATAAAAAAATGACTTAATAATTTTGAATTAATCGAAATCTGCTCATCTCATTCATTAACTGTTAGGCGGAACGAAGTGTGTCGGGTCCGCTAGTATATGATAAAAGGTACTTGTGTTTATCAGAAATAAATTTGAGTGATTTTATTTTTAATTGAATTATTGTCTTTGCATTTTACTTAACTTGAGTTACCAGTGATTTTTATGGCATTGAAATGTACTACTGGCCCGTGGCTGTAGACAAAAAAAAATCAATAGAGTGACCCTACCACTATTGTAGATTTTTCGATTTGATAAATCATTTTAATAAAATAAATGTTGATAAAGACAAAGAAGGGGGGCATAGTCCGGAGCGTGCTCGTTCGCGTCCCCTGCCAGTCTAATTAGACTGCTAATCCGGCTCGAAATGCGTACCGCAATGCGGGTTAGGGCGTCCCCCGGAGGCGACGCGTACTGACCCGCCCCCGTCGGTACGAACATCGGCAGTTGCGGCGATGGGGGCCGCCACCCATCACGCCTTGCCCAGTTAGGCGAGTCGAGGAGAACGGAGTGCCGGGTGGGCACGTGGAATGTAAGAGGTTGTGTGGAAGGTAAGTTGCACGAGCTGATATCCGTCATGGCGGACAAACAGCTAGACGTGCTCTGTGTAACAGAGACCAAGCGAAGGGGCAGCGACGCCTGCGATCTTCCTGGTGGCGGGATGGCTCTGTGGTCTGGTGTACCACAGAGCGATCGAGCCAGCATGGGGGTAGGAGTGCTGTTGTCCTCTCGCTTGGCCTCAGGTGTGAAGGATTACGGAATGTATGATCCCAGACTTCTCTGGGTCCGTATAAAACTAGGTGTCACCAAGGTATTCATGGTTGTAGCATATGCTCCCGTAGGATCCTCGGTGGCATCAGACCTAGAGAAGTTTTGGGACAATGTTAGGGAAGTTCTGGATATGGCAGAAACCAGTGAACGCGTGATTGTATGCGGAGATTTGAACGGATGGGTGGGGACCAAGCGTCCCGACTATGAGGACGTACTTGGTCCATTTGGTGATAAGAGAGTGAACGACGCAGGTAGGCTCATAGCGGATGTATGCATGGAGAGAAACCTTATTGTGTCAAACACATTTTTCCAACATAAGGACATCCATATGTATACATGGAGAAGGAATGAACAGGAAAGCATAATAGATTTAATTTTGGTAGACAGTCGCCTCCGAAGCAAAATATTGGACGCAAGAGCCTACAGGGGCCCCACAGTCGACACGGACCACTATCTCGTTATTGCGAGATTTAGTGGACTGTTCAGAAAGTGGAGGCACTGGCGAGAGCGTGTCCACTTCGGAGGGCTTGAAAGAATAAAGGTTGAAAGGTTGCAAGAAGAGTGTGTAAGAGAAAAGTATGCAGAGGGTGTCCGAGAACGGCTGACGATGGCAAGCCAGCCGCAATCGGACATTGAAGAATGCTGGAGAGTATTGAAAGAGAGTATGGTAGATACAGCGAAAGAAGTATGTGGAAGTTCAAAGAAGCATAGAAAAACAAATGGTGATGCATGGTGGGATGCGGAAGTGGCAGCTTCCGTAGAGCAAAAGAAGAAAGCGTGGCTGGACTATGTCTCTTCTTTGAATCTGAATGACAGTATGACTGAACAGAAGAAAGAAATATATCGGCAATGTAAGAATGACACCAAGGCCTTAGTGAAAGAGAAACGTGATAGAGCAAGTATGAGTGCAGAAGATAGGCTGACTAAAAACTTCGAGGGTAACACCAAACTCTTTTGGAGGGAGGTGAAGAAGTCTCGGGGTGGTTGGTCAGCCTTCAGAATGAATAAAATAAGGTCTAAAGGTGGAGACATTCTTACACAAACACAAGACGTGTTAAGCCGATGGAGTGAATATTTTGGCGATATGTATGCGGATGCTACGGTTGGCGCCGGTGTTGGATGTGGTTTAGTAGATCAACATTCGACAACGGCGTCCTCCGATGGCATCAGTATGGATGAAGTTGAATGGGCGATAAGAAGTTTGAAAAATGGTAAGGCAGCGGGCATTGATATGGTGTCTGCCGAGATGATCAAGCTTGGTGGCTCTTGTGTCTGGGAGGCGTTCCTGTTGCTCCTCAATTTATGTTGGAGCTCGGGAATGGTTCCCAGGGACTGGAATAGCGCAGTCATCGTGCCTTTGTTTAAAAACAAGGGTTCACGTTATGACTGCGCAAATTACAGAGCCATAAGCTTGACCAGTTTGGCAGCAAAAGTGTATGGAAAAATTATTGAAAGGAGAATGAGGATGGTGTCCGATGGTTTACTGTGTGAGACACAAGGAGGTTTCAGGAGTGGAAGGGGATGCATGGATCAAGTGTTCTCTCTGCGCAACATTGTGGAGAAGCATCTGGCTCTAGGTCAGAGGGTTTTCTGCAGTTTTGTGGATCTGGAGAGAGCATTTGACACGGTTGTACGAAAGGAACTTTGGGACATTTTACCGGAGTATGGTATTAACGGTAAACTGCTACAGGCTGTGCAGTCCAGTTACATGGGCTGTAGAGCCTGTGTGCGGCTGGATGATGGAATGTCGCCTTGGTTTGACGTCAATATCGGCGTTAAGCAGGGGTGCGTTCTGTCAGCCAGGCTGTTTATCATATATCTGGATAAATGTCTCCAAAGGTTGAACGATATGAATGTGGGAGTCCAGATGGGCGACTCAGTGGTCACTGCTCTGCTTTATGCAGATGATGCAGTCCTGCTGGCACAGTCAGCGATTGACCTGCAGACCCTAGTCGACACAATGACAGAAGATTGTAAGAAAAGGGGTCTACGCGTGAATGTGAGCAAAACCAAAATAATGGTCTTTGAAAGAGATAAAACCAGAACAGATGTAAGAGTAACAATAGGTAATGATGTACTAGAGCAAGTGGATGAATTTGTATATCTTGGATGTGGATTTAGCCGAGATGGAAGGTACACCACTGATATAGAGCGAAGAGTGAATGCGGGAAATAGAGTGAACGGAGCGTTGGGGCAACTTCTCGGCAGCCACCACCTCAGCCAGAAGGCACGTGTAGCAATACATAACGCAGTGCTTGTCCCAACATTACTGTATGGAAGCGAGAGTTGGGTATGCAGAAAAGAGTATGATAGTAAAATTAATGCGGTCGAAATGCGATCTCTGCGGCAAATCTGTGGAGTTAGGCTGACCGACCGCATTCGTAACGACGACGTAAGAGAGCGAGTAGGTATGAAAGAGAGTATTGGTGTAAAGATGCGAAAGGGAATGCTCCGATGGTTCGGACATGTGGAAAGAATGCCGAACGAACGCCTGGTTAAGAAGATATACAATGCGAAAGTGGAAGGATGTAGGTACCGAGGGAGACCGAGACTAACCTACCTAGACCAGATCGGTCATGTACTGAAGGAAGGTGGAGTCAAGAGTCTCCGAAACCGGCGAGCGTGTATGAAGAGAATTATGAATGTTGAGGAAGCGAGTGAAGTATGCAGAGATAGAGTTCTCTGGCACTCTGTTCTCTCTGCCTACCCTGCAAGGGATATGGCGTGATGATATGTATGTATGTATAAAGACTTTTTAATAAAATAAATATTACATCATTTCTACGCGTAAAATATTTCTCAACTTCTGTACTCTGAACTGTAATTTTAGTTTCAAAGACACGACGTGACTTTTCATGAGTTTTATCATTCTTCCTTGCAATATTCACGAATACCATCAAGTTTGAAATATTTAAAAAGTCGCAAAATTTTGTATAAAATGTATTTGTAAATTATATATTTTTGAAGTTAGCGAACGTAACTTAGGTAACCTGTTTCTTAGAAGCTAACTAATTATAAAATATTATTGAAAAGGAAAAATAGAATAATCTGCTTGCATCTCGATATTCGCAGACACATACATGCGGCTCACTTGGATACAAAGACGTCTATGTGACGTAAGCGAATATCATCATTGCAAGAAGGAATTAAACCTTGTACTAATTCCTCCGGTCAGATTAAGTTAATAGGCCTATTTGCATGCCATAATGGAGAAGCTTCCTTTATCGTTCGATACTGCCATCGTAAGTAAGTATTAATCAAAGGCATGTAATGATTCCTAGTCCTGATCCATCAGAAGTCATTACAAATTTCATATTTGTAATGACTTCTGATCCATCCATCCATCCATTAGCTTGTAGACGCCCATTGTTGGACATAGGCCTTCCTACGAGAATAGCATTCAGAACGGTCTTGTGTCACAATATGTACCCCTAAAATGGCGTAACTGCCATGACTGGGACTCTCGGATTGAGAGCCCTCAGCGGTCGCCCATAGTCCAGGTAAAGTTGTCATAGCCATCTGAGGCTAACAAATAAGTCACACAAGCAAAAAGCACTGGGACCGATGATGTTGATTACATTCATAATTTTTGGGATATATAATGGCAAAATAGACACGCTTGGTAGGCGGATTGGCGAACGCAGTAGGTCTTATAAAGTTTCCCAAGAGATAGTTGATCCACTTTCCTGGTGAGGTCATCAGCTGGTTTTTACGACTCCCGCAGACAAGCAAGGGTACGCCCATGTCGTGCGGCGTTCCACATGGGTCGGTTCTGGGGCCGACCCTGTGGGACATCGGGTACGACTGGGCGTTGAGAGGGAGTCTCCCTCCCGGGCTGAGCTTGGTGTGCTACGCTGACGACACGCTCGTCACGGCCCGGGGCAGGACACTCGAAGAGGCGGCGAGCCTGGCCACTCTCGGCACCGAAGAGATGGTCAGGCGGATCGAGGCGCTGGGGCTCAGGGTGGCCTTAAACAAGACGGAGGCCCTACTTTTCCATGGGCCCCGTGTGAGGCTAACCATCGGCGCCTCGATAGTGGTAAACTCCATCCACATCAGCATCCAGGCCCATATGAGGGTACTTGGGTCTGGTGCTCGACGGGCGATGGTGGTTCCGGGAGCATTTCCGACAGATTGCTCCCCGGCCTGTCGGCGCGGCGTCCGCCCTTTCTCGACTCATGCCGAACGTGGGCGGACCCAGTTTCGAGGGCCGACGGCTGTATGCGGGGGTCATCCGCTCGATGGCCATGTACGGCGCACCCGTGTGGGCGAGGGCTCTGAACGCCCAGCTCAGGACGGTTCTGTGGAGGCCACAGAGAGCCATGGCGGTCAGAGCCATTCGCGGGTACCGCACGGTGTCGACAGAGGCGGCGTGCCTGTTGGCCGGGACACCCCCGTGGGACCTAGAGGCGGAGATGCTCTCCGACCTCTACCGGCGGGTTATCACAGCGCGCGAGGAAGGTGGCTCCCCATCGTTGAGCGAGATAGCTACCTGGCGCGTGGATGCCCGCCGAGACGTCATCGCCCGTTGGGCTACGCGGCTGGAGAGGCCTAGGCACGGTGTGGAGACCGTTGAGGCCCTCCGACCCGTATTGATAGAGTGGATGGAGCGGCGGCACGGAGTCCTCACCTTTCGGCTGGTGCAGGTATTGACGGGGCACGGGTGTTTCGGGTTGTACCAGCACAGGATCGTGTACAGGGAGTGGACTCCGGCCTGCCACCACTGCAGGAGTGACGAGGACACGGCGCAACACACACTGGAGGTGTGTCCGGGATGGGAGCGGCAGCGCCGTGACCTCGTCGCTGTCATCGGTGCCGACCTGACGCTGCCGGCCGTCGCGAGGGCGATGGTCGACAGCATCAGGAACTGGGACGCGGTCGCCGCCTTCTGCGAGGCTGTCATCTCGCAGAAGGAAGCGGCGGAACGGGCCAGGGAGGATTCCCGCGCCCCGGGCCGCCGCCAGCGGCCGGGGCGGCGCAGGCGCGAATACCTGCGCCTGATGCCGCCCTAACCGAGGCTTCGGGTGATCGGACCGGGGAATCGTCCGGTCACCCGACGGGCGGGCCACCGAAGTTAAAAATCGGGTCCCGGTGACCCGCTCGCACGGCGAAGAGAGAGGAGTTTTTACGGTGGGTCTATGGGGTCACGCGCCGCCTTCTCCGTCACCCCGGACCGATTTGGCGGGACGAGACTAATCCATAGTACACCAAAAAAAAAAAAAAAAAAAAAAAAAAACAGACAAGCAAGGGTGACGATTAGATGAAAATTATATTCTTATCCCGCCTCCACAAAGGAATTTAAAGAATGATACGCGCTAAACTACGCCACAATATTTTTTTAGAAGCACACGCTCGCGACTTGTAATTTGAGTATCTATATTTCATCGTAATAATGAGAGTATTACATAAATGAATATAATAATAATGATTTTCATCCAATTTAATTTGCCTTTCTTTTTTTTTTGGTGTGGGCTGCGGTCGGCGCCCTCCTCGCACCACTCCGTCCGGGATGACAAAGGGGCGTAAGCACGGACACCCGTAACCCACCCGTGACGTCGCCTTCGTCGTTGGGCCGACCACCGGAGCAGAGCTACTTGACGTCAGTGGTCGGCCCGACGGAATACCCCTGAGGAGCTGAGGAGTACCCTCTCCTCGACCGACGCCCCCCCACCCCCTCGGGTAGGATGTCGGTCTTTCCTCACGCGGTCGGCCTCTCGGTGGGTGACGGACTAATTCCCTGATCCAGCCACCCGCGGCCTCGGCTAGGGCGATTACCTGCGCCTGGCATCAGGCGCAGGTAATCGCGCCTGCGCCGCCCTAGTCGCCGGCGGCGGCTCGCGTCGTCGAGGAGACGCTCCTCGGGCATGCGCTCCGCCGCCTCCTTCCGCGAGACTACTGCCTCGCAGAAGGTTGCGACCGCGTCCCAGTTCCTCAGAACTGGAGCATCGCCCTGGCGATGTTCGGTAGCGTCAGATCGGCACCGATGATTGCGACGAGTTCACGACGCTGCTCTGCCCAAGCGGCACAAACCTCGAGCGTATGCTGCGCCGTGTCTTCGTCGCAATCGCAGTGGTGGCAGGACGGTGTACTCTCCCTCCTGACGACCTTGTGCAGGTATTTGGCGAAGCATCCATGCCCCGTCAAAACCTGCACCAGTCGGAAGGAGAGCACACCATGCCGCCGTTCCAACCACTTCATCAGCACCGGCCGGAAGGCCTCCACGATCCGCACACCGAACCGAGGCCTCTCCAGCCGGACTGCCCAACGGGTAATGACATCTAGGCGGGCGTCGACGCGCCAGGCGGTAAGTTCCCTCAAAGAGACCACACCACCCTCCGCGCGCACCCCCAATTTAATATACCTTAACCATATATTTTACAGTTGTATTTTAATGGTTAAGGTATAATTTAATATACCTTAACCATTAAAATACAAATGTAAAATATATTTTTATAACGTTTGATCATAATTCATTTGGTAGCGTCTGATTATAATTTAAACTCTTCGTGTGTTTTGTATTATTAAAGATTAAAATAAATGTGTCTTTTTAAAGGTTTGGGCACGTCCCGCTCGTTCAGTCCGGGGCAGCAGAAGGGCGGCGCGTGGCCCCATAACTTACCGTATTCCCCATTGCCATTATATTGGTAAAATTATGTACAAACATATCGACAGAGAAACGTTAATTTATAAATCTTCTAAATAAGATTCACAGATGCAAACAGATGTCGCATGTTGCACGTCAAACCAAGCAAAGCAATATCAAATTCTTTGTCGTCGCATAACTCTTGTGCAAAGAATGAAGTCTTGCAGTACTTTACATACCTACGTACATCTGCCAATAAATATCTTCAAATAGATTATATTTACGTAGTTTTATATTATTTTAAAAGTAGGTACAGTACAATCCGTTTGGAGAGTGGAATAAAAGTCCCTAAACTGATTCTTTTTTTATTGCAGTTTATCAAATAAATTTCAAATTTCGAATTGAAACAACACTTTTTATGGATTTTATCGCGTTTGTATTTGTTTTTAATTTCTAGACGTTTCGAAAACGTTTCACTATTCATGTACATACCTACTCTGGTGATCGTTTTATTTCAAATGTGTGTATAATACTCGCATTAATATCGAAAATCGGCCAAGTGCGAGTTGTACTCGCACGAAGGGTTCCGTAAAACTAAAAAAAATATGTGATGTAACTAAAATTTAAGGTTTTCGGAATTTTTTCTCTATATGTGCTATAAATCGTTGCAACATGCAAAATTTCAAGATTCTAGGTCGACTGGAAGTACCCTTTAGGTTTTGATTCCCTTGCGAGTAGTTGCGTGTTTGAAAATATGCGGCTTAAATTGCTGTTTCTTTTGATTGCGTTGGCATAGAAGTTTGATTTTGTTACAGTTTAAAGGTCTTATAAATCTGAGTATTTGAAATAAATTTCAATTTTATACCTCTACGCGTTCATGAGGAAAGGGGTAGTAAGTTTAAAATTATTAAAAATATTTTTATTATATGATGTGATTAAAAATATACGGTTTTCGCTATTTTCCTTTATCTGCTATAAGACGTTGCTTCGTACCAAATTTCAAGATTCTGAGTTTACGGGAAGTACCCTGTAGGTTTTGATTCCCTTGCGAGTGTCGAAAATTTGCGAAAATTTGCGGCATAAACGCCTGTATCTTTTGATTGCATTGGCTTAGAACTTTAATTTTTTCACAGCTTTAAGGGACGGTAGACTTGAGTATTTGATATAAATTTCAGCTTGATACCTTCACGCGTTCCTGAGAAAAAGGTTCTTGACAGTCAGACAGACAGACAGACGGACAGACGGACGGACGGACAATAAAGTGATCCTATAAGGGTTCCGTTTTTTTCTTTTAAGGTACGGAACCCTAAAAATCATTATAATTACAAATTATTAATTTTATCTATGTTGTAATAGATTAGATATAGACGAATTGGACCAAAAGACACTATTCTGTATTACTCACTGTTCTGTAACGTTAAAAATGAAAATAAAATCGCCTTAAGTCTATCGCAGCGCCACCTGCTAGATCCAATTTTATAAATCTAATCCATTCTTGAATCCATCTAGACACTCACAAAAAAATTCATTTAAATTAGTCGCTTAGGGGTTTTGTCACATATACACGTACCGAAATATTATATGTATTTATAAAAATAGTCCCGGTGCGGGGATGAGTTGAGAAATATAATATTTTGACGTCGGGAGGACTGTGCTCCCGTGACCATGAACGCTGTAAGATATCCGAAACATCGGGAAATTAAAAAATCAAATACAAACGCGATAGAATCCGTAAAATTAGTTATATTTCAAATGTAAAATGCTCGCGTAAACATCGAATGTCTGCATCTATTTAGTTTTATATAAAGAAAGAGCAGCTACAGAGTCTCCAACCATGACAGACTCGTAAACGGCGAGCAGAAAGTATTGAAACTGGAAGCATGAAATTTTGATAGTAGCTGCTTTTTGTGACATAGAAACTCACTAAGAAAGGTTTTTACGAAATTTATTCCCAAAGGGGGTGAAATACAGTGATTATATTCACATGGGAAAACAATTATATCCGTTGTCTTCAAGACAAAGAAATGAATTTAGTGTAGATACTATAACACGGTGGCCACCGAAGTTAAAAATCGAGTACCGGTGGTCCGCTCGCACGGAAGAGAGGAGAGAGGAATTTTACGGTGGGTCTATGGGGTCACGCGCGCCGCCTTTCCGTCACCCCAGACCGTTTCGGCGGGGCGAGACGCATCCATAGTCCACCAAAAAAATAAAAAATAAAAGGTACTATAACACGGTAACCAAAAGGGCCAGCAAAAGCTTATAGTTTGTACTTGACAAACTGAATCATGACTTGTTCATGTTTTCTAAATTGTATTTCCCTTTACATTTCATTTTTGTATTTTTGTGCAATTATTCATAAATAAAATAATAATGATGATGATATATATTACTGTACTATATAAATTATTCCCAAAGAGGGTTGACGTCAGTCAAGCGGCCGGTCATAAAATTACTGCCAAAAACTTTTGCATTGTGTACTATGGAAGAAGAGTACATATTGCGGGGATACCAAGTAATTGGGATAAGAGCAAGATAATGATGATGATAATGTATCTACTCTACAAAAAATATATTCTAGCCAGCAGTTTTGCATGATTCGGGAACAAATTAACAGACAAAAATTCTAAAGTTATCGTATTTTGTCAATGATTCTAACACCCAAGATATAGTGCATATATTTATAAAAACTAAATAGATATAGTATTTATTTTCTCAATATTTTAATTGTCTCTCTACTATTTTATTATAATTATGACTTATATGTAATTCTAACAGCGTTACAAATATTATAAACACTGAGCGAACATGTGAATTTATTTATATAGCTTTCTCGAGGTTCAAATATTGTTATAAATCATGCCTAAATCCCCTATGGGCACAGAATCCATTAAAATTATAAACGAGGCTTTTAATACACCGCTTAACGAAGTGTGCTGTCTCTTTTATGTGTTTATGTCATATTATCAAAAGAGCAAACATTCTCAAAGTGTTTATGCCAGTATGAAACCTTCATTTGAAGATTGTTGCATTTGCAGATGTTTGATGAGCCATTTTCTATCTTTTCGTAAAAAAAAAAAAAAATATTTTAAAAGCAAACTTTTCTTTTAATCGCGTCATTTATATCAATCATTTAGGAATACCGATTAACATATCATATCTAAATTACGGGATTATGATAAGCGTACCTACCTATATAACTAGTTTACCATATATTTACATTAATTCAACTTTAGATAACTGACCACAAATAATAGGAATTATTGTCACAGATATTCTAATTTATCCTTTTCTCCTTTTCAACTTGAACACATACCAAAAAAACAGGTCTAGAAACTACCAAGAGATTGGAATACTCTCCTGGACAACTTAAAACACTAACTTTGATCGCTAGTTCAACCACCAAGCGTGACGATAATGGCATTACTAGCTTTTGTCTGAAGCTTCGCCCGCATAAACAGTAACTTTTCCAAACTTGAACTATTATCCTAAGAGAACATATTACCTGTGTAAAAATATCCTATCTGTTAATGCAGAAAATGTTCTATCTACGTGCTAATATTTATCTAAATCTGTTCAACTGTTTACACGTGATTGAGTAATAAACATCCAAACCTCCAAACATCTTCACAAACTTTTCATCATCATCATCATCACAGCCCATATATGTCCCAGTGTTGGGCTCGGGCCTCCTCCGTTATGGGAGGGAAATTAACCTACTATACCACGCTGAACAAACGTGTTGATATAGGGTTTTGTTTCGAGTTTTCCTTCTCTCGCATAAATGTTATATGCGTTTTATATCCCTTAGTCGTCTCTTACGATCACCCACGGGTAAGACAGGGGGTGGTGAATTGTATTGTTACTCCGTCACCACACGGATAGAACAACACAACCTTTTACATTTATAATATTACTAGAACAATAGGATATACCCCTTTGTGAAGAACCATATGTTCAACAGTGGATGTCTCATAGGCTAATGTTGTCAATGATGAAATACATACATACATATCATCACGCCATATCCCTTGCAGGTGTCAAATTCTCTCTCCAGATCCACAAAACTGCAGAAAACCCTCTGACCTAGAGCCAGATGCTTCTTTCTCCACAATGTCGCGTAGAGAGAACACTTGATCCATGCATCCCCTCTACTCCTGAAACCTCCTTGTGTCTCACACAGTAAACCATCGGACACTATCCTCATTCTCCTTTCAATAATTTTACCGTACACTTTTGCTGCCAAACTGGTCAAGCTAATGGCTCTGTAATTTGCGCAGTCATAAAGTGAACCCTTGTTTTTAAACAAAGGCACGATGACCGTGCTTTTTGTTTTGCCCTAATGGTGAGTGTAAAGGACTCTGTTTCCAAAACATTTAAGCAACAGGCCCATGAGCACCCTCTCTGGGATACCCTCGGCTTGGTGCATTGCTGATGATAATCTATGCATGCCATGTTATTGTTATTTATTATTACGCTACCAGGTTTGACACCTTAATGATGAGAACGGGGCCGAAGTAGTATGCTGCAATCGAAGAGTTGTAAGGTTCATGTAAAGCGTTTTTTTTTTGTCCTCGACCACCTAGGTCTGGCTTTTCGACGCATGTTTAGCGTCCGGGTGGTTCCCTGGGCGCTGGAAAGAGGGGAGGCTGGTGCTCCTGCCGAAGCCGGGACGATCTCTAGAGTCGGCCTCAGCCTACAGGCCCATCGTGCTGCTCGACGATGCGGGCAAGCTACTGGAGAGGGTGCTGGCTGCCCGCATCGAGCGGTACCTCGTTGGCATGGGGCCCGATCTTTCGGACGCCCAGCTTGGCTTCAGGAGGGGTCATTCGACGATCGCGGTTCTGTTGCGCCTGAGGGCCGTGGCAACTGAGGCCCTTGCCGGCGGAGGAGTGCTGTTGGTTGTGTCCCTGGACATCGCCAACGCATTCAATAGTTTGCCATTTAGCTGCATCAGGGAGGCGCTCCGATACCACGGAGTGCCAGTTTACCTGAGGCGGCTAGTAGCAGACTATCTGGAGGGGCGCAGCGTCCTCTACACCAACCGAGTAGGGGACGTTGTGTGAACGCCCATGACGTGCGGTGTCCCACAGGGGTCGGTGCTCGGGCCCACCCTGTGGAACATCGGCTACGACTGGGCGTTGAGAGGGACTGACCCTTTTCGGGGTTGATCTAAATTTTCCAATCTCTCTCTGAAACCACTTACCAAAAACGGTAAAAGATGGGAGATAATGGAGTCTGGGTTGTAACTGGATACGAATATGGCTGTATCGTTAGTATAGAGTGTAGACTATAAGTAGTTGATTTTGGACCTATCACTGGTGTACCTACAGCAAACGGATTCTATTGCTGCGCTTTTTTATTTGGGCCGTCTATGAGGCTATCTCATAGTTTAATCATGGTTTACCCCTCCAGAATCTACACCTTGTGCCTGTACATAAGGTCCA
The DNA here is from genome assembly GCA_905163515.2 of Lymantria monacha. Lineage (NCBI taxonomy): Eukaryota > Metazoa > Arthropoda > Insecta > Lepidoptera > Erebidae > Lymantria > Lymantria monacha. Next base: position 23,585,251 of record LR991082.1, read on the forward strand.
ATCATCTATTTAGAACGCTGATCATAATATAATATTACTTTCTAAAATTGTAAAATAAATGTGTTTTAGAACTGTCGCAGAAACCAATTTCGCGGGCGCGAAAGTGCTCCGAACGACAGATTTCAGTTCGATAACTGCTATTTTTACCTATGGTATATATGTAAGTTTTTCGATTCAATTTCCTTGCTTGGCTTGAGCTGGTATATCTCTTGACTGACGTTTACATAACGAGCACACGCGGGATGCGCCTTATCCCTATTATAAGAAGGCAGACTTATTTACATAAAATTACTCTCCGACCTTACTCCTGAACAAATTTCTTTTTATTGCAACATTTTTGAGATATTATTAAGATATCTTTATTAAAATATTTACTCTGGATCATTCGATAGAAAAAAAAGATATTTGAATTCTCAGAAAGTTTTTAACGAATAATATTACAGTAAGTCGTACTAGTATTTCTCCAATCCTACATTTCTTAAAAGAATAACATCTTGCGATAGTAACTCTGTTGACGCTCGACGTGGACACGTGCTGAATAAAAATGTTTCCATTATTCATTCTCTGCCACTGTTTACTCGCAATTGTTGGGGAACTGCTATTAACTTTACCGTGCCAAAATTTGTCGGAAAAAAGTAAATATCGACGTAGGTGAAATGTTTACAGCTTTATTTGCATTACTGTGAATAATAAAACGTCTACTTAATAAAATTATTTATGCGCAAAATTTTACTTAATTTTCAATTTTATTCAAATGAACATTAATTAATTACTCATGTAAAAGTTTGCTGTGTGGTAGCAGCTACGGATACTACCAACCCTAACTTCGCTTGTGGATGTCGTAAAAGACGACTAAGAGCCTCATAGACCTTTTTTTTGCGTGGGAAAATGCCTTTACTGCCTGAGCCTCATAGACCTGGGCCAACTCCACCTGATGCCATCAGGTCAACAATTACATTCCCAAGGAAGGTTGACGTCATGCAGGCGGCCGGTCATAAAACTATTGCCAGTAACTTTTGCAATATGTACGATGGTAACAGAGTACATATTGTATCGACCCCAAGTAATTGGGATAAGAGCAGGTGAATGATGAATAATGATGATGTAAAAGCATAGTAAATTGAATATATAGTATAACGGGAGTATATTAAATTGTTATAATTAACAAAATATCACTCCATCATCCCTTTCTGTGTACAGCACAGAGTGGTCCTACATTAGTTGTAAACACAATACTTCATGGCAATAGATGTTGATTCATCTTATCATCATCATCTCAGCTCATATACGTCCTACTGTTGGGCCTCGAGCCTCCTTCATAATGGGAGGGCAATTGACCTACTATACCACGCTGGTCAGACGTGTTGGTATAGGATTTTGTTTCGAGTTTTCCTTCTCTCGCATAGATGTTATATGCGTTTTATATCCCTTAGTCGCCTCGTACGATCAACCACTGGTGAGATAGGGAGTGGTGAATTGTATTCTTACTCCGTCACCACACGGACAAGATGGAGGAGAAGATTTTGATTACTTATTATCTATATCTATAGTAGTAGTATTATAATATTTGCTCGTCGGTGTTTTATAAACTAACTACTTCGCGAGTTTTATTTCGCATTAGCCTTCTCTTGCAGTGCTGAATACCTAGTATACACATACCTATACTTTCTGTTTCTCTATACCCTCAATTACTAATATTTTTAAAACGTTTTAGCAATATTCGATATATGGAAATTAATCTAAATAGTGTTAAATATTAATAGAATTAATTATATAATATTATTAGATACATGCATACATATCATCACGCCATATCCCTTGCAGGGTAGGCAGAGAGAACAGAGTGCCAGAGAACTCCATCCTTGCATACCTACTTCACTCGCTTCCTCAACATTCATAATTCTCTTCATACACGCTCGCCGGTTTCGGAGACTCTTGACTCCACCTTCCTTCAGTACTTGACCAATCTGGTCTAGGTAGGTTAGTCTCGGTCTCCCCCGGTACCTACATCCTTCCACTTTCGCATTGTATATCTTCTTAACCAGACGTTCGTTGGGCATTCTTTCCAACTGTCCGAACCATCGGAGCATTCCCTTTCGCATCTTTACCTACACCAATACTCTCTTTCATACCTACTCGCTCTCTTACGTCGTCGTTGCAAATGCGGTCGATCAGCCTAACTCCACAGATTTTCCGTAGAGATCGCATTTCGACCGCATTAATTTTACTTTCATGCTCTTTTCTGCATACCCAACTCTCGCTTCCATATAGTAATAAAAGTAGTAGTTCCAAAATATTATTGTAAGTTAGGAATTTAAAAAAAAAAGTGTCATGAATAATTTTATATCAATTAAATTAGATTTATTTGTGAACCACAAGTACTATAAAATCAAAATCCTTTGTTATATGTAACGCGACATATAACAATGGATTTTGCACGCAAATAGCAATTACGGCGAAGCCTTTCATGTCAACCCTCATACCCTTCAGAAACATGAAGGCAATTTTGTAATAAAGGTGTTCCGAAATATTTGACGGCAAACGTTCATTGCTTGTAATTCGATGACAATTTTAATTAAATAATACGTTAACCATGAAACGAAAAATATTGAATATATGATTATTCAAGTTTTGTAAATTATAATATATCTACCTACTTACTTACTAATTGCCTGGCCCAACTACACACAGTCGCTAAGTTTTAAAAACATTGAAGTTTGTATAATAATGTGAATGAAATATTAGTAGCTGTGTAGTAGCGGCACGGAGCAAATACAAAGAGGAGACGGCCTAAGTTACTGTCTGGGGGGGCACACTTAAAACATTTCTTATTTTTACTGACCGTCACGCCGCCTACAGATTGGTTGTACAAACTTAACTGCTGCCATTTTATCCTGCCTGTCAAACGTTTGACAACTGAGAATTGTTATTTTTTGTTCCTAGCATAGGTACTTATTGTCATCGATCTATTTTCGGTTATTGATATTCTTTCTGAAAATTATCTCAAGTTTCATTGTTAGGCTGATATTATTATTGTTTTGTTATCAGCTGATATGTTATTTTTTATATTTCAGGGTAGCTTTCATAGTAAAAGAAAATTCTATGTAATTACACATACACATGTAGATATGTATATATATATTACTTCAACTTTAGTTCACCGCCTAAACTCTGGGTGGCAGCACTTTCCATACATGCATATTTTATCATCGAGTTGCCACTCTTTTTCAGTTTAATAACTTTACTCTTTGGTTACTGTGCACTGTGATTCTCGAGTAGGCCGTGACGTCATCACGTTAACATCAATAGTAGGCGTGGCCTATTAGTCTTCTGTCGTCGCTGCCGGTGTTCGTACGGTGCATAAAATTATATTTTTGGTGTATTTTTATGTTATTACGAAGAAAACCATGAAGTGTTGTGTTTTATCATGTAAAAACTACTCCGATAAACGTACAGATACTATGAAAAGAATCACATTTCATTTGTAAGTATATTTATTCATAATTTATCAAAATAATTTCTAGAAAGTTCTTTTGGCGGTATCATATTCAAACATAATTTTACTCAACGTTAGATGGCACCACTGCGTAATAGGACCTAGAACAATAAAAGCACATACAGTTCAAACTATTAAGATTATTGTAATAACTAATAACCATGAGTATTAAAATTTATACCCAAAGCCTTTTACCTCGAAAAAAATATGAGTTTTATATGTAGTTATTAATTATTTTGTAAGCAATACGCCAGCTGTCGTTAACTATGAAGAACTATAAAAGTGTCAAAAATCCAGGGCCGTAATTAGAATATAATTATAACATTCGGATTTTTCATCAAAGAAAAATATTTTTTACACTACTTTAAATGAACTTATTATAATTAAACTGTAAATTTTGTATGTTTTAGAATACCGTCCAATGACGATGCTAAGAAGCAATGGATTTCAAAAATTAATAGAAAAAACTGGACTCCTACGAAATATACAAAGATTTGTTCTTCTCATTTTAACAATGAAGATTTCGTAGTAACAAGCAAAGGCTTTAGAAAACTAAAGAAGGGAACAGTACCTTGTTTAAATCTAGATTCATGTGTTAGTTCCTTTGCAGTTTGTATTATCAGTTACTGTTATGTGTAGAGGCTGCTAACTTATTATAGAATATATTATAGAGTTAGTCCGTCACTCTCCGAGAGGCCGACCGCGCGAGGAAAGACCGACGTCCTCCCCGATGGGCGTCGGTCCACCCGACCACTGACGTCGAGACATTCTACTCCGGTGGTCGGCCCAACGACGAAGGTGACATGCCAGGAGTGGGTTACGGGTATGCGTGCTTACAGACAAAACAGAGAGGCTCTGTCGCCCCGGACAGAGTGGTGCGAGGAGTGCGCCGACCATGACCCACCCCCCAAAAAAGAAAGAGGCTGCTAATTTCATATTTTTTCATTATTTATGTTGTAGCATAGAAAGAAGTTATCGGAGCCTAGCCCAGCCTTCCCTAAAACAATCCATACGATTGGCAGTGAAGAATTTTCCCATTGTAAGAGTGCGTGCTTCTACAACTGGCCTCTACGTTTAAAGGACTGTATTGCAGCCAATGGAAACTACTTCGAACAAGCTTTTTATATTATAAATTGTTTTATATTTATGTATTAAACTAACACTGTAAAAGTAATAAATATTTTTTGCAATAGAAAAAGGTTTTTCTTTGTTACAGTATTTAGGGCAAGACTAGGTATAGCTCAAGAAATATATGATACAAAAGAGTATTTCATTTTTATTATTGGAACCAATGTCACCCTTTCTCCTTTATTTATTAATAATGTAATTGCACTCGATGCAATTTCTTGATAAGATTAACGAGGTTGAACACGTCACAAAAATATTCAAAATGGTGGTGGCGTCGAAGACCGGGTCTTCAAGTTACCTTTGGCATGGCTAAGTTTTAGATGGCCCGTGCGTCAATCAAACGGTTGCTACCAGGAGGGGCTGGTCTGCTCGCCTGAAATACTCTTTTACATGTCTTTGTCATTGACACTATTGTTTCATTATCGATTGTATAAAGCATTATTTTAATAGAATGGTTTGATTCTTTTTTATATGGAAAAGACAAAAAGGAAGGAAATAATACCGTGTAACTTACATATTTACTAAAAGTCCAACTAGGGCTTACATTTGACAATTTTTTAGAAACCCAAACAAATAATTGTATTATTTGGTCGTATGAAAAGGACACAAATATGAAGAAAAAAAAGGTTTCTAAACTTCTGAGTTTATCAGAATGACAGTAAAGAAAAGATGGATTTTTCATAAAATATTAACATTATGAACAATGCTGACAAGCCTTATAAAGAAATTTGCGGTTAAAAACAGTAGTCATTCACCTATTCGCTATGCAGAATTATTTGATTATAAACATTTGTATTTGAATAGAGCAAACAGCTAATAAGATTTGTTTGTATCTTTGAAATAAAAAAAAATTAGCACTCCTTGATATAGGTAAATTCTGAGTACGTCCCTGTTACACCATACACTTACTGACATCTAATGCAAGATAGCTCAACTGCATACAATATACGAAATTAGTAGTTGTGCTAATAGCCGGTAGATGGACATAAAGGAGGGAGTGAGACAGGTACTATTACTTGTCTCACTTTCTCCATTAGCAGCGTTCCCCTCACCCCCTGTAAAGGACACGCATTGTTTCATAGAAAACATTCATTACAACAGCTCCTCTTTGTATTTGCTCCGTGGGTAGCGGCTAAGAGTACTACGACGAGTACTACGGCTACTAAGAGCCTTATAACGACCCTTTTTTTTTCTTTTTGGTGGACTATGGATGCGTCTCGCGCCGCCGAATCGGTCCGGGGTGACGGAAAGGCGGCGCGTGACCCCCATAGACCCACCGTAAAACTCCTCTCTCTTCGCCGTGCGAGCGGACCACCGGTACTCGATTTTTGACTTCGGTGGCCGCCTTATAACGACCTAGACCGACTCCATCCGATGCCGTTTGGTCAACAATTACCACTCGTGTGTGTGTCCCAAGGAGCCTACAACCAACAATCTTACGGCAACCGGCAACCTATGCTTTATCCTTTGTGATGTCCCGATCAGCCGGCAATTGCTTTAGTAGCCGCGGGCGTGCGAATGTGAAAGGTCATGCGCATGTACTTACAATTTCCTAACGAGTAATTACCTATTTCGCGACATGCATTATATGACACACAACGTGTATGTGTGTGTTGTTCCAAAATGTCTAATAGACATTATCAATACTCGAAGACGGCACGTCTCCTTGCTTACCTATCACATCTTTATTACCAACACGACGGTTCACGTGCAGCACAAGAGGACTTAAATATGTAATTTGGGGATAGATGAATCGGGAGAAATGGTCCCATGGTTTGGCCTCCTCGCAGCCCGGACTTAACACCGTTAGACTTTTTTATGGTGGTAAATAAACGGATTTGTTTATACCGCAGAGGCCCGCAATCGAAAACATTTAAAAGAACAAATTATTTCAGCTTTCAATGTGATAAAATTTTACTACTTAAAGTGATACTAAATAAATTAAGACGTAACCTCCAAAAACGTGTCCGTTTATGTATAGAAAAAATAGTGAGCAATTTAACAGTTACTTCAATACCGATAGAACGATCTACTTACAAGTACCTATTATTGTTTATCGTAATCGCAATTATTTGTAAATAGTGTAAATAGCTGATTACTCCTTACTAGCTGTGCGGTAGCGGCTACGAATACTACCAACCCTTACTTTGCTCGTGGATGCGTAAAAGAGCCTTATAACAACCTGGGCCAACTTCATCTGATGCCGTTTGGTCAACAATTACATTCCCAAGGAGGGTTGGGTTATGTTAACTTAATATGTTGTTGTACTATGGATGAAAGATTAGTCTGTGACATGTTTAGACTGTGGCTGTGGAAAAATAGGATGATGCAATAATATAATGAACAAGATGGCGTTTAGGCTTAGAAACAATGTTAGTGTTTTACATTAATAAATTAGTTTAAATAATAATATACAGTTTCTCTTCCTTCCACGGACCCCTCATCAGGTTATGGGCCCAGGGGCAGTTAAGTAAAACCCAGGGGCAGTTAAGTAAAACCCAGGGGCAGTTAAGTAAAACCCAGGGGCAGTTAAGTAAAACTCAGGGGCAGTTAAGTAAAACCCAGTGGCAGTTAAGTAAAACCCAGGGGCAGTTAAGTAAAACCCAGGGGCAGTTAAGTAAAACCCAGGGGCAGTTAAATAAAACCCAGGTATCGATAAATAAAAACCCGGAGGGACGCGAATTTGTTAAAAAACCAGAACAGTGATAATAATTAAAACCAGTGTCGCGAAAATCTCAAAGGGAAAATAAAAACAAGAATCAGTGGAAGAGAAATAAGAACCGTCGCCATAAATATACTATACCAGAAGAATAACATACATAAAGAACAGGTCAGTAGGTACGTGTTTATATTATTAGAAAAGAAAGTAATAAGTCAATTTAGTAAGCCGAGATTATACGAAATATAAATAAAAATGGATAGAAAGTATGATGAAGATATTCAAATAGAGAAATTAAGAGATAGTAAGAGTTTTCTATTATGGAAATTTGAATTTAATATATACATAAAAGCATCAAAGTTAAGTGAGGCTTTATCAACAAATATTAATGAAGAAAGAAAGACAAATGAAGAGTATATTACAAAAGATGCTAAGGTACAGAAATTAATTATAAATTCTATAGATAAAAAGTTAAAAGGCCATATCTTATCATGCAAAAATGCGTTAGAAATGTACACAAAGTTATGTGATATATTTGAAGGCACAGAACAGAGAAATAAATCATCTTTATTGCAAGATTTTTTCAATTTTAAATTAGATAACAGATCTATTACACAATTAATAACAGACATAGAGAACCTTCAATTTAGATTGAACCAGATTGGTGAAAACATTAATGAAGAAATGGTAATGTCAAAAATACTGACATGTTTACCTAATAATTTGAGATATTTTATAACAGCGTGGGAATCAACACCCGAAGATAAGAAAACATTACTAAACTTAACTAATAGATTATTAAATGAGGAAAATAGAATGGAGAAACAAAAATCAAATAAAGTAGAAAACCAGTTAGCATTTCAAGCTATTAAGAATGAAAGAAGTTCTAAAATAAAATGCTTTAAATGTCATAAAGTAGGACATGTAAAGAAGGACTGTAAAATATGCTCAATATGTAAAAAATATAATCATGAAGAAAACAATTGCAAGTATAAAGGAAATCAATGTACAATATGTAAGAAAAATAATCATAATTAAGAAAATTGTTACTTTAAAAATAAAACTCAGTACGAGAAGAAAACTGATAAGACATTTTTAACAAAATTAATAAATGAAAATATAAAAGGTACAGAATTTATTGTGGATTCTGGTTGCACAGTACATATGACAAATGATATAAATAATTTAAGAAATTTTGAAAATAAAGAGTCGTCAGTATTGACAGCGAATGAATCTAAAATGAAAGTACAAGGCAGAGGTACTATAAATGGAGAAGAATGTATTTTGAAAAATACTTTATTTGTACCAGATATTTCACAAAACTTATTATCGGTGAACCAAGTAACAAATAATGAAGGAACAGTAATTTTTACTAAGAATAAAGTTGAAATATATAAAAACGAACGATTAGTATTAACAGGAAAGAAAGAAAATGGTTTATATAATATAAATTTAAATATTGATAAAGAACAATATATAGAAGAAAAATCATTACTAATGAAGGAAAATGGAACTGCTATTGAATGGCATAAAAGATTGGGACATCCTGGAAATAAAACACTAGAAATATTACCAAATGTAGTTGAAGGGATAAAAATACAAGGCGTAAAACAATTAGAGAAATGTGAAATTTGTACACAAGCAAAACAGACAAGATTACCTTTTAATACAATAAGAACCAGAGCGAAAAGACCATTAGAATTAATACACACAGATATTTGTGGTCCATTTGAAGAGAAAACCTATGATGGTTATACATATGTTTTAACAGTTATGGATGATTACACTCATTTTACAAAATTATACTTATTAAAGTTTAAATATGAAGCAAAGGATAAAATTATAAATTATATAAAAGAAACAGAAAGAGAAAGAAATGAAAAAGTATTCACTATACGTTGTGATAATGGAGGTGAATATACTAGCAAAGATTTCAGACAATGGTGCATTAAAAAAGGAATAAAATTAGATTTAACAATACCATATACACCTCAATTAAATGGTAAATCAGAACGTTTAAACCGAACATTATTAGAGAAAACAAGAGCATTATTATTTGATTCAGAATTTGGAAAACAAATGTGGGGTGAAGCCATGTATTGTGCTACTTATATTATTAATAGACTACCTAGTGAATCATTGAAAAATAAAACACCATATGAAATGTGGTATGGTAAAAGACCCAACATAGCAAATATGCAAAAGTTTGGTGCTATATTATATGCAAAGCAATTACACACAAATATAAGAAAACTAGACCCGAGAAGTAAGAAATTAATAATGGTTGGATATACCAGTAATGGATATAGACTATGGAATGAACAAGAAGGAAAAATAGAAATAGCAAGAGATATTGTTGTAATTGAAAATAGTAAAAAGGAAAATAATATTTTATTAAAAAAGCAAGTACAAAGAGATATGATGACAGTGATGAAGAAATAAGTGATGAAGGCTATAATAATACACAAGAAATAGATATACCAAATTATGAGATAGAAGAAAATATTCCAATTAGTACAGAAGAAGATTTTAACACAAATATTGAAATAGAAAGTAATAAAAATATAGAAAATAAAAATGAAGAAGAAACTGAAAATACAGAAAATAAATCAGAAGAAATAAAAATTACTAATACAAGAAGACAAAAGAGGAAACCAACTTACCTGCAAGAGTATGTATTACTTACCTATAACGAAGTAATGAAATCTCCTGAAAGAGAAAATTGGGAGAAGGCAATAAAATCAGAGAAAGAATCATTAGAGAGTAATAACACATGGGAAATTGTGGATTTAGAAAAGACAAAGGAACATAAAATATTAACAAATAAATGGGTATTCTGTATAAAAGAAGACGGAACATACAAAGCGAGACTAGTTGCAAGAGGTTTTGAACAAAAGGATATAGATTTTCAAGATATATATAGTCCAGTAGTAAGTCAGTCAGCATTAAAATCAATAATAGCAATAGCTGCTTCAAAAGACTATGATATGATAACATTTGATGTAAAAACAGCATTTTTATATGGAGAATTAACAGAAGACATTTTTATGCAAATACCAGAAGGATATGAAAAACAGCCTAATAAGGTGTGTCATTTAAAGAAAGCATTATATGGTTTAAAACAAGCTCCTATTACATGGAATAAGAAATTTACAGAAACAATGATAAAACATGGATTGAAACCAACAAGAACCGATCAATGTGTATTCTCAACAGAAGATAAAACAATAATAATAGCAATTTATGTGGACGATGGATTAGCTATAACAAAAGATAAAGAAAAATTATTTAAAGTACTTAATCATCTAGAGAAGGAATTTAAAATAAAAGTGTATGAGAAACCTAAAAATTACATTGGACTTGAAGTAAAAAGAAATGAAAAAGGAATTTTGTTACATCAGCAAAACTATAGAGAAAAACTACTAAGAAAATTTAATATGTTTGATTCTAAACCAGTAAGTACACCATGCAATACCGATAAGAAGGAAAGTGAGACTATAAACAATAATATATCAGACTTTCCATATAGAGAATTAGTTGGAGGATTATTATACTTATGAACAAGATCAAGACCAGACATAAGTCAAGCTGTAAATGAAGCAAGTAAAAAGTTAGAAAATCCATCTAAAGAAGACATAATATCAGTTAAGAAAATATTGAAATATTTGAATGGGACAAGATCTAAAGGCATAATGTATAAAAGAGGAGAAGATATAAGAAATCTACATGCATATTGTGATTCAGATTATGCAAATTGTACCAAGACCAGGCGTAGTACAACAGGTTATGTAATAATGTTTACGGGAGGACCTATATCGTGGTGCTCTAAAAGACAGCCTATAGTGAGTTTATCATCAACTGAAGCTGAATATATAGCAGCAGCAGATTGTGTTAAAGAGTGTTTGTATTTAAGATATTTTATAAGTGAATTAATAAGTGAAAATGTTAAAATTAGTTTGAATATTGATAACCAGAGTGCTATACAGTTAATAAAATCAGGTTCTTTTAGTAAAAGATCTAAACATATAGATGTGAGATTCTATTTCATACATGAGAACTATAAGATAGGAAAACTAGATATAAAATATTGTCCTACAGATTTACAGATAGCTGATATGTTTACAAAACCATTGTATAAAAATAAGTTTAAATTTCATTGTGAGAAAGTTATAACATAAAAATAGAATATTGTAAAATGTGATTGAACTAAGAGATCAGATAAGAATTATAAGAAATAGTTTTGTATAACATAAAAAAGAAAAGGTTAAGATGTATAAGTAAAATAAAACTACAGAAATTGTAAAATAAGTTTAATATTTTGAAAATTTGTTATACATATAAAAATTTTGAAAATAGGAGAAGGTGTTAACTTAATATGTTGTTGTACTATGGATGAAAGATTAGTCTGTGACATGTTTAGACTGTGGCTGTGGAAAAATAGGATGATGCAATAATATAATGAACAAGATGGCGTTTAGGCTTAGAAACAATGTTAGTGTTTTACATTAATAAATTAGTTTAAATAATAATATACAGTTTCTCTTCCTTCCACGGACCCCTCATCAGGTTAGGCAGGCGGCTGGCAGGCGGCTGTTCATAAAACGATTGAACTTTTACAATATGAACTATGAAAGAAGAGTACAGACTAGTAGATATCAAGTCTTTTACTAACACATTACATGGATTTTCTGACGGCCCTAAGTCCGTAGAAAGTATGAAGGTCGAAATTGGACTCCGCACTTACTGAATACGTGGTATTTCTGAAAAGGACGTAGGTAGATATTTTTAAGAGTTGACAATCGATCTTTTTAATAACGTGTAAGGTGAATGATCGGTGCGGGCGCCCCGCAGTAAACGGTAGTACCTACACACAAAGTTTCAGTATATACAAATGTCCTCTGTGCCTACACAGTACGTAGGTTATGTCGAGTAGGTAGCCTATACGCTCGCTACATGCTGTTCTCTTATTATTTTAAGTAATTATTTATAATAATTGTTTATAATAATTTTTAGTAAAAAATATTCCAATAAATATTTTTTTAACCTTTTAATTGTACGAATGAATAGTAGATACTAGATACGTTAACTGAACTGCTTTTATAAGACGACATAAAGGTCACCGTGTATTATGTATAAGAGATTTCCACCTATCTATTGACTCATCACGATATATCTAGAACTATAAGGCCTACAGACTTTAAATTTAGTAGGAATATTCCTTTCATCGAGTAGATGTCAGCTAAGAACGGATTTTATGAAATTCCACCCGCAGGGGTTTAAATATAGCTCCTACAGACTTGAAATTTGGTATGAACGTTTTTTCTACCCTGTAGAGGTCAGATGATTACAGATTTTACAAAATTCCGTTCCCAAAAGGAAACGCGGAGGTGTTAACCTAAAAAAAATCTTATTTTTTTTAATAAAGCTCCTACCGACTTGAATTTCAGTAGGTATGTTTGTGTTACAATGCAGAGGTAAACTATGAACGGCTTTTTAAAAATTCCACCCCTAAAGGGGATTGTGTAGGTGTTAACCCAAAACATCCACATTTTCAAATACTGCCCCTGCAGACTTGGTATTTGTTGTGGACTTTCCTTCTGTTCTATAAAGGTCAGATGAAGTAGGATTTCAAGTAATTCCTTCTCTGAAAAGAAGTCTATGTAGCGAAAGTATACTACACACCTGAACTGACGTAACCGAAGCGAAACGAGGGTGGATCACTAGTTATCTATGACTTTATATACTTGGGCCTAGGGCGCTATCGAACCTGAATTCACCACTGCTTATGGTATATCTTTGCCACAAAAACCTTAAAAAATAGAATCAAATAAATTAAACCAAATGTGACGCTAATGAGTGCATGTTCATGATGGCCTGAGGATAGCCATGAGGAGCCAGTCTAGGCCTGGATTGACTTAACATGCTATCTAAGGCAAGGCTTAAAGACATTATTTATTTATTGTATTATAAATCCTGGCTCGTACGATTTCGTCTGCAAGTACAATGGCGTCCCTATTTGTGTTATTAACATAGAAGTCAAAGGCATTTCGGCCTGAACGTAAAAATGTTATAGGTCCTCCTAAATTAAATACACTTAGTTTTTTTTTTGTATTCATGATTTGTTGCATCAGCTTGGTTTGTATGTAACGGAGTCTTCGAACGTGATTTTCACCCTCTAAAAGTTTTAACTAACTTTTAATTGGAAACTTTATTGATGTGAATCTATGATTTGATCGACCTACTCGTAAGAATAGTCAGAAAGTCTTGTACGTTTGACAATTGATTAAATAATCTAAGAACATTTTAATAAACAATTCTGTAAAAGATCTAAATTTAAAACTTGCTAGAAAAAGAAGTTTCAGTTAAGACAAATTATTAAAGAAAAACATATTTTAAACTCGATAAATTATCCTTTAAAAATCACTAATTAATAGTAAAGTAAATAATAAGTAATGGTTTCAAAAAAATATATAAATCTCGCTTTTGTAGCCAAATAAAAAAATAGATAATAATTTTCAGTAAATTTAAATTAAGAATAGATTGACCGCGCTACGATCGAGCTATAGTAATTATATTTTATTTTTAAATTTGTAGAAAAAACGTTCGTTGTTAGTCAACTACTACTACTACTAGTAAAAATGTTATCTATAAAAATATGATAAACTTTTTGGAATTCCTTGCCTGTACAACAATTCCATTATAAATTCTTATAAATTATTGTTCCTTTTTTTGGCAGGCTATGGTCTGGACACGCGCACACGCCATCCATTCCGTCCCGAGCGATGAAAGGGCGGCCCGTGGCACAATAACCAAACTCCCTATCCATCTCCATGGGGCCGGTCACTGGTACCGAATCCTTGACGTCCGTAGCCAGCCCGGTAAGTGAATTTTGCCTAAGTGATCCCAATACCTATAAGCAGGGGCGGCTCTGGCACATGTAGCGCCCGGGTGCAGTCAATAACCTGGCACCCTCTTGTATCAAAATGCGTGAACAAAATGGAATAGGTTGATAGTTACAACACGTTCGACCAAACTTCGAACTTAGCTGGAATGCGTTGTTCCATACTTAGTCTCGTTGTTTTGACCGAAACTAGGTAAACTTGATCGGATTATGAAGTTACAATGAACATAGCGACAAAGCAACCTACCCTAACCTATCAAATAACGCACCCACTACGTTTATAAATGATTAGGCACTCGCTGCGGTGCGACCGCTCCGTGCGGAGCGTTACAGGGGAGACTCTATGTGTCCCGAGCGGTTCTCGGCGCCCCATAACACCCGGTGCCCGGGTGCACCGTACCCTCTGCACTATAGGTAAAGCCGCCTTTACCTATAAGATATTGCCTTCATCTTCCTCATTTATAATTACCTACCTATACTTTAAATAATAGGTAAGTACCTACATTAAGAGTCTTTATAAGTTGGCCATGCTGATTTAAAAACAGGTAAGCACTTTAAATTTACGTCAATACTTATTTAACAATTATTCCGTAAAGAATAATGGATACATCTATAGGTACCACATCACCCCAAAATCTTTTATATATTTTAATGTTTGTACCCAGCTACTATACACGAGATAAAAATACTATAATAGCCACTCCTTGCATTGCATTCCAGTTATGTGACGTACCGAAGTTCTCTTCTTAATTAACTTTATTAACCAAAACGCTATCGTGCCTAGATTGTCCATTATGGATAATGACCAACATAGTCCATCCTGGATACATCCATCATGGATGGACAAAATCGTATATATACTGGATTAGGCTTGGATAAAATAAATCGATATATCAAAATATCGATATTTTTCCAAAAAATAATCGATATATATGGGCGATTTAATTTTTTTCGATATATCGATTTTCGATATTTAATTCCTGATATCAAAACCGATATATTTTTTAACAGCCCTAATCCAGCTTCGCGTCATATATCTGTCTAACGAAAAGGCTTGATAGACTGTGTGAGTATCATTCGCCTGGACTCGAACATAAATAAAAAAATACCTATAGTCTATGACCGTTTGTGCAGCGCAACCAACCTGAGGAGCCAACTTGAACTAGGACAACCAATGAGGACAACACTGAGTGACAATTAGTTGGTTTGGTTGGTGTCACTGTGTATCCTTATTGTGTCTAATAATGGGTGTGTATTAGGGATGGCGATTCTTTCCGAAAAAGCTCGATTTTTATATGGATCAATTTACAGCCTGATAAATCGATTCACAATAAAAAAATATTGCAATGAAAAATATCGATTGTGTAAAGATGCGAAAGGGAATGCTCCGATGGTTCGGACATGTGGGAAAAATGCCGAACGAACGTCTGGTTAAGAAGATATACAATGCGAAAGTGAAAGAATGTAGGTACCGGGGGAGTCAGAGACTAACCTACCTAGACCAGATCGGTCATGTACTGAAGGAAGGTGAAGTCAAGAGTCTCCGAAACCGGCGAGCGTGTATGAAGAGAATTATGAATGTTGAGGAAGCGAGTGAAGTATGCAAGGATAGAGTTCTCTGGCACTCTGTTCTCTCTGCCTACCCTGCAAGGGACATGGCGTGATGGTATGTATGTATGTAATATCAAATTTTCCACAGTGTATTATAGGTAACCACTTCGGAAAAAATATCGATATATCGAAATATCGATATTTTTTGTAAATTTATATCGATATATTTGAGAAATATCGATACGATATATATCGATATATTTTATCCCTTTGCCCATCCCTATACTGGATGAATAAAAGTATAGGCACTCTTAAAAAACTTAATTGTCCTTATAAAAAATAAGAATTATACATAGCGCCATCTCTTGACAATCCGTATAACTAATACATACGACAGTTACTGACTTTATTTAGTTTGTAAAACGCCACAAGGAATCACAGTCGTTATTTGCAAAGCTTTAAAAGAACTCGTGAATTGATAGCCCTACATGGGGCACAGCATTTAACATATAGTTATTCTATGCTTCTTAGTTACGTGGAGAACTTTAATAATGTTAACATGCAATTCATGATGAACAGCTCAAATACCCGAAGTATTTGAGAGCCCTCAGCCTTCACCCACAGTTCGGGTAAAGTTGTCATAGCCATCTGAGGCTAACAACTAAAACACACGAAAAAAAATAAGCTCAAATACAGACAACTGCTGGCCTCGAGCCTCCTACATAATGGGAGGAAAGTTAACCTACTATATGTCGCTAGCTGACCAGCGTGTCGGTATAAGAATTTATTACGAGTTTTCCTTCTCTTGTACAGATATCATTGGCTATCCCTTATCATCTACAGACGGTGATAAAGTGTGTTCTTATTACGTCACCATACAATAGTATAAAATACAATTAAAGGACACAAATCACCTCCAAATTCCAGATATAAATATATTGTGACAAAGAATTGTCTTAGTGGGATTTAAAACTGACACCACATAAAACTTAGATAACATTTTATATAATCAATGAGTTTTATCTCATCATCATTCAGCCTTTCGCCGTCCACACTGCTGAATGTAGGTGTCCCGTACATATGAGGGACAGTGCCGTAATCACTCCACTTGGCGGGCGGATTCGCTACCGCAGTAAGGTGTCATACGTTTCTGATCGCCTTTGGCTTATTTTTACGACTCCCGTGGGCAAGTAGGAATGGCGATAATAATTGTATTCTTATCCCGTGGCCACACAGAGAAGATTTATCTGCTATAATTTAAATAAATAAAATAACAAAGTGTGCTATAACTTATGTATTCATATATAAGTGTTAACAATCCAAAAAGTAGAAAAATAATCTCACAGCACTTATAATAAATTGTATCACGAATATCAGATGTTCAATATCGACCATGGCACATAAACAGCCGTCACATTACTTTATAATAACTTTGCTGTGTGTTAGTGCTGCAATATTAAAACCACAACACACTAAAGATATTAATATTATGAGCCGATTTCACAATCATAATGAAGATATTAGTCAAACAAAATTATGTTTTTTTTATATGGCAACTTATGGCACTAACTAATATATCATTGCGACGAAGAGGGCTTTATAACTAATAGATAAAACAAATTACAGCCAGACTATTAGAATTCAATTGCAGATCGGGTACAGATATAAACTTTTTTTTTTTTTGAGAAAATAATCTGGACACACCCCGCCAGAACCCTCCAAAACGACGAAAGGGTGGCATGTGAACCCATAATCTGCCGTATTATCTCTCCATTTGAGTTGATCCGTGGTATCGATACTTCGACATCGGTGGCCAATAAAGAATTTCCCTGCGTGAAAATTACATGGCATCGTGCATAATTGCAAAACAAATTACTTATTTATTGTTATGACTCGTATTTACTTTTTTCTGTGTACTTTTCTTAGACGATTGCAAAATTGGCCCTAAGAATAAATAACTTATAAGATTTTTGGTGGGTTATATGTTCTTAAAACTACTCGACAAAATTTTAAAAACTTATTGAATTATGGTCTTAAAAATCGATTATAAACCGCTCATAGCAACCAGATCTCGTAAATCATGGAAGTTGAATTCTGATCACATCACGATCACCATAAATTATACGTACCTAAACCCAAAAATCCCAAGCACTAACCGCTGAAATAGAATTCTTTGTTATGGTTATCTATGAAAATAAAATTATGTTCACTTTATGCTATGCGACCGTCGTATACTATTTTATCCACCATTTTTTGCTGTTTTGTGGCTTAAACGGTCCAAGCCTCGGCCCCGGTGAGAATCCTACCAGGCATATAATATATACATGACGCCCAAACAAAGTATCTAGATCTCGACGAGCGGGATGCTTTGTAAAAGTTCCTCCTCTTACGATGCCCTACCAACTTGCAACCTGAGTATATACTACCAAGTATCTGAGTCATACTATTAGGTATAAAAAATTACGTACATTTAATTTCACCGCTGGTCAGAACACACATGAAACTGAGAGTGAACAGCGAGGGGAAACATTGACTAATTTAAAACTGAGCAACGCGGTATTACATTAACTTTTTTCTACGCAAAGTTCAATCATCAAATCTAATTTCATTACCGAACGGTTTCACTCTCCAGTGCTAAAAAAATAACTAAAAATAACAATGGATTTAAATCTAGTACAGTTGCTTGAAATATAAAAAAGTAATTGGTAATAATGATTTTTTACATTAATTAAATTGATATAGTTTAAAAAGGGGCTTATCAAATAAATTACAGAGGAAAACTATGAAAGATATCATTGAAATTGATACAGTGTATTGTAATGGAATGGTAGATTCGTACAACATGAAAAGCGTATAAACCTATTGCTAATTTCCTTCATTTCTTAAATAAAGTATTTAATTTAAATACATATAATAACAATAGATATTCCATACCAAACTTTTTTTATAAATTAATTGTGCAATTTAGCCTAAGTTATTGCTATTTTATTTGAATAGTCTTTAGTGGTTCCAATAGTATTAGGTATAAGCTTATAAGGTATTATATGTAGAAAAAGGTTTACAAATATATTGCCGGATATTTTTTTTAAAAAACACCACCTTGCCACCAGACGCCTCATTATAAGGGCACCCCATGAAATCGGAGCGCCTCCCTGATGCAGCTGAATGGCAGACTGTTGAATGCGTTTGCGATATCCAAAGACACCGCTAACAACACTCCTCCGCCGGGAAAAGACGCCATCCTGCACTAAGGAAACAATCCTTGTATTGCGGGGAACTTTACAAACATATAAACAGACAAATTACAACCGAACTCAAAACAACATTTTGTGGATCGCGCAAAATATTGTTCTGTGTAGGAATCGAACCCACGCCAGTGGCATTGAAGGTCGTTACTACCGCTACGCCATCTGTGCATTCAATTTATGTATTCATTCAACCTGATCCAACAATATACTTAGCAAACCTATACTTTACAATATTACTTATAATTTCGTTTATTATTAAGCATGATTATTTAATAGTTTTAACACTTATTGATAGATTGAAATATCCTAGACCGAAAAAAAAACAATAAACATATTTGTTCAAAATCCAAGTAGTATTTATGTATTAATGCGAATAAATAAATTAAAATGAATTCTATTTAACCATAGACCGCATATGAAGCTAAAAGTGGTCTTGGATATCGCTCAACCATCACTTTGGATCATGTCGAGTGTCATTTTTTAATATATCCGTCTTAATGGAAGACGCACAAGCATTTTACATTTAATATTATTGCACAGCTTATTAGTTTTCTTAACATTAAATAACGTAATAATATATGAATATAATATGTGCATAATATTAGTTTATTAAACTGGAATAATTAATTAATTAAATATTAAAAATACTTTGGATTAATAACTATATAGTTGATATACACCTGACTCCTGAACTAATGTTACGTCTGAACTAATGTACTCGTAGACTATATATGAGCGTTTATCGGACAATTTCTTATATGTATAACTTTAACATAAACTTCCTTAATAAGTCTCTAACTACTAGCTTCGTAAAATGATAGAGCAATCACGCTTTTTTTTCTCATATATTTTCACGAAACTAGAAGGCACAATCTTGCAGATTGACTCATTAAACTTTACACATAATTACATCAATATCGAAATAAAATAAGCATTAAATCGAATACAATGACTAGTCTATTTATTAACCGTAGTTATTATATATCCAGTCTTCTTCATGAAAAGGGGTATTTCTTTAATTCTATATCAATGTCTTTACTTTTACATTTTCGGTAAGTCTTTCTAAGGTCTCTTTTAAGGATTTCAAGAATATTTTCTCTAAACATGCAAAACTGGTTCACAATATTATTCCACGTTATTTAATACTTGCTGTGCCCGCGGTAACATACGTATAAAATTGCTTGTCATTTTGGGAACTCTCGTTCCATCGGTATTATATTGGTATTTCCGTTTAATGCTCCGCCATTATATTTACAAAATAATTTAATAGCCTATCTCGATAGATAGTGCTATCTCAAATAGATTTTCAAATCGGACTTATACTGTCTAAAATTAAAAATGTCACTATGACAGTGCTAGAACGTATC
Organism: Lymantria monacha; assembly: GCA_905163515.2. Lineage (NCBI taxonomy): Eukaryota > Metazoa > Arthropoda > Insecta > Lepidoptera > Erebidae > Lymantria > Lymantria monacha. Next base: position 23,605,601 of record LR991082.1, read on the forward strand.
AAGCATGGCGAGAAATGACACATACTCCACTATGCTCACCAGAATGGAACATAGCGTCAGTGGAAAAATATAGTTAACGACCTATTGACGTGTATGCGAGCGTAGGCACCATAGTCTATTGACCAGTCTCATAGTTTTCTATATAAAGACCATTTATTTTGCCTGTCACATTCTTAATAGTCATAGTTTGAAACGGTGTAGTGGCAAACTCTTTATTATTTAGTACAAACAACAGGGGCATAGCTACCGCCGTATCAATTACACACACACATATATATATATATATATATATATATATATATATATATATATATATATATATATATATATATATATATATATATATATATATATATATATATATATATATAATTTGAATTGTTTGTAAAAATTTTGAAAAAGTGACAGATAGATAATTATGACGAATAAATATTTCTTTTAATTGCATGCAAACATTTTTTTCTTTTGTGAGAAATCTTCACCCTTCATAAGGGCCCCCAAACAAATTTTTATACGGGGCCCGCCAAAGCACGCTACGCCACTGCCAAACAAGTGCACCTAGTTGACTTTTTTTAATCTTCAGTTCGTACAGATACACGGCATTTTCGGTCTATAAACAATATCTTTGAGCCTCTAAATCTCTATCAAGTGACGTAACGAACTAGAACATATTTTATTAAAGGCCAATGCAGATCATCAGCACAATAAATATGTAATTATTAAAGTAGCACTGATGAGCACATTATAGTACCTTCCTTTTTTTTCTTTTTTTTTTTGCGGTGGATTATGGACGTGGTCGCGCCCTGCCAAATCGGTCCGGGGCGACGGAAGAGGCGGCTCGCAACGCCATAGACCCACCCTGCAACCTCTCTTCGCCGTGCGAGCGGGCCACCGGTACCCGATCTTTGTCTTCGGTGGCCCGCCATAATAATAACACCTAACATATTGATCCCAATTAAAACTATACCAGGCATAGTTCCTATAACGTCCACCGACTCACGGTTTCCACTCATCTAAAATAATAGATCAAAACAAGGCTTTTTATTCTGAATGATGTTATTTTCGCGAGGTTTGCCTTCGTGATTTGGCCACTAGGTGCTTAATGTCCTCAACAGACGCTAACTTTTGTTAAAAACATAAATACGTATTCCGCACAAAGCTATCTCAAAATATTTTTGGTATGTCCTATATTAATCTTCACCAATTGTATCAAACTAAATTACCAGAATTATTATTATACCCATCACTTCAAGCGTGTATTATTTTTTAATAAACTAATCACAAACATGGCAAGAAAAACAAATCTATGATTGGCATACCATGGCATGGCATAACTGTGTCTTTCTCTATGCACATAGAGATGAAAGAAGGGCAGTTTTGTCAGCTACTGAAACGCGTTATTTTTAATTAGTAAGCATTGACTCAGCACCGGTTTGTTTTTTGGTTTAGCTGCACTCAGCTCTGCAGAGCGAATGGGACACGAAATCCCCATCACCTGTCTTAATACAACTCTCCGGCAATGCAACAGGCCGCTGGAACCAATTCCTAGACTTTGGTGAAGTCAGGATACCTACTTATACTATATGAATCATACTCCAAATACCACACAAATTGAAATTAACGTCTATTAATTTCGATGAAAAACCTAACTTTACGACCACAAAATACTCTGCAAAGTTTGCATGAGATTTACGGCCAAAGACCTATCGGATATCAACTCTCTTGTTTCTAAAAAAAAAAAAAATTAAAAAAAAAATATAACTTTGTAACACTATTCTTCAATATTAATCTTGGAGCCTCTATATTATTTTAATATGAACATTAACAAATAACCAATATATTATTACCATAAGTATTTTGGAATGCGTATACATGACCTTTATAACTTTCACTATCAACATTACCTAACCAATATGTATACAAATGCCATTATATTTAATAGCAACTATAACAAGAACAAACGCTTAAATAATCTAGAAGGATACAATGTCTTTACTTAATTCCTTAACAAAACAATATGTAAAGAATATATATATGAGCAAAACAAACAGGACAGAACTACAACTCTATCCAATGTATGATATAAGTTCCATATAATTATCATATGTGATACATGAGACAAATCTTTACACAAATTAACATTGATCACTCCTAATTTCATAATTTAGTATTACCCAAATAATTAAAGGAGTTTACATATGATCATTCTCCTGCTCTTGTCCCAATTATTTGGGGTAGACGCAATATGTACCTCTCTTCCTACATATTGCAATAGATTTATGACCGGCCGCCTGTCTGACATCAACCCTCCTTGGGAATGCATTTGCTGACCAAATGGCATCAGTGTTGGCCCAGGTCGATATAAGGCTCATAGTCGTCTTTTACGACATCCACGAGCAGAGTAAGGGTTGGTAGTATTTGTAGCCGCTACCACACAGCAAAAGGAGTTTACATATATGCAACTGGCCAGACAAGTTGGTATAGGCTTCCAAGCTGCTTTTTATACACATAGCTAGTTAAAGCTCTTTACGAAAAAAAAAATAGAAATTATTTTATAATAAAATAACAATACTGATCTTTGAACATAGCCTCCAAATCAAAAATACTTCACTGAGATTTTTAGTGCAGCTATTAGAATAATAAGGCAGCTGTCATGGGAACAACTTTAAATATTATTAAAGATTGATAACATTTTTACAAAGAATTCAACATAATTCCATAAGTAAATAAATAATGTAAGATAGCCATTAGTTACTGAGTCCGTTGTTGCAATCCCAAGAGGAGTATGTAAAATGATTGATGTTTCATTCTTGTAAGGTTATAACAGTGGGAATTCGCCAATCTGGTACTGATAATGACAATTCTCATCACAGTTATTTTAAATATAACAGCAACTTCACTTTCAATCACTTGCAGAGATACATTATACAAGTTCACATTCTTGTCTTTTCAAGTCTTGTACCTCCTGAAAACATAATATTACAATTTAAATATTAAGACATTATGTGTGTGGTTGTTCCAGTATGTTGTCATAAGTAAGCTAAAATTTACTTTTTATAATACAAAGAATCTGTGTGGTAGCGGCTACAAATACTACCAACCCATACTTAGCTTGTGGATGTCGTAAAACACGACTAAGAGCCTTATGATGACCTATGCCAACTCCATGTGATGCCTGTTGGTTGACAATTATATTCCCAAGGAGGGTTGACGTCTGGCAGGCGGCAGGTCGTAAAACTATTGCCAATAACTTTTACAATATTTACTATGAAACGGGAGTACATATTGTATCGACCCCAAGTAATTGGGATAAGAGTAGGAGAATGATTACGATAAATAGAGAGGAGATACTATATATTTGTAATTACAATATGTCACTTCTATTGGTGTTGTTAGCTGTGTGGTAGCAGCTACGAATACTACCAACCCTTACTTTGCTCATGGATGTCGTAAAAGACGACTAAGAGCCTTATAACGACCTGGGCCAACTCCATCTGATGCTGTTCGGTCAACAATTACATTCCCAATGAGGGTTGATGTCTGGCAGGCGGCCGGTCATAAAATTATTGCCAATAACTTTTACGATATGTACTATGAAAGAAGAGTACATATTGTATCGACCCCAGACAATTGGGATAAGAATAGGAGAATGAGGACTTCTATAGGTGTTGTATAGAATGCTGTAACTGTCACATATCGCAAACAAGTGGTGAATACAACTGGTGTCATCATTTTCTCAGGAGCTTACCCACTCTCATGTTGACTCCTTAGCCATTTTTTACAACTCCCACTAGAAAGTAAGATGTAAGACATTTCATATTCTAAACCCCATCACCACATTGATGAAGTATACCTTAATAACAATATTATAATTTAATAACTTAAAGATACTTACCCATAGGGCTTTGGAGGTCATCATGCAATAATTACTTTAATGGTCCTCTCTATGTTAGCTCTACACATGGGGCAACAATCCATTTCTTTTTTAGAACATGGGTAGCAACAACACATATGTCCACATGGAACAAACACCATCTCACTCTTAGCATCCATACATATTACACATTCTGCTTCTGTGACAAAGTCATCTGTTTGGTTTGTAGTTACCACTCCTGTGCAATTTTGTTCCTCCAATAACTCAGTAGGAGCACTTGGTTCTGCAGATGATGGTGCATCTAAATCACTATGAGTCTTTGCTGTTACATAAGAATGTATTGCTTTTAATATAGCTTCTCTATCAGAGGAAAGTGTGACACCGTTAGCTTTCAGTTCCTCTAAAGTAATATCTAACAGAGGTTTGCCAGAAAATAAGAATTTCACCAAAAATGGCAAACAGTGTATAACACCTTCCTGCAAAAGATAATTAGCCAGTGTAGGATCTAAACACTTTCCATAGTCTAACAAATGCTTGGGTGCTGATTCCATTAGTTTTTGGTAATTTCTTAGCCAAAAGTCATTGGATTTATTAGATTCACTCTCCATTTCTCTCAATGTTTCTTTCAGTTGTTTTCTCCTTTTATTTTTTTGATCAAAAAGATCATCTAAGAGATTAATAAGCTGAACCCTTTGTTGAAGCAATTCATTGTAATTGTAAGTCATTTGTAACTTTTTCTTTTCCTGCTCTATAACACTGAGTCGTGCTAAGTGTAAAGATATTAATGAAATTTCTTGATTAAGACTCCAACTCCTTGCATCGACTTTTTCTATTAATGAGGCAACCATCGCCATTTGTATATCTTGGTCCTCTAGAAGTTGCTGTACAAGTACTGTATGAGATTGATCCTTAGCATTTAGTAACTCTGTTAACTTTTCTGTGACTTCCAAATCTTGTAAGAGCACACTCTGTTTCATATTACTTAAAGAATCTTCATAGTATTTTTTAGAATGTTGAATTGTATAATCTTCTTCTATTAACATTTCCATTGCTTTTAAAACATCAGCCTTTTTGACATTATCATAATTTTGCCTAACAATCTCAAGTAATCTATCGTGTTCAGCTTGTTCATACGCTAGCTGTTGTTGTATAATTTCAGGTCTTAAATAATCAGATTGAGTAAAGTTGTTAACTAAACATTCAATTTCTTTCTCATCTTCTTGTATGGCTTTGAGTAGATTTTGTCTATCTATTTCTCTAACCATGTGAACTTTTGCTATCTCATTATCTAATTCTAATTGTTCTTGAATTACTTGGTTTAAAAACTTTTCCCTTTGTTCTTTAGCAGCTTTGTGCAATCTATTTTCTTGCTCTATAATAGCAGCTTCCTGCTCTTCCCATGTAAGTGTAGTATGCTTTGCAAAAGGATCTAAAGCAACTGAGTTAGGGCTTTGGATTGATGATGCTTCAGTATCAATAGGTAACGGTGGACAGTACTCGATATTCATTTTTTCACATAAATATTTCATAATTTCTGTGGTACTCTGTGTAGCAACTTCAGGTGGAGGGAATTCAAATTGTTCACCATCTATTTCAATTGATAAAAGATTAGTAGCAAAACATAGTTCTGGACATAGTTCCTTCAAATCAATATTATCATTTAATTTTAACTTCCTTAAACATTTTAAATTACCCAATGATGGTGTTATACTTCTTAGCTTATTGTTTGAAACATCAAGTAAATGCAATGATGCTAGAAATTTAATATTATCAGGTAGTACTTTAATAAAGTTATCTTGAAGATATAGTTCAGTCAAATTTACTAAAAAACTGATATCATTGGGCAGTTGCGAAAATCTATTGTTGCTTAAATTGAGTACCTTAATAAGATACAAGTCGGACAAGTGACCGCCCTCTTCCAATGATTGTAATTGATTAATATGTAAATATAAATATTCTTTTCTGTATACTTTACATATTGAGTATGTGCCGGATGGCACTTGCCGCAGTTGACAATCGGAGAGGTCAAAATCTGGCTCAGGGGATTCCTTCGCAATGTACAGTTTCCTTTCCAGTCTAGCCCGTGAATCACTATCACTATTGGGTTTCCCAAACAACGACATTGTCGTTCGGTTACAGCACGACACAACACAACCCATTAAACAAATAATTTTTAAAGATGAATGTACAATTGTCACCGCCTTCGGACAATCATTTCAAATAGATTTTCGTACGTTATTTACGATTAGTTTATCAATATTGCATGATAAGTAAATAGCAGATAAAAACAATACGCATTTGCAATTAAACAAGCAAACTACATTGACAGTTCTGACACTACATTTGATTTTTTTTTTTATTTTAATTTATTCGCCCTAATGGGCAGGCTATAGTCAGTCGACCATACTGCCTGAACACTACATTTGACAAATATGACAGCAATTAACAAACTTCATTGATACTATTGTAACCATTATTTTTTATGTCAGAACCGGACGCTTCCAGAAAGAGTAAAATAAACACTTTAATTATTATAAAGACTTTTGACGGGAATTTGAAAACGTCATGTGGTGCTCTTGTATTATATTCGATATCTTAGTGTTTTAACGTGTTATATTAGATAATTTTGATGGCATTTTATGTAATGTGATGTGCGGAAATACTGGGATGTAGTGAATATCATATAAAAGTGCTTTACAACGTTTTCTTTTTTCCATCAAAATTCCTACAAGATACCATTAACAGTGTGGCCATTGCACTGTTAATGGTGGCAATTTGACTTAGACAACGACTGACTTGAAAGACTAAAAACGTGAAAATATTTATTACTTGACACTGGCACCAATAGCTCGTATATGTAGCTGATTGCCAATACATAAGAAGAAGAAGAAGAAGAAGAATTATTATAAAAAAAAAACAAGAATTTTTCACATGAAAAATATAATAATAATGAAATAATCAACTTTAGACGTTATTTCAGACTTATTAGTTTTGTTTCACGTTATATATTTATTGGTGGAGCATATTAGTTTTAAAATATCGTGTATAATTTTCAAATGTACCTACTATCAAAGTACAAGTAAGACAAACAAGATTTGTTGATATTGATCCTGGTATCCAAAATGGAACTTTTTTTTTACCCGGAGTTAACGGGACAGTCTAAATACTAGACTGCTCATCAAAAACAGGACGTATGGTCACATTTATACTTCACAATTTTTGATTAAGTCCATAAGAAAACTGTTCTTTAATTAAAAAACATTTTATGCGAATTATGATTGTTAGTAACATTATTACTATGTTTAATATCATGTTAATTATGATCTATAACGTGAATATATAATTTTCTTCGAACAGTAATTGTCATATAAGTACCTACTCAAGAAAGGTACTTTTAAAAGAATTCATGGAGGATATGTGTCCGTCTGGGATAGGATATGTGTCTCGTGGAGATTCCTTAAATAATATTTTGAAATTTTTTCTTTGTATACAATATATTTTATTCGTTACATACGACCGTTAATTAAAGTGTTCTTCAATATGTACAATTTTACACTTTAATCCATGTACCTACCTATTCTGAAACATGGGCACCTGTGTTTGAGTAATGTCTAAGCAGTCAGTTTTCTGTGTGGTAACAGAGTAAAAATACCATTCGCCTTTGTTACTCGTGGGTGTCGTGAGAGACGACTAAACGATATAATATGCACATGGTATCTAGTATGTAAGAAAAGAAAAACTTGAAATAACCTATCGATTTCCCACCTGCTTTGGAGGAGGCTCGAGACCAGCAGAGGGACGTAAATAAGCTGAGATGACGATGATGGTGAAGACAGTGCAAACAAACCGATTTCTTTGTTTAATTTTTTATTGCTTATCATCTATGAGTATTTAAATATACAATTTACAGCAAATGACTGTGTATTCGTGCTTTTTAAATGTTCGCACATAAAAATATGTTTGCATATAATAAATGAGCAAGTACCTATAATATGTATTTCCTAATTCGAAGAAAATTGTGAAATCAATTGTCAAATCGCGTTTACACGAAAGTGGCTTTCGTCCATCTTCTTGATCCTTACTAATATTATAAATGCGAAAGTAACTCTGTCTGTCTGTCGCTGTTTCACGCCAAAACTATTGAACCGATCTAAATGAAATTTGGTACACAGATAGTCTAGAGCCTGATAAAGGACATAGGCTACTTTTTAATGCAAAAAAAGGGTTGTAAAGGGAGATGAAAAGTTGTAAGGAAGTATCGTCATTTTTAAAGCCAGAAGCTTGAAACTTATATTTAGGCTATTAATTAGATATAAATAAATATGACATTAACATGTTGTAAAATTATACCCTTAAGGGGTGAAATAAAAAATAGGGGATGAAAAACTTAGGAAAGTAACCTTTTACGCGGGCGAAGCCGCGGGCAGAAGCTAGTATGCCATAAAAACAGTGCTGTCTGTTCCTTTTCAAAAATATAATTCGAAACTTTGTCATTTCGACAATCCATGACAGCAACTGAAAATTTATGTTGCCGAACAAGTCTCAGAGATTAGTTTGAGTTTTGCCGACTTGACGTCTCCTTAGCTACGAGCAATATATATACTTTCCTAATGAAGAAGTCTCGTCCATTAAGATAAACGAAAAGCATATTACGTTACCACTATAATTCATTGGATTCTTAATCCATTATATAAGGTGATGGTGGAAACAATAATTGTGGGACTGATAAGTGATCCTGAATGAAAGTTTTGAAAATAGTTTATCAAACATAAATATGCATCTACTTATATTAGTGTGGCAGAAGCCTTATTTATGCTAGAAAGTCGTTCAGAGTAGGTACCCAAGAAGGATAAACTAACGAGCGGGATACTGATGTACCTACGATGCTGGAGTTTTTCAAGTACAGCAGAGCATTTACTCAGTGGTTTGTGAAACCCATACTATCACTTCAGATGCCAGGCTGACGCGGAATATACTCAGTCCAATTAGACTACCAACAAAAAGAAGCAGCCCTTCAAAAGTATACAATACCTAAATGCTTTCACTCATTAATTGCATTCACTAAAAATAAAATCTATTTGTACTAATATTTTTAAGACAAAAAAATTCAATCCAAATGTCTTATATTTTATCTTAGTTAATATTATGATAGCTGTACACAATATCTATATGAAACTAAACAATGAACTAAAAATATACATAAATGAATTAAGTAGGTAGCTAATACCTACGTACTTTATAGTTTTGTCAGTACGAATAGCTCCCTGAAAGGCTAAGGAGCAAGAACAGCCCTACATCTATCCCGTCTATTATAGAATGCTAGAAATTAGCTCTTTAGACATACAACTCTAATATCCAAATCAAATCTCTAGCCGCCTGCAGAAACTGCAGAAAAACTCAATAATACTTTTTGCCCAACACACACTCCGAATCCGACTGACTGTCACAAGCTCTTCCAACTTAGAGCTCCAATGCGGTCCTCTCTATCTGGCTTTATTGCTCATAGCCTCACACCATTAAAATTAAAGGGCGTAATGTTCATAATATGATTTATTTTTATTGCCTATAGGATCCGATCTACTATAACTATTTTTTTTTATGATAATCCTCTTCTAAATCTGGCTTAAAGTAATCCACGTAAGCTCCATTATCATAGTGATCATGTTCAGATTTATATGGTAAACGCTTGTCATGCCATTTATTATTACCATCTTGTAGTTTTGAAGCATATTTATTATATTCGTTATTATCATATCTGTCAGTATGTAATATATACGGTGCTACAGTAGTGTATTTATATTCATTTTCTTTGTCTCTTAATGACAATATGTAAGGCGAGTCTATAATATTGTTAATGCTATTTTTATTTTCTAATATTGCTGTAGCTTTTTTATTTTTTTCTTCTGGTTTATTTTTGTAATAACCGTTTGCATCAGCTGTAGGATGGTATTTATTTTCTAATATTTTATCAGTTTCATGAGTATTTAAATCAAATAGATTATTAATAAAGTTTATAGCAGATTGATTGATTTCATGTCCTTGCTGTGTAGAATGTCTAGTTGGAGGTTGGATTGAAAGACTGTTGTCTTTTTTATGTTCTTCTAGATCTTTGTCGCTCTTAATGTCCTGTTGGTAGTTTTTGGATATACTTAAGTCTGGAGTTTGTGAGGGATAAACTCGCAATTTAATAATTTTTGATATTCTATCAAGAGCTTCTATTAACTCCGGGTCTTCATCATGTAATGTTTCTCCAGGTAAACTTTTTCCATTCTCTACTTCAACAGGAGTATTAGACTCTTGTATATTGGTATGACCCAGTTTGTCTTTAAATTCTGGAACATAATCTTGGTGATATTCGATTCTAGGATCTATTTCTTTATTGTCATGTTGTGTTTCGGGCATTCCGTTATAATACTCTTTGTATTTGTGCATTATCATCGCATCGGGAGGTTTATAGGAATATTCTATTTCTTTACCAGCACGAAAGCCTTCTTTTTCTGATGTCGACAGGACTTGCGGCGTTTTACTAAAATAATCAAATACATGAGATCTTGGTACGTCAACTAATTTATAGGTTTCAGGTGCCGGTAAAAGTTTGATAACCACAGCTTTACCTTGATGGTATCCTATGCCGTGACCGTCAAATGGCTTATTCTTTTCACTTTTCTTTTTACTTTTATCTGTAGGATCATCACCAGCTCCAACATTATCTGAATCGGCATCACAATACATTTTGTTCAATTTTGCAGTATCTTTATCTGATAAACCTAATCTTTGGCCAATTTGCACACCACTCTGAAATTTAAATAAACATACAACATAACATGTTTTCTAGTTTTCAATTTGTGAATCAGATAGTTATAATCGTAATTTCCAAGCTGAACGAGAAAAAAATACTCAGATTCAAAAATATCAAACAAAAATAATATTATAAATATAACCGTGGTCGTATGATACCTTGCTCTAAGACATGCTTAATGCTGTTTTCTTGTATCTATTGTGAAATTTGCAAATTTATTATGTAAAAAATCTTTCAGATAAATAAGTCTACCACCACCACCAAAGTAAAAGAATCGGTACCGGTAGTCAACCCAAATGACTATTATGAGTAATACGGCATTATGGGACCACACAGCGTCTGTCAAAAATAAAACGAAAAAGAAAGGCGTACGACCACTCCTATTTTCTGAACGTAGTTAACCTGAATTTTCTTTTTTACGCTTATAAAATGTATTAAGTATAGGCAGTCCGAATTTGCTTTTTAGACTTTTATTATATAAAACAATAAATAAAAATGTGGTTATTTTACGGGAAGGTGGTTGCAATTGGATATTTTTATTTTAATAGCGATGTTAGCTTAGGCATAAATGACGAAGCCGAGTGGGCCACGAACAACAAAGACCGGGTTTCGGTGACCCACTCGCACAGCTTGGAGAGGCATAGTACGGGGCAGGTTTCACAGTCACGCGCCGCTTCATCTGTCGCCCCGGACGGATTTAGTGGGGTGTGACCAGACCATAGCAAAAAAGGTCTAAATTACAAAACCTTTTAATTTCAATTATTCTACCAAACCATTTTTCCACCATTCTAGAATTTCATCCCTAATTACATGATTATGTCGTCATCTAATATTAATATCATTCACGCGCGGTACGCGGTGTCATACGCACGGTGTTATCAGTGATAAAGAATTAAAATAATTTTATTATTCAGTTAGTGTTCTTTAAAGATGGAAGTGAATAATCTAGACGATGATGAAGAAAACAGTGATTGTCATACTATAAAAGAGTTGCAGCAGTTAAACAATTTGAATAATTGCATTAACGAGGAACAAAACATATGTTCTGAAAGAAATGTTGAAAAAAGAGGAAGAAATAGTAGTGATGAATGTAGTGAAGAAGGTTTTATTTCTGTTATTCGGCGAAGGCCAAAAAGACTAATAAGGAGCGATTCTATGGTCACGTCAAACAAAGAAATGGATGGCAGATTGGAAGAAGAAAAAGATAATGAGGGTAGATATGAAATATGTTTAACGGCGATACAATTGTTGCCGAAACAAATGGCTTTGGCTAAATTATTACGATCAGAGAATATAGTGGGTATTACTAAAATAAAATATAAGAGTCCATATAAAGTTTTAATTCATTTTAGTAGTAAAGGAGAAGGAGATAAACTCATAAATTGTCACAGGATAAAAGATATAGATGTAAGAGCTCGTTACACGGACCAAAATATTTTATCTTACGGAATTATAAAAGGTGTCGACTTAGAGCTTCAAGAAAAAGAAATTTTTGAAAATCTCCATTGTTCAGCTAACATAGTATCAATCAAAAGATTAAACCGAATAAATGTTGACGGTAAATGGGTAGAAAGCGAAACGATGCGTGTTTGTTTCCAATGTTCGACTGTACCACAATACGTCTATGCTTACGACTGTAGATTTAAGGTCGAAAAATATGAATTTCCAGTAACTCAGTGTTCAGGTTGCTGGAAATTTGGCCATGCAAAAAAATATTGTACCTTCAATAAAATTTTATGTCCTAAATGTGGAAAACAACATGAAAATTGTGAAACTGATGTTTTTAAATGTTGCAATTGTAAAGGACCGCATATGGCTTTGGACAAATCATGCCCTTTTTTTAAAAAAGAAAAATCTCTCCGTAATATTATGAGTGATCAAAACATTACATATAAGAAAGCATTAGAAATATATTTTAAAAAGGATTCAGAAAAAAGTACAGAAGTCATTACAGAAAATATAATTGCAGAGACATTACCCTTACAATTACGGAAGTCTACTTACAGCCAGGCTGTACAAAGTTTGCTAGTTCATCAAGAAGAATCTGCCGAAGAGTCTATAGAGAATGAGGAAATATTCAATAAAAATAAGTCAATGAAAGTTCAAAGGCGTAAGAAGAAGCAACAACATGATAGAACGCTGACGACTATGGAATGTGAGGATAGTTCTGATAACATTGTTCCTGAACATCTAATTACTATAGAAGATGATAGCTCAAAGAGAGAGAAAAAACTGGATATTAGAAAATTATTTAGACGATTAAAAGATGCCTTTTTATCGGATAAAAAACTTGAGGATAAAATAGTAACGATGTTTATAATAATATGTGAGGAAGTCAAAGCATTTGTAATGAGTTATTTGTCTGGAGAAAAACTTCTAAAAAATCTTTTCAACTTATTTGATGGATAACAATTATTCAAAAGAATCGGTGATAAACATTTTTCAATGGAATGCACAAAGTCTAAAGCCAAAATTAGTAAATTTTGATCAGTTGATGAATCAAGAAAAGATTCACATTGCTGTAGTATGCGAAACATGGCTGGATCCTGGTACAGATAACATAAGATTTTCAGACTATAATGTTTATAGAAAGGATCGCTGTGATGGCTACGGCGGCGTCGCTATTATTGTCCATAAATCAATTAAAACCCAGATACAACCTGTTAATATAACCAATACAGGAATAGAAATATTACATATCAAAATACTAAATTGCCGCATATTAAAAAATATAATTGGTATATATTGTCCGTCTTCTGTGAATACACGTCCATCAGATTGGGACGAAGTTTTTGCCATGGGAACCAAAAATACTATTTTTGGTGGTGACTTTAATGGACATCACACAAATTGGTCATACAAAATTGATAGCAGAGGCAATCAGCTAATAGAATCGTCGTTAGAAAATGGTTTTACTTCTATTAATAGTGGTGATGCTACAAGAATTAAACTTGTCAACGGATTGTTGCAAAGTTCCTCGCCAGATGTAACATTTGTATCCTCAGATATAGCAATAATGACAAAGTGGCAAACGTTTAATGAGAATTTAGGCAGTGATCATCTTTTCATTAAAGTCTCAATAAATTATCAAGAGCCGTTATCTATTACTAAGAAAAGAAATTTTAAGCTAGCTAACTGGAAAAACTTCCATGATGATTTGATTGAACCATTTAGAGCAGTTAACAGCATCATCAAATCTAACAGTCAAGTTCAACCATTATATGATTATTTAGAAGACAAAGTCCTATTTTCAGCTAACAAGAATATCCCTTTCAAAAAAATATGCACGAATATACAAAGTAAGTTTAAGCCTAAGGAGTATTGGAGTCCCTCTCTATCTGAAGCTGTCGCAGAACGTAGATTAGCCTTAAGTAAATTTAGGAAAAACCCTACCCCTAACAATTTAACAGTTTTAGAATCAAAAACAAAAAAAGCGCGAAACTTAATAGGTAAAGCAAAATCTCAGAATTGGCAAAAGTTTTGTTCTAGTATTGACGAATCTACGTCGGTTAACGATATTTGGCATAAAATGCGATGGTTTAAAGGCTATCATCAATCTAATAAGCACGCTTCTGAAGAAAAAAAAATGGAGCTGTTACATTCTCTTACCCCAGATTATGTGCCAAATATAGCCCCGACTTTTGAGTCAGAAAATGAATTACTCGAAGCACCTTTTACTTTACAAGAATTGAACAACACTTTAAAAAGAAAAGACACAGCTCCAGGTAGTGATGGGGTGACTTATTCCATGATTTATAATTTACCTTATACAGCTAAAGAATATGTAATTCATTTGTTTAATTTGATAGTTAAAACTGGTCATGTTCCAAATCAATGGCGACAAATTTTAGTAGTACCCATACCTAAGGTTAGTTCTGCTTACGGCTCTGAAATTAAATTTAGACCAATATCATTAATAAATTGTTTGTGTAAATGTTTTCATCATATGATTGGTAATCGATTGGAATGGTATGTAGAAAAATATAAAATTTTATCTCCCTATACAACTGGATTTAGAAAATCTCAATCTTGTTTGGACTGTCTTACGAGGCTCATTACTTATATTCAAACTGGTTTTTCTGAAAACATCCCTACCGTAGCATGCTTCTTAGATATCAATAATGCATACAATGAGATTTTAGTAGAAAAAGTAGTCTTAATGCTTGACAGGTTAAATGTTGGAAAAAATATTTGTAGATATTTATGGTCTTTTTTAAACTGCAGACACCTAATGTTAAAAATGTCTATTGATGAACATCAGCCTCAGTCACATGACTATGTGAGATGGACATGCAGAGGCCTAGCACAAGGAGACCCCATTTCCCCACTTTTATTTAATGTTGCTACTCATGAAATCTGTGCATTGATTCAAAATGTCATAGTAGGGCAATATGCTGACGATTTTGTTTTTTACCTACGTCACAAAGATTGGAATATATCCGAAAATAATTTACAAAGCGCTTTAAATACTATGACAATATTGCTACATAATCTTGGCTTACAAGTATCAGCTAACAAGTCTAGCTACTGTATTTTTAGTAGAGGTCATATAAGGCGACAACTAAATCTAAAAATTAATAACAATGCATTGCAAGTTGTTTCTCAGGTTAAATATCTAGGTATGTGGCTGGACAGATCACTTCTTTGGAACAAACATATAAATGAAATTTGTATGAAATCTTATAGGTTTTTAAATGTGTTGAAAGTATTGACAGGCTCTGCCTGGGGTGTACATCCAAAACATCTTCGTAGATTATATCTCTCAGTCATTCGAAGTAGACTAGATTTTGGTTGTTTTTTATATGATACAAGTGCAAAGACACATGTAACCAAATTGGATAAAATCCAGAACCAAGCACTTAGAATCATCGGTGGTTTTATAAGAAGTTCGCCAATCCATGTAATGGAAAGTGAACTCTGTATTGTTCCCTTAAATATACGCCGCATGTATTTGGCTTACAAGTTCTGTGTAAAGAGTATGTCTTGGACAAATAACATTAGTATTATTTCCATTAAGGATCTTAGTGATAATTTAAATAAACGATATTGGCAGAAAAAAAAGAAACCACTTCTGCCATTATTATATATAGAGATTAAAAACTATGAGATGTACTCATCAGATGTTTTGGATATGTTCAGCTTAGAGACTTGGACAACGTATGTAATTAATATAAACAATGTAATAAAACAGGATTTAAAATGTATGAAAGTAAACAAAAAGAGCTATAATAGTGACTTAATTAAATTCGAAATTATAGGTGAGATACTAGAAAAATATGAAGGCTGGATATGGTTTTATACAGATGGATCAAAAAGTCCAAATGGTCAAGGCTCGGCAGTATTTTGTAAGAACAAAGGTATATCTGCTATGTACAAAACCCAGGCAAGTGTTTCAATTATGACTGTAGAGCTAGTTGCAATACTAAAGGCCTTAATTTGGTATCCAGAGGCGCATCGAGCCAAATGGCTCGATGCGCCTCTGGATACAGAGGTGTTTCGATAGCCTACAGTATATTAAAAATATTGAGAGAGATTTGCTTCAGTGGTAAGAACGTGATATTGCAATGGATTCCCTCGCACATGGGTGTACATGGCAACGAGGAGGCTGATAGACTGGCAAAATTAGCTATACAACAAGGTATAAATACAGATATTAAACCGCATTACTCTGAAATAATTAGTTTCGTTAAGGACATTTGTTATAAGAAATGGAAGGAGCAATTTGAAGAAATATCAAAAATTAAAGGAATTTGGTATAAAACTATGCAGTCTCAACCTCCTCAAATACCTTGGTTCGTTAAGAATAAATTAACCAGATTACATGTAATTATAGCTCATAGATTACGTTCTGGACATTTTCCAACAAAAAAGTTTGCATACCTCATGAGGAAATCGGATTCACCCAACTGCGGTACCTGCGGTGTTGTTGATGATGTTCAACACTTGTTGATGGAATGTGTCCAGAACCAAGATAAAAGAGATGAGCTGAGAAAAACGTTTTGTCTTCGGGCCTCGGATGTTGGCATTGTCCAAACTATTTTGGCGGAGCCAGCATCTGAGGCTGCGAAGCAATTGTGTGATCTGGCTGTGCATCGTGGCAATTAATTGTAATGCATACACATATTGTTTTATTAGTTTTAAGTGTTTGTATATTTATGTTTAGGGTATGATGGGACCTACATATTCATAATGAATAAAAGTCCCCAATAAATAAAAAAGAATTAAAAAAAAAAAAAAAAAATATTAATATATAAAAAGTCCCGACACCTATTGGCTATTCTCACTATTTTTTGTTCTTTATTTTACTATTACTATTCTCGTTTTTCAAGAATATGAGGGATTTGGATATTGCCAATAAACTTTGAGCTTATTAAGGAGACACCAATAACAGGGCAACATAGTTTCTTAAAAAGTGCGAGAGTACTTCATACCAGGACAGATTATAACTCCTATATTTTTGTATCCTTAAAATTATTTATATAGGCGATTCACACACTGCTCCACGCTCCGTCGCCTGGCGCGGAGTGGCAGATTTTAATATTGTATGCAAGTACATCGATTAGTATAGAAAACACGCCAGATCCAACACACCGAAAACGCGCCACGGCGCGGGAGCGCGTCCCGTATTAATTGCGCCAGGCGACGGAGCGCGGAGCAGTGTGTGAATCGCCATACGGTAAAGTTTAAGTTTTGTCTATCCATTAAACTATCCTAGTCCATTGATGTATATAGGTCTCTTCATATTTGGGAATAATATTAATCGCTTCGCTTGGCATGAGTATTAAATATCGCAGTTATATTATGAGCTTCCCAGGAAAGTGCTTGGTACGTCCTTAGCCGCTATTTACGATTACCAAGAGAAAGTAAAGATTGGATTACATTCTGTTTTTATCACGTTAACACACGGGAAAATGTAAGTTATTCAGTTTAAATTATTATAGTAATTTATAAATATAGATATATTGAATTATATGTATAAGCTGGTATCACCTTTTTCGGTATAATTGTGTCCCGTCCATTAGCGGAGAAAGCTCGTCGACTATAATGCAATACACTGTCATAGTCGTATCCAACACCAAAATCCGACACAGAAAACATGTTGTATTTACGAAAGTTGTGCCTTGCCTCTAGAATATAAATAAATAATTATCCGTTAGGTGAAACATCTTAAAAGGATTTTACCTACTTATAGAAATATATAACATGTCTTGTTTATATAGATAGTTGCTTACGTACTAATACACACACACAACTTTCGATAGAAATCGAAAATTTCCTCAACATCAGCATTTATTACCTACATATATGTTAAATTGATTTATATTCGCAATGTGTAAAGTCCACGTGAGTTGACATTAACTAACAGCTCTATTACATTAAGAACTATGAAATTTACTTTTCAATGTAGGTTCATATACTGATATCTTCCTCTACTTTAGCCATATAACCCTCGTCTTGTCGACATTTACTTTATATGTCACCCTTGACAGCGGATGGGTGATTAAAATTAATGCGAGTAATTCGGAAAAACGCTGCAGCTCATTTCTTTGGTAGTCTCCTTTTGCCGATTTTTACGATAACCACGATAAAGAAATAGGGTACTCATAATATTCTTAACCCACCACTATGTTCTTTACCTAATAAACGTCCCACGGCTGACGACGAGTATCCTTATTATTAATACAAATATTGGCAAGACGGGTCGTTAGGATTTTATTGTAGATTTGTCCTTCTTTTTCCGTGTTGTGACGAAGTAAGAATACAATTCGTCACCTCCTGACTTACCCGTGGGTGTTGTAAAAGACGGCTAAGGTGATATAATATGCATACAACATCTAGACAAGAGAAGGGAAACTCGAAAATAAACCCATAGATCGATGTCTGACCAGCGTGGCATAATAGCTCAATTTCCTTCTCAGTGTGAAAGAGTCCGGTAGTGTGAGCACATATGTGAGCTGAGATGATGATGATCCTTCTTTTGCATCGTTCACCTAATAACAAACTTAATACATTCTTCGTTTTATACAACATTCTTAAGTCGGCAAGGACAAATTCTTAGTCCACTACCACAGAATATAAAAATAATTCTCACGTTGTACGATGTTATCCCAGACTACATTGACGTAGTCATCTCTGTCAGGGCTACTTTGCATGTGATAGAATCCTAGAGTGTGAAGCATTTCGTGTATAACAGTGCCGTGACGGAAGCAACCACGGCCCACAGGATGCCGCCCAGATAAGTTCAATACTTGATAACCGCCTTGGTAGCCAACTTGAGAAAAACAGCCTCTTCGACTACCCTGAAATTTACATTATTAATTTTAAAGATTTAATCTAGAAAGATACTAAAGTTGTGTTTAAAATAATGATATCTGATTTTTACGCGAATATTGCACATTTCAAACAGAATAGGGCGAACAGTAATTCCGTGACCATGAATATATTCATGACTATAAAGTGTCGGATACGTCGGAAAATTAAAAATCAAATACAAACACGTAGGAATCCATAAAAATTGTTTTATTTCAATTGTCTTTAAAATACTACGGAAATTATATTACTAATGTTTAAATCTCTACTGACATTATTAGCAATATTATATAAGTATAATTTTTATATATATTGGTAATATTAAAATAGAATTTAATGTCGTGATATCTAAACCGAACCAACATATTAATATATGTACCTGAATTACTACCGCATCTCTATCGCCTTTCCTGTAGCGGCGAAATTTTACACATGATGCACGTGCCAGATCGTCTATTCCACTCTGAATAGCTTGCACTTGATCGGCCGCTAAAATAACAAATTAATTAATACGTATGTACTTAACTGCTAAAAATTGCCGTAAGTTAAATGTAAACTAGTTTTGCTTCCAAATTCCTATAATATTACATACATACATACATATCATCACGCCATATCCCTTGCAGGGTAGGCAGAGAGAATAGAGTGCCAGAGAACTCTATCTCTGCATACTTCACTCGCTTCCTCAACATTCATAATTCTCTTCATACACGCTCGCCGGTTTCGGAGACTCTTGACTCCACCTTCCTTCAGTACATGACCGATGTGGTCTAGGTAGGTTAGTCTCGGTCTCCCTCGGTACCTACATCCTTCCACTTTCGCATTATATATCTTCTTAACCAGACGTTTGTTCGGCATTCTTTCCACATGTCCGAACCATCGGAGCATTCCCTTTCGCATCTTTACACCAATACTCTCTTTTATACCTACTCGCTCTCTTACGTCGTCGTTACGAATGCGGTCGGTCAGCCTAACTCCACAGATTTTCCGCAGAGATCGCATTTCGACCGCATTAATTTTACTTTCATACTCTTTTCTGCATACCCAACTCTCGCTTCCATACAGTAATGTTGGGACAAGCACTGCGTTATGTATTGCTACACGTGCCTTCTAGCTGAGGTGGTGGCTGCCGAGAAGTTGCCCCAACGCTCCGTTCACTCTATTTCCCTCATTCACTCTTCGCTCTATATCAGTGGTGTACCTTCCATCTCGGCTAAATCCACATCCAAGATATACAAATTCATCCACTTGCTCTAGTACATCATTACCTATTGTTACTCTTACATCTGTTCTGGCTTCATCTCTTTCAAAGACCATTATTTTGGTCTTGCTCACATTCACGCGTAGACCCATAATATTAGAGGGGCAATAAAACTAAATTATGTAATTAATGTCTCCCCAGATATTATTGCTTCTCAGATTTGTACAGAGTATAATTTATCTCTCTAATGGAGACCTTAGCTCACTAAAGTACTGTGAAGAATGCCATGCATTTGGTCCTTTTTTACTATCGAGCTAAGATGTGATCTCAATCTTCCCGATCATGCCGGCTGACATTAGAACCACATATAACCGTATAATATCATATAACCCATGGCGTTACTGCCCCACGCCTTTCCAGCAGATTAGTTCTCATTAGTTCATCAGTCAGGTAGGTTATTTTTTTGACGTTAATGACAATACATTGATCCTATGCCATCGGCATCTAATAGTTGTTTGTAACATTTATTTTATTGTCAGTTCATCTAATGTAGGTAGTTCATCTAACTCTGTGTTGTTACATTATCATAGGTGATTTTAATTTTCCAACATTTTTACTTTCTATTCTAATTATCGCCGTCTTCTTATGCAAAATGAGAAACTATTCCGTTCTCATGTTTAATTGAATCCGGTCACCATAACTCGGAACCAAACACGTAATTTGATTAAATTCTTACATCTATTGCTTCTCTTTGCCTATGACTCTGCTCCTTGTGCTCACTTTATACGCGTACCTTTTCTCAACATCTCCTAATTTTAATTTCGTTTACCTTAAAATCGTTTACTCTATACATTTAGCATGCGTGGTTTTGCGTTTATATGATATAATTACTATCAGACTAAAAGTAATATTTACACTTTCCAAAATTAAAAAAATATATATCCAATCAATTCTGACCCCTATACTTTCAATTTTTGTTCTCCAAATGATTTTAAATCTAAAATTATCATACAACATTCGCTTTATGCTTCTAGACATAACTGCTTAGCTTAATAATTATGGAGGAACGTATGAAGGACAATATTAGTATTACTTTTTCGATTTTCACCATGACATTTATCACATTAATTCGTACGCTATTTATTCCATTTTATGATCTGAACAATGTGCTGGATATGATATTTTTATTCCATTTATACATTATTATTTAATAATCGTTAATTTTTGCTTTTTTTTTAATATTTCTGATCATCATCATATAATGTAAGGTAGATTACGGGGTAGCACTTACATTGTTTTTGAAGTGAAAACTTCTTTAGGCGCGTTGAGCGTTTTTGGAGGGGAAAAACTTATAGGTTCGCGTCACCGACATGCTAATGCTAATAGTATATCTATAGCTATGTGAAAACTTCTTTAGGCGCGTTGAGCGTTTTTGGACGGGGAAAACTTATAGGTTTTTATTTTTATATAAAAATTAGAAAATTATTATTATTTCAATTAGTCTTAAGTTAATAGTTTTCACTTCTATAGGCAGTCCCCATGACTGCCTGTTGTTTTTTCTTTTTTTTATTGCTAATGGTGGCAAACGAGCAAGCAGCACACCTGATGGGTAGTATTACTGCCGGCCATAAACCTTTGCAATACCAAGGATATAGCTAGGCTGCTGCCACCCAGTTGGGCTTCCGGCCCTCTTGAAATGTAAAGAGGAGGAGCAGCATCGATAAAACATATGTCGTTAAATAATAACTTTTTTTCTAGCGGTTATCATCGGCATAGAATCTAATCACAGCCAGTAATAACCAGAATATACAAAAAACTTAAATGAAGAAATAATAATATTTTAATAGCTATATAGATACTTACTAAAGTGTTCAACTTGAATATAATAAATAACTTCATTATTTGGCCACCTCTTAGTGCTGTCTCTTATGCCATTCCGTGAGAGACCTTCAGCAACATTTTGGACGATCAGTCGCCGTTGTCTCTCGTTTAATATGAGATCACCTTCGAATTTACCACTGTCTTCCCAGGCGTGATCGGACACGGCCTCGTCTTCATCATAATCGTCAGGTTCTACACCTTCTAAAACAATAATGCATGTCATAAGACTAAGTAGCAGTACATCATCATATTCCTCTTTTTACCCGACTGCGCGACGCAAAGGACTGGTATTGTGTTTAACAGTCTATGTATGAGTGTTCCTTTGAAGCACTATGTAGACCCAAAGTCTGGGCCGATTTTTATGATTCACACGTCAATCGATTCCTTTTATGTATATAGTAGATATATAATGCAATACATACAACTGAATGCATACTACTGAATCTAACATTACTCATAGAAATCATGAAAACGGACTGAGAATTTTGCAATGACCTATGATAAATTTACATAGTCGTCAAATTCTCAGGCTCATGGCTTATTTTCTGGTTATGGGTTTCCACGACGCCCTTTCCTCGCTTCGGACGGTCTCAGAGAGGTGTGGCAAAACATAGCCTATTACAATAAAGAGAGAAGCGTTAAGCATACCGAGTCTAAATAATGGTGAACTTAAATAATGGTGTTCCTTTTTTTTATTTTCTTCTCTTTTTACCTATATTAAAGGAAATAGAAAAACTATGACCAACCAATAAGAATCGGAATAACCAATAATAATCGAAATAAGAGAGGAGATACATGAACATGCTCATTATATGAATTTAATTGCCTTCAAAATTTTATGAAAGTAGGAAACTGCAATTTGTGTTGTGTGTATTGTAAATGCATGCGCGTCTATTTCGAAATGTTTGATTTCTTTCCATGTAATAATAATTGACAATGTAGTTATATTTGGTAAATTCCACTAGCTATTTGGTAGTTATTAATACTTATGGTTTTACTATATATATAGATGGTAACTAGTATGCTGTTAAAGCTAGTTAGCCAAGTCAAGGCAAACCAAATTCTGTATAAATGGCCTTCATAGAATTCAGTCCCTTTTCTATTGAAAAGATTGGACGGTTTTCTTAGCTCTTCATAAAACAAACAGAAAGCTCTTAACATATATTATTCCCAATCATACGGCTTTCTAGTCTCATGAAAATGGTAAAAAAAAATATAATGTAAGAAACAAATGACCATGATATAGAATTATTATGAATTAGATATAATACGACGTTTTTAAGAGATATTAATTTAGATAATTTTGTGATTTAATCAATATTCACTTTCGTTAATGTTCGTTATTTTTTTATATTCGTAAAAGCACCAACATTCGCATTGTTCGTGCGAACAAATAATTTAGGAATGGGGTTATTAAAAATTATTTGGAGATATATTTCATATCTACGTAATACAGTAATCTATGGTAATACTATTTACTAATAAACCGTCTATTTTCTTTTTACAAGGTTTACAGGGATACTTCGAAGAACTTCGAAATTCGAAGTTTGTTGCAGTTCATGCTTTAGGACGCTCCACTAAATACGGTAACCTATTTTCTATATGCAAATGAAGCCTGGAAATATATTTTTTTTTTTAGATTTCCTGCTCGCTTCTTGTCATTGTTACCACATAGGTATCTACTTGTTTATGCAACCGATATTCGCATTCGCGAAAGTTGATGACAAATAATCCCTTTCTTATTCGTGAATACTTTAAAATTAACATTCGTAACATCACTAGCAGGTACCACTTGTACATCCGTATAATACAATATTTATAATGTTCGTGACATATTGTGAACCTATGGGACAGTTTCTTTGTGATATTATGCATTTAGCACCTAATTAAGTGATAGGAAAAGGAGCATAAGTAGCATTTAACCTTTTTAACCAAAATCCTGAATTCTTCTAACTTTTAATCAGCAGAATATTCTTCTCACAATGGGTCTCTCATAGTTATAACCTACGTAAAAGGTCCAAGGATATTCTAGCATTAGACCAAATGATTTATAATAATAATGGATACAGACTGCATGATGCTCCGATGGTTTGGACATGTGGAAAGAATGCCGAACGAAAGTCTGGTTAAGAAGATATACAATGCGAAAGTGGAAAGATGTAGGTACCGGGGGAGACCGAGACTAACCTACCTGGACCAGATCGGTCATGTACTGAAGGAAGGTGGAGTCAAGAGTCTCCGAAACCGGCGAGCGTGTATGAAGAGAATTATGAATGTTGAGGAAGCGAGTGAAGTATGCAAAGATAGAGTTCTCTGGCACTCTGTTCTGTCTGCCTACCCTGCAAGGGATATGGCGTGATGATATGTATGTATGTATGTAGGGATACAGACTTCCTATATCGGAAAGCATGCGCCCTTCCGAGACACAGATTTCGCGTATGCACAGATTTCAAATTCTTCCAGAACTCTTATTTTGTTTACAGAATTCTTAGACGTGCAGATTTAAGAGGGTTGTAAAAAGTGGCTCATGTAATTTACGTTTATTACGTTCTCTTAAGTACTTTCGATTGATTCTTAGAGCGAGCTAGCGACACTAAAATCGACATTAAAGTTTGTAGTTGTTTATTTACACAAATATAAATGGACTTTTGGAATCATATAATTTTAATTTTAAACCACAAACATCTGAAGATTTAAAGGTATTTTTAGTATTCGTGACAATATTAATATAAATACTAATTTATATAATTATAATAACTACATAGTAGAATACGACGACAAGAGTACATATATAATGCCTTATAGACAGATTATACGTATCGATTCGCAGTTATAATAAACACTAAGTTAAAATACATATCGAGATATCACTTTCATTTTTAAGCAATTATATTTGTGGAACATAATGTTTCTGCGCAGTCGAGAGAAAATCCCATAGATTTGATATTGCCTATAATTTGCATATTAACTAACGGCGGTGAGATTATAGATATCCTTAATTACAACAAAACTAGGAACACAGAGAGAAAAGAAATCTACGTCTAAACATGCTGATTCTAAAATAATAATATTAACCATAATACTTACTTTTTAATGTAGGGCTTAATTGTGAAGTTTTCTTAAGATATTCCTCAAAATCCTCTAATTCATTGTTAGACATTGCCAAGCACTTAACCACACAGACTAAAGTAAGTAATACTGATAAATTTGTCAGTCCCATCCTAAGTTAACAAGCTTTTTATTTAAAACTGTATCTCATCAATGCAAACAGTGACTATTGTTTTCGCTGCTAATAATAAACCCAACTCACACGATATCTTGATAAATATATGCCATATTAACGGTATTTGAGCAATTTTATGAACATTTAATTTACTATAAATGTATTGAAGCTTGATATATACGTTTTAGTCCAATACCACACGATTTTTTGCGTTAGATAAAAGCCACCCGAGTGGGGCGAAGTTTAATATAGCTTCGGATACGACCATTTCACAAGGTGTTAGGCCGCAACTGCGGCGGAGGCGCTTGCGACAGCGTTGTGCTGGTGACAGTACCACGCGCCGGGCCACCACTTATAATAGTCGTGCAACACCAAATTGCTCAATTTGCTGCCTGCAGTCATTTTACTTAAACGTCCTCTAACAACAATAACACCAAATTGTGATTTTTGTAATTGAATGAGTGAAATAGTAAAGGGAAAGCAGTACTTGTCCGTGACGGTGAAACCATTGTAATATTGTGAACAGTTACCCTTTTGCTGAAATATTTATTTTATTTTTAAACTTTATTAATTAGATATGGTGCAAGTCAAAACAAATAACTAAGAGGTGGACGTAACAAATAAAAGCTTTTTAGGCCGGCGCTGCTGAAATAGCTTACATAAACACCGAATGTAATATATAAATGGATATTTGGTGTTAACTATGATGATTTTAAATCATTTGTATCATGGAAAAAAAAAGTCTTTTATTGATATACATATTACATATTTTATATTCTATAAATTATGTAATCTGTGCATCAATAAAAGACTTTTCTTTGACATATTCCATATATGTATAAAAGGAAAATTAACAATCATGATCTCAGCTCATATATGTCCCACTGTTGGGCTCGAGCCTCCTCCGTATTGGGAGGGAAATTGACCTACTATACCATGCTGGTCAGACGTGTTGGTTATAGGATTTTGTTTCGAGTTTTACTACTCTTGCATAGATGTTATATGCGTTTTATATCCCTTAGTAATCTCATACGATCACCCACGGGTAAGATAGGGGGGTGGTGAATTGTATTCTTACTCCGTCACCACACGGAAAATTATCAATTAAATTAATTGTCAATATTTCGGCAATATTAGCATCCAATAGCTCTTTTTAGCATTGTGTGAGTGGGTTATTTAAACGATGCCTAACTCTTATTTTCAGAGAGTATGGTAGACACAGCGAAAGAAGTATGTGGAAGTTCAAAGAAGCATAGAAACACAAATGGTGATGCATGGTGGGATGCGGAAGTGGCAGCTTCCGTAGAGCAAAAGAAGAAAGCATGGCTGGACTATGTCTCTTCTTTGAATGTGAATGACAGTATGACTGAACAGAAGAAAGAAATATATCGGCAATGTAAGAATGACACCAAGGCCTTAGTGAAAGAGAAACGTGATAGAGCAAGTATGAGTGCAGAAGATAGGCTGACTAAAAACTTCGAGGGTTACACCAAACTCTTTTGGAGGGAGGTGAAGAAGTCTCGGGGTGGTTGGTTAGCCTTCAGAATGAATAAAATAAGGTCTAAAGGTGGAGACATTCTTACACAAACACAAGACGTGTTAAGCCGATGGAGTGAATATTTTGGCGATATGTATGCGGATGCTACGGTTGGCGCCGATGTCGCATGTGGTCTAGTAGATCAACATTCGGCGACGGCGTCCTCCGATCGATGGCATCAGTATGGATGAAGTTGAATGGGCGATAAGAAGTTTGAAAAATGGTAAGGCAGCGGACATTGATATGGTGTCTGCCGAGATGATCAAGCTTGGTGGATCCTGTGTCCGGGAGGCGTTCCTGTTGCTCCTCAATTTATGTTGGAGCTTGGAAATGGTTCCCGGGGACTGGAATAGCGCAGTCATCGTGCCTTTGTTTAAAAACAAGGGTTCACGTTATGACTGCGCAAATTACAGAGCCATAGGCTTGACCAGTTTGGCAGCAAAAGTGTATGGTAAAATTATTGAAAGGAGAATGAGGATGGTGTCCGATGGTTTACTGTGTGAGACACAAGGAGGTTTCAGGAGTGGAAGGGGATGCATGGATCAAGTGTTCTCTCTACGCAACATTGTGGAGAAGCATCTGGTCCTAGGTCAGAGGGTTTTCTGCAGTTTTGTGGATCTGGAGTGAGCATTTGACACGGTTGTACGAAAGGAACTTTGGGACATTTTACCGGAGTATGATATTAACGGTAAACTGCTGCAGGCTGTGCAATCCAGTTACATGGGCTGTAGAGCCTGTGTGCGGCTGGATGATGGAATGTCACCTTGGTTTGACGTCAATATCGGCGTTAAGCAGGGCTGCGTTCTATCAGCCAGGCTGTTTATCATATATCTGGATAAATGTCTCCAAAGGTTGAACGATATGAATGTGGGAGTCCAGATGGGTGACTCAGTGGTCTCTGCTCTGCTTTATGCAGATGATGCAGTCCTGCTGGCACAGTCAGCGACTGACCTGCAGACCCTAGTCGACACAATGACAGAAGATTGTAAGAAAAGGGGTCTACGCGTGAATGTGAGCAAAACCAAAATAATGGTCTTTGAACGAGATGAAGCCAGAACAGATGTAAGAGTAACAATAGGTAATGATGTACTAGAGCAAGTGGATGAATTTGTATATCTTGGATGTGGATTTAGCCGAGATGGACGGTACACCACTGATATAGAGCGAAGAGTGAATGCGGGAAATAGAATGAACGGAGCGTTGGGGCAACTTCTCGGCAGCCACCACCTCAGCCAGAAGGCACGTGTAGCAATACATAACGCAGTGCTTGTCCCAACATTACTGTATGGAAGCGAGAGTTGGGTATGCAGAAAAGAGTATGAAAGTAAAATTAATGCGGTCGAAATGCGATCTCTTCGGCAAATCTGTGGAGTTAGGCTGACCGACCGCATTCGTAACGACGACGTAAGAGAGCGAATAGGTATGAAGGAGAGTATTGGTGTAAGGATGCGAAGGGGAATGCTCCGATGGTTCGGACATGTGGCAAGAATGCCGAACGAACGTCTGGTTAAGAAGATATACAATGCGAAAGTGGAAGGATGTAGGTACCGAGGGAGACCGAGACTAACCTACCTAGACCAGATCGGTCAGGTACTGAAGGAAGGTGGAGTCAAGAGTCTCCGAAACCGGCGAGCGTGTATGAAGAGAATTATGAATGTTGAGGAAGCGAGTGAAGTATGCAGAGATAGAGTTCTCTGGCACTCTGTTCTCTCTGCCTACCCTGCAAGGGATATGGCGTGATGATATGTATGTATGTGTAGTATAATAACTATACTATTTAATTACATATAAAATCAAAGAGAAATCCGGACATCGTTTACTTATCACTTAAATATATAGGAGGCTAATATAACTTCATATTTGGATAATATAATTTAGTTATGTTCTAAATCTACATAAAAAAAAGTTGCAGCAAAGCAGCACTATATTTGCAATTGGTGAATAATCTTCATCCTTAATAATAATATCCTTAATAATAATCTTCATCAAATAATAATAATATTCTTCATCCTTAATAATCTTCATCGCGGTTATAAATTCATTCTTGAAGATATAATTATTACGGTGTTACTCAGTAAGTCATATGACTTGACCTATATATACACTCATTTGCAAAAAAAACGGGCACCTAAGCAATGAACCATTTCAAATGTTAATATTTCTTTGTTTGATAATTATAGGTAGTTTTATCCACACAATTTGGTAAATTAATAAGAAAATAATCGTTTTCATCAGTATTTCATAAAATTTAGATACAATTTATGGGAAATAATGCTAAACCTCGCTAGTAGTGTATATTCGCTAGTAGTGCATATGCTCATGAAGTAAAAATAAAAAAGTTTTTTTGTTTGTTTTTCTTTAATAAAGTAAAAGCAGATAAATGTTTAGTATCGAGTGTGACCCCCTCTAGCTAAAATCACAGCTTGAATTCGTCTGGGCATGCTAGCGAGTATATCCCGGATACTTGCTTGCGGAATACGTTCCCACTCCGCAGTATTCACATTCTTCAGCTCTCTGATGGTCTGCGGAGCCGGGTGTACTGATCTCACACGCCGTTTCAGAACGTCCCAGACATGCTCTATGGGATTGAGGTCGGGACTTCGAGCTGGCCAATCCAAACGACGAATGCCGACCTCTTGCACATACGCATTAACATCGCGGGATCGGTGGGCGCGAGCATTGTCGTCCATAAAAATCGAGTCTTCACCTAGAGCGGCCAATGCGGGTTGTGCATGAGAAATTGGAACTTCCGTTATGTATCGATGCCCAGTCAGTGAGCCGTTTTCAATGAAGACTAACTCTGTACGATCCATTGAATTTATTCCTGCCCAAAACATAACAGAGCCCCCACCATAAGGTGTGATTTCTTCGAAACATGCCTCTGCAAAGCGTTCTCCTTGTCTTCTTAGCACTCGCCGACGTCGATCTTCACCGAACAGAGATATCCTGGCTTCATTCAGAGAACAAAACCCTATTCCAATCGTCTTGAGTCCATGATTCACAATTTCTAGCGAACCTAAGCCTGTGAACTCTGTGCTCACGGAGTAATTTGGGGCCGCGGGCCGGGCGGTGACTGCGTATATTGGCAGCGAGAAGCCTCC
Organism: Lymantria monacha; assembly: GCA_905163515.2. Taxonomy (NCBI): domain Eukaryota; kingdom Metazoa; phylum Arthropoda; class Insecta; order Lepidoptera; family Erebidae; genus Lymantria; species Lymantria monacha. The sequence goes on from LR991082.1 coordinate 23,635,527, forward strand.
TCCTGACCGTCCATAGACTAATATGCACATTTCTTACTTCTTGGAGGTTGTTCTTAAGATCCACATACGAAGATTTGCGATTTCTCAATGCGCGACTCACAAGAAAACGATCATCCCGTGGTTGGGTACATGGTTTTCTTCCAGAACCAGGCCTTCTCTCGACGGAACCAGTCTCCTGATATCGCTGCCAGGTCCTTTAGACTGTCGAGCGACTAACATTTAGCCTCCTAGCCACGAAACATTGGCTGCAACCCTCTTCAAGCAGCGCGATAATTTTGGTAGCTTTTACCACTTTATCTACCATTTTTGATACAGCCAAACAGCATTAAATAAAGCTTTGACAGTCAAGGATATGAAATTAATCGATAAAAATTGAATAAAAGTTATGAAAGTCGATGTTAACTTCTGGAACTTCGCGCCAAAAATGTAGGATAAAAAGGGGTTTTCTATAAAAATGAACATCAAATGGGACTTTTGGCGGGAATCTAAAACGTCATGTTGTGCTCTTGTATTATATTCGATATCTTAGTGTTTTAACGTGTTATATTAGATAATTTTTATGGTATTTTATGTAATATGATGTGACAGAACAGCTGGGATGTAGTGAATATCATATAAAAGTGCTTTACAACGTTTTCGTTTTCCATCAAAATTCCTACAACATACCATTAACAGTGTCACCATAGCACTGTTGATGGCGACAATTCGACTGACTGACAGACAATGACTAACCTGAAGAGATTAAGAACGTGAAGATAATTATAACTCGACACTGGCAAAAATGGCTCGTATAAGTAGCTGATTGCCAATACATAAAAAGAAGAAGAAGAAGAACATCAAATGAAAAATTGAATTTAGAACGTACTTTTTTAAATACCACAGCATTTTTAAAACCGGCCAGTAACGTGTACAAACGATTGAAACCTTTTTGGTATTGTATCTTTTTAAATATGAATGAAAATCAAAACCGCCCGTTTTTTTTGCAAATGAGTTTATATATATATAGGTAAGATATGTATGGTATATTAGGTATGGATGCCGAAGTGGTGGAAAAAAGCTGATAACATCTCAGCAAGAGAAGGAAAACTTGAAATAAAACCAAGTACCAACGCGCCTGACCAACGTGACATATTACATCAATTTGCCTCCCATTGTAGAGGAGGTTCGAGCTCAGCAGTGAGAGGTATATAAGCTGAGATGATGATGATGATGACGATGGTTAATAGATATAGTACAATAAATACGAAATGATGTGTTCTTTTTTAAACCCGTAAATATAACAATGTCTGCTCGAGCCACTACCACAATGAAATGATAATTTGCCTGATATGTCACGCTGATTAAGCGAATTAACATCAGGCATCTTGCAACACCCGCAAAAAAGGAAATATTAGGGACATTTCCTATTCCGATAATTACCCGCCATAAATCCATCAGCCTACCGATGTTCCGTGTTAGACTTAGACCTCTTTAAAGGAGGAAAAACCACACTACCACGCTTACCAGGCAAGTTGTTCATCGCATATGGTATTAAAAGTATCCCTGGTGATTACTGCTGTCTATTCTAGTGGTGATTCCTCGGTTTTTTTTACGACACCCACGTGAAAGTCTAGGACGGTGACTTCGTATTTTTAGTCCATCATAGATGTGAATATTTTAATTTAATACCAAGTTATAGTTTCGTTTTTTTTTTTTGGGACTAATCCCACCACACATTCTCACCATTGTAACTCCTGTAAGCCAGGATCCACAATGGTCTCCATAAAAGACACTGAGGTTTAACCCTCAGGAAGTCCGGGGAAACGCTTTTAGTTATCTTGGGACCTGCAACAAATTTAATTAAAAAAGAACAACAGGAGGAGTTGAAGAATTTCCACTTTCCTCCTATGCAAAGCGGGAGACATAAAGCAAAATTGGTTAATAGGCCAATAGAAAAGAGGATGTAATAATAAGTGAAGCGTAGCAGTACAGCACCATGGATATGACAGAGCTTAAGGAGCGTATATGTGAGCCTTAAGTTTGATTACAATAGTAGGTATGGCAGAAGCGCCTGAACGCACGGCAATATAGTATTACATAGTTTAGTTATGACAAAAATATTTGTAACGCCTTCAGCATTACATACTTGTGTAGAATTAAATGCTTATCATTTCCAGAATAAAAGCATATACGTCCCATTAATGCTCGAGTCTCCTCTATATTGGGAGTGGAATTGCCCCACTATTCTAAGTGATTTCTTACTTTATTACCCGCTTTATACCCTTTACTTATTTTTTATACCTTTTTTTTGAGGCAACGGCGTCCGGGGCGACGGAAAGGGGACGTACGGCCTATAAACCAACAAGTTCCCCGTCGCAATTGGACCCACCACTGGAAACCATTCCTTGAGATCCACGTCCGGCCCGGGGAGTTACATTTGACAGACAGACAGATTTGTATTTTTCTACCATCACTATAAGGATAACAATTATAATGATTATAAAATATATTGTATAATCATTATATGTAGGTGCATAGTTTATTTATAATAGACTATTATCGTCTCTTGCACGTTGCTGTGCAATCTTCAATGCCATTGCCGGCTGCCGAAAATGTATATAATCTTAAGAATGCAAAAAGTGGTTCTGATTTTTCTGTCCTTGTCTGTAATCAGGTCGATCTCGATATACAAATTAGCGTGACTATGACGATTCATTATAATAATCTGACACAGTTACCTGTCTATTATTATTAGGTGTTAGTGTACTGGTTTAGAAAGTTAATTAATTTTCAGGTTCTTTTAAATATTTTCATTATTTTTTAATTCTTTTGTAATCAAAACCTTGTTCTCCTATTCTCGGTAAACTATTTTAAATTGTGTGTGTTTACAATATAACTATATTGTACATTACTGCAGCGGCCAGCAAAAGAGGAATTGATGGACGAACGTGTAAACGTGTGTAGGTACGTAAGTCCATCAATTCCTAGTTGTGACCAAGGCGTGCATAGTGCTTTTCTCAAATAATGCGTGGAAATTAAAACTATACAGTACTAAGTAGAACTATATATATATATATATATATATATATATATATATATATATATATATATATAACGATCAACGAACAACACATTTCACGTGCTAAAAGGTTCATTTGTTTTTTTTTTTTCATTATGAAACAGGTTTCTTATTCAAGCCAGTTCGAAATTCAAATAAAACTCTGATAAGTTGCCTCCATGTTTTGAAGTAACAAATCGTTCCATTTTTAAAATACACGATAGATATGAATTTACATGTATATTTATTTGCTCGCTAAAACACGACAGATATGGATTTTCATAATTTTTTTGCCAGGCGCTGCTCGCAAGTAATTGGTCAGTACAGCAATTTCGATTTATCTCAAAGAAGGTTGTCAAAATAACGCTCAAATTTCCAAGCATGTTTGAGAAATAGTACATTACTGCAGCGGCCAGCAAAACAGGGGTTGATGGACGTACGTGTAAATTTGGGCCGAGGCATAGCCGAGGTACATATACGTAAGTCCATCAATTCCTAATTGCGGCCAAGGCTTGTGTAGTACTTTTCTCAAGTAATGCGCGGAAATTAAAACTAAGTAGTATTAAGTGGAACTGTATACATGACGAACAACGATCAACATTTTTCACGTGCTAAAGGGTTCATTTGTTTTTTTTTTTTCATTAACAAACAGCTTTCTTTTTCAAGCCAGTTCGAAACTTAAATAACACTCTGATAGGTAAATCGTCTCCTCGCTGACTATTTTTTGAAGTAACAAATCGTTCCATTTTAAAATACACGGAGAGTTTTTGGCGGGAATCTAAAACGTCATGTGGTGCTCTTGTATTATATTCGATATCTTAGTGTTTTAACATGTTATATTAAATAATTTTGATGGCATTTTATGTAATGTGATGTGACGGAACTGCTGAGATGTAGTGAATATCATATAAAAGTGCTTTACGACGTTTTCGTTTTTCATCAAAATTCTCACAAGATACCATTAACAGTGTGGCCATAGCACTGTTGATGGCGACAATTTGACTTACTGACGGACAATGACTAATCTGAAGACACTAAAAACTTGAAGATAATTATAACTCGACACTGGCTCATTTAAGTAGCTGATGGCCAATACATAAAAATAAGAAGAAGCAGAAATACACGATAGATATGAATTTACATACATATTTATTTGGCCGCTAAAACACGACAGATATGGATTTTCATACATTTTTGCCGGCCGCTGCTCGCATGTATTTGGTCAGTACAGCAATTTTGATTTATCTCGAAAAAGGTTGTCAAAATAATGCTCAAATTTCCAAACATGTTTGAGAAAATAATATATTTGTCAAATCACAATTCATTAAGGACGTATGCTAGACAATTTTGTTGTATACTAACGTATTTTACAGAAAATTATTATTATAACAATATAAATCGTTGCTATAATTTACAAAAAAAAATCTATAAACCTTTCGCAAGAAGTTTGTGGTTAATAATTTTTGTCATAAAAGTAATATTTTTAAAGCCATTCATGGCAAAAAAAAACCAATGGTCAGTTGGAATTTCACCAATATGAAACTACTATTATCTTATTTGTAATAATTGATTACCCTGTAACGTTATAGATGTAGACTTTTGTTGATATTAAATGAACCGAAACGGATACATTAACAGTGATAAGAACTATTTCCTAAGAAGAAGGTTACAGCATACTTCTATGTGCAAACAACAGATCAACAAGACTTTAATAAAAAACTATTAAGAAATCTACGTTTTTATGTGTTTAACAATTTAAAAGTAATGTTGGAATGAACTATTGTTACTGTTAGTGCCTTCTCCAACTTTGGCTGAATCCCGAACCAATATATTTTTTAGTTATAGAGAGATGCAAAGGAATTTTCCACGGTAAAGACTACAGTGCCTAGCTGTTCGGGTGCAGCAATAAGCAACAACTCCCACGTAATAAATAATTTGTTTTGATTTGACACAGTACCAGCAACCAACATCCTTGCTGAATATAATTATCATCTATCAAAATGTTCACCCAAATAATCGTTCATATGCCAAAACAAATTACAATTAGGAAATAATAACTAGTTACTATTAGTTAAATTCATCAATCCTAGTTTTAATAATTGGGACACGGAAATATGTATTGTTGAGTTATTCTTCAAACTTTCTCAGTATATTCTCGAGAAAATTTAGAAAATAATAACAGGCAGTAAACGCTTTCCCAATTATGTGGAATTTAAAAATTATATGGCGCAATGTGGAAATGTAGATATTACCACTTCGGAGATAGATCGTCATCATCATCATCCTGCACCGAAATAAATTACTTGGGATTGGCATGTGTGTACTCTTCCACCATCGTACATATTGCAAGTTCTGGCAATAGTTTTATGAACAGCCGCCTGCCTAACGTCAAAAACGTATAAAATGTATTATTTGACAAGACGGCATCAGGTAGAGTTGGTCGAGGTCATGTGAAGCTCCTATTCTTCTTTTATGACACCCACGAGCAATGTAAGATTTGGGAGTATTCGTAGCCGCCACCGCATAGTATAACTACACGAATACATGTGAAAACTATAAAATAAAACGACAGTAAGACATAGGCTTTCCTATGTGGGGATAATGTCATCATCCCCACACTTGGCGCTAAAATTGGCGATCGAAGTTAGTATTATTAATTTCTCAGAAAAGTGCAGCTGCCTATTCTCCAGAGGATGACTTAGGTGATTTTTATGATTCCCAGATGATTCACTAACCAGTGAAACCTGGTATCCTTTTTTTTTTTAAATGACACCGCCCAATACTATGAAAATAATCCTTGTGTGGGGGACTTTACAAACATATAATTAACGCAGACAAATTACACACAGACTCAGAACAACAGTTTTTTCGATCGCACAAAGTATTTTCCTGCGTAGGAATCGAAACCATGGCAATGGCATGGAAGGTCGGTATCTTAAGCACTACGCCATCTGTGCACTGTCCTTAACCTTTTACTATACAGAGCAAGACAATAAATCATTCCAAGAAAATCAAGACGGAGAATATCAATATTTTTTTTTATTACTTATGGTGGCAAACGAGCAAGCAGCACACCTGATGGTAAGTGTCACTGCAGCGCATGGTCCTTTACAATACCAAGGGTATAAGCTTAGGTCGCTGCCTACCAATAAAATCCCCAAACCCACCCAGTTGGGCTTCCGGCTCTCTCGCTCACCGAACGAAGCGCACTAGCACATTGCCATTACTCAGACGTCGATCTTCTGCGAGAGTGTGGTACTACCCAGGACGGACCGGCCCGCGGCTGTAGACAGAAAACTATCAACAGCGTGGTCCTACCACTATTAAATAATGGATAAGGACAATATAATAGATGATTTGATAGTATTTATTATTTATTCAATATTACGTTAAACAACCAAGTTAAATAAGTTGATATAATTTATTATCATTTCTACATAAGTTTACAATGGACATTCATTTGTCAAGTATTATATATGTGTCATCTTGGTCCTCGACTGATTCTTCTTCATGAGACGACTCGCAATACATCCTTGTCAATTTTATTATATCGTCTTGTGAGAGACCATTTCTCTGTCCAATAACAACATTCGGCTGAAATATAATATAATAAATATAAATGAATTATTACAACAAATTCACCGTACTTTGTTGGAATAAACCGTAGCAGAAACCAACTATATTTAGAAGTGGTTGCTTTAAATCGCTACATAGCGTGTAGCGATTTAACACCGACTCTGACAACGGCGAGCAATGAAGGGGACAAATAGTCGCAGACGTATAAATTTGTGACATTTTTATATAGCAAAACTTGTCCCGTCTTAGTATTACAAGTTCTCTAAATAAATAATAAATGGCCTATTTATTGGATAACTTAAAACATTTCTAGAATCTGAAAACGTCATGTGGTGCTCTTGTATTATATTCGATATCTTAGTGTTTTAACGTGTTATATTAGATTATTTTGATGACATTTTATTTAATGTGATGCGGCGGAACTACTGGGATGTAGTGAATATCATATAAAAGTACTTTACAAGGTTTTAATTTTCCATCCAAATTCCCACATGATACCATTAACAGTGTGGCCATAGCGCTGTTGATGGCGACGATTTGACTAAGACAATGACTAACACGAAGAAACTAAAAACGTGAAGATAATTATAACTCGAGATTGGCTCATATAAGTAGCTAATTGCCAATACATAAAAAGAAGAAGAAGAAGAAGAAAACATTTCTTCAAGATCTTAATAGGAAAAAAAATATTATTATACAATTATATTCTTTACCTGTTTAGGAATAATGGTGTTATTTCCATTCTTAGAAAACGCCTTCTCTGAATAATGCATCACGCTGTCGTAATCATATGGTACTCCGTAATCAGTTACAGTTTTATGACTTTGTTTTTCAAAGTTATGTTCAGTACCTGCAACGTAATACTAGTTACACACAAAAAAGAGCAGAGAGAGAAAAAATAGATGAAGAGATATTTAGATTATTTCTTCTCTTACACTAATGTTATCTTCTGGCGTCCCTTAGTCAACTTGTACGGTCACCCATAGCAAATGTAGACGTGTAGACTAAGGTTCCATTGCAATGTTAGTAAACTATTATTACATTAGATCAAATGAATATTTAAGTAACGACTAAATTAAGCAGGGGTAGTATGTTATTGTATCATCATTCAGCTTTTAGCAGTCCAATGCTAGTCGTAGACCTCCTCTATAAATTAATGGGATACCGTAATCGTCACCTCGTTTAACGATCGCAGTGAACTGTTATACATTGCCCATGAGAGAGGTGCTTCCCACTCTTCTGATGCACTCAGATCCTCTTAGCCGATTTTATGACTCCCTTGGTAAGGGACGATGATAATAGCTTTCAGGGCCGCGCCGACTCTCCACAGCGCCAGTGTGCGAAACCTATGGAGCGCCCTTCTTTTTAACGAATATTAATTTTTTCAACAATTTTGACCGAAATATGTTCTACAGTTTTATATATTTAGATAGGTAAAATTAAAAAAAGATGTTAAAGTTTCAAATTCAGCCTCGACATCTAACATTTCAGCACTTTTCATGACATCATTTACAATTTCTTCAAAATTTTAATTTTTCTAATTAACAAATTTTGATCAAAAACTTTTTTGTTTAATTAAAGTAACTTGCATATTCATATCGATGGACTGCAGAATTTTGCTCATAAAATTTACTTTTGTCAATATAATATGCCAAACATTTAGTGAACAAATGTATGAAAAGGAGCATTTTTTTTTTCTAGAACGTTTAGCGTCATATTTTGCGTTCTGATCATATGAATATTTCCATTTGATATTTCATATAAGGCATCATAAATTTCTGGTAAATTTGTAAACAGCGGTTTGATAGCATCTATTCTGCTTGACCATTTTGTTTCAGACAATGGTTTCAGGTCAGATATATGACGTATTTTTCTTAATAAATTCCATCTTTTGGTATAGGAGGAAAAATATATTAAAACTTCTACTTATGAATTTGAATTGTCATAGCCCTATCTCCTTAAATTCTTTATGTTCAAATTAATTTTGTCTAGTTTTTATATTATAAATGACGTTAATCTAGCGCCAATACAAATCAAATTAAATCTTTATTTTATAACTAGCTTTTGCCCGCGGCTTCGCTCGCGTTAAGAAGTCTTATTATTAATTAGGTATACTTTTTGCGTTTCTATAAACTTCAAACTATTAATCCTGCTGCTATTAACTCACAAAATCAGCCATAAGTAGCATTTTTCATCATATCAGCAAAATATTCGTCATATGTTACGTAGTTATCAACATTCCTGTCGTGGGTCATAATTGAAAACTTGCTCCAGTCATTAACCACATATCTGTCAATTTCTGAACGCACCTCCATCGCTCTATCTTGTGTTCCGTACATTAAATAAGAGAGAGCACGAAACAAACATGCACCGTCACCAACAATAGGGACGACAGTACATTCTTCAACTTCTCCATTAACGTTCAGATTTTCTTTAGCCATTTTAAAAAAGTCTAACCGACTAAACCTATACTTAAACCAAACGAAAATTTATCTGATATATGACAGTATGACTGACATACTGATCTATCAACGCACAGCCCAAACATTAAAAACATAATCCAATTTTTTACACACGCTAAACAAAAATAAAGCTGCAAAAACTATACATACATACATATCATCACGCCATATCCCTTGCAGGGTAGGCAGAGAGAACAGAGTGCCAGAGAACTCTATCTTTGCATACTTCACGCGCTTCTTCAACATTCATAATTCTCTTCATACACGCTCGCCGGTTTCGGAGACTCTTGACTCCACCTTCTTTCAGTACGTGACCAATCTGGTCTAGGTAGGTGAGTCTAGGTCTCCCCCGGTACCTACATCCTTCCACTTTCGCATTGTATATCTTTGTAACCAGACGTTCGTTCGGCATTCTTTCCACAATACCTAATTAATAATAATACTACTTAACGCGAGCGAGGCCGCGGGCAAAAGCTAGTCGTCAAATATAATCCGCTAGATATATTATCTATGCACTATGCACAAAAATGGTTAATTCAAAGTTCTCTCCAAAATAACTCAATGTATACAGGCGCTAGCATACAGAAATTCGTATATTTTAAACTGAAAAGTTAATAATCTTATATAGCCTGCATCTCAAAATGCTTTCTTAGGGGATGCCTACGTTATAGTAGCTTTATGCATGCAAAGTCTCAGCCCGATCAGTTTAAAATTGACAAAGTTTCATATAAACTTTCATCCCCTATTTTATCCTCTTGGGGCTAGAATTAATCAAAATCCTTTCTTAGCGGATGCCTAAGTCATAATATCTACCTGCATGCCAAATTTCAGCCCAATCCGTCCAGTAGTTTGGGCTGTGCGTTGATATATCACTATGTCAGTCAGTCAGTCACCTTTGAGTTATATGTATATATTTAGATTGTATCGATAATTGGACAGAAAGCTAGAAAATGCTCTCTTATTTCCAATATTCTAGTTTCTGTGTTAAAATTGACAAATTATTTTTAATTTGCTCTACATGTGAAACGTCAGGAGTAAAATCTAGTATTATTGAAAAATATTTAATAATCCTTACTTCCTTACTAATATTGATGTGTGGTAGCGGTTACGAATACTACCAACCCTTACTTTGCTCCTGGATGTAGTAAAAGACGACTAAGAACCTTATAATGACCTGGGCCAACTCCATCTGATGCCGTTTGGTCAACAATTACATTCCCAAGGAGGGTTGACGTCTGGCAGGCGGCCGGTCATAAAACTATTGTCAATAACTTTTACAATATGTACTATGAAAAAGAGTACATATTGTATCGACTCCAAGTAATTGGGATAAGAGTAGGAGAATGATGACTTCCTTACTAATATTATAAATGGGAGAGTAACTGTCTATCTGTCGCGCTTTCACGCCGCATTGAACGAACAATAAACGGATTTAAACGAAATTTGGTACACAGATAGTCTAGAACCTGAGAAAAGAAGGACATAGGGTACTTTTTAATGCGAAAAGGGGTAAGGGGATGAAATGTTGTATGAAATTATCGTCATTATTAAAGCCAGAAGCTTAAAACTTATTTTTAAATAATTGATTAGATATAAATAAATATGACATTCAAGGTTTGTAAACATTAGACGTGGAGGCCAATGTCCAATCGATTAGATATAAATAAATAAATAGATATAAATATGACATTCAAGGTTTGTAAACATTTTATCTTTAACCCCTTAAGGTTAAAATAAAAATTGGGGATGAAAGTTTGTATGGCAATTCTAGAACGATGAAACTATTTCTTTGGCTTTTGATTAAACATAAATAAAAATGTCATTACGCTGACCAGCAGCGATCAGTAACTCTGCGAGGAACTATACCGCGCAGCTCAGATCCGTGGTTGGCTCCATACATAACTGTTGTGTGCAGTGATAAACTTTTTATTATATGTTTTTATGGTATCTCATCGTATATCATTTTTTATAAATAAATTAAATATAAATTTTATTTTGTTAGTTTCTATATTTGTCTAATTATTTCTTAACTAAGTAAAAATACGATTCAAAATAAGTTCATAATATGATTTTGTATTAAATGTCTCTTGAGTATGTTTTGCTAATTCTTTTACTGTAACCTTTTTTTTTCTTATTTAAGTAGTTTTAAATTAGTTTCACCTACAAAGATATTCCTTAAGTTTCGTATGAGAGCATTACCTTATTTTTTTTTTCTTTTTTTTTTCTCGCTGTGGAAACGCAGTTACGCGCTATCCCCCGCCTGTGACAGACGGGGGGCAGTGTGGGACTTACCGGCCAACTGAACAGTCTGACCGGAATACCCACTAAAACCACAGCGGCCCCTTCCGCGCTTTTACGAGACGCCGGAGAGATCGTCTACTGACATTCGATCCCCGACGCCCCAACGCTTGGCCTTCTGGCTACGCCCTGTCACCATTCATGGCAGCGGGAGGAGTTGCGCATACCGGCGCCTCCTCACAGAAGGAGGCCATTGACGACCAGCATCTGTCGCTGCCAAGCATCTTCGAGATGATAGTCGGCAGCGACAGGTCTCCCCAATGACCACCGACAGGACGTGGCGCTGGGGCCCCCAGGCGAGGCATATCTCCAGAGTGTGACGCGCATCGTCTACTGGTGCGCCACACTCATGACATCCTGGGGCCCCTTCTCTTCCAATTCTGTGCAGGCACTTACCGAAGACCCCGTGTCCGGTAAGCACCTGCACCATCCTAAAGCTTAGGCTGCCGTGCCTTCTATTAATCCAGCAGTGGAGATGCGGCGCAACCGCCTCCACAGTCCCCCGCCCTGCTACGGGGGACTCCAGTTCTTCTCTCCACCGCCGGATGACACCCCTTCGGGCCACTTCCAGTGCTCTGCCCAGTCCCCTTACGGAGTCTTGCTCGTCGTCGGCTCGCGCCGCGACGCGGAGCCGATAGGCCTCAGCCAGTGCCTCAGCCACAAGTGGCCAAGGCGATGAGAGCATTACCTAGATTAACATATAGGATTCTTTTATCTCGGTGAAGTGTTAAATAAAGTAATATGTATAATAGTTCAAGTTTGGGCAAGTAAACTTTACGCGGGCGAAGCTGCGGGCAGAAGCTAGTTTGATATAAATTACTGAAATTTAGCATTTAATATGCTTAATTATTTATAAAACCCGATTACGAAGCGAAAAATGATTCAGATTTCAAAAATATGCCGACTTATCTTGTGGATTAAATTCAAAATGAAACAATTAATCGGTAACCAAATTCAAAATTATTTTAAATTTATATCAAACTATTTATAAAACCCGATTACGAAGCGAAAAATGATGTCACAAGCGGGATTCGAACCCGCGCCTATTGGGATTCCGGCCCAATCGTGCTGCCACTACACCACCATGACTTATTGTAGGACATGCAAATTGCGCTTCGTATCATATTTACGTCTTAAGGTGACGGTATGCCATCTACCCGACAATGTTTACACAATGTTATAGGCTTAATACTTCAAACTTTGCAGTTAGAATTGTGTTAAACGATGACACAACCTTGTTATTTAAATTACTGAAATTTAGCATTTAATATGCTTAATTATTTATAAAACGCAATTACGAAGCGAAAAATGATGTCACTAACGGGATTCGAACCCGCGCCTATTGGGATTCCGGCCCAATCGTGCTGCCACTACACCACCGTGCCTTATTGTAGAACATGCAAATTTCGCTTCGTATCATATTTACGTCTTAAGGTGACGGTATGCCATCTACCCGACAATGTTTACACATTGTTATAGGCTTAATACTTCAAACTTTGCAGTTAGAATTGTATTAAACGATGACACATCCTTGTTATTTAAATTACTGAAATTTTTATTTAAATTGTTTTAAATTGTTATTTAAATTACTGAAATTTAGCATTTAATATGATTAATTATTTATAAAACCTGATTACGTCATCGTTTGCAGCACGATTGGGCCGGCCAATAGGCGCGGGTTCGAATCCCGCTTGTGACATCATTTTTCGCTTCGTAATCGGGTTTTATAAATAGTTTGATATAAATTTAAAATAATTTTGAATTTGGTTACCGATTAATTGTTTCATTTTGAATTTAATCCACAAGATAAGTCGGCATATTTTTGAAATCTGAATCATTCGTTACTCGTCGTATATGTTCCAGTCAATGAAAGATCAAATTTGCCTAACATTCAATACATTTTAAAAATTAACATTGTTACGGTCGTATAATTTTTTATATTTAGAAATTGGACTTATATATTATTCTTTTGATTACATCGTACCAGCGCTGCTTTTCAACCTCTAAAAGTTTTTTTTTTTTTCAATACTATCAATAATGCTTTTATTTTTAAGAGCGTGACACAAATCTGTTCATTTTTTAATTATTGAAATGAACACAATATTTCTCATGTCTGCTGTAATATAAAGCTGAGCTGAGCTGAGCTAATATAAAGATGTTTCCAACCACTAATGCCCTCGGATAATTTATTTTTAAGTTTTAATTCAAATAGCTTGCAACAAAAGCAATAAACGGCATTTTTGGACACTGAATACAGCAGCCACTCTCTATGTTACTTTTCACCGTATCCTAAATGCCTTTCACAATATTACTCGGAAAATTTTCGCCCCAAAGAGTCACGCGGCAAATTATACTGTTTAATTTGCTTAATCGTATTTTCTATTAACTACTGGATCAAAGTATTAAAAATTATGGCCAGAGGTTTTTTTTTATTGTTTATGGTGGCAAACGAGCAAGCAGCATACCTGATGGTAAGTGTCACTGCGTCCCATGGACTTTTGCAATACCAAGAGTTATACTACCCCGGAAGGACCGGCCCGCGGCTGTGGCATGAAAACTGTCAACAGCGTGGTCCTACCACTAATAGAGTGCAGGGCTATCTTTGGAAAAAGTTGGTATTGTTGACAATAATTTTCTTGGACGCATAACGTTTATTTATATTAGTTGTATTTTTATTGCACACATTTTCGATTGAATAATTGATCAATTGTTTTGGCGCTGCCGTCCCTTAAAGTCGAGGAATCCCTGTGACCCCACTCCGCTTGCGTCGGACGTAGTATCGCACACTCACGGCGGTTTTCTTTTGATATTAACGCTGAGATCGTAATTAATGTAAACTAAAACTCAAAGCGTAAACTTAAACGGCTTGGCCGTGATGGCATTCCTATCCCATCGTCCCAGCGGAAATGTTACATACATATGTCAAAGAATTATACGTGCGTTGGTACTTTAGAAATTAACTGGTGATTTCATGGCTGGGGATGCCGTATTGTAATATTCAAGTAACATTAAACCAGTGAATTAGTGTCGATCCGATGCTGAAATCACTAAATTATCGACCGCGAGCATTATCAATATGCGAAAATTTATTATATAGCCAATATAATTAGTATTTACTTCAAATTACTAAAATTTTTAGCATTTAATATGCTTAATCCAATCGCCCAATCGTTTTTTCGTTTCGTAATCGGGTTTTTATAAATAGTATTTACTTACCTGGTGTAATATTTTCCCATACAATAGTAACGTAATCGTCTCTATTATATGTGCTCTGCATATGATGAAAGCCGAGCGTATGCAACATTTCGTGCACTATAGTACCATGCTTAAAACAACCTTTAGCTAGGTTAAGCACTTGTCTTAAATCTTCTTCAGATGACGAATGATGACCTGGTTTAATGTAACCAACGTGTGAGAAACAGCCATGCTCCGAACCCTAAAAGTCGAACATAATGACATAATATACCGTTAATATTTATTAAACTTTCATTGACAGCTGTGTGGTAGTGGCTACAAACTACTAGCAACCCTTATTTTGCTCGTGTATGTCGTAAAAGACGATTAAGAACCTTATATCGACCTGGGCCAACTTCAACTGATGCCGTTTGTTCAACAATTATATTACTAAGGAGGCAAGACGGTCATAAAACTATTGCCAATAACTTTTCATATGTGTAAGTACGATGGAAAAAGAAATGGAAGAGAGAAGATAATAATGAATTGATAGCAGTAATGTATCTGTACCATTTTTTACATCTCCAAGCCTGTATTGCCTTAAATATATAATGGTTGACTTTAATTTTATACACAGCGACTACTATTTTTTTTTTATTTTTATAGCTTATAGCGGCAAACGAGCAAGCAGCATACCTGATGGAAAGTGTTACTGGCGCCCAGGGACCTTCGTAATACCAAGGACACAGCTAAGCCGCTGCCTACTAATACAAACCCTAAACCCACCCAGTTGGGCTTCCAGCTCTCTCGCTCACCGTACAAAGCGCAACAGCATATTGCCATTACTCAGACGTCGATCTTCTGCGAGAGTGTGGTACTACCCCGGACGGACCAGCCCGCGGCTGTAGACAGAGAACTATCAACAGCGTGGTCCTACCACTTTTCGAAAATTGCGGAGATTATGACAATAACAATTTGCGATTTAATATAGGATGGTTGAAACGGATTTCTCATAGGCGTGGGTTCCAGTTCCATCTGTGACAATCATTCTTCGCTCGTAAACAAGTAGGTAGTAGTAGCCTGCTAATCTCAATATCATCTCTTACATGATCATGTTTCGCTTTTTACATCGCACTTATTTATGGTGCGACTAACCTTGTTAATTTCATCATCATCATCTCAGCTGATATACGTCCCACTACTGGGCTTGAGTCTCCTCCTGGGATGGAAATTGACTTACTGTATCACTATAGTCAGACGTGTTAGTATAGGGATTTATTTCAAGTTTGCCTTGTCTAGCAATGTTGGTCTATTCATACCATATATCTACCTTAGCCGTCTTTTACAACAACTACGAGTAAAAGACGGAGTGTTGAATTGTATTCTTACTCCATTAGCACACGGAAAATTTTCTCGCCCATTTCTCGTCTGAACATAAGTATATAATCTCAAATTTGAAAAAAAATCAACAAAAACTTACTTGTATAATGACGGCATGTTCATCCTCAGTCTTCCTTTTGTGAAATGTAATACAACTTTTATTTGCAATTTCAACAAGCGCATCCTTAATCATATTAATTTGCTCCTCGTCTAAGAAGTTTAAATAACATTAATTTGGTTGGTTAATCAATAGAATTTATTTAATTATCTCAATTACTTGGAGTCAACGCAATATGTAGGTACGCTTTCATTGCACATATTACAAAAGTTATTGGCAATAGTTTTGATCGGTCGCCTACCTGACGTCAACCCTCCCTGAGAGAGTTATTGTTAACCAAACGACATCAGATGGAGTTGACCCAGGTCGATTATTGCCGCGGAGCGGATACGTGAGGCATTTGCTTCTGCAGACTCGCTCCGTAGGCGGCGGCCAGGAAGGCGGCGCCGTTACGCGCATCTCCTCCCGCCGCCTTGACTGTTGACTAGACGTGGCCAGATGGCCTAGCGTTGGGGTGTCGGGGATAGAATGTTAATAGACGATCTCTCCGGCATGCCGTAAAAGCGCGGAAGGGACCGCTGTGGTTTTAGTGGGTATTTCGGTCGAACCAGCTGACCGGCGAGTCCCACACACCCCCTCGTCTGTCACCGGCGAGGGCTAGTGCGTAAATGCATTTCCACAGCGTGAAAAAAAAAAAAAAAAAAAAAAAGGTCTATTAATGCTCTTAGTTATCTTTTAAAGCATCCACGAGTAAAGCAAGATTTGGTAACGTTCGTAGCAGTTACCAGTTACATAAGTTACAGCAATTTATATAATTATGTCGAACACTTATATGTGTACATACTCGTATAAATTATTCAATTATTTCTGTGTGGTAGCGACTACGAATACTACCAACCTTTACTTTGCTCATGGATATCGTAAAAGACGACTAAAAGCCTTATATCGACTTGGGCCTATGACTGTGGGCTATCTGATGCCATTTGGTCAGCAAATGCATTCCCAAGAGGGTTGATGTCAGGCAGGCGGCCGGTCATAAAACTATTGCCAATAACCTTTGCAATACGTAGAAAGAGGGATATATATTGCGTCGACCCCAAGTAATTGGGACAAGAGCAGGAGAATGATGATGATGATGATGATATAATTAATATTCAAATTAATGATACTACCACCTATTTAAACTCAATGATTAAAATCCAGCTCTTCATAGCGACAGCTGAACGCAGGACCTGTCGATTGTGATTGGTTTGATTGATCTGAATGTAACTTTTTGCAACAGTGCCCTCTTGTGAAGGCGAAGCTATGACAGTCAGATCCATACACGACTATTACATGTCGATAGAGAGAGACTGAAAAATGAGACTTGGCTGCGAAATTACTAGCCAGTCTTTCTCGGGGTGTGTCAACAACATAGGTGATCAACAGCGTCAAGAACTCAAACGTGGTTCTCGCCACCCACATTCAAACCTATGGCATAGGGACAACATCACGCAGTGCGCTAAGAGATCGCTCAGAGATAGATTCCCGAAAGAGTAACTTGCCAGGCGGTACAGTTGAAGGACCATTACAAGTGGTCATCTCCAAAGATGAAAATGTTGCAAGACGGATTATTTGTTGCCGCACTATTGTCACTCTGGACCGTCGGGCCATTTGCATTTAAACCATAGAATACAGCAAAAAAAAAATCATCGGTCAAAAATATTATTATGTTATACTAAGATGAAAATATCTGAATAAGAAATGTGAAGTGTGAAATCCGTCGTATCCAATAGGATGTATAATAATACAAACCTGTAAACTATAGAATTACTAGACCTTACTTTGTATTCCAATCAATGCAGATAACCGCAAACATAAACCGTTATATCCTACATACTATAATTATCCTAGGAATACATTATGGTGTTATTTTTAACACACGTATAATGAGCAGTTATCATGTAACATGCGAAAGTAGCAATAACGGTCGCTATGCAATTTATACATGTTCGAAACAGATAGCACTATGAAAAAAGAAAGAATAACAATTTGTTAGATACTAAATTAATGTACAACATTAATTTGATTACCAATTTTGTATACCCAACAACGTGACCGTTAACATTGTTATACTGCTCTTATCCCAAGGATTGGCACAATATATACTTGTCTTCCATCGTACATATTGGTAAAATTATTAGCGATAGTTCTTATAGATCAACCCTTCTTGGGACTGTAACTGTTGAACAGACGGCATCAGATAGAGTTGGCCGAGGTCTATATAGAGTAAGAGCTCTTAGTTGTCTATTACGACATTCACGAGTAAAGTAAGCGTTTATAGTATTCGTAGCCGCTACCACACTGTAACATGACCGTTAAAAATTGTTAGTTAAATCTAGAAAAATATAAACACAAACCAAAATCATCCTTTACGATATGGTATACTACAGTCCCGTTCGGCCAGTGTTTAGTAACGTCCCGCAAGCCATTGCGGTTTGAACTATCGTCAGGTTCAACTGCTTTTCGTTGTTCCTCTGTTAATACCATGTCGCCTTCGAAATGATTGCCGTATTCACCTAGATATTATAGACAAATTAAAAAAGGTTGAAATTTACTACATATGGTTATTATTTATTACCGCATATGGCATATGGCAATGTGGTCTAAATAATAAGCCGCCTTTCTAAGTGATGGTTTCGATTTACATGCAAGGCAATTCAACTTAAATGGGACGCGGTCGTCGCCTTATGAGAGGCAGTCGTCTTGCAGGAGA
This sequence comes from Lymantria monacha, assembly GCA_905163515.2. NCBI lineage: Eukaryota > Metazoa > Arthropoda > Insecta > Lepidoptera > Erebidae > Lymantria > Lymantria monacha. Next base: position 23,654,267 of record LR991082.1, read on the forward strand.
CGGCTGGGCAAGTCCGTGAGGATATCCTCTACAGCGAGACGCCCCGCCTCTGGCGCACTGGGCGGCGCAGGCGCGAGTACCTGCGCCTAATGCCGCCCTAGCCGAGGCAGCGGATGACTGAACCGGGGATGAGTCCAGTTATCCGAGGAGAAGCCATCGCGTGTGGATGACGCCCTGACGGTGAGACTTGAGTCGATCCCTCACAGCTTGACTCTGGATACCCGCGAAGGTAACCTGCTGGACTGGCCACCAAAGACAAGGACCGGCTGCTGGTGGCCCATTCACACGGCGTTGACAGGTACTTGTAGAGTGGGTCTATGGGGCCATGCCGTTCTTTCTGTCGACCGGGACGCAAAAGCAAATTCAACTTGTACAATTAATAATCGGTGCCTCTAAATTTTGGGGAAATATTTTGTTAGTTTATTCACAAAATGTCAGAGTAAATGAAAATATGTTTGTAAAGCGTGGTCTTTTACAATAGACATTATTGGTAGCAAAAATATATTTCTAAATAATCTAGGCGGTTATCGAGACTTAAAACATAATTCCCATGAAGAATCTCATAAACACGTTGTAAAAGTTGTTGAAATACTTACCGATATCTTCGAGATTACTGTACTCTGTTAAAGGTGCCGCAGAGCACATTAACAATAGATTGAAGACTAATATTGTCACATATAACTCCATATTGCACGCGTTAGGAAAAAACCTAGTGTTCGGCCGCCGGCCTATATGATCTACCACGTACTGAGGACATAGAAATATTCACCGCACGTTTTTAAACCGCTGCTTAGTATACAACATAGGTGGTTAACAACGGTACATCTCAATCGATCACCTAATTAGATAATCATGTTATCTTTATCAGTTACTTAAAAGTTATCGAAGTTCTCTTTGTTTCACCACTTCAATTATCATAGAACCCTGCTGAGTTCTCATCAGGATACTTTAAATAGGTATTACAAAAATCGTAAACAGAAAAGTAAAAACGTTTGTACGAAGAATAATGAATAACGGGTACAGACTTTACAGTCGCAATAATAGACACCATTTATATCTATAATTATCATTTGAACTCCATAATCCTATTGAAGACGGAATTATGTTCTACAAATGTGGGGGCTCCTATGGCTACTTATTACCTGCGCCATAAAACTAAATTATCAAATGCATCGACAATAAAGACATCTATGATTCATTGGGGCATCCCTTTTCTTTTAATTTATATTTTTGCCTCGCCTAATCACACAAAGAATTGTCCTACATGAGATTCGAACCCACGACACTGGTATCGAACACACAGCTAGGTCAGTTATGTCAGTATTTTAACTACTACGCCATTTGTGCAGCAACATTGATAATATTTTTATTTGTTCGAACAAAAACTTAAGAGGTAGCTCGCGTGGTAAGATTTAGGACCAGTCAATGAGCAAAGTACAAATGGCGTAGTGGTAAAGAGTTTGTGCCAGTGCCGTGGGTTCGATTCCTACACAGGACAATATTTAGTGCGATCCACTGTAATTCTGAGTCTCGGTGTAATTTGTCTACGTTAATTATATGTTTGTAAATTCCCTGCAATACAAGGATTATTTCCTTAGTACAGGGTAGGGTCTTTTAAAAAAAAAGCCGTGATGCTGGAAGTTAAAACGGTAGCCTCCGTAGCGGTATTTTGGCAGCTCCTATGAATTCAGTGCTTTTCAGCATAAAGGTGTGGTGTGTGACGGCATACCTGATCTACCGAAATGGAGAAGGCAGAAACTCCTATCTTATAAGATGTCTGTGAACCCTCCGGCATATTTGGAGTAAGAGGAAACGACGTCAGAGAAGCAAACGGGACACGACCACCTCCAGCCAGAGCTGTTAGTGTTTGGAACACAGAGTATTGAATCTCCTTCCTCCGGATTTGTGCAATGTTATCGGGTATATGTCTGCACCAAAACTTGCTCGTGCTAGAAGTCTGTCCGGTCTATCCAGACCGGACAGACTTCTTCGTGTAACGCCTTTAACTCTATGCAATCACTGGAGTCACCGTGTTTTTGCTGACCATAACTGAGACGCCGGCGCCATCTTCAACGAGGTTGTAATCCCGAAGTAGGCGGCAACGGAGTATGTCAGGTACAATAGCATCAGACAGTACTAATAACAATTTCTTGGCAGCATATTGCAATAACACATATTAGCCAATCAAAGTTTCAAACTGGATAATCCGTAAAAGGAGTATGATAATATTATACTATCTTATTATTTGTGTGTGGGCGTTTTAAGTTGACCGCTTGGCTGTCCATGATAGCAGTACACATGGAACCCATAACAACTCGCCGTGTACACTGTCGGCCTTTTAATCAGGTCCCTGCGTGATATTTAACGCTAATAGCCGATTGTTAAATCATGCATTTTAATCATAACTAATAAAATAGATCCTCTCTGATGGAATTAACATAACTCATCACTACCTTTCCTGTCCATATGTATTATATATATATATATATATATATATATATATATATATAGTATTATACTCGTATAAGGTGTATCTAACATACACAAATCTGTAGATAACATTAACACAAGAGAAGAAATCTCGAAATAAAAGTCTTTATCTAAATCGTCTGACCAGTATGGTGTCGTTTTCAATTTCCCCCTATTGTGTAGGAGGCAAACTGTGTGGTAGCGGCTACGAATACTACCAACTTTTACTTTGCTCGTGGATGTCGTAAAAGATGACTAAGAGTCTTATAACGACCTGGGTCAACTCCATCTGATGTCGTTTAGTCAACAATTACATTCCCAAGGAGGGTTGATGTCAGGAAGGCGGCCGGTCATAAAACTATTGCCAATAACTTTTACAATATGTACTATGAAAGAAGAGTACATATTGTATCGACCCCAAGTAATTGGGATAAGAGTAGGAGAATGATGATGTGTAGGAGGCAATAGATAGGTCTTGTCATGATTTCAAAATATCGCTAACATTATTTATGGTCTTAAGTGTGATTTGACTGAAATTATTTTGCACGGTAATTTAAAATATAAAAATATCTGATTTGACTCGTTCACGTAAAAAAATATATGAATGAACGGAATAGTGGGAAATGATGACTTTCGTAGCCGCTGGCTATTTTTGAGACGGACACTTCTTGTTGAGCCTCGGAGTCGGAAGGTCCTCCTCAAAAGTGTTGAGACGTGTGTTCAGTGATATTGCTAAAGTAATATACTTACATTATATTATTGTTGTAAAAGGTGGTTTTATTTCATCTCAGAAGTGGCAGAATCCAGAAAAAGGGTATGTAGATAATTATTTAAAACATATATAATAAGGAATTAATTGCTTGTAATTTAGTTTTATATTGAACACGATAAGAGTATAATAAGCCTTTGGTTTTATTATGTTATGGATTTTTGGTTGCACATCTCGACACATAAGGTCAGGGCAACTCTCTGATAATGTGTTGAGTTATGTGAGTGGTGTAATAGTGGGTGCGGGTACGTGGCTAGGGCAACTCTCTGGCAGTACTATAGCGCGCATTGTTGCACATATTGGCCGAGCGTATCGTGTGTTTGATCTGGGCTACTCCCTGATAGCATGGGATGCGCTCGGGATGAATAAAGCCAATAATCCTCAACAAAACGGTATTTCAATTCCGGATTTTTTTTTTTTAATATTGAACTACCTTCTCATAACCTTTTTAAAGGATTTAAATGAATAAGATTCAAACATATTCGTTACTTAATTTTATGATTAATTACAAGCAACACGAGATAGCCTTAAATTATTGCTTGGAATTATTATTATTATAGTATTTTTACCCTGATAGTGACGGTATGATAATTTGCCTACAATATAAAACGGTGTTAACTATAACTGTGATAACGGGCGTACTAAGTGACTTTGCTGGTTAATTGCGTGGGTGTGTCCCACAGGATGTTGCGCGAGTCACTAGTCGTCGGATAATGTTAGCTTAGAGGACGTACTATGACTTCGCTGGTTAAATTGCGTGGGTGTGTCCCACAGGATGTTCCGCAAGTCACTAGTCGTCGGATAATGTTGGGTTAGAGGGCGTACTATGACTTCGCTGGTTAATTGCGTGGGTATGTGTCCCACAGGATATTGCGCGAGTCACTAGTCGTCGGATAATATTAGGTTAGAGGGCGTACTATGCGACTTCGCTAGATTATTGCGTGGGTTTGTCTCACAGGATATTGCCTGAGTCGCTAGTCGTCAGATAATGTTAAATATGTATTTAATTTCATTGTTTATGAATAGAATTGGTTCATATTGATTTTTGAATTTCTAACTATATAATGATGTGTCAAATACTATGCTTAATAGCTTAATACATATTCTTCTAATCGAATAGTATTTACTTAAAATAATTTATTGAGGAATCCAATACTGGTCTTTCCTTTTATATGCTTAAACTACCTACGTACTAGCATACTTTATTATAACATGATTTTGAATAGGTGATGCCCCATATAACATAAATGTTTTAGTGAGAGGTGACTATGACGTCTGATGAGGAGCCTGGTACTCCGCCTGATACGCCTCCGAGACATCGTCGGCGCAAACCTAAAAAAGTTAAAGCTAGACGGCGATGTAGGTCGTCGTCAAATTCAAGCGAAATGGTGATGCCTAAGAAAATACGTAGGCGTACAAATGAACTCTCTACTAAAGATCTTCTCAAATTAGTTAAACACGCTACAAAAGGTCATCCTAAAAATACCTGGCATAATAATAACCTTAACAATGTTGTTCCGGAATTTGATCCGTCAAATAGGGTTCAGACTATCGAATGCTGGTTACGAAAGGTCAATGAATGTGCTGTTATATATGGATGGGACGAAAAACAATTAGTCCACTTTTCTTTACAAAAACTAACCGGACTGGCAAAGAGATGGTTTGAAGCCTTGCCGACAGTAGTTTTCACTTGGGATGAGTGGCAGGTTAAGCTCAAGAAGGCTTTCCCTAGTGAAGAGAATTATGGTCGACTCTTAGAAGAGATGCTAAACCGATCTTCACGTAGTGATGAGAGCCTTCGTGAGTACTTTTATGATAAACTAGGGTTATTAAATAGATGTGAAATTAATGGTAAAAAGGCTGTGGACTGTATTGTATACGGTATTAGCGATCGCTCGGTTAGGAATGGGGCGCAGGCACGAAATTGTTTAGAGCCCGAAGATTTACTTCATTTTCTCGCGTCACAAAAATCCCAACCACTGTTTGGCAATAAATCACGCGATCGTATAATTCAAAAACCAAGCTCTAGCAACCCGGGCACATCTTCCAACGGTACTAACAATGCTATCTTCTGTTATAATTGTCGTTCAAAGGGCCATCCTTATTTTAAGTGCACGAAGCCTATTATTAGGTGTAGACAGTGCAACCGAGTGGGACACAATAATGATGGATGCAGATTAGAACCCCTAGTTTTGTCGAATTCCAAGTCTAACTTGTTAGAGGATATAAAGGAGAAAAGGACTTTAAAAATTAATTCTTACGATGAAAGTAAGGCTATAATTAATTTTAATAGTAATAATAACGCCAAATACTATAAATCGGTTGTAATAAATGATAAGACTTTTAAAGCGTACATTGACTTTGGTAGCGAGTGCACACTCTTGAGTAGAACTGATGCCGAAATGCTTAATTTGGATAAGAATTTTGATAACGTTCCTGTAGTGAAGGGTTTTGGGCAATCGTCAGTTGTGCCTCTGTACAAGACAAATGTGTTTCTTCGAGTTGACGAGGTTGAATCGAACATTGAAGTATTAGTTGTAGATGATGTTTACATGCACACAACGCTTATTATTGGGCAGAATTTTACGGAATTACCATTTATTACAGTTTTAAAAGATAGCACTAAACTTACAATTTATAACAGTCCGGACCGCGGTCTTTTTGCTATTCCAAATGATACTCTAGGGCTTTATATTACTAATGAGACTAAAGTTTTTAAGACTAGTATTGTTCCTGTTCATTCAAACTATAACTTTACGGGTGATGTATTAATTGAAGGTTACAACTCTGTCGAAACTGGTAGGGAGTTCTGTATGTTACAGGGTGCTTTTAGTGTCGTTAATGGTATAGGAGCAGTTGTTATAACTAATTTGTCACCTTACGTTGTAACTTTAAAACCAAACGTTTTAATAGCTAGAGCGATTCCGTTTAGTGAACAAAAAGAATGTCAAATAAATCGAATAGTTAAAGATTCCTTTCCGGTTGAACCACTCAGTAAAACGGACATTAAAACGGGACCAAACTTGAACGGTGAACAAGTGGATAGATTGTACTTATTATTACAAAGCTACCGCGATTGTTTTGCAACAAATCTTAACGAAATAGGTCGTGCAACTGGTGTAGAAATGAAGATCGATCTAGTAGATAATAAACCAGTTGTTTACCGTCCGTATCGGTTGTCACATTACGAACGCGAACGAGTACGAGAAACTATTGATGAACTACTTTCAAACGATATTATTCAAGAATCGACCTCCGAATACGCCAGCCCAATTTTAATGGTTAAAAAGAAAACTGGAGAGCAGCGATTATGCGTGGATTTTCGAGCGTTGAATAATAAAACTATTAAAGATCGTTTTCCGTTGCCGCTTATAGAAGACCAAATTTCAAACCTCAGTGGCAATAGTTTCTTTACGACTCTCGATCTCGCTTCAGGGTATTATCAGATTCCTATGGCTAAAGAAAGCCAACACCTCACTGGTTTTGTCACACCCGATGGGCATTTTGAATTTAAAAGAATGCCTTTCGGTCTAGCAAATGCTCCAGCCGTATTTCAAAGAATGATCAATAAAATACTAGGCAATAGGAGATTCGAATACGCGTTAGCTTATTTAGATGACGTTTTAATACCCTCTAAGGATATAGATGAGATGTTCCAAAGATTAGAAGACGTACTAATACTATTGAGGCGAGATGGCCTGACCTTAAAACTGTCCAAATGTCGTTTTTTTGATAATACTGTTAGCTATCTTGGATACGAAATCTCTCCACAGGGCATACAGCCGAGCGAAACTAAAATTTTAGCGGTCAAGGAGTTCCCTAAACCACGGAGTGTACATGAGGTCCGCCAATTTCTAGGGTTGACTGGTTATTTTAGAAAATTTATCAAGGGTTATGGAGAGGTTGCTCGTCCATTAACGTCCTTATTAAAGAAGGACTGTATTTGGCAATGGTCGAACGCACAAGATCAGGCATTTTCAATTTTGAAGGATCGACTGTCCAGTCGACCAGTGCTTGCCCTTTATGATCATGGTCTGGAAACAGAACTCCACACTGACGCTAGTTCGTTAGGCGTAGGGGGTATACTTATGCAATGGCAAAAGGACGCTAGAGTTTTAAAACCAGTTGCTTATTTTAGTCGGCAAACCACTCCCGAGGAGAAGCACCTGCATTCCTATGAGCTAGAGACGCTAGCTGTCGTATGTTCGCTGAAAAAGTTCAGAGTTTATCTGCTAGGCATTTATTTTAAGGTTTACACAGACTGTGCTGCTCTTCGCACAACGCTAACAAAGAGGGACCTTGTTCCGCGGATAGCGAGGTGGTGGTTGCAAATAAGCGAATTCACGTTTGATGTTGAATATCGACCTGGTGTTCAGATGTCACACGTAGATGCGTTAAGTAGAAATACTCAATTGTGCGCGGAACCAGATGATAGTCCATCTGTTAGCGTATATACCATAGTGAAGGAGAACTGGCTTTTATCGTTGCAATTATCAGATCCTGAAATATCCCGCATATTCAAAATTCTCAAGCCCGAGAATGATCAGGAATGTAGGGATATTCGTAAGAGTTATGTCATAAAAGATCATACCGTGTATAAAAAGATAGACAGCAGATTATGTCTGGTTGTCCCGCGAAGTGCTCGATGGCAAATATGCCGAGCCAACCACGATGAAATTGGCCATCTAGGGTACGCGAAAACTCTAGAAAGGATACAACATTCGTACTGGTTTCCTAAACTTAGGAAATTTGTAAAGAAGTATGTTGCGGCTTGTTTAGATTGTGCCTATAACAAAGATAATGCTTCAAAACGTAAGTCGGGTCATTTATATCCAATAGAAAAAGCACGAATACCGTTTCATACGATTCATATAGATCACCTTGGCCCTTTTGTTAGGAGTAAAGATGGTAACACCCATATTTTAACCATAGTAGATGCTTTCACAAAATATGTTTTCGTAAGGGCGGTTAAAGATGTAAAAACGAGAAGCACGGTAAAGATTTTAGAGAGAATATTTTATGACTTTGGCGTGCCGGCTAGGATTGTATCGGACCGAGGTACAAGTTTTACATCCACAGCTTTTAAAACATTTTGCAATTCACTCGGTATTAAGCATATTTTAAATGCAGTAGCTTGTCCCAGAGCTAATGGTCAAGCAGAAAGGTTTAACCAAACCATCTTAAATTCTTTGTCAACACAAAACTTTTCAAACCATGAGCGCGACTGGGACAAGTGTCTGGGTAAAATTCAATGGGGAATTAATAACACTGTTAATGCCTCCACACAGAAAACTGCGACGGAAGCTATGTTTGGAATTAAGTTGCGCGATACTTTATCAAATAAGCTTAACGCCGAAAATGGTTTAAGTACTAATTTAGAGCTGCAGGGAATCAGAGAGCAAATTGGTAATAATATTGAAAAGGACCAAGCTAAACAAAAAGCAAAACATGATGCAAATCGAGTCGCTGCAACTAAGTACAAAATCGGTGATTTAGTAAAAATTTCACGTAATAATTTTGATAATAACAAGAAAAGTACAAAGCTTCTGTCTAAGTTTGTGGGACCATATAAGGTAACTAAGGTTTTAGGTAATGACCGTTATAGAATAAAAAAACGTCCCTGGTTTTACTAAGAAGGGCAAACCTTATGAGACTGTTATAGCAGCTGATAGGATCCGACCGTGGATACACATACAGGCTTTACAATTGCATAGCTCAGGTGAGAGTAGCTCTGACGGTGCTAGTAAAGATAGTTCAGATTAATGCAAAATATTTTTAGTTTCTGTAATTTGATTATTTTTGTCTAAACTAGTATATAGGTAACAAGTGTTCCAGTAAATATTGTCAATATTTTTGTAACACTCATTCACGTGAGGATTGCCAATCTGTTTTCTAACACGAATGTCATGATTTATCTACAAAATATTGCTGAATATGTATTTTCGGTTAAATACTAATCTGTGTATGTTATAGTGTAATGACCATAGAGATAGTATTATCCTTACTTAATGACATAGAGATAGTTTTCCTTACTCTAATTGTGATGATGTAACCTAGGATCTAACAATACGTGATTGTTATTTTTGTAATTTCTTGTAGGAATGTTATGATTTATTTGAAAATTATATGTAATTCTGATTATGTATTGTGTATGCCAGGAGGCAACACAGGGTCGGATGGCCGAATGTCATGATTTCAAAATATCGCTAACATTATTTATGGTCTTAAGTGTGATTTGACTGAAATTATTTTGCACGGTAATTTAAAATATAAAAATATCTGATTTGACTCGTTCACGTAAAAAAATATATGAATGAACGGAATAGTGGGAAATGATGACTTTCGTAGCCGCTGGCTATTTTTGAGACGGACACTTCTTGTTGAGCCTCGGAGTCGGAAGGTCCTCCTCAAAAGTGTTGAGACGTGTGTTCAGTGATATTGCTAAAGTAATATACTTACATTATATTATTGTTGTAAAAGGTGGTTTTATTTCAGTCTTGTGAAAAGAGTTTTCAAAGACTAATTGACGCTCTAGCGCTGCAACGGCACATAAGCGTAGCTGTGCATATCATATAATAAAGTGTGATAATAATAAAAAACTTCGTGATCCAGATATTGAGGAGGATTAACCGCAGTTCTAAAACCAATAGATCAATCTCAAGTTCTTTGATTTGTGGGTGATTTTAAAATACAACATCTTACTATACCTACCCATTACGCGCATTGTCATCGCGCTGCGGTATCGGCACTGTGGAGTCCCTCTACACACATCCTATAAAGATACTATTATAAAAAATAAAAAAATAAAAATCAAAAAAACCCGACTGCGTAAAAAGTCACCAAAACTACGTACATAATAAAAAAACTGAAAAGAAAAAAACAAGCACTTAATTGTCCGGTGCTCTAGAATTCCATAATATATTATTGAATAAATACTATTGCAGAAAATGAAATATATTTTAATAATAGAACATGACAACTGAACAGTGGGGATCCATTGAAAAATTAGATTTGCTGTCGAATAAAGGATCCCGACTGTTCAGTTGTCATGTTCTATTATTAAAATATATTTCATTTTCTGCAATAGTATTTATTCAATAATATATTATGGAATTCGAGAGCACCGGACAACTAAGTGCTTGTTTTTTTCTTTTCAGTTTTTTTATTATGTACGTAGTTTTGGTGACTTTTTACGCAGTCGGGTTTGTTGATTTTTTAATTATTTTTTTTATTTTATACTTTTTAGTTATAAATACCTTAGTAGCTATAGTTATCTTATTTATTAATAAGTAGGTAAGTACCTAACTATATATAGTTTTTCGTCTGAAGTTGAGTACTAAATCGTTAGAAATTGGAGATGGGCGACCGCGTCAGCCATTAGATACTTTAGGTAGGACTACCTATGGACAATATACCTACTAGATACTTCAGTATATGTCCATCCACATCCAGTTATATGAATTTTTCGTCTTTTAATCGTAAATTTTTACTGTCTAAAAAACGTATATGTGAGAAAGGTTGTTACGAAACTTTAAATCGATATAGATCCTAAACGGCCAGTCAAATCGAAAAATGTTGAGAGAAAACTAAAAATGATTTTTAAATACCTATTTAACGATACCCCACTTGATATAGTTTGTTGACTTTAATTTTTTTTATTTTCACAATATGGCGTCCAGTAGTCGCCATATTGAATTTTCAATAACGTCATATCTTTAGTGACACTCGCCGGATTAAGAGGAATCGCTTGACGTGGGAATCATAAAAATCGGCCAAGGCGTTTGGTATATATAGTGCTTCAAAGGAACATACAAACAAACATACATACATAGACTGTTAAACACAATACCACTCCTTTGCAGTCGGGTAAAAATGGGATCGAATTTTATGTTTGTATGTTATTTTGCTATTATAAAACATTCGTAGAGTTGGGTGGGAGCTGAACTGCTATCAAAGTGGTGCACTCCAACATATTAAGTTTGCTAAGTATAAGTTCCTTTTGCTTTTTGCAATTGTCCAAATATATAATAATATACAGTACCGCTCAAAAGTATTTGGCCACCATGCATTTTGTTTAAGTTACAAACAATAAATACATTTTAAAGAGATCATTAATTAGGTTTCATTGTTTGTATAACATCGCAATGTATTTTGTCTACATTAAAATCGTTAACAGCTTGTCCTTATTTGCGAACCCCCGGTCATAAAACCATAATAGTGTTATTATGTGTTTTTGTTTTGATTTAGTTATTGAGAAATAAACACAAATAGTATATAAAATTATCCAGAAGACCGAGAAGTACAATCGGCCTCTGTGTATAGCATTTGTGGACTATGAGAAAGCCTTTGATTCAGTCGAAACTTGGGCGGCGCTGCAGTCCCTTCATCGGAGCCAAATGGACTATCGTTTCGTTATATCGAAGTGCTGAAGTGTTTGTATAGGAACGCCTCAATAAAAAGTATGAAACCGATCCAGTTGCAGAAAGGCGTAAGACAGGAAGATGTCATCTCTCCGATATTGTTCACCACTGCATTGGAAGATGTCTTCAAGCTCTTAGACTGGACCGGACTCGCCATCAACATCAATGGCGAATACATCACTCACCTTCGATTTGCAGACGATATCGTCGTTATGGCAGAATCCATGGAGGAATTAGTAAGTTTACGAATGAACATGGACAAGACGAAAGTCATGTCAAATGCCCATGTCATTCCTGTACCGATCCTAGTTGGTTATGCGATTCTCGAAATTGTCGATCATTATATTTTCCGTGTGGTGACGGAATAAGAATACAATTACCACCACTTATCTTACCCGTAGGTGATCGTACGAGACGACTAAGGGATATAAACGCATATAATCTATGTGAGAGAAGGAAAACTCGAATCAAAACCCTATACCAACACATCTGGCCAACGTGGTATAGTAGGTCAATTACCCTCCCATTATGGAGGAGGCTCGAGCCCAATAATGGGACATATATATGAGCTGAGATGAGATGATGTTTACCTTGGACAAACAGTCAAGTTAGGTAGATCCAATTTCGAGAAAGAGAGATCAGAGGTATAATAATCGCCCTTCAAAAATCCGGTAAAAGTAATCGTGAGATTTCAAGAAGGAACAATTTGCAACAAACCTAGTTAAGACAAACCAAAAGCTTCTAGTGAAAATATGACTATAGTTATTAATAGCAATCGGAATAGACGATTAATTGCACCGGAAATAACAGCACAGTTCAATGAGGATCGTGATAAACCAGTCAGTCTATCCACAGTTAAAAGAAGACTTTGTGACCCTGGACTCAAGGAATGCACAGCGGTTCTTAAATTAAAACCACTTCTTAAACCTATTAACAAAAAGAAGAGACTTAATCGGGCGAGAGAACACAATAATTGTACAATAGCAGATTAGAAAAAGGTCCTTTGGACGGACGAAATTAAGTTCGAAATTTTTGCAACGAAACGAAGAGTTTGTAAGGCGGCAGTCAAACAAAGGGGTGAATGACGCTTGTACTGTGGCTTCAGTTAACCGCGGTGGAGGGTCCGCGATGGTTTGAGGCTCCGTTGTTGGATATCTTGTTCGATTACAAGGAATCTTAAAAAAAATAAGGATACAGAAAGATATTCTTCTTTTTTTTGCAGTGCCTTGTGGAACCCACTTAATTGGTCCGGGATTTATAATCCAACAGGATGATGATCCGAAGCACACGTCAAGACTATGCAAGGACTTTTTAAAAGGAAAAGAACAACAACAGGTGTTAAACTTATGATATGGCCCCCACAGTCCCCTAACTAAAACCCCATTGAACTATTGTGGGATCAGCTGGATAGGCAGGTCGTTGTCCTACATCTCAGAACGACTTGTGAAACAAACTGCAAAAAGAATGGAAGAAAATGACGAAGAGAACATTGGAAAAATTAATAGCCAGGATGCCCGAAGCTTTGTGAAGCTGTCAGTAAAAATAAAGGGGGACACATAGATAAGTCCAAAATTTAAATATTGTATTCTTGTTATGTCTAAAAATGATATTAATAAACATGTTAAAATAATTATGATGTCGATTCACTCAATCAGACTTTTACAAAATGTATTTTATTAGGTGGCCAAATACTTTTGAGCGGTAATGTAAATAACCAATTTAACATATTCTGTTGAATTTGGGATATCCTACTTGGTTAAAAGTTGTGGTTTGATTACAGGTTTTAAGATTGTTATTTCATTTTGTATCCTCAATATTTAAGTAGCTAATCCTAAACAAACACTAGAATAGTGCGACATGTAGTAGACTCAAAAATTAGAAGACGAAGAAACATACAAACAAATGAACTGAATAATAAGTAAATAGAAAAAAAAACTGTTGTAAATAAAGTGCTATGTTTATTTTACAAAATAGTTACAAAAAAACTTGACACACCAAATTTTACTATACACACCTGCGGGTCTGTTTAAATGTATGAAAAAGTGTATAAATCAATAAACATAATGTACAATAAAAATAATAATATAAAACACTTTACTTATAGTAAGATATAAACATAAACGAACGGTCCCGAAAAAAAAAGATAAAAATACAGTTACTAATATTTAATTCCATTTATAAGATTATGGCATATTGTAAACGTAATACTGAACTTGCTAATACAACAAAAAAATAAATGTACGCCGTTCACTAACATTTTATATTGTTAATAAATGTATTTTATAAATTAAAAATTATTGTGACTACTAATTATCATTGTGTATTGTAAAATTAAGCCAAGGCTACATTGCTTTGCGATTAGAAATCTCAACCATGAGTGATTGCGTCAAAGTTATAATACACCTGCTTGACATTGATGATAACGAGAATCAATCAATGCATTTTGTTATTATTATAATATTAATATTTGGAAACATTTTTAATCGTAACTTTGACACAATTACAAGGTTGTAAAAGTTCTATAGTGTCATCCTATGGTTCAATTAAATAATTCACTAAAGTGAACAATTACTTTAGGCAGTCTTTAATATACTTTAGATAATAATTATATATTCGTTATCATTTTCATATTTTCATAATACACTAAATAAATAATAATACCAGACAAAGAATGGTAACATATCCTACTAACTTAACTAACAATTAAAATATTTATACATACAAAATACAATATCAGCACATAATTTGTGTAAAGCCATGTAAAATATTCTAAATATTGGTCTAGTTATTTATTGCGTGGAACTAAACGTCCCTTTTGAATACACAAACAACCTGCTCGATGCAAATTCATTATTATTCAGCCTGTGTTATTATCGCTTGCAGCTGCTACTGTTATACAGACATTAGTGGAGTAACAATACACATGGATCACAACAAATGATAGCAACTTCGTTAGCGATCACCGACGTGACTAATAGACTTACATTGCGGCAGCTATATTGGGGTTCTTTAAGCTTAATACTAATATTATTTCTCTAATACAATTGCCTACGCGTACAGGACGTCAATAAGACTGAGTAGTAAGCGGCACGCTACAATGAATATTATCACAAGTTGTGCAGCAACTCTAAAAATTATTGCTATTTCATTAAAGACTTGATCGTCTTAAGGCAAATTAAACAATGATTACTCTATATAAATTTGACCTAATAATAACTTGATTACTGTGAATACGATACTATCGACTTACGTTTATAATTTCAAATTTTTTTTTTAGATATTATACTACAGCTCCAAATAGACAGCAGTGTTGAATCTACGAGTATATACTATATTAGAGTAAAATTATGTAAACGCCAAAGAATTAAGTAAATAATTATACAAAGTATGTAAGTTCGTTGGCTTCCTTAAAGGCAAGCAAACTACAGGGCATAATATATATAGATCTTGAATATCAAAAATAAAATATGCATCGTTTTTTTTTATATTTTAAGAGCGTGCCAAAAAATAATGCATTGACAAGTTATCAATGCATTCAAGACGAATGAAATTACATTGGACTTGGATCTTTCATTGCGTCCTTTATTTATCACAAAAATATGAGAGTGCGGTGTTATAATGTATTAATTATGTCTTCATAATAATACAGTATTGATATTTTAAATGTTATAATAACATTTAAAACTCTCTTCTTATATACAGACATTATTCGCGTCAATAATTCATAAGCGAGGAATTGATGTATGCTGAAAAATTTCCTCATTACAATTTATCGCATATTATATTATAATTAATGGATGTTTATAAGGCGATTTTCGTAACTTTGTACTATAAGAACACAAATACATCTTACGTAAGATTCGCCATTGCTTACGATATATAATAATGTGAAATTACTTGTAGATATTATATATAGAAACGGGACACTTCTATTATATTACAGTTTGGCACAATATTTAAATATGATATGTTTATTTAGGTACTATGTGGTAGATACACATACGTGTATTACTGCAAGAAATAATAGATTTAAAATTGCAATGGGCATGACTTTATATATACTGTTTTACGCCTCAAAACAGTACATATAAACTCTCTATTAGTTTGAAAAAGAATTGTCCCATTTCATATAATTACTAAGTACGCGTATTAAACTCGAAATGCTTAATAAACGACTAAATCACTATGGTCAAACAGTTCGTCTAAATTCACTAAGACTCTCAAAAAGTTTTTACTAATTCGATGTATAGAAAGCTAACTTCCGAAGCTGGCTTATACAATAATGTATATAATGACATCAATGGCAATTACAACAAGAAGATTGAAGGATATTTATTCTAAGCACCCAAGGCGTCACTCGTTTCAATACATCCACCATGAAAGTCACATGCTGATATGTAATATATGACGGTAAATTGATTTAAATACTGATAGAAAGATATAATTTATTCGGTTATTATTATTTGTTGCACACGAAAAGCGTTGATACCGTAAGCGCGCATATCGCAATACTCATCACATCGTTTCGTCCACACACACCATCTCACCTCGATATATCGAAAAGTCACACAATTAATAAATAATACTAATATTAATTAGGCCTTTTTAGGACAGATAATCACAATTTATCTAAATTAATTCCCCAACTTACTATCAAGCAAAACAGTCAATTAACTCCCCTACTCTTTGGATTCAAAATTTACCTGAAACAAAAGCAGGGTTTCATTATGTTTATAAAAATATATAAATGACTGACACGTTGGTACAGTGATATTAGCTTGCGCCTGTTGATACTGACATCCCAGATTTGAATTCTAGGATCGATAAGGTTAGCGATTTTGCCCATTTAGTTAGCCAAACTGTCATCTGCCACAGAAGGTCGACGCGTGTATCGATAACCTGTCATGTTAACCATTTTCGAGAATTGAGCGGATTAGTAGACGATGCTGGCGCGCCTGGCATGCTTTCCGCGCCTAGACCGCCTTCTATAGATGCCCACTATATATAGGTTAGTATTTCTTACTTTGCAAAATAGGTTAGGTTAAAATCTATATACAAAAGGAATACGATGTCATAGTGCTTGCTACATGTTCATTAAATCAGCAAAGCAAATAATTATATTAAAAGTATATAGGGTCAGTGGAATCTTAAGTATGAGTGTATATATTAGTATAGAAGATTCGTCACTACTTTGCAATTATGACTATTTGTCTCCTCCATAAAGAAATGAGACGCAAAATGGCATATTATAGAACGCTGGCATGACACGGTTTCGTGGGTTCGATTTTGTTTTACTTACAATGACGTTATGAGCTTCCATCTCTGTCGTATTTTACGACACCCAGAGAAAAGTAAAAGGTGATTACAATGTGTTTCATGAGATACAGATAAGATATGACAGACAGACAGACGGACAGGCGGACGAACGGACAGCGGAGTCTTAGTAATAGGGTCTCGTTTTACCTATCTTTGGGTACGGAACCGTAAAAACAGCAATACATACGTGAAAGGATGATGACGTAAAATGCTTCAGACAGGCTGTGCAGGCGACGCGTGTGCGTTATGTGCGGGTGGTGCAACAGGTGGTGCTGACGCAGCCGGCGCGCGTCCACCACGCGGTTTTATACTCTCCGACACTTGCCACATCGCCTCCTCACTTAGCACGTCATCAAACTCGTTGAACATCGCCAATATACGCTCGTTCTTCTTAAACTTGTACTGTCTGATAACAAAATTAACATTTATCTATGTATTCTTTACAAGCTGCCCTGTTTAAGGCTTTTTTTTTGCGGCGGGCTATGGTGTGGTCACACTCCGCCAAATCCGTCCGGGGCGACAGAAGAGGTGGCGCGCGACCCCATAGACCCGGCCTGCAATGCATCTCTCTTCGCCGAGCGAACGGGCCACCGGATCTTTGGTGTCGTGTCTTTGTTGTCTTCGGTGGCCCACCCGGCAAGCCTGTTTAAGGCCTACATGAAATATACATTTAGAACAAAAAGAAAGGTTAGTTTTAATATATGTAGCAAGTTCATAAGTGAAGAAAGAATTGGAATAAACTATAACAGTGAAAAATGAACAATGTGCTCCAACACCGATTAATAGAAATAAGACAAGTAGAAAAAAAATTATGATGTTATTCTATCATTGAAACTGTAAACCATGTCCAATACTTATGAATGATGGATACAAAGGCCTAATGTAGTAGAAAAAAGGAATTTATATATTTTTTTTATAATTTGCATTCTAGAATTCTATTCATGATTAACTTCTAAATATGGTAAATTGACACCACTTACATTTAACAGCATTACCTTTTATCGCCAAACCGCCTGCCTTAATGCGTAAATGGTCTATCCAGCAGTGAATGTCAATAAATAAGAAATGGTATATATTCATCTTTTAGCAAATTTGTTAATATTAGCCCAAAAATATTTGAAATTTATAACGTATGTAGATAATTAGATATTTATGCTAGCTATATCTATAATGTCGTTTCACTCATCATTTAATACCATAGACATATAAAGACTAATTAACATATAACTATTTTAAACTAACAAGTTCTATTAAACACTTTAAATGTTGACGTTTACGCTGATTTAAATGTGTATAGAGTTCCCCACAAAGGACAATTGAGGCTGCTAGAACCAGAGTGGCCTAACTGCATTTTTGTTACTTTTAACCTAATTGCAATTTCGTAATCAAAATATGTTAATCTACAAAACCGGCCTAAAATCTATTACAAGCTCTTAACAATAGATGGCAGTACAAGTACATTTTCAGCTTATGGTCAAATCAATGAAATTAAATTTAATTCAATTTTAATTCCCTCCATATTGTAAAACATGGTTCTTGTAGTTAGGCCGCTCTAGTTCTAGCAGCCTCAATTATATCACAATCGCTACGCTTCACAGACTGGTAGGCAATTGGTATTATAAGTTTCACGGGAAGGCGTTATTACTCACTCCTCTGGTGCTCCCTCGGTGGGTTTTAAGGTACCCACGGACCAACGTCAGGGTGGCAACACATTTTGTTCTTACCCGTCAATATACGAGGCTATTTATTACAGTATAAATATATAAATGTAAATGTTACACACTCTTTATGGAATCTCTTCATATTCTCCATTATATGATACTGCTGCCACCTCTTGGTGAAGTTGATGCTACCATCTTGGAGTAGGTCAGGATTACCGATGTGGACAAATGTCAAATCTTGAAGAACGAGACCGCTGGAGACAAAATAAATTATAATCATTAATGGTAGAACCATGCTGTTGACAGTCCTCTATCTACAGCAACGGGCCGGTCCGTCCGGGGTAGTACTACACTCGTAGAAGATCGCCGTCTCAGTAATGGCAATGTGCTATTATAGCCCAATTGGATGGATTTAGAGTTTGTATTGGTAGGCAGCGGCCTAGCTGTACCCTTGGTATTGCAAAGGTCCATGGGTGACAGTAACACTTACCATGATGTGTGCTGCTTGCTCGTTTGCCACCACCAGCAATAAAAAAAGTCCCTCGCGATGATATCGTCTCATTATTATAATACCATGACTTATTTATAAATAAATCTGCTGTTATTGAGGCATGGGTTTCCAGGGCGGGGATACCATATACAACACTGGGTCAACGTATATTTGATTGAGATTGGAAGCTATACTAAAGGAAAAACATACATCTGTTGAATTCAGCCAGCGAGAGAATGAAAAAGAATGTCACCACTTGTTTAAGTACTAAACGTTATACATACGTGTCAGTTCTATCGCGGATGCACAGTACATTTTTTTTTTAAAATATAAAAGCATATCCACTTCGTTATTGATTATTCCGGTAGTCAAGATAACATGGACCATAACATCCAACAGTCCATCCATCCATCCATCCATCGACGTCCACTGCTGTACATAAACCTAACCAAAGCAGAATAATGTTATAATAGCATTGCTGGGCTGGGGCGTTGGTGACTGCATTTGTTGTAAGTTTACTAGAACAGTGTTAATACCCAATCCCTTGGTGATACTTCTAGTCTAGAGAAAGTAGTCTAGAAATCGTCTAGTTTAGACGATTTCGGTTGCTGCCACGTGATGGTAACTGTTACAATTTTTAATTTTAGTCTTAACTACCTTACTGTTGGACGACCGCGTATTGATAATACATGATCCTCCAACAGTCATCATTCCCCTACGCTTATCCCAATTGCTTGGGGTCGATACAATATGTATCTACTTTTCTTTCATAGTACATATCGTAAAAGTTATTGGCAATAAGTTTTATGACCGGCCGCCTGCCAGACGTCAACCCTCCTTAGGAATGTAATTGTTGACCAAACGGCATCAGATAGAGTTGGCCTAGGTCGTTATAAGGCTCTTAGTCGTCTTTTACGACATCCACGTGCAAAGTAAGGGTTGGTAGTATTCGTAACCGCTACCACACAGCTACATGATCGTCCAACAGTAAAGTAATTAATTGACTGAATCAAGCGATACATGGCGCCAATTAATTATTATTTTAAACTGGAGAAAAGATAAGAGACTCACCACCTTCTCGCAGTTTATCAATATATAATATACCACACACCTCAAGAAAGGATATGTAATAGGATCTTATTTATATGACAATCAAATTTGACAAGTTTATTTAATTTGTAAAATAATTATATTTGTGAGCAATACGTACATGTAAGGTATGCAAGGCGGCTGTGTCTCTGCAAGTGCGTTTCGGTAGTTGCGGAACGACGAGGAAGAATCGATGATTGTACAGTAATCATGTAGTGTGTCCGTTATTGAACGCGGCCAACCAAGCCGTTGCACTGGCGGTGAATCAAGCGCCGACACCAAAGCCAAGTACGAGTTGAAATTGTTCATCTTTCGCAACGCTTTCATTACTTTCAGGAACTTGCTAGCGAATTTCTCGCGATCACGGGCGTCATCCTATAAATTTGAAAAAAATCCTATGAATTTCGTAATTGTAAGTAATAAGAACACTTTCTTGTGTATTCCATTACGCGTAAACCATTAAAGACTGACTGCACAGATAGCGTAGTGGTTAAGCTACCGTCCGTGCCGGTGCCACGGGTTCGATTCCCACGCAGGACAATACTTTGTGCGATCCACAGAGTGTTGTTCTGAGTCTGGGTGTAATTTGTCTGCGTTAATTGCATGTTTGTAAAGTCCCCGCAATACAAGGATTATTTCCTTGGTGCAAAGTGGTGTTTAAAAAAAAATTGGTACACAGACTATTTCCTGGATTAACATATAAGATATTTTATACCGGTAACATGTTTCCTTGGGGTAATTTAGTGATCAAATGATATAGGAGATTCTACACATCCATTTAATGCATACAAATAACGCTCAAACTAAGAGCTCATTTGTGAATTGCACTAAGAACAGTTTCTAGAAGGGAAAAATGATTATCACAAATGGCATTTGTATTTGAATCCACAATTGAAATGAAAATCGTTTCTAATTGGAAATCGTTTCGTTATCGAATTTGAATTGGAAATCGTTTCTAATTAATTTACCATTAAGCTAGCGTGTTGTGTAGTAACTAATACGTCATTCACATTTTCGTCTTTACAGACAAATTTTAATATACCGTTTATTAGAAATGTTTTTCATATGTGTTTTCTAATCATTGTTTTCTTCTTACGAACTTAGAAGAGTTTATTATTGTACAAGGAAAATCGAACCCGATACTTTAAGAGAAATCAACACAATATAATTTAAACAATTAAACGAACCTGTTCCAAAATCCTGGAGCGCGCCCAGTAACTCATTTTATTGAAGTGTTCAGTAAAACGGGTTAGATTTGGCGAGCTCTCCTCTGACTGGTCGCGCGGCCATAACAATACTTCAGCCGTTGTTAGTCTTATGAATAGAGCGGCATCCAATAACGTCATTTGTTCCGCAAGTTCCGTTGCCTTAAAGTCTAGCAAAGTGTCTCGTCGAAGGGACACGCTGCCGTAGCACGGCGTGTCGTATTCGTATCTGTTATTCGTCTGAAAGAGAAGATATAAGAGTGCATTTTTTGGTACCAGGGCTACGCTGCTGATCTTACGCTACGCTTCGGTGGGCTACTTGCTCGTATGCCACCAAAAGCAATAATAAAATAACGAAGATTAAAATATAATTTAATCATAGTTATCTTGTAGTTGGTTAACAACAGCACGTGGCCGGATCTTGCATCTACGTCTTTTAATAGCTTTTAATAGGTAAAGTAAAACACTTACTTGTTGGAAATGCAACTGTTTTTGTTTATCAACAAGAATTTGTCGGAGAGCTTTCGCTATGGGCAGTTCTTCCGCATCTACAAGCCAATAAATAAACTCCATAATTTCTGTCATTAGTGGACAGTCCAGGTCCGATATCCTGAAAAGAAATAAATATTAAAGTGAAACATAAAATAAACCTTGCCGTTCTAATACCATACAAATGAATTGATATCAATCAATCAGTTTATCTATGAATAAATCTTTCTTTTTTTCAGCTTAGGGGCCGTCTATTACGGGGTGTAACGCTGGAGGAGGCAGCATGCCTGGCAACTCTTGGCACCGAGGAGATTGTCAGGCGGATCGAGGCGCTGGGGCTAAGGGTGGCCCTGGATAAGACGGAAGCCTTATTATTCCATGAGCCCCGCACCAGTCCACCTACCGACGCCTCGATCACCGTCAATTCGGTTCCCATCAGCATCCGGGCCCATATGAAATACTTGGGCGTGGTGCTCGACGGGCGATGGTGGTTCTGGGAGCATTTCCGTCGGCTTGCTCCACGGCTTGTCGGCGCGGCGTCCGCCCTATCCTGGCTTATGCCAAATGTGGGCGGACCCAGCGCTACGTGCCGACTGCTGTACGTGGGGGTGGTCCGGTCGATGGCCCTGTACGGCGCACCCATGTGGGCGTGGTCCCTGACCGTCCGACTTAGGGCTCTCCTGTGACGACCACAGAGGGCCATGGCGGTCAGGGCCATACGCGGATACCGCACGGTGCCGACGCAGACAGCATGCCTGTTAGCCGGAACACCCCCGTGGGACTTGGAGGCGGAGATGCTCGCCGGACTGTACCGGCGGATGTCGACAACTCGGGCAGGGTGCGGCACCGTCTCACTCAGTGAGATGGCCGCCTGGCGGGGCGACGCCCGCCGTGACGTTATTGCCCGTTGGGCAATCCGGCTGGAAAGGCCTCGGTTCGGTGTTCGGACCATCGAGGCCTTGCGGCCGGTGCTGATGGAGTGGTTGGGTCGACAGCACGGGGTCCTTTCCTTTCGACTGGTGCAGGTCTTGACGGGGCATGGTTGCTTCGGCAAGTACCTGCACACGGTCGTCAGGAGGGAGAGGACACCGTCCTGCCACCACTGCAATTGCGACGAGTACACGGCGCAGCACACGCTCGAGGTCTGAGTGGCCTGGGCAGAGCAGCGCCGTGAACTCGTCGCGATCATCGGAGCCGACATCGCTAAGGCGATGCTCGACAGCGTCAGGAACTGGGACGCGGTCGCCGCCTTCTGCGAGACAGTTGTCTCGCGGAAGGAGGCGGCGGAGCGGCTCCGAGAGGAAATCCTCTTCGGTGACACGCTCCGCCGCCGGCGCCTGGGGCGGCGTAGGCGCGAGTATCTGCGCTTGATGCCGCCCTAGCCGAGGCCGCGGGTGGCTTGACCGGGGAATAGTCCGTCACCTGCAGAGAGGCTGACCGCGGGAGGGCGACGCCCCGGCAGTTAGCTGGGGCGTCGACGGGGGATGGCACCCGAAAGGGTAACCCGCCGGGCTGGCCACGGATGCCAAGGAAGTGGTACCAATGGCCGGCCCAATGGCGATGGGGAGGGAATACGGTGGGTTATGGGGTCACGCGCTGCCCTTCCGTCGCCTCGGACGGAGCGGGCCACGTGTGTCTGAGCCATAGGCTAACAAAAAAAAAAAAAAAACCGGTCCGTCCATTAATCACGTGAGCTTTGAAAAGTTAGTTTAATAAAAATCATGAAATATCACACATGGCTACATGAAATATACACGTGGGCTACTTCTTTGTAGGTACTAAAAATTCACGTGATGTTGGTGGGATATTGGGGTCATAGTCTTAATAAACCTCACCACGTATTACCAAGGCAGAGTGGGTTTGAATGTGCTAAAAAAAAATCATGTGATTAATGAATGTCCCATTATATACGTCTCATTTTTGGGCGCGAGCCTCTTCCATATTGAAAAGGAAATTGTGCGATTCCGCCGCGATAATCAGACATGTTACCATAGGGTTTTATTCCGAATTTTCCTTTATTCAATTTTAAAAATGAGATCATATACTAAATCAGACTGAAAAAGAAAACCCTTGGCACCGAATCGAAAGCAACCACACCAGCCTAACATTATAATAATTATGTCACTAAGGGCTTAAATTATGGTAAATATAAACTAGATTAAAAAAATATCACGTTAGTTCGACTGATGTGTGATGTGACGCTATCACGAATATCGTACTGTGGTAGTTTATATATATATAATGCTTAATAATTGCATATACGTACGTCCCTCGGGAGAGCCTTACCCCTAGAGGGCGCGTCCCCAGGTGGCGGATAGGGGGATGCTCGCCAGGTGTCCCTTAAGAACACCTGGAGGGTAGAGGGGAAATAAAATAACCTCCGCGGACCAAACAGGTCAGAGAAGGAAACTCTGTCATTAAACCCCTACTGCAGGCTTCTCTGGCATATCCAGAGCTGAGGCTGTAGTGCTAGGTGTCTAGGTCCAGACACTTAGAAGAGATGGCGGCGGAAGAGCCTCATGGAGGTCAACGGCGGCGCTCAGACTTTGAGGAAGTTAGGACCTTAGCGTCAGGTGGCAACCGGCCGTAAAACCTACAGCCAAACTCCCACTCCTAAATATGGTCAGTACAAATAAAGGAAAAGATATAAATACTAGGGCGTACCCCTCAAGCGACGATAACTGCGATGGATGTGCAATAAATACTAGGGCGTGCCCCCAAAGCGACGAAAAAGTCATTAGAATACCACCAAATACACCAAAACTGCGTTTGGCAAAGCTGGAATGTGAGTTCAATGACTGGACGCAGCGCAGAATTGAGCGAAGTATTACATCGTAGACGCATAAACATCTGTTGTATTCAATAGACAAAATGGAAAGGGTCTAAAGCGCGGAACATCGGATATAACTACAAACTCATCTACCATGGAACCAGAGCACAAAATGGTGTTGGAATCGTTGTGGATAGCGATCTCCAGGAGGGGATCATCGAGGTTAATAGAATTAGCGAAAGATTGATTTCGATAAAGTTTGCCCTGGATGACCAACCCTGCATGAACATTATATCAGCATATGCTCCTCAGACGGGATGCCAGACCGCTGAAAAACAAGCTTTCTGGGAGGAGTTTAACGACTTAATCCAAGCTATTCCAACAGATGAATCAAGATACATCGGCGGCGTTCTGAACGGCCACGTTGGCAGCACCACAACAACATACAATAGAGTGCACGGAAACCAAGGTTTCGGGAATATTAACCCAGAGGGCGAAACCATACAACTTGCATCGACACACGACCTAGCAATCATTAACACCTTTTTTACTAAACCTGAGGAACACCTAATAACCTTTAAGAGCGGCAGAAACTGCACACAGATTGATTACATCTTAGCCGATTGCTGCCGGCTTAAAACATTTAGGGACTGCAAAATTATACCAGGTGATCCTCTAACCATCAACACCGAATTTTGGTCGCAGAGTTTACCATGCCGAGGAAAATTAAGACAAAAAAAGAAAGGTTAACCAAAATCCGTTGGCACAGGCTGGAAGGAACAGAAGGTCACGCACTATATAAAGATCTCAATGACTATATCGAAGCTGCCCCACACAATGAGTCTGCTAGCACCACTTGGACAAATTTTCAAAACTACTGTCATGAAAAAGCAGTGCAACATCTGGGGCTATCAAAAGGTGCAGTAAATGGAAGAAAAGACACAAAATGGTGGAAAGAAAGCGTAAAGAATATTATAGGATGTAAATAAACTCTTTTCAAAGAATGGCAATGCAGTAAAACCGACGGAGACCATGCCAAATACAAAACAGCAGAAAAGGATACAAAGCGCGCAGTAGCCCAAGCCAAAGCTAGTTCGGAGGATAGCTTCTATACAAAATTAGAAACTGCTAAAAATGATAGGGAAATATTTAAAATAGCCAAACAGAGACATAACAACAGTAGAGACACGAACACTGTAAAATTCATTAAAAACGAAAAAGGAAAACTGCTGACTTCTAACAGTGATATCAAGGAAAGATGGAGAGAATATTACTCACACCTACTGAACGAAACTTACCCGAGTGTGCTGCAAGTTAAAATAGCACCTACAAAAGGACCAATCTCGAATATTACACCAGAAGAGGTGAGCACTGCTATTAAAAAGATGGCAAATAACAAAACCACGGGACCAGATGACATTCCCGCTGAACTCTGGAAAAACTGTCAGACAAGGGCGTGCTATTTCTTACTAACCTTTTCAATAAGATTCTTATCGATGGGATACCTAAGGAGTGGAGAAATAGTTAGTTGGTCCCGTTTTATAAAAACAAAGGAGTATACGACTTTGTAGCAATTACAAATCTATCAAGTTAATTTCGCACTCATTTAAAATATGGGAGCGAGTTATCAACAAAAGGTTACTTCAGCTCACAAACGTCACAGAGAACCAATGCAGATTCGTGGCAGGTAGGTCTGCCACAGACGCTCTTCACACACTTCGAGTCGTAATCTATACTAATATTATAAAGCGGAAGAGTTTGTTTGTTTGTTTGTTTAAACGCGCTAATCTCAGGAACTACTGGTCCGATTTGAAAAATTCTTTTTTTGTTGGATAGTCCATTTATAGAGGAAGGCTTTAGGCTATATAACATTACGCTGCGACCAATAGGAGCAGAGCAACAATGATGAATGTGTAAAAATCGGGTTTATGTTTCCTTTTGAGAGCTTCCGCTGCGTAAACGGTTAAAGTTGCGCAAAAATTATGTACTACATAATTGTTCCCCTTTCAAAGTTCTAAATAAAAGTCCGCGACAGCATATGTCTATCTTTTAAGATTGGCTCACTATAACCTTTTTTATGCTAATCAAATTTGTTTTAAAATAATGTGATATTTTCGAAGGTGTTTTTATAAACATAATATTAATCCTTATCCAAATAAATGAGTTATTCATCACAAGTATTTAATTTAAAACAAAATTGCTCTTTACATTATTTGATTTCAATGAATATCTTAGGAAATATCGCAGTTTAAAAATAACATCGCAGCAAAATAATGATCAAGTACTGGGCGCGCATTTACGATAAAAATACTGGATCTTATAATTTTATATTAAAAAAAAACTCAAACTAATGTTATTTCAAAGTACTTCTGCACACACTACATTTTTAGTTTTGTTTTCTTCTCATGACCTTCCGTCGGCTTTACACATCCTAAATAATAATAATAAGTATAGGAAGTATTAGTGACTGCCCTCATGTATGGCAGTGAAAGTTAGATTTGGCGGGGAAGACATGAAAATAGAATAAATGCTGTAGAGCTGACAGCTCTTCGTAACGTGTGTGATGTAAGTCTGAAAGATAAAATTAGGTTATAATGTTATAAAAGAGCGCTGGTATGCTGAGGTGGGTTGGACACGAAGTGGAAGAAATAATGAGTGGGCAGAGGTTGACGAAGCAAACATATAAAGCAATCGTGAATGGGACGAATACAAGGGGAAGACCTTTTCTGGACCAAATTGGCGATTTGTTCACGAGAGGTCATCATCATCATCATTCTCCTACTCTTATCCCAATTACTTGGGGTCGATACAATAAGTACTCTTCATTCATAGTACATATTGTAAAAGTTATTGGCAATAGTTTTATGACCGGCCGCCTGCCAGACGTCAACACTAATTGGGAATGTAATTGTTGACCAAACGGCATCAGCTGGAGTTGGCTCAAGTCGTTATAAGGCTCTTAGTCGTCTTTTACGACATCCACAAGCAAAGTGAGGATTGGTAGTATTCATAGCCGCTACCACACAGCGATTTCATACACATTAAAAGTATGTGTAATCGTAAATAGGCGTAAGTGTATGTATGTATGTATAATATACATACATTGTATATATCTATAGAAAGTATAGATAAGACCCAATACTTTTACTTGCATTACTTTATATGGTACTACATTGCATTATATGGATTACGTCAAACTTGAATCACTTTTAAATACTTATTTCGCGTAACTACAAATACACACAAAAAAAAAGAAACACATACATGGACGCACAATACATCACAAACACACGCACACCACACACACACACATACACACATGCACACACACACAAACACACGCACACACACACAAACAAACGCACAACACACACATACACACGCACGCGCACACACACACACACACACAACGTGTGAGCGCGCTCACTAACACGTTAATTCTCACTCATTCATTTATTATAGATTTCTTTATCATTAGTCTTTATTACGTAAGATATATATATTCATTATTTATAATGTATGTTACTGTAAAATAATTTGATGTTCAAGATTTATGTATTTCGGGAATGAACTATCTCTTGAAACACAGGTATTACCTAATTCAAGAGGCAAAGACATCTATGTCAACTGTCATATGTATTTAGTTTTCAATAAAGATTATTATTATTATTTTACTTAAGGTTAAATGTTCTACTCTTACTAATAAAAGGGTCATGTAGGTACCTAAAACAGCTTTAACGTATGTATTATTTAAAAATATTTCCACCTTTTACGTAAACGAATTCGCGAGTTGAAGTTAACGTTAGCCCAAAGTAACCATTCCACGCGGACGAAGTCGCGGGCAGAAGCTAGTGGTGAAATATAGGGATAACAAGATCGACCTCCATATGGTTTTCATAGACCTAGAGAAAGCTTTCGACAGAGTCCCTAGAAAGCTCATATGGCAAGCACTATGAGCTCAAAATGTACCAGAACTCTGCATTGAATGTATAAAGGATATGTATGATGGTGCCAAAAATAAAGTGCATAGCCCAGCGGGGCTGAGTGAAGCGTTTGATGTGTTGGTTGGAGTTCACCAAGGCTCAGACCTTAGTCCGTTACTCTTCAATCTTGTAATGAACCATCTTACAGCTGAATTGCAACGCCCGCATCCCTGGGATATCCTATACGCTGACGACACAGTACTGATCAGTGAAAGCCCAGCGGACTTGCAAAAAACGCTAGAAAAATGGAGAGTAGCATTGGAACGGGCTGGTCTAAGAATCAGTAGACAGAAAACCGAATATCTACATTGTGATTTCAGCGGAGATCACAACACTGGCACTTTACATCTCCAAAACGTACCACTGACAACGGTAAAAGGCTTTAAATACCTAGGCTCCCATGTAGCCAAGGATGGTTCAATCGAAACCGATGTCATCAACAGAATAAATACTGGATGGGTGAAGTGGAGAGAGCTGTCAGGAGTACTGTGTGACAGAAGGATGCCGGTGCACATTAAAGGCAAGGTGTACAAAGCTGCAGTGCGGCCCGCTATGACATATGGCGCCGAATGCTGGGCATTCAAAAAACAGCACGCCGAGAAGCTACACACCGCCGAAATGAGAATGCTGAGATGGGCCGGAGGAGTCACAATATTAGATCATGTGCAGAACATACATATCCGAGGTAGCTTTACAGTGAAACCTATTGTGGAAAAGGTGACAGAGAGCCGTCTTAGATGGTATGGCCACTTCATGATGAGATCACCAGACCACATGAGCCGACAAATACTGGAGATGAGTTCCCAACAAAGAAGACGCGGTAGACCCAAAATTACATGGCAATCTTTAATTAATAAGGATCTTAAGGACGCAAATCTAACACCCCAGATGACCCAGGATAGCGCCACCTGGAGACGCCATATCAGGAGAGCAGACCCCAAGTAAATGGGAAAATGCGAAGATAAAGAAGAAGAATTGCAGATACGTACGTAAGGTCAGCTACTACGCGCGTGAGCAGAGATAACGTTGAGCGTAGATCATGTGGACGAGGTCGAAAGTGATGTGCACGTCGAACTAGGCGCGCCACTAGTCCGCTCGGCGAGACCCATGTCCGGTACGTTGCTAGGAACGCCTCCTGGTACGCGAAGTCTGTGCACATACAAAATCATTATAATATTGTATTCAGTTAGGAGTGAAAAGAGCCAGGCCACACATGAAATAAGGTTTTTCCAAGTCTTTAAGATAAAATTATAATTAACCGGCAAACAATGGGCAACTCGATTACCATCGATAAAATCAACCCAGGTTGTGAATGATTCACTGCCAAACGGAATTAGCGGACACTTTTGCGCATTCAACCTGATGATGAAAGAGCTTGAGATTTCGATGAATTAATTACTAGAATTGCATTTCAAAAACTTACAATACAGCAAGAAAAACACGTGTACATATAAACTATGAATATATTAAGGACCTACGTGAAATATAGACAGGGTTTAACAAACTTTTTCAACATTCATGGTCACAAATAATCTCCTTTGGCCTGTTCCTGTACACACATCTACGTACGATGGTTTATAGATATTTATTCAAATTCAATCATTTAAATTCAATTCGTATTTAATAAAATAATTAAATTCAAATTCGTATTTAGTCTTTATATTTTATAACAATGTTACGGTTAATATAATAATTTCTGATTGCGCGACAATTATACATTTGATACTGCAGGTTGATTATAAATCTCTGTAATACCTATGATTTTTGGATGTGAGAGCGTTAGACCTCCTATGACTAAGAATGCTGTAAAGTGTCGAAATGTCGGGAAATTAAAAATCAAATACAAACGCGATAGACGCCGTAAAAATAGTTTCATTTCAAAGGCTACGATTTTTAATAAAAAAGCCATTTTTCTGGAGGACACTTGCATCTAGGTAATCGATTCAAAATTTTCAGGTGCTTGCGGGTTTATTTTACTGAAGCATACTTTCATTATGTGTTGAAGTAATAATAATTTTAAATCATAAATATTTTATTAGTCTCTTAATATTATTATTGTTGTCTTGTATTCAACTTAGTGTGGCATAGTTCTTCTCACCATTAGGGCGAAAATATACAATTGACGTGTAAATCTAATCACCTGAGCTACTCACGAAAACTCACTTAATAACAATGAATCTAAACACTAAACGTCAAAAAAGCTGTTTAATCTTAATAAGTCATAATATGACTTACAATGTTTTCAAAATCAGACTTGAAATTTTATATATAAACTACAAACATATAAGAAATAGTCTAGTCATATAGCTCATTGTAATATTAATTTTTAAATTTTTGGAGTTTACTCCTTAAGAATCGATTTTCATGTAAGGCGCCTGGTATGAGAAGAATTAGAGGAGTAAAATCTAGTGATCGAATGACCTCGTTACGTTTTTGGTGCGCAACCTATTCTATGCACGTTTCACTTTCTGACGTGAGATAATACTTCACTGAACAGTTTTAATATATATATATATATATATATATATATATATATATATATTATTTTTAGTCAAATGAACTTTTTTTGCGCCTGTTTTGATAATCGTACTTAAGGAGTAAACTACAGTCGTGCGTCGGGGTTGACACACACACTTTTGTTTTCTTAAAAATTCAGGTGATTAAATCTGCACCGTACATTGCTACTTAACTTCCAATCATCATCACACAAACAAAGCCAAGTCACAGCTGTGACATATTTTACAGCGCTAAATTAACTCATAAAATTATTTGGGCAGCAAATTTTATTTAAATCTAATATTCCTACGATATATATACTTCTACTAAACTAAAGCATATATGTATTAAAATTTATTTTTAATTTTATTGTGCAAAACAATACCACCCGTGCAAATTTAAATGTTTTATCAAAAAAGCGCGCGTATTATTTTGTTCTTAAATAATATAAAATGCTATTACCACAACAATAAGCAATAATTAATAAACCGCTAAATATTAGTAAAAAAATATAAAACCAGCATAGACTTGCAGCCCCCATTAAAGAATAGTTTTGCCACTTACACTCGTCCGATTCTGTAAAGTGAAAGCATGATAGTTGAGAAGTTAGAAGCAATGAGTAAGAAATATTTTAATAAGTTCCAGGTTTTATAGTAGGTTCAAATTTTGATAGTAACTGAAATAAACTAAATCTGTCATATAGATTTGGCACTAAACATAAAAACAACATAAAAAAATATATAATCTGTGGAACCAAGAAAATAAAAAACTTTAATAAATGTATAGTTTGAAAACTCGTAAGCAATAAACGATTATTATGACTTATATCAGCATACGGTTTGACAATCCTTCCTGGATGAACTTATTGTAATATAGATTTAGGCACCCAATGCGCATGCCAGTTATTATTATTACTGATCAATATAATTTTTGGAAATGAATGGATTTAAATGCGGTATAGTTGACCCTCAAACTATTAATCCTCCATCCACACAGCTTAGGATACATATTTTAGTAATGATATGAAAGAATATTATATGTATGAACACATTACATAGACTTC
The DNA here is from genome assembly GCA_905163515.2 of Lymantria monacha. Taxonomy (NCBI): domain Eukaryota; kingdom Metazoa; phylum Arthropoda; class Insecta; order Lepidoptera; family Erebidae; genus Lymantria; species Lymantria monacha. The sequence goes on from LR991082.1 coordinate 23,686,487, forward strand.
TGACATTTCCTGACACAAAAGGAACGTGCAGAATGATACGTAATTATAATTCTGAATAAAAATCACCCAACCAACAAGTAAATAATATTAATACACAGAAGAATGTTCATATTTTATCTGTATGTAAATAACTATTCCAAATTCAAAGTGACAGTTTGTCACTAGATAGTCTTAATATGATTATTTTCACATTTTAAAATTATATTTATATTGTTTCAGGTTAGGTATACGCAGTGTCCAAGATTACCTTTGGTAGCCTTAGTAGCAAGTACAACGAGGGCATCCGGATGTCCACCGCGCACTTCTGGCCCATCCTTACTGGGAGCTTTAAGCACAAGCCACGAACTGATATCAGTCTGTAAGAGTATGTCATCCGCATCTGCTGGCGCCGGAGTGCTGCTACGTTTATTCTCCGCCGTAGCTGCAGGGGGCTCCGAACTACTTTCGCTTCTCTGTAAATAAAAGATATTTAAACTTTGGAAAGATTATCGAAAGCAAAATATAATCTACATTTATCATTTCTCAAATGAATTTTAGTTATATGCCATTTTGAAGATTTTTTCAATGTCTAATGACGAAAGTAATAGATATCTGAAAATTAATGTTTTCTCTAAAATGATAAATTTTCAAAGCTTATATTTTAATTTAAGCACGTCATCTGGTGGAAATCGATGATCCACCTGTCCCAACATTTAAAAACGTATATTTAACTAATTGTATGAACATACTATTGCTAGGATATAATTATATATGTAATAAAACTAAATATAATAAAGTTAAAATTATATTTGCTTAATTTTTGCTCTTTGCTTAATTAATTATATTTGCACCGTGAGCGTAAAAAATAAAGTGTTTCAATGTTACTGTGTAGAACTTATACATCTAATAATACAATTCAATTTTACCTGCGATGGCACTGGAGAAGGCGTCGGTTGCTGTACAATAGTTTCCAATTCATCTTCCAATGGAAACTTGCCAGGTACTGTTGAACTTGTAAATGATTCATCGGAATTCTGGACACCAAATAACACTATTATATCGCATTGGCTATGCTTATATGAAAATTAATCAATTAAATATAACTAGACTTAACTATTTGTATGTTATTTCACTAAGATAAGGCGATAATTGGAAATGTGGTAGCAGCTACGAATACTACCATCCCTTACTTTGATCGTGGGTGTCGCAAAAGATGACTAAGAGCGTTATATCGACCTGGGCCAACTCGTAACTAATGCCATTTGGAATACAATTACATTCCCTAGGATGGTTAATATCAGGCAGGCTATTGGTCATAAAACTATTGCCAATAAATGTTTGCAATAGGTATATTGGAAGAGGAGTACATATTGCGTCGACCCCAAGTAATTGGGATAAGAGCAGGAGAATAACAATGACGTGATAAATAGCAATCTAAAAAAAATTGTCCATTTTAGAAAGGGAGAAATTTATATTAGAAAGGGAGAAATTTATATTTAAAAGAAGGAGGAAATTTCATGATTCACCTAATCATGGTAATAACTAAAATCAATCTTTACCAATTCCTTTTGATTATTTTTCTAATTAAATTTGTTGCGGTTGTTAAGACAACTAAAAACGTTTCGCAGGACTACCTAAGGATCAAACCTCGGTGTCCCTCTGGATATCATTGCGGATGCTGGCTTACAAGGTTTATAATGGTGGAAATATGTGGTGCAATTCATCATTTGCCTGCCCTCATTCCACGCTAAGTGGGGTCGGCACAACATGTTCTTGTCTTCCACAATCTTCTATCAGCCGTCATATTTGCACTCACAACTTTCATACACATATCCTCGTTTACACAATCTATCCATCTCTTTAATATGTGGCGGAATTACCACTTTTAAATAAAATATAAGTCACAGTTAAAACTTATATATCCGCTGTCTCCTTCCTCGAGATCTAGCCCTCACATTCTTGAAAATACGATCTTTTCATATCGCCGATTTTTGCGTTGAAATTTCGTGTGTAAAACCAATTAGGTAGGTCAATGGCGTTTGCATGATTTGGGTGAAAACAATTTTAGGAATACTTACATGGTAACTGACATTGTTAAATATTGTTTCATCTGTACTATTATGAGAGCTGTTGTGCGATGATGGCCGAGGTGACGGAGGTGGGAGGAGCTCGTTACTCAATTGAAGCTGCAAAAATTACGGTATATACAAATTACGTCTATGAAGTAATATAAAACATTAACACAAACGGTAAAAAAAATATACTTTCAGAAGAAAGCTTCGTATAGCTTGACAACAAAATATTCTCAAGATGTACAAAATATAGGTACGTAACCATTTAAGTACTATACTTTATAAATGTAATATTACTTTTTAAATGTATCTTAACTGCTATGCATATAAAATGCTACGAAATATTGTTATGCAAATAAAAAGTGTATCATCTATTGCTATGCATAAAAACCCATAAGCTAACATAAGCGCGCGAAGTCACATTTATCGCCACTAACGAATGAAACGCCATACCGTATTATATCTAACGGTTTTTTTTAAAGACTGCACTAAGGAAATTATTCTTATGTTGCGGGGAACTTTACAGACATATAATTAACACAAACAAACTACACCCAGACTCGGAACAACATTTTGTGGATGACACAAAGTATTATCCTGCGTTGGAATCGAACCCACGGACACAGGCACGGAAGGTCGGTATCTCAACCACTGCGCCATCTGTGCAGTCAGTTATCCCCGTGGTGAAATCTATGTCCAACAGTGGACGTTAATGATCTAATGGATGCATGGAATTATTTCTATATATGATAAAACTGCCACCTTACCTGTTTATTCCTGTTCATCTTAGGCGGCAGTGCAGGTGGAGGCTCTAGAGGGATAGGACTAGTGCCACTCGACGTTATCATGTTCACACTGTCTTCAGATCCACTGTAAAAAGAAATTCAATTGATTTTAGTGACACAGTATATCACAGTAAATCTTTGGCAGTTTTTACTTGGCAATACATGGAAGAGCAGTGCAGGCCGTATCTTCCTTATGTAATAATATTGAAAATGCGTATATACACATATACTTTTTTTTTGTTTCTTCCTACACGACGAGAATAGACCCTAGCAGGTCAATGACACATTCATAACGGAAATTCAAAATGAAATCTCATAAAACTTTATCATATTAGCGAATTCAACGACTTTATTCGTGACCGCGTTAAATATTTGTTAGATAGCGGATAGGGATCTAAGTACATAAAGCCTCACCTTATTAAAGGATTTCCAAAGTGTTGTACTGTAAATGACTGCGCAATAGAGCGCTGAACTTGTTGGTGTCGCTGCACACTCAAAGCACCATCGCCCGTGTGCTTAGCACTGAAAATAAAAAAAAAAACAAGATTTAACAACAGATATACAGAATGTAACAGAGAATGGAATAGCTGCTCAAATGGGTGTTACTGTTAGGTAACGCTGGTAGAAACCCCTAAAAATTTTATAAGCATATAAAGTTTTTAAATTATATTATCGCATTTTCGTGTAAATTTAGTTAAAATGTATCAAGTAAATGATAATTAATCTGCAACATACCACATACTTTGTTAATACTCGTTAGGACTTAAATAGATCGATGATTAAATTGATAAATATCAATATATCAAAAACATTGTTATCTACACCTATAAAATGTTATAGCTATAAAAAAATAAATACAACAGTATTAATTTACTTTTCTTCGATAATTTATGCAAAGTATATCTACTTTACACATTAATAAAAAATATTTTCAAATGTACACCCACTTGAAAACGTTTGTTTTTTATAACATTATCTTGTTTAAGTACGTAATCCATGCACATATCCTTTTTATAAAGTACATCCTTTGCAGTTTAGCACCATCGATACCACCATTCATAACACTGATCATAACTCTCATAAAAGTCGATATACAGCTTTAAAGAATAAACTTTGCCAACTCGCCCTCCTATATAATCGATATTATGTTCCCAAGAATACTGACAAAGAGCAGGTGGACGGTCACAAAACTTAACCAAAACCCTGTTCAGCGTGTTCATCTACGTTTCTTAGAGAAATACCAAATGATATTCTGATAAATTGCGATATGAACAGAAATATGATCATTCTTGGGCTCAAGCCTCCTCCGTATTGGGAGGAAAATTGACCTGCTATACCACGCTGGTCAGGCGTGTTGGTATAGAGTTTTGTTTCGAGTTTTCCTTCTTTGCCATAGATGTTATATGCGTTTTATATCCCTTAATCGTCTCTTACGATCACCCAAAGGTAAGATAGGGAGTGGTGAAATGTATTCTTACTGCGTCACCACACGACCTAAATTCTAACAAAATGAATGATCAATGTGTATGAATTCTAAAAAAATCATGCATATAAAATGTTCGTATCAAAACAAAATTTCTTATTCTTTCTAATTTTTATCATAAATATGAATTCTTTATTTTATACCTTTAAAAGAAATCAAAGAAAAAATATATTGTGTATTAATTACCTGGCTAGATTGTAAGTATGTATGGAGTGACGGAACATATCCGGTGGTGCAGCGACATTGTTCGGGGGATGACTGCAATTTCCAAACATCTCCATGTATGCCATTACTAAAACATAGTGCAACACTTTAGCACAATAGAAAATATATATACATACAAGGTATAATAAAATATATCTCTGGACATCATTTTAAATATTAAAGGTATGGAAACTACAGTTATTCACTATTAATTTACGATCTTCAAACATTATATATTATATGAGTAGTGTAAGATTAGACATGAAACAAAAACAGTTACTATGGTTCATGTCGGAAGAACAAATTAGTTATTTAATAAACAAATTAATTTATAAATATAAGCAATTAATATACTTGAATATTCACAGGTGATGCAAAATTCTATGTAATATGTAATGAAACCCAAAAATGAATGCCAGTATAATTTTAAGACACCTTACAATTAGTAAAACAAGATGATACACTAGGAGCGAAGCCGCAAATATTCACCGCGGCGATGAAATACCATCAAATTAACATGAAATAGCAATAACACGAAGCCGTAATGAAGCGCTAAATGCATTGATCATATTTAGTGATAATTAACTTAAGTTTTGGAGTTCCGCTGTTAACGACGCAAATAAGCGGTGTAAGCCAATTTGTATATACAAATTATGTTATTTTGCACATCGAAGCAAGCTATAATTTTTACCACGATTGTCGAATAATTATATTTATATTAATCACCATATCTTTTTTTTGCCTTTTATATTCCCTTGTCAAGCAAAAGCCTTCACTACAACAACCAACTATAACACACTAGTCAGACGAATAGGCTTAGCATATTGAGTTATACTTCTCTTACAGTGTGGTTAACTGCTTAGGTCCTAATAACGCCTCTGGGATTAATAGCATTAGCGTTACATCATCACCAAAGACAAAGACTCGGTGGGACGATCAAATGATGATAGGAACCCACAATACTAAAGGTTATGGGTTGCACATGGTTTCTTACGCCACCCTGGACGGTTTGAACCTGATGTGACCGGATCATCATGTCTCCAAAATAAGCGATACATCGTATTCTTAGATATCACAAGAATAACTAAGAATGATTGTGTTTACCGATAAACATAATCATGTGTTTTCATATTGTCTTTGTTAAATCATCATCATCTAAGCTGGGCTCGAGTCACCGAGGGCAATACGAGGGAAATTGACCTACTATACCACGCTAGTCAAACGGTTTGGGTTTTATTTCGAGTTTTCTTCTCTTTGATATATATCTGAATGAAATGCTTATGAATGAAAGTTATTATACTAATTCATGATAGAACATTGTAACCAGAGAATGAGTCAACTAATCTAATGTGAATGACATGAAGCTTTGTAAGGTCAATAAAGCGCATCTGGTAGTCTCCAAGATGTCCTCACATGGAGTATCCCTGATGTTAATGAAACACATATTCGTAGATTGCTTTTTATAAACATTGAATTAATGCGAAAGAACAATATATAAATACAATATCCATAGGCGTCAAGCTTCTGTTAAATATTAGCTTACAAATATTGTATTTATACCATATGAATGTGGAGTATAGAGTTAGGAAGAGTGTATTCATCTGAAGGGTCCAAAAAAATTATGTTGTAAGGTCAAATACTGTTAAGTCAAAGTAAATGTATAAGGTCAATAACTGTTTTATAGTTGGCAGCCAAATAGGGCATTAATATTGTAGTGTAAATCAACGAAAGGTTCTTTCTGCCTATCCAACCATCCATTGATGTTTTATTTATTTATCCGATGTTTCGGGCCGAGGACACGGGCATTCTCCAGCGACTATGAATGGTGTAAAGCCCTCCAAACGTCGTCAAAATAAAAACAAACACAAAGGTGCCAAAGGTTTAAAAATAGATCAATACTCGTATAAGCATTAGGATTCGATATATTTAATTTTAATTACTATTGCTTTTTTTTTTCTTTAGTATCAGTGGCGCCATCATATGTCATACATGTTATGAGACTGTACATATAAAAATACTTTTCCTTCCATAACTCTGATATTCCATATAAATGCCCTACATTTACTCCTGTTCAGCCAATGAATAAACCAAGCATAAATCTGTGTAGTGGAGCTAAATAGCTGTTTACATGCATTATATCCACTCACCGCTGTACGCGACGCTTTGGAACACTGCCGAGCCGCACCGGCACAACAGACAAACATGCCATTATAGCCCCACATTATACATTACATTTCATATTTATACCAAGACACCCAAAGAGTGGACATTCACTATCAGCATATTCAGATAAGACAGTTTGAACATAACATTATTCTCGATCACAAAAAGACGACAGGGAAACAGCTTTTGTTTAGAGATAATAAAAGTGCAAGGGTGGTTTTAAAATTACATTTTTATTTTTTCTCTAATCGTGCATGTTATAATAATTCTGGTGATACATGAAAATATACAAATAATCTTAACAAAATCAATCATCGTCATAAAGAAATAATAAATTAATCAAGTTCCTTTAATTATGTTTTTTCTCATGCCAGAATAATTTATATCATCACGAAGTTAAAGAAAAGATTAACAACCATCCCATAAGAATTAAGAATAGTGTTTTAGGTGGGAGTGCTCAGATTGAATGCTAAATGCATAGCTTTTGTTAAGAGTACAATTATTTACATAGAAAACAAGTTAATTAATAGTAATTATAATATTTATAATAATTAATATTCTGAATTCGTTCATGTTGAGTTCGAATGAGTCCTTACAAATAAAATAGTTGACCAAATTATGTTAAGTGGGTAAAAATATGCCGATGCCGAACGATATGCCGCGGGTAACAATGTTATAACGATACGCCTATGCGAATATCGTATTGTTGGCACGTATCGAATGCACAAGTATATATAATTTGCTTAATGCTTTACTCGACAGAGGGAATTATAGAACATAGTTTTAGTAGAATATTTTTTAATTAAAAAGTAGTAGTTGAACAAAGTTATGTTGCCAAATTTACATCTTGCGTTATTAGGCGATTTGGATATAGACAGTTGCTAATTTAAAATTAAATCTCTCACTTATACCTTGCCAATAGTTTAAAATGACCCAAGCCTAATCTCATTACACATTTTCCTCTATTCCCAATAGATTACGAAATGTATCTTTAGCTTACGTTTCCCCAAATTAACTACGGCCTATGACTCAGCGACAATATAGCATACCCGATCTGGTCTTTGTGTTAGACGAAAGTAAAAGGCAACAAGTGAAACTACGAGATTATATACATAAAATTAAGTAAATAGATTAATGTAAATGACAGTAGATTTTGAGTATGACATAATATATTAGTCCATTGCCACATCTCTTCTTCTACATTACAATTCCCATACTCTTCGAGTAAAAGCTTCGTCCAGAATAGTAAGGCAATCGATGTACCTATAACCACCACGGTGACCAAAAAATTTCTATAATTTTGTTCACAGTAAAAGAGAAAGACATTCTCTTGCAATTATGGTATATTTGCTTATTTTCCTTGGTTATGTCATAAGATTCAGTGCGCGAAAGGAAAGAACAATGACACATTATATTCCTGCTGTATCAACAGACGAATGAGAAAAGAAATTTCTCTTCAGAATATTTAACGGCATGGGAATCAGAAAGACTCTTTTACGTACATATACGCAGTCATCTATAAATATTAGCACAAGGTCGACAGCCGACGCATGATGAAGGCCGTTACTATTTAAGTGCAATATGGTATGTAATGGCACTTATAATTCTAAGACGATAATATTATGATAAGAGTTCTAATGTTTTAAGCCGTAACGTGACTATCGGTAAGATAATCTCGGGCGCACTTCCAAACGGAGAGGATATCCGTCCAGTAAAAGGTTGGGTCAAAATACCTGATGCAATAGTTACAATAAATACACGATAATACCAAAAACATAAGAACAAGGAACCCGGCACAACAAATATAGCATAACCATATTGTTAAAAGGGAGGATTAAGGGCATATGCCCATTAATATGAATTCTCTAAAAGATCTCCCATCAATATCCAACAATACCAAGCTAGCGTGTCTTTCCTATCATTGATATTAATGGAACTAGCAAAAATAATCACAAAAAACTGACTGTGTTTTTTCTTGAGCGGCAACGGAGGCGGGCGCGGGGGCTGATGCACGGCTAGCGTGTGTGGACGCGCTTCGCCGTGTAACGAGCACCCACCCGACGTTCTGTGGGAACCAGAAATTTCAATTATTACTAGTTGTTTACGCCATATACAGTAGGTACAATAATAAACCACATCACAAAACAAATTAACACAAAAAATAATTTAAATGATTAAAAAGCTGAGTAACAAATTTAGCTGAAGTACCTAACTTTAGCTAAATTTCGAAAATAGAAACATTTAGATTTATGATTAAATGACATTAATTACATAAAGTTAAATGTACGTTAAAGAAAGTAGGAAAAAGTAGTTTAGCAAAGATAAGTGACAGGCCACGGTGTTACTAATCATCATCTCCGCTCATATATCCTACAGCTGAGATTGAGCCTCCTCCACAATGGGAAAGAAATTGTCTTAGTACATCATTAGACAAATTTATATATGGTTTTGTTTGGAATTTTCCTTCTAAGAGAAGAGAGGAGAAGAAGAGAAGTAAAGACATCTGCGTCTGTTAGTTATATTTTACGATCCCCAAAGACGGATGGTGATCATCAATTTCTTAGTCCGTCACCACATGGATAAGTAAAAATTAAATACAAATAAGTTCTGATTTACAATACAATATACATACGTAGAAATTATATAAAAAATTAAAACGTTTACTGAATTCCTTCAGTCTTTTCCCTCATAAATACAAAGGTAATGAGGCCCTTAGAATTAAGCACCTGATTTACGTGTTGTGTGAGTCAATCAAATGATACAAAAACGCCTCTATATTATACAACTGATATATTTAACAATTACCACTGTATCGATTTATGACATAAATTTTATGGTATTTAGAAATATCCACTCTTTTATAAGTTAGCATAGAATACATTCAGACTGTTTTACAATCTATTTAAATTAGAATTAACCTTTAACCTTGAAATATATTTTGTGATTTAATGTCAATATCACAAATTATTCTTATTTCAAAATAATCCAGTGCTTTAAAACTGTCGTCTTCTAATGGGAATTAAAAAGTATTTAATGTCAAAATCACAAATTATTCTTATTTCAAAATAATCCAGTGTTTTAAAATTATCATATTCTAATGGGAATTAAACGTATAAACGTTTAAATCTCATTAGAATATGATAATTCTTCTCATTTCCAGGGTGAAAACCATGTATTATTTTGTTAAATTTACCTGCTATGTTAAAACTATTTATGAGCCCAATAAAATCAATTTTAAAATTCTCTTTTAAATGAAAATTTTTTATGTTAAAGTTTTATTAGAGATTTATATATATATTTTGATCAATCAAGTAGGTATTTCAGTTTTATTAACTTTTCGAAGTACCTACCAAAATTGCCACAATTTGATAGAAACTTTTTAACGATAAAAAACGATTGTAAAGATTAGTATAAAAAAATAGAGCAGATGCTTAGCACATATAGTATTAGTGACCACTTTTATGAATTGAAAGTTAGATATAGCAGTAAAAGCTGGTAAGCAGATTAAATATTGTAAAGATTATAGCTGAGCTGTAAGTACACCACGCATACTTGTTATATATAATTAATGTGATTTATCTTTCGAAGATGAACATGTTTAAAAAAGCGGAACATATTGTACATCGTATGTTGTAAGTAATAACAATTAAAAAAGATACGCTAAGACGATTTATTTGCACACGTATAAAAATAGAAAATAGATTTATACATAGATTTGATTTTCAGAAAGTAAAAAAAAATCAAATGTCGTGGACAAGTAAGTCTGAAGTAACTACGCTTAAACATGTATGTTTTTAAATTTATCTACTACCATTGTAAATAACCGCGAACGGCGGCGCGGTTTAAAAAAATGAATGTAAATAATTTAAACTTAGTAGTCCAAGTAATTTAAGATCTTGGTAACAAGACTATTTAAAACACTTCATTGAAAAAATCAATTACAAATAGCACGTGCGTTAAAATTAAAACAGATAGATATATTTATTTTTATATACAGATCGATAGCGTTAACAAATACGTACATGAATTGCAAAAAAAATATGTACTAATAAATAAATAAATCATCTCATGTTCGGTTAGTAACTCTATACTATCTACAAGTCACATTTTCCAGTACACGTCTTAAATAATATTATCACGTCATATGACGGTATATACAATACATTTAACATCCAAAACCCACTACCACTGTATTAATTTTACATGACAACAAGCCAAAGAAACACTACAAGAGTCATGTGGTAATCACCTGATTTCAACGGTGGGGAAATGCTGTTGAACGTCGAGACGAATGTTGCGACGCGTCTTGACAGGCAGCTCGGGTGGTGTCTCCAACTCGTCTGAGGTAATACTGGCCAGTCTACCGCAAAACATTATAGTTACGAAAATAAACAACTCGGTTACGTCCTTGGACGTGTAATGAGTGTTGCGACGGCTACCAGCAACCACGTTAATGTACCGAACCATATCAAATTGTGATGTACCACTATGCATTGTTATGATTGGTAATTACATTAATAATTTGTGTGTTAGCATAGTGTGGAATCAACTTTGTGCAAATTAATCTGAATTATTGTGAGTGAATCATTCCGTGGAATAAATTAAATGGAAATTATCATAATAGAGATTCTATGCACAGGTAATATAATTTTATAATTAACACCTAACCTAACCTAAACAAAATATACATAAAAAAGTATACTGATATAATTAAATAGTAACAATTTATAGATTCGCCTGCAAGATTACTGCGCCTATCTCAATAAAAAGTGACCGTTGGTATTTTTAATTAATAAATATTATATTTAAAAGAAGATATTTTTAAAAGAAAATCATTTCCTTTTTTTAAATATTCTTCACTTCACAGCAATAAAAGGAATATGAATAAGTTTGGTTGTATTTACGCACTAGGTCAGCACCGGGCTAAACAAATTGTTTAAATAAAAATACTAGAGCACTCACATTTTGACGAGTAACTTGCAAAATTAATTTTGTTACATATACCTACTAAAAACTAAATTTTAATTAAATACTACATAAGTATAGTAATCTTGGGGTCCAATCTTGTATTATACAGAACCCAAAAGGACACAAATGCTGAATTTTCGGCAGATATTCGCAAAGTAACAATTAAAGTTTTCGACAAACAGGCCAAAGAAGAAACAATTAAAATTGTTTTAAGTTATACCCACCACGTTTTTACTCTAACTGAATACGAAGAGGTACGCTATAATATCAAATTATTAGAAAGTATAAGGTAATTTTATTGTTATGTTAAAATTTGACATTGACTTTTTATTAATACATATTAAAGCTCATAAACTGATTCACTCATATTAGAAAAACATAATACAACGGGCATTTGTAAAAAAGTTTTTGAACATATAAGGAGCTAACTAACAAAGCATGGTAACTCATAGATATTTCATAAAATAAAAAGTTACTTTAAGATTTCTGATGTTTACGCGAGTATTACACATTTGAAATATAACTGTTCTTACGGATACTATCGCGTTTGTATTTAATTATTAATTTCCCGACGTTTCGAACACTTTACATCTTTCATGATCACGGGAGGAAGGGAGGACAACAGTACAGTAACAGTCCTTGATCATGAACGCTGTAAATTGTTCGAAACGTAGGGAAATTAAAAATCAAATACAAACGCGATAGAATGCGTAAAAATGGTTTTATATCAAATACTTTATATTAATTTTAGGGAATAAAGATTAACGATATAATTTAAGGCCCGCTACTGTAAAGCTAAATATCTGCCAATGAACATAATTTGTTAGCAGACTTGAAGTTATAAACTATTTATTGGAGACATGACAGGAAAATGATAACAATCAGAAACAAACGTGAAATATGTGTGTGTATGTAAGTAATAAACAGGGTACACTCACTTCGTAGAACAGTGCGTGCTTATACAGTTGGTATTTGTTACATTCATGCGGCTCTCAAAGCTTTGGAGTGTACACTTCATTTCAGTCACACAATCTGTACTGTTAAAAATACTGCAAAAACAATAACATAAGCATGAAAATAAAGATACCTAATATACTTCCAAAATGGCATTTGAGTTTTTTTTTATTGTTTTTTTTTTTCCTTTCCATCCGACATAGGGATTGGAATTGGCATCGTCTCATTTGCCAATGTCAAGTTTTTATTTTTTGAAATGTTATCAGTGTGCCAATAGTATATTAAATTTCTTTAACAGAGATATATGGAGACAAACATGAAGTAGACTGTGTAGACAATTCAAAAGTATAACGTGATTTGTGAAAATGATAGTTAAAATTTCAAACAACAAAAATGGACAGACAAAAACGTTAGCACGATTTCAAACAAATGATTTAATGGAGAAAAAAATTACCTGTCGGTATGGCTAGAGTAGCGATGTGATGAGAAGGAAGATGTAAAACTATGTTCGGCAGATATCTCGGCGTGGCCCACTGACACAAAGCCAGACTCATTGGAGAAGCTTGACAATTTAACAAATGGTTAATAAATTTGCGATTGTTATTTAAAACAAATAAAGCGAAGAGCTAGCTAATAAAAAAATAGTACAGAGAAATTTGTTTATTATGACTATGCCTATATTGGATAATCGATAATCTTAATATGACGTACTTGCAATACTACAGAATAAAATTGGGATAAAATAGAACTGCTCATAGTCACATTTATTGTGTCACTACACTAGCAAATTCTTTCATTCACTTTCATTCGTTTTCGTGACTTACTCTCTGCGACAAGATTTGATGCGTGTGTAGCCTGAGGCATGTTTTTTGTGTTCATTCTAAGTGACATGTTGATAATTCAAAATTACACTTAATTAGTGATCTGTGAACAACGACGACGATATATCTTAACGACATATCTTCATTTGCCATTAATTTGGTAGCAATATAGATGTTATATGCAGCAACTATCAAGACCCAGAGAAAGATTATAACCAAGAACCCGATGAAAATTTTATAAGGAAGTATTTAATCCAAATGATTTGAAATCAAAAAAGACTGCCACAACTAAGACAGGAAAATATTGCATTTACTTATAGTAATGTTTCAATATCGACCGATTAGTATGACGTATTTCTCCCATCTCTTAGTCATTATAACCAGATTCCATATTTTAATTTAACCCTATATCTGTTAATTTGATGAAATATGGATCTGTGCCCGATTGCCGACAATAGGTAATAGGTATGAACTAGGCAAAATTTGGAAATGCTTTCGAAAATTTTACGAATGAAATTCCAATCCAGGTTGATTAAAAATAAAGTTATATTTAGATGAAATTTGAAAAATTGCTAGTGCCAGCCAAAGAAAATATAGGTAATTCAAAATTCTTAAAAATTAAAGACATATACACACTTAATATAGGCGATAATAAAGCGAAAAAAGATAACTATATATTAAGTTCTTCTATCTTATTTAAATTTTGGTGAAAATTTTGTGCGATAATACTTATATTTTGATGGTTACCGATAGCTTACCGATTATGATTAGAGTGTGCATGCGCATGCAGAGAATTCATGTGCGATTCGTGGGACTCCAATGACGCGCGTAACTCGTTCCCATTGTTGCAACTGCAGATACCTGGAATCAATGATATTAAATATTAGTAAAACTCATACGATCAAAAAAATTCTTACAAAAATGGGTCACTTTTTTTCCTTCTGTAGCTAACTACAGAAGGAAAAAAAGTGACCCATTTTTTACAATTATAAAACCAGTTCCAAACCCCTCCACCATCACTTTTTCAAGTCCACGACACATTTGCGCAATCTATGCATATTTTCTTTGAGTTTTCCTTCGACATTCATAGAAAATTCCCAAAATGCCCAAAAACGTTATTTAATACTCTCCATATAAAAAATATTACGAAATAGTTGCTTCAGAGTCAGGATAGTTTTAGACACAGATAAAATGCCAAGTGCATTTATATACTAAAATAACTATAAAAACTTAAAAATAGCCATAAGTGTTAAACTCAAAAGCATATAAATTCAAAAAGAAATAAAAAATGTAGGACATTTCATTACAAAGCATATTTGGCAACCCTAAGCATTACATAAATAAATTTGCATATACATACATATGTATATTACATTAGTTATCTTATGTAATATTAATGTCCACACCTCGTATCTATTAAAAATCTAAATGTAAAACAACGCGTTAATTGCAAAATTACAAGAAAATATCACTTTGAACACACCGACCCGAATGTGCAATAAAATTTTAATAATCATGATGTGTTTTACAATGTAAGACTAAGCAAAAAAAAAAACTTAGTGTAATTGTAGAGATTTCTCATACAATTTTACGCTTTGTTAAGCTTTTGCATACAATTATTCTAATATAGAAGGATCGTCTCTAAACTGAACATAGGGATAACCAGTAGGTTAGTATACTAAAGTATTATAGTAATAGCATTTTGTTTTGTATTTAAAGGTCATAATATCACCTTAAGAAATAAATCTTTGTAAAGCCCTATGTGAACATAGGGCTTTACAAACATTAAATTATAGACGTAAATCACACCAAACTCAGAATAATCACAGCGAACGGCATAAATGCTGCTCTTCTACTAGCGTTCGTTTCTTCTAGCAATTACATTATTCCGCGTAGTTTCGGAAATTACAACCTATGCCCAAACTCATTTTTTTAACTCATATGAATTGTTACTAACATAGGAATTGTTCACAACTTCAAAACATTTTTTTAATAAAATTAGCCAAGCTATTTCTAAAACATCAACTGTCAGGCCGCCAAAGTCTCGTCAAAATCAGTTCAACCCTTTCACAGATTACCAGGAACAATCAAACAGAATAGCATACATTAAAAAAAAATACGCTTCGGCTTGAGAACCTCCTCCGTTTTTTTTTGTCGGGTAAAAAAGTAAAATATAAAGATGTTTTTCTTATAGATATCGAATATATTGTTAATCGCATTTTGAAAAACTCAAAATATGACATTCAAAGAGACACTTCAAAATTACTTCTGTGTATAGATAACTGTACTTACCAACTAGATCAGAATTCGGGGGCGTAGCGAACACACGGTCGTGATTGTTGGGGTTCTCATGTGCTTCATCATTGGATACGTTCAGCATGGAGTCCAGGGATCCGCTGCTGTGAGATTGCAGCGACAATCTGCAAATATAAGAAATAAATACTCGACATTGTCACGTGGAGACCTATTAACTTCCTGTCTATTGTTTATTTGGTCTTACTACTAGTATGCTCTTGATGAAAAAGTAACAAGTTTGCAGCGAAAAAATCAAAATAAATTTGAATTAGAGTAATAGTAAAGTAAAATTATAGGATTGAGATAATTTTATGAACAGAGAAAATAATTCTAGTTAAACCTGAAATACTCTTGCAAACACCTCGCCAACACCAACGCTTTTAAACACGCTAAACGTTGACGTCTTAATGAAACATCGAATTTTGATATAAACTTGTATTTACATCAACTATTAGAGCGGTTCCGCACTACATCCGATCCGAATCCCATCCGAATCCGTGAAAATAGGGTCCGTCGTAGCTGTAGAACTATTTCTATTGTAATTTACGCACTACATCCGATCTCCGTCATCTGATTTCTTTCCGTCATTCTAGAATCTCCATGCCGGAGAAGATTTTTGACGAACCGATGTAGCCATAGAATTATTTGTATGAATGTACGTCTACATTCTTCGTACGTATAATAGTATTGCCAGAAGTTGACGTCGATTTAAAGGACTCATGTCGTCGATTTAAAGGACTCATCAACGACGTGAACACTTTGTTGTGGCGTAAAATGTAAATGTGGCGTAAAATCACGTAATTCGGTCCGAGTTTTCTAGTCCATATTTTCACGGGCTCGGATCGGACAAGTGCGTAAGCAATATCCGAATTCGATCCGAGTTTTCTAGATCCATATTTTCACAGGTTCGGATCGGATTCGGATCGGACGTAGTGCGTAAGCGCTCTTAACGTTACCCATAAACATTGTAAATGAACGTTAATTTAACCTTTATTCCTTATCAATTTTATTAATATTTTTCTGTTAACTACAGCCACTTTAGTCAAAATAGTAACACTGACTTGCTTCGCACGTTGCTAAATATTTTTAACAATATCTTTCCTTTTAAAAGCATTTTGCCTTCACGGGCAAACATATTAATTAATATATGTATTAAGTTTAAACAATGTCGAAAAGTTTCTATTTATCTGTAATTTTTTTTTATTGCTAATTTTGGCAAACGAGCAAGAAGCACACTTGATGGTATATGTTACTGCCGGCCATGGACCTGCAGAAAGAAACTGTCAACAGCGTGGACCTACCACTATAAAAAGATATTCTATTTATCTGTATAAAATAGATTTCTATTTATCGGTATAAAACAAATATATAGAAGTCTAAGTGGCATTCTTCTATCAGTAAAACAAGGTGTCATTGCGCAAAAACTATCGAAAGATTGCCAACATTCTGCGACAAATTGATATAGTAGGTCGTAGTAGGTAGGTAGTAGTTTAATTAGATATATATATATATATATATATATATATATATATATATATATACACTACCGTCCAAAAGTTTGGAAGCAGCAAGGTAAAATCGAATAAAACCAAACTAAGTCATTTAAATTTAAATGTATTGATAAAAAAATAAAGAACAAACAGAAACTAACTTAAACAAAATAAAAAAATAATATACAATGGTAAATTAGATTAAATTTTAGCTTCATCAAAGTGTCCACCTTTCTCCTTTATAATCTTCTCACATATTCTGGGCATTCTATTAATCAATTTTTTAAAATAATCTTTATCTAATTTGTTCCATTCGTTCTCTAATAGCTGCCACAAATGTTCTGAGCTCGTAGGACAACGACTTTTCACCCTCCTGTCAAGTTCATCCCAAACAAGTTCAATGGGAGAAAGATCAGGGGATTGAGATGGCCATTGCATGATGTTTAAAATGTTTTCAGCTTTTTTCTTGTTTAAAAAGTTCTGGCACAATTTAGACGAATGCTTAGGATCATTATCCTGTTGAAAAATGAATCCAGAACCAATGAGACTTAGTCCACTGGGTATGGCAGAATCTTGGAGAATTTTTAAATAGCCTTCCTTGTTTAATTTTCCGGTTATCCTCACAAGATTGCCGGGTTTACTGTTGCCAAAACACCCCCAAACCATGACATTACCACCACCATGTTTGATGGTAGGCACTGTACATGCCTCTGAAGCCCTCTCTTCTTTTGACCGGCGTACAAAGACACGTCTATTGGATCCGAAAATCTGAAATTTTGATTCGTCATTCCAAAGGACATTTTCCCATTGTTCTATAGTCCAGTTTTTATGCGCTTTTGCCCATTCTAGTCTATTTTTCTTATGTCGATTTGTTAGTTTGGGTTTTTTAGCAGCAACACATCCTCTTAATCCCGCAGACAGTAAGCGTCTTTTAACAGTAGTTGTTGAAATGGGTGTTTCTCGCGTATCATTCAGAGCTGCAGTGATCTGTGGTGCAGTTAAGCGTCGATTCCGTTTAGAAAGAACTCTAATGAAGTTGTCCTCTTGATTTGTTGTGGATTTGGGCCTACCAGATCTCTTTCTATCTTCATTTTTCCCCGTTTCTTGTTTTCTAGCAAGGGTATAGTGGACACCTTTACAAGAAATTCCGAGCCTTTCTGCGATTTGACGTTCACTGTATCCTTCCTCGCGTAGAGTGCAAATAGCGCTTCGCTGTTCAAGCGTGATTTGCTTGCGTTTTGCCATTTTCAGAAGAAAAAATACGGTCAAAGTAGTAGCCGATATCTTTCGAATACAGACAATGTTAATATCACAACTTTCACGTGCCAATGCTCAAGTGCGACTGAATAAGGTCTAAAAAAGTTAAAACCAGCAAACATTATCAATAAAACTACACCATTGCATAGGATAAAGTAGCCGACGGATTAAGTCATAAAACACGTGTTTCGTCAATATTAAGGAATTCCATAAAACTTGATGAATGTAGGATAATAATCCTTTTGTGTTTGTGTAGACAGTCGTAAAAGGTTGTAAAACTTAAGATTATTGCTAATTTTTACCGCTATTAGTCGGCATTTATTTGTTTTGTTTGAAAACAGGTGTGCTTCCAAACTTTTGGACGGTAGTGTATATATATATATATATATATATATATATATATATATATATATATATATATATATATATATATATAATTTATCTTAAGAATGCAAATGCATTAGTTAAATATGTTTTGTACAGTACTGTCTCAAGTTAATCAAATTACCTTTAAATCGTATTTCAACCATAACATTTGTTAAATTTCCTGTTATTAAAAGGAAATACTAAAATAGGCCACTATATATTTACGGACGCGAGTAATATGTAATAAATGGATTATATTTTAAATTGAATTACTAATGTTGTCTAACATTATTTGTAATAAATATGTATTAATACATTTATATTATTACAAATAAGTGCATAGTAACGTAACATAGTAGGTTATCCGTGTGGTGACGGAGTAAGAATACAATTCACCACCCCCTCACATCTTACCCGTGGGTGATCGTGGTAAGAGACGACTAAGGGATATAAAACGCATAAAACATCTATGCAAGAGAAGGAAAACTCAAAACAAAACCCTATACTAACACGTCTGATCAGCGCGGTATATTAGGTTAACTGCCCTCCCATTACGAAGGAGGCCCGAGCCCAACAGTGGGACATATATGGACTGTGTTGATGATAATGATGATGCATAGTAACATTTTACATATATTTATTGTATGTGCAAGTATATAAATTGTAATATTTTCGATAAAGAAATTAGAATACAAGACCAATATAAATGAACATTAAGCTAATATATGGATAAAAAAGTCTAACCTGTCAATAGGTAGAACGAATGAGGAGTTATCATTCGCTGATTTCCGTTTAGGCGGTAAGGGCGGAGCCAACTCGATTTTTCTGAAACATACATCACTCTCTTACTTATGTATTAAACTGAGCATTTAAATGATAGTAGGTATATCAAATTTCTATAATGTACTAATATCAGTGTTGGACTTTATCATTATGTGTATAATCCTATTATACACATAATGATAAAGTCCAAAAGTGATATCTGGAAAACCTCTCAAATACCTTTACCGTTATCTCGAAAAGCGCCAAAACGTCTCAGAGTAAGTAGGCCGCCAAGTGGACTATCAAACTTAATTATCCACTTCGCCCGTAAACCGCTCAAAAAGCAAAGAGAATTCCCACAGCGATATATACCGATAGGTAAGGGCCAGATAGGTAAGGAGCTCCATGATGGCCTGCTGTTAACATAGTTCGTACATAGTTCACCAGAAAGCTTAGATTTTACTTAAGTACCACAACAGTCAAATAGACATTATTTGATATAATAACTGTCTCACGTTAAGTATAGTAGAATTGAAAGTACATAAAATCATTTTCTGTGTAGTGACAGAGTAAGAATACAATTCATCAACTCTATCTTACCCGTGGGTGTCGTAAAAGACGACTGAGAGATAATATGCATATAACATCTATGCAAGAAAATACAAAACCGAAATAAACCCTATGCCAACACGACACGTTACGTCCTCCTACTATAGACGAGTTAATGCGTATCATTAACTCAATCGCCATAAATAATAGCCCAATAACTTAACTCGATACCACAGAAAACACCTATTATTCCTTCTATATAGTGTTATACTTAGTTCAAGTTCAAAGTTTTCATAACACTTAACATTAATTTCAAAAATTGAAATGTGTAATTTATTTTTCAAACGAATGGTGCCATGATACTTCAAAAGTGTTATAACAACACCATTAAATTTTACGCTATCCATCAATACTGTACATTGTATTGTGATGGACTTTCACAAGAAAACGTCACATGCGTGTTATATGTTTAGTGTTCGTTGAGGGCTTCACAGATATTTATGTTGGCATGTGTTTCCATCCTTCCTTATGGTGACGCAAATATAATACATCACACTTTCCTTTCCCGTGTGTGTCGTAAAGGGATACAAGCAAATCAAATAAACAGAAAAAAAGGAAAATACGAAATAAAGCTATATGTTTTGTCTGGTTAGCGTTTGACAGTATTATTCTACCTGCCACTGTGTAGCCCAATAGTGGGATTAATATGCACTGAGAGAAAAATAAAGATTTAGTATCTTCTTCGAAACTATAATACACTTAAATTATGTTTTTATTATATTGTAGGTTTTTAACTTATTTTTGTGTCGAGGAATCTAATTTACTCTCAATGAATATAAGCTAATTAAAACGCCTATGCTTCAATACGTCGCAATTTTTCCACTATTGGTAGGACCACGCTGCTGACAGTTTTCTGCCTGTCCGTTAGTCAGGAAAACGGAGTCGGCTCGTTTGTATTAGTTCCACACTCTTGCAGAAAACCAACATAGTAAAAATTCAAAGGCCTAAACACACCACAGTAGACAGCGATCTGCGTAAGCCTCTAATATTATAGAATTCATTAAGCATTAAGGTACCACTTCACATCGAGTGGGTTATTTACCACCAAAGTCAACAAAAAACTACAAATTTAAGAAAAATATCCAACTGCATCTGTTAATTAGAGTTACGCTTAAGTTGATATTTTAATATATATTTAAACTTACCGATTAGGCCTTGCGGGTTTTGGTGGCGGTGAATCTGGCGCGTCCAGAACTGATTCCGATGAGTGGGAAGCGCGTACGCCCGCTGATTCGTTACCCGGCTCACCCGTCAGTAATGAACGTTCTTTGGGAGTCAGCGGAATATCTAGAATTTCAATAAACGATTAAAGACGTAAACGACAATATGACAAATGATAGAATGTACAGATGGCAGAAATACCGATCACTATTTTCTTTTCTTTTTGCGGTGGGCTATGAAGTAGCCACGCTCCGAAAAATCAGTCCGGGGCGACGAAAGAGGGGGCACACAACCCCATAGATCCACCCTGCAAAGCACCTCTCTTCGCCCTGCGAGCGGGCCATTTGTCTTCGGTGGCCCGCCCGGTGGTATACCGATCACTCTTGAGGAGTATCGTTTTTCGAAACCCTTACAGGACGATTCTTTATCATCATAATTATCATCATCTGATGATGATATGCATATATATCAGTTCATATGCGTCCCTCTGCTGGACTCGAGTCTTATTCAAAATGGAAAAATATTACCGACTACACCATGCTCGTCAGACGGGTTGATACAGGGTTTTATTTCAAGTTTTCCTTCTCTTGCATAGATGTTATACTTTAGACATCATACTTTAGTCGTCTTTTACGACATTCACTGACAAGATGGAGGGTGGTAAGTTAAATTCTTACTCTGTCACCACACGGACAATTCTTTGTTTAATCGACATATAGTTGTTCAGAGTGTTACTTTTGTGTGTTCATAAAATTAATTGTATCTTTACTGTCAGTCAGTAGACAAGATTTAAGAAAAAAAACATTTTTCGAAGTATAAATATTTAGGGACTCTCATTACTTGTTAACTTACATGAACATAACACGATCTATACCAAAATGAAAGAAATGGTTTATAGTTTATACATACATACATATCATCACGCCATATCCCTTGCAGGGTAGGCAGAAAGAACAGAGTGCCAGAGAACTCTATCCTTGCATACTTCACTCGCTTCTTCAACATTCATAATTCTCTTCATACACGCTCGCCGGTTTCGGAGACTCTTCACTCCACCTTCTTTCAGTACGTGACTAATCTGGTCTAGGTAGGTGAGTCTAGGTAGGTGAGTCTCGGTCTCCCCCGGTACCTACATCATTCCACTTTCGCATTGTATATCTTCTTAACCAGACGTTCGGCATTCTTTCCACATGTCCGAACCATCGCAGCAGTCCCTTTCGCATCGTATATATTATAGTTTATGATATATGTATAAACATTTTAAATAGATGTAAAGCTGCCATGTGAGGCCGGTTTTACTAAAAATTTGTATAAACATGATCGTATAAATTTCATTCATATATATGTATTAGACTCTCTTCATCTCTGATACTTGTGAGTAGTAAACAATTTATTTTGCATAATTATCAATATGAAAGTCACCAATGTCATTTTCATATTTTAACACTAAAAGTAAAAGCTGACATATTTGCATACACGTTCTACAAGGTTTAAGTTACTAATTGATATCAGACACGATATCAGTTAATAGAAAAATTTAACACGCTAACACTTTGGTCATTAACTTTGACATACTTTATATACTATGTATATGTGGAATTGGTCTTAATTTGCCATACTATTGTCAGGTCAGAAGGGATAAGCAAAGGTCTAGCTCTAGACGATGACTGGACAGTTTCGGGTCAGAGTATATAAAAAAGTGTGTAGGTACTACACAAAAAGTAATTATTTTACTAGACACTGGCAACTAGATGCCACATTTGGTTAGTATGGTATGGTAGGTTAAATGCCCTCATCTGGAAGAGAACCGCGGCCAAAAGTGGAATATAACAAGAGTCCCACAGACACGTCTTATTCTCAGTTATTTTTTTTTAGTAGTAATAACTTTTCTATAATGACGAAGTAAGAATAAAATCTACCACAAACTCTTCACGTACAACCACGTTAAAGACGACTGAGGAATATAGAAAGACAACATTATCATCATCACAGACCATAAATGTCCCACTGTTGGGCTAGGACCTCCTCCGTAATGGGAGGGAAATTAACCTACTATACCGCGCTGGTCAGACGTGTTGGTATAGGGTTTTGTTTCGAGTTTTCCTTCTCTCGCATAGATGCTATATGCGTTTTATGGTATATCCCTTAGTCGTCTCGTACGATCACCACGGGTAAGATATGGGGTGGTGAATAGTATTCTTACTCCGTCACCACACGGAAGAAAGACATAATAAATATGAATGCTTAACAAGGAAACCTTGAAATGAAACCATATCCAACCCGTCTAACCAGTGAGGTCAATTTCCCTTACAATGTGGAGGTCGTCAAAGCTTCAGTCAAAGCGTCAGTAGAAGGTATGTGGGTTGACTAGAGGAATAAAAATGTCTGACTTAAACTCAGACCATTACAGTCGCGGGTCGTATGATTATACCATTTTACCATAAACGATTACAGCCGAGCAGATATTGGCGATTTAATTTCACTAATCAAGATTTAAAAATACTATATTAGAATAATCCAATTATTCTACGAAAATAGACTCTACAACTACAAAATTAGTTATCTATCTATGCGCAAGTTATGGCAATATTTAAAAAAAAAATTACGTATGGATGATTATTTGCTCAAAGTATTAGTATTTACTTATTTAAATATTATTTCACTATATCTCTTTAAGAAAATATGTTTTGTAACACAGTAGATATTTAAGTTTGCTCAATGCGACAAATTTTATGAGTCTTCACTTTTGTCTGAACTGAAATAGGTATAATAGTTTGATATAAATAATAGAAATAAATCAAGAATATTTTGTGTTTCCTTGCCTGGCAATGAATTTCTCTGTGTGGAAGAAGCGCGGGGCGAGACAAGTGCTGGGCGAGGTGACAGAGCAGGCCGTGCCATGTGTTGCTGAGCAAGCGCTGACACCTCTTCCACTGCTGTCGTCACACCCTTTACTACTGAGCTAACATGCTCTGGAGACAACGCCGCTGCTGACGTATCCAATTCCTCATTCCCGGCATCAGCTCGGAGGCTAACCGCTGTAATCTCGTCACAAAGACGTATCAGCATGGCCAGTGCAGTGCAGAGCCGTTTCACTGCACTTGTCAGTTGAGGTGACCGACTGCACAATGGTTTTATAGCTACAACAATAAAACACAATTTTGAAGGAATGGACGAATTTAGACATTTAGTAATTACAAATGCCAGACATTTTAACTGCATTAAGGAAAACTCTACCAAATGTAATTAACATTTAGATTCCACAGCACAGAATAATAAAAGCTACCTTTATGTATATTTGCAATAGATTCAAAGACAATGGTTCCATTGTCGGGGAGCATTTCCAGTTTCCTCTTCGTAATAACATCCGAAAAGTGTTTTAAGCCGAATGTAACCTGCGGACAATGGAGATTGTATGTTACTAGGACGCTAATTAATATAAATAGCTAGGTACATATGTGATCATAGTGGAATTCTAGATACTAACCTCTTTGACTAGCCGTTCGAGTTCTTTGGCAGGTGTGACTTCTCCCTCTTCAGCAGTAGGTTTTGTGGCCATGTTCCGAATTTTCGGACTAAGTGGCGAATGTGATCTGTTGTAACACAACAACAACAACAATAAGTATAATATATATACATTGAATAGAGGAGGGGGACGAAATATAATACATACATATCATCACGCCATATCCCTTGCCGGGTAGGCAGAGAGAACAGAGTGCCAGAGAACTCTATCTTTGCATACTTCACTCGCTTCCTCAACATTCATAATTCTCTTCATACATGCTCGCCGGTTTCGGAGACTCTTGACTCCACCTTCCTTCAGTACATGACCAATCTGGTCTAGGTAGGTTAGTCTCGGTCTCCCCCTGTACCTACATCCTTCCACTTTCGCATTGTATATCTTCTTAACCTGACGTTCGTTCGGCACTCTTTCCACATGTCCGAACCATCGGAGCATTTCCTTTCGCATCTTTACACCAATACTCTCTTTCATACCTACTCGCTCTCTTACGTCGTCGTTACGAATGCGGTCGGTCAGCCTTACTCCACAGATTTTCCGCAGAGATCGCATTTCGACCGCATTAATTTTACTTTCATACTCTTTTCTGCATACCCAACTCTCGCTTCCATACAGTAATGTTGGGACAAGCACTGTGTTATGTATTGCTACACGTGCCTTCTGGCTGAGGTGGTAGCTACCGAGAAGTTGCCCCAACGCTCCGTTCACTCTATTTCCCGCATACACTCTTCGCTCTACATCAGTGGTGTACCTTCCATCTCGGCTAAATCCACATCCAAGATATACAAATTCATCCACTTGCTCTAGTACATCATTACCTATTGTTACTCTTACATCCGTTCTGGCTTCATCTCTTTCAAAGACCATTATTTTGGTTTTGTTCACATTCACGCGTAGACCCCTTTTTCTTACAATCTTCTGTCATTGTGTCGACTAGGGTCTGCAGGTCAGTCGCTGACTGTGCCAGAAGTATAATATAATATTTAATGTAAATTTAAACAAGACGAATAATGTTACAATTATACAAATGTATGTACAGAAATATGTTTCAAGTGGGTGCACATGGCCCTTAGTTGAAAGTATTGGTATAAAAATTCTCCTAGAAAACTAATAGAAAATGGTTAATGCAATTTTTGTTTTTTTTTACTACTTCTGGCGGTAAACGAGCAAGCAGCACACCTAATGGTAAGTGTTACTGCCGCTCATAGACCTTTCTATTACCAGGGGTACAGCTAGGTTGCTGCCTACCAACCAAAACATTCCCACAATGTTGGACTTCCAGCTCTCTCGCTTACCGAATAAAGCGCGGCAGCACATTGTCACTGCTTAAACGTTTTTCTGCAAGAATGTAGTACCTACTACCCCGGACGGAACGGCCTGCGGCGGTGGACAGAAAACAAGTCAACAGTGACCCTCCCACTATACATTTTATTGAGTCTCATTTGTTTTTTATTTTATTTAATATTTATTTATTTGCATAAATAAATATTAAATTTTGTACCGAAGACAATACCATTGTACTTTTAGATACTAAAGTTTTAATGTTTTTACTAATAATAAGGTCTTTACTTTTCAGAATTCGTGTTCGCAGCAGTTCTATAAAAGTAACATCTGAAAAATTATTTATTTTACGTGTTTAGTACTCATGCAAACTTCAAATTCTTTATAAAAATTGGTTATTTGATTAAAACTAAAATACTTGATTTTATACTTTAATAACAAATGATTGAACAAACAGGTGTATATGTACTTATACTACTAATATTCATTTATAATTCTATAACAGCTATGCATTGCGAAACCATCTACTTTGCATATAGGCCTACACACAGAGGCTACATTTGATATTCAAATAGGTCCCAGTTTACGTTACAGTATGCGGATTCAAAGTTCCAATGCAATAATACTCATAACGTTGTTAAAAACGACATTGCTATTAATAAAGTAGTATCTGCTTAGCACAAATTTCGCGTTAACATTATCATTTCTGATGTTGGCTCGAGTGTTACGCATATAAAGTAACACTATTTTTAGAGATTTTATCGTGTTGGTATTTGTTTTGATAAAATAAATTTGATTATAATATTAAAAATCAACCTACTATAGTCGGGTGGCACTACATACAAAAAAAAAATCAAAAGAGACTTAATTAATGCCGTGATAAAAACTACAAAGATTATCAGTAAGCTAGTAAGAGATTATCAGTAAATATAAGGTTGAAAACCTTATATTATCTTGTGCGAAGCCACCAAAGCTATGTAGATGCCGAGGATACACAAACAAAATATATGTTGTGACCGATAGTGAGTCAAATTGAGACGTCTACTTGTAAATTAAGTCCGATCTCCGATGGTTGCGCTGGATGGTTGAGGAATCTTTCCTCATAAAACTGAGGACACAGCAGTGCATTTATGAAAGACATTCACATACCTATATTTTTTCAGTACAGTGGATTTCGGTTATTACAACTGCGGAGTGACCACTTTAATGTCGTCGCTATATCCGGAGCTCTCTATATCCGAAATAAAAAAAATCACGTACATACATATACTATTTACATTTATTTACTTATCACTTATTTATGTTATACAAGGGTGTTACTAAAAATGTGTAATATTACACTGCTTAAGTTTAGATTTTTGTGCACACTGTAAGGTAAAGGTATATTCCATTTTTATAATTCCTTCAATATCTAAATTATTATTGCCTTCACCAAATAAACAATACTTTTTGAGCTTTGTAATAGCACATAATGTATCTCGAAATGATGTCTACTTTTTCTTTATTAGTAAATGTACGTCTAGGAGCCATATTCACAAGTTTAAGAAACACTGTTCACTCACTAGAAATTACTACGTAACTAATTCATAATTTTAACTTCGTGCACATGCTAAGTAACCCTACACACAAACAATGCATTTGACCACCTGCAATGTAAACAAAGGATAAGAAAGCTTAATAGTTAGAGTCTTTGTGTTTTTGACTCAGTCTCAATATCCGAAAGTAGGAATTTGTCCCAAATAGTTCATAAAAACAAGTCGGTATACACGAATATCCGGATTCGCTATTGCCGAATGAATTACCTACGAAAGTATGCTTTAAATTCTAGGGACCTAAGTTCGACGTCGCTACAACCGAAAAGTCGTTATAACCGAGGTCGTTATTAATGAAATCCACTGTATCTACCAGTGAAGTATCTATCTCGTTGACAATGAATCTACAATCAGTTTTGAAATGAAATACTGTAATGGGTATATAAAAACTGTATTAACAAAGGCCTGTTAAAGGTCGAATACCTTAGTCCGACCGTGACCATGACAGCTGAAAAGTCCTCGAACCATGGGATGGTAAAAACAAATACAAAAACGATCAATTCCGTAGAAAATATTTTATATACCTATATATGTTCAAATATTTAGAATATTAAAAGGCCAAAATACGACCATCTGTCATAAAAAAATATAATTACATACCAGAGAACACGCGCTGCTCCGAAATATTGTTATGGTATTATAATTAAAAATAATATCACTCTCAAACGATAAGTGACGAGGGACTGTTCTTCAAATTTGAAAAGCATATTATAATAGGCAATATTTAAATTTAGGTTTAATGTTCAAACCTAGATACCATCCGCTTAAGCTATTTTAAGTGGGCAAAATCTCAAATAATTTTGCATGTTTCAGTGTTCTTAAACTAAAATCGCGTTTGGGTATGTTTTGAGGATGGCAGTAAGACTATTTCTAATCATGCATCAATGAATGTTCTGCCGGAGGAAGATTTTGATATCATTCAATTGATGAGGCAAGATTTAAAGTAAATAAAGCAATTCGTTGATTAATTATAGATTCTCAAACAATAATTAATATAAATATTACTGCTAATAAGGAAATAATTAAAATAATTGCCTTTCATTTAAGAGATAGTAACGAGCAAATTAGATGAGCCCGTGTGCATGCTTATTGTACCTTAATAAAAGTTATGTCGTTAAAGAAATTCTAAAGATGAATGCCAAATGTTTTAAGTAGTAGAGTAAAACTAAAAAAAAATATGAGTGTATAGTGCGAAGCGCGTCATATTTGAAAGGAAGTGAACTCAATAATGAAAAGATAAGCTAAAAGAACACAGTATTAAGTATCACGGCAATAATTTTCATATACACAAATTATTGGCAACACCCACTAAGGAATAAATCCTTATGTCGCGAGGAAATTACAAATACAAAAAAAAACGTTAGTGGGAATCGAACCCCTTATTCGATACTTAAGATTAAATGCGTCATTTTTGCCATTCAATCGGGTATAAAAAATGTACACTTGCAAGGATAATGGCCTTGAATATAACTCTTTTTAATCCTGGGAAATTAAATAACCTACTCTCATGCTGACCAGATGTGATGACATAGGGTTTGGTTTCGAATTTCCATTTTATCTTCCCCTACAGTGCTTGCTGTCTTAATCATCTTTTACGATTCCCTCGGTAAAGAGGTGTCGAATTGTATTCTTATTTCACTACCAAATATTATTTATTATCATTATTTTGTTACATCTATGAAATGGTAAGTTGATGAATGTTTAATGATTGTTAAAATTTACAACTTCAAAAGTTTTTTCTTTCTTCTTTAGAGTTTTCCTTCTCTTGCAGTGGATGTTATCTATTTACATGCCTTAGTTGTCTTTTACAATCGCCCACGGAAAAGGAAGGGATAGTGACAAATATCATTACTCAGTCATTGCACGGATAATATCTGTTCTATACAATATTATAGCTAATAAATGTAAGTATAAATTATGTCAAAAATATTTGCATCATAATAAGCGATTGCCTTCTACATCCTAAATGGCTATAGGGTTACGCATAACATTTGCCAATTCATACCGTTTTCCATTGTTAGCAAATCTCCGCTGGAGTTTATTTGTTCGTTTGTTGAACCAGTCGCCGACGGGTGATCGTACCGCGTTCGACATTTAGTTAGGAACTACCGAGAGCCAACACGCCCGAACGGCAAATAGCATTCGGTCACGCCACTTGCTAAGATCGTCTCTCGTACACTAAACTACTTTCAAACAACCTCACTGAGACGTGATAAAAACTAGTGTCCACAGACGGCACAATGAATAAAAAGCAATTCGTTCACGCTGACAACCCACACGTTGACATTAAAATGTAATCACTTAACATTGCACGCACTAAACTAATGAGATTTCAACGGACAATGTACTAATGAGTGCGACAGTCGCGGGTCGTGCTCATGACTCATAATTACTGCCACATTTAGTATGAAGTCCACATTAATAACGGCCCCAATAAAGGCTATCAACTACTTTATAAAATTTTACCAATCTACTGTAAATATTACAACACCATCACTACAAGCTTTACGTGACTATTTTATTATAAAATTATCACAAAACACAACACAAATATTGTCCTTGCATCGGTGGCGAAGATAATACTGGTAACATGAACGCACTTTCTCATGCCACTGTCAGTCAAAGATAGCATAGTTATGTATGTAAATTTATCAACGTAGATAAGAAACAATACAGTTTAAAGATTTCATCGCAATGTAAACACACTTTTAGATAACGTTCGTACTTTGAGAGATGAAATCAAACATAACATCAGCAGTTAACATAATGGCGATATTGAAATGATGACTCATCGTTGCAACATCATTTAAATTACAATCATGTTATGTACATTTAAAAAGGTAAGTTCATCATTTTAGAACGGCCGAATAGAGTATTTTCTATTAAATATTGTAATAAGGTTTTTAGGTCAAGAAAAGAATGATTGAAATTGAACAAATCTTTTTATATAATTTTTTGTATGAAATCGGCATCACAATACATTTTTTTTTTTTTTTTTTTTTTTTTTTTTATTGCTTATGGCGGCAAACGAGCAGACAGCACACCTGATGGTAAGTGTCACTGCCGCCCATGGACCTTTGCCAATGGTATAGCTAGGCCGCTGCCTACCAATACAACCCTGAACCCACCCCAGTTAGGCTTCCGGCTCTCTCGCTCACCGAACGAAGCGCAATAGCACATTGCTATTACTCAGACGTCGATCTTCTGCGAGAGTGTGGTACTACCCCGGACGGACCGGCCCGCGGCTGTAGACAGAGAACTATCCACAGCGTGGTCCTACCACAATATAAAAATACTAACACATGAATGGAATCATAGATAAGAATTCTTTTTTTTTATTTTTCTCCGTTAGTCCTGAAAAGTTTTCAAGAAAAATATCGGAACAAAGTCGGTAAATAAAAACAAACTGTCAAAATCCTACCAACAAATTTATTGAAATTCGAAACGTGACAACGTTGTCGAGTCAATTAGTTTATGGTAGGAGTCTACGATATATATCGATATTTTATGAAATAATATATGAATACGATAATTATATCGCTTCCACCCGATATTATCGTGTTATCTAGTACCGATATATACAATCGATACATTTAATCCCATATACCAAATATCGTTAAAAATTAAAAACATACTTTTAAGTAAAATAACTTGCTTAAAAATAATACGTAAACCCCGAATCTTTAAATAACTAGCCTTAGCAATAACGAACATTTGGTTACTACACTACATAGTACATTTTATGTGTATAACCCTAATCTACAATGTATATTCGTCTCAACAGCCAAAGAGCGAACTCTGTCAAATATTTAATATTATAGATTTAAGCTAAATACGAAAAATATTTTTTTTTACGATATATCGAAGATATCTATAGATTTTTACGATTTATCGAAAGTATTGATAGAACACTGCGATATATTTTATCGAAAATAAAATCGATATTTTTTTTGGACGAACATCCGTAGTTTATGGATGGATAATTCATGAATTCTTGTAAATCTTTATCTTTGAATAGATTATAAATAAAATTTTGACGCTTAATCGGTGAATTAAGCCAAATAATTGTATAATATTTTCTCCTTCTTATGCCAAAATACGTGTTTATCGATTGCAATGGTGAATTCTTGTGCAGCAGGTATTCTTGACACACAAAAGTACTTAGAGATAACTCGAATGCATCGACTTCAGCAAGTGCACCATTTTAGAATAAGAAAGCGATGATATAACTTATAAGAGATTGCTAAATCAAATAGCAACAGCATAACAAGTCATCCTGCTGACGCAATATCATGTATAAGCCGAATACTCCTCCAACAACATCGAGAAGGCGGGCGCTCAAAAGTGTGACATAATTATATGGGTTCTAAGTTTCTAACGTATAGCTCCCCAGACAGCACGCAAATCAGAAAGAATCCAGTACGGATTCATTTAAAGGATTTCTTACCGGAGTCTTATTATGGCTTCTCACAGAATTCATTTTCAAGAGGTCCTAAAAAAGAATTCTTTAAGAACCTCAAATAAAGACTTCAGATTTTTGACACTTGCAGGTGTTCTTTTTTCTCAATTCTTACAGTATTCAAAAAAAAGAACTTCTAAAGACATTTTTAATCTGATCTAGACTTACGCATGCGCATTGCGTTTTATGAAAATGAGTGGTTGTGTTTTCTAACCAAACAATTCTGTTTTGCTTCATTTATAAAGTTATTAAGTTCTATTAATTCAATTAAATTTAAATAACATAAGTGAGATAAATTATTATTAATTTGTATAATATATGCATAAGAAAGTATAATTTTTTTTATTTTTAATCGAAAGTTTGTACGATATTTTGTGTAATTTACATAACAATGTGAATTGTTGTGTGTTTACTTAATTATTTACTTTTTTCTCACTGAAAGACTTTTTCCATTATCAAAAACAATGATTCCGCGAAAACCTTTTACCTTTTTTGCATGTTTCAAGTTTATTAAAAACTCATTGTCACATTTTGGATTATGTTGATTGAAGACTGTTTAATTAGTTATAAGAAAAACGTTATATGTTATGAAGTTATTCCATTACAAGGACGATTGTTATTATTAAACTTAAAATAAATTTAAGTGCATTTTAAGAAGGCCATTCCTTCACTAAATGGCCTTGGTGGGCGGTATGTTCATGTTTATATTATAGTTTGTAATTGTTTTTAAAAATAGTTTTACATTATACTCGATAGATGGTAGTGGGATCAAAATTAGATCGCACTATGGTTACGTTACCGGAGGCTAATGAATTTTTAGAAATTTATTATTTTTTTAAAAAACTATTGAATAGTTTATAATTATAATATTTCATTACTTAACAGATAATATGTAACTTTTAGCTTCATAATAAATAAATTCTAAATAAAAATTTAATTTCACTATAATCTATTTTTTATAATACATTCTTAAAATGTAATTCATCAGGAAGTCATTTAAAGGAACTCTTGAAGAATGAACAAATCTGAATCAGAAATCGGAACTCTTGAAGAATTAACTAATCTGAATCAGAAATTGGAACTCCTGAAGAATTAATATATCTGAATCAGGAAAAAGGGTTCCTCATGTGTACTTTTTTAAGAGTTCAGAAATTATTCATTAAGTGGCGCATGGAATTCTTCAAGAATTCTTGAAGAGTCCTTCGCGTTAGTAATCGGAAGTCATAATCAGATTCAAGAACTCGGTTGAAATTCGTCAGGACTTCATATTGCTATCTGGGATATCTTTATACTCTATTAATAAATTAAAGAATTAAAAAGGTTTTCTGATATTTAAGCGAGTATTAGACATTTGAAATAAAACAATTTTTACGGCTTCTATCGCGTTTATATTTGATTTTTAATTGCCCGAGGTTTCGAACACTTTACAGCGTTCAAGGTCGCTGAAGGACCGTTAAAATGTTCTTATCTATAAATCCCGTTCAGGTATAAGATGACAGGTCGAGACCGACATACCCAATTTGCAATCGCGGTTACATCCGTGGTAACAGGAGTATAACGCTATACACCATTCCTTTCTTCACTAAGGTCGTCGATTTGACAGATCTAGCCTGCCCATACAAGAGTTCCAATATTATTGTAAATACAAATATTGTCGTGTTTGTTTACGTTGCAACGCCTAGGTACATAGATTCGAATGAAATTCAAGAGTTAATTGATGGTTATCTTGGATTAACACATAGAGCACATGTTTTTCATATCGACCAAATTGGATACGTAGATATAATAAATATATAAACAATATTTCACAAGGGCAAAAATTTCTGCGTTGTATGAAATGTTAAAAAAAAAGGGTAAGTCTTGTTTTGTGTAATAAATACGAGTAATTTAGTGTATATTGACCTGACATTGGAGGAGAGATGTGGCGGGTGATGCTGCTGCGCCGGCGAGCGCATATTAGAGATGCGCTCGAGCAGGTCGTCCTTGAATGACCGGGCCCGCCTCGCCAACTTGTTGGCACCGCGCAATGACCCACGATGCCCAGAGCTCCCCTCGCTGCCCGGTTCGATCTCTGCAAAAATAATTATATTAATACAAATGATGGTTCAAATTGATTTAAGGAAAATGTGATGGTAACCGTTAGGCAATAGGTACACCTGTGTAAACTGAATCATTGTTCTGTATAAACACAATAACGACTCATGATTAATCTAATAAAAAAAACCCAGTACTAAGTACCACCAGGTAAACAGTCTTATTTTTTTAAATATAAATGTATCAAATAAAAGCATACTTTATATTGTGAATACTTTAAATATAATTTTTAAAATAGCAGACGGCACTGAGGAAAAGGAAGGAAGGTTGTATGATGGACTTTGTACTCATAAAATAAACAGATACAAATTATAATAATAACCATAATTTGTAATGTAAATAGTTTAAATATACTTTTCAAAATAACAGACAGCACTAAGGAAAAGGAAGGAAGGTTGTATGATGGACTTTGCACTCATTAAATAAACAGTTACAAGTTATAATAATAACCATAATCTGTAATGTAAATAGTTTAAATATACTTTTCAAAATAACAGACAGCACTAAGGAAAAGGAAGGAAGGTTGTATGATGGACTTTGCACTCATTAAATAAACAGTTACAAGTTATAATAATAACCATAATCTGTAATGTAAATAGTTTAAATATACTTTTCAAAATAACAGACAGCACTAAGGAAAAGGAAGGAAGGTTGTATGATGGACTTCGCACTTATAAAATAAACAGATACAAGTTATAATAATTAGGTCAATGCAAATCAAAAAAAAAATATACATCACATATGTATCCTGGATAGGCATCAAACTCAAAATGACAAACGAGTCTACTCTATACGTAGAATATTACGGCACCTATGCGAAAATATTATTTTAAAACAATGTGATAGTGGTTAAATATAGAATTGACTACATTGTTCAAATCGCTGTCTATATGTCGATATACCTACACCTACTTCTTAAATTCAAAGGCAAAAATCCATCTGTATGCTCTATGTAACTACGTTAAAAATATATACTACTTCCGACTATGTACGCATATTCCTCTAGTAGGTACGAACATCCCTTCACAAAAGGGTACGTTTTTTATTTCGAGTTTTCCTTCTTATCCAGAGATGTTATTTGGTATGTAACCACTTAGTCGACTTTTACAATAGATACCGACGGAAAAAGGGTCAGTACATTGAATACTTATTTCGTCGCAACAGAAAAATAAATTAACTGTCGGTGTGGTGGCAAATTATGAATACCTACGTCACTCCATTCTCTCTCATAGATTTAGTACAAAACGGTTTAATAGTCTTTTAGGCCTTTTTCCCCTTGCGGTGGACTATGGAGGTGGTCGCGCCCCGCCAAATCTGTCCGGAGCGACTGACGAGGCGGCGCGCCACCTCATAGACCCACCCTGCAAGCACCCCTCTTCGCCGTGCGAGCGGGCCACCGGTATCCGATCTTTGTCTTCGGTGGCGTAGTCTTTTAGGCCTCGAAGTAAATCGCTAAAGCGATAAAATTAAATACCGCCATTGGATAATAAGGAAAACTCGGAATAAAACTCTATGCCAAACCATGTTAACAGCCCGATTTAACAGGCTAATTGATAATAATTTTATTAACAAACATACGCAGGGATACAGAAAATGAGAAAATATATGCAAAAATGTTGTGAATCATTAATATGTTGGATAAAAAAATTTTGAACATGCCTTATGTTGGCAATATCATGTATCATTCCTATGCTACATGTTATATTGAATATAATATAATAATAATAATACAAGATGTTATATTGAACAAGATTAAGAGTTATGTTATGAAGAATACAAAAAAGAAACAGATTTATGGAAGTTTCTGCGTTCTACCAAAATTCTTATACAAAACCAGTGTCCACACAAGCCATGACTAGCGACAATTTATCTTACCGATAGACAAAGAATAACTCATCAACTTAAAAGGCAATTACTTGACAATGGCAACGATAAATACTTATAGTGACTATTAGATAATGAAAATCCAAAACGAAGAAAAAATGTTTTTAAGGTATACTTTATCGTATATAAAAAGCTTACGGCATTCGTTTACAGTAAACAGTGGCCGAAGATACGGATGTAATATTAGCGTAATAATGTTGAGCTTATTACAATAATTACGCGCGAATATGTATGGTGTGAACACATATCAAACATTTTTGTGGGTGACCTTATACGTTATACATAATTACGTCATCATGACATTGAGCATCTAATCATCTTATGTTATAGGCCAGACAACATTCATTATTAAAGATCCAAGTGGTCATGGTCATGCGGAACAAATATAATTTTAGAAGTCAAAATATTATTATATGATGCCATTACTTAAATACTAATTCTGCAGAATATGTAATGATTTCTCAATAGATAATAATTTAATACATATTGCCATTCGTGTGTGAAAATAGTATAATTAGATAAATTGCGTACATAAATTCATTGTTGTGCAGGAGCCTACTCCACAAATGGAAAGGCAATTGCCTGAGTATAAAACGCTGGCAATAGAATTTTTACTCCATCGCTGAGTTTTATCGTCTATCTCTTCTGCGCTATATATATATATATGCATATAACATGAAACAAATGCCTTTGTACCCAAAGAGATACGCAAAGGTGTAACGATAAGCAAAGTTTTTACCTCATAACGGAGGGGAATCCTATTACCGTATACTAAACGCCCTGTTGGAATTTGTGTATATTATTAAGATATTCGGCAATCCCGTGTCACCAGTTAAACATTTTGTTATAATACAAGTTATTAATTAAACACTGATATTGTATACCTCTTTGCACCCCTAATTTAGAACAATACCTAGATAATTACA
Organism: Lymantria monacha; assembly: GCA_905163515.2. Lineage (NCBI taxonomy): Eukaryota > Metazoa > Arthropoda > Insecta > Lepidoptera > Erebidae > Lymantria > Lymantria monacha. The sequence goes on from LR991082.1 coordinate 23,723,615, forward strand.
GCATACAAAATGTATGGGTATGTATCATATATTTATGCATATATTATTATATACTTATTAATGCAAGAAATATTTTTGGGGTCATCAAAAAGTAATGTAAACATTAATGTATAACATATAATGTACAATATTACCGAAAAAAACAATATGGCGTATCATATGACGTGAAAATAATAGAATAAATATTAAAACTAAAGCATAAGTACTGCTTTAATTTTAAAATGAAAAATAAAACTAAAATTGGAATAAAATCATTATTAACAATAACTAGTCATATAGTGCATTCAGCTCGCATCCTTTGTTAATGCATTTCATTTATACACTGCGACTTCTTGTTTAAGTTTACAGGTAGCGGAACAGCTTTCTATCGAAAGTTTTTCTTTTTCTGCAGACCACAGATACCAAAAATCAGTCACTTTCTTAATAACATTGCGTTTGAACCGATTTTAAAATTATTAGCGGGTGGTATAATTATTAAAATTTAGCTAGATAGTTCGAATACTAAAACGCTATTAACTATTAAACCGTGTTTTTTTTTTTTATTTAATGACATTCTAATGCAAAATAATATAGGACTCGCCAGATTATTCAATTTTAAATATAATTCTTAAGGTTAATTAAATTACCTTAACAAAATTTACAGTCGAAGGCCAAGTTGTTCTTGAATCACAGCTTGCAAGTCCAAATTCCAGTCTGTCGGTATTCACAAATAGAGCATATGTAATATAGAACGCATAGTAAACACCAGTTATCAATCAAATTATAACACAGATGACGCGCGAGTTTATAAATAAACGCGAAGGCGACAGGAGGACGCGCCCAAAGTCGCTGCGAGGACTGGCGACGAGTGAACCGGTGAACCTCCTCACACGCGCAGACTGCGACAGGCGGACGCCGCGGTATGTACCTACCTACCTACCTACCTACCTACAAGCGTCCCGACTCTTCATGCGTCATTGATATACAAGTAAACCATATTCAGTCCTACTTAGAATGCAACTGCGATATAACACATCTGTCATGGCATTGGCGAGCTCCATAAGCGGATAAGTCACCGACCACTGCCTTTAACAGGGCACAGTAGTTACAAACAAACGTGTTCTTCTGTTTATTTGTTTTTAATGACTTACGTCTGTAGTTTACCTTACTAATTGCGCAAATTAATTGGGCTTAAATCTATAATTAACAGTATCTGTAATAGGCTATTTGTTAATTACAAAGTATTACTTACATATGTAAAGTACAGTGCAACCTTAATATAACAAATCCGACGGGAACTCGTAAATATTCGTAATATCAAGTAATTCGTTAAACTGAAGTTCTTTATATTGAGGTCAGGTTGGTCTAAAATTTGTTATAACGAGGTAAATAATTGTTTTTACCTCAAAATTACGTACTCATCTTGTTATAGTGAACAACTTCTACTTATAAATGATAACACATTTTTTACCAAATTACTTTATGTATTTTCTATTTAAAAACAATTAGGTAGGTAACATATTTTTCCCTTAGATTAATAATCAAAATTAAAAGCAGGAAAATCCATAAATTACTTTTATTATTAATATTGTATTAAGGTGAGTTCATACATTATGCAGGTAATTAAACGTTAATTTCAAAGATTCACACAACAAAACTCTTGTTGACAAAATTAATTAAATAGAGGTATTTTCATTTATTTTTGATAATTGAAAATTCGTTATAAAGAGGTATTATTTACATTGACTCTTATGGACAATTCAAGGGGAATACGAAAAATTCGTTAAATCGAGGAAATCGTTAAATTGAGGTTCGTTATATTAAGGTTGCACTGTATTATTTATACATATTTCTGCGGCAAAAAAGTAAAGGTGGAAGCGTGTATGAAAAAATGGAGAACTTGTTGGTAAACTTCACGCGGTAGACGCTCTTGTTCTTGTATATCCGCTAATAAAAATAACTTATTAAGAATAACAATATCTTCTACCCAAGTTCAATGTTACGAAAGCATTGAATGCATAATCTGTTGATACTTAGAATAATAACACATGTTATTATTCCAAGCTATTTATATCAAATATCTTACATTTTATAAATTCATAAAATACAAAATAACCTACTGTTTGTTTCTAAATTTGCCATTAGTTTAAACTTGTGCTGGAATATAGAATCGTTCCTTTGCCATGAGTGGTGCCTTATTTGTCTTAGATAGATCTTTCATTCCAAGTCTTAAAATTATTTAAAACCTCTGCACGTTAACCTATTTCAAGTGTTAAAGGGCATAAAGGTTCAGTTAAATACCTGCATTGCATACATAAATGAACCTGTACGGAAGAAATAATTATAAAGACCAAAAAGAACGTTAGGAGGTTGACTCATGGCGTTATGACAGTTCTTCTCGACAGGATCTGCATTGTCTGGGGTTGTAACTATTGATATCTTGGTCCATATATCCACCACGGTACTATTATTATTTTATGTATATAATAATTTTAGTTCATGCTGATCCTACACATATGATTTTGTTCTTCGGAATTTATCGGGTTTGATTTAATTTTTACTGACCCGTCTTTCATCAATACCGAAAAGGAGAGTGTGCAAAACGTCGAGAAAGTATGTGTAAATAAATAGTAACAAAAAAATATATATAGATATACACTACCGTCCAAAAGTTTGGAAGCAGCAAGGTAAAATCGAATAAAACCAAACTAAGTCATTTAAATTTAAATGTATTGATAAAAAAATAAAGAACAAACAGAAACTAACTTAAACAAAATAAAAAAATAATATACAATGGTAAATTAGATTAAATTTTAGCTTCATCAAAGTGTCCACCTTTCTCCTTTATAATCTTCTCACATATTCTGGGCATTCTATTAATCAATTTTTTAAAATAATCTTTATCTAATTTGTTCCATTCGTTCTCTAATAGCTGCCACAAATGTTCTGAGCTCGTAGGACAACGACTTTTCACCCTCCTGTCAAGTTCATCCCAAACAAGTTCAATGGGAGAAAGATCAGGGGATTGAGATGGCCATTGCATGATGTTTAAAATGTTTTCAGCTTTTTTCTTGTTTAAAAAGTTCTGGCACAATTTAGACGAATGCTTAGGATCATTATCCTGTTGAAAAATGAATCCAGAACCAATGAGACTTAGTCCACTGGGTATGGCAGAATCTTGTAGAATTTTTAAATAACTTCCTTGTTTAATTTTCCGGTTATCCTCACAAGATTGCCGGGTTTACTGTTGCCAAAACACCCCCAAACCATGACATTACCACCACCATGTTTGATGGTAGGCACTGTACATGCCTCTGAAGCCCTCTCTTCTTTTGACCGGCGTACAAAGACACGTCTATTGGATCCGAAAATCTGAAATTTTGATGCGTCACTCCAAAGGACATTTTCCCATTGTTCTATAGTCCAGTTTTTATGCGCTTTTGCCCATTCTAGTCTATTTTTCTTATGTCGATTTGTTAGTTTGGGTTTTTTAGCAGCAACACATCCTCTTAATCCCGCAGACAGTAAGCGTCTTTTAACAGTAGTTGTTGAAATGGGTGTTTCTCGCGTATCATTCAGAGCTGCAGTGATCTGTGGTGCAGTTAAGCGTCGATTCCGTTTAGAAAGAACTCTAATGAAGTTGTCCTCTTGATTTGTTATGGATTTGGGCCTACCAGATCTCTTTCTATCTTCATTTTTCCCCGTTTCTTGTTTTCTAGCAAGGGTATAGTGGACACCTTTACAAGAAATTCCGAGCCGTTCTGCGATTTGACGTTCACTGTATCCTTCCTCGCGTAGAGTGCAAATAGCGCTTCGCTGTTCAAGCGTGATTTGCTTGCGTTTTGCCATTTTCAGAAGAAAAAATACGGTCAAAGTAGTAGCCGATATCTTTCGAATACAGACAATGTTAATATCACAACTTTCACGTGCCAATGCTCAAGTGCGACTGAATAAGGTCTAAAAAAGTTAAAACCAGCAAACATTATCAATAAAACTACACCATTGCATAGGATAAAGTAGCCGACGGATTAAGTCATAAAACACGTGTTTCGTCAATATTAAGGAATTCCATAAAACTTGATGAATGTAGGATAATAATCCTTTTGTGTTTGTGTAGACAGTCGTAAAAGGTTGTAAAACTTAAGATTATTGCTAATTTTTACCGCTATTAGTCGGCATTTATTTGTTTTGTTTGAAAACAGGTGTGCTTCCAAACTTTTGGACGGTAGTGTATATTCTTTATTTCAATGCTATTGAAATAAATTAAATTAAATCTGACCCATTAATATGTTACGCATATATTATAAAACTTGTCACGAGATTACACATATTTAACAAAGATAACAATTTTCTCTCTTAGAATTACTAATACCAAGATCAAAGTAGAAAAAAAGAAAGAAAGAAAATATGTACATTTATTTCGGTCTCAGAGTAATAAGCTTACACAAAATTTACATAAATTTGTCTAATATAAGGTCTACAACCATATTAAACTATACAATTATAAATATAACAAGAAAAACAGATACTATAATTTACAACAGATACTATAATTTACAACAGATACTAGAATAACACTTAAGTACAAAACAGAGACAATATATGTATCTTTAGCTTTATATAGTGTTCATTAAAACCATTCCAAAATGATCAAATACGATAAAATTATCTTATTGCCTCCATTATTTCCTATGGCCATATTTCGTTATCATCATCAGAACTTGAATATTATCTAAGAGTATAGTAATCATTAGGACTATTCCATCGAGGCCACCGAAGACAAAGATCGGGTACCGGTGGCCCGCTCGCACGGCGAAGAGAGGTGCTTTGCAGGGTGGGTCTATGGGGTTGCGCGCTGTCTCTTTCGTCGCCCCGGACAGATTTGGAGGGGCGTGACAACCTCCATAGTCCACCATAAAAAAGGACTATTCCAACGAGCCAAAACACGATGCGGTTATCTTGTAGCTACAGTAGTTCGTATAACTACCTTCTGCCTCCATCATTAGAACAGCTCCGTGTAATCAATGCATTGTCATTCTAGTTAATTACGTATACCAAATTTCAACTCAATTAAACGCCGAAAAGTAGGCCCTATTAGACATACAAGAATATACCCGAACATACATACATTCACGCATACAGTGCAAGTTAAATAAAATTTTGTAAAATGCCTAATATAATACATATAATAATAATAATGTAAACATAGTTTCTCCAAAATGTAGTACACGCAGTTCCCTCTATAATCTCGCTTTCACAGTCCAATGGGTATAGGCAGTAGCGCCCAGCCAGATGCAGATGAGGCGTTGGCCCGTGCTTTCCAAAGCAAAATGAGGAAAATGAAAGTGGTAATTTACAATTAACCTTTTACATAATTTTAAAAAGGTCATGCGTACGTTAAATTTGTATTGTAGATGCTCGAGAGAAGTTCGAACTGTCATTAAGCAATAGCAGCATTAATACTAATAGTATAAAGAACAAAAATAGTTTCCTGTTGCTGAGAACTAATCCCTGGAATTGTTACCCTGATTTATAAAATTAATTAATTAAGCGTTACTTTATTACTCAATTCTGTATATTATTGTGTTATTTGATCATGGGTAAATATGTTATTTACTCAGGAAGATAGACACCATATAGGAGGATAGGAGTAATAACAATGCCCGTAATTATAAACACCTATCAATAGCACATTCCGTAGATACTCCAGAATATATGCCATACATACATATCATCACGCCATATCCCTTGCCGGGTAGGCAGAGAGAATAGAGTGCCAGAGAACTCTATCTTTGCATACTTCACTCGCTTCCTCAACATTCATAATTCTCTTCATACACGCTCGCCGGTTTCGGAGACTCTTGACTCCACCTTCCTTCAGTACATGACCGATCTGGTCTAGGTAGGTTAGTCTCGGTCTACCCCGGTACCTACATCCTTCCACTTTCGCATTGTATATCTTCTTAACCAGACGTTCGTTCGGCATTCTTTCCACATGTACGAACCATCGGAGCATTCCCTTTCGCATCTTTACACCAATACTCTCTTTCATACCTACTCGCTCTCTTACGTCGTCGTTCCGAATGCGGTCGGCCAGCCTAACTCCACAGATTTTCCGCAGAGATCGCATTTCGACCGCATTAATTTTACTTTCATACTCTTTTCTGCATACCCAACTCTCGCTTCCATACAGTAATGTTGGGACAAGCACTGCGTTATGTATTGCTACACGTGCCTTCTGGCTGAGGTGGTGGCTGCCGAGAAGTTGCCCCAACGCTCCGTTCACTCTATTTCCCGCATTCACTCTTCGCTCTATATCAGGGGTAGGTAGGTTATAATATTAATATATTCCAAATTATCGTAAATTAATAATCACTGTGCGGTTCCTATGCGTAACTACGTTTTATTATATATGAACAACTGATAAACCTGACTACCTGTTCTCATGAATTTTATTGTAATTTCCCAATATAAATGGTAGTTCTTAAGACCTTCAAATAAACAAACACCTCAACTAATAACAAATAACTAGCGATTAGATTCAACGTTGGCAGGTTGCCCCATTTTTTTAAATGTTTATAAGCGTCTTGAAAGATAACATTTCATGTCGCAAGTATATTTATTGGTGGTATATTTATTATATTGGTTATATGTTAAAACATTTTTTTTTTAAATTTAGTAGAAAAGCATATAATCAACTATTTTACTTTTTTTTTTAAATTACAATAATATTCATGAGAACCTGGACGTCTGGAATCATACGATATTTGAAATCTGTCATCTAAATAGGACAAATAAAATTAAAGCTGCTTAAACACAAGTTAGGTAAATAATTGTCCTATTAATAATATAAATGCAAATGTGAATTTGTTTATAACGATTTCACACCATTAACTATTTAACCTTGAACTTTAGCGTACACATTATTAGAGATATTGAAATGGTCTTTACGCTGCCTTTCAACACTAAAAAAGAACTGTTCCAGTGGAACAAAACACTACATTAACGCGAGCAAACTCGCGGGTATAACAAATATGTTAATAAAGGTGTAGAAATGTGGGTTACTTACATGTAATTACAGGATGTTCAAATAATTCGAGCAGTAGGTAATCGGAATAATTACTCGAATAATATTTTAAATAACATATACCTACCTAATCTAATATTAACCCCATTTAAAGTGTCATTAGCATTCAACTTTAAACAGGTATACAAATAAATTAATTTTAATTTTTATGCAAATTTAAATAAGATTCAAATTTTGTCGTTTCAAAAACCTGATAAATCTAGATTTGCTTATAGAAAATGAAAGTTATATATTTTTATGACCACCTGCCCAGCTCGAGTTCGCGCAGTCTATATTTACCAATATTTTTTCTATATCAATACTATTTACAAATGTCGACATGTAATACGATTCATAAAACTACTGATTTTCCCTTCTTTCATTTACTGTTTATTCCTTTGTTTGTTCGTTCACGCTCGCTTTTGTTTCAAATTATGGATATAACAACTTCATAAAGTTTAAGCTCTAGGAGACAAACAAAACAATAACACTTTTTCTTTACTATATATAAATAGAGTAAAGTATTAACTTTTTTTGAGGTCATGGGAGGAGACGATTTCATAGGAGCACTGCAGAGGATATAATTATGTGAAGAACAAAAATATGTGCATGACTTTCTTTACGCATAAATATTTTATTAATAAAACGGTTTCATCTTTATTTTGGAACTAATCCGACTATTGTATATCTTGCAAGGCTGTGATGCCAAGTATAATAATCTTAACCAATTTATGGAAAGATTAAATTGAAAAGCACAGTCGTAGTCTATTGCAATTCGTTAAGTTATTAATGGCCGCGTTTTTATTAACGGCCTTAACATTATGATAACAATAGAGACAATGGCGTAGGTTCCCGCGTCTCTTACGTCTTGTTACACAAGATCAGGCATTTCATTAGATGCACTACCTGTTTATAAAGCGCGAAGATAACAACAACAACAAGGAAGAAAAATCGAAAGCTTTGTAACCTCTCTTCCGTTTGGAAATAGCACACGGTATCTCGTTACGTGTTACTTTCAATTTTGTAACACGAATGTGAAATACTATATCATGTTACTTATAACTGATAGGTATATAGGTAACTCACTAAAAGTTACTCAACCTTAAGATTACATTTTCAATATAATATAATCAGCTATTAGCGAGTGCGTAATTATTGACTATGAAACATTAAATACGCTAGTATTATTTATCTATTAGTCTCGCGGTTTACTGCCTGTAGTATATGGAATGAATAAGAGTCTTCAAACAAACAAAATAAAACGAGTACAATGCAGAAATCACATATTTAGATTGTATACATTTTCATAATATTGAAGCCCTTTTTATTTTGACACCCCACTCGAGGGTCTTGAAAAACAATTTTTTAACAAGCATATTAAAGCAAATAAAATCGATCATTTAGAATTTTATGTGATTCTCACGGCGTCAAGACGAATCTAATGACGTTTCGTTATCTAAATCGTGCTGGGTAGTTATAAGCCGATATAGTAATGAATGTACATACATAAATATCAAACACAGACCTCTTTTTAAGCAATAGTCACATAAAAATGAGTTTCTAGAATTATTTTACAGTTGGTATATTTATACTTGTAGGGTATATGCGCGTGTACATGTTTCTTAAAAAGAATTAGTAGTTGTATTCTATAGAATTTCTAAAGAAGGTTATATCAAGCAGGCAACTAACTGGTCGTAAAATTCAACCAAAACTTTATGTAACATGTTTTACTCTCCCTCCAACAATGTTAGAAGAAAACTTACTATAGTCACTTCTATACATAGCAAGAAATAGCAGACAAATAATAATATTACAATGCAATTATAGTCTCATAAGATGACCAGTATCATTACCAAATTTTTGAATCGTTAAAACATTACATTGCGCAAACAACCTTACGTTATTATCTATATATATCTTAGTTTCATGATTATGACGCTTCTCGTAACAAAAACAAAGCGATCAAGACGTTTAATAATATTTGTATAGAAAACACAGCTTCACGTCACAAAAATTCCCAGTGACATGGACTACTGTAACTAATACTACAAGGTTGAAAATCTTACATAAACCTTACTGCATATTTACCGAGTTTTAGTTCTTTCATAACATATTACAGACATCTAGCGACACTTATGATGTTAAGCGCTTACCGTTTGCGATTATTACTTGCATGGCACTGGATAGTCACTTGTAGTTACTTTAGAGCCCCGTTTTCTAACTTCAATTTTGTAATGGGTCTGCTTGTTTACACCGTGTCGTCGGGAAACAACTTAATATTTTAATTGAATATTTTAACTACGCTATTTAGGTTCCCTTTTCGTATTTGTTTCCAAATTTACACACGGCGCTGTTAGTAACTAAGAACACAATTATAGGTTCTCTATACTAATTATTACAAATCTGAAGAAAGGCATGCTTAATAAACAAGGAGACAGTATAAATCCCCTTGCCTACTCAATTCTTAATCCCTTGCCTACGTATTTCTCACTACCTTTTACTAATTAACAACGCTTTACTAATTATTTATAATTTAAAGAACGGGCCTGTCTGGTTTCTTATTTAAAGAACGGTCAATTCTATAAAGTTGCACTAGTTGGGGAACATAACCCACATTATGAGACCTATTCAAAGGGTTCTTCAAAAATACCACGATTAGACTCTGGGGCGAGGAATTAATAATCATTACTTTTCTTTTAGAAAAAAAGGAAGGAAGAAGGTACACCACTGATATAGAGCGAAGAGTGAATGCGGGTATTTCCCGCATTCACTCTTCGCTGTTGAACGGAGCGTTGGGTAGGGGTGTCCACTTTGAAAAAACATCGATGTTTTTTTCGATTCGATAAATCGAAACTGTACATCGATGTCTTTCAATGTATCGGATCATATCGGATACATCGATGTTTTTAAACATCGAGTACTTTTTCTAAAGTCATATCAAAAGTGTTACTTCTAAAAAAAAAAAAAAAACAAAGGTCTTTTTGTGGCATTTACTGGTTATCATCGTTTCGATGTTTTATGAATAAACATCGATACATCGAGTATTTCGATAGCTCTTCAAAACATCGGATCGATTCGATGTATCGCATTGTAAACATCGATGTTTTCGATGCATCGATGTATATCGAATATCCCTAGCGTTGGGGCAACTTCTCGGCAGCCACCACCTCAGCCAGAAGGCACGTGTAGCAATACATAACGCAGTGCTTGTCCCAACATTACTGTATGGAAGCGAGAGTTGGGTATGCAGAAAAGAGTATGATAGTAAAATTAATGCGGTCGAAATGCGATCTCTGCGGAAAATCTGTGGAGTTAGGCTGACCGACCGCATTCGTAACGACGACGTAAGAGAGCGAGTAGGTATGAAAGAGAGTATTGGTGTAAAGATGCGAAAGGAAATGCTCCGATGGTTCGGACATGTGGAAAGAATGCCGAACGAACGTCTGCTTAAGAAGACATACAATGCGAAAGTGGAAGGATGTAGGTACCGAGGGAGACCGAGACTAACCTACCTAGACCAGATCGGTCATGTACTGAAGGAGGGTGGAGTCAAGAGTCTCCGAAACCGGCGAGCGTGTATGAAGAGAATTATGAATGTTGAGGAAGCGAGTGAAGTATGCAGAGATAGATTTCTCTGGCACTCTGTTCTCTCTGCCGTGTGTTGCAGGGTATGCAAGGGATATGACGTGATGATATGTATGTATGTACTTTTCTTTTAACTGTAGACAAAAAAAAACTATATTAATCAATTACTATGTAAAAAAGCTTGACGTTCTTGGTGCATACTATGAGTACCTACCTACAAAGCTACCAAGGACAACTAGTCCAAAAATTAAAAAAAATTGGTCAATTAATGTGGGGTACTTTCTCTTAGGTACATAGTTTTCATGACAAAGCGTCGGGCTCTTAATCAATATTTGGTAGGTCAATTCCTTAGGAAATAAGTTATTGACCTTGAATATTTTTTATAATTTAGTTCTACTAATAACTGCAACCAGTCTATGTTATTGCTAGCGGTTAATTCTATGTTGTGCAAGCATCTTCCATTTGATTGGAATTTTAATTACGGTTCAAGTAGTAAAATAACATATTTAAGCGAAGATTAGGTACTATATTTCAAAACGCATAGTGTCTGTTTATAGTAGAAATATTTTTTAAATATACATTTAGCCCACTTTGTTAATTGTTAATACTGTGACTACGTAGCATGAACCCATTTTAGCGATGATAAAACACGTTTCTTGGTGTTTGTTGGGTGCCTCGTGTGATAACAAAGTTATAATACAATATGTCACGACTCTTACTTTCCTGTAGGAGTCGTAATTGAGGGATCAGCAGTGGAATCGGTATTCTACTGAACCGCTCCTAACACCTAGTGCAACCGACTGTCAATCATGGCGTTTATATTATTCTCTTCGTCTTGGGGAGGCTTACATCCAACATTGGACGTTTATAAGCTGAGGGATGAATAGAACACGTCTTGATATTAAAATATTTACTAAGCTGAATTCGAGGAATACGTAGAATGCTAAGAAGCATTTAATTAATGTATGTTAAAATAATGGTATCGATGGACGATTTAGTTGAATATTCTTGATAAATTCTATTGAAACTATTACTATTTTACTATTTTAAACATAAAATGTAGCATAGACATGCATGATCTTTTTTGAAGATAATTCCTCTCATCTGAAAGAGGTTCAAAATGAACAGTGAAACAGACGTGGCTCAAAAGAAGAATAGACTTAAAAGAAGCTATAACAGGTTAAAGTATATTGCTATTCTAAATCAGGAGACAAGTCAGTATTGACTACTACTCATCATCTCCGCTCATATATGTCCCACTGCTGGGGTAGAGCCGCCTCTACAATAGGAGGGAAATTGATTTACTATCCCACTTGGTCAGACGAGTTGGTATAGGGTTTTATTTTATGCATATTATTACCAAAGTCGTCTTTTACTTCACCCACAGGCAAGAAAGATGATCGCCGCCTTCTGCGAGGCTGTCATCTCGCGGAAGGAGGCGGTGGAACCAGTCCGGGAGGATTCCCGCGACCCGGGCCGTCGTCAGCGGCCGGGGCGGCGCAGGCGCGAATATCTGCGCCTGATGCCGCCCTAACCGAGGCCTCGGGTGATCGGACCGGGGAATAGTCCGGTCACCCGACGTGAGGCCACCGCGTGAGGGCGACGCCCCGACAATCTTCAGGGCGTCGACGAGAGGAGCCCGCGAGGGTAAACCGCCGGGCGGGCCACCGAAGTCAAAAATCGAGTACCGGTGGTACGCTCGCACGGCGAAGAGAGAGGAGTTTTACGGTGGGTCTATGGGGTCACGCGCCGCCTTTCCGTCACCCCGGACCGATTCGGCGGTGTGAGACGCATCCATAGTACACCAAAAAAAAAAGGCAAGAAAGATGGTGGTAAACTGTATTTCAAGTCACCAAAAAAAATATTTATTAACTACTACTTTAAATTTTAAAAAAACATATTTAAGAAAAAAAACTAATAGCTAAGCAACTGATATGTGAACGCGTTAATCTCAGAAGTTATCACATCAAAAAATATATTCGATAGTTATTTACAGAGAAAGTTTATGGAAAGGCTATAATGTAAAACATAACGTTGCCATCCGTGAGAAACCACCAATTTACGGGAGGCAGAGCACTACTCATCACACCTAGCCGACCTGAATTACAGTTTAATAAAAAAAGAACCAAAAAATCAATCGACTTTTGCAATTCATCGAAGTTGTATAACGACAGACCTCCGCCGCTATACTCGCCGTGCTTATTGGTAACGGGAAATTAAACGTATATGAAACCGCGGATATAGTTAGTATTAATAAAATAATTAGCAAATCTAATTGCTTCTATAGTTATTAACGTACCGGTTTTCTCAATGACAACTTCATTATTTATTTGTCGATAAACGCCAGGTCCCGGTGCAGGAGTACATCTTGAGATTCGCCTATGCATCGGTCTATTTTGGGCATCCACAATCGAATATGAGTTTTTGTTGTCATCTTTACTTGTAACATTCTCACCACGTTCCTCTAAAGGAGAGGCGTAAAGCTTCAAATGGCCATTATCAGCCAAATTTTGAAGACTGCTTCCATTTCGTATTCTGTCTCTATAATCGAAGTTTCTCTTTGATGGCAATGTGATATTGTCAAAGCTTTTACAAGGCGTTAGTGAATAAACATTATTATTTTTTAAATCATAATACTTATTCGAATTGAATACAGTTATTCGTGGACTATGATCTATAATAATGTCTGGAGTAGTATTTTTTGTAATATTATTATTGTACGGGTCTCGTTTCGGTACATCTTGTTTATGGCGATTACCACGGTGCTTTATATTCTTGATGTTGCGTTTAATAACAGCTGATCTCTTCTCATCAAGAGCGTGTATCACATCGGTCGGCTCCAATGTCTTCGCTGGTGTCAATCCACTTTTGTATACATGATAACTCCGTTTATTTCTTTTCTGATTAAGAATATCATCATGTATAAAACTTTCATCATAATGAGGCATATTTAAAGTATTCGAACTCAACAATAAGGTGTTTCTAATTTCTTTCTGACGCCTTGCTCATATCCAGTTAGTCACGTGACGATATCTCCATAGCAACTAGTAGTCGCTAGACAGCGGATGCTGCGGTGAAAAGGAGGGCCCTCTAGAAATCTTTGAAAGTGGGCGATCAACCTTCGACGAGGTTTCACTATTTAGTGAAAATTTATATGTGCAATTACGTTGTAACCTGTCTGTATTAGGATACGGTCAGACACAGAAATAGCGAATACGTTGCCAGATACAATTAGATCATTATTTATTTACAGTACGTGCTCGTCGGTGTACACCGCGACGTTCGTAATATTAACATCACGACCGTATGTTCTTGACTGACCTATGTCCAGAAAAATTGTCAACCTTGGCACCACCAATTCAAATGTGATGAAACAACTCACCACATAAATTTATGTAGCAATTTATTTTCGTCCATATATTCAGGGCTATCAATTGTAAATAACCTTGAGTATCCCATAACATAAGAAGTATCTTTCATACCACAATTTATATTGAAATACGTATTTAGAAATTACAGAAAATGGTAAAAGTTCACAACAACACAATTCTCAAATATTTACGCAAGGGGAAATTGTCATCGGAATAGGTATATTTTACTTTCTCTACAGATATCCGGCACATCTGATTTTAGATACTGGTTGTAATTTTCACTTAAGTTTATTAATACAATCAATCGAACAAGAACTGCGTATACTGTTGATAAACAGAAAAATAATGAAATAAAAATATTTTTCCCGCTGCATAAGCAATAATACGAACAAGAACTTAAATTAGAAATATCTGCACTTTTTCACAACACGATCTCGATATTCTGCAGAGCGACGAGTGAGCGTGCTCATGCGCAGCGGACCATAGTATTGACACAGGGTCTCGATCGGTCACGGGAGTTAGAGGCGCGGCCGGCGGCGGCGAGCGACGGCGCGGCACCACTGCCAGCCTGCGACCGTTGCTGTTCAATAACGAGAGTGAAAGTGCAGACATCGGCGTACATCTCCCTCGTCTAATACCATTGTACACCTGTCCTAAACAACACACCACTATTCCTACGCTCATGTTTATTTGTTACATAATAATTACAACATGCGTAATCTGTCGTCCACAATACAGTAATCACGCATGTGGCACAGTAAATTACACTTGCCAGATACCCCATCTTACAAGACAACCGAATTAATGATGTCTTTCTTCTCTTTAGTCTACTAAAGAGAAGAAAGACATCATTAATTCGGTTACTTTTCAGATAAAAGGGGAATTAATTAGCATCCAACTGACGGTTTTAGCATTGTTTGAAATTACAGAAATTGTGTCCCTATACTTGATAAAATCCAAATAACAAAGTTAGTTGTTTTTAAAAAGTTATGCCGTAGCTTTTAAACCTCGCTGGCTTCAAAATTGATAATTTATCGACAGCTGATATCATACACTTGCTTTTCTAAGTGTTTAATAAAATATAACACTTTAAGAAACTAAAAATAAAAACAGCTAGAATATAGGTACTTGTTGTATTTAGCTTTTGCTAAAATAGTAGACGATATATATTCTAGATAGTTATTAAAAAGCTTGTTACTTCTTTTAAATAAAATGAAAGAAAATTAAAAAAAATATGACGCTAAATCAATTCGATCGACATATTAAGTACTTTATCAAGCCTAACGTTCTATGGGTATTTTTGACATTAATTTCAACACATTATCGCCACTAAGCTCCTAGATAGCAAGATCCACAATAGTGTCTATAAATGACAGTTTAGTCCTTCATGTAGTACAGCGCAGGTTGCATTACGCATTTATGCTCACACCATACATATCACTTGTCCAAATAATATAATCCGTAAAGAATAGCCTATGTTATATGCATAACTACTATACATTTCAACAAAACCTGATTTAAGTCGTATTTACTAAGATTCTACGCACCGAGGTTTCAGGTAATTAAATACAGAAAAAGTAATATAAAAAGAATAAACATTAGTTGTGAGCAAACTAATTAAACTGTGTGCTCTAAATGTAGATAATAAGCCCTTATTAATCATAAAATGTTTGCGGCATTCAATTGGGTTGAATTACTAAAGTTTGCACCTGAAGTAAAAGCTCACAATTCACAATACAATTGAAATTCTTTTAAAAACACGAAAAGACCACAATAGAGAAAGCAAGTATCGATCGCAAAGTGTGCCAAAAAGCGGTAAAATAAGAATACAAAAGCTGTAATAGAGACAACACAATTTTCTTTGATAGGAAGCAGTAAAAGACATGACTGTCTATCCAGCATAAGCGAATCTAGCCTTTGAGTAACTAAAAGGTCACAAAGATATTAAACTAGTAAATGAAACAGGAAAATCTATATTTGAACAAGGAACAAACGGGATTGGGTCATGATCTAAAAGACGAACTACCATCATTCCGAAACTGATAGTTAATGGTAATTTTTGCTGTAGATTCAGCAATACCAGTGATATCGTATATTGCCACTGCTACGCCAACGAGTTAATTGAGAGTCGTAACGGTTCTTTTATTCAGCCCAGAAACTACTTTACAGTTTAAACATAAACAGAATCAGAGCTGTAATGTACTATTTAAATTTAATGAGAATTGCCACTTAATGTCAAATTTCACCATTAGATTATTTTTATTATTTTTAATTTATCAAATCATCCGCAATAGTCGCCAGAATTTTTATGCGTCAAACTACAATTTTGTGACCACACCATTTCGAAGATTTGTTAGTGTCAATGATTTTTTTAAGACTTTATTTTAATTTAATACTGAGACTTAAACGTTGATTGACCTGTGGAGTATACAGCTCTTGTAATGCTACGCCAAATATAAGTAAAATATGTCGCATGTAATAAAAAATATTCATGAAAGTCATGCCTAATAAGGATATATATAAATTATAGAATATTAAGTTATAATAGTTTTAATTATATATTGTTGTAAAAAAATACTAGCGACACGCCCTCATTTCGCTTCCGTTTAATGAAATTTTTAACTGACAGCCGTCAAATTTAACACTTGCTTAAATATAGTATTTCGTAAATGATTACAATCTGAGGTAATTGATATTTAGTTACACTGCAAATCATACACTGCTTGTGATATTAGGTACCGGTCAGGGTGCTAAGTCTTAATTCTTTTACATAATTATAAATCTGTGAAGGGTCACCGGGCGAATGTATGGTTGCGCTCTTCTAGGCAACTTTAACACAGCAACTGCGACCGCCAAATATGTCTGCCAATCGAGGCAGTAATGACATTATCTTCCATCCCCCTTGAGCAGGCCTATGTCCAACAATGGATATAGATAGCCGGATGAATGGGTTATCTGTAAGATATAAATATATACCTTCGACTCTTTGTAGATATTTTTAATACTAATACACTTGAGGAGAATATATCATTTTCATATATCTGGTAAAATTTTGTTAGCGTTAGCAAAGAAAGCCCTCAACTTTTTATATTTTTTGTAAATGTAACATATTTATATTCTAGAAGAAACTTTCTGAATTATAGTAAAAACCACATAGAAATTCGTTGTATAATTTAGATGTCATTAGCAGGGCCGCTAAAACAAACTGCGGCAAAAGACTTTGTTTTTATAATATGAAAAAAAAAAAAAACAAATTTATATAAATTACTGAAATTTAGCATTTAATATGCTTAATTATTTATAAAATCCGATTACGAAATGAAAAATGATGTCGCAAGCGGGATTCGAACCCGCGCCTATTGGGATTCCGGCCCAATCGTGCTGCCACTGCACCACCGCGACTAATTGTAGGACATGCAAATTTCACTTCGTAATATATTTACGTCTTAAGGTGACGGTATGCTATCTACCCGACAATGTTTACACATTGTTATAGGCTTAATACTTCAAACTTTACAGTTAGAATTGTATTAAACGATGACACAACCTTGTTATTTAAATTACTGAAATTTAGCATTTAATATGCTTAATTATTTATAAAATCCGATTACGAAATGAAAAATGATGTCGCAAGCGGGATTCGAACCCGCGCCTATTGGGATTCCGGCCCAATCGTGCTGCCACTGCACCACCGCGACTAATTGTAGGACATGCAAATTTCACTTCGTAATATATTTACGTCTTAAGGTGACGGTATGCTATCTACCCGACAATGTTTACACATTGTTATAGGCTTAATACTTCAAACTTTACAGTTAGAATTGTATTAAACGATGACACATTGACAGACAATTGTATTAAACAATGTGTAAACATTGTCGGGTAGATAGCATACCGTCACCTTAAGACGTAAATATATTACGAAGTGAAATTTGCATGTCCTACAATTAGTCGCGGTGGTGCAGTGGCAGCACGATTGGGCCGGAATCCCAATAGGCGCGGGTTCGAATCCCGCTTGCGACATCATTTTTCATTTCGTAATCGGATTTTATAAATAATTAAGCATATTAAATGCTAAATTTCAGTAATTTAAATAACAAGGTTGTGTCATCGTTTAATACAATTCTAACTGTAAAGTTTGAAGTATTAAGCCTATAACAATGTGTAAACATTGTCGGGTAGATAGCATACCGTCACCTTAAGACGTAAATATATTACGAAGTGAAATTTGCATGTCCTACAATTAGTCGCGGTGGTGCAGTGGCAGCACGATTGGGCCGGAATCCCAATAGGCGCGGGTTCGAATCCCGCTTGCGACATCATTTTTCATTTCGTAATCGATTTTATAAACAAATTTATAACCTATATTTACCCCAGGACTTACTTTTTTTTATCATTATCATCATCATTACAGGCCATATATATCGCACTGTTGGGTTCGGGCCTCCTCCGTAATGGGAGGGAAATTAACCTATTATACCACACTGGTCAGACGTGTTGGTATAGGGTTTTGTTTCTCTTGCATAGATGTTATATGCGTTTTATATCCCTTAGTCGTCTCTTACGATCACCCACGGCTTAGATAGGGGGCGATCAATTGTATTCTTACTCTGTCACCACACAGAAAACTAACCACACGGAAAACACTTTTTTTATAAAATTTGCAAATTAATTTTATAATATTTTGGATGAATTCTAATCAAATTTGAAGTTTCTCTTAAAATTAAACAGTCAAAATGAGTGTTAATTATATGTACTTCTACTAACGGTTTCACGTGTTGGAGTAAAAATAAAATTCAGAAAGACTTCCCGTTAATAAAAAAAAAATAAGAAATTAAGTATAGCATCATTGGCAAAGGAATATTAGAAACAAATTGCTATCCCAAACCGTCTGGCCAGCGTAGCCTAGCAGATAAGACAAGGTATTGACGATGAGGCCACTCTAATAATTAACTTTTATGGGTCGAAGAAAAAGATGAACAGCTTGACAATAATAGCGTGGAATAATTATTACAAAATACCATTTCTAGGTGCTTATCTATAAATATATCTCTTTTTTATATAAATATGTAATATGTATTTGAAAATACAGAAACTGATTTATACAATTTTAATTAAGATTGAAAATTCTCACGATCATAAAAACCATTCTATTATTCATAATATTTTATGAATTTAGTTATATATCTTTTACCGTATAGTGATTATATCAAACAAAAATTTATTGCTTTAACGGTCGGATTAGGGGTTTCTTCCGACAGCAGAGAGGCACGCAGAGGCACGCGCGCTCGGCTACCGGCCACGCTCCGTGTAACTCACTTTCCAATAAACTAGCTACACTCGTGATACCTAACCTAACGGGATCATAATACTTCTAGGTTCATTGCAGCCTGATCATTACTACCTATATAATGTAGTACGCGGTTGTCCAACACAATAAAATCAAGACATGCTCAAATTTATAATATGGAAAGATATGATTACGTATTTCTACTCACACAATCTCAACTTGGCTCATTCAGTTCATTCATACGTATAACAATGGTTGTATATGCTCTTCGAATAAGCGGAATAAGGATACTACATAATCAGGCTTTTAGCCAATACCGTACAATTTATATAACAAATCAAATTAACTATAATGTTAAATTTGATTGCCATTTAAACTAATATTAATGGTACCTATAAGTCAGACCTAAATGATCTCAATAATGTAGTCTGGGAAACTTACAATTAATAATATAATCGCACTGAAGCGATTAAAACCAATATTTTTAAGTGAGGCTGTTTATTGAAAACGCGAAGGCAGTAAGGTGCGTGAGTATGCACCTGGGTAAAAAGCGTGACCAGTCTCAAGTCTTCAAAGATACGTCGCTGAAACAAAATTGGATCTTGGCCACATACATTGGGGGTCACCGATGGGGGTTAAATACTACAAAAAAAATGGATCACTAGTATGAGTAAATTACCTAAAATACAAATGTGTGATCCATAAAAAAAGTCATGACCATTGAATGTTAAAAAACTTTATAATAACGATCGGATATCTACCGGTGAAAATTAAAGCGTGTGAAACCGGGAGCACAGTTACATCAAAATAATGATATATTACGAAATTTATGCTTACATCGTCGCATGCCACATCATAATGACGAGTTTAAAATTTTGCGGTGACAACCATTTAACTCATTACGAGTGCACCGAGTGCGCAATAAGAAAACGTAATAATATAAAGCGAATAGTGGGGCATATTGTCATTTAAAAATAAAAAACAAAAGAATTATAATTGGTTTCAAATAGCATAACTTCTTAAAGCGATCAAAAATAAATAAAATCGTTTCCGGCACTAGGTACCGTACTTTAATGTGCCGTTCTCTATAAACTAAAAAGTACACCTAAAGATTGTAAGAAAAGGGGTCTACGCGTGAATGTGAGCAAAACCAAAATAATGGTCTTTGAAAGAGATGAAGCCAGAACAGATGTAAGAGTAAAAATAGGTAATGATGTACTACAGCAAGTGGATGAATTTGTACCTATATCTTGGATGTGGATTTAGCCGAGATGGAAGGTACACCACTGATATAGAGCGAAGAGTGAATGCGGGAAATAGAGTGAACGGAGCGTTGGGACAACTTCTCGGTAGCCACCACCTCAGCCAGAAGGCATGTGTAGCAATACATAACGCAGTGCTTGTCCCAACATTACTGTATGGAAGCGATAGTTGGGAATGCAGAAAAGAATATGAAAGTAAAATTAATGCGGTCGAAATGCTATCTCTGCGGAAAATCTGTGGAGTAAGGCTGACCGACCGCATTCGTAACGACGACGTAAGAGAGCGAGTAGGTATGAAAGAGAGTATTGGTGTAAAGATGCGAAAGGGAATCCTCCGATGGTTCGGACATGTGGAAAGAATGCCGAACGAACGTCTGGTTAAGAGGATATACAATGCGAAAGTGGAAGGATGTAGGTACCGAGGGAGACCGAGACTAACCTACCTAGACCAGATCGGTCATGTACTGAAGGAAGGTGGAGTCAAGAGTCTCCGAAACCGGCGAGCGTGTATGAAGAGAATTATGAATGTTGAGGAAGCGAGTGAAGTATGCAAAGATAGAGTTCTCTGGCACTCTGTTCTCTCTGCCTACCCTGCAAGGGATATGGCGTGATGATATGTATGTATGTATGTACACCTAAAGCACATGAGTAGATAAACGTACAGAGACAAACATTCAAATAACCGCGCCACGGTAGGTACATCACTACAAGTATGATGCGCGTGTGTGCGTGAGCACTGGCGGCTCGTCACGTACGGAACGAAACCTGTTTGGGCTGGTTCGGCCAGTGCTCAAACAAAGGGCTCACTCACCGCTCGCTGTGCATCGTGTCGTGCGTGTTTGTTTAAATTTGAAATTTGAATTAATTAGAAAGAGTGTAAATATGGTTTATTGTGCTGTGTGCATGAACAACAATCGAAAATATTTCTATCTAGAAATAAATATTGTTAATATTGGTAGTGATATACTAAAACGTATACAAGATTGTAAATTTGATATGCCATGCAAGTGTTTTCCCATTGATTATTTAAAAAAAAATTATATTACATTTCGAATTTATCATTCGATTAAGAGATATAACAAATTATTAAAAATCAAAAATTACAAAAAAAACTATTTAGTGCATGGATGCACAGACCGCGGCCCGCCGGTTGAATACTGGTGGCCCGCCGACAGCAAAAATAATACTCTCGTACATTCGAAAAATATTGAATTCTATTCCAGAATAAAACCAAAAAAATATGTTCGAAAAGTAATTTGAATCTCGCGCGCGCGCTATTAAGTGCGCTTATCGGTGCGCCGTGCGTGCGTAGGTAACAGCGGTCGGTAATGTTCGTGCTGATCTCGGTTAAATCCGTTTTCTTGAGGAAGCGCGGCGGCCGGCGGCGCGGTGACGACGACAGCGCGGTGGCGGCTTATCCACGGGTTATATTGTTGGTGTCAATTTGAAAACTGTTTTATTATAATTACTAAGATTATTACAAAATAATAAATATTAAAGTACTTTGTTTCTTTTGATATTGTGAGCGACGTCCATAAATCTTATGAAAATCATTCAAATACCGCGCCTGTTCATGAATAAAACGACGCCGTGGCCGCGCCGCCTCAAGCGCCCAAAAATACTAAGTCAAGTAACATCGCTTGCCGCCTTTATATAAAGTTCAAAATAGTAGAGAAATCAAGAATTTTCTAGCGCGCTGTGAGTAAGCGAGATAGCAATAGTCCCGAATGCCCGATTGCTCGCGTAGGTAGATACACGAAGCTTTCAGGGTCGGTTTTGAGGTTTCTCCAGACAGTTTTCGACTCTATACGCGCAATATAAAAGCCACGCTAACCGCAGCGACCGACAGTTCGGTTTTAATTTGAGTGAAGTGTCAACAGAAAGAAATAAGCGCGAAAATACAAAGCGAAGTAATAAGTGATTGAGAATAAGTGCAGCTTAATAGTGTTTTTGGAAGGCCATAAGTTCTAGTGTAGATTTTAACTCGACTAGCCGGTGTCATATATTTTGATCCACATTCAACGTAGATTTTCTGTTGCATTGTTAACCCGTCAAGTGCCGTGTATAATTGTGTTGTGAAATCGTAAGTAAAACTCGGTTATTAATAAGTGTTTCCCTACCTATTTAATCAATTATTTTTGATAATTTAAAAAAGGATGGGTAATTTAAGTAGGTACGGTAATTGTTTTTAGGTGCTGTGTTAATCCTAGCCAGGATTAGAACGCAACATGGACAAGCCAGGACCTAGTAAAAAAACGTAAGGTTAAAGATGAAAATCGGCAGTTTCAAGAAATTTGGACTGAGAAATACTTTTATGTATGGTCGCATAACAAAGTCGTTTGTTTAATTTGCAAGAATTCTGTTGCGATTGCAGAGGAATATAATGTAAAAAGGCACTATGAAACGCAGCATCCTACTTTTACAAAGTTTACAGGCGAATTAAGAAAGCAAAAAATGTTATCTTTAAAACGGGAGCTTATTGGTCAGCAAGCTATGTTTACAAAACCCATTCAAGATTCAGAAACAGCTACAGAAGTTAGTTATGAAATTTCTCGAATGATAGCAAAGCGAAGACGCCCTTTCAGTGATGGGGATTTTGTAAAAGAAGGCATAGAAATTGCCGCTAAGAAAATGTGTCCAGAAGCAGCAAAAAACTTTGAGAAAATTCAACTGAATAGTATGACTATCCAAAGACGAATTATGTCTTTGTCAGGTAATATTGCGGAACAATTAACTGAAAAAACTAAGATCATTGAATTTTTTTCATTAGCACTCGACGAATCCACTGATATTAGTTCCACAGCTCAACTTCTCATATTCATACGAGGTGTTACTCAAGATTTTGAAGTCTTAGAAGAGTTATTAGGAATGTGTTCATTGAAAGGTCAAACCAAAGGAGTTGATATACTCAATGTACTTTTGGATGAGTGTTCAAAAACTGATTTGGACTTATCAAAATTATCGGGAGTTGCGACTGACGGTGCTCCTTCGATGATTGGTGTCAATTCCGGGCTAGTTACTTTGCTGAAAAAGCATCTACAAGAAAAAAACATAAACGCTGAAGATCTCATGCAGTTTCACTGCATTATACACCAAGAAGCCCTCTGTTCTAAAAAAATTGAATTTCAAAATGTCATGAAAGTGGTAGTTTCGACTGTAAATTTGGTGAATAGTATTCTTACTCCGTCACCACACGGAGAATACATTATTATCAATTCTTTATTGTCTTTAATTACCTATACTTCTGGCGGCCCGCCATCAGTTCATGATTTGCCCGAGTGGCCCCTAGTCTTAATAAGTCTGTGCATCCCTGATTTAGAGTAAGCAATTTGTAAAAAAATATCCATACATAAAAAAGCTGACAAACGTTTTGTGTATTTATTTTCATCCTCATGTGCCAACCCTATCAGAATAGGTAACAATTTTGCTCGCTCCTTAGAAGCTTGGTCTCTGTACGTTTATTTACTCATGTGCCTAAAGTGCGTCTTTCGTTAGTCCAATGGTATAAGAATAGCGCTGCCAATCGGTCCAATCTCCGCAAAAAAAAAATACTTTGATGTAATTACACTAATTTAAATAGTTCTTCTGCCAAGAAATTCTCAACAGCATCCACAAGTTTTAAAATATGCTATGCAATATAGCGCTTATTTTTTCCTTTCCAACCCCTTTGGTATCAAGTCAAAGTTTAATAAATATCTTATACTCTATACAGTTAGTGAAAACATCCTTCAGAAAGATTTCAGTCGGTGCTAACGCGAAATCAATATGAATGTGAAATTCTCTGATTATACATATAAAATCTTATATGTATATAAAAATCCAAATAATTAACCACCACATAACAATAAAAAGATAAAAATAAAATAAATAAAAAAATAATTAAAAAACAAGCTATTACTTGCTAAAAAACAATTAAATAATCTATGGAACCTTATTATAAATAAATCTTGTTTTACTTAACGGCAGAAAGGGTGAAATTTAATGCTCAAGATTTGGTAACAGATTATTTTCCACTTTTTAATTCGTTTTAAAACTTTTTCCTTTTCTTGTTATTTTTTTTTTTTACTTTGTTATTGCTCTCGCGATAAAGAAACAGGTGATCCTTTTGTCTTGTTTGCACTATCCATAACGACTTGCCGAATCTAAAGCGGTTCTCAACTTTATCTCATAAAAGAATAAATATGCTAATAAATGTACAAAAATGAACGCGTAATAAAAATTATAGTGACCTCTATATCTATTACAAAGATTTAATATGCCAAAAAACGTGTCTGTTTAGTTTTAAACACATTGAAAACGTTTACGTAGCTGGACTTCTAAAATATTAATGTCAAAAAGCTCTCAGTAATAATTTGTCAATTCGTGTTCATAACAAACGTTAAATAATTGACACGCAAGTATTCTTACTCTCCGCAAATGCCTTTACATTTAAAATTCAAAAATAACCTTGTTAAACTACTCTTATAAGACATGTTTATTTTCATTGTTTGCTATACATTTATCCTAAAGTAGCAATATTAAATGGGATAGATCTAGCGATCACTTTCAATGTAATAGGTAGAACACATTGAAAGAGATCGCTAGAGTGCAGTAGGTGCACAGATTTAGCAGAATAACATTTCATTTGCCTATGCAAAAACTGTTGCCCATTTCCGCTATATGCATCTAATTTACCAAAACATTCAGATTCAGAATATTACGATAGACTCACTGCTACGATAAATTAGAGTTGTTTACATGTTGACGCGATTGTGGGTGGAAAATCACTTCGCTGCTAAGTAGGGTGTAAGATGTCTCTTAATTTCTTCAAGCATTATCTAATGTAATGGAGCACCCTGACAACTGTAGTTCTCCTCTTATGAAAGTATTTGGGACGTCGATCGCTGCTGACATTGATATCTTCTTTAACCCTTAATGCAGAGGAAATTGATACTGCCTAACACTATATAAATTTTTAAAATATGTTTTAACGATAAAAAATAATCTAATCATCGTAAATTATGTGAATTTGTTTGAGCTTAAATAACTGTAGTCGATGTGACCTTGCAACACCATGCTGTTATGTCTAATACTGGCTTAGGAAGTTTCATACAGTTACTTTGGATAATTACATAATTATGTATTATTATTGGATATGTAATAGGATGGTTGCTCATTTTTGTGGCATGGTTACGCAAGGTGAGCAATAAAACTGGCACGTACAAAACTAAAAGAATCAAATTATTAAAATAAGTAAGTACCTACATTACACTTACACATAAGGAGTGATTTATAAACAAAGGGAAATGTCCTCAACATTTCCCTTTGTTTATAAATTAAATACGCGGCTTCGAAAACGTAACTACTTTCGTATTTATTATTATTATGAATTTAAATTATTATTTCAAAATAATATCCCTATATAATAACTTCGATAATAATTTTACATGATGTTTGTTATTGCCGCAGTTATGGCAACGATTAATTGGGTGATTGATCCTATTATATCCTCGTTTGGTTAACAGTTTGATCGTAGTTGCGTTCTTATAAAAGTTTCTGTATGTCTGCGTTAAGTAATTATGTTTTATTCTTCTTCTTCTCGATAAAAAATTGTAAGTCACAAATAGAGAAATATATTCTTTTAGTTCCTGAGATTAGAGTGTTCAAACAAACAACAGATTTATTTAATAACGTAGAATAATGGCGACATTTTCCTGTAATAATTCGGTAACGTGCTATTATGGACATTTTTTTATTATTCTAAAAACGAAATCAATGTATGCCGACCCGCATGTGATTTTTCTGCTGATAATTTCGAAGAAATTTGAAATAGCCACTATGTTGTACAGAATTTTATGAACACAATAATGATGAGAAAAATATCATTACGCATTAATACGTAACGGTTTCTTTTTGGTATTCAAAAAGTAGCTACTGAATTACTCTTGTTAATTAATCATTTGCGGTGATTGTCGGTAAATCCATGACACATTTAATTCGTATTAAATTTATTAGTGATAAAAATTTTTGTTCGTCGTAAGAAGCAAATGATATTTTATAACATTTATAGTCTCTCTCTCTCGTTATTCGTGAACTTCAATAGTTGTATTTAAAACCTCAAAAAGCCGATACTTAAAAAGCAATGACGCCGATATAAAATATTTACTATTAAATAATGAGAACGTATTTGCTTGTAATTTTTTATTTAGACACTAGTAATAATTGGCAACGAGATAAAGATAGAAAAATAGTCCACTGGTCGGACATAATCGAAATTAAAACGACAGATTTGTACCAAAGTATATTGTTTTTAAAGAATAATTTTGAAGACACATATTCGGAAATTGATCTTAATCCACAATCTATTTTAAATACTATACATAGTTCCAGGTAATAATGAGGTGCAACAAGCGCACTGTCAGCTCATTTCAATTAGCAGTTTTATTACACATAAATCTATTGAATTTATGTAAAATTGGAGCTATCTCGAGATTCATGATTTGTTATTATTTTAATGATTATTTATCGTCTAGACATATCATTTCCAGTTCATATTGTCATTATCTAATACTTAAAATTTTAAAAACATTTTGTTAGATCTAATATTGATCTGAAAATAAATGGCTATTTCAATTTTATTGTTTATTACCGCAATAAATTGTGTAAAGTTAATTGTAATTGTGCGTAATACAGCAAAAATATGAATCTCATTATTATTATTATCCTTCAAAAGTCTTTTTGTAACAATAATAACGCCAATTAAAGTCCTATTACATATCAAACACTCTTAATTTTACCATACTAATCTCGTATTTAATGGACCAATCAAACCTCTACTACCACAGGTTGAAAAGATATTTAAGGAAAACGGTAAATTATTTTTTCTGTAAAATTTACATTTTACATTTATCAACTTATCGTACGGGAGCGTCGTTATAGATTATATGAATAGATATGTAATTCAAGTAAGATATATTATGAGAAGTACAAATGGTAATGATGTACTAGAGCAAGTGGATGAATTTGTATATCTTGGATGTGGATTTAGCCGAGATGGAAGGTACACCACTGATATAGAGCGAAGAGTGAATGCGGGAAATAGAGTGAACGGAGCGTTGGGGCAACTTCTCGGCAGCCACCACCTCAGCCAGAAGGCACGTGTAGCAATACATAACGCAGTGCTTGTCCCAACATTACTGTATGGAAGCGAGAGTTGGGTATGCAGAAAAGAGTATGAAAGTAAAATTAATGCGGTCGAAATGCGATCTCTGCGGAAAATCTGTGGAGTTAGGCTGACCGACCGCATTCGTAACGACGACGTAAGAGAGCGAGTAGGTATGAAAGAGAGTATTGGTGTAAAGATGCGAAAGGGAATGCTCCGATGGTTCGGACATGTGGAAAGAATGCCGAAAGAACGTCTGGTTAAGAAGATATACAATGCGAAAGTGGAAGGATGTAGGTACCGAGGGAGACCGAGACTAACCTACCTAGACCAGATCGGTCATGTACTGAAGGAAAGTGGAGTCAAGAGTCTCCGAAACCGGCGAGTGTGTATGAAGAGAATTATGAATGTTGAGGAAGCGAGTGAAGTATGCAAAGATAGAGTTCTCTGGCACTCTGTTCTCTCTGCCTACCCTGCAAGGGATATGGCGTGATGATATGTATGTATGTAAGTACAAATGGTATCCATATGATGTGTTTTTATGTTCACAGGAGTGTGTGGACAAATAACTAGAAATACCGACACAAGGGAAAATGAAATTAGTTAGGTTGATATCTACGACTGAAATATTATTCTTCTTTTGAAATAAAACTAGTAACTAGGGAGGACCAGTCCTCCCGTGACTATGAACGCTGTAAAGTGTTCGAAACGACGGGAAATTCAAAATCGACAGAATCCTTAAAACCAGTTTTATTTCAAATGTGTAAGTAATACTCGCGTAAACATTAGATGTTATTCTTCTACTAATCGTAAGGTCTTTGTCGGCTTTACTGTCCACAATGGGAGGGTCATTGGCCTACTATCGCATGTAGGCCAAACTTGTTGGTATAGAGTTGTATTTAGAGTATGTCTTCTCTTACAGTAATGTTACCTACTAACATCACTAATTGGTATCTTACGGCACCCGCGAAAATATAATGTATGACAAGCTGTATTCTTAATTTATGTAAGTGTATAGGTAATATTAATGCATAACAAATTGCTACGTGTTACTTGCTTCATAGCGTGAAAGGTTAATATAAAAATCGCGTAACATGTATTTATCTAGGTGGGAACTACAACACAATTTTAGAAGCTCAATAAATAATTAAAAAATTAGATATTCAGCCGCAATCATCAATTGGTGTCTTGTAGATTTAAATCCATAGTTGATTTTTCGATTATTCGAAATTATGTAATCCGCTCATCAAAAGATTAATATTTTTGTATTTTGACAAGTTAGTGTCTAGACACCACCTAAAACGTCTGGGGATGTGAAGGACGGGAGAGCAGAGGTTCCAGAACCTGGCGTATTACTTCTCCCCGCCAATTTATCGTGTCACCGAAACTAAGCAACACAATAATCATTAAAGAAAGGAAAAGCGTAAACAGCGTCAATCAAACTTTGTACAAAAATTTAACGCGCTTTATTGACAAGGGTGAACTCAAGGAAGCATGCCATTAATACTTTCTGTTACAGCACACAAGCTGAAAGCTACTACACTACTCTAGATAAAATCTTTGTGAACCTCAGCCTCACATATATTAACAAAGAATGAGGCTTATGCAGTTCAACTTAAATTCAACCTTAAACCATATATCATTTCGAGTGTCACTTAAAATTTTAAACTTATAGAAAAAAAAGGCCTTAAGATGTTGACGAACCTTAAACATTTTTAGACGAGGCGACTTTGCGCGAAAAGTCGTATTGAACCTATTTTGAAGATTGATCAATATTCTACAAAAATATCATATATATCAATAAAAAAAAAAACAGATGAAACTGAAAATTTTGCCGTGCTAAGTATTTAAGAGATAACATTTATCTACCAGTTTTATTATATGTCTTTAAAGGCGGTACCTACTTCCTGAAGCACTATACGAACCGAATAATATTCAAAGCACGAATAATAGTAACCACTTTCGCAGTCTCAAGCCACACAACGACAAATTCCCGTTAGCACTAAGATATCTAGGCAGGTAGAACTTTTAGTGTGAATTGAATGAGGTCCGTAATAAATATATACTACTATAAGTAAATGTCTATCTACGTCAAGACATTTTGTTAAAATATAAACTGGCAATAAACTAGGTAAGTAACTAAAGAAATATGTCTCGTACATGGCAAGTATCAAAAATTGCATGTGGTGACGGAGTAAAGATACATTTAACCATCCCCTATTAGATATCGTAAAAATGAGTAAGGGGTCATGAATGACAATCTGGCGAATTTATTCTATAACACCTCACTGTGATTTAGAAATGCGTTAGTAGTTATTTTTTATGATGAAAATATTACTAGCCTGTGCTCCAACCAACAGAAATTTAAATATGATAACTAATAATCACTACCTTTCTATAAATACATTATATTTTTTGCTATTCCATTTCTTACTATTATACAATTAGTGGTCGAGAACTAGCAAAACTGTTATTTAAAGAATTTTTATTCATTATGAAAAAACACTGTACATTTATAACTAGGTACAATAAAATATATTTTCAGGTATTTATCAAAGTGGCATCAATGCGATATTTTTTTTTGTATAAATTTGGTAGACAAACATTTTTTATTCTTTTCTGAACTTGACAACTGCACTGGCTGGACGAGAACTGGCACATTGACCCTACCTTTGCGAGCTACTGCCCGTTCTCCAGGTGAGACTTCAAGTAAGGAGTGGTAACAATTGTATTCTTATCCCGGCGTCATGAGGGGCTATATTATCTATAGTTGATATTGATTAAATAATTAAATAGGCAAAAAGCTTTGGGTCCATTTTTATCCTTTACGAACATCTTGAACTTTATTTTTTGTATATGCAGTTTTAATTCTCTTTTTAGAAGCTGAAGAATTATGAGGTATATTAAAAAAAATAGAAATTAGTTACAAATAGTGGATGCCTTTCTAAATAGGTACATGTTTAGTTTTTGACCACGTGAGTTCATTTTTTTGCGATTTCACAAATTCTTTATTTTGTTTATTAAAATAAAATGTGGACTATAGAATTAGCCTTTTAATTGTGTCCGTGCTCATAATATTCAACTTATAAAATTAATACCACTTCAATTTAATTGTATAAATATTAACATACATACATACATATCATCACGCTATATCCCTTGCAGGGTAGGCAGAGACAACAGAGTGCCAGAGAACTCTATCCTTGCACACTTCACTCGCTTCTTCAACATTCATAATTCTCTTCATACACGCTCGCCGGTTTCGGAGACTCTCGACTCTTAAATATTAATATATGAAGTAAAAATTATGTTTTCCACGTTATACAGACAGTTTTTTTGGAAGACATGCTATGTGATAGTCACACCCCACCCGATGCGTACGGAACGACGGAAGGGGCGGCGGACGACCCCACCTAACCTCATGGTGGGGCGTGACTATCACATAGCATGTCTTCCAAAAAACTGTCTGTATACCGTACCGTACACGTCTCTACGCCATGCGGACGGGCTTCCGGAACCCGGTGTTTGTCATGGGTGTCGTTCTATAGACCCTAAGCAAAGTCTACGAATAGTTAATAAACCCAAAATGACAAAAATCAACGAAATACTGACTGTGAAAGTAGCAGTGTGCCACTACTTCTTTTTGACTATTCACGCGCTTGCATGGGGTGGGGTTTCTTTATCAAGGGTCAACTGCCGAATTTTTACGGATCAACGCGTGTACACTTGACTTTCTATGATTGTGTGTACGTTAAGTAATCGCCTGCAATGAACAAATATTTTTTGTTGTAAGATTGTTAATATTAATATTTTACGATGCCCCATGCGAACGATCCGTCAAATGGAATAGGCTGTGGATAGTGTTTTAACACATTCGAGTTTATATATTTGCATTGTTACCTATAGTCCATAAAATATAGCTTGATCTCTGTGACAGTTGTCACGGTGCTGCGCGCTTAAGATCTAATCCGTATTTTTGTCGATACAATTCTTTATTTTTTAAAGTTATATGCTACCTACTGCAATTGAAAAACAATGTACGAAAATCTTATTAAATTTCAATTAAATGGATGGATGAATCGATTATAAATGTAAAACAATCTATAAAAAACTTATTGAATTTAAATAAATGGATTTTATTCAATTTAAACTAAAGCTGTTAATTAATTCGTTTTTTTTTTATTATTCGAAAGGAATACTAATAATCCAAGTTCAGCGTCACTATTATCATCATTATTGGAGCGTTCCTGTAGAATTGTAGATTGATGATGAGTTCTTGTCACAGATTATTTCATGTTCATTTTATAAAAGAAATTATCTTTTTAATATAAAATAAATGGTCTTATTAATATTATAACTGATGTCTGAATTTACTTATTCTATAGCGTAACCATGTGGTTTATATAGGTAATATATTGTTTTTACTTATTTTATAAATAATTAATAAGAATGTTATCAATTTACGTTTATCGATCCCATCTTTATCTTATTCTCATAACAGTATGAACTTGTATTTGCGTAAGCATCATATTTTTATAAAATGGTTACTAAGTATTTTAAAACATATGAGGTACAAGTTTTGGTGTAATTATTCATATTTTTATATTCATAATTCAATTGAAATATAACTGGCGCGTAAAGAATAAAAATATAGGCGATACAAAATAAAATTGTAAACATGACGCGTATTGAAAATTACTTCATCGGTTTTGTAGCTATCTGTCACAGAGATCAAGCTGTATTTTATGGATTTTAGTAGCAGGTGCTCGAAATTTTAGACAAAAACTAGCGTAGCTGCTATTTCGATAATACTAATACATACATATCATCACGCCATATCCCTTGCAGGGTAGGCAGAGAGAACATAATTAATTAACTATTAATTAATTAACATTGTTCATTATTTATAAAACAAAAGTGAATTTATAACCATCACCGTGCTAAAATGTCTTTTGTAAAGACTATTCCAACAAAACCTACTATGGTTTTGGAATCAATATTATGATAATTATGGTGTGATTTCCGACTTTACCGATAAAAGACTTGAGATCTAGATGGGTGCTATGTTCTGGAGGTCAAGTCAAATATTGAGGTTCATAAGTTATTTTCTTTATGTAAATAATACGATTATTTAAATTTAAAAAGTCATATTTATATGTAAAATCTTTTTGTAGTAAAAAAATAAACAAGAATTTGTGTTTTAATTTTACCTAAGAATGTTACACGGTCTTCTATTAAATAAATTTCAAGATTCTCATTACAAATAAGTAACGAAATCCAGATAAAAAAAAATCGGTATCGAACTTTGCACAAACGTGATTGAACTGCTCTCAAATATTCATCGAGAACGGACTAATCCTGCTTGAGAACAAATATGAATACGAAATTGAGATAAAATAATGCCGAGAATTTCCCTCCAGAATTAGCCAAACCATAACTATTATAATATTGATATTTTATTTTTAGTCTGAGTTTTGGCGCGAATATGGAAATGTCATGTCACGCTCTTGTATTATATACATTTCTTTAGTGTTTTGTAGTGTTATATTGAATAATTTTGCTGGTATTTTATGGAATATGATACAGTAAAAGTGCCGAAGTGTAGTGAATATAGTATAATAGTGGTTTTAGTGTATTTTCGTGTTCATCCAAAATGCCCAACGAAACTATGAATTTGGTTATCAGCGCCAAATTGATAGTAACGACTTGACTTACTGACGGACAGTGACTATCAAGGACAATTTGAAGAAGTGGTAAACAATAATACGGAAGACAAGGCACGAAGTGTCTAAACTATGAAGACTTGGTTTAAAGGTCTAAGTAACCAAGCCATAAACTCCAAAAAAAAATATAATATTGAACTTAGCGCCTATTTTCACATGCTTTTTGGTGTGAGTTTTTATAAATATTGATATCCCATCAAAAACGTATGCAAAATTTATTGTCACTCACACTGTTGATAGTCTTCTGTCTACAGTCGCAGGCGGGTCCGTCCAGGATAGT
This sequence comes from Lymantria monacha, assembly GCA_905163515.2. NCBI lineage: Eukaryota > Metazoa > Arthropoda > Insecta > Lepidoptera > Erebidae > Lymantria > Lymantria monacha. The sequence continues at coordinate 23,757,312 of LR991082.1, forward strand.
GCCACACACTCGCAGAAAATCGACGTCCGAATAATGGCAATTTAATGTTGTTTGGTTCGGTGAGCGAGAGAGCCGGCAGCCCAACTTTATGGATGAGTTAAGGGATTTTATTGATAGGCAGCAGCCTAGTAAGGCCCATGGGCGGTGGATACACTTGTCATTAGGTGTGCTGCTTGCTCGTTTGCCACCATTAGCAATAAAAAAAACGACCAAGTGCGAGTTGTACTCGCGCACGAAGCGTTCCGCAAAACTAAAAAAAATGTTATGTAACTAAAAATTTAAGGTTTTCGGAATTTTACTTTTATATATGCTATAAATCGTTGCTTCATGCGAAATTTCAAGATTCTAGGTCGACTGGAAGTACCCTTTAGGTTTTGATTCCCTTGCGAGTAGTTGCGTGTTTGAAAATATGCGGCTTAAATTGCTGTTTCTTTTGATTGCGTTGACATAGAAGTTTGATTTTGTTACAGCTTAAAGGCCTTATAGATCTGAGTGTTTGATATGAATTTCAATTTAATACCTCTACGCGTTCATGAGGAAAGGGGTAGTAAGTTTAAAATTATTAAAAATATTTTTATTATATGATGTAATTAAAAAACCGTAATCGTTTTCGCAATTTTTCCTTTATCTGTGCTATAAGACGTTGCTTCGTACCAAATTTCAAGATTCTGAGTTTTGATTCCCTTGCGAGTGTCGAAAATTTGCGGCATAATCGCCTGTATCTTTTAATTGCATTGGCTTAGAAGTTTAATTTTTTCACAGCTTTAAGAGACAGTAGACTTGAGTATTTGATATAAATTTTAGTTTGCCTCCACGCGTGCCTGAAAAAAAGGGTCTTGACAGACAGACAGACAGCCAGACGGACGGAGTTTTATTTTTAACACACTTTTATTAACTTATATTAACTTTTATTTTTAGGTATTTTTGAAATTATTTCTGATGTTTACGCGAGTATTACACATTTGAAATAAAACTATTTTTACGGATTATAACGTGTTTGTATTTGATTTTTAATTTATCGACGATTACAAACGAACACAGCGTCCTCCCGTGAACGATGTCAAATCAAATCATTTATTATGCATAAGCCCCCATAGGGGGCACTTACATATTGTCAATTTTACATTATTGTTTTTTAAAATAAATTTAATTAATCTACCACCGGATCGAAAAGCCGCCACATACTGAGAAGATCCGGCAAGAAACTCAGTGGGCTCGTCATTTTTTTTTTTAAATTATATATTTTCACAAAAGAGATTGGTACATGTTTAATTTATGTTTGCTCCAGTGACATGCCCTTCGAGTAAGATTATTTTTTTTAAATTTTGTTTATAATACAAAATGTAGTGTTCGAAACGTCGGTAAATTCAAAATCAAATACTAACGCGATAAAATCCGTAAAATTAGTTTTATTTTCAAAGGTTTTCTTGTATCTAACACACTTTTATTAACTTGGTATATACTGGGCATATACATACCTATATAAGATTTTTTCTATGTAACGGTATATTTGAACATGTCTTTCAGTCTCTTCTGAACGTAAGATTAATATCAAACTTCGCACACTTATATAAGTGTCGATGATTATGTAATAATATTAAATTTGTTTCATTATTTTTACCACAATCTTCAGGATTAGCGTTTCTTGAGACTGATCAGTGGCCTCCGATTAGCCCTATATTGTTTTTTTTTCGCCACCACTTGCTCCAACTGAGAGTAAGTAACATTTACAACTAATATAAATTATAATTGTCCAGTAAAACCATCCATATTATTTTAATTGTAGTTATTATAAGTACCATTCGAATACATAGATGGCGTTGTTCGATATAATTATATAGCAAAACAACCATTAAGGAGAATTAATTTTATTATTTTTTAATACACTTTGATTAATTAAATCGTGTTTTATAGTTTTTCAAACTATTATTTATTAGTACTCTATATTTACATATCTCTATATCTATCTGTCTATCTATATCCTCTACATTTTCTTGAATATATTGGATGCTACTTCAGTCAAAACTCAAACTCGGCCGTGCTCGCATGAGTTACAAGATTTTTAAATAGGTATGTTTTATAAATACTTGGTATTAAAATATGAAAAAAGAAATTTAAATACAACCTTTTATCATGAACTTATTTATTTTTCGAAGTACAAGAAACATTTTGCTTTTTTAACAATGCAAACTGGTAAGTTAATTAAAAGTACGTAATAAAATCGATTGATAATAAATACGATAGCATTTTCAATCATATAAATTCACTATTTTCAGATTTTCTTTTTTATACACACAATCACCTAGCTGGATGCCAGTTTGAAGTTTTTAAATCATCTGGAAATGGATTAGGTTTTTGATCTATATGTGAGTCTAGTTACTTATAAAAACAACGATTTTTGATGTTCATATCTAATTAAGAATCTAATTAAAAATATGTTCATAAATATTAGAATAATAATTTATCTAGTAAGGCTTAATAAAATACCAAATTTGATGTATTTACGTCAAGTACTTGAGTTATGAAGAGATCAAAATTGTCTCAAAATAGTTTGTGTAAATATACACTTGGTGCGATTGGCTAGTTCTTTTATCTTGAACAAGGTTTGCAACACTATCTTGTGTCTAGACTCCACTGTAGGTCAACTGCTAAGATTTCTAATAGATGTAGATCCAAGTCCTCCAAGTAGTGATCACTTTTTGGCTTCAAAAATGAGTTGTGTATATGTACCTACTATATACTAATTTACAATGTACTGTTGTATATATATTATAAGCTTTTATTTAACTTTCAATATTGAAGGTGGTCATAGAAACTAATGAACGTAAAATACAACTCTATTGTGTTTAGACTGCTTAGAATGTACTTGACAAGTATTATACGCCTAGGTGATATTCAAGTTCTGATGATGATAATGGAATTGTTACATTCAGTACTTCCTATAGCCATTGGGCTTTTAGAAATGACAATAATAAATTAAATAAGGTATTATATGAAAAAATAATTTGATGAGATTTAAGAACTGCACAAAATTCCAAGGAAGAAACCGAGCAAAAGTATTTCTTTTCTTGAAATGTATATGTTCAAAAAAAACGTAGCTGAAAAGCATAATTATAGCACAAAACAATTTATAAAAGCTTTTAGTTATGAATTATATAAAAATATGTATCAAATTCACTCTTTTAATTTTGCTATAAAATGTAATAACACTTTTATTTTGGTAAGAAATTATGTAAATACCAAGTGTTATAATCCTTTATTACTTATTTGCATATGAAGTTAGAAAGTATACAAATTTTCGTTTCGTATCGGGTATCTATAAGTATACAAATGTTATTACAAATGAATTTTTATTTAAAGTATTTTAAAATAATTTATTCAGAAAATATTTTTAAAGTGTGAATTTTATCTCATTTAAGGTGTAAAGATTCTTAGTCATTTTGAAATAAGTGACTCAAACAGTCAAACACATCATATGGTACAAAAAAAAATAACAAATTTACATGGTGAATAGGCTATTTATGATTTACTAATCTAAAGAATTCAGCTAATTTATATAAGACTACCCTTTACAATAAATCCCTACACAGAAGATCATCTGTTCAATCTATATAGAACTGCTAGTCCTATGTTACATGTTGTTGTCTTTCAGGATGAAAGCACATAGCTTATTCATTTGAGACACAAATAATATACACTCAGACTGGTATTAAATAGCATGCAATAGTAAACCTTAAGAGTTCTAGATGCTGTCTTCCATTATTCAGGTTTTGAAAGATTAAAAATAACTAGTGAATAAGTTAGGATTAATATGAATGAACCTGTAGTTTAAATGAAAAATTTCATAACTAAGAAAAGATATTTTACAAATTTTAGTGCATATTTATTTATTACTATCCTCAATCATAGCAGCAAAAGGAGGTTTAAAATGATTGTATTTCATATGTGTAGTACTCACAGAAATATCATAAATATCCACTAAGTCTGTACTTGCTTAAAAAAGCCTAATATCTTAGACTACAAATTGTATAAAGTGTATGGTTAATAAATAAAGCATAAAATTTATTGTGCTTTTCTATATAATAATCAAGTATGATTTTCATATTATTTAGAAGTCATCTATAATAGAGTATTATATATATTTTTTTCAAGCTACAGAGATCTGATCATGTTTCTGTTTAGTCTAATTCTGTGAAATGAATGTTTAAAATACGTGAAATAACTTGTTTATCAGACGAACTATGATAAAAACTGAAGATTCAGATTACGTAGTAATTATATATCTTATAGTGGCACATGTGCTAATGAACTGTAATGTGTTTAACGTATATAAAAAGTTATATCTATCTATAGCAAATATTTTTAGTATATATTTTATTATATGCATACCGCAATGCAATTTTATTTATTTAGATACGCTTTGCCGATTAGTTAGTAATATAATACATCACATTTTATGACTAAAACTTCTCATGTGGAAAAATTTAGTTATTATGTAGACAAAAATAAATAAATAGGTAACTTATGTGGTACATAATTAATGCAGCGATATGCTATCTATTTCAGTAATAAAAGCATAGAACTATTATAAATAAGACAGAATTGAAACACAAGATACAAGAAGACGACATTCATGTTACAAATTAATATAAAGAGTAGAGAAATGGGCTAATCAAATCCACAATAAACTATTTTATCAAAAGCATATCCAATACGCGTAACCTACCTTGTCCAAATTTATCAGTCTTTGGAGTTGAAGTCATTTTCAAGTCATCGAACTAAATCCACTACAACATATTATCACCAATAACAAAGATTTGTTATAATTTAATTGTTAGAACAAAAATCACACTAATTCTAATAAAATATCATTATTCTCGACCGGCAGCCATGTTTAGAAAACAATTTATAATTTGTTGTAGTTACTGCCATCTACCGAATCACTAAAAGACTAAGTTTAGAAATGTAATGATGTAACCACGGTCTACCAAGTCTATTCTTCTCTAATCGGAACAATATTGCGTCACTGCCCTGAGGGAATGCCATCTGGCATAACAAATATGAAGCTGTCTAGGATCTGTCAAACTAGTAATTTCGCAACTTGATACAAAATGAGAACCATGTGAGATTGTAATAATAATTACAAACGCAAATTTTAACGTTTTTTTCATTAATTTACACATGATATAACTAAACATAGTTATACCTTAACTAATTCAATGAAATATCCCGTACAAAAATTTAAATTACTATTATTGATGTCTACTTTATTTATATAAAAGAAAGTTGTGTTAGTTACATCGCTTATAACTCAAGAACGGCTTGACCAATTATTTTTTATTTTTATGTTTTTGAGTTGGTCTTCGTCGGGCATATGATATAAGATATTAAAATATGATATTAATCAACAAAAAGAAATTCAATAAAAAATCGTCAGTGAGAACATCAGTTTAAATGTTCATTTGTTCATGGTGTAACAAAACGCAACTGACAGCTCATGTAATATTATCTATGGTTTGAAAACACTGCAAAAAACGTTTAAATTAAATTTGACTGGTCGATGTGTTTGTGAGTGCGAGTTGGTAGTGCTTGAGTTTTACGAGTACATACATACATACATATCACGCCATATCCCTTGCAGGGTAGGCAGAAAGAACAGAGTGCCAGCCAGTATTGTTATAATTATACTATTTCTACTATTTTTCATCATCATCATCATCATTTCAGCCTATTGCCGTCCACTGCTGAACGTAGGCCTCCCTCATTTTACGCCACAGAGTGCGGTCCTGTGCCGCCTGTATCCAACGACGCCCAGCAACCTTCACTAGGTCGTCTGTTCACCTAGTGGGGGGGCGTCCCACACTGCGTCGTCCGGTACGTGACTATTATTTTTACCTTATAAATATTAAAAGATATTATACAAATAAAAATAATTATGATTTAACAAAGATTTATTATTAACCTCCCTAGCTCCATTAGAAATAAGAAATAAGTTTGCTAAATGTTACAGTACTTTATAAATATTAAAAGTTATACAAATAAAAATAATTATGTTTTAACAAAGATTTATTATTAACCTCCCTAGCTCCATTAGAAATAAGTTTGCTAAATATTACAGTACTTTATAAATATTAAAAGATATACAAATAAAAAAAATATGTTTTAACAAAGATTTATTATTAACCTCCCTAGCTCCATTAGAAATAAGTTTGCTGAATATCATTTAAAGTGGTTAAGTAGATTCAGCGTGAAAAAGCGACCGACAGACAGAGTTAGTTACTTTCGCATTTATAATATTAGTAAGGAAGAAAGGATTTAGATGGACACTATGCACTATGCTCAACGATCTTAGCAGAGTGAAGTGAAGAAGAGAACTGGTGGGGTTACGAATGAACATGGACAAGACGAAAGCCATGTCAAATGCCCATGTCATTCCTGTACCGGTCCTAGTTGGCAATGCGATTCTCGAAATTGTCGATCATTATGTTTACCTTGGACAGTTCAGTTAGGTAGATCCAATTTCGAGAAAGAGGTCAGCCGACGAATCCAACTCAGCTGGGCAGCGTTCGGGAAACTTAGGAGGATCTTCTCGTTCAACATACCTCAGTGTCTGAAAACACAGGTTTACAACCAGTGTGTGTTACCAGTGATGACTTACGGCACGGAAACGTGGTCCCTAAATGTAGGCCTCATAACCAAGCTCAAAGTCGCTCAGCGTGCTATGGAGCGAATTATGCTCGGGATTTCTCTGCGTGATAGAATCCGTAATACGGAAATCCGCAGAAGAACGGGTGTAACCAACATAGCACGAAGAATTAGCATGCTGAAGTGGCAATGGGCAGGCCACATCGCTCGAAGAACCGACAACCGCTGGGTAAAAAAGGTTCTAGAGTGGCGACCACGTACCGGACGACGCAGTGTGGGGCGCCCCACCCCACTAGGTGGACAGACAACCTGGTGAGAGTTGCTGGGCGTCGATGGATGCAGACGGCACGGGACCGCACTCTGTGGCGTACCATGAGGGAGGCCTACGTCCAGCAGTGAACGGCGATGGGCTGAAATGATGATGATGAAGGATTTAGATATTAAAATCTACATGTTTTGCAACCTAACATTGTGTATCCTTTTTGTCACCTTTTGAAAATTGCGCAAATGAAATTAAAATAATAAGAACATAGATCCTACTTCTCTACGCTTTTGGTAGATACAGAACTTTTAAATTTCTACGGAATTTAGTGATGTAATTTTCGCGTTATCTAAAATTCGAGTTGGCAGGACCGGAGGCCATAGATAAAATACTAAAAACTAAAAACGAAAATAGTGGCCGTCGTGTGTGCGTGACATTGTTGATGTGAATTGTGAATTTTGTGTTGTGTTTAATTATATTTATATATATATATACACCTGCATAATTATGGGATTATTATATAAATATTATTACTAGTTATTCACTACTGCTACTATCTTTGACATATTTTTTTATACACACTGAAATTTTAATTTGCTTCTGTTACTTCGAAAGTGAAAACTGAATAAACTAGGTAATCATGGCGGATCCACTTAGTTTACTTCGGCAATACAACGTAAACAAAAAAGAAATAATTGAACGTGATAATCAGATTATATTTGGAGAATTTTCATGGCCGAAAAATGTTAAAACTAATTATCTTATGTGGGGGTAAGTGTTGGTATTACACCCTCGTTGTTAATCAAATGTAACTGTTTCATAATAAACAAAAATCTACTTTTAGCTCTGGAAAAGAAGGAAACGATAAAGAATATTACACATTAGAATGCCTTCTTTTTATTCTTAAAAATATACAACTGACACATCCTGTTTATGTCAGACAGGCTGCGGTAAGTAAACTTGTTTATGAGCTATTTTATGCCAGACAAATGATAATTAATAACTTCTATATTTTTTTTATAGGCAGCTAATATTCCTGCCGTACGCCGTCCAGATCGTAAAGAATTATTAGCTTATTTAAATGGTGAAACTGCTACATGTCCTTCTATTGATAAAAGTGCACCATTGGAAATACCAACACAGGTTATACATCTTTATATGTTTCATGTTAATAAGAGAGAATTTTATCAGTTATTTAATGATATTAATGTGATGTATAGGTTAAGCGTAGCCATGATAATGATGGTGGTGAATCAGCAGCTAAGAAACCTCGTATTGAGGAAACACATGTACAAAAAGTTAGAGAGCAACTTGCGGCTCGTCTTGATGGACCCAAGGAAGCATCTGTCACAGTGGACAATATTAAGTAAGATATTTATGCTTCTGATATTATATATTTTAAAATAATTTATTGATTACAATTATCTATTTCAAATACATTGATCACTCTATGTCCTGATGAAGTATAAGCATAAAGTAGCATTGTACACAAATTCCACGGAAACTTGTCGAAACAACTAAAAGATATGTATATCAATGTAAAGATCATTGAAATGAAAATATAACTTGAAACTCTTCCAAACAGTGTTACTATATCAAATTTCTCTGCCTTGTGAAGATCTGTGCCTTATAGTGAAAGATATTTGGGCTGAAAATGCAGAAGAAGAATCAGTTTTTATTGAATATCATTTCTTTTATTTTGATAAGGTCCTTGTCTGAAGCTATGTCAGTGGAAAAAATTGCAGCAATCAAAGCAAAACGTTTAGCTAAAAAAAGGACAACTATAAAGAGCAATGACTATTCTGATGCACTTGGAGTGGTTGTATCAGATTTCAGAGCCATTCTTGACTATGATGTAGATCTTACCAAAGATATTATCAGTCGAGAAAGACAATGGAGAACTAGGACAACAGTGTTACAGAGTAATGGCAAAGTAAGTACAGACTAATCTTGTATATTACTTACTTAGGAATATCTATTCTTTTTAAGTAGTTCTTTTATGAAAATGATTGTTCTGAATTATTCAGTAGGTTTATTAATGTTTTTAGAATAACATGAACGTTGTACAATCCAGCCACTGCTATTTTACAAAATTTTTTTTTTTTTAAATATGAAATTATTCTTTACTTAAAATGTTGATAATTGTAAGTAACAACTACTTTAAAAAAATATCTATTTATATGTCCAGTTCACTTATCAGTCTACCTGGTCAGTCAGTGCCTATCCTTTACTTACACTACTGGTTCGTTGATTATTCTCTTCTCTAATAGTAATCCTCTAACATTATTTTTTATATTGTATGCTGCTTAGCTTTCAGCGTATTATCAGAGTAGAGGAACTATGTGTTTGACATTTCCTCACAATTTAGTGAAATTACACATACATAGGTACATATCATCACACCATATCCCTTGCAGGGTAGGCAGAGAGAACAGAGTGTCAGAGAACTCTATCCTTGCATACTTCACTCGCTTCTTCAACATTCATAATTCTCTTCATACACGCTCGTCGGTTTGGAGACTCTTGACCCCACTTTCTTTCAGTACGTGACCAATCTGGTCTAGGTAGGTGTCTCGGTCTGCCCCGGTACCTACACCCTTCCACTTTCGCATTGTATATCTTCTTAACCAGACGTTCGTTCGGCATTCTTTCCATATGTCCGAACCATCGGAGCATTCCCTTTCGCATCTTTACACCAATACTCTCTGTCATACCTACTCGCTCTCTTATGTCGTCGTTGCGAATGCAGTCGGTCAGCCTAACTCCCACAGATTTGCCGTAGAGATCGTATTTCGACCGCATTCATTTTGCTTTCATGCTCTTTTCTGCATACCCAACTCTCGCTTCCATATAGAAATGTTGGGACAAGCACTGTGTTACGTATTGCTACACGTGCCTTCTGGCTGACGTGGTGGCTACCGAGAAGTTTTCCCAACGCTCCATTCACTCTATTTCCCGCATTCACTCTTCGCTCTATATCAGTGGTGTACCTTCCATCTCGGCTAAAACCACATCCAAGATATACAAATTCATCCACTTGCTCTAGTACATCGTTACCTATTTTTACTCATCTGTTCTGGCTTCATCTCTTTCAAAGACCATTATTTTGGTTTTGCTCACATACACGCGTACTCCTTTTCTTACAATCATCTGTCATTGTGTCGACTAGGGTCTGCAGGTCAGTCGCTGACTGTGCCAGCAGGACTGGATCTGCATAGAGCAGACCAGTGACCACTAAGTCGCCCACCTGGACTCCCACATTCATATCGTTCAACCTTTGGAGACATTTATCCAGATATATGATAAACAGCCTGGCTGACAGAACGCACCCCTGCTTAACGCCGATATTGACGTCAAACCAAGGCGACATTCCATCATCCAGCGGCACACAGGCTCTACAGCCCATGTAACGTGAAATTACATGTGTAAAAGTAAAATTTAGGAGTACAGTATGATCTCACTATTAAAAACTGGAGGGTGTCGAATTATTGGAATGTTCCGATTACTGTATTATAGTGAAAAAGTCCTAAGGAATGAATAAAATAATGCATTTCATAGAGGGAATAAATGTGTGTAATGTATTAAATTAGCATATACATATGTATATTAGTAGTCATAGTTTCAAAATAATCCTTAATTGAGGTCTGCTTTTGTGCAACTTACAGTTCTTGCATAAAAAATCCTTTTCTCGCATATTGCAAAGAATTATAATATGTTTGGCAGATATAACGTTTTCTTCTGCACATGTTATGTAGGTATTGAAACAAATCAATGCATCATCTGGTTTAACTCTTACAGTTGTAGTATTTGGTGGCTCCAATATTTCTACAAAGTTTTCTTCTTCTTATACTGCTGCATATACAATTTCTTCATCCATCATAATTTGCTCTGTTTCTTCGATTCCTTCAAACCAAGAATTTAAACTTCACTTGTCTCCAATCCTCTTTCCAATAGATTTTGTAACCAATCGGCAATAGGCAGATTATCTTCAGGAACCCATTTATCTGTTTCTAATACATCATTCATTGTAGGCCATAACTTTTCCATGAAGATTGGATTAAGTTAGACGAAACAGATTTCCAAGCATGAGCGAGGGAGAGAACAATATCCTTCAAATTCAATACTTTAAGGCTCTGCGTTATATCAGCATCTTGAGAAATATGGATCAGCAATAATTTTTTTTACAAAGACTAACTTTTTGGATAACATTTTGATCCATCGGCTGAAATGAAGGTGTGCAGTTTCGTGGTAGGAAGATGGTTTGGATATTCCCATCACTTGATTTAAGTTCTTGTTCATTTGGGTGGCCTGGAGCATTTTCAAGTACGAGTAAAGCTTTTATGGGCAAGTTGGATCTTTTCATAAACTTCATGACTTCTGGGACAAAGTCTTTACGAAACTAATAGCCAAATACCTCTCTCGTGACCCAACTTCTAATTTGGTTCTTGTAGCAGACTGGCAGACAAATGTTCTTGAAAACGCTGGGATTTTTTGCTTTACCAATCACAACAATCAATTTGTGCATTCCAGTAGCATTTGAACACGGCATAAATGTGATTCTATCTTTACTCACTTTACGATCTGGTGCACTTGCTTCTTTAGAAAATACGAATGTTTTATTGGCTAACAGCTTCCAGACCAGACCACTCTCGTCTGCGTTATAGATTTGGTCAGGAAGAAGACCCAGTTCTGCTTTATTTTTAAAATGCTGGATAAATGACTGTACTGCAGTCGTCGCTTGATAATTTCTCACCTGATATGGTTAATAGACGGATACCAAATCGTTTTATAAATTTATCCAGCCATCTATCGCTGTCACATAAATCATCTTTGTAGGTAATTTTTTTATAAAATTCGATTGCTTTGGCTTTTAGAATTTCCCCAGAAGATAGAAGTGTGTTTAGAATGACTTTGTATGAACCACATGTAGAGGACAATCGCCAACTTTTGGTTTCCTGGCCCCGATTCCATTGTCTTGACGTGGTCTACTATCTTTTGCCTTTTTTTCTTAAGATCGTATATAGTAGCACGCCCAACACCATATTCTTTTGACAATTTGCACATGTTTTCTCCACTATCTAACTTCTTTAAAATCTCCATTTTATTATTCATATCTAGTGTCTTGTGTTTGCGTTTATTTGACATTTTTAACTTTAACCTATTCTCACATGGAAAAACAAATACGTAAGCACGTACACGTGATAGTTTTGAGGTTAGAGTGCTAGTCGACGATGCAGCAACCGCAGCGCACAGGTGTAGAGGGGCGAGGGTGGCGTACGCGGAGAGTGCCGGATTATTAGACGTGCCGGTCTATCGAAGTGCCGGATTAATAAGATTATACTGTATAAATTAGATTTTTTCTTAACCGTTTTTAAGGAAACTTGTTGCTGATATGGTATAGGCATGTATATCATAGGTATATTATTATGATTAATGCTAATTTTTATTTCAAAATTCATTGACATCTCCAGTATTTAAGAATGCTTAAAAATAAATAGAATAATGGAGATTTCCATAGCGGAGTGAAATAATTATGTTAGTTATATAGTACTAAAGATCATAAAAACTGGTATTGAAACTTGTATGTCACCTGCAAACTACGCCCTAATGATTCAACAAGGCCCAAACATTGATGGGAATAATTGCTGCATCTCTCATTAAAGCATCAGTGTTACACATTGTCACTATTGAGTCTTACATATTGGACAATTCTATTATTCTCCAAATTCGCCAATAATTTGCAAATCTAGCTAGATTCTTCTTACTTAATGCCAGCTGGCATTAAAAACTGATATTTACAGTTGGCAGTAATACAGTAGTTTCGGTAATTTTGTCTGTCATTGATAATCATTTGTATCAGAGATATTGACATGCTCGGATATATTGCATTTGCTTGCATCCAATGTGGATGTATCTAATATATCTTAACACTGGTATTCTATTAGTTTTATCGTGATATTATTTAGAAGTTTAAATACTTGCTATAAAGTTGAAAATATGTTGTTATTTACTAAAGTGATATTGTAAATAAAAGGCAATTGAATTTTATTTGACAATCATATTGAAAGATAATGATAATCATAAAGTTCATCCTAATGGTTTCTAGTGTTTACGCGAGTGTTGCACATTTGAAATAAAATCCAGTCCTCCCGTGATCATGATCACTGTAAAATGTTCGAAATAGACTTGGGTAGCTCCTGAATGAGAGATATAAATGAATTAGTTCTTTGATTTCAATCTAGCTCACATTAGCTCAGTAGCTCAGTTAATAGTTCAACGGCTCAATCGGCTCTTTTATTCGCGTCGTCATGTCGTGCGAGCAGTTGATGACCGAAAGTGTCCGATATATGCCGATCACCGCCGAACAGTAAAAGTATTGAGCATGTTCCGATATGCATTGTGACTATTGCGAGCACTAAACGCACAAGTTATATGTTCAACAAAGAAAAAATGTTTGAAAAATAAAAAGTTATATTTAAAAAAATAATATTCATCTTTGAATAACAATATTTATTGAATATTGTTAATATTATATATTGTTATAATAATAGTTATCAGTGCAAGCTGTCATTGAACGCAGTCGATTCTGTCAGCCCATATGCATTTAGTGAAAAGCTGTTTTTAACCATTTAAATTACAAACAGACCTTTCAATTTTATTTATTTTTTTATATCAATATATTCTATATCTCATCCTGCGATCACCAATCAAAATTTACATGCTCATGCATATCAAGCTTATCGCTTAATGATCGCGTAGTTCAAAGTTTGAACTATTCAAAACAGTTAGAGCCGTGAACGAGTTGAAATGAAATGAGCTAACTCAATAAGAGAGCTAGCTCTCTTGATGAGCTAAATGAACTCAGGATATATATGAGCTAAATGAACTAAAGAGCTAAAAGAGTGATATAGCTCTTTTGATCAAAAGAGCTATATCTCTTCTACAGACGAGAGAGCTACATCTTTTCTTCTCAGTGAGCCGTTTTTCGCATCTCTAGTTCGAAACGTCGGGAAATTAAAAATCAAATAGGTACAAACGCGATAGAATCTGTAAAATTAGTTTTATTTTAAAAGTTTCTCCTAAATTTGAAATAAAACTACATTTACGGATTCTATCGCGTTTGTATTTGATTTATAATTTCCCGACGTTTCGAACCCTTTACAGTGATCATCCAGTCCCCCCGTGACCATGATGATGTGTAATACTCGCGTAAACATTAGAAGTCATTATGTTCTCCTAAATTATTGGCACTGTTAAATTTAGACAATTCCTTTTAATAATAATCCAACACATTATTGCTAAATATCAATCAATGAAAATATCATCAGACCATGTGTTACATTTTTGAAAATGAGTCTCCATCATAATATGGGTGAATTTAGCATATTTTACTATGTTGGCCAGACTATTTGGCATAAGACTTTATTCGGTTTGCCTATTCTTATTATTATATCATCATCATCATCATCATCACCGCCCATATATGCCCCACTGTTAGGCTCGGGCTGCCTCCGTAATGGGAGAGAAATTAACCTACTATACCGCGCTGGCCAGACGTGTCGGTATAGGATTGTTTCGAGTTTTTCTTTTTCTTGCATAGATGTTACATGCGTTTTATATCCCTTAGTCGTCTCTTACGATCACCCACGGGTAAGATAGGGGATAGTCAACTGTATTCTTACCCCGTCACCACACGGATAGATATTATATTATATCTACTTCTTATTATATTATCTACTTTCGTGCAATATCTTTTGTCATATTTTACAACATACTCGGTAAAGGAATAGATAACAAAATGTACTCTTAACCTGTCACCATCTAGACTTAATAAACTTCCTTATATTATACTACCTATCATTTTTATCTAATATTAAATTCTTTATTATTACAGATGTTTGCTAAAAGTATTATTGCCCTATTGAGCAGCATACGTGCTCGGGAAGAAGGTCGGCCCGGTGCTCCTCGTCCTCAACCTGTTGTGATGCCTCCACCCACCACATTGCCTGCACAACAGACGCAGTACAACCGATACGATCAGGAAAGGTTTAATAGACAAAAGGAAGGTATGATTTAATCTTTCATTATATAAATATATGTAAAAAGTAGGTACCTTATTTGTTTTCTAGGACGCACATGCTTGTTTGTTCTTTAAAAATTTAACATATGTGTTATTTGGCTTATGTTATTTGCCTGCCTTTATCCTGTCTACGGTACTATCATAATTATCTGATAATCTGACGCCAACGGTTCCTAGGAATGTGAATAAATAAAATATTTTAAACTGACATTTGTTGAAAGAAGGCTTCTACCTATATTACGATGCACTTCTCACCCCTATATTGACTAATCCCGATCAGGCCATAAGTTTTACAAAAAATTGCACAGATAAATGTTTTTTTTTTTACAAAACAATATGTCTACTGCTAAGTAATATCTTATCTATGAATCTTACCAATTAACTACGAACCATAGACCAAATAATTATTCTAAAAAAATGATATATAATTAAATACTTGTGAAATATGACGTAATTTTGTTATTTGTTGCAGAAACCGAGGGCTTCAAAATCGATACCATGGGTTCATACCATGGTATGACGTTGAAGTCAGTGACAGAAGGACCAAGTGTCTCGGCTGCCGCTCGAGCGCCACAGACACCTAATCATCCACGGCAGATGGCACGTACGTATACATAAGTAGAAAAATCTAGAAGTCTGTTTTATTTTTACACCAGTAGGCTATGGTCAGATTACGCTCAGCTATCCAGGATAATAGGCCCTCATATCCGATCGGCTTTTTAGCGAACTATCAGCACCTGCACGTTCAACGTCCTGGAGTGGCGTATTAGTCTAAAATAATCTAGAAATACTAATATTGTTTTTTTTAACCATTTTGCTACGGCAGGTTTTGCTGCAAAGTGCTTCGCAGAAAACGGCAATATAAAATAAATGTCATATTATTAGATCCAAGTATAAAATGTTCGTTATTTTAAATGTTCACGAACAATTTATAAAAAAGATGAAGCATTTACAATAACAAAACTTGACTAATAATATAGAAAAAAGAAACTGTAATATTGAAAAAAAAACTTCGTAACAGTACTTATTACGATTGCTTACGGAGTGAGAAAAGAATCTATTGTCTCTCTTGACCTTTTCCTTAACATTTGACCTTTATTTCATAGATGCTACTCAAACGATAGCATCTTCTGATCGGTGATCCAACTCAGATTCGAAATAATTTATGGATCGCACAAGCAACTGTCTTGCAGCGGAATCGAACCACTTTCCTCGGCATGGAAGGTGGCTATTTATACTACTACGCCATCTGTGCAGTATCATATATGAAATAACTTTGTTATCCTTTCAAGTATTAACTACTTACCGATAATGAAATTTTTTTATACACATTGGGAAAGTACAAGGTAAAATATAATACTTTCTATCCAGAAAAAAATACTATTAATATTTTAGTAATTTCTTGAACTTTCGAGTCCAGGACCTCGCGGTCGTCTGTCGCATACTTACCATTTCTTTGATGTCCAGTAGAGCAATTATTTTTTTCACGCAGTGGTTGTAAAAGACGTCTAAAGGCTGTGAGCAGATAATATGAAAGAAGAAAAATATTCCTATGCCAAACCATCTGCCCACCGTACGACATTTTGGTATTTTCCTAGGCTAAATAACTATTGTTTTTGATACGGCAGAAAACGGTGCCCTTGGTGGTAGTACGCCCGGCCGCCGTGAGTTACTGCCGGTGGCGGCGGCGCGGCCTCCGCCCGGCTCAGGTGGCAAGCGACCGTCGCGTACGCCTATCATTATCATACCCGCCGCTACAACCACGCTCATTACAATGTATAATGTTAAGGACATATTACAAGATCTGAAGTGAGTATCATTATAATTTCCCTTACAGAATAACAACAACAAAACATGGGTATCAACTCCCATTTCCGTGGGTGTGTTATGAAGACTAAAGTACATAAACTGCAAGACTAGAATTAGAAAATAAAATATATACCAACCTTGTCTTCGTCGTTCCGTGTGGTGACGGAGTAAGAATACAATTCACCACCCCATATCTTACCCATGGGTAATCGTACGAGATGACTAAGGGATATAAAACGCTTATAACATCTGTGCTAGAGAAGAAGAGAAGGAAAACTCGAAACCAAACCATATACCAACACGTCTGATCATCGTGGTTATAGTAGGTCAATTTCCCTCCCATTATGGAAAAGGCGCGCGCCCAACAGTGGGACGTATATAAGCTGAAATGACGATGACCAACCTTGTCTTGTCAATATGATATAGTCCTCTAATCATTTTCCGTATGGAAAAGGCATATGTGTAATGACGGACTAGGAATACAGCTCACCACCTCCCTTTCTTGTCAGCGTGAGTCGTAAAAGGTGACTTAGAAGTATATAATATACAAGGTGGAGATGTCAATACGACAATAAATTAAAACACCGGCAATACTAGTGTATATGAGAATTTTGAAACTATCTAAAAAGTCCTCACATGCAAATTTAAAAAAAAAATATTTTCTGACAAACTTTTTATCATAAATATTGAAACAGAATAGAACACCGTTTGTATATATTAGTTCACTGACCTGTATCCGACCGAATAGGTACCCTTTCATTTGCCGCGTGCTTTAGGTATTTTTAATTGTCTTATCTAAGTCTGATGACGCAGGTTATATGGATCTTATGGGTCAGGAATAAGGTATAATATGCATTAATTTGTACTCCGTTTGGCGAAGACGAGATATGTAGGTACCTACCTTCATATTTCTTTATACCGACGCGCCGCGAAAGGTCTTTGCTCTCTTAGTGATAGCCTAATAATTTTAATTTTTAATACAGAGTGTAGAAAATGTTAATAATACAAAGTAATGTGCTGTGGCTAAACTATACGACATATTGTATTCAAAGTTTGTATACTTTGTATACAGGCTGGGCAACTTGCCATCAGATACACTAAATTAAAATTATTGTCGTATGGTCGTCTCCACTCTGTATAGATAACGTCTATAAAAGACAAGGAAAAGTCGAAACTAAACCCTATAGCAAAACGTCTGATTAGCGTGGTATAGCAGGGCAATTTCTCTCCAATTGTGGAGGAAGTTTAAATCCAGCAGTGGGATGTATATGAGCTCAGATGATGGAGGAGACTTACGTTTAACAATATATCAATTTTGGATGCGAACAACGAAAACATTATTACACAGCAATTTATACTAATATGAATATTAGAAGTGGTATCATCATTCAGTTTTTGCATTGCTGGACGTATGTCTCCCCCGTAGAACGCCACATGGTAGGCGCATTCATTGCAGGGCTTATTATCATAGTCGCATCGCTTAGGGGGCTGGTGATGTCAGTAGTGTTATGCCTTTCCCAGGAGAGCGCTGCTTTTCACTCCCCTGGTGATTCCTCACAGATTTTTATAATCCCCAGGGTAAGGAAATTTTCGACATTGTATTCTTATCCCGCCCCGAAAAATATTAATATAATGAGATATTATTTTTCATTCGGCTGAAAATAAAAAAAGACTGATTTTATAAAAGTCTATTTGAAAATTGTTGACGGGAAGTGCGTGTTATGCGGTATGGAAGGCACTACTTGCTTCCGGCATAGTAATTTGACGATTATACGAATGCCTTCACGGATGATGAGCATTTCTTTTTGTAACTCTCTAAATATGAAATAATTATTTAAAACATGATTTGAGTATATTATGCCTATATATGCCTTCTACGTTCTGTAAATGTTCTATTAATGATGTTAAAAATGTTTAATAATATATGGGGTGTCTTATGAAAAACTGTCAAGAGAAAGCATTTTAGCTGTGTGGTAGCGGCTACGAATACTACCAACCCTTACTTTGCTAATGGATATCTTAAAAGACGACTAAGATCCTTATAACGACCTGGGCCAAATCCATCTGATGCGGTTTGGTCCATTATTACATTCCCAAGGAGGGTTGACGTCTCGCAGGCGGCCGGTCATAAAACTATTGGCATTCACTTTTCCAATATGTACTATGAAAGAAGAGTACATATTGTATCGACCCCAAGCAATTGGAATAAGAGTAGGAGAATGATGATGTCAGAAAAAGCATTTAACAGTCCATTTTAAGACCCATGCTTTCAGTCTTGCATTCCTTTCCTGAGTAATGGTGAGTCTTAGTGGTGGGCGGGTCTTATCTGGCCCTTTAATATTTTACTATTATTGTTCCTTAATACAGACATAGATAAATGTAGCATTGAAGTTTTGTTAATGTCAAAAATTTTACTACTTTACCTGCTCACCAAAATATGAATATTTTTTTATTCAAATAAGTCATTATACAATCATCCAATGTCGAACACAAAAGAAATAGCTTTTCTTAAGTTTTGCATATAACCAAGTGACGGACAAAATAATTTTAACAAGCGCATATTTTTATAGGTTCGTTACAGTTGAGCAAAAGAAAGCTGAGGGTTCGTCGCGAGAAAATGAAGTATTATTACAAAGAAGAAAAGGACCAACGGGAGATCTACCAAATAATGCAACAACAATGACGGTATTACTTTGTCACTATAATTATATACGGGCTCGATGAGGATTCAAAAACACCAAAATGGTGAACTAATATAGATATTAAAATTAAAAGAATAACTGATGATAATTATCCTACAATTGTATTATATCAATGTAACGTCGGTTTTGCGTCCCCGAGGCTTGGAATGGTGGATGTTAGCTGACGTTAACAATTTTGTCTCCACATCCAATTTTCCGTATGTTGACGGAGTAAGAACACAATTCACCACCTCCCTATGCAAGAGAAGGAAAACCCGAAACAAAACCCTAGCATTATGCAGGCATAATGCTTGTTAAGATGACTCGATATCACTCATTAACGTTAAGTCTACCTTGTGCAAAGAAGTCGTTGCTTGTGTTAATGCGACGATTTTATAAAACTATTATTACGATTTTTTTTTACTATGGTGAGGTTTTGTATAATATATGTATACAGCATCCTTGTACGACCGTAAAGGAGTGGTATTGTGTTTAACAGTCTATGTATGTATGTATGTATGTATGTATGTATGTTTGTATGTTCCTTTGAAGCACTATATATACCAAACGCCTGGGCCGATTTTTATGATTCGCACGTCAATCGATTCCTCTTAATCCGGCGAGTGTCACTAAAGATATGACGTTATTGAAAATTCAATATGGCGACTACTGGACGCCATATTGTGAAAATAAAAAAAATTAAAGTCAACAAACTGTATCGAGTGGGGTATCGTTAAATAGGTATTTAATAATCATTTTTAGTTTTCTCTCAACATTTTTCGATTTGACTGGCTGTTTAGGATCTATATCGATTTAAAGTTTCGTAACAACCTATCTCACATATAGGTTTTTTAGACAGTAGAAATTTACGATGAAAAGACGAAAAATTTATATAACTGGATGTGGATGACATATACTGAAGTATCTAGTAGGTATATTGTCCAATATACCATAGGTAGTCCTACCTAAAGTATCTAATGTCTGACGCGGTCGCCCATCTCCAATTTCTAACGATTTAGTACTCAACTTCAGTCAAAAAACTATATATAGTTAGGTACTTACCTACTTATTAATAAATAAGATAACTATAGCTACCTAGATATTTATAACTAAAAAGTATAAAATAAAAAAAAATATTAAAAAAATCAAAAAACCCGACTGCGTAAAAAGTCACCAAAACTACGTACATAATAAAAAAACTGAAAAGAAAAAAACAAGCACTTAGATGTCCGGTGGTCTAGAATTCCATAATATATTATTGAATAAATACTATTGCAGAAAATGAAATATATTTTAATAATAGAACATGTCAACTGAACAGTGGGGATCCATTGAAAAATTTGATTTGCTGTCGAATAAAGGATCCCGACTGTTCAGTTGTCATGTTCTATTATTAAAATATATTTCATTTTCTGCAATAGTATTTATTCAATAATATATTATGGAATTCTAGACCACCGGACATCTAAGTGCTTGTTTTTTTCTTTTCAGTTTTTTTATTATGTACGTAGTTTTGGTGACTTTTTACGCAGTCGGGTTTTTTGATTTTTTTAATCATTTTTTTTATTTAAGTTAAATATATATTGTTTGAACGACGAAGGAAAACATCGCGAGGAATTTACATTTCCAAAACTATAATGTAAAAAACATCTTAATTGTGCTTTACAGAGCATGTTAGTTAAGACTTTGGTACTGAATAGTATATAAAAGTCTATGGACGGTCAATTTCAAGTCGTCTGATTTCGGGACATATACTAATATTATCTTTTAGTTATAGCGATATGACTATGATTCTAGTCTGAGCAGATATGGCTATATCTGCTCAGACTAGAAAGTGGACCCTCTTTAAGGATCATTAAGGCGAGTGGGACGATATGAGGATCCTCCAATAAGAAGCAACCAAGCTAATCAATAAAGACAATTTTCAAAGGTTTTTTTTTTGTAGGTTCCGTATCGCGTCGTTGACAACCCTAGCAGATTGTCAGCAGCGGAATGGGAACGTGTCGTAGCTGTGTTTGTCCAGGGTCCAGCATGGCAGTTCAAAGGCTGGCCTTGGGATGGGAATCCCGTACAGATATTTGCTAATAGTATGTATTAATTTTATGGCTCACACAATTGATACTTTTGTACGTTCTCTTCTTATTTGATAATGGTTGTTTACGTTGATTTAGATATTCTAATTTTAGGCAATATTATAATCTAAATTATTGAAATACATTTTTTATTTAGTTTTGATATATGATGGATTGATATACTTATATAAAACTCTGTTGCAAACCGAAAAATCACCGCTACACGCCGGACTGGAGCACACATCTATTGGAAATTTGTAACTTTACTCTTTACCGATTAGGCTTAGTGTAGATTAGTACAAATGTGGTGGTGTAAAAATGTTGTAGTAATAGTTGGCAACTTCTTTCAAAAAGACAAGAATGCAAGTGACAATTTGGTTATTACTTACACCTACCCCCGCAAGTTTCATTGTTAAAGCGGTAGAAATGGATTTCTATAATTTGTAGATTGAAATCCCGTGAGTGGTAATACTTTTTTAATAGGGTAATTTTTATAATATTGTAAATTTAAAAGCAGCAGACACGCCTTGTTCATTATTGAATCACACTCGAACGTCAAATAAATCAACGATTTTTCTTTAAATTGCACTTAAAGTTGGTTTAGTTTCTTAGGGACTTGACTCTACTAAACTGGCTGTAACTAAATTGCAGTTAAGGTTCACACAAAGTAGCCGTGGAAACAAAATCAATGGACTTAGGATTAATATTATTAGTAGTCCTTGGGTCGTTGCTATAGTGACTCTATTTTTTTTTAACACACACAGGCAAGTGTCTGTTTGTGTTCACACACTCCGCATCAGTCACTGCCTATATATACATAAATAATATTATATACGAGTATGTATATTATTTTTAAACACCGCCTTGCACTAAGAAGATAATCCTTGTATTGCGGGGGACTTTACAAACATATAATTAAGGCAGAAAAATTACACCCACACTCGATTGTGTGGATCACACAAAGTGTTGTCCTGCATAGGAGTGGAACCCACGGAACTGGCACGGAAGGTCGGTATCTTAACCACGGCCATCTGTGCAGTCTTATTATTTGTATCCGTCTCGTGTAAAATATTTACAAACAAAAACTACTAACAAAATATATTCTATTACAGTATGCGCCTTCCACTTAAAATACGATGAGATGAAATTGGACGCAAACGTAGCACGATGGGCGGTGACAGTACTCAATTTGAGTCGCACTAAGAGACATCTCGACCGCGCTGTCTTACTTGGATTTTGGGAGACACTTGACAAGTATGTATAAATACCGTATTGCATTCTATAGCCGTAAACGATGTATCATCTTCAATGGGAAGTTACGATCAGCGACCTTAACCTGTAAATAGTGAATATCAGAGTGAATGGACAAGTTGTAATCAGTCAAATTGTACTGTTGTATATGAAAAATATAAAAACAGCAGTAAAATTTATTTATTTATACACAATTATTTAATTAATAATACCATTTCACATATTAATTTTATAATTTATTTGATAGTTAGCCCAGAGGTACATTTAGATAGTTCGGTGCCTTTCCGTTGCCATGCATGAGAGAACTACGCGAGACCAAAAGTCTAATGGTGTTGAAACCACGTTAAGGAACCTATATATCTGCTAGGTCTATAATAATACTTCTTGAAACTTTACGATATTCATTATTAACTTTTCTCGAAACTTTATGATATTCGTTCATGAACAGTTCTATTCCTGGATTTATTTTGATAAATACCGTTAATTTTTTAAATATTATGGTTTTCATAATTTTTAATGTTTTTTACACTAAGCGAAAAATCATACTAAGAAATTAATATCCTATATCTGGGAAGTTACAAATTACAGCTAGACCTCGTACAACTATTCGTGACTCGCCCTAAAAATTGTAGTGTGTTAAATTAAATTCAGAGTGTATCGGTACTTAGGCTAATATGGCCACCCACGATAAAGAACGGGTTCCGGTGGCTCACTCACACGTCGTGGAGGAGGTATAATGTACCTACATTGCGGGGCGGGTCTATCATGTGTCGCGCGCTGCTTCATATGTCGCAGCGGACAGATTTAGCGGGGTTTGACCAAATGATAGCACGCCAAAAAAAAAAGTAGGCTAATATGTGTCTAGACTCTAGACCATAGCCTGCCAAAAAAAGAGCACACACAGACTTCAATCCTCCTTGTGCAATTGTTGACCAGACAGTATGAGATAGAGGTAAACCTCTTAGTAATCTCTTAATCATCTTTTACGACACCCACGAGCATTGTAAGGTTTCTCAGCCACCACCAAACAACATATAAATCAAATGAAATAAGATAACAGTTGCAATAATTAAATAAATTTTATTATTATTATTAATGTAATTACTACCTACAAGAATTGTACATTCATATGGCCGTTAGCAAGTAATATGTATAATCATACAAGTATATCTTATACATTACCCTTATGTATGATATTAATATTCTCAATATTATTTTCTTTAAACCATCATTCATCTTGACTTTGATTGTAAACGTTGTTATTTATAAAACATTACGAATCCGATATATTTAATTAAATTGTATAGATAAAAAAAAATTGTATAGATAAAATCGAAAATTAATCAAATAAACTACAATAAATTATTTTTTTTTGTTTCAGACACATGATGAAGAATAAACCACACCTTAGATTCTAAGTTTGTTGTAGCAATATAAATTTTATCTATTATTATGTAATGCCATGTGAATATCAGATTGCCTTTAAAAGCAAAGCGAATCTAAGTCAATTCGTACCAATATAGAAATATTTTGGCCAATTCAAATAATCATAGTACGTACAGATTTTTATATTCTAACATTGAATTTATAAAATTTATTTATTCATTATTGGAATATGATAATTTTGTTGTATTACAGATTTTCTATATCATTACTTATATATATGTAAATAGAGAAGGGATTATGTAATTGTATGTCGTTAGCTATTTGGTTTTATATTTTGCTTAAGTGTGCAATATTTGAAATATTATGACAATTACAGATAATACAACGATCATTTCATTTAGACGATGACTGATAATTTTTATGACTCTTTTTTGTTAAGTGTGACAGAAGAATAAACAGCCGACCTGATGGAAGTGGCTTCTATAATAGGAGCAGGATTAGAGTGTAACAAATGAACACAGGAATGGAGAAGGGGCATTGCATATAACTTGCAGGACGAGCACGTGACATTAGTGTGATTTATTTCTTCGTTATGTCACTCATTTATCTCTAGACCTTGTATCTTGCTATTAAGTAGCACATAACATAGACGCGAAATTTGAATCACTCATTAAGTTTTGTGATACCAAATCATCATTCATTATCATCTACTCCTATCCCAATTACTTGGGGTCGATACAATATGTTCTTTCATAGTACATATCGTAAAACTTATTGGCAATAGTTTTATGACCGACCGCCTGCCAGACGTCAACCCTCCTTGGGAATGTAATTGACCAAACGGCATCAATGGAGTTGGCCTAGATCGTTATAAGGCTCTTAGTCGTCTTTTACGACATCCACAAGCAAAGTAAAAACAAGGAGGGTTTCTTGGGAATGTAATTGATCAAACGGCATCGGGTGGAGTTGGCCCAGATCGTTATAAGTGTTATTTTGTTATCACAAAATTGGTATCCCAATTGGTATCCCAAATACGAGATTAGTATTACGATTGACAACGTCTTGCTTTATATGCTTGGTAGCACGACAAAGATCTGTCCTTTCTAACTGGAGTTTGTCGTATGTAATTTTGTAATACTTGCTAGTCCTGCGAGTTAGTTAGAGGAAGGTAAATGAGCTATCTACAATGGGAGTGAAAATCAGTTACTATCCCACACTAACCAGACAGATTGGTTTTCTTACAAGTTTTCTTTCTACTACAGTGATATTATCTGCTTATATCCCTCTGTCGACTATTAAAACGCCCGTAGGCAGTAAATAATCAGTGATTTGTATTATTACTGGTTCGGATTGAGAGCCCTCAGCGCTCACCTACAGTCCGGGTAAAGTTGTCATAGCCATATGAGGCTAACAACTAAGTCACACAAAAAAATAATATTACTGTTTCACCATATAGAAACATTAAACAGTAACTACTTACGCGTGCTAACGACAAGAATTACATTGTTTTATCTCTACGATTACACTTGCAGACAGTTCTATAAGCCTGTTATATATTAAATCTCAATGTTTTAAACATATTGTAGCATTATTAATATTATCGGTCAAAATATTTCAATTGGTACAGAAAGAACTGTTTAAAGATCTGTTGATCTTTGTAAATTGACAACAATAAATTGTTGAACATAATTTGTACTTTTATTAATCGAATATTCCTCTCTAAATATATTTGAATGTGTTCGACATATAGGTATAGTACTTTTTTTTTTACGTCTTTATTGTTATGACAAGTTCACATTAAATATCATTAATATTTTACAGAGTAAACATAATTGTATGCATAGATTGCTTGCATAGAGTTCGTGTAGAGATTTCAGTTTCGTACCGTAATGATATTTACGCGCCTTAGTTGTTTGAAAACAAGGACTGGTGGTATATTTTTACTCATATATATTTAAAAGTGATATACATAATTATATAGTGAACATTTTCCGTGTGGTGACGGAGGACGGTATAGGGTTTTGTTTCGAGTTTTCCTTCTCTCGCATGGATGTTATATGCGTTTTATATCCCTTAGTCGTCTCATACGATCATCTACGGGTAAGATGAGAGGTGGTGAATTGTATTCTTACTCCGTCACCACACGGACAAAGCTAATATGTAAATCATTAATATTTATGGTTATAATGGGATCTGCCGTAATGTGCATAAGGAAAAACGGTTACTATCCACATACTTGCCTTGCGCATATCCCATTTTTTCAAATTATGACAAAGGAGGTTAAAAATAACATAATTTTATAGTGGTATTACCATACTGTTGATAATTTACTGTCTACAGCCGCGGGCCGGTCCGTCCGGAGTAGTACCACACTCTCGCAGGAAATCGACGGCTCAACAGTGGCAATGTGCTGCTGCGCTTCGTACGGTGGGCGAGAGTGCTGCAAGCCCAATTTCCGGGGTGGGTTTAGGGTTTTCATTGGTAGGCAACGGCCTAAGGAGGTTAATCATTTGCCATCGTCGAATTTAACGTTCAATTACTATGAATTATCTTTTTAGACAAGACTTCACTACATAGTTAAATTCTCACTTACCTTATGTGAAATATAGAGATGTATTTTTAATAACAAAACGATTTGTGAAATTAAAAATCATTATGATTTATTTGTCTTTATTTAAAATTTCATTAAATGGTAGTATAACAATAAATAATTCTGATCTCTTTTAGAGATAAGTACACACATAATTATTTTATATTATGTAAGTATATATATATATAGGTAAGTATTTTATGATATTTTCTGTACACAAATTAAACCATACATTTTTATCTTAACGATATCACATCCTTAGGTGTGTGCCCATTGTTGATTAGTATATAGACAATATGAAATTAGGTATGTATTGATATCCAAACTGCTTTAAGAACATGAAAAAAAAATTGCTGAAATTCGTCAATATCAAATAATATATAAATTATAATCTATCTAAAAAAGTTACTCTAAAAAAAAAAAAATAAAAATAATTATAATTTATATAATTGACAATTTAAAAAAAAATCAATATTCAAACATAGTCTCGTTTGCCCCGGTAAGGAATGATAGGACCAAATTTTACCGATCGCAAACATTAACTTACTAAATAATATCAACCCTCATGTAAGCGAAGAACTAATTAATAATAATTTCAATTAAAAGCTAATATAGAGTTACATTATAATAACATGATACAGTCTCCTTTACATTGACATCGTAGGTTCGGGTTTATTTCTATAAACATGACATCAAAATTATCTTGTGAAATAAAATATCTTAATTATTTTTATCACTTACACAAGGGCTTCATACATAATTATTATACACACTAATAATGTAACTCACATTGTTAATTACGTTACAAGAGGATTCTAATATGCATCTATCATTAATATAATAAAGCATACAATATTTGCTTTTATTATGTATGTATAGATAGCTTTCCTATGGTCATATTACGGAATTTTATAGAATGCATTTACATCTGTCACATTGTTTCGAAGTAACATTTTTTATAAATACCCCCTGTAACTGTTTTATTTAACTATTACTCTTATTGCAAACTGTATAAAATTATTATAGTCAAAAATATTAACGAAATTTTCATTACTATATCTACCGTTTAACTCCTAAAGCTCGCTAATGATGAGAAATGAACTATATAACTATGAGTTTAGCACAATCACTCATAGTGATGCAAACAGGGTTTAAGTCTTCTCAAGTACAACTACATACCACGTATGTTATTACGTACAAACTTCTTAACGCCCATTGTGTTAGGTGAGAGTTTAAGGAAATATACACTCGGCAACTACGATGAATTTGCAAAATATTATTACATTTGTTTTAATTAACTACTTAAACATTTGAATGAAGATTAACTTATTTACAATTAGAGTTTACGCAAATATTGCATATGTGAATTCATATTTTTTTTTTAATATTTTCTTTATTGTGACGTTTCGAATACTTTTCAGCCGTCTTTCATCACTATTTCACATACCCTGATTATTCTTAAGTATTATAAAAGTTATTAAAATTGCCGTTTGAAATCTTATAAAGAATAACAAAACATATTTACCGTAAATAAATATACCCTAAAGCGCGTGAAAGTGCGCTAGTTAGTAGGCTGTTTGCACCTGTTTCTTTTGGATGTAACCCTTCGTCCTTAGAATAAAGATAACATTCTTAAGACCTAAAACTAGTTAAGAGGGCGTTAGAGATCAAAAACCATCAATATAAAGTAATGGTATATGATTATTAACTCTCACCTATCACATTCAGCTAGCAAACAACAATGATTACCATACCTCGGAACGTGGTAATAGCTCCAATAGTACCATGAAATGCATGACCCCATAGGAATGATTCGTGCAAACTAATGAAATGATCAATGTCTTTACTATCTATTTTCTAGCAAAAAATATTGCCTATTGGCATCAACATTTTAAAACATTGCTTATATACCAAATATAATTTTTATAAGTTTTTTTTTTACTTCCAAAATACAAAGTAATTAGCTTTGTGTCACAACAACATCAAAATACCATGTAATATTAATTCATTACCTATTACACATTTATAATTCATTATACAGCAATTAATTTTATTTATACAACATTGAGGGCATTTTATGTAAGGAACATACATATCAGTCAAAAAATATATCAAATTTAAACTAAGGAACTATTCTGCCTCCCCACTTAAATAGATAATTTATAATTCCGAAGTGAATAAAGTATTTTACTTTGTAATTCTTAACAAATAACATGTTTCGTAAAATAATTAACAGCGATAAGATCCAATTGTAATAGATATTTAGACAAATCATCGAGTATTATTACAATCATGTTACAAACAGCATTAGAGCTTTAGTATTCAAACGTTGTTGAAGTTGGCACGACTTCCAGTACCATTTGCAAAAAAACTGTTATTTTATCTGAAAAAAAAAAGGATAAAATATAAGTGCTCATTCCTATTGTAAAAGCATCAGCTATTCGTACGTTTGGAAATCAATAGTGCATGACGTAATAATCCATCAGTTTTTTTTTATAAAACAGCACCTTGCACTAAGGAAATAATGCTTGTATTGCGGGGATTTTACAAATATATAATTAACCGAAACAAACTACACCCAGAATCAGAACAGCAGATTGTAGATCGCACAAAGTTGTTCTGTGTAGGAATCGAACCCATATCACTAGAACGGAAGATATCTTAACCACTACGCCATCTGTGCATTTTGTCAACATATACCTAAGTTGACTATCCACACTTAGTAATTACATAATATCAATACATATACTTCCATGCTCTTCATCTCATTTTTTTAAATTTCAAGCCACACCCACTTGGTAACCACTCTTAGTCTGCGGCAGACTCAACTTTGTTCATGTGTAGTATTTTTGAAGATTCCCACCTGAACGGGTCACGTAGTAAGACTACGTTTTCTAAGTATATAGTTAGATGAAAAGTTACCACCAATAATGTCGTTTAATAGATGTCGTAGAATATCTGTACTGTATCTGTATGCGACTTTTAAGATTACGCTGTGTCGCTAATCCTTACCATGGGTGTTTAAAAACGGGCTAAGAAAGCACCAAGGGACATATTACAGCATTTGCGATTGCTAGTAGTGTACGTATATATTATCTTACCCATAAACGGTAGCGAAAATCCCCATTTCACGAAGGGCACGTAGACCAGCAGGCCGGCAAAGATAAATGCAGTCGCGTACAAGTACTCCCACTGAGGCTTGTCCACGATCGGAGCCACTACCAGGTATGTCGATACGACCAACACCAGTATCGGGATTATTATCGGCACCTGAACATGAATCGTTTTAGGTAAACTTCATCAAAACTAAATTTACTAGTGCGAAAGAAAAATACCTGTCAACGACCATTTATATCATGGAAACATAATGATATCTAAAACTTGTTTTCTTGATTCACAATGTCTTTATTTTCAGAAGACGCGGTGAGAGACTTGATCTGCAGATTGCTTACCATACTAGGCCACATTTCGTTTTAAATGTTTATGTCCGACCTTTTCTAAACATTATGCCAGTAAATTGGATAAAGTACTAAAGACTGATTCAGTCTGTAGACTGAATCCGTCTTTAGTAGTAAATATCTGGCATCAATGCCCGCTTTAAGATGTATCTTAAAGCGGGCATTGATGCCAGATATTTACTTATCAAGAAAGGTCATGCATGAACTAGTAGGTAATTATATCAGAAAATTGTCTTTGAGTTAGGCCTAAAAGGAGCCTGAACCTCTGACCTTCTAGATCGAATTCTGAATGCTATCTTAAAGTGATTGACGGAAAACTAAAAAACAGCTTCCGCCGGTTGGGGAGCACAATCGAGAACAATTATATATGTATAAAGATGTTCTCTTGAACACTTTTCGGCTATATCACTAGTGTCAACAGGTATATAGAGATGGATGCAGTCGCAGAAGACCATGGTAATCATATGGGGTAAGAGAGATCTATGCTTTACGAACTTTTCTATTCCTCTAGTCACATAATCTGTTTTATCATCTAATCTGCCCTTTACTGTCTGGCTTATACAATACTCGGAGAGTAGGGGTCCATTCATCAATTATGTAAGGCGTTATTCTAGTGAACCTGACCTTATGTAAGTGATTAAATTGAATAATACTAATTTTGGTCAAAACTGTGATAGATTATTTATAAGATTAATGCTATTGCAGTGACTTAATGATATTTGTCTTAAGAAGATTGTAATAAAAGATATATTCAGAATAAACGGAGTTATATTTGATTGTAATATATATTTGTCCTTTTCTTACATAAAATCTTATTAAGGGTTGGGGGGTGGGGGCCTAGTAGTTGCAATCTTATGATGTCTTACGGTAGGGGGAAGGGAGCCAAATCATTCTTCAAAATCCCTTACGTAATTTATGAATGGCCCCGTAGACGGTTTATTTCATTCAACATAGGAACATTAAAAAAATACATATTAAAATAATACTGTACCTTATAAGGTCTGGGTGCATGGGGCTTAGTAAATCTCATGACGATCAACGCAAGCATCGCACCACCATAGAAGATCCAAGCAGTGAAGGAGAAGAAATCGATCAACGAGTCTATTGTGCCGTACAAGACCATAGCAACCGCTATCAGAGACTGGAACAATATAATAACTTATTAATAAAAGACGAATACACAATAATAGATAGCGAGATTCTTTTTTGAGTTCTACAGACAACATCCTGCACCAAGGAAACAATCTGACTGCACAAGTGGCGTAACGGTTAAGATTCCGACCTACCATGCCAAGTATTGTGGGTTCGATTCCCGCCTAGGACGTTACTTTTTATTGAGTCTGGGTATAATTCGTATCCGTTAATTATGTTTCTAAAGTCCCCTGTAATACAAAGATTAATACCTTAGTGCAGGGTGCTGAAAAAAAAACTGTTATTTCAGGGGGTCGTATAAACGTATAAAATAATATAATTAACATACATACATATCATCACGCCAAATCCCTTGCAGGTTAGGCAGAGAGAACAGAGTGCCAGAGAACTTTATTCTTGCATACTTCACTCGCTTCCTCAACATTCATAATTCTCTTCATACACGCTCGCCGGTTTCGGAGACTCTTGACTCCACCTTCCTTCAGTACGTGACCAATCTGGCCTAGATAGGTGAGTCTCGGTCTCAATATAATTATCATATAATTAACGGACACAAATAACACATAATTTGTGTATCGCACAGAGTATTGTATTGTATAGGAATCGAATCTAAGACACTGACGAAATAAGTATCTTTATTCTTTACCATTACGCCATCTGTGTGGGCTATTTATACTCATATTGTCATGATTTTTTATTTATATTGTGATCATGTTTTCTTGGATATATGAAGGAACAAATTCATGGGAATCTTTAAAAGAATGCTGTTTTAAAGCACCTAGGTTTAAAAATAGTAATCTTCAGGAACTAGAATTGTTCACATTATTTCAACGTGTTTTTTAACAGTCTATGGTCTGGCTAAATTCAACACCAACCACCCAGAACGACGGAAGTGCAGCATGAGATCTCATTACATGACTTGTTACACCTGTCCGCGAGTTGGATCCTATTCCAACCCATACAAATTGTCTCTTTTTATAAAACTCTTCATAGATAAAACAACTAAGTATTTAAATCAATTATAATTATATTGTGGAAAAGGGAAATAAATATTCAGTTTTATACAACAAAAAATATTAACGTCGGCAATTTCACACGCAATTTCATATTTATCTAAACGGTTGTATTATAAATACGATTGGTGTAGCGCAGGAGTCGGCCACCCTTTGAGTAGGAAGAGCCAAAAATTAGAATTTATAAAAGTTTGAAGTTTTTAAAGAGTCACAATTTTTTTTGGCAACAATAATTTGTGCCTAATGTTCGTTAATCAATTCTGAACCATTTTTATTTATTTCTTTATAAAATATTTTTTTTTGCGTATAGAACTAAAGAGGCGCAACTTCACATCCAAAGAGCCGCATGTATAATAGCTCGCGAGCCGCAGGTTGCCGACTCCTGGTATAGCGCAACATAGTGCAGCTCTTCCATGTTCAGTACGCCGTACAATATATCGAATATGACCACTAAAGATAACGACTTGGTACTGGTGGCCCACCCACATGGCCAAAAGACACATGTACAGCAGTTTGTGCAGTGCACCACCCAGTCGGTTTGGGTAGAGCGTGAGCGACCCTAGTACATATATTCCCAGAAAAAAGGATATATCGAATATAACTGTTCTTCCATCGTTATATTTATGGTCACGCAATGTTTTTTAACTAATTAAGCGACAGACCGATATCAAGTCGTGACCAATTACCGACAGACACGTGACAGTTTTCCAGAGAATTTCTAGAATTCTACAATTAAATAACACCAGAATAATATCGAGTAACATTTATTATGTATAAATATAATCCGTGTGGTGACGGAGTAAGAAGACAATTCACCACCCCCTTATTAACCTGTGGGTGATCGTAAGAGACGACTAAGGAATATAAAACGCATATAACATTTACAGCAGCGTAAGCTGTTGTATGATGTTAAATTTTCGGATCGTATTATATTTTCGTCTTTAAAGTAAACGTGAACCATCTACCCGACAATGTTTACACATTATACATCCCATGTGTGACGATCATTTTTCGCTCATATTTTTTTTATAAATAATTGCAGTGATACGCATATAACGTCTTTGAAAGTGAAGGGCCATTCGAGACAAAAGCCTATACCGACAAGTTTAACTAGCGTGATATAGTAAGGCAATTTCACTCATATTATGGAGGAAGCTCGGACCCAACAGTGGGCCATATATGGGCTCAGATGATGTTGATGATTTATATCATCAACATTGTCTTATAATTAAATCATTATATTATATCATATTATGTTTATTTATCATCATATTATAATTAAATCTGAATAAAGTTTGAAAAAAAATGTCTTATATTTTCGTATAGAATACGAACCGACCCGACCTTATTTATTACTAAAAAACCGCTTTCATACACGACACAACTATATAATTTTTCTGACTAAACATGGTATCTAACGTAGGTACCTATATAAATACTTTTTCAGTTCAGACTGGCAGTCTTGAAATTGGCGATCTCGAACAAACAAGCTCTTCAGCTTTATGAAACTACCTACTTAATGTAGAGATACGACCATAGAGAAGGCAGTAATGCAAACAATAACCTCGGCGGAAGATCAAAAGCCATTGAGCATGTTTGTAGGTCGCTAGTATCTGATTGGTACATAAAGTTATAACCTACTCTCCTAAGATTGTTTGTTTTCTTTCTAAGTTACCACTCCTTATTACTATCTACGTAATTGAAAATATTTCAGTGTAGGCAAAATAGCCATTTTAGTTATTTTTGCATTGTTTGCAATTAAGTTTATAAGATTTTCCCTTTAATTTTACCTTTTGCTTGTTCTTTAACGCAATTTGTCTAGAATTAGCAAGCATATTTCTGTAATACTAATCCAAGTCAGAACGTCGATATAAAGTCCCATTGCAAATAATATTTTTCTTATGAAAATGTCTTTGGATAATTGCCTTTATACGTCGTGTTCTTGTATACGTGTGCCCTTCTAGGACGTTTATCTCAATATTATCAGTCTTGAATAAAATACGAATGTGAATTTGTTTCTTTGTTACGTTTTCACATTTATTTATTTAACTTAAACTTTATTTACATTTATTTATTTACCTTAAAATTTCAGGTGAGTACCTGAAATTTTGCATGCAAAAAGAAATTCATTTTTTACCAAGGAAAAAAATACTGATACCAATGGATTGGAAAATCGATTAATAAAAACCGAACGAAGGCGTAAGTATAATCAGTTGTATAATAATAATTTCTATATTACAAAGATAATTACAAATTTATACAAGTAGGTACAATGTGGTTAAGGGGGCGTTCAAGTATTACGTAACACAATTTTTGAAGATTTTTGATCCTCCCTCCCCCATATGTAACGTGCCGTAACGTATATCTGTACCCCCTCTTCCCCCTCCCTGAACGTTACGTAACACCCAAGTGACCGTTTTTAAACGTGTTTGAGGCAATAATAATTAAAAAAAAGAGATTCCAAACTCGCATACACGCGTATGTTGTTTATACATCATCTAAAAAATAAAAATTTGCTTGCCAACTTAGGAAATTTTAATTCACTAGTTTTTTATTTAATAAAAAAACAATGCTACGTAACGCATTGTTTGAACCCCCCTCCCGGCTATATAACGCATTGTAACACTTAACAAGACCCCCCTCCCCCCAAATTGCGTTACGTAATACTTGAACGGCCCCTAAGATATTTGCTGTGTGGTAGCGGCGACGAATACTACCAACTTGCTCTGCTCGTGGATGTCGTAAAAGACGACTTAGAGTTTTTATGGACCTGAACCAACTCCCCCTGATGCTGTCAGGTCAACAATTACATTCCCAAAGAGGGTTGACGTCAGGCAGGCGGCCGGTCATAAAATTATTGCTAGTAACTTTTGCAATACGAGTATGTAGGACGGAAGCAGAGTACATATTGCGTCGACCTCAAGTAATCACTCTCTAACTTTTTACTCAATTACATTCTTTTTACTCAATTACAGCGAAATCAAAAAGTGGATTATATGTTTGACCGACATATACCTACAGTATAACTATGTATGTTTTTTTTTATTGCTC
This sequence comes from Lymantria monacha, assembly GCA_905163515.2. Lineage (NCBI taxonomy): Eukaryota > Metazoa > Arthropoda > Insecta > Lepidoptera > Erebidae > Lymantria > Lymantria monacha. The sequence goes on from LR991082.1 coordinate 23,792,762, forward strand.
ATGGTAGCAAACGGACAAGCAGCACACTTGCAAGCCGCTGTTTACCAATATAAACCCCAAACCCACCCGATTGGGTTTCCGGTTCTCTCGCTCACCGAACGAAGCGCAATAATGTATTGCCATTACTCAGACGTCGATCTTCTGCGAGAGTGTGGTACTACCCCGGGCAGACCGGCCTGCGGCTGTAGATAGAAAACTGTCAAGGGCATGGTCCTACCACTATCTATCTTAAATTTTTTTCTGTAAACTTCTAAACTAATTATAATAAGTTGATAAATAAAAAGCATCGTTAGAAGCGTATTGATTGTCCGGTTGTAAACCTATATTACGTCACAAAATTTTATATGGCGCCTAGTAGACGACATGAAGTCCTCAATTAAAGGAATATTTTTTAACCCACGACGTGTTCAATAAACTCCAGGATCAAATAAGATATGGAGACTACGTCCTAAATGCCTAGGCTTATTCGTGATGATGATGACGATATAAATTCTTAACAAAATATATATGTCAATAGTCCTATATATATAACCCTACTGTGTGAGTTGTGTGGTAGCGGCTACAAATACTACCAACCCTTACTTTGCTCGTGGATGTCGTAAAAGACGACTAAGAGCCTTATATAAACCTGGGCCGACTCCAACTGATGCCGTTTGGTCAACAATTATATTCCCAAGGAGGGTTGATGTCTGGCAGTCGGCCGGTCATAAAACTATTGCCAATAACTTTTACAATATGTACTATGAAAGAAGAGTACATATTGTATCGACGCCAAGTAATTGGGATAAGAGTAGGAGAATGACTCTATAAACACATAAGAATTGAATTTTTTAACTAAATAGTTGAACTTACGTGAAATATCAATCCAGGTGCAGGTGTGAAACGGCGCACATGAACATACGATAGTATATCTAATAAATGACCTTCCCGAGATGCTGCAAAACACAATCTGAAAAAGGACACTTCTTGTAGTTAGGATTTCATTACACTTAAATGAAATGGAATTGTGGCCACTAAATAAATATTCCATTTTTATATGCTTACATTAAAAAGTTAGCTGTGAGAACAATATGAAACTTTATTTCAGTACAACCCTTAGGTGACATACAAAATTATCTATTTAAGTAATAAACTAATATCATATATCTATTCAGGCCGGTTGGCAGACGCCCTAGCCGAGGCATCGGGTGATCGGACCGGGGACTAGTCCGGTCACCCGAAGTGAGACCACCGTGTGAGGACGATACCGCTTTGGCGGGCCGCGACCACCTCCATAGTCCACCGCAAGAAAAAAAGGCCGGTTGACAGACGCAATAGATGATTTATGATGATGGCGATCACGGCCGTCCACTTTTTTTTTATATAAGGCTAATTATATCACACATTCAAGATCCACAATGTTTACATGAATGAAACCGAGTATTGAATCTTGGGCGATCCCGTGAAATATTTTTAATTGTCTTGGAACTCATAAAAATATAATTATATAAAAATAATCAGCAGTGTTAGTGTAAAAGTTATTTAACAAAAGTATATACCTGCCAGCGACGAATAAGGTTCCATTTGCCGAACCAAACGTTGAAATGGTGACAGCTAGCGGCATGAGCCAAGCCATTGGCCCTAACAGACGATTTCCAAAGGTAACTGCCACGGCTTCACTGTCCGTCATTTCGCTTACCGACATTACAGCCAAGTAAGATACATTAACCAGCGCGTAGCATAACGTTACCAAAGGTATACCGATTATAATACTCAGCGGTAGATTCCTAAAATAAATAAAGATCGTGACAATGAGCAAAGTTTGGTAGATGTCGTAGTTGCCTAAACAGTGACTCTCCTGTTGTAGACCACGTTATCATGTAATCCACGTAGGGCAGATGTTAGTGCGATCCACAAATGGTTGTTCGGAACCTGGGTGCTTTTGTTGTTCTTTTATTGTAGTAGGTACTCCAAGATCCGGTTGCAAAAATACCGTATTAATTAAGATTTAATCAAAATGTAAGTTTCTTTGTTTTTCTTCGTAGAAATAAGGCAATTGAGCTATTATATCCATTGACTTGACGTGGTATAGGGTTTTATTTTGTCAGCTCCTTCTTTTATAGTGAAATCTCTTAATCTTTTTGCGACAGTTGCGGCAAGGCAAAATTATACAACATTTTTTTCTCAACATTGATGAGATTTTTTAAATAAGTACAACCAGCCCATCACAATCTCATCACATTTATTTAGAATGGTATTGCGCTCTTCCTTATTACTTATAATATTTTGAAATGAGGATGAGGTTTTCATGACAAAAGGTTCTACCTCTTGTCATCAAAACCTCATCCTGCTATAGGAATCCAGGAAAGTACTACTGCTCATTATCCTGGTGATTTCTCAGCCAGTTTTTACAGCTCCCACGGGAAAGTAAGGGATGGTGACACATTGTATTCTCAATTTATTACCATACAATGTAGTAGTTATTAATAGAATAATATAGAACCACTTACTTGGATGGATTTTTAATTTCCTCGGTGACATAGTTGAGGTTATTCCAACCGTCATATGCCCAGAGGCCAGTGTAGAAGGCTGTGGCAATGTTGCCCAGCGTGGCTGTACTACTGTCGAACTTGGGCTCCTGTAAATGTCGCGTATTACCTGCACCATATCGAATACCAACGATCAGAGTTTATACGAAGTAGTTGCATACCATTACGAGTATCTACTCTTTATATTTTTTAATTTTAACTGGTGACCTCTATAGACGATATATTTTACAATTCGCTTCTAGCAATACTAACATGTATGCGTTAATATTGAAGCAATGACATACAATGCCTAATAGATGTATCACGCCAGAAACTATCTTGAATTTAGCTAACAAGTATCACTTTTTCTTGTTAATAAAGAATATAGGACAAGAAACGTTCAGAGAAAATTGTTATCCTTTTCGTGTAAGTGGATAGATAAAGAGATAGCTGCCATTTCACAGATCGTCTTTAACAAAATGGCTAATAGAACGACATTAACTATCTAACGCTTATCTCTATTATACGTTTATAGAGTAAAACCCTAATTGAAAACATTTCATTCTTATTATAGAGTTATGCTTAAGTCAAAAGGATAAGTTTTGAAATATATTTATTCTTACAAAAGATAATAATCAAAATTATTCATGAACTTGTATTTATTCATATTTAGTCCAAACATATTTTTATTATTCATGATTGATTAATAATGCTTTATCGGTTCCTATTTTGCCATACTTTGCGTAATAAGCAGTTATTTTTACTTCAGGTTAATTGGAAAAATGTATGTAAAGCAAAAAAAAAAGATGCTTGATTGTGATGTTGAACTAATATATTGCAATACTAATTTCAATTTAAATAATGTAACAATTTATTATGTGGAGATAGTTTTATTTTCTATTTTTTATATCGTGCAAAATAATTAGATGTTCAAATGGCGCTACTAGTACCTAATTAAGACATTGACCATTGCTTAGTTATTTAAAACAACCGTTAAACTAGTTTTGAATATACAGCATTGAATTATAAAATAAATAAAAGGAAATAGTGTGGTGACGAAAATGAATAAAGATGCAATGATTAAGGCTTTCCTTTTCTGCGAGTATCGTAAAAATCTGGTAAAAACTTAATCAGATAACATACTTCATAAGAAAGATAATTTGAAGTAAACCACTACCAATCCGTTTGCCTAAACTCATTTGCAAATATATCTGCTGAGACGAAGAAAAAAAAATAAAAAATATAATGTTTTCATTTAGACTTTTACCGTCTATTTTCATTGGTCATTGAATTTTCTCAGCGACTGGATTTGTAAATTTATGACTGATAGTCTCTAGATTTATTTATAAATAAGGGATCTATAAAAAAATTTAGGGGACGGAAAAGAAATGAGCGTCTCTAGTTGATAATATATTAAATACGTTGATTGAATATAAGTATGTAAAGACGTTGCAACAATTATATTACCCATGATCAATTCATAAGCTCCTCCGCATACAATAATAACGACGGCCACAAGTTTGGCTGCTGTAAAGGTGTTCTGAACATTTGTTGCCAGGTTGACGCTATAGCAATTAACTGCTAATATCATCACTGCAAAAGACAAATTCCAAATTACAACCGAATACATAATATGGCTTCATTGGACGACATCTTATTGACCTTAATCGACTCGCGAGTTATATATGTACCAATTGAAATTCGTCAATTTCGATGTTTAATCAAAAGTAATAGACTGTTCAACATACCAATACATATGACGGCGACCAGTTTGACCAAGCTATTTGGAGGCTCGCATTCTGATACAAACGGTTCCACCGCGTATTTTGCAAAGCTCAAACAGATTATAGCCATCTGTGACGGCTTCAGTACCAACGTCGAGACCTGTATAAACAAATCAACGCTCAGTACATTGTTTCGTAAAAAATACGTAATATTTGGAGCACGAAATGTGTGTATTAGTAAAATAAACTAATATATAAATCAGTATATGTGCGGAATACCATACTTATTAATACTTTAACCTTCAATATAATGCACGCTAGGTTTAAACATAGCGTAAAAGTATAATATGATGAATGTTATTATACAAATATTTTTTGGTTTAGATCATATACGTCATATTGCTCTTACGAGTTTTCTCCGCAAAGATAACTAATAATAAATTGGATAGTGGTAGGACCACGTTGTTGACATTTTTCTGTCTACAGCTGCGGGCCGGTCCGTCCGGGTTAGTACCACACTCTCGCAGACGATCGACGTCTGAGTAATGGCAATATGCTATTGCGCTTTGTTCGGTGAGCGATAGAGCTGGAAGCCCAACTGGGTGGGTTTGGGGTGTGTATTGGTAGGTAGCGGCCTAGCTATACCCTTAGTATTGAAAGGGCCATGGGTGCCAGTGACACTTACCATCAGGTGTGCTGCTTGCTCGTTTGTCACCATAAGCAATAAAAAAAATATCCATCATACCACGACAGTTGATACGTCGGCCCATACTTTTAAGGAAGTTAATAGTTATTCCATATCAAAATTTAGTAGATTTTATTAAATTTCTAGATTAAAAAAATGTCAAAAGTAATTCTCTTCAGTATTTGCTCTCAGGTGTTTTCTTTTTCAAATTAAGCACCAATTTCAATTGAAACAAATAGTGGTACGACTTAGTATTAGAACCCAAGATATGTATGGCGATTTGTTGATCTTTGGGCAAGGTAATAAAACTCTTTACTTACCTAAGAGTCGTAAAAAGACGACTAAGGAACCTAAGCAGATATTATCAGTGAGAGAGAAATAAATTGAAGATCCGTATTAAAACCCTGCACGAACGCATTTGACCAGCGCGATCCATTCCATCATCTTCTCGTATTATCATCGAATTTCGGGCACAGTTTCAATTAGATAGTCTAAGTTTAATTAATTGCATTTTATGCTAATTACCCATGAGAACAAAAACGCAGGCGGTCCTCCGAATGCGTCCATAAAGTAGGCGTACTCAGCGCCGGATGACGTATTCATTGTTCCCAACTCCGCGTATGCCAGCGCTCCTGTTTATCAAAATTGATTGATAGCTTAATGTAAGTATATATTCATATTTTAAATTTAATGATAAAGTTTGGCTTTATATTTTATTAAAAGCGAATAAGAGAAGTTGCCTATTAACTTTAGACACCGCGTATGCCAGCGGTCCTGTACATCAAAATGAATTAACAACTTTTTATATGAAATACCGAAATGTTTTTATATCTATAAGTACATATGAAATTTATAATATTTAACTTGTCTACATTACAATTCATTGTAAATTGTAAGTGAATACGTGTGTGAATTTATTATAACAAGCATATGAGAAAATAAGCGGATTCAGTCAATCTATACTATCAGTATAACTGAAGTATAAACCTTTATCAACAAGAGTGAGATTAGTTTTAAACATTATTATTAATAATTAGATTTATCTAAAAAGCAAATTGCCTTAGAACTGAGAGATTTCTTCTTGTGTTTGATACTGAAGTTATACGATGAACCTGCTAAATATAACGACTTACCAAGCAGTGACAAGAGTCCACATGCCATCCATATGATGAAGCTTATGCCGACCGAGCCCGTGCGCGCCAAAAGCCCAGAGGGCGAGACGAATATTCCAGAACCTAAGAAAATATCATAGTCATTAGGTATTATCATAAAAACCATAGGGATAAAACATTAAGAATTTTTTGTAGGCTATGGTCTGTCACGCTGTCCGTTTTATCTGGAGCGACAAAAAGGTGGCGCTACTTCCATAATCTACCACCCTACCCATCGCCTTCGGCCCGGCTACCGGTGCTGAATCCCTGTCGTCCGTGGCAACATAAGAGGTGGGGCGTTGTTACCACATTAATGTATCATTCTATATTAATACCGGCTTTCTAATTTAGAAGTGTATAGAAATTTTGACTTTATAGACATAAAAAAAGTGGGTGTGTCAGCTCCGACGCACAACTGCAGTTTACCTACTCCTTAAGTACGATTATCAAAACAGGCGCAAAAAAGCTTATTTGACTAAAAATAATATATATATATATATTTTTATTAACATTTATTAAAACTGTTCAGTGAAGTATTATCTCACGTCAGAAAGTGAAAGGTGCGCAGAATAGGTTGCGCACCAAAAACGTAACGAGGTAATGACCTCGTTACGTTTTTGGTGCGCAAAATTTGAGGAGTAAAATCTAGTGATCGAATGCGATCACTAGATTTTACTCCTCAAATTTTTCTCATACCGGGCGCCTTGCCTTATATGAAGTTCGATTCTTAAGGAGTAAACTCCAAAAATAGAGAATTGTATCATTATCTAATGTAAAATATCCTCAGGTACATCATAAACGTAATTATATTACAATACACGTGAAAGGCACAGTACATCACATATTCAGTAGCCAAATAGGACTTGGAATTCCTCTTAAAACGTGATTTAGATTTTCTGTAAACAGAAAGCAAAAGTAGGTACCTAATAATAATATCATGCAAATTAGTTTCTGTGACATGATATGCCGTATCGTAGCCACAAATAGAAAATGAAGACCTACAATATTAGCATTGGAAATTGGCACTGTCTGAATATGCGTCTAGAACAAAGTGACGTTCAGGGTTTAAAGGTCATAATAGTTTTGGATAATGACATGTAGCGTGCAATAAACCTATTCGGTGCAATCACTAAATAAAATTGGGCATGAGTTAAAATAGTTTGTAATTACTACTAATAGTCAATTTATGGAATATGTAAAGCAATGTCCTCTATGAACTTTATTTGGATCCCAAAGGAAAGACATAGGTGTGATAACCCTCATGATAATATATAAAATTAATTATATTTTCAAAGGTATTCCAAAGTATTCCAAAATATATATTTTTATAGTCGTTAAACGCTAACTGTGCTCTGTCTTTTGAGACTCAGTTTAGATATTTGTCTTCCCCGTATAAATTAAAAATGGGCAGAAAGAAAATGTATAATGATGAAAACGAAACAGGGGTGTGACAATACGATTGCGCCAACCTTAGTCCTTGGATCTGTCCCTGACCTTAAGCAATCACAAGAAGAGCGGAAGGACGATTTCTGATTGGCTATTTGTACTTTTTTCCTCAATCAAAAATTTAGTAGGGTTATTTAGTGGTCTAAGTAAGGTTGTTTTGTACGGTGAGTTTGAATCTCCCGTAAGAAAGTTCTTTGTGCAATTCGCATATGGTAGCTGGGAGTGATATACATATAACTATCCTTTATTTGTTTGTTAAGTACTACCTATGTAATTATACCTTAATGACTTAAAAAAGGGACTAAATTTTAGGGATGGAATTATTTTAATGTTTCTGATATTATTATTTTGTATAAAATAAACACACGACATATATATTTTTCTAACATGTCTACTAAAATATGTATGTTTATTATCTTTATTTTCAGCCAGATGTACTCGATCTCGTTAATTTTTAAATCATTCCCAGGTTGCGATGACGTTTGACGTAAACGCCACAAATCTTATAATCATAATATTTAATTTTGGTATAGTTGATATTACGTGTTCATTTTTGCTTTTTATATATTAAATAAACTAAATTGCTTATAAAATTTAGCTGTCTAATGACGAAATGCCTTTTTACACAAGTCACATATATTTTGGTTATTCTGTTTTTCCCATTATGCAAATTCATCATCATCATCACAGCCCGTATATGTCCCACTGTTGGGCTCGGGCATCCTCCGTAATGGGAGGGTAATTAACCTACTATACCGCGCTGGTCAGACGTGCTGGTATAGGGTTTTGTTTCGAGTTTTCCTTCTCTTGCATAGATGTTATATGCGTTTTATATCGTTTAGTCATCTCGTACGATCACCCACGGGTAAGATAGGGGGTGGTAAATTGTATTCTTACTCCGTCACGACACGGACAAAATTTATGCATATTGCGGGGTTATTAACAGCTAACATAGTATGTTTCCTTAATATATATATATATATATATATATATATATATATATATATATATATATATATATATATATATATATATATATATACATATATACATATATATGTATACTCATATATATTTCTTACCAATCATTGTGCCGACGATTAGAGCCACCCCACTGAAGAGTCCCACCCGTCTCTTGAGGTGAACAGGGTCGTCCGTAGCTGCGTCCGACCCCTCCAACTGTATAAATACATATATAATATTACATCACGAAACAGTTATTATTTTATTCTATATCATCAATGTGTATATGATTTTTTAATTAGTTACCAGTTTATTAATAGATTTACATAAACATTCTATTCATTTTATTAATATTGTATCAGAGATACTTTATTTTGTGGAAAACGAAATATGGGACTTTGAGTAGTACTCATATATAAGTACATTCAATGGCTGAATCAACATAACTACGAAATTGGTTATACGGACGATTTAGAAGTATCAGATGAGAAAAAATAGCTTTCTAGGATAAACTTGTTTAATTCTTGTGGTTGGTGTTTATATAAATTAGTTATTTATGAAGGAACTATATTAGATATATATTTGCTCATTTAGACAAATCGTGACAGTCAAACATTATCCCAAACTGCTGTGTCATACCGTCATGGTTTTGAGGTAAATTTACCTATGGATTGATGAGAATCTAAGTATAATCACGTCAGCGATGTGTTACCTTGTCTCCTGGGTTGGAGTTTCCGTCGGCGACCGTACCCGCCGTACCGTCTTCTGCGTCGCACTGGGCTGTGCACCCGCGCCATACCAGTCCGCCTTCGCGTGTACTCCCTGCACAAAGATTTTTTATTACCAATACGTTCCGTTAAGCAACTAATAACGTTTGTATCGCAGTAACTTCAACTATTTTTCCTTAAAATATAATACCAGCGCAATATGATATAAATATAAGTTTATTTTGTAAATATTTGTTACACCTATATAAAGACATACAGTAATCATGTAGGATTGTGGCTTTACCGCAGTTATTAATACCCATATTATCCTTATTATTCTGTTATCCCTATATGCGAATAACTCAAGTCACTTGAGAGGTAGAAAGAAATAATTTGATAGAAGATCCTGAACTAAGGCAGTCCGTCGGTATAGTACTTAGTAATTATATTTCAATATTTCGTAATTGTTGTACCTATTCATTAAGATTTTCGTAATTTATCAGAAAATTTGAGGAAATATGCACTAAACATAGTCCTGGCCACCCTCTTCCCTTTTTTATGGGTAGATTTTAGTCATTGTCAAATTTACAAATGCGCCGTTCTAGGGAACTCATTAAATTTGGATAACCATCTTCTTGCCCTACAAAGATATGGTTTTTATAGTACCTAAAGAAGCGATATACATTTTACTCATTACTACTCCTATTTGTCTTTCGGATAAGCAACAAGAGATATTAAATATCTGCGAAACAGTTAGTACTTTCTTTGAGCCCGGGTAATTTTTTTAGATAAAAAATATAATACAAAGAAATTTGAAAGGAAAATATTACTAAGAAAACATTGGTAGTGTCTATTTTATTGCTTTAATTAAATTATTTTGATTGCTTTATGCGAATTTTTCTTAGTTTAAAAACTACTAAACTATGTTGGACAGTGAATAAATCTTACAAGTTTTCTTAAAACTGTATTAGATGCAATAGTAAGTATAAAGATCAATATAGAATACAATATGACACCAATTCCTACTCGCCCAAGAAAAGATGAAAAAAGGATGTGGGTAGGTAATATTAGATATATGTATAACAAAAGCAAGAAAACTTGAAATACATACAGGACTAATTTCTTTCTAATTTGGAACAAGTTTGGCTGATGAATTTGATTGAGTCATATCGAAATTACTTATTACTTTTTTACATGAGGAATCCGATCACGACTTTTCGTATTGCTGACACCTATGGTTCCATTCTATAGTGCGCCATTTCTTTTCTATACTTTTTAGATACACGTCCTTTATTCTTAAAAGGAATTTAACTTTGACATTTATTTTACAAGATTTCTCTACCACTTTTTCGCAACTTCTTTTAATGAAGATTTCTGAGAAATTCACTCGGGAAAAGAAAAATATATAGCAGACAAATAAATATGAATGTCCAATTTGAGATAATAAAGTTGTTATAGGTTTTTAAAAATAATCAATATTCCTAAAAAGGATTTAGCTTTTTTGCATTTGTATAAATAAAAACAGGAAATAATTTAATTTTGTATTATCAATGTTTATTTCGGTTTTGACTATTTCAATATAGGGTATGCTCACAGAAATATTAATTACCTGGTATTAATATTTCTGTGGGTATGCTTTACGCATGTGCATATCAATGATCACGACGGCATGAAAATGTTCGGACAAGATTAAAATTATTTCATGGCAGTTTTAAATAAAAATGCCTGAATTTATCAAAAATTGTACTATAAAATATATGGACAGTTCTTTAAATACTAATGCTTTTAGAACTATAGACGTAAATTAAAAAAAAAGAAAACCTATGTATTTAATATTTAAAATACATGTTTAAATATTTTATCATAGCAATCAATATTTACCCATGACATAAGATGTTTAAATACTATTTTGAAGTCTTGAAATTTTCTTCTGTATATAAATATTACTTCATATATCGCGTTACTACTATAAAATTAATAAAATCATTATTTATTTTCTTTTATTAAAAATACACTCTTAGAAAATAAATGACACCTCGTATGAAAAATACTTTTCAAAAACAAATCGAATGATAATCACTTTTAAAACCAACATAAAATCAAAGTTAAATTTGTTCAACTTCAACTATTGATAAGAATTTTATTTACAAGTCAGGTTTTCAAATTAAAAGTAATATAATTTTATTTATTTGCACAAAACGTCTGCTTCAGTTTAAGACTGACGAGGTATAGAAGTATTTAATATAAGTAGAAGGAAAGAGGACACATTAAAGGTTTAATAAAAAAAATCCCTAGGATGTTTTGCGGCATAATATTCACGTACCTACGTCTTTAAGTAAATTAACTGTGTTATTCATTTTCTAAACTTGTCCATCTTACCCACTATTATACAGTTGAAGTTTGTTGGTTTATTTGAACGCGGGAATCTCAGATATCACCATCGCCTGTATATATTTACCTCCTTACGAGATGAGCAATGGTTAAGCTCTTATGGAATTACGTGCATAGTTAGTACCTACAATATATAATTGGAATTCACATAATAGTATTTATTGAATATTAATCATATTTCATTTATTATAATATGTCGTTGTAATTGAATAATTATTTCGGAGTGAATTTCCTCATCAATTCTAAGAATTAGAATCTAAATAATGACGATGATTTGCCTATGTGGGTATGTATTTCGATGAGTTCTTACGGTCGTAAAACTTTTACTTCATGTGGTTAAATAAGTAAATATAATAAATGATTGTGAAGAACAATACAATCGATTCACAAGGTATTGTTCAACCAAAAATATCACATCGTTTCATATAATACAATATAGGGTAGATGCTGTTAGCCTACTTGACGTGTCTATAGTACGCTTAAAAGACAGAGAAAGATCGTATGGCAGAGTATCGAGCCCTAGGTTACCTTGCGGTCACGCTCTGACCATAGCTCACAAAGAATACTACTACTACTACTACTAATAATATCACTAATACTTCTATTAACACGTTAGCTGCCATGTCGGGCTATATGTCCGACAAATGAGTGTATCATTCAGGCCTTGTCGGACTGCCACCGAAGACAATGATCGGGTACCGGTGGCCCGCTCGCACGGCGAAGAGCAAGAGGTGTTTGCAGGGTGGGTCTATGGGGTTGCGCGCCGCCTCTTTCGTCGTCCCGGACCGATTTGGCGGGGCGCGATCACGTCCATAGCCCACCGCAAATAAAAAACAGGCCTTGTCGGACTATATGACCAACAAAACATACCTAAATTCAACATATCTGTGTAGCCAATTATTGTGGTAGGACCACGCTGTGGACAGTTCTCTGTCTACAGCCGCGGGCCGGTCCGTCCGGGGTAGTACCACACTCTCGCAGAAGATCGACGTCTGAGTAATAGCAATGTGCTATTGCGCTTCGTTCGGTGAGCGAGAGAGCCGGAAGCCTAACTGGGATGGGTTCAGGGTTATATTGGTAGGCAGCGGCCTAGCTATACCATTGGCAAAGGTCCATGGGCGGCAGTGACACTTACCATCAGGTGTGCTGTCTTCTGCTCGTTTGCCGCCATAAGCAATAAAAAAAAAAAAAAAAGCCTATCGGGCGTATTTTCCAGCCTAAAACACGATATTGAGTAAAAATTTGCAAAGCATTTTTTACGATTTGTTATTTATTTATTTATTTGGACAACCAAGAATTGCTACAACTACATATATAAACTTAATAAACATTGTTATGAAAAATAAAATAGATTAGTAGATTATTATTATTTGTTATAATAGACTATGGCAGTTAATGTGTTAATATTACTACAATTACTATTAATATTACTACTACTAATACTATTATTCATTGAACTATAGTATGAATATTAAATATAAACATGAAACGGTGAAGAATCCATAAAATAACATCTACGTTTTAACTCTGTTGTAATCTTCATTAAGTTATCATTATGAAGTACAAACGACTTCGAAAAATGAAGCTCCTTTACTTCAACAAATCCATTAGAAATATATCTAAATCATGAAGTTCGAAACATCTCTATCTTGATATCTATAGACTAGACCAAAATATTTACGATTCAAAACATGCTAAAGAATAGACTCGGCATTTTGGATGTTATAACAAATAACATGTCTTTGTAGAATAGATTGCTTGGCATTTCTTGGCATAACTAACTAAATATCTAGTGTTTAAAACATTAAATAGCTACAATAATACTTTCAGTGTGGCAATATAAATTAATTATAAATACATCTACGTAGGTACCACACACCCCGATAGCACATTACTTGCCAAAATAACCACTACATCATTGATAATGATACTTATGTTGTATTAGAATTAATTGTTAAGTGCCGTGTTTATTACGTATGTATACATATAACGTTTTATTTTGTGTCTGTCTTTTAGCTATTAGCCCCAGATGGCTGTCACAGCTTAACCCGGACAATGGGTGAGCGCTAAGGGCTCTCAACCCGTACATATATCGTGTTGATTCTATACTATTTCTAGATACACATCTTTATTCTCAAAAGGAAACAAACTTAAATTTTATATTTGAACGATTTAATATAAATATATGACTACTCATATGGTATATAGTATTTCAGTGTGGTGACGGAATAAGAATACAATTCACCACCCCCTATCTTGCCCGTGAGTGATCGTATAAAAGACGACTAAGTGATATAAAATGCATATTTTTACTTGAGTATAGATTGCTTACGTCTTGTCAATTCTATCAGCTTCAATTCAAATATATGTTAGATGGTATTTTAATGACAATTACTTGGATAAAATTTATTTATTTGTTTAATTTTTTTTTTTTTTTTTTTTTTTTTTTTTTTTCACCACCCTGCACTAAGGAAATAAACCTTGTATTGCGGGGGACTTTACAAACATGCAATTAACGCAGACAAATTACACCCAGACTCAGAACAACACTTTGTGGATCACACAAAGTAATGTCCTGCGTGGGAATCGAACCCACGGCACTGACACGGAAGGTTGGTATCTTAACCACTACGCCATCTGTGCAGCATATAACATTGCATAGGCAAGAGAAGGAAAACTCGATACAAAACCGAAACCCTATACCAACACGTCTGACCAGCGTGGTATAGTAGGTCTGTTTCCCTCCCAATATGGAGGAGGCTCGAGCCCAACAGTGGGACATATATGAGCTGAGATGGATAGATGGATATGGGATATAAGATCCAAGTACGAACGTCAGAATGGCAATTTAAAAACAGGATAACATGAAACTGATCCAACCATAGTAAGGTAACACCGTATAACAAAAAAAGGTAAATGGCATACCTCTAAAATTATTCACCACCGTGTTGGTAGAAAGAGAAACGTCAAACTTTTAGAATACGTACCTATTCCAGAATAGGCATAAATATCAATAGCAATTTTATTTATTATATACAACAAACTAATTAGTTTTTTATGTGGTGACGACGTGAGAATACAATACGTCTTTTTTTTAAAAAAAGACGACGATTTAGAGGTGTAAACGGATAAAATCACTGCAAGACAAGGAAAACTCGAAATAAAACCATATACTAAACCGTCTAAAAATTATGATATAATAGATCAATTTTCTCTCTCTCTCTCCGTTACTGTAGAGACGGCTTGTGCCTTACATATATGCATATGATATACGCTGAAAATGGAAGACGAGGAAAAGATAGGGCATGATAATTTCAGCAAGTTTCGATTTATGAAAATAATGGCGTACCAAATATACACAAATGAACAATTTAATAATGACCATTTATATATTTTATCGATCGAATCGTGAAGTGTATAAAGCAAGGTTCCCAACTTATGCACTTCGTCACCACAATAAAAGCTAAAATAAAAAATCGATGCAAGGCTATCAAATAGTAGATACGATAGGTAGATATTGATTAACATTGCGAACTTATTAAAATAGATAAGTATGTGTAGGGAAATAAAAATTTATGTTAAAAAGAATCAGAGTATGTTAAAAAGAATCAGAGTTCTTTAAACACTATCTAGTATCGTAACTAGCCTTTTGTAAGTCCACTACGGGCTACTGTAACTACACACTTGACTGACAATAAAACGATTGAAGAAACATAAAAGTTTCACGCGAACAAAACTGCGGTAAAGACTAGTTGTTCATAAAATACATACGCATATCATAAAGCTGTCATTAATATTAAGGCCAAAATTAAATTATATAATATTAGTAAAGCACGTGGGGTGTTTATGAGCGAGTAGCAAGTTAAAACAGAACATCAAAATGTTAAAGAATGTAATAGATATGCGGAACAATACGCTTTGCCAATTTTAACAATTATAATGATAGACTTGTAGTGCCAAATGTGCAATTGACGATTGAATCCATCAATTACTTTTGTTACTTTAATATAGTCTTACCGCCTTCGATTTATATCTATAACAGCAAATAAAGGAAAAAAGAAATGTTATGCAATTTTTGCTGTATGGCCTACTCCGAACTTTATAAATGTTTCACTATCACTCCTAGGTGTAGAGTCCTTCTGGCTAAGGTGGCGTAATAATTTTCTATAGCTTTTTAGAAAGATAACTTGTTTATCTTATACGTTTGTCGATAAACTAAACAAACGTAATTTAAGCAAACGTAACGTAACTTCAAAAAAAAAAATTAATCGACTTGGCATTTCGTGAGATTAGTGCATCCAAATAGCTTTTCCGCTTTATAAAACCAAAATTACTCATAATATAAAACAATCATATATATAACGATATAACCAGATAGTTTAGTGCGAGGATTAATTAATTATTGTAGTACATACATACATACATATCATCACGCCATATCCCTTGCAGGGTAGGCAGAAAGAACAGAGTGCCAGAGAACTCTATCCTTGCATACCTCACTCGCTTCCTCAACATTCATAATTCTCATCATACACGCTCGCCGATTTCGGAGACTCTTGACTCCACCTTCCTTCAGTACATGACCGATCTGGTCTAGGTACGTTAGTCTCGATCTCCCCCGGTACCTACCTACATCCTTCCACTTTCGCATTGTATATCTTCTTAACCAGACGTTCGTTCGGCATTCTTTCCACATGTCCGAACCATATTGTAGTCTTAAAATAAAATTAAATTAAATAATAAATTTATAGGTTATACAAATTAACTGTTTATTAGACTCCATCGCACTGCGGCCGTCCGTCCAGGGTGACAGCGGAGCAGTTTGTGCCTTATAACCCACTATGTAATCTTATTGGGTTTTAGGGGCCTACCCTGGGGGGGCACACTTAAAACATTACTTATTTTTACTGACCGTCGCGCCGCCTACAGATTGGTTGTACAAACTTAACTGCTGCCATTTTGTCGTGTCTGTCAAACGTTTGACAACTGAGAATTGTTATTTTTTGTTCCTAGCGTAGGTACTTATTGTCATCGATCTATTTTCGGTTATTGATATTTTTCTGAAAATTATCCCAAGTTTCAATGTTAGGCTGATATTATTATTGTTTAATTATCAGCTGATATGTTTTTTTTTATATTTCAGGGTAGCTTTCATAGTAAAAGAAAATTCTATGTAATTACACATACACGTGTAGATATGTATATATATTACTTCAACTTTAGTTTACCGCCTAAACTCTGGGTGGCAGCACTTTCCATACATGCATATTTTATTATCGAGTTGCCACTCTTTTTCAATTTAATAACTTTACTCTTTGGGCCTACCTTAAGTTACTAAACTTCTAAGAACAAAATTTAAGGAGCCAAATAATAAAAATACAAGCTCATGGTGGTATGATAATCGGCAATAAGATACAGGGGTAAATATTACAATAAAGGTTGATATATAATAATGTTCGAGTCAATTCCAAGTCGAGAGAATATAAATGTAAAATAAAAAACTAAAACTTTTATCACAAAAAAATAAAGTGATTGAATCTATATTAATACTTACAATAAATTTGAACTTTATTTTTTTGCTTTAAAAAAATAGTAAAGTGTGCGGTCTGAAATCGGACACAACTAACTGATATCAAAAGATATTCACGCAGTTGGTATTTGATGGAAATAACTAGTAATCATAATAATAAAAATAAACATTTTTTGAGATTTACAAATACTAAAATTTTATAAAAACTTGTTGCTCAATTAAAAAGAAATAAATAAAAATTCAAAAACAAACACTATCGTGTCTGCTTTTTTTATAAGTTGACCACTTAATAAAAAAAAATAAGAAAAATATAAATTGGAAAAAACTAATAGAATCTACGTATGTAGAGGTTATTTTGTTTTTAGTATTTGACTATTCGTCTGGATATATAATAGAGTAACCACACCCAATAATATTCAAGACAGACTTTAACTTCTTTTTATAAAAGGAAATAATACTTGTATTGCGGTGGATTTTACAAACATACTTTGATGGACAAAAATTACACCCAGACTTAAGACAACAATTTATGGACCACATATTGACATCACTACTTGTCCTGCGTGAGAATTTAACTCAATAGGTCGGTATCTTTACTACTACGCCATATTTGCAATCAACTGTTGACAATGCTGCATATGAAGCGAAGTGTTATTGATTTATGAGGCGCATGCAGACCCCTATGACGTAAATTGATGCTTGTACTACAGAGAATTGTACTTAGTGAATCATATTAATCTTATCTCATTATAAATATTACGATAGTGTTTATATCAATGTATAATGTTCAAGCCATGCATTCGTTCGAGCGTTTTCAAAACATTGAATAATTTTCCTTAGCAATATTATATTATCCTTAAGGTGGTGCTCAGTGGAAGTGTTAATTAATAACTAAATATTAATTGAGAATAATATTAGTGTGGTAAACAAGTAATGATTTCAAATATCGTTTATAATTATTACGTAGTATAACAAAATAGGGGTGCTATCTTTGACATTATCATCATTTACTATATTAGCTAATATGCCTCACTGCTGGGCGTGCTCCTCTTCAATAATAAGAGGAAATTTGACTTACTGTACCACGCTGGTTGGATGGATTGTTATAGGAATTTACTTCCAGTTATCCTTCTTTGGAATAGTTGTTATTACATCCACGAGTAAGATCGGTTATGAATTGTATTCTTACATCCTTACCACACAGATTTTTTTTTTAATATTAAATACCCTCTATCTTTTGTCGTATACTGTTTGACGTAAGCCTACCCCATAAACTACGATACAAGAGTGAATTCCTTAATTCGGGTATTATTTTTTCTTATGTTACCAAAAAGGAAAAGAAATAAACAGAGCATAATCCACCTGCAATACGATAATAGTCTCCCTTATTATGTGGCACTCACAAATTAAATAATTAAATATTTAATACTAAATAAGAGGCACGTTACTCCTGAGTAATCATCTTTTTTTTTTTGAAGTGAAACCTCTTTATGTACATATGAGAGAAACAAAAATGTAACGTTCGTCTGTTACGTGCCATCTTTATTTCTAAGTCATATTTTTCCATTTTCATATTTATTTTGAAGTGTAACTTCTTTGCGCGCTTTGTGTGTGTTTGTGAGGGTAAAATTTTTACAGATGAAACGCTAAAAACACGGCACATGAGAGACAGACAGAGAGAGAGAGAGAGAGTACACGCTATTGGTTGATGTATGTAAACGAGATTTTAAAATTAGTCTGCCAAAGTTTCTCTTCTGATATGTATACTTTGTACGCACGCATAATTTTCCCTTAGTTGTCTCTTATGATCACCAACGGGTAAGATAGAGGGTGGTGAGTTGTATTCTTACTCCGTCACCACACGGAAAACACCGTACAATTCTCGGCGATATTGCACATCGACCCTTAGGAGGAGACTATTTTGACTTCGTAGAACATTGTCCCTTTCGCACTTTACATGTATAACTTACAACGAAGCGTTAACAGTCTGGTATCTAGTAAGAGCTGTTAAAATAATTATGACTTTGTTTTTAAATAAATTACACCTATTCTATCATTTTATCTAAATGGTGAATATATAAAAAAAAAGAAAATGACTGCCCCTAGGTAAGGTATGTTTATAACATATCGACTTGCCGATGTCATGGGTTCAATTCTTTGTGGGATCCATGACAAACTGAAATTTATCACCATAACTTTTTACGCGACTTTTATAAGAAACCACTTAAAAGATCACTGTAAAATAAGGCAAATCTATAAATAAAACATTATTTCGCTCGTAATCGGGTTTTTATAAATAATCAAGCCTATTAAATGCTAAATTTCAGTAATTTGAATAACTGGGTTGTGGTATCGTTTAATACAATTCTTACCGTAAAGTTTGAGTATTAAGCCTGTGCAATGTGTAAACAATATCGGGCAGATGGCATGGCACACGTCTCCTTAAAGACGAAAATATAATACGATGCGAGAATTGAACGTCCTACAAATAGTTCACGGTGGTGTAATTGGCATGATGGGAACGGATTTCCAATAGGTGTGGATTCGAATCCCACTTGTGACAATCATTTTTTCGCTCGGAATCGGGTTTTTATAAATAATCAAGCATATTAAATGCTAAATTTCAGTAATTATTAAGTTGTAGAGGTATTCTTAAACCTTTGTAAAATTAGAAATGTGTTATTTCAACATGGCAGTTTAAATAGAGCACACATAATACGTGTCAGGTTGTGTAGCGTCGAATTCCAGTTGCCATTTTAATGACGTTCACAATAGAGTCGTATGACATTACCTACCGGACACAATAAGCTCTACATAATATGTATATAACATACATCCATACTGTTAAATACCTATTGTTATTCGCTTCGATATTTGAAGACTTTACTATTTTTAAATACTTCTATCTTTTATTATTGTTGAAGTTATATAAATTTATTTATGAAAAAATGATGAGAGTGAAATTTTAAGATGCGCGTGCATCACTGTAACACAAAAGTAACAGGTTGAAGTTGTAAAGAAGTGAGCTCACTCGCGTAAGTACACGCATCTATTTCTGTTTATTTTTAATAAACAGTGTGATATATATAAGCTGATATGATGAAAAATCCTCATCACATCATTTCAGCTCATATATGTCTCACTGTTGGGCTCGAGCCTCCTCCATAATGGGAGGTAAATTGACATACACGTTGGTATAGGGATAGGACACGTTGGTATAGGGATAGGACTCGTTGGTATTGGTCAGACACGTTGGTATAGGGATTTGTTTCAAGTTTTCCTTCTCTTGCATAGATGTTATATGCTTTTTATATCCCTTAGTCGTCTCTTACGATCACCCACGGGTAAGATAGGGGATAGTGAATTGTATTCTCACTTCTTCACCATATGGAAAGAACGATGAAAAAGATTGTATATTAGTTAATGTTTTTCTTAATTATGTATCATCATAATCAGGAAATCAAACGCCTCGATTTCACGATCAAATTAAATTTAATAATGCAAGATGAAATTCAATCTATTTCATAGGTGATAGAATAGTCTTTTATATAATGAATTATTTTTACCACCACGCTAATATTTGTCAATGGCATCAAATTGCATAAAATAATATTTAATATTTCAACGTTTTAGAATTTCATTGAATTCGTTTTAATAGTCAAGTATAAGAAAGGAGGAAAGTGTAATTAGAATAACGATGATCTATGAAAGAACGACCGAATAAATTGTAAACCGCAACTAGATGCCAATTAATACAGTCATGCCATCAACTATTATATATTGAGGTAAATGATGTTCGTTATGACCGCAAAGCAGTTTGTAAGAAAATGTAAACAGGAATATGATGTTGCAAAATATATTTAGGTTAATAAATGTAATAATCATCATTACGACAGTTTTTGTATTGAGACCAGGTTGCGAACATGTAATTAGCTGGCATTCGAACAAGCTACCTCAAGTCACTGATCGTCTGAAGCTGATCCTCCCCCAGGGCGTCCCTTCCGCGGGTTACTGGACTGAGGCACGGATGGCAAGGAAGCGGTATCAGTGGCCGGCCGGATGGGGAGGGAATACGGTGAGTTATGGGGCCACGCACTGCCCTTCCGTCGCCCCGGACGGAACGGGGGTTATGGGGCCACGCACTGCCCTTCCGTCGCCCCGGACCAAACGAGCGGCATGTGTCCGAACCACAGCCTACCTAAAAAAAATAAGGGCGTCCCTTCCTGCTCAGACTGTTCACTATAGCGGTATAAAGAGCTAGGAAATTGCAGATTATTTATACCTCAAAAACCAGCCCATGACAGAGGTTTAAAACGTCCTGACTCTGTTTCTACGAGCTGCATACAGAGCGCTGTGATGACCACGCATCGCTACTTATGCTGTGATTTAGTAGAGGTTATAGTAATGACTGCAGGTAGTCGAAAGGCCACAGTAGGGTCGTAAAACGATTGACTGAACCGACGCAGTACATCTTTTTTATTATCATAAAAAGAGATACAAGGCCAAAATGGCATAAGGCTATTGAAATGGTACTTAAAAGCCAGAAGGCCAATGAATAGTCCGCAAGGCCGGAGTGTCTATGTAGCATGGAAAGATAAGTAATAAAGTTTCAAGAATTTGCTTACAAAACACATAACTTCCATCTTTAATTTAATTTTTGTGCAAAACTTTTAATATTTGACGCTGAACTAGGTATAAACTGTAGTTATTGTGTTTTTGTTGTAGGGATCCAAATTTCCCCAACTAAGACAAAATAGGACATCCGTGTGGTGACGGAGTAAGAATACAATTCACCACCCCCTTACCTGTGGGTGATCGTACGAGACGACTAAGGGATATAAAACGCATATAACATCTATGCAAGAGAAGGAAAACTTGAAACAAAACCCTGTACCAACACGTCTGACCAGCGTGGTATAGTAGGTCAACTTCCCTGCAAGGAGGAGGCTCGAGCCCAACATTGGGACATATATGAGCTGAGATGAAGACAAAATAGGACAATTATGCTCATATGAGTCCATTCCATTTGCTAATAAGATTTAGATAAGAGAGAATAAGATGTTATGTTTAAACTACAAAAAAGTTGTTTCTTGCCAACTGACGTAGATTGTGTTCCGGTGTGATACTTAGTTGAAATCTGAACTCGCCACTAATCATGTCATCTACAATCAATTGGCATTCCATCAAGTACTTTAACACGATTGTATTAATTTGACCTCTAACCACGTGTAAGTTGCGGAATCTTTCAACGATATTTTTGCATACTACGAATGGTTTTGTTCTGAAGAAGACGATAACAATGTATATTTTGTTTTACTGTTTAAACTTCTCTATTCGATTTATGATTAATGCGTATTTTTTTTAGTTTCCAGCCTGTCGACGTTCTCTGTTGGACATATATCTCCCCAAGGAGGAATAATAAAATAATCGCCACCCTTGCCGATAGCTGATTATTTTAGTAGTTTCCCAGGAGAATTTCATCATCGGGCCACCGAAGACAAAGATCGGGTACCGGTGGCCCGCTCGCATGGCGAAGAGAGAAGTATGCATGGTGGGTCTATGGGTCACGCGCCGTCTTTGCCGTCATCCCGGACTGATTTGGCGGGGCGAGACTCACCATAGTCCACCGCAAAAAAAAAGGAGAGTTTCATCATCTCTTTGTTTCGCTTTTACTTTTTTTTGTAAGCTATGGTCTGGACACATTCCGCCCTTTCCGTCCGTGTGCATGGCGGCGTGTGGTCCCAGAACCCACCGTGTTCCTTCCATCACTATCGAGTGCGCCATTAGTACCGCTTCCTTAACAGCCGTAGCCGGCCCGGTGGGTTACCCTTTCGGGTATAATCTCTGAGGACGCAACAAACAAAAGAGGTACTTTGGGGTCGCATGTTGCACCCGTGACCTGCCACCATTTCATCCATCCCGCATCAATTCTGTGCTTTACCGCACGATCCAGGTCGCCATCGCTTTGGATAAGAGAACCGATGTATCAAAAATCCGAGCATACTGGTATAGGTACTCCACCTAGGTATATGGGTGTAAAATTGGAGAGATCGCCGAAATCGCAGAACATGTAGATGTGTTTTAGGTCTGCTGATTTTCAAGCCAACATTCTCCAATTTACAGCGCCACTTCTCCAGCATGCTCTGTACCTCAAATCCTTCTTCTCCGACGAGAACAATATCATCAGCGAATAGCATGCACCAGGGTGCCTCTTCCTGTATCTCCGATGTTAACGCATCCATTATCAACAGGAAGAGGTAAGGACTTAACGCCGACCCTTGATGCAAACCCACCTGCACACTGAACTCGTCGGAGTCTCCAGCCGCTGATTTTACGTACGACCTAGATCGTTAGTACATGGCACATATTAACCTAGTATACTTCACAGGCACACTTTTCTCTTTCAGTGCCCACCACAAAACTGTTCTCGGTATTCTGTCGTAGGCCTTCTTGAGGTCAACGTATACCATATGCAAATTTTTATGTGCACCACTATATTTTTCGCACAGTTGGCGCAGTGCAAATATGGCATCCGATGTCCCGCGGCCCGGCATAAAACCGAACTGGTTTTGGGTGATTTTGCTTTCTACTCGCAAAGGTGGTTAAGAAGCACTTAACCACCTTTTCCCACACTTTCGTACTATGTGACATACATTTCCCGATAACTGCAGCAGTCCTGAACATCAACCTTGTTTTTAAAAATGGGCATTAACGCACTACTGCACCATTCATTGGGTATAACTTCATCTTGCAGCAACTTATTGAGGAACAAAGTCAACCACATATATCCATCCTCACCCAAAACTTTCCATACTTCCACTGGTATACCGTCCGGCCCTACAGACTTTCCGTTTTTCATGTGTATCACTGCCTTTCTTACCTCATCTATTGTAATTTCTTTTACTAGACCGACGTTCTCAGGCACATCTTTTAACACGCCACTCCATAATTTCTCTTCATTCATTAATCTTTCAAAATATTCCTTCCAACGCTGCCTTATTTCCTCGTCTTTTATTAAAACTTTATCATCTCCATCTTTCATGCATTTGACATGCCTAATATCTCTCACTCGTTCCTCTCGGGCTTTGGTAATACGGTACAGCGCCTTTTGTCTTCGAGGCCCATCTAAGTAATTATAAATTCTGTCTTGAACCTGGGTTCTCGCTATAGCTATTGCCCGTTTAGCTTTTTTCTTACATTCCTTGTATTCAATATTTTTCGCTTTCTTCAAACTTATACCTCTTCTTCACCTATAATGTGGTAGGGCCACACTGTTGATAGTTCTCTATCTACAGCCGCAGGCAGGCCCGACCGGGGTGGTACCACACTCTCGCAGAATATCGACGTATGAATGATGGCTTTTGCCGCTGTGCTTCGTTCGGTGAGCGAGAGAGCCGGAGCCTAACTTTCCGGGTGTGTTTTCGTGTGGTGGGTTCTGGTGATGCTTGAAATTTACGGTGGTAAGTTCTTGGTTGGGGCATTGGGCGTGAGGGGCTGATATGGGGTACAGGGAGACCCGGTGGGAATGGTCACCGCCGGCCACCTGCCGGTCAGCAGGGCACCCGAGCCCAGGACTATCCCCCCTGGGAGGCTGTCCCGCCAACCGGCGAAAATCCCGTTGCGGAGTCGTCGTGCCGGAGTGGGAAACCGGAGTGGAGCCCGACGACTACGGGCGGGGGGGCACCGGGGGCTCTTCCGTGCTTCGTGTCAGCTCCTCACAAAACCCACCCTCCAACCATGTACTATGCCCCGCACCTTTTTAATATATACAGGTGACGACCCTTGTTAATGAATCCTACCTAACTTGTTATTCGAACTCGAACATGATAGATTGCGGCGCGAAAAGACTGCCAATTTTAATACGGTCATGCGGCAAAAGGAATGCTCATGATTTCATGTTTATTGCTTATTGTTTAGGTTTCTTGAGAAAAAAAGTGGCTGAAGATAAAGAAGTGAAATAGAAATTTGACGTACTAATAAGCAACCACTTCCAGATTAACGACTCTATCCTTATTCAACTTCGAAAAGAATACTTTAAACAGAAGTTTGGTAATCTCTAAATAGTCTCAAAATTTTCAAAGATTTTATCTATATTCAAATATTATAAAGCTGAATAGTTGGTTTGGTTGAATGCACTAATATAAGAAACTCCTGGTTCTAATTGATTTCTTTTTTAGTATTGGTTAGTCAATTTATCGACGAAAGCTATCCCTCACGCTACAACCAATAGAACAGTTAAGAAAACGCGAACGTGTATTTTTTTTAGAGCTGCCTCTCTCAGCCTCTCTCTTTATTATGTGACGCAGGCGAAATTTCGCCTGCGTTATTATGATATTGAAAACTATCTATGAATCTAAAGTTGTTTTTAAGATATAAATGTTATTGACCAATTATCACATATTTTTGCTACTCGTGTGGTGCTCGTGCCCACTTGTATCAGCCTAAATTACCTCACACTTCCTCGCAGAAAATATATAAAATGACTATTACGAAGATTTTACCGAAGATTTCGGATCTCAAATTTATATGCGTTGGCAAGCGTGCGTTCATAAAACAATTCTAAAAATAATGCAAGAATGTTTTTAAAAGATGTACATAGATAAAATATAGTGCACAAGCGTTCTCCCAACGTTTAGTCCTGTCGTATATCTTCAATTCGTATTTTTAAACAATTAGACACATAATTAATTGATGTAAAAACTTGCCTCTTTATTTTATTTTACCGTTATATAACTTCTGTAATCTGATTGTGATAAATACATTTTTTTTGTTTTAACTGTGAAAAAGAAGTTTCTCGATTTTAAGCACCAAAAAGCCAAAGATCCATGAGCGTCTGTATCATTTATCATAAGGCGAGCAGCTTACAAAAAAACTAGCCGAGCCAAAAGATGCAGTTTCATTTTAAATTTGGTCAAAAATTAAAAATAAAATTCTTTTTTTCATTGAGAAGTTGGAAAACTTCCTGCGATCTATATTTTTGACATCAGTATCCTGTCTGGTCACCTGTGTAGTGATGAGTTAAAAATACAATGTTTTAATGTAAATGATTGTAATCCTTAACTTTTGTGGGAATTGTATAAACCAGATTAGTGGCGATTGTGACACCATTCTCCTTGTGAGAAATCTTATGTCCAACAATGGACGTTGAAGGGCTGATAGTTGGATCATGCCTGGTTAACGCAGTAGTTATACTTACTTTTTGCCATTCGTTCATGACGATTTTATTATATTTATAAATAAATATTACGTTTGATTCTAAGTATCTACTGAGTGAAAGTTTTAAAAATATATATTTACTGACCACAAAATGTCTGAAATTAGAATTATATAAGTAAACTAACAAAATATGTCTAGGTACTGCGACCTTGTCTGCACGGTACGAAAATAAACTGTAACCATCGTAGTATCAAATTTGAACTGTGCAATGAATGCAGAAAGCAATTCGTCTTACAGAAATTTATTCACACTACATAACGTTTTTTAATAATAAATTAATGTAAATGTCAACAGATTGGCAATATAATTTTGTCCAATTGTTTCATGTCAATGACCGCCTCAAGAAAGCATAATTATAGATAGAATTTATGTGACGTGTCCTATATCTTCGGACAGTTTTAATAAATCAATAAAAAACCTCATTTAGGATGATTTTAATTAAGTCTATGTAACTACAAAAAAATCCTACATAATTTATTTTTAAATTCATTTTTTTTAGCTTTTACTTTATTTCCGTGTGGTGACGGAATAACAATACAATTCACCACCTTCTCTCTTTTCCGTGGGTATTGTAAAAGACGATTAAGGGATTAAATATGCAAATGGCATCTGTGCAAGAGAAGGAAAACTTGAAATAAAATCCTATACCAACACGTTTGTCTAGCGCGGTATAGTAGGTAAATTTCCCTCCCATTGTAGAGGAGACCCTAGCCCAACAGTGGGACATATATGGGCTGAGATGATGATGATGATAGCTTTTGTTTTAGATAAGACAGTTTTTTTTACTAAAATAAACTACTGCTTGCTGTGTGGTAGCGGCGACGAATACTACCAACCCTTACTTTGCTCGTGGATGTCGTAAAAGAGGACTAAGAGCCTTATAACGACCTAGGCCTACTCCATCTGATGTCGTTTGGTCAACAATTACATTCCCAAGAAGGGTTGACATCTGGCAGGCGGCCGGTCATAAAACTATTGCCATTAACTTTTACAATATGTACTATGAAAGAGGACTACACATTATATCGACCCCAAATAATTGGGATAAGAGTAGGAGAATGATGATGATGAAACTACATTGACGAGAAAGTTGCCTTTTAAGTAAACCGTTCCTAACGGGCTAACTTTTGAATATCACTACATTGTATCAAGGTGATTAATTGATTATATAGTTTTTTATATGGATTTTTTTATGTCAATGCATATAACAACATATACAACAGATGCATAGCCAAAAATATACATCTTATCATCAAATCAGTTACGGCTTTCAAAAATAACTCGAGCATTACTTCAATATCGTCATAATATATTCAGCAATATGCTCACACGTCATCAGCTATGAGAATTTTTTCAAGAATTTGTACGATAATGACTCACATAGTGCATAATTTTTAGTTAATAGAACATATATCTGTGGAGTGACGCAAAAGTAAAATGATGAGTTTAATTTATGAATATAACGTTAGATATTATGTTAATTATGCCACCAATGACAAGCACCGGCACCGGTTATGTGGGTGCACGCCATCCCTTCCGTTGTCCAGGACGGATTGGGGGGTGTGACCATACCATAGCCTGGCCCTAAAAAGGAGGTATAGTAATTAAAAGATGTTATGAAATGTTAATGTGTTCCTTTTCTTGTATTTTTTATATTATTAAACAAATTCATAATGTTCTATGAATGTATTCGTTTTATGAAATAAATAATTATTATAACCTTGGTCTGTGAACACGAGCACTTGGCTGAACGCGCCATTCTGCAGCTTATCGCTGTTGTGTGCAGGTGCATGCACGGAGTTTCGCAGCAGGGCAGCCAGTTTCTCACGCATCTCATCGCACATGCGCCCAGTGCACCTTTACAAATTGCTCTCGCGGCGCCGGCGCTTATTCACTATTATATTTCAGAACGCGAGCCAAAACCACCTCTTACAAAATCTACACCCACAGTTCTAAATTCAATGTCAGCGTGCGACACTACACTTCCATACGAATCACAGTACTTTTTTAATCTAGATATCACTTCATTTACACGTACGTGACGTGTATATAGCTTACGTATTCATAACACGATCTTTTTGCTAACATTTCATATTCACGCAAAATATTCTTTATATTTTTTTTTATTAAATTAAAATTATACGAGATTTATTATTTTGACATTTATTTATTGAGCTTTATTAATTTTATGTTATAGAAATTATTATAAAGTTTGAAATCGATGCGTGAAGGTTATAAAGTCTAATAGAGCTATATGAGATGTGAACTGTGGACAGAAGCGCGGGGCAAACTGTCTATTCCGGGCTTGAGTGAGCACGTGGGAGCGCCGCCCGCCCTGCCACCGCCACGCGCCCGCCCACCGATCAATGGCTACGAGATATGATGACGCCGTACACACATCTCTATGCTTATCACAATATCACTATATACGTAAACAAACTTTAAAGGTCTATAAACTTTATCAAGTTGGCAAGCATTTTTAACTTTTATTTGACCGTCGAAAACGATTTTAGTATTATTGTAGATACTTTTTATCTAAAACTAAAATTAGGAAATTTATCTGCTAAAGTATCATAAAAAAAACCGTCTGGTGACCGACTAAGAATATAACCATTTCCTTCAGAGGCAAGAAACTACCGTAGGACTTATGTCTTTTATGGACTTAGTTTGACTAAGTGATTTACGAGCTATTATTTTCCAGAAAACTTCAATGCAAGAATATCTCAATTGATACTTGAACATCAATGATACTTAAAATAAAATCTTTTGCCGTACCGTATTACCCGAGTAAAATAGCAAGCTAATTTATCTCTTAATGTGTTTGATTGTGCTGAAAGCTTAGTGGTTCAAGTAGAGATCTCGAGATCGAGTGTTATGAGTTCGATTCTCACACTCCCAAAATAATGCTTTATACCAAATACAAATAATTGTTTCAAGTCTTAGTATCATTTGTGTCCACTAATTGTACCTAGGTTTGTAAAGGTTCCCGCTATTCATGAATCTATTTCTTAGTGCAAGATATTGACTTATAAAAAAAATTAAGGAATTTATTGAACATGCAGTAGGACATGTATGGTTACAGAAGAAGGGGGGTATCATATTTAATATACTTTTGTGGGTATGCGATTCTAGTGAAGCAATTTCAATTGCGTAATAAAAGGAGCACGTGATAATTGAAAATAAGATAAAAAACGTTGTATAAACACCGTCGGATATAAATTTACGAGAGTTTACATGTTGTATTAGCAAAACAAGTAAAATGTAAAATACTGACGATACAATTCGTCAAGCAATATATATGACGCAAATGTAATCGTGTTTTCAGACGATAAAGTAAGCATAAATATAAGGCTTCGCGAATACAACCGACTCTTGAAAAGTGTTTTACATCGAATCGTTCAATAACCATTTACTTATCGGTAACAATTGTATTGTTTCTTTATAACTTACAAATATTTAAATATACATGAATTTCATGAAATAGATCCATACCTGTATCTGTTAAATTAATATGTTGTCAACTTTTAGTGAATATTTTAGTAAATAAATAGTAAGTTTTCTTTTTTTTATTGCTTTTGGTGGCAAACGAGCAAGCAGCATACCTGATGGTAAGTGTTACTGCCACCCATAGAACTTTGCATAACCAGAGGTATAGCTAGGTCACTGCCTACCAATACGTATCCCAAACCCACCTAGTTGGGCTTCCGGCTCTTTAGCTCACCGAACGAAGCACAACAGCATATTGCCATTGCTCAGACGTCGATCTTCTGCGAGAGAGATGGACCAGCCCGCGGCTGTAGACTGAAAACTGCCAACAGCATGGTCCTACCACTATTAGAAATATTGAAAGAAAAATCGTATGAAAACTTAAACGTTTATGAGCACTATTAAAAATCTTCTCAACGATGCGTGGTGAATGATCATTATCATAATCATAGTCATAATGAACGTTAGAACGAAGTTGAAGATTAGATCTAACTAGTACGTCATAATATTGGATTAGTTCAATCTAACTAATATGAAGTTACAGGAAGTCGTTGGATGCGGGCGGCACAGGACCACACTTTGTGACGAAAGATGAGGAAGGCCTACGTCCGGCAGTGGATGACAAACGGCTGAATAATTATAATGTAGTATATCATAATGGCCACTTGGCAGGTGAATGGACGATCGCAGCCGGTATAAGAAGCCTCCCAGAAAAACGTGCTGCACATTATTGCAATCCCTCAAGCTGGTTTCTACGACACCCACAGAAACATAATGGGTGATGAGGTATTAAATTTTTAAACTAATCACCACACGGTAAGATAAGAATTATTTATCAATATTTTTGTGTGTTACAGTCCGTGTTACTTCCTGTCTCCGAAACCGGCGAGCGTGTATGAAGAGAATTATGAATGTTGAGGAAGCGAGTGAAGTATGCAGAGATAGAGTTCTCTGGCACTCTGTTCTCTCTGCCTACCCTGCAAGGGATATGGCGTGATGATATGTATGTATGTATTTTTGTGTGTTGTTTCTTTAAACGAATCGCTTGGTTTTATTCCGGGCTAGTCTCACACCCAACGATTCCTTGGCACACGTTACAATTATCACAAATACCACCGGAGTACCGAGCATATGTGTAGATCTAGAAATACATCTTATACTAAATAACAGAATATTTGATTTTAGACTTAATTTTATTATTTTATACAAACTATAATCGTCTAGCTGTGTGGTAGTGGCTATGAATACTACCAACCCTTACTTTGCTCGTGGATGTCGTAAAAGACGACTAAAAGCCTTATAACGACCTGGGCCAACTCCATCTGATGCCGTTTGGTCAACAATTACATTCCCAAAGAGGGTTGACGTCTGGCAGGCGGCCGGTCATAAAACTATTGCCAATAACTTTTACCATATTTACTATGAAACAAAAGTACATATTGTATCGACCCCTAGCAATTGGGATAAGAGTAGGAGAATGGTGACACGCTATAATCGTCTACGAATTGATTTGTAGACATAGATTACAATCGCCAATTGAAGTGCGAAAGCTAAATACTGATCAGCCAGTGGTCCGCTCAATAGACCGAGACCAGATGCAAAATATGTTATGAATAGCCTATAGTTTTCTGTTGTCACACCGGCCATCGACCGGTTAGATCATGAACCTCCACCAAAAAAAATGGTACAGATATAATATCATCTAATCTCCCCATACATTTCTAGTCTCATGTAATAGATGCGGGCCTATTATAATTTATTTCAGCTCATATACGTCCCATTAACGGGCTCGAGCCTCCTCCACAATGGGAAGAAAATTAACCTACTATACCACGCTGGTCAGACGTTTTAGTAAAGGGTTTTGTTTCGAGGTTTCCTTCTCTTGCATAGATGTTATATGCATTTTATATCCCTTAGTCGTCTCTTACGTTCACCCACGGGTAAGATGATAGATGATATAGTGTAGGTGGTGAATTGTGTTCTTACTTTTCACAACACGGAAAATTAAATACATATATTCTCATACACCAATCATATATTGATTTTTTTTTTGCTAGCAACTGAGATTATTTTTTGGAAAATCCTAAAGGCCTAAACTCCGGATTCAAAGCTAGAACTTCAGGAACAAATATACCTGGAACAATTACAGGACAGTATTATGTAAGACTGATGCTTTAAACGCTTGGAGAATGGCTTGTCCAAACAATATCTTGTCCGCCAACCCTCTCTCTCAGAGACAGTGGGACTTGCCGCTTCGCAGAGCCATTAGAGAAAATCTCTTAAATACATCTGTTGGGTCTGCAGTGGGGTTGGGGGGTTTGGGGTCCGAATGCTCACATTTTATTTAAAGAGATTATAAAAAAAATAATCCCAGCTTCACGTGATCAGAGGGCTGGCCTACTTATATTTTGCACAAAAGTTTAGCATTGCCATTCAACGTTAGCAGAAGGCAGCATTACTTGCTGCCAGCCTTCTGGGCACATTACCGGTGAACAGTGATGCGGAGGATTATTTCGATGCCTGATTGCGTGACTTGCAAGGGGTGGTGACATATTGTATTCGTAACCCATAGCACTAGCATATCATCAGAAATAGCTGAAACAATTTACAACTTCTATTCATTGTCAACTAGGGTAACAAATGTTTAAATGTATTTACCATAAAAATTGCGATAACAATATAATTAACCTTGTAAAGATTAAGCATAGAATAGTAGGTATATTATTGATGGCTACCGAAGACAAAGATCGGGTACCAGTGGCCCGCTCGCACGGCGAAGAAAGGAGTTTTGCATGGTGGGTCTATGGGGTCACGCGCCGCCTCTTTCGTCACCCCGGACCGATTTGGCGGGGCGAGACCACATCCATAGGTAAATAATAAAAAAAGGTATATTATTGATATTCGCTAAGACAGGATTGTGATTGAATTCTTACAGTTTGTTACTTTTGGGGCGACACTATAACACCAATGGCATCGAAAAGTGAGAGTTCAAGAGTATCCACACCTAATATTCTATCAGAATTTGTAAAGAATAAGAAAGATACGTCAAGTCTTTCATAAATACTCCATTGTTTAAAAGAGCTTTTGTATATACGAAATATTCTATACTCGTTAAATTAATCAACACAGTTACGCTAATTTCAATTTGTAGCGTATGGATACACTAATAATTAAAGAAACACTAACAATCTCGCTACCGAGTGGTTAATTAGCAATTTTAAACTACAACCAATTTAGTCAACAACGTATTGATCATATAACTTCATGAATAAATTATTTGGCAAATTACCAATATTTTCGAACGAATCATTTTAGCAGTCACTTTTAAAAAATTGAAACGTCGATTGAGTGATGTCGTGTCTCAATATAGCGAAGCGATGCCGTGTTATCTTCAAAGTATTAAAAACTATTTTGTGAGCATAATTTGAATGCAATGAGCCGCAAAGTCTGAAACTATGTTAATTCTTAATGTTTTATAATCTCAAGTATGTACGTATGTACAAAGTTTAAGCAGCAGGTGTAAAACAACCATTTTTTTTGCCAATAAGAAGCCAAAATATTGCTGTATACCTGGCAAATGTCCAGACTCCGTGCTATTGAGAAAATTTTGGCGGATGAACTTGAGAACACGTTTACACGAGACAAGATTTCAACCTGAGACATCACGTTCGGCGTTCATGTTTACATCTCATCGAGGCACAGAAACATATTACGCAATTGTCGTGATGGTTTAAGGGATACGAAACAACCACTTGGGACGTTAAAGAGGACTATGGGATGTACGCGTACAACGAAATAAAATAAATAAACCAATTTCTCTTCCACTATGAAGGAAAGCCAGCCAGAAGAGCAGCATATATGAGTTAAGAAAAAAATAACATTTTTAAGTTAAAAATAAAATTCCAACTATAGAATCCTGTGGTAATAACAGTTGTTTGCATAATACAAGTTCTAACAACTTGGAAGAGGCAAACGAACTTTTCTTTTTGAACAGAAATACTAGCAGACATTGTGTCGCCTGCATCCTGCACGCCCTTCAAGTGACCTTCACAGATTCTCTTCAATGACCGTGAAAACTTCGACGTGCCAACCATTTGTGTTTAAGTTTCACTTACAATACATTCTAATTCTTTCTTCCGCTCTTATCCACAGATAAAGATAGATTAACTAGTTAACTTCCAGTCTTTATTAATGCCAATCATGTTGAGATTGGCTTTCTAGATGCCTATAAGGCAAAATCAGTATCAGTGAAACATAATTTTGTTGCGAAGCGGCTGCCGTCTAACTTTTGCGAACCAAATCAATAATATTCTAAGATGAAATGTCGGGATATTTTAGGGTATTGCTGCTCTATATCGACTGTCTATCGCTTTAAATATGTATGTAGATGTTCATGATAGCCGGGATTCACTGCTTAATATACGAGACACGGATTTAACGAATCAAGAAAAGTAATTTTGGGGCTCATAGACATACGTCACGATGTTTTCCTTATTACTGGATTAACTAGCCACGCCAGTTGAATAATAAAAACATTATATTAGCCTTTAACCCTGCTTACATAAGGGTCAGCTAAATGGTAATGATGTAATAAAACAAGGACTGTTTAAGAAACTTAACAACCTGTAGGTATTTTCCTTCAAAAACCTATTTAATATAAATATTCTTTGGATATGTATTTGAAAGTATGCCTTATGGTAGCCGTGAAGAATACAAAACCATAAAATTTCACGTAGAGAAGTATTAGAAACGTGGACTAAGTGCTGTATTATAAACAGTCTGTATTATGAATAAGTCATCATTTGCTTGCCCTCATCCCACATTAAGTGGGGTCGGCACAACATGTTCTTGCCCTCCACAAACTTCTATCAGCCGTCATATCTGCACTTACAACTTTTATACACATATCCTCATTTACACAATCAATCCAACTCTTTTTGGGTCTGCCACGATTCTTACGTCCATCCACAAGCATATTGATAACCCTCCTAGTCACATGCCTTTCATCCCTCCTCATCACATGTCCATACCAAGACAATCTCGCGCTCCTAATCTTCTCTATCACTGGTGCCACTTTCAAACTTTCTTTAATATATTGAATAGGAACTTCTTCCAAATGTAGAAAAAAACAAAAAGTATTTAAATATGCACTTCATTTATAGCTGTTTCGAGGGAATGATATAAAAACCATTTAAAAGTTGATTATAATAATTGAATATTAAGGAGATATATTATTTAGGAGTTCCCATAGATACTGTATATTTCTCTTGAGGGCTCAATACAGCGGATTTGGATAAAAATAAACAATAGTTACAATATTGGGTTTTAAGATTTTTTAATGTTTTAAGATTTTTTTCAACTAGGTAATTTTCATAATAACAATTAAAATTTCAGGAAACTTTTCTTTGGAACATAGAATCCCATAACTGGTTGTGTTCTCGCTCGTCATCTTTAGGGGCCACGAGAGTAACCGGTTTATATTCAAATTTAACGTCCCTAATATACAGGTACAATGGTAGATATGCAGCCATAAAAGCACCGACTCGTCAGAGTATTAGGTACCATACCATCACACAAAATCGGTAACTGAGTACAATAAACAACAACAATTTGTTAACAATTGTTATGGGAGCGAGAGATCTGTCGACCTAAACCACCTTCCCCTCCAGGAAGGACCCTGTCTTTAATCCACTTCTTGCAGTGCTGGATCTCCGGTAGATAACGACTTGGCTTTACTTTTGTTGTTGCTGAAATACCTGAGCAGTCGTTGTAATTAGTTAGTAATTATTACAATCGGGTGGGTTGTTATCTGCCACCAAAGGCCAAAAATAAGCATCACGACTGCATAACCCCAAATTGGTCGGCACTTCCCCATGGGACCTGGAGGTGGAGATGATCGCCGGACTGTACCGGCGGGTATCAGCGATGCGAGCAGCGAGATGGCCGGCTGGTGCGGTGACACCGGCCATAACGTCATTGCCCTTTAGGCAATCCGGCTGGAGAGGTATCGGTCGGTGTTCGGACCGTTGAGGCCTTCCAGCCGGTGCTGATGCAGTGTTTGCGAGTTGTGCAGGTCTTGACGAGGTATGGTTGCTTTGGAAAATACCTACACACGGTCGTGAGGAGGGAGAGAACAACGTCCTGCCACCACTGCGATTGCTACGAGGACTCGGCGCAGCACACCCTCGAGGTCTGTGTGGCCAAGGCACAGTAGCGTCATGAACTTGTATCACCCAGAAGCAACACGAAAGGTTAACCTGCCGTGCTGGCCACGGACGTCAAGGATTCAGTACCAGTGGCCGGCACAATGGCGATGGGGAGGGAATACGGAGAGGTACAGGGGCCACGCACCGCCCTTCTGTCGCGCCGGATGGAACGGACGCCGTATCCAAACTATAGCCTGCTTAAAAAATAGCATAACCCAAAACATATATATATATCTTAATATATATAAATTACGCGTCACGATGTTTATCCGCGATGGACTGCTGAAGTACTTAACCGATTTTAATCAAATTTGCACAGCATATGTAGTTTGATCCAACTTAAAAGATAGGATAGCTTTCATCTCAATTTATAGTCGCAATAGTATTTTATTGCAAATTATTTGACAGTCACAATTATCTGTTATCCCCAAACGATTCTAACAGATGGTGGTATCTGTTGACTGGATTGAGTAAGTATTTAATAGATGGTGCTATGTTAAACGTAGAAACGTTTCATATAAGCTACAATTTATTAGCATAACCACCACGTGCTACTGAGGGCACCTTAGCCACAGTAACGCGTGGCCGGGTCCGCTAGTATATATATATATATATATATATATATATTCATATACATTCCGAAAAATGTTATCTCAAACATATTGTATAAGAGAGCTGATACAATGTTGATTAGACAAACTTGTTACTCATTTGATACACTAACACAATTAACCTCCAAACTGAAAACGTCCGACAACGACAAGCATTTGCCAAATTACCCGTGGCAATTTATTACGGTAAGAAACTATGTTCATATCATTAAAACAGTTAAACTTAAGACTTTATTCTCGAAAGAGTAAGTACCTATCTACTAATATTATAAGTGTGAAAGTTTGTGAACATGTTTGGATGTTTGATACTCAATCATGCGTAGACTGTTTAATAAATTTGGATGAAAATTGTCACATAGATATACCATTTCCTGGATTAATATAAAAAAAACTTTATTCCGGTAATGTATTCCGTGTGGTGACGGAGTAAGAGTACAATTCACCATCCCCTATTCTAGGCGTGGGTGATCGTAAAAAACGACTAAGGGATAAAATATATATATATATTTATATATATAACATCTACGAAAAAAAAAAGGAAAACACGTCTGACCAGCATAAGTCAATTTCCCTTCAAGTGAAGGAGGTTCGAGCCCAGCAGTGGGACATGTATGACTTGAAATGATGATGATGATGAACGTGTTCTCTTGCGTTAATAATTCAACTTTGGAAGTTACCTTTAACGTGGGCGAAGCCGTGGGCAGAAGTTAGTAGTACCTATAATATATAAAGATTGTATCGTATCTAGTTTTATATAACTTTTTTAAACCTCATTTAGTAGGTATAGCCAGCCCTCCGTACGGTGACTAAGTAAATGTACAATAGGCACCACCCTTCTTTTCTAACCCTCTACTTTCTTCCCTAACTTCTTTTCCAATTGGTATTAAAGGATGTAAGCGAATATGTAGCATCTTTGGAAGAGATTAATAAGTGAAAACGAACCTTATGCCAACCCGTTTGATCATATGTAGTAAGTTAATTTCGAAAAGTTCCATGCTTAGCAGTGGAACGTATATATCATGAAAAAAAAAAGAAATACAAAAACATATATTTTTGAAAAGTGATTTATGATTCTAACCTCGGATTGGAGATCAAACTCGGATAACTCGCAATAGCAACGCTCAGTCTTGCTACTGCTTACTGCAAAATTGAGGCAACAACTAAGTAGGTAATAATGTTGTAAATACCAACATTTTTATTTCTGTATTCTGTAAGGCTTCAACGGATTGCCGAGCTAGCCAAAAATATACACAACGAGTAAGGAATATGGTGGGTTGTGTGGCCTCTCCCTGCCATGGATAAAAGTTTCATAATCATCATTTCAGCCTATCGGCGTCCACTGCAGGACGTAGGCCTCCCTCATGGTACGCCACAGACCGCGGTCTTATGCCGCTTGCATGCAACGACGTCCAGCAACCTTCACCAGGTCGGCTGTCCACCTAGTAGTGGGCGTTCTACACTGCGTCATCCATTGCCACTCACCCACATCAGCGTGCTGAAGTGGCAATGGAATGTACACATGAATAAGGAATACGGTGGGTTATATATATATATATATATGAGGCCTTTCGCAGCCATGGATAAAAGTTTAAAAACACACAACCTGAAATATCGAATAAAAAGATGTATTTTATAATAATAATTGAAATTACAATCCAGGAAACTTAAAGTACGATAGATATATTATAATACAATATATATATATATATATATATATATATATATATATATATATATATATATATATATATATATATATATATATATATATATATATATATATATATATATATATATATATATATATATTATATATATATATATATATATTATCGCATAAATATACTAAAGTAGGTTATATAAATGTTTTTCATTTAGGGAATCAAAGGAAATTGTAATAAACGATTTGGCAAGCCACGTTGTTTGTGATACCAGAGTTTGATCCCAATCTAAAAGTTAAATTTTTTATTTACACGTATCCTAGGACCTATGAGACTGTGATCAGTAACAAGAATACCTATTTATTTTGCACCGACTACATTTAATTTCCTATTCACTACAATCGCCTCTTAGGTGTAATTAAACAGACATACATATATTCGTATGAGATATATCTTTAACACGAGAAAAAGCAATGTTATAAATTTACACATTATGAGGCTTTAGATAAGTAGCCAAATTTGATTTAATATAGCACAATTGTTATGGTATACACTAAACGATTACTACTATAATATACTACGGGAACGGGTGGCCAGCTCGCACGGCGAAGAGAGGCGCTTTGCAGGGTGGGTCTATGGGGTTGCGCGCCGCCTCTTCCGTCGCCTCGGACCGATTTAGCGGGTCGGGGCCGCTCCATAGCCCTCCACAAAAAAAAAGCAAAGTAAAAATGGTAACTTACTAAAAAATTAATTAGATATTTTAGAGTTTAACTAAATAATTATAAAAAAAAATCAAGAAGGTAAAGATGTTCTTTTAGTTGGACAAGAAGCAGTAATTAGCATTATACATCAATAACAAAGTGTTACCTTACCTCAAAATGCAAGATAAATACTAACATAATTTTTGTACTTTTAATTACAAATACATATATTATTAACATATCTTATTTTACCATATTCTTAGATGTAAACTAATCTTGGTATGAACTCTCCTATCTCAAGACTAATACATATAATTATTGGTGGAAAATCTTATGTCTTGATATTTTCCACGATCTGCAAAATAATTACAAAATTTAAAAAAAATATATTCTTAGCACTTAAATATTTTATCATTATTACTATTGCTATATCTCTTATAGGTTTACTTCTTGGTTTTTAGTTAACGAATATATTTTATTTTTATAATTTTATACCATGTTTCTACAAATTTTAATAGTTAATTTTACATATTATATACATCTTACTTACCTTATAAATATAATTAATCTTATATTAATTTATCTTAGATATTACTTACCCTCTAATTACATTTAATCGTTATTTTTTTTGTTAGATAAAAAATACTTAATTTCTTTTATTATTTAACATTAATTATTGTATAATAGGTAATATATTCCTTAATGTTGTACACGTCTGTAATTGATATAAGCACTAGTCTTAATCCACTGGAATGTTATTAACATATGTTTGTGTTTATGTTGTAGATGAACCTTATATAAATAAACGAAATAAAATACTATAACTGAAGAAAAATATATTAACTTAATATAGGTACAAACGGTATAAACGCAAGAGTAATAACGATCATCGAGGAAAATCATAGATTAAAAATAAAATAGAAGAGCCATTGCGATATTACCACATTTAAAACATAGATTAAAAATAACATAGTTGAGCCGCTGCAATATCTCCACATTTAAAAACATAGATTAAAACATAGGAGTATGTAATTTGAGCCTTAATAAAGAAGTCTATTTAGACTAAATATACCTCGAATTAGCCTCAGCAAAACATGACTCATAATAAAAGTCATCAAATAACAAATGTTTATTGATCAGCAGTTTTATTGCTACTCTACATATACAACAAGGTACTTGTGCATATTTGCAGAAATACAAAGCGCACTGTCACATACTGCTTTAATTGACAAAACCAATTAATCTTGACCTGCATTTTATCATTGAACTGGTCGCGATATTGTGATTTGTTGTACCATCAATAGTGGTTTTGTTATGACCCATATATCTGTAAGTGTACAGAGTCATCGTCTAATATTGAGAAATTGTGTTTGTTCATTATTGCTCTCAATCAAAATAATGCATATTTAGATTCTTAACAAAAATTTAGAATTATTTTTTTATTATTAAATAAAATCACCTTTTTTTTCCCACCTCGCAAAGTGGACCATGGATGTGGTCGCGCCCCGGCAAATCGGCCCGGGGCGACAGAAGAGGCGGTGCGCAGCCCTATAGACCCACCCTGCAAACACCTCTCTTTGCCGTGCGAGCGGGCCACCGGTACCAGAACTTTGTCTTCGGTGGCCAAATAACATCACCCTGCGCTGAGGAAATAATTTTTGTATTGCGGGGGACTCTACAAACATATAATTTGTTCATTATTGCCCTCACTGCATTATTTTGATTATTAAGTAACAAAAATTGTATTATAAAAAAACCACTCTTATTATACTTTCGTCTTTAAAGGAGACGTGTGCCATCTACCTGACAATGTTTACCTACACATTATACAGGTTTAATACTCTAACATTGCAGTTAGAATTTTATTAAACGATGTCACGACCCTGTTATTCAAATGACTGAAATTTAGCATTTAACATGCTTGATTATTTATAAAAACTTGATTACGAGCGAAAAATTAATGTCACACATGGGACGATTTAGGTAAACATCACCCTGCACTGAGGAAATAATTTGTATTGCAGGGGACTTTACAAACATATAATTAACGCAGACAAATTACACCCAGATTCAGAACAGCAGTTTGTGGATCGAGCTAAGTATCGTCCTGCCTGTTTTTATTTCCACGCAGGGTGGACCATGGATGTGGTCGCGCCCCGACAAATCCATCCGGGGCAACAAAAGAGGCGGCGCGCAAACCCATGGACCCACCCTGCAAACACCTCTTTTCGCCGTGCGAGCGGGCTACCGGTACCCGATCTTTGTCTTCGGTGGCCCGCCCGGCGGTTTACCCTTACGGTTAAGTATCGTCCCGCCTAGGATTGAACCCACGACACTGACATGCAAATTCGGTATCTTACCACTACGCCATCTATGCAGTCCGTTATATATTTATAATCTACAATGTCATTGAGCAATAAACTGTTATTTTGATATAACAACCATACATTTCTAATTTTATAAGAGCTGATTAACTTATTGAGGACGGATTTAGACGAGACGGCGAGACCCATATTTAATTCTATACGAGATCAATATGTAACTCTATGGATGGTTAAAATCTATACACATACGTGTACATACTAACGGTGAAAAAGGGAAGCAATATTGGTTACAATGGTGTTTTTTTTTTATAAGACAAATTTGTTTCACCTTTTCACTGTCAATATAAACCATGACTGATTAAGTAAGACAATAGGTATTACCTTAAAACAATATTAAACTGTCTTTATTTTAAGAACATCATCATCTCAGCTTGTACAGGTCCCACCGTCGGGCTCGAGCCTCCTCCATAATGGGAGGGCAATTGACCTACTATAACCACTCTGGTCAGACGTGTTGGTATAGGGTTTTGTTTCGAGTTTTCCTTCTCTTGCATATGTGTTTTATATCCTTTAGTCGTCTCTTACGATCATCCACGGGTAAGATAGGGGGTGGTGAATTGTATTCTTACTCCGTCATCACACGGAAGTTAAGAACATAATACATACATACATACATATCATCACGCCATATCCCTTGCAGGGTAGGCAGAGAGAACAGAGTGCCAGAGAACTCTATCTCTGCATACTTCACTCGCTTCCTCAACATTCATAATTCTCTTCATACACGCTCGCCGGTTTCGGAGACTCTTGACTCCACCTTCCTTCAGTACATGACCGATCTGGTCTAGGTAGGTTAGTCTCGGTCTCCCTCGGTACCTACATCCTTCCACTTTCGCATTGATTAATTA
This sequence comes from Lymantria monacha, assembly GCA_905163515.2. Classification (NCBI taxonomy): domain Eukaryota; kingdom Metazoa; phylum Arthropoda; class Insecta; order Lepidoptera; family Erebidae; genus Lymantria; species Lymantria monacha. Next base: position 23,834,979 of record LR991082.1, read on the forward strand.
AGAACATAATACGATTTTAATTAAGCATGTAAAGAATAATACTCGTCTGTAAGGTCAGTGTAATAGCATAAATGAATTATTGACTGCATTGATGGCGTAGTGGTTAAGATTACGTGCCAGTACTGTTGTTTGATTCCTACACAGGACAATACTTTATGCGATCCACAAAGTGTTGTTTTGAGTCTGGGTGTAATTTGACTAAATCAATTATATGTTTATACAATTTGTTACAACCCCCTCAACACAAGGATTATTTCCGTACTGTAGGGTGGGGTTTTAAAAAATGAATTACTAATATAAAATTTAAATTTTTAACTATTTAAACTTATTTATATCTAATCATTGTTTACCTTGGTGATGTTTATACCATCACTAACATTGGATGAAGGTAAGTTTCCTTTAGTTTATTTTATATTGATAGAATAATGTGTAATGGTACGGAAAATATGGCGGCAAAATTTATATTAAAAAAAGATATTCACAAATAATTTTCACAAAAAAAATGTTTCAAATAAAATTGCAAGTCTTACAGACTTTGCAAATATTGAAGAAAACCCAATATGGAAGGTTTCTATTAGAACAATAAAAGCCAAAACAATCATTTTTGAAATTGTCTGTCCGTCTGTTTGTATGTTTGTACAAGCATCATACAAATCTATTGTATGGTATATACCAGGTACACACATATCTACGATCCACGATCTACTTTTTATTTTAAAATAGTGTCGCGATCGACCTATTTCTTAGGTAAGAAGGGGGACGTTTATGCAATGTGCTTTTATACCGACGTGCACTCTTGCGAGTTCCACGATTTATGGGTAAATAAGCAACATCCATGAATATTTATTTAATAGGTTAAAAAAATTATGTCCAGGGGAATTAAAACAACATAATAATTATTAATAATATTTATTCATTTAAACTGTTTAAATTTAAATTAATGGGAAACCTGAGTCTGTATTTTTTAACTAATGCATCATAATTTGGAGTATATCCTGACAAAGACAATAACAATGAGTCCTCAGTATGAGGTCGTCCCCTCATGGACATCTCATCACTAGCGAGTGATCGACCAAAATAGATCGCGCGATCGACCGGTCGATCGCGATCGACTTGTTGGCCACTTCTGGATATACAATTGAATGCAGTATGAATCTATTTCTAAAGGTCTAACTTGAAATATGGTGTCATTCATAAAAAAAATAATTCATAATAAAATATATACAAGCAATCAACGCAAGCAAAGTAATGAGCACAACAATTAGGAAAAAAAATATTCGGTATTCAACAGTCGTTTTCAATAGTGCCTACATTAGTGGCCACACTGTTAATGGTCTTCTGGCAATTTTGGTGAAAAACGAAAACCTTTGTTAAGCACTTTTATATCATATTCACTACATCCCAGCAGTTCATTATCATCACATTACTTTAAATGCTCTCATAATTATTTAATACCAAGATATTGAATATAGTACAAGACCACATGACATTTGCATATGCACATTCCTTTGGTCCATTGGATCCATTTGGCCAAACTGTAGTCATCCAGAAACCGGTATACCAATGAGTACTTTACCGGGAGCAGTACCTATAACGCATGGCAACATATCGCTCGCCCGGAAGAATAGTATCACAACTCTAAAAATTACAATTTTCATTATATTTCAATTTTTGATGGTGGAGGGATGTTAATATTATAAGTTCACCCTACCAACTCTCCTCGTCATTCTTAACCACTCAAGCGTCCGCGGTGATTGTAGTCACCATAAAAATTATCGCCTTACCTGTCCATAGGGACTACAGTCACCGAACGAAATCGTCCACTTTAAACGCGTACAGTGTTACATCCAGTCGTTAAAAGTTTAATAGAAAACTACTAGATGGCAGTGTATTAAATTTGCCATCCATAAGAGTGAATATTATCGGTACTATCGAAACATAGGATTTAGAAAAAAAAAGTGAACATGACAGTTCGCCATTCTTCGATTCTTATAATTTATTGTGTTACAAAAATGAACATTTATATTGCGATTCTAGTGTCATTTTAAAGGGTATATCATGTACTTTATTGTATAAAATAAATTGTTCACACTAACTTTCATATATTCTTGTAAAACTCGAAATAAAAAGATTTTTTTTTTCTTGCATATCCCTAATTTTAAGCTATATATTCTTCCCTTATTATTAATTTAGGAAATTTGTTTAAAACTAAATTAAATTCTAGATATTTTCAACTTTTCGGGAATATTTTTTAATTGAGTGTAGCTATAGTAATTTCTCAGTAGTAATCGTTTTTGTAGAGAAGGACTCGCGCGATTCAAAATAATTAAGTGGCATTTGTTGCGCGGACAGGTGAAGCGAGTGTCGCTTGCGCGGGGTGGACGCTTGAGTGGTTAAGGATATTATGCTGACGTTCATGCATTTGAAATCGCTGCTGAACCGAGCTGAAAAACAGGAAATACTTATTTTGACCCTCCTGAAAAATTTAGCTTTTTGAATTGTGTCACTATTCTTCTGGGCAAGCGATATGTAAAAGTAAAGAAAAATAAAAATAAATAGAAGTTTCAAAATTCTTCACAAAAATATAGAAAATTCGATATATTTCTAATGTACAAAAAGTTAGTTTTTAACACGTAAAAAACTACTCACGAAATAAAATACGTTACATCATTCCACTATTTTGCCTTTGGCTTTAAAATTTTAAAATGTTAATAAATAGGTATAGGAAGCACATGTTATCTAACATCACAAATGTTTATTTAACTAAGACAATAAATTATGTTCTAATTTAAGTAACATATGAAAATACTATAAAACAAAAAAAAAACATCAAAATAACAGATCAATCACTGCAAAAATAAATATTTGGATTATAAATTTCAACTGAATTCACTTCTGTGTAGGTGGATTTATTTATCAGCAAATTAGTAGTATAATAGTTTTAATTTTAAAGGATACTGAAATAATTCGTTTAATAGACGAGAAGGTTTCTGGACTGCAAGTTATTCAATTCTCGCAAGGACAAAATATGACTACTACAAATAAAAAAGAAACATTTAATTTTAAGAATTATTTTTATTTTTTAGGGGGGCATAGTCCGGAGCGTGCTCGTCGCGTCTCCCGGAGGCGACGCGTACCGACCCGGCCCCGTCGGTACGAACATCGGCAGTTGCGGCGATGGTGGCCGCCACCCATCACGCAAGGGCCCAGTTAGGCGAGTCGAGGAGAGCAGAGTGCCGGGTGGGCACGTGGAATGTAAGAGGTTGTGTGGAAGGTAAGTTGCACGAGCTGATATCCGTCATGGCGGACAAACAGCTAGACGTGCTCTGTGTAACAGAGACCAAGCGAAGGGGCAGCGACGCCTGCGATCTTCCTGGTGGCGGGATGGCTCTGTGGTCTGGTGTACGACAGAGCGATCGAGCCAGCATAGGGGTAGGAGTGCTGTTGTCCTCTCGCTTGGCCTTAGGCGTGAAGGATTACTGAATGTATGATCCCAGACTTCTTTGGGTCCGTATAAAACTAGGTGTCACCAAGGTATTCATGATTGTAGCATATGCTCCCGTAGGATCCTCGATGGCATCAGACCTAGAGAAGTTTTGGGATAATGTTAAGGAAGTTCTGGATATGGCAGAAACCAGTGAACGCGTGATTGTATGCGAAGATTTGAACGGATGGGTGGGGACCAAGCGTCCCGACTATGAGGACGTACTTGGTCCATTTGGTGATAAGAGAGTGAACGACGCAGGTAGGCTCATAGCGGATGTATACATGGAGAGAAATCTTATTGTGTCAAACACATTTTTCCAACATAAGGATATCCATATGTATACATGGAGAAGGGATGAACAGAAAAGTATAATAGATCTAATTTTGGTAGACAGTCGCCTCCGAAGCAAAATATTGGACGCAAAAGCCTACAGGGGCCCCACAGTCGATACGGACCACTATCTCGTTATTGCGAGATTTAGTGGTCTGTTCAAAAAGTGGAGGCACTGGCGAGGGCGTATCCACTTCAGAGGGCTTGAAAGAATAAAGGTTGAAAGGTTGCAAGAAGAGTGTGTAAGAGAAAAGTATGCAGAGGGTGTCCGAGAATGGCTGACGATGGCAAGCCAGCCGCAATCGGACATTGAAGAATGCTGGAGAATATTGAAAGAGAGTATGGTAGATACAGCGAAAGAAGTATGTGGAAGTTCAAAGAAGCATAGTAAAACGAATGGTGATGCATGGTGGGATGCGGAAGTGGCAGCTTTCGTAGAGCAAAAGAAGAAAGCGTGGCTGGACTATGTCTCTTCTTTGAATCTGAATGACAGTATGACTGAACAGAAGAAAGAAATATATCGGCAATGTAAGAATGACACCAAGGCCTTAGTGAAAGAGAAACGTGATAGAGCAAGTATGAGTGCAGAAGATAGGCTGACTAAAAACTTCGAGGGTAACACCAAACTCTTTTGGAGGGAGGTGAAGAAGTCTCGGTGTGGTTGGTCAGCCTTCAGAATGATAAAAAATAAGGTCTAAAGGTGGAGACATTCTTACACAAACACAAGACGTGTTAAGCCGATGGAGTGAATATTTTGGCGATATGTATGCGGATACCCGGGTTGGCGACGGTGTTGCATGTGGTCTAGTAGATCAACATTCAGCACCGGCGTCCTCCGATGGCATCAGTATGGATGAAGTTGAATGGGCGATAAGAAATTTGAAAAATGGTAAGGCAGCGGGCATTGATATGGTGTCTGCCGAGATGATCAAGCTTGGTGGCTCCTGTGTCTGGGAGGCGTTCCTGTTGCTCCTCAATTTATGTTGGAGCTCGGAAATGGTTCTCAGGGACTGGAATAGCGCAGTCATCGTGCCTTTGTTTAAAAATAAGGTTTCACGTTATGACTGCGCAAATTACAGAGCCATAGGCTTGACCAGTTTGGCAGCAAAAGTGTACGGTAAAATTATTGAAAGGAGAATGAGGATGGTGTCCGATGATTTACTGTGTGAGACACAAGAAGGTTTCAGGAGTGGAAGGAGATGCATGGATCAAGTGTTCTCACTGCGCAACATTGTGGAGAAGCATCTGGCTCTAGGTCAGAGGGTTTTCTGCAGTTTTGTGGATCTGGAGAGAGCATTTGACACGGTTGTACGAAAGGAACTTTGGAACATTTTACCGGAGTATGGTATTAATGGTAAACTGCTGCGGGCTGTGCAGTCCAGTTATATGGGCTGTAGAGCCTGTGTGCGGCTGGATGATGGAATGTCGCCTTGGTTTGACGTCAATATCGGCGTTAAGCGGGGGTGCGTTCTGTCAGCCAGGCTGTTTATCATATATCTGGATAAATGTCTCCAAAGGTTGAACGATATGAATGTGGGAGTCCAGATGGGCGACTCAGTGGTCACTGCTCTGCTCTATGCAGATGATGCAGTCCTGCTGGCACAGTCAGCGACTGACTTGCAGACCCTAGTCGACACAATGACAGAAGATTGTAAGAAAAGGGGTCTACGTGTAAATGTGAGCAAAACCAAAATAATGGTCTTTGAAAGAGATGAAGCTAGAACAGATGTAAGAGTAACAATAGGTAATGATGTACTAGAGCAAGTGGATGAATTTGTATATCTTGGATGTGGATTTAGCCGAGATGGAAGGTACACCACTGATATAGAGCAAAGAGTGAATGCGGGAAATAGAATGAACGGAGCGTTGGGACTACTTCTCGGTAGCCACCACCTCAGCCAGAAATCTCGTGTAGCAATACATAACGCAGTGCTTGTCCCAACATTACTGTATGGAATCGAGAGTTGGGTATGCAGAAAAGAGTATGAAAGTAAAATTAATGCGGTCGAAATGCGATCTCTACGGCAAATCTGTGGAGTTAGGCTGTCCGAACGCATTCGTAACGACGACGTAAGAGAGCGAGTAGGTATGAAAGAGAGTATTGGTGTAAAGATGCGAAAGGGAATGCTCTGATGGTTCGAATATGTGGAAAGAATGCCGAACGAACGTCTGGTTAAGAAGATATACAATGCGAAAGTGGAAGGATGTAGGTACCGGGAGAGACCGAGACTCACCTACCTAGACCAAATCGGTCATGTACTGAAGGAAGGTGGAGTCAAGAGTCTACGAAACTGGTGAGCGTGTTAGTGTCCGACCGAACGTTCGGTTTCGGTCGAGTTTCGGCAAAAAAACGAGTTTCGGTTATGTTTCGGTTTCGGCAGCAAGCCTGCCGAAACTACGACCGAAACCGAAACTGCATTCGGGAGTTTCCGCGCTGTTGCTCGGGTGTGTTCGGCGCGGTAAATGACATCCAAGCGACGATGACATTTGGCCGCGTCCACGTGCGTAATCATGTCGTAACCTGTTTGTTTGCAGTGCATTAGGTAACAACATAAATAAGTATTAAAGCTACCTATGTGATTTAAAGAAAAAAATTAAAACTGACTGATTATAATACATTTTCTTTATTTTTCTCTGAAAACATGATCTTTATAAGAAAGTTTCGGTTTCGGTCGAAACTGAGACCGTTGCCGAAATTCGGTTTCGGTTTCGGTCGTAAAACCAGTTTCGGTCGGACACTAGAGCGTGTATGAAGAGAATGATGAATGTTGAGGAAGCGAGTGAAGTATGCAAGGATAGAATTCTCTGGCACTCTGTGCTCTCTGCCTACCCTGCAAGGTATATGGCGTGATGATATGTATGTATGTATTTTTATTTTTCACATTTCATTGTTTATTTGTGTAAGACATTTAATTTAATTGGATTTAAAATTTAATGCAAGCAATAGGTAGGGTAGTAGGATTTTGCAATTTTGGAATCTCTGTTTTACCACATACGGATCAGGTATTTTTCGTATCCACTCCTTTCTTTTTTTTTGCACGCCCACCCTGCAAAACGCTCCTCTTCGGAGCGGTACCCGATCTTTGTCTTCGGTTCGCGTGTCCACCTAAACATTCTGTATTTTCTTCTGTATTTAAATATTGTTAGCTTTTGGAAAATGGTACTCGCCTTCCTATTCCTTATTGCACAGTAAATAGAAAAAAATGTGAATTGTATATTTACTAACAGAACCATGATCGACCCATGGCCCAAAATAGATCTGTCATTAAATAACTGTAGAAACAGCAACTTCATGTCCCTGTATTCCCACCTCCTTCTCGCCACTGCCTAAATTATTATTTTTAAACTAGGTACATGTTTTTAAAGGTTAGATACACGTGAATCTAAAATAATAGGGAATGTATATGATAACACAATAGAATAACCGCATGGTAAAACCACAGAAAAGGTTTCAAATAACAGAGTTCTTTTAGCAGCATTACTTTATATAATTGACAATAATATCGACAATTGATCCTCCGTAGTTTTGCTTTGGGTTGGTGAGATTAAAAATAAATTATTTTAGTAAATGATTGTCTATTCTGCGTGGCGATGGAATAAGTATGCTAATGTGAGGACATTGGGGTATGGGAGTAATTTACTTCCCGTGGGAGTCGTGAGAATCAGTTTATGGATTAAGAGAGTGGGCAGCAGCGCCCTTCTGGTAATCGTAAAACACCCTACTGTAATCGACAATCAGTTGTTAAAGAGTAACTATTATTACGTTATTCTCTCTCTTGAAAATGCCTATACCCAACAGTGGACGTCAGCCAGTTATTGTATGGATAGATATGTCATATTTCATTTATCCATTACGTTTTTTTTATTATAAAAAGACGTTTTGACATCACGCAACGAGTAACAGGGGTCCTCACAAAAATTCAATTAATGCACACAAATTATGTAGAAGCAGACACAATTATTTATGAATCGCATAATAATTGTATTGCATGAAAGTCGATCCCGGAACACTTCGTACAAAAAGTTAGAACTTAGACCACCGTGCAATCTGCACAACCGAAATACCATAAAATTATTTGCTAAAATACACCTTTGCATTGTTAATTTTTTTTTGTTTTATTGTAGAGATATCTGTTTACACAAAATTATAATGGTGACTACCATTAAAACTCTTTATAAGAGGAATACTAGGAATTAATTCATCCAAATATTTTTCCTTGCTTAAAGTTACTGGTAATACAGTGCAACCTTAATATAACGAACCTCAATTTAACGATTTCCTCGATTTAACGAAATTTTCGTAATCCTTTTTAATCGTCCATAAGCGTCAATGTAAATAATACCTTTACAATACGAATTTTTTACACGAACACCTCTTTATAACGAATTTTCAACTATAAAAACAAAGTGAAAATACCTCTATTTAATGAATTTTGTCAACTCAACACGAGTTTTGTTGTGTGAATCTTTGAAATTAATGTTTAATTACCTGCATAATGTATGAACCCACCTTAATACAATATTAACAATAAAAGTAATTTACGGATTTTCCTGCATTTAATTTTGATTTTTAATCTAAGGGAAAAATATGTTACCTACCTAATTGCTTTTAAATAGAAATATATATAAGTATCATTTATAAGTAGAGGTTGTTCCCTATAACAAGATGAGTACGTAATTTTGAGGTGAATAAAACAATTATTAAACTCGTTATAACAAATTTTAGACCAACTTTATCTCAATATAAAAAACCTCAGTTTAACGAATTATTTGATATAACGAATATTTACGAGTTCCCGTCGGATTTGTTATATCGAGGTTGCACTGTATAACCCTTCTTCCTATAGGTAAAAAAGTACCTACATCACAGAGCTTAAACAATAATGGTAGGCTGAACAAAACTCTCAGTTTCGTAATCTTTAAAAATATTCTAATTTAAAAAAATATAATTTTCTTGTCGCGTTAGTGGCAAGGCCATCTAATTGATGCACGAAAACAAAGCAAATAAACTCAATATGTGATTTCTTAATCCCTCCTACACACAGGCATAAATTCCAAACAAAAAGCGAACACAAAATAAACCCTGGCACATTTCATTTATATATTATACAACACGTATGTGTAATTTAATTGTACTTAAAAATAGTGACAGCTTTTAAATATGTATGTATATGTATTTCTTCTCGAGTTAATCCTCATTTGCGAAATGTATAAAAGAAAATCGAGACCTATTTTATAATTAGATTCAACGGATGTTATTCTGAGATTACGCACGATGTCATGTGACAAGTCCTAAAAACGTGGGGCTGAAATTCTCATGTAACACTACCAAATGGGATACGTTGCTTTTATTATTCATTACGAATCCAATTTTCCATTCTATTTCGAAATCTATTCTGTTATTAGTATGTACATATAGGATTCCTAGAACTCCTTACATAATGCATGAAATAGAACTAACTGGTATCTGTATTGCACTGATATATTTTCAAGGCCGGCTTACTAATTTAATTTATCTCTGGTTTATATTATCTAAACTTTAAAATCTAGATAGATATTGTAGAATCTTTTAAGAGCACAGCGAGAGCGAAATCAACACGCCACTAATCAATATATTTCACGCATGCGTCACAATGACTTCTAGATGTCTTCGGGCGCTCAGAGGCGTAGGCGTTTGTCGAGCTTTCCTACATTTTATTAGAACATTTTTACAGAAAAGCTCAATTATTATTCTATATTTCTTAAAATACTCTACAATAACAGTTAATGGAATGTAATGCAAATGTAATAGCAAGATAACTAAGCATTATTCCTAGGTTATATTTTTTCTTCAGTATGCCATATACGTGTCACTATTGGGCACATCTTCCCTATTATTTGTATCTACATAAAAAGGAAAACCATTTTAAGATTTTCCCATCATCGCCATCATCATCTCAGCTCATATATGTCTCACTATTGGGCGAGCCTCTTCTATAATGGAAGAGAAATTGGCCTACTATACCAGGGTGCTCAGGTTTGTTGGTATAGGATTTTATTTCAGTTTTCCTTCTGTTGCATAGAAGATATATGAGTTTAATATCCCTTAGCCGTCTCTTACGATTACCCACGGGTAAGATAGGGGGTGGAATTGTACTCTTACTTCGTCACCATACGGATAATACAACATGTATTGGTTAGTTTTGTATGATGATTAAGTAGAAAAATTGATTTGAGTAAATTTTAAAATGGTTTCCCTTTTTATGTCGGCAACAAACTAAGTAGGGAAAAGGAACTAACTTTCATTTTCAGCTAATAAAATGTTTAATAAACTCCAATTCCTTATAGGGTTTTTACTGAATTTGTTGCGATAAATTATTTATTGTAATCTTGTTATGTAGATGGGTAATAATTTTATGGTTATTGTTCATCCTTTCTTTCGTTTCTAGTTTTATCATCAATCAAAATTCTCCTTTGATAGAGAATTCCTTTGTGGTGCATTTGAAGGTTTTTTTTACATTATAGCAAAAATTAATAACATTCTTTATTAACCTACCTATGCTTGTAGCGTCACTCGTGTTTAGTTCTTGTCTCCCTACAAAATTTGAAATCAAGAATATTATTAGTAGGATATGTGCCTCATCCGGAATATGAAAATCTGTAGAAGAACGGGTGTAACCGACATAGCCCGAAGAATTAGCACATTGAAGTAGCAATGGGCAGGCCACATCGCTCGATGAACCGACAACCGTTAGGAAGAAAGGTCTCGGTTCTCGTGGTGATTACGAATCGGACGACGCAGTGTAGGACGACTCGTCATTCGGTGGACTGATAACATTGTCGAGGTCGCAGGAAACCGTTGGATGCAGGTGGCACAGGACCGTTGCAAATGGCATTCTCGTGGGGAGGCCTATGTCCAACAGTGGACGTTTAAGGGCTGATGGATTGATGGATGGATGGATGTGCCTTAATAAAAAATGCTAACATTCTATTATTTGTTTTAAATATGGGTGTTTTAATTTTGAATGTTTTATTGTATATTTTTCATTTCCTTTAATATTAGATATAATTAGCCTGTTGATAATGTAGACTTAGCTTCTGTGACTGACAGACTGAGACTGTACTTCTGTTCTAAAGTAAAATTTGCATATGAAATAATAATATTATTTCCTTTTCAAATACTATATGTTTATTTAAAAGGCTGTGCAAAGGAAACTAGTCGAACTCTTTGTTTTCTTGTTTGAGAATCCCTACGGGCATAAACTAGAGATGGGTAGTTAACGTTTTTAACGTTGAGCAAGGAATTTCACAGTTTAGATACTGTCGTTTAAGAGTTTCAGCGTAATCTATTGTAAAACTGCTTAACCAATTGATGAATATTTCTTCAAGCTTACTACCACCAAAACCTCCGAAAAATACGTATTTACTTAAAATTTTGTTCAACACTTCATCTTTTAGGTATGATAAATTAATTTATAAATCAGAAAATGCAAGAATTTACATCATCAAAGAACAGAACAACGTCTAACTGGATGGAGGAATAGCATTTTAATTGCGTCATTGTATCTAGCTCATCCGCCGATTGAATAATGTAGTTTATCATTTCATAGATTATTGGAATTTTGCTTATGAATCGAAACATAAACATACTCCCTTGTTTGGCTTCTGGCTAGCTGATAACTAAGATAACTAATAAAAATATGTAATTAAATGCATTTTATCATTGTTGGCAGTTCGACGAGATGTCGTTGGTTCAATAGCACAAGCATGCAAGTGGCGATAGTCGGGTAGTTGGGTACGTATCTTAGATCGGATTAAAAATTCTTATACAGTTTTCTTGGAGCAATTCCAAATAACAGATATAAAATCTGGTACTGTAAACAATAACTATTTTTTTGAAAATTATAATTGTTACGCTTGTATTTCGATTTCAATTTCCTTTCATAAAATTGCACTAAAGAAAACTTCCTATCGTAAATATATTTACACTGTAATCTTACTAAAAGTGCTTTCGCACAAAGACAGATATGGAGAATCACTATTAAGTCTGTCTGTGGGGCACAAAGTCAATTAAAATCTTTTCATGAATATAAATAACAGCACACACTTGTTAAAAGACGCTTGCAGATTTTAAGCAACGTCTTAATCACGGATTAATACATGATACTACGTAGCGACAATGACGCCATTTGTAATCTTGGCAACGAGGGGTAAGTACAGAAGTGAAGAGGGGAAATAAAAAACGTCAAGTAATATTTCCCCAATTTTCCATAGGTTAAAAAATGAGTTTGTTCGGTATACAGCCAATGTTCCATCATTCCTGACCGTGATAGACGTTCAATGAAGGCCTTACAGTTCTTCTAAAAAATATATAGTATCACCTAATTCCCGGACATCTACACTGAAAACAAGGTGTTCACGATTACATAGGTATCATTAAGATCTGTTGTTATTGCACACATTTACTTGAAAATAAGGCCTATAAGGTTAAAAAGATTTATTGCAAGAAATTACAATTATGAAGGTTCATTTGAAGCTATAATATTACTAGCATATAAAATTATATAGGTATAAATTAATTACTTTATTATTTTCATTGCATATAATTGCAAAATAAAATTCATTCGTGTGATAAACGATATTCTGCCTGAATGTGAAACTGAAACAAAACTATCTTATTTACATAATGGTTCCATTTAATTTATTTAATAATAATAAGTAATAATAATAATAATAACAATAAATTGGCGAGTCACCGTCTGCCACCGTTCAGCTCTTAACATGGGTTTGAAGGCAGACGACAGTTATAAATTCATAGATTTAAGATGAACCAGTCCACTAAACACCCACTCCCATATTTCATATATTAGATACCATCATCATACAATAGTTATACACTTACTGCTGACATTCCACGTATGTTAAGTGCAGACGTGGAATGTCATCGGTAGGTGTCCCATCCCAATATTTAGATTAAATTTCTCCAAAGGCCTCTGCGTGTTGGATCCATATCCCCATGTAAGCCTCCCAAAGGACCGGGCATCTTCCCTATGGAAGATCCCGTGAATTAAAAGGAGATACAATAATAATAATAATAATATAAGCCTTTATTCAGACAAAAAATAGTTACATAAAATAATTTAAATTAGTGACTCTGATGAGTCGTTGGCCTCCTCCATCTCTTTCCACTTTGCTCGGTTTAGCGCTGTCCTAGTCCATGTTTTTCCTGCTATTGCCTTTATATCGTCTTCCCATCTTCGAAAATGTCTGCCTCGTTTTCTTTTTCTATTTCTAGGATACCAAAACACTATTTTTTTTGTTCCATTTTTCGAAGTCTCTTATTGTATGACCTGTCCATTGCCACTTAAGTTTTCAAATTCTGGTCGTTACGTTTTCTATTCTAGTGCGATTTCTGATAGTTTGATTACGTATTTTGTCAGATTTTCGTATAATCAACATGCTTCGTTCCATTGCTGACTGGCAAGTTTCTAGTTTTTTATTTTGCGCTTTGGTGAGAGCCCAGGTTTGGCAACCATATGTTAGAACTGGTAGGACGCAGGTGTTGTAGAGTTTTGATTTAATGGACATCTTAATTTCTTTGTTCTTCATAACTTCTTTTAGTCGCCAGTAACAATTCCATGCTTTTCCGATTCTTGTGTCTATTTCCTTCGTCATTATTTTGGTATTTGAAATTTGTTGGCCTAGATAGGTGTATTCTGTCACATACTCGATCAGTTCTCCATTTATGATGATCGGGTCTTCTAGTGCATTTGTTAGTGCTTTGGTTTTGGATGTGTTCATTGTCAGACCTACCACGCGGCTTCCTTTTTCCAGATCTATGAGCATTTTTTGTATATGGTCTTTTGTTTCAGCGAATAATATAATTTATGTTTAAGGCGTACTGATTCAAATTTAGTTTTCGTAAGATGCCCTCTAAAACAAGTGTAAATAATTTTGGCGATAGCGGATCTCCTTACCCCTCTATTTATTTTTATTTCTTTCCCTTCATTTTCTAATTTTACTTTCGCTGTACTGTTGGCGTATATGTTTTTTATGATTCTGATGTACTTTTGTTCGACTCCTTGGTACTTGAGGCAAGTCCAGATGTACTCGTGTTCGATTGAATCAAATGCCTTGTTATAGTCGATGAAACTACAATAGAACGGCACTTTGTATTCCTTGTTCTTCTCAAAAATTTGTCTCACAGCATGTATATGGTCCAGTGTTGAATAGCCTGCCATAAATCCAGCTTGTTCCCGAGGTTGGTTGGTTAATTATTTAATTTATTTAAATAACTATAATTTACTGATATACGTAGATATTTGAAAATTTTGCTCGGTGGTCAAACAAAGTCACATATTATTCTAACAAAAGATTAATGTACTGCATTTCTAGAGATAATATCGAGCACATATGTGACTAGTCCTAAAACTGAGTAAAAAAGCCTTGCAATGCAACCTCTTCTCATTTCACCAATGCGTAATACAAACAAATTCGCTTCACCCAGCCTATAAATGTATATTAACGATCTTATGTGAGTTATAGTTGCTCTGCGAGGACACATCCGAAATCTTAAGCGATAAATAAACTGTAAACCCTTTAAAACATTCGTTGTCCCAACACAAATACTTGACGAGACTCACGACGACGTTACGCTCGCTCAGTAAAGAGCCTACACTGCCCATGCGGTCATAACCTAACTATTCACGGTCCCGTCCCTGCTGTTAGTATTACAAAGCTTTATTTTTTAATTTCTCTTTTTTGTGTTTGATAAGTCAACTAACAGCTCACTAACAGTTCGGGTAAAGTTGTCAGCTACTTACTACTACAACTTTACTAGAACTGTTAGTGAGCGCCGAGGGCTTTCAACCGGAGTTGTAATAACAAAGCGTGGTGCGAAATAGTTGTAAATAAAATTTCTCTTATTAACTCCAACGAATGAAAAGATGTCACGCAGACATATTTTGTCTCCCACGTCCAAGGTCTATATCCCACAAGAAATGTCCGTGGTCGAAGTGGCTTAACTTTTGCTGGGCTGAGAGCCCTCGCCGCCCACTCATAATTAAGGTAAAGCTACGAAAGCTATCTGCTGTTAACCACTAAAGTCCACACCAAAAAAAGATAAATCTAAATACATTTTACTAGTTAAGAGCTTTTCCGTGTGATGAAGGAATAAGAATACAATGGAACATTACAATCACCCTCTTTCCCGTAGTTGTCGTAAAAGACTAGATTAGATCTTTTGCGAATGACATCACTGCAAGAGAAGGTTAACTCGAAATAAAACCCTAGGCCAACGTAGCAGACGAAATGAAGACATCTAGAAAAGGCTCGTACCCAACTGTGGCCCAACGTATACGGGCTGAGAAGAATAAAGTGAAGGAATATGATATTTTCAGTGTACAATGTACCTCGTCATATATATATATATATCGCTCGTGTAACGATTACCACTCATTCTCTCGTTGAAGTGTTAGGATTAGCAATTAGTTTAACGAGTGCTAATAATTCGCTTATTGCTTGGTTTTATGGAAAATGAAAGTGATTGCGATGATTAATATTTCAGTGTTAAACATTAGAAACCATTTAATTGTTTCTTCTTCATATTAAAAAACCTTCATCTGCCAAAAATATACATGTACATATACATATATATATATATATATATATATATATATATATATATATATATATATATATATATATATATATATATATATATAATGTATATATATGTATATATATATATAATATATATATATATATATATATATATATATATATATATAATATATATATATATATATATATATATATATATTATATATATATATATATATATATACAATATATATATATATATATCTATATATAGCTTTTTTTTATTTATTTACGAACATGTGATTAAACTTCTAAATGGCTGCACCGAATTTGATGTGTTATTTGTCTGTATTCAGGTAGATTCAATAAGAGTTTAAATTAATAATTGAATTCTATAGGTGTTCGATCGTAATACGATCGATTTCCAAAATTCTAATTTTATTTTTTAATATTTCTACATATAGAACAGCATCTGTTGGGTCAGCTAGTCATCATTATCAACATCCTGCTCTTATCCTCGTTTCTTGGAGCCGACAGAATATATAATTCTCTTCTACATATTGCAAAAGTTACTGACAATAGTTTTATGATCGACCCCCAGCCTAACGTCGAGCATCATTCGGAATGCAATAGTTGACCAGGCGGCATCTGATGAAATTGACTCAGGTCGATAAAGCTCTTAATCCTCTTTTACGACACCCACAATCAATATAAAGGTTAATAATAGCCGTAGCCGCTACCAGACGGCTCTTTGGGTCAACTAGAATATAATAATAAAGATAATCGGTATGCAATCATAGTTATCTACAAATTTATTTCGGTAATTGAATTGATATCATTATAATAATTAACTATTTTTAAAATATTTCAATCAAGTCAAAATGCCATTTCAAATAAGTCAAATAGGTATTTAATGAAGGCAATTTTACCAACAAACTCATGGTCATTCCGAACATTGTTTAATTAATGTAACATTTGTAATTCCTTTGCATACCTAAAACATATGTCATTTTTTTTTCTTCTATGGCGTACGCGATTTGCGTATAGCCACAAACAAAGGTAAGGAAACAGGATATATTAGGAGTTAATTTTGGAACGAGGAATTTAGGAAAAGATCAGAAGGAAATAATAGATACATAATTAGATATATACTCATACTTTAATATCATTACGATTAATAAATATGTTTAATGAGTGATAAATATGGAAATTGTTAGTTGCTAATAATATAGGAATAGAAGATGGTAAAGGAATGTTATATGTATTCATAGTTTCATAAATGATGGTATTATCATAGAGAGGACAGGATAGGAAAATATGATTTAAATCACCATCATCGATACCACACTCGCATTTCTCAGACTGTACTAAGTGTAGTCTAGCAAGATGAACAGGTGTGCAAACATGTCCCAGTCTCATGCGTATAATACAGTTCGTAACTCTCTTGCAGAATTTCATCCTAGAGAACCAGGGATACCGAGGGATATCGTGTTGAATGCGATAATAATGTCTATCTTTATGTGCGCAACTTTTGGTATATATCTCCTGCCATGACTTTCTTAGAAATACATTGGCAAGAGATACCACATCGTGACTAAAGTTTTTATATGGGAATATATCACCATCTCTGATAGCCTCGTTTGCAAGCCGGTCAGCTATTACATTCCCAGAGATGTTGCAGTGACTGGGAATCCAAGCGAAAGAAATGATATATCCTAAATCTGTACATTTTGATAGTAAATTTCTAATGTCAATAATTAATGGAAATATAATTTTACTACTAAATGGATACCTATGTAGCGCCTGTAAAGCACTTTTAGAATCGGTAAAGATAACAGTCTTATGAAGCTTAGCCAATAAAATATATTCCACTGCTTTATAAAGCCCGTAGCACTCCCCAGTATAAACTGAAGATTCAGGAGTAAGTTTGATTTTCTGTATGATATTATATTGTGAATGAAATACACCAACTCCCACATTACCCCGAGATGAATGTTTAGATGAATCTGTGTATATGTGGTGCCGGTCGGCCCATAGTTGGTCTTTCACTAAGTTAAAATTAATGTTTGCGTCTATGTCATTTTTACAGATGCCAACATCTAATTTTATATCTGGAAAGGTTGTCAATGCATCAAAATTAGCATTAAAGAGTGGGTGCACTGTATAATTAAAAGAGGGGGTCAGTAAACCTAAGAATCTCTGATAACTTTGAACTAAGCAAGGAAGAGCTTTATGTGTCCAGTAGCTTGATCTAATTATGGAATTATGTAGGTCTTGTAATTTGGTGCGTAAGGGATGTTTTGTGAATTGAAAACAGCGAAATAAATATCTATGCGACAGATATTGGCGTCTCAAATCTAGAGGAGATTCGAGGCACTCCACTTGTAAACAGTTTATAGGGCTAGACTTCATTGCTCCGCAAATCAACCTTAACCCTTTAATTTGAACAGTATCCAATTTTGTGAGCCCAGTCTTATTGCTTGGTAGAAGCAAGAAAGAAGCATAATCAAGAACACTTCTAATCAATACATCGTAAATAATTTTCAGGGAAAAGGGGTGAGCCCCCCACCAGACTCCTGAAAGGCATCTTATAATGTTTAATAAACGCTCACACTTAATAGCAATATGTTCGCAATGAGGAATACCTGATAGCTTGGAATCTAAAATTACACCAAGAAATTTGGTATGGTCTTTTTGAGTTATTTGTGAATTACTAAAAAAAACAGAAACTAAAGGGGGTGATTTCATACGGGAAAAGGGAATAATCACACTCTTGGAAGCAGATATTTCAAGTCCATTCTCATCTAACCAATTTTCTAGCAAAGAGAGTGAATAAGATAGAGTGTTTGATGCCACTTGAACATTATAATGAGAGCAATAGACAAGTAAGTCATCAGCATATTGAAGGACATTGACGTCTGGGCCTAACGATGACTCTAAATCATAGGTGTATATATTATATAAAATAGGACTAAGTACTGAACCTTGTGGCAATCCTCTACTAACATGACGAGATGTGGTGCAACCGTTTAAAGTAATATTTATACATCGATCTGATAGCATGTTAACAATAAAATTAGATAATAAATCCGGAACATTTAAACATTTAAGTTTCTTGTAAAGAATAGAAATTACTACATTATCATAAGCAGCCGTGATATCGAGAAATGCGGCAATTAAGCATTTATTTTCTGATAAAGCAAGTCTAATGTCTGTAATTAAAATACTTAAATTGTCTATTGTTCCTCTGCCGCGTCTAAATCCAAACTGGTTATTACTTAACAAGTTGTTAGTTTCTATATACCATTCAAGACGGTTTTTAATTAGACGTTCAGATATTTTCATTAACACTGAGGAAAGTGCAATAGGACGATATGAAGAAATATCAGAAGGATCCTTATTAGGTTTAAGAAAAGGCACTACATCTTGACTCTTCCAGGATTGAGGGATGTGACTGGAGGCAACAATCTTATTAATAAGATTAAGGAAATAAGAGAGAGCAGGATCACTGAGGTGGGAAATAAAGGAATACGGAATCCCATCAGGTCCAGGAGCCGAATCTTTAGTATCAGAAATTACTACTTTTAATTCACTAAGAGTAAATGGACTACTTAAACCGGTTGTATCTGATAGAGAAGGAAGTAAAATAAACTCAGGGACATTAGGAGGAGCATTATAGCTGCAGTGCATTCAGCATCCCACCATGGAGGTGAGGGAATAAGACCGGAAGTCTTGGTCTTTTTTGGAAACACTTCATCTGCTATTTCTAGTAAAGTCATAGTAAGTGCTTCAGCACAGATTTCTTCATTTTCACGTTGAATATCAGGTAATGAAGATATTTTAAATTCAATTTTTTCTTTATACAGGTTCCAGTCTGCTTCGGCTAATCTATACTTTAGCCGTGGCAAAGGTTTTTGAGGTAAATTATGAGAAAAAGGAAAAGAAAGTATAAGAGGGAAGTGATCACTACCAAAAGAGGAAGATAATACTGACCAGGTTAATGAGGAAGATAGATTTACAGAACAAATAGATAAATCAGGGGCACTAATGCCTTCATTAGGCGCTGTACGTCGAGTGGGAGTGCCATCATTTAAAATACATAAATTTTGGGCATCTAACATTTCCATAATTGAATTTCCAAATGAATTATTAGTAGAGCTTCCCCAAGACTGATGTTGGGCATTAAAATCTCCTAATAAAATGCAAGGTTTTGTTACATTTAGCACAATGTCATTAATTTCATAGAAAATATTTGAAGAAGGGTGGGGAACATACAGGGAAATGAAGCAAATATTACTGATAACAGCTGCAATTATAGAGAAATCGTTGCTATGGGATGGAATAGGCAAATAAGTATAAGATATGCCATGTTTAATAAGGAGGGCTACACCTCCATATCCATCATTACGGTCTTCTCGTAGACAAGTGTAACCAGGCATCCTAAAATTGGATGATGGTTTTAGCCAAGTTTCTTGTAAAGCAATAACTTGAGGGTGGTATGTATTAATTAAGTGAACAAGATCAGATTTTTTTGAAAGAATACTTCTACAATTCCATTGTGTAATCTGAGTTAGATTGTCCATTATTAAATTGTAGATGAGAAAGAAGTGAAAAGATAGGTGCAGCGTTGGACGGTGTAAGTGTACTAGACTGAGACAATAATTTGATAAGCATCAAAATAATTTCAGTGATTGAGGCCGTTGTGTTATTGTTAAGATTGAGAGCACATCCATTATTACTGGATGACTCCATGTTATAATCTTTAGTAAGAGCTCTATGTGCTGCTACATCATATCCTTTTGATTGGTGGGGCTTATAAGGACCTGTGGGTTTGGTGATAACTGTTTTCTTATATGAGCGAGACAGAGAAGGATGGTGAGAATGCTGTACATTTTGGGTGTTGGTTAAATCATGATTATTGCCAGGAAGTTGTGATTGTTTTTGTGTATTGCTTATAACGGCATCAGCATAGGATATTTTTGAAATGGTGGAGTGTAGCTTAGAAGCTTCAAAATAGGAAATGCAGTTATTAGCCATACTTTCTTTGATAGCTTTCTGTCTCTCAAATTCCAAACAATTTTTGCTAGTAGCTATATGATGGCCTTTACATAGACAGCATATAACATGTTCCTCATCAACATTACATTTCTCTCCTGAATGTCCATCTCCGCATCTATAATATCTGGGAATAGAACGACATTGGCTTTTCACATGCCCAAATCGACAGCAGTTATAGCATTGAATTGTGGGAAATATGTACAAATCAACTGGCAGTGCAGAGTAACACATAAATACTCTTTTAGGCAGTACTTGGCCATCCAATGTTAAGACTACCGACTCAGTACACTTTAAAGAAGTAATCCCATTTTCAATTACCTTTCTTTTCAAACGCCTTACCTTTAAAATGGGACTACAACCAATAGGCACTGAAATATTATCTATTATGTCTTCATCAGACCAGTCAGACGGAACTCCTCTCACTATACCTAAGCGAGTTACAGTAAAAGATGGAACAAAGGTCTTATAGTTTGCTGATACTAAATTTTGGTTATTAATAAAATTATTTGCTGCTTTATAGTCAGAGAATGATATTGATAATCTATTTCTTCCAATACGTTTCAAGCTACCATTTATAACACATGGAAATGCATTACTTTTCAAGAATTTACCAAATGTAATTGGATGCAGTGTTGTACCATCATTTGGAGAGTCTTGGTTGCGCTGAATATGGACTACATATGGAGTTGCAACCGATTGCTGATATAACAGTCTTGCAACAGGTTGGGGTGCAATGTTTGTCGAGCTATTATCAACTACATGAGACTGAGACGTGGAGGGAATTGATGGTGTATTAACAGCATTAATAATATTCGAATTATGCTCAGTAGAACATTGACAATCCTCATCTCTTACTTTTCTATCCTCGCCGTAGCGTCTCTTAGATCTTTTTTTATTGCAATGTTTGCACGTACGAATTGCGGTGCGTTTTCGTCTAACAACACCATCATGAGAATAAGATGCATCAGTATCAAGACTAGTGCAATCATAAATACTTACAACATGACCTACTTCAGGGATGGTCCCCCCAGGATCACCTGGGGGGTCCATATCCGATAAATAGTTTAAAAAGACTTACCCTATTGTAGCAGCAAGACACTACACAATACACTACTTAAAATAAACTAAATATACATAAATACAAAGAATGTGCTTCTAACTGATCAAATTCTATTAATAATATAAGAATAAAATAATTTTATAATTAAAAATCCAAAAACACGTTCGAACCAGACAACTGTTTCCCGCGCTTTTTCAATATGAATATATGTCATTCTTAAATAAGAATGACATTTATTTCTTCTTCTTCTTATATATTGGCAATTAGCTACTTATACGAGCTGTTGGTGCCAGTGTCAAGTTATAAATATTATTTATTATTTTCACGTTTTTAGTCTTTCAAGTTAGTCATTGTCTAAGCCAAATTGTCGCCATTAACAGTGCAATGGC
Organism: Lymantria monacha; assembly: GCA_905163515.2. Taxonomy (NCBI): domain Eukaryota; kingdom Metazoa; phylum Arthropoda; class Insecta; order Lepidoptera; family Erebidae; genus Lymantria; species Lymantria monacha. The sequence goes on from LR991082.1 coordinate 23,856,883, forward strand.
CACACTGTTAACGGAATCTTGTGGGAATTTTGATGAAAAACGAAAACGTTGTAAAGCACTTTTATATGATATTCACTACATCCCAGTAGTTCCGCCGCTTCATATTACATAAAATGCCATCAAAATTATCTAATATAACAAGTTAAAACACTAAGATATCGAATATAATACAAGAGCACCACATGACGTTTTCAAATTCCCGTCAAAATCCTACATTTATTTCAAGTTTACATCAAGAAATGTCCTGAATGTAATCATATATACTTTTTTATAATTAAAATAGCTACGGATTTATTTTGTAGGTATATATGATCACTATAATCTTTTTCGTTTCACACTCCCGAGGGAAGGGTAATATAATACAACACGAGCATAAATAAATTAGATAATTATGATAAGAGAAATTTTAATAGTCTTTGATTATTTCTCATCCTTTTTTATTTCTTTATTTTAACTGCTTACATGATACACATCTTCAGATTTTTCAAAAGTCAGGTTATATGTAATTGTATTTTTTTTTAATTTTATAAACTTTTTTATACAGTTTCTTTTTTAAATTATTGTTTATAAATTATTATTTTTTATGAGACAATGAAGTAAGAGAAGGCAAACTCGGAACAAAACCCTATACCAACATGCCTGGCCAGTGTGGTATAGTAGGTCAATTTCCCTCCCATTATGGAGGAGGCTCGAGCCCAATAGTGGATTATGAACTGAGATAATGATGATGACGATGATAAGACAGTGAGATTGTGGCTATCCATTCGTATGGTATCGGACCAAGAATACATGGGTGTCATTTAAGACAATTAAATAACATAAGTACACACACCACTAGTTTAAAAGTAGAGCTTAAAATAAAACCTTATAAAATCCCGTCTGGCCAACAACGGTTTGTAACAGGTTATTTTATATGCCGCCATATTCGCTAATCCTTTAGTACACCCTTATTAATTTAACAAGATTTTGTTAGTTTTTTCACATTTACTCCTATGAATAGCAAACAAAGATCCTTCTCACTAATTGCAAAAAAAAAAAATTAAAAGCTATGTAACGAACTATTTTCTTAAATAGCTTATTGGTAGTTATTGAAATTAACGCGTTTAAACAAATATTTCTTCAGATTTATAATAGTAATAGAGACATGGGGTCGGCGCAGAAAGTTTTCTTACTTTATACCCAAATGAAACAATAGTACAACATGCTTATCTATTACTAAAGTTACTTACCTCAGTGTTATCTATTTGCCGAGCAACCTTCTGTCCTAAATAATCATTGACGTCATGAATAATCATTCCGAAAATGCCACTAGACAGTAATTCACACAAGTCGAATTAAAATTATTCGCGCTCTACATTTGTAAGCATTATTTGATTTCATAGTATTCCTGACAGAAAGACACTTCTCAATAAAGAAATACAGTCGTGGTCAACTAATTAGGGACAATCTCTAGTTGAGTCAAATTGTAAATATTTTTTTTATTTTGCAACGAGCCTTAATAATCCATATCTTTTACATGTAAGTATAATTAGTCATTGATGTGCCCGATTATACAAACAAAAACAACTTCTTAAACATAAACCTCTTTACAGTATAGCTGATAGATTACCATAGTGCTATTTGTTCAAAGAATGCTGGCTGGCTATTTAATTAGGGGCACTGAAGTATCGCGTTCTAATTTCAAAATTTGAATCTCAATACTTTTTTATTTCTTCTCTTATTGTTTTTAAATGTTTTGTGGTAGTTTTGGCGGCAATCCAGATTTAGAATTTTAAGTTTTGAGAATTATTTTGAAGAAAAATGGGCAAAAATGAGCGTGGTTGGTCATACCAAAGCATAGCCCAACATTTAAATTGTACAAAAACTATGGTATGCAATGCAGTGCAACATTTCAGGCGTTATAACACAGCTTTAAATGTGTCTAGAACAAAAAGATCGAGAAAAACAACTCCGCAAGAAGATAGAATGATAACCAGGTTAGCTAAGAAAGATCCGTTTCTAGGCTCTATTTTAATAAAGCACGAAGTATTTGGGGCAGACGAAAGAGCAGGTGTATCAGCGAGGACCGTTCGACGACGTCTAGTAGAAGTAGGGTTGTTCGGAAGAGTGGCTCGCAAAGTACCGTTGTTGAAGAAAGAACATAGAAATGCTCGTTTGGCGTTTGCCTGTAAATATGGACATTGGACCTACGGCCAATGGCAACATGTATTATTCTCTGACGAGACCAAGGTTAATTTGATTTCTTCAGATAGAATGCAATATGTACGGCGTCCTGTAAAAGCGGAAATGAATCCAAGATTCACAAAAAAAAACAGGTGAAACATGGCGGTGGAAACATTAAAATGTGGGGTTCATTTTTTGGACGTGGTGTGGGACCTGTGAGGAAAGTTCAGGGTAACTTAGACCAACACCAATACAAGGCAATATTGGAAGAAACTATGCTTCCCTATGCTGAGGAGCATCTCCCTATTATATGGACGTTTCAGCAGGATAACGACCCGAAACATACCGCCCGTTCAGTCAAGTCGTTTCTTACCAGTCAGTCAGTATCGGTGCTAGATTGGCCAGCAAATAGCTCGGACCTCAACCCAATTGAGCACCTTTGGCACGAAATCAAGAAAAAGTTGCCACTTATCATACTACAACTTTAGATGAACTTAATGAAGCTTTTTGTGAGGCATGGGCAAACGTTTCTGTCGAAACATGTCAGGAACAGATAATGTCCATGCCACATCGGTGTCAAGCGGTAATTACTAACAAAGGTTTTGCTATTGGGTATTGATTTTACACGTAATAAAATGGAGCTGTTAAAGATATTATAATACTGCAGATTATTAGTTTTGTTTAAACTTTTAATAACGTTAACTCTATTTTTCATTATACTTTACTGTCCTTAATTAAATGTCCAGCTACAGAATTGTACCTTAAAATTTAATACATGTTTAACCTTTGATATTAAATACTTTTATCTATTTATTTAATCTTTTATTTACAGCTATTTATAGCATAATAATCAGACCAAATTATGCAAATAATAGGTGTTGAGAAATCAATAGGGTTTTATATTTATATGTACATAACCGGTTATAGCTCTTCACTATCTTGAATGTCCCTAATTAGTTTACCACGACTGTATATTCTTATCCGTGCTCAATAAAGAAATATATTCTTATCCGTGTGATGCAATAACATTATACAATATTACAATTTCTATTCTTAGTACGTACATCATCCCTTTCTTTCCCACGGGTATTGTACGAGTATAAGTGGACTAAGGGAGTAATACCTTGACCCCGTTCACCTCTATCTGCACAATACACGCTGAATGACGCGAATGACGCAATTCCTGTTCTTGTTTGTTACCTATAAACTTTGTTATTTGAAGTTTAGTACTGTTTAAAATTCTATATTAATTATTGTCAGATGGATATTGCAACGAACTTTTTTATATGAAGTAAAGAAAACATTTAATTTTCTTTAATTAGAAGTGTAAATTGAAATAAAGTTAGGTTTCACCCAAATATCTTTTGAGAGCTACATCTGTAAACTTATCTTCTACCAGACACAGCCTTGTTCTTGCTGATTTTTTATAAGTAAACAGTCACGATGTCTCGGATATTTTACAGTTCACGAAATGAATACTTTAGTGCTGTGTAGTAGCAGCTACGAATACTACCAACCCTTACTTTGGTCGTGGATGTCGTAAAAGACAACTAAGACCTTTACATTGACCTGAGTCAACGCCACCTGATGCTGTTTGCTCATCAGTTACATTCCCAAGGAGGGTTGACGTCAGGTAGGCGGCCAGTAATAAATTTATTGCCAATAACTCTTGTAATATGTACGAGTACATATTGCGTTGATCCCAAGTAGTTCGGATAAGAGCAGGAAAATTATGAAACGAATTTGGTATTTCACGTCAGCAGCCAACATTACTGCTGACAGATTTTATATATCGATTACATTTTTAATTATTAATATTAATTACCAATGAGCAAATTATTGCTATGATACAAATTATAGTTATGATGAAAATTTTCTATTTACCATAATGAACGCGAAAAACGTATATAAAATTTTATTAATTGTATTGTTGTTCCATTTTTTTTTTATGTTCAAATAACTAGATTGCCTTTGCGTCGTAATAATAAAGTAAACATAGCGAATTATTAAGTATTTTAAATGTTCAATACAGCACGTGTACAGAAAACTTTTCAGTCACCAGTCACATGCATACATTATTAAGACTAGCAGATAAAGATCACGTACATCATATTTGAAAATATCATATGACTATTCACAAGATATTTTGCATAATATTATTTGTGCAGTTATGTTGTTCTTTTATAGACACGGGATTTTATAGCGACAAGTTTGTCGTACCTTCGCCATTAGCAGCCTTTAATTGTACTTACATACTTCTAAATGTTTTAGCATTAAAGAGCTACTACATAATAAAATTATATTAAAATTAAAAATTACATCGTTTTAAACTTTTTTTTGTTTGCCAAACATTTAAGTATCTGACTATAGAGATGATAACTGCACAAATGGCCATAATAGAGTTTAGATACCTGTTCTCCCATTCGAGCGCCATAGATTCAATCAGCACTTTTTGCATTTTCGGAGTCTGGATGTAATTTTTATCCGGTGATTGTATGTTTCTTAAGTCCCCTGCGATACAAGGAGTCATTTTAGTTGCAGGGTGCTGTTTAAAAATTAATTTTAGATTCAAAAGGAGTAAATTATAACAATCGAGCAGCTGCTCTTTGGCTAAGGCAAGGTCGTTACGTTATCTCAATTTGATCCCGATTAGGTGGAACTAAAATTAAAAAACTGCTTGTCCATTCAGAAATATAGACATACATATAAACATAAGAAAACTACTAAAAATATAAAAAAGTAAAACTACTTACATAGATTCACAGAAACCGAAATGTCTGTAACTTTATAGAAACAAGATATATGTCATTTCCAGAATTGTGTGCTCAATAACTCGACAAAGACTCCTTTCAATTGGAAAGTGGGTACTGTCATGGTTCGTAGTGGTTTGATATGACGATTAATTTTATTGATTGAAATGTGTCTAGCCTGAACACATATACAATATACGTATCTATGTATACCTAACTACTTATAGAGTACATAGGTTGCTACTTTAAATATTTTAATTATATTATATACTTTCGAATACTCTCACATTAGTCTCGATGATAGACGAATTTATATTATTTAGTTTTTCAAACATTATTTCTGAAACTTTATACTTTTTAGTAACTTTCTTAACTTATTGTTAGGCACTATTTAGTGTAAACTTTGGACACTTTAATACTCATATCTTTTCCGTGTGGTGACGGAGTAAGAATACTATTCACCACCCCATTTCTTACGCGTGGGTGATCGTACGAGACGACTAAGGGATATAAAACGCATATAACATCTATGCGAAAGAAGGAAAACTTTGAACAAACCCTATACGTCTGACAGCGCGGTATAGTAGGTTAATTTCCCTTCCATTAGGGAGGAGGCCCGAGCCCAACAGTGGAACCTTTATGGGCTGTGATGATGATGATGATGTTGAATACTCATACCGTTTCGTGTTCATTATTATAATAACTAATGATCTAGTTACGCTGTATATAACTAAAACGTATGATTTCATGTTAGAAGTGGATTAAGGTTAGAAGAAAAAAACTGTAACATAAATGATAGTTTATATTGAAAATATATTTAAAAATATATATGTACACGCTACTATGAACAAGAATAGATCTAAGAGTTGCTGTGACACAATACTACTCGTTCAAACATTGTCAATAAAAAATTCAGTTAGAAACGCTTGCCCATTCAACTCGATTATTTGTTACGTGGTCTTTAAATGTTTTTTTAGTTTTGAGCTGTGTGGTAGCGGCTACGAATACCTACTACCAACCCTTACTTTGCTCGTAGATGTCGTAAAAGACGACTAAGAGCCTTATAACGACCTGGGCCAACTCCATCTGATGCCGTTTGGTCAACAATTACATTCCGAAGGTTGACGTCTGGCAGGCGGCCGGTCATAAAACCTATAACTTTTACAATATGTGCTATGAAAGAAGCAATGGTTCTGCACTTCTGCCCAACGGTAAAAGCTCATAATGAACAATAACCTTCTAATCGCATCATACACACAGCATCACCTTATTGCGAGTTAGCTCGGGTTTTGCCATAGTCTGCGATGCTTGACCGACGTGATTAAAGTCGCGACCTTTTTCGCACGTTCTTATCGTACATGATCGACTTTTTATCACCAGTTATCAATCTCATCAAAAATAGTTCAGTTATCTTACGTCTCAATAAAGAAACGAAAATGAGTACACGATTCGTAAGGTTTCATTCGGTGAGCTTTTTCTTTTGCATACCCAGCTTTTTTCAAATGGATCAAAACTATTTTGTGGTCAATTCTCAGAGATCTGAGACTACGACGTAACTATTGATAGGTATGCCGATCTTGCCCTACTTTTTCAAAAATGGCATCCATTTTATCAGTGACATCGAGTTCCATCTTTGACATCAAAATTCCTGGATTGAAAACGTTTAAACCAACTTTGTGCTACTTTAATGACACTGCATTAAGTCCATAAACGTCACAATTTGCGTCGCGGCTTGCGTTGCATATATGCTTTTTTGTAAAAAAAAAATTAAACCATAGAATTTCTTCATTAGATGCACTCATTTTAACAGAATGAAAAACAAATGAAAAACACGGCGGGCAACAAGATTTTACTAAACTGTTTCTTTTTTGAAATCTATTTTTTTATGGTATGCAAACCAGCCAGATACAACTAATACAGCCAAAGAGATTTTATTAAAAGTTTATACAGACTATATATCTGTCTGCCAAAAGATATTTTCTCCGACCTATTACATAGAAAATTTTATATTCATGGGGCCACTGCACATATCAAATCTTGCGCTATAACATACATACATATACTTGTCTATATTATTTATATATTATATTTTTAGTCACATAGAATGTAGCACAAGGTGGTCACCAGGATAGATTGTGTAATTCCATGGAACACCTCTCGAAATGCACGATAAAAATACAATAAAAACAACGCTGTGTACAAAATACCGTTATTTTGAGCTTCAAGGCCTGGTTTAACTAATTGTTTATTTTCTGTTAGCCAGATTATATCAGATTCATATTTACAAATATATCGCACAAAATGGTTTATCTAAACAAAGTTATAACTATGACATTTTATTTTACTTTATAAATAAATTGGATAATTTCAATAAGTATATCGAATATCTCGCCTCGATCACAAATTGTAAATTTAACCACTATCTGAAGATGTCGCTAATATTTGTTAAGTGAAATTAATTAAAACTTTGATTAGAAATAGCAACACCGTATGGTATCCCTCTCAATTTTAAAAATTAACCTATATATAGTTGTGCCTTTCTACGTTTCATTGAATGTCCCCTAAGAGACAAACTACTTAGTGAAGAGGGTTTTTGTATAATATAACGCAACGTTTTGTCAGATAATAGGAATAGTTAGAAGTCGTTTTCATAAAGGACAAGATGAAAAAGGATTAGAACAAGGCCTAAGGCTTGCTTTCTGTGAACCAAAACACGTGTTCCCACATATATTACAAAATACACATATATGTATAAATTTACAACTGATAAGTTGCTTGAAGATTTATAATTTTGTGATCAACTCAAAACTAGCTGAAAATGTCACTATAAGACAATAAAACGCTTTTATAACTGCATACCGTATAGGTAACACATAGTAGCAGAAAACCCTTTGAATTCGCACGAGTACACAATTCAGGATTATATAAAACAACAATAATATGAAATATAAACGTAAATGCTAAATTCCATAAACTGCTTTCAAGTTGTGAAATGTTGAAATCATTTCCGCCACGCGGTGAAGGCCCGGAATGTTCAATAGTACCCAGAATCCTTAGAATTGGAAGGAAATGAACAAAACCATTTAATTTTACCTCTTTTTTATTAGGTTGCTTTGAGCGTATTCGGAAAGAATTTGGTAATTAGTTTCAACTTACTGTGCTCGCAGTTTCAAGTACGTTTTTTTATTTTGAAACCTGACTGTAAGTTCATGGGATTACGTACTGCGAACAATAAAATAGTAAACATCTAAGCCTTATGGTAGTAACTACTTATAAAATAATTTTATATACATTATAGAGAAAAATATCTCTTTGAAATTTATTGTGCCTTTCTTAGCTTATTTTATTCTTACAAAATATTAGTAATACTGCCAGATCTTCTCTGTGACTAATATTTTGGCTGTGTGGTAGCAGCTTCGAATACTACCAACCCTTACTTTGCTCGTGGATGTCGTAAAAAATGACTAAGATCCTTATAACGACCTAGGCCAACTCTATCTGATGCCGTTTGGTCAACAATTACATTCGTCATACGTCAAAAAATACATACAGAGGGTTGACATCTAGCAGGCGGCCGGTTATAAAACTATTGCTAATAATACTATGAAAGAAGTGCACATATTGTATCAACCCCAAGTAATTGGGATAAGAGTAGGAGAATGACGACTGCCAGATCTTCTCTAATAATGGAGTGAAGAATATCTTTGTGATCAAGTGATCATATAGAAAGAGTCATTTATTTATATCTAATGTATTTTGAAAAAACTATAAAATTGACATTGTAAATATTGTATTCAGTTTACATATTATGTTTCACGATTTTGACTGTTAACGGGTTCCATGTAAAAGATAAGATATATATCGCCACTCACGATTTTATAGATAAATAAGAGAAACAATAAATAATGTTGAAAAAATATATTATGCTCAAACCTTTACCGATTTATGCGCCACATGCTTTTTCTTTTTTTTTGGGTTGGCTATAGTCCGGCACATGCCGCCCGTTCCGTCCCGAGGCGACAGAAGGGCAGCGCGTTACCTCATAACCCACCGTATTCCTTCCCTTTCGCTCCCCATTGGGCAGGCCACTGGTATCGCTTCCTTGCCATCCGTGGCTAGTCCGACTGGTTACCCTTTCGGGTACCATCCCCCGTCGATGCCCCAGCTAACTGCCGGGGCGTCGCCCTCACGCGGTATGCATCACATGCTAGGAAAACCTAATAAAAAAATAGTTTCTTTCAACTTAACATTACCGATGCGATGTCTATGGCCGATTTATATGCCATCTTCGGAATATATTATATAAAGCCTATATACATGTATTCTGACGCATAATAAATCTCTATTAAGTAATAGTATAACAAATACATAATAGAATAATAATACAGTTGTTTATAAAAACCAAATACGAGCGAAAAATGTCACAAGTGGCATTCGAACTCACACCTATTGGAAATCCGACCCAATCGTGCTGCTACTTACACCACTGTGAACTATTATAAGACATACATTTTTTTTATAAATTTGTTTTTTTATGACATTTGTTTTTATAAATAATCAAGCATATTAAATGTTAAATTTCAGTAATTTTAATAACAAGGTTGTTTCATCGTTTAATACAATTCTAACTTTTTGTTTTTTTGTGTGACTTAGTTGTTAGCCTCAGATGGCTATGACAACTTTACCCGGACTGTGGAGGAGCGCTGAGGGCTCTCAACCCGAGACAATTCTAACTGCAAAGTTTGAAGTATTAAGCCTGTGCAATGTGTCAAACATTGTCGGGTAGATGGCACACGTCTCCTTAAAAGACGTAAATATAATACGAAACGAGAATTGAATGTCTTACAATAGTTCACGTAAGTGGCAGCACGATTGGGACGGATTTCCAGTAGATGTGGGTTTGAATCCCACTTGTGACATTTTTCACTCGTATTCAGGATTTATAAATAATCAAGCATTTTAAATGCTAAATTTCAGTAATTTAAATACAGTTGTTAAGAAAACTTAAGTAATAGTTTATATTGAATATGTGGAATTATTAAAAATTATTAAATTCCTAAATAAGGATTTGATCTAACCGGGTTGAGAGCCCTCAGCGCTCACCCATAGTCCGGTTAAGCTATCAAAGCCCTCTCGGCTAACAGCGATCGCAGTGGATACGTTTTAGTGGGTATCCTAGCCCCGAGGCTAGCGAGTCCCACACTCCCCGTTCCGGTGGGTGGTGCGTAATAGCATTTCGAACCACTGTGTAATAAAAAAAAATAAAAAAAGATTTGATCTGACCAAATCCTATTAAGGAATTAGAAATGTAATATTCAAGAATGAGTAATATTCAAGAATGAGTAATATTTAGAATTATTACATACATACATACCATCACGCCATGTCCCTTGCAGGGTAGGCAGAGAGAACAGAGTGCCAGAGAACTCTATCCTTGCATACTTCACTCGCTTCCTCAACATTCATAATTCTCTTCATACACGCTCGCCGGTTTCGGAGACTCTTGACTCCACCTTCTTTCAGTACATGACCGATCTGGTCTAGGTAGGTTAGTCTCGGTCTCCCCCGGTACCTACATCCTTTCACTTTCGCATTGCACTCGTATATCTTCTTAACCAGACGTTCGTTCGGCATTCTTGCCACATGTCCGAACCATCGGAGCATTCCCTTTCGCATCTTTACACCAATGCACAACACTGGACTGGACAAACACTGCGTTATGTATTGCTACACGTGCCTTCTGGCTGAGGTGGTGGCTACCGAGAAGTTGCCCCAACGCTCCGTTCACTCTATTTCCCGCATTCACTCTTTGCTCTATATCAGTGGTGTACCTTCCGTCTCGGCTAAATCCACATCCAAGATATACAAATTCATCCACTTGCTCCAGTACATCATTACCTATTGTTACTCTTACATCTGTTCTGGCTTCATCTCTTTCAAAGACCATTATTTTGGTTTTGCTCACATTCACACGTAGACCCCTTTTCTTACAATCTTCTGCCATTGTGTCCACTAGGGTCTGCAGGTCAGTCGCTGACTATGCCAGCAGTTCTGCATCATCTGCATAGAGCAGAGCAGTGACCACTGAGACATCTGGACTCCCACATTCATATCGTTCAACCTTTGGAGACATTTATCCAGATATATGATAAACAGCCTGGCTGACAGAACGCACCCCTGCTTAACGCCGATATTGACGTCAAACCAAGGCGACATTCCATCATCCAGCCGCACACATGCTCTACAGCCCATGTAACTGGACTGCACAGCCTGTAGCAGGTTACCGTTAATACCATACTCCGGTAAAATGTCCCAAAGTTCCTTTCGTACAACCGTGTCAAATGCTCTCTCCAGATCTATAAAACTGCAGAAAACCCTCTGACCTAGAGCCAGATGCTTCTCCACAATGTTGCGCAGAGAGAACACTTGATCCATGCATCCTTTTCCACTCCTGATACCTCCTTGTGTCTTACACAGCAAACCATCGGACACCATCCTCATTAGGAATTATTAATTGTAATATTTAGGAATTAGTAATTCTATGAATTTATATTTTTTGCGTCTTGATTTTTTTAGATATATAAGAAGCCGGAGTTACTTTCTATGACTTTAGCTATGTGCTAAGTGATTTTGATTTGCAACAGGTGGGACTGTATCAGGGACATTCAGGGATTAGTTAGAACAATCAAATAGCAGATGGACAAACTTAAAATACTTAAGTTTTTTTTTAATAATAACATTTAAGAGCAGCAAAGGAGTCACAATATTTTTTAAGCAGGCCGATGGACCAGAATTGAGCATTCATACAACTAGTTATCAAAAGACGTCACACATAAAACCTTTGCCAATAACTTTTGAAATATGTACGATGGAAGAGGAGTACATACTGCTTCGACCCCAAATATATTTTTTTATTGCTTATGGTGGCAAACGAGCAAGCAGCACACCTGATGGTGAGTGTCACTGCCGCCCATGGACCTTTGCAATACCAAGGGTATAGCTAGGCCTACCAATACAAACCCCAAACCCACACAGTTGGGCTTCCGGCTCTCTCGCTTACCGAACGAAGTGCATTGCCATTACTCGGACGTCGATCTTCTGCGAAAGTGTGGTACTACCCCGGACGGACCGGTCCGTAGCTGTGGACAGAGAACTCACAGCGTGATCCTACCACTAATAGTAATAATCGGGATAAGTGCAGGATAATGATGATGACGTGTCGACTCTCAACCTTAGAGTTTAACTCAACCTTGAAAAGTCATAATCTGTGTTCGAAATCAAATCTCTTCTACTGGATCACGTATTTAAACAATATAGATAAAACAAAAACTTTGTAATCATTTTTTTTATGATTAAAAACGAACATCAGTTGATTCTACGAACAATTTAGTTAGCAGGAAAATATTTGCTACACCGTTTATAACTTATTGTTATCTTTATTCTGGTTTTATACTTTTTTATTGGGATGATGTAATCGTATCTTTAAGCAATTTATCGTTTAGGTTTGATTAGTGTAGTATCTAAGACACATACATACTTACCTAATAAAATATTAAGTCAAACAATTTTTACGGATTTTATCATGTTTCTTCATGGTCGTCTTGACCACGATGACTTGTTAAACTCCAAATCCTCGAATAGTTAGCGTTATTGAAAAGGATTTTATAACTATAATATTGTTTTTTAATTTTAAACTATGTCCTTTTTAGGCCGTAATATATTCTAATATAAGTAGTAGATATTACTGCTAAATAACGATTTTTTTTCGTGTGATGACATAGTAAGAATACAATTCACCACGTCTTTTTTTGCCCGTGGGTATCATAAAAGTCGACTAAAGAATATAATATGCAAATAACATCTATACTAGAATAGAAAAACTCGAAATAAAACCCTATATATCGTCTGAGCAGCATGGTATAGTTGGTCAATTTCCCTCCTATTCTTCAGAATCGTGTTGTTGGGCTCAAGCATCCTTTAGGATGCTCAAGCCCAGGAGTGAGACGCCTATGCAATGAGCTGAGATGATGAATGAAGTGAATGAAATAATAATGACTCCGTGTGGTGACAGGCTTAGATGAAATATTTCCCGTGGGAAGCATAAAAAGTGGCTGATAGATTTACCAGGAGTATGGGCAATAGCACTCACCTGGAAAACTCATCCGCGATGAATGGCGATTATGATCGCGATCGCCGATAGCGATTATGTTATTGTCTCCGCTATAGGGAAGCCTGCGTCTAACAATGGACTTCAATGTTCTGATAAATACATGAATGTCAACTTCACTACCTATTTTACTATTCTGCATAGTTAGGACCTTACGAAAAACAATGAGAATCAGCTTACATTGTGTAAGCGTGTAAAATACTAGGCTGTATGTATTTAACTGACTACTGTCTTTCATGAGGTATTATAACCTCAACACAAATAAACTGTCGTATAAAAATACCTACTTATTTAAATTGCAAAACAGGGCGCGACAGCTACCCTATACATATAATATGTCGACGTACAGTATTTTAGAAATCTAAAACTTAAATACTTATATGCATAAAGTATATGTATGTACTTATGTAGGTGGGTATTTTTATAATATACCTACAAGTTAACCTGCAGCGTCACTAGCGAAGTTTACTTGCACATTGATTATCATTCTTTCATCTTTTATTTTAAAATTATGTTCATTCATACTTCAATACCATTCATATCATCAATAGAAAATTGTTTTTACAACGGTTTTAGCTTGCACAAATAATATGGACGCCTGGTTATTGCATAAAAATTGTCTGCATGAGCTTTTTATATAAAAACTAGCGACCCGCCCTCGCTTGGCTTTTGGTTTCAGCCACCTTTAACCCGCATTTATTACAGTATATTATTGAAGTATTTAGTGGATAAGACATATTACTGTATTATTAAAAATATCTTCGTAAATAACCTATTATTTTTAGTATTCTATAAAAGCATGGAGACTAGAGTAAGGAGTACCATCTTGTATGGGGGACTGGGGGGGCACCAAAGAGTAAAGTTATTAAACTGAAAAAGAGTGGCAACTCCATGATAAAATATGCATGTATGGAAGGTGCTGCTACCCAGAGTTTACGCGGTGAACTAAAGTTGAAGTGATATATATACATATCTACATGTGTATGTGTAGTTCTATAGAATTTTCTTTTACTATGAAAGCTATCCTGAAATATAAAAAAACATATCAGCTGATAACGAAGCAATAATAATATCAGCTTAACAATGAAAAGTGAGATAATTCTCAGAAAGTACATCAATAACCGTAAATAGATTGATGACAATAAGTACCTACGCTAGGAACAAAAAATAACAATTCTCAGTTGTCAAACGTTTGACATACAGGACAAAATGGCAGCAGTTAAGTTTGTACAAACAATCTGTAGGTGGCGCGACGGTCAGTAAAAATAAGTAATGTTTTAAGTGTGCCCCCCCAGGGGGGCACCAAAGAGTAAAGTTATAGTAGTCATATCTACATGTGTATGTGTAATTACATAGAATTTTCTTTTACTATGAAAACTACCCTGAATATAAAAAAAAACATATCAGCTGATAATTAAACAATAATAATATCAGCCTAACATTGAAACTTGAGATAATTTTCAGAAAAATATCAATAACCGAAAATAGATCGATGACAATAAGTACCTACGCTAGGAACAAAAAATAGCAATTCTCAGTTGTCAAACGTTTGACAGGCAGGACAAAATGGCAACAGTTAAGTTTGTACAAAAATAAGTACACTTAAAACATTTCTTATTTTTACTGACCGTCGCGCCGCCTACAGATTGGTTGTACAAACTTAACTGCTGCCATTTTGTCCTGCCTGTCAAACGTTTGACATCTGAGAATTGTTATTTTTTGTTCCTAGCGTAGGTACTTATTGTCATCGATCTATTTTCGGTTATTGATATTCTTTCTGAAAATTATCTCAAGTTTCATTGTTAGGCTGATATTATTATTGTTTATTTATCAGCTGATATGTTATTTTTTATATTTTAGGGTAGCTTTCATAGTAAAAGAAAATTCTATGTAATTACACATACACATGTAGATATGTATATATATATATATATTACTTCAACTTTAGTTCACCGCCTAAACTCTGGGTGGCAGCACTTTCCATACATGCATATTTTATCATCGAGTTGCCACTCTTTTTCAGTTTAATAACTTTACTCTTTGATGGGGGATTAGTCAAAAAAGTGTCCACTTGTAAACAGCAAATTATTGTTCGAACACTCACCGAAATAGCGCTAGTGTAGCAAGTGGAAATGATATGAATGTAGCAGTAATAAGCAGAGTGAAGTGTGCTGAGTTACGTAGTCAGCTGTGATTTGATAAATAATAACCTATGAACGTATGAAATTTGTGGCGTTCTTTTTAAAATTCTTACACTTGCTACTATAGCGCCACCTTAATTTGCTCCCGTTCAATGGACACTTCTTAATACACTGAGATGGTACTCCTTACTCTAGTCTCCATGTTATACTCTACTATATAATATGCATATATTATACATACATATAATAAACCTTTCCCTTAAATAACTCTGTCTATTGACGAAAACCGCGTTAAATCTGTTGCGTTGTTTAAAAGACCTAAATGTACATACGGCGTGAAGTGACTTTGTTTTATAGTATGTTATTTTTTTTTAAATTGCTTATTTATTATCGTACTCAAATAAGTATTACTTATATTGCGCGCCAAGTATACCATTGTAACCGCTATTATTTGTAACCCCTATTTATTTAAGGTGATCGGTGGCATTTCAAAGAGCTTGATAACAATTCAATTGAGACATTCATTAACTACAAATAAGTAAACACTTTGATATTAAAAACTCATTAATGTCTCGTTACAATTTGGTTAAGTTTTAGGAGCAAATTTGTACGATTTTGTCAGTCATAATCGGAGCACAGGAGCGAGTATTGAACTCTTGTAGAAATAATGTAGGTCAGGTTCATTAGAAACTTTATGGAAAGTAGGTAAGCAAAACGAATGGCTTGACCAAAAACATAGTTTATTTACCAAGCAATAAACTCTATTATTTTCCTCTTTCAAGGCTGATGCAATACTAGAGAAAATTTTCATCTTCATTTCTCTAAAATTTACTGAATAAGTATTAAATAGGTAGGTAAAAAATTAATTTCTACATTTGGATTAAAATATCCATGTAAAAACACAGCCTATAAGAATTTTCGAAGTTGCGACACCATGCACAGAATAAGATGACGCAATATTCCAATTTTTAAACTCATCATAAACCATTCACCAAACTACAACATTGCTATTCATTCGCCACGTGTAACTTTTATTAAAGTTATAGTTACTTATAGTGACTCCCGCGTGGTGATAAACTAACAATATAAAGTGTCACCAGTCCTTCTTTCATGGTAAAAGACGACTCTATGCCAATTATAAATAATGTAAAGGAATGGATTCAAAGTCAAAAAAAGACTGAAGATGACTATAAGTTCCTTTCTTTTTCTTTAATTAATAGTTTATGGATTTGCTATTTTTTCAAATATTTGATGTTGATTTCATAAAAAAAAAGTAATTTAAATGGAAATAAAACTAATTGTGGAACTGCTGTTTTAATTTAAAATTTTTAGATGTAAAATTGCAAATTTGTGACGTCACACTAGGGAGGGGGGGTCTCACAAATGTGACCACCTGTGACAAGGAGGGGGTGGGGGTCTAAAAATCATGAAATTCGTGTGACGTACTTTATGGATGGCCCCTTTATGGAAAGTAGGTAAGCAAAACGAATGCCTTGACCAAAAACATATTTTATTTACCAAGCAATAAACTCTATGATTTTCCTCTTTCAAGGCAGATGCAATACTAGAGAAAAATTACATCTTCATTTCTCTAAAATTTACTGAATAAGTATTAAATAGGTAGGTAAAAAATTAATTTCTACATTTGGATTAAAATATCCATGTAAAAACACAGCCTATAAGAATTTGCGAAATTGCGACACCATGCACAGAATAAGATGACGCAATATTCCAATTTTTAAACTCATCATAAACCATTCACCAAACTACAACATTGCTATTCATCGCCACGTGTAACTTTTATTAAAGTTATAGTTACTTATAGTGATTCCCGCGTGGTGATAAACTAACAATATAAAGTGTCACCAGTCCTTCTTTCATGGTAAAAGACGATTAAATGATGCAAGCAGATAACCCAACGCCAACCAATCAAGTCAATTTCTTTCCCATTTTTGGAGAAGATTTGAACCCGGGAATTGAATCAGTAAGATGTTTAAGAAATGAGACCCGGGAATTGAATCAGTAAGATGTTTAAGAAATGAGACCCGGGAATTGAATCAGTAAGATGTTTAAGAAATGAAATGATGATGATTATAGTGACGGATTGACCCTAAACATAATAAATAGCCTAATGCCCGTTTTCATCAATGCGCCCTTAATTCAGGTACCTAACAAAGTAATAAACATAACTTTTAAATTAATATAATTAAAAATTTTGATGCAAAATATGTGAGATTGATCTTTTATACTATTTATGTTGACTTAGGTGTTACTTAAAATCTAGGGAGGGTTATTGAAAACGTTTATAAGAACCTTGATTAATTAAACCTTTGGTATACAAGTAGATAGGTATGTACATACGTAGCTGATACATTCATTAAACACCTAAGTAATATTGCGATGGCGAGGTGATATGCGAATCTAATGACTTTGACTTTCATCAGTCCTTCATATTTTCCAACAATGTAATTTTGAATTGCAAACTGGATTTTAAGACCCATAATTTATATTATTTTTGTTAATTAGTTACGTAACTGTTAAATTATTTTAACTGTAATTGTTTAAAATTAACAATATTATTATTTATTGCCTAGATACAAATTGAGAAAAAATAATATTTTCGTAGAATACATTTCTAAAAATTTAATGTTTCATTTTTAGCAAGTATTTATACCTAGGTCCTCTAACTACATACATAGGTGTGTGCCTTCACAGATTGAAGGTTATATTTTTTAGTATCAGTTACCGCTCATTTCAGTGTAGACCAATACTCCTTCGCGTGCGTGAACATTGTACAATAGAAATGGACAACTGTGTCTAAATAATAATGTTTTTAAGTAAGTAACAGAGAATTAATTACATGAGCGCTGAACCAATGCTCAGCGATCATATGGATATTAATTTTGTAACTCGGCTAAAAATCCTCGAAATATTAACAAGAAACCAATAAGGTACAAATACATATCTTTTATAATGCTTTTTTTTTAAGTTAAATCACGAAAAAAGGTTTACTCGTCAAATAAAATGTAACTAATAAAATGCTAGACAGCTTAAAAAAATCGTATCATAATCAGCCATTATGACAGGTAAGTTAAGATTGGTAGTTTATTAAATAAAGACAGCTTTTGCTAGTCACTTACCATTACATGCATTCCCTTGCGGCTGTTCATGGTGATGCATTGCTCGAAGCACCGTGTTACGTGTAAAGGATCGCACCCTTTCATGTCACAAACAAGACTAAACTAAATTTTACGAGCGTCAACGAAGCCGGCTGAAAGAGCAGAAACCCCACTTCACCGCACCTAGCCCCCGCATGCGCAAGCTGAAGTGAAGCCATTGTTCTTCTGAATACCAATAAATTAATGAATGACTCCAGTAGAATAGTTACCGAAGTAAGATAAATAAAACGCCTTCATAAAATGTGTTTAATTTTACACGCTAAGGATTGTTTGCAGCAACTTTAAATATATATCAGCGTCCGTCAGTGTATCAAATGTATTTCGGGGTAGGTATAGTGTAAAATTTAATTCTGATTAGGAAGATATACAATGCGAAAGTGGAAGGATGTAGGTACCGGAGGAGACCGAGACTAACCTACCTAGAGCAGATTGGTCATGTACTGAAAGAAGGTGGTCAAGATTCTCCAAAACCGGCGAGCGTGTATGAAGAGAATAATGAATGTTGAGGAAGTGAGTGAAGTATGCAAAGATAGAATTCTCTGGCACTCTGTTCTCTCTGCCTACCCTGCAAGGGTATGGCGTGATGATATGTATGTATGTATGTACAGTGTAAAATGTAAGGTGCTACCAGAGTGTTTCCTGTATATGAGTGTATCATAGGCACTCAAAGATCAGGCATCTTTTAGGAGTAAGTCCCGCTACAAAAAATATTTCAAATGGCAAAGTTATTACTGGAGCTACATTGAAATTTTAAGTCACGTAGACCACACATAAAAGGCGTTGCCCTTCCAGTTCGACAAATATACTTTACAGTTGATAGAAGCTACTAAACATTGTTTACAAAAACAAACCTGGTGTTGAGTCGAACAGTCCGTTAGTTTATATTTGCACATCCTAATGTTTAATGCATCATTACATCACTAGCAAGATCACGTAATATTCATTGTTGGATAGACATGAATGAGTAGGTATTTTCTAGCACCTTGAATAGATATTGAATAAACTGGATAGTAAGCAATTCCAAATAAAATATTTTATTAGCAAAAAAATGAAACTATATATTCGCCAAAGGCAAATTTTACTCTAGCTAAGTACGTACATACATACATACACACATATCATCACGCCATATCCCTTGCAAGGTGGGCAGAGAGAACAGAGTGCCAGAGAACTCTATCCTTGCATACTTCACTTGCTTCCTCAACATTCATAATTCTCTTCATACACGCTCGCCGATTTCGAAGACTCTTGACTCCACCTTCCTTCAGTACATGACCGATCTGGTCTAGGTAGGTGAGTCTCGGTCTCCCCCGGTACCTACATCCTTCCACTTTCGCATTGTATATCTTCTTAACCAGACGTTCGTTCGGCATTCTTTCCACATGTCCGAACCATCGGAGCATTCCCTTTCGCATCTTTACACCAATACTCTCTTTCATACCTACTCGCTCTCTTACGTCGTAGTTACGAATGCGGTCGGTCAGCCTAACTCCACAGATTTTCCGTAGAGATCGCATTTGGACCGCATTAATTTTACTTTCATACTCTTTTCTGCATACCCAACTCTCGCTTCCGTACAGTAGTGTTGGGACAAGCACTACGTTATGTATTGCTACACGTGCCTTCTGGCTGAGGTGGCTACCGAGAAGTTGCCCCAACGCTCCGTTCACTCTATTTCCCGCATTCACTCTTCGCTCTATATCAAAGTCGTCCATTTCGACTAAATCCACATCCGTACGTAAGTACGTACATACTTTTAAATAATCAATATTGTTAGACTCGCCCTGGATTTTCGAAGGCAACAGATTAAATTGAGATATAATAGTGGTAGAACCACACTGTTGACAGTTCTCTGTCTACAGCCGCGGGCCGGTCCGTCAGGGGTAGTACCACACTATCGCGGAAGATCGACGTCTGAGTAATGGTAATGTGCTATTGCGCTTCGTTCGGTGAGCGAGAGAGCCGGAAGCCCAACTGGGTGGGTTTGGGGTTTGTAATGGTAGGCAGCGGCCTAGCTATTGGTATAGCAAAGGTCCATGGCAGTAGTGAGAGTGACACTTACCATCAGGTGTGCTGCTTGCTCGTTTGCCACAATAAGCAATAAAAAAAGACTTAAAATATCTTGATGGAAGAAAATAAAAATACTCATTACCTATTATAGAGAAGGTAAACTCGAAATAGAACCCTACGCCAACCCCGACTGACCAGCTTGATGTAGTAGATCAAATTACCTCCCATTGTCGAGGAGTCTAGAGCCCAGAAGTTTGATGTATTAGCTTTTTATTATAAGAACTGATATGATGATTTCGTTTTAATTATCTCGTTTTCCATGTGATGACAGTTACAGAACAAGTATACAATTCGGCACCCCATTTCTTGCTTGTGAGTATTATAAAAGACGACTAAGAAATCTGATATGCATATAATGTCGATACAAGATAAGAAAAACTGAACATAAAACCCTATGGCAGCCCCTCTGAGCAGCAGTCGGTCAAGTTCTCTCGCATTATCAAGTAGCCCTAAGTTAAACAGTAGCTTACATATGGGGTCAGATCTCGTGGATTCACTATCCCGTCAGGTACAAACGAAACAAATTTTTAGATTTCCTCTTAGAATTAAACCTTAACTCTCCCATTATTTTAATCTAAGCTTTACATGATCATTCAAACTTTCACCGTCTAATGCTCTTGACTATAAGCCATATTAACTATAGGGGCAAAGTGCCGTAATCGCCACACTTGGCAGGCGGGTTGGCGATTGCAATGGGTGTTATGCGTTTGGCAAGAGGAGTTGCAGCCCATTCTCACGGTTAAACTCTTAGCCAGTTTTTACGACGTCCGCAGGAAAGTAAAAGGTCCCCGACGGCGAAATCTGTCGGGGCGTCGACGAGAGGAACCCGCGAGGGTAAACCGCCGGGCGGGCCACCGAAGTTAAAATCGAGTACCGGTGGTCCGCTCGCACGGCGAAGAGAGGTTTTACGGTGGGTCTATGGAGTCACGCGCCGCCTTTTTCCGTCACCCCGGACCGATTTGGCGGAGCGAGACGCATCCATAGCCCACCAATAAAAAAAAAAATTAAAAAAAAGGCAAGTAAAAGGTGGCGACAATTGTATTCTTATCCTGTCGCCAACCAGAGACCAACATTAACGGGCAGTAAAATTTCTGCCTGAATTATTTTTGTGTAACATCTAAAAGTTTTACCACCACTAGCAGTGTTTGGTTTACTAGTAGAAGTTACTACTTCTACTAGTAAACCAAATATAGTAGGACCTATGTTTTACCCTTACCTATTTAGCTTCAATTTTGAGTATCTGCTCGCTTCTGGCATTTATAATTCTATAATTGTAGCAAAGTCCAAAATTATTTATTCGCCAACACGCACATATTTTGAACACTCACCCAAATGCTAATGTGCACGAAATATAATGAATAGTCGCATAATTAAACTAAATTAAAATGAATATGAAGCTTTTCTCTTCGCCAAGTAAACCTTTAAAATGATTGATAAAAGCCCTGGAAAAGTTGTGATAATATCATAAGACGAAAAAATAAGAAACTGGTCAACATATATACTCCTCAGAGACTAGACCGAAGATTTTTGGAACATCGAAGATTTATCATCCACAGTAAGATTATTCACACAGCACGCCCATTGCAAAATTATTTAGACGGTTCATACGTTTTAGAATTACGCCATGCTTGGCTCTTATGTAAAGTCCATAAACGTTGAAATCAACTTATCTATACTTCTACTATAAAAAGGCAGTTTGTAAGTTTAGATGTAAGGAGTACCTAATCTCTGTTAAACGAAAAGGATTCCATCCACACAGAGTTAGTTTTGATATAAATATTCAAGGTTCAGACAGTACGTGTTTTGTTTTGATTTTTATATTAAATTTTTGGGCATGGTTTTAACTAAATGATATCTTTAGAATAACAATTATCAAGTAGTTAATATCTGATTCGTAATATTTTGGTAAATTTTATATTCTCAATAACAATGTAAGCTTGGAGTAATGTCAATAAAAAAAATAATGATCTGCCATACATTTGAGTTGGTAATATATAGTCTTGAACAATGTGGTGATATTTTACTTGCATTGTTTTTGTGATTTTAATTACAAAGTGTTTTTTGTATACAGGGTGGAAGTGGACCGCTCCCGAAAACCAAGACAGGTAACTCTACTAGTCCTACTTGTAATGATAGGCTAGAAAAAAAATCGAATCGGATGGAAAAATTTTTTTTTGCACCACGCGAGGTCGTTGAAATCTTGAACATATGATCGTGAGTTTTGAATAGATTGAGTCTTTTCTCATCTGAGTAAAGTTACGTATTTTTTATGGAATAATCATTACATGGCACTGTCCTAATACGATGGAATGTGAAAAACCTTAAAATTTGTTGTGAAGAAAAAAAATATTTTTCATCCGAATCGATTTTTTTTCTAGCCTATCATTACAAGTAGGACTAGTAGAGTCACCTGTCTTTGTTTTCGGGAGCGGTCCACTTCCATCCTGTATATAACTCATTTACGTCCATAAAGTGAGTTGGATGTCTTCTGTTATAACGACATCCAATTCTTTTACTATTAGAAAGACTCAAAATCCCCGATTGTTTGTTGATATTGGCTTATTGTTATAGGCTGTTTTTTTTTCTTTTTTTATAAAAAGAAAAAAAAACAGTCTAAAACAATAAGCCAATATCAACATTAGACATTTTTATTAGTAAATCACAAAAAAGTAATTGAAGTCAGAAAAGAACTATCCGTCTGGTTGATATATCGGCGTAGGCAGCTTGCGCCGGATAAACGGTTAGAGATAAAGATACAGAATATACCGAAAAGGGTAGGTACATACACTACATAAGTTTTAGTCTATTTTATCTTTACAAATAAGTCCGCGACACCATATCTATTTTAGCTACAGAGGTAATTTTTACGTTAAAAGTAAAATAAAAATTACAACATGAAGTTTGGCTTTTTGGAGTTTAAATTTTCAAATCTATATACAGGATGGAAGTGGACCGCTCCCTAAAACAAAGACAGGTGACCCTACTAGTCCTACTTGTAATGATAGGCTAGAAAATCGATTCGGATGAAAAATATTTTTGTTTCACAACGAATTTTAAGTTTTTTTCACATTCCGTCGTATTAGGACAGTGCCATGTAACGATAATTCCATAAAAAATACGTAACTTTACTCAGATGAGAAGAGACGCAATCTATTCAAAACTCACGATCATATGTTCAAGAGCTCAACGACATCGCGTGGTCATCTATCATTACAAGTAGGATTAGTAGTTACCTGTCTTTGTTTTCGGGAGCGGTCCCCTTCCAACCTGTATATAAAATTCTTTGTTCTGAATGATGAAACAACGCACAGCCTAAACCGCTGATCGTAGAGACCTGAAACTTCGAGGGTGTGTTCTTTGTGGGACGTAGGCATCCGATAAGGATATTTCGAAATTTTACCCCTAAGGGGATGAAAAAGCGGGGTAAAGTTTGTATGGGATGATGTTATACCTTGGTCCAATCTATTTCAAATTTTGCATAAACATTCTTTAACAGAATTGATGAAAGATGTGTTTTGTATTTTATTGAAATTCATTTGGGGGTAATTTGCTTCCAAGCTGATATCAATACTCCTATTATAGTGTTTTTGATTGACTTTTGACGGGAATTTGAAAACGTCATGTGGTGCTCTTGTATTATATTCGATATCTTAGTGTTTTAACGTGTTATATTAGATAATTTTGATGGCATTTTATGTAATGTGATGTGCGGAAATACTGAGATGTAATGAATATCATATAAAAGTGCTTTACAACGTTTTCGTTTTCCATCAAAATTCCCACAAGATACCATTAACAGTGTGGCCATTGCACTGTTAATGGTGACAATTTGACTTAGACGACTGACTTGAAAGACTAAAAACGTGAAAATATTTTTAACTTGATACTGGCACCAATAGCTAGTATATGTAGCTGATTGCCAATATATAAGAAGAAGAAGAAGTGTTTTTGATTTGAAATGATGTCATTTTACTTTGACACATGTTTGAAAACTAAATTCGATTTTATTAAAATAAACCGGACACGTGCGAGTCGCTGTCATGCCGGGTTCCATACATCTATTAAAACGGCAAAAAATCATATCTGTTGAATGGGAACCGCTCTTAAGAATTTCTATATTTGTTTCTTTTTTAATTTAATTATTTATTTCTAAAGTGAATATATAACTAAATATTTTGTAAACATTTCAAGCGTCTACCTGTTGTCGTTATCAATATCGAGCAAAAAAGAGCAATAAAATCACGTTTGTTGTATGGGACCTCCTTAAATATTTATTTTTAAAATTAATCGTTATAGTGGCAACAGAAATACATCATTTGTGAAAATTTCAACTGTCTAACTATCATGGTTCATGAGTTACTACATCCTGATGACAGACGGAGGGACGGACAGCGGAGTCTTAGTTACATGGCCCCGCTTTACCCTTTGGCTACGGAACCCTAAAAAGGTTGAACTCACATAAAAGCTTGGTACAATGCGAATACTCTTTAAAATTGGAATGTCTCGAAAGTCACCGCACTGTATTATTTCGACATTTGAAGGTTTCTCAGCTTTAGAGAGGTCATGCACTTTTAGGACATGGTCTCATAGGAACGTAGAGATTGAAATTGTTGGACAGCAATTTTCTAAGCGGAATATTGTAATTGGGAGCCATGATAACACATTGCATCGTATAATTGAAATCCATCGTTCATACAATACCCGTTACCCAAAAACACCGATAAAAAATATAATTACTGCAACTGTTTATTTTTATCGCATGATTAGGAAAAGAGAAGATAGTTATCTGCTATATTTTCGCTGTTTAGCCAGTTTTTAATCAACATATTTCCAAAAAAACGAGATGGAAAGGTTGTGTTATATTAGAAACAATCAGTAAGATGCGATAGGGACATAGGACGTTGATGCTGATCAGCTGGGTCCCAAGACGCCATGACGTATGTACGCTACAGTCGTCTCAATTTCTTTATACCATTTACTTGCAAAATTTGAGATCATTCGAAGGGTTCGAATATCAAAATAAATCTTTCGAGTAAGTGATCAACACCGAATCAGATAACCAGTCGAGTTCTTGAATACACTGAAACCTTCCGGCCTCACAATTCACATCTTAAAATTGAGAGTTGGTACGCAAACATGCTGCTGCGAAATATAAATCCATCAAAATTATACAATGCCACCAATTTGCAAGAAAAAATATTGCATCACTATATAATCGGGGTAACTATACTGACCAGCTGTTCTCGAGCAGAGTCTGTATTTATTCCTAGGATCTCCTAATACCGTCAAATTACCCCTTCGAATTCTAGAGTACAGTTTGCCTTCAGTCTGCTTCGCAATGACCACGAAAAAAGCTCAAGGTCAAAGTCTTAAGGTAGCGGGGTAGACTTGAGAGAAAGCTGTTTCTCCCATAAGCAGTGGTATGTGGCATGGTCCAGAGTAAGCTCACAGTTTAGCCTGGTATACTAGAATTAGCATCTGATGGGAAAACAAAAAATACTGTTTACAAAGAAATACTGTAGTTGGTGTATTATCGCAGGTGGATGGACCGGGTATTAGTCCATCGCCCACAGAGAGGTCGACCTCGTGACGGCGAAGCCTCGGCATCACAGTTGTTTGTTGCCGGCGCGTCGATGGTGATGATATCTGAAAGGGTAACCCACCGAAGCTGTAGCCGCACACCGCTCTGCCGTCGCCTCGGTCGGAATGGGCGAGTTGTGTTCAAGTTTATATGATATAACAAAATTAATGACGCTTTTTTTTTGGTTTGTGGGCTGCGGTCGGCGCACTCCTCGCACCACTCCGTCCGGGGCGACAGAGGGGCGTAAGCACGCACTAACCCACCCGTGAACCTCATCATCGTCGTTGGACCGGCCACCGGGGCAGCGTGAACATGTCGTCAGTGGCCGGCCCGACGGAATACCCTCGACGTGAAGTGGAGGACGTCGGTCCTTCCTTCCACGGTCAGCCTCTCGGCCGGTGACGGACTAATTCCCCGGTCCAGTCACCTGCAGCCTTGGCTAGGGCGGCATCAGGCGCAGGTAATCGCGCCTACGCCGCCCCAGTCGCTGGCGGGGGTTCGCGTCGTCGAGTAGACGCTCCTCGCGCACGCGCTCCGCCGCCTCCTTCCGCGAGACTACTGCCTCGCAGAAGGCTGCGACCGCGTCCCAGTTCCTGACGCTGTCGAGCATCGCCCTGGCGATGGTCGGCAGCGTCAGGTCGGCCCCGATGATTGCGACGAGTTCACGGCGCTGCTTTGCCCAGGCGGCACAAGCCTCGAGCGTATGCTGCGCCGTATCTTCGTCGCAATCGCAGTGGTGGCAGGACGGTGTACTCTCCCTCCTGACGACCGTGTGCAGGTACTTGGCGAAGCATCCATGCCCCGTCAAAACCTGCATCAGTCGGAAGGAGAGCACCCCGTGCCGCCGTTCCAACCACTGCACTAGCACCGGCCGGAAGGCCTCCACAGTCCGCACACCAAACCGGGGCCTCTCCAGCCGAACTGCCCAACGGGCAATGACGTCCCGGCGGGCGTCGACGCGCTAGGCGGTGAGCTCCCTCAACGAGACAAAAATAAAGACGTAAAAAAAAAGCTACAAAAATCCTATTAGAACCAGTTTCACTTCAACGCGGACGAATGCTAGTATATTTTATAAATTCTTATAAAACAAATAGTTTAACCAAAATGGAATTTATCTTTTACAGCACGTTAATTAATGATACTTCATTAATTAACGTGCTGTAAAAGAAGTTTGGAAGATAATGTAAAATGAAAACAGTAGACACCTATTTAGCTTCATCGGTACGTCGGCCGGTGGTGAGTACCTACTAGGCAACTAACGAAACGGGTTAGTGGCTTAGCGGGGTCCAATATCTAATTAATGGCCGTATTCACCAACTATGCCTAAAGTTAAGCCACCTAAGTCAATTTATATGACACTGATTTATAAATTGAGTTAGGAGTTAGTGTAGTTCGTGAAAACGAGCATCGGAAAAGAAAGTTATGTTACCTCTGAGGGCTATAGGCTACTTTTTATTTTACATACATACCATCACGCCATGTCCCTTGCAGGGTAGGCAGAGAGAACAGAGTGCCAGAGAACTCTATCCTTGCATACTTCACTCGCTTCCTCAACATTCACAACTCTCTTCATACACGCTCGCCGATTTCGTAGACTCTTGACGCCACCTTCCTTCAGTACATGACCGATCTGGTCTAGGTAGGTTAATCTCGGTCTCCCCCGGTACCTACATCCTTTCACTTTCGCATTGTATATCTTCTTAACCAGACGTTCGTACGGCATTATTTCCACATATCCGAACCATCGGAGCATTCCCTTTCGCATCTTTACACCAATACTCTCTTTCATACCTACTCGCTTTCTTACGTCGTCGTTACGAATGCGATCGATCAGCCCAACTCCACAGATATTCCGTAGAGATCGCGTTTCGAACGCATTAATTTTACTTTCATACTCTTTTCTTCATACCCAACTCTCGCTTCCATACAGTAATGTTGGGACAAGCACTGCGTTATATATTACTGCACGTGCCTTCTGGCTGAGGTGGTGGCTACCGAGAAGTTGCCCCAACGCTCCGTTCACTCTATTTCCCGCTTTCACTCTTCGCTTTATATATAGTATATATAGTGGTGTACCTTCCATCTCGGCTAAATCCTCATCCAAGATATACAAATTTATCCACTTGCTTCAGTACATCATTACCTATTGTTACTCTTACATCTGTTCTGGCTTCATCTCTTTCAAAGACCATTATTTTGGTTTTGCTCACATTCACGCGTAGACCCCTTTTCTTAAAATCTTCTGTCATTGTGTCCACTAGGGTCTGCAGGTCAGTCGCTGACTGTGCCAGCAGGACTGCATCATCTGCATAGAGCAGAGCAGTGACCACTGAGTCGCCCATCTGGACTCCCACATTCATATCGTTCAACCTTTGGAGACATTTATCCAGATATATGATAAACAGCCTGGCTGACA
Organism: Lymantria monacha; assembly: GCA_905163515.2. Classification (NCBI taxonomy): domain Eukaryota; kingdom Metazoa; phylum Arthropoda; class Insecta; order Lepidoptera; family Erebidae; genus Lymantria; species Lymantria monacha. Next base: position 23,885,350 of record LR991082.1, read on the forward strand.
GATCGCACCCCTGCTTAACGCCGATATTGAGGTCAAACCAAGGCGACATTTCATCATACAGCCGCACACAGGCTCTACAGCCCATGTAACTGGACTGCACAGCCTGTAGCAGTTTACCGTTAATACCATACTCCGGTAAAATGTCCCAAAGTTTCTTTCGTACAACCGTGTCAAATGCTCTCTCCGTGTCAAAAGATCCACAAAACTACAGAAAACCCTCTCACCTGGAGCCAGATGCTTCTCCACAATGTGTGGCAGGGAGAACACTTGATCCATGCATCCCCTTCTACTCCTGGAACCTCCTTACTTTTTTATTTTGATAAATAAATAAAGTCAACAATAATTTTTATTCTTACTAATTTACAAATACAAAGGTATGTTTGCTACATTTCAAAGCCCAAACCAAATCAATTACCATTAATTATGGTACAACGATAGATTGGTAGCTAATAAGCTACTTTTTTTAAGGGAGGAGGAAGAGATATTGTTATAATCATTTTTAATCTATACTAACGGACCCGGCACACTTCGTTCCGCCTAACAGTTAATGAATGAGCAGATTTCGATTAAAACAAAATTATTATTTTTTTATTATGATAATAAATGTGAATATTACATAAATTTAAAAATCAAGTATTTTAATACCGTGCTAGTAAGACGAAGAAGTACCTCGTGTTATACGACAATTTTATTCATGCGCATTGAAAATTATGTAATTGTTGATCTCTGAGATTTGCTCGACGATTTCGCATTGTCAACCAAGCCGTTTCACGGGCTGCCTGGCTTTGCTCTTGTGATTAAGAAGCACGAAGTTGGGTTATACTAACGCGGCAATCTTCCCGTGCAATATATTGTTCTTCTGCCGTGGTTACATTCCTGATGTTTCGAATTCTAAATGCGTTACGGCTTTGTCGTGAAAGACTTCATCTTATTGGTCTCGGCGTTGTTGTTGACAATATAGACACAATATGATTTATTAACATTCGTAACATCGTAAAAATTCGTAACACTCGCATAAAACGAACACACGCGGTATTTTCCAAGTAAACCATTACGTGCGCTGTCAGTTGCGTTTTTTAACATCATCAACAATGGAACGTTCAGAACTGATGTTTTTTTTATTTTTTTTTAATATCATATTTTAATATCCTATATCCTATTCCCAACGACAACAAACTCAAAAACATAAAAGTCATAAAAATTGGTCCAGCCAATCTCGAGTTATAAGTGTTCTACATACATACATATCATTACGCCATATCCCTTGCAGGGTAGGCAGAGAGAACAGAGTGCCAGAGAACTCTATCTCTGCATACTTCACTCGCTTCCTCAACATTCATAATTCTCTTCATACACGCTCGCCGGTTTCGGAGACTCTTGACTCCACCTTTCTAACTAACACAACTTTCTTTTATATACAGGATGGAAGTGGACCGCTCCCGAAAACAAAGACAGGTGAATCTACTAGTCCTACTTGTAATGATAGGCTAGAAAAAAAATCGATTCGGATGATTTTTTTTTTCGCAACGAATTTTAAGTTTTTTCACATTCCAGCGTATTAGGACAGTACCATGTAACGATAATTCCATTAAAAATACGTAACTTTACTCAGATGAGAAAAGACGCAATCAAGTCATTAGATTATTAAGGCAGTAACTTTTTACTATTTATTTTTAACCTTGCACTACGCACTAAAGCCGCGTGCAACTCTGTGAACTAACGAATGTAAACTACACCCAGGGTCAAAACAGCTAGCAACAGACAATATTAATTATTAAAATATTATTGCAACGCATATACACCATTATTTTCCAGATATATTAGACAAAAAGCTTCAAAATATAATATCCGTCACAAGGATAAAGAAGCTGTACCTACCTACTTACCGAAGAATTCTTAGTTAAAGGATAAGCTTGTCAAAAGTCGAGTAACTCGTGTTAATAATCCCTGGCATACGAACTTTACACGGATGAATAATTAAAACCTTATCATCCTGAGAACGCCATGGATACGTAACTCAGTAAAAATAAGTGTCTGCAATCATACAAAGCCAAATTGGAACTGCAGAAAGATAGCATACGAGAGAATGAATTGAATAAAAGTACTGCTGGCACAGTGAGCGACTGACCTGCAGACCCTAGTCGACACAATGATAGAAGATTGTAAGAAAAGGTGTCTACGCGTGAGCAAAACCAAAATAATGGTCTTTGAAAGAGATGAAGTCAGAACAGATGTAAGAGTAACAATAGGTAATGATGTACTAGAGCAAGTGGATGAATTTGTATATCTTGGATGTGGATTTAGCCGAGACGTAAGGTACACCACTGATATAGAGCGAAGAGTGAATGCGGGCAATAGAGTGAACGGAGCGTTGGGGAAACTTCTCGGTAGCCACCGCCTCAGCCAGAAGGCACGTGTAGCAATACATAACGCAGTGCTTGTCCCAACATTACTGTATGGAAGCGAGAGTTGGGTATGCAGAAAAGAGTATGAAAGTAAAATTAATGCGGTTGAAATGCGATCTCTACGGAATATCTGTGGAGTTAGGCTGATCGATCGCATTCGTAACGACGACGTAAGAGAGCGAGTAGGTATGAAAGAGAGTATTGGTGTAAAGATGCGAAAGGGAATGCTCCGATGGTTCGGACATGTGGAAAGAACGCCGAACGAACATCTAGTTCAGAAGATATACAATGCGAAAGTGGAAGGATATACGTACCGGGGGAGACCGAGACTCATCTACCTAGACCAGATTGGTCACGTACTGAAGGAAGGTGGAGTCAAGAGTCTCCGAAACCGGCGAGCGTGTATGAAGAGAATTATGAATGTTGAGGAAGCGAGTGAAGTATGCAAGGATAGAGTTCTCTGGCACTCTGTTCTCTCTGCCTACCCTGCAAGGGATATGGCGTGATGATATGTATGTATGTATCAAAAAACTAAACTTAAATTCATTAAAATAAAATCTTGTTTTCTTACAAAAGTATTTTCATCTTAAGAAGCATTTAGAAGATACCGATTTTGTATCTAGTATTTCAGATACTATTTTCAAAGTATTTTATATCTGGTATTTGAAATACTTAATTTAAAAAGTATCTTGCATTTTCTATTTCAGATACTTTGTACAGGGTATTTTGTACATCTCTGAAAATAGAAGTTATTTTATCAACTCTTCTGTATGAAACACAGCTATCGTACATAAATTTATATTTTTACAACGTTTATTACGAAAACAAAATGACCACTGTGTGGGTTCAGATAGAATGTTGCTGCCTGGAGATGGTCCGGTAACGTCCCTGAAATATTTGAACCATATGTGAAACTCCCTAACGGGGCACGGATGCGCGGTCTTAACACGGACAGAACCCTATCACGTCCCGGACACGGCCCTGCTATGTGTGGATAGACCTTTATTCCTTCACTAGATGGATGACTCCGTCATTTATATTATGCTAAATTGCAGAAGCGGCTCTAGCACACGTAGCGCCCGGATGCAATCAATAACCTGGCGCCCTCTTGTATCAGAATGCGTGAACAAAATGGAATAGATTGATTGATAACAAGACGTTCGACTAAACTCTGAACCTCCTGTTGTCGCATGCTTGGTCATGTTATTTTGACACGAAACCAAGTAAACGATCTGATTATGAAGTTACAGTGAACATGGCGACATAGCAACCTATCCGAACTTGTCAAATAATGTACCCACTACGTTTATAAATGATTAGGCACTCGCTGCATAAAGTGCTCCCACTTCGCGCGGAGTGTTACAGTGGAGGCTCTGTGTCCCGAGCGGCTCTCGACGCCCCCTAACACTGGGTGCACCGCACCCTGTGCACTATAGGTAAAGCCGCCCCTGCTAAATTGCATATACATATGTATGCATGTACCTATGGACAATGCTTAGTAGACGAGAAGAAGGACGCTACTAATCATCGAGAATATAAAATACTGTGTAATGTATTCTCATTCTCTCTTATACATTAGTTAGGTGATTCATTTCCGCAAATTTTTTTTTTTTTCGTTGCTCATGCAAAATATTATTCTACACATAGAAAAAAACATTTTCACCAAATTTGAGATCTTAATATTAAGTTTAAGTACTTGCAATTTAAATTTAAAGTTTTACTATTTAAAATGCATGTAAAAAAATTTTTTTTTTTTTCAAATTTTTAATGCTTACCCGGCTTTCACAATATCGCAAATCGGTTTGATGGACCTTGTGGGGAATTTCACGCTCTTCAAAATAGCCTAATTTTTTTGTGTAACTCGCACTGGTTCACCAGTAGGAGTCGTCAAAGTACAGTTTTTGATAAAAATATATATATTTTTTAATTCTTTGAGCAAACCGCCAAAAGTAGGAAGAAAAACAGGACTGACTCATAAAATAAAAGTTATCCAACCAATATTTAATGAATTTATAGCCATTTTTATACCGGAAAATGTAAGAAATTGATAAATATTAACTCATAATGTTATTTAGATTCATTTAATACCATTATATTTCTTTATACTAAGAACTTTTTCAATTAATGATTTTTACTTATACAAAGTTGGCGTGAACAAAGTTTACGATGAAAAAAATTAAATTTTTACTAATTTTGGAATTTCGCTTCAAAAAATTGAATATCTTCATTTTCATGTTTTTGCTAAACGACAGAAATGTTGAAAAATTGCAAGATCTATGTTACAATTTTATTCTTGTAGTTTTTTTATGAATTCATGTGTTGTTTTTGTATTCATTATGAGTAAAAAATCATACTAATTTTGAAAAAGTTCGTAGTATAAAGAAATAAAATGGTAATAAATAAAAAAAATGAATCTAAATAACATTGAGTTATTATTTATCAATTTCTTACATTTTCCGGTATAAAAATGCCTGTAAATTCATTAAATATTGGTTGGATAACTTTTATTTTATGAGTCAGTCCTTATTTTCTTCCTACTTTTGGTGGATTGCTCGAAAAATTAAAAAAAAATATATTTTTATCAAAAACTGTACTTTGACGACTCCTACTGGTGAACCAGTGCGAGTTACACAAAAAAACTCTAAGGATATTTTGAAGAGCGTGAAATTCCCCACAAGGTCCATTAAACCGATTTGCGATATTGTAAAAGCCGGGTAAGCATTAAAAATTTGAAAAAAAAATAAGATTTTTTTACATGCATTTTAAATGGTAAAACTTTAAATTTAAATTGCAAGTACTATTAAAATTAATATTAAGATCTCAAATTTGGTGAAAATTTCTTTTTCTATGTGTAGATTAATATTTTGCACGAGCACCGAAAAAAAAAATTGCGGAAATGAATCACCCTATTATACATGTATGTGTTTGTGTCTTTATTGTGATGCATTTTCGTTACAGCGAATTTCAAATCACAACGATTCAAAAGTTCCCTTTAAAAATATTTAAATTTGTGGATCGCACAAAGTATTCTACTGCGTGGGACTTGAACCCACGGAACTAGCAGGGAAGTTCGATATCTTAACCACTAAGCCATCTGTGCAGTCAATGTACACTCTGAATAGAAATTATTGTCATTGTCAAAAATAAATCATATTTTAAGTTTTATGGTAGGAAAAGGGTCAATAATAACTAAATAGTAACATAGACCACTAAGTAATAAAATAGAAAACTATATATAAAATAAAAAGAAAATTAAAAGTAAGGCTAACTTATCGTTGTCACTGGATTTTTACAAGTAGTAAGAACCCAGTAAACTTTAGATCGCTCTAAAACCCGCATAAATACACGAAAGCGTAAATAAATATAGGTCAAAATGATTGTCAAAAGGCCCTCCTACATCTACAAGATTGTTTTGGGGTCATTTTGTTGTAAAATAATAAATAAAAAAGTTATGTAACAAAAGACAAAAAAGAAAATTTGTTGAGATCTTTGCCCATATTTTTGTTAATAACTTTTTTATTTGTAATTTTATTGAAAAATTTATACGAACAATATTGTAGATAAAACAATTTGCTACAAATTATGTCTTTACAATTTTTTTTATGATTAATAGTTTCCAAGATATTGCGAAAAAGGTGTTTCCACCACTTCTTCCAATATAGCGGCCGCGGGACAAGAGTAGCAACCCCTCAAACTTAGAGTTAAGATTTTACTGACCCCATACATACAACCCAACAATAAAATTGCGTACTTTGAAAAACGCAAGGTTAGGCCAAAAAATGTAACATTTCAATGGACTAACTTACGTAGACTGTGAATGATGCAAGAGAACAAATGAATGGGATGCATACGACCAAACACAAATATATTAGATAAATCGAATCCACCACCAAGAATACATATTATCAAATCATGAAACGGACATGTTTTAAAACGATAACCACTGCAAATTTGTAGGTAGGTAGATCTTTATAGTCAGCGAATGTCCATTGTCAATCAGACTGCCTACGTTGCACCATACACTTTACTATATAGTATATTTATACAGTTGATCAACTGATTCACTAACTCTGAGCCACAACTACTTAACTACTGAAATCTTAAACGTTTGAGAGTATTTTTTTTTAGCAGTAAATAGCATATATAAATAGTATAGAAGCAATTTTTTTTGTAAATAGGGGTTTAAACTTTGACTGGTGCTTTTACTTTATATCTTATTGAATTAAAAATTAGCAGAAATAAGTATAAGACAGTGTCTTGCTTCTGTAACATAGAAATTTACTAAAAAGTAACCAACCGCTTCCAAGGACCTTTTTTTTTTGCGCTGGGCTATGGATGCGTCTCGCCCCGCCAAATCGGTCCGGGGTGACGGAAGAGGCGGCGCGTGACCCCATAGACCCACCGTGCTCTCTTCGCCGTGTGAGCGGGCTACCGGTACCCGATCTTAGTCTTCGGTGGCTACCGCTTCCAAGGACCTTCCTCTTAATGGTGTAACATGGGTTTCTTTTTTACTCTACTTTCATATTTTTTACCCTACAACACAAATAATGAAAATTATGTTTAACAAGGATGTCACACACGATTTCTACGCAGACGAAGACGCAAGCAAAATCTAGTTCGCTATTATATAAAAATTCTGTTACCGTACGGCGTAACAGAATGGGCACATACACAAATGCTGCCCACTACCTCATAACAAAATACAGTCATGATAAGAATGTTGATACGTTCATTCAGTACTTACGTTTTTACACTCTAATATCATAATAACATATCATATAACGCATTATGTGACCTTAACAAAGTTTTTTTGCTTATGCCAATATGTCGAAAACATATTCATGAAATGAAATAATACTTGGGCAATATATCCTCTTTCTCTCTCTTTCTTTGAATTCTATGGTTATTGATGCAAAATATATTTCGGCCCACTGTTTAATATAACCTTGTGCTGTAAACAGGACAACTTATATACCTATTTAATATTAAGTGACTTGTCATCGCATGCAAGATTACGTCTGCAATGAAAGTATAAATGAGATTTTTGTTTTATTAATATAAAATTAAAAGCAACCATTATTACAGCATACAATGTTACCTTCCTTTATTATAAGCTAGATCTTAATGTATATAATATTTAAGGTAATTTAATTATACTATAATAATAAGATAAAATATGCAGAGCAAAACAAGAAATCAACCTACTCACAAATTTAGAATAAATATTCAACTAATAGGAAAAGTATTATTGCTGAATCTAAAAGTGAAGTTATCAATTTAAACATGTACTAAATAGTAGAACATGGATCTATACAATACTTACATTATAATCAACAGTGACATATATAAGTAGATAGCACACATGTACTAAAAAAAACCTCTAAAAACCTAAGGGTGCTGTTGCGGTGTGTGAGTTGTGGCATTAGGAACAATTTAGCTGCTTCGAAACTTTGTGTAAAATGAATATTGTGAAGATTTGAAACAAATCATCTCAAAATAATTAAAGCATTTAAGTATTTCTATTGCAGCAATATATTTTGTTCTCTCAAACCCTATAATGATTTACTAACTAAAGGATAAGCATTTTTTTTGATGTTCATTAACTACTTATAACTAATGTAAAATCAAATATATACAGAAATGTTCATGGTTAAATAAACTTCAAGCAAATATAGTCTTTTTTTTTTTCTATAAAAAAATAATGTAATTTATGAATATCAGTGTAAATATAAGAACCAATGAAAGTATTGTTATAAAATTTTTAATCAAAAGCAACTGAACAAATACTAGGTAAACTTAATTATTCATACATACAAAATTCAACATTTTGTACAGTGCACAAACAAATAATAATAAATAGTGAGAATTTCAATGTTTTTCACATTTTATTGGTATAATTTTATAATATTAACCAAATACTAGTGAATGTTTTCAACAAAGTGTCAATGATATTTTATGTTTTCAGAGTGTTTTGAGTAGACATATATTTATGACACTTGCGCAAAGTTTCACTAGTAATGTAGCATTCAAAATTTTGTATTTAGAAATTATAAAGGCAAAATAAATTACGAGTCATTGTAATATAACTTATGACTAATCATTTAAACAATATCATTGACCTGAAGTATACTTTTTTTATCAATATTTCACTGGTAACAATTATGTTAGAACATTTTATAGGTCATTTAATTTTTCTTTGTCCAAGACTGAAGGAAAAACAAATTTTAACAACTTCTATATAATAACCAATAATGCTATATCATTAGATTACACATTTTCTGCAACAGTACATCATATACTATAGATTTACACATATCAAACCTGAATTGAAATCATGTAGTATAAATATAACTATACATTTTTACATGATATAAAAGGAAACATTATTTACTTACATAGTATTATTATACTTTAGTGTATGTTACTTTATAATAATCTGAGACTAATAAATTGCCATCACTGAAGCATATACCTTAGAACCTAGCAAGCGCAGTTGTCACCATCCCTGTTGCGGCCATTATCATTGGCATTGAGCTTGATTTGATCAGGGAATTCATTGTAGAGTTCAGCTTCAGTTTCCTGAGCTAGGGCATTGCGAGCTATGGTCTGGAATGCAAGCTCAACATTTACAGCTTCTTTGGCACTTGTTTCAAAATAAGGTATATCATTTTTACTTTGACACCATTGTTGCGCACGCTTTGCAGAAACGGCACGATTGTCTAAATCAACTTTATTGCCCAAAATGACGAACGGGAAGTTATCAGGGTCTCGCGGCGATGCTTGTATCAAAAACTCGTCTCGCCAACTCTCCAAGGACTTAAACGTGTTGGGGGCAGTTACGTCAAAAACTAAGACGCAACAATCCGCCCCACGATAAAAAGCCATTCCCAATGACTGGAACCGTTCTTGTCCAGCTGTGTCCCAAATTTGTATGGTGACGATTCGATCATCTACAATTACCTCTTTCGTGAGAAAATCTGCGCCTATTGTTGCTTTGTACTGGTTGGAAAATTTTTTGTTGACAAACTGATTCATAAGCGATGTCTTGCCCACACCGCTATCACCTAGGATGATCACCTTCAGGAGAACCTTTTTTCTTGAAGACATTTTGCACAAAAATTTATATAAAAAAGTGGAAAATTACAAAATAATTACACTCTTTGTCTACACTTTTGACATATAACGAAATTGATAAATGCGTCACCTGTTTCCCGTACTTTGGTGCAGTAGATATATAATGTTTTTTAACCAATTCTTTATCATTGACTATCAACAAGGGGCTTTTAAGCCAGTTTTTAGAATAAAGCATTTACGTCTACTCTATAATTCTACTTATATATATATTTTTTACTTTAGATTTATTTTTTTGTAATACTTAATTGGGTAAAAATATTTTTCACTGGTAGATAAAATAGAAGAAAAACCTTAAAACATAGAATCAATTTTACTCAATGTATTCCTTTAAAATTCTATTATACTCGCTCTGCCAAGAACCGATACCACTATGCTAGTGGTAGCCATAACATAAAAATACCTACAGTACAATTTGCGCCGTTTGAACCGCGGCGCAATGTAACCATTAACCAATGATGTGTGAACATCCACTATATTTTCAATGACATCGCAATCTGAGGGCAGTACCCCAACGAGGATGCCCTTATTCAATATCACTTTTCGAGTTGATTACTCTTAGTCAGCGTTCATCCATATTATAGGCCAGTTATGAACTTACAACTCATAATTTGAGGCTTATAGACTAAACACACGTATAGTAAAAAAATATTTTAATTTACATAGGTAACGAAAAGGATGTATACAAAGTGCAAGCACTAAGAGCGGTTCCGCACTATGTCCGATTCGAACCCGTGGAAATATGGTCTGTCGTAATCGTAGAACTATTTCTATGGTAATTTACGCACTACATCCGATCTTCGTCATCCGATTTCTTTCTGTCATACTAGAATCTCCATGCCGGAGAAGATTTTTGACGGACCGATGTAGCCATAGAATTATTTGTATGAACGCTCGCGCACTGCGTCGAAGTTAAAGCCTAGTTCCAAAATTAAAAAAGAAATGTAAAATTTCCTGTGTCGTATTGACGTAACACTACGGTCTACTTGCTCATTGTAAAAATCTCCTTTTAATACCCGGTCTTGTCAGAGAGGGTACACCCAAAATTCTTTAGGTCTTCTGCGTCTTCATACGTACAATAGTATTGCCAGAAGTTGACGTTGTTTTAAAGGACTCACGATCAACGACGTGAACACTCTGCTGTGGCTTCGTAACCGCTCTAAAACGTGCTATCTTTATTAAGATGATAAATGTCAATAAACTTGCTTCGAGTCTACTACGTAATCTACTTACGTAATTCTATCGCTATGATTCTAAAATGTCACCCTGAATTTAAAAATACCTTCGGTTTGAGGAATGTATTGTCAACTCTATTTCTTAGGGGCCGTTAATAAATTACGTAAGGGATTTTGAAGAATGATTTGGCCACCTCCATGCTGTAAGACATCATAAGATTGCAACTACTCCCCCCTGCCCCTTAATACGAATTTTCGTAAGAAAATGTCCTATCAATCAAATACAACTCCGTTTATTCTCAAAATATCTTTTATTACAATCTTCTTACTAAAAAACCGACCATATTGGTTTTATTAGCAGCAAGCTGCTTTAAATCATTTACTTTTTGAGATATAAATTTTCCAAAAGCACTACTATCATTTTTAAATACTTTTTTGTTGGTAGTCCAAAACAAGTTTGACTCTTTCATAAATACCCGATTACGAAACGAAAAATGATGTCACAATCGGGGTTCGAACCCGCACCTATTGGGAATCCGGCCCAATCGTGCTGCCACTTACACCATCGTGAACTATTTTAGGAAATGAAAATTTCGCTTCATATTATATCTTACATCTTCAAGGTGATGTATGCAATCTATCGGACAATGTTTTACACATTGTATAGACTTAATACTTCAAACTTTACAGTTAGAATTGTATTAAACGATGACACAACCTTGTATAAGAATACAACAAACAAATGACATAGATACACACTTAAACATTTATAACTACATATAACTTATTAACAGACTTTCTACCACAGATTAGAGATCACAACAGAATCCCGTCTACGCGTCTGTAACCGCTATTTATACCCGTTTTCGCCACGAAACCACTCAACCGTAACGCTAATGTTGCCAGAGCATACTCCTTGAATCACCACCTTCCAATGGGCGATAACATCCGGCCGTCCTGTGGCTGCATCCGTCCCTGGATGCCGTGATAGTCCACTGCACTTGCTGAGAACAAAATTATAAACCATCATCATTTGCCGCTCTTATTAAAATTACTTGGGGTTGAAGCAATATGCATTCCTCTTCCATGGTACATATTGCAAAAGTTATTGGCAGCAGTTCTACGATCGGCCACCTGCCTGACGTCAACCCTCTCTAGGAGTGTAATTGTCGACCAAACGACATCACGTGTGTTGGCCCAAGTCAACATAAGACTCGTATAATGCGTTTGAGATTTCCATGAACAAAGCGAAGGCCGATAATATTCGTAAATAATACCACATAGCATTCGTAAACCATCAATTATGATGGTTTACGTATGTATATTAATACAAATAATGAAATAATACAAAATCGTAAACCATCGTTAACAATGTTTTATCTTTCAATCTTGCTAACTCTCGTAATCGCCACCTTTCGAGGGGCGACACATCCGGCCGTCCTGTGATGGCATTCGTCCCTGGATGCCATGATAGTCTGATGCGATTGCCGAGGACAAACAACGTACACAAAATTATGTCAGTATTCTGCAACTCGTGGATACTTTGTGACAAGCGTTTAAGACACGCCTTATCCAAGGCCATTATCTTCCAAATCTTGCCAAACTATTCGTTTATATCATGGAAATTGACCAAAGATGCAAACAGCCTCTTGAGCTATTACATCGGCGGCCAACTCAAGACCTAATCTGCCAACTTTGTTCGACTATTTGTATACATTATTGGATTACAAGCAAAACATTCGGCAATTGAACAAGTATTACCCTCATCAATGTGATCACAGTTTGCATTTTCCTCTAGGCGATGCCTTTGGCCAATCCTAGTTGCATCTTAGCACAACTGACAACATTAAGACAATTATTCCTTTGATACATTGTCTGACGAGGCAACCACCTACAGTTCAATTGTCCGAAGCAAGAGCATTAACCGTGAATTAAAGAACACATTAAATCGGCTACCTTCAATAATTTATACAAACAAAGCCGTCGGAAAATGAACAAGCAAGATAGCCACTCATCAATGTGATCACAGTTTGCGTTTTCCCTAGGCGATGCCTTTGGCCAACCCTAGTTACCTTTCAACACAAACTGACAACATTAAGACAATTCTCTTTAATACATTGTCCGACAAAATAACCACTCACAGCTCACTTATCCGAGGCAAGAGCATTAGACGAATCCTGAGATTATATATACCAATACAAATTTTAGTCCATCATCCGTGTCATAACCTATAACACTCTTTTAGCTCGGCCACACCTGACTTTTAGTGACTAACACGATGTCATCAATAATAAATTACTCATGAAGCATGGTCGTCAGATAATCATCTCCACGCTTACTTTGATAACGTTAGAAGTTCCAGGGCTGGTACATAATGCCTGTTTTATGCCATGGGTTTGAAGACCTTTTTCATCACTGGGAATACATGGCCATTTTACATATACAATTAATAGTAAATACCCCAAGAATACAGTGTCATCCTCTTATCGGTCAATATACTTATCACTTACAATATTTCATAGATCAACAGACTATTGTCATAGTATACCTTCCAATTTTTGGAATCCCTATTGCAATGCTTACTAAACGAGACTGTGCATATGTACATACGCAAACAGTTTGAGAGTGGCTTGAACTAAATGATGTTCATTAGATGAATAGCTTTGTATTACCACTACAATAGTTTTCATAACACTTGGCAATTATTGTTTCAAGTAAATACCAAGCAATCTATCCGTTAACATGGCGAGCTAGTTGGGCTATTTTACAGCATATGAATACCCACAACGTTTAATCACTCATGTTACTACTACGTCGTCATACAGAAGACAATTTTACGATTTTATACAAAATAGTAAGACGCAGTGCATATGCTTAACTTAGGCATTTATGCAGTACCTCTTTTGCATCGCGCCTTTACTGACACATACACTTTGTCCATTAATTAATCTCAGCATTTTTAAGGCATTTATGCAGTACCACTTTTGCATCGTGCCTTTACCGACATATACACTTTGTCCATAAACTAATCTCAGCATTTTTACCATAATCGTACAATGGATAGATCTCACCACATGTTGGACGGTCGCACCTATCCACTTCAGATCGATCAACTTTGTGTCACAAATAACCTTCTGCAGCCACAGCGGTATCATACGCAGATACATGGTTCATCAGACTGCACTTTTGTCATACTGAAACTTATTCGGTTTGGTTAATACACTATTATGTTACCTTTCACTAATAGATTTGTATCACATTAAGATGAGCTATGTTCAATGCGTTGTCATTATCTTAGTATATAGGTATGTATACCGTGAGAAAACATACGCTTCTAACTTTATTTACATGCGAGGGTAGCATAAGAATTCCTAGATCGCAGAACAGTTATTTTATATATGCATTCATTATCATTTCCTAGTTATGATACTCAACAAAACTCGTGTCATTTTTGTATACAAAGGAACATACGGCACATGTCTTCACCAAACGTTACAATCCATCGCTTATTTTATAATATAACCTGCTCACGATTACAATTGTTAGTGGTACACGCTACCTACGGTTTCAGCTTATCCCTTTAAATACACCATTCCAAAATAAATCTTGTATTTTAGCATACAATCACATATTTTACAATACAATCATCATCTTTACGTATTTTATATATACATACAGTGAATAAATACCGGGACATCCAAAATCACTTTACAATATTTAGCAAATATTTTTGTACGTTACCCGCATACATGTATCCTTGCAGAATGGAGCACGGTGGGTTTTGTGTGGGCAGTGATTCAGAGCACTTCTGATATAAGAATACAACAAACAAATGACATAAATACACACTTAAACATTTATAACTACATATAACTTATTAACAGACTTTCTACCACAGATTAGAGATCACAACAGAATCCCGTCTACGCCTCTGTAACCGCTATTTATACCCGTTTTCGCCACGAAACCACTCAACCGTAACGCTAATGTTGCCAGAGCATACTCCTTGAGTACGCCACCTTCCAATGGGCGATAACACTTGTTATTAAAATTACTGAAATTTTTAGCATTTAATATGCTTAATTATTTATAAATACCCGATTACGTAACGAAAAATGATGTCACTTTTTTCGTTTCGTAATCGGGTATTTATAAATAATTAAGCATATTAAATGCTAAAAATTTCAGTAATTTGAAGTTTGACTCCTATTCACAAACCTTTTGGTGTTTTATCTGGAGAACCTTCGACCCACGCTTTAAATAACAGTGGATCTAAATATCCAGACATTTTAGAAAAAATAATTAGTATTCAATTAAATTATGTATATTTTTAAGAGTCCAAATAACAGAAAATTCCTGGTCCTGGTCGAGAGCAATAATAGAATAATAGAAAGTCTAGAAGTACTGAGAGCATATGATTTTCATTAGTTTTGATATTACGTTAAAGAGATGAAGTACAGATTCAGGCGCTATTCAATAAAATGTCAATTTTAGCGCGAAAATGGTAAAAATTTTCATTTTAATATCTTACGTAATGTCAGGTTCACTACCACCCCCTGGCCATAATAAGAAGTTATAGTATTCAGTCAGCACCCCCTCGCTTCTAAACGTCTTACATAATTTATGAATGGCCCCTTACGGCTATGGTCTGACCGCACCCCACAGGGTCTTCTAGGCTGATGTGAGTGATGTGAGATTCCAAACTATAGCTCTTCAGTAGTGTCTTTAGGAACCTACCGTACCCACCCCCGCGAGATCTCTGCAACAAAGCGCAGCCTGCCCTCACGCGATTGGCTTCTTTGCGGGTGTGTACAGTATGAGATAGATTTTTTTATAGAAATAGTATTACTCTGAGGTAAATTTACTTGCCTCTGTAATATTTAGTTACTCTGTGGTATGTATGTAGTGTAGTCTGCTGTCCGCCTGTGCCTGTGCTGATTTTTTTAAGTGGTTTCTGTGATTCATGAATTTTACAGAAATTCGTACTAGTACCTACCTACATAATTTTTTTCACAGAATAGTTTTCGCTTTTCAAAGTGTGAAATGGAAAAATATTAATAGTGATGACTTCCGGTTCGTGCTCCAGAATAGTGCAATAGTTTGTAAAGTCGAAAGGGAAAGAAGGTGAGGGTTATATTGTTGTAAAGATAATCCGTTATCCTGATGTACCAGTTGGTACTTCTCTCTAACTTTTATTACTTACAGATGGAAAGTAATCTAAGCCGAAGTGGCAGCCGATCGAGCTCCGTATGTGAGCTTGAAAAAGACTTTAGCGATATAGAAATACTGAAAACTAGGACGAACCGACGTAACGTATTGCTGCGAGCGCCACCCGCGCGGAAAGCAAAACGAGTCAGATTTTTTCGAAATGGTGATAAATTTTATTCAGGTGTCATAATTCCAGTCTTGCCAGAGAGATACAGGTAATTGATGTTTCCAGTCATATCTATAATAAATTTACTTCTAATTCTAGTTAGAAAATTACTACAATACTTTCACTTTTCTACCTACAAAAGTAATATTCTGATATAAACTTAATCAAGGTTCAAACATTTAGCATGGTATTCACTACTTTTCAAATGACAGTAGAAGAGAATATATTAGTTTAACTTAATTATTTTTCTACTTTTATTTCTTAATATCTGTGCAGTTTGTTTTAACAGCTGTTAACATTGGTTTGCTCTACAAGTTTAAACTATTTTTTTCTACTAACAATGCATAGTACTTAAGAACTTTAATTGTATCATGTAAGAATTTATTTGTACTTGTAATCATCTACATGACCTGATGAGATAAAAACATAGTGAGGCTTAATGAGCAAAAGTTTTGTTAGTTTAATTAAAATTACTTATATTATTAAATGTAAATAATAGGTAATTAAAATCTAAATACTTCCAAATTAAGTAGGTTTGTAAAGCAAGCAAGGATTTCATTATTGAGGCAATTGTGAGATGACTTGATTTTTAATTCTTGTAAGCAGCCTTTTTCTGTAGTCTATAAATAACTGACTTAGCAACACAAATACACTAGTATCACTAAATCAGTATTGAATTTAAATTATTTGATACCAAAAGAAGGCTGCCCACTCATTGTTAGCTCACCCATTATCATTATGCTTTTGTTGACTTTCTAATTTTCTTTTCATTAGCATTGAATAATGTAAGACAAAATCTCATTAGTACAATGTCATTGACCTTCCATAACTTTATGGGTTTTACACACTTTGTATGGATGGTTAATTGCCAATATCTCCCATTTCTCAATTATAAGAACTTTCACTTTCTTATGCTGTGAAGTTAAAATCTAATGTATATATTTCAGTTAGTGTGAATAATTAAGTATAGAGAAAATTTACCCCCTAAATACAATTAACATTTTGATTTTCATAAATTAATTATCTTTCCTGTAATTTTATTGTTGCCAGAGTCATTTTGCTCTAAGTAAAGATCATAAAATATATAATCTCACACCATATTGTTTTTGAAAATGGAGAATGTTTATTATAAGTATATTTTCAGGTCTTTTGATAGTTTAACAGCAGATTTAACAAGAGTTTTAGTTGACAATGTAACACTACCAAGTGGTGTAAGGACAATATATTCACTAGAGGGTAGAAAAGTAAGTTATTTCATATTTATTAATTTATCATTACATATATTTCATAAGGATTTGCAGACAATTATGGTATTGACAGTTCAATTATGGTATTATATCTTCTGTTGTACCACTATGTACTTTCACTCTTTATATTAATCTACCATGTAATAATATAACATCCTGATATGATTCATCAGATAATTGCTGTAGAATGTAGAGTCCATAATATTGTAATGGTTCTTGTGTAACTGGCATGATATATCATCTTACATGTGAATTGTTCTATATCCTTGGTATTCTAAGGGAAGCCCTGTGTAATCATAGTATGCCACTTGTGTATGTCTATCTGCAGCTGTATATAATGAAAGACCGCAATTTATTACTCAATTGAGTATTTTTAATACTCATTTGGCTTGAGAAATAATTTTGAAATGGAGATAAGTTTTAGATCTAAGAAGACTCTACCATGCTCCTAAATGATATCACTGCTGTTGTATAAATATAGAATAATCTTTAAACACAATAGCCCTAATGGACCCATCATCATCTCATCTCAGCTCGTATATGTCCCACTGTTGTGCTTGAGCCTCCTCCATAAAGGGAGGGAAATTGACCTACTATACCACGCTGGTCAGACGTGCTGGTTTTGTTTCGAGTTTTCCTTCTCTTGCATGTTATATGCGTTTTATATCCCTTAGTCGTCTTTTACGATCACCCACGGGTAAGATGAAGGGGTGGTGAATTGTATTCTTACTCCGTCACCACATGGAAAAGAATGGACCCATACTAAGCAGAAATTATCCGCATGGAGGATGCAGGAGGAAATTGATCAATTTCCCTCCCATTTCGGAGGAGGCTCGAGCCCAGCAGTGGGACGCATATGAGCTGAGATGATGAAGCAGAAATTAGTTAGCAGATTAAAATCACTTTAATTTTCAGATAGGTAAACTGGATGATCTAGAAGATGGGCAATCATATGTCTGTAGTGGATTTGGTGAGCCCTTCAAGAGGTTAGATTATGAAGCCAGTGCCATTACCCCTCAATCCTTCAGGCTAAGTGGGCCGGAATCTTTAAGTGACAGCTCAAGTCCATCCCCGGCCAGGGCAAACAACCGACTGTCCCGATATTTGCAGGTTTGTGAAAATTATAGTATGTAGTAGTAATTTTATTTAGAAAACTTGAGCTGAATAGATTTACCAAGTTTATTATTTACAAATAGTTCGTCAATATTGTGTACATTATTTATCATGCTTTCGTCAGATTAAATAGCAAAACTTGACAACATGTTTTCCTTCCTGTTGTTTCATTAACCATTACAAAATATTTAGATAGAACTCTCTTGTTATCAAAACTTGTAATCAAGTATGGGAGAAAACAAGTACCTATTATTGGTTATTTGTTTACTAACTTTAACTTGAATCAAAAACGTATTATATAATAATAATATATTTATTTTCAGCTAGTAATTAAATACAGAAAAAATACTAAAAACTAAACTAGTAATGACAACTAGTAATAAAAATTTAATCTAAATAGACCATGGATTTTCAAAGTGGGGGGCGCGCCTCACTAGGGAGGCGCGGAGATATCTACAGGGGGGCGCGAGTGGAATCGACTTTGTAACGGATTATGAATAAACTACTTTCAGGTTTTGCATCAAGGAGGAATAACCTTGTATATATACCCTTATTGTACAATTGTTTGACGAGCCCATTTGCTGCTACTCGCTGGGCCCTGGACCGAGGGGAGGCGTGGGCATATTAATTTTAAGCAGTAGGGAAGCGTGATACTTATAAGTTTGGGAACCTCTGAAATAGACAAAAACCCTTAATAATGATGACAATTCAAATAAAACTATTTTTTTGATCACGGGAGTACCTACTGTCCCCCGTGACTATGAACGCTGTAAAGTGTTCGAAACGTCGAGAAATTAAAAATGAAATATAAACGCGATAGAATCCGTAAAAATTGTTCTATTCCAAATGTGTAATATTCGCGTAAACATCAGAAACATAAGATGTTTTAAGTCTTTGTCGTCCCGTAATTCTGAAGGCGGAAAAGTATTTGAAACATTAGTATATTAAGTGCTAAATATAAAAGTTGGTAAATTCCGTAAAATTAGTTTTTTCTCAATTTATACTTGTGAAATTAAACAGTGACCACATTACTCATGTTTAAGTAAAAACTGTCCGACCGCACTTACCAAATAAGCTACCATTGTACTCGCTGTCAATGATAATTTCACAAGCGTAAATAAGTGATCTTATTGTTTGATTGATTTATTTCAGTTTCGGCTTATGAAGCGATGTGATAACAGAGATAAATTATTCATATACATGTAACATTTTCAGGCAAATGGTAGTAGTACTACTGGCAACGGGACAGCGAGAATCAGCCCAGCTGGGGACAATGTCGTTCGACCACGCATTGTTACTATTATTAGGAATGGTGTTAAGCCACGGAAGGTAAATATATAATAATAATAATATTTTGATTACATAAGCTGACTGTGGCATTACAGTTGCAATATAATTTGGTTAAAAATGAGACCCGAATCGTTAACTAGGTTTTAAATCCTTGTGTTTTAGGAAACAGTATTCCGCCGTAACAAACTTTAAACTGTAGGTTTGCTTTAAGATTAATTTTATTTATAATATATATTATTGAATCAAAAAAATAAATAAAACATGACGTAAAAAATTCAAATAAGGAACTAATAGTGGTAGGACCATGCTGTGACAGTTTTCTGTCTACAACCGCAGGCCGGTCCGTCCGGAGTAACACCACACTCTCGCAGAAAATCGACACCTGAGCAGTAGCAATGTGAAGCTGTGCTTCATTCGGTGACCGAGGTTTTTTCATTAGGTGTGTTGCTTGCTCGTTTGCCCCAAAAAACAATAAAAAAGAAGTCTATACTTAAATTTTACGTGATGCGTTAATGAATCAAAAAACTAATTCAGTGTTTATTATCATTTAATAATAGATCCTCGGTGTTACGATTAGTGTTGCCCAAATGCAAGACTGTTGCGAGTCTTGCAACTCTCGCTATTAGAATAACACAGAGTCACTTGTTTTGATAAAAATTAAAACCCCAACTAACTTAATGAAATTCCATTTCATCTAGTGGCACTAACTGTACAAATATCAATAATTAGGTACATTCCTTTTAACGTGAGTGAGGCTAATAATAATAATCACACCTATCTATCATGAGACTTAATAACATCAAAATATTTCTCCCTGTACTGCTATTAAGAATACGAAACACGTTCACAATCCTTTCTTTGCCAAAGGAATCGTAAAATGCTAAGGGAGCACTGCGAGACTCTTGCAGCGAGTCTTGGTCTTGCATTTGGGCAACACTAGTCACGATGCCCCAGTGTTTTGAGATAGTATGTAACAATTTTTTTACATGATAAAATTAATTTATTATATTTTATTTAGATAGTTATATATTTTTTACACTAATAACATAAATTTGACGCTGCACAAGTCTACAAC
This sequence comes from Lymantria monacha, assembly GCA_905163515.2. Lineage (NCBI taxonomy): Eukaryota > Metazoa > Arthropoda > Insecta > Lepidoptera > Erebidae > Lymantria > Lymantria monacha. The sequence goes on from LR991082.1 coordinate 23,906,160, forward strand.
ATATGTTCACATAACTATACACATTTTTACGTATTGAGGTTACACATCCGCGCCAAGAGAAATCTCTTGTTTGATATATAACATGTATATTTTGTTGTACAATAAAGTGACCATACGATGAACACCATAAAAAATTACAACTAAAACTAACTATGCTTCAATAACAATACGAAATAAAAAGTAGAAAATGTCAAACTAGACATATTGACCTGATGATAATTCGTGCATTATGACGATAGATGAAATTATTTGTTTTGTTTTCGATCCATATTATTATTTTGTCTTCTGTTTTTAAAGACAACACCCGGGATTAGGGCAATAATCTTTGTATTGCTGAGGACTTTACAAACATTTAATTTATCGAACACAAATTACACTCAAACTTAGAACAACAATTTATGGATCACACAAATTATTGTCCCACGTAAGAATCGAACTCACGGCACTGGTACCGTAGGTATCTTAACCGCATGCGGGAGCATTTCCGCAGGCTCGCTCTGCGGCTCGTCGGCGCGGCGTCCGCCTTTTCATGGCTTATGCCGAATGTGGGCGGACCGAGCGCTACGTGCCGACAGCTGTACACGGGGGTCGTCCGGTCGATGGCCCTGTACGGCGCACCGGTGTGGGTGCCTGACCGTCCGACTCAGGGCTCTTCTGTGGCGACCACAGAGGGCCATGGCAGTCAGGGCTGTACGCGGGTACCGCACGGTGGCGACGGAGGCAGCGTGCCTGTTAGCCGAGAGTCCCCCGTGGGACCTGGAGGCGGAAATGCTCGCCGATTTGTATCGGCAGGTGTCGGGGAGGCGGTGTGGTCTCATTGAGGGCACTCACCGCCTGGCGCGTCGACGCCCGGCTAGACGTCATTGCCCATTGGGCAGTCCGGCTGGAGAGGCTTCGGTTCGGTGTGCGGACCGTGGAGGCCTTCCGGCCGGTGCTGATGCAGTGTTTGGAACGACGGCACGGGGTGCTCTCCTTCCGACTGGTGCAGGTTTTGACGGGGCATGGATGCTTCGCCAAATACCTGCACACGGTCGTCAGGAGGGAGAGTACACCGTCCTGCCACCACTGCGATTGCGACGAAGACACGGGCAGCATACGCTCGAGGTTTGTGCCGCTTGGGCAGAGCAGCGTCGTGTACTCGTCGCAATCATCGGTGCCGACCATCGCCAGGGCGATCCTCGACAGCGTCAGGAACTGGGACGCGATCGCAACCTTCTGCGAGGCAGTAGTCTCGCGGAAGGAGGCGGCGGAGCGTGTGCGCGAGGAGCGTCTCCTCGACGACGCGAGCCGCCGCCGGCGACTGGAGCGGCGCAGGCGCGATTACCTGCGCCTGATGCCGCCCTAGCCGAGGGCGCGGGTGACTGGATCGGGGAATTAGTCCGTCACCCGCCGAGAGGCCGACCGCGTGAGGAAAGACCGACATCCTACCCGAAGGGGGGACGTCGGTCGAGGAGAGGGTACTCCTCAGGGGTATTTTCGTCGAGCCGACCACTGACGTCAAGTCACTCTGCTCCGGTGGTCGGCCCAACGACGAAGGCGACGTCACGGGTGGGTTACGGGTGTGCGTGCTTACGCCCCTCTGTCACCCCGGATGGAGTGGTGCGGGAAGTGCGCCGACCGTAGCCCACCCCCAAAAAAAAAGGGGATATATTATTGGATTAACTTAAGATATATTGTATAATTGACATCATGTAAATTCCCTCAAGAGGTTTAAATGTTATAGGGCCACGCGCCGCCCTTCCGTCGCCCCGGACGGAAAGGACGGCGTGTGACCAGACCATAGACTGCCAAAATACGAAAAAAGAGATTACAACATCATAGATGGTTTGACTTTAGTCAAATTACTAAAATGATCTTAACATAACTACATTGAAGTCCTGTTATGTTGGTAGTAGAATTGTATATCAACGTCTTTCTATTGTTGGATCGTTCTAATTGTGTTTCAAAGCATCTGTGAGTCCTGTTTTTTTTTCATTGAAAACCAGCTTATACTTTCATGACTGGCGGACTAAGAAAATAATTCACCATTCACTTGTCTAACTTCCTGACTTGCCTGACTTCATAAAAGACGATTACGGGATAAAATCTTGTAAATAAAACTCTATATCTATCTGACCAATATGATCCAGTAGATTAATTTGATAATACGGCGGAGGAAATCTGTATTTATAATATACTAGTAGCGCTAATACTTGTGTAAAATGACGTGCGAGTACCAAGTCCAACCCCCGAAAAGGAGAACAAGTAGCACTCACCCATAATCCAGACAAAGCTGTTAAAGCCGTCCGTGGCTTAAAGTAAAAAAGAATAAAAGAAAGGAAAGAAAAAAAGGGTTGGCAATTACAGTACAGGTTATCAATTTCCCAGAAAATTGCTGCTGCCTATAAGAATTTATGGTGGTTCCTTAGCCAAGGAAACAGGAAAGTCAGACGTGATGACGCATTGATTTCTTAACATGACGCCACACAAGGTTAAAATGTTTGTAAAACTCAATCAATCTACGCCTAAAAAGTGCTGCAAAGAGATGTAAATAGCAAAGGATCAAGGTTCTCTAATTTTACTTGTTAGATCTACTAATTAGAACTATTCCTGTGGATATAATAGTTATTATATACACTACGGCCCCGGATCCACATATTTAAGGCGGTTACTAATTAACCGAAGAATTGTGTAAATTTCCCCTAAATCGGTAAATTCTATTTTATTTAGACCAATTTTGGAGGTTGAATGTCTAATTGGCAATCGTAAGATAAGACCTGAAGGATGTATCTTGAATCTGGCAACCTTATTAGAGATAGGAGACAGATTCGAACTTGAACTCTCACAGCCCGTACTACTTAGATCATTAAACCAAAGTGGCAATGAAATGTAATTACGGTGTCGATAAATTACTCGTTAAACCATTAATCTAGAAACGTATGATGTCACAATCTTAGCTGAATCACAACACGAGTGTAATTGTAACACAAATAAATATACCTAAGATATTGAGTCATGAAACTGCTTCATTGATGATTTACGAACTGTTCACTCGGGTTGACTTCCTTAATTCCATACAGTATGAAATTTTAATAGAACATCTGTAGTCGACACAAACTATCAAACTCCAAATTTTGTCTATAGAATTTTTGGTAGCCTTGCGATTTTTGAGTAGAATACCACGATAATCCTACATCAAACCATATCACCACTCTTCGCCATTTGAACGGACCAAGCGTCAATTGTAGACTTATATGTCAAATTATAAATACAGTGGTAATGTAATAGATCGTTTGACAGATCAGTCCGAAGCCATTAAGTTACGCCCAGGCTGACCTACTCTTGTCAGAACACACGCCCCCGGTCATGGCCTCGCCAGAACAAGACCGGGAGGCTGACGACGAGAGTGTTCCGCCCGTGACGGAGACGGAAGTGGGAGCAGCTGTGGCGCGGATTCATTCCGCGACCACGGCCCCCAGCCCGGACGGAATACCAGTCCGGGTGCTGACGTCGCTCCTCGAGCACCTCGAGCCTCGCCTCAGGCAGCTGTACAACGCCTGTTTGGCGTCTGGACGGTTTCCTGAGTGCTGGAAGGAGGGGAGGTTGGTTCTCCTGCCAAAGCCGGGACGGCCCCCGGATTCGCCGTCGGCCTACAGGCCCATCGTGCTCCTCGACGATGTGGGTAAGCTGCTGGAGCGCATCCTCGCTGCCGTCATCATCGTCCAGCACCTGGAGGAGGTGGGGCCCGATCTGTCGGACGCTCAATTCGGTTTTAGAAGGGGGCGTTCGACCATCGGGGCCCTGCTACGATTGAGGCAGACGGCCGCGGAGGCTGTCACCGGCGGGGGAGTGCTGTTGGCGGTGTCGCTGGACATCGCCAACGCATTCAATAGTCTGCCATTCAGCTGCATCAGGGAGGCGCTCCGATTTCATGGGGTGCCCTTGTACCTGAGGCGGCTGGTGGCGGACTATTTGGAGGGGCGCAGTGTCCTCTGCGCGAGTCCCGCAGGGGACATTGTGCGGACGTCCATGTCGTGCGGCGTTCCACAGGGGTCGGTTCTGGGGCTGACTCTGTGGGACATCGGGTACGACTGGGCGTTGAGAGGGAGTCTCGCCCCCGGGCTGAGCGTGATATGCTACGCTGACGATACGCTCGTCACAGCCCGGGGCAGGACACTCGAAGAGGCGGCGAGCCTGGCCACTCTCGGCACCGAGGAGATGGTCGGGCGAATCGAGGCGCTGGGGCTCTGGGTGGCCCTAAATAAGACGGAGGTCCTATTATTTCATGGGCCACGCGTAAGGCCGCCAATCGGCGCCTCGCTAGTCGTCAACTCCGACCACATCAGCATCCAGGCCCATATGAAGTACTTGGGTCTGGTGCTCGACGGGCGATGGTGGTTCCGGGAGCATTTTCGCCGAATTGCTCCCCGGCTAGTCGGCGCGGCGTCCGCCCTTTCGCGGCTCATGCCGAACGTGGGCGGACCTAGCTTCGACGGCCGACGGCTGTATGCGGGGGTGATCCGTTCGATGGCCATGTACGGCGCACCCGTGTGGGCGAGGGCTCTGAACGCCCAGCTCAGGGCTGTTCTGTGGAGACCCCAGAGAGTCATGGCAGTCAGAGCCATTCGCGGGTACCGCACGGTATCGACCGAGGCGGCATGCCTACTGGCCGGGACACCCCCGTGGGACCTAGAGGCGGAGATGCTCTCCGACGTCTACCAGCGGGTGACCTCACTGCGCGACGAAGGTGGCTCCCCATCGCTGAGCGAGATAGCCACCTGGCGCGAGGACGCCCGCCGAGACGTCATCACCCGTTGGGCTACGCGGCTGGAGAGGCCTAGACACGGTGTCGTCACCGTCGAGGCTCTCCGGCCCGTACTGATGGACTGGATGGAGCGGCGGCATGGAGTCCTCTCCTTTCGACTGGTGCAGGTGTTGTCGGGGCACGGATGCTTCGGCTTGTACCTGCACACGGTCGCGTATAGGGAGTGGACTCCGGCCTGCCACCATTGCAGCAGTGACGAGGACACGGCGCAACACACGCTGGAGGTGTGTCCGGGCTTTGACCGGCATCGCCGTGACCTCGTCGCTGTTATCGGTGACGACCTGACGCTGCCGGCTGTCGCGAGGGCGATGGTCGACAGCGTCAGGAACTGGGACGCGGTCGCCGCCTTCTGCGAGGCTGTCATCTCGCAGAAGGAGGCGGCGGAACGAGTCCGGGAGGATTCCCGCGACCCGGGCCGCCGTCAGCGGCCGGGGCGGCGCAGGCGCGAATACCTGCGCCTGATGCCGCCCTAACCGAGGCCTCGGGTGATCGGACCGGGGAATTGTCCGGTCACCCGACGTGAGGCCACCGCGTGAGGGCGACGCCCCGACGGCGAAATCTGTCGGGACGTCGACGAGAGGAACCCGCGAGGGTAAACCGCCGGGCGGGCCACCGAAGTTAAAATCGAGTACCGGTGGTCCGCTCGCACGGCGAAGAGAGAAGGTTTTACGGTGGGTCTATGGGGTCACGCGCCGCCTTTCCGTCACCCCGGACCGATTCGGCGGGGCGAGACGCATCCATAGCCCACCAATAAAAAAAAAAAAAAAAAGGCTGACCTACTCTAACGGCAATGCTTGGACTAGCAAAGGCGCGGGCGACCTATGCTGAATGTTTTTATTCGTAAAGGTAACCCGCGGTGGAGGCTTCCGAAGTCAAGGCATTGGCTGGCTCCGAATTCCGCATGGTGGGTGTTCGTTATCAAGGCTCCGCCTGTGCTAACGCTTACGGGTAAGGTACCCGATAAAGCGGGGACTATAGGAATGTAATCTGAAATTTTACGGTTAGTGGTCGCATACTTATACCGTTATAAACAAGACAGTCTAAAAAAGAAAGTACGTAGATTATATAATAATTGGTCGCGAATGTATTTTAAATTACAGGTGTGCAGATTATTACTTAATAAACGCAATAGCCCGACATTAGAACACGCATTGGCTGCTATAACGGAATGTGTGAAACTGGATACGGGGTGCGTCCGAAAAGTATTCACGAGAACCGGCTCTGCAGTCACAGCGTTGTACCAATTTTTCGACGCCGAAGATGTGTTCTTTGCTTACGGGAACGAAAGGTAGCTTACTGAACTAATATTTAATTATTAAAAAAAAAAAACACTCGTAATAGTAATAAACATTTTATTTTGTTTTCACACAGGGTCAATCAAGAAGACTTTGAATTAGAATTTGAAGAAAATAAAGCTGTTTTACAATGTAGAAAAACGCCAATATCTAGAAATTCAAGGTAAGTATAATTGCTTTATAAATAAACCATTATTGTTCCTGGTCTACGGGAGTTACAGTGGTGGAATTAGTTATAATGTAAAAAGTATAGTTGCTTACTGATATTTCTAAAGAAGGATTGAAGTCGACTGTTGGGCCTGGCCGTCCTCAAAAATGGGAGGCAACTCGGCCATGTTGGCATTGATATATAAATTCATTTAAAATCGAATTTTTCTTACAATTGTGCTATCTGCTAGTTCCCTATCAAGACTGTTTTAACACTGTTTACTCTTAACTTTTCGTCACATAGAAAAAGTCCGTCCTACTAAAGGCATACTAAGTCTCTAAATGCTCTAAAAATGTATGTCTACTTACGCTCGATAGACTAAAATACTGTACTTATGATCGTTTTGCGAGTTTGCTGTATGACAGTGTGATAATAAGGAATTTGTTGATGAAATATAGAATAGTATTAGCCTATTGTTGATACCAATAGATTGCTATGCACATAAATTCTACCTCACAGCGTACACCTCTGACTTTATAATTATGTCATCATCTCAGCCCATATATGTCCCACTGTTGGGCTCGGGCCTCCTCCATATTGACCTTCTGTACCACGCTGGTCACTGGTCAGATGTGTTGGTATAGGGGTTTGTTTTGAGTTTTCCTTCTCTCGCATAGATGTTATATGCGTTTTATATATCCCTTAGTCGTCTCGTACGATCACCCACGGGTAAGATAGGGGGTGGTTAATTGTATTCTTACTCCGTCACCACACAGATAGTATACGTGATTATAGTCGTGTCCATTATCGCTTACATAAACGGTAAACAAAGCCTATATATCTGAGAATTTTTCATGATAGCATAAAGTTTATATCAAAAGGTATAAACTCTATTAAAACACTTTCGTGTTTTATGGTCTAGGCCAGGGATCGGCAACCTTTTAATTCGGAAGAGCCAAAAATTAGAATTTATAAAGGTTTAAAGTTTTTAGAGCCACAATATTTTTTTTGCCAACAATAATTTGTGAATAATCCTCATTAATTAATTCAGAAGCATTTTTAAATGTTTTCTTTATAAAATATTTTTTTGCGTCTAGAACTAAAGAGCTGCAACTTCACATCCAAAGAGCCGCATGTGGCTCGCGAGCCGCAGGTTGTCGACCCCTGGTCTAGACCTAAAAATCTCTTACACTGAGAGCTCAAGAGCATTCGTACTGTAGCTCGTTATTCTAGTAACATTATCATTAAGTAAGCGATATGTTTGACAAATTAAGGTAGATAAATTGCGAAGTAAGCTATTGAGTACCTAAAAGATATTAAAATAAGTGATATACAGTCGTAATGGTGTTATCTGTGTAGCGATAGTAAAAATATTATAAGTCGTTACCTCTACTTTCCCGTGGATATCGTAAAAATCGATTGATATGTTATCGATTTATATTTCATAAATAGATAACATGCTGTTTGGTAGCAGCTACGAATATTACCAACCCTTACTTTGCGAGTGGATGTCGTAAAAGACGACTAAGAGCTTTACATCGACCTGGGCCAATTACAACTGATGCCGGTCAACAATTACATTCCCAAGGAAGGTTGACGTCAGGCAGGCGGTCATATAATTATTGACAATAACTTTTGGAATAAATATGTTTACATATTGCGTCGACCTCAATCAAGTAAGTGGGATTAGAGCAGGCGAATGAAAATGAAATGGATCGCATCATAAAGGAAAGGAATCCTCGAAATAAAACCCTATACGAACACGTTTGGTCATTGTGGTGCAATAAGGCTAATTTCCTTTTTATGGAGTAGGTCCGAGTTCAGCAGTAAAACGTGAATTGGTTAAAAATAAAAAATAAATTGAAAACCTATCAAAAAATTTTTAAGGTATTCAAAAATTCCGACTAACGGAACAAATACGTACTTACTACAGGACAACTTTATTTTAGTATGCAGATTTTCCATTTTTTTTTTCTTATTATGGCTGCAAACACGCGGGTAGCACACCTGATGGTAAGTGTTACAGCCGCTCATGGACCTTTGCAGTATTAGGGGTACAGCTAGGCTATTGTGTACCAACCAAAACCCACCCACAAAGTTGGCCTGCCAGCTCTTGAAATCAAAGCAAGCCTGATTGCTTTACTAAAAATTAAAACTATAGATTATTAAATGTCTCTTTTAGAAGATTGAAGCTGCACCTCTTATGCCTGATACTCGCTTACTGCAATAATAATAATTAATATATTATGTACGTGTTCTAAACAGAAGTGGCCCCAAGCCTCGTATGCCGGTTAAAGCAGGTGGTGGGGCGGCCCGGGCAGCGAGCGAAGCCGGCACGGGAGCAGCGGGCGATAACGCCGACGAGCCTACTGGCCCACTACTACCACAACTGCTGCGACTAAAATATAACGTCGGCAGAATCATAGGTATACCATACAATGCTCACCTACGTTATCATATTATAAGATCAAAGTAGAAGTTAAAAGTTTACACATCTGTTTAACATTGTCAGGTAGATGGCACACGTCTCCTTTAAAGACGAATATATAGTACGAGCTGAAAATTGAATGTCATACGCTCACGCTGGTGTAAGTAGTAGCACAATGGAACGAATTTCAATAGGTGTGGGATCGAGTCCCATGTGTGACATTAGTTTTTCACTAGTAATCAAGGTTTTATAAATAATCAAGCATGTTAATTGCTAAATTTGAAGTTTAACTCATGTTTAGCAATTGACACGCTTTCCCTGGACATGTAAACGGCCTTTCAACACCTTCATATTTTCTATATGGAACTTTTTAATCCCAAGTATTAAGAATAAGTCAATTCCCATAAACCATGTGGAATTTAAATCTGTTCTGCTATAGCGAGGTATTATTTTTTTGTTGCAAATGATGGCAGATGTGCTAATGATCCTAATAGATGTTTGACAGTAAATGGTAATTCGCCATGGACTAGCAATACTAAACTATTTCGATAATACTATCATTGTATTGTTAAATAGGTGATGGCAACTTCGCTGTTGTACGTATATGTAGAGACAAGACCACCGGAAAAGAATACGCACTCAAAGTCATCGATAAAGCCAAATGCAAGGGCAAGGAACATTATGTAGAAGCAGAGGTAAATATCTTTCAATTTATTCGTTACACTTTTCTCCTATTAATTCAATTTTTTTTACGTTTTTTTTTTATATGAATGGGTTTCTTGTGTGGACAGCTCATGGTATAGTCACAGTGTGGTACAGTCGTGAGGGTAGACCGCCGAGCAGGCTACTAAAGACAAAGATCGCGTGCCGGTGACTCGCTCGCTGATGGGCTGGTCTATGGTATAGTCACACTCCACCCAATCTGCCCGGGGCGACTTAACCTGACGTACATGTAGCTTTCTACGTCGTGCGGGTGGGCCACCAGAACCCAGTATTTGTCATCGGTGGCTAAACAACACCCTGCACTAAATAAATAAACCTTGTATTGCGGGGTTCTTACAAATATATAATTAACGAACACAAATTACAGCCAGACTCAGAATAATAAATTGTGGATCCCACAAAGTATTATTCTGCATGGGAATCGAACCCACGATACCTCGTACTGTACATCAATATCTTAATCACCACGCCTTCTTTGCACCCTATAGTGGTAGAGTAGCAAGCAATCCACCTGATGGTAAGTGGTTAACTGCCGCTAATGGACATACAATATCAGGTCGCTGCTTGCCATAGTTTGGAAGGAATGGAGAGAAGCGCAGAAAGGAATTGTTACTACTCAGACGTCAATTTTCTACGAGAGTGTGGTAACCCGGTCGTGCTTGTCCATTCATAACTGCGGGCAGGAAGCTGTCAGCCGCGCTGGTCTACCACTTTTAAAATTTCTATTAATATTTACTTGTTTTAAATACCTTTTTTTGTTTATATTGGAAGCAATTAATTCTAATAATCTATAGTGTATATTATAACGTCTTACATGTCAATATGGTTTTTGTTAGTTAACTTACTATTTTATTTTTACCTCGAATTTTTACTGTGTTTAAATTTTCTTGTAATATGTTGTTTCAAGTTATGTTGTTTTTGTCTAGCATCTGTTTGTACTTTGAGATCGAAATAAACGTGTTTTCTTTCTTTGTTTAATCCTTTACATTTCAAAATATTTATCATAATACATTGCCCACAGGTTCGTGTTATGAAAAAACTATGTCATCCCCGAATTGTATCACTAATAGAAGAACAAGATAGTCCTGAATGGCTCTTCCTTATTATGGAATTAGTCAGTGGTATGTATTTAAAATTGTCAATTATTTAATCAATCATATCATCATTAACAATACTTCAATGATAATATAACATTGCTTTTACACTGTCCACTTGAATCTTATTTATATTTTTAGGTGGAGACTTATTTGATAGTATCGCGGCCGCTTCCAAATTCTCTGAGCCCCAAGCGCGTTTGCTAATCGGCCATCTAACATCCGCTATTGCATACCTACACTCGCTTTCTATAGTGCATCGTGACATCAAACCTGAAAATCTATTGGTAAGCACTAACACATTTATAATGAGCAATCATCTAAAACAAACTCACTACATTCATTTAAGTCAACAAATCGTTAAACATATAATTCTTAAAGCTCTTACTTACTATTTTCAAAATTCATGGTAGTTGAAGATCTCTTTTGTATATGCAAATATTAGACATAGAATGGTACGAATTTTATGAATTTACCGTATTTTTTATTTGGAATATAATTAATAATAAATACTAACTAACATAAATGGCGGCTAGACAAAATATTGAATAATAAAAATGACTTTGTGTACGTCAGTAACTAGTTTTCTAATGACCATAGAGAACTGTAAATTATCCCAAATAGCGTATAGTAAAAGACAAAACAAATACGAAAAAAGAACTATAATTAATCTCATTTGATGGAATTTGCTCTAAAGAGTTAATTCTAATTTAATTGCGTAATTCGTATGTATAAAAAATCGTGTATATTAATATAATAACAAAAAAATATATAAATAAAAAATAATATATTTATGTGACACGTTATTTATTTTGTAACCTTGCGTATTTGCCACAAATAATTAGGCAAAGGTATAACATAGAGAGCCACCAAACTCAAGATTCGGTTTCAGCACCCCATTCAATGGACGGAGAGCGAATCACGACTGGTTATGGCGTGGGCTGGCCAGACAATAGACGGCCCAAAACATATTAAAAGTATAACTATGTAACTTTTTAAGTCCCACGCAGATTTTTTAACCTATGAAAACTATGCATTACAATGGACCGAACGCCAATACTCGAAAACAAAGCGTTATCAGACGGTATGGAACAAATTGAATGTTAACAAACCTGCTAGAAAACAAAAAGATGATCTCGCATTTTATTCTTATTTAGTCGTCGTACTAAAATTTACCGCTCATTAGCAGACATAGTTTCAGATTCGATACAAATACTTTGCAGATGCAGTTACTTTCTAAGGTCCCTTTTTAAATCCAGGAATATATGACTAAACTAGCGAAGCAGATACATTCAGAAATGTTCACTTCTAAATTAACAAAATATAAAAATAATAAACTAGTCTAGTCTCCGTGGGGGTTGACAATACAGTTTGTCTCCCGCCTTTAATTTACCATGGACATCGTAAAACTCCACTAAAAGCACTATGCCATACTAAAGGTTTTTGGAATTAGATATTATCAAGTAAAATGTTATCAGGTGGAAGTCGGACCCGACGGCAGTATACGCGGCCTGAAGCTGGCTGACTTCGGTTTGGCTGTGGAAGTGTGGCGCCCATTACACGCTGTTTGTGGTACACCAACGTATGTAGCGCCCGAAATACTACTAGAGACTGGCTACGGACTAAAGGTATTATAATATTTATTATATTTTTAACAGTAAGTTAACATTAATTCCACCACTCAGTGGACTGATGACATTGTCAAGGTCGCAGGAAACCGTTGGATGCAGGTGGCACAGGACCGTTGCGAATGGCACTCTCGTGGGGAGGCCTATGTCCAACAGTACACGTTTATGGGCTGATGGATGGAACATTAATTACCTCATTATACTTTGTTCGATAAGTTACAATGAACATCGCCACGTTGCGATTTGTAATTAACGATATCTCTGAAAACTTTAGCGTTGTCAAAATATTTAAAAATACGCTTGACCAATTTTAATAAAACATTCCAATTGAAACAGTTAAAAACGGCTCATATATTTGTTCGGTTGCAAAATTTTGTTGATATCTGTTTAACAGTTTTCTCGTAATAACATTCATATAAATTTTTTACGGATTTTATCGCTTTTGTATTTGATTTTTACTTGCCAGATGTTTCGAATACACCTCGCCTTCACCTTTATTATTAATTTGTCAGGATTAGGAATTAATTTTTTTTAAAGAAGCTCTAGGAAATTTTCAATGTGGTTGACGGTAGTAATGGCTGCTCAGGTGCTGCTTGTGAAATCTCATATACATATTTTTTTTTGTTTTGTATTATATTTTTAAAATACTTGCTAAACATGTTGTAATACTTGCTAAACATGTTCTTATACAATATACATACAATTTCATTTAAAAAAAGTAAACAAAAAAAAACTCTAGCGTGCTGAGTTTTGTCGGGTCTTCTCTTGCTAGCTTGAGGACGCGTTCCAATCCTCTGAATTGTTAAGTTAATTACAAATATATTATAAAATTGACAATGCACAAGTTCCTTTATAGAGCTTACACAAATGATTTGATTTGACAGATAAAACAAGTTCTAAATATGCATATGAATTCTTCATACGTGGGAGAGTTATATAATCTTCGTAACAATGACCGTTTTTACGTAATTTCATTCAATTCGAATACATTATGCACTGCTGACGTAAACAATGAGTTTCGCACTATACAAAACTACGTCATAATAACTTTATACGAATAATTAACATTTTGCTGGGTGATATTAGTGACCTACCGTTCTAACATTTCATTACGCCTATATCCGACGAGACGTTGTTAAGTGATTCGTCATTTAATTTCCGTCTGGTAACGATGACATTATGCGTATAATTTCGATGATACTGCCTGGGTCTTAATTTTACATAGTGTTTTATAATTTTATTAAAACCTACATACGAAATGAAGTTTATATATAATTGATCATTTAATTTCCGTGTGGTGACGATGACGACGAAGAATTACGAATACAATGTGTTGCCACCTTTTCACAACGATTAAGGGATCTAAGTAGATAACATCACGGCAACATTACTAACAGGCCAACACGTCGCTATTAATGAAAATTGGCCTTCTGTATCACTATTGTAGGCTAATTACATTGTCATTATAACGAAGATACGACCTTTAATAGCATATATTATAACCTAAAAAGAGATTAGGATAGAGAGATAGAGATTATAGAGAGAAAAGGATTAGAATATAATATAGGACGATTACCTATATGTTGTGTATATCTGTTTGGCGCAAACTTTCCTGACAAAGAATATTTTATTCATAAAAATACATGTTGTAAAAACTACACGAATATTTGTGAACCGCAGCAAGAATTTTTGATGTTATTTTTGAATTAACTCTCTCATTAATACTTTCAGCTGGTATAGTCAAATATATTAGGGGTTAAAGTGTGAAATTGCCGTTTCGTACTGATAAATTCAAACCATTTTTTTTGTTCATAAAACAGATTTCTTTAATCAAAGTATGTAACCTCGTTATATATACATTTCTGCCATCTAATTGGAAGATCATTTAAACCTTTGCAATAGAACTCTGGGTTCCTGGACTCCACAAACTGTGTGAAGGTATCTTGTACTGCTTCCTCGGCAGATTTTTTTTTTCATGCAAAAAATTATCCAAGTCGCGGAAAAATTTTAGTCGGTTGGGGCAAGGTCTGGCGAGTGCGGAGGATGACGTATGGTTTCTAACTGCAGGTCTTGTAGTGTTAAAATAGTTTCTCGAGCAGTATGAGGTCTTGCGTTATCATAGAGCAATAATAGTGAAGATCGATTGACATGTCGGGGCTGTTTTACTGCGAATTTCCCCATCATTGTTCGGAGTTCTGCATAGTAGACATCTGCGTTTATTGCTTGACCAGATCTGAGGAAGCTGTAGTGAATTACACCATGAAGTGACCACCAAACATCACCTTTCTATGAGTAAGCTTAGCTTTTAGTCATTGCTGTGGCGTTTGACCTGAAGTCAGCCATTGCGTTGATCGCTTGCGATTATCATAAAGAATCCACTTTTCATCACATGTCACAATTCGGTCCAAAATCCCTTCATTTCTATACCAGTTTGACAGGATAAGGCAATCTTCAACGCGCGCTGCTCTCTGCAGATCAGTCAAATCATGAGGCACCCATTTTCAATTTTTTTTATTTTACCGATTTAGTACAAATGGGTCAATATTGTGGGTATGCTAACGTCAAACCATGCTGCTAATTCCTTGGTAGTTTGACTCGAATCGCCTTCCACCATCACCTTCAATTCATCGTTATTTACCTTAGTGGCTGGTTTTCGTGGTTCGTGTCGTGGTGTCGTGGGGAGCTGCAGCATGTCAAGCAGGTTCTACGTGCAAACAAGCTGCAAGTCCCTCGCCCCCGTCACGGAGACCGTGTGAAACCACCAACAGTTGAACGTCTCCCTGCAGTCCTACATTATGTAAAGAGAGAAATGAATAAGATTGGCTATATCCTAAAACATGCTTCTATAAAAACCTATTTTAAGCCACTGAAGAGGATTAGTCCACCTGTCAAGTGCCAGATCCCTCTACAGGATGCAGGAGTTTATAAATTAGACTGTGACTGTGGTCTCTCTTATAAAGGCCAAACAAAGAGATCTGTAAGAACTCGGATCAAAGAACATATAGCTGATGTGAAACACCGCCGTCACACTAAGTCTGCAGTCTGTGAGCATAGTCAGGACCGCGCCCGCCATTACATCAGGTTTGATAAACCACAAATCCTCGCAAAAGAACACCGATACCTGCCTAGAATGGTTCGCGAGGCTATTGAAATCAAAATACATAAAAATTTCAATAGGGAGGATGGCTGGGTAATATCCTCAAGCTGGGATCCTGTTATTCACTTAATTAAGAAATAAAACTAAGAAGACCACCACAAGACTGCAAGACACTGTGAGCACTAATAACAATGACATATTGGACGTAAGACACCTTAGTCCTCCCGTGACCATGATCACTGTAAAGTGTTCGAAACGTCGGGCAATTAAAAATCAAATACAAACGCGATAGAATCCGTAAAAGTAGTTTTATTTCAAAGTGACTAAGTGACGTACGTTAAAACGGCCATTTCATATTTAAACCCTTATTATTTCATTTTTCTTATTCTATATATTACATATCGTTGATGTCATATCATTATATCAAAATTATAATTACGAAAAATAGAATATTAATTGATCTAAAATTAAAATATATATTAGTAGGTAGTAAATAAGAACAGCAGTAAATAAAAATATTTTCACAAATCCTCCAAAATTGCATACAGACTCGTTTAGATTAAATACTAATTAAACTAATTAATGTTAATGAAAACATTGTTTAATAAATGTGCGGAAGTAAACTTAACATTTGCTCATCCGGTAACCAACTGGGTTAATGATCATGACGCGGTTCTAAACAGAAGACATTGTAATACCAAGAGTAAAACATAGAGCAACGTCTTATGCGTTGTTATTTACGTTCTACTTTTAGGCACCTACTCTACGATGAGATGGATATTTGAATATCATGCTGACTGCTGTTACATTATTTACGTGACATTTCTGCGTGAATTGTGAACAGGATGATTAGCATATTGAATTTTTATTCTTTAATCTTTAACCACATAACTAATACAGTGTAAATTTAGCCATTATAAATATAACTTAGATGGAACTAGGGTGGTGCCATTTCTTTTATGTTTCTCAATAGAAATCACATAGGTATACTCCAGACGGAGCCGATATTTGTAATTGATTAATAAAGAATTCATTATACTGACATAGTTACTTATTTCGTACGAGTAACTGTAATTATATATCATAGATAATATAGGAATAGATATTAAAATGTCTATTCCTTACTGTAAAATAAATAAACTATCTAGTATCTAACAAAAATTTCGCAGTTATTAGTGAGATTAATGCATAAGAAACTAACATTTTAGTAGTCACCTTGAGATCTCTGAAGATTTGATAGTAATCAACTAACACAGACAGTAATTACTAGCTTTTTACCTGTTTTCAAATGAAAACTTCTTTAGCAGCGTTGTGAACTCTTTTGGGATGGGTAAAAATGTTAAACTGACGAAGGGAGAGTAGACCGTAGGAGAGGAAGTAATAATATAATGTAATATATTTATAGTTCATCTAATCTAAGAAGTGCATTTTGACGTTTCGCATTTTTCAATACACAATAATCTTGGTCAAACGTATACACATGATTGCAAGCAATAAATCTGAAATTTTAAAGAACTATTTAGTTATTTACATAATTAACGTTGCGGGTGACTTTCTTGTACAATAATCTATTGTTGAAACTCGTAAAACTAATATAAAATAATAATAACGTGGTAAATAGTAATTGTTATTGACGGTTTAACAATGTCACGTCATCACGTTCTATACAGTAGTGCTTGACAACTTCCAATTCACGAATATCCAAATAATCGGTAAAAATATTAGAATAATATAATTAATCGAATAGAGATTTTGACAGAGATGTATATTTCGACAATTTTATAGATAAGGAAATAATGATTAATGTTCGGGAAGATGATAATTCAAGTAATAGTAGTGATTCTGAATAAATAGCTATTTTCAAATCCAGTTTTTGTTTTACTTAACCTAATCCTACTAAATATGATGAATAGATTTTATGCTGAAATAATTAAATTTGTTTATTATTAATTTAGCACTTAATCTATTCCTCTCCTGTTTGAAAAATAAACCGATTATTAATTAAAGAGAATCAATATCGATTTCTCACTAAAATCGGATATTTTCGATAGCGAATATTTGGTTCACATACCTAGACTACTTACTCCGACAGCTGTCAAAGTGCACTTCCTAGATTAGATAGACTATAATATGTGTATTTATTGTATGGGCACACCCATACATATTCCTTGGGGCACAATTTTTATTTTTTTCATAGGTTTAAGTTTACACTTCTGTCGGCAGTCCTTGTGACTGCTTTGTGTTTTTTTTTTGGCATATAATCTGACATTACTCCTTAATACCTTGCATAATTATTTGCCATTACAACGGATCATACATACATATATATATACATCTTAGCACATGGCTAACATTACTTTTGTACTTAGTTCAATAATATGCATTGCAGATAGATGTATGGGCTGCGGGCGTCATACTATACATCTTGCTGTGCGGGTTCCCACCATTCTCTTCGCCTGACGGTGACCAAGAGAAACTTTTCGACGCGATCCTATCTGCGCGGCTAGAGTTCCCCGCGCCGCATTGGGAGCGCGTGTCTGCCGGCGCCATAGATCTAGTCGCCAATATGTTGCGTCCGCAACCCGATTTGCGCTTCGCTGCTGAAGATGTGCTCGATCATGTTTGGATGGCGGTTAGTATATATTTTTCTTTACAGATCAGAAGGGCCCAAGTTTTCCACAAATAAGGGTGCATTTTGACTGCACAGATGGCGTAGTGGTTAAGATACCGACCTTACGTGCCAGTGCCTCGGTTCGATGCCCACGATCGACTTTGTGCGATACACAAAGTTTTGTTTTGAGTCTGTGTGTAATTTATCTGCGATAATTGCATGTTTGTAAAGTCCCCCGCAATACAAGGATTATTACCTTAGTGCAGGGTGGAGTCTTTAAAAAAATGAAAAAATTTGGCTGGTAGTCGGACAGGTTAACAATGTTTTAATTTCGAGTTTTCTTCTTGCAGTACACTTATTTGTTTCATATAAATACGAGAAAGAAAAGTTTGGTGACATATTATAATTGTATTCTTATTTAAGTACTATAAGAGAGTTTTTTTTCTATAGAAACTATCTATTAAACGATGACACGACCCTGTTAGTCAAATTACAAAAATTTAGCATTTAACATGCTTGATTATTTATAAAAATTTGATTACGAGTGAAAAATGATTGTCATATATGGGATTCGAACCCACACCTATTGGAAATCCGTTCCAATCGTGTTACCATTTACACCAACGTGAATTGTTGTGTGACAATCTTCGCCTCGTATTATATTTTTGTCTTTAACACGTTCACTGCGGCCAAATATCACCTACGAATATCATAGCGGGCGCATCGCTACACGACAATAGTGCGCGGCCGTATCGCCTTAGTGTAAACCAAAGCATATGGCTGTAAAACACAATTTGAGAGGAGACGTGTGCTATCTACCCGACATTGTACAGATTTAATAAGTTTTTATAAATAATCAAGCATGTTAAATGCTAAATTTCAGTAATTTAAAATGCAAATGTTGTTGATATTCGTATCTTTTTCGTGGAAGTCGTAAAAACCGGCAGTGGCGTCACCAGTAAAATGAGCAGCAGCACTTACCTGGGTAAGGGGACGTCCAATAATCGCGTGACCTTTTTTTTAGCATTTATAAATGCATGTGATATCTTATTACCTTGTGATATTTCGTGATTTTGTCAAAACCCTCTCCCCCTTTCAAACCTCACGTGATTAATGGACGGCCCCTAACTTATAATACCAACTATTGTCATCCTGTACAGCAACCGTAGTAATTATGGTGTTATTCTCCCTTGGAAACCTATATCCCACTGTGGACCTGGATAGGCTGACAAAGGGATTGAAAAGTAAAAAAAAAACCGTATTTCTTTGAAATACTGTTTATTTGAATGCTTACTTCAATAAACTTAACTAAAGAAGGTTACCACTAAATTTTACAAAGCATTCGCTCATTTTTTTAAGCTTAAAATAATACTAGATTGATTTTACGTTCTCTAAAAAGCAAGTGTATTTTTTTATTGAATGAACACGTGTTTGGAATGACCCTCATTTTATTTCTGTCCTATGAAAGAACAAGACAAAACCATAATTTCACTTAGCTATGTATCTTATGAGTGAGTTTCATATGATGTCACCAAAAGTGCGTTGTCTTGATTTTAAAGTAAATTTTAGCCACCATTAGACTTAAATTACGTGGTAATAATGAAATTCTCTTAAGAGTATTATGCTGATATTTTGTGGTGGTAGCCCTCGTTACCTTAATCTAAGACTTAATGACCTATACTTATATTTTATTTAAAAATGGAATTATTGTGTTATTGAGGCTATCGCATTTTTGTAGCGCGTCCGGCTAGTTTGCTGACGCGAACGTAGATAGTTTTTTGGCCATTATGCGCAAGAGAAGCACCTCACTATTACGCCGTATACGCGCCAGCCCCAATAACATAATTAAAAGTTTGGCTGATTGGTGGGCACCTACGATCTTGAGGCGTTGGATACGGCTGCATACAGTTAAGTGGACACCCTCAGGATCGGACGACCAACAGTTTTGATTTTAGATTGTAAATTAACTTAATATCGCAACGTTACTAACACTAGTCACTAGTAAGTTTTTATTAATACTAACAAAATATGGAGCTCTGAACTCTGAAATAAAAATGATTATTATTTATTATTAGGATGACTACGATGAAAGCTGCGACTTCCGCACGTGGTACGACGAGGACTCTTCATAGCTGAACGATCACCGCCGCCAGTCGGTGTCGGCACCCTTGTGACAGCGAGTTACCGGCGAAGCCGAGACTCGGAACTTTTCTCAATTCACGCTACATGCTTTAGCGTTTAGTCCTATTTCAGCAATGTATGCCTTTCGATATGTTAACACCAATACCAAAGTTATTATTTAACATGATACTTAAACATACTGCATGCTTAATTTAGTTTGTGTATTTATATATTGTTTGGTGCGAACTCCAGTGCAGTATTATTTGTTTTGGTTTTGAATTATTGTGTTATCTTTTATTTATAAGTCAACTACGACACACATTCTTCGTTGGAATGAATTATAAGCAGAGGTGGATTTTTTTATATAATTGATGCAATATGCGGTAAATGATTTTAATATCATCCAAAGTTACCGCTTTACTGCAGATAATAAATTATTACTTAATGGTGTGTTTGTGTCCACCCGATTATTGCTGAAAGAACCACTATCAGTAGAGCAACAAGTGCTAAATTACATGTTGCTTATTCAATCTGATATTTCTAAAGATCTCTAGATTTTCTTACTGCTTATTATTATCTATTCAATTTTAGTTTGTGTAATATCTTAGTTTTTAAAGAGGTTATAATATTTATAAATGAATATTTTATTTTACGACAACATTCTGTAATATATGAGTAATATATCTTATTTAATTATTGAATGAATTCGTATTTACAAATGTAGAGCGCAAGGTAATTATAATATTTTTTATATAATATGAATTGCGTGTAGGCATCCACTGCTATTGCTTCTATCGTATGTTATAATCATATCATTCATTTCCTGATAATAACATTCCTCCTTTGTAACAAGCAATAATAACCACACATAATATATAGACCAATATAAACTCCTTTTGTATTACACAGAAATGGTGCTAGCGACAGCGATTTATTATGAAGTAGGTAAGTCTTGAATTATAACGTCCTTTTTATCATTATAACCAATTAATAATTCACTAATAGGTTAGTGAACATATATTTTGTTCATTTATTTTAGAACAGTGTCGTTTCTGTAAGGAGTGACACACAATAATATATTAAGATCTAGCCAAATAGAAGGTAGATTTATTTTTTACCAGTGGATTTGATGTTGACTATATTGTGACTTACAAATATAAACTGAAGCTTAATTGGACCTGTTGCAGCACAAAATAACATGTCATATGCAGTTTAATAATAGTTTTTCAATCATAGCTTAGCATGTTAGATGCTGAAGCTTAAACATTTTTCTATTATTAGGTAAGTGCCAAATTAATTTCATATTCATGCCACATTTTATAACTCACGCAAGGCGCAGCGATCAATGTTCCTCTCGAATAATTTACATTTTAATATCAATTTAGGTTATTTTATATAACATATAGTGTTAATATATCACTGAGTAACACCAAATGCATACAATATTAGACTGATATACATTCCTTTCACAGTATAAATAATGTTGACAATTTACACATTAATTGCAATATAGTAAAAATATGTACACTGATATCTAACATGTTAATTAATTGTGTTCTCATTTTATATCCCAAGCTTTTTATATTGGAGAATAAAAATTTTAATAAGGAAAATTAACTGTTATAATCCTATATGGACATATCTAAATACCCGAATGGTTAATTAAATGAAAAAAATATGTATTCACAATTCATTGCATGTCAGTCAGTGTTTCATGAAATTTTATAATGCATTTAGACATGAATATGTTCGTTGAGTAAACAGAATAATAAATACATTTATAAAAAGCTTTTGTAGTTTTTATTATATACATTTATTCTTATGATAACAAATAAATTTTTAAGTTATTTGGATTTGAGAATTATTTTCAGCAATAATCTTCACAATGAAGTACTAATACAAATTAGGTATGCGTCCGTTATATCAAAACGAATCTGAAATCAGTTTTCAGTCAGAAATTGTATCGTATCGATATTCAACACTAAACAAACTGATTTTAGAAAACGTATCTCGACAGAAACTAAATCAACACGACATATCAAAACAAAACGACGAAAACAACTAATATAAATCTAAACTCTAACAAATATAAATCTAATCATCGCGCAATCGTTTTCTACTGACCGACTCAGACGATTAAATTACAATCGCTCTCAAGAAAGAGCCTACACGGCCCGCGCGGCCACAACACAAATATCCGCGCTTCCGACCCCACCGCCGAGGTCGTAAGTTGCGACGCGTCAAAGTCATAAACTCAAACGTGAGCACGCCCACTTTGCTATCAGCGACGCCCCGAGCCGAGGTCCGTTCACCACAGGGTGAGCCCTCGGGCGTTGTCCCTTAAAATTTTACCGGGTTGAGAGCCCTCAGCGCTCACCCATAGTCCGGGTTAAGCTGTGACAGCCATCTGCGGCTAACAGCTAAAAGACTAACACAAAAAAAAAACAATCGTTTTCTATTGCTAGTTTTGCCAACCAAACCAATATTTAAAAACTTACTAACTCTTTCACTCCGCCAATCGATCGCCTAGTTAGGATGAGAGAAAGCGAATCTCATTAAAATTCACCTCCATTCTAACTAAGCGATCGTTTAGTGCAGTGAAAGAGATGAAGCGAATTGTCATCAATTTTGGATTTTGGCGGTTTCTAAGAAACTAAGAATGGCAGATTGAAACGAAACAGAATTACAAGGGGCAAGGAATAAGATCTATATCAGAATGCAACTACTTCCATGATAATATTACACAATACTTAATGATAAGTTTAAGTTTTGTGTTTGTTAAATAGATTTTTTTGAATTATTGGAGATTTTTGATGCACACTTGACCTTGGTGACACGTGCGGTGTGCGCGTAATGTTATTTTTGTGTTCTCGTGAAATATATAATTAGATAGGTATTTTATGATTCAATACTATACAAACGTATGTTAGTATCATACATATGATTTGATGATAAATAAGAAATAACTATTCAATGTAAAATGGTAAGAAAAAAAACATACAAAAAAATGTACATTATATAATAGAATCATGAAATCATTGTAAATATGACGATTTTTAAATACGCCAGAAAGTTTTGTATCATATCCAAAACAAAACATTTTTGCTAGTCTAGTACTCTAGTTAAGCCTAGATAAAGCATGAAGGAAAATCGTACACCTAAATCCAGTCAACAAAGAAATTATAGAAAATATTTTGAATGTGTTCGTTTGCGTTTTTCGTTTGCTACGCTAAAATAACTAAAACCATCGAATATCGATCGAAACTAAGGTAAATCCGCTCCGCCAACCGCTCTGGAAATCGATTTGAATATCAGAAATCGAATTTGTATCGGTTTGCGTAAAAATCTGAAAACGCCCATCTCTTATACAAATATATGATTACATTCACTCAGATTGGTACAACCACTATACTCACTGGTGCAGATTGAAGGTATCCATTACTAGATTAGTTATTTTTTTCATGTGGTAATGGAGTTAGAATAGAATCCACTACTCCCTTTCTTATATGTGAAGGATCATAAGAGACAATTAAGGGCACAAGCAAAAACATCACTGCAAGAGAAGGAAAACTCGAAATAAAATCTTATATCAATTTATTTTATTGCCTACGGTGACTAACGAGCAAACAGTACACCTGATGGTAAGTGATACTCTTGCAAATGGACCCAGCAACACCAGGGCCACAGCCAGGCTGCTGCTTACCGTGAAACAACTTCTGATCAGTGTGATTTAGTAGGTCAATTAGCCTTCCACTGTAGAGGAGGCTCAAACTTAGCAGTGAGGTACATATGTGAATTATGAATTTGTAAAGTTCCCTGCGATACAAGGATTAGATCTTTAGTGTAGTGTTTTCTTTAATTTAAAAAGAATATATATTTATATATAGAAACACATTTTATCGGTTCGCATCTGAGATAAGAACATGAAACCAATCCAGATGGAGAAAGGTATAAAAAACAGATATCTTCTCTCCCTATAAATTGACCCAACTTGACATCAACATCAATGAAAAATACATTAAAACAAGAAAAGTCTAATTACTATATTTTTCAATACCACTCCTTAGTGGTGCACGCAGTTCACAAAGTTGCCATGCACAGTAGATTGTTTCCCAAGCAGGTGAACTAACCATATCTTGAAGGCAGGCAGTAGAACTTTTATGGTGCTAATCCTTATAGAAAAGCTCAAATCTAATAATAGTTATTGATTGGTTGATGCATTTTTAAGATAACTAAATTAATTTCTATTCAAATTGGGCTGTTCTGTAACTAATTCAAAATTATATCTAGAATATAGACAACTATTTAAATACATAACCACTAAGCAAAAACCCACTGGATGCATTCATCATGACTTCAGGATGTGTTCTCTCTGGCAGTACCTTAAACAAAAACAAATCAAATAAAAATATTGCAAGTTAATACATATAATAATGAAATGGTAACCAAACAAGTTTTCACTACCTACTTTATGCATTACCACATAGTTCATAATGTTACAAATAACAATTATGTTAAACAAAGAAATGGTATTATAGACATAAAAATTAAATGGACCTATATGTAAATATGATAGACTTGAAATTGTTTTTAACATACCTGATAATTTCTGAGCCAATTACATGTAAGTTTTAAAGCAGCCACATTGCTTTGTGACTTCAGGCTCATATAAAGCTGTTGTAAAGGTTCTGCTGCAATGTGGTACACCACAAAAGGTCTGCCAGGTTTCACAAATGTTACTAATTCCTTGAAAATATTTTGTGGATCCTCTTTACATGCTATTATTAATGAATCCATTTTGTCATGGAGCATATCTGATGCAGCAATATTGTCAGCATGCCATTTTGGTGTCTTATGAGCTCTAGGTCGATCTGAATTATTTGAAAATTGATCAGTAACATTATCATTGGGTGTTTCATCAATAACTAGGTCTTCGTTTATCAGTTTTGGCTTTTTAGCCGCACTTTCTTCTGTATCATCATTACATTTTCTTTTTAGTTCACTTTCCGCAACACTGGTTACATTTGAACCAGTATTGGTGTCACAGCCTTGGTAAAACTGTCTCAGTACAGAATAAACATTTACAGAGATACATCTACTAATTTGTTCCTCAGGAAGGTTCAGGGCTAGTAAGGCCTGTTTCTGTGACATATTGCCTGGATGCATATGAATTAATTGCCCATTTGTTTGATGCCCTATGATACTCAAAAGGGCAGCTGCTATTAAACCATTGGAACCTGAATCATATAGTAAATGGTTGCCCTCAGAGTGAATGTTTGATAAAGTGATCATTTGGGATAATGTATCTATCCGCAAATTTTGAATTTTAGCAGCATCTAATCTATACATCACTTCACTTATAATTCGGATATTAGGTTTCAGAATTTGAAAATATTCAAAGTATTTCTTTTCTTTCTTTTTTAAATATTTATCCTGGGAGTACTCAGTTTTATTAAAAAATGTCTTGGAGTTGGTAATCAATGTTCCGACTATATCAGACGCTTTGTGGGAATCACTCTTGAGTGTATCAATATCAGCCGCAGTTAGTTTTTGCGAATTACCATCATCGAATATGTTTCTATTGTCATAACCTGCAGTTTTAATTTCAATTTCATCTTTTAAATTTACTGCTTCTTTTGCTAATTCCACAGTATATTCATTATTTCTTTTTAGCTCTTTGGGCAATAACTTAAATATGGAATAATACGGGCACCCTTCAATCCCTTTCAAGCATATATTGTCACGTCCTAATGTAATAGTTGAATCCTCCTTATTATATTTATGCAATTTTCTGTAACTTTGTTTTTGGATTATGATATAGTCGCCGACTTTAATAATTTCATTGGACATTTTCAATTATTTATAAGTCTGCAATTTGAGGTTAAAACACCGAGAAACAAGAAACCACAGACTTTTTTTTTTTTTTTTTTTGGTTCTGTTCGTCCATTCGGACAGGCAAAGGGATCAAAGCCCATACAGCCAAGTCTTATTTAATTATTTTTCATATATTGTTCATCATTTCTTCATATTATGTAGCCTTAATAGTCATTGTCTGTCAGTAAGTCAAGTCGTTACCATTAATCGGGCGCTGATAACCTAATCAATGATTTTCTTTGGGAATTTTGGGCAAATATGAAAATACACGTAAACCACAATTATACCATATTCACTACACTTCAGCACTTTAACTGTACCATATTGCATAAAATACCAGCAAAATTATTCAATATAACACCACAAAACACTAAAGAAATGAATATAATACAAGAGCGTGACATGACATTTCCACATTCGCGCCAAAACCTCCGAAACCACAGACTAATAAGAGATACCACGTAAGTACTATGGAGGGTAAAAACTAAGGAGTACCATCTCAGTGTATCAGAAGCTGGGGGGGCACAGTTAAAACATTACTTATTTTTACTGATCGTCGCGCCGCCTACAGATTGTTTGTACAAACATAGCTGCCATTTTGTTGTAATTGTCAAAAGTTTGACAACTGAGAATTGTTAATTTTTTGTTCCTAGCGTATGTACTTATTGTCAATAATCTATTTTCGGTTATTAATGTTCGTTCTGGAAATTATCTCAATTTTCATTATTAAGTTTATACTATTGCCGTTTCGTTAACGGCTCATATGTTATTTTTATATTTCAGGGTAGGTTTCATAGCAAAGAAAAATCCTATATAATTACATACACACAATATGTAGATACGTAGGTATATATGTATATTACTTCAACTTTAGTTCACCGCCTTAGCTCTAGGTAGCAGCACTTTCCATACATGCATATTTTACCATCGAGTTGCCACTCTTTTTCAGTTAATATAATTTTACTCTTTGATCAGAAGTGTCCATTGAACGGGAGTAAATTAAGGTGGCGTTATAGTAGCAAGTGGAAGAATTTTAAAAAGAGCGCCACAAATTTCATAGGTTCATAGTAGTGGTGGTCGTTGAATGAACGAACAGTTTTTTTCGACTGTTTCTTTGCCGTGAACGAATAGACCAGTTTATAGTTGACTGATAAACATGTTTATTTATGAACGGTTTCGCGAATCGGTCGTCGCATCGACGAATGACACACGAACGCGACGACAACTTACGAGTGTTCGAAGGCGACCGAAGTTCGACGACACGATACGTGCGCGCTCTCGGGGCTCGCTACGCTCTTTACCCCGCAAACCTCACCGCCCGTGGGCGCGGGTCGAACCGAAATCATTAGATAGATTGAGTTGCAATTCATTGAACAGTGCTGTCACGTGATGGAACATTACATATTGAAGCGTCAATGTACATTGTACAATGAAACATTTTTTATTGTACATACAACATTGTAATATAGTCGCAACATCGGTTCCTTGCGAATGCGTGTTTTCCAAATCATGATTAATTTTAAATCAGCGCAGGACAATATCAACAACCAACATAGTAGAAGAATTAATGATTTTAAATATAAATTTAGATGAAGGAAGGTTTGCAAACTACATGTAAATAGTGAATATTCTAAGGTCGTGTAAATATGTAAATACTTGAAACTGATTATGTACATAAAATGAAATGAACTTTTAAATACGCTAGGTTCATAATATTTAACTTAAATAATTTAATCTTATTATTTCCTATTAGCTATCTAAAATAATAAGTGGCAGTCCTAAGTTTGAAAAAAGTATGAAAGTAGTAGGCAGTATTTCAACATGTTCGTAAATATTAAATATTGTTGTCTAATAAAATAACGTTGATCGTCCATTGGTAAACGACAACGTAAACACGTTGATCGTCCATTGGTAAACGACAACGTAAACACGTTGACGATCAACGTACGTCACAATATAAACTAAACGTCTTGTCTTGTCTAAGCGTCTACGACATAAACTAGTCGACGATTAGACTGTTTTTTCAACTAGTTTATCATCGACGATAAACGGTCTCGTTGCGTAGAAGAATTTGCTGTTTACAAGTGGACACTTTTTGGACTAATCCCCCATCTGGGGGGGCACACTTAAAACATTACTTTTTTTTACTGACCGTCGCGCCGCCTACAGATTGGTTGTACAAACTTAGCTGCTGCCATTTTGTCCTGTCTGTCAAACGTTTGACAACTGAGAATTGTTATTTTTTGTTCATAGTGTAGGTAGTTGTTGTCATCGATCTATTTTCGATTATTGATGTACTTTCTGAAAATTATATCAATTTTCATTGTTAAACTTATATTATTATTGTTTAGATATCAGCTGATATGGTTTTTTTTTATATTTCAGGGTAGATCTCATAGTAAAAGAATATTCTCTATAATTACACATACACATGTAGATATGTATATATATATCACTTCAACTTTAGTTCACCGCCTAAACTCTGGGTAGCAGCACTTTCCATACATGCATATTTTATTATCGAGATGCCACTCTTTTTCAGTTTAATAACTTTACTCTTTGATATTATCTATGCAAGGAACTTTTTTTTTGGTTCTTTTTGTCCATTCGGACAGGCAAAGGGATCAAAGCCCATATGCAAGAAACGAAGAAACAAAATTTTGTTTTGTTCCGTGCGTTACGTCCAAAGAGTAAAATTATATTAACTGAAAAAGAGTGGCAACTCGATGGTAAAATATGCATGTATGGCAAGTGCTGCTACCTGGAGCTTAGGCGATGAACTAAAGTTGAAGCAATATACAGTCATATACACCTACGTATATACATGTGTGTATGTAATTATATAGGATTTTTTTCACTATGAGATCTACCCTGAAATATAAAAAAAAACCATATCAGTCGTTAACGGAACGACAATAGTATAAAATTAACAATGAAAATTGAGATAATTTCCAGTAAGAACATCAATAACCGAAAATAGATTATTGACAATAAGTACATAGTACATACGCTAAGAACAAAAAATAACAAAGTTGTCAAACTTTTGACAATCAGGACAAAATGGCAGCTATATTTGTACAAACAACCTGTAGGCGGCGCGACGATCAGTAAAAATAACTAATGTTTTAACTGTGCCCCCCCAGGTTACGTCCGTGTGGTCAGGCAAAGGGAACAAGTACGAAGTATAGTAGATAGTGTAGATACAAAGAGTCCGTATAAGTATAAAGTCCGAGAAGTATACATTTATTACGCATTCTGTGAGTATAAACCTATAATATATAAAGTACTCTATGGTATAAATACAAGGATTACGAACTTAATTTACGTATTGTTGAACAAAATATGCTCTCAATTTAGGGGACAGAATTTTTGACGGTTGAGCGCGCTACTTTTCAAGAAGTACTCGTTTACATACCACCATACCTTACGGTTTTGTTGCTATTGACAGCTCTGGAATTTAAAAAAGATAATTTTATCCAACATTCACGAGCCAACGAGTGTTAACGCGTAATAATAATAATAACAACGTTCAGGGGCGGCTCTAGCACATGTAGCGCCCGGGTGCAATCAATAACCTGGCGCTCTCTTGTATCACAACTCCGAACCTCACTGGAAGGCGTTGTCGCATGCTTAGTTTCGTTGTTTTGACACGAAACCAGGTAAAGACGATTGGATTATGAAGTTACAGTGAGCATGGCGACAAAGCAACCCACCCAAACCTGTCAAGTAACGCACCCGTTACGTTTATAGATGGATGCACTCGCTGCATTCGGTGTGCCTTCTCCATGCAGAGCGTTACAGTAGAGGCTCTATGTTTCCTGAGCAGCTCTCGGCACCCCGTAACACCAGGCACCCGGGTGCACCGCGCCTTCTGCACTATAGGTAAAGCCGCCCCTGGCAACGTTACGTCCTAAACTCTAGCGCAGCCAGTGGCAGGAAAGAGAACTAAGATCTGGGCTTACTAAAGGATGTGCTGCACTCTTTAAAATGGTGGTTTGAAACAGAAGATTAAAATAGTATAGATAGATGTTGTCTGCCAAATTTCGACTTTTAAACGCCCTTGGCAGCGAGGCTTGCGTTTGAAACCGCTAGTAAAGCGTTGGTTTAAAACTTGTGTGACACCGTCTAGCCGCTTGTTTAAAACTAAGCGGACCACAGTCACGCTGCCATAGATAATATACTATTATAAAGATATACGCTGCAGAGGCGAGCGCAGACGCACGCGACGACGTTCTGCGCACAAAATCAGCATGTCAGCAGGCAGAACGCAATCACGAAGTTATTACTGAACTTTTTGACTTATATAAAAACTTGCCCTGCCTTTGGGACTAAATTGTGAAGCTTATAAAAATATTACACAAAAAAGAAATGCGTTGGATATTTTAGGAAATAATTCCTCAAAATATTGTCAAGACTTTTTCCTCAATAAATTGTGTGAAACACAGCTTTCCAATACAACTGCATCTATATTTTTCAAGATTTATATTTAGCGATTGTGTAAAGGCTCGAAAACGGGATGCAAGGATGCTGAAAGCGTTTCCAATCTTTATTCTAGCTCTGCATAATCAGTAGTTGAATATTCTTTGCTCCCTTGTAATGTTACGTTCAGTAAATGGTTACATTATATGTTTTCCAAGTGCAAAAGCACTATCGCCTAAAAAAATATATCTGTCTGCTTACGTGCCTTTTTGTGCTTAGAATGTCTCTGTTTCAAACTTTTGCTTTATTGTGTCCATGAATACTATGGAAAACTCCATAGATAATGCAAAAGCCTATACCCTGGGGGGGCACACTTAAAACATTACTTATTTTTACTGACCGTCGCGCCGCCTACAGATTGGTTGTACAAACTTAACTGCTGCCATTTTGTCCTGCCTGTCAAACGTTTGACAACTGAGAATTGTTATTTTTTGTTCCTAGCGTAGGTACTTATTGTCATCGATCTATTTTCGGTTATTGATATTTTTCTGAAAATTATCTCAAGTTTCAATGTTAGGCTGATATTATTATCGTTTAATTATCAGCTGATATGTTTTTTTTTTATATTTCAGGGTTGCTTTCATAGTAAAAGAAAATTCTATGTAATTACACATACACATGTAGATATGTATATATATTACTTCAACTTTAGTTCACCACCTAAACTCTGGGTGGCAGCACTTTCCATACATGCATATTTTATCATCGAGTTGCCACTCTTTTTCAATTTAATAACTTTACTCTTTGCCTATACCATTCGGACTCCTTGTATCTATACTTCGTGGTAAAATGGCTTAAATCTCTAAAGCATGCGCTACACGGTTTTAAATGGTGGTTTGAAACAGTTTTAAAACAGTGTAGATAGATGGTTTATGCCAAATTTCGTATGACCTTTAAACGCCCTTGACAGTGAGGCTTGGCTTTGAAACCGCTGGCAAAGCGTTGGTTTAAAACTTGTTTAAAATCGTCTAGTCGCTTGTTTAAAACCAAGCGAACGACAGTAACGCTGCAGAGGCGAGCGCAGACGCACGTGACGACGTTCTGCGCACAAAATGGCACGTGAGTAGACAGAACGCGATCGCAAAGTTATTACTGAACTTCTTGACTTATATAAAGACTTGTCGTGCCTTTGGGACTTAAATTGTGAAGCTTATAAAAATATTTCAAAAAAAAAGAAATACGTGGGATATTTTAGCACATAAATTTTTCATTGAAAAAATCGTCAAGACTTTTCCTCAAAAAATTGTGTAAAACACAACTTTCCAATACAAATGCATCTATATTTTCAATATTTAAATTTAGCTGTTGTCTAAAAACACGAAAATGGGACGCAAGGATGCCGAAAGCGTTTCCAATAATTCTTCTAACTCTGCATAATCGGTAGTTGAATATTCTTTGCTCCCTTGTAATATTACATTCAGAAAATGGTTTCATTATATGTTTATCAAGTGCAAAAGCACTATCGCCCGAAAAAACATAATACAGATACATTTGTTTCTGGTAGCAGATAGAATTCAGGTGAATGCAATTCATTGTTAGTAAGCTTTGAATAAAATGATGCCTCCTTGAATATCGTACCATCAGACTGGCTCCCATTTGAGCATTTGAACAAAAATTTGGAGTAACCAACTTTTTGTCGTTTTGATAGGTAAGGCGTCATGACGTTGTTATAATCAATATACGGTATGTTAGCGTAAAGACGTCCTATCCGCACCACGTTCTCTAAATACTGTTTCAAACTAATTTTAAACCTTATAGCTAGCAAAGCGCATTTCTACTTTTTCTGTTTCAAAAACCGTGTAGCGCATGCTTAACCTAGTTATTTTTTTGTGGTTATAAACCAAAAAAAAAATGGTAATTTGCCACAGACAAAAAAGTATGTGTTAAGTGTTTATTAATAGGGATGTGAGGTTACTGGAAAAAATCGATTAAATAAAAATCGATTTTTTTAAATTTAATATTAATCGATTTGCCAAAAATCGATTATAATCAAAATAAATAATCGATTTTTATGAAAAAATCGATTTTTTTTCTATTATTTAAAAATGTATATACTTTTCATATTCCAATAATAAACCTAAGAGATTCATATTAACAATTTATCAGATTAAAATCAAATAAAATTATATGAATAAAAAATCAACCAATTCAAATCTAAAAATTCATCAAAGCGAATATTCCTTTAAATTTTCAAGGTAAGGAATAAGGAAACCAAATATAATTATTGACACATTTTTTTTTATTATCATAAAAATGAAATGATGAGCATCCTAACAAAATAACAACCTTATTGTCTCAAAAACTAAAATATAAATTACAACAAAAAAAATGCCATAAATGTTCAGTACTACTTTACATTTAGGCCTACGTCTAGCAGTGGACAGCAATAGCCCGACTTGATGATGATTTTTGTTAGGGAGGCATAGTCCGGAGCGTGCACGTCGGGTCCCCGTCCGCGTGCCAGTCTAGTCAGACTTCAATCCGCCTCATATGCGTACCGCAATGCGGGTTAGGGTGTCCCTCGGAGGCGACGCGTACCGACCTGCCCCCGTCGGTACAAAAATCAGAAGGTGCGGCGATGGGGACCACCATCCATCACGCCTTGCCCAGTCAGGCAAGTCGAGGAGAACAGAGTGCCGGGTGGGTACGTGGAATGTAAGAGGTTGTGTGGAAGGTAAGTTGCACGAGCTGATAACCATCATGGCGGACAAACAGCAAGACGTGCTCTGTGTAACAGAGGCCAAGCGAAGGGGCAGCGACGCCTGCGATCTTCCTGGTGGCGGGATGGCCCTGTGGTCTGGTGTACCACAGAGTGATCGAGCCAGCATGGGGGTAGGAGTGCTTTTGTCCTCTCGCTTGGCCTCAGGTGTGAAAGATTACGGAATTTATGATCCCAGACTTCTTTGGGTCCGTATAAAACTAGGTGTCACCTTTCATGATTGTAGCATATGCTCCCGTAGGATCCTCGGTGGCATCAGACTTGAAGAAGTTTTGGGATAATGTTAGGGAAGTTCTGGGAAGTTCATATGGCAGAAACCAGTGAACGCGTGATTGTATGCGGAGATTTGAACGGATGGGTGGGGACCAAGCGTCCCGACTATGAGGACGTACTCGGTCCATTTGGTGATAAGAGAGTGAACGACGCAGGTGCCTACCTACGTCGTTCATTGCGGATGTATGCAGGGAGAGAAACCTTATTGTGTCAAACACATTTTTCCAACATCCTTATGTTTTCATATGTATACATGGAGAAGGAATGAACAGAAAAGTAAGATTTAATTTTGGTAGACAGTCG
Source organism: Lymantria monacha (assembly GCA_905163515.2). Taxonomy (NCBI): domain Eukaryota; kingdom Metazoa; phylum Arthropoda; class Insecta; order Lepidoptera; family Erebidae; genus Lymantria; species Lymantria monacha. The sequence continues at coordinate 23,939,757 of LR991082.1, forward strand.
CCTCCGAAGCAAAATATTGGACGCAAGAGCCTACAGGGGCCCCACAGTCGATACGGACCACTATCTCGTTATTGCGAGATTTAATGGTCTGTTCAGAAAGTGGGAGCACTGGCGAGAGTGTGTCCACTTCGGAGGGCTTGAAAGAATAAAGATTGAAAGTTTGCAAGAAGAGTGTGAAAGAGAAAAGTATGTAGAGGGTGTTCGAGAATGGCTGACGATGGCAAGCCAGCCGCAATCGGACATAGAAGAATGCTGGAGAATATTGAAAGAGAGTATGGTAGATACAGCGAAAGAAGTATGTGGAAGCTCAAAGAAGCATAGAAAAACAAATGGTGGTGCTTGGTGGAATGCGGAAGTGGCAGGTTCCGTAGAGCAAAAGAAGAAAGCGTGGCTGGACTATGTCTCTTCTTTGAATCTGAATGACAGTATGACTGAACAGAAGAAAGAAATATATCAGCAATGTAAGAATGACACCAAGGCCTTAGTGAAAGAGAAACGTGATAGAACAAATATGAGTGCAGAAGATAGGCTGGCTAAAAACTTCTAGGGTAACACCAAACTCTTTTGAAGAGAGGTGAAGAGGTCTCGGTGTGGTTGGTCAGCCTTCAGAATGAATAAAATAAGGTCTAAAGGTGGAGACATTCTTACACAAATACAAGACGTGTTAAGCCGATGCAGTGAATATTTTGGAGATATTATGTATGCGGATACTCGGGTTGGCGCCGGTGTTGCATGTGGTCTAGTAGATCAACATTCGGCACCGGCGTCCTCCGATGGCATCAGTATGGATGAAGTTGAATGGGCGATAAGAGGTTTGGAAATGGTAAGGCAGCGGGCATTGATATGGTGTCTGCCGAGATGATCAAGCTTGGCGGCTTCTGTGTCTGGGAGGCGTTCCTGTTGCTCCTCAATTTATGTTGGAGCTCGGGAATGGTTCCCAGGGACTGGAATAGTGCAGTCATCGTGCCTTTGTTTAAAAACAAGGGTTCATGACTGCGCAAATTACAGAGCCATAAGCTTGACCAGTTTGGAAGCAAAAGTGTATGCTAAAATTATTAAAAAATTATTGAAAGGAGAATGAGGATGGAGTCCGATGGTTTACTGTGTGAGGCACAAGGAGGTTTCAGGAGTGGAAAGGGATGCATGGATCAAGTGTTCTCTCTGCGCAACATTGTGGAGAAGCATCTGGCTCTAGGTCAGAGGATTTTCTGCAGTGTTGTGGATAGGGAGAGAATATTTGACACGGTTGCACGAAAGGAACTTTGGGACATTTTACCGGAGTATGGTATTAACGGTAAACTGCTCCAGGCTGTGCAGTCCAGTTACATGGGCTGTAGAGTTTGTGTGCGGCTGGATAATGGAATGTCGCCTTGGTTTGACGTCAATATCGGCGTTAAACAGGGGTGTGTTCTATCAGCCAGGCTGTTTATCATATATCTGAATAAATGTCTCCAAAGGTTGAACGATATGAACGTGGGAGTCCAGATCGGCGACTCAGTGGTCAGTGCTCTGCTTTATGCAGATGATGCAGTCCTGCTGGCGCAGTCAGCGACTGACCTGCAGACCCTAGTCGACACAATGACAGAAGATTGTAAGAAAAGGGGTCTACGCATGAATGTGAGTGAAACCAAAATAATGGTCTTTGAAAGAGATGAAGCCAGAACAGATGTAAGAGTAACAGTAGGTAATGATGTACTAGAACAAGTGTATAAATTTTTATATCTTGGATGTGAATTTAGGCGAGATGGAAGGTAAATAGAGTGAACGGAGCGTTGGGACTTCTCGGTAGCCACCACCTCATCCAGATGGCACGTGTAGTAATACATAACGCAGTGCTTGTCCCAACATTACTGTATGGAAGCGAGAGTTGGATATGCAGAAAAGAGTATGAAAGTAAAATTAATGCGGTCGAAATGCGATCTCTACGGCAAATCTGTGGAGTTAGGCTGATCGATCGCATTCGTAACGACGACGTAGGAGAGCGAGTAGGTATGAAAGAGAGTATTGGTGTAAAGATGCGAAAGGAAATGCTCCGATGGTTAGGACATGAGGAATGAATGCCGAGCGAACGTCTGGTTAAGAAGATATACAATGCGAAAGTGGAAGGATGTAGGTACCGGAGGAGACCGAGACTAACCTACCTAGACCAGATCGGTCATTTACTGAAAAAGGTGGAGTCAAGAGTCTCCGAAACCGGCGAGCGTGTATGAAGAGAATTATGAATGTTGAGGAAGCGAGTGAAGTATGCAAGGATAGAGTTCTCTGGCACTATGTTCTCTCTGCCTACCCTGCAAGGGACGTGGCATGATGGTATGTATGTATGTACGCTGTTTTAAATTTGTAGTATTACTGCAAGTTTTTAGCTCTTTGGAACAGTACTTGCATATTTTTTTTTTATTTTTTATTTTTTTTTTATTTTCCAAACTCTAATTGTTTGGGCATACGGTTCCCCTGACATGATCAGGGACCTTAAATTAGCAGTGCTAAATAAAAATATTATTATGTACAATCTTAAAATTAGATAAAAATAATAAATAATAATACTAACTTAATGTTACTACAAGAAGCAAAAATTTAGGTGAAGACAAGTTTTACAAATTATACTACAAGAGAGTAAATAACAGTAGAGATAACAAGTTAATAAGAGAAAAGTAACAGATTAAGGAAATAGTAATTAGAAAATAGAATAGAGGAAAGCTAAAGTTAAGGAAAAATGAAGAGTTAAAGTGACATAAAAGGTAATACTAACTTAATATAGGCAACATATGTTTTGCTCAATTTAAAATAATATAATAAACTATAGTCCCAAAAATATACATAGCTTACATTTTTTTTTTTTTAGTACTTGCATATTGCTGTATGTTTCTTAATCGTAAAATATTTTCGCCAACCGCTTTTAGATGTTTTACCATTGGAAGACATTTTTTTATTTACCAACAACTATATATATTATGGCACTCTTAACTTGTAAATATTAATGGATTTACTTTGAGTTTTATTCATCCGTTCCACAGATGGCGCTTTTCATAAAAATCGATTAAAACGCATAATTTATATAATCGATTTTTTAAAAATCGATTAATATGACTATAAAAATCGATTATAAAAAATCGATTATTAGAAAAAAATAATCGATTAAAATAAAAATCGATTATTTTTTAACATCCCTATTTATTAATTTATTTACATGTGAAATTTCAGATTTTCATGAATAAATAAAATCTATGTTTTATTCACGAAAATACACGGTACTTATGTACCTAAGTGTTATGTATTTTCAGTCCGATAGAGATTTCTATTATTGAAATAAATAAAAGGCTGCTGTCTAACATGGGCTACAAAATATTAAAAACATTGTTTTGTTCTTCATCAAAAAATAAAGCTCGGCAAGTATGTATTGTGGGTGCTGGTCCAGCTGGATTTTATGCAACTATGCATCTAACTAAAAAGCTGGAGTCTGTTAACATAGATATAATTGAAAAACTCCCAGTGCCTTTTGGACTTATAAGGTATTGTAAAACACGTTGTTTTTGTTTCACTGAAGGTGATAATGGACTAGTTAATTAATTATAATTTACTTCTAATTTTTCGTGTATCTAGAATATTAGTAATTATTAGGTAATGCAACACATGCTTCACTTTTTGTCCATCTTAAAATTACAACCTGAAACCAAACTATTAGCAGTGGCATTATTTAGCACCTAACCAATTGAACAGTCAATTATAATATAAATATATATAGTAGCAGGCTCTACTATCTAAAACGTACTATAATTGATTGTGGTTGAAGTCAATATAAGCAAATATACCACCTTCTTTTGAGTTTGATTTAGTCATTTTTTTTGTAAACTGTTTTTAGTATATTAATTGGTAGCGAATCTTTTGTATACCTTGAGAATTTATTTTTATGATGCAGTTTGATAGAGGTTAGAGAGTGCTTCTTGGTTAGTTAAGTTATTTTGAATTTCAAGAGACTTATTACTGTACTTACAGTGATTTACAAAATTTTTGAACCTACCTTACCTAACCTTACTATTCTTCATTTCACACATCTATTTCATATTACTATGTACATCAAAGATTTCTAAATTTATTTTAGCAATTGTGTTATTGATTTATTGTATGTTTTTTTTTAATTAACATACCTATTTACGATTTTTTGTAAATTTAAAGTTTACCTTTAATTGCATTTGTCTTTTTTTTTTATAAATGGCGTTCACAAGACTTCACCAATAACTCAATTTAGATTAACAATTATAGGAGTTAGGAAACTAAATTCTTAGAAAATTAACAAATTAAATTTAGTTGTTGGCTATCAAATTTTCATTAATTATCCTAAAAAGCAATTAGTTATATGGAATGATTTATTCTTTTATTTATTTTTTCTTATTTTGTCAAGAGCTGGTTTTTTTTTTGTACAAATGGCATTCACAAGATTTCGCCAATAACTCAATTTAGATTGACAGTTATAGGAGTTATGAAAGTAGACTCTAAGTAAATTCACGAGTTAAATTTTGTTGTTGGCTTTAGAATTTTCGTTAGTTGGATATTATCCTAAAAAGCTATATATATATAAATGGAATGATTCTTCTTAATGAATGGCCTCTGTGAGTGATTAACCACAACTACGCCAATGTCAAGTAAAATAAGTTTAAAAAATTATAATAGATTTATATTTTAGCCGTCAGTCATGTCGGTTCATTGTCTAAGTCATGGAATGATTTATTAACAGCTGGTTTTATAGTGACATTACCATCAAAGAACAAACCATATGACATTATATTTTTAAAATTTAACAAAAACAGGATTTGTATGGCCAGTCTGAATTTTTTTTTTTAAATTATTTCCTCTGTAATTACTTAATCAGTACCTATTTATACCTTGAAATGTTTTTTAATGGTTATTATAAAGCATAACTCTCTTGTCTGTGCCTGGTTACCTGATACCTTAGTATGCACCTGTAATTAGATGTCACAAAGGAAAAAGGATGTGTGATATATCCACAGAAGGTCATCGCAACATCCCAGTTTCTGATAACATATAGAATTATTATTGATATCCCCAGATACGGAGTTGCTCCAGATCACCCAGAAGTAAAAAATGTTATAAATCAATTTACCAAGGTAGCAAGACAGCCTAATGTGAATTTTTATGGAAATATTACCTTAGGAAGAGATGTACACTTGAATCAGTTAAGGCAACATTATGATGCCGTTCTTTTGGTAAGATTTTATTTACTTTTACAGGCTTTTTTTTTATTGCTTATGGTGGCAAACGAGCAAGCGGCGCACCTGATGGTAAGTGTCACTGCTGCCCATGGACCATTGCTATACCAAGGGTATAGATTGGCCGCTGCCTACCATTAGAATCCCCAAACCCACCCAGTTGGGCTTCCGGCTCACTCGCTCACTGAACGAAACACAATAGCACATTGCCATTACTCAGACGTCAATCTTCTGCAAGAATGTGGTACTACCTCGGACGGACTGGCCCGTGGTTGTAGACAGAAAACTGTCAACAGCGTGGGCCTACCACTATTTAAGAAAAAAAATATAGATTTAGATTCATGATTAAACTTCAGGATATTAATCAATTTATCATTTAAGACATATGGTGCAGAAGAGGACAAAATACTTGGTATAGAGAATGAAGATGCCAAGAATATAGTAGCTGCTAGAAATTTTGTTGGCTGGTATAACGGCCTGCCCAATGATAAAGATTTAAAGGTAAGCAACACAAACTAGTCTTGGGCTTAGTCGGTCACAACTGAGAGCGCTCAATTTAGTTCATAATCTAATAGCGAACTAGTTCGCTCTCTTAGTTCATTAGTTCTTTTTTTGAAATAATTTAGTAAAATCAATAAATAAAGAAAAAAATATATTTATAATTATTGCAAGTTCTGTTTATTTTTATTTAAAAAGTACAAAATATTACGTTAATATTTCACACGTTTATTTATGACACATAAAATCTTTTACTTAAATAAAAATGAAAAAATAAAATAATTTTCATTAATAATTCGGCAACAACTAGTCTCGTTCCTATTATAATACGTAATCATAATACAATACTTAAGTTAGTAGTAGTAGTTCAAAACCTTTACTTAAAGTCCGTTATTAGATGTGGATGTGAAGTTGTTTAGTATCGATATCGAAATATCAAGGCGCGCACAGTAAAAGGAAATAACTCGGTTGGTCACATAGCGCCACTATCTAGTAAAGTGAACGCTAAAAAAATATGAAAAGAACTAAGAGTGAGATCATCGACGAACTAGTTCGCATAGTTCACCTAAAGGAGCGCTCTTCCCACCTAGGTCGTTCGCGAACTACCCAAGACTAACACAAACCAATAAAACCCAAAAATGTTTAATAAAAGTTTAATATATTTCTAACTATCCTCTGCATACGGCTAAGCTTGTGTAGTATAGAAAATTTTTTTTCATCATCATATGTAATGCCTCCCTTCAAACAAGCCTATTACCGTTGATAGAGTCTGAAATATTAAAATTAAATATGTATAATATATTATAAATATAATATGTATAGCAATGAAGATTTTATCATAAAATATAATAGACCAACATTTTTGTAGTATAAAAGACCGGTATTTTTGTAGCATATGCCGAAATATCAACCAGACGGGTAGCTTATTTCTAACTTTAATTATTTCATTGTGATTTATAGTTGAAAACATGTATTTATTAAAACAAATATCACTTTATAACAATCAGGAGTAATATAGCTTTCTAATAGTGAAAGGATTTGCGAAATCAAATTGGAAGTTTCTACGATTACCCCTTACGAGGAGTTTGGAAGGTTGGATACCTTACAAACTATAATATTAGTATAGACATTGAACTTTAAAATATTTTGCAGGTTGACTTGACCTGCAGCACTGCTGCTATTTTGGGTCAAGGGAATGTGGCATTAGATGTTGCTAGAATTCTTCTCACACCAATTGATGAACTTAGAAAAACTGACATTCCCGACCATGTCCTTAGTGCATTAGCTGAATCCAAAGTGAAAGAATTGTATTTAGTGGGAAGAAGAGGACCATTGCAGGTAGCATTTACAATCAAAGAGCTTCGTGAACAATTAAAACGTAAAAATTGCCAAACAGTCTGGAGGGAAAAGGATTTTGAGAATGTAGAAAACTTAGTTCCAAACCTTGCTAGACCCAGGAAAAGATTGACTGAACTAATGTTGAAATCATTACATGAAAAAACTGTTTATGAAGACAATCCACATGCAACTTATTTCAAACCAATATTTTTTAGGAGTCCAAATAAGTTTTTAGTTAATGATGAAGGTTTAGTAACAGGAGTAGAATTAAATTGTACCAAACTTGTTGGCGAGGGTTTAGATGATCAGAAATGTGTACAAACTGATCAGAAAGAAATATTGAATTGTAATTTAATTTTTCGAAGTATAGGTTATAAAAGTATATGTGTTGATAATGATCTTAGATTTAGTAATAATGGTTTATTAGCAAATAATAAAGGTGTAGTGGAAGATGGTTGTGAAAACTTAGCAAAACTTTATGTGGCTGGATGGTTAGGAACAGGTCCAGTAGGTGTTATTTTACATACAATGGGAAATGCTTTCCAAGTAGCAAAGTTAATCTGTGATGATTTAAGTGGTAGTGCTGATACTAATTTAAAGGGTGGTTTTGTAGAAATAAAAAAGTTAATAGCACAAAAGAATAATGATATCATTGACTGGGAAGGTTGGGAGAAAATTGATAATTATGAAATTGAACAGGGAAAAAGACGCGGGAAACCTCGCGAAAAAATTTGCTGTACAAAACAAATGATAGAAATTGCCAAAGCCTAAATTTTAAATGTAAATAAATATATTTTTTAAATATTTTAATAAGGGTAAGCTTCGATTATTTATTGATAGGTCACTGCACGCGCCGACTAAATACCGCACTACCTAAAAACAATAGCTCCGTAAATGCGGCAACTTTATTGATTTGTCCTATGAATATGGGCCGAATTGATAACTTTTCAATAGAGGCAATTAAAGTTTGAATTTGATATATTTTTGTATGCTTTAGCTGATGAAGCACATAAAAAATATACAGCATCGAAATGAAGCACATAAAAATATACAACATTCATGTGCATCATGCACATGAATGTTGTATATTTTTATTGTTCCTACACAAATCTTCGATTTGTGCAGGAACCGAACTGGCGACAATATGCGTAGCAGGCAAACGTACTTTCCACTACGCCACCCAGTCCTATTAAAATATTAGGATATATGGACATTATTACAAAGATCGCCAATACATAATAAAAAGATAATATTATATAATATAAGAAGGAAATCTCGAAATAAAACCCTATACCAAACCGTCTGAACAGCGTGGTATAGTAGGTCAATCTCCTTCCCATTGTGGAGGAGGTTCGAGCCGATTTCGACGTAGTTTTTGCTGTCGCATATTACAAGTACCTCTACGGTATCTTGTTGGAACGTGCGAAAACCTTTCATTATCTACGAGGAAGAAACTATTTTTTATACCTCGAAATGTACGCAATACAATTTAATTAAATACAAGTGGTTATATCTTTTTCGTGTGGTGACGGGTTAAGAATACAGTTCACTACCCACTATTTTACAGGTGGGTGAATGTAACGACAAGAGATATAAAATGCATATATATATATATATATATATATATATATATATATATATATATATATATGTTCTATGCAAGAGAAGGAAAACTAAACAAAATCCTAAACCGATACGTCTGACCAGTGGTATAGTAGGTTAATTTCCCTCCCGTTATGGAGGCGGCTTAAGTCCAACAGAAGGACATATATGAGCTGAGATGCTGATGATGAATATCTCAAGTGAGGGAGATTTAAATTACTTATACCATTCTATATACGGTAAGGGTTGCACCCAGTTCCCACTAAGTTTACACGGTGGCTACGATCTACTGCGCTCACAACACCCACACTCATTAACCTGATTTTTCTCGTTTTCGTTGTTTGTAAACGTTGCAATGGTTATCGCGAGTGGAAAAAGTATTGGCGAGAATCTAAAACGTCATGTAGTCCTCTTTTATTATATTCGATATCTTAGTGTTTTAACGTGTTATATTAGAGAATTTTATGTAATATGATGTCATGGAACTGCTGGGATGTTGTGAATATCATATAAAAGTGCTTCACATTTTCCATAAAATTTTTCACAATTTACCATTAACAGTGTGGCCATGGCACTGTTGATGGTGACGATTTGAATTACTGACGGACAATGACTAACCTAAAGGCTAAGAACGTGAATATAATTATGACTTGAAACTGGTAACAATGGCTCGTGTAAGTAGCTGATTGCCAATACATAAAAAGAAGAAGAATAAGGAGAGTATTGGTCAACTACCCTTGCAGATGAGTCGTTCTGATCGTGACATGAGCAAAATCAATAACGTCATTAGTGACGTTTTTGTCGCGATCGAATCGTCCGTGTTTGGTCATGTGGAACGGCTAAAGCATATCTTAAGCGTCGTGAAAGCTAAGTAGCTAAGAATGTACATAAATGCACGTAACTCCCTGGGCTGGGACTCTTAACAGATTTCATTTTATTAAAAACCGAAAAGACGTTCGGTTTGGACAGATCAGTGGCACAAATTTTTGGTGGTAATGGATGTTATAAAAGTAATGTATCTCCTCGTCATTCTCTGTTGGACATAAGCCATAGCGGGAGCATTTTTTTTTTGCGATGGTCTATGGATTCGTCTCGCCCCGCCAAATCGGTCCGGGGTGACGAAAGAGGCGGCACGTGACCCCATAGACCCACCATGCAAACTCTTCTCTTCGCCGTGCGAGCGGGCCCAGTACCCGATCTTTGTCTTCGGTGATAACGGTAGTATAGGTCTCCACGAAAGAAGGATAATGCCATAATCGCCACGTTTTTCGACTCAGCCGGCGACTACAATTGGTCTTTGAGTTCACAGAAGAGCGCTGCACTAACTTTATGCGCCCTTAGACGGTTATTACGACTCCCACGGGAAGATATTTAACAGCGACACATGCATTTTTAATGGCACCACACGGCAAAGACGATATACAAAAATAAACGTTTTTTTTTTCAAATCGAACGCTATAACATGTATTTATGGTATTCACATACCTATATGTGTTTATTCTGTTTATTTACGTTTAAGAAAGTCATTGACAATAGAATTAGCATAATCTAGGTGATGGTAATTAATAGTAAGTAGTAGTATTTATTGTCAATATTTGGCAGCCTTAAAGTTATTTCTCACCCAGAGTCCGGTTATGCTGTCAAAGCCATCTCGGCTAACAGCAATCGCAGTGGATGTTTTAGTGGGTATTCTAGCTCCGAGGCTAGTGAGTCCCACACTCCCCATTCCGGGGGATGGTGCGTAAATGCAATTGCGACCACTGCGTGACCAAAAAAAAAGATTGTTAATTGGGTTGAGAGCTGTCAACGCTCACCCATAGTCGGGCAAAGCGGTCAAAGTCATCTGCGGCTAACAGCTAAACATACAAAAAAAATATTGTTAATTTTTTATTAAATATAAGTTTATGTAATTTATTGTTAAAAAAATATGAATATATAAATTTATGTAATTCATTGTTTTAAAAATGTAATTTATTATAATTTATTGAGCAATAATATAGTATTTTAATAATATCTTCATCTCGCTACCGCGTGTCTAGAATACGATCAAGAAGAATAAGATTCAAACAAAGAGAACTGGCCAAGTTTAAGCAAAAAGGACTGGCGAGTGTATTTGGCACGAACCATTTCGAGTCTCTTTATAACTCTACAATATAAATTACCAACCGAAATTTTATAAACATATCTTATACGATTAATTAGATATAAAGTCCAAAAATCGTCATTTTTATGACTTACTGGCTGACTTTATAATCAATAGATCAAAAATTCAACCCATAGTCAAAAAATCAAAATCCAATCCAACCAAACTGCGAAGACGTGCTATTTGTATCGTCAATGGAAATAAAATAGTTTTCTTTCTTTCTTTCATTGATCCCAATCTCACGGAAAGACGAGTCGTTGGAGAGCCGGAGAGACTCTGGGTCACTTTGTGTACTCTACCGGCAGTTCCTCAGAGCACTCACCGTGACAGATCATGGGGAGTGCTCTGAGGAACTGTTTGACTTGGTAGCACCGTCAACATTTTATAACCGTACCACTCGACATCGTAGTAAAATAGGGTTCATCCATTTCACCTGGAAATGATACGGACGTCAACTACGTTTTCAGCGATCATTTCTTCCACGTACGTGCAGGATCTGGAATGAACTACCTGCTGCTTTGTTTCCCGAGCGCTATGACATGTTCCATTTTTAAACGAGGATTAAGAAGACCACTTTCTTCACGGTAGGCAACGGCCTAGCTATGTCCTGGTATTGCAAAGGTCCATGAGCGACAGTCACTTAGGTACCATCAGGTGTGCTGCTGGCTCGTTTGCCACCACCGGCAAAAAAAAACCCATTGCCAGACCTAGAAAGTTCTTTGGCACAAATTCTTAATACATATACAATGCATTTAGAATGCAAATAAAGGCACTAATAATTTTGGAATACCTGATGGAGTATGGGCTAAGTTAATTACTTGGGCTAGCCCTTTAATGGATAGACATTATGGGATTAAACACTGCCCTACTGCTACCGCATGTAGCCAGATTGAGTTGGTTTTTTGTTTCCTAAGTCATTCTAGCAGCTAACTCCACTAACTGCTCAGTTACTACCAAAGAGTAAAATTATATTAACTGAAAGTTACTACTCTGCTAGAAAGAGCTGATAGATAGAGTAGCGTAATATACATAAGTTTGAACTGTTTTCATCATCATTATTGTCCTGCTCTTATCCCAATTACTTGGGGTCGTCGGTGAATATGTAGGGGAGACCGAGGGGAGTTGAAACAATTTTCACATTTTGTTTCATACACGAAATACTATAGAGAGAAATCGTATGATATTAGTACCAATCGATAGATCATTCTTTACACTTGCGAATGACTAACATAAAGAAATTGCAAGTGTTAAATATTGTGGTGAAAAATCGACTTAACCGTAACAAGTCAACTTGTTTCAACTCCCCTCATACCGAGGTAAGATGAAACAGAGCCCGAGGAGAGTTGAAACATATGATTTTTGAGAAGTATTGAAGGCTATAAACTAAAAATGATGATATAATTTAAAGGTATTTATTAAAATTAAACTTTTCAAGTACGAAACAAACTTTTTTATTAATATTTTATACTGATATATCACTTAAGTAGGTAATTAACTACATTTCTGATACATTAATCAACTCGTAAAGTAGTTAAAAGTAGATACCGTAACGTCCTATTTGTAACATTAATTAAAATATAAAATAACAGTCAGATAAACAAAATGTTTTACATTCTAAATCTGTGAAATAACAACTAGCTGTTTCATTTAAACTTTTACCCAGTGTTTGGTAGTGTTTGTAGAGTCCCTCTGTGTTAACTAAATGGAAAGCAACCAATGACTAACCTGAAAGACTAAAAATGTGAAGATATTCATAACTCAACACTGGCACCAATAGCTCGTATAAGTAGCCGATTGCCAATACATAATGCTAGGGCCGCACCTGCGTGTATCGCCACGAAGCTTCGTGCAATGAGACAATACACACAGATGTGATCGGTCATTATCGGCTATCGTAGCGTACATTTAGGCTTCGTGTGCTTTCTCGCTTGGTAGGCGATAATACAGAGTTTTAGCGCGCCAGCGTAGTCAGACTAGCGTTTTCATCTGACTTTTAGCGGGAATATGAATGTAATGCGGTAGTCTTACATTATATTCAAAATCTTAGCGTGTTAACGTCTTCTTCTTATGCTAGGGCCGCACCTCTTGCTTAAGACCGTAAAGGGACTTTTTAAGTAAACAAACCATATCTTCTTTCCCTTCTTTTTCAAATTTTGGTGGCTGCCGCATGTATACGACCTCATTAAAATTGCCATCCAGAAAAGCAGTTTTTACGTCCATGTGGTCTATATCAAGATTCAGTTAGGCATAGCTCATTGTGACTTTTATTTGCATTAGCAGCAAAACTTGTACACTAAAAAATTATCAGAGATCAGAGCAGAGTGACTTGACGTCAGTGGTCGGCCCGACGGAATACCCCTGAAGAGTACCCTCTCCTCGACCGACATCCCCCCCTCAGGTAGGATGTCGGTCTTTCCTCACGCGGTCGGCCTCTCGGCGGGTGACGGACTAATTCCCCGATCCAGTCACCCGCGGCCTTGGCTAGGGCGGCATCAGGCGCAGGTAATCGCGCCTGCGCCGCCCCAGTCGCCGGCGGCGGCTCGCGCCGTCGAGGAGACGCTCCTCGCGCACGCGCTCCGCCGCCTCCTTCCGCGAGACTACTGCCTCGCAGAAGGTTGCGACCGCGTCCCAGTTCCTGACGCTGTCGAGCATCGCCCTGGCAATGGTCGGCAGCGTCAGGTCGGCACCGATGATTGCGACGAGTTCACGACGCTACTCTGCCCAAGCGGCACAAACCTCGAGCGTATGCTGCGCCGTGTCTTCGTCGCAATCGCAGTGGTGGCAGGATGGTGTACTCTCCCTCCTGACGACCTTGTGCAGGTATTTGGCGAAGCATCCATGCCCCGTCAAAACCTGCACCAGTCGGAAGGAGAGCATCCCGTGCCGCCGTTCCAACCACTGCATCAGCACCGGCCGGAAGGCCTCTACGGTCCGCACACCGAACCGAGGCCTCTCCAGCCGGACTGCCCACCGGGCAATGACATCTAGGCGGGCGTCAACGCGCCAGGCAGTGAGTTCCCTCAAAGAGACCACACCGCCCTCCGCGCGCACCCCCGACACCCGCCGATACAAATCGGCGAGCATTTCCGCCTCCAGATCCCACGGGGGACTCCCGGCCAACAGGCACGCTGCCTCCGTCGCCACCGTGCGGTACCCGCGTACAGCCCTGACCGCCATGGCCCTCTGTGGTCGCCACAGAAGAGCCCTGAGTCGGACGGTCAGGGACCCCGCCCACACCGGTGCGCCGTACAGGGCCATCGACCGGACGACCCCCGTGTACAGCTGTCAGCACGTAGCGCTCGGTCCGCCCACATTCGGCATTAGCCATGAAAGGGCGGACGCCGCGCCGACGAGCCGCGGAGCGAGCCTGCGGAAATGCTCCCGAAACCACCAATGCCCGTCGAGCACCAGGCCCAAATACCTCATATGGGCCCGGATGCTGATGTCAACCGAATTGACGGTGATCGAAACGCCGATGGGAGGGCCCATGCGGGGCCCATGGAACAAGAGGGCCTCCGTCCTGTCCAGGGCCACCCTCAACCCCAGCGCCTCGATCCGCCTGACTATCTCCTCGGTGCCGAGAGTCGCCAGGCCCGCCGCCTCCTCCAGCGTCCCACCGCGGGCTGTGAAGAGCGTGTCGTCAGCATAACAGATCACGCCCAGCCCGGGTGGGAGGCTCCCTCTCAACGCCCAGTCGTAGCCGATGTTCCACAGGGTGGGTCCGAGGATCGACCCCTGTGGGACACCGCACGTCATGGGCGTTCGCACAACGTCCCCTACTCGGTTGGTGTAGAGGACGCTGCGCCCCTCCAGATAGTCTGCCACTAGCCGCCTCAGGTAAACTGGCACTCCGTGGTATCGGAGCGCCTCCCTGATGCAGCTAAATGGCAGACTATAAATGGAAAAAATCCTTGACAAAGTCTTGGCTCAATAATTTATAAACATAACCACATTATCAGGGCTCTACAGCAACGCTTCGCATAATCGAGCACTCTTAAAAGTAGTGCTTTCGTCTGATGCGTGCAATCGATACCAACTTAGTGACTGAAAATTAACAAGTGTTTTTTTCTTTAAGTTGACATAATAATTCTTTAAGTTGACATATTGATCGAAATGCTTTATTTATATTATCGTTAGTAATATTATTTATTGGCGAAAAAAATTTTAAAGCTTTCGTTTCGTTGTAGTTTTTTGGAAATAATCAAAGTTAATTCAACCTGTGTTAAAAAAAAATATAATTATGAATGAAGGTACAAACATTGACTTTTTTTTTATATTCCACATTTAAAATATGAATACATTGAATACAATTTTATTTTAGAATTCGAATCTATAAACAACCTGTCATCAAATATTTTATCAATGGCTCAAATAACTCATCTGTGTCATTACCATACATATCTTCAATAAATATATCACTTGTTAATGAACTAATTGATTGATTTAAACTCGGAGTACCTACTCGATAAATCATCATCACTATCATCTGGGTAAGATGATTCAATTAAAAAGTATTTAATTCTTTTAGAACTCATTTTAAAAAATTACTCAAAACAAAAAAATGTTTATTAAATAATCAAAATCTAAATTACTTAAAATAACCGTAAATAGTTTTCAACCAATTATTATGTATACCACTTTATTTACAAATTAATTAGGTTATTGCTAACTCTGAGATTATTTTTTTTTCAACGCTGAACTTAGCGCACTCTGTTGGTGCATTTAAAAACTAATTTACGTTCCAATTAAGCATCAGCATAATTCGGCATTGTGCGCCACTGAGTCGCATAATGCTCACCATTGTCTAAGTCAAATTGTCGCCATCAACAGTGCTATGGCCACACTGTTAATGGTATCTTGTGGGAATTTTGATGGAAAATGAAAAAGTCATATGATATTCACTACATCCTAGTAGTTCCGCCGCATCACATTACATAAAATGCCATCAAAATTATCTAATATAACACATTAAAACACTAAGATATCGAATATAATACAAGAGCACCACATAACGTTTTCAAATTCCCAAATAATCTTTATGACATTTTATGAAATGTCGATTTTTTTTTTGGGGACTTTTGATTTGATTTACTGACGAACAGTAACATTGTGTATAGTGCCACAAACTTATCTGACCCAGTGGCAAATTGATGAACTTATGACGTCATTTTGGAATGTCATCGAACGTCAATTATCCTCCCAATATCCCGATATTTTAATTGTTGTTTGTTTACTCATAGTTTATTTATTTTTTGTGG
Organism: Lymantria monacha; assembly: GCA_905163515.2. Taxonomy (NCBI): domain Eukaryota; kingdom Metazoa; phylum Arthropoda; class Insecta; order Lepidoptera; family Erebidae; genus Lymantria; species Lymantria monacha. The sequence continues at coordinate 23,955,821 of LR991082.1, forward strand.
TTTTAAAATGCGAAAACTGATGCAATAAATGTTATATTACAAGTTTTAAGTTATATGAGGAAGGAAGAACATGTTCAAGCATCATTAATACCTTTTGAAAAATTGTATGAGGAGCCACAGGTTAGTGTTGTTAGTTTTTGAAAGAAAAAGAACACTATTAATAAACATTAAATATAGTTTGTTATGTGTTAAATATAATGAATTGATTTATTCTTAGAGTGTAATTATATTTTGAATAGAATTATTATATATTTATACAAATAATACAATAATGTTCTATTTATGTAAATTTAATTGTAATGAATGTGCTTGATTCTTATTAACTGTAACATATTTTTCTTGTTAGTACGTAGTGAGTATATATATATCTATATATATATAACTCAAAGGTGACTGACTGACATAGTGATCTATCAACGCACAGCCTAAACCACTGGACGGATCGGGCTGAAATTTGGCATGCAGGTAGATGTTATGACGTAGGCATCCGCTAAGAAAGGATTTTGATTAATTCTACTCCCAAGGGGATAAAATATGGGATGAAAGTTTGTATGAAACTTTGTCAATTTTAAACCGATGGGGCTGAGACTTTGCATGCATAAAGCTACTATGACGTAGGCATCCCCTAAGAAAGGATTTTGAGATGCAGGCTATATAAGATTAGTAACTTTTCAGTTTAAAATATACGAATTTCTGTATGCTAGCGCCATCTACATTGAGTTATTTTGGAGAGAACTTTGAATTAACCATTTTTGTGCATAGTGCATAGATAATATATCTAGCGGATAATATTTGACGACTAGCTTTGTAGCCGCGGGCAAAAGCTAGTATATATATATATATATATATATATATATATATATATATATATATATATATATATATATATATATATATATATATAAAAGCTAGTAGCAGTAGTAAGTTTGTCTGATATGCAACGGTATTGTTCCCAACATGCTTACCACATAGCGTTCGAATTAAATCGCAATAATAGATAAAAAAAATTGTAGCTCGTAGCCCGCCCGCGTCCCGCACGCACCCCTTGCTTTTGATGCTCCCGAGTCGCGCGACCTTGGTCTATGTTTTAATAGTGACCTATTAGTTTACAATTTTTTGCCAAACGGCTTAGACGTATATCATATGTTTATAACAAATCCTGAACGCGAGTGCTAGTAAGTGCGAAAAAATGACAAGTCATTACCAGTATTCTGACGTAGAGTGGTTAGACATGGTTCGTTTTTATGCGATTGCTGGAGACAACTTGGCGAAGGCTAGATGCCTGTACGCTCAGCCAGAACACCTGGATTCGTTACGCAGATGTGGCATTATAAATCCGCCTGTGCCTACAACAGCGATAATTTTATCAGCCACATAACGCCTACTAACCTACAGGCAGTTTTGAGTGCTTACACGTGCTCAGGCTAGAGGTAGGTGTCGCCGACATTCTGCTCGATTAGAAGAAGAAATTCTTGAGAAAATGGACGCATGGTTTTAAAGTAATTAAAGAAAGTAGGTAACCAAGGTAAGAGCATTGACCGTAGGTTGATATCTACGGTCGATGCTCTCAAACGACCGTAGGTATAACAAAATTATTAGACAAAACATGTTACAGTTATGCAAAAATGATATTTTAAGGAAACGTCCGGGATTGCAAATGACTAGAATTTATGTTTTTATTTTATTGAATAAATGCTATATTATGGTTCTATATCATTAACTGAGTATATACGTTTCAGCCAATTAGATTCCACGGTGTATATATATATATATGTATCTCTGTGTATATATCTATTTGTTGATGATCAGAAAATAAATATTATATTTAATGTAAAAAAATATTTTTATAGGAGTTGGAGAAGGATTTATAAGAAAACTTTTAATGGATAAAGAGCAGGCCGATGAGAGTGGATTAAAACTTTGTACACCAGGAAAAATACGTAAGAAAGTGCCTAAATTAATTGCAGAGGTTATTAATAGAATAACTATAGGCGAATGGAAAAAATCACTGTAATCACGTGAAAAAAAATTAAAACTAATACAGAAAAAGGGATACATATTTAGACGAGCCTTTCATTATCATTGCCCTACACTTGTAGATCATAATTATTGTGTTAAAATATAAGTATTTATGAAAACTACATTTTTGTTTCTTCTCTATTAATCATAATAAAATGTGTTCATAAGCATTGATGCTTGTATCACACTTACCTACTTCCTATCCGTGAGCCCACTGGAGAAAATGCTATAATTCTACTTTATGACTTCCACAGGAAATTGTGTAAAGGAGTGTTGACTAGTGTTTTCTAAACCCATTACCACATGGGGAAGTATTTACCGATTTTATTGTAAATAGAATCTACTGGCAACACTAAAGGCGATAACAGCGACGCTGTCACCGGGTCAGATAAGTTTGTGGCACTATACTTTAAATGATGTCAGTGTTGCCAACTGCACCGTAATTACGGTGAAAACACGGTAATGAACAAAGATCTACCACCTACCGTAGGATTATAATTACGGTAGCAAAATACACCGTAATATCCATTGAAGACCATATATTTTCAAAAATTTGTAGATGTATACGATAATCTATGAAGAGAAATAATTTTAGCAAGTTTTTATGTTTATTTTCATCATATTAGGGTATTTTAGTCTTATTCTACCAACAAAACTGCTTTATACGTCGGGAAATCCACCAGTAGTGCGGTACCAGTATAAAGATATTACGCGAATGAATTCAGTGCAGCTTTATGTATTTGAATTTCAATGAATACTTAGAATATTTTAATTTGCCTAGTTTATTTATTTTATATTTGAAAAACATTTCATTCGTGCATATCATTTCGTGAAAGATTGTTGTGTTGTGTGAGATCTGAGTTTTTTTTAATTATGGAAGGTGACAGCGATAGCGCTACTGATCCAGAAAATAGCTTAGTACGAGTACCAGCTAAAAGAAAGCGTTATAAGCAGAAATTTCGAGAAAAATGGTTGCTGAATAAAACCATCAAGGGTAATATTTTATCGCAGCAAGCCATACAGCGACACGGAAAAACTGTATTGATTTTAATCCCATTGACGCTATGATTCAAAAACACAATATCGATATGTATAGAAATATTGAAACAATTATACAGTCTGATTCTGATTAAAATATGTGCGTTTTTTTTTCAACTCTGACTACATATACAAGACATACTACAAAATAAACAAGGTAATTCTACCGTATGTCAAATATAAATTGCAACATAATTTCGTAAAATCTACCGTATTTTTAGAAGAATTCTACGATCCGCTAGGTTTCAGAGTTGGCAACACTGAATGATGTAATCAGTAATAAATAAAGACTTATCATAAAAGTCTTTGTAACCATGCCACAAAATATCGTAGAAAAAAAACAAAAAATAAGAATGGAGTAGATATTTGTTAATTTCTGATTTATTTAAAATTGTATTGAAAATAGAATAACATACTAGAAATAGTTCAGTTTTATCTTGCTGGATTTCTTTGTGGCCCATTAATTCTCTGGTAAAATATCATTACCTTCTGGGAAAATGACCCATGTCACCGATATGAAACATCTATTCTCTAGGTTATTTTCTATGAAAAATGGGTATGTACAGGTCGTATGATATATCTTTCATTTAAATTAAACAATGATTATTTAGTATTGTCTAGAAAATTTATATTTGTAATATTTAAGAGACATCCGATATTACACTCTTTCTTTTTTATTTCATCACTATTGTGTTTGTGTGCTAAAGGTTCAACGCTAAAAGATATACCGTCAGGAGTTACACCCAGGATGCAGAAAAAGCAGCTCCAATTGTTAATAGGGGCAAAGTCACTCCTCTGCCACCATTATCTGAACCTATGACAGATCTCCCTGCAGTAACTTACTCAACAGGGAAATCAGAAGATACTCTTACGGAAGTTACCATCTTAAGTAATGGTCTTAGGGTGGCATCAGAGAAGAAATTTGGGCAGTTTTGCACTGCTGGTGGTAAGTGTCCTTATTTATAAGCAGTGTTAATGTATGATATGCCAATAATTTTATTAGAAAGTCCTTTTGTGTGTTAATAAATCAACTCTTGTATTCATTTTATTAAGACTCTAGCCTTCACATTTTCCCTGTGGTGATAGATTGAGTACCTAAGATGTCATGCCAAGATCTTCACTGGGTATCATAAGAGAGAGAGAGAGATAAGAAAATATGAATTGAATTAATTAACAGAAATTTAAAATAATTACCTATGCACACTCTAGATGAGTTTGCATAGACATTGCACATAAGTTATATTTCAAGAAAGTTTCCCCCTTTTAGGAATCATCCTAAAAGGGGGAAACAAATAGGAGGATCACCTCCTATTTGAAAATTTGTCAATGTATGTATTTATATTCCAATTCAGTCAGTATCCCTTTTTTGTTTTAATTTTTATTATAAGTATTATTATTTGTGTTATAGAAGTATACATACAATTTTTTTTATTGGTATAACTGGAAACCAGGTAATTTATTAGTCCTTAATAGGAATTATTACTGTTAAATGGGCACAATAGAAAACCATGAAACCTCATATTCGGCAGTCATGCATCTCTATTAGACATGTGTAAGTAATGCGAGTGTAGAGAATATTAGCCGACCGCGTACTGTCATATTACACATTGCGCAACTAAACATGACATGACATTAAACATCACATTAAATATGATGCCGAACACTTGTGTACTGTTCTGTATTTCTGCAATGTTCGGTAATTTGGTAATGGTTATCAATCTCTCAAACGCGCCGTGTGTCTTTTCAGAAGAGTGAGAGGGATAGAACGACTGGACCGCGCTGCGCCTGCGGTCGATAAATATTTATTTTGAGCTCTATTTTTAGAACATTAAGGCTTATATTAAATGAAATGTCATGTGTGAGGTTTGAAGTGATGGTAAAATGTAATATTACTCGGCACGAAATGTAATGCCATATAACATCACTTCGCGAAGTACTGTTTCACGCATGTCTAATCTCTATCTGTATTGAAATATTAATTGTGAAAAATTATATTGGATTTTCCTATTTCTATGGTGCACTTATGTTTCAATATTTATATCTGTTATAATTTACTTTTCACTCCTATATTTTGGTCAATCTCTATAAATTATGATAAACGCCCATATTATCTCTACTGTAAATATAGTAATTTAAGTAATTTCTTCCAGTGGTCATTGATTCTGGTCCGAGATATGAAGTAGCATATCCAAATGGTATCTGCCATTTTCTGGAGAAACTAAGCTTTGGAGTAAGTAAAATTAAGGGGTTTTATCTCATTTATATCTAATATTATATGTATGGATCATCTTAATTGTATTTATGATATTTATACAGGCAACGCATAAATATGCTACAAGAGACGTTATGCTCAGAGAACTTGAAAGGCATGGAGGTATTTGTGACTGTCAGGGCTCACGTGACACAACTGTCTATGCTACAAGTGCAGATTCTAAAGGATTGGAAGCTGTAACACAGGTAATTTGTACATACATCTTCAATTGAGGATCTAAGCTAATTTTTGAAAATGTAATCTATAATTTGATATTAAAATTTTAACTTTGGTGACAGAAAAAGTTAAAAAAAAATTATCAACTTCATATATCACATTTCCTATTCTTTTATTTGAAACTTTTCTATATAATACTTAGGTTTTTATTTGTAATGCTCCAAACTTTTCAATATGGTTATTTCTAACGGTTGCTGTTTCATTGCAAGCTCTTCTGAGATGTTCTCAACAATTTGTAGATCACACAAAGTATTGTCCTATATGGGAATGAAACCTACTATACTTGCATGGTAGGTAGTGGGTATCTTACGCCATCGGCATAGTCAATTGGTGGTGAGTATTGAATAATTGAATGCATAATAAAAATTCCAATTCAATACTATGACATACACATTTTGCCAGATGGATTGTCATGGTGTTTTATTAGAGTTGCTTCCTTGCCGGATTGTTATCGGATATAAGGCAAGGGAAGTAAGCAACTACCCTTATCTTATTTACTCTTATCACACCACAAAGAAGATGTGGGATTCAAACGGTTGTTCTGAGTTTTGGCATTATTTGAGTTTACCTTATTGTACTGTATAGTTGCTACACAAGGAAAGTGCTATACAAAGATTATACTTGAATCTTTTGAATATTCTCTTTAAAAATAAGACAAAATATACATGAATTTTTTGAATATTCTTTTTAAAACATAAGACAAAAACAATTGTATAGTCATATAGACTATTGTAATTATGTGATATAGAAAATAATGGTAATATTTTTATTTTATTTTTACAGGTATTAGCTGAAGTAACATTAAGGCCACAACTGTCTATTGAGGAAATTGAAGCAGCCCGACAAGCTGTAGCATTTGAACTGGAAACACTCTCTATGAGACCTGAACAAGAAACTATATTGATGGATATGATTCATGCAGTAAGTTTAACCTCAGCTAATACTGTTAACTGTCATTAATTCAAATTCAAGGTGTATAAAAGGGGTGAGTAAAGTATAGGGTCAGTTTAATCCATGGATGTATAAAAACACTTTATTTAATAAAATAATAAAACTTTTTATTGAGGCCTTTCTCATTCCCTCTCTGCCTCCCTGCACAGAATTGGGAGAGAAGAGGCCTCAGGGTGTCATGAGTTTGGCGCGCCAGTGGACGCTGCGCGCCACACGTTGGAGGTATGCCCCGCCTGGGGGCCCCAGCGCCACGTCTTGTCGGTGGTTGTTGGAGGGGACCTGTCGCTGTCGAACATCATCTCAAAGATGCTTGACAGTGACGGGTGCTGGTCGTCGATGGCCTCCTTTTGCGAGGAGGTCATTTCTATAAAGGAGGCCGCGGAGCGACAGCGCGAGGCAATTGCGTCCGCATACTTGCTCCGCCGGCGGCACCAAGGGAGGACGAGGCGCCGATATGCGCAACTCCTCCCACCGCCATGAAAGACGACAGGGCGTGGCCCGACGGCCAAGCGTTGGGGTGCCGGGGATCGAATGTCAGTAGACGATCTCTGCGGCACCCCGTAAAAGCGCGGAAGGGGCCGCTGTGGTTTTAGTGGGTATTCCGGTCAGGTTTAGCTAGCCGGCGAGTCTCACTCCCCCTTCGTCTGTCACCGGCGAGGGGCAGCGCGTAAATGCGTTTCCACAGCGTGAACAAAAAAAAATAAAAAAGAAGGTGGTTGGTCATAAAACTACTGCCAATAAGTTTTGTAATATACAGGGTGGAAGTGGACCGCTCCCGAAAACAAAGACAGGTGACCCTACTAGTCCTACTTGTAACGACAGGCAAAAAAAAACAAATCGGAAGAAAAAAAAAATTTGTTTTTCACAACGAATTTTAAGATTTTTTTCACATTTTATCGTATTAGGACAGTGCAATGTAACGATAATTCCATAAAGAATACGTCACTTTATTCAGATGAGAAAAGACGCAATCTATTCAAAACTCGCGATCATATGTTCAAGAGGTCAACGACCTTGCATGGTGAAAAAAGTTTTTTTTTCATCCTAATCGATTTTTTTTCTAGCCTATCATTACAAGTACGACTAGTAGGGTCCTCTGTCTTTGTTTTCGGGAGCAGTCCACTTTCACCCTGTATATATGATATAAGAGAAGTACAAATTGCGTCAACCCCAAGTAATATCCCCAACTATAAAAGCAGGATAATGATGTCAATAACCAAATCAGTCTTATATTTAATATATGTGCATATTAAGATTTGTTAATAAACATTCTCTTATTACAGGCAGCATACAAGAAGAATACTCTAGGATTACCAAAAATTTGCCCTAATGAGAATGTGTACAAAATTGATCGCAATATAATAATAAATTATTTAAAAAATCATTACACACCAGAGAGAATGGTTGTTGCTGCAGTTGGGGTAAGACTTTCAATATTTTAACATTTATATTATATATATTGAATGTTGAAGAAGCGAGTGAAGTATGCAAGGATAGAGTTCTCTGGCATTCTGTTCTCTCTGCCTACCCTGCAAGGGATATGGCGTGATGATATGTATGTATGTATGTATATTATATACATAGTTTTATTTATCTACATTATATATTATATGTATTTATATTGATTCAGCTTGAGTGTCATCATCATATGTTTGAGCCTCCTTAATAGGAGGGAAATTGACCTACTATACCACGCTGGTCAGGTAGGTATATATATAGGGTTTTATTTCGAGCTTTTCATCTTTTGTATGGATGTTAAATGCCTGCTAAGGTTACTAAATCTCAAGAAGTTGTGTCCCTCCAACAGGAAAGTACAATAGACACATGTAACATCAGTAATTAGTATTAATTTTTATTTTCAGGTAGACCATAAACCCTTTGTTGAATTTGTCCAGAAATATTTTGTTGATATGAAGCCCACATGGTATGAAAATGACAGTTCAACGTTTACACCTGTAGTTGACAGATCTATTGCTCAATACACAGGTGGCATGGAACAGGTAAATACATTGTTTAAAGTCAAGTTTTATAAATTGTAATGATATCTTTAATTTATAAATTATATTTTTATTAATCAATATAATTGGTTGTCAGTATATAATTCCTCTGTATGAATGTCTGTGACTGAACTTCTAAACGGAAATTTTAGTGTATTATCAAGTGGATTCAAAAATGGTTTAAATTGACAATTGGAACTTGAATGCTGCAATCAACTTCAAAGATATCTTTTCTTTTTAATTTGTTCAAAACATGCATCTTTTAGATCACCTAGTTGTAAAATAATTGTTAGTAAATATATGTACTAGTGTTCTATCAATGCTGTATGTAATTAATTTACTCTTAAAGTAGTTGTTATTGCTGGGTGGGACAACCGAAGTAAAAGGCCGCGTTCTAGTGACCCACCTGCACGGCGTCGAGATGTATATTGTAGGGCGGGTCTACAGGGTCGTGCGCCACTTCTGTAGCCCCGGACTGATTAGCGGGGCGTGAAGTACTGTAGCCCGCCGCTAAAAAAGAAATAGTTATTAGTAGACGTAATACTTCTCTATACTGATACCAGGGTACCAACAAACAGCTTGTATAAAACATTGATGTTTTGTTTCCATCTTTAAACAATATTACTTATCCATATATTCAAATTGACACACAGATGGCGTAGTGGTTAAGATACTGACCTTCCGTGCCAGTGCCGTGGGTTCGATTCCCACGCAGGACAATACTTTGTGCGATCCACAAAGTGTTGTTCTGAGTCTGGGTGTAATTTGTCTGCGTTAATTGAATGTTTGTAAAAGCCCCCGCAATACAAGGATTATTTCCTTAGTGCAGGGAGGTGTCTTTAAAAAAAAAAAAATGTTTTATTGTTATATAATGCACAAAATTTTGTTATTATAGGAGAGAATGAGACAAAGCATTAAACACCTGTCTCACTCTTTCAAGAATTAATGTTTTTAAGAAACTGCTTATTCAAAAGATACATTTATCCATATCGTTTTTATTTGTATTTTAAAACTGTAATATGTTTATGAGATAATACTTGCTTTTGATGAACCATGTGGGCAGATATCAGAAAATAGAATGTGACAACTGAACTGATGACTGCACATTGGTTTATAAGACCTACAAATTTTTTTTTTCAAGGTGCTAATTGCGTCCAATAAGTGTACACACAAGGACAGTTATCCCCCATGACACAAGGATTTATTTTGTTTTTTTTTTTAAATAATAGATAAATATCCGTTTTTTAATAATAAATAAATATTTCCTGATAAATATTAAATAATGTTCATTTCAATGAATATCTCTTTCTAATATTTGTGATATTGCGTGATTGAGATGTTTAATGCAGATATAATTTATTTCAGGATGAATGCGAAATTCCACTATACCCGGGATCTGATTTACCTGAATTATCACATGTAGTTATTGGATTGGAAAGTAAGTGAAGCATAAATTATTATTATTATTTAAATCTGATCAGTTTAGAACTTGATATGGTTTATTCAAGTCGTCGAGAAAACATCAAGCAGCATGTGAAATAAATTTTACGAATTTTGTCAGTCCACCTGTGAACCATAAATATTGAAAAGTTGTTCAAAATAATGAATTCATTCACCTTGTCAGGACATACGAATGATTTTTCTTACCGTTCTCCTCTCTCGCTTATCTATTCGTTTCTTCTCCACCTTCAAGGCATTTAAAATAAATTTTAGACATAGTCTGTTGAATAAATATTATATGTACATATATAAACACATAAAATCAGAAATAGCGTGGTAAATACATACAAAAATTATGAAGTACACCTGTCTCGCATTTTTATTTATCTGCACAATTTCACATTATTTCTATATCTTGTTGGTCTTAAAATAAAAAAATTGGTCACGTATGAGTATGTTTTCTAAACTCATTTTAATAAAAGCCACGCAACTAATGATCACCGTACACAAATGTGACGGTGTACACATTTTAAAGGAACATTGATCTATACTGTGATTTATTAAAGTGAAACTTTTTTATCGACGTATGGGAGAAATTTTATATTATTGTAACGTTTTTCTGTTACGCGCCATCTTTATTTCTATGTCACATTTTTTCGTTACGCGCTATATTTATTTTGAAGTGACACTTCTTTGCGCGCATGAGGGTAAATTTTTTACACATGAAACGCGACACGAGAAACGCGGTACGAGAGAAAGAGAGAGAAAATTAGTTTGCCAAAGTTTCACTTCTGAGGTGACGTCCATTAATCACGTGATCTTTTTTTTAGCATTTTGTAACCCTTCCTCCCCACGGTGAGGTTTAAGACTATGACCCCTCTCCCCCATCAACATCACGTGAATTTTTGATACCTACAAAGAAGTAGTCCACAGCTCATTATATTCTCGGTTTTTTGTTCTTTTATACTTTGCAAAAAGATCTTTATACAGATCACCTACTTTAAACGATTTCATTCCTGACAACGGCAAGTCAAAGTAACACTACACTGCTTTCAGTTTAGAAACCTCAGCGTTTGACAAAACAATAAATACACGTGATATCTTACTACAAACTGGTGATATTTCGTGATTTTTGTCAAAACCCTCCCTCCTCCTTTCAAACCTTACGTGATTAATGGACGGCCCCCGATATGTGTACTTTGTACGCACGATTTTTTTTTAAAGTACACCTTGCTCTAATCAATAAATCCTACTATATCGGGAGCCAATTTTCAAATACAACCCATTGCTACAAATTACAGTTAGGCTCGAATTATCCGGTATCGTAATAGAATCTGTGATACGACTTAGAATTTCGGTACTCACCATACTATGTAATCTATGCATTCAAGTTACATAATTCATATTTATTTTGGTCTATTTTTTTTTGAGTATGTTAAAATTATATTTTCAGGTTGTTCTCACGGTGACCCTGACTTCGTAGCTACTTGTGTGCTAAATATGATGATGGGTGGAGGTGGTTCCTTCTCGGCAGGAGGACCTGGTAAAGGGATGTACACTCGTCTATACACAAATGTTCTCAATAGGTAACTGTTGCAATATATAGTAGTTATGAGCTAATACAGTACAATGCATCCCCATGTGGTGACGGGCTGAAATTAAGACTTTATTACGAAATTGTTTCATCATCATATATCATTATTTAAATTTATATACATTTCTCTGAGCCTAATCCGCAATAAAAGATAAATTAATTTATTCTATTATGCTGATCACACGGTTTGGTATAAGGTTTTATTTCAACTTGCCTTTTTCTTGTATAGATATTATATGTATCTGAACAGGCGGTAAAGTGCCAAGAGAACTGTCCAGTCGCGCACCGAGTGGATTTTACATGAACCATATCGAGCCACTTTAACCCTATCATAACCCAAAAACTGGTTCAAAAAAAGTTGTTAGTTTTGGATAATGGTCACAAGTATCGTGGGTGACCCAAAAAGAGATGGATGGAGTGTATAAAAAAGAATATGTGTATGAAAGTTGTGAAGCAGATATGACGGCTGATCGAAGTTTGTGGAAGGCAAGAATGTGTTGTGCCGACCTCACTTAGCGAGAGAAGAAGGCAGGCAAGTGATGATAATGTTAGTTTTGGATAATATCCGAAGACAACAACTCTAGATTCATAAATATAAAAGTTATAATCTTAATTAAAAATTGTACTACTAAAAATAGTTTTTTTTAGTAGTAGAGGAAAGGAAGGTAATATGGAAAATGCAGTTAATATGGGATACTGAGATTTTATAAAAACTAGTAGTGCCATCTATGCCGCGATGTTGTGAATTGAAGCGTCAAATGAACCTAATCATCTGTGCAAGTGACAGTAATCCGCCATATTGTTCTTTTCTTTTTGAGACACGATTAACTAGAAGGCTGTACGACAAAATTTGTTTGGCACGTTTTAAATTTTTTGTTATCATAACGTATAATTACTTTATTTTTTATAACTGGTATTCAAACAATGCTTAGGGTACTAAAGTTTAAGGATGTGTATTGATTTTCATCGTATATTGAAACCCCTAAATCTAAAATTTATTTTTTGCGTATGCTGCCTTGTTGCTAATATGGAATACTTTTAGTGCATATAATATGGTATAGTATTCCATATTGTATGAGCCATGACATATAAGGCTCATATAACCCTTGAATTGTCGCAGATCAAAAAATCTGCAGATTTTAAAAGAGATTTAAAAAGCACAATAGCTATAAGTCAAGTGAAAGGGAAAGAAAAAGTGCAGAAACAGAGCAAAGGGAAAGGCAAGGGTAAATCGTCAGAAAAGAGATCAAAGGAAGTTTACTCAGTTAGCGACTCTTCAGATAATAGTTTAAATGAAAATTTTAATATTCATGACGAAGATGACGATGACCTCTTCTCATATGACGAGAATATAAGCGAGGTACCGCCTCAAAATGGTTCAAAATGCTTTTTTTGCAATAGAAAGTATAGCCAAGATGATAAAGGAGATGAATGAGTTCAGTGCCTTATTTGCCAATTGTGGGTGCATTTTGACTGCGCGGGCTATGAATTTGGTAACTACGTTTGTGATTATTGCAAATAATTTACATTTTTAAATACTGATCTTGCTTTTATATCGTTCGACTTATATGATTTATAATTAGTTTGATTTTTACTTATTCATATAAGTTATGTTGATTTTTGAATATTTTATTAATTCTAAGATTGCCATACAAAATACTGTGATTAATAAAATTACTATTATAAAAAGGATTTTGTTTGAGTTAATAAAATAACTGTTAAAAGTGTGTACGATTTTGGTGCAGATAATATGGAATACCATATTCCATATTATCTGCACCTTGGGTCGGTTGTCATTTTACAACATTTTTGATTTATGGTTGTTTTTTGTCAAGAAAATATAGTTATATTATTTTTGTAATGATTATTATTAAAGCTAATTAATGTTCCAACAAATTAGTGTGTGTATTTCAATTTTAACTCTGAGGAATATTTTTTTATACTCAAAAAAGAAAATGGTATTCCATATTACCTTCCTTTCCTCTACCATTTTACGCTATTTATTCCTTTTAGCGTTGCCGTGTTAATTCACAGTAGAGTATACTTTAAAAATTATGTCAATAACAATCAGTTTAATTGTAGGTATCACTGGATGTTCAATGCCACTGCCTACAACCATGCTTATGGGGATACGGGATTGTTTTGTGTTCACGCTGCATCTCCACCAAATCGCATTTATGACACCACCTTAGTAATAGCCAGGGAACTCGCAAATATGGCTGGAAAAGTTGGCGAAGCTGAACTTAAGGTAATTTGATGGACTGTTATAGAATATAACTTGAATCGCAGTATTTGCGTTAGTCCCTTTGTGGTGTACCAGGCAGCTCCAGTCTTCGCTGCTGCTAACGAGACATGCTCAGTCCTTCTAATATTCTAACCTCCTCACGAAAAAACCAATGCGATATTAGTCTGATCCGGTAATGAAACCCCGAGCGATTAGCAATTATCACACAGCCATGTAGTAAAGCCACAAGGCAGATTAAATTTTAACAGCAAGCTGTTTACCTCAAGATAAATATTTTCTTTAGTAGAAATCTGTCACAATGAAGTTCGTTTTTAATTATTTCACTCTTTACTTTTCTACACAGATATATTTAATAAATACTGGTAGGTACGTTTATACGTAATTCTAATACGTGCGTTATAGAGAGTGTGATAATACTACAGTTAATCGGAAACGGTTACAAGCTTTGTACTTGCAGTAGCAAAATAAAAATTTAATATTACTCTTGCGGCTATCGCAGATTTGAACCCTCATGTATGTATATGTATAGAATCAAGTTTGAGCGACTATTATGCATAATTGAAATATCAACCCTATCTATAAATTACATTTTAATTTTAGATTCTGTTATATAATTTCAGAGGGCAAAAACTCAATTACAATCAATGTTATTAATGAACTTAGAAGCTAGACCAGTAGTATTCGAAGATGTGGGTCGACAAGTCCTTGCAACAGGCAAGAGAAAGCCACCATCATTCTTTATTAACGCAATTGGTAAGTGTTGAAAATTAATAATCTGTCCATTACATAAAATCCATTCAACTTTATTTTTCTTTTACTGTGAATATATAATGTATATGGTTTGGCCTCAAATGTTAATAATGACAAATTTACTCACCTATTTAGTAACTTGCGAAGAAAACATAAGTTGTGGATTTAATATTTAAATTTATTATAATTGATTATCAATTTAAATTTAAAAGCAGAAAAGGGTTATTTTTAAATAACTTTTAAATTCCAGCTCACACCATAAAATGCCTTATTTTCAAATACATATTTCATTATATAGTTATTGTATTACTTTGTCAACTATAATGTTGTATTAAGAACATGAAAATGTTTTTTATTGTTTTTATTTCTATTCAATATTTTACAATATACTAAAATGTATATAAGGTTTAAAATGAATATGAAGTAATGATGCTTTCTGCTTACATATTACGAAATTTTCAGAGATAGCCTTTTATTGTATAGCCATCACTATACAGGTGTAAAGATGCGAAAGGGAATGCTCCGATGGTTCGGACATGTGGAAAGAATGCCGAACGAACGCCTGGTTAAGAAGATATACAATGCGAAAGTGGAAGGATGTAGGTACCGAGGGAGACCGAGACTAACTTACCTAGACCAGATCGGTCATGTACTGAAGGAAGGTGGAGTCAAGAGTCTCCGAAACCGGCGAGCGTGTATGAAGAGAATTATGAATGTTGAGGAAGCGAGTGAAGTATGCAGAGATAGAGTTCTCTGGCACTCTGTTCTCTCTGCCTACCCTGCAAGGGATATGGCGTGATGATATGTATGTATGTATGTATCACTATACAAAAGGCACCCCCTTATCCAATCGGTTTAAACCGAAGAGCATAATCAATTTATACAAGTTGGAATGTGAACACTGACAACAATCTTTGCTATTAAAATACTAGGATTACGGCACTACCATAATGGAAATATTATATTATCGGTGTGGTGACGGAGTGAGAATACAAATCACCACCCCTTATCTTACCTATGGGTGATTGTAAGAGACGACTAAGGGATTCAAAAGGCATATAACATCTATGCAAGAGAAGGAAATCTCGAAACAAAACCCTATACCAACATGTCTGACCAGCATGGTATAGTAGGTCAATTTCCCCCCATTACAGAGGAGGCTCGGGCCCAACAGTGGGACATATGAGCTGAGATGATGCTGATAACGGAAATTGGCCGAATCGCGCAAACTAGTCGCATAGCCATTGTTCAAAACGAAGAAGAAATACTGGCAAATCCTTTCAATATAAATATTTGTTCCATTAGCAATGTCATAAGTTTGCTTAAAATTTTAATAGGCGATTTATTGAGGCAGGGACTAATTACTGTTCGCCGCATAATCCATTGGGGCATAACTTGGTTCGCCCTTGTTCTACACCTTCTTAGCAAACTATCGACTGCTGACATATTCGGCATTAGCGGCGACTTGATACATTCCTGGCGGTAGACCTTATTGCTAGTAGTGATCTTTTCACTACCCTCAGTCCTTACTAGTTATATCCTACCCTCAGTCTTTGTTAGTTATATACATACATATCATGACGCCATATCCCTTGCAGGGTAGGCAGAGAGAACAGAGTGCCAGAGAACTCTATCCTTGCATACTTCACTCGCTTCCTCAACATTCATAATTCTCTTCATACACGCTCGCCGGTTTCGGAGACTCTTGACTCCACCTTCCTTCAGTACATGACCGATCTGGTATAGATAGGTGAGTTTCGGTCTCCCCCGGTACCTACATCCTTCCACTTTCGCATTGTATATCTTCTTAACCAGACGTTCGTTCGGCATTCTTTCCACATGTCCGAACCATCGGAGCATTCCCTTTCGCATCTTTACACCAATACTCTCTTTCATACCTACTCGCTCTCTTACGTCGTCGTTACGAATGCGGTCGGTCAGCCTAACTCCACAGATTTTCCATAGAGATCGCATTTCGACCGCATTAATTTTACTTTCATACTCTTTTCTGCATACCCAACTCTCGCTTCCATACAGTAATGTTGCGACAAGCACTGTTAGTATTAGTTATATCCTAGTTATTTGTTTTTTTTTTCAGAAAACATCACGGCTGACGATATTACACGTGTCGCGAAACGAATGCTGAGCATGCGGCCGTCTGTCGCTGCTCGAGGCAGACTCTCTCACCTTCCTTCATTCGAAGAGATTCAAGCAAACATGTGCTTAAGTAAAAGTGACGGCCAAGGCCGAAGACTGAATCTGTTTCGTGCTTAATATAATTTGAAATTATATGCATTATTAATGGTATTTTAATTATAATTCGTTATTATTAATAAAGTTATTAGTTTAAAAGTTGTTTTGTAATAACAATATTAATTTATTACTTAATACTTTTTGGTTATTAACAAAAATCGCCAGTTTGTTCGTACGTGGTAGAAGAGACGAATGGGAAGTTAAGCAGATAACGGCAAGACAAGGGAAACTCAAAACTTTATATTTGGCCAGCCCATTATCTGCTTGAAGTGGAGGAGGCGCTCGTATGATTAAAAAAATAGTATTGGCGCCGATACATACAATTCCACAGAATCAGGGAACTTCTCTTTGTGGTTACAGTAGGTACAGAGGAAGAATACACTGGCTGATCAAGTTTTTAGGCAGGGTTGACCTTAGATAGACAACCGGTTTTAAAATTTGCAAAAACCTAAATGGCCCGTCGTTCTACTTTTTTTTCATTTGTGTTAGAGAAACATGCTTTGTCAATCTATATATATATATAAGAGATTTCCACCTATGTATTGACTCATCACGATATCTCTGGAACCATAAGGCCTACAAACCTTAAATTTGGTAGGAATATTTCTTTAGCCGAGTAGAGGTCAGCTAAGAACGGATTTTACGAAATTATATCCCTAAGAGGGTGAAAAAGCAGGGCAAAGTTTGTATGGTACAACGTGATTCCTTGGTCCAATCTATTTCAAATTTTGCATATAATAATAAATATTCTTTAACAGAATTGATGAAAGATGTGATTCATATTTTATTGAGATTTATCTCCTAACTGGGTTAATAAGGGGTGGAAAGTTATTTTAGGGGTGTATATAATACTTTTTTTTTATTTAATGGCGTTTACAAGATTTCGCCAATAACTAGTTATAAATATCTTCAGTCTTTCAGGTTAGTCATAGTCTAAGTCAAATTGTCGCCATCAACAGTGCTATGGCCACACTGTTGATGGTATCTTGTTGGAATTTTGATGGAAAATGAAAACGTTGTAAAACACTTTTATATGATATTTACGACATACCAGTAGTTCCGCGCATCACATTACATAAAATGCCATCAAAATTATCTAACACGTTAAAACACTAAAATATTGAATATAATACAAGAGCACCACATGACGTTTTCAAATTCCCGTCAAAAGTCCATATAATACTTCTTAGTGATTTTGATTTAAAAGACTATTTTGACAAATGTTTGAAAACTCAATTCGATTATATTCAAAAAACCGGCTAAGAGCGACTCGGAGTCGCGCACGAAAGGTTCCGTACCATTATCTATAAATGGCAAAATAATCATGTTTGTTGTATGGGAGCTTAAATTCTCTATTTGTTTTATTTTAATTTAATAATTTATTGCTAAAGGGAATATATTACTAAATATTCTGTGAATATTTCAAACGTCTACCTATTTTTGTTATCAATATCGAGCAAAAAGTTTACCTTTGTTGTGTGGGAGCCCTCTTAAATATTTATTTTATTGTTTTTTAGTATTTGTTTGTCGTTGTAGCGGCAAAAGAAATTCATCATCTGTGAAAATTTCAACTGTCCAACTATCACGGTCCGAAGAAATCCCGGACGTCAGCTTGTACGAGATCAGAATGGCTCTAAAACAATTAAAGAACGGAAAGGCACCGGGAGATGACGGAATTACCACAGAGCTCCTGAGGGCAGGCGGCAAGCCAGTTTTAAAAGCCCTACAGAAGCTGTTTAATTCTGTCATTCTCGGGGGCGACGTTCCAGAGTCGTGGACCAGGAGTGTGGTGGTGCTGTTTTTCAAGAAGGGCGATAAAACGCTCTTAAAGAATTACAGACCCATCTCACTCCTGAGCCACGTGTACAAATTGTTTTCAAGAGTCATTACGAACCGACTCGCGCGCAAGCTAGACGACTTCCAGCCGCCCGAACAAGCCGGTTTCCGAAAAGGTTATAGTACCATAGACCACATCCACACGCTACGCCAGATTATACAGAAGACCGAGGAGTATAATCGGCCTCTGTGTCTAGCGTTTGTGGACTATGAGAAAGCCTTTGATTCTGTCGAAACTTGGGCAGTGCTGCAGTCCCTTCAGAGGTGCCAAATTGACTATCGATATATCGAAGTGCTGAAGTGTTTGTATAAAGACGCTACTATGTCAGTCCGCATCCAGGGTAAGAGTACGAAACCGATCCAGCTGCAGAAAGGCGTGAGACAGGGAGACGTTATCTCTCCGAAACTGTTCACCACTGCGCTGGAAGATGTCTTCAAGCTCTTAGACTGGACCGGACTCGGCATCAACATCAATGGCGAATACATCACTCACCTTCGATTCGCAGATGATATCGTAGTCATGGCAGAATCCCTGGAGGACCTTAGCACCATGCTCAATGACCTCAACAAAGTCTCCCAACTAGTAGGGCTGCAAATGAACATGGACAAGACGAAAATCATGTCTAATGCCCATATCATTTCTGTACCGGTCCTGGTTGGGAATGCGATTCTCGAAGTTGTCGAGGTTTACCTAGGACAAACAGTTCAATTAGGTAGATCCAATTTCGAGAAAGAGGTCAGCCGACGAATCCAACTCGGCTGGGCAGCGTTCGGGAAACTTAGGAGGATCTTCTCGTCTAATATTCCGCAGTGTCTGAAAACAAAGGTTTATAACCAGTGTGTGTTACCAGCGATGACTTACGGCACTGAAACGTGGTCTCTAAATGTCGGCCTCATAACAAGGCTCAAAGTCGCTCAGCGTGCTATGGAGAGGGCTATGCTCGGTATTTCTCTACGTGATTAAATCCGAAATACGGAAATCCGTAGAAGAACGGGTGTAACCGACATAGCCCTAAGGATTAGCACGTTGAAGTGGCAATGGGCAGGCCACATTGCTCGACGAACCGACAACCGTTGGGGAAAAAAGGTTCTTGAGTGGCGACCACGAATCGGACGACGCAGCGTAGGACAACCCCCCACTCGGTGGACTGATGACCTCATCAAGGTCGCAGGAAACCGCTGGATGCAGGTGGCACAGGACCGTTATAGATGGCATTCTCGTGGGGAGCCCTATGTCCAACAGTGGACGTTTACAGGCTGATGGATGGATGGATGGAACTATCACGGTTCATGAGAACAACCTGGTGACAGACAGGCGAAGCAACGAATGGACAACAGAGTCTTAGTAATAGGGTCCTGTTTTATCTTTTGGGTATGGAACTCTAAAAAGGTTGATGTCACATAAACGTTCTTCTTCTTCTCTTTGTGTATTGGCAATCAGCTACTTATACGAGCTATTGGTGCCAGTGTCAAGTTATAATTATTTTTACGTTTTTAGTATTTCAGGTTAGTCATTGTCTAAGTCAAAATGTCACCATCAACAGTGCTATGGCTACATTGTTGATGGTCTCTTGTGGGAATTTTGATGGAAAACGAAAATGTTGTAAAGCACTTTTATACATATAATAAATACATATTCACTACATCCCAGTAGTTCCGCCGCATCATCATACGCTTGCTCGCTACAATTTATTAGCATAACCACCACATGTTACTGAGACTACCTTAGCCACAGCAACGCGTGGCCGGGTCTGCTAGTTTGATATAAATTACATCTCGAAATTCAGATAAACCCTTTATGGGATACGTAAAAATTATCTCTTCTTGGAAATCGACGAGGTTCGAAACAGATCATCACACCATATATCTAGTATCACAATTTTCACTTTTTAACAGATTCCAGGTGAAAAAATTAGCATTTTGTGTCATACTACTGATTTTTGGTGTCAAATGTCTAAATTAGTATGAGGCGATAATACTATTACAAGTATTACACTAATATCGTAGCATGTATTATTTCGTCGTAACGACTAGTCTAATGTTTAATAAAACAACACGCACGGATTGATAACTAAATTTATATTATTTATTTCAAATAACCAATAACACCTATATTCCTAGTATTATTTACACAATATTAAAAACTATATACAAAAATTACAAACAATGGCAAGACATTTGGATAAGAACCATTTGATTTATAAATACATTTGGCATGGCAAAAAAATAAAGCAGGCAATATATTTTAAATCTCAACTGAACTTAATTCTCTTGTTTCATAATGGCAAACAAATTTAAAAAGGTGAGCAATTTATATTTCCGAATAATCCACGGGAAACCCACATAATATTAAAATATTTATGACGCCATTGCATTTAAATATAGTAAAACAGTATGATTGCCGTAATTTCGATAGTTTACTAAATAATCTTAGCTGTGGGTGAATTTGATTTAGTTTTATTTCAATATCTATAAATCAAATTGTTTAATAATACAATTAACAATGAATTTCTTATCCAGCTTATTTTGAACACGAGTTGGTCCACCAATATGGAATTGTTAGTAAATCAATGCACCAATTTAAAAAAAATAGTCTTACACATACTTTAGTTGGTCAGGACTCAAGTCCTACAATCTTGCTATATTACAAAACATATCTTTGATTGTCTGTTTATATATTGTGGAATTTGTCTAATTGAATATTGTAATATCGTTACAATTATTTGGTTTACTGTATTATTGATTCAATGGTACAAACATACAATAATAATACTTTTTGGCCAATCTTTATGATTGATATTGGGGTTGACCAAATGCATTAATAGATATGAATTGCCTTTTATGAGAAATAAAAAATTACATAGTGTATTAAATCTCTACTTCTCCCTTTGGGGACTAGGTGAGACCATAAATAATAAATTGAGTCTTTTCTATATATGGGCCATGATAATAATTGATTTTAAAATGATACTACTACTGTGCAGCTTTCACAGCAGCTTTTGCTGCTTCATCAATGTTGTTAATAATTTTTAATGGAAGTCCTGAAGATTCCAGAAGCCTTTTAGCTTCTGTAGAGTTATTGCCTTCAAGCCTTATAATAAGTGGATGTTTTGGTGGGTTTTCTTTGAGAGCTGCGATGATGCCATTTGCAATAGTAGCACAGTTTATTATACCTGTAAAAAAATAATTGTAATGATAAGATATCAGTTATATGTACATGCCCATTTGTATGTAAAAATACTAATGAACCTTTGCTCCACTTCAGTTTAGTAAGTGTAGTGTAAGGTGGTTTGGTAAAGTATGAAAGCACAGGTGGCACTAAGATACCATGTACCCTGGTACCTGTGCCATTGCAGTTTAATTGCCACTCAGGATAGGATATTAGTGAGGTAGTAACAACTGGGTTTGTGATGTACACATGTCTATCTGACCCTATTTTCTATGAGTTTGAATTTTGAAAAAAAAAACAGTAATAAAAACCTATACTATTATTTTACTAAGATGCTTTATTTTTCATGCCTTTTTAGATATATGTTCAAGACTCGAGAGTCTGCCTCATATAAATTTTCCCACACTTTCGCCTCCTTAAATGTACAGCATGCCTATTTTTTTTAAATAAATAAAAATTCAAAAAACTTACCGGCAAATACATTGACAAAAATTGTCTTGACTTTGGGGTCTGACTCCAAAATTTTAAATAAAAATTCAAAAAACTTACCGGCAAATACATTGACAAAAATTGTCTTGACTTTGGGGTCTGACTCCAAAATTTTCATTGCAGCCGAAACTTGTTTTTGGCCTACACCGCCACCAAGATCCAAGAAGTTTGCTGCTCTTCCACCATTTAGTGTGATAATATCCATAGTCGCCATTGCAAGACCGGCACCATTAACCATGCATCCAATGCTGCCATCCATGTCAATATATACTAAATTGAGAGCTGCAGCCTCTCTCTATAATGAAATGACCAGAAAATATTAGAAAAGGAACAAATCTTGTCTACACTCTAGAATAAAAATATTAGAATTGAATTGGTTAGGCTACCTAATTGGAAAAATATTAATCTTCCATAGTTTTGGAAATACATGAACATAATTAGCAGTGCTTTATTATTATGAGCAGCCTCCATAATTTGCCTCAGAACCTAAAATATTGATTTGATATTGAAAAAAATCGAACATTGTTCCGAATTTCAATTGAACAATGACTTTTTGAGTCAACGTTCTGGAGGCTGTCCATCAAGTAGGAGTAAGGAGTCTCCTTATATCCAATTCCATCTTAATACTATCTCGTCTTTAACCTTTTTAAAGGTGTGTGGTATATTAACTGCAGGAAAGTGGTCAGGACTACCATTTCATACGTCATATAGTTTGGCATTTTTATTTCTAAACGGTTTAATTATATATCATCACATGTTCAAAATTTATAGTGGTAAGGCCACACTGTTGACTGTTTTTTGTCTATAGCTGTGGGCCAGTCAATACAGGGCAGTAAGAATGTTCACAGGAAACTGACATATGAGCGGTGGCAATGTGCTGTTGTGCTAAGAATGATTTTTTTTTTTTTTTTTTATTGCTTATGGCGGCAAACGAGCAGACAGCACACCTGATGGTAAGTGTCACTGCCGCCCATGGACCTTTGCCAATGGTATAGCTACGCTGCCTACCAATACAACCCTGAACCCACCCCAGTTAGGCTTCCGGCTCTCTCGCTCACCGAACGAAGCGCAATAGCACATTGCTATTACTCTGACGTCGATCTTCTGCGAGAGTGTGGTACTACCCCAGACGGACCGGCCCGCGGCTGTAGACAGAGAACTGTCCACAGCGTGGTCCTACCACAATATTGATAAGCAAAAGAGTCGGCAGCCCAACTTTCGGAGTCTGTTTGGGGGTGTTCATTGGCAGGCAGTGGCTCAGCTATACGCCTGGTACTGCAAAGGTCAATGGGCAACAGTTACACTTACGATCAAGTGTGCTGCTTGCACGTTTGCCACCATAAGTAATGAAAAAAAAACATTATTCATGTTATGGGATATAATTAAGTTACCAAAGTTATATGTGAACCAAAATTGAACTTAAATGGTCCAGTAGAATCAGAGCAAAAGAGATCTGATAGATGGACAGGTAGACAAACATGGAATCCTATAAGAATGTAGGCTGTTTGTCATCCAGATGTATAAAATCCCCAAACATGAATAACAGAAAATCAAAAACATTGCCACATAAATTTTCCATCATATTTCAACATTAATTTTGAATCTGTGATGCAAGATTACCTTGTGTTAACAACACAAGTTACATTTAACAAGCCAATTTACATGACAATTTTATTGACCAAATAAAAGGCAGTCTTTAAGATATCATAACTAAATAATTGTTTTAAATACATCATCAGTTAAAAATGGAAGTGAATAAAGTTATCAAATATGTAATATGATAAGAGGGGTTACTGTGATAAGAACAGACAAACAAGTGCTATTGCATTATTTACATTAAATAATGATAAATAGATCCACTTAAACCAAGGGCATTAAATACTGAACAATTTTGATATCAATACATTTAATATTTTTCCTCCAATAAGATGTAATATTTCTTGTGTGATTTAAATGTTTAGATTAGATTACTTTGGTTTTCCTTATTTTGTGACTTATGCCATCAAGGTTTATAAAGCCAAACCAGTCTTTTCAGATCTATCAATTTCTTAACAAGTTCTACAGCAATTGGGACCAAATATTTTGACCTTTAGAAATTGCTCTATTGAGCAATGCCTTCAATAGCAAAATAGATACACTTCTCCTGAACCTAGTTAGTGTATTGATGAAAACAAAATATGTTAACATAATTATATTAATATATGCGTCTAAATAGATAGTCGGCTACTGGATTTAATTATTTAAGTGTGATATAACTTACTTCACGGGGATCAGTTTCTGAAACATCATCTAGAGCAAAAATCTCCTCCTGCCTGAATCGAGCTCCATCATCAAAGTTGATTTTAGCATCAACTGAGACAACACGTCCATCATCAGTTTCAACCAATGGATTTATTTCCAGCTGTGTTGCATCTACCTGAATATAATTTACCAAATAATTGTAATAAAAACTAATATGAAATTTTTGTATCCAATATTATTTAAGAAATACAGATTTTACCTTAAGAAACAGATTCCATAACTTTTTAATCTCTTCAGCACATTTTGACTTAAATGGCCCTTTAAATTCCAAAAATTCAGCAACTTCATTAGCTATCTTGTCTGTCACTCCTTCATAAATATCAATAGGAACTGTTTTTATTAGGTGAGGAGTTTTTTCTGCTACAGCCTCAATGTCCATACCACCAGCAGGGGAAGCCACTATTGCAGCACCATTACAGGTTCTGTCCATAACAATACTGAAGTATGTCTCTCTTACAATGTTCACACTCTCTGCTACCATGACCTTTTGCACTAGAATGCCCTCTTTTGGTGTTTGTTTTGTTATTAATTTATTTCCAATCATGTTTTTTGCTAACTTAATAACTTCATCACGATTTTTTGTCAGATGTACACCTCCTTTGAAACCATTATCAAAATAGCCTTTACCTCTTCCACCAGCTAAGATTTGTGCCTTCACAACGTATTCATCAGCTTTGAAATTAGATAAAGGTTTGGTTTCTAATTTCGAGTCAATAATACGAAAATCTTGCACTGTTACCTTATATTTTTTCAATAAATCTTTGCTGTGAAATTCTTGCAGATTTAAGTTTCTCCTTGTGGTGATTTTTGGGTGATATCGAGGCACTAGTAAGGAAAAAAGGTTTACGTTTTTTGTTTTCTTCAAAGCAGCCATAGCGAACTTTGTCCAGATAACCTATAACAAAAAATCCAAACTGACTACATAAGGACAAAGACCACTTTATCAGTCACCATGGGAGATAACATTTGCGTTACTTCATTATCATGTCGTTTAATTTATTAATTGTTAACATGAAGCACGTAACCGGTTTCACCATACCTACCTCCACGAAGTATAGATACACAGGAGTCCGAACGGTATAGGCTTTTCCATAGTATTTTTGGTCACAAAAATAAACCCAGATCTTAGTTCTTTTTTCTGCCACTGGCTACGCTAGTGTTAAGATCGCACCCACGAATTATAGATACATATATCTATATATACACATGAATATATATATATATACATGTATGTATCTATACTTCGTGGACGTACCGATGCTATTATTATTATTACACGTAAACGCGCGTTAGTTCGTGAATGTTGAAATTGTTGAATTTAATTAATTTAAATATAAAATAATATTAAAAAGAAATGGGAAGGTGTTGTGCTGTTCATGGTTGTGTAAGTGGACGAAAAGAAAAATTATTGTAAATGTTTCATGTACACAACATCTGCAAAGTTTTCATAGGCCTTTAAACTATTTTGGATCTCCTCTTAAAGCTGACAAATTACCTTCAAGAAAAAGAAAAATATCGAAAATATTAATTATCTTCCCATCATCATTATCATCACAGCCCATGTACATATGTCCCACTGTTGAGTCATTAGTCATCTCTTACGATCACTCACGGGTAAGATAGATATGCTGCAAACCTGGAAAAAGAAATTTTGCTAAACTTACATCATTGTGATATAATCTGGGGGGGCACAGTTAAAACATTACTTATTTTTACTGATCGTCGCGCCGCCTACAGATTGTTTGTACAAACATAGCTGACATTTTGTTGTAATTGTCAAAAGTTTGACAACTGAGAATTGTTATTTTTTTGTTCCTAGCGTATGTAGTTATTGTCAATAATCTATTTTCGGTTATTAATGTTCGTTCTGGAAATTATCTCAATTTTCATTCTTAAGTTTATACTATTGCCGTTTCGTTAACGGCTGATATGTTATTTTTATATTTCAGGGTAGGTTTCATAGTAAAGAAAAATCCTATATAATTACATACACACAATATGTAGATACGTAGGTATATATGTATATTACTTCAACTTTAGTTCACCGCCTTAGCTCTAGGTAGCAGCACTTTCCATACATGCATATTTTACCATCGAGTTGCCACTCTTTTTCAGTTAATATAATTTTACTCTTTGGATATAATATTGTATGAAGAGAATTATGAATGTTGAGGAAGCGAGTGAAGTATGCAAGGATAGAGTTCTCTGACACTCTGTCGCTTCCTCAACATTCATAATTCTCTTCATACACGCTCGCCGGTTCGGACACTATTGACTCCACCTTCCTTCAATATGTGACCAATCTGGTGATATAACAGACAGCAATATAAGAGATATTGAACAATTGACGAGAAATCAGGCTGATAACTTTGAATGGCATAAAATTCGCAGAAATCATATAACAGCTAGTTACTTCCATACATGTTGCAAAGCAGTTTCTATAAAAGCAAAAATAAGGTAGCCCAAAGAATTTTGAATACATTAGAGTTCAAATACAAACAATCACTACATGGAAAAGACTAAGTCAGGGGCTATACATTTTTATGAAGTACTGCAATGAAGGTGCAGAAATGTGGATTGTTTTTATCTAAAAATAAGCCATATTTGGGGGCGTCTCTTGATAGACTTATTGGCAAAGAAGCGATTTTAGAGGTAAAGTGCCCTTACAAGCAAAAATAATTATTATGCAATTAGTGATGAAACGCGCCCCGACAAAAACGTCCGGGGCGACAGAAGAGGCGGCACGCAACCCCATTAACCCACCCTGCAAACTCCTCTCTTCGCCGTGCGAGCGGGCCACCGGTACCCGATCTTTGACTTCGGTGGCCCGCCGACCAGCATTAGGTACTAGACAAAGTACTCTGTAAAAACTACGCCAAATGATTCTACAAATAATTTTTATTTTAATAATAAGCAATACTTATAATGTGGTTTTTAAAGTAAAATGTATGCCAACTGTTTCTTTAAATAATTTTAATATTAAGCGATATTTACATCTGTTTGTTAAAGTTTAAAGTATCTCAAATGTTTCTATAAATAATTTAAATGTTAAGCAATACCCACATGTCATTGTTAAATTATTGATTAAATGAATTTACTTTGATAAATGAGTTTATTTACTTTATAAAAATTGTTTTAAATAAAAACACAAAAATAGTAAATGAAAACTTTATTAAAGTTAAAAAATACAGAGTAGAAGAAGTTATGCTGTACTTTAACAATATTTTCATGGAAGTTACATGTCATAACACATACAAAATATATTTTTGACAAGAGAGGAATATAATATTCACAGAATTGTGGAATATACAATAGATTTTAGTTAAACCTATAACACATACAATGTATATTCTCTTTGAAGAAAGTTTCCAATCTGCTACAATGGTCATACCAGGCAACTGACTTTTTGCCTTAAAAATGACTTACTTCATACTTAACAGTAGAACGGTTCTTGTATGAACTCCATGCGGCTCTTTGTATATATGGATTAACAGGTTGTTGTATAGGTATTTCCGTACAATCTACAATGACTCTAGTAGAAGGGTAATATTTTTTAAATCCTTCAGGCATGTAGAAATCCACTAATTACCTGTCAGGCTATCAAATATTCAGCATTGACCACATTTGATGCAAAAAGTTAATGCATGTAATAAATATGTTTGATACAATACAGGAACTTGCATCAAAAAAACGAAATAGCTTATAGTCTTCCTTATTTCTCCTCAACTTCGTTAACGTCAAAAAGAACTGGTCTTCAACACTCAGACCTAAGAGAACTTCTTTTATAGGTTATTGAATAGGCTTCAGGGCACAAAATATAAAACACAAACATAAATTAGCTTTATGATTCAAATCCAGTATAAAAAGCCAATACCTTTAGCATAATTCCTAAAGGATTCTATTGTGTAAAATTGGTAATTTTTTTGAGTTGCACATTCACGAACAATACCAATATCATTTTGCACATTTTCCAAGTTATATACACTATTTTCTTGGATCACAATTTCTTCAACACAATCGACGCCAAAGTCCAATGCTGTCGCCTTGGATGAAGTATTGCATGTAGCTGTAGTAACACTTGGAGTATGAGCTAAGCCATCACACTTTTCAATATATGAAAAACACAATTTTCGTTTAGAATCACGCGCTGATCACGTTCTCGCCTTTGTTCAGACTTTATATCTGCAATTTTAGTCCATGGAAATACTGAAGGCCATTCCCTTCTTTAAAATGCGCCTGGTATTAGTTAGTCCTGGAAATAATAATTAAGATTTTAGGTTATGTTAGGAATAAAATCATAAATACTTGTTTTAGGTGATAAAAGTAAATGTTATTCTATAAATGAGATTAAATCACCTGAATGCTTTCCAATTTGAATGAAATCTTCGGATTTAAAATATGTTGAACATATTTTCAAATGTTCTTTGGGATGAAAGTCTTTACGAGTTGCTGCTTCTCATAGGTTTCTAGCTTTTTTCTTTTGGAAATGAATGGTTCCCTGGTTTCCTACATCCAAATACACAGCAATGATGCATTATCATTTATACAAAACTTTTCACAGCTGTTAATAGCAACAAAACTTCCCATGTAAAGATTTAAAATTTTAAACGAATAAGTATTTCTTGAAGAGTGGCGCGCTCTACCGGCAAAAAGTTCTGTCCCCTAAATTGAGACCTGGGGGGGCACACTTAAAACATTACTTATTTTTACTGACCGTCGCGCCGCCTACAGATTGGTTGTACAAACTTTACTGCTGCCATTTTGTCCTGTCTGTCAAACGTTTGACAACTGAGAATTGTTATTTTTTGTTCCTAGCATAGGTACTTATTGTCATCGATCTATTTCGGTTATTGATATTCTTTCTGAAAATTATCTCAAGTTTCATTATTAAGCTGATATTATTATTGTTTA
The DNA here is from genome assembly GCA_905163515.2 of Lymantria monacha. NCBI lineage: Eukaryota > Metazoa > Arthropoda > Insecta > Lepidoptera > Erebidae > Lymantria > Lymantria monacha. The sequence continues at coordinate 23,985,302 of LR991082.1, forward strand.
GTTATCAGCTGATATGTTTTTTTTTATATTTCAGGGTAGCTTTCATAGTAAAAGAAAATTCTATGTAATTACACATACACATGTAGATATGTATATATATATTACTTCAACTTTAGTTCACCGCCTAAACTCTGGGTAGCAGCACTTTCCATACATGCATATTTTATCATCGAGTTGCCACTCTTTTTCAGTTTAATAACTTTACTCTTTGATTGAGACCATTCTTTTAACATTACGTTCGGACTCCTGTGTATCTATACTTCGTGCCTACCTCGGAGAAAATTGACAAATGTTAGGGTTGGACAAAAATATCGTTATATCAAACTAGTGTTGCATATCGATAGTCTACTATCGATAGACAATCAATTGTCTATCGATATTTTACGTATAAGCAATAGTATCAATAGTATATCGATTGTATTGTAATACGTCAATACTATCGATACTATCGATAGTATCGATAGCTCTCTACGAGCAATACTATCAATAACAACGATACTATCGATACTATCGATAGTGATTCATTCGATAGTATCAATACTATCGATAGTATCGCTAATACCATTAGTTTTAACTCAAAACTATCGATACTATCGATAGTATCGACTTTTTTGGACTATCGATAGCAAGCAACTATTCGATAGTATTGTTGTCTAAAGTTATGTTATGTGGTAAGCCAAGTACTGACATTATTATTAAAGAAATTTATTTAAATTTGCGTCATCATAGAGTAGAACAAGACGACTTTTGACGGGAATTTGAAAACGTCATGTGGTGCTCTTGTATTATATTCAATATCGTAGTGTTTTAACGTGTTATATTAGATAATTTTGATGGCATTTTATGTAATGTGATGTGCGGCGATACTAGGATGTAGTGAATATCATATAAAAGTGCTTTACAACGTTTTCATTTTCCATCAAAATTCCCACAAGATACCATTAACAGTGTGGCCATTGCACTGTTAATGGTACAGTTTGACCAAAGAGTAAAATTATATTAACTGAAAAAGAGTGGCAACTCGATGGTAAAATATGCATGTATGGAAAGTGCTGCTACCTAGAGCTAAGGCGGTGAACTAAAGTTGAAGTAATATACATATATACCTACGTATCTACATATTGTGTGTATGTAATTATATAGGATTTTTCTTTACTATGAAACCTACCCTGAAATATAAAAATAACATATCAGCCGTTAACGAAACGGCAATAGTATAAACTTAAGAATGAAAATTGAGATAATTTCCAGAACGAACATTAATAACCGAAAATAGATTATTGACAATAACTACATACGCTAGGAACAAAAAAATAACAATTCTCAGTTGTCAAACTTTTGACAATTACAACAAAATGTCAGCTATGTTTGTACAAACAATCTGTAGGCGGCGCGACGATCAGTAAAAATAAGTAATGTTTTAACTGTGCCCCCCCAGAGTTTGACTTAGACAACGACTGACTTGAAAGACTAAAAACGTGAAAATATTTATAACTTGACACTGGCACCAATAGCTCGTATATGTAGCTGATTGCCAATACATAAGAAGAAGAAGAAGAGTAGAACAAATTTTAGTCAGGTGAATAACATTAAATTTGTGATACTAACAAAGTGAAACAATTATAATAGCAATACTTGCTGCTGTCAATATTTCTTGAGTTTCGGTGGGAATGTGGAAGTATTATGTCATATTCTTGGATTATTTCATTTATTTATTTTCTTTTTGAAGTAAAACTTCTTTAGGCGCGACTAGGGAGTAACTCAGATTTTTTTAAATAGGATCATAATTTATTACTAGATGGCGCTGTAACAAAGTTAATGGATTCTAAGAGAACATGTATTAGAGTCTAAATCGCGCTATAGAAATTTTTGCAAATTTTAACTATATATATTAAAATTTATAATGAACTACTGTACTTGCTTCAATTACCTGTTTCGAATGAACAATATTAATATAACATTTGCAATAATCATTGTAAAGCACATGAATAATAGATATAATTATAATATAATATTTATTTATTTAAGTTAATATTTAATCATTTCAGTGATATATGTCGTCAACGCCAAAGAAGTTTTACTTCAATCGCGCGTAAAGGTTACACGCACACATTTTTTTTTCTTTTTGTTAAAATGGGTCAATCCTATGAAGAAATTCGACATATTTTAAAACTTTATTACAAAAAAGATACATGCAACGCAAGCTGTGAACAAATTGTGACGTTTATGGACCTAATGTGGTGTCAGAGAGAGTAACACAATGGTTTAAATGTTTTCAATTCGGGAATTTTGATGTCAACGTTGCATCTCGCTCATTTCATTTTCAATTGTATATAATATACAATTAAAAAATTATTCTGGATTCAGTTAGATATATATATCTATATCCCTATAATGTGAAGTTACATATATGTAAGCATATTTTTAATAGAGCCTTCTAGATGGATCACATTGCAATCGAGCATACAGAGAACTTATGTTTTTCGGACCCTGTTAAATTTACTTCACTAGATTAATATCGCTAAAAATACAACAAATCTAATGACTAATTACGGCCATAATTCTGTGTAGAATTGTAATTGTTGTTTTTCATAATTTTGTTTAACCGAAACTTTCAAAGCTAATAATTACACTAAAATTTTATAGTAATAGACATTCTGAGTTTCATTAGTATACTGGAACAAACCATTTTTTTTCATTTTATTGCTTATGGTGGCGAACGAGCAAGCAGCACACCTGATGGTAAGTGTCACAGTCGCCCATGGAGCTTGGCAATACTAAGGTTATAGCTTAGGCCACTGCCTACTAATAAAATCCCCAAACCCACCCAGTTGAACTGCCAGCTTTTTCGCTCACCGAACGAAGCGCAATAGCACATTGCCATTACTCAGACGCCGATCTTCTGCGAAAGTGTGGTACTACCCCGGAACCACCGGCCCGCGGCTGTAGACAGAAAACTGTCAACAGGGTGGTACAAGTACAAGGTACCACTTACATTCATTCACACATTCCGACCCAATTGTCCAGAAGTCTCGCAGCATTATAATTTTGCTCAACTTTCAATGGCTATTGATCTTAACCATTATTAGCTAACTTGGGCTTCAAAGTAAGAACGCAAATGCACGTTACTGCTAGAAAAGTCACCACAAAATTCACTGAAAACAAGCAACAGGGACACAACTACGGTATTTATATTTTTAAGCAATACTATTGAAAATTTTCTGGCAATCGATAGCCCGAAATAGTCGATACTATCGATAGTATCGATAGTTTTACGCTAAAACTAATGGTATTAACGATACTATCGATAGTATTGATACTATCGAATGAATCACTATCGATAGTATCGATAGTATCGCCGTTATTAATAGTATTGCTCGTGGAGAGCTATCGATACTATCGATAGTATTGATATGTACGATACTATCGATAGTCCTATCGATAGTATGAATACTTTTTGAGGTTAACTATCGATAGTCAAACTATCGATTTTTATGCAACTCTGTATCAAACCATCTATTTTTTGTTTAAGTAATTAATCGATCATAGTAGATACTTATATTTTCGATATTTATTTCAAAGTATCAAAATCGTTTTTTTTTTATTAATTTAAATTGTATACGTTAGTTACAAACCAAATGACCTGTTCGTGGTTGCCCTTGCCCTTTTAATAGTAATATTATATCTATGGTGGTCGCTATTGTATATTTATATTAAATGTATTAAAGACGTATACCACATCTTTAATAAATATAAAATAAATATAAAACTGCAATGTTCAGAGCATGCCCGTGTTCGTACATCACTTTCCTGTAAGGATTCCTAATCTGCTAAATACGCAACCAACATTTCAACGTCCGATACGTGGTCGCCACTCGAGAACCTTTCTTTCCCTACGGTTATCGATTCGTTGAGCGGTGTGGCCTGCCCATTGTCACTTCAGCGTGCTAATTCTTCTGCTATGTCGGTTACATCCGTTCTTCTGCGGATTTCCGTAGAATTTATTTCTAATAAATTTCAAACATTTTGCATTGTATAATAGGTTAAATTTTTTTTATTAGAACAAGTATCGTTAATTTTTACACGTTTCGATATTTTATATCAATGTTTGTTAATAAAATATTGATATTCTTAATAGATATCCACAAAATTTGTCTATTACTACATACTAAAATATTTTTATTCAATTTATCGGATTTTATTACTAATTGAAGGTATTCTAAATAGATACTATTTTTTACCCTACTAGCTAATCCTAGTCAAGAAAATATTATTAAATAAATGCCAATGAACACTAATGAACAGGAAATATGTATTTTTATTAGTGGCAGCACTCGTCGTTAATGCCAACTTTCAGCTATAATTGAATTTCCTTTTTCTCGTGTTCTTTTGACAGTACGAGGTTAGTTTTGCTATTTGCTAGAAAAAGCATGTATTTATTTCTAAAAAAGTAGAAATTACAGTAAAATTGTGTCTAGTGATAGATAATAATTTAGTGTTTTTTAATTGTAGGCATTCATAATGGCTGAAGAGAACTGGACTGAAGAAACGGTCGACGCGGGCGGCATGGCTATTGACACCATGCCACTGCCCCAAGCGGCTGACATCCCAGAAATCAAACTGTTCGGCAGATGGAGTTGTTATGATGTCCAAGTATCTGATATGTCACTCCAAGATTACATCTCTGTAAAGGAAAAGTATGCTAAATACTTGCCCCATTCCGCTGGCAGGTATGCGCACAAGCGTTTCCGTAAAGCTCAGTGCCCCATTGTTGAGCGTTTGACCAATTCACTTATGATGCATGGACGTAATAACGGCAAGAAGCTTATGGCTGTCAGGATTGTGAAGCACGCATTTGAAATTATTCATTTGCTCACTGGTGAGAACCCTCTACAAGTTCTTGTGACTGCCATTATTAACTCTGGACCCCGAGAAGATTCTACCAGAATTGGACGTGCTGGTACTGTGCGTCGACAGGCTGTGGATGTTTCCCCCTTACGCCGTGTCAACCAAGCCATTTGGTTGTTGTGTACAGGTGCACGAGAAGCAGCATTCAGAAACATTAAGACCATTGCTGAATGTGTAGCTGATGAACTTATTAACGCAGCTAAAGGTTCATCAAACTCTTATGCTATCAAGAAGAAAGATGAGTTGGAACGTGTTGCTAAATCCAACCGTTAAAACTAATATTTTAAGATATGTGTCAATAAAAAATTATAAACATTATTTTGTTTTATTTGCAGTATCTAGTATAGTCTACGCATTAAGAATTTTTACACTAATGTAGAATATTTATTTTTCTTCATTGTAGGGCCTACTCAATACATTGTCATCATCAACTCAGCTCATATAGGTCCCACTGCTCGAGCCTCTTCCATAATGGGAGGTTAATTGACCTACCTACTATTAATAATACTGGTCAGTTGTTGGCATAGGGTCTTATTTTGGTGTTTACTTTCTCTTGCATAGATATCTGCATATATCCCTTGTCTATTTTTGACACTCACCAGCAAGAGAGAGGGTTCATGAATTGTGTCATCACATAGATAATTCTATTAATTTCTACAGTGGAAGGGAATCTGGCATATTATCTCAAATTGGTTAAATGTATTAATGTAGCAATTTTATCAGATTTCTAATCGCAATAATGTTATCTTACAATGTCTAGGAAGTATGGAGTTCATCCTACTGCTGAGCTTGAGCCATTTCCGTTGTAGGTGGAAAATAGACACTATCATGGTTAGGTAGGTATACTTGGCTATAGTAGGTTAACTGCCTTCATTGGAGAGGGAGCTTGAGGCTGAGGTTTGTAAAAATATGATTCTATGCTGGTTAAATGGTTTGGTATAGTGTTCTTTTTTTGAGTTTTCTTTCTCTTGCCACGATGTTATCTGCTGGGATGCTTTAGTCGTCTTTTAGGATTATCTACATACATACATACATATCATCACGCCATATCCCTTGCAGGGTAGGCAGAGAGAACAGAGTGCCAGAGAACTCTATCTCTGCATACTTCACTCGCTTCCTCAACATTCATAATTCTCTTCATACACGCTCGCCGGTTTCGGAGACTCTTGACTCCACCTTCCTTCAGTACATGACCGATCTGGTCTAGGTAGGTTAGTCTCGGTCTCCCTCGGTACCTACATCCTTCCACTTTCGCATTGTATATCTTCTTAACCAGGCGTTCGTTCGGCATTCTTTCCACATGTCCGAACCATCGGAGCATTCCCTTTCGCATCTTTACACCAATACTCTCTTTCATACCTACTCGCTCTCTTACGTCGTCGTTACGAATGCGGTCGGTCAGCCTAACTCCACAGATTTTCCGCAGAGATCGCATTTCGACCGCATTAATTTTACTATCATACTCTTTTCTGCATACCCAACTCTCGCTTCCATACAGTAATGTTGGGACAAGCACTGCGTTATGTATTGCTACACGTGCCTTCTGGCTGAGGTGGTGGCTGCCGAGAAGTTGCCCCAACGCTCCGTTCACTCTATTTCCCGCATTCACTCTTCGCTCTATATCAGTGGTGTACCTTCCATCTCGGCTAAATCCACATCCAAGATATACAAATTCATCCACTTGCTCTAGTACATCATTACCTATTGTTACTCTTACATCTGTTCTGGTTTTATCTCTTTCAAAGACCATTATTTTGGTTTTGCTCACATTCACGCGTAGACCCCTTTTCTTACAATCTTCTGTCATTGTGTCGACTAGGGTCTGCAGGTCAATCGCTGACTGTGCCAGCAGGACTGCATCATCTGCATAAAGCAGAGCAGTGACCACTGAGTCGCCCATCTGGACTCCCACATTCATATCGTTCAACCTTTGGAGACATTTATCCAGATATATGATAAACAGCCTGGCTGACAGAACGCACCCCTGCTTAACGCCGATATTGACGTCAAACCAAGGCGACATTCCATCATCCAGCCGCACACAGGCTCTACAGCCCATGTAACTGGACTGCACAGCCTGTAGCAGTTTACCGTTAATACCATACTCCGGTAAAATGTCCCAAAGTTCCTTTCGTACAACCGTGTCAAATGCTCTCTCCAGATCCACAAAACTGCAGAAAACCCTCTGACCTAGAGCCAGATGCTTCTCCACAATGTTGCGCAGAGAGAACACTTGATCCATGCATCCCCTTCCACTCCTGAAACCTCCTTGTGTCTCACACAGTAAACCATCGGACACCATCCTCATTCTCCTTTCAATAATTTTTCCATACACTTTTGCTGCCAAACTGGTCAAGCTTATGGCTCTGTAATTTGCGCAGTCATAACGTGAACCCTTGTTTTTAAACAAAGGCACGATGACTGCGCCATTCCAGTCCCTGGGAACCATTCCCGAGCTCCAACATAAATTGAGGAGCAACAGGAACGCCTCCCAGACACAAGAGCCACCAAGCTTGATCATCTCGGCAGACACCATATCAATGCCCGCTGCCTTACCATTTTTCAAACTTCTTATCGCCCATTCAACTTCATCCATACTGATGCCGTCGGAGGACGCCGTTGTCGAATGTTGATCTACTAAACCACATCCAACACCGGCGCCAACCGTAGCATCCGCATACATATCGCCAAAATATTCACTCCATCGGCTTAACACGTCTTGTGTTTGTGTAAGAATGTCTCCACCTTTAGACCTTATTTTATTCATTCTGAAGGCTGACCAACCACCCCGAGACTTCTTCACCTCCCTCCAAAGGAGTTTGGTGTTACCCTCGAAGTTTTTAGTCAGCCTATCTTCTGCACTCATACTTGCTCTATCACGTTTCTCTTTCACTAAGGCCTTGGTGTCATTCTTACATTGCCGATATATTTCTTTCTTCTGTTCAGTCATACTGTCATTCAGATTCAAAGAAGAGACATAGTCCAGCCACGCTTTCTTCTTTTGCTCTACGGAAGCTGCCACTTCCGCATCCCACCATGCATCACCATTTGTTTTTCTATGCTTCTTTGAACTTCCACATACTTCTTTCGCTGTATCTACCATACTCTCTTTCAATACTCTCCAGCATTCTTCAATGTCCGATTGCGGCTGGCTTGCCATCGTCAGCCGTTCTCGGACACCCTCTGCATACTTTTCTCTTACACACTCTTCTTGCAACCTTTCAACCTTTATTCTTTCAAGCCCTCCGAAGTGGACACGCTCTCGCCAGTGCCTCCACTTTCTGAACAGACCACTAAATCTCGCAATAACGAGATAGTGGTCCGTGTCGACTGTGGGGCCTCTGTAGGCTCTTGCGTCCAATATTTTGCTTCGGAGGCGACTGTCTACCAAAATTAAATCTATTATGCTTTTCTGTTCATTCCTTCTCCATGTATACATATGGATGTCCTTATGTTGGAAAAATGTGTTTGACACAATAAGGTTTTTCTCCATGCATACATCCGCTATGAGCCTACCTGCGTCGTTCACTCTCTTATCACCAAATGGACCAAGTACGTCCTCATAGTCGGGACGCTTGGTCCCCACCCATCCGTTCAAATCTCCGCATACAATCACGCGTTCACTGGTTTCTGCCATATCCAGAACTTCCCTAACATTGTCCCAAAACTTCTCTAGGTCTGATGCCACCGAGGATCCTACGGGAGCATATGCTACAACCATGAATACCTTGGTGACACCTAGTTTTATACGGACCCAGAGAAGTCTGGGATCATACATTCCGTAATCCTTCACACCTGAGGCCAAGCGAGAGGACAACAGCACTCCTACCCCCATGCTGGCTCGATCGCTCTGTGGTACACCAGACCACAGAGCCATCCCGCCACCAGGAAGATCGCAGGCGTCGCTGCCCCTTCGCTTGGTCTCTGTTACACAGAGCACGTCTAGCTGTTTGTCCGCCATGACGGATATCAGCTCGTGCAACTTACCTTCCACACAACCTCTTACATTCCACGTGCCCACCCGGCACTCCGTTCTCCTCGACTCGCCTAACTGGGCAAGGCGTGATGGGTGGCGGCCCCCATCGCCGCAATTGCCGATGTTCGTACCGACGGGGGCGGGTCGGTACGCGTCGCCTCCGGGGGACGCCCTAACCCGCATTGCGGTACGCATTTCGAGCCGGATTAGCAGTCTAATTAGACTGGCAGGGGACGCGAACGAGCACGCTCCGGACTATGCCCCCCAAATAGGATAGGATTATCTATAAGCAAGTAAAAAGGTAACATAATTTGTCTGTCACCAAATAAGACACTTGCAAGAACTGTTTTGTACCCAATAACCACCAGGTTCTTATAGTTTTAATCTATACATATAATAAAAATGTAACGGCTGCCTGTACATGGAAGATATATGAGAAAAAATATTACTGGGACCTTTATCAACACTAACAGAACCCAAAACAATGATTTTTAAATTTTTTGTCTGTTTGTCTGTTTATCTGTTTGTGTGTTTGTGCACGCTAATCTCGGAAACGGCTTATCCGATTTAGACGCGGTTTTCACTAATATATCATGGTAAGCTTCACTTAACATTTAGGCTTTATTTTATGTAAATTGGTTTATAAATAAAAAAGTTATGTCAATTTAAAAAATGTTCGGAGAAAAAAATCTTTATCGATTCTTTTCAAATTACGTACAAATTATCTTCAGTAAAAATAAATAAACACGTGTTTCAGCATTTGTTGATTTTCACCCTCTGGGGGTGTAAATTAGGCCTGCAAAGCGGGTTGGACGACTAGTTAAATCATTAGCGCCAAGCCGATATTATTGAAGCTGGCAACTTGAAATGTTGACAGTGGTTTCTTTATATGACGTAGAGATTTACTAAGAAAGGATTTTACGAAATTATACCCCTAAGGGAGTGTAGCAGAGTGGCAAAGTTTGTATGGAGAGAATTTTCAATCTCTGGTTGTGTAAATTAGGCCTGTGAAACGGGTTGATCGACTCATTACCGCCAAGCCGAAATTATTAAAGCTAGAAACATTAAATTTTGAAGCACGTTTTTATTTATGACATAGAGATTCAATATGAAAGGATTTTGTGAATTCCGCCCCTAAGAGGGTGTAACAAAGCGGCAAGTGTGTATGGGGAGAAAATGTCTTTATCGATTCTTTTCAAATTACGTACAAATATTCCTCGATAAAAATAAATAAACACGTGTTTCTCTCTCCCTCTCCATCAACACCGCACCAGCGCCGGCGTGACAGCTCACACGATACACATAGTAGACGGCAATAGGTTCTTGCCTAATGGTTTAAGATGCAGGTTAAGTTTAACTTCAAAAATGTTCACTCTATAACTCAAATAATAAATCATATCTAACGAGGTCGCAACTCTGCTGGTGAAACAAAACAGTCAATTAAAGGGTGGCGAAAATTATATTTTTATCCCATGGTCATACCTTAAATAGTATATTAATGGCAATATAATTTGTAGAATGAATAGAACTTTGAACCACCTTTTGCTTTAGTGACCGGCTATGGTATATAGACACACGCACCGTACACGTACATCTATGTTATGCGGGCGGGCCACCGCAACCGGGTATCGTCTCAAGTCGAAGCCCTCATGCAGTGAACCTCAATACAGGTACTTACGCTTGCACCGCCCAAAGCACCGACGATAGAGTGGTCAGCCACTTCTAGGTTGACCTAGAATATTTTCTCTTGGACCCATCTTATTGCCTAATTCCGTTAGACAACTAACTCGCAGAAGGCGGCGACCGCATCCCAGTTTCTGACGCTGTTGATTATCGTCCTAGCGACAACCTTTAACACCTTGCATTGCTTTTTCTATTTAACTCTGTCAGAGATGACTTCTGCGTGGACGACGTCGCGGGCAAAAGCTAGTTAATTAATATGTTAGAAACAGTGGTATAAGATTCTAAAATCCTAATCCATTGTATATGATATTTGCGCGCAAATTTTGCCTTTAACCAGAGTAATTTTGATTGTAAGTCGTATTATTGCATTTAGTGGTGTAAGTTTGGTATGGGGCTGTGGGCTATTTAATTATCATGGTTGTAGCACAGTATTATTCAGATATAGATAAAAATCTGCTGAATTTAGCTTTAATGATTAAGGTATTTTTGTTACTGTCGTTGTAATCTCTATTTCTTCGTAGACCCGTACCTTTAATTTTAGAAGAACTTTTATCTAAGTCACTATTATAATCAGAGATGTGATTTATTTGAAATATTTCTATTTAAAATGCAAATACAAAATGCAAAATACCTATTTTGTATTTTGCATTTAAATGCCTTTTAGTAAAAAACATTTTGTATTTTATTTGAAATACCTTTCGAGATGTATTTAGCATTTTTAATATTCATTTCAAAATGCAAAATACTTTGTGATTAAGTTTAGCCAACATTACCAGTCAAACAAAATGAAATGAACGAATGACGCTTGTATTGCCGAATTTGACCGATAGAGGCACCTGCTAGCCATGCGCGCCCTTTTTTTTTATTTGATTTGATACATACATACATATCATCACGCCATATCCCTTGCAGGGTAGGCAGAGAGAACAGAGTGCCAGAGAACTCTATCTCTGCATACTTCACTCGCTTCCTCAACATTCATAATTCTCTTCATACACGCTCGCCGGTTTCGGAGACTCTTGACTCCACCTTCCTTGAGTACATGACCGATCTGGTCTAGGTAGGTTAGTCTCGGTCTCCCTCGGTACCTACATCCTTCCACTTTCGCATTGTATATCTTCTTAACCAGGCGTTCGTTCGGCATTCTTTCCACATGTCCGAACCATCGGAGCATTCCCTTTCGCATCTTTACACCAATACTCTCTTTCATACCTACTCGCTCTCTTACGTCGTCGTTACGAATGCGGTCGGTCAGCCTAACTCCACAGATTTTCCGCAGAGATCGCATTTCGACCGCATTAATTTTACTATCATACTCTTTTCTGCATACCCAACTCTCGCTTCCATACAGTAATGTTGGGACAAGCACTGCGTTATATATTGCTACACGTGCCTTCTGGCTGAGGTGGTGGCTGCCGAAAAGTTGCCCCAACGCTCCGTTCACTCTATTTCCCGCATTCACTCTTCGCTCTATATCAGTGGTGTACCTTCCATCTCGGCTAAATCCACATCCAAGATATACAAATTCATCCACTTGCTCTAGTACATCATTACCTATTGATACTCTTACATCTGTTCTGGTTTTATCTCTTTCAAAGACCATTATTTTGGTTTTGCTCACATTCACTAGTAGACCCCTTTTCTTACAATCTTCTGTCATTGTCGACTAGGGTCTGCAGGTCAGTCGCTGACTGTGCCAGCAGGACTGCATCATCTGCATAAAGCAGAGAAGTGACCACTGAGTCGCCCATCTGGACTCCCACATTCATATCGTTCAACCTTTGGAGACATTTATCCAGATATATGATAAACAGCCTGGCTGACAGAACGCACCCCTGCTTAACGCCGATATCGACGTCAAACCAAGGCGACATTCCATCATCCAGCCGCACACAGGCTCTACAGCCCATGTAACTGGACTGCACAGCCTGTAGCAGTTTACCGTTAATACCATACTCCGGTAAAATGTCCCAAAGTTCCTTTCGTACAACCGTGTCAAATGCTCTCTCCAGATCCACAAAACTGCAGAAAACCCTCTGACCTAGAGCCAGATGTTTCTCCACAATGTTGCGCCGAGAGAACACTTGATCCATGCATCCCCTTCCACTCCTGAAACCTCCTTGTGTCTCACACAGTAAACCATCGGACACCATCCTCATTCTCCTTTCAATAATTTTTCCATACACTTTTGCTGCCAAACTGGTCAAGCTTATGGCTCTGTAATTTGCGCAGTCATAACGTGAACCCTTGTTTTTAAACAAAGGCACGATGACTGCGCTATTCCAGTCCCTGGGAACCATTCCCGAGCTCCAACATAAATTGAGGAGCAACAGGAACGCCTCCCAGACACAAGAGCCACCGAGCTTGATCATCTCGGCAGACACCATATGAATGCCCGCTGCCTTACCATTTTTCAAACTTCTTATCGCCCATTCAACTTCATCCATACTGATGCCATCGGAAGACGCCGTTGTCGAATGTTGATCCACTAAACCACATCCAACACCGGCGCCAACCGTAGCATCCGCATACATATCGCGAAAATATTCACTCCATCGGCTTAACACGTCTTGTGTTTGTGTAAGAATGTCTCCACCTTTAGACCTTATTTTATTCATTCTGAAGGCTGACCAACCACCCCGAGACTTCTTCACCTCCCTCCAAAAGAGTTTGGTGTTACCCTCGAAGTTTTTAGTCAGCCTATCTTCTGCACTCATACTTGCTCTATCACGTTTCTCTTTCACTAAGGCCTTGGTGTCATTCTTACATTGCCGATATATTTCTTTCTTCTGTTCAGTCATACTGTCATTCAGATTCAAAGAAGAGACATAGTCCAGCCACGCTTTCTTCTTTTGCTCTACGGAAGCTGCCACTTCCGCATCCCACCATGCATCACCATTTGTTTTTCTATGCTTCTTTGAACTTCCACATACTTCTTTCGCTGTATCTACCATACTCTCTTTCAATACTCTCCAGCATTCTTCAATGTCCGATTGCGGCTGGCTTGCCATCGTCAGCCGTTCTCGGACACCCTCTGCATACTTTTCTCTTACACACTCTTCTTGCAACCTTTCAACCTTTATTCTTTCAAGCCCTCCGAAGTGGACACGCTCTCGCCAGTGCCTCCACTTTCTGAACAGACCACTAAACCTCGCAATAACGAGATAGTGGTCCGTATCGACTGTGGGGCCCCTGTAGGCTCTTGCGTCCAATATTTTGCTTCGGAGGCGACTGTCTACCAAAATTAAATCTATTATGCTTTTCTGTTCATTCCTTCTCCATGTATACATATGGATGTCCTTATGTTGGAAAAATGTGTTTGACACAATAAGGTTTCTCTCCATGCATACATCCGCTATGAGCCTACCTGCGTCGTTCACTCTCTTATCACCAAATGGACCAAGTACGTCCTCATAGTCGGGACGCTTGGTCCCCACCCATCCGTTCAAATCTCCGCATACAATCACGCGTTCACTGGTTTCTGACATATCCAGAACTTCCCTAACATTATCCCAAAACTTCTCTAGGTCTGATGCCACCGAGGATCCTACGGGAGCATATGCTACAACCATGAATACCTTGGTGACACCTAGTTTTATACGGACCCAGAGAAGTCTGGGATCATACATTCCGTAATCCTTCACACCTGAGGCCAAGCGAGAGGACAACAGCACTCCTACCCCCATGCTGGCTCGATCGCTCTGTGGTACACCAGACCACAGAGCCATCCCGCCACCAGGAAGATCGCAGGCGTCGCTGCCCCTTCGCTTGGTCTCTGTTACACAGAGCACGTCTAGCTGTTTGTCCGCCATGACGGATATCAGCTCGTGCAACTTACCTTCCACACAACCTCTTACATTCCACGTGCCCACCCGGCACTCAGTTCTCCTCGATTTGATTTTGATTTGATTTGATTACCTACTTTTATGATATTGAAGTGTTGTTGTTATCCCTACAATACTGAAACGACTATGTACTGTACTACAACAAGATAAGAGAAAAGAAAAGTGAACCGAAATAAATGGCCACACAATTCACAAAATGGAGCCATGGCTCTCTTTTCGTTAGTCTAGTTTTTTTTTACATTATTTTAAGTGAGTATTATTATTATTAATAACATAACAGAATTTATTAATATATGCGTACCTACTGATAAATATGACCAAAATGTCATGCATAAGGTGCCATTTTATTAGACGTTTTTGTTTGGCTCGGCATTGTCTCTATTTCTAATGCTAGGGCCACACCTGCGTGTATCGTCCCGAAATAATTTGTGACGAAGCTTCGTACGTTTGGTACACTAGAAAATTATCGCGATAAAACTGTGGTCACATTAGCGACTTCGGTATTTTACACGAAGTATCGTGCAATAATTAAGATGACCGAAATCATTTTCATGCGTTTAACTATGGATGACGAATTGCTTTACTATTACAGCTATATTATGCTAATAATTACATAATGATATTTTTGGATCCCTTCATGGGTTCCGCTTCATAATGGTGTATAAATTCTAACAACATTTCGTTACCCCACTCCATATTTATTGATTAACTGGAGATCCTCGAACGCGTCTAAACACAACGAAAATTTCCCCCGAAATGAAAAACGCTAGTCTGACCATAGAGCGCGATATATTAGCGCGCTAAAACTCTGACTTTACGCCACCCAAGCGATAACGCACACGAAGCCCGAATGTTCGCGACGATAGCCAATAATGACCGGACACATCTGCGTGTATCGTCTCATTGCACGAAGCTTCGTGACGCGATGTCGCAGGTGCGGCCCTAGCATAATGATAAATACCTAAAATAAATAAAAATATCTGAGATTTGGTCAAAAGGTATTTTATTTTGAAAAAGCATTTTAAAAATACCTATTTTACATTTAGCATTTGAAATACAAAACGCAAAACTATTTGGTATTTTGCATTTGAAATAGTAAATCTATAAAGTATTTTGCATTTTGTATTTAAATGCTTTTTTAAAACCATTTTGTACATCTCTGATTATAATACCTATTAGTGCCAAACCTTAGGAATTGGGTATTTCATGAAAGTTTTGAAATTACTTGTGTAGGTATTATAGTTTGTAGGAGCTTTGTGTGATTATGCATTTGTAAATAATTCCACTCAAAATTTGTATATAAGTGAAACTGTTTACAATATTTCATAATATATGACTCCCTAGTCCCTCTCTACTAGATATTATTGCTTTTTGTTTTGGTCTATTTTAAAGGAATTACCAGTTTGAATTGTAGTGTCAAACACTAAATAAATCACATCATCTTGTTTCATATACATTCTAGTGCTATGCTCAGGCTATTCCGAGAATGGGAAGTTAATTGACCTACCATACCACGCTGATCCGACCTGTTTGTGTATGGTTTTATTCAAGTTTTCTTTTTCTTGTCCTGATGTACCTAGTCGTGTTTTACAATCTCTCGCGGGAAAGAAAGAGGTGGTGCAACATGGCATTCCTACTCCGTCACCACATGGAGAGTTTCAATACCTGTTCATCGTCAATTGTATCAATCAATCAATCATTTATTTTGCAAATATGATCTTACAATAAAACATTTACATTTCTTCCATATTTTACCATAAGGCATGCAAACTTTAGGTTTCGTAGTTAAAACAAGAACAATTTATTTAAAATGAACAAGGAAAACGAAAGAAGAAAAAAATTACATTATTAACAATTCATAAAATACTTAAATTAATATTATATTAAGGCACAAAACATGTATTTAGTAATAAAATTAAAATTCAATATTAAGGCATAAAATGATTACATATTAAAATTCAAAATTATTTTCTTCCATATATTCTCTTAGACTCATACACTATAAAACACTTTTTGCGACAACATAGTATTTAATTTAATTTTAAATAAATGTGGATCTTTAATTTTACATAAATCCGCTGGTAGTTAATTATATACTAGCTGATGCCCGCGACTTCGTCCGTGTTACATTCAGTTTTACTACGCACCCCTATTTGAAACTTAAAAATTCAAACTCGACCAAGTATTTCCGGCAGCCTCTTGACCATTTTCATCAAGGAGGACACTTTCACAGGGGGGCATAGTCCGGAGCGTGCTCGTTCGCGTCCCCTGCCAGTCTAATTAGACTGCTAATCCGGCTCGAAATGCGTACCGCAATGCGGGTTAGGGCGTCCCCCGGAGGCGACGCGTACCGACCCGCCCCCGTCGGTACGAACTTCGGCAGTTGCGGCGATGGGGGCCGCCACCCATCACGCCTTGCCCAGTCAGGCGAGTCGAGGAGAGCCGAGTGCCGGGTGGGCACGTGGAATGTAAGAGGTTGTGTGGAAGGTAAGTTGCACGAGCTGATATCCGTCATGGCGGACAAACAGCTAGACGTGCTCTGTGTAACAGAGACCAAGCGAAGGGGCAGCGACGCCTGCGATCTTCCTGGTGGCGGGATGGCTCTGTGGTCTGGTGTACCACAGAGCGATCGAGCCAGCATGGGGGTAGAAGTACTGCTGTCCTCTCGCTTGGCCTCAGGTGTGAAGGATTACGGAATGTATGATCCCAGACTTCTTTGGGTCCGTATAAAACTAGGTGTCACCAAGGTATTCAAGGTTGTAGCATATGCTCCCGTAGGATCCTCGGTGGCATCAGAGCTAGAGAAGTTTTGGGATAATGTTAGGGAAGTTCTGGATATGGCAGAAACCAGTGAACGCGTGATTGTATGCGGAGATTTGAACGGATGGGTGGGGACCAAGCGTCCCGACTATGAGGACGTACTTGGTCCATTTGGTGGTAAGAGAGTGAACGACGCAGGTAGGCTCATAGCGGATGTATGTATGGAGAGAAACCTTATTGTGTCAAACACATTTTTCCAACATAAGGACATCCATATGTATACATGGAGAAGGAATGAACAGAAAAGTATAATAGATTTAATTTTGGTAGACAGTCGCCTCCGAAGCAAAATATTGGACGCAAGAGCGTATAGGGGCCCCACAGTCGATACGGACCACTATCTCGTTATTGCGAGATTTAGTGGACTGTTCAGAAAGTGGAGGCACTGGCGAGAGCGTGTCCACTTCGGAGGGCTTGAAAGAATAAAGGTTGAAAGGTTGCAAGAAGAGTGTGTAAGAGAAAAGTATGCAGAGGGTGTCCGAGAACGGCTGACGATGGCAAGCCAGCCGCAATCGGACATTGAAGAATGCTGGAGAGTATTGAAAGAGAGTATGGTAGATACAGCGAAAGAAGTATGTGGAAGTTCAAAGAAGCATAGAAACACAAATGGTGATGCATGGTGGGATGCGGAAGTGGCAGCTTCCGTAGAGCAAAAGAAGAAAGCGTGGCTGGACTATGTCTCTTCTTTGAATCTGAATGACAGTATGACTGAACAGAAGAAAGAAATATATCGGCAATGTAAGAATGACACCAAGGCCTTAGTGAAAGAGAAACGTGATAGAGCAAGTATGAGTGCAGAAGATAGGCTGACTAAAAACTTCGAGAGTAACACCAAACTCTTTTGGAGGGAGGTGAAGAAGTCTCGGGGTGGTTGGTCAGCCTTCAGAATGAATAAAATAAGGTCTAAAGGTGGAGACATTCTTACACAAACACAAGACGTGTTAAGCCGATGGAGTGAATATTTTGGCGATATGTATGCGGATACTACGGTTGGCGCCGGTGTCGCATGTGGTCTAGTAGATCAACATTCGGCAACGGCGTCCTCCGATGGCATCAGTACGGATGAAGTTGAATGGGCGATAAGAAGCTTGAAAAATGGTAAGGCAGCGGGCATTGATATGGTGTCTGCCGAGATGATCAAGCTTGGTGGCTCCTGTGTCTGGGAGGCGTTCCTGTTGCTCCTCAATTTATGTTGGAGCTCGGGAATGGTTCCCGGGGACTGGAATAGTGCAGTCATCGTGCCTTTGTTTAAAAACAAGGGTTCACGTTATGACTGCGCAAATTACAGAGCCGTAAGCTTGACCAGTTTGGCAGCAAAAGTGTATGGTAAAATTATTGAAAGGAGAATGAGGATGGTGTCCGATGGTTTACTGTGTGAGACACAAGGAGGTTTCAGGAGTGGAAGGGGATGCATGGATCAAGTGTTCTCTCTGCGCAACATTGTGGAGAAGCATCTGGCCCTAGGTCAGAGAGTTTTCTGCAGTTTTGTGGATCTGGAGAGAGCATTTGACACGGTTGTACGAAAGGAACTTTGGGATATTTTACCGGAATATGGTATTAACGGTAAACTGCTGCAGGCTGTGCAATCCAGTTACATGGGCTGTAGAGCCTGTGTGCGGCTGGATGATGGAATGTCGCCTTCGTTTGACGTCAATATCAGCGTTAAGCAGGGCTGCATTCTATCAGCCAGGCTGTTTATCATATATCTGGATAAATGTCTCCAAAGGTTGAACGACATGAATGTGGGAGTCCAGATGGGTGACTCAGTGGTCTCTGCTCTGCTTTATGTAGATGACGCAGTCCTGCTGGCACAGTCAGCGACTGACCTGCAGACCCTAGTCGACACAATGACAGAAGATTGTAAGAAAAGGGGTCTACGCGTGAATGTGAGCAAAACCAAAATAATGGTCTTTGAAAGAGATGAAGCCAGAACAGATGTAAGAGTAACAATAGGTAATGATGTACTAGAGCAAGTGGATGAATTTGTATATCTTGGATGTGGATTTAGCCGAGATGGAAGGTACACCACTGATATAGAGCGAAGAGTGAATGCGGGAAATAGAGTGAACGGAGCGTTGGGGCAACTTCTCGGCAGCCACTACCTCAGCCAGAAGGCACGTGTAGCAATACATAACGCAGTGCTTGTCCCAACATTACTGTATGGAAGCGAGAGTTGGGTATGCAGAAAAGAGTATGAAAGTAAAATTAATGCGGTCGAAATGCGATCTCTTCGGAAAATCTGTGGAGTTAGGCTGACCGACCGCATTCGTAACGACGACGTAAGAGAGCGAGTAGGTATGAAAGAGAGTATTGGTGTAAAGATGCGAAAGGGAATGCTCCGATGGTTCGGACATGTGGAAAGAATGCCGAACGAACGTCTGGTTAAGAAGATATACAATGCGAAAGTGGAAGGATGTAGGTACCGAGGGAGACCGAGACTAACCTACCTAGACCAGATCGGTCAGGTACTGAAGGAAGGTGGAGTCAAGAGTCTCCGAAACCGGCGAGCGTGTATGAAGAGAATTATGAATGTTGAGGAAGCGAGTGAAGTATGCAGAGATAGAGTTCTCTGGCACTCTGTTCTCTCTGCCTACCCTGCAAGGGACATGGCGTGATGATATGTATGTATGTATGTAGGACACTTTCTCCAATTTTCTTTAAAACATCGGCAAATTCTTAAGCATGTGAATTAGTGTTGCCCAATGCAAGACTCTTGCGAGGCTCGCAAATCTTGCAACTTTTGCTTTTAGAATAGTACAAAGTCACTTGTTTTGATATAAATAAAAAATCCCCATAGACATTAAAAATCCAACTAAATTAATGAAATTCTATTCATCTAGTTACAGTAACTGTACATACAGCACTCAAACGAATGGGGCTATGACTGTTACAGGCCTACTCAAGGGTGTCATCTCAGCGCTGATCACCTCCAAGTGCTCTGCAAGCTGCTTGAAACGTACTCTATGCTATCAACAGTGTATAAAAATGTAAAAAAGTAGGCCCTCGCACAATATGCGACAACAAGCGGCAGTAACAACACTATTGCTAAAGTGACTGGTGTAGTGATGGGGTATGGTTGCTTCGGCGTGTATCTGCTCACGGTCGCAAGGAGGGAGAGCACACCGTCTAACCACAACTGCGATTGCGAGGTGGACACGGCGCTGTAGACGCATAAAGTTTGCGTCGCCTGGGCAATGCAGCGCCATGTACTCATCGCAATCATCGGTGCCAAACTGGCACTGTCGACTATCGCAAAGACGATGCTCGATAGCGTCAGGAACTCGGACTTGGTCGCCGTCTTTTGCGAGACAGTCGTCCCACAGAAAAAGGCGGCGAAGCGTGTCACAGAGGAGACTCTCCATGCTGACACACTCTGCCGCCGGTGCGGCGGTGAGGTCGCGGGTAGATGGAGCATGGGAATTAATCTACCACCCGCAGAGACACCGACCGCATGAGGGCGATACAACACTGTTGTTTGCCGGGGTGTAGACGGAGACGTTACCTGGAAAGGTAAACCCCCGGACCAGCCACGGATGTCAAGTAAGTGGTACCAGAGGCCAGCCTGATGGTTTGGGCAGAGAACACGATGAGTTTTGGGGCCACACGACTCCCTTCTGTTACCCCGCAAGGAATGGCCGTCTCCAGACCATAGCCTACCAAACAAAAATAAAAAGGGTGCACTTTGCATACTCGCCCCAAAGTAGCATCTTAAGTAAGAATGTACGTTCTGTACGCTCTATGATGTGGACTTTACTTTTCTTTTTCGTGTTTGACTTAGTTGTTAGTCGCAGATGGCTATGACAACTTTACTCGGACTGTTAGTTGAGTGCTGAGAGCTTTCCACCCAAAGTACCTTTACTAAGTTCAAGAAGTTAATGTAGTAGTAGCTTTTGAAAATATAACGAAAAAATGATTTAAAGTTTTAAACTAAATTATAGCGCCATCTATTGCTCATTTAAGAAACTAAATAAATCATGCATTTTATTAATTTATAACTAAATTATATATTATTAACTAATCAAAACATTATTTTTTATCACAAATAGTTTTAATAGTTATTTTGAATACCTGACTAATGTTATGTATTATGTCAACTTCCCTTCAACTTTGGAGAAGGTTTGAGCCCAGCAGTGGGATGTATATGAGCTGAATTGATGAAACTACTATATATTAAGTAATACAAATACTTACCTTACACTATAGATAAATTAAATAATTATTTTGAATTGAACCTTCTAGTGACATAAAAGGCGAGCGGTGATTTTTAAAACTTATATGACCATAATTTTATTTACAGACATCAGATTTCAATGAAACAAAGACTAAATGTTGCTCTGAATTGGGCTTAATCTTTTTATCAAAACTGCGAAACAATCCGTTCAGTAACTTCGGAGATTAGCGATTACAGACATACAGACAGACAAGAAATTCCAAAAAATATTTTTTGTTTTCTGTTAGTGTTTTCTTACTGCCTAGATTCATTTTTTAATAAATTTATCAAATGTACAGAGACGGGGTTTCTACTGATTTATTATATAAGATAGAAGATAGATGTAAAATTTTCATACAAATGCATATTATTTTTTACATGTATAGTACATATATTACAATACAACACATAGACAGGTTTAAATAGGTACATTACTACTAACTTTTCAACGAGAGGATCATTAGCTTACTACCACGTGAGGCACGCAAGCCTGACGATATGTCATAGGACGTGCATCTAATGGTTAGCACTCAGCAGTAGTAGCAGAGGTCTGCTACTCTCTTTTCGCTCGGTTCGTTAATATTCTCTCCTGGGGGGGCACAGTTAAAACATTACTTATTTTTACTGATCGTCGCGCTGCCTACAGATTGTTTGTACAAACATAGCTGCCATTTTGTTATAATTGTCAAAAGTTTGACAACTGAGAATTGTTATTTTTTGTTCCTAGCGTATGTACTTATTGTCAATAATCTATTTTCGGTTATTAATGTTCTTTCTGGAAATTATCTCAATTTTCATTATTAAGTTTATACTATTGCCGTTTCGTTAACAGCTGATATGTTATTTTTATATTTCAGGGTAGGTTTCATAGTAAAGAAAAATCCTATATAATTACATACACACAATATGTAGATACGTAGGTTTATATGTATATTACTTCAACTTTAGTTCACCGCCTTAGCTCTAGGTAGCAGCACTTTCCATACATGCATATTTTGCCATCGAGTTGCCACTCTTTTTCAGTTAATATAATTTTACTCTGATTCTCTCTCACCGCAATGAGCTCATATACCTAGAATATGCAGTGGTTTTTTTCAAAGTACATACGTTTTTGAAGCAAATTTGGAATTGTGGTATTACATTATTCCTTTTTTATAATACGTTATTTTTATCCGATGACCTAAAAGTAGGGTTATGTGTTAGATCCATGCCTATGTACGAGTATGTCTGGTCGTAACTATTCAACGACTCAACCAATTTTGATAAATTATAGGTGCGTCATTATTTACCTTCATGGCTCAAGCATCACTATATAAAGATTTTTAAAATATATTTTTTTACCAATATGGAATATGCACGTGACTCCAAAATGAACAAAATATTTTTTTTTGTAATCTTTATTGCTTAAAAAACATACATATACAATTATTTTTGAAATTCATCATTATTTAATCCATCCATCCATTCATTCAAAACTCAAACATATTGTCTTTTCTCATCGCCTTGCATCATTTTTTTCTTATTTATTACATTTCTCGGCATAAGGAAATATACTTTGTTAGGTACAGTTTTGATAATATTTTGGCACATAGGAACGACACAATATTTATAATACGGATTGCTGTTCTTTTCCAAGGTAATAAGTTGACTTTTCACTGCCTTTTTAAATTTTCAATAACTTCGTGAATCAAGGAATCAAGCATTTCGTTATTGACATCCAACTTGTGTGTGTATTCTGACGTCACAGAAGCGCGCCATAATAGCCGCGTTTTTATCGCCCAAAAATGATAGTGATTTTAATATTTTTTTTTACTTAATGATTTATATTTTGGATGTGTTATATTTATTTTTGGTAATGTAATAACTAGTAGAAATGTTTAAAAAAATAAAAAAAAATCATGCATGTTCCCCATTTTCATATGCCGCACATCAATGCGGGCTCAATTTCTTTTATTTTCAAGATCCTTGATTCCCCAATCAAGGGTCTTAAAAATATCAAATAAAGAGTTTTAGAAGATGAGTATAAAAACGAAATATAGAGGTGATGGAATGAAATGCCCCACATTTTATATTTTTCGTCAGTTACCGCCAAATTTAAAGCTAAAACCAAATAGGTGAGATATATATTAATTATATTTAAAGAATTAGCTGTAACTGGTGTCTCTATCTACTTGAAATAGTGTTGACATTATCTTTTAGTTTTTTATTGGGATAAATATTTAATTTCATTTTAAATGCCCATAAAAAATAACAGCACATATATTTAGTTTGTGCTGTTATTTTATGACAAACAATGATTATTTATAGTAAAAGTAGTCAATTTAGAATAAACAACGGATATAAATTTAATTAAATTGGTTAATTACAAATTTTTGGAAAGTTTTAGTGATTAAAATAATATTATATTTGTATATACTCGTGGATTTAATTTTTATCCTGCCACGTCAAGAGATACCTATTTTTTAAATTTCTAGACTTCCACGATTCCCTTTGCCTTTACATTTCCTTGGTCTGCGACACGAAGTATGTGTATCTCACATGGAAGTAATAAGTATGAGAGTTTTGGCGCGAATGTGGAAATGTCATGTCACGCTCTTGTATTATATTCATTTCTTTAGTGTTTTGTGGTGTTATATTGAATAATTTTGCTGGTATTTTATGCAATATGGTACAGTTAAAGTGCTGAAGTGTAGTGAATATGGTATAATAGTGGTTTACGTGTATTTTCATATTTGCCCAAAATTCCCAAAGAAAATCATGGATCATGCCCGATTAATGGTAATGACTCGACTTACTGACAGACAATGACTATTAAGGCTACATAATATGAAGAAATGATGAACAATATATGAAAAATAATTAAATAAGACTTGGCTGTATGGGCTTTGATCCCTTTGCCTGTCCGAATGGACGAACAGAACCAAAAAAAGTAATAAGTACTCTGAGTACTTATTACTTCCATGGTGTATCTATACTTCGTGGTCTGCGATGTCTGTTTTGACAGTTGACGTTGCAATTTTGTAAAAGTTTGAGTTTTTATATGCATATTTCTAATATTCTTGTTTATAATATAAATACTAAAGTATATCATCAAAGAGGACGTGGCAATGATACATAGTTTGTTCATTATAAATCCGTCTGGGTAATGTTTTGTGTTTAATTTATGTATTTGTTACTAAAGCTTTTAAAACATTTTCATAATTTGATTATGCCCATTAGATGTTTGTAGAATATTCTTTCTTCATCGTTAAGTCTATAAACTACTTAAGTATTACAAAATATCTCATGATTACTATTATTCTTTATAACCCAATGTTTTGAAAATTATTAAAAATGTTTTGCTTCTAATTGTGTATTATCCCACCATCTCATTTTCATAAGTTGCCTATGATTTTAAGTACATTGTAATATTTCATTTATGCTATTCTATACGAGGCATAATTTTATCTATCTGAATTTATGAGTGAAAAATTGCCTGAAAAGGGTATATATTAAAGACAGTTGATGGACAGATGTTTAAATGAATATTTATTAAATTATCACTATTATATGGAATTTTTCTTCAGGGATGTATTTCTTGAGAAGCACTGGAGGAGTGTTATACCAAGATCAGTATGTGACTACTATTTGGAAGCTCAACGAGCTTCACCCAATGTGAGTTAAATCATATATTTAATTTTATGTGTGTAAAAAATTTGAGAGTGTTATAGCACAGGCAATATATCTGCCAAATGAGCACATAGCATTAGGTTAAAGTGTCAGTAGAGTGTACACCAAGCCTCCTGATCTTAATTTTCAGCTGCATTCTGTAAGCTCACTCATTAAAAGACTCTTCAGTCATTAGATGGTTATGTGAGCATTTCAGTTATACATACTATGATCAAGTCATTGTCGGCACTACATATATCCAATGCTTTGCTTAAAATGTATTTGTAGTAATTGATAGAGAGCTATGAATATAGTCACTATACTACTGTATAGTACTAGTCAGACAGTTCACCTGTCTCATATAATATTATTCAAACTGAATATAAATTGCTATAATGCTGAAGGGATAAGCTTGGCCAAAATAAGAGATGATGATATTTATTCTATCTGCAAGTGTCACTACACTGGAACCTACGATGAAAGATCAGTATTTGTCATGAGATAATAGTAATTTATACATTAATTTAGACACTATCTGATTAGCTGTTATACATAACAATGATCATATTATATAATTAAAATTTAATATGGTTACAACCTGGTATATGATTTAAGAAAATTCTATTAATTTTAGAAAATTGTGTTTTTTTTTTTAGGATGTACCACCGGTGTTGGCAGCACCTCACCATTACTTGATATCTATACAAAGAGGTGGAGTTGCATTAGTGGCAGTGTGTATGCAAGAAGTTGCTCCCTTGTTTGTGATTGAGTTTTTACATAGAGTCGTAGATACATTCCAGGTAAAAACTATAAGTTTTGTAAGAGACTAATGGCATTTATCAGTTTATTTAATTTAAATGTGTTTTAGTTGATGTAAATAAAAGTAATTTCCTTCAAGTATCACATGCTGCAGTAAAAATTAGGCTTTTGACATATAGAACTTTACAAATATATCACTTGTTATAATTAATCTGGTCCGAACTACATTATGCATTTCTAGACTATTGTCATCATTTAAAAATGTGCTACATTAAAAATCACCAAAATAATATTGAACTATATTAAGAGGGTCTATTTTTAATATTATACTTAGGTATATACCAATATACCATCACCTAGATTCAGTCATTTGAGGAACCCGACATATGGGAATTAAATCTATCAACTTGGCATGGGAGGTCACTCCTTAGATAATTTGTCATCTTGTGCTGTGGAATTGGGACTGTCAGAATATTTATGGCGAGGATGGGTACAAACCAGAATATATTTCTTTTGTACTAACATAAGCTTTTCTATGCTGTCATTGTCCTTTACTATGGGAGATGTGTAATTTTATTTAGGTAGGCCTATGTAAAACATTAAACATCCATGGACTAATTAATGGATGACTAAACCAATATGGGAGTTGCATCATGTTGTGCTGTTGATTATTTTTGTCTATAAATTATCAAGCTATGTTAATTAGAACACATATTGTTTTATGCTTAACTTACAACAGTAACATTATTCTAAATAACTCTTGTAATTTCAGGATTATTTCTCAGACTGTACAGAAACAATAATTAAGGAAAACTATGTAGTTGTATATGAGGTAAACATATTTTGTGCCAATATAATTTAATTGATTATTGTTACTAAATATTTGACACAATACTATTGTATTTATTTACAGTTGCTAGATGAAATGCTTGATAATGGTTTCCCATTGGCAACAGAGAGCAACATACTAAAGGAATTGATCAAACCGCCTAATCTTTTAAGGACTATAGCTAACACTGTAACTGGAAAGTCTAAGTAAGTGCAACAAATTAATGTCACTATTGTGTATCATGTGTGGTAGTCCTGAATACTTCCAACTCTTATTATTTGTAAGTGTTGTAAAAGACAATTAAGGGTAAAGAACTTTTTTTGTTAACACTGTGGAAATGCTTTTACGCACAAACCCCGCCAGTGACAGACGAGGGGGTGTGTGGGACTCGCCGGCCATTGATGTTGGCGGCCGGATTACCCACTAAAACCAACAGCGGTCCCTTCCATGCTTTTACGGGGTGCCGGAGAGATCGTCTATTGACATTCTATCCCCGACACCCCCTACGCTTGGCCACGTCTAGTCAGCCGTTAAGGCGGTGAGAGGTGCGCGTAGCGGCGCCTTCCTCTCCCTGGTCGCCGCCGGCGGAGCGAGTTCGCAGACGCGAGTGCCTTGCGTTCCCGCTCCGCAGCCTCCATTGCAGAGATGACTTCCTCGCAAAAGGAGGTCATCGACGTCCAGTACAAGGGTAAAGACCTAGGTGAACTACATCTGATTCTGTCTAGTTAACAATTAAATTCTCAGAGAGGGTTGATGTCAGACAGCCAGCCAGCCATAAAACTAAACTGCATCAAACCTAAGTTACTGGGAATAAGAGCTGGATGATGACTTAAAACCCAGATGAAGGACATAAAGATTATTAATTAAATTAGGTGATACATGGTGATAATCTATTATTATATTGAAATAGTTCAGCTTTAAATGCGCTTCAAGATGAACGTAGTTGAAGACAAACTATCTTGGGGATGTCTTATTTAGAGACGAATCACACACACACACAGGCACATAGAATCAATGCTCGAAGTTCTGTGGAAAACTACAAGTTGCCTTTTGGAGGCTGTTCATCATAAAGCAGTAAGGTTTTCTTATATCCTATTTAACTTCTACCCTATCTCGTATTTCTTCTTTTCTTAAGGTGTGGTATAGCTATTGATGACATGGGCAAATTGTGGTTCTCCCTTTATATCCTCCATTTTAAAATAGGGATATTTAGCATAAATTGGTACTTGAATAGTCCCACATATGTACACATTTCGTGTATCCATCAAGTTATGCGTAAAAAAAGTTTTTCCCCTGAATACTTTTAAACTGTATTTCAGAAAATAACGAAGGACCGTTTTTGTTTTCTTTTTTTAACTATTTTACCACTTTGCAACTGTATTTTTAGTGTATCTTCAATATTACCGTCCGGCCAACTATCTAATGTGCCATGGCGTCGCTCTGGCGTCAAGTACGCAAACAACGAAGCCTACTTTGACGTGGTTGAGGAAGTGGATGCCATTATTGACAAGAGTGGGGCCACAGTGTCAGCTGAAATATTGGGATATGTGAGTATTGTACGATGTTATAGTTGAAAGAAAAAAAACGAAGCTAAAGGAAGAACACTTTTCTGATGGTTGAGTTAGCGTTTTTTTTTCATTTTCTTTTTATTGCTCTTGGAAACCAATGAGCAAGCAGCACACCTGATGTTAAATGTTACTGTCGCCCATGTTCTTTGCCACGCCAGGAGTACAACTTAGTACGCTGCCTACCAATAAATATCCCTAACCCACCCAGAAGGTTGGGCTTTCGCCTCTCTCGCTCATTGAACGAAGCACAGCACCACACTGCCACGGCTTAGGCGTCCATTTTCTGCGAGAGTGTGGTACTTCCTCGGACAGACCGGCCCGCGACTGTAAACAGAAAACTGTCAACAGTGTGGTCCCACCACTCATCATGATCAAAGACACTACGATTGTTTTGAAAAGGTAAAAATATATTTCTTGATTGTTGTTTCTGTCTTTACTTTTCAACTCTTTACTCAAATAGCTATGTGGTAGCGGTTACGAATACTACCAACCCATTACTTTGCTCGTGAATGTCGTAAAAGACGACTAAGAGCCTTATAACGACCTGGGCCAACTCCATCTGATGTCTTTGGTCAACAATTACACTCCCAAGGAGGGTTGACGTCTGGCAGGCGGCCGGTCATAAAACTATTGCTAACTAGTGGACCCGGCACACTTCGTTGCGCCTAACAGTTAATGAATGAGATGAGCAGATTTCGATTAATTCAAAATGATTAATTGATCTTTTTTTATTATGATGGTAAATATGTATAATATATAAATGCGGCAAATCAAGTATTTTAATAACGTGCCAGCAAGACGAACGAGATGAGAAGTACCTTCTGTTAGACGACATTTTTCTTCATGCGCGTTGAAAATTATCTAATTGTTGATATCTGAGATTTGCTCGATGATTTCGCATTGTCAACCGAGCTGTTTCGGTTTGTCTCGCCTTGCTCTAGTGATTGAGAAGCACGAAGTTGGACCATATTAACGCGGCGGTCTTCCCGTTCCTTCCCTATCTGTGTGGTGATGGAGTAAGAATACAATTCACCACCTTACCCGCGGGTGATCCTAAGAGGGATATAAAACGCAAAAAAGATATAAAAACTAAGGGATATAAAATGCATACAACATCTATGCAAGAGAAGGAAAACTCGAAATAAACCCTATACCACTACCACGTCAGACCAGCGTGGTATCGTAGAATAATTTCCCTCCGATTATGGAGGAGGCTCGAGCTCAACAGTGGGACATAAATATGTTAGCTGAGATGATGGTCTTACCGTGAAATATCTTGTTCTTCTGCCATGCTTACATTCGTGATATTTCGAATTCTAATTGCGATACGGCTTTATCGGACAAGATGTGATCTTATTGGTTACGGCATTGTTGATGATAATATAGATACAATATGATTTATTATAACAATATTCGTAAAAATTCGTAACACTCGCACAAAATGAACACTGACTGGTCAAATTTAATTCAACTTTTCGCGGTATTTTCCATTACAAACCATTAGACCACGTAATTACGTGAGCTGTCAGTTGCGTTTTGTTACATCATCAACAAATGAACGTTTAGAACTGATGTTTTTTTAAACGTGTTTTTTTTATTAATATCACATTTTAATATCCTATATCCTATTCCCGACGAAGACAAACTCAAAAACATAAAAATCATAAGAATTGGTACAGCCGTTCTCGAGTTATAAGTGTTGTAACTAACACAACTTTATTTTATATATGTAAGATAACTTTTACAATATGTATTATGAAAGAAGAGTATGTATTGTATCGACCCCAAGTAATAGGGATAAGAGTAGGAGAATGATGATGAATATGATGATGATGATGACTCAAATAGCTTTAGGGTCTCACTCTAAGTTGTCCAACTATTGTAGCTACTAGCCTACCTCTTTTTATACAGATGATTTCTGCGTCTTCCAGTAGCAGTTTGTATTAAGTTCTTTATATTTTTGTTTCAGATTGATTGTTGCATAAAATTAAGTGGCATGCCAGATCTGACGTTGACGTTTGTTAACCCTCGTCTTTTTGACGATGTTTCATTCCATCCTTGTGTAAGATTTAAGAGATGGGAGGTAAGATAAATACTTTTTTACTGAACCCTTCTTTTTTTATTTACTATGGTTTTATTTTGGACAGTGTTGCCAACTATAATAATGCAATCGTGACTTGAATGCGTAGATGGTGTAGTGGTTAAGATACCGACCTATCAGTGTTGTGGGTTTGATTCTCATCTAGGACTATTGTCTTGTATGTACCACGTGCGTGCTTAATACTTTGTGCAATCCACAAACGATTCTTTTGAGTATAGGTGTAATTTGTGTCAATAAATTGTATGTTTGTGAAGTTTCTTCGCAATTCAAGGCATATTTTCTTAAGTGCAGGTTTCTTAACTGCAGGTTACTTACTGTATTTGTCTTTCTAAAAAAAAGCCTGTAAGTAATTGAAAATTTCATCTGATCACATAAATACGCTTACCTAAATTTTAACATTAATCGAATTTCGCAGTATTAAGATCGCAGATCGGGCTTGGTGGCAATTTCTTAAGAAAAATAGCAGAAAATCCAATAAGAATGGTTCTTGTTCGATTTTAGAGCTGGCCGATGATTAAAACCGAATTCAGGATTTTAGGATTGCTAGTCGTTTGACTTTACCTATTGGTAAAGGCTATATACTATGTAGCTTAAATAAATATTTAATATATAAAATTGATAACAACTAATTTTTATACTTTCAGTCTGAAAGGATATTATCGTTTATACCACCCGATGGTAATTTCCGTTTGATGTCATATCATATCGGATCACAGAGCGTCGTAGCGATACCGATGTATGTGCGACACAGTTTAACGCTGCGTTCTAATGGTGACCAGGGCCGGTTAGATCTGACTGTTGGACCAAAGCAAACTATGGGACGGACTTTAGAGAGTAATTATATATTTGCTAATTATCCTTAATCCTTATCCGTGTGGTGACGGAGTAAGAATACAATTTACCACCCCCTATCTTGCCCGTGGGTGATCGTAAGAGACGACTAAGGGATATATAACGCATATAACATCTATGCTGGAGAAGGAAAACTCGAAACAAAACCCTATACCAACACGTCTGACCAGCGTGGTATAGTACGTTAATTTCACTCCCGTTACGGAGGAGGCCCGAGCCCAACAGTGGGACATATATGGGCTGTGATCATGATGATGATGATGAATTATCCTTATTTTTTTAATTTTGGCTCCTTGAGTTCTATACAAATCAAAAACAATATGTCACTATCCTTTTCTATGCAATGACAGCCATTGTAAGAATTAACTTTAAGGTTACAAGCAGATAATGTTTCTGCTTTAGAAAGGAAACTCAAAATAAACTTTTTGCTAACTTGTCTTAATGGTATAGTAGCCTTATTTACCTTTCACTGTGGAGCAAGTATGTGATCAATAGCGAAGTTTATATGGACTGTTAAGAGATTGGTTAAGGACATGGAAGAAGAAGATTATGGTCAGCTTATGTTTTAAATATATTACGTATTATACATTCAAACCTATAATACTCGTAGCTTAATCATATTTGCACCTTTGCAGTTAGGTAGATTTTGTAAGTAAACTGCTGTATGTCTGAGAGTAGTCATCAATTTACGAGACATTCCAAACACCAGAGCGTATAGGTTTAAGGTCAAAAACATTTCTTTCTTCTTAGATAGCTTGCGATTTTCTCCATCAGTGACCTGAACGGAATTGAGTACTGTGGCCGGTAGCATCTGTTTCTATATTAGCACTTTAT
Organism: Lymantria monacha; assembly: GCA_905163515.2. Classification (NCBI taxonomy): domain Eukaryota; kingdom Metazoa; phylum Arthropoda; class Insecta; order Lepidoptera; family Erebidae; genus Lymantria; species Lymantria monacha. The sequence goes on from LR991082.1 coordinate 24,017,335, forward strand.
TGTGTACTAGCCTTTTTCAATCATGGGTGTTGTAAAGAACGACTAGGAGACGTAGAATTAAAACCATATATTAAGTTGGGTTGCCTTGGATTTAGGGTAACCCCTAAATTTGAGAGGTTTTATTAATCAGCAGAATCACATTAAATTCCCACAGTACTTGCCGCCTATATTAGTTAAAATGATATAATAAACATTCTATTGTGATCTAACAATGTATTAGGGACACAGATGACTGTATTAAAGAAGGATTGAAAGTTATGCCAGTGACGAAAAAATTAAAGAGTGAATGAAATGTTGTTAGGCAAGTTTTAAGCTTTAGTGGCAGGGACCTATTAAAGACATCACATGTATAGACAGGGAGTAAATACAGAGGTGGCATCTGATAGGGTTGTATGGAAAAAAAGGACGTATTGCGTTGATCCCAAGTAATTGGGTTAAGATTAGGATGATGGTGAATGACGATGGTGTTGTGATCTCACAATGTTGTTTTAAAAAGCGTTAATTTTGATTACAGATGTAGCATTAGAGATTTGTATGCCTAAATGCGTGCTGAATTGCTCACTTACTGCTAATCAAGGCAAATACTCGTATGATCCGGTTAGTAAGGTGTTGCTATGGGATATAGGACGAATTGAATTGCCGAAACTGCCTAATATTAGAGGAACTGTAAGTGTATTTATATGTATTTTTATTAAAATTTATTTTTCCGTGTGGTGACGGAGTAAGGATACATATTCACCAACCCCTATCTTACCCGTGGGTGATCGTACGAGACGACTAAGGGATATAAAACGCATATAACATCTATGCGAGAGAAGGAAAATCAGAAACAAAACCCTATACCAACACGTCTAACCAGCGTGGTATAGTAGGTCAATTACCCTTCCGTTATGGAGGAGGCCCGAGTCCATCAGTGGGACATATATGAGCTGGGATGATGATGATGAAAAATGTTTTCTTTTTAAATCTCTAGAGTACAAGATCAATGTGCGAAAAAACAAAAAAATAAAACTATTTTCTAAGATACAATAAGAAATAAATTCTTATTACATTTTTTTTTGTCTTAGTTGTTAGCCGCAGATGGCTATGACAACTTCACCCGGACTGCGGGTGAGCGTTGAGGGCTCTCAATCCGACCATTCTTATTATGTGCGACTCTATATTATATGTTCAAGAAGTTATCGGATATAATAGTCTGTATTATCGTCTTATTCATGTGTGGTAGGCTACGAATACTACCAACCCTTACTTTGCTAGTGGATGTCGTAAAAAACGACTAAAAGATTTTTATAGAACTGGGCCAACTCCACCTGATGCCGTTTGGTCAATAATTACATTCCCAGAGAGAGTTAACCTCAGGCAGGCGGTTGGTTACAAAACTATTGCTAATAACTTTTGCAATATGTATGAGTACATATTACGTAAATCCCAAGTAATTAGGACAAGAATAGGAGAATGATGATGATCGTCTCAGCTCATATAGCACTTTTGTTTATTTGTCAGAATATATTCTACCATTAATTAGTATACAAAATATTTTTTACTTCATTATACAGGGTGGAAGTGGACCGCTCCTGAAAACAAAGACAGGTAACCCTACTAGTCCTACTTGTAATGATAGGCTAGAAATAAAATCGATTCGAATGAAAAAAAAAATTACAACAATTTTTGGAAGTTTTCCACACACCATCGTATTAGGACAGTGCCTTGTAACGATAATTTCAAACAAAATACGTGACTTTACGCAGATGAGAAAATACGCAATGTATTCAAAACTCAGATCAGTTGTTCCAGAGCTGATGCCTACATGCCCGCGGTGAATGACCGCGGTATTTGGTCGATACCTACATGCGCGTGGTCACTTACCGCGCGCGTGTAGGTATCGGCCGAACAGATGTTTTGATTATATTGAATACATTGCGTTTTTTCTCATCTGAGTAAAGTTACGTATTTTTTATGAAATTATCATTACACGGCACTGTCCTAATATGATAAAATGTAGCAAAACGCAAAATGCTGTAAAAAAAATTTTTGTTTTTCATCCGAATCGATTTTTTTTCTAGCCTATCATTACAAGTAGGTCTAGTAGAGTCACCTATCCTACCTTTTCGGGAGCGGTCCACTTCCACCCTGTATATGAATTTTTTTATATTTATATATGAAAATTTATTGAAATTAGGTATCAGTGGCATCAGGCGCAGATACGACGGGTGCTAATCCGAATATCAACGTTCACTTTACAATACCACAACTGGCAGTGAGCGGATTGAGAGTCAGCCGACTTGACATGTACGGCGCTAAGTATAAGCCATTCAAAGGCGTCAAATACGTCACGAAAGCTGGCAAGTTTCATGTCAGAATGTGATCAGAGGCCAACCCTCCACCATGGATATACCTGGGATTGCTCACGTGAAATGACAATTCGTGTATGTGCTACAACAGTGTAGAACGGTTTAATTATCAGGCGAAGGCCTTTGTTCGTTTTCACCAACGATCCCTAAAGTTTAGGTAACGTCTAAGACAAGGGTCGGCACCTCTGGAGTCGGAAGAGTCAAAAATTAGAATTTATAAAAGTTTAAAGTTTTTAAAAAGTCACAATTTTTTTTGTCAACAATAATTTGTGCCTAATGCTCGTTAATCAACTCAGAACCATTTTTAAAGGTTTTCTTTATAAAAATATTATTTTGCATATAGAACTAAAGAGCCGCAACTTCACATCCAAAGAGCCGCATGTGGCTCGCGGCCGACCCCTGGTCTAAGACAATAAAAATAACAAATTTTAATTATATTTAACGTCAATAACACCAATAATTTAATTATTTTAAATGTTATTATTATTAAGCCTAAGGCAATGACGAAGAGTTACCTATAATTTAGATTTCAGTGATGAAAATAGGCATTCAATTTTTAACGGCTCAGTCATATTGCGATGCTTTCTGCGGTGCGGTACACATGGCGTACTGCAATTGTATGTTAAGTCTCAATGTTATTGCTTTGTCTGTATAAGTCTACAAAGGTAGCGTCCTGCTCTTGCCTGCCGTCTTGTACCGCGCAACCCTCTCCACACTGCGGGTCTTATGGGAACTTGAACCATGTCCCGCCGTTCTCTATTACATATTAAATTTCGTACATTTGATATCGCCGTTCACCGCGCCGTAGATCATAAGGCAATAATTGTAAGGCTGGACGGAAATTTAATATCACATTGCTTGTATCCTAATTCATACATACTGCTTATATTTATATGTACATTTTATAATCAAATTTCGATACGCCGGCTGTCCTATGTTCGATTAGTTAAAAACTCAAGCCTAGTAAGATATCTTATTCAAAGATTTACCAAATTGACAGTCAATTCCACGCAGAGTCGCTTCTATATGGCTTATATAACCGCATGCGTGGTTTAAAGGAACCTAACCAATCTTCACACAAAACAAGAGTTATACGTGGATGTCGTACGCTGTTTCTTAAATTTACTAAAAGGTTAGATAGGTCCAACACAAATTTATTATGATTTGATTGATATTTCTAATGTTTACGCGAATATTACACATTTGAAATAAAACTAGTTTTACGGATTCTATCGCGTTCATGGTCACGCGAGGACTGACTGCCCTCCCGTGACCATGAATGCTGTAGTGTTCGAAATTTCGGCCAATTAAAAATCAAATACAAACGCGATAGAATCCGTAAAACTAGTTTTATATCAAACACTTGGTTTTGAAAATACCCGATTACGAAACGAAAAATGATATCACAAGCGGGGTTCGAACCCGCACCTATTGGGAATCCGGCCCAACCGTGCTGCCACTTACACCATCGTGAACTATTTTAGGACATGCAAATTTCGCTTCATATTATATCTTACGTCTTCAAGGTGACGTATGCCATCTAGCGGACAATGTTTACACATTGTATAGGCTTAATACTTCAAACTTTACAGTTAGAATTGTATTAAACGATGACACAACCTTGGACATTTGGACCTTGGATGACACAACCCAACCTGTAAGTGGTAGCACGGTTGGGCCGGATTCCCAATAGGTGCGGGTTCGAACCCCGCTTGTGACATCATATTTCGTTTCGTAATCGGGTATTTATAAATAATTAAGCATATTAAATGCTAAAAATTTCAGTAATTTGAACTTGGTTTTGTCTTTGAATAAGACTTGAAGTTTGTCTAATCTAACTTAGGAGAGCCAGAACTTTGATATTTGACTATAACATATGTATATGTATACAACTTTTGTATCATCTGTTTGGGATCATCAATGTAGATAGTGAGATATATATTGAGAGTTTAGCCTTCGCCTTATTCATACTCAACGTTTATTCAATTTATTTTATAAGCATGTTTAAAGCTATATATAAACGACAAAATGTTAATCTATATATATATATATTTCAATGACTTTCTTAAATATTTCTCATACAACAGTGTATTCATCGTATTTTAAGTTGTAAATAAAAATATTTTATTGATTGTTAAATATAGTTGTGTATATGTATTAAAAAACAATCGAACATACTTCTGATTTTTATTAATATATCTCAATTAACATTTAGTCTTTATTATATAGAAAGCTAACATGTGTGGTTAATAGCGACACACCTTTAGGGCCGTCCATTAATCACGTGATGTTTTTTTACAATTTTTTTACATATATGATGCATGGTGAGGTTTAAGACAAAGCCGCCATCCCCTACACAAAACCCCGTATATTTTTTTTGTACAAAATGTCTTAAAAATTACAGAATACAAAAAAGTGATTGTATTCTTATTCCATCATCACGGATAAAGAAGTAATATATTACTTGTTTCACAATTGAACAACCAATGCTGGATCAACGATACCCTTTTCTTAAATATAGAGTTTAAGATAATATAATAAGATTTTGTGGATTTGAGATTAAATATACGTAGGTATATCTTTAGTAATTATAATAGGTCATGTAATTGATGGCTAACATGGTCCTTGGCTCATTTTAATGTTCGAACTACATGTGACAGCTTATATAGTGTCACAATATTCCATTTTATTTTACGAGTGTTGTAAAAGATAAAATAATATCTTTATATATAGATACAATTCTTATGTACGTGTGTACGTCACTGAAATTCTCATAAACGGCTGGACGGATGTTGTTAAATTTTTTTTCAAGTTCGAGAGATTGAGTTGTGGGATTTCTACTTTTTGTACAATGACTGTTAGATGAAACGAAGTTTGCCGGGTCCGCTAGTAATACACTAAAAATTAAACGATACCGCAGTGTTTTATAGCAGCCTTGAAATGAAACTGCGTATCATGTTTATCTATCTGCCTAGTATGATGCTGGATGGATTAGAATAATTATGTTAAAGCGTTATTAACATTGAAAGAACAGGTTAAACGACATAACCCGAAGGATTAACACGCTGATGTGGTAATTAGCAGGGTACATCGTTCGTTGAACCGACAATCGTTCGTAATGAAAAGTTCTTGATTGACCATCACAAATCAGACGTAGTGTAGAACTGCACTTCACTAGATTGACTGACAACACAATAAAATGTAGAGGGAACCATTGGATGCAGGTAGCACAGGACGTTCTGAGTATAAGCATTCTCGTGAGGAGACATATGTTTAACAGTTACGTCAACAAGGTGATGGATGAATGGAATAATATTTTAGTGTAATTATACTGTTTATTTTTTAGATTATAATCTATAATTATAATTTAATATGAAGAATAGAAGTGATAGTATTTCTATTATTACACATTTACTCGGCGTTTTGTAGTGATGATCTTGTATAGCCCAATTTTTTCAGTTTTAGATCTCCGCCAATATCGTTGTTACGCTTTTTTAAATTCTCTTTAAACCTGAAGTATCGTTGTGCGAGGACGGACATTAGTGCCGGATACTCCTTTTGAATGTTGGCTTCCACATCTCGTTGCTAAAAATACAATTAGTTGATAAATTGTCATACTCTTGCCAACAGGGGCGGCTCTAGCATATGTAGCGCCCGGGTGCAATCAATAACCTGCCCTCTTGTATCAAAATGGAATATGATGATAGTTACAACACGTTCGACTATACTCCGAACCTCGCTGAAATGCGTTGTCGCATGCTTATTTGACACAAAACCGGATAAACGCGATCGAATTATGAAGTTACAGTGAGCATGGCGACAAAGCAACCTACCCAAACCTGATAATAACGCACCCACTATGTTTACAGTGGAGGCTCTATGTAGCCCGAGCTCTCGGCGCCCCCTAACATCCGGCGCCCGGGTGCACCGCACCCTCTGCACTATAGGTAAAGCCTGCTTGCCAATATGTCGACTTATATGGAGCAGGTACAGCAAATTATTTTGTAATAATATATGCTACTATATTATTACTACTGTACGTCACTACTTGTAGGTGACTAAAATTCTGGTAAGAAGTGAAGTTGAGAGTATCCTTTTGCACCAATTTAGTAGCAGTCGCATTTTGATCCAGTGGTGGATTATGAATTAATTTTCCTATGGACGTATCAATAATTTAGATTTTACAGCTTGTTCTTTGGCTTTTGACTTTTTTATGGTTATAATTTTGATTAGAAATTGTTTAAAATGGTTATTTAAAATGCAGTAATTGAATTTTGGTAGACCAATGTTCACATGTTCATGGAGTAGATGCAAAACAGGTGCGTGTATGAATTACTGCTATCGATATCACTTATTTATTCAGCAACGGGGAAATGAAGTTTAATGTCTTATTGTTCCTTTTACGTATGAGAACGAAGATACAAGATTGGAAATTAAGTAACTACATTAATTGTGTGAGGTGTAATGTTTGTGAGAAAAGAAACTGTACTTAATGTGATACATACGATGTAACAGCAGTACGGCAGCGACCATTTTGCGTAGACACCGGTCGGTGGCTTGATTCGGATCCAGATCCATTCTATGACACTACCCATGCCGGATGCTGTAGGTATCATGTTAAATGGAGACGGTAGAGTAGTTTGTAACATATAGTCTATGTAAACCTAAAACATTAGGCACAAGATAAATAATACTCTGCGGCTAGTGCCTATAATTTACAATAATGTTCCTTTTTTAAATAAATACATATTATGCCGCGGCCACACATTGGTTATATTTGCACCAATGTAGCTTACTGCGGCCAATACTCCAGTGTATGGATCAGTCTTTGACACAATATGAACATTACGTCCAATCATCGTCCTGTGTCCAACACCGATCCGCGACGAGTCGGTTTTTGAAACAAGTTCAAATGCGAGGGGAATGAAAGGGGAGTGCGCGCGGATATCTTGGTCCTGCAGTGTATACATTTTCATCATCCACCACCGCCTTTTCTTTCATTGTTTTCTTGTACGATGTGCAAATAATAAGCATATGTACCTAAACCATAAGCGTAAGCCGCTAGTGCAAATAAGTTATCGTCCATAGTCTGCTCAGCGTCAACTCAACAAAAAACAATAAACCTTGGGTCCGCGCTTGTTTATTTCCAGTGTTTGGTGCAAAGTTGGTATTAGAGCCAATGTGTGGTGCAGTAGATTGGTTCAATATTGGCCACTCCAAATTAGGGCTAAGCTAGGTCGCAAAGTTGAATCCAATGTGTGGCCGCGGCATTAGGTATATAGAGGATTGCCTCTCTGGTTTAGGGTCATAAGCGTTGCTGATAGACGATCTGCTCTCTAATCCTAGTTGGCTTATCCTGTAAGGAAATTCTTAGTAGGACCTCTGTATCAGAAACTGTGACAGCATGATTATAGACTGATATTGACTGCACAGATGGCGTAGTGGTTAAGATACCGACCTTCCGTGCCAGTGCCGTGGGTTCGATTCCCACGCAGGACATTACTTTGTGTGATCCACAAAGTGTTGTTCTGAGTCTGGGTGTAATTTGTTTGTGTTAATTCCATGTTTGTAAAGTCCCCCGCAATACAAGGTTTATTTCCTTAGTGCAGGGTGGTTGTCTTTTAAAAAAAATAAAATAAAAATAAATAAATTATAGATTTCTTCGTATGAGGCGTTACTGATTACCAAAGTTATGTAAGTGAAATATGTATATGCTACACTAGTGTAGAATCTTACGAAGATAAATTGACATCCTTCTTCTATAATAAGCTGACTGTTAAATGGGACAAGTTATTCATTGATATTAAGTACTAAGTTAATGTACTAAGTTTAAGAAGGTTTTTGAGCCAGTATTTAAGTTGTATATTTTTTTTTCAAATGAGGAAAGTAAGACTTCGATTTGCTAAACACTACCTATCTATATAAAATATAATTATTAGGTAATAATTTATAAAATTGTAAACCAAATATTACAAGCAACTATAGGTCATAATGTAGTCTCAAAATGAGAAGTTACATGAAGCTACTGATTAGTATTGCTAGTACCGGTTCTCTCGCTGGTAACTCTTTAGTCTTAGCTTTGTAGCTAACTTGACTTAGTAAATATTGTGGAATAAACTGATAAATAGAAAATTGATACATCTATACTTTGTCAAACGCCGTTTTCTGTATGGCAAGTCAAAAATTAAAACATATCTAAGGTACCTAATTCTAATTGAGGTACTCAATTCATTTTTATTTTAAAATCCAACAAATGAATTCAATACATTAGGAATATGTAGATATTATGATTTGACATAATGTAACTTGATAAATATTCAAATTCATGTTTCAGTAACATTTTAGGCACGTTGAAGTGGCAATGAGCAGACCAAATCTCTCGTCAAATCGACAACCGTTTTATGACTATCTGTAGAAAAACTCAATTATCATTATAAGGTATAAATTTGTAGTTGGTCACCGAAGACAAATATCGGGTACCGGTGGCTCGCTCGCATGGCGAAGAGAGGCGCTTTGCAGGGTGGGTCTATGGGGTCGCGCGCCGCCTCTTTCGTCGCCCCGGACCGATTTGGCGGGGCGTGACCACTTCCATAATCCACCGCAAAAAAAGGTATAAATTTGTAGTTAGTACACTATTAATTATTTTCCGTGTGGTGACGGAGTAAGAATAGAATTCACCACCCCCTATCTTACCTGTGGATGATCGTAAGAGATGACTCAGGGATGTAAAATGCATATAACATCTATGAAAGAGAGGGAGAGGAAAACTCGAAACAAAACCTTATACCAACACGTTTGACTAGCGTGGTACAGTAGGTGAACTACTCTCCCATTACGGAGGAGGCTCGAGCTTAGCCTAACAGTGGGACATATATGAGCTGAGATGATGATGACACTATTAATTGCAAGTTGTCAATTACTCAAATAATCTATCGGCTAATTTATCAATTATACTCAAAATATATTGCTACAAATAAAAAAGAACATACTTCGGTCTTGTCAAATCTGCATTCAATGTCCACATTATCGGTGACTCTTTGGAAAGTGTTGGACATGGTTGCTATAAGCATATTCAAGACAACTATTACGGAAATTACTTCGAAACCTGTAATATAAACACAACTGAATTAAGTTTTTAACTTTTTGTTGTATTTTTTTTATCCTCAGTGCCGCTTCGATTCTAGATTTCTCTTTTTATTATTTTCCTTTTTCAATTTTCATATATTTTTTCATTCTTTTATCAATTGTTTTTATAAAGTATATTTAAAAATAAACATTAAAAAGAAAAAAAAACCTAGTTAAGCCCAGATATTACATAATTTAAATACGACCACTTTCTATATAAACTAAGTGCTGTGTGTTAGTGCCTACGAATAAGTACTATCAACCCTTACTTTGCTCGTGGATGTCGTAAAACACGGCTAAGAGCTTTCATATCGACCTGAGCCAACTACGTGATGCCATTTGGTCAACAATTACATTCCAAACAGTAATTGGGATAAGAACAGGACAATTATGATACTTTCTATAAGCTACAGCCCGGCCATTGTAAGTATAATATATTATGATCAGCATTAGTGATGACTTACATCCAAAACAGAAATATCCAATTCTTTCAGTATAGGTATGCTTATTATTATCAAAAATTTTATCTGTATTATTTGAGATTCTAGTGTTATCAAGCACCACGTCGGCACTCTCCAATGGTGCCATACAAAATAGAGCCCAAAAAAGGGTGTTCAACGTTTTTATGAAACTTGTAAACGAAGACACCTAAAAGACAATCAGAATATTATTTTAAACATTGGTAAACAAAGTAAAACCTACTTTACAGACCTAATACGTTATTTTTAGCCTTCTATCCTCTGGTTACACCGTCCGGAATTATGGAAAGGTGTGTGTATGCCAATAACTCGCTGTATTTATTCTCTCTGCTCACTGAACGAACCACTGGATGCGATTTCTTATTTTCAAGTTGTAAACTTGTAAATATCTTGATTACCACATTTCTTATTTGATTTTGAGTAGTTTGCTAATATATCTTTGAAGTAGCTTAGTTAGGTGCAACGCTAATAAAATTAAAAGGGGCTGGAGGTATTCTCTTTTCAACAAAACAATATCACATTTATTGGATCGTAAATAAATAAGTTATGGCCAAATCATCATAACTATTGCAGTTCAAATATATTCCACTGTTGGTCTTTAAGCTCGTCCACAATAGGAGGAAAACTGATCTACTATACCGCATTGGTCAGACTAGTTGATATAGGGTTATAACTCAAGTTTCCTTTCTCTTGCATATATGTTATCATATCCCTTAGTCGTCTTTTACGATATCCACGGGCAAGAAAGTGGGGTGGTGAATTCTATTTTACTCCATCACCACACGAACGATGGTCGAATGTCCATAAAAAATATATCGAATTGAGATTTTCTTTATTTAAAAGTGTTTTTTTTCATCAACCGCATGTTGCATTGCAGCCGGCCGCGGCCAATGTGACGGCGCCAATGGCTTGCATATTTTTTTGTGTGTATTAGCTGTTAGCCGCAGATATATGGCTTTGACAGCTTTGCCGGACTATGGATGAGCGTTGAGGGCTATCAACCCAGTAATGGATCGTATCAACTGACCGTGTAGCATTTGTATTCTCAGTCGTTTGTGTAAGTGCTTCGCGGTATTTGTGTGTTTTGATCAGTGTATTAATGTAATTGTTGTAGTTCACGAAGATGAAGTTAAAGAATTGATGAAATAACTGAAGTTCATAATGATTTAAATAAATATTGTTTAGATTTCTTTTTAGATGCGAAAGTGGAAGGATGTAGGTACCGGGTGAGACCGAGACTGACCTACCTAGACCAGATTGGTCACGTACTGAAAGAAGGTGGAGTCAAGAGTCTCCCAAAACCGGCGAGCGTGTATGAAGAGAATTATGAATGTTGAGGAAGCGAGTGAAGTATGCAAGGATAGAGTTCTCTGGCACTCTGTTCTCTCTGCCTACCCTGCAAGGGATATGTCGTAATGATATGTATGTATGTATTTTTTTTTGAACATGCATCTGAATAATTGCATTTATTTTGTATGTAGGTACTCTAATACGGAGATTGAAGATAAATTTTATAGTTGGATATCTTGTCTACTATTGATTTCTCATTATCACTGTCATTTTCCAATTATTTAATTTAAGATTAAAAACGTGATTTTAATACCATAAATCGAATGACATGTCGAAAATTTTCAGTGAAATGCTTACGATCCGAAAAAAAAAAATCCACTTGCATCGTGGTTTCATAAAACCACACCACACTTTTATTTTGAAGGTTATCGTAAAAAAAAAAGTAAGAAATGCTGTAAAGTTTAATAACAGCAACATCACGACATTGCTTGACTCATGAGCTATGGGAACCGATGTAAAATGTTTTACATAGGCAGATCATCCGGTTTTTGTTCAACAACTAATGTAAAATAACAGTAAATGTTTCATTGTAAGTTGCAATGATCCGTGAAATAGGCTGCAGACAATGTGAACTGATTAAACGTGAAACATCGGCTAGTGTTAAATATAACTACCTAATGCATTTATGGCCGCTGCGACATATTATTCAATTCAAGACTATTATTCAGATATTTGACGCCGGCGCTGAGACATTAAATTCTTCCTTTTTTACCTCATATGGGTTCTAAAACAAGCCCTTCGTTGACCAGCTATGGTCTGGTCAGGTCTTACATACATACCATCACGCCACGTCCTTTGCAGGATAGGCAGAGAGAATAGAGTGCCAGAGAACTCTATCCTTGCATACTTCACTCGCTTCATCAACATTCATAATTCTCTTCATACACGCTCGCCGGTTTTGGAGACTCTTGACTCCACCTTCCTTCAGTACATGGATAGGTTAGTCTCGGTCTCCTCCGGTACCTACATCCTTCCACTTTTGCATTGTATATCTTCTTAACCAGACGTTCGTTCGGCATTCTTTCCACATGTCCGAACCATCGGAGCATTCCCATTCGCATCTTTACAGTCAGGTGTTAATTCATTTAAACTGTCTGAGTTGACGGAAGGGCAGCCTAGTACCCTCTCCGTTTATTAAATGGGCTACTGTAACCGCCGACTGTTTGACTTCGGTGGCGGATCCCCACCGAGGTCTTGGTACTTTCCAGCGGATGTCAAACTAATCCTTAGACTAATCATCTTGGCCCGCTCGCACGGCGTGGAGAGGTAGGTAGGTTATTGTGGGGCGGGTCTATGGGGTCGTCCGCCGCTTCTTCTGTCGCCCCGGACGGATTTAGCGGGGTGTGGCTACTCCACAGCCTGCCACCAAAAAAAGAAAAAAAAAGACTAATCACCTAGGGCTTTGGTTTGGGCGGCTGCGGCGACGATGCGTGCGCGCCGGCACAGCATTGTAGCATGTCCCATTTCATAAGGCAACGGGCTCTCAAAAATGCCGATTTTTAAAAGGTATTTGTCGACTTGATGAAGCTCGTATTGCCGGGATCGTAGTGAAGAAAATAATCCCGTAGCGTGCTCGCTAGAGTTGATACTTAAAGGTACATGGCCATATGTAATAGTGTTACTCCCCCACTTATGTACCTCTTTGAGGTAAAGGTGTTTATTGAAAAGAAAATTAATTTAGTAAAGTAAAACTATAATAATAAAGTTAAAAGTAAGGTCTCAGTCACAGATTTAGTCAATTTTGTGTTTCCAATTTTCTGTCTTTTTGTCAAGAAGGCATCTAATGTAGTTTGCGTTTTGCCTTAGAATAATGACAGTAAAACTAATTCCACGCACAATATTTGAGGACACTAAATTGGTGTCAGAAATGTCACCCTACGCTGACCTGATTATTGACTTCACATTTTTAAACACTTAAAGTACCGAACTATCCTTCTACGCAAAAGGAAAACGCTTAGAATAAAAACACATTTTTTATTCTAAGCGTTTTTCTTTTGCGTTCTGTTAGAAGTAGTTATAGTATCGTTGTAGTATTATATAAATTTATACTTATGTACAATAATTTCAACAAACGTTTCTATAGGTACAGCATCAAACAAGAAACACAACTACACTGTTTCCGATATGTTATGTACACATTTGGAAACCTAGTAGTCTTGGGTAGTTCGCGAACGACCTAGATGGGAAGAGCGCTCCTTTAGGTGAACTATGCGAACTAGTTCGTCGATGATCTCGCTCTTAATTCTTTTTTTATATTTTTTTAGCGTCCGCTTTACTAGACAGTGGCGCTATGTGACCAACCGAGTTATTTCCGTTTACTGTGCGCGCCTTGATATTTCGATATCGATACTAAACAACTTCACATCCACATCTAATAACGGACTTTAAGTAAATGTTTTGAACTACTACTACTAATTTAAGTATTGTATTATGATTACGTATTATAATTGGAACGAGACTAGTTGTTGCCGAATTATTCATGAAAATTATTTTATTTTTTAATTTTTATTTAAGTAAAAGATTTTATGTGCCATAAATAAACGTGTGAAATATTCACGTAATATTTTGTACTTTTTAAATAAAAATAAACAGAACTTGCAATAATTATAAATATATTTTTTTCTTTATTTATTACATACATACATACATATCATCACGCCATATCCCTTGCAGGGTAGGCAGAGAGAACAGAGTGCCAGAGAACTCTATCTCTGCATACTTCACTCGATTCCTCAACATTCATAATTCTCTTCATACACGCTCGCCGGTTTCGGAGACTCTTGACTCCACCTTCCTTCAGTACATGACCGATCTGGTCTAGGTAGGTTAGTCTCGGTCTCCCTCGGTACCTACATCCTTCCACTTTCGCATTGTATATCTTCTTAACCAGACGTTCGTTCGGCATTCTTTCCACATGTCCGAACCATCGGAGCATTTCCTTTCGCATCTTTACACCAATACTCTCTATCATACCTACTCGCTCTCTTACGTCGTCGTTGCGAATGCGGTCTTTATTTATTGATTTTACTAAATTATTTCAAAAAAAGAACTAACGAACTAATAGAGCGAACTAGTTCGCTATTAGATTATGAACTAAATTGAGCGCTCTCAGTGGTGACCGACTAAGCCCAAGACTAAAACCTAGCGCTGCGCACAATTTCGGTGAATCCCCGGGTTGAGTTAGGCGGGGTCTTACTGTATGTCTGTAATCAAATGTTATGATAGGGCGGACCAAAACTGACAAACACACGACAGACAAAACAGAAAACAATACTGCAGAATGCATAAAGGAACGAATTAACTATTTTTATCCATCAGCCCATAGACGTTCACTGTTGGACAAAGGCCGCCCCACGAGAATACCAATCAGAACGGTCCTGCGGCACTTGCATCCAACAGCTTCCTGCGACTCTTAAGATGCTGTCAGTCCACCAGAACTATCTACTAAAATTTAAATTATGTGATTAAATTACCTGTACAGTTTTCATACCATATTCATCTTCAAAGACCATGCCATCATAGTACTGATAGAATCGAGCTAGTCCCGCAGCGAATGCGCTTATAATTATCGCAAATACAATTATGTATTTATAAATATCAATAGTCATTTTTCCTAACGATACCTGTAAATAACCGTTAAATGGCTCTGAACACACATAAAATACAATGCTATCATTATTAAGTCGGTCAGTCAGATGTCTATTAAAAAATCTATCGACCAAATCAGTTGTAATCTGTGCATAGAGCGAAGTCTTAGTATAATACATCTAAATATGGATATATAATTTGAATAGAAGTTTGTAAACTACATTTTCTAATGAGGGCACTCTTACATAGAATGAATGCGACATATAAATGGAAAATTAGCATACCTGTAGCGGCCCTAGATGGTAGTTCAACTGGCATAAGAACATAAGTCGGAAGAAAGCAAATATAGTAGCCAAACAGAACGTGCCTTCGGCTAATAAAGTGGGATCATATTGGTTCCAATACTTGCGTTCTGTGTAATTTTAAAGATTTAATTTAAATTGAATTGTATACGTGTATTTATATTTAAAAAATCTATTCGTATAGTCTTTTCTATAAAAAATATCTAACGTCTACACAGAGACACATAATACGATCTCAGAATTAGGATCACGTCACGAAATTTGTGCTTAATCAATTTTATTATATTCAATACAGTAGAAAATTAGATAATCTCAATAAATTATAAGCTATATAATATAAAATCTTCAATTTGGCTTGATAATGATTTACGTGCACTAATAATATTAAAGATTACCTAAATTTTCATCACCATTCTCAGCTATGTCGACGGCAGATGCAATCCATAGTGCGAAAGTAAGTTGAAACAGTGAAAGCATTATAATCTCCGCCCAATTCCACATTTTTGTAAAATATCTTCGGGGTCCTTGCATAAAACACATTCGAATTGCAGACCATATATATCCAAAGACATATAATATTAACGGACCTTCAGCTCCTAGATGATACAATGAAAATATGTAACTTCGCAGCCCGCATTTTCTTTTTTTTTAATTACTATATTTATCACTCAGTAGCACGTTCATCAAACTATAACGGTTTGGATTGCCGTTGAGTGGTAGATAAAGATATACATAGAGCTATACTAACTGTGTTGCACGCTGTAATGACACGATATCAACTATGATGTTGCGGGTATTAATTGTGACAATCTTAACAAAGGATCTGATCAGTATCAGTAGTTAAAGCTCAAACCTGTGTTTGGTGGACCTCGTTTTCGTCTTAATTTATCTTGATTAGAGATGTAGAAGACTAATGTCAGGAAAACAAAGTATGCAGCGATATGAGTAATCAGTTTGTTCAACGGTATCTGCCAATGTGTTACGAGGCGATGACGAGGCGCTACCTACGAACAACATAATTAGAGATGTTCTTCTTATTCGCTGTATAAAATCAAAAATAATTCGCTTACCATGCACATAAGGAGAATAATTGGTATAATGAATATTCGTTTAAGGATTATACAAGCTTTTGTTATTATAGTTTTGTTTCTCCAGTCGTTCCAATTGCCGAGCCAATACGATTCAAGCACCTGGATATGCGTTATTAAAATGATTGAAACAAGTTACTGGGAAAGTATTTAACATAATTAATAAGTGTGTTTCTTACCTGTTGGGTGTTCGGGTGGGTAACAAATTTCTTTTGCTTGTAATCCAATGCCATAAGTAATCTAGGTAACATGAAGTGTCGTCGACCTTCGTAGCCGGTTGTTTGTTTTAAAATACATTCCACTTCTTCAGAGCTACGGCAACAGCCTAATTATCAATTATTTGTTATAGTTTTCATACTTATGGAATGATGATTTTGTATTTTGTATGAACATTTTTGATTTCACCTATAAGGTCGGCGGCGAATGTGCTGACGTCGTTTGCTAATTGTAGATATGCTGCAGCGAAATGTCTATATGCAGCAGCATTGATCCCCAATTCCGCAGTAAGTAGAAACGCGGTGCAGATGGCATCCGAGGAATCGTAGATAATATACACAGGAGAAGTAATGGTTTGATATATCGATAAACGTGTACTACTTAAACATAAGGCGTCGTTGTTCATTCTTGAATTTCTAAAAACACAAGTGAGTTATCCTTTACATATCTTTTAGTGTCACAGAGTATATAATCTTCTAGAAGAAATGTGAAAACTGTGTCTCAGAGAGTTTAATAAACTGACGATCACGGTCATCAACGTGAGGATGTCCGATGTAAAGAAACATTCTTCAATAGTCTAACAAATTGTCTAACTTTAGAATATCGTTAAAGGTCAGATTGTAGTCGTTTCGTAGAAAATGATATACTGTTAAATCTAGTCAAACTAGTAGCTGAATCAAACCTAATAGGCAATAAAAAAGGCCAGGAAGGTGATGACAATTTTAATCCACATAATACAGATTGATATTCACGTGAGAGCAGAGTATTTTCACAGCACAGAATATTTTTATTTCGACTTATATTTGATATAACAATATCGAAGAGAATAATAGTTTTATTGCTATTTTATTTATGTGTCCTACAAACAACAATTAGTAATCGTTTTCTAACGAAAACGACTTCTTAAATCTATATTTTATTCACAATGTTTTGTTGAACTGTTAAAACCTCTTCTGAATTATCATATTGTAATCTTAATAGAATTCAATAACTGCCTTGTTATTTTATGATACCAACGGTTCCTCTTAAGTATAAAACAGGCATATTTTCATTAAACAAGTTATTTACGACTTTGATTAAGGTTACAAATATTTTATTATATTTTGTTGCAAAAGAAATGAGTAGTGGATTTGCAATTAGGACTCTAAGAATGAAACTATTTCTATAGCTGACCTGCAAGTTTTACAACAACAATAAGGTATATGAGGTCGAGTTACAACATGTCCACGTTTAATCAGCAGTATCATAATTTCATAGTGACCCATCTGAGCAGCTAGTATGAGTGGAGTTATATGTGCAGGGAAATCAGCAGAATGGGGAGTACCAGCGAATTCTAGTTCTGGAGATATTTTCTCCTGAGCATTCAATAATATATCTGAAAAAATACATACATTTAATACAGACACAGATACTCATTAAATATGTCAAATATAGCATGTAAAGTGAAAGTAACTTTGTTAACAAATTTTACCCAATATTTTAATACTGTTATCTCGTATAGCATGTAACACACTGTCACCAATTTCCAGATTCGGATACTTCAAGAGAAATTCTACCATAGCCTCTGATCTATTTTGCACAGCTATGTGAATGGCCGATAGACCCTACAAGGTAGAAAGTCATTATAATTTATAAGATATTACCATGTTATTGGCTGTAAATGGAAGTATCTGGGGTTTTGACCTGGAAATCAATGCAGTTTATATTCAATCCTGGATGGTCTTGTAGATAATTTTCAACGGCTTTCACGTTGTCTTCAAAAACGATTCGTAAAAACTCCATTTCAGTAGGATGAAGTTTGGGCAAATACGAAAATATGCGTTCATTTGATCCAAATTCACTATCTTCTTTTGACTATAAATAATACAAATTATTATAATTCTTAATATTTAACTAAAATACGAAATTATTAAATGTTTCTCACCAGTTCGAGTTGATCATAGCACGGACTTTGATGGCGTGATAACGATAATCTATTAACATATGACGGTGCCACTTTTTTAACATAAGGTGAACTAATTTTATCAAATTCAGTATATGAGTGAAGAAAACCACCTATTTTTGGTACGGAATATGCTTTGCGTTGGTGAGGATAACTATGTGTTCTTCTTTCCGGCATGCACAATCCAGTGATGTTTCTTTGAAATGATGGTTTTTTCAGTTTTAGATCACTTTTATTTATATTTTTTCTATTCTCTCTACACAATAATAAATCTTTTGATATATTTTTTTCTTGAACTGGAATGCTTGGTAATGTATGCTTTTCAATAGACTCCGAGGGATTTGAAGTGTGTGACGGTGATGTAACGCCACTAGCGGTATAATCATTATGAGCAGTTATTTTATATAAGTCCATATTTAAATAAGCTTGTACTTCAATCTATGCCATTTTGTAGAAAACAAGGTTGATTGTACTATATACACTAATTCTAATAAATTGGTTTTTTGTAACGGCTTATAAGAATGGCCTTTAAATATTATCAATATCACGAACTATTCTATTTTCGCAATTTCTTCCCTAGAAGTTTTATATAATTTTCTTCTTCTTCTTCTTCTTATGTATTGGCAATCAGTTACATATACGAGCTATTGGTGCCAGTGTCAAGTTATAAATATTTTCACGTTTTTAGTCTTTCAAGTCAGTCGTTGTCTAAGTCAAATTGTCACCATTAACAGTGCAATGGCCACACTGTTAATGGTATCTTGTGGGAATTTTGATGGAAAACGAAAACGTTGTAAAGCACTTTTATATGATATTCACTACATCCCAGTATTTTCGCACATCACATTACATAAAATGCCATCAAAATTATCTAATATAACACGGTAAAACACTAAGATATCGAATATAATACAAGAGCACCACATGACGTTTTAAAATTCCCGTCTTCTTCTTCTTCTTATGTATTGGCAATCAGCTACATATACGAGCTATTGGTGCCAGTGTCAAGATATAAATATTTTCACGTTTTTAGTCTTTCAAGTCAGTCGTTGTCTAAGTCAAATTATCACCATTAACAGTGCAATGGCCACACTGTTAATGGTATCTTGTGGGAATTTTGATGGAAAACGAAAACGTTGTAAAGCACTTTTATATGATATTCACTACATCCCAGTATTTCCGTATATCACATTACATAAAATGCCATCAAAATTATCTAATATAACACGTTAAAACACTAAGATATCGAATATAATACAAGAGCACCACATGACGTTTTCAAATGCCCGTCAAAATTCAAAATTCTCGTCAAAAGTCCTTATATAATTTTATTCCATGAAACAGATACAAATTGATTTCTTTGTCATATTAACTTTTTAATAATTATTGATAGCCTTCATTAAATTACTACTACAGAACAACAACCTTTTTCTTATTATATAGTCCAATAAGATTTCAAAGTACTTACTCTAGAGAATCTATACTAAGATTTAATGTAAGGGTATCTAATCTATTTAGTAATCTACAGCGTGATAATTATTGTTTTAATTATCACGATACAGAGTGTATAATAGCGCGAAGTATGAATATGATCTCGTTAATATCTGAAAAAAATAAATAAAAGCATTTTTCACACTGTTTAAAAGGTAGTAATATATATAATATAAGTATATAATCATAAGTAACTATGATAATGCTTACTGCGAAATATGTCACTAATGTTATATCCGTAAAACCCATTGCGGTAAATGCAATAGGTTTTTGCGCTCTGAAATAGTAATCATACTTTATTCTAATAGAAAACTATACATTAACAAGCTACGTAGGTAAGTTTCTCTTTGTTGATCGAAAGAGATGTACATTTTTTTGTATACTATTTAGGACAACTGACCTCTGAATAAGGAAAAGCAGGGCGCGTCGGTACCGAGGATTAGTACGGTACCATCCACTATTGTAAGATGCGACGGCAACATCTGCATTCTACACAAAATACATTATATATTAAAATAATTTACATTTTCCAGTTTACATCCATAGAATACTGCTTTTATCCAGTTTAATCTAATAGTAGCTAGTGGAACAGCATAAATATTTAGAGGCCATACAGTCCCATTTGTACTTTACATTATTTCATTATTCATCTTTGTCTATGATCACGAAGTAGGAATACAATACACTATTCCTTCTTTTCCTGTGGATGTGGGCAGAAAAAATTCGAAAGTTTACCTATTAATATGTATTAGTAAAATTTATAGGTTATTAAGTGAAATCCAAACTGGCTGACCGACCGCATTCGTAACGACGACGTAAGAGAGCGAGTAGGTATGAAAGAGAGTATTGGTGTAAAGATGCGAAAGGGAATGCTCCGATGGTTCGGACATGTGGAAAGAATGCCGAACGAACGCCTGGTTAAGAAGATATACAATGCGAAAGTGGAAGGATTGTACTGAAGGAAGGTGGAGTCAAGAGTCTCCGAAACCGGCGAGCGTGTATGAAGAGAATTATGAATGTTGAGGAAGCGAGTGAAGTATGCAGAGATAGAGTTCTCTGGCACTCTGTTCTCTCTGCCTACCCTGCAAGGGATATGGCGTGATGATATGTATGTATGTATGTATTAAGTGAAATTATAACGGATCAAGTCATATTTTAATAAAATACTAAAAATATTTTTTGGGTAAAATGAATCGTGTAAAATTTATAAACTCTTTAGTATATGTATAGCTTTTTGTATTCAATACTGGTGTACAATGAAGTGTATAATAAATAATAATAAATAAAAAATACCTACTAATGCACTTTGTTGACAATTGGCCATGCAAGTAAAATATAACTGAATGCATTTTCTTTGTTTAGTAACTGTCCTTCCGCACCACGTAATAGCCATTTTGTTCCTAAATGTTGCGATTCAATAAACTCGTACATCCCACTATTAGGCTCCAGCCTCCTCCATAGTTATTAAATATAAACCGCCTAGGTTTGATATGGTGTTTTATTCTGATGTTTCTCTTTTCCTAACAATCCTGATTTCTTATCCAGGACAATTTGTTATCCAATATATGAATAGTTTTCTCAGTCCGGATGAAATTTATTGTTCTTAATTGCATAAATTCATCTACTATCTAATTAGTGTGTGCTAATGGCCATAAATACGAGTATATAGTAAAAATGAAAAAAGTATTCAATTTTGTTTTTTACATTTAAATTTGGAACACGTTTATTATGTTGAAAACTTTGAGCATTTCCCATCATTTTAATTTTCTTTAAGGTTAATATTAAGTCACGATAGTAGAATAAGGTGACAAAGAAAGTAGTGATTATTTTGCACAAAGTTGATATGGAGCCTTCCATCATTTTCAAGATATTTCAAAAGCTAGGTATCAGTCGTGTATTCGTATATTGTACAATCGATTGATATAACAACTCATCTTCTATCGAAGATCAGGAAAGAAGGAAACAGAAAAATTAACGCGGGAAGTGGAGATTCCCGCTAGAATTCTTTCGCGTATCATCAAATGAGGTCTGAAGTTTGGCGTTTGTCGTTAATGTATACGACCTTACTATACGAAAGAAAGCGAGTAGGTATGAAAGAGAGTAGGTATTGGTGTAAAGATGCGAAAGGGAATGCTCCGAGGTTCGGACATGTGGAAAGAATGCCGAACGAACGCCTGGTTAAGAAGATATACAATGCGAAAGTGAAAGGATGTAGGTACCGGGGGAGACCGAGACTAACCTACCTAGACCAGATCGGTCATATACTGAAGGAAGGTGGAGTCAAGACTCTCCGAAACCGGCGAGCTAGTATGAAGAGAATTATGAATGTTGAGGAAGCGAGTGAAGTATGCTAGAATAGAGTTCTCTGGCACTCTGTTTTCTCTGCCTACCCTGCAAGAGACATGGCGTGATGGTATGTATGAATGTATGTACCTTAATATACCGACACGCTTAATAGAAATATCTAGAATAAGTAGTGACTTAATTTCCCAGTACGTAAATCCATAGATACGTGGCCAGACCAACTAAAAGCTCTTGTTTAAGCCAAAGACAGTCCTTTAAAATAGAAATTGTATGTATTTCTGAAACTTCAATAAATAAATACACACAAGTTTTATTAAGATTACAAATTACTAAAAACAAGGGTTCACGTTATGACTGCGCAAATTACAGAGCCATAAGCTTGACCAGTTTGGCAGCAAAAGTGTATGGTAAAATTATTGAAAGGAGAATGAGGATGGTGTCCGATGGTTTACTGTGTGAGACACAAGGAGGTTTTAGGAGTGGAAGGGGATGCATGGATCAAGTGTTCTCTCTGCGCAACATTGTGGAGAAGCATCTGGCTCTAGGTCAGAGGGTTTTCTGCAGTTTTGTGGATCTGGAGAGAGCATTTGACACAGTTGTACGAAAGGAACTTTGGGACATTTTACCGGAGTATGGTATTAACGGTAAACTGCTACGGGCTGTGCAGTCCAGTTACACGGGCTGTAGAGCCTGTGTGCGGCTGGATGATGGAATGTCGCCTTGGTTTGACGTCAATATCGGCGTTAAGCAGGGGTGCGTTCTATCAGCCAAGCTGTTTATCATATATCTGGATAAATGTCTCCAAAGGTTAAACGATATGAATGTGGGAGTCCAGATGGGCGACTCAGCGGTCACTGCTCTGCTATATGCAGATGATGCAGTCCTGCTGGCACAGTCAGCGACTGACCTGCAGACCCTAGTCGACACAATGACAGAAGATTGTAAGAAAGTGGTCTACGCGTGAATGTGAGCAAAACCAAATTAATGGTCTTTGAAAGAGACGAAGCCAGAACAAATGTAAGAGTAACAATAGGTAATGATATACTAGAGCAAGTGGATGAATTTGTATATCTTGGATGTGGATTTAGCCGAGTAGGAAGGTACACCACTGATATAGAGCGAAGAGTGAATGCGGGAAATAGAGTGAACGGAGCGTTGGGGCAACTTCTCGGCAGCCACCACCTCAGCCAGAAGGCACGTGTAGCAATACATAACGCAGTGCTTGTCCCAACATTACTGTATGGAAGCGAGAGCTGGGTATGCAGAAAAGAGTATGAAAGCAAAATTAATGCGGTCAAAATGCGATCTCTGCGGAAAATCTGTGGAGTTAGGCTGACCGACCGCATTCGTAACGACGACGTAAAAGAGCCAGTAGGTATGAAAGAGAGTATTGGTGTAAAGATGCAAAAGGGAATGCTCCGATGGTTCGGACATGTGCCAAGAATGCCGAACGAACGTCTGGTTAAGAAGATATACAATGCGAAAGTGGAAGGATGTAGGTACCGAGGGAGACCGAGACTAACCTACCTAGACCAGATCGGTCATGTACTGAAGGAAGGTGGAGTCAAGAGTCTCCGAAACCGGCGAGCGTATATGAAGAGAATTATGAATGTTGAGGAAGCGAGTGAAGTATGCAAAGATAGAGTTCTCTGGCACTCTGTTCTCTCTGCCTACCCTGCAAGGGATATGGCGTGATGATATGGATGTATGTATGTACAAATTACTTTATAAAAAAATAAATTTATTATTATTTTTAATATAACTTATGGCCAGACTAATTATTATCAGGATTTATTTCTTAGCCCAATGTATTGTTTTTATAAAAAGAAAAGTAAAATAAAACCAACCGCATGATAAATCTCATCAGCGTACCAACATAACATGCCTACTTGAATTAACACCGAGCTCAAAAACATTTTACTGCTTCCTACCAGTAGCGGTTCCAAGAGCTGAAAAAAAATATATCAAGAATTGGTGAATATTGCTACTAAAATAAATATTATAAAATAAATTTAAAACAACATGTCTAACTTAGAATAAAAACACATAGAAGGATATTTCGGTACTTAAGTGTTTAAAAAAGTGAAGCCAAAAACCCTGTTAGTATGCAAGCGATTACACGAGTATACACGCCAACTACTACTATAAAATGGAACACAATGACCTTGTACACCTTGGAACGAGCCGGCGTAGAGTGACATTTCTGACACCAATTTAGTGGCGTCAAATATTGTGCGTTGTATTGGTTTCTACTCGACTTTTGACAGGAATTTGAAAACGTCATGTGGTGCTTTTGTATTATATTCGATATCTTAGTGTTTTAACGTGTTATATTAGATAATTTTGATGGCATTTTATGTAATATGAAGCGGCGGAACTACTGGGATGTAGTGAATATGATATAAAAGTGCTTTACAATGTTTTCGTTTTCCATCAAAATTCCCACAAGATACCATTAACAGTGTGGCCATTGCACTGTTAATGGCGACAATTTGACTTAGACAATGACTAACTTGAAAGACTAAAAACGTGAAAATATTTATAACTTGACACTGGCACCAATAGCTCGTATATGTAGCTGATTGCCAATATATAAGAAGAAGGTTTCTACTCGTATGTCTTATTATTCTAAGGTATCTAAGCTAAGTTTGATCGCAGTTTTTAGAAATTAAACCCTTCATGTAATCTGTAAATGTAGAGAAAATATAACTATTTGTCCATGTGCGAAATTAGTCTCTCTAGAATTTTCTCAGCCTATATATACTACATTACTTGGGCCGAGGTCACCTCTCTTCTCGTCTCATAACAGTGGCAGAAAAATTAACCTATTGTAATACGCTATTTAGACGTGTTGCTATAGGATTTATTTCAAAATTTCCTTCTCTTGAGGTGATGTTATTTATTTAAAACTTTCAGCCGTTTTTTAAAACACTTATAGAAAGAAAGGGTTAGGTTATATTTACTCCGTTATTAAGTTAGTATTCTGTAAACTCTTTTCAATGATAATATTTTTTGATTTATAAAATAAGTTTAAAGCTTATTAAATTTCTACCTAATTCATCATTCTCCTACTCTTATCTCAATTACTTGGGGTCGATACAATATGTACTCTTCTTTCATAGTACATATTGTAAAAGTTATTGGCAATAGTTTTATGACCGGCCGCCTGCCAGACGTGAACCTTCTTTGGGAATAAATTTCTACCTAATTATAACCACATTAATATTTCACCGAGATTTCGGGAGGGTCTTAACTATGGCTATAACTTTAAGTGAAAAATTATTAAGTCTAGAAGAAAAAATAACGTCTTCGACGTCTTTATAAGCCAATGAGGAGTCCTTGTAAGTAATAAACAGCTGTATTTTTTTTATTGGTTATGGTGGCAAACGAGCAAGATGCACACTTGATGATATGTGTTACTGCAGTTCATGGACCTTTGTAATACCAGGAGTATAGCTAGGCTGCTGTCTACCAAGCAAAACTCACCAAGTTTGGCCTTCCAGTAACTGGGGTACTTAGACAAATATTTTCATTCTTGCAATCATTTATACTCACTTTGTAGTAG
Organism: Lymantria monacha; assembly: GCA_905163515.2. Lineage (NCBI taxonomy): Eukaryota > Metazoa > Arthropoda > Insecta > Lepidoptera > Erebidae > Lymantria > Lymantria monacha. The sequence continues at coordinate 24,043,136 of LR991082.1, forward strand.
CATGTAGTTCATTTGTAATGAATAGTGTACTTCGACATTTAATCAATACGAAATTGATTCTTAATAATTTAAATAAGACTTACCACTATAACGAAGACTACACAGCAAATATTTACCGAACTCAACATTATATTCACGAAGTTTGACAACGAGAAAGCGTTCTCTAAATCGTTGCAGTATCTGGAATAGAAAAAAAACTGAAGTACAATAAACCACCTTAAATAGGTTATTGAAACGAACCTTTCTATAATTCAATCACGTCTCAAGCGATTGGCATTTGAAATTTAGAAATGTAAGCTACTGGGTTTTGAATAATATGAATATAATAGAGAACAAGAATAGACCTAGATAATTTGATAATTTAAAATTACCTCGATGTTTAGTTGTAATTTAATTAATGTTCTAATAATATAGTTTAATTTTCAAGTAAAATTTTTGAAGTAAAACCTTCTTTAGCGGCGTTGTGCACTTTTTTGGGACGGGTAAAAACGCGTCAGGATACGTGACCTGATCGAAAAATCGTAAGACGGAGGGAGAGTAGACCGTAGGAAAGAAAGTAATAATATATATGTGTATAATATAATATATTACATTTAATATATGTATTTATGTATGTATGTATGGTCGTACCCATTCATACTGTAGGTCTATGGGTTCACGCGCTGCCTTTCCGTCACCCCGGACCGATGGCGAGACGCATCCATAGTCCGCCAAAAAAAAAAAAAAAATGGTCGTACCCATTCATACTCCCTGGGGCACGCTTTTTATTTTCTTGTATTTGTTTGCTTTTCATAGGTTATATATAGGCATTTGTTAAGTTTTCAATTCAGTCGGCAGTCCTCGTGACTGCCGACTGAATTGAAAATTTGTATTTGTATTTTCTTGCATGTTATTTCCAGATATATGACATGCAATGCATTTCCAGATATATGACATGCAATGCATATCTTTCGACTTTAATGTATGAATATCGGCATAACTACATAGATATATGATACCTACTTATATGCATTTAACATTAGCTAATAATGAAGCAAGCTAAGCATATGCCAATTACCTACAAGGTAATTAACATATGACCTAAATTTTGAGTTATTCGCCAACAAGGCAAAAAGTCCATGTCTCTTGAGATTTTGTAGTGTATGCAAATAAGAGGCGAGTCAACAGCTAAAGTTACCCGAATATAGTTTTAATATAATTTTGATACATTTAATATAAAAAAAATGTGTAATTTCGGTTTGTAATTTGTATTATATTATCCTTCTCATACTTCTATTTAATGCAAGAACAGTTGCGGTTACCAGTAGCATATAAAATTTAACTAAAACTCTCACGTGCTTAAAGTAATTACATCCAAACCAATGTCGCAGATGCAATCAACACGAGCGACCCGGTTCCGGGCAAAAAGTGTTATTGCCTTTTTTCGTTAAGAAATTTTCAATAGTAAAGCCGAGATCTATGCTTGGTGGGCGGTAATAGCCTCGCATTAACTGAGACGAAAAACTATATTACAAAATATCAGTGTGTTTCTGCTTACTTCCTCATAGATAGTGGTTTGGGTATTTAAGAATAGAGATTCTGGTGTATTCAAATGCCTACGTAAATAGTAGAAACGTATTTACTATATATTAGAATAGGAATGTCATATCTAAATAACTTTATATATTATGTACTATACTAAAATATGAATCTTATAATACTGAAACATGCATATAATTTTATTTATTCTTATTCACGTTATGACTGCGCAAATTGCAGAGCCATAAGCTTGACCAGTTTGGCAGCAAAATGTATGCTAAAATTATTGAAAGGAGAATGAGAATGGTGTCCGATGGTTTACTGTGTGAGGCACAAGGAGGTTTCAGGAGTGGAAGGGGATGCATGGCTCCAGTGTTCTCTCTGCGCAACATTGTGGAGAAGTATCTGGCTCTAGGTCAGAGGGTATTCTGCAGTTTTGTGGATCTGGAGAGAGCATTTGACATGGTTGTACGAAAGGAACTTTGGGACATTTTACTGGAGTATGGTATTAACGGTAAACTGCTGCAGGCTGTGCAGTCCAGTTATATGGGCTGAAGAGATTGTGTGCGGCTGGATGATGGAATATCGCCTTGGTTTGACGTCAATATCGGCGTTAAACAGGGGTGCTTTCTATCAGCCAGGCTGTTTATCATATATCTGGATTAATGTCTCCAAAGTTTGGACGATATGAATGTGGGAATCCAGATGGGCGACTCAATGGTCAGTGCTCTGCTCTATGCAAATGATGCAGCCCTGCTGGCACAGTCAGCGACTGACCTGCAGACCCTAGTCGACACAATGATAGAAGATTGTAAGAAAAGGGGTCTACGCATGAATGTGAGCAAAACCAAAATAATGGTCTTTGAAAGAGATGAAGCCAGAACAGATGTAAGAGTAAAAATAGGGAATGATGTACTAGAGCAAGTGGATGAATTTGTATATCTTGGATGTGCTTTTAGCCGAAATGGAAGGTAAACCACTGATATAGGGCGATGAGTGAATGCGGGAAATAGTAAAAAGTTAATAATAAGTGAACGGAGCGTTGGGACAACTTCTCGGTAGCCACCACCTCAGCCAGAAGGCACGTGTAGTAATACATAACGCAGTGCTTGTCACAACATTACTATATGGAAGCGAGAGTTGGGTATGCAGAAAAGAGCATGAAAGCAAAATCAATGTGGTCAAAATGCGATCTCTACGGAAAATCTGTGGAGTTAGGGTGACCGACCGCATTCGTAACGACGACGTAAGAGAGCGAGTAGCTATGAAAGAGAGTATTGGTGTAAAGATGCGAAACGGAATGCTCCGATGGTTCGGACATGTGGAAAGAATGCCGAACGAACGTCTGGTTAAGAAGATATACAATGCGAAAGTGGAAGGATGTAGGTACCGGGGGAGACCGAGACTCACCTACCTAGACCAGATCGGTCATGTACTGAAGGAAGGTGGAGTCAAGAGTCTCCGAAACCGGCGAGCATGTATGAAGAGAATTATGAATGTTGAGGAAGCGAGTGAAGTATGCAAGGATAGAGTTCTCTGGCACTCTGTTCTCTCTGCCTACCCTGCAAGGTATATGGCATGATGATATGTATGTATGTATGTAAGGGCTAAAATAAAAATAGGAGATGAAAAACTTTAGGAAAGCAACCTTTTACGCGGGTGAAGCCGGGGGTAGAAGCTAGTTATTCTATAAAATAACTTACTTGACCAGGCGCTGATGTAGTTTAATATTTGCCACTATATCTTTATAATGGTCGTGATCATATGTTTCAATAGTACCCATTGCTTCAAGTCGTCTTATAAGAAGTCGTAGTAATAAGGTTATATGGCTTGCCATCGCTGAGAACAACAGATCTGAGCTTACCATTATCCAAACACATGTCTGACCTATAAGAAAGTTACAATATTACCTTATTGGTTTAGTTGCGTAGGCATACGATGAACCATTCGATTACGGTAAAGCTTAGTTCAATTTTCTCTTCAAAAATGTCTTGTTTTTAGATTTATTAACTAGATTCTATATCTAGTTAATAAATCTAATTCTTAATATACAGAGTGGAGACGTCAATACGACAATAAATGAAAACACCGTCAATACTAGTGTATAGGAGTATTTTGAAACTATTAAAAAAGTCCTCGCATGCATATTTAAAAAACAATTTTTTCAAACAAACTTTTTATCATAAATATTGAAACAAAATAGAACACCGTTTGTAAATATTAGTTCACTAATCTGTGGTCGGCACGCGAGTGACCTTGTGGTATCATATGTTACAACTTCGAAACGTAGGTAAATACATACACTTAATGTTTGGGCGTTATTCATTCTCACTCGATTATTTTATTAAAATAATCACGATAACTTTAATAATTCACTTGGTCGTTAAACTTTTAAATTTTCGATATGTGCGCCATGGACCCGAACGCACAAATTATATCGTCTTAAAATATTATTTCGAACTCTTGTTAACAGGTCGCCATTGACGGCGATGTATTTTAACTTGTCGAAAGATCGTACAATTCCTTTTTTTAAGTTCTCCACATTATCAACCTCTGTCAAATTTGCGAGAAAAATAATTTAAAATTTGTTCATCTAGGGTGACTCTTACACGCGAAGGAGCACTATCATATGGATAGTAGGGGGAGGCAGTAAGGATTGATTATCCCGTAACCTCTGGACAGCTTGCACAATAGTCCGGCCATTGGTAGTACAAACACGTGTGTTTCCATATCTCTTTCGGTACGTAGTACGTACGTATGGTTAAAGCTGCATTTCCGTGATATTCTCCATAAATTAAAATCATATCTGTATACCCGAAGCTGTGTAATTATAACGAGGCATTGTAAATGAGAAAGAAATACTATTCTAACACAAAGTAAGCGTCTAATTACGCACATTCACGTCACAGGATCACGATGGCACACTGACCTACAGACCTATTATAATAGTTTTGAACATGAGACCGAGGTCTTCTTTCATTAAGCCGCATTAGGTAGTTTTAAATTTCTCATCTAAGTCTGATGACACGGTTTATAAAGACTTAGTAATAAGGTATAATATGCATTGATTTGTATTACGTTTGGGGAAGACTTGAACTGGTAAACATGGCGATATAGTACTAGTTTCATATTAGTTTATACCGATGCGGCGCGGGAGCTCATTGATCTCTTAGTGATAGGCGAATAATTTTAATTTTTATACAGAGTGTGGAAATTGTTAATAATACAAAGTAATGTGCTGCGGCTAAACTATACGACATATTGTATTCAAAGTTTGTATACAGGCTGGGTAAGTCATCAGATACACTAGATTAAAATTATTGTCGTATGGTCGTCTCCACCTTGTATATAAATTACGTGTCACGTTGTTTGTCCGCGATGGACTCATAAAATACTTAACCGATTTTAACCAAATTTGCACAGCATGTGTAGCTTGATTCAACTTAAAAGATAGGATTGCTTAAATCTCAATTTATAGTAATATTATTTTATTGCAAATTATTTGTGTAATATTTGACAGTCAAAATCATATGTTATATCAAAAGGATTTTAAAAGATGGCGGAATCTGTTGCCTGGTTTCAGTAAGTATTTAATAGATGGCGCTATGTTAAATGTACAAACGCTTCATATAAGCTAAAATTTGTTAGAATAAACAAAAAGTATTACTGAGACTAACCTAAGCCACAGTAACGCGTGGCCCGGTCTGCTAGTATGGTTATAAATCTAAAAAAATGCTCTGATTACATTTTAAATCATATAAAGTAATATGGTTACCTATCTTCGATTTTGCCTTACATCTAAATCAGTAGTCGGCATCGGTAAAAGAGTTGTATGATTTGAGAGCATCATCATCATCTTGCTCTTATTCTAATTTATTTGGGGTTGAAGCAATATGTCTTCTCCTTCCATACAACCCTATCAGACGTCATCTCTGTGGTCACTCCTTGTCTATCCATATCATGTTTCACACAGTCCATCCATTTCTTCTTCTGTCTTCTCTTACCCCTAAAGCCATTTAACATTCATACTCAAAACTTTCCTCACAACATTACGTTCATCCTGTCTTAGCACATGTCCATACCATGTCAAGCTTTTACTCCTGAACTTGGCCGTCACTGTGGCAACTTTCAAACTTCCTCTTATGTTCATTTCTTATTTTATCTATTCTCGTCACACATGCAGTCGTCTCTCATTCATTGCATTTGTCGCCCAACATATTGATCCATACAGTACAGCAGGTCTTATTAGGATTTTATATATTTGCCCTTTAATTTAAGGGGTACTTTAGGGTCGCATGTTGTACCATGTGGCGTCACATGTTGTCGCATGTGTATGATTTGAGAGCATAACTAACTAAATGAATGATAATATTGTTTAAAATTTTACACATGGATCTAGGTATGATCAAGGATAACTATGAAAAAGGTAAAGGACTGCATATCATCGTTTACGTAATTCATCATGACAGAGAGACGAACTCGCCTCCTATCACGTGAAAATGGTGCGAGGTGAAATCTGGGTGAGTTATAACTTATACTATATTAAAAATGGAAGCGTGACTTTGTACATACATACATAGCTTCACGCCTGTTTCCCAGAGGGGTAGGCAGAGACTACGGATTGCCACAAACCACGATCCTGGCATACTTCCATCGCTTCATTCACACTCATAACAGTCTTCATGCATACTCTACGATTACGCATACTCTTAATATGACCTCTCGTCAATACATCGCTAATTTGATCCAGAAAATTATGACGAGGTCTTCCCCTTGTATTCGTCCCACTCACGCTTGCTTTATATATTTTCTTCGTCAACCTCTCTTCACTCATTCTTTCTAAGTGTCCAAACCACCTCAGCATACTCTTTTTGATCTTTGTCACTACTTCTTCATTCACACCACAGCGCTCTCTTATAACACTATTCCTAATTTTATCTTTCAGACTCACATCACACATACTACGAAGAGCTCTCATCTCTACAGCATTTATTCTACTTTCATGTCTTCTCTGCCAAATCCAACTTTCACTACCATACATGAGGGTAGGTACTAATACTCCCTTATGCACAGCTAGACGTGCCTTTTTGGACACATTTCTGCTTCTCATAAAGGTGTACAGTGCCCCATTCACCCTATTACCAGCATTTACTCTTCTTTCAACATCATTATCATTTTTACCATCTCGAGTAAATAATACACCCAAATACAAAAATTCTTTCACCTGTTCCAATTCCTCACCATTTATACTAATTTTACATTCCGTCATACATTTATCCTTTTCAAAAACCATTATTTTCGTCTTACGTACATTTACTTTCATGCCTTTTCTTTCAAAAGCTTCATGCATAGTAGTTACCATCGCCTGTAAATCCTCAGCCGACGATGCAAGTAATACCTGATCATCGGCATAAAGAAGACATTTGATAAGTAACTCATTCATTCTTAAACCACAATCATTATCTTTCAGATCTTTCAGACAACTATCCATGAATAGGTTAAACAGCCACGGTGATGCTACACATCCCTGTCTAACACCTTTAGCGTGACTTTGTAAGAAAATATATGCGTGACACCTCCGTAATTGGGACAGATAAAGTATTTCCCACAAAGTACTTTATATAACACGGTATTTCTACAGTTAAGTGACATTTATGTTTGCTGTGCCATAAATTTGATTGTGACATTGACTTCAAAATCTACATGATTTAAGCACTTTGTCTATTATGTTGTTTTGTGGCCATTTCATTTGAAAAGTTCTTAAATTTTTCCGACACTCGATGATATATAAAATAGTGTGAAAATATATGATTAATAGTTGTGTATTTTAAGAAGAAAACTCATTGATGTACAAAAACTTTTAGGCAACTTGGAGACTTCTAATATTAAATATAAATAAATGATAGATGAGAATTGGAGAAAGATAGAATTAAAATAAAATATCAAATTGTATTACAAAATATAGACTAAAATAAATAACAAACGTAATAAGTTTACGCAAGAAGAGTGTGTAAGAGAAAAGTATGCAGAGGATGTCCGAGAACGGCTGACGATGGCAAGCCAGCCGCAATCGGACATTGAAGAAAGCTGGAGAGTATTGAAAGAGAGTATGGTAGATACAGCGAAAGAAGTATGTGGAAGTTCAAAGAAGCATAGAAAAACATATGGTGATGCATGGTGGGATGCGGAAGTGGCAGCTTCCGTAGAGCAAAAGAAGAAAGCGTGGCTGGACTATGTCTCTTCTTTGAATCTGAATGACAGTATGACTGAACAGAAGAAAGAAATATATCGGCAATGTAAGAATGACACCAAGGCCTTAGTGAAAGAGAAACGTGATAGAGCAAGTATGAGTGCAGAAGATAGGCTGACTAAAAACTTCAAGGGTAACACCAAACTCTTTTGGAGGGAGGTGAAGAAGTCTCGGGGTGGTTGGTCAGCCTTCAGAATGAATAAAATAAGGTCTAAAGGTGTAGACATTCTTACACAAACACAAGACGTGTTAAGCCGATGGAGTGAATATTTTGGCGATATGTATGCGGATGCTACGGTTGGCGCCGGTGTTGCATGTGGTTTAGTAGATCAACATTCGGCAACGGCATTCCTCCGATGGCATCAGTATGGATGAAGTTGAATGGGCGATAAGAAGTTTGAAAAATGGTAAGGCAGCGGGCATTGATATGGTGTCTGCCGAGATGATCAAGCTTGGTGGCTCCTGTGTCTGGGAGGCATTCCTGTTGCTCCTCAATTTATGTTGGGGCTCGGGTGACTTCCTTGACTGTACGTTTTCAGCGATCATTTCTCCCACGCACGTGCAAGATCTGGATTGAACTACCTGCTGCTGTGTTTCCCGAGCGCTATGACATATCCTTTTTCAAACGTGGTTTAAGAAGAGCACTTTCTTTAAGGTAGGCAACGGCCTAGATGTGCCCCTGGTGTTGTTAAAGTCCATGTGCAGTAGTACTACTACTACCATAATATGTGTTGCTTGCTCGTTTGTGGCATGTGCAATAAAATAAAAACAATTTTTCTGAGACTTCGTGTAAGTTGTGTCTGTTATTTTTATGTTTGTAGTATGGAGGACTTGGTAAATGCAATAAAAGAATTTGTCCTTTAGCACCTAATAATACACTTAACTATAGTTTTGGTCACAACTACTATTAACCCAAACACTAATTTGGGCGTCGTAAAAATCAAACAACCGAATTAGCACTAATTTCACTTAAGAGTCATCCGGTCAATGAATATGTTCTTAAAAAGGGTTAACGTTAGGCTACATTGTCATTAAATTTACGGCTGTGTTCTTTGGTCTAAAGTTCTAGTCAGCTTTTACAACATACACGATTTTTTATTTTAGTAGTATTCATTGTCGCTCTTGAAGTACTATGTAGCTAATGCTAATACTTGAATAAAGATTATGCAGAGTAGCCTTGAGCCCAACAGTGCGAAATATACCATCTGACAAGGGAGAAAATGTATAGGTAAGTGATATCTATATATATCTATATATATATGTGTATATATATATATATATATATATATATATATATATATATATATATATATATATATATATATATCTCTCATTTTCTATAGTCATATCAGGTCAGTTATTAACGAGCATGTACCGAGGCGTCAGTCTAGACATAATCGTTATCCTATTTGGTACACTCGTGAATTAATTAATATTTTTAAGGTTAAAAATAAGTTGAGACATAAATTTCATAAATTTAAAAACCCGAGGGATAAACTAGAATATGATAATATAAAAAAAGTATGTGATAAAGTTCAACGTAATTGTTATAAAAGATATATAATACAATAGAAAGCAACCTCAATAAAAATCCTAAGTTATTCTGGAACTTTATAAAGCATAAAAAATCATCTTCTAGCTTTTTACCTTCAATAATGCATAGTAGTAATGAAAACTACTCAGGAAACTGCACCGATATTGCAAATCTTTTTGCATCTCATTTCAGTGATATATATAAAAACACTTATGGTAATTCTGGACCTTCTACTATAATTGTTTATGTATCAACGTGTGATAAATTAGCTTACTTAAATTTCAGTGAAAAAGGCATTCGATCTCATTTGGAGAGACTGAATCCGAACAAAGGAACAGGTCCAGATGGCATTCCACCTTTTTTCATAAAAAAATGTGCATCATCACTTGCAAAGCCTCTTAATGCAATTTTAATTAAATCTTTTGAAACAGGTGTATTTCCTATTGAGTGGAAACGTGCACGTATTGTTCCAATCTTAAAGAAAGGCGACAAGAGTAATGTTAAAATTACAGACCTATATCTGTTTTATCTTTGGTTACGCCAGATTAGCATGTCTTTATTAATTATGTTTTGGTGCTTATCCATATATCCTATTAACCTACCCTACATACTTACACTTGCCCGCGATATGAATATACGCCGGGTAATGCCGAACGGACAATGAGTCGAGGCGGTGTTGCTCCGTGTTTGGTGTTCGCTTTAATACATTGTGTGTTACATAAACTCTAATATATTCACCGGATTCATTGTGGATAACGTGTGAACTATTCTACATAACATATGATCGCGCCAAAAAACATTAATCGGGTATGTGCATTGTGCTTGTCGCGGGTCGTTATATGAATTTATGTTGCCGACTGCCTGCGAACGGGAAGAAATCGTCAAAGGTTATAAGTAATCCCTTTAATTTTCTATCCTGTTATATTTGTCGCACCAGGTTAATTTGAAATTAAAAAATACAGTCCACTCATCGATCTTGGGGCCTTTTCGTCCCACATAATAATCTGGCGCCATCATTATTTGTGGCCCTTCGGCCGGACGTTCATTGTGATCGTCCACCACGGGTTTGCAACCACCCTCCCTTATTAGAATACTCTCATGGCTCTAATAAGTGAATTATATTCATTGCGAATGTAATTATATTTTATAGAAATAGCGTAACATTGTGTCACCTACTTTCTTGCCTAAGATATTGGCGTATATAGTTCGTGGCATTGAGCCACTTATCCCTAGCTAGATATAATATTTATCTACGCATATATATTTAATAAGTATTATAGCATTTTAAATATATTTTATAATAATAATCTATTAACTATATTAATACCCACCCGATATTGCATCGTCTGGTTTTCGTAGCCTAAAATATTGGCAAATATCGTTATTGGCATTGCGCTAACTATTTCCATAGTTAGATAAACTATTCATCTACGCATATTAATATATATTATATATAAATATTACTGTATTTAATTATAATTAACAAAAATAAAAAATATTTCATTGTAATCTGCTAGTACCCTCGTACGTAATAAAATAAAACGGCCTACGTGACTCGGCAACTCGAGCGCAGCTCGATTTACCCGATAGCGCAGCGGTTTAGTGCGACGACTGTCGCTCGATAATTTGATTAATTCATAATTTTATATTCATTAATTATATTTTTTTTTTATTTTTGTTTACAATAAAATTATTTTAGTGCCATCATAATGCCGCCGAAAAAAGACAGTAAGTCTGATGGAAGCTCAGATTATGATGACGCACTTCAAGATACTACTTTATCTATTTTACTTGCTAAGCGCGAGGCAATATTCGGTATTGTTCAGAATATCTTTGATCTATCTTCTGAGTCCGATATTAGTACGGACGTCGTAAAAAGGGAACGTTTTCTCGATGAATCCTCACAGATTGATTCGTTGCGTAATGAATTTGAAGTAATTTTAGATGAATATAATTCTTATTTATTAAAAATAAATCCAACTACAAAACCTAACTACAAAAGTCTGTATGCATTTGAGACTTTGTATAGCAGGATTAAACGAGTTCAATCACTATACTCGCCTTCTACATCACTGGATAAGCAGTTCGCAACTGCTGCACTGCTAAAGGCCAAGCCTAAACTACCTCCTATACAGATTTCTGAATTTGACGGTGACATAAAATCATGGCAGATGTTCTACGCGACTTACAAGTCTGTAGTACACGAAATTCCCTCTCTCACAGATGCCGAAAAATTATTTTACCATATACCTAAGTTAACGGGCAAGGCTAAAATGGTAATCGCAGGCATTTCTCCATGTGCAGAAAATTACGAATTAATTTTACAAACGTTAATAAATAAATATGATGATAAGCGAATGTTAGTTTCTGCTTATTTAAATGAAATGTTTAATTTTAAAACTTTTCAAATCGCTTCCGCTGTCAACTTTGAGTCTTTTAATGATCATTTTGTTAGCGCAGTTAGCGCATTAAAGAATTTGAAATTAGATAACCTAGCTGATCTCATCATACTTCATATTGCATTAAAGAAGATAGACTCAGAGTCGGTCCGCGCATTTGAAACAAAATACGGTAGTAAAATGCCTACTTTCGACGTGTTTGTTGACTTTATCACAACTCGTGCTAAGGTATTTGAACGTACTAGTACTACATCTAACTCAAACCTAGTTCATAAAATTAAAAATATTAAAAGTTTCCATTCTAGTTCTTCTGGCACTGCGCCGAAGTATCAAACTTATATAAGCACAGTTAATAAATCCACTCATAAGTGTTTATGTACAAATATAATACATACACATCTCTTTAAGTGTAGTGATTTTAATAAATTAAATTCTCACGAACGTTTTAAATGTGTTAAAGAGAATAATGCATGTGTCAATTGTCTAGCTCTTAATCATAGGGTTTCTAATTGTCCCAGCACCTCTCGTTGTAGGGTCTGTGCTCAAAAACATCACTCTGTTCTGCATTTCGAACGTCCGGGACGTAACCCCAGCGGTGCGTCTAAGCCGACAGCCCCTGCGCTCGCGTCCAGTACAGACATGTTATCGCCTCTGCAGTCGCGCGCTAATGAGTCGCCCAGCGCCGGCGGGACCGCGACGTCGACGCGAGTTCGTAGCGAACGCTCAGATGTTGCATTGTGCACAACGAATATAGAAAATGATTCTCGCTTATCACTGCATAATACGATCGTAAATAATAAACAAACAATTATTTTATTGTCAACTGTGCAGGTTGCCGTATACGATGCTATCGGCAATCGTCATATTATTCGTGCTTTATTAGATTCCGCATCACAAAGCCATTTCATTACGAAAGATTGTTGTAATCGGTTAGGTCTACAGGTTAAAAACACTGAACGTACTATAGTGCAGGGGTTCGGTGGGACCGAGAAAATTATTCAAACTAATACGATTGATTTAAAATTTTATTCTCGTTTCGACGACTAACAAAATTGACGCTTTAATAGGAGCTTCCCTATTTCCTCATTTGCTACTCCCCGACGATGTTCACACATCACGTGATCTGTCGGCGCCTGCTGCATTGCGCACAGTCCTCGGTTTCGTACTTATGGGTCCCGCACCCACGATACCTACTGTAAATACTTATTCGGCCCTGACATGTTGCCTCGCTCAGGAGTCGAACGCTATTGACTCTCTAGTCAGGCGTTTCTGGGAACTTGAAGAGATCCCTACCGCTCCCGTTCAGCACCCAGCTGATGCTGAATGTGAATATTTTTATAGATCACCTACTACACGTGATCCCTCTAACGGCAGATACACTGTCGGCCTGCCCTTTAAGGACGATGTTTACTCCTTAGGCAATTCCATAGATACAGCTCGTAAACGTTTCATATGCCTCGAGAGAAAGCTCGAAGCTTCATCTAAGTTGAGGTTGGCATATGATGACGTCATAAGAGATTATTTATCTTGCTAACGATTATATATCTATAGCACCTCCGTATGATCCTAAGGACCCTGTTCCGATTTACGTGATTCCTCATCACGGAGTCATACGCGAGGATAAATCATCGACTAAGCTCCGCATAGTGCTGGATGCCAGTAGCCGCTCCACTTCTGGACGGTCTTTAAATAATATTTTACACTCGGGTCCGAACTTGCAAGGCGATCTATTTAGAATCATATTGAATTTTCGTCTACATGCCGTCGCAATGACTGCAGATTGTCGCCAGCAGTTCTTGCAAATAACTATGCGCGAAGCTGACCGTCGCTATCAGCGTTTTTTATATCGTTTTAACCCGCAAGACCCACTTGTGCTATACCAATTCAATCGTGTATGCTTCGGTTTGTCGTACAGTCCATACCATGCATTGCGCACCGTGAGACAGCTTATCGATGATGACGGCACGATGTATCCACTTGCGAGTAGTATTATACTACCATCGCTATATATGGATGACATCGCCTTCTCGCTCCCAAGTGAGCGTGAGGCTATTATTGTATCAAAGCAGATGATTGATTTATTCAAGGGAGCACAATGGGATTTAGTTAAGTGGAATAGTAACTCTCGCACGGTGTTAGATGATCTCCCTGACTCTCATAAACTACCCACCGAGGCAGAGTTTGACAAAACCGTGCAACACAAAATACTTGGCTTGCATTGGTCAACAGAACATGATACGTTCTATTTTAAAATTACTCCTCCTGATAATATGGCGTGCACTAAGCGCTCCATCTTGTCAAGTGTGGCTCGTCTGTGGGACATAATGGGCTTTGTTGCTCCCACAATCGTATACGCCAAAATATTAATTAAAATGCTTTGGCAGCTTAACTTAGATTGGGATACTGTTGCTCCACCGCACATCATTAAGATGTGGCCACAATTTTGCGATGAATTACCTGCATTAAATAAACTTCATATACCACGTCACGTGGGTGTATACGAAAACTCCGAGTTTATCCTATTGGGCTTTGCCGAAGCCAGTCTCGCAGCTTATGGTGCTGTAGTCTATCTACACGTTAGTTCGTCCGCTGGCAACTCGGTTCGCCTTGTTTGCGCAAAAAGTAAGGTTGCACCGACAAAGTCACACTCAATTGCTCGCCTGGAGTTGTTGGGTGGCGTTCTATTGTCGAAACTTCTTCGAACAGTGCAAGATAATTATGCCAAGCGCATCGTAATCAAAGCCACGTATTGGATACAAGGTTCATTCCACTGCTCTGGAATCGAGATCTCAGAAGATATTATATCTAGAGGAGTTACTTCTGAGAAACTTGTCTCATATCCTTTGCGGCTTCATGGTCCACCACCATGGGTTTCATTATATGCTTCTCCATGAACTCTTAAGAGTCTTCAGTCTACTGCAGACATACTTGAACTGAAGGTTGTGATCACCTTTTGCACACCTTCAAAGCAGTGTGCTTTGTACAAACTTGCTCTACGTAATTCTCCGTGGTGTAAGCTTATTTATTTAATTGTTTATATAATTAAGTATACGGAATTAATTTTCGTTATTCCTATCACTTTAGGAACTGTCATGCGAATAATTCAAGTCAATGTGCCTTCTTTAACTTGGCTTTTAGCAGTTGTAGACAAGGTGCATCCTGCGAAGGATGGTGTCATACGCGTAGCGACTGTGAGGATTGGTGGGAGAACGTATCTTCGTCCAGTTGTTCGTTTACGTCCTCTTCCAACACAATAAGTACTAAATATTGCTTCGTAGTTTAATATTAAGTTATTACGTAAGTTATAAATAAGTTTATGTTATATTATACATCCTATATGTTTTATTTTAATTATTTTCATATAGTTATCGTAGCTCTACGTATATATATTCTTAACTATACGCATTGAGCGTCACACGTAGTGCTCATTTATATATGTATATTTTTCATCTTATGAGAGTTTTCTTAAAGGTGACCCTTTAAGGGCGGGTGGATGGTTACGCCAGATTAGCATGTCTTTATTAATTATGTTTTGGTGCTTATCCATATATCTTATTAACCTACCCTACATACTTACACTTGCCCGCAATGTGAATATACGCCGGGTAATGCCGAACGGACAGTGAGTCGAGGCGGATGTGCTCCGTGTTTGTTGTTCGCTTTAATACATTGTGTGTTACATAAACTCTAATATATTCACCGGATTCATTGTGGATAACGTGTGAACTATTCTACATAACATATGATCGCGCCAAAAAACATTAATCGGGTGTGTGCATTGTGCTTGTCGCGGTCGTTATACGAATTTATGTTGCCGACTGCCTGCGAACGGGAAGAAATCGTCAAAGGTTGTAAGTAATCCCTTTAATTTCCTATCCTGTTATATTTGTCGCACCAGGTTAATTTTAAATTAAAATATACAGTCCACTTATCGATCTTGGGGCCTTTTCGTCCTACATAAAAATCTGGCGCCATCAATCTTCTTTCTGCAAAGTTTTTGAAAGCATTTTTTGTGCTGTAATAACAAAACACACCAAATCCCATATAAGGACAGAACAACATGGTTTTCAAGAGAATAAATCATCATAACTAACCTTGATCCCTACATATCTCTTGTAATAGATGGCATGGATAACAACATACAAATGGACTCTATATATACAGATTTCGCTAGCGCTTTTGATCTCGATCACAAAATTTTGATTAAAAAGCTATATAACCAATATGGGATCTGCAGTAATGTGTTGAGCTGGTTTAGATCATATCTAAAAAACCGTAAACAGACTGTAGTTGTCGGTGGCTATGAATCTAAGAGCTATATTGCTTATTATGGTGTTCCTCAAGGCTCACATTTAGGACCGATATTATTTCTTCTATTCATCAACGATATTATTGAGCAGGTACATCATTGTCACTGCTTTCTCTTCGCAGATGATATGAAATTGCTACGACAAATTAAATCACCTTTAGATGTAGAATTAATGCAAGCTGATTTAGATCGAATTTATAAATAGTGTTGCACTAATAAAATGAAGCTTAATGCCACAAAATGTAAGCATATACAATTCACTAAAAAAAGAAAGGTCTTAGATACTAATTTTTATATCAACAATGAGAGCATTAGTGTCGTTACTGAAATTCGTGAATTACGTATAATTCGTGATTCTAAATTAAAATTCCGTCCACAACATAATAACATGATCCAAAAAGCTGCTAAAATGTTAGGTTTCATCAAGCGCAATACGAAACACTTTAAGCACAGTGCATCTAAAATACTTTTATTTAATACGTTAGTAAGAAGTGTACTTGAATTCGGAAGCGTTATATGGAATCCCAATTATACAGTTCACTCGGACAGATTAGAATCTATACAAAGGTCGTTTACAAGATACTTAGCGTTTCATACTAATGGCATTAGATCCAGATGCTCTTATAGTGAAAGGCTATCTTTCTTTAAAATGTGTAACTTAAAACGACGCCGACGTATGTTAGATTTAATGTTTCTTCAGAATGTAATCAAATGGTCTTACACATATCCAGACCTTCTTGACCGCATATCAATAAATGTTCCAAAGCTTAATTCTCGACAAAGGAATATTCCTTTTTTCTATATTCCTAGGTGTAAAACTAATCTTGGCATGAACTCTCCTATCTCAAGAGTAACGTCTACTTATAATAATTGGTGGAAAATCTTAGGCCTTGATATTTTCCACGATCAGCCTACAAGATTTAAAAAAAAGTTACTTAATTCATATTTTTTTATTATTAGTACTGTTGCTATATCTCTTAAAGGTTCACTTCATTGGTTAGTTAGGAAATATGGTTATTTTATAATATTATGCATGTTTTACAAATTCTAGTCGCTAATTTTTACGCATTACTTACATCTTACTTATATTATAAATTATTTTTCTATATAACTAACTACATACTTATCTTAGATTTTACTTACCTTCTAATTATTTCTACTCGTTATTTTATTTATTAGGTAATTAATTAATACTTTCTTTTTATCTCTAACATTAATTTACGCATTATAATATATTCCTAAATGTTGTGCACATCTATAATTGATATAAACAGCAGTTTAAAGGCACTGGAATGATCTTAGCATATGTTAGTGTTTATGTCGTAGATGAGCCTTATATAAATAAATAAATAAATATCTCACCAGCAAACATCTCAAAGATATAAACGAAGACGTGTGCAATAGGTTGATGTTTATCAAAAGGATACCACGACAGCCAGATGAAACCAATTTTTGCATCTTCACCCATCAGCATATTAAATAAATAATTAACTATTGGGGTCAGATTATATAACCAGACGCCGAATACATTTACGCCAAAGTACCCTGAAAATGATAAATTTATTTTAGTAAGCAATTCAATAAATATAATAAAAAAAAAATTGTGTTTTGCGTGTGTTCCTTTTTTATAATTTATTAATAAACTTTACTAGAGACAAAAAGATACCATTATGGACAGATATGATAAGCCTGAAATACACCTGTGCCTAGTTGATCCACACAACTTCGTTCACGTTATATCAGAGAGACAGAAAGAAGATTAAAAAGAGTTAGTCATAGGCATTTATAACGTGCAGCACTCACAACAGAAACTCTCAAAAGTAATAATTTTCCCCATTTTTGCAATATTGGTCATTCGACACTCGGCCTCTATTAGTCAAAGCGTCATGTTATATAGGATATGCCATATAGTCTTCTATAATCCTTACTAATATCATAAATTCGAAAGTAACTCTGTCTGTCGCTCTTTCACGCCAAAACTACTGAACCGATGTAAATGAAATTTGGTACACAGATAGTCTAGAGTCTGATAAAGGACATATGCTACTTTTTAATGCAAAAAAGAGTTGTAAAGAGGGATGAAAAGTTGTAAGGAAGTATCGTCATTTTTAAAGCCAGAAGCTTGAAACTTATTTTTAGGCTATTGATTAGATATAAATAAATATTAACATGTTGTAAAAAATTACCCTTAAGGGGTAAAATAAAAATAGGGAATGGAAAACTTTAAGAAAGTAAACTGTTACGCGGGCGAAGCCGCGGGCAGAAGCTATTGTATTATAATTGAAAATATTAAAGATCAACAGTTATTTACCAACAGTAACCATGGTAGTGGTTACTATAACAACCGTTAAAATGGCTATGGTTACATAAACATCGTTTGCTATCGCAATGGTTACAATGGCAAAGGCTATCAAGTCATTGTATTATTTTATATTGTTGTTAAAAAAATATTTTAGATAGCATTTTCGTAAAATCCGTTCTTACTACGTTGCGAAAGGAGGATCTATAAAATATATGAAATATTTTCCGTGTGGTGACGGAGTAAGAATACAATTCACCACCCCTATCTTACCCGTGGGTGATCGTACGAGACGACTAAGGGATATAAAACGCATATGACATCTATGCGAGAGAAGGAAACCTCGAAACAAAACCCTGTACCAACACGTCTGACCAGCGTGGTATAGTAGGTCAATTACCCTCCCATTATGGAGGAGGCTCGAGCCCAACAGTGGGACATATATGAGCTGAGATGATGATGATATGAAGTAGGTAAATCGGATCTAAGGTCTCATCGCAATTTCAGCTTCATTACAAAAAAATTTGGTAGCCTTGGGGTTAAAATTTTCTACTATTAAGAAAAGATGAACACATATACACAAGAAAAGCAACTTATCTACAAGCGTCGGCACAACGAGTAATATAGATATAATACCAACACCAGTGTGTCATACGCAGCGCGTGAAGGCTTTTATTTTTAATGTTTTGCGCTTCCTCTTCGAGTGGGGACATCGGCCAAATACTTGCCAACTCATCCAATAATTCTTTAAACACGTCCTTTTTGTACCACAATACAAACACTTTTGTTATACCTGTAAGGTAAAGAAATATGTATTAAATATTGCTTTAATAAATATAGAGTGCAAAATAATATTAAAATAACATCTTTCAGAGCTTTTGATGCGGCGTAGGCACGAGTACCTGTGTCTCATGACGCTCTAGCTGAGGTCATGGGTGGATGGAACGATGATTAGCCCGCCACCCACAGAGGCCTACCGCGCGAGGGCGATGCCCCGAAAACACTGTTGTTTGTTGCTGGGGCGTCGATGGAGTTAATACCTGAAAGGGTAACCCACCGGGCTGGTCACGGATGTCAAGGAAGCGGTGCACTGGTACCGCTGGGTCACTCCAATGGTTATGGGGACGGATCACGGTGGGCTATGGGGCCGCACGCCACTATTCCGTCGCCCTGATAGAATGGGCGGGGTGTGTCCAGACCATAGGATGCCCGAAAAAATAAGTGTATTTTGATAGAATGGCTCCATTTCATGATTTACTTAAAACGCTTTAGATTAATTTACTCTATACCAAAATTGAAATATCTAAACAGCAAGTTGTATCCTGAGAAAGGCAAATCTTTTTGAAAGTACATGGAGCAGACATATAGCTAGACAACTGAGACAATTCATACTTTAACATGGTTACTTACTTAAGGCACCGTAGCCAAAAGTATGAAAAAGTGGAACAACATCTTCAACTCGTGGCGAATTAGACAACGTGAGACCTATGTACACGATTTCACTGAACACGTGGTAGCAAATACCGCAGACAGATAATATAAACATAATTTTCTGACTAAAGTATGCCAATACTGTTTCGGAGTTTTTGAAAGAGAGTCCGATACGTCGCATACAGAATGCGCTTAGAATCAAAGATTCATCAATTTCTCGTTTCGCTTGTTCTATTGTTGATTCAGACATTTTCGCTAATAACCCTTTGTTTAAGGAAAGTCACGGACGCTTTGGCTCGAATAAAACCCGGCGAGTATAAGTAGAGTGTGACGCCGATGAATAGTTTATAATTTTAAGTGTTGATTGTAGGGCGTGCATGATAAGTTTAAAATGCCGACATTTAACAGACATTTTGTAAAAGTTTGTGTATAAATTAACTAGATTTTCCTTGAATTGTATTTGAAAAGAATTTATTATGCATAAGATGTCGAATACTATCATGAATTATAAGTAATATTTGGCGTGTTCGTAGATATACAAAATCATCTTGCCATTACAGTCCATATGTGTGCTACTGTCAGAAATGTCTTCTTTAATCTGGAAGGGAAATTAGCTGGCCACACGTTTATAGCCTTTTTTTGGGGACTAGCTATGGTATAGTCTCGCCCCACCCGATCCTTTCGGGGAGGGGGTGGCGAGCATCCCCATAATCTGCCCTGCACGCACCTCTCTGCGCCATGCGGGTGGGTCACCGGTACCCCGTCTTTGTCTTCGATGACCCGTCCGGTGGGTTGCCCTTTCGGGTATCATCTCGAGTCCTCATGGGGTCGGCTTTTCCTCGGCTGACGGACTAATTACTGGTCCAGTCACCCGCAGCCTCGGCTAGAGCATGAGAAGTAGGTATTCGTTCCTGTGCCACCCGATGCGCAGATGCGTGGTGGAGCGTGTCACGTTCCCGGGCCGGGCGGGCCACCGAAGACAAAGACCGGCTTCCGGTGGCCCGCTCGCTCAGCGAAGAGATGTACATGTAGGGCGGGTCTATGGGGTCGCGCACCGCTTCTTCTGTCGCCACGGACGGATGTAGTGGGGTGTGATCACTCCATAGCCCGCCACCTCAAAAAACAAAAAACCTACGCTGCGAAAGGTGTAGGTACCTTTTTTTTTTTTTTTCTCGCTGTGGAAACGCATTTACGCGCTATCCCCCGCCTGTGACAGACGGGGGGGAGTGTGGGACTCACCGGCCAACTGAACAGTCCGACCGGAATACCCATTAAAACCACAGCGGCCCCTTCCGCGCTTTTACGGGACGCCGGAGAGATCGTCTACTGACATTCGATCCCCGACGCCCCACGCTTGGCCTTCTGGCCACGCCCTGTCACCATTCAAGGCGGCGGAAGGAGGTGCGCATACCGGCGCCTCCTCCTCCCTGGCCGCCGCCGGCGGAGCGAGTCTGCGGACGCGATTGCCTCGCGTGCCCGCTCCACGGCCTCCTTTTTAGAGATGACCTCTTCACAGAAGGAGGCCATCGACGACCAGCATCTGTCGCTGCCAAGCATCTTCGAGATGATAGTCGGCAGCGACAGGTCTCCCCCAATGACCGACGACAGGACGTGGCGCTGGGGCCCCCAGGCGGGGCATATCTCCAGAGTGTGACGCGCATCGTCTACTGACGCGCCACACTCGTGACATCCTGGGGCCCCTTCTCTTCCAATTCTGTGCAGGTACTTACCGAAGACCCCGTGTCCGGTAAGCACCTGCACCATCCTAAAGCTTAGGCTGCCGTGCCTTCTATTAATCCAGCGGTGGAGATGCGGCGCAACCGCCTCCACAGTCCCCCGCCCTGCTACGGGGGACTCCAGTTCTTCTCTCCACCCCCGGATGACTCCCCTTCGGGCCACTTCCAGTGCTCTGCCCAGTCCCCTTACGGAGTCTTGCTCGTCGTCGGCTCGCGCCGCGACGCGAAGCCGGTAGGCCTCAGCCAGTGCCTCAGCCACAAGTGGCCAAGGCGGATCGCCCGCCAGCAATATTGCCGCAGTCCACGACACCGTACGATAGCCCCTGATAACCCTCACCGCCATGGCCCTCTGCGGACGTCGCAAAAGAGCCCTGTTGCAGGTGGTGAGGGAGTCCGCCCAAATAGGGGCACCATACAGCGCCATGGACCGCACGACTCCGGCGTATAGACACCGGCAGGACGACCCGGGACTGCCAGTGTTTGGCAGAAGCCTACCTAGCGCCGCAGCTGTTTTAACGAGCCTCGGAGCGAGCTGGGCAAAGTGTGGCCCGAAATTCCATTTAGAATCAAGGTGCAGACCCAAATATTTCATTTGGGCCCGCACCGGCACGGCAACCCCAGACACGCCGATGTGTGCTCCTCGGGGGGGACCTCGACGTGGGCCATGAAATAGGAGGGCCTCGGTTTTCTCCACCGAGACCCTCAGGCCCAACATACCGATCCGGCCCACGACGAGCGCAACCTCCTCCCCTGCCAATCGGGCAGCCCCCTGGAAGTCGGGTCTTCTCACCGTAACGAGGGTATCATCCGCATAGCAAATGACACCCATCCCGGGGAGAAGCCGACCCCGTAGGAGCCAGTCGAATCCGACATTCCACAGGATCGGACCGAGAACCGAACCCTGTGGAACGCCGCACTCCACCCGATGGCGATGAATGCGCCCGTCGCCCCGCTCCCAGAGCACGTACCTTCCCTCGAGGTACGCCTCCAACAGCCTCCGGAGATACGGAGGTACCCCATGATACCGGAGCGCCTCCTTTAGCGTCTCATGCGGGAGGCTGTTGAAGGCGTTCTTTATGTCGAGCGAAACTGCCAGGAGGACTTCCTTATTGGCCACCGCGTCGGTGACCAAAGACTTCAGGGCGGCCAGCGCATCAATAGTAGATCGGCCGCTCCTGAATCCATATTGTTTCTGCGACAGTCCCTCGACTCGAACAATTTGGCCGTCTCGTCCAGCAGCACCAGCGGTCTGTATGCGGAAGAGGAGTCTACTGGACGACCCTCCTTCCGCAGCAAGCAGAGCTTGCCCCACTTCCATTGCTCCGGGAACTGCCCAGACCTCAAGCACGCATTGAGCAGTTCCCGGAGCTCACCCTTGAGGTATTCAGCGGCGACGCCGAGCACAAGCCCCGGAACGCCGTCCGGACCAGGCGATTGCCGCTTCCCACGAAGTCGGGAGAGGGTCATTTCCATTTCTCGGTCGGTGATGAGTGGGATAGAAGTTTCCACCTCCACCACCGACCGAGGAGCCATTCGGGGGGGAACGTGTCCCACGGAGCATGGGAACAGTTCCCTCATGAGCCCCGACAGAAGACCCATATCCATTGACTCGATGATGGGGGCGCCACAGTCACGGAGCTTATTCCGCACCCGTGGATATGGGCGTCCCCACGGATCTCTGTCAAGGCCCGCAAGTAGCTCCTCACGGGCCCTCTCCTTCGCCTGGCTGATGGTCAGCTGCAAAGCCTTCTTCCTGGTCTTATACTCCGTCCACAGTTGACCCTCAAGGACGTTATCCCGGTTAGCCCGCTGTCGGCATCGGACGTAGGCGCACCGCGCACGGTTAGAGGCCACCCGAAGATTGGCAATCTCGGGCGACCACCAATATACTTGACGACGCGGCGGTCTCCGCCGAGCCCTCGGCATCGCCGCATCACAAATCGCCTCAAGGGCACTCCTTATGTAGCCTGCAAGCCCTTCCACATCTGTGGGAAGCCGTCCTGCCCCGCCCCAGCGTTGCACTATGGCAGACTGCTGGGCTATTTCAGGATCGAATTGGCCTAGGGCCCATTTTGGGAGTCCACCCCTTCTGCCGCGCCGGGGCTCTGGTGATCCCCTGGGGGCGGAGATCTCAAATCGCACGTAACGATGGTCCGAGAGAGTCTCCACCCCTTCTTCCACTCTCCAGTCGCTCACCCAGCGAGCAACACTAGGGCTGGCGAACGATAGATCCACCACGGACCCTCCCCGATGTCGCACGCAGGTCTGAACCGTCCCTCTGTTCAGGAGGGACAGACCGGAGAATAAAGACCAGCTCTCGACGGCCGTGCCCTTGGCGTTTGTGGCGGGGTTCCCCCACGCACGAGACTTTGCATTGAAGTCGCCGAGGACAATAATTCTCCTCCGCGACTGACGGCGAATCGCGGCACTGACGGAGTCTAAGAATAACTCGAACTCCGAGGTGTAGGTACCTATAAAATATTGAAAGTAAATTAGATTTATGGTTTCACGAATGTGATAAAAGACGATTAAAGGATAATCTGCGTATAACAAGCAAGAGAAAGAAAGCTCGAAATAAAACCTTATACCAGCTTGTCTGACAAACGTGGTATAGTAGGTCTATATTCCTTTTATTATGGAAGAAGATTAAGCCCAACAGTGGAACGTTTATGGGATGAGATGATGATGTTCCATGGTCGTTTTAAATGGTAGCCGCAAAAAAGTATGAATTGGTGATAACATTAGATTATTACCTCGTTACCACACCGAAAATATATTCCAAATTTATCTATAGTAAAGCTGAAGAGTTTCCAGCCCGCTCATCTCAGATGAGACACTATCAGTCTAAATGTTTTTTTTTTAATTTGCTTTGCTTGCTTTTTATGAAATTTATTAATTTTGTTTTGCTTGCTTTTTACGAAATTGATTAATTTTTCTTTGTTTGTTTTTTATGAAATTTAGTCATTTTGCTTTCGTTATAAATTAAACAAAGTCAAGAGTCTCCGAAACCGGCGAGCGTGTATGAAGAGAATTATGAATGTTGAGAAAGCGAGTGAAGTATGCAAAGATAGAGTTCTCTGGCACTCTGTTCTCTCTGCCTACCCTGCAAGGGATATGGCGTGATGATATGTATGTATGTATGTATAAATTAAACGCTCGCAAATTCGATCGAGTTCAAACTTTGTACAATTGCTTGCTACAAAAAGATATTTCTAAAGTAACAAATATAAAACGTTATCTAGTTGATTAATTATAAAATATTTTGCTTCATTGGTATCAGATTTGATGTAGAAATTCAAGTTTGTAATTGTAATCGCTTAGATATGGTTTCATTTTAACATTATTTATAGCTAGATAATGTATAAATAAAAATATTTTTTGATCAGCGTTCGCCATATCTTTTTCTGCGTCATGAATAGGTATTTCCTGTGGGTGAACTTACTTATTGAACTTTATATGAGTATTATAGAGAATAATGCATTTGACGATCCGTCTTTCTCTCACCTTTCTAGGTAATATTAATATTTGATTACTATCTACGTAATTGTCATTTGGTACGACCGCGAAAAAGACCGAAATTGGTAATTGCTTTTTTTATATAATGTTTTATGTTGAATTTTCATAAAATATTAAACATTTCTAATAAAATATTTTATAATAAATGGCCTAGTAAAGAAGACAGTAATGTGAGTTACAATTTGGCTATCACACGCCCACCCACACTAGCCTAATTAGCAATGCTGTGGATTTTCAATACTACATGTATTGAAAATAGAGATCACGTGTGATAATAATTTTTCGCTCGGAAATATTTTTTTTTATAAATAGCCTAGTATGTTTTGGATTTAAAATAACCATTTATAAATAATATGAGAAAATATTCCAAATCTATAACAACACATGGCAGAATTTATTTTAATTGTTGCACCATCCGTGGCATCAATGCATCAAGTGCAAATGTGTCTAACATATGTATGTGCACACTATTCGCGTATATAAAGGCGTGAGATTACGTATAAAAAAGCCACTTAGATATAAGATTCAATCCATTAAATAGTACCGTAATGGGATAAATCTCATAGGTTACATAGCGTGACATAATTGAATCGACGTAAAAATTCTTCATTGTTACGGTAAGAATGCGTCGTTACCGGCACGCGAAGTGGCGGTGATGCGGTGATTAATATCGAATATATGCTTGTTATTGCCAGGATCGGGATGATGAACTCATATCGAGGTTTTTTGCATGATGTAAGGAATATAGAATAATAATCTGTATTTTTTTTTAAATAAATATATATATATATATATATATATATATATATATATATATATATATATATATATATATATATATATATATATAGATATATATATATATATATATGTGTGTATATATATTAGGGTGATTCATTTCCGCAATTTTTTTTTTCGTTGTTCATGCATAATATTAATCTACACATAGAAAAAGAAATTTTCACCAAATTTGAGATCTTAATATTAAGTTTAAGTACTTGTAATTTAAATTTAAAGTTTTACTATTTAAATTGCATGTAAAAAAATTTTTTTTTTTTCAAATTATTAATGCTTACCCAGCTTTCACAATATCGCAAATCGGTTTGATGGACCTTGTGGGGAAATTTACGCTCTTCAAAATAGCCTTAGAGTTTTTTTTGTGTAACTCGCACTGGTTCACCAGTAGGAGTCGTCAAAGTACAGTTTTTGATAAAAATATTTTTTTTTTTAATTTTTTGAGCAAACCGCTAAAAGTAGGAAGAAAAGTAGGAAGAAAAAAAGGACTGACTCATAAAATAAAAGTTATCCAACCAATATTTAATGAATTTACAGCCATTTTTATACCGAAAAATGTAAGAAATTGATAAATATTAACTCATAATGTTATTTAGATTCATTTTTTTTTATTTATTACCATTATATTTCTTTATACTAAGAACTTTTTCAAAATTAGTATGATTTTTTACTCATAATGAATACATAAACAACATATGAATTGATAAAAAAGGTTACGTTATTATATAACATACTTCAAATGTAATAAACATCTAAATAGTTATAAAAAACAAGTTACCAATTTCAAATAACTAATAATGTTATTGAAAACACATCAAGATTTTAAAGCTGAATAAAGCTTTTAGGCGCACGTTGGAAATTATTTTCTACATTGTTGAACCATTAATAATAAATATTGTTTCTGATCTTCATCATATGTCCCAAACTCGTTAAATTTTTCAATGAGTGCAACACATCGTTCAGCAGTGTCATTAACAACCCGTAATTTTTTAAAAGTTTCGCAGCAAGTAATGTATTCTTGATCCGTTTTCCAGAAATCAGGGTCGATGTCTAAGAATTCACACGTCAAATTAAACTTATTGAAAATAGTGAGAGATTCTTGACTCACAAAATCACTTATACTTTTAGACGATATTATTTTAAGCTTTTTGCTGTCTAAAGTAAATCGAGGATATTTACTATTGCTCGATTTTTGTTTTAATCAGAATTAGAATCAACTATTTTTAATTTTTCTTCTCGGGATAGTTTTTGATCAAAAAGCGCTAAGCCTGTTTTTGTATTCATTATGAGTAAAAAATCATACTAATTTTGAAAAAGTTCGTAGTATAAAGAAATAAAATGGTAATAAATAAATAAAAATGAATCTAAATACCATTATGAGTTATTATTTATCAATTTCTTACATTTTCCGGTATAAAAATGCCTGTAAATTCATTAAATATTGGTTGCATAACTTTTATTTTATGAGTCAGTCCTTTTTTTCTTCCCACTTTTGGTGGTTTGCTCGAAATATTAAAAAAAAATATTTTTATGAAAAACTGTACTTTGACGACTCCTACTGGTGAACCAGTGCGAGTTACACAAAAGAACTCAAAGTATATTATGAAGAGCGTGAAATTTCCCACAAGGCCCATCAAACCGATTTGTGATATTGTAAAAGCCGGGTAAGCATTAAAAATTTGAAAAAAATTTTTTTGCATGCATTTTAAATGGTAAAACTTTAAATTTAAATTGCAAGTACTTAAAATTAATATTAAGATCTCAAATTTGATGAGAATTTTTTTTTCCATGTGTAGATTAATATTTTGCACGAGCACCGAAAAAAAAAAATTTTGCGGCAATGAATCACCCTAATATATATACATTCTAGAGGAATGTTTTCAAGTTTCATAAAATCATTGTTTCGCAAGATTTAGTTATATATATTTATTAAAAAAGAAAAAAAAGTTATAAAATCATGAAATAATTAAAATCATAGATATATATATCTATCAATTATTTTTTGAAAGTTGAAAAAACCTCCTTTAAAATTTCATTTTCAAGATAACACATTATTGAAGCAAAGAGGCGATATATATACATATCATCACCCTCATCATCATCACCCTTGTAGGGTAGGCAGAGAGAACAGAGTGACAGAGAATTCTATCCTTGCATACTTCACTCGCTTCTTCAACATTCATAATTCTCTTCATACACGCTCGCCGGTTGCCGAGATTCTTGACTCTACCTTCATTCAGTACGTGACCAATCTGGTCTAGGTAGGTGAGTCTCGGTCTCCCCCGGTACCTACATCCTTCCACTTTCGCATTGTATATCTCCTTAACCAGACGTTCGTTCGGCATTCTTTCCACATGTCCAAACCATCGTAGCATTCTCTTTCGCATCTTACACTAATACGCTCTTTCATACCCACTCGCTCTCTTACGTCGTCGTTGCGAATGCGGTCGGTCAGCCTATATATATATATATATATATATATATATATATATATATATATATATATATATATATATATATATATATATATATATATATATATATATATATATATATATATATATATATATATAGGATGATACTTTTATACTTTTCACTAGACCACACACATAATGAAAATTGTTTTAAAAGATAATATAATATTATAGTGTATAGTTAACTGCCTTTAAAGATAATGACTTCTAATGTTTATGCGAGTATTACACATTTGAAATAAAATTACTTTTATGGATTCTATCGCGTTTGTATTTGATTGATAATTGCCCGACGTTTCGAACACTTTACAGTGATCATGGTCACGGGAGGACTAAGGTGTCTTACGTCCAATATGTCATTGTTATTACAGAAATTTATTTATATCTACCCTATAGGATATTAAATTTTGACCCACATATTTATACAAAATTAATACAATTCATTGCCAGTACAAAAAGAGAATGATTCTATATATAAAATTTATGTTGTTTATGATTTGTTATTATTAAGGTATTTAATTTATGATAATTATTATTGTGGCAATTTTACAATTTTTACAAAACTAACAAAAACTATTCAGCTACTACCGGATCGGAACGCGGCCACTCTGAGAAAGATCCGGCGAGAAAACTCAGGAGGCATGGTACTAACTTTATTATTGAATTTTTGAGTGGCGGCCTACTTTATCTTACTAAAATTAATTAAATTAAAATGTAACTATTATTGTGGGTCAAATCTATACAATAAGTGCTCACAGTGTCTTGCAGTCTTGTGGTGGTTTTCTTAGTTTTATTTTTAATTAAGTGAATAACAGGGTCCCAGCTTGATGATAATACCCAGCCATCCTCCCTATTGAAATTTTTATGTTTTTTGATTTCAATAGCCTCGCGAACCATTCTAGGCAGTTATCGGTGTTCTTTTGCGAGGATTTGTGGTTTATCAAATCTGATGTAATGGCGGGCGCGGTCCTGACTATGCTCACAGACTGCAGACTTAGTGTGACGGCGGTGTTTCACATCAGCTATATGTTCCTTGATCCGAGTTCTTACAGATCTCTTTGTTTGGCCTATATAAGAGAGACCACAGTCACAGTCTAATTTATAAACTCCTGCATCCTGTAGAGGGATCTGGCACTTGACAGGTGGTAAGAACTGACTAATCCTCTTCAGTGGCTTAAAATAGGTTTTTATAGAAGCATGTTTTAGGATATAGCCAATCTTGTCAGTGACTCCTTTTACATAAGGTAGGACTGCAGGGAGACGTTCAACTGTTGGTGGTTTCACACGGTCTCCGTGACGGGGGCGAGGAACTTGCAGCTTGTTTGCACGTAGAACCTGCTTGACATGCTGCAGCTCCCCAGCCAGGTGTTCATCGTCACGGATTCCTCGTGCTCTCTGTAACAAAGATTTTGAAACGGTAGTTAACTGTGAAGGGGGATGGTGAGAATCACCATTCAAGTATTTATCTGTATGGGTTGCTTTGCGATACACTGTAGGACTCAAGGTGTTGTTGGGTTTACGGATAACCAAAATATCTAAGAAAGCTAAAGAGTTATTTGACTCCAGTTCCATAGTGAATTGAATTTTTGGATTAATGGAGTTAAGATGGTTAAGGAATATGGTTACTTTGTCTAATGGTAATATTGTGAATGTGTCATCTACGTACCGCTTATAGAACCTGGGTGTGACAGGCGAGCTTCTTAGGGCAGTCTCCTCGAAGTCCTCCATGAATATATCGGCTACAACGGGCGAGACTGGCGAGCCCATAGCCACTCCATCTATTTGCTTGTAGAATTCATCATTCCACAATAAATAGCCAGTTGTTAGGCATTGACGTAACAGTTTAGCATATTCCAAGGGCATATTATTGTCAGATAGCTTCTTAGTTACAGTTTTGATGCAATCCTCAACAGGTAAGCAAGTGAAAAGTGATGTGACATCAAAACTGACCATAGATTCATTATCAGTGAGATGTAGATCTTTAATTTCGCTAACAAAATGGTAAGAGTCTTTAAAAAATGCACTAGTGTGTCCTCGAAGTTGTGAGAGGACCTTTGCAACCATCTGAGCTAATTTGTAAGTCGGTGTGTCGATCTGACTTACTATAGGTCGCAGTGGAACATTTGGTTTGTGCATCTTCGGCAATCCATACAGTTTGGGCGGTTTTGCACACGATGGTATAAGGTTTTTGACGTCTAGATGTAATGCATCGGAGTGTTTTTTAATTAACTTATTTGTATTGTTTACAATAGTATTGGTCGGGTCTGTTTTGACCTTTTTATACGTAGTTTCATCCGACAAAAGTTGGTTAATTTTTACATTATAATCCGACGTGTCCATTATCACGGTAGCATTACCCTTATCTGCGCGCAGGATGACGATATCTGGTTTATTTCGCAAGTTTTTAAGCGCTAAATATTGTTTTTTAGGTAGATTAGGTGTAGGCAGTTTACTTCGACGTAGTAACGACGAGACATCTTGTCGAATAGCTTCCATATCCTCCTTTTGCACAGTATTTTTAACGCTTAAAAACGCTTACAGACCCGACCAATACTATTGTAAACAATACAAATAAGTTAATTAAAAAACACTCCGATGCATTACATCTAGACGTCAAAAACCTTATACCATCGTGTGCAAAACCGCCCAAACTGTATGGATTGCCGAAGATGCACAAATCAAATGTTCCACTGCGACCTATAGTAAGTCAGATCGACACACCGACTTACAAATTAGCTCAGATGGTTGCAAAGGTCCTCTCACAACTTCGAGGACACACTAGTGCATTTGTTAAAGACTCTTACCATTTTGTTAGCGAAATTAAAGATCTACATCTCGCTGATAATGAATCTATGGTCAGTTTTGATGTCACATCACTTTTCACTTGCTTACCTGTTGAGGATTGCATCAAAACTGTAACTAAGAAGCTATCTGACAATAATATGCCCTTGGAATATGCTGAACTGTTACGTCAATGCCTAACAACTGGCTATTTATTGTGGAATGATGAATTCTACAAGCAAATAGATGGAGTGGCTATGGGCTCGCCAGTCTCGCCCGTTGTAGCCGATATATTCATGGAGGACTTCGAGGAGACTGCCCTAAGAAGCTCGCCTGTCACGCCCAGGTTCTATAAGCGGTACGTAGATGACACATTCACAATATTACCATCAGACAAAGTAACCATATTCCTTAACCATCTTAACTCCATTAATCCAAAAATTCAATTCACTATGGAACTGGAGTCAAATAACTCCTTAGCTTTCTTAGATATTTTGGTTATCCGTAAACCCAACAACACCTTGAGTCATACAGTGTATCGCAAAGCAACCCATACAGATAAATACTTGAATGGTGATTCTCACCATCCCCCTTCACAGTTAGCTACCGTTTCAAAATCTTTGTTACAGAGAGCACGAGGAATCTGTGACGATGAACACCTGGCTGGGGAGCTGCAGCATGTCAAGCAGGTTCTACGTGCAAACAAGCTGCAAGTTCCTCGCCCCCGTCACGGAGACCGTGTGAAACCACCAACAGTTGAACGTCTCCCTGCAGTCCTACCTTATGTAAAAGGAGTCACTGACAAGATTGGCTATATCCTAAAACATGCTTCTATAAAAACCTATTTTAAGCCACTGAAGAGGATTAGTCAGTTCTTACCACCTGTCAAGTGCCAGATCCCTCTACAGGATGCAGGAGTTTATAAATTAGACTGTGACTGT
Source organism: Lymantria monacha (assembly GCA_905163515.2). NCBI lineage: Eukaryota > Metazoa > Arthropoda > Insecta > Lepidoptera > Erebidae > Lymantria > Lymantria monacha. Next base: position 24,075,119 of record LR991082.1, read on the forward strand.
GGTCTCTCTTATATAGGCCAAACAAAGAGATCTGTAAGAACTCGGATCAAGCAACATATAGCTGATGTGAAACACCGCCGTCACACTAAGTCTGCAGTGTGTGAGCATAGTCAGGACCGCGCCCGCCATTACATCAGATTTGATAAGCCACAAATCCTCGCAAAAGAACACCGATAACTGCCTAGAATGGTTCGCGAGGCTATTGAAATCAAAAAACATAAAAATTTCAATAGGGAGGATGGCTGGGTATTATCATCAAGCTGGGACCCTGTTATTCACTTAATTAAAAATAAAACTAAGAAAACCACCACAAGACTGCAAGACACTGTGAGCACTTATTGTATAGATTTGACCCACAATAATAGTTAAATTTTAATTTAATTAATTTTAGTAAGATAAAGTAGGCCGCCACTCAAAAATTCAATAATAAAGTTAGTACCATGCCTCCTGAGTTTTCTCGCCGGATCTTTCTCAGAGTGGCCGCGTTCCGATCCGGTAGTAGCTGAATAGTTTTTGTTAGTTTTGTAAAAATTGTAAAATTGCCACAATAATAATTATCATAAATTAAATACCTTAATAATAACAAATCATAAACAACATAAATTTTATATATAGAATCATTCTCTTTTTGTACTGGCAATGAATTGTATTAATTTTGTATAAATATGTGGGTCAAAATTTAATATCCTATAGGGTAGATATAAATAAATTTCTGTAATAACAATGACATATTGGACGTAAGACACCTCAGTCCTCCCGTGACCATGATCACTGTAAAGTGTTCGAAACGTCGGGAAATTATAAATCAAATACAAACGCGATAGAATCCGTAAAAGTAGTTTTATTTCAAATGCCTTTAAAGATTATTTAGTGACAGTGATGGTCTGATAAATATTGCTATAACAGCGCCTATTGAATACAAAAAGCATTGCAATTACTGTTTACTATATAACTACTGCACTGTTGAATTAATCATACCTGGATTTGATATGTAAGTAAGCTCATTTCTTTTTCTACATGCTGTTTTATATATTAGTCAAAAAATTATACCACTTCTAAGGATTAGAAAAATCTTAAAAGAAATATATGAATAATGTTTACGCGAATGTTCCAAATTTGAAAAAAAGATGTTCGTTACATCGGAAATTTAAAATCGTAATAAAATCCGTTTAAAATAGTTTCATATCAAATATTAAATAGTATGTATTTCATAACTTGGAGTTTGTTGACAATAAAGGAAGTATTAGTATAATGAAGAAAATAATATAAACCATAAACGATCCATATAAATTTACACAGACAGACTATAAGGTTAACTATTTGAATTATCTACAACTTTCGAAGACCTCGTTTTTAAGAATTTCTCAAGGTAAAAAAATGTAAGTAAATCATTACCTGGTAGCATAATAATATGTTGTACAATTCTTTTTGTTTGAATGTAATCTCCGGTAACAATACTTGTATCGTGTTTATCTGGATAGATAGATTCCATTATAGGCAGACGTTTATAATCTGAAGTACAGTAAGATTCATTTCAGCTTATGGTTTAATATTACTGTAATGTTGCTACAACTTAATATTTTATACTTTTTTTAAAATAAAATTAGGTATGTATATTGCTACTATTCTTTCATTATTACATTTTATAACTCGTGCGGTATCATCAAAGATTATTTTGTATATAGGTATATCTGTTTATATAAGTTTAGTTTCGAAAAGTTAGTGAGCTAGATTAGGTAGTGATTATAGCCAAATTTTGGTTCAACATTATTTTGAATAAAATTTTAATTCAATTAAAATTACTCTTTCGTCTCTCTCTCAGCTCATACTAGGACATACTCATTACTGGGCTCGAACTTGTGTGGAGGACCACACTAGGAAGGAAATTGACCTAGTACACCACGCTGGTCAAATGTGGTGGTATTGAGTTTTATTTTGAGTTTTCCTTCTCTTGCATAGAGGTTATATGCAAACTTTACCTTTTAGTCGTCTTTTACGATCACCGATGGATAAGATAGAAGGTGATGAATTGTATTCTTACTCCGTCACCACACGAAACGTTAAAATTGCACAAAATTACATTAAAAGATGATTTTAATTTTTTTCTCAAACATGCTTGGAAATTTGAGCATTATTTTGACAACCTTCTTCGAGATAAATCGATATTGCTGTACATGCGAGCAGCGGCCGGCAAAAAATGTATGAAAATCCATATCTGTCGTGTTTTAGCGGCCAAATAAATATATATGTAAATTCATATCTATCGTGTATTTTAAAAATGGAACGATTTGTTACTTCAAAATATGGTAATTAAAATAGGCAATTTATCAGAGTTTTATTTAATTTTCAAACTGGCTTGAAAAAGAAAGCTGTTTAATAATGAAAAAAAAAATGAATCCTTTAGCACGTGAAAAATGTTGTTCGTTGTTCGTCATGTATACAGTTCTACTTACTACTACTTGGTTTTAATTTCCGCGCATTATTTGAGAAAAGCTGGAAGCTTGGAAATTCGAACATTATTTTGACAAACTTCTTCGAGATAAATCGAAATTGCTGTACTTTTTTTTTGGGTGTACTCCTCGCACCATTCCGTCCGGGGCGACAGAGCACGCACGACAGAGTGTGTACTCTGTGGGACAGAGCACGCACGACAGAGTGTGTACGGGTGGGTTACGCATACACGTAACCCACCCGTGAACCTTGCCTTCGTAGTTGGACCGGCCACCGGAGCAGCTTGAACTTGTCGTCAGTGGCCGGCCCGACGGAGTACCCCCTGAGGGGTACCCTCTCCTTGAGCGACGCAAGGGCGGACGTCGGTCCCTCCTCGCGCGGTCAGCCACTCGGCGGATGATGGACTAATTCCCCGGTCCAGTCACCCGCGGCCTCGGCTAGGGCGGCATCAGGCGCAAAATTGCTGTACTGGCCAAATACACGCGAGCAGCGGCCAGCAAAGAATGTATGAAAATCCATATCTGTCGTGTATTAGCGGCTAAATAAATTTATATGTAAATTCATATCTATCGTGTATTTTAAAAATGGAACGATTTGTTACTTAAAAATATTGCAACGAAATAGGCAACTTATCAGTTTCATTTAAATTTTGAACTGGCTTGAAAAAGAAACCTGTTTGATGGTGAAAAAAAAAAAAACATATGAACCCTTTCATCATCTTCACAGCCCATAATGTCCCACGCGCGGGCCTCCTCCATAGTGGGAGGGAAAATAACCTACTATACCGCGCTGGTCAGACGTGTTGGTATAGGGTTTTGTTTCGAGTTTTCCTTCTCTCGCATAGATGTTATATGCGTTTTATATCCCTCAGTCGTCTCGTACGATCACCCACGGGTAAGATATGGGGTGGTGAATAGTATTCTTACTCCGTCACCACACGGAAAATATGAAATATATAAAATGAACCCTTTAGCACGTGAGAAATGTTGTGCGGCCAGCAAAAGAGCACATATAGAAAACGTGCAAAAATAGTACATTACTGTGTACTATTTTTGCACGTTTTCTAAATGTTCGAGTGTTGCAAGAAAACTACTGATCTTTTTTAGAAATTTTGTAAACATACTCTACAATATTATTTTTTTATTTTAATGTTAATTTTCAGTGTGGTGACGACATAAAGAATACAATTACGACGACTACGATATGGATTTTCTTGATATTTTCAAGATGTTTCTGCATCAGTTCTATCATTAGACAGGTTGTACATTATTATCATGTTTTTCTCGTAGGAAATCATTAGAAATATATCACGTTTTTAATCCATACATCCATCCATCAGCCTGTCAATGTTTGCCGTTGGCTATATATCTTCCTACGAAGGCATATCGTCATCCTTAGCTGATGAATTCGCAATCACAATTGAAGTTTCATTTGATAAAATGCAGCAGATTGCTATTGCCTGTTCTCCAGGTGAACTCATTTCAGGCGGTTTGTATAATGCCCACGGAGAAGTAAATGGACGATATATTATATTCTTAACAACAGATATATTTTTGTTTATAAAATTCATCAGGATTATATCAAACAATTTAAAAAAATATTGAAATTACAATAGAATAATATTTGTCGGGTTAGTTATTGTGCAATATTAGGTGTATTTTGTCTTTTTTAGTTTATGGGCGGGCATCGACACGAATTTAAAGTGATTTAAGATTTTCCCGCTAGAGATCGCGGTGTTTCGGCAAATTTAGCACGCGGGCCGCGGTCCGTAGCGAGCTTTACAGTTCACCACCGTTACGCGACGATTAGGCGACGCAAGCGCTGAGCACAACGATCGCGTCCTCAGCGACACCAATGCACTTATCATCCATATACGTGTCATAACTATTTTTTTTTAAGTAAATATCCGTATAATAATGACATTTCAAAAAAGAGAGAGATCTTTTCACACAAAATTAGTAAGAGACGCCTAATTCACATAAGTAGATCACATCATTGCTAGAGGAGGAAAGCTTGAAATGTAGCCAGAGCCAGCTTGGGAGTTCATGTGAATCCGTTCCTCCTATTAATCAGGAGGCCGATGGCTAATGTTAGGATCAATATTGGCTGTGAAATAACAGAGCTTGGGCTGTATTGTAGTTATTGAAATAGTCGTTTGTAGAGTTTTGTGATATTTTATATGGGGTTTGTTTCGATATTAATTAAATTTTACAATTTCAAATGTCTTCTATATACGGCTCACTATTTGAAATAAACCTTTTTCATAAGAGAAAATTTCATATTTCAAATTGCCAATTATACCACGTTGACCAAAAGGTTAGTAGGTTTTTGTACAACGTATTTCTGGTTAAATCTATTAATCTATAAAAAAATGTTACATCTCAACATAAATTACTTATAACAAATTGTATTAAAATAAAATCATATCTTGAGTGTATATATAAAAAACATCAAATAACAGATCGTCGAGCGAAGTAAAAGTGGTAAGTATTATAAAAGTTTGAATGAACGACCCAGATCTATTGAGAAGCTGATCGCAAGCAAAAAATCTTTGTATATCTGCCCAATTCGAAATAAAACGGTAATGAACTGAAATACGTGGATAAATGTTGGAATTCAAACAGATATAATTCTATATTAAAGTACAAGTTATATTTATAATATGTATCATATTGAATACACCTAATTTAATCTTTAAAATTTACAAAAAAATATAATAGAATAATGTTAGAAACAGTGTTTTTTTTTGTCCTTGTAAGTTAGATTAACGCTGATGTTATGAACAAAACTTTTCATTTAATTATATGATTTAGCGTAATTTCCGTGTGGTGACAGAGTTAGAATACAATTCACCATTCTATTTCTTAATCGTGATCTTAAAAGACAACTATGAGACGCAAGAAATTTACGCTGCGAGAGAAAGAAAACTCGAAATAAAACTTTTTATCAACCCATCTGACCAGCATGGTATGGTAGATCAATTTCCCTTCCACTGTGGAGGTGGCTTAGCAGTGGGACTTATATGAGCCAAGATGATGATGATATGATGTAAAACCCGAAATACATTTATTACATTTTTGATGTTAAGTGACAATTAGACTGCAAACTAAAAACTAACATTATTAACTAATCTAATCAATGAAATAAATGTGTGGTGGCAGCAACAACTACTACCAACCTATAATTTTTTTTTTATTTATTGAGTCAAAAAAGGGCTTCGTTGTTTAGCGACTATATCGCCCAATACACATATTTAATTTAGATTTTATATCTAATGACATCATAAATATATACTATCTTATAGCTAGTTTGTATAATTCTAAAGCCTTACTTACTTGCCACTATCAAGGCAACGCGAGAATGGAATTACAGTAACCTATGTCATACTTTTCTTTTTGACCCGAAAATAATATTTCTGGTTTACATTATTCGTCAGTGTCATAAAAGACGGTTAAGAGCGCTATATTAACCTGGGTTTACTCTATCTGGTGTTGATGATGACGTAGCGATTATGGCATTATCTTCCCTTCATGGAGAAGCCTGTCTAAGAGTGAACATTAATTAACATTGGATTATTGCTTGCAGTGGCTGCGTGGGATGGGTCTCTCATTTCCCTCTAATGTGGTTGAGGTGAGTGAAGGCTGCTCTAGTAGATAATTCGTGTCAGGTGCCGCTTGTAGAATCTGGTCCAGCCATAATCTTTTACTTTGTATTTGAATTTTATATTATATCATGGTTAAAAAGACCTTACATTAAAGTTTTTTTTTTATAAAAAAGTCAATATAGAAATAATAATAATAGATCAACCCGTTGAGTTTCTTACCGAAACTTCTTAGTAGTGGTCACGTTCTGATCTGGTGGTAGCTAATTGGCGCAATTTAAAATGTTAAAATTGAGAATATATAAGTGCCCTCGCAGGGTTTATACATAATAAATAAATTTGAATATGAAGGGCCGATGCATGGATGGGTGGATATAAGCAGATGAAATACGTAACTTTTGTTAATCTAAACAATGCTACAACTGTATATAATTGTTTTGTAATTCTAAGAGCCATCTTTCAATATGCCTGCCAATCTATGTTGACTGTTGTAAATAATTATATATTTAATGAAGTATTTACGCAGAATTTTTAATTACCTATAGTTAGATGACTATTTTATTAATACCAATACTAGTAAGTCAGCCAATTTCGACTCGACTTCGAAGTCGAAAGACAATAAAAATAAGATAAAGTAAATTAAAGGGATGTCAAGTACAATTTTTATTACATGCCAGTAGAATTATTAGGACTTTATTCTTAAAGCAAAAAAGTATCAAATGAAATTCATGCATGTAAAAATAATATTGTTTACTTTTCATTTATTTCTATTTCTAGGAGGCAAAGACATGCTATAATTTCATATCTGACGCCTACGGCGCTTTAAGTCATTACGAGGTTAGTAATTGAATGCTTCACAAATAAAAATAGATCAAAACGCACCAATTATAGTATAATTTGACATTTTAACGTGCAAGTAATGCGTTTAGCATTAGCTTTCTATAATTTTCAATATTTATAGAATGGTAATAAATGATTTTTTGATGAAACCACAGGAAATGATATTGAAAAGAACCTAACACTTACTTTTATTTGCAACAAAGCTATTAAACTGATAACTATGTATAGAAACATGTTACCATCTCACATAGTTTTTTACTGACTATAATTTTGTTATATTGAATTGCCGAAGATCTCATTTTTAAGAATTTCTCAAGAAAAATGAAAGTAACATTGTCTGACTGTGTATGTGTTGTACATTTTTTTGTATGGTTGTAATCTCTGGTAACATTGTAAGAGTATTTTTTTTATTATAATCGCTATCAAATGCGTAAGTAGGTCATCTGTTTGAGAGACCACTGTATATATGGCCAGCGATATAAAAAACAGTGAGCTGGACATCACATTGTTCACAAGAGGATTGCATTTAGAATTGGCTTTAAGTTCCTAGAGACCGAAACAAATAGAGATAGTTTTGTATTGATTAAACGGTTATGACCTTTCTTGTGGTACCTACACAAGGGCTGTAACAATTGATACATTACTAAAATAATTCAATGAATCGAGTTTCAATTTTTCAGAGGATATTTGTTATTGCCTATAATGGTAAAAAAGCAAGCAGGCACTTGATGGGATATGGTAATTATCGCGCATGGATTTCAATAATGTTAGTGCTATAGTCGAATCGCTACCTACCGTAGATGTAGAATTAGAGGGAGCATGAGGACAGGAAGAAAAAGGGTTAATATAAAGGCTTTCGGCAATTTCACTCATCGAATGAAGCTAGAATTGTTACTTTTTTTTTATTGCTTAAGGTGGCAAACGAGCAAGCAGCACACCTGATGATAAGTGTCACTGCCGCCCATGGACCTTTGCAATACCAAGGGTATATGCTTAGGCCACTGCCTACCAATAAAAGCCCCAAACCCACCCAGTTGGGCTTCCGGCTCTCTCGCTCACCGAACGAAGCGCAATAGTACATTGACATTACTAAGACGTCGATCTTCTGCGAGAGTGTGGTACTACCCCGGACGGACCTGCCCGCGGTTGTAGACAGAAAACTGTCAACAGCGTGGTCCTACCACTATTAAACTACTATTCAGGCTTTGATTTTTCGCGAGTGTGTGTTATTATTTAGGATGCATTGGACATTAGCATACGTTGGTATATTCATCTTGTTTCATTCTCTTCAGTATTTATTTGAATAAAGAATTTCCATTAAAGTCGCAAGTTTATAATGTGTGCTGTCTCTCTTGTTTGACTTACTGATGATACAGGTGAATTAGTGCGTGCCATAAAAGTCTCACAAATTGCATATGAAATCTATGGATTTACGAGACAGGACATTTTGATTGATTTTTGGTCGAGGCATCAAGTTTCTAAGAGGTCTCTAATAATATTATGTTCGATGTGATTTAATAGCAGCTATATGTTTTACTTATTTGTCTGTCTCATCTAAAAAAAAACTAATCCATTTCTTCTAAAAAATAAACCCTATACGTTGACTGCAGTGCCAACCCCCGTCTTTAATGGAAAGATAAAAAATAATATTCGTTTAGATGCCTAGATACCTTTGAAAATATGACCCTTTAATATTAATATTCTCATAAGCAAAACAGAAGAAAAATTATTTCCTTCTGATTTTTATAAGTAATGATAAATTCCACTGCATTGTATATTTTTGTAGAAAGTTGAACGGTCTACAAAAAGAGTCTGATGTCATTTTTCGATGAATCAACTCAGTCAAAAGTTATTCGAGGTTATCATTTCGAGTTTTCGAAAATGAATAACTCTTTAAGTGATGTACATATAAAACTTCAGCTATTTTTGAGCGCAAATGATATATTTTTTTTTTAAACTCTTAAGATGGCTTATAAATAAACTTTCAGTTCGCTTTAAAACCTTTAAACTTATAAATTTATGAGTATTATTAAGAAAACAGCTAAAGTGAGAATGATTTCAAGTTAGAACTCGAATAACTTGCGCCTGATTTGATTTATCGAAAAATGACATCAGACCCTTTTTGTAGAGCGTTGATCGCTACAAAAATATTTGATGGACAATGCAGTGCTATCATTGGTTATAAAAATCAGAAGAAGAAAATATTTCCTGTGTTATGCATATGATAAATCTAAATCACATTTTTCCTGTGTTATTCTTATGGGAAATTAAAAATTGTGGTGCTTACAACCTTAACTTAATATTAATATTTTCAGAGGGCTTATTTTGGTATCTAAATAAAACTTTGAGCGTGGTTTAATGAAAGAATTTTTGAATATATATATATATATATATATTCAATGATAATATAATAATATATATATATATATATATATATATATATATATATATACATACACATACATACATATCATCACGCCATATCCCTTGCAGGGTAGGCAGAGAGAACAGAGTGCCAGAGAACTCTATCTCTGCATACTTCACTCGCTTCCTCAACATTCATAATTCTCTTCATACACGCTCGCCGGTTTCGGAGACTCTTGACTCCACCTTCCTTCAGTACATGACCGATCTGATCTAGGTAGGTTAGTCTCGGTCTCCCTCGGTACCTACATCCTTCCACTTTCGCATTGTATATCTTCTTAACCAGGCGTTCGTTCGGCATTCTTTCCACATGTCCGAACCATCGGAGCATTCCCTTTCGCATCTTTACACCAATACTCTCTTTCATACCTACTCGCTCTCTTACGTCGTCGTTACGAATGCGGTCGGTCAGCCTAACTCCACAGATTTTTCGCAGAGATCGCATTTCGACCGCATTAATTTTACTATCATACTCTTTTCTGCATACCCAACTCTCGCCTCCATACAGTAATGTTGGGACAAGCACTGCGTTATGTATTGCTACACGTGCCTTCTGGCTGAGGTGGTGGCTGCCGAAAAGTTGCCCCAACGCTCCGTTCACTCTATTTCCCGCATTCACTCTTCGCTCTATATCAGTGGTGTACCTTCCATCTCGGCTAAATCCACATCCAAGATATACAAATTCATCCACTTGCTCTAGTACATCATTACCTATTGTTACTCTTACATCTGTTCTGGTTTTATCTCTTTCAAAGACCATTATTTTGGTTTTGCTCACATTCACGCGTAGACCCCTTTTCTTACAATCTTCTGTCATTGTGTCGACTAGGGTCTGCAGGTCAGTCGCTGACTGTGCCAGCAGGACTGCATCATCTGCATAAAGCAGAGCATTGACCACTGAGTCGCCCATCTGGACTCCCACATTCATATCGTTCAACCTTTGGAGACATTTATCCAGATATATGATAAACAGCCTGGCTGACAGAACGCACCCCTGCTTAACGCCGATATTGACGTCAAACCAAGGCGACATTCCATCATCCAGCCGCACACAGGCTCTACAGCCCATGTAACTGGACTGCACAGCCTGTAGCAGTTTACCGTTAATACCATACTCCGGTAAAATGTCCCAAAGTTCCTTTCGTACAACCGTGTCAAATGCTCTCTCCAGATCCACAAAACTGCAGAAAACCCTCTGACCTACAGCCAGATGCTTCTCCACAATGTTGCGCAGAGAGAACACTTGATCCATGCATCCCCTTCCACTCCTGAAACCTCCTTGTGTCTCACACAGTAAACCATCGGACACCATCCTCATTCTCCTTTCAATAATTTTTCCATACACTTTTGCTGCCAAACTGGTCAAGCTTATGGCTCTGTAATTTGCGCAGTCATAACGTGAACCCTTGTTTTTAAACAAAGGCACGATGACTGCGCTATTCCAGTCCCTGGGAACCATTCCCGAGCTCCAACATAAATTGAGGAGCAACAGGAACGCTTCCCAGACACAAGAGCCACCGAGCTTGATCATCTCGGCAGACACCATATCAATGCCCGCTGCCTTACCATTTTTCAAACTTCTTATCGCCCATTCAACTTCATCCATACTGATGCCATCGGAGGACGCCGTTGTCGAATGTTGATCTACTAAACCACATCCAACACCGGCGCCAACCGTAGCATCCGCATACATATCGCCAAAATATTCACTCCATCGGCTTAACACGTCTTGTGTTTGTGTAAGAATGTCTCCACCTTTAGACCTTATTTTATTCATTCTGAAGGCTGACCAACCACCCCGAGACTTCTTCACCTCCCTCCAAAAGAGTTTGGTGTTACCCTCGAAGTTTTTAGTCAGCCTATCTTCTGCACTCATACTTGCTCTATCACGTTTCTCTTTCACTAAGGCCTTGGTGTCATTCTTACATTGCCGATATATTTCTTTCTTCTGTTCAGTCATACTGTCATTCAGATTCAAAGAAGAGACATAGTCCAGCCACGCTTTCTTCTTTTGCTCTACGGAAGCTGCCACTTCCGCATCCCACCATGCATCACCATTTGTTTTTCTATGCTTCTTTGAACTTCCACATACTTCTTTCGCTGTATCTACCATACTCTCTTTCAATACTCTCCAGCATTCTTCAATGTCCGATTGCGGCTGGCTTGCCATCGTCAGCCGTTCTCGGACACCCTCTGCATACTTTTCTCTTACACACTCTTCTTGCAACCTTTCAACCTTTATTCTTTCAAGCCCTCCGAAGTGGACACGCTCTCGCCAGTGCCTCCACTTTCTGAACAGACCACTAAATCTCGCAATAACGAGATAGTGGTCCGTATCGACTGTGGGGCCCCTGTAGGCTCTTGCGTCCAATATTTTGCTTCGGAGGCGACTGTCTACCAAAATTAAATCTATTATGCTTTTCTGTTCATTCCTTCTCCATGTATACATATGGATGTCCTTATGTTGGAAAAATGTGTTTGACACAATAAGGTTTCTCTCCATGCATACATCCGCTATGAGCCTACCTGCGTCGTTCACTCTCTTATCACCAAATGGACCAAGTACGTCCTCATAGTCGGGACGCTTGGTCCCCACCCATCCGTTCAAATCTCCGCATACAATCACGCGTTCACTGGTTTCTGCCATATCCAGAACTTCCCTAACATTATCCCAAAACTTCTCTAGGTCTGATGCCACCGAGGATCCTACGGGAGCATATGCTACAACCATGAATACCTTGGTGACACCTAGTTTTATACGGACCCAGAGAAGTCTGGGATCATACATTCCGTAATCCTTCACACCTGAGGCCAAGCGAGAGGACAACAGCACTCCTACCCCCATGCTGGCTCGATCGCTTTGTGGTACACCAGACCACAGAGCCATCCCGCCACCAGGAAGATCGCAGGCGTCGCTGCCCCTTCGCTTGGTCTCTGTTACACAGAGCACGTCTAGCTGTTTGTCCGCCATGACGGATATCAGCTCGTGCAACTTACCTTCCACACAACCTCTTACATTCCACGTGCCCACCCGGCACTCCGTTCTCCTCGACTCGCCTAACTGGGCAAGGCGTGATGGGTGGCGGCCCCCATCGCCGCAACTGCCGATGTTCGTACCGACGGGGGCGGGTCGGTACGCGTCGCCTCCGGGGGACGCCCTAACCCGCATTGCGGTACGCATTTCGAGCCGGATTAGCAGTCTAATTAGACTGGCAGGGGACGCGAACGAGCACGCTCCGGACTATGCCCCCCTAATATATATATATATATATATATATATAATAATATATATATATATATATATCACACCAGACAATTTACGACATATCCTCAATTAAGTCCACTTATGGCTTAACCGAAAAGACAAATGTATGCGATGAACGTCAGAAATAACGTGCGCATATTAAAAAGGTAGTTATTATTCGTCACATCATTGCATATTGCATGATAGGATTTTAATTCAAACGATAAGTTAAAATGAATTAATACATAAGTATAGAATAAGTTAGCGGTGCTGACAGTCTTTGTAGTGACCGAAAGTTGACTTTTTCGTATACTATAAAACCCTTTTTACGTATCTATCCACTGGCTGAGTGATTGAGTTGTGGCGGTATATCTGTGTAGCCCACCGTCTATGTAAAATCTTATAATCTCAGCTCATATATATCCCATTGTTGGGCTCGAGCCTCCTCCATAGTTGGAGGGAAATTGACCTAATATACCACGCTGGTCAGACGTGTTGGTATAGGGTTTTGTTTCGAGTTTTCCTTCTCTTGCATAGATGTTATATGCGTTTTATATCCTTTAGTCGTCTCATACGATCGCCCATGTGTAAGATATGGGGCGGTGAATTGTATTCTTACTCCGTCACCACACGGATTTCATATTTTCCTTTCGCCCTGCTAGTACTCCAGTACTCACCTCATGATATGCTCCCTCACGAGTTTAAATAACTGAGGGGAGAGTTTCAGTTTCAGTTTTGGCAACACCACGTTCGAAAAGGGATCAGAAAATGCGTCGTTCAGCTACATCTGTGATTGCCTTTCTTGGAAAGCTAATGCAGTTGAAAGCGCTTAAGAAAGTGTATTTTTTATCACTTTTAATGTTTCTTTCTACATAATAGAAAGGTAATAAAGTTGATAAGACATTAGAATAGACTAATCTTAATAAAATCTAGTAAATAAAACCACACGTCAATCTCAAATAATGGATATCTTTTAAAAATATTGTAACCGAGGCACTAAATTATTCTGATGATTCAGAAGAAATTGTTTGGGGAAATTATATAGTAGTATCAATTCAATTGTTTGATGTCTGCCTTAGGGGCATATCCATTTCAGCCGGTTTAATTCATTCTATAATTGAAATTACGATGAATGTTATCTCTAACAGAAAACAATTTTGTTTTGGTATATTGTCAATGAATTAGGATCTAAATTATTAAACTATTACTATAAGGATTTTTACTTGAAATAAGAGAGAAAATTAATGTAGCAAGTAGTTGGGCACACAATATTTTTAATATTTTTTTTTAACTCTGAGTAAGAATACAATTCATAAATAAAGCAAGCATCATAAATCGTGGGGTGTGGTAAAAATTCATGGGTGTCGTAAAAGACTTCTAATGGATATAATATTATATATACATATATATTAGCAGACCAGGCCGCGCGTTGCTGTGGCTTAGGTAGCCTCAGTAACACTTTTTGTTTATTCTATCAAATTTTAGCTTATATGAAGCGTTTGTACATTTAGCATAGCGCCATCTATTAAATACTTACTGAATCCAGTCAACAGATTCCGCCATCTTTTAAAATCCTTTGGATATAACATATGATTTTGACTGTCAAATATTAGACAAATAATTTGCAATAAAATAATATTACTATAAATTCAGATTTAAGCTATCCTATCTTTTAAGTTGGATCAAATTACACATGCTGTGCAAATTTGATTAAAATTGGTTAAGTACTTTATAAGTCCATCGCGGACAAACAACGTGACACGTAATTTATATATATATATAGGTATATTTTTTCTTTCATCGTAATTTCAATTAATTAAATAGAATGAATTAAGCCGTATGTCTGTATGTATATATATATATATATATATATATATATATATATATATATATATATATATCATATAGCGTTGTATAAATGACCAATTTGCAGCCGAAATGATGATGAATTTAAACTCAAACTCACTACAAACAGCAGTAGTAGTGCTAGTAGATTATTGTATTGACAGTTTTCTGTCTGTGGCCATTAATGACCCGACTCACCCAGATTAGTATTACACTCTCGTAGAAAGACGTCAGCAGTAGCAACTAGCTACTATGTTTCATTCGGCGAGTGCGAGAGCCGGAGATCCAAACTCCTTCCCCGTCCCTCGTCGTATTCATTCCATTCTCTCCAATACTGCATCAACTACGAATTAGCTTATACGCTTGGTATTGCTCTAGTCCAAGAGTGGCCTTTACTACACCATCAGGTGGTTTGCTTACTCGTTTGCCACTAAAGATATAATTTAGTTTACATCGCAATTATTTCATTGTTTGATTTTACTGAAAATTACTTTTTAGTGCTCAACATTGGTTTTTAAACTATTGGTAGCGACGAACTAGGTATACAATTATACATTATATTGCTGTTTCTTTTTCTCACGGGTGTCTTATCGACTCAGGAATGTAGTTAATTTCATTACATCTGTACCCATGCACGTCCAAGGGCTCGAGCCTCCTCTACTGTAGTTGGGAAATTGAATTACTAAACCAAGTTGGTCAGACGAATTTTATTTTGAGTTTTGTTCTCTTGCAAAGATGTTAGCCGTATGCATATTATATCCCTTAGTCGTCTTTTACAACGATAGGGAGTAGTGAATTATATTTTTACTCATTCACCACACCGAATTTTATCTGAACTTCATCACAAGATAAAATAAATTAGAAACAAAAGCGTACGCCTATTTTCGAAGAAACGAATGTGTGCAAAAATGTGCATTAAATCATTATTCCTGGCATGTTATAAATATAAATGATAGTTTCTGATGTTTACGCGAGTATTACACATTCGAAATAAAACTAGTCCTCCCGTGACCATGATCACTGTAAAGTGTTCAAAACGTCAGGCAATTAAAAATCAAATACAAACGCGATAGAATCCGTAAAAGTAGTTTTATTTCTAATGTGTAAATGATAGTCAAATAGTTAATTCAGTAACCACAAATTTATGATCTAGTTGTAGAATGTTGTAATTCCTTAAATTGCTAAGTCTAGGGGTAGTTGTTACATGCAATTCCGATTAACAGGCATTATTGCTTGGATATGAAAACGGACCCCATTTTAAATCGAAGATAATAATTCCTAAATTAAATATATTTATTGTTATAATAATTTATTGCACTCCGCCGTTAATATGTTTATAGTCATTGCTCTATTAAAGTAAAGGTAATTTCGTGTAAAGTCGTCGACCTATTTTAATATTAGCTATAAATTGCTATAATGAGATTGGGAAGTAATATTATAAACTATGTCGATCTCGGCAAATGTGTTGTCACACTAAATAGTAATGATATTTTTAATGGTTATTAATTAATTGAACGTAATAAAATTTTAAATATCGTGAGATTTTCTTATTTATTTTTTAACTATACAGACTGTTCAAACTTTGCACAGATAAATATTTTTCTCTCTACTTCCTTGTTGGCTTCCACTTCTTAGACTACAGAAAAGATTTTGAACATTTAATAACTTTGTGAATTAAAATTATTATAAGTGTTCTCAGTAGCATATTATTGACCTTGTGTTATGTTTCTTATACTTCCTCCTTAAGAGTTATCCCTTAAGTTCCAAAAGTTTGTTTGGCACAATAAAAATACTGTACATATTAAAGTAGACATCGAATAGTTCTTTGGCATCTTCGGTGTTTGGATTGAAATGGCTGCCTGTTGTCCTAAAAAGAAATTAGTGATATTTTCTTTTTAAACTAAAATTTCCACACATTTACTTAGAAATGTTAAATAGACACTGGCCATGACTAAAGCAATAAGGACGAACCAGGTACAGTAATCACGAAGGAGCTCATTCCGCAAGGGACATTGCACTCATTTTGTAATTCCTCGACGCCCGCGATCCCACAACACATTTTCGTAAAGGAATAACACAAGGAAGACCTGTAATATACCCAACATCAAAGCCTAACTCTACTTAGTGGCAATATTTCTACACTCTATCCAGATTGTAAGCACCATTAGCCATATAGCCCTCCAAATGATTTATATATATATATATATATATATGCGGAGCGAAGGCTACCGTTGATATCAAAGACATATACATAAAATTTCAGTAGAATTGAATCGAATAGAAATGATTGTTTGTAAAAAAATTTAAAATCCAGCAACTTCAACGCCAATTAAGTTCAAACCCTAGGTGCTGTATTACCGACGTTCATCCGACTATAGCTTTAGCTATCATGTCTGCCAAAATATTATTTTTTTACTCACAGTAAAAAAAAAATATCCTATGTCTTTTCTAATATCTCAAAGACTATGTGTATAAAGTTTCATGATAATCGGTTAAGTAGTTCTGAAGTGAAAGCGTAACAAACAAAACATTTATAATATTTATTATTAGGGATTACAAAAGGGATATAGATAGTCCTGCCTACGCACACGATTTACATGCCCAGTCTATATAATGAGTATCGAGGATATCCTGGCCAGACTATGATTACTGAGTGCGTCCTGAGTACGCATGTAGTTTCAAGCAGAACATCCTCCATGGTTACCAGTCGCGACTGCTCGGTACAAAACCCGGAAGGTGTGAAGATTGATTAACATCCCAGTATAGAAGCTGCACACCAGGGCCCATGGTAATAATTATTCTATTTGCATGGCTCACTTTTCCATTGACCACATACCATACGCCAATACGAAACTGTATGTTAGGCAAGGCTATTGTATATATCTTTAGAATAATAAGGTAATTAAAATAATAATTTTATAAAAATGTGTGACATTTTCATAAAAGCTTGCTCCCATAATTATAGAGCTATGTAATTTTTTTTTTGCAGTGGGCTATGGTGTGGCCAGGCTGCGCCAAATCGGTCCGGGGTGAGAGAAGAGGCGGTGTGCAACCTCATAGACCCACCCTAAAGGCACCTCTCTTCGTCATGCAAGCGGGCCACCGGTACCCGATCATTGTCTTCGGTGATCATAGATCTATTTCCTGAGGCTATCTCCATGATTTCAACTATAACTTCGGTGATAGAATAAAACTCTCAATATAGCACTCGAGGTAAATTGAACCCCAGACGTCACTAATCATCACTCATCTTTTCCAGAGACTAAATCAAAGAGTAGTTATTAGTGGGCATATTTTGAAAGGAAATCTATATATTAAGCGATAGGTTATAAGGTTGTTTCTCATGAGAAAATAGTCTCGATAAATATCGATGCAACGTCCTGCTGCCATTTAAAGTTTAGTTGTCCTGTCATCTCGTTTAGTTAGAGGCTGTATAGGAACGTAGGTTCGAGCGCCAGTGCTGGCAAATTGCAACGTGCAGCTTGGGGCACTTTGTTGAAAATTCGATCTATCTGTTACATGGGGAAGGGTTTGTATTAGAATTCAAATGTGTCTCTTGCGTGCGCGCAGAACGATCTATAATCGAGTGGCACTTCCATCGGCGGGAATCCGTTATCCGGCGTCAGGTTACCGCTGTGTCTATATAAGACCGCGGCGTCTTCTTCACCATTTCATTCCGTTTGAGACGCTTGTCGGCTACGTGCCTTGTCTGCGTGTATCTCGTCTTCGCCGCAAGAGCGTACTATCGTGTCTCTAGTTCTTGTCATAGCCGGTGCATCCGTTGGGCCCCGAGTGCTCGCACTAAGTTCCTGGACACAGTTCGGTTTTGTGAACACTTGAGCATTATCTCGTGAAAAACTTATAAGAAAGTGAAGCGTGCTGTTACAATCAGGTATAATCACTGATATTGTTTTTTTTTTCTATTTATAGCCTCACGCTTTTATCACTGAAAGAGTAAGCAGGTGTATATATAAATACAACCAATTTTTACCATGCTATTTTTAGATTTGGAATAATTGGCAAATTTTTAACATGTACAAAAGTCGTTAAGAACAATTGAGATATCGTGAAATATTAAATATCTTATATAAAATAGTGCTTATATGCATTATAATAAACATTGTTTACAATCAAGCAATAAGTAAAATATAGGTTATTTATGGTGTAGTAATTTTTAATGATAGGATTAGAAAAAGAAAGTTTAATTTTTTTTTGTCTTCTTAACGCAGTTGGTTATTATTTATATATGTTTATTAGACAATCAATTAAAATTAATTTGTTCATATATTTTATGTTAGTTAACAGTTATTATTAATTTGAATGACTTCGTTAAAATTAATTTCAAGACTAACTTCGACATTTATATAAATGGGTAACTGCCATTTAGGAGCGTTTTTAATTAAAATTATCACGATTATTAGTATTATAAGCATATTACTGCGAACATGGAGATCTCAAATTTTATTCTTGAGTCAACCAAATCGTTATATTTTTTATCCATTATGGTCAATAGAATCACAGGGTCTGGTCAATGCACACTATATGTTCTTAGGTGTATGATTGGTGTTTTATTAAATAAAGACGACAAATAACCGAGCCTATAAAACAAGTTCGAAATAATGTAATGACTTTTATATTATCTGAATATAATCCATAAGATATTTTTTATTACATAAAAATATTTCTCAATAAGAAAAATATCTTATTCAATAAGATATTTTTTATGATACCACTTAAGTTTATATCAAGCTTAAGTATATAGAAATGGATTAATAGCCTTAAATAATAAAAAGGAAGAAAAATGTATTTAATAGCTTCAGAATGCCCACGAAATAAGGATTAGAATGAGACAATTGGATAATGCGACATAGAATTTATATTTTTTCTTATGATATGCATAAGTACACAGCTAAAATATACCCGTATTAACATCTCCAGACGAACCTACAGGATAAGCTTAATTCACACAAGAGTTCAATGATTACATTTTTATTGTGAAGAGATGATATTCTACTATAACCAAAACCATCAATATGAATTGAGTTTAAGGGGATTGCAGAAGTATATCTATGTAAGATAATATTCTAGCACTAAACTGAGGTTCCCCATATATAGACGAGTCATCATTCATCATTATCCAGCTCTTATCCCAATTACTTGAACTCGACGCAATATGCACTCCTTTTCTATCGTACATATTGCAAAAGTTTTATGATCGGTCGTTAGCCTGTTTTCTCCTTGAATTTAAAAAAAATCTCCTTGGTAATATAATTGTTGACTGGGCGGTATCAGATGGAGTTGGCTCAGATCTATGAAAAGGTATTAGTGGTCGTTTACGAGTAATGTAAGAGATATTATAATAGTATTCTTATACACCTCATAGCAATTACAAGTAAAATATAATATGTCAACACCCCTTACTTTCAAAAAATTAGCTAAAGTCTCAGAAACATTACCAGGAATATGGACAGGAAATTTTTTTTTCGGAAACTTGTAACATCAACTGCAATTACCAATCCGCCTGCAAAGCACAGCGAATGTGGCGTTATCTCCCATCGAGGGAAGCCCTATGACGAACAGTGAACTTTAATAGGTTGACGGTAATGAAAATAAAAAAAAAACAATGATTAAAGCCAAGGATATAGTTAATTTATCACAATATATTTGTTACTAATTTGGCGAAATCACGATAGTAGGAGTTATTTAAATCAATTGGGAAGTTTATATGGGCGGATATACAAATCAACAATACTAAACTGTTTATTAGGCTGATAAATTGAAATAAACGCTGTATCAAAATGAGTTCACGAATAATTCATCTAAGATTTATCCTTTCATAGAATCAAAATAATTTATTACATAAATATTGCAATTATGGAGAGAGTGTTAATAAATATATTGAGCTTGCAATAGGAATAATTATTAAATGATATATGCAATAATATTTCATATTTGTAGGTGTCCATTATCTACTTTGCGGAATTTAACCTTAATGTGTGACTGCACAGAAGGCGGAGTGGTGTGAGTCGATCTTTCGTGACAAGAATCGCGTGTTCATTTCTCCGCAAAGCAATTCTCTGTGCGATCTACAATCGATTGTTCTGAATCTGGATGTAATTTATGTTTGTTAATTCTATTTTTGTAAAATTATTCGAGCTATATGGAATATATATAATATCTTAGTGCGGGATATAGCTGTGTGGTAGCGTCTACGAATACTACCAATCCTTACTTTGCTCGTGGATGTCGTAAAAGACGACTAAGAGCTTTATTTCGATCTGGGACCACACCACCTGATGTCGTTTGATCAACAATTACATTCCCAAGGAGGGTTGTCGTCTGGCAGGCGGCCGGTTATGAAATTATTGCCATTAACTTTACAATATGTTGGCAGTGGAGTACATATTGCGTCGACCCCAAGTAGTTGGGATAAGAGCAGAAGAATGTATGCAGGATATAGTTTTAAAATAAATCAGCAGCGATAGTTGTTATTTTTTTAAATTCTAGTGGCTACTTGAAAATACTCCTAATGATGATAAATAATTTCTAATATAGACGTACGTAGTAATTTACATTTGTTTCGGGATTTCGATCTCCTAGCAACGCCATATTTGACGTATTCAAATTATTTATTTTTCAAATTCTTATTACATTTTAATATTTTATCTTCAGCTTGTCCAATAAACTACTATTAGATCGGAACGCAATTGCTATTGAGAAGAGCCGGCAACAAACTCAGTGGGTTTGTTGCTCTATTTTTCTTAATGACCCCTTTATATAAATTCTATAAAACATATTTAGTTAGTATTACCTGCAATATGATGTTCTATGAGCCATACTATGATTTGGATAGCCATGGGTTGGACCCTACAAAGGGCAACCGACCATGAGTTAACTAATAGAGCAACCATCGATTGGACGAGTGTCGTACAAAATTAGCTACGTCAAAGTCTTTAAACAGATACGGTGCAAACTAAGTACAAGGTCAAGAACCCATAGGCCATTTTGGATTATGAAAAGCTATGTATCTAATAATAAAATTATATATTACGTTTCATCTCTAATATCAGTATGATTGTGAAGGTATATCTGTATTGGACTAGGTAAAGGTACGTTATTGATACAAAGATGATAAAATGATTACGGTCATTACGAGAGAATTACGATTGGAAGGTGACCGTCTCCTCGAACATTACGTGCACTTGCGTGAGATACCAACCTCGCTTCGTTTCGTATTGTTTTTATACTTTTTATAGAGATTAAAATGGACCGCAAGTAGTGTTGCGCGCAATGAATAATATAAGATTATAAAAATACTTTAATCGTACATATTTCTTTTCTCTATATATATTTTGAAACACTCGAGAATAACAAGCACTAAATTGTTCGATGTGGCTTTATAATTATAACAAAAATGGATAATGAGTATATCAAAATTTATAATAAAAGACATCAATATTAGTATATAGTTACAGTACAGTATATGTGTAGAAAACACACACACACACACACACACACAGTATACGTGTAGAATTTGTATATATTATGTATTATATAGATTGACGGTCTTTATATAATAAATTACAATGTTATAAAGTGAGAAAAAATAGTGTTGGGATGCAAAAAATGTGTAGACGTGCCTTGACTAAATTGTCTTTTCTTGATAGCTTGAAGAACAATTTATTTTAAAAACTGGAATGTCACTAATCAAGTAACGTTATCTTTTCACGCTTAAACTAATAACCAAAAAACTTACAAACTCGAAATAACAATAACTTAATAGCATACGGTTAACAAGTTATCCTCGATTCAATACAATTACAATATTGTTTTGTTTTTCTATAGATTAACTTTAATCATCACATAATATCATCATCATCATCATTTCAGCTCATACATGTTGGGATCGAGCCTCCTCCATAATGGGAGGGCAATTGACCTACTATACCACGCTGGTCAGACGTGTTGGTATAGGGTTTGGTTTCGAGTTTTCCTTCTCTTGCATAGATGTTATATGCCTCTTATATCCTTTAGTCTTTACGATCACCCACGGGTAAGATAGGGGGCGGTGAGTTGTATTCTTACTCCGTGACCACACGAAAAATAATCACATAATATGGTAGTTTGAAATTAAAAGGACCACTATAGTAATTGAATACATCGAAAATAAATTAAAAAAAAAAACACCAAGGACGTTTTATTGACTCCGGAAACGCTTAATTCAGATTGAGTTGGCAGAAAAAAAGAAGTGTAGAGGATTTACGTACACACCTATGAGGAATTAAAAAAAAAATGTGTACAGAATTAGTAAATAACAAAAAACTTAGATGCATTACATCTGCTAGTTCTAAGACTCGTTTGGAAACAGGTTACACATGTACACGTCAGCGACAGGATGCTCGTTATTAAATTTTTAATAACACCATCTACATGAGCTGGCGTTAATGGAAAACCTATGAGTTAAGTTCATTATTCTGCTTATCATCCTTCTGTTCTCATTCCTATTACTAGGAGTCAACGAAACTTATTTTTTTTTGTTCTCAAACTCTTGCTGAACGTAAACTCATATCGCATATTATGTTCACACCTTTTGTCTATGTAAATTTTGATAACATCTTATATCATCATTCATCATCATTTTAATAGTGGTAGGATCACGCTGTTGACAGTTCTCTGTCTGCAGCCGCGGGTCGGTACGTCCGGGGTGATACCATACTCTCGCAGAAGATCGACGTATGAGTAACGGCAATGTGCGCTTCGTTCGGTGAGCGAGAGAGCCGGAAGCCTAATTGGGTAGGTTTGGGTTTTATATTGGTAGGCAGCGGCCTAGTTATACCCTTGGTATTGCAAAGGTTCATGCTCGGCAGTGATACTTACCATCAGGTGTGTGCTGCTTGCTCATTTGCCACTAGCAATAAAAAAAAATACATTGAGTGATCCTATAGTGAGAGCCTCTCAAAATTCCTGGTATTATTCCAAATACCAATTTTCGGTTATTTTGTTCATTCATAGTTCGTTCTTTCAGATCGCTGTCATATGTGGTCTGCGTAGTTTTTATTTTAATCATCATCACCTTGCTCTTATACCAATTACTTAATGTTGACGCAATACTAAACTTTTCTTCATTTTATCATACATATTATATTACATAGAGAATTTTGGTTATAGTTTTACAATGGTTCACCTGTTTAAAGTCAACCCTTATTATGAATGTAATTGTTGACCAGGTGGCATCAGATGGAGTTGACCCATTTTGATTATATTATTTTATTATAAATCAATACAGATTTATAACTAAAATCCAAAAACAATATAACAAACATTAATAGTTCTCAGACATTACCTTCTTTCCTTGACCCGTGACAATGATTTTTTTTTCTAAGCGTACTTTAACTTATAGGGTTCGATGTAATATTATTCCTTGTATGTAAATTTATGTAGATGTATGTAATAAAAATTAATAATATTCATTTTCCTACTCGTATCCCAATTATTTGGGGTCGATACAATATGTACTCTTCTTTCATAGTACATATTGTAAAAGTTATTGGCAATAGTTATTAGCCTGCCAGAAGTCAACCTTCCTTGGGAATGTAATTGTTGACCAATCGGCATCAGATGGAGTTGACTGGAAAAGTTTACTATATTATATATGTACGAGTATATATATAATATATATATACATACTCGTACATATATAATATAGTAAACTTTTAGACTCTACACAAAAAACGTCAATAAGCTAAATTGGAAACGGAATAGTCATTCTCATATTACGAATTACGGCTTATATGATGGACGTGTTTATATTGAAGTAAGGACAGGCTTAAATAAATATTATGCTGATACATGTTGCAAAAAGTTGAGCGAACAATGGCCCGAGCATCTTGTGACGTTAATCTATGCTAATACAGATATATAGAATTGAAATGTCTGTATGTTATATCAAAAGAACAGTTTTTTACTAAATGCTAGTAAATACGTCGGTGTACACGGTACTTATAATAAAAATCAATTACGAATTTTCTTGTTTGTCTGTCTATATGTCCATTTTTTAATCTGTTTGTTTCGCCTAATTTCTGACACGGCTGGGCTAATTTTGTTAAAACTGCCCACATACTTGTCGTTTTGTTCCAAATAAACACTTTTAATTTTTCTCGCTAAGCGTATTTTTCTATTTGTTCATGGCTTATGTATGAAACTTAGGTGGGTTACCAGTTATTATTATAAAACTAAGGATTTGCTTTATGCATTAACAACTTCTACGCAATAGCATTCATAAAAAAGTTCTAACTGCTACGATCTGTACGAAGACATTAGTGACCATAATTGTGAATAAATTCGTTAAACTGTATATTTTTTTATAAGCAATATTCAATAATGTTATGTTTTTATTGCCGAGCGTTAAGGAAATAATTCTTATATTGCGGGTAACTTTAAAAACTTTAAATTTAACGTACATAAATTACAGCCAGACTTAGAACAACAATCTATGATTACACAATGTATTCTCCAACGTAGAAATTGAACCCACTACACTGGTACGACGGATCGGTATTTTAACCACTATGTCCATCTGTGTAGTCGAATTGCATTTGCGTAATCAAAATGCATCTGTGCAATCATCTGAACTATTAGATTGTAGTTACCGGATTGTCAATAGATAAATAAACGTGTTTGAAGCTACAGGCGTTGGTAGTATATGAATACGGTTGCAAAAAATACGAGTATGATAACCGCATGCGTGGGCGCACAACCAGTTGGTTCATTTTTTGCGATCAAGTGCAGGTGACCTTGACCGTATGCCTCCGTCGAATCGAAACGTGGACCGGCCCACTTAACATAATAGTATATTAACTCATTACTCATTTAATATTACCCAGCGGTGCTCCTAGTTATTATCGATAAATAATCAAGTTTCATCTGTACAGGTTTAAGTTTTATTTGTCAGTTATTACTTTCTTACTAGCTGTTGCCCGCAACTTCATCTGCGTGGAATTAAAAAAGGGCATTTTGCACAAAAGTTCGCAGAATTTGCGTAAATTTTATATTTTTGTTTTCTTCGTATATTTGTGTAATATACCAAAAATAACATAAAAGTAATTTATACACGTCTGTGTTAATAAAAACGTAACTATAAAACACAAAATAATTTACGTGAAAGAAAATGGATTTAATTTTATGGATTTTAATTTTTTATCTTGGAACGTCAAAATTAGTTCGGATCGTAACGTCAAAATTAGTTCAGCTGTATCGGAGATTATTCACTATCTGAGTATTTTTTCTTTTTTGGATCTCTAATTCTTTTTTTCAAATAGTAATCTAGTTACAAGGAGTAACATTAGCTGCCAGTGAAAGTCCCATCAAAATCAATCCAGACTTTTCTGAGATTAGCTGGAAGAGACAAAAGAATTTAAAACTGTACCTTCAATTTAGATGATTTTATATTCTCATATGAATTTTATAAAAAACTGTATTTTCACATTACAAAAAAGACTCTTCAATTTTATTTATCTGTATAAATATAGAAATGCTCGTAACTAAGAACTCTATCTTTAACTATGTCTTTATTGCATTGTTTTTGTCTTATTGTCTACGATCGTAACCCTTCATGTAGATGACTCACCACTGCTATGTAGCGTGCCAATGCAATGGTGGAACGCTTATTTATATTTAAAGAACTCTATATCTGAAGCATATAATAATATAATTGAGAATCAAACTGTTTCATGAGAAATTTCACAGATTATGATGGATGTTTTTAATTTGAGTTAGGCTAAACAGTTTAAAAATACGTTTTGTGATAGCATCGTAATAATTAAAAAAAATACGAATGAATATGATTAAATATAGGTACATATAGGGCGACTAGAGACTTATCCGTGTGGTGACGGAGTAAGAATACAATTCACCACTCCCTATCTTACCCGTGACTAATCATAAGAGACGACTACGGGATATAAAATTCATATAAGTTCTATGCAAGAGAAGGCAAACTCGAAAAAAAATCTTATACCAACACATCTGACCAGCGTATAGTAGCTAAATTTGCCTCCCATTACGGAGGAGGTTCAAGCCCAAAGGCAAGGAACATATATGAGCTGAGATGATGATGTTAGAGACTACATGATAACATTAGATATATGGGTATGGTAGCGACAACGAATTTTTTTTGTTTATTTAATTTAAATTGTGGTAATTCTAAATGCTTAAACGTGTTCTACAATGTCTTGTAGTCATTCATTGCTAACATTCTAAGGTTGTTTGACTAAGTTTTTAACAATAGTAAAACTGGACCTAAAACAGATGATCATTTGTCACAACCTAAGCTTATCTTCATTCACTATGTTAGCATAGTAAACTCGTGAATATCAACCTACGTTACAAATAACCGTGCACTGTCAGTGTTAATTTTAAATTATGAATGTCTTTCAATATGACAAATAGCTGTGTTATTTCACGCCAAAAAAAAAAATGACTTGATATTTTTAGTTATTGCTTATTTAGCAGTATTAATTCCGATTTGTGAATTACTAGATACAATAAGTGTCACAAATAAATTAAAAGTAGCATTAATTATTTATGTAATTCTTAGGAAGCGCTTATAAGAATATCTCATAATTTAAATTTGAAATAATTTCCACAGATATCTATTAGATTATGAACAAATAAATGTTATTATTATTAATATATTATTTAGATAAAAATAATTGCAATTTTAATAGAGAAAATTTACATATTTTATATTAATTATATATATTAATTACTAATTTTATAATTATTTTGTTCAGAAATAAAAATTATAAATTTTAATGATAGTATTACATTTTATTTAGCTGATAATTAGAAAATTTATATTACTTTCTTTATATTAGTAACATATCACTTTAATTTTTTTATCAGTGATCTTGCAGTCTCTATACATATGTTTAAATGACTATTCTGCCAGTTAATTGATATAAAATGATGAAGGTGAAATATATTAGTTCTCTTGTAAGCATACATCTAAAAATTATTCAAAAAGTCGAGAAAATAAAGACAAAATTAAATCGTAATTACATCCATATTAATAGACTTATTTCATAATTATAATACACGCGTAAGCGTCAGTAGTCATAAATAAAAATATATCTTGTTTTATTCAATTATTGAAATTCGAAACGTAAAAAGACAATAAAATATCTATGGCTTTATTCAAATAATTAAAATTCGAACAGTAAAAAGAGAATAAAATATCTATGGCTATATTCAAATAATTAAAATTCGAACAGTAAAAGAAGTACTTTAGCAAATTGGATTATAGCTGTAAATCAAAATGTTTTAATTGTCAATTTAGTAGTAGAGTACAATATTAGCATGGATTTCATGAATGTGATTGCGTTGGAATGCACTGTGCAAACGTACATAAAGCACCACTACTTTCCCCCGACCTAGTGCCCTCTCTACGTCGACACAGTCGACCCACAATCTTACAATTCTTTAATGTTTCACATTTAATTTGATATTAGTTGTGGCTCATTACATCTCATTTTAACAGTTACATGTAATAACATCTATCATTTTAGATAATAAGGTAGCCAAAGTAAATAAGTGGCGCTTATAATACTTTGTGCGTCAGAAAAATATTTGTATATAAAACTAATTTTCTTTAAATAATTATAATGTAAAAGTGTTGGTTTATTTTATAGTAAAATCTTTAAATGAACACAACACTTGACTTTAAAAGAAAAAAAAGAAAGATAAAGAAGTTAAATTAACATATAATTTAACGAGATTCTGTTATGTGACTTTTGATAGTTATGAAATTAAAAGTGTATAATCCTCTATCTATTATAATTTCTGGCGCCGAGATACGAGTGAAAAAAAATTTCAACGTCGACACTCAAAAATATATCTAAAACTCAAAAATGTCTATCTGGCTCTGGAATTGAATCTCATGGTCAGGAGTTACAATACTATATTAATAGAGCTAGGTAGTTAAATTTAATAGTAAATTCGTAAATAATAAAATACCTTGAAGTTAACAAGCAAACGATTGTAACTACGTGCTTTATTCGTAAGTAAAATGATAAATGAGCAAAGATGTTATCACATCTATTCTCAGAGCTTCTTTCATTAATCAGCGCAATATCAGCATAAATTATTAAGCTTTGCAACATTCATGAAAATGTTCCATCCATATGGAATGGATTGATGATCCATTCCATATGAGACCATCTTACACTGCTTCAGTCACTTATTACATAAGTGACCGAAAATATATTTAATAAAGGTAGCTCCGAGTATTTTAATAGAGTAGTATTTAAAGTATTAATTAATATATAATGAACGGCGCAGGAAGAAATACCTACAAATCTAGTTCTTGGCTATCGTAAAAATTGACTAAGAAAACGAGCCTGTGCCGACATAAGTCAATGCTTACTAGTGCGATATCAGGCTAAAGATCACACATATAATTCAGCTAAAACTCTAAGCAGCATATTTCGTCATCTTTCACCTGTGTTTAAAGAAGAAAAAATACCGATTGCACCGATCCAATAAAATTATGGACAAATGTAGGAGGATGATAAATTAATATATCCTTAGAACAAAAAAGAAGTAACAAAAAACGTGCAGTTCATCAATCTCAAGTTCATCAAATCGAAGTGATGTTGCGCGTCGACGACACGGCAGCACGTGAGGTATCGTGGCTGCGTGCCGCGACCGCACATCACGCCGAATGTGCTCTAACATCCGTGTAATTCAATCGCACCGCTTACGATTGCATATGAAAAAGAAAATTATTTCTTTTGCTAAAAAAAAAACCTAAGTAATCACCGTAAATGATTGCCGACGAGAGGGTAACGTAACTTAGTTTACAGCCATAGTTTATTTAATAGTAATAAATTCGTAACAAATAGTTTTAGCTAGATACATATTCATTTACTGTGATATAATTAGAGAAAATATTCGTATTTGATTAAACTAAATAATACGATGAAATTGTTAATGAAATCAGGCTATATCGAGGCTGTTAGTGTACTGAACATGAATGCTCTAATAATAAAAAAATATAGAAATGCCTCAACTTATTTTTTGGTCTTAAACATACTAATATATTAATCACTGTACTATTGGAATTCAAACAGCTATCCACTATGAATATATGGACCATCCTTGAGGATGTAGATAATTTAAGGCTTAAGCTTTTGTATATATAGTTTAAATAGATTTAGTAAAACAATAAAAAGCCGTGAGGTGTACCAAATTGATATCATTGAAGCCACATTGAAGCCTCTAATTATGTCACACCTGCTCTCTGGCCTTCTTTTGTCTAACAATCAATAAACTACATATACACATAAGTTATCTTGTCTGAGGCTAATAGTTCGAGAGTTAGTAAAGCGAGATCGTGTAGCACAATTTGTTACGCTTCAAGTTTCAAATTTAGTACCAGTATAATTTCTAAGATCTTTCACGTCAAAGCTCTTAGAAGAGCAGATGTAGAAATAATTAGCAGTTTCTATCTTAGAAGTTCACCGCTTCGAGTTTTATTAAACAAATAAATTAAAAAAAATAAAACTAATAAAACAGTCGAGATCTTTTATTTGATTAATTCTATATGTAGAGTAAACTTGATTAAATACTTGAAATGAGATTACGAATGAAGACGAAGACGCACAGATGTTTGTATTGTAGAGTTTGTACATATGTGTAACCGGGTTGTCGTCAAGTGAGTGTTAAAAGCGACATGAGAACATTATCGTACGTATCTTATTCTTAAACATCACTATGAGTCGTCATAGAACAGTTAGACGAAATTTTTTACATTCCATGGTATTCGTTTGTCGAATGACTAGTGTTTAGCGAGCGTGGGCGTGTAATTTTAAAGAGAACACAAAGCCTTCCTGTAATACTAATTTTGTGTTATAGGTCAGTTTGTGAATTCAAATGGTATATTGATTGTATTTCTTGTTTATTCAAAGTTACTTTAAATGTACAGAAACGATTTGATTATACAAATATAGGCAGCTCATTTATGTAAATAGCTCTCTATGTTTCTTCTACATAATATTTTTTAAACCTGATTTTGATTATAATTGATAATCTGGTGATTCTATTGTACTGCAAAAATATGAGGCGAACTCTATCAATACATTAATAGCTTGATCATAACATAGCAATTAGTATACGCGAAATTTTTGATTGTTTAAAATTTGCGTGAGGATATCCGTTTGAAAGTCAAGGCGAAAACTTTCACTAGTAAATTTCTCACAGTCAACATGAGAAACCTGAGTTTACATGTAATAAGGTACAATGAACGCGCTAAAGTGTCCTGGGCAGTGCGCGTGCGCCGCCAAGCCGTGACCTACTAAACTGATGAATAAGCGAGAAAGTGCACACGCCACGAATATGCGTTATGCCCGGTTGCCAGTAGACTAATAAAATTTATTAACCTATTCGATTTCGTGACCTCCATTCTGAGCAACTTTGCAAGGCAATAATTCTCCCAGTTGCGCTTATTAATCTATCGGCAATCTTAGCGTGGTTAGTCTGCAGATAAATAATTATTTCTTCTTTAATTTCTACAGTTTCTATATTGGACGTGAGCTTGCTTCGTAATAGGAGTGAATTTGGCTAACTATAGCATACTGGTCAGGTAGATTGCCATAGTTTCTTGTTTATAGAGTTCTTTCTCATGCAGTGCAGGTTACCTGTATGCATCCCTTAGTCGGCTTATACAGTACACGTAAGAAATGATAAATATATAATTCTTAGCCTTCACGACAAAATCTTATCATCATCATCATCATCATCACAGCCCATATATGTTCCACCATTGGGCTCAGGCCTCCTCCGTAATGGGAGGGAAGTTAACCTACTATACCACGCTGGTCAGACGTGTTGATATAGGGTTTTGTTTCGAGTTTTCCATCTCTTGCATAGGTGTTATATGCGTTTTATATCCCTTAGTCGTCTCTTACAATCACCCACAGCTAAGATACGGGGTGGTGAATTGTATTCTTAATCTTTCACCACACGGATAAAAAAATCTTATATTTTTTCATAATACAAAGCACTATTAAAATTAATTACTTGTCATTATCCTGAGTTCAATGGCGACAAAAGTCCCATTATTAAGTTTAAGCTATCTTTTTTATTTTATTGCCTACGGTGGCTGATGAGTATATAACTGAGGGTAGTACTAACGCTAACTGTCCTTTGAGGATTTCAGTAACACCCTGATATTGCTGAAGTCCTTTTTCAGTAACTTGACCTGGTCAAGTTGCTGGCTACTGCTACCCCTTCCACGATAGAAGGGGAAATGTTATATTATAGCATGTTGACAGGTTTTATTTCATGTTAGATAATTTTATTGCACTATTGTTAATTAATTATGTATTTTGATGGTATATTACGATATCTGTGACAGTTTTCTTTGTTGATTTCTTGGCAAGCACCTAAGCTTAGAAAATGTGAATGAGCAACTATGAACGGATGGTATCTGTTGGTAGTAATTTTCTTCGGTGCTGTTAAGTGGAGTAGTGTGACGGTCACACGGGTAGCGGCGGTCAGCGATGGTTAGCGGTGCGTGTCGTCTTGAGAAACATGCCGTCGACACCGTCCTCGCGTTCACGTCCGCCGTGCCGACCTGATTCAACAGCATCGGCACACGACAACGCTTTGCAGTCAACCATGAACATTCAACGATCAATGGCTGTACTTATTATCAATTGCGTATAAATCCAACACTCAATATTCATTATTCAATATCAAAGAACCGCCAACCAGTTGCTAACGGAGGATTAGAGTTGGATCTCTACATTTAGTATATTTACTGAGCCTCCTATTAATTCTATAATTTTTTTGCAATCTAGTATAGTGCTGTTTGCACTTTCTTTACTATACAGTGCATTTATTCTTGAGTAGTGATTGTAAATATTACTACTATAATTATAGTTAGCATTTTGGGCTAAATATAGGATAATGACATGAACGGACTGATGGTGACGGCTCGAGGAACCTTGACCCAGCGATGGAGGGAGGATCTAGAATCCCCCGTAGCCGGAAGGGAGATAGTGGAGGCTGTTGGCCCACTCCTCTATCGCTGGATCAATAGATGGCATGGCACTCTGACATTCAGGCTGACACAGGTACTTACCGGACATGGGTGCTTCGGTAAGTACCTGCATCAAGTTGCAAGATGCGAAGAGACCCCTGGATGTCACGAGTGTGGCGCGTCCATAGACACAGCGCGCCACACATTAGAAGAGTGTCCTACATGGAGAACTCAAAGACTCGCTCTGGCGTCTGTTATGGGTGAAGACCTATCACTGCCGACCCTTATTAATAAGATGGTCGACAGTGATGGGTGTTGGATGGCTATGACCTCCCTTTGCGAGGAGGTCATAGCGCAGAAGGAAGCGGCGAGGCGGGCCCGTGAGGCATGTGCCTATGCTGACCCGCTGCGCAGGCGACGGATGGGGAGACGGAGAAGACGCTACGCGCTCCTCTTCCCTCAGTCATGATGACCTAGGGCGCTAGTCAGCTAATCGCCGGAATGTCAGAGTCGTATGCCCAAAAGGCGAACCTTTGGCGTTCCACAACCAGCGGGGACGCGGGGCCGCTGTGGTTTTTAGTAGGTATTCTGATGCAGTAAAACCACACTGTGTCAGTGAGTCCTACATACCCTTTTGCTGTAACAAGTAAAGGGGA
Organism: Lymantria monacha; assembly: GCA_905163515.2. NCBI lineage: Eukaryota > Metazoa > Arthropoda > Insecta > Lepidoptera > Erebidae > Lymantria > Lymantria monacha. Next base: position 24,108,220 of record LR991082.1, read on the forward strand.
TGCGAAAACGCATTTTTCACAGCGCAAAAAAAAAAGATAGGATAATGACATACAGGATAATGACCCCAATTTCGAGGTCCTGTCATCTAACTAACCCAGATTAAAACGGAAACCCTCCAAGGGATGCCAATTGTAGTTCATCATCATCATCATCATCACAGCCCATATATGTCCCACTGTTGGGCTCGGGCATCCTACATAATAGGAGGGAATTTAACCTACTATACCGAGCTGGTCAGATATGTTGGTATAGGATTTTGTTTTGAGTTTTCCTTCTCTTGCATAGATGTTATACGCGTTTTATATCCCTTAGTCGTCTCTTATAATCACCCACAGATAAGATAGGGGGTGGAGAATTGTATTCTTACTCCGTCACCACATGGATATAATTGTAGTTATCGTCATTGAAACTAAGATATTAGTAACAATAAATTAATAGACTTTGATTAGTATCGAGATATCGATACATTTAATTTAACAAAGCATATATATAAAACAATGCAATGATTGAATTGATTTTTTATCATTCTCACCTGTCATATTACGTTATGTTAATTTAGCTATAGAGAACATGCCGCTCCTTACTACGGCAGTTATGTCGATATTATTGTTGTAATGAAATATCGCTGCAATAATAATGATAACATGTTTATTTTCAAGCGACTAGAGTTTTTTTTGGTAGCGTTTATCTTCTGATAGGTTTAAATTGAAATCAATGAGTTTGAATGTTGTTATTGTTAATATCGACGGTTTGATTGATTGCTTATTTTAACGCTGGATGAAAACATTTCAAATACACGTCTGAGAGACTCTTTGTAGATTGTGTAAAGAATTGTCCTGAATGAGAACCGACGCGAAATGGGGTTAGACTATTCTCTAGTCGTGCTTAGATTACGGACTGCAGTCAGATTTTCAGATGAGAATATTTAATTAATCTGTTAGACTTCTTCCTTAACTGGTAGTTTAAAGCCTTTGATCTTTAACTTTGATTTAATTTTTTTATAAATACTTAGTTTAAAAAACTGGCAAAGTGGATTAATATTTATTGCTATATTTCATGATTGTCAAATATCGTTTATTTTCTTATAGGTTACCGTTATAGTTACCAATACAGCTGCTTTTTTTATGCATTCGATGTTCGTCATAAAAGTCATCATTCATCATCATCATTATTCTTATCGCAATTATTCTTATCGCAATTACTTAGGGTTGACGCAATATGTGATTTTCTTCCATAATCTTAATCAGATATTTTCATTACATGTCATCTCTGCGTTCACTCCCTTTCTATCCATATCATGTTTCACGCAATCCATCAATCCATTCTTCAGTCTTCCCTTACCCCTAAATCATTTAACATTCATACTTTAAACTTTTCTCACAACATTACTTTCATACCGTTTCTTCTCTTTCAAAAGTAAAGCTTTGATATTTTTGCATTACCATTAAAGCAAATTTTCAATACAATCAAACGTTTTGAAGTCTGTAACAATAATGTTGAAAGATTTCATTATAACTTTGATACGTACATAGAGGTCAAAGTAACAAAAACTTGATAAAAAAATATCGGTAGCGATGAATAACGACGAGTTATGAGGCACCTAATCTGTCAGTGGCTAAGAAAGTTAAACGGTTATTGGCTTAATATTAAAATTAGTGTCACCATATTGTTAAGTATTTATGCGAATGTTAGCAGGACATATAATCTTCTGTTTAATTTGAAAAAAGTTATAAAGTGACATTTTTACTATAAATAATTTCAAAATATTGGTTGGAAAGCTAAACTATGACTCAACAAGTCTATTACAGCTATGGATCAGTCCATAGCTGTTATAGACCACCAGAAGTATATTTAAAACGAGTATTTTTTTAATCCTTTCTATGATGCCGGATTAAGAATACATTGTGTCGCACGCCTTACTTGTCTCTGAGGGTCCTATAAACCGGCTTAGGGAACACTAAAAAAGTGGCCAGTGTCAATCTCTTAAGAAGTAATAACACTTGCAATGAATTTGAATTTGAAAAAAAGTATCACTTCTTTTTCAAATGTGTATATCCTACTATTGGGTAGAGTCATCTGCCACAATAAGAGAGTAATTGACATATTTTATCATGCTGATCCAATCGACTTTTATTTAATGATTATCTCTTGCACTGAGAAAATGGGGTTGTGAATTGTATTTCTACTACATCAATAAAAATACCCTATAGATATTAAACCTGATTATAAACTATCTGTGAGGTAAATCTTATTCAAATTGCTTATATTGCGTGATTGAATAAATAAAAACCCAAAACATACATATTTCTACGAGTATTGAGGTTAGTGAGCATCGAGTTAATGTAGGGATGTATTTCACTCAAAATGGATTAAAGTGTACAAGGAGCATTAAGTTCTTTCCTCGTAATCTAAGAGTATGCGGTTATATTCGAGCTACTCTTATTAGATTTTTTATTACATAATAATTGTAGGAACGTCGTTACAAGCGGTCGGTGACCACTCTCCCCACTCAGATTCCTTTCCCGGCTTGTTTAAAGATCAGGATTGGATGACGGCTCCCTGTTGACGCGTCTAAGAAAACAATGCGATAATATTATACACGTTGTCAGCGATGTATAATAATGGGCCAATAAGTCACAAGTTGTTCGATAACTGTGCAAATGGCGTAGTATAAATATCAAACGCCCATGCAAATCGTGTGGAATCTAGTCCTACGTAGAATATTTTTTTTTAATTTTAGGATAGCATATTAACATGTGCAAGTCACTTAGACCTTCATCAGAATAAAATTCTAATTCGTTAAAATTAGGTTTGTAATAATTTAATGTGGTGACCGAGTAAGAATACAATTCACCAGTTTCTATCTTACTCGTGGGTGATCGTAAAAGAAGACTAAGGTAAAATATACATATAACATGTATGCAAGAGAAGGAAAATCGAAATAAATTCCTATACTAACACGTTCGACCAGCGTGGTGAAATAGGGAAATTTCCCTCCTAGTGTGGTGGAGGCTCGAGCCTAGCAGTGGGACATAAATATGAGCTGAGATGATGATGATTAAAAATTTAATGATGGTTTATTCCTTGTTTAAAAAACTATAAAATACGAACATTAATTTAGAAAAATGTTATTTTCTTTAAATAAAAGAAATATATATATATGTATATATATATATATATATATATATATATATACATTTCATTAAACCTATCGAAATTTAGTGAACGAAAATGATGTCTACTTTCTATCTTCTCAGTGGAAATTATGGGCATTTGTTGAATTATATGAACGAATGAAAGTGTCATTACAACTAATGAGCTAAAAGTTAAAGAGAAAATGTTTCAATTAGCTCTAAATGGTATGAATCTTGTTAATTTACTATATAAGGGTTATTAAATATAATATGTTTATGCCAACTCACCTGATCATAGAGGCTTAGTAGGTCAATTTCTCTCTCGATTTGTATGAGGGTTATCACTAAGCATGGATCGTTTTAGGATTGAAAACTTGAAGTAATGTAATAGTCCTTACATATTTAATTGACTTTTTATCTTTGCTTATATGCTACGAAACTTTAGCTTTACATGCATATTTTATTTGGAGAAGACATCAACGCGTTACGCCTATTTTAACATGACTTATTATCTATTCATAGCATTCATTTATTTGTTTCTTATCGACCAAAACTGACGTTAAGGCACAAATCCTTATGTGATGAGGCCCTATAATAACATATAATTAATGTATATAAATAACTTCAAAATTTAGCACAATAAAAACCGAATACGAAATGAAAAATGATGTCACAAGCGGGATTCGAACCCGCGCCTATTGGGATTCCGGCCCAATCGTGCTGCCACTACACCACCGTGACTAATTGTAGGACATGCAAATTTTACTTCGTATCATATTTACGTCTTAAGGTGACGGTATGCTATCTACCCGACAATGTTTACACATTGTTATAGGCTTAATACTTAAAACTTTACAGTTAGAATTGTATTAAACGATGACACAACCTTCATTTCTTATTCGGTTTTTATAAATAATTAAGCATATTAAATGCTAAATTTCAGTAATTTAAATTTAGCACAATATTTTGGAGACAAAAGGAATTCTCCTCCTTAGAAATCGTACTCATGACACAATGCTTGGGAGGGCACTATTTCTCTACATCATTTACGTAGTTTGTTGTCTTAAATAATATATACGATTATTATTAATGATTCTCAAATCAATATCATTAACTCTTATATTACGGAGCAAATTGTTCGAAAAGTAATCAAACTATAAAGCACACAAACAATCAAATTTATAATAGACATTGTAATGTCTTTCTGTAGGAAAGCATATTTAATAAAATATTTATAGAATCTTTACTAACCAATTAATAAATGCAAGAGGAAAATAATTGCAATAAACACAAATTGTTAAGATATATCGGTACTTTGTTTAATCGGTGACTATGAGCGTAAAAAATAATATAATAGCTTAGCGTGAACAACTGATGTTTGCGAAAAGAATGTTAACGGGTTCGTTTCCATGTTGGTCAGTGTTAGAGACATTGTTCGCCTGAAGAGATGCGAGATAGCCAGAACAAAGTAACCGACTATGATCGTATTACTAGCCTGCCCTGATAGTAACGAAAGTCGCCGTACATGCATTTATGCAATGGACGCTTGTTATCTCAAAATGACCGATGACACGTAGATAAATTTTAGTGTTATGACATTTTTTATTGCGTTACATTTAGGTCATTCACCTTTGGCACTTCTTATATATAGATACCAGCTTAAACTTTTGTATATATTGATAGTAAGAGTTCTGAGAAAGCAGTGGATGAAATAATTTATTCTATTTAGGCTGTCAGTTTTACCAAAATCTATCCAAATTCGTCGATGTCCATTGTTGAATCTAGATCTCCTAGGACTCCTACTAAGGAGTAAATGTCATTACCCCTATGAGAATGTCCTGATAGAGGTGATCATATTATAATCGCTTGGCAAGTGATTTGGTGATCACAATCAGTGTTATCAGTTTTCTAGGATTGTGCTAGACGTGTGCTGTCTACTTTTTGATGCTTCCTTAGTTGATTTTTATGACTCCTATGGCAAAATCATTAGAGTTTGTGATTTGTAGTTGAGATTTTATCATCTTAAAGTAATGATATTTTCTTAAATCTCTTACTCAATTTTGATGATCACCATCATCTCAGCAGTGGGACATATATGTATATGTCCCACTGCTGGGCTCGAGCCTCATCCATAATTGGAGGGAAATTGACCTACTATATCACGCTGGTCAGACGTATTGGTATAGGATTTTGTTTCGAGTTTTCTTTCTCTCGCACAGATGTTATATGCATTTTATATCCCTTAGTCGTCTCTCACGATCACCCACGGGTGAGATAGGGGGTGGTAAATTGTATTCTTACTTCGTCACCACACGGAAACTTTTATGATACCCTCGGTAAATTAAAAGGTAGAGAATGGTATTTTTAATACATTACAACGTTTAAACCTAGTACATATAATGTAAAAATATAATAGAATAAATAACGAATACAGCTAAACATTATATTTTCTTTACACTTTTGCCATCATGTCGAGATGTTAGTCTATATGTTACCAACTAGGACTAGTTATGATTTCTATTTGTGTGTATCCGGACAGTTCTTATTGAAGGTGGTTATTTCTAAGATTTAATTGTCGCAGCTACAAATAATATCCACTATCCTTTCCTGCCAAGAAACATGAGGTAAGTGGTACTTGCAAAGCCTTACTATGAAATTATTTAAAATGAAGTATATTATAGATGATTATAACAATTGGCATTTGCATTATTTTAGAAATAAATATATTATAAATTTAAAATAAAACTAGTTTTACGGGTTCTATCGCGTTTGTAATTAATTTTATCTGCCCGACGTTTCGAAAACTTTATTTACAAAGATCGTGGTCACAGGAAGACTAAGGTGTCTCACGTCCAATAAGTCATCGTTATTACAGAAATTTATATCTTTAAAGTGGGAAAATAAAAATCAAATCCAAACGCGATACAATCCTTAAAACTAGTTATATTTCAAATGTGTAATACTCGCGTAAATATTAAAATCATTAAATACATTTTACTTACAGTATCTTTTATGACGATGTTAGTCAGAGTTATAGACAATGAATTGAAGATAATTAAAAAAAAACTAAATTGTAATAAAGTAAAACATAAATTAATGTACTTGTTCATATATGTATTAAAAAAAATGTTTATTCATTTGTATTAAATGCCCATCACGTAAGATTTAATACGATCATATATTTTTTTTTATTTCTACATAAGTGAGTTAGGCCACTCTCTATTTAGTAGGTTCAGTTTTTAATCTGTTATAGGAAAACAGTTTTGTGAGATACTTAGAATTTTTAATCTGAGAAACTTACAATCAGGGCTTGGATGCAAATGCTATTGGCTATCGAGGCATTGACTAATTATGTGTTGATGTATCACCAACCCCTATTTTTATGTCGAAATTATACAAGTTGATTTAAATTACTGAAATTTAGCATTTAATATGCTTAATTATTTATAAAATCCGATTACGAAATGAAAAATGATGTCGCAAGCGGGATTCGAACCCACGCCTATTGGGATGCCGGCCCAATCGTGCTGCCACTACACCACCGCGACTAATTGTAGGACATGCAAATTTCATTTCGTATTGTATTTACGTCTTAAGGTGACGGTATGCTATCTACCCGACAATGTTTACACATTGTTATAGGCTTAATACTTCAAACTTTACAGTTAGAATTGTATTAAACGATGACACAACCTTGTTATTTAAATTACTGAAATTTAGCATTTAATATGCTTAATTATTTATAAAATCCGATTACGAAAATTAAATTTGCATGTCCTACAATTAGTCGCGGTGGTGTAGTGGCAGCGCTATTGGGCTGGAATCCCAATAGGCGCGGGTTCGAATCCCGCTTGCGACATCATTTTTCATTTCGTAATCGGATTTTATACAAGTTGATATTTCGAAAATATACATAACATCTATAATAAAATGTTATTTGAAATCATTTACGGATCATCATCATTCCTACTCTTATCCCAATTACTTGGGGTCGATATAATATGTACTCTTCTTTCATAGTACATATTGTAAAAGTTATTGGCAATAGTTTCATGACCGTTCGCCTGCCAGACGTCAACCATCTTTGGGAATGTAGTAGTAGTTGTTAATTAACCAGCATCAGATGAAGTTGGCCCAGGTCATTATAAGGTTCTTAGACGTCTTTTACTATATCCACGAGCATAGTAAGGGTTGGTAGTATTTGTAGCCGCTGCCACACAGTAATGATTTGGGAATGTAACCAGATAAAATTTCTGTAATTACAAAAGTTCAAAAATAACGCTGTGTTTTAATTTGTATAAGCAAAGAAACGGTTTCCAAGTGAAGAAGGCTTTTTATATAACCATATTTGTCCCATTTAACAGTACCACTATAAGTCATATATTGCAAATTACCCAATTGTACGTTCCACATGTTAACTGGATCAACTAATCTACATGTTCTTACAATAAAATAACTTAATAGTCACATATCGTACAAAAGCGAACACATTAACATTCTTAGAGCGTCGTAACTGTTTGTAATGTCATATAAATGTGGTTTATATGACGATTCTATCGCGACCACATTGGTACAGTTACTTTTTCTATTTAGCTGCTTTTTCTTAGTAATAAAGCGTGGTTCACGTTAGTTATTTATATTTTCATAATAACTATAGCTAGCTGCTTAATACGTTTGGTTTTGTTAGATAAATATTTTTAATTTTTTTATTTAATATTGCTTATGGTCGCAAACGAGCAGACAGCACACCTGATGGTAAATGTCAATGCCGCCCATGGATCTTTGCAAAACAAAGATCGCTGCCTACCAATACAAACTCTAAACCCACCCGAGTTGGGCTTCCGGCTCTCTCGCTCACCGAACATTAATAAAAATTTAATTTCTATGGAAATTAATCAGTAGTTTTTTTAGTGATATTTTAAAAGGTTTTGTAATCAGTAATATTAGTAAAGATCGATTCAAATAAACTTACATGATTTTAAGCGAATGTTTGTTGTTTACATACCAATAAGAATGGAAGTAGGTTTTTTAGTACGTCCTGCTTTCACATGTGTATACACATACTAATGTGAGAAATAATAGCATGTGTAAAATACGCATGTTATTTTTAAATACGAATCTTGATCCTAAGCTAAGATTATTTAAATACATTTTTTTAAAAGTATTTAATTTTACAACCTAGAAATAATCATCATCATATCATCCCGCTCCAATACTAATCACTTGGGGTCGACGCAATATCATCTTCTTCCATATACACTTATGTCAGACGTATTTTTTTTTTGCGGGTGCATAAATATATAATACATAAAATAAACTAAATTAGAGTAATTATAAATGAAATAAATAGTAGGAATTGTATTCTTGGTATTCTTTCGCGTTAAAATATTTTATGAGGAGTTTAAAGTATAAATTGCTGAATATATTACTCTAAATATGAGGTCATTTTATATATATATATATATAAATATATTTGTATATCTTGGATGTGGATTTAGCCGAGATGGAAGGTACACCACTGATATAGAGCGAAGAGTGAATGCGGGAAATAGAGTGAACGGAGCGTTGGGGCAACTTCTCGGCAGCCACCACCTCAGCCAGAATGCACGTGTAGCAATACATAACGCAGTGCTTGTCCCAACATTACTGTATGGAAGCGAGAGTTGGGTATGCAGAAAAGAGTATGATAGTAAAATTAATGCGGTCGAAATGCGATCTCTGCGGTAAATCTGTGGAGTTAGGCTGACCGATCGCATTCGTAACGACGACGTAAGAGAGCGAGTAGGTATGAAAGAGAATATTGGTGTAAAGATGCGAAAGGGGATGCTCCGATGGTTCGGACATATGGAAAGAATACCGAACGAACGCCTGGTTAAGAAGATATACAATGCGAAAGTGGAAGGATGTAGGTACCGAGGAGACCGAGACTAACCTACCTAGACCAGATCGGTCATGTACTGAAGGAAGGTGGAGTCAAGAGTCTCCGAAACCGGCGAGCGTGTATGAAGAGAATTATGAATGTTGAGGAAGCGAGTGAAGTATGCAGAGATAGAGGTCTCTGGCACTCTGTGCTCTCTGCCTACCCTGCAAGGGATATGGCGTGATGATATGTATGTATGTATGTATCACTATACAAAAGGCACCCCCTTATCCAATCGGTTTAAACCGAAGAGCATAATCAATTTATACAAGTTGGAATGTGTGTATGTATATATATATATATATATATATATATATATATATATATATTATCACAGTTGCCTTATTTTGGCATATCTCCACGTGTACTGAACATTGACCTCACAATAGTCCATTAAATTAAATATAACTTATGTTCTATAATACAATAAAAAGCAATTAGTACTTTTTACACTATTTTATTACTTTTTTTTCCCATGGATTAGAATCTTTTAAGCCCTGCACTCTTTTATCAACGCGGGAATATTTATAAATATATTTACAGTTATAAAGGCAATCAAAAATGTTAATATGAATTAATTATTTCACCACCAATCTGCTCTTATCCCAATTACTTAGAGTCGATGAAATGTGTATTCTGCTTAGCTCCTATATATTGCAAAAATTGACAATAGTTTTAAGTCCAGTTACTTGCCTGATTTATGATACTATAAAGGTTAGTTTTTGGACTATGAGAAAGCCTTTAATTCCGTGGAAACTTGGGCAGTGCTGCAGTCCCTTCAGAGGTGCCAAATTGACTATCGATATATCGAAGTTTTGAAGTGTTTATATAAAAACGCTACTATGTCGGTCCGCATCCAGGATAAGAGTGCGAAACCGATCCAGTTGCAGAAAGGCGTGAGATAGGGAGACGTTATCTCTCCGAAACTGTTCACCACTGCGCTGGAAGATGTCTTCAAGCTCTTAGACTGGACCGGACACGGCATCAACATCAATGGCGAATACATCACTCACCTTCGATTCGCAGATGATATCGTAGTCATAGCAGAATCCCTGGAGGGCCTTGGCACCATGCTCAATGACCTCAGCAAGGTTTCCCAACTAGTAGGGCTGCAAATGAACATGGACAAGATGAAAATCATGTCTAATGCCCATGTCATTTCTGTACCGGTCCTGGTTGGGAATGCGATTCTCGAAGTTGTAGATCACTATGTTTTCCTTCACTTCACCACCTCACTTATTGACACACCACCACTTATTGACCTCTCAGTAAAATAATTATAGTTACACAGCATATTTTGTGTGACTTAAAGAACAAATATAATTTATTGTGAACGTAGCTCATAATATAAGAACTTTTAGGAGCAGTACAGAAGGCCAACCCTATTCTAACTGTTCTTCATAACGAAGTGATGAATCATTATTGCTAATTTTGTGAAACAAGTTTGCTCTTTGTCACTATATAGCGTGCTAGTTTATCTTTCATAGTTCGAAAAAAAAAAATTATATGATAATTAACAATTTTTGCGTCCGATTAGAGCCCTAAAATTATTCTTGTTAAAATTGATTTAAAAAGATTCTAACAGGGTCAAATTCCACGAGTAGCACATAACTATTAGAGTAGGCATTACTCTTCTTAACTATATCAGAGAGAAGACAGCTTCAAGTGTGCATGAGCGACTACTAGTTAACAATTAATTTATCCCGTTACCAAATTACATACATACATACATACATATCATCACGCCATATCCCTTGCAGGGTAGGCAGAGAGAACAGAGTGCCAGAGAACCTTATCTCTGCATACTTCACTCGCTTCTTCAACATTCATAATTCTCTTCATACACGCTCGCCGGTTTCGGAGACTCTTGACCCCACCTTCCTTCAGTACATGACCGATCTGGTCTAGGTAGATTAGTCTCGGTCTCCCTCGGTACCTACATCCTTCCACTTTCGCATTGTATATCTTCTTAACCAGACGTTCGTTCGGCATTCTTTCCACATGTCCGAACCATCGGAGCATTCCCTTTCGCATCTTTACACCAATACTCTCTTTCATCCCTACTCGCTCTCTTACGTCGTCGTTACGAATGCGGTCGGTCAGCCTAACTCCACAGATTTTCCGAAGAGATCGCATTTCGACCGCATTAATTTTACTTTCATACTCTTTTCTGCATACCCAACTCTCGCTTCCATACAGTAATGTTGGGACAAGCACTGCGTTATGTATTGCTACACGTGCCTTCTGGCTGAGGTGGTGGCTGCCGAGAAGTTGCCCCAACGCTCCGTTCACTCTATTTCCCGCATTCACTCTTCGCTCTATATCAGTGGTGTACCGTCCATCTCGGCTAAATCCACATCCAAGATATACAAATTCAACAACAAAGTCACCAAATTATTTTGTCCATATACCTATCTAGAAGCAGTTGATGCAGGATATATTATATTTTTTTAAATAAGTGAGGTAAATATAGATATAACGATGAGATGTCGTCTAAATTACGAGCATGATACTTTTTTTTTGGCGGCTGGCTATGGAGTGTTCACGCCCCGCTAACGGGCATGAACTTTGTGAGCATTCTTTAGGAATAACCGTTGAAAAGATAGGACTAGATTAATTTATACTAATGTCAAATTTATGTTTTGTTGCTAGTATTCATGGCTACTATTAATAATAATAATTTTAATTGACATTTAATTTTCATTCATTCGTTCCCATACTATTTAATAAAAAACGTAGTTGCGCAATGATGTAGCAAATTGACACTTAATTAACTAAATCGATGTTGTTGCTTCCACTTCGGTGCAATGACCTACCTAACAGCGGACGCCATAAATTAAAACTGCCATCTTGGGTAGGCCCTAATATAGACTGCTGAAATTCTTCTAATTAAATAACTGCATGCCAGTTGTTTAATATTTCTTTATTATAATAAATTAAATTATGCGATAATTAATTATTTTTTCAACTAGAATTTCTACTTATAATCATCATCTCAGCTGATATATGTCCCACTGTTGAGCTCGAGCCTCCTTCATAATAGGAGGGCAATTGACCTACTATACCACGCTGGTCAGACGTGTTGGTATAGGCTACTTATAATATTTCACGTAAATTATGTTCAAACTAAGCTGTATTTGAAACAATTATCATTATATATATTTTAAATTGTTGCTTAATTACAACCTTCGTGTATACATTTAATTTCTTTGAAAGATGTTTGGTTGCTGATAGAATGGCTTTGACCTTTAGTGTAAATAATAAAAACCTAAACCAAAACATTCAATTTTAAGAAAATCTTGTTCTTTGTGTGAATGAATTGTTCTTCATTTATGTATAATGCTTTTGATTTTTAATTAAATTATTCAGTATAACAAACTGGTTATCGATAACTATATTGATAATAGGCTACTATTCTTAAATGCGGGTAATATTCTACTTATAATATTAATTTAGCGATTTTTAACATGACATTAAGAAAATACTGTTAACCGTTTCGTGTTCAGAGTCATTTTATTATGTAAATGTTGTTTATGCATTCACGTAAAAAAAGTAATGGTAAATTTAAATATTGTAGAATGACTCTGCTAATGATATATACACGTTGTGATTTTCTTAATTTTGTTTAATTCCGTTGATGACTAGAGAGAGGATACTGTCTATCATTTTCTAAGTGATTAAACGATAAAAGACAAGAACGGCTTGTTAATATACGTTTATGTGATTTTATCATGAAAGAAAAATCAAGTAAAACCACAATAAACGACGGTTGAATAAAATAAAACAGACTTCGAAGCATCTTACGTAATGGCCCCGTTGCTGAACTATATAAGGTAGAGTGCGGCGAGGCAAGTTGCCTAGCAATTATACAAGATTTGTAATTGACGTAACGTAGACCGGTCTTCGTTCTCTTATTAATAGTTCTACTTGTGTGTCATAAAAATATTGACTATAACTACACCGTTTGCTTATCTGTGACATGATATGAGAACAAGAACATACATTTTTATTGATGATTGCCTTAGTTTTTCGGTAGCAAAGATATACGACTGTATTTCGGGTTCTAGATTCAAGTAAAATATCGTGTAAAAAGTGTTTTTTCAATTTTGTGAAGAGTATTTTGATTTATATCGTTTACATTTTTGTGTAGCTTACACATGAAATAAACGATATGGATTTTAACGAGTTTTGCTTTTATTTTTATTACGTCGACGTTTCATATAATCGTACCTTACAGGATTTATAGTGCCTATAGGAATTAAGTGATAGTTATTTACATACATACATACATATTATCACGCCATATCCCTTGCAGGGTAGGCAGAGAGAACATAGTGCCAGAGAACTCTATCTCTGCATACTTCACTCGCTTCCTCAACATTCATAATTCTCTTCATACACGCTCGCCGGTTTCGGAGACTCTTGACTCCACCTTCCTTCAGTACATGACCGATCTGGTCTAGGTAGGTTAGTCTCGGTCTCCCTCGGTACCTACATCCTTCCACTTTCGCATTGTATATCTTCTTAACCAGACGTTCATTCGGCATTTTTTTTCGATAGTTATTTATTGTTACAATATATTTTAGACAACATTATGTATTTTTTTTAAAATAAATACATCAACCTTCTTTAACGTATAAATCTTGGTAACGTAAGGGAATAGGTAGCATAAAATTATTACAAATTGAATCCAGACTTGGAATTATGGATATCACACTGAATTGCAACGCACGGGAATCAAAACTGCAACACTAACCACGGGAGTTTGGTTATTACGCTGCAAGTGCATTAAAAAACGGGAGATTAATAATTAACCACCATGCCATCTATTCAATCATATGGCATGCCATCTCTATTCATAATGGTTTCAAAATTTAATAAAGATAGAGATATGATATAAACCTGACCTAATCTAATAGTACGAATACACAGTCTTATATACAAATCGTTAAAAATATAAATAAACGATTACATATGATTAACAGTACAGTTTATTCAAAATACGATATTTGTATTCAGTTTAGTATCAATTTAGTTTTTTTTTTAAATTTATTTAATGACTTGAAATATATTTGTTTACATGAGTTTTATTTGTCATATACTAATATGAGAAATTGGTACAGTAGAGTACAAAGCTGAGTGTGTTAAGTTTAGTGTAAACACAAAGACGCGAACTCATTACCGATGCGTTTATGTCACGGTTTATGGACATTTCGTCCATCGGCGTAGATTTAACGCCAATTTTGAGCCACAATGAACGGTTTCTGTGACGATTGCTTGTAATTCTCCAATTATTTGGCACCAAATCCGTTATATTCTACTTAGGTGCTGAGATATTTCTGTAACACGGTGTAAACGATCAATTCCTTAATAGATACTTTTGTTTCTCCATAATTAATTTTTGATACGCATAATCTATTAATTTAACGCTGATCAATTCTCAATTTCAAATTGTTTTGTTATATATTTAATAGAATTTTCCTGTTACATTTTGATTGCTGTGATTAAATTTGGTACGTGTATCTACTTTAGTTTATTTTGGACTTTAACATTACAGTAAGCTAAATTAATTATTTAATTTGTTTAAATGGTGCGACTACCCTTACTTCGTTCGTAAATGTCGTAAAAAACTGCTAAGAGCTTTATATCAACTTAGACCAACTGAACCTGGTGCCGTTAAACAATTACATTCCTAAGGAGGGTTGACGTCAGGCAAGCGGCTGGTCATAAAACTATTGCCAATAAACTTTTGCAATATGTAAAGATACACATCTGTCGATCCCAAGTAATTCGGATAAGAGCAGGAGAATGATATTCGATTAGGCACAAGTAGTAATGACGTTATTTCAATCAATATATATTTCAACAATCACTTTCAGGTAGCGACTAAGAATACTCTTAACACTTATTTCGTTCGTGGATGTCGTAAAAGCTAAGAGCTTTATATCAACCTAGACCAACTTTACCTGATGTTATTTACAATTACAATCCCAAGGAGGGTTGACGTCAGGCAGGCGGCTGGGCATAAAACTATTGCCAATAAACTTTAGCAATATGTACGTATACACATTCCGTCGATACCAAGTAATTGGCATGAGAGCAGGAGAATGATATTCGATTAGGCACAAGTAGTAATGACGTTATTTCAATTAATATATATTTCAACAATCAGTAGCTAAGCCATATTTCTTCTAATAGCCTGTTCCGTCACGTATTGTGTGCACGTATCGATGGGAACATTTTTTCTACGTTTATTCAGCCTGTTTACTTTTGCTATGTTCTTGTTCTTGTCTGTTTTCTCAAAGGTTATTAACCTAATTTTGTTCATGTAATGCACTATTGTAGCCGGCAATGGTGGTATATTATTGTCACTTTGTATTACAATATTTTGTATGACATTTCATTTGAGTACTAATAGATTTTCTATTTATTCTAAATTTTGAAACGTGACGCCTTTATCAAAGTTATTACGGCCATTTACTTTTGAGCTATCCTTTATTTATTGTTCTCCTAGTTAATAAAGCCGCAAAATAATTCAAGACCTATTATATTGTTCTTTTGCTACAAGCCATGGTCTAGATACACCCTGCCAAAAGTACATGAGGCGATATAAGGGCGACTTGGGATTTCATGTCCTATCATAATACCGCTTCACCTATTGAATAGACTACTGGTATCGAGACCTTAATTTTGCTAGTGTCTGTTAGTGTGCTATATATATTTGACTGCTAGTTATAGATCTTTCCAAATAAAAAAATTAGACCACTATCTATCTATATATATATATATATATATATGTATATAGGTATATATATATATATATATATATATATATATATATATATATATATATATATATATATATATATATATATAGGTATATATATATGTATTTTTTTTTATTTGTAGACGTATTAAATTCCAATGTATTTTATACTTACTGAACGCTTTATATAGAAAAAATGCATAAAATCCATTAAACGACCATTGATATTACAGAATAAGTCTTTTGTGCACTATTCAATTTAGACAATGTAGATAAACAAGCGAGCGAGCGCTTTGTTTTACTCCATGTTTAGGTAGTTTATGGGAGACTAGAATAAAGTCGGGATAGCCTGGAGGTCCGCGGCAGCCTTCGAAAGAGCGGGCGGAATGTACGGACAAGGTCATTGCGCCCTGCGCGGTCATGCGCTTGCGCCCCCTCGCCACCGCGTCCCACGCACCCCTCCATCGTCATCCGCACCCACTTCATTGTCTAGTGCGATCAGCCGCGGATAAAGGGGAACCGACTGGACTATTAAACTATTTCAAAGTAAATTCATTTTTACATTTTGTACTGGTTTTTACTTAGCACGAAAGCCTCGAGCTTGTTATTAGGTCTAATCATCTTTCAAAGATTACTCACATCGTGTGTTATCTTCTTGTAACATGTATGTCTACACGTAGCATGTCTAATACTATGATTGAAAAGAAGCGTCTTTTTAGCAATTAGGTATCACACTGTGGACGAAGACCTCCTATGTTCACCCCACATTTCATGGTACAATGTATTTCCCGCGTCTTTTGAATATTTTAATGAGATAATTATATCCACTATTAATAATCATTTGTAATAAATGCGTTTTTATATTTTTATACATTTGTAATCAGATATTTCTATTTCACCTACACCATGATGATGACTCTGATTTTCCAATGCATTTATAAAAAAATACTAAGAAACTTAAGGACATTACATTATTGAAAGAGACGTAATCCTGGAAACGAATACGTATGCCAACCATCTGAACAACGTGGAATAGACGCCTAGTATCACTCACATTGTGCATGAGTCTTATGTCCAATTGGAGGGCACAAATTTCATTTGTACTTAAATAAATGGACAAAAGGAAATAACCTGAAATGAAATAGATTAAAGTAACACCATGATGTCTGAGAAGTTATACTTATAATGATAAATTTTAAACGTGTCTGATAAATAATTTAATTTCCGAATTAAAACCAAATAATTGCCTAATACATAATTTCTTATATGTTAATATTATCTATAAAAACGATTACTTCAAAATTATGGCAGCGGAAGGTAGAAAGATATTGTACCGGCCGTGGGCGACACATGCTATTAATGTACTCTTTATATGTAAAAAGGAAATGTTGCAATTTTATTTATTGATTGTAAATTAAATGTAATAAGTTTGGAGCGGATATCACGAACACATCAGTCAAGTCTCTCATCCGACAAGTAGGCAACGCGAGTTTCATCCGTGGAGAATTTGTATGCATTTTTTTTATCTGAAAATATGTCGTTAGCAATATGATTCCATGCTTTACCTTCTTATTTTTTTTTTCTATCGCTTGTGGTGGCAAACGAGCAATCAGCGCACCTGATGGTAAGTGTCACTGCCGCCCATGGAGCTTTGCAATACCAAGGGTATAGGCTAGTCCAATGCCTACTATTACAATCCCCAAACCCACCCAGTTGGGCTTCCGGCTCTCTCACTCACCAAACGAAGCGCAATAGCACATTGCCATTACTCAAACGTAGATCCTCTGCGAGAGTGTGGTACTAACCCGGACGGACCGGCCCGCGGCTGTAAACAACTGTCAACAGCATGGTCCTAACACTATTTAAAACACTACCTCCTTTGAAAGTGGATACTAACAGCAAGTAGAGCGCGAATGTCGATCCTCCTACTGGTGAACTTTAATGCCGAGATGGTGTTACTAGTTGCTAGTGATTATCCATTGACACAAGTAATCTTCACTACAGTAGGCATCACCGCGTTTAGACGATTACCAAATATGTTTGGGACGATATCTTGCTGTGTCTACATATGGTTTTAATAAATAATCTCTATAAGAGAGCCCTAATTTGGTCTTTGAGGAAAGCTATCTGATAAGCCTGTGCGTTAATAATATCAACTGTCTGCTGCAAAAATGAAGTACTGGGTCTATTTTTTTCGGAATAATTTGCTACGTGGCGGATTGAACCACTGGGTCTCTGCCATAGATGTGTTTAAGTAAAGCGCCTTCTTTAAGTTCCTCAAATTAGGCTGTAAAGAGCTTGTCATCGTTGTAGTAAATTACTGTTAGCCTGGCAGGAAGTTTTGCATTTAACCTAAGAAGTGAAACGTGACTTTTAAGTGTAGGAAAGGAGTAGATCATAAGTTTATGAAAATACTGACGTAAGATTTATACTCTTAAAATCACTCGCGAAAAAGACGTGGTAAATTATTGTGTTTTTAATCCGTTGTCACTCAGACAAAAAACAGGTAACTACGTCAAATATTTTACTTTGAATCACAATAACATAATTTTCAATAATATATAGTATTTAGCATTTATATATTAATATATATAATTGTTGATATTTCAATTTGGAGTATAGAAAGTTGTCTTGTTGATTTTGCAACAAATATAGATACAAATATTTGACCATTACTATTATCTATGTACTCATATTTGCATTGGTTCTAACGGCAATTATCTTCAATACGGTTATGCGAATATAGAGTAGCACATAATACATAATATTAAAATATGCAAGATAGCATATATGTTTATATTTTGACTGTCATGTATTTTAATTTAGTACATTTTTATTAGATTACATTAAAATATGAATATTATGTATATATAATATATCATAATGATGATGATGATGAATATTAATCAATTAGCGTATTTCAGTGACTAGTATATATGCCTATCCCTTTGAATGTTGTTATTATATTCTTCCAACTCTATATTTTTTCTCTGTAAGTCTTCTCTACATTACCAACTTCGGTTGATAATTTAATATACCTCTATCTCTTTAAATTAATTTCGTTTATATAACGAGGCAGTTCGATGACTGAGAAAGACGTTCTCAGTCATCGAACTGCCTAGTCGAGGGGCATTCCACCTTGAATTAGCCGGTGCACGATCTTCTACTACAAGGTATTTCTTCTTTATTGACGATGTTTCGCAGATTATGACCAGTCCAATGCCCCTTGCTGCTTCTGTGATTCATGTCGGTGATTCTAGTTCTCTGTTGGATATACTTGTTGCGAAGCTTATTTTGTCACGACTTTGAATTTTTGGACTAATCTCAGTACAATTGTTTGTGAATGGTAAATTCATTTCGTGAAATTCCCATTGCTTTTAATAACTACACATCAACTGTTATGATAATTGCACCGACTTTTTTCTACTTTCATCATACATTTTACTTTTTCTATTTAATACGTTAATGTTAATTTAGGTGTAGTGTATCTTTTATATCTGTTTGGAACGAGGTTATCATTGATACAATTTATGAGAAAGTTGTGTAGTTTTGAAGATCAAATTTAATGCAATTAATTCGGAATGTTAATGGTATTATAGGACAGTACTTCAAAACAAAACCATATTAACTCGTATGTTCATTTGTTTCAGGAACGTTGTCCTGAGTCGGAGCATATTACATTTTATTTTAAAAACAGGTAAGATATAATTCTTAGTAAATCTAAGTCTTCAAATCGATATATAGTAGTATATTCATTAAATGCTTTAATATTTGATGATGACATGACACGCCCTTGCAAGTCAAGAAAATGCTTTTCCTAGCCATATAGTACTAATGAGTAGAGAGCGGTGTTGACATTTGTAATACATATGGTACGAACAATGGACTCGTGGGATGTTGTGAACTCTACGATTACTAGCTTCTGCGCTACACAGAAATTTTCACATTCCAATGTCTGACGTAAAGTTGGTTAAACAGATAGAATGTCAAACTAATAAGAATTTTCTCAGCTATTTTACGATGTCATCGATCAATGAATATAGATAATGTATTAGATAACTATGATTAAAGAGACAGTTGTTGAAGTGGTTTTATGGTATCTTGTATTCGTTGTGTCTGTAGAATTCCTTGCGATTTTCTCTATGTAAATTATTCTTAATTTTTTTTAATATCATTATTAGTGACAATAACATCCTTTAAGAAAATAAGGTATAACTAACGTGATCATTTATTCTTAGACCCAAAACGGGACATTTTAAAAATATACCCGAAATGTTTAGTTGTACTTATATTTATCAGAGGAACAAATTTGCTTTAAAATATCTAGTGTAGAGTATGAGTAGAAAGAAACTCTTGACAGGTTTTTAAAGTCACCTTAATTATCAACGTGACCTTGAAAACTGAAATTTGTAACTGGGTATTCTCGTATGTCCACAATTTGTTACTCATAGAAAATACTCTTAACAAAACAAATAGCGAGAAATGAGAAATTCATTTCGTTGACACTGGGACTCGGTATTATAAAAAGGGACAGTCCCGTTCAAAACGGAACATCTGGTCACATTAGATATAACAGGCAAAATGAAAAAATAAAAGAAAACAAGATATAATTAATTTCTTTAAGTGTTAAAGTGAAAGTAGACGATAGCAAATAGAATATAATACAAAAAAAAAGGTCTAGAGTTTCAATTGCATTTGTCCATAGTACGTGAGATATCTTTCACTTAAAGAAAGTTTGATGCTCTTAAAAATAAATACTCGAGTTAACACAATAGTTAAATTTGCTTAGCTACACACATGAGTAAAGGTTGAATTGCATCAACTTTACCCACAATGATTTTTTTTTTTTTATTAAAAAAGCTAGTACGACAACTTATAGTGAAACGGTTTGTCTAAATGGAAGTAATTAAGCCGCAATCGAATTATCCTAATAAGCTCCGCGACATTTAGATTAAAAGGAGCCAAGCAGTTTTGATCGTAGAGAGTGGGGTGGGGTGGGGTGAATTAATATATAGATATTCATTAAATGAAGAATGAATATATAGATATTCATTATTATTACACGGATAGCCGTGTGGTGACGAAGTAAGAATACAATTCACCACTCCCTATCTTACCCGTGGGTGATCGTAAGAGACGACTAAGGGTTATAAAATACATATAACATTTATGCAAGAGAAGGAAAACTCGAAACAAAACCCTATACCAATACGTCTGACCAGCGTGGTATAGTAGGTCAATTTCTCTCCCATTATGGAGGAGGCTCGAACCCAACAGTGGGACATATATGAGCTGAGAAAGCGAGAAAGAGAGAGATAGAATGAATATATATCCGCTTGTCATTATCATTCTTCTGTTCTTATTTTAATTACTTGGATTCGACGTATATATTCATCTTCCATCGTACATATTGCAAAAATTATTGAAAATAGTTTTATGACCGATCTGAATGTAGTTTGTGAGCACACGGAATCAGTTAGAGTTGAACTAGTTCGATATAAAGCTTTTAGTCGTCTTTGCCGACATCCACGAGCTAAGGAAGGGTTGGTAGTATTTGTAGCCGCTACCATACGGTACGCAATATATATACGAATCGTACGCAAATAAGAGGTTATTAAGATAATATATGGCTAATTTCTGTAAGCATGAATGACAAGCAACACCTTACTACACGCAACTCACCTGAGGTCAGTGCAATTCTTCGATTTAACGATCGATTACATTAAATCTTTACCGCGAATTGGTTCGATAATGGCACGTAATGAATGATATCTTAATTCACATGCACAAAGGCAGTAATAAGGTATTTGTGATATGGCCGATATCACCTGCCTGTACCGTTATTGTAATGGCAACCACCATTTAAATTACTACTTATTTGTTTCATTGTAACTTCACATATCAATGTATACGTAATTTCTCAGGTAACAGATACTTGTTTCCGTGGGAAACCAGCATATTTACTTCCTGGTAAGGGTTTTACTGACATATTTACTTGAGCTGTAATCAAAGAAGTTACAATGTGGTGACGGTATAAAAATACAAAAAGAGGCAGCCTTTTCTTCTCCCATGAGTGATCGTAAAAGATGACTGAGGGATTCAAGCATATAAAATCAATGCAAGATGGAAAATTCAAAATAAAATAAACTCTACTAACCAGTTCGACTACCGTGGTATAAAGAATCAAACAGGCACCCATTTTGGAGTAGGCTTCAGCTCAGCAGTGCGTAGTGAGCTGAGATAATAGTGTTTATTACCATTATCTCAGCTCATTACGCACTGCTGCCAAAGAAGAATGAATAACAATAAGCTTTAAACAGTCCGCAAATGGAAATACATTTTAATAAGTATTAGAGTGCGAGTGAAATACATAAGAGAGAAAGATAATTTTAGCAATTAGGACTTAAATATAAAGAACGTTTTATTGGAGTATCTCTCATACAACATTAGCCTAGGACTTGTTTAAGTTACCCGTAAAATGAATTATGTAGTCATCTTTCCTGTTAGAAGTCTTCAATCCGACGGTTTACTTTGAACGCAAGGAAATGTTATCAGAATAGATTTTACATTTCGCTACGCTCGTTTTGTCAATACAATTCTCTTCGCTATCATTGGCAATAAATAAAAGGCGTTACTATATTGCTATTCGAACTAACTTATGTTTGAAAACTTTTACTTAGCTCTCAAGCTTTCTAATTCGAAATAAATTGTGGAGAATGTTTTTTATTGATAGCGATAATTGTCAAGTTGATATTCGAACAGTTAGCTTAACGATAGTAGCTTGCGTGTGAATATACATTATTATGATTTAGATAAGATTGTTGCGTCGTCATTAGCATGCAAGGCTGTTATATCGGTAGAGGATACTTCTTGTCGTTAATGCTTAAAGCGGGTTTAGTGTTTCAGTCATTAATTGTAGCTTAAGTGATTTTATCGTTAATGAGTTTCCATAGTATATTTTAGATACAGAGTTACCATTATATTTAATTAATCTCTCCGAACTAGCTAAGTTATTTGTTTCATGTAAGCATTAGAATGTATCTATAATATATTCATTTTGGATTCCTACTTCATTTTTCTCTTTCGTTAGTATATCAATTTATTTTTACAAATATTTTTGTTGCCTAATTAGTCTAGTCAGTCAGTTACTGCCGATTAGTCTGCAGTTCGATTTCTGGTTTAAATATTACTGGTTTTTATGTTAACATCTTAACATCAGTCATCGAGTAACGACATATGTACAGTAAATGATAATAAGTTTGCTCCTAACGGTAACGTAATGTAACGTAGCATTTATAATTACAAAGGAGTATTTTGAGTATATTACGTATCTTATACAGATTAATAATAAAATAACTCACTATTCCTTCCCTATATATACAATTATATCATATGCTAAGGTAAGCTAGTAGTACTATGAGAGAAGAAAACTTGATAAAAAACTTGTGCCAATTTTCTGGTCATAATTATATATATATCTGATTTAATGAGTCAATCTCCCTCTTATTATAGCATACATATCTGCTTCTACCTTGGAGAATAAAAATCATCATCATCATCATCACAGCCTATATATGTCCCACTGCTGGGCCTGGGCCTCCTCCGTAATGGGAGGGAAATTAGCCTACTATACCGCGCCGGTCAGACGTGTTGGTGTAGGGTTTTGTTACAAGCTTTCCTTCTCTTGCATAGATGTTATATGAGTTTTATTATCCCTTAGTCGTCTCGTACGATCACCCACAGAATAACACCAACAACAAAGAATACACCACCCCTATCTTACCTGTGGGTGCTCGTAAAATACGACTAAGGGATATAAAATGCATATAACATCTATGCAAAAGAAGTAAAAACAAAACCCAATGCTGATACATCTGAGTAGCGTGGTATAGTAGGTCAATTTCTTTCCCATTATGGAGGAGGCTTAAGCCCAACAGTGGGAAATATATGAGCTGAGATGATATAACAACAAAAATATTATTTTTTAGTTCAGAATGATACGTCATTATTCTCTATGATACACATTGTACACTACTGTATTACCGTGGAACCCACACTGTTCAGGTTGTTCACATACCATTGCGAAAATCTCGTAAATATAGACAAGTGTTCGTCATGGTGTTTTCTAATATTTTAAGCATGTGGTAATTTGTTATATGTATTAAATGGTGCTTAGATTAGAAATTAACTCATTACTATTTAGCAATTAACATTTCACTTTATTTTTGATCCTATGAATAAGTTGATTATATCACAATAATAAAAGCCACTTGCTAATCTTTTTACTTATAGTCGCGTGCCAATCTTCTTCTTACTCCTTACTTTTAATTAAATTTTGAAAATGTGTCTGAGTCCGACTTGTGACATAGATTTCTTTTTATTAAAAGACATTTTTATAGGCACTGTACAAAATTAGGTTATAGAGTTAATAATTCTATCCATCTATCACTTTATTTATATACGTCCACTGTTAGACTCAGGCTTCTCAACTAACGGGTTGTAAGTTCATATTGGCTAGTCTTGGGGGATGGGTTGGCGATCGCAGTTAGTGTTATAAGTTTGACTAGAATACATTTCTGATTACTCTACTGCATTTTCAGACAAATTTTACGTCTGTCATAGAAAAGTAGTAGGTGGTGAAATATTATATTCATAAGTTTTCACCACACTGAGCATTGATTAAAAATATAAAATTTAACTATATACCGTTTTTATTAGATTATATTAATAATTTTGATTAGACTTTGTGCATTATATTTTTGCAAAAATAAAACGCGTACGTTTATACTTTACAGTCGGTGTACTCACCGCTTTCCTCGGCGTAAATATTCTCGGAACTTGTTAGTATGGTATGGTCTTGTTAAGGTTTTCTCTGAACAATGACATTAGCTAGTATAGTCTACAGCTTGATTATTGCCGGGGCTGGTAGCGGTATTTAATACTATCGTGCGCTTGTTAATGCCTTAAGAACTGAGTTATATTTAATAAAAGTCATCATTCTCCTACTCTTATCCCAATTGCTTGGGGTCGTTACAATATGTACTCTTCTTTCATAGTATATATTGTAAAAGTTATTGGCAATAGTTTTATGACCCGCCGCCTGCCAGACGTCAACCCTCCTTGGGAATGTATATCATATATTATTAGTTATTACATTATTAAATATAAACGTTTTTCTCTAACTTAGAATAGGTTGGCTTTATATTATTTATGTTTTTATATTATATGATATTTCGTTACATATTTTAGAACCGTCGTTTTTTTAATTTATACCTATATCAATCCATTTTCTGCTATCTACACATATAAGACAAATTGCTTGGAGCAGCTGTAACCTGAATATCCTTTAAGTAATTAAATGTGGTTTAATCAACGAGTTATATAAAATGTGTTGCAATTTATTTGGAAAGAAAGCGTTTAGTTATAATTTTCAACATTCCAATCAGTTCAAGTTCTTTTTTTGTATAGGCTTTTTTTAATTGCTCGTTTTCTATAATTATTATCTGATATTAAGTTCACCTAATTTATCTATACATACATACATATCATCACGCCATCCCTTGTAGGGTAGGCAGAGAGAACAGAGTGCCAGAGACCTCTATCTCTGCATACTTCACTCGCTTCCTCAACATTCATAATTCTCTTCATACACGCTCGCCGATTTCGGAGACTCTTGACTCCACCTTCCTTCAGTACGTGACCAATTTGGTCTAGGTAGGTTAGTCTCGGTCTCCCCCGGTACCTACATCCTTCCACTTTCGCATTGTATATCTTCTTAACCAGACGTTCGTTCGGCATTCTTTCCACATGTCCGAACCATCGGAGCATTCCCTTTCGCATCTTTACACCAATACTCTCTTTCATACCTATTCGCTCTCTTACGTCGTCGTTATGAATGCGGTCGGTCAGCCTAACTCCACAGATTTGTCGCAGAGATCGCATTTCGACCGCATTAATTTTACTTTCATACTCTTTTCTGCATACCCAACTCTCGCTTCCATACAGTAATGTTGGGACAAGCACTGCGTTATGTATTGCTACACGTGCCTTCTGGCTGAGGGGGTGGCTGCCGAGAAGTTGCCCTAACGCTCCGTTCATTCTATTTCCCGCATTCACTCTTCGCTCTATATCAGTGTTGTACCTTCCATCTCGGCTAAATCCACATCCAAGATATACAAATTCATCCACTTGCTCTAGTACATCATTACCTATTGTTACTCTTACATCTGTTCTGGCTTCATCTCTTTCAAAGACCATTATTTTGGTTTAGCTCACATTCACGCGTAGACCCCTTTTCTTACAATCTTCTGTCATTGTGTCGATTAGGATCTGCAGGTCAGTCGCTGACTGTACCAGCAGGACTGCATCATCTGCATAAAGCAGAGCAGTGACCACTGAGTCGCCCATCTGGACTCCCACATTCATATCGTTCAACCTTTGGAGACATTTATCCAGACACATTTATCCTTTATCATAAAATGGAGTTTATTATTTTTTATATTATTTCTTAGCAGTATAAAGAGATATTGTAAAGGGTCATGGAACCCATCTACTAATTAGACTGTCGCCTTTCATTGTTAGATATAGACATTTCAAAAAGGTGGGAGGAGGGCGATTACTAATGTTACAATCGCTGCAGTTGACAGTTCAAATATCAGTCATAATAATAATAATAAACATTTATGAACGCATAAAATAATTTGATGTAATTTAAATTATAATGAACTATAATTCTTAATAATTATATTAATTATATTCATAATTACAAACAATGATGGACCGTGCCACTAAACAGAGGACTTTGCGAATGCGTCTATTTAAGGGTAGTTAGTCCGTGTGAAACAAGGTCAGCCAGGTTATCTAGCCTTTGACATATCGCCATGGAATATATATATTTACAACAATATTTACTTACGTGAAATGCGAAAAGAGATCTCTAATAATATAAGATGGGTGATAAGTAGAGAAAGTATTGGTATTATTTTGCAGTAAACCGTCAGAATAAAACATCAGCATTATTTGAGTTTCCGTGTGGTGACGGAGTAAGAATACAATTCACCAAACCCCCCCCCCCCCCCATCTTACCCGTGGGTGATCGTACGAGACGACTAAGGGATATAAAATGTAAATAACATCTATGCGAGAGAAGGAAAACTTGAAACAAAACCCTAAAACCAAACGTTTGACCAGCGTGGTATAGTAGGCCAATTGCCCTCTCATGATGGAGGAGGTTCGAGCCCAAAAGTGGGACGTGTATGAACGACGGACGAAATAAGATGATGATTATTAGAGTACCGTATCATAGATTAGCAATAATAACGTTGATTTTTCTGGAAAAAAAATCAAAATAATGAAATTAGACTTAAATATATGTAATACAAACGGTGCTTTTTAAGCATTTATGAATTTTATTCTAAAACACTTTTATCTATTTTATAGAAATAAATAAATTATCCTAATACCAAATTCAGCCATAGATCCAGTTTTGTATCACCTATTAGTATTTTAGAAACGATATAATAAAAATAAAAGCTATATAAATGGATGTTACAATACAAGAAAATAAATATATATTTCTATTCCTCTGAGTACTTTTGTACCACTGAACCGCAATTGATTAAAGCCTTTAATTATAGAAACGAGAGAGAACTTATAAGTCCTTTAATTGCTCATTTACTAGCGTATGATATGTTTTTTTTTTTTTAGGGTGGGTTATGGTCGGCGCTCTTCTCGCACCACTCCGTCCGGGGCGACAGAGGGGCGTACGCACGCATACCCGTAACCCACCCATGAACCTCGCCTACGTCGTTGGACCTGCCACTGGAGCAGCGTGAACTTGTCGTCAGTGGCTGGCCCGAAGGAAAGGTATTCTGTTGGGCCCGGCTCGCTCAAGGAGAGGCTCCTTGAGCGAGCGACGTCTCCCCCTCTGGGGCGAACGTCAGTACCTCCTCGCGCGGTCAGCCTCTCGGCGGGTGGCGAACTAATTCCCCGGTCTAGTCACCCGCGGGCTCGCCTAGGGTGGCATCAGGCGCAGGTAAGCGTATGCTATGCTTAAGAGAATTTAAGTTACTAGATATTAAAATTAAAATATTTTATATTATTTATTTTTCATCTTTATTGAATGTTTTGTAGTAGCGACTATGAATACTACCAACCCTTACTTTGCTCGCGGATGTAGTAAAAGACGACTAACGGCCTTATAACGTCCTGGGCCAACTACATTTGAGGCCGTTTGGTGAACAATTACATTCCCAAGGAGGGTTGATGTCTGGCAGGCGGCCAGTCATAAAACTATGGCCAATAACTTTTACAATATGTACTATGAAAGAAGAGTACATATTGTATCGACCCCAAGTAATTGGGATAAGAGTAGGACAATAATGATGATGTTCATCTTTCTTAACGTGTAATAGCAAAATAAATGTTGAAATTCAAAACCATCGTGTTTTCATTTCATTATCATAATAATGAATTAATTAAGTGAAAACTTTTTAACATTTTTTAGGTTTTACATTTATTTTTAGGTTTTAATTTTTTTTTTTTTTAAGATTTAATTCCTTTTTTTTTATACATAGTATATATTAAGTTTGTAGTTTTAAACTAATCCTTAGTCTAGTACCAATAAAACAAATTCTTAAACCGCAAAGATTCGATGCAAATTTGCTAAATATAGAAAGCACGTTTAAGAAATATCGGCTAAGGTATGTGCTACTTATTTTTAACCATCTTCATTATCATATCATTTATGGTCTCGCCTTAGCACGTTTACAATTCCTGAATTGTATATCGAAGGCCTGTTCTAAACTTAAATAAATAGTTTTAAGTAAGTTGTATTATTACTATACGACCTTTCATTGTCCTCACTTTCATAGTATAAAATATCCTTATTGATTTCGATATTGTTTGGTTCCGATAAGATAATGTATTATGTAGGTAGGTATATAGAGACTTATATTTGCGGCCTTATTATCTCTTAATATCAGCATTGATATACATGTTTTTTTTTTTAAATACGTGAAAGTACGTAAATTCACACGCGTTCGGAAACCGATGGCCTAGTTTTTCAGATAATTGGGTCACGCGAGCAACCTGTCAGTTTGCTCACACGCATTGTCTCGCGTCTCAGTGCGCCCGCGCCGACTGCGCAGTACCGTTAGAGCTCGGTCAAGTTCGGCCCATTGTGACGTGAATGCTACTTGTGACATAAAGATTTATATACTGTCCGATTCGGTCAGCTGTCTATGTCAAGCTATATAATCGAGTATAAATCTCACGGGTACTATCTATGTGTTAGCTGCTTTATAATATGATTATATATATGTATTCATAATTTCACACATATTAAGTTATATACAAGCATATTCATTGTCTTCTCAATAGAGCGTGAATATCTTATCTTATATATATATATATATATATATATATATATATATATATATATATATATATATATAAATTACGCGTCACGTTGTCTGTCCGCGATGGACTCCTAAAGTACTTCACCGATTTTAATCAAATTTGCACAGCATGTGTAGTTTGATCCAACTTAAAAGATAGGATAGCTTCCATCTTAATTTATAGTTGCAATATTATTTTATTGCAAATTATTTATCTATTATATGATAGTCACAATTATCTGTTATCTCCAAATGATTCTAACAGATGGCGATATCTGTTGACTGGATTGAATAAGTATTTAATAGATAGCGCTACGTTAAACGTACAAACGTTTCATGTAAGCTACAATTTATTAGCATAACCACCACGCGTTACTGAGGCTACCTTAGCCACAGCAACGCGTGGCCGAGTCTGCTAGTAGCTTATAAATTTCACGAACAAGTCATCATACGAAGATAAACAGTTTGAATTTGAATTTGGATCTTGAAAAAGAACTAAAATAATATACACACTCGAAATTTAATATACACAATAATTAAAACAGTAATATGTATTATATATTTAAAGTATATACATAATTATATATTAATATATACATATTACGGTTTCTATTTATCTTCTAAATTACGTTCTAGCACGATTGTCGCTACTAGGTAGTCGTAGTACCGCTAGGAAATATTTTATAATATAATAAGTAGAGATTGCAAGATTATACGCTTATTATTTACGTGAGCTTATCTGGCACTGAAAGTAGGCGGTTGGGCACGTGCGCTTCTGACCCCGTCGGTACATCAAAAGATGTTGTCTTGTATGGCTTTTTGTTCGTGCCTGACGAAGATTGTATTAGCAACGATTTTAGACTGTCCAAGATAACCTATTTTCTTTTTCTTTTGAAAGAGAACATTCCGCATTAAGGTATAAAAAATCCTTTTATTACACACAAAGATATAATTCATCATCATCATCATTACAGCCCATAAATGTCCCACTGTTGGGCTCGGGCCTCCTCCGTAATGGGAGGGAAATTAACCTACTACACCGCGCTGGTCAGACATGTTGGTATAGGATTTTGTTTCGAGTTTTCCTTCTCTCGCTCCCTTAGCCGTCTCATGCGATCACCCACGGGTAAGATATGGGGTGGTGAATATTATTCTTACTCCGTCACCACACGGAAAGATATAATTAACGAACACAAATTACATCCAGACTCAGAATAATTATTTGTGGATCTCACAAATCATTATCTGGATCAACATGATCGTCTGGATCGAATATATATCACTCGACACGAAAGATCGTTTCTAAGCCACTCCGTCTTCTAAACAGATAGTTTAGAAGCCTATATAATTAAATACAATACATAGCAGTATGCAAAAACACGGTTTAGTATCTATGACAGTTATTTGTATTATTAGTTGAGTCGTTAGGAACGAGAATGTTGTGACAGGTCCGGGGCGTAGTAGCTCGTATATTTACAAGAGTTTAATTTATTATCTGGTTGTTGGTATTTAAATTGCGTTTTGGTCCTCCTTATCATGCAAATATTAATAACTAGCTTCTGCCCGCGGCTTCGCCCGCGCAAAAGGTTACTTTCCTAAAGTTTTTCATCACTTATTTTTATTTTACCCCTTAAGGGTAAATTTGTACAACATGTTAATGTTATATTTATTTATATCTAATCAGTAGCCTAACAATAATTTTCAAGCATCTGGCTTCAAAAATGACGATACTTGCTTGCAACTTTTCAGTCCCCTTCACAACCCCTTTTTTCCATTAAAAAGTAGCTTATGTCCTTTATCAGGCTCTAAACTGTCTGTGTACCAAATTTCATTTAGATAGGTTTGGTAATTTTGGCGTGAAAGAGCGACAGACAGACAGAGTTACTTTCGCATTTATAATATTAGTAAGAATTTTACCGCACAGTTAGTGTAATGATCTCGTCGAATCCTCTACACTCGACATGGAAGGTTGCTACTTAAACTTCTACACTATTTTTGCAGTCAGTTCTGCATCTGAATATGATTTCGACGCGACATAAGGAGAAATTAATTAGTGCTAAGTTCCTGGTTACTACGTGAAAAAATGCTTACACTTGACTAAGAATGACTCACTTATATTTGACTAAGAATGATACACTACATTAAATAAGCAATTGAATGACCATAAACATGTTATGGGTTCTAATCTGAGTCAATAAAAGGAACATGTTATTCCTACTAATAAATGTAAGCCGTCTATAATAATATAATAAAATGTTTATCTAAAGAAAGAGGTTAATTGCTAAACTTTATAACTTTCATGTTTGTACTATTGACATTTATTCCTTTTATTTTAAGGTCACTTTTTTAATGATCAGATAAAAATGTATTTATAAGATAAAATACAACATAGACAAAATAAAAATAATAATTGTGTATATAAACCATTATTAAACATACATACATATACATATTATCACGCCATATCCCTTGCAGGGTAGCCAGAGAGAACAGAGTGCCAGAGAACTCTATCCTTGCATACTTCACTCGCTTCCTCAACATTCATAATTCTCTTCATACACGCTCGCCAGTTTTGTAGGCTCTTGACTCCACCTTCCTTCAGTACGTAACCAATCTGGTCTAGGTAGGTTAGTCTCAGTCTCCCCGGGTACCTACATCCTTATTAAATGTTTACTTATAAAAGTTATAGTTTATAATTTATTGATTTATTTATTTAGGTTCATCCACAGCAAAACTATTACAAATTCTCATAAAAAATTACAATTTAGGCTACTACAGTTGCCAATTATGGATAGACCAGAATTTATAAATTAAATGTCATCGTTCTCCTACTCTTATCCCAATTGCTTGGGGTTGATACAATATGTATTCTTCTTTCAGAGTACATATTGCAAAAGTTATTATCAATAGTTTTATGACCGGCCGCCTGCTAGACGTCAACCCTCCTTGGGAATGTAATTGTTGACCAAACGGCATCAGATGGAGTTGGCCCAGGTCGTTATAAGGCTCTTAGTCGTCTTTTACGACATTCACAAGCAAAGTAAGAGTTGGTAGTACTCGTAGCAGCTACCACGTAGCTATATTTATAAATAATAAAAAATAATAACATATCATGAC
Source organism: Lymantria monacha (assembly GCA_905163515.2). Taxonomy (NCBI): domain Eukaryota; kingdom Metazoa; phylum Arthropoda; class Insecta; order Lepidoptera; family Erebidae; genus Lymantria; species Lymantria monacha. The sequence continues at coordinate 24,140,555 of LR991082.1, forward strand.
TATTGATGATTATAATATATTTTATCCAGATAAATTATTAAAATTTCTTTTCAATAGGTAGGTGTATCACTTCACACTTTACACCGAATGGTAGGTGTATACGTCAATTTTTTTAACTTTGAATAGATAATTCGCGTGCCAAAATATTGAATACAAAATTCCTTTGAAGCGAAAGTGGCAGGTGTAGTGAGTGACTGTAGTTGCTAATGTTGTTATTATGTTGCATCAATTTTGACAGCATTTATTTATATCATAGAAACGTTTATTTATAATGGATACGTATAAATAGGAGTATTTATTACTTATATTAACTTTTTATTATCTGTGATGTTGAATGACATGTGAAAATAGTCGCTTATTTAATGGCAAGCGGACGTCACTGCGGATGGAAATGAATAGAATTCAAAAAAGAATGGGATATAGGTAAACCACTAAATAACTGTATTAAAAAAAGGTTAAAATATTTTTTTAAAAAGGATATAGTATATGTGTTTCTCCGATAGACATACTGTCGTTATTGTGTTCGTAATATTTTATTACAAAAAATATGGACTAATTACAAAAACCTTTATACTAAAACCCTAATCAATTATCCTTTAATTTAAACGAGTTGTCCGGCAGTAAATCATCACGTTCAATAATACCATGGCAACACTGTTCATATGGGATTTTAAATATATCATATTCACTACACTTAGGATTTCCTCCTCATACATATATATACATATCATCACGCCATATCCCTTGCAGGGTAGGCAGAGAGAACAGAGTGCCAGAGAACTCTATCTATTTCCTTCTTACATTCCATAAAATGCCATATATAACACAAATTTTTGGGTACATTAAAATATTATGTATAATTTAAGAATACCACATGATACTTTTACGCTCCCATTAAAACTGAGTTTGTATATTAAAATTTTATTGTGTTGCCAATTAGTTTTTATATTCAAGTAATATGTACAAAAAAAAGTTGATTAAAATTTTTAATTATTTTCATATATGTTGCAACTAATTTAAACGAACAAATTTGGAATGGTCCAAATAAGGTGTTAAATTAATTTATCTTCTTCTTCTTCTTAATGAATGGCCTCTATTAGTGATTAACCACAACTTTGCCAATGTACAAGTAAAATACGTTTAAAAAATTAGTAGGTTTATATTTTAGTCTTCAATCATGACGGTCTTTCTACTCGTGTCCTGTCAAATTCCAATTAATTTATCGGCACAATGATTTCTATGTTTGACAGAGTAATGTAATTTCTGATTTAAATTGAGGGTCCAACGCCACATGACACGTACCCGCTAAAACTCAGTTTCTGCAATAACATTTTATTGTGTTACCAATTAATTTTTATAATTAAAATTCAAGTAATGTATAAAAAAATGATAAATGTTACAGTTGATTTTAACCCATTCCAAATATGGCGTTAAATAAATTTATCCATGCTAATGATTTCTTATATCAGAACGATAACGATACCGTGTAGTTTCTGACTGCAATTACGGATCCAACTTTCTACATTATTGTCACAGACGTGACAGGAAAATGAAGACAAAATTTTTTTTTATATAATTAAATAGATTTTTATTACTTCTTGAATGTTGCCTGCACATCGTGACTCTTCATAACACTAAACCAGTTATTGTTGTTCCACCTTTTGATGACCATCCTCATCTATTAGGAACATGATTTGACAAATATTGATATGTGGGCAATAGGTCAAACGGTTCTTTCTATTGAATTCGATATTTTAATAATAGATTTTGTTTAATCTATTTAATTGTTTACATATCGGATGATAAATTATTATTTAAAAACAAAGTTTATAGTTAAGATTAAATACTTCACTTAGTTGCAATAAATTTAAAGAAATGTAAACCATATGGTTTAAAATTGAGCTAGGCTATATATAGCATACTTTCTATTATAGCTAATATGGCTATGGGTTTTATATACAAGCTTTATGATTTTATCTTTCCGTCTATCTATCAAGCTGTCAACCTCAACTGTTAAAAATAGGCATCCTTGAGGAGAATAACGCCATTATCATAAACTAGGGTAGTTTGTATCATAGTTGCTACAGTTAAGTGTTTGTCCAGTTGATCTTTCTGATCTGAGATTCTTGTGATTTTTTACGACTCCTACGACAAGTAAGGAGTGCTGACACATTGTATCCTTAACCTGTCATCGTAAGGGAATTTAAAATCTTAATAATTTCCAAAGATACTTTTTCTTTCTTTTAAATTTAATAGGTAATGTAGAATGTAATTTTGTTGTACAAAAGATCAATAAGATTGATTATTTGTTGTATCGAAGATTCTCCGTTGCTGATACATTCATTGCTCGCGGTGTGGGAATACAAAGGCATTGTATGTTTAATGGAAAATCCTTCCAGTAAGTACGTTCCATTAATTTATAATTAAGGCAATGGTATAAAAAAATAAATGGTATTCTTAGATGTTCTCAGGACATACATATACATTCCAGTGTTAAGTATGAGCTTCTTCAACTAATACTAGGAAAGTTTGGTCTCTGTTCTACCAATTTTGTTTTGTTTATCGTGTTATTTGCTTTTTTTCTTAAGTTTATTTTATTTCCTGAAGTGATAAAGTAAGAGTACAATTGACCATTCCTTTTCTTTCTCATCAGTGTTGTAAAATGTAATTAAAAGATATACGAAATTAATATTACTGCAAGAAAATTAAAACGTTTTACCGACCAGTCTGATTAGCCTGATATAATAGTGGGGCATATTTGTATTGAATAATAATGAAAAGAAAGTCTATTGTACGTTTAAAAATAAAATAACATATAGTGAGATTAATTTTTCAAAGATATTGAGGTTAATTTTCCAGTCTTTTTTTTTTTTTTTTTTTTTTTTTTTTTTTTTTTTTTTTTTTTTTTTTTTTTTTTGCGGTGGGCTATGGACGTCGCACCCCGCCAAATCGGTCCGGGGTGACGGAAGAGGCGGCGCGCAACCCCATTGACCCACCCTGCAAGCACCTCTTCTTCGCCGTACGAGCGGGCCACCGGTACCCGATCTTTGTCTTCGGTGGCCCGCTCGGCGGTATGCCCTCTTGGGCTCCTCTCCTGTCGACGCCCCGACAGCTTTCGCAGTCGAGGCGTCGTCCTCACGCGGTGGCCTCACGTCGGGTAACCGGACAATTCCCCGGTCCGATCACCCGAAGCCTCGGTTAGGGCGGCATCAGGCGCAGGTACTCGCGCCTATCTATTGTAGGAAATAGGTCTCGAAAGCAAGGCGAATAATGACCTAATCGTCGTGACAGAAAATCTATATGTTTATGGTAAAACAATAAGTATTAGTAGCATATTATATTCCGTCACCACACGAAGCATTTGAAATTATTCCCATAATCATTCATTTGGGAGTATTAAACGCAAGGAAAATAATTATAATATATGATTATTTTTATTGCTTATGATGGCAAAACGAGCAAACAGCGCACCTGATGATAAGTGTTACTGCTGCACATGGATCTTTGTAATATCAGGGATATAGCTAAGCCGCTGCCTACCAATACAAACCCCAAAACCACCTAGAAGGACTTCCGAATTTTCACTCACCGAACGAAACACAATAGCACAATTACTGCGCTTCACTCAGACGTCGATCTTTTGCATGAGTGTGGTGCTACCCCGGATGGACCGGCCCACGGCTATTGACAGAAAACTGTCAACAGCGTGGTCTTACCACTAAAAGAAAGAGAAAATTATTAAAAGCTGTCAGGAAATGTTTGTGCTACGTAAAATATATTTTTTTGTAATGTAGAGTCTAAGACTATTCTGAGTAAGTACTCATTAAGGCATTATATTTTTTTAAATGCTTAATTAAATAATTGAACCTGTAATTAAAAGTATCTACTATTTTCTGAATAACAATTACAACATAATTTGTATGTACTTCTTGCTCGATGTATTTAACGCTAGTTAGCGAACGATGATAGAAATGTTGAGGAACGTGGTTCTTAGTGAGTCGAGTTCACCGTTAAATTGGGCAATTTGTGAGTGCACATTACGGTGGCTGCGTTGCGCGTCCCTGTTGCCACTCGGGTGCCACGTGACATAACGTATAACGTCTAACTGTTACGTTCATTACGTGACATATGGATCACGTCACTTCACGTGTCGTAGTCACGTCATCTGTGCGTAATAATTGTTTATTCTGCACGCTTTACAGAATACCACTATAATGATCATAATGATTTGCCTCTAGTAAATTAAAGTAAATATGGTCTCGGTTTTTTAAATTTATATAGCTTAAGAATAATTTAGTACAGTAAAGGTTCTGCCTGTAGTAACGGATTATAAATTAGCAAATGTTAATAAACATTTGTGGTAGGACCATGCTGTTGACTGTCTCTGTCTACAGCCACGGGCCAGTCCGTCCAGGGTAGTACCACACTCTCGCAGAAGATCGATTGTATTTTAATGTCAGTTTTCTTGAACGTTATATTTTATTTAAACTTAAGGTTCCCTGTAAGAATAGGGTTCTTTTTTTATTTTTTTTTATTGCCTATGGTGGTAAACGAGCAAGCAGCCATACCTGATGGTAAGTGTTACTGCCGTCGATGGACCTTTGCTATACCAAGGTCTACGCCGCTGCCTACCAATACAAACCCTAAACCTACCCAGTTGGGCTTCCGGCTCTCTCGCTCACCGAACGAAGCGCAATAGCACATTGCCATTACTCAGACGTCGATTTTCTGCGAGAGTGTGATACTGCCCCGGACGGACCGGCCCGCGGCTGTAGACAGAAAACTGTCAACAGCGTGCTCCTACCACTATTGGCGGGGAAAATTTCTAGGGTAGGCAAATATTTCTATTAAAGGCTCTGAATGTTTCTTCCTCTACAAAAGTTTCGAAATCAAAAAGGTCATTAACATTTTTAGTTTATAAGACTATAAAATCTTTGAAGGTCATAGATAAATAAACTTTATAAAGTGTGAAGTAATGCTCGACGATAAATAAATCATTCATTCCTATACTTATACAGTTAATGACGGTATATTACTATAATAACGTTGATTCAATGGTATGCGCCGGAGAAAAGAAGTTATGGCGCTTAAAATTAGTGTACGAAATATGACCTTTGACAACTTTTCACCTATGCAATAGTTAATTTTATTAACGATTAGATAGATTACATGTAATTTATTACTAACTATTTATAGAATATGATACTTTGAAATTTTTTCGTAGTAGATACCTTTGACCTTGAAAGTCTTTTACTTAGAAAGATTTTTTATATTTACACGTTTTGATATTGCTGATTTTGAAAAAAAATGTTCTGTAATTTAATTGTCCGATTTTCTTCAGAATTATTTCCATTAATTAAAATTACTGTAATTTAGCATTTTATATGCTTGATTATTTATAAAAACCCGATTACGAGCGAAAAGTGTGGCAGCACGATTGGAACGAATTTCCAATACCCAACCCACACCGGGTTCGAATCCTACTTGTGACAATAATTTTTCGCTCGTAATCGCGTTTTTATTTCCATTAATTTTGTGTATCACGAATGTTCATGAGAACGGTGATATCTACTAATTTCTTAAATGTGATTATCATTTATTCAATAGATAGTGAGCAATGTTTTGATATACTTAATTTTACATTTTAGGGCTATTGAAATAGATACTTTTGACTCAATTGTAATGTCAGGCTCAAATGTAGTGTGCAGTATTTCGTTATTAAGCTATAAAAATAAAGTTTATTTACAAAAAAAATATGAATCTCTATATTAATCATGGAAAAATTAATGTATGTTAACTTATAAGTTATATATTCAATCATATATAGTTATATATTCAATATATTGAATATATTCAGCCATAGCAACATAATTGTCTCTAATACTCTATTCTAATATTGTTGAAACTGTAAAAAAATCCGTGTTCATGCTAGTATCACAGTTTAGGGGATTTTTCACGAGGAGTTCTAGAGTTCATGTTTGCTATTAAGGTGTTTGGTAATTTGTGTCAAATTCTACAACATATTTTAAATCCTAGATTATGGAGTAGGAAATCGCCAACCACCAATGTATATAAAATAAAAGACACATGTTCACTTTGCGTTAGAATAGGCAAGGCACTTATCGTCTTAATGGAAACTTATTAACGGTCGTTCCTTTAAGTAACTAAGATACTAAAGACTAGATCGGAATAATATACTGGCAAAGGGTCTCTGTTGTCACGACTTTAATAGTGCTATGGGTAAGCTAACTGTATTACAGGCTCTTTCCGTTGTTACTACTATATATGACCACTATAAATGTTATGAAGCACATTGTTATTATCTCGTTAAGAATAATTTTAAGGTTATAACGTAGTTTAGAATAGATTATAGTTTCAATTACAACATATCTCATTAATCTAGAAAAAAAAAACAGTTAGCGTCTTTTAACTGTGACTGCACAGATGGCGTAGTGGTTAAGATACCGACCTTCCGTGCCAGTGCCGTGGGTGCGATTCCCACGCAGGACATTACTTTGTGTGATCCACAAAGTGTTGTTCTGAGTCTGGGTGTAATTTGTCTGCGTTAAATGCATGTTTGTAAAGTCCCCCGCAATACAAGGTTTATTTCCTTAGTGCAGGGTGGTGTTTATTAAATAAAAAAAAAATAAAAAAAAAAAAAAAAAAAAACTAATTGTTTTGACAATGTCAGTCACAATATTTAATCAATTAACTATGTATATATATTTTCTTATTTTTAAATAGAAATAATAAAATTTTAATAAAAATTAATATATTAATTAAAGTAAAATATTAAATAAATATAATAAAAATGTACATCTTATATATTTATGGAGTATGCCTATTAATTGCTAATTGCTGGATGTAATATTTATTGGATTTATTCTTGAATTTTTACATAAAATATTAAACTTTTCTCAAAAATGTATTTAAATATTTTTATGCTGTATTTAGAATTCTGAAGCATCGTTACCTATTATCATATTATCTAATCTTTACCATGAATACCTCTAATATGAACAGGATAGAATAAACTACACCGTGCTAGCTATCTAGCTAGCATAGCAATAATCTTCATATCAAACCATCTGGTTTGATATGAAGATTATTACAAAATTAAGTGTCATTAGTCGTTTCTTATGATACTCCTGGGAAAATGCGCGCTAATTATATATTATGCTCTGCTCAAATATAAAAAGAAATCGGTATGCTGACAGAGTAAGAATATAGTTATACTGTTCACCACTCGCTCCCTTGTCAGAACTTGATAAATTTTCATATACGCTTTACGTATAATTGGGTGGAATGTTAATGTTTGTAATGTAAAGCCTACCATAGTGGATATAAATACTATGCGGATATAAATACTATACCACAGTGCATATAAACACAGTGGATATATTTTTCTTTATATATATATATATATAATTTTAATTATAAAAGCATGTATGGAATGCTTTTACATTGTTTTCTTCGAGCTCATTGCACTACGAGGACAGAATCGCTTAAATTGTCTGCAGTCGACATTACCGCATAACCGTTTCTTATCTGTGGTTCGTTAGAATTTAAAATCACTACCACAAAGCCATCTCTTCCGTTAAATTTTGAAAATCACTCCACATAATGGTTTCATAGGCAAGTACTTAGTCAAACGGTATCTAAGTGCAATTATTTGTACGTATTGAACAATGTATGTTACGGCACTTACACGCATATACAATGAGTATTGCATTTAATTCACAATGGGATTTAAAGTTTTTTTTATTTTATCCATTAAAATGTCATACATTGCATCTAATAACTCTAAACGACCTTTTTGGTATATCCCGTATATCATCATCATCATCATTCTCCTGTTCTTTTCCGAATTACTTTGGGTCGACGCAATATATACTCCTTTTTTATATATTGCAAAAGTTATTGGCAATAGTTTTATGACTCGACGCTTGTCTGACTTCAACCCTGCTTGGGTATGTAATTGTTGACCAAACGGCATTAGGTGGTGTTGGCCCAGGTCGATATAAGGCTCCTAGTGGTCTTTTACGACATCTATGAGCAAATTAAATGTTGGTAGTATTCGTAGCCGCTACTACGTATGTATATATATATATATGTCATGTATAAGCACTCATTTATCATCTATCTCAGAAATGATTCAATGATTTAAATCAAACAATACCAAGATATCGTATACCATCATGAAGTCCCGAGAAATGCTTTTGATTGTCTCGGTATACGCAACAAATTAAATTAGAGAAGAAAACAGGAGGAGTTTAGAAAAATACATATTCATTCTATAAAAAGCGGGAGACATGAAGTAAAATCTACCTAATCTATAAAACATACCAATTGCCTCATTACCTGTATTATTCGTGTAGTATTTTCGTAAGACTTTTTTGTATCCCGGCTGGGTCGACGACAATGTCAAGGAAGCGGTACCAGTGATAGGTCCAATGGCGATAAAGAGGGAACGTGGTGGGTTATAGCACCGCTCCGCCGTCGCCCCGAATGGAATGGGCGGGCTGTATCCAGACCATAGCCTGCCCAAAAAAAAAGTATTGTTGTAAGAATACTCTCTATTATTACTACGTTCCAATGCCGCGAGTGCACTATGGAACCTCTAAGTCATTAGCAAATAACATCACTAGAATGAATGAGGAACTAAAAGCAAACCCTTATACTCACTAGTTTATCTAAGTTATATATTAGTTAACTGGTCCATTAGTTTAAACTTGCAAAGCTTTATAATGAGATGTAATAATTCTACATCTTTCGTCGATCCATCTATCAACTTATCAACGTCTATTGTTTAACATAGTCTTGTTTAAGGAATATCGATGCCATAATCGCATCGACTGAGACAGACTACTGTTGATTATTCTTCTGCTGCTACCTCAGACGATGTTTATAACTCTTAAGAGTAAGATAGTAAATGTTTAAGAGGTACTGTAGGTATAAAAATTTGGCTCGAAATTTGTTTTATTTAATTTATCGATAATTTATATAACCTCATTTTAAATTTAGATTAACCTTCTTTAAAATCTTTAACTTGAGAAAGTATCCTAATTAATATAACGGTACAAGTGCAGCTTTCATGAAATTATGACCTTTCATTCGGTTGTATTTCCGTCTGTTGATTACTTTGATCGCAAACAAAAAGCACGTCAATTCTTAATAGCATTCGATTTAAATAATATCGAACACCGTTTTATCGAGTAGAAACATTGTGAATTGATTAAAAGTCATACGATTCATTGAGCATGTTTAGAAATGATTTCAAACACTACAAGGAGTACGTACCATATAACAATGGTAGTACTTTCACGTTTACAAATGACTATTCATTGTATTTGATAAAAAAGTATAGTGAAAGTGATATTGGGGATACGAAAAAAAATGAATGAAAATTTGTGTCACTGACTTTCCTAGCCACTTTTACATATAGTATAGAGTCTGACCTGAATTTGATCGCTTGATGATATGAAGACTCGAATGTATCTCGAAATTTCTAGTGATAGGACGTGAAGTTATAAATGGGCTGGCGTCTCTAGGGTAGAAAAACAGTGTCTTAATATTAGAAATTTGCTACTGATTCACTCGGTAAGCAGGAGGGTCGGAGGCTCACACCCCAACTTGTAATAGGCAACAACCTACGAGTATGTACCGGATTTTGCAGAATTTTCGTTTAGAGATAGTTACTATCCAGTTACTATCATAATGTAGGTTGCTTGCTCATCTAACACCAAAACAAATTAAAAAAATTTAAACAATCATTTGGATTTTTATACCTGATATAAGTTATTACTGAGTTACAAGTTGTTTTCTTGTAACTCAGGTATATCTTGAATAGGTCAACAAAGACACACTCTGATTTTATTATTTAATTCCTTATCCTCATAGGCGTCGTAAATTGGACATTATTCTAAAATTCATTTTGAGTATTTCTACAAACCCACCACGATATGCTGTCAAAGTCTTCTTCTTGATCTTCACTATCGGACGAGTGCCGCTTAGGCAGTTAGACAAACTAGGAAATGTTATATATACGCCTGGAAACGTAATATAGTTAATGGGTTGATGGTTTGTTATATAATAATATTTTTATAGGTATATAGTTATTTGAATTGATAATGAGCATATACGAGGAAGTTTGAAAGTGGCGCTAGTGACGGAAAAGTTGAAAAGTGAACGCCTGACTTGGTATGGACATGTGATGAGACGGGATGAAAGTAATGTTGGCAGAAAAGTTTTAAGTATGAATGTTGAAGGATTTAGGAGTAAGGAAAGACCGAAGAAAAGATGTATGGATTGCGTGAAGCATGATATGAATAGAGAGGGAGTGAACGCAGAGATGACATCGGATAGGATTGAGTGGAAGAAAAGGACATATTGCGTCGACCCCGAGTAGTTCGGATGAGAGCAGGGTAATGATGATGATGATAGTTATTAATTGATCTTCTATAAGAAGATTTGACCGTGGGTCATAAGTAATGACTACTGCACTACTATAGGCTATAGCACGATATATTTTGCGTACCTACATCATTTAGCGTGACTAGTATTTCCTTTAATTATAAAATAAAATCTCTTAGATTTTGAAATTATATAACGATATCTAATGAAAATGGTGTCTCTATATATGATCCGTATTAACCTTATACAGGTATCTGTGCAGAAAGGTTGTGCGGAATGAGTGTGATGAATTTAATAGTCAAATAACAAGATCCGTCTTTTTCTATTAAATACATTTATTTTCCTCTTTTTATTTTTTACATCTCTCTACCTGTTTTTTTTTTCTTTTTGCTTTTAAACTTTCATCTAATGGAAAGATATATAGTAGTTGATTTACTTTTATTAAGAAAAGAATCAGAAAGACTTCTACTTTCATTTTTTCGTTAATAAAATCCAATAACATCCTGTCAAATGTAAATGTCTAGAATTAATATGTTTGATTCGTGTCTAATTAACTGTGAATAAAAAAAAAAGATAAAACCGACATAAAGACCAATGTATCTTAAATGATACGCCCGTAATGTAGTGGGTACATTAATTTACCGAATCTATAATTTATTGCTTATGCACGATTGCACTTCCTCAATAAATAATAACAAAACCACTACCTATTTCTGCCAATCATTAGTTTTGTTATTACATTTCTCATTTTGGTTAACTTTCGCTTTTACTTAATGTAATGATGTCAATATGATACGTTGGTACTTAATTTATATGAAATCAACATAATGTGTTTTGTTCATCTCAATAATCCTCAGAAAGTTATAGAGGTTTTTTTTATTACAGACAGTGAAACATCTATCCAATTCATAGTAAGTGGTAACCGCTATTTACGGACTACGTGTAATTTACCTTGATTATTAACATTTCCAAAGAAAAGGAGTAAGGTTAAACTATCTTCCCCGAAAACCTTGTATACTTGATATGCTTTAAGACTAGTTGAAACAAAGAGTTTGATTTTTTAAATATTTTTTTAGGTTGGTTAGAAGTAATGTATATCTTGTCCTTTCTACTTCTCTTAATCAACTCCTATGACAACTATAGGTAAAATTGAGTAGAAATGTTTTGTGTTTAATTTTAATATTTTTAATTTACAAATTTTGTGGTTTAAGTTGAGGTTTTTGTTTTATCCTGTAGGTGATTAAAAAAACTTCTTCTTTAAAAATTGTCTTAAAATTTTGGAGTCAATACCAGAAATTCTTAAAGGACGAAACTATTGTATCTTTCAAGCTAGAACAAAATATTATTGACTTCGGTTAGGCATTTTCGAATATTAGTATGAACGCACATCGTGATGTGTGATTTGTATAATTCAATATATTTATAATGAGTTAATAATTTGTTTGATTTCAGTTTTTTTTGTAAGACATTGTATTGTCCCGGATGGATTAGCAGGGCGTGACATATCGTAGCCCGCCGCCAAAAAAAGACATTGTATTGTAGGCAATATTTTTATATCCTACTACTAAAATTCAAATAGTTCTAAAATTAGATTCAGGTCGTTTACAGCAAAATTCTAACCATAACTAAAAGCCATAGAAACATTAAGAATTCTGAAATGAAAAACGATAGTACTTATGCATAATTATTATTCTAATGATGTGTGTTTTGTTACAGGTGGCTTCGTCGGCATGAAGGGTGACGGGCTGCGCTTCGCGCGGCTTGCGCTACTGTTACTGCAAGCTACCGTCGTACTCAGTAAGTATATTTACATTTTATTCATATTTTATATCATTAGCCCAAATATAAGATATATTCTGTAAGAAGTATTCCGTTATTTGAAATGCGTTGCATATAGCATTCCAAGGTTAAAACTACTCGTAAAGTACACAATTTGAACACAATTTATACCGTTGTAAAAGTGAAGTTAATGCACTGAGATACTTCACAGCTAACTGACAGCAACAAAGCAGTGGGTTTAATAATAAAGAAGAATAATTGCTCACCACGAAACACCACCACTAATAATGTTCTATTATGAGATTTTCTTATTTTGTAACTCGACTCTTGAACGTAATTCTAAATTTAAAAACAAAAATAAAATGTAAATTAAAATTATATTCGTAACGCTTTGTATTCTTAAGCTGTAGCCGTTCGTAGCCCTTAATATATTTCCTTAACATGAACATATATTCGTGAACATGAACATATATGTAAAACATAAACATATATGTAACATGAACATATATGTTAAAATATGGGTGTTGATAAAGGTATTTGCAGAAGGCGTATCTGTCATTTTAAACTTTTAAAGTTGGAAGCCGGTTGTGTATTCATCGGATGATATTGGTACTGTTTTATATTTTTTGTGTGAATAAAATCCCACTTATTTTGCTACTAAAATTCTTTTTGACGCCTAAGATATTGTATTAAATATATAAATCTTACAAAACAGTTTTTCTGTCACTGTAAAATAGACAAACAATTAACGTATTATTCATTAATAACTTCTAACAACACCGATGAAAAGTTAATATGTCGAAAACATCGATCACTAATAATGAAATATCAATAGTGTTCAATGTCTTTGAGTAGCTATTCCACAGAAGTCACGGTAAAAATCCTTTTTATACTTCTAATTGATTTCATTCAATAGTGTTAAAGATTTAGTCATAATAAATTACAACTTTTTTATGTTAATAATGTGCTGTGTGATCAACGTCTATCTGTGTTTTAATACAACGCTTATTTGTATAAATTTTCGTTATCCTAATATCTGCTGACTGCCTCTCTGATACAACTACTACGACCGGTGTATTAATACATACATAGCTTCACGCCTATTTCCCAGAGGGGTAGGCAGAGACCACGGATTGCCACAAACCACGATCCTGGCATACTTCCATCGCTTCATTCACACTCATAATAGTCTTCATGCATGCTCTACGATTACGCATACTCTTAATATGACCTCTCGTCAATATATCGCCAATTCGATCAAGAAAATTATGACGAGGTCTTCCCCTTGTATTCGTCCCATTCACGCTTGCTTTATATATTTTCTTCGTCAACCTCTCCTTACTCATTCTTTCTAAGTGTCAGTGTATTAATATACACGGGTAATCCTGTAAGTAAATATTGTCAACAGATAATTCTATTCTAGAATAATCCAAAATTCAAAATCGAAAGATCGTGATATTTTATAATTATGCCATTCGTCAAATATAACAATCAGGTTAATATTTAGGTACCACATTAGGTATTATTAGGTATGACTATTATATATCCGTGTGGTGACGGAGTAAGAATACAATTTACCACCAATCTTACCCATGGGTGATCGTAAGAGTCGACTAAGTCATATAAAAATGCATATAACATCTATGCAAGAGAAGGAAAACTCAAAACAAAACCATATACCAACATGTCTGACAAACGCGGTATAGTAGGTTAATTTCCCTTCTATTACGGAGGAGGCCAGAACCCAACAGTAGGACATATACGGGCTGTGATGATAATGATTTGATTGATTATATCTCAAAATTTTACCTTTTCGACGATAAAGGCATAATAATATAAAATCATAAGATCATGGTTAGTGAATCTAGTGATAAATTCTTATTTAATGTTATTCTATTTTGTTACAGGTCGAACTGCATTTGAGAAAATGACGGATGCAGATTTTCTCGGCACAGCTTATTATAAAGTCCACAATCTATCACTTTACGAGTGTGAGGGTTGGTGTCGAGAGGAACCCGATTGCCAGGCCGCTTCCTTCGGGTAAGTCAAGATTTGTAGCTTCTCTTCTTAACTAACTTATTTTTATTAGTTAATATATGAATTAAGTTTTAATTCTTGTTATGTGTATGTATTAGTTTTGTACCTAAAATAATGATCTTTGAACATCCTTTACTTTAAAAAATGAAAGACGGTTACCCTATATAAACTTGGTAGTTACTGTTGAAACTAATAATATGCGGATAAAGCTTATTGCATTATAATAGTTTAATGAATGTGATTTTAATTTTCTACGTAAATACTTTATTAGCATTTCAGGTACAAATCACAATGCTTTGAAACGTCATGAAACGAAAACGCGCTATTAAAGATAGACACATAAATATTTATAGGATATAATATCCTGCGCGAAAATGAGTTAGCATACTATATTCTCTCTTTTTATACACACACATATACAAAAAAAAATACATTTTTATTATTTTGTGTATTGAAATTACTGAAATTTAGCATTTAACATGCTTCATTATTTATAAAACTTACCAACGAGCGAAAAATGAATGTACAAATCACATCAGATCACATGGGACACGAACCCACAGGTATTGGAAATCCGTTCCAATTGTGCTACCACTTATACCAGCGTGAGCTGTCGTATAACATTCAATTTCCGGCTCGTATTATATTTTCGTTTTTTAAAGGAGACGTATGCCATATCTGATGTGTTGACGTTCATTTTTCGCTCGTAATCAATTTTTTATTTTGTGTATGTTTCATTTTGGCGTAATTAAGTTTTTAGAAGACTTTACGACTATCGCGTGTGAGCTGCACATTTTTTTTGTTACCATGCATATGTCGAGCTTTTATAAATGAATTCAATTGATGGCTTAAGCTGAGCGTTTTTGTTAGATCGATCAGTATTTATTAATTATATATCAACTGATTCGACAAGATAATGTCAATAAAATCAATTCAGTCATTCTTTTGACCCAGAAGAGAAATTCGCATTTAACGAAGATACATCAAACGACATGACTAGCCAGATTGATTGATCACGAAATAAAAATCAAGGTGGCTGTCATATCTTCGATCTAGGTGCTCCTGACCCAAATTTTCTTTGAAGATAGAAATCTGATTGACGTAAAGATTCACTAATTTAGTTGGCATCGGGGCAGAAATTGACTGTATTATTGCATCTACGATCTTTGAATGCAAATTCGTTTGACGTATGTCAATTATGATTATTAAATCTTATAATATCTTCGAGTTTAGGTTATTTACATATGGGTATTATAAAGGTTTTCCGTGTGGTGACGGAGTAAGAATACAATTCACTATCCCCTATCTTACCTGTGGGTGATCGTAAAAGACGCCTAAGGGATATAGAACGCATATAACATCTATGCGAGAGAAGGAAACATCGAAATAAAACCCTATACCAACAAGTCTGACCAGCGTGATATAGTAAATCAATTTTCCTCCTATTACGGAGGAGGCTCAAGCCCAAAAGCGTGTCCCGCTTTTGAGCTGTCATGATGATTATAAAGGTCAATTGAGCTTTAAGCAAAATTTTCTGTAAAGCCATTAAAAGAAAAACTATTTTACAATCTGAGAATAAATTCGTGTAAAAGATAATATATAAGGTCAATATGTATTTAATACTTTTTGTTTTTCTTCTCAGTTTGTGTAAGTTTTATTGCTGAAATCTAGGATTTGAAAATCAGAGTAAAACATTTAGATACAATTGAAAATGCTAGGGACATTAATATACTATACTATGCTTGGCATATAGATTAGTATACCATTTTACTGAAGTCTCCCTCTCTTACAGTGTTGCTATCTGTTTTTAATCCTTAGTAATCCTTTATAACATCTTTAGGAAAGGAATGGATGGCGTCATACCCATTGCGTTATTGCATTTGACTAAAATCTAAAAATCTCTTACATATATGTGTATCTACATCTCTATATGAACAACACAGTGCTAGCTTTATAAGGCTTTGGTCTCCGTCAAATATTTTACTAGATTTAGTGTGTTTGCACTAGTATTTAGTTACAGATGTGTGTCAGTTAGCCACACGTCCTCGGTTCTAGCCCCTTGATGATACGCTGTTGGACAATAACAATGTATCCAGGCTTCGCCACAAACCGTGTAAAAGCGGAAACCGACCTCGCCGCGTTCCAAATTGGATAACAGTAAAAGTGATCGCATACGTTTTCAATGGATTATTACTGGTACAATATTTTCAAGCAGATCCGATAGTTTTCACGACGATTGGCGGTTTAGCATTCATTATATCTATATAAATTTATTGTTATTGTTTAGTCGTGTTCTAATTCACATTATATATAACTTGCTTTGCTTGGAATTTAGCACAGTATCGTAACAGTTTCTCTAAAATATGTGATGGTGGCTTAGGGAAATATTCCTAATGAAATGTACATACGTTCAAAGAAAAGACTTCAGTCGTTGAACTCGCTAACATTGTCGCATCAGGAGGTGTTAGAGGATCGTTTATTTTTCATTACCACAGCGTTAGCTAGAACGACAAAAAGTCTAATTGTATTAGAGTCAATTCAGTCGTGCAACAATATTAAAACTCTAGTTAGATTCCTCGAAATCAATTTGAACGGGATCGATTGAAAATCAATTCGGTATTCAATTAAATGAGACGGAACTTTCACGATCTTCTAATCTATCTTTGTATGTTACCAACATGTACGTATCTTAAATCGATCTGTCCAAAGAAATAGCGAATCGTTGATGTGACAAAGGAATGGCATAGATGCGATTTTAACAGCCAGTAACTGTTCACTCTGTCGAAGCTATGCCACCGACTTTAAGATAAATATTTTACGGTATTCAGGAGACGATCAGTACTCTTTACAAGATGCTACATCAACTCGTGGATCAAACATCTAAAATGCTCCCAAGATCACGACCTCTTCCTTATCTGATTTCGTCAAATTTTGATGATAATATCGTTACATGTCGGTTTACTGCCATTGTTTTTAAATTATTTTAGGAACCTCATAAAGCTTTCTTTTTTGCATTACTCATGTTTTATGTGTCCTTTTAAAAACATGTTAATAAATCTATTTTTTAAATATGTAAAATAACTTAATACAAGAATGTAGGTACCGGGGGAGACCGAGACTAACTTACCTAGACCAGATTGGTCATGTACTGAAGGAAGGTGGAGTCAAGAGTCTCCGAAACCGGCGAGCGTGTATGAAGAGAATTATGAATGTTGAGGAAGCGAGTGAAGTATGCAAGGATAGAGTTCTCTGGCACTCTGTTCTCTCTGCCTACCCTGCAAGGGATATGGCGTGATGATATGTATGTATGTATGTACTTATACAAGTATTCGTTTACAAATGTGATACTTAGATTTTTAGAATATTTAACACATTCAATTTAACTCGTAACTTTATTTAATAGATATCATTAGTTAGTAAATTTTGTTAATAAATACTTGGAATAAGAATTAAAGTTGTATTATTACATTAGCACCTTTTGTCATGATTATAACGTCAATTTTCTGTATAATAAATATTATTAAAAAAATAGCTTGTTATAAAGATTTGTCTGTCGAATATTTACAAGCAACGCGGTAATTACACATGATAGCCAACTATTAATTCAGCCATCAAAATATTGACGATATCTAAAGGGAATGCATTAATATGATTCGTACAGGTTCTAACACGGTGAGTAAGATTGATGCACCAACACTTAGTATAATGAAATGGAATTTCGGCTCCATTGTTGGTGATTATACTATTAAGTACCTAGGTGAATAAGCTCTCGACGGGTGTGACCGCATATCAGCTCGACCCAATTGTATTCGCACGAAGAACTGCTGTTCGAATTGTTGAAGATCTCTAAGATCTCATCTTATGGACCTATCTTATGAACAGACTGGAGTCGTTGGAGCGGCGGAGAAACTTTGTATATGTTTGTGTGCTATATCGACCACTTAATGGGGGCTGCTCCGAATAGCTGCGTGAAACGTTTCCTATTTTATCATCGTACTACTAAATAAGCAGTGCGATTCATTCACACCACCATGATATCGTCCTGGACGTGTCAGCTCTCTTTTCTACGTTCATTTTCTTACGTAGCTACAAACTCTAAAATTAACCATATACTGTGGCGTTACCTGAACGCTATAGCATATCTTTCTTTAAACGAGGTTTAAGAAGAACTTTTTTCCAGCGGCTTGGCTGTACAGTAGTACAGACTAGACCTTGCTGAGATCCATTTGCGGCAGTTGCCACTTACCATGATATAGGCTGCATGCTTGTCTGCCACCAAAAAGCAATAAAAAAAAAGTGTGTGTCAGCTCCGACGCACGACTGGAGTTTACTCCTTAAGTACGATTATCAAAACAGGCGCAAAAAAAGTTCATTTGACTATTATTTATATTTATTAAAACTGTTCAGTGAAGTATTATCTCACTTCAGAAAGTGAAAGGTGTGCAGAATAGGTTGCGCACCAAAAACGTAACGAGGTCATTCGATCACTAGATTTTACTCCTCAAATTTTTCTCATACCGGGCGCCTTATATGAAAATCGATTCTTAAGGAGTAAACTCCAAAAATTACAACCTATAGACATCTCGAAATAGAAAGTAACTTTATTATTAATAATACACACATTAACGTATTAGTAACGTATTGTATTGAAGCGGTTATATTTCAAATAATGAATGGTTTCTTTATATGTAATCAAATTCCATTCATTAGACAACATCTATGCATATCTACTATCCACTCTACATTGTTATACAAAATCAGTGAATTAGTCATAGCCAGTGTATTACTATTCATGTGCCATCGTAAATAGACGTAAGATTTCAACAACTGAATAATCGAGATTGGTTTCAAATTATCGTCTCTTTAAAAATATTTTTTGTCGTTACTATTATTCGATTATCATCATGAACTGTTGGCACAATTGGGTATTTGACTAATATCAGAATACTAAATTATTACCAATATTTTATGCTGTGGTGGCCGGCTACGAATACTACTAACCTCTACATTGGTAGTGGGTTTCGTTAAAGACCACTAACAGTTTTAAATTGTCCTGGGCCCTCATGCTGTCTGGTCAACAATTACATTTCTAGGGAAGGTTGTTGTCACAGGTGGACGGTCATAAAACTATTGCCAAAATGTTTGCAATATGTGTGATGGGAAGAAGAGTGTCTACGTATAAATAGGAGCAGGATAACGTTGACAGTGATATTATTTTTGCATCATATATTTAAATTGAAAAAAAGTGCGCAATGTATCCTTACTAATATTATAAATGCGAAAGTAACTCTGTCTGTCTGTCTGTCGCTCTTTCACGCCAAAACTACTGAACCGATCTAAATGAAATTTAGTACACAGATGGTCTAGAGCTCGAGAAAGGACATAGGTTACTTTTTAATACAAAAAAGGGTTGTAAAGGGGGATGAAAAGTTGTAAGGAAGTATTGTCATTTTTAAAGCCAGAAGCTTGAAACTTATTTTAGCCTATTGATTAGATATAAAAAAATATGACAATAACTTTTTGTAAAAATTTACCCTAAGGGGTAAAATAAAAATAAGGGATGAAAATCTTTAGGAAAGTAACTTTTACGCGGGTGAAGCCGCGGGCAGAAGCTAGTAGTGTATATATTTTTAAATTAAAATATATGAGAGAGTTATAACAAAAAAGGATTGAGATTATTTATTTGACATTCTACTCATTTTTTTTTGAAAGATATAGTTTATTTAAGTTGTCTCTACTCATACATCGGGCGAAAAATACATTCAAATTATTGACACGTCTTGCCGAAATTTATTATATAATAAGACCTTATTGTTCAAATAATTTATTTATTGCATTTCATATTTCATTTAACGAATAGATCTTATGATTAATTATCAAATTACATATTTCTAACTGACCTAATTCTATTTATGATGAATTTTAAATTAGTTCAATGTGTAGGCGAGTTCAACTTACGTTTAATTACAGCTTTAACAGTATATCGGCCCAGAAGAGTTATTAAGCATGTTGTGAAACCAATGCGTAATGCAACGTCATTAGTTTGAGGGCTTTACAGTTGCATTAATCATCATGAGGTTTTTAAACGAATTATTTATTTACACGTATCTATATATATATATATATATATGTGGTTATCTATAAAGTTAATATATGCTATTTGTCCAACATTGGTGAGGTATCAAATTATTGGAAATTATTTTGTTAAACCGTGAAGAGTTATTAAGTTTTAAATTCAACTGACTTTTGAAGTAAGGATTTAATTTATTATCAAAACTAAAGGTATTTTTGTTATATTGAAAAGGAAAAAATAGTGTAAAGATGCGAAAGGGAATGCTCCGATGGTTCGGACATGTGGAAAGAATGCCGAACGAATGTCTGGTTAAGAAGATATACAATGCGAAAGTGGAAGGATGTAGGTACCGAGGGAGACCGAGACTAACCTACCTAGACCAGATCGGTCATGTACTGAAGGAAGGTGGAGTCAAGAGTCTCCGAAACCGGCGAGCGTGTATGAAGAGAATTATGAATGTTGAGAAAGCGAGTGAAGTATGCAGAGATAGAGTTCTCTGGCACTCTGTTCTCTCTGCCTACCCTGCAAGGGATATGGTGTGATGATATGTATGTATGTAAAAGGAAAAAATAATTAGGTACTAACTGTAATTTGCTGAACAGATATGCAACTCTCTTTATCAATTATATTACTTTATCAGCCTTGTTTATTGTATCGATTTTCGTGTGATGACGGCATAAGAATACCATTCACCACCTTTTTCTTGGGACTGGCTATGGTATAGTCACGCTCCCAATAGGTTCGGGCGACAGAACGGACACCGTGCGACCCCATAACCTGCCATTCACGTAACCACAATTCACCATCTAAGATAAACTTGACATTGGGTGTCGTAAAAGACGACTAAGATAAATATAATATCTAGGCAAGAGAAGAAAACTTTAAATAAAACGTTATGCCATCATATCTGACCATAGTGGTATAGTTGAACAATTTCCTTCCATTGTGGATGAGAGTAGGACGTATATGAGTTGTGATGATAAAATCAATAGTA
The DNA here is from genome assembly GCA_905163515.2 of Lymantria monacha. Taxonomy (NCBI): domain Eukaryota; kingdom Metazoa; phylum Arthropoda; class Insecta; order Lepidoptera; family Erebidae; genus Lymantria; species Lymantria monacha. Next base: position 24,161,851 of record LR991082.1, read on the forward strand.
TTAATCTCACCTTTAGCCGATCCTATAAAAGCATGTACATGACCCGTGGTTATTTTATGTTGGTTATTGTATTCCTATGGGTTTTTTAACAAAATTTATACAGGTTCAACTTTTTCAGTTATCTAACAAAAATAATTCTTGATTAATAATGCCTAAGGTTAGAATAATCAAACATACAAACTTTAACTTTATTATAGTACAATAAAAATAAATGCAATATTTAAAAAAAAATCTATAAGATAAGATTACTATATCCGTGGAGAGATTAACGTTTTTACAAGTATGTTTACATGGCTGTTGTCTCATAGATACGTATAGCTGTTTATAACACTAAATATTAATTTTAGTATATTTTATTTTTGCAAAGGCATTTAGAATAACTGTTAACAATTTCGACTTTCGTATTTGAAACATAATTTCCATTTATAATAATTATGATAGTGACAAGAGAATGCGAAATGTGATTTTAGTATTTAATTATTGTATCTATTTATGAGCTTACCAATGTACACTGTTGGAGTTAGAGCTCCTCAAAGGGAATGCTGTAATCGCCCCCCCCCCCTGGCAGGCGGTTTAAGAATCGCAGTTATACTATGAGTTTCCCTGTAAGTAAGAGGTTAGTAAGAGAGCCGAAAGCCCAATTTCCCGTCCTGTCCCTGGTATTACAACGGTCTATGAGCGGCAGTAACGCTTATCATCAGGTGTGCTACTTGCTCGTTTACCACCATATGTAGAAAAAAAAAGTAGTATTTCCAACCACACATAAATATATCTACACAACAGAAACAATTTGTTATAGTAAACTCTAGTAAACTGGGTGATTATAAAATATGAAATATAACGTTGAACGGTAAGTTCGCGTGCGCCGTTAACTGACTTGCAAGTAGATTTAACGTTTGTTTTGTCATTTATTATTACATTGAGCGCTTTCACGCTTTTATTACTCAACATATAATTTGACCCGTGCACTTAAGTATGTTTCTCGTGTAAAGAAATAATACAATATGTCACTACTATTTATTTTCCCGTGGGAATTATAGAAGCAGGCTAAATTATCGCAAAAAGAATGGACAGCATTCTTCTCAATCACCAATACGCCTGCCAAATTGAGCGATTATGGCATTATCCCCCTTCTTTATTATCATTATCTTAGCTCATATACGTTCCATTGCTATGCTCGATCATCCTCCACAGTAATAGGAATATTTACCTGCGCTGGTCAGTTGGTTTGCCACAGGGTTTCATTTTGAGTTTCCCTTCTTTTGCATAGATGTTGAATGCACAAAATACCCCTTAGTCATATTTTACGGCCACCGAGCAAAATAGGTATTGGTGAATGTATTTTTTATTCCATCACCATGCGGAAAGAGCATCATCATCAACCTAGGTAAATCAATATATGTTTCGGTGAATGTTGATTTGATGTTGATACAGTCATTATTACCAAATAATGTACGTGGTAATTGATGATGCATTTATAAAATATGCAAATATTTTTCTGTGCTCCTCCACTTTAATACGAAATTTTGGACTTAGATATGGAAGTCTCTATTTTATACAGACCTGAGATGACCTCGTGGCTGAGCACCATCGCATAACGTTCCATGCGATCTCTATCTGTCTTTTAATCAGACCAATATCAGCGTGGGTTATTGCTTTTAATGACCCGCTCGAAGATTTTGCGAATGAAACAGCATAATACGTTTTTATAGACTCGCTGAATTGATATTTCTTGGGCATCAAACATTTTACGTGGTATATCAAATCGTCACAGTCAAAGATGGCTGTAAAAGTAGCATTTTTTCTAGTTTTATACATCTATCCATTCCGTCTACTGCGTCCAAAGCTTTGCGTCCATGTTTCTTTTCGAGAATTTATTATTAAAAATTCATTCACGTGGCTAATGTTATAATGGCCATGCATGTGGCTTGTCAGTTTGGTGTTAGGTATTTTTCACGTAAACGCCGCTGCTATTTATAGGATATTCTATTAGTTGGTTTCTATGACTCTGATTAGAAAGTAAGAAATATCGATACCTTACATTTATAACTCGATAATTTACAGTTAAAATATGTACCTATATATAACGAAAGCACTGCATATAACGATGATAATATAATATACAAGTCGATGCTTAATAAAGCTATCAATATCAATAAAAAGTTAAATCCTTTTTGCGATCGTATTTAAAATCTGAGATTTTGTTCAAACTAGCATGAACTCTTAGACCCCGCTCTATAATACTCAAAAAAACAACTCTAAATAAGACTCTATTTATTACATTAACATCTTTTGTGCTCATTCTTTGAGGAACTTTACAAAAAATGTTGTCAAATCGTGATACAATTGAAAAACATTTACCTTCTTAAATTATAAAGCAATTGCTGCATCAAAGTTAGGTATTTGTGATCCCGCTATCGCGTTTCTCGTGTCTACATTTTGCTCATCGGTGATCTGCCTTCCTGATACTTCCTGGTGCAATGTTCTATCTAGATATACAACTAAAAAAACTACCTACGTGCCGTCCGACAATTGCCTCTTTCTAAATCACACGTAAAAAATTCTTCACTTCAAAGTAATTAAAATAAAATGGTGTTATATTAAGAATACAATTTACAAGTTTGAATAGATTTATTAAATAAATTATTCCTAAATAAGTAATATGCTATTATTTTCTGTATGATGATGAAGAAGTATACAATTAACCACCTCTTTTCTTGCTTGTGTATGTCATGAAAGATGACTAAGGAATATTATACGTACATAACATCAATGTGAGAGAAATAAAATTGAAATAAAACCAACCAACTGGACTGATCAGCGTGATGTATTAAGTTAATTGCTCTCTCATTATCAAGGAGGTGTCAGGCCTAGCAGTGGAACATATTTGAACTGAGGTGATGATGATAATAGTGATAAAAGGAAAGTACGCTTTTTTTGGTAGGCTATGGTCCAGACCAAGTCCAGACATACGGCGTCAATTCCGTCCGGTGTGACGGCAGGGCGGCGCGTGACCTCATAACCCACCGTATTCCCTCCCGATCGCCATTGGGCCGGCTACTGGTACCGCTTCCTTGACATTCGTGGCCAGTCCGATGGGTTACCTTTTTGGGTACCATCCCCCGTCGATACCCCGGCAAGGAAAATATCCTAGATATTTTTTAGTGATAATGTACAAATTAGAAATTGTTCTAAATATATCTATTGTTGTTTGGGATAACAGTTAATTTATAGTTATTTTGGGATAATAGTTAGTTATAATACCTAATTCATTATTAGATACAATATTTATATAGAACCAAAACCTTGGAATGGATATTTATGAATGAGACACTAAATGATTCGTCACGATTCGGCCCGATGTTGCGATATAGCTTATAAGCAGTAAATTCCATAAAAAGCGTTTCCACGTACAGTTATAATGTATTCTTTTCGCCAATATATATATTTTTTATATTAATGGGTTTTTAGATGCGTAAAATTCGTACCGTATTAAATTATTCCATTAAAAATACTTTGATGCATAAACAATGTGTTTATAATTGGTGAATCTATAAAGACAAACATTTGATCACTGCGCGTAAATTTAATTCTGAAAATACCGGCGCTTATTTAGTTCCAGTTACTGTACAACGGTTTCTTTGTGCGAATCGTATCCTGCAGTGATAGTCGTCAATAGACGTATCTAATGCAATGATTTGGACCGTTTTACAGGTGCTACACCGTGGGTATAAATGACTCTCTCTCATTGAAAAACGTCCGTAACGCAACGTTGCCAAGATTAACAAACAACAAACAGTAGGAATAAAACAACAGTTAGTGCTTACAATTGCAATATAAAAAAAAGACAGATAGTAGAGATAAAGTTAAAATTAAGTGCTTTTGTATGAATTTAAAAAAGTATTGGCGACTTAATTTTATTAGAATACTATAATACTGTAAATTGCTTTTGAATAAGAAGTTTTATCGATTTCGAAATGTCATGTTCAATTTTCCTTAAACAAAATTGAGAATCTTTTCTTAATATTGATTTTAAAGTGATGTTATGAATTACAAAATAATAATGGAATATTTATTTATTATCCGTATGGTGACGGAATAAGAATACAATTCTCCACCCCCTATCTTACCCGTGGGTGATCGTAAGAGACGACTAAGGGGTATAAAACGCATATAACATCTTTGCGAGAGAAGGAAAATTCGAAACATAACCTTATGACAACACGTCTGACTAGCGTGGTATAGAAGGTTGACTCCCCTTCCATTACGGAGGAGGCTTGAGCCCAAAAGTGGGACATATAATGAGCTGAGATGATGATGATGATGAATGGAAAATAGCCTAGTAATATTTAAAATATCTTAATTGCAATTTGAATTTCAGATATATTTAAAAGTGTAATCGACTCTGTGTCCAAAATAAATCTCCTTTTTTCTGCTGTACTCATATTGCAGTCATATTGCTATTAATTCTAGTTAGTTTCTATATTATAAAGATAAAGTTACAAACATACGATATTACAAATATAAAGTATATATTATTAGTAGTATTATTAGTTTGTTCTAATTTTTGTTCATTTGTTACAGTTTTGTTCTCAATCCGCTCACTCCGGTTCAAGAAACGCTATGTCTTCTGCAGAATGACACGCAGGCCAATAACCCCATGGCGACTCCACAGGTATGTGAATCTTATTACTTGGTATATAAATCTTCACAAAAGGCAAATCAAATGAAGAAATAGTATTTGTTAACTCCAAGCTAAACACAGTTGTTAGTGAGGAATTTCCTATGTCGTAGCTTAATTGAATGTAGCGGTGCCTTGGCCAGCACAACTCAGCTTCAAGACTAGATTTATCTACAAGCTTAGTAATTTATAAGTTTAGGGTGGACACATTTTCATCTAGATTGTACATTGTAAATAATCTCTTTAAGTATTTAATAGCCGAATAAAAATTGTAAAATGTATTCTTAGTCTTCATGTTCTACAGCCAATTAGTCGAATGTTGAGTTTGGATTAACAATTCAGATTAAATCGGTCAACAAGTCTAGGAGAAACTTAACTGGCTAAATTGCACTATATATTGTAACTGTACAGACTAAATGTTAGTCAGTTTAATCGCTTTCAGGCCTAATGAACGGTGCCGGTAATAATTACAACGATGTTAAACGATGCGGTTCCGTGCCTGGTTGCCTATTTATCCCAAACAAGTGAAATTAATGTGAAAATATTCACTAATAAATAACTATAATGAGAAAATTAATTTAGAAGTATAGAGAACAAGTTACATGTACTATATAATAAAGTCAGTACTTGCAATCCTTATTAGAATGCGAGTCATTTGCGTTCAAGATGTCTGTATTATAAATGATAGGCTTCATTTTATCTGGATATTTTATCAATAATGATACGTTTGTTGAGGTAAAGTGAGATTAATGTGTGCTATTTTGTATCAGCGTTCTGTGAACACGTACTACATGGTTAAGCTGCAAATTCGCACGGAGAGTGTGTGCTTACGTCCGTGGTCATTTGAACGAGTGCCTGGTAAAGCGCTACGGGGGCTTGATAATACCGTCATCTACACGTCAACAAAAGAAGCCTGCCTTGCGGCCTGTCTCAACGAGGTATGATATATTATATTTGTATAAATTCTAAATATGTTCTTGCTGTGTGGTAGGCACCTACGGTTACTACCGAACTTTTAATTTGCTCGTGGATGTCGTAAACGATTATTAAGACTTATATCAACATAGATTAACTTTGTCTGATGCCGTCTGATAATTGGGATAAGAGAAGGATTATGATGATATTCTCAATAAGCTCAAATATCCTTATACCATTTTTCCGTGTAGTGACGGAGTAAGAATACAATTCATCAACCCCTTTCTTTCCCGTGGGTATCGTAAAAGACGACTAAGGGATGTGATATGCTGATAACATCTATGTGAGAGAAGAAAAACTCGAAATAAAACTTTATACAAACTCGTCTGATTAGCGTGGTATAGTAAGTTAATTTCCCTCCCACTTTGAAGGAAGCTCGAGCCCAACAGTGTGACGTAAATAAACCGAAATGAATGATGGTAATACTGGTAATCTCTTGGGTTAAATATAATGATAATCGCCTATGTATTAACAGAATGTTGATTATGCTTGCAAAATTTCATGATAATTCTATGAGTAATTTTTGCTTAATGATTGATATACATACATCATAATAGAAAAATATACAAAAATTTAGGACGAACAGATAAAAAAATATCATGCCTGGATCAAGCAAACAAAATTCTTATTTTATATCTTCAATATACATTTAAAATTTCTCTACAAGTTAATTATATGTATAGATGTTACTTGGTTAATTATTTTAAATACTGTGAAGTCTAGACAAGTAAATAGTTACATCTATCATATATTTATGCGTTTAAAGGAATGCATTTCTAACATGTATTATTAAAGGAAAGAATATTATTACTCCGTCAATACTTTGAGAATAAATTACGATAATTACAGATACGAATCTCCAGTCAGGACATTTAAGGTAAAACTACAATAATGTATCATAATAAATAGTTTTACTTTGTTCAGTTCGGTCCATGATTCTATTTGCTTTTTAATTGTGGAGAATAATACGACTGTAAATATTCTAAGAGAATTGCGAAATTCGCTTTTGCAGAGGACGTTAAATCAAATTGATTCAGCTGTCACGAATACTATATCTACTATTAGTATACCCTTAAATTTTGAAATGCGAATGTCATATGACAGCAGTGAGAAATATCTTCCGTGTCTTCCGTAAATATATTCCGTAAATTCCATTAAATTAGGCCTCAATACAGTTAAAAATAATAAACATTAGCAGGATGAACTTGATGATTCTCGTATCTTGTTAAGTTCAGAATTATCAATGCGATGCAGATTAATATTGATGTAAATAAACTGGAATAGAAAATAGTAGCAAATAACAGTTTGCTGTTCGCCTACAAAACCATTAAGACCACCTACCCGTTCTTGCGTTCAGATTAAACTATGCGTGGGACGTGTATTTAAAATGTTAGCTAACCAATAAACTTGGCAATGTACGGCTTTAAGTTTTAATGAATGATTAATGTAATGGACTGCACAGATAACCTGAATATACTTATACTCAAATCTACGATACCACGATACGATACAATACAAGTGAAGATTTTGAATCTGGGTGCTTCTTTTTTTCTGTTAATCATATTTTGGTAAATTGTCTCACGACACCTTCCTTCTTAATCGAGAAAATGTCTTTTTTAAGAAAAAGATAAAAAAAAACAAAAAAATAAAAGTACTATACTCATTATTCCGTTACTACATACAAATTTAGTTCAATTAACTTCGTCTTAGGACTATTTAAAATTGTTATCAATAGCTAACTTGGCGGCAAATAAGAGGGAAAACTTGATATAAAACAATATGCCAATTGGTCAATTTCTTTCCCATTATGTAGGAGGCTTGAGCCCAGTAGTGGGATATATATATATATATATATATATATATATATATATATATATATATATATATATATATATATATATAAGCTAAGATAATGATGAATTAGTAAATGATAATAGCGATGATAATTCACAGAATAGCACTGTGAATAGAACGATAAAGAAATATAATTTTTCCTTATACCGTTAGGATAAGTCGCGTAAGTAACGAGGCTAAAAAGGAAGAAAATATAGGTTCTGTTGTCTTTATCTATTCAATTTATATTTATGGCTTTGTCCCAGTTGCAGTGATATAAGAGAAACAGTAAAATTATAGGGAAAGTTTTTAAATAACATAGTTGCTATCGCTTCCTGTAGAGAAAATTTTACCTATTCTATATCTAGATTTATGATCCATATACAACTTGGTTCTGTTATTAAATTGAATCATCTAGTTTCTAGCTTTTTAATAGATCTGTAAATGTCCAAATAAATTAATTAAATAAATTAAGTAAACCAAATAATATAAAAAAGAACTTATTACAAATATTATTGTACGGATTATGAGTTAATTATTATTAATAAATTAACCTATGTTATCCGTGTGGTGACGGAGTAAAAATACAATTCACCACTCCCTGTCTTACCCGAGACGACTAAGGGATATAAAACGCATATAATATGCAAGAGAAGGAAAACTCGAAACATAACCCTATACCAACACGTCTGACCAGCGTGGTATAGTAGGTTAATTCCCTCCCATCACAGAGGAGGCCCGAGCTCAACAATGGGACATATATGGGCTGTGATGATGATGATGATGATGAACCTGATGCTTAGCGTGTAAGGAAATAATGTGGTAGATTTAATATTTTTCTAATATGATAAACTACACAAATAGGTATATCATTTTGTCTTGAATCAGCTCCACAGTGGAAGGAACTCTGTCCTATAAGGCTTGGCTTTCAGGTTTTTTTAAAGGGATGTTATTTATTTTGTCATTTTGTTCTATACAGAAAAAGTTTCCATGCCGTTCAGCGGAGTATGAGTACGGCAGCATGAGATGTTCACTCAGTGATTCAGACAGACGCACTGCTCAACACTTTGTACAACTCGTCGATACACCAGGCACCGACTACTTTGAGGTAAAGTTTATCAAATATACACCGTTAAATTAAACATGTGCTCTGTAGAGCTAATTATACACATGTATATATAGTTTAGTCCCTGTTTTCCTTCTGGGTAAAAATCTTCTAAGCAACTATCCAATAGTGTATGGGTGAATTGCACACTATTAGACATAGGGAAGAGGATTATGCTACAATCGAAGTACCTGGCTGGCAGGTTAGTGAGTGTAATTAGGGTTGGGCATCTATACCCATATTACATAACCTGTTCGTAAGGGGTCTTATTCTATTGAAAAAGAAGGTATGAGAAGCATAGTATTCTATGCTTGAACAAAATTGGACTTTTGCCGTATACTACGAGTGTACTTACTATCCTGTAATAAAGATACGTTTCCGTGTTTATAAGATTTCCAGAAAGAGAGGCGCCGATTCCCCTGGTCCTTTATACCAGTATGATTCAAGTTGAATATTTTACTCCTATCATATCTTTCGATACCAGTTTTACGACAGTCTGTCGACATTACCTATTCAATCCTAGTACTTTATAAAGTAATAAAAGTACATCTAACCAACCATTTAAATTGACCACGACTAGTCCATCCCAGAAAAAAATAAGACTGAAAAAATATATTGCAGATTAAGTAGTGAAATATTTCACTTTATAAAAATGTATAAATTTTTACATCCATTTCTTCCAACATAGTAAACTAGCTTTCTAACAGCAAGTACATATTTAAGTAGTTGAATGCATACTATTTAATAGTTTATTTAATTTACTTCATACCAGTTTTAAATAATACGTCGGTAATGGCGCCTCGAACTAGTTTCGACAAGGAATTCATACAATACAAATATGGTTGTTAAGAAGTGCTTATATTTATACATTTATATTTATATTTTAATGGCCTCACTTCTTTATTTCTAAAAAGAGGAAGCGAAGATGTAAGGCAACTTTTAATCATCGTAACTTTTAATTTAATAATACGGCCGGAGTTCACAGTGGACATATATCGTGACTACTATTAAAAATTATTGACAACAAAACCGTAGTTATATTTGATCCAGGAGTCCTCTGATATATCCTTTCGCAGACACTTGCTTATTTATGGAACAGACTAGGCAGTCTTTACCTTTATTAAACTCTGTGTAACTTTTTAAATTCTACATAGTATATTTTTACTTCCAAGTTTATCATCGCCTACAATGGCGCAGTTACAGAATCCGTATTACTATCAGTATTTTAACTCCGATATGGCCAATCTGGAATTAGGATTTAGAACTTCATGATCAGGAAATCCACGTGGATGCTACTCGGTCAATGATATAATATTTTACTTTAAATGTTTTATCTTTTGTTGTGTAGAATTTATGCCTGAAGGCTTCTCAAGCGTGTAAGGGACCACGTATTTTTACCGCTCCCAGAGTCGGTGTCGCTGAAGATAAGGTGGCTCAGTATGCTGGATTACACTACTATACAGACAAGGAATTACAGGTAAGGTCTTTGTACTACTACTTTTATAGTATTTTAAAAAATAAATAGTATATATAATCGATATTTTATCGATAGTAAATGGCAATGTGGGGCGCTATGGTAGCGGCTACGAATACTATAAACCCTTACTTTGCTCGTGGACGCAAATGCGTTATATCACGCAATGCGTTACATCTAAGAGCTTTATATCGACCTGAGTCAACTCCAGCTGATGCCGTCTCATCAATAGTAACAGTCCCAAAGAGTGCAGATGTTAGGCAGGTGGCCGCTCATAAACTATTGTCAATAACTTTTACAATATGTACGATGGAAAGAGAGTGCATATTGTATCAACTCTAAGTAGTTGAGATAAGAGCAGGGGAGTGATGAGTAAGTTCCAATGTGAGTGTGTAGTAATATACCATAACAACGAGTTTTTGACTAAACGTTGTAATATATGAAATATAGCACATCACCGACTGCTACTTAACAGTAGTAGAAGCAAACCAATTTTTTTGGGTAGCTTTTGCGTAATAGTTATATGTAATATTTTAGGATTAGAACGTATTATTTCTAATACCGCAAATGGTTGTTTTAATATCGGGTTTCTTATATACGTTCGTGAAGTACTTTGACGTAAAGATTCACTTACTTCTGTGTATGTTTGTTGTTTTGAAAAACTACTAATCAAAATGAACATACAACCATAATATGCATAATTATAGCCTGTATCTCGAGCATAAAACTTAAGTTTTATGCTCGGACGCATCCTTCCTTGGCTCAGTAGTTTTAACGAGAAGTGGCAGAGGTGAAATCGTGTACTTAGGCATAATTACATGGGAAGAATTTCCAATTATATTGAGTATAGTGTAGTAAATACAGTGATATATTGCATCTCGTTAACGCACAAATTAATTTTATGAGAAAACGATTATATCGGGTTATATTTAGATTCCTTAACTTAAGGTATATGATATCTCCCATTTTGAAATGATTTATGTTTTTTTTTTATTGTTTGTGATGGCAAACGAGCAAGCAGCACACCTGATTTTAAGTGTCACTGCTGCCCATGGACCTTTGCAATACCATGGCTAGCTAGGCCGCTGCCTACCAATATAAACCCCAAACCCACCCAATTGGGCTTTCGGCTCTCTCACTCACCGAACGAAACGCAATAGCCTACTGCTTTTATTATCTATTACTCAGACGTCAATCTTCTACGAGAGCGTGGTACTACCCCGGACGAACCGGCCCGCGGCTGTAGACAGAGAACTGTCAGCAGCGTGGTCCTACCATTACCAATTTTTTTTTAAAATGCAAATCCAGTTCATTACAACTTATGTGCTTAAATTTCCTTCAAATCTGTGCATTCAGCTGCCCCTGCGGGATTGCTTATAAATATCAAAAAAAACCTTACATATTTATAATATTAAAAGTATTAATAACTTAAAGATATTTATCCATTTATGTTACAAAAACTGTTTTGTATTCAATTAGGTAACATCCGAAGCTGCCTGCCGTCTGGCATGCGAAATCGAATCGGAGTTCCTGTGTCGTTCATTTTTGTATATGGGACCTCCACACTCATCGGCGTACAATTGTCGCTTGTATCATCTGGATCATCATACACTACCCGATGGGCCATCGGCTTATCTCAATGCTGAGAGGCCCTTGATAGACGACGGAGAACCCATTGGAAAATACTTCGAGAACTTCTGTGAGAGTAAGTAGAAAATTACTTAAAGCTGTGAATGGAATGGAAAATTGAAGAAATGGAGTAGAAATATATTTCTACTGTGAATGCTGTATATGAAAATACATTTCTAGAGCCTTAAGCTCTTGTAGTCGTAATATAGAAATTTAATCCAAATGCTTTACCAAATTATTCACTCCTTGCCTTTATGGCAGATGTTTTTAAAATGGCTTCTAAAAAATGTTTTTGAAATGGCTTTAAAATATTAAGCATACAATATGCTTAATATTAGTTACTAAATTCTGCACCTTAGCGAATAGAACGTTTAAATGCTAATTTTATTTATTTCCTGATTTTATAATTATTTAGTTTATGTTCTTAAGAAAAACTCCTTCTTTGCGAGGGTTTGAACGTAATGTTTTTTTATAATAATTTATTGATGCAAAAAATCTAATTCTAGATGCAAGCATAAAACAACGCAAGTAATAATCTTAGGTTGATGGACGCCCGCCATTGATAAATATATAGTACAACGTTTACCATAAATAGGAATTACAATGTAAACAGTTTTGCATACAAATATAAATATGGAGTCTATAACCCACTTTAAACAGCTAGGCGAGGTTTAAACGATAACAACACAGTTTATCTAAAGTTGCTCCTGGCACCAACCACGACTATACTATCGCATTCATGGTCGAATAAATTGTAGTAATGTAAAAACCTCTACAAACCACTTGGACATCTCAAAAGCTATATAATATATTGACATTTTAGTTCTATTTTTATATGCTTTTATGATTGTCCATTCATTAATAATAATGACATTTAATACTAGACATCATTTAAAGGCTTGTAATAGCTTTATATTGAGTTATCATTTTATATGAGAACACTCAAGAAAACGCGTTAACGTCTCATAATTGGAATAGCAATTTACTGCAAGAAAATATAAATTAGTTTATACACTCATTTATCATCATCCCAGCTTATCTATATACAGTAGGATACTGTTAACCTCGAAACTTCTTCACATCATTACAGTTCATATATGTCCCACTGTTGGGTTCGAGCCTCTCCCATAAAGTCAGTTGACCTACTGTACCACGCTGGTTAGACGTGGTGGTAAAGGATTTCATTTCGAGTTTTCCTTCTCTTGCATAGATGTTATATGCATTTTATGTCCCTTAGTCGTCTCTAACGATCACCCACGGTTAAGATGGGTGGTGAATTGTATTCTTAGTTTGTCATGATTCCGATAATTCTTTACAATGCGAGAGAAATTGACGTACTATATCACTCTAGTTAATTGGTTTGATATGTATCGAGATTTCTTCCTCTTGTATAGATTTATTTGCATATCCTTTAGTCATCTTTTATGACGCCCTCAGATAAGAAAGGGGGTGGTGAATTGTATTCTTAATCAGTGCTATGCTAATAGTAGCACACAGCAGCATAGTACAGAACACGCTGTTCAGACCAGCGCGGTACTGTAAGTCATTTTCCCTCCTATTGTGTATGAGGTGATTGCATAAATGGCGTAGTGGTTAAAATACCGACCTTCCGTGCCAGTGCCGTGGGTTCGATTCCCACGCAGAACAAAACTTTGTATGATTTACAAAGTGTTGTTTTGAGTTTGAGTGTGATTTGTCTGCGATAATTTCATGTTTGTAAAGTCGCCCATAATACAAGGATTATTTACTTAGTGCTGGGTGATGTTCATGATTAAAAAAAAGAGGTTCGAGACCAGGAGTGGGAGGTATATGATCTGAGATGATGACGATCCATTAATATATTTTTTATGGTATAAATTAAAAATCATACTACCTCTTTTTGTTGTATCTATCTTGCTTTCGTGAGGTATGGATAAATAAGAATAATTTTAATGAAAAGCACACTAGAGTGAGTAAAGTATTATAAATTTTGTATATTGTTGTCTATTTGCGAAAATTGCCTTGAGAAGACAACTATTATTCTGTCGATCTCTAGTAAAGATGTGCTAAATTAAGATAGAATGCTACTAGTACGTTATCGATTGCTTAAAGGTATATTTATTGTAAGTACTTTCCATTAATAGCATCGTATTTCCGCGAGATCGGGAGTAAATATGGCGCAAGGTAGATCGAATCTATGATACAATCAACGATTTATTGTTATAGACATATTATTTAACAAGACAGTAAGAAAGGACCATATAAGGTACAATAGCGTTTAGTTGGACTAGATTCTGCCTTTGTTAAATTGTGGAATAAAAATAATTAAATTCTTGTAAAAGAGTATAGTTCGATGGAAGAACATACCAATATTTAGAAGATCAGGTTATTGATTTTCTAAAGTTATAATTGCGTAATAGGTTGTGTTTCTTTATTTTCATTGACGAAGCAGAATATTTTGGAGAAACCTGTAAGTTTAAGAGCTATCCTGGATAATATATGACGGTCATATAATAGGATAAAACAAATTACGAAATGCCAATGATAATAATTTTGATTAGAAGATAATTTTTAGTAGAGTATGGAAGGTCGGTATCTTAACTATTACGCCATGTAAAGGTTAAGATACCGACCTTCCATGCCTGTGTCGTGGATTCGATTCCTACGCAGGACAATACTTTGTGCGATCTACAAACAATTGTTTTTAGTCTGGATGTAATTTGTCTGCGTTAATTATATGTTTGTAAAGTTCCCCGCAATACAGTGATCATTTCCTTAGTGGAGGGGGTGTTAAGAAAATATTCACCAGTTAATTATAAAATAGTCTATATCTTTTAGAGAAACTTGTATATCTATGTAAATTTTTGGTATAAATTTAGAAGGTTTGGTTAGCATTTTAAAAAATAAGTTGTGTAAATAAATAATAGAAACGGCAGTTTGTATAAATAGAATATTATTATATACGAGATAAGAAAGTGGAGTAACTATGTCGGCCTTGCTAATGCCAACTTGCAATACGTAGCCCACAATTAACTTTGCTACTGACTATAACTACGTGCGTTCACCTTTTATTCTCATAACCAACATGGTGAAATGTAAATAATACGCTACTTGGTTGCGTTACTTAAATAATATCCCTCTTGCATTATTCAAAGTCAACTACAGCTATCTTCACGGAATCAAAAACCATTGTGCTGTCAAAGTTGCCATCAAAATAATAAAGCATACATTGATAATATTAATTCGCATTAAGCAGAGGATATGATAATTCACGTGTTGAATTCGCGACATTGTCCAGTAGGAAAGTCACACGTCAATACGTGAAAGCAATTTGTAGTAAGTCACGGTATTTTTCTCGCAACATAATAATTCGATAACGTGTACTTGTATATGGTTACTAATGAAAATTTACTGTAGAGTGTTTTGCGTTAACGATGTGAGATACAGTTGGCAAAGTGATGGATGAAACGTTTATGCTATTATCCTAATGATTACTTCATTCCTGTTCTCGACTAGTTTTGTACAATCGAATCAATTTTATATTTATTATAACAAGTTAGTTTTTATAAATAAATATTTCTCGTTTAAGAAGACTAATTTTAATCTAGCTATTAATTATTTGACCAATTATGTTTTATTGGCTTACTGCCAACCTGTTTTGTGGTGGATAAAATTATCTATGTTCTATCTATACTTGGTTGTATAAAAATTCTACTCAAAGCTATATGGCTTTTAATATGTATTTATTATAAAATTTGTACTTTCGATTATACGGTTTTGGTTTTTAGTTAATAGCTACATATCTGTTGTCTAACTTAGTCTCTCTGATATCAAGAGTAAAATTATCCCATAATACTAAACTGTCAAGATGATTTGACATAATGTTTCATGTGGAGTTTTAATTTTTCTTCTGTTATTTATATACAACATACAGTATATTAACTAACATCAACAAAAGAACTAAATAAATTTCAGATATATTTGCACTAATTTTATTTTTTTTTTTTTGGGGGTGGGTTACGGTCGGCACACTCCTCGCACCACTCCGTCCGGGGTGACAGAGGGGCGTAAGCATGCACACCCGTAACCCACCAGTGACGTCGCCTTCGTCGTTGGGCCAACCACCGGAGCAGAGTGACTTGACGTCAGTGGTTGGCCCGACGGAATACCCCTGAGGAGTACCTTCTCCTCGACCGACGTCCCCCCCTCGGGTAGGATGTCGGTCTTTCCTCACGCGGTCGGCCTCTCGGCGGGTGACGGACTAAATCCCCGATCCAGTCACCCGCGGCCTCGGCTAGGGCGGCATCAGGCGCAGGTAATCGCGCCTGCGCCGCCCCAGTCGCCAGCGGCGGCTCGCGTCGTCGAGGAGACGCTCCTCGCGCACGCGCTCCGCAAAAATATTTGCACTGATATGATAAGTTAACTTATAAAATATGATGTCTCTTATGCCGGACATAATTAAAAACATATAAATTTATTTTTAAAAATATTACATGTTATTTAAATTATATCATTATGATTCATAGTTTGAAATATATACATAGTTATCGTAAGATATCTTCGAAAAAAGTTTTTACTATGTAAAATAGAATGAATGTTTTATATAAAAACAAATAAAAACTTTAATAAAAGCATTCTCCTTCAAAGTTAATTATGTCAATGATGTTGACAGCACATATCTCAGTGCAAAGTAAATTTGCCATAGAATAAAAAGTAGCCATAAACCACGTATATACGACAGTTAAATAATAACATGTTAGTAAGCCATCTGAACGGTTTTTTTTAAACATAATCATTGCAATGTTTGATACAGTTACGCATTAGGTAGCCATTAAGGCGCTTTTGTAGAAAGCTGAAAACACTCGTATATTTTTGTTTTATTTTTTTTAGTTGGCTTGCCATAAAATCGGATAAAAAAGTAATACATTTCACCGAAATAATTTGATATCTTTTTTATTACCAAGATGGTTTAGGAAATGCTTGGACATTATAAGCGAATATTTGTGGTGACCCTCTTTTAGTAGACGAATTCGTAATGTTTTGGATCATTTAGCACAAAGAGGTGATTTATTTTATAGCTCATTATAATATAGTCGCATTTAGTAGACAACGGTACAATAGTATTTTCGTTAAATGTTTATTTCTAAATTTCTCGATTTGTAGTCTTCGTCCAAATTTAACTCCTACGATTCTATTGTCCAAATTTAAGAGTTATATTTCTATTGCTACCCGTTTGATGATGATTTAAGAATACAGTGTGGCAACACCCATTTTACTTTTCTTTGTTAATCGAAATAGGTTTATAAAAAGAATGGGATGAAATTTCCTGTGGGTCATAGAACACTATTTGCGATCACCCAACCGACAACGCAACATATCCAATGATAAAAACCCGATTACGAGCGGAAAATGATTGTCATAAGTGGGATTCGAACCCACACCTAATGGAAATTCGTTCTAATCATGCTGTCACTTACACCACCGTGAACTATTTTAGGACATTCAATTTTCGCATCGTAGTTATTTGTGCCATTGTTTAATACAATTCTAACTGCAAAGTTTGAAGTATTAAGCCTGTACAATGTGTAAACATTGTCGGGTAGATGGCACACGTCTCCTAAATCGAAAATATAATGGGTTTTTATAAATAATCAAGCATATTAAATGCTACATTTCAGTAATTTGAATAGCCAATGAGATTAACAATACAAAAAAATATATATACAATAAAACAATTGAAAACAACTATATTCGACAGTAAACACAAATTGTAGTGAAACTATAATATAGCTTCAGTATTTCAGTCTAATTTGAGTGTAAATTCTTATAACGAGAGCTCGTTAGTATGCCACAGGATATTTGTATTTACTAGTGCAACTAACAAATTTAACGACGACGTAAGAGAGCGAGTAGGTATGAAAGAGAGTATTGGTGTAAAGATGCGAAAGGGAATGCTCCGATGGTTCGGACATGTGGAAAGAATGCCGAACGAACGTCTGGTTAAGAAGATATACAATGCGAAAGTGGAAGGATGTAGGTACCGGGGGAGACCGAGACTAACCTACCTAGACCAGATCGGTCATGTACTGAAGGAAGGTGGAGTCAAGAGTCTCCGAAACCGGCGAGCGTGTATGAAGAGAATTATGAATGTTGAGGAAGCGAGTGAAGTATGCAAAGATAGAGTTCTCTGGCACTCTGTTCTCTCTGCCTACCCTGCAAGGGATATGGCGTGATGATATGTATGTATGTACTAACAAATTTACAGAGACGCATAACGAGATTGATGTTTTATGTGTGTACTTAATGCAATCGTTAGCATATGTCATTTGTATAACTAATGAACCAATAAACTAACTAACTACTACAACACACTACTACCAATACGAAAGAAATTGATCTATATCTAAAAATGAGGATGTTTATATATATGACTTCGCTAAACTCAGAAACTATTTGACCGATCATAATAAAAATTGGTATGAAGATGTATTTTTTCACAGAGAAGGTTTATATTCATTTACGTAACTCACCACCAGGCGGCGTTCCGATATATCAACTTCTCCAAAACAAATCAACGGTCTGGGTTTGCTATTGCTAGTAGATAATAAAAATATATTGTTATAATAATTATATAGTGCCTATTTTGCTAAACAGTTTTAAATTGAATAAATAATAATAAATAATTAAAAAAACTAATAAAACTATCATAGAAATAATAAAGTTTTATATTTATGATTACTATCGGTTAAACTATATTATTAGGGTAAAATAAATTTACTGAGTCAGCAGATTTATATTGCACGCCTCATAAGCGAAGCGTTGAGGTCTTGCTCTACTCTCGACATATGAAAATCAAGCACTTTTCAAACATAAAAATGATTGTATTTTTCTCACATTGCACTTATAGGATAACATATGTCAAGAAAAAACATTCGTTTAAACATATTTGATATTTTTAAAAAGCAATTATTATGTTTAAAGTAAGAAAATAGTTGATTAAAAAAAATATTCGAGGACGTCGGATAATTTTTTTTTTGTATCTGGCAGGATTTACGACCGTAAAACTTAATGTATCATAATATTTATTTATTTAAAAGTTTCATAATCGCAACGCGCTGTTTCCTTTCGAAAATGGCTCGGTAATTCTTTGTCGTTTAATTGCAATTAATAAAAAACTAAACTGCTTAGTCATTAGTGTATGTATACCTTATGAAAATTGGGTTCGTTTACATTTTTTTGTTCGACCATTCTGACAGGCAAAGGAAATAAATCCCATTCAGCCTATACAGCTATGTTTCTACGTCGAGAATGGCACGAAATTTCAAAAGTATTTCTTTTCTTTCATTACAAGCTTATACTTAGTTTCACTTGTCCCATTGTCTGTAATCAAATCTTGCAAGTTAAATTTGATCCACTTCCCGGTTTCTGATTGAGCTGAAATTTTGCATGCATATATAAATCGGATGACAATGCAATATTATTGTGACATGGAGCTGATCTGATGATGGACTTGGAAGCTGGCCATAGGAACTTCGTAATTAAACGACGCAACCCTTTCGAGTTTGGCCTCATTTGATTTGTCTTGACGATTACTTTAATACTATATGGTAACCAGGGTCTGACGATGGACCTGGAAGCGGGCCAAAGAAACTCCGTAATTAAACGACGTAAACCCATCGAGTTTGGGCTTATTTTATATTACACCTATTGCCTAACCTTCTTTATTTAAAATATTTAATGTGATATATGTTCATATAAATTGGGAATGACTTTAATGTATATGAAAAAAACTATCGCTAAGACGATGTTGAGTATCGTGTATGCTCATAAACCGGTCCAAAATAATCGAGTTTAAACGCCAATGGTTTGCCGCTTATTGATTAAATATCTATTAAGTGTTAAAATCATTATAATTTCAATTCAAAAATGAAATTGTAAAATGTTTTTTTATAGAATGTAATTTAAACTCATTCTAATTTCAATAATAAAAAAAAACGAAATTGCAAGAATATAATTAATTTAAAAGCTATCGATAGATAAGTTACAATTAAATATATATATATATATATATATATATATATATTAAATATAGATAATTATTTTAAATTTGTTGGTAGATTTGCTATGGACAATAAAACAATTATAAATTTTATAATGTCGCTATTAGCATAGGCAACGGAATTTAATTGTTACACCGGCTTCAATGCAATTATGAATACCTTCTCACCTACGGTAGTCGTGAGAAATCTTTCTATGTAAACAATAACAATGCTCTTACCTTTTATCTGATTATGCTTTGATGCAGAACTGTGTGAGCAAAAATAACGAAACAACGATTTAAGATTTTATGGTCAATTGTTGACCTTTTAAAGGAGGATTCGATAATTGCGCACTGCACAAAGGTACTAAATAGTGCTTTAAATTATAAGTTTTTAAGCTGTGTATCATGGCTTCGATGCCTAAGTATAATAATTATGTTATCATCATCATTTCAGCCCATCGCCGTCCACTGCTGGACATAGGCCTCCCTCATGGTATGCCACAGAATGCGGTTCTGTGCCGTCTGCATCCATCGACGCCCAGCAATTTTAACTAGATCGTCTGTCCACCTAGTGGGGGGGCGTCCTACACTGCGTCGTCCGGTACGTGGTCGCCACTCTAGAACCTTTTTTCCCCAGCGGTTGTCGGTTCTTCGAGCGATGTGGCCAGCCCATTGCCACTTCAGCGTGCTAATTCTTCGTGCTATGTCGGTTACACCCGTTCTTCTGCGGATTTCCGTATTACGGATTCTATCACGCAGAGAAATCCCGAGCATAGCTCGCTCCATAGCACGCTGAGCGACTTTGAGCTTGGTTATGAGGCCTACATTTAGGGACCACGTTTCCGTGCCGTAAGTCATCACTGGTAACACACACTGGTTGTAGACCTGTGTTTTCAGACACTGAGGTATGTTGGACGAGAAGATCCTCTTAAGTTTCCCGAACGCTGCCCAACCGAGTTGGATTCGTCGGCTGACCTCTTTCTCGAAATTGGATCTACCTAACTGGACTGTTTGTCCAAGGTAAACATAATGATCGACAATTTCGAGAATCGCATTGCCAACTAGGACCGGTACAGGAATGACATGGGCATTTGACATGACTTTCGTCTTGTCCATGTTCATTCGTAACCCCACCAGTTGGGATACCCTGCTGAGATCGTTGAGCATGGTGCCAAGGTCCTCCATGGATTCTGCCATAACGACGATATCGTCTGCAAATCGAAGGTGAGTGATGTATTCGCCGTTAATGTTAATACCTAGTCCGGTCCAGTCTAAGAGCTTGAAGACATCTTCCAGTGCAGTGGTGAACAGTTTCGGAGAGATGACATCTCCCTGTCTCACGCCTTTCTGCAACTGGATCGGTTTCGTACTCTTATCCCGGATACGGACTGACATTGTGGCGTTCCTATACAAACACTTCAGCACTTCTATATAACGATGGTCGATTTGGCACCGCTGAAGGGACTGCAGCACCGCCCAAGTTTCGACTGAATCAAAGGCTTTCTCATAGTCCACAAACGCTATACACAGAGGCCGATTGTACTCCTCGGTCTTCTGGATAATCTGCCGAAGCGTGAGAATATGGTCTATGGTGCTATAGCCTTTTCGGAAGCCAGCTTGTTCGGGCGGCTGGAAGTCATCAAGCTTGCACGTGAGTCGATTGGTAATGACCCTCGAAAACAACTTGTAGACGTGGCTCAAGAGTGAGATGGGTCTGTAGTTCTTTAGAAGAGCTTTGTCGCCCTTCTTGAAGAACAGCACCACCACACTCCCGGTCCACGACTCTGGAACGTCGCCCCCGAGGATAACGGAATTAAATAGCTTTTGAAGGGCTTTTAAGACCGGCTTACCGCCTGCCTTCAGTAGCTCTGCCGTAATTCCGTCATCTCCCGGTGCCTTACCGTTTCGTAGTTGTTCGAGAGCCATTCTGATCTCGCACAAGCTAATGTCCGGGATTTCTTCGGTATAGTGCCGAGTTAGCTTGGATCTGGGATCTTGGACCAAGCCGACAACAGGACTTCGGGATGATTTATATAACTGTCCATAGAACCTTTCGACCTCTCCCAAGATCTCACCCTGGGATGAAATGACAGTGCCGTCATCGGTCTTCAGCTTAGTCAATTGGCTTTGCCCAATAGACAGATCTTGTGCGAACACTTTTGAGCCACGATTCCGCTCTATCGCTTCTTTAACACGGAGCGTATTAAATTGGCGAATATCGCGGCGCACAGACCTGGAGATCTGCCTATTAAGCTGCCTGTGTTCGGACCAATCGGCTGAAGACTGTACTGTCATTTCTTTTCTCCGCTCCATGAGCCTGAGGGTCTGGTCAGAAAGTTTTTTAGGTCTATTGGCGCGGTGAGCCTTGAAAAACTTCGACCCAACCGCGTGGACAGTTTCCACGAACCTGTTGTTCATATCGTTCGGAGATTCGCACTCGTCTAGACATTGGAAGCGATTGTGTAGTTCGAGTTGAAAGCTTTCGAGGTTCTGGTATTGGACAGGTGTAGGTCGGAGGGTAGACTTTATCAAGCGTGACCGTTCGACTTTCGTATGGATATTTAATGAGCCTCGTACTATTCGGTGATCGCTCCCAGTTTTAATCCTGCTGATCACTGAGACATCATTAAATATATGTCGTTTGTCCGACAAGATGAAGTCTATCTCGTTTTTTGTTGAACCATCGGGGCTAATCCAGGTCCATTTCCTTTGTGGCTGCTTTCTGAAGAAGGAATTCATCATAAAGAGGCTTTCCTTCTCCAGAAATTCAGCCAGTTTCTGGCCCCTGTGGTTTCTCTGTCCATATCCATGTTTCCCCACTCTCAACTCATCATCACTCCTTTTGCCTAGTTTCGCGTTAAAGTCTCCCATAACCACCGTGAAGTGGGTTTTGGACGCGTGTATGGCTTTCGAGATATCCTCGTAAAAGGCCTCCACCTCGTCGTCGGAGTATGCCGAGGTCGGTGCGTATACCTGTATGACCTTCAACGAATACCGTTTGGTAATTCTGAGTATAAGGTACGCTACCCTTGTCGACACACTCTCGATCCTCTCCACGTTGCCTACAAGAGACTTGCGAACGATAAACCCTATACCGCCTTGGGACGGGTGATCTCCCTCCCGGTAGAAGAGCAAGTTTCCAGACCGGAGGATTATCGTGCCCTCGCCCTCTCTTCGCACTTCTGATAATCCTACAATGTCCCAGTGGATTTTGCTCAATTCCTCTTCCAGCTCGATGACCCTTTCGTCGGTCCTGAGTGTCCGAATGTTGTGTGTTACCAGGGCCAAGGGTCGTTTTGATTGGTAGCCGGATCGCTGCCGGGGATTCTTAGCACCCCCTACTCCATCGCTACCAGGCCCGCTACCACAATGAGCCCGTAGGATAGTGGAGCTGCCGTGACTGGGGGCCGTTTTTTTATTTGTGCTTATCATTAGGGGTTTTGAGCCATAATCGCCACGCTTGGCAGGCGGGTTGGCGATCGCAGTGTGGTGTTATACGTATCCCAGGAGAGAGCTGCTGCCCTCTCTCCTGGTGGACCCTTAGCCGATTTTTACGACTCCCACGGGCAAGCAAGGGGTGGCGACACTTGTATTCTATCCCGTCGCCACACGGGCTTGTTATCATATTTTTAAATAATTATCTGTAGAATACTCGCCATAGTTTTGCTTACTTATCAGGCTTTTGTAAATATGTACTAAAAATTGCTATAAATAGCTTCGCCAACAACATGACAAATTTTGAAGGTGTTTAGAAACAATTTTTTGGCAACCTATCGATAGATATGGCAGTTGTTATTCGTAGTTTACGAAGATAATGAACAACAAGACTGATTTGTCACCTGTATCAATAAACTCTAGTTATTATAGCCCAAAAGTATTTTTTTATTATCTCTTTTTAAATACTAAAATCGTCACTATAGTTCATCTAATATAAGAAGTGCATTTTGACGTTTTGCATTTTTTAATACACAATAACCTTGGTCAAACGTATACACATGATTGCAAAAAATAAATCTGAAATTTTAAAGAAATATTAAGTTATTTACATAATTAACGTTGCGGGTGAGTTTCTTGTACAATAATGTAATGTTGAAACTCGTAAAACTAATTTAAAATTAAAATAACATTGTAAATAGTAATTATTATGGACGATCTTACAATATCACGTCATAACGTTCTAAACAGTAGTGCTTGACAACTTCCAATTCACGAATATCTAAATAATCGGTAAAAATATTAGATTAATATATTTAATCGAATATAGATCTTGATTCTTGACAGAGATGTACGTTTCGACAATTTTATTGATAAGGATATAATTATTAATGTTCGCGACGGTGATAATTCAAGTAATACTAATGATTCTGAACAAATAGCTATTTTCAAATCCAGTTTTTGTTTTTACTTAACCTAATCCTACTAAATATGATGAATAGATTTTACGATGAAATAATTAAATTTGTTTAGTGTTAATTTAGCACTTAATATTTCATCTCCTTTTTGAAAAATAAACCGATTATTAATTACAAAGAATTAATATCGATTTCTCATCAAAATCGGATATTTTCCATAGCGATTATTTGGTTCACATACCTAGACAACTTACTCTGACAGCTGTCAAAGTGAAAAGTGTGGTTTTTTTTTTGGCGGGAATCTAAAACGTCATGTGGTGCTCTTGTATTATATTCGATATCTTAGTGTTTTAACGTGTTATATTAGATAATTTTAATGGCATTTTATGTAATGTGATGTGACGGAACTGCTGAGATGTAGTGAATATCATATAAAAGTGCTTTACAACGTTTTTGTTTTTCATCAAAATTCTCACAAGATACCATTAAGACTGTGGCCATAGCACTGTTGATGGCGACAATTTGACTTACTGACGGACAATGACTAATCTGAAGACACTAAAAACTTGAAGATAATTATAACTCGACACTGGCAACAATGCCTCATTTAAGTAACTGATTGCCAATACATAAAAATAAGAAGAAGTAGAAGCTGTCAAAGTGCACTTCTTAGATTAGATAGACTATAAGTAATAAATCCTTGTATTGCGAGTTTTGTTATTTATGTAAATGAAATTAACGAATACAAATTAAGATTGGCTAAGATTGTCTTGTGTGGGAGTTGAACTCATAATATTTAACTACTAACCTAACCTAACCCTTATGATTAGGTTATTACTAAGATCGCTGCAGGACGCCTTCTGTGCAGTCACTGACAGTTTAGTAGGAACATAAACATTTCAGTATCTAAAATATAGTTATTTTATATCGAGGAATAGATCTATACCCTTTATAAATACGTAAACAGGCGAGACGATATCTCACGCTACGCTGCATGCTGCAGAGGGTCAGGGTCAAAAGCGTTCGATGTACTTTAAATGGAGTTGATTCGCCTGGATCGAATCGATACTATCGATTTGACTTCAAGTACAGAAAACGATATTCGCTTCTAAGAGGTAATATTAATAAGTAAAAGATCGTGACTCGATTGTAACCTTCTAATGTACATTGCAAATGGTTAAGTTTTAACTAAGCCCTTATATTACTGCGTGGAAAATAAACAGCTAAATAAAAAAAGGCAGCTAAAGAATTACCAAGACAGTGGATAGCAACGTTTTCCTGGGTGTTATAACACTAATTTGGAGCGCTAATCCTATATAAAAGGTGGTGATTGTGCCATTATCAATCAAAGGAGGCCCATATCCAACAGGGGAGATCGATAGAATGATGGATGGGATTCAAGTAAAAACATGTTTCCTCAGTTCTACTTCTACTTTTACTAGCTATTTACGTGAAATTTGCAAAAATCTTGAAAGTTTGTTAATCGAGGCTCTCAGTATTAAAAATTTACTTTCCGTAAAGTCATATTTTTAACCTACTTTCATTTGTCCGGACGTCTTTATCTTATAAGAATCCAATCTTCACGGTGATCAGTATTAACTAGTTATCCAGTGAAATTACATAAGCCTATAGTTAGTATTAATCGACTTCAGTTGGCTACCGATTCAATGTAAGAAAAAAAGCAATCAGTTAGTTACTCAGATATCTTCCCGTACCAATACCGTTATACAGCAATCCAATCCCTCGCATTTCCTGCTCTGTAATAGATAAATGTAATTATTTGTGGATTAGGTTAACCAACGATCAATATAATGAATCTATCAGGTCGCAAACGTTATAGAATTACACTCTATATTTTGCAAGTATATAGGTATAGTTATATATATATATTATATAGTTACAGAAAAGTTTTTTCTTGTCAAAAGTTGTTCAACACACAAGTTATTAATATTTCCTAGGATCATCATTCTCCTACTCTTATCCCAATTACTTGGGGTCGATACAATATGTACTCTTCTTTCATAGTACATATTGTAAACGTTATTGGCAAATTGAAAGGGACGGTGATATATTATATCCTTAGTCGACACAAAGCAGATAGTATAATAATATTAGCTCTAAATAGATACGTTTGCATTAAGTTCAACTAATATATTCGATAAAAGTGATATTCATTACAGAATTGATCAAGCAGAAACTTGTACAACGATATCTATTTAGCATTGTAATTGGTGTATTCACATTGAATAGCAACGCCGCTGCCATTGATACGTTAGCATAATTTCGTTAGTTATGTTTACAATGAGAGAACTGTCGAGTCATGATAACAGTCGCTGCATTTTACTGCAAAAAAGTAACAAAGCGAATGGTATTGTAAGCGGAGTTCGTCGATGTTCGCGCGTGATCTCATAACGGTAGTCAACGGTGGTGATAGACAAATTGAAAAGATTTTTTTTGTGGTCTGCCCGTGAGATCGGCTTTGGTGCAGCCCTAAAATATTTGTAATTAAAATGATGGATATGGCCTGGGAATTTATTTGTTATGATCAATAAAAATTTAACGCGACCACTTTACAATGTCTGCGAAGAATCTGTGTGGGTTATACGATATTCATTGTGATAATATTTTGTCCATGTTTTTTTTGCATTTGGGTTATGAATGTGTTATAATGGTATGTATTAGTGTCGTGAAATTTCTGGTGGTATACTGATATTATCAAAGTCAATAAAAAGTATAATGGGGTTTCTCTTGGGACGGTCAGCACTGTTTGATAAAAAATTGAGTCTATAGCAAAAGACTTGTGCGCTATTTTTGGTATTTAAAATTACGCGGTGGAATTTGAGTATCACATTCTCGATTCTCGAATGTATACTTTTTGAAAATAAAAAAAAATATCAGGCACAACTTAAACGTAAACATATTTTGGTTTTACCTCTAGCAATAATGTTCATATGTTCATATCAACTTGGACAGTAACTATATCTAATAAAAATATAAACTAAAACATACTTTTTAAAATTAAATATTCAACCTAATTGCAATTAATACAACAAAATTTTATAGTATCCAAAAATATATTAGAATTGAATATTTTCATTTAGATTTTTATATAGTCAAACGCATTTTCTCAGCGTTCTAATTCTAGTAAGAAACTAAAAATAAAACAAAAGAACAAGACGTGTAATTTGGTTTAAAGTTTAACTTTACAGTTTTATTTGAAAATTAAAAAAAAATACGCATTAAATTTATAATATTACACAAATAAAAGAAATATAGGTAATTATTTACACAAATACATAATTAAATTGAATCAATTACTCTATTTTCATTAACAAAATATTTTAAAAGTAGAGTTATATGGTTTAGAGTATAGGAAGACGATTTGTCAACTTTATGACAAATAAAGTGAGAGACTTATTATATGAAATCGTGATGGAGTAAGGATGGAGTGTAATGAAGTGGTTAGTTAATAGGCATAAGTTTCTTAAAGCGATTTAACTGTTTTAGAATAAAAATCAATATATATTTAAAATATCTAAATTAAAAATCGATTAAGAAACTTGATAGTAAGTAATTTAATTATTGAATATGTTATCCCTCCCAAAAAGAATGATTTTTATAACAAGAGTGAATGGTTTTTTTACTAAGCTAATACGTCTCATCTACTAGTATTATCGCTTTGCCATCAGTCATTCGTTTGCTTATGAAAAAATAAATGCATATCATTTATAATGACGAGTTGTATAACGGCCTTGGGCGGCCTTGCCACCGGTCGGGTCGTCCGGCCATATCGGGGGTCAGTGGCCCCAAGAAGCTGCTAATCGAATACTTAATTGAATTCATGCAACAATTTAAAGTATCTTTACTGCACTAGCGTATCAAACGTACTGAATACAATTTGGTTAAATTAATTACATCGCGATTTATTATTATTGCAACAACATGACATGTCGTTTTCAAGATTTAAATAACATCGTAATCTCTTTAATTTGCTACGATGTACACACCTAGCCGATTTTAAATCATTACATTGATAGCTCTTATCTTTCTTTTATAAAACTTTTAAATATACTTAACAAGGTTTATTATTAAGAATGAATAGGACCGAAATAATCGAACGAACTAATCTGCAAGAGGTTCAGAAGAAGAAGAGGAAAGTATGATAGAATTCCGTGACTTCAAATTTAAAAAAATACTTGAAGATTATTAGACATAAGGATCACCAAATGTGGTAATACGCGTGACAAGCCACTAGGATAATCTAAATCGTTAATAAATTATATATCCTATCCTATCTATATTATATAATTATTATAACGTCTATTCGAATTTACCGGTACTAAGTTTACTCCACTTGCGTAATGACCATCAATTTCCATAAGTTATCTTGCGATCGGCATTTTCCGTGATCGATTCATAATTTATACAGTGTGGCAGGCAATCTTTACATAGAACTTGTGAAGTCAAGTAAATGGGTAAACAAGTTATCAGCCCGTCGTTCTAGTGCCAAGGTAACGGCATTTCATCTCAGTAACGTTGCCTTCGGAACCATCGGCTTGAAATGTAGCGAGACCGTTAGATCCTTAAGTGGACACTTCCGAACCTACAAGTTTAAGATACCATATCTTCTTTAAACATATGCCTACGTATCTATATTTATAAGCATCCATTCATTATGCCAGACTGATAACATTTTTAAATGATTAAAATATTACAAAGAAAAATATTTTGTTCATAAAGTCATCGAATTTCGCTTTGTGTACGCCCGAGTCTAATCTTGGATCGAATCTACCAGCAAGCTGTGAACAAATTCAGTCACCATCAAAAAAAGCAAAAACACAAAAGTTCTTTTTTATAAAATTGAGTTGAAGTGAACAAAAAGCCCGCCGAAGCCTACTTACCAAATCTAGGTAGCTCGGAGAAATTGTTGATATTTGGTAATTTTGATTCGAGCAGACAACTTTCTAGTTCCATTAATCTTTATGATTGTTCAAAATTAACTCAATATTTTAACCGGTATGATTACGTTAATAAACATTTTACACGTCTATAATAACTTAAAATCCCACATATAATCTGCATCAGAGCATTGTTTAAATATATTAGCAGGGTAAGCGTGAGAATATTGCGTTGATAAATGGGAGTATTTTTTCACAAATCGTTCAAGCATTACAAATTCACCGTGGGTGCAGTGCCAATGGTGTCATCGACTCCAACACAAAAACAACGGCATAATCTACAAAATTAAGTTTAAAGGTGACCTCATATTTTAGTAGAATTTACGAAAAGTTTATTTTACCCTTAAATTAATGTGATGTGTGATACTTATTATTTTTACATTTCTCTACTATGATAATTATATATATGATATTATATATAATTCAAAGAGTTCTAGCACTTTTCGTCAGATTACTTAGTCAAAAATTAACAAATCAAAAACTAATTATCAATATTATTGGCTTATCACGATAAATATATTTAGTAATTAATATCTGACTATGCTTAGTATGAGGATAAAAGGCTAGAGTTACAGGCTTATATATCTACGAATATTTTTTTGCGTATTGTATGGTTAAAGAACGTACAAGATAACAGCAAATCTTCAGAATATCCTGAATTTAACTTCAAGCCATATGTAAATTATATAAAAAAACTGTGATCTTAGCTGTACTTTTCATAGAACATAAATACATTTTCTATATTGGTATGACTCAGTTATGTTGATTGATAGGCAAGATGAATGCAGTGTCGCGAAATTATCAAGCTGCATTAATTAAAACCAGTTTAAGACTGGTTGACGTTGACGAAAACCGGTTACGATTCTATTTATAATACATACTTTGCAGTTTATGAATAATATTTTTAAGAACACTCATGAAATTATGAAATGAAGAATTTGATATTGAAAAATAAAGGATTCTGTTTTATAACAGTTCAAGTTCGCTATTAGCGTTAATGATTTAACATTGACAGTTTTACTGATTTTTTAAATAGCTTGACAAAGTCTCAGCCGTGGGCGATGAAATTTGTCCAACCGTTGGCGGTCAATGGCCCAAATCGATGGTTTACGTCACCTTATTATTGGCGGACCGCGGTCATGAAAATGACCAGACGTTGGCACTTTGTTAACGAATCAATTTGGGACGGATCAGCTGGCAGCTAACGTTCGAAAAGCTCATTTGCTGTAGGAATACCTATTGTGTCCGTTCTATGAAGTAAATTTAGGTGTATTCGTCTTTTATCGACGTTGTCAATTATATCTATACATTTACAAACTAGCTGAGATTATTAAACATCTATAATTTACGATGTATCTGTATGTAGGTACTACACCATAGGGAGTTATCCTATTGTCTTTTATCGGTAAAGATACTTCAAATTGACCATTGACAATTTCTTCAGAAAAATCTTAGCTATAGAGTTGATGACTACTAAGTAGTAATGAGTTTTAGAGTATTTGTTTTAGCGATTATAATTGTTAGGATGATAGCACAATGGAGACGAGGCTAGAAATAACAAATGTCATAAAGGCAATTATATGTATTTAACCCTTAATATGTTTAATTAAAAAACATAATCTGACTAGACGTATCTATGCGTGCAAAATCTGAAATAGCTAAGGTTTGCTCTGTTATTAATTGCATCATGTAAGTTGCACTTAGTGGCGCAATGTACGTCAGTGCCTCGTAGCAAACTTGATCCGATGCGTTTATTATATATAACATACACTCACGTAGATAAGTTATTCTTCCTAATCACAGGTTTATAGTAACTAAGTATACTTACTATCTTGGCTTCTGTAGTTTAGTCTTTATTAACAGATGCCCTATAATGTGCTCCATTATCTGTTACTGAAATTGCTTATTTAAATCTTGGTTTGTTGCAGAGCCGCCTAGTAGCGCTAATCCTCCGGGCGAACTTCCAGTAACGATTGAGCATCAGCAAGATACAAATACATCTAGCAATTTAACAAGAAACGATGCTAACTGTGATAAGACTGGTACTTGCTATGATGGTAAGTCATTAGTTTACATCTGATTACATATTAAGTTTCTTTCAGTTATCAAGATTGTCATTATTTGTTTTGGTTTCAGTGGCCGTCCTATGCAAAGACACAAGGATAGCTGTTCAAGTTCGCACTAACAAGCCTTTTAACGGTCGTATTTACGCTTTGGGGCGTTCAGAGACATGTAATATTGATGTTGTTAACAGCGACTTATTTAGGTTGGATCTCACGATGGCCGGTCAGGACTGTAACACTCAGAGCGTCGTAAGTACTAGTTATTTTTTAGTATCTTTGTTTTATTTAGACATAAAAATAGCCTCCTTAATGTTAGGTAGTAATTAGTTCAACAATATAAAATATATAGCTTACTTACACTTTACTAGTAAAAGAAAAGGTGTGGTGATATATTATTTACCTTCCACGTCTCCCGAGTAAAAGTGCGAAATATTTTATGATTGGTTTTGCCAGAAAAGATTGTGGCGTGTATTTATACATTTAGGTTTCTTTTATTGCTAGTGGTGGTAAACGAGCAAGCAGCACACCTGATGGTAAGTGTCACTGTCGCCCATGGACCATTGCAATACTAAGGGTATAACTTGGCCGCTGCCTACCAATATAAACCCCAAACCCACCCAATTGGGCTTCCGGCTCTCTCGCTCACCGAATGAAGCGCAAACAATAACTTAATGGCAATGTGCTATACCTACATTGCCATTACTCTTACGTCGATCTTCTGCGAGAGTTGTGGTACTACCCCGGACGGACCGGCTCGCAGCTACAGAAAGAGAACTCAATAGCGTGGTCCTACCACTTTCGAAATTAGTGAGAGCAATAAGTGAGATTGCTCATTAAGTAGGTATCGTCAGCGTAGTTTTGTTTCGAGTTGTCGTTCTTTTAAAGAGGAATGACTCATTCGTTTCACTTCCTCCCCATAAACGATATTGTCAAGCAAGAAGAATGTTCTGATAACTTTAAAGTTGTAAATTGATATTGTTTAAATACTGTACTGATATTTGTATCCTTAGACGGGAGTGTATTCGAACACCGTTGTTTTACAACACCACAGCGTAGTCATGACGAAAGCGGACAAAATCTACAAAGTCAAGTGCACGTACGACATGAGTTCCAAGAACATCACATTCGGAATGGTGCCAATCAGGTCAGTCGGTCGTTTGCAATGTATCGCTATAATTTATTGTGAGATAAATACAATATTCATTCATGAATACCGCAAAAATGCAAAGTTGGACAATTTACCGTATAATTTATTCGTGAACGTAGAGACAAGTTACCTACGTGATATGTTAAAGTAATATGAAAAAACGGGAGCTCTTTCGATATGCCCACATATGACAGTTGTTGAATGTTGAACTTCTGTTGAAAATTTACACATTACCTGTTTGAGGAGTATACTTTCCAAATTTACCTTGAATATTTGTTACTGTTGTATTTATCAATTTATGAATGGAAAGTATTTAACATAATATGATGTGGGTCATAAGTCGCATAAAGTAAATTTGTCTCAATGAACTTTTGTTGATATACATATATATCGCGCTCAACCTTCCGAGGCGACGGAAGAGAAGAGTGGAGCCGCATAAGCCGTCATGTTTGGTCTTGAATTTTCGTCGTTGGATCCAGTAATCACACACTCGCACACTGGTAAGGGGCCGTCCATTAATCACGTGAGGTTTGAAAGGGAGTGGAGGGGTTTGACAAAAATCACGAAGTCCTAAACCTTCATAAACAATTAAACCTCACCACGTATCACCAAGTGGGAGGGCGGGTTAAAAAATTGTAAAAAAAAGATCACGTGATTAATGGACGTCCCCTTACCCTTTCTTGTACTTCCTCCAACGATGTCTCGATAATAAAACGCCGAGAGCGAGACATCGCCCTCATGTGGTCGGCTTCTCTGCGGGTGGCTAATTACCAGTTTGATTATGGCAGCCTCGGCTAGGACGGAATCAGCAACAGGTACTTGAGCCTGTGATTGATGCCATGTTAGCTAAGGCCGGCAAAGAGATTTGAGCATTAGCTAATATTAAAGTAATTAAATATTTTAATAAATTATACAGAGACCCGGAGATGATTTCCATTACTGCAGCGCCTGAGGCACCTCCCCCGCGCATCCGTATTTTGGATGCTCGCCAACGTGAGGTGGAAACTGTTCGCATTGGAGATAGACTTACTTTCCGTATCGAGATTCCCGAAGACAGTAAGAGTTTTTTGACAAGTACTTGAATAATTGATAGGATATAATTTCATATCGTTTTCTTACGTTATTTATTTTTGTTTCAGCTCCTTATGGTATCTTCGCTCGCAGTTGTGTGGCTATGGCTAAGGACTCTAAGAGCACATTCCCAATTATTGATGATGAAGGGTTCGTAGCTTTGGAAATATTATTTAATTTTGCAATTAATATGTTAAGAGCTATTTATTTATTCAAAACAATGTGTTCATTGCAGATGTCCCTTGGATCCGTCTATCTTCCCAGCGTTCATTCCTGACGGTAACGCACTTCAATCTGTGTATGAAGCATTCAGATTTACTGAATCATACGGTGTTATCTTCCAGTGCAACGTCAAATACTGCCTTGGACCGTGTGAACCGGTAAGAATAAGTTTCGCCTTAGTATTCTTTTTTTTTTTAATATTAATATCGTTTATTATATTTATTAGTATTTATTTGCGCTATACATAAGTAGATGATACATTGAACATTCATATGCCGTATGATGGCGGTCACGAATACTTATTAATCCTAACGATATTCCCGGAGTCTTGTAAAAAAATAGTAAGAGCTTTACTAGACAACCTAATACCGTCTAATAATGATTAGGAATAAAAATTAATTAATACATAACATTTTTTTTTCTAATTACGATTTTTATTATTACATTCTGGGCACGTTACCTACTAGCAGCGGTTTATTTGAATAAGTATTTAATTAGTTTTTTTTTTCTCTTTAGTAAACATTTCATTAGCCTTTTATATTCATAATTACTTAATTTAGACTTAATTTACATTGAATATACTTACTTTTATATATATATAGAGATATAGATAACATGAGCTGTCAGTTGCATTTTGTTATATCGTGAATAAATGAACTTTTATAACGATTGTATTTCTATAGAATGTTGATATCAGGCAGTCTTAAAACTTAGCCAAAATGTAATACCTATCTAACATGCTCGTTTTTCTACTATATAGTTATGTTAGAGAACGAAAAAAGCTGCACTACTCATCTTTATCTTATAACAAAGGGATTATTGAACGATGATGATTAACAATGAAATTTTCATGTTTTAGGCGGTATGTGAATGGGGTCGAGATTCATTGGAGTCTTGGGGCAGAAAGAAACGTTCGTTACCACACAATGAGACCGAGGCGCATAGTCAAGAGGAAGATATGAATATTTCTCAAGAAATTTTGGTGCTGGACTTTGGAGATGAAAGACAAAGCACTGACTTCCTTCGCTCCGACAAACCTGGTGGCGTAGCTTCTGAAGCCAACTTTGGAGGTAACAAGTCTTGTAGAAACTTTTTGCAATAGATCTGTTTTGGTATCTTATAACTACGACTAGTTTTGTTTTGGTATCTTATAACGTTTATCATTTTTGTTTACAGAGAAAACCGTGACGATCGTGGAGCCTTGTCCCAGCAAAGCATCAGTCCTACTGCTAGGCGTCGCGTGCGCCTTACTGGTTCTACTATACATTGCAACAATCTTTTGCTACTACATGCGCAAATGGTTAACGCCACCCAAACATATGTCATAGATCCATTCTTCCATATCGAAGCTATATGTACGTTGGTCCTGACAAAATAGACAACGTAATGTTGCAATGCTTTTCTTGTATTAACGAACATGTGATACGGATGATTGAGGAACACAAAACATAAAATAAATATTGCAGACAGAATCCGTCCATTTAGAATAAGTTTCGTGGTGAAAAGTTTGGGAAATGATTTGATGACGTCATAGTACAGTATGATTGTTGTAACCACCGCGTGTTTTTGCATTTAAATTAGAAAATAATTTATTGCATTTAGAAGCATTTATTAATATTAAGTAGGATAAAATCATTTAGTATTCATTTAACCCCTTAATGCTGCAGTTTAAAGGGTAATTAATTCATTTAGTTAGATAATTTTAATATTTTAAGACGCATTTATTACAAATAATTATGTTATATGACAAATTGTGTACAATTTTTTAAGTACTCATCATATCAGTAGTTACAAAATAATGTTTGGAATAATCCCTCAAAAATTTGTAGGCATAGCTTTGAATTTGAATGAATTTTAAGGGACTATTCTGATATATACATTTAGATTTTAAGGCCTACTTATAATAGTCACATAACTATTTGCATTTTCGTAATACTGATAGGTAATCGTATTGTAATTTTTCGACAAAATATTGAAGATAAACTATGAAAAAAAAAATATGCAAAAAGTTGTAAATATACTGTTACCTATAAAGACTTGTGCTACAATGCTTAGAATGACTTTAAGAACTTTCAGTTGGGTTTTGTAGAAATATATATGTACTTATACTTAATGCATACAAAATATTGTTTCTCTTAACCCAACTTGAGATTTCTCTTTTTATTAAATTAATTTTTATTTATCTATTTATTTTAATTTTCATTTAAATTTAAAAATGAAATAAACTTGTACAAATTTTTATACTCTTTTATTTGTTAATCATTTCTACATCACAGTCATCATAATTATATTTTACACAGATCATTTTCATAAGTTTTCACAAATTTAATTTGTGTATTGATATTTTCTAGTTGTACCTAGTTTGCCGTGGCAGAATTTAACACAATTTGACTATAGACTCCTTTCAATATTTCCTTCTGGGTACTATCATCAATCTGTTCAGAATGACACCCAAACACCTTATCAAAACATTTTAAAAATATTGGTGTCACCTTATCTATAGTATATACCTGTCCAGTTTCCACGGACAGTGAGGTGACACCTTTATCTCGTATACCACAAGGATCAATGTTCTTAAACCATGACAAGTCATTGTTACAATTGATGGAGATACCATGAGTTGTGACATACCTTGATGCATGGATACCTATAGCTGCTATTTTATTATCTTCAACCCATACTCCTGTATACGGTGACCGGCTGCCTTTTATTCCTGTAAGAGTATGTAGTAATTTAGTATTGCTGTTACATTTCCATGTGTTGATAAGGTAATAATACAAGGTTTGACCATTTAATCATCTCTTGTTCAACCTATCTGGCCAACATTATAAACAAAATGATATCATAAGTTTTTCCAGCGACCCTATTCTGCCTATTCTTCTTAAGATACCTTAGCCAGAATCTGACTTCCGTGAGAAAGTAACAGGTTGCTACCAAATTTATTCTTAATACAATATCACATGGGTAATTTATAACTACAAGTAAATTTCTTAGGCTCCCCCTTTCCCAGGCCACCGATGACAAAGATCGGGTACCGGTGGCCTGCTCGCACGGCGAAGAGAGGTGTTTGCAGGGTGGGTCTATAGGGTCGCGCGCCGCCTCTTCCGTCGCCCCGGACCGAATTGGAGGGGCGCGACCACGTCCATAGCCCACCGCAAAAAACATAAAACCCCCTTTCCCACTGTTGAGGACACTTATGAACAAAAGTGGACATCAACATGCTGATAAATGGCAGGATCACTTATTATCAACCACTGATAACCCTTGTATATTGTACATATAGTAGAGAGTATATAAAGTAGAGAGAGTACTGAAATTTAGCATTTAACATGCTTGATTATTTATAAAAACTTGATTACATGCGAAAAATGATTGTCACACATGGCATACGAACTCACACCAATTGGTAATGCGTTCCAATTGTACTACCACTTACACCAGCGTGAGCTGTCGTATGACATTAAATTTTCGGCTCGTATTATATTTTCGTCTTTTAAATGCCATGTGTGACAATCATTTTTCGCTCGTAATTAAGTATATATAGTAGAAAGAGCAAACAGAAAATAAGACAATGTATTATTTAAAACTATCAAGCCTCTGTTTAATTGGTCTAATGGCAGGAAGATACCTAGTGGCAATTGTGTTTCCAGGTTAAGATAGGCTGAGCTATGGCCAAACACATTGGTGTTATTGGAATTGTTTAGCAAAAAGTTCTCAATAGCAATTATGAGTTTGAAATTGAGTTATTCCAATTATTCCATTCCTTTAATTGCAACTAAAAGTAGTACCTATATGTAAGAAAAATTGTATTAATAGATTGTTTATACCTAGTTCACCACAGACATTGATGACAGTTTCTTCTAAACTATTAACATACCACTTTACACTTGTTTTGAAATGTTTCAAATTAATAATAGGATAAGCTACGAGTTGACCAGGCCCATGGAAGGTAATTAGACCTCCTCTGTTTGTTTTCTTAAATTCAGCTCCAAGTTGTTTTAATCTACAAATTTCTTCATTCGGTGTTTCATCTCTAATTCCTGTAGTGAAAAAGTTATTTAAATAAATTATATTAATTCTCAATCATTAGAGATCCTATTCGGCATGAACCTCTGAATATGAGAGGGAAACTTAACTACTTTACCACCGAGATAAGATGTTCACAAACTTTGTACTATTTTGAATATTTCATATGTTGCAAAGATATCCAGTGATGACCTTAGACACTACTTAGGAGCCTTACTCGACCTTTAAAATATCTATGAGAATATTAAGAATAATGAATTTTAATCTTCTTACAGAAAATTCATTACATATAAAATCATATAAATTCAGACTAATTTACAACTAATTTAAATGAAACCCTTTAAATTTACATATAAAATGCTGTTTTGGTTTAATCATTAAATGTGACATCTCAGTCCAAAATTTTAAATGGGGCAAACTGTAATTTTTTCATTTTGAAAATACCACACCTCACAATGAATAAATCAGTGTTGAAAGGTACTGCACAAACATATGATTAATGGATACAAATTTCATTCAGACTCAAAACAATAATTTTTGCATTACACCAAAATTTAATCAAGTAGGAATCAAACCCATATCACTCAGCATTGGAGGTAAGTACTTAGAATACTTCACATCTGTGCAATCTTAGGTTTATGAATCAAAATTTTTTAATAATCTGCATTAGTTCTGTTCTTTCAGTCAGCTTTTCCAGACTCGATAAATAATGTCATCATAAAATGGAACTATTATACTATTTCTTTGGAGAAATGTCTTTAATCCTTGTAATCATATTAGCATTGCAACATTAATAATTATTAACTAGTAATTCATCATCAATATAATTTCAAATCATGTGAGTCTCCTCTACAATGGGAGGGAATTTGACCTACTATAACATACTGGTGAGATATGTTGGTATAGGATTTTATATCGAGATAGACATTAGATGCATATTATATCACTTAGTCATACTTTTGTGTCCTATATCCTTTTGAAATTTGAATAAATTAAATATTTTCCAGTTTTTATTTATTATACTCAACCATAGTACTAATTTGTTTTGTGATCAAAATCCTATACCTAGTGTTGGCCTCCTATATTCAAAATGAAAAGAAGCTGTAATTTTATAGAAAAAATTAGAGGAACTGTTTTACGAAAAATTATATATATTTTTCTGTAATAACCAACCAACAGTAAACACAGGCTTATGTTCAACAAGAAGCAGTGTGTCAAAGTTTGTATCTTGCCCTTGTAGCATAGCATCTAAGTGTTTTCGAGCGAGTGCTAGTTGAATCTTGAGCGCAGTGTCGTAGCTGATCATACCCAGTTTCCATACTTTCATTTTGAATAAAATTCACTTCATTCAATGGCTTAAAAATATACTTGTATTTCGAATAGACTTCCAATTTTTATAATTATAAATATTTTGACCTATTAGTTACTACAAGTACACATATTTTAGAATTTTAAAAAATTAAATAGAATAGAAATAAATACAAATTATAAATTTTTTTGGCAATATTCAATGTCACATTTTAACTTTTTTATAAATTTGACATTTGACGCAGTGTTTCCACTATCAGATTTTAGTTTTACCCTAGATTTTTCTAATAAATGCCCTAAATACCTTAATTATTCTCTGAAAATCCTTGATTTAGGGCGCAAAGTTTAAATGAGTTCAAAATAAAGCAAAACTTGATGGTTTGAATATTTATTTTAATTTTCATATTAAAAATATTAATCAGAGGTAGCACATAATTAATCATAAGAAGAATTAATTTTAATCTGTGAAAGAAGTAGATGGTGAACAATGTGATGCTGAAGCTAAAGCACTGGGCTTAAGTTTTTGAGCTGCATTCAATATTTGTCTGTTAGGTTCTAAAATCAAGCTTGTCATACCTAGTTTGGTACGCAACAAATCGTTGAGGGTTTCATTGTGAAGCCTGTTTCTTTTATAAGTTTTACATTTTTTTAGTACACTGAGTATTCTTTCTACCTCAGTATTCGAAGATGGCAGTGCTAATAGAAGTGAAATCACAACTTCAAGGTTTTGGTATTTGTAAGTTCCAAAATGATCTTTCAAGCTCAACACTTTATTCCAATATACTTCCGTTAGTAGTTTTGTGACCTCTTCTTCACTTTTTACCTTGAAATAATTCGCTTCAATAAGGGTTTGTTGACGCCATTTATTTTCCGCTTTTTTTATATTACATTTATTACTTAAAAAACTGAAATGACTGAACACAGGATGTGTTATAGAACGATTTTCCAACTGTCGTACAATTTGTGGATCTACATATTTTATAAAATAGAAAACATTTTCAAAGTCAAATCTGAATTCATCATCATTTCAACGTATCGCCGCCCAGCGATTTTCACCAGGTCATTTTACCCCAAATTACCCTAAATCCCTAAAAATATTAAATGGCCCTAAGCCATATTTTAAATTAGCAGTTTCGCTCTGAAATAGGGCGAAATCCCTAAAAGTGGAAACACTGATTTGACGTGTGATCATAAGAGTTTACTTATAAGGTTTGTCTATAGTAGAAGAATATAATAGTAGAACTAAGTACATCACTCCTCTTTTACCATCCCTCTTAATAGATGATTATCATTTATTAAATGAGTACATATAAAAAGCAGATGATTTATCTTACGAAGTTGCAGTTATATAACAATAAGAATTATCGTAATATGAATGAATACATATTTTACTAGATAGCGCTTATTATCAACTGTCAAAAATTCAACAGCAATGGGTAATAGTAGTTCAGCTACTACATGGTAGATGGCAATATATTAAATATTCCAAACGCTACCTTTATAGATATCTATACACGATTTAGGATGCGTATACTTACAATATCTTTCAGTTGGCTCAGTTTTCCACGTTCTTTACACGTAGGGCGGTGGTTGACACGTTACGTAAACCCAGCTGGTAGTATAAACATTGTACGAAAGTAAGAGCCCAGCAGTGACACATGTTTAGTTCTCGGTTGTTACAATAACTTTAATAGTATTGTGTTTTCTCGTGACTGGAGTACTGCTTTATTATTATAGGCGCTAATGTTTAGTGAATCATAATTTCAATGATATCGGTGTCTTGGTTGAATGTCGTGTTTGGACAAGGTGTTAGTGAAAACAGAGATGTGGTGCTCTCTCAAGCGATGACAACAGGGGTAAACATATAGTAAAATGGATTATCTAACAGATACTAGCACTTAGAATTAATTATGATAAATATTAAATGAACATTAGAACACAATTAATTAGTATTAAAAATGTGCACTTGCTTTAAGCAAATTTTGGCGCCAGTTTCATTGTCTCCCATTTGAGGTTTAAAAAATACTAAGTCGCTCGTTCATGTCAGTATAAACTTTAGACTGCAATTTTTGCGCTCAGTAAAAAATCCTTATGCCTCTAGGAATTTTACAAACATATAATTAACGGATTTAAATAACATTCAGACCTTGGACAATAGTTTATGAATCGCACTAAGAACTGTCCTGCTTGGGGATCGAACCCATAAGCTCGCCATTTCGATTGGTACTTAGATCATTACACCGTATATGCAGTTAATATAGCGTAAATTAATGTTTCAAGTCATTTACGAAAATATCTAATTTAATACATACATATCATCACGCCATATCCCTTGCAGGGTAGGCAGAGAGAACAGAGTGCCAGAGAACTCTATCTCTGCATACTTCACTCGCTTCCTCAACATTCATAATTCTCTTCATACACGCTCGCCGGTTTCGGAGACTCTTGACTCCACCTTCCTTCAGTACCTGACCGATCTGGTCTAGGTAGGTTAGTCTCGGTCTCCCTCGGTACCTACATCCTTCCACTTTCGCATTGTATATCTTCTTAACCACACGTTCGTTCGGCATTCTTTCCACATGTCCGAACCATCGGAGCATTCCCTTTCGCATCTTTACATCAATACTCTCTTTCATACCTACTCGCTCTCTTACGTCGTCGTTACGAATGCGGTCGGTCAGCCTAACTCCACAGATTTGCCGAAGAGATCGCATTTCGACCGCATTAATTTTACTTTCATACTCTTTTCTGCATACCCAACTCTCGCTTCCATACAGTAATGTTGGGACAAGCACTGCGTTATGTATTGCTACACGTGCCTTCTGGCTGAGGTGGTGGCTGCCGAGAAGTCGCCCCAACGCTCCGTTCACTCTATTTCCCGCATTCACTCTTCGCTCTATATCAGTGGTGTACCGTCCATATCGGCTAAATCCACATCCAAGGTATACAAATTCATCCACTTGCTCTAGTACATCATTACCTATTGTTACTCTTACATCTGTTCTGGCTTCATCTCTTTCAAAGACCATTATTTTGGTTTTGCTCACATTCACGCGTAGACCCCTTTTCTTACAATTTAATTTTCAAATCTAATTTAATTTTATGGTAAAATGATGTAATCAAAATATGTACGAGTATTATGTACCAACTACATGTATATTGCAGTAGTTACATGTTTTTTTTTTATTTTAAAATGAGAGAGAAAGGAAGGGTAAGGATTGCTGGCCAGTGTTAATAGGTAGCTTATTGCATGCATCTGAAATTACTAAAGTCATAGAACGGTCCTTAATGTTGTCGCTCACTCTCGAGCGTGCCCGGGGTTGAAAAAGTACAGAGAAGCATGAAATATATCATTGAAGGGCATTTATATCTGATAACTGTATCATCTCAGGTCATATACGTCACAATAATGAACTCGAGCCTCTTCCATAATAGAAGAGATATTGACCTACTATACTACGCTGGCCAGACGGGTTGCTATAGGGTTTAAATTTGAGTTTGCCTTCTCTTACCCAAATGTTATTTACATTTATTCATTCATTTCAGCTCATATATGTCCCACTGTTGGGCTCGCACCTCCTCCGCAATGGAAGGGAAATTAACCATACCGCGCTGGTCAGACGTGTTGGTAAAGGGTTTTATTTCGAGCTTTCCTTCTCTTGCACAGATGTTATATGCATTCTATATCCCTTAGTAGTCTCTTACGATCACCCACGGGTAAGATAGGGGGTGGTGAATTGTATTCTTCCTCCGTCACCACACGGCAACCCAAATATTATATGCACATTATATTATCATTTTAGGACACCCGCGGGCAAGACCTATCTTGCCCTATGGTATAGGTGAATTGTATTCTTACTTCATCACTATACGGATGATATAGAGGTCATAATCGACCATTACATAGCTATTGCTGTATTGGCGATCGTAGTTAGTGTTATCAGTTCCCCAGGAGAGATAAGCTGCCAATTTTTCTGATGATACCTTAGTCTATGGTTATGACTTACCCGGGAAAGTAAAATACAGAGTACTTTAACTCATACATATAGGGAATAAGTACTCAAAGTTGAGCATTTTTTAATACAATCGAACATTTTCCTTTAATAATTGCATAAATCCATTAGGATAAATATGAGCATTAGCTCATATTTACTCTGAAGTTGGTTAAGTGTTATACGCGCGTACGACGCTGACCCCGGTAGATGTTCGTTGCCTTAATTTTTAAAAATCCCAGTCCTAACTTTGATAGTCTGCGAATATGCTGTTGTTTTGTCCTTCTGCAAACTACTTTATTTATAATGGTACCCACGTTTACAGTGCAATGATTTACAGGAACTTTTTAATAAGAGATTTATTATTAAAAAAAAAGATTTATCAAGCACATACTTCTCTCATAGCAGGCAGCTTTTTAGTACTGCTAAGATTTTTGGATGGTATTTACCACTCAACTAAAGTGGGCTACTAGTGCGTTTGCTAACCTGGCAAAAGGAATAAAAATATAATCACAAATTTGTGATAATGATAAGGAAAAACATAACAAAATGTAAAATTTTGAGCACATAGTCATTAAAAAGTAAACAGGCAATATCCAAATAAATAAATGTTGAAATCCTA
This sequence comes from Lymantria monacha, assembly GCA_905163515.2. Taxonomy (NCBI): domain Eukaryota; kingdom Metazoa; phylum Arthropoda; class Insecta; order Lepidoptera; family Erebidae; genus Lymantria; species Lymantria monacha. The sequence continues at coordinate 24,205,329 of LR991082.1, forward strand.
AATAGAACTCACAGAATATTTAAAACTGCGTCTACTAAAATATCTTTCTTTCTCCAAATTAGAGTGAGCATAAAACTAAAAGCGTTCGTCATCAGAAGCATCAAAAGTTTTTTTCCATTAAAAACTCAATGAATTCGGGGTCATTGTCCTTTTACTACGCGATCATGGGTTCAAAACCGCTAGTAAGGTAAACAAGTGTCTATAGTCTAATTAGTGAGCAGGAAGGCGGGCGCTTCCCGTCCTGATGCTATTAATAGTTTTTCAATACATCGACAGGGCTGATTTTGTGGGGGACCGTGTTGCGTATACGCATAAAAACATGACGAGTACCTACGCATATTGTCATTTATCGATTTAAGCTATACATGTGGCGCAAATATAAATATAACTTGCTAGTAATACTGGTCATGATTATAAATAATTGATTAGAACTTGGTAGAACGGATGTAATAATGGTTTTATAAATATCTCCATGTTATACCTACTATTTAATTGGTAATTAGAATATATACTCTGCATCCTAAACCAGTCACGGCTATCTATTATGTAACATTTGTTTTGATTTTAATAAGTATAAATGATTTACTGTACAGTATTTTATCTAATTGTCAGCAATAATATTATTGGTTTCCTGAATTAATGAGACTCTTTCAAATTAACAAAAAATAGTCCGTAACATTTACCACGTCAATACTAATTAAGCGATCCAATTTTGAATCTTATTTTGACATTATGGACGACGCGTGTTTGTTTATAGAAGCACATTTTTTACAAACCCAATATTTTTTTTTATATTTAAATTAAAAGATATGAAAGCTGTACCTATATCATAAAATTTATATTTTTTAATTTTAGTTAAGTAAACATTTTGAATATTGATTCAATAAACAATGTTTGTCCGACAGAGACAAAAGAGAATACAGATTCACACCCTTTCTTTTTTTTTTTTTGCGGTGGGCTATGGACCTCGCACCTCGCCAAATCGATCCGGGGTGACGGAAGAGGCGGCGCGCAACTCCATTAACCCACCCTGTAAGCATCTCTTCTTCGCCGTACGAGCGGACCACCGGTACCCGATCTTTGTCTTCGGTGGTCCGCCCGGCGGTATGCCCTCTCGGGTTCCTCTCTCGTCGACGCCCCGACAGCTTTCGCCGTCGAGGCGTCGCCTTCACGCGGTGGCCTCACGTCGTGTGACCGAACAATTCCCCGGTCCGATCACCCGAAGCCTCGGTTAGGGCGGCATACAGGTTCACACCTAGTTCGGGTGCAGTAGCCAATAATAAATTTCCTTTGTAGTAGTTCAATACCTGATTGTATAGTTATTAGTCTTGTGTTATAACTAAATCTGGTACTTGTAAACTTTAGGAATTACTGTCAAATTATTGCTAAATAAATATATTATTATTATTATATATGTATGTATATATAATCATTTTCTTTTTGTACTGGCAATGAATTTGTATTAAAATGTGAGTTAAAATTTATTAACTGTAGCGGGTAAATCCTTGCAATAACGATGACTTGTTAGACGTGAGACACCTAAGTCTTCCCGTGACCATAAACGCTGTAAAGTGTTCGAAACGTGTGGCAATTAAAAACTAAAAAAAGAAACTAAATCGTGCGCACATCACTTTCGTCGATGTATGTATGTAGGTACTCATACAATATATAGGTACATCACATCTATTGAGTGGCACTGTGGTATTTGTTGAATTTTAATTTTATACAATAAGAATTACAACAGTTTATGTCTTCATTAATATTTTATGTCGGAATAATAAAACGAAAAGGCTGTAAAACAGATTTATTTCATATTCTACTGATTAGAAGATAGAAAATAAATTCTCATAGAAATCAATATTCAATAAATTAATACCTTAACTCTTAATATTAATGAACTTTATAAAATTTTATTATTCTTATAATCTAATTTTGATTATTTTTATACTAATTTCTCAAATCTAATATGAACTTAAAAATTAAATGTATTAAATTTTCGTCAATGGATTTCGATAATTACACACAAAAACTATTGTCATTAACTACATATAAGCAATCTATGCACCTTAATATTACCTGAATATTATAACACAGTGCAAATTAAGGAAATAAATATTACTATAATTGATTAAAAAAAAAATGTTTGTGTGTTGATGATTTAAAAATACAATATGTCACCATTTCAATCAGGTATATGGTAGCAGAGACTAAAAGTTTATCCAGTCTTGGGCCAATTTTATCTGATATCGTCTAGTCATCTATTTACATTTCCATGGAAGGTGGACGTCAGGTAGGAAGCTTAATTGGGATACGAGCAGGGTAATGATGATGACAATTACGTCACCATTTTTGTTGTCGTAAACTCCAAATAAAGAAAGGATCACCACCTCTTTACTTCTTGTTGGTGTCGTAAAAGACGAATGAGAACGGTAGACGCTTGAGACTTTCTAGATATAAAGGACTCTTGTTTTGGAGAACTATATATATATATACCCATACCAGCACCACCAATATATATATATATATATATATATATATATATATATATATATATATATATATATATATATATATATTGGTGGCGCCGGTGTGGGTATCTTTAGTGTAGGAATTTCATTACAGTAAGTACCTAAGCTGTTTATAATTTTATTTAAGGCTTGGCACCGATTTCAAACCTATTAATAGATAGCACATACAAATGATAGTATTTTAAGTTAATGACTTCTAATGTTTACGCGAGTATTACACATTTGAAATAAAACTACTTTTACTTACGGATTCTATCGCGTTTGTGTTTGATTTTTAATTTCCCGACGTTTCGAACACTTTACAGTGATCATGGTCACGGGAGGACTAAGGCGTCTTACGTCCAATATGTCATTGTTATTACAAAAATTTATTTATATCTATCCTAAGATATTAAATTTTGACCCACATTTTTATACAAAATTAATACAAATTCATTGCCAGTACAAAAAGAGAATGATTCTATATATAAAATTTATGTTGTTTATAATGAAAATTTATGTTGTGGATGAATTTGTATATCTTGGATGTGGATTTAGCCGAGATGGACGGTATACCACTGATATAGAGCGAAGAGTGAATGCGGGAAATAGAGTGAACGGAGCGTTGGGGCAACTTCTTGGCAGCCACCACCTCAGCCAGAAGTCACGTGTAGCAATACATTACGCAGTGCTTGTCCCAACATTACTGTATGGAAGCGAGAGTTGGGTATGCAGAAAAGAGTATGAAATTAAAATTAATGCGGTCGAAATGCGATCTCTGCGGAAAATCTGTGGAGTTAGGCTGACGGACCGCATTCGTAACGACGACGTAAGAGAGCGAGTAGGTATGAAAGAGAGTATTGGTGTAAAGATGCGAAATGGAATGCTCCGATGGTTCGGACATGTGGAAAGAATGCCGAACGAACGTCTGGTTAAGAAGATATACAATGCGAAAGTGGAAGGATGCAGGTACCGAGGGAGACTGAGACTAACCTACCTAGACCAGATCGGTCATGTACTGAAGGAAGGTGGAGTCAAGAGTCTCCGAAACCGGCGAGCGTGTATGAAGAGAATTATGAATGTTAAGGAAGCGAGTGAAGTATGCAGAGATAGAGTTCTTTGGCACTCTGTTCTCTCTGCCTACCCTGCAAGGGATATGGCGTGATGATATGTATGTATGTATGTTGTTTATGATTTGTTATTATTAAAGTATTTAATAATAACAAATCATAAACAACATACATACATACATATCGTGTATGTATGTATAATATTCATCTTTCTTAGATGAAGCCAGAACAGATGTAAGAGTAACAATAGGTAATGATGTACTAGAGCAAGTGGATGAATTTGTATATCTTGGATGTGGATTTAGCCGAGATGGACGGTACACCACTGATATAGAGCGAAGAGTGAATGCGGGCAATAGAGTGAACGGAGCGTTGGGGCAACTTCTCGGCAGCCACCACCTCAGCCAGAAGGCACGTGTAGCAATACATAACGCAGTGCTTGTCCCAACATTACTGTATGGAAGCGAGAGTTGGGTATGCAGAAAAGAGTATGAAAGTAAAATTAATGCGGTCGAAATGCGATCTCTTCGGAAAATCTGTGGAGTTAGGCTGACCGACCGCATTCGTAACGACGACGTAAGAGAGCGAGTAGGTATGAAAGAGAGTATTGGTGTAAAGATGCGAAAGGGAATGCTCCGATGGTTCGGACATGTGGAAAGAATGCCGAACGAACGTCTAGTTAAGAAGATATACAATGCGAAAGTGGAAGGATGTAGGTACCGAGGGAGACCGAGACTAACCTACCTAGACCAGATCGGTCAGGTACTGAAGGAAGGTGGAGTCAAGAGTCTCCGAAACCGGCGAGCGTGTATGAAGAGAATTATGAATGTTGAGGAAGCGAGTGAAGTATGCAGAGATAGAGTTCTCTGGCACTCTGTTCTCTCTGCCTACCCTGCAAGGGATATGGCGTGATGATATGTATGTATGTATGTAAAGTATTTAATTTATGATAACTAAAATTGTCACAATAAGTGACAATTTTACAAAACTATTCAGCTACCACCGGATCGGTACGTGTATATATATATATACATATATGCGTACCTATAGCATATTATAAGCATATGTAATAAAGATTATCGAGATTTTAATCATATATAGCAAGAGTTTAACCATGTGTGGCAAGGTACAAGCCCTAAGGGTCCAGGTGTCTAATATATATAAAAGAAGCCGTAAAATTAAGATAATTAGTTAGCTTAATTTTATGCTATGTAATTAATGCTTATAAGGTCTTTTTAAGTTTAGAGTCGAAGTTTATTCATGGGTTCTTGTTAGAAAGTTCTGAAAATAAAGAAGGCTGTGTAGTTCATTACATGGAACATTAATTGTACTTAGCGTAAATTCCCGACTAGAAAAAAAGTATGGTTCAACCAGATCATGTATCTGGACCCGATCAGGATAGAATGAGGTATGCCGGATCCGGCAAACCCGATCAGAACCAGGTCTGGTCCTGATCAGGATAGTCTGATGTGAAATGACATCAACTATGGTAAGGCATACCGGATCAGGACCAGATCAGGACCAAATAAGGATAACCTGATGTGAAATATCATCAAGTATGGTAAGGCATACCGGATCAGGACTAGGTCAGGACCAAATAAGGATAGCCTGATGTGAAATATCATCAAGTATGGTAAGGAATACCGGATCAGTAGCAGGTCAGGACCAAATAAGGATAGCCAGATGTGTAATATCATCAAGTATGGTAAGGCATACCGGATCAGGACCCGATCAGGATAGAATGAGGCATGCCGGATTCGGCAAACCCGATCAAGACCAGGTCTGGTCCTGATCAGGATAGCCTGATGTGAAATAACATCAACTATGGTAAGGCATACTCAACCGATCATCATGAAACATTGTACACATATTCTTGGAGGTATTAAAAGTAACATAGGATACTTTTTATTAAAAAAAATCAAAATTTTTATATGAAAAATAAAAAAATTGTTTGTCAAAAAATCTCAAAATCTAACTTCTTCAACGCCATCTAGCAGTCCAGTAATGAAGTTCCAACTCTGAGTATTGTAATACCGTTTCACTGTATTACCGACGGTCAAAAATAAAAATAGGGGATCAAAAACTTTAGGAAAGTAACCTTTTACGCGGGCGAAGCCGCGGGCAGAAGCTAGTTATTAATAAAATGGTAACTAGCACTCCCTTTTTTTTTGCCAGGCTGTGGTCTAGCTACACTCCGCCTAGCGCTTTTCTTTTTTTTGTTCACTCTGTGGAAATGTATTTACGTATTATCCCCCGCCGGTGACAGACGAGGGGGTGCGTGGGACTCGTTGGCCGACTACTACGAAGCGAGTCTGCGGAAGCAGAAGCCTCGCGTTCAAGCTCCGTTTTACGAGATGGTCATTTCTTGAAGGAGGCCATCGACGACCAGCACTGTCGCTGTCAAGCGTCTCTGATATGATGGTCAACAACGACAGACTTATTCCTATGACCGCCGATAGGTCGTGGCGCTGAGGCCCTCAGGCGGGACATACCTTCAGAGTGTGACGTGCATCATCAATTGGCACGCCACACTCATGGCAACTAGGGGCCTCTTCTCGTCCGATTCTGTGCAGGTACTTACCGAAGACCTCGTGTCCGGTAAGTATCTGCTTACTAACCTAACATACATATCATCACGCCATATCCCTTGCAGGGTAGGCAGAGTGAACAGAGTGCCAGAGAACTCTATCCTTGCATACTTCACTCGATTCTTCAACATTCATAATTCTCTTCATACACGCTTGTCGGTTTCGGAGAATCTTGACTCCACCTTCTTTCGTGACCAATCTGGTCTAGGTAGGTGAGTCTCGGTCTCCCCCGGTACCTACATCCTTCCACTTTCGCATTGTATATCTTCTTAACCAGACGTTCGTTCGGCATTCTTTCCACATGTCCGAACCATCGGAGCATTCCCTTTCGCATCTTTACACCAATACTCTCTTTCGTAGTAGGTATCTACTCGCTCTCTTACGTCGTCGTTGCGAATGCGGTCGGTCAGCCTAACTCCACAGATTTTTCGTAGAGATAGCATTTCGACCGCATTAATTTTGCTTTCATGCTCTTTTCTGCATACCCAACTCTCGCTTCCATATAGTAATGTTGGGACAAGCACAGCGTTATGTATTGCTACACGTGCCTTCTGGCTGAGGTGGTGGCTACCGAGAAGTTGTCCCAACGCTCCGTTCACTCTATTCCCCGCATTCACTCTTCGCTCTATATCAGTGGATCCGATACCGGATCAGGACCAGATCAGGACCAAATAAGGATAGCCTGATGTGAAATATCATCAAGTATGGTAAGGCATTCCGGATCAGGACCAGGTCTATACCAAATAAGGACAGCCTGATGTAAAATATTATCAAGTATATGGTAAGGCATGTAGTATATCAGGACCAGAAACAGTTTTCGTAACACAAAAAAAATATCAATCAAAATTCAAAACAGTATCATATCATGATTGTCATATTTATGCCACGGTGTAAATTGTATTTGCATCAGAGGAGATTAATCTAAAATCTTTAATTAATCATATGTATTTAATAATAATAATAATGTTTAATTAATAATATAAAAATAATTTATATTTAAAGTAAAAACAAAAATAAATAATAGGTACATTTGAAAACATAGATAGAAATAAATATAATAATATTGTAACAACCATTCTAACATTTAATGTTTTGGGTCATAATAAATTGATGGCGTTAGTAAAATGACATCATTATCTGAATCGCGGTGTTAAGATTCTCCGAAGCGTAATGACGTCGCCTAATATTAAATTAGTTGTTATCGAATCAGATCAAAACAGATCGATCAGGTCGTGAATGAGAAATTCAGGCGACAGTTGAAGTCCTTAGCATCTGCTGGTTGTGTCCTAATTGGAACGGCTCACTGGGACTCTCTATGATAAGAATATAGCACTACATTCGCTGCCTACGTCATATATTAGTTTATATTTTTATCTATTAAACATGTTCTTTAAGATATTCATGTTTTTTAAAAGGACCGGACTGGGCATACTTGTTTTGGATCAGGCAAGATATATAACGCAGATGATTGATTTGGTTCCGATCAGTAAAATTTCATCCGGACCCGATCAGGAATGCATGATCTGGACCCGATCAGGAATGTCTGATCTGGACCCGATAAGGTTTTCCTGATCGGGTCCAGATATATCTTCTGCGTTACATGCCTTATCTAGTCCAGATCGGGCATACCCGGTCCGGTCCTGCTAAGGAAGACGAAAAAATTTCTAGTCGGGGTGAGAATGTTATACTTTTGATAACCTCCTTGGGAATGTAAAAACAATAAATTATAAACAAATTTTTGACAATATGTTAGTTATTGGATGTTGTAAATATTTAATCAAAAAATGCATTAGCATTAGTGGATGTTATGTTTTTTTTTCTTGTTACAACCTTCTGAGCATTTATTATTTTCTCCTGGGGATAACATTCTAATTGAAGCTGTTCCAACTTAACATTATTTTCTGGGAGATGATTATCTAGCCTCTTCCCTCCTAAATAGAGACAATATTTTGGAGTTAGACTATGATTAGAGGGTTTCTCTTATCGACTATAATAGATGTTCATGACATTTGAAAACGAACGGATTAACTTGTTCTCCTAGGCATGGATTACACTTGAATGGATGGAGCGGCGGCACGGGGTCCTCACCTTCCGACTGGTGCAGGTGTTAACGGGGCATGGGTGTTTCGGGAAATACCTGCACACGGTCGTGTACAGGGAATGGACTCCGGGCTGCCATCATTGCAGTAGTGACGAGGACACGGCGCAACATACGCTCGAGGAATGCTCGGGCTGGGACGGGCAGCGCCGCGACCTCGTCGCTATTATCGGTGCCGACCTGACGCTGCCGGCTGTCGCAAGGGCGATGGTCGACAGCGTCAGGAATTGGGACGTGGTCGCCGCCTTCTGCGAGGCTGTCATCTCGCAGAAGGAGGCGGCGGAACGGGCCCGGGAGGATTCCCGTGACCCGGGCCGCCGCCCGCGGCCGGGGCGGCGCAGGCGCGAATACCTGCGCCTGATGCCGCCCTAACCGAGGCTTCGGGTGATCGGACCGGGGAATTGTCCGGTCACCCGACGCGAGGCCACCGCGTGAGGACGACGCCTCGACGGCGAAATCTGTCGGGGCGTCGACAGGAGAAGGAGAGGAGCCCGAGAGGGCATACCGCCGAGCGGGCCACCGAAGACAAAGATCGGGTACCGGTGGCCCGCTCGCACGGCGAAGTAGAGGTGCTTGCAGGGTGGGTCAATGGGGTTGCGCGCCGCCTCTTCTGTCACCCCGGACCGATTTGGCGGGGTGCGACGTCCATGGCCCACCACAAAAAAAAAAAAAAAAAAAAAAAAAAAAAAAAGGCATGGATTACACGCATCTACAAGAGCATTCATTTAATGGGAAAAACAATTATTAACAGTTCATAATTTAAAACACAGAACTTTGAAAGGGTTCGCCATTAACATTAAACCCGAGACTTCTACGTAGCAGTTTGTTACTCTTCCACGCGGCTCACTGCTCCTTTTCTTATATGTTACTAAAAATATTCCTATTAAATTTAAATAGATATTGTTCGTGGAACGCGCGACACGCGAATTTCTTTTATTCCCATTTGAAATATAAATAGTTTTGCGGATTTTATCGCGTTTGTATTTGATTTTTTAACCGACTTCAAAAAAGGAGGAGGTTCTCAATTCGTCTGTATTTTTTTATTTTTTTTTATTTTTGTTACCTCATAACTTTCGACTGGGCGAAGCGATTTTAATGATTCTTTTTTTTTATTTGAAAGCTGGTGCTTCCCGTTTGGTATCATTTTAATTTGGTCCAGTTCTGACAATGGTACTCATGAAAAAACCATAATATAAGTCTAAGATTAGCATTAAGTATGTGTGCGACAAATGAACGAGTAACTCAAGCCCTGCTACTAGCAGCACAACCTATGTGTGTGTAACACTAAAAAGTGAACAATAAAAAAATAAAATTACGATTAAAAAAACCGACTTCAAAAACTGAAAATTACAAAATAACTTAAAATACTATCATTTGTATGTGCTATCTATTAATAGGTTTGAAGTCGGTGCCGGTGTGGGTATCTTTAGTGTAGGTATATCATTACAGTAAGTAAGCTGTTTATAATTTTGTTTAAGGCTTGGCACAAATTTCAAAATAGATAGCACATACAAATGATAGTATTTTAAGTTATTTTGTACTTTTCAGTTTTTAATTTATCGATGTTTCGAATAGTTTACAGCGTTATCTTAGCCTTCTTCCCGTGACCATTGGATGACTAAGGTGTCTCACGTCCAATAAGTCATCGTTATTACAAAGATTTTATTCCCGTTAGAATAACATATTATTCAACATAAAATATCGCCTATGTGATTACAACATACATACATATCATCACGCCATATCCCTTGCAGGGTAGGCAGAGAGAACAGAGTGCCAGAGAACTCTATCCTTGCATACTTCACTCGCTTCCTCAACATACATAATTCTCTTCATACACGCTCGCCGGTTTCGGAGACTCTTGACTCCACCTTCCTTCAGTACGTGACCAATCTGGTCTAGGTAAGTTAGTCTCGGTCTCCCCCGGTACCTACATCCTTCCACTTTCGCTTTGTATATCTTCTTAACCAGACGTTCGTTCGGCATTCTTTCCACATGTCCGAACCATCGGAGCATTCCCCTTCGCATCTTTACACCAATACTCTCTTTCATACCTACTCGCTCTCTTACGTCGTCGTTACGAATGCGGTCGATACAAAATAATAATAATAATTTTGTGATTACAAAATTTATATATTTTCCCTCCAAAATCGCATATCATTCATGTTGGTTCCGATTACCTTGAAATATAAAGTAAGTTTTCAAAAACTGAAATAAATGTTATCTAGGTAAATGTAATTGTTATGTGACATTGTGATAAAATTTACAATACTCAGTGCTAGTATTTGGTGGGCGGGTGGGGTTGCTATGGCGACGGCGCAGTAGGCTTGCAGCGCCGTGACGCGAATCTCAAGCGGAGGATCGATGCCGAGTTACATACTTTTTCACGTCACTAGCGGCACCTGGCTCATACGTTGTGTTAATGCATTTGTATATATAAAAAAATAAGATTTAATCTTTCAAATACAGTCAGAGATAAACGATATTTTTAAATTATAACAAAAACCTATTTAAAAAAAAAATTGAAATCAATAGCGCGAGGACGAAGGCAGGAATATTTGCATCGTAAAATACTTTACAAACATACAATTAACAAACAAAATTTACAATCAGATTAAGAGAACTTATTTTTGGACGTATAAATAATTGTTTTGCGTGGGCAATGTACCTATGAATCCCGGCACCGTTACTTATAGAGCTACGGTATCAATACTTCAAAAGAATATTAGCTTAATAGACTATGAAATTAAATCCTGAATTTAATCGAATCATAATCGAAAAACGTGTTCCTAGACCATCAAAATTTCCAGAAATATTATACAGAATATAAGAACTATCCATCCATCCATCACCCCGTAAGCGTCCACTGTTGGACATAGGCCTCCCTACGAGAATGCCATTCGAAATGGTTCTGTGGCACCTGCTTTTAACGGTTTCTTGTGACCTTCGTAATGTCATCAGCCCGCCTAATGGAGGGATATAAGAACTATATACACTTAATTATTTTAATACTTCGTAAAACCTGAAATAGGCAGCAGAAAGTAGTAGCAATAGAAGAAAGTAGTAGTAACAGAATATTAGGCAGTAGTATATAAATGTACAATTTCTATCTCAACTAGAATTATCTCCGCCTTATCTAAAACATGGTCTTGAATTTAAATCACGCTCAAGTTTCTAAATTTCAATCATGTCTTTAGGTATTAGAATTAATATTAAAAAAATGCCTAGAGATATTAGAAAACGCTTAGAGATATTAGGTAAAAAATATTGATAAGGCTTAGTATTAGCCCTGCTTTTTAATTGATGTCAAATTAGTTTCTGCGACCAAGTCCGTTACCTGGCATAATGCGGTACATTTTACTCAGGAAAATAATAGTTTTCTCTCTAGTTTCTCTAAACAATTAAATTATCATCAAAGAATTCTTATACGATGTTGATGACAAATAATAGTCGTCTCGTAGTTTAATCATCTCAAATGCAACATATCCTAATATTTTTCTATCTACCTTATTTATTATAATATATTTCGTTCACGAGAACAAAGCAACAATACGTGTGTGATGACTGAACCATGTTTATATCCAACTTGTGATGACGTAGCGTTTTTATTACTTACCCTTGTTAAGTTAATTTCAACTTTAACAGAACACACGCGTTCGCATTATCTCACTATACTTTTGCCTTTCTCCAGTATTAGGGACTCATCGTATCAGTCTAATAGTTTGTGGCTGATATTGGATATTGAATTGTGTTTTATTTTTTTTCATATTTTAAATCTAATAAGTAGTTTATATGTATTTACATGTAATTTAGATTTAATTACATGTAATTTTTAGCTTATATCATTTGTATATATACCGACATAATAGCAATGAATAGTTTTGGATTATTTTTTATCGATTCTTTGTTTTATTAGCATATATTCTACCCACTATTACGTATGAGTCTTCTCTTTTTTAAAACCACCATTTGCATAATTAATTTTGTATTAATTGAAAGTGTTATTTAGTTCAAAGTATTCTTAATTAATGTTATCACCCAGTCAGCGCTTAAACCTATGTCAAGTCAGGCTCGGTCCTAACAGGTCCCGTATCTCGTGGGTCGAGATGTTACTAATTAAGTCATAAAAAGCGGTATTTCCTGAACAGAAGTGTTATTTTGTGAAGGTACCAGAGCGTCCGGGGTGTTGAGTTATCGCCCCTATTTCTGCTTTTAATTATTCATGAGACCCAACTCGGACAAGTTGGCGGAGTTGGCCAAACTTTGTACCAACATCTGGCGTGCTTCTATTAAATAATTTGCACTCACTTCTTTAAGAGTTTGCGATCTTGGTTTTGCATATTAATTTGTCATAATTTTGTTTGGGTGACTGATTTAATAATTTTCCCTGTGGCTTTAATTAGAGTTACGCTTGTATATTTTTACGGAATGGTATTCGCAACCTAAAGTAATCAGGTTGCTTTTTTCTTTTTAGCCCATATTGGTCTCACTGTTAGGCTTCTTTCCCAATGGAAAAGTTGCTTACTACCATGCTGGCCAGACGGGTATAGGCCATTCTTAGTCTGATATATAATAATTTCCGTGTGGTGACGGAGTAAGAGTACGACTAAGGGATATATAACGCATATAACATCTATGCGAGACAAAGAAAACTCGAAACAAAACCTTATACCAACACGTCTGACCGGCGCGGTATAGTAGGTTAATTTCCCTCTCATTACGGAGGAGGCCCGAGCCCAACAGTCGTATATTTATGGGCTGTGATGATGATGATGGTAGTCAATTTTTAGGCGGGCTAAGTTGTGAGCAGTAGCCAGCAATAAATATGTCTTATGTGTGAAATGTTTCTACAGATGTCGCCGCAAATTTGCGCGCGCTGGTGAGATGAGCACAGCGGCCTCGAGCCGCAACTATTCTTATGATGAGACTATTCAGGTATGTAGTTAATCAATTTAAGATTTAATAATGTTTTACTACTTTGTTACTAACATTGGTATAGGATACATAAATATGACTATGTGGTTATAAATTAACAATACAATGTGTCGCTACTTCTTACTTTCCCGCAGAAGTCATAGAAACTTCAGTATTATTAATAAAATGGTAACTAGCACTCCCTTTTTTTTGCCAGGCTGTGGTCTAGCTACACTCCGCCTAGCGCTTTTCTTTTTTTTGTTCACTCTGTGGAAATATATTTACGCATTATCCCCCGCTGATGACAGACGAGGGGGTGTGTGGGACTCGCTGGCCGACTATTCGACCGAAATATCTACTAAAACTACAGCGGTCTCTTCCGCACTTTTGCGGGGTGACGGAGAGGTCATCTATTAACATTCTATTGTCGATACCCCAACGCTAGGCCATCTGGCCACGTCCAGTCGCCCGTCAAAGCGGTGGGTTGAGCTGCGTGTAACAGCGCCTTCCCATCGCTGGCCGCCGCCTACGAAGCGAGTCTGCGGAAGCAGAAGCCTCGCGTTCGAGCTCCGTTTTACGAGATGATCATTTCTTGAAGGAGGCCATCGATGACCAGCACTGTCGCTGTCAAGCGTCTTAGATATGATGGTCAACAACGACAGATTTATTCCTATGACCGCCGATAGGTCGTGGCGTTGAGGCCCTCAGGCGGGACATACCTTTAGAGTGTAACGTGCATCATCAATTGGCACGCCACACTCATGGCAACTAGGGGCCTCTTCCCGTCCGATTCTGTGTAGGTACTTACCGAAGACCTCGTGTCCGGTAAGTACCTGCTTACTAACCTAACATACATATCATCACGCCATATCCCTTGCAGGGTAGGCAGCGAGAACAGAGTACCAGAGAACTCTATCCTTGCATACTTCACTCGATTCTTCAACATTCATAATTCTCTTCATACACGCTTGTCGGTTACGGAGAATCTTGACTCCACCTTCTTTCGTGACCAATCTGGTCTAGGTAGGTGAGTCTCGGTCTCCCCCGGTACCTACATCCTTCCACTTTCGCATTGTATATCTTCTTAACCAGACGTTCGTTCGGCATTCTTTCCACATGTCCGAACCATTGGAGCATTCCCTTTCGCATCTTTACACCACTACTCTCTTTCGTAGTAGGTATCTACTCGCTCTCTTACGTCGTCGTTGCGAATGCGGTCGGTCAGCCTAACTCCGCAGATTTTTCGTAGAGATAGCATTTCGACCGCATTAATTTTGCTTTCATGCTCTTTTCTGCATACCCAACTCTCGCTTCCATATAGTAATGTTGGGACAAGCACAGCGTTATGTATTGCTACATGTGCCTTCTGGCTGAGGTGGTGGCTACCGAGAAGTTGTACCAACGCTCCGTTCACTCTATTCCCCGCATTCACTCTTTGCTCTATATCAATGGTGTACCTTCCATCTCGGCTAAAACCACATCCAAGATATACAAATTCATCCACTTGCTCTAGCACATCATTACCTATTTTTACTCTTACATCTGTTCTGGCTTTATTTCTTTCAAAGACCATTATTTTGGTTTTGCTCACATTCACGCGTAGATCCCTTTTCTTACAATCTTCTGTCATTGTGTCGACTAGGGTCTGCAGGTCAGTCGCTGACTGTGCCAGCAGGACTGCATCATCTGCATAGACTCAGGTGGTCACTGCTCTGCTAGCAGTGACCACCTGAGTCGCCCATGTGGACTCCCACATTCATATCATTCAACCTTTGGAGACATTTATCCAGATATATGATAAACAGCCTGGCTGATAGAACGCACCCCTGCTTAACGCCGATATTGACGTCAAACCAAGGCTACATTCCATCATCCAGCTGCACACAGGCTCTACAGCCCATGTAACTGGACTGCACAGCCTGTAGCAGTTTAGCGTTAATACCATACTCCGGTAAAATGTCCCAAAGTTCCTTTCGTACAACCGTGTCAAATGCTCTCTGCAGATCCACAAAACTGCAGAAAACCCTCTGACTTAGAGCCAGATGCTTCTCCACAATGTTGCGCAGAGAGAACACTTGATTCATGCATCACCTTCCACTCCTGAAACCTCCTTGTGTCTCACACAGTAAACCATAACTACTACTACTACTAATCTGACCTAACTTTATTTCTTCCCACCGTCATTGGACTGACCACTGGCAGCGCCTCCTTAATCTCGGTGAAACCAGTATTTCTCAGGCAAACTTATCATACCAAATAAAGCCAATCTGCCTGCTAAGCGAATGGCATTATGATTCTTCTGCAGAAATTTCTACTGCGCAGATGGCAGTAACGTCCAAGTATTGACTCTTGTGCCCAGTGTCATGAGTGTGTGATTAATGCAGTAAAATTTTTTGTCCGATCTCCAAATAATTGTACTGAGTATGCGTACCTACTATTTGTAAAGTTCCCCACGATACCTTGTAATACAATGATTGTATAATTGTAATACAATACAAAAATTCTACAATTGCATTATATTTTTGATAAGTACATATATATGTAACTATGTGATTTAAAGCATTAATGACACTAAAATAATATAGGGTGGACAATAAAATGGTTTCATGTCTGAAAATTATTAAGATATATTTATTCGGGAGTCTAAATTCATGTCTGTTAATATTTCGCGTTTACAGCACTTTCACCACTGCTACGTAGTTTTCAGCGTACACTAATACCAACGAATAATGGACTTTCGCTGCGATCGAAATTCACGCATACAGACCAAAGTAATCCTACATCTCTTTCCATAAAGCTTATTTTAAATTACTTGCACAGAGTGTTAAAACTGCAAACCCGTAAAACTGACTCAGATCGTAAACTACGAATTTGAATCGTATCTTTATGTACATTGTGTCGTATTTTTAATATTTAGGATTTGTTAAAGAAGTTTTTTAGAACGGGTCATAACGACACATTAAGCAACATGGGCGCACTTACCTTTATTAATGCGGTACAAGCCTCCTCGCTTATCCTTGCAGCCTTTGCTCAATACGTTATGCGCGGGTCAATGGGTATACTACCAACACTTAACTACCTATTAGTGCTTTTTAACTAAATACACGTGTCACCTGTGAATTTTGTGATTACAGCGTGAGAAACATTTTGTAATACAACGTAATCTGTGTTTTTGTAATAATTAAAAAGGGTTGTTTAAGTCAATCAGTCAGTATATGAATATAATTTGGAAAATCCAAAAGTGCACGCCTCATAATTTTTATATTATTTATCATTTACTATTAGTCAATGCCAGAAATGAAAATAAAATTAAAGGAAAAAATCCTTTTTTTAAAGCAAGCTGTTTATGAATTACTAAAAAATGCAACACACTTTTATTTATAAAATTGGGACTGTGATAAAAACGGGCAGATTTAATAATTATGGTGTTAAAATATATAATTATGTACGATATGGAATTATTTTGTTGTAGACGAAGAAGCTTAATTATCGTCAAAGGTTACAATGAACTTATAACGTATTACGTTACAAGTGTTATATGTCTGATTAGAGTTAATTTATTTTTAACTTTTTAGTTTATTCTATTAGCAATAAAAGCTTGTTTTTAAAAAAATGTTTTTCTTTATTTTTATTTTCAACTATTTATTTAGTATTTTTATTATTCGGGTTGTTACCACAAATATAGGACAAAAACGGTTCATCACCCCAGTGGTCCATTGTGGAGGGAGAAGGGCTTCGGTATAACAGGGCTCGCCCTGGTAATCTGAAGTGCAATGTAAGTGACATGAAATGTTTATACACCCTCATACCATTCAGCCCTCGGCACGTGCTTACTTTGGCATTGGGTCATCCATCTAATCAATCAGACATAATCCACATTCATAATAAGCGGAACGAACATTTTTCCCCAATTTGTTGGAGTTGCATATTCACGCCAACCAAGATACTCGTCAAGACGAATCAAACGAACCCAAATTCGGTGGGGTTGCGTTCTTTAATTATGGAGTTCCTATAGTCAGCTTCCAGGTCCATCATCAGAACCTAGTTACCATATAGTATCAAAGTACTCTTCAAGAGGAATCAAGCGAGGCCAAACTCGATGGGGTTTCATTGTTTAATTACAGAGTTCCTATGACCAGATTACAAGTCCATCGTTAGACCCTGGTTACCATATAGTCTCAAAGTACTCGCCAAGACGAATCAAACGAGCCCAAACTCGATGAGGCTGCGTCACTTAATTACGGAGTTCCTATAGACAGCTTCCAAGTCCATGATCAGACCCTGGTTGCCATATAGTATCAAAGTACTTGTCAAGATGAATCAAACAAGCCCAAACTTGATGGAATTGCGTCGCTTAATTACGGAGTTCCTATGGACAGCTTCCAGGTCCATGATCAGACCCTGGTTTTCATATAGTTTCAAAGTACTCGTCAAGACGAATCAAATAAGCCCAATTTCGATGAGGTTGCGTCGTTTAATTACAGAGTTCCTATGGCCAGCTTCCAGGTCCATCATCAAGTCAGCTCTATGTCACAATAATATTGCATTGTCATCTAATTTATCCATGCATACAAAATTTCAGCTCAATCGGAAACCAGGAAGGGGATCAAATTTAACTTGCAAGGTTTTATTACAGACAACGGGACAGGTGAAACTAAATAAACCATTCTCGACGTAGAGCTAAACATAGCTGTATAGACTGAATGAGATTTATTTCCTTTGCCTGTCTGAATGGACGAACAAAAAATGTAAACCAACCCAATTTTCATAAAGTAAAGTATACATACACTATTGATTAAGCAGTTTAGTTTTTTTTATTAATTGCAATTAAACGACAAATAATTACCAAGCCATTTTCGAAAGGAAACAGCGCGTTGCGATTATGAAGCTTTTAATAAAAGAAAAACATCGATACATTCATTTTTACGGTCGTGATAATGCCAGATACTTACGGTAACACCCGGACGGCCTCGAATATTTTTTTTAATCATTTTTTTTCTTACTTTAAACAAAATAATTGCTTTTTAAAAATATCAAATACGTTTAGACGGATGTTTTTTCTTGACATGTGTATAATAATATTATCCTATAAGTGCAATGTGAGAAAAATACAATCATTTTTATGTTTGAAAAGTGCTTGATTTTCATATATCGAGAGTAGAGCAAGACCTCAACGCTTCGCTTATGAGGCGTGCAAAATTTGAACTAGGCATGTCACATATTAGCAAGCATTCAATGAAATATTTTTTTAAGTTTTGCTAATAATACTGGATTTACAGTCGAACCTAGATAAGTGAGAGCGCAATCGCGATATATGTTTCTCTTATAGAGGCTTCTCACTAACCGCGTCGCCAGCGTACAGAGGTATAGCAGAGGTCTGCTTCATTTAAAAGGTTTATAAAATACTGAAATTATAAACAAAACATTTTTTTATAGAAATTTGAGTTCCGCTTGAACTGTAATAATATAATTACAGACGCCACATTTGGTCATTTGAATCGAAGAGATCCTTAAAAATTAAGAATGACACAAAAATTGCATATATTAAATACGTTTACCTCTTGGTTATAGAGGCACAATCAAATGGTAATCTCAGTTTTATAACTGACTTACGAGTGAAATAATGACTATCACTTATACAGGTTTATATATTTTACTTATTGGGCGTTTAAGGGGAGGTAAAGTAATGGGTCCAATAAATTTTCCCACTAAAAGAGTTTTCTCGATTATCCAAAGCAGTGAGCTTTGGTTACTTACTCCGGTTTAACTGAATTTGTAAATTAATTGTTGATTAGATATTTGAATATTTCCATATCATAAAATTTTAAATGAAATTATTTCCTTTAACTACATATTTTAAACAATATGGTTTTGATAAGCTATAATGACTCTGTCATTGTGTGCATCGGTGCTCGCAGCGTAAATTATTTTACTATTCGAGAGAGGAAAACCAAGATCGGATCGCGAGAGGGGAGAAGACGACATGCTGGGACGCCAACGGTTATAGATACCCGAAAGGAATTGTCCGGAAGTTGTCAATGAGGAGTAATATAGTAGGTTAGGGTGCCACACGCTACCACTATAGGTTATGACCCAAGAACAGTCTTCAAAAAAAAAAAAAACTATAATAGACAGTAGTACTGTATAAATATTCTGTAGTGTATTATGATTGATAAATGAACTTCTATTAAAGAAAAAATTGTTTATATTTTCTACATAGGAACGGCACAATTCAGTATTAATACATTTAATGTATACGATTGCCTTTTCAATTATACGATACAAATATTTTGTTACAAAGATTTACATATACAATATCATTCAGTTAATTACTCTGTTTAATTCGCGAGTTTGGGCGTTATCTTACTGTGCGTGGAAGCTTCGTCGCAGTGCCATTCCCCCAGGCGAACAGCACTCGGTGGCCATTTATCAGCGCTCGACCCACATTGCCCCAGCTCACATCTGCTGCCAACTCACCCGCTCCTCACTTTTATCGGACTGCGATTATTTCTCCGTTATTGTGAGAAAGTAGTTTTATGCAGCAACCATATTGCCTTTATTGTTTCCAACATTGTTTACAATATCTTCTATAAAGAATATACTGATATAAGCAGCCGTTACAACAGAATTTTTATGATATATATTTTTATCGTTATTTAATGCCTTGTTTCTTCGTATGCCAAAATAATTCGGTAATCATGAGCCTCCTTGTTACGTCAAGCTGACCAGTTGTACATATATAGGATTTTATCTTTCTTCTTTTTCCGTGTGGTGACGGAGTAAGAATACAATTCACCAACCCCTGTCTTACCCGTGGGTGATCGTAAGAGACGACTAAGGGATATAAACCGTATATAATATCTATGCGAGAGATGGAAAACTTGAAACAAAACCCTGTACCAATACGCCTGACGAGCGTGGTATAGTACGTCATTTTCCCTCGCATTATGGAGGAGGCTCGAGCCCAACAGTGGGACATCATATGAGCTGAGGATTTTATTTCATCTTTGCCTTTATTTGTATTTCTATTATTTGCTTAGAAAACCGTAAGATAAGGATATATATGATAAGGGTATCATTGCAAAAGACACTTAAGAGAAAGGAAGGAGCGGTGGCATGGCATATGTATATAAAATTACATTTGGTTGAAGTTAATGCTGTAGTGAATACTGCTATTTTGGTTCTATTATCTTTTGATTCTTTTTCCATCGCAAAATTGGGCAGCATTGCGGTCACCATTTCCCCCACTAGATAGTTTTATCGCGGTCCGAAGCAATATATTGCGATTCCGCTATCTGTATCGGATATTGGTTTAGTAAATTTGATTAACAAACTGTTTCCGTTGCGGGAAGGGTTCGGCTTAATATGTGGACTACGCCACGTTAAAAGGCGCGGGCCAGAAAATCGAATTTTCCGGTTTATGAGCCCGCATATGCGTACCTTTTTCAAGGTTTTCAGAGCGTATCGTATTTACAAACATTTTCCTGTCTGCCTTGTTCTACCTATATACTCTATTTATATTTTTAATTTTAATTATCCTTCATACCGTGTAGTAGCGAAATAAGAATATAATATGATACTATGTTTTCCTTACCCGTGATTGTCGGTAAAAAGCATATTCAGATAATATTACAAAATAAAAAAAATAAAAAAATCCACTAGCAAATTGCGTAGCGCCTAGTTCTCTGGTTATGAAGCGACTTACGCATAATAATGGGATATATATGAGCTCAAAAATATAAAAACTTCTTTATATTCAGTGACTGTATGTAAAACTAATTATTCGATCAATCGATTTTTAGTAAGAGCTTGTAGAATCTACAATTCTAACTATAGTGAAATTGATATATTCGGCAAGCAATTTCCTCAATATGTTTCATTAATAAGAAAAATTAAAACTGATGTTTGATTCATATTTGTAAAGTATTATGTACGATTAGCTAAATATTGTCAAGTACGACTCCTTCCTTCATAATTTAGTTCTAATTGTATTTTTTTTATGTAATTTGTCTTCACACTGTTCTATTCATTAGTGAAAACTGTTTTAGCTATTGTTATGAGCATTTAATTGTCTTACCTGTATTTTAACGCTGTGTGTTTTCCTTAAATAAATAAATAAAATATAGGTATACGTTATAAATTTGTAATAAATTCGTCCTTATTGCCATTTTGTCTCCTTAGAACAGTATTAGTTAATAGGGTGGATCGAGGGCAGTAACGCGTTTGTATAGATTCAGAGGGCAAACTTTAATCCGGATACGAATTTTCCGAAAGATAAAACGGGACAGGTTTACGATTCCCGGGAGCGTTTTGCCCTATATTCTTTCACCCACCTCTATAACTCTAGATAAGTGACGATAGAGCTAAAAACCATTGTATAAATATCTTGTATACAATATATATACTTTCAATATATAATAATATGTAATTAAAATAATCAAAAAGCTAATTTAGACAATTAGTTTTATGAATAGACTAATCTTTTTGGGTGTGGTGGGAGATAAAAATATTTTTATTATTTATGCGTTAGCTGTCGGTTCTAAAATTTAGCTGCCTGTACTCAGGTACAGAGAATATTAAAAGTACTCTGCTGAAGCAATTTAAGTATGACATTCAAGTAAACCAATATGAGAATTTTAAAAGTCCAATGTTGTAATTATGCTATTAGGTATTATCTTAACATCGAAGGTCCGAATTATTTTTTTCATAGGTTCCATAAATGTTTAAAGGTACATACAAATTATCCAAATTTTAGTGCTATGTAATTAGTAATAAAAATTTTAACGGTTACGAAATTGATAATATTGTAAATTTATAAATACTCATCATTCTCTTACTCTTATCCCAATTACTTGGGGTCGAGACGATATGTACTTTTATTTCATAGTACATATTATAAAAGTTATTGGCAATAGTTTTATGACCGGCCGCCTGCCAGACGTCAACCCTCCTTAGGAATGTAATTGTTGACCAAACGGCATCAGATGGAGTTTGCCCAGGTCGTTATAAGGCTCTTAGTCGTCTTTTACGACATCCACGAGCAAAGTAAGGGTTGCTAGTATTCGTAGCCGCTACCGTACAGTTAATATGAAATTGATAATATTGTAAATTTATAAATACTATAATCCACAAAATCAAACTACACAATTAGAGTTGAGGTCGAAATTAATATCTGCGATCTTGAGTTTAATCAAATAGACAACACAAACAATACATTTAGAATAACATCATATAGTACCAAAATAAATAGCTAGGTAAACGAAATCTACGCCTGAGTCAATTAAAAGGTTTTGCGAGTCGAGCCTTTATCTGAATTCAAATTTTCCGAAAGATTAAACTGCGGACAGAAGGTTTACGGTCCCCGAGAGCTTCCGAAGCCTTAGCAACGTCGAGTAAGCGTATTGAGGAAGTACTTTCGAGAAATCTCTTATACTCGATATACAGCTATGAAGAATTAATATTTGGATTTATTTTATGCTATAATTAATTTATGGAATTATTTTATAGCATCTGCTATTTACAGTATGACCATAATGTTGTTTAAATGTTGTCAATTATAATGTTGATTAAGTCAAGACTATACGTCGGTAATTATAATCATTAGTATAATTCGTTAATCCTTAGGAATAAAATCTTTGCCATGTTCAGTATAGGCGTCTTGGTCATCTTTCGAGAAGTTTTCACTTCAATTATTATCAACATAATGCACATTTGAGAAACTACATTAACTATACTTGTATAAGTACATTAAAATTTTTTACTAATCTGAGAGAACGTCTAATTAAAATAAATACGCCCTCTGTACAGGAACCAAGTAATTTATTGCTATATAAGGTAGTCACGATTTTTATTGCTACTATTCGATACTAGATGGCATAATACTTACATTAAAAGAAATATAAGAAATGCATTTTTGCAAGGACCATGTCTTTCTTTTTTACAGATGAACGTGTATTTTATTTATAAATGTTATCTGGAAGAAATTTCTCACCAAGAAATTTGGACGTGTTTTCGCTTGACGGTAATATGTTCGGCACATTTTTATAATTTATTAAAGTGAAATGTAATGGCAATATGTTGCTATGTTATTAGGTATCTATATTTGTATTTGCACTTTGTCAAAGACTATAAAAATGTGTTGACGTACGAATTTCATCATCATCATCACAGCCTATATATGTCCCACTGTTGGGCTCGGGTCTCCTCCGTAATGGGAGGGAAATTAACCTACTATACCGCGCTAGTCAAACGTGTTGGTAGAGGGTTTTGTATCGAGTTTTCCTTCTCTGGTTATATGCGTTTTATATCCCTTAGTCGTCTCTTACGATCACCCACGGGTAAGATATGGGGTGGTGAATTGTATTCTTACTCCGTCACCACACGGATAATGAATTTCATATAGGTACCTATGTATTTTGAAATTGATTGAGGATATTCATATTTTTTTTCAAAAACTTTTTAAAATTAAGTTTGAATACATGGTAACAGATTAAAAAAATAAATGTTTAAAAAAAGAATCAGAAAAAGCCTATCAAAATAAAATCATTTCAAATGTCAATTGGTTTATTTTCTCTGAATCCGATAATAATGATCACATTAAACTTTAAATTACTGAAATTTAGCATTTAATATGCTTAATTATTTATAAATCCGATTACGAAATGAAAAATGATGTCGCAAGCGGGATTCGAACCCGCGCCTATTGGGATTCCGGCCCAATCGTGCTGCCACTACACTACCGCGACTAATTGTAGGACATGCAAATTTCATTTCGTATTGTATTTACGTCTTAAGGTGACGGTGTGCTATCTACCCGACAATGTTTACACATTGTTATAGGCTTAATACTTCAAACTTTACAGTTAGAATTGTATTAAACGATGACACAACCTTGTTATTTAAATTACTGAAATTTAGCATTTAATATGCTTAATTATTTATAAATCCGATTACGAAATGAAAAATGATGTCGCAAGCGGGATTCGAACCCGCGCCTATTGGGATTCCGGCCCAATCGTGCTGCCACTACACTACCGCGACTAATTGTAGGACATGCAAATTTCATTTCGTATTGTATTTACGTCTTAAGGTGACGGTGTGCTATCTACCCGACAATGTTTACACATTGTTATAGGCTTAATACTTCAAACTTTACAGTTAGAATTGTATTAAACGATGACACAACCTTGTTATTTAAATTACTGAAATTTAGCATTTAATATGCTTAATTATTTATAAATCCGATTAACTCTAACTGTAAAGTTTGAAGTATTAAGCCTATAACAATGTGAAAAAACATTGTCGGGTAGATAGCACACCGTCACCTTAAGACGTAAATACAATACGAAATGAAATTTGCATGTCCTACAATTAGTCGCGGTAGTGTAGTGGCAGCACGATTGGGCCGGAATCCCAATAGGCGCGGGTTCGAATCCCGCTTGCGACATCATTTTTCATTTCGTAATCGGATTTATACACATTAAACTTTTTAGCAAAACAAAAAAATTGCACCTAGATATCCCAAAATTTTTTTCAAATTGTCGGATAAGTAAAAATCAAATGCAAACACGTTAATAGCATTATTTTAAATGTGTGATTCTCACGCAAACATCATGCTACTGAATTTAACGTAAAATTGTTTTAATTTGATCTCTAAGAATGGTACTTGCGTTACTATAAAGTAAGATGATACTTTATAGCTCTACTAGCGTTTGCCCACGGCTTCGCCCGCGTAAAAGGATACTTTCCTAAAGATTTTTATCCCCTATTTTTGTTTTATCCCTTAAATGAAATTTTTTACGAAATTTTAATCTCATATTTATTTATATCTAATCAATAACCTAAAAGTAAGCGTGAAAAAGCTACAGACAGACAGATAGACTGAGTTACTTTCGCATTTATAATATTAGTAAGTATATGTAAATGTGGGTTACATTTAATCACCCATCATTTACGATCCACACATCGCTAATTAAGTCACACTTACAAGATAATTAACAACAATTTATCCTGCAGCTGTCATCAAACTCATTACGCCTTGATTGCTCGTTTGTTCGAACAATCTACATATTAGTATTGTAATATTCCTGAACGTTAAAACAGTAGCGGGAACATGAAACACCATTAGTCGTTGTTCAATGACCATTTGTCGTAATTAACAGACGATGGTTAATCTCGCTGGACATTCCCCTTTCCCCTCCCTGCCTGTGTTACGGGACTGCGTCGCGTCGCTCTAAATCACAGTAGGTATTACTACCGCTTGCTACCTCATATGTGGGTATTTATAAAACTATATTTTTGTTTATAATCATAGATATATTTTGAGACATAAAATATGTAATTATTGTCATAAAAGTCCATGTGGTGACAGAGTAAGAATACAATTCACCACCCCTTATCTTACCCGTGGTTGATCGTAAGAGACGACTAAGGGATATACAACGCATATAATATCTATGCAAGAAAAGGAAAACTCGAAACAAAACTCTATACCAACACGTCTGACCAGCGTGGTATAGTAGGTCAATTTCCCTCCTATTATAGAGGAGGCTCGAGCCCAACAGTGGGACATATATATGAGCTGAGATGATGATGAAGATGATGTCATAAAAATAAACGAGGATAAAATTATAAGGATAAAAATACAAGTCAACACTCTTATCTTTCTTTTCGTCCCGGTCCCGGCTTCATAAAAGGCAGAAAATGACTTAATATATACGTTATTCAGACAGGTCTGAAGAAATTATTATTGATTAGTGTTTGCTCTCTTTCAACGATATTATCTGCTTATGATGATTAGACAAAGGGTGGATGAATGCAGCCTATCATCATCATTCCCCTACTCTGGTCCCAATCACTTGGGATCGATACAATATGTAGGGCCTACTCTTGTTTCATAGTACATATTGTAAAAGTTATTGGCAATAGTTTTATGTCCGGCCGCCTGCCAGACGTCAACACTCCTTGGGTCTATAATTGTTGACCAAACGGCATCAGATGGAGTTTGCATGTAGTCGTCTTTTACAACATCCACGAGCAAAGTAAGAGGTGGTAGTAAGCGTAGCCGCTACCACATACAGCCTATCATGTGGGTTTAAAATTTATGGCTCGCATGGCGAAGAAGAGGTGCTTGCAGGGTGGGTCAATGGGGTTGCGCGCCGCCTCTTCCGTCACCCCGGACCGACTTGGCGGGGTGCGACGTCCATGGCCCACCGCAAAAAAAAAAAAAAAAAAAAAAAAAAAAAAGGGTTTAAAATTTAGATAGTGAAATATGATTATTACATTTCGTTTTGCTACTTCTGAGGATAAAGACGTGAGAGCAGTGTCTTATTAAAATGGAAGCAATTATACCGCTTTATAATAATGCTGGAATTATCTAGCAACAAAAGTCAAAACAGACGGTGACTTTTTAAAGGACGATTAAGTTATGGAGCCTCAAACTGTTCATCGCACCAGCTTTTCTCGTAGTGCGGCTGAACCAAAACCGGCCAAAAAAATTAAAAAAAAATTGTGTGATCGCAACTACATAACATACGCGACACTATACATATATTCTAATGTTATAAGCACTCTATTACTCATAGGTTATGCATGGATTCAACATCTTAGTCAGAAATAATTGGGTTTTCCCTTAGGAAATGCCCAACATCATCGCAGCGTTTCGGACTATGTGCTCGGTAGGTGGTAATACTCTCGCAACCTGTTACGTGTGACTAGAAAATTAATAGTATTAAGCCATTACCTACATATTTTTGTAAGTAAAACCATAAGATGTAAATAAATAATCGTCAGTTTGAGAGGTTATATAATAATCATTTATTAAATACTAGTAATTGCTAGAAATTTCACTCGCGTAGTTCTCATTCCCGTAGAAATACGGCGATAAATATTGTTATTTTAGATATCTTATGTTATTCGTCGATAATGTCAAAACATTTTGGAATGGGTTTGATGGTTTGGTAGTGAAAGCCCAAAAAACTAACAAACTTACTTTCGCATTTATAATATTAGTTAGGATCTGAATTAAAATATTTTTACGGCCTTTATTGCGTTTTCATTTGATTTTTGATTTCATGACGTTTCGAACACTACAATGTACATGGTCACGAAAGGACTCCACGGGAGGACTTCTCTCATGAATGGTGAAACACACGTATGTACATACGCGATAGACTCCGTAATAATAGTTTTATTTCAAATGTGTAATACTCGCGTAAATTTCAGAAATCATTTAGAATTCGAGGATTGTTAATAGGCACTCATGTTTTCCATAAAAATGTCCTTCATATGTTGTTCGACAGTGTGTACTTCACAATTCCATAATTTTCAGAGATTACATATTTTCTTTATCATCTTTGTATTATCACACAATACTTTTTTGTTATAAGAAACCAGTTTTTGTTCATTTCGAGAGATGTAGTATCGATGACGTCATGCTGGCCCCAGGGAGGTTCCGGATTCTTTTATCAAATCCCGACATTGCTCGGTGCGATTATTCACACGATATGACAATGAATCTCAAAGTTTTAGGGATTAAGAGTATATAAATTTTTTCTGTTTAGTTTTTATCTGACTATGATGAAGTTATAAAAAAGCTGTATTTTTAGCAAGCAGCTTTGGTAGCAGCAGCATTCTCCTAGGCAACCCATAACACTGTACTCATAAACTATAATTGCCATCGCCTTACTGTTTTATCTTTTAGGCATGGGTAGGCTTATGCCCAATAGCGTATGGGATCAGTTGTTGAAGGAAGTAATTATATAATTGTAGCCTTTCGTAAAACAAGGATTTTGCTTAGGGCAGAGTTTTAAGCAATATTTATAGTCAAACTGAAATTAAATTCACACAAAAGAAAAGTTTTGGAATCTAGTCGATGGAGAGGAAATAAACGATCCCCTTCTTACAACGGTAATCCCAAAAGTAGATGGCAATGTGGCGAAATTTATCTACAGCGAGTTGAAAACTAATTATTGTTAGGTTTTGGAGTTTTATAATCAAACTTAACTTTATTCAAAAGATTGTAATCGGACTTAAATAATATGTGAATTATTTTATTTATTAAAATTTATAACTTCCAAATATATTCATGGTAAAATAATTATTAATTCAGTAACATTAATATGGAGATATTTTTTTGTGAAATTCATTTAAATTTAGAAGACTTTTGAGTCTTTTAAAATAAAATAGGAAAGAAAAATGGAATTAATTAGTAAGTATAAGCAATAGATTAGTATTGGCAATAGTTTTATGACCAGCGGCCTGCCCGACGCTAACCCTCCTCGGGAATGTAATTGTTGACCTACCGGCATCAGATGAAGTTAGCCCAGGTCGTTATAAGGCTCTTAATCGTCTTTTACAGCATCCACGGGCAGAGTAAAGGTTGGTAGTATTCGTTGCTGCTACCACATAGCTTCTTTTTTTTTTTTGCGGTGGCTATGGACGTCGCTTCCTGCCAAATTGGTCCGGGGTGACGGAAGAGGCGGCGCGCAACCCCATTAACCCACCCTGCAAGCACCTCTTCTTCGCTGTACGAGCGGGCCACCGGTACCCGATCTTTGTCTTCGGTGGCCTGCCCGGCGGTATGCCCTCTCGGGTTCCTCCCTCGTCGACGCCCCGACAGCTTTCGCCGTCGAGGCATCGCCCTCACGCGGTGGCCTCACGTCGGGTGACCGGACAATTCCCCGTTCCGATCACCTGAAGCCTCGGTTAGGGCGGCATCAGGCGCAGGTATTCGCGCCTGCGCCGCCCCGGCCGCGGGCGGCGGCCCGGGTCACGGGAATCCTCCCAGGCCCGTTCCGCTGCCTCCTTCTGTGAGATGACAGCCTCGCAGAAGGCGGCGACCGCGTCCCAATTCCTGACGCTGTCGACCTTCGCTCGCGCAACAGCCGGCAGCGTCAAGTCGGCACCGATGACAGCGACGAGGTCACGGCGCTGCCCGTCCCAGCTCGGACACACCTCCAGCGTATGTTGCGCCGTGTCCTCGTCACTGTCGCAATGATGGCAGGACGGAGTTCACTCCCTCCGCACGACCGTGTGCAGGTACTTGCCGAAGCAACCATGCCCCGACAAGACCTGCACCAACCGGAAGGAGAGTACTCCGTGCCGCCGCTCCATCCACTCCATCAGTACGGGCCGGAGGGCCTCAACGGTAACAACACCGTGTCTAGGCCTCTCCAGCCGCGTAGCCCAACGGGCGATGACTTTTCGAACTGTTGTATTGAACGATGGGGAGCCACCCTCGTCGCGCATTGTGGTAACCCGCTGGTAGAGGTCGGAGAGCATCTCCGTCTCTAGGTCCCACGGGGGTGTCCCGGCCAATAGCCATGTCGCCTCGGTAGACACCGTGCGGTACCCTCGAATGGCTCTGACCGCCATGGCTCGCTGTGGCCTCCACAGTACAGCCCTGAGCTGGGCGTTCAGAGCCCTCGCCCACACGGGTGCGCCATACATGGCCATTGAGCGGATCACTCCCGCATACAGGCGTCGGCCCTAGAAACTGGGTTCGCCCACGTTTGGCATGAGCCGAGAAAGGGCGGACGCCGCACCGACCAGCCGGGGAGCAATTTGACGGAAATGCTCTCGGAACCACCATCGCCCGTTGAGCACCAGATCCAAGTACCTCATATGGGCCTGGATACTGATGTGGATGGAGTTCACGACTAACGAAGCGCCGATGGGCAGCCTCACACGGGGCCCATGGAATAAAAGGGCTCCGTCTTGTTTAGGTGGCCCTAAAGCCTGGCCCTGGGGCTCAGGGTGGCCCCTGAGCCCCAGCGCCTCGATTCGCCTGACCATCTCCTCGGTGCTGAGAGTGGCCAGGCTCGCCGCTTCTTCGAGTGTCCTGCCCCGGGCTGTGACGAGCGTGTCGTCAGCATAGCAAATAACGCTCAGCCCGGGGGGCGACTCCCTCTCAACGCCCAGTCGTAACCGATGTCCCACAGAGTCGGCCTCGCTACCACATTTCACAGTATAACTAAGTATTTAGTAATTTATATAATGGTTAATTAAGATTATTAAAATGTGAGATCTAATGTAAAACCAAGTTGATAAATTATCATTTACTCAGTGCAACAAACGCTTACTGTTATCTTATAAATTAATTTATTTTATAAAGTTATTTTATAAATATTAATTTATTGACGACTAAGAAAAGGAAAACTTGAAATAAAACTCTATCAAAACCAACACCTCTTACCAGAGCGGTATAGTAGGTTAATTTCTCTCCCATTGCGGTGGAGGCCCGAGCCCAAAAGTGGGACATCTATGGGCTGTGTTGAATTTATCGACTTGGTTATATTAAAATAAATAAATTGTAATAAATTGTTTAATAATTAATTAAATAACGCTATATTATAGTATCCGTATTACCATTATACATTTTTATTTTTATTTACTTAGTAAATGGAATGATTTGGCCTCTTGTCTGCTCTCTTTGAAAACGTAACTGTTGAACACATGGTTATGGGTGGATTTGAACCAGATTAGTGTAGACATCCTAGTAGTTCTTTTACGATACTTTGTTCCTCAGCAACATCTTAGTATTTGTAGTCATGACATTCAGCGGAATGTCATTCTAAAACAATTTGTGGCGTAATTATTTTGATATATTGTGTTGAAAGTCAAAATAAAATCTTTGATATAAATTTTCGAACAGCCTGTAAATCAATGCACCGGTGCATATGAGGGTTCGCCCACTGCAACCTTGTGCCCGGCCGCCTTAATCAAACCCAAGCAATTTATGATCGCTGCATCGCGGGCCGAGGGTGCTTAGTGTTATAGATGAAATTCTGCAATTTTACACTTCTGTGGTCGTTTTACAAATCTACCTGTTGGATGTGTTTGTAATATTACTCCTGGTTATTAGATTCACACCTTTATACCTGAGGGATTGGTAGAGGTGTAACTCACCCACATTTTGTTAAGTTGCTGTTAGTCCCATATAATATAGCTAAGGCGCGATTTTTGCTACTATCTAGGCGCAGTATTAAATTTTGGGTTTTGCTATATTGAATATTGTGAGAAAACCTTTGTAAATCATAACCTAATCTTTGTAAGTTTGAATAATTTTGTATGTTAGCATGAGTATTACATTTTCGAAATAAAGCTATTTTTACGAAGAACTGTTCTCCCGTGACCATGAACGCTGAAGAGCGTTCAAAAAGTTTGGAAATTAAAAATCGAACACAAATAAATATACGAAACTAAAGGAGTTACAAAATATTGAAGTTCTTTATTTAATACTAGCTTCTGCCCGCGGCTTCGCCCGCGTAAAAGGTTACTTTCCTAAAGTATTTCATCCCCTATTTTTATTTTACCCCTTAATGGTAAATTTTAACAACATGTTAATGTCTTATTTATTTATATCTAATCAATAGCCTAAAAATAAGTTTCAAGCTTCTGGCTTTAAAAGTGAAGATACTTCCTTACAACTTTTCATCCCCTGTTACAACCCTTTTTTGCATGAAAAAGTAGCCTATGTCCTTTATCAGGCTTTAGACTATCTGTGTACTAAATTTCATTTAGTTCGGTTCAGTAGTTTTGGCGTGAAAGAGCGATAGACAGAAAGGCGAAAGTAACTCTGTAGTTACTTTCGCATTTCTAATATTAGTAAGGATTTTATACTTTTTTGCACAACGATGTTTGTTTAGGGTAGACATAGATCAGTATAGAGGTTGCGGCGTTGACCTCATATAGTTTGTATTGCTCTTTCTCTGTCTAAATGCTTGTAATAAGCTAAATATAGACATATAGTAAATATTATATTGTTTTCACAAATTGATATACTTTTTTTTTGTTTTAATAGGTATGGCTCGAAAAATAGTAAACATATCAGCTGTGACGGATAAAGAATATAATTCTAGATTTCCTTTCCCGTAGGGGTTATAAAAACGACAAAAGATTATATGCATATGATTAATACTGCAGAAGAAGGAAATCCCATATCAATCTATCTGATTAGCGTGTTCCATGGAAGGAGTCTAAGCCCAATATAGGACGTACGTGTATATGGACTACCAAAAAAAAAACAGATAAATAAATCTTTTAAAAGGTTATACACGAGAATTAAGATACATTCGGTTCACTTATTCTATTCATTTTGTGGTAGAATAACCGCCGCTTGTAACGTATTGTGTCTCAAGATAGGGGCGTCCCCTATTGATATTGCTTACACTACAACTTACGCTACGAGTATTGTACATCCATCGTAAAACTGAATGCTTCTTTGTAAGTGATAAAGAGTATACTTTGAAGATTGCCTTTCTTATATCTGATCTCAATCATGTTACTTAATTGAAGTGCATAAATTTAAGGAATGGTAATTCATAGCGGGGCTTATAACAAACGTATTATAATGCAAATTACATCCAAAGTCGGAATCTATCTATATATGTCGGAAAATATTAAATAACGAGATATAATTTAAGACAAGACATTTTTTATTGTTTTCTTTCACATTTTTTTATGTTTTTTATTGCTTATGACAAATAGTGCCGTGTGGTAGCGGCTACGAATACTCTTACCCCTTAACCCTTACTTTGCTCTTGGATATCGTAAAGACCACTAAGAGCTTTATATCGACGTGGGCTAACTACACCTGATGCTGTTTGATCAACAATTACATTTCCAAGGAGGGTGGACGTTAGGCAGGGGGCCCGATCATAAAACTATTGCCAATAACTTTTGCAATATGTACGATTACATATTGTGATCCCAAGTAATTGACATAAGAGCAGGAGAAAGTAGTATGTATAAATCTTAGCAAATTAGGCAAAATTCGGTAACAATGGGTCATCGTGTATCAATAGTTCTACGCAATAGCAGCTGTCATAGCAACTGCTGAGTTAACAAAAATATGAATAATCTATTATTATTTTAATGTTTATGGTGTCAAACGAGCAGGCAGCACATCATCATTATCATCATAACAGCCCACAAAAGTCCCACTGTTGGGCTCGGGCCTCCTCCGTAATAGGAGGGAAATTAACCTACTATACCGCGCTGGTCAGACGTGTTGGTATAGGGTTTTGTTTCGAATTTTCCTTCTCTCGCATAGATGTTATATGCATTTTATATCACTTAGTCGTCTCTTACGATCACCCACGGGTAAGATTTGGGGTGGTGAATTGTATTCTTACTCCGTCACCACACGGATCAATAGAGTAAATATTAGGTATAAAGTGTTATGCTCTATTAATATTCTTTGTAATAACTTATTGATGTTTTTTTTAATTATTTTGTATTGAGGTCATTAAACACGGTATGAAATTTTCAATCGTGAGAACTAACGGTGATATTTTTATGCTGAGTTGAAGATAGTCTTATTTATTTTAATGTTGAGCAGCTAAATCAGATTATTTCTGCCCGGTGAACTACAAGTTATGCATATGGATTACATCTCTGAATATTTCTTCTGAGACTAAGGTTTGTTCCTATAGGAGAAAATGAATCGCGTTTTTTTGTAATAATTATACAATAAAAAAAAAGATTTGCTGTCGTGCATTGAAAAATTAGATTTGCCGTCGAATAATGGATCCCGACTGTTCAGTTGTTATGTTCCATTATTAGAATATATTTTATTTTCTGCAATAGTATTCATTCAATAATATATTATAGATATAGTTAGAATTCTAGACCACCGGACATCCAAGTGCTTGTTTTTTTTCTTTTCAGTTTTTTTATTATGTACCTACGTAGTTTGGTTCACTTTTTACGCAGTCGGGTTGTTTTGATTTTTTTATAATTATTTTTTTTTATTTTATACTTTTTAGTTATGAATACCTAGGTGGCTATTGTTATTTTATTTATTAATAAGTAGGCACCTAACTATATATAGTTTTTCGACTGAAGTTGAATACTAAATCGTTAGAAGTTGGAGATGGCGTCAGATATTAGATACTTTAGGTAGTCCAATATACCTACTAGATACTTTAGTATATGTTCATCCACATTCACACGCACTGTTATACGATTTTTTTGTCTTATCATCGTAAATATCTACTGTCTAAAAACCTATATGTGAGGAAGGTTCTTACGAAACTTTAAATCGATATAGATCCTAAACGGTCAGTCGAATCGAAAAATGTTGAGAGAAACCTAAAAATTATTTTGAAATACCTATTCAACGATATCCCATTTGACATAGTTTGTTGACTTTAATTTTTTTCTTTTATACAATATGGCGTCCAGTAGTCGCCATATTGAATTTTCATTAACGTCATATCTTTAGTGACACTCGCCGGACTAAGAGGAATTGATTGACGTATGAATCATAAAAATCGGCCTAGACGTATGGTCTGTATAGTGCTTCAAAGGAACATACAAACATACATACATAGACTGTTAAACACAACATCACTCCTTTGCGTCACGCAATCGGGTAAAAAGTAATATGGTCGTAATTATCTCACGTATTTTATACCTACCGTATCTACTTTATTATTATAAGCAAAGTACTTATAATTATCTACTAATTTGCCGTGAGGTGATGGAGTAAGAAGACAATTCACCACCCCTTCACTTACCGATGGATGATTGTAAGAGACGCGATCGAGAGTGGATATAAAATGCATATAACACCTATGCAAGAGAAGAAAATCTCGAAGGAAAGCCTTATATCAATACGTCAAACCAGCGTGGTCAACTTCCCTCCCATTGTGGAGGAGGCTTGAGCCCAAGAGTGGGATATATATGAGCTGAGATGATGACTTATAAATAATTTATTATATTCATCTTATCTACTAAAAATTTTCTATTTATTAATTGCAACAAATATTTTGATTTCAATAGCAAACGAAACAAAAATGACTTTTTTCAAAACCGTCTTTATTTAGTCACTAACACGCATCTTTTACACTAGTTTAAAATAGTTCAATGCAATTAAATTAGAGGTATTTCTAGCAAAACAAACCCATTAAAATGTGCATTCAAAGTGCAAGTCATCAGGGGTGAGTTTGTTCTGCCTTGTTTGGGGTGCACTCTTCTTGTAATTTATACAAGCGCCGATGCGTTAAAATGGATCAGCGAAGCGACTACTTCAATTAAGGGATGGTATTTTTTTTTTAAAGTAGGTTGAATGTGCGTACTTTGAGATGTTATAGTAATAAAAAGTTAATTTAGAAGATTATTATCACATTTTTTCCGTGTGGTAACGGAGTAAGAATACAATTCACCACCCCCTACCTTATTCGTGGGTGATCGTAAGAGACGACTATAAGATATATATAAAACGCATATAACATCTGTGCAAGAAAAGGAAAACTCGAAACAAAACCCTATACCAACACGTCTGACCAGCGTGGTATAGTAGGTTAATAACCCTCCCATTACGAAAGAGGCCCGAGCCCAACAGTGGGATATATATGGGCTGTTATGATGATGATGATTATCACATATTTCCGATTAATAATCTCGATATAAACTATTAATATTGTTTTCATAAACTTGAACACATATTTTCTTTTACGGATTTATGTATGGCACATAGATACGAGTAAGTCTGGAATATTATGTTGTAAAGACATATAAAACATTGGAAGACCTTCATTGCTAAAGATATTATACAGTAAGTATCCATTTTAGAATAGTTCTGTATGACACATAGTGGTACATATATACTTGAAAAGTTTTTACCTATAGAAACCTAGTCATATTAGTTACGGGAGTTTAGAGACAGCTGTGGTAACAGGTATAGCGAAGCATTTAACCACGAGGAAGCCTGTGGTCACTGTAATGGAAGCATGCATAAGGCAGACGCTAAACGACCGCAAACACCGTTTCGCTTTTGTCAGTTTTATCATGAGAATTAAGTCGAAGTAAGTGTAAGTCGAACGTAGGTGATAACGGTTAGTACAGCATAATGTATGTAGTACGCCTAGAAATTTTAATTAGTATTTATTATAAATTATTATTCAGGTAAGTACTAAATGATGTAATTAATTACCATTATCATTCTGCTATTATCCTAATTACTTGAGTTCGATATAATATGTACATACTCTTCTCTCATCGTACATATTGCAAAAGTTTTAGCAATAGTATTATGAGCGGCCGCCTGCTTGACGTCTACCCTTCCTGGGAATGTAATTATTGACCAAATGGCATTAGACGGAGTTGATATGAGATTGATTGCATAGATTGATATAAGACTCATTTTTTACGACAACCACGAGCAATGTAATGGTTGTTAGTATTCGTAGCCACCACCACACAGCATTAAACTATATATTTCATTATCATCATCATCATTTTCCTAATCTTATCCCAATCATTTGGGGTCGATACAATATGTACTCTTCTTTTATAGTACATATTGTAAAAGTCATTAGCAATAGTTTTATGACCGGTCGCCTGCCAGACGTCAACCCTCCTTGGGAAACTAAACTATGTATTTCATATGGGAATAAATCTGGCTTAAGCTAATCAGATGTATTCGTTTATGCTAGGTTTTTACCAAATATTTGTATATGTTGTCTAATATTTTTATTATGTGTCTATTTATTTTTGACTATCATAAACGGTAAACTGATATACGTTTCATCATACAACATACATACATATCATCACGCCATATCCCTTGCAGGGTAGGCAAAGAGAACAGAGTGCCAGAGAACTCTATCTCTGCATACTTCACTCGCTTCCTCAACCTTCATAATTCTCTTCATACACGCTCGCCGGTTTCGGAGACTCTTGACTCCAACTTCCTTCAGTATATGACCGATCTGGTCTAGGTAGGTTAGTCTCGGTCTCCCTCGGTACCTACATCCTTCCACTTTCGCATTGTATATCTTCTTAACCAGACGTTCGTTCGGCATTCTTTCCACATGTCCGAACCATCGGAGCATTCCCTTTCGCATCTTTACACCAATACTCTCTTTCAAACCTACTCGCTCTCTTACGTCGTCGTTGCGAATGCGGTCGGTCAGCCTAACTCCACAGATTTGCCGCAGAGATCGCATTTCGACCGCATTAATTTTACTTTCATACTCTTTTCTGCATACCCAACTCTCGCTTCCATACAGTAATGTTGGGACAAGCACTGCGTTATGTATTGCTACACGTGCCTTCTGGCTGAGGTGGTGGCTGCCGAGAAGTTGCCCCAACGCTCCGTTCACTCTATTTCCCGCATTCACTCTTCGCTCTATATCAGTGGTGTACCTTCCATCTCGGCTAAATCCACATCCAAGATATACAAATTCATCCACTTGCTCTAGTACATCATTACCTATTGTTACTCTTACATCTGTTCTGGCTTCATCTCTTTCAAAGACCATTATTTTGGTTTTACTCACATTCACACGTAGACCCCTTTTCTTACAATCTTCTGTCATTGTGTCGACTAGAGTCTGCAGGTCAGTCGCTGACTATACCAGCAGTACTGCATCATCTACATAGAGCAGAGCAGTGACCACTGAGTCGCCCATGTGGACTCCCACATTCATATCGTTCAACCTTTGGAGACATTTATCCAGATATATGATAAACAGCCTGGCTGACAGAACGCATCCCTGCTTAACGCCGATATTGACGTCAAACCAAGGCGACATTCCATCATCCAGCCTCACACAGGTTTTACAGCCTATGTAACTGGACTGCACAGCCTGTAGCAGTTTACCGTTAATACCATACTCCGGTAAAATGTCCCAAAGTTTCTTTCATACAACCGTTTCAAATGCTCTCTCCAGATCTACAAAACTGCAGAAAACCCTCTGACCTAGAGCCAAATGCTTCTCCACAATGTTGCGCAGAAAGAACACTTGATCCATGCGTCCCCTTCCACTCCTGAAACATCCTTGTGTCTTACATCATACAAAATGTAGTTAATATCAATTAAATATTGAACGAAACGATGGTTTGCTGTGTGAGATACAAGGAGGTTTCAGGAGTGGAAGGGGATGCATGGATCAAGTGTTCTCTCTGCGCAACATTGTGGAGAAGCATTTGGCCCTAGGTCAGAGGGTTTTCTGCAGTTTTGTAGATCTGGAGAGAGCATTTGACACGGTTGTATGAAAGAAACTTTGGGACATTTTACCGGAGTATGGTATTAACGGTAAACTGCTACAGGCTGTGCAGTCCAGTTACATAGGCTGTAAAACCTGTGTGCGGCTGGATGATGGAATGTCGCCTAGGTTTGACGTCAATATCGGCGTTAAGCAGGGATGCGTTCTGTTAGCCAGGCTGTGTATCATATATCTGGATAAATGTCTCCAAAGGTTGAACGATATGAATGTGGGAGTCCACATGGGCGACTCAGTGGTCACTGCTCTGCTCTATGCAGATGATGCAGTACTGCTGGTATAGTCAGCGACTGACCTGCAGACTCTAGTCGACACAATGACAGAAGATTGTAAGAAAAGGGGTCTACGTGTGAATGTGAGTAAAACCAAAATAATGGTCTTTGAAAGAGATGAAGCCAGAACAGATGTAAGAGTAACAATAGGTAATGATGTACTGGAGCAAGTGGATGAATTTGTATATCTTGGATGTGGATTTAGCCGAGATGGAAGGTACACCACTGATATAGAGCGAAGAGTGTGTGCGGGAAATAGAGTGAACGGAGCGTTGGGGAAACTTCTCGGTAGCCACCACCTTAGCCAGAAGGCACGTGTAGCAATACATAACGCAGTGCTTGTCCCAACATTACTGTATGGAAGCGAGAGTTGGGTATGCAGAAAAGAGTATGAAAGTAAAATTAATGCGGTCGAAATGCGATCTCTTCGGAAAATCTGTGGAGTTAGGCTATCCGATCGCATTCATAATGACGACGTAAGAGAGCGAGTAGGTATGAAAGAGAGTATTGGTATAAAGATGCGAAAGGGAATGCTCCGATGGTTCAGACATGTGGAAAGAATGCCGAACGAACGTTTGGTTAAGAAGATATACAATGCGAAAGTGAAAGGATGTAGGTACCGGGGGAGACCGAGACTAACTTACCTAGACCAGATCGGTTATGTACTTAAGGAAGGTGGAGTCAAGAGTCTCCGAAACCGGCGAGCGTGTATGAAGAGAATTGTGAATGTTGAGGAAGCGAGTGAAGTATGCAAGGATAGAGTTCTCTGGCACTCTGTTCTCTCTGCCTACCCTGCAAGGGACATGGCGTGATGGTATGTATGTATGTATGTAAAAATTTAACAATTGTTTATATGGAATGATTCAATTAGTTAACAATGCGAATAATGATGGAGATAAACTTACGTTTAATCGACTTATTTGAAATAATATTAATTATTGAAATAACTATTATAATATCAGCTTAAGGTATAATGTATATTATAATAAAAATATTCAGTCACTTATTTAATTTTGCCAAGCTGAACCTGACTATTAAATAGCAAATCGAACTTGGCTATGAAATATTCGTCAATAGTTTGTAGTATTTAATATGTTATTTAATTATAAAGAAAATATTTACAATGATGACGATGAGATTTTTTTTATATATCTATATATATAAAAGAAAGTTGCGTTAGTTACAACACTTATAACTCGAGAACGGCTGCCCAATTTTTATGATTTTTATGTTTTTGACTTTGTTGTCGTCCGGAATAGGATATGATATATAAAATATGATATTAATAAACAAAAAAAAAGAAAATTAATAAACATCAATTCTAAATGTTCATTTGTTGATGATGTAACCATGGTAACTGACAGCACACGTCATTACATGGTGTAATGGTTTGTTTGGAAAATACCGCGAAAAGTTAAAATTATATAATTTGGAAAATCCAATAGTGCACGCCTCAGATTTTTATATTCTTTAGCATTTACTATTAGTCAATGCTATAATATGCACGATAAATAAAGCGCCTTAATTTTATTATTTCATTGAGTAAGATATGGTAGTAATATTAAATAAAATTGCACGTTAAAAAAAAACAAAAAATTATGCGTGCGTATAAAGTACGTACACATATCAGAAGTGACATTTTGGCTAACTATCTCTCTCTCCTTCTCTCTTTCTCTCTCCCTCTCTCTCTATCTCCCTCTCTTGCCATCGTTTTGCATTGCATTCGTTTACAATAAATAGGCTGTATGGGATCTATTTCCTTTGCCTGTCCGAAGGGACGAACAAAAAAATGTAAACGAGCCCAATTTTCATAAGGTATACGTACACTAATGACTAAGAAGTTGGAGATTAGAGATAAAAAAGACAATGAACCGACATGACTGACGACTAAAATATAAATCTATTATAATTTTTTAAACTTATTTTACTTGACATTGGCGAAGTTGTGATTAATCACTCACAGAGGCCATTCATTAGGAAGAAGAAGAAGATTAAGCAGTTTAGTTTTTTATTAATTGCAATTAAACGACAAAGAACTACCAAACCATTTTCGAAAGGAAACCCTTGCGTTGTGATTATGAAGCTTTTAAAAAAAGAAATATTTTGATACATTAATTTTTACGGTCGTATTCTTGCCAGATACGGAATGTTTTATCCGACGTCTTCGAATGTTTTTTTTAATCAACTATTTTCTTACTTTAAACAAAATGATTGCTTTTTAAATATATCAAATACGTCTAAGCGAATGTTTTTCCTATCCTATAAGTGCAATGTGAGAAAAATACTATCATTTTTATATTTGAAAAGTGCTTGATTTTCATATATCGAGAGTAGAGCAAGCGTGTAAAATTTGACCGGTCAGAGTTCGTTTTGTGCGAGTATTACGAATTTTTACGAATATTGTTATAATAAAACATATTATGTCTATATTGTCATCAACAACGTCGCGACTAATTAAATCAAATCTTGTCCAACAAAACCGTAACGCAGTTAGAATCCAGACGGTGTACCCGACCGGGTGCTGGCCCTGGTCCTCGAGCATCTGGGTCCACGCCTCGGGGGACTGTACAACGCGTGTTTATCGTCTGGGCAGTTCCCTGGGTGTTGGAAGGAGGGGAGGCTGGTACTCCTGCCGAAGCCGGGACGGTCTCCGGACTCGGCCTCGGCCTATAGGCCGATCGTGCTGCTGGATGATACGGGTAAGCTGTTGGAGAGGATCCTGGCTGCACGTATCGGCCAGCACCTTAGCGAGGTTGGCCCCGATCTGTCGGACGCCCAATTTGGTTTCCGAAAGGGGCGTTCGACGATCGCAGCCTTGCTGCGCCTGAGGGCCGTAGTCGCGGAGGATGTCACTGGCGGTGGGTTGCTGTTGGCGGTGTCTCTAGACATCGCCAACGCATTCAATAGTCTGCCATTCAGCTGCATCAGGGAGGCACTCCGGTATCACGGGGTGCCTGTATACCTGAGGCGGCTGGTGGCAGACTATTTGGAGGGGCGCAGCGTCCTCTATAAGAACCGAGTAGGGGATGTTGTGCGAACGCCCATGTCGTGCGGTGTTCCGCAGGGGTCGGTCTTGGGGCCGACTTTGTGGAGCATCGGCTACGACTGGGCGTTGAGAGGGAGCCTCCCGCCCGGGCTGGGCGTAATTTGTTACGCCGACGATACACTCGTCACAGCCCGGGGTAGGACGCTGGAGGAGGCGGCACGCCTGGCAACTCTTGGCACCGAGGAGATTGTCAGGCGGATCGAGGCGCTGGGGCTAAGGGTGGCCCTGGATAAGACGGAGGCCTTATTATTCCATGGGCCCCGCACCAGTCCACCCACCGACGCCTCGATCACCGTCAATTCGGTTTCCATCAGCATCCGGGCCCATATGAGGTACTTGGGCCTGGTGCTCGACGGGCGATGGTGGTTCCGGGAGCATTTCCGTCGGCTTGCTCCACGGCTTGTCGGCGCGGCGTCCACCCTATCCTGGCTTATGCCGAATGTAGGTGGACCCAGCGCTACGTGCCGACTGTTGTACGCGGGGGTGGTCCGGTCGATGGCCCTGTACGGCGCACCCGTGTGGGCGGGGTCCCTGACCGTCCGACTTAGGGCTCTACTATGACGACCACAGCGGGCCATGACGGTCAGGGCCATACGCGAATACCGCACGGTGGCGACGGAGGCAGCATGCCTGTTGGCCGGAACACCTCCGTGGGACTTGGAGGCGAAGATGCTCGCTGGACTGTACTGGCGGGTGTCAGCGACGCGGGCAGGGGGCAGCACTGTCTCGCTTAGTGAGATGGCCGCTTGGCGGGGCGACGCCCGCCGTGACGTTATTGCTCGTTGGGCAATCCGGCTGGAAAGGCCTCGGTTCGGTGTTCGGACCATCGAGGCCTTCCGGCCAGTGCTGATGGAGTGGTTGGCTCGACAGCACGGGGTCCTTTCCTTCCGACTGGTGCAGGTCTTGACGGGGCATGGTTGCTTCGGCAAGTACCTGCACACGGTCGTGAGGAGGGAGAGTACACCGTCCTGCCACCACTGCGATTGCGACGAGGACACGGCGCAGCACACGCTCGAGGTCTGTGTGGCCTGGGCAGAGCAGCGCCGTGAACTCGTCGCGATCATCGGTGCCGACCTGGCGCTGCCGACCATCGCTAAGGCGATGCTCGACAGCGTCAGGAACTGGGACGCGGTCGCCGCCTTCTGCGAGACAGTTGTCTCGCGGAAGGAGGCGGCGGGGCGACTCCGAGAGGAAATCCTCTTCGGTGAGACGCTCCGTCGCCGGCGCCTGGGGCGGCGGAGGCGCGAGTATCTGCGCCTAATGCCGCCCTAGCCGAGGCCGCGGGTGACTGGACCGGAGAATAGTCCTTCACCCGCAGAGAGGCTGACCGCGTGAGGGCGACGCCCCGGCAGTTAGCTGGGGCGTTGACGGGGGTTGGTACCCGAAAGGGTAACCCGCCGGGCTGGCCACGGAAGGCAAGGAAGCGGTACCAGTGGCCGGCCCAATGGCGATGGGGAGGGAATACGGTGGGTTATGGGGCCACGCGCTGCCCTTCCGTCGCCCCGGACGGTACGGGCGACGTGTGACCGGGCCATAGCCTACCAAAAAAAAAAAAAAACGCATTTAGAATTCGAAACATAACGAACGTAACCACGGCAGAAGAACAATTTATTGCACGGGAAGACCTACGCGTTAATATGCCCCAACTCCGTGCTTCTTAATCTTAAGAGTAAAGCGAGGCAGGCCGTGCTGTTGACAATGCGAAATCGTTGAACAAATCTCAAAAATCAACAATTAGTTTATTTCCAACGCATATGAAGGAAAATGTTGTATAACACAATATAATTAATTCTTCGTCTTTCTGGCACGTTATTAAAATACTTGATTATTTATTTATTTATATTTATTCTTGATTCTCCTACTCTTATCCCAATTACTTGGGGTCGATACAATATGTACTCCTGTTTCATAGTACATATTGTAAAAGTTATTGGCAATAGTTTTATGACCGGCCGCCTACCAGACGTCAACCTTTCTTGGGAATGTAATTGTTGACCATGGGGCATCAGATGGAGTTGGCCGAGGTCGTTATAAGGCTTTTAGTCGTCTTATACGACATCCACGACCAAAGTAAGGGTTGGTAGTATTTGTAGCCGCTACCACACAGCTAAAAATAACTTAATCATTTTAAATTAATCGAAATCTGCTTATCTCATTCATTAACTATTAGGCGGAACGAAGTGTGCCGGATCCGCTAGTCTATATATAACAGAAAGTTGTGTTAGTTACAACACTTATAACTCGAGAACGGCTGCACCAATTTTTATGATTTTTATGTTTTTGAGTTTGTTGTCGTCGGGAATAGGATATTAAAATATGATATTAATAAACAAAAAAAATAATATTAAAAAATCATTAATTCTAAACGTCCATTTGTTGATGATGTAACCAATGGCAACTGACAGCTCACGTCATTACGTGGTGTAATGGTTTGTTTGGAAAATACCGCGAAAAGTTAAAATTATAATTTGAAAAATCCAAAAGTGCACGCCTCATAAATTTTATATTATTTATCTTTTACTATTAGTCAATGCTATAATATGCACGATAAATAAAGCGCCTTAATTATTTTATTGAGCAAGATCTAGTACTAATATTAAATAAATTGCAGTTAAAAACCAAAAATTATGAGTGCGTATAAAGTACGTACACATATCAGAAGTGACACATTGGCTAACTACTCTCTCTCTTCCTCTCTCTCTCTCTCGCCCCTTCCCCTCTCTCCCTCCCTCTCTCTCTCTCTCCCTCTCTGCCTTTTTCTTTACTTGATGGTAAGTGTCACAGCTGCCCATGGCCCTTTGCTATACCAAGGGTATAACTAGGCTGCTGCCTACCATTACAATCCCCAAACCCACCCACTTGGGTTACCGGCTCTCTCGCTCACCGAACGAATCGCAATAGCACATTGCCATTATTCAGACGTCGATCTTCTGCGAGAGTGTGGTACTACCCCGGACGGACCGGCCCGCGGCTGTAGACAGAAAACTGTCAACAACATGGTCCTGCCACTATTAAAAATCCTCTCTCCCTCTCTCTCATACTCTCTCTTTCTCTCTTCTTCTCTCTCTCCCTCTCTCTCACCCCCCTCTCTCTCTCTTCTCTCTACCTTCGTGCACTTATAATCTCAACTCATATATGCCCCACTATTGGGCTCGCGCCTCCACCATGATGGGAGGGAAAATGACCTACTATACCACGCTGGTCAGACATGTTGGTATAGGGTTTTGTTTCAAGTTTTCCTTCTCTTACAAAGATGTTATATGCGTTTTATATCCCTTACCTTAGTCGTCTCTTACGGTCACCCACGGTTAAGATAGGGGGTGGCGAATTGTATTCTTACTCCGTCACCACACGGATAACCCTCCCATGCGCTTTACACGTCAAAATAAATATGGCGCGTAACAGAAAAACATTACAATATAAAATTTCT
This sequence comes from Lymantria monacha, assembly GCA_905163515.2. Taxonomy (NCBI): domain Eukaryota; kingdom Metazoa; phylum Arthropoda; class Insecta; order Lepidoptera; family Erebidae; genus Lymantria; species Lymantria monacha. The sequence continues at coordinate 24,250,267 of LR991082.1, forward strand.
CCCATACGTCTATAAAAAAGTTTCACTTCAAAAAGTTAGAGAAACAAAAAAAAAATGCTATATTTTTAAGATACCTACTGAAGTTAACAGACATGTGACAATTTTTCATTATTTTATTTATCATTTACTATCAGTCAATGCCATAAATGAAAAAGAAAAATAATTTCGTGCCATTCTCGACGCAGTACTAAACATAGCTGTTCGTTTACAATAGGCTGTATGGGATCTATTTCCTTTGCCTGTTCGAATGGACGAACAAAAAATGTAAACGAACCTAATTTTCATAAGGTATACATACACTAATGACTAAGCAGTTTAGTTTTTTATTAATTGCAATCAAAGAATTACCAAGCCATTTTGTATGTGGCATTTTAAATTAAAAAAAGGAGTAAAAATATGCAAGCTCAATAGATCTTACTTTAATAACTATATTTATATTCCTTTAGTAGCCTCCTGTTCTGTCCATGCTGATCTCAAAGTTGCCTTGGAAGTTTAGAACAAGATCAAAAAGCAATTTCCTTACTTTAAGATGTCAGTTCGAGTTATTGTAGCCTACGTGACCGGACCCGAGCTTTGGAAATAGTTTATTTTATAGCCTTTCGTTTGTTTTGTATTCTCCTTCCCTATAATAAGATAACGTACAGTTTTATCACGGTGCAATTTGGTTCAGTACTTGTCCGCCAATGAGGAAGCGTAAAAAATAAACTATAATTTTGTTTTTGTGTGGAGTTGTTTAACGTTTTTTTTTCATTTCGGAGTAAATCTACTTTGAGTGCAATGCGACGAGAAATTCAGATCTTTTTTCGACGGAAGCAACGTTTGTTTTCGGAGTCATTTTCAGTATCAATAAATAGATATAGTCAGAATATATTATCTTTAGCTTGTTAGTAGTAACTGCTACAGTAGTCAAAGAGGTTTTATTTGAATTGTGCATTATGCACTCATATTTCTTAATGTTTACTTCTTTGAACTGATTTTCGTGCTTTTATTTATTTGTTTAAATTTTAGGCACATATTAATTATATAAGAGGTATTAATAAATTATCGTATTTTTAATAGTCAACCTCGAGTGGTGTAGAGAAAATAAATGTGAAGGTGCACAGCGAGATTAAGAAAAAAAAATGATATTGAATAGGAATGATTCTTATTATTATTACACGTAAATTTTGCTCGTGTCTTAATCGATCTTACCTTGCTAGAACGCCGAATAGCCAGGCTATGTGTAATTGCATGCCAACAAAAGAAGAACACAATAATTATAATTGCAAAGATATAATATATATTCATTCCAGAACTGCTTTAGAAAGTATTTAACAACTAAATACGTAGCACCTGTAAAAAAACTATTCTTTGAAACTATTTTAAGTATAAGTACGTAGCTCCGGAAGGCTTTACGTAGTAACTATGATAGTCGACAACACACGACATAGTTGTGAACGCGAGCAGGAAGCTACGCCGTAGAGCCTACGAAGAATCTTCGTAGAACATTATCGCAAGTTCCCTCACACATAAATAACACCTGATACGAAAACAGGTAATTTATGACTGTTAGATTTGGAAGTATTCGAATATTCCTGACTCTATATATGACATTTTGGAAATAAACTTAAGAAAGAGGTTAAATATTCATCTCATCATTACACATAAATTCTATTTTAACCGAAGTTGCTATGCTTTCTGGCTAATGTGGTAGTATTGCATAGTAGGTTATTATGAAGGTGTTTTTGCCCAATATAGACGTGAATCATCATCATCATCATCATCACAGACACAAATGTCCCACTGTTGGGCTCAGGCCTGCTCCGTAATGGGAGGGAAATTAACCTACTATACCGCGCTGGTCAGACGTGTTGGTATAGGGTTTTCTTTCGAGTTTCCTTCTCTCGCATAGATGTTATATGCGTTTTATATCCCTTAGTCGTCTCGTATGATCACCCACGGATAAGCTATGGGGTGGTGAATAGTATTATTACCCCGTCACCACACAGACAATATAGACGTGAATATAGTTGGCAAAATAAAATAGTATTTATATAAATGCCAAAGCAGTACCAGCAAAATTGATGAATATATATTTTTATTTTATAAAACGCCTCACTAATTGTATTAGAATAAATATCTTTATTGTACTCACTGCCATCTTATAGTTTAATTTATAGCAAAGATTTTGTTTTTTAAATTCTGCAACAATAAATATATTGTAACATTGCCTTCAATAATGTATTTTATTTAAAATTTCTTAAACAAAGGCGAGAGTAACCTTGGTAGAGTCAAACATAAAAAATGTCGGCAAGATAAGGCAAAGGCAGTGCAAATGCGCATCCTGTAGGAAGGGGTGCGGGAGGGGTGGAGGCTGCATGGAAACTTGTTTTTCCGGCACACGGCGACCGCGGCAGTGCGCCACGCGCGTTTGAGTACAGCGATGGTTCGCGCCCCGACCCTTATACACCGGAGACGCGAACTTGTGTATACATATTAACATTATGTATGTGAGAACAAGTTATAACACATGTACATAGTCTAATATGTCAGTGAACATTGTGATAAACTAGTTTGTATATGTTTTATGTGTATTCAAAAGTGGCCTTTGGATTAACTGCAGCCGTGCACGGATTTGGATAGAAATTAAAAAGTTTCAAAGATCCAACAGTAATGTTGGAACATCGTTCGTGGTTGGTGACATTTATGTACATCATATTTTCTTTGATAACATTGCTCATTTTACGGTTTAAATAGACTGAAGAGATATATAAGGTTTGCAGATTATTTTTTTTTTACGAGATTGAATGTATTACGACTAGAACCGCTGTGACACGGAATATTTATATTTTTACTTTGAAAAGGGTTTACTTGTTTATTTTATAGTGTTATATATACTTACATTCGTCCATATACTACGCTATCAACGTGCTGGAAATAGGTCTCTCTAGGAACGCCTTCATGCGCCCAATAGCATAGTTGCCACACTTCGTAGGCGGGTTTACTACCGCAGTTATGATTTTATTACGACAGTACTGCTGCCTACATGTCTGGTGCTCTCTTAGTCGATTTCTACGATTCCTAAAATAATTAAGAGATGGGGATGCATTGTATCTTTAACTCGTTACTATTTAGGGCACATATATAATAATAGATTACTGCAAAGTCAGCGTAATGGTCTAGGTCACGACTTTAAAGGTCAAAAGTTGAGGGTTTGATGCTAAAGCAGGTAGTGTGTCGTTCTAAAATTATTATTTTGAATCTGGATATTATTTGCAGCCTTCAATTGTATGTTTGTGAAGTTATCTGTAACATAAGGATTAATTCCTTAATGTGAGTTGTCTCTTAAAAAAATGTTGCTGTAGAATGACATGCCACTAAGGTTGTCGACTGCACAAATGGCGTAGTGGTTAAGATACCGACCTTCCATGCCAGTGCCATGGGTTCGATTCTCACGCAGGACAAAACTTTGTGCGATCCATAAAGTGTTGTACTGAGTCTAGGTGTAATTTGTCTGCGTTAATTACATGGTTTTTTTTTTGGAGGATGGGGTACGGTCGGCGCACTCCTCGCACTACTCCATCCGGGGGTGACAGAGGGGCGTAACCACGCACACCCGTAACCCACCTGGGACGTCGGCTTTGTCGTTGGGCCGACCACCGGAGCACAGTGACTTGACGTCAGTGGTCGGCCCGATGGCATACCCCTGAGGAGTACCCTCTCCTCGACCGACGTCCCCCCTCTGGTAGGATGTCGGTCTTTCCTCACGCAGTCGGCTCTCGGTGGGTGACAGACTAATTTCCCGATCCAGTCACCCGCGGCCTCGGCTAGGGCGGCATCAGGCGCAGGTAATCGCGAATCTTGACTCCACCTTCCTTCAGTACATGACCGATCTGGTCTAGGTAGGTTAGTCTCGGTCTCCCTCGGTACCTACATCCTTCCATTTTCGCATTGTATATCTTCTTAACCAGACGTTCGTTCGGCATTCTTTCCACATGTCCGAACCATCGGAGCATTCCCTTTCGCATCTTTACACCAATACTCTCTTTCATACCTACCCGCTCTCTTACGTCGTCGTTACAAATGCAGTCGGTCAGCCTAACTCCACAGATTTTCCGCAGAGATTGCATTTCGACCGCATTAATTTTACTTTCATACTCTTTTCTGCATACCCAACTCTCGCTTCCATACAGTAATGTTGGGACAAGCACTGCGTTATGTATTGCTACACGTGCCTTCTGGCTGAGGTGGAGGCTGCTGAGAAGTTGCCCCAACGCTCCGTTCACTCTATTTCCCGCATTTACTCTTCGCTCTATATCAGTGTTGTACCTTCCATCTCGGCTAAATCCACATCCAAGATATACAAATTCACCCACTTGCTCTAGTACATCATTACCTATTGTTACTCTTACATCTGTTCTGGCTTCATCTCTTTCAAAGACCATTATTTTGGTTTTGCTCACATTCACGCGTAGACCCCTTTTCTTACAATCTTCTGTCATTGTGTCGACTTGGGTCTGCAGGTCAGTCGCTGACTGTGCCAGCAGGACTGCATCATTTGCATAAAGCAGAGCAGTGACCACTGAGTCGCCCATCTGGACTCCCACATTCATATCGTTCAACCTTTGGAGACATTTATCCAGATATATGATAAACAGCCTGGCTGACAGAACGCACCCCTGCTTAACGCCGATATTGACGTCAAACCAAGGCGACATTCCATCATCCAGCCGCACACAGGCTCTACAGCCCATGTAACTGGACTGCACAGCCTGTCGCAGTTTACCGTTAATACCATACTCCGGTAAAATGTCCCAAAGTTCCTTTCGTAAAAAAGGAATAAAAAAGGAAATACTGCGCCGTGTCTTCGTCGCAATCGCAGTGGTGGCAGGATATCGTACTCTCCCTCCTGACGACCGTGTGCAGGTATTTGGCGAAGCATCCATGCCCCGTCAAAACCTGCACCAGTCGAAAGGAGAGCACCTCGTGCCGTCGTTCCAACCACTGCATCCGCACCGGCCGGAAGGCCTCCACGGTCCGCACACTGAACCAAGGCCTCTCCAGCCGGACTGCTCAACGGGCAATGACATCTAGGCGGGCGTCGACGCGCCAGGCGGTGAGTTCCCTCAATGAGACCACACCGCCCTCCGCGCGCACTCCCGACACCCGCCGATACAAATCGGCGAGCATTTCCGCCTCCAGGCCCCACGGGGGACTCCCGGCCAACAGGCACGCTGCCTTCGTCGGCATCGTGTGGTACCCGCGTACAGCCCTGACCGCCATGGTCCTCTGTGGTGTTAATTACATGTTTGTAAAATCCCCAGCAATACAATGATTATTTCCTTAGTGCAGTGTAGTGTCTTTTAAAAATAAAAATAAAAATATTGCAGCGGTGTCTTTAAAAAAAAAATGTTGCTATAGAATGACAAGCCACTAGGGTTTGATCGTGTTATAATAGATGAGTGAACATGTTTGTGAGTCACCGTGTTAATGCTTCAGGTATATAATGTTCCAAATTTGAATTAATAAACGCTTTATTTAAATGCACGACGATAACAAATGAAATATTATGAATAAGTTACATGCTTAATGCGTCAATCAAAATAATTAATTAAAAGTGAGTAATAAATGTTTATGAAAAATTATTTTTGATATAATTAACATAAATCATAACGTAATTTACGTAATCTTGAAAAATTATGTTTATACTTATTTGTTTATTTGTTAAGGGCCTTTGCCAGGCTGGCCACAGGTTTCAAGAAAGCGGTACCAGTGGCCGACCCAATGGCGATAGGGAGGGAATAAGGTGGGTTATGGCTCCACGCGCTGCCCTTTCATCGCCCCAGACAAAACGGGCGGCGAGTGTCCAGACCATATCCTACCCAAGAAAGTGAGCTACTCCCTTATTTAACGCGTAGACGTATTTATACTGTAATGTATTTATCCTATACGTGTGGTGACGGAGTAAGAATACAATTCAACACCCCCTATCTTATCCGTGGGTAATCGTAAGAGATGGCTAAGGGACATAAAACGTATATAACATCTATGCAAGAGAAGGAAAACTCGAAACAAAACCCTATACCAACACGTCTGACTATAGTAGGATAATTTCTCTCCCATTACGAAGGAGGCCTGTGCGCAACAGTGGGGCATATATGGGCTGTGATGATGATGATAATGATGATTTGTCCTTAAACGACGTAGGCACAAACGTAAATCCAAATTACACCATGTAAATTTTACCTCACGTAATCGGAAACAAGTATATTATCAAATATATGTATATATTGCCTGATTTTATGCTTTCTATTGATTAACTACAAGGTTCGTGTAGTATACTATTCTAGATGTGACTTGCTTATTATTACTTACCTCTGTAGAGCACATTCCCAATAAAGGGTATAATTCTATAATGGCAGAGGGGTTGGCGATCACATTTCATGTAACAATATTTGCAAGAGAGTATTGGTGTAAAAATGCGAAAGGGAATGCTCCGATGGTTCGGACATGTGGATTGTGGAAAGAATGCCAAACTAATGTCTGGTTAAGAAGATATACAATGCTAAAGTGGAAGGATGTAGGTACCGGGGGAGACCGAGACTAACCTACCTAGACCAGGTTGGTCACGTACTGAAAGAAGGTAGAGTCAAGAGTCTCCGAAACCGGCGACCGTGTATGAAGAGAATTATGAATGTTGAGGAAGCGAGTGCAGTATGCAAGGATAGAGTTCTCTGGCACTCTGTTCTCTATGCCTACCCTGCAACGGATATGGCGTGATCATATGTATGTATGTATATTTGAAAGAGAATGCAAATTCCACTGGCAAGTAGAAGGTAGCGACATATTGTATTCTCAATCTGTCATCATAAAAGATATTCTAAAGGTCTAATTAAAAATTACTAAATCTAAAGGTAATACGAAAAATTTAATATATTTATAATAAAAAAATCTGAAACCGTGAAAAAACCGTTAAAATGAAAATCTTTAACCCTATAAATTTTACTGTAAACATATACACATAATCCTTACTAATATTATAAATGCGAAAGTAACTCTGTCTGTCTGTCTCTTTGTCACTCTTTCACGCCGAAACTACTAAACCCATCTAAATTAAATTTGGTACACAGTTAGTCTAGAACCTGATAAAAGACATAGGCTACTTTTTAATACAAAAAAAAGGGTTGTGAAGGGGGATGAAAAGTTGAAAGGAAGTAACTATCGTCATTTTTAAAGCCAGAAGCTTGAAACTTAATTTTAGGCTTTTGATTAGATATAAATAAAAACATTAATATTTTGTAAAAAAATTACCCTTAAGGGATCAAATAAAAATAGGGGATGAAAAACTTTAGGAAAGTAACCATTTACGCGGGCAAAGCCGCGTGCAGAAGCTGGTATATAATACATATAAAACCTTATAAGGTTATTTTATATTCTTGGACGAAAATTGTAGAGAAGATGAGTCACAGTAGAATTATTGGACGTAAACGTGACCTCCATGTTAAGAATAACAAGGCGGGCGGATGCGACAATATTTGTTCACATTTTGAAATATCATACAGACAGTATTTGGGATACAAACGACTGAGGAATTATTATATGCATACATGCAAGAGAAGAAAAACTTAAAACAAAATTCTCTATCAACCCATCTGACCAACGTTGTTAATTGCTTTATCATCGTGGGGGATACTAGTACTCGGCAATAAGTCGGATACGTGCTAAAATGATAAAGATGAGGTGTGTGGTGTGTGTCATCTACAGATATGATATATTTTATTAGTTGTTAATCCTAGTGTACACGTTATATAAGTATAATCTTCTGCAAAATTGCAAAACAGTATGTCGGCAGTATTTTCGTGGTTCTTCATGACAGGTACACATACATTTATACACACATTAGTCTAACAGCTATCTACATGCATATACTTGTTCAATGTATGCATGTTTACTAATCTCAAGCTACGCCATTATAAATTGCGTAAGAATATGTAAAAATTAATATTCATGTTCCAAATAATTTTGTTTCCAATATTTAATTGTGGTAGGACCACGTTGTTGACAGCTCTCGGTCTACAGCCGTGGGCCGGTTCGTCCGAGGTAGTATCACACTCTCGTAGAAGAACGACGTCTGAGTAATGGCAATGTGCTATTGCGCTTCGTTCGGTGAGTGAGAGAGCAGGAAGCCCAACTGGGTGGGGTTAAAAAAATTGATAATTATTTATATTATTTTGTTTATTTTATTTATTTAAAGAAAACACAGACACACACACACAGCACTAAGAAATTAATTCGTGTATAGCGGGGGATTTTACAAACACAATTAACAAACACAAATTACACCAAGACTCAAAATAGTAATTTGTGGATCACACAAAGCATTATCCTACTTGGAAATCAAACCCACAACAATTGGCGAAGTAAGTCGGTATCTTATCCACTACAGTCATTATATTGTAGTTAAATATTCTAACTATGATGCATTTATGAAGTGCTTTTTTTTCATTCGTTCGCTATGATACAAAATGTTAATTTTGCATTTTGTGGAGTTATGAGTTCGTTGGTTTATACTATCATGGTCAGCCCGAGTTGAATTGTAGCAATTCTACAATTCAGTTTCAAGATTTATGAATTTCATGAATAAATAAAACAGTACTAGCTTGGTAATGTACGTAGCTAATAATTTTTTATGTAATTAACTAGGCTATATTTCGGCAATACCTGACCTGGAATACATTTAGCCTTTTTGTATCATTTCTAACAAGTAAACGATACTTCAAGATGATCAGTTGAGTAATACAATTATACAGGGTGTCCCAAAATTCAACGATAAGCTGGCACCAGCAGGTGGACCTACATATGACTACTCGAGAACAGAAAAGAAAAAAATTCTACCTTGATTTTTTTTTTCATTACGACAAAAAAACCAAAATCTTTAAAAATGGACATCCTTTATTATATTATTAAGTGCTATTGCTACAGTTTTACAAGTAATTCTGTGATTTTTTTTGTATTGGCAAGGTAAGTAGCACTACTATCGATCACAACCATTAAAAATTCCAGAATATCTATAGTTTTTACACAAAAATCAATCAAAACTATGTTTTTTTCATAAATTATGTAAGATTTTGACTTTCAGCTCACTTTCACTCATCATAGTGAAAAAAAAAAGTATGGACACTACTGTGGCAAATAGTATTAAAAATTGGCGCAACTAACTACAATTCTAAAATGGTATAACATTCAAGGCAAACTAGCCACAAAAATATACTTAGGTGTACTATTTCAAAATAACAACCATATTTCGAAAATTGTTAGTGTTGATAGTAATCACTTTTACTAAGTAGCCAAAATGTTTTTATAGCAAGTTCCCAGAATTTGAATGAGACATGTGCGTAGTCCGTAGATCCACAGTCTGAATTATTTTATGGCGAAGCTCGTCCAAGGTTGCAATCGGTTTTGTGCAGACTCTGTCCTTTAGACAACCCCAATAGAAAAAGTCCAGGGGATTTAGATCGGGTGAACGGGGTGGCCACAAGATAGGACCAAGTCGCCCGATCCAACGCCCTGGGTACTCTTGGTCTAAGTACTCTCGCACAGGACGGGCATAGTGAGCTGGGCAACCATCGTTTTGAAACCACATGGTTTGCAAATCACTTAAGGGCACATCTTCTAATAATCCTGGCAACTCATTTTGTAAGAAGTTTAAATAACTATTGCCATCTATGTTTCCTTGTAACTCAAAGGGCCCTATCACTTTGCCATTTATTATGCCAGTCCATAGGTTAACCTTAAATTGGTATTGGGATTGTCTTCTCTCACCAGGTGCAGATTTTCATTGTTCCAGCTATGAAGATTGTGAAGATTTAAATATCCATCTTTCTTGCAGGTTGTTTCATCACGACGACGTGACGTTTTAAAATTCTATGTGCAGTACTTTTTGGGATTTCCGTTGCTGCTTGTACAGCACGTACAGAGGTAGTTGAATCGTTTTCTATTTCATTGAGAACTTCTTCATCGTGTTCCGATCTAGGTTTTCCAGCGTTTCGCCTGTCAGATGGTATACGACCCTCCGAAAAAGCTTGATACACGTTAATAAATACGCGATAATCCGGATACCTTTGAAGATTAGGGTACCTTGCTCTATATAATCTGCTAGCAGCGTTGGCATTGCATCGGCATTCTCCATAAATTAGGTGCATATTAGCGTATTCTAACGCTGTGTATGGTAGCGGCATGATGAATGCTAAACACTTGAAAATAAGGCAAAACTTCTTTAAAAAAAACACAAAATCACAGTCTAAAATAATGCCAAGTCAGGTCAATTTCCAGGTCACTTAATTCAATCCAAAAGTCGTCAGTACCAGAGCCACTTTAATTAAAACAGAACGGTGTGCAGTAAACAAAGAAGTAGAGCATACTGACTTGCTGTGCTGCTGAGGACATTAATTACTTCTCCACCTGCATTAATGTTACTAAACAATTAGCATCTATCTATCTCCCTCTAACGTATAATCTCTCTATCTCTGTCTAACTTATTTTATGGACTTATGGACTACGCACATGTCTCATTAAAATTCTGAGAACTTGCTACAAAAACATTTTGGCTACATAGTAAAAGTGATTACTATCAACACTAACAATTTTCGAAATATGGTTGTTATTTTGAAATAGTACACCTAAGTATATTTTTGTGGCTAGTTTGTCTAGAATGTTATACCATTTTAGAATTGTAGATAGATGCGCCAATTTTTAATACTATTTGCCACAGTAGCGTCCATACTTTTTTTTTTCACTATGATGAGTGAAAGTGAGCTGAAAGTCAAAATCTTACATAATTTATGAAAAAAACATAGTTTTGATTGATTTTTGTGTAAAAACTATAGATATTCTGGAATTTTTAATGGTTGTGATCGATAGTAGTGCTACTTACCTTGCCAATACAAAAAAAATCACAGAATTACTTGTAAAACTGTAGCAATAGCACTTAATAATATAATAAAGGATGTCCATTTTTAAAGATTTTGGTTTTTTTGTCGTATTGAAAAAAACAATCAAGGTAGAATTTTTTTCTTTTCTGTTCTCGAGTAGTCATATGTAGGTCCACCTGCTGGTGCCAGCTTATCGTTGAATTTTGGGACACCCTGTATATCATGAAAGCATGATAAAAACAGATTTACTTTTACATAGTTACGGATAGATTCAGCGATTTTATTTTTTGGTATATATGAATAACAATATATGTTTCCCTGTGGTGACACAGTAAGAATACAATTCACCACTCCCTATCTTACGTGAGTGATCGTAGGAGACGACTAAGAGATATTAAAAACATGTAACATCTATGCAAGAGATGGAAAACTCGAAACAAAACCCTATACCAACATGTTTGACCAGCGTGGTATAGTAGGTTAATTTCCCTCCTATTACGAAGGAGGCCCGAGCCCGACAGTGGGACATATGGGCTGTGATGATGATGATGTATATCATCATCATCACATGACTAAATTAATATTAAACAAATTTTATTATTTTAGTCTTTGACTACTACGATCTACTCTTTAATATCCAACCAACTGTGTTTTAATAAAGATCTGGCGTTAGAATCATCATCATCATCATAGCCCATATATGTCCCACTGTTGGGCTCGGGCCTCCTCCGTAATGGGAGGGAAATTAACCTATTATATCGCAATGGTCAGACGTGTTGGTATAGGGATTTGTTTTGACTTTTCCTTCTCTTGCATAGATGTTATATGCGTTTTATATCCTTTAGACGTCTCGCACGATCACCCACGGGTAAGATAGGGGGTGGTGAATTGTATTCTTACTCCGTCACCACACGGATAACTAGACGGAGACCACACGGCGTTAGAATACCTTACTATATTTTAGTAATAAAATAAATTCATATGTTAATATGTCTGCGATAAAATTCTTCAATTTGGGTAGGGTACTAAATTTGCATTGCACAGAGAGGATGATACTCATAAACTAAATTTTTTGATATGAAATAGGAATATATCTTATTTATCCTTGCGTATATAGCACGATAAAATTTCGGCTTCGGAGCAAAATATTTCATATAAACGTATATATTAAGGTTCTATATACCATACATCAGAATATTGTAACGATTTTGTATCTTAATTAAAGCATTTTTGTGCTATTATTCGGAAATATTTTTTTGAGTTTACTCCTTAAGAATCGATTTTCATATAAGGCGCCCGGTATGAGAAAAATTTGAGGAGTAAAATCTAGTGATTGATTGACCTCGTTACGTTTTTGGTGCGCAACCTATTCTGCGCACCTTTCACTTTCTGACGTGAGATAATACTTCACTGAACAGTTTTAATAAATGTAAATAAAAATATATATATTATTTTTAGTCAAATGAGCTTGTTCTGCGCCTGTTTTCATAATCGTACTTAAGGAGTAAAGTCGTCGTCGTCGTCGTCGTCAGTCGTGCGTCAGAACTGACACACACACTTTTTTCGTAAGAATTATTATTTAGTCAATAACACGACCCAGTATGCCAATACGCGTAATATATATTTTCAGATTGCCAATTAAAAAATTAATAATCATTGAGTAAATTAATAATGACACAAATTATTTTAAAATTTGTTTGCTAATTTTGGTCAACATTTTTATATGTACTTTCAACATTGATGCTGAAATCCCTGACCATATTCTCTCAAAAAATTACAGATACAAAGTACTTATAAATAAGCTACAATGGATTATAGAAAATCAAGAATAACATATATAATATCTTATACACTTACTTATACTTAACTACAAAATTTAAACTAATATTTTTCAAGAAAATATACTTGCTGTCAATGGTTATAAGTTATTGCATTAACTACCAGAAAAGTTCAGCCCTAAAAGATGAGTATGTAAGATTTTATAGAATCATATTTATATAAGTGATAAGTTATCGCATTAACTACCAGAGAAGTTCAGCTCTGAAAGATAATAAGTCTATAAGATTTTATAGAATTATATAAAATGGACTTAATGAAATTTCAACCTCAGTCGATTCAGCCAGTTGCAAAATATAACGAAACTTAAAGTTATATAAATTTTATACCAGTAGTAATTTCCTTTTTTGGATGTAAGCCAGGATTTCAAAGCAATCTGATACGAAGCAATCTGAGTAAAAATATGATATTCTTTATTTTTATTTACCATGTACTTTTTTTTTTAATTTAAATTACATTATTAGACTGCACAGATGGCGTAGTGGTTAAGAGACCGACCTTCCGTGCCAGTGCCGTGGGTACGATTCCTACCCAGGACATTACTTTGTGCGATTCACAAAGTGTTGTTCTGAGTCTGGGTGTAATTTGTCTGTGTTAATTGTATGTTTGTAAAGTCCCCCGCAATACAAGGTTTATTTCCTTCGTGCAGGGTGGTGTCCTTTAAAAAAAACGAGAGGTGTCAAGGGACACCCGGATGGAACGAAGTTCTATTTTAATTATACAATTTTTTTCTGCCTTAAGTGATTTTTATCGTTATATTTCAGCCAATTTGCAAAATATCTTTATAAATTATAGCCTAGGTATTATTCTGATGTGCAAGCTATAATACTATAAAGTTTCATCAAAATCCATTCGGTAGTTTTTACGTGAAAGAGCAACAAACATGTTCACATCCATACATTATTACAAACTTTCACGTTTATAATATTAATAATAGGATAGGATAGGATAATAGATATAATATAATTAATCCGTGTGGTGACGGAGTAAGAATACTATTCACCACCCCATGTCATACCCGTGGGTGATCGTACGAGACGACTAAGGGATATATAATGCACATAACATCTGTGCGAGAGAAGGAAAACTCGAAACAAAACCCTATACCAACACGTCTGACTAGCGCGGTATAGTAGGTTAATTTCCCTCCCATTACGGAGGAGGCTCGAGCCCAATAGTGGGACATTTATGGGCTGTGATGATGATGATGAATAGGATAGGATATACAATTCCATTAGACTACCAAAACTTTTGGGCCCCTGAGCTCGAACGCGAGCCGGCCGCGCGGCGACACGAAATTAATTTCGTTGCGCATTATTTTGATTTTGCTATATCTCTTAAGGTATTGATTTAATTTGCATGGCCTGAAGGAAAAAAATTATGTTCATGAAATGCTCAAGCCAACTAATGTATTTAAAATGATAAGGATTAATACAATATTTGTGTTAATAGCTTTTCAATTATCGTTTTATAATAGGCCATTGTTTAAAGTATTAAAATGGATATAGTATGTTATCCTTAAGAGATAGACATATACCATCGCGGACTTTTGTGTAGGCCTTTTTAAGGTGTATAATACTGTAGTACTTTATTTTGATCTATTTCGTAGGGTTCAGCCAGCGTTTGCAATGTAAGCGCAAAATAATGTGTTCATTTACGACATCACATTAGAAACCTCTAAAATTATCAGTGTTTCTCTACTACATTATGCATATGTTATACATATAAACCTTCCTCTTGAATCACTCTATAAAAAAACCGCATCAATATCCGTTACGTAGTTTTAAAGATTTAAGCATAAATAGGGATATAGGGACAGAGAAAGCGACTTTGTTTTATGTTGTGTCGTTACAACTTTGTTATGTCGTGACAACTTTTGGTCTTAATTTTTCCGTCTAGCCCCGTTTCGCAACGCGTGACAAGGAACTTCGTTCCAAAAAAAAAATTACGGAAACCAAGAAAGGAATGGATAATAATAATAACATAATATTTCTATACAATGCTTTTAATATATTTTAATGATGTTAGATAATGTTCTCATAACGAACAAATTATGTGACAGATGTCATAGCAAAAACAAAAGAGTGTCGTGTTAGTCAACTCGACGCTAGCATACGGGGGTTATAGGGAGGCCTACATTTGTTTTTGATTAAACAAATTGTCCGCATAGTTTATTGGTCCCCCGCGCAATCTCCCGCTCTTAGTGCGACTTCTGCAACATAACTATACACATGAAACGTTTTCGTTTGGGTTTATAGCAAAAATTGTTGTTTATAGCATTGGGTTTTCGTGTGTAATAGAGTGAAACAAATATCGTACACGTTGGAAATAAGAAACAGGTAGCTGAAAATATATTAAATAAAAATTGATTGTTGTAAAAAAAAATAGTAATAAATATTATATTATGATACACTAGCTTCTGCCCGCGGCTTCGCCCGCGTAAAAGGTTACTTTCCTAAAATTTTTATTTCTATTTTTATTTTAACCCTTAAGGGTAAATTTTTACGAAATTTTAATGTCATATTTATTGGAGTTTACTCCTTAAGAATCGATTTTCATATAAGGCGCCCGGTATAAGAAAAATTTGAGGAGTAAATCGAGTGATCGAATGGCCTCGTTACGTTTTTGGTGCGCAACCTATTCTGCGCACCTTTCACTTTCTGACGTGAGATAATACTTCACTGAACAGTTTAGTTTAGTATTATTTTTAGTCAAATGAGCTTTTTTTGCGCCTATTTTGATAATCGTACTTAAGGAGTAAACTCCAGTCGTGTGTCGGAGCTGACACACACACTTTTTTTTTTATATCTAATCAATAGCCTAAAAATAAGTTTCAAGCTTCTGGCTTTAAAAATGGCTATAATTTCTTACAACCTTTCATCCCCATTTAGATAGGTTCAGTAGTTTTGGCGTGAAAGAGCAACAGACAGACAGAGTTACTTTCGCATTTATAATATTAGTAAGGATTTACATTTGCCGACATATAATTTTCCCTATGGTGACATAGTAAGAAGTTGATAATGAATTTGAAAATTCAGCACCTTCTTTCTCTTGTCCGTGGATGGCGTAAAAGACGACTGTAAGAGAAGAAAAACTCGAGCTTAAACCATATACCAATTTGTTTGACTAGCATAGTCTATTTCTCACTTATTGTGAAGGAAACCCGAGCACAACAATGGGGTGTATATAAGCTGAGAAGAAGATTACTTATAAGGCGTAACAGTTTAACATTATTTGTGTCTATTAATTTCACATTTTATGTAATTGAAATTGCGATATAATTAGAAAAATCGACCGGGATCGATTTTTCTAATCCCGGGATTTCGGGATTATCTATAGTTAATCCCGGGATTGTATTGGTAATGGATAATGATAACAAAAAGTCAGTAAACATATCAAAATAAATTTTTGAGAACATAGAATATTTAAGAACATATACACATACATATTTAAGACATAGAATATAGATTGACTGAAATATGAATTGACATTTACAATACAATATAATTATTATACTAACCGCACTGACATGAATAATATGGATACTAACCAATGTCAATTTTATTATTTATTATTAATATTACTAACAATTAAAATCATTGTGACATTTAATGGACTCAAAATAGTGTTATTAATTGAATATAATATTATTGTGACATTTAATTAATTGAATATGATATTGTTAACAATTGAAATAATTGTGACGCTTAATTCAATGATTATATATAACTATTTGCACGCCCTGCTGGGCAGAATATGATGTACCTAAATCTAAATGTAACACCTGTTTATACCATATTTGAGCAAATAAAATAAATTGAATTGAATTGAATTGAATTAAGTTTTAAATCTCCAAAAAGACGATTAAACAAAATTATATTTTTTTTTATAAACTTACTTCTTATGAAATAACCAAACTAGGCACTTCTGTAAATAATTTATGAAACCAACAATAAACTTCAAAAAATCATCACTTCTTTCTACTTACGTTTATGGGTACCTATATTTTAAATTAAATTGACCAGAAACTTTATAAATTACTTGTTTAAACTACGAAAATTAAATCATTAATGCATTCTTGCTTTATAATAATTTGATTATCACCAATTAACAAAAAAAAATATCAATACTTTTACGCATAATCCGGTCGTTAACAAAAACAAATGAAATTACTTAGTATGAATCAATTAATAATATGTATATTCTATGTGAAATCGGCCGTGTAAACAAGGTGGCTGTTAAAACGTCAAATCAAGGTAAGTGCGTTTCGTCTCGCGCACATTTTTATTGACTAATTTAAAAAAAATGTATCAAACCCCGAAAAGACCGGGATTCATTAAATTTGATCCCGAAATTTTCGGGACTAAAATATGACCGGGATCCCGGATCTCGGGATCGAATCCTCTAGATATAATCATTTTAGTGTCAATACCTGGCATCAAGTGCCAGGTGATGCCTTAAAAAAATCTCTCCTGGGCAATTTATAACACCAAATGCGATCTTAAAATCTCTTAAATGCTTTGTGATTATAAAATTATCATACCCTTGAGGATGTTGATGTCTAACAGTGTACGTCAAAAAAAAGACAGATGGATGAATTGTAATACCTATTTTATAATTTCTATTTCAAGACTATACTTATACTATTAAAAATTGCCTGATTCAATTGGCAAATATCGAGTAAATTTTCAGTAAATTCTAAGAATATTTTTTTACTTTAATAAGTATTTCAACCTTGGAGCTTATAATCGACTATCCCGTGCTTCTACCATTGATCAACGAGGTAATATAGAATACATGAGTTGAATACGTTTGAAATTTAACAATATTTCATTATAAACTCGGGTTAAATCGAATGAGCATTGTATGCAGCCGACAAGTACTATAATAAACCCTGTCCGTTCAACAAACATTTTTTTTTTTTTTTTTTTTTTTTTTTTTTTTTTATTGGTGGGCTATGGGTGCGTCTCGCCCCGCTGAATCGGTCCGGGGTGACGGAAAGGCGGCGCGTGACCCCATAGACCCACCGTAAAACCTTCTCTCTTCGCCGTGCGAGCGGACCACCGGTACTCGATTTTAACTTCGGTGGCCTGCCCGGCGGTTTACCCTCGCGGGTTCCTCTCGTCGACGCCCCGACAGATTTCGCCGTCGGGGCGTCGCCCTCACGCGGTGGCCTCACGTCGGGTGACCGGACAATTCCCCGGTCCGATCACCCGAGGCCTCGGTTAGGGCGGCATCAGGCGCAGGTATTCGCGCCTGCGCCGCCCCGGCCGCTGACGGCGGCCCGGGTCGCGGGATTCCTCCCGGACTCGTTCCGCCGCCTCCTTCTGCGAGATGACAGCCTCGCAGAAGGCGGCGACCGCGTCCCAGGTCCGTTCAACAAACATAGCTTGCTGAAACTATTATATAGAATACTCAAAGCATTCTACTAATATCATTAAATTCACAGTTTGTGAGGATGTATATATATTTAATGCAATTTAATGTAAGTGTTATTCAAGGTATTTTAATAAAACGTTACAGTGATATAGATTACATATAAGAATAATACAGGGTAACTTTATTATACAGGGCGGAAGTGGACCGCTCTCGAAAACAAAGATAGGGATCCTACTAGTTTTACTTGTGATTATAGGCTAGAAAAAAAAATCGATTCGGAAGAAAAAAAGATTTTTTTTTCACCACGCGAGGTCGTTAACTCTGGAACATATGATCGTGAATTTTGAATAGATTACGTCTTTTCTCATCTGAGTAAAGTTACATATTTTTTATGGAATTATCGTTACATGACACTGTCCTAATACGATGGAATGTGAAAAAAATTAAAATGCCTTGCGAAAAAAAAAAATTCATCCGAATTATTTTTTTTTTCTAGCCCATCATCACAAGTAGGACTAGTAGGATCCCTTGTCTTTGTTTTCAGGAGCGGTCCACTTCCACCGTGTATAATTCTCTTGTAAGTGTATATGTGACTAAACTACTTAAATGACTGGATAAAGTTTGATGAATATTTTTGAGTATATTAAACGAGTCTCTGAATGGTTTAGATTCAGAATTGGAATTTTATTTTGTTAGATCTTTACCTAACATATTTTGTGTCATAAAACTACTTTTACGGATTCTATAGATTTTGTATTTGATTTTTAATTTCTCGACGTTTCGAACACTTTAACAGTGATCATGGTCACGGGAGGACTGTGTAATACTCGCGTAAACATTAAAAACCATTGTGTTGTGTCAGTTTGTAGGTTATAAATGCAAAATACATCGTATCGTATGCGGGTCAAGAAAATGTCTGACATCTTATGGCTATCTTGACATATATCGATTATGTAGTCAAAGTTCAACTTAGCTAGTAATATTGACAAGATTAGATTTTGTTGAATTCCTTATTAATATTATAAATTGCGAAAGTATCTCTGTCTGTGTCTGTCTGTCGCTCTTTCACGCCAAAACTACTGAACCGATCTAAATAAAATTTGGTATACAGATAGTCTAGAGCCTGATAAAGGACTTAAGCTACTTTTTAATGCAAAAAGGGTTGTAAAGGAGGATGAAAATTTGAAGGGATTATTGTCAATTTTAAATCCAGAAGCTTGTAACTTATTTTTAGGCTATTGATTAGATATAAATAAATATGACCTTAAAATTACGTAAAAA
The DNA here is from genome assembly GCA_905163515.2 of Lymantria monacha. Taxonomy (NCBI): domain Eukaryota; kingdom Metazoa; phylum Arthropoda; class Insecta; order Lepidoptera; family Erebidae; genus Lymantria; species Lymantria monacha. The sequence continues at coordinate 24,269,673 of LR991082.1, forward strand.
AAATACCTTTAAGGTGTAAAATAAAAATAGGGAATGAAAAACTTTAGGAAGGTTACCTTTTACGCGGGCGAAGCCGCAGCCAGAAGCTAGGTTTAATAAAGGCGATTTATTTGCATTAGATGGTATATGCGTTTATTAATAGTAAAAATTGCCAATTCTAACTTATCTTAATGTTGAGGGAAAACATCGCTAAAAGGTTTAAATGTTTATGATATTTCTAAAGAATTGTCTCGATCCGTCTCCCATCTATCGTCGGACTTAGGCCTCATACAAAGGGGATAATTCAATAAATGCAACGCTTTGTACACGGGTAGGTGATTGCAGTTGATGTTATAAGTTCAGACGATCCTTCATCCAGTTTTTATTGAATCCCACGGAACAGAATGAGCTAGTGAAAGATTATTTTTAACCGTCACCACACAAGAAAGAACAGAAAAATAATGACAATAAACAATTTATTTAGCTTATTTTTTTATTATGTTTAAGAAAGACAGCAAAGAAAAAAAAGAAAAGAAATAATCCTTGTATTGCGAGGACTTTACAACCACAATTAACGGACACAAATACACTCAGACTCAGAACAACAGTTTGCGAATCGCACAAGGTGTGCACGGGAATCGAACCCACGACACCACCACTATAGATGTATCTTAACCATTGCGCTATCGTGCATTTTAATTTCATAAATTAAACAAGAGAGCAGACGATACTGCGAGTGAAGTTTAGTGGTACATAAAATATATGGCATGCATATTAAGGTTTATGCAATATACCATTACAGAGAAGCAGGAGTGTTTTAGTGATATCCTATAAAATCAATATCGTAGGTACTTTACATCGAACATGGTTGCCATTTTACTAACAGTGTTGCATCAGCCAAATGTGTATGTTTTGTATATTTTGTATACTTCTAATGAAATTTTCATTACTAATAAATTCATATATCCATAAATTTTATTTTAAGCTCACGCCTTTGTTAGGTTTTTTTTTGTAAATAAAATAAGATATTTTCTCTTTATAATATTAATGTAAATAAATTCTATATATCTGATGACATCGGATAGGATCGAGTGGAAGAAAAGGACATATTGCGTTGACCCCAAGTAATTGGGATAAGAGCAGGGTAATGACGCTTTTGAAAGAGAAAGAAAAAGAAAGAAATTTAAAACACTGTCATTTCACTAGTAGTATATAATAATAGATAATGAAACAAGAATACAAATTATCATCAGAAAGAAAGGCGTTTACCATAATAATCATAGATGATTAAGAAATGACATCACCGCAATAGAGAGAAAATAGAAATAAAAGCTTTGCTAAACTTTATATCTGCGTGAAAATAACGGTCATTTTCCCTATCATTATGAAGATAATTGTCTCTAATATGACGTATATGAAGCTGAAGAACGACGAGAAAAACTCAGGAGCTGAAGTTTCACTCTTGTGCTTGATATATAGAATTTATTAACATCAATATTATAAATAGAAAATATCTTATTTTATTTACAAAAAAAATCATTTTTGTAATAAATTAAAAAGAAAAAAATATGTAAATTAAATGAATAAGGACTCTTGTGAATTAGAAACATGAGACACTTAAAATAAAATATAAACACGATATAATTCTTAAATAATTATAATTCTTAAATAACTAATGCGCTCGAAATGTGATGTCTACGGAAAATCTGTGGAGTTAGGCTGACCGACCGCATTCGCAACGACGACGTAAGAGAGCGAGTAGGTATGAAAGAGAGTATTGGTGTAAAGATGCCAAAGGGAATGCTCCGATGGTTTGGACATGTGGAAAGAATGCCGAACGAACGTCTGGTTAAGAAGATATACAATAAGAAGTAGATATACAATGCGAAAGTGGAAGGATGTAGGTACCGGTGGAGACCGAGACTCACCTACCTAGACCAGATTGGTCACGTACTGAAGGAAGGTGGAGTCAAGAGTCTCCAAAACCAGCGAGCGTGTATGAATAGAATTATGAATGTCGAGGAAGCGAGTGAAGTATGCAAGGATAGAGTTGTCTGGCACTTTTTTCTCTCTGCCTACCCTGCAATGGATATGGCGTGATGATATGTATGTATGTATAATTCTTAAAATATTTTTTTATCATAAGCGTATACTTACCGTTTGTATCTACTCGCGTAAACATTGGTAATCATTCCACGTGTACAATATAAGAATTCTACATTATCCTCAATTTCAATGGCATATCAATAAAATATCCAATAAATATGAAACGCATATTACCCGAAGATGGAACCGGGCCATTTCAGGACAGGAAGCAATAAAGGCTTTAACTAACAATATCTCGCAGAGGCCTGTCTGTACCCTACCTTCGGTTAGGCTATGCTTGCTCGATAAAATTATTATTGCACCTGACATGCGTACCAATACATTCAAGCGCAGATCTCAATCCTTTAGAATAGACAGTATTAGTTTCATCTTTTGTTAAATTAATTAAAAAAGTATCCGTAAATTTAAATTTGTCTATACTTAGAATATATATTATTTTATTACCTAATTTCAATACATTTTGCAAATTAATACCTGTCTAGCATTTATTACATAAAGAATTACTAATTATATATATGAATAATTTCCTTAACACATCAATTAACTGGTTGTTTATTCAGTAATAAACTCCAAATTTTTAATTAAACAAGTCTGATATATTACACTAAGCATCAAGGGTCAAGATATTTAAAAGTATTAATGCCTCATATTAGTCAATATTACGATTTTATACATAATTAAGTTCTTTCGTGTGGTGACGGAGTAAGAATACTATTCACCACCCCATATCTTACCCGTGGGTGATCGTACGAAACGACTAAGGGATATAAGACGCATATAACATCTATGCGAGAGAAGGAAAACTCGAAACAAAACCCTACACAACACGTCTGACCAGCGCGGTATAGTAGGTTAATTTCCCACACATTACGGAAGAGGCCCGAGGCCCGGGCTGTGATGATGATGATGATACATAATTAAGAACGAAGTTACTGAAAAAGCTAGTATTATTATTAAATGGATGAATGAGATGATAAGTTTAATATTCACTTTAGTTTTTAATTACGTAATTTTCATTTTTTTATTTATATAAGGCTCATCTACGTCATAAGCACTAACATGCTAAAAACATTCCAGTGCCCTAAAACTAGTGGTTATATTAATTATAGACATGTACAACACATTAAGGAATATATTACTATGCGTAAATTAAGGTTAGAGATAAAAGAAAAGAATTAATTAATTATTTAATAAATAAAATAACAAGTAGAAATAATTAGAAGGTAAGTAAAATCTAAGATAAGTAGTATATAGAAAAATAATTTATAATATAAGTAAGATGTAAGTAATGGGTAAAATTAGCGACTAGAATATGTAAAACATGCATAATATTATAAAAATAAAATAAACCATATTTCCTAACTAACCAATGAAGTGAACGTGTAAAAGATATAGCAATAGTACTAATGATAAAATATTATGAACTTAGAATTTTTATTTTTATTTTACGTTATAATACATAAAATAAATTTAATGGTGAGCAAGTATTTTATACAACTTTTACGTATGTTCAGGCCTAACTACTCTTTAAAACTATTTCATTAACTTCGACTTTAATATATATTTACTGCGTATTGTTCGACGAGCGAGAGAACTGGAGGGGCAAACTTCTTTTTCATGCTTCCCTGTTCTCATTCTAATTCTTCTTAGGAGAAAGGAGAAAAATTGAATATTCTATAGGAGAAAAATAGAATAATAAATAAGAGAGAAATAAAAACAGTTGAGAGATAGGTGAGTAGATGTCTATTATAGGTGCAGGCACCTACGATAGACAGCGGCTCAGCTATTTCTCTGTTATTATTGAGATCTATGGACAGCAGTTATCACTTATCGTGAAGTGGACTAATTGCTCACCAATTTACTCAATTCATCGAAAACAATAACGAATAAAATTCACCTTTGTTGACTGCTTCAACCTTTTTTTTTATAATTAAAATTAAATTTTAATTTTCGAAGTAAAGACGACGGTATTATTCTTAACAGCGTCGTAAGTCATCTGTTGTATAAAGTAGTGTCATGTATCAAGTAGTCATCGCGTGAGCAAATAGCATTAGACGCGTAGAACGAACCCTTTGGTGTTATTTATCGAGTAGCGCAGCAGGCGCAGGGTTAGATCCCTAGTTTACTGACTTTCGTAATAATGTGACACAAATATAATAGCAATTTGTACACGCAAACTACGTTTTAATATTATATGATATTTGGCTATAGTACATAAATCTTTTCTTTTTGGCTTGTGGCCTAATATAAATATAAAATCTTATCATTTTTCCTTATTATATTATATATATTATTTATCGTATGAGACGATTACAGAATAATATGTAATATTACCCTTCTCGGATAATATATTATTCTATTTTTCTCGTTAAAAGATTATATCATGACAAGAGAAAGACATCTTATTAAAACAATACTTTATACTAATATTTATAGCCAGCTTATTTTAGTAAATTTATTAATTAATATATACGTTATAAAGAGAACAAGGATAAATCTCAAATTTATTGTGAAGATATTTTTATTTAAACATACAGTACGTTACGTGCAAATTTTACTAAGTAATATACTGTTTAAAATTAAAGTAAATTTTCTATCTTCTAGTATAATAAAATATAAACATAACAAGCAAAGTCATATAAAAGTATTTTTTAGAATTAATTTGCATTAATATAAATTGACGCTAATAAAAAACACAAGACCAATAAGAAAATAATATATAATAAAATCTTTGATTTTTATCTTATGTTATTATTTTTACCTATTTTTATTTCTTATCTTATATTTTTTTTTTATAAAAATAATTATCTTTGAAAAGTTAGGCTCAATTTTAAGAAATTTGTAATATGATAAATTTTTAATACAAATTTTCGTATAAAATTAAAACTTAAGTAATCTAAGAACTCCAACACCGCCGAGTAAGCCCTTGAATAATAATGTCATTGCTTTGCTAATTTGCTTATATTCAAAATTTTGTCATTCAACTATGTCGTCGATGCTTTGAAAAATAATTTTAAAATAAAATGAGCTTGGATTTATATTTAAAATGTGATTATGGAACTATTGCATCTAAGTTTTTATAATAAATGGTAATATCAATAGAATAATGTAGATGTAATCGTAGTGAATTAGGGTTGGGACGATGGCATTAAAAATTAACGGGTCATGTTTCTGATGACAAATCAATACTTGGTCTGAACAAGTATAAAATGTCTCAGAGGGCTTGGTCGTTATTTATATTTTTATATTGACTATAAAAATAAAAAAAGATAATTTATATGATGTTTATAAAGTTTTGTTATTTCTACAAAAATGTTATACTTTACCAAGCAAAGGAGTTTGGATAGGAAAAAGAAAGTGTCATTTGGCGGTCTTGTATTATATTCAATATCTTAAAGTTTTAATGTGTTATATTTAATAATTTTGATGGCAATTTGAAGTGAAAGCTTCTTTAGCGGCGTTGTGCACTTTTTTGGGATGGGTAACAATGTTAAACTCACGTCAGGACACGTGACCTGATTGAAAATGCGTAAGATAGAGGGAGAGTAGTAGGTAAGTAGGACCGTAGGAGAGGAAGTAATATAATATGTTTATAATATAATATATTTAATATATGTATTTACTGTATGGTCACACCCATACATACTCCCTGGCTTGTTATTTTTTTGTATGTTCTTTTTATTTCATAGGTTTAAGTTTTCACTTCTGTTGGCAGTTCTCGTGGCTGCTTTGTGTGTTTTATGTAACTGATGTGCAGAAAGTACTAAGGTGTAGTGAATATAATATATAAAGTGCTTTGCATAAGTTTTTTTTTCATTATAATTTCCAGGAGATACCATTAATAGCGTTGACATGGCGCTGTTGAAAGCGATGATTTGACTAACTGACGGACAATGACTTTAAGTTAAGTGTTAATTTGTTAATAAAGATCGGCTAAAAGGTCTTAGTACCCAAGTGATAAACTCCAAAAAGAAACAAATACTACACAGAAAGGGTAATTTTGTATCATAAGTTATCTCAATAAAGACAATAGATATTGGTACATAATTACTTAAAATGGATCAAAAGGTCAATTAATAAAACTATGTTAAAGGGTTGGTTCAAAGGCGATCTTAAATTATAACTTTGTTCAATTCGCGCCATGTTGTTTCAATATCGTAAATATATCGTGATTTAATTACGTTCTACCTTTAATTGGTGCTTCGCACGCACAAGCTTCGTCTTATATATACGTGTTATGACAAAACAACGGTGTATAATATGTGGAGCTATTAGCAACCTCATGACACAGATTGTTATAATAATTCAGTAAATTTAGTTTTAAATGTATACGCGCCTACAATACATTTATTGTTATTATAAAGTTGGAGACTTTTTTGCTTTTTTCGAACGTAACAATCTTATGTACTACCACTTGGACTCTAAAAATATGATTTTGAAAATCGAGAAAGGAAAAAGACTAGGCTATGTATAATGATGCGACAAACAGGAGCAAAGCAGTGTGTACGAGTATATTAGTTAACAAACTAGATATTATTTGGTAACAATGCGATATCGTGCATCATTAGTTCTTCGCAATGGCCACTGTCATGGCAACTGCTGAGCTAACAAAAATTATGATGAATTCATTATTTTTTTTAAATATGAGCAATAATGGCAAATGACAAGCAGCATACTTGCTTTAAGTGTTACAACCGCTCATGGACCTTACATTAAGGGATACAGCTAGGCTGCTGCCCACCAACTCAAACTTACGTTGGACTGCCGGTTCTCTCGTTCACCAAATGAATCGCAATACCACATTGCCAATTCTAGGACGTCGATTTTCTACGAGAGTGTGGTACTAGTCTGGACCGACCAGCCCGCGATTGTGAACAAAAATCTGTCAGTGGTGTAGCTCTACAACTACCTATAAATCAAATGTCAAGAAAACATACGGATATGGATATTATTATTGTTAATATCGTTACTAATGCCACAGGACGACGTGGGTGTTAAAACAAGATAATAAAATTAAATAAGTATGATTGAGAATAAAAAGTAAATCCCCTGTAATCTTGAAATAGCGGCCATATTAACCTAGTGTGATGATCTTTTTTATTGTTTTCTATTCTTTAAGCCCTTTCTTTAGTGTGGGTATAGCTTACTATACCCGTTGCGTTGCGTGGCGTTGAAAAGAAAAATGCAAGCCGCCATCTTGTAACGGCAGCCATATTAGAACTAGCCACCGAAGCTAAAATCGAGTACCGGTGGTCCGCTCGCACGGCGAAGAGAGAAGGTTTTACGGTGGGTCTATGGGGTCACGCGCCGCCTTTCCGTCACCCCGGACCGATTCAGCGGGGCGAGACGCACCCATAGCCCACCAAAAAAAAAAAAAAAAAAAGCCATATTAGAACTATTATGGTATTGAGTATTGTACATTGCACTGTCATCGCAACTAAAGGTATGTACAAAACTTTAATTCAATCACACACCGAAAACGATGTAAGATTTAATTAGACACAGACAGACACCGGGGCTGGTGAAACTGAAAAAAAAATTTCTAAAAAAAATCTATTATAGCGCATGATTTGTATGCAAATTAAAAGAAATTCATGTTAGAACCTGAAACGTAAATGGAGCTTTTTTCTTTAATGAACTAATGATCCGTAATTGTGGGCAATTTCAAGTCGGATAGGGAAATACTGAAATGCGAACTTGCATTTCTTGAAGCTGAAAGCAAAAGCCACTCACCTTAACTAATTGCTTATAATGCACTCGTTATTCCAGTTTCTTAGAAATATTTTAAAGTTAAAACAGATAAAATAAATGTGATTTTAAATTGCTTCGAACAAAAGACTAAATCTAACAAAGGAATAAAAAAATGCTTATGTTTTTAGTTCTTATTTTAAAAATGGAGAAAAAAAATAAACTTACTAATGTGATCTTTTTTTTTTATTAAAAAAGTTACCATCACACTATTTTACAGATGCTAAGGAAATGGCAACGCGATTCTAAAAAAATCTGTAAACAGTGATTAACTTGCAGACGAAATCCAGATGCAGGTAACATCCAAGTCTACTCACTCAATCATTTTCTTTAAAAATAAGTAAAGCTGTACAGAACGTAGTAACAGATTGTAGCTAACTAGAATATCTTTCGGGTAACAACTTAGAATTCCTATTCTACTGAATTGTATACTTGCAATTTGTCAGAAGTGTTCTTTTCTTTCTCTTGTAGAGGTATCGACTTAGTAATACTCAACGGAGTTCGTGACGAGAAAAAGAGTGCCAATATTTTAAAGTCTGCTTCGTGGTACGTTTTCTAAATATATATGATAAGAAAACATAATGTAGAGCTTACAAATACTGGCTTTGACAACGCAAGATTAAGTATAAGATTTTCTAAAATATGAAACTTAATCTCTTTAGAGAGTAAACGCTAAGCCATTTCATAGTCAGCTTATCTAGTCAGCTTACCGAGACGGATAGATGTGTATGTCATGTCTTCATGTTAGTTGCAAAAGCATTGACTGCATAAGCGATGAGTTTATTTAGGTGGATATCTGGGATGACGGAACGGCTTATTATCGTTTTATATTAGAAGAAATCTGAAACTAGCATCAAGAACGCATAAGTTTTGAAATTTAAAAGATCTGTCATGATTTGGAAATGTAATGAAACGCGACAAAAATAAAATTCGTAGGTGAATTCTACATATATTATGAATAAAGAGGAAAATAATATTTTTCTTATCCACTAGAATAAGATGTAATTGATGCTTATAAAAATAGGAGAAAAGTGGTATCTGTTCACAGGCACAAGATTTTATTCGCATGAGATCATTTGGATTGAGGATGAAAGGACAGAGACCTAGTGTTAGAAAATTTAAGATCCAATGGTTTCCTTCAGAGCTAATATCGTAAACGATTTTGTATTTGTGTTTGGTATATAGAGACAATAAAGATATGTAAATCCATTTCGTAATGAGTGAGAACCATTTTAATGGTGATTGAATATATATAATAATGAAATTGAAACATTTTTTTCTTTTTGGATAGAAAGGGTGATGATGTTTTGCGAGTTAAATAAGTGGAAAATATATAAATATGATGAAAAATGATTTAATCTGTAGTTGATTTAATTAATCATTATCATTCTATCCGATCCTAGTTACTTGACGTGGATGCTATTTATGCTCTGTATCTATTGTATATATTACAAAATTTTGTCAATAGTTTTATAACTGTTGACTGCCTGACGTCCACCTTCTTTGAGAATATTATTGTTGACTAGACGGCATCAAACGAAGTTAACCTAGGTCCATGTAAAGCTCGCACGGCGAAGAGAGGTGTTTGTAGGGTGGGTCCATGTGGTTGCGCGCCGCCTCTTTTGTCGCCCCGGATCGATTCGTTGGGGCGCGACCACGTCCATGGTCCACCCTGCAGGGAAAAATAAAAAGTCCATGTAAAGCTATTAGTCATCTTTTAGCATTATACAGAAAACTCCATAAATTTATTTAAGAAATATATTATAAAACTAGCTTTCGCCCGCGACTTCGCCCCACGCAGAAGTCATCTCTGACAGAGTTAAATAGAAAAAGCAATGCAAGGTGTTGAAAGTTTATCGCTAGGACGATGATTAACAGCGTTAGAAACTGGGATGCGGTCGCCGCCTTCTGCGAATTAGTTATGTAACGCAATTAGGCAGTAGGGTGGGTCCGAGAGAAAATACTCTACGTTGACACGCTCTACCGTCGGTGCTTTGGGCGGCGCAAGCGTGAGTACCTGTATTGAGGTTCACTGCATGAGGGCTTCGAATCGAGATGATACCCGGTTGCGATGGCCCGCCTGCATAATGTAGATGTACGTGTACAGCGCGCTATGGGGTCACGCGTCACCTCGGACGAATTGGGTGCGGTGTGTCCATATACCATAGCCGGTCACTAAAGAAAAGGTTGATCAAAGTTCTATTCATTCTAAAAATTATATTGCTTTTAATATACTATTTACGGTATGACCATGGGTTAAAAATATAATTATCGCCACCCTTTATTTGACTGTTTTGTTTCACCAGCAGAGTTGCGACCTCGTTAGATATGATTTATTATTTGAGTTATAGAGTGAACATTTTTGAAGCTAAACTTAACCTGTATCTTAAGCCCTTAGGCAAGAACCTATTGTCGTCTACTATGTGTGTCGTGTGAGCTCTCACGCTGGCACTGATCGCCACGACGGCACTGGTGCGGGGTTGATGGAGAGGGAGAAAGAAACACGTGTTTATTTATTTAAACCGAAAAATATTTGTACGTAATTTGAAAAGAATCAATAAAGGAATTTTCTTCCCACACACAATTTGCCACTTTGTTACAGCCCCTTAGGGGCGGAATTCATAAAATTCTTTCATATTGAATCTCGATGTCATAAAAAGAAACGTGCGTCAAAATTTAATGTTTCCAGCTTTAATAGTTTCGGTTTGGCGGTAATGAGTCGTTCAACCCGCTTCACAGGCCTAATTTACACAACCAGGGGATAAAAATTGACAAATGCCGGATATTACCCTAGAATATTTGATTCGACTCGTGATTTGAAAAGAATCAATAAAGATTTTTTTCTCCCCATACAAACTTGGCCACTCTGTTCCACCCCCTTAGGGGTGTAATTTCGTAAAATCCTTTCTTAGTAAATCTCTACGTCATAGAAAGAAACCTCTGTCAAAATTTCAAGTTGCCAGCTTCAATAATATCGGCTTGGCGCTAATGACTTAATGAGTCGTCCAAGCCGCTTCGCAGGCCTAATTTACACCCCCAGATGGTAAATATTGACAAATTCTGAAACACGTGTTTATTTATTTTTACTGAAGATAATCTGTACGTAATTTGAAAAGAATCGATAACGATATTTTTCTCTGAACATTTTATAAATTGACATAACTTTTTTATTTACTAACCAATTGTCATGAAATAGTGTAAGCCTAAATGTTAAGTGAAGCTTACCGCAATATATTAGCGAAAACCGCGTCTAAATCGGATAAGCCGTTTCTGAGATTAGCGTGTACAAACGCACAGACAAACAGATAAACAGACAAAAATTTTAACAATCATTGTTTTGGGTTCTATTTGTGTTGATAAAGGTCCCAGTAATATTTTTTCTCATATATCTTCCATGTACAGACAGCGATCCGTTACATTTTTATTATATGTATAGATTAAAACGTAGTACATATACAATCATTTTGACGAACCAAATAGATCGTGCACAGTGAAAACAGTACAACGTGAGATCTGGATCCAATTAATAACTTCAGAATTAAATATAACGCAATTACTTCACTTATTAAATTCGACGCTGATTTTTAATAAATAAAAATTCGATTACCTCAGTCATAAAATGCTACGTAGTTCACGTTTGTGTTTAATCAAGCTTTCATTACAATTAATTGTTGTGCTAATTGATCGTAAAATATTATTAAAATTACATTAATTAATGTTGTAGGATGAATATTTCTAGGCAAATTAGCATTACAAAATAACGGCTATAATTCTTAACCCTAATAATGGCATCTACAAACTACTATGCATCATGCTAAATAAAACATGATTATTACTTTTAATTACTTCATACTTTCAACAGCGTACAGTAAATTATTGTAACATAATTGATTCGGAACACGAAAGACGATAGGTGTTCGTTAGTGCCAGCAAATTAAATAATAAAATAACGTCACTGATAATAAGTTTTATATTTTCTTTCAGAGTATTTTCTATTAAAAATGTCTATAAAATCATTTCTTAATTCTACTTTGAACGAAAGTTTAGTTGAAAATATATTGAGTTTCAAAATATCATTAAAATAAAGGCATTCTATAATTCAATTGGCATTAGCAGTTTGTAAATTCATTTAAAACAGTGAAACCTATTAAAAACCCATAACTCTAAAAGAATATTATATTACAAAAAATATGTATTATAAGTATTGCATTGCATCATCATCATCTCAGTTCACATATGTCCCACTATTGGGTTCAAGCCTCCTTCATAACGGGAGGGAAATTGACTTACTATACCATGTTGGTCAGACGTGTATAGGATTTTGTTTCGAGTTTTCCTTCTCTTGCATAGATGATATATACGTTTTATATACCTTAGTCGTCTCTTATGATCACCTACGGGTAAGATAGTGGGCGTTAAATTGTATTCTTACTCCGTCACCACACAGAAATATTGTATAAATATTTTTCTTTTTATATAATATAGTATAAATAATTTTGCATAAAATTTATTATATAAAACCAAACTTGACAACTAATTGCTGTTCGGTTTGTTATTTCATTATATAAAAACCAGGTGTATAAGAAGATTACCTATTTTGTATTAAATTTATATAAAAATATAAATATAATAATCAGATGCATAAGAAGGTTAACATATATAATATATGTCCTATTAATCATTACAGACCTTATCTAAATTAGCCCAATATACTCTAGCTAGACAGGTCTGCGTAATGTTCCATTTCTCTAGCAGTGACAATATTTGCATAACCGATTCTTACGATATTCATACATAAGGAAAAGCCAGTGGCTATTATCATCTTACTCAATCACCACACAATAATAGCTTTTGTTAAAGGTATAACTTTTAATTTGGTGTAGTTTCTTTTTGTCTCTGTAGTAAAGGCATAATATACGCAAAATTTGTCCTACATAGAGGTCAGCAGAGATTGTGTAGGTCTCAACAATAGACATATATTCTATGCGCACCACTCTTAGAAGAAGGTTAGTCGTTCCAAAATGAAATATGGCTGTCCGGAATGATGGCAAAGACCTTTTTTTTTTCGGCAAACCGACATTCTTGGACTACATCTAATATGAATGTATATTTAATATCCTTGAATTTTTCGTGTTTTATAAAATTGAACCTATCAATTATATATATATATGCTTCATCTAGGACTGTTTATGCTAGTTATTCATTTAGCTTAGTAAATATTAGTTCGCCAAACAAACACTGAAAATGTATACATAATAATTTTGAATATAACTAAGCTGTAAATCTGTTTTTCCCCTTGTTTTAATATATGTCAATCAAATTATTATTATCAATTAAAACGGTTATCAATATTTGTATATACACACTCACTATGTGTTAATTTAATTTTAAGACGACAACGTCCGAGTGGTGTCGGAGTTAGAATACAATTCACCAACTCCTATCTTACTCGTGGGAGACGACTAAGGGATATAAAACGCATATAATATCTATGCAACAGAAGAAAACCTCGAAACAAAACTCTATACAAACACGTCTGATCAATGTAGGTCAATTTCCCTCCCGTTAGGACTCGAGCCCAACAGTGGGACATATATGAGCTGAGATGTATTAATGAATGAATTACAAACATACAATTAACGGTCCTAAGTTACACAAAGACACAGGACAATAATTTGTAGGTCGCGCAAAGTATTGCCCGACTTGGGAATTGAACCCATGACACTTGATAGTATGTCGGTATAAGTAGGTATCTTAGCCACAACGCCATCTGTACAATCAATATTAGAACTTAATAAATAAGCAGTTATCACTGGGTGGGGTCATTTACTGGGCAATAAATCATGATATCCGGTCGGAAGCTATGTTAATTCGCAACTGGACACCGTTCATTCAGGATCAATGTAAATACCTGTTGAGTTACAGCCCGGCTTTTACCTTCCCCATGTTTGACCTTTATGTTTAATTTTGATTCAATAATAGGGCAGTAAAATGAGCAGTAAATTGTATAGTTCAGTGCTAACTTAATAATAAATTGAGTTATGTTAGTTTTTTTTAAACTAATAAAGCGTAATAAAAATTTTATTTTAATTCATCAATACTGGTATTATAAAGCTGTAGAGATTGTTTCATTATCATCTCAGCTCATATATGTCCCACTGTTGGGCTCCAGCCTCCTCCATACTAGGAGGGAAATTGATCTACTATACCACGCTGGTCTGACGTTTTGGTATAGGGTTTTGTTTCGAGTTGCCCTTCTCTTGCATACTTGTAATATACGTTTTATATCCCTTAGTTGTCACTTACGATCGCCCACGGGTAAGATAGGGTGTGGTGAATTGTATTCTTATTCCGTCACCGCACCGAAAGAGATTGTTTGGTTAAGCCCAAAATATGAATTTTATCAGGGTTCAATTAAAATTACAATCTGTCATCTCCCCTTCTTTCACTGTGAGTTTTATAAGAAATGATTTAAGGACAACTTTGGCACACATAATAACTACAACAGAAAAAATTGCTCCATGTCATATTCATTAGGTCAGATTAATTTCTCTTCTGTTTTGTACAAGTGTGTATGTAAATTGTGGAAATGTATTTCGTTAAAATGAAAAATGGCATCTGCATATTGTATCGTAATTGAAAGCGTGAACGTTACCCGTTTAACACTCGTCTATTGCAGTGTGCAAGTGTCAGAGGTACTATTTATCTTGTGCCTGACACAGGCGATTGATGATCCGGACCAGTATTTGCATATTGTTCAGACCTGTATTATTTAAAAGAGCATATGTATGCCTAAATAGTATATTTAAAAACAATAGATTCAAAATAAATTATAAAGTATGGATCTTTATATTTTTAAAGTGATATTAATTTTTTTATATTTCTATGTTGTAATAATTATAAAAAAAAAATTAGGAAAGATAATTATGGTCAATGCAACTCATTTCATAGGTTACAATATTATATTTATAATATAGTTAGTTTAATTGTTATAATTATATTATTATATTTTAATAATATTAATAGAATAGTAGGCTGCTTGTATGGTGGCAGCTACGAATATTTCCAAAACTTTTATTCCTCGTATCGTAAAAGACGACTAAGAGTTTTATATCGACTTAAAAGCCCGATGATGATTATTATCCCTGTGATGAGGGAGTAAAAATTCAATTCATTACCCCCTATGTTCCCGTGGGTGATCGTAAGAGACGACTAAGGGATATGAAATGCATATAACACCTATGCAAGAGAAGTAAAACTCGAAACAAAACCGTTTACCAACCAATCCGATCAGCGTGGTGTAGTAGGTTAATTTTCCTCCCATTATGGTGGAGGCTCGAGCCCAATATTGGGACGTATATGAGCTGAAATGATGATGATGATGATGAATTATAATATATAGCTATGTAGTTATATCTACTCTAAGCAGAAATTAAATTTGAAATCAAACTTCTTTTACGGATTCTATCGCGTTTGTATTTCATTTTTAATTTCCCGACGTTTCATAGAGTTTACAGTGATCACTGTAAAAGTAGTTTTATTTCAAATGTGTAATACTCGCGTAAACATTAAAAAACATTAAGAAATTAAATTATTTTTTATAGATAATAACATTTTCTTCAATCACGTACTAATATATAAATTATTCGTATTAAAAGTATACAAAATAAGAGTATATGTATACGTATATGCCAATATATAAGCCGATCTCATAATCGAAGTAAGCTGATTACTCGAGGCAATATTTTCATTATTTTCCCTCAAACGCGTCTCCCCCTCCTAACAATGTTTAATTTAATCAGAAATCTGCTACTGAGTAACTATGTAAGTAATTTTATCCGCAATTTTCCATACAAGGTTTCATAATCATCAATTTAATGGATTAAAGTGAAAATAAATAATCTTCGTGATAATTTAATTAGAACACTTTCGTCTTCAGCCTAACGATGAAATATTGTTATGAAAAGGGAGTATATATTACTTATTTACGATAACTGTAAGAAAGGAAGGGCTATTCAAATAACATGTAATAACATTAATCCATGGTTAAAGTATAAAACCACCGAAGACAAAGATCGGGTACCGGTGGTCCGCTCGCACGGCGAAGAGAGAGGATTTTACGGTGGGTCTATGGGATCACGCGCCGCCTTCTCCGTCACCCCGGACCGATTTGGCGGGGCGAGACGCACCCATAGCCCACAAAAAAAAAAAAAAAAAAAAAAAAAAAAAAGGTTAAAGTATAAAGATAAAAAAAAAAATATTAACATAAATAGAAAAAGACAGTAAAAATATTTCAATTCTCCTAAAAAGACACATAGTACAAAACATTTAATTAAAATAAGAAATAAACAATATGAAGCATGAACATATTATGAATAATATGAAAAATTATGTGTCTTGTCGAAAAGATATCCGTCTCAGCGTAAGATTTAAAAACATTCAGCGTTGATTTTCTGTCGGCAATCCATATGAATGACGATATGTTGACTAATAAAAACATCTCCTATCTTGTCGGTTTTAGCATGACACTTTTTTTTTGTAGTAGGTAAGCTAAGGTCTGAACATATCATTTCCGCCCCGGGTGGGGCGCGATTGCATAAGCCATCATATTCTCTCCCCATAGCTATTGGACTGGTACAGATTCCTTGACCTCGGTGGCCAGCTCGGCGAATCATGACGCTTATCTCGTAAGTACACCGTAGGTACTAGTATGTAAGCAAGTGATTCAAACACGTTTAATAAAACCGCGAAAGTATATAAAGAACGTAATTTTAAAAAGGTTCCAAATATGAAAACATCTACCAGTCTACTTGACAAATATCAACTATATTGTAAATATCTATATCATCGTAAATAACTATAAATATTTTTTTGGAATGTTTATAGGATCGATCCTTACTTACTCATACACGAGCATAGAAGAAAAAACAAAATTCACACCATTTTTAACAATAGAGACATTATACATAATTTAAGTGTTATGTTAGTGTCCCTGATCATTATACGCATGATAAGAATATATATATATATATATAGACATTAGTTTCACTATCTTATAATCTTTAGCTTTAATTTCATTTACCCTAACTGTTTTTGTTAAGGAAAATTGTTAAAGGGCTAATTCACATTTTTTTGTTAATATGGCGTCATATTTGTTTTTGTGAGTATCTTTATCGGCATGGCTAGACTAAGACTATAATGAAAAGAAACCCGTTTTCAAACGAGATTAGGTACTATAAGATTTGATATGTTGTTTATCCACACGTATATACATCACCTCTTTCCTTCAATTATGTGTTATCTTGAAAAACGACATTTTAGAGGAGTCTTTTTCAAGTTTCATAAAATAATTGATTCGCAATAAATATTTTGTTATCGTAAAGCTGATTAAAATCATAAATGATTTAATTATAGAATAATGAAATAATTAAAATCATAGATTTGTATATCAATTTTTTTTTTGAAACTTGCTCAAACACTCCTCTAAAATTTCATTTTTCAAGATAACACATTATTGAAGCAAAGAGGCGACATGTTCAGATATTATCTGTAAAGAAAATGGAAGAAGGTATACAATATCTTGTTATCTGTAATATTATATGTATAATACTGCATATATGGCGTTGTGATCTACGTCCCATGCACAGTGTCATACATTCATTCGACCTCCACTCAGAACTGTTTTTTGTGTGATTTACAAATATTTTTCCAAGTCTGGGTGATATTTGATTACGTTAAATTGTATATTGGTACAGTTTATGGCAATACAATGACTCAGTTCTTAAAGCGGAATGTTTTTTTTTCAATATAAATATAAAATAAAACATGAATAGAATAGTCAATTTTTATATAATTTTCAACGGCAATTACTGTCATATTACAAAACCGCATTGCCCACAGATGACGTTCACTATAAGCAAATATAGATGGGCACTAACGATATTAATTTCACTAATCCCTCCATTTCAATAATAAAACAAGATGTCGCCCATATTAATTAATTCCACGCCGTTGACTCTTGATGCATTTTATTATGACAAAGTTTCAAATACGTAAAAATTCACCCCAACGATTCAGCCGTTTCCATTTATCCGGGTATCATTAAGGGTATGATCCGGTGTTCGGATAACTTATGGTCGGTCGTGGAATCTGCATATAAATAGAAAAGAGGTTTACGTCGAGGGATGCGGGTGACTCTGGAATGCTGCTCACAGTTGCCGACTTACCAAGTGTGAAGTTTGCATACTTACGAATATCTTATCTTTGTATTTATTTTCTTTAACTATAATATGTACGATATGTGAATAGTTAGTTTTTAAAGAACGAAGAATCTTATAAGAATATTAATATCTCTAAATACACTACAACTAAATACTTTTGTATTCTTAATTTGTTTGATGATGTAATAATTAGTTTTGTTATGCTTGTAAACCGTGCAACAAAAGGCATTTATACATTCTTTAAAAATGAAATGCAGCCATTTAGGGTTTACATCGGCACTGTATTACTGTCGCGTTTTGACAACTAACATTTTATCCCTAATTTAATTCATAGCGTTTGAGCGAAAATTTTATGATTTTGTTTCTCTTTTTTATAGTCGCACTCTACCTTCGTTAAAGAGGTGAGTAGGGGTTTATTACTCGCCACGTAAAACGGACGAAACTTGTTCCATTTACCGGAATTAATTTTAATATATGCGTTTTTTTTTTCAAGAATATGCTAGCAAGAAAACCTAATAACAATATTTGTCAAATCCGGGATTAGAACCCAAAAATAAAAAGATAGCTTAAGGTCAATAGTACTTTAATATATTTTTAAGGTTTTAGAGCTTCTTCAAATTATACTTACATTACTACTTTTACTTAAATTACTTATTACATATTATTTAACTATGAATTGAAATTCTAGTAAAATTGTTGTGCTTATTGTGCTTCAAAATTGTGTATCAAATAATTGTAACTTGCCAAGAGCACCTAAATAATACAGAGTAAATATTATCTTGTACACAAAAGTAAATCGTTGCGATAGATGGCAGCTGCAATTATTTGAATAAAAGAAACACAAAAAAAATATAATGAAAATAGTAAACATCTTATTATTATTTGGGTAAACACACAATGAAAGTATCTGAGTTAAATTATTTGAGTTGATATATTACAAAAATATCTAATGATGTATTTTGAATTGTAATATATGTAAAGATAGATAGATTAGTACTTACATTACAGCCTATTTGAGCTGTCGTCTTTCACACTAAACATCACCGACGACATTACCTAAATTTAGTGCGAAATGTAACCTTTCTAATGTAAAGATATGAGGAATATTTCACGATTAAATGGGAATGGTTAAGTAAAAAACATTGTAACCAAAACATGGCAAACATGTGAAAATATATTAGGAGCGCATAAAATAAGAAAAATACGCGTTTTATGAGCGCTGTGAGCTTTTGCAATGGTGATCCCTTTGTAATGGAACGTATGCTGTGTTATTTTGTGATGTAGGCAAAAACAAATAAATAATTATATCAAGCCTGTTTATGAAAATGTAGAATTTATTATAATGATTATAATGCTCCGATGGTTCGGACATGTGGAAAGAATGCCGAACGAACGTCTGGTTAAAAAGATATACAATGCGAAAGTGGAAGGATGTAGGTACCGCGGGAGACCGAGACTAACTTACCTAGACCATATTGGTCACGTACTGAAGGAAGCTGGAGTCAAGAGTCTCTGAAACCGGCGAGCGTGTATGAAGAGAATTATGAATGTTGAGGAAGCGAGTGAAGTATGCAAGGATAGAGTTCTCTGGCACTCTGTTCTCTCTGCCTATTCTGTAAGGGATATGGCGTGATGATATGTATGTATGATTATAATAATATTTTATTTTAATACAATCCGATACCATGCTTTCATTGCAGAACTTGTGATGGAACTGTGAAAACGGGTTACAAAAATTAAACAGCATTGAGTTTTTGCGTGGAGTAATAGTAGATACAATCGACTCAGTATATCGGACAATTAGTTTCAGCACGAATATTTATCATGCTCTCTGTGTTAAACAAACATATAATAACAAAGCTTCTTTTCTATTTAGATCAGTTTCACTCTTTCTTATTTGTCTTAAATTGAGTTTTAAGATTTACAATTTAAGATAAGCAGCTGAGTAATCTACTTTTATTTATTGTAGTGAGCTTTCCTTCTCATTTAATGAAGTAGGTAAACGATCGTCAACATTCTTACAACTTGCATTCTACATCTTATAACTTATTTTAAAAGTATCAATCATATAAAAAAAAGATTTTCTATGTGGTGACGAAGTTAGAATACTATTTATTACCTCTATAAAATTGATGAAATATTCGTAAAAGGTGATTATGGGAAATAAACACATAACATCAATTCAAGAGCACGCAATCCCTAAATAATACTAACCCGTTTAGTCAGCACAGTATCATCATCATCAACACAGCCCATATACGTCCCACTATTGGGCTCTGGCCTCCTCCATAATGGGAGGGAAGTTAACCAACTATATCGCACTGGTCAGACGTGTTGGTATAGGATTTTGTTTCAAGTTTTTCTTCTCTTGCATAGATGCTATATGCGTTTTATATCCCTTAGTCGTCTTTTACGATCACCCACGGGTAAGATAGGGGGTGGTGAATTGTATTCTTACTCCGTCACTACACGGATAAGCACAGTATAACAGACCAATATCCAATTCATTATAGAAAAGATTTGTGACGAATACTGAGCTGTACCTATATGGGCTGAAGTCCGTCACCATAGGAAATATTATATACTATTTTTTAATCTATCGTTTTTATAAGGCTAATACACACTAACTGTGAAAGAGATGAAGGTTAAAAAAAATGTATCTAGATATTGATTTACTTTTGTTAGTATTTTTACGTTAGCCATTCTAGTATATGTATAATATAACACTCGCTCGCGTAGCTTTTAATATGCACTATTGGACAAAGATCTTTCCATTAAGGCGATAATACTGCAGCTAATCATCATGCTTGGTAGTCTTAAGCATCACGCTTGGTAGTAGTGGTAATAGGTTGAAGATCGCAAATACTGTTATAAGTTTCTTATCAAGAAAATACTCCTGCTTAATGCTCCTGGAGTTTTCTAAGCTGGTTTTTCTATAACTCCTTCAGTAAAGTGAGGATTGGTGAAATTTTTTAGTCCGTCATCAATGTGTATGCAATACGCAGTTATGAGAACATGCGTACATACTGTGGCATTGCGCTTCCATTTAATAATTTATACTTTATTGCTTTTTGTCTCGACTATACGCTATTAAATACATGCTCAAAATCCATGCATAAAAGTGTACACCGTATTACATAATATTAGTAAAAAAATATTGCAAACTTTAGTTCAGATCTTTTCAAGATGAGCTGTGTATATGTAAATTACAATTATATAGCGATATAGTCTAGATAAACTAGCGAGTTTAAATGAAAAATCAGAAAATAAAAAATCAAAAATAAATCTAGTTATAACGTAGAGAATTTTACAGAATTAATTCACTCCTAGATTAAAAAAACCATTATTGAGCGTAAAAAATTGATTCGCTTGGATTTTAAATCTATGAAATACGAAACACTCTCAGAGGTTACTGCTGAGATTACTAAGAAATCAGTCAGATAGTAAATATTTTTATTTTAGTATATCATATAAATAATATTGTTTTCGGCCCATTCAATGAAATAATGTAGGATTATTGTAAATATATAGTCTTAATATAAAAAAAAAACACATTCTTAGTTTTTCATTTAAATTATCATATCAAAGGCTTCTTAAATAAATCTCTAGAAACACCATAAGCACTTTCATCACTGTAAAAGCCGTCGCCCCAACACAATTAAACCATGATAAATGGATCACGAAAAATCTAATCTAAATATTTAATCGAAAATTCCCCTGCATTGCAATAGTGCAACTATTGCTATATGTGTGCAACTATTGCTCTTTGATATAAACACACACACAACTTTATAACTACATATGGGTTTGTAATTTCTTTAAACTTTAGACGAGTACTTTCTTGATAATATTTGTTATTCATTGATATGAAGTTATTATAGATAGATTTTGATAGACGATATATATACGTAAAGTCATATTTTTATAAAATGAGCTGAATAAACCACAGAAATAATGTGATTGAAATGTATCAGTCTGTATTTGTTATTTTTATAGATATACTAGCTTCTGCCCGCGGCTTCGCCCGCGTAAAAGGTTACTTGCCTAAGGGTTTTCATACCCTATTTTTATTTTACCTCTTAAGGGTAAATTTAAAATAATGTCATATTTATTTATATCTAATCAGTAGCCTAAAAATAAGTTTCAAGCTTCTGGCTTTAAAAATGACGACTTTTCCTTATAACTTTTCATCACCCTTTACAACCATTTTATTGCATTAAAAAGTAGCCTATGTCCTTTATCATGCTCTAGACTATCTGTGTACCAATTTTCATTTAGATCGGTTCAGTAGTTTTGGCGTGATAGAGCGACAGACAGACAGACAGAGTTACTTTCGCATTTATAATATTAGTAAGGATTCCTACGACGGTGCAGGTAAGGCACCTCCAGTACAAGAGTTTTTAAAGTCCAGATGACATAGGTTACATTTATTTATATTGGTCGAAGCTGGGATCTTACAATAAACCGTAATAGACATATATGTACATATTAAAAATTATTTTTATACACTTAGTCATTCTTCAATAATACTTGTTTATATGTACACTTTGCGTGATTATATGTGTTGTATGAGTAAAGACAAGTGCAGTGAAGTGCATTCCTATACTCCCTTGTCCCTATAGACCACCCCTACATTACAAATGCAAATAATATTTCTTTTCGAGAAAATATTGCTGTGTTAATACCACGCTAAAATGTGTACGATGCCGCCCCGTTGTATACTTTGCGTATTCGCTTTTATTAGTTTGTTTTATTGTTGAAAAGGGCAAAGGATAGTTTGTTTTGTTCTGCTATTAATTAGCTTGGTTAAATCTAATCACAAGTTTATGGAACCTACATGGTTATTCAGAAGTTATATTAATTAAGATTTGAAATATGTTTATTTTTATGTTTCAAGTTTTATTGCAATCAATAAATTGACGATTTTGATAATGTTATAGATTATTAGAAGTGTTTATAATTTAGATAAAATAATAAAGATAAATTATTGATGTTAAATATTGTAATTATTTTAATATGAAAGGCGAAAATTATGAATTTAGCTCGTCTAAGTGACTTACTAAAGGGCCCTAGTTTAATTTAGAAATTTCAAGTTCGAACTCAGCGATTTTTTGGAGTTGAGATACGTCAGATTAAAATAAAAGCAGTTCAAATTAAAAAATATATATTTTTATTTAAGTGAAGTTAGTTTTATTAAGTATAATGACTGTTGAATATAGGATTTCCCAAGGGAGGATGACATACGAGTAGTTGCCATGCTTGGCAAGCGGGTTGATGATCGCACCTGGCGTTATAAATTACCCAGGAAAATGCTGTTGTCCATTCTTATGGTAATCTTTCAGCCGGTTTCTACGACTCCTATGGGAAAATAAGGAGTAGGTACGGGTACATTCTAGCATTAATCTATCACTATTTGGGTACGGTTATAAATAACCTCTACACTAAAGAGTCCAACTCTTTCGTTATTTAAAGATTTCCAATCTTTAATTAAATTATATCAAATGTCAACGAATCAACGAAAATAATAATATATTCATGTGGAGAAACCGAAGCTTTAATATATCTATTCATCGTCTTAAAATTCACGACCTCTGAAATGGACGTCGAGGCTAAAGCTTCAGCATAATTTTCTAATTCCGCATCTATGGTGCGGATTTTATTGCGTTTCGGTTTCCCTAATGCTGAAATGCGACGTAAACTTCGCCTTCCTGACCCATTTAGAAGGATATTGTTGGGGCGTACACGGTTCAAATTTCCATCGCCAACTTTAAATATTCCCTCCCTTTCTATATACATATTAGAGACAGAGATAGGTTGTTACATTTTCGTGATAAGTCTAGTAACCCCGTTCAGGAAAGTACTCCCCTAGAAGGCTGTTCTAAGGCAGGTCGCAGCGCGCCTGTAAATCACTTAAGACGAACGGGATCGGGGTCCGTGGCAGTTAAAGTTCCTGTTTTTGCTCACAGGGGAATGGAACGCGACGATAAGAAATATTTGAAACAGTATACTTTAACTTCGTTTTATGCGTTCTCTAAATTAGATGGTTGGATTTGGCTGACGATTAATGTCTTTTTTTTTGTTTTTATTTTCATAAGGTTATTTGGAACGTATGTTCTCTTATAGTGACGGAGTAGGAATTTAACTTGGCTGTGGTAGAAAGAGAAGGCAATTAAAAAAGAAATACTGCAAAGCAATCAATAAAATATACAAAGTCGTCAAAAGTATACCAATTTTTACTACATAGATGAGGCAGTGGTCTTAGTATTGATCTCTTGCTCTAAGTATATAGTGAGTTCGATTCCCACCTAGGATAATTCATTTTGCGTCCATCAAATGGTTATTTTGAATTTGAATGTAATTTGATTTGACACAAATTAGTTGTGTTCATTAGTTGTAGTTTTGTATAATCATAGGTGATACAAAGATATATTATTTACTGGTTGGTGAGTGTTTTATATAAAAAAATCGTCTTTTTATGAAGGAAGCTCGTGTCAAGTAACTAGGTAACAACTAATAGGGATGTAATAACATAAAAAGATGTAGGAGAATTTTTAGCAGCAACTCAAAATATTTATAGAAAATAAGAGGCTATAGGATTGCTCTCCGGATGTCAAAGAATCGATACCAGTGGTCGGCTCAATATAGATTGGGATGGAATACGGAGGGTTATGGGGCACACATTGCCCTTCTGTCAACCCGGATGAAATAGGAGGGGTGTTTCTAGACCATAGTCTGCAAAAAAAATATTGTATTGCTCCCTATTACTCATACATGGCATTTAAATGGTACTTGTGGAAAGTGTGAAGTATTTTACATTTCTGACTAATACCATGGATACGTAGAAGCACGACTATATATACACGTATACGTGACTATTATTTCCATAAAAAAAACCGTTTCACAGTAAATTTTAGACTAATAAATCAAAATTTGTAAATAATCTGTTTACTTCAACTTAGGTTGTTGAAATATAAATCGAAACATTGAATTGGAAAGTATATTTCCGTTATTAATTCGACACATTTTCCGTTCAGTAAGAAACACTACTGAAGTACTGAACTTAAAGTTTTCGGAGCACGACAACCTGCAACAACTTAAATTGTAAACTTTAGTTGTAAAAGAGCACGTATACAACGAAGTCTGAGTAAATAAAGCGACTTCTCCACGTTCCTCTGACATTGCAACGAGGAGCTAGTTTGTCGACATGCACGATAGGGCTGTCTAGCTAAACTATCAAACAATCTATCTGTCTTTATAATAGTAGATAGTTGTTTTCATTCTTTTGCATATTATAATGCCCATTGGGCTATTCGGCAAGTACTTTCATGTATTTGAAGTAAAACTACTTTTACGGATTCTATCGCATTTGTATTTGATTTATAATTTCCCGACGTTTCGAACACTTTACAGTGATCATGGTCACGGGAGGACTGAGGTGTCTTACGTCCAATATGTCATTGTTATTACAGAAATTTATTTATATTATTACAGAAATATATTTATTTATATTATTACAGAAATATATAAATAAATTTCTGTAATAACAATGACATATTGGACGTAAGACACCTCAGTCCTCCCGTGACCATGATCACTGTAAAGTGTTCGAAACGTCGTGAAATTATAAATCAAATACAAACGCGATAGAATCCGTAAAAGTAGTTTTATTTCAAATGTGTAATACTCGCGTAAACATTAGAAGTCATTACTTTCATGTAGCCATTATTGGAGAATTTTGGCAGATTTGTTAGCATTTACCGTAGCTTTTCCCCTATTTATATATATCCCAATGATTTTGTAAAGTGATAACTGTCTATAATAAACTGTATGTTAAATAGCTATATAACAAAAAATATTTTGATATCAAATTGGTTTATTTGGAGTTTTTAAAATACTGAATTGTTCACTTTATAATGGTGATTACGACAATATACATATGTATCTATTTCTTACAATAGAAAATTACAAACTTATGTTTCCGTATTAAGGGAATAAACGCTATTACACTGCGCTTTGGACGAAAGTTTACCATGAACCAATATCACCTTACAACGCAACAGCCTTGTTAAAGCAAGAGACATTAGATTTTTATTATATATAATTCATATTTTCTTTTTATTACTTATGGTGGAAAACGAGCAAACAGCACATCTGATGGTAAGTATCACTGCCGCCCATGGACCATTGCAATACCAAGGGTATAGTTTAAGCCGCTGCCTACCAATAAAATCCCCAAATCCACCCAGTTGGGCTTCCGGCTCTCTCGCTTACCGAACGAAGCGCAATAGCACATTGCCATTACTCAAACGTTGATCTTCTGCGAGAGTGTGTTACTACCCCAGACGGACCGGCCCGCGGCTGTAGACAGAAAACTGTCAACAGTATGATCTTACTATTATTAAAATCATATGTTTGCTTTTCTCAATAAATTTATTAGAAGATCTGATACACTATACTTAATGACTTCTGATGTTTGCGCGATTGTTACACTTGAGGAGTCCACGCGTCATACTTAAACGAACGCTGTAAAGTGTTCGAAACTTCCGGCAATTAAAAATCAAATGCAAACACGATAAAATGCGTAAAAATAATTTAATTTCAAATGATGTAATATTTATTTAGCAAATTTTAACCATTACCCAATTTGTAAGAGATTTTGGACAGTAGGGTATATAATAATAATAGCAACCCTGGCTGCAGCAACAAATTAGAAAGTTTGTGTTAGATAAAGAGGGGATGTGTTGTTCCAATAAATTTGGGCGATAGTCCCCGCTTTGGACACGGGATGATAAAGTTACTTTGTTCGAGACAATACCTACTGTTACGTAATATTGATGATAGTACACAGTTGGTGCAGTGTTATATGGATGATTGTATCAATAGAGTTTGATTCTTAGATTAAAATATATGAAATATATTAAATTAAAATTTGTAAAAGCCATTGCGAAACTTATTATATTACAATAAAAAAACCTTATGGTTTATGGTGGATGTCAGCAAAAGTGACTATAGTACGTATGGTTTACTTTTAACCAGAGAAATTTTTAACAAACTAAACACAAATAAGAAATTATTATACACATTCAATTGTGTTAGCTTGTTCTAAGTGTGACCATGATATGAATGCTGCAACCATATTTCAATAGTATATAGTCGATAGTACAGACACACATTTTGTATTAAGTATAATAGGCTGTTCTCCAAATCATTACAATAAGACTTTTATATTTTTGATGGACGAACTGTTGAACGATAAACGATAAAAGATATAAATGTTATTAAAAAAAATAAATGTGCATTGATATAATCAATACAAAAATTAAACTTTTACTTTCTTTATTTGAAAGTGACGGAGTAAGGATACAATTTACCACCCCTATTTTATTCGAGACTGTCGTAAAAGATGACTGTGCGATGTAGTCTGTATATAACATCTATGCAAGGAAGGAAAACTCGAAAAACCTCCTATAATAATTCGTCTGACCAATGCAGTATAGTAGGTCAATTCTCTTTCTATCGTGGAGCAGACTCTAATCCAGCAATGGACGTACATATACGTCCATTGCTGGATTAGAGTCAGCTCATAAGCTGAGATGATTCTGATGATAACTCTTACAAAACCAATTTTAGTAACGTAAACCTTAAAGGATTTGTGAATAATCAAATTATCAGTTTTCGCACACTGGATGACCTCTAGGATTTATTATGATAGACAAAATATTGTAGATAGAATGTTATTAAACTATTATTTGCTTTAAAAGGGCTGTTCTAACTTATTAAATTGCCTGAAAAATAAAAAATAAAACCTTTGTCGTTATATTTGATAATTCAAAAATCATTTGATTTATTCGTAACATTTTTTTTATTATTTTTAAAAAGATCTATGTACTAGAATTGGTTACACTATTCTATTTTATTGCTGTAATAATACAAGTAGTCAATTCTTCTGCCGTTGTAATTTATTAGTTTAACTTATCTGATAATTAGGTTAGTGCGGAGACACTTGGGGGCAGTTTGTCAGAATCCCGCCGATTCCGTAAGTTCATTTCGTTTCACTTTATTGTTGTTAGCAGAGTAGTTCTGTTGTACAGATGGTTCAGATAATGCTTTGTGATGTTCCAAAACTTCATTGATGTAATTAGTGTGACCTCAAATTTATTACTCTTGGGAAGTTACTAGTTAGAACCTCATATAGCATTATATAAAAAGAATCTAATAATTCCATCTTAATCATTTGATTGACTAGCTTCTGCCCGTGGCTTCACCTGTAATAAGTTAAATGTTTTAAAGTTGAACTAATATCTCAAAGAAATACCTTACCAGGATAAAATTAATCCAGGAAATGGTTTTTTACCATTTACCTGCCAATTTTTATCCCAATCTGTTTAATGGTTTACGTGTGATTGAGTAACAAACATTCAAAAATCTTCCTAAACTATATATATATTACAATATTAGTAAGATTAAATGTAAAATAAGAAAGATCATAATAAGTATTACCAATAGAGACTTCTCGAGGAATTTGTAAAAGAGATTAAGAACTCTTACCAGGTATTTCATCTAATAATCTGGATATTTCGTATTATTCGCTGTGTGATAGCGGCTACGAATACTACCAACCCATACTTTGCTCATGGATGTCGTAAAAAACTACTAAGAGCATTATATCGACCTGGGCCAACTCCATCTGATGCCGTTTGGTCAACAATTACATTCCCAAGGAGAGTTGACGTCTAGCTGGCGGCTGGTCATAAAACTATTGCCAATAACTTTTACAATATATACTATTAAAATAGAGTACATATTGTATCGACCCCAAGTAATTGGGATAAGAGTATGATAATGATGATGAATGAATCTGGATATTTCGTACCTTTGGTAACAGACCACTAAGCAGCTCTACTGACATTAAGATGCAATTGCTTTGCCAAAATTTAGTAGTATTACAGGCATTCATTTGGTAAGATGAGAGCGAAAAATACATTTAAGGCGAGTAAACTGAAGCAGTTATAAATACATTTAAATATAAGAATTATAAAAATTGCAAACTTGTTACGCTTGGTATAGGTAACATAAAAAAAAAATTAAATAGAATTAAATATTTAATTAATTATAATGAAGAGAAGGTAAAATTAAATAGAATTAATTATTTAATTAATTATAATGAAGTGAAGGTATGCAACGGGAAGTGGGTTCGTTGCCTTTCTAGCTATTCCCTAGGCTCTGCACTGACATGAACAGGAAAACAGTAGGTACTCTCCTGACGCTTCTTTCCCGCAGTGATCCGTAGTGAAGAAGATGAGCAACTGCGAGTCTGCTTCAGAAGATTGACTGTTGAGTCTAATCTTAAAACCCTGTAATCATTTTAGGGTGTCCAATAAGAATATGTCCTCCATACGATCACCTTGACTGTAGCCCAGCGATAAGCGAGAAGCCACTGATTCCGTCATAAAGTGTTTGTACATCAGTAATCTAAGGTGAGACAGTCAAGGTGTATAGCAAAGCGGAAGGACATAACAAGCAAACAACACAATTAAAAGTAATTACACTATATGTTTAACAAAATTTATAACATGAACATATGATAAAAATATTCTACATATAATGACTGAGCAAATATGAATGATGTAGGTATACGTTAAATGATTGCTAAGAAACTATTAATATACAATAAGAAAGGATTAGTTACATTTAAAATCTACATACTGCTAATTACTCTATGGCTAGGCAGGGCTTAGTTTCTAAGATTACCTATTTGCATTAACTATTAAACCAGTAAAAGCACAACTCACCCTATAACGGGGTTTTTATATCCACACACACAATTAAATATAATGATATTATTATCTAGGGATGATCTAGCAATTATTGACTTTAAAATAAATAATAAAATTATATAAGGATTAATATTGAAAACATTTGTTAACGGACGCACGAGTCGTTGAAGCGTTCGTTGGTGTGAAGTGAGCGACGAAGCGGCCAGCGCGGTAGGTGTAACCAACGTGAAGTTCTCGCAGCCTCTGCGTTTAGTTCCTACTCACGAATATGATTATTACAGCAATGTAACAAACTAATAGAAGAAAAGTGGTGAATAGAATTTCAAACTTTACATAAAGCTTCGGCGTAAGTCTTTCCTTAGACACGTACGTTGGCGGTCGAAGTCAGACAGACCCACGGCGGAGAATAAAAACTACCTTCCGCTACCGGTCTACAGGCTTGTGAATTGTACTTAAACGTTCTTGTCTAAAAGATAAAACGTGCTATTGAAAATATTACGTCCACTTATTTAATTATAGATAATATTGAAGACATTTGAATTTCGTAACAAAAACAATTTTTGTTACAGACATTTCTATTCGTACTGTATGTGGCACTTATATATAATAATTACTTCTAAATTTATATAATTCTGTAGGTATACGAATTATTATATAACAATTGCCTTAACTAATTATAATTAAAATATATGTAGCAATAACCTTATACTATAATAATCCATTATATTACGATTTATATCGCATCATTCTCTTGCTCTTATCCCAACTACTTGGGGTCGATGCAATATGTCCTTTTTTTCCATATATGTAGCCTTATCAGCGGTCATATCTGTAGTCTCTCCCTGTTTATATATATCATGCTTCACGCAGTCCATCTTTTCTTTGGTCTCCCTTTACTCCTAGAACCTTCAACATTCCTACTCAAAACCTTCGCAACATTACTTTCATCCCGTCTCATAACATGTCCATACCAGGTCAAATGTTTACTTCTTAACTTATCCGTCACTAGCACCACTTTCAAACATTCTCTTATACGCTCATTCCTTATCGATATTACGATTTATATCTGATCTTCTTAAATATCTCTATTCTGGCTTAACTCAAAATACAATATTACACGTACATTAAAATACCTAATGGAAATTGAATCTAAATAATATCTTTAAATAAAACTATATACTTAAAAGCGAATAGCACTAGTTTTTATGATACTGACCCCTTCCGTGTCACAGAGTGGAAAACAAATGGTTCCATTAGAGAAAATAACATAGATACCGCCATCAGAACCATGTGCAATAGCATTAAGTTAGTAATTAGATAACTATCGAACAAGTCGTTCGTGTTGATTCTACTAACGATCGTATGGACATGAATTCTATCGGTAATTACCACCAATGACGATGTTTCAACATTACAGAAAAGTACAGTTAGCATGATAAGTGATATACAAGCGTAGTTATTGTTTAAAAATGTGATATAACTATAATGACAAGCCCAAGACGATCTAAAAAAAGTGGGGCTCAGTGTGCCGTACAGGTCTTAGATTGGGATTCACCATCTACTGAAACTGGCACTGTGAAAAGAAGGAGAGCATCATGTCCCGAGAATCCAGGGAAACATGGTGTCCCAATAATTGATGCTATATTTGAAGTACAAACACCATCTGATTCTGGCAGTGGAACTTCACGAAGTATAGATGGTAATGATCGATCTGATTCATTGACAGAAGTGGAAGAAAGGATATCGTGTATTATAAATGAAAACCGATCTTCCAAAAGCAATTCTGAATCTAGTGATGTCGATATTATTATAGATACCATATTATATAACGCTAGCGAAAAGCCAGTAGAAAATTTTCAAAATGAACCACTTTTATGTGATCGTAGCAAAACTTTTATCAAACCAGAGACGGCATCTGTCAATAAGAAACCAAATGTATCTTCTGATGAAGTCCCTCGTGACAAAAAAATCAAAGGTCGATTGAAAGCACCGGTGCCTATCAAGAAAATTAGTAAAGTTTCTGAGGTATGTAAAAGCAGTTTGAAACTTGGCAAAGAAGCAGTGAAAATTCAGGATAAAGCTAGTGTGTTACCTGTATATAAAAGTACACTAAGTATAGGCGCTACAGAACTGAACTCAAATCAAAAAAAGAAACCTACGAACAAATTAAGACTACCTTTTTCACCCACTAAAAATATGGATAAGCCAAAGTTAAATTTATTTCCTAATAAACCTAATTTGCAACAATGTAAGCCATCGCCGTTATTATCCTCACCAGTAAGAAGAACTATTTCAAACGAATATGTGCGTTTAAAGTTTACCAATGATACAGTTATTAGACGGACTATAGACGGCAAATCAGTGCCAAAGATAACTCCAAAAATACAGTCTATAATACCAGAGAGTCCTGTAGATAGTGAAGATCCCTTTTTAAATTTAAGTCCAAATAAAAAATATACAGTGACAGTGAACAATAAAGTGAGATGTGATAAAGATAATTATGTAATTTTTGATCCTAATACGGGTTTTACTGCTGAGGCAGCTAAAGTGTCTAGAATTTCTCCAATCTGTTTAACAAGTGAAAAAACTCGAATCCCTCTCAAATCGCCATGTGGTGAAAACTCTGGGTTAGTGCGTAAATCGGCTAATGTTAGTGATTCAGACAGTGGTATATTATCTCCAAATTCACCAGTAGAGACTAGTGAAAAGGGACCAGCGCATTATGTTAATGCAGCGGCATTCAGCGTGACAGCGAAGAAATGTGGAACTGATATCGATGTTACCATACTGGACCCACAACTAGCAAAGAAGGCCGCCGAGCAAATACAAGTAAGTTTTGTAGAATTATCTCATTATAATTAATTTTTTCTCTATGTAGGTCGTAAAACTGTGAAATGTCGTCATTAAATAGCAATGTTGAAAAATGCTCGGGTAATTTTTCTTACTCTTGGAACTCATAGATTTAACTACGCTGCAAACGATATTTTTTCACGCTAGCATTTTAAAACAACACACTTGTCTATATTTGTTTTTTTTGTTCCACACTGGGATGACACGTGTTGATAAATACCTACTGCAGTTTTTGTAAATAGTACCTACCAGTTTTGCGATATTTGTTTCCACATCCAGGTTATTAGAGATATGACAGTACGTAAGTATACAAGAGATTGCAGATATGTATTAGAGTGCCTAGTTTACTCTCTTATTTGTATAATCTGCTGGAACGTCAATCCGACACGGTCGACGAAAGATTAAGCTTAGGAACCTCGTTGTTACATGTTCTATGAGTACGAATAGCAGATGAACTGGATTAGAAAATTTGAATTAATATTCATGTGCTTATTTTCGGAACTGTGAAGGATTTATCTTACGTGTCAGCCTGATTTTCAAACTAGATATCTCAGTCTACGGTAAATATTCAACGTTCTTAACGGCGCTGGTATTATGGGAAGTAGGTGGTAAATTAAGTAAATAACGAGTATCTTTTTGATGGCCACGAAATCAATAAAGTCCACGCTATTTAAAACTCTTAGTCGTGTTTTACAATACCCACGAGAAATGTAAGAGATGGCGGCATTCGATGCAGCCACCATACAGCATCAAATAAGTAAATAAAGTTTAAAATTAAGACCTAACATTTTACCACTACAATAATAAATTAATTTCTTGGAAAATTCTAAGACACCATCATTTTTTTATTATATTTACTCTGATATGGTAAGAACTATTTTAACTAAAACTAATCTGTTAAGCTTATCTAGTACCATCAAAACGATTCATCATGTTTTTGACGTATAGTACCCTCTGTTGTCGAAGAAAAGAGACTTTCCTGACTGAAACGCCTTGTTCAGTTTTGTTTTGCTTTAAACGTAGTTGAGTTGAAGTATAGCTATTTGATACTAGATGGCGCTGTTACACAATAAGGACAATTGTACCGGATGCCATGTCATTTATGCCATCCCCTTCGGAACGTATATCGCTTTTCATATTATTCAGTAGCTATCACGCAGTTATTTTTCAAATGGACTTATTAAGCGAATAATGAACACCAAGTTGATGTGTGCGTTATTGGGGTTGATTTTTTGTAATCGGCGTAATAACATTTTTGGTCCATACTTATTGTAAGTCTCTTTACTTTATTAATACTAACCACCACCTAAAAAGGTTAGTATTTTCTGTGTTCTGTGTGTGTTGATAGTAAACTATCCGTGTGGTGACGGAGTAAGATCAGCAGCCCCTATTTTATCCGTGGGAGTCGTAAAAGATGACTGAGATAATATATACCTATGTTTATGATGTCTATGCACGAGAAGAAAACTTGAAACAAAACCCTATGCCAACCAGTCTGACCAGCATGGTATATAATAGCTCAATTTCCTTCTTATTGTGTAGAGACTCAAGCCCAGCAGTGGGATAAATGTGAGCTGAAATGGTGATGGGATGGGATAATAGAAATAACTTTAGTTCTTGATCTCCATTTTTCATTCATATCATATTTTTTATTGCTATGGTGACAAACGAGCATGCAGTACACCTGATGGTAAGTGGACGCCGCCCATGGACCTTTGCAATACCAAGGGTATAGCTAGGCCGCAGCCTACCAATACAAACCCCAAACCGGTCCAGTTGGGCTTCCGGCTCTCTCGCTCACCGAACGAAGCGCAAATAGCACATTGCCATTACTCAGACGTCGATCTTCTGCGAGAGTGTGGTACTACCCCGGACGGACCGACCCGCGGCTGTACATAGAACTGTCAACAGCGTGATCCTACCACTAATGCCTTCTTAATAACGTATTAGCAGATCCTACATCTGAAAAGAGGAAAGTAATGATTAGATTCGCAGAGTTACCTTAACTCTCTAAAATAATGATAAGTTGTTGTACTCTAGGTATTATTAATTTTTTATTCCTATAGGACGATGTAGTCTTTACGTGATAAAATCCGTAAAATAAAATAAAAAGAAATCCATTTTTGGTTATTGTAAGTCCAACCTAAAGACAAATTGTTCAGATAGATAATAGAATCATATCAAAGGTTTTTTTTACTTGACAGGAAACTCATCACTGTTATCCGTATAGTGGGTCTGTGGGTGCTGATAGTTCCTTTAGTCAAGTTCTTAATTTTTTTTACGTAATTTTATGCACTAAATAGGTAATGTTGTAATCTGTATGATATCTAATCGCAACGAGCCAATGCCTGAGCCTGTTTTATAAAAAATAAAGTCTCCTTCTTGTAACATGTAACCCTAGTCTAAAACCTAACTTAAGATGGGCAATACAGAGCAAATTTTATTGAAATGTTTGAAATAAAACTACTTTTACGGATTCTATCGCGTTTTACAGTGATCATGGTCACGGGAAGGCGAAGCTCCCGTGATCATGATCACTGTAAAGTATTCGAAACACAAACGTTGGGCAATTAAAAATCAAATACAAACACGATAGAATCCGTAATAGTATGTAGTTTTGTTTCAAATATGCATACTCGCATAAACATCAGAAACCATTATTTAAATGTTCTTCAGCTATTACCAGATGAAGAAATTAATTGATAAATAGACACGACTTGATCAACATTTAGATCTCCAAACCTAATAAATTTAATATTGGCCTAACTAGATATTTAAACACTAAGCACAATGCCTCCATACTTAGTTATATTACCCACCAGCTGTCTGAAGTTTCGTATATTATTTTTCATTATCTATTTCAAAATTAAAATAACACTAAATTCAAATTTTAATCTACAATTAATACTTTTTATACTATACATTTTTATGTAATTTTTTGTATAGAGTCTCTATTGACGAATTCAGTTATATTCACATATAACTATACCTACCAACAATAATTCTTAGTTACATATCGCGGTTATTCATCTAGTTTTTATTTTTAGGGGTAAGCGAAGATATAAAATGCATTCACAATACGCTACATTATTTGTAGTCATAGGCAATAGAAGCAAGTTTATTGTCGTTTGTGGGCTTAGTTAAAACATTAATATTTACAAGAAATACCTAATAATACATTAGCTAGATCAGATTCAAGTCCGGAATACTGAGGCAATGATAAGTATAAATATGAAGTGACTTACTAAAAGGTATTGTATTTTATAAACAAGGCACAAAAATATATTTAAAATATAATGTACTTGTACAGTGAACAAAGTAAAAAAAATGTGATACAGTTTATTAATCAAACAAAACCTAACTACGTGACAATAACGGCATTATCCGGTGGTACAACAGCTGACACAGTCTATATAGAAAGCGGTTGAAAGTAATCGTGGTTCCGCCGATGCCTTATAGAACAATGGTACATGCAACTAGTTGGAAACAATAGAATGACGTCAATCACGCCAGGTTTACTGCAAAGTTGTTACTGCAACATTTTGGAGAAGTTGGCAAACAACAGTTAATTATAACTGGAATACATTGTGCGGTGTGATATTTTATTTAACCTTTATGCAGACGAGTTAAGAATACCATACGTTAATATTGCTTACTTTTTCAAGTGAGTCGTTAAATCTAGCTAAGAGATCACCAGGAGTACAGATCAAAATACTGACATGGGAAATTGGTAATACCAACTCTGATTGACAACTCGTCTACTAGGCTTGGCTATGACCACCGAAGACAAAGATCGGGAACCGGTGGCCCGCTCGCACGGCGAAGAGAGGAGTTGCACGGTGGGTCTATGGGGTCACGCGCCGCCTCTGCCGTGCCGAGACCCATCCACAGTCCAACGTATAAAAAAAAAGGCTTGGCTATGACATTATCGTACTCTACACGAGGAAGCTTATGTCCGACAGTGGACTTCGGCAGGCCGATACATGGATGTTTGTTACCGGGGCGTAGATGGGGTATGGTAGCTGACGTCATTAAATGAAGTTTATAACGGCTATCTATTTATCGTGGCAATTCTGACAGTATCCTCACTGTTGGGAACTCTGTGGCCTAAATTGGACATTGTAATGTTGATAGATAGATATAAAATTTTATATTGTAACTAGTATATAAATAACTAACTGAACCGCGCAATTACGTTTGCGTTTTTTTTCATTAATAATTTCAATTTAATTTCATAATTAAATTTAATTTTATAATTGAAATAATATTAATCATAATAGTAATATTAATCATAATAGTAATTGACTCGTGATCTAGTGCCGTCAAAATTTCATGTTTCTCGCATCAGAAGTTTCGGCTCGGCGTTGATTTATATATAGATAGATAGATTATATAAATATCAGTGTGGTGACGACGAAATATGAATTAATTTTTGCAGTGGTTGATCATAAAATAAGCAATCATAAGAACACAAACATATAAAATTACTGCAAGAGAAGTAAGGCTCTACATAAACCCTATAATAATCAGTCTGATCAGTGGTATAGTAGGTCAACTTTTGTCCCATTGTAGAATTAGCCGTGAGTTCTGAAATGGGAACTATATTATGATCAGAGATGTGACTTATCTAAGACACAACATATTTTCCATTGTATTTTGTATCTGGAATGTGAAATACCTAATTTAAAAGTATCTTGCATCTTGTATTCCAGATACTTTGTACAGGGTATTTTGTATATCTTTGATTATGATCACGCATTCAAAACTTAATATAAAATTTGCTTTATTACAATCGAAAGATCTTTAATCATTGTTCCATCCAAGAATTAATTACACTAATATAAACTTCAATTGTAACGGTTTTCTAAGTAGGCAAGTGCATTCGCAATTCTTATTTGTAATTTAATGTACAATCGGCAGTCAAATCGCATTCAGTCCATGTCGAATGGTGAGAATCACCTGCCTTATTACTGTCGCCACATGGACTGAATATTTAAATAAGTCTAGGAACTTAACATATGAACTGAGTATATAATAAGCAAGTTAGATTTGACGATAAGCGTGTTGAGGAATGCGATCAAGATTTAAATGTATTGTCACATATTCATCGATTGGTCTATAGATGTTCACTGTTGCACATAAGCTTCTATGATCATCGTTCTGCTCTTATCCTAATTATGTGGATCGGCGCAATATGTGCCCTTCTTCCGTTATACAAATTATATTTTAAAATTACAAGAATTTTTGGGAATAATTCTATGATCGACTGCCAGGTTAACGTCAACCCTCTTTGGGAATATAATTGTAGACTGTACAGCATTAGATGAAGTTGGCGCAGATCGGTGTAAAACGACTTTTACGTATCTTACGACACTTACGAGCTATGCTCGTCAGTCGTTAGCCATCATTCTTCTGCTCTTATCCTAATTACTTGGGGTCGACACAATATGTACTCGTACATCGTACGTAAACATTATTGGCAATAGTTTTATGTCCGGCCGCATGACGTCAACCATCCATCTGGAATGTAATTGTTGACCAAACGGCATAAAGTGAAGTTGATACGACTTGATATAAAGCAAGAGCTTTAAAAGACGAGTAAGAACTCGTATTTTACGACATCCATGAGCAATGTAAGTGTTCGCAGTATTCGTAGCTGATACCACACTGCATTAAATGCATATAGGATAGTGTAAAGGAGGCTTATGCCATATTTGTTACGCTTAACAGTCATTTGATGATCGTAGCTGGTGTTACAAGTTTCTCAGGCAATCTATTCTTCTCTTAAATCTCTCTTTCACAAGAAAGTAAGGGGTGGGACACATTGTATCCTTAACACGTCACTACACGAAGAATACGAAAAAATATTCCACAAATTGTTTACTTTATTGTCCATATACGATTTTGTTTGTTGAGTATGAGCCTCCAGAACGGGAGGTTAATTATACACCACGATAGCCAGGTGGGTTATTATACGAATTTCTTTCTCTTACAATATTTTATTTAATTAAATGACTCCCGCGTGTTTTACAAGTCTCATGACAAATTCTTAGAATTTTTAGCTAATTCGTGTTAATTTTGTATTTGTATAAAATATCTAAAAGTTAACTTGCATGAGAAGTTAACTCGTGATCGGATGTTGATAATGCAGTCTAGGTTATATAATATTTTGGTATTATTCATTGAAAACAAATAATAAAAAATATATCATGATTCAAAGAACAACACAGTAGATTTAATACTCACAAAACATGTATACAATTTTAGTATTTTAAAAAATGACGAACCCGCTGCGTTTCTTGTCAGATGTTCTCAGCTTGCGGTCGCGTTCCGATCCAGTGGATAATGAATACTAAATTAAATTTAAACAAAATGTAAATTTGACAATATGTACTTATATACCTATATACATACACAAAGCACTTGCTTTCATGAAGTTTCGTCATCCTCCTTTTATCTCGGTTACTTAGTATCGACGCAACATGTACTCTTTTACTATCGTACATATTGAAAAAAAGTTATTAGTAATAGTTTTATAATGGGCCCTCTGTCAGGCATAATTTCTTTTTGGTAATGTAATTGTTGACCAGATGGCATCAGATGCAGTTGGTTCAGGTGGATATAGAGCTCTTAGTCGTCTTTTAAGTAAGGGTTAGTTGTTCGTAGCTGCCACACAGTAATAGTTATAAATAATTTAATATCAAATTAAGAAATACATACATACATATCATCACGCCATATCCCTTGCAGGGTAGGCAGAGAGAACAGAGTGCCAGAGAACTCTATCTCTGCATACTTCACTCGCTTCCTCAACATTCATAATTCTCTTCATACACGCTCGCCGGTTTCGGAGACTCTTGACTCCACCTTCCTTCAGTACATGACCGATCTGGTCTAGGTAGGTTAGTCTCGGTCTCCCTCGGTACCTACATCCTTCCACTTTCGCATTGTATATCTTCTTAACCAGGCGTTTGTTCGGCATTCTTTCCACATGTCCGAACCATCGGAGCAATTAAGAAATAACAAGTTTAAATGCTAAGTTTAATTTCAGAGTCTTCTTAATTATCACAAATCAAAATTTAATTAACTATTTTATTTTTTAGTCGATGGTCCTTACTACTAGTTGAATATTATAGCTTTAATAAAAAAAACCGAACGAACGTCTGGTTAAGAAGATATACAATGCGAAAGTGGAAGGATGTAGGTATCGAGGGAGACCGAGACTAACCTACCTAGACCAGATCGGTCAGGTACTGAAGGAAGGTGGAGTCAAGAGTCTCCGAAACCGGCGAGCGTGTATGAAGAGAATTATGAATTTTGAGGAAGCGAGTGAAGTATGCAGAGATAGAGTTCTCTGGCACTCTGTTCTCTCTGCCTACCCTGCAAGGGATATGGCGTGATGATATGTATGTATGTAATAAAAAAATAATCATTATGTTTTTATGTATTATACTATACAGACACATAAACGACTATTACGTTTCATTGTGACTAAATTGTTTTAAATGACCACACGAGAAAAAAAAAACATTATGTACTTAAAAACATTAAGTTAAGCGTTCGTTGTACTTTAAAGGGAGACAGGGGAACATGCGGAAATACAAACACTTGTAGTCAAGGATTTTGCCGCTTGAAAAGTGCTTCATGTAAACGAGTATACCCCTCTTTTACTCACATAAGAGATGAAAATGTAACTGTTGCTGTCGTTTTATAAAGTAATCTTGTTTTGAATAAGATCTATAACTAAAAAGTTTTTTAGTTTCAACCAAAAAAGATTTTTTGTTTCAACCAAAAAAGATTTTTTGTTTTTCTTTTTATTTTTCAGTATCATCAAATCTTTTTCTGTCTGGAATAGGTACGGGTTCTTTATAAAAATAGTTTACAATCCTATACTACATAAATGGGTTGTAACTACATCGCTTAAACGCCTTTTGTGAGTTTTAATTGAGTTTGAATGCGCGCAAAGTGGTATTATCAAACAGAAACAATGTTGTTGTAGTTCCTTCATATAATATTCACGTCCAAGAACGGGGTGTTAATACACCTTCATAATTTTTATTAACGTTTTCCGTATGGTGACCGAGTAAGAATACAACTTTCTTTCTCGTGAGTGTCGCAAAAGACGACGAAGTGATATTTATAATATGCAAAAAGTATCTATGCAAAAAAAGAAAAACTCGAAATAAAACTCTATATCAGTGGTTCTTAACCGGTGGTCCGCGGACCACTGGTGGTCCCTGAGAGCAGCGGATGTGGTCCGCGGAGCCATCCTTAAAAATAACAACTATATACTACTACTACTGTAGTAAAGAATATGCAATCACAAAAAGCCCATTAAATTTTATCTTTGATTCGTAATAAATATAATTTAATACGTATTTTTTTACTGGTTTTCCTTCCTTTATTTCCTTCTAACTATATCTACCTCCAAAACAATAAATCAGATAGAGGGTCCGCGGCTAGTCAAAAATTTTATCTAGTGGTCCCTCATGACAAAAAGGTTAAGAGCCACTGCTCTATATCAACCCGTCTGACCAGCAAGTATAGTAGTTTCATTTTCCCTCCTACTGTGAGGTAAGCTCTCGTCCATCAGTGGGAGATTTATGAGCTGAGATGATGATTATGATATTCAAATGAAAAATAAAATAGCTAGGTATGTGTGCTCATTTGCGTATCCTATTATAATATAATATCTGGATGACCGAGCCTTGTTCGGTATTTTCTTGTTAGTGTGTTTTGGAAGATATATTTATGTATAATAAAAATAATAAAAAAAATAATTAAAAAAACTAAAAGTAAAAATATAAACTAAAAAAATGTATCGAGAAAAAGGAGGCAAAACCACGTTTGTTGTATGGGAACACCTCTTAAATATTTATTTTATTTTGTTTTTTAGTATTTGTCGTTATAGCGGCAACAGAAATACATCATCTGTGAAAATTTCTGTCTGATTGCTGTTTAACTATCATGATTCATGAGATACAGCCCGGTGATAGACAGATGGACGGACGGACAGCGAAGTCTTAGTTATAGGGTCCCGTTTTACGCTTTGGGTACGGAACCCTGAAAAGGTTGAACTTAAAATTGGAATGTCTCGAAAGTCATAATACTGTATTAATACGGCATTTGAAAGTTTCTAAGCTATAAAGAGGTCATAGACTTTTAGGACACGGCGTCATAGGAACGTAGAGTATGAAATTTTAAATTGTTGGACAGCAATTTTCTAAGCCAAATATTGTAATTGAGAGCCATGATAACACATTGCACCGAATAACTGATATCCATCGCTCATAAGATGTATTACCCGTTTTAATTTTACTCTGGCAAAGGTATTTTTACCGTATAATGATTAGGAAAGAGAGTTAGTCATTTGCTATATTTTTATTCTCTGTTTAGCAAGCGTTTTATCAACATATTTGTAAAAATCGAGACGGAAAGGCTGAGTTATTTTAAGAACAATCAGTAAGATACGATAGGGAATCAGGATGTTAATGCTGATTAGATTGGTCGCAAAACGCCATGACCTCTACATATGTGCGCTACTACGGTCGTTTCGATTTCTTTATACCATTTACATGCAAATATTTTAAATCATTCGAAGGAGTCAAATATTAAAATAAATCCTTCGAATAAGTGATAAACCCCGAGTCCGACAACCGATCGAGTTCCTGAATACTCTGAAGGCTCTCGGTCTCCCAACTCACATCTTAAAATTGAGAACTGGCGTGCCAAAATTATACAATGTCACCAGTTTGCAAGAAAAAACATTGCATTGCAATGTAATCGGGTCAACTATACTGACCGGTTGTTCTCGAACAGAGTCTGTATTTATTCCTAGGATTGTCCAAATACTATCAAATTACTCCTTCGAATTTCGGAGAGTGCAGTTTGCCATTAAAGTCTGCTTCGCAATAACCATAAACAAAGCTCGAGTTCAAATTCTTAAGGTAGCGGGAGAGAAAGCTGCTTCTCCCATGGGCAGTTGTATGTGACATGCTTCAGAGTAAGCTCACAGAGCAACCTGGTAGGTAATTCCAGCATCTGAAAAAAAAACAAAAGATATTGTTTACAAAGAAATACTGTAATAGGTGTAGTATCGCGGGTGGATGTCAAAGAAGCGATACCAGTGGTCGGCCTAATTTCGATGGCAAAGACAGTGGGCTATGGGGCCGCTCACTACCCTGCCATCGTCTCGGTCGGAATGAGCGCGGTGTATTTAAAACATGGCCGGCTAAGAAAAAAGTCTCGTGTCCATAATATATAACCAAATTTTTTTTATTACTATTTTCATGTTTATAAAATTTTCCCTACACTATAATAAAGATTGTTATCATCATCATCATCATCACAGTCCATATACGTCCCACTGTTGGGCTCGGGTCTCCTCCATAATGGCAGGGAAGTTAACCTACTATACCGCGCTAGTCAGACGTCTTGGTATTGGGTTTTGTTTCGAGTTTTCCTTCTCTCGCATAGATATTATATGCATTTTATATCCCTTAGTCGTCTTTTACGATCACCCACGGGTAACAACGGGGGTGGAGAATTGTATTCTTACTCCATCACCACATGAATAAAATTGTTATACTATATAAGTATACAAACATTTATACATAATAATTTATAAATAACAATAAAATTAATAACGTAAAAACAAACAAAAATCCTATTACAACCATTTTCAACATCTACGCAGACAAAGATGCGGGCAAATGATAATAATTAATAAAATAATAAAAAAGGTCAAAAAGTAAATAAGAAAAAGTAAGGATCCGAACCAAGCTCCGGTTTGTTTGGATTAAACTACACGATTTTCTAACTGAGCTAAATGTCTATTCCTGATGACAGCGTCAAAATTTGAAACCTTCATATTCTAATAGTTTAAATACAACGAAAAATTATATTTTTTGTTGGCGAAAAACACTGACAAAACAATATTTTCTATAAATTAAACTTAGCTAGATCGATTAGTCGCCTCCGGAACCCCGTGTATGCTAAATTTCAAGAAAATCGTTGGAGCCGTTTCCGAGATTCAGATTACATATATATATATATATATATATATCTTGACTGCACAGATGGCGTAGATACCGACCTTCCGTGCCAGTGCCGTGGGTTCGATTCCCACGCAGGACAATACTTTGTGCGATCCACAAAGTATTTATTGTTCTGAGTCTATTTTCCTTAGTGCAGGCAGGTGTATTTAAAAAAAAAAAAAAAAAAAAAACATATATATATACAAGAATTGCTCGTTTAAAGATATAGTGAAATACTCGTTTCTTTATATTATGAGATAAAGGAAAAGTTATAATTATTTTTCGTGTGGGGATGGAATAGGAATACAATTCACTACTATCTTTCTTAGCTGTGAGTGTTGTAAAAGACGAAAATAGAAAAAAGAAATAAAAAAGAAAACTCAAAATATAATACTATACCAACCAGTTTGATCAATTAGTACAATATTGTTGTGCAGGAGGCTGGAACCCCATAGTGAGACGTATATAATCTGAGATTAGAAATTTATTTTTAATACTACCAATTAAAAAAAATTGTATGCCAAGCAAAACAACGACAGATAAAGATTTTGCTACGAAAGTATAGTTTTTTATTACTATTTCTGACAACGTAAGATGTTTAGTGGTTTTCAATCGCAATGTATTATTACAAACAGTCCAACTTCTAAAATATTTACAACAAGCCAACTTAAAAGACTTATGAATGCTTGCGCTCCTAGCTTGTTGTCAGTAAAATCA
Organism: Lymantria monacha; assembly: GCA_905163515.2. NCBI lineage: Eukaryota > Metazoa > Arthropoda > Insecta > Lepidoptera > Erebidae > Lymantria > Lymantria monacha. The sequence goes on from LR991082.1 coordinate 24,314,106, forward strand.
AAGTATAGCCGCGGGGTACGCTTTGGTTACCCGTATTCCACTCACGTTCGGGGACTCTAACCTAATTACTGCAAATATAGAGTTATGAGTATATAGACTTACAAAATAAACATTGCACAATTTTAATTACTGAGCAGCAAATAACGTGTTTAAAAATATTTGCTTTTGAATCACTACTTCCTCTCTAAAATTACTCCTTCATTATAGAACGACACTGCAGAATGTTAAAACATTTAATTAATAAATAAAAAGATTAATTTAAGTTATGTTTAAGTTTAAAGTACGAAATATTATTGTACGCAAAAATCAAAATAATTTTAGCTATTTACTATAAGACATTTTGTATACTATTAATATAATACCTAATAAGTACATGGTGCCGGCCGGTAGGCCGTGTAGCGACGGGCAAAGAATACAATTGTCATCATCCATCACTTGCCCGTGGGAGTCGTAAAACTTGGCAGGCCGGAGAATGGTCAGCAGTTATCTCCTGAGAAACAAACTTAATAACAACTACTGCGATCGCCAATCCATCTACCGAACATGGCGATTATAACATTCTTCCCCCATCCCATATATATATATATATATATATATATATATATATATATGTCAGTTAATAATTTGATCTGAAATAATATATTATCATTTTTATTTATTAATATAACGTGCAGATTTTTGCATCCGAGCCTAACTTACTTTAATAATTTAATAACACTAAAAAATCATCATCATCATCTCTACTCATATATATCCCACTATTGGGCTAGAGCCTTCTCTATAATGGGCGGGCAATTGGCCTACTATACCACGCTAGTTAGACGTGTTGGTATAGGGTTTTGTTTCGAATTTTCCTTCTCTTAAATAGATGTTATATGCATTTTATACCTTAGTCGTCTCTTACGACCACCCACGGGTAAAATAGAGGATGCTGAAATGTATTCTTACTCCACCATCACCACACGGAAGGAAATCATCACGTTGGGATAATTAACTGGCCTTTATGAAACAAATATTTAAAAAAATATTTACGTTGCTTTATTGATTACCATATTTTTCTATACATCTTAAATTAATATTATAATAGAAGATATTTATTTTTAGTAAAGTTTCTTTCAGCTGTCGTATAGATTTATCTGTCTGTGGTTTTGTCAAAGCTCCATCCGGTCAAATCTTCGCCCCCAAAAAGGCTATTTCTCGATTGAGTGGGGCGACAAAGGTACAATATAACTACTAACTCAGACGAGCCACACAAATAGATACTGAATAATTGTGAGTTACTTACAGATGCATTCCATTTGATAAGCTTAAGAAATGAAGCTTATGGGTATTAGATAAAGCTGTTCAGAATTGTTCTTCACTAACTGCGCGTATTTGTATTTTATTGTAGCCTTTTGTCTATTTGGATATGTATTTTTTTCATTAAAACTGCTTATCTCTTTTACTTTTTTTTACTTGATCAAATTGTAGGATATTTCCACTATTATATAAATGTTATTAGAGAATCAAGTAGAAAAAAACACTCTTAAAATTAGATATTTTATCAAGACATAACTGAAAAAATATGAAACCATTTGCATTAATTTTTTTTTGGTATCTACTTGCGATGTCATAATCGTTAAATATTATTGTGTAAACACAGGCTTTATATACATCGTTTCCTCATTGTCACAGGAATAATAAAATGTTGACATAAAACTATGTGTTAATCCAGGTACAATATCTGTCTACTAAGTTTTATACGAATCCATTTAGAAGTTTGCTCCAATACGTCCCACTGTTGGGCTCGAGCCTTCTCCAAAATGAGAGGGAAATTAACTTTACTATACTACGTTGGTCAGACGTGTTGTTAAAGGGTTTTGTTTTGAGTCCTCTGTGTTGCATAGAAGCTGTATATGTTTTATATCTCTTAAATGTCTCTTATGAAAACCCACAGGTAAGATAGGAGGTGGTGAATTGTATTCTTACTCCGTCACCACATAGAGAGTATGTGAATTCTTATTTTGTAAACAAATTATAATGCGGCATTCAGTTTACTAATTTGGGATGCGTAAACCGTAGTACCTCACACGTTGATTGATTCTCATGATCTATCGACGAGTTAAGCACGTCATGAATATAAACTGTTGTTGGTTATTATGTATTAGGAGAAGGTTTGTATCTACTTCATTTGATAATAAACTTGTCTGAATATACCTTTTTTGCGGGCTATGGTCTGGTCATACCCCGCCAGATTCATCCGGGGCAACAGAAGAGGCGGCACGCGACCCCATAGACCCGCCCGGCAATGCGCCACTCTTCGCCGAGCCAGCGGGCCACCGGAACTGGCTGAATATATCTGCCAAATAATATGCTACTGAAATATTATTTTTATTGTTGGATTTAATTAGTCTACAGCCTATTCATAAACGGCTTGGTCCCTATAGACTTTTATTTAGTGTTTACTTTTTCTTGCAGTGATGATATCTTTTAATGCCCTTAGTCGTCTTTTGAGATACCCGCGAGAAACCGTTCATCAAAACTCATAACTCATAACACCAACTACGATCGCGACCCTGCCTGCTAAACATAGCGATTACTGCATTTCACGAGGAAGCCTACATTTATCTGACGGTGGACATTGATATACTGATGAATGTATGGATGTTTATAAAACCCGATTACGAAAAATTTTACTTCGTATCATATTTACGTAATCGGGTTTTATAAATAAGTAAGCATATTAAATGCTAAATTTTAGTAATTTAAATAACAAGGTTGTGTCATCGTTTAATACAATTCTAACTGTAAAGTTTTAAGTATTAAGCCTATAACAATGTGTAAACATTGTCGGGTAGATAGCATACCGTCACCTTAAGGCGTAAATATGATACGAAGTGAAATTTGCATGTCCTACAATTAGTCACGGTGGTGTAGTGGCAGCACGATTGGGCCGGAATCCCAAGAGGCGCGGGTTCGAATCCCGCTTGTGACATCATTTTTCATTTCGTAATCGGGTTTTATAAATAATTAAGCTTATTAAATGCTAAATTTCAGTAATTTAAATGTATGGATGCATTATCTTATTGTTAATTAAGAGTTTTCTGTGATATAGGAGTAAGAATATTATTCACCATCTAAATAAAATATAATATATCTAAATAAAACCTCATGTCGTTTCGTCTGATCAGCATGGCATAACAGATCTGTTACCCTTTAAATATAAGCCAAAGAAGTCAGGAGTGTCCACTCAAAATAAGTCTTAAGTAGAAATCTATAATCGCTCATAATCCACCACACTAGCGCTTGTATTGCTCGCTTGTTCTGGCTCACCACAATTTCTCAGAAATCGAAATTGCCTTGATTTCATCATCATCATCATCACAGCCTATAAATGTCCCACTGTTGGGCTCGGGCCTCCTCCGTAATGGGAGGGAAGTTAACCTACTGCGCTGGCCAGACGTCTTGGTATAGAGTTTTGTTTCAAGCTTTCCTTCTCTCGCATAGATGTTATATGCGTTTTATATCCCTTAGTCGTCTCGTACGATCACCCAGGGGTAAGATATGGGGTGGTGAATAGTATTCTTACTCCGTCACCACACGGAAAATGCCTTGATTTATCTACTCTTAATTGTTTCAAATAAGCGATAAATATTAATTTATAATTTAACTTCATAAAACAAAATATTGCACATATTTAATTTTTATACATTAACCTCAAAGTTAAGACTTCTGGCGCGACAATTTTTTGTTTTGCCTTCTAACCAGTTACTAATATTATGCCGATTATAACACTCTCAATATAAATGGAAGTGGGCATGTCACCTTGTAACAGGCCGCAGTTAAACGCATAGTGATTTAAGCACGCGTATAAAAGGGCGTCAGAAAAGGAGATGGCGTAATGAATCGTAGATATTGTAGGAGTAGCGTGGACGAGACTAGTATACGAACTTAATGTTTAGCAAAATATAGAGGAAATCTACAAGTACACTTGAAGGTCCTAGTGAAAGTATAGTATACTTATATGTAAATATAATCTAGTTTCGTTGTAAATAAAAGGAAAATAAAAGCAAAAAAAAGAAATTGTAATTAAAAATAAAATAAGCTGCAATGAAGATATTAAAAGTACGTAGTAAAAAGATAGTAAGGAAGTTCAGATCCATATATCAGTCGAGACAATCGTAAATATTCTAAGCGCCCCTGTATGACATGTTCTCGTTCATATGTCGCTGTCGCAAGGAAGTAACAGTCATATTTGTAAATGACTAGCCAATTGATTTATTATTACATTGCCGGAGGGTTGGTGAGATGGAAAAATGGTTACCTACAAGTTACAAGACGGCAGGTTTTAACTAAATATATTTTTTATCCTAATCAATTAATGAAGTAATACGAAATGGCTATTGACATTATTTCAAAGAAATAAAGTACTGTTGTACAGTTTGCAGTGTGATGGCGGTCACGAATATTGGCAATAATGGTTGGCAATATTCGTGATGATAATGTAATGAAATTACTCACGTTTGAAGTTAAAGATGATAAAGAACCTAATGTACACCTGGACCACTTCTATCTGATGCCATTTAATCAACAATTACATTCCCAAGGAGGTATGCCGTCAGTCAGGCGGTCGATCATAAAACTATTACCAAAACTTCTGCAATATGTATGATAGAAGTATGCATATTGCGTTGACCCTAAGTAATTAGGGTAAGAGCAGGACGCTGATGATTATTGTTTGACTCTAAATAAATTCGCAGCACCTTGGCTGTTATTTTGGTATTGCTAAATAGATATTTAGCTTATCTTAGTCATCATCATCATTCTTCTACTCTTATCCCAATTACTTGGGGTCGATACAATATGTACTCTTCTTTCATAGTACATATTGTAAAAGTTAATGGGAATAGTTTTATGACCGGCCGACTGTCAGACGTCAAGCCTCCTGGGGTATGTAATTGTTGACCAAACGGTGTCAGATGGAGTTGGCCCAGGTCGTTATAAGGCTCTTAGTCGTCTTTTACGACATCCACGAGGAAAATAAGGGCTGGTAGTATTCGTAGCCACTACCACACAGTTAGTAACACGTAATAAATATCAGTTATAGTATTGATATTTATCACTTGTGACTAAGATGCCGAAATAATTTATACCGCCTTTCTTTTTTTATTTATTTTAGCTTTTAACAAATGCCAGTAAGTTAAATGAATTTAGCAGTAAAATACATAAAGATTTGTAGTAGGAACCTAGATTATTTTACTACAATATCGATATTAAGCAGTTAACGTTTTCCTAGAAATTATAAGGGCAAAATACTAGAATAACAGACAACTGCTATAATACAACGATCCACCCATCAATCTATTGACGCCTATTTTTAGCGTTTAGACTCCTCATCATTCTCCTACTCTTATCCCAATTACTTGAAGTCGATACAGTATATAGGTAGATACTCTTATGTTACAGTACATATTGTAAAATTTATTGGCAATAGTTTTATGACCGACCGTGTGCCAGACGCCAACCAACTCTCTTTGCGAATTTGTTGACCAAACGGCATCAGATAGAGTCAGTCCAGGTTGTTATAATGCTTTTAGTCGTCTTTTACGACACAATCAAAGTGAGGGTTGGTAGTATTCTTAGCCGCTACCATACAGCAAAAGCGTTTAGACTCCTATAAAGTCGAAATGTCATAATTACCACGTTTGATAGGTTAGCAATTGCAGTTGATATACACTCATTTGCAAAAAAAACGGGCACCTAAGCAATGAACCATTTCAAATGTTAATATTTCTTTGTTTGATAATTATAGGTAGTTTTATCCACACAATTTTGTAAATTAATAAGAAAATAATCGTTTTCATCAGTATTTCATAAAATTTAGATACAATTTATGGGAAATAATGCTAAACCTCGCTAGTAGTGTATATTCGCTAGTAGTGCATATGCTCATGAAGTAAAAATAAAAAAGTTTTTTTGTTTGTTTTTCTTTAATAAAGTAAAAGCAGATAAATGTTTAGTATCGAGTGTGACCCCCTCTAGCTAAAATCACAGCTTGAATTCGTCTGGGCATGCTAGCGAGTATATCCCGGATACTTGCTTGCGGAATACGTTCCCACTCCGCAGTAATCACATTCTTCAGCTCTCTGATGGTCTGCGGAGCCGGGTGTACTGATCTCACACGCCTTTTCAGAACGTCCCAGACATGCTCTATGGGATTGAGGTCGGGACTTCGAGCTGGCCAATCCAAACGACGAATGCCGACCTCTTGCACATACGCATTAACATCGCGGGATCGGTGGGCGCGAGCATTGTCGTCCATAAAAATCGAGTCTTCACCTAGAGCGGCCAATGCGGGTTGTGCATGAGAAATTAGAACTTCCGTTATGTATCGATGCCCAGTCAGTGAGCCGTTTTCAATGAAGACTAACTCTGTACGATCCATTGAATTTATTCCTGCCCAAAACATAACAGAGCCCCCACCATAAGGTGTGATTTCTTCGAAACATGCCTCTGCAAAGCGTTCTCCTTGTCTTCTTAGCACTCGCCGACGTCGATCTTCACCGAACAGAGATATCCTGGCTTCATCAGAGAACAAAACCCTATTCCAATCGTCTTGAGTCCATGATTCACAATTTCTAGCGAACCTAAGCCTGTGAACTCTGTGCTCACGGAGTAATTTGGGGCCGCGGGCCAGGCGGTGACTGCGTATATTGGCAGCGAGAAGCCTCCTCCTGACCGTCCATAGACTAATATGCACATTTCTTACTTCTTGGAGGTTGTTCTTAAGATCCACATACGAAGATTTGCGATTTCTCAATGCGCGACTCACAAGAAAACGATCATCCCGTGGTTGGGTACATGGTTTTCTTCCAGAACCAGGCCTTCTCTCGACGGAACCAGTCTCCTGATATCGCTGCCAGGTCCTTTGGACTGTCGAGCGACTAACATTTAGCCTCCTAGCCACGAAACATTGGCTGCAACCCTCTTCAAGCAGCGCGATAATTTTGGTAGCTTTTACCACTTTATCTACCATTTTTGATACAGCCAAACAGCATTAAATAAAGCTTTGACAGTCAAGGATATGTAATTAATCGATAAAAATTGAATAAAAGTTATGAAAGTCGATGTTAACTTCTGGAACTTCGCGCCAAAAATGTAGGATAAAAAGGGGTTTTCTGTAAAAATGAACATCAAATGAAAAATTGAATTTAGAACGTACTTTTTTAAATACCACAGCATTTTTAAAACCGGCCAGTAACGTGTACAAACGATTGAAACCTTTTTGGTATTGTATCTTTTTAAATATGAATGAAAATCAAAACCGCCCGTTTTTTTTGCAAATGAGTTTATATTATTCGCAAAAATACAGTGACTGACTTTATACTCCAGCTAAGTTTGACAGATTAATTTTTATTTTGAGATTTTTTTTTTAAATTATTATCTATCCACTGTCATTTAAGAAACGCTATGTAAAGGAATAATGTTTTTCTGATACCAGATCAGACCGGATGTCAGATATGAGGTTACTAACTCAGCTGATTCTCCGTGTCATAGAAGTTCATGATAGTCAGCATCAACTTCATAATAAATATAACAATATGAGACACGGATTTCACATATGATATGATGTGAAAATATATTTTATTTTTCATTTACTTTGATATGTAAATAACTTTCTCTATGAATGAGTTACGTTAGCGGCAGCCGAAGGATCGAAAGGAAACCAAAATTATCTTAATCTATTTAATTAATATAAAAATTACATTATCCAAGTTGACTAATCTATTCGAAGTATGAATAAGAAGTAGTGTAAGATAACAAATGTTAAACAATTAAGATTTAACAAACTTCAAAAATTCCAACGTTCATGTATTCCAACTCTAAACTTCTATGTGGTAGTTTTTTGGTCCCTCTACTAAGCTATCGCTGCTCCAACTTGTACTTTAATAATTGAACACAATAGCAAAGTCATTAATCTTTAAGACAAAATTCGATAAATACACGTAGCACAGTATATCTTGCGGAAGGTTAATAACGTATGAGTTTGTGCAGTGGCACCCACAACCCTCTGAGAATATGTAAAGCAAGATAAATTATTAAGCACTACCCTTCAATATAACGCCTTAACAACCACTTTTGGCTACTTTATATTACGTTTTTAGATCTTAAGGAGACGTTGTATGTGAGTTATATATTTATGTTTAAGTATTTCAGATATATGGTTTTTAAAAAATAATAATAATATATAAGATTCAATGAAGATCGATTGGAAGCTAAATTGAATTGTTAAATGTTGTATTAATATATTACAAACAAAATGAAAATCACGATTGTATAGCATTTGTATAAATGTATGTGAATAATATCATGGCGTTTACTGAATTCATTCATTCTCCTACTCTTATCGCAATTACTTGGCGTCGATACAATATGTACTTTTCTTTCATAGTACATATTATAAAAGTTATTTGCAATAGTTTTATGACCAGCCGCCTGCTAGACGTCAACCCTCCTTGGGAATGTAATTGTTGACCATACGGCATCAGATGGAGTTGGCCCAGGTCGTTATAAGGCTCTTAGGCGTCGTTTACGATATCCACGAGCAAAGTGAGGGTTGGTAGTATTCGTAGCCGCTACCAAACACCGACATGGCGTTTACTGAATATTAAATAAGCATTAACTCTGCACCTAAGAGTAAATCTCTTGCTCTCTGCTTGCTAAAATGAAAAAAGAAAACATTAGTATCATTACCAAAGTCCGGATTATTCTATTTTAAGAAGGCCCCCGTCTAATTCTGGATACCAACCAATTTATATTAATAGTTAGAGTAATTATTAAAAGGTTCTTTTATCAGCAATATAAAAGACACCGTCCATTTGTACAAGAGTGCGTAAAAGACACCACCGTTTTCCGTGTGGCGCGGGAGTATGAATGCAATTCACCGTCCTCTATCTTACCTGTGGGTGATCATACGAGACGACTAAGGGATATAAAACGCATATAACATCTATGCGAGAGAAGGAAACGTCGAAACAAAATCCTATAACAACACGTCTGACCAGCGCGGTATAGTAGGTCAATTACCCTTGCATTATGAAGGAGGCTCGAGCCCAACAGTGGGACATATATGAGCTGAGATGAGATGTTGATGATGAAAAGACACGCTTTAAAATCAAAATTGATTCAAATCGATTTATTCTAATGAAGAAAAAAAAAGATTAAACAGAACTGTTTCAATATCCTATTTATGTTAATACCTAAAGCAGATATCTATTGGAATCTAATTATTTACTAACTAAATTGTTCAAGTTTATTTAAAAAACTTAACGGCACATTATAAAGGGGTGTTATGTCCGTATCCTGTCGACAATTTATTCTCGTTGTTAGGGATTAGACGTCGTAAATTATTTTCTTTGGGTGTGAGTTATGGTCGGTTTGGGCGACAGACCGTTGTTCTACGTCTTAATGGGGTGGAATATCATTTCAGTTTATTTTTTAACAATATGTGTCTATTTAAGTGATAAAAATGTATTAATTAGTTTAATGACCTAATAATACTAAGGAGTTTAGAGGCTTTTTAACAGATTTTTTGTATTTTAAATACATATAGGTGTTACATAGCTAGTAAAATTTATTTCTCAAAATTATTTTAATTAATTGACATATCTAGGTACTGTAAAAGTATGTAATATGTAAAGTATGTCATACTTTCAGTCAGTCAGCACTGATTAATCAGAAATATTTAAATATTAATGTTTTTTAGATTTTCACTCATCATTCTCCTACTCTTATCGCAATTACTTGGGTTTGATACAATATGTACTCTTCTTTCATAGTACATATTGTAAAAGTTATTGGCAGTAGTTTTATGATCGGCCGCCTGCCAGACGTTAACCCTCCTTGGGAATGTAACTGTTGACCGAATGGCATCAGATGAAGCTGGTCCGGTCATTATAAGGCTTTTAGTCGTCTTTTACGACATCCACGAGCAAAGTGAGGGTTGGCAGTATTCGTAGCTGCTACCACACGATTATTTATTATTATTGTTAATTTTCACTATAATGACGAAAAATAAGTAAATATGTAAAAATTAATGATCGGTTATTTCAAAAACATAAACTCCCGTATTTGACACACCGTTGAAGAACGTATGTTTATCAAAATATATAAACATATAGAAATAGAAGAAAATATTTATTTAGCCACAGAAGCTAGGAAACACATTTCACAAATACAAATTGAAAATAAAATAAATACAAAAGTAGATACAATATTTAGAATTTTAAATGGTAAAATAAAAGAGAAGAAAAATACATACATATCATCACGCCATATCCTTTGCAGGGTAGACAGAGAGAACAGAGCGTCAGAGAACTCTATCCTTGCATACTTCACTCGCTTCCTCGACATTCATAATTCTCTTCATACACGCTCGCCGGTTTCAGAGACCCTTGACTCGACCTTCTTTCAGTACATGACCAATCTGGTCTATGTAGGTTAGTCTCGGTCTTCCCCCGGTACCTACATCCTTCCACTTTCGTATTGTATATCTTCTTAACCAGACGTTCGTTCGGCATTCTTCCCACATGTCCGAACCATCGGAGCATTCCCTTTCGCATAGAAAAATAGGTAATAGAGAAGAAAAATAGGTTAAATAAAAGAAATAAAATGGATTAAAACATAATATAAGAAACAAAGCCTGGGATTGTCCTAAAAGGATCTCACTCAGCTTTTGCCAGACAGAATGCTGGCGCTGGTTTTCAGCTTAACCCTGTTATAAACCACGGATGTAAACTGGTGATTGACCTAATGTTAAATTTAATGGTAATCTTTATCATGGTCAGAATATCGTAATCAAGTTATAGTATTACGTACATAAATAAAGTGTATGTATAATTACGTGCTTGGTATACATTCATATAGGTTCTCCAATCGTAATTAGAAACAAATTGCTTATAAATCAAATCAAGTAGTATTTATGGCCGCTTAAAAAGAAATTACATTTTTATGCTAGAGAAACATGAAAATTAATCGTAAATGTAGTAGGCATTTAAGCTGATGCTATCATGAGAACGGCATCTCAAGATAACACTGTTTTCGATACCCGCGAAAATAAGAGACTGTGATAATATTAATTTAAAAGACTGAAGAGAATATCTCGCTTAATGGCAGTACGCTATAAATGGTTGCGTCACGGCAACTTTACATATTTACAATTGACGGACACAAATGACAACTAGAATAATGATTTGTGTATCAATGAGAATAATATAATAATAACAATATTTATTTGCACTAAAATCATTACAAATTATATACAATATCACAATAGATCGGACACAGATCGATTTAGTAGTTTACAAATCCGTTGGCACCTGCAGTAATGTAAGTAAACATTGTATCACAGGCTCCAGCGCCCTTCATTTATAGATCAGATGATGTACCAATACACAATCACACAAATATTCAAATTATACATTATATTCATTCATTAAACATTGATACTATATAAACATATTGTATATGTATCTACCTGATCTTTATTTTTTCTAATTATTTATAATGTATTGTATCTAAAAAGAAAGTCTGTTCTTTATAAACACTGTACATAACTGTGGATAACTGTAATTGGTCTTATTAATTAGTAATTTTCATTCTATGTTATATGAATTTGTAACGACTGTTGTTGTCCCAAATAAAATAAATAAATATTGGGTGACATAATGCTAAAAGTAAGTTCCAACACTAAACAAATAACTGTAGAAGATTTTCAGTCTCATGATAGTCCAAAGATAAAAGCCAATGTCGAAGAGTTATCTTACATTCACTTTTGGATAATGGGTAAATATATATATGTTTATTGACGCTATTGTATAGACGGCAGCCAGTGATATAAGAACTACGGCTGGCAAGAGTAGTGCGGTGACACAGAATAGTAAGAATAGTAGACTGTACACAGAATAGTAGTAGCAGGTGTTACTTAATAGTAATACCTGCAACTACTATTCTGCATAGGACTGAATATTACACGGGTAAAAGTAATCTATAAATATCTCTTAGGAGATCAAGGCACAAGATAATAAATTATATAAAATTAATAAGCGCCTTAATGAAGTGACACGTTACCAGAATACTGGCGTTTACTTGGCACAGAGGTTAAGCATTACCATCCAACGTGGCAATGTTGCCAGCATTCTGGGCACATTGCCCTCTGGCAGCGGTTCATTTGAATGAATTAATAAATATGAAAAAAAAAAACTTTTTTTTTCTTAATTATAATAATATTGTATCCCTAAAAAAATAATAAATTAATTAAAATAGTAATCATAAAAAAAGTAAATTATGAAGTGGAAATATCTTATTAAATATAGGCACAGAATTACTGAACTTTAAATAAGTCACGCATATATAAAAATTAATAACTGAGTCTCAATCAGTACTAATAAGTAACAGGATGAAGTCTAACAAACTATGCTTGAGTTTATTATTCTAGAACGATACTTCAAGTCGTGACAGCGATATATCATCATTTCAACTTATACACGTCCCATTGCAGGGCTTAGCCTCGTCCACACTAGGAGGGAAATTGACCTACTATACCATGTTGGTTAGATGTGTTGGTATAGGGTTTTATTTCGAGTTTTCCTTCTCTTATATAGACTGATGTGGATAACAATCCACATATTATATCCCTTAGTCGTCTTTTAGGACATAGGATACTTATTGTTTGGAACGAGTTTGCATGAGAAAATGAAAAATCTTATTAGACAAATTAAAATATTATTAAAAATAAAAAAAAAATCTAATTAAAAATCGTAAATTTAAAAATCTTATTTAAAATTTTGCAGACCTTCCTGTGTAGTGTAAGCTTATAAATGAAATACTTCAGCACTCCTTTTCCCCTGGGAAACGTAAAACCCAATCGAGAAATCATTTTCAACTTTTCGGCTACTTTTGGACATTAGTGCACAATGAGTCTGGTGTGTGTGGATGTGCGAAGCTAATCCATTTTGTTTAATTTCGAAGTAGACTTTAATTAATTATAGTCTCCAGTAAGTGATAATATAGGTCATTGTGCTACCGTTTTTCAGCCTCTATTTTTATTTTACCCTTTAAGGGTAATTTTTTTACAAAATGTTAATGTCATATTTATTTATATCTAATCAATAGCCTAAAAATAAGTTTCAAGCTTCTGGTTTTAACAACGATACTTCCTTACATCTTTTCATTCCCCTTCACAATCCTTTTTTTGCTTTAAAAAGTGCTCTATGTCCTTTATCAGGCTTTAGACTATCTGTGTACCAAATTTCATTTAGATCGGTTCAGTAGTTTTGGCGTGAAAGAGCAACAAACAGACAGGACAGACACATAGAGTTACTTTCGCTTTTATAATATTAGTAAGGATTTATGAACAATCATTCCCCTGTTGCACGTTATTTTGCATATTACAAATATACCTATACAAACATAAGTTTGAATGTCATATGGGAATAGGATTTATGTCAATCACAATAAAATACATGTTGCAATAGCAGCCCATATTTAACTACAGATTACGCAATTCTTTAACAGATTATTAAAGAAAACATATATTTTTTTCTATTAAAGACAACACCCTGAACTAAGGCAATAATTCTTATATTACGTGGGACTTTAGAAACATAATTAACGCACAAAAATTACACCCAGACTCAGAACAGCAATTTGGGGATCGCACAAAGTATTGTCCCGCGTGTGAATCGATCCCGCGGCACGATACGATAGGTATTTTATCACTACGCCATCTGTGTTAAGGAAGGTTTAAGGTACAAGGGTTGAGGAAAAGCTTTTAAAAAATACATTGTGTTAAAATAAGCAGGGTCCATTTAAAGACGCAGTAGGCGATGCCTCAGTCGAATACTTTCTCACTAATGAACCAAAATAAGCCGCTATTGATGGTATAATTCCCACTTATAATATTTTGTTCCACTCGAACATGAAAGAAAATGTTTGAATAATTTAAGGATGTAAACGGGTGTTACTATTTTTGAGATTGTTTAACAGTATGAAGGTTTAATACCTGATCGAAAGCCACTGACAGTTGTTGGCCGGTTGGAATTGAATATTGGCAAATAGAATAGAATTTAATTTTAATTTAATTTTTGAATGTATGTCAATTATAGTAATAATAAAAATTGTAAGATATGTTGTCGAACATAATACATATTATTGAGTCGCCAAACAGGCAATCCTTGTTTTATTGCAAAATCATTATCAAATAACCCTTAATCCAGGGTTAAACAGAGATTATAATATCTACATAGAGATTATCTATAATTATAAATTTGTTCATAATTATTTTAATTCATTTTTTTGTCGTTGTATCAAATAACATTTTTATATAAATTCTAAAAATAACAAAGTTTTAAAACCTAATTTACTATCATTGTAATATATTATCATCATTATCATCTCAGCTCATACATGTCTCATTGTTGAACTAGATCGAGTCTCCACCGTAATGGAAGGGAAACTTAGCCACTATACCATGGAGTGATTACAAATTATTTGTATTTGCTCTGTGCACTATAACACGCTGGTCAGACGTGTTGGGTGGTGAATTATATTCCTACTCCGTCACAACTATAAAAAATATCTGAAATAACATTGATATTAGCATATATGTCTCATTGGTCTGTCATAAATATGCGATTATTGATGATGAGATCGCGGTTTCGATTCCTCGATCTTATTTTTTAATTGTACATACATACATACATATCATCACGCCATATCCCTTGCAGGGTAGGCAGAAAGAACAGAGTGCCAGAGAACTCTATGCTTGCATACTTCACTCGCTTCCTCAACATTCATAATTCTCTTCATACACGCTCGCCGGTTTCGGAAACTCTTGACTCCACCTACCTTCAGTATATGACCGATCTGGTCTAGGCCTACCTAGTCTCAGTCTCCCCCGGTACACTAAAATTGTACATTACATTTTAATTGTCGGTAAAACATATGTTGCTAAACGGAAATATTTTAAATTTCCTCGAATAGCCCATAATATTAGTGACTTTTATTACCTAGGACTCATACAGGCAATATATGAAGGTGGACACCTCTGTCTACGCTTTTAGAAATAAAATGTAAGTCTTATACAATGCAGATGCAAATTCACTATTTTATTACGATGTCCTATTGTTGCTCTACTATCACGCTGAAGTGGCAATGTGCAGGCCACATCGCTCGAAGAACCGACAACGGCTGGAGAAGAAAGGTTCTAGAATGGCGACTACATACCGGATTACGCAGTGTAGGACGCCCCCTCATTAGGTGGACAGACAACCTGGTGAAGGTCGCCCGGCGTTGTTGGATGCAAGCGGCGTAGGACTGCACTCTTTAGCGTAACATGAGAGAGGCCTACATCCAGCAGTGGACGGTGATAGGCTGAAATGATGATTGTTGCTCAAAAGCCTGATTTAGCTCAAATGCTTGCTCAAAAGGAAGCGAGTGAAGCATACAAGGATAGAGTTCACTGGCACTCTGTTCTCTCTGCCTACCCTGCAAGGGATATAGCGTGATAATATGTATGTATGTAAAAGTGATCCTATATTCAGCGAAATCATGCATCGTACATTTAAATTTATGACCAACTCGTTTCACCACTAATTAAAAGATGTATAAATTAATAATATTTTACGATGCAAATACGATCAATAAAACTCATATGTGGCTAACAGCACTTTAGCGCACTTGTGAGAAAATTTATCTTTTCTGTATCTAAATTTAAAGTACTTCTATATGTTATTACACTCATCAGCAGTTATGAAAGTGTTCATTCTCTTGATAGTCAAATATTAAAAAAATAAAGGATGATATTTCTTTGTCTGGTCTAAAAGCTAGCGTTACCATTCAACTATGGTATCATTTCAGCTCATACACGTCCCACTGCTGGGCTCGAGCCTGCTCCATATTGGGAGGGCAATTGACCTAATATACCACGCTGGTCAGACGTGTTGGTATAGGGTTTTGTTTCGAGTTTTCCTTCTCTCGCATAGATGTTATATGCGTTTTATATCGTCGTCTCGTACGATCACCCACGGGTGAGATATGGAGGTGGTGAATTGTATTATTACTCCGTCACCACAGGGACTATATATAACTATGGTATATATGATATCTATTTGGAGGAATTATGAGACTTCTTTTATACCAGCGAAACCCTCATATATTAATAAGCTTCCACTGTCTGTTAGCATGTCCTATCTGTCAGCGATTTAAGTTAAATTTATGGATGGCTTTCATTGATTTTTTAAATAATATTTGTGACTCATACTACAAAAATATAGTTATGTTATTATGTTACAGAAAGAGGAAAAGTTTTCTTCTTTTCCTTCAGTCCATATACGTCCCCTTTATTGAGCTTCAGCCTTCTCCATGAGTACAAAAAATCTATTATTCCACGCTGTTTAAATAGGTTGGTACAGGGAGGTATTTTGAATTTGTTTTCCCTTGCCCTTGTGATGATATTTTTTATATTCCTTAACTTATTTTGGGGCTTTTGGGTGTCATAGACATGAAAAAAAGTAGGTGTATTAATTTTGTCATAACAGAAAGATATTTTTATAATATGTAGATTACCTTTTTCTTCGTTTTTTCTTGCTGCTATAACAGACGTGTTAACAAGGTATTTGAGTTTTATACACCAACACTAATACCCAGTAATAATTTTTATATTACACAAAAATGTAAACGACGGATTACACAAAAATTATATAATTTTTAGCGAGTAATTTCGGTCCGAGAAACTGTTAATTGTGGATTGCATGATGCATTTTCTTGCGTTAAAATCGAACCTAGGACATATGTAAAGAAAAGTCGGGACTTGGATCACTGCACCGTCTCTACAGTCAAGTCAGTCATTAATTTATATATGAAATAGAATTCCAGATAAATTGGTACCGAATTTATCTAGAACCCCCGTTTGCCGGCTGTGACGGATGACAGGGGCGATAATTAGTATGATCGTGCTATTCCGAGAGTGCTCAGCTGCCCTTCCTTTCCGATGGCTAAAAATGGCTCAATCAGTCAAATAGCAGCTCTATCTACGGCGCAGTTGCGAACGCTTTATTTTTGATATTAACTTCACTGTTATGACGATCAAATACTGCTATATTTCGTTTTTAATTATACTAATAAATTATAACCAATAACAAACTGTATACAGTAGTAATTAATATATATTTATATTATTTGATTTATTAATTATACAACTATCATCATCATCATGATTGAGTTATACAACTAACATAATTATACAACTATATGTCATAATTTTTATCTATAAAATACTTTTGGATACGATTACAAAAATATTATTTTAATGCTTTTATAATTAGATATAAAAACAAATGCCGCGGTATAACCAGATAAGAGAATGTAAATTCGAGACAGAGTCTTTTACCAACCCATCTAGCTAGTATGATATTTTTGGGAAAATGTTATTTCTCTGAAAGAGTTCCATATTTAACAGTGGGACGTCCATGAGCTAAGAACATGAAGAAGAAATAAGAATACCAGAATTAATAAAAATAGATTTTTATATTACCCAGTATTGATTAATTCAATTCTTAAAACTGGTTTATAAATTTATATAGGATATATTCGGTTCATTCTTTAATACTCGTTTACAGGATGACAGAATTTATCTGTGCCTGTTCTTGATATATTATTAGGATAATGTATTGAGTTATCGAGTAAATATAGCGTTAAATTACATAGGATTGTAAATGTAACGAATCGTGAAATCAAATGTAAAGCTTAAAGTGAAAACAATCCTTTGAGGTATTTATTGACTTAAAGTTCGCGAGGGGCGTCCTGAAAAGTCTTCCCATATACTTTTCCACATGTAATGCAGACAAAGTTATGTATTATTGGTGTTCCTCAAAAGTTTTGTAAATAATTCAATAATCTTTGAAGTTATACTCAACCAATATTATTATTGTTGGAATCAATAAAGTTATTATTATTATTAACATACACATAATCTGCCAATTTTTACAAGATAGTTTAACTACCATACATATTTTTATATTCATTGTGCAGAGAGTACTTATATATTATTTCTGTATGTCGTAAAAAGTTTTGGAAGTAATTCAGAAAAGTGAAGTCATTGTTAATAATTATATTTATATGCTCAATAACGGGATATTTTTTATAAATTAGGTTAACTTGCATATATTACTCCACATGTATACGGGATTACATATTTCGTATTAAAAATAATTGTTTATTCTCTTTTGAAAGCAATACAGTGCTAATGAATGTTTCCTTGTATTGTATGCTACATTTAAAAAACATGTCAAAATGTTTTAAAATTTGCAGAAATCTATTTATTAATTTTTGAGACCTTTAATCTTATAAAGAACTTTGCATTTTTCATATTTAATAATATGATTTAATTTGCATCGGTTCTTATAATCTAAACCAATGTCTATTTTTTGCAAAGCGTGCGTATGTTAGGAAAATCAAATGATATAAAACAGTGATGGTTTCCTCGAATGCAAAAAGACGTTGACATTCAGGTCGCACTTTGAGTAACTCAATCTTGTGTTCAAAGGGACAGCCACCTCAAATAGATGGCCTGTCGTACTTTCAATTCGAATACGTGAATCTTCTGTGAGTTATTCAATTTGTTTCGATGTAGATATAAAAGTGCTGGATATGACTTTGTGGTTGTCTTCGTTAGTCGAGTCAAAACAATGGAGATGACATATAAACCTTTGCCAAAAAAGGTATATAACTTATACATACCAATTTTCATAATGATCGGTCAAATAGTTTCAAAGTTTAGCGATGTCATATATATAAACATCCTCTTTTATAGATATAGATAATAAGGTCTTAGTATAAATATTAATTGAAATGATCTGTAAATTTGTATTTTGCTTTTTATTCCAAAATTGTAAGCATAAGTGTAAGTAAGTACACTAAAATATTTCCTGTATGTTATTTAAACAGGTTATTTTATGTATAGTCAAGCCTGAATGTTCTGATCGAATATTTTTAAGACACATCCAGAATATCTGTATGCAGAGTATATGCATCTGCATCCCCGCGGGACTGCCTGGTTGTGCTGCCGGCTTGCAGGGCGGGATCGATCCGCCCCAGTCGCGTGCCGAGTGCCCCGAGAGCAACACGACCGCCCGCCCGTATCGTAAAGCCTTGGCGTTTAGGCGGGAACGCGTATTCAACAAACATTAAAAAGCTTTAGTTCCAATTTCTAAAATAGCTTAACCACAGTGTTAATTAGTATTAGTTAATTAAATATTAGTTCGTGATAATACATTGAGTGGTTTTATATCTGTGAATATTTTCAATAGCTAATTAGTTTTAGGTTCTAGCCAGTATAGTTTTGTAGTGATTTTGGTAAACAAAAAAACTAGCTTTTTAGATGGACTTATAGTTTAGTTAATTTCAAGTAGGCATAAGGTATGTTTTCAATATTTCAAATAAGAAGATTGAGAATTTATTTCAATAGAGATTTGTTAGTGTTTAGTTTTAGTGTAAGTGTAGAAATCTTTGGTTTGAAAAATATAGATTTTCTCACAGATTTTGAATTAGATAATAAATTACAGCACCTGTTTTGTCCCCTCCAAAGGTGAAACTTCTTAACTCTCGTTTATCACAGAATTGGCCGAAGTTTATTTTGGTATCTCTCATTAAATACGGAAATATTTTGTTACAAAATAAGGGGAAGAATTGGAAGAATAATTTATCTTATTTACTTTTAGCTTGATACTATTAACCTTATTTATAAATGGGTATTAACTTTCTTGGATGTTTTGCTAATTTATAGACAAGAATTACCTTAAATGAATTAAATAATTCTACAATGAATTTGATGTATAATTTGAGATAAATACTTATCACTGTGGACCGATTAGCATATTTTTATTTTCTTTTTTTTATTTATACTATAACTACACTTATCTTTGAACAGCTTATCAGTATAATATGGCAACATTTTGGTACATAATTTAGTTCCATATAGGACGAGGGTTAACTGCTGCTATCCGGACATATTACTAAATGTTGATATTGTTATTTTTTAAGTATAATAAACTAACTGATAAATAGACCCCGTCCGATGTGGTACCACACTCTCGCAGAAGATCGACATCTGAGTAATGGCAATGTGCTATTGCGCTTCGTTCGGTGAGCGAGAGATCCGGAAGCCCAACTGGGTGGATTTGGGGATTGTAATGGCAGGCAGCGGCCTAGCTATTCCCTCGGTATAGCAAAGGTCCATGGGCAGCAGTGACACTTACCATCAGGTGTGCTGCTTGCTCGTTTGCCACCATAATCAATAAAAAAAAACTTGGTCTATATTTTTGACTACTTGTTAAAGTCAGAATGGTTTGGCAATTGACGAGTTAAGATACAATTAATTAACAATATGCCAACACCATTCAGTTTTTTTTTTTTTTTTTTTTTTGGTGGACTATGGATTAGCCTCGCCCCGCCAAATCGGCCCGGGGTGACGGAGAAGGCGGCGCGTGACCCCATAGACCCACCGTAAAACTCCTCTCTCTTCGCCGTGCGAGCGGGTCATCGGGACCCGATTTTTAACTTCGGTGGCCCGCCCGGCGGTTCACCCTCGCGGGTTCCTCTCGTCGACGCCCCGACAGATTTCGCCGTCGGGGCGTCGCCCTCACGCGGTGGCCTCACGTCGGGTGACCGGACAATTCCCCGGTCCGATCACCCGAAGCCTCGGTTAGGGCGGCATCAGGCGCAGGTATTCGCGCCTGCGCCGCCCCGGCCGCTGGCGGCGGCCCGGGGTGCGGGAATCCTCCCTTGCCCGTTCCGCCGCTTCCTTCTGCGAGATGACAGCCTCGCAGAAGGCGGCGACCGCGTCCCAGTTCCTGATGCTGTCGACCATCGCCCTCGCGACGGCCGGCAGCGTCAGGTCGGCACCGATGACAGCGACGAGGTCACGGCGCTGCCGCTCCCATCCCGGACACACCTCCAGCGTGTGTTGCGCCGTGTCCTCGTCACTCCTGCAGTGGTGGCAGGCCGGAGTCCACTCCCTATACGAGACCCTGTGCAGGTACAACCCGAAACACCCGTGCCCCGTCAATACCTGCACCAGCCGAAAGGTGAGGACTCCGTGCCGCCGCTCCATCCACTCTATCAATACGGGCCGGAGGGCCTCAACGGTCTCCACACCGTGCCTAGGCCTCTCCAGCCGCGTAGCCCAACGGGCGATGACGTCTCGGCGGGCATCCACGCGCCAGGTGGCTATCTCGCTCAACGATGGGGAGCCACCTTCCTCGCGCGCTGTGATAACCCGCCGGTAGAGGTCGGAGAGCATCTCCGCCTCTAGGTCCCACGGGGGTGTCCCGGCCAACAGGCACGCCGCCTCTGTCGACACCGTGCGGTACCCGCGAATGGCTCTGACCGCCATGGCTCTCTGTGGCCTCCACAGAACCGCCCTGAGCTGGGCGTTCAGAGCCCTCGCCCACACGGGTGCGCCGTACATGGCCATCGAGCGGATGACCCCCGCATACAGCCGTCGGCCCTCGAAACTGGGTCCGCCCACGTTCGGCATGAGTCGAGAAAGGGCGGACGCCGCGCCGACAAGCCGGGGAGCAATCTGTCGGAAATGCTCCCGGAACCACCATCGCCCGTCGAGCACCAGACCCAAGTACCTCATATGGGCCTGGATGCTGATGTGGATGGAGTTTACCACTATCGAGGCGCCGATGGGCAGCCTCACACGGGGCCCATGGAAAAGTAGGGCCTCCGTCTTGTTTAGGGCCACCCTGAGACCCAGCGCCTCGATCCGCCTGACCATCTCCTCGGTGCCGAGAGTGGCCAGGCTCGCCGCCTCTTCGAGTGTCCTGCCCCGGGCTGTGACGAGCGTGTCGTCAGCGTAGCACACCAAGCTCAGCCCGGGGGGGAGACTCCCTCTCAACGCCCAGTCGTACCCGATGTCCCACAGGGTCGGCCCCAGAACCGACCCCTGTGGAACGCCGCACGACATGGGCGTCCGCACAATGTCCCCTGCGGGACCCGCGCAGAGGATACTGCGGCCCTCCAAATAGTCTGCCACCAGCCGCCTGAGGTACAGGGGCACTCCATGGAACCGGAGCGCCTCCCTGATGCAGCCGAATGGCAGACTATTGAATGCGTTGGCGATGTCCAACGACACCGCCAACAGCACTCCCTTCCCGGCGACGGCCTCCGCGGCCGCCTGCCTCAGGCGTAATAGGGCCCCGATGGTCGAACGCCCCCTCCGAAACCCATACTGAGCGTCCGACAGATCGGGCCCCACCTCCTCCAGGTGTCGGACGATGCGGGCAGCGAGCACACGCTCCAGCAGCTTACCCACATCGTCGAGGAGCACGATGGGCCTGTAGGCCGACGGCAAATCCGGGGACCGTCCCGGCTTTGGCAGGAGAACCAACCTCCCTTCCTTCCAGCACTCAGGGAACCGTCCAGACGTCAGACAGGCGTTGAACAGCTGCCTGAGGCGAGGCTCGAAGTGCTCGAGGAGCGACGTCAGCACCCGGACTGGAATTCCGTCCGGGCCGGGGGCCGTGGTGGCGGAACGAATCTTCGCCACGGCCGCCCCCACTTCCGACTCCGTCACGGGCGGAACACTCTCGTCGTCGTCGGCCTCCCGGTCCTGATCTGGCGGAGCCATGACCGGGGGCGTGTGTTCCGACTGCCGTGGAAACAGCTCCTCGACCACCCTACGAAGGAAGTCGGGCTGGAGGGTCTCGGTGAGGGGGGGGGCCCGCGCGCGAAGCTTGTTCAGCGCCGCGCGATATGGGCGACCCCAGGGGTCACGGTCGAGACCGTCCAGCATCTCCTGCCAACTCGCGCCCTTGGCGGCTCGGATGGCCAGCCGAAAGGCAGTCCGCGCACTGCGGTACGCCTCGTACAGCTGGCCCTCCCGCTCGACGTCGCGGTGACGCCGCCGGCTGCGGGTGTAGGACCTTCGGGCACTGATACACGCCGCACGAAGGTCCGCCAGTCTTGGGGACCACCAGTAGACCCCCTGCCTCGGAGGCGGACGCCGCCGCACTCTGGGCATGGCCGCATCGCAGATCTGCGTTAACGCACTGCGAATGCGGACAGCCTCAGCGTCCACACCATTCAGTTTCCTAAAGTCGTCAAATTTGTGGGATCACTAAGAAAATGGACAGCAGTCCTCTTTTGAGAAAATTGTAATACCTGTGATCGCCAACCCACATTCGAAGCAAGGAGAGTATTGCATTTTTTTTTTGGGAAGTTTATAGTACGAGTAAGAATGGATAGGATATATAATAAACTGACAGATGTGTAGCGATATATTTGAGGATCACTCGTATCATCAAACTGTTGGTTAGAATTAAACGCTTGTTATAATTTTAATAAGCAGTTTACTTTTTATTATTTACACTAAATACTTCCAAGGGTGTTAAGTAATAATCGAAAATAATAATAATTAACTAATATATACAATAATAAGATAGCTGTGTGGTAGCGGCTACGAATGCTACCAAACCTTACATTGCTCGTGGATGTCGTAAAAGACGACTAAGAGCCTTGATAACGACCTGGGCCAACTCCATCTGATGCCGTTTGGTCAACAATTACATTCCCAAAGAGGGTTGACGTCTGGCAGATGGCTGTTCATAAAACTATTGCCAGTAACTTTTACAATATGTACTATGAAAGAAGAGTACATATTGTATCGACCCCAAGTTATTGGGATAAGAGTAGGAGAATGATGATGATACAATAATAAGAATTTAAATTATATAAATATGAACATAAATGCAAACAAGATATGGTTTCAAGGAATACTTTATGATGTAAACAAAAGTTGTCTTTTAGTTTGAATTATGAAGTTATCTATAAGATTATACAGATGGCGTATTAGTTGATTTGTCTGCGTTAATTATATGTTTCTATCCATGTGGTGACGGAGTAACAATACAATTCACCACCCCTTATCTTACCCGTGGGTGATCGTAAGAGACGATTAAGGGATATAAAACGCATAAAACATCTATGCAAGAGAAGCAAAATTCGAAACAAAACCCTACACCAACACGTCTGACCAGCGCGGTATAGTAGGTTAATATCCCTCCTATTACGGAGGAAGCCCGAGCCCAATAGTGGGACATATAGGGGCTGTGATGATGTTGATGATGAATTATATGTTTGTAAAGTAACCCGCAATACAAGAATTAGTTCCTTAGTGCGGGGTGATGTAAAAAAAAAGTGGATTTCGATAGTGTTTATTTATTATCCCGTTACTTTATTATCACAGTCTTGTTTAGTATTGCAGTTGCTCATTTCTTGACATACTCTAGAGACTACATTTTTCTCCATCACAGAGGAAATTGATCTTTAATATGGCGTTCTATTTTACAATAATAATAATAAAAAAACATCTTTGATAAATAATATTTACATTTTGATCACTATAAACAATAAAAAAATTGAATGACATTAGATTCTTAATACACTTTACTGTTTATATGGATATGTACGATGCACATTTTATAAGATATTCATTGATCTAATTAACCCATGAATAAATTCAAAGTTAAACACACATAGTTGATAATGCGTAGGTTGATAGAAATACATTTTTATTTCGTTTATCATTATAATTTTGTTGATATGTTCAATTTAAATGTTATTAAAGTTATAAATATTTTATCCGTATGGTTATTTGAAATGTATTTTGTAATAAAGTTAAAATCGTAATATAAAGCGATTATAATTAGATTGGATTAGTTAGTGATTTATGCTCGTGGAGTTGAAAACGTGTTACTATATTTAAAACACGACTGGCAATATGGATATCCCTAACATTCTTTATGACTTTATTTTTAACTCAATATTGGATTTAGATGGTAAATTATTTGAAATCAGTCGCATTGCAGTGTTCACTAATGTGGCTGCACTGTTTCTTTTTCGTAAAAGACGTCTAAGAGTCCTATAACGACCTAGGCCAACTCCATCTGATGCCGTTTGGTCAACAATTACATTGCCAAGGAGGGTTGGCATCTGGTTACAATATGTACTATGAAGAAGAAGAAGAGTACATATTGTATCGACCCCAAGTAATTGGGATAAGATTAGGCGAATGATGGTGATGATATTCTATTACTGAAAATCAGTGATAATTCTCCTACTAAAGCACTGGAAATATCTAAAATGTACTTTTACGAAGTGGTGTGTGATTTGGTTTTCAAATGTTTTCATTAAATATTATAAATTCGTATAATGGTGGCGTAAAATGGTGGAATATTTACTGTCATCATCCAAAGCCAAATTTTTTAAGCCTCTTATGTGATTTTGGTTCTATTTCTATTACGATTATCACACAAATTATCGGAAGTGTTAGTATAAAAATATAACAAATATTGATCTAGACACATTTAATTTCCATTTCAAAATTAATGTAAATCCTTAGCAAAGGGAGCATATCGTGCAAGGTACAATATTCCATCAGGAACTTGTCACAGGAGATTAGCGCGCCCGCACATTCTCCTCCCAACCTAATCCAACACGCACAACCCGCACCAAATTAAGTATAAAATTATTTATTTCATTAGCAGAGTCGGTGCTGTGACCCTAAACTATTATTGCTATCCTAATACTATTAAAATAATTAAGAACAAGTTAAACATCGTTACGGTTGTTTAACTGTTTGTTATCGTATGTTTACTTGAACTAAGCGTAATTATCTACTGTTGTTAATCAAATTATTGAAATTTAGCATTTAATATGTTAATTATTTATAAAAACTGGGATCGACGCTCCCAATAGGCGCGGGTTCGAATCCCGCTTGTGACATCATTTTTCGCTTCGTAATCGGGTTTTTATACTGTTGTTAATCTTAACATTTTGCTATTGTTTATTACACTTGTTATATCGACATTTTATTAAAGTTATACTTCTTTTGGCGCGTTAGGGAAAAGTGATAATTTTTTACGATGCGCGCGCACACCGTCACGAAAAACCGACACCCAGAAGTTAGCTATACACATCATCACGCTATATCCCTTGCAGGGTAGGCAGAGAGAACAGAGTACCAGAGAACTTTATTTTTGCATGCTTCACTCGCTTCCTCAACATTCATAACTCTCTTCACACACGCTCGCCGGTTTCGGAGACTCTTGACTCCACCTTCCTTCAGTACATGACCAATCTGGTCTAGGTAGGTTAGTCTCGGTCTCCCCCGGTACCTACATCTTTTATGATATTTAAATAAACTTTATTTAACTAGATAATGCGTTATAATAAAAGTTTCAATGTATTAAATAACTTTTTTCTATTGTTAGTGTCGTTTTTTCTAGAAACGAATAAGGTGAAAGATAAAATTTTTGAAAAGATTTTTATCTTGTTACGCCAAAGAAGAATAACTTCTAATGCGTGTACATAAGTACACACACATTTTTTTATTATTTTTAAATCAATAAAGGAGTGCATATAAGAGCTGTGTGGTAGCGGCTTCGAATACTACCAACCCTTACTTTGCTCGTGGGTGTAATAAAAGACGTCTAAGAGCCTTATAATGACTTAGGCCAAATCCATCTGATGCCGATTGGTCAACAATTACATTCCCAAGAAAGGTTGACGTCTGGCAGGTGGTTGGTCATAAAACTATTGCCAATACATACATACATACATATCATCACGCCATATCCCTTGCAGGGTAGGCAGAGAGAACAGAGTGCCAGAGAACTCTATCTCTGCATACTTTACTCGCTTCCTCAACATTCATAATTCTCTTCATACACGCTCGCCGGTTTCGGAGACTCTTGACTCCACCTTCCTTCAGTCAATAACTTCTACAATACATACTATGAGAGAAGAGTACATATTGTATCAACCCCAAGTAATTGGGATAAGAGTAGGTGAATGATGAATAAAGGAGTGTATAATTGTGACAAGAATATAAAATGTCATCACTAATTTTGTTCTCGTAGGTATCGTTTTTTTTAAAGCTTATGGTGGTAAATGAGTATGCAGCACATCTGATGGTAAATGTTACCGCGGACTAAGGATCTTTGTAATACCAGGGCTAAAGCAGGGCCACTGCTTGCTAATGAAAACCCCAACCCACCCAGAAATTTGGGCTGCCGGCTCACCCACTCACCAAACGAAGCGCGCCAGCACATTGTCACTTGTCAGACGTCGATTTTCTGTGAGAGTGTGGTTCTACTCCGGACGAACCAACCCACGGCTTTTGACAGAAAACTGTCAACAGGGTGGCCCTGTCAGAAAATCTGTTGTTAATTATACAACCATAGCAACCGACTATTAGTGATATATTAAGTTATCTTTCATGTTCAATCACCAAAATACTGTAATCACCGATGGGTGATCATAAAAATGTTCTTGGTTATTGATAAGGCGACTCATTATTATTGTTAACAAAAAATAGCAAGAAGTATTAATTTAATTCAATTAAAGCTAACTATATATATAGATGAATCTTAACATCGCTATCGAGAGTAATGGTAGCTCTCTAAACAAGGTTTATTAACACATCTTCAAACACATGAAATATAAACATTACACCTTTAAATGAACTTTCTCGAATTAAAAATACTACAAAACGGGTTCTAAGAAACGTATAAAGTAAACATACAGCGGATGCGGACGACGCCAGTTCCGGGATCCGGACATCTGAAAGGGTAGTCTCATTATGTCCAAATATATTAAAATGGTAGTTCTCTTTATATCCGTTAAATGACATTATAGATGATATGTTGTATGCCAAATGCTTTAGTCTTCCATGGAGACTAATACAATAAAAAAAATATAAAAGCAAAAATTTATATCCATTAATTATTTTTTGGAAAGGGAAAGCAAGGCAAGAGACTTTCTTGCGACATGAGGATTATTTTCTTAGTGCCTCAACTGTCTTAAAAGAATACGGATGTCAGACAGGTTGCCAGAAAAGAATTTCAATAAAATTATTATCAAAATTTTCCCAATATAAGTAAGGATTCATACAAATATTTGATAAAGAAAATATAATTACACTGATAGTCTCTAAATGGCAGAAATAGCATAATTATAATTATTTTGTTAGTATCATATGAAGTATGTTTCATAACTTATAATATTTGGATCAGAAATTTCGTTAACGTAAATTACTTAGATATTAACTTTTATTTTCATTATTTTGATAGTTATTTATTCCATATTAATATATGCACATAAAATTTTAAGGACTAGATAATGTGAATATGTTATAACAACGATGTTTGTGACAACAATATTTACCTAAGAACAATACATATTTCAATTTTGCCTAATTTGTCAACATTCATTGTCACAATAAATCGGCTGTTGTATATTTCATCATTAAATATAAGCAGCCTTTCTCCACAAATTATAAGTAATCAGTATCATCAGTTGAAATACATATTTCAGTTCCTGATGAATGCCTTTAGACAAGTAAACAAACTCTTCAGTTTTCTTACAATTATACAGGTTATTCCAAAAAATATTCGTGAATTTCTTTATACCTTGGACCAAATCCATATGGTCAGAAATTACATGTTCATGAAAGATTAACGTTAGGTTTACACCATAATGAATGCACGGCATTAGTCCATCAGCTTATATAAAAGAAAAATGGAAACAACTCATGTTGATTAAAGAAATAGTATGAAAATAATAATCAATAAGTTAACCAAATTTCTGGATGAACAAACTATGGTCGAGGAAGACAGATTATGGCGGACATTAATTAGAGGCTATGATATTAACTGCGCTGACATCTTAATAAAAGCCGAGAGTCATTGCCCGATGACTGCTCGACGCGGGAAACCGTATATTAGTTATATAGAGAATATCTAACACGTATTTTTTTCTTTTTTTATTGCTTTTGGTGGCAAACGAGCAAACAGTACAATGGTAAGTGTTACTATCGCCGATGGACCTTAGCAATACCCAAGTACAACTAGGCCACTCATCATCATCATCATCTCAGCCCACATACGTCCCACTGTTGGGCTCGGGCCTTCTTCACAAAGGGAGGTAAATTGACCTACTATACCACGCTGGTCAGACGTGTTGGTGTAGGGTTTTATTTCGAGTTTTCCTTCTCTTGCACAGATGCCATATGCTTATTATATCCCTTAATCATCTTTTACGATACTCACGGGTAAGATAAGGGTTGATGAATTGTATTCTTACTCCGTCACCACACGGAAAAGGCCACTACTACCAATGAAAATCCCAAACCCACCCAGAAAGTTGGGCTTCCGACTCTCTCGCTCACTGAACGAAGCGAGTGACAACTCGATTTTCTGCGAGAGTGTGGTACTACCTCCATTACCTCGGACGGACCGATCCGCGGCTGTAGACAGAAAACTGTCAACAGTGTGGTCACTAATAACCTCCTGTCCTGTACCACTATTAACTAAAACTTTTGTAATATGTTATGCTCTTCTTTAATTTGTAAATAACGAATAAATAAATTCTGTACCAACATTATACAGATTGAGCTGCGTCTAATGAGACTTTCTAATAAGGCGATTAAGTAATTATCTTAATTACCCTTGTAATTCGATCTAATTTTATAGCTCTTCTATATCATTGGATATATTGGTTATCTCTATGTCAGTCTATATAAGCCTGTGGGGTCTGAATATTTAAGTGTTATAGATGTATTTATAGGGATTAATGATATTTATAGATAGCTGCAGCAGCGTAGAGGTTGTTTGAGTTGAAAATTTACTTTCATAGGGAATAATTTCATTTGACTTTTATAAATAATATTTATTAAATATTACATTAGCTATACCTTTTCTTTTGCGGCGGGCTATGGTCTGATTACAACCCGCTAAATCCATCCGGGGCGACAGATGAAGCGGCGCGCGATCCCATAGACCCACCCAGAAATGTACCTTTTGATACCGTGCGAGTGGGTCAGCGGGACCCGGTCTTTGTCTTCGGTGGCTGCATTACCTATACCTACAGTTTCATTCGTGTGATGTAGTTTTTATCAATCAATTTTTCTATTGCTCGGATGCTGTAGATGCTTTTTTTTAAATCTGTACATTATATTATACCCTATAGTCTTTTCTATACTGGGGTATATTGTGTATATATATATATATATATATATATATATATATATATATATATATATACACTCTCTATATATATATATATATATATATATATACACTCCGGCGGGACGCTTGGTAGAACTAGCTGTCCATGAGTTGTAATAACTCTTCATCATCATCATCATCACAGCCCATAAATGTCCCACTGTTGGGCTCGGGCCTCCTTCGTAATGGGAGGGAAATTAACCTACTATACCGCGCTGGTCAGACGTGTTGGTATAGGGTTTTGTTTCGAGTTTTCCTTCTCTCGCACAGATGTTATATGCGTTTTATATCCCTTATTCGTCTCGAACGATCACCCACTATATATATATATATATATATATATATATATATATATATATATATATTGTCTGGGGACAATATTTGAAATTTCAAGACGATCAGTCGAGTAGTTAAGTCGTTTTTACGTCTAGTATAATTACCAAATAAATAAATAAAATAATTAATAATTCCTCAAGCGAGAGAAGTATGCAGAGATAGAGTTCTCTGGCACTCTGTTCTCTCTGCCTACCCTGCAAGGGATATGGCGTGATGATATGTATGTATGTATAAATAAAACCTCACATTCGCATTTATAATATCATTTCGAAATGGCAGGAAGGAAGAAAGTCTACTTTCTCTCTACTAGTCTACTTTCCCATAGTTAAACAACATACCACACACCTCAAGAAAAGAAAGAATACAGGATAGAATCAAGGTAGAATAGGATATAAGGGACCTTTCTTACTCGTATGTGATAAGCAGCTTCTAAAATTTCAAAGTGCAATTTTCTGAAGCCGAGATTCAATTTATTTGATTTCGATTCGACACGTGATTCACCTGTGAATGTTGCATCTTCAGGAAGATTCGACATTGAATACGCTGATTTCTAAGTCAATTTGAGAATTTTGAATTGAGAATATTCAAGCAAAAATTTAATAATTCCCGATGTAGAAATTAATCCAGTAGTTGCTGGCTTAATACGACTGACGGAATAATACGACACGGAGAAAATAATTAAAATAAAAAAATCTAATTTCAACCGCAATTACTGTCGATCAAGTCATTGCTATCGTATTTACTTTATAGATTTTAATAATTAATTTAAATATTTAATATAATTTATTACTTTATTTTCTTTTAGGATTTTTTTTTTGCTTCTCAATATAAGTTTACCGTAGCTGTTTTTTTTTAATTGCTAATTGTGGAAAACGAGCAAGTAGCACGCCTGATGATAATTGTAACTGCCGCCCAGGGATTATATTATCAGAAGTAATATTTGGCATCAATTGGCTTTAAAATCAAACAACCCAAGTATAGATAAAGCTTCTTTATATCATTCCTAGTTATAATTGTCCAAACCTTGCACGGCAGCCACAGCGTCCGGTAAAGGGCACTATTTGCATTTTAATCACGTGTTCATTTGAAGTAATACATGTACGTGCATGAATAAATTACGCGCTTACTAGTGTGCACAGATTATACAGAATATGCATGATGTGTAATAACCAGTGTGGCGAAATAATTCCACATTGGATATTACGTAACAATAGGATTTATGATTATAAAGCCTTTATTCCTTGCCTTGCTTGACTAGCGAGGCAACGAAAAAAAAATTAAAATCAAAAAAGAAGTATAGATATTACTCTCAGTATTTTCATAAAAGCTAGAATAACCTCGATATATCTATTAGAAACTAAAAACTTATTTATTTGATAAGATATTAATTTAGTTAATTTTAAATTGAATTAAAGTGAAGAAAATAGTGTAAGAGAATTTGAATATTAATGAGATTTTTATAAAAAAGAACGAAATAGTAGTTGTAAAAGGTTTACATATTAAAAAGTCATAAAACACTTCATTTCTCTTATACTGAATAGTAGATAATATATATAATAATATATATATATATATAATAGGGAAAACATTTACATCTACGTATATATCGTTAAGAATGTACTCCTCATACTTATTTGTTAAATTCATAGAATATTATGCATACCAGAAAAACATATCTATAAATGTTTGTTGAGAGTATGCCTCGAGTATTGATTTTAAAGTTTATTTACGGTACTCACCGACTAAATAGTTTTAATATTAATATATCACGCTCATCCTACTTACCTAGTGTGCCAGAACAATAACTCATATGCCAAGAGGACGGGTCGCTGCGATAACACCCGGGCCACACGACCGGATTATTGTTTCTTAAAAGCTACAAGAGAGGTCAGATTTTAGATTTTCTACAAAAGTTGAATATAATTTATTCAAAACAGTAAGAATATATAGCATTGTAGTGGCTTAAGATTTAGCATATTATAAATATTAGTTCATGATATTAAAGTTAAAAAAACATATATAACGTTTACAAATAAATATATTGTTGAGTACATATTAGATTATATTACATACTTCTGTGTGGTGACAGAGTAAGAATACTATTCACCATCCCATATCTTACCTGTGGGTGATCGTACGAGACGACAAAGGAATATAAAACGCATATAACATTTATACGAGAGAAGGCAAACTCGAAACAAAATATATATATATACCAACACGTCTGACCAGTGCGGTATAGTAGGTTAATTTCCCTTCCATTACGGAGCAGGCCCGAGCCCAACAGTGGGACATTTATGGGCTGTGATGATGATGAGTACATAAGCGTAAAATTGTTAAGTAAATAAAATTTTAAATGTATATGTATATAGTTATTGATTTTCATAGTAACGTATTCCATCTCAGCTTATACACGTCCTGGGTTCGAGCGTCCCCCATAATAGGAGTTGACTTAACCTACTATATTATGTTAGTTAGACGTGTTGGTACAGGCTTTTATGATGAGTTTTCTTTCACATTGAATTATATTATCTATTAATTATGGTTAAATAAAACTCTAACTTTTTAATTTTGTTATTCAAATCTGTAATATTTATGTAATCAAGAAAATAAATAATCTATCCGTCTGGTGACGGAGTAAGAATACAATTCACTACCCCCTATCTTACCCGTGAGTGATCGTAAGAGACGACTAAGGGATATAAAACCCATATAACATCCATGCAAGAGAGTGAAAACTCGAAACGTAACCCTATACCAACACGCCTGACCAGCGTGGTATAGTAGGTCAATTTCCTTCCCATTATGGAGGAGGCTCGAGCCCAACAGTGGGACATATTATGAGCTGAGATGATTACAAACATATATTAAAATATATAAATCACGCCTAGACTTAGCATAATAATTTGTAGATCGCACGAAGTATTGTCCAGGGTGAGAATTGAACCCACGACACTGGAATTAGTGCAACAGTTATTACTGTCGCTTATAACTCAAAAGTTTCTATTATGATACACATTATTACATTGCTTAAGTTTTGGTGTAGTCTCACTTATTTAACTTGTCATTTACATTACGTATTGTTTATTTCTGTACATGTCCCAAGGCTTATGTGAAACTTAATTCGCGTTTGCTTGAGGCGATGGCTTAATTAACTTCACTCGATACGCGGTAAATAAATGATTAATAAGTTTTGCCAGTGTTTGATTGAACTCAACCAGACAAAGTTTTATTATAAAAATGACTTGCGCTGGTGTGTTTTATACCAAATAAAGATTGAGGAATTAAAATAAAGTAGGTTTGATGTTTATTTTTGCTTCGATAAAATGCAATGATTTTTTATTTATTACTGCAGAGCTCTGTTGTCATAATTGTAAAAGAAGAAGAAATAATATATGTATGTATTGTTAATGTATACAGGCGCTGCCCGTGATTGTAACTTTTAAATAAATAATAGTAATACTAATAAATAATAGTAATTCCAGTTTATTTTAAAATATTAAACTATAGATATATTATATTGAATAATGTTTTATTTGAAATAAATTTATATTAAATTTAATAAAAATAAATCAATATATATACAATTTAAAGTTTAAAAATCTGGTGGAACAACTCTATTTACTATATCGGAGATAATGACTTGAGCCAAAAATCTAGGGCTTGTATATATACTACTTGTGCCGGAATACATATAAACAAAGGTGAAACATAATTTATATACTTCATTATTGGAATAAAATTAACAAAGCAAATAGAACAAAAATCTATCAGATACGCATTTTAGAATGTAAACTAATATCAGTCACGCGTGAAATAGAAACGTAGGTAACAAATCTTCAAAGTGCTTCTTATTTCCCTAATATTTCCGAATACAATAAGATAGTGTTAAAAATAAACATGCGGGTAGATTGTCAAGTTCGCGGCAAGCATACGGGGAGTCGTCTATTTTTGACACAGATGTAGTTATAACCACACCATTATTTCTATTTATTTTGTTGACAACTACCAAACGTACGGTGTATTTACACAGGCCATTGAACTCACAGACATCAAAAATACCTTTGTATCTTAATTATTTAAGCGTAGGTTAAAGGCCTCTTCTTATTGGGGATTATTTGAAGTATCCTATCTTATCTTGCTCGTTTACCGTTGCAGGGTGAGAGCTATTTCTAATTGTTATAGCCATATCTATATAACGTTACCGAGCAGGAGTTATTTTTGAACTTGGACAATATACTTTAATGATATGATACTAAGAAATCTCTTTAGAACTTAATAACTATCTTAGCTATTAAATAAACATTGAGATAAAACATTAAAATAATTTGATGTCAGCGAGCCATTCTTTCTCCAAAGTTTTTATGGGTATTAAGGAAATGGCTTTCTATTCTCCTGCACGTCTAAAAGGGAGTATGTAGCAGATTCGTTACCATTCGTTTAGTGAGGCCATATCATTAAATAATAAATCTTTGTTAAGATTATTTGTCCTATGCAGTAAGCTTTCTTTTTTTGCTATCAATTCGTGATCATAAACATCGTCTTCTGTTCTTATCCCAATTACTTAGGGGTGCGGAATATGTAAACATACTTATTGCAAAGGTATAGTATAAGGCAATAGTTTTATGACCAGCCGCCTGCCCGACGTTAACTCTCCTTGAGAGTTTAATTGTTAACTAAACGATATAAGGTAGAATTGGTCCAGGTAATTATAAAACTATTACTCGTTTTTTACGAAATTTACGAGTAAAGCAAGGTTTGGTAGAATTTGTAGCAGCTACCACAGAGCATTTTTGCTATTAATTGTGAAACTAAAATTGAATACATACATTATTGGCGTTCCGCAAGAAGCAAACTATCGGATCCCACACTACTCTGTAGACGGCTAAGGTAGGTACGATCAGACAATAAGAATATTCTTAACAAGTAAACAATTTTTTTATGAAAATTTCTACATGAATATTTGCAACATTAGAGTTAAAAATATTTAACAGGTTAATAATTATCTCAACTTAATAGCGTGGTAGGAAATATTCCACTTTTATTATTTATATATCTGCAGGTCAAGACTGCGACCCTTCATGTGTCATCCCGAATTCGTCATGTCATCGAAATGTAATAACCCCCCGCGACGAAGCCGGAATCGGAAAGCTATTTACAAAGAAACTGGGGGTACAAGAGGGGTGCAATTTCTTGTGAAAACTAAGAAAATCGAACAGGGATATTGAATGTTGTCTCAAATAAAACACATTGGAGCAGTAAGATATATGACTGATTTTACTTAAATATTAAATCGAAGGCATTAAGAGTATTCACACTAAAATATTAAGAATATGTACAATAAAAATAATATAAATAACGAAAGCATCTATTTCATGTTACTACGATTTGAAAATAAAAGGACATCATTTATTTGTAATTGAAATAGCTTTTTATTTTCTTCTTATATCATTGTAATGAATTATTTATATAAATTCCAATCTAACTAATATTTATGATTACTAAATAATTCAGTCGTACTTTTCTGGATCAAATTTAAGAGGTGTTAGTGAAAGGTCAGATTAAGAGTACGCGTAATCATAGAGCATGCATGAAGACTGTGATGAGCGTGAATTAAGCGAAGGAGGTATGTCAGGATCATGGTTTGTGGCAATCCGTAGTCTCTGCCTACTCCTCTGGGATACAGGCGTGAGGCTATGTGTGTATGTAAATAATTAAAAAAAAATGTAAAATAATAACAATAAAGTCACGCCATTTTAGTTATCAGCTCCTTATGTTATGATAATTAAGTACAATTATCAGTTATGTATGGAACGTGAACTGAAGTGAATTCCAATAAAAGTTTACTGACAGTTGAGTAGGGTTCATTATAATGGACAACGACATCACATTTCTATTATAACAGGATTTGAACAGTGACTTTATAAGTTTATATGCAAATACTGATTTTAGATACGAATACATCATTTTGCTGACGAATTAAAAATAAAGTGAGCTACCACCTCTTTCATAGGGGTTGTATTGATATTATAGATATGATATAATAAATAATGATATAAGAGGTGGAACATTAACCTAACCTAACCGAGCGCTAGAAGCGCAGTCAGATGTTGATATAATGATGGATAGTTAAACGTTCATTCACTAGATTATAGATTTTTTATTATGTATCCAACTCATTTATTATATTCTTGGTAATATATCGTAGCTAAAAAGAAGGTCTGTTTATTATAAATAATGTATATTATTTGTGTATACAAATGACGATAACTGTAATTGATCCTATTAGTTATTAATTGCACGCCTCATAAGCGAAGCGTTGAGATCTTGCTCTACTCTCGATATATGAAAATCAAGGACTTTTCAAACCTAAAAATGATTGTATTTTACTCACATTGCACTCATAGGATAATACAAGAATTTAAGATATTATCATCAAGAAAAAACATTAATAAAAACGTATTTGATATTTTTAAAAACAATTATTTTGTTTAAAGTAAGAAAATAGTTGATTAAAAAAATATACGAGGACGTCCGGATATTTATTTTGGATTTGGCACGATTACGAGCGTAAATATTAATGTATCAAAATATTTCTTTTTTTAAAAGCTTCATAATCTCTGTCGTTTAATTGAAATTAATAAAAAACTAAACTGCTTAGTCATTAGTGTATGTATCTTACATGTTTTTGTATATCCATTCGGACAGGCAAAAGAAACAAATCCTATAGAGCCTATTTATTGTAAACGAACAGCTATGTTTAGCACTACATCGAGAATGGCACAAAATTTCAAAAGTATTTTTTGTTTCATTTTCATTTATGGCATTGACTAATAGTAAATGGTAAATAATATAAAAATTCTGAGGCGTGCACTTTTGGATTTTCTAAATTATTTTCATTTATGTTATATGTACTTATGACGACAGTTGTTATCCCAAATATAATAAATAAATAAAATTCGAAGTGAAATCCTATAGTAGTCCTATTTAGATAAGATAGAACAGTAGATCAAATTTTCTCTCATTTGTAAATTTGGCTTGTGTTCACTCGTGAAACGTAAAACTGCTAAGACTAAGACCACGTGAAAATACAAAAACTACCATAAATACCTTCGAATAAAAATAGTACAGTAGATCAAATTTTCTCTCATTTGTAAATTTGGCTTGTGTTCACTCGTGAAACGTAAAACTGCTAAGACTAAGACCACGTGAAAATACAAAAACTACCATAAATACCTTCGAATAAAAATGTTGAAAACGTTTTATTTTATCGTTATGGCTTTATTATGGTGGTTTTACCTCGACAATAACACGGTGGGGTCAACTTGGTTCGGCTTATAGGCAATTGACCGCCCCATCCTGATACGTTAATCGCAGTCACGATTCCACGATGAACGAAGACCGTGTACACTCATACTGCTTTATATCTAAAACGTCAAACTAATAGATTTAATATAATTTTATAACAACTAAAAGGAATTTTAGAGGTATTTTTTGGGATTAATCCCACCTCACATTCCCACTACTATAACTCCTGTAAGCCAGGACTCACAATGGACTCCATAAAAGACACTGAGGTTTGACCCTCCAGAAGTTCCGGGAAATGCTTTTAATTGTCTTGGGACCCGCAACAAATTTCATTAGAAAAGAAAGAGATGGGAGTTGAAGAATTTCCACTTCCCTCCTATGCAAAGCGGGAGACATGAAGCAAAATTGGCTAATAGGCAAATAGATAAAAGGATGTACTGATACGTGAAGCGTCGCAGTACAGCACCACGGATATGACAGAGCTTAAGGTGCCTATATGTGAGTTTTAAGTTTGATTACAATAGTTGGTATGGCAGAAGCACCTGAACGCACGGAAATTTTCTAGAACTGCTACAAGGTCCGTTTAATATATAACCCCCGACATTTTAGATTAAGATTAGACAATTTTAGAGGTATGAAATTATTTACTAAGTTTATAAGTACTAAGTCCACGGACCGACCAACCGCAGGTCGCTCAAAAAATTATCGACAGTGTGGCCTTTACACTAAATATTTAATTCGAAGTGAAAAATTTGAAGACAAAATCAAATTTAGATTTCCTTATATGTCGATTACAATTCACAGTTTTAATCATTTATGCATGAGATCGATATGCAGCAGAAATACATATCATGTCATTATAGTGATTATTGTTATTCTTTGATGCTTTTTATCACGTACCCAAAGCAGCAGTAATGTTTCCATGTAGACGATAATCTTGCTTTTATATTTGCAAGTCTTTTCTGGATTACGATATTACCTCTATATGAATTTTCATTATCCATCCATCCATAAGCCCATAAACGTCCACTGTCACACATACGCCTAAGAATGGCATTCATAACAGTCCTGTGCTATCTGCATCCAACGGTTTCCTGCGACCTTCATGATGTCGTCTGTCCAACTAGTGGGGGGGTCGTTCCTAGCTGCGTCATCCGATTTCGTGGTCGCCACTCTAGAACCTTTCTTCCCCAACGGTTCGTCGAATGATGTAGCCTGCCCTTTGCTATTTCAACGTGCTAATTCGGTTACACCCATTCTTCTACGTATTTCCGTATTCCGGATTTTGTAATGTAGAGAAATACCGAACATAGCCCTCTCCATATCACGCTGAGAGACTTTGAGGTTTTTATGAGGTCGACATTTAGAGACCACGTTTCAGTGCCGTAAGTCATCGCTGGTAACACTCACTGTTTTTTTGAAGTGAAAACTTTTTTAGGCGCGTTGAGCGTTTTTGGAAGGGAAAAACTTATAGGTTCGCGTCACCGACATGCTAATGCTAATAGTATAATCTATAGCTATGAGTAGTGTTTTTATATAGATAAATGAATAATGAAAATAAAGAATTCATTTTCAAATATTTTCAATATTCATATCAATATTTGCATTTAAAAGTATGGCATTATTTATTTTTAATTG
Organism: Lymantria monacha; assembly: GCA_905163515.2. Classification (NCBI taxonomy): domain Eukaryota; kingdom Metazoa; phylum Arthropoda; class Insecta; order Lepidoptera; family Erebidae; genus Lymantria; species Lymantria monacha. The sequence continues at coordinate 24,353,498 of LR991082.1, forward strand.
TATTTTTAATATTTAACCTTTATGTCATGAAATTAGTATCATTGTGATTTAAAGGTTATCTTACTAGCGTGATAAACCGTTTCCTAGATGTTCGATAATATTTTTTATTTTTATATAAAAATTAGAAAATTATTATTATTTCAATTAGTCTTAAGTTAATAGTTTTCACTTTTATCGGCAGTCCCCATGACTGCCCGTTGTTTTTATTTTCATTAATTACCGTCTTATAATGATATTAATTTTTGTAATCCATTGTTGGACATTGGCCTCCCAATGAAAAATAATAATCCAATAATAGCGCTTGACAGGCGGTTTGGTGATCGCAGTTAATGTTTAAAGTTTCGCAGGAGAAACCTGCACTATCCATTTTTCTTGTGAATCCTTAGTCGATTGTTACGACTGATACAAGAAAATAGGGGATGTAGACAGAGACTAATCCGTGTGGTGACGGAGTAAGAATACAAATCACCACCCCTATCTTACCCGTGGGTGGATCGTAAGAGGCGACTAAGAGATACAAAAGGCATATAACATCTATGCAAGAGAAGGAAAACTCGAAACAAAACCCTATATCAACACGTCTAACCAGCGTGGTATAGTAGGTTAATTGCCCTCCCACTAAGGAGGAGGCTCAAGCCCAACAGTGGGACATATTATGAGCTGAGATGAGATGAGACAGAGACTAATTTTGTCACCATACGAGAACAGTGCAGTAAGGGAATATTAATGTTATATTTTTAATATATATACATTACTTTATATACTGATATTTGTACAAATACTACCAAACAATACTCGTAACTTAACTTTTTATTTATAAAGCATAGCTTCATACCGACTTGGTCTGACTCTTCTTAATTTAATCAACAATTATATTCACAAGTTGGGTCGATGTCGGACAATTCGGTCATAAAAGTTTTCCCTAGTACATATCACGTTAACCTCAAGTAATTGGGATAAGAGCAGAATGATAATTTCTAGAACATTAATGTAATGAGCGGTATATCCCTTAATACTTAGTTGTCCACACCATTTAATTAGATTTAGTCTTATTATTTATTATTTCTTTTATTTTTATAATACTTAAACTAAAGTTCACGATCTTTACGAGAGCTGGTTATAGATGCAACAAAAATTAGGAAGGTTTAACGATGTTACGTTTTTGTTATTTGTTAGTCATTAATTTGCCTCAATTTTAAACATTAGTGATTGAGATAAATTAGGCTACCAATCTTTATTTAATATATAGATCTTGTAAATTATGTATGTTCGTATATTAGGCATAGTTAATAGTGAGAGGAAAATTCACCTATTATGACGCATTTCTCTTACAATACTACTACAAGATTAAGAAGTAGTGATATACTGGAATCACACTTCATCGACATATAGAAATTTAGATTTAGAAGCTGTCTATTATATGTAGTTCACAATTACCAGTTTCTCGTTTTCTTAAATTTGAGCGTGTAATCTTTTTAATTTCATCCATGCATTAAAAAAAATGCAAAAAAGAAACCGAATACATTATATGTAAAGAGACTTACAATATACGAATGATAGATGATTTGAACGATTTAAAAACCGAGAAACTGATATAATAACATGAGATTGCAATTCGATTTCTTATTTAGACGAGAATTTTCTATTCAAACCGTCATAGAATTTGCTTATCCTCGGTTATAATTAAGTATAGAAAAAGAACCATAATTAACTTGTTTAATCAACTATCAAAACAAATAAAAACTGAATGATATATTAAAAAAAACATAAAAGTGAACATTATTCTTTCTAGTAATGAAAATAGAAATGCATTTCACTTTACATTTATATCCATAAATGTAAAATAGATCATTGGTTTACGATCTATAAAAAAAGTTTATGTTTAACAAATAACGCGTAAAATATCTTATACATAATTGATTAGTATTAACATGATTGTGGTTGAGCTCTTAAAGTTATATACTTTTAATAACTTAAACTTATATTTTATATAAGTTATATTAGAAACACGATAAATATAGTTTATAAATACGAATGCGTGTTTATGTCAGAAACATTAGATAGACGTAATGTTTACAAAGTTATTATAATATTAGTACAACAGCGTGTAAAAGTATGGGTGAAAACAATTTGACATAACTGTTCATTATATTTTTTTATGATACAGCTAAAATTATGAATATAACTTAATTATTTTTTATAATTTCAGCCAGTGTGGCTAAAATCTGGCTGTGTGGTAGCGGCTACGAATACTACCAAACCTTAAATTACTGAAATTTAGCATTTAATATGCTTAATTATTTATAAAATCCGATTACGAAATGAAAAATGATGTCGCAAGCGGGATTCGAACCCGCGCCTATTGGGATTCCGGCCCAATCGTGCTGCCACGCGGGTTCGAATCCCGCTTGCGACATCACTTTTCATTTCGTAATCGGATTTTATAAACTACCAAACCTTACTTTGCTCGCGGATGTCGTAAAAGACGACTAAGAGTTCTATATCGATCTTGGCCCCGTTTGGTCAACAATTACATTCCCAAGGAGGGTTGACGTCAGGCAGGCGGGCCGGTCATAAAACTATTGCCAATAACTTTTGCAATATGTTGGTAGAGGAGTACATATTGCGTTGAACCCAAGTAATTGGGATAAAGAGTAGGAGAATTATGAATCAGAATGGCTTAAATCATAATATAGATTTAGAAATAAAACAACGCTCAAAATGTAATGGTGACTCAATAATAGTAAATATTTGACTGCCCAGATAGCGTAGTGGTTAATATACTGACCTTTCTTGCTAGTGACACGGGTTCAAATCCCACGCAAGACAATACTTGCGCTCCATAAACTGATGTTCTGTGTCTGGGTGTAGATTGTCTGCGTTGATTGTATGTTTATAAAGTCCCCCGCAATACAGGGATTATTTCTTTAGTGCAGGGTGATGTCTGTCCACCGAAGACAAAGATCAGGTACCGGTGGCCCGCTCGCACGGCGAAGAGAGGTGTTTGCATGGTGGGTCTATGGGGTTGCGCGCCGCCGCTTCCGTCGCCCCGGACCGATTTGGCAGGGCGCGACCAAGTTCATAGCCCACCACAAAAAAAAGGGGGTGATGTCTGTGCAAAATAAAAAACAAATATAAATGCTAAAGCTATGAATTTCAAATAACCTTAATAATTAATAAATAAATAAATGAAACCTGTTGATGCATTTTCGCACGTATGATTACAGAGATGTGTTTATTACAGCAATGTCGAATGTACGAGCACTCCAGTCTATTAAATGAGACTCAAATCATATAGCAAAATACGGACGTGTCGACCCTAAATTTATCCTTTCACAGGGTTTATATATCTGAAAACTGTTCACTGTACGTGTAACGCTGTGTCAGTTTGATTACTGCGAAGTGCGGTGCATGCTACAAAACTGGTAGGGGAGGATTACATGTTTTTCTTTCGCATACTACAATTGTTTCGTAATTACCTTTGTTTAAAAAATTATACATTAGATATAACAGGCAATTAATCATTCATTTTATTTCTGTTATCCATTAAAGATTATGTCCAACCTAAAACTATAAGGGTTATTATCAATTTTAAACACGTAATTGTAAATATTTCATACATACATACATACATATCATCACGCCATATCCCTTGCAGGGTAGGCAGAGAGAACAGAGTGCCAGAGAACTCTATCTCTGCATACTTCACTCGCTTCCTCAACATTCATAATTCTCTTCATACACGCTCGCCGGTTTCGGAGACTCTTGACTCCACCTTCCTTCAGTACATGACCGATCTGGTCTAGGTAGGTTAGTCTCGGTCTCCCTCGGTACCTACATCCTTCCACTTTCGCATTGTATATCTTCTTAACCAGGCGTTCGTTCGGCATTCTTTCCACATGTCCGAACCATCGGAGCATTCCCTTTCGCATCTTTACACCAATACTCTCTTTCATACCTACTCGCTCTCTTACGTCGTCATTACGAATGCGGTCGGTCAGCCTAACTCCACAGATTTTCCGCAGAGATCGCATTTCGACCGCATTAATTTTACTATCATACTCTTTTCTGCATACCCAACTCTCGCTTCCATAGAGTAATGTTGGGACAAGCACTGCGTTATGTATTGCTACACGTGCCTTCTGGCTGAGGTGGTGGCTGCCGAGAAGTTGCCCCAACGCTCCGTTCACTCTATTTCCCGCATTCACTCTTCGTTCTATATCAGTGGTGTACCTTCCATCTCGGCTAAATCCACATCCAAGATATACAAATTCATCCACTTGCTCTAGTACATCATTACCTATTGTTACTCTTACATCTGTTCTGGTTTTATCTCTTTCAAAGACCATTATTTTGGTTTTGCTCACATTCACGCGTAGACCCCTTTTCTTACAATCTTCTGTCATTGTGTCGTAACTATTTCAAATGTAGATAAATATTCAAAAATACATTATCATTATATATGATTCCATTAAAATTAATTCTATTACTTCAGTGCCCTAACAATTTATAACAAGAATAAGTTTTGTACACACTGTTGACGATTTAAAAAAAAAAAGTTAAAAATTAATGAAAAAAAAATATTGAAAAAACAATATTTTCTACAAGTGAAACTTAGCTAGGTCGATTAGTCGTCCCCGGAATCCACTGTATGCTAAATTTCAAGAAAATTGTTGGTGCAGTTTCAGAAAATAGAAAGAAAGAAAGAAACTTCTTTCTTTCTTTCTTTCAGAAATATATATATATATATATATATACAAGAAATATATACAAGAATTACTCGTTTAAAGATATTAGATAGATAGATACTGTAGAATTATATATATTGCTGTGTGGTAGCGTCGACGAATACTACAACCTGCCTACTTCGCTCGTGGATGTCGTAAAAAACGACTGAGAGCTTCATGGAACTGACTGGGCCGACTCCACCTGATGTCATCAGGTCAACAATTACATTCCCAAGGAGGGTTGACGTCTGGCAGGCGGTTGGTCATAAAACTATTGCCAATAACTTTTACAAAATGTACGATGGAAGCAGAGTACATGTTGCGTCAACCCAATTGGGATAAAAGCAGGAGAATGATGATGATTATCTTCAGCTAAATAAAAATGTATTATTTATATTGTGTCTTTAATTAAAAGTATAAGTAGTAAATATGTATGCAAGACATTTATCAAATATATTTCTCCTGCTTTCACCACGCTTTCTTTCATGTGTGGCAAGAATTATTTTTAGGTTAATTCTACCTTTTATACAATTTACATATATCAATAATCCATTTTCAACTTTATTTTGAAAACAGTATGAGTGTAAACAAGCGCATAATAAATTTGTAGCGAGGGAGCCGTGTTTACCTACACATCGATCGATATACCGATGATTCTTGTAGCAATACAACCTCTGCGTGAAAATTGCAACCCGTCGTCAAGTCACCGCTCTGTTAATATAATTAGATACTAGAATTATTTTGCCCATAGATTATTTATACTGTAATTTAATGGCATAAATTAAACGATCGAAATTCGCTTGTTTTTTTTTTTGGTTCTTAATTTTTGGCCGGAATAGAAATCAAGCAGAACAACGCAGAGACCTTTATAAGGAGAGGTTTAGGACGTCATTATGTTTTATACTCGAGTGTTTCACGTAAAATACATAAATATTTGTATTTAATAATAGCTATATAGTTATAATTGATTATTTAAGGCAAGACAAAACTATAATTATCATAAAGTCGCGCGATAAAAGTTTAAAGAGTTATATACTCTTTAAATAGGCTTTTAAATTGGTTATATATTTAATAAGGAAAAAATATTCATTTTGATGATAATGATTTATCACTACCATTAGATACATAATCATAGGCAATTTTACATTGAGAGTACCAAAAGGGCAAATCTCGTTATATGTTATATAAAAACATTTGAATTGTTGAAAATTAGATGCTCAGGAGCTATAATGCTACTGTAATAACTTAATATATATATATATATATATATATATATATATATATATATATATATATATATACAATCTATTCTTTCATTTATTTACCTATATGATGGTTATTGAGTAATTTCAGAAGAATAGTTGAAAGGAGCCAATAAAAGTATACATTATATAGAAAAATGTAATGTTTCTTTTATAGAAACTTATCCACTGTTTAAATAAATCCTCACCTACCAGGTAGGGTATGTATAGTTTATGAATACCTCCCGCCTAACTTGCCAACTTGAGGGGACATAAATTTATTTTGCTCAGTTTATCTTGTCTCTCTTACTTTTTATCTAAGCTGTGTGAAAAATAATGTCTATTTAAGAATGAAATCTCTATTGAAATAAACCTCTTTCCATTCTCAGTTTCATGAACCTATAAATTTAGTGTTTGTGATTTAGACATTTATCTTTACAAGGCATGTAAAGTAATGAATACTAACGTGTATGGAATGATATGGCAAGAAAATACATGGAACGACGCTTCTCAAAATCTCAACGAACAACCATACCGAGTAGTTTCAAAATTCCTGAGCCGTTTGAATTTTACAATAAAGCAACTCCATTTGTTCAGAGAACATTATTGTTTGTCGCTGATGAGAATTCTGGACCAAAAGCTAGCACCAGCTGCAGTGGAAATACAATTGATTGCGATACTCAAGATGCGCAAATCGCTGAAACGACCGCATCAACGTCTAAATCGGGCGACGAGCAAGAAAAATCACCTAAAAAGAGCTCATTTTTCTTCTCCCCCTCGAAAAGTTGTAAGATTCACGGGCGCAGCTTTTTCCGGCTTCAAACAAGTCCCAAGAAGTCGAAAACTGAGACAAGTGACGTAGTTACCGGTAAAGCAACGGCGGTGCAAGGTACAGGGGGTGGTGGAGGTCTCATCAGTTACGCGCCTGGTTGGTCCTTGAAAGGCGAACATCTCATGAAATGGCAGGAATCCGGCAAGACTACTATTGAGGTAAATGCATATTTTATTAACGCTAAAAAATTTAAAATAAAATACTGGTTCAAGACTTAATAATAGCTACTTGAGTACCTTGTAAAGTTTTACAAATCAATGATACAAAAAATTTCTATGTATTTTTTACGTCTCAAGTGTCTGTAAATTCTTGTAAAATATTTGAAAGTAGAAATTGTGCATGCAAATCTGTTCGTCAGTGGTTAACAGGGTGGGGTTACAAGGGTGGTTGTTCTTAAGAACAAAATGAAAATTTCAATCTAAACGCGCCCCCAGGTGATGGTGAGGGTTACGGCACTCTTAAAAAAACTTTTTTAAATCCAATAAACGTGCAGTGTTGGACGTATTGAAATAAGCACAAAAGAAAACCTTTTAGTTACCATAAATTTGTTTAAAAAATAAGAATTCGCTTTAAATCATGCTATAGATTTATTGTTTTATTAAATGGTGAGCTGAATTTTTAGTAAGTATATGTGTGACCGTTAATTTATCATGTATTACAATTTATGTACAAGTTTTTATGTATAGAATATATACGATTTCATATATTATAGGTATAAGAATATTTTAAAATGAATAACGAAGTTCCCCGTGTGGTGATGGTAAGACTATAACCACTTCATCTTTTGTCTCCTTTTTCCCAGAGTGGTGTGGTAGTCAGCTAATTTCTTTTCTCTCAAGACAACGGTGTCTAACAGTTTGATATGTATCGAGGAAGAATAATGAGAAGAATATATATCGTACACACTACATTAAAACAATTAAAAAGTTCATAGTGTACAAAGCATCAGATTTATTTAGAATATTCAAAGAACATATTGAGTCATTTGATAAAATTTTACATCGAGTTATTCTGTAATCACTTTTTATATACAGGGTGTCCCAAAATTCAACGATAAGCCGGCACCAGCAGGTGGACCTACAAATGACTACTCGAGAACAAAAAAGAAAAAAATTCTACCTTGATTTTTTTTTTCATTACGACAAAAAAAACCGATTTCTTTAAAAATCGACATCTTTTATTATATTATTAAGTGCCATTGCTACAATTTTACAAGTAATTCTGTGTTTTTTTTTGTATTGGTAAGGTAAGTAGCACTACTATCGATCACAACCATTAAAAATTCCAGAATATCTATAGTTTTTACACAAAAATCAACCAAAACTATGTTTTTTTCATAAATTATGTAAGATTTTGACTTTCAGCTCACTTTCACTCATCACAGTGAAAAAAAAAAGTATGGACACTACTGTGGCAAATAGTATTAAAAATTGGCGCAACTAACTACAATTCTAAAATGGTATAACATTCTAGGCAAACTAGCCACAAAAATATACTTAGGTGTACTATTTCAAAATAACAACCATACTTCGAAAATTGTTAGTGTTGATAGTAATCACTTTTACTATGTAGCCCAAATGTTTTTGTTGCAAGTTCTCAGAATTTGAATGAGACATGTGCGTAGTCCATAAGATAACATAAGTTAGACAGAGATAGAGAGATTATACGTTAGAGGGAGATAGATAGATGCTAATTGTTTAGTAACATTAATGCAGGTAGAGAAGTAATTAATGTCCTCAGCAGCACAGCAAGTCAGTACGCTCTACTTCTTTGTTTACTGCACACCGTTCTGTTTTAATTAAAGTGGCTCTGATACTAACGACTTTGGATTGAATTAAGTGACCTGGAAATTGACCTGACTTGGCATTATTTTAGACTGTGATTTTGTGTTTTTTTAAAGAAGTTTTGCCTTATTTTCAAGTGTTTAGCATTCATTATGCCGCTACCATATACAGCGTTAGAATACGCTAATATGCACCTAATTTATGGAGAATGCCGATGCAATGCCAACGCTGCTAGCAGATTATATCGAGCAAGGTACCCTACTCTTCAAAGGTATCCGGATTATCGCGTATTTATTAACGTGCATCAAGCATTTTCGGAGGGTCGTATACCATCTGACAGGAGAAACGCTGGAAGACCTAGATCGGAACACGATGAAGAAGTTCTCAAAGAAATAGAAAGCGATACAACTACCTCTGTACGTGGCATACAAGTAGCAACGGGAATTCCAAAAAGTACTGCACATAGAATTTTAAAACGTCACCAGTTTCATCCATATCATTACAGGCGCGTGCAGGCGTTATTACCGCGGGACTATCCACTGCGGGTCGCATTTTGCCGTGTAATGCTGCAAAAACACAGGGAAGATCCCCAATTCTTAGACAAAGTTTTATGGTCGGATGAAACAACCTGCAAGAAAGATGGCTATTTAAATCTTCACAATCTTCATAGCTAGAACAATGAAAATCCGCACCTGGTGAGAGAAGACAAATCCCAATATCAATTTAAGGTTAACCTATGGACGGGCATAATAAATGGAAAAGTGATAGGGCCCTTTGAGTTACAAGGAAACATAGATGGCAATAGCTATTTGAACTTCTTACAAAATGAGTTACCAGGATTATTAGAAGACGTGCCCTTAAGTGATTTGCAAAACATGTGGTTTCAAAACGATGGTTGCCCAGCTCACTATGCCCGCCCTGTGCGAGAGTACTTAGACCAAGAGTACCCAGGGCGTTGGATCGGGCGACTTGGTCCTATCTTATGGCCACCCCGTTCACCCGATCTAAATCCCCTGGATTTTTTCTATTGGGGTTGTCTAAAGGACAGAGTCTACTCAAAACCCATTGCAACCTTGGACGAGCTTCGCCAAAAAATAATTCAGGCTGTGGATCACATGAACAGAATCAGATATGCAAGAAAAATAAAACGTTCATTTTTAAGGCGATGTCGTGCCTGCATTACTGCCAATGGCAAACAATTCGAACATTTATTGTAATTTTAATAATATAGTAAATTCTAATCTCTCTATATCTATCTCTTTCTAACTTATGTTATCTTATGGACTACGCACATGTCTCATTCAAATTCTGAGAACTTGCAACAAAAACATTTTGGCTACATAGTAGAAGTGATTACTATCAACACTAACAATTTTCGAAGTATGGTTGTTATTTTGAAATAGTACACCTAAGTATATTTTTGTGGCTAGTTTGCCTAGAATGTTATACCATTTTAGAATTGTAGTTAGTTGCGCCAATTTTTAATACTATTTGCCACAGTAGTGTCCATACTTTTTTTTTTCACTGTGATGAGTGAAAGTGAGCTGAAAGTCAAAATCTTACATAATTTATGAAAAAAACATAGTTTTGGTTGATTTTTGTGTAAAAACTATAGATATTCTGGAATTTTTAATGGTTGTGATCGATAGTAGTACTACTTACCTTGCCAATACAAAAAAAATCACAGAATTACTTGTAAAATTGTAGCAATGGCACTTAATAATATAATAAAAGATGACGATTTTTAAAGAAATCGGTTTTTTTGTCGTAATGAAAAAAAAAATCAAGGTAGAATTTTTTTCTTTTTTGTTCTCGAGTAGTCATATGTAGGTCCATCTGCTGGTGCCGGCTTATCGTTGAATTTTGGGACACCCTGTATATAGGTATTAGCTCTGGCTGTGGCTTTCCTTGCGTAAAAGTATGTCTTGTTAATGATTTTTCTATGCCAATGTAATAGTATTTTTTATTTGAATAACCCTTTAGCCTTTTCTTTATACATAACAAAATGTTTAAGAAATTTCAAGATGATCGGTACAATTAAGGTATGAAATTGTAAAACAAAATTACGTGCGTGTTTTTACTGTCACATAATTGGACTCAATCTATTTTCTATTAGCGTCTACCGATAACAAATAAAGACTTGCAATAGCAATATTTGGAATATCTTGGCAGTAAAATTAAAATACAAATTTCACTGAAACAATGATGTAGTCCCTATAAATATATTTTTCTGGCATATCAAGTTTCTTATATTCCTTTATAAGTTTAGATTCATTATGCACGAAGTACACCCAAATTGAAAAAAAATATTGAATTGCACTTATTACAATTCTTTGGATTTGAATCTTTGAAACTTAGCTTACGATAAGAACAGTTGCTTTTGACGTATTGAATTAACTTTGAAAGAGACAACATGAAATTGCTAGGCGTTTTTAGTCTTTGATCAGCACTAATATAAGCATTTAAAACATTTAAATGTGAAGATAAAAATAGAACTCATATTTTTTTCATGAAGACTGCATCAAATATTATACAAGGAATAATATCAAAATAATTTGTTCAGAAGATTCCATGGTTAATTTACCCCGGCGGCGAATATTGCTGGATTCGTTCCGTCGTTTTGGCCACAATAATAATATCAGGCGCATTAGCCGGCTCGCCACCCCTGTCTTCAACATTTCTAATATTTTTCCTTACATTTCCACTTGTCTCCTTCGAGCCGGAAAAGTGGGGAGAGATGAACACAGTCGATAGCCTTTTATATCAGTGTAATGTGAGAATAATTTTCCTTATACTGGTAACATTAAGAAAAATGTCGGAAGTAATAAGCTAAATATAGGGGCAGTATTAATACAATATGAAGTAATATTACTAATACTAGGATTAACTAGTATTACTTATGATTTTATTTGAAGGATCAGATACCAGTACTGTATATATTTCTCACAAATAAGCACTAGCATTAGTAATAGATTGCCTTGCAGATAGTCTAGGATTCATACTAATGGAATCTGTTTATTTTCTAAATTATGTTTTGATTTTGGCGGTCAGCAACATATAATATTACATAACAGATAATTAATGTCTATATAAAATATTATAGTTATAAATTTTTATTGTACGGATTAAAATACCGATAACGAATCGAACCCACGGCACTGGTACGGAAGGTCGGTATCTTAACCACTATGCCATCTGTGTAGTCAATTAAGTTTACTGGTAACATGATGATGGTAATTTCATATCTTTATAAAGATACTAGCTTCTGCCCGCGGCTTTGCCTGCGTAAAAGGTTACTTTCCTAAAGATTTTCATCTCCTATTTTTATTTTACCACTTAAGGGTAATTTTTTTACAAAGTTTTCATATTATATTTATTTACATAGATGTAAATAAATATGATATCAATAGCCTAAAAATAAGTTTCAAGTTTCTGGCTTTAAAAATGACGACACTTCCTTACAACTTTTCAACCCCTTTTACAACCCTTTTTTTCATTAAAAAGTAGCCTATGTCCTTTACCAGGTTCTAGACTATCTGTGTACCAAATTTCATTTAGATCGGTTCAGTAGTTTTGGCGTGAAAGAGCGACAGACAGACAGAGCTACTTTCGCATTTATAATATTAGTAAGGCTTATAAAGATTATGAGAGAGATGTCAATTAAACTCAATACTATTTTTATTTCAAAGATCTCTATTTGAAAATATATTTAATGTATTGATTCTATTAACTGCTGTCTGTATTAATAAAAAATAAATAGATTAAATGCATTGAATGAGAGATCAACGACCTTTACAATCGACAAACAGTCCACGTACTAATCTAATTCGATGTCAACAAAAGAACTTGAAACCTGTGCATCTGACAATACAGTGTCTGGAGGCACCGATTCATTAGCAGCACGCGAGAACCCCCTTGAATATGTATGAGGAATCGAACCTGCGCCCGCCTGTCACGATCCAACGATATTATGATAGGGCTCATATCAACCAGAATGTTAATTATACACTCTTATTAATTATAGAAGGGTGAACATAATGAAGATCTCAAGCCAGAAAGTTAGATTGAATTTTGATTGTGTACCCATAGTCTATGGTGTCCTTAAATAATAAATTTCCTATATGTAATATTATCACCGCTATGTACATTTATAAATATCAAATTAATTTATATGTAAAGAAATATATTTAATACTTCTTTATAGTGACGTAACAGGAATTAGTGTTACCCAAATGCAAGACCAAGACTCGCTAGTTAAGTGCTCCCTTAGCCTTAGATAGCATTTTACGATTTCGTTGGCAAAAAAAAGATTGTCAACATTTTGTATTCTTAATACCAGTACAGGTGGAAATAATTAGATATTATTTTAAACAGTCTCATGATAGATAGGTGTGATTATAGCCACACGCCAGTTAAGTGGTATGTATGTAATTTTATTGATAGTTGTACAGTTAGTGCCACTAGATGAATGGAATTTCATTAATTTAGTTAGATTTTAATTTCTATGTGGATTTTTCATTTCTATCAAAACAAATGACATTATGTTGTTCTAACAGCGAGAGTTGCAAGACTTGCGAGACTCGCAAGAGTCTTACATTTGGGCATCACAATAGGAATACAATTTTCTATGGTTGTCGTAAAAGACGATTAAGTGTATAATATGGGTGTAGCACCCTCTGCAAGGCATGGAAAACTCCACATAAAATCCTATACCAACCCACATGACTAGTGGGGTGTAGTAGGTCAAATTACCTTCTACTGTGTAGGATGTTCAAGCAGGAGACAGACGGGAATAAACTTTGATGAAACAAATTTATTATTATTTATTCACATAACTACAAGAAGCCTGTTTTGATCTTATTGAGATTTAAACTCGAGACTTCTGCATAGTATTTTATTAATATCACAGTAGGTTGTCTCAATAAAACGTTTACAACTTTTTATGGCGGTTTTGGCGTACGTACGTAATTCTATAACATAAATAATTGACTACTTACTCTATTGTTTTCTCAAATACCATAATTATAATAGTGGTATAAATATAATATATCTGTATAAAAAAATAAACGAAGAATTTAATTATTAGTCTAACATAACAGTCCATTTATAAGCAATCATTGGGTTATGACAGTTTTCGCCGACAAATACATACGTCACACAAGTTGTCATATCCGTATTAACTAAGGAATCACTAACTCTTCTTCTTCTTCTTATTTTTATGTATTGGCAATCAGCTACGTAAATGAGACATTGTTGCCAGTGTCGAGTTATAATTATCTTCAAGTTTTTAGTGTCTTCAGATTAGTCGTGTCCGTCAGTAAGTCAAATTGTCGCCATCAACAGTGCTATGGCCACATTGTTAATTACCATTAACAGTGTGTGTGTCTTGTGAGAATTTTGATGAAAAACGAAAACGTTGTAAAGCACTTTTATATGATATTCACTACATCTCAGCAGTTTCGTCACATCACATTACATAAAATTATCTAATATAACACGTTAAAACACTAAGATATCGAATATAATACAAGAGCACCACATAACGTTTTAGATTCCCGCCAAAAACTCCGAATCACTAACTCACGCGCAACAGCGGATAGTGACGGGATGATAGCAAAATATATTATTCTACCATAAATATCAAAATACATCTAACTGTTTCACCATTCGCTCCAGGTACGCCATTGACGATAATGATACAGTACTAGTGGCCCGCCAAAATGGCGATAAGGAAATATAATACGGCTGGTTATGGGCGGCATGCTATTCCTTCCACTGCACTGACCGGTTTGGGCGAATCTATCCTGACAATATGTATCATAAAAATAAGCTTCATCGCTGACAGTTTTGATACTACTGAGTACTATTACAAATAATAAATAAAGATCTCCATTTCGTATTGAAATATCGTTCTCCTTTACCGCTCATCATTTAACTTACAAAAAGAAAATTGACAGTTATCAAAAAGTTTGAAAATTTATATTTTTCGTTTTATTGTCTTCTTCTTCTTCTTCTTCTTTTTATGTATTGGCAATCAGCTACTTATACGAGCCATTTTTGCCAGTGTCGAGTTATAATTATCTTCACGTTCTTAATCTCTTCAGGTTAGTCATTGTCTGTCAGTCAGTCGAATTGTCGCCATCAACAGTGCTATGGTGACACTGTTAATGGTATGTTGTAGGAATTTTGATGGAAAACGAAAACGTTGTAAAGCACTTTTATATGATATTCACTACATCCCAGCTGTTCTGTCACATCATATTAGATAAAATACCATAAAAATTATCTAATATAACACGTTAAAACACTAAGATATCGAATATAATACAAGAGCACCACATGACGTTTTAGATTCCCGCCAAAAGTCCTCCTTTGTCTTCTTCTTCTTCTTATATATTGGCAATCAGCTACATATACGAGCTATTGGTGCCAGTGTCAAGTTATAAATATTATCACGTTTTTAGTGTTTCAAGTTAGTCATTGTTTAAGTCAAATTGTTGCCATTAACAGTGCAATGGCCACACTGTTAATGGTATCTTGTGGGAATTTTGATGGAAAACGAAAACGTTGTAAAGCACTTTTATACGATATTCACTTCATCCCAGTAGTTCCGCCGCTTCATATTACATAAAATGCCATCAAAATTATCTAATATAACACGTTAAAACACTAAGATATCGAATATAATACAAGAGCATGACGTTTTCAAATTCCCGTCAAAAGTCCCGTTTTATTGTCATTTTTATTTTAAGAGAAAATGACACATCAAAAACTCTGTGCTGTCAAAATTGTCATTTTGATATTCTATGTTAAAGCACCATTTTGATTGTTTAAAAAAAATCTTTCAAAGGGTGTACTGTAAGTATTGGTCTTTGTAATTAATGTCACTTTTCTATTTAACCAACAATATACTTTGCGTGGCGTACAATTCGGACATATGAACTCAAGATGAGCATTCGTCAACTCAAGATAAATATTCTTATATCATTGAAACAGTTCTATACGGCAAAATAAACATTCAGAAAATACATTTATCTATTTCTGTATGTCTACTTATTAGTTTCTATCATTAGCGAAGTTTACCCATCGATGTGGACAGAAATAACATTTATAGAAATTTATCAATGCCCCTCTATTTGTTTACGATGCTCTACATCAAGAATGCACCCTCTGAAATACATGACTATTATATGAAGCGTTAGTAATGTATGTGCAATAAAGAAATTGTATAGGAATTCAGATTTATTGCTTTAAGTACTGAAGATCATTGATTCTCTCTGGTTTCCTCTCCATTTATTACTATAAAGCACAAGTGAAAATATTTACGTATTTTACGGTCGTGATTTTTGACCAAATTCAAATTTAAATGCAATTCAATGTTGATATGATGACAAAATAACTAATCTTAGTTAAAAAATAACTGAATTCACAATGGTATTTATTGCTAAAACTGAGGTTTGAAATTTTAGTAAACTCGAGAAAGTATTTTCCATTATTTTGAGATTGGTAAGAACTTTTTAGAAAAAAGTTCTGTTATTGTATACATATTGCTTTAAAATTTTTCGTGTGATAATGGAATAAGAATATAATTTACCACCCCGTTTTGCCCGTGAGTGTCGTAAAAGATGAATAAAAGATATGATATGATGTAGCATTTCAACAAGAGCAGTAACACTTGAAATAAAATCCTATTACAACCCTTCTGACTAGCGTGATATAGCTGGATTTCTCTCTTAATGTGGAGGAGGCTTGAGCCCAGCAGTCGATTGTAAAAGTTTATATGAATTTTTCAATACCTTCTCAATAACAAGGAAGTATGCTTAGTACATAGTAAACTCTGTCAATATTACGGCAAAATTACTTGGTGAATTGCTTATCGCAGTGTCATTTTTCTGCCTACTCTTTCAAAGAGAAAGGTCTGGTTATTTATCAAATAACAATATTTGAAAAAAAAAATGTTTTATATTGTGTCTGTTTGGATACTAGAGTATCCTTAAGCTTAGAAGTAGTAAGCTTAGAAGCTTAGATTTATTAGATTTGGATACTCTAAGCTTACTTCGAAAAAGAAATGTTTATAATTTCAGTTACGCCAATTAATTACTAGTATTCATGGCTTAGTCCAATAAACTATCGACAAGGCTAGTCTTATTTTTCTTTGTTCAAAATAATATAAATTTTGCTATAAATCTCTACATAAATAAATATTAATAATATTTAAAAAAAAAAAAATAAGCATACATTAAAATACTTAAAAATATCGACATCTACTTCAAATGGAATTAATATTGAAAGGTTTTGTAATAGCAATTGACAGCTCTATTCACAGTACTGCGCAGTCGGTCGGATGTTCACTGAATCTTTCGCCGAGAGACTTATTAGCTAGCTAATTATACAAAGGAAGTAGTTAGGGAGCAAGAGAAAGTTGAGGGGTGAGACTTGACTGAAGCATCTTTGTAGCCCTCTTACACAAATTTGGGTGTGTGATATTTTTACATTACTGAAGATAAAGTTTTTATATATTTTTTTAAACTAACCTGTTGTTCCAGTATTAATAATCACAGAGACCTGAATTAGAATTCCCAAGTCAGTTAAAAAAGAGTTGCTAAGATTTTTTTGCATTTTCAGGATACCTCTTCTATCACCTATACCTATCCTTTTCTTGGATATACCTACTAGGCACAAAGGTATCGATAACCTGTTAAAAAAAAAGTAAATAAATAATACGCACTAAGAAATAAATCCTTGTGTTATAGGATACTTAACAAACTTACGCACTTAAATTACACTCAAAGTCAGTACCATCATTTTTGGATCGTTTAAAGAATTATTCTGGCACCAAACTACTCCACTTCTGCAGTGAATGGCGTCATCTATATACTTAATTACAATAAAACACATGTAACCTTATGCTTCTTCTGTCGCCCCGGACGGATCAGCGGAGCGTGACTTACCGTAGCCCTCCGTCAAAAAAAAAAAAAAAAAAAAACCTTATGTATACGGAATGAATAAATAGTAAAAACGATCGAAAAAGGGATCCTGAGGTTATTGTATAAGTGATAAAAGATTGACGAAGCAAATATACAGAGCATGGAGACCTCTATAGGTACAGGTCTGCATGCTCAATATTTAAAAAAGAATAACACTATTAAGGTCTACGTTCTGGTCCATACACATGGTACTAATGGTTATAATCCTACAAAATTAAAAATCGGCCTGCTGTACCGTATATGTCTTACTGGAAAATAAAATAGAATAGAGAACAGATACCATTTGTAGAAAAAGACGGTAAGATACCTAGATCAATAAGAACAATCCATGTTAAGTTTGTCCATCGCCGGTGTGTCAAGCAGTGTAGGCATTAGTAGCCCTCAATAATGACCTTGCTGAAACCGCTGCCGGATGGAGTGAGGCCACTTACAATGAGGTCTACCTCATCGGGATAATATCGTTTGTCAGAAGAGTAAGTAACCTAAATGTTAACTCGCCCAACGAGCAAGTGCCAAAAATGCAACAGTACTGATGGGCTGCCTAAAAATTAGAAAGTAAGGGTACATAGTGACGTAAGGAACCACACAATGCCCGTTTATGAATGGCTGGGAAGTGCAAAAAAGCTTACCGCTAGTTTGTGTATACATTTTTGCTACACTGAGAACACTAGTGTCCACTACATCCCTGTGGTCGTTTTTATTCAGGAGAAACAAAAGTATAGAAACAATTTGGTAGTGATAGGCCCTTATTGTTGACAGTTTTCTATCTATCAGTCGATTCGAGGTAGTAACACACTCTCGCAAGTCGACGTCTGAGCAGTGGCAGTATGCTATACTTTCTGGGTGGATTTCGGTTGGTAGACAGCGGTCACCACCTCCTGTCTTACGCGCGGGTGGTCGTAAGAGACGACTAAGGGATATAAAATTCATATAACATCTATAAGATAAAGATGTAAAGGTGTGAAAGGGAATGCTCCGATGGTTCGGACATGTGGAAAGAATGCCGAACGAACGTCTGGTTAAGAAGATATACAATGCGAAAGTGGAAGGATGTAGGTACCGAGGGAGACCGAGACTAACCTACCTAGACCAGATCGGTCAGGTACTGAAGGAAGGTGGAGTCAAGAGTCTCCGAAACCGGCGAGCGTGTATGAAGAGAATTATGAATGTTGAGGAAGCGAGTGAAGTATGCAGAGATAGAGTTCTCTGGCACTCTGTTCTCTCTGCCTACCCTGCAAGGGATGGCGTGATGATATGTATGTATGTATAACATCTATGCAAGAGAAGGAAAACTCTAAATAAAACCCTATAACAACACGCCTGACCAGCGCGGTATAGCAGGTTAATTTCCCCCCCATTACGGAGGAGGCCTGAGCCCAACAGTGGGACATATATGGGTTGTGATGATGATGAGACAGCGGCGTAGCTGTACCCCTGGTGTATTGCGAAGGTCCATGAACAGCAGTGACACTTATCATCAGGTATGCTGCTTGCTCGTTGGCCACCATAAGTAATAAAAAAAAGCAAATTGTATCGTTAATTTGTCATCACATATAATTATTAGCAACACACATTTCAAACCTCTAATCCGAAATTCGTAGAAATTTTTGGACTGGAATTACACATTGAAACATAAGCAGCTGTACCAAAATTTTTATTAAAATTTATTACAGATAAAGTAGTACAAGCCGACTACAAGCTACATTTTATCGAAACAATGATGAAGACGTGACATTCATTCAAAACAGGGTTCAGATATGCTTTTTAAGGTACCTTCACTTAAGTATACAATAGGATTAAATAGATATGCAAATTCAACATATTTATTTAGTGGCCGTTTAACTACATTACGATTCTGGGCACTGGTGTTTTGTTTTCTTTTTGCTATTGAATAATAATGAATACTAAAAGTCCTTTGATGAGAAATTATGGTTTGTACATGTGTTGGTATACAAAAGTACTTACGTGTGAAATTAGCAATAAATCCTGCAATTCCTGGAGTCAGAGTGAATCACGTTGCCCTTTTTGTAGGAATCTGTGGGATGCGTGAGACGAAATGAATGGGCTGTTAATATTCATTTTGTGGACCACACAATATATTATTAATAAATATAAATAGCCTTCTTTGTACCAATATTTGTTATATCCTACACTAAAAAAATAATAAAGTTTGAAACAAATTGTATTGTATGGTGGCAAACGAGCAAGCAGTACACTTGATGGTAAGTATTACTGTTACTCCATCACTTGCAATACCAATGATACAGCTATGTGGTTGCCTACCAACCCAAACCCACTCAGAAAGTTGAGCGCCCGGCTCCTTTAGTCACCGAACGAAGCGCAACAGCACATTGCCACTGCTCAGACGTCCATTTTATTTAAGAGTGTGGTACTACCCCACACATACCAGCCTTTTTTTTCCGGTGGACTATGGATGTATCCCGCCCCGCTAAATCAGTCCGGGGTGACGGAGGAGGCGGCGCATGACTCCATAGACCCACCATGCAAACTCCTCTCTTCGCCGTGCGAGCGGGCCACCGTTACCCGATCTTTGTCTTCAGTGGCCTACACATGCCGGCTATGGGAAGAAAATTGTTAACAGTGTGATCTTTTTATATTTTTACCAACAGAAATACAATTACGGGCTGTTTTATTTAAATTCGTATTTCATTATTATGGTGTGATGTATATGATAATAAGTCCTGCAAGAGAAGAAAAATTCAAAGCAAAACCCTATGCAACAACTGCCGTAGTATGATAACTTAACTGCATTACGATTATGGAGAAAGCTTCACATAGTTTTGGGTAAATCTTAATATATATAAATTACGCGACACGTTGTTTATCCGCGATGGACTCCTAAAGTACTTAACCGATTTTAATCAAATTTGCACAGCACGTGTAGTTTTATTCAACTTAAAAGATAGGATAGCTTCCATCTCATTTTATAGTCGCAATATTATTTTATTGCAAATTATTTGTCTATTATTTGATAGTCACAATTATCTGTTATCTCCAAACGATTCTAACAGATGGCGGTATATGTTGACTGGATTGGGTAAGTATTTAATAGATGGCGCTATGTTAAACGTACAAACGTTTCATATACGCTACAGTTTATTAGCATAATCACCATGTGTTACTGAGGCTACCTTAGCCACAGCAACGCGTGGCCGAGTCTGCTAGTATTAATATAGAACTTTAAAAAATGTATGTTTCTTCTTGTTAACTTTGGCTGTTAAAACAAGTATTAATTAATAAGTAAAATTTTATTCCCAAACGAGATACTGTGAGGACACATTTACAAATATGATTTTAATAAATACAATGTCAAAATTTAATCATTTCCCGAAGCGATTAGAGCTAACTTTCAGTAAAATAGTTTAGTATAAATACACCCTTTATAACTTATTTAACTGCAAGTAGGACTCAAGACTACACAGTATTATCACGTATAGCAGAAGGTAGCTAAGCAAATATATTCCGCAATTCAATTTATCGAATACTTAAACATAAGCCGAAACCTAAATTCAGTTACTTCTTAGTAAATGTATATTCCATTGTAGATTGAAGCGAGTTTCTTTCGTAGTTAATAATAATAATAATAATACCCCCTGTATTCTAGTCTAGAGGCCCGAATTTCAAGCGTTTTTTGGCAATCGATTAAAAAAAAGCATTTGATATTTGTACTATACATTTTTTTATCATTTGTTTATTTATATTTAAAAAGTGTACAAAATTAATTTAAAACAAAAAAGTTTTTTTTTATGGAGTTATGCGTCCTTGAAGTAGAGGGGGGGAAAAGGCCGTGATTTCTACCCTTGTGGTCATCTAAAAAATAAAACAATGAGAGATTCTTGATTAGTACGAATATCGCTATGTCATGAAGCTGCTATACTGCAAAAAGATTTTTTTTTCCTAAAATGGCGGCTACTCAAAAATAACGATCGATTATTTCACTATTTTTTTAACTTTGTCGAATTTTTTAAAAATTATATAAATTCCAAATTTTTTGTTGGTTCATGCGATAGAGAGATATTTAAAGAATATTCATGCCAAATTTCAAAAAAGAAAGAAAAAAGTAGTTTCGAGAAAAACGCGTTTAAAGTTTTACGTTGAGCAGGATTTTAAAGGCGGGTAACAGGTGTGACGTTTGAATCATTTCATATGATTCTTCACTACTTATGAATTATGCTTTGCTTAACTGAAAGTATAATAGAAAGAAGGAGAGACAGTTATTCATACTCAGGTAGCCCGGGCCTCCAGTCACTTATTGTTGCTAGTCGTTCGCTTAGGTGGTCTAGTTGCCACGACACTAAAGCGGCTATGACTTCGATAATAATTTGAATTTTGAAAAATCCTTTTAAGGAGATATTTTTGGGTATCTAAACTATCAAATTACAGGAAAATTCGCTTTTTTTGCTTACGCGAAAAAAAAATCGATTTACCAAATGTCTAGACTAGAACCCCCTTAACCCTTAACTACATATACTAACTATTTATATTATAATTTATATATTACTAACCCTTAACTAAATATTGATTGTGTTACAATTTTCTTTTGTAACATTTTATCTGCTTGAGTTCCTCCAACATCTCTTATAACATCTTCACGAAAATAATGGTGGCTGATGCATATGCATATAAATGCATGATTGTTGTTTAACACCACATCTTTCTTTCCCGCGCATGTAAAAGAGTGATAGGGATATACATATATCCCTATGTACACAATATCACGTATGTATTAAGCAATCAATATTCGTATAGCAGTGAACTTTTCAAATATCCATTTAACGAATAAATACTACACCCAAAATCCGATCTTTTATTTGTGTCCTGCTTGATAGCAAGTCACTGTGCTATCAATGCAGACAAAATTATGTATTAGACATCATCCTAAGGTACAAATTCTTGTGTTACGGAAGATTCATAGATACGAAAAACCAATAAGCGAAGAAAACCCAGATCAATGATTTATGGACCTCACGAAAGAAACTCTCCTGCGTGAAGATCGAACACACGACACCTAGCATTCTCTATCATTATAATCCATGCAATCTATTTGAAATTTCAATTCAAGTATTAAAACATGCACAAAGCAGTTAAGGATAAAATTTCTGGCTGTGACGTCATTTACTTGTAACTCTCTGGACAGCAGCGAATAAATTACTTGTGGCATGTTCGGATTGTGGACAGGTGAGATTTTGTAGATTCCTGAAGCTGCATCGAAACTGCTTCGATGTTGGCATCCGTACACGCGATCATGAATCATTTAGATATTTGTTGCGATTTAAATTTTATTGTATGTAGGGATTTCAATTAGTGACCCTTGATATTGAATAATGCTTCAGGTATATATGTCGTTAACTTTTTGCGGTTTCTTAGAAGGAATCCATAAAGGTATATTTTATTAAGAACAGCGGACATTGTGATACGAGATATCTTTTAAATTCTGTTTAGGTACCTCTTTTAGTGATAAAGACTATAAATAATAGAAATAAAAAATATATTTATAGCGACGAAAACTTCAGAATGTGCACAGAAATCATCATCATCGTCTCAGCTCATATATGTCCCACTGCTGGGCTCGAGCCTCCTCCGTAATGGGTGGGAAATTGACCTACTATACCACGCTGGTCAAACATGTTGATATAGGGTTTTGTTTCGAGTTTGCCGTCTCTTGCATAGATTTTAGATGTGTTTTATATCCCTCAGTCGTCTCTTACGATCACCCACGGGTAAGATAGAGGGGTGGAGAACTGTATTCTTACTCCGTCATCACTCGGAAAATGTGTGTGCATAGAAATAACATAATATAAATATAATAAGAACAAATGCAAGGAATGGATTCAGTGATCGATTTTATAGTATAAATTGATTCGTTCAAATCAAAGTTCACCGCTGCGCTTAGGAGAGAAATGATATATTTTTTAATTACGAGTTGTGTATCATCATCATCATCATCATCTTGCTCTTATCCCAATTACTTGAGGTCGACGCAATATGTCATCTTCTTCCATAAAGTCTTATCAGACGTCATCTCTGCAGTCATTCCCTGTCTATCCATGTCATGCCTCACGTAGTCCATCTATCTTTTCTTTCTACCTTTACTCCTAAAGCCTTCAACATTCATACTTAAAACTCTCCTCTCCACATTACTTTCATCCCGTCTCATCACATGTCCATACCATGTCAACCGTTATATCACTGTTAGTTACTATTTTTAATAAAATCTGTTATTCTAAATGAGACTGCTAGAACCAGAGCGGCATAACTACAAGAACCTTGTTTTACAATTTGGAGGGAATTCAAATTAAATTCAATTCAATTTAATCGATTTGAACATAAGCCGAAAATGTACTTGTACTGCTATATTATTAAGGGCTTGTAAACAATTTTAGGCCGCTGTGGTTTTGTATATAAACATTTTTAGATTATGAAATTGCAATTAGGTTAAAAGTTGTAAAAATGTTGTTAGGCCACTCTGGTTCTAGCAGCCTCAAATATATATACATAAGGTATTATATCGATATTAACTTTTATTAATAATTTATCATACAACTAATAAAATTAAAACTATATTAGCTAAGTAACTATTTCTTTTATTCAGATCAACTTAAGTACATGTAAAAGGCGTTGGAATTGTTTAATCGTGAAATTCTTTCAAACTTATGATGTCACAAACATTGCAAACAATAATGGCATGATTCGAGTCGCGTGATTCTTCTTAAAAAAAATTCAATTTTAACATGTTCATAATAAATTAGTAAAACAGTTTATTATAAAGTTTTAAAATATGTAAAAATATTAATACATACATACATATCATCACGCCATATCCCTTGCAGGGTAGGCAGAGAGAACAGAGTGCCAGAGAACTCTATCTCTGCATACTTCACTCGCTTCCTCAACATTCATAATTCTCTTCATACACGCTCGCCGGTTTCGGAGACTCTTGACTCCACCTTCCTTCAGTACACGACCGATCTGGTCTAGGTAGGTTAGTCTTGGTCTCCCTCGGTACCTATGTCCTTCCACTTTCGCATTGTATATCTTCTAAACCAGACGTTCGTTCGGCATTCTTTCCACATGTCCGAACCATCGGAGCATTCCCTTTCGCATCTTTACACCAATACTCTCTTTCATACCTACTCGCTCTC
The DNA here is from genome assembly GCA_905163515.2 of Lymantria monacha. Classification (NCBI taxonomy): domain Eukaryota; kingdom Metazoa; phylum Arthropoda; class Insecta; order Lepidoptera; family Erebidae; genus Lymantria; species Lymantria monacha. The sequence goes on from LR991082.1 coordinate 24,378,232, forward strand.
TTACGTAGTCGTTACGAATGCGGTCGGTCAGCCTAACTCCACAGATTTTCCGCAGAGATCGCATTTCGACCGCATTAATTTTACTTTCATACTCTTTTCTCCATACCCAACTCTCGCTTCCATACAGTAATGTTGGGACAAGCACTGCGTTATGTATTGCTACACGTGCCCTCTGGCTGAGGTGGTGGCTGCCGAGAAGTTGCCCCAACGCTCCGTTCACTCTATTTCCCGCATTCACTCTTCACTCTATATCAGTGGTGTACCTTCCATCTCGGCTAAATCCACATCACTAGTATATCATTACCTATTGTTACTCTTACATTTGTTCTGGCTTCGTCTCTTTCAAAGACCATTATTTTGGTTTTGCTCACATTCACGCGTAGACCCCTTTTCTTACAATCTTCTGTCATTGTGTCGACTAGGGTCTGCAGGTCAGTCGCTGACTGTGCCAGCAGGACTGCATCATCTGCATAAAGCAGAGCAGTGACCACTGAGTCGCCCATCTGGACTCCCACATTCATATCGTTCAACCTTTGGAGACATTTATCCAGATATATGATAAACAGCCTGGCTGACAGAACGCACCCCTGCTTAACGCCGATATTGACGTCAAACCAAGGCGACATTCCATCATCCAGCCGCACACAGGCTCTACAGCCCATGCTCAGCTCTACAGTAGCTGGACTACACAGCCTGTAGCAGTTTACCGTTAATACCATACTCCGGTAAAATGTCCCAAAGTTCCTTTCGTACAACCGTGTCAAATGCTCTCTCCAGATCCACAAAACTGCAGAAAACCCTCTGACCTAGAGCCAGATGCTTCTCCACAATATTGCGCAGAGAGAACACTTGATCCATGCATCCCCTTCTACTCCTGAAACCTCCTTGTGTCTCACACAGTAAACCATCGGACATCATCCTCATTCTCCTTTCAATAATTTTACCATACACTTTTGCTGCCAAACTGGTCAAGCTTACGGCTCTGTAATTTGCGCAGTCATAACGTGAATCCTTGTTTTTAAACAAAGGCACGATGACTGCGCTATTCTAGTCCCCGGGAACCATTCCCGAGCTCCAACATAAATTGAGGAGCAACAGGAACGCCTCCCGGACACAGGAGCCACCTAGCTTGATCATCTCGGCAGACACCATATCAATGCCCGCTGCCTTACCATTTTTCAAACTTCTTATCGCCCATTCAACTTCATCCATACTGATGCCATCAGAGGACGCCGTTGTCGAATGTTGATCTACAAAACCACATCCAACACCGGCGCCAACCGTAGCATCCGCATACATATCGCCAAAATATTCACTCCATCGGCTTAACATGTCTTGTGTTTGTGTAAGAATGTCTCCACCTTTAGACCTTAGTTTATTCATTCTGAAGGCTGACCAACCACCCCGAGACTTATTCACCTCCCTCCAAAAGAGTTTGGTGTTACCCTCGAAGTTTTTAGTCAGCCTATCTTCTGCAGTCATACTTGCTCTATCACGTTTCTCTTTCACTAAGGCCTTGGTGTCATTCTTACATTGCCGATATATTTCTTTCTTCTGTTCAGTCATACTGCCATTCGTATTCAAAGAAGAGACATAGTCCAGCCACGCTTTCTTCTTTTGCTCTACGGAAGCTGCCACTTCCGCATCCCACCATGCATCACCATTTGTTTTACTATGCTTCTTTGAACTTCCACATACTTCTTTCGCTGTATCTACCATACTCTCTTTCAATACTCTCCAGCATTCTTCAATGTCCGATTGCGGCTGGCTTGCCATCGTCAGCCGTTCTTGGACACTCTCTGCATACTTTTCGCTTACACACTCTTCTTGCAACCTTTCAACCTTTATTCTTTCAAGCCCTCCGAAGTGGACACGCTCTCGCCAGTGCCTCCACTTTCTGAACAGACCACTAAATCTCGCAATAACGAGATAGTGGTCCGTATCGACTGTGGGGCCCCTGTAGGCTCTTGCGTCCAATATTTTGCTTCGGAGGCGACTGTCTACCAAAATTAAATCTATTATACTTTTCTGTTCATTCCTTCTCCATGTATACATGTGGATGTCCTTATGATGGAAAAATGTGTTTGACACAATAAGGTTTCTCTCCATGCATACATCCGCTATGAGCCTACCTGCGTCGTTCACTCTCTTATCACCAAACGGACCAAGTACGTCCTCATAGTCGGGACGCTTGGTCCCCACCCATCCGTTCAGATCTCCGCATACAATCACGCGTTCACTGGTTTCTGCCATATCCAGAACTTCCCTAACATTGTCCCAAAACTTCTCTAGGTCTGATGCCACCGAGGATCCTACGGGAGCATATGCTACAACCATGAATACCTTGGTGACACCTAGTTTTATATGGACCCAAAGAAGTCTGGGATCATACATTCAGTAATCCTTCACATCTGAGGCCAAGCGAGAGGACAACAGCACTCCTACCCCCATGCTGGCTCGATCGCTCTGTGGTACACCAGACCACAGAGCCATCCCGCCACCAGGAAGATCGCAGGCGTCGCTGCCCCTTCGCTTGGTCTCTGTTACACAGAGCACGTCTAGCTGTTTGTCCGCCATGACGGATATCAGCTCGTGCAACTTACCTTCCACACAACCTCTTACATTCCACGTGCCCACCCGGCACTCTGCTCTCCTCGACTCGCCTGACTGGGCAAGGCGTGATGGGTGGCGGACCTCATCGCCGCAACTGCCGATGTTCGTACCGACGGGGGCGGGTCGCTACGCGTCGCCTCCGGGGGACGCCCTAACCCGCATTGCGGTACGCATATCGAGCCGGATTAGCAGTCTAATTAGACTGGCAGGGGACGCGAACGAGCACGCTTCGGACTATGCCCCCCAAATAATATAATAAAAAAATATTAATATTATATATTTTTTTTTTAACTCAATTCAGACGTATCATAAATATAACATCATGCATGTGGGTTTAATTAAAGTGGCACAACAGCTTTAATGCCAAAAACAAAACATAAAATGTGTGACACGCGGACTGATATAATTTTATATAAATCGATGCATGAACCGGCTGTGGAAATTGGTTTTCCGTGGCTTTTCCGCGCTGTTGGTTACCAGCATCCGCTTAATGCGTCGACCGTAGCGATATGAGACACGCGATCCTTTTCACCCAACAGTTTATGAGGGGATCTCGTTGTTGTTCTTGCATTACCGCAAACAAAACGAATTCATGAAAATGAGTTTTTGTTCCCCTATTGTGATAAATGTAGGGACTAGACATGAGAAAAAAAACGTGTATTTTCTCTAAAAATGCATTGAGTCATTACATTTTTGATAAGCTTTGTCTGCTATTTTTATATTCCTTATCCTCGAAAGAGTAAACAGTAGTAATACATTTCCATTTGTTGTCATGATTTTTATACGTACATAATACGGGGTCAGCGCATTGCCATTAATCATAATTGCTCACTTCAAGATTTCTATTAATAATTTCAATTAGACAATACTAAAAATTAATTTAGGAATTTTCATAATCTCAGCGAAGAATACTATTTTTCTGACTAAATATTAGAACCATGGACTTCAGAATTTTCTCAGGTAACCCAAAAATTAGTTAGAAGCTCCGAATGGTAATGAAAGATTCACCATGTAGGTATAGTACATATATTACGTAAAACTTTTGAATTTACATTATAAAATTGAATTTACCTTTACATAACACTTCGGTGTTTAAAAGCGTAAGGTTATAACATATTTTAAACTTAATATAACTTACTGGAAAATTTTATTCATGTATTAATATTATTAATGAATTTGCATTAAGTAAAAATACAGCTAAGTTTAGAGTCAAAAGGAATATTATTCATTAAAATGTCCTTATTTATCGAATCATTATATACATACTCCTATTTATATTCTTAACGAGACTCTCTAGTGTGCTATTAAAATACATTCAATAATACGATTGTTTTGAATAGTTTCGCCAATACTGAATGCGGGAAGTTATTTACACTGATTGTATTAAGCTCTGTTATATGATATGACTTGATTTAAACGAGTTTTTGTATGGCTAGACATCCTTGAGTAGCCAGCTGGGCATATTTTAGATTTCTATAGACACGCAGATTGTCACACTGTAATTAGTAAACATATGTTGGATATCGTATTACTCCGTACAACACGGTCCAGTAACCCGATGTGTCAATTAACAAGCGTCATCCAGCATTCGTTCATTTAGATTTATACCAAGTGGTAACGAAATTATTGTTAATCAAGAGTCTACATGTTTGAATTGCTGAATTATACCAAGATAAATGTACATATATATCCATGTATCATTTGTCGCTGTCATTAATACAAACAAATTTATTTAATAATGTTGCTTACGTTAAGTTGTAGGAATTATCTATAATTGTATCATTTGTAGAAAAGGGAATCTTGACATGAAATCTAATGCTGATTTAATCTAACTTTTTTTGGATAGGCTCTTTTCTGAGTAATATCACACCGCGACTGCCAACCAGCCTACATTTATAGGGAGGATTATGTTCATCAGTAGACTGTGTATAGCTGAATAATGATTAAATAATTATGAGTATTAAACTCATTACCATGCAATCATAATTTATATTCCCTCAATCTTAAAGTTAACTCCTTCTCAAAGCTTAAACTAGATATTTTTGACAGAAACTGTGTCTGCGAAAAGTAAACCGAATTATTTTTTACTGTAGTCAGAGGTTTTGATATGGGCATCATCTGACCTTTTTTTAGATGGAAGAACTCTTGATTTGAGGCTGACGCAAATGTTCAATAAGGCAACGTACTATGGCTCGCTACGGTTACAATACGCTTGAACCCTCGTCCCGAATTCATGTCAATCTTTATCAGACATGTGGTAAGTCTTTGATTATAGTAATTTAAAATCAATTATAAAAGAAAATCTAACGTTATATTATTGTATTCGCTTAAAACTAATACAAAAATAATTTCATAGATTTTCAAATTTTTTTTTGAGCAAGGGTTAAGGTAAAATTAAAAAATAACAGTGTTCAAATTACTGAAATTTAGCATTTAATATGCTTAATTATTTATAAAAACGCGACTACGAAGCGAAAAATGATGTCACAAGTGGGATTCGAACCCGCGCCTATTGGGATTCCGGCCCAATCGTGCTGCCACTACACCACCGTGAACTATTGAAGGACATGCAAATCTCGCTTCGTATCTTATTTACGTCTTGAGGTGACGTATGCCATCTACCCGACAATGTTTACACATTGTTATAGGATTAATACTTCAAACTTTGCAGTTAGAATTGTATTAAACGATGACACAACCTTGTTATTCAAATTACTGAAATTTAGCATTTAATATGCTTAATTATTTATAAAAACCCGATCACGAAGCGAAAAATGATGTCACAGGCGGGATTCGAACCCGCGCCTATTGGGATTCCGGCCCAATCGTGCTGCCACTACACCACCGTGAACTATTTTAGCACATGCAAATCTCGTTTGGAGATTGGATTTGGAGAAGGAAGGCCTCTTCATGATGAATTCCTTCTTCAAGAAACGGCCACAAAGGAAGTGGACCTGGATTAGCCCTGATGGATCCACTAAAAATGAGATAGACTTCATCTTGACGGACAAACGACAAATATTCAATGATGTCTCTGTGATCAGCAGGATTAAAACTGGGAGTGATCACCGGATGGTTCGAGGCACATTGAATCTTCGTACGAAAGTCGAGCGGTCCCGCTTGATGAAGTCTACACTCCGACCTACACCTGTCCAATACCAGAACCCCGATAGCTTTCAACTCGAATTACATAATCGCTTCCAATGCCTGGAAGAGTGCGAATCTTCGAACGATATGAACAACAGGTTCGTGGAAACTGTCCACGCGGTCGGGTCAAAATTCTTTAAGGCCCGTCGCGCTACTAGAACAAAAAAGCTTTCTGACCAGACTCTTCAACTCATGGAGAGGAGAAAGGAAATGACGGTACAGTCTTCACCCGATTGGTCCGAACTCAGGCAGCTTAATAGACAAATCTCTAAATCTATGCGACGCGATATTCGCCGATTCAATACACTGCGTATTGAAGAGGCGATAGAGCGAAATCGAGGCTCCAAAGTGTTCGCACGAGATTTGTCTATCGGGCAGAGCCAAATGACTAAGCTGAAGACCGATAACGGTACTGTCATTTCATTCCAGAGTGAGATCTTGGGAGAGGTCGAAAGGTTCTATGGGCAGTTGTACAAATCATCCCTGAATCCTGTTGTCAGCTTGGTCCAAGACCCCAGATCCAAGCTAACTCGGCACTATACCGAAGAAATCCCGGACGTCAGCTTGTACGAGATCAGAATGGCTCTAAAACAATTAAAGAACGGAAAGGCACCGGGAGATGACGGAATTACCACAGAGCTCCTGAGGGCAGGCGGCAAACCAGTTTTAAAAGCCCTACAGAAGCTGTTTGATTCTGTCATTCTCGGGGGTGACGTTCCAGAGTCGTGGACCAGGAGTGTGGTGGTGCTGTTTTTCAAGAAGGGCGATAAAACGCTCTTAAAGAATTACAGACCCATCTCACTCCTGAGCCACGTGTACAAATTGTTTTCAAGAGTCATTACGAACCGACTCGCGCGCAAGCTAGACGACTTCCAGCCGCCCGAACAAGCCGGTTTTCGAAAAGGTTATAGTACCATAGACCACATCCACACGCTACGCCAGATTATACAGAAGACCGAGGAGTATAATCGGCCTCTGTGTCTAGCGTTTGTGGACTATGAGAAAGCCTTTGATTCTGTCGAAACTTGGGCAGTGCTGCAGTCCCTTCAGAGGTGCCAAATTGACTATCGATATATCGAAGTGCTGAAGTGTTTGTATAGAGACGCTACTATGTCAGTCCGCATCCAGGATAAGAGTACGAAACCGATCCAGCTGCAGAAAGGCGTGAGACAGGGAGACGTTATCTCTCCGAAACTGTTCACCACTGCGCTGGAAGATGTCTTCAAGCTCTTAGACTGGACCGGACTCGGCATCAACATCAATGGCGAATACATCACTCACCTTCGATTCGCAGATGATATCGTAGTCATGGCAGAATCCCTGGAGGACCTTGGCACCATGCTCAATGACCTCAGCAAGGTCTCCCAACTAGTAGGGCTGAAAATGAACATGGACAAGACGAAAATCATGTCTAATGCCCATGTCATTTCTGTACCGGTCCTGGTTGGGAATGCGATTCTCGAAGTTGTCGATCACTATGTTTACCTAGGACAAACAGTCCAATTAGGTAGATCCAATTTCGAGAAAGAGGTCAGCCGACGAATCCAACTCGGCTGGGCAGCGTTCGGGAAACTTAGGAGGATCTTCTCGTCTAAAATTCCGCAGTGTCTGAAAACAAAGGTTTATAACCAGTGTGTGTTACCAGCGATGACTTACGGCACTGAAACGTGGTCTCTAAATGTCGGCCTCATAAAAAGGCTCAAAGTCGCTCAGCGTGCTATGGAGAGGGCTATGCTCGGTATTTCTCTACGTGATAAAATCCGAAATACGGAAATCCGTAGAAGAACGGGTGTAACCGACATAGCCCGAAGAATTAGCACATTGAAGTGGCAATGGGCAGGCCACATCGCTCGACGAACCGACAACCGTTGGGGAAAAAAGGTTCTCGAGTGGCGACCACGAATCGGACGACGCAGCGTAGGACGACCCCCCACTCGATGGACTGATGACCTCATCAAGGTCGCAGGAAACCATTGGATGCAGGTGGCACAGGACCGTTATAGATGGCATTCTCGTGGGGAGGCCTATGTCCAACAGTGGACGTTTACGGGCTGATGGATGGATGGATGGATGGAAATCTCGTTTCGTATCATATTTACGTCTTTAAGGTGACGTATGCCATCAACCCGACAATGTTTACACATTGTTATAGGCTTAATACTTCAAACTGTGCAGTTAGAATTGTATTAAACGTAATTGTAATCGGGTTTTTATAAATAATTAAGCATATTAAATGCTAAGTTTCAGTAATTTGAATAACAAGGTTATGTCATCGCTTAATACAATTCTAACTGCAAAGTTTGAAGTATTTAGCCTATAACAATGTGTAAACATTGTCGGGTAGATGGCATACGTCACCTTAAAGACGTAAATATGATACGAAGCGAGATTTGCATGTCCTACAATAGTTCACGGTTGGTGTAGTGGCAGCACGATTGGGCCGGAATCCCAATAGGCGCGAGTTAGAATCCCGCTTGCGACATCATTTTTCGCTTCGTAATCGGGTTTTTATAAAAAAACCAGTGTTGTTTGTCGTTCTATCAACTATTACTTAATATAGGCGATTACACCATCTGCACCATTGTGTAACGATTTATATGTGAACACCCGTACATTATGCTTTCGATCCTAGCGCAGGAAATATGAATGCGAAAGGAAGTATGTATGCGATTCGCAAACAGTTGTTTACAATAATTAGTTTTCATTAATTAGTATTGCATTGTGCAAGTTGTTACGTTGTATATTATAATATTATATATAATTTATATATTCTAATACGAAGAGGAGCTTCAGCGTCTATTTGAATATTTCCATATGTTGATGAGTTAAAAATATAATATCAAGTCATAATAACGTTTTACTTATCCATGACAATTATGAAATCTGTTTTTTTTTAAAGACACCACCCTGCACTAAGGAAATAATCCTTGTATTACGGGGGACTTTACAAATATGCAATTAACGCAGACAAATTACACCCAGATTCAGAATAAGACTTTGTGGATCGCACAAAGTATTGTCCCATGTGGGAATCGAACCCACGACACGGGCACGGTAGGGCGGTAGCTTAACCACGAGCAAAGTAAGGGTTGGTAGTATTCGTAGCCGCTACCACACATCTAAAATGGAAATGACTATTGCTTCATATATAAATACTAGCTTTCGCCCGCGACTTCGTCCGCGTGGAATGGTTACTTTGGGCTAACGTTAACTTCAACTCGCGAATTCGTTTAAGTAAAAGGTGGAAATATTTTTAAATAATACATACGTTAAAGCTGTTTTAGGTACCTACATGACCCTTTTATTAGTAAGAGTAGAACATTAAACCTTAAGTAAAAGTATTGGGTCTTATCTATACTTTCTATAGATATACCATATACAATGTATGTATATTATACATATATACATACATACACTTACGCCTATTTACGATTACACATACTTTTAATGTGTATGACATCGCTGTGTGGTACCCGACTAGAAATTTTTTCGTCTTCCTTAGCAGGACCGGACCGGGCATGCCCGATCTGGACCAGATAAGGTATGTAACGCAGAAGATATATCTGGACCCGATCAGGAAAACCTTATCGGGTCCAGATCAGGCATTCCTGATCGGGTCCAGATCGGGCGTTCCTGATCGGGTCCGGATGAAATTTTACTGATCGGAACCAAAACAATCATCTGCGTTATATATCTTGCCTGATCCGAAACGAGTATGCCCAGTCCGGTCCTTTTAAAAAACATGAATATCTTAAAGAACATGTTTAATAGGTGAAAATATAAATTAATATATGACGTAGGCACCGAATGCAGTGCTATATAGAGAGTCCCAGTGAGCCGTTCCAATTGTGGCGCAACCACCAGATGCTAACGACTGCAACTGTCGCCTGAATTTCTCATTCATGACCTGATCAATCTGTTTTAATCTGATTCGATAACAACTAATTTAATATTAGGCCATGTTATTACGCTTCGGAGAATCTTAACACCGCGATTCAAATAATGACGTCATTTTACTAACGCCATCTATTTATTATGACCCAAAACATTAAATGTTAGAATGGTTGTTACAATATAATATTTCTATCTATCTATGTATTCAAATGTTAGGTACATATATATATATATATATATATATATATATATATATATATATATATATATATATATATATATTATTTATTTTTTACTTTAAATATAAATTATTTTTATATTATTAATTAAACATTATTATTATTATTAAATACATATGATTAATTAAAGATTTCAGATTAATCTCCTCTGATGCAAATACAATTTCGCCGTGGCATAAATATGACAATCATGTCACTTTTTTGAATTTTGATTGATATTTTTTTGTGTTACGAAAACTGTTTCTGGTTCTGATATACTACAAGCCGTACTATATACTTGATGATATTTCACATCAGGCTATCCTTATTTGGTCCTGATCCGGTATGCCTTACCATACTTGATGTTATTTCACATCAGGCTATCCTGATCAGGACCAGACCTGGTCCTGATAGGGTTTGCCGGATCCGGCATACCTCATTCTGTCCTGATCGGGTCCTGATCCGGTATGCCTTACCATACTTGATGATATTACACAACAGGCTATCCTTATTTGGTCCTGACCTGGTCCTGATCCGGTATGCCTTACCATACTTAATGATATTTCACATCAGGCTATCCTTATTTGGTCCTGATCTGGTCCTGATCCGGTATGCCTTACCATACTTAATGATATTTCACATCAGGCTATCCTTATTTGGTCCTGATCTGGTCCTGATCCGGTATGCCTTACCATACTTAATGATATTTCACATCAGGCTATCCTTATTTGGTCCTGATCAGGTCCTGATCCGGTATGCCTTACCATACTCAATGATATTTCACATCAGGCTATCCTTATTTGGTCCTGATCTGGTCCTGATCCGGTATGCCTTACCATACTTGATGTTATTTCACATCAGGCTATCCTGATCAGGACCAGACCTGGTCCTGATCGGGTTTGCCGGATCCGGCATGCCTCATTCTATCCTGATCGGGTCCAGATACATGATCTGGTTGAACCATACTTTTTTTCTAGTCGGGTAGCGGCTACGAATACTACCAATCCTCACTTTGCTTGTGGATGTCGTAAAAGACGACTAAGAGCCTTATAACGACTTGGGCCAACTCCATCTGATGCCGTTTGGTCAACAATTACATTCCCATGGAGGGTTGACGTCTGGCAGGCGGCCGGTATTCGTCCCATGCACGATTGCTTTATATGTTTGCTTCGTCAACCTCTGCCTACTCATTATTTCTTCCACTTCGTGTCCAACCCACCTCAGCACACCAGCGCTCTTTTATAACATTATACCTAATTTTATCTTTCAGACTTACATCACACACGTTACGAAGAGCTGTCAGCTCTACAGCATTTATTCTATTTTCATGTCTTCTCCGCCAAATCTAACTTTCACTGCCATACATGAGGGCAGGCACTAATACTTCCTATACTTATTATTATTATTTAGGATGTGTAAAGCCGACGGAAGGTCATGAGAAGAAAACAAAACTAAAAATGTAATGTGTGCAGAAGTACTTTGAAATAACATTAGTTTGAGTTTTTTTTTAATATAAGATTATAAGACCCAGTATTTTCATCGTAAATGCGCGCCCAGTACTTGATCATTATTTTGCTGCGATGTTATTTTTAAACTGCGATATTTCCTAAGATATTAATTGAAATCAAATAATGTAAAGAGCAATTTTGTTTTAAATTAAATACTTGTGATGAATAACTCATTTATTTGGATAAGGATTAATATTATGTTTATAAAAACACCTTCGAAAGTATCATATTTTTTTAAAACAAATTTGATTAGCATAAAAAAGGTTATAGTGAGCCAATCTTAAAAGATAGACATATGCTGTCGGGGACTTTTATTTAGAACTTTGAAAGGGGAACAATTATATAGTACATATTTTTTGCGCAACTTTAACCGTTTACGCAGCGGAAGCTCTCAAAAGGAAACAAAAACCCGATTTTTACACATTCATCATTGTTGCTCTGCTCCTATTGGTCGCAGCGTAATGTTGTATAGCCTAAAACCTTCCTCTATAAATGGACTATCCAACAAAAAAAGAATTTTTCAAATCGAACTAGTAGTTCCTGAGATTAGCGCGTTTAAACAAACAAACAAACAAACTCTTCCGCTTTATAATATTAGTATAGATAGGTTGAAAATCAAAACCAAAATATAAATAGCTCTGTGGTTTCCGTTGACTTTCACAATTAATCCATATAATGACGAATTGCGTGTATTATTGCTAATTTATTATTTAACACAAATAGATCCATCGGACAATGCACACAATTTGTTTGTATTCGTTGCGCGTGTCATTAACGGTTCATTACGATTTGCCGCCGGTTTAATTAACTTACCGTTGTATATCGTGAGTTGAATCAAAACCGTAATCAATTTCGGCCTATCAAAGCGTTGTCATAATGATTTAAAAGCTTTATCTCAAATATTGACTATATAAATAATGTGTTTATTGAATATTATAAGCTGTTAATATAAAGTATTTAGTTCATAAAATTATTAGTCAACAATTAGTTTATAAAAAGAATTGGAAATATAACTTATGTTACTGCCGCCCATAAACCTTTGCAATACCAAGGGTGTAGCTAGGCTTCTGCCTGCTAATACAAACCCCAAACCCATCCAGTTGGACTTCCGGCTCCCTTGCTCACCGAACAAAGCGCAATAGCACACGGCCATGTAAAAAGAAAACTGTCAACAGCATGTTCCTACCACTAAACTGAATGAACTGATCTACTTATAATAGACAAGCTATATATATATATATATATATATATATATATATATATATATATATATATGTGTGTATATATATGTATATATATATATATATATATATAAATTACGTGTCACGTTGTTTGTCCGCGATGGACTCCTAAAAACTCTTAACCGAATTTAATCAATTTTGCACAGCATGTGTAGTTTGATCCAACTTAAAAGATAGGACAGCTTCCATCTCAATTTATAGTCGCAATATTATTTTATTTCAAATTATTCGACTATTATTTGACAGTAACAATTATCTGTTGTCTCTAAACGATTCTAACAAATGGCGGTATCTGTTGACTGGAATTAAGTAAGTATTCAATAGATGGTGCTATGTTAAACATACAAATGTTTCATATAAGCTACAATTTACATTAGCATAACCACCATGTATTACTGAGGCTACCTGAACCACAGCAACGCGTGGCCGAGTCTGCTAGTATATATATAGATTATTAACAGCTGATTTTAAAATAAAAGTTATACTTCTCATTTCATTCAATCCTTCACAAACATATCAATGTTCACCACTATTTGACTGTTGGATAAGATCTCCTTTTATTTTTTTATTATTCAAGTAATACATTTATTTTAATTAAAATTTTAGTTAAAATATAATGCCATGTGGTAGCGGTTAATAAATACTACACATTGCTTGTGGGTGCTACAATACATTGCTCGTGGGTGTCGTAAAAGACGATTAAGAGCAATGACATGGGCCAACTCCATCAGGATTACATACATTAGGAACAACTCAGCATTTGGTCAAGAAAGGTTGACATCAGGCAGGCGGCCGGTCATAAAACTACTACCAAAAACTTTTGCAATACGGAAGCGTGGCACATATTGTGTCAACCCCAAGTAAATGGAATAATAGCAAGATAATTAATTTTTTTTAATTCTGGCCAGGCGGTTAGCGATCGCGCGGGGTTTTCTAAGCTCCTTATTCTCCTGGTGAGCCATTATTTATTATATGCAGGCAGTAAGGGATTTACCATCCTGCATTGTATTCTAAAACAGGCATCGGATGAAGATATTAAAGTTTATGTATTAAATTGATTATTAAATTGATGATTTCCGTGTGGTGACGGAGTAAGAATACAATTCACCACCCTATATCTTACCCGTGGGTAATCGTAAGAGACGACTAAGGAATATAAAACACATATATGTAAGAGAAGGCAAACTCGAAACAAAACCCGATACCAACACGTTTGACCAGCGTGGTATAGTAGGTCAATTTCCCTCCCATTATGGAGGAGGCTCGAGCTCAACAGTGGGATATATATGAACTGAGATGATGATGATGATTAAATTGACAGCGTCTGTTAGTGGTGGTATCTACTTGAGATAATTTTTCATTTATTTATTACTAGCTTTTACCTACTTCTTCACTGGCTGGATAATTTTTTTCGAGATGAGATATCATAAGTTCCTTTTAACTTATGATATCTCATCTCGAAAAAAAATTCTCTCTCCTTTATCTGTATTGAAACATGATATAATTTATTCAGTGAGTAGAATTTTTACAACGGCTGACTAAAATATATTTTTTATCCCTCGATTCTTTTTCTAAACGGAAGGGTTTACTTGTATTTATGAAACACTGATAATGTACGCTAAATTTTAAGATATCGTATAGAAGTATAACAAGCGAATAAACTCAGTTATTATATTATAATTTTAGAATTAACATACAATGAAATCAGTTAATTAATTCGCTCTGTGGTAACGGCTATGATACTACCAACCCTTACTTTGCTCGTGGATGTCGTAAAGGATGACTAAAAGTTTTATATCGACCTGAGCCAACTACATCTGATGCCGTTTCGTCGACAATTACATTCCCAAGGAGAGTTGACGTCCGACATGCGGCCGCTTATTAAAATTTGGCTAATAACTTTTGCAATATGTAGGAATAGGAGTACATATTGCGTTGACCACAAGTAGGTAATGGTGATAAAAGCAGGAGAATAATAATGACACAATAAAAGTAGAGATGTAGATGAATTAGCAAACGATAATGAAATATTCTCTAATACTCTCTCTAATCCTTAACCAAGAGCAACTCTAAATAAGTCGGGAAAACTGTAATTTCATGGTCTCCGCAATGACCAACGCGTTTGTAAGATCCATACAATCTGCGTCAATTCAAATCCCATCAATATCCAGGTTCAGACGAAATATCTGGTCCTCGATAGGCGATGAAGCTTCTCTTCCGTTGCCTTGCTTCACGGTTGATCAACCCGGCGTTTGCCAGGCCTTGAATCCGCGTGAAGTGTGATAATTGCCAGCAGCTTTACGCAAGGATAGTTAGGTCCATGGTCCCATACGGTGCACCAGTGTGGGTGGGATCCCTAACCGCCCGTTTAGGGAATCGTAAACTAGACGTATAAGATGACTACAAAATGTTATGACAGCTAGAACAATTTGTGGAGACCGCATATTGTCACGAAGGAACTGTACGTGCGATTTATTTCTTAGCGTTGGGTGTCGTCTTAAAATGTTCTAAACATAAATATTATTCGAACTACATATCATTAGCATCACCATGTTCTCAATTCATATATGTCCCACTGCCGTGCGCAAACCTCCTTTTCTTTATTTTTTTTTTTGCGGTAGGCTATGGACGTCGTCGCGCCCCGCCAAATCGGTCCGGGGCGACGGAAGAGGCGGCGCGCAACCCCATAGACTCACCGTTCAAACAACTCTCTTCGCCGTGCGAACAGGCCACCGGTACCCGATCTTTGTCTTCGGTGGCCCACCCAGTGGTTTACCCTCGCGGGTTCCTTTCGTGTCGACGCCCCGACAGCTTTTGCCGTCGGGGCGTCGCCCTCACGCGGTGGCCTCACGTCGGCTAACCGGACTATTCTCCGAGCCTCCTCCATAATGCGAGGGCAATTGACCTCATAAGCAGGCCAGACAACCTGTCTGGTATAGGGTTTTATTTCAAATATTTTTTTTCTTGCATTGATGTTATATGTATATTATATTCCTTAGTCGTGTTTTACGATAACTACGGACATGTGGTTGGTAAATTGTATGCCAACTCCATTACCACAAGACAGCGAACTACATTCAGTAAATATAAATTGACAGTGGTACGTTTAACATATTCCCTGTGGTGAGGGAGTAAATTACAATTCACCAGCCCCTATCTTACCCATAGGGGATTGTAAGAATTACGAATTAGGGATATAAAACGCATATAACGTCTATGCAAGAGAAGAAAAACTCGATACAAAACCCTTATACCAACACGTTTGACCAGCGTGGTATAGTAGGTCAATTAACCTCGCATTATGGAGGAGGTTCGAGCCCGAATCGTCGAATCTTCTAGAGATTGTTACATTAATATGTCAATTATAAATTGGGAGTATTATACCTAAATTATATTCGGTTGTCCTAAATTAATTAAAATGTGGTTGCTACAAATGCGTTTGCTCGTGTTCCCCGCCTCTCCCTTTTGGGCGCTTAATTGTTTCGAACGTACCGAATTATTTTGATTTATAGCTTTGTGATTGCTGCAACTTGATTATATAGGGCCTTTGTTGCTCTCTAAATTGAATGAAATGAAAAATAAATTAAGTCCAGTTATGATGTTGAGCGACGGAGAAAAGATTCTGGTACATTGTGTATGTAGCAATAATGGGACGAATAAGTACGAACGTAAGGGGACGTCCATTAATCACGTGATCTTTTTTTAGCATTTTTTAACCAAATACGAAATTGGTGATACGTGGTGAGGTTTAAGACTATGAAAGTTTAGGACTTCGTGATTTTTGTCAACAACTTTTCAAACCTCACGTGATTAATGGACGGCTCCTAAGTGTGACAGGTTACAGCAAATCGAAGCAATAATCGTTTGTGTATAAGTACGTGTACCGTTGAGTATACGTATAATGCCAGAATAGTCATGCTTAGCAGTCGAGCTGGCGATCGTATTTGGTGCAGTTACTCATTCTCCAGAAGATCCTTTAATCAATGCGATTTTCACGGCAAATTAAAAAGTGGTGATAAATTGTAATCTTAACCCATCACAACACAATAATACGACGGAGAACATTATGGTAATGAACATAACTTTCGTATTATGTCGAAAGAAGAATTCATCATCCCTCAATCAGCCGTGGGTGTTGCGAAAAATTATTAAGGATTATAAGTATAATATTAGCTGTGTGGTAGTAAGTACGTATACTACCAACCCTTACAATGCTCATGGTTATCGTAAAAGAAGACTAAGAGTATTACATCAACCTGAGCCAACTTTATATAATACCGTCTGGTCAACAATTACATTCTCAAAGAGACTTGATATCACAGGTAAGCGGCTAGTTATAAAATTATCGCCAAAACTTTTGCAATATGTACGTATGTACGATGGAAATAGAGTACATATTGCGTCAAACTCAAGTAACTGGAATAAGAGTAGGTAGATGATAAATTTTGAGGCAGATAATATGACTGCACGGCAAGAAAATTTTTCTTTCAACAACTATCTATATCACCTACCAGCCTGCTCCAATATCATCATCACCATCACAGCCCAAAAATGTCCTCCTCTGTAATGGGAGGGAAATTAACCTACTATACCGCGTTGGTCAGATGTATTAGTATAGGGTTTTGTTTCGAGTTTTCCTTCTCTCGCACAGATGTTATATGCGTTTTATAGCCCTTAGTCGTATCGTACGATCACCCACGGGTAAGATATGGGGTGGTAAATTGTATTCTTACTCCGTCACCACACGGATAATATATATAAAACATATTTAATATATCAACTCAACTAGATCGTAACTGAAACATAACAATTAAATAATCATAATCGATTTGTTATTATTGTATTGTAATAAACAATATACATGTTACACAACTTTCAAACATGTCTCGATATATTCGCGTTGAGTTTAATTTAGGCGATAGGATAGGTGACAGTGAGTCACCATCTCACCGTCTACGAGTGACTCACTCGCTATCCAGAATACTAGTTGTTCGAAATATGGGATCGATCTGCTATCATTCGAGATGAACCCCAGACGGTGTGACTCAGTATTGTGGGTTTTTACCAATATATCTGTTTACTACACAACGATTTCTGAACTGTTAAATTTAGAGGCAGTAAGTAAAATTTTACGAGCCCGTGTATTCGATTTTAGGCTTTGTAAATTGAATCTGATTATTTGTTGACTCATGAAAATTATTTGTTGCAAATGTTTTGTAAGAGAATTTCAGCAGTGAACGTTGTTTCAATATTATTCTACTAAAATAATTAATTACCTGCTGCTTCAGACGCTCGGTTATTTTTCTGTATGATTATTTTTTGATTGTTTTCCATACAAACTGCTATTTTAGATCTTGATTATTTTTTTTAAATCTGTATATCACTGAAAATTGTTAAGTTGTTAACGCAAGAACGTGACAAAGCTTACACACTTAATAGTTTTCATATATAAGTATGATTATAGACATTTTATTTGGAAACGAAATGAGTATGTCAGGATCGTGGCAAGTAGAAATGTTCTAATTACTTCTTCAAGAAACAACTATATGTAATGGGTAAAATAGATAGCAAATGCGTTAATAAGAATACAATTATATAAATACAGGTGAATGATTTTATTTCAATTTCGTAGCATATTTCTGTCACGTGTCGAAGCATATGAAATAAATCTATTCTTAGGTTAGAAATATACGGCTAATTTCAAATATGATGCGATACGGCTCTTCATTTATCTGTCACAAAAACGTTTTAAATAGAATTATTTGTAAATTAATCAACAGCTAATTAACTGTAATCTTAGGCGTTTAAATGCATTTAGAGATATATTCATTGCACCGTATGCATATTCTAATCACTATTAAACTATGTTTAGTAACAAAATATTAACATATCCTGTATGAGATTGGTTCGGTGTGAAAACGGTCAGTTTGAATATGTATTGAGTTTATAAAATCTATATTGCAGGCCGTCAAGTATACACAAGACAGGAATAGAAGAAAAATAATAGTATTCATTTATTTCTACTCAATAGTACTCAATACTCATACATAACGTATTTATTATTCAAAATTAATAATTTCATTTTCCTAAACATAACAGACCATAATTTGAAGATAGAATACCTTATAAACTTTATACTATGTATGTGTATTGTAAGAGTATGAAAGTAAAATTAATGCGGTCGAAATGCGATCTCTTCGGGAAATCTGTGGAGTTAGGCTGACCGACCGCATTCGTAACGACGACGTAAGAGAGCGAGTAGGTATGAAAGAGAGTATTGGTGTAAAGATGCGAAAGGGAATGCTCCGATGGTTCGGACATGTGGAAAGAATGACGAACGAACGTCTGGTTAAAAAGATATACAATGCGAAAGTGGAAGGATATAGGTACCGGGGGAGACCAAGGTTCACCTACCTAGACCAGATCGGTCATGTACTGAAGGAAGGTGGAGTCAAGAGTCTCCGTAACCGGCGAGCGTGTATGAAGAGAATTATGAATGTTGAGGAAGCGAGTGAAGTATGCAAGGATAGAGTTCTCTGGCACTCTGTTCTCTCTGTCTACCCTGCAAGGGATATGGCGTGATGATATGTATGTATGTATGTGTATTCTATTTACAAAAATTAATACACATACATAATGTAAAAATTATTTCTAATTATTATTATTAAATATATATTCTAAACTTTATTTTTAAATATAAATATAATAATTTTCTATGATAGACTTGGTTATTAATATCTAAAATTAAAATATTAATTTGCATAGATAAAACTGCAAAGTTTATCTAAATGAATAAAAGAAATTTAAGTATTTGTTTGTAATATTTAAATAGTTTTTACTAAACGAATATGACAGTATATGTGATACTAATAATAAAAAACCAATTCAATTTTTTTTGTCTGTTTGTCGAATCTGAAACGAGTGTACGAGCAATCATTCGTTGTTCGAATCTGAAACGAGTGAACGAGCAATCGTTGCGACAAGACTTTTACTGGTAGCTGACATTTTAGAAACAAAATAAAAAAACAATATATTTGAACAATTTATATTCAAGTAGAAAAGTTTCAATAGAAAAACATCTAACATAATCCATTATTCAAATTATTATTTTCAGTGAAAAATAATAAATGTCTAATGTTTAATTTTGTGATATTCTAAAAAAAGAAACATAAGATTTAAATGCAAATAAATAATAGAATACATACTCACGATGCGTGCTAAGCTGCGGCTGGCACTAATATAATATAACTGCTGTAAAGATATCATATCAAACTAATTGATTTTATTGCTAACAAATTAGCAGGACGCGGCAATATAATTTTTAGTGCAAATAAAATATGATGAAGTTATTTTAATATATATAAATTACATCATAGTTCAAAGTAATGTACATGTGATTTAAGGAACTAATCGTATCAAACAGATCAATGCAATACATCCGTAATAAAATTATATGTTGCAATAAAATCGGACATTTGGTGGCGTTCTATGAAGAAAGAATCATTAAAAGTGATAAACATAAATATACCGCACATAAACCTGATTTTTGAATAGAATGCTATTCGACTGGACCGCTGCATCTCTTTCAGACACTACTACCGACATTAATAAAGCTGAATTTATCATAAAAAGTTGCACGTTAAGACTGAAACAGTCGTAAATAAGAAAATAAGACCCACCTATTTATATTTGTGGCTATAGCGTGTATGAATAATCTTGAGACTTGAAACATATGTTGAGGAATATATGAAATAGAACTTATTGTATTACTTAACTAATTATTTTCTTGTCAGCAAATGTTCTAATTTTGAGTAAGTAATCAATAGTGGTAGGGCACCGTTGTTGATAGTTCTCTGTCTCGGTCATGTCCATCAGGGGTAGTACTACACTCTCGCAGAAAATCGGTGAGCGAGATAGCCAGAAGCCCATCTTGCGTGAGGGTTGGTGGGTAGCGGCCTAGCTGTACCCCTAGTATTGCAAAGGTCCATGGGCGGAAGTGACACTTACCATTAGGTGTGCTGCTTGCTCGTTTGCCACCATGGGCAATAAAAAAAGTTGAAGCATAAAGAATATTAGGTACTATTCTTGCCCTAGTTATAATATGACGGGTGGTTTGGTCGATGGCCTTGTACAGTTGCATCTATATGGTTGGAGTGCCTGACTATTAGTCTCATGCCCTTCTAGTAGCGTTCACAGAGGGCAAAGATATTCTGGGCCACATGCGAATACTGCACGGTGACGACAGAGGCAACATACCTATTGGTCGAAATTAGAACCATGGGACTTGGAAGGGGAGAAGCTCGCCGAACTTTACTAGTGGGTGTCGGCGACGTTGACATAGGGCGGCAATGTGTGACCCATCGAGTTATACGCCTGTTGGAGTTACACTTTTTAGAACGTTATTGCCGATTGAGCAATCCGGCTGAACAGGCCTCGGATTAGTGTTCGGACGATGTAGGCTCGGCGGTCGAAGCTGGTGGAGTGGAATAAGTGGCAGCAAGGGGTCTTTCTTTCTGGATAGTGCTGTTATTATCGGATTATGCTACCTGAACATGGTCACAAGGAGGGAAATGACATCGCCCTGTCACCATTGACATTGCGACGAGTTTTTAATACCCCTCGAGATAGGGCTATGGCACATTTTATTGTTGACCCGTGACCGAAAAAACTTACTTAGTTGAGGATAAAGGTGTGTGATTATAAAAAAAAAATATTACAATTTATCTAAGTTTCACCTAGATAAAAATATTAAAAGTATCAAACCACTACAGTTGATGTTTGCAAACGTAGGGCGGAGGCACAAGTAGTCGGGTGAAGCGTTCATTGATGTGGGGCGGCGTCGGGCGTCAGTTGCGAGACCAAAACGTATGAAAATAGAGCCAAACACAGAGGCATTTCCGAGACCCACCTGTGTGCTCCCGAGCCGAAACCGTAAACTAGAGCACGTATACATAAACAAGACAAACCGATAACGAAATTATGTTACAAATGTTACGAAATAAACATTACAAATAAATAAAATTTGTATTTGTAAGTTTCGTATCAACAAATGCATCGAATAATTTTTTCCATGTTCACTTCGTCTGCAACCTTTTTTAGCACTGTTATGATATCAAACATAATAAAACGAAAAAGCGACATTAAAATCGACAAATCTGTTGAATTTGGCCTCGTGAAAATGAAAGAAGTGCTGTAATCGTATATGTAATACGATTACAGCACCTTTCAAGCGTTGTACGTAGATATGAGTTGAGGTTCGAGGACTTCAAAGTTTCACTTCTATCGCGTGTAAACTGAACACGTTTTATTTTTTTATCTTTATGCAAGGAGGATATATCCTTGTATGAAGCAGGTTTATTTTGTAATTCTTATGGTTCATTTACACCAGTTACTTTTTGTGACGCTACGTTCATAATGTAATTCTTGGTAAGATTATCTTATTGGATTGATCTTTTAATATTCAATTTCAAATATTTCAATAGCCTTTTTTTTTGCGGTGGACTATGGATGTGGTCACGCGCCGCCATAGGAAGAGGAGGCGCGCACCCCATAGACCCACCCTGTAAACATCTCTCTTTGCCGTGCGAGCGGGCCACCGGTACCCGATCTTTGTCTTCGGTGGCCCGCCCGGCGGTTTACCCTCGCGGGTTCCTCTCGAGTCGACGCCCCGACAGCTTTCGCCGTCGAGGCGTTGTCCTCATGCGGTGGCCTCACTTCGGGTGGCCGGACTATTCCCCGGTCCGATCACCCGATTCCTCGGCTAGGGCAGCATCAGGCGCAGATATTCGCGCCTGCGCCGTCCAAGGCGCCGGCGGCGGCCCGAGTCCGCATGGAGGGAATCCTCCCGGACTCGTTCCGCCGCCTCCTTCTGCGAGATGACAGCCTCGCAGAAGGCGGCGACCACGTCCCAGTTCCTGATGCTGTCGACCATCGCTTTCACGACAGGCGGCAGCGCCAGGTCGGCCCCGATGACAGTGACGAGGTCTTAGCGCTGCCCGTCCCAGCTCGTACAGACCTCGAGCGTATGTTGCGCCGTGTCCTCGGTGGTAGAACGGAGTCAACTACCTCCATCCATGGAAATATGAAACGACAATGTGGTGGTGGAGTAAGAAAACAATTCACCACTTTCACAAGAGAAGGCTCTTGCCCGTGGATGTCCTAATACATCTTTTACTAGATACAGTTTGCAGATAAAATCTATGAAAGAAAACGATATAAAAACCTCTACCAATACGTCTGACCAAAGCGGTATAGTAAATCAATATCCCTCACCTTGTAGAGGAGCCCCGGGCTCAATAGTGGGACTTATATGACCTAAAATGAGATGAGATAATTTTATGTTTTAGTTTGCTGTTGATGATGAATGATATAACCATTTTAAATTGTTTTTTTTTATTGATAATTCAAATAAAGCCAGCATTTAAATTTATGCAAATATTTATAACTGGCAACAATATACATATTAGAATAACCGCTACAATATAATTTAAAAAGAAACAGGACATTCAAAATACAATATACTCGTAGACATAACGTTCTTCCTTTAATTTTATGAATGTTTATTAATCACAAAAAATATTTGTATTCAAAAGAAGATCACACTTCACTTCAAATGAAAGAATATTTGTGTTAAAATCAATAGTTTAAAAAGTATTAAAAACCGGTAATCAATTTAAACTTATAAAGGGTCAAACAACATAAAATATAATATGCTCGTTATATTCTTTATTCATAGCGTTTTTGTAGCACCCAAGTAGGATAAGTCACGCTTCCCTTTATCTCATACACAAAAGATCTAAATACGTTGGTAGGTCAAGAATCTGTTTCCCGGACGTGAGGCCTCGTCGCGTTGTGTAGTGCAACAAAAGGCAGTTTTTTACTTTAGTGACAGGTCGAGAAAGGTGCAGAAAAGATATATATCCAAGAAATGTCCCATTTTAAAAAGTATTTGGAAGAAATACTTTAATACAGATCGAGAAAAAACGAGATATGACAATTTCAATTTATAAAATTTAACTGTGAATTTTAGCAAAATGTGCAAATCGTTGAAGTATAAATTTTATTCTTGTTTTTTCTTCTCAGGCCATATAGATCGCACTGTTGTACTGCTGCTACTTCATAGTGGAAGGAAAATTAATCACGCTGGTCAGATGGGTCGGCATAAGATTTTATGTCGAGTTTTCCTTCACTTGCATCGATGTTACTTGCACATCATATACCTATTATATGCGTCATTTATTACGAAAACTTAAAAAGGGAATGATGAGTGGTATTTTTCACCCAGCTACAACACAGCAAACTAATCCACATAAAATATTATTGTAATACGAATGAAATGTGTGGTGACGGACAAAGAAGACCATTCCACCACCTATCTTAACCATGGGATCGTAAGAGACGATTATGGAGGAGGTTTGAGCCCAACAGTGGGACATATATGAGCTGAGATGATGATGATGACGACGTATGAAATTATTAAATGTCTCTGTGTAGACGTACTATATGTCATGTTTATATTCAAATTATAAATTTGTATGGAAGCATCATTTTTATTTAATTTGGTTTGAGCCATAAAATTGTTAATAATATTTTGAAAAGAAACCATAATAAATTTAGACTTATTAGGCACAGATTTCGAAACTTTTCGGTTATTTCAGATAACTTGTTGTATCCGGACTCTTTAGCCTAATCATAATATGTGAGTATCTAATCCGTTAGATAAACAAATAATTATTTTGTTTAAGAGAATCTTAACGAGTTTTCTTTTATCGTTTTTTTTCAATATCATACATATTAATATTCAATATAGCTCTTTGTATGACAAATGTAAATATTGCAAGTTTTAGGCTATTCTCACCATCTCTCTCTAACGAAAGCTTTAGGAACGCTTTCGGCAAGGCTGGTAGCCCGGGTTAGTCAGAAACGCGCGCGCACGGGCCACGCGCGTCTTATATGCGCGATGACACGATATCGCTCTGCGCAAAGGGTTCCCGCCACGAGGCTAATTCTGTCCAGAACAGTGTAGACAGTTTGTTACGGTCCTACAATTACTAGCGTTTATTCACCATACGTGTGTATTTCTGGGAAATAATATTCATTATTTTGATTTGATTTGAATAATAATAAATTAATATTAACGAAAATATTTCGTCACTACTATTGCATATGTTTCTAAAATACATTACATTTAAACTATCTTCATCACTTTATGTTGATTGCATAAACATGTGTTATGGGTTCGATTCTCATGCAAAATATTTCTCAAAAAAAAATCTGTGTGCGATCTATTAATAATTGTTCTAAGTCTAGATGTATATGTATCAGTTAATTACATGTAAGTTCTTTGTGAAATATTCCAATGCAATTAATTCTTTAGAGCGTATGTTCTAAAATTCTTGCCTTTAAAAATAAACAAAATCTATTTCAGACGAATAAATTTAATTTACAATATTTACTTAAAGGTTTTCATTGTTTCTAACCTTGCCTAAAGATTCCAAAGTTCAATTTCAGACATACCAAATCGTCTTTCGTTACGATAAATTGCAAATGTTAGATTGTGAGTGCATTCAGAAAGATTTATTACACGAACGTGTTCAAGCTTTTTGTTGCAAGCAAATGGATTTTATCAACAGCACTTCTGCATCGAGGGTACTCAAATATGCCGTTGGAGCGAGGATACCTAGCTATAATTTTATGTAGCGTTACTTCATTGATGGATTCATTCATCTGTATCGGTTGCTTTTGTTCAATCGATTCCAATGAACCCAACAAGTTGTTAACTAGAGTTGTATTTATTCAAAACTAAATTACATAACGAAAATACTAGTTTAAGTTTTGATCTTTTGTTTATTTTGATATTCGTTCAATTCTTATCGATCGGATTTGATTTGCGATCTAAAATGTTGGGATCGAAACTGTGATTGCTAGACCGTAGCTTGTGTTTATTAATTTTATATTTATAAAATCTCCTGTAATGCAAAACAAAAAATAGTTTGGGTTTCGTTAAGATATTTGCATCTAAAACATGTAAATTTTGTTATACTAACTTTTAACGTCAAATAATCGAGAGTAAGGCCTTTAATTTAAATTTAATAAATATTTTTTAAATAATTGCTTAAAATAATAGTAAAGTCTTCATAATAAATGAAATATAAAGAATATGTTTATAATTTTAACATCTTGCGGACCACGTAGAAGGCAAAACATTTTATGAGACGGATAATCTGAGAGGAAAACCTTAATGACTCCTGCAGCTCGAGTTATAGTAAGCTTTTAAAAATTAACCATGTAAACATCGATATAATTTCATGATACACATCACAATATATTCAAAACTACTAATAATCCATTAAAATAACTAACAAATTTAAATTAGAAATATTTTTCTTATTTAGGCATTTATCATTTATGCTACATTTTGTTTTTTCATCTATCAACGGTTCGACTACCAATACTTACATATTTATAAACTTGCTATATCAAAGTTGCTTGCATCTCTATCACTTATGGATCAGTATACATAAATAGTCATGAACATCTTTGCTGGATATTAATCTAATGACATTAGTGGATGAAATCCAACTGCACATTATAAACACATTACCAGTTAACACAGTAAATTTATTGCTATTACCCTTCCTTGTTAGTTTTTATTGGCAAAAAATTAATTTAAAACGCTATCTTGTTCCTATTTTTTTTATTGCTTATGGTGGCAAACGAGCAAGCAAAACACCTGATGGTATGTCTCACTGCCGCCCATGGACCATGGACATTACAATACCAAGCTAGGCCGCTTCCTACCATTATAAACCCAAAACCAACCTAGTTGGGCTTCCGGCTCTCTCGCTTATCGAACAAAGCTCAATAGCACATTGCCATTACTTAGACGTCGATCTTCTGCGAGTGTGTGGTACTACCCCGGACGGACCGGCACGCGGCTGTAGACAGATAATTGTCGACAGCGTGGTCCTACCACTATATAAATAACTAGTTTAATTTATTTTGTCTGAAAAAAAGTACATACATTCTGAGTAATATAGTCGCGTATGTTAATTGTAAAGTATATAATACTTTATATATATGAACAAGGTTATTATTTTTGCTTTGCACATGAAATCTGATAAAAGCGATGTTTATGTTGCGAATCGTGTTTATTGTCAATAAACGGAATTCTTTTATACTTAAATGGATGGATTATATTAATGAAAGTGAACCTATATGACATACTACTTTTTAAAATGTGCGGTAACCAGAATAATTTAATATAGATTTTAATAAATTTAGTTGACCTATCAATTCTCATCAAGTCATAAATTTAAAATTTCTGTTAGTGAGTTTGAATTGACTTTGTTTAAAAGATGGAATTCGCACATTCAAATTGCATTTTTAAGCCACTTACTTTGAACGGTTTTTACAGATGTCACCATGAACTTTGTAAAGTGTTAGAAATGCTGTTAAATTATCAAATACAAACAAAACAAAAATAAATAAAATTCAAAACAAAAATCAAATCGAAATCATCAACCAAAGAAATCAAATAAAACTATGGAAATAGTTTCATTTAAAATGTGTAACACTTGAACATCGGAAATGATTATAATATTAATAACTTATTGCCTTTTTCCTCTAATGAATATACCATGAAATATTCATCGTTCAAACTTCGGCTTTTATAAAATTTTCAATTTGCTTTTTTTTTGGCTTTATTTTAACAAATCCGAAGTAAATTAGAACAGAAACCTGCATCACCATAGTCATACAATCAAAAAAAAAATTTGCAACTTTATCTACAGCTTTTGATTTAGGGAATGAGCTAAAAAAAGAACAATTAATGACCTTTGTGAATAATATAACTAATCTTACCAAGTATAGACAAATCTAACGTTTACTCTTTGCTTTTGTTTATAAAGTACATAGTTTTTCATCAAATATATTTATTCATCTTCTGAAGAAAAACGTAGCAATTATCCGTAATTGTGAAATAAATAGAGTAGAATGGATAGAATAAAATGGATAAGATGGAGTATCTTACTGAATAATTAAGGAAAAAGAAAAGCGGGCCATCCGCAATCTCAGATAAATAGAAAACGATCTTAAATAAATAGAGATACATTATTTTATAATCTTGTATTGTCCGAAGTTTCAATATTGAAAATGGTAGTTTATTATTATTAATTTATTAATTAAGGTGGAGTCAAGAGTCTCCGAAACTGGCGAGCGTGTATGAAGAGAATTATGAATGTTGAGCAAGCGAGTGAAGTATGCAAGGATAGAGTTCTCTGGCACTCTGTTCTCTCTGCCTACCCTGCAAGGGATATGGCGTGATGATATGTATGTATTAATTTATCACATTATACATACTGATGCAAATACTTGTGCTACTACTTATAAATTTCTATGCTACTGGTTTCAAGTATAAGAACATAACGAAAATGAGATTTATAGTGTCCTGTTTGCCTAAAACAGTTTAATAGTTTTGGTAAAGAACCAAGATAGTCAGATCCGCGTCGACCATTTTTGGACATTAAGAATTCTAAAATGGTAATTGTATTTTAATCTCTCTTATCCCTAAAGCCGCTCCCTTATATAGACAATAGTATAATATTAATCACTTTACGTTTCCTTTATGACAATTTGTATTGTAGCAAAATCATTAGCTGGTTTGTTCAGTGAACGATGAACTTCTTGTGTTCATCATTCCATAATTAAACTATGATTATAGAGTACACATTAATATGTAGATCTATCCGCTAATTTTTTTAATTATAGTTTTTATCATTTGTAAAAATATACGAAAGTTAACTAGCAATGGTAATGAGATAACTTCATGTACTTTTCGTGTATTTTATGTTTTTTGCAAATTTTGAAATTGGCAAAAAATATATTGGCCCTAAATTAACAATGAATCTCTCTTTCATCTCTCAATCATCTTTCATGTATAAATTCACAAACTATATAAATGCAAAATTTAAATGGCACTTATTTTTCTTGCAAATATTAAGGGTAGCATATGTTTCAATATGAAAAAAAAAAACAATCTGAAACATTTAAAGCATTTACCTTCTATATTAAATAGATATGGTACAGCTACTCGTAGTTCTCACTTTTTAAATTTAGCATGGTGAAATTAAGTAGTTATTGCTTTTTAAACTTTGTGTTTTCATATGATGCTATGAGTATGCTACACAATATTTTCCTCTACAAAGCACTACACATACTATATTAATAGAATTCATAGAACCGTCAGTAGGGAAATCGATGAATGAGTTCATGATGCTTCAATTGTGAGTAATTCTATTTATATTTACACACGTTAAATTTAATAGATTAGTTGAATTTCTACAGTACAAAAATCATCATTCTCCTCCTCTTTTCCTAATTACTTGGGGTCAACACAAAATGTACTTGTACATATAGCAAAAACTGCCTGCGGCTTTTTAGACATCCACGAGCAAATAAGGTTTGGGAGCATTCGTAGCCGCTATCACACAACAGTAGAAAAAATCTACAGTACAAAAATGTTTAAATGTACAGATAAAGAAATCAAAAAATATTATTTTTGAATTCTTTATCTGTAAATAATATTAAATGAAGTCGCTATAAGTATTTTTCTGTTACTCTTACTTCTGAACTTAACTAAACATAAAACTTTTCATTATCATCTAGATATGTTTTCTTGAAGGTTTGTGATTTCGTATGTGCATTCGTGCATGTTTTTTAAATAAAACACCAAATATTTAAAGATATCAAAGAACCGTGAGTGCGGTTAATCGATAAATGAGTTCATGATATTTCAGTTGTGAACAAATTAATATTTGTATCGACTAATATTTAGTTATCACTCTATGTAGTGTGAAGGGTTAGGAATATAATTTGTCACTTCTCTCTTTCTTTTCTTACTTTTTCGTGGCAGTTGTAAAATCCGATGGTTAAAGGATTAGGCTACTCCACTCTTCTGGAAAACTCATAACACCAACTACAATCGCCAAAACGACGCCCAAGTTTGCTATTATTACATTATCCTCGCTTCACGATGAGGCTTATATTTAATAGGGTAGATTAAAGAGCCGATAGATGAATGAATATTATTAAGCTTATTAGGTACTGTAAGCAAATTAAATGTTTGAAAAGCAGAAAATATTTGAGTTAATAATTTGTGCCTTGAATTATTTTTTTTAATTGTTTGATTTCTCTTCAGTCATAACGGTCATCTATCCTTGTAGATCCACTAACTTTTTCTCAGTTCATATTCCAGGAACTATTGCGCACGAATCTTTTTCGTGATCGCCTTATTACATCACGCTGACGAACGGTTGATCAGACATTTTTCTTTTTTTCATTTGTGCACCTTTGCACTGACATTATTTAATTTACAAACTCAAAAAAAAAACAATGTATTGTATTTATATTCCGTTACCGCTCAAAAAAAGCAGATGAGATTCTATAACATGGCAATATTCTCGATTCGACACATAATCGGTTGACAAAATATACTTATAAATTTCAAAGAACATGATAATTAATTGTAATTATTATTGAATCAAAATTATGTTTTAATATTTCATAAACTACAAGTATCATTTAAATTACTGAAATTTAGCATTTAATAAGCTTAATTATTTATAAAAACCGATTACGAAGTGAAAAATGATGTCACAAGCGGGATTCAAACCCGCGCCTATTGGGATTCCGGTCCAATCATGCTGCCACTACACCACCGTGACTAATTGTAGGACATGCAAATTTCACTTCGTATTATATTTACGTCTTAAGGTGACGGTATGCTATCTACTCGACAATGTTTACACATTGTTATAGGCTTAATACTTAAAACTTTACAGTTAGAATTGTATTAAACGATGACACAACCTTGTTATTTAAATTACTGAAATTTAGCATTTAATATGCTTAATTATTTATAAAAACCGATTACGAAGTGAAAAATGATGTCACAAGCGGGATTCGAACCCGCGCCTATTGGGATTCCGGCCCAATCGTGCTGCCACTACACCACCGTGACTAATAGACATTAGTCACGGTGTAGACTAATAGACATTAAGCATATTAAATGCTAAATTTTTAAGCATATTAAATGCTAAATTTCAGTAATTTAAATAACAAGGTTGTGTCATCGTTTAATACAATTCTAACTGTAAAGTTTTAAGTATTAAGCCTATAACAATGTGTAAACATTGTCGAGTAGATAGCATACCGTCACCTTAAGACGTAAATATAATACGAAATGAAATTTGCATGTCCTACAATTAGTCACGGTGGTGTAGTGGCAGCACGATTGGGCCGGAATACCAATAGGCGCGGGTTCGAATCCCGCTTGTGACATCATTTTTCACTTCGTAATCGGTTTTTATATACAAGTATCATTTGAAATACGACTACCGTAACTTTAATTACCACAAATAATAGCTCAACTGCATGATTACAAAGGCCAGTCACGGTATAAAGACAGCATAGTGTAATCTTTCAAGTAATTTTAATTAGCGACAACTGGTCAAGCATCCAAGAGTTAAGTGGTTATTTTTTTTAAGCTGAATCATCATCATCATTCTTCTACTCTTATCCCAATTACTTGGGGTCCATAGAATGTATACTTTCCTTTCATAGTACATATTGAATAAGTTATTGGCAATAGTTTTATGATCGGCCGCCTGCCAGACGTAAAACCTCCTTCGGAATGTAATTGTTGACCAAACGGCATCAGATGGAGTTGCCCCAGCTCGTTATAAGGCTCTTAGTCGTATTTTATGACATCCACGAGTAAAGTAAGCATTGATAGTATTCATAGCCGCTACTATACAGCTAAGCTTCTTTTAAGCTGAATCAAAAAAAATAATCCATTCGTTATATAGGTACTGCCTGATTCGATTTGTAGGACCTACAGAAACAAAAAGTAAAACGGTAAGAAAGTGTATTTTTGAAATACTACTGTGGTAGTGATTATAAAATACAATTTGTTACCTCTTTCCATCTTTTTAAACAACAAATATTACGTTAATGAAAAAAGCACAAATAGTTTAATTCCCAAGTAAAAAAAAACAAAGAAATGTTTACGTAGTTTGAGGCTTTTTACCCGACTGCAAAGGAGTGGTATTGTGTTTAACAGTCTATGTATGTATGTATGTTTGAATGTTCCTTTGAAGCACTATATATACCAAATGCCTGGGCCGATTTTTATGATTCGCACGTCAATCGATTCCTCTTAATCCGGCGAGTGTCACTAAAGATATGACGTTATTGAAAATTCAATATGGCGACTACTGGACGCCATATTGTGAAAATAAAAAAAAATAAAGTCAACAAACTATATCGAGTGGGGTATCGTTAAATAGGTATTTAGTTTTCTTTCAACATTTTTCGATTTGATTGACCGTTTAGGATCTATATCGATTTAAAGTTTCGTAACAACCTTTCTCACATATAGGTTTTTAGACAGTAGAAATTTACGATGAAAAGACGAAAAATTCATATAACTGAATGTGGATGGACATATATTGAAGTATCTAGTAGGTATATTGTCCAATATACCATAGGTACCTAAAGTATCTAATGTCTGACGCAGTGGCCCATCTCCAATTTCTAACGATATTGTACTTTACTTCAGTCGAAAAACTATATATAGTTAGGTACTTACCTACTTATTAATAAATAAGATAACTATAGCTACCTAGGTATTTATAACTAAAAAGTATAAAATAAAAAAAAATATTAAAACAATCAAAAACCCGACTGTGTAAAAAGTCACCAAAACTACGTACATAATAAAAAAAAACTGAAAAGAAAAAAACAAGCACTTAGATGTCCGGTGGTCTAGAATTCCATAATATATTATTGAATAAATACTATTGCAGAAAATGAAATATATTTTAATAATAGAACATGACAACTGAACAGTGGGGATCCATTGAAAAATTAGATTTGCTGTCGAATAAAGGATCCCGACTGTTCAGTTGTCATGTTCTATTATTAAAATATATTTCATTTTCTGCAATAGTATTTATTCAATAATATATTATGGAATTCTAGACCACCGGACATCTAAGTGCTTGTTTTTTTCTTTTCAGTTTTTTTTATTATGTACGTAGTTTTGGTGACTTTTTACACAGTCGGGTTTTTGATTTTTTTAATCATTTTTTTTATTAACCTTTTTGGACACACATTTGGACACACTATATAAACAGTTCTAACATTTTTTGCTGTCTTCGTGGCATGAAACTGAAAAATCTAAAAGAAGGATGAACGAACGGATGTTACAAAATAGTTACGTTGCCTTAATGACTGCTGCATTTTAAAAATATTTCCTGACAGCGCCAGTTTTCTGCTAAATTAGTCGTACAAAATCTTATGATATTATAAATCCATTAGTGGCTATAATACTATATAATATATCATTATTGACCTCATTTTCGTGTGATGACGGAGTAAGAATACAATTCACCAATCCCCCTATCTTACCTGTGAGATCATTAGAGATATAAAACGCATACAATATCTTTGCAATAGAAAGTACACTCGAAACAAAACCCTGTACCAAAACGTCTGACCAGTGTGATATAGAAGGTCAACTTCCCTCCCATTACGGAGAAAACTCAAGCTCAACAGTGGGATATATATGAGCTAAGATTATGATGATTGAGCTAAAACTTCTTTAACTTTTGTATAGTAATAATTTTATTACACTTTTAATTATTCAAATACTGATGTTATCCTTACTAATATTATAAATGCGAAAGTAACTCTGTCTGTCTGTCTGTCTGTCGCTCTTTCACGCCAAAACTACCGAACTGATCTAAATGAAATTTGGTACACAGATAGTCTAGAACCTGACAAAGGACATAGGCTACTTTTTAATGTAAAAAAGGATTGTAAAGAGGGGTGAGAAGTTGTAAGGAAGTATCGTCATTTTTAAAGCCAGAAACTTGAAAGTTATTTTTAGGCTATTGAGTAGATATAAATAAATATGACATCAAAAATTTGTAAAAAATTTACCCTTAAGGAGTAAAATAAAAATAGGGGATGAAAAACTTTAGGAAAGTAATCTTTTACGCGGGCGAAGCCGCGGGCAGAAACTAGTAATTAAATAAATATCTTTCCTTCAGCAAATATATATTCATTGATCAAAATCTTTTGCAATACAAACCAAAAGTACAAAAGTATAGTTAGTATAAATAGATTATTCCCATATAACTAAAAATGCCACTTGTAAGCGTATCGAATTAGTCTATATAAACTCCTTAATAAATCTATATTAGTCTCAGACGGAAACGCGATACACTTTTAAAACTTATAAATTTTGTTCATTAGTAAAGCTATTAGTTTTTCAAATTGTACGAGAGCAGTCTTAATACAGATTGGGCATATCGTTGTACAAAGAAACACTTAACGTTTATCGAAAAAGAATAAAAAATATTTCGAATCGAATTAAAGTTCGAACGCACTTATTGTATGATGATTTAAATAATATTATTTGAGAATCGTGAATTTGTTTATACGATTAAGAAAGTCTTATTCTCAGTCACTCTCCTACTCTTATCTCAATTACTTGGGGTCGATGCAATATGTACTCTTCTTTTGTAGTACATATTGTAGAAGTTTTATGACCGGCCGCCTGCCAGACTTCAACCCTACTTGAGAATGTAATTGTTGACCAAACGGCATCAGATGGAGTTGTCCTAGGTCGTTATAAGGCTCTTAGTCGTCTTTTACGACATCCACGAGCAAGTAAGGGTTAGTAGTATTCGTAGCCGCTACCACACAGCATAAAGTCTTATTCTCAGTCTGAATCTAATTTTTGTTTCTTAATTATATTTGTAAAGTCCCATGCACCTCAAGTTATTCCTGAGCATGCAATTATAAAAAAAAATTACTGATTGATGTTATAAAGTTAGCATATTTTTTTTTTACTGCAACCTGTACTTAGGAATATGCCTTGTATTGCAAGGGAACGGACAAAAATTACACCTAGATAAAACAATTTGCGGATCGCACAAAATAGTGTCCTATACTGAATCGAACCCACGAAACGTGACAGTAGGTAGTAGGACAGGTAGGTTAACTTAACCATTACGCTATCTGTGCAGCCAAGTTATTTAACGTCTTAGCTCTATACTTATAGTATAGGAACTTATAATCATCAGAAATAAAGATAACTCTCTGTTTGTCGGGGACGTACCGTACCGTACCAACACGGTTCATTCAATTTTTTTTAGATCACTGAACTGAATTTACCAATTATTATTCATAAACGTTGTTTTTTAAAGTCCTCCTTCCTACATTTGTTTAAAAAGGTGCATGAAAATAAACGCTATGACTCGTTCTTGCGTTAAATGTCTATTACTACACCTACGCTGTGCTGATGCTCGGAGTGACTTATAAACCGCGCGATTATTTTGGCATATATCAATAGGTCAGTGATACCGATATATCATTTGAGTAAAGAGTTTATTTATCTTCAAATTTAGTGCAGTACTCTTTTTATGTGAAAAATGTTGTCATTGATTGCTTATCAGGGAATTTTTATGGCATCATTTTGAAGGCGTAACTCATGTATATTAAATAAATATAAAGAACTAATAATAACACACTAAATTAATTATAAAAGTAGTAACAGATTAATTATAAAAGCAATAACGGATTGAGAATAAAATGTATCACTAAGCCCTTCGTCACGTCGTCATCGTCACAGCCCATATATGTCCCACTGCTGGGCTCGGACCACCTCCGTAATGGGAGGGAAATTAACCTACTATACCACGATGGTCAGACGTGTTGGTATATGGTTTTGTTTCGAGTTTTCCTTCTCTTGCATAGATGTTATATGCGTTTTATAACCCTTAGTCGTCTTTTACGATCACCCACGAGTAAGATAGGAGGTAGTGAATTGTATTCTTACTCCGTCACCACACGGAACCCCTTACTTTCCTGTAATAGTTGCTAATTCAGCTAAATGATTATTTAAGAGAATGAGACGATACTAACTAGCCTGCTAAGCATTGCGATTATAGATATTCCTCTTTCTGGAACGGTTTTTAGCCGAAAGAGTGATTTTTTTGTAAAAAAAAAACCAATACCAAGTATCTTTATTTTATTTTTAACTTCATCTAAAGAAAGAAAAAATGTTATACCAATAATATACAGCATCTCAGCTCATTAGTGTTCTACTGCTGGCCTGCTTCATAACAGATGCGTACTGCACACTGATCAGACGGGTTATCTAATGATTTATTTTGAGCTTTTCTGCTCTTGAATAGATGTTTTTCTGCATATTACATCCTTTAACGAGACCTACGACCAAGAAAGGGTGTAGTCGTATTTTTACTCAGTCACCATACAGAAAGCTTTTGTATTCGGTCAAAACATAATATATAATTAGCACGTCCTTCCCTGTGAGTATCGATTAAAATTTGTATGTATATAATATTATTTTGATAGATAATACATACATAGTTCACCATAAGACATATATAGTTATCCGTGTAGAGACGGAGTAAGAATACAATTCATCACTCCCTATTTAGATAGGGAGTGGTGTATTGTTGACATGGTTAGCCGTGTGTGATCGTAAAAGATGACTAAGGTATATCAAATGCATATAACATCTATGCAAGAGAAAGAAAACTTAAAACAAAACCTTATACCAACACGTCCGACCAGCGTGATATAGTAGGTCAATTTATCCTCCCGTTATGGAGAATGTTCGAGCCCTTTTTTTTTTTTTTTTTTTTTTTTTTTTTTTTTTTTTTTTTTTTTTGCGGTGGGCCATGGACGTCGCACCCCGCCAAGTCGGTCCGGGGTGACGGAAGAGGCGGCGCGCAACCCCATTGACCCACCCTGCAAGCACCTCTTCTTCGCCGTGCGAGCGGGCCACCGGTACCCGATTTTTGTCTTCGGTGGCCCGCTCGGCAGAATGTTCGAGCCCTACAGGGGACGTAAGTGAGTAGAGATGATGATTGATGATATACTTCAAATTCATCATCATTCAGATATATGGCTATAAAAGTAAAACAATTATATTAGCTATTGTTTATTTGTAAGGTGATATTAACTTACACAACAAATGAAACACCCACGTCACAATAGGGCAGAGATCGCACATCTGTGCCCCAAATACGAGCAAGGCCGATACATCCTTATATAAAACATTGTATCCGATAACGGAACAGCCGTGTAGGTAACGATGAATGCCTTAGATTTATAAATATCATATAAGAATTGAAAAAGTGATATACTTTAAGAAACATTCTCATTATTTTTATTGAGATTTCTAATAGTAATATTAGCGATCAATAATTATTGTTTGAGTATAATTATTATTACACATATTAGTGTTCATTTTTATTTAGTTTACTATTGATAGCGGTCTAGACGTTAGGCACTTCCTCCCATGCCAAGTGTTGTAGCTTCGACATTCACACAGAAACGATATTGCCAATGTATGTTCTACGTATAGACGTATTTTGTGTGATGTAAAACTATTTTTACGGGTTTAGTCGTGTTTGTATTTGATTTTTACGTTTCGAACACGTTTCATTGTTTATAGTCATGGGAGTAGAGTACTTCCCAATGCACACAAACGCTATAAAACCCGTAAAAATAATTTTATCTCACATATAATACGCAAACATCAAAAACTCTGTCCTATACAACTTTATAAAGTTACTCGCCATATAAGCATTCATTCCTTTGTATGATAAAAATTGCCTTTAAAAAATCGTTCTCATAAGTTTGGAGACATTACTGTAAAGTGTCAAACGACCCTTTTATTGGGTTAGCTTACAACAGTTTAATTGATGCTTTGTTTCATGTTGTCTGTATTGCTGGATGTCTGTGTTTTATGATTATGTCACAAAGTTCATTGCTCCGGGGCGCACCTTCTGCGTGGTTATAAATACTACGGCGTGTGTCGAACTTTTGACAAGCATGTAAATAAACACGAGTTAGATGCGGATACAGGACCGATAGCCTGTATCATCCGCCATACCTTCTTCTTGCAATAATTTATATGACTACTTATCCAAGTATATCGATACTTTAGTGTGATCAGAAACAACAAGAGAACATTTATAAAATTCAACAATATTTGATTAATATAATAATAAAGCCATATTTTTAGTATAACAATTCTTAGTTTAATAATATTATTATGCGTAATAAGGTCCTAGGTTTGAATCTTAACTCAGCTAAAATATTTTATTTAGATTGTCCTCCAAAAATTATAAATATTAATTACGCGGCTTGTGCTTTATTTAATAACAATTAATTGCCTCCCTATTACATGGAACCAATAGTAACTATTAGGGAAGAATCACCGTGCCAGAGATAAAGATGTAAGGAGTTGAAAAAATAGAAATATACATATATCTTATTATATGTAACTTATTGTAAGTTTATGTAATGGCTTGTAGGACCGACTATGAATATTACCAATATTGTCCTTGCTTTTCACCTATCAGCCCATCAATATCCAGCGACCACTAAAGAAAATAGGTATCTGTACGAGGGAGCAGATAATTCCATAACTGTCACGCTTACCAGCTGGTTGCTAATCGCAGTTGGTGTTATAAATTTTCCAAGACTGTTGTTATCCAATTCTTCTCTTGATCCGTTAACCGATTTTAACTCCCACCAGCAAAGAACATATAGCAGAATGGTGACACATTAAATTCTTAACTCATCACCATGCGAGTATATCCGGCTCGGCTTTTACGACATAAGATACGCATATGCGTATCTTATGGATATCGTAAAAGCCGAGTAAGAGCTCTAATACTGACCTGACTCAATTCCACATAGTTTATTGTGATCGACGATTATATTACCATACGATATAAAGACGCGATCAATGGCAGGATTAAGCAAATCTTGTATTTCCCAACGAAGAGGTCGAAGATATATTATGTTGAGCCTATATTATAATTAATTCAGATAATTTTCAGCCTATATTTAATTCAGATAAAGGCAACAAATTGGAAATTGTTATTCCTCTGGCAACATGGTTAACTTAAACAAAAATCTTTATTGTTTAAACATTTGCGTTTAAATTTACACAGAAAAATTACGCCAGCTTTGTTTAAAAAGAATAATGAAAATAGCAGGTATGTCTTAGTAATTCGACTGAGATCTCTTTTGAAGAAATTTTCATTATCAACATAATCGATACATTCGATTTGATAATGAAATCAATTTATTGTTTCATTAATATATTCAATTTCGGCATTTCAAAGACTTAAAAAAAAGTGTAATTTAAAGTGGGCGAGAGCGCTGCTGTTGTAGCTATATTGTTTTTATAAGTTCTCGATTACCTTATACGAGTTATACAACGATCTAAACATTTTCTTATTACACATAAATACGCGACATTTATTAACAGTAAAAGACGCCGGCAATGCTTCTTAAATTTTATTTCCCTTTGTATATATTCTTCATAGCCCCAAATTGTTTATTATACTTTATCAGATTTTATGTTTCACAACTTCTTATACGGTAGCGGTAATATTTTTTCTGTATAAAAGAAATCGGCTTAAACGTCTTTTATGCCTATTTTCTCTTTTGTCGTAAATGTCATTTGGCACCTCACTAACGACTGGTTTATAATAACGCATAGTTTGAAGAGTTACGAAAGTGTGAAGAAAATGAAGTACAATCTATTTTACTCTTTTCCTCTTTTCCTGATTTCCGTATCTAGTAAAAGCTATCTTTAAATATAACAATGACTGTAAGATTAGATTAGATCATCATCATCACAGCCCATAAATGTCCCACTGTTGGGCTCGGGCCTCCTCCGTAATGGGAGGGAAATTAACCTACTATACCGCGCTGGTCAGACGTGTTGGTATAGGATTTTGTTTCGAGTTTTCCTTCTCTCGCATATATGTTATATGCGTTTTATATCCCTTAGTCATCTCTTACGATCACCCACGGGTAAGATATGGGGTGGTGAATAGTATTCTTACTCCGTCACCACACGGAATTATTAGATATGAAACTATAACCGGTATTAATAGTTTTCATATGTATCTTTATTGTACAAGGAACAGCAGTGAAGAAACTAGGTTCTCATGAATGAAACTTTTTCGTCAACTAAGCTATCAATAACCAAATTACTAATAACTACCATCGTTCACATTAGCACTTGAACGTACGAATCTAAGTCTCGTTATAGGTATGCTAATTAGTAAGATAGATATTTACTATTAATATTAAATACAGCTAGGACCCGTTTTCCATGTGGACAGGCTAAAATAACAATCTCCTGCTTTACTGCGGTTATCGTTAAAAGCAACAAATTAACAGGAATTAAAAGCGTATTCTGTGTGCTGACGGAGTAGGAAAACAAATCACCATCACCTTTTTGGCAGATTATAAAAGATCACTAAGGGGCATAATATGCATACAATATCTACGCAAGACTAAGAAAACTCAAAGGAAAACCCAATATACTAACCTGTTTAACCAGCGTGGTATAGTAGGTCAATTTCCCTCTTGTTTTGGAAAAGGTTCGAGCCCAGCATTGGGACGTATATGATTTGAAATGAGATGTAAACCATATACTTTGTCTTAGTGGTTAAGATGGAAGATCACTGGAACGGTAAGTCGACACCTACCGTTCCAGTGGTTCGATTCCCACGCAGGACAATACTTTGTGAGATCCACAAAGTGTTGCTCCGAGTCTGGATGTAATTTGTGTCCGTTAATTAAATATTTGTAAAGTCCCCTGCAACACATGAATTTGATCCTTAATGCAGAGTGATGTTTTAAAAAAAAAACTAACTCAATCTAATACGGTATAGTAACCTAATAGAATAACAGTAATTTGATTAAAATTTAAAT
The DNA here is from genome assembly GCA_905163515.2 of Lymantria monacha. Classification (NCBI taxonomy): domain Eukaryota; kingdom Metazoa; phylum Arthropoda; class Insecta; order Lepidoptera; family Erebidae; genus Lymantria; species Lymantria monacha. Next base: position 24,418,696 of record LR991082.1, read on the forward strand.
TTAGAATTTTCCAACTAGAGGACTATTTAAATTAAATTCGCTCCGATAATCTTAAATACATTTACACTTTTATTTACACTATTTTAATTAATTTTGCTTCCATATTCTTAAATATAGTTCGATTTTTATTTTGACCGACTATTTTAACTAATTTCGCTCGGATATTTTTAAATATAGTTCGACTTATTTATACCACACATAATACATCTTTAAGATTAATATCACTATTATTGCAATTACTTAAACCGCAATTCATTGCACACCCACACTTGAATTCGATAGGGTGTCTAATCATCTTATGACCTTTGAAAATGTCGTGGGCGGATAGATTGTAGGAGTAACGATCTAACATGTTCATTCAAACTGTTAGCTATGCACAAACATTCAAATTGGTTTATAATATTACTAGTTAGCTGTTTTTACTTCTTAAAATTCGTATTAGTTACTACTAAGTAATCTAGGGCATGCCAATATCCCATGAACATTCTAATTTTGTTAAATTGTCTGATATTCGTATCGTCCAGTCCATAAGACTTGCTATAATTAATTGCATTATTATATTTTCTTAATAAGCAAGAAGAAAATAATAAATAGAATAACTATTTTTGAGCAGTTCCCGAACTTAAAACTTTTACATAACTAAATTATTTAGGATTATAACAGTAATTATGTTGCAATAACTTCGCGTTCTTTTTCATTTCAGGTTATTTTCTTTATTTTTTGGCTCGCTTAGGAACTAACATTTATCATCAATATTTTAGATTATGTAAGATCGATATGTTTAAGAGTTTTTAAATGATAGACTTTAAAATTTTAAAACTATTTCTTTCCTAGCTAAGTATTAATATTTGCAAATAACGCATACAAATGAATATGAAACTTTATCTTTATAGTAGGAATATATATGTAGATTAAACAATGAATATCAACCTTGTTTTTAAGCTGTTATAAAAGAGAAAGATTGTTAATATGGAAATTCTAATATAATAACGGATACACAATCATTGATAAACAAGCAATAAATTTATAAATTAATTCATGGTATGCCTCAGGGTAGCATCGTAAGTCCATAATTTAAATTCATGTTGGTTTTATTGTAAATCATGGTTCATACCTGTTGATTTTGCTTGTGATGATGGAGTACCACACAGTTCGCCAACCCTTTTTCGTTCGAAGACTACTTAGGTATATAAGTACGTAAAATTACTGCAAGAAAAGGCAAATTCTAAATGAAATATACCAAACCTTCTGACTAGTGTGATATATTCAGGTAATTGCCACACTGTTGTTTAATTTCAAAATTAATTTTGTTCACAATGCCTTTTCTATGTTTGGTACATGATTTCACTACCGAATAGTATGTTTGCATCTTGATTCGATCTGTAAGATGCAAAACTACAAAAGCAATACCTACATAAATAAATATTAAATAGCCCACCCAGTCATGTATTTCTCATTGTTTAACTGTAGCTCTATTACATTTCAATATAATTGCGCCTACGCTGTATTAAGATATACGTGTTGTGAGATAATATCTTTGCAGCCTTGCTCAGTTACAAACGTTTTGTAAAATTACTAACACATCATCATTCTCCTACTCTTATCCCAATTATTTGGGGTCAATACAATATGTACTCTTCTTTCATAGTACATATTGTAAAATTACTAACACGAAAGTAAATAATTACGAAAGCTCTAATTCGGCATTTTATAGAAACATCATACATTCATCCATCCATCAGCACATAGACGTCTACCATTGGACAGGTTTCCTACGAAAAAACTACATAGAATGGTCACGTGCCACCACCATCCACCGAGTCCCTGTAATTTTGAAACACCGTCAGTCCATTTAGTGGGGTTCGTCCTACTCTGCGTCATCCAATTCGTGGTCGATATTCAAGAAACTTTATCCCCCAGCAGTTACTTTGTTCGACAAGCGATCTGGCTCGTCCAATGTCACTTTAACTAATTTTTTCAGCTATAGCACTTATTACGGAGAGGTTACACCTCAGGGGGTATTCCGTCGGGCCGGCCACTGACGACAAGTTCACGCTGCTTCGGTGGCCAGTCCAACGACGACGGTGAGGTACACGAGTGGGTTACGGGTGTGCATGCTTACGCACCTCTGTCGCCCCGGACGGAGTTGTGCGAGGAGAGCACCGACTGTAGCTCACCCCACAAAAAAAAAAAAAGCTATAGCACTTACACCCGTTCTTCTACGTTAGTATTTCCGTATTCCAAACTTTCATGTAGAGAAAAACCGAGCATAGTTCAAAATATAATATTTTTTTATCCGGTTCGTTGGCTTGCAGTCAACCATCATCACAGTCCATAAATGTCCCACTGTGGGCTTCAGGCTTTCTCCGTTATGGGAGGGTAATTACCTACTATACCACGCTGGTCAGAGGTGTTGGTATAGTATTTTGTTTCGAGTTTTCCTTCTCTTGCATAGATGTTATTTGCATTTTATATCTTTTAGTCGTCTCTTACGATCACCCACGGGTAAGATGAACGGAACGGAGAAGAAGGTGGTGAATTGTATTCTTACTCCGTCACTACACGGATAGCAGTCAACCAACACATAGCTAAAGTCTCCAATAGGGTACTTTGTACATGCGCAAGCAGCCAGTCCAGAATACTTATCGATTTTTACGATACTAACCGATAAATATTTAGGTGATATAACGTAATCATAGTTCGTCATTACAAAGATGCTTCTGTTTAGGAAGCTGTTTAGTGCTTACCACATTGTACGTGCTATTTTTAGATATGTATTACTCATTTGTGGCGTAACCTACAATGTTAAACTACTTTCTTTAGAACACCATTTATTTACAACGTAGTAAATATTACGAGAGTTTTGTTTACATTATGCCTAAAATTTATAAATATATACATATTTGCAAAGCTGAAAATTACCATAAATAATTTGAAATTATATATACACAATAAACTATTATTAATAAAACAATACATATTTAACATATTTACAAATATTTGTAATTTTTCATGAGAAGCATTTGGAAATACTTTGCATGTATAATAGAATAAATATCTGCTACATAATTTAAGTGTACGTGTTACTATAGTATAATATATATTGTTTGTATAATTTTCTTATTTAAATAGTGTTTTGTTTGCTAAATATGTAATAATTATGTAAAATAGTTCACAAACTTTATCAATCAGTTTCGCTCAAGGACTAACATTCTCGGAGTGACAACGATATTTTTTTATTAAAAATAAGCAATTTTGGTTCTAACTATAGAAATAAATTCTCTCTTACAGAAGATGTGACCCTTCTCTTGTAGTGATATCATCTACTTACATCTCTCAATCGTATTTTACTAGTTCTATGAAAAAGGAAATGCTAACGAACAGTCTATGTAATCTGTCATCACGTGTCAATTTCAGGTTTATTATTTATTTTAGAACACGATTTAAACTAACGATCATAATGATTCGATAATTCGTCATCATTCGTCATCCACTGCTAAACGTTGGCCGTTCTCATATTTCACCATAAAGTGCGGAGCCTATACCGCCTGCATTCAAAGACTCCTAGCAATCTTCACCAAGTCGTCGGTTCATCTGGTTGAGCGGCAAACACTGTGACATCACGCGGTCACCACTGGACAACCTTTCTTCTTCAACGGTTATCGATTCGTCGAGCAGTGTGACCTGCTTATTGCCACTTCAGCGTGTTAATTCTTCATGCTATGTCAGTTATACCCTTCTTCGGCGGATTTCCGTGCAGAGAAATCAGCTAATTATATATAGGTAACCTTAATTAGTGGTTTCTGATGTTTACTCCAGAACTAAGGTGTCTTAAGACCAAATAACGATGACTTTTGGACGTAAGACACCGTAGTCCTCCCGTGACCATAATCACTGTAAAAGTGTTCGAAACATCGAGAAATGAAAAATGAAATACATACGCGATAGAATTCGTAAAAGTAATTTTATTTCCAACCTTAATTAGCGTTTTGTATGTATAGCAAATATTATAAAAATTACATAGGATCAAATTTGTAACATATCGAATGACAGGGGCATTAAAATGACAACCTAAGCCTCTGTACCATACACACAGACAGCAATATTTTGATACCTATACATAGCATTATAGTCATTTCTGTTTAACAAGTAGGGTTGGCAGCTCTACTTTATAATATATTTAGTATTAGGATATGGTAACTGATAGTTTTTGAAACTCAATCTTCATTCATAAATTGTATATTAATAAAAATATATATATGTTAGTAATTAAAAAATATATATTTTACTTAAATAATTAATAATATAAATATTATAATTACCGCGTAAATACTTTTATACAATGCTTTGTTCTTAAATACAAAACCTCGCACTAAAGAAATAATCCTTATATTGCGAAAGGTTATTCAAACATATAATTAACGGACACAAATTACAGCGAGACAACAACTTGTGGATAGTTCAAAGTATTGACCTGCATGGGAATTGAGTCGCTATCAGTGAAGTCAAGAGAAGGAAAGCTCGAAACAAAACCCTACACCAACACGTTTGACGAGCGCGGTATAGTAGCTTAATTTCCCTCCCATTACGGAGGAGGCCCGGGCCTAACAGTGGGCTGTGATGATGATGATCTGTGAAGTCAATTAACATATGTATACATAATCATTATATTTAACACGAATATAATTTTATTTTTAATGTAATATTTTAATCTAATTTTTAGTGTAATATTATTATTATTATAACCTCAAAATAATTTCAACGCGTAACCGTCACACTGCTGTGCTCGAGCCTCCTCTATTGGGAGAGGAGGAGGATTTGGAGGGGGAAATTGATAGGGTTTAATTTTGAGTTTTTGTTCCCTTGCACAAGATGTTATATTCGTATTACAACCCTTAGTAGTCTTTTACGACACCCACAGACAAGATAGGGGGTAGTGAACGATGTCCTTACTTTTTTAATGTACTTAATTTTTGTGTAGTGCCTCTTGTTTTTATTATCTGTGTAGAAGCTATTTCTATTAATCAGATGGATTATCTGATATCACGGACGACCTGGGTCCATTTATAACTACACCACTACATTATTCTATATTATGTACTGCGTGGTTAACTGGTATTTATTATTAATGGTTGCTCTGGCTGAAATGCAGTTGCGTAATTATTTGTGACATCTGTCTCGTTGTACCAATAGCATAGGAATGGCATACCATGAAATTTTGAATTCTACTATTGTATTAATGGGTTTAGTCAAAAGTATTAAGATTTTTCTTAAAAACCTCAATAGTTGACTAAGATTTTTTAAATGCCAATGTTATTGGCTATTATTGCGATCTATTTCAATTAATTCGCTTGTTTCTTATGTCGCGATTATTTAGTAGGCAAAAGAAAATCTACAAAAATGGCAACCCTATCTTACTGCAAACACGTGGGTGAAACGGCGCCAACCGTAGAGTAAATATTCTTAGAACTTTATCACGCTAACGCATGTACGTAACCATTCATTCATGGACTACAGAATGCTATCAGTATATTCTAGACCAACTACTATATACATATAGGTAACCAAATAAACCACAGGCCAATATATGTTGGTTTTATTTACCATCGTGCTGTTCTTCCAATATTCCTGTAATGAAAAAATACTGATAGCTTAAAATAATTTAATAATTACAGAAACTATTAAATATTAGCTTTATATTTCAAACAAAATAAAATATGAATAAATTCATTTCCCAGAAATTATCACTTTGTTATGATCCAATTACGAACCAATACTTAAATATATCCTTAGTCTAAATAGATTTAATTTAAACAAAATTTAAAATGTATTTACAATTATAAATTATAGTATAATTACAAAATAAGTGACATTTTGTAAATAAAATGTTTTGTGAGCGGATAAAGAACTTCAGTTATGATTATAAGCTCTCTGATAATATGCTTGTGAGAGTTTGACAAAATGATACCAACGTGTATAAGGGCCCCGAGATCCATCCAGGGCTCTACCGATGACGTCACTCGGCAGACAAGATCCATACTGCAGGTGACGAACAAGCTCTATTATAATATGACTAACCTCAATGTTTGAGATATGTTTTAACATTACTAATATACACATTAAGTTCAATGTACTACACTTTATCTGTGTGTTATATTATTATTACTCATTCTAATACGGAAAATGACTGTAGCTGTAGTAATACGTCTAAATTTTCCTCTTATTTATACTAATTAGTTTGCAATATAATTACACATTTTGGTCCATCTACATCAGATCCGAAGCACTAACACAATTTCATATTTATTTTTCATAATGCTTTCTAACTCGTAATGCTTCATTACAAACAAATATTAATAAATTTTTAATTGATTTTAATTTTTTTTTGGCATTTTAGTTGTTCGAATGTTTAGTTGATCGTTTCCATTAGAATTGAATATCGCCGTTTAGATTTCTGATTATATAAACAATGAAAAGTGTGTGGACTGTTGTTTCTCATCATATTTTTTTTTGCGTTTCGTAAATATAAAAGAAAACAAAAATTAAAATAATTCAAATTAAAAATATACGTTAAGTACTAGCTCTCCAAATAGATGTTCTGTATTAATATTAAATACCATAATCCATGCTTGGCTCACAGATTGGCGATCACAATTAATGTTACAAGTTTCCCCAGGAAAATGCTACTGCCCCTTCTCTTGGTGGTAAACATCCACTGGTTTATATAACTTCTAGGTGCAAGTAAGGGATGGTGGTAGGTTTTTAATCGGGCAAGCAAATATAACATATATAAATATTTTTACTACCTACTCTTTTATATTTTCATAACTGCGAATGCTGAAAATAACAAATACATAACTTTAGGTAAAACTAAATTAATATGCTATAAAATTTTTAATTCTATTCTAATACTCACGTGAATTTTTGAAATAGATCCTATTCTTCATACCTTTGTCTTGGAGGTAACGGTGGCACTTAACGATATTTAGATTATTAGCTCAAAAACAGTTATTACATATTGATCGACGTTATTGTATTGCATTTTTTATTAAAAAATCTATGCTTGACCACACCACATATCCTTAATGCAAAGTAGAAAATTAATTTCAGATGGTCAAATACAGTAAATATAAGAAAAACCTATTCACTCTTTCTTTGAAGTTAAATTTATAATCAAACGGAAATACCAACGTCCTATTCAAAGTTTTAAACCAAATGCATAAACGCTTTTAATTTAGGTAAATAACGGGTCTGGAATATTAGAATGTTTCTATTATTAGTGTATGCAGAGAATAGTACATAACTGCTTTTAAAAACCATTAAACAGATACTCAAAACACTAACCGTTCTTTATAAATACTTGTCATATATTATTCATATATAGACTTGATCTATAATAATTAAATCACATAAATAAAAAATAATCACATCCATAATTAGATACTAATTGCATTCTGGCTTAAATAGGCCAAAGGTGTTGCTATTATCTAAAATATCATTTATATCAAATGATACAATTGATATTAATATTTTACGTAATAGCAACACCATTAATTCCACCCACTCATAAGAAAATACAAAGTTTACAAAATAAAGCGATGTGTCTTCGAAGTTTCACAGTGCTGTCGCACCTCGTCGCACCCAGCTCGGGGATATTAAAAGCCACGCGACCTCATTCTGCTTCCGTACTAAACGTTTTTCAGTTCTCAAAACACCGTTGACGTACTACCGATAGTAGGTACTGTGTAATATTTTACCGATGTAACCTTTCAATTTTCATAATATAGGTAAGCGTTTTTATAGGCCGTTTATCGTATAGTAACGGTTTGAGTATACAATATGTAACGACCGCTTACTTTCCAGAAGTTGTATTAATTCGGTAAGGGAACATTAAGAAAAACGCAGCAGCATTTTTGGAAAAGGTATAATATCAATTGCATTCGCCAACCGGCCTGATAACTGACTCATAGCACTAACCTCTTGGAGAAGCCAATGTCCAAAAGTGAACTTGAATAGTATTTAGATGGATGGATTGTTGTTTATGACATACACTGTAAATTGGTTATTAATAAATAATTTTAAAAATAGTCAAATATTCTATTGGTCAACTCGTAGTACTTCTATATTCAATATATGTAGACTGATTCATGGCTATTAACCAGGAATGTGAGCAAATATCTAAGATTCACTTTTTATTTGCAATTGGTTATGTATCTATCCACACTGGTCTAATTAGAAAACAACACAAGATTTTACCAATAGATATAGGTTCAAATCTTACATAATGGTGATTATTTTTAAATCATTAGTATATCTATTATTCAAAATTATTCATAAAAATATTATAGTTAAAATTTTGTGACTGGTGCTCTTTAGTGCGAATAACTGTTTAAATTAACAATATAAATATACATTTTTTCAAATTGTATCACTTTTAAACCAATTTTATTTTTCACCTCTCGCTGTATATGCTTAGGTACACTATGCCAACCGTGTTTTTTTTTTCATATTTTGGTAACATCAGTACGTTTGTTATTCAAGAAATTTATTTCTGATTTTTGAAAATAGTTATTGCAGATTTATCCTTATAATAGGTTTAACTTAAAAACGTTACAACATTTGTATAATAATACTATAAAATGTATTCTTATGTTAACAATTCATCTAACAAAAAAGCATACGACTACGGCTATACTCTGAATACCGCCATGTTGAATATTTTCTTGTTTCATACTTTTTAGAGCGCATTTTTTTCATAGTCTGTTAATCTAGTTTTAGTGTTTAAACTTATTACTAAAAGTATAATGTTAAATAATGTAAATATTTTAAATGATCTGTGTTAAAATACTAATAATTTCATTAATTCGCAAATTTATTAAACAAACTCGTCTAAGCTAAGAATTTAATTCATATACCTCCGTGTTTCTTTCCGTGTGGTGACGGAGTAAGAATACTATTCACCACCCCATATCTTACCCGTGGGTGATCGTACGAGACGACTAAGGGATATAAAACGCATATAACATATATGCGAGAGAAGGAAAACTCGAAACAAAACCCTACACCAACACGTCTTACCAGCGTGGTATAGTAGGTTAATTTCCCTCCCATTACGGAGGAGGCCCGAGCCTAACAGTGGAACATTTATGGACTGTGATGAATGAAATGAAAGAATTCATATACCAGATATACCTATTTAATTTGTTGTATTATATTGTATCTAATTTATTTATTACTCTAAATATTTAATTATATATTTTTGTGTGATACGGAGCAAGAATACAATACACTATCTAATCTAGTGGGGGTCTCCCATCCGTGGCCGTAATAAACGATACCAAGGGAAATGCAGATAACATCGATGCAAAATACAGCAAACTCAACATAAAACCTTTTACTGAGATAACTGACCAGCGCGGTATAATAGGTAATTTTGGCTATCATTTTGAGGGAGCTCCGAGCTCAACAGTGAGACTTGTGGGGACTTAGATAATCATAATTAAATTACTCATTATTAACACATTATTTTTGCATAGGACTTATAACAGCTAGTTAAAGAAGCAACAGCAAGTGACACAGTCTTCATTTTGTCATGTATTGTAGGAAGTCCGTAAGTCATCTCATAGGCATACGACTCTGAACACGTCATGATTTCCTGAATGATTGATGAATCTATTTATTCACTAGGCTTTTCTTGAATTTTGAAATATTTATTTCATTATAGCATCATCATCATCATTCTACTACTCTTATTCCAATTACTTGGGGTCGATACAATATGAAGGTACTCTTCTTTCATGGTACATATTGTAAAAGTTATTGGCAATAGATTTATAACCTGCCGCCTGCCAGACGCCAAGTCTCCTTCGGAAATAATTGTTGACCAAACGGCATCAGATGGAGTTGGCCCAAGTTGTTATAAGGCTCTTAGTCGTCTTTTACGACATCCACGAGCAAAATAAGGGTTGGTAGTATTCGTAGACGCTATCACACAGCTATTTAATTTTCATTATAGCATGGCCTCAAAATTCTGGCCAAAGATTTTTTCTACCTTTAATATATATAGGACTATGCATGCCTTCAAAGACTTCTCTCATTGGATGTTATGCAGCGGTATAGATATACCTTTCGTATTGCAAAGATTCATCAGCCGCAGTAAAGTTAGGTGTGCTGCTTGCTGGTTTACTATAATAACCTATAAAAAACACATTTTCTGTAGGGAATTTCAATAATACCTTTTATTTCATCCAGAATTTAAACCTGCATCTTCACGGTTAGAATCATTCTAATATTAATAAAATGTCCGTTATTAAATATACAACAGTCTATTTAAATCAATCATTGTTATTTCTGCGAAAGAAACGAACGAAAATCATGTCAAGGACAAAATCATCAGCTTTCATAGAATGATCGATCGATTTGTCAAAATTGAATTGTAACCCTTGTGGATTGTAGCATTGACACTTAAAAATACAATTCTCGGAAATTAGTCATCATCCTATAATGGAGACACCATTGTATTGAGGTCGGCTTTTTAGACAATTTTTTTGGCTGGATAAAAAATTTTATTTTATTTTATTCTGGATGGCATTTTTTTTGTATTAGTTCTAAGCTTTTAGTAAATTAATCAACAATTTGTTAATTTTGCAAAACCAGAATGAAAAAAAAATTATAAACATAAATTAAAAGGCTGATGCGCTTGATAACACATTGGTATAATAATGGTTTTAATAGCGACCTCCCATATCTATTAATGTAAATTTTAAATCTATAGAACAATCATATATTGCGCGCCTCATAAGCGATGCGTTGAGGTCTTGCTCTACTCTCAATATAAGAAAATCAAGGACTTTTCAAACCTAAAAATAAATGTATTTTTCTCACATTACACTTGTAGGATAATATTATCATACATAATAATATGTCAAGATAAAACATTCGTTTAAACGTGTCTGATATTTTTAAAAAGCAATTATTTTATTTAATGTAAGAAAATAGTTGATAAAAAAAAATATTCGAGGACGTCCGGATATTTATTCTGGATCTGGCACGATTACAACCGTAAAAATTAATGTATCACAATATTTCTATTTTTAAAAGCTTCATAATCCCAACGCGCTGTTTCCTTTTGAAAATGGCTTGGACATTTTTTTGTTCATCCATTCGGACAGGTAAAGGAAACAAATCCCATACAGCCTATTGTAAACGAACAGCCTATTGTAAATGTTTAGCACTACGTCGAGAATGGCACAAAATTTAAAAGTATTTTTTCTTTCATTTTCTAAATGAAATTGACTAATAGTAAATGATAAATAATATAAAAATTATGAGTCGTGCACTTTTGGATTTTCCAAAATACATTTTTTATTGCTCTTGGTCGCAAACGGCAAGTAGCACACCTGATGGTAATTATTACTGCCGCCTAAGACCTGCCTATTGTTGCAATTAACAAATAATATAGGTCCTAATAATTAGTTACGCTAACGGCTCATTTAGTAAGATTGTGTTTAAAAAACCACAATTACGGTTTAATTGCAAGCCAAAACATAATAGACGTTTAAATAAACAGCCTTAACATGATAAAATTATCTCAGTTGTAATTTAGATAAATATGAAGATCAATGATTGCGGAAAAGCCACTAAAATAATAAAAGGTGCAACTTTCATGAAAACAATGCAAGGAACGCGAGGATTTCACAATACACAATGACTGAGAACGAATTTGATTTGTTTATTTTGGTCCGGTTTAGGGACGGTTGAACTGAGGTGGTCTCAATGGAAGCGTAAATTAAGTTTGTTTTAGGCAAATAAAGTTTGGCCGGTATCATGATATGGAATACTCGGTGCATAAATTAATTACGTTAGCTTTTATACCGCTAATAAATTTATTATACGAAGCACGTTGAATAGAAATAAAAAGTAGTTAACTAAAATTATGTTATAGGTTTGTTTTCAATTAAATCAAAAGCGACATTTGATTACTGCTGTCAACTTTTTAATAGCAACAACGATCTTGTGATTAATAAATGATCAGCTTGAGCCTATAAAGGCGCAGATTTAGGATCTGTGCCTTTATAGGCTCAAGCTCCCCACCCAATCTGTGATAGATATCTACATCCATCCTCTACATATATGCCTATCGGCGTATACATAGACTTTTTCTCTTTAGGGAGAAAAGGTTTTTAGGACCTCCAAGGGCAGCTAAATGGTAACGATATATTGTATTCTAAACTTCTTAGCATGGGTGACAGGTTAAGAATAAAAACTTGATAACGAGCGAAAAATTATCGTCATATATGGGTCATCATCATCACATATGGTTTATCAATAATTTTTCGCTCGTAATCAAGTTTCTATAAATAATCAAGCATATTAAATGCTAAATTTCAATACATACCTACATACATATCATCACGCCATATCCTTTGCATAAAGCTCTTAGTCGTCCTTTACGACATCCACCAGCAAAATAAGGGTTAGTAGTATTTATAGCCCTTACCGTTGGACGATACGAAGGCACGGCAACCTGTCCTTCAGGCTGACGTAGGTACTTACCAGACACGGGGTCTTCGGTAAGTACCTGCACCGAATTGGACGTGAAGAGGCCCCTGGATGCCATGAGTGTGGCGCGCAAATCGATGACGCGCGTCACACCCTGAAGGTATGTCCCGCCTGGGGGCCTCAGCGCCACGACCTGTCGGCGGTCATTGGAGCGGACCTGTCGTTGTCGACCGTCATCAACAAGATGCTTGACAGCGACCGGGACTGGACGTCGAGGGCCTCCTTTTGCGAGGAAGTCATCTCTGCAAAGGAGGCCGCGGAGCGGGAAGGCGAAGCACTCGCGTCTGCGAACTCGCCGGTGGGAGGAGGCGCCGCTACGCGCACCTCCTCCCACCGCCTAGACAGCTGACTTGTCGTGGCCAGATGGCCAAGCGTAGGGGTGTCGGGAATTGAATGTCATTAGACGATCTCTCCGGCATCCCGTAAAAGCGCGGAAGACACACACCCCCACCGTCTGTCACTGGCGGGGGATAGAGCGTAAAAGCGTAAACAAAAAAAAAGTATTTACAGCCACTGCCGTATGGTAGCTGTGTAGCTAAGAGGAGAATGACTTTTTGAGTTATATTTCTATTAAAATAGTAGTTTTAATAATGGGTAATTTATACATCATTATTACTATTCGTATTTTGATGGGGATTATATTTATCATCTCAGCTGACATATGTCCCACTAATGGGCTGCAGCCTCCTCCACAATGGGAGGGAAATTGACCTACTACTACAGCACGCTGGTCAGACGTGTTGGTATAGGGTTTTCTTTCGAGATTTCCTTCTCTTGCATAGATATTATGTGCGTTTTTATATCCTTTAGTCGTCTTTTACGACCACCCACGAGTAAGATAGGGGGTGGTGAATTGTATTCTTAATCCGTCACCACACGGAAATTACATTAACTAGCTACTATTGATTTGATCGAATCCTTACTAATATTATAAATGCGAAAGTAACTCTGTCTGTCTGTCTGTCGCTCTTTCACGCCAAAACTACTGATCCGATCTAAATGAAGTTTGGTACACAGATAGTCTAAAGCCTGATAAAGGACATAGGCTACTTTTTAATGCAAGAAAAAGGGTTGTAGATGGGGATGAAAAGTTCTAAGGAAGTATCGCCTTTTTTAAAGCCAGAAGATTGATTCTTATTTTTAGGCTATTGATTAAATGTAAATAAATATGACATTAAAATTTTGTAAAAAAATTACCCGTAAGGGGTAAAATAAAAATAGGGGATGAAAAACTTTAGTAAAGTAACCTTTTACGCGGGCAGAAGCTAGTTATTAATTAAAATATTAACTAAAATATATTGAGATTCAATTTGAACATTTATTATATATTTTATTCAAATTTATCACCACTTCTAATCAATGTAACGTCGTCATCGCAAAGAAACTAGTAAGTCACCATTGTTAAAAAGTGAATACAGGTTATTCTCGATATAACCAATGACACAATAAAAACGTCCCTCCACTAGATTTATTACAATCGAAAGCAATTCGAATCGATTTGAATAAACATTTCTACGATAAGACGAATTGAAACGACAAACTTTTTTTTACCTGTACATCTTTAATATCAATCTACCTACATCGTGCCATGATTATTCTATTAACGTGTTCGATTAACAGATAAAATCTGAATATTGATTTATGATAATAACTTTTTCGTATTGGAAGTTATCTTTCATCAGTACGCGGTGTCTACTTGTATCTGTTACATTTGTATTTTGTCACAGAATATATGATAAGTAAAGGTCTATTTATGGACCTTAAACCATTATACTTTTTTGAAGCTATTGATATTTCGTTGTCATAAATATTTTATGATAGACAAAGAGTGAAAGAAGTTTTAAAAATTGTTTAAAACCTAGCGTTCTTTTGCATACAAGTAGTAACAAATAACTGCCCAAACTCCAAAGAACTACTTATTTTACTATAAATACTTAAATTACTATATAAAATTAAGGATATTCTTTTATTTGTTTAAACGTGCGTGCGTGTGTATCTTAGAAAATGTCAGTTGATAGTAGATAGCCTGTTTACTGAAAAAGGTTAATATAATGCTATAATAAATAGGAGCATAGCAGTATCTATAAATTATAATAAATGGGTAAAAATATTATAACAATGAAAGTCAAGAGGTCTCGGCTGTCACCGTTGTCATAGCGACTGCCCAGATAAAAATAATTGTGATGTATTGTGTTCATGATTTAGGTTGATATTATTACTAATATCTTTGGACAATATGTCGAATCTACTTATACAGTTAATACTTGAATATATTTCATACTAATCTTAAATGAAACATTTAATTGATTCTGCTACATATTTCTATTACCTTTATCTTAGAATAAAAACACATAGAAGGATAGTTAGGTACTTTAAGGGTTTAAAAAAGTGAAGCAAAAATCCTGTTTATGCGCAAGCGATTACACGCACACTACTATAAAATGGAACACAATGACCTTGCACACTACGAAACGGGCCGGCGTAGGGTGACATTTTTGTCACCAATTTAGTGGCACACATTTTGTGCGTGGAATAGTTTTCTATGTGTTATTTTAAATCTAAGCAGTAGAACCACTTTATGCTGTACAGATTACACTTTTTTTTATAGTAATTAAAATCGGTTACTCTGTGTTGTTAGTAATTAAAATATGTACATAAATGTAGCCCATGTGTGTCTCTTTCAGCAACTTTTTCATCGTTAACGTTACAACATATTCGTACGTTCCCATAAGAAAATAAATTTTGATTATTATGAAATAGTATAAGTATAAAATAGGTCTGAAGGAAGGTGGAGTCAAGAGTCTCCGAAACCGGCGAGCGTGTATGAAGAGAATTATGAATGTTGAGGAAGCGAGTGAAGTATGCAAGGATAAAGTTATCTGGCACTCTGTTCTTTCTGCCTACCCTGCAAGGGATATGGCGTGATGATATGTATGTATGTATATATAAAATAGTATATCGTAATCATAATAAAAAAAAGGAAGTGAGTGAAGTATGCAAGGATAGAGTTCTCTGGCACTCTGTTCTCTTTGCCTACCCTGCAAGGGATATGGCGTGATGATATGTATGTATGTATGTGTAATAAAAAAAATCTTATCTTAAATTTGATAAACTCGTTAGAAAACATCTAGTGATCTAACTATCTGACTACTAAGCTCTAACCATTAGATTAAAAACCTACATATTTTCTCAGCTTATATACGTCCCATTAAGCATGCGGTTTTATGTCAAGTTTTCCTACGCTTGCATTGATGTTGTCTGCTTAATAGATTCTGCCGATACTTACGAGCAAGGACGATGTCTTAACTATTGTATTCTTACTCCCTTACTGGGTTTAAATACAAAATACATACATATATTTATATTAATTTCACTACCTTATATTATTCATAGTTAAGCTTGCATATTAATAGTCTATGAATAATGAAATATATATGAAGGAAAAATGCCAGCTATAATCTAAAAACCATTAAGAGATCATTAAGACACTACCCCCTATAACTAAAACAATTTAAATTTAACAAACAGAACATCATCGATCGTAGGTACTATAGTATTACCCAGTACTTGTGGAGGTCGGCCCCGAGAGGCGACACCGAGTCGCGTCTGCGCCACTTGTCCCCATTCTCCTGCAAATTGACTCGAATATGACTAAATCCTTTTAAGAATTCATAGCACCGAACATAACACTCACTTATTAACTTAAAGATGACCTCACGCCGTCAACTTGAATACAATAGATTTTTTTTTTCTTACAAAACATTACATGTACACAAAGCTAATATTAAAACTTTTTTTTTAAATTCTCAAGAATGATTCAGGGTTCATAATTTAAATAACTATGTATCAGTTAAGTTCATATTTTGCTGATCTTCCTATAAAATTTATTATACTGTCTAATCTTTGTACTAAAGTGCAGCATAAGAAATTGTCGTTAAAATTTTAGTAGCAATTTCGCATCTCATGGCCTTTCAAATGTTATCTTGGCGTCTTTGTTAGTCATTGTGCGAATTGTTATTTACCTGGACCATAGTAACTGTTAATGGAATTGTAAAGTTAATTAGGTACTTTATTTTATACATTTTATTATACACAAATATACTCTGATATATAAATAATACATATGTTTTGTACCTTAGAGTATTTATAAAAAAAACCATTCGCGAAGGACTAAATTAACCCATATACATTGAAATATAAACAGTTTTCAAATATTTTCTTTTTAATTCCACAATTAATATGATGCCAATAATCTAATTTATTTTATAATTACAGAGTGAAATTGCATGGTGATTACGAATTATAACGCAATCTTTCATACATATATGTAGGCAATTTAAGTATATACTCTCTCTATTAATTTATTATACAAAAAATATTGAATGGATTTCAATAATATTTATGGAATGTATGCCTTAGTAGACTAACTATATAATGTAAACTGGCTATACAGTTTAAGATATGCTTAGTTGTCATAGTAGAAGTGGTTAGAGATATTTAGGTCCTTAAATAGTTTCACCATCCCTTCCGTTATTCAGGAGAAATGAGCGGGATGTGATTTTGCTATAGCCTATACTCAAAAAAAGACAGTAATTACTTTTTATTTATTGTACATGTCCAACTGCATGAGCGCCGTGTATATATTGTGATAACTAGACTAGGTACTGCAGATGAAGTCGTCCAAAAGGCAATTAAAATAAAACCCTTTTTTTGTTGTTTGAGCGTTCGCTCTTGGCTGGTTAACGAGTGGTCGGTAATTAAAAAAGCTGCTTCAAAACATTATATGAGGTATACTGTAAAGAGCCGTGCGGTAGCGGCTACGAATACTACCAACCTTTACTTAGCTCGTGGATGTCGTAAAAGACGACTAAGAGCCTTATATCGACCTGGGCCAACACTACTTGGTGCCATTTGGTTAGCAATTGCATTCCCAAGGAGGGTTCTTCGTCAGGCAGCCGGTCGATCCTTTACAATATGTAGGAAGAGGGGTACATATTGCGTCGACCCTAAGTAATTGGGATAAGAGCAGGAGAAAGAACAACTGTAAAGAGCCATGATAGTTAAACTATTATTTGGTATAATTACTGTCGCTTTAAAGTATTATATTCAGAGTGATACTAATTACAGAATATTGAAATGTTAAAATTAATTCATCCATCCATCCATCCATCAGCCTGTAAACGTCCACTGTTGGACATAGGCCTCCCCACGAGAATGCCATCTATAACGGTCCTGTGCCACCTGCATCCAGCGGTTTCCTGCGACCTTGATGAGGTCATCAGTCCACCGAGTGGGGGGTCGTCCTACGCTGCTAAAATTAATTATTTTACCATAATTGGTAGTTTCTTTAAGATTTAATAAACACATTTAGTAAAATTAACGGCGACAGTTCAGGGCCAATTGAAAGGTCTGGCATGTACTGACCATATGGAGTGCGTTTTATTAAATATTCCCGTAAAATACTAAGGAAGAACACTTGAATAGGTGGCATGTAACCCGCGAATAATGTAAAAGACGAACCAAAGACAAGTAGATAAAGGAACGTATATATATACGTATAATTAGGGTGGCGCAAAAAAAACGACTATTTTTTTTTTGAGTCTCGTATGAAAATATGTTAGTTTTTGATGTTTTAAGTACTCTCTCCAAAGGACAATTCAAAAAAAAAATTTCAGGAGGTCGCTCCAAATTTTTTTTAATTTAAACTGAAACTTTCAAAAACTTATTTTTTTTTGGTCAATAAAATTATACCGTAGCGAGAAAACAAATAAAAAAAAAACGATTTTTGACGATTTTTGAAACAAAAAAATTTGGAGCGACCTCCTGTAAATTTTTTTTTGAGCTGTCCTTTGGAGAGGGCACTTAAATCATCAAAAACTAACATTTTTTTATTCGAGACTCAAAAAAAAAAATGTCGGGTTTTTTTGCGCCACCCTAGTATATCCCTATCCCTACTAATATATAAATGTGAATGTAAGTTTATTTGTTACGCTTTCACGCTATAACTACTCAACGGATCATCATGAAACATTGTACACATATTCTTGGAGGTATTAAAAGTAACATAGGATACTTTTTACTAAAAAAAATCAAAATTTTTATATGAAAAATAAAAAAATTGTTTGTCAAATAATCTCACAATCTAGCTTCTTCAACGCCATCTAGCAGTCCAGTAATGAAGTTCCAAGCCTGAGTATTGTAATACCGTTGCACTGTATTACCGACGGTCAAAAATAAAAATAGGGGATCAAAAACTTTAGGAAAGTAACCTTTTACGCGGGCGAAGCCGTGGGCAGAAGCTAGTATGTATATATATATACGCACGTGCAAGATCAACATGAACTACCTGCTGAATACCTGATGAATGAACTACCTGCTGCTGTGTTTCCCGAGCGCTATGACATGTCCTTCTTCAAACGAGGTTTAAGAAGAGCACTTTCTTCAAGGTAGTCAACGGCCTGGCTGTGCCCCTGGTGTTGCTAAAGTCCATATGCAGCGGTATCACTTACCATCAGGTGTGCTGCTTGCTCGTTTGCCACCATAAGCAATAAAAAAAATGTATACGAATGTGAGGAACGTAGTTTCTGGTTGGGTTTGCGGTTTTTATTGATCGGCAGCGGCCTAGCTCTACTTCTAGTATTGCAAAGGTGCATGGGCAGCAGTGATACTTACCATCAGGCACACCTGATGGTGGCAAACGAGCAACACATTACTTGCTCGTTTGCCACCAAGAAAAAAGAAAATAAATTATAGCTCTACAGTTGTCGAACCAACAACTCATGACACGCTAATTGTATTACTTTTAGACGAATATTCAGTCAAAATATTTTGTCTACAGATCTATACAGATTGGGCGAACCACTACTTGGAGAGGGCGCGATCTCGTCGTCGCGCTGGAGCTTCAGGAGGTGGATTGGCCAGAGACTGCGCCGACGGACTGCTTCTGGCTGACGTGCTTGAGGGAGTCACGGGACTCAAAGTACCAAGGGCGCATCGGAAACCACGAAACCCACAACAAATGGTAGGTGAAATAAGTTGCACTTATAAACATTTTTTTTTTCTATGAAATTAGGTAGCTTTGGCGATAAATGTAGTTACGAAAACATTTATTGGTAACCGTATTAAGCCTGGTTAGGCAGCTTGTTAAGTATAAAAAAATGTTGCAAAATTTGACAGAAAATATAATTGAAGGACGCATAGGCAGGACAAGGATGCGTAGGTTTTTAGCAACTGTGTTCAATATATTGTTTATAGTGGTAGAACCACGCTGTTGACAATTCTATCTAAAGCTGCGGCCAGTCCGTCCGGGTTATTACCACACTCTTGCAGAAGATTGATATCCGAGTAATGGCAATGTGCTATTGCGCTTCGTTCGGTGAGCGAGAGAGCCGGAAGCCTAACTGGGTGGGTTTAGGGATTGTAATGGTTATTTTTTTTTTTTATTAGGTTGTTAGCCTCAGATGGCTATGCCAACTTTACCCGGACTGTGGGTGAGCGGTGAGGACTCTCAACCCGTAAAAGTTAAGCGACCGTTCCCGAGGGCACCCCTGTGGGGTACGGACCTCGGCTCGGGGGGTCGCTGGCAAAGTGGGTTCTCCCATGTTTAAGATTTGACATTGTAATGGTAGGCAGCGGCCTAGCTTTATAGCAAAGGTCCATGAGCAGCAATGACACTTACCATCACGTGTACTGCTTGCTCGTTTGCCACCATAAGCAAAAAACAATATATAAAATTAAGACTAGTCTAAAGCGTCTAGTTAATTATGAATGAAAGAAGAATGAAACGAATATTTACTTAGAAAATTAATCACATTCACAGCACTAGTCAATGTTAATGGCAATATTATTGACAAATTACCAGTAATCTTATTTATCACATTAATCGTGGTCAAAATAATAATGCTTAATAATAGTTTTCAAGTCTTTTAATAAGTTTCCGTTTGATATTATATTTTCTATCCGTGTGGTGACGGAGTAAGAATACAATTCACCACCCCATGATCACCATCTTACCCGTGGGTGATAGTAAGAGACGACTAAGGGATATGAAATGCATATAACATCTATGCAAGAGAAGGAAAACTCGAAACAAAACCCTACACACCGATGATTATACTTTCACGGAGCACCCACCACAAAATTTTAGGTTATAGTAATCACACGATAGTTGTTTCATGAACAATTTAAATAATCAAATTTAAATAATACGAATTTTACATTATTACATTTCAACTAACTGTTATTTCAATCTGTTTATTATTTACGTTTACCGAAATAGCTATATATTATTCCATCCGTCCATCAGCTCGTAGACGTCCACTATTCACTCAGAACCGTACTGCACTACTTGCATCCAATGGCTTGCTACGACTCTTAAATGTCGTCAGTCCATTTATAATATATGCTACGTATATTTTACACGTCTCACATTTTTTCTGATGGTAGCAGCTGTGTGGTAGCGGCTTCGAATACTACCAACCCATACTTTGCTCGTGGATGTCACAGAAGACGACTAAGAGCTTCATAACGACCTGGGCCAATTCCATCTGATATAGGTTGGTCAACATTTACATTCCCAAGAAAGGTTGACGTCTGCCAGGGGGGCCACCGAAGACAAAGATCGGGTACCGGTGGCCCGCTCGCACGACGAAGAGAGGTGTTTGCAGGGTGGGTCCATGGGGTTGCGTGCCGCCTCTTCTATCGCCCCGGACCGATTTGCCTGGGCGCGAACACATCCATGGTCCACCTGGCGAGTAAAAAAAAAGTAAAAAGGAGGGTTGATGTCTGGTAGGTTATAATATGTACTATGAAAGAAGAGTACATATGTATCGACCCCAAGTAATTGGGATAAGAGTAGGAGAATGATGACACTGATGGTAGAAGTTCTTTGGGTCATTCATATTATTCGTGTAATGAAACTTACTTCTAGTACGATACGTATGCTTATTACTACACAAGCCAAACATATTTGTAGTCCATCAATATAACATAAATATTAATAAACACGTTATTCTTATAAGACTTCCAATAAGTAATAAAATCAATCACGATGCGTTCAAACAAAACTTCAAATATCCGCTGTATATTGTTTATTTACGGCCAAAAATGAAAGCGGCACGGGAATATTTTGGTTTACCCCGAAATAGCTATCGACTCACAAATCATTCAGGCAGGTACACACTGAGTACATAAAATGTTCGCGCCAAATATGGTGCGTAAATGGTGATAGGTAGCACAGAAACCTGAATCCTGTCGCGTAAACGACGTTCAGTTTCCGGTTTAGTGAAAGTGTACCTATGATTTTATGCCACACGCATGTCATGTACTAATTAAATACCTATGTCAATTTGCCAATATTTTGACAGTACACACATTTTTTGTGTATTTATAATTAATAGCTTTAAAAATGATTTCACTTTTGCCAAATACATATTTTTTTTAGGTTTGACATATTTCTCTAGTGATGCTACTCATGCGATAATTAAACGTAAGTATCTGACTGTTTGGTAAATATCACCACACTGGTAAATCATTTAACTCATCTTTTAAGCCGGTGCTTCACAAATTCTTGAAAAAACATTGAGTAATGTTGAATTGAAAAGGTATTGCTGTATGGTAGCGGCTACGAATACTACCAATTCTTACTTTGCTCGTTGATGTCGTAAAAGACAACTAAAAGCCTTATAACGAACCTTTTTTTTTCTTGTTTACGCTGTGGAAATGCTTTTACGTACTATCCCCCGCCAGTGACTGACGGAGGGGTGTGTGGAACTCGCCGGCCATAGATGTTGGCGGCCGGAATACCCACTAAAACCAGCAGCGGTCCCTTCCGCGCTTTTACGGGATGCCGGAGAGATCGTCTAATGACATTCTATCCCCGACACCCCTACGCTTGGCCATCTGGCCACGACCAGTCAGCCGTCAAGGCGGTGGGAGGAGGTGCGCGTAGCGGCACCCCCCTTTCCCTAGTCGCCGCCGGCGAAGCGAGTTCGCAGACGCGAGTGCTTCGCGTTCCCGCTCTGCGGTTTCCTTTGCAGAGATGACTTCCTCGCAAAAGGAGGCCATCGACGTCCATGCCTGTCGCTGTCAAGCATCTTGTTCATGACGGTCGACAACGACAGGTCCGCTCCAATGACCGCCGACAGGTCGTGGCGCTGAGGCCCCCAGGCGGGACATACCTCCAGGGTGTGACGCACGTCATCGATTTGCACGCCACACTCATGGCATTCAGGGGCCTCTTCACGTCCAATTCGGTGCAGGTACTTACCGAAGACCCCGTGTCCGGTAAGTACCTGCCTTATAACGACCTGAGCCAACTCCATCTGATGCCGTTTGGTCAACCATTACATTCCTAAGGAGGGCTGACGTCTGGCAGGCGGCCGGTCATAAAACTATTGCCAATAACTTTTACTATATGTACTATGAAAGAAGAGTACCTTCATATTGCATCGACCCCAAGTAATTGGGATAAGAGTAGGAGAATGATGAGGATGATGTTGAATTGTAAAGGTAAATTATAAGTTTATGTTGCAAATTAGTTTAGTAAAACGCGGTTTATACATTATATATTTTAAATAGATGTATCTGAAAATAAATCTCATTAATATTGTCTATAAAACTACATTCAGATTCCATATAACTATACTAACATCATTTACGAGCGAAAAATATCCACCTATCGGCAATCTTTTCCAATCCTCGATATATAATAGGTATGAGTTCGAGTCCTACGTATGACAATCATTTTTTATTCATAAACAAGTTCTTATAAATAACCTTGTATGTTAAATACTAAATCTCAGTAATTCAAAATAATAGATTAATTTCATCATCATCATCATCACAACCCATAAATGTTCCACTGTTGGGCTCGGGCCTCCTCCGTAATAGAAGGGAAATGAACCTACTATACCGCGCTGGTTATACGTGTTGGTATAGGGTTTTGTTTCGAGTTTTCCTTCTCTCACATAGATGTTATAAGCATTTTAAACCCCTTAGTCGTTTCGTACGATCACCCACGGGTAAGATATGGGGTGGTGAATAGTATTCTTACTCCGTCATCACACGGAAAGATTTAGATTAATTTATTACATAAAGAATTATTTTGCTTAGAAATTGAACCCAGCAGATTCAACAAGGCAGATCGATACTTCAACTATCACATTAACTGAGCAGTCGAACACAGATATACATATCATTGTATAACAATTAGTTATAAATATTTATTTATACAGAACATGATACTCTGCGGCTTGAGGGCAAGCACTGTCAACCACATCCGCTGATTCAGGTGCTATCAATTCCTATTACATAACATACTTAATGCGTACCATTGATTATAGAAAACATACTAAAATGTCGATGTAACTAAATTTACTATGAAATAAAAACTACTAACACTTTATGATTTGTTAACATTATAACGGAACTGTTGATTTTATTAAAGCACATGCATTTGACCACAAACATAACAACCAGGGTTTAAGAATAAGTCGTAAATTTTGCCCTACGATAAGCTAGCTAGCGACAGCCTATTTAACATGTACTAAACAAATGTTTCGTGTAATTCAATTACTTGTAAGGCTGAGTATATATGTGTAATTTTTTTAATCAAAAATATTATATTGAATAACTTTTCCGTGTGATGAAAGGGTCAGGCAAATAAAGACTTTGTAAAGAACCACTCTAGATCAGGTTAAGAGCCCCCAGCGCTCACCCACAGTCCGGGTAAAGTTGTCTGAGGTAACAACTAATACACAAAAAAATAAAGAAAACCACTCAATAGGCGTATTTAGGGGTAATTATGGTATTATCCCCTTATCACCCTTTTTGGGGAGACCTATGCCCAAAACTGCATACAATAGGCTAGATGGATGAGTAAATTACTAGTGTCAATTGGTATTATAATATCGAAATAAGAGCCCTGAACGCTGACCCACAGTCCGAGTAAAGTTGTCATAGCCGTCAGCGGCTAACAACTACACTTAAAAAAAGTAAAAACGTAGTAGATATAGCTTCTTTCAGCGCAACATTATATACAAAATATTATATGTATAAATAAATGATAAATATACTTATAATTAACATACATTACATAAGTATTTTGACGTATTTATCCCTCAACTTAAATATACAAAACAGGTAAATTGATTTAAATATTATCTAATTTAGTTCAAGGATTCAAGTCTCTGTTTTTCTAGACACAAGCTCACGTAAATAACTCAATTTCAAGCTAACAATTTAACCGCGTCTATTTTTATTTAAATTTATAATAAACCACAGACAAAGAAATAATTTTAAGAATGTTTGTGGTATTGTTTTTTGCTTCAAAACAGGTCAAGTGTGAGTTAACTGTTAAGTATATAACGCATAAAGTTCATAATAAAAATAGTTTGTGCAATGACAATATAATATATCACTACCCCCTTCTAATCTAATAATAATATTGCACAAAACATCGACATGTGAAAAGAATGCCGAACGAACGTGTGGTGAAGAAGATATACAATACGAAAGTGGAAGGATGTAGGTACCGGGGGAGACCGAGACTAACCTACCTAGACCGGATTGGTCATGTACTGAAGGAAGGTGGAGTCAAAAATCTCCAAAACCGGCGAGCGTGTATGAAGAGAATTATCAATGTTGAGGAAGCGAGTGAAGTATGCAAGGATAGAGTTCTCTGGCACTCTGTTCTCTCTGCCTACCCTGCAAGGGATATGGCGTGATGATATGTATGTATGTACAAAACATCGATGCAAAAGATTCTTCTTTAGAACTCGACATAAAACCTTACGTCCATCTGTGCCAACGTAACCAGCGTGGTTCAGTAGGACAATTTTTCTTACATTGTGGATAAGACCTGAGCCCAATATCAGGTCTCAGGAAAAAAAACATATTCTCTTATTCACTGTAAAAATATTTCTCTGTTATTCTACAACATATAAGGATGGCGAGATGTGGTTCGACGTCAAAGCCTACTCTGTCGGGCACCTATTCTCAGAGCAATTTTGAAGCACACTTCGTGGCACCTCGCCTAAACGGTCGGTCCATTCACTGTTCGCTCTGTCTAGGTCAGACATATTCGTGACTTGAGCGTAAGCTGTATCGCGGGTCGTTACTGCAATTACAGTACTGGCTGGTCAGCACTCTTATCGAGACAGTGCACGATATTGAAAAAGTAAGTGTGTGACTATGGGGTTATTAAGCCAACTTAATAACCCCATAGTCTTACTTTTTACAGGGATTATAATTTGCTTACGTTATGTGGATACATATAAGTATATCTATATAAGACATTACTATAGCATGGTAATGTTATCAAATTGTATAATAAATTTCTTAATAATTTATTTACTCACGGCATTCTTGTGGCAAATGTAAGTACATTTATTGCGTTAGAAGTAGAGCATTTTTCAAGCATGTGTTGATAGAAACGAGGCAGCTTAGGTAAGCGCGCGGTCAGCGTACGCACCGATTGCAACTCTAATTGATTGTTGAATGTTGTTGAACTATGAATTATCCAGGAATATTATGAACTATTAACACGGCTTTAGTTTCTTATCGAGAATTTCTACTATTTTAATTAGAAAATGGACGGTATAAATTTTGATGCATTTCGAATATAATTCAGGATTCCTACATTTCCTACGAGTGTTGTGAACAACCACTAATTAGCAAACGTTAAAACACTACAAAAGAAGTACAACAAGTAATAAAAAATGTTTCACATTTGATTATTCATTTTAAATACGTTTTAAAATCAATTTTGGATAAGATAAATATGATGTAAAAATTATAATACATAAAAATTTAAAAACTAAATTATTGAAATGAAAAAACATATATACTCGTATGTATAAACCATAATTTAATTAAATAATTATCATTGATGAATGTCAGTCATGAATAAAAAGTAATGTGGATTTTGGCTTATAAAAGTTATAGATAATGGTGAGAATATGTGCTGAGATTAATTCCAATTAAAAATAAAATAAAAATCAAATTATTTGGCTTTATCAATAAATGAACAGTTAAAGAACCATTAACAAATTCATTTCACATTGAATGAACGAATTGAAATGGATTGATTAATTTATTTTTATCGTTTTATATTTCTTAAACACACCCTTTTGAACATTTAATTAGATACTTAAACCGTTTAAGTGTTGCCCTCCCAGGGTGATTTTAACTCAACACACACAGAAAAAAACAAACAAAGGTACTCAAATATTTTTTTGCAAAGCTTTGATGATAGATCGTTAGTGGAGATGACTGGTGACTGACAAACATTCGGATTGTTTGCTTGTCCAATATGTGGTGATTTATTATAGGTTAATAACTATGGCATAGATTGAACAAAAGCTTATAATTTATTATACAATATGAAATTAATCTTCAATCAACAATTGAATAATGGACAAAAGATAAACTTAATATAATTGATTGAATTAGGCGATTCATGGCGGAAATCCATTATTATCTTAAAATGGAGGAAAGGAAGGAAGACCCACCACTTTCCCACGGTTAATCAATATACCGTACACCTCAAGAAAGGAAGGAATACGGGTGGGATTAAGGTGGATTAGGATATAAGAAAATCTTACTCCTGTGATGAGCACTCTCCAGAACTTCAATTTGCAATTTTCAGCAGAACTTCGAATAAAGATTCGACACGTGTTTCGCCTCTAAACGAGTCAGGACGGCTCGGCTTCAAATGCGCATTGAAATTGATTAACCGTGGGAAAGTGGTGGGTCTTCCTCCCTTTCCTCCATTTTAAGATAAACTTAACAGTAAATGTAGGTACCGGGGAAGACCGAGACTAACCCACCTAGACCAGATTGGTCACGTACTGAAGGAAGGTGAAATCAAAAGTCTCCGAAACCAGCGAGCGTGTATGAAGAGGAAGCGAGTGAAGTATGCAAGGATAGAGTTATCTGGCGCTCTGTTCTCTCTGCCTACCCTGCAAGTGATATGGCGTGATGATATGTATGTATGTATGTACTTAACAGTAAATCAGCGTGAGTTACTTTCAAATAAAAAGATTTCTTATTTAACGGATGATTTGACTAAAATGTCGGTGAAATAAGTTATTTAATTATGCAAAAATGAATAGTTAATTAAATTTCCATCGTCGTACAAGAGCTAGTGTAGCAAAAAAATCTGACATAACGGTCTCAAATTAACTTACCGTTCTGAAATATGTCCACAATTATTTTTAACGATCTTCATATAAATAAGGTTTCCATTATTACTAAACTACTACTACAAAAGCTTTGAAGATGTGTTCATCTCATCAGCACGTATTTGTCCCACTGTTGAGCTCGAGCCTCCTACATAATGGGAGGAAAATTGATCTACTATACCAGGTTGGTCAGACGTGTTGGTTTTGTTTCGAATTTTCTTTCTCTCACATAAATGTTATATGCGTTTTATATTCCTTAGTCGTCTCTTACGATTACCCACAGGTAAGATGGGGGCTGGTGAATTGTATTCTTATTCCGTCACTACACGGATAAAGATTGAAGATGTATTATAATTTTAAAATTTAAAATTCATCTGATCATTAATAAATAAATTGTGTAATATGAATTCCTCTTATGTGAGAATTCCTGAGAAAATTGTTATGTTGTATTACAAATTTACATCGTTGTTTGTTATAACTGTAGAATATTATTAATCGACGAATACATTCATTAATCATTATCTAAGGTAAGAATTTTTATAGTAATTCTTTTGATTGAATTAGTTTTTAATTTTAGTTAATATTAACTTGAATTGTTGTGATGTGTAATGTAATATATTTTACAATAAAATAATCATAATATCAATAGACTTAAATAGACTTAAAGATATTTGTATATTTAGGAGAGTTCCCATCAATTTAATCTTTATTCATATCTTCAAGCGTATGTTTGGTTTATTTAGTTATGGAATAAGAGTGTATCCTTGAGTTTGTGCGTGTCCATCTACATAGTATCTGATTGAAAATTCACTTCTTCACACAGCATACCCATACTCTGTAGTAAGCAATATTGCTAAATAATTTAAGTAGAGTTCTAGTATGACAATTTGTAACTGCCGCTTTACCAAGGATAGGATTTTCCGATACCACTAAGTGGAATTATATTAAGAATTTCATTCATCCCTCCTTTCGACTATTGATGTGTGCTATGGCACGTAGGTTTGCCTGCCAATAGTAATCACTAAAAACCCGTCCACTTGGAAACCGTCTAAGACAACGATAAGAAAGTTATATTATTAACCTCTTACTGCATCACATACATACACTATAAATCGCAACCACCACACAAAATAGATTCTTTATATAAAAAAATCAACAAAAAATTAAAAACAAACAAAATATTATACCTACTGCAATATGTATAATGATTACACTATATGTATTTGGTTCGATGGCTTTGACCTCTGAAGATAGTTATATAAGTACGAGAAGCAGATGCCAAATGCCAATTAAAAAATAAAACATTCATAAGGTTAATGTCCAACCAAGGCTATATTATAACATAATAAAAATAAAGATTCTTGCTATATTAGGTATATGGAAAAGTAATTTAATAAAGATAGCTAGATCTTTCAATAAGATAAATAACTAGTAGGATGGCTCTGAGATAACATAATATTTACAAGTTTTAGCGATATCATTACGTTTACCTATCCTCGAATTAATATCTTACACTAATTTTATTACTATTATTTTACGAATGTATTCAAAAGCAACAATATAAGTGAAGGAATTCATTATTCCGTATAATTTTCTGATGAATGTTCTTATATGACATATTTGTTTACATGAACATCTGGCATCAAAACGTAATCTTACATCTTTATTGAGCTTTACGCTAAGCCATATTTGCACAATCGTTTACCGGCCGTGACCCACCCAGACGCGGTTTCCAGATAATCATCTCATCTGATCTTCGAGAGATGACGATGCACAAGTGTGCCATTGTTCCAACCTTTAAACCGTTATGGTTATGAGACTTTTAAAGAGCCTTTTCCTTATACCTACTCAAAATCATTATGCCGTTTGCTCGCCAATATCTTGTGCTAATTAGGCGGCTAAAAGGTTTCTGCGCGTTTTAGCTATGTCGGTTGAGTTCGTACTTCGAGTTCGATATATCTCGGTTCTTAGTGGCTGTACCAGTATCGCCTGCTGCCTCACTGGTTGCTTATTGCTCGGCTGCTTACTGCTTAGTCCATTCATTCACGCGCGCGCTTTCCTCTGTGTCGGATGCGTCGAACGAACGACTATAAAAGTGTGTACGCGTATAGTACGAACGTATTGATGTGCTTCACATACGATTTATTTTGACAGTTGTTTTTTTTTTATTCTTATCTTGTGTTTATATATTATAATTACTGTGCTATGTGTTATTTATAGTGTTGCAAAACTTTTCTAATTAACAAGTGATTTTTTTGGACTTTTTTTATTATTATCATCTGGAATACAGACCAGCCTGAATGACTTTAGGCTGTAATATATTGATAAGTACCGTTTATCAATAAGATGTAAGTATGACGATCATCAAAATAAATTAGAAGATTTATCTAACACCAGCTAAAACTTTTCTATTTAACAAGTGTTTTTTTTTTTGGACTTTTTTATTATTATCATCTGGAATACAGATCAGCCTGAATGTCTTTAGGCTGTAATATATTGATTAGTACCGTTTATCAAAAAGATGTAAGTATAACTATCATCTATATAAATTAGAAGTTTTTATCTAATACCCAGCTACCTACTTGATTTTTTAATCATTCGCCCGGTACCGGTTTTCTTGAATAATAGTTTTATGTTGTGATTATATGATAGGTATTCCCTATCTGATAAATTGTCGATCATATTATAGTGTAATTAATTTTACATATGTGTGATTTGTTATAATGATGTGGTAATTTTATATATCCTCTCGGAGCTAGGTAGTGTAATTAACTTTAATGGCTGTGGGGGTACTTATACTTAGGTATTATTTACGCAGTAAACTGTACATTAATAGATAGGTACCGTTTATTTTAAGCAGCAAATATAAATAGAGCTTATTATTAACTTAAATAACTATATATCGACTAATTGACGTTTGGTCCATTGAAATTACTGCACAGAAGTAGTGTGAACGGCGTCGTCCTAAGCCAAGTATCTGGAATCTTCCATTGTCACGTATGACAATTCTTTGTGTCCACGGGTTTTGAGTCTGGATGTAAATTTTGTCCATAATCTGTAGAGTTTCTAATCACTGAAGGATTTATTTTTAGGGATAGGGTTGTGGCGACGTGGTGGTGGTCAGATTATGGAGGTGCAAGGTGCCATTCCGTCACGGCGAAAGGTTCTGGCGAGGCATGTCTAGACTCGGGGTTGTAAAAAAAGGTAGTGGGTTCGTTGTTAGTAAATTAAGCAATAACTATCTACCCTGCAATTACAGGGTACATATTCTAAACTGAATAAAGCGTTATTTAGTTCGTCTGAAAAATCTCAGCGATAACGATGTCTTATACTTGTCAGCGGTACCTATGTGTCTGTTAATTGTTAGATTTATTTTTCTTTTATATCGTACTCTTAATTAAACTGATATTTCCGAATCGATGATTCTTCTACTTTTCCCCCATTTAAGATTTTTTCTGATTTCTGTATTCTTCGTCTTTTCCGCAAATATACTTCCTACTACAAGCATTTTTCACAGTGAACAAGAAATTGGTCTACTAAACCATGTATGATATATGAGATAGATTTGTCAGTTTTAGTCTTCTATAAATCATGTTATTTTCTGTTGTAACTTATTGATATCTTAGGAGACGTCCATTAATCATGTTTTTTTTTTGTATTTTTTAACAACAAATAAAATAGATTAGGTCTCTAGCTGTTGTTAGATAAAATTAACAAGATTTTCTTTCGCCATTTATAGTAAGTGATAATTAACACGGTTTTATTAGCTTGACCTCTATGTATGCATATAACGGAATATTTCAAGTTAATTTTCACCAATTTACAGTTGTCTGAATAATTATTTATCTATGTGGTTAACGAATTAAAGATATAATAAATTCACGAAAATCTTGAAATAATAGCAATTCATCTACGGGATATAGCTGGCCAATTGACCTATCATTATCAAAAAAAACAAAGAAGAAAAAAGAGAAGAATATTTAATTAAAGAATAATAGTGTGAAATATTTGACACAAATATTGATATCATCAAGCGTTAAACCGATATCCACTATTGGCATTAATGACATTATTCCAACCTCATAGAAAGTGGACACTATTGTAATAATCGCTACAATTGGCAAGCTGCTAATAATGATAGTTTCCTAAGAATATTCTACTGGCCACTCTTATCATGTTCTTTTAGCCGGTTTTTTTATTTCCACGGGAAAGTAAGGGATTTATTGTATTCTTAAATGATCAACATATGAGGACCAATCAATGAGAATACCATTTTATCTAAAAACATCACTGAAATAATCAGAATACTTTTACTTAGTTAACATTTTATTATCTAACTAAAGCAATTTTTTATACAAGGTGGAAGTGGACCGCTTCCGAAAACAAAGACAGGTGACCCTACTAGTCCTACTTGTAATGATAGGCTAGAAAAAAAATCCATGAAAAAAAAATTTTTTTTTTCACAAATATTTTAAGTTTTTTTCACATTCCATCATATTAAGACAGTGCCATGTAACGATAACTCGATAAAAAATACGTAACTATACTTATTTAGTAATCTGTGACTATACTCAGATGAGAAAAGCCGCAATCTATTCAAAACTCACGATCATATGTTCAAGAGTAGGTACAACGACCTCGCATGGTGAAAAAAATTTTTTTTTCATCCGTATCGATTTTTTTCTAGCCTATCCTTACAAGTAGGAGTAGTGGGGTTACCTGTCTTTGTTTTCGGGAGCGGTCCCCTTACACCCTGTATATTATGATTAAAAAACTTATCTAAATTCCTTCAATCCATGCCTTCGGTGTGATAGTCCACTATATTCCTAATATATTATGATATTATGACCACAAAATTTCTTCATCTTCATTACAATAAAAGTACAAGGTAAGGGACATACCACACACCACATTGTAAGGGAGATTGGCGTACCAAGCTACGCTGGCCTTAGGGGACGTCCATTAATCACGTGGTCTTTTTTTAGCATTTTATAACCTCCCCTTAGTGATACGTGGTGAGGTTTAAGACTATGACCCGCCCTCCCTCATCAACATCACGTGAATTTTAGTATCTATAAAGAAGTAGCCCACAGCTCATTATATTCTCGGTTTTATGCTTTTTTATACTTCGCGAAAAGTTCTTTACACAGATCATCTACTTTAAACTTCGTTTTCGTTCGTTCACCTGGCAACGCCAAGTCAAAGTCACACTACACGCCGCTTTTCAGTTCAGAAATCGCAGCGTTTGACGAAAAAATAAATACACGTGATATTTTACTACAGCCCCTATCCCCCCCTTGTGATATTTTGTGATTTTTGTCAAACAATAACCGCCCCTTTCAAACCTCATGTGATTAATGGACGGCCCTTTATCTAGCATATAGTTCTTCTTATGCAGTGGTATAATCTGCATTATATCTTATATTAATAGTTATCTTCATAAAAATGGATAACACAAATAACGAAATGAATTTATGAATAAAGAAATTATAAATCTTCATACCTAAGTCAGTTTAATAACTGACTGTACGATAAAAAAGCAAGTATAACGGTTATAAATTAAGTTATAGCTGCAAGTTATCAAGACAATTATTTTCCAATTATACCGTTTGGAACTCTGTTTTATTTAAATTAACTAGACTTACTTCTACTTGTGTATAGTCTGGCGACACACGGTCCAGTCGTCTGGCTTCTGAATGAACGATGTGGGGTACCATAGCCTGCCATGTTTTCCTTCACCACCTGCAGAGCGTGCTACCAGAACCTATTCCCTGACTTCGATGACAAAAATTAGCTATTATAAAGCTAAATTAGCTATTCTAGATATTACATATCATCACGCCATATCCCTTGCAGGGTAGGCAGAGAGAACTGAGTGCCAGAGAACTCTATCCTTGCATACTTCACACGCTTCCTCAACGCACACGCTCGCAATACACGCTCACCGGTTTCGGAGATTCTTGACTCCACCTTCCTTCAGTTCGTGACCAAACATACAATTAATGAAACGAAATTACAATCAGACTTAACATAATCGCACAATGAATTGGCCCTTGCGGGAATCGAATTCAAAACAACCAATAGTACTGGAGGTGACTTTAATGTTGATTTTTTCATTTAAATTCAACATAAACATATATTGTCAATGATGTTCAATAACATGACTTTATTAAATAATACCGTATTTCATTATCATCGAAATGATATATTATAACGGCCATTATGAAATTATATTACGAACACACATTATTTTAATCACAGCATACTTTAGTGGAAATAACAGTAATAAAAGCACATCTTAATAAATCTTTGTGATGATGTTGTATTTACAGCTGTAAAAATAATTCGATGAAACTCCCACCCTACCAACTGTAATAAGTGTTTTGTAGTGAGGACGATGCGCAGGCGCCACTCAAAACACGCCTTGGCTGTCACACAAGTTTAATAATGGCAGATTTAGTGTTAGGTATTGTACACACTAGTGTTATTGTTATAGAATATTTTATGCGTATCATTAAAGCTTTGAAGTGTGTGATAAATATTGATGTTGAATGCATCAGTGTCTTGTTATTACATATATGTATGAAAATTTGCGAGTATTTATTTTACATAGTTATTGCAATATTAATAGTTTTCTAATGTTTACGCGACGCGTACTGTTTCATATGTATTAAACATATGAAGAACTATTTTTACAGAGTTTATCGCAATTATATTTGATGTTTCCCTTCCCGATGTTTAGAATACTTTTGAAATTATATGATGACAAGAAAACTTTTCCTAAAAATTGTTTTATTACATATGATAGAGTTTTTGTTTTATTTTTATTATTTCTCATTTAACTTAACGTAAAGTTTCACATTAGAACAAATTTAGCAGTATTATTATATTCTAAAAAAAATTTATCGTTGTGACATTCATTGTTAGACATACTGATCCATTTCCAAAAGGGAATAACACCGTAATCGACATATGTAGCAGATAATTTCCCAATCGTATTTGGTGTTATAAGTATTCCAGAATAATGTGTCTATCTATTCTCCTAGATCTGTGAGCCAGCTTTTAAGAATTCCATAAAAAAGTATGGTATACAATCCTTAATTGTATTCTTAATCCATCATCAAACGAGGATTAAAAAATATATATATAAGTACATACAAAATATTAATTTCAAAACATAAAAATAAATACCCTTCGATATAAAAGCGAAATAACACTTGAATAAATTAATTTCCAATAACAAAAAAATTATTTTAAAAGATACCGCAAACCTCACTTGTAAATTTTGATTATCACTAAAAGGAATTCAGTTATATAAATGTTTCCCGCGGTTTTTACTGATAATTAACGTAATTAGTCAGTGAACTGGAAACCGCGAGCGCGAGCCTTTGAATGATCAGTTTCCATTACCTTGTATATTAAAATGTAGTTCATGTGTTTTGAGCCTCAGGGTGCTAAAAGCTCCATTAACATCTGTATTACATATTCATAATTGCCAAAAACCAGACGCAAAGTGGGGCGCACTGATTAATGTCAATGTTTTACGATATTTTTGTGTCACTACCCTACTTATTCTTCTCGTAAATGGCACACTTGTGGGTGATTGTGAGAATGTAAACATAATTTATCCTTTTAAATACATAATATCAGTTAATTATAGATTGTATCTTTGTCTGAAATAATTTCTGTTATTTTTTTATTGTTATTCTATTCAAGTTTTCTAAATCATATATGTACAAGTATCTATAAGTATTGTATGTGATTTATCAATATATTTATACAAAATTTGGCTGTTTATACATACGTGCACGATAACTGGGACGTTAAATTCCATCTGTGAAGACACAGGATGACGTTAATCATCATAAAGCAACAGTTAATTCTGATTACTCTATGTTTTACTTTGAAGAAACTAAAGATATACATTCTAATCGCAACTAGTAGCAACTACGAATAGTACCAACTCTTGTCGCCTTTGAATGGTGACGAAGTGGAGATTTTATTCTGACCCACAGCACTACTCCTTTTGGAAGTAGCGGTTAAATAGTTTTATAGTGTCTGAAGTGTATAGATAAAAGCCGATTAACATTAGCGCCTACAACTACAAATGATGGCATTACACCTAGTATCACGTTGTTAACGATTTTGTTTCCAAGACAATAGATGAATAGACCATGTTACCAGACAGGCGACCGGCGATAAAATTTGACAAAAAACCTTATGTTTTGTATTTTGCTCTCATTCCATCTGTGTTAGAGGAAGAATACATTCTGTCTTTCATCATCATCATCATCACAGCCCATAAATGTCCCACTGTTGGGCTCGGGCCTCTTCTGTAGTGGGAGCGAAATTAACCTACTATACCGCGGTCAGACGTGTTGGTATAGGGTTTTGTTTCGAATTTTCCTTCTCTCGCATAGATGTTATATGCGTTTTATATCCCTTAGCCGTCTCGTACGATCACCCACGGGTAAGATATGGGGTGATCATTAGTATTTTTACTCCGTCACCACAAGGAAATTTTTGTCTTTACCTCATGTTTATTAATTTAAGAACAGGAGAATACTGAAATTTGCCTACTCGATTTGCAAGTTCTCCATACTCATATTAATAAATGATAGTTATATGTGACTGTGTGGTGGCAGGTTAAGAATTCATTGGTCACCACCCCTTATATTGCAGTGGGTATCGATAAAATTGCTTATATACAAATAACATTACTGCAAAAGAAGGAAATCTAGAAATAAAACCATTCGCCAACCCGTCTGGTCAGTACAAGTTAGCTAAATGTTTTTGACCTAACGAAGACCCGCGCCCAACAGCGGTCTGTATAATTAAACTAAGAATTGAGACATTTCTTGTATTGCTTCTTAGGAGCCATTCATAAATTATGTAAGGCGTTTATATTGACAGAATATTATAACTTCTTACTATATTGGGGAGGGTAGTAAACCTGACATTACGTAAGTTACTAAATTGAAAATGACTAATTTTGGTCAAAACTGTAGTAGATTATTGATAAGATTAATGCTATTGCAGCGAGTTAATGATGCTTGTAGTAAGAAGATTGTAATAAAAGATACTTTCAGAATAAACTGAGTTATATATGATCAATAGGGCCTTTTCTTACAAAAATTCTTATTAAGGGGAGGTACTGACTAGTTCCAATCTTATGATGACTTACGGTAGGGAGGGAGGGGGCCAAATCATTCTTCAAAATCCCTTAAGTAATTTATGAACGGCCCCTTATAAAAAAGCCGTTGTTTATCGTTACATCCGTTACTATTAAATAACAACCGTAACTCTATCTAAGCATAATAATCTGTTCTATTTCGCGCAAGTAATGATTTCACCATCTTCTAATATAGTATTGATTTGTATTATGTATACTTAGGTTATAATAGACACATACATACACATACATATCATCACGCCATATCCCTTGCAGGGTAGGCAGAGAGAACAGAGTGCCAGAGAACTCTATCTCTGCATACTTCACTCGCTTCCTCAACATTCATAATTCTCTTCATACACGCTCGCCGGTTTCGGAGACTCTTGACTCCACCTTCCTTCAGTACATGACCGATCTGGTCTAGGTAGGTTAGTCTCGGTCTCCCTCGGTACCTACATCCTTCCACTTTCGCATTGTATATCTTCTTAACCAGGCGTTCGTTCGGCATTCTTTCCACATGTCCGAACCATCGGAGCATTCCCTTTCGCATCTTTACACCAATACTCTCTTTCATACCTACTCGCTCTCTTACGTCGTCGTTACGAATGCGGTCGGTCAGCCTAACTCAACAGATTTTCCGCAGAGATCGCATTTCGACCGCATTAATTTTACTATCATACTCTTTTCTGCATACCCAACTCTCGCTTCCATACAGTAATGTTGGGACAAGCACTGCGTTATGTATTGCTACACGTGCCTTCTGGCTGAGGTGGTGGCTGCCGAAAAGTTGCCCCAACGCTCCGTTCACTCTATTTCCCGCATTCACTCTTCGCTCTATATCAGTGGTGTACCTTCCATCTCGGCTAAATCCACATCCAAGATATACAAATTCATCCACTTGCTCTAGTACATCATTACCTATTGTTACTCTTACATCTGTTCTGGTTTTATCTCTTTCAAAGACCATTATTTTGGTTTTGCTCACATTCACGCGTAGACGTAGTAGGTTATAATAGATATTAAATTAAAATAGATTCCCTCATTTTTCAGTATAATTGAACTGAAACAGACACCTTTATTACTCCTATAAGAGTGAGTCAGCCTCCAAAAAGTTTATCTTACTCAACGCATTGCTCATACAGATAGGTTGTCAGCAAAAACACTGAACGCAATTAGAGGTCTACAGTTGATTCTAAGAATTATTATGGGATAAATAGTAACTATATTAGTGAACCATATAATCTTTATTTCTCAGAATAAGTTATTATAATAGAATTTTATTGTTACTGATGTTTTGAATTATATTTATGATTCACTGTTGTGGATAATCAGTACGGTCATGGCCCTTGTTAATGAATTATGACCAGCTTCTTTTTCGTAATGAGTATATCTATGTTCACTGTTCGACAGAAATCTCTTCTCATCATCATCATCATCATCGTCACAGCCCATATATGACCGACCGTTGGGCTCGGGCCTCCTGCGTAATGGGAGAGAAGTTAACCTACTATACCGCGCTGGTCAGACGTGTTGGTATAGTTTTTCGTTTTGAGTTTTTCTTCTTTTGCATAGATGTTATATGCGTTTTATATCCCTTAGTCGTCTCTTACAATCACCCACGGGTAAGATAGGGGTTGGTGAATTGTATTCTTACTCCGTCACCACACGGGAAAATCTCTTCTATAAATAAAGAAATTGGCTTACTATATCGCACTGACTAATGGGTTCGTCCAAGATTTTAATTCAAGTTTTCTTTCTCTTTCAATGATGATATCTATTCTAACGGATTTCATAGAAATGCAAAGATAAGGTATTTAAATAAATAAGCATCTTTGCAATGTTTTTTTTGAACCGAAAAAATAAATGATATTCAACTATTTGAGATTTAATATGGATCTTTAAGTGTAATTACGAGTCCAAATTTGGAACTCGAAACTTTCGTCTATATTTTCTCATCTTAGCTTTTACAGCATAAATGCATCTAATATAAATTAAATAACTTGAATATCGGCGACAATATTAACCCAACTAGCCTTCATATTCCAATATATTTTCTGGTATCTTTAAAGGACTTTATTTCCAAGTGGAAGTTTTGACAGAAGATTGTAATGATATCACAAATATCACGTGAAAAGAGGTCGACTAGCACTTGTCACGTCCTCTCAACACAAACACAAAGCCCACACTGCAATTGGGTTAAGCTGGATTTATCATAGAGTGAACTAGTTGTCAATTCCTGTGAGCCAGCGGTGAGATCACGGCATGTCGGTGTCACGTCCCGGAGACAATTGTCACGTCCGCCTAGAAATCTTATTCTACCCACAAATAGTTATAATAAAGAACAATACATTCTCGTATTTTAGTGGTAACAAAATTACATATTATCACTTTGTTTTTATTAATATATGTATAGTTATTATATATTTAATTTAAATATATTTTATATAGGTATAATTATAAATGTCATTGTTTATTAATTCGGCTCATATATGTGTTGTTACTACCACTGTTGGGCTCGAGCCTCCTCCGTAATGGGAAGTAAATTGACCTACTATGCCACGCTAGTCAGGCTTATTGGTATAGGGTTTTGTATCGAGTTTTTCTTCTCTTGCATAGATGTTATATGCATTTTAAGTCTCTTAGTCATCTCTTACGATCACCCACCGGTAAGATCCCTATTTTCTAACCCTCTGGTGTCTTAAAAACAAGAGTTCTAGTATTATCTATGTATATTACTGCCTACCCTGCAAGGGATATGGCGTGATGATATGTATGTATGTACTAGAGGAAAAGAAAACCCGAAATAAAAAGCTATAGCATTCTGTGTGAGCGACTTAGTTTAATAGATTAATTTGTCTACCATTTTAAGAGATACTCATGTTCAACAGTGTGAGGTATATGGGTTGAAAAGAATCGTGTCTACCTCGTTAATCTCATGATATGGCGGTTCAGCTGAAGATTGCAAACGAATATAGCCCGAAATTCAAACCCCGAATTCGTATTGTTTTCGAAAAGTATTTTTGGATTTTCGAGAATTTTCTCAAGCAATTCGAAATAGTATCTATTAATAACAGCCAAGACGTGAGCCTAAAAAACCTAAACTAAAAATCTCTTCTAAATATTCTAAACTAAATCCGTATTGTACTTTCTGAGATAGGTCAATTTTCATAATTAATTCCCATAAGGACGATTATAAATGGCAACGATTTTTATAATAACTATAAAAGAAAACTAGGCAAACAACTCATATATTACAGTTTGAAATAATTGAAAGAGTCTTGGTGTAAAGTGCGCAATTTCACAAGTTATCAACTGACAATTAAATCACAGCCAAAGAAATTCGATATCAATGAAAGTATCAATTTCTTTTTTATTGCTATAGCTATGATAAAAAGGCACCCCTTTTATGCTGATGACGATGACATGAAACTCAGTACCTATTAGGTAAACTTAATTACTTTAACTTCGACATTCAAAACTCCGAACTTCATTTCTACTGAAAATATTCGCATTTCCATTTTATTAATACATCTTAAATAAAGCAAATATTTGAAACTATGGATTGCCGCATTGTTTCTTGTTTTTGAATGAAATATTTTAATCATCATCATCTTCCTCTTATCCCAATTACTTGGAGTCGACGTCATAAGTAGGTACTTTTATTTCATTGTACACACTGCAAAAGTTTTGGCAATAATTTTATGACCGGCCGCCTGCCTGACATCAACCCTCTTTGAGAATGTAATTGTTGACGGTATCAGTTGGCCTTGTTCTATGTAAAATATTTAGTCTTCTGTACGATACCCACGAGAATGTAAGCGTTGGTAGTAAACGTACCACACAGCAATGAAATATTTTATTATGACTTATAACTTTTCTACATATTATTTTAAATAGACTCAATGAAAGTCTTCACACTAAGACATAAACGCGTGAACCTTAGAAACACAATTACCGGGCACAAATTTGACACATTTTAATATTGAGAGTTATTTTTCCTACACTTAATCCTTACTAATATTATAAATGCGAAAGTAACTCTGTATGTCTGTCGCTCTTTCACGCCAAAACTACCGAACCGATCTAAATTAAATTTGGTACACAGATAGTCTAGAGGATGATAAAGGACATAGGCTACTTTTTAATGCAAAAAAAGGGTTGTAAAAGGTGATTAAAAGTTGTAAGGAAGTATCGTCACTTTTAAAGCCAGAAGCTTGAAACTTTTTTTAGGCTATTGATATCTAATCAATAGCCTAAAATCTAATATAGATATAAATAAATATGACATTAACATTTTGTAAAAAAAATATCCTTAAGGCGTAAAATAAAAATAGGGGATGTAAAGCTTTAGGAAAGTAACCTTTTACGCGAGCAAAGACGCGAGTAGAAGCTAGTGTAAATATAAATTTCTATCATTCATTCATTTATTCAGCATCTTATCAACGTTCACTGTTGCACATACTGTGTACAATACATTAATATTACATATAGTTTATTAGTGGTATGGCAACACTGTTGATAGTTTTCTGTCTACAGCTACAGGCCCTTTCGTCTGGGGTACTACCACATTCAAGCAGAAAATCGACGTCTGAGCAGTGGCAAAGCGCAATTGGTCTTCGTTCGGTGAGCGCGAGAGCTAAAAGCTCAAACATTTGGAACGGCAGTAACACCATTAGGTGTGCTGCGTGCTCATTTGCTACTATAAGCATTAAAAAAACAGTGATGATAATGGCATAATCGTCACAGTTGGCAGGCTTATTGGTGAGCTTAGTCATTGTTATATGTGTCCCAGGGGAATACCGTTGTGCCGCCGATGACAAAGATCGGGTCTTAGTTGTTAGCCTCAGATGGCTATGACAACTTTACCCGGACTGTGGGTGAGCGCTGAGGGCTCTCAACCCGTAAACCGCCTCTTCCGGCGCCCCGGACCGATTTGGCGGGGCGCGAGCTTGTCCATAGCCCGCCGCAAAAAAAAAGGGAGAATATCGTTGCCTATCCTACTGTCAATGCTTCAGGCGACATTTACAATTGCCAGGATTAAGGACCAACTGTAAAGATTGGTGGTACACGCTATTCTTAATTTTCACATAGAGATTTTTTATTAAATCTAACTAATAACGCGTAATATAATCGATATATGCATATTTTTCGCAACCGCCTAATCAAAAGTCTAACCATGTGTTTAGTGTTAGGGATTCCATGTAAAGACGTTTGCGGCATATGTTTGCTTGACCGTGAACTTTTAGCAAGGTCGTTGTAATACATTGTAGCGTGTCAATCGATAGTTGAAGAATTTTGTCTGACGCTTTTTTTATCTGAACATTTTTAAGCTGCTCTTTGTTTTAAAGTAAAAAAAAATATCTCTATGGTACAATAAGGTCAATTGTTTGAATACATTGTTTCATATAGATTGTATGTTAGTGTCGTTATATACTTTTGACGGTTATTTCCTGTTAACAAAGTTCTTCATATAAAATTATATTGCTTTTCTAGTATAGATAAGATTCTTGCTAAAAGTGTTTAAGACTTATTTTAATTAAAGAGAACAAATTAAAGAATTACTATAATATCTGTAGTATCTACATATACAGTGGATATTTATAATATTTGAAATAAAACTATTTTTAAGAATTCTATCGTGTTTGTATTGTAAGTTTTTAATTTGCCGACATTTCGAGAAATTTACATCGTTCATTGGCACGAGAGGACAGCCCTCCAACGCGATAGAATCAGTAAAATAGTTTTATTTACAATGTGTAATAGTCGCGTAAACATTAGAAATCATTATATTTATTTATAATATGTATGTAGTTGACGTTATGCAGTGATTTGTTAATACCTTAGTTAGAGCACCTTACCTTGGTTGGTAGTTAGAGCCCATATAATGTCATATACTCATTCATATATTGTAAAGTAATCGCTATATAAGTAAAACAAAAAACCAAAGTTAAAATTTGCATTTTTGTTTTCCATTTTACAATCAACCAGTTTAGAAATCATCATTATTATCATAATGATCTTATCCCTATTACTTAGGGTGGACGCAATATGTACTTCTCGTCCATCGTATATTTTGCAAATATGTAGCTATTGAGTTATTGGCAATAGTATTATGATTGGCCGGCTGTTTACTGTCAATCATCTTTGGGAAAGTAATTGTTGACCAGACGGCATCAATATATAGCTCTTAGTCGTCTTTTACGGCATCCACGAGTGAATCATGGGTTAGTGTAGTATTCGTAGCCGCTAGCACACAGCAATGCTTTAGTATTAAAAAACCATAATAGTGTACATACCTATATGTATTATATTTAACATGCTTATACACATATTATAGAATAGTTTGGATATAGTAGTCCCTCATATACTTGCGAAGTATCGATTTCATTGATGTCTCAATTAATTAAATGGGCTCAAATTGCGACATAGTGCTCTGTCTTGTGAAACAACTAACCAAGAAATACCACAGACTATTGATAGATTAGCACTGTTTAAAAGGCATTTCATTCAATATAAGCTCAGTTAATTAATTCATTGAGGAACATATTTTAATGTATACCGTAAGTATGTACTTTTACATTATTTTAATTGAAAAGATCATGTTCGGGATAATATAAAATAAATAT
The DNA here is from genome assembly GCA_905163515.2 of Lymantria monacha. Taxonomy (NCBI): domain Eukaryota; kingdom Metazoa; phylum Arthropoda; class Insecta; order Lepidoptera; family Erebidae; genus Lymantria; species Lymantria monacha. The sequence continues at coordinate 24,462,237 of LR991082.1, forward strand.
AATAGCTATCACAAGTGAAACTTTAGCAAACTATTTTTTAAATCTTGTTTACATACATTAACCTACAGCGAGTATTCTCTCTCTCTCTCTCTCTCTCTCTCTCTCTCTCTCTCTCTCTCTCTCTCTCGTGCCGCGTTTCTCGTGTCGCGTTTCATCTGTAAAAATTTAACCCTCATGCGCGCAAAGAAGTTTCACTTCAAAATAAATATGGCGCTTAACGGAAAAATGTGACTTAGAAATAAAGATGGCGCGTAACAGAAAAACGTTACAATATAAAATTTCTCCCATACGTCGATAAAACAGTTTCACCTCAAAAAATGGAAAAAGAAAAAGGAGTGTGCTCCTTTCTTACTTCTACAACGAAGAGGGGTTCACTTTAATGAATGATCATTCTACACATAACTGCTTCGTAAAATATACCTAAGCAATAAAATAGAATCTTTACTCACTAGATTCTCGGGCATATTTATTCTCAATCACGTTCGTTGTTCACCAAATATAGATCACAATTTGTTCAGAACTAGATAGTTCTCCAGATGGAAGGAAAGTATCTACTAACCCTTTCATGGTATAAATTATAGTACCTATACTTGCTATTTCACCTTCATTACATTGACAGCACAGATAACAAAGTTCATATACTTACGAATGAGAAAGTGAAATGGGAGACTTCAAGTACCATTACGTGGTGCATTCAGCACACAGACATTCAGTATACGGTACTAGACTAAAATGGAGGTGAAACTCAAATCTATTCTTGCATTTCCTGTAACTGACCTTAAATAATATCAATAAATCAATTGTATTTTCAATCATATTTTGACTGCACAGTTCGCGTAGTGGTATAAACATTGGCCTTCCGTTTCGTGTTTTAGTTCCATACCCATGTTTATTATTATTATATCAATTAATTGCATATTATAGCAATATATATTATAGCAATTAATTGCAGGTTTGTAAAGTCTCTCGTGATTTAAAATGTCATCATAAGCATAGGGTCTTTTAAAATGACGACGCGAGCCGCCGCCAGCGACTGAGGCGGCGCAGGCGCGATTACCTGCGCCTGATGCCGCCCTAGCCCAGGCCGCGGGTGACTGGATCGGGGAATTAGACCGTCACCCGCCGAGAGGCTGACCGCGTGAAGAAAGACCGACGTCCTCTCCGAAGGGTGGGACGTCGGTCAAGGAGAGGGTACTCCTCAGGGGGTATTCCGTCGGGCCGGCCACTGCCGTCAAGTCACTCTGCTCCGGTGGTCGGCCTAACGACGAAGGCGACGTGTCACGGGTGGGTTACGGGTTTTCGTGCTTACGCCTCTCTGTCGCCCCGGAAGGAGTGGTGCGAAGAGTACGCCTACCGTGGCCTACAAAAAAAGGTCTTTTAAAATATGTTTTATATTAAAAATATTCCTCTTAAGATAGTGACAATTACACGACATCAATGTAAGGAATATTATAGTAGTCGGGGAGTAAGATTTGGATTTCGTAGTGGGCAATTATATTCACATTTTACCGCTAATCTAATCTCAAAATGTGTGTACTTTTCTTCCAAGAATCATAATGCCACTTACCAAGTTTTTTCAAGTAATATTTTTTAGGAAAAAAAAAACAAATTAAGTTAAACCCTCTGCTGTGATAACCTCTGCTTCAGTATTGAGTAAAATTAAATTGTAAAACAATGAACTTCATTATATTAAATAAACGTTTCTCAAAACAATATTTCAAAATTTGTATTAAATATTTCAACACAAGTTCCCCATAACAAAAGTATGTTAAACGCACAAAAGTATTTAAGCTACATAAATAAGGTGCTTGAATAAATTAAAGCGTCTAAGAGTTTCATAAACTTTTGATAAATACGCATGCATTTCTCATAGCACTTCAATGCAGGCATACATTCTAAGTTACATTGTTATGAAACAAAACACACGCTCAATGGGCCACATTACACGTTCACTCAAACGTCAATCACACTGTGAATTTGTAATGTCTTTAGCTATTATCAACATGATGTCGATTTTATCTTCTATCCTATTTTAATATCTTGAAAAAAAAAATATTATAAAAATCTATACTTAGTACTTTTTTCTTTATAGCTAACATATATATGATACATGCATGTAGGTTAAGAATACACGTTAAATGCTTGATTATTCATAATAAAAATCCGAAACTAAAACCCGACTGCGCAAAACCTTTACTAAAAAAAAAGTTTAAAAATAAGAAACAAGAAAATCAAAACCTAAGTACACAAATAGTCAAGGTAGAGCGACCGCCACTACCTTGCCCATATAATTTTGTAGGTGTTCCAGTATACCCTCCTTTTCCATAGTAGGTAAAAACAAATATATAACTTCTATTCAACCAGTCCGATATTAAACCTTGTTTTTGCGTTATATAGCCAGTATATCGAAGATACGATATAAGATTATTCCAATAACGAAATGAGCGAATTTTATATATCGAAGAACGTCTTCAAAACGCTTATGAAATGCTAAACAGCAATTTAATAGCGCTTGGAATTAAGACTGAAGTGGAAATATTATACTACAGACCTACTACTATACCTTTGAGCATAAATGATTTATAAAAATCTCCATGTAACATTAATACTATGTCTCAAAAATTATCGACTAATAATTGACCTCGAGCCGCAAGGATTTTATTCCATCATCAGAAACGACGAAAAAAAAGAACCTCTTGGTTCTAATTTAAGTGAGCTAATTTATTATTTATTATGACTTAAATAAGTAGGTACGTGTGTTAAAAGTTTTGTAGGATAAATGACTGTAGGTTAGTACCCATAGCGAGACTTAGGCAACAGCAAAAATATAAAAAATAATTTGGAATGCAATAGTAACATAAAACGGATTTAAACAATGATGTAAATGAGAACAATAGTCCAGAACTTATGGCGTAATTAAGGTACTAATAACAATTAAAAACTCGCTATATTTACGTCTCCAAATGAACGGAATATGTTTTAATGTGTGATATTAACCCACTTATTTATGAAATATAATTAGAAATAACGTAAAAATTTTAATACATATAAGTGACGTGACAATGGACAAGTGACATCTCTCGGCAAATCCATAGTCACTGGGAAATAAGGATGTCCTTGACGACATATATTTACAACGTGTGAAACAGCCTCCGACCAAATGAACCCACGATTTAATGACAGTTGCTGGCAGTTATTGAATGCGGGCGGTATAGGACCTATTAGTGAGGTCTACGTCCAGCAATAAACGACATAGGATTGCATTGTGAATTATAAATGAGAATGTATGCTTTCATAAATGGCATTAGGCAGAATGTTTTTTTTTAAGTAATATTTAGAACAGTTTCTTCGTAGCTTCTCCATGTACTGACGGACTAAGAATAAAAAAAGTAAGAATAGTTAAAATGGATACATACCCTTTATTTGTCCCCGGCATCGTAAAAGAAAGAAATAGCATCACTGTAATAATAGGAAACCTCATTCTTTTTTATTAAGCTTTTTGACATGAGTAATATGTTCTTCTTCTTCTTCTTCTTCTTAATGAATGGCCTCTGTGAGTGATTAACCACAACTTCGCCAATGTCAAGTAAAATAAGTTTAAAAAATAATAATAGATTTATATTTTAGTCGTCAGTCATGTCGGTTCATTGTCTCCTCAAAATCATGTTCTTCTTCTTCTTCTTCTTATGTATTGGCAATCAGCTACATATACGAGCTATTGGTGCCAGTGTCAAGTTATAAATATTTTCACGTTTTTAGTCTTTTAAGTCAGTCGTTGTCTAAGTCAAATTGTCACCATTAACAGTGCAATGGCCACACTGTTAATGGTATCTTGTGGGAATTTTGATGGAAAACGAAAACGTTTTAAAGCACTTTTATATGATATTCACTACATCCCAGTATTGCCGCACATCACATTACATAAAATGCCATCAAAATTATCTAATATAACACGTTAAAACACTAAGATATCGAATATAATACAAGAGCACCACATGACGTATTCAAATTCCCGTCAAAATTCGAGTAATATGTTTTCTTCTTCTTCTTCTTATATATTGGCAATCAGCTACATATACGAGCTATTGGTGACAGTGTTAAGTTATAAATATTTTCACGTTTTTAGTCTTTCAAGTCAGTCGTTGTCTAAGTCAAATTGTCACCATTAACAGTGCAATGACCACACTGTTAATGGTATCTTGTGGGAATTTTGATGGAAAACGAAAACGTTGTAAAGCACTTTTATATGATATTCACTACATCCCAGTATTTCCGCACATCACATTACATAAAATGGCATCAAAATTATCTAATATAACACGTTAAAACACTAAGATATCGAATATAATACAAGAGCACCACATGACGTATTCAAATTCCCGTCAAAATTCGAGTAATATGCGTTTTCAAATTCCCGTCAAAAGTCCCCGAGTAATATGTTAATATCCCAACTATTATAGAGTTGACTTATGGCTCATATTGACGTATCTATAGTATATGCTAAAAAAAAATGTATAACAAATATTATCAATATTGATTTAATTATTATTTGTATTATTTTTACCGGTTCAAATTTCATTTTGACAGTACCTATATCCTTTGGGATACTGCACAACATTTAAGGTTAGAAAAAAGACAATGCTGAACGCAATATTAAAAATTACACTTTGGCTTATATTTAAAAATTAGCAATATTAAAAATTACACTTGTTTCTTCAAAACATGAAGATAGCTAATTATATATTTTTTTTCGTTGTGAATTCATTACTTCCCACAGCATTCTTCTCGGTTATGTCGTATATACGCATCTGAAAGTTATACATTTTTTCTATTGCAAGAAGGTCGTTTCTTAGTCATTCGATTTTAATGTTCCGATGACTATTATGTATCCACTCAAGTATAAAGCTTATCTGTTCAACCGTTTTAACAATTCGTCAAGTTAGTTCAACGACCTCTGCCAATTTTTGTGAAAAAAATATTAAATGCATACTATTACTCACTCTTGTGTCTATGATATTAGTAACCTACCTAACCTATAATAATAGATATATTCAAATACTGTCTGTGATATCTCTTTTTTTAATATAATGTAGTATAGGAGTTTTTTCCGTGTAATTAAATAAGTGTTTGGCGCGTTTAATTTGATAAGCGGGCAATAAATTAACATTTACCGTACGATTAATTAAATTATTTTTTTACAATATCAATCAAGTAGTAGAAGGATGTCTATTCTATTTAAAGCCTATCTCTAAAATATTTGGAAAAAAGGAGAATATAAGTAGAGCCCTGTTATTTCATATTACATATACTCTCGCACTTTCTCTATATTATAACAAAAAAAAAACAATTATTAAAAGAATGCCATGTAAAATATTTGCAGTCTTGCTGTAAGCTTAGTCTATATATGTAGTTGTCTATCTTGCACCCGTCATAAAAAGAGCTTTTTTTTTAAATTTTCTTTTAATTACATGGCCCTAGTGTGTTTATTCTTTATTGCGTGACGGCCAATATTGCGTTGGTCATTTTAAGTAATTGAATTAACAATTCCAATTATTCACTTGTATACTTATTTTTATAAGGGAAATGTAGTTTCATCAATTTAACTACGTAATTTTTGTAAAACTATTTTGCGTATAAGTAAGTATTATTTACATAAATTAATTATATTTTTACTTACGGATTTATTAGTTTGGAAATAAATAATTAAGGCTTATTGCAAGAATTTATAGAGGCCATATAAATTTCTGGAAGTTTTTACTGTATTGTTTATTACCCTAGGATTTATCTAATATACATGTTACTAGAAAATCCAGCCCGTTAGTTTGTTCTTCAACTTTCTCCGTGAAAAAATACATATACAAAACAATTTTAATACAAACATACATATCATCACGCCATGCAGGGTAGGCAGAGAGAACAGAGTGCCAAAGAACTCTATCCTTGCATACTTCACTCGCTTCCTCAACATTCATAATTTTTATGATGATCGGTAACAATTTTAATGATGATCGGTAAAACAGTTTTTGAGTATAGCGATGTCATATATACAAACATCCTCTTTTATATCATATGTTGTGCAAAGGCAAAATTAAGAATTAAAAACTTATTTAAAAATTCATCATCATCATCTCAGCTCATACACGTCCCACTGTAAGGCTCGAGTCTCCTCCATAATAATTTAAAATTACATTTTACAAATTCACATTTTAGAAAAATTTAATAAAAGTTCGGGCTCCATAAAATTTGCAATTTATTTTTATTCAATAATTCATATAAAGTTTATTATTTTTTTATTTATCATATTTATATTAAGTATGACAATGACTGTCAACCTCGTTTAACATTGACTTCTCTAAACATGTTCAAACTGGAACACATAGAAGGGTGGGTAGACAGATTAGGCAGGTGTGACGTCGCGTGCCACTCGCGTGACTCGTTATCGTCACGACAATATACTGTTAAATTGTTATCTATGCACTTTTAGGAGACGCATATTTCGTTTAGAACATTTACCATGATTTATTATGCCGTTATTAGTTGTTTTATGGGTTGTACTTAGATTTGGAATACTTTGTACAATCAAACATGCTTCCTATTGGAAAATTAATTAATCTGTTCTGCATAAATCTAAAGTTGAAGCAGTAGTCTCGAGTTTATTATAACTTCCACATGAGGATGTATATCGTAAGCAAATCATCATAGATAGTGGTCTAAGGTCTCAAACGCTGGCTACAGATGAAGTGGCGCGTGACACCATAAACCCGCCCCGCAATATACCTTTCCTCGCCGTGCGAGTGGGCCACTGGAACCCGGTCTTTGTCGTCCGAGGCCCACCCAGAAGGCCTCAAACGCCTGAACCGCTCTTGTACTTTATAATAACCACTACATAACTATCGTGTCATTAGTCACCTACTTTACTGTAGAAAATTTGAGTGCCATATTCAAAAATCAAGCGACACTACGTAATATATAATACAAGCTCTTTTATATATATATATATATATATATATATATATATATGTATAGATATATCTCACACTGTGTAACGAATTAAAAAGAAGCATTAAATATTACACTTTTGGCCATTTAATGTTGTAATTTGACCCCGAAGTTAAAGTCACAATAAAAAATCAGGCAAAATTATTATATTGGTTGAATCGATGCTCGAGGCGTGGGTTAAAGGCAAAGTATAAAGCCCTCTTGTCAAAAATTAACCCGAAATAATCACAAAGAAAAAAGAAAAAACCAGAAATTACGAACGATAAAATACCTTAAAATTCCGTATCATCTTCATTTTAATAAAATTTACATTGATTGCTCACTCATGCTTAATAAAACGAGATTTGCATTACCGCGGCACGTTGGAAGGTGCGAACGGTTGCGCATACGCAGATAAAGCGCGTGTACCAGTTGTCATTGCAGGGACAAGACCTCGACACATTTGCGGGCGGTGTTATTACTACTTGTATAAAAAGTTAAATGAACATAATTTAACGGTTCGAAAAATCACTTAACTATAATCTTTGGAATTCCACGTTCGTTAACTTGTAGTGTACCTTGTATATTGGCTTTTGCCGTCAAGAAATATTCAATAGGAGTGTAGTGTGTGTAACTGTGGCCACTTAATCACTAGATATCTTTTATTAGTTGGGTCAAAATATTATATTGATATTATTGGAACGAAAAATCACTCGACTAATATCTTTGAAATTTTAGGCTCGTTAACCTGTAATTTATCTATCTTGGACTTTCGCCGTCCAGAAACTGTTACCGCTAAATCACTAGACATATATTTAATCGGATGGATCAAAATATTGTATTGAACTAAAACTATATGAATATTGATCAAAAGGGACAAATAATATCACCTTCTTAAATATGGTGATCATTATCATCATTCAGCCTTATTAAAATATATTTGCTATTAATCTTTTATGCACTACTGCTGTCTAGTGCAATTGATAGCCAGAGCCATGCAGGCTCTGGCTATCAATTGCACTAGACAGCAGAAACATTTTTACTATAATAGTGTCGTAAATCTGTGTATAAAAGATTTATTATAATCATATAATGGTGTAAATAAAAGCCTTTTCCATTTTTCATAAAACTTAAATAAAAATTTTAATAGTTACACAAATGAAATAAAAATGTGTAATTTTGTTTCATTGCAGTACATTCTGCAACTTAAACTTATATCACAAAAGAAACTGCAAAACGCCGCTATTTAATAATAAGTAATTATTACTACTTCTTTGCTTAACATATGAACACTAAAATTATTTTAGTGGTGCTATATATTTTTATACAATAAAAAAAAATAATAGCATTTAATTCTTTGTGAAAGTTTTATGATTATTTATTATACCCATTATAAAATGTAACGTTAATCTTTTCTAAAACTTGATGACTTACTTAGGAGTTCAACACTTAGAACGATGTCCTCGTTTATTACGTCATCGTTATAATTTTAGTGTATCGAAATAGATTGAGCTTTATTTGTAAAGATTGATATCTGGTTTCACTTTAAAACATCTTTGTTAACAGTTTTTGGCTACTTTTTTCCTGTAGTGATGGAGTAGTTCATCACCCTCTTTCTTGCTTGTGGATCGTAAGATACAACTAAAGGATGTAATATGCACATACCTAATATCTATGGGTGTATCCGTATATCTGTATGTATGTACTGTCTGTATAGTGTATCGCTGCCCGAATATGTCTGATCTGCGTGGTGTAATGGGTTTACCTCTTAGTGTGGGAGAAACTTGAACCCAGTATTGAAACGTATATGAGCTAAGATGATGATGATGATTACGACTTTTTTGAATAGATACACATATTTTCATGTTCCCGTGCAGTGACAGATTCAGAATACATTTCGTCACTTTCAGATGGGACTCGTAATTACTTGTTTATGGATCACTAGGATAGGCAAATAGCATTTTTCGGTATCCAACTTTTAGCATAAATTACTCGCCAACTCGTCTGCCAAGCACAAATTAATTAAATACTTCACTAATAACCTTAATAAGCTTAGATAGCTATAAAATGACAGAGATATTATTTTCTATGTGGAGATGGAGTAAGAATACAATTCACGACATGTTTTTTTTTTCTTGTGAGAATCAGTCGTCGAAGACGGAAGCAATAATACAGAAAGTAAAAGAAGATTCTCAATTGAATTTTATACCAAATAATATGATCAGTGTAGTGAATAGTAGGTTAATTTCTTATTGTAAAGAAGACACATGCCTAAAAATAAGATCCAATGTCTAAGGTAATGAAGAAGTGAATGGACTTTATAAATAACCGAGTTATATTACTATTATTAGTTATATTATTATTATATTACGTTTTGACTATATCAAATTTAGTATATTTTAATGGTCTTAGATATAAAACGATTATGAGCGAAAAATGATTGTCACACATGGGATTCGAACCCACACCTATTGGAAATCCGTTCCAATCGTGCTACCACTTACACCAACGTAAACTGTTGTATGACATTCAATTTTCGCATCGTATTGTATTTTCGTCTTTTAAGGAGACGTGTACCATCTACCCGACAATATTTACACATTGTACAGACTTAATACTCTAACTTTGCAGTTCATCATCATCACAGCCCATATATGTCCCACTCGGGGGTGATCCGCTCTATGGCCATGTACGGCGCACCCGTGTGGGCGAGTTCTCTGAACGTCCAACTAAGGACTTTTCTGTGGCGTCCGCAGAAAGTTATGGCGGTCAGAGCCATCCGCGGATACCGCACCGTGGCGACCGAGGCGGCATGTGCATTGACCGGGACACCCCCGTGGGACCTGGAGGCGGAGGTGCTCTCCGACCTCTACCGGTGGGTTATCTCAGTGCGTCACGAGGGTTCGAGGCTCCCCATCGCCTAGCGAGATAGCCACCTGGCGCGAGGACGCCCGCCGAGACGTCATCGCCCGTTGGTTTACGCAGCTAGAGAGGCCCAGGCACGGTTATTACCGTTGATGCCCTCCGACCCGCACTGATAGAGTGGATGGAGCGGTGGCACGGAGTCCTCTCTTTCCGGCCGGTGCAGAGGGCATGGTTGCTTCGGCATGTACCTGCACACGGTCGTAAGGAAGGAGTTGACTCCATCCTGCCAACAGTGCGGCAGTAACGAGGACACGGCGCAGCATACGTTCGAGGTCTGTACGAGCTGGAACCGGCAGCACGGAGACCTCGTCGCTGTCATCGGTGCCGACCTGACGCTGCCGGCTGTCGTGAAAACGATGGTCGACAGTGTCAGGAACAGGGACGCTGTCGCCGCCTTCTGCGAGGCAGTCATTTCGCAGAAGGAGGCGGTGGATCGAGCCCGGCACATTTCCCTGGACTTGGGCCGCCGCCGGCGCCTCGAGCGGCGCAGGCGTCAATACCTGGGGCTGATACCGCCCTAACCGAGGTCTCGGGTATTCGGACCAGGGAACAGTCTAGTCACCCGACGTTAGACCACCGCGTGAGGACGACGCCCTGACGGTGAAAGCTATCGGGGCGTCAACTCGAGAGGAACCCGCGAGGGTAAACCACCGGGTGGGCCAACGAAGACAAAGATAGAGGTACCAGTGGCCCGCTCGCACGGCGAAGGGAGGAGTTTGCATGGTGGGTCTATGTGGTCACGCGCCGTCTCTTCCGTTACCCCGGACCGATTTGGCGGGGCGAGACGCATCCATAGTCCGCCGCAAAAAAAAATATGTCCCACAGTTGGGATCCAGCTTTCTCCATTATATGAGGGAAATTTACCTACTATACAACGCTGATCAGACGTGTTGGTATAGGGTTTTATTTCGAGATTTCCTTCTCTTGCATAGATGAAATATGTGTTTTATATCTTTTAGTCCTCTCTTACGATCACCCACGGGCAAGATAGGGGCTGGGGAATTGGATTCTTAGTCCGTCGCCACACGGAAAAAAAACGGAGAACAATCTCTCGAATCGGATATATAAACAGATAATAATAAATATATCCATCAACATTGACCTACACATAAATAGGTATTATTTTGTGTGTCCAAGAAAGTAGATTAATATCAAGTAATTAATATATGCAAACATTTGTTATAAACTGTGCTCGATATTAGTCCCCATCGCTTCAGGGCAAACGATTTTATTAAAATAATTTAATACAGTACATCTCAAGAACTATTTTTATAAAGACACTAGCAGATCCGGCCACGCGTTGCTGTGGCTAAGGTAGCCTCATTAACACGTGTTGGTCATGCTAATAAATTGTAGCTTATATGAAACATTTGTACGCTTAACATAGCGCCATCTATTAAATATTTATAAAATCCGATTACGAAATGAAAAATGATGTCACAAGCGGGATCTCGCTTGTGACATCATTTTTCATTTCGTAATCAGATTTTATAAATAATTAAGCATATTAAATGCTAAATTTCAGTAATTTAAATCTATTAAATACTTACTCAATCCAGTCAACAAATACCGCCATCTGTTAGAATCGTTTGGGGATAACAGATAATTATGACTCTCAAATAATGGACAAATAATTTGCAATAAAATAATATTGCGACTATAAATTGAGATGGAAGCTATCCTATCTTTTAAGTTGGATCAAGCTACATCTGCTGTTCAAATTTGATTAAAATTGGTTTAGCACTTTCGAAGTCCATCGCGGACAAACAACGTGACGCTTAATTTATATATATTAAGATGGGCCAACTCCATCTGATGCTGTTTGGTCAGCAATTGCATTCCCAAGGAGGGTTGACGTCTAGCAGGCGGCCGGTTATAAAACTATTGCCAATAACGTTTACAATATGTACTAAGAAAAAAGAGTGTCTACATATTTGTAATTTTGTATCGACCCCAAATAATTGGGATAAGAGTAGGAGAATGATGATGATGATGATCTCAAGAACTATTTTTAATAGTTTATATAAACGTAAAGATTAAAGAATAGTTAAGGATTAATAATACAATGTATCATCACTAATTCACGATTTCAGTAGAAGTCTTAAAAAAAAAAATACCGACTCAGAGATCTCCAGGCGAATGGACGGCGACTCCGTCCTGCCACCATTGCAGTAGCGACGAGGACACGGCGCAACATACGCTCGAGGTATGTTCGGGCTGGGACAGGCAGCGCCGTGACCTCGTCGCTGTCATCGGTGCCGACCTGACGCTGCCGGCTGTTGCGCGAGCGATGGTCGACAGCGTCAGGAATTGGGACGCGGTCGCCGCCTTCTGCGAGGCTGTCATCTCGCAGAAGGAGGCGGCGGAACGGGCCCGGGAGGATTCCCGGCGGCGCAGGCGCGAGTACCTGCGCCTGATGCCGCCCTAACCGAGGCTTCGGGTGATCGGACCGGGGAATTGTCCGGTTACCCGACGTGAAGCCACCGCGTGAGGACGACGCCTCGACGGCGAAAGCTGTCGGGGCGTCGACAGGAGAGGAGCCCAAGAGGGCATACCGCCGAGCGAGCCACCGAAGACAAAGATCGGGTACCGGTGGCCCGCTCGTACGGCGAAGAAGAGGTGCTTGCAGGGTGGGTCAATGGGGTTGCGCGCCGCCTCTTCCGTCACCCCGGACCGATTTGGCGGGGTGCGACGTCCATAGCCCACCGCAAAAAAAAAAAAAAAAAGGCGAATGGACGGCAGTCTCAGTCCTCAATTATAATACCAAGTATGATTACCAAACTATCTACCAAACGTGGAGATTATGGCATCATCCCTCCTTGGGATAGCCTATTTCCAACAGTGAATATTGATAGTCAATGAATAGACGCTACTGTAAAGAATAATGGATGATAAAAAGTTAAAAATAAAGTTCGCCATATTGTATTTGTAACATAAATTTAAAATATGAATGTAAGTAAATTTTAATAGTGCCAGGACCACGCTGTGTAGATAGAGAACTGCCCACACCACAGTACCACACCACACTCTCACAGAAGATCGACGTCTGAGTAATGGCAATGTGCTATTGCACTTCGTTCGGTGAACGAGAGAACCGAAAGCCCAACTGGGGTGGGTTTTGGGGTTTGTATTGGTAGGCAGTAGCCTAGCTATACCCTTAGTATTGCAAAGGTCCATGGGCGGCAGTGACACTTGCCATCAGGTGTGCTGTCTGCTCGTTTGCCACCACAAGCAACAAAAAAAAAAGAAACTGTATTAAAAGTAAACGTGAAACAGCTAATTTTTATTTTTATGCATTTGTATTGTATTTTTGTATTTACGAAATTAAACGTATTTAATATTGTACTTGATCTGTGCATCTACATCTGCGTCACATAAGAGAAAGAAAAGTTTAGAGAGAGGTTGGGTACCTAGTAGTCACCTATAACGCAAATCGCACGCAACAAAAGCTCTCAAAATCTCTTCAGCTTTATAGTATTACTTAGAAGTTGAAATTTTAATATATAATTTTAGTTAATAAATTATATAAACGACCTGTGATATGTTTCACCATATTCTTGTCCGACATGTAGATAATATAATTTTAGGTAGGTTTATATGAAAAGGATAAAGATAATATGAATAGAGAAGTTATATCTAATAAGTATGTGGAAAAAAAGACATATTGGTATGATAGCGTCGACTGACGCAATTTATTCAATTAATATGTTAAAATTGTTTTAAATACATACATATCATTATGCCATATCCCTTGCAGGGTAGGCAGAGAGGACAGAGTGCCAGGGACCTCTATCCTTGCATACTACACTCGATTCCTCAACATTCATAATTCTCTTCATACACGCTCGCCGGTTTCGGAGACTCTTGACTCCACCTTCCTTCAGTACGTGACCAATCTGGTCTAAGTAAGTTAGTTTCGGTCTTCCCCAGTACCTACATCCTTCCACTTTCACATTTAAAATTGTTTTATAACCACTTAATATTTATGTGGTTGAATATTAGCAAATAATGTATGTAAAATTTCATTATAACAGACTCAGTCTTCAACTAGTACAAAAACCTTGAAAAGAGAAATTCAAGACCTAAATCTTAAAATGAACTAGAACAGGTTTGTAATAAACACCAATCTTTAACGACCAGACTTATGTATGTATAGAAAGTAATGATAAAAACATTTCAATATCAAGTTCTCGGACAATAATGGAGTTGATCTCGGCACACATGATTGACATTGATCATCAATCATCTCTTATCTAAGCAATATGTCTTACATTAATAAGGCCTTGAGAACTATAATACTTGCTAATAAAAATATGCAGAACAAATCTCTTTAATATCAATTTGTACAAGTATATAGTGTATTTGTCATTCTGCTATCTCGTTTAGTTGCCATTTTTTTTCATTATTATCATACTATATATTTTGGTAGGATCTTTTTTTCTTAAAACATATTTTCGCCGCTATCAGGCTGCGGTATTTCGTGTGGTAACGGAGTAAGAATACAATATATTATTTTTAATTGTTTCTTTTTCTTTTTTTTTCTTTAAAACATATCCGTGCCACTTTTAGGTAACAGTATTCCTTGTGGTGACGGAGTAAGAATAAAATAATAATACAATTGACTGCACAGATAGTATGATTAAGATACCGACCTAGCGTGCCAGTGTCGAAGATTCAATTCCCACGCAGAGCAATATTTTTTTTTCAATCTACAAATTGTTGTTTATTCATCTGGATGTAATTTTTATTTGTTAATTATATATTTGCAAAGTTCCCAGCAATACAAGGATTATTTCTTAAGAGATCTTTATAAAAAAATGTACCATCAATCTTGCCCATGGGAGTCTTGAAAGACGACTAAGGGATGATATAATTGGCATATAAAATCTATAGAAGAGAGGACATACTACATTAACCCGTCTGACCAGCGTGGAATAATATGACAATATCCTTTCTATTGTGAAGAAGGCTTCGACCTTGTAGTAGGGCAGTAAATAAGCTGAAAAAAAATATCTTCGACATCAATCACAAACTAATGCTTATATCACCTGATAGAAAACTACTATTCCGTTAAAACTATTAATATACATACATACATACATATCATCACGCCATGTCCTTTGCAGGGTAGGCAGAGAGAACAGAGTGCTAGAGAACTCTATCCTAGCATAATTCACTCGCTTCCTCAACATTCATAATTCTCTTCATACACGCTCGCCAGTTTCGGAGACTCTTGACTTCACCTTCCTTCAGTACATGACCGATCTGGTCTAGATAGGTTAGTCTCGGTCTCCCCCGGTACCTACATCCTTCCACTTTCGAATTTTATATCTTCTTAACCAGACGTTCGTTCGGCATTCTTTCCACATGTCCGAGCCATCGGAGCATTCCCTTTCGCATCTTTACGCCAATACTCTCTTACCAATACCTACTCGCTCTCTTACGTCGTCGTTACAAATGCGATCGATCAGCCTAACTTTACAGATTTTCCGTAGAGATCGCATTTCGACCGCATTAATTTTACTTTCATACTCTTTTCTGCATACCCAACTCTCGCTTCCATACAGTAATGTTGGGACAAGCACTGCGTTATGTATTGCTACACGTGCCTTCTGGTTGAGGTGGTGGCTACCGAGAAGTTGCCCCAATGCTCCGTTCACTCTATTTCCCGCATTCACTCTTCGCTCTATATCAGTGGTGTACCTTCCATCTCGGCTAAATCCACATCCATGATATACAAATTCATCCACTTGCTCTAGTACATCATTACCTATTGTTACTCTTACATCTGTTAATATAAGATGGACAAAACCCACTTTAACATTTGCAAATCCACAATGCGCGTGCTCTGACCTCGATATGCCATATTTAAATATTTAACTTTCTTCACAATAAACGAAACAATACACCTAAGTCGTAAAACGTCTATGATTACAAAAACAGAAATAAGAATACAACTAACGCCACATTAAAATTGCTTTGAAGCTGAGGTGTGCAACATTCTTTTGCCACTAAATAATAATATTATTTATATTTTATTAACACTTATACTTATAATTCCTTTTATCACTTCATCATCTCAACTTATATGCGTCCTACTGCTGTGGTCGAGCCTCCTTCACAATAGAATAGATATTAATCTATATCACGTCAATCTGTATATACAATGCGAAAGTGGAAGGATGTAGGTACCGAGGGATACCAAGACTAACCTACCTAGACCAGATCGGTCATATACGGAAGGTGGAATCAAGAGTCTACGAAACCGGCGAGCGTGTATGAAGAGAATTATGAATGTTGAGGAAGCGAGTGAAGTATGCAGAGATAGAGTTCTCTGGCACTCTGTTCTCTCTGCCTACCCTGCAAGGGATATGGCGTGATGATATGTATGTATGTATGTACGTCAATCTGACGGTTCGGTGTAAGGTTTTACTTCAAGTTCTCCTTCCCTTGGCACTCTTTTATTTAGATAAAAAAAATATATTTAATCAAAAATTAAGCCTATATTTTGAAGTGGTAGAACCACGCAGTTGACAGTATTATGTCTATAGCCGCGGACCGTTACATCCGGGGTTGTACCACACTTTCGCAGAAGATAGACGTCTGAGCAATGGCAATCTGCCATTGTGCTTCGTTCGGTGAGCGAGAGAGCCGGAAGCCCAACTGGGTGGGTTGGGGGTTTATATTGGTAGGCAGCGGCCTAGCTATAGTCTTGGTATTTTCGTTTGCCACCAAATGCTATAATAAAAAAAATATCTATGGGCAAAACTTAATAAATTAATTAGCATTTCTATTGATGACAGTTTAGGAGAATTACAATGTTTAAATACCCACGTCGACCTGCCTCCTTTTTGTAGGGCAGACTTATATCTAAGAGTGGTATATAGTCCTCGCTGGGTGGTGGCGGCTTCGAATAGTACCAACCCTTACTTTGTTCATGGGTGTTGTGAAAGACGACTAAGAGCTTTACATCATTCTGGGCCAACTCCATCCGATCCGTCTGGTCAACAATTATAATCCCAAAGAGAGTTGATGTCAGGTAGGCGGCTGGTCATAAAATTAAATCTTATATATAATCTGTTATATATATATATATATATATATATATATATAACCTTTTACAAAATGTACAATGGAATTGGAGTATATATTGCATATACCCCAAATAATTGAAATGACCATGAGTGATACATTATATAATCAAAAGAAATCAATAAGAGTCAATGAAAATCAGAATAAAAATAATCTTTATTGATATAAAACAATAACAACATTAACATTTATAAGCTCAGTAATCCTTTCTATCACGATCACGAATCAAACGTGCATAAATGACTATTTATATTTTCTTGAAACCAATACAATAAATATTTCATTCAATGCTTTTTTTATTATTATTTATTTATTCATTGATCAAAGTAACATGTAGTTGAATAGCCTTGCATGTAGCAATAACGATCAAGACTACATTAATCCTTACTAATATTATAAATGCGAAAGTAACTCTGTATGTCTGTCTGTCTGTCGCTCTTTCACGCCAAAACTACTGAACCGATCTAAATAAAATTTGGTACACAGATAGTCTAGAGCTTGATAAAGGACATAGGCTACTTTTTAATGCAAAAAAGGGTTGTAAAGGGGGATGAAAAGTTGTAAGGAAGTATCGTCATTTTTAAAGCCAGAAGCTTGAACCTTATTTTTAGGCTAATTATTAGATATAAATAAATATGACATTAAAATGTTGCAAAAATAAAAATAGAGGATGAAAAACTTTAGGAAAGTAACCTTTTACTCGGGCGAAGCCGCGGGCATAAGCTAGTCTATATATAAACATATGTACAGATGTACACATATAATCATCATTAAAAATTATACATTAAACATTGGTAGGTCTGTACATTGTTAAAAATTAGTTGCGAATATGAATAATAATTTTGATAATATATTTTGTTATGCATATTATAATTATAGTTCTAGTTTATAGATTTGTTCTTGAAAAAAATCGTATTGTAAAAAGATCAATATAGTACTCAATAATAGTGTTGAAATCTTATTTTAAACGCAATTACAAATTGCTCGAAAGATCGGTCGGTCACGTCTAGTCGGTTTTTATTTCGTTTTCAATAATATCTACAGTTTAATGATATTGTAATTTCTTTAGAAATATAGATATTTTTGCTACGGAAAATACTTTTTTGCAATGCCTGTTGTATAGTACAACATTGTGCGCAAACGAATTTGATTCGTGACTTTTTACTTCAACTGAAATAAGTATTGTAAATCATTTCACTACTTAAGTACTTAAGCTTCATAAGTAATTCTAAGTGTCTCTGTTTCTTAACTTACAAATGAATGCAGTAAATGTGTAAAGGCCATGCACTTATCGAAGGATTCTTGTTTATAATGTAAGCCTAAAAGAAGATGCCAACTTAAAGAAAATACTTGAATAATTTATCGTTGTTTATGCCTAGATATTATGAGTACAATAAATGTGTAACTTATGTTACATTAATTCGTGTGGTATTAGTAATTAAAAATATACTACAGACAAATCTAAATCTATATTAGTAAAGTCGATTGCACAGATGGCGTAGTGGTTAAGATACCGACCTACCGTGCTGGTGCCATGGGTTCGATTCCTACACAGGACAATAATTTGTGAGACCCACAAAGTGCTGTTCTGAGTCTGGGTGTAATTTGTGTACGCTAATTGCATTTTTGTAAAGTCCCCCGTAATACAAGGATATTTCCTTAGTGCAGGGTAGTGTGCTTATCCTTATCCTTATTTTAAATGGCGAACCGATTTTTTTGTTCGGTTATACTGCGAAAACTACTGAATCAATGGGCATAAAACTAATACCAGAATGGAGCTTGTTTTGGAGAAGGTTTTATTTAGTATCTGATGTGTTGGTGATTAATTATCCGGCTAGGATGGGAACAGCTTGTTTATATATATATAACAACACTAAAACTACAAAAATATGTTAATAATTTCATCGTCATCATCATCTTAGCTAACTAACACATGTTCCACAGTTGGGCTCGAGCCTCCTCCACAACGAGAGGGAAATTGACCTACTATATGCCACGCTGGTTAGACGTGTTGGTATAAGATTTAGGAATTTTCCTTCTCTTGCATGGATTATATGCGTTTTATATCACTTAGTCATCTCTTACGATCACCCATGGATAATATAGAAGATGGTGAATTGTATTCTTACTCCGTCACCACACAGAATATGATAAATTTATGTTTATAAACTACTTTATTCAATATGGCGAAGTTACGATATTATCCATTAAAATGAATTAGTGAGGTTTAATGATTGAGGAAAATTACCGTTTTACGGACAGGGAATGCTAGAACAGCTAATAATTAATTAATTTGTGGAAAACCTAGGTTATTAAATAAAAATAACAAGTATAACTTTAAACCACCTCCTCTTATCTATGGGTGTGGAAATGAACGATTTGGTGCCTCTTATATACTCATCTACACCAGTTTCAATGTTTTTTTATCCTCTTGAATATACCTACACATATAGCACTTTATATTTTTACGTTGCCGTTTTACAATTTAAATGTAATGTGCGTAATTCCGTTAACAAACACAATTTACAACCACACTTAAAATAATCTTTACATGCACAAATATTTGTCCTATGTGGGAATTGAACATTCGAAATTGTTACTGAAACAGACAACTACGCCATCTATGCATTTTTTGACTATATGTAAATTCATATTGACAACTTTCTTCTTTTTTTTTTTAAGATACCACTTCGCACTAAGGAGATAATCCTTTTATTACGGGTGACTATAAAATAATATGTTAATACATATAAAATAAACAATGACAGTAATAGTAATTCGAGAAGCGTATGTTTTTCTTTTCAGACAGTATAATGGCAGGCACAGATATATCAATATATGTATTATCAAAACCTAAAGATATACTCTATAATCTACATCAGCACACTTAGTTCAAGGATAAAGCATAAACGAAAGTTTCATTTAAACAACCATATTGTTTAACTGCAACAACATATTCCACTCTTAAACTTCAACAATTTCCTTTGAGACAGTTACCTAACTAATTGAAATAACGTTGTCACATAATTGAAACAATTTTCTCATTCTATTTCTGTAACTACCTAAGCCAATTTCAATCCTGGCTTGTACTTGCAATTTAGTAATTCTGACAGCTTACATACGAAGATTTTGTTGCCTTTATTTTAGTTTGTTGAAGATAGAATATTGTATTAGAATCATTTTAAAACCAATACACCATTTTAAACCAACATTTTTCGCAGAACATATTTATATTAAATACCACACACAGGCTCGAATACTACAAGTAATTTATACTAATTAAAGCACCAATATCAGGTTAATATCAATATTTAGTCTGATTATTATTGTTGCCAAAAATCTTGTGTGACTACAAAAGTAATTTCGATTACATATTTGCGAATTTTAGTAATATTTATTTAACTTAAGCAATATTTTTTGTATAATAATAACACGACATCGAACGCTTCCTCGATTATCTAAAAAAGGAAACATTAAAAAATTATAGGAGTGCAAATATTCAAGGTAACATTAAGTACTTCGTTGAATAGGAACATTAAAAAATTATAGGAGTGCAAATATTCAAGGTAACATTAAGTACTTCGTTGAATAGGCCTGTAAATAAGCTAAGCATCCTTGTAAATGTACAAAGCTATATCATATCATTGCTGACAGTTCACTAGGCTTAGTAATAGTATCTTAATCTGGCCAAAAGTTTAGTAATAGTGCCTTAATCTGGCCAAAAGTTTAGTAATAGTGCCTTAATCTGGCCAAAAGTTTAGTAATAGTGCCTTAATCTGGCCAAAAGTTTAGTAATAGTGCCTTAATCTGGCCAAAAGTTTAGTAATAGTGCCTTAATCTGGCCAAAAGTTTAGTAATTGTGCCTTAATCTGGCCAAAAGTTTAGTAATAGTGCCTTAATCTGGCCAAAAGTTTAGTAATAGTGCCTTAATCTGGCCAAAAGTTTAGTAATAGTGCCTTAATCTGGCCAAAAGTTTAGTAATAGTGCCTTAATCTGGCCAAAAGTTTAGTAATAGTGCCTTAATCTGGCCAAAAGTTTAGTAATAGTGCCTTAATCTGGCCAAAAGTTTAGTAATAGTGCCTTAATCTGGCCAAAAGTTTAGTAATAGTGCCTTAATCTGGCCAAAAGTTTAGTAATAGTGCCTTAATCTGGCCAAAAGTTTAGTAATAGTGCCTTAATCTGGCCAAAAGTTTAGTAATAGTGCCTTAATCTGGCCAAAAGTCCTTAATCTGGCCAAAAGTTTAGTAATAGTGCCTTAATCTGGCCAAAAGTTTAGTAATAGTGCCTTAATCTGGCCAAAAGTTTAGTAATAGTGCCTTAATCTGGCCAAAAGTTTAGTAATAGTGCCTTAATCTGGCCAAAAGTTTAGTAATAGTGCCTTAATCTGGCCAAAAGTTTAGTAATAGTGCCTTAATCTGGCCAAAAGTTTAGTAATAGTGCCTTAATCTGGCCAAAAGTTTAAAAATAGTGCCTTAATCTGGCCAAAAGTTTAGTAATAGTGCCTTAATCTGGCCAAAAGTTTAGTAATAGTGCCTTAATCTGGCCAAAAGTTTAGTAATAGTGCCTTAATCTGGCCAAAAGTTTAGTAATAGTGCCTTAATCTGGCCAAAAGTTTAGTAATAGTGCCTTAATCTGGCCAAAAGTTTAGTAATAGTGCCTTAATCTGGCCAAAAGTTTAGTAATAGTGCCTTAATCTGGCCAAAAGTTTAGTAATAGTGCCTTAATCTGGCCAAAAGTTTAGTAATAGTGCCTTAATCTGGCCAAAAGTTTAGTAATAGTGCCTTAATCTGGCCAAAAGTTTAGTAATAGTGCCTTAATCTGGCCAAAAGTTTAGTAATAGTGCCTTAATCTGGCCAAAAGTTTAGTAATAGTGCCTTAATCTGGCGTATTACTATCAATCCCAGGCTTCAGTCATATCATAGTCTCTTATAGTAAAACATCGTAGATCAGGATAGCACAAGATCAATCGCGTGTAAAGCACCATATCTGTATTTCATTTTTGAATCTAATAGGAAAACGTGTTAAAATGGAGGACTGAAACTTTCTTGCCTTGATTACTCTGTTATATTAAAGATATCATCATATAGAATGGGAAACAAATGGAATAATAGAATGTTACAACAATAGAATAAATTGCATGCGTCAGTATTTTCTAGTTACCAAATGGATATCTTTAAGAGTGAAATAACTTGATGATCTTGGATGTCGTAAAAGACGACTAAGAGCCTTGTTACCTGGGCCAACTCTATCTGAAGCCGTTTGGTCAACAATTACATTCCCAAGGAGGGCTGACGTCTGGCAGGCGGCCGGTCATAAAACTATTGCCAATAACTTTTACTATATGTATTCTGAAAGAGGAGTACATATTGTATCGATCCCAAGTAATTGGCGCAAGAGTAGGAGAATGGTGAAATATCCTATACATTTAATTAAATGGCATCCAACAATATTATATCAAATATAAAAATATTATAAAAATCTTTTATATTATTTATATGCTATTACATAATTAAATCTAAAAGTTATGCGTACGTATTTAATTTTCAAATTAAAAACCCGCTGTTATTTAAAGAACAGGATATTTTTTCAAGGACATTCATCTATAACTAGCTTAATTAATTTGTGATAATCTTATATGAATTTTAGCATGGTTTCGATCAAGTTATTTATATAACCAAAAATTAACACCAAGCTTGTAATAAAATTAAATATAATATCAAAAGCGTTTATCAGAACATTATGTTAAAATTTTTTGTATAGATTTATGATGTTAATAGAGTATTTCTCATAAATAAGTGAGTCTTATGATTCATTTTATTATTATACTAAGTCATATTGAGTCCTATCCCGAGCTTACTCGGGTTATATAATTCTAACCTTGGAATTATTTTGTCTAACTATTTATATATTGGCCATCATAATTACCATATTGGTTCATATAGGTCCCTCTGATGGGGGAATTTGACCTACCATACCGCATAGGTAACACACATATACGCTGGTCAGACGGTTTAGCATATGGTCTCTTATTTCCTACTCTATTTATAAAACGTTTGCCATAATTTTCCCTTAATAATACTGAGGCAGGATATATGTATTTATAAATAGGTAAATACGTATTTTAAACACAATTAAATGAACTTTAAGATTACTTGTTAGTTAAATGGCAACAATTAGATATTCAAAGACATTGCCGCTTGCAATTTGTTGTAATAATATTGTTAATTTTAATAAATTATTATTTAAGATGCGCTTTAGTGAACTAACAGCGTAAAATTTATTTAATTCCGTAAATTATTTTAACAGAAATTAGTTGATAACAACTGTCTTTGCGAATCAGGTAACAATATGTTAACGTTAATCAAACGTAACAATTTCTAATGAAACATCATCAGTCGTCCTTTTTCTTTACGGATATATTGTCACGTCAAAAGCCTTTCGTGGGGGGGCATCATTTGACCAACACGGCAACGTTACGAAGGAACACGCAAGATACAAAATAAGTTACGCACACGAGAGCGAGATATTTTTTTGGTCCCCACATTTTTATATCGTTACGACTTAATGAGATCTTGCATTGCGACCTGTTTTATCAAAAATGTACATATGCATATATTTAGAAGCCACGTGAATATAACATCATCATATTTATTGATACTTACATTTACTCTCAGATTGAGTTGTTAGTAGAAGCATTGTTGGTTGACGTAATTTATATCTTTAAAGCTTTGATTTCATTCTAATTATAACTTAAATAATGGAGAAAATGTATTACAAATCTCACTGTCTTTTTTCAGTCAGTCTGACATCATCATCATCTTGCTCTTATCCCAATTATTTGGGGTAGACGCAATATGTACTTCTCTTCCATTGTACATACTGCAAAAGTTATTTAGCTTTAGTTTTATGACCAGCCTGACGTCAACCCTCCTTAAGAAGGTGCCTTGGTCATTCTGACAATGAATAAAATGAAAGAAATATTAAGACGTAACGTAAAATTTCTAAATATAACCGCGTCTTTCGTATTGGAATAAGTACATTGTGTTAGATAGTGTTTTATCAATAGCTGATAGATAAACTGAATTAGTCATTAACTGAGAATTACATCTAATCCACTCAATATTTAAGAGATAGGACATAACAACTGTGATCTGCAACTGACACTAATTGTCTACCAAAGGATTATTTCACTTTGAGAATTTGAAACCTCTATTTTGCGGTTTTCCTGACAAAAATATTCGAGTACAAGTCTAAATGAGCAAAATCTAAATTGTGTCCATATGAACTCCTCAAAAGAACTCCTTCTTTTTGATAGGTTATTTTCTATCCTTAATTAGACCTTCCGGGTCAATGGAAGATTGCCGTGGGGCTTTTTACTCTATCGACGAAGAGGGGTACTCATCACGAGTAGAACGGGGCATCGGAGCCCATTTCTTGATATCACTGCAGCAAAACGTTGGGACGTTGCCTTCATACAGTTGCCTTTCCTGCATGTAGCGGATTAATCCCTGGCCGTTCTTTTTTATTAAATTATTTTCAAATTAATCTTGATATGACATGCAAAATGTGAATGTTAATCACGCCTAGGTAATTCGTTACTAGATTCGATGCCATTGCCATTCTTGTCAAAAGTAATAAATAGTTAATTAAATTCACATGTTATTATTTCATTTCTTTGTCCAGCATTATAATAGTTCATTTTCGATTAGAAACAGCACGTTATATTTTAATTAATTTCGGATTTATTGAAGTGTAACAATAGTAAGTCTATTGTTACACTTCTGAAGTTATAATCTTCCAAACATACCCATTCATTTTCGTAATAAACAACTACTGCTACCTACATTAAAAATAAATTATTTCAAGTTTTTTTTTCGATGTTGATTATTTCTCATTGACTTACAAATGACATTAATATATAAACGCAATACCATAAAGTATATAATAGTGTTATTTATTTTATAAAATGAGGAAATTAAATAGTAATTTGGATTAACTGAATTCAATTTCCAACCGATGGAAAACCCTATTTAAAATTACACTTCGTAATAATCAAAAACCATTTGAAGAAAATTACATTTATTTTTATAACTTCCCAGAATCTATATAATAAAAATTGCTACTCGAATCTTTACTTAGTTGTTAGAATAACTGTTTAAATAATCATTTCAATTAACGTACGGATGAGATCAATTTACTTTCCATTGCCCTAAAAGTGTCACTTTAAAATAAAATAAATATTGACATTTGAAATAAAACTACTTTTACGGATTCTATCGCGTTTGTATTTGATTTATAATTTCCCGACGTTTCGAACACTTTACAGTGATCATGGTCACGGGAGGACGATCACTGTAAAGTGTTCGAAACGTCGGGAAATTATAAATCAAATACAAACGCGATAGAATCCGTAAAAGTAGTTTTATTTCAAATGTGTAATACTCGCGTAAACATTAGAAGTCATTAAATATTGACAATAACTGTGTGGGTTTTATGCGTCAAAATGTACCAATATAAACGTTAAAATGTATTGCCGATCACACTTGAGGAGACCGTTTACGAAATGGTTTACATTAGGAATAGGCGTCGGGCGACCTAGACGTATGTATGTACATAAAATAGGCAATGTATATGTACACAACACGGACAGTCTACATAGTCAACATAGTACCGTACGACCCAAATAAGACTGTCTTATTTTAAACTAGGTATATGCTTAAAAAGGCCAGCAGTATTTAGAAAATTATCAAACATTACTTCTAGTTTAGGAAGCTGTAAAATTCACCTAACCTAAATGTTTATAAATCTAAACAAAATCTATTCTCTAAAAAGACACCACCCTGCACTAAGGAAATAAACCTTGTATTGCGGGGGACTTTACAAACATGCAATTAACGCAGACAAATTACACCCAGACTCAGAACAACACTTTGTGGATCACACAAAGTAATGTCCTGCGTGGGAATCGAACCCACGGCACTGGCACGGAAGGTTGGTATCTTAACCACTACGCCATCTGTGCAGTCAAATCAAATCTATTCTATATATTATATATATATATATATATATATATATATATATATATATATATTATATATATATATATATATATATACAGGCTGGAAGTGGACCGCTCCCGAAAACAAAGACAGGTGACCATACTAGTCCTACTTGTTATGGCAGGCTAGAAAAAAAATCGATTCGGATGAAAACAATTTTTTTTTTTACAACGAATTTTAAGTTTTTTTTTAAATGCCATCGTATTAGGACAGTGCCATGTAACAATAATTTCATAAAAAATACGTAACTTTACTCAGATGAGAAAAAGACGCAATCTATTCAAAACTCACGATCATATGTTCAAGAGTACAACGACCTCGCGTAGTGAAACAAAAAATTTTTTTTCATCCGAATCGATATATTTTCTAGCCGATCATTACAAGTAGGACTAGTAGGGTTACCTGTCTTGGTTTTCGGGAGCGGTCCACTTCCACCCTGTATATAATATATAAGAGATTGCCACCTATGTATTGACTCATCACGATATCTCTGGAATAATAAGGCCTACAGACTTTATATTTGGTAGGAATATTCTATTTGTCGATTAGAGGTCAGCTAAGAACGGATTTCACGAAATTCCACCCGGGAGTTGCTGGGGTATATAAAACACATTTTTTAAATATAGCTCCTACAGACTTGAAATTTGATATAAACATTTTCTCTGCCATGTAGAGGTCAGATGATTACAGATTTTACAAAATTCAGAAGAAAAGATGAAATTCCTTCTCCGAAAGAAATTGTAGGTAGCGAAAGTAAACTACACAAGTGAATTAACGTAACCGAAGCGAAATGAGGGCGGGTGGCTAGTTAATAATATATTATTAGTGACCGATCGGTCGTCGCAGTGGCGGTCGGCACAAAATTGATCTACTATACCACGCCGGTATAGGTCTTTTTATGTTAAGCGTATATGATATCCACTGACAATAGAGAGAAATGTAAATAATATTGAATAATAAAATAAAAAAAAATGAATATTAACTATTGAAGGTAAAGAAGTTTGTAAACTTGAAATACTTCTTTCGGTTTATTTAAATTATTTTAAGGCTCTTATAAATTAGTAAGTGCTAATTAATTTCCATTTATGATTTAGGTAATTGACTTTTATGTATTATCGCTTGCATGTTAATAAGTAAAGTTGGGCAGGGTATCTATGTGGTAATAAGTAAAAATGAATAACTTGTATTATCTCTTTCTTTGTCTTGGCAAGAGTTGAGAGTGAGCGCTTAACAAGAGAAGCGGTAAAATTTTATATAAGGATTATGTCAATCTACCCGTTCTGTGCTATTATTAGCAAGTCTTAGGCCCCACAGTACATATATGAGAGCAGAAGGAAAGAAGGAGGGAAAGAAGGAGAAAGAGAGAAGTGAAGAGAAGGAAGGAGGAGGAGAAGGAAGAGAGTTCTTTCAAGGAAGAAAATATAAATTAATTAAAGTAGTAGTACTAACGATTTAAATTCAATTTTCTTTTAATTAATCGTTAATTTTACCAATATGATACCTTTTTTTTAAGAAAATAATCAGGTGCTAAAAATAAATTCACATATCCCGGGGAATTTTATAAAAATAAAATTAACAGATACAAATTACACCCACATTCAGTAAAATTATATGTAGATAGCAGATAGAAGTGCCCTAGGTCCTAGGTACCAGTGCTGGACTCGAACATCCACCATATCTGGAGGGAAATTGACCTATTATACCAAGCTGATCAGATATGTTGGAAGCTTTTTTGGCAGCGGGCTACGGTGCAGTCATGCTACTCTAATCCTTCCGGGGCGACCGAAGAAGCGGCGCCCGACCCCGTAGACCCTGCCCAACAACGTACCTCACGCCGTGCGGGTGGGTCACCGTAAGCCCGGTATTAGTCTTCGGTAGCCCATCCGGCAGATGTGTTGGTATGGAGTAATTTCGAGTTTTTCTTCTGTTGAATAGAATGTATATGTGCTCACTTATCTATTATTCGTTTTATACAACATCCACGACCAAGAAAGTGGGTAGTGGAATGTATATTTATAACGTCGTCATACGATATGTGTTCTACATTCTCATAATTATTAAAATTTTCTCTATTTATTGAAAATTTGCTTTATATTTTTTTTCTTTATATTATATTTATTCTGCATTTATTTTTCGTGTGGTGACGGTGTAATAATAAGACTCGCCACCCCCTATCTTAACCGTGGGTGATTGTAAGGGACGACTAAGGGATATAAAATGCATATAACACCTATGAAATAAAAGGAAAACTCGAAACTAAACTCTATACCAACACGTTTGACCAATGTGGTATAGTAAGTCATTTTCCCTCCCATTAAGAAGGAGGCTGGAGCCCAACAGTGGGACATATATGAACTGAGATGATGATGAGTTAGTTTATCATTATAATATTATTACTCTGCAAAAAGCATAAATTGTATAGCACTTTAATTATAATAATTCATTTAAAACAATATTTACTACAAATGGAATCGCTAGCCAAGTTGGTAATTAGAATGTTGTATATTTCAATTAGACATAATACCACTAATAAAATTACAGGAAGGGAACATATTTCATAATTCACCACGAAATCCAAGAAAGTGTATTCGGGGAATCTCGTTCCATGCACATGCGATATTTGTTGCTTAACCACATTGCAACAACTAAAAGCAAACGTGAAAAAAAAATATACAATACGCAATGTTAAAATCTAAGTTAGAGAGTTTAGAGTGAACTAATAGTTAAAGAATAAACGACTAACGTGGGATCAATATATGATGAGATGGGATGAAAGGAATCTTGTGAAGATTTAAGAATGTTGAAGACCTTAGGTGTATGACTTTAGGAAGACCAAAAATAGATGAATGGACTGGAAACACAACATGGATAGACAGGGAGTGATCGCAGAGATGACTGTTGTTAGATATGGTTGTACAGAAGGAGAGGATGTATTGCGTCGACCCCAATAATAGTAATAAGTACAGTATAATGA
Source organism: Lymantria monacha (assembly GCA_905163515.2). NCBI lineage: Eukaryota > Metazoa > Arthropoda > Insecta > Lepidoptera > Erebidae > Lymantria > Lymantria monacha. The sequence continues at coordinate 24,491,265 of LR991082.1, forward strand.
CACAATTCAACAAGTCTAACAACCCATCAAGTTAAACATAATAAAATGTTTATCGTTTATCGATATTAGCTACTTCTAAACTTATGTATACAGTTGTAATACATTGTCGAACATAACTACGTAAATTAATGAAAACGTATTCTTTTAACTGCTATTTAAAAAAAAATGTTTTTATTTTTTACTCATCAAAAATTAACATAATAATTTGAAAATATTATACAATATATAAAACTATAAAAGTTGATAATGTTATGTAATTTTTGCTTTCAAAATTACATAATAAATATATCACATAATAAATATAATAATAATAAATATAATTATGTAAGATATTATTCTATCAAACAATTCACGCGAATGGCTTTTCTTATTATTTGAAATATTGTACATACATACATATCATCACGCCTTATCCCTTGCTGTGTAGGCAGAGAGAACAGAGTGCCAGAGAACTCTATCTCTGCATAGTTCACTCGCTTCCTCAACATTCATAATTCTCTTCATACACGCTCGCCGGTTTCGGAGACTCTTGACTCCACCTTCCTTCAGTATATGACCGATCTGGTCTAAGTAGGTTAGTCTCGGTCTCCCTCGGTACCTACATCCTTCCACTTTCGCATTGTATATCTTCTTAACCAGACGTTCGTTCGGCATTCTTTCCACATGTCTGAACCATCGGAGCATTCCCTTTCGCATCTTTACATTGAATTATTGTAGTTCCTATAATTATTTCCCTATTTCTATTTGTTCCTATTTGAAATATTGTAGTTCCTATAATTATATTAGTCTTTTAGTTTATGCTCAGATCGGAAATGCAATAGCTTGTTTAACTCGGGTATCGATTATTTCGCCTGGATGAGTAAACTAAAACCTCTTATATTGTCAAAAAATAACTAATAAGGATAATAAAATAAATAAATGAATATGAATTTATCTGAAAGTTATATAATTACATATCTGACTTATTTGAGAATTGGAAAGAACTTAGTTATAAGTAATTTAATTTAAAAAGAATACGGCTTGCAACGCACATCTTACCCCAAATGGTAACTGCTAAATGAAACGTACCTATCTAATAAGTATTTTTTTAATTCTTTACAATTAAAAAAAAAAAAAGAATTAACCTTATTTTGTGACCACCCGTAGTATACGGTCCATACCTAATTATGTCCCAACCTGGTATTGTTGAAATCCAAAATAGGCCGTGTGGTATGGAATACATTCGTTAAAAACAAAATGTGTCACAAGTCCTTACTTTCCAGTATGATTAGTAAAATAAGTGGCCGAGGGATCATCAATTTTCTATTTTATTTTTATTGCTTATGTTAGCAAATGAGCAAGCAGCACACCTGATGTTAAGTGTTACTGCCACCCATGGACCTTTGCAATACCAAGGGTACAGCTAGGCTACTGCCTGCTAGTACAAATCCCAAACCCACCCAGTTGGGCTTCCAGCTTTCTCGGGATATTTTCAATAGTGAGCTTATGTGTACGTTTAGCTATAGTTATTAGTATATAATAGATTTGCATCGCATTATGTGAGACTAAATATTATCTGACAAAATGGTGTCTTTATACTTCTACTAGTCTTTTGTGTATAACGGCTATAAACCTTTTTACATCATACATATACAAAATATTTAAATCTTAAAGTAGAACCCAAAATATGTACAACAGAGAAACAAATGAGATAGCTCTATATCTCGTAGGGTGGCTTTGTATTGTAACTCGTAGGGACTCAGTGGTTGTGCCGGTGACCTATGAGCTCAGAAGACACGCCATTTAAGGGCCGGCGCCGGCCTCAGTCATGTCGCAACGCGTGCAACACGATGTATGCCTCGTACCTGCTTAACTGCTTTACATGTCATATTGAGGTTGAACATTGATTCTGGAAGCCATTTTAAAAGGTATTGGTTACTTTTAATGCGTAAATTGAAATACTATCCAAGTATTGAAAAGTAAGAGATCATTGCAAGAGATTATCGTAGGATTTGAGCAGATAACATCATTGCAAGAGAAGGAAAACTCAAAATAAAAACCCTTTACTAATGAGTCAGTCAGTGTATTATGATGTGATATTTCTTCACACTAAAATCACCCATCAAAAATTTCTCTGCACCATTGTGCACCAGTACTGTGCCTAGAAGCCTGCTGCATTGGCAGGCCACCATGAATGGCAATGTTTGTGATACATAAAAGGGACGACAATGCTAAGAATGAAAGACAAAGTGCTTGGCATTTATTAATAAATTCAAAATTTGAAAGTCAAACTTGTTGATATATTTCATGATATTAATTAAGACTATAAAAATAGTTTTACAAGTACATATGTTGAAAAATTAATAATAATGTTTTGTATACTCACGAATATAATAACATGAATAGATATTAAAGTCATTGGAACGGCAGTCATTTAAAATTGGTAATAAACCATAAAATAAGTGCACGTATTGTCCAAACACCTATTTGATATTTCAAGGCCCGCAATAAACTTAATACTCATTGCGCACGCTCCTCGTGTAAGATAGGAAGCGCGGACGCATGACAATAGCAACAACACACGTTCACAAAGCTTCGTGTTATTAATTATTAATAATAAGGTTACATTGTGATATTATGCACATCCATGTCTGATTTTTTTAAATGTCACTCGCAATTCCATACTATGTATAATATAGATAGAATTATTAAAGTCTGATCTGATGCCAGAAAACATAAGATGCGAACCCAATGACGTTTATGCGAATATATTATATATAATATATTAAGTAAACTATTTGTCAGTTTATTTGCGCGTAAAAATACGATAAAATCCGTGAAAATAGTTTTATTTCATTCATGTATAGATATATAATATTCACGCGAATGTCATAATTATGAATTAAATACAACTTAACATAAAACATATTTTAACTCGTTTTATTTGTTTTCTAGAATAATAAATAGGTACTTTATAAAGTTTACAGCATCCATTATCATATGAGGACTAAGGTGTTTACTGTCTTCTGTTTACTGTCGTCGTTATTATGATACTTTTATCTATCTACTACCTACTATTAGTTATTAGTTCCAGACATACTTAACTTTATTCCATATTAATTGCTAATGTAATAAAAAGTAGATAGGTAAATAGGAATTGTAGAAAAATATAAGATATTGGACAGGTTTCTCGTAGTATTTATTTAGCTTTGCTATCTCCAACAGTGTAAATATATGATTTTCAAATGCAGTAGAGAGACTTAGGTCTAACAAAGTTGGTTATTCACTAATTGTAAGAAAATAAATTTAATGCCTCTTTTTGTGGTTAAATACCTATTATTGCACTGCACTGCTGCTGACTGCACAGATGGCGTAGTGGTTAAGATACCGACCTTCCGTGCCAGTGCCGTGGGTTCGATTCCCACGCAGGACAATACTTTGTGCGATCCACAAAGTGTTGTTCTGAGTCTGGGTGTAATTTGTCTACGTTAATTGCATGTTAATTATTATTATTTTTATAACTTATTTCATTCCCGTTTCATTATTATCACAATGCAAATATCTGTGTTTTATAATACTGTATAATGTCTATATTATCTATTAATTGAGATAGAACGAATCAAAGTCTCGGTTTTTACTTTTATCCCAATGCCATAAAACATGTAGGTACCTAAGTAGGTACATACTAACATTTTTTTTTTACTTTGGTTACAGTTGGAAAACGTCCAGTGCTGCTTGGACTTCCTCCACGCCCAAAAAGTGCAAGGCTTAGAACAAGTTACAGCTGTAGACATAAGGGATGCCAAATTAAAAGCCGTCCTAGCTTTGTTCTTTGCATTAAGTAGACACAAACAAGCTGCCAAACAAAGAGCCGCGCCATCTAGTGGCAATGCAGGAAACATTGGCAAAACTTCAAGTGAAGATGTTTCAATAAGTGCAGTACAACGTATAACAGGTGGCAGTACATGCGATGAAATATTAACAGCAAATGCAAATACTGTCGAGATGACGACACTAACAGCTAATAGGTAAGTTTGTTTTATATTTAACTTATTTTATATTTAACTAATTTTACACATCAATATAATTAGATTACATATTTAGGTTTTATTTAAAATTCCGTACACAAATTCTGTTGATAGCGCCATCTAGTAATTTAATGTAGTACTTTTTCGACAAATATTTTTACTCTTGATATTTGTACAATGAAATAACAGAGGGCTCCATCCTATTTTTTGTCTAGTACACAAAAAAATACTATTTATGCCTATACGGCTATACTTATTATTAAATACCAATGGGAAAACAGCAATACATATTTTGTTAATTTGCCTAGATACTAGCCTGCATTGTAATGGTAGGCAGCGGCCTAGCTATACCCTTGGTATAGCAAAGGTCAATGGGCAGCAGTGACACTTACCATCAAGTGTGCTGCTTGCTCATTTGCCACCATAAGCGATAAAAAAAAGAAAACAAGGCCAGAGGAGAGGATTAGCTACTACCTCACATAGTCAAGCATCATTCATTTCATTCATTCATCATCAACCTTTTCTAACTTCCTGTTTGCGGAAATTGGTTTAAAACCATATTAATAACTTTCTGAAGGAGTTCTTGGCGTATACCTACTACGGATGGTCATCGAGGGGGATAATAATTGAATATCAGGTAGTATGGGTACTTATCTTGCTGCTACTTAGAATTTTTTGACTCTGGTATTGCAAAGGTCCATAGGCTACCGTCCATTATACTTTATTATTACTGGCAGTAGCCAATAACGCTTTACCATCAGGTGTGCTGCTTGCTCGTTAACCACCATAAGCAATGAAAAATAAAATTTGTAATCGAATTAATTAATGATTGAACCTACATCTGCAGAAATGTGACCAAGTGGAATGGGTTTGGGGTTTGTATTGGTAGACAGCGGCCTAGCTATACCTTTGGTATTGCAAAGGTCCATGGGCAGCAGTGACACTTACCATCAGGTGTGCTGCCTGCTTGTTTGCCTCCATAGGCAATACAAAAAAAAAAGAAAAAAAAATTGGTGCACTTGTGTTCGTGATGTACATTTAAATTTACAAAATAGCGATTTTGTAAATTTTAAAGTTATAAACAATACTGCGCTAGTAGCTTTATTATGCTGCTTACTGCGATTTTGCAAGATTACACCGTGTAGTTTCTGGTGACTGGACCGGGGATTAGTCCAGTCGCCAGGAGCGAGACCACCGCGTGAGGACGATGCTGCGACGGCGAAAGCTGCCGGGGCATCGACTCAAGAGGAACCCGCGAGGGTAAACCGCCGACCAGCCACCGAAGACAAAGATCGGGGTCCGGTGGCCCACTCGCACGGCGAAAAGAGGCGTATAAAAAAAGACCATGTAGTCCTATCATGTATTTTATCCTATGTCCTCCTTTAAATTCTCAGTATGCACATTACGTGGGCCATATTTTTTTATAGTCCCACGCTTATATCTAGCAGGGGGTAAGCATCAGTTGTTACGATCATATTTCGATTCTAACGTTTAGTTTCATGTAAGAAGGACTAAATATATATGTCCAAATATCAAGTTTACCATAAAGAATTTTCAGAGAAAATTCTGAGAAATCCAGAAGTTCCACAGAAACGTTACTTTGTTCCGGCTAAACCTAATAAGCTAATTTGACCCTAGACCCTCATCATCAGTAGTCGCGTGGTTATAATACTGGACCAATGAGACAATGAAACAAGTAGATGATGAAATATGGGTTTCACAAATCTCTACCCACATCTTTGTAAATAAAGGTGTGAAAGACTAAATAAAAAATTCACTACATTGTCTCGTCATATAGTTTCATTATAACGTAACAGGTAAACGCACTTAACCAGTATAGCAATATAGAACAAACTTTAGTAGCAGTAGCAAATTATTTTCGTGTTCAGTTGTTATTCCCAGAGTTCAACGAGGCTTCGCTGTAGCCTCTATAAATAAATGTTCTTGTAAGCTTTATTCCATTCTGGGATTTGTCCGGTTGCATAAATATTTTGATTACTTATTTATAAACCAAAAGCTATAATTGGATTCACGTGATTTTTCTCTTTTAGTTTTAGTATGAGTGTATCTACTACCAATTTTGTGGCTTAGACATTTGTATCAATATTTACAACGTTTAATCGAAACTGTGTCAGTTTATGTTCATTAATATACATTAAGATTTTTAGTTTATTCATTAAGATTATCAACAATAGAAATAAAAATTAAATAATTATAATTTATATGACAACGTATATTCAGTATCTTTCGACGGGTTAAGAACATAAAGTGTCTCATGATATTTAAAGTTCTAGTACGATAATTAAGATCTTCGTGAAATATTGATTTTGATTGAAAGGAGCGCTAAGAATCCTTTCTTAATAGTTAGGTACTTAAAGAAATTTTTGAAGAACAAGTGATCAAGTTATTAACAATGTAAATTAAATTTGCACTCCAATATGGCTTAATAATTGTAATATAAATCAGCATCAACATCATTCTGCTTTTATCCCAATTATCTACTTGAGGTCCACGAAATATGTACTTCCATCGCAAATATTGCTTAAATTATTAGGCATAGGTTTTATAACCGACCACCTGCCTGACGTTAGCTCTCCTTGGGAATGTAATAGTTAAATAGATGGCATCAGATGGAACTGGTCCAGGTCGAAATAAAGCTCTTGGTTGTCTTTTACGACATTCACGAGCAAAGTAAGCGTTTTTAGTTTTCATAGCCGCTGTCACACAGAAATTTATTATATTGTATTATTACTGATTAGTGTTGTGTATGTTATTAGTGATAATAATATAGATATATACCGGAATATTAACTGTGAATCACCATTCTGGCATCATAAAATAGTTACGTCTTTCATTCCTCGTAATATAATCAAATATTTACACAATAAAGGAAGTAAGAATAAATTTTGTATTGTAAAACGCGTCTTATGTTTATTCGGAAGATCGGAAATGCCTACCGCGAGGAAAGCTATAACTCTTGTGAACGGCCGTTCAGTGACATTTCTATTTGCGTCTCTAGCGCCCTCTATTGGCGAGATGCCGAGATGAGCCGGCCAGTTTACTCATGTTCTATGTTAGTAAACAAAGAGTGCCACTTAGCAATTTAGACTTTTACCTTTGTATTTTAGCAAATGGTCATTCACTTTTTTCTTAACATATATTATTTAGGTAATACGGATTTCCTTCGTAGTGAGAAAAACTCTCTCTTCTGTTTAGTAACCTTTTACTACACCTACGAGCAAGAGAGGGGGTGATAAATTGTATCCGGTAATAACAAATTTGTGGTTCAAATTACTGAAATTTAGCATTTAACATGCTTGATTATTTATAAAAACTTAATTAGGAGCGAAAAATGATTGTCACATATGGGATTCGAAACGGATTTTCAATAGGTGTACCTACTATCGGAAATCCGTTTCAATCGTGCTACTACTTACACTAACGTGATTTGTTGTATGACATTCAATCTTCCCTTCATATTATATTTTTGTCTATAAATTTGTACAATTTGTAAATAATGTCGGGTGGATAGCTTACGTCTCAGTTCACGTTGGTGTAAGTGGTAGCACGATTGGAACGGATATGTTCGGTGTGGGTTCGAATCCCATACGTGACAAACATTTTTCGCTCGTAATCAAGTTTTTATAAACAATTTATGGATCGCGCAAAATATTACTGTTCATAAGAAAACCCGCTATACTTGGCATGATAAGTCGGTATATTAACCGCTACGCTGCCTGTGCAGTCGCAATTCTTTTTTTTTTGTGAAGATATTGTATTCGGTCAATGTAAAAATACGTACCACAGCTTAATAGTTATTAAGGTAGTATCGCTATCGATATTCAGATATACAACTTTGTTGCGACAATCCTTCTTTTGTTTCTACTTCATTGGTTACATTGTTGTGTGACCTATTTGACTCTTTGATTGCATGGTAACTAATTAGATAACGAATAAAATTAAGCTGATATAAATGTTTTAATATAACTAATGGTTACAAATTTATGAGTCAGTATGTTACTGCGTACGTACGCAGCGTGGTGAATTACATTGTCGCTTCCCATCTGCTTAGATGAAGACAGAGTTTAAAAAAAAATCTAATTTGTATTTAAGATATATTACCATTGCCCTATATACAATACCCTACCTCGTATATATATACCCTAACACTCGTGGGAATGCTATGAATTGTACTAAAAAAAATTAAAATTCCATATGACGGCGATGCGGCTCGCAGCCTTTCACGTCTCGTTCCCAATGAGGGCGAAAAGCGGTCTACGGAGTGCCGCTTTGCCACGCTAAATGTAGGAAGAGGAATGAAAGAGAAATTAAATGAGGTATGTCAAATGATGGATGATAAAAAGATTGATATGTCAGGATCGTGGTTTGTGGCAATCCGTAGACTCTGCCTACCCCTCTGGGAAACACGCGTGAGGCTATGTATGTATGTATATACAATCAATGAAGGCTTATAATAAAAATTTCTTATTGTGGTAGGGCCACACTGTTGATAGTTCTCTATCTACAGCCGCAGGCAGGCCCGACCGGGGTGGTACCACACTCTCGCAGAATATCGACGTATGAATGGTGGCTTTTGCCGCTGTGCTTCGTTCGGTGAGCGAGAGAGCCGGAGCCTAACTTTCCGGGTGTGTTTTCGTGTGGTGGGTTCTGGTGATGCTTGAAATTTACGGTGGTAAGGTCTTGGTTGGGGCATTGGGCGTGAGGGGCTGATATGGGGTACAGGGAGACCCGGTGGGAATGGTCACCGCCGGCCACCTGCCGGTCAGCAGGGGACCCGAGCCCAGGACTATCCCCCCTGGGAGGCTGTCCCGCCAACCGGCGAAAATCCCGTTGCGGAGTCGTCGTGCCGGAGTGGGAAACCGGAGTGGAGCCCGACGACTACGGGCGGGGGGGCACCGGGGGCCCTTCCGTGCTTCGTGTCAGCTCCTCACAAAACCCACCCTCCAACCATGTACTATGCCCCGCACCTTTTTTTTTTTGGCATCACCGGACCCCATTCCACGAAAGTACACTCCCTTCCTCTTCTTATACAAAACCCATGAAAAGGAAACACAAAAAGAGAAGGTTTTACACGGCGGTCCCTCTATCCACATTTGACGTGGACTTTTGTAACATTAGGGGTTTACACAGGAATCTCGACGCCGTCCACCAACACCTCGAGACGGCGCGGCCTGCCTTGCTCTTTTTAACGGAGACGCAGATAAGTGCCCCGGATGATATTTCGTACCTAAATTATCCAGGCTACGAGTTGGAACACTCCTTCCACCGTAAAGCTGGGGTGTGCGTGTTCATCCGGGATGACATCTGTTGTCGCCGCCTTAGGGCCCTCGAGCATGGTGACCTGTCAATTTTATGGTTACGCGTAGACTATGGAGGGTATACCCGCATCTACGCGTGCCTCTACAGGTCCCATGGCAGTGATTCAGGGTCAACTCAGTTATTCGAGAACGTTCAATGGGGGATTGACGAAATATTGGAGCAGTGTCCATCAGCGGAGGTGGTGGTTCTTGGAGACTTTAATGCTCATCATAAAGAGTGGTTGGGGTCCCGAACCACTAACCTCTTGGGTAGGCATCTCTTCAATATGGTCTCGGCCTATGGTCTCTCACAACTGGTAACACAGCCCACCCGTGTTCCAGACATTGAGAGCCATGAGCCGTCTCTACTGGATCTTCTGCTGACTACACACCAGCACGGATACCGGGTAGTGGTCGAAGCTCCTCTTGGGTCATCTGACCACTGCTTGGTCCGTAGCAAAGCCCCTATTGCGAGGCCTAATCGCTCTAAAGCGACTGGGACTCGCAGAGTCTGGCAATATAAGTCAGCAGATTGGGATAGGCTTCGCGAGTTCTACGCATCCTACCCATGGAAGCAGCTTTGCTTCGCCTCTAGGGACCCTGGCATTTGTGCGGATTGCGTTACCGATACCGTTATTACGGGGATGGAATTATTCATCCCCAACAACAAAATACCGGTCGGTGGCCGCAGCCGGCCTTGGTTTAATAAAACCTGTAGGACGGCTGCACAGCAAAAGCAGTCCGCATACCAGGCCTGGAATAGGGCCCAAAACTGTCGGGACCCAAATGTCAGGGAGGAGAAGCGAAAATTTAATGCTGCTTCTAGATCTAGTAAGAAGGCTATTGCCAGAGCCAAGGCGGAACATGTTGCCAGAATCGGCGAGCGATTGGAGAGCTATCCCGCCGGGAGTCGTGCATTCTGGTCGCTCGCCAAAGCTGCCCAAGGCAACTTCTGCCAGTCCAATCTCCCACCACTGCAGAAAAATGATGGCAGTCTAGCCCACAGTGCAAAGGAGAAGGCCGATCTTTTAGGTCAATTCTTTGCCTGTAACTCGACTTTGGACGCTGGAACCGCCACACCACCTATCATCCCGCGGTGTGAAAGCTCTCTGCCTAAAATCCGCATTACGCAGCGAGCGGTGAGGCGGGAGCTGCGGCTAATAGACGTACATAAGTCGAGCGGGCCGGATGGCATCCCTGCAGTGGTCCTGAAAACGTGCGCCCCCGAGTTGACCCCCGTCCTCACGCGCTTATACCGACTTTCCTATGATACTTGTAGGGTTCCATCTTCGTGGAAGATAGCCCATGTCCACCCGATCCCAAAAAAGGGAGACCGGTCGGACCCGTCGAATTACAGGCCGATTGCGATTACATCCTTGCTCTCCAAGATAATGGAGAAAATAATCAACCATCAGCTTCTGCAGTACCTTGAGGATCATCAGCTGATCAGTGACCGCCAATATGGGTTTCGTCATGGCCGGTCGGCTGGTGATCTTCTTGTGTACCTCACACACCGTTGGGCAGAGGCCTTGGAGGGCAAGGGTGAGGCGCTAGCGTTCAGCCTAGATATCGCGAAGGCGTTCGACAGGGTTTGGCACAGGGCCCTTCTATCGAAGCTACCATCATATGGAATCCCCGAGGGACTCTGTAATTGGATCACCAGTTTTTTGGATGGTCGGAGCATAAAAGTAGTCGTCGATGGCTCCTGCTCCGAGACCATGCACATTAATGCTGGTGTACCACAAGGCTCGGTGCTCTCCCCGACGTTGTTTATTCTGCATATCAATGACATGCTCTCCATAGAGAGTATTCGTTGCTATGCGGATGACAGCACGGGTGACGAGCGATACACCGAGCATCAGAATGTCCCTCGGAGTATGTTACAGGAAAGACGGGCTCAACTTGTGTCTGAAGTCGAGCGCTCTCTAGGGCGGGCCTCAAAATGGGGTGAACGGAATTTAGTCCAGTTCAACCCCACTAAGACACAAGTTTGCGCGTTCACTGCGAAGAAGGACCCTTTTATCATGGCGCCTCAGTTCCAAGGAGTAACTCTCCAAATCTCCGAGAGTATTGGGATCCTCGGCGTCGAGCTATCGAACAAAGTCCAGTTTGGGAGTCATTTGGAGGACAAAGCCAAATTGGCAAGCAAAAAGTTGGGCGTGCTGAGCAGGGCCAGGCGGTACTTCACGCCGAGTCAACGTCTTGTGCTATATAAAGCACAAGTTCGTCCTCACATGGAGTACTGCTCTCATCTCTGGGCAGGCGCGCCTAAATATCAGCTAGACCCACTTGACTCCCTACAAAGGCGGGCAGTTCGAATCGTCGGTGATCCCAATCTCACGGACAGACTAGAGTCGCTGGAGCGGCGGAGAGACTTTGGGTCACTCTGTGTACTCTACCGGCTCTTTCACGGAGAGTGCTCTGAGGAACTGTTTGACTTGGTACCACCGTCACCATTTTACCACCGTACCACTCGACACCGTAGCAGGGTTCATTCATTTCACCTGGAAACGATATGGTCCTCGACCGTACGTTTTCAGCGATCATTTCTCCCACGTACATGCAAGATCTGGAATGAACTACCTGCTGCTGTGTTTCCCGAGCGCTATGACATGTCCTTCTTCAAACGAGGTTTAAGAAGAGCTCTTCCTTCACGGTAGGCAGCGGCCTGGCTGTACCCCTGGTGTTGCTGGGTCCATGTGCAACAGCATTACTTACCATCAGGTGTGCTGTTTGCTCGTTTGTCACCGTAGACAAAAAAAAAAAAAAAAAAAAAAAAAAAAAAAAACACGTAGAAGGATAGGTCGGTACTTTAAGTATTTAAAAAAGTGAAGCCAAAAATCCTGTTAGTGTGCAAGCGATTACACGCACACTCCTACTATAAAATGGAACATAATGTGTAAAATCTTGTACACTACGGAACGGGCCGGCGTAGGGTGACATTTCTGACACCAATTTAGTGGCGTCAAATATTGTGCGTGGAATTGGTTTCTATGTGTTATTATTCTAAGCAATGGAGGTTTACTTCTTATTTTTATACCCCTGCACTAAGGAAGCAATGTTTGTGTTGCGGGGAACATTATGAACATAATTAACGAACACAAATTACACTCAAATACAGAGCAACAATCTATCATCATCATCATCTCAGCTCGTATATGTCCCACTGTTGGGCTCGAGCCTCCTCCATAATAGGCGGGTAATTGACCTACTATACCACGCTGGTCAGGCGTGTTGGTATAGGTTTTTGTTTCGAGTTTTCTTTCCATAGATGTTATATGCATTTTATATCCCTTAGTCGTCTCGTACGATCACCCACGGGTAAGATATGGGGTGGTGAATTGTATTCTTACTCTGTCACCACACGGAAAGCAGCAACAATCTATGGATAACGTATTCTCCTGCGTGGGAAACGAACGAGAAAGTTAGCACGGTAGGACAGAATCTTGACCACTACAGCAGTGCAGCCAATCAAGTCATATATTTACCGCTCTCCTCAACTGAATTGAATCACTCTGTTCAGGTGCAAACTGATGGAAGTATGTCATCATCATCATCTCAGCTCATAATATGTCCCACTGTTGGGCTCGAGCCTCCTCTGTAATGGGAGGGAAATTGACATACAATACCACGCTGATCAGACGTGTTGGTATAGGGTTTTATTTCGAGTTTTCTCCTGCATAGATGATATGTGCCATTTGTATTACTTAGTCGTCTATTACCATCAATCATCATCCACGGGTAAGATAGGGGTTGGTGATTTGTATTCTTACTCCGTCACCACACGGAGAATGGAAGTGTATGGCAAGGAGTTATATGATAAACACATGTAGAAAGGAATCGTATATATTAAGATATAACTTTGATAAGTTAAATTTTACAGTGTGGAGTTTCACACTGACATCTTTACCAATCTTTAGCAGTTTATTGATATTCCATTCAGCTATAGCTGCTATTTATAAATCTTTTAAATGAATATGTTAATGAAATGCCGAACGAACGCCTGGTTAAGAAGATATACAATGCGAAAGTGGAAGGATGTAGGTACCGAGGGAGACCGAGACTAACCTACCTAGACCAGATCGGTCATGTACTGAAGGAAGGTGGAGTCAAGAGTCTCCGAAACCGGCGAGCGTGTATGAAGAGAATTATGAATGTTGAGGAAGCGAGTGAAGTATGCAGAGATAGAGTTCTCTGGCACTCTGTTCTCTCTGCCTACCCTGCAAGGGATATGGCGTGATGATATGTGTGTATGTATGTATGTGTGTTAATAAAATCACCGAAGACATATAACCCTCTTGACTGTCGGTCAATGATTCTCTGATTGCGTTCACTTCAGTGTACAATAGCTTGATATGATACGCATATGAGGATATCACGTTATTGGGAGCCCCGAACTTGACTCACGACAAAGGGCTAACAAGCCATTGTTTATCATTTGTTGTGTCGCGCAGACTGACAGCACGTGTCGCTCGTGACGGGAAAACGTAGATATTAATATTAAAACGGTAATAATGCTAAGACGTTTGAATAAATAAATGATATTATTATATTAATTCAATGAGGTAATAAATGTAGACACGAATTTTACATTTTTGGAGTTTACTCCTTAAGAATCGATTTTCATATAAGGCGCCCGGTATGAGAAAAAATAGAGGAGTAAAATCTAGTGATCGAATGACCTCGTTACGTTTTTGGTGCGCAACCTATTCTGCGCACCTTTCACTTTCTGACATGAGATAATACTTCACTGAACAGTTTTAATAAATGTAAATAAAAATATATATATTATTTTTAGTCAAATGAGCTTTTTTTACGCCTGTTTTGATAATCGTACCTAATTAAGGAGTGAACTCCAGTCGTAGGTACGTCGGAGCTGACACACACACTTTTTTGGAGTTTACTCCTTAAGAATCGATTTTCATATAAGGCGCCCGGTATGAGGAAAAATAGAGGAGTAAAATCTAGTGATCGAATGACCTAGTTACGTTTTTGGTGCGCAACCTATTCTGTGCACCTTTCACTTTCTGACGTGAGATAATACTTCACTGAACAGTTTTAATAAATGTAAATAAAAATATATATATTATTTTTAGTCAAATGAGCTTTTTTTGCGCCTGTTTTGATAATCTTAAGGAGTAAACTCCAGTCATGTGTCGGAGGTGACACACACACTTTTTTTTTCTTTCCAGGTATATCAATACTTACGGCATTATTGTTAATCGTGTGCCTTCTACAGAGAAGTAAGGAGATTAGCTTCTTGCCGCACATAGAGCATATAGCACATAGGCATAGAGTTTTTACATATATACATGTCATACATATGCCATATCCCTTGCAGGGTAGGCAGAGAGAACATAGTGCCAGAGAACTCTATCCTTGCAAAGAGCTTCTTGCTTAGAGCTTTTAAATCGCAAATAAGAATTATTTATTTGTCTTATCTGTATGTATGTCCGTTTCTAAATTCCTTCATATTCATTAAAGGGCTCAATAAATGAAAAATATATGATGAATTCATTAGATCTGTCTTGGTGGCGCAAACGTCAGTAGGTGCATAAAATTAAAAAAAAATAGAGCAATGGTTATGATATATATTATTAATTAATAAACAACCTCCATTAATTTAGTGGTATAAATATACGATTACTCACAGTGCTGTTAATAATAAGAGATAAGTGAAATGTAGAAGTGTTATTGAGAAATTACGCAAAAAAATCTTTAATATTAAACAGGAACTTCAGAATTCTGTCCAACCGACGGTAATAGATTGGTCAATTGCGAGACACTATAATCTTCATGGAAAAATGTAGATGTGCCTTTTTTCTTGTCTGAGTAATGCTTTATATACGCTCCATGCCAGATTCCCGCTGCAAACCATCGTCTATTTGTTAAATTCCAACGCTGTTCCTTCCAGCTTTCTTCATTAAGTACGAGGACTGCACTATTCGCATTCATTCTTACATCCTTAACTTATTGCGATCACTTCGAGGCTTAGGCCTCTATTTCTAACGGCCTCATCTATTTTAAATGGCTTCTACTTTCCATTAAGCACGAAGATACTATTCCCTGAACCTGACTCACACTCAGAACTCATTGCATATATCCTCGTATAAAGAGCAAAAGTTGTTACATTGATCACATCGCGTTGCCCTTCTCAAGCTACTTCATTCAAGGTCGTTGTTAGATCTAGCCTGCTCCTATCTAACGAAAGACTAGAAAAGGAAAAGAAAATAAATGCACATAATCAGATTTATATTTGTATAAAGTATAATTAAATGTATAAATTTATATCTAACATATATCTCACCTCTACCTATTTAGCTAAAAATAAAAGAAAAAACATATTTTTTCTTAAATATATTTCACAAAGCACCATTTTATTCATTAGAAAAGTATTAAGAATTGAAAATTAGGTTATATAAACATAAAATTTATACATAAATTTATATTTATTTAGTTGTTTAAAAGAACTGAAATATATTAACCAGAATACCTTACAAAGGTATCTTTATCTGGTAGTTCATGCAAGCGTTTTATCTTTAGTGCGATCGTCAATTTTGTGCCGTTTATTTCCTTTTGCCTATTTAGTTACGGGTTTATAGATAATAAGCTCAGCTAGACAGCTACAATTATAGTTATTGCTTTCGATTTTGCGATATTTATACGACTAGAGTAGATTGCAATATTAACTCGTTTTATAAGTAAAAACTGATATTCATTAAAATGTTTGTTCAGAACATTTCTAATATATGTCGAGTAATTAGATATTCAAATTAGTGGAAATCTTTATATTCCTTACATGATATATCTTTTGTACATGAGTGTGATAATGAATTCATATTAAACGGCTGGAATGTTTTTGATGATTTTTTTTTGTGTTCAGGTGGATTTAAGAATGATTTAGATTACATAATTTGATCCGGTAATAGACACTAAAACCGATTTAAAGGTATTTTTTATGTTTTTAAATTTGTACAGAACTGCGTCTATTGGGTCAGCTAGTTCTTGTATGAGTATTTTTTTTTCCAAATCTCGATAATAGCTGTGATGATTTAGATATATATCTTATTATAGATAGATATCTTATACTGATATGCAGTTTCGATTTTCAAATACCATATTATCTAATAATCGTCTTTCATGAAAAGAAAACGTGATCTTACATAAAATGGTATTCTATTAACACTATATGTATAGTAATGTATGCAACGTATATAATTGAAATATTTGTATTATTGTTGTTGAACAATCTTTGCTTTTCGATTTTTTTATAAAAAATAATCATTACCGAAAAACACGATCTTCGAAAAAGTCAAGCGAAATTCTCACCTTATTTATAGTCTTAAATTACTTCATTTATGTTTAGGAGTATATTAAATTAAAAATTGTACATAATAAAATGTTAATTTTATTCACATTCACACGGAATTATAATCACAATAGTTATTCAATACTATCTATATACATTCATTAACAAATAAAGCCGTTGAAGCGGGACCATTACATGCAAAATTTCGGTTACGATTTATAACTCATTCTCCGTACATAGCTCATATACAAAGTTTTTAAATCACAAAAATATTGATTATTCAATTCTTAAGCGCCTTAATTACTTTTTATGAATTTCTTTTTTGCTGCTATTAGGACATTTCGATGTATTTGGAGGTGATATCTATATTTTCTCTGAATTTCTCATCTGAAATATACGTATTTAATCATACATTTTCAAACACCGAACAATTATCATTATTTTCATTTTTAAGACGAGGCAACTTCTATCTGGTTAGTTAGTATGTACAAATACATATAGTAAACGAGTCAACATAAAAAACTAAAATTAATTGATAATTAACAAGTTCTAGCAAGACTACTGTGATCGCATCACAGTAGTTGTTATAAAAACAATTTTTAATCATTATTAAAAATTTATCAAAAACAAAAAAAAAAGATATATGTCTATAGATAATTATATTATTTTACAAGCATTTAAAAATGAGTACTATTCAAAAAATTTTGCTCTTTGTAATTCATAAAATGAAAATATTATTTTGAGAAGCTCGTTATTATTTTATGCATGCAGTCGGTAACTGGCGAAGCAAAAGTGAATGCATTCCTTTAGGACTAAACCTGTCCTCGTTTAGAATACCGCCACTTTTTCACAAAGGTTAACAACCGGGACCATATATACCATAAGACTACTTTCCTTACCGGGAAGTACCGTGTAAGGGCCCTTGGAAACTGACGAGACCGCTTGAATGCCTTTCATGTGACTAAGGTAAACTCATGTGGAGATCATCAATTATATTGTGGTAAATTGTATAACATGTGAATTGACAGGTGATCTAACAATTGACCTAGACGTTTAATAAGAAAATTATTATTTGTATTAGGTGCTCTATTACCTACTGGCACGTCATGGTGTAACCGCAGTCCACACCGACCATTTCGACCACACCAAGCTTTTAGTGTAAAAGAAGGACAGCGTATATTTTATAATAATTATATTTTTGTTTTGAAAGGCATACTTCATATAAATTATATCGCTTGCTAAACGCTATTTTTATTATATTTTGCACTGCTCACAAATATAGATGGTGCACAAAGTTGGATAATTGTGCCTTTCGAAGCAAACGAATCTTAACCTGAAGAAAAAAGCTTAAATAACTCGTAGCTGTTTTTATCAGCATAAATAATAAGTTACCATATATTTTTTGATATTTTTTGATACCGACGCCAGTATTAGGTGTCATATCTTATGAAGTAAAAATGAATATTTTGTGAGTTCGTTATCTACGTGCTCGCGAATATTTCATTTTAGATTACGTTGAAATATTGTAGGTACCTTTGTTGAGGCAACACGAGGATTTGATCATGTTAAAACTGATTAATAAAGAGTAAAGTTAAGTACGAATATTAGCATAAAACATTGTTTCTAACATATAGGAATCTTCTTTAAATTGCTTGTAGAAGAAAACGAGCATGCAGCACACCTGGTTGGAAATGTTAGTGCCGCCCATGGACCTTTGCTGTTGCAAAGGTCTAGGGGTACAGCTGGTCGTTGCCTACCAATGAAAACCTCCTAAACCCATCTCGAAAGGACTCGGGCTTCCTTCTCTCTCACTCACCGAACGAAGCGCAACAGTACCTTACTATTGCTCAGACGTCGATTGTCTGCGCAAGTATGGTACTAACCTGGCCGAACCGGCCCGTGGCTGTAGACAGAAAACTGTCAACATTGTGGTCCTACAACTTTTAAATTTTTTTTTTTTTATATAAATTCGCTTCACTCGCTGCTACTAGTCTTCTCAACGTGGTGGTAAATAACTTGCCTGACTTAATGTCCTTCCGTGTCCATGAGCGCTGTAAAGTGTTCGAAACGTCGGGAAATTAATAATTAAATACAAACGCAATAAAATTCGTAGAAACAGTTTTATTTGAAATGTGTAATACTCGCGTAAACATTAGAAATCATTAGCATAGTCCGCGTAAAGCTGTCAAAGCCATCTGCGGTTATCAGCTAAACACAAAAAAAAATAAGAAATCATTATTGACTGTTCAAGATGGTGCAGTGATCTAAGTACTGATTTTGCATCCTCAGTATCAAGGTTCAATTCCCACACTTGACTTGTCAGATTTATAAATTGATGTTCTAAATCTGAGTAAGTATAATTTATGTTCGTTAATTGAATGTTTGTAAAATCCTCTGCGATACAAGGATTTATTTCTAGTATGAGTCTTAATTTTCTTTTATATAAATAACATCTTTTTTAAAGGTTTTGTCGTATTTAATTTTATTTTTAAAGTTAAATTAAGCAGCATTTGGGTAATTAAGTACATCCATTATCATGGGATGCTTGAGTCCATATTGTAATAGTTATTTTGTGAATTAATGAAAATTTATTCATATATATAAAATGTATTCATATATAAAAAATGTATTAATAGATATTATGTATGTGGATAGACGCAATATATCGTTTCATTTTACATAACGACATCAGATGTCATCTCTATCTTCACGCTCTTCCTATCCATGTCATGCTTCATGCAGTCCATCCATCTTTTATTTGATCTTCCCTAAAGCGTTCAACTTTCATATATAAAACTTTCCTCACAATATTACTTTTATCCCGTCTTACTTTGCTTGATTATGGACGCTGTATAAAATCTAAAACATCTTTTTGGCAGGCTAAGGTCTGAAACATACCACGTCCATTTAGTCAATGGTCACGCAAGGGGAGTATGCGACTTCATAAACCACTATATTCCCTACCCATCACCTTTGGACAGACCAATAGTACCAATTTCTTACCATCCGTAGCCAGTTCTGTATATAGTACTAATACTCAAAAATATTGATTTTAAAAATATTTAAAGCTATAAAATTTATTAGATTAATTTCAGACTATAATTTCCCATCTCATAGTGCAATAAGTGTAATGTTACCATAACTTATTTAGGGATAGGGACTGTACTTTCGAATAAGCCAATTAGGAAAGTTAGGATTGATGGTGTAGATTTAAGAGCTTGTATCAAATTTCTTGTTGAGCTGTGAGTAGAAATTTATAAAACAAGTATATTTTAACTGCATAGATGGCATAGTGGTTAATATACCTACCGACCTTCAATGCCAGTGTTATGGATTCGATTCCTACACAGAACAATACTATTTGCGATCCACAATCTGTTGTTCTGAGTCTGAGTGTAATTTGTATGCGCTAATTATATGTTCGTAAAGACCTCCGCAATTCAAGAATTATTTCCTTAGTGCAAAAAATAACTTTTCTTCTCACCAGAGTATCCTTAAAGTAATGATATCATAATAGTGCACATCAATGAATTTACTCATAATAATTATGTAACTATTTTTTGACAATATGACCTCTTATCACCGCTCGGTGACAATCTGTAGTAAATACGAAGACACCCCTCCCCATCTAGCTTTCATACAGTAAGTCATTCATATGATTGTAAATCATTTTTTGTTAACATCAATATCACGGCTCTTATACGTCCTACTGCTGGACATGACTGGCTCAAGTCTCTAAAAACTGTAAAACCTTCTCAGGCTGGTTAAATGTTGGCACTGACGACAAGTTCACGCTGCTCTGGTGGCCGGTCCAACGACGAAGGCGAGGTTCATGGGGGGGTTACGGGTGTGCGTGCTTACGCTCCTCTGTCGCCCCGGACGGAGTGGTGCGAGGAGAGCGACAACCGCAGCTCATCCCACAAAAAAAAAGGCTGGTTAAATGTTGTGGTAATATAGTTCAATTTTGAGTATTCCTGCTCTTTCATAGATGTTATACGTATATTATATCTCTTAACAAATACGTAATAAAAAGATTAATTGAAACTATGATTGTTAATAGTAAACTTAAATCGTTAGTAGAATATTGACAAATGGTTAACATTGTTTTTTTTTATTCGAACTAAGCCGCTCGCTCGTATAGTAAGCAGGGTCAGCAGCCGCATCGTGTCAAGCGTGTTTGTTTACGCATCTCTCAAGAACCATATCACTTTCGTCTATACACTCTGTCAACAAACAATTCTAACTGCTTCCAACCCTTAATTCTAAACATAAACATTGCGGTGTAGAGATGTCTTTTGGAAACATTATATGTATTAAAGGATTTTTGCTATTTTAACTGTAAATATGTGTACGAATAAATTTATTCTCTACTAGTAGTATAACCGTGAAAATTAGTGGGTTTGAAACACTGATTCACAATGAGTACTAGCTGCTGGATTTGAGTGCAATTTTGCATATAGGGTAAATAAAGACAATATTTTTTTTTATTTCTGTAAATAAGATTATATATATATATATATATATATATATATATATATATATATATATATATATATATATATATATATATCTTGAAATGAAACAGCTGCTCTTCATAGCAAAAGACAAGTCAAATTTGCATCGACTAGGTAACTAAAGTATTATGTAAAATATAAATGGCTAAGTTCTCGATATAACAATTGCGCTTCAAGTAAAGCTGTTAAGTTAATTAGAAAGTATTAATACTCAGATTACGGAGATAGATTTCAATCAGTTTCAAATCATAGCGATTTTTTCTAATAAGAAATCGTCTAGAACATAGCGTATCGGTTTCAGTTAACGATCATCTGCAGGCCTGACAGGCCCCTGTTGAAATTTCCACTTATTAAACTGCACTCTTTATGTGCTCGTAAATTATGCCTTATGAGTTCAATGCTTCGTTAAATCCACCCGTTGTTAGAGCTATGGACAATACGTGATGCTTTTAAGGGCCACGAATGAGAGCGACGAAAGATTATATGAAATGTATTCCAACATACAACATTGTTTTCAGGAAGTTTATTGTTGATTTAAAACTTAGGATAAGTGTGTTTGTGATCTTTATTATTCATGAAAGTTATTTTATTTATTATATTTAACTAGCTGATATAACAGACACTGTTCTGTACAAAATAAAAAAATGGAATTCCTTGAAATTGGACGCATATGCTAGGTGATAAATGCATTGTTTTAGTGGTATAAAATCGTTTATTTACGCCTTTTTTATATATGTAAAGATAAATTTCATAATTTATAGTGATTTGATTATTTTTACGATTACGATTTACGCTAGTGTTATTAAAATTTTAATAAACTAGGTAACATCTATTTATTTTTAATGTAACTTTGGAGATGCTAAAGCTGCTACAGAAATAACTAAAATGATTATTACTTTAATTGAGGAGTCATCGTCATCATCATTTCAGCTCATATATGTCCCACTGTTGGACTCGAGCCTCCTTCGTAATGGGAGAGAAATTGACCTACTATATCACGCTAGTCAGAGGTTTAGTCTCGAGTTTTCCTTCTCTTGCATTGATGTTATATGCGTTTTTATATCCCTTACTCGTCTTTTACTATCACCCACAGGTAAGTCAGGGTGGGGAATTGCATTAATTGATTGATTGAGCAGTAACAGACTTAAAATATATTCAACCACTAGCTCTTTCTGTATCATAATTATCTTACGAAATGAACAAGGTATGTCGGTAGGTACCATGTCAATGACTTGCTACCTAGTATAAAGACGAAAATCTCTATACCCATATTTATATAGGCGATCATGTTAATCACTTCTCTGCTGCTCTATTAAAGGATATTTGAAAACTCACAGGAAAGATAATTTCTCTATCATTAAAAATTACAATGTTATAATCAACTTTCCGTGTGGTGACGGAGTAAGAATACAATTCACTACCCCCCTATCTTATCCGTGGGTGATCGTAAGAGACGACTGCGGGATATAAAACGTTTATAACGTCTATGCCAGAAAAGGAAAACTCGAAACATAACCCTAAACCAACACGTCTGAACGCGCGCTATAGTAGGTTAACTTCCCTTCCATTACGGAGGAGACCAGAACCCAATAGTGGGACATATATGAGCTGTGATGATGATTATGAATCAACTTTTATAATTCTGCACAACAAATTGCTTCAAATTATTGATATTCCATAAAAGCGTTATGCTTAAATAAACAAAGGGCTCTTCAAATGCTTATTTTACTAGAGTGATGAACTCCTTACGTCACAGTGACAGTATAATAGCATGTTGCATTAACAAATGTATGTATATCTCCACGGTCCCTGCACTGCCGATACGCCACAGAATAAAATTCATATTTTCTCACGTTTGTAATATAAATCATGAGATATTTTTAGACTGTTCCACGAATAGTTCAATCCATTTTAACAACTGAAATAGGTTTTCAGTTGATTATTGAAATCCTCGACAACTTCCGCATTGTTTAATTTTTTTGTCACAAATTATTTTAATGACATATTCTTTTTCTTCCTCCAATACAATTTTGGTGTGTCTAACGTAATTATTATTACTGGGTTGACAGATTTTTACGTTCTTTTTATACTTTTAGGCACAGTTATAGGCGATAATTGGTTTTGCAAACAAGATATAGTATTTTTTTAATTATATGCGAAGATTTTATAATATATAATGTGTGTAGCTGTGTGGTAACGGCTACGAATACTACCAACCCTTACTTTGCTCGTGGATGTCATAAAAGACGACTAAGAGTCTTATAATGACTTGGGCCAACTCCGTCTGGTGCTGTTTGGTCAACAATTACATTCCCAAGGAGGGTTGACGTCTGGCAGGGGGCCCGTCATAAAACTATTGCCAATAACTTTTACAATATGTGCTTTGAAAGAAGAGTACATATTGTATCGACCCCAAGCAATTAGGATAAGAGTAGGCGAATAATGATGATGATATGATTTTATAATATATAATAAACAAAATTATCTAACTATTTAATGCTACTTTTTACTCAAACTAGTTCACACTATCACAAACTAAATTATATCTACGTCAAACTGATTTGTAAATAGAAAAACCAGATTAACTTAGTGAGCTGAATGAGCTCACTCATCATCATCATCATCATCACAGTCCATATATGTCCCACTGTTGGGCTCGGGCCTCCTCCGTAATGGGAGGAAAAATAACCTACTATACCACGCTGGTCAGACGTGTTGGTATAGGGTTACGGGCTTCTTTGCATAGATGTTATATGCAATTTATATCCCTTAGTCGTCTCTTACGATCACCCACGGGTAAGATAGGCGGTGGTGAATTGTATTCTTACTCATTCACCACACGAATGATGGGCTCACTCGCTTATTTATAAATCGGTTTTATACATACATACATATCATCACGCCATATCCCTTGCAGGGTAGGCAGAGAGAACAGGGTGCCAGAGAACTCTATCCTTGCATACTTCACTCGCTTCCTCAACATTCATAATTCTCTTCATACACGCTCGCCGGTTTCGGAGACTCTTGACTCCACATTCCTTCAGTACATGACCGATCTGGTCTAGGAAGGTTAGTCTCGGTCTCCCCCGGTACCTATATCCTTCCACTTTCGCATTGTATATCTTCTTAACCAGACGTTCGTTCGGCATTCTTTTCACATGTCCTAACCATCGGAGCATTCCCTTTCGCATCTTTACACCGATACTCGCTTTCATACCTACTCGCTCTCTTACGTCGTCGTTACGAATGTAAAAGGTTTATAAATCGGTTTTATAAATTTATATTAATCAATATTAATAAGATATAGAATTCTATATAGTTATAGCGCGTAGCGAATGTTTGTTACGTTCCAATGTTTATGTCACGCTTCAACGAAGTTCATACGACCCGACCGTGCAGCAAATTCTTGTGATATGGGGTGAATGGTGGAAGATAATTTATATCTTCCAATTTAAATTACAGGAACACTCGTATAGGATGCTTGGTACTGTTCTATTCTAAGGATAATTTGATTGGAGACTATGAGTTTGCATTACATATACTTACAGATCTTTTTATTGTAATAAAATGTAATTGAATGGATTTTTCTTCTTTCTTTCTTTCTTTCTTTTTTATTAAAATATTAATTTTAAAATATTGACTTAATTTTTGTTATTAAAGAGGAAAATAATCTTAATAAACACGTATCAAACATTTTAAATAATAATAATGAAATATCATATTTTTGGAATAATATAAATTTATATTTATAAGGTATCTTTTAATAAATTATCGACATTTCTATTGAGGTACATTTTAGCAATATATTTTATCCGTACACAAAAAAAAATAACCGCACTTTCCTGACTCGACACAAATATATCAACAGTTTGTTCAGCTTTATAGTGTTTGCTCTTACGAAGCCCTCCCTTGAACACAGGTAAACAAAGAACGTTTTATTTTGTATAGTTTTTTTCTGAATTTTATGGACTTTTAATAAACAGGTTGCAATGTTAATCACACTATATAGACTTTGCTTATGTATATAAATATTAGACCTTTATGATTATTAGTAAGCATGACTCTATTAAAGGTGACGCAATAGGGACTGTAACGCACCCTTCCAATGTTGTTAACAAACTTATTTTATTACTATGTAAGATGAAGTCATCAAATAAATAATTTATCAAATTTATTAAATATTAATTGTAATAATATATTAATTATTATCATTATATACGTAAGAGAGCGAGTAGGTATGAAAGCGAGTATCGGTGTAAAGATGCGAAAGGGAATGCTCCGATGGTTCGGACATGTGGAAAGAATGCCGAACAAACGTCTGGTTAAGAAGATATACAATGCGAAAGTAGAAGGATGTAGGTACCGGGGGAGACCGAGACTCACCTACCTAGACCAGATTGGTCACGTACTGAAGGAAGATGGACTCAAGAGTCTTCGAAACCGGCGAGCGTGTATAAAGAGAATTATGAATGTTGAAGAAGCGAGTGAGGTATGCAAGGATAGAGTTCTCTGGTACTCTGTTTTCTCTGTCTACCCTGCAAGGGATATGGCGTGATGATATGTATGTATGTTTTATATAAAGGCAAACTTTTCAGTACAATAAATGTAAATAAGCACTGGATTTTCTGACGCTTCCCTACCAAATGAAAATTAATATAAAAATCAAGGTATCAGTCGGGATAATATTCTTATTAGTGACAGTGTTTAAGTCGGCTCATAGAAGAGGACTACATCCCAATTTAATAATATATTATGGTTTTTCATCTTTAGCCTCATAAAACTTCCGAAGACAAAGACCGCGTTCCGCTAGCCCGCTCGCATGACGAAGAGAGGTACATGCAGGGTGGGTCTATGGGTTAATTTACTACACCACCTTTTTTTTTTTTTTTTTTTTTTTTTGCGGTGGGTTATGGACGTCGCACCCCACCAAATCGGTCCGGGGTGACGGAAGAGGCGGCGCGAAACCCCATTGACCCAACCTGCAAGCACCTCTTCTTCGCCGTGCGAGCGGGCCACCGGTACCCGATCTTTGTCTTCGGTGGCCCGCTCGGCGGTATGCCCTCTCGGGCTCCTCTCCTGTCGACGCCCCGACAGCTTTCGCCGTCGAGGCGTCGTCCTCACGCGGTGGCCTCACGTCGGGTGACCGGACAATTCCCCGGTCCGATCACCCGAAGCCCCGGTTAGGGCGGCATCAGACGCAGGTACTCGCGCCTGCGCCGCCCCGGCCGCGGGCGGCGGCCCGGGTCACGGGAATCCTCCCGGGCCCGTTCCACCGCCTTCTTCTGCGAGATGACAGCCTCGCAGAAGGCGGCGACCGCGTCCCAATTCCTGACGCTGTCGACCATCGCTCGCGCAACAGCCGGCAGCGTCAGGTCGGCACCGATGACAGCAACGAGGTCACGGCGCTGCCCGTCCCAGCCCGAACATACCTCGAGCATATGTTGCGCCGTGTCCTCGTCGCTACTGCAATGGTGGCAGGACGGAGTCCACTCCCTCCGCACGACCGTGTGCAGGTACTTGCCGAAGCAACCATGCCCCGACAAGACCTGCACCAACCGGAAAGAGAGGACTCCGTGCCGCCGCTCCATCCACTCCATCAGTACGAGCCGGAGGGCCTCAACAGTAATAACACCGTGTCTAGGCCTCTCCAGCCGCGTAGCCCAACGGGCGATGACTTCTCGGCAGGCGTCCTCGCGCCAGGTGGCTATCTCGTTGAACGATGGTTACTACACCACCCTGGCAAGATAGGTTACTATTATTACTTATAAATAAGGTTTTCTTTTGAGTTCTCCTCACCTTGCAGTGGTGTTGATCATTCGTTAAAAATGGTGGTAATTTATAATAGCACATCACTATACGACAGAGAATATCATTGTACTTGCGCTGCTGCTACTCTACATGCGTTTTAATTAGATGCGCTGTTTAAATTTCTCTTATAATTTAGAATCATAAATATTTTATTTTTGTGTCGCCACAAAAAAAATAGTATAGCAAAACGCATATAGCCATCACAATTTTGTTGTCACGAACATTTATTAATTTTATTATAGATATTGTAAATATTCAATTCTTAGCAATAATTTTGGTCCCTTGTCAGCAATATCATCTAGCAGGGGACATTACGGGCCCTATAATGATATCATATGAAAGGTAATCGTAGTTATCTATAGAAAACTGTTTACCCGCATACTGTAAATTATCTTACAGGATACTCTAGTGATTTAACGAGATAAGCCGCGAACCCTTCTGTGAGTGCATAACGTCATCCCGCTAATGCAAGGGTCCCCTCCCTAGCGCAGATGGCACCCGTGCCGTCAGTTTTTCATACGTCTTCTAGCCAGGGCTGTGCAATAATAGATTTGAATGCTTGAAGCTGTTGACAATATTTTCAAAAACTAATCTATTGTGGTATAGAATACTTAGAGTAGAGTTAAAATATTGTAAACGTTTAAAAAATAACTATATAGAGTAGTCCAGACAAAAAAAACATTTATTTTAAACGTAATTGATTTTAGTTTATAAATTTTGGATGCAAAGACTTCTAAAATGAAGCAGAAGATCTATGTATTATTTATGGGGCTCACATAAGTTGTGACACAGCCCTGAATAATATTAACATTCGCTGCATCCCGCCGCACGATCACGGATTCGGAAGGGGCGAAGGCCCTTGCGCTTTCGTCGATGGTTTTGTCTGTCGTTTGGACGCAATGGTCGCGCGTGCACGCTATCGTGCGCACGTCGCACGCGCTCGTGCCACGCTGCGCTCAACCGTCGGGAGCGCACTCCGACTGTGACAAATCGTTTTAAGGATTATTGTTTATGGTGTGCAAAGCTCGCTACATTCTATTTATAGTCTGTGTAAAGCACTTCTTATAGGAGTTGTTCAAGTTGACGAAACACGATCAGAGATCATTTTGATGTTAACATTTTATCACTTATTTGTAGTTAATTCCGAAATGGTGCTCGTTTTCTCAATACGCGTGAATCATAGCTACAGCGGGCTTAAGTTTAACTTGAAAGGATTTAATTATATCTCGTATGCATTTATCTTCTGAGTACACGTCTTGGCATCAAAATAAATGTGTGCGATATACATTTGAATAACATTAAAGTAAATTGACTATCATGCATATTAAACTTATTGGTAAACAATGCTTACTCTCACAGCATACATAGGATTTAATTATTCAAAATACTACGAAAGAACAAGTTGTTAGTACTATAAGTTCATTGACCGTATTTAACGAATTATAGTAACTATACAGTAAAGAGAAGTTTAGGAGCGCAAGACTTTCTTGGTATGGACATGTGATGAGGAGGGATAAAAGACATGTGACAAGGAGGGTTATCAATATGCTTGTGGATGGGCGTAAGAATCATGGGAGACCCAAAAAGAGGTGGATGGATTGTGTAAACGAGGATATGTGTACAAAAGTTGTGAGTGTAGATATGACGGCTGATAGAAGATTGTGGACGGCAAGAACGTGTTGTGCCGACCCCGCCTAGCGTGGGATGAGGGCAGGCAAATGATACAGTAAAGTACCTATCAATCTATATTAATATGAGGAGCCGATTTTTTTATTCAGTTATACTGCGAAAACTACTGCACCGATCGGAATAATACTTATATCATAAGATACAGCGCGTTTCGGAGAAGGTTTTAGTATATGATATGTTGGTGATTACTTATCTGGAAAGGAGGGAAGGGGGGGCGGGAGACAGCTAGTACAGTATAGTTAAAAGTTAATATTTATAGATCAATCTTATCCTTTGTCCGTTCAACTGGTTGCATATATCTTCCATCGAATAGCAGTGAAGTGTAACAGTGTTGCAATTTAAATTATTGCGATGTTGTGGAGGCTGTATGAGAGTGCGCGGGCGAGTGGAACCCGGTTATCTTGTCCTGGCTCCCGCCCACGGCTTGTCTGTATATACTGGTCCCGAGCTCACGAGACCAATAAAAAACCTAAATAAACTGCGGTACATATTAAATAAATTGTATCACATGTCCTTTTTTTATTTCATCGTATAGAAACGTTTTATTTTATGTACGCGCTGTATCATTATAGAATTAATAATGATAAGTTGCAGTTATAATGTCTAATCAATCATTGTATTGACAGTGATATATGTATATGCAATTTTATCTCTTAACATAGTACGTACATAGTTTGCTTTTAGAAATAGGTTTTAAATAGAGTACTTATAATGATGTATTACATAGAGTCAAAATATTTTATATTTCTGTCCGTAGCTTCGGCCGCGTAAAAAGTAACTTCTCCTAAGTTGAACTATTGTTCCAAGGGAACATATTATTATTAGGATAACAGTATTCTATGTGTTAATTCAGGCGTTGTTGTATCTATATATCAATTTTCATCCAAATCTATTCGACAGTTTACGCGTGATTGAGTAACAGACATCCACTTCTTCAAACTTCACATTTATAATACTAGTATGGTTGATAGCTCTTTATTATTTTAGGGTCATCCATGGTCCCACCATACGGAAAAAAAAAAAAGGGGTAGACAGATATTAAATATAATACTTCCCTGACAAATTTGATTTAGGACTATATAATAAAAGTTCTTGTTGCCATTTATCGGATAAGGTTTTGGAATCCTTGAAAATTCTGGCAATTTCCTTACAGAAAACCTAACCGTAATTTTTCCTGATCTGCACATGTCTCTATCGTCAGTGATGCATATGTTACTATTATACTACAAGACCAACGAGACAATAAATATTACCAACAAATAAATCATTCATTAGAAAATTCTCCATCTAAATCTAAAATGTTACGAACAGTCCAGTAATATATTACAAACAGTCTAGTGGTATAATATCAAAATGCTGCTCATTACAATTTCTTAACGTAACGGTAATAATAAGATGGATTAAATGAAATATTAACAAAATGTCAGCTCTTAAATATACCTAAACAAATCCTGTTACGACTGTCTAATAAAATCACAAATGTGTGTTTATAACTTTTTATTTAATGACGCTCCAACATGCTTATTTGTTAGACATAATAAAAACCTCTGAAGTACTAAAAAAAACTATAATAACTTTATGTATAATCTATAAACTTTATTATTATAAGAAATATGTAATTATTATTACAAATCTATACTTGTATATCTCTAAAAAGCATCATTTGATGCCTTACGAAGACGAAGCAAGTATATATTAATTTAATATAAGTACCCACGCGAAACGTCAAACTTGGGTTAATATATATGCTACAATTACTTTAACAAATTGTCGTATTATTTTGTTTTCTTAATAGCCTTGTTAATTAAAACTGTTCCATGACCAATTTTCACGAATAAAGCAAATAGATAAGGTACAGATGTTATATGATAATTACTTTTATATTTAAAAATATGTCCTTATCAACTGTTACTGTTAAGAACGAAAGGAAACAAACTTCACAAAACTAGCTGTGATACGTATGAAATATATTTCAATATTTATAAGCGTTATTAGAATCAATATAAAATTTTGTTATATTTATAAGGATAAATATATTTTTTTAATTTATATTTCACATACAGAAAATAATCATATATTATATAATAGATTTTTATAACATCACATTTTAATCTTGGATATTTTAATCATGATAGAGTTACATTTAGTCTGTGTATCTAGTTATTTTTCTTATTTTTGATATCACTCCTTAGTACCCAAATGATTAGGCACAGGTGTGAAATAAACAATGCTCCGCCCTTTAATATTTAGTCCCACGTAATTTTAAATTGTAGTTCCACGTAATTGGAGATGTGCTTATGTCGTACTACCATCATTAACATAATTTCAGCTGATATAAGTATCTCTGTTGGGTTCGCAA
Source organism: Lymantria monacha (assembly GCA_905163515.2). Taxonomy (NCBI): domain Eukaryota; kingdom Metazoa; phylum Arthropoda; class Insecta; order Lepidoptera; family Erebidae; genus Lymantria; species Lymantria monacha. The sequence continues at coordinate 24,522,269 of LR991082.1, forward strand.
GCCTTCTCCACAAGGAAAGGGAATCTGTTCTTCTATACCACGCTTCAGTATTGCCACGTTGAATAGCAATGCTCAATTTCTACACTAAGTAAAGTAGCATTCCAGTTATTTGTCGAAAGGATACCAACTATTAAAAAAATTGAAATATTTCTTATGATATTTCAAAAGAAATGTCGCTGTCCTTGCCTCGAATTAGACTAGAAAATCATATATATTAATATATTAATCTAGTCTTGCGCCATAGTTACATTCAGCTGTGTCTATACAATGCCAATACAACGCAGGTATCTACGCATAAAGCTGGTTTAAGCTCCATTAGAGCGTAGTGCAAACTTGATTAATCGACATGCAAGTAGTCGAGACGTATTGAAATAGAATTGCTATAGAGAAGCTATGATACGATGTGGAAGTGTTGTATACCTATGCTTGTTTAACTATAGTTGAAATAACCAAATTCTAGGATTTCTTTATTTTCCTTAAGGTGGCACGTTATGAATACATTATGTTATTACCCTTTACTTTCCCGTAGAAGTCGTAGATGATAGAAGTATTATCAGAATAATGCCACTAAACAAAATTCAACGTGACTCTATTGAGAAGGCTATAAGACCAAACGTGATCGCCAAACCGCTTGACAAGAGGTGCGAGTAGGTATAGCATTTTAGGTATCGCCTTTGTCTAAAGGTGAAAGACGTCAGACTTATGAAAGAAAATCAATTGATTTTTTAACAACAAACACGCTTTATGCTGACTACCTAGTTCTTATTGCATACGTGTTTAAAAATTGTTACTTCATTAACTCGCGACTTATCATGGAAAGATTTTATAGTTAAATAAAAATAATAAATATTAGAGGGGTAACGACTTGGTTGTATCCCTCGTATTTCTAAGGTTCTTCAGCGGCAGACACATATCGTAGGTTCAGAGGTAGCTTGTTGTACTTTACTTTTTTTATTTAAAGGCACTCAGAATCTTTGTATTGTTGAGCGACTTTAAAAACATATAATTCATTATCACCATCATCATCGTCATAGCCCATATAAGTCCCACTGTTGGGCTCGGGCCTCCTCCGTAATGGGAGGAACCTACTATACCGCGCTGGTCAGATGTGTTGGTACAGGGTTTTATTTCGAGTTTTCTTCTCTTGCATCGATGTTATATGCGTTTTATATCCCTTAGTCGTCTCCTACGATCACCCACGGGTAAGATATGGGGTGGTGAATTGTATTCTTAATCCGTCACCACACGGATGGCGAAACATATAATAGGCGTACATTAATTACACCTCAACTAGATTATAAAGAATTTATAAATTAATTTATTAATAAATTGACAGATTTTGTTACTAAGCCTATATTCAACTTATTGAGTAAAAGAAATAAATTAAAAATTTTAAATATTTATATAATTTTAAGTAATGCATAAATAATTACAGTAGTTTATAAAACCCGATTACGAAGCGAAAAATGATGTCACAAGCGGGATTCGAACCCGCGCCTATTGGGATTCCGGCCCAATCGTGCTGCCACTACACCACCGTGACTTATTGTAGGACATGCATTTTAATTACAGTAGTTCATTTTTTTACTTCAATTTTAAATTGCTTACAAATATTAACTTTTCTCTCAAATTTATTACGGTCTTTGCGGCTAAATTTTAACTGTTTTAACTTTATATTGAACGCAAAGTACCTACGCAAGCGTGCCTGCTCCGATAAAAAAAATAAACAACGTTGATGGTTTTTAAACTTACCAACTACTTATAAGTAACATTCCGTGTTATATGAAAGAGACTGAATGATCATAAAAATGTTATTTCTGTGACATGGCTGCGGTTCACGCTATGTTTTGGTAAACATTACCGACCGCGACCTGGCGACTAAATACTCGTTTGCTCTGGAGTACTTTAGTCAATGCGAGCTGGCTTTCTAATTACTAAGAACATTCAACTCGGGACGTTTTTAAACGCTAGGAGTTTTGTTTTAAAACTACTGCTACTAATAATCCTAATATATTTTTTACTGATGTATTAGTGCTAGATTTTATACAGAATTAATTGTAAAACTGAAAGTTATCAGACTTAAACCCACATCTATGAAAATGAGGATGAAGAATGAAGTCACAGTTGGACGCATAGTGGTAGTAAATAATTATTCGATCACATTGTTCCGTAATTAATTTAATAATTACAGTAGTGCTTCTTAAAAAAAAACGATTAATTCAAAAATTGCCATTAAGTTTCTTATAGAAAAAAAAATTTAAAATTTATCCTGACTGGAATTCGTGATTTCTATAGAAAATGTTTGTTCGTTATAAACGTGTGTTTATCGCAAACCGGTTCGATACAAGTCTGTGGGCGAATACTTGATGCAGTTCACTGCAATGCAACACCGGAAAACAAAAACTTCGTCGCGAGAGAGACAAATATTTGGAATATTTAGCACATTTATGGTTTCTTGTTGACTCAGAATCGTATTGGTAGGTCAAAGGTGAAGTATCTCCTGATTATAATTCAATTTTATGAATACAATTATTATTTAAAATAAGAAAGTTACGTTGTTTTTCTACCGTCGAACAGTAGTTAGGCGATATCTTTTTTATATTTATCTGTTAACTTATATTAACTTATTAGAATAGGATTAGTGTTAGAATATTTTGAATAAAATATTTTACGATAACATGAACGAACGTGAAGTGAAGAGAAGATCATAACGTGAAGAGCTTTGGCTTCTAGCCAAAGCTCTTCACAATTTTTTCTTCTAATAGTTTAATTGGCTACATAATAATGTACTTTACTTTTATGGAAGTTTATTGGATTTAAAATTGTCACGCATTCGACATAAACCTCCAAATTTAACCACGATTAGTGCATTCGAGACAATACCAACCAAAATAATAATAATAAAATGTACGTTAAAATGGTCATCAGAATAATTTTACGAGGTGAGGGTGTATTTAATCGAAACTATTCAAAAGGTTTGTTAATTTTTTTGTTAGAGAATTTACGTATCATACGTGATTATTACAAAATTCTAATACGACGTTCTTTTAATATTTGTTTGGTATGGGGAGATAGAAGGGGCCAGTCTCCCCTAAAGAATCTGCACTCCCGGCTGTCGGGCACAACAATAGTTCACATGGAATCGATAATAGTCCAACGACGAACTATCGAGCACCCCTGTGTGTGATTCGATAACATGCGCGTGCTCTGTTTTAGACACATTTATTTTACCCCATATAATTACTATATATGTATTTCATTACGTAATGTTCGTATATATATTACGAAATGATTATCTTTGAAATTTATTTTCGGCGGTTCTAGTTTAGTATGTGTGAATTTACTATAGTAATTTTGCTAATATTATATATGTGAAAGTTTGTGAAGATATTTAGATTTTTGTTATCCCATCACGCGTAAACTATTGAACAGATTTTGATTAAAGTTTGTATACAGATAGACCATTTTCTGGACTAACATATTTTTTTCTGGATGAACACATAATTTTATCCTGGTAATGTGTTCTCTTAATATTTTAGAAAAAATACATTTTATCCGGGCGCAGCCGCGAGCAGAAACTAGTATCCACTTGTATATCACTAATATCACTTGTACAATACTATGTTATGCTACTAACTTAACACATTCTAAGCATGTTTTACACATGCAATGTGCATATTCTCAAAAATAATGGAAAGATACCAGGAATTCATATGATAAATGGATTACCGGTATCAGTCCTTTTCTTTATCTTATTAATATTTTTTTTAAATAATGCATTTATTTAAAAATTTATTTAAACCATGAATGAGAATAATGAATTTATTTATTTCAATTATATTATAGTGCTTTTTGTACTATATCTTAGCTTCAATCCCACTATTCACAGGAGATTAATTAAATTTTTAATTACGTGCATACTTAAAACTCATCAAAACCTTTCTGGTAAAAGAAAGGTTTTGAGGAGTTCAAAGTAAGGATGACTTTATTATTAATTCGAAGGCAATATTGCTCTTTCTAAAATAAAACAAAATCTCCAAATTAAATGAGTATTTCACGTCTATTGTTATCATCGATCGTGAATGCTTATTGTATTTCATGTCATGACTATTATTAATATTAAGAGGTATCTTATTGTTACGTCGCATTTTGCTATCTCTATTTATTTATTAATCTGAAAGATATTTACATACATACATACATATCATCACGCCATATCCCTTGCAGGGTAGGCAGAGAGAACAAAGTGCCAGAGAACTCTATCCTTGCATACTTCACTCGCTTCCTCAACCTTCATAATTCTCTCCATACACGCTCGCCGGTTTCGGAGACTCTTGATTCCACCTTCCTTCAGTACATGACGAATCTGTTCTAGGTAGGTTAGTCTCGATCTCCCCCGGTACCTACATCCTTTCAAAGATATTTATTTTTCAATTAACTAAAGTTATTTGCAAACTATGTTTATATTGTTATGTCTCACGCTTTTTATTTTCAAACAATAAATTGTAGATAGGGAACACTCTTGAAGCAACTCAAAACTTACAAACTTCTTAAGTTTTTCGCTTGCGTTGAATGACACTGAAAAAGACAGGGGTGGCACGGGCATGTAATAAATCTGACTTAGTGTCATGAACAGGCAACTTGTGCCCACAGGTGCCCATTGTTATCCTAATGAAAATATATTGCACCTACATTTCCTGCGTTTCTGTTAAATCTCAACCTAAATTTTTCTTTTATAAATACATTACTATTGTTGTAAAATAATTAATTTGATTACTATAGCTGGTTAATGTTAGTACTTGAAGGATAGCTGCATTTTAGAACAATGTAGTTTAGTTATAGTAGTTAGTATAGCAAGGATAGAGTTCTCTGGCACTCTGTTCTCTCCGCCTACCCTGCAAGGGATATGGCGTGATGGTATGTATGTATTTATGTTTGTATGTATGTAGTTATAGTTAACATTGATTGAAAAAAAAACAATACATTTCACTGTTGCCTTGTTAAAACAAATTCAATCTATTTATTTTAATAATGGTAGGACCACGCGGTATACAGTTCTTGGTCTACATCCGCCCGGGGTAGTACCACACTCTCGCAGAAGATCGACGTTTGAGTAATTACAATGTGCTATTGCGCTTCGTTCGGTGAGCGAGAGAGCCGGAAGCCCAACTGGGGTGGTTTTGAGGTTTATATTTGTAGGCAGCGGCCTAGCTGTGAGAGCCGCTTTGGTATTGCAAAGGTCCATGGGCGGCAGTGACACTTACCATTAGGTGTGCTGTTTGCTCGTTTGCCCCCCATAAGCATTAAAAAAAATTAGAAATAAAATTGTACTCCAGCTTTAACTTTATGCTTAAAGAGACACGGATGATTGATGATGATGCTAAATCGTATTATTGACATATCGATGAAACTTTGGTTAGAAACGTTAAATTTCAAATTTTAATCGTATTTAGAGTAGTTATATATGAAATTAATGTTTGTGTATTCGTTATCTATGAACGGTTCGTTTGTCTGATTGATTTGAAGCTCAATGCAATTGTTAGGAGCACGATCGTGATCTATCTCAATCTCTATAGTTTAGTTCTGTATTGAGTTTAGCATTTTTGATTCCCGTACCGTTCTTTGTGCGATCTACAATACATTATATATTTTTAAAGGCTCTCACACTTTAAAGATTCGTTATTTAGCCCCGTTCATATGATATTAGAAAACAACCTTTAAAAATCAACTCTGACATTAAGTAAGCAAAAATTATTCAAATATGAAATTACATACATACATACATATCATCACGCCATATCCCTTGCAGGGTAGGCAGAGAGAACAGAGTGCCAGAGAACTCTATCTTTGCATACTTCACTCGCTTCCTCAACATTCACAATTCTCTTCATACACGCTCGCCGGTTTCGGAGACTCTTGACTCCACCTTCCTTCAGTACATGACCGGTCTGATTCAAGGCTGCTATATAAAAATGATGTAAAGTGAAGCACATTTCTCTGATATTCTACAAACGTCCAGTAGAACGTTTCTGAATATCATTCTTTCTTTAACGAAACTGCAGTATTCATTAAATGTTAGCGGTAGGGCGACAGTTTTCTGTTTTGTCATATAATACAATAGTTACACCATTGCCTCGCGACTTATCGTTGAAACATTTTATAGTAATCTTAATGTTGGTAAGACCACGCTGTGAACAGTTCTCTGTCTACAGCCGCGGGCCGGTCCGTCCGGGGTAGTACCACACTCTCGCAGAAGATCGACGTCTGAGTAATAGCAATGTGCTATTGCGCTTCGTTCGGTGAGCGAGAGAGCCGGAAGCCTAACTGGGGTGGGTTCCGGGTTGTATTGGTAGGCAGCGGCCTAGCTATACCATTGGTAAAGGTCCATGGGCGGCAGTGACACTTACCATCAGGTGTGCTGTCTGCTCGTTTGCCGCCATAAGTAATAAAAAAAAAAAAAAAAAAAAAAATTGGCGCCTGAGCAGTGTCAATGTGCTGTTGCGCTTTGTTCAGTGAGCGTGAGAGCCGGAAGCACAATTTTCTAGGTGGGTTTTGCTTGGTAGGCATTGGCCTAGTTGTACCCCCTGGTATTGGGCCCCTGGTGTGCTGCTTGCTCATTTGTTACCATAAGCAATAATAATAATGGTTCTATAAGCCTGTCTATCTTATGACAAAAATCAAAAGTGTGAATTGCAACTAGATTTGCAGAGAAGAATAAATGAAATTATAATTCACTTCGTATCTATTAATGGCATGATTGCACTTATAGTTTATGCATATTGAAGATTTCTATTTTCTTCACCTAACCCAGTTTGCTTTATTAGTTCTCAGTATGGTGAAATCATGTTCCCATTTAAGTTTCCCAAATGACCGGGTATCGTCCCTACGGCAAATCCGATGTAAACGATTCGACAAAATTATTGTTCTTTTTAATGATATGGGAAACATAAGTTTATTTTTATTATATTTCAACGAAAATACATATTTATATAATATATATGGACATAAATTAACATGATAAAGTAAGTACTTTGAGTAGAAAAATAAAATTAATTAAAATCTACAAAAATCAAAATGTACTTTCTTCTTTTTTTTTCTTCTACAAATGACTTTGTAAAAGAACAACATACTAAATAAGGAACAAATCCGTATAACACAGGCGACTTTAATGAATATAAGATTACTGATTACAAAATAACAACCAAACTCTTTACAACCTTTTGAGAATAATAAAAAGAATAATTCTACTTATATACATGTAAATGGAAATTGCATCTAAAACCCTCAACATTGGAGATCACCGCATAGACTACTTTGCTACTTATGCCAAGAAACCATAATAAAAGTTTACATTCATTTTTCTGAATGTTTTTACAGTAATATCATATTTTACTGTAATATAAAATGTAAAAATAAATGCCTGGAAAAGTATGAACTACAATATTAATATATTTCGCGAAAGCCCTGTGAAGGTATTTGCTGAGATTTTTCACATTGGAATTTCACACAAAAGGCTTTATATTATTAACAGCACTCAGATGATATTAAAGGCTGATTTTGCTGCGTAGGGTTTGGTGCAATACAGAGCAGAGAACGTTTTAATATAAATACTTTTTCTTCTAAGTATACAGATTGCAAGTGAGAAAAAAATTAAAGAGAATAATAACTTATCTAACAGATAGTTATATCGTTAGATAAGTTATTATAAAGGGGTCTACGCGTGAATGTTAGCAAAACCAAAATAATGGTCTTTGAAAGAGATGAAGCCAGAACAGATGTAAGAGTAACAATAGGTAATGATGTACTAGAGCAAGTGGATGAATTTGTATATCTTGGATGTGGATTTAGCCGAGATGGAAGGTACACCACTGATAAATAGCGAAGAGTGAATGCGGGAAATAGAGTGAACGGAGCGTTGGGGCAACTTCTTGGTAGCCACCACCTCAGCCAGAAGGCACGTGTAGCAATACATAACGCAGTGCTTGTCCCAACGTTACTGTATGGAAGCGAGAGTTGGGTATGCAGAAAAGAGCATGAAAGTAAAATTAATGCGTCCGAAATGTGATCTCTACGGAAAATCTGTGGAGTTAGGCTGACCGATCGCATTAGTAACGACGACGTAAGAGAGCGAGTAGGTATGAAAGAGAGTATTGGTGTAAAGATTCGAAAGGGAATGCTCCGATAGTTCGGACATGTGGAAAGAATGCCGAAGGAACGGCTGGTTAAGAAGATATACAATGCGAAAGTGGAAGGATGTAAGTACCGGGGGAGACCGAGACTAACCTACCTAGATCAGATTGGTCACGTATTGAAAGAAGGTGGAGTCAAGAGTCTCCGAAACCGGCGAGCGTGTATGAAGAGAATTATGAATGTTGAGGCAGCGAGTGAAGTATGCAAGAATAGAGTTCTCTGGCACTCTGTTCTCTCTGCCTACCTTGCAAGGGATATGGCGTGATTATATGTATGTATATGTATTTAAATATTATGTTTTCTGACTTTCTTTGCCAGATCATTTCTTGTGTGGCGGCGGTCGGATGGTATAGTACCATATTAGTAATATCAGATTTAAATTTGTAAACTGTCATAGTAACTAACTAGTAACTTATACCATTAATTTAATGCTTAATAATAACTGACCATAAACAATATAAATTTTATATATAATTACTTTGTTTTCCTGCTACAAATCAACTTGCATCAAGAATGTGAGTCAAAATTTAATAAATAAATAATATACCCACTATAGGGTAGAAAAGAACCTTAGAAATAACGGTGACTTGTTGGATATGAAATACTCTGGTCGTACCCTGTCGTGATAAGGAACGTTAATAAGTATTTTAAACATCAACTTAGGAAAAATTAAAGAAATGCAATATAATCCGTAAAAAATGTTTCGATCAAAAGAGAATATCATTATATGAGAACTAAAGGAATACATAATATTTGAACTATTTTGTTACTCTCTTCGCTATTTCGTTTATCCATCGATGCAAATCTGTATTAAACCAGTATGAAACAAATATTGATCAGCTAATTTATTCCCAAAACTCTGTGACATTTAAATATTTACTCATTATGTGATTATTAGATAATATTTGACATACCTGAAAGATTGTACGATTTATATTACCCAATATTATGCAGTACGCGCTTGCGCTTTTGTATTAAAACGTAAAGCCACGTACATTGCCCCAACACACGCCCCTATCCGCGTCTCACAAACAAACACCCTGTTTATAGCCAGCCATTGTATGGGCTTAATTAATTTGCTTTTATGTGAGCAGTCTTCGCATTTTCGTTGAATCACCATTCGTGAAATATTTTCGCCACTTTTAATGTCTCTACAATGAATCTGGAATTTTCTCATTGTAACGTTGTTTCTGTTATTAATTATCTTCTGCAAAACCGAAAAATGATATAATACAAATATAATGCTCCTATATCATTTAAGATTACAGGGTCTACTATGTACAAACATTTTTAAATTGGCGAAATAAATATTAGTAACACGATATTTTAAGATTATTTATTATTATTATTAGGCTGATAAGAGATTAACTTTAATTATTTTTTAACTAATGTCAACTTTGGAATATCTTTAAAGCATTAAATAATTATATATTATACTAGCGACCCTCCCTCGCTTCGCTTCGGTTACGTCTACTTTCACGACATAGAATTCCTCTCGGAGAAGGAATTTCTTAAAATCCTATTTTATCTGACCTTTACAGAGCAGAAAGAAAGTCCACACTAAATTCCAAGTCTGTAGGGGCAGTATTGGAAAATGTAGATTTTTTGGGTTAACACCTACGCAATCCGCTTTAGGGGTGAAATTTTCAAAAAGGCGTTCTTAGTTAATCTGTGTATTGTAACAAAAATATGTCTACCGAAATTCAAGTCTGTAGGAGATATGTTTAAAAAATGTGATTTCTACACACCAGCAATTCCCTTTACGGGTGAAATTTAGGTAAAATCCATTCTTAGCTGACCTATAAACACCGTACTAATATAGTGCGGTGATATTCGAGACATTTCAATGTTAAAAAGTATTTGCATTGTACCAAACGTTTATGTGACAATAACCTTTTTAGAGTTCCATACCCAAAAGATAAAACAGGACCCTATTACTAAGACTTCGCTGTCCATCCGTTACTTCGCCTGTCTCTCACCAGGTTGCTCTCATGAACTGTGATAATTGGACAGTTGAAATTTTCACAGATGATGAATTTCTTTTGCCGCTACAACAAATACTAAAAAACAATAAAAAATAAATATTTAAGGGGGCTCCCACACAACAAAAGTAATCTTTTTGCTTGTTTTTGCTCAATATTGATAACAAAAATAGGTAGACGTTTGAAATATGCTCAGAATATTTAGTAATATATTCACTTTAGAAATAAATAATTAATATAAATTAAACAAATAGAGAATTTAAGAGGGGCTTCCATACAACAAACATGATTATTTTGCCATTTATAGATAATGGTACGGAACCCTTCGTGCGCGACTCCGAGTCGCTGTTGGCCGGTTTTTGAATATAATCGAATTGAGTTTTCAAACATGTGTCAAAATAAAATGTCTTTTAAATCAAAATAACTAAGAAGTATTGATATCAACTTTAAAGCAAATCACCTCTAAAATAACTTTCCACCCCTTTTTAACCCAGTTAGGAGATAAATCTCAATAAAATATGAATCACATCTTTCATCAATTCTGTTAAAGAATGTTTATGCAAAATTTGAAATAGATGGACCAAGGAATCACGTTGCCTCATACAAACTTAGCCCTGATTTTTCACCCTCTTAGAGATATAATTTCGTAAAATCCGTTCTTAGCTGATCTCTACTCGGCGAAAGAAATATTCCTACCAAATTTAAGGTTTGTAGGCCTTATGATCCCGACTCTGTGGGACATCGGGTACGACTGGGCGTTGAGAGGGAGTCTCCCCCCCGGGCTGAGCGTTATTTGCTATGCTGACGACACGCTCGTCACAGCCCGGGGCAGGACATTCGAAGAGGCGGCGAGCCTGGCCACTCTCGGCACCGAGGAGATGGTCAGGCGAATCGAGGCGCTGGGGCTCAGGGTGGCCCTAAACAAGACGGAGGCCCTGCTATTCCATGGGCCCCGTGTTAGGCTGCCCATTGGCGCCTCGTTAGTCGTCAACTCCATCCACATCAGTATCCAGGCCCATATGAGGTACTTGGGTCTGGTGCTCGACGGGCGATGGTGGTTCCGGGAGCATTTTCGCCAAATTGCTCCCCGGCTGATCGGCGCGGCGTCCGCCCTTTCTCGGCTCATGCCGAATGTGGGCGGACCCAGTTTCGAGGGCCGACGGCTGTATGCGGGGGTGATCCGCTCAATGGCCATGTACGGCGCACCCGTGTGGGCGAGGGCTCTGAACGCCCAGCTCAGGGCGGTGCTGTGGAGGCCACAGCGAGCCATGGCGGTCAGAGCCATTCGCGGGTACCGCACGGTGTCGACAGAGGCGGCGTGCCTATTGGCCGGGACACCCCCGTGGGACCTAGAGGCGGAGATGCTCTCCGACCTCTACCGGCGGGTTGCCTCAATGCGCGAAGAGGGTGGCTCCCCATCGTTTAACGAGATAGCCACCTGGCGCGAGGACGCCCGCCGAGAAGTCATCGCCCGCTGGGCTACGCGGCTGGAGAGGCCTAGACACGGTGTTTTTACCGTTGAGGCTCTCCGGCCCGTACTGATGGAGTGGATGGAGCGGCGGCACGGAGTCCTCTCTTTCCGGTTGGTGCAGGTCTTGTCGGGGCATGGTTGCTTCGGCAAGTACCTGCACACGGTCGTGCGGAGGGAGTTGACTCCGTCCTGCCACCATTGTAGTAGCGACGAGGACACGGCGCAACATACGCTCGAGGTATGTTCGGGCTGGGACGGGCAGCGCCGTGACCTCGTCGCTGTCATCGGTGCCGACCTGACGCTGCCGGCTGTTGCGCGAGCGATGGTCGACAGCGTCAGGAATTGGGACGCGGTCGCCGCCTTCTGCGAGGCTGTCATCTCGCAGAAGGAGGCGGCGGAACGGGCCCGGGAGGATTCCCGTGACCCGGGCCGCCGCTCGCGGCCGGGGCGGCGCAGGCGCGAGTACCTGCGTCTGATGCCGCCCTAACCGAGGCTTCGGGTGATCGGACCGGGGAATTGTCCGGTCACCCGACGTGAGGCCACCGCGTGAAGACGACGCCTCGACGGCGAAAGCTGTCGGGGCGTCGACAGGAGAGGAGCCCGAGAGGGCATACCGCCGAGCGGGCCACCGAAGACAAAGATCGGGTACCGGTGGCCCGCTCACACGGCGAAGAAGAGGTGCTTGCAGGGTGGGTCAATGGGGTTGCGCGCCGCCTCTTCCGTCACCCCGGGCCGATTTGGCGGGGTGCGACGTCCATAGCCCACCGCAAAAAAAAAAAAAAAAAAAAAAAAAAAAAAAGGCCTTATGATCCCAGAAATATAGTGATGAGTCAATACATAGGTGGAAATCTCTTATGAAAAATGACAAAATGACAAAGTCAGTCTGTCTTCAAAAATGACAAAGTTTCATAAAAAATCTTGCAGCCCCTATTCCACTTCCTAAGGGGAGAATTTCCAAAAATGCTGAAATAGGTACAATTTTGATTAATATTATATAGCGAATAACAAATTTTCAGGTATCTAACTTCAAAACTGACGAAGTTCCATACAAAGTTGCATGTCCTATTTTTCACCCTTAGAGGAAAAATTTCAAAAAAAGCTGAAACACGTATTTATTTATTTAATATTAAATTTTTAAAAACTAATTTTCAGAGATTTAACTTCAAAACTGACGAAGTTTCATACAAACTTGCATCTCCTATTTTTTACCCTTAGGGGCGAAATTTCCAAAAATGCTGAAACAGAACTTTGTTTATTTAATATTAAATAGGCAAATACAAATTTTAACGGTTCTAACATCTAAAATGACAAAGTTTCATAAAAAAATTGCAACCCCTATTCCACTCCCTTAGGGGAGAATTTCCCAAAATGCTGAGACAGGTAAATTTTTATTTAACATTATATAGCTAATAAAAAAATTCAGGGATCTAACTTCAAAATTGACGAAGTTTCATACAAACTTTCAATCCCTTACTTTTCACCCTTTTAGGAGAAATTTTCAATAATGTTGAATTAGGTTTTTTTTTATTTAATATTAAATAGACGAATACAAAGTTTCACGAATCTATCTTTAAAACTGACGAAGTTAGATACAAACTTGCAACCCCTATTTTCCACCCTTAGAGGAGAAATTTCCAAAAATCCCTTGTTAGTGAGCGCCTACAATATAAAAGGCAGCAACTGTCAAAATTTCATGTAATTGCCCCCAGCGGTTTAGGCTGTGCGATGATGAATCAGTCAATCAGGACAAGCTCTTTTATATATATATAGATAATAACATAAACGAAGGTATTTGTGAATTTACTGAATATTGATAAAAAAAGCATAAGTGAAAAATTGCGTAAATCTATCGAAAATAAATTAAACATTATTCATAATATATTCAATTTTATTTTCTTTTGAAAACTTAATTAGCTGTTATATTTTTATTTTTAACCGACTTCAAAAAGGAGGAGGTTCTATGTTTCATTTCAACTATTGACACAAGATTTGAACCTAAATGAATTGAATAAGAAGTACTTAAAACATATAAAACTGGATATAACAATTAATAATTAAAAAATAAATAGCAATCGACTAAAATAGAGAGCAATTAAAGAACGACGTCGTACATCTATTTTCACACGTGTAGTACATTGGACTTGAATTATTTATCACATGAACATCTTTACATCTACGCTAGAGTGTATCCAGCAGTCATTAATATAAATATGATTCATTGTCATGTTCTTAAAAACGATTGATTTAGCTACCTCTATTAATAACTGTTAATTTGTTTCTTTTTTTAATTGCTCTAAGAATGGCTCGAAGTGTGAAGTATTCCCGGCTTTCTTATAGTAGTTATGGTTAGATACAAATGAGGTGCTGAAGCTTTTATACGAAGACTAAAAATAGATACAATATCTGTTTTACTGTTTTTTATTTAGTCTTTTTTCTCAGAAAGACATTTAAAATAATATTTGTAAAATAACAAAAAACGAGTAAATGCTGGTAATAAAGTGAATGGGGCATTGTACGCTTTTATGAAAAGTAGGAATGTATCTAACAAGGCACGCCTAGCTGTACATAAGGGAGTATTAGTTCCCACTCTTATGTATGGCAGTGAAAGCTGGATTTGGCAGGGAAGACATGAAAGTAGCATAAATGCTGTAGAGATGAGAGCTCTTCGTAGTATGTGTGGTGTAAGTCTGAAAGATAAAATTAGGAATAGTGTTATAAGAGAGCGCTGCGGTATGAATGAAGAAGTAGTGACAAAGATAAAAAAGGGTATGCTGAGGTGGTTCGGACACGTGGAAAGAATGAGTGAAGAAAGGTTGACTAAACAAGTATACAAAGCGAGTGTGAGTGGGACGATTACAAGGGGAAGACCACGTCGTACTTTCCTGGATCAAATCGAAGATGTGTTAGTGAAAGGTCAGATTAAGAGTACGCGTAATCGTAGAGCATGCATGAAGACTGTGATGAGTGTGAATGAAGCGATGGAGGTATGTCAGGATCGTGGTTTGTGGCAATCCGTAGTCTCTGCCTACCCCTCAGGGAAACAGGCGTGAGGCTATGTATGTATGTATGTATGTATGTATTTGTAAAATAATATTTATGAAATGTTAACTGCTTAAGCATTTTATTTGATAATCTATAATTATGATTGGCGAATTGTCTTTAAAGAAAGTAATACTGTAGATTTTTTGTCATTTGAATATAATTTTTTCCCGTATCGTAAAATTTTAAAATATCAGTTACTTACATTATTTATGCGCGTTTTAGAACTTAATAGATATAATAAAATAGAAAGAATAATTTATATAAATAGAAACAGTAAAACTTAATAGATTAAAAAAATTAAATTAAAGCAGTACATCATTGAATTAATGTTTCACCATTTATCCTAACCGCACGTTTAGCTTTGGTGGAATTATTACGCTATTCTAAATATCAGTTCGTTGACAATGTTCGTATGATGACGTGTTAAGAATACAATAAGTTATCAGATCCCTTACTTTCTAATAGGAGTCGTAAAAACAGCTTCAGAGATCACCATAGATGAAGGAGCAGCAGCACTCTTGAATACTTATAAAATCAACTGCGTGCGACCATAAATATGCCTTGATCCGTTTGGAGGAAAACCTATGTCCAACATTTGACGGCGACAGGCTGAAAGGAATATTTTTATTGGCCGTACCTTAAAATATTAAGTTTACTAAATTTGACAAAATGATTTTGATCATTTCAATTATTGATCATAAATATAAAAATATTTGTTTAATGTAAAAACAATCTGGAATCATCATTTTAATAACTTTGGGTATGGTTTTATAGCTCAAGTACCTCGATACCTAAAAGTGATCATGATCACCTTCAGGGAATTTCGGGTGTCTATTACGCTTTTTTTTATTGCTTATGGTGGCAAACGAGTAGACAGCACACCTGATGGTAAGAGTCACTGCCGCCCATAGACCTTTGCAATACCAAGTGTATAGCTAAGCCGCTGCCTATCAACACAAACCCCAAACCCACCCCAGTTAGGCTTCCGGCTCTCTCGCTCACCGAACAAAGCACAATAGCACATTGCCATTACTCGAACGTCGATTTTCTGCGAGAGTGTGACTACCTCGGACGGACTGGCCCACGGCTGTAGACAGAGAACTGTTTAGTTCCACCACTAAGATCGTTATTTAGTTACGTAGATAAATTGACTTAGAAATATCAATAACATACATAATAGATACACGTATAATTACCTAATTGGTTTTGATAGCATCTGAGTTAATTAAACGATCGGTATTAAACAAATATGAAAATGACTTTGATATAAAAATCAATAGCACTTATTACCTACTTATTAACGAAATTCTATTTCAGTGAAATAATAAATAGAAAATCATTAACACGAAATGGAAAATATGAGGCATTTCAGTTAATTTATAATCTTACATAAACTGTTATTTTGTTAACGATACTTAAGTGTTTTAAGTCCTTGTTGTCTGAAGTAGGTACTTATTTGTTGCGTGTTGTTGGTAATTAACCGTCTCTTGAAATCGTTATACTGACGGTCATTAGCTTAAAAATAAAATATACGAAAAGCCGTATAACTACGTAATCAAATGTAAAAAGATTTTCTATAATTTCTGTAAAGTTGTAAACATTCTATTCAATAACAGTTGAGAAAAATTATTGAAAAGACTAAATATATATGTTTGTTTAATGTGTCTCTTTTGGATAAATATATTTTTTATAAGAAAATCGTATATAACGCTCGTCCTAAGATAATAAAAATTAAGGAATTAAAATCTGGTATATAAATATAAATCTTTTAGGGTGGGCTACGGTCAGCGCACCCCTCGCACCACTCCGTCCGGGGCGACCGATGGGCGTAAGCACGCACACCCGCAACCCATCCGTGACACCTTGCCTTCGTCGTTGGACCGACCACCGGAGCAGCGTAAACTTGACGTCAGTGGCCGGCCCGATGGAATACCCCCTGAGGGGTACCCTCTCTTTAACTGACGTTCCTCAGGTGCAACAGAGCCGCGATCGTCGAACGACCCCTCCTAAACCTAAACTGGGCGTCCGACAGATCGGGCCCCATGCCGACGCGGTGCCGCTCGATGCGAGCAGACAGCACACTCTCCAATAGCTTGCCCGCATCGTCAAGCAGCACCATGGGCCTGTAGGCCGAGGCCGACTCTGGAGACCGTCCCGACTTCGGCAGGAGCACCAGCCTTCCCTCCTTCCAGCACCCAGGGAACCGCCCGTACGCTAAGCACGCGTCGAACAGCCCCCTGAGGCGGGGACCCAGGTGGTCGAGGACCAGGCCCAGCACGCTTGGGAACACCGTCGGGCCCGGGGGCGGTGGATTTGCCGCGCATGCGCGCCACCGCCACCCCCCATCTCAGGTTCCGTGATGGGCGGAACACTGTCATCGTCGGCCTCCCGGTCGGTGTCTGGCGGAGCCATGACCGGGGGCGTGTGTTCCGCCCGTCTTTGGAACAGTTCCTCGACGACCCTAGCGAGGAGGCCGGGCTGGAGAGTCTCGGTGAGAGGAGGGCCCCACGCGCGGAGCTTACTCAGCGCCGCGCGATAGGGGCGACCCCAGGGGTCACGATCGAGACCGTCCAGCATCTCCTCCTCCTGACGGACGTCTTTGGCGGTACGGACGGCCAGTCTGAAGGCCGACCGCGCATTGTGGTAGCCCTCGTAAAGCCGGCCCTCCCGCTCCTAGTCGCGATGGTGCCGCTGCGGGTGTAGGCTCTCCGAGCGCGTATACATGCGTCCGGAAGATCTGCCAGCTACCGGGACCACCAGTGGACAGCCCTCTTCAGGGGGCAGACACCGGCTGCCTCCGCCAGCAGGTCCCGGAAAAACTGGGTCTTACGAAATTCTCTTGGTGAGTGTTATGGGTTGGGATTTCTTCTTGTCTCTTCTCGTAGCGAGTGTTGTGGGTTCTCTTCTTGTCCCTACACACGACAGTCCCTTATGTGATCCATAAATGATTATTCTTGAGTCTAAGTGTTATTTTGTGTCCAATAGGGATTATATTATAGGTTTGTTAAGTCTTCTGCCGCATACGCATTTATTAATCTTAAGGAGCGTTTTCTTTAAAAGAAGGCTTAGTGATTATTGCATTAAAAAAAAATCTATGCTTTTCATACAAGTTAGAAAACAATACAATTCTTACTTAACACATAAATTAATGTACTACGTCAAGTATATCTTAATATAAATGTGACATCTCTTTATTTGTGTAATTTATGAAGCTCAGTTAAGTCTCATCTGAACATTATATGCATTAATCCGCCATGGCATAATACCCGCGCATATATTTGCATAAACCTTCTGTAATGTATACGACGCCTTGTTTGTCCGGGTCTACGGAAAGCAATTCTGGGTTTATTGTTAAACACAGTGCAGCCACACAGTATACAATCAAGGTACAAAGATTAGATTTTATTACAATAGTTTATACCGTAGATATTACTTCCACGGATATAATGATTGTGTGTTTATATAGATAATGAATTTTAATTAATTCATAAAATAATGCCAATTCTAAATTAATAATTGTATTATCAGAAATGGAATGCGTATGATTCGCATTTATTTGCGTATTAAGCTTTTAAAATAATTTGTTGCCAACCTTCTTTCATTTGATAGGTTATGTTCTTGCGTCCAAAATCTATGAACCCTTTTCACCGGAACCATCGGATGCGATTTCTGGATGTCAATAGCACCAAATTGGCTTTCGTTTTTAGATCGTACAAAACAGCTGTGAAATTAAAATTGACATCATTAGGTTATATGATACTAAACGCGTGCCTAACCTTTACTAGTATAGAACGAAAAAAGTAAGTTATCTATTCGTTTACTTTAATCGCCGCTGTCACTTGTCATTTTGCACTGTGCTAATAGCAAAAAAGCTAAAGAACTTGTTGGTGGGCAACGGATTTGGCTAGTCCATTATTTCTGAAGTCCATAAACGGTAGTTTCTCACAGGTTTCTATATTATTAACATTTGTTCCTTATTTGTAGTCGCACAACTATTAGATCTGCTTTAATATTACCAACAAGGTTAGACGGCGGTGTATTATACACGTATTTCCCACTGTAACTTTCTCATTAATTATTTATAAAGTAATTAAAATAACATATAACTAATAGTTTTTCAATATTTCATTTTATTTTTAATCATCGATGACTTTCCATAATATTCATTACATTCTTCTCGCTATACAGTCTTATGTAAATAAAAATGTGTATCTATATAAAATTTGAAATAAAACTATTTTTACGAATGCTATTAATAATAATAATAAATCTTTATTGTACTATTAACTTTTTACATTGTATACAAGCTTTGACTCCCAAACTAGGATGAGCTGTAAGTTAGGAACCAGTTTCATTGCAACAACAAGCTAATTACATTATTGAGCAATTTTTATTAAGCTATTAAATTTGTATTAGATTTTTAATTTCACTTTTCAGTGTTCATGGTCACGGAAGGACTCAGAATCATGAATTTTATTTCAAATGCTGAATTCTCACGCAAACATCAGAAATTTTTAGATAAAATATTTAGTAACATTACAATATGAAAATATACATAACACAGATCAATATAGCTCAATTAATTATTTCCATATAGTTGTAATTTATTGCGTCTGGATTGGTCATGATGGATACACAGCAGCGGTTCTCTTGTTTTGTTCTTTAACAAACGCATCACTTCCTTAAATAAAGCAGTGATTCGTAGTTCTCTGAAAACTGAGCATACGTTCAAAATCACAAGCACTATTTGAATTATACAGAATAAATGTAATCCCTTTGCTTTTATCTCTTAGATATATCCTCCACGACCGACATTTAACATCTCACGAGCTGTCTCACGCCTTTTGCCCGATTTGTCCATTGTTATTATGTATAGTGGGCGTTATGCTTATAGATCTCGGAGCTTAGGAGACGTTCATGAATTATTTACATCTGCACCTCCGAATATTGCAACGTCTAACTTATTGCGTCAATAAAGTTGTATATTCTTGTACTATATCGTTAGTTTATTTATTTTCTTTATTCAACTCTAGCCCAACCGCCTCTTGCCCAGCCGTCTAGGGTGATAGAATATTAAGGTCTCTGCCCCATAAGCTGCTGTAACTGTACTTAAAGTATTTAGTTTTATATTGTACAATAATATTACATACATACATACATACATACATATCATCACGCCATATCCCTTGCAGGGTAGACAGAGAGAACAGAGTGCCAGAGAACTCTATCTTTACATACTTCACTCGCTTCCTCAACATTCATAATTCTCTTCATACACGCTCGCCGGTTTCGAAGACTCTTGACTCCACCTTCCTTCAGTAAGTGACTAATCTGGTCTAGGTAGGTGAATCTCGGTCTCCCCCGGTACCTACATCCTTCCATCCTTCTTTAAAATAATATTAATTTCTCAAATATTATTCCCATGTTAAATAACAGCAACTTCTTTTTTTCAGTCATTATCTTTACAAATTCTTTACAGTATTTATGTTACAATGTTTGGAAAATTATACAAGCGACCCTTATTGATCTGAAGAGCTTCCAATTTGTTTAGATCAGATAGGTACTTGAGAAGTTATTTTCATAAAAAAAACTATTAGTTTGTGTTTTAATCTAAAAACTTTTCCTGTTTAAAAGGAATTCTTAGTGAACTTTTTTATGGAAATAGTTCACATTAATCTTTTAATAGAATATCTCTGCGCTTGGCTGCACCGGCTTGTAATTTCAATGTCGCGCCTAAAATACAATTTTTTTTTACAATTTTAAAAATAATTCCATAATACCTAAACAGTTTGTTATTTATGAAATTATTATTATGTCTTCTGTCCTTATTCCCCGCAACTTTTTTAAGTTTGGCTGCAGTCCAATCAGTACTGATTTGACTGCAGGCTGTGCTGAGTGTGACTTTTGTCGTTAACATTACGCGCTCTACGACGTGCGCGTAAGCATGCCATTTGTATGAAAAAATGTAGTTTCAAAAACGCGCCACTAGTGGCGCTGTATATTTCTTCATACAAATGGCATGCTTACGCGCACGTCGTAGAGCGCGTAATATTATGTTAACGACAAAACTCACACTCAGCACACAGTGTGCTGCTGGTGACAGCTAGTAGACATGTCAAAATTAACTTAATAAATTGTCATAACGATAATTAATAAATTATCATTAACGTAATTTTTAATCATAACTGAGGAAAAATTATATAATTTTTCTTTTATTTTTTCTACTGGCAATGAATAAATATTAAACATTTATTTCAACATTTAATAACTAATGCTGTGATAAAAACCTTTGTACTAAGAATGACTTATTGGACGTGAGACACCTTACTTCTCGCATGATCAAAAACGTTGAAAAATGTTAGCAAGGTCGGCAAAGTAAAAATCAAATATAAATGCAATAAGGTCAATAAATATAGTTTTTATTTCATATTATTCATCCTATAGGACATCCTAAAAATTCTTCTTATAGACAACCTATGATCTAATGCTCTCTGCCTTAATTTATAATGTTTTAGTACCCTTTGTTTTTCAAACTACAAATTTAAATAAGATATTTTTCAGCGTCACAAGGTTAATGTACCTTGAATTCACTTGGAATGACACTTATAATTAGGCTCTTTTCTCCATTGTGTTCAGCTCTCGGAACAAAAGAGATGATAATAACTAATCGTTTGGTCCCCCTCTTTCTATCGTACCATTAACTAAATTGGTGACCGTTGAAGATCAAAGAAATTAAACAATGTAACATCTGATTTGAAATTTATAAACTTAAATAGTAATAACTAAATTAGAACAAAACAGTGTACACAAAACAATGTACACAAAACAATTTAGTAATAGACAATTATGCTAATTTTAAATGTATAATACATACATTAAATATAATATGATGAAGGTCACAAGAGTATGTAAAAAATCTAATCACAGAGAAATCGATAAGTGTTAAACATCATGGTAGACTATTGATTTCATATTTATATACATATACACCTATACATATTTTCATTAATGTCTTCTTTTTCGTAAAACGTAAGTAACAAAATTGGCACGTAACATATTTTTTTTATTTTTTTTTTTAAATTAATCTTAATGATGTACTAGAGCAAGTGGATGACTTTGTATATCTTGGATGTGGATTTAGCCGAGATGGAAGGTATACCACTGATATAGAACGAAGAGTGAATGCGGGAAATAGAGTGAACGGAGCGTTGGGGCAACTTCTCGGCAGCCACCACCTCAGCCAGAAGGCACGTGTAGCAATACATAACGCAGTGCTTGTCCCAACATTACTGTATGGAAGCGAGAGTTGGGTATGCAGAAAAGAGTATGATAGTAAAATTAATGCGGTCGAAATGCGATCTCTGCGGAAAATCTGTGGAGTTAGGCTGACCGACCGCATTCGTAACGACGACGTAAGAGAGCGAGTAGGTATGAAAGAGAGTATTGGTGTAAAGATGCGAAAGGGAATGCTCCGATGTTTCGGACATGTGGAAAGAATGCCGAACGAACGCCTGGTTAAGAAGATATACAATGCGAAAGTGGAAGGATGTAGGTACCGAGGGAGACCGAGACTAACCTACCTAGACCAGATCGGTCATGTACTGAAGGAAGGTGGAGTCAAGAGTCTCCGAAACCGGCGAGCGTGTATGAAGAGAATTATGAATGTTGAGGAAGCGAGTGAAGTATGCAGAGATAGAGTTCTCTGGCACTCTGTTCTCTCTGCCTACCCTGCAAGGGATATGGCGTGATGATATGTATGTATGTATTAATCTTAATAAAATTAAAATTTTACGTAACACGAAATAATAGGTACCGCCTGTCTGAATATAATAGCAAACTGTCGATGGGAAACATATCTCTAACACAAAATACATACACATACATACATATCATCACGCCATATCCCTTGCAGGGTAGGCAGAGAGAACAGAGTGCCAGAGAACTCTATCCTTGCATGCTTCACTCGCTTCTTCAACTTTCATAATTCTCTTCATACACACTCGCCGGTTTCGGAGACTCTTGACTCCACCTTCTTTCAGTACGTGACCAATCTGGTCTAGGTAGGGGAGTTTTTTTTTTTTATTGTCTTTGGTGGTTAGCAAGCAGGCAGCCTACCTGTATGATAAGCGATAACTACC
Organism: Lymantria monacha; assembly: GCA_905163515.2. NCBI lineage: Eukaryota > Metazoa > Arthropoda > Insecta > Lepidoptera > Erebidae > Lymantria > Lymantria monacha. The sequence goes on from LR991082.1 coordinate 24,545,092, forward strand.
GTCCATAGACTTCTGCAATACCAGGGGCACAACCAGTTCGCTGTATACCGTAAAGGTTTAGTGCTCTTGTTCGTTCGTTCAACAATCAAATTGCTACTACTCAACCATCGATTTTCTGCCAGTGTAGTACTACCTTGACGGGCTGGCCGTAAATAATATGTTAATCAAAACTCAGTAGAGTGCCCAGCGATAAATATTCCAGAACCCTTGGAAAGATATAATCGAATAATTTCGCCTTTGTAGAGCGTTGTTGCCATCGCATATTACCTATGTGACGTCACACGATACAGCGACAGTCTTTTTTTTTTTTTTTTTTTTTTTGGTGGGCTATGGATGCGTCTCGCCCCACCGAATTGGTCCGGGGTGACGGAAAAGGCGGCGCGTGACCCCATAGACCCACCGTAAAACCATCTCTCTTCGCCGTGCGAGCGGACCACCGGTACTCGATTTTAACTTCGGTGGCCGTACAGCGACAGTCTGGTCTATTAAGAACATTTAAAACATTATGTTTTTGTTACTAAATAAAATACAGCAGTAAGCTTTTCTTTATTTCTTATGGTAACTACAGTCTCTCGCATTTGTAAAACGTAAGTGAAATTTGCATGTCCTACAATTAGTCACGGTGGTGTAGTGGCAGCACGATTGGGCCGTAATCCCAATAGGCGCGGGTTCGAATCATCCCGCTTGTGACATCATTTTTCACTTCGTAATCGGGTTTTATAAATAATTAAGCATATTAAATGCTAAATTTCAGTAATTTGAATAACAAGGTTGTGTCATCGTTTAATACAATTCTAACTGTAAAGTTTGAAGTATTAAGCCTATAACAATGTGTAAACATTGTCGGGTAGATAGCATACCGTCACCTTAAGACGTAAATATGATACGAAGTGAAATTTGCATGTCCTACAATTAGTCACGGTGGTGTAGTGGCATCACGATTGGGCCGGAATCCCAATAGGCACGGGTTCGAATCCCGCTTGTGACATCATTTTTCACTTCGTAACCGGGTTCTATTATTTCTTTTCAAGGATCGATGTACAATATTTATTGACGGATACTGTATCAAAATTGAACTAATTAATGATCATAAGAAATAGTTTTCTTATTATATTATAACGTCAAGAGCTGACAGAAAGCTTAAAAATAGGCGGGTGTAACACTGCTATATCTAGTCATAAAACATTGATTACCATTTATCACCAGCCATCCCTAAAGTTTAAGTGACACTTAAAGGCAATATAAATAATATATGGCAATGATATATCATTCAATTTGTAATGTGTATAATGTCAATTAATATTAAAAAAAATGGAATTTAGGGATCGTTGGTGAAAATGGGCCCTAGTCCTATATAATCGTCAGCGTACCGATTATCGTATAGCAGGCATCGAGAATGCATTACTAGGACAATACCATACCACTTATTTTACGAGTTAACTGCACAAATGGTGAAGTAGTTTAAGTACCCACCTCTTGTATCCAAGAGAATGGGTGCAACTTCCACGAAAGAGTAATCTTTGTGCGATCCACGTGCCACAAGCATTTTTTTTTAAATAATTACCACCCTTTTTTTTGTGGCGAGCTATGGTCTGGTCACACTCCGCCAGATCCGTCCGAGGCGACAGAAGAGGCGGCGCGGGTTCCCATAGACCCGCCCCGCAATGCACCTATCGTCGCCGAGCGAGCGGGCCACCGGAACCCGATCTTTGTTTTCGGTGGCAGTTTACCCTCACGGGTTCCTCTCGAGTCGATGCCATCGTCCTCACTCAATAAATAATGACCACCATTATTTTTTTTTTTTGGTGAACTATGGATGCGACTCGCCCCGTCAAATCGGTCCGGGGTGACGGAAAGGCGGCGCGTAATCCCATAGACCCACCGTAAAACTCCTCTCTCTTCGCCGTGCGAGCGGACCACCGGTACCCGATTTTTGTCTTCGGTGGCCCGCCCGGCGGTTTACCCTCGCGGGTTCCTCTCTTGTCGACGCCCCGAAAATTGTCGGGGCGTCGCCCTCACGCGGTGGCCTCACGTCGGAAGGCCGGACAATTCCCCGGTCCGATCACCCGAAGCCTCGATTAGGGCGGCATCAGGCGCAGATATTCGCGCCTGCGCCTTCCCGGCCTCTGACAGCGGCCCGGGTCACGGGAATCCTCACGGACTCGTTCTGCCGCCTCCTTCCGCGAGATGACAGCCTCGCAGAAGGTGGCGACCGCGTCCCAGTTAAATAATGACCACCCTGGACCAAGAAAATAATCCTTGTATTGCGGGGAGCTTTACAAACATACAATAACGCAGAAAAATGTATTCCTTAATGCGGGTTTCTATGAAAGTAGTATTTTATATAGTGTATGTTTTCTATAAAAAATAATCTGTAGCTTATGATCGTTTATTGCATGTATCTATAAATTTATAATAAAATTACTCAATAAATTCTAGTAAAATATCAATTAAAATATCAAGTAATCGGGTTTTTATAAATATCAATTAATCCATGCAGTTTTTAATCCAACAGTTTTCATTGTAATTCTGAAACCATTTACACGTATAATTCTATGTATAGCAAGTAATACAAGGTATGTTAGTGGATTCGGAGCTTGGTCAATAAATTGTGGTCTTGCTGTTCAACCGATCTGACCTCTGAAATGCCAACAATACTTGGAGTGCCAGCGAACATTGGCATTTGAGGTGTTCGGTTCACTAAATTATGTTCAGATATTTAGCCACTATAAGCCGTACCAATGTACCTGTAACAAAATAGTGGCTTTAATATACAAAAGAATATTACAACCACAATCGTTCTTTGTATAATAATATTCTTGATGTTTTTGAATGTTTTTTTTTAATATATTTACCAACTTCATTGTTTAGGCTCGCTCTATCTGATATGTCGAAATATTCGGAATTCGAAATCTTAGGTAATATTCGAAAGTTACAATTGAAAATTGACTTGTAAATGGCAAATACTCAAACCGAGTGGTCCAAAATAGAAAGAAAAAAAATCCTTTTTTTAAGTTTCTTAAATTTTAATAGGTCGCATATTGTTAATATATAAGAATTGGCTGCCAGGGAAAAGATAATTAAACTAATAATTATAAATACTATGTCTACGGTCTACGCGTGAATGTGAGCAAAACCAAAATAATGGTCTTTGAAAGAAATGAAGCCAGAACAGATGTAAGAGTAACAATAGGTAATGATGTACTAGAGCAAGTGGATGAATTTGTATATCTTGGATGTGGATTTAGCCGAGATGGAAGGTACACCACTGATATAGAGCGAAGAGTGAATGCGGGAAATAGAGTGAACGGAGCGTTGGGGCAACTTCTCGGCAGCCACCACCTCAGCCAGAAGGCACGTGTAGCAATACATAACGCAGTGCTTGTTTCAACATTACTGTATGGAATCGAGAGTTGGGTATGCAGAAAAGAGTATGATAGTAAAATTAATGCGGTCGAAATGCGATGTCTGCGGTAAATCTGTGGAGTTAGGCTGACCAACCGCATTCGTAACGACGACGTAAGAGAGCGAGTAGGTATGAAAGAGAGTATTGGTGTAAAGATGCGAAAGGGAATGCTCCGATGGTTCGGACATGTGGAAAGAATGCCGAACGAACGTCTGGTTAAGAAGATATACAATTCGAAAGTGGAAGGATGTAGGTACCGAGGGAGACCTAGACTAACCTACCTAGACCAGATCAGTCATGTATTGAAGGAAGGTGAAGTCAAGAGTCTCCGAAACCGGCGAGCGTGTATGAAGAGAATTATGATTGAGTTGAGGAAGCGAGTGAAGTATGCAAAGATAGAGTTCTCTGGCACTCTGTTCTCTCTGCCTACCCTGCAAAGGATATGGCGTGATGATATGTATGTATTTAATATAAATATTTTTTTTTACATCAAAGTTTATGAGTTATTAACAAACGAGATTCATATAAAATTCTTTGTTGTGAATGACTGACTAATTGACTGCGACTGGATCAACGCACAGCCTAAACCGCTGATCGTAGAGATCTGAATCTTGCAGCGTGTGTTCTTTATATGACGTAGGCATCCTATTAGAATATATTGGGTGATTTGCTTTAAAGTTGATATCCATCCTTTAAAGTTGATATCCTCCTTAGTGCTTTTGATTTAAATTATATTTTATTTTGACACATGTTTGAGAGCTCATTGCGATTTATTAACAACAGCTTGATGCAATGCAAATATTATTTAGTCTTGAAAGTCAGCGTACTATATTAGTAAGGCATTTGATGGTTTCTAAGCTTTAGAGAGGTCATGCACTTTTAAGACATTGTTCATAGTGATATAGAGTTCGAAATTTGAAATGGTAAAGATTAAAATAATTTGGTTATAAAATTTAAGAATCATTCCATATTCAAATATATGTAGAACAAAAATATAAAACAATATTTAAATCGAATTAGAATTCGAAATTTCAATTTTATTTGTTCTTGAAAATTTGAAAATTCCTTGGAAGTCTCTTAGATAGCGGTTGCTGTATAATTTGTTTGCAAGTTTATTTTCACTATTTCATTAGTGTTATATTTTACAAGTATTCAAATACTTAAACTTATAATTTATTTGTTATAACAAAATTAATAACATAGAAAATATTTAAAATTTTAGAACCATTATCGACTTCTACATGGACGAAGTTGCGGTTCGTAAAATTTAGTTTAATATAAAAAAAATCTTTAAATTACTATATCGTGAAATTACTATATCCTTTTCGTTTAACTCATCATAATTTATTATCTATAAGCGGCACCATTTTCCAAATATAGAGGGTAGATATTACAGAAATCGTCATCTTAACAACTCCTTATAAATTTACATAAAATAGAGAAAATAATATTATAAACAGTGTAATGTGTGAGATTAAAAAATACCTAACAATTGTTATAATGTTAGTGTACTATACTTTTTATACCGTGATATGAGTAAGAAGAATTGTTTGTAAGTGAATCATGGGAAATACCAACTCTGGGCACGGCCATCATAAACAACATCATAAAAACAGAAAATCTAGAAGCCTTCCAACATCCCCTGAAGTTAGGAGGTATGTATTTCAAAGTCAAATAACTTCTAGAATAACTTTATTTTATATTTTTAAAAGTTATATTGACGATCTAGATTCGGCTTTTGGTTTACATCTGAGCAACACACTGAAGCAAAACTTGATTAATTGGGTAAAAAAACCAGCAATTAAAATCATTTTGGTACTATGCAGATGCATCTTAACTGGTTGAAAATCCATAGATCTAATCGCCTTGTATTAGAAAATGAGAAAAACTTGGGAATACTAGGACTAAGAGGTGTTCATCACAGAAGTACCTCCTCCCTTATATCTTTTTGCACCACCACCATCCTATCTCGTATTCCTTCCTTTCTTGAGGTGTGCGGTAGGTATATTGATTAACCGTGGGAAAGTGGTGGGTTTTCCTTCCTTTCCTCCATCCTATAAATAATGTTAAATAACATTTGTAACTTAAGGATAAATAATTGTAATTGTGAATATATAACGTAGTAATCCATTGGTAAATTTCGAATGGTCAAACAATATATTCGCTCTGAATTTCCAAGAGGCTCCCAATTTAATTGAGATACCGTCTGTAATGGAGATACATAATGTCAAGTGATGCGGAACCCAGGACAGCCTCTATTTCCGAACGAAACGTTTGCGCTCCGGATGCTCGTGTCACGCGCGTCGCTCATGTTTTGGAAGTTACACGGCCTCTTTCATCACTTTTACCTGTACTGTATATTTTATAGTTTATCTATTCATGCATCATAAGATTGTATAAAAGTATGGAGCTCACATAAAAGTAATAATAACATTGTTTTAGGTGTTGACGTATCGATACAATTAATTATTTTTATTTTTTTAAACTCTTCACAATGACAATTGAATCTGTAAATCTGTAATGTTTTTTTAAAAGACATTTTTTGCAGCCTGTTGTTTTTGTGAATTTTGAATTTACTTTATACTAAAAGTTAGATAAAATTTAGATCTCCACTATTTGAATACGTTACCGCTTTCAAGTCTCAAAATTATTGACATTTGTGATATGTATATAAAACAGCAAGTTATATTTTTAGATTTTGAAGTGTTTTCTAGCACTGAAGCCCACTTAAAGTTCTCCTAATAAAATTTACTACAATTTTATTACATTTAATTTTGAACTGTATTAACGTTTCAGTTATTTCACCTTTGTTTCTTCGAATACCTAAAATAATTATGGGCTAATAATCTTATAGACAACTATCTAACCGGATCGTGTCACGTATCTCTTACGCAAACTCACGCATGTCAAATGACAGGCGTCGAGTTTCGAACTCGCCTGCGCCACATGCCTCTGTTTAGATAACGCCCTCATTATCGATCAAAAGACCTGATACAACAAAGGCCCATAACTGCACTTTAAATAATAGCTGCAGTCTGGTCGAAGGCTGAACTGCAATAATTGATTCAATAATTACTCAAGCTTAACTGAAATAGAATCTTTCTACTTACGTATTATATCTGAAATTAAATAAAATTATTATCGTAAATATATCAATAAATTCGATTACTCAGATGACGTGTGGTCTAAAGTATCGACTTTCCATGTTGAATATCTTGTATTCTATTTCTTGCGTAGGAATATTCTTTATTCGTCTGACCATTTGAATCCGTGTTACGTCTGTTAATTGTTATTTTTGTTAAGTCAGTCAGTCAGTCAATCATAAATTTAAAAAAAATCTAATGAAAATCTACGTTTATATCTAGAAAAGGTCCGTCCCACTATCTAGTCGCTTGTAGGTAGGTAGGTATATCTAAAGGCCAACATGTATCTTAATTTCAATAATAAAGAGATGTTAAATAATTAATTAATAAAGTTCTTTCATCTCAATATATTATGTTACATTTATCCCAAGAAATAGTCCTAATAATTTGATTATAATCTTAAAATAGTTATCTAAAAGATTAGTACTGTCGTATATTTATTATAACATTATAAGTTTCTAGAATTTATACTTTACTGGACAGTGTGTGTGATTCACGATAAAAACAAAAAAAGCAAATCTCGTCTAGACCGCAGACTATTGGATTAAGATGTATCGTTGCAGAACTTTAGATCACACTATAAAAGAAATTTTAACTTTGAAGGGATTTTAATGTGGTTATTATATAATATAAATTTAAACTTTTAAATGGATTTTCTTTATTAATATGTGCCTTAAAAAAAGCAAATGTACCTACCTACCTACCTAGGTTTTATTCAGATACAATCAATTGCTATTACTTTATTAACGAATATAAAAAATCTATTAATTTCTTTTTATATATTTCTATAATATTTATCGTTACTTTAGGCTGATTAAGATAAGCTGATTAAGATATCTTGCAGCCGCAAGATATCTTAATATCCAGTTATGTTACTTACTTTTAGTAGATTTTTATAAGTACTTCTTTCTTTCTTTTTTTTTGTAAGTTTAGTTAGTAATTAGGTAAAATTCGAAATAGCCTTAGCGCCATCTAGTATCAAATAGGAGTACCACAATGGCCATGAATTAGTAAATCGAATAATCGTTACTGCAAAGACTTTGTAATAGTTATTAGGGGTTAGCTCTAATTTTGCGTTTTAAAATACTATCTATGAAAACCTGCAATGAGTAACAGTGTTACTGTAGTTTTACTTCGAAATTTCAATAACGAGAACAAAGTTTCAAACTATGTCCACTAGGTGGCAAGCTATATCCCAAGTATAGTTAAAATAGATTTTTCATTTTATTGAGATATTTCCATTAAGTTCAGTTATGATAAATGCAAATTATAATATATCGAATATATCATAAAAATTTAACGAAATTTTCTTTATATGTAAGGATATTGTTGAGATGGTAGTTATAGGTTGCTAACACAGAAAGGCACGCGAGTGTTTCCTGAATGGTGGTTTATTACGTAGTCGTGACCCATGCTCGTGTCGTGGTAACAGTAGTCTCATGTTTCGTTATTTTATCTCATAACCTATTACGGTATGAGAAATGTATAGAAATAATTCTTATTTCTTAAACTAATTGGGCTCCGTATATAATTAAAGTTGGTTTGCATGATTTATATCTATTTTAGAAAAAGTATCATCATTTAAAGGCTGATATGAAGCTGAGGTACTGAAAAAAAAAACTTAAAATTATTTATACTAGAACCAGCCCTTAAATAATCATCAGGCACAAAATAGTACCTGTACTATTTGTGTGTGGTAAATATTATCCGAAAGACAGATAAATAGAAATATCATCATCGTCTCAGCTCATATAAGCCCCAATGCTGGACACGAACCTCCTCTACATCATCATCATCATCATCATCATCTCAGCTCATATATATCCCACTGTTGAGCTGGAGCCTCCTCCATAATGGGAGGGTAATTGACCTACTATTTTATTTCATAACCTATTACGGTATGAGAAATGTATAGAAATATTCCTTATTTTGAGGTAACCACGCTGGTCAGACGTGTTGGTATAGGGTTTTGTTTCGAATTTTCCTTCTCTCACATATATGCGTTTTATATCCCTTAGTCGTCTCTTACGATCACCTACGGGTAAAATAGAGGGGTGGTGAATTGTATTCTTACTCCGTCACCACACGGAAAATCCACCTCTATAATAGTAGAGAAATTAACCTACTATACCACGTTGGATAAACGGGTCTTCTCTTGGTTAGATGTTATATGCATATTATATCCCTTAGTCGTCTTTTACGACACCAGTGAGTCTTACTCACTGGTGTCGAGCGGATGGTGAGTTGTATTCTTACTCAGTCACCACACGGAAAAAATTTAAACTAGAAATTTACTATCAATGATTCACTTAGAAATATATTTGGAATAAGTAGAAATAATATTATAAATAATAATTAGGCAGAAAAATCGCAAAACGATTAAATCTTATGATTTTATATATCTTGATAATGTACGCAAGGGCAAAGTATTTGTTCTTTTATTTTTTATTGTCTACTAGCCTATACGGCTAGCCGCGGCTGCTCTTATCCCAATACGTCGACTTGAAATAATGGATATATTAAGTGATGGAAAAAATCGCAAAACGATTAAATCTTATGAGTTTATATATCTTGATAATGTACGCAAGGGCAAAGTATTTGTTCTTTTATTTTTTATTGTCTACTAGCCTATACGGCTAGCCGCGGCTGCTCTTATCCCAATACGTCGACTTGAAGTAATGGATATATTAAGTGATGGAAAAAATCGCAAAACGATTAAATCTTATGAGTTTATATATCTTGATAATGTACGCAAGGGCAAAGTATTTGTTCTTTTATTTTTTATTGTCTAATAGCCTATACGGCTAGCCGCGGCTGCTCTTATCCCAATACGTCGACTTGAAGTAATGGATATATTAAGTGATGGAAAAAATCGCAAAACGATTAAATCTTATGAGTTTATATATCTTGATAATGTACGCAAGGGCAAAGTATTTGTTCTTTTATTTTTTATTGTCTACTAGCCTATACGGCTAGCCGCGGCTGCTCTTATCCCAATACGTCGACTTGAAGTAATGGATATATTAAGTGATGGAAAAAATCGCAAAACGATTAAATCTTATGAGTTTATATATCTTGATAATGTACGCAAGGGCAAAGTATTTGTTCTTTTATTTTTTATTGTCTACTAGCCTATACGGCTAGCCGCGGCTGCTCTTATCCCAATACGTCGACTTGAAGTAATGGATATATTAAGTGATGGAAAAAATCGCAAAACGATTAAATCTTATGAGTTTATATATCTTGATAATGTACGCAAGGGCAAAGTATTTGTTCTTTTATTTTTTATTGTCTACTAGCCTATACGGCTAGCCGCGGCTGCTCTTATCCCAATACGTCGACTTGAAGTAATGGATATATTAAGTGATGGAAAAAATCGCAAAACGATTAAATCTTATGAGTTTATATATCTTGATAATGTACGCAAGGGCAAAGTATTTGTTCTTTTATTTTTTATTGTCTACTAGCCTATACGGCTAGCCGCGGCTGCTCTTATCCCAATACGTCGACTTGAAGTAATGGATATATTAAGTGATGGAAAAAATCGCAAAACGATTAAATCTTATGAGTTTATATATCTTGATAATGTACGCAAGGGCAAAGTATTTGTTCTTTTATTTTTTATTGTCTACTAGCCTATACGGCTAGCCGCGGCTGCTCTTATCCCAATACGTCGACTTGAAGTAATGGATATATTAAGTGATGGAAAAAATCGCACAACGATTAAATCTTATGAGTTTATATATCTTGATAATGTACGCAAGGGCAAAGTATTTGTTCTTTTATTTTTTATTGTCTACTAGCCTATACGGCTAGCCGCGGCTGCTCTTATCCCAATACGTCGACTTGAAGTAATGGATATATTAAGTGATGGATATATGTATTAACATACCAACTTATAGTAACCTCGTATACATATTTCAGTGTCGTGTCGGAATAAGAATACCATTTATGATATCCTTTCTGATCCGTGAATATCATAAGGGATGTAATATGCAAATAACATTTATACAAGGCATCGAAAAATTGAAATAAAACCCTATAATCTGACTAGCGTGTTTATAGTATGTCAATTTCTCTCCTATTTCGGAAGAGGCTCGAACCCAACAATAGGGCGTATATTAGATAAAACATAATTCGCCTCTTTGCTTCAATAATGTGTTACCTTGAAAAATGAAATTTTAGAGAAATGTATTTCAAGTTTCAAAAAATATTTGTGTCGCAACGAATATTTTTTTACCGTAAATCTAATTTAAATCATAAATGGATTAATTATAGAGTAATTAAATAATTAAAATCATAGATTTATATATGAATTATTTTTTGAAACTTGAAAAACTCTCTCCTCTAAAATTTCATTTTTCAAGTTAACACATTATTGCAAGGCAATAATGTGTTAACTTGAAAAATGGCGGCATGAGGCAATATACAAGGATGATTGGTGTATATAAATACTTAGTACTATTTTCGATATCAGAAAAGTGTATAGTTATTGAAGGTATAAGCTTGTGAAACTCAATGAGAGCGTGTTTGCACTACCATTGATTACTTTATCCTTGTCCGCATGAATTAATCATATCCAATCGTTCAGTTATGTGAGCATATCACGCTAATAATATGATGTAAAAACAACTCGACAAATTAACGGTCGTGTGACCAATGTTTATTCACCAAATTTGGAACGAACTTGGGGGAAAAAACGAACGGTTTAATGAGCAATTAGCTATGATATAACACTCTTAAGGTCGTTAATTTCAATTATTATAAGAGACATGAACTATGCGTCTCTTATGGTAGATAGAGTTAGACAACCCGTCTGTTAATACTAAAAGATCCTTCTCCTCTTCGGTACACAATTATGTAGTTTTAAGCACGAGCCTCTAATGCACATGAGAATGAAGTTAGTCTATCATCCGCTGGCGACATTCCGATATAATGCTCTTTTTCTTAGTAACTTTTCTTGTCGTGGAATAATGTTTTCCTCTTTTATCAAAAACGTATATACTCTTATAACATACAGAAAAGTGGTGAAGATGATGTATTATATTCATTATATTGTATTATATACATTATATTGTATTATGCTCTGTTATCGAAATTTATAACATTCTTTATTCTTTTTATATAATACACGGCCGGGAGAATAAATCATGACACAAACACAGGAATTACATTACCTTACATTGCTATTTGCTAGGGATGAATGTAAAAAATACAATTAACGGTATGTCTGTTATCCGTGCATTTAGGTTCATTAACTTATTTCATTGTTCCGCATAGGAATCGAACTCAGGGTACTCTACATAGTAAGTATCGACTTACTTAAAAAAAAGACAATTCCTGCACTAAGGTATCGATAGTATATTCTTTTTTTTTTTTGACACCACCCTGCACTAAGGAAATAATCCTTGTATTGCGGGGGACTTTACAAACATGCAATTAACGCAGAAAAATTACACCCAGACTCAGAACAACACATTGTGGATCGCACAAAGTATTGTCCTGTGTAGGAATCGAACCCACGGCACTGGCACGGAAGGTCGGTATCTTAAACACTAAGCCATCTATGCAGTTCAATTAGTGCAGGAATTGTCTTTTTTTTTTAAGAAAATATAAAGAATAAATATTTTGTATTTACGAATAATTCAAATGACGCTTATTTTGAGCAATATATAGAACCGCTCATGTTTAAACAATTTGATTAAATTCACCTCGTATTATTCAGTGTGCCCTAAAGAGATAACTAAGTTAAACAATTCTTAATGAGTCTGTTTGTTCTCCATGTTTGTTTAACAATGTGTATTGTTTGCGCAGGCAAGTGTCGGTGCTGCAGACGTCGATCCCGCTGCCTGCGTCTGCGGCGGCCGTACGCCGCGCCCCTCCCGACAAGCGACCGCTACCAGCTACACCTCATGCAGGTAAACCTTCTTATTATATCTACCATCCTAGTAATTTTATTGTACTTATATTTGATATATTAATGAAGAAATAATTAAATGTACCTGTGCCACGGTGTTTGAGTTGTTCAGGTTGAAGTTATAAATCTGAAGATAATTGATTTATAAACAGGTAAGTTATGCACGAACCTTCATAAAAAAGGTGTATCTATAGGGTTGAATTGAAGGACTCCTTTTCAACACAGTAAGGAGGCTTCGCTCCTATTTCTACAATGTCCCGTGTTTTTCCTTATTTTGTGGATATTAAGTTATTGTGTACAGTATTTGTTATGGTTAACAAATTCTTTATTCCCACGACCCCTACGCATCATGCCCCAGGCCCGCGATGTGTGTTTTCTAGATTACTAAAGAATATAAACAAGATTATTTTTTATTATTGTGAACTTACTCTAAAAATTTTTGCATCATACAATCTGCTGTGTGGTGGCAGTTACGAATACTACCAACACTTACTTTGCTCGTGGGTGTCGTAAAAGACAACTAAGAGCCTTATAACGACCAGGACCAACTCCATCTGATGCCGTTTGGTCAACAATTACATTCCCAAGGAGGGTTGACCTCTGGTAGGCGGCCAGTCATAAAACTATTGCCAATAACTTTTACAATATGTACTATGAAATAAGAGTACATATTGTATCGAGTTATATCCCCAAGTAATTGGGATAGGATTAGGAGACATATATAACTCTAAAAAAAATTTGATTACATAAATCCGGGGGCAATCTTTAGAAGAATCTAATATCCTGAGATCTACGGACAAGTCCTGAGATCTGAAGACAAATCTTGGGATATGGTAACCTTACCTGCGGTTAAGAGATATATAGAAATATTTAAAAGATATAATTTTAAAAATGTTTAAGAGCACTTTATTATTAACCTGGTCTTCTCGCGTTATTATTCACATTGAAAAGTATTAATTGTTTTTAGACAGGTAAATAATAATAGTACACAAAGTCCCTCTTAATATCAGTATTCTATACAGAGAGTGGTTGGTACTTTTTATTATGTAGGTACTCTTTGGTCCGCCCTAACCGAGGCTTCGGGTGATCGGACCGGGGAATTGTCCGGTCACCCGACGTGAGGCCACCGCGTGAGGACGACGCCTCGACGGCGAAAGCTGTCGGGGCGTCGACAGGAGAGGAGCCCGAGAGGGCATACCGCCGAGCCGACCACCGAAGACAAAAATCGGGTACCGGTGGCCCGCTCGCACGGCGAAGAAGAGATGCTTGGAGGGTGGGTCAATGGGGTTGCGCGCCGCCTCTTCCGCCACCCCGGACCGGCTTGGCGGGGTGCGACGTCCATGGCCCACCGCAAAAAAAAAAAAAAAAAAAAAAGGTACTCTTTGGTCATATCCTACTTTATCGTTAAATGCATCATCTTGCCTCGTGTAAGTGAGAATTGTAATTAATTAAATCCAATTACTTACTGCCTAGCGAGCCGTCAATATCCAGCGTCTGCATACAAAGAAAAAAGTAGAATGTGTCTGCAGGATGTCTAGATAAATGGATAAACTAATGAATGGATGGTTCATTTACGTGAAAAGACTTTTCTTGTAACTTTCATTAGTTGTATTTAATACTGTAATAAATATACTATCGTTCTTAGATTTTTGCTGTCGTTCTATCTGTATGAAAAAAAAAAGAATTTTAATGCGTTGGTATTTGATTTTTAATTGCCTGATATTTTGAAACCTACATCTTCCATGGTCAGTATTCCCGTGAACATAAATGTTGTAAAGGGAAATATCGAAAAATTAAAAATCAAATTAAACGCGATACAATTTACGAAAAAAGTTTTATTTCAAATGTGAAATACTCGCGTAACCTGATCGCTATCAAATTTTCTATACCTAATCTTCTTATGCCGCATTTTCCTATCCCTGTACTGTAACGCGTGATGACGAAATCAAAATATAGAAATATACACGTCAATATCAGTTGAGGCATCGCTAGCAGAATACTCAGCAGCACTCTCCTGTGCGATCTAGAAATGGTTGTTCTGATTTTGGGTTTATTTTGTGTACGTTATATTTGTAAAGTCGCCACATCGATTGGATTATTTGTTTAATATAGGTAGTCTTTTCAAAAAAAAAAAATATTACTGCGATCGCCAATCCTTTTACCAAGCATGGTGATTATGGCAACTAGGTAAATATTTCTAGGTTAGGATATAAGTCTTAGTTAGTTTTTATGAAACCACGATTAATATCATGATTGATAATGTTCCAGGCCACCGTCACAGATCATTTGGCTCAAAGTCAAATATCTCTAGAATTTCTTGATATTTGGCATTCCCTATAGTTATTAAAAGGCTATGGCCTGCTAGAGAATATATTTTTTTATCTTCGAAACACTTATCTCATTTACTTAAGTTTTATATTCCAACGAGAACTTTATCTATCCTTGGTGTAAAAAGCGTCGCGACAAGTCCATTTGTCGCTCGTAAAGTCACCTGAGTGCCAGACTAACCCTAAAATATGGAGTTTATAATAAGTTTTTCACTTACTCAGCAGTAAGTATAGAAGTGTTGAAATAGAAGCAGCCATAGCTCAGTGGGGGTGGACTAACAGACTGGAAAGTCTCAGTTTCGAACCCACGGCACTTAACTTTAAATTTTATGTATTTTAAATTCAATTGATTTTCACTTGATTTAGTGGTGAAGGGCGACATAGTGAAAATATCTTATTTTCAACTTTTTTCTAACAGGCTTTATATATTTCAGAGCTGGATACATTGTTATAGAGATATCTGCGACTAAACCATGCTAAATTAAATTTTCCGTGTGGTGACGGAGTAAGAATACTATTCACCACCCCATATCATGCCCGTGGGTGATCGTACGAGACGACTAAGGGATATAAAACGCATATAACATCTATGCGAGAGAAGGAAAACTCGAAACAAAGCCCTTTACCAACACGTAGAACCGGCGTGGTATAGTAGGTTAATTTCCCTTCCATTACAGAGGAGGCCCGAGCCCAACAGTGGGACATTTATGGGCTGTGATGATGATGATGATGATGAAACCATGCTGACGAGATGGGATGGTATAAGGTCCTATTTTAAGGTTGTCTTCTCTGGTTAGGTTATGAAAGCTTAAGTAGCTTCTTTACTTGATTTTTCTATAATACCAACAATAACGAAAGGATTTGTGGCACATTGTTCGCCGACTCCATCAATACAGGGTTAATCCGTCAACACACCTTAGTTGTTATGTAAATGCTATTAAAAAGTGTACTCGCATAAGGGAGTACCCATAATATCTGACAATCTTATTGTAACCCCCTCCCCCTGCGTTAGCAGTACAGAAAAAGATCTAATTTTGTTCATGCCTACTATTTTTGAAGACTCGTGATTTGAAGAGCATGTTAAGTGGTTGATCCCTAGCCATGAACAGTCAGTGTTCAGACTCAAGCTATATTTAATCAAAACTATCTTTAAATCGCCAATAATCTGGTCCAATACGGAATATCGCTATTCGCATTCTGTAGATAAATTATATACCATGGCAAATTTATAAACTCGAAAGCCGATCCTAATTTGATCATAATGAAGGTTGAGAGAATCAATAACCAGCCACCGGTTAATTTTGTTGCGTATCCTATGAGAATTAAAAGCGTTTCACGGGACAGTCTGAGGGTCATAAGTTGACGTCATCTCTGGAGACCATCGTAGATCCTAGCTCAAAGGAGTAACAATGATGGGATTATTTTAAAAAGAAAGCCCGCTGATAGTCATTTGGGCAGACGGATGAACGAAAAGACGCACAGTGGCGTAAACAGTTTCCACCTAACTCTACCCCTCTCTCTATAATCTCTTAATAACCTAAAAATTAAATATCTCTTAATAACCTAAAAATTACCGTTATATATAAATCACTCTTATTATTAATCATATAAATTTTAACCCAGGTATGATAAATCGTCGTCTTATCTTCAAAATATCACTTTCCTGTTATGAAAGATCAGTCATAAAATTCGTGAAAAGTGAGTAATTGACTGCAGCTCACTGCACTCGTCATTTTTTTAGTCTACGTTTGAACTAATTATGCTAGCCCATTTGCCGAACATAGCATTATGGTATGCTAATTCCATTCCTTTTTACTAGTAGCATACATAGACTGAGAAGATATTACCGCTCTTTTCTGAGTTAAAAGGAAAGAGGGGCAAGTACAAGTCGTGTATTACTCTAGATATAGTTGAAATAAGACTGGAAAAAAGGAATAAGATTTATGACCGGTCTGTCTGACGTGAATATACAAAAAAAAAGAAAAATCTTCTTGTAAATGCTATGATTTACAGTTGTTGTGGTGGTGTATGAGCTTAAGGTGTCATAGGCTTAACTGCTGCGTAGGGCGATGCTTACCAAAATTCACATATGAGTTTAGTTGTAACTTATGGCCATTAATATACAGGACTGGTCCAAAATTGGAATGAATCTGGCATATTGTTGGATATATGAATAATTATAAGGTTTTTATGTCAAGTTTTCCTTTACACAGCTTACAGCCTCATTCATGTTTTCTATAATAACATCGTGATTTGTTCGCAATTATTTATAAGTTAGGTTGTTCTAAAGGAACTTAGAAGTATATCCTTTTATAAAGTCAACGCCTCGTTAAAAGTTTGTATGACTCTTATTTTCTCTCATAAAAGATAGCGGTGTCAACCAACATTAGTTTATTCTATTTTTTAAACAGATCGTTCCAAAAATAAAATCAAATACCAGTATTACTTTTAAAAATAAAAATATATATTCAAATTAATTTAACACTTCGCTATAGGCTTTATCAATAAAATACATCATTGCGATATCGCTTCTAAATATGCGACACAATTTCGTATGTTAACTCGTTTGTTATGATTCTCACGCGGGTTGAGTTAACAAAAGTTATCTTGGTCGTGCCCCGTTGATATGGTATAGATATCGATATGTGCAGATGCATCCCCACTGTCCTCAGTTGACGGCTACTGCTCACGCTGATCGCGCATTTGACGGTCCCAGTTATTTTCTGTAACAACCGCGCATAAATAGTTTAGTGAACTTAAATTTGCGATACTCTTTTTTGTGTTATCGTGTAGGTATAAGTATTTATAATTTGTTTAATTAATATAAACATTACCGGGTATTGAATTAAATATTGTGAAAAAAAAATGTAAGACTTTTATTTCTTACATTTTTTCACAATATACATATTATTCCTAGAATTTTGGGATTTTGTTCATGCAATACTTTTGCCTTTAAACGTAATTATTATTATGATAGAGATTTAAGATTCTTTGACGCAAATTATGTTACTATTTTCCTCGTAGGTAATTTTTTTATTAATAAAATTGAGGGTACTGTATATTAAAGAAGCAATTTCATACACTTGTAATAATTGCAAATAGCTAGTGAGTGAGTGAGGTATTGTCATTGCTAAGTGATGGATAGTCTCAGCTTGAATAAAGAACGGATGCAGCCCGCAGTTCGTTGACAATGTAATTTGGCGATGTATAACTATGTATTTCCTTCGCTATGCAATAACAGCTGAATATAGTATTATAATTGAGACATAGATAGCTAGATAAATATCATATTTATAATTGAAATAGTAACCACGAATAGTTGTGAATATAAATCTTACAAATAATCTTTTAGCTAGACATACTTATTTGATATTTGTAAATAAATAAATAAACTGTTGATAAACCTCTGACTACAGAGATGGCGTATTAGTTAAGCCACCGACTTACCATGCCAATAACGTAGGATCGATTTCCACGCGGGATAAAACTTTGTGCGATCCACAAAATGTCTTGGTGTAATCTGTGCTGTGTTCGTTGTTCATTCCTTTGTAAAGTCCTGCAATATAAGGATTATTTCCTTTGTGCCGAGTGTTGTCTTTATTTAAAAAAGAAATATATGTAGGTATATATACCATTACATACATACATACATATCATCACGCCATATCCCTTGCAGGGTAGGCAGAGAGAACAGAGTGCCAGAGAACTCTATCTCTGCATACTTCACTCGCTTCCTTAACATTCATAATTTTATTGTCTTCATACACGCTCGCCGGTTTCGGAGACTCTTGACTTCACCTTCCTTCAGTACATGACCGATCTGGTCTAGGTAGGTTAGTCTCGGTCTCCCTCGATACCTACATCCTTCCACTTTCGCATTGTATATCTTCTTAACCAGACTGATCTTCTATACCATTGATATACAAAAAATCCCTTTTTGGGTTTTTAGATATCAATGATAAACCTATAGTATTTTTTTAATTCCTCTATTTTTAAATCCAGCTGGAATTAAAATAGCACATTACATACAGTTGAACAAGATAGCTGTTGTAGTTGTTTTTTTATGTAGGTATTTGTGGGTAAAAGTTATTTTTTGTAAATATGCTTAATTAATTAATTTAAATTGAATTTCAAAAGGTTGATAAAATTTTCCTATTACAATATTTTATGAAGGGTTGAAATACAAAGTGGTCCTAATTTATAAAAATATACTGAAATGAATATCAAACTACAGCATTTATTTATTTTTATTTTTGAGTAATACAAATAACATCTGATTGCTTATCATTGAATAAGGAACGATTCAGTGTTGATTATGAATATCCTGTCGTTACATAGCATTAATATAAATATTTTTCTCTATATCTAGATAGTTATTTGAATCAATTAAATATAACCAAAATATTTGGCCTCATACTTAAAACCAAAGTTATCAGAAAGCTACTTAAAATAGGTAATTAACCTCTATATATTTACTTTCACCTACAAACGGGCTTAGAAGATATGACATTAATACCGTAATATCTAATAACAAACAAAAGCCATAATATATATTTCCATAAACAATCGACTCATTAGTGTTCCATATTTAGGGCTACTTTACTTACTCAATCTACGTGTGTGCGTAAAAAAAAGTAATGTTATGACATCACGAATTATTATTTTGGTCTGTATGGTATCGATCAATATAGCAAACCACATTAATGTGATCTGTTACTTCGAATTGAAGTTCCCCTCCGTGGAGTTATTATTTGAAATATAGAAGGGGTATTAGGGTTCAATTATAATTGGTAACTGTTGTATACTGCATGCACTGTTTGCGCTGCAACTTACTGGGCTTGGCAGTCGCGCGCGCAACACATTCAGACCACCCGTGCCTTATTTCGATAAAAGCTTGTTCTTATCTAACGTATGTTAGCTTAAATGTCGATAATATTTGCTCAGCCTATACAAGATAATAGTTTATTTAAACATTGGATAAAATTGACGTGATGTGAGTAAACTATATGAAGATAAGCTATAGTTTATATAACAATGGGAGATAATGTAATCATTGAAGTTATTCCATTGTTTTATTGCAGGTGGTAAAAGTGGCTTGTCGGCTAGCTCCAGTCGATCTACAAGCCCTCTGGGGCAAGGAGCTGTCAGCTTTATACCCCGAGCGCCAAATTCATCGTCCGGGTAAGTATTCTTATAGTATTTATATAGCAAGATAATTACAAATATTCAATTAGTAAGTACAACATTCACCCCAGGAAAAATCACTTTTGGAGGGCTTAAAGAATTATTTGGGTTTTTAAATCCAGTTTGTTACACTCAGCATAGGAGTTCACTACTCAAGCCATTATGCTATCAGTGATATATCGCTGATATAAGTAAATATATGTAAATTTGGTTCTAAAAGTTACTATAATTAATTATTATTTGGAAATATCAGGTTGTCAACATGATTGTCATTATTTTTAAAGTCACTTCTCTATAACCAAACGTAAATTCTAAGCAAAACTACATTGGGCAGGTATTGTTAATTACTGAATCCTTATTTGTTCTCATTTCTTGCGGAATTGGAACTGTAAGTACTTAGTACTTACCGTCTTGTTTGTTTGAACTAGTCGTGAAGAATTAGCGCTACAATACAAGCGGTAGGTACTTAGTTAATACAGAAGATTACCGACAACATACAGAATTATTGCAGAAGGTAGCGGAGCCCTTGCTACCCCTTGCTATTGTTTCATTGCATTAATGACCTCGCGAGCTAAGTATCGACCTCTTATGTCAAGGTTGCATGGGTTCGTTCCTCATGCAAAACATTTCGATAACATGCTATTCACAAACGATTATTCTAAGTCTTAGTGTTATTTATGATCATCGGTTATATATTTTTATTGAGGAGTGCTGACATATATAAAAATAAATCAATAAGCGGCAAATAACACTATCGTTAAGCCTAACCCGCTACCGTCAAATTTGAACCTAGGATACGCTAATAGATTGATGATGTCACTAATGTGTTCCATATCGTAAAACAAGCTTTTAACATAGATCCCTAGTTCTAGCATAAAATTAAAGTAATTACATACGTATTAAGAATAAGGTAGTACCATAAATAACTTCATGTTATTTAAGTGTTCCTTAGTCACTCATTTTATGAACTTTCAAATTACTGTGAGATAAGTAGGTGGCTCATAAATATAGTAGATACTTACGTAATTGTATATGTTTAGTAACTTTGGCTATTTTGCTAATAGCCATGAATATTAACACTAAACACTATTCATTGGAGTAGTAATAGTCAAATAAGAGATCTACGTAAATCTAAATATTTCGATCGAATGTAGGCATTAGTTAATTATCTCATTGTCATCACTTCTTATATACAGGGTGGAAGTCGACCGCTCCCGAAAACAAAGACAGGTGACCTTACTAGTCCTATTTGTAATGATAGGCTGGAAAAAATCGATTCGGATGAAAAAAAAATTTTTTTTTCATCCGGATCGATTCTGTAACAGAAAATGGAACAACTGGTCAGAAGGGTGATAGGTAATGATGGTAGGTTCCTACCATCAGTGGAATGAATGTATATACATACCGGGTGTAACAGAGAATGAAGCAGCTGGTCAGAAGCGAGAAATGACGGTAGGAACCAATAACAAAAATTTGAAGGGAAAATGTCGAGGGGTCATTGATTCATCAGCTGTTTGTAAAGTACGACGTTTGTCATACTGTAGCAAACGTAATCATTGATTTATTAAGGTTCTAATGAATATTTAAGAAAGTATGAGTATGTAGCAGATTATTTATCATTTACTTGGTACATATATTTCATTCAGTTTCAAAGAAAAAGCGAGCGATAAAATTAAAAACTTTAATTGCTTATTCATTATCGAATCGACATTTTCCCTTCAAACATTTTGTTATGGGTACCTATCATCATTACCTACCACCCTTCTGACCAGCTGCTTCATTCTCTGTTAGACCCGGTATGTATATACATTCGTTCTACTGGTGGGCTCGACCTTCTTCTACAGGAGTCGATAAATTGACTTAATATATATACCACGCAACCCAAGCGGGTTAATAAGATTTTTTTACAAATTCTCATTGTTGCTAGTGATGTTATCTTCTTGCGTCTTTGTATTTTAAAATTACCCATACAATAGGAAGATGTGGTAACAATTGATGACAACATTTAATAAGTGGTTAATTGGTTTTCGAGGAGATTTAATGCCAGAAACACAACAGATTATAATTTTTTTCTAGAATGGTTTTAGTGTTCTGTCTTTTTTTTTTCAAAATGTGTGAGATGTTAGTATGGCCTCCTGATCACTATCTATATCAACTCAAAGTGATAGAAAAGTAAATATTAAGCTTTCGATTGTTTATAGTCTGATTTTAAATAAGTAATTATTGTTTATATTGTTATAGATCACGACCTAACTCTTCGTTACTGGCACCTGGCAGCAAAATTCCATCAACTATAACTCAGCAACACCCTCAAACTCCATCTAGCCAAAATGGAACACCCACAAAGCATTCCATGCTTGATAAGCTGAAACTTTTTAACAAAGATAAATTGTCCAATGAAAAGCAAACCAGTAAAAGTACAGCAGTGTCAAAACGTACAAGTTCTTCCAGTGGTTTCTCATCGGCTAAAAGTGAGAGATCAGATTCTAGTTTAAGTCTTAACGAGTCTTCTAACACACCCAACGCACATATCAAGTCTTCTAATTTAGTAGGACCTAAAACTTTAAGGCAACAATGCGATACATTATCAAAAGATAAGTCTGGTAAAAATGTTAAATCTAAACTAGCTAGTTCTAAATCTCCTAAAGAATCCTCCACAAATTTAAGCAAAGGCAGTGGTAGAATAAGTAATGAAAAATCAAGAAACAGTCCTAAACTTCCAGCTCGTGATAAAGATTCCAAACTAGCTGCACCAAAATCTATGAGTAATACAAAATTAAATCAGATCGATGACAGTTTTAAGAATTCTAATTCTTCAAAGATGGTTAAATTATCCGGTAGTCAAATGAAACTAAGCGACAAACGATCTGATAGTATACCCGATGTTAAAAATCACGAAAATGTTTCATCGCCTTCAAGAAGTCATGCGAGTCAGCAACAAATCCCAGCCCAAAATTTTGGTACACCAAATCACACTGGTATTCCAAAACCAACTGCTGCTGTAAAAGGAACCTTTAAAATAGCAAAAGATGATAGACAAATTATACATAAAAGTACAAATAGTCAATTAAGTCCTATACAAAGCAATTCTAGTTTAAATTCTACTAACAACGTAGGCGTCCTTCCATTTAGTAGAGAACAGTCAAATTTAAGTAAAGATATATATCAGAAGCAAACTTTAGCGGTATCACCAATGCCTGTTGTTAGTTCATGTGGTCATAATATTTCCCAAATGTCGGAAAGTTCCCATTCCAATTCTACGCATAGCACAACGGGTCAACATTCTAATTCCAGTGATAGTAGTGTCATATACCGTCCATCTAGTGAATCTGGTTCTGAAATATCGAAAGGCACTAACAGTATTACACCTAATAAAAGAATTGACATGAATACTACGTATATAAATGAAGTTATAAATGAAGCAGAAATCTCTGAAAAAGAAGCAGCTCAAAGAAGAACAAACACAATTCAATCACCTAAGCCTATTCTTGAGCATAATAGGACTTTAACTGAGTTGAATAAGTCTGGTGATAGTAGATCTAGTACACCGTCTCATTGTCGTGATAATTCTCTTGGTGACGATGAGAATCCTTTAATGAACGTTATGCCTATGAGACCACTACTTCGAGGTTACAATAGTCATTTAACACTGCCAATGCGAACCTCTGGTTTAACCCAGAAGAACATTCCTGGTTATCCTCATCATGCAAATACGGTTAAAGCTAACTTTGGAAGGGAAAATATGGGATTGCGTGATCGAATAAATTACGGCCCTGGATTCTCTAATCCTGATTATTGCGACCTAGACATTGCTTCCGGCTATATGTCCGATGGTGACTGTTTGCGACGTATTAACCTTGGTGAAATGGAATGTGGACGTAACAATGATATAATGGATGGCTACATGTCAGAGGGTGGTGCTTCGTTGTACGGTCGACGGATGAATTACCAACAGGCTTCACAATTGCAACAACTAGACGAAAGGTAAGTTGTATTTTATAATTATTTTTTAAGTAAAACTTAATTAGGCGATGATTTGAAAAAGAAAAGGGTTTGCCTTTAATATTGTATAACGAAATAGTAATAATAGTAAACTGTTACTTTGGGTTACGTTATAATATTAATAAGTTTAAAGTAGGTACTAATGATGAACCTGTAAAGGTTTTATTTCTTGCATGATGTACATAAATACAGGAATACAACATTTTTTATTATAACTTAGTTTTATAAATACTTTTACGGATCCTATCGCGTTTATATATGATTTTTAATATCCCGACATTTCGAACACTTTACAGTGATTTTGATCACGGGAAGACGTCCTCAGTCCTCAAATGAAATACAAACGCGATAAAATCCGTAAAAGTAGTTTTATTTCAAATGTATAATACACGCGTAAACATCAGAAACCATTAAGTTTTATAGTTAGTTTATATTTTGTCACAAAAAAAGATTAATGAGGATACAATTAAATTTTATCTATGGTGTATAAACATTAGTCTTAAAATAATTTTGCAATATTTAAGTGTGTGAGACTTTTGGAAGGTTTATTAATTTATTATTTGCGCTACCTCCATAATGGGAGGGAAATTGACTTATTATACCACGCTTTTAAGACGTGTTAGTGAAGTAGGGGTGTCCACTTTGAAAAAAACATAGATTTTTTTTCGATTCGATAAATTTAAAGATATATCGGATGAAAACATCGATGTTTTTAAACATCGAGTACTTTTTCTAAAGTCATATCAAAAGTGTTACTTCTAAAAAAAAAAAGGTCTTTTTTGTGGCATTTATACCTATTCCAATCCCTTATAAAACTGACTTCTAAAAAAAAAGGTCCTTTTTGTGGCAATTTATACCTATTCCAGTCCCTTATAAAACAAATTTCTAAAAAAAAAAAAGGTCTTTTTTGTGGCATTTACTGGTTATTATCGTTTCGATGTTTTATGAAAAAACATCGATACATCGAGTATTTCGATAGCTCTTCAAAACATCGGATCGATTCGATGCATCGCATTGTAAACATCGATGTTTTCGATGCATCGATGTATATCGAATATCCCTATAGTGAAGGGTTTCATTTTTCCGATCTACTAGCCAAGCGTAGCGATTATAGTATTATCCCTCCTTGGTGGATGTCGATGGGATGATGGATGCACTTAGATAGTTTTAGTAATTTTAAAAACAATTACTAAGTTCTTAACTCTTATTCAAGAAGATAAATTGCACAATGTCCCAGTAAAAATATATCAAATATATGTAGTATAATTCTCAAAGAAATAAATTCGTTTTTAAAACGCGTCGGCTGAGCTTTTCAATCCACAAGTGGTCGGCCCGCCTTCTGTGAGTCTGACATAATGTAACCATGCTCTAACACATGATTCTAGATTCACTGTTTACACCTTGTTGTAAGTCAAGAGATTACAACATCTATTAGTTTTATACATGAAAGAGTATATTCAGTAGTCAGGTGCTTATACTACGTCATGTAACCTTCGTTCCACGTAATAAAGGTATCAGTTCTAGACTTCGTGTTACTAATGTATATTTTCTGAAAAACTTTATGACTTTTTAATCCTCGATTCGAACCCAGAACCTTTTATAGTTGGCATTCGCGTGCTTAAATCACTTAAAACCAACGAAGCAGTTTTTTTACATATTACATTTACATCAACATAAACATAATGTATTTTAACTATAACAATATTTAAATTTAGATCAAAGATATTATGAAAATTACGTTCACTAACATAACAAAATTATCATAAGTCGAGTCAAAAGATTCAAGGCACATAATACAAAGAGGGGGTATTACGGTAAACCACAACGAAAATAACTTTAAATTACAAAGGTCTAACCATACGTACGCATTATCTGTATGAAATACAATAGATACAGATGAAGATATTTTAAAATACTAGATTCTTCGGTCTTTCAATCGGCTTCCGTACAATGTACCTAGTTATTAAACTTCTAATTCTAGGTATACATTTTTGTCAACAAAGACTTGTAAATCATATTACGGATTAATATTTCAATACATAATATAGATTCAATGACAAGTAAATCTTCTGGATGTGACATATAAGAGGCTATTGGTGTGAACAAAGCATTTGTTGGTATTTGGACGCTGCTTCTCGCAGGTGTGTAACTGACGATCTCTCAGTAAAGACTCGTACAGCGCACTCACACTGTCGCAACGTTAGGGGAGAGGGCGGGGTGGCCAAAATCGATACTCGTACGTCTCGTGCCGCCCCTACCCCGCGCGGCAACCTACCGCTACGACTCTAACTACCCCAAAAGCTACGCACCATTCCGTAACTTAACGATCTGAACGTAAAACTCCACTTTCATCGCAAGGCTCAATGACATCTTATATTTTTAAACGTCGATATATTTGGTTAATACTACGTTTTCTGTTTTTCTATGATTTCCTTGCTAAATTATCTTTTTACATATGAATGACAAACATGAACATGTACCAAAAGACATTCTATCGATTTATGCTGGAGCTCATTAACGTTTTCGTTAATTAATTTAAATTAGTGCGTTTAAAAGCACTGTGTAGAAATAGAAGCTTTCAATGTCACAAAGTATGTACGTACATAAAAGACAGGAGAATTTGTCAATTTTATTGGAGTATGGAAGTAGGGATGCCAGTGAACAAATGTTTCCCTTATATATTCTAAAGTTAATGCACTATCGAAGAGATGTCAGCTTCATGAAAAACAAATACATATACGTATTTAAAATCAATTGCAGTTACTAATTGACCATTAATTTCACAGATTATAGCTATGAAATATTGTATTTCATACAGTGGTTTGCTGATTAAATAAATTTAAAACTATAACGTTTGTAATGTACAATTTGTTCTTGTAGCTACATAAATGTTTTTGTATATTTTATTGGTCGCCTAGGTACCACAGATTAATACAAAGGGTATCTATAAAGTCAGCGGATTCTCGTTATTTGATTTGGTAACCCCATGTGGAAGTACGGGCGGTTCGGTGCGGCAGGCCGACAGGGCGGGCGGCACTCGGCGCCGCGCACTATCGGCGTGCGGGCGCGCCGTATTCGCCGCCGGCGCTAAGAAACGCACGTGACAAACTTTCCCGATTTCCTCCACAGAAAATGTAAATCTGTTGCCGGCATCGATCGTTCCGTCGACAGACGCGCGCTCCACGTAGTGAACACGCCGATCACAGCTGGCGCCATAGAGCTGGACCGTACTTAACAAAGGATCGCGAGGGACCGATCGGGGATCGCGCTTTTTATTAATCGTGGACTGTTATTACACGTTTAGTCATTTGTGTTTATTATAGTGTACCAGACGTTATAGTGGACCATACGCGTTGTGCCTTCAGTCACATGTTCAGCGACGAGAACGGACCGTTTCCATGGACGATATTTAATTTGCTGTAATTATATACTTACGCCAATAACTTTAATAGTTTTCGCGGACATTAATATAGGATCAGTGTTGCCTTGCTATGTGTCTTTGCTTTTCGCGTTAGATGTTGTAAGCTTATGGTGCTTTAAATAATTTTATGAAGAGTTAACTTTACAAATTAAAAACATTTGTGCCGATGATGAAAAAAACGGACATGGTGAGATTATAGTACATTTTTTATACTATTTGATGTTATTTAAAGTTATTATTTTAATAATGACAATATTTGTCACGAAGACAAGACTTTTAAACATCTGGCGGTTAGCGATGTCAATGTATTGTTAGTTAGTCACATGTGGTCACCATTCCTAACACTATATCGCATAATTATCATTTATTGTTATTCATTTAATTGTTCACATATTTTTAGATTAAAAACATACGTAAAAGATTAAACTATATCCATTTAGACTATATATCCCAATGATTGTATTTTGAAATAAGTAAACGGTTAGGCTAAAAACGATTGATCCCTGTAAGGATATTACTTCGGCATCTGCCGGGTTATTGGGCCGGGGCGAGAATCCGTAACTAAGCCTAATACCGGGTCTTCTGTTTCATTTATTATACGATTTTGTTAAAGGTTGAGTAAGATTTGTAAATTAGATATCATCTAACATAAAATTCAAAACAATGCCTAGATATACAATCTTGTATTTAATAATGTTTGTGTTTTAATTTAAACCGCCAAGAAATGATTGTTCAATACACTTAGACCAAAAAATCAATTACATTGGGTCAAACTGGAAAATCATTCCAACTTGAGCTTTATAAGAATCAGTTAAGCCAATTCTGAAATATGCTATTTGTATCTAGCTAGGAACAAGAAAAACATTTTTTTTTACTTCAATAGTTACCTAGAATACTCGTTTTATGGCATTGGGAATTGTAATTTGGTACGTATTTAAATTTCGATGGCGGTAAGCCACCGAAATGATAGTAAAGGGGTCTCAATCTTATGTTTAAATAATCTCACAATAATAAAATTAAATAACTACAATATCCACTCGAAGTTCTAATATAGCTAGTCTAACTTGCCTATAAAAAGAAAAAAATATATAATACATATTAATTTAGGAGTAGGTAAACTTGGTAACTAAAAACAAAACCGACTAAACAGAAGTAATAAAATGGATGCGATCTAAGTGTTATTATACTGGACTCCTATTACAATGGAACATTAATCGACAAAATCGATCGACATGTAGACAATAGAGTAACTATTACGTTTACTAAACGCGGTGATCGCTAGAAGTTTATTGTTTTGTTAGGATCCACATGTTCATATAAGTATGTACTAAGTAATATAAGGCCTAAAAGGGAGTTGTTTGTGCGTTGGTTATTGTAAATAAAACAATTGATATATTTAATTACTTCTCAATTTTGTATCGATAGCTTTTATATGTGCATTTTTGTTTATTTGGAATGAATCATCATCTCATCATCATATATGTCCCACTGTTGGGCTCGAACCTCCTCCGTAATGCGAGGGAAATTGACCTACTATACAGACGTGTTGGTTTTTTATTTCGAGTTTACTGCGTTTTGTATCCCTTAACCGTCTCGTAGAATCGAATGGGATAAGATAGCGAATGGTGATTTGGATTCTTACTTCGTTATCACACAGCTAGATTGAATATTCTCAGTTAATTCATATCAATTTACTAAAAAAGATCTGGTGGAACAGAAAATGGAAACATCTGTTAGATCCACCAGTAAAAACAAATGGTTGAAATCAAAGACTCTATCGCAGTTCCTGTTACAGGGTCCAATTTTAAAATTAAAATAGTCAGGGATCTATACGAATATGAATATTCTTTATTAAAATCTGTCAAACAGTTTATGTAGATTTTAGCTGCATAATTGCATTTCACAGGCTTAATTACACAAAGACGTAATTATTTATGTATATTACTTTTTTTTAAAACATTTATATCAGAGTAATCATCATTCGCTTACTCTTATCCCAATTACTTGGGGTCGATACAATATGTACTCTTCTTTCATAGTACATATTGTAAAAGTTATTGGCAATAGTTTTATTACCGGCCGCCTGCCTGACATCAACCCTCCTTGGGAATGTAATTGCTGACCAAACGGCATCAGATAGGGTTGACGCAGGTCGTCATAAGGCTCTTAATCGTCTTTTACGATATCCACGAACAAAGTAAGGGTTGGTAGTATTCATAGCCGCTACTACACCCATATTTATATCAGAGTAAATCAATGATTTACTAAAATTAAAATAAAAATGGTGTATCTAATTAGTTGTTTTCATAAGCACACACAAAGGCATTATGTTAGCGCCAATGGTGACGACTTACCCTAATCCAATCGTTATTTAAAATCACGTAATAATGACAGTGTCGTAAAAGCTAGATAAAATTCTTTTCATCCATTTGTTACCCTACCCATCTCGTGTCCGATTGACGAAATTTCCAAAAAGGGTTAAGATAGTATATACTTAGGTATTATTTAATGTAGTAGAAGTAGTGTAAATCCGTGTGGTGACGTAGTAAGAATACAAATTAACACCCCCTATCTTACACGTGGGTGATCGTAAGAGACGACTAAGGGATACAAAAGGGATATAACATCTATGCAAAAGAAGGAAAATTGGAAACAAAACCCTATACCAACATGTCTGACCAGCGTGGTATAGTTGGTTAATTTCTCTCCCATTACGGAGGAGGCTCGAGCCCGAACAGTGGAGGACATATTATGAGCTGAGGTGATGATGATTTAATGTAGTATGTACAATCTTGTACTTCCTTTTCTTCTCAAGCCACAAGTCTCACTGTTGGGTTTCAGATGAATATAATTAGCCTTCCTGTTGCACTGATCAGACATATGGACATAGGGTTTACTTTCTAATCTGGATTCTGTTGTCGCTTGAAATGATGTTTTCTGTGTGTTTGCTATGACATCCGATAATAATCGATGCTTACAACAACCACACGATTGATACGTTGATGACCATTTTAATCTTACTTCGTCAACACAAAGGATAACACTGTGCAAATTAGTATAAGTAGAGGCAAATGGTGGAGTTTGTTCAAACACACGTGGTAATAGTCTCACCTAATCTATATAAATATACATACATACATATCATCACGCCATATCCCTTGCAGGGTAGGCAGAGAGAACAGAGTGCCAGAGAACTCCATCTTTGCATACTTCACTCGCTTCCTCAACATTCATAATTCTCTTCATACACGCTCGCCGGTTTCGGAGACTCTTGACTCCACCTTCCTTCAGTACGTGACCAATCTGGTCTAGGTAGGTTAGTCTCGGTCTCCCCCGGTACCTACATCCTTCCACTTTCGCATTGTATATCTTCTTAACCAGACGTTCGTTCGGCATTCTTTCCACATGTCCGAACCATCGGAGCATTCCCTTTCGCATCTTTACACCAATACTCTCTTTCATACGTACTCGCTCTCTTACGTCGTCGTTATGCGGTCGGTCAGCCTAACTCCACAGATTTTCCGCAGAGATCGGAATCTATATAAACGTAGCACAAAAAACCAAAAAACATTAGTGATAGTCCAGACCATTAATTAAATACACAGTGGTCTTTGATTCGAATCCTTTCCAAGTTAAGTGTGTATGACTAGATTGTAAATTTTTGTTTTCATTAATTGTGAAAAAAAAAGAAATAATAAGACCTATATGAAGTTATCCACAAGTATCTGGACTCATGATCAATTCTAGACAAACTATCATTATTTCTATCGATCCGCCAAGTCAGATGACAATCGCTCCGTAAAGATGTATTCTCCCGAAACAGGTTAGGCTTGAAAGCAGACCTCAATATAAAAGGGACAATACAAAAGTGAATACTAGGTTCTCAAGGGATGACCTATTTAAAAAATAAGCTGTCATAAGAGATGTCTTTTTTCAATCCACAATTCTATATAGGCCGGTTTTCTCGTAACAGTTGGAAAGCGCCAGAGAATCGAAAACAATGCTACTCTCGTTGGAAACTTTTAAATTCTGTGTCTGTTCGAGTACTACAAAGTGTATGTTCTGGTGCTTGAAATTTTAATGAGGCAAAGTTGGACGTATAAGAGGCCAAAGCTATATAGTTATTTGCTTTATAACATTTTATCATGCTCATAATTAAGTAACAGTTTGTAGTCATAATTTAATCACTTATTACAGAATTAATGATTAACTTTGAGATTGAAATCGTAAATCATTATAAATTTATCAGTTTTAATTTTTTTGGACGTATGTTTAAATTTAAACCAAAGATATCTAAATTAACTAAGCTATCTTTTAAAAGTGAAACATTTACAAACTTAATAAAAAAATATAAAATCGTTTGTCACGAAGAGAGTTATTTAAATCGTTGATTCTAGTCTAGTTATGAATATTATTTATGATATTTTTTAAGGAGAGTATGGTGTTTTTAATTTTTTTTTATTATATATATATACTTGATGGTAAGTGTTACTGCCGCCCATGGAACTTTGCAATACCAAGGATATAACTAGGCCACTGCCTATCAATATAAACCCAAACCCATCCAATTGGGCTTCCGGCTCTCTCGCACACTAAACTAAGCGCAATAGCACATTGCCATTACTTTTACGTCGATCTTCTGCGAGAGCGTGGTACTACCCCGGACGGACCGGCCCGCGGCTGCAGACAGAGTACTATTAACAGTGTGGTCCTACCACTATTACTTTATTATTAAATATTATAATAATTAAGAATATTTATTATAAATCTTAATTAAGAATATGCTTTTGTTGCTTTAATTTGCGGACTTTGGTAGCTCTGTATAAATTGTTCATTTTTAAGTCTTTGGCCGCAGATGATTAAGTAGTCCAAGAGTAGTAACCGCTGCTTATAGACTGCTTTAATACCCGAGGCATATCCAAGTCGCTAACTAAACTAATGATGAGTTTCAGCCTCTGTATCGCTCGTACAGCGAACGAAGAATGACAGTATTAAATCTAGCTATTACTCAGCCGTCAATTTGAGCGAGTCTGCTAGGACCCTGGCCGAACCAATAATATAATCCAAATAATCTGCTACTACTATATAATCTTTAAAAACAGATTAATAAGGCAAAACAATATTAATTATTCATCACCATTCTCTCTTATCCCAATTACTTAGGGTCGACGCAATATGTACTCATTTTCCTACATATTACAAAAGTTATTGGCAATAGTTTTATGACCGGCCGCCTGCTTGACGTCAACCCTCCTTGGGAATATAATTGTTGACCAAACGGCATCAGGTGGTTTTGGCTCTGGTCGATATAAAGTTTTTAGTCTGCTTTTACGACATCGACGAGCAAAGTCAGGATTGATAGTATTCGTAGCCGCTACCACACAGCACTAGCAAAACAATATTAATATAATTGGGAATATCAAAAACTATATACAACGGTTCTACGGATAAAGTAAAAAAGAACAAACGATTACATTTATAATACATTTTAGAATTGTTGAAAGTGAAAAAATACATTCAGGATAATTTATCATTCGGGCAAATTCTCATGTTTCACTAGAAAATATGCCAATATGTAACTAATCTTTGACAAGGGTAAGCTACTTAGAGTAAGAAATTCTTGTTCTTAGCTCTTGTTCTTAACTACGACACGAGTTACACGCCTATTTCACACAAAATACATATTAGTTCTAGTTATACGTTTTATAACTTATGAAATGAATTGATATGTATTAAATTTTAATAGTGGTAGGATCACGCTGTAAACAGTTCTTTGTGTACAGCCATGGGCAGATCCGTCCGGAGTAGTACCACACTCTCGCAGAAGCACGTCGTCTGAGTAATGGCAATACGCTATTGCACTTCGTTCGGTGAGCGAGAGAGCTGGAAGCCCAACTGGGATGGTTTTTGGGGTTTGTATTAGTAGGCAGCGGCCTAGCTATACCCTTGGTATTGCAAAGGTCCATGGGCGGCAGTGCCACCATACCATCAGGTGTGCTGTCTGCTCGTTCGCCACCGTAAGCAATAAAAAAAAAATACTGCGATGTTGTTAACATGTATAGACGAATCGGTGTGAGTTCTATAAATATGAAGTTCTCTATGTAATACTGAATTATAAACTTTGTGATCCATTGATTCATATTGTATCATTTTAAAATGTCGCAGTACGTATCTTCCTGTATCTTACTATATTGCAATGATAATTATAAGTATATAGTTATCAACATCATCATCATCATTAAACCTTTTGCTATCAATAGAGTATCACTTGGCGTGGCCATTCATTGCAAGGGTTATTGCCCAATCGCCGCACTTGGCAAGCAGGTTAGTAATCACAGTAAGGTGTTATACGTTATCCACCATTCATCTGATGATCCCTCAGCCGATTTTTACAACTCCCACGGGCAATTATAGGGTGGCAACAATTGTATTCTTATCGCATCGCCACACGGTTAAGAATAGTCTGATAGTATAATTATAATAAGAACATGTGATTGCGCAACTGATGGATTATATAATTATGAAATCTGTAAATTTTGAAAATATTTTCGGCAAGATATATAATAAAAAATATTAATTAATTGATTTATCATTTAAAAATGAATAGCAAACCCAACGGGTAAAAAGTATTTGAATATAATTGGAATATTATTTCTAAATACCTTACTCTCAATAATTAAAAAATATACATACACATCATCACGCCATATCCCTTGCAGGGTAGGCAGAAAGAACAGAGTACCAGAGAACTCTATCCTTGCAAAATTATTGAAAAATATATATATTATAAATCGAGTTCTTAAATTCACTTATATCTTTATAACTATAGGAAATGCTAACTTTGACAGTCAGCATTTCCTTTCCTGGCTTTTAGTAGAAAATTGATTGATTAAATGCTAATAAACCTAATTTAATCCAAATTGCGCTAATTTAGTATTGCAAGCACTATTAATTTTATACCAATTAATGTTAGAGTAGGTACTCTAATAAGATCAATCGGTATTCATTCTCTTTATTAAAATTTAACTTTTTTATATTAACATTATTTGAAAAAAAAATACTATAAGTTAATCCTTATTCCACTTTAATCTCACAAAACTATTGGATCAGATATCTGAAAGCCTTTAGTTGATAACAAAGTGAATTCAATTTCAAATACGTTGGCAGACTTTAAGGAAATCCGGTTGATTCGAATAGCTCTGTGCATTTCGCTCGACGTCTGCTCGTATAGTTTTCACTGTAGTCAATTTTATGTTTCTATTTTTGATATAAAATGGTATAGGTATTATAAAAAATAGTTTAAAGTTACTCGTACTTTATATAAAGCGGTATCACTCCAGATAACAGTTTGAATCCAATTATATTTTTCTATTAGTAGATTATATATCCTATTAAATAATATCAAACTATTATTAAAAGCGCCACTGATTTTTTTGTATTTATTTAATTTATATTCAATACATAGACTCGCCTCTGTTTTCCGAAAGAGTAGACAGAGATTATGGATTTTTACTTGCCCATTATTTCATTCACATTCGATAAGTTTCATTCATACTCTTCAGCTTCGTATACTCACAATCTAACGACGAAAAGACAGCAGTTTAATGTCGGAAAGACCAATAAGGTCTTCTCTTTTTGATTCATACGTGTTCTATATATCTGCCTACTCGTTTTTTCTGCATGTCCAAAGCATTTATATTTTTAACACTTTGATATGACTATTTCTACTTGTACTTAGCAGCGCTCGCTTATAATACTTTGTCTTGTATTATTATGTATAATAATTTAAGTTCCGCAAAGTTGGTGAGGTGTAAATTTGAAAGATAATACAAGTTCGATAACAAAATGTGTAATATTGTTTCATATTTATAAAAAATAGCGGTCTAGACCGAAATCCGATCGAAACCAGTTAGTAAATGATATATTAAGTAATTAATAGATACTTTCAATTTAAATAGTCACGAAACGTATATATATATATATTCTGGATCTCGGAAACGGCACCAACAATTTTCATGAAATTTAGCATGTCGAGGGTTTCGGGGGCGATTAATCGATCTAGCAAGGTTTCATTTCTAGAAAATATTGTTTTGTATGTATTTTCAGGCAATAAAAAATATATTTTTTCATTGGCTGAAAACTAATAACATATGAAAGTAAATTTTGACGCTGTCATTAAGAACAGACATAGCTCAGTTGGAACATTGAGTAGTCTAATCCCAACAAAACAAAGGCACGGTTCCGGATCCTTAGTTTCCTTTTTTTCATTTTTGCGTTTTTATTTTTTTTATTATTAATTACTAACATTTGCCCGCGTCTTCGTCCGCGTAGAAGTCGAAAAAGGTTCTAATAATTGTTTTTTAGTTTTTACATTATTTATGTTATTACAATTTATAAATTATTATGTTTAAATGTTTGTATACTTATAAAATATAACACAATCTTTATGTGTAGGGTATTAAAAAGTCTAATAAACAAGACAATAAAATGAAATTTTGTTATATATTATGGACACGAGGCTTTTTTTTAGGAGGCTACGTTTTGAACAGCTGCGCTGTCATTGACCAAGGCGACGGAAAGGCAGTGTGTAGCCCCATGACCCACCGTGTTTTGCTTCGAAATTAGGTCGACCTCTGGTACCGCTTCCTTGACATCTGTGGCCAGCCCGGCGGGTTATCCTTTCGGGTATCATCACCGTAGACGCTCCGGCAACAAACAACTGTGATGCCGAGGCGCCGCCCTCACGAAGCTGACTTTTCTGTGGGTGACGGACTAATACCTGGTCCATGCACCCGCGACACTACACCAACTACACTTTTTCTTTGTAAACAATATGTTTTGTTTTTCTTTCGGATTGAAATGAGATTTACCAGGCTACTCTCTGAGCTTACTCTGAAGCATGTCACACACAGCTGCCCATGGGAGAAGCAGCTTTCTCTCAAGTCTACTCCCGCTACCTTAAGAATTTGACCTCGACCTTTGTTTATGGTTATTGCGAAATAGACTTTCATGGCAAAATGCACTGTCTGAAATTCGAA
This sequence comes from Lymantria monacha, assembly GCA_905163515.2. NCBI lineage: Eukaryota > Metazoa > Arthropoda > Insecta > Lepidoptera > Erebidae > Lymantria > Lymantria monacha. Next base: position 24,581,530 of record LR991082.1, read on the forward strand.
GAGGTAATCTGATGGTATTTGGAGAATCTTAGAATGTTTTTTCTTGCAAACTTGCAAACATTGTATAATTTTGGCGCGTCAGCTCTCAACTTTAAGATGTAAGCTGGGATACCGGGAGGCTTCTGTGTATTCAGGAACTCGACCGGTTGTTTAAGGCGGGGTTTATCACTTATTCAAAGGATTTTCTTTGATATTTGACCCTTTCGAATGTTTTCAAATATTCGCAAGTAAATGATTTAAAGAAATCGAAACGACCGTAGTAGCGCACATAGGTACGTCATGGCTTCTCACGACCCATCTGATCAGCATCAATATGCTGTCTCTGTGCCGTATCTTATTGATTATTCCTAATATAACTCAAACTTTCCGTCTCGATTTTTGCAAATATAATAACTAAAACTTCGCTGTCCGTCCGTCTCTCTGTCACCAGTCTGCATCTCATGAACCATGATAGTTAGACAGTTGCAATTTTCCCAAATGATGTATTTCTGTTGCCGGTTTAACGACAAAAATAAAATAAATACTTAAGAAACCTCCTTATCCTCCCATACAACAAACGTCATTTTTCTCCTTTTTGCTCAATATTTTTTTAGTTTCCATTTTAATTTTTTGCCTTTTTGATTTGTTTTGTCATTATTTTTATTATATTTAAATATATCTTCCAAAACACATTAAAAAGAAAATACCGAGCAAGGCTCGGTCATCCAGATATTATTAATTAAGAGATTAGTAAATTAAAAGTCTATTGATGTTATTGAAGATGTTATATAAAATAAAAGGTAAAAAAAGTAAAGAAGCAGGTAAAGAAATACATGATATTACAAGTTATGTAAGTTTATCACAACAATATTTAAGTTTACTACGAGTATAATCATGCCGAATACATTCATGCAATACAAATGACTATCCGTGGTTTGAATGAAAATAATAGTGAGGTAGGAAGGAAAGTATAATAAGAGATCTGCTTGGTTCATAGATAATGAGGAACGTTGGAGACTGTTCCTTTCAGGAGATCCGTCATCATTAGTGCACGGCTTCGGGCGCTCACTTTTCATTAAGACGCTACCGTTTTAAATGACAGTGAAAGCAAGGGGAAGGACTCACCTTTATGATTATTGTGCGCATACCTATATGTTTATCACAGTCGGTACTGATTGTCATGGTGAACCCTTCTTCATTGAAATGTGGCTGACTGATTAAGGTTTCATCTCCTCTCACAGCACAAAGCTCCTTGTTGTACTATATATGTATAATATATATATATAGATGCTATATATTCTTTTGAAATCTTAATTACATTATTGTCAATGAAAAGACATCTCTATAGCGATATTATAATAGCCGTCTAAACACGAACAAAATTTAAAAAAAAATACTATACAAAAGCTCTCTAATACAAATACTCTACAATATAAATATTCTCTCTGCCTACCCTGCAAGGGATATGGCGTGATGATATGAATGTATGTGTGTGTACAATACAAAAGCGAATGCCACTTTGTTTGTTTTATTTGTTACGCTATTACGTCTTAGCTATTCAACTGTTCTTGAAATTTCAAATTCATATTGTGTAGGTTCTAGGACACAGAAAAAGGCTTTGGATACAGAAAGGGAAAAAGTACACTAGAAAGTATCCATTTTGAAAAGTATAATATATATATATATATATATATATATATATATATATATATATATATATATATATATATATCTATAGAGGTTTCGCTATGTAACTTTAAACAATGTATAAAGGTCAAACTAGAAAATTGTCATTGCAAAGACAATCTGCAGTTAAAGGTGAATGGAGGATTATGACCAAACCTAAAACCTTATTTCATTTGTAGAAACATTTTTTTATTCGGGATAGCACGTTATATTCAGGGAAAGTACAAGTTTCTTTGCGTTTTCTGTATTCACAATTAGATGTTTATAATATCGCGCTAATAATACATTATTAAAATATTACTTAAGTAATAGTAATATTAAAACTAAACAAAACTTTCAAAACATAACTTTGATATCTAAGTCAAAAATTTAAGTGGTCATAATCTTGTCAATTATAGTGTTAAAAAGCATTTTTAGAACCAGATAAAGAAAGATATCCTATATAGTATTTTATTTCATACAAAAAGTTAATCATAGAAAAATATTACGTATGCTTATTTTTAAGAATGAAAACAGAAATTATTACCTACTGCATCTTGTTAGTTAAAAACTAGGCCACTGCGGTATTTGTAACTGCAAAGGCTTGGCTACGACTGTAATAGATTACAGTTTACTTAACCTGCCTCATACACGGCAGAACAATTTTCTGAGCATCAATGTCTCCTTACATTTCTCACTCCATGTAATCGTGGTCCTTACTGTAAAGTGGAACACGGAAGAACTTCAAAGTTAAAAAAGTTGATGTAAAGTACTTTTGTTCGTAATCTTTATTGCGGGGTAAGGAGTTGTCCCGTGTTTTACTGCAAAAGGGCGGGTGAAATTGTGCTTCAAGAAAACTTAACTGAAGTAACTTATTTTCGTAAATATTTGTTATGATCGACAGCGTAAAATATTATTACTTTGAAACTGGTGGCATTATTTACTCAAAACTTGTTAGGCTTCTTTGAGTACTATAATGACATGGTTTGGAAAGGAGAATAAAAACGTTTCAAAATCATCCTATTTTGGATATAGATATTTTTTTTATTGCTTATGGTGGCAAACGAGCATGCAGTACACCTGATAGTGTCACTGCCGCCCATGGACCTTTGCAATACCAAGGGTATAGCTAGGCTGCTGCCTATCAATACAATCCCCAAATCCACCCCAGTTGGGCTTCCGGCTCTCTGGCTCACCGAACGAAGCGCAATAGCAAATTGCCATTACTCAGACGTCTATCTTCTGCGAGAGTGTGGTACTACCCTTTTTTTTTTTTTTTTTTTTTTTATTGGTGGGCTATGGGTGCGTCTCGCCCCGCTGAATCGGTCCGGGGTGACGGAAAGGCGGCGCGTGACCCCATAGACCCACCGTAAAACCTTCTCTCTTCGCCGTGCGAGCGGACCACCGGTACTCGATTTTAACTTCGGTGGCCCGCCCGGCGGTTTACCCTCGCGGGTTCCTCTCGTCGACGCCCCGACAGATTTCGCCGTCGGGGCGTCGCCCTCACGCGGTGGCCTCACGTCGGGTGACCGGACAATTCCCCGGTCCGATCACCCGAGGCCTCGGTTAGGGCGGCATCAGGCGCAGGTATTCGCGCCTGCGCCGCCCCGGCCGCTGACGGCGGCCCGGGTCGCGGGACTCCTCACGGACTCGTTCCGCCGCCTCCTTCTGCGAGATGACAGCCTCGCAGAAGGCGGCGACCGCGTCCCAGTTCATGACGCTGTCGACCATCGCTCTCGCGACAGCCGGCAGCGCCAGGTCGGCACCGATAACAGCGACGAGGTCACGGCGCTGCCGGTCAAAGCCCGGACACGCCTCCAGCGTGTGTTGCGCCGTGTCCTCGTCACTGCTGCAATGGTGGCAGAACGAAGTCCACTCCCTTTGCGCGACCGTGTGCAGGTAAAAGCCGAAGCATCCGTGCCCCGACAACACCTGCACCAGTCGAAAGGAGAGGACTCCGTGCCGCCGCTCCATCCACTCCATCAATACGGGCCGGAGAGCCTCGACGGTGACCACACCGTGTCTAGGCCTCTCCAGCCGCGTAGCCCAACGGGCGATGACGTCTCGGCGGGCGTCCTCGCGCCAGGTGGCTATCTCGCTCAGCGATGGGGAGCCACCTTCGTCGCGCAGTGAGGTCACCCGCCGGTAGAGGTCAGAGAGCATCTCCGCCTCTAGGTCCCACGGGGGTGTCCCGGCCAGTAGGCATGCCGCCTCGGTCGATACCGTGCGGTACCCGCGAATGGCTCTGACCGCCATGACTCTCTGGGGTCTCCACAGAACAGCCCTGAGCTGGGCGTTCAGAGCCCTCGCCCACACGGGTGCGCCGTACATGGCCATAGAACGGATCACCCCCGCATACAGCCGTCGGCCCTCGAAGCTGGGTCCGCCCACGTTCGGCATGAGCCGCGAAAGGGCGGACGCCGCGCCGACCAGCCGGGGAGCAATTCGGCGAAAATGCTCCCGGAACCACCATCGTCCGTCGAGCACCAGACCCAAGTACTTCATATGGGCCTGGATGCTGATGTGGACGGAGTTGACGACTAGCGAGACGCCGATTGGCGGCCTTACGCGTGGCCCATGGAACAATAGGGCCTCCGTCTTATTTAGGGCCACCCTGAGCCCCAGCGCCTCGATTCGCCCGACCATCTCCTCGGTGCCGAGAGTGGCCAGGCTCGCCGCCTCTTCGAGTGTCCTGCCCCGGGCTGTGACGAGCGTATCGTCAGCGTAGCATATCACGCTCAGCCCGGGGGGGAGACTCCCTCTCAACGCCCAGTCGTACCCGATGTCCCACAGAGTCGGCCCCAGAACCGACCCCTGTGGAACGCCGCACGACATGGACGTCCGCACAATGTCCCCTGCGGGACTCGCGCAGAGGACACTGCGCCCTTCCAAATAGTCCGCCACCAGCCGCCTCAGGTACAAGGGCACCCCATGGAATCGGAGCGCCTCCCTGATGCAGCTGAATGGCAGACTATTGAATGCGTTGGCGATGTCCAGCGACACCGCCAACAGCACTCCCCCGCCGGTGACAGCCTCCGCGGCCGTCTGCCTCAGTCGTAGCAGGGCCCCGATGGTCGAACGCCCCCTTCTAAAACCGAATTGAGCGTCCGACAGATCGGGCCCCACCTCCTCCAGGTGTTGGACGATGCGGGCAGCGAGGATGCGCTCCAGCAGCTTACCCACATCGTCGAGGAGCACGATGGGCCTGTAGGCCGACGGCGAATCCGGGGGCCGTCCCGGCTTTGGCAGGAGAACCAACCTCCCCTCCTTCCAGCACTCAGGGAACCGCCCAGACGCCAAACAGGCGTTGTACAGCTGCCTGAGGCGAGGCTCGAGGTGCTCGAGGAGCGACGTCAGCACCCGGACTGGTATTCCGTCCGGGCCGGGGGCCGTGGTCGCGGAACGAATCCGCGCTACAGCTGCTCCCACTTCCGTCTCCGTCACGGGCGGAATACTCTCGTCGTCAGCCTCCCGGTCTTGTTCTGGCGAGGCCATGACCGGGGGCGTGTGTTCCGACTGCCGTGGAAACAGCTCCTCGACCACTCTACAGAGGAAGTCAGGCTGGAGGGTCTCGGTGAGGGGGGGGCCCTGCGCGCGAAGCTTGTTCAGCGACGCGCGATACGGGCGACCCCAGAGGTCACGGTCGAGACCGTCCAGCATCTCCTGCCAACTCGCGTCCTTGGTGGCTCGGATGGCCAGCCGAAAGGCCGTCCGCGCATCGCGGTACGCCTCGTACAGCTGGCCCTCCCGCTCAGCGTCGCGGTGACGCCGCCGGCTGCGGGTGTAGGACCTTCGGGCTCTGATACATGCCGCACGAAGGTCCGCCAATCTTGGGGACCACCAGTAGACCCCCTGCCTCGGAGGTAGACGCCGCCGCACTCTGGGCATGGCCGCATCGCAGATCTGCGTTAACGCACTGCGGATGCGGACAGCCTCGGCGTCCACCCCGTCCGCTGGGGGCGGTGAGGACAGCCACGTGTGAACGATGGCCGCCTCCGCCAGTAGGTTCCTGTCAAGACGACCCACAGCCCACCGCGGAAACGCGGGAGCTCCGTCCGCCCTGTGACCCCTACCGGGGTCCCGGAGAGGGGAGACCTCCATCCGGATGTACCGGTGGTCCGATAGGGTCTCCGCCTCTTCCAGGACACTCCAGTTCCTCACCCGTGGTGCGACAGCGGGGCTAGCGAACGACAAGTCCACTATCGACCCGCCCTGCTGCCGCACACACGTGTTCACTGAGCCCCTGTTAAGAACACAGAGGCCCAGTGAAGCCGCCCACTCGATGACCGCCCGCCCGCGGTCGTCCGTCATAGGGGACCCCCACGCCGTGGATTTGGCGTTGAAGTCCCCCAGAACCAGGACGAGGCCCGGTGCTAGTCGCCGTATCGAGGCCTCCAGGTTGGTGAGGGAGGCCCCGAAATCGTCCATTCTCCTGTTAGGGGAGAGGTATACGCTGTAGAGCGTGACCCCTCCCCACTCCGCCGCGACAAATTCCTCGCCCCTATCCAAAAGAGACAAGGACGGGAAGTGCCGCTGCGTTGAGACGACGATTGCCGCAGTTCCGTTTCGGCTGACCACCCAATTGGGGCGATCAGGCACGCAGTACGGTTCCGCGACTACGGCTGCACCAATCGACCACTCCGCCATGGATTGCAGGAGTAAATCCTGCGCACCGGCGGAGTGGTTGGTGTTGGCTTGCAAGAGGTGGTGCATGGATGGTGTAGCCATTAACGGGCTGTATCCATGACCTCCCCCTCGCCGGCGGGCGATCGGACCGCGCTAGGAGCAGGAGCGGCCGTGGTCGGAGGGCCGCCCCGCCCCTTTGGGGCCGAAGCTGGAGGTTTGCACGCCCCAGAGCCCATGCGGTGCTTGGCGGGCTTATTGCCCGCCGCACACGCGGGGCAGTGGGGCGGGGCGGCGCAAGATGCCGCCACGTGCCCGGTTTGACCGCAGCGGAAACACAGTCCGCCGCAGTCGAAGCAATTAGTGCACGTCGGTCGAGTAGTGTGGTACTACCCTGGACGGACCGGCCCGCGGCTGTAGACAGAGAACTGTCAACAGCGTGGTCCTACCACTATAATGATATTTTCTTGGCAGTGGGCAGAAAATTATTGTAATATATATATTTTTTTATATTAACTTGGGGAAAAATAAAATCCAACATCCATATACTCAGGTAGAATAACTCGATATTAAAAATTATCAATAAGCTCTATAATATTTTTGTGATAGTAATTGTAACTTACAGTCTCCCTAGTAACACACACATACATTTGTGTCTACACCCTAGTCTGTCACCAAAAAAAAATGTGACACAAATACCTTGCTATACAATAATACTTGTATAAAAAAATGTGACACAAATACCTTGCTGTACAATATAACTGATTCGGTGGTAGTTTAATAGTTTTTTTTTGTTAGAATCATAAACTAGTGAATTGCCACAATATAATAATTATCATAAATTAAATGTTTAATATAACTGATCATAAACAATATAAAAATTTTTACATATCATTTTCTTTTTGTACTGGCAATAAATTTGTATTAAAATGTGGGTAAAATTTTTAATAACTGATACTGCAGCGGGTAGATATTTTCTGTAATAGCGATGACTTTTCGACGTAAGACACCTTAGTCCTCCCGTGACCATGATCACTGTAAAGTGTTCGAAACGTCGGGAAATTAAAAATCAAATACAAACGCGATAGAATCCGTAAAAGTAGTTTTATTTTAAATTAATGTAACTTATTGATATTATGACTTAATTAAAACAAATAATATCACCATAAAGATGAATCATGTCGCCCATGTGATGATGGGTTAAGAATAGAATATGTTTCAACCAAGGTAGTGGGGAGCAGTCTTCCTTTGTGACATTCATACGCCAACTATGATCACCAATCTTACTGTCTTTCTTTTTTTTTGGCAGACTATGGTCTGGACACACGTCGACGGCGCATCGTCCATAACCCACCGCATTCCCTCCTCATCGCCTCACTCCACTCGCCTCCTTGAGATCCGTGGCCAGCCCGGAAATCTGACTGTCTCGACATACTTCATCTGTTCCCTAAAAGCTTTCATATTACCTCTCCATCGTCATTCAGACTGACCACCAGTAATTATTGTGTAATTATGGAGGGCCGCTCGCCAGTAATTATGGTGGCCCACGACTTTACCCTTTCGAGTATCATCCCTTTCGATTCTACAAGTGCATGCTGATATGACAAATTGCTAGGGCGTCCCCCTTACGCGGTCAGTCTTCCTGCGGGTGACGGATTAACCTGTGATGTATCCACCCTATCCGGCCTGGGGAGGACTACGTCTAACAGTTGATGTCGAGGCTAACGATAAATTGATGGAATGGTGGCCGTGTAGGTACAGAAGGTGATTTATTCCTGTAGTCCGTGAATAATAAAAATCTAATAAAAGTAAGTTTATACTTCTGTGGCCAGAGAGATGAAGACTAAATAAAAACTTTCATTTTGAACAAAATTGTTATTATTTTATTATACAGATTTAGATAAATATCCAGTATAAACTAAATTTTTAAGAAAAGTAATACAATATATGTTAGTATATTGTAACTGAAATGATACAAGATAGGTAAACATAACAAAAAATAAAAAGCTAATTTAACTTAAATATTCAACAAACTTGTAAGTTTGAACAAAAGAATATTTAATGAACTCGATACCTATTAACACTGGCTCGATAAAATAATTATGATAATAAAGTATTAAAATTGCCCTTTCACTTATCAAAGTATACCGATACTGACCTCTTTACACGAGTTTAAAAATAAACGAACAGTCTCGGTACAAAGACTACATTGATCCTAAATGAGTATAATAAAGAATGATTAATGGTCGTACTGAATACAAGCGTTCTTTCGCAGTGTTAGGTAGCTACTCATCCTGATGTAATTAACTTCTTAATATAACTGTAAACAATACGATACTGTAGATTACGATAATATAAAATTGATAGTGTCGTAGAATAGTACATTTATAATGGTTCATGGCTTGTATCTATTTAAATAGAATTAGCTAAAAGATATCTAACTGTACCCAAGATTTTTTTTTGGTAAATATTCTTTACGATTTCATACGATTTATTTCAGTGTTAGCTAAACACATACATACATACATATCACCACCCCATATCCCTTGCAGGGTAGGCAGAGAACACAGTGCCAGAGAACTCTATCCTTGCATACTTCACGCGCTTCCTCAACATTCATAATTCTCTTCATACACGCTCGCCGGTTTCGGAGACTCTTGACTCCACCTTCCTTCAGTACGTGACCAATCTGGTCTAGGTAGGTTAGTCTCGGTCTCCCCCGGTACCTACATCCTTCCAATTTGCATTGTATATCTTCTTAACCAGACGTTCGTTCGGCATTCTTTCCACATGTCCGAACCATCGGAGTATTCCGTTTCGCATCTTTACACCAATACTCTCTTTCATACCTACTGATATATTTAAAATAGATATATTTAAAATGTAATTATATCTTAAATAAAAAATCTGTTACTCGTGTAATTACGTTTACATTTTAATCGTAAACATTTTTTAAAGTATTTAAATTAAAACCAATGTCACGAATTCCGAAGAAACTTAAAAATATTTCTAAAAATATTTCATAAGAGCTATATTACTAAAAAATCGATTAATTAATTAGGTAATTACATTTTATAGACTTCCAACGGCCCAATTTTAAATCGTCCACAAGAGAGCTCAATGTTAGGTCTTGTAGACAATCGGAGCAAATACCATTAATTTTTTTTTCTCAATAAAAAAGATCTTCATAGTATATAATAATTAAATAAACAAATGGATTTGCTGTTTGGTGGCGGCTACGAATACTACCAACTACCTATATTGCTCTTGGGTGTAGTAAAAGACAACTAAGAGCTTTTATATAGATTTAGGCCAGCTCTATCTGATACCATCTCGCGTCTGGTGAACATTACATCCCTAAGGAGGGTTGACGTCAGCAGGCGGCTGGTCATAAAACCAACATAGCCAAACCTTTTGCAATATACACGATGGAAGAAGAGTGTAGACTTTCCTAGTCTTTCTAGTTGTATAATCATGCAAATGCCAAGCGACGTGCGAATCTAGAGGTCGAATTCTCAGTGGTGAGCTATTACGTTTTCCATCATGCAATTCTCCGAGGACTATAGAGACAAGTTCTGGCATAGTTCCAAACTCTGACGTCATAATCAAGTACAGTGAGAATCATATGTACCATATATGAACTTTCATAGTTGTTACACACTAAAAATGTCATAACCCAAGGCAAGCTCAGTATATCTCAGTACCCTAAACAATAGTTTAATAACGTGGCAGGCTTTTTGTTTTTTCTACACTACAGGAAATTAACCGCACTGCGCTGTAACAAACTACATTTTCTAAGTAGGTGAGATAAGTATCAAAAGTTGAAGGGTCACGTATACCCACGTCACGTGTTACGGTAAACGACGAGCCAAAGTCCAAATTAATTACCTATTTTCAGATTTAGGCGATTCACGATTTTGCGACTGTATCGACATTGTATTGCGATTTTTAATTAGGATTCGAAAAATCGCTACGATTCCACTTTGAATGAATGCGGAATAAACGTTTCCGTCCATTATCAAACTTTGAAAAGCGCCTAATTTGCCAATCGCCGATATTAAAAGCTCCGTGTTTGTTGTCTAATAGGCATTCGATATTAAGTGGTAGGTACCTATAGTTATTTCGCCGTTTGGTGGTAGGTTAATAATTCAAAGTGCTTTATTTGGAAGTCATAAAAAAAGCTTCTGAGGAATTAGAAGTATGGGCAGCACTTTTTGCAAATATTGAAAAAATTATAAGTTGATTGCCAAGCATACCTTAATAGTAGAAAATGTTATACGATTTTTTTTAAAATATACTAATATCAAATCAAATAAATTAAAATTTGTCATAATACAAGTTATTACTGTTAATATAATAATAGAGGAAAGGAAGGTAATATGGAATATGCAGTTAATATGGGATACCGAGATTTTATAAAAACTAATAGTGCCACCTATGCCGCGATGTTGTGAATTGAAGCGTCAAGTGAACCTATTAATCTGTGCAAGTGACAGTAATCCGCCATATTGTTCTTTTCTTTTTGAGACACGATCAACTAGAAGGCTGTACAATAAAAATTTTTTGGTACATTTTAAATCTTTTGTTATCGTAACGTAAAATTACTTTATTTTTTATAACTGGTATTCAAACAATGCTTAGGGTACTAAAGTTTAAGGATGTGTATTGATTTTCATCGTATATTGAAATCCCTAAATCTAAAATATTTTTTTTTGCTTATGCCGCCATGTTGCTAATATGGAATACTGTTAGTGCATATAATATGGTATGGTGTAGTATTCCATATTATATGAATTATATGAGCCATGGCATATTATATGAGCCTTGAATTGTCGCAGTTCAAAAAATCTGCAGATTTAAAAAAAAAATTAAAAAGCACAATAGCTATAAGTCAAGTGAAAGGGAAAGAAAAAGTGCAGAAACAGAGCAAAGGGAAAGGCAAGGGTAAATCGTCAAAAAAGAGATCAAAGGAAGTTTACTCAGTTAGCGACTCTTCAGATAATAGTCATGTCTTCATGACAAAGATGACAATTACCTCTTCTCATATGACGAGACTATAAGCGAGGTACCGCCTCAAAATTATTCAGAATGCTTTTTTGCAATAGAAAATATAGCCAAGATGATAAAGGAGAAGAATGGGTTCAGTGCCTTATTTGCCAATTGTGGTTGCATTGTGACTTTGCGGGTTATGAATTTGGTAACCACGTTTGTGATTATTGCAAATAATTTATATTTTTAAATTCTGATCTTTTTTTATATCGTTCGACTAATATGATTTATAATTAGTTTGATTTTTACTTATTCATATAAGTTATGTTGATTTTTGAACATTTTATTAATTCTAAGATTGCCATACAAAATACTGTGATTAATAAAATTACTATTATAAAAAGGATTTTGTTTGAGTTAATAAAACAACTGTTAAAAGTGTGTACGATTTTGGTGCAGATAATATAGAATACCATATTCCATATTATCTGCACCTTGGGTCGGTTGTCATTTTACAACATTTTTGATTTATGGTTGTTTTTTGTCAAGAAAATATAGTTATATTATTTTTGTAATGATTATTATTAAAGCTAATTAATGTTCCAACAAATTAGTGTGTGTATTTTAATTTTAACTCTGGGGAATATTTTTTTATACTCAAAAAAGAAAATGGTATTCCATATTACCTTCCTTTCCTCTAGTATTACGAGGTGATCTTATGCTAATGAGAAAAAAATATTCCAAAGTGATTAAAAGCTCCCATTTATTCTTATTGTGGTAGGACCACGCTGTGGACAGTTCTCTGTCTACAGCCGCGGGCCGGTCCGTCCGGGGTAGTACCACACTCTCGCAGAAGATCGACGTATGAGTAATAGCAATGTGCTATTGCGCTTCGTTCGGTGAGCGAGAGAGCCGGAAGCCTAACTGGGGTGGGTTCAGGGTTGTATTGGTAGGCAGCGGCCTAGCTATACCATTGGCAAAGGTCCATGGGCGGTAGTGACACTTACCATCAGGTGTGCTGTCTGCTCGTTTGCCGCCATAAGCAATAAAAAAAAAAAAAAATATTTCTGTGGTTATAATCATAATTTCTATTATGTTTTTACTCTCTATTAGGTAGACTGATGACATTTTAAAAGTCGCAGGAAGCCTTTGGATACAATCGACACAAGTTCATTTTGAGTGACATTCTCGTAGGGAGGCCTATGTCCAACAACGGACGTCTGCGAACTTATAGATGGATGTTTTTTTTTAATCGCAATTAGGAACAAAACGGAATAAGTATTCACATAACGATGTTGACGCAAACTCTGGATAGAATATTTCTTCATATCGAGCGATCTATTAGTAATCTCTATAAAATCTCTATAATTGAAATACGTTTGATAAACGGATATTAATCTATATTTAAACAAATGCTATTTTTAAACGATAATGTTTTATAATATAACTCAATAATATAATGAGTCGTTTTTTACTGTATAAAATACCCTTAAAAGTAGGTCGCAACGACATGTTGCACGACTACATTCGAGAACACCCCTTTTTTCTGTCTTTTATCTGCCGGCATCAATTCTGTCCCCTTTTGTGTAGTTGGACTGAGTTTCTATAGTACCCTATGATTATTCGACTGACTTTGATCTGGTACAAATGAAGCATAATACATAATATAACGTAGCATACGTTATATTATGTATTATATACGGTATATATTATACATAATACGATGGAATAAGAATAGAATAGTTACTCCCCTATCCTTTTGCTTTTGCGTGTATAGTAAAGATGGAAAAGAGGACGTAAGCAGTACGCATCACTGCAAGAAAAGGAAAATTCAAAATAAATCCCAATGACAATTACTCTGTCCATCGTATTGTAACAATTTTCCTCAATAACATTTCCCTTCGTGAGGTTCCAAGTACATATCCTGGAGGAGCTTTCTAGAACTGTACTCAATAGGCAATAATAAGATCGCTCTCTACTCTCCATGTAGCAATTTTTTAACCTCGTGATTAAAAAGTTACTAAGTATGTATAATATTTATCCGTGTGGTGACGGAGTAAGAATACTATTCACCACCCCATATCTTACCCGTGGGTGATCGATCGTACGAGACGACTAAGGGATATAAAACGCATATAACATCTATGCGAGAGAAGGAAAACTCAAAAGAAAACCCTATACCAACTCGTCTGACCAGCGCGGTATAGTAGGTTAATTTCCCTCCCATTACGGAGGAGGCCCGAGCCCAACAGTGGGACATATAGGCTGTGATGATGATGATGATGATGTATAATATTTAATCATAAAGTTGGTAATAATATGATGTATGCTTACACCTCTGCCTATCCATAGTTACTCAGAATAAAGGCGTGAAAGTATGAAAAAAAATGTAATATCAGAGATAATTTTTATTATCGTTACTACTAATTAATATACTGCAATAATGTAAATTTTAATAAGAACTTGAGCGATCGTAATTTTTTTAGAAAACTAGTATATTAATTTTCTCAGAATGTTTAGTAATGCTTCATTTATACGTTAAAGCTCTTAACCCTGACTCATGCGTGGAGGGAGGGCGACCCTTCGCTCCCGTTACCGAGGGACGTTTGCCAGTAGGTATAGATATCAGGCGACTCTTCGATGTATAAAATAGATTTATATATATATATACACGTATATATATAAACGTGTACTTTATTATACATAATATGCCACCCCTCCGATATTTGAGTCTGCATTTTTTAAACGTTATTAAAGTTATTTATTGATGTTTAATGGAAATATCTAAACTGAGACCCTTTTGTATCTGACAATGAGTGGTGTGAATTATTGTATGACTCACAACTTGGGGTAAAGATCGATTTTAAAATGAAACTTGCCTTTTATGATTCTTCATTTGCACAAAGTATTTTTTTTTGTCTTTAAGTCAACTATTCGGTACTTTTTGGTTCTTTGACTCAGAAAAGTTTTAAACCACAATTCCTAGACTACCAGTTTTTTAATAGGATATGGTCTTATTACACCTGGCCTAAGCAGTCTTGGGCGACAGAGAGGGGTCGTAGCACACAACTATATTTTTCATAGCTTTTATTGGCAACTAAGCATGCAGCTCTTGATGGTAAATATTAACTGCCGCTCATGAACCTCTACAGTACTAGAATCATTGCCAGGCCAATGAACGAAGGATAGCTTGCTATATCGATTTTCTTCCAGAGTGTGGCATTACCATAAACAGGCACATTAAAGCTATAGGCAGAAAACTGCCAGCAGTCTGGCGCTTGAAGCCTTATTATTCGCACTGATGAATTATTGCGCCAAATGCCTTACCAACCTTTCCACTAATTAAACGGGGCATCAGAATCAATTTCTTTACTTAGGTACATTCTATTACCCTAGAAATATAGGCGTTGATAGGCCCTCATATGACATCCAAAATACGTTATTCTCTGCATAAAAGTTTATACAAAAGTATGTAATTAGCAAACTAGCTGTGTGGTAGCGGCTACGAATACTACCAACCCTTATTTTGTTCGTGGATGTCGTAAAAGACTAGTAAGAGCCTTATATCGACCTGGGCAAACTTCATTTGATGCCGTTTGGTCAACAATTACATTCCCAAGGAGGGTTGACGTCTGGCAGGCGGCCGGTCATAAAACTATTGTCAGTAACTTTTACAATATGTACAATGAAAGAAGAGTACATATTGTATCGACCCCAAGTAATTGTGATAAGAGTAGGAGAATGATGATGTAGTTAGCAAACTATATATCTCCCCAGTAGAATGGGCCAGTTCATTATCTGTATCGTGTTTACATGTCGACATTAGAACATCTTGTGTTGAATACATTGATCATTAAGATTTAAGTTGTCTAATGAACTAATCTAGTCACTATACTATATATTTGCAAGAGTCAGTCAGTATTAATTGGCTACATCCGTGTTGTGTATTAAAACTTACACAGCATACATTAGTTTAATCGTTACTTTTTTTAAATTAAAACGAACGCGAGTGTCCGTAAAGCCAGAAGTATCTTAAGATATTTTTTTATTTTCATTTTTATGCTTCGACTATAATATGTAAATAATAGTTGTCAAGATTAATTATATGTTATAAAAATATATTTCAGTTTAAGTTTTTTGTTTTATTAATTATTTATCCATGCCATGCTGTCATTATTCTTAAAGATATTTTATAAACTAAATGAATTCATTAATTTAATTAAAGTTTTAACGGATTGATTATCAAAATTGTAAACTTATTTTTTTATAGTTTAACATTGAAATATTTATATCATACAGAAACCGAAATTAATAATTATTATTAAAATGTAAAGTATTATATGTTAGTTAAATATATTTATAATGTTTTTGTTTTGTAATCAGTCATATTAAAAATATTTTTATTGACAATTTGTACCTATTTAACTAACGTTACTCTGCCAGCAGCGTCGCTAGCGTTTACTAAATGGGTATCTATTGTTTTTTTTTTTTTTTTTTTTTTTTTTTTTTTTTTTTTTTTGTGTGTCTTAGTTGTTAGCCTCAGATGGCTATGACAACTTTACCCGGACTGTGGGTGAGCGCTGAGGGCTCTCAACCCGTGGGTATCTATTGTATAATGCTATTATTTTTATTCGAACTCTTACTCGCATTGGTAATATAAACATAAATAATATTCATAATAAACCAATGACAATTGTTATATCTGTTGTTGCTATAACAACGGCGACTGTGTAGAACGCTTGACAGATATTGTTTCTAAATTTTGCCTCATTTGCTAACAATTATTGCTTCTAAGAATTTCTGATGTTTACGTGATTTTGATTTTTTTTGTTTGTCTCGTTGTTTCGTACACTTTACAGCGTTCATGGTCACCGGATAATATAGGAGGACAGATCTCCGTCGTGAAATTAAAAAATATATACACATGCGCTAAAATCCATAAAATAGTTTTATTTTAAATTTATAGTCGCTGCTCTGCTTTTATTTATCACAGCGTCAACCGTTCTCCATAAACAAGTTATCTGACACAAAGATTTTTTGAACTCTAGCTGGCAGTTACTAGTTAGCTTTAGCTCGTTCAACCAAACATACAAACAAAATCTTCATTATAATAATAATAGAGACGTTTGAAAAAATATTTATCAATACTATTATTTTTATTAATATTTTATTCTTCGTATAGAAATATTAATACTCAGTATAAAATATTATAATTTTTTAGACGCGGTGGTCGTAGAGGCATGGAGGGTGGTAGCGGCGTAGTTTACCGCGTGGTAGGGCGAACGCGTAACAAAGCTGATTGTGGACAGCAAACAGAGCGACAACCACCAGCACCTCGTCAAGATACCACTTGGAAAAAGTACACAGACTCACCTGGAGTTGGGGCACCGCCTTTGGTAAGGAAATATCAACTAACAAAAAAAAAATACTAAAACAATAGATTCCTACATGGTGCAGTGGAAAAGCTGCTAGAAATCATTGAATTTCTTCATTTGAGGCTTTGATTCAATAATCAGGTTCTACAGTCCATTTTATCGAGAACAGGAACTTTTTTGAAATGCATATAGATAATTAACATTAGTTCCGGAGCAAGGTCAAGAGAACGTACATAGCATGTGCATATCTTTATTCACTACTTCGTTCACTGAGACCCACGAACAGCAAATACAACTTGCACACTATTAGATAGCTCCTTTTTTATATTTAGTCATGACTTATGGATGGATACAACGTCCGTTAGTCGAATAGATTATTAACTTAAGAATCTGAATATAACTAAAACCAAGTCTTGTACAATTTTCTTCACAACTTATGGCAAAATATTTCACTTTTTCATATTGAGCAGTTTATTCATAATATCAGTCCGTCAGTACGTCACATTGATACCATTAATTAAGTACTGCCTACCGATTCAAAAAATCTTCTGGGACTACTACCAGAGTTTGCAGGACATGAAAATATACTTAAACCACAATTATTTTATATTCAGTTTAACGCTTTCTCTGTATAATATTACATAAAATACCAACAAAATTATTTGATGTAACGCTATAAAACACTAAAATATTGAATAAAATTTGTAGCTGCAAGAAACTACTATTGCTTTGTCATTAAAATTCAAAACTGTAGTAATATCGAAATATTATAACCTCGATAGGTTACGTTGCGAAATAAACTCCTAAAAGTGTCTACATTCTTAGAACAAAATCTAAAGATATATCTTAGTATTGATTAAAGGAGTAAGAGTGTTAAATAGAAAACCAGTAGATACTTGGTAACAACTAAAATATACAATGAGATTGCAATTCACAAAATATTGACGTAATTCCTTTGAAAATTTAAAAACAGAATGCTATACAATAGTATGAGTTTGTAGCGAGGCATTATGCCTGTTATTTTTTTTAAATATTACAATCACATCTTTGTCCTTGAAAAAGGGGACAGCGGTAATAACACAGTTAAATTCTTTGCAACTTTTTGTTAAACGGGCAAAATACCTACCGTGAAGTTTTTTTGTCCAGAACAGTTTATTAGTCCCCTGCGCTTATTATTAAGGATTTCTTGCCAAAAAAAATATTAACATTATTTGTCAGTCACAATCAGACTCGAGATCTCAATAAATTGGTCACTGCACTAATGAGTCAAGCGCATTAAATGTTCTTGTACTTATTATTTCAGAATCAGCCTGCACCAGCGCCACCGAGTCCTTCGCACGGGCGCAAAGGTGAAAGGCGCGCTGGACATCATTCACCGCAGCACCACAAGCGGGAGAAACTTACGGCAGCTCAGCAATTGGGTATCGCGCCCCATCCTCAGGTATTTTAATCGGTATATTATTTTTGCTCTCGATCATTGAGTACCTAACCTCATCTCAAACAAGAAAAGGATTCGTTAACTTGCCTTATATAACTTTTCTTATCCAAATTTAGTCATTTTTCACGTCTCTTTATTACGTTGGTGAATTCAAAAATTATATTTATTATGTCTAGAACATAGTTGGTTAGTTAATGAAGATAACTTAGGTCTTCATTGATGCATATGTATTTATCTTGTATCTGGTGCCTGGTAGTAGTATCTGTCAGTAGTGTATCTGCTAGCCAACAAAAAAAAACATTGTCAGTCGTAAGACTGCATATCAGAAGTGATAAGTTCTCAGCTTTATGAGCATATTTTTTATTTAGTTGAGAAATATTTTATTAGAAATAAGTTATATTACTGTATTTTTTACTAAAGACCTGCATTAAGAAATTAATCCTTGTTTTACGGGGGACTTTACAAACATAATTTTAACACAGTCAAATTAGACTCAGAGTTAAAACAATACTTTGTGAATCGCACAAAGTATTGTCCTGCGTGGGCATTGAACCCACGGCACTGGCAAGGAAGGTCGGTATCTTAACCACTGTGCCTTCTGTGCAGTCTAAAATATACATCAATTTAATTAAATTTCATCTATTGAATATTTTGTTAGATTACGTTACTTTCCATATTTTTTGTCCTTCCGTTAATAAGCATATTATACCAAGATACGAACCTCTTTACTAAATATATGTTGACTTAGGACATTTAACTACAGCTATAATATAAATTACGTAATGTATTTTTTTTTTAAAGACACCAAGGAAATAATCCTTGTATTGCGGGGGACTTTACAAACATGCAATTAACGCAGACAAATTACAGCCAGACTCAGAA
This sequence comes from Lymantria monacha, assembly GCA_905163515.2. Classification (NCBI taxonomy): domain Eukaryota; kingdom Metazoa; phylum Arthropoda; class Insecta; order Lepidoptera; family Erebidae; genus Lymantria; species Lymantria monacha. The sequence continues at coordinate 24,600,481 of LR991082.1, forward strand.
CAACACTTTGTGAATCGCACAAAGTATTGTCCTGCGTGGGAATCGAACCCGCAGCACTGGCACGGAAGGTCGGTATCTTAACCACTACACCATCTGTGCAGTCTAAATTAAATTCAATTTTGGATGTAAGTAGCTGATAAATTTAAAAACTATAACACTAAAGCTATATTATGAAAGCAACTCTTAAGAAGGTATTAACTTAAAAAGTGAATCACAGCGCTGGATAAATTATTCATTATCATCCACTTATCGACGTTTCCTATCGGATAGAAGAAGGCGGCTCCACAAATACATAGTATAGTAATAAAATGCCATGATCGTCACTTTTGACAATTGATTGTAGATAAACTACTACGTTAAACCTAATAAGTTGCCCAGAATAGTGCTGCTGACCTTCTAGCGATCCTTGAAATCGTTTTTCGACTCCCACGGTTAAGTAAGCGGTGGTTAACACCATTTTCTTAACCGAACCCTAACCACAAGGAATAAATAAATAAGATTAATGCCCATTATCAGCCTAAGTAGATTGTTACGTTCCTGATGCGACTGCAAATGTTACTAACAATTAAGTATTTTGGCATTCTTAAGAAAATAGACTTACTAATTACTACATATACCTAAGAATAATGATTTTTATTAATTTCTATTTTCTCTTACAGTATGCCGCGTCTAATTCATCCGGTCAACATTCATCAAGAGGTGCAAGTTCTCAGGTATTTACAAATTAGTTAATTACATAAGTATAATAACAGATATATTTCCACGACTAAATAAAACTGAGTTGTTATTATGCAATGCCAAATAATAGATTTTTACTCACTGCTTATGACAACATATAGGTTACCTATATAGCTTACCTACCTACCTGTAATGATAAAATAATTATTACAATTTTCATCTATGTGCATGTTTCAAAACTAAGAAGCGGCTAAACCCATTTGGATGCGACTTTTAGGAGTGAATATTCAAATATTCACGAATATCCATGTTATAAGTAGGTACTAAGCTTAATTTTATTTCATATAATTAGGCTGAAGTACAAAAGTAACCATTAAATGATATTCTTACATTCGTAGGTTAGTCTCGGTCTCCCTCGGTACCTACATCCTTCCACTTTCGCATTGTATATCTTCTTAACCAGACGTTCGTTCGGCATTCTTTCCACATGTCCGAACCATCGGAGCATTCCCTTTCGCATCTTTACACCAATACTCTCTTTCATACCTACTCGCTCTCTTACGTCGTCGTTACGAATGCGGTCGGTCAGCCTAACTCCACAGATTTTCCGAAGAGATCGCATTTCGACCGCATTAATTTTACTTTCATACTCTTTTCTGCATACCCAACTCTCGCTTCCATATAGTAATGACCGAGACTAACCTACCTAGACCAGATCGGTCAAGTACTGAAGGAAGGTGGAGTCAAGAGTCTCCGAAACCGGCAAGCGTGTATGAAGAGAATTATGAATGTTGAGGAAGCGAGTGAAGTATGCAGAGATAGAGTTCTCTGGCACTCTGTTCTCTCTGCCTACCCTGCAAGGGATATGGCGTGATGATATGTATGTATGTATGTATGTACTTACATTCGTCATTCTTACGTCTTTTTAACATTTAACACTGGGTTGGGTGCTATTAAAAAAGGGACATTAATACATACCTACAAAAAACACTTAATTAAATTATGACGCGTGCGAAGCCATGGCTAGTAATTTGTTAGAATAATAACAACTTTCTTATAATAAATTAAATTGGATAACAGTTGCAATCGCCTGGTGGTGGATCTTCTCGACCATCGAGCGTTTCAAGTGGAGGCAATGGTAGCAGTTGTTCATCTGGAAAGGCGAAGGTGCCACAAAGTTTTGGTTACGTGAAAAGACAAAATGGCGTGCAGCAGCCGGTACCACCAACAAATGGACCACCACAGCATGGTAAAAGACTTTGCATGAGTTTTACATTAGATATATTTTATCAAATGTAACAATAAAACTCAATTCTGAAATGTTATAACAACATGGTCAATTAAGTTGTGGTTTTAATCGAATAAAATTAGTAAAAATATTGTTTGTACAGGCATCAAATACTTATTACTCGATGAAAGTTATATTTAATTATATTATAAAACTAACATTTGTTATTAATATACAAATAGTGATATTCATAACACAAGACAGTCAATTTTATTGTCAAAATCACAAATGTCCTCCAGACACTTAGAAATATATTATACTAGCGGACCCGGCACACTTCGTTCTGCCTAACAGTTAAAAAATGAGATGAGCAGGTTTCCATTAATTCTAAATTATTAAGTTATTTTTTTTATTATGATAATAAATATGTATACATCAAGTATTTTAATAACGTGCCAGAAAGACTAAGCAGTCACGTGTCACGTGTGTTATACGACATTTTTCTTCATGCGCGTTAAAAATTACCTAATTGTTGATCTCTGAGATTTGCTCGACGATTTCGCATTGTTAACCGAGCCGTTTCACGGGGTGCCTCGAAAATGTGCAATATCTTGTTCTTCTGCCGTGGTTACATTCGTGATATTTCGATGTCTAATTGCGTTACGGCTTTGTCGGGAAAGATTTGATCTTATTGGTCGCGGCATTGTTGATGACAATATAGACACAACATGATTTATTATATATAACAATATTCGTAAAAATTCGTAACGCTCGCACAAAACGAACACTGGATGTTTCTTTAATGTTTTTTTGTTGTCGATTAATATCATATTTTAATATCCTATATCCTATTTCCGACGAAGACAAACTCAAAAACATAAAAATCATAAAAATTGGTCCAGCCATTCTTGAGTTATAAGTGTTGTAACTAACACAATTTTCTTTTATATATATAGATTTAATATAGGTAGGTGTATATATATATATGTATATATATATATATATATATATATATATATATATATATATATATATATATATATATATATATATATATATATATATACATATTGTGATTTATATTATATAATCAAGAGTTCCCAGTTTGAAATTGACACGTGTTCCATATATTCTATCAGAGTTTTGGTATACTTCAGTGATCTTGATACTAAAGTGTTCATCACAATTTCACATAAGTGACACTCTTCTGTCCTACAATGTGCGCTAAATTATTAATTTTCATAATTTAGACTATAATATTGTTAAAAGTTTTGACGGGAATATGGAAAGGTCATTTCGCGCTCTTGAATTATATTAATTTCTTTAATGTTTTCTAGCGTTAACTTGAATAATTGTGCTGGTATTTTGTGTAATATAATACTGTAAAGGTATTGAAGTGTAGTGAATAAGATATAATAGTGGTTTAAATGTATTTTCATATTTTGCCAAAATATTTTGTTAATTTGGTTACCAGTGTCCAATGACTATTAAAGGTCTAATCAAGATGCAGAAGTATTAAATATCATGAGAAGAAAATTATATAAGACTTCACTGTATGGACTTTATTCCCCTTTGCCTATTCGAACGGCTTTACAGACTATAGAACCAAAAAAATGTCTATTGTCAATGTCTAATTTCAAGCGCGGGAGTTTTCTGAATTCAATTCCAATAATTAATTTGAATTAATGTTCTAAACCACCGATGGCTGGCACAACAGAAGTTGAAGTTAATTTCAGTAAGTTATCGTTTAATTCTTAACTTTTTCTAGGGGGAAGAACAGCTCAAGTTACTGCAGTACCAAGAACAAAAGTAAAAGTATCAGGAGGTACACAAACCTGTACCCAGGATCTTCAGATACATAGTAAGTATATAATAATTATTTTTAAATACTCCATACCTATATCAGTTTTAGATAATAGATTAAGAACAAAATCGATGTATCACAAGCAATGCGGGGATTTCTGAGAGTGTATAAAAAGACAGTCTTTTTATACACTCTCAGAAATCTCCGTCGATGAATGGATCATAAGGGTATAATAATTCTGCAAAGAAAGGAACACTCGCAAACAGATTTATTTTATCTACTCACCATGTAATAGTAGATCGATTGCGTACCTATTATGAAGCAGGTCCATCGCAATAGTGGGGATGTGCATATGTGTGCATAGTCGAAAAAACAAGAACATTTTCATGAGTTCATACATCCAATTGTCAAAAAGCTGATGTATGGATGCAATATTTTATAATTTTTAATGCTTATTAAAATGCAGTTTAAATGCAGTACCTACATAGTTTGAAAAATATGATGCAATGTTTTGGTCAAATATAGCTGTCAAATGTATAGGAGTCAATAAAAAATGTTGCTAATATGTTTATATTTTATGTATGTTATTATAAGTACAATATAAGAACAATGTTTTATTAGAACAGTAGAATCATGAAATATTTATTTTCCTGGTCATACAGAAAATGGCATTGGGCCCAAGTCTTATTCACTTGGTGGGACAGCCGCTGCTCAACTATCAGCTTCAGTCCGGGAAAGACTTCTTGGTTCACAATCACTACCAAAACCAGGCACACATGAGTTTGCAGCACTATTTCATCATCATAGGTAAATAGTATTTATAATATAATTATAAAAAAAATGTATTGAAAATTTATTATGCTTTGTGTATTCTATATTGCTTGAAAAGTTATTTATAGTTTGTTACTTGTTACTTATAACAAAATCAATAAATTGATATCAGAGGCATAATAAACCATATTGCATTGTTGTTTGTGTGATTTGATGTTGAAAAGCATGGTGTTAGTTGTCACCTTGTGTGTGTTGGAGTTTACTACTATTACTGAAAATAACTGTACCTACACACATAATGCTTGCAGGTAAACATGGGTAGACATATAGACAATAACTCACTTTTAGTATTTTTCCTTATGATCTTATTTCCAAAAAGGTAGATAGGAAGGAGATACACCAATATTTTGTATACCCAATTTTTAGTGTCATATTTATAATAGAATTTTTTTTCTCTTAATTTCTTTAATAGGAAATTATCCATGTGGTGACGGATTAAGAATACAATTCACCACCCCATCTTACCCATGGGTGATCGTAAGAGACGACTAAGGGATATAAATACGCATATAACATCTATGCGAGAGAAGGAAAACTCGAAACAAAACCCTATACCAACACGTCTGACCAGCGTGGTATAGTAGGTCAATTACCCTCCCATTATGGAGGAGGCCCGAGCCCAACAGTGGGCCATATATGGGCTGACATGACATGACAAGGAAACCTGTTCTAATACTTTATAAAACAGTTTCATGGGCAACCTGTACTTCAATGACTTTGAGCTGAATTACTGAAATTTTGCTTTTAATATACTTGATTATTTATAAAAACTCAATTACGAGCAAAAAAATGATTCCATGCCTATTGGAAATCCGTTCCAATTGTGCTGCCACTTAACAGATTTTGGGATGACATAATTTAAATAATTATTAAGGTTCACTACCAATTAATGTGTAGTACCTATTTGCAATTTCACTGAACCAAATTGATGGATTATTATAGAATATTTTATATTATTGCTTTTATGACTTTATATTTATTAAGTTATATATAGGCAAATAGAAATATTTGCCATTCAAATGGCTTTTTATAAAAAAAGAAATAAAAATATCTAATGTCAGCTTATTTAAAATACATCATATTGTTTTAGAAATTTGCCACATAATTAATGAAGCAATGTTTTACTGCATCATACAGTGTTACCCGTATAATGCATCAGTTAGACCATGCTGGTGTTAAAATAAATCAGAAAATTTTTATAATATAAATTTGGTTCAATTTGAGCATAGAACCTCCATGTCAATACGCCATTAGATTAGACCATTAGCAAGGCAGCGCATTTATTCTATGAAAATAAAATATTCATGTGGTATCCATTCTTAACCCAAAACAATACAATGTATCACTGCTCACTTTATTTCACGTGTGTTGAAACCATCTGAGGGTTCACCAGTAAAATGGCCAACAGCATTCATCATCAACTTGCTCTTATTCCAATTTGTTTAGGGTCGACGCAATATGTCCTCTCCTTCCATACAACCCTATCAGACGTCATCTCTGTGGTCACTCCTTGTCTATCCATGCCAAAATGGCCAACAGCATTCTCCTGTGAAATTTATAACACCAGCTGTGGGTTGGCTACTAGCTTGGCCAAACGTAGCGAACGATATCTCGTGATTAGAGCAGTGGATAGACATTTTCAAATATTTAAATCTCATTAAAATAGTTATTATAGTTCGTGAACCAGCTGGTACTTATCACATTTAGGTATATGAATACGTAAATGATAAAATATTTTATATCTTTATATCATTATCTATATCTGATCTCTGCATAACAAGAAAACCTCTGTAATGTTAACAATGTTAGATTTGCATTAAGTTATGATTGTTTTTATTTTTAGAACAGGCGTTGTGTTTATTCCAAGCAGGGATAATTTATATGCGGCATTAATAAATAATAAGGGTTAGATTTCATAATTATGTATTTATTTATTTAACGGTAGGTAGGTATTCCGTAAAAATACTGTTCAGAGCTAACGATTTTATACATATGTAATGCCTCTTTATTAGTTTTTTATTATGAATTTAGTGATATATACTTAGAAAAAAAAATCATTTAAGCGATCACTCTTAAATTAAAATTACAAATGGTCCCTTGCTCTAGTGACGTAATAAGCATGTAATGCTTTGGTCATGAAATCCCAGGTTTTCATATAAGCTTTTCTGAAAACCAGGAACTACCTACTGCTCCCGTTAGATGACAATATATTCTTTATCTTTACATGCGAGAAAGATTTCAGAATAAAACGACATAATTTGTCTTTGCCTGGTATATCTTACTGCTTTACGAAAAGCTTTGGGACTAAGATTAGAAAAAAATGAGTGATTATCTCTGCTAGTTTATCATGTATGTATATTGATAGGTAAACAAACAGTTCATATCTTTATCGTTTACCATCGATCGTGGGAACATTTCTCTCAGTATTAATACGTTCTTCGCATAAGAAACGCGTGGTTATTTGCCAATAAGTAACTTTTTAATATATTTAGTTCGTTCAATATTAAGAAAAACTTTGATCACAAGTTATTCCTGACGCAATTTAGTAAGTATTTATACCACCCATTAACTTGCAGGATTGCACCCAGAGGTGGTATTAAGATCAGTGATGGTAGTCTTTCTGATACCCAAACATATTCTGAAGTCAAGTCTGATTATGGAATACCTTATGCACCTTGGCTAAGGCACAGGTAAATATTCTTATTAACAAAATTCTTTATTATTGTATGTGGTTGGGTGTTATGTTTTATGGCAATTACTGATTAATAGTAATAGGCTGATTTTTGAATGTTTATGTTGTGAAATATGTATAAATATTATTACTGTATGCCATAATCATTGCCATTTTTCACTCATCATTCTATTACGCTCATTTTGTGTGTCATTTTTATATTATTTTGTAATGAGGACAGTTGATTTTAAGTTTAAACAAATTGCATTATAAAAGAATGTAGATTTTATCGCTTTTAAATTGTTTATCCGGCACGTAATATAAAGGGTTTGCCATTACGGAGTAAATTTTAATTTTAAATATGGACAACTACTTAAGTGTCTGTCAGTTATTTTGCTTCTTAATATTATCATGCCGTTTACTATATACCTATCATTTGCTTACCATAAGTGACATTAATAAATAACGTTTACAAATAATCGAAATAAATCAAAATTTGAAGACAATAGCCGCTTTAAAAGCGAAACCATAAATTTTCAGATGTCTAATTCACCCCACACAACTCTCGATTAATAAATTGGTGAAAATTTTGAGGGTAAATTATCGCTGAACGGTATCCCGATACTCGTGAGACGAAGAAACTGCAGTGGCAAGAGGATCTGTTCCTAGGCATCCGAATTAAATATGAAAATCTATATCTCTTAATAGCGCCTTTTGTCTTTGGTGACAGTGAATGCTATAAAGTATTCGTTGTGATGATAAAAAAAATTAAATACGATAAAATCTATAACTTTTATTTTATTGTAAAGCTAAGAGTATATTTTATTTTAAGTACAAAATCTTATTTGACACACAAATATCAAATTCACGTGCTTTTTTCTATCCTTTTCAATGGCCAGTTGTCAAATAATCTTCAAGTTCTGTTATTTTTTGATAAATATTATATATATATATTTTTTAATTGTGAAATCATTATCATTTGGGATCCATTAGTACAGCTGGCCATGTCGTCATCACTGTTCCCCTTTCAGCAATACATACTCGGCGAGCGGGCGCCTGTCCGAGGGCGAGTCGATGGAGTCGCTAACGTCGCTGCACTCGGCGCAGGCGCACAACCACACTTCCCCTAACTCACATCACCGCAGCTCACTTACACACAATAAGCTCATCATGCACCGAGACGTACAAGGCTCCAGGTTAAACAGGAGCAACAGTATTAGGTGGGTCTTCATTTGTGTTGGTCTCTACTTAGCGGATTTATTACCAATTACGTCCAGGGGATAGGTCTGAATGATGGTACTATGAAAATATATTACATATATAACACTAAATAAACAAAATTGCATTTAAAATCATTGTGTACCTACTGCTTATATGTTTAATTATGAATAATATTTTTTTTATTTAATCTTCATATGAATAAGTCTCTTTTATATGCACAAGCTACGAATTACGAGATCTATTAAATAATAACAAGGGGGTAAGGGATTTGACGTACTAATTTGACTAAGGAAATAATTTTCTCGACCTCTCATTGTTCTACTTACCATGCTTATTCTATTCTATGTACTGTTATCAATCATTAATGCTTCTTGTATAATAATTTCGTATTTTTATGTCTTTAACTTATTATTCCTAAGATATGGCTTAATGCCTATAACGCAATATGATGTAAGTCTTGTTGGTTACATTTTAGCTACCTCAGAGATAGGACGTTTCCAAGGTATGCCACTTTCCAATCGTGTTTCTTCGTACTTTGCTTCAAGGTGGCACGCTTCAATTATAACATTTATGCATGGTTTTGGGCATAGCACGGCTTACTGTTATTTTTAATTACAATTTGTTAATTGTAACACACACATCTAATATATGCCATTTCGCTGTATATCTACGCTCATCAGATGTATTTTGGAAATAATTTTATTAACAGTTGCATATGCCATTAAGCACAACACACCGTGAGAATATAAACTGAATACTATTATAAACAATAGGGATATATTTTAGACTATATAGTTCATATGTTATGGACTGCTTATTGTATACTTTGTTAAATACACGCTTGGCTCAAATTTTATCCATTGAAGAATTTTTTATGACTACTGTTTTAATCACGCGCATTCTTGTAATCCTCATAAGGTACAACATTTTAAAGATTAATAATTATGTAGTCGGCGACTGACTTTGTTGAATTGTTCATATTAAAACGCGTACAATATTGTTATTTTTTATATAAAAATTAACTTAACACCATAGTAATGTAATATAATACTATAATATATTTCTTATGAACAATTCTAGTTATTTCTGCAAATTGTTTTATATACAGCTATTAAATATTTTATAAGATATAAATACGTAGAGATATATGATATATCTGTATGACATAACGTTGTTATGCGGAGAGTGTTCGTGAAAAAAGTAAAACAAAAACATCCAGTTCCTACGTGCACAGCATCCACTCAAAGCCTGCGTAAAGCTAGGCCAAACAGCTAACTTTATGATATTAAGGGAATTATTACTTTTATGTTGTAATACAAATAAATACCACCGTTTGTTAGTATTGTCAGGCTTTTGTCGTAAAATTGCTATATGTGTCGTATTCCGTACCACGTTGTCTTGTATTGTAAATTAGAGCTTTTATAATCTAGTAGGTATTTACGAGCTTTATGGCAGTTCGTTACATAGAAATGATCATAGTCATCATAAAAATAAATATTTAAGAAATATATTGATAAGAGAAATTGCATTACTACAATTATTTTCTTTAAACTGATATATTATTTGTATAACTTTGCCAACTAAAGTACTTACAGGTGATTCTACATTATATTGCACTAAAATTCGGTAAGTCTACCATAAGGCAAGATTCAGCGTTGGGAATATCGTAAAGCATTGGCTTTTATAGATAAAATATATATATTGAGTGTATATTACATTCCTTTACTGTACATGTTGAAAATATTAATGACGTTGGTGTAGACTTTAGAAATCACTATTTAACTCTAAAATTCATGCATTTTAAAATAAACAAAATGAAAATTATAAATTATGTACAAAATATTCGTTTATTTAAAAAGATAACGAATACAATTTCATTTTAAATGTTGGTAACATTTGGACAACGAATTCTTACTATCAGAAAAACAAGACTTAAATTATACTAAACGTCGTTTTTACTTCTAAAATTAAGATTTTAATCAATCCTATTTTAAATATACAATATAAAAGAATGATATATAAATGTTGTTGCTTGCTCCAGTTCAGTGTTGATGACTAAATCCAGTCCAGCTCTTTTTATACATATTTTACTATTGTTTATATTCACTGTTTATATTCCCCACTTATGAATTTATGTTATTCACGCCAATATCGATCGTCTCTTCACATTTATTTTTCAATTTCACCGAATAATTAATGTTTTATTCCCAAATCAATATAGTCCTCACTTGAATTCATAAAGCCGCACCAATATCGCTAAGCAATGTACTCATGTGTATACAAAAATATGCTTAACTCGTAGATCGCAACCATAGTGTTATTTATTTAAAATTAAAAAGGTTTGTATTTACAGATCAACAAAATCAGAGAAGTTATATCCGTCGATGTTGCAACGATCCTCTGAGAGTGATTACGAGCCGTATTATTGTTTACCAGTGCAATATGGACCATCCGGACAAGGTATTTATATTGTCGTACAATATCTATTCTATTATATGAAATAACTTCATTAATGGTAGGACCACGCTGTTGACAGTTTTCTGTCTACAGCCGTGGGCCGGTCCGCTCGGAGTAGTACCACACTCTCGTAGAAGATCGACGTCTAAGCAATGGCAATGTGTTGTTGCGCTTCGTTCGGTGAGCGAGAGAGCCGGGAGCCCAATTGGTTTGGGGTTTATATTGGTAGACAGCGGCCTAGCGATACCCTTGGTATTGCAGCGATACCCTTGATATTGCAGCGATACCCTTGGTATTGCAAAGATCCTTGGGCGGCAGTAAGTTACTGCCAGTAACACTTACCATCAGGTATGCTGCTTGCTCGTTTGCCACCATAAGCAATAAAAAAGAACTTATATGTTAGAAAATAATTAATTGTCTGGAAACGATACGGTCCTCAACTGTACGTTTTCAACGATAATTTCTTCTTTTTTTTTTTGCGTTGGGCTATGGACGTGGTCGCGCCCCGCCTAATCGGTCCGGGGCGACGAAAGAGGCGGCGCGCAACCCCATAGACCCACCCTGCAAGCACCTCTCTTCGCCGTGCGAGCGGGGTACCCGATCTTTGTCTTCGGTGACTAGAATGAACTACCTGCTGCTGTGTTTCCCGAGCGTTATGACATGTCCTTTAAACGAGGTTTAAGAAGAGCTCCTTTATCACGGTAGGCATCGGCATGGCTGTGTCCATGGTGTTTGTCCATGGTGGTGTATGTTTATTTTTCTTTTAAATTAATCTTTCTCATAAATACATCTTAAATTATTATTATAACACTATATTAAGTACATTTTGCAGTTAAATTTATAAATCAGTATTTTTATATAAAATGATCGTGCTATTCGTTGATAGATGGCGTTGGTCAATGCCATTGTATCTGACCTGATATATACCAGGTCATATATATAAGATAATAAAAATGTGCTTTAAGACATAGTGAATTGGTTAAACACATGGGTTGACTTGAACTTTTTTTAAAGATTCTACTATAGAGACTTTATAAACATACATACAATTAACGGACACATATTACACATAGACTAAAAACAGCAGCTTATACACAAGTTGTATTTTGAGTCTAGGTGCTCAAAGTTTTGCGTGGGAATCGAACTCCTGACACTAGGAGGTATGTCAGTATATCAACCTACTAAGCAATCACTTTGGAGGTCAAGTATTAGAATTGCTCCTTAAGTGATAACATTAGAATTTTCAAATTGAGTAAAATATTAATACGTGTAGATATCTGCAATTTTTTTTATGTACAATATAAAAAAAATCTGTCTACAGTTACTTGTGTTCACTTTGAGTGATCAATGAGTCAATGCCGAATTACTACTGAACCTTAGAGAAATCACTAAACTTAAAACTATCAGTGGGATCTGAAAAATTGAAAAGAAAGCGCAAATAAAAAGATCATTAAATATATTCTAAAATATACGTATACAAGGCGTTTCCATTTTTAGATATTGATTAAAGAGCATAAAAATTTGAATTTTAAAATGGCAATTACTATTACTACATAACTACGTAACATATTTGGCCATCTCTAAAATCCACCAATCGTAATAATATGTAGGCCGTAATCAGGATGCGTAGCACTTGTTAATACCACCTCAACGTTGATGAGGTTAAGATATGCTTTGCATACGTATACTCGTTCCCACACGTGGATATTAATTCATGATAGTGCCAATGTTCTTTTGTCGGCGACATAGCTTAAATAGTTGCATAATTACTTGGTAACGATTGATCATAATTAATTCTTCTCAACTATCATTAGCGTCTCATTATTGTAAGAGTGCGAAAGGAAAATTGGTTACTTTTCTAAGACAGCTATGTAAGCATAGGTTGAACGTGTTGGAATAATATGTTTTTAAGTTTTCATGTACCATGATTTCTGTTTTTTACTTATAAAGTAATGTAATTCTAGGTCTGAATTATGGTGTGTCGGAGCCTCCATCGCCGTCTCCTCGATCAGCTTTAAGCCCAACACATCAACCCGGGAATGTGATGCATACTCCGCGACATTCACATCACTACCCTAAGAAGAATGATGATGGTAAGTTATTTTTATAATTTTGTCTTTTTGTGACACTTTTGTCAACTATGTTTACTAATATTAAACATAACATACTGCCGGGGGGGTAGCGATTTACTTAAAGGTTTCCTTTTATTCCTATAAATGCCTGTTAAACGAAAAAAAAGATGTTATCTGCTTCACCATTCAGCCTTTTGCCGTCCTCCATTGGACGTAAGCCTCAAAATATAAATCAAGGGATAGTGCATAATCACTATGCTTGATAGGCGATATGGATACGGACCTATCAGCATACGGACGGTTGTTTTGGTCAATTTAAGAGCTGTAATTGCTTTAATTTACACTCGGGTATATATTTGTAGAAAGTTGCAGAACGGATGTTATTGATTTTAACGTTTTTCATACTCTTTAGTACAAGACTCGTTTTTTATATTACTATGAAAGTGTTTATGCAATATTGACTTCCTTTCAATACCATTTAAATTGTATATAAGTATGACAAATTATAGTCATCTTAACTAACTAGTTTTTGATAGGTGCTATTTTTTAATTGAAAAATGTAATTTAGCGTCGTTATACGTAATTAAAAACTTCGTGTGGCTGGTGATGATATAATAACTAATCATTTGCTATTACTTTTTAAAAATATTGTATATTTATTGCTATTAATGTGGTTGGATTACTGGTAATGGAAAAGCTAGTTATTCTAGAATGTGAACACAATTATTTTCATGTCTTCGTCCCCAAAGGAGTAACGAGATGTGTAGTAGCAGAGGCATATTTTCCCACGTATTTAGTATCACGTTGTAGAAAGTAAACCTATTAGCAATAGGCTTTTAATTTTTTTTTCGATTAACCTACAGTATAATTTCAAAATATTTAGCCCTAACAAGAATTTGAACTTAAGACCCTCATAATCTACCATCTTTTAACTTATATCACTAGACCAATGGGAAATTTATTTTGCCATTAAAATACCAGAATAATAGAGAAGTTGTCTAAAGAAACAATGTAAAAATAATACTACTAGAAGTTGTCTAATTTATCTAATTAGACAACTTCTGGTAGTATTATTTTACCTGATTGATACCACTCCAAGACGAAAATAATTCAAAACAAAACTATTTGTAACTTTTATTTGCTACGAGAGTTTAATGTCATAACATGTAATGTCATTTGATAAAATATCATTGAGCATTTTACTCAACTGATTTCACGCAGATATCGTAAAGTGTGGCTACATTATCTGTTTGTATTGTAATAACGAATAAGATCACAGATCATCTTACATTTTCAAATGCAAAAAAAAACATTATAATGATTTTCGATTTAAATTCGAGTTTTTAATGAATGGTACAAATGACGAAACGTTCTAAATAACACACCTTTTTTTTTTGGTAGACTATGTTTCGGACACAACTCGCCCGTTCCGTCCGGGTCGACGGAAGGGCAGCGCGTGGCCCCATAACCCATCGTATTCTCTCCCCATCGCCATTGGGGTTGGTACCACTTCCTTAACATTCTTGGCCAGCCCGGCAGGTTACCCTTTCGGGTACCAACCGATATCTTTATCCTAAGTAACGCACCTGCTGTATTGGTTTAATTAAGTATTAACAAAATGCCGTGAGCGATCCATGAACGATTGTTCTGATTCTTTATGTTATGTAAGTCAGCTAATTATACTTGCAAACAGCAAGGTACTCGCAACAAAATAAAAATGGTCCTTAATACTGTTGTCCCTAAAAAATACATATAAGAAGAAATTACACATATAATTTAATGCATAATATTAACTCGATAAACGTTTATTTAAGGGTACTCTACATTACTTTCGTATCGTACGGTCATTGCTATCATTAATTTGAAGCAGATGTCCAATGCACATACTCATGGTGGATGTTATGTCGCAACCGCAAACATGTGGCTTGCATCACACATTAAAATACTCGTTATCTATTCGATAGTATTTTTAATATGACAACTAGAGGAAATTGTCTAAGTGATTGCATTTTGGTAATCAAAAAATAGTACTTAATATAAATCTAAGCATTTATATGTTTGTATCAAAACATGGAATAAAATAAAAATTAATCTCTGTCTATATACAAGCTGCATATATAAATATATTTTAATTTGTAGCTATGCAGCTGCAAACTTAATTTAAAATATCAGACGTAGTGGCTAAGATATCGACCCGTCCCAGTGCCGTGGGATCGATTATTACGCAGGACAATACTTTGTGCGATCCACAAAGTAGTGTTCTGAGTCTGGGTGTAATTTGTCTGCGTTAATATGGCATGTTTGTAAAGTCGGCCACCGAAAACAAAGATCGGGTACCGGTGGCCCGCTCGTACGGCAAAGAGAGGAGTTTGCATGGTGGGTCTATAAGGTCACGCGCTGCCTCTTCCGTCACCCCGGACCGATTTGGCGGGGCGAGACGCATCCATAGCCCACCGCAAAAAAAAAGAAAATGTTTGTGAAGTCGCCCGTAATAAAAATGCAATTTCCTTAGTGCAGGGTGGTGTCCTTAAAAAAAAAAAATATTGCAGATTTGCATACAAACATACAATATGGCATAGATGTTTTAGAAACGAGTAATCGTTAGCTGCTGCTGAGATAATATGTTACGAAAATTAATTATCCATTACTAGGTACCCGTAATACTATTGTTTAATAATTAAAGAAAAGATATTTTGCACGCCGCTTTTGGATGTTATTACTCATTATGCTTATATGAATATTTTTTTTTGTACAGTACATGGATCGACCGCATCGTTGGTGTCGACGGCGTCTTCTCTTGCAGCTGGCGCTGGCTCAGAAGAGAGGCAGGCGCATGAGGTACACGATATTGGAGTATGTGATCTGAGTTACCGTTACTAGCGCTTATACTAATAATTCATACAACAGTTTTGAAAGTTTTGAAAAATCAGCTTCTATAACCATCAATAATCGAATTGAGCGAAAATTTATTAGAGGATTGTTTACAGGTACGAAAATTGAGGCGTGAACTCGCAGACGCGAAGGAAAAAGTGCATACGCTGACCACGCAGCTAACAACTAATGTAAGTACTGCTTTTTTATTGCATAGTGTATATTCACACCATTTTTTTTAAAGTTTGAAAATTTCTTTGAAGAATATTGCTTTCAATCGTATATAAAGATATCAGGGTACGATTTACGTCACTGTATAACGTCATCTGTTGATGCACATATGGCGTAGTATAGTAGTTTGCATAATCACCTCCGACATGCCTCCTGGGTTCGATTCTCAATCAGGATATACCTTTGTGCGAGCTACAAATGCTTGTGGGTATAATTTGTGCTCGTTAAAATGTATGTTTGTAAAGTCCCACGTGATATAAGGATTTGTTCCATATACGGGATGTTATATGAAAGGTGACCTATTTAATTATTAAAACAAAAATTTATTTACTTACCTATCTGAGTATAACATATATTGTAACATGTGTTAACAATACTTCTAAAGACAAAAGAAATATTTTAAAAAGTTGAAACATTCTAAGTAAAGACAAAATGTATTTACCAGTATCACTAGCGTAGATATCTATCCACGCTAGTGATACTGGTAAATACATATTTATAAATACATACATACATACATATCATCACGCCATATCCCTTGCAGGGTAGGCAGAGAGAACAGAGTGCCAGAGAACTCTATCTCTGCATACTTCACTCGCTTCCTCAACATTCATAATTCTCTTCATACACGCTCGCCGGTTTCGGAGACTCTTGACTCCACCTTCCTTCAGTACCTGACCGATCTGGTCTAGGTAGGTTAGTCTCGGTCTCCCTCGGTACCTACATCCTTCCACTTTCGCATTGTATATCTTCTTAACCAGACGTTCGTTTGGCATTCTTTCCACATGTCCGAACCATCGGAGCATTCCCTTTCGCATCTTTACACCAATACTCTCTTTCATACCTACTCGCTCTCTTACGTCGTCGTTACGAATGCGGTCGGTCAGCCTAACTCCACAGATTTTCCGAAGAGATCGCATTTCGACCGCATTAATTTTACATTCATACTCTTTTCTGCATACCCAACTCTCGCTTCCATACAGTAATGTTGGGACAAGCACTGCGTTATGTATTGCTACAGCCTACACGTGCCTTCTGGCTGAGGTGGTGGCTGCCGAGAAGTTGCCCCAACGCTCCGTTCACTCTATTTCCCGCATTCACTCTTCGCTCTATATCAGTGGTGTACCGTCCATCTCGGCTAAATCCACATCCAAGATATACAAATTCATCCACTTGCTCTAGTACATCATTACCTATTGTTACTCTTACATCTTACATTATTTATAAATAGATATTTATTATCGCTCTGTAGACAGATAGATAGGATGATTTAATTTTAGAGATAGATTGTGGTAACACAGCATATTTCCAATTTCACGTGAATTCCTTGGGACGTTGTAATGTAAAAAGTAATCATCATCATCATCACAGTCCATAAATGTCCCACTGTTGGGCTCGGGCCTCCTCCGCTATTAGAGGGAAATTAACCTACTACACCGCGCTGTTCAGACGTGTTGATATAGAGTTTTGTTTCGAGTTTTCTTTCTCTCGCATAGATGTTATATGCGTTTTATATCCCTTAGTCGTCTCGTACGATCACCGACGGGTAAGATATGAGGTGGTGAATAGTATTCTTACTCCGTCACCACACGGAAGAAAAGTAATAATCAAGTCAAATAGGTTAACATACATTTCTGTAGTATGTAGTAGTCCTGTTAGTAAATAAGTACATACTTCCATCTCGTAAAGCAAACAAATGGCAAATATCTCTTTTTTAAATTTCAAAATTACTTTTTAATTGTATCAATTAAGTTTTTTTAACTTAATAAGAATTTACTGCGAAATAAAGGTGTACTTTTTGACCCCTTGTTGTTTTATATCATAATTTTGCAAGCATAATTATCAATTTACTTACTTGCTAACAAGTTTAGTATAAATATATTTAATGAATATCCACAGAACATAATAACTGAATTTTTACGTCATCCTTTTGTTTTTGGACCATCTGGTTTATGCTTACTTTTCATATTTTCGTTGTAGATGTTAAGTTTTCTTACCCTACCTCATCGTCATTATCCTGCTCTTATCCCAATTACTTGGGGTCGACGCAATATGTACTCTGCTTTCATCATATACTTACTTACCTATTACTAAAAAAATATTTTTCTTACCCTACCTATTACTTTTGTGTGCTTAGTTTATACCCTTATTCAAACCTCTACATTTGGAAAAAAATATATTAATGTGTTATAAATTTCAGCGAAATGATGAAATTAAAATTTAAGTCCAATAAAGGTCTCTGCAACTAGGCTATTTCATAAATTCAAGCATAAACTAATAAAAATGAAAATAAAATCGTCGAGATTTTTAAATATTCCACTTTCTACGATCCTTGCGTGAAAGTGACGTTGGCCACCTATAAACGATCACTAATTAGGTGCAGGGACTTGATTAAAGCGTTGATGTAATTAGGATAAACATTTAAAACATATCAACTGGACATTCTCTACATAATTATCACTCGTTTGCTTATGACACGAATACTTCTTTGCGTTATCAAATTAGGTGTATTATTATCTACAAAACACCAGTATTCTCTTAGTAACCATCTCGTCATTGATACAAATATTTGTAATTCCATATAAAACAGTCTATATGGCATAAGAATAAATGATATCACCCATCCGTCCAACCATTCAAATATTCAAGATTATAACAATCCGGACTGTTACTTTGAATTTAATGAGGACATTTGCATAATGATGTTCGCTCAAAGTGCATATGGTCCAATCGACGACTGAATGAAACTGTAGTTAATAAATTGTAATAATATCTATGTACTTATGTTATGCCCCCATCTTATGTCTCTGAAGGAATGAGGAGAATTGTCACAAACACATGTGCATTAAATTGTTTAATCTCCGTCAATTTAATAGGACGTGGTCGAAATGTTTTTTTATATTGCTCTTAAATATAGCAATTTAAATAAATTATGTTTAAAATTATATTAATAGAATGTGCATACGTTCCGTGTGGTGACGGAGTAAGAACAATTCACCACCCTCTCTCTATCTTACCTGTGGGTGATCCTAAGAGACGACTAAGGGATATAAAACATATATTCAATAACAATTTATGCATGAGAAGGAAAACTCGAAACAAAGTCCTGCACCAACACGTCTGACCAGCGTGGGTTAATTTTACCTCATTATGGAGAAGGCTTGAGTCCAACTGTGGGGCATATATAAGCTGAAATCATGATGTTGATGGTGATAAGGTGCATATAGCACAAATGCAAGAATCAAGTTAATATTCCAAAATTGTTAAAAATATTTTTCATTAAAATTCTTTTCTCAAACATGCTTGGAAATTTGAGCATTATTTTGACAACCTTCTTCGAGATAAATCGAAATTGCTGTACTAAGCTAGCAGCGGCCGGCAAAAAATGTATGAAAATCCATATCTGTCGTGTTTTAGCGGCCAAATAAATATACCTATATGTAAATTCATATCTGTCGTGTATTTTAAAAATGGCACGACTTGTTACTTCAAAATGTGGTAACTAAATAGGCAACTTATCAGAGTTTTATTTATATTTCGAACTCGCTTGAAAAAAAAACCTGTTTGATGATGAAAAAAAACAAATGAACCCTTTAGCACGTAAAAAATGTTCGTTGTCCGTCATGTATACAGTTTTACTTAGTACTACTTAGTTTTAATTTCCGCGTATTATTTGAAAAAATCACTATACAAGCCTTGGCCACCACTAGGAATTGATGGACTTATTACGTATGTGTGCCTCGGCTATGCCTCGGCCCACATTTATACGTTCGTCCATCAATGCCTCTTTTGCTGGCCGCTGCAGTAATGTATTATTATTGTAACCAAGGCTCAAATATGTTATACCAACACTATGTGATAAGAAAATATCAAGTAGCCTTAGTGGTTATAATATATATTTCAATTTACAAGAGATTTATTTAATAATCTTAAGGAAAATTTACGGATCTAAATCGTCATGTTCATCAACTTTAACAAACTTTTGTCAAACACATAACTTTCTTTCATCTATAAAATGATAATGACCAAATTAATTATTCTAACATATAATTGAGCACAACTGGTTATAACGTCACAAGAGTTAGCAAGGAAACATGAGATCTATTGTTCTATCACCTAAAAACATCCGTTGCATCTGTCACATTGTGTTAAGTAGCCTACTTCATTGAAACGTGATATTAAACCACCGTAAACAAAATACTGATTTGCCACCTCATAGAGCTATCAAGTGATGATATGCTCACTGACGCTTACCCGGCAACGTTGGTTGTGCTTAGTCACACTGTAACTCATACGTATCCAATTTTATGGTCATTATTTTTCATAGTTTACTGCTTTGTGAGAATAAGGGTGCAATAGAATAATTCTATGTTAACAGGATTTTTAAGGTTGATTAAAATATTTATCTTCAGCTTCCTATATTGTTTAATTAAATACATTAAATAACTAAATAATGCAATAAAATTTCTTACTAATCTATCTAATTAATCTATCGGGTTGGTTGAAAATTTACCTAATCGAAATGTCACTGCTGTGGACCTCCATTAATATGTGTAATGACGGAATAAAAACACAACTGTGGCTATCTCTTGCTTGCCGTGATTATATAAAAATCGACTATGAATAATGAGATAGGGCAGCTGCAGGAAAACGTATAAACCTACTACGAACATCTACACGCCTACCAAGCGTGCCAATTAAATTACGGTATTATACTTCAAATGAATGAGTGACACAGGCAGCATATTTCTGCACTTTATGACGTTCTATGGAAAAGGCATACTTTTAGCAGTGGATGCCGAATTGCCGAATGGGTATTTACTAAACATAATTCTTTGATCATAGTTTTAGATGATATCAAGGATCTCATGTTAAAGCTGAGCGGATGAATTGAGTGGTTGAAGTGTAACCTATTGGTACATTTCAACCACTCAATATAACCCTGGCGTGTTTAAGCTCGTTATATTTTTAGAACAAATTATAAAGAAATATTTTATTAGGTATTGAACAAGCTAAATATAAAAATACTCCCTGTATTTTTATACCATATTATTTATAGCTGACTATGCTCACAAATGGTATTATTATGATATAGTTTTAACCGCAGTTTTATGGAATACTTATAGCTGTTTTTATAAATTAACTATTATAAGCATAACCCTTTCGGCCTCATTCACTTTGTGGTCACCGTACAGAAGCTATCGTAATGTGCCCGCATCGCTTTTGATTTCCAATTAGCGGGAACCCTTATTTTTTACATGGCTTCATACAGAACGAGAGATCTAATAAAGTACCTACTTATTTCGTGCCTATGTATGAATAACAATGTAAATATAAAAAAAATATGATAGTTTTCTGAAGATCGCGAGAATTTCTATTTATGACAAAGTAGGTACCTATATTTTTACCAATTTTACCGATAAAGTTAATTGCGAATTTGATTCACCATTAAATTATAGATTGTTTGAAAGTTAGATTATGTTACTTGTGTACACACAAAACTGTTATTATTTGTAGCTATAAACCACCCTTCATATGTTATAAATATTATTCATGTTTGTATTTATACTTTCGCTCTTATCTCATGTTTCTGTTTTAGAAACAATTTATTTAAAGCCTTTCTTTTACCTTTAAAGATTTTTATTATAACCATAGATAAGGTATCTGTGACTTTACCAGTTTCAAGAATATGTCATGTCTCAAGTAGGGGTCAGTAAATGATATCAAAGGTCCAAACAACCGTGAGACGATAGTTCGGCCGTTTCTTACCATATCGAGTATTAAGAATGTGTGCCAAATGCCAACTATCAGTGTCGTTATCTATTGAAGTTCGATGTCCAAGTTAAAAGAGGTTTGTTCATTCAAATTGCAACTCCTCACAAGTTTAAAAATAAAATGTGTAGAGACAGTTATCTCTGTATATAAAAGGGCTAACCTTAAATATAAAATCGTTAAGTGCCAAAACGGATGAACTATCCATTGCTTAAACTCTTATTCTATTTTGCAGAATAAATGAATAAATTTAATTAATTACCATCCAGCTGTTCGTACTTAAAAATTACCCGACGATGAGATGGACAGTTAGTATATTGTATCTTATCTTTGAAACAGTGCATCTAAAAATGTATGTACATTGCATTATGTGTTTTAAAACTATATTTGAGAGCTTTATTTTATATATTGATATTAGCAATGCAGCTTATGAAGCTGAGCTTGCTAAAACAATATAGAGCCTGCTTTTCTTTCACTTGTGTTGAAACACCCGGATTCTCCTAGCATAATAGAGAGCCTGCTGTGAAAAAAAGATCGCAAATGAGATTTGAGGAAAATATGTCAAATATATCGGACGGAATTGCAACAAAAAGTACATAAAATTCCTGTTTAGTCTGATAAATATACTATAGTACGTATTAGGCATGATCCTCTAACCCCCGTATTCTAAGTCGTTACCTCGAAACTTCCTCGACTCGACTCATCCTCAATGAGGACGTTTCGTATTCACAGTTGTCATTTTCATCCTTACCTTTAAACATTTCCTCAAGTGAGGTAAGGTTGAGTCGAGGAAACATCTGTCAAAGTAAGGTACGTTGCGATACGCCTTGAGGATACCTTAAGGAGGTTTTCACATATAATTTATTGTCAAATTAGGATGAGTTTATTGAATATTTGTATGATAATTCGTACATTTATTTAACTCGACGCTATTTGCATTCTGCAAAAAATCTAAAGGAATATCATACGAATTTTTAAAAAGTTTACGTAAACGTAACAACCAACTACGCTTAGGTACCAATTCCGCCCACTATATAAGTGCTAACTGCTTTACGATTTTATATAACAGGAAACTTTCAAGTGATTGGCTAAAATTATAACTTTGAATGGAGTAGGCACTATCATAGTAACTGTTATTTAATATTTTCAGATATTTTTTTTCATGATTTGCATAAAATCAGCCAATCAATAGTGTCAAGAATTGTGACCAAACTTGCCAACGCTTTAGATTAAGTAAGCGAAAAAATATTATTTCACCGTATTGCAGTATTTCCTGGTGTAATACGATGTATTGATTTGCTCTCATATACAAATAAAAAGGCTCGGTTGGGCAGCGTTCGGGAAACTTAAGAAGATCTTCTCATCCAACATACCTCAGTGTTTGAAAACACAGGTCTATGACCAGTGTGTGTTGCCAGTGATGACTTACGGCACGGAAACGTGGTCCGTGCTATGGAGCGGGCTATGCTCGGGATTTCTCTGCGAGATAGAATCCGAAATACGGAAATCCGCAGACGAACGGGTGTAACCGACATAGCACGAAGAATTAGCACGCTGAAGTGGCAATGGGCAGGCCAGATCGCTCGAAGAACCGACAATCGCTGGGGAAGAAAGGTTCTAGAGTGGCGACCACGTACCGGACGACACAGTGTGGGACGCCCCCCCACTAGGTGGACAGACGACCTAGTGAAGGTTGCTGGGCGTCGTTGGATACAGGCGGCACAGGACCGCACTCTGTGGCGTAAAATGAGGGAGGCCTACGTTCAGCAGTGGACGGCAATAGACTGAAATGATGATGATGACAAATAAAAATCCATTTTTTTCGTTTCAACAAGCCAGAGAACAAAATGTTACCATAACTTTTTAAAGTGCCAACATAATAAAGCAAATTTCTTTAAATTTACGACGTCATTCGTGACGTATTACCTCCCACTCTTCCTTACTGGAGGAATCTCAAAATTTCCTCAAATTTACGATTATGAATACCGATGTTGAGGAAGGTTCGAGGCGATCCTCGAATCTTCCTTACCCATGTAGGAAATGACGACGGGCCCAGCATTGGTCCAAGCCTGCGCCAATCCTGTTGAAGCTTGGCCCAACGTTGCATGCCAACACTGGGTTAACCTTGGTTAAAGTCTGGGATGATAACTAAGGCCCAGGCTTGGCTTACAGCATTGGGCCAAGGCTGGCTTAAAACATTGGCCCGAGCATATCAAACAACGCTGGGCCAACCTTGGTTAAAGACTGGGATGATAACTAAGGCCCAGGCTTGGTATACAGCATTGGGCCAAGGCTGGCAATAGACGTTGGCCCGAGCGTGGCATACTACGCTGGGCCAACCTTGGTTAAACTCTGGGATGATAACTAAGGCCTAGGCTTGGTTTACAGCATTGGGCCAAGGCTGGCAATTCACGTCGGCCCGAGCATGGCAAACAACGCTGGGCCAACCTTGGTTAAAGACTGGGATGATAACTAAGGCCCAGGCTTGGTATACAGCATTGGGCCAAGGCCGGCAATTAACGTTGGCCCGAGCGTGGCATACAACACTGGGCCAACCTTGGTTAAACTCTGGGATGATAACTAAGGCCCAGGCTTGGTATACAGCATTGGGCCAAGGCTGGCAATTAACGTTGGTCCGAGCGTGGCATACAACGCTGGGCCAGCCTTGGTTAAACTCTGGGATGATAACTAAGGCCCAGGCTTGGTTTACAGCATTGGGCCAAGGCTGGCAATTTACGTTGGCCCGAGCATGGCATACAACTTGGGCCAACCTTGGTTAAAGACTGGGATGGTAACTAAGGCCCAGGCTTGGTTTACAGCATTGCGCCAAGCCTGGCAATTAACGTTGGCCTGAGCATGGCATACAATGCTGGGCCAACCTTGGTAAATGTCTGGGCCTAGCTTTGATTTACAGCATTGGGCCCAGGTTAGTGAATGTTGACCCCATGCATAATTAATGTTGGCAGAATCCTGAAATATTGGCAGCCCTAAACATAGAAAATGACATATATATTACATATGTTATGATGAAATTCATAAAAAAGAAAACACTGTATAACTAAATAATGTATTATTATTACATTTATTATTGTGAGTATTAATATAATAGTAATTACACTCATTACATAGTTCAAACATAAGTCATATTCATAATAAATACATGTAAATTATTAATGAAAAGTAACATTTTATTTTTGATGATTGGTATCGGCTGCCCTCTATCCTTTCTAGAAATTTACTAGCAATTTACTCATCATATGCATAATTTTCACTTTCCTTTGATTAACTATACTTTGACAGTATAAAATCTGAAATGTTTATTATTGATTAATTAAAATATAATTACATGCATAATTTGTATAAACATTTAATTAAGTATTCATTTTATACTTTTTTCAACTGCGTTGACCATTCTGCCACATCCACTATACAGTAACTGAATATTGTTTCCTTTTACTTTTATTAATGTTTGTAACATCTGTTTTATAATTAGTGGAACCAATAGCTTCTAATCAAAAATAATGTTTCTGTAAATCAAACAAAAAATATATAGTTATTATCCTGGATGGATTCATCGATCAGCACATATAGACATCCACTGTTAGACATTCATCCATTATTAGCTTCACCAACACATTATAGTCTCAACTGTCACCACACACTGTACAGCCAAATAGTATTACATAATTATATAATATATACAATTTAAACATTAGTTTAATTAAATATATGTGGTGGTGTATAAGAACAAGTACATAAACTTGTTCTTATTATAATCTACTTCTATATATTAATAATATAGACTCAATAAATACTAAAACAGTTTACTGTTTTAGAGTTGGTGCATACTAACATACTAGATGCTCAGAATTCCATGATGAATTTTTTTCTAAGAAGGGCTATTAGACACATGGTGTACGACTATATTTTTATTATGGGGAAATTTTCTTGACTAAACATTGATCAATCTCTATTCTTGGCATAGTATAAAGCAAACATAGTTTTAATACGTAGGTATTTTTAGCATAATCTTCCAATCTGAACTAGCGTGAATTCAATGAAGTATTTTATACGATATCTTAAAATATTGTTACAGAATATTATGATATAAGTAAAAATCTGTCAAGGATACATAAATAAGGATGGTTAATTTCACATTACTTGCATACACACTACATTAATAATGACTATAAAAAATGTATAACTATAACTTTATAATGTGAAACAAATTTACCTGTAGGTATTGTGTATTGGCTGTATTTCAAAGAACCATTAAGTAACGAAGAAGAACCAATATATCTTAATATTGGAGATCCATCGATAATGATGATATTAAACATTGTCTTATGCGAGCAATATTTACATATTCTTTTATTTATTGTGTATATTTGTATAACGTATTGAAACAACAAAACTAAACCTAAGGTCTCAAATAGTGTTGCCAACAAGACCAATGAAGAATATGCTAAAATGGTGTTAAAATTATGCCAAAATTATGCCAAGTGCTTTATAAAAATGCTAAAAAAATGTGCTAAGATTTTTTCTTAATTTTTTCTGCTAACACAATTTTAAACGCGGGTGACTGGATCGGGGAATTAGTCCGAAGAGGATACTCCTCAGAGGGTATTCCGTCGGGCCGGCCACTGACGTCAAGTCACTTTGCTCCGGTGGTCGGCCCAACAACGAAGGCAACGTGTCATGGGTGGGTTACGGATGTGCGTGCTTACGCGCCTCTGTCGCCCCGGACGGAGTGGTGTGAGGAGTGCGAAATACACAATTTAAAAAAAAAACGATTTTGGTAAAAAATATATCAACCACCAGATACTGAGCAATCAATGAGTTGAGCAGTGCAATAACTTGGTGGTAACTGACTGGTATATTGCACAATACACGGTCGCACCTGTGGGCAGCGAGCAGGCAGTGCGAATGAAGCCATGTGTATTGATTCGGTGGTAATAACGAACAGCGAGATAGTGCATTTGAATTTTCGATTATATTATTCAATAATGAGTAATGATGAGTAAGCATAAGGCACACTTACGAGTACGTCGTAACGGAAGGATATCGAAACCTACCGTACGAAATACAAAGAGAAAAGGATATAAATGTATATAATAACAGTATAGTTTTTTATATAAAAACCTACAAATGTACTCATTTATGTAATTTTTGAATATGCTAAAAAATATGCTATATGCTAAACAACAAAAAAGTTTGCTAAGCAGCATGAAAATATGCTAAATTTAGCATAAAATATGCTAAATTGGCATCACTGGTCTCAAACAAGAGACGTACACACTTCCATGCACAGTACACTAAATATCGATGAATCGAGTCCATTCGATATTTATTTAACAGACAATTTACATCAGCGTTCGGTATGGCAAATATATTATCGAATCGATGTATCGATCATTTTTTAAAAAATATAATATCAATGGAAAATTCACTAAATAATAAAAATAATAAACTTTTCTAAAAGGCTTGCATTATTTTATGTTGATCTATGCATATGCATCGTTAATAGTAGAATAAAAGTTTATAATTTTTTTTTGTAGGTACCTACTTAGCACTTTTATTGTTATAATTTACACGCTTATCGTTTAATTTTTCTAAGGCGACTTGAAGAGGTTCGAGTCCAGCATTGAGATATATATGAGATACGTATATGATGATGCTGAGATTTTAATAATGATTCATCATTTCAGCTCATATATTTCACATTGATGGGCTCGAGTCTCCTCCATAATAGGAGTTTTATTGACCTACTATACCACGATGGTCAGACGTGTTGGTATAGGGTTTTGTTTCGAGTTTTACTTCTCCTGCATAGATGTTATATGCGTTTTGTATCCCTTTGTCGTCTCTTACGATCACGCACGGGTAAGATATGGGATGATGAATTGTATTCTTACCCTGTCACCACACGGAAGATGATGATGATGATAATTACGATGATGAATATAGCCTAATACTGACTATCCAGTTGTAAGTACTCTAGATCGATTGTAATTGTAATTTGAGATTTTCTGTTTTTGTGAGCTTAAATTCCTTTTTTAACATAAATATCTCTAGCCTGAATATAAAAATAATTAAGCTAAGTTAATATAACCAATGCACTCATTAAATACAAAACATTAACAATACGTTCTGGTATCGCAATCTTCATAATTGTATTTTTGATTCGACAGAAGCATAATCGATACATATGTCAATCTCTATTATTTTATAAATACAACAACAACAATCTGACCAATATGGCGTTGAAGCTAAAATGACTATTATTTTTTTATTGCAAGAATAGTACCTAGGTACGAATTCAACTGAAAAATTAAATATGTTTAACTAGGAACTTAGGAAATTCAGATTATGTTTTTATAAAGATAAGTGAAATCTAAACACGTTTTATTTCTTTTGTTAGATATTTTCGGACATCCGGCCACCTCCTTCTATTCTATTGAAATTTTTTATGTTATTTAAATTCTATATTTAAACAAAATAAAATTTGTATAAAAATTAAATTTAAAAAATATATATTTAAGTTTTTAATATAAATCCTTATTTGCCGTCGCTCATCTACTTAAATAATTATGAACCTAGAAGGTCAATTATATTGACGTTTAGGTACATTAAAATGAAATACATTTTCGATGTACGTATTGAATTTCGAACAGTATTTTATCCTTTTTCACAAGAAACTAATTTCATAACACCAACATCTATTGACGGAGTGGGGAATTCAAAGATTTCTTTTCTTAGATTTTCTATAGTACCATAAATAGTAGATGATGAATATAGTCTTGAAAAGGCTCGGACCAGCATCGAATAGCCGAGCCTCGGCTGTTCAAGACTGGCCCAAGCTCGGGCTAGCATCGAATAGCCGACGCTCGGCTGATTAAGGACTGGCCCAAGTTTGGATTAGCACCGAGTAGCCGAGCCTCGGCTGTTCAAGGCTGGCCCAAGCTCGGGCCAGCATCGAATAGCCGATCCTCGGCTGTTCAAGATTGGGCCAAGCTCGGACCAGCATCGAATAGCCAAGCCTCGGCTAATCAAGGTCTGGCCCAAGCTCGGTTCAGCACCGAGTAGCCGAGGCTTGGGTGTACAAGACTGGCCCAAGCTCGGGCCAGCATCGAATAGCCGAGCCTCGGCTGTACGAGACTGGCCCAAGCTTGGGCCAGCATCGAATAGCCGACGCTCGGCTGATTAAGGACTGGCCCAAGTTTGGATTAACACCGAGTAGCCGAGCCTCGGCTGTTCAAGGCTGGCCCAAGCTCGGGCCAGCATCGAATAGCCGATCCTCGGCTGTTCAAGATTGGGCCAAGCTCGGACCAGCATCGATTAGCCAAGCCTCGGCTAATCAAGGTCTGGCCCAAGCTTGGTTCAGCACCGAGTAGCCGAGGCTTGGGTGTACAAGGCTGGCCCAAGCTCGGGCCAGCATCGAATAGCCGAGCCTCGGCTGTACGAGACTGGCCCAAGCTTGGGCCAGCATCGAATAGCCGACGCCCGGCTAATCAAGGTCTGGCCCAAGCTCGGTTCAGCACCGAGTAGCCGAGGCTTGGTAGTTCAAGACTGGCCCAAGTTCGGCCCAGCATCGAATAGCCGAGCCTCGGCTGTTCAAGGCTGGCCCAAGCTCGGATAGCATCGAATAGCCGAGCTTCGGCTGTTCAAGACTGGCCCAAGCTCGGGCTAGCATCGAATAGCCAACGCTCGGCTGATTAAGGACTGGCCCAAGTTTGGATTAGCACCGAGTAGCCGAGGCTTGGATGTTCAAGACTGGCCCAAGCTCGGGCCAGCATCGAAAAGCCGATCCTCGGCTGTTCAAGACTGGCCCAAGCTCGGACCAGCATCGAATAGCCGACGCCCGGCTAATCAAGGTCTGGCCCAAGCTCGGTTCAGCACCGAGTAGCCGAGCCTCGGCTGTTCAAGGCTGGCCCAAGCTCGGGCCAGCATCGAATAGCCGATCCTCGGCTGTTCAAGATTGGGCCAAGCTCGGACCAGCATCGATTAGCCAAGCCTCGGCTAATCAAGGTCTGGCCCAAGCTTGGTTCAGCACCGAGTAGCCGAGGCTTGGGTGTACAAGACTGGCCCAAGCTCGGGCCAGCATCGAATAGCCGAGCCTCGGCTGTACGAGACTGGCCCAAGCTTGGGCCAGCATCGAATAGCCGACGCCCGGCTAATCAAGGTCTGGCCCAAGCTCGATTCAGCACCGAGTAGCCGAGGCTTGGTAGTTCAAGACTGGCCCAAGTTCGGCCCAGCATCGAATAGCCGAGCCTCGGCTGTTCAAGGCTGGCCCAAGCTCGGATAGCATCGAATAGCCGAGCTTCGGCTGTTCAAGACTGGCCCAAGCTCGGGCTAGCATCGAATAGCCAACGCTCGGCTGATTAAGGACTGGCCCAAGTTTGGATTAGCACCGAGTAGCCGAGGCTTGGATGTTCAAGACTGGCCCAAGCTCGGGCCAGCATCGAA
Source organism: Lymantria monacha (assembly GCA_905163515.2). Classification (NCBI taxonomy): domain Eukaryota; kingdom Metazoa; phylum Arthropoda; class Insecta; order Lepidoptera; family Erebidae; genus Lymantria; species Lymantria monacha. Next base: position 24,630,783 of record LR991082.1, read on the forward strand.
AAGCCGATCCTCGGCTGTTCAAGACTGGCCCAAGCTCGGACCAGCATCGAATAGCCGACGCCCGGCTAATCAAGGTCTGGCCCAAGCTCGGTTCAGCACCGAGTAGCCGAGGCTTGGCTGTACAAGACTGGCCCAAGCTCGGGCCAGTATCGAATAGCCGAGCCTCGGCTGTTCAAGACTGCCCCAAGCTTGGACCAGCATCGAATAGCCGACGCCCGGCTAATCAAGGTCTGGCCCAAGCTCGGATCAGCACAGGGTAGCCGACGCTTGGTAGTTCAAGACTGGACCAAGTTCGGGCCAGCATCGAATAGCCGAGCCTCGGCTGTTCAAGACTGGCCCAAGCTTGGGCCAGCATCGAATAGCCGAGCCTCGGCTGTTCAAGGCTGGCCCAAGCTCGGGCCAGCGTCGAATAGCCGACGCCCGGCTAATCAAGGTCTAGTCCATGTTTGGATCAGCACAGGGTAGCCGAGGCTTGGTAGTTCAAGACTGGCCCAAGTTCGGGCCAGCATCGAATAGCCGAGCCTCGGCTGTTCAAGACTGGCCCAAGCTCGGACCAGCGTCGAATAGCCGAGGCTTGGTTGCTCGTGACTGGCCCGAGCTTGGGCCAAGATAAAAAAAAATTTACGGCTCAATTGCACAAGGTCGGTCCAGGCTTGGGCCAGCATTGGACAGCCGGGGCTTGTTGCCCAATATTGGCCCAAGCTTGGCCCCATCGTTGAAGACTGGCAGTTCCTACATGGGTAGCTGAGTGTGAGTGCAGGCGATTTCGAGGTTACGACTTAGAATACGGGGGTAAATGCTTCAAAATATTCTTGAAATACCTTTCGCATATGTACTTGTTTATATTGTTTCGTTGTCAGGATCTCTTCCGTGTTATCATTTACACCAATGGTCGTTTTCAATAACGACCTCTAAGTTTTAAGTAACATTTAGACAATTTAAATCAATCACAAAATCAATGTTACCTACTGTACCAGTACCCAAAAGTTTATTAACATTGAATCCTCTGAATTTAGTTCCCAGGATCGGTAAAATGTTTGGCAAATGTATTTGTCGTTGTTTGATACAAGTTATCATTGATGTATCTCTTGTAACTTAAAGTCGACGTGACAGAGCACCCACTAACGCGATCGAATATGGCAAGTAACAGTGTTGAACTTGGTAGAACAGTGTTGTATTCCTGATGTTGACTAGATAATAAATATCTTTGTACGTGTAACTAATGCAACAACTTTGTTTCAATTTCTGTGATCCAAGAATCCCAAAGTATATACTTACTATATATATTAACAAAATATTACAAATAGTAATTCTGCTTAGTCTAATACATATATAAGATAGATAATAATAGGTTTTCGAGATCAACTTTCATATTCAAATATGTAGTTTCTTACTACTTTTGCAGTTATTAAGAAAAAGAGCTGATCATATTTAACGTTATCCCGAAGTTATTAGGGGCGAACCATCTAGCGTGCAAAGAATTCAAATTTTGATTTAGTATTGTTAATTGTATGATCATGCCAATACTTTGTTCCTATTACCGTTCACTGTTATCCCCTTAGTTCTCGCTGGGGGACCCAATTTTCCTCTACAGTAAGAGAGAGATTTTCTTCTCTTGCAATGCTTGTATGTTTTTTTTATTTTGTCACTACACATAAAACATTATCGTTATTTGCAGATAATATCTAGTTTGAATATTACTATATTACTTTCCAGATAAATTTAACACGATTTATATAAGAAACTTTCAGCCAGGGTCCCATCCAGGTTTGTGTTACTCACGACTGCTCCTGACTCCAATCAAACATAGAGTTGTCGGAATGCCTTGCTAACGATCATCTTCCTATTCCCTTTTCTGACATATATGTAACTATTAGTGTCCTTCCTGACACGTAAGCTGATTCGTCTTGGTCTTAGGTCAGATAAATATTTTTTTTTTGCTAAAATTCATACCGTTATTAACTTAGCAAACATGAACATGTTATCTCGTTAACGGTGTCCTTGAAGTAATTGCAAAATAAATATGGATTGTAATTATACTTCTTTAGTAATATTATTACAATGTAGTAACAAGAACGGCCTTTGGCAATTTAATAGTAATAAGATTATTATGTCGTGATTAGAGCTATATATTCGTAATCTAGTTTGAAACTAGTTAAACAATATAAAATGTATTTAGTTTCATTTGATTTATCCTGAAATACTTGTGATATTTCACAAGCTCTGTTTCACAATCTCGTTTAAATAAGGTTTGAGAAAGCGCTTTTCTTACGACTGCTATTACTAAGGTCAATAAACATATTACTACTAAATATTTGAGAATAACCAAGATATATATAATTATCATTTACAAACTAACCTACCTAGACCAGATCGGTCATGTACTGAAGGAAGGTGGAGTCAAGAGTCTCCGAAACCGGCGAGCGTGTATGAAGAGAATTATGAATGTTGAGGAAGCGAGTGAAGTATGCAGAGATAGAGTTCTCTGGCACTCTGTTCTCTCTGCCTACCCTGCAAGGGACATGGCGTGATGATATGTATGTATGTATGTATCATTTACAAACAGGCAGTCTACTGCTTCGTCTGTTATTCTACTAAAAAACCCAAATTTAATATTATGCGTGAGTTTTTAATGCTCATCTATCCATTAATTTACTGTGTCTTGAATATCTTCACCTCAATATGTTTTACAGAACATCGAGTACAACTATTTATCAACGACAGAAATTACGTAATTTATTAAAGCGAGCCAATTAATAAGATAATGCATGAGTTATCTCAGGGCCTACACTCTTAACAATCTTGACAATGACGTGATAATAGTGAATGACATATCAACTTGGTTATTACTGTCAATTATTTTTATAACACACTATCAGTAATGGTCACTTGATAGGATCAGTTACAAGAGAGATCTTGACGTGAAAATTATTTTGGTTACTTTATAGGCGTTTTGGGTATGGTTTATCTATCTCAATGATGTCTGCCATTGCTCGTGACATCATCAACCATGATTGGACCGGAACGTTTTATACTATCTTGATCGAACTGTCATACATACATGTATGTCATCAACATTCTCCTACTCTTATCCCAATTACTTTGGGTCGATACAATATGTACTCTTTATTCATAGTACATATTGTAAAAGTTATTGGCAATAGTTTTATGATCGGTCGCCTGCCAGACATCAACCCTCCTTGGGAATGTAAATGTTGACCAAACGGCATAAGGTGGAGTTGGCCCAGGTCGTTATAAGGTTCTTAGTCGTCTTCTACGACATACACGAGCAAAGTAAGGGTTGGTAGTATTCGTAGCCACTACCACAGAGCTACATACATACATGTATGTATATATCTATATTATCATTATTCAAGCTTTCGCCATTCGTTCCTAGACTTAGGCCTCTTCATATTCATTAAAGAGGGTAGTAAGACAATTGTAGTATTTAGCTAAATGACTTGGCAATCGGAGTAGGTGTCAAATGTTTCTCAGGCGACAACTATAACTCCTGGTGATAGCCGATATATTTTTGCGATTCTCACGGGCAAAGAAGAGGTAGCTCACGGGCAAACAGCTCACATGCGTCCCATTGTTGGGCTCTATTCTCCTCCATTGTGGAGGAGAGGAAGGAAATTTGACATACTATATTACGCTGGTCAGTCGATTTGGTATAGGGTTTTATATCCAGTTAGCTCTCTTTTGCATAAATGTTATATACGTATTATATCCCTTGTTTTTTACGACAACCACGAGCATAATAGGGATGACTCCCTATTATGAATTGTTTTCTTACTCTACCACGAAGGGAATATGCAAAATGCACAACATGTATATATTCAATTAACCAAACTAATATACTGTATATGTATTTTTTCTTCACAATGATTATACGACCAATATTTGATACGACCCACCGGCCAATGAGGTATCAGACGGGTTCACATGAGAGTTTTTTTTACTTTGCACTGATACTGGTTGCTTATCTCTTAGTTGTATTATAAGCACTCACGGTTACACACGAACATTGTGAACAAGATACAGATGAATAAATGTATTTTAAACTGGAATTCGTTAAGCCTTCAAGATACATAATTTCTTTGTCATCTAATTTAATTCATTAAAATCAATGAAAAGGATCTTTTAAATCGATGTTTTAGAATATGTTTCTTAGTGTTACTAATTTACTGTCCGATAAAAGTCTGCCGACATAAATAATTTAAAATGAAGATGTCCACCGGTGTTTTTGTTAGTCCATACTCCATTGTGTCATTTAACTGTGATCGTTAAACTACAATGCACGTCTCAATGCCACTTCATTGACTTTGAGTCTAATATAAAGAAAACGTTTATGCGACACTCTAGCGTTCCGTGTCATTTAGGACATTACTACATATATTATTTATAATGCCTCAATAGCATTTCGCCAAGTAGTCTAAATAACGATTCCCTATTCCGAGTGTCTGGGTTTCGATCCCACACAAGATAATTCCTTATGCGATCCATAAATAATTATTCTGAAGTTTTCAAAGCATCGTAATGTGAATTTATTGCTTATTTTGACGGAGAAGTCTTTTATAAAAAAAATTAAATAAATAAAATACACACGCCATATCCCTTGCAGGGTAGGCAGAGAGAACAGAGTACCAGAGAACTCTATCTTTGCATACTTCACTCGCTTCCTCAATATTCATAATTCTCTTCATACACGCTCGCCGGTTTTGGAGACTCTTGACTCCACCTTCCTTCAGTATATGACCGATCTGGTCTAGGTAGGTTAGTCTCGGTCTCCCCCGGTACCTACATCCTTCAACTTTCGCATTGTATATCTTCTTAACCAGACGTTCGTTCGGCATTCTTTCCACATGTCCGAACCATCGGAGCATTCCCTTTCGCATCTTTACACCAATACTCTCTTTCATACCTACTCGCTCTCTTACGTCGTCGTTACGAATGCGGTCGGTCAGCCTAACTCCACAGATTTTCCGCAGGGATCGCATTTCGACCGCATTAAAATAGCAGTACTTTTATCATATTCTCAGACCTATGCCTCCAAATAATGAAGACTAGATATATTGCAGACACATAATTATCGTATAGTATCACAATACCACATGATCGGCGGTAAGCTCATTGTCATTAATGTAACAATGAAGATTTAATTTGACATCAATCATTCTGCTCATCTAATTGAACAGCTTTACTTAGAAGTATTATAATCTTAATCACATCGTTCCAATAATTGATTAATAAATATAGCCTGTTAAGTATTCCATACTGTAGCAGACTAACCGATGGATAGTTCGGTTACTGGAACTAAATTTTAATCGCTGTAATATCACCTGCTTCCTTTGGTGACGAACTAAGAATATAAGTACATCGTTATCCTTTACTTTCCCATGGAAGTCGTAGAAACTGTTTGTAGTGATAGTGGCCAGCAGTGCTCTCCTAATAATGTCATAATATCAAATACGACCTCTTATACGCTTTTTAAGTATAGCGGTTATGCTATTATCACCCCCTTTCGTTAGGGAGGTTACTAGCAACAGTGGACGTTGATTGGTTGATGGATAGATGTGGATACATTAGTTTAATAAAATTTTATTACGAAATAAATTCAGTGCTACACCGTTGTTAGGTAAATTGGAAATTCTATTTAAGTTTTTATGACCGGGTGCCTATCTACTATGAACCCTCCTAACCAATATGTATGGTTACGTGTTTAATTCATTAATAATATGTTTTATATGTTTTATAGGTCGAAATAAATATTATATAAACCACAACCTTTTCGTAAGTTTAATAGGTACATGAATATTAATTTAAATGCAAAGTGTTAATTAAAGCAAGATAAATGAATTCTTAATTTTATTATAAGAAAAACACACCGATTATCTTGTCCGTTCTATATCATTGAAAATGTCAGTTGTGGTAAGGACCAGTGGTCTTTGTCGTGTCCCTGTATCAAATGTTGTGAACCACCTTCTCTTGAACGTAATAATAAATTCGTAATACATTTCCTCTAACCCAATGACATTGATTAATAGTTGCCATAGAATTATTTAAAGTATATTTATTCGATGTTTACATGTATAAAATTATATGCAATAATGCATTAGTACAGTGCCTTATTAGTAATAACAATTATGAGTATTTATTTACACAGCCTTATAAATTTTATTTATTCCCACGAGAATACTTGCTTTGTGTATATAATAATTGGTATTATTTTTTACAAAAGTGATTTTAATCAAGCGTCATAAAGACAGCCTAGTATTTCTTTGTATACGACATTTTCCCTTAACGTGATTTTCTTCCTAAATAATAGCTGTAAATATAATCCATAATATCTCTTCAAATGTTTTATGAGAAAAATCCTTGCATACGATTTTTGTCTACTCATTAAGCCAAATACACAGTTGTGTATTTGGCTTTAAACTTGTTTTATTAATGTTTCCTAATCATTTATCTATGATGAATCTTAAGGACGTATGTACTTAAAAAAATATGTGCATACGGCATGCATAAAAAACCTCCTCGTATTCTGAGATTTATTGCATATTAAAAGTACTCGTATAGTTTCACATCACTTGAAATAAATTATTTATTATTATGTTTATAGATGTAGATTACTTATAGAATGTTTTGAAAACACTCCTCAATAAAAACGCAAATTCTCTAACGAGACAGATTGCTTTTATGTTTATTTACACTTTGGTTAAAATTTACATATTCATCAGTATTCAGTCTTGTTCATCAGTTGCTTTGTTTGATTTCTAATGGTTTGAACTGAGACTGCGGTTTTTTGTGTTTGTATAAGGAGTCTGTTGTCTTTTGTTTGCTCTTACTAAATTTAAATATATTTGTGGTCTCTACGTAGAGCTGTTATCAAGTGTAACTTGAGCTCGTGGCCCATAAATCCTGAGTGAAGTGCAGTCACACTTACGCAACTAGTGCCTCGTGTACCTATTATATTTGATAGAATGCGCGAGCCGCCTATATCACTCGCCCTATTTTTATGATTGTTATCTTGTACAAATACGCGTGAATGTATCACAATAACGTTTAAAACATGAAAATTAATTAGAGTTTACTTGATAAACAAAACACACAATATTTCTTTTAAATCGTTGACTGCTTTACCCAATACAATCACAATATTGCTCTATATTGTTATATTTATTTTTCCACGCCCCAAAACAATCCCCCGACCCCATCCTGTCTACAATCAATAGACCGTGTTACTGGTTTGATCGGTGATCCGGGTTGCTTGGTTGTCGTGACTCAGTTTAACACAGCACGTTACCATCAGTCAAGTCAAATAAACTTGTGAGTAGTGTGTACTAAGACTCGTTGGGAGTCGGACGCACGCGGCCCGATTCAACGACGTTGTGCACGTTAAATTTACTACGGGCTCTATAGTTTCTTTACGTAGTGAACACTACTGTGGACTAGTGATACATGTGTGAAAAGTGTTAAATAGTTATTAGGTTTAGTGCGTTCTCTTAGAGTTTTGGTACTTAATGTTTTCAAATAATCCATTGTACTTTCAGTCATCTTTTCAACTCCATATGAGCAAAACACGTTTGATTATCGTTTGTTGTTTTGTTGCCAAGACATCCGGGTCTAACGTATCGGCTCTCCATATTTGATTGTTGAAAAGATGTACTTATCATGTACTTTTGAGAGAGTCATTACTTATTAACAATGACGTTTGTATTAAGTGTAATCGAAATTTATTGACGATTCTTTACGCATAATTTAAAAAAGAAATTATTTGGCAGTAGCTAAGATATCTAATTGTATTATAAAATTTATCTCGAATATTATGGTAGCAGTTTAGTTTTTACCATATGTATCTCGCTTTGGAGAGCAGGTAACTGCGTCCCTTTTTTACAATGTTGCGTTTGTAAGAAAGTCCCTTACAGAGTTAATGCTTGACGAGAACAATATCTCTTTGATTATTCTGTTTACGTCCATTTTGTACTTTGAAACTGTCCTTGGTTACTCATGAAGTAATAAGATTCATCACATTACATATTACGTATTAACAACTTACAATGTTATTAAATTGAACTTTAGCGACATTCAATGAAGCATAAAAAGGGTCCGATAGTACTTATAAGTTATACTAAGTTATTATGCTTAATTCTTAACCAATGTCGGTTCAAATCTCAAATATACCCAATATTTAATATTAGGAAGACTTATTATTTGTCAATTAGGAAGACTTGCGTATGTCTCGTATAACGATAAAAATTAACATCAAACGCATGCCGAGAATCTGTTTATGGATGTATCTGGTTTTATTTGGGGCCAAACGTTTGATATCAACCCTGTTTGATGTGTTTAACAATGATATTACTACGACGCAGTCTTCACCTCTAGACTGAACTTTACTTCAAAGTTAGATATAAATATTTTATGACTCTCATTATAACTTTTGTCGTTATATTTTCTATTGCATACATTACTCATATTTTTATAAATCTAAGATACTTGAACACGTTAACGTTGGAATAAGAGAAGGTAAACTTGAAATAAAACTCTATACCAACACGGCTGATCAGCGTGGTATAGTAGGTCAATTTCCCTCCTATTGTGAAGGAGGCCCGAGTCCAACAGTGGGACGCATGTGGGCTGAGATGATGATGATGGACGTTAGAATCTGTTAGGTCGATGCCTATATTTTTTACGCTAACTTCTTTATTGATAAAATTGTTCATTCCATTCGACGAACCCATCGATTGCCATCGTTGAACATAGCGCTCCTAAGGGGGAATAATGCCATAATAACTACGATATGCAGGCGAGTTAGTGATCGCAGTTAGTATTGTCAGTTTACTATTGAAACAGTTGGCTATCATCCGTAATATACAGTTCTAAGTTTGTCCCATTTGATTTACGTAACTCGACGGCAATTACGGGCTTGATACCTTTGTAATCTAAACTAATCCACGCAAACGTGTCTCGGCTAATTTGTTCTACTTAGCATGTCATCTTTATATCTCTTTTATAAATAGATAAAAACGTTGGCCTACTTGTAAAACGATTACGGCAACATCAAAAGCATTTTCGTTTCAGTATTCATATATCTTTTTAACAGTACCATATTTTTAACTGACTTCAAATAACCAGGGTCTCAAGGCGCCTGTACATCTTTTTATGTAAATAATACCATACATATTATTAAATAATTTTGGTGATTTTCTTTTCAAGAAAACTACTTTCTAAGTGCACTTATTATCTCTTTCTCAATTCTTTCTCGGAACTGATATTTTTCGTCGTTTTATTTTGACATCGCTTTGATGTAATGTTAATGACAAAAATTCCAAATTTGATTAGGTTTAGTTGATAAATAACTTTGCGTTACTGAATGCTTAGTTATCTTATCGATAGTTATCATTTGTCATATCAACAATGTGTCAGTTATATGAAACAGCATGAATTACCTAGGTTTGGGCAACAGTAAATCTAAGTAGGGTAATAATCTAAAACAATTGGCATATTGATCTAAGAGCAGAATAATGAATTCGTGAGATTTTAGATTGACATTCTGAATTGGGCTTAAGAATGTAAAAATCCGCGATTGTTGAAGATTATATCATATCATACTCAAAGACAGGTTCTAAGATAAGGTCTTATGCTCGTTCAACGGTGATAGGTTTGTACTTTATCGTATGGGACTAAAATGGCGTAGCAAGGTGTGTTAAACTTTTTCTTATATGGATACAAGACGTAAGACTACAAAAAAAAATGTAAAAAGAAAAATATGCCTTCGACAATTATCGAAATATAACTGTTAGGTATAGACATTAAAACGCTTCGAATTTATGCGTGAAATGCCTTAAAGTATTGGCCTCATAAGGATAGTAAATATATACAATTTATTTTCTTAAATGTTGTATTAGTAGAAATTGTAACTTACAGTTGCAAATGTGGTTCTGTTATATTCATATAAATGGAGCACAGAAAGTAGCAGTTACTATTGAGACACAGTTCGCTGTCTTCAATCAGCGAAGCGCCTTCTCGCCACTGTCAATTGAGGTTAATTCATATGGAGACTGGCCAGGGATCTCTTGATAGTGCCCCTACATTATTTATCTGTTCAATAAGCTAAACGGCCTAGTAAATAACCTTCATTTTAATAAACAAATTGCTATTTTATTTCTTCCTATTTGGATATTATTTTTGAAATGATATGTATGTAGATTTGTCAAGGTAATATTATTTTGAAAATTTTGTATATCGTCACGGGTTTATCTTTTAGATTGTCAAACTTTAATGGCACGTTATTACTTATAGAAATAAATACTAGCTGAATACCATAAAAAAAATCGTAAATATTCTTAGAATTCACTCTATTTCTTACTAAAATATGTTCAGCCGTTTTGATGAGGACGTTGCTCACATGCACGTGTATGGATGAATTACAATTATGTAGTTACATATAAATATAACCTTAAGCATTCATTTGTTTTAGTGTACGTTGTGAGTACGTTTAACGGTCATAGTTTTAAACTTCGTATTTGCTACTAAGTATTGCTTAATAGAGAAACCCAATAACGCTTGATCTGAGAATCGAAACTCGGTCTCGATTACATGTTAACGTTACACCAATGAAATAATTAGTTATTTTTGCAACTGTATGCATTATGCATTGAAATAATTAGTTATTTGCATTAGCATCATCATTATAATTTTATTTTCACTTGTGAAAATTAATGTTAAAAAATCATTAACGTTTTGTCGACACATTCCAACTGAAAATAGTTATAGCAACGACAACGACCTCATAAAATGTACGTAAAATAACTTGAACTTGTAGGTGTCTACCCTTTTATAGCTTCTGTTTTAAACAAAAAGTTTTATAGCTATTCTATATCTATAATCTATACTGTGTATGTTTTTTTTTTCACCAAACTAAGTTAAACGTTCAGGCTATTAGACAAATCAACCTCAAAATAGTAAGTATACATGTGAATTCAAGTGCATATAGGTGTGCCTATAATTTTTGTTAGTATTCTTAACCTAAAGAATAGGCAACAGCACTATCCTAAGAAATGTATAACACCAACTGCGATCGCCGACCCGCCAGCTAAGCCCGGCGATTGTGGCATTATGTTCTATTAGGGAAGTCTGTCACCAAATGTGAACTTAGATATGCTATCAGATGGAACTTTTTTATGTACCACAATAATTCGAATGTATAAATAGCTATACATTGATATGAGGTTTTAATAATCGTATATACAGGTTATATATAGTATTATATTATAATTGCCATGTTTATTTGTTTTTCGATGCATGATGTTACATTTTGAAATTTCATTGACGAATATTTTTTTATTTCGTGATAGGCATTTACAAATATACCACAAATTGAATATCGATACGGTAACATAAATCAACTAGACATTCCTCGCTAGCAGGAAGGTAAATCATAAAAAGCTAATTATTAGCGAGTAATTAATTTACCTAGGTAGTTCGCCGTCTCTAATATTAATGACGTGTACATTGCCTATGTACTACGAGTAACGGAAAAAGGAAAGAAATCGTGTTTTATCAATATATTTGGATTCGTCACCTTTAGTTATTTTATGCGGTTTTTTTGTTTATAGCATTTGATCACGCATTTATATTGTTTAGCCAGTAAATGAAAATGATCATTACTTACATTATTTTATTATGTATTATAAAATATATACACATTATATGGCATATCAATAAAATAATGATTACATTTTTTTGTGTTTTTGAGACTTATTCTCACTGCTTGAAATTAATCTAAAAATACTGTTTTCAATTCAGGATTATAGAGAACAAAACAAATATACAGTTGAACTTTAAAACATGTAGATACTCGTTAAAAGTTTCATGTCAATGTATATAAATAAATTTAACTGATTATGTGAAATTTTGGATTCGAAAGGCCTGATAAACTCTACATTTTGCCCGTTATAAACGATTATTCTAATAATTAATAGACTATTGGTCCATTGGTGTGAGCATGTAAATAGCGATGGTGAAAGTCCAGATCGAATTCTGAGTCGACCAAAACCTTCGTTGGTTTTATTTATCACTTTGAATTTGTGGGAGACGCAATTCTGTAACCGCAGAAGGACATATGCTTGTTCATATTATTTGAAACTGAACTGCAGACAGTGCATATGTATGTTGCAATTTAATCTATTCCTTTGAGGGGTAAGAAAATATATATAATTACCAAAAAAAAATAAAACTTGTTATTGAATTGTCATGTCCCCTAATATTTATTAGGTGATTTTAATTTGGTGTTGTAATGTCATTGAACGGACTGCGCAATGTCTTTGGTCCGAAACGAGATAAGATTTTGTAATAATTATAACAGAAACTTGTTATTAGATATATTATATTGTGTTTATAGTTTTAAATATTAAATAGCCTGGGGGATTTAACGATACATGGTGTCACCATCCCTTACTTTTCCGTGAGAGTTGTAAAATCTACTGAGGGTTAACAGTATAATAAGCAGCTGCCCACTTCCGTCTTGACTCCTCCATAACTAGACTGTGAGACGAGGTTATTAAAAATACCAAATATATCATTATCCCCTTCGATAGTGAACGACGGTAAGGTGTATGATGGATGGATATATTAATGCTGTTGTTAACAGAAATATGAAGTAATATCCTGAAGGGATAATGTAATGTTTACAATAAAGTATTTTTTTTTATTGCTTATGGTGGCAAATGAGCAAACAGCAGATCTGTACATGATACACAGTAAATGCTACTGCTGCCGTGGATGTACTGGGGGTATAGCTAGGCCGCTGCCTACCAACCAAAACTCACCTAAGTTGGGGTTCCGGCTTTCTCGCTTACCGAACGAAGAGCAATAGCAAATTGCCACTGCTCGGACGTCGATTTTCTACATGAGTGTGGTGGTACTGCTCCGGCTGGACTGGCGGCTGTAGACAGAAAACTGTCAACAGTGAAGCCCTACCATGTCAAATATATATCTTTTTTTACTTTTACGAGTAAAACAATGCGATTAACTCCCCAGCTACGTAATAAATATATAACGCATAGTTATCTATGCGTGACTCCCAGTCGTAACGTCTATGTAGTGACTCCCAGTCCCGAGTGTTACGATTTTCTTTCTCAGACAGAACTGTTTATTTATTTGTGTCATCGACGATTCATCTTAATTAGCCTGAATGTAAACTGTATGTTTATAAAGTGGCGCATGGCGGGGTCCACTGAGCAATACCTTTTTTTTATTTTTATTGGTGGGCTATGCGTGCGTCTCGCCCCGCCGAATCGGTCCGGGGTGACGGAAAGGCGGCGCGTGACCCCATATACCCACCGTAAAACCATCTCTCTTCGCCGTGCGAGCGGACCACCGGTACTCGATTTTAACTTCGGTGGCCACTGCAATACCTAGTGCTACCTAATCTTTAAGAGAAAATGTGTGTGCCTACATAAGTATAATACGTATAGGTATATATTCTTACTTCTGTTCCTTTTCCATAATAGTTAAAATTAATGAAAATTAGTAAAACATAAATGTACCTACCATTTTTAGTCCATATAAATTGAATACATAGTGAGTAAAGCTATAATACAAATAATAACACAATATTCATCGATGAAAATAAAATTTATTTCATTTATTTTAATTATTACTTTGGTATCTATTCAAATATCAATAATAGGACGTTAAAATAATTATAGAAGAGACACTAGAATAAATAAATGATTATATCAAACGTTAATAATAAGTTAATAAATAAATTGTATAAAACCAGTTGAGCGAAACCGTTGCGTCATTTATAACGGCCGCCGACCTTGACAGGTAACTACGGTCATCAGATTTTACCTAGGGATGCTGCAAATTAATAATCATGTTTGTTCGCATTCACATTCGACTGCACAGATAAACAGAGCTTTATAGTAACTTCCGTAACGAGTGTCATGGATTCGTTTCCCATACAGAACAATAATTCTATGTGCGACCAACAAAGTATAGTTTTGAGTTTAAGTTCTATTTGCATCCGTCAATCTATATGTTGTATGTTTGTGTGTGTGTCTATGGCTATTTGTTGGCCACCGTATATATTTTATGGACGTGTTTCATTCTGCCACTTCACGTAATTATAACCAATATCAGCGGAGCAATGAAAGCTATATTAGGGAATAAGGAAAAAAGAACAGAACCGATAAATACTCTTATTCTAGTAAATATAGGGACGTTAATATGATAGGTACAAGGAGTTCCTACTTACAGCACGATGCTGCTTCCCTAAGTAGTTGATTCGTTATCCTGTGTACTTAAAAAGTTCAATAGGGACCGCGGAAGGAAGCTCTACAAGATAGGATTGTATATTATCTAGTCAGGAAGTGCATCACAAGCGTATAGCTACTTCAAAATGGATTAGTTAGAGATCAAGCTCATATTACAGTGAACGGTATACATCGGTGTGTTTAACTATACAATGTACACATAAACATCTTAAAGCAGTATCAGCTACGACATGGTGGTCTTTACTAACTACAAAAAGTAGATAACGTCATCGATAAATGACCAGGGATCCAGCTGAATCGACCGTGGGAGCCCGGTACAGTTTTTATCGCAATGCCAGTAGCTGCATTATCAACTTAGGGATATCGCACCCATATCGATAATAGATTTCTAACATTTTAGAACATTTTCTATTAGGTACCGTATAGAGTGCAAGTTAGGTACTTGGTTCGCGTTAAATTTCATTGAAACCTGTTCAGCTTTTTACAGTTAACTAAACATCAAATATTTGCGTTTACTTATAGGTAGAGATAATTTTTATTTTAACTTTTAATTACAAATTTACAAATTATTATAACTTTAAATTTTAAGTACATAGTTACCCTGTTTTTTAAAAGGGTCATTATAAGTTTGATGTGTCTGTTTATCTGTGTCTGTCTGCGGTATCGTAGTTCCTAAAGGAATGGACCAATTTTGATAAAGTATTTTTATTTGAAAACTGACGTAATTGAGGTGGTTCTTAGCTGCAATTTATATTTGTTCAGGCGTTTCAAATTCATCAACTCTTTTTGCTAACTGTCGTAGGGATCCTGGATCCATAATGAGTATATTTGTTTTACTTTTAAACATATATGTGTATTAACATTTGGCACACCTATGTATGATGGTATCATGGCTTTCCTATTATTAAACCTATCGAGTTTGGTCTTATTGGATACGTCTTAACTGGTTTTGTTCATTAGAGTTGTTTTTCTTTATGTTGGAGGTTACTTAACGTTTATAATTTAATATTTTTAAATAGATAAAGCATCATCTACACAAACAATTATCCATTAAAATTAATAACGTTTATTATATTTTATAATATATGTATAGGTTAATACCTATACATATATTATAAAATATAATAAACGTTATTAATTTTTTTAAATTGCACATAACTTTCAATTTAATGTGTGATTTCGTTTCGTCATTGTACAGAGTTATTTTTATCACAGTTGATTTGTAACTGTAGAATAGGCGTCATTAGCATGACAATAGCTGCGAATAGAGGTCGGAGTTCAAACCGGTGCCCTTAAAATTCTGTACAGCGGCACTTAACGTGACATACTTGGTATGTGTAGATGCTTACAGGAGAGGCAAACAATGAACCCAACCCACGCAGTATATTTGCTCGTTACGGCTGCCGTCTGCGAAATTCGCTCTTGTATTACTTGCGTATTCATTCTGTTCGTAACTGTATCCGTACCTATCGAGTTAAGTCGCGTACATACTAAGTTTGAACCGACCTCGATTCATTTCACTAGCATTTTGGTAAACATGATGCCATACAATATTATTATTGAATGGCATCGTGTTTTCAAAATATTATATTTATGGACATAAATCTAGAATAGCCCTATCTCTTTAGCTTGAAGGGTTAAATTGCCAGCTTCATGTATCCATCGAAAATGAAACATATAAAACTAGGTACATTTGTGAATGTAATATAGCATTGATAAGGTGTAAAATAATTTCAAAATTTTATTTACCAAATAATCCTAAAACAGTGTCTTGTTATCTAATCATTTCTGACTTGTTAACACAACCCACTTAGATAGATACGATGGATGCATCTTGGCACATTAAATAGATGGCAAATTACGCTCCTTGACCGTATTACGAAAACAAACAAAAAACTTTACACATGAGTCGATGTTCATTGGTTTGTAGATATCGAATGTCTTCCCCTCAAGTATGCTCTTATAACGACTTGCTTTTGAGCCATGTGTGCGACAGATGCTTCCCTTGAAATGAACCTTCAAGCGGTTTTAACGTACCGTATAAATCCGCAGTAATATGCAAACTAATGACACTATTGTTTAGATATATGTATAAATTTATATAGCACTGGCAGTCTTTTACTACTTACTTAAAAGTAATGTCTATAATCCCTACTAATATTACAAGTATACATGTGAGACTTTGTGCGTTTGAATATTTTGTGTTAAAAGTATTGGAATATACAAAAACAACTAAAATTATATAAAATTAGCCACACGACTTTTAAACTTGTTACTATTAGTATAGTAGGTAATAAGTATATAGGTAGTAGATATACTATTAGTATAGTTTATAATTCATTTCTGACTTGGAATTAAGTAACAACATAGGGTCTCTTCTGATAAAAAAATAGAAGATATACAATGCGAAAGTGGAAGGATGTAGGTACCGGGGCAGACCGAGACTTACCTAACTAGACCAGATTGGTCACGTACTGAAGGAAGGTGGAGTCAAGAGTCTCCGAAAATGGCGAGCGTGTATGAAGAGAATTATGAATGTTGAGGAAGCGAGTGAAGTACGCAAGGATAGAGTTCTCTGGCACTCTGTTCTCTCTGCCTACCCTACAAGGGATATGGTGTAATGATATGTATGTATGTATGTAAGTTTTCTCTCGTTGTTAACGAGAATGTGCTCAATTTTGAGATGTGTTTAAACTAACAAGAATAAATTAGAAGTTACATATTCTCGATATCTTCATCTGACGATGTATTAAACTTGTACTTTGGTGACCCTGAATTTTTATAGCGCGTGACATTTAGATTATTTTCCTTACATACAGATACAAACACGAAGAGGATTTATTTGAATATTAACGTATTCAATGGTCTAGTAGTGTGACATAATGGTTACATACCTAATTCATTCCGTAGTCTGTTGAGATCATCACTATATGCGAGCTTATTCTTTTTGCGCATCATTTACTTCATATAGTCCTATAATATATGTACCTATATGTAAAAAATACAATGAATTCCAAACCTGCGGAATACATAGCATAACTCATTATTATCATCCACCTGCTTTGACTAACATGGGGACGGTAAAGTCTTTTTTCCTTTAAAATAAATGAAATATCCTTTCATTACAAATTACAAAACATAGTGGTTAGGGTTTTCGTTAAGTTTTATAACCAAGCCGCCTTGTCTGACGTCAACCGTGCTTGGGAATGCAATTATTGTTCAAAAATGCATCAAATGGTATTCGTAGGTCAATACAGAGCTACTGATAAACTTTTACGATAACCACAATCAATGTTGAGGTTGTTAGTATTCATAATCATCACTTAGAAATATTTTTTTCTATTGCAATATATTTATAGGTATTTTAATGGCAGACACCTATTTTACTACCATGATGTTATTTTAACTACCTATATTGATTAGCATTTTAACTATTTTGATTACCTATTATGTTATTTTAACATTCATCGATTGTTATATAACATTGAATTTGTTCACATAATCTCTATCACAAACCTGTCGTGAATACTTTCTATTAGTGTTTTTTCAAGTATCGAAATAGCTTTTAACTGTTGATAACTTCCTCTGTTTTCAATGAATATAATAATAAGCACAGGATTATCTGTAAAATTCAATTGTATCATCAACTTTAAGATAATTCTAGCATAATGATTTCTGATGTTTACGTGAGTGCTACACATTTGAAATAAAACTACTTCTATGGATGCCATCGCGTTTGTATTTAATTTTTAATTTCCCGACGTTTTGAAAACTTTACAGTGATCATAGTCACGGGAGGATTAAGGTGTCTTTCGTCCAATATGTCATTGTTATTACAGAAATTTTATATCTACCATATAAGATATTAAATTTTGACCCACATTTTTAATACAAATTAATACAAATTCATTGCCAGTACAAAAATAAAATGATTCTATATATAAAATTTTATATTGTTTATTATTTGTTATTATTAAAGCATTTAATTTATGATGATTATTATTATGGCATTTACAATTTTAGAAAAAAAAATCAAATAGAAATGCGATAGAATCCGTAAAAGTAGTTTTATTTCAAATAATTCTAGCAAATTTTCATTAGAAAAATAATTGTTCATCATGCATAAGAGCCGGTTTATTTTATTTTATAATTAAACTATATTAAATTGCCTTAAATAGTTATTTTATATATAATTTAAACACCATCATCATTATATAACACAAATGTGCGTTGAATAGTGAAATTAAATATCATAATTCAACACCGTTTCCTATCTTTAACAATAAAACTGATGTACTGATTTCTTGAATTCGTAAATCTACAGGTTACGGCATTATTTTTCCATGCATAAAAAATATTTTAATCGTTTCTGTTTGTTGTTGTGTTTATTCTCAAGTGATATGAACCCACTAATAAGTTAGGTACTAACTCATTACTAGAGATGAAATTGAACTACTATATATTTAGACGTATTGATACAGTTTTATTTCGAGATTTTCTTTTTTTGCAGTGACGTTATCCACTTACAATCTTTTCTCGTCTTTTACAACGCTCACAATGAATTGTGAGATGTTGAACTTGTGTCTTAATCCGTCATCACATGTATTTCAAATCTTTATGTTTATAATCTTCTTCAGACGATTATTTTCACCCGATACGTGTACCGCTATTGGACATGTACCTATGTTCAATAGCGGCACACGTACCTATTTCATAATAGCAGGGAAAATTAATATTAAGGTGGTCATTTTGTATTTTTAGTACTATATCATATTGATTATTAGTATATTATATTCCATCCATTGACTGTCTGTTGACCTCCAACGTTAAACGGGGAGTTTACTCCCCACGACGGCGGCTATATCCACGATAATTTTCCCTGGAGAGTGCTCCTGCTCTTTCCTCTGAAGATCCCTCAAGGAATTTTTAAGAGAGAGAAAGACACATTGTATCCTTAACCCATTATGATAATATATCATATTCATGTTATCAGCTTAAAGTCCTTAATCATCTTTTATAATGCCCGCGAATCAATTGATGATGACATTTTGTACTAGTCCATTCCCACACAACAAAAATATTGCATGAAGACTAGTTCGACTAACATCTAATATCAACACTCATTAAGGTCACAGCACTGTTACGTTTTCTCAGAAGGCAAGCATAGGTACCACTTTGAGTAAGGTTAATAATCACCATTTTATTGCTTTTCTAAACAATCGATTCTCACATGTTCTACAGTATCGGCTGCGACTCTGAACAGTATGTAACTGTTACGGCCGTGAGCTCATTGCTACACGTGTTTTTCATAAGTACAGCGACGAAGATGTCACATCAATAGATCACGAATAAAACTATTTAGTAATTTTATTATTTTTTATCGGGTCACGACTTTATTCTCGAAAAGTTAAGCAGATTTTGTAACTACCTCACTTTTCAATGCCTATACATATTTTAGTCCTATCTAATAGAAATCAGTCGTTATTTGACACATCGTTGCAAATTCCATTTACTTATTCAGTGGGTTGGAATGTCGTGGAAGTCTTTAGAAAACTCTAATAGCATTTTTGGACCAGGACTAGCACACTTGGCAAATAAACACATGTCTATTCTATTAGACCGACGAGAGAGTAATTTCAATTATATTATATTCATTGTCACATGCACTAAAATTCAGGCTTAAAGAATATCCATACTTCGTGTTCATCACACGCTTATTTTTCTGTGGAAAATATAAAAAAGAGGCAGAACACGGAGAATTGGTTCTGAGCATTTATTTTATAATAAACATCACACTTATGCACTGTGGGGAGTCAATGAATTAATACTTACCTACTTTATTAAATATAAAGCAATTTTTTACGGATTTAATGGCAATGAGTGAGTCGAAGTTTTTTACGAAAAGAGGACAAAAACTCATTAAGGTTTTTAAGGGCCGATCTTTTAATGATCTGACATAAATATTCAGCCGTTAAATTTTAAACTAATTCAATATACACCATAGTGGCGCCGAGTAAGTACAATAGTTTCGTCCTTTACCATGTACATACTTCGTAAAAATCGATTAAGTGTTTATTATTAGACACGGGCCTTTTCCCGCTGAGTGAAATTAGGCTACTACACTACGCAAGCTAGACGCGCTGGCATAGGGTTTTATTTTATTTAAAGTTTTTTTTTACTTGCAGTGATGCTATCTATTTATATCCCTTGGCTGGTTTTACGATACCCACAGAAAGGGAAGGGGCGGTGAACACTATTCTTATCCTGTCGCCACTAAATATACCCACCAATATTTTAATAACTATACGTTCTATGACAAATCGATGTAAGATACCGTTATCAATTTAAAAATACTTTAATAATGGGTATTGTAAAGCTGTTGCATAGCATCGAACTTTATTTACAAACGTCACGTCAATCAACCAACACTAGGGCAGGGTTATTGAAATGTTACGAAATGACCATGAAATGAAAATAATTGTTGGTCTGAGCGCTGTTACTACGGCCTCGGCAACCAAAAGCTACACACAAAGGTACACACCACAACAATCAGGTCGTTGTACGCAAGCGTGCATTTCATTTGTGCGAAAGAGAAAGATATATAAACAGTATTGTCGTCCTGCTCTCTAGGGCATCTAACGGCGGCTTTCAAATTTTCGTGTATTATGTATTTATATTGTTACTTCTTCCTTTTAGTGCATAATTTTAGAGAGTTATCAGAGACAAAAACAAACGTAAGGTCGGTTAATTATAATTCGGTTCACAAAAATAAAATGATACCTAGCTACATACTCGTATAATTTCAATTAGGCTTTTATGTCAATGACACTGTTGGCTCGGTAACTTAGATATTGAAAATATAGTAGTAAAAACTACACTGCACAAGCAAAAAGTCGTCAAATTACGTATTTTTACCTTGTTGATGATTAAAATTTGAGAATTTTAAGTAAAATACTCGATGTTAAGAGCAGAACAGAGACTATTAAACAGTGCGCCCCTACGTCTGAGACGTTTGGTTGTTAGATTGGCGCCCACGTTCGCCCCTACATAATTTACGAGTTAACTCGTGTACATACTCTTGACATAACCTATGTTAAGTTATTTAAACACTGTTTAAACAAATGGCTTAATACCAGCCCTATCTACGTTTTTTTCAACAAATACGTAATTCTCATAATATATGACTGGGCAGTTTGTAATAAATGGTGTCTAGTAGTCAATAAAATTTATGCTAAATTCATATTATCATATTTAGTACCTTTACAATAGCTTTGCGACGCCTTTCTACTTCACGGATCGGCTATTTATGACTTTAAAACTAAACTATTTAATGCCACACTCTCTCCTTTATGTAATTAGCTACGCTCATGGTTTTCGAGGTGTTATAACTCCCATTGACCATTCCTTCTCCATTAAACCTGATTCGCCCGTTATTCTACATTTTGGTGGATTTGTCGACTTATGATAATTATTATACCTTCTCTAAGCGTCGTACTTCCGATAGCTTTTAACCTTATTTAAAAAAAAACCCTTCCATTTCGATTATAGTATTTATAATCAAGATGTGCCTACTATTAATTAAGAAGATATTATTAAAAATTATATATTTTAATAATGAAAATAATAAAAATAATGTGAATAATTAATTTTGCGCAAAGGCACATATTTGTTTTCTATTGTATGTTATGATAACGAGTTGGAGTTGTAACCCAATTAACTATAGTTGTAGTTTTGCCCCTACAGAATGTGTAGAGTCAGATAAGATTTATTTGTTAACTAATATATCGACCTATACCACAGATTAATAAATAACCTATACGAAGAACGAAGTTACACATGATTATGATACCAAATCGTTTTTGCTGTAGTTATAAAGCTAAGTTGATCTATATATAACAGAAACTAATATTAGGAAAAGTATTAATCTTTATACAAAACAATTAAGCAAAATAATGCTGATTATTTTGTGTTTGACACATTTTAAATCGCTCTAGTCTGAAGTAATGATTATGCAGATGTACCTTTATTCTACGGATAGGTTGATATTTTAACCTAAATTACGGTGCCATTTACTCCGTCAGTGACTATATTTTACCTAAAGGAAGTTTTTGCAATCATATAAAAATCAAGGATAAACATTCGCTAAGATAAAAGTATAACACAAAAAAATACAATCTATATTTGTGTTACTCAAATAGAACCATTACCATTATTTTACATTCAAGAACAATTTTACAATGTGATGAAAATTATTCAGGCAGAAAAATTGTGATCTGTTCAATTCAACACACGCTTTGATTTTGTTTGGAGTTAAATCCAGATTTACCTTTTATAACTTGATTTCAAATTATCTTAGTAATATTAAAATTACTTGAATAGCTTTTGTTTATAAAACGGCTGTATTTAAATTAAAAGCATGTATATGCCAATCAGTTCTCAAGAAGTTCTAGACATGTATGATTTATTATTACTCATTACAAAGAAGCTTTGGTTGTTGACCATGTCTGTTTAAAATGTGTAAGCATTCACCGTGTAGTCGGTTACGGACCATTGTTGTGTTGTGCTGCAAATGAATAATGCACTACACGTAACTCATATTTTATGACATAATTTGTTGTCTATGTATAATCAAAATACTAGAAAATGCTTAGTGTTTAAGTTCATTGCCTCGGTTTTAGAATTTCAAGTATTCCCTTGACGGATAGTCCATACATTAATAAAACCATTAGTTTCAATTTCCAATTATATTCTCGAGAATAATTTACTAATTAATTTAAGAAAACATTTCTTAAAACTAGATAAATTTCTACTACAGATAGGTATATTATTATAATACACAATATATACATACATATGTATGTATATATTAATTCCAAATTAGGCAATTAATTTTCTTTTGGTTACATCACGATAACCTATTAGATAACTTATTAAGAAGTTCTCTACAAAGGTTTTATTGCTCGATGTTAAAGCATTTTAATGGATGTTTAAATATAAAACTCATTCATATTATACATATGTGTTCTACAGGTCAAGTATCTTCTACGTATTATGAGTACCATGATATTTATAGATTATCTGAGCTCACCCTTTAAATGTTTATATCGTCAATTATTTCGATTGCACATATTACAGTCATGAAAGTACCAAAGCTCGATAGAAACTAGTTATACTTTGCAATTTTACGCTTTCCAGATAATAAGAAAATGTAGTTCTTACTACGGTATTACCTCGCATCGCTGTGTTGTTTATGTTTGATTACATGTGAACTATAAAATTAACCTCCTTTATTAATATTGAAAATGTTTACCCTGAAGACATGAAAACTTTTTCTGACATGGCGGTGACCACATCCCCAACGTATCATGGCTCGCCTATTCATGACGGTTTTGCCACTATTCGGGCACCAAGAAGTAGAATTAAGATTAGAAATTTAGTGGAACCAAAACAAAGCATCAATCTACCTCAAAGGCACTCTGAATATTTTACATTAAATAGAACGGCTAAAAATACTTTTTTAGAAAGTAGTTGTGGAGTACAGTATATCAATAATGAATTGAATAACACTACATTTACCGAAAAGCCGTCTCGGTTTAGCTTCACAGAGCCCATATATGCCAAAATAACTCCACCGCCATCAAATAGCAATTCCCCAGTGAAATCTCGAAACAGAAAGCAAGAAACTCATTATGATTCCATAGACACCAAGCCGAGAAGGCGCTTAAAAAGCTTAGAGTTGACTTTGGAGCAGAGCGTCGCTGGTGAAAAAAATTGCATCACGGGCTTGAGTAACGGCGAGCGATTATCGTATGAGCAGCACGTAGCAAACCAGGATGAGGGCGAGCAGCATTCCGCGCGCGCTGATTTTACTGGTTCGTCCATAGACTGTAGAAGGAGTCATAGTGATCGAGATAACTGCTCAGAGTCGTCGTCATACTTTACAGATAATGATAGGCCTATATCAAGTTACAGTGATAATTCTACGATACCGTCAACAGACACAGAAGACGTTTTGAAAGATTTACCAAGTAAATCAAAATTTCATAGATCACCACAAAAATATGCTACATTAAATACACGACGACCAAAATTTATTGATCTTAAACTTGCTAATTTGAAGGAGAATCCATTATACGGAACTTTACAACGTAACCGAATAGGTTACCATTCCGAACCTAATACTCCTATGAATGATGAACAGGCCGGCTTATATAACGAAACTACTATCTTAAGTGAAGTTCAACAGATACCACGAATGCCACTGCAAAGTAATAGAAACGGTTTCAAAAGATCAATAAGCGAAACAAACGGCTTTACGAAACGATTAAATTATAGGCATTCATTCAGCGCTGATTTTAGACAAAATAGAAGACCTCATAAATGCTGCGAATGTGTAACTGGCATTCCTGCCGAAGATGATTCTGAGCAACAATTAACGCGTCCATTATCAAGAACATTGGGTACTTTATACGAATCACAAGATCCAAAAATTGGCTGCCAAACAATCCTGCGTGCCAAACCACCAGTACCTTGGTGGGAATTGGCCATTAAAAAGGCCCGCTATAAAAGTTGTCCAATTTTAGAAGAGGTGAGTATTTAGTTGTAATTTTTGCACTTTATTAATTATGGGTATTATGTAGGGGTGTGCGAATATCGTTCGAATCGAATCGAATATTAATATTCGTTTCGAAATTCGAATCGAATAATTCGAATTTTCGAATTATTCGAAATTCGACGAATAATTCGAAAAAAATCGAATAATTCGAAAAATTTCGAATAATTCGAAAAATTTCGAATAATTCGAAAATAATAAATATCCCCGATTGTTACTTATGGCGAAAAGATATTTAGGAATACCTTGTACTTCTGCTGAAAGTGAAAGATTATTTTCCACTGCTGGTGATATTGTATCTGATAAACGAACTTCATTATCACCAGATTCAGTATCGTATTTATTATTTATAAACAAAAATTTGTAGCAAATGTTCATACTCATTGTTCTCATGTAGTTATATTTCATGGTTTAAATAAAATATTTATTAATTATTAATGTCATATTTGAATATCGAACATAACAAACTCCGAATTTAAAATACAATAAAAATTTGCGAATAATATTATAATTCGGAAAAATTCGAAATTATTCGAATAATTCGAAATTTTTCGAATAAATCGAAATTATTCGAATAATTCAAAATTTTTCGAATTATTCGAAATTTTTCGAATTATTCGGGAACTTTCGAATAATTCGAAATTTCGAATTATTCGATTCGAGTTTCGAATCGAATATTAATATTCGATTCGGAACGAATAATTCGTAAGTTCGAATTATTCGCACACCCCTAGTATTATGTGATCTTACTTATTGCTTTGAATCACATCAGTGTATACCTTATGTACTATACCGTTTTTTTATAGGTATTTCTCTGATTGATACATAATAAAAAAAAATTGTGATTTTATAGATGCATTTTTCATCGTCGTAAAAAAGAAACACAAGCGGTATACTATTCTACCGATTTTAGTTGAACAGAATTGTATTTTACTCCTAAAGTAATAAATAGTAATTTAAAACATTGTTTAGGGGAATATTAATGAGTGATGTAGCGTGTTCACCTGACATCTCATGTGTAGGGTGTAACTTCCCCTCAGGCAGAATAATCAAGGAGTGCCGCGTTGTTTTTCAATTTAACAAAATACACAATTACTTTTCGAATATTTATAGCTCTTTATGCAAATCTTTGTAGGTACAGATAGTTTTCTACAACTTTAATCAAGGTAATAAGTACTACGATTTGAGACGCTTTCGAATATATACGTTATCTTTCTAAAATGTTTTAAACAGATGTTTTACTAAACTTGTTCAACATGGCTGTGAGCTTATAATAAAAATAATAAATATAACTGAAAAGAAAAAATCTTACCTGACTACCGATATTTATCAAAAAGGGCCTTTATCTGTCGGATGGTCAGGTGTTGACTTAATCGATCCCGAATCCCATTCATGGGTTTATAAAATGCAGTT
Source organism: Lymantria monacha (assembly GCA_905163515.2). Taxonomy (NCBI): domain Eukaryota; kingdom Metazoa; phylum Arthropoda; class Insecta; order Lepidoptera; family Erebidae; genus Lymantria; species Lymantria monacha. The sequence goes on from LR991082.1 coordinate 24,657,093, forward strand.
TCCCACGATAATATTATATGTAAGGTCAGAATTTTAAGAAACACTATTATACGTATATTTAATATCCATAATAGACTCTCTATTAAACTCGTTCTATTTATATTCTTTATTGGTTTTAATTTATTTTGTTAATAGTAATTTGTACTATTTGTACCTAGTTGTTTATTTTCTATAATGATGTCCTAATTTAGCGTAATATGTATTATCTGTTTAGTGATAGACAAGAAATAAAACGTGCATCACCCCTTACATTCTCGTAAATGTCATCAAGATCGACTAAATGAACATCAGAGCATTAGGCAATGGCACTTTACTAAAAAACGTAAATTTCATACTGGTATTACCAGTTAAACTGCCTGCCTGTTATAGCAATGATCATCTTTGGGATGCTTATGTCCTAAAAGTGAAAAACGACGGACTGATGTATTGACAGACCTAAGTATCACTCCTATCTATCCATCATTCTATAAGCGTTACTATTGGACATAGACAACAGAAAATTCCCATAATCGCTAAGCTTAGCAGTCTTAGTTAGTGTTTTCTAGAAAAGTGTTAATGACAATTCTTCTGGTGATCCCTCGGCCGGATTTTGCGACTTTATTTATCACCAACAACACTTACATTTAGGTTAGGTTATCTAAGGCAATTGATAGTATATTGATTGCTTAAGATATTATTTCCTTAAAATATGTCGTTGTTGAAAATGGGCATAGATTCTACAATCTTTTTACTAAACAGCTATCAGGATGATAGCTTTTTAAGATGATTATTTATTTATTTATTCATTTTTAGGATAGCTAGTAATTGATACATTGTAGATATTAAATTATAAATATAACATAAAATTAAACTAAATGCTCAATTCTTAAGCTATCACAGCATGCACAGAAATGGCAACAAATTACGGCAACAAACTATAAAAAAAGAAAGAAACAAAATAAATCCTAATTATTCATTATAAAAAAAGAAGAAAGAAAAAAGAAAGTTGAAATGATTAATATAATTTAATTATTTGAAAGATTTAAATGAAATTTAGTGATGACAACACTCTCTTTTTATATTTATGAAGTGAATCATTAAAGAGATCCACTTCACTTCCAATTAAATTGAACGTTGTTGATATTCTAGAAATTATTGCATATTGTTTTAAATTGGTTCTGCTATAGGGTTTGTGCAGCAAGTTCATGAAGCGAGATGCCCGAATTGGCAATCTGCGCGGAATACTAAAATTAATACACTGTAAAAGTTTAGGACAATCGATGTAGTTGCGACATAATTTAAAAAGAAAAACTAGGTCTGAAAATTTTCTACGGACTTCTAAGCTATATAAATTGAAATGAGCTAACTTGTTTAAGTATGTTGGTTGGTTGGTGTTGTAATTGCTTATGTAGTCTACAAGAAAATGCAATATGCCTCATAAATATTTTTTGAATGCGTTCTAACCTTAACTGATGAATCTTATAATGCGGTGACCATACGATGCTACAATATTCAAGATGGCTTCGTAACATATGCATTGTAAAGAACTATTTTAGTAACTGGTTTACGAAAATGTTTGCCATTACGTATAATGGTGTTGTGATGCATGATTATTGTTTATACCCATCAGAGTAATTTACTATTAAATCAAATTAAAGGCCCAAGATAGTAGTAGAAACATTAATACGAGTACGATTGCAATATCAGTGATGGTTTCCAGGTATAGTATCACATATAAGTATATTGGGACCGAGCGTGAGATAACTATCGTATTAAACGCCGCTGCCTGTGATGTTGTCCGCGAAGGTGGTAGCTACTTCGGCACACTTTCCTAACTTAACTGCATCCGCTTGTACCATTTCTCCGAGGACTCGTTTTATATATTGTTTCACGATGGACTGCTAGTTCTCTGTTTTTTTTAGTTACGATAAATTAATAAGGAGATCAATCTCAGTATTTAATAGATTTCATTAAGATCAGTAAATGTGAGACGATCGTCATAAAAGTGAAATTATGCCGATTCGACCAAAATGTCGGTCCTAATACCATCTAATACAGGCTAAGGACGTAGCTAATTCTTTAGTTCTTTATTTATTTCCTTCATAAATATTATATGCCTAAAATATATTTCAAACATTTAAAGCATGTTGCACATCAGAATGATCAGACAAGTCTCGTCTATACGAAGGTTTCTCAAATAAATCTTGAACACATATTTAAAATTATTTAATCTTGGCAGTTGTGTAAACTTAATGTCTTTTTAATTTCTGAACTCAGTCATTTTCTGTAAGCCATGCACATAAATTGGCCGCCGACATACAGCCCAGATATATCCAAACCGTAAAAGGAAGAATGCACTTGAACAAATATCTCTCGACTTGTAATAATATCTCGTAAAAGACACCGGTGGGACGCAAAGTGGGTCTTAAATATGCCTGGGGAAGCATGTAGGTAACACCTACTCAATTTGTATTATGTTATCACATGTTCGTGTGCAGGTCTTCTGTAAATTATATACTATTACGAAATCTCAGTATTACTTGTTTACCATATACGGCTTTTAGAGGTTTTATATTGGCATTTTATATCACAACATAAAATAAATTTCTTTATTTTGTTAGGAATGTTTATGTTCTTCGCACCACACGCATTATATTTTCGTATACATATACGCCGGCAGAATTTCAGGCTTCCAGCTTAGCGCTCAGAATTCTTTACAGAGAAAACTTTTCTTTTGTTACTCAGGGTTTGAATCCGAAAGAGATTTAACGGTAGATATATTTATACCACACGAGGTATTGTAGTCGTCAAGTAATGATACATCTTTCTCGGACGTTGAGCTTTACTCGACCAACCTAAATGCTTGTCTAAATGACTGTCGTTAAAACTACTTAGAATTATTTAGGATACTGGTTGGGCTAATTTAAATGACTACTGTGTGATCGAAAATTATAATAATTATAATAAAGGAGGTTATTTTGACGTAAGCAGTGGTAAGTACTTAGTAAAACCGAGGAGAACCACTATCGAGGTATCAATATTGAGTTTGACGTGTCCAGTTTGATTCTAAGAGCTGTAATTTAAACGTTAACGTAGATAGTACTTTTGAAGATTGTGTGTGCATTTAATAATTAATAATTTACGCTTTTTGCTTTTTAGAAAAGCTTTCAAAGTCTCTGACTTAAGTTCTCCCCGTTTCTGTCTTAGTCATCTGTGCCATTTTTTGCATTATTAATAGTGCATACATAATGCAGAAATACTAAATACTTGACAAATTATTATTTTAAATTACAATAAAGACTTACGAATGATGACATCATTCGGTTTCCTATATAAACTGTATCATATTTATTATTATGAGGCAAGAGTGTGGTGTTACGAAATAATAAAAAAAAACACAAAATCAAATAATATTATTAGTACTTTAAAACCCATAAATTATTTAAAATAGTACTGTAATAACACGCTTACGAAAATTTTATTATATAATATAAAATTTAGTTATAATGTTATTTAAAGGTAAAATATCTTTAAATAACATTAAAACATTTTTTTTTAAATTACATACACTATTAGATATTAATCTAGATATTGTAACTTATTTTATATTATTCAACATTACACTTACCATCTGCTGATTTACCTTATACTAATACAAATTTGTGATAAAATTCACCTGCTATATAAAAAGATAATTAATTTTCATCTGCGAAAGCTTGAGTTAGACCGAAGCACCGCGATGATATTAAATGCTTCGTAGTAAAAAAACTCGCACCGCACTCAATTATTTCCATACGTAGAATTGCAGCTATTTGATCTTGTCATTAAGGCCTTTAAAATGCGGCTGTTTCCGCAGCTGTTGATTAATAATTAGCACCCACCTGTCTGCGCATTGATATATTTTTATGGTACCATTACTCTCTTTAGCTCTATCTAGCTATATGTAAATGATGCTAATGCCTGTAAATGTAACTGTATAATTAGATTATTAACAGTTGGGTTGATAGTAGATTGGTATGGAATCAATATTATCTAAATTATATGTGAATAGCTTGGACGAAAATCGTCAAGCATGGATCACAATGCCGATTGTTTATTAGGCCACCTTTTTTTTATATAATCTATAACGCTAATACCAGCAACGAATCGGCTTCAATATACGAGTCCTAAGTATTGCAATTTTATTTTAGATTTATGGCTTGGTTACCTTTAAGTCTAATCTTGGTTTAAAAATTATCCTTATTTAAAGTCATCGTCCTTCAGTAAGTTAAATCGTCGCCTTCAATATTGCCATGGCGACACTGTTTAAATGTATCTTTTGGGAATTTTGGTGGAAAACGTAAACGTATATAAGGCACTGTTATATCATATTCACTACACCTCAGTACTTCCTGTGCATCACATTACATAAAATGCCATCCAAATTACTTAATATAACACGTTAAAACACCAAGATATTGAATATTATACAGAGAACATGATAGTTTTCCTTTCCCACTAAAACACCGATTGTATATATTAATTAAAATATCTGAATGACCGAGCCTTGCTCGGTATTTTCCTTTTAATGTGTTTTGGAAGATATATTTAAATATAATAAAAATAATGATAAAACAAATCAAAAAGGCAAAAAATAAAAATAGAAATTAATAAAAATATCAAGCAAAAAGGAGCAAAAATGACATTTGTTGTATGGTATGGTATTGGTTGTATGTATACCCTTACAACAAATGTCATTTTTGCTTAAGTATTTATTTTATATTGTTTTTTAGTACTTGTCGTTATAGCGGCAACATAAATACATCATTTGGGAAAATGCAACTGTCTATCATGGTTCATGAGATGCAGACTGGTGACAGAGAGACGCACGGACGGACAGCGAAGTTTTAGTTATAGGTTTATGTTTGGAATGTCTCGTAAGTCACAATAAATACAGCATTTGATGATTTCTAAGCTTTAAAGTGGTCATACACTTTTAGGACACGGCGTCATAGGAACGTGGAGTTAGAAATTTAAAATTGTTGAACAGCAATTTTCTAAGCCGAATATTGTAATTTAGAGCCATGCTAACACATTGCATCGAACTAACTGAAATCCATCGCTCATAAGATGTACGTTTTTATTTGACTCTGGCGATGGTATTTTTACCGTATAATGATTAGGAAAGGAGAAGATAGTCATTTGCTAAATTTTTGTTCGCTGTTTAGTCAACTCTTAATCAACATATTTGCAAAAATCGAGACGGAAAGGTTTAGGAACAATCAATAAGATACGATATGGAGACAGCATATTGATGCTGATCAGATGGGTCGCAAGACGCCATGATTTACCTATGTGCGCTACTACAATCATTTCAATTTCTTTAAACCATTTCCTTGTAAATATTTGAAAACATTCGAAGGGATCAAATATCAAAATAAATCCTTTGAATAAGTGATAAACCCCGCTTCAAACAACCGGTCGAGTTTCTGAATACACCGAAGCCTCCCGGTATCCCAGCTCACATCTTAAAATTGAGAGCTGGCGCGCCGAAATTATACAAAGTTTGCAAGTTTGCAAGAAAAAGCATTCTAAAATTCTCCAAATGCCATTAAATTACCTCTTCATATTTTAGTGAGTGCAGTTTGCCGTCAAAGTCTACTTCGCAATGACCATAAACAAAGCTCGAGGCCAAATTCTTAAGGTAGCGGAAGTAGACTTGAGAGAAAGCTGCTTCTCCCATGGGCAGTTTTATGTGACATGCTTCAGAGTAAGCTCACAGAGTAGCCTGGTAATTCTCATTTCAATCCGAAAGAAAAAGAAAAGATATTGTTTACATAGAAGTACTGTAGTTGGTGTAGTATTGCGGGTGCTTGGACCGGGTATTAATCCGTCACCTGCAGAAAAGACGGCCTCGTGAGGGCGACGCCTCGGCATCACAGTTGTTTGTTGCCGGGGCGTCTATAGTGATGATACCTGAAAGGATAACCCGCCGGGCCAGCCACGGATGTCAAGGAAGCGGTACCAGAGGTCGGCCTAATTTCGATGCAAAACATGGTGGGTTATGGGGCTGCACACTGCCTTTCCGTCGCCTCGGTCAATGGGCGCAGCTGTTAAAAACGTAGCCTCCTAAGAAAAAAGCCTTGTGTCCATAATATATAACAAAATTTCATTTTATTGTCATATTTATTAGACCTTTAAATACCCTACACTATAATAAATATTGTTGTATTTTATAAGTATACAAACATGTAAACATAATAATTTTAAACAATAATAAAATGAATAACGTAAAAAACAAAAAATAATCTCGTAGAACCTTTTTCGACTTCTATGCGGAGGAAGACGCGGGCAAATGTTAATAATTAATAAAATAATAAAAAAGGCAAAAAATGAAAAAGGGAAGCTAAGGATCCGAATCGAGCGCCGGTTTGTTGGGATTAGACTACTCAATGTTCCAACTGAGCTATGTCTATTCTTAATGACAGCGTCAAAATTTGTCTTCATTTGTTAATAGTTTTCAGCCAATGAAAAATTATAATTTTTATTACCTGAAAATACATACAAAACAATATTTTCTAGAAATGAAACCTAGCTAGATCGATTTATCACCCCCGAAACCCCCTACATGCTAAATTTCATGAAAATTGTTGGTGCCGTTTCCGAGATCCAGAAAATATAAGAATTGCTCGTTTAAAGATATAAATAAAATATTAAAGATAAGATAAATTCACAGAGTACTGAAAAACGATCACTCTAAGCATAAGTGCGATTAATTTCCGTACTCAGTAAATAAATTGAAGGCTAGCTTATAATTATATGCAATAATAATAGCTCATTAACTTTAGCACGCATGCTTAAGGTGTCTCGCACGAATTATATATCAAATAAAACATTCAAAGACCATAATTGGCAAACCAACGTGCGCCGAGGCAGGTGGTTAGTTCTATTAAAACATGTTAAAATTTCATTTATTTATTCAATCTATGTATACAAGAGACGCAATGAGAAACTAGCTTTGTTCTTTAAAATTATAACGCTTGGTCATATTTTCCTTGGGGATAGAGGACGTTACCCTTATTTTAATTTCGCTGAGTGCATTCCCGCAACAAACAAAGGGACCCGTGTCCAGCTACACCCACGTTACTATTAGCTGAGTATTATCCTATGAGCAATTTATAGCGATGAGTCACTTTTACAGTTAATAAAATTTTATAACCAATATTTACTACTGAGATAATGTGTGACATAACCAATTATTTTGCCATCAGGCTAGTAAATATTTTGTATAAGTGTAGAGCAATATTTCATTATTTGTTATAGAGCAAAACATAACTGGTACGATACTTAATATCGCTATGAAACGAAGATAGTTTTAGACACATATCTGTTGGATTGTGGTCGCCTTTGATTACAGACTATGATTAGAAATTACTGTTACGTGAACTAAACGAACGGGAGTCAATTACATAGCTTTTAATTAACAGTGTGTAAAATATTTCTTTTGTTTATTCATGCATTCAATTGAACATCATCCTTACTACCTACAAGAAAAAGCATAGTTTTATAATTTATACTACACGATTGTACCAACAACTCTTGTATATCAAAAGAATTTTATTGAATTTAAACAATTATTTATAAATACCCGATACGAAACGAAAAATGATGTCTCAAGCGGGGTTCGAACCCGCACCTATTGGGAATCCGGCCCAACCGTGCTGCCACTTACACCATCGTGAACTATTTTAGGACATGCAAATTTCGAATCATATTATATCTTACGTCTTCAAGGTGACGTATGCCATCTATCGGACAATGTTTACACATTGTATAGACTTAATACTTCAAACTTTACAGTTAGAATTGTATTAAACGATGACACAACCTTGTTATTCAAATTACTGAAATTTTTAGCATTTAATATGCTTAATTATTTATAAATACCCGATACGAAACGAAAAATGATGTCACAAGCGGGGTTCAAACCCGCACCTATTGGGAATCCGGCCCAACCGTGCTGCCACTTACACCATCGTGAACTATTTTAGGACATGCAAATTTCGAATCATATTATATCTCACGTCTTCAAGGTGACGTATGCCATCTATCGGACAATGTTTACACATTGTATAGACTTAATACTTCAAACTTTACAGTTAGAATTGTATTAAACGATGACACAACCTTGTTATTCAAATTACTGAAATTTTTAGCATTTAATATGCTTAATTATTTATAAATACCCGATACGAAACGAAAAAATGATGTCACAAGCGGGGTTCGAACCCGCACCTATTGGGAATCCGGCCCAACCGTGCTGCCACTTACACCATCGTGAACTATTTTAGGACATGCAAATTTCGAATCACATTATATCTTACGTCTTCAAGGTGACGTATGCCATCTATCGGACAATGTTTACACATTGTATAGATATTTTTCGTTTCGTATCGGGTATTTATAAATAATTAAGCATATTAAATGCTAAAAATTTCAGTAATTTGAATAACAAGGTTGTGTCATCGTAACTGTAAAGTTCGAAGTATTAAGTCTATACAATGTGTAAACATTGTCCGATAGATGGCATACGTCACCTTTTTTTTTTTTTTTTTTTTTTATTGGTGGGCTATGGGTGCGTCTCGCCCCGCTGAATCGGTCCGGGGTGACGGAAAGGCGGCGCGTGACCCCATAGACCCACCGTAAAACCTTCTCTCTTCGCCGTGCGAGCGGACCACCGGTACTCGATTTTAACTTCGGTGAATGGCATACGTCACCTTGAAGACGTAAGATATAATATGATTCGAAATTTGCATGTCCTAAAATAGTTCACGATGGTGTAAGTGGCAGCACGGTTGGGCCGGATTCCCAATAGGTGCGGGTTCGAACCCCGCTTATGACATCATTTTTCGTTTCGTATCGGGTATTTATAAATAATTAAGCATATTAAATGCTAAAAATTTTAGTAATTTGAATAACAAGGTTGTGTCATCGTTTAATACAATTCTAACTGTAAAGTTTGAAGTATTAAGTCTATACAATGTGTAAACATTGTCCGATAGATGGCATACGTCACCTTGAAGACGTAAGATATAATATGATTCGAAATTTGCATGTCCTAAAATAGTTCACGATGGTGTAAGTGGCAGCACGGTTGGGCCGGATTCCCAATAGGCGCGGGTTCGAACCCCGCTTGTGACATCATTTTTCGTTTCGTATCGGGTATTTATAAATAATTAAGCATATTAAATGCTAAAAATTTCAGTAATTTGAATAACAAGGTTGTGTCATCGTTTAATACAATTCTAACTGTAAAGTTTGAAGTATTAAGTCTATACAATGTGTAAACATTGTCCGATAGATGGCATACGTCACCTTGAAGACGTAAGATATAATATGATTCGAAATTTGCATGTCCTAAAATAGTTCACGATGGTGTAAGTGGCAGCACGGTGGGGCCGGATTCCCAATAGGTGCGGGTTCGAACCCCGCTTGTGACATCATTTTTCGTTTCGTATCGGGTATTTATAAATAATTAAGCATATTAAATGCTAAAAATTTCAGTAATTTGAATAACAAGGTTGTGTCATCGTTTAATACAATTCTAACTGTAAAGTTTGAAGTATTAAGTCTATACAATGTGTAAACATTGTCCGATAGATGGCATACGTCACCTTGAAGACGTAAGATATAATATGATTCGGAATTTGCATGTCCTAAAATAGTTCACGATGGTGTAAGTGGCAGCACGGTTGGGCCGGATTCCCAATAGGTGCGGGTTCGAACCCCGCTTGTGACATCATTTTTCGTTTCGTATCGGGTATTTATAAATAATTAAGCATATTAAATGCTAAAAATTTCAGTAATTTAAACAATTATAATAATTTATTCGTTTAACATCAGTTTCCTTAGTTTAAGGTTTAACATCAGTTTCCTTAGTTTAAGGTTTTTTTTTTTCATCAGTTTGGAAGCTTTAAAGTTAAAAAAAAAATCGAAATAATACCTCATATATGAAGTAGCCCCATTTCTCTCCAATTGCGGCATCACTGCATTATGGTCGTTACCACATATAAAATTCTTATAAATAAATATACCTATATTATTTCTCAATGCAATTTTTTTTGTCAATATGAAATATCTTCATCAATTATACTTCATCAATTTCAATATTCTATTTTAAAGATTATTTGCAATTTTAATGACCTAATAAAATTATTTTAAAATTAATGTTTTCATCCTAAAAAATGTTGATACTCTCGCGTGTATACAGAGATGACGTCTGATAGGGTTGTGTGGAAGGAGAGGACAAATCAACGTTTAAGATCAATGTTTATCAAAGTGTATAAGCATGCCGTTGCTAGGTTACAGTTAGATGCGTAATAAATCCTTTACTAACAATGTGAAATATATGTCTTATAATTAAAATGTTATTGTTATAGGCGCATGTGGTCTCCGCTTTCGAGCAGAGTTTGTCAAACATGACGCAGCGGTTGCAACAGCTCACCGCGACTGCTGAGAGAAAGGTATGTAAATATGGTAAAATCAATCAATGTTTATTTTTATTTCAATTAATTTAACTGCTGAGACCAGTAATCGTTGTTTATTATTGTATTAATTATACATTACTCAGTCTTTCGCCAGCCACTGTTGGACGTAGGCCTCCCCTTCAAATGAGGAGATAGGGATGTAATCGCCACCCTTGACAGACGGATTACCGACTGCAGTGAGTTGTTATATATTTCCCAGGAGATTACTCTCACGATGAGATTCTTAGTCGACTTTTACGACTGCCGCGGGTAAGTAAAGTGTGACGATTATTATATTCTGATCCCGTTGATACATGGGCAGTCATTATTACCTATGTATATAAAAAAAACAACGATGGTAGTGTGCTTTATTAATGTACATTGAAAAATCAATGTGAGTGCAGCTACTTATGTCGGCGCATATGTTTTTTATATTAAATAAAGGTCTGATTCCAAGTTTTAATGTATTTTTACCCGACTGCAAAGGAGTGGTATTGTGTTTAACAGTATATGTATGTATGTATGTATGTTTGTATGTTCCTTTGAAGCACTATATATACCAAACGCCTGGGCCGATTTTTATGGTTCGCACGTCAATCGATTCCTCTTAATCCGGCGAGTGTCACTAAAGATATGACGTTATTGAAAATTCAATATGGCGACTACTGGACGCCATATTGTGAAAATTAAAAAAATTAAAGTCAACAAACTATATCGAGTGGGGTATCGTTAAATAGGTATTTAAAAATTATTTTTAGTTTTCCCTCAACATTTTTCGATTTGATTGGCCGTTTAGGATCTATATCGATTTAAAGTTTCGTAACAACCTTTCTCACATATAGGTTTTTTAGACAGTAGAAATTTACGATGAAAAGACGAAAAATTCATATAACTGGATGTGGATGGACATATACTGAAGTATCTAGTAGGTATATTGTCCAATATACCATAGGTAGTCCTACCTAAAGTATCTATGTCTGACGCGGTCGCCCATCTCCAATTTCTAACGATATAGTACCTTACTTCAGTCGAAAAACTATATATAGTTAGGCACTTACCTACTTATTAATAAATAAGATTACTATAGCTACCTAGGTATTTATAACTAAAAAGTATAAAATAAAAAAATTATTAAAAAAATCAAAAAACCCGACTGCGTAAAAAGTCACCAAAACCACGTACATAATAAAAAAAACTGAAAAGAAAAAAAACAAGACCTTAGATGTCCGGTGGTCTTGAATTCCACAATATATTATTGAATAAATACTATTGCTGAAAATGAAATATATTTTAATAATAGAACATGACAACTGAACAGTCGGGATCCTTTATTCGACAGCAAATCTAATTTTTCAATGGATATTTCATTTGTGAAACAGCTTTCCGAGCGTAGCGAAAATAGCATTAGTAGCCCCCTTTGTGGGAAGCATATGTCCAACAGGTTGACAGATGAATGCATAGAATTTTAATACGCCCTATTACTAATACATGTGGTTCTATCTTCTCTTGCTACCATATTGTCTGCTTAAATGTCTGTCGTCTTATAAAACATTCACTCTAAAGGATGGATGATAAATTGTATTCTTACTCTGTCACCACATGCATTTAGTAATAGTAATATTATAATAAATTAGTATTAGATCAACTCAACATCATAGGTCTAATTAAGTGAACTTGATATTACCAAAATAGGGCCACCACTCTGTATGTGGAACTAAAAGCCAGCAACCCTGCCTATTCTTTCATTAATAAAAACGTGAAATAAATTTGATTGCAAATGTTAAACACTGTCATATGACGACTCTTGACACAGAATCCATCTTTCACATATGAGAGTTTAACTTGGTATCAGTTCACTACAAGCTGTAACCGGTTTGAGCGGATACAAATTACTTTCTTTTAATTATATGTTTTATTGTTGTTATACATCGAATGTGGTTGAATACTTTTTGTTTGTTTTAGGACTCTGAGTTAACGGAGCTCCGTCAAACGATAGAGCTACTGAGGAAGCAATCAATTCAGGCCGGTCTTACGACAGCGCATATGCAGTCCATGGGAATTCGAGCGGACGGTGTGAATGTTACCGGGCAGGTAAATAACCTTTGATATTAAAATGATCTCTCAACATATAATACTGTAGTTTCATCTAATCAGTAATTCTAAATTAGGGAGGTTTTGTAAATAATTTAGTTAAATTATGATATAGATATTGTAGTAGCGATATTAGATATGGATTTGATTCCCACGCAGTGCAATTCTTTATGTAATGCATAAATATGTAGTTGTTGTATTCTCTATTTATATGTTTGTAAAGTCCAACTTTGTGTCGAATATTTACTTTGCCGCGTTTTATATAAAATGTAACTGAACAGAATACCGAACACATTAAGTGCTTATAAATATATTATACTCATAGTCGTGGAATAGAAACGGATCTTTTATACATCAATCTGAAGATTCGTCACTGTTCTACGAAGATGATGATACATATTTAGTTTTATCCTGCTGTTTATGCGGTTATATAAACCGCATAAGCGAAGATATGATATAAGTATCTCTATTGAAATACAACATAAATTGAAAAAGGAAAAAAATAAACGAAATAGACATATTATAGATTTGCGATAAAATTTAGAATATCTATTTAGATACTACAAAGTTATGGCACATTATCTGAACATGTGATAGCGATTTATGTCGCAACATCTTCATTTACATTGGTATTCTAATGTTGAAATCGTACACGTCCAATGTCATCTGTCAATCAGTCTACATGCTTTGTGCAAGATTAGCAATTAACATAATATACACATTGTAATGCATACCTAATTCAACTAAAATATACTCTAATGCAAGACCCGTGCGAATGCCTCGCACTATTATAGAATTTGGATTTTATCCTTAATTTACAATTACTAAAGTTTTTGTGTAAATCACATAAAGTTTATTAGGATTTGCCAATAGATGGCGATATTTATATTTTCTAAATATTATTTTTTCACATTATTAGGTAGCGTAGTCATCAGTAATATTTTGCTGACAACAGTACGTCAGTAATATTTTACTCACAATAATTAAAGTATACAAATTATAATCAGATAGAGTTTTGAAATGTAGGTTTTAAACTGCTTTTGTCATTGAAGAACAAAATAATCTTCAGAAAGATGTCATTTCAGACATTAATACACGTATTACTGTTGGGTTCAGCCCTTTTCGACGTGGAAGGGAAATCGAGCTACTATACCTCACTGGTCAGAGGTATTGGCATGGGGTTTTATGTCAAGTTTGCCTTTTCTTGCATCAATATTATATGTACATCCTTTAATCGTCTTTTACGATACCCACGGACAAGATAGGGGTGCTGATTTGTATATATACTCCGTCAGCATATAGAAATCAGGAGGTTATATCAAAGTACAATTATTTACTCCAGATGTGTTCTAGAACAGATTAATTTACAGGCTAAAACTGTCAAGTTAGATACCACGCGAAACACCGATGAATTTTGGATTGTTGCAAGAATAATTGTGCACCATTATAATATTTTTATATAATCTCACAGTTTTAGTTCCAAAATGGTAGACTAGATGAACATATTAGTAATTAAATAATCACGTGAAATTCTATTTCAACGCAAGACTCAAAATTGTGTAAGCTATAAAAAAATGATATTGGATTGTGTTTGATAATTGTATTTTGTCAAAGACTGTGGAAAAATAATTTCTTGGTACATTCATTTAAGTACTTAAATAGTTTTGGAAATATCTACTTCTATAGACCTAAGGTCAGTCAGTGGACAGTAAAAAGCCGCATGATGATGTCTTTAAAAAAATATTAAAGAGAGCAAATGAAAACACGTCAATATTTGGTATATTTATTTTGGTAATTAAAAACTTGTTGGTCGACTCGTAAAACCCGACTCAGGGATGAAATGCCAGGCGTGGCGATTATTGAACAATTTAATTCTTTGAAAGGTATATGTAGAGCCGTTGACTTCGATATGCTGATGAATTTATGAATAGATGTGAGAACTTGTCAACTCGAACAGTTCACATATTGGCGACATATCGACCAACTTGTAGATGGCGGTAATTGTTAGAACCATGTTTGAAATCGGAACGTTCGTGGCCTAATGAGCTGAAACAAATAAGGCAACAGTAATATTTCAGTTAAATTGTTCTTCAATAGATCTGTCCCCGTTCTAAATTTAAGACGTGCCGAGAATAGACAATCAAATGAGAAACGATATGAATTATTGTCGCACTTTGATATTGACTTGTACAAACTAACTGTCTACTTTATTCGAATGAACAATACTATAGTGATGATAGAAAGTGATAAATATTAGAAACTAGCTGTCAAAGATACCTTGTTAATGTATGCTAATCGCCGTACGGTGATTGATTGGAATATCATTTATTACTAACTCTGCCCGTGCAACTTTTAAATTTCAGATAAGGGATCACCACTTTCGTGGGTAATTTATAACACTACTCGCTAATTTACCGAGATTGTCTATTACGATATTATTTCCCTGTGGGGAGGGCCTATGCCAAGAGTAGGACGTCGATAGGCTGATGACGTATGCTATGCAGCATTATTACGGAACCTTTCATCATGTATCCTTATGCGATACTTAAATTATTGTCCCCCAGTCTGGGTGTAATTTGTGTCCGTTAATTGCATCCGTGTGGTAACGGAGTTAGAATACAATTCAACACCCCCTATCATAGCCGTGGGTGATCGTAAAGGCAAAGACGACTAAGGGATATAAAACATCAACACAACATCTATGTAAAAAAGGAAAACTCGAACCGAAACCCTATACCACACGTCTGATCAGCGCGGTATAGTAGGTCAATTTCCCTCCCATTATGGAGAAAGCTCGAGCCCAACAGTGGAACGTATACGAGCTGAGATGAGATAATGAGATGAATCGTATGTTTGTAAAATCTATATAGGTAAGGATTTATTCTTTAGTGCGGGGTTGTTTTAAAACAAATCATGTTTGCATCTCTCGTCTCTTGAGACTGAGATAAAATAAATGAACATAATAGAAACCGCGAACATTGGGAAGCACACCTGCTTCACGCTGTGATTTATAGTTTACAAAGCGTTTAACATTTTTATTAATTTACGCAATATAAAAGCTATATTTTCATAATTCTCCCAAGTGATTATGAAAAAAAATTTACATCAATTTTAACAGGAATATGACAATATTTATTATTTAGGTACTATCACTTCGCCAGAACTCTTGAACATATGATCGTAAGTTTCGAATAGATTGCGTCTTTTCTCATCTGAGTATAGTTACGTATTTTTTATCGAGTTATCGTTACATGGCACTGTCCTAATACGATGGAATGTGAAAAAAACTTAAAAATATTTGTGAAAAATAAAATATTTTTCATCTTGATCGATTTTTTTTCTAGCCTATCATTACAAGTAGGACTAGTAGGGTCATCTGTCTTTGTTTTCAGGAGCGGTCCACTTCCATCCTGTATATGGGCTATGATGATGATGATATTCATTTCATAGCGCAAACACTAAGTAATCCTTTTTTCGGCAATTAAAATATGTATCACAATTTATTCCTTATAATATCAGCTATCTAACAATGAAAATATTGTCAAAATTGGAAGAGCTGTTTCAACTATTATTTGAAATAAATAGACGAAGAGTGGCGAACAGACTGATTAAAATTAAAAAAAAAATGATTTATTTTTATTATAGATATCTGTTACCATCGTACCATGTTATTTTGACATTATAAACATTTCAAATATATTTATAGGTTCTAAACGTAACTTAGGTATAGTCTCATGGTTTGACATCATGCAATATATTATATGTACAAGTTGTACAACGCAGAAAGCTACAAAGAAATGCACCAATCAATTCTCATTTATTAAATTTTGTAAGCCATTGATATTAATATACGAATGTGATTGATGGTTGTATGGACGTCTAATGGACCCTTAATCATTCTCATTTTATGTTACATGTGCCATATATTTTTATTACTTTTTAAAATGAGACCGGTTATTACTGGCGTTTTAAAGGAAGCTATATAAATTTTTGATAGTTTACTACGTGGTTGTCAGTAATGTTTTTTGGACTTCCTTTTTTTTTAAATTAACACGGTAGTTAACATTTTCATTACCAAGTAAAATCTTAAATTAAATTAGCCCTAGCTAAAATATTATTGTACCTATAGATATTTCTATTAACTTCATAAATACTTATTAGATATTATTAGCTGTGATAGCGAATATACTCGAATTGTACGTACCATTTCATACATATGTATATTATCTTGCCATTTAGGTCCCGTCGCCGTTTTCTGGGTTGATTTACCATTATTGCTTAATATTTCATGTAATAAAAATATCCTATATCAAATCTCCTCGTATAAAGTATGTAGTTATAAATAATAAAAAAGTAAATGTGATTTTGGTGTGAAAAGCTTACGAAAACATACTTTGTGCGTTGTATTTTATAGTAAGGACGTAGATATAATAAAGAATCTTAAAGCAACTGGTGTAAGTTCGATTACGTTAATTTGAACTTAAAAGCTATTTAATGCTCGTCAGCAAGGCAGTATCAGCAACAATGTTTGCAACCAATGCCTGTTATTGTTTGAAATCAATGGTCAATTTATAATTACTACGTAGGTAAATTAAGTCGCAATAACCCATTCTTTGTCTGATTCTAAAAAAAACTTCAGACGGCAATATTACTGCAAGAGAAGGCAACATATGTGACAAGGAAATCTGGTTAGCGTGGTATAACATACCATTTTTCTCCTACTTATAAGGATCACCTTATCCACTTATCCAGTTGGGTAACCATCTGATTACACTACTGCGTAATGTATATGTATTATAGCGTAAAGAAAGATAAAAAAGATAGAAATGCCTTTACTTAAATACATCGATGTTGTACAGGAACCACCAAATGCACAACCTCAGTCATCTCCACAACGCGGCATTCAGACAGGCAATGGTGCCATAACGAGACATCTGTCAACGGACAGCGTTTCCAGTATCAACAGCCTTAGCAGTGGTTCTTCCGTGCCACACGATAAGAAACACAAAAAGAAGGGATGGGTAAGTACTCATTAAAACACACGTAAATTTAAAGAATATAAGCTAAATAAGGTTAGAGTATACATTTAAGAAATATGAACTTAACGCGTTCCTGAACTTCCTTCCTTTTTTATTTAAAATTTTTGGAACAGGCTAAACAATATTTCAAAGCTGTTTTCTATCCTACATGTGTTGTATAACACGAATAATGAACATAAACTGATAATTTCACTGTAAAAAAAACAAAACTAAATATGTCCGACCAAAGTAAACTTAATATCTCCTTAATAATAGATGAATTTATGGCCAAAGGTGCAGTGTCTGTAAAGGGAAAGTACAAACCTGCATTTGTCATATTATATCGCTCGTTATTAGAGATAGGTTTTCCGAATTAATTTGTTCAAGTTTTAGACTTTATTCCGATCACATTAAGCCATGTTAGCTTGTATGAAACGGATTATAATGGACAAGTGATTTCACCGGCATATTTATCAGCTGTACATAATAAAATATAACTATTATTTAAGCGGTCGAAATGCGATCTCTACGGAAAATCTGTGGAGTTAGGCTGATCGATCGCATTCGTAACGAGGACGTAAGAGAGCGAGTAGGTATGAAAGAGAGTATTGGTGTAAAGATGCGAAAGGGAATGCTCCGATGGTTCGGACATGTGGAAAGAATGCCGAACGAATGTCTGGTTAAGAAGATATACAATGCGAAAGTGAAAGGATATAGGTTCCGGGGGAGACCGAGACTAACCTATCTAGACCAGATCGGTCATGTACTGTAGGAAGGTGGAGTCAAGAGTCTCCGAAACCGGCGAGCGTGTATGAAGAGAATTATGAATATTGAGGAAGCGAGTGAAGTATGCAAGGATAGGGTTCTCTGGCACTCTGTTCTCTCTGCCTACCCTGCAAGGGACATGGCGTGATGGTATGTATTATTTAGGCAAATAGTCTTAAAAGTTTAGCAGCATTATTATAATTGTGAAAGAAAATATGAATGTTTATAAATCTGTCTTGAAATTATAGTACGAGTAGATGCACCGTCTATCATCGTTGTCAAGTAATCCATATCGGTGGTTAGCCTAAAAGATGATAGGGCGGTAATACGACAATTTTTGGGGCCACACGTCACCCTTACCCATACCATCAAGAGCCAGATGTGGGCATGGTGTGTTTAGACCCATATCCTGTCAGAAGTGAAAAAAAATGCATAGTTTATTTACTAGTCTAACTGCTGCATCCATTTTTTTGTGCTGTAAAGCATTCTTCACTAGGTAATAAATTATGCAACAGTAATATATATTTTGAACATAACGTTCCAGTAATATTATTTGGAAGCTTCAAGTGGCAGTTAGATTAAATGTAATGTAGTTTTACACAATCGGCACACAAGTGTTTCATTAAACTACAAAACATTTCGTAAAATATACAACACAAGTGGTCATATTTACATAAATTGTACACTATATGATGTAATTCATGTAACTGCTGTCCAAACATATGTCATTACTAAGCAGAATGTTATTACGCAGAACATAATCTTTGATCTTAATTTAGCGTAATAGATTGTATAAAATTAATATTTTGTTGTGTAACAGTTACGTTCGTCGTTCACGAAAGCTTTCTCGCGGAACGCGAAGATATCTAAGACAGCGAAGCATTCGTCCCTGGGGCAGTTGTCGTCGCAAGACAGCTCTTCAGGTTCTCATCACTACGATGACCCGCACACGATCCGCGAAGGAAGCAACGAGAACAGTCTCGAACATTCGCACGAAACGCTGGACGTCAAAGACAAGTGCCCTACGGCCAATACTGAAGAGCCGACCAAAGGTGAGACAAAAGTACCGGATAAAGCAAACAATAGACAAATTGTTTAGATAGAGAGTTTCTCCAATTAAAGGCCTTAGGACCCTCAGGCTTTCAACTGTTATAGATACATTTCTTTTCAACCGATGCCTTCGATGGCATAGTCGTCTAAATAGAATCCTCTTGTGATGAGTGTCATGTGTTCGATTTCCACACCGAACAAATAGTTGTAGGCTATTAAATAAGTATATTGAGCTTAGATATGATTGGTGTACTTTAATTGCGCGGTTGTAACGTTCCCCACACACGCAAGAATTTTAAAAAGACGACCTCAAAATAAATATATTGTACATTGTAGAGTACAATAATATTTGTTTTTTTTTTTGTGTGTGACTTAGTTGTTAGCCGCAGATGCCTATAACAACTCTACCCGGACTGTGGGTGAGGGCTAAGGCCTCTAAACCCGAATAAATATTTTTTTTGAGGCCGTGTATTTATATTCATTTGAACTTTCATTATTCGCAACAATTTTTGTATTGAACTTCAAGCATTTAAAAAGTTTCAGCAGAATATAAGTTTTTTTTACGAAGCATCTGCTGCCTGACAAGGAAGAAATAAAATAATTCACAACCCAAAGAAAGAGAAAATATTCCTTGTTTTGGATTGGTCCAGATATCAGGCTATTTCAAGGCACTTAGTTCTTCATATAGACTATCATTCATTACGGCCTGAACAAATGGCTTAAGGTGCTGCACCAAGGCACGAAAAAAGTAATAACTTACAAATAAAAAAGTACTTACATATTATCATAGAACGGGATACAAATTTAAGTTCAGACTAAGGAGTCTGAACTACTACAGTCTGAACCTGGATATTAGGAATTCTCAATCTTACCGCTACGTCAATACTTTTCACATAATTATATACTCTACGAATTTGATGATAACTATACTTTTTATTTACAGATAAACCCGAAGACAATGTTTTAGTTGATGAGCTGAAAAGGCAGTTACGAGAAAAAGACTTGGTGCTAACTGATATTCGATTAGAAGCGCTTAGTTCAGCGCATCAACTGGAGAGTTTGAAGGATACTGTCATCAAAATGAGAGTAAGCAGTACTTTTATTACAATCTAACAATATACTGTCCATAAGTTTCAAGTGTGAGGTATTTTAAGCATTTACAGTCTACAAAATGTATATCTCTATACAGAAGCAATATCCATTTTCCCTTTCATATATAAATGGGGGCTACAATCAGAGTTATTTTGGATGTGATCAACTTTATACAGATGGTTAATCAAAGCTTGACAAACAAATGAGAAAAATATAATTTCAAAGATTTTTGAACCCACATTTGAGAGAATACAGAGAAACTGTTTCAATGGCCCGTGTTTGATTTTTCTTCGTAAATTATTTTATATCATTAACTGCCTCGTTGCTTCAATGGCAGAAATATGCTATAGCGATCGTGGGGTTTTGAGTTAGAATCCTGGGAAATGCAATCTTGTCGGCATATTCTGCAGATTTCCTTTTTGTTTACCACTTCGACGATAAAGGCGTGGAACTATAAAGAGTAATATTTTATATTTTATGTAGGTACACAGAATTAAAAAAAAACGTTATTTAGGTATATTGCTAATGAGGACCTTTTTTATAATAAGAGTTTAATGTCAAAATATTAACATATGTATATATTAACTCAAAACGCATTTAAAATGTAGAATGTATATATACTTTTGGATTTCTGGAGTGACAAGTATTATTTAGAAAAGTGTCATCCAAATTAGATAAATACATTTTATTTAAATCCGTCTATAATGATACAAATAACTTTATATAGTCGGTATCATCATCATCAACTCAGCTCATATACGTCCCACTGTTGGGCTCGAGCCTCCTCCATAATGGGAGGGAAGCATAGATGTTATATGCATTTTATATCCCTTAGTCGTCTCTTACGATCACCCACAGGTAAGATAAAGAGTGGTGAATTGTATTCTTACTCCGTTACCACACGGAAAGTATAAGTGAAGCATAATAAACCATCTATATATTTCATAATGCATATTTCGTAACAAACATGTGGGGAGTCTATATGAAGTTTTAGATAACTGTAAAATATCGATAACCCTAAGGGCTTGTCGTGGGCACATATAAAATTTAATCGAATTTTTTTATGCTTAGATAATCATAATTGCCATCGTATGGTTATATCTTATTAGGAACATTAAGTACTAATGCTAGTCAGTAATATATAATTTACTTCTCAACACCTGTAATACACCTGTAATATTCTAATATGGAAGCATGTGGACAGAAATAATAATATGGTTTGTCCTCATAATGGCCAATAGACTTCGTCCGATAGTATAAATTTATAGCAAGCACCTTGTTTTTTTATAGAATCCAATTATGTGCAGTTTGGTAATTGATGATAGTCTTATTAAATTATGTACTATGAGTACAGATGGAATTGAGATTTGTGCTGTTGTTATAATTAGTTTCGTTGTACCACTAATAAGGGGACGTCCATTAATCACGTGATTTTTTTTTTCGCATTTTTTAACCCACCAATACTCTTGGAATGGGAGTTCACTACCCAACCACCCCTTTTTTTGCGGCGGGCTATGGTACGTCACGCCCCGCTAATCCGTCCGGGGCGACAGGAACCCAACCGCCACTATTACTTAATCAAATCTCTTACTCAAAAAGGTGTAGAATCGCTATATTCTTAGTGCTTCAAATACGGATTTCACTTTTTTATAAAATATCTTCTTCATAAATTATGCATTTTCAGAACGAGATGTTGAACCTAAAGCAAAACAATGAGCGACTTCAGCGATTAGTGACGTCACGGTCTTTAGCTGGTAGTCAAAGCTCGCTCGGTACTGGCGGCTCTGCTGTCGAAGATCCTAGAAGATTTAGTTTAGCGGATCAGGTTACTATGCACCAGGTAAGCTGCTTTAAATTATTTGTATATTCTCGAGAGAATAACAAGGCTAAATCTAATTTTACTTTGACATCTATGCATGCGAAATATTTGCTACTGTCAAGATTTTTGAAGAAATCGATATAAAGCGTGTAAAAAAACTTGGAATTAACGAGACTTTTGTATAAAGTAATGAAAGAAGTCACCCTTTCAATCCCTTGTCAGAAGAAGTCCAAAGTTTTATAAATTATCAAAGATTTTATTTATATACCTTAAATTTTATACCAAATAATGTCGTCCTAACAGGCACTATGCAAATGTATATTACATAGGATCAATGAAACACTCCTTTAGACGACCTGTACCTGAACGAATGCATATATTCAAAATAATAAGAGCTTTCAACATGCATATTATATTTAAATGTATTAAGTTGAACATGTAAAGTTAGAGTTTGTTTATACGCTTAGTAATATTTTATTATCTTTCAGGCGGCTATAGACATGCACTCGCAACCATTAGACCTAGACTTCAACTGTATGACAGCGACACCAACCATGGATTACTCCAAAAAAGGTTCACCTAAATCTAGTATGGAGCCCATATATGGCAACAAGGCCGCTTGCGAGCTTAATGAAAACAGCGAGACGCTATTAGTGGCACTGAATGGCAGCAGTGATTTATTTGCGAATGGACTCAATGCAAGCGAACGACTCAGCGGTGACTACGATATAAACACGGTTTTGCCACCGCCAAAGAGTCGAGAATTAGCGATAGGGGAAAGTTATTCAGATATTGGTAAGATTTATAAGATTTTTATCGTATTTACAACAATAATTATCATCATCATCATCCCACTGTTGGGCCTCCTCCATAAGGGAAGGAAAACTAACCTACTATTCCACGCTGATCAGACGTGTTGGTATAGGGTTTTATTTCGAGATTTCCTTCCCTCGCATAGATATTATATGCGTTTTATATCCCCTATACGAAGTATTCCCTATAGTAGAGAGTTACCACACGGAAGAATTAAAAAAAAATTAACATTATCATCATCGAAGATTAGATTATTATTCCCTATTCTATTTTGGACGATTTTCTGTGTGGTGACAGAGTAGGAATTCAATTCACCCTCTATCTTGCCCGTGGGTATCGTAAAATATGACTCATCATCATCATCCTGCTCTTATCCCAATTATTTGGGGTCGACGCAATATGTCATCCTTTTCCATACGATCCTATCAGACGTCATCTCTGCCGTTACTCCTAGACTATCCATGTCATGCCTCACGCAGTCCATCCATCTTTTCTTTGGTCTTCCTTTACCCCTTAAGCCTTCAACATTCATACCTAAAACTTTTCTCACAACATTACTTTCATCCCGCCTCTGCACATGTCCATACCATGTCAGCCGTTCACTCCTTAACTTTTCCGTCACTGGCGCAACTTTCAAACTTCCTCTAATGTATTCATTTCTTACTTTATCCATTCTTGTCACACCACACATCCATCTCAACATTCGCATGGATGTGTGGTGTGACAAGAATTGATAAAGTAAGAAATGAATCGTAAAATATGACTATGGAATGTAATATGCATATGACTACCTAAAGGATGTTCTGAGATTTCAAACTTATAATATTTAAGATACTCCCTATATTGACTAAACCTTATATTAACGACGGTATGTCATGCTCTCCTAGGCAATTTAACACATTTTTGAGAAAATGTATATAGAATAAAGCTAATTAGCTATATAACTACATAATGTGATGAGGTAGTTCTTTAATGACACATTGTTTGTCGTACAGGTGTCGCAGATAGTCAAGGAGACACAACAGATGGTAAAAAAATAGCTATAGCTGTATATTTAGGACAATCAGAGACATTCCAAAGATATTTCGAAGAAGTTCAAGATACGCTTACAGAGTCCGAATGCAGGTTCTACGCTAAACAATCTGCGAGCGCGTACAACAATCACTTTGAGAAACAATCAAGTTTTGACTCGCCTCGGACCTCGCAAACCCGTAGTCCCGAAACAGAGACACAAGACTACTCACAAATTAATAAGTCTAATACGAATAGCCTTAAAAGCAATAAATCTACGCACAGTAATTCGTATAAGAATGTTTATAATAGTGATTCGACAATAAACTGTAATGAATTCACCATAGCCTTCACGTATATATCTGGCAAGACTACTTGGCAGAACTTAGATTATATAGTTAGGAAGACGTTTAAAGATTATTTGTCTAGAATAGACTTGGGCACAAATCTCGGTCTTAATACAGACTCTATAACGTCTTATCATTTGGGCGAAGCAACAAGAGGACCGGAGATAGGGTTCCCGGAATTGTTGCCCTGTGGATATATTATTGGCACTGTCAACACTTTGTATATTTGTTTGGAGGGAGTGGGAAGCTTGGCGTTCGATAGTCTTATACCAAAAAATATTGTATATAGGTATGTATACAAACAATATAATACTCTTATGGTTATAGAAGTATAATAATTAACTTTATTTTTAATAATAATTTTATTGAACAAAGAATCAATAGATTTGTTAGGTACTTATATATATAACTACATATTCAGTTTTTTTTAAATATTATGTAGCGGTAAAAATACTTTCATATTATATTAAGATACTTAAGAGCCATTTTCTTTCCGTTTGGTGGATGGAACAAGAATACAATGCATTGTATCCCTCATCATCATCACAGCCCATATATGTCCCACTGTTGGGCTCGGGCCTCCTCCATAATGGGAGGGAAATTAACCTACTATACCGCGCTGGTCAGACGTGTTGGTGTAGGGTTTTGTTTAGAGTTTTTCTTCTCTTGCATAGATGTTTTATGCGTTTTATATCCCTTAGTCGTCTCTTACGATCACCCACGGGTAAAATGGGGGTGGTGAATTGTATTCATACTCCGTCACCACACGGATAGTTTTGTAGTAGTATTGTATCCCTACACCGTTCTAATTCAGTGGTGATGTGGTGATCCACCCCCTTTCTTGCCTCGTGGGTTTCCAGCCCAGTACCAGTCGTTTGAACTATTTCTCTTTAACTTGAGAAGAATGATACATATACTCTACTCGCTTTCATAGTTTTATATAAATAAATGAATAATAAACACTTACTTTGCAATTCAAAAGTGATTGATGAATAATTAAAATATTTCCTTGTAATACAAAAGTTTCAGTTTTGTGTCCTTACAATACACCCTGTCAAGATTTTTATGATTATTTGTTACTTGCTTTTAAACGACAAAAAAATATGTAATGTGTATGTTTTTTAAACGTATACATATAGTTTAAATGGTTTTTTTATACTGAACTTAACGACCTTTAAATTCTACATAAATAAAATATTTTAAATTATTTTTAGATATGTGTCTTTGCTATCGGAACACCGGCGAATAATTTTGTGTGGACCGAGCGGTACGGGTAAATCTTATCTGGCAGCTAAATTGGCGGAGTTCTACGTACAAAAGACCCAACGTAGAGGCAACACCGCAGAAGCCGTTGCTACATTTAAGTAAGTTTAATTGTAACCATTTATATTTGAGACTGCTAGAACCAGAGTGGCCTAACTGCATTTCTGCAACTTTTAACCTAATTGCAATTTCGTAATCTAAAAATGTTAATCTACAAAATCACGGCGACCTAAAATTGTTTACAAGCTCTTAACAATAGATGGCAGTACAAGTACAGCATTTTCGGCTTATGTTCAAATCAATTTAATTTAATGTAACAATTTAATTTAATTTTAATTCCCTTCATATTGTAAAACATGGTTCTTGTAGTTAGGCCGCTCTGGTTCTAGCAGCCTCATTTGTTCTTTATCGTTTAAGCTTGCATATGATATAGTACCTCAATGTCTTAATATGATGGTACGAGAAAGAAATTTTCCTAATATATTACAATTGCCAGACGTGTTAGTATAGGATTTCGGATGTCGGAAAATTTCCTTTTCATTGCTATTATCTTGCTTACATCCGTTACTCATTTTATACAAGAACCTTAAGATTCATTTTCGTGCATTGCAGCCGCGTTCGATCTCGCTTACAATTGTCGCGCGCGGCCGATGCAACAATAGTCAAAGTATGCAAAAGGTATGGCAGCGTGGCCGAGTTTCGCGACAGTCGTGAGCGATGGTTGACGTAAGGTGCACCATACATTTTTCATACTTTGGTTATTGTCGCATGAGGTACGCGCAATAGTTGAGCGAAATCGATCACGATGCACGGAAATTAACCTTTAGGTAAAGCCAGCTGACTCGTTCTATTTTTACGCCATCATGTAGTATTTAGCTATAAATAGCAGTATTGATACGTAAAAAATAAAATAAGTATGATTAAACCGTGCCTTAGAATTTATTTGTTACTATAGATATGAACCATGGACTTATTTGAGAATAAATCCTTAATCCTTGGTTTTTCTTTAAATTATAATTAATAAACCTACTTCTTACTAAGTACACTTGGTATTAACACAATTTTTATATTAATAAATAAGAAATGTGAAAAAGGTTTTTAGATCGACTTTTTCACGCACTTGGAACGCTTTTAACGTTACGTGAAATTTTTATTTGTTGGGTCAACGTTGTAATGTTCATTCACTGTATGAAGGTTCATCATGCGTTATATAAATTGGAGATAGGCGTTGAACTTGTTACTTTTCTAGTAACAAGTTCTTTCAAGATTTTCTTGCTAAATTCTTAAAAAATACTCCAAAAAAATAGAAAATTACCTTTGTAAAAGTTATTTATTTATTAAATTTTAAGTAACACATTTTATACTTAGGGCTTTAATGCCAAAATTATTCTCAGCAAATAAAGTAAAAGTGATACCGTCATAATTTGGATTGATAATTAAATTAGGCTGACCGACCGCATTCGTAACGACGACGTAAGAGAGCGAGTAGGTATGAAAGAGAGTATTGGTGTAAAGATGCGAAAGGGAATGCTCCGATGGTTCGGACATGTGGAAAGAATGCCGGACGAACGCCTGGTTAAGAAGATATACAATGCGAAAGTGGAAGGATGTAGGTACCGAGGGAGACCGAGACTAACCTACCTAGACCAGATCGGTCATGTACTGAAGGAAGGTGGAGTCAAGAGTCTCCGAAACCGGCGAGCATGTATGAAGAGAATTATGAATGTTGAGGAAGCGAGTGAAGTATGCAGAGATAGAGTTCTCTGGCACTCTGTTCTCTCTGCCTACCCTGCAAGGGATATGGCGTGATGATATGTATGTATGTGTATAATTAAATTTGTCTGTTTTGTGTCTCATTTGGTTATCAAATTTTGGTCACCTTTGTCGTCGTAAAATGAGGCGGCTCGTTAGATATAGTTCTATTTTTACAACAATCCGTGCTACTTTGAATCATATTTCTATATTATCATTTTCCTACTCTTATCCCAATTACTTGGGGTCGATACAATATGTACTCTTCTTTCATAGTACATATTGTAAAAGTTATTGGCAATAGTTTTATGACCGGACGCCTGCCAGACGTCAACCCTCCTTCGGAATATAATTGTTGACCAAACGCCATCAGATGGAGTTAGCCCAGATCGTAATAAGGCTCTTAGTCGTCTTTTACGACATCCACGAGCAAAGCAAGGGTTGGTAGTATTCGTAGCCGCTATCACACAGCATATTATTATTTCTATTATTTTTTTCTATATCTTATATGATATAATTATATTTTCAGTGTGGATCGTAAGTCGTGTAATGAGTTACGTGCGTACTTGGCTAACATAGCGGAGCAGTGTGGCGCGGCAGCCGCCGAGGAAGCCGCATTACCATCTGTTGTCATACTTGACAATCTGCAACACGCATCTGCCTTAGGAGATGCTTTCGCGGGTCTCTTACCACCCGATAATAGAAACATGCCCGTTATAATCGGTAAGTGTTAAGGCAGTGGCCTAGCTATGTGGTCGGTATTGCAAAGCTCCATGGGCGGCAATAACACTTACCATCTGTGTACTGCTTGATCGTTTGCCACCACAAGTAATGAAAAAAAAAGCTATTATTTCGTCACGTTTACTGTTATCTAGAAAAAAAACCTTAAAAAATACTTCCAAATTTGTAGTGGTATATATTATAATTCTATGAAAAACTAACACTTCCTCAAGGGGAAGAATACAATAATTACCATAATTGATAGGCGGGTTGGTGATCATAGTTGAGTGATACGAGTTTCTCAGGAGACTGCTACTGATCGTTCCATTGGTGTTCAAATGAGTGATCACATATTGTATTTTAAAATTTGTACAACAAAATATAAAAACCCGATTAATTTGAATAACAGGGTTGTGTCATCGTTTAATACCATTCTAACCGCAAAGTTTGAATATTAAGTCTGTACAATGTGTAGACAATGTCGGGTAGATGGCACACGTCTCCTTAAAGACGAAAATATAATACGATGCGAGAATTGAATGTCCTACTATTGTTCATGGTGATGTAAGTGGCAGCACGATTGGAACGGATTTCTAATAGATGTCGGTTCGAATCCCACTTGTGACAATCATTTTTCGTTCGTAAAGGGGCTAATTTCAGTAATTCAGCAAAATATACTCTGAAGAATATAGTAATGACAGAGATTTTATTATTTTAGGTACGATGTCTCAGGCTACGTGTAACACGACAAATCTGCAGCTGCATCATAATTTTAGGTGGCTCCTAACAGCTAACCACATGGAGCCTGTCAAAGGCTTCTTAGCTAGGTAAGAATAATTTAAAAAATAATTATTTAGAACATTATCTTCCAGATCTAATCTCAATTTATGTAGGATGAGTATAGTTATCTTCATCTTGTGTAACATAAGAAGATGACTATAAAATACTGGGTTTATTATACCAATTAAAAAAAAATGTGATATAGTTATAATAATCCCTGTAAATACTTGTAACGCGTAAATAATAACATATTATTAGGTAATCTATTATAAATTTAAAGAAACTCACCAATTACAATAACTGACTGCACAAATATTGTATTAGTTTAAGTAGCGACAGCTCGTGCCGCGTGTTGTGTTGGATTCGCATGTAAGACAAGTTCTTTGCGCAATCTACAAATTATTGCTATGAGGCAGTTTGTAATGTGTGTCCGTTATTATTATGTTTGTTTGTAAAAAAATATAACTTAGTTCAACTTACAAGTCCTACCTATATATTATGTATATTTCAATAAGTTTACACAAATATTACACAAAACAGCAATCGTAAATGAGGTATAAAAAATTGCAAATTGTACTTTGCTTTATCTCACCCTAAAATAATAATAATTAAGGCTAATAATTTTTCAAAATATGTCTTATAAAATTTTAACAAGGTTCTGTTCAATACATTAAATAAATATTTTCATTTTATTAGGTACCTTCGCCGCAAGTTATTCACGCTAGAACTCCGGCTGGGTCGTCGCGAACCCGCTTTAGCCACAGTTCTAGAGTGGTTGCCAGGAGTGTGGTCAACATTGAACGCATTCCTTGAAGCACACTCTTCCAGTGATGTCACTGTGGGACCTAGACTTTTCTTGGCATGCCCCATGGACTTGGAAGCGAGTCAGGTAATAATCGATTATTTCACAATTGGATTAGTTAATAGTAACGTATTCGCTAAATAATAAGACTTAAAGTCGCTTAGCGTGCAATGAAGAGGGAGATGTGCCATATTTTTCTACTATAGAATCTGGAATACCGCATTCTGTAGAAGAGTTCGTGTATAGCCTGAAGAATTAGCACGTTGCAGTAGCAATACACCTCGTTCGTCGCATCGAAAGCCAATTAAGAAGAAAGGTTCTCGAGTGACGACCATGTATCGGATGAAATAGCATCGGACGACCTCTCACTGGGTGGACTGACGACATAGTTTATAACTAACGAGTATGATATATTTAACACAGGCATGGTTCGCGGATGTATGGAACTACAGCATAGTGCCGTACGCATCGGAGGCAGTACGCGAGGGTATCGCGCTATACGGCCGCCGCCGACACGCAGCTGTGGACCCACTACAGCATATCAAGTCTACCTACCCGTGGAGGGAACCAAATCATTCTCATGTCAGTATATCACATTTTCCGCTTCTTGCCAGAGTAAGAGGATACCATGTCGCGACTCTACTTTTTCTATTAGCTGGCTCGTCCAGTCACACACATCAACGTCAAAATGGATGTTTTCTTAGGCCGAGAATGTAATGTTTATTTCTTATTTAACACACAACCTTTAGTCGTCATAGGTAGACCCAACTTCCTATCTAACCTAAAGAGTACAGACTTTGAGCTTGCTGTTGTAAATTTCCACAAAAAATTCTTCGCACATGATGATGGCATATGAAAAGCGTAGTAAACTTATTTTCTTTGTACTATACTGGGTTCAAACCCGACACCTTAGTATGCAATAAATAGTATACATATACCACTGGACAAACGCATTTTAGTAAATAGTGGATTAGTAAAAATGTATAAAATCTGATTTGAAATATAACTAGTTTTACGGATTCTATCGCGTTTGTATTTGATTTTTAATTTCCCGACGTTGCGAACACCACAGTGATCATGGTCATGGGAGGACTAAGGTGTCTTACGTCCAGTATGTCACTATTATTACAGAAATTTATATCTACCCTATAAGATATTAAATTTTGACCCACATTTTAATACAAATTCAGTGCCAGTACAAAAAGAAAATTTCAGCAATCTAGTTATTTATATTAAATAGCTTTTTGTTTTACAGACACTAAGAGCAATCACAGTAGAGGAAATAGGTATTGAAGAGGCCAATCAAGACGCAAACACAAACAATAATCAAGATCCATTGGTACGTTTTTATTTATTGTCGTGTTCTAAATTAGCATACGGCCCATATATTTATAGTGGAAATGTGAAAGTCTCATGTAGCTCTCTTATATTCCATATTTTACTGTTTTAAATATTCATGTATATTAATGTATTTATATATGTATTCATAAATGAAATGATCAGTAATAAAATAAACATTTGATCTTTGTAGCCATAAAGTAAAAAAGACTCACTCGAGGGTGTTAAATGATCGCTGTAATTTTACAAACTGGCACCTAATGTTAGATTTAAGCTACTGTTTGTCGTCAAAAATAATACCCTTTTCATCTAACTGCCCGACGAGGGAACATTAGTGGATTAATTTTGATAAAACTATTCGTAATAATCTTGCAAGTGTCACTAAAGTACATAACAGTAAGGAAATTCAATGTGGCAACTAGACGATATACTGTGAAAAAGCAAAAGTGAAAATAAACGAACCATATGGTATGATTGAATCATCATCATTCTCCTAATCTTATCCCAATTACTTTGGGGACGATACAATATGTACTCTTCTTTCATCGTACATTTTGTAAAGGCAATAGTTTTATGATCAGCCGCCTACCAAACGTCAATCCTCCATGGGAATGCCAGCATCAGATGGAGTTGGCCCAGGTCGTTATAAGGCTCCTAGTCCTCTTTTACGACATCCACGGCCAAAGTAAGGGTTGGTAGTATTCGTAACACCTATCACACAGCTTATGGTATGATTGAATATAAAATATATTAATTTTGCTTAGAGATTGACTACTATGGGCAAAACTGGTTATAACACCAGTGTAGATAGTATACTAAGAATAATTTTCCACATCTGATAGAAACCCCTGACTAATAGCAAGACGTACCCGACAGTGGGCTGCGTAGAAAAAAGAATAGAAGATATTACTATCGAAATATTTTGTTAAAGAATCTATTAAAGAATTTTGTTTACTTTTACAGTTGAATATGTTGATGCGGTTACAAGAAGCTGCCAACTATAGCGGAAACCAAAGCCAAGACTCTGACAACGCGAGCATGGATTCGAATCTCACTCACGACAGCTCAATGGGCAATGAACTATAAAAGTGCATCGTCCTGACAGTGTTGCCAACTTGTTATACACTAAGTTTTATATAAACTGCTGTTATACAGTGATAATAAGTAGGATCTAGCACATACTCCGTGATACAGTTTGATTAACTAAAGCTAACACGTTCATATCACACCAATACTTTTTTAAGTAAGAAAATCAAGACAATAACAATTTTTGTTACGCTCATATGATATTGGTAATTCCAACAGAAATAAAAATACATTTGACAGCGGCATTTACCCAGTAACAGTGAATTGCAAATACCAGTGACATGTAACTAACTGTGTAGTAGTGATAATGTCTACGGCATTACAGTTGCTGTTTTTTACTCAGCACTATTGTAAAGAAAGTATTATATTTACGAGGTCTTATCACAATGACAAATAGTGGTAATTCATGTCTGCGATATATTTTTATTTTAATTCATCTCAGATATTTATCTGCGACGATAAATATGAATGATGAACGTGATAGTTTTAATTAACCGATCTATATATAAAAAAAGCTACAAACTGACGTTCCTTACATGTGGATTATATGATATATAAAGCCAAATATTTGCCATATGTACATTATTGATATTTATTATTTACATAACTCTTAAGTGTTACTTTAGTTGCGAATCTATATTATTTCTAGTTGATTTCTTTTTATCGCAAATTTTAAATGCGATATTAATTTTATTTCCAAAGGAGATTACTCTGCAGTATTTGCGATTTGACAAATATCTATTACAAGAGTAATTACCCTTTCTTAGTTATATTGTTTGCAAAATTTATTTGTTAACATAAATTCTAAGAAAAAAGAAAACCTTTTTCCATAAATCTATGTGAATATGAATCAATAATAGTGCCTGGAGCGATAATTTTCGATTTTTTTACGACGTAATTTGAACGATGTAGATGTATTACTGTTTATATAAAGCGTTGTGGCTTTTACTATTGTTATATTTTTTCAGATTTAGGATATAAACAGCATTTGTATTACTGTAACAATTGTGTAACATATGAAAGTGTAATTTTTATACCATTTTCATATTAAAATCATGTACCTTATAAAATAACTAAGTGTAAATATGTTTAATATTATGTATTTCCTTTTTGTATGCGATTACACTAACCGCTATCTATTATGCCATAAACAACGCTACTTTTGTATAAAAACGCGTAACCAATGTGCTAAAGTGTTCGGTATGGATTGACTTGTGTGCATAAAAGAAACGTGATATCTACAATCTATGCTTTACAGAAAATGTGAAATAAAAATTGATTATAAAAATATTGATGTATTTTTATTTACAAATCCAACTCAATGGTTAAACTGTCCGAGTCGATTTAACTGAGCAAACAGGAACGTCTTCGTTAATTTCTGTGAGACTAATCATGGACTGAGACGACCGAGACTAAGGGCAGCCTACATACTGACCAGGTCTGGTCTGCGCATGGAGTACGCAAATACGAGTACCTGTAACCTGCAGCGTTCAATGTAATGGATATCCCAACTCTAGATAAAATACCTTATACTTTGCTGTTAGAAGTACTCTACTGTTACATGGTAATGATTCTTGTAAATATGAGGTGAGGTCATGACGATATCAAAACCACACATCATCATTATGTCATTCACAAATTTTCCATCCATCCATCCATCAGCCCGTAAACGTCCACTGTTGGATATAGGCCTCCCCACGAGAATGCCATTCGCAACGGTCCTGTGTCATCTGCATGTCATCGCTCCACCTAGTGGGGGGTCGTCCTACGCTGCGTCGTCCGATTCGTGGTCGCCTTTTTTTTTGTGTTTTTAGCTGTTAGCCGCAGATGGCTTTGACAGCTTTACGCGGACCATGGGTGAGCGCTGAGGGCTCTCAACCCGATTGAGGTAAGCTAAACGACATCGCCCAAGGGCTCGGACGGGAACGGACCTCGGCTTGGGGCGTCGCTGGTGGCAAAGTGGGCGTGCCCACGTTTGGATTTATGATTTTTGCGCGTCGCGATTTCGCACCTCGACGGCGAGGACGAAACCGCGGATATTTATGTGTAATGGCCTCGCGGGCCGTGTAAGCTCTTAATTGAGCGAGTGTGATATCGTCGTCGTCATCGTCGATGACGTGCCTCGGACGTCGAATTTTTTAATTACAAGAGGCCGTGTAGGAAGCCGCCCCAACCACTAGTGGGTTGGGGTGTGTCATGGCAGAGTCAAAGTAGCTCTGGGAGCACAGTTTCATAAATTGCTTGATGGTCGGTAGGTCGAGGTCGACATGAAGATCGACGTTTCGTATGAACCACGGTGCTCCCGTAGCTCGGCGCATGAACCTATTTTGAAGTGCGCGAACACTACGCTAGCATAGGTCATGATTGGCCGTATGCAAGCGGTGTATAATCGGACCTTGCTGCTCAAGGTTAATTTAGACTTAGCATTTATTAAACTATGGAGGCGTCCCATCACGAAAGCCGCACGCGCGTGGACTTTCGTTATGTGAGGGGTGAAGCCGAGTCGGTCGTCAAGGGTTACACCTAGATATTTGGCTTGCCTGCTCCAAATAACAGGCTTGTTAAACATTTTAAGGGGCAGAATGCTATCGATAGAATAGGTACGGGCATTTCGACGTGTGAACATGACCGCCTGACTCTTATCGGAGTTGATTTCTATTCTCCACTTCCTAAACCAATTGGCTAGAGCGGTAACCGCTGTTTGGAGAGTCTTTGCTACTGTTGTCGGGATCTTACCTGCACAGAAAAGTGCGGTGTCGTCAGCGTAAAGCGCTTTATGAACTCTATTAAATTTGGGCATATCGCTAGCGTAAATAAAAAAGGGGAAAGGACCGAGCCCTGTGGGACACCGGCCTTGATAGGGTGGGAGGTAGACAACGACCCTTCCACCCTGTAGCGAAAGCTGCGATGACTTAAGTAGTCATGTATGATTAAAATTAGATATAGATATAAGATACCCTCTTAAGACGATAAAGTTTGTAAATCAGGCCCTCGTGCCACACTTTATCGAATGCCTTCGCTACATCTAGGAAAATTACAGCCGTGGATCTGTTCATAATGGACTGACCACTTATGTATTCTACTACTCTGTGAACTTGCTGCACACAACTGTGCCCAGCACGAACGCCAAATTGCGCATCTGGGATGAGGTTGTTAGCCTCGGCGAATGTTCTTAGTCTACTGAGGACTATACGTTCGTAAATTTTGCCTAACCCTCTCAGTAGACTTATCGGGCGGTAACTACTTGGTTCGGTCGTCAGTTTTGTGGATTCCGATTACCACGGCCTTTTTCCATTGCGAGGGAAAGATATTATTGTTGAGTGCTGCAAATGCAGCCCAATATAGTAATGAGGTGCGCGGGGAACAATTTAATAACTCTATTAGAGATACCGTCCGAACCAGGGGCTTTCCCAGCGTGTAGACCCTTGACTAGCGATACGACCTCATCGGTGGTCACTGGTGGGATAGGCTCGTCTGGGTTGTCGTTTACTTTAGATCGCGAAATAGTGGTACGACGTTCCACTTCGTCTTTGATAAATCGGTGATTTACGTCGTCGGGGTATAGTGTACTCGGCGTACACTGAAGCTCTAGGCAGTCGGCTAGGCATTCGGACTTTTCGTCGTCCATGAACACCTGTGACTGGTTTGGTCGGTTTAGGGGAGGGAGAATGGACACAATGTCCTTTTTGAGAGAGCGGGAAAGCTGCCAGAAGGCTGTGTGAGAAGACTCAAGCTCTTCTATCATGGCGTCCCATTTGCTCTGTCTCAAATCTTTGATGGCTTTTTTGACCTCCCTTTGTAGGGACCGCAGTCGAGTGCGGTTGTCCTCCGTGGGATAGCGGTCATAAGCACGGGTGGCGGCGTTCTTACATCTCAACAAGTCACGAACGTCGTTCGGCAGGCGCCATCTACGATCACTCGTATCTGGCACCGGCCGCGAGCAGCCGTCGACTATCGACTGCACGTGACTTGTGAAAGAATCGATTGCCAGAGAGGTGTCTTCCTTGGACCTAATGTCCTTAGGAATCAGATCAAGGTGGGCCGAAGAGGGCGATTGCAGATCTTTCTGCAGTCGAACCCAGTTGGTGGTCAGCCTTGTTGTAACGTTGTTTTGGCCTGAAGGGCCGGGACAGTGGGAGGCGAGTTCTAGAGTCACCGGGCGGTGATCTGAGTCTAACTCGTGCTGGACTTCTATTGAACATAAACGTAGGTTTATATTCTTGAGACAAACAATATCGAGTATGTCCGGTCTATGCGAAACTGTATATGGGAAGTGCGTCGGCTCTAGTGGGGCTATGACGTCAAATCCTAGTCGGTCAGCGTAAATCTCTAAAGCCCTGCCCCTCTTATTGGAACTATGACAGTTCCATGAGGTATTCTTGGCATTTAGGTCACCGCCAATAATGACGGCACCACCCAAGTCAAGCAAGGCTTTGAGATCGCTTTCGATTAAGTGTTTCGAATCCCTTTCGGGAGACAAGTATGCGGATATTATTGTTATTGGCTGATGGCCAGTGAGAGCTAGCCGACATATAGAGGCTTCAATGTACGCCAGAGGGGGCGGATCCACCGGTGTGCAATGCAACGACCTTTTGTAGTAGATGAGCGTTCCTCCCATAGGTGAGGTTGTCCTATCGTTACGAACTATATTGTAGTTCGCAATTCTAGGGTCCTTGTTAAATGGTTTAAGGAATGTCTCTTGTACTAGCAAAATGTCGAGCTGGTGTTCCCGAAGGAATGTGCCTACTTCATCCCTCTGTTGGAAGAGGCTATTGGCGTTGTATGTCCCTAACTTGAGGTGTCTGGGTTTGACTCGGCCGGGAGTGTGCCTATCCATTTTATTTGAATTTTAACGAACCTAATCGCTCCAGAGTGGGAGCGAATCTGATTGCTGTGTTAAGTAGGGCGAGGTTATTACCTTCGTTCCTCCTTAACTCAGCCGCAATTTCGCCGATTTCCGCGAAATTAATGAGGGCCGCGAAGTTTGCCACCAGGGCTAGATCCGGGTCTAGGCCCTGGGGGGGTTTGGGGAGCGCGTTGCTCGTGACAATAACCGGTTTCGCGGTTTTACTATTGATTATGCCTTGAGGAGGCTTAGGTCCGAGGCCCTCGGTGGGTGGTTTATACCCAACGGTTGGCGGTTTGGTTTTTGGTGGTTGGGATGATGTTAGTGGTGGGATGATAGTTTGCATCACGGGCAGGGCTGGGAAGGCCTCCTTGTTTGAGAGCAAGGGGCGGGCACACGCGTTGTTACGAAGGCCTTGTTGTAGTACAAGGCTGGCTGGTTAGGCTTCCGGACTATCCGCCTCGGTGCTCGTATGCAGCCGCGGTAGTTAGCCGGGTGGCCGTATTCTCCGCAAAGAACGCACGCAGGTGGTTGCTCACAGAGTGTATGGTCTTTGGGACGCTCACACTGGCTCGTGTGATGGTCGCCTAAGCATTTCACGCACCGGGGGCGCGCGAAACAGTTGGTCGACGAATGACCATACATTTGGCACTTGTGGCATTGTGCCAGGTTGCCATTTTTGTAGGGCGGCTCGACAGAAACGCCGGAGAGGCCACAGATTTTAGTGGTCTTAAAAATGCCCTTACCCTCAGTGGTGTTTTGTAGGCAAACAAGGACCATATTAAGGGGATATCTCCCTTTACCGCGGATCATACGGTGTACTTCGACGACTGGCAGGTTGTCAGCCTTAAGAGATTCTAGAACCTCTTTGGTGTCGAATTCGTGGGGCACGTTACGAATGACAGCACGTAGCAATTTCACCTCGGGGAGGGTGTAAGTATGGTAGGTGATCTGTTGATCCCCTAACATCTTAGAAAGGGTGCGGTGGTCATCGGAGGACTGTAGGTCGACTCGTATACCCTGAGGGGTAGACTTGGCCGCCTCGTAAGTTACGTGGTGTGTGTTACACCATGCGGATATTGCCAGCCACTTCTCCTTGTCCCTAATATATAGGGGAGGCGGAGTGAGCGGCTTGATAGGGCCCTGAGAGGCCGGGGTTGGGACGGAAGAGGATGTCGACACTACTGGGATGGCCAGAGTGGCAGTGGCGGTAGGCGCCGAGGTGGATGAAGCCGCCGTGTCGGTTGGCTTGATTTTTGGGGCCTTTGACGGGGCCTCCTTATTCTTAGGAGCCTTTTTGCTCCTTTTGCGGGAGTGGACTGTTTGGAACTCTCCATCGTACTGAGATGAGGAGTCGGAAGAGTTTCCGTCTTGTTCTGTGGCGCTACCCTCTGAGTATTGTTCTACAATATCCATTGCCGTGGGCGGCGATGTATATGTTCGGGGAACATTCTCAGTGGATGTTGTAGGGGCGGGTGACGCGGAAGTGTTCACTGGTAGAGGAACATTTTTTTCACTATGTAAAGCCACAAGAATGTCGCGGATAGCCGTAATATTTAGGAAGTACTCTAGCGAGTATTGGATCTTGCTATTACATTCCATAGTCGTTTTTTGGGAAAGTGAAAGATGACTTGGGTGCAAGTTGATGCCTATCGGCCTGGGCGGGAATAGCCCGGGGTTGTGTATTGTATGTGTCCCTCCCAACCGGGTATAGGTCAGGAGGATAGGTATGTGCTTAACTAATGTGCCCTATGTATGCTTGTCTTCTTTCGCTAATCTTATTGTGCGAATAGGTCCCTAGCTGCTTGGGCCGTTAGGCCCGCGCAGAAAAATGTTGAGTAGCCGTAGACTAGGTCCGACTAGGAATCCCCCAAGGCCGGATGATCTAGCCCCTTCCGATTGTTAGCCTAGCCCTTAAGGGAATAGGCAGGCAAATCGGGTCCTTGCCTCACCCGGCTTCGTTGGCACCGTATAGGTTTCCACCGGGGACCAAAGTTGGTTTTTCCTTGAAGAGGCCAGAAGGGTTGACTTTTATCTACAATAATAGAAATCGAATCCCTTTGTCTTCAGAAAGACAAAGAAATCCGTTGGAGTGCGGCGTTACAATAGTGAACACCTGCGGTACAACAATGGCACGGTCAGGCAGCCGTAAGCGCGACACAAAACGTACCGTTACTGCTTCCCGACGTAAACCGTTGAGCGCCTCAGGAATTCACACTGTATCACTGCTTAGCGGGCCCGGCGGGCCGCTCACGAGAGCGAGCGAGACGGCGCGAACCGGAACACGAAAACGCACGACCGCGGGGTGCGGGTGCGAGAGGGAGAACGGGCATCGTACGTCCGCACGCTACGAGTCTCCAACGCGGCATCAGCGGAATGTCGTGGTCGCCACTCAAGAAAATTTCTTCCCCAACGGTTGTCGGTTCGTCGAGCGATGTGGCCTGCCCATTGCCACTTCAACATTTAATTCTACGGCCTCTGTCGGTTACACCCGTTCTTCTACGGATTTCCGTATTTCAGCTTTTATCACGTAGAGAAATACCGAGCATTGCCCTCTCCATAGCACGCTGAGCAAATTTGAGCCTTTTTATGACGCCAACATTTAGAGAATACGTTTCAGTGCCATAAACTTTGCCTACACTTAATAGCTTCGGTTGAACGGTACTCCGGGACTCCCATTGGTATTGCTGCCCTCGGTCAACCAGCTAGTGTAAAACGACACCGTTTTCCCTACAATTATGGAGAAAGTCCGCGCACAAAAGTGTTAACACGTACTACGAAAATATGGTTGACCGCATTGTAGTGCCCATCATCTTCATGTTTAAATTTGATAAATTGCCGGCTCGACGGTTTAAGTAGCTCTTCTTATGCGCGTGATGAAGATTTAGACTATGTATCATCACCTATTTGCCCATGGGAGTCATAAATACCAGTTGAGGGAGCATCAGGAGTATAGGCAGTACCACCTTTGGAATTACAGTCATCAATAGGCTTAACAATTATGACATTAACCCCCTTAGTACTATGTTTAGCTGTGGACATCTGGACATTGATATATTATAGTGATGTTGAACAGATGGATAGACATATATAAGTTGTTACATGATTTGGATGAAATTCAATCTGGAGATCGAACTTGATACTTCCATATTGATAGTGCTGTTTTATAAGTATCAATACTAATGAATATGGGAAAACCTATTTCATTTTAGAAGTGGAGAGAGTAGCGGCGAGATATCCAATATATTGTATAACACATGACAATGTTTAAAAGGATTGGCAAAGAAAAATAATACACCACACTATGAAAATTCAAAGACACATAAGTTGAAACCTCTGCAATTTATTGTTCTCGACCTTAAACTATTTGTAATGCACACTATGATATGGTTTAAAAGCTAATAAAATACGGAATAAGTTGTAGATATTTTTTTTATTTTTTTTTGTCACATTATCTGTATTCTCAAAATTACAGCAGTAATACCAGTATTCTTGGAGTAATTTGGACGGAACTGGTTTTGTTTCATATAAAGACTAGAATCTTTATTGATAAGGAACAAATCACATTACTTTCTGTAATCCATTATAAATAAGGCACAACCATTAAATTAAATAATTCATTACAATGACATTATTTCTGTAAATGCTTTACATAAACATACTTTAAATACTGTTATGGCATTGAGAAATTTATGATCATATAAGTAAAAGAATCTACATATCTATATTATGTGATTGATTAAAAATGTGATCAACAGTAGAAATTAATACAAAATAAATAATTTAAGATATTTGTTTTACAAAGTATCTGAAAGTGATGGGAATTAATAATTAACAAATTTCTTCTCTAAACAATAACTTATTTGTGTTACAAATAAGTTATTGCTGGATGATAAGCTGATAAGGCAATTACACCACATTTTTTTTTAAGCTTACTGTAACTATCATAGTTCATGTGCAAATAAAAACAGTTGCTATATGATTAAATAACCATAGAAATCACAAACCAAAAAAAGAAAATTACATACAATTACAACCATAGAAAATTCAAATAATTATCACAATGAAATTTAAAGTCAATGTAGCTTACATTGACCCTGAATTCACTATACCAGTTACAAGAAAACCCAATATTTAGCAGAAATGTCACTAATTTACATATATATTTATGTCTCTAATATACACATGTATATTTTTTTTATTCTTCAGATATATAAACAGAAAATACCATGCAAAATATAACAACATACTTTATCTATAATCCTGTATATGTTGTATAAATTGTATATATGTGATCCAAATACTATTTTCAATAAAAAAATTTGGCAATAATTCTAGTTTTGAATATTTATTTACAGTAGTAGTATTGCTTCAAATTGTATTATTAAAATTTTATTATAATTGACATAGTTTTCAATCACTATGTATGTCTAAGCTTAAATTAGACAATGATGGCACAGGCGACTCTGTAAAGTCTCCTGAATGATCACTGTATAATTTGCTTAATTTACTATTTGCATTGTCTTTTGAAATACTAAGTGATTGTAAAGATTTATTTGCTTTACCTGAGGAACTTTTATCACTAATTAAATCAGCAACATCTGATAGAGATATAGTGCTCTGTGAGGTCTGAGATGCTTCATGTGGACTATCCACTGCCAATATTGGACTTTCCACTTTATTAGAACTCTTTTCTTTGGCAGCCTTATGAATATCTGTTACTTTTAATTGTTTTTCAACAATGTCTTTAATTTTTGATGGTGATGACGACAAGAAGTCATCGCCATAGCTAAAGTCACCAATATCACCATCTGACTTTACTGAACTTTTTGATTTATTGTCATTGATTTCAGCTCTTTCTTTACTTGAGATGGGTGATAAACAACTTAAAGAAGAACTTTTAGGTGAAGTTTGATCATTCAGTTTGTTTTTTTCAAGTTGAGTATGTACACCAACCAGGCTTTTTGCATCTATTTCCATTATAGGTAATCCTGCAGTATTAAGCATTTTCTCGTCTATAGAGTTAAAAGGCTTTAAATCCATGTATGAAGTAGAGTCACTACTACTATTTATTTTAAAATCACTATTTAATACTGATAAATCCCTATCTGATTTAACCTGAGTATATAGATTATTTTTAGTTCTGGCGTCAACACAGTCAACAGATTTTTGAGAAACAGTATTAATAATGTTAGCACCAGTTGCATTGCTAGATTCAAGTATATGATCACCAGGTATATATTCTGAACTTGATTTATCCCTGGCAAAATCACTAGAGGTATCCGTGTCAGAGTTGTCCAATTGTAATCTCAAGTGGAGTTTGTTTTTTTCATCTGATGAATTATCCGAATTAGTATTACTTGTAGTGCTACTTTGAGAATCTTCATGTAGTATATAGGTACAATTTTGGTCATCTTCATAATTTTCATTAACACATTTATTGTGATGCTTCATGTTAGCACTGTTCGAGTTTAAAGTTTTCTTGTGATTTCTCGAAATATTTTTTATAATTGTCAATAATATAGGCTCTGTTAAAATATCACTTTTCGAAATATTTAATCTTTCACTCAATGCCTTCTTGCCATCATAATTATATTCATTTCCTTGGCGAGATTCCGACATGTAAACAAATAATGTATTTTTCAAACAACAAAATTCTAAAAATTCGTGTATTACTGACAGTGCTAGTATGCCTTCCGGTAATTTGAGAACGTTATCTAAGTTCACATTTTGTTTCCTATTCTCACATTCATCTTCAAAAGCTAAAAAAATATTTGCTCTTAGCAATGCTCGTATTTTGGCTAGCGAGCCATTTCTTTCCAAAGCTTCAATAACTAAATCTCTGAGTTCTGTGTCTTCAGCTTGCGCCATTGCCAGAGATACTTTTACAGATAATAGTTAATAAACGTAATGTTAAAGTTTTTGCTAAGAACACACTAGCGCAAAAGAAGAAATCGTTATGCTTATGAGTTTAATTTTATCTAGCTATTGTTATAGTTGTTATCAACTTGTTTGACGCATCGGAGTCGACTACGATTTAATGGCAGTAAGGCATTACCATAGAATCGCAATAAATACCTTAAGCATAGTATTTGTCGACACAATTTGGTTAAACTTAATGTAAGACAAAGACAAAATATAAGAACATGCCGAAAGTTGATATCTTTTTGTAGTGACGCGAACTTGGAACACATACACAAGCGTCAATATAAAGGACACTGACATAACGCTTGAATGTTGCTGCACCTCAGAATTTGAAAAGTCGATAGCCGTTCTGAAATATTTTCATTTGTATATTTACTTTTAAACTCAATAAAAATGAACTTAATTACTTTGCCTTCGTCATTGTAAAACTCAAATTCCTGTATAGACTGATAGTTATTTAATTAATATTTGATATAAGCAAATGATTAAAAAACTATTTAAATATATACTTACATGTTTACTTCAATAACAAAATTTTAAATTATATTTACCTATATTAAGTAATGTCTTAATTTGCAATCAAAACATGTATATCTTGATTATTTAACTTATCGATATATATACGAGAGTTGTAATAGATAGATTTTTGTCCGCATCTCGGTCACACCTACAAAAGCCTTTTAGTCTAATAAAATTTAGGTTTTATTTTTCACAAACAATAATGTATTTATTTGTACTGCTATAACATCTTAGAATTAAATAAAATACTATAAATAAAATTATTCTCAACAGCGTTTTAGCTATTGGAGCAAAATCATTATTTTTGTGGTACCTAAATAATTA
Organism: Lymantria monacha; assembly: GCA_905163515.2. Taxonomy (NCBI): domain Eukaryota; kingdom Metazoa; phylum Arthropoda; class Insecta; order Lepidoptera; family Erebidae; genus Lymantria; species Lymantria monacha. The sequence goes on from LR991082.1 coordinate 24,700,938, forward strand.
TTACGTATAGTAAATAGATAGATATATATATATGTATATAAATATATATTTCAGCTTTAATAGCGATAGTAACATGTTTTTTAAATATTTATACCTGAATATATTTACTTCGTAAGAAATAAAGGTACATACTGTATATTATTACTATTCGTCTTTAGATCTTTGCGAACGTGCTCGATTACAAGGGGTGAAGGCTTGCGCCGGGAAATGTAGATATTCCGTCAGTCGGGTCGAATGAGCGCGGTAGGTCGGTGCGGTGTTTGTGTCGAAATATAACGGCATAATTAAACTTCTAGTCCATTTTACTATATTTTCACTTATTTAAAATTATTTAAAAACTCAAAAACAGTGATTTATATTTTATGACTCTTTAACGTGACCCAAAATATTGCAATGGTTGAATAATGTGTTAAAATACTAAGTAGTGGCGGGAAACCGTTTTGATATCTCGCTTGACGTGTTGTGTTCTATGTGTACGTAGAGCGAGAGGAGCCGTCTGCCCTAGAGGGCGGCCGACATGCTGGATTTGTCGTGAATCGATATTTGGGAAACGTTGTAGAGCAGTAACCATGAGGTTCGAGGTCCAATAAAGGTACGACAGGTATTAATTTAAGTAATAGATGTCACTCGTCCACGCGTCCTACCTAATCAATCAGGAAATACCTATATTATGCTAAAGAACACTGTTTCACCAAACCCATGTTGGGCTCCAATAAGTGTTGCAACTAAAGTTTCTCCGTACAGTTTACTTTTTTTTTTAAAATATCATTGCTAGAGCATTCAAAGGAATATTTTGGAAATTTTCAAATTTATAGGAACTTATTCTTATAATTTTTTCCGACGCATTACTTATCATATAAATAATATAATTGGTATCATTTATAATTCATAATAATTGTATTATTAGGTATTAAGTTTCAGTAAATTAAAGCAATTGGTCAAATATTATTTTTTTTACATTTCAATAAATTATAACTCCTATATAATTCTAATAAATATTCAGGTACCTATACAACACATGAGTCCAAATTATAATAAATAAGTTATTATAAATGGACTGAGCTAACGGCTAACTGGGTAAGTTAAATGGACTAACTTAAGTACAGTAGTTGATAGCTTGATATGAGATTATTGGTGATGGTTTGATTGCTCCTAGTTGAAAACTCAGTTTTGGATGTTAGGTTTTGGGCAAATAGAGACTTTAGGTTTAAAATCAAGAAATTTTTCACGATGTTTGGAAATTTACCTAATATAGCAATGATAAATCAGAGCTTTATGGTGGCGGCTACGAATACGATCACCTCTTATATAGCTTGTGAGTGTCGTAAAAGACGACTAACTTATATCGACCTGGGCCAACTTCATCTAGGCAAAAGTTACATTGCCAAGGAGGGTTAACATCATGCAGAAGATCAATTATAAAATTATTGCCAAAACTTTTGTGATATGTATAATGGATATTGCGTCGACTTTAAGTAACTGGAATGAGAGCAAGATGATAATGGCAACGATAGTTCCGCCTCCTTGCATTACATAGTAACGATGAAATATGGTTCTGATAACTCTCTGCTCGAGTATAAAAAGGTCACGCTTCTTATTTATTTAATTAAAAAATAACTATCACTATGATGAAGGGAATTTGTGATTATTAATCATGCAGCATTTAGCTAACTTTTTAATTAATAATGATATATTTACGAAGTGCAACCAAGTTTAAAAAAAGCTGAAAAATATCAACAAATCGGATTTAAAAAAAGCTGTGTGGTAGCAACTACGAATACTACCAACCCTTACTTTACTCGTGGATGTCGTAAAAGACGACTAAGAGCCTTATAACGACCTGGGCCAACTATCTGATGCCGTTTGGTCAACAATCACATTCCCAAGAGGGTTGACGTCTGGCAGGCGGCTGATCATTAAACTATTGTCAATAACTTTTACAATATGTACTATGAAAGAAAAGTACATATTGTATCAACCCCAAGTAATTGGGATAAGAGTAGGAGAATGATGATGATGATTTACGAAGTGCAAAGCATCTTAACGGAAAGAATTAGATGCTTGTGGGTATGGTTAAAAACAGCAATAATCTAACAAATCCCTTATTGTGTCAGTAAATTATTTATGGAATTAAATGTCGATTGGCCTATGAAATGGCTTTAATCGGCCAAATTCACTGTAATACATACATACATACATACATATCATCACGCCATATCCCTTGCAGGGTAGGCAGAGAGAACAGAGTGCCAGAGAACTCTATCTCTGCATACTTCACTCGCTTCCTCAACATTCATAATTCTCTTCATACACGCTCGCCGGTTTCGGAGACTCTTGACTCCACCTTCTTTCAGTACATGACCGATCTGGTCTAGGTAGGTTAGTCTCGGTCTCCCTCGGTACCTACATCCTTCCACTTTCGCATTGTATATCTTCTTAACCAGGCGTTCGTTCGGCATTCTTTCCACATGTCCGAACCATCGGAGCATTCCCTTTCGCATCTTTACACCAATACTCTCTTTCATACCTACTCGCTCTCTTACGTCGTCGTTACGAATGCGGTCGATCAGCCTAACTCCACAGATTTTCCGCAGAGATCGCATTTCGACCGCATTAATTTTACTATCATACTCTTTTCTGCATACCCAACTCTCGCTTCCATACAGTAATGTTGGGACAAGCACTGCGTTATGTATTGCTACACGTGCCTTCTGGCTGAGGTGGTGGCTGCCGAGAAGTTGCCCCAACGCTCCGTTCACTCTATTGCCCGCATTCACTCTTCGCTCTATATCAGTGGTGTACCTTCCATCTCGGCTAAATCCACATCCAAGATATACAAATTCATCCACTTGCTCTAGTACATCATTACCTATTGTTACTCTTACATCTGTTCTGTTTTTATCTCTTTCAAAGACCATTATTTTGGTTTTGCTCACATTCACGCGTTGACCCCTTTTCTTACAATCTTCTGTCATTATGTTGACTAGGGTCTGCAGGTCAGTCGCTGACTGTGCCAGCAGGACTGCATCATCTGCATAAAGCAGAGCAGTGACCACTGAGTCGCCCATCTGGACTCCCACATTCATATCGTTCAACCTTTGGAGATATTTATCCAGATATATGATAAACAGCCTGGCTGACAGAACGCACCCCTGCTTAACGCCGATATTGACGTCAAACCAAGGCGACATTCCATCATCCAGCCGCACACAGGCTCTACAGCCCATGTAACTGGACTGCACAGCCTGTAGCAGTTTACCGCTAATACCATACTCCGGTAAAATGTCCCAAAGTTCCTTTCGTACAACCGTGTCAAATGCTCTCTCCAGATCCACAAAACTGCAGAAAACCCTCTGACCTAGAGCCAGATGCTTCTCCACAATGTTGCGCAGAGAGAACACTTGATCCATGCATCCCCTTCCACTCCTGAAACCTCCTTGTGTCTCACACAGTAAACCATCGGACACCATCCTCATTCTCCTTTCAATAATTTTTCCATACACTTTTGCTGCCAAACTGGTCAAGCTTATGGCTCTGTAATTTGCGCAGTCATAACGTGAACCCTTGTTTTTAAACAAAGGCACGATGACTGCGCTATTCCAGTCCCTGGGAACCATTCCCGAGCTCCAACATAAATTCAGGAGCAACAGGAACGCCTCCCAGACACAAGAGCCACCAAGCTTGATCATCTCGGCAGACACCATATCAATGCCCGCTGCCTTACCATTTTTCAAACTTCTTATCGCCCATTCAACTTCATCCATACTGATGCCATCGGAGGACGCCGTTGTCGAATGTTGATCTACTAAACCACATCCAACACCGGCGCCAACCGTAGCATCCGCATACATATCGCCAAAATATTCACTCCATCGGCTTAACACGTCTTGTGTTTGTGTAAGAATGTCTCCACCTTTAGACCTTATTTTATTCATTCTGAAGGCTGACCAACCACCCCGAGACTTCTTCACCTCCCTCCAAAAGAGTTTGGTGTTACCCTCAAAGTTTTTAGTCAGCCTATCTTCTGCACTCATACTTGCTCTATCACGTTTGTAATAAAAAAGATCGAAATAAAATCATAGAATAAATCATCATCATTTTGGAGGAGGCTCTTACACAGTATTATATGTGCCTAAGCGGTGGAAAGATGAAAACAATAAGGCCAACCTTTCAACCTTTTATGGATTAATTAGGAATATTTGAATCAGTACAACTTATGCCAATAACATACGCTAATAATTTCATGTTAATTCACGCATTTTAAGTCTGCTACGTCAACTAAAATTTTCAGTAACGACTAGCGTCGAGTTTGACTTCGTGCTTAAGCTAGCTCAGTGAGGATTAGATGTACAAATCAATGCGCTCTAAGAAATATCGAACCGACTAAATCTAAAACCAAACAACAAAGATTTTATGTACATTATTAAGGTTTCGTCGCAAAAGAATTGTTTATAAGTTACAATTTATAAGGGCTATGAATGTTGTAGAATAATAATATGTTTTGAATCAAACGGTACCTCAAAATGAAACGCAAAGGTAGAGAAATAAATTAAAGCACTAAACTACATGACTCCTTAATTATAAGGTAAGCATAACTACAGATATATTCACCCCGGATAGTACGTAAATACTGATTCTAAAGTAAGAACGAACTGGGCCACCGAAGTCAAAGATCGGGTACCGGTGGCCCGCTCGCACGGCGAAGAGAGGAGTTTGCAGGTTGGGTCCATGGGGTTGCGTGCCGCCTCTTCTGTCGCCCCGGACGTTTTTGTCGGAGCGCGACCACATCCATGGTCCACCTTGCGGTAAAAAAAAAAAAAGTAAGAACGAACTGATGTCGCCTAAAAGTCCCTTTTTTCAATATAATGATACTGTATATTTTTTGCATACTGATCTACAATAAGCGGTACTTCATGATCGAACAGGGACTAATGCTTTATATAGTATAAATCTGTGCATAAGGGGAATATTGCTTGCATTTCTGGGCAGGCGCACGCAAATACAAGCTGACCCACTTAACTCCTGCAACGCTCGCTTCGATTCGAGTCATCAATAATTCCAATTTCACAGACGGACTGGAGTTATTGGAACAGTGAAAAGACTTTAGGTTTTGTATGCTATCGACTATTTCATGGAAATGGTCATCATTTCTACCATTGTAACTATTTGGAATGAATCGCGCATTAAGTAAATTCTTATAATCTTTTAACGTTCAATTTTCTATGTATCTAGTAGGCGCGATGACGTGTTTTTCTTTAAACTGGTTTTAAATCTGATTTGTATATACAAACCAGATTTAAAGAAGTAGGTATATACTTTTAAGACGATTTAAAAAAATGGTACCTAATACAAATTTACAAACTACAAATTTGATTGTTAATTTAACAATTTTAATTTTGTTACCATGGAAGAATTAGGTACACAATAAAAAAATCTATTTAGTCTTCAAAGTTAACAGTTTCTTAACGGTCCTCCCGTTTCAAACATTTTTTTTTCTATGAAATACAAACGTCACAGAATCCGTAAAAATAGTCATATTTCAAATATGAAATACTCGCGTAAATATCAAAAAAACAGTTTATATACTTTTTCAATTTTGATTTAACAAATCTTAATTTTGGTACTGTTACAAGAGTGTTAAAACAAAAATAAAGCAAAAAACGAGTACTTTTAAAACAAATAAGTTACTTTTTACACAATATTATTTATATTCGAAACGAAAGCAGATACATGTTATGCGCCATGAAAAGACGGCTTGTTGGCACAACGTTATCTTTGCACTCTTACATGTGTACTGACTCAGGTGTGCTCCAATTCTTACCTATGAGAGCTTAAATCTAATTTATATCAGCTTTTTCTCTTAAATGTTTCTCACATTACCCTTATTTATATCTTTCAAGGTACCTGTAACGATAAAATAAATATAAGATACAAACATCAACGTCTTGACTCTATCACAACGGAATGCCAGAACGATTTCTAAAGAAAAAAATGTATGTATAAAAATTTTGAACTAACTAATCTCTCTAGAAGGTTTAACCAAACGGTTAAGCCAAATAACAGTAGCAGTTACAATTTTGTTGCCCTAGACAAATTCGCATTCATTTAGAGTTCAGATTTGCTTACAAAATATAAACGAAAATCGTTTACTTAATCGTTTACTTAAATATATTATGCTGTGATTACCAAGGTAGGGTAATTAATAAATTTTTTTTTAAGATAACACGCCGCACTAAGGGATAAATCCTTCTATCATGAGTGATTCCACAACCATACAATTAAAACACACAAATTACATCCAGACTGACCCCTCTTTTGTAAAATGCACAAATAATCGTGCGTGGAGATCAAACCCATAATATAAAGAACGAAAGGTCGCTATTTAAGACCACTCCGTCATTTGTGCAATCAAAGTTATGCTTGATGTTCTGGATAAATAATGTTGACTCTTTATTCTAATATTTGGATGAATGAAATTAATTTTTATAATACAATGAAAATGCTGGCCCGAAATTTTGCCACCGCAATATTCGGGTTGCCCGGCCTTATAGTGGACTTTGAGTCAAGTCAGGGCTTTGGCTGACCTCAATAATCGACACCATTAGGGCAATCTTGTAATAAATTGAAACTGAATTTTCTATAAAATGAATTTAAATGATTAATTGACTAAACTTGGTAAGCAAAATATTGCTTTTGTAGTCCCGATATAATAGCATAGGTATTATCTAAATTTGCAAAATCATTGCAAACTAGGATTATGCAAAAATTGGCATTGTAATTTTATTGGTAAAGTAAAAAAAAAATAAGTGCTTAATTTCGTAAACTAATAAGTTAATTTGTAAAACTCATTTCTTAATTCAATAAATTAGAAAAATCAAAAGGTTTTCAAAAAACAAATCAATGTTATCGATTTTTCTCCATTAAAATAATAAGACATGACGCTATGAACGTAATCAAATAGAGAATGTTGATGTAACTAAATCGTTTCGTTTCTATGATTTGTTATTCTGCAACGTGTAAACGCGACACGTTGTCCTGGCTCGTTACTGAAGCGACGACGTAGGTCCGAAAACTTGCCCTAGACAAGACCTCGGCTGGTTGGACCGAGTTTCAGTCTGCCATCCACAATGAGGCATGGCACATGCTAAGGGACGTCGCATAATGAAGAAATCATAAAAAACGGTAATCCGCTGGACGGGTCAGCGAATTTAACGGCCAGTGTGAGCACCAGGCCGCCTTTCATCCACCTGAAAGAGACTTGAATAGATAATGGTTCCGCTACATCCCATGTAGCGGAACCATTATCTATTCAAGTCTCTTTTATAAATACGTTGTTTTATGATGCCGATAAGATTATCACTAGACCGGTTTTTTATAATTTAGTTGGACCAATGATAATTATTTATACGAAAATTTTAAGCAAAAATTTTATTGTTAAAGTTATAAATATGTTTTGAAATATTCCGAACAAAACAATGATGAGACTTATGATTTGGACCTTCTTCTTTACCCTAATTCCCGAAAATCAATTTGAGCTGACATTTTGTTTGTCTTCCCACGTTGTTTAATATTGTATAAGAATCAATATCGCGGGTAGGGGTTAACCATCGCGCAGTTTTAATAAATATAAAGCTTGAGTACGTATAACCTTTACAAGATTAATCCTGAGTATACTATAGAAAATAAACTTATTTTTTCATTAAAATATTAAAATTAATGCGGTAAGTAAAAATAGTAAAATTAATGCGGTCGAAATGCGATCTCTGCGGAAAATCTGTGGAGTTAGGCTGACCGACCGCATTCGTAACGACGACGTAAGAGAGCGAGTAGGTATGAAAGAGAGTATTGGTGTAAAGATGCGAAAGGGAATGCTCCGATGGTTCGGACATGTGGAAAGAATGCCGAACGAACGCCTGGTTAAGAAGATATACAATGCGAAAGTGGAAGGATGTAGGTACCGAGGGAGACCGAGACTAACCTACCTAGACCAGATCGGTCATGTACTGAAGGAAGGTGGAGTCAAGAGTCTCCGAAACCGGCGAGCGTGTATGAAGAGAATTGTGAATGTTGAGGAAGCGAGTGAAGTATGCAGAGATAGAGTTCTCTGGCACTCTGTTCTCTCTGCCTACCCGGCAAGGGATATGGCGTGATGATATGTATGTATGTATTTAAAGATACTACTAAAATATATTACGTAGTGTTTTTTTTCTCTGTACTAATCAGTGGTTAGTTAGTTTAAGGTCTTAGAGCAAAATTTATACCACATATTTATAATTTCATAATTCACCAAGTAATTGTGATAAAAGCAGGGCAATTATTTATAATTACATAATAGAAATTTATTAGAAAAAAAAAACGGATAATGATAATATTTTATTTTCTATATTTTTATTTAAAATGGCGTCCCATTTTTAATGGCATGCATTTAATGACTATGTGTATATTTTTAATATAGAACTGAAATTATAACAGCAGTTTGACCAACCTAATATAAGTGCGATTAATTAATTATCCAAAATAATTATTGTACCAAAAAGATATAATTTTAAACATGTTCTTATTGAGATACCTAGTGATAAATGCAAAAGAATTATTTTAAAGTTACTAGATTTATTGTTTTAATAAATGACGTAACAAAAGAATAGTTTGTCCAATTCAATTGCGTTTAACAGAATAGCTTTCGTGGCTTTTATTGATGATAGCGATTACAATTTCGTGTTGAAACCATATAATTATTACGGTATTATTTCATCGTAGATATTCATTATAGTTGAAAATATATATTTACAAGTATAGTAGATATTTATAGGTATTTTGTAATGCAGATGCTTTTTTATTAATTTCGTAACATGTAGATAATTAATACTAGGGATGTTGCGTATATATTATTATTTTGGATCTGGATACGTATAGTACGAGTAAAAATAATATATATACGAATATAAAAATAATATATCAGATAATATTACAGACATGAAATTATTTCAGATTGAAATGAAACTATTTCTACGGATTTTATCGCATTTGTATTTGATTTTGTGATTTCCCGACGTTTAGAACACTTTACAGTGTTCATGGTCACGGGAGAACTCCTGGCTCTCCTAGAATCCGTAAAAATAGTTTTATTTCAAATGTGTAATATTCGCGTAAACATCAGAAATCATTTATTCAGATTATTCGAAAGTTTCGGTTAGTTTTAGTTATAGATATTGGATTTAAGGCAATTTTAAATGAGAAATGTTAGGCTTGGAGATTATGATATTATGCCTCCTTTGGACAGGCTACGTTTAGGCTATCAGTTCAGCCGATTGAAAGAAAATCTGTTGCAATGCGCTGGTATATAAACTGACCCCATCCGAAATTGTTTGAAAGTCTTACATCACATATAGTATATCAGATAGACGTTTATTTCGTATATCCGATCATTTTGGACACAATTATAGAACCCCATAACATCGCTACTCAGTACGATGACATTTTAGAAAGATTTTTAATTAAAAAATGTGAGCCTATTGTCCAAAATCCTCTTACCCTTTATACGCAGTTTTCACCCAGTTTGGAACTTTCGAGTACTTTCGCCTTGATAATAAACAATGAAATCTGGCTGGCTAAAATACCATAGCTTAATCTTTCTATTAACACTGATAGGTCTGAGAATAAATTCTTTATATAGTTGTTCTAGTTTCTTCCATTACATTTATCATGTTTTATAATTTTTTTTTATTGCTTATGGTAGCAAACGAGCAAGCAGCACACCTTTTTTTTTTTTTACCTTATGGAAACGCATTTACGCGCTAACCCCTTCCCGCCGATGTCGTGACGGGAGGGAGTGTGGGACTCGCCGGCCCGCTAGTCCAACCGGCATACCCACTAAAATCACAGCGGTCCCCTTCCACGCTTTTACGGGACGCCGGAGAGATCGTCTACTGACATTCAATCCCCGACGCCCCAACGCTTGGCCTTCTGGCCACGCCCAATCGGTCCTCAAGGCGGTGGGAGGAGATGCGCATAACGGCGCCTCCCCCTACCCAGCCGCCGGCGTCGGAGCGATTCAGCGGGCGCAAGACTCTCGCGTTCTCGCTCTGCAGCCTCCTTTCTCTCCATAACGGCCTCACAGAAAGAAGTCATCGACTCCCAGCACCTGTCGCTGTCAAGCGTCTTTGAGATGATGGTCGACAGCGGCAGGTCTCCTCCAACGACCGACGTCAGGACGTAGCGCTGGGGCCCTCAGGCGGGGCATACCTCCAGAGTGTGACGCGCATCATCTACTGGCGCGCCACACTCGTGACATCCTGGGGCCCCTTCTCTTCCAATTATATGCAGGTACTTACCGAAGACCCCGTGTCCGGTAAGCACCTGCACCACCCTGAAGGTTAGGCTGCCGTGCCCCCTACTAATCCAGCGGTGGAGATGCGGCGCGACCACCTCCACAGTCCCCCGCCCTGCTACGGGGGACTCCAGATCCTCCCGCTACCGCCGGATGACTCCCCTTCGGGCCACTTCCAAAGCTCTGCCCAGTCTCCTTGCGGAGGAGCAAGCAGCACACCTGATGTTAAGTGTCACTGCCGCCCATGGACCCTTTGCAATATCAACAGTATAGCTTACGCCGCTGCCTACCAATAAAATCCCTAAACCCACCCAGTTGGGCTTCTGGCTCTCTCGCTCACCGAACGAAACGCAATAACACTCGGTCGGCCTTCTGCGAGAGTGTGGTACTACCCCGAACAGATCGGCCCGCGGCTGTAGACAGAGAACTGTCAACAGCATGGTCCTACCACTATTTAAAACACGAATTAATAATTAAAGGTTAAATGATTAAATATTGAAAAAAACTAATTAATAATATGTGAAACATTATTATGAGTTGTTCTCAATTTATTTTTGGATTTATCAAGCACGGGTGTTTTCAAGTTGATTTTCACTGTACTTAGTTTTAAAAGTATCTGTAATTCTAGGCATTATCCTTATTATAACGATAACTAGATATATAACTAAAGGTTTTACCTACATACACTTAAACTATATTTTCGTTTGTTATGGCGTACTAAAGTCTAAACTATAATCTATTGCCACCCCTTAATTTTTCGAGGACGCAAACAGATCACATCTCTTACAACAGAAGGAAAACTGAGATAAGTTACGTGGATAATATAAAGTAGGGGAAGTTCGGGTAAAGTGGTCACCCTAAGCTTTGAATCACTGTCAGTTTTGTAAATATGTACCTATCATAATTTTTACGTTATGTTATCAATTTAAATATTCTTATTTATTTAGTTTTATCGTCATATTGTTATTTAAACTTTTATCAATATAGATATAAATTTACTTGCACCCAAAGGCAATATTGGAAATTGACCACTTTACCAACCCAGGTCGGGTAAAGTGGTCTACATAAATCAAAAGTAAGGGTAAAGGGCCTAGACTGAATAAAAAAATATTATTAAGTTAGACATAAGGTTTTATTACAGTTTCACATAGAAACTTTAAAATCTAGTATTAAAATCACAGTTTTCAATCACAGAGAATTATGAATGTTGAGGAAGCGAGTGAAGTATGCAAAGATAGAGTTCTCTAGCACTCTGTTCTCTCTACCTACCCTGCAAGGGATATGGCGTGATGATATGTATGTATGTATGTAGTTTTCAATAATAATAATAATATGAGCATAGGTACTAAATCATTCTCTGGGCTCCGCAATGTCAGTTCTGGGTGCCGTTTTCTTAAAGCAGTAGTCCATGTCTTGCTAGCTATTTCAGTATCTCTGTTAAAATCATGTTTTATCTTATTACGTTCAGCCAGCTTCAAAGTAAAGCCAATTTTCTAACATCCTTCAAAGTCATTCCATAAAATCGCTTTTCAAGTTCTAAAATGTGTTGCACCAATTCTCGTTCTTGTCCTAGACTAAAAACTAGACGTCGAGATCCCAAAACTTTTATACTTTCAACAGCATCTTGGTTTGTTCCTTTTACTCGTCGTTTGAGAGTCGATCGAGGTACATAACATATTTTGCTAGCTTTGAGAAAGCCCATTTTCTCATTCCCTACAGCTATTATAGCTGCTTCCATCGGGTCACATGTCTGCTGCTGAGACTTTCGCTTATAAGTATTTGGCATTGGTAAGTATCTAAAAAAATAAAAATAAATGTTTCTATTAACAGACAAATATGAATCTTTGAGACGGGTAATGTAGGTCACATTACCCGTCTCCGGGTACCGGGTCACTTTACCCACCTACAGGCTAGGCCACTTTACCCGAAACGGAACATAGTGTAAAAAAAAGAATTAAAATGACAAATGAGGTTATAATATTTTTTCTTTGCCGTGAATAAGTAGTTTATTAGATGAACTAAAACGGTAGATAGCATTAATATCAATTTCCAGTGATCACAATAACTTTATATAATGTTTAAAATACTCACCTTAGATCAGAAACCACAAAAAACACATTTTCACAATAAAATCTTTCCTCGCGACTTGACCATGCTAACGTATACTGAAGCAATATGACGTCGGTCAACGAATTGTATCCGTGCATTGTCAACAGATGGTGCCTATTTATTCCATTAATATAAACGATGACCACTTTACCCACCTGGGCCACTTTACCGAACCTTCCCCTATATCAACTCATCAGACCAGGGTGATTTAATAAATTTAACTCCTCACTTTGCAGCAAGTTAAGTCTAGCCTTAAAACGTATATGAGCCAAGATGATGGATACGTATATGAGCCAGGATGATGGTTGATGGCGATGAAAGAATTGTCATTTCTTATTCATTATTTTTAGAGTCGGCGGACCAACTGGGTGGGTTTGGGGTTTGTGTCGGTATGCAGCGTTATTGCAAAGGTCCATGGGCGGCAGTAACACTTACCATCAGGTGTGCTTCTGCTTGTGAAAATCATAATGTTTATTGAATACTTATTTAATGATATATTTATAAATTTTACTACGTGCATTCTCCTTTTTTTTATTGGCAATTAACTATTGTATTAATACTCAGAGCCCTTTCTTACCAGTGACGAGTTACAATTTTCTTCACAAATTATCAGATTGTTCCCCCCTATTTAGTTTCTTCAAATTAGTCATTGTCCGTCAAATTAATTGTCGCTTTCAACGGTGCCTACAAAATTTTGATGCCAAATTAAAACATTTGTAAAGCACTTTTATATCATATTCACCACACCATTTTGAATTTGAATATATACATCTATTCATCCATCGGGTACTCAAAATGATTGACCACCACCATGCTCTCTGACCAGCGTGTATTAATTAGTATGCTACTTTTTGCTTCCATTGTAAAAGACATGCCCAATGTCATGTTGCTGTGTGATAGCGGCTACGAATACTGCCAACCCTGACTTTGCTCGTGGGTTTCGTAAAAGACGACTAAGAGCTTTATAACGACCTAGGCCAACTCCATCTGATGGCGTTTGGTCAACAATTACATTCCCAAGTAGGCTTGACGTCTGGCAGGCGGCCGATCATGAAACTATTGCCAAAAACATTTACAATATATACTATGTAAGAAGAGTATATATTGTATCGACCCCAAGTAATTGGGATAAGAGTAGAAGAATGATGATGATGAATGATTTGAAAGACACGCCCAATATTGGGACGTATATAGTACACTTAAGAATTCGTCGGAAGTAAAATACAAATCAAATTACTAAAATATTTACGTTAAATTCTTAGCTATGTTTCCCGAAATATTATTCCAATCGAAAAAGTTTTATCGCAGATTAAATCTGTATTGATTTCAAAGAATCTACCATAATGAAATATAACTCGATTTGAAGCAGATATCATGATAATTAATTTTCCGTTAAAACGGAACGCCTGAGCTGAAGTATTATTTTGCAATCTGTGTTTACTGTTTACATATATTTTGCAAAATCAAATCAGTTATACTGGGCTTTTTATGTAAAAAAGGTGCTGTTTGAAATAATTTTTGTTAGAGACAAATGGAAATGCAATTGCTAGGTGTACCGTGAAGTTTTTTTACCTTGACCGTTTTATGGTTTTATGATGATGTCTACACGAGACTCTGGAAAGACCGCTCTTTGATTGGAGATTGAACTATTGTACTGCATTTTATTTAGCCTGAAACTTAAAGCCAAATGAAGTTGCGCAAATCCAAAGATTAATTCCATTAACATCATGTCTGCAGTGTCACAGAGTATAGTGAATACAGACCTATTATAGAAGAATCAAACCCATGAGAAGTGCACGAACTGTGAAAATTGAGTGAAAACACAATTACCTTTTTAATTGTTCATATTCATTTAGAAGGTTATTGACATGTTGTGTGTGTGTGTGTGTGTGTGTGTGTGCATGCGTGTGTGCGTGCGTGCGTGCATGCGTGACTGAGCGTGCGCTTTAGATTTAATAAATCATATTTTATTATCCAATATACCTAATATGTATGTTATTAATGCAGGCGACGCATTTCTAAATATCAAAAAAATACCCTGAAAAGCTCTCTAGAAACACCATTAAAAAGTTTTTAACTAAATCTAATATCCACTCGTTAGAGACTCTCAGTTAGTTATAAAGTTTGTTATGAAATAAAGGAAAGGTTTATAAAACTCACTGAACTGTCATTTATAACACATTCGGTACAAAAACAATTTACCTATTATATTTCACGGAAAGTATTGGGAGTTAGGTTAATTGGCCTCGAACAATGGATGCTTGCTGAAGGATAGTAATTCAACTAAAAGACTATTTAAGGTAGTGAATGGTTAATTTGAGTATTCCGAGTAAACGAATCACCCCGGAATGATTAACTAAAATGGTACTTGAGCGACTGTGTTATAAATGAATTAACCAATACAGTGATATTTCGATGACTTTAGATATTTCGTAAATCTGAAGGCATGTGTTTTAAATTAACTTTATCTCGTATTTAAACACTCTCCGTGTGGTGACGGAATAGATATAATTCACCTTTGATGTTAAGAGACGACTTAGGGATATAAAACGCATAACATTTATGCAAGAGAAGAAAAACGCGAAACGAAACCCTATAATGACACGTCTGACCAGCGTGATATAGTAGGTTAATTTCCTTCCCATTGTAGAGGCCCCTCTACCGCAATAGTGGGACACATATTATCGTAAAAGATGCATTCTCGAGAAATATCGTCTTCGACTAACTATTATTTTTGCAAACTAGCTAGTTTGTCCTTACTTTGTTATCATCATGCTGCTGCTATTATCCACATTATTTGAGGTCGACGCGATATATGCTTTAATCATACATATGTACAAAAGTTGCCTGACATTAACCCCCCTTCAGAATGTAATTGTTGACCAGACGTCATCATTGGAGTTGCCTTAGGTCGATGACAAGTATGTTCTAAGTATTAAATGTTATATATGACCATGCGAGGGCACTTAGATATGTCTGTCAGTCAGTCAGTTTTAACATTTTATATTAATTCAATAAACTACCACCGAATCGAAACGTGACCCCCACTGAGAAGATCCGGCAAGAAACTCAGCGGGTTTGTCTATTACTATTATTTCTTTATTGTTTTACATGCTTTGTAAGAATTACCTTAAGTGTGATGCCCTTCGAACCCCGATGTACTCGTACTATAAAGTTCAAATACAATGGAAAAGACCATGACTGTACCGGATCCTACAAGCGGCACCCGATCACGAGTTAAATGTAGATGCAGGCCTCCTAATCTTGTCAAATTACTATGTCCAATTCACTTTTGCTAAATATTCGATATCAAACCGCACCCTTCTTTACTGCCATCCTCTTGTAACTGTGTTATTTTTTGGATATGTTGTTATTTTTCGGAGTGCACTATATATTCGCTTCATAGTCATTTATTGATATAGTAAGGTGACTGCTGTATTAGGAGAGATAGTGGAGATGCTCAGAAAACACATTTTTATACTTACATTTTTTTACACCATATTGAATCGGCACTTGACTTTTATTTGGTCAATTTATTACGTTATCGCGCAAAGAATACTGAACGAATATCAAGGACGTTTTGTAAGATTACGTCTGAAAATTGGTCCCCGAAGTATAATATAGAAAAAATTGTGTCAATAAATTCAATAGACTTGGTGATTCAGATTGAGTGATCGTGACATATAAATCTTTTTTAATCAGAAATTTAAGTAAACATGGATGTATTTTATAGATTGCTATGGTGGGCGTCATAATCTAGCCGATTTTAGGGGTTCAATTCCCTATAAACATAGTCATAAAATAATTAAGTTTCTATGAGATAGTAAATATAACATATATTTAGTATCTCATAGAAACTTAATTATTTTATGACTTCGTAAAAGATTTTACTTCTTTAAGAAGTTAAACTCTTCGAATTAAAAGGAACACTCAACGATGGTCTCAAAATCTATTACCAAAACGTTTCGAAAATAATGTCTTTCATTTCACATCCATAAACAGAAGAATATATAGAGAAGAATATGTAAGTAAATACAAAGCTATAAAAACGTTCAATGAAATTTGATAGATAAGCATGTTTTAAGTCGCAAGCGTCGTAAGAGCCATTCAAAAACTTTTAGCTGTAAATAATAATAAAATAATATTATAAATAGCAGAAGATAAACCGAGGACAGAAGACTCAACGGAATCAAGTGCATTTTAAAATGCAGATAGACCTTATATACGGGCTTATGACATTTTCTTTCATTTTTATACATTCAAGTTCGAGTATTGGATTAGTCTCCAACATCGGCCTACATAAAGAACAGATGAAAATTTGCATACTAAACGCTAGTTAGTCAGATCGATATAGAGATAAATTTCAGGATTTTATCTTTCCCAAGTATATTATCTTTTTACATCCTTGAGTCGTCTAACAGAAAAATAGAAGAAATTATCCTTAGCCTAACACTACGCGAATATTTAACACATAGGCTAACCTATATTCAGGTGAAATTTGTTGAATGTTAGTATTTCACTCGAGCAAAATGCGGCTATAACTAAATAGTTAACTATATTTTGCCCATATATTTCCCATAGTTGAATAGGGGTTTCTTTCTCTACGGTATTAAAATTCACTAGTAGTTAATAAAATGGTCAAAAATAGATAAAATATTGAGTGTGGTGGCGCGAGTATCAGTGCGCAGCTGTTTCAGGGTTTACGTTGGAGCGGGTGTTATTCTTAGAGACAATCAATACAAGCGTCTGCATATTTAAATCAGCAGCGAGGTGAACGGCTGTGGCTGGATGATGGCTACATATGTTCACATATCGTTACACATCTATTTTTGATATTTATGATTATTAGAGAAATAATTAAATTATTTTTTTAATCCATCCATTAGCCGACAGCCACTGCTGCATATAGGTTTTGGCCTCTTGATAAGGTAGCTCTATGCCATAAGCTCCAGGTTCAGCAGGCGAGTTGGAATTTGCAGTTAATGTTATGATATACAGCGCTCCTGCTCACTTTCCTGATTTTCCTCCGGACGACTCCACGAAAAAAAGGGGTGACGACACAATGATTATAAGAATAGGGTTAAAATTAATAACTTGAAACTGCCTATAAAACCTTTTCAAGTAAATGATCGCTGTCTGTACATGGAAGATATATGAGAAAAAATATTACTGGGACCTTTATCAACACGAATAGAAACCAAAACAATGATTGTTAAAATTTTTGTCTATTTATCTGTTTGTCTGTGCGTTTGTGCACGCTAATCTCAGAAACGGCTTATCCGATTTAGACGCGGTTTTCGCTAATATATTGTGATAAGCTTCACTTAACATTCTATTTCATCTCAATTGGTTTATAAATAAAAAAGTTATGTCAATTTAAAAAATGTTCGGAGAAAAAAATCTTTATCGATTCTGTTCAAATCAAGTACAAATTATCTTCAGTAAAAATAAATAAACACGTATTTCAGCATTTGTTAATTTTCACCCTCTGGGGATGTAAATTAGGCCTGCGAAGCAGGTTGGACAACTTATTAAGTCATTAGCGCCAAGTCGATATTATTGAAGCTGGCAACTTGAAATTTTGACAGTGGTTTCTTTCTATGACGTAGAGATTTACTAAGAAAGGATTTTACGAAATTATACCCCTAAGGTGGTGGAATAGAGTGGCAAAGTTTGTATGGGGAGAAAAAAAATCATTATCGATTCAAATTACGAGTCGAATCAAATATTCTATGGTAATATCCGGCATTTGTCAATTTTCACCCTCTGGTTGTATAAATTAGGCCCGTGAAGCGGGTTGAACGATTCATTACCGCCAAACCGAAACTATTAAAGCTAGAAACATTAAATTTTGACGCACGTTTCTTTTTATGACATAGAGATTCAATATGAAAGGATTTTATGAATTCCGCCCCTAAGGGGATGTAACAAAGTGGCAAAGTGTGTATGGGGAGAATATTTCCTTATCGATTCTTTTTAAATCACGTATAAATATTCTTCGGTAAAAATAAATAAACACGTATTTCTCTCTCCCTCTCCATCAACCCCGCACCAGTGCCGTCGTGGCGCCCAGTGCCGGCGTGAGAGCTCATACACTACACATAGTAGACGGCAATAGGTTCTTGCCTAAGGGTTTAAGGCACAGGTTAAGTTTAACTTCAAAAATGTTCACTCTATAACTCAAATAATAAATCATATCTAACGAGGTCGCAACTCTGCTGGTGAAACAAAATAGTCAAATAAAGGGTGGCAATAATTACATTTTTATCTCATGGTCATACCGTAAATAGTAAAGGCAATATAATTTGTAGAATGAATAGAACTTTGAACAACCTTTTCCTTTAGTGACCGGCTATGGTATATAGACACACCGCACCCAATCCGTCTGAGGTGACGCGTGACCCCATAGCGCGCCGTACACGTACATCTACGCCGTGCGGGTGGGCCACCGCAACCGGGTATCATCTCGAGTCGAAGCCCTCATGCAGTGAACCTCAATACAGGTACTCACGCTTGCGCCTCCCAAAGCACCGACGGTAGAGCGTGTCAACGTAAAGTATTTTCTCTCGGACCCACCATATTTCCTAATTCCGTTAGACAACTAACTCGCAGAAGGCGGCGACCGCATCCCAGTTTCTGACACTCTTAATCATCGTCCTGGCGACAAACACCTTGCGTTGCTTTTTCTATTTAACTCTGAATATATATATATATATATATATATATATATATATATATATATATATATCGATACTAATGTTTTAATATATAAAATATTATAAAAGTCATCGCAAAGCCTTATAAAAATAGCAATATGTTCTTATAAAGATCAGGAAATTAATCGCAAATGAAACAGAGTAACAGATTTTGTGTGTGACAAAAAGGATACGAAGAAAGATGCCTACATAGAAGTAGGGGCTAAAGGTTTTATCTTAAAATATATCTTTGCGTTTTGTGGAGACAAGCTGGTAATAAGTCTATAGATTTAAGGATGAATTCTGCACAATTAACTCTGAAAACTAAGGATATTGATGTCGATGTTTTTTTAGTTTCCGTCTGATGAGTCTTGTCTTTTAAGATGATTACGATTTTCAGTATATTGAAGATTCATTATCTGTCAGTAAACCAACTTCTCTCTTCTATTATAGATTTATAGAGTCACTGTAACACTGATAAAATATTTTTGGCGGCATATAAAAACTCTCGTAAAGCACTGTTATTTCATATTCACTATAGTTAAGCACTTTATTTGGGTTAAATTTACATAAAAGAATAAAATGTAATATCACACAGCATTTTCATTGCTACCAAAGTTCAATCTTGCTTTTAACACGCGCTTTACAAATTCTTCTTAATATTTAACATCAATGAGGCTAAAGAAATAAAAAATACACATAAAAAAATAAACAGTAGCCAAATAAACCAGGGCGAGTACGCCACAGAATTCGTTATCTGAAAACAGACGAGAAAATATTACGTTTTGCCCCAAAAGCAAATACATATGCGAGAGAGTACATGAATTTATTGATACGGCTTTGTGTAACAACACCGTAAAGATTGAAACAATGTGTCCTGCCGGTCTGATAAGTTAATGTTCCCACATTAAATCAATACAAATAGTGGTTCAGTAAAAGTCGGAAGTATCGGCTTATCTAAATGATTTATTTAGTGATTTTCTAACAGAGCTTTCTTCGTCATAAAGCTAATAATAAATCAGCCCCATTATGTTACAACAGCTTTTGTAACATAAGAGCCTATTTTACAATAGGCTATGGTGTCACCGCGTCCAATCCGTCTAGACCCATAGAACGGACTCCAACAACTTCTGTTGTTGAAGCGTCATCCTCGCGTGGTTACTCGTATTTCCTCTCTCCTGGGGTGATGGACTAAACCTCGGTCCAATTACCCGCAGTATAAGAGTCCTAAAGTAGATTAAAAGTTTTATATTTTTTTAAAGTCTAACGTTCGCTCAGTGCTGACCACAAGCATCCTCCAGATTAGGAAGTATATTTACGTATTATAACAAGCTACCTTTTTTTTTTGTGTGCAAACTATGGCGTGGACACACATCGTCCTCGTTCGGGGCGGCGGAATGGCGTCCTGTGGCCCCATAACCTATCGTATTCTCTCCTCATCGCCATTAGGCTGGTTACTGGTACTGCTTCTTTGACATCCGTGGCCAGCCCGGCAGGTTACCCTTTCGGGTACTATCCCCGTCGACGCCCCAGCCTACGGTCAGGATGTCAACCTCACGCGATCAGACTCTCTGCGGGTGATGGACTATTCCCCGGTCCCGTCACCCGGTTATATATACTTATATATATAACAAACTGCCTAGATATTTTATTATTATATGATTTAATATCGAATTTGTGTTCTCTTGCAGTGATATTATCTGCTGACGTCCCGTAGTCGTTTCTTACGATATATACAAGGAAAAACTTGCAACACTGTATTATTAATCCATTTCTACATGGATAAAAAAAAATATAATGAGATAAGGTAGGAAGGAAACTTGATGTAATAAAAAATAAAGGAAGAAGAAATAATTATTATACAGTTGTAATATAGTGTTTATACTTATATTTATAATACATTAGCTGCCCGCTTAACAACAGTGCTACAGTTTTAGTGATTTTTAGGACAACTTTACAGGCGTAAGTATAATAATGTACGAATTTTCGTAACAATGAAATAGATTATTTAGAAACACATAGGGAATATATGTCCAGTTTTTTTGAAGTGAAAACTTCTTTAGGTGCGTTGAGCGTTTTTGGAGGGGAAAAACTTATAGGTTCGCGTCACCGACATGCTAATGCTAATAATATATCTATAGCTATGTGAAAACTTCTTTAGGCGCGTTGAGCGTTTTTTATTTAAGTGGTTTTATAGTTTGGATGTTATTGTAATCGTTTAATTAAAGGATTACTGTTCAATATAAAAGTGAGTATTGAACATTTTAATGTTTTTATATAGATAAATGAATAATGAAAATAAAGAATTTATTTTCAAATATTTTCAATATTCATATCAATATTTGCATTTAAAAGTATTTAAAGTTATAAAATTCTAATTTTTATATAAAAATTAAGTATATAAAGTTCTAATTTTTATATAAAAATTAGAAAATTATTACATACATACATACATACATATCATCACGCCATATCCCTTGCAGGGTAGGCAGAGAGAACAGAGTGCCAGAGAACTCTATCTCTGCATACTTCACTCGCTTCCTCAACATTCATAATTCTCTTCATACACGCTCGCCGGTTTCGGAGACTCTTGACTTCACCTTCCTTCAGTACATGACCGATCTGGTCTAGGTAGGTTAGTCTCGGTCTCCCTCGATACCTACATCCTTCCACTTTCGCATTGTATATCTTCTTAACCAGGCGTTCGTTCGGCATTCTTTCCACATGTCCGAACCATCGGAGCATTCCCTTTCGCATCTTTACACCAATACTCTCTTTCATACCTACTCGCTCTCTTACGTCGTCGTTACGAATGCGGTCGGTCAGCCTAACTCCACAGATTTTCCGCAGAGATCGCATTTCGACCGCATTAATTTTACTATCATACTCTTTTCTGCATACCCAACTCTCGCTTCCATACAGTAATGTTGGGACAAGCACTGCGTTATGTATTGCTACACGTGCCTTCTGGCTGAGGTGGTGGCTGCCGAAAAGTTGCCCCAACGCTCGCTCATGCGGGAAATAGAGTGAACGCACTCTATTTCCCGCATTCACTCTTCGCTCTATATCAGTGGTGTACCTTCCATCTCGGCTAAATCCACATCCAAGATATACAAATTCATCCACTTGCTCTAGTACATCATTACCTATTGTTACTCTTACATCTGTTCTGGTTTTATCTCTTTCAAAGACCATTATTTTGGTTTTGCTCACATTCACGCGTAGACCCCTTTTCTTACAATCTTCTGTCATTGTGTCGACTAGGGTCTGCAGGTCAGTCGCTGACTGTGCCAGCAGGACTGCATCATCTGCATAAAGCAGAGCAGTGACCACTGAGTCGCCCATCTGGACTCCCACATTCATATCGTTCAACCTTTGAAGACATTTATCCAGATATATGATAAACAGCCTGGCTGACAGAACGCACCCCTGCTTAACGCCGATATTGACGTCAAACCAAGGCGACATTCCATCATCCAGCCGCACACAGGCTCTACAGCCCATGTAACTGGACTGCACAGCCTGTAGCAGTTTACCGTTAATACCATACTCCGGTAAAATGTCCCAAAGTTCCTTTCGTACAACCGTGTCAAATGCTCTCTCCAGATCCACAAAACTGCAGAAAACCCTCTGACCTAGAGCCAGATGCTTCTCCACAATGTTGCGCAGAGAGAACACTTGATCCATGCATCCCCTTCCACTCCTGAAACCTCCTTGTGTCTCACACAGTAAACCATCGGACACCATCCTCATTCTCCTTTCAATAACTATTAATTAATTAATAATAATTAAATAATTATTAATCAAATTATTATTATTTCAATTAGTCTTAAGTTAATAGTTTTCACTTCTATCGGCAGTCCCCATGACTGCCTGTTTTTTTATTTGGCGGCGGACTATGGAATGGTCACGCCTCGCTAAATCTGCCCGGGGCGACAGAAGCGGCGCACGACCCCATAGACCCGCCCTACAAGTACCTCTCCACGCCGTGCGAGCGGGCCACCGGAACCCAGTCTTTGTCTACGGTGGCCAATATATGTACAGTAAGGTTTATTTTGAAGAAGTAATTACTAGCTGCCTGTACTTTGCCGATTACTTAGTTCGAATTATGTAGTTAACGATTGTTTAACTTATTTCCTCACTTATAACCATCTTTTTCATAAAAAAAAAACCTTGATTGTTGTGCAATCATCATCTCAGCTAATGTACATCCCATTGCTGGGCTCGAGTCTATTCCACATTGGGAGGGCTAATTTAGCTACTATACCGTGTTAATCAGACGGGTTGGTTTAGAGTTTGATTTTGATATTCTTGCATATACGTTAGCTGCCTATTTTTTATTTACTTACGAACAAAATAAAGGGTGGCGAAATGTATTGTTACGTTATGGTTTCAGCTTTTAATGTGGTTATAGATGATGAATTAAATTACGTACCCTTAAGTGCATATCTAATACAATTGATTTCAATAGATAATTATTTATAGTGTATGCTGTCAGCTGCTACCTAAATCAATAAATATTTTAGCATCTAAAGGCAATCGCTATAAGCGGTAAAACAATCCATTATATCTCTTCACGCATAAGATTTTTTTTACTTATAATCCTGTACGGTGTATATTATAGCGTGGTCCCCGGCATTTTTTTACCAACTTGCTATGCGATTTTTCGGGGCGCCGTTTACTCTTTTTTGATTTATGCCGATTGAAGGCTCATCCAGTGCTTCGTGCTGAAGACGTATATATGGAAATGATTCGTTCGATGACTATACTTTGTACCCGTGTGGGCGACGTCCGTAACCATCTCACTCAGAACCCTCTAGAGGCGTCCACAGCGGGCTATAGTGGTCAGCGCCATGAGCGAATAATTCACCTCGGTGACCGATGCAACGATCCGTCGACGTCATTGCTTGCATCGACGTCATTTGTTGAGCAATTCGACTGGAGTGGCCTCGGTTCGATGTTCGGACAATGTAGGTTCTTCGACCTGTGCTAGTTGAGTGGATGGAGCGGCAGTACGAGATCCATGATTTCTGGCTAGTGCAGATATATTGAGGCATGGTTACTTCGGCAAGTGCCAAGTACATACGCTCGCGAGGAGGAAGTGGCCACCGTCTGTCTATCTACCATTGCAATTGTGATAAGGACGCAGCGCAGCATACGCTAGAAGTCAGTATGGGCTGGGCAGAGCTACGCCGTGAGTTTTTCGCGATTATCATTGCTGGCCTGACGCTACCAGCGATCGTTAATACGTTGTTCGACGGCATCAGGAACTGGGACGACGGGCGATGACCCAGTGCCTGATGCTGCCGTCACTGAGGTCGGGGATAGGTGAACCGGCAATAAGTCCGCCACTAGTAGAGGGACCGACCGCGATGCCATAGTGGCACAATTATTTATCACTGGGACGACGACGGAGCGGTATCCGAAAGGATTAATATTCCGAGTTGATTACCCACGTCAAGGAATTGGTACCAATGATCAGTGCAATGACTATAGGGAGGGCATACTGTAGGCAAAACAACGTTTAAAAAACCGACTTCATAAACTAAATAGTACAAAATAACTTAAAATGCTATCATTTGTATGTGCTATCTATTGATAGTTATGAAATCAGTGCCAAGCCCTAAACAAAATTATGAACAGCTCAGCTACTTTAATAAAATGCCTACACTAAAGATACCGACACCGGTACTGACTCCAAGAATCACGTAAATCGGATTATAAATCTCAGTATAAACGGTGTACATTCATAAAAAAACATACCAATCGAATTGAAAACCTCCTCCTATTAGAAGTCGGTTAAAATAGTATGTAATATAGTGTACTTTACATACTATTTTCTTTTGTCTCGTCTCTCTCCGGTTGCTTGTTATTTCACATACTACGAAATTTGAATTCGAATTGTGGTTTGTATAGTCTTTGTTGTGTAAGTGTATTGTGTGTTGTATGAATCAATTAAGATTGCTGCGCCAATATAAATTTCAAGAATGTTGCCGTTAACGAGGCACTTGTTAAAAAAAAACAAAGTAAAAAAGCTTAGTAAACTTCAATGCGGAATATTTTGCTTCCCTTATTTTAGAAGACTAAGACATGTTATGTAAACTTCATATAAACTGAATTAAAGACATAAAGATATAGTTATAAGTTTATAAAATAGCCGGCCCACTTCGTTCCGCCTAAAAGAAGCACGAGGTCGGGTCATTAACGCGGCGGTCTTTCTGTGCAATATCTTGTTCTTCTGCCGTGGTTACAATTGTGATGTTACGAATTTTAAATGCGTTACGGCTTTGTCGTGAAGGGCCTTATCTTATTGGTCGCGGCATTGTTGATGATAATATAGACACGTATGATTTATTATAGCAATATTCGTATAAATGCGTAACACTCGCACAAAACCAACACTGGCGGGTTAAATTTAATTTAACTTTTCGCAGTATTTTCCAAACAAACTATTATACCACGTAATGACGTGGACTGTTAATTGCGTTTTGTTACATCATCAACAAATAAACGTTTAGAACTAAAGATTTTAATGTTTTTTTTTTGTTTATTAATATCATATTTTAATATCCTTATATCCTATTCCCGACAACATCAAACTCAAAAACATAAAAATCATAAAAATTGGTTCAGCTGGTCTCGAGTTATAAGTGTTGTAACTAACACAACTTTCTTTTATATATATATTGATGAATTTTAAAAATTTTAAACAATTAAATAAAGAATTTGTAATTATTAAAAAAAAATGAAAGCAAACAATTTACATAGGTGTGTTGTACACAACAGCTTATAAGATTACAATTACTGAGCAGTAGGTATAACATCGTTCACCTTCATTAAAGCAAAATAATTTAAATGCTCGTCGGGGCTCAGGAAAATCTAATCCAAAATAACATAACATGCGATACTATAAGTATACGTCAGAAGGGTGAAACGAAGGGTATAATGGGAGATGTTAGCGAGCTAGCTCTTCGCAACATCTTATGAATAAATATAACTGCCTTGACAACTACGGAGCATTTTTCGACATAAAATACTGGGTCGTGGTTTACCCGCTGGGGTGATGTCATCGTACTATTTAATTTACTTTCTGGTCACGTGTGAATTGAAAAATGGTTAGACATTTATTTGTTTTTGTGAACTGAATAATGAAATTAGTATATGAGTGGTAGAATATGAGGTGTAGTTTCTATTCTAGTCGAAAATATTTCTACAATAAACTGCTTGTTGTTAAAGCCGCCTAAAAGATATTAACCTGTACTGATTCTACCTTTTTTTGACAGGCTATGTTCTACTTATGATCATCCGAGACAACAAAAAAGCGACACGCAGCCGCTTTATCTATTATCCCTAATCGACACAAATTCTTTGATCCACTTAGTGAGTCATTGTTTTGGGTACTTACCTCTATCGACGCATGGTGACGGAGTAAGAATACAATTCACCAACCCCTATCTTACCCGTGGGTGATCGTAAGAGACGACTAAGGGGTATAAAAATGCATATAATATCTATGCAAGAGAAGGAGAAATCGAAATAAAACCCTATACCAGTGATGAGCAAAGTACGGCCCGCGGAAGTATTTAATCCGGCCCGCCGAGAGTCCATCCATCCTAAATATTCTAGTCAGCATTTTGGCGCGTGAAATAAAATCTGACGTTTATAATTGAAAATCTTCGAATTTTTAATGAAAGTTTATCTCATTTTCCGCGTTTAAAATCCATGTCACCAGTGAGTGAGAACAAACTACGAGAATTCAGTCAGGCGTTGAAAAAACTTCACACAGAATTTTAAACTAGGTTTCAAGATTTTAAGAACATTCAATCATCGCTAGATGTTTTCTTGATGCCGTATAATCCGATCCGGAAAATGTATCTGCTGAATTGCAGTTGGAAATTATTGAAATGCAGTGCAGTAACCATTTAAAGCAATTGTTCTTGAATTCCACAAAACTAGATTTTTATAGAGCACTACCGAAAGCTGAATTCCCAAAGATCATTGCTCACGCCCAGAAAATTATGGCGATGTTTGCGTCGTCTTATGTGTGCAAACAGACCATTTCAACCATTAAATTGTGGCAAAACTCAATCAGAAACCGATTGACTGATAAACACCTCTTCGCACTGCTGAAAATTGCTTCGTCACAGATAGAACCTGCTTTCGAAAATATTATGGAAAATCAAAAACAATTCCATACGTCTCACACGCCTAACAAGGCGTAAAAGTAAGGCATTTTGTTTATTAAAAAGCTTTAATACAAAATGCATTTTTTCTATAATTCTAGCCCTCCCCTTAGAATTTCTTAAACTTTGTGGCCCGCCATTAAAAAAGTTTGCCCATCACTGTCCTATACCAACACGTCTAAACAGCGGGATATAGTAGGTCAATTTCATTCCCTTTATGGAGGAAGCTCGAGCAGTGGGACATATATGAGCTGAGACGATGAGTTGATAAACAAAAAATAAAGAACAGTTTATAAATATCACTATATGGAACTATATTATTATAATACTTTATGGCTATTGTTTTCTTAACTTGAGTAAATGAAATTCACGAGAAAACCAT
The DNA here is from genome assembly GCA_905163515.2 of Lymantria monacha. Taxonomy (NCBI): domain Eukaryota; kingdom Metazoa; phylum Arthropoda; class Insecta; order Lepidoptera; family Erebidae; genus Lymantria; species Lymantria monacha. The sequence goes on from LR991082.1 coordinate 24,728,634, forward strand.
TAACTGCATGCCACAAATTCATACAGCAAAAAAATAATTAAAAAATTGATCAAACATTCAGATGTAATGGATTACCATTAGGCTTCAGTAATAGGTAGGCAAAGAAAAGAACCGTGAGGATTTTGCAGGTTAACGGCGCCTTGCACTGGTAGTCCGGCATACATTTTTTGTTCGTCCAGTAAAAGAGCTAACCTATAAACAGATTTCAATTAAAACATTTTTAGGATTCTATCGTGTTTGTGTTTGTTTCTTTAATTTCTTGATGTTTCGAACATTTTCATTCTGACGATCTTCCGTAGGTAATATAAGGGTGGTGAATTGTATTCTTACTCCGTCACCACACGGATATTTTCTTCATTTAACACAAAATAAAATATTTTTTCAAATCCAATATTAGTACTCCAATTTCTATCAGCGTGGTGATGGAGTAATATAATTCACCACCTATTTGTCCGTGGGTTTCGTAAAATATAATATACACATAACATACGTGCAAGATAAGAAAGACGCGACATAAAACCCAATTATCAACCCGTCTCACCAGCCAATCAATTAGGTCAATTTCCCTCCTATTGTGGAGGAAGCTTGGTCTCAGTATGAGCTACGATGATAATCATAATGGACTCTTACATATAGAATAATCATAATTTTGACCACGCTACTTTCATAAAATAAGTGTTATTTCTAAAGTAAAAATATTATAGCTTAAGTCTCATTTGGCATGTGATGTTAAATGATGCAAGGAAACAATTGCCAACATAGAGACAACCTAAATTATAACGTCAGTCAATTATGGAATTCTTGTAGACAACATTCGGTAGCAAATATTCTGAATACCGATCGTTGCTGTTACTGCAACGAATATTATCAATTCAATTATTACTTGTAGGTGGTCGAATATGGCTTTAGAACTCTTTGATGATCTGGACCGTGCTGTGATGGAATAAGAATACAATATTCGCCTTCTCTTACTTGCCTATGGAAGTCGTAAACATTTATTAATAGCTTACCAAGAGAGCGGGTTGCAGCTTTCTCATAGGAAACATACGACATCTCACTGCGTACGCCAATCCGCCTGCTGAGCGTGGCGATTATGCAACTATCTCTTCATATAAGTAACATGTTAATGCAAAGTATTTTTTTTTTTTTTAAATACACCTCCCTGCACTAAGGAAAATAATCCTTGTATTGCGGGGGACTTTACAAACATGCAATTAACGCAGACAAATTACACCCAGACTCAGAACCACACTTTGTGGATCGCACAAAGTATTGTCCTGCGTGGGAATCGAACCCACGGCACTGTCACGGAAGGTCGGTATCTTAACCACTACGCCATCTGTGCAGTCTGAGTAGAAAGTATGAGGGAATCTTACGTCTAGCAGTTGATAATGATGATGATGAAAGATTTGGATCACCTAGTATCATCTGGTTAGTGTCAGTCAAGGTTTTAACATTGCTTTTACAAGTTACCTTGAAAGTCATAAAAACCAAGTGATGGGGAAGCACTGCTTTCCTAGACAACTCATAATATGAACTAGTGATTACTAGACCCCTTAAGCGTGATGATTATGGTATTTGCTCCCTTTTCATGTTTAGGCCAGTGCCCGCCAGTGGCCATCGAAAGATTTTTGGGTGGATATTTGATGTTATACAAAAAATCGCTGTGTGGCAGCGGCTACGAATACTAACAACCCTTACTTTTCTCGTGGATATCGTAAAAGACGACTAAGAGTTTTATATAATGGGCCAACACCATCTGATGCCGTTTGATCAACGATTACATTCCCAAGTAGAGTTGATGTCAGGCAGGCGGTCGGTCATAAAACTATTGCTAATAACTTTTACAATATGTACGAAGAGGAGTACATATTGCGTCGACCTCAATAAATTGTGATAAGAACAGGAGAATACAAAGTCACCCTGAATACTTTAATTCTATTTGTTCAGGCAACACACGTTTAATAATTGGGTACAGGTATCATTCGCAAAAGGAGAAACAGTGACTTACTCTATTACTTTGACCAGATCAGTCCATCTGGGGTCAGTCCAGTTATTATAGGGTTTCATTTCGAGATTTACTTTCCCTAAGGCAATTTAAATAACACCTAAGGCGATTAAAATAACACATAACGTGATATATATTGTCCGTGTGGTGACGGAGTAAGAATACAAATTCACCACCCCCTATCTCACCCGTGGGTGATCGTATGAGACGACTAAGGGATATAAAACGCATATAACATCTATGCGAGAAAAGGAAAACTCGAAACAAAACCCTATACCAACATGTCTGAACGGCGTGGTATAGTAGGTCAATTGCCCTCTCATTTTAGAGGAGACTCGAGTCCAACAGTGGGACGTGTATGAGCTGAGATGATGATCGTGATTTACATCATTTATATTGTCCCAGGCATTACTTAAACTTTAGGAGTCGTTAATGAAAACGGACATTAGTCATCTTGTACGATACCCGAAACAAAGAAATGGGTTGATATTAACAATAACCAATGTAATATAGTTATGGCGATCGTTGGTCATGATCTGCAGTAACGTTAGTTTATAGAGCTGAACGTTTAGCAAGACATTTACGATCACACACGTTGTCATTGATCGCAAATTTATTACCAACCGTTGGACCGATTCTTACTTTGTAACATAGTAAAATGTTACAGCTTTGAAAAAGTTGTAGATTTAGCAAAATATATTAAAAAAAAGCTTTTATATTCAATGTGTAGAAATCACATATAAAAAAATCTATTTGTAATTGTGAAGATGTCTTTATTATGAGATTTTTGCCGGGACTGTGAAAGCGTCGTGTGGTTATTTTGTAATATATTTAATATCCATAGTAAAACAATACAGCTTTGAAAAAATTGTAGATTTAGCAAATCATCTAAAAAAAAGCTTTTATATTCAATGTGTAGAAATCACATATAAAAAAATCTATTTGTAATTGTGAAGATGTCTTTATTATAAGACTTTTGCCAGGAACGTGAAAGCGTCATGTTTTGTATTATATTTAATATCCATAGTAAAACACACAGCTTTGAAAAAAAATGTAGATTTAGCATAATATATAAAAAAAAGCTTTTATATTCAATGTGTAGAAATTACATAAAAAAAACTATTTGTAATTGTGAAGATGTCTTTATTATGAGCGTTTTGGGCACGTGAAAGCGTCGTGTTTTTATTTTGTATTATATTTAATATCTTTAGTATTTTAACGTGCTATATTATATAATTTTGATGACATTTCATATGTAATGTGAGGCAAAGGAACTACTGGGGTGTATTGAATATAGTATAAAAGTGCTTCACAAATGTTTTCATTTGCCATCAAAATTCCTAGAAGAATACTATTAACAGGACACTGTATTATGACAACAATAAGCACTAAATTACTGACGGATAGTGAGTAATCAGATGAAACACACATGTTAATGTGAAGAAACGGATAATTTATGAAAAAAAAATATAACTCGATTCTGTAACAATAGCGTCGTATCAATAGCTGATTGCCAATTCAAAAAAGATTTTTTTTTTAATAACAAAGTAAAAACTTATTTATTGTAAACTAAAAAACAAAACGATTAAAAATGTGTAAATATATTTTTATTTTATAGTAATACTCGTATGTATCATTGAATAGGGGCGCGAATGTGGAAATGTCATGTCACGCTCTTGTATTATATTCATTTTTTTAGTGTTTTGTAGTGTTATATTGAATAATTTTGCTGGTATTTTATGCAATATGGTACAGTTAAAGTGCTGAAGTGTAGTGAATATGGTATAATAGTGGTTTACGTGTATTTTCATATTTTGCCAAAATTCCCAAAGAAAACCATTGATTAGGTTATCAGCACCCGATTAATGGTAACGACTTGACTTACTGACAGACAATGACTATTAAAGCTACATAATATGAAGAAATGATGAACATATATGAAAAATAATTAAATAAGACTTGGCTGTATGGGCTTTGATCCCTTTGCCTGTCCGAATGGACGAACAGAACAAAAAAAAAAAATCATTGAATAGTAAATGTCAAGAATCATTCATTATTTTAGCTATTAGTTTTGAATCGACAGGTTACATTAAAGAACAATAAAATAACACTCGACTATAGAATTATTTGATCAAAATCTATTGTATAATCATCAGTTTTCATCAATCTAGTGTATATTATCACATTAGAATGTATTATCACCATATTTGAATCCATCACAAATTGCGATATATTCTTGCGTTTACTAATATGGTGGCAAGTTAAAAAGGCAATGTGTTGTCACGCTTTACTTTCTTCTAGGAATCGAATCGAATAAAAACTGGTTAAGGAATATCTAGGTTTAGGGTGGCTCTCAATAAGATAAGAGCCTTGTTATTCCATGGCCCTTGCAACGGTCTACCCGCCTGCGCCTCGATCAATGTCAGTTCGATTCCTAATAGCAGGTGAGCCTGGATGAAATATCTGAGCGTAGTGCGCGACGAGAGATAGTAGTTACTAGAGCATTTTTACCAACTTGTTCTGCAGCTTGTCGACGCGGTATCCACCCTCTCCTAGTTTATGTCGAATTTGGGCGGATCCAGCGCTACATACCGACGCCACCGACGCCTGTACACTGGGGTGGTTCGGTTTATGGCTCCATATGGCGAAATCTTGTGTTGACAAAAGGTTGTCTAGCCAATAATAGCCTATCAAAAAAAGGGATTACCAGGAGAACAGGCAACGAGAAATTACAAGACCAACAATGATTTCCAATCCATCTGTCAAACCTGGCAATTGTGGCATTGCCGCCCTTGGAAAGGTCTACATCCAACAGTGGCCTTTAATAAACTGATGGAAGGATGAAATCAACTTTCTTTTTCTCTTCTCTTGAGCCCATATATATTTCACTATTGGGCATCCTTCATAACGATCACCATACAGGAATTTGAAAAAAAAAAGTATTTCTTTCATAAGTTAGCCTTTATTTCAGTATCATCATCATCCTCATCATCTCAACTCATATAAATCTCACTATTAGGCTCGAACCTCCATCAAAGCAGGAGGGAGATTGACCTACTTACCACTCTGATCTCTTGCATAGATACTTATTATATCCTTTAGTTGTCTTTTATGACATCCATAATTCGCCTACTCTTATCCCAATTACTTGGGGTCGATACAATATGTACTCTTCTCTCATAGTATATATTGTAAAAGTTATTGGCAATAGTTTTATGACCAGCTGCTTGCCAGATGTCAACTCTCCTTGGGAATGTTATTGTTGACCCAACGGCATTAGATGGAGTTGGCCTTTTTTTTTTTTTTTTTTTTTTTTTTTTTTTTTTGTGGTGGGCCATGGACGTCGCACCCCGCCAAATCGGTCCGGGGTGACGGAAGAGGCGGCGCGCAACCCCATTGACCCACCCTGCAAGCACCTCTTCTTCGCCATGCGAGCGGGCCACCGGTACCCGATCTTTGTCTTCGGTGGCCCGCTCGGCGGTATGCCCTCTCGGGCTCCTCTCCTGTTGACGCCCCGACAGATTTCGCCGTCGAGGCGTCGTCCTCACGCGGTGGCCTCGCGTCGGGTGACCGGACAATTCCCCGGTCCGATCACCCGAAGCCTCGGTTAGGGCGGCATCAGGCGCAGGTATTCGCGCCTGCGCCGCCCCGGCCGCGGGCGGCGGCCCGGGTCACGGGAATCCTCCCGGTCCCGTTCCGCCGCCTCCTTCTGCGAGATGACAGCCTCGCAGAAGGCGGCGACCGCGTCCCAATTCCTGACGCTGTCGACCATCGCCCTCGCGACAGCCGGCAGCGTCAGGTCGGCACCGATAATAGCGACGAGGTCGCAGCGCTGCCCGTCCCAGCCCGAGCATTCCTCGAGCGTATGTTGCGCCGTGTCCTCGTCACTACTGCAATGATGGCAGCCCGGAGTCCATTCCCTGTGCACGACCGTGTGCAGGTATTTCCCGAAACACCCGTGCCCCGTTAACACCTGCACCAGTCGGAAGGTGAGGACCCCGTGCCGCCGCTCCATCCATTCCATCAGTACGGGCCGGAGGGCCTCAACGGTAATGACACCGTGTCTAGGCCTCTCCAACCGCGTAGCCCAACGGGCGATGACTTCTCGGCGGGCGTCCTCGCGCCAGGTGGCTATCTCGTTAAACGATGGGGAGCCACCCTCTTCGCGCATTGAGGTAACCCGCCGGTAGAGGTCGGAGAGCATCTCCGCCTCTAGGTCCCACGGGGGTGTCCCGGCCAATAGGCACGCCGCCTCTGTCGACACCGTGCGGTACCCGCGAATGGCTCTGACCGCCATGGCTCGCTGTGGCCTCCACAGCACCGCCCTGAGCTGGGCGTTCAGAGCCCTCGCCCACACGGGTGCGCCGTACATGGCCATTGAGCGGATCACCCCCGCATACAGCCGTCGGCCCTCGAAACTGGGTCCGCCCACATTCGGCATGAGCCGAGAAAGGGCGGACGCCGCGCCGACCAGCCGGGGAGCAATTTGGCGAAAATGCTCCCGGAACCACCATCGCCCGTCGAGCACCAGACCCAAGTACCTCATATGGGCCTGGATACTGATGTGGATGGAGTTGACGACTAACGAGGCGCCGATAGGCAGCCTCACACGGGGCCCATGGAATAGTAGGGCCTCCGTCTTGTAGATGGAGTTGGCCTAGGTCGTTATAAGTCTCTTAGTCGTCTTTTACGACATCCACGAGCAAAGTAAGTGTTGGTAGTATTCAAAGCCCCTATCACACAGCTTTCTTTCTTTTATGATATCCGCGGGCAAGAAAAGAGGTGGTTAAATAACATAAATCACTCAGTATTTATTTATTTATTTATTTAATTATTACAACTGTTATCTTATTTCATGTGTTATACATATCTAGTGACTGGTACCTTAGCTAAGCTGTTGTAGCAACTTGTATTAAAGGTACCAGTTCGTTTTTTAAATAATGAGCAAATATATGGTAACATTTGGTGAAATAAAAAGTAAAAATAATGAATTGAAAAGTTTAAATTAAAAATAATGAATTGAATAATAAATAATATATGTGAAAAGAGAAAGAAAGAATCATTATAACATAAATGTTCATCGCTTAACATATATTTTTCGATACCGGTATGGATACGTCGTTTTGAAATTCCCCACAGATTAAATCCGGCCTGTTTATTTTTCATTAAATTATACTTTCACACAGTATTGGACCAGCAAATTATAAGCTAAGCTGAAAAGGTTATGTAAATATTCGCACATTCGCTGGCAAGTGCTTTTTAATTAGGCAAATCAACGTTCTTTCTTCGTCGGTTGATTTTTTTTTATAAACAGTATAGTAGCTACTGATCATAGAATCTGTCAATTTGTATGCAAATCTGCAAATCATTTTCAAGCTTTTTAAAAAATCATTGGTTTTCGTTTGCAAATGGCCATTAATTTTGTATGGAATATCAATTTCTTCTCGATTTTGTCGTTATTATTATTTTTTATTATTACGCGCTAGCTCTCTTTCACTCTATCTTTAATACCTATTTACCATTTTTAACAGCCAGCAACCCTTATTTGCGGCCAGATGTAATTAAGCAACCGTATATCATAATAAACAGAAAAAAATAGCTTTAATTTGATATATAAATAATAAATGTACGTTATGAACGTATAAATGTCTCAAAATCATACCTGTTTACACCTGGCTGCGAAGAGGTGCGGCCAAGTGCGCAACGGCAACCGTGATTTTTCAGTCTTTATGTATATTGCCGTGAACTAGATGATAATTTATTTAAAAATCAAGTGAATGTAATGTTTTCCGGCAAATCAATCAGCAATAATTTAATTAAAAATATTAGCGGCCACATTTTGATTAGCAACTCGGTAGATATACATTCTCCTAATCATAAATATGCGTAAAAATTTGGATTTTAGCAAACACTCGATGAGTGTAGTAATTCTGCAGCCGGATCTCGTACTATTACGATTACCCACGAGTATGATAGGGGGTAGTGAATCGTATTCTTACTCCGTCACCACACCAAAAAAAGTAGTAATAAGAGATGTAAGTATACTCACATTTAATTACATAACTTATTGGTGTCATGTAAGCTTTATTGTTCTTAGTCGCACCTAATTTGAAATACTCAAAGTTTAGTTGTAAAATCAATAGAAAAAAATCTGTCTAGTAATTTTGTAGTTTAGCGCGTTAAAAAAAGCACTTTTTGTAACTTGTTATTTGGTGTTATCGCCCGCACCAACTATTTCATAAATTTGTTAAATCATTACGGAGATCTTAATGCTTTATTATATGTCATCATTCTCTTTTTTTTTTTTGCGGTGGACTATTGACGTGGTCGCGCCGAAAAGGCGGCGCGCAACCTCATAGACCCACCCTGCAAGCACCTCTCTTCGCCGTGCGAGCGGGCCACCGGTACCCGATCTTTGTCTTCGGTGGCATGTCATCATTCTCCTACTCTTATCCTAATTGCTTAGAGCCTTTTTGAGTACTCTTATTTCATAGTACATATTGTAAAAGTTATTGGCAATAGTTTTATGACCGGCCGCCTACCAGACGTCAACCCTCCTTGGCAATGTAATTGTTGACCAAATGGCATCAGATAGAGTTAGCCCAAGTCGTTATAAAGCTCTTAGTTGACTTTTACGACATCCTCGAGCAAAGTAAGGGTTGGTAGTATTTGTAACCGCTACCACACAGCTAATGATTTATTATATACTGTATAGATATATAAATATAGTGATCCCCAAACTCCCAATCTAACGTGGCTTTTATAGCATATGCGCTACAGTAAACGTTGATGTACGTATGGAAGAAAATATAGATTTAATTCAAACAACGACCTACTAATCGATTGAAGTCCGTCTTCCGTAACGCAGTATGTCATACTGGCCAGTTAAGTTAGTGTTAGAGTAGGTACTAATACATTGGTCTTACAGTGAAGTTATATGCTTAAGTCCTTAGTAATTTCTTAAAATGCCTACGGGAACGAAGTGTATACAGTACACTTTAATATGAGGCTGCTAGAACCAGAGTGGCCTAACTACAAGAACCATGTTTTACAATATGGAGAGAATTAAAATAAATTCAATTTAATCGATTTGAACATAAGTCGAAAATTTAATTGTACTGCCATCTATTGTTAAGAGCTTGTAAACAATTTTAGGGCTCTATGGTTTTGTAAATTAACATTTTTAGATTACGAAATTGCAATTAGGTTAAAATTTGTAAAATTGCAGTTAGGACACTCTGGTTCTAGCAGCCTTATATCTTCTATGCATATGGAAGTAAGTTGTTTATACAGATTTATGACCGTATTTTATAAATATATCACACTTCATCCTATTAATATAATTATTATGAAGTGTTGTGAAGATGATGAATTTTTTTTTGTCATTCATTCACGCGTAAACACTTGTAGATAGACCATTTTCTGGATCAATACAGTTACTTCTTTGGAATAATAGTGACTTTTTGCACGAGGGAAGTCACGAGCAGTAGCCAGTTAAGAAATAAATTCTTGCATCACTGGTAAAATAAATAATTACAACTGTACTCAGAAGAACCATCTGTGAATCGCACAACAAATTATATTACGTAGGAATCAAATAGGAACACTTAATAAAAGAGTTCAATATTGATACCGCTGGGCCATCTATGCATTACTTAATTAAATATTGAAATGCCTTTCATCGTTGTCATTAATCGAAAACATCTTTGTGGAGTCAAATAACGATTTCGGTTGTAATTTCGCTTTTCATCCTTTACGTAATAGGTACCTACTTATTATGTAAATTCAATTTCATGTGCTTGCTCAGTTAACTGAGTAATTTTTGTTTACATAAAATTTGGTTGTTAACCAAATTTGCTATTTAATATTTGGTTTTTATTGCATTATAGACTTTTGTTGGTTGGTTTTTGTTGGTTGGACTTTTTTTGGAGTTTACTCCTTAAGAATCGATTTTTATATAAGGCGCCCGGTATGAGAAAACATTGAGGAGTAAAATCTAGTGATCGAATGACCTCGTTACGTTTTTGGTGCGCAACCTATTCTACGCACCTTTCACTTTCTGACGTGAGATAATATTTCACTGAACAGTTTTAATAAATGTAAATAAAAATATATATATTATTTTCAGTCAAATGAGCTTTTTTTGCGCCTGTTTTGATAATCGTACTTAAGGAGTAAACTCCAGTCGTGCGTCGGAGCTGACACACACACACTTTTTTTTTTGAAGGGATTTTATGTCGATGATCTACGCTTATGAATTAAGAAAGAAAATATATCTATGGTTATGACTAAGGTATACATTCAATTTTCCCACGCCACATTTTTAATTAATTATAGAAAGTTCTTTGTAGCAACTTGTACAGATACATCCTACCACAGGACAGGCTTCCTCAGTAATCTTAACCGTGGGTGATCGTAAGAGACGACTAAGTGATATAAAATGCATATAACATCTATAGAAGACAAGGAAAACTCGAAATAAAACTCTATACCAAAACGTCTGACTAGTGTGGTATAATAGGTCAATGTCCCTCCCATTACAGTCAAGGCTCGTGCTCAACAGTGAGACCTATATGAGTTGAGATGATGATGATGATGAAGCATTATCTATTTCTTTAGTTTTAAGTAATTGCTAAGTGATTGCACTAAAATTCTTCTAGATTGAGAAGACAACGTTAGCTTAAGACATTCTATCTCTGATGTGAATCATTAGATATAATAAAAATAGGAAATGAATAATGTATGCACGTAAATCTATAGGAACGCTAGGAAAGTCCTAAACAATTCCTATTACGTATTAAGCACTTGGTTTGAAATCAATTGTAGAACTACCAATAATTTCAATCATTATTTTCGCATTTGATTTTCTGGATTGAGGTGTGTTCAAAATCCATTGCCAATGAAATTAAAGTAGAAACCTTTTCTAATAGAATCCCTACCCATCGTAGTCACCGCAAAATTTACCGAGATCTGGCTGACGGAAAAAATCTTACAACGAGCCAGAGATTTGGAGGCGAGTGCATGGGACCTGCCAGACAAGATCACCCTGGTGAATGGAGTCCCAGGATGCGGCAAATCGACCTAGATTGTGAACAATTTCAACCCCACACACGACGTCGTTCTAACATCATTGCTCAAGGCAAAAGACGACCTGAAAAATAGGATTACCCAACGCATGGGCGAGAAAGCGGCAAAGAATGTTTAACAGTGGCATCGGTCCTGACAAACGGAGTCAGAACGAGCAAAAACCAAGCGCTCCATCGCCTCATAATCGACGAAGCGCTCATAAACCACTTCGGCTCCGTGGTCTTGTTAATGCGCACTGTAAAGGCCAAAGAACTCCTTATTGGCGACACTAACCAAATACCTTTCATTGATCGGGACAACCTGTTTAAATTAAAACACTATAAACCTCTAACCACACCATCGGCAACACAAGAACTGTTGTGTACGCATCGGTGCCCCATGGACGTAGCATATGCCCTTCAGAACAACTACAATGGCATATACTCGTCAAATAAGATTATCAAATCCCTTAACATATATACATACGCCGACGCCGTCATACCACCAGACCTTCCTGAGACACTATACCTGTCGCACACCCAGGCAGAGAAAGAAATCCTCAACGAAAAGAGTTACGGTACCGGTGAGGGCTCCGAACTGCGTACAATCCACGAAGCACAGGGACTCGGTGCACCAAATGTCATTATCATCCAGACAAGAGATACAGTGCAAAAAATACACAACAGTATCCAACATGCCGTGGTTGCCATCTCCAGGCATACTAGATCCTGCACTTACTACACAGACACCCGTGAAGATGCCATCTGGAAACTCATGAGGAAGTCTATAGATTAGGACCCAAGTACTATACTGGAATACATTAAAAAGATGGCAATAAAACATAGAGATCAAAGGGTAATACAAGAGCTCGGATTGACATCACAATAAAGACCAACAATTCATACATGGAGTATAAAAAGACATCATCACAAGTTCACAACAAACTAAAAACGCAGAATCTCGTCAAAAATACATATAAACCATCATAAATGTAATATCAAAGCCACTTCAAGAAAAATTGAATTATATAACTTCAACTTCAACATAACGACTAAAATATACAACATAAAAAAGGCACGGACAAAAATCTGTGGACCAACAATTTACCTAAAAAAAAAAAAAATAGTATAAAAAAACCATCTTCTTCTTTTTCTGTATTGACAATCAGCTATATATACGAGCCAGTATTGCCAGTATCGAGTTACAATATTCTCCAAGTCTTTAGTCTTTTTATGTTAGTCACTATCCATGAGTAAGTCAAATCGTCGCCGTCAACAGTGCTATGGTCACACTGTTAATGGTATCTTCTGGGAAATTTAGTGGTATCACTTTTATATCATATTTTACTACTACTACATCTCAGCAGTTTGGTCGCATCACATTACATAAAATGCCATCAAAATTATCTAATGAACATGATAAAACACTAAGATATTAAATATAATACAAGACATATCGTTATGACGTTTTCAGCTTCCCGACAAAATTCTAAAATAAAAAAAAACCATCTAAATCTTAAATTCTAACTTTGATAGAAAAGCTAATAAGATAATAATAGCTAATAGAGCAGCTATGAAGATTTTTTTTCTTCTTCGTCTTTTTAATTAAAGTCGATGTGAGAATTAGAGCGTTCAAATAAATATTTTTCGGCTTTTACACAAAATCATATTTTGCAACGTCATCTCAATTATCTATCAGATCATAAAAAAAAACGTTGCCACAAAATTCTAACAGAAAGAAAATTGCTTCAAATAAATGAACTCGTGGTCAACCAAATACGAATTATTGAGAACTAGCTTTTGCCCACGACTTCGTTCGTGTAGAATCTGACAATAGTTCCAATAGGATTTTTAATTTCTGTTATATGTTATTATTTTGTTATAACATATAAATTAGTATGTTTAAATGTTTGAATACAAGTGAGCAAAACCAAAATAATGGTCTTTGAAAGAGATAAAACCAGAACAGATGTAAGAGTAACAATAGGTAATGATGTACTAGAGCAAGTGGATGAATTTGTATATCTTGGATGTGGATTTAGCCGAGATGGAAGGTACACCACTGATATAGAGCGAAGAGAGAATGCGGGAAATAGAGTGAACGGAGCGTTGGGGCAACTTCTCGGCAGCCACCACCTCAGCCAGAAGGCACGTGTAGCAATACATAACGCAGTGCTTGTCCCAACATTACTGTATGGAAGCGAGAGTTGGGTATGCAGAAAAGAGTATGATAGTAAAATTAATGCGGTCGAAATGCGATCTCTGCGGAAAATCTGTGGAGTTAGGCTGACCGACCGCATTCGTAACGACGACGTAAGAGAGCGAGTAGGTATGAAAGAGAGTATTGGTGTAAAGATGCGAAAGGGAATGCTCCGATGGTTCGGACATGTGGAAAGAATGCCGAACGAACGTCTGGTTAAGAAGACATACAATGTGAAAGTGGAAGGATGTAGGTACCGAGGGAGACCGAGACTAACCTACCTAGACCAGATCGGTCATGTACTGAAGGAAGGTGGAGTCAAGAGTCTCCGAAACCGGCGAGCGTGTATGAAGAGAATTATGAATGTTGAGGAAGCGAGTGAAGTATGCAGAGATAGAGTTCTCTGGCACTCTGTTCTCTCTGCCTACCCTGCAAGGGATATGGCGTGATGATATGTATGTATGTAATACTTATAAAATATAACAATCTTTATTATGGTCTAGGGATTTAAAGGTTAAATTAATATTAAATTTATATTTACATTTTATGAACACGAAGCTCGGCCTTTGATCTGGTGTAACACGGGAGTATTATCTTTTTGCAACGAAACTGAAATAGTACACCAACCGTGGTATTTTTTTGTGAACAATATTTTTGTTTCTTCTTCGGGTGCTAGAATCATCAGGCTAATCTGTGCGCTTACTCTGCAGAATGACACATCCAACTGGCCGTGGGAGGAGTAGCTGTCTCTCAAGCCTACTCCTGCTACTTTAAGTGTTAGATCCTTGAGCTTTCAAATTACTGAAATTTAGTGTTTAATATGCTTAATTATTTATAAAAACCCGATTACGAAGCGAAAAATGATGTCACAAGTGGGATTCGAACCCACACCTATTGGAAATCCATCCCAATCGTGGATTTTCAATAGGTGTGGGTTCGAACCCCCCCTAGTGAAATCATTTTCACTTCGTAATCGGGTTTTTATAAATAACTAGCATTTTCCCGCGACTTCGTCCGCGTAGTAGTCGAAACTGGTTCTAATAGGATTTTTGTTCGGTCTTTTACATTATTAATTTTGTTATAACATATAAATTTGAACACAACCCGCCCATTCCGACCAAGGTGACGGAAGGGCAGTGTGCAGCCCCATAACCCACCGTGTTCTCCATCGACATTAGGCCGACAACTGGTACAGCTTCGGTGGGTTACCCTTTCGGGTATCATTACCGTCGACGACCCTGCAACAAACAACTGTGATGCCGAGTCGTCGCCGGCATGAGGTCGACCTCTCTGTGGGCGATGAAGTAATACCCGGTCCATCCACCTGCGATACTACACCAACTACAGTATTTCTTTGTAAACTATATTTTTTGTTTTCCCTTGAGATACTAATTCTAGCATACCAGGCTACTCTGCGAGCTTACTCTAGAGCATGCCATATACTGCCTATGGGAGAAACAGGTCTACTTCCGCTACCTTAAGAATTTGACCTTGAGCTTTATTTATGGTCATTGCGGAGCAGACTGAAGGCAAACTGCACTCTCTGGAATTCGAAGGGGTAATTTGGATGGTATTAGGAGAATCCTAGGAAGAAATACAGACTCTGCTCGAGAACAACCGGTCAGTATAGTTGCCCCGATTACATAGTGGTGCAATGTTTTTCTTGCACACTGGTGGCATTATATAATTTTGGTGGATTTATATTGCGCAGCAACATGATTGGTGCGCCAACTCTCAATTTTAAGATGTGAATTGGGAGGCCGAAAGGCTTTAGTGTATTTAAGAACAACACTGGTTATCTGACTCAATGTTCATCATTTACTCGAAAGATTTTTTTTTAATTTCGATCCCTTCGAATGATCTTAAATATTTGTAAGTAAATGGTATAAAAAAATCGAAACGACGTCGAGGTCATGACGTCTTGGGACCCGTCTCGGGATCAGCATCAACGTCCTATCTTCCTATTGCATCTTACTGATTATTCCTATATTGGGAAACTCAACCTTTCCATCTCGTTTTTTTTGGAAACATGTTGATTTAAAACTGGCTAAACGGCGAACGAAAATATAGCAGATAACTATCTTCTCTTTTCCTAATCATACGATAAAAATAAACAGTTGCAGGAATTATATTTTTATCGGTGTTTTTGGGTAACGGGTATTGTATGAGCAATTGATTTCGGTTATACAATGGAATTTGTTATCATGGCTCTCAATTACAAATACATTATATTCCGCTTAGAAAATTGCTGTCCAACAATTTCAAACTCTACGTTCCTATGAGGTCATGTCCTAAAAGTCCATGAGCTCTCTAAAGTTTAGAAACCTTCAAATGTCGTACTAATACAGTGCGGTGACTTTTGAGACATTCCAATTTTAAAGAGTATTCGCAATGTACCAAGCTTTTATGTGAGTTCAACCTTTTTAGGGTTATTGGGTACGGAAGTACCCAAAGGATAAAATGGGGCCCTATAACTAAGACTCCGCTGTTCGTCCCTCCGTCTGTCATCAGGACATTGTAACTCATGAACCATGATAGTTAGACTGTTAAATTTTCACAGATAATGGATGTATTTCCGTTGCCGCTTTAACGACAAATACTAAAAATAGAATAAAATAAATATTTAAGAAAAAGGAGCAAAAAATCACGTTTGTTGTATGGGGTCCTATACAACAAACGTGATTTTTTGCTCCTTTTTGCTCGATATTGATAACGGCAACAGATAGATGCTTGAAATGGTTACAGAATATTTAGTTATATATGCACTTTAAAAATAAATTAAGACAAACAAACAAAGAAATATTTAAGAGCGGTTCCCATTCAACAGATATGCTTTTTTTGCCGTTTTTATAGATGTACAGAATCCAGCGCAACTCAGACTCGAACTTGTCCGGTTTTTTGAATAAAATCGAATTTAGTTTTCAAATATGTGTCAAAATAAAATGTTATAATTTTAAATCAAAAACACTAAGAAGTATTGATATCAGCTTTGAAGCAAATCACCCCCAAAATAACCTTCTACCCCTTATAAGCCCTGTTAAAAGATAAATTTAAAAAAAACAAACTCAAAACATATCTTTCTTCAATTGTGTTAAAGAATGCTTATGCAAAATTTGAAATAGATTGGAGCAAGGAATAACATTATCCCATACAAACTTTGCCCCGCTTTTTCATCCCCTTAGGGGTTGAATTTAGAAAAATTCTTTCTTACCGGATGCCTACATCCCATAAAGAAGACACCCTCGAAGTTTCACGTCTCTACGATCAACGGTTTAGGCTGTGCGTTGTTCCATCATTCAGGACAAAGGATTTTATATATATAGATAAAGCATTTAGCGTGGCAAAGCGGCACTCCGTAGACCGCTTTTCGCCCTCATTGGGATCGAGACGTGAAGGGTTGCGAGCCGCATCGCTGTCATTTGGAATTTTATTTCTTTTCATATAATCCATAGCGTTCCCACGAACTTAGAAAGGATGAGTGAAGAGAGGTTGACGAAGAAAATATATAAAGCAAGCGTGAGCGGGACGAATACAAGGGGAAGACCTCGTCATAATTTTCTGGATCAAATTAGCGATGTATTGACGAGAGGTCATATTAAGAGTATGCGTAATCGTAGAGTATGCATGAAGACTGTTATGAGTGTGAATGAAGCGATGGAAGTATGCCAGGATCGTGGTTTGTGGCAATCCGTAGTCTCTGCCTACCCCTCTGGGAAACAGGCGTGAAGCTATGTATGTATGTAGATAAAGCATATTAAATGCTATTTTCCAGTAATTTGAGTAACAAATTTGTGTCATCGTTTAATACAATTCTAATTGCAAAGTTAGTATTATGCCCATACAATGTGTAAAAATTATCGGGTAGGTGGCGCACGTCTCCTTAAAAGACGTAAATATAAAACGAAGCGAGATTTGAATGTCCTACAATAGTTCATGGTGGTGTAAGTGTAACACGATTGGGACGGATTTCCAATAGGTGTGGGTTCAAATCCCACTTGTGACATCATTTTTCACTTCGTAATCGGTCGGTCCTTGAGCTTTGTTTATGGTCATTCTAAATTTTAATTTTCCGAATTTTAATCCGATTTAAATATTATTCTCTTATATTTTTATTTTACATGTGTTTTTGAATATGAAATGATTCATATATTTTATAACCAAAATGTTGTAGTGTTTACCATTTTAAATTTCGAACACTACGTCTTTATGAAACCGTATCCTAAAAATGTATGACCTCTTTGAAGCTTTGAAACTTTCAAATACTGTAATATAGTATGAATCGAAATATATTTAATATAATATGGTGACTTTCAAGACATTATAATTTTAAAGAAAGAGTATTTTCATTGCTTCAAACTTTTGAGTTACTTTTTTGAATAAAATCGGACTGAGTTTTGTCAAACATGTGTCAAAATAAAATGATATCAAATTCGTAGCAAATCACCCTCAAAATAACTTTCTACCCTTTTTAACCTTGTTAGGGGATGAAGTTTAATAATATGCGAAACATGTCTTCCATCAATTTTATTAAAGAATGTTTATGCAAAATTTGAAATAAATTGGACCAAGGGATCACTTGGTCCCATACAAACTTAGCACCGATTTTATCCTCTCATGCGAAGAATTACGAAAATCCTTTCTTATCAGATGCCTACGTTATACAAATAACTCACCCTTCAAGTTTCAAGTCTCTACGATCAGCGGTTTAGGCTGTGCGTGCGTTGATCTATCAGTCAGTCTCTCAGCACAAAGCATTTTATATGTACAGATAACACTAAAACTTCTAGTCAGATCTTGAACAAATGTAAATAGGACCACATAGAATGCCCTCACTTTTAAATAATAATGCTAGGACTGTTGACAGTTTTCTGTCTACAGCCGCGGGTCGGGCCTTCCGCGGTACTATAACAGTCTTGCAGAAAATTGATGCCTGAGAAGTGGCTATGTGCTTCGTTTGGTGAGAGAGAGAGAGAGCCAGAAGCCCAACTTTCTGGTTGGGTTTGGGATTTTCATTAGTAGGCGGCAGCCAAGTTGTAGCCAGCCCTTGGTATTGCAAATGTCCATGGGTGGCAGTAACGCTTACCATCAGATGTGCTGCTTATTTGTTTGTCACTAAGAGCAATAGAAAAAAAAGTTTTGAGGATTTGCCATAGGTACATAAAAAAATACTATCGAATTGAGAATCTCCTGATGAAGTGGGTACAAAAAACAAAACTGAACGAAGCTCATTCGCCTAAGATAATATATATACACTTCCAAGTAATCATTCTCCTACTCTTATCTCAATTACTTGGGGTCGATACAATATGTACTCATCTTTCATAGTACATATTGTAAAAGTTATTGGCAACAGTTTTATGACCGGCTGCCTACCAGACAACCTTCCTTGGGAATGTAATTGTTGACCAAATGACATCAGATGGAGTTGGCCGTGGTCGTTATAACGCTCTTAGTCGTCTCTTACGACATCCACGAGCAAAGTAAGGGTTGATAGTATTCGTAGCCGCTACCACACAGCTGATGAATATATATACACTTAAAAAAATAAAAAATATATCTCCTGAAACAATTTTTTTAATTGTATAAATTATTCAGAATTAGTTTAATGATGATAATTTTAATTAAAGCAGCCATCACTTTTTATTTATGCAAAACATTTTAACTTATTACATTCAAAGAATCTCAATAAAATTTCCTCTCAAGACAAGGAACATCAAAGTGATTTCTTAAGTATACTGCTTTGGAGTTTATAGTCCGAAATATTAAAATTTTAATGGTAGATACACATTTCGACGCTGTTTTTTTACCTTAATTATATTTGATGGATGATTTTTGTATTACATTGGAATTTTTCACGGTGTATCTTTAGTGATGATTGCGCTCTTGTCATATTTGATTGTTCATTTTATTGTTAACGAAGAAAAACACTTCGATATTAATACGAATCTATCTTTTATTCCTGTAGGACTCGTAAAAACCGGCTATGTATTAACGGAATCGGCAGTAACGTTCTCCTGACAAATACATAAATGCGATCGCCAAAGCGTCTTTGCCCTTTCCTTTTTAGATATGTACTTACGTACATATTTAAAACTATTAATAATAACTATGCTGTCACATCTACATAGCGTTCTATCTACATAAAATAGGCATTTTAATTCAAACTTGTTACAGAGGAGGCTTATGTTCAACAATGTTAGGTCTTTTTCTTGGAGGTGACGGGCCATAGTGTGGTCACAAACCACTAACTCCGTCGTCTTTTTTTTTGCCGTGTGAACGGACCATCTGGTCTTTGTCTTCGGTGGGCCACCCGCTGGTTTACCCTCACGGGTATCCTCTCGAGTCGATGCCTAATCGTCCTCACGCGGTGGAACAATGTTAGGTCTAACAAAACATAAAAAAAAAATTGTAAAGAAACCCTACCTCAAGGCAGGCAATGAACTAGTTGTGTACCTAGTATTGCATAAGTCCATTAGAAGTAATTACCATTTACGGAGTGTTAAGTGGGCTGTCTATTCTGCTTTTTTTGATAAGGATCTGTGATCTCCAGCATAGTTCATGTGATAATAATGCTTTATTATCTTCTTCCACCGTTCTATTTTTGGACTATAAGGGTTTTTTTCACAATGGAAAGGAAAATGGTCAATCACTAATAAATCACTAATAAGATAGATGTAGTTTTATTTCTGATTTTCTCAAAAAGTAATAAAGTAAAAAGAAAATATATCATTTTGTGAATCGCACACAAATGAAATCCAATCATTTATTATGCATGAGCTCCGCCCCATAGGGGCACTTACATATTATCGATTTTACAAATTTTTTTCAAAATTAATTTATATTAATCTACCACCGGCTCGGCAAGCCACAAACTGAGAAGATCCGGCAAGAAACTCAGTGGGCTCTTAATTTTTTAAATTATATAATTTATTAATTTTAAATACAACGAATGAAATAAATATTAACTAATAATTATGTTATTAACACAAATCTAACAAGAGCGTGAAAAAATATGGTACCATTCATAGCTTATGATGTGACACGATACTGAGCGCTGATATTTTAATGGCCCCGTATAACAATTACGTGTCCATCAGCGGGTCAAACAACAATAATTATATGGACCAAATAACAAGTAACATAATGCATTCAAATTTAAGCATAACATGAATTATATTATTCCATATCACATTTGCCGTGTTTATCATTATCCATGTGGTAACGGATTAAGAATACAATTCGCCACCCCCTATCTTACCCGTGGGTGATCGTAAGAGACGACTTAGGGATATAAAATGCATATAACATCTATGCAAGAGAAGGAAAGCTCGAAACAAAACCTTATACCAACACGTCTGACCAGCGTGGTATAGTAGGTTAACTTCCCTCCCTTTGGGGGACGTCCATTAATCACGTGATATTTTTTTTAGCATTTTTTATGCCCCTTAGTGATACGTAGTGAGGTTTAAGATTATGAAGGTTTAGGCCTTCGTGATTTTTGACAAACCCCCAAACCTCACGTGATTAATGGACGTCCCCTTATGGAGGAGACCCGAGCCCAACAGTGGGACGTATATGGGCTGTGACGATGATATCACATTAGAATGTTATTTAGAGATAAAAATCCATGTCACAATAATACGCTGTTACAGTGATGTCACATCATGTGTCTGACTAAATGATGAACGACTAAAGGATGTAAGCAGATAACACATCACACAGTGATGTGTTATTTGCTTACATCCTTTAGTCATTTTTGAAGTTAAAACTTCTTTTGGCGCATCGCCCACAGATTATTTCGTATTCTGTAAGTGAGACCGATCCGTCACGTTCTGAGATGAAAGGCTAGATAGAGAGAACTCGTGACCACCGAGTGTACCTGAACGAGAAAAATACAATCAGCTGCTCTTCACTACTGTATCGCTTTGTTCATATTTAATTTATATGTAATAATTGTTTTTATTAATTATTATCGTTTATTCCATAGTTTTTAATAGTTAATTTTTGACGCCTGGCTTTAGTATGGTTACACCCATATATACAGGCGCAGGTTTTTTTATTGTTTTGTATTTTTTATAGGTGCAAGTTTTCACTTTTGTTGTCAGTTCTCATGACTGCTTTGTGTTTTTTTCACACTCTCGAGAAAGATTAATGAAAATTCATTGCACAGATGACGTAATAGTTAAGATACCGAGCTACTTTGTCATGTGTCGTGAGTCAGGACAATAATTTGTGCGATCTTCAAATATTTATCCTGAGTCTGCGATGTAATTTGTGTTCGTTAATTATATGTCTGTAAAGTGCTCCGCAATGCAAGGATTATTCCATAATTTCCTTACTGCAATCTTTAAAAAAAAAATTATATTACTACGTAACGTAATAAAATTATTGTATAGCTAATATAAAGATGAGATTACCTTTTTGGGAAGGATAGTCTGGACGTACCCAATCTGTCTGAGGCCACGGAAGGGCAGCGCTCGACCCCTTTACTGACCACTGGTACCGATTGCGTGACCTCGGTGGTCGCTCCGGTGGGTAACCCTTTCGGGTACCATTCTCGATGCCCCAGCAATGATGTTACCTTAAAGTAAGGTCGGTAAAGGTTAACTTGGGAACGTAGATTTTGCTAATTATCTTTTAAATCTACGGAACTCTAGGTTAGAAAATAAATAAATAACTGTTGATACCTATTATTAACGATGACGATTATTAACGATGACGATGTTGCTAAATACATTCGCAATTTAATATGGGGTGTATTTCTAAAAACCTCGTTACATTGGTAATATTTTTTAAAATTAAAAACAATATGTATCCTTTTTTATATTATATATTTTTTTAAAAGATTTCATATAAAAAACAGGTACAATGCAGCGATATTTTATTATGCTTTTTTATTAATTCACGTATAAGATGACTTCATTGCTCTCAACATCTAATAACTTTTTTCTATAGAGAACGAATGTTTTCTAGAAAAAAAATTATTTCCAAAAGTAGTAATAGACCACTCCTATTATCGACTATTAAATACAGTTCCAAAATTTTTGCTGTTATGTACTTCATGGCAACTCGATAGATCTTTTGGCTTATACAACTTTCAATTCGAACACAATTCAGTGGACTATGGTATGACTTTAATGTACTCGACTGCACCAGTCGAGCAAGTGGAGCCCAATCAACGGTATTGCAATAGTAGTCATTTTGAAGATTGTATCTTCTATCAGAATCATGATAAAAGTAAAAAAAAATATTTCATTTGTAAATGTATGATTTAATTCATTATCTTGAATTCTAATATGTATTTCACACATAATTACTATTATGATAAATTCTATTCTTCTTTCGAAAATAGTTTTCCAAAATTAAATTTTAACACACACCCACACACACACACTATGTGTGTAAAAAGAAAAGAGATTTTTTGTCTTTTTAGGTTACTTGATTTAGATTAGCAAGATAAAAATATCTTGCATATTTTTATTACTTAATGTCAAAGATGACATTGATGTAATTTAGATAAATCATTACATTTATCACTTATAGTTTTAAGTTTATTATAGTATATTAAGCAAGATCCGTTGTACTAGGCTAAATCTGATGGATATTTCGCATCCTAAAAGATTTTCAATACTTAAAAGAGCAGTAAAATAAGTTTAAAGTTATTAAAAACGTATTGAAAGGGACACTCGGAACAGATTTTTAATAAATGTGGTTTTAAATCTAGCGTGTGGTAATGATTTTAAGTTGGTAAATAACTTTTATTTTTTTGATTCAATAGTAGTAGGTCCACGCTCTTGA
This sequence comes from Lymantria monacha, assembly GCA_905163515.2. Taxonomy (NCBI): domain Eukaryota; kingdom Metazoa; phylum Arthropoda; class Insecta; order Lepidoptera; family Erebidae; genus Lymantria; species Lymantria monacha. The sequence continues at coordinate 24,751,705 of LR991082.1, forward strand.
CAGTTATCTATCTACAGACGCAGGCCGGTCCGTCCGGGGTAGTACCACACTCTCGCAGAAGATCGACGTCTGAGTAATGGCAATGTGCTATTGCGCTTCGTTCGGTGAGCGAGAGAGCCGGAAGCCCAACTGGGTGGGTTTGGAGATTATATTGGTAGGCAGCCGCTTAAACTATACCCTTGGTATTGCAAAGGTTCATGGGTGGCAGTGACACTTACCATCAGGTGTGCTACTTGCTCGTTTGCCACCATAAGCAATAAAAAAAAACTTTGTATAGATAGTCTAGCATATTAAACGTTAAGATTTAAATTTAAAAAAATAAAATAATTACAAAAGATTAAAATTTTTAAATATTTATACTTATTGTTATTACATATTAAGTAAACAGAAACAGAATATAAATTACACAAAATTAGGTTACGCTCTACTTTGTTTAATACGCCTAGTGGTACCTCAAATATTATAGCAATACATAATTTAATATATAAAAAAAACATTTATGAGCTTCGATGTCTGAGGTGATTCTAAATACCATTTAAATCGTCTAACAATAACTCATAAAGAATAACTCAAAATTGTTCTGTCAAACCCGTTCTAATTAATATTCTTTTGCATGCGCGTTAAACCCATACAACAAAAGCTATAAAAAATAAGATTAACCAGAAAATAGGCCCATTATAGAGCATTAGCTATAACTGTGTTGTCTGACCTCTTCATTTAATTAAAGCACTATATTGCTCCATAAAATACTTAACCAAATGGACAGGCGCTGTAAAGGGAAATGGTGGTTTTCCATATAGTCACTTTTAATCTACATAGCGTACCGCAAGTAAGCTATTAAATCACCAACCCTTATTTACTTTTCGTATCTCTGAATTTTAATAATCGTGCAAAGATTATGAGTTTGTTTATTAAAAGAGCTGATAGTAAATTTTCACTTTTAATTTGTTTTTTATATTTACAACAGTGTTAGAAATAAAATTTCCTGTACGGATTTTTATAGCGTTTTATTTTTACCATACTGACTTCGTGGGTATTTTTTAGCTTTCAGGATCTCCTCTCATGAGTCCGCTAGTGAATGAATGGTTTTACTTTCAGGAAACAAATATTGTGCGATTCTTACGATACTAAATCTCGTGCAATATAAATCTAACATCCAAGGTCATCGGCTATTTAATAAGCTACCAGCAAACGACTCACGTTTAGGATCAATATATTAACCCAACTCATTGGATCTGCGAGGTCTGCTTACAGATGGAGACCTGTGTTTTGACGTGTTCGACTTGATAATTAAATTGGATATCCTGGAGCCCGAAGGTGATATAATCTTTATTTTTTCATAGGCAATGATCTAGTCACGCCCCAAGAGTGACATGGGGTTTCTTAACCTACCATAATACAGCTCTCTGCCAATTGACAGAACCACCGAAATCAATGCCTAGATTTCTATGACCCTATACAAACGAACTTAAACATAAGTCTGTCGATTATTAAATATGGACTTTTGATCTAATGGCATAAGCTTACAACTGCGAATTTAAAGATTCCAGGTGAATATAACGTTTTTTCCTTATTGGTCAAGTCCTAATAGAAATAATAGGTCAGCCCCATAGTGTCTGCACCGTCGCAATTTCTGCGAGCTCTTTTAAACACTTGAACGTTATGTTGCTTCATTGTGGAGCTGTTTTATGTCCTTACACTGACACAATAGAAGAATCGTATATTCTTTTATTGATACTCGTGTTTTACACATCTGATAAAACTATTTTTTTTCATTGCTTATGGTATTGCTAATGGTAATTGTGACTGCCGCCCATGGATCTTTGTAATACTAAGGGTATAGCTAGGCCGCTGCCTGCCTATACAATCCCCAAACCCACCCCAGTTGGGCTTCCGGCTTTATATTCACGAATTTTTTTGTTTTAATTTTTTAAAACTACTTGTTCAACGGAGAACTAGGTATTTTTTAATAGTGGCAGGACTACGCTGTTGACAGTTCTCTGTATACAGCTGTGAGCCGGTCCGTCCGAGGTAGTATCACACTCTCGCAGAAGATCGACGTTTGAGTAATAGCAATGTGCTATTGTGCTTCGTTCGGTGAGCGAGAGAGCCGGAAGCCCAAGTGGGTGGGTTTGGGTATTGTAATGGTAGACAGCGGCCTATAGCCTTGGTTATAGCAAAGGTCCATGGGCGGCAGTAACACTTACCATCAGGTGTGCTGCTTGCTGGATTGCCACCTAAAGTAATAAAAAAATAATAATCATAATTATTACAAAGGTTATTGCCGTATCCTTCTCAGTATTCGACTGCGTTTATAGCCAGTGGTAAATGACATATTATATATATGTCAGCTTTAATTTTATGCATTTTTATATTATAATAATTGCTACAATTTAATGATTAGGCTTCTATTGGCAATTAATATTATATTATAACAAAAATTGAGTCAAAATTGATTATCTAGCGGGTATGGTGTGAGACTTAGTTATTTTTAATAGTGATTAGACATCACAGCCTTCTTTTTGTTTCTTATTGATATATATACTTAAATTATATATGGAGATTAATTTATTTAGCTATCTTAAACTAAGATAGCTAAATTACAATTTGTTACGTCTAGGATTTATTTATATTTGAACAAAAAAAATATTTTTCCTTCCATATTTGCTCTCTTTCTTATTAAATATTTTTTTTTTTCAGAAAATCATATAAAACTTTTCCTCGACCCTCAAAACTACTTCATGATTGTGAGACTTACTACATTGAATGAACAAAATAGTCAATATTTTATATATACTCAATATTTCGTTCTTCGTACAATTTTATTACACGAAATACGTTATTAAGTACGGAGACAGTTGAAGATCAAAGATACAGAATATTCTCGTACATACATAATATTCCTTTTTTCGGCGTAATAATTGATGTGAAAAGCAAATTTCTTATGTGACAAATTGGATGTGGTAATTCATAAATTGAGATTTTCGAAGCAGCGAAGTGATTTGAAATGCCAAAGGAAATAAAATATTTCTTCATAATAATTAAATTATTTTTTAAAGATTAGCTTCAAGGTATGCATTTTACTTTTTTAATCACCAGACAATCTTTATTACTATTAATGTATTATGTCTTTATGACATAATTTGAAATACTTTCTTTTTTTCTCCATGCGGACTATGGATGTGGTTGCGCCGCGCCAAATCGGTCCGGAATGACGGAAGAGGCGGCGTGCAACCCCATAGACCCACCCTACAAGGACTCCTCTCTTCGCCGTGTGAACGGGCCACCGGTACCCGAACTTTGTCTTCGGTGGGATAACTTGAAATACTAGGAATACTTAAAATCATTTTGTGGGTGAAAATAAATTCGTGAAGCCCATAAATATATATATATATATATTTAGATAATCAGCCCGAGCCTCCTCCATATTGAGAGAAAATTTAGCTGCTACCCTAGTCAGATTGTTTGGTTCCCATTTTTTTTGGTCGAGATTTTTTTTCTTGTAATGATATCATCTAGATAGATAATATCATTACAAGAAAAAAAATGAAAATAATAAAAAAAAATATAAAATCTGTTTTTTATGATCAACGAAGGAATATGAAGGCATGGAAAGATAACTTTAATGGACATTCATTGTAACCGCAATCCTCTTTGAGCATACGTTTATGTATTATACTAGCAAATTCGCATGGTTTCACCTGCGAAGTTTCCTTGCTCATGGGAAAATGGTGATAAAATATAGCCCATATTACTCGCTGATTATGTTGCTAATAGGTGAAATTTATTTAATATTTTGCATAGTGGTTTAAGAGTGAAAGCGTAATAAACGAATAAATCAACTCATATTCGCATTTATAACAATATATTTAGGATGACTTCATCCCTAAATTAGATGCACTGTTTTTTTTTACTACTTAATCATTAAATATCATTAACATTTACTCATTATTTTTCCAGGGTAAGGTAAAAAAGGTCAGAGGTGAACCATATCAGATTTCAACTGCCTTTGATATGCTAGCCTCTCTTTTTACATTATCCATATTTATTATATAAAATAAAGATTTATTTGATAAGTAAAGTGTTAAAAACATAAAGGAACATTTGTGAAATTCTACAGTTGCTACCAAAAATAAATTATTTATTAATATTACTAGATTTTTTTTGCGCTTTCATCCACTTTTTTGTTGTGTGTGTTTTTGTTTCTGTTCTTGTGTTAATATACTGAAAAAAATCTATATTACTCGCTGATAAAGTAGCTTTTCATTTATGAAAGAATTGTTAAAATCTATTTCATCATTTAAACCGTAATAAGCAACCAAACAAACTCAGTGTCATATTTTATAATATTGTTAGGATATCAAGACTAACATTCCAAATATTGCAATACAGGAAACGAGAAATATATAATAGGTATAATAGATATATATAGTATTTCTTTTTTTATATTTATTTTTTATTGCCGTTGGTGGCAAACGAATCAGCAGCACACCTGATGGTAAGTGACATTGCCGCTCATGGACCTTTGCAATACCAGGGCATAGCTAGGCCGCTGCCTACCGTGAAGAAAGTGCTCTTCTTAAACCTCGTTCAAAAAAGGACACGTCATAGCGCTCGGGAAACACAGCAGCAGGTAGTTCATTCCAGATCTTGCACGTACGTGGGCGAAATGATCGCTGAAAACGCACAGTTCAAATCAAATCAAATCGAATCCACACCTAGCACGAGCTGGGCTGCCACTTACACCGCCGTATTGTTGGAACGGATTTGTGTTGACGATGTGGATTCGAATCCCACTTATGACAATCATTTTTCGCTCGTTATTGGTTTTTTTTTAAATAATTAAGCATATTAAATGCTGAACAGTAATTTGAAAGGCAATCAATTATTATTGTTATATAGAGTGGATAATTATATTTATTGTTTAAATATACATTGCTATGATATCTAAATATAAATATTCTTATTTTCCCTTAATCCTTCGACAATACGAATACTATCGACCGGTATGAAATTGAGGTCATGGACAATTAATCAAAATACTGTTTACTTAGTAAACTTTTTATAAAGCATTTCTCTTGGTAATAAATCTTGAATTTATTGGCTTTATTCAAACACAACACATCGTAGTGATAAAATTTCGAATGAGACTAATCCTATGTATACTTTGAATTTTATTAATAGAAAAGGACACAATTATAAAAAGCATTGATTGTATCACCTCTAATTTGCGGTTATCGTATCTAGTTTTTTAATTATGGACCTTAATAGTGGTAGGACCACGCTGTTGACAGTCTGCAGCCGGGCACCGGTCCGTCCGGGGTAGTACCACACTCTCGCAGAAGATCAACGTATGAGTAATGGCAATATGCTATTGCGCTTCGTTCGGTCAGCGAGAGAGCCGGAAGCCTAATTGGGTGGGTTTGGGATTTATATTGGTAGGCAGCGGCCTAGTTATACCCTTTCGTATTGCAAAGGTCCATGGGCGGCAGTGACACTTACCATAAGGCGTGCTGCATGCTCGTTTGCCACGACTAGCAATAAAAAAAAATATTATAAATAATATCTGTGGAAGCAGCTTCGTTTGCGTGGATTAAATATTTGTGTTTGTAAAATCTAAAATGTAGTGTTTAATATCATTATTTTGTTTATACGACAACGTCATCCAGTAGCAATAATAATAATATCAACATTAATAATATACACAATAGGTACATCAATAACTATTTTTGTTATGTCAACAGTTGTCATGCAACTGTGACCGCACAGAACATTTGATGCACGATGTCCTTTTTTTTCACATCTGTTTTAGAATTTCATTTATAATATATGAAAATAGCAGGTAACTACAGCTTTCTATTAGAATATAAAATAATTGCAAGAGAGCCGGAAGCCCAATTCGGTGGGTTTGGGGTTTGTATTGGTAGGCAGCGGCTTAGCTAAATCCTTGGTATCCATGGTCGGCAGTGTCACTTACCATCAGGTGTGCTGCTTGCTCGTTTACCACCATAAGCAATAACAAATAAAATATATAATTCCCACCAATCTATCGGTTTTGGCACAACAAAAGCCCAAATGGTGAAATTATATAATATTATATAATTCAACGAAAAGAATAATAATAGATGGATCGTGTAAAAATATATGAAAAGAATAATAAACTCAATGTAGCCGCATTTCGATTCGGTAGAAATATAATAGATTTGTTGCGTTCATATAAATAAATTTATCATTCTCTTGCTCTTATCCTACTGCTAATTGGGGTCGACGCAATATGTCCTCTTTTTCCATACAGCCCTATCAGACGTCATCTCTGTACTCACTCCCTGACTATCCATATCATGCTTCACGCAGTCCATCTCTCTTTTCTTTGGTCTCCCTTTACCTCTTAAGCCTTCAACATTCATACTTAAAATCTTCTTTGCAACATTACTTTCATTCCGTCTCATCATATGTCCATACCAGGTCAAATGTTCACTCCTTAACTTATCCGTCACTGGCGCTATTTTGAAACCTTCTCTTATACGCTCATTCCTTATATTATCCCTTCTCGTCACGTCGTACATCCATCTCAACATTTGTATCTTCGCTACATGCAATGTCATACAAATAAATTGTCATAATATAATAATTATCATAAATTAAATGTTTAATAATAACAGATTAAAAATAATATCTATATATTTAATTATGTAGAATCGTTTATTTTTTCCCAATATAAATCAATAGAATATGTATTTAAAAAATATCGGTTAAAATTTATTAACCTCTATAATAACGATGACTTATTAGACGTGAAATACTTTAGTACTTTCTTGAACAAGCACACTGGAAAGTGTTCGAAACGTCAGGCAGTTGAAAATTAAATACGCCATAAAATACAAAACAATAGTTTTATTTCATAAGAACAATTTTTTTTGTCAGGGCGATATGGTTGCGTAGCGACAGTGCCCATTAAATAAATAAAAGAAAAGAACAATATTTTTAATCATATATGAACTAATAACTTTACTTTGAGAGATTTATTCTGAAATGTAAAACACTACTAATGGTAAAAAGAAATTAAAATTCACTTTAAGACATTTTGTAATTTTTTATTTAGTCAATTATCGTGCCAACTTATTTCGAATTGGAGACGTATTTTTATTAAGATGCTTTCATTAATTAATGTCTTCATTTAATAGCTTCAACAGATATTCATTACTTCATTAAGTAATGTAATCAATAACCTCTTCTAAAGCCTTCTTTCTTCTAAGGTTAAACCGATTAATGGGCAAAATAGATACTTTTTTAAACGTTGAAATTGATGGCCACGCATACTTTCATTAAGAGCAGCATTTTTTTTTGGGGACAGGCAACGGTCTCATCATACCGCGTGTAAAATATTCAAGGCGGCGGATGGGACTGCGTGCAACGCATTAACTTGCCGTAAAACTACTTTTCTTTCGTCATTTGGGCGGACCACTTGTACAAAAGTCTTTGGTGGCTCGTCCAGGGTTTACTTAGGAGTATCATGTATTTTCGACATCTCCTATTCATAAATATTAACTCTTATCACCCGGCATATCATTAAAAAGTTTCAGGGCTTCACCCTCACGTGGTATTAATAGCTTATTTAATAGCTTATTTTTAGTCTTAATATAACTTTTTTAAGAATACATACTTCAGTTTACAATTTCTTTATAAAGAAGAAAAAGTCTAAAATTCCCCAAGAGATTAACTCGTAAGCATCATAACAAATATAAATATACGCTAATGACAATTCGATCAAAATTCGGACAGGATAAGAACACAATGGGTTATCACCCCTTATCGAGAGGTCCTGAGAAACTATAAGTTTTTAATTTTTTTTTGACTGGTGACATATGGTGTGGACACACCCTGCCTCTATCGTCCGGCGTGCGGCCCCATAACCTGTCGTATCTCCCCACCGCCATTTCAGCAGACCACCGGTACCAACTCCATGACTTAGAAAACACACTCACTTAGAAAAATATAATAGCACTAACTACTCGTATAATCGCAAAAACGCTCGACTGTGTGGCGACTCCGGTAAATAAATTGGAATGCTACGTTGTTGTTAGGTTTATAGATGAATGGAGTAAACCTTAATTTTATACTTTTTGCTTTGAATAAAAAGCAAAAGCGTTTTGTTGTCTTTTTCTATGTCCCATTCTAGATACGAGCGTTTGATGAAATTGATACCGCTGATATGGAGATTAACTAGAGTAAACAGGCGGACAAAAGGCAATAATTTTTGAGAATTATATACTATGTCAATATAAAAACATTAGTTTTTTTTGCGGTGGACTATGGAGGTGGTCACGCCCGCCAAATCGGTCCGGGGTGATGGAAGAGGCGGTGCGTGACCCCATAGACCCACCCTGCAAAGCGCCTCTCTTCGTCGTGCGAGCGGGCCACCCGTACCCGATCTTAGTCTTCGGTGGCCCGCCCGGCGGTTTACCCTCGCGGGTTCCTCTCAAATCGATGCTCTGACAGCTTTCGCCGTCGGGGCATCGTTCTCACGCGGTGATCTCAGTTAGATCACCCGATGCCTCGGCTGGGGCGGCATCAGGCGCAGGTAATTGCATACGCCGCCCAGGGTACCGGCCGCGGCCCGGGTCGGGGAAATCCTCCCGGACTCGTTCCGCCACCTCCACCGCCACCAGAAGGCGGCTACCAAGTCCCGGTCCCTGAAGCTTTCACGCTAGCCAAAAAAAAAACACGCCTTTTTTTTTTGGGGTGGGCTACGGTCGGCGCACTCTTCGCACCACTCGGTCCGGGGCGACAGAGGGGCGTAAGCACGCATACCCGTAAACCACCCGTGAATCCGTGAACCTCGCCTTCATCGTTGGACCGGCCACCGGAGCAGCGTGAACATGTCGTCAGTGGCCGGCCCGACGGAATACCCCCTGAGGGGTACCCTCTTCTTGAGCGACGTCCCAGAGAAAAACACATGCCTACACCAACATCCAGTTAGTATTATTTATGATAACAATAAGATCATATTATATTCTTTGTTTTTTAAATAATATCTTTAATACTAGGTAAACAAGTCAATTTGTGTTATCTTAACAATCCGCTGCATCTTTCTAAGCGACTTCATTAACATAAATTTCAAAATATATTACGATAAAATTTTGATATCGAAGAAATCGACCGTTCAAACGTAAATGAATATTAATGAAGAATAAATATTTTATTATTTAGGTATATTGAAGGCAATTTATATTGGAGCGTAAAGCAAACTTTACCAGGCCCCGTATTAGTTTTGAACTAATCTATAGCGAATATGTATATAAAAATCAGTGTGTCAGATTTCATATAATATTCGAAAATATCGTATTTTTTTTTATTGCTTATGGTGGCAAATGAGCAACCAGCACACCGGACGGTAAGTGTTACTGCCGCCCATGAACCTTTGCAATACCACGCATATAGCTAGGGCGATGTCTACCAACCGAAATCCACTTAAGTTAAACTTCCAGCTCTTTCGCTCACCGAACAAAGCGCAAAAACACATTATCATTACCAATACGTCGATTTCCTTTGAGATAGTGGTACTGGCGCGGACAGACCGTGGCTATAGACAGAGAACTGTTGACAGCGTGGTCCTACCGCTAATAGATTTCATATCACAAGTATGATTTTATATTATAACTAGCTTCTGCCCGCGGCTTCACCCGCGTAAAAGGTTACTTTCCTAAAGTTTTTGATCCCCTATTTTTATTTTTGACCGTCGGTAATACAGTGCAACGGTATTACAATACTCAGGGTTGGAACTTCATTACTGGACTGCTAGATGGCGTTGAAGAAGCTAGATTTTTAGATTTTTTGACAAACAGTGTTTTTTAATTTTTCATATAAAAATTTTGATTTTTTTTTAATAAAAAATATCCTATGTTACTTTTAATACCTCCAAGAATATGTGTACAATGTTTCATGATGATCCGTTGAGTAGTTTTAGCGTGAAAGCGTAACAAATAAACTTACATTCACATTTATATATTAGTAGGGATGATACCTTTTTTCGCCTAATATACATCCCAGTGTTGAACATAAACCTTATTATGAAAATAAATAAGGCGTCCATTCCCCGTTAATAAACTTTTAATACCGATAATAGATTTTTCATTCACAAATAAGTTTTGTTTGCCACTCAGCATATAAAATACCTAACTATGAATTCATCATGATTATAGACTTAAGAGACTCTCTACTCATCCCATACTCAGAAAATATGGAACAGAGTTTATTTTATTGCATTTTATCATCGATCTATTTCATATCTACGAATGCACAAGAATTTGATCTTTGTTAAAACGTTTCGCGATATGCGTAGTTCTCCATCCTTCAAAGTGGGAGATAAATTGAAAATATCAAGCTAAAAGATAGATGGATACGTATATTTTTCAGGTTTTATTCTTATTTTTTATACCTTATAGCTGGTAGGGCCATCGCTGTGTGGTAGCGGCAACGAATACTACCAACCCTAGCTTTGCTCGTGGATGTCGTAAAAGACGACTAAGAGCCTTATAACGACCTGGGCCAGCTCCATCTGATGCCGTTTGGTTAACAATTACATTCCCAAGGAGGGTTAACGTCTGGCAGGCGACCGGTCATAAAACTATTGCCAATAAATAGCTTTTACAATATGTACTATGAAAGAAGAGTACATATTGTATCGACCCCAAGTAATTGGGAAAAGAGTAAGAGAATGATGAGGTGGTAGGGCCATACTTTTGACAGTTTTCTTCTACAGCCACGGGCCGGTTCATCAGGGATAGTACCACACTCTCACATAAAACCGACGTCTGAATAGCAGTGATAATGTGCTGTTGTCTTTTTTTTCGGTGAGCGAGAGAGCCGGCAGCTTAACTTTCGGGGTTGGTTTGGGGTTTGCATTAGTAGGCAGTGGCCTAGCTATACTTCTGGCATTGCAAAAGTCCATGGGTGGCAGTAACACTTACCATCAAGTGTGCTTCTTACAACTTTGCCACCACAAGCAATAACATAATAATTATAGAAAGCCTTTACTTTTATAAATATTACTCTTATAATATATACAATAAAAGAAAACCTTTACTTTTAATAGTTGTATTAGTATTTTTGTCTACTGTTGCAGATATGGCTCTCAAAAAGGCAATGAAAAGTGTATTGGCAATCGCTTGTTATTATAAGTTATTCACAAGAGCGCTGTTGTACATTCGCCTGGTAATCACTCAGACATTTTTTTAAAAGGGGAAAGTAGAGAATAGTGATACATTGTATTTTACATTAAATATGTCAACAAATTTCCGTGTGGTGACGGAGTAAGAATACTATTCACCACCCCATATCTTACCAGTGAGTGATCGTATGAGACGACTAAGGGATATAAAACGCATATAACATATATGCGAGAGAAGGAAAACTCGAAACAAAACCCTATACCAACATGTCTGACCAGCGCGGTTATAGTAAGTTAATTTCCTTCCCATTACGTATGAGGCCCGAGCCCAACAGTGGGATATTTATAGGCTGTGATGATGATGATATCATCAAAAAACATCACATTTTATATTTCAAATTAAAATAATTCAATTTGTTCATTCATTTGTACCACGTGTGAAATACACGTTGACGATGAACTGACTCAATTGTCGTTTTTATTTAATTATTTTTCTCAAACTTGCTTGGAAATTTGACCGTTATTTTGACAACCTTCTTTGAGATAAATCGAAATTGCTATACTGGCCAAATACACGCGGGCAGTGGCCGGCAAAAATGTATGAAAATCCATATCTGTCGTGTTTTAGCGGTCAAATAAATGTATATATATGCAAATTCATATCTATCGTATATTTTAAAAATGGAACAATTGGTTACTTCAAAACATCGTAACCAAGAAGGCTTATCAGAGTTTTATTTAGTTTTCGAACTGGCTTGAATAAGAAACCTGTTTGATAATGAAAAAAAAAAAAACAAATTAACCCTTTGGCGCGTGAAAAAAGTTGTTCGTTGTTCGTCATGTCATGTCTTTCTAACATCATCTGAGTACCTATACTTCCCAGTACTAAGTACCACCCTCCTATAAAATAGAAGGCAAGTATTATCTACCACGCTGGTCAAACGGATTTAAGATTTCTTTCTCTTGTAGTCCCTTAGCAGTATTTTACGATATCATCGGGCGAGAGTGAGGGTAAATAAATATATTCGTATTCCGTCTCACCATATGGAATTGGGTACAAAATTACTACTGAATATAAGAAATTATACCTTATACCTATAACATCTATAGGCCACGGATGTCTAGGAAGCGGTACCACTGGCCAGCCCAATGGCGATGGAGAATACGGTGGGTTATGGGGCCACGAGCCGCTCTTCTGTCGACATGGACGGAACTGACGGCGTGTGTCTAGACCATAGTCTACAAATAAAAGACCTATAAATGTTGTATTCAATTTTAAATGTTATGAATAATAAATTTTTACGTATATTTTTGATTTGATATTATTATATTTATATTTAAGCTTATGCTTATATACTATCCGTGTGGTAACGGAGTAAGAATACTATTCACCACCCCCTATCTTACCCGTGGGTGATCGTAAAAGACGACTAAGGGCTATAAAATGCACATAACATCTATGCAAGAGAAGGAAAATTCAAAACAAAACCCTATACCAACACGTCTGACCAGCGCGGTATAGTTGGTTAATTTTCCTCCCATTACGGAGGAGGCCTGAGCCCAATAGTGGGACATATATGGGCTGTGATGATGATGATGATTATTGTATTGATCAGTGCGTAAGACATGGAACGAACTAAAATCAAGCGAACTCAAAATAGTGTAGCCAATTATTAGGAAGTTCAACAAGAAACGTCGAGTTCATTAGCAAAAGCTGAGGTTTAATTGAAATGTCATCTAAACTCCTTCGGACCAGTTTGTATAGGAGTTTACTTATTTACCTTGGAAATTCTGAAATCAGTTTTATAACTTCCCTGATTACTTTCTACCTATAAGTTTATAACGCGCGACTGGGTAATAAAACAAATATTAGGGGAAATTTATGTACCCGCACGGACTTTAGATATTTTAAGGCATAAAGTTAAATCAAATAAATAATCTATTGTATGAGATTTTACTCATTATTGTATTTTATTTATTAAATAGACAGTGAAAACATAACTTATTATTACAGTAGATGGGTGACACAGGACAGTCCTAAATCATTGACGTTAAGAAATCGGTACGAATAGCTAGCCCAAATGGCGATTATGTAATAATACGATAGGATATAGAGACGCCCGCTATTTCGTCTCCCGCCGAATACGGGCAAGGTGTACTCAGATAGATAGCCTCCGCGAGGGTAGACCGCCGGATTACGATGTCAGAAACCTCCGCGTGGTGTACCCTGGGTGCGGGCGGCAGTCCTCTAGATCCTTCTGATGGATTGTCTCCCGTAGCGAATATCTGGTGCTAGGGGGTGCCGTGCCGGGGGCTACTCGTAGAGGGTGACCGGACGCGAATCTTCGACGGGCTCAGTCACTCATTCATTTGAGGGCTGGGCAGGCATATGCCACCGTCGACATATGGTAAACCTGATTCTTTGCTTGTCTCAGTTTCAGGAGCGAGGGTCTTGGCTTAACCGCCTGGACCGCGAGGAAGACAACCTCTATAAAGAATTCGAATCGACATTCGAATTCGAAAATCACACAGAATCTTAAGTTCTGGTGTGCGGCGAGAAGATGCATGGCAGATGGGTTGTTCTGTCGTTAGCACGCTCCAGCCAGGGTACCAGCTGCCCCCTGGTTGGTAAATGTAGGCTTGCCCGAGTACAGGAATCTCTGCTCGGGTCGACGAAGAGTCTTCCATACTCGTGGGAATCATATGGATACCTCAAATTTAAAAACCCTTTTTTGGGAATCCCTGTGATTCTCACACCACGGCCTTGTCAAGCCAAAGAAAAACTGACAACGACGCCTCGTCTTTAGGACTTGAGGCGTCCGCCGAGGGCCCGGCACAAATCGTGGAGGCCCAAAAAGTGAAGCGGAAGTCGCCCAGGAAGAGCAGGGGGAAGGCTTCCAGCTACAAGACGCGAATGGAAGATCGCCGTGCGCGCAGAGAGGCTGCCGCTGCTGAAAAGGAGGACGGTGGCAGAATTGCTGCAGAGCTGTCTACGGACGAGGGCGACAGTGACGTCGCAGAGCCGACCGGAGGCGAGGGCAGCGGATCTGCCTCTAAAATGGACGAGGACGGTGTATCCGCAGGGCCGTCCGAGGAAGATAGCGTGCCGGACGCTAAAGCCTCCGCCAGGTCATCGCCGCGTCCTGCGGCATCGGCCCTGGCAGCGGCTGAGACGAATAGGGAGGAAGCCTTCCCCTCGAAGGCGCGGAAGCGCCCCCTGAGCAAGGGAGGCAGCTCGGGCGCCGACTCCGAGGGGAGCGTAACCATCATGCCTCCACCGAAGGTGCCGGATTCTCGCTGAGGGCGAGGGGCCGCAGTAGCAAGAGGAAGGTCGACGACTCCTCGGCGTGAGGCGGCGCCTGCTGCCCGCGTGAGAGACGACCCCCCGGACCTGCAGACCGAAAATGCCCACCTTAGTAGCGAGGTCTCAGGCCTGCGGGACCTGAACCGCCAGTTGGAAGCCGAGCTGGTGGCGGTGAGACCGGTAAACCGCTTGTTGGCCAAAGTTATGGCCGACCTGCGGGCCCAAGTGGCGCAGTTCTTGCCGCCTGCGCCAAAGCCGTCGACCAGAGCGCGCTCAACGGCTGCTGCAGCAAAACCCGTCCCCGTGGCGAGGACGACGCCTCCCGCTGCGGAGGGCGCGCCGCCGGCTGAATCCGTCACGGCAACCGCGGTGAAACCCGTTCCTGTGGCGAGAAAGACGCCTCCCGCCGCGGCGACGAAGTCGCCAAGCGTCCCGGAGCGGGCCCCGGTAGAGGCTCAACTGGAGGCACCAACCCCGCTGCCAACCTCGCTGTAGACCCCGCTGCCTGCGGTGGGGGATTGCCGGACAAGTCCCTGCGTGCCATCATCGACGCAGTGGGCAAAATCGTCGATGCGCGCATGGCCGTTCTGGAAGCAAGGCTGCCCCGGAACCTCGTGTCCGGCCGCCTCTTGCCGCAGACAAGCGGCCACATACGGCACCAGCCCCCACCCCGCTGCCTTGTCAGGGTGGCCGCATGGGGTGCTACGCCGTGGCCGCGGCTGGGCCTAAGCCCAAAGGCACCGGCCCCGCTCCGAAGGGACCTGCCCTGAGGAGGAAGACGGTGCCGGCTCCTGCCGGACCACCGCAACGACACCGCCGGCGACGACTAGCGAGGCTGCGACTGGCACGACTGCCGCACCTGAACAGGGTTGGTAGGTAGCCGAGCGCGACAGAAGGAGTCACGGCCTAAGAAGGAGAGCGAAGGCCAAGCGCGCCACTGAGGTCTCCGCTCCCAAGGCAAGAGCTGGCGACAAGAAGAAGAGGCCGCGCAAGGGGCTCAAGCCGCCGAAGATAGACGTAGTGGTGATCACTGTGCTGCCTGAGGCGGCCGAGAAGGGCCTCAGCTACGAGGCCGTCTTGAGGAAGGCCCGGCGGGAGCTAGACGTCTCCAATATTAGAGGCGTCGAAGCCAGGACATTTTTAGCATTTCCGCCGAATTGCTCCCCGGCTGGTTGGCGCGGCGTCCGCCCTATCACGGCTCATGCCGAACGTGGGCGGACCCAGCTTTGAGGGCCGACGGCTGTATGCGGGCGTGATCCGCTCGATGGCTATGTACGGCGCACCCGTGTGGGCGAGGTCTCTGACCCTCCGGCTGAGGGTTTTTCTGTGGCGCCCTCAGAGAATCATGACGGTCAGAGCTATCCGTGGATACCGCACGGTGTCGACTGAGGTAGCAGGCGTGTTGGCCGGGACACCCCCGTGGGACATAGAGGCGGAGATGCTCTACCAGCGGGTGACCTCAGTGCGCGACGCAGGTGGCTCCCCATCGCTTAGCGAGATATCCACCTGGCGCGAGGACGCCCGCCGACACGTCATCGCTCGCTCGGCTACGCGGCTGGAGAGGCCTAGGCACGGTGTTCTTACCGTAGAGGCTCTCCGGCCCGTATTGACGGAGTGGATGGAGCGACGGCACGGAGTCCTCTCTTTCCGGTTGGTGCAGGTGTTGTCGGGGCACGGGTGCTTCGGCAAATACCTGCAAAAGATCGCAAGGAGGGAGTCGACTCCGTCCTGTGTGCCAACCTGACGCTGCCGGCTGTCGCGAAAACGATGGTCGACAGCATCAGGAACTGGGACGCGGTCGCCGCCTTCTGCGAGGCTGTCATCTCGCAGAAGGAAGCGGCGGAACGAGGCCGGGAGGATTCCCGCGACCCAGGCCGCCGCTAGCGGCCAGGGCGGCGCAGGCGCGAATATCTGCGCCTGATGCCGCCCTAACCGAGGCTTCGGGTGATCGGACCGGGGAATTGTCCGGTCACCCAACGTGAGGCCACCGCGTGAGGGCGACGCCCCGACGGCGAAAGCTGTCGGGGCGTCGACACGAGAGGAACCCGTAAGGATAAACCACCGGGCGGGCCACCGAAGACAAAGATCGGGTACCGGCGGCCCGCTCGCATGGCGAAGAGAGGTGTTTGCAGGGTGGGTCCGTGGGGTTGTGTGCCGCCTCTTCCGTTGCCCCGGGCCGATTAGCCGGGGCGCGACCACATTTGTGGTCCCACCTTGCGAAAAAAAAAAAAAAAAAGGGTAGACCGCCGGATGGGTTACTGAAGAAGAGAAGGCGTCCCTAGCAGAACCAAACTACCAAAACCAATTAGCAGAACCGTAAGCTATTCTTTGCCCAACTTATTTCGTACCTCGAACTACTCAGAATTATAAGAAAATATTTTTAAGAAAGAATTGTATTTAAATTTAAAAAAAAAATATTTAACTGTCTGGTAGCGGCTACGAATATTACCAACCCTTACTTTGCACGTGGATGTCGTAAAAGATGACTAAGAGCTTTATAACGACCTGGGCCAACTCCATCTGATGCCGTTTGGTCAACAATTACATTGCCAAGGAGGTTTGACGTCTGTCAGGCGGCTGGTCATAAAACTATTTCCAATAACTTTTACAATATGTACTATTAAAGAAGAGTACATATGGTATTGACCGCAAGCAATTGGGATAAGAGTAGGAAAATGATGATATAAGAAAAAAAAATAATTACAAGGTCCCCTTGTGCCTTACTTTAAACTATAATTTAGATTGGATTACAATTGAAACAGTCGACAGAAGAACGCACGCGTTTTTATGTCAGTATGACCTCATCTACATATTTGCTTTGTTAACCGATATGACCTAATTTGTCTCTGCACCGAGGTCACTAATATAATTTTTAACATATAGTTAATAACTTTGTTCATAGTTGGTATAGTTTAAATGACCGAAAACTATGTGACTGAATTAGATTAATGCTAAAATCGAAATAAAATTCTAGATTTTTATAATTCGTAGATTCGAATACACTGATATTTTGAAACTATGATCAACTTCGATTGAATATAATTGTATATTTTAATTAAGTTTTATGTCATTTATTAGCTACAAGATTCTTTTTGTTTATTTATTTTATTATCACAACGGTTCCTTGATTAGTAACGGTGATTGCTATTCGATCCTACTCCATATAGTGATTCAACAATTTCAATAGAAATTGTTGAAATCGAACACGATGAAACTGCAATAGTTAATTATTTATTACCAATTATAATATTTTATATAATGCATTTATTAATTGAAATGAAAACTTCTTTAGCAGCGTTGTGCACCTTTTTGTGATGGGAAAAAAATTATAAACTCCCGTCAGGACACATGAACCTGATCGAAAATGCGTAAGACGGAGGGAAAGACCACCGGCGCGGCGTATTTTTACGTATTTTAATTTTCCTTAAAATATTCTGTATAAAAAATACAATAGTAATAATTGATTTAATAAAACGGTTTCTAATGTTTACGCGAGTATTACACATTTGAAAACTACTTTTTCAGTCCTCCCGTGACCATGATCAATGTAAAGTGTTCGAAACGTCGGGAAATTAAAAATCAAATACAAACACTATAAAATCCGTAAAAGTAGTTTTTATTTCAAATTAATAAAACAGTTTCGTTTTATGGATAATATATATTATTTCACGAAACGCTTGAGTAGCGTATACTTAAGCGTTCTCACCGACCGCAGAACCTAAATAATTTCAAATGTTTCTTACTCAAGAGAATTTGTTCCGTTTGTATTAAAGTTCGTTAATTAAAACGAGTTTTTGTTATTACTGAAACAATAACTTTGACGTGCTGAAGTGAAACTCCTTTTTAAGAAAAAGAAAATTGTATGCCGTGTTGATTCTCTCTATTAGAATTCAATGTTATGAACTTGGGAACTTAGGACTGTTTGAATTTGAGATTGCGGTTCAATACGAGTATTATGGCAATATGGTTTTACGTCATAACATTTCGGTAGGTACCGTGTAATTGACATGACTATTAACTATAATTATGTGTAACCACATATAATAAAGCTTATGTAAGCGATCCTGTAACAAATAGTCCTACTAATAATACAAGGACAGAAATACATGAGGATGTATGTATCAATTATGAGGAAAAATACACATTAAATTGTGACGAAATGTACAATATGGGAGGAGCTATTAGAAAATCATACGGGCTACAATTTAATATTTTTTTTCTTATTGCTTATGGTATGCAGATGGTAAGGTATATGGCCGCTAAACTTAATTTCATAAATGGCAAAGTAATTTAAGAAGCAATCTGAATATTGGGGGCTTAATCTCCACTAAGAATAGTTTACCGTGCGATTCGCAAGCAGGCTTTTTGAGTCCATTATATATTTGTAAAATAATTTGCCACAATATAAGATGTATTTCTAAAAGCTGGTTATTATCTTAATTTTTTTTTATATAGTGGTTAAACTATAACACTCAGAGCTGCTTAGAGCGGTGGACCAGGTTTGGTGAGTTAAAAACATAAGGTTCAATGAGTTAAAAATTGACGAAGGCTGCGTGAGTTGAGAGCGCATTAGATCTTTTTTGGGTAACCTAAAACATCAACTGTGTTTGAAAAACCGCATATTAAGCGTTGGTGTTTTATCCCCTTGATGTTTATGTCTAACAGTGAACTTCGGTAGGCTAATGGATGGAGGGATATTTACAACCCATCTGAGGTATAATAATTAATAAAATAAAAAATTATGTAATTTGTATGCGTTGATTGTATGTTTGTAAATTCGCCTGCAATACAAGAATTATTTCCTTAATGCGAGGTGTTTAAAAAAATAATAATATAATATGACACAGTGGTATAGTACATATATTTATATTCTCCGTGTGGTGACAGAGTAAAATACAATTCACTACCCCCTATCTTACCCGTGGGTGATCGTAAGAGACGACTAAGGGATATAAAACGCATATAACATCTATGCAAGAGAAGGAAAACTCGAAACAAAACCCTATACTAACGCGTTTGTCCAGCTTGCTATAATAGGTTAATCTCCCTCCCATTACGGAGGAGGCCCGAGCCCAACAGTGGGATATATATGGGCTGTGATGATGATAGTACATACACATTTAAAATAAAACTACTTTTACGGATTCTATCGCGTTTGTATTTGATTTATAATTTCCCGACGTTTCGAACACTTTACAGTGATCATGGTCACGGGAGGACTGAGGTGTCTTACGTCCAATATGTCATTGTTATTACAGAAATTTATTTATATCTACCCTATAAGATATTAAATTTTGACCCACATTTTTATACAAAATTAATACAAATTCATTGCCAGTACAAAAAGAGAATGATTCTATATATAAAATTTATATTGTATATGATTTGTTATTATTAAGGCATTTAATTTATGATAATTATTATTGTGGCAATTTTACAATTTTTACAAAACTAACAAAAACTATTCAGCTACTACCGGATCGGAACACGGCCACACTGAGAAAGATTCGGCGAGAAAACTCAGGAGGTATGATACTAATTTTATTCTTGAATTTTTGAGTGGCAACCTACTTTATCTTACTAAAATTAATATATATTTTTTTAACTATTATTGTGGTTCAAATCTATACAATAAGTGCTCACAGTGTCTTGCAGTCTTGTGGTGGTTTTCTTAGTTTTGTTTTTAATTAAGTGAATAACTTGATGATAATACCCAGCCATCCAAACTATTGAAATTTTTATTATTATTTAGCATTTTGATTTCAATAGCACAGATCAGATCAGACCCACAATAATAGTTAAAAAAAAAGAAAAATATTAATTAATTTTAGTAAGATAAAGTAGACCGCCACTCAAAAATTCAATAATAAAATTAGTATCATGCCTCCTGAGTTTTCTCGCCGGATCTTTCTCAGTGTGGCCGTGTTACGATCCGGTAGTAGCTGAAAAGTTTTTGTTAGTTTTGTAAAAATTGAAAAATTGCCACAATAATAATTATCATAAATTAAATACCTTAATAATAACAAATCACAAACAACATAAATTTTATATATAGAATCATTCTCTTTTTGTACTGGCAATGAATTTGTATTAATTTTGTATAAAAATGTGGGTCAAAATTTAATATCTTATACGGTAGATATAAATAAATTTCTGTAATAACAATGACATATTGGACGTAAGACACCTCAGTCCTCCCGTGACCATGATCACTGTTAAGTGTTCGAAACGTCGGGAAATTATAAATCAAATACAAACGCGATAGAATCCGTAAAAGTAGTTTTATTTCAAATGTGTAATACTCGCGTAAACATTAGAAGTACATACACACTCAGCTGTGTAATATTTGATCTCTCGTAATTGCAAATAACGACGTCAATAGGTTACTCCTTTTATCAGATACATTACTTAACTTCAATCTTGCCATGCTGAAAACCGAAGATATTTTATTCTTATTTTTGATATTTTTTGAAAGAACCACGATTGAATTCTAGTAATTTAGGAAGGTTATCTACCGTAGCATAAAGCTATAAATATTATACCATGAATGGAAGTGCTTAACTAAAGCTCTTGCAGGTAAGAGAGTATGAATACAATATACCACCCATTTTACGTAAGTTAATATAAGCATGTAACATTACTGCAAAGAGAATATGCAACGCAATATCAATAGTGGTAGAGCTACACTGACCGTCCGGGGTAGTACCATATTTTGGCTGAAAATTAACGTCTGAGTTATATCAATGTACTGTTGTGCTTCATTTGATGAGTGAGAGAGCCGGAAGCCCAACTTTAGAGATGGGCTTGGGGTTTGTAGTGGTAGGCAGCAGTCTAGCTCTACATCTAGTATTACAAAGGTCCATGGGTGGCAGTAACACTTACCATCAGGTATGCTGCTTGTTCGTTTACCATCATAAGCAATAAAAAAAGGATAATTTGAAAGAAAATCCATCTGAATCAGCATTTGAGTGCAATCTTAATTCTATTATAAAAGAGTGTGTCTCTTAGTCACGACGCTTTTTTAGATCTTATAAATCATAATTTTACCTACTAATATATGTATATTTTTTTTAAATATACTTATCAGTTATTCTTAATTGATATCAAATAAAATAAAGAAAACAATATTAACCTTACTGTTTCAGTTATAGGAACATGATAAATCGATAATAGGTAATCCTATCTGTTACCGTTCTTCAATCAATAATAAAGGGTAGGTTTTGTTCCTCAATAGACAATAGAATATAGAAACCATCGCGTTATAATTTTATTAAATCTATTAATTTTTAATTGAGTTATTACTATAGTAGTGTTTAAAAGAAATAAACAATGAGTTTTGATATTTATACAAGTTTTTGAAATAAAATTATTTTTACGGATTCTAACGCGTTTATATTTGATTTTTTTATTAATTTCCCGACGTTTCGTACACTTTACAGCGTTTATGGTCACGAGAGGACTCAGTCTAGTCAAACAGTCCTCTCATGACCATGAACATTGTAAAGTGCTCGAAACTACGGGAAATTGAAATCAATCATAGAACCCGTAAAAATAGTTTTATTTGAAATGTGCAAATGCTCGGGTAAACATCAAAATTCATTATGCAAGTTTTTTTATTTATATGGAATAAAACATATTTTTAATAATTTAAATTAAATTACTGAAATATAGCATTTAAAAGCATATTAAATAAATGAGATTTGCATGTCCTACAATAGTTCACGGTGGTGTAGTGACAGCACGATTG
The DNA here is from genome assembly GCA_905163515.2 of Lymantria monacha. Classification (NCBI taxonomy): domain Eukaryota; kingdom Metazoa; phylum Arthropoda; class Insecta; order Lepidoptera; family Erebidae; genus Lymantria; species Lymantria monacha. Next base: position 24,773,926 of record LR991082.1, read on the forward strand.
GGCCGGAATCCCAATAGGCGCGGGCTCGAATCCCGCTTGTGACATCATTTTTCGCTTCGTTATCGGGTTTTTATAAATAATTTAAATAAAGTTTTAATTTAATTTTTTTATCTCGATATTTTGGGTACTCCAAAAAGATGTAGTCAGTTTTGCCATAATTCTGGATGGTGGTTCAGGGTCTATAGGCCATAAAGAGAAAGGATCTCTATGTAGCGGTCAAATAAACTCCCACTCAGCTGTTGATACTACATATTTTCTGTTTTCATACTCCACTATTTATAACTTTAACATCATAGGCAGTGTTATTCAGACGTTTTATTATTATACACAGGTACGAAGCCAGCCCCAAACAAATGCCACTATAATTCACGAACCCCCCTGAGTGATGCGTTTACCCACACATAAACTAAATCCTTTCAGTTACCCTCAACGTTAAAGCCAAAGTTATTTTTAAGGTTGTGTGTGAATTCCTTACCCCAGCATACATAAATATCCAAAGGATATACAAGCATCGAAATATCTCTAATGTAAGCGCTACGTGATAAAGAAACGCAATAATATAAGGTTTGATGTACGTAGGTAGGAAATGGAATTATTGTTGAATCATTTTTCTAAGCGTTACGTTCTGATGTCAACATTTCCATTTATATAAAACTGTAATGCACATATAAATCACGATAAAAGATATATCTGATATTCGGTATGGAAATTGAAAACAAAAATACTATCACAGAATTATATTGATTTTCTGTCGCGATGGGATAAGAGTACCATTGTCGCTACCGCTTACTTACCCATGGGAGTCATAATAAACGACTATTAGTTTAATCAGAGGACCCCATAACCTATATTTTAATAACAAAATAGATACATAATGGCAATTGGAAAAATTTAACCATTTGACTTAACTTCCAAACAATGGCGTATATTCGAAGTGCCAATCAGTTATACTTATTAAATGAAGACAAATCGGAATTAAAAGTACCGATGTTGATAACTGAGGTCCGCGTTGAAACTTATAGTCTTCTTACCGGCAGACAAAACATTGGATCAGTTCAACCGCACTTTAGTTCAGTATTACACTGGAGTATTCCTTCCCCGTCGCCACAGGATCGACCACTGGTACCGATTCCTTAAATTGTGTAGTCAGCCCGATGGGTTACTCTTTCGAATACAATCCTCCATCAACGCTCCGGCAACAACTAATGGTGTTGGCGGGGCGTCGACTGCGGTATTCATTATCATCATTCTCCTGCTCTTATCCCAATTACTTGGAGTCGACGCAATATGTACTCTGTTTCCATCGTACATATTGCAAAAGTTACTGGCAATAGTTTAATAACCGGCCGCCCGCCTGACGTCAACCCTCTTTGGAAATGTAATTGGACGGCACCAGGTGGAGTTGGTCCAGGTCCGTTGACTACGGTATTATTCCCTCATTTTTGACTACATCCAACAGTAAACGGTGAATGATGCTGATGATTATTACGTATTTATATACGTAATGCAATATTTAATTAGGTTAGAGGCATCGCAATCCGTTCTTTAAATATTCAGTTAAGAAAAATAAAACGAACTTAAAACTCTTGTATACAGATGTACAGAAGTATCTGCCAGCTCCCTTTGTTAATGAACATCGGATATGCTCGAAACATGATTCGGGGTAATCGATACTAACATACAAGTATAATGCCATTTGCATATGATTCTAATATGTGTAAAATTCACGATAAGTTAACTAAACTTTGTCACATTTATTCGCTGTCTTTTCTTTGTTAATCGATAAAATATCCTTTAATTTATAAATACCCGATTACGAAATGAAAAATGATGTCACAAGCGGGGTTCGAACCCGCACCTATTGGGCATCCGGCCCAACCGTGCTGCCACTTACACCATCGTGAACTATTTTAGGACATGCAAATTTCGCTTCATATTATATCTTACGTCTTCAAGGTGACGTATGCCATCTATCGGACAAAGTTTACACATTGTATAGACTTAATTCTTCAAACTTTACAGTTAGAATTGTATTAAACGATGACACAAACTTGTTATTGAACAACCTTGTTGTTGAAATAAAAATAGGGAATGAAAAAATTTAGGAAAGCAACCTTTTACACGGGTGAAGCCGCGGGCAGAAGCTAATTTGTTATATAATCATTAATATCTTAATTTTTTTAGCCTATTATCAAATCTGAACGTGGCCTAAAATGTATATAGAATAATAATTTTCATTATAAAGCGTAGCAATAAGAAGATTTATTGTCTTTGCTATTAGTAATACCATTGTTTACGCCCGAGGGACTCAAGCACTATAAGGGTACGGTGACAGAACCAATTATAAATTTAATGAGATTATATAATATGCTAGTGTATAGTCCCCAAAGAGACATATAGTAACTACAACATCGAAGCTTGACATCATTGCTGTCCATCCAAATGAATGAATCTTTAATCACCCTTATGAAGACTGTGGATTGTTTGTGGCAGGCTATTCTTCACCACAATCATTAGAGACACATTCATATGCAAATATGAATATCTCTATAATTATTGAAGTTCATATGTAAAGATGAAATTGTTATTAGTTGCAAGAGTTGCAATTAACTTATTTGTTCCAATGCAAACATATCATACTGATCGCAGGGCTTGGTCCCGTGTCGAGCGTCATGGTTTTCATTTCCATACAGAAAAATCCTTTTTGCGATCCAATTTGTTTGAGTTTGAATATGATTAGTATCCGTTAATTGTATGTTTTAGATTTCTACATAAATTTATTTTCAAGAACAAAGTGATATATTTTAATTAAAATAATAATTAGTAAGACTCAAGTAAGAGAAATTTAAAAAATATAAACTTGTAAAATTGAAAGAATTAATAAAACAATTTAAGTGATAACTGCCTAGAAATACGAATAGAATGCCACACAGTTTTCAATCTTTAAGGCATCTTTGACTATGCATATGGCTCGTCATATAAAATCAAGGTTATAACTTTCCTAATAAGAGTTCAAAATTTTTTTTTCCCACAAACATATGTTTTTAATAACTATTTTTTTTCTACAATATTAAAACACTAATAAAAGATAGAGTTAAGTTTAATTTACACTGCAGTAGCATTTGTACGTGGTAATAATTGGTTAACTGGTTCGCGTGACTAACTCTTAACAAGACTAACTTGTTAATTAACTGGTTGTCTTTTTGTACTTCTGTAGTCTTTATGAGGATTCTAAAGCCTTCCAGCCTTTTAGTCTTATAGTACGTATAGGTGAATGACTGTCTAGTATAAGATTCGAATCTTACGTGGTGCAAAATACTGTCGAATTTACAAATATAATATTCAGGAAAAATGTCGGCGCGTAGTTTGAAATTTTTTCTGGTAAGCGGTGATAGGTTAGCGTGTGTGACTAGATATTATACAGAGAAATATCAGTGTATTATGCCCGTTCTTACCAGTTTGGGGTAAGGTATGAGACCATAAATTAACTCGTTACTGAATTTATGATACATAACTCATAATAACACAAGACCAGTAATTATTACTCTTCAAATCCTTACTAATATTATAAATGCGAAAGTGACTCTGTTTGTTTGTCTGTCGCTCTTTCACGCCAAAACTACTAAACCGATCTAAATGAAATTTGGTACATAGATATTCTAGAGCCTGATAAAGGACATAGGCTACTTTTTAATGCAAAAAAAGGTGTTGGAAAAGGGATGAAAAGATGTAAAGAAGTATCGTCTTTTTTAAAGCCAGAAGCTTTAAACTTATTTTTGGGCTATTGATTAAATATAAATAAATATGATAATAATATTTTGTAAATAATTTACCCTTTTTTTTTTTTTTTTTTTTTTGCGGTGGGTTATGGACGTCGCACACCGCCAAATCGGTCCGGGGTGACGGAAGAGGCGGCGCACAACCCCATTGACCCACCCTGCAAGCACCTCTTCTTCGCCGTGCGAGCGGGCCACCGGTACCCGATCTTTGTCTTCGGTGGCCTAAATAATTTACCCTAAGGAGTAAGATAAAAATAGGGGATGAAAAGCTTTAAAAAAGTAACCTTTTACGCGGGCGAAGCCGCGGGCAGAAGCTAGTTCTATATAAAGTAAGATAAAACATTTATTTCATGTGCTTAAAACTTTCTAGATTTCTAGCATATGGTCGACAAAAGTTTTAGTTTTAACTGCTCTCTATGACGTCATATATAATGACGTCATTAAAGTATACTATGGTTAACGAATCTTTAGTAACGCGGCGATATTTATGTGGGAAGCGACAACTTCAACTTATACGTTCCGTTTTATATTTTTGAAATGTACATATTTTACATCGATTGATATTGTAAATTAAATATTGACGCTTTCATAACATGAGAGTAGGTTTACGTCTTATTTCTTACTTGAAGACGCATATGGATGTAAAAGTCTTAAATTCATTTCCTACATAAAACAATAAAATAATCTGTAAAAAATAATAAAATTATGTATTTATAATAGGTATATATTCGCACTTTGTATTCACTAATTAATTAGCTATTGATGCTTCGTAACTTGTATCAGTAATACTATACATTGAGCTTTCAAAACATTAGCATTACAAAATGTAACTTTCAATTTATTTCCGAATGGTAACTACTATGTATCAATATATATCTATTTATATAATAACTTGTCTATATACAGAAAGGAGAATGCTGACTGAATCATCAACGCCGAATTGAAACTACTAAAGACAGAAACTTGAAATTCTGCGGTAGTTTTTTTTTTTTTGTTATGTAGAAATCCACTGTGAAAGGATTTTACACGAAATTTTATCCCAATTAGGATAAAAAGGAATGATAAAGTTTGTATGGGGTGAAAAAAACTATTAGGCACAGATACTATTCAGTATAAAGAAATAAATACATATATATACATACGGAAGTGTATACGGAGTATGGTATTAACGGTAAACTGCTACAGGCTGTGCAGTCCAGTTACATGGGCTATAGAGCCTGTGTGCGATTGGATGATGGAATGTCGCCTTGGTTTGACGTTAATTTCGGCGTTAAGCAGGGGTGCGTTCTGTCAGCCAGGCTGTTTATCATATATCTGGATAAATGTCTCCAAAGGTTGAACGATATGGATGTGAGAGTCCATATGGGCGACTCAGTGGTGCCTGCTCTGCTCTATGCAGATGATGCGGTCCTGCTGGCACAGTCAGCGACTGACCTGCAGAACCTAGTCGACACAATGACAGAAGATTGTAAGAAAAGGGGTCTACGCGTGAATGTGAGCAATACCAAAATAATGGTCTTTGAAAGAGATGAAGCCAGAACAGATGTAAGAGTAACAATAAGTAATGATGTACTAGAGTAAGTGGATGAATTTGTATATCTTGGATGTGGATTTAGCCGAGATGGAAGGTACACCACTGATATAAAGCGAAGAGTGAATGCGGGAAACAGAGTGAACGGAGCGTTGGGACAACTTCTCGGTAGCCACCACCTCAGCCAGAAGGCACGTGTAGCAATACATAACGTAGTGCTTGTTCCAATATTACTGTATGGAAGCGAGACTTGGGTATGCAGAAAAGAGTATGAAAGTAAAATTAATGCGGTCGAAATGCGATCTCTACGGAAAATCTGTGGAGTTAGTCTGACCGACCGCATTCGTAACGACGACGTAAGGGAGCGAGTAGGTATGAAAGAGAGTATTGGTGTAAAGATGCGAAAGGGAATGCTCCGATGGTTCGGACATGTGGAAAGAATGCCGAACGAACGTCTGGTTTAGAAGATATACAATGCGAAAGTGGAAGGATGTAGGTACCGGGGGAGACCGAGACTCACCTACCTAGACCAGATCGGTCATGGACTGAAGGAAGGTGGAGTCAAGAGTCTTCGAAACCGGCGAGCGTGTATAAAGAGAATTATGAATGTTGAGGAAGCCAGTGAAGTATGCAAAGATAGAGTTCTCTGACACTCTGTTCTCTCTGCCTACCCTGCAAGGGATATGGCGTGATGATATGTATGTATGTATGTATATATGTATGTATGTATATACATACAGCATTTGTCAATTTTTATCCTCTGGAGGTATAAAATAGGTTAAAGAATCTAGTCGATTGACTCGTTAATGCCGAGCCAAAGCTACTGAAGCTAGCTGCGAAACAATTTTGACAGTAGTTTTTATTTCTGACGTAGGGATCCGCTAAGAAAGGATTTTATGAAATTCTACCCCAAAACAAACGAAACGGAGTGGCAAAATTTGCATGGAGAAAAAATCGTTATCGATGTTTTTCAAATTATGCACAAATACTAATCAATAAAAATAAATAAATACGTGTTTCAGCATTTGTCAATTTTTATCTTCTAGGATATGTGAAATAGGCTAAAGAAGCTGGATGATAGACTCAATAACGCTGTCCTGAAACTATTAAAACTAGATTAAAAAAAGATGGATATAGTTTTTTCTGTGGTATAAGCAGGTACCTACTATAAATTGTTAAAAAGTTTCACCCCAAAGGGAGAAAAATGCAGTGACAAAGTTCGTGTGGGATCAAACAAGCTTTTGTCGATTCTTTTTAAATTAAGCACAAATACTCTTCGGTAAAAATAAATAAACACGTTTCACAATTAATCAAATTTTCATTTCATAAAAGAGAAAGTGGTGTAAAAAAGTAAGGGGTAGCGTACTTTCACTTACTTATAAAATTAAAAATTAGCACAATTAGGTATTACTTTAAAAAGGAATACTTTGGAAGCCAGTTCTTCTGGCGATATATTCCTCCCAAATGTTTTTTGTTGGCTATGTTTGGGACACGCTTCGTTCGTTCCATCCACGGCGATGGAAGGGTGGCGTGCTGCCCCATAATCCATTTTATTCCTTCTTCATCACCATTAGGCCGACCGCTGTTACTAATTCGTGGCCAGCCCGGCGGATTACCCTTTTGGGTACCAATCGCACCGACGCCCCACCAATAATCAACAGTGCCGCCGGGGCGTCGCCCTTGCAGGTTGAGAGCCCTCAGCGCTCACCCACAGTCCGGGTAAAGTTGTCATAGCCATCTGAGGCTAACAACTAAGTCACAAAAAAAAAAAAAAAAAAAAAGGCGTCGCCCTCACGTAATGTATATTATAAGCGGCAATACGTTCCTGGTTAAGGGTTTAAAACAAGAGTTAAATTTTTCTTTGATAATTTTCACCCTACAACATAAAAAATGAATCATTTCTAACGGGGTCACATAGTTGTATAAGTTGGTTAAGAGTGGGCTATTTTCCACACGGGAAGCTCATCGTGGCCTGTTCCAAATTAAGTTTCAACTGCAGTCTGGTAATTCTTGCACCGGGAGGTAATACCTGAAACTTTGCACTAACAAATAAACGTTAATTTTTTTTTTACAACACAATATCCAACAACAAAACAGAAACAATCCAACAATAAACAACAAAATAGAAACAGAACATTATCCTCATTCAGTCTTAGCTGTTTACTGTTGGACGTAAACCTATCCTACTTACGAGAAGAGTGGCGCAGTGACTACACTTGGTAGGCCGCTTAGCGGTAACAGTGAGATGTTATACGTTTTCCAGTAGGGAGTTGTGGCACACTCCATTGGTGAGACCAACTCTTAAAACAAATGAGGTGTGACAAAAATTGAATTCTTAAACATTAGTATAGTTTGTAGAATGAATAGGAATACAAAATTATGCAGGGTATCGTCCTACCTTGATTATTCTGCGTTTCTTTTTTCTCTATCACAGATGACTTCTTCGCGATGATAGTCGCGGATGAAAGCTAGTATGCAATATATATGTACAAGTACATAATGAAGTTTCGTAATTAGTACAGAACTTACAACTACTTAAATAGCTACAGTTTGTTTTGTATTCAAGAAGAATGACTAATACTATGTTTAACTATGCCTTTTATTTTATTTTTAATTTCTCGACGTTTTAAAAACTTCACAGCGTTCATTGTCGCTGTAAAGTGAACGGGAGGACTTTTGACGGGAATTTGAAAACGTCATATGGTGCTCTTGTATTATATTCGATATCTTAGTGTTTTAATGTGTTATATTAGATAATTTTAATGGCATTTTATGTAATATAAAGCGGCGGAACTACTGAGATGTAGTGAATATCATATAAAAATGCTTTACAACGTTTTCGTTTTCCATCAAAATTCCCACAAGATACCATTAACAGTGTGGCCATTGCACTATTAATGGCGACAATTTGTCTTAGACAATGACAAACTTGAAAGACTAAAAACGTGAAAATATTTATAACTTGACACTGGCACCAATAGCTCGTATATGTAGCTGATTGCCAATATATAAGAAGAAGAAGAAGTGAACGGGAGGACTCCCGTGACCATGAACGCTGTAAAGTGTTTGAAATGTTGGCAAATAAAAAATCAAATATAAACGCGATAGAATCAGTATAAATAGTTTTATTCTAAATGTGTAATACCCGCGTAGACATCAGAAATCGTTAAATAATTTAACTCTCCACAATCATCATTCTCTTGCTCTTATCCCAACTACTTGGGGTCGACGCAATATGTCCTCTTTTTCCATACATCCCTATCAGACGTCATCTCTGTAGTCACTCCCTGTTTATACATATCATGCTTCACACAGTCCATCCATCTTTTCTTCGTTTTATTTAACTCTCCACAAATACCGCTAATTATTTTTTTAATGCAAAACGGCGCTGTAAAGATTAAATCGTGGCGGAGGCTTCCTAATCATACAGTTCATTATTTTAGTTCATATATGAGTACGTTTCACGGCTTGGCTCGAGCCACCCCTATAATAGAAGGGTAAATGAGCTTCTATATCACGATGGTCAGATATGTTGGTACATACATACATACATATCATCACGCCATATCCCTTGCAGGGTAGGCAGAGAGAACAGAGTGCCAGAGAACTCTATCCTTGCATACTTCACTGGCTTCCTCAACATTCATAATTCTCTTCATACACGCTCGCCGGTTACGGAGACTCTTGACTCCACCTTCCTTCAGTACATGACCGATCTGGTCTAGGTAGGTGAGTCTCGGCCTCCCCCGGTACCTACATCCTTCCACTTTCACATTGTATATCTTCTTAACCAGACGTTCGTTCGGCATTCTTTCCACATGTCCGAACCATCGGAGCATTCCCTTTCGCATCTTTACACTTTCATCTTTTATCTTTGGTATAGTGTTTTATTTCAAGTTATCCTCCTCTTACATAGATATATCCATATTATATCTCTTAGTAGTCTTTTATGACATCCAATAATAAGATACAAGAGTGGTGAATTGTATTCTTTCTCCGTCACCACACGGAAATCATACAGTTCATTTTCATCATTTCAGCTCATACACACATCCCACTGTTGGGCTCGAACCTCCTCCGTAATGGGAGGGAAATTGACCTACTATACCACGCTGGTTAGACGTATTGGTATAGGGTTTTGTTTCGAGTTTTTCTTCTCTTACATAGATGTTACACACGTTTTATATCTCTTAGTCGACTCTTACAATCACCCACAGGTAATATATGGGATAGTGAATTGTATTCTTACTCCGTCACCACACGGATAAATAAAATCAAACAGTTAATTGATACAAATGAGGATTAACTCATGAAAACCATTTGTGAATCACACAAAGAATTATCTAATTATATTAGAGAACCCAAACTACAATCAACTCAACATATTTCTACTTACAAAAATATCCCTACTTATGCAATCAAATTGACCTAAAAGCATAGATAGAAATAATAAGACAGATGTATATAGAAATAACATATCAATATACAGCCACTGTGTCTGTATTTCTAAACATTAAGGTAATTGTAGGCATGTATTATTCAATAGAAACAGTGTTGCAAAATTCAACAATCTCGCTATGGACAAAGGTAAAGTTTGATAGAACATAACATACAAAGTATATACTTTTATATATGTTAGAACGATAATATATAACTCATAAGATTTTCTCATCTCATCCTTTCATTTTATAGATAGGTATTCTGCGAAGTTGTTTTCTGTTTTCATATGCTTTTACTAAAGCAAAACTTTGTGTTGGTATAAGTTTATCATATTCATTAGCTACTGATCTTGATGCGACGGCGATATTGGTCTAAAGAGAATCAATTTTTATTTATATTATTAAGGTAGATTATTCGCGATAATTCCTTTTTTTTATTGTATGTTTAATAATAAAATAGTATCGAATAGATACTATTATTTTTACATTTTCTATCTTATTTCATTAGGCTATATAAGTGTATATGTTACCGATATTTTGACAACATTTTTGTTAGTAAGTACCACTTTTTTTTTAAAACGCCACCCTGTACTAAGGAAAAGATCCTGTCATTGCTTTTTATTGCGGCTTTACAAACATATAATTAACGCAGAAAAATTCCACCCAGACTCAGAATAATACTTTGTGGGTCGCACAAGGTATTGTCCTGCGTAGGAATCGAATCCGCAGCACTGGCACCTACGACATCTGTGTAGACTTTAATAGCTAATTTTCAATAATTGTTATACCCAGTAACGTATTAATACTACTCAAATTGCTGCATCATAGAAAAAATACTGTAACTTTGTAAACAGAGCAAAACATTGCGTACAAAACTTTTTAAATAAATAAATATCAATAAGATAGATACATTTCAGTAATGAAAAGTTTTTGTTTGTTATGACATAAAAGTGTAACTATTCATCTGCGTATTAAAAGTTCCTACTCCGTAAAGAAAGTCCAGTATACTTTGACAGGCCAACTCATAAAATATTGTAACTTCGAAAATAAAAAACTTTTCGCAATATTTTCAGTAGGAAATATTATTATATTGTATTATACAAAGTTCAGTCAATATGTAGGCTGGTATTATTTAATACATTGCAGCTTATATATATATCCCCTGGTTGGGTACAACGCATAGATCGTTTCATTCCACAGACGGAGGGAGGAGTCGAATGCGCTACGCTCGTTTCTCCCCTCCGTAGAATGGCTCGATATTGGCGTAGTCAGTAGGCCATTGGGATGTTAGTATTGCAAGCTCAAAAGGCGAACCTCTGGTACCTTAATGTAGACGACGACTACGTAGTTTTGGTCATTATTATAATTGGTTTTGCACATGGCACTATTGTGTATTATTAGGAATTTTTTTATATAAAGAATTTGTGAAGAATTCTCGCGCGGTTAACGAGATAGGAATACAATTCATCATCCTCTATCTTACCTGCAGGGATCGTAATAGACAGGCGGATGTGTAAGAGAACAAAACTCGATATGGAAACCTATACCCACCTGTCTTACCAGCTTGGTATAGTAAGTCAATATCATTCGTATTGTAGAGGAGGCTCGTGTTCAGAGTGTGTGTATAGATGTATGAGCTTAGATGATGATAATAATATGAAGAATACATTTAAGCTTATAACGACTATTCATAATTTATCCACCCGTCAGCCTACTTTCGTCCATTTTTAGATATAGGCGTGAGGGTAATAATACTCTAATCGCCAAGCTTGACAGTTGAATTGGCGATCGTAGTTGGTGTTATAATTTTCTCAGGAGGGTTCTCAGGAGACTGCTATTCATTCTCCAAATGATCCCTCCTCCGTGATGTCAAAAATCTATTTTATTATATTCCATTAAATGTGAAGGCATTACCACAATTAGACAAAACTATTTAGAGTAACTAATTAATTAGATGTAACAAGATTAACGTCCAAGTTTAATATTTGTCACGATAGATCTATTAATATATCGCCTCTTTGTTTCAATAATGTGTTAGGTATCTAGGAAAATGAAATTTTAGAGGAGTGTATCTCATGTTTAAAAAAAATTGATATATAAATATATGATTTTAATTATTTAATTATTATATAATCTTCTTTTTAAGGAATTCTTTCTTTATAATAAATAATTAATTATTCTTTCTCTTTCTAATTTCTAGAATTAAATCATCAATGATTTAAATCAGATTTACAGTAAAAAATATTCATTGCGACACAATTATTATGAAACTTGAAAAACATCCAATAAAAATTCATTATTCAAAATAACACATTATAGAAGCAAAGAGGCGATATGTACATGAATTGTTTAAATATTTTATTCTACAAATCTACCTAGGTTTCGGTATTTTTTAGCTGTCTCTCTCTTTCAAATAAACCATGGCTTATGATACTTCAACATCGCCTAAATAGTAATGTTCTAAGAAAAAACCAAATTGTATGCAACAAAAAGTATGTGTAATGTTAAAGATGACTTTTGCCGTCAAAGTTATATGATAAGGCAATGAAATAGGGCATAGAGAAAGGATGAATCCAAGAATCTATATCTTTGGCTTGGCGGGCTATTAATGTCAAATAAATATCGACGGAACCGTCGTCGTCCACTCAAGAGGAAAAGATCGGCCTTATTGCAGACTGTAGTTCACACCTGACCTGCAAAAATAACCATTAAGCAAAAAAAAAGTATAAATTGTCAACCGTTGGGACCGAAAGACTCCCAATAGTTAATTATAATTATTTAATCTCGTTGTGTATTTATTTTATATAATATATGCAAAGCCAACCTGTGGGTTTCCTTGTGAAGTGGATATATAACAGCGCTACTAGGTGGCGAGTTACATCAATGGGCATTTAAACCTTCTCTGTGGAAAAATCTATATGCATTTCAATTTTCATAATGATCGGTAAATTAGTTTTTGAGTTTAGCGATGTTATATATATATAAATATCCTCTTTTATACATATCAGATAATCTGCTGTTATCCCATTTACTTGATGTCGACACAAGACGTACGAGGAGTACGTTCCATTGTACATATTGCAAAAGTTATTGGCAATAGTTTTATGAGCAGCTGCCTGCCTGCCTGACATCTACCTACCTTGAGAATATAATTGTTGAGCATATGGCATCAGGTGGAGTTAGCCCAGATCGATATTAATCTTCTTTAATTAGTTAATTGTTCATCAGTCGCCTTTTACGATATCCACAAGTAAAGTATGAGTTGTTAGTATTCGTAGCCTTCGTCATACAACAAATACAATCCATTGTGCAAAGAAATTATTTTTCTGAGTGTGGGTGTAATTCGTATTCGTTAATTGTATATTTTTAAAGTTTCCCGTGGCACAGGGATCCATTCTTTACTGCGAGGTGAAGTCTTTTAAAAAAAAAGAAAACTAAAATGTCGACAATACTATATAATCATTTCTATTTTTCACATTTAACGAAACCGACGCTGTGGTTACTAACAATTTCTTTTCATATTTCATATTCGTGCGAATTAGTATATAAATGAATATTTACTGGTGAGTATTTCTACATTTTGGTAAACAGGAAAAAACGGAGAATTTTCTGTCGAATACAATATCAGTTTCAGTTTGTCTTTGAGTACAGCTAAAGTATGTTATTTATAGTAACCTCGATTATATCTTTGAAAAGTAAGCATTAAATTTTTTTCATTATTTATTAATCTATTGACTAAAGAGCTTCGTAGTTCGTATCACCTGTATGCCGATGATTTACAATTATATTCACATTCTATGTTAGAGAATATAGTCGTAGCAATTGAAGAGTTGAATCGAGATATGGTACTTTTAAAGAAATGGTGTGAAAATTTCGGTTTAAGTGTTAACCCTTCCAAATGTCAGGCTATGATTATTGGTAGCCCAAGAATAATAAGCAGATTGAAATTAACTTCTCTTCCCGCGGTAATTTTCGATGGTTCTGTAATACCCTACGCCACTCGATCACTCGCCACAAGATCTCGGCTTATATATAGATATGGCTCTTAACTGGCACATCCAAGTGGCTCAGGTCGGACGAAAGGTTTCCGGTATATTACGTTCTCTCTACCGTTTAAGAAATTTACTTCCACCTATTACAAAAGTGAAGCTTGTGCAGACTTTAATTTTTCCCATCATCGATTATGCTGATGTATGTTATTTTGACCTGAATGCAGATCTACTCAATAAACTTGACCGTCTTCTCAACAATTGCATTCGATTCGTCTTTAATCTTCGTAAATACGACCACATTTCTTCCTTTCGATCCGAACTAAACTGGTTGCCCATACGTCAACGACGAAATTTGCGTGCACTAACTACGCTTTATTCTATTCTTCACTCTCACTATGCGCCCTCATACTTAAAGCCTCATTTTCAATATATTTGTTACAATCATGACCGCAACCTTCGTTCTTTTAACAATCTTCTTCTTTCCTGTCCCACTCATAGCTCCAGTTTGGTTCATTCTTCTTTCTTCATTCAGTCTATTTTACTATGGAACGCCCTCCCTCTTGAAATCAGGATGTCCAGCACACGTGACATTTTCAAGTCTAGAGTTCGTAAGTTTTATATTGATTCTTTGGCAGATTGCTCTTCATAAATCTTCGAGAGTATATTTATATAGGTATATGTGTATATATGTGTGTACGTGTATGTGTATCTGTGTATATATTTTCTATGAGTATGTATTATATGTAAATATATATAGGGTTTATTATTTTTCATATTATTGTTATTTAGTTATATACATTTCTTTTTTTTTTTTTAACATAATTAGCAGTAGTTCTCATAACGGTTTTCTATATAAATGGCACCTACTATATTATTTCATCATCACCCAAAGGTTGACTGGAAGAAAATGCCTATGGCATTAAGTCCACCTATGTACTTTTATTTTGTGCATGAAGATTAAATAAATAAATTGTTGTCATATATAATAAAACAAAACTTTTTTATTCAGTTTTTTATGCTTTTGCCACTTAATATAGTAACATGGAATGATGACAACATATGCTGACTTGATTTCCATTCGGACATGAAAAACATATTACGCGCAAATAGTTATTTAAATAACTTATCTATATAGAATATCGTTAACCCTTTGGATTTCGAAGGATAGCTGCTCTATGAAAAATTGATATCCGTCGGATCTGGTTAGATTTTCTGGTCTGTTGATCCCAATACACTATAATAATCGGGTGTTATATATCTAAATAATAAATCATTTTGTTCACGATAAAAAATGATGAACTTTAAGGTTCGCGTATTTGTATTTAAGAATATTTATTTTCATTTCTATTGTATTACCTTTTTAATACTAAATTATGTTGTGAGGTAGAAATTCTTCCCTTTCCCTCGTATTCTTATCCCATTCTCTTTCTTAGACATCAGCAATATCAGAATTACCTATAGGCAGGCCGCTACCAATTTCGAAGAAACTGCTCTTTTTAAACTTCGATTAAAGAAAGATATTTGACAGAGCTTGAGAAATACTGCAGCAATTAGTTAATTCCAGATCCTTCACATATGTAGGAGAACTGATCTTTGAAAATATACTCTTCAAGAGTATAACATTTATAAAAACCCGATTCACAGGAGGAGCATAACATTTTCAAATAAAATGGTTTGAAGCCTGCTATGGTGTCGTGTGTTACGGTGCTAAGAATATGATGGTGACACCAAGTGAAAAAGTTCCTCATAGCATTCTGCGTGAAAAAGCTGGTAGACCACATAAATATCGAAAATTGCTGCGTCACTCCAGTGAATTTAGGTCTGTCCATGAGATTAAGATCATTGACCATACGAAGAGCACACAGTCTTTGTAAAGAGTCAAAAAGATCTAACTGGTATTTAGGTGCGCCTCTTCAGAGATGTGAACAGTACTCCATGTGAAGACATCTTTTTCTTTACCGTCCACAAAGAGCCTCAGGTTCTTCTAGAATATTTGGCATATTAGACCAAGTTGGATCTTAGTCAAGTGGGTTCTGTTTCAAATTGATTTTATTGTGCAATGACTTTATATGCTCGCTTTCTTTAGTCGACTCAGATGCAATCAGAAGGCGCAGGATCATGGTGACGAATAACTCTGATAATTTTATTTTGTTCTTTTATAGGTCTTTTTTTATTACATTTTTTGTAACTAACAAGATCTCTCTTGTTAGTTAAAAAAATATAACATTAGCCTTTGCTAATAATTTTAAGCGTATACGTAAAGTTGGTCTTAATAGCTGTAAAGTGACGAACACTGTTAGCTGTTTATTATACAGAATATTATACTGGGCTTGAGTGCTTCTGCCTGTCATGTGTATGCTCTTTGTGACACAGTGCTTTCTCACGAAGTAAGAACCATAATTGACATTATTATTATAACAATAAAGCAGTAATATATATTTTTTTTATATTTTTATTTGTCAGCATGATTAATAAATATAATATGAAAGTAAGAATTGACACGAGCATGAAAAATAATATGACAGAGTACTTAAATAATGACTTTGTAAAAATATAACAAACTGTAAATAATACACAATTATTTTCTGCTGCTTAAATACGAATCTATTGAAGTTAAAAAAAAAATCTAATCTTTTATATTTCAACGCAATAACTAGTCTCAATAACTAACGTCTCAATTTGTAAAATTATTTTTCATATTTATTTTGTTTAGTAAGTAAAGTTAGATTCGGCTTGTAATTCATTTGAGCGAGCAACGTCTAATAATTCGCGGTAACTGCAGTATCTTCTTCTTCTTCTTATATATTGGCAATCAGCTACATATACGAGCTATTGGTGCCAGTGTCAAGTTACAAATATTTTCACGTTTTTAGTCTTTCAAGTTTGTCATTGTCTAAGTCAAATTGTCGCCATTAACAGTGCAATGGCCACACTGTTAATGGTATCTTGTGGGAATTTTGATGGAAAACGAAAACGTTGTAAAGCACTTTTATATGATATTCACTACATTCCAGTAGTTCCGCCGCTTTATATTACATAAAATACCATTAAAATTATCTAATATAACACATTAAAACACTAAGATATCGAATATAATACAAGAGCACCACATGACGTTTTCAAATGCCCGTCAAAAGTCCGTAACTTCAGTATATTATTCAACTTAAATATATTATTGTTTTTTTTTTGTTTTTGACTGTTTACGGACAGTAATATATAAAATATTCCAAATGATCTATTTTAATTCTTAAGAGACTTAAGCCCAGTCATCATCACAGCTCATATATGTCCTACTGCTAGGCTCCACCCTCCTCTATAATGGTAGGGAAATTGACCTTCTATACCACACTGTTCAGACGTGTTGGTATAGGGTTTTATTTCGAGTTCTCCTTCGTTTTCTCTTGAATAGATGTTATATGCGTTTCATATTCCTTAGTCGTCTCTTACGATCAGTCACGGGTAAGGGGGTGGTGAATTGTATTCTTACTCTGTCACTATACGAAAATGGAGCCCCATAATGAGTCGTAAATGTACAAATTATAAAGGAATAAACTATGTATCTATAAGTTATAATTTTATTAACAACAAGAAAGAAAACGAGATTTAAGCTATACTTAAAGCAAACTATGTTAAGCTTTCGAATTTTATTTAATTTCATCCTGTCACGGATTCTCACTTTGGATGGAACAGGGCACGTGAGTAGAACTCAAAATTGGCCAATTGTTATTATTATTCGTCTAGTGTCGGGTCGTCGGAGATATTACTGAATTTTAAACTTACATCTCTTGTTTTATATCTTACTGATCACATATAGACAAATATTACAAAATGAAATCCAATTTTCTAGAAACTATTAAATTGCTCCGTACTTATACATAGTATACCGTTTCTTTGATAAGATCTATCTTTTTCTTCTGCAGCTCATAAATATCTCTGGACTAAGTTCAAGCGGATACATGGGCTTTTAATTAAGTTAAATCTCTTAGTCTTCCTTTAGAAGTAGGAGTTCTTATAGGAGTTTTTATAGTGGTAGGATGACGTTGCACACAGAAAACTGTCAAAGTTTTCTGTCTACAGCTGCGGGCCGGTCCATCTGGGGTAGTAATACACTCTCGCAGAAGATCGACGTCTGAGTAATGGTAATGTGTTATTGCGCTTCGTTATCGAGCCGACAGCTCAACTGGGTGGGTTTGGGGATTATAATGGTAGGTAGCGGCCTAGCTATACCCTAGGTATAGCAAAGATCCATTGGCAGCTGTGACACTTACCATCAGGTGTGCTGCTTGGTCGTTTGCCACCACAAGCAAAAAAAAGGATACTTCACACTAGTCATGCGCAATATAGATCACCGCGCTGAAAAGAGTGATACATATCTTTTGAGTGTAAAGATACATATCACTCATTTAGCTCATTTAGCTCACTTAGCTCAGCAGTCAACCACATTATTAAATCACTCCTCTAGCTCACTTTCAAAGATCGTTCACTTTAAATCTATCACTCACTTTAAATCTATCACTCACTTTAAATCTATCGCTCACTTTAAATCTATCGCTCAAACAAATCTATAACTCATTTTTCGCATTAGCTTGATAATATTTCGAATTTACTTTTCAGATAATTATATTTTTTAGAAGATTTTGTCAAAATTCATTTTTTTCTAAAATCTATTTTCTAATAATAAATATGAATTATTAAACTTTATAGCTAAGGAAATAGAGAGTATTCTCTTTTGACAACTTAATTACATCGATACGAAAACAGCGTGAAATATCATTCTCGTCGGCCGGCCACGCAACACACTTACCTCGCTCATTTTGTGAGAGGTGAAACATTCTGCGATGCGAAGTGAGCGATGAGCTAGAACTGAGCTACTGAACTAGTGATATATTCGGCGGTAAAGTGAGTGAGTGATAGATTGTGTCTATGTGAGTGATATAGCTCTTTTATATCACTTACTCAGGAGCTACACAACTTTACTTCACACGGTAAAGTTAAATAATATTTATCTGTTTCTATTATAAGATGCTTTTCAAGCACATTTGCCTCTTCAAACATTACTTATTCCTTTTTGTTAATTTGAAAACCTTTTACTTGGTACAAGGAAAACAAAGATTGAAAGAGTATCCATACTTATTCCAAAATGTGTTATTTTAAAATTATAAGTAATTTTTGACCGTTCTCAGACAGATTGTTTAAGAAATCAATGTTAACTTTTACTTGAAGAACTTTTACATAATTTTCCTTTTTATTAAATATGTTTCTTTAGGTGGCGTCCCTCTTTCCAAGTTTACATAAATCTATAACTAGCGCTATTCTGGGAATTTAGATTTTACGTATACAAGAATGAAGATTCGGTAATTTAAATACCCCAAATTTAATACCAACCAAAGATTTAATAAAAGTTTAAGTAAACGTAGTCATGATTACATTATCAATATTGTATTAATCTATCCGTTTTTTTTTTTTTTTTTTTTTTTTTTTTGGGGTGGGTTATGGTCGGCGCTCTTCTCGCACCACTCCGTCCGGGGCGACAGAGGGGCGTAAGCACGCATACCCGTAACCCACCCACGAACCTCGCCTACGTCGTTGGACCGGCCACTGGAGCAGCGTGAACTTGTCGTCAGTGGCCGGCCCGATGGAATACCCCCTGAGAGGTACCCTCCCCTTGAGCGACGTCCCCCCCCCGGGGCGGACGTCGTTCCCTCCTCGCGCGGTCAGCCTCTCGGCGGGTGACGGACTAATTCCCCGGTCCAGTCACCCGCGAATCTATCCGTGTGGTGACGGAGTGAGAATACTATTCGATTAAGGGATATAAAACGCATATAACATCTATGCAAGAGCATGAAAACTCGAAACAAAATCCTATACCAACACGTCTGACTAGCGCGGTATAGTAGGTTAATTTCCATCCCATTACGGAGGAGGCCCGAGCCCAAGAGTGGGACATGTATGGGCTGTGATGATGATGATAATGATTGTGTTAATAATGATTATTTACTTTATTACTCTTGGTAGCGAACGTCAAGCGCGACACCTGATGGTAAGTGTATCGTCCATGGACCTTTGCAATACCTGTTACTTACTGAACAAAGCACAGCAGCACATTGGCACTACTCAGACGTTGATTTTCTGCGAGGGTGTGGTACAACTGTCTTTCTGTCCACAGTCACAGGCCTGCGCGACTGTGGACAGAAAGCTCTGTGGCCCTACCACTATGATGCTCTTCGGTTTGAAAAGTTATTGTTCATATATTACAAAATCCGTGTTGTAAAACTCATATACTTTGAATATAAATCTAAATATTTTTTTCGCATAGACGATAAATACGACGGTATATATCTAATACATAAAAACGATAGATTTTTGCAGCTTTATTACAATTACTTTTGCAGCGTTATTACAATTACTTTTGCAGCTTTATTACAATTACTTTTGCAACTTTATTACAATTACTTTTGCAGCTTTATTAAAATTACTTTTGCAGCGTTATTACAATTATTTTTGCAGTTTTATTACAATTACTTTTGCAGCGTTATTACAATTACTTTTGCAGCTTTATTACAATTACTTTTGCAACTTCATTACAATTACTTTTGCAGCTTTATTACAATTACTTTTGCAGCGTTATTACAATTATTTTTGCAGTTTTATTACAATTACTTTTGCAGCGTTATTACAATTACTTTTGCAGCTTTATTACAATTACTTTTGCAGCGTTAGTACATTTACTTTTGCAGCTTTATTACATTTACTTTTGCAGCTTTATTACAATTACTTTTGCAGCTTTATTACAATTACTTTTGCAGCATTATTACAATTACTTTTGCAGCTTTATTACAATTACTTTTGCAGCGTTAGTACATTTACTTTTGCAGCTTTATTATATTTACTTTTGCAGCATTATTACAATTACTTTTGCAGATTTATTACAATTACTTTTGCAGCTTTATTACAATCACTTTTGCAGCTTTATTACAATTACTTTTGCAGCGTTATTACAATTACTTTTGCAGCTTTATTACAATTACTTTTGCAGCTTTATTACAATTACTTTTGCAGCGTTATTACAATTATTTACTCAAATAAATATTTCTTTTTTCACTCCTACGGCTTTATCTACCAAGGATTACAGAGAGGTTTGATACCCGCAAGGTGTTTATTATTCTTACGTATTAGGAGTTAAACTTATTTACTTGGCACAGTTTCAGGTATTGCCCTTATTTTTAAGAAGTTATTTTGATAATCTCTGGAAAAGACAATAACACTTTTTTTATCTCATTCAGAATTCGTTTCTGGAGCCTGACCGTCAGCTGTCTGCACCTAATATTACATTCGCTTGATGCTAACCTAGCTAGCCGTAGTCTCAGATAAATAGATTAGGGGTTAGTCTGTCATTCGCTATGACGTAGCTCTTTAATGTGTTCTTACGGATACTCGGGTAGCTACTTGAGAGTCTCCAGGGTGTGGATAAACCGCTTAAAAGGTGAATAGGTAAGGTTATACGGTGCGTAATCGGGCTCCATGTGGACTTGCTATCACTAAGAATAGTTCTTTGTATATCTGATGTGCATATAGTCAGGCTATAACTTCACAATCGATAATGTGTATATATTGCAACGCGCATGTTGATAACTGAATATTTTTCATCATCATCATCATCTCGGTTCATATACGTCCCACTGTTGGGCTCGAGCCTCCTCCATAATGAGAGGGCAATTGACCTACTTATACCACGCTGGTCAGACGTGTTGGTATAGGGTTTTGTATCGAGTTTTCCTTTTATCGCATAGATGTTATATGCGTTTTATGTCCCTTAGTCGTCTCGCACGATCACCCATGGGTGAGATAGGGGATGGTGAATTTTCTTACTCCGTCAGCACACGGACAAAATCTTGTGCATGTTAAATGTATAAAAGATTGTAATGGAAGAGTTTTAATGAATGATGAAGAAATAAAAGGGCGCTGGAAGAGTTATTTTGAAAAACTAATGAATGAAGAGAACGTTTGGACTGGTAAAATAGAGGATCTACCGACCAACTTGGGTTTGGTAGAGGAAGTAAGTATAGATGAAGTAAAAAAGGCTGTCCAGAGTATGAAAAATGGTAAAGCGGTTGGCCCAGACAGTATACCTGTGGAAGTATGGAAATTTCTGAAAGCCGACGGATGGAACTGACTGACTTTGTTCTTCGGCAAGTTGTTGCATGAAGAGTCTATCCCGTACAAATGGTGTTCCAGTTCTCTGGTACCCATCTTTAAAAATAAGGGTGATGTACAAGACTGCAACAACTACCGAGGAATAAAGCTTATGTCGCATAGCATGAAGATTTGGGAGAAAGTAATAGAGAAAAGAATGAGAGAGGAATGTGGAATAACCCAGAACCAATTTGGTTTTATGCCAGGACTGAGTACCGCGAACGCAATTTTTGTCTTATGCCAACTTATGGAAAAATACCAGTGTATACATAGAAACCTACACATGGTATTCATAGACCTAGAGAAGGCGTACGACCGTGTTCCTCGGGAAGTTCTGTGGTGGACTTTGAAAGAACGAGGAATACCTGGAAAGTATGTAAGATTAGTGAAAGCTATGTATGCAGGAGCGCGAACGAATGTCCGGTCCGAAGCCGGCGTTACTGACGAGTTCAATGTGGCAGTAGGCTTGCACCAGGGTTCGGCTATAAGCCCTTATCTGTTCCTCCTGGTGATAGATGCTCTGACATCGGACATACAGGGGGAAGCACCTTGGTGTATGCTGTTTGCAGATGACATTGTTCTCGTCGGAGAGGACGCAGCTGAGGTACAGAGCAGACTGGAAAAATGGCAAGAGAGGCTGGAAAGAGTTGGCCTTAAGATCAGCCGTACCAAAACTGAACATTTGTTCTATAACTTCAGTGGCTCTTCCCAATTCTCTCACATTGCTTTAAATGGGGTATCTCTACCGGTCTGCTCCGATTTTAAATACTTAGGCTCGCTTCTCCAAAACGACGGTAATATCGACCGGGAAGTTAGTAAGAGAATGAATGCGGGCTGGATGAAATGGCGACAGGTTTCGGGAACAATATGTGACGCAAGGAAGAATGCCCCTTAAACTTAAGGGGAAAATCTACAAGAGTGTCATTAGACCTGTCGTTATGTATGGATCTGAATGTTGGGCATTGAAAAAGACGGATGAGAGACGATTGCATGCTACTGAGATGCGTATGTTAAGATGGATGTGTGGGGTAACAAGATTGGATAAGATACGAAATGAGTATATTAGGGGAAGTTTGAAAGTAGCACCAGTGATATAGAAGATTAGGAGCGCGAGATTATCTTGGTATGGACATGTGATGAGGAGGGATGAAAGGCATGTGACAAGGAGGGTTATCAATATGCTTGTGGATGGGCGTAAGAATCGTGGGAGACCCAAAAAGAGATGGATGGATTGTGTAAACGAGGATATGTGTATGAAAGTTGTGAGTGCAGATATGACGGCTGATAGAAGATTATGGAAGGCAAGAACATGTTGTGCCGACCCCACTTAGCGTGGGATGAGGGCAGGCAAATGATGATTTATCATTTACTACTTGTCAATGCCAGAAATGAAAATTAAGGAAAAAACTCCTTTTTTAAAAGCAAGCTGTTTATTATTTGCTAAAAAATGCAACACACTTTTATTTATAAAATTGAGACTGTGATAAAAACGGGGAGATTTAATAATTATGGTGTAAAGTTTTAGTGTTAAAAATATATAATTATGTGCGATATGGAATTATTTTGTTGTTGAAGCTTAATCAAAATATCGTTAAAGGTTACAATGAACTTATAAGGTGTTATATGTCTGATTAGAGTTAATTTATTTTTAACTTTTTAGTTTATTATATTAGCAAATAATAAAAGCTTGTTTTTTAAATAATATTTTTTTTTAATGTTATTTTTAACTTTTTAGTATTTTTATTAGTCGTTCCCACAAATATAGGACAAAAACGGTTCATCACCCCAGATGTCCATTGTGGAGGGATAAGAGCTTCAGTATAACAGGGTTCGCCCTGGTATTCTGAGGCGCTACGATAGCGATATGAAATGTTTATACACCCTCATGCCATTCAGTCCTCGGCACGTGCTTACTTTGGCATTGGATCATCCATCTAATCAATCAGACATAATCCACATTCATAATAAGCGGAACGAACTTTTTCCCCCAATTTGTTGGAGTTGCATATTCACGCCAACCATGATACTCGTCAAGACGAATCAAACGAGCCCAAACTCGGTGGGGTTGCATCTTTTAATTACGGAGCTCCTATGGCCAGTTTCCAGGTCCATCATCAGAACCTAGTTACCATATAGTATCAAAGTACTCCTCAAGACGAATTAAGCGAGCCCAAACTCGATGGGGTTGCGTTGTTTAATTATGGAGTTCTTATGGCCAGGTTCTAGGTCCATCGTCAGACCCTGGTTACCATATAGTCTCAAAGTACTCGTCAAGACGAATCAAACGAGCCCAAACTCGATGAGGTGGCGTCGCTTAATTACGGAGTTCCTATGGACAGCTTCCAGATCCATGATCAGACCCTGGTTTCCATGTAGTATCAAAGTACTCCTCAAGACGAATCGAACGAGCCCAAACTCGATGGGGTTGCGTCGCTTAATTACGAAGTTCCTATGGACAGCTTCCAGGTCCATGATCAGACCCTGGTTTCCATATAGTATCAAAATAATCTTCAAGACGAATCAAACGAGCCCAAACTCGATGGGGTTGCGTCGCTTAATTACGGAGTTCCTATAAACAGCTTCCAGGTCCATGATCAGACCTTGTTTTCCATATAGTATCAAAGTACTCGTCAAGACGAATCAAATAAGCTCAATTTCGATGGGGTTGCCTCGTTTAATTACGGAGTTCCTATGCCCAGCTTCCAGGTTCAACATCAGGTCAGCTCAATGTCACAATAATATTGCATTGCCATCTAATTTATACATGCATGCAAAATTTCAGCTCAATTGGAAACCGGGAAGAGGATCAAATTTAACTTGCAAGATTTGATTGCAGACAACGGGACAGGTGAAACTAAATAAAAGCTTGTACATACTCGTAATGAAAGAAAAAAAAATACTTTTGAAATTTCGTGCCATTCTCGACGTAGAGCTAAACAGAGCTGTATAGGCTGAACGAGATTTATTACCTTTGCCTGTCCGAATGGATGAACAAAAAATGTAAACGAACCCAATTTTCATAAAGTATACATACACTAATGACTAAGCAGTTTAGTTTTTTATTAATTGCAATTAAACGACAAGGATTACCAAGCCATTTTCGAAAGGAAACAGCGCGTTGCGATTATGAAGCTTTTAATAAAAGAAAAACTTCGATACATTCATTTTTACGGTCATGAGAATGCCAGATACTTTACGGTAACATCCGGACGTCCTCGAATATTTTTTTTATCAACTTTTTTTTTACTTTAAACAAAATAATTGCTTTTTAAAAATATCAAATACGTTTAGACGAATATTGTTTCTTGATATATGTATAATAATATTATCCTATAAGTGCAATGTGAGAAAATACAATCATTTTTAGGTTTGAAAGTGCTTGATTTTCATATGTCAAGAGTAGAGCAAGACCTCAACGCATCGCTGAGGCGTGCAATATATTCGACAGATACCGTAGAAAACATCTTCTGTAAAAGGCACAATTAAGAAAAAAAATCGTTACCACACGTGTGCGTTATTCTATTAAGTACTTGGTACGGATTTTTAATAAATGTGGATTGAAGATCATCATTTGCTGTGTGGTAGCGGCTACGAATACTACCAACCCTTACTTTGCTCGTGGATGTTGTAAAAGGCGATTGAGAGCCTTATAACCAACTCCATCTGATGCCGATTGGTCAGCAATTACATTCCCAAGGAGGGTTGACGTCTGGCAGGCGGCTGGTCATTAAACTATTGCCAATAACTTTAACAATATGTAATATGAAAGAAGAGTACATCCCGACTAGAAATTTTTTCGTCTTCCTTAGTAGGACCGGACCGGGCATGCCCGATCTGGACCAGATAAGGTATGTAACGCAGAAGATATATCTGGACCCGATCAGGAAAACCTTATCGGGTCCAGATCAGGCATTCCTGATCGGGTCCAGATCAGGCATTCCTGATCGGGTCCAGATCAGGCGTTCCTGATCGGGTCCGGATGAAATTTTACTGATCGGAACCAATCAATCATCTACGTGTTATATATCTTGCTTGATCCAAAACGAGTATGCTATATTAAAAAACATGAATATCTTAAAGAACATGTTTAATAGGTAAAAATATAAATTAATATCTGACGTAGACACCGAATGCAGTGCTATATTCTTAGAGTCCCAGTGAGCCGTTCCGATTATGGCGCAACCACCAGATGCTAACGACTGCAACTGTCGCCTGAATTTCTCATTCATGACCTGATCGATCTGTTTTAATCTGATTCGATAACAACTAATTTAATATTAGGCCATGTCGTTACGCTTCGGAGAATCTTAACACCGCGATTCAGATAATGACGTCATTTTACTAAGGCCATCTATTTATTATGACCCGAAACATTAAATGTTAGAATGGTTGTTACAATATAATATTTCTATCTATCTATGTTTTCAATATATATATATATATTATTTATTTTTGTTTTTTACTTTACATATAAATTGTTTTTATATTATTAATTAAACATTATTATTATTATGAAATACATATGATTAATTAAAGATTTCAGATTAATCTCCTCTGATGCAAATACAATTTCGCCGTGGCATAAATATGACAATCATGTCACTTTTTTGAATTTTGATTGATATTTTTTTTGTGTTACGAAAACTGATTCTGGTTCTGATATACTACAAGCCTTACTAGGTATATACGTGATGATATTTCACATCAGGCTATCCTTATTTGGTCCTGATCTGGTCCTGATCCGGTATACCTTACCATACTTGATGTTATTTCACATCAAGCTATCCTGATCAGGACCAGACCTGGTCCTGATAGGGTTTGCCGGATCCGGCATGCCTCATCTGTCCTGATCGGGTCCTGATCCGGTATGCCTTACCATACTTGATGATATTACACATCAGGCTATCCTTATTTGGTCCTGACCTGGTCCTGATCCGGTATGCCTTACCATACTTAATGATATTTCACATCAGGCTATACTTATTTGGTCCTGATTTGGTCCTGATCTGGTCCTGATCCGGTATGCCTTACCATACTTAATGATATTTCACATCAGGCTATCCTTATTTGGTCCTGATCTGGTCCTGATCCGGTATGCCTTACCATACTTAATGATATTTCACATCAGGCTATCCTTATTTGGTCCTGATCTGGTCCTGATCCGGTATGCCTTACCATACTTGATGTTATTTCACATCAGGCTATCCTGATCAGGACCAGACCTGGTCCTGATAGGGATTGCCGGATCCGGCATGCCTCATTCTGTTCTGATCGGGTCCTGATCCGGTATGCCTTACCATACTTGAAGATATTACACATCAGGCTATCCTTATTTGGTCCTGACCTGGTCCTGATCCGGTATGCCTTACCATACTTAATGATATTTTACATCAGGCTATCCTTATTTGGTCCTGATCTGGTCCTGATCCGGTATGCCTTACCATACTTAATGATATTTCACATCAGGCTATCCTTATTTGGTCCTGATCTGGTCCTGATCCGGTATGCCTTACCATACTTAATAATATTTTACATCAGGCTATCCTTATATGGTCCTGATCTGGTCCTAATCCGGTGTGCCTTACCATACTTAATGATATTTCACATCAGGCTATCCTTATTTGGTTCTGATCTGGTCCTGATCCGGTATGCCTTACCATACTTGATGTTATTTCACATCAGGCTATCCTGATCAGGACCAGACCTGGTCCTGATCGGGTTTGCCGGATCCGGCATGCCTCATTCTATCCTGATCGGGTCCAGATACATGATCTGGTTGAACCATACTTTTTTTCTAGTCGGGATATTGTATCGACCCCAAATAATTGGGATAAGAGTGGCAGAATGATGATGAAGATCATCAATAGATAATATATTTTTCAACTCACAAATGAGTTATCAATAAAGTAGGTCCGCATAAAAATAATGAGCTTATTTTCATAATAAGGTAAGAGAAAACATTAAGGCGAAAACTACAATATTTCAGAAGGTGTCCTTGAAACTGTGGGTACCCGTGAATAGGCCTGTAGACGGTAGCATTGGACTACGGAACGAGGTCAAGGCGAATATAGCATTCGATTAACGTTTCCTTATTCAAACACGATTTCTTTCACAACCCTGTGCTTGTATTTATTTTTACTGTTCGTGAGTGACGTCAAATATGTACTTACTGGAGTTACTCTTTGATGGGAGTTCGGACTTGTGTAAATAAGAATACCACTGCATTTTCATTTACTAAATAAACCGCATTTAGAAGATAACAAACATTTAGTTATACAAAGCAAAATATGTGAATCCATGCTACAGTGTGAAATAACCGCAAAAATATAGTAGCAGGCTTACAGCTAAAAAGATTAATTTGTTTGTGGCCTCGTAATAGTTGAATGAACGTGTGATGACGTTCTGACAGTACTAAATACCTAGTTATCAGCAAGGTATTATTTGTATAATGGTATGCATGGACACTACTTAAAATGAAAAGAAAACTAAAATAAATTATAATTATAAAAAAATATTATTATTAATTGAAGAAAAAATCTTGCCAGTTTATATACCATATAACCAAACTTGAATTACATTTTATTCCGATCTATTTGTTTTATATAAAAATGTGGTGATATAGTTGATAATTACTATTTTATCATTACTTATTAGCTGTGAGAAAAAAAGATGAAATAATGAATCATCAGGAAAATGGGATGTAGCACTCTTCGCATTGTCCTGGAAAAATTATAACACTACATAATTGCGATCACCTACTGGACTGAACTGGCCTGCCAAGGATGGCGATTAGCGAGGCTGATGGAAATGCAATACGATATATACTTAGTAGTTCCTCCGACTTCTGATATTGAATGTATTTGTGGAATCTGAAAAACTGATTATTATATTATATTATAGGTATATATAAAAGCTAACATGCAACATATATTAGGCCACATTCATGATAATTATTTAATTCTAATTTAATATGCAATAGAAATAGATCGAATGAAATGTATAAATAAGTCAATGTTCATAATTAATAACTGTCGAAAGAATCAATATGCGCTTTCACCCACCAAGGTGACCGTCGAGCGTCAATCGATTCACATTCAGGTTCATGTTATGGACAAAGTATAACAAGCCGACTAACAAAAATTAATGGTCTTATAACATGCACAATTACACACTATCCCAGGAAAATGAAAATAAAGTAAAACTTTGAATATCTTATGTATATAATTATACTCGAAAAACCTGATTGATATAGATATATATCTAACATCTTACTATATATTTAAACGTATATATATATATATATATATATGGATTTATTTTAGTATTCGACCCCTTCGAATGATTTAAAATATTTGCAAGTCAATAGTATAAAGAAATCGAAACGACCGTAGTATCGCATATAGGTACAAGTATGTCATGACGTCTTGCGACCAATCTGATCAGCATTAACATCCTGTCTCCCTATCGTATCTTACTGATTGTTCCTAATGTAACTCAGCCTTTCCGTCTCGATTTTTACAAATATGTTGATTAAGCGCTAGCTAAACAGCGAACAAAAATATAGCAAATGACTATCTCTCTTTTCTAATCATTATGCGGTAAAAATACCCTCGCCAGAGTAAAATTAAAACGGGTAATACATCTTATGAGCGATGGATTTCAGTTATACGATGCAATGTGTTATCATGGATCTCAATTACAGTATTCGGCTTAGAAAATTACTGTCCAACAATTTAAAATTTCAAACTCTACGTTCCTATGACGCCGTGTCCTGAAATTGTATGACCTCTTTATAGCTTAGAAACGTTCAAATGCCGTGTTAATACAATATTGTGACTTTCGAGACATTCCAATTTTAAAGAGTATTTCCATTGTACCAATCCATCCATTCCATTGTTGCTTTTATGTGAGTTCAACCTTTTCGGGATTCCGTACCCAAAGCGTAAAACGGCACCCTATAACTAAGATTTCGCTGTCCCTCCGTCCGTTCATCTGTATATCACCAGGCTGTATCTCATGAACCATGATAGGTAGACAGTAGTCAGACAAAAATTTTCACAGATGATATATTTCTGTTGCCGCTATAACATCAAATACTAAAAAACAAAATAAAATAAATATTTAAGGGTTGCTCCCATATAACATACGTGACTTTGGCTCCTTTTTGCTCGATACATCTTTTTAATTTCTATTTTTTTTACTTTTTGCCTTTTCAATTCATTTTTTCATTATTTTTATTATATTTAAATATATCCTTCAAAACATACTAATAAGAAAATACCGAGCTCGGTCCTCCAGATATTAAATATATATATATATATATATATATATATATATATATATACATATATCCTCACTTTGTCACCAGACGGAAGAATGTGTTATAAGTATTACCTACAATTTAAGTATCAATAGAAACAAATAAACAATTTATATAATTGCTTACGCTTCAACGTATCTGATGACAAGGAATCAGACCGGCTCTCCCAGTCAGGAGCGGCTCAGGTAGTAGCTATGGACTCCCCAAGTATCCCATAGTATCAATTACATTTCTAAAATCTATATAAATTATTCTGTCTTAGTAAAGTTAAATAATTGTAATTATGTATTACCACATTCATATCTTATTTACGTTATTAGTATAAAAACCCGATTACGAGCGAAAAATGATCCCACCCTTATTGGAAATCCGTTCCAGTCGTGCTGCCACTTACACCACCGTGAACTATTGTAGGACATTCAATTCTCGTATCGTATTACATTTTCGTCTTTAAAGAGATGTGTGCCATCTACCGGACATTGTTTACACATTGTACAGACTTAACACTTAAACTTTACAGTTAGAATTGTATTAAACGATGACACAAACCTGTTATTTATAACTGTGGGGTCGAATCCCACATGGGACAATCATTCTGGTTTTTCTAAATAATCAAGCATATTAAATGCTAAATTTCAGTGATTTGTATGTCATTAGTACTTTTTTAAATCACAATATTTCAAAAAAAGAAACAAAAGTACTACATCCATTTCAGTTCAAATGAGCAAACTTCTGCGAATTTTTTTAAACAAAAATGTGTTTTTAAAATTAAATCCATTCTTCTTCATCAAGTTTACGTAAATCAAAACAGATTTTATGGTGAAACTTTTTCTGTATTATATATACTTATCTATATAATTTTCGGTTTTTATTCGCGATTAAGCTCAGGGCTAAGATTATGATTGCGATTTTGGAGAAGCTATCCATTATAAACGTACATAAAAGTTTTCGAGGCGATTTAATAATATTTACGTCTACTAAAGTGTAGTTTTTAATATTTGTAATTGTTATATAATAATATTTGTAATTGTAATTAGCGTGCTATGGAGCGGGCTGTGCTCAGGATTTCTCTGCGAGATAGAATCTGTAATAAGGAAATCCTCAGAAGAACGGGTGTAACCGACATGGCTCGAGGAATTACCACGTTGAAGTGGCAATGGGCAGACCACATTGTTTGACGAACCGATAACCGTTGGGTAAGAAAGGTTCTCGAGTAGCGACCACGTATTGGACGTCACAGTGTTGGTGTCCCAACCAGGTGGACCGATGACTTGGTGAAGGTTGCTGGGAGTCGTCGGATGCGGGTGACACAAGACCGTGGGCCGGTCCACCCGGGTTAGTACGATATTCTCACAGAAAATCGATGTTTGAGCAGTGGCAATATGCTGCTGCGCTTCGTTCGGCGAGCAGGAGAGCTGGCAATCCAACATTCTGTGTGGGTTTCGGATTTTTTATTGGTAGGCAGTGGTCTAGCTGTACCTCTGGTATTGCAAAGGGCTTTGGGTAGCAGTAAGACTTACCATCTGGTGTTCTGCATGCTCGTTTGTCACTAAGAGCAATAAAAAAAATTCAATTCTATTTAGCGAATACATTAATAGTTGTTGATGGACTAATTAAGGTACGTGACGTCCAACATGTTTTAGTTATTATTGAAATTTATAACTGTATCTAAAATGGGTAAATAAAAGGAACGTCATCGATGACAAAAAAAAATTAAACGTTTTTAATCAAGAATACGATAGAATTTATCTTTCTTATCTGTCGTAAGAGTGGAGCTAAAGACTGAAAATTGTATAATACGCTTGTTATAATACAATTTTAAGAAAGGGAAATTTCTTTAAAAAGTCCTATTTTAAGCATTTTTGACCAAATACCCTTCTATTTAAAGTAGATACATACATACTACTAGTTTTTGACCAAATACCCTTCTATTTAAAGTAGACACATACATAGTTCTAGTTTTTGACTAAATACCCTTCTATTTAAAATAGACACATACATAGTACTAGTTTTTGACCAAACACTCTTCTATTTAAAGTAGACACATACATAGTACTAGTTTTTGACTAAATACCCTTCTATTTAAAATAGACACATACATAGTACTAGTTTTTGACCAAATACCCTTCTATTTAAAGTAGACACACACATAGTACTAGTTTTTGACTAAATACCCTTCTATTTAAAATAGACACATACATAGTACTAGTTTTTGACCAAATAACCTGCTATTTAAAGTAGACACACACATAGTACTAATTTTTGACTAAATATCCTTCTATTTAAAATAGACACATACATAGTACTAGTTTTTGACCAAATACCCTTCTATTTAAAGTAAACACACACATAGTACTAGTTTTTGACTAAATACCCTTCTATTTAAAATAGACACATACATAGTACTAGTTTTTGACCAAACACTCTTCTATTTAAAGTAGACACATATATAGTACTAGTTTTTGACTAAATACCCTTCTATTTAAAATAGACACATATATAGGTCTAGTTTTCGACCAAATACCCTTCTATTTAAAGTAGACACATACATAGTACTAGTTTTTGACCAAATACCCTTTTATTTGAAGTAGACACATACATAGCGCTAGTTTTTGACTAAATACCCTTCTATTTAAAGTAGACACATACATAGTACTAGTTTTTGACCAAATACCCTTCTATTTAAAGTAGACACATACAAAGCACTAGTTTTTGACTAAATACCCTTCTATTTAAAATAGACACATACATAGTACTAGTTTTTGACCAAATACCCATCTATATAAAGTAGACACATACATAGTGACTGCACAGATGGCGTAGTGGTTAAGATACCGTGCCAGTGGGCGTCCGTGGGTTCGATGCTTACGTACTATACTTTGTGCGACCCACAAATGGATGCTTTAATTATATGTTTGTAAAATCCCCCGCAATACAAGAATTATTTCCTTAGTGCAGGGCGGCGTTTAAAAAAAATAAGTGAACAACAGTGAAATAGATAGAGAATGTAAAGAAGAGGATACAAAGCAAAGTTTTAGTTACTGTAGTTACGAAGATGGAGCATTCAATATACGGTAAGCATTTATAGCTGTTCAGAGTTATCGGTGTATTAAATTATACATTGTCCGTTAATACTTGCTTTATAAATGAATAAATACATTGTAAGGATATCTGTACATCTAAGAATTTACATATATTTAAGGATATGTTTGTAAGGGGTACTATCCCAGAAACCGCCACGCGGTGTACCCTGGGTGCGGGCGGCGGTCCCCAGTTCTTCTGTTGTACTGTCGTCCGTAGCGAATATCTGCGCGATTTCGCTCCTTACTCTACTACAGTCGTAGTAGAGGGTATAGGACGCGAAATATTGGGACGGGCTCAGTCATTCATTCATTTGAGGGCTGGGCAGGCACATGCCACCGCCCACACATCGTAAACCTGGAATATTGCTTCAGGACACGTTGTCTTGAGGCGTAGTATCAGGAGCGAGGGTCTTGGCTTAACCGCCCGGACCGCGAGGAAGACAACCTCTATAAAGAGTTCGAAGTAACATTCGGACTCGGAAATCACCCAGAATCTTAAGTTCTGGCGTGCGGCGAGAAGATGCATGGCAGATGGGTTGTTCTGTTCTTAGCACGCTCCAGCCAGGGTACCGGCTGCCCCCCTGGTTGGTAAATGTAGGCTTGCCCGGGTAAAGGGATCTCTGCCCGGGTCGACGTAATGTATCTCCCATTCTCGTGGGATTCATAATGGATACGCAAAATTTAAATACTTTTAAAACCGACGGGGATCGTAGTGATCCTCACCCCAAGGCCCGGTCAAGCCGATCAAAAACTGACCAAGACGACGCCTCGTCCTCAGGACTTGAGGCGTCCGCCGAGGGCCCGGCACAAACCGTGGAGGCCCAGAAGAAGAAGAGGAGGTCGCCTCGAAAGTCTCGGGGCAACGGCCTGAGCCACAAAAGGCGGCTGGAGGAGCGGCGAGCGCGCAGGGAGGCTGCCGCCGCTGAAGAGAAGAAGGACGGTAGACTCGCAGCAGAGCCGTCGACGGACGAGGGCGACAGCGATGTCGCAGAGCCGTCCGAAGACGAGGGCGGCGGATCTACCGTCAGAATGGACGAGGGCGGTGATATTCCCGCAGGGCCGTCCAAAAAGGACAGTGGGTCGGCTGGTGAAGGCCCCACTAGGTCGTCGGCGCGTCTAGCAGCAAAGACGCCGCCGGCGACCGCGACTAAGAAGGAGGAGGCCCTCCCCTCGCAGGTGCGAAAGCGCCCCCTGAGTAAGGGAGGCAGCTCGAGCGCCGAAACCGAGGGGAGCGTGGCCAACATGCCTCCACCCAAGATCCAGGCCTCCCGAAGAGGGCGAGGGACCTCGGTCATGGAAAGGGCGGCGGCGGTCGCTGTCCGCGCCGGCGAGGCCACGGATCTGCAGGCCGAAAATGTCCGCCTTAGAGGCGAGATGTCAGGCCTGCGGACCCGAAACCGGAACCTGGGCGACATGCTGGCGGAAATGCGTCGCGCAAACCGCCAGCTGTTGATAGACGTGGCCGACCTCAAGGCGCGGGTGGCGCTGTTCGTGTCACCCGCGCCAGCCGCGCTATCGGCCAGGGCCGGATACTCGGCGGCCGCTGCGGCGCCAAAGCCGCCTCGCGCTGCGGCGCCGACGACGTTGGGTGATGGCGTCAGCGTCACACCCGTCCCCGTGGCGAGGAAGACGCCTGCCGCCGCGAAGCGCGCGCCGCCGGCTGACGCTGGCGCGGTCACCGCGGTGAAACTCCCTGTTCCCGTGGTGAGGTTGACGCCTCTCCCCGCGGACCGCTTGCCGCCGGCTAGCGCCCCTGCGGCGCCAAAGCCGCCAGGCGCCGCGGAGCGGGACCCTGGAGAGGCTCAGCCGACCCCGACGCTGGAGGTGGGAGGCTTGTCGGACGAGGCCCTCGCCAAAATCATCAACGCAGTTGGCAAACTCGTTGATGCGCGTGTGGCCGTTCTGGAGGCAAGACTGCCTCCAGAACCACTTGTCCGGCCGCCCCTAGCCGCGGATAAGCGGCCGCATGTGGCACCAGCCCCCACCCCGCTGCCTTGTCAGGGTGGCCGCGTGGGGAGCTACGCCGCGGCCGCGGCCGGGCCTAAGCCCAAAGGCCCCGGCCCAGCTCCGAAGGGACCGGACCGGAGGAAGACGGCTCCGGCTCCTGCCGGACCGCTGAAGTCGCCCGCAACAACACCGCCAGCGACGACCAGCGAGGCCGCGACGAGGCCTTCCGCGTCCGGCACGACTGCCGTACCCGAACAGGGTTGGCAGGTAGCCGAACGCGACAGAAGGAGTCGCGGCCAAAGGAGGAGAGCGGAGGCCAAGCGCGCCGCTGAGGTCCCCGCTCCTCAGGCAGGAGCCGGACGGAAGAAGAGACCGCGCAAGGGGCTCAAGTCGCCGAAGACGGCCGCAGTGGTGATCACTGTGCTGCCCGAGGCGGCCGAGAAGGGCCTCAGCTACGAGGCCGTCTTGAGGAAGGCCTGGCGGGAGCTAGACGTCTCCGATATTGGAGGCGTCGAAGCCAGGACCCGCAAGGCCCGAACGGGGGCTCGAATTCTCGAGTTCCCAGGGGCCGAGGGCGCCAAGACGGCCGACAGCGTGGCCGAGAAGCTGAGAGGTTTGTTCGCCGAGGAGGGTGGCATCAAGATCGCCAGGCCCGTCAAGTGCGCCGAAATGCGCATTTCGGGTTTGGACGATTCAGTGACGGTGGAAGACATCCGGGAGGCTATTGCCTCGAAAACCGGGTGTCCCATAGACACCGTCCGGGTCGGTGCCATTCGTCCCGGTCCGGGTGGCGTAGGTGCTGCCTGGGCGCAGTGCCCGGTGGAGTCGGTCAGGCAACTGGCCGGCTCAGGCAGGCTCCTCGTGGGCTGGAGCTCGGCGCGGGTACCGTGCTTGAGCACCGGCCTGCGAGGTGCTACAAGTGCATGGCGGTCGGACACACTCGACCGACGTGCACTAATTGCTTCGACTGCGGCGGATTGTGTTTCCGCTGCGGTCAGACCGGGCACGTGGCGGCATCTTGCGCCGCCCCGCCCCACTGCCCCGCGTGTGCGGCGGGCAATAAGCCCACCAAGCACCGCATGGGCTCTGGGGCGTGCAAACCTCCAGCTTCGGCCTCAAAGGCGCGGGGCGGCCCTACGACCACGGCCGCTCCCGCTCCTAGCGCGATCCGATCGCCCGCTGGCGAGGAGGTCATGGATACAACCCGATAATGGGTACACCATCCATGCACCTCCTCCTGCAGGCCAATACCAACCACTCCGCCGGAGCGCAGGATCTCCTCCTGCAATCCATGGCGGAGTGGTCGATTGGTGCAGCCGTAGTCGCGGAACCGTACGCCGTGCCTGATCGCCCCAATTGGGTGGTCAGTCGAAACGGTACCGCGGCAATCGTCGTCTCAACGCAGCGGCACTTCCCGTCCTTGTCCCTTTTGGATAGGGGCGAGGAATTTGTCGCGGCGGAGTGGGGAGGGGTCACGCTCTACAGCGTATACCTCTCCCCCACTAGGAGGATGGACGATTTCGGGGCCTCACTCACCACCTTGGAGGCCTCGATACGGCGACTGGCACCGGGCCTCGTCCTGGTTCTGGGGGACTTTAACGCCAAATCCACGGCGTGGGGGTCCCCTACGACGGACGACCGCGGGCGGGCGGTCAACGAGTGGGCGGCTTCACTGGGCCTCTGTGTTCTGAACAGAGGCTCGGTGAACACGTGCGTGCGGCGGCAGGGCGGGTCGATAGTGGACTTGTCGTTCGCTAGCCCCGCTGTCGCGCCACGGGTGAGGAACTGGAGTGTCCTGGAGGAGGCGGAGACCCTGTCGGACCACCGGTACATCCGGATGGAGGTCTCCCCCCGGGAACCCGGTAGGGGTCACAGGGCGGACGGAGCTCCCGCGTTTTCGCGGTGGGCTGTGGGTCGTCTTGACAGTCAGCACGTGGCTGTCCTCAC
This sequence comes from Lymantria monacha, assembly GCA_905163515.2. Taxonomy (NCBI): domain Eukaryota; kingdom Metazoa; phylum Arthropoda; class Insecta; order Lepidoptera; family Erebidae; genus Lymantria; species Lymantria monacha. The sequence goes on from LR991082.1 coordinate 24,811,157, forward strand.
CACCCCCAGCGGACGGAGTGGACGCTGAGGCTGTCCGCATTCGCAGTGCGTTAACGCAGATCTGCGATGCGGCCATGCCCAGAGTGCGGCGGCGTCCGCCTCCGAGGCAGGGGGTCTACTGGTGGTCCCCAAGACTGGCGGACCTTCGTGCAGCGTGTATCAGTGCCCGAAGGTCCTACACCCGCAGCCGGCGGCGTCACCGCGACGTCGAGCGGGAGGGCTAGCTGTACGAGGCGTACCGCGGTGCGCGGACTGCCTTTCGGCTGGCCATCCGTGCCGCCAAGGGCGCGAGTTGGCAGGAGATGCTGGACGGTATCGACCGTGACCCCTGGGGTCGCCCATATCGCGCGGCGCTGAACAAGCTTCGCGCGCGCCCCCCCCCCCCCTCACCGAGACCCTCCAGCCCGACTTCCTTCGTAGGGTGGTCGAGGAGCTGTTTCCACGGCAGTCGGAACACACGCCCCCGGTCATGGCTCCGCCAGATCAGGACCGGGAGGCCGACGACGACGAGAGTGTTCCGCCCGTGACGGAGTCGGAAGTGGGGGCGGCCGTGGCGAAGATTCGTTCCGCCACCACGGCCCCCGGCCCGGACGGAATTCCAGTCCGGGTGCTGACATCGCTCCTCGAGCACTTCGAGCCTCGCCTCAGGCAGCTGTTCAACGCCTGTCTGACGTCTGGACGGTTCCCTGAGTGCTGGAAGGAAGGGAGGTTGGTTCTCCTGCCAAAGCCGGGACGGTCCCCGGATTTGCCGTCGGCCTACAGGCCCATCGTGCTCCTCGACGATGTGGGTAAGCTGCTGGAGCGTGTGCTCGCTGCCCGCAACGTCCGACATCTGGAGGAGGTGGGGCCCGATCTATCGGACGCTCAGTATGGGTTTCGGAGGGGACGTTCGACCATCGGGGCCCTACTACGCCTGAGGCAGGCGGCCGCGGAGGCCGTCGCCGGGAAGGGAGTGCTGTTGGCGGTGTCGTTGGACATCGCCAACGCATTCAATAGTCTGCCATTCGGCTGCATCAGGGAGGCGCTCCGGTTCCATGGAGTGCCCCTGTACCTCAGGCGGCTGGTTGCAGACTATTTGGAGGGCCGCAGTATCCTCTGCGCGGGTCCCGCAGGGGACATTGTGCGGACGCCCATGTCGTGCGGCGTTCCACAGGGGTCGGTTCTGGGGCCGACCCTGTGGGACATCGGGTACGACTGGGCGTTGAGAGGGAGTCTCCCCCCCGGGCTGAGCTTGGTGTGCTACGCTGACGACACGCTCGTCACAGCCCGGGGCAGGACACTCGAAGAGGCGGCGAGCCTGGCCACTCTCGGCACCGAGGAGATGGTCAGGCGGATCGAGGCGCTGGGGCTCAGGGTGGCCCTAAACAAGACGGAGGCCCTACTTTTCCACGGGCCCCGTGTGAGGCTACCCATCGGCGCCTCGATAGTGGTAAACTCCATCCACATCAGCATCCAGGCCCATATGAGGTACTTGGGTCTGGTGCTCGACGGGCGATGGTGGTTCCAGGAGCATTTCCGACAGATTGCTCCCCGGCTTGTCGGCGCGGCGTCCGCCCTTTCTCGACTCATGCCGAACGTGGGCGGACCCAGTTTCGAGGGCCGACGGCTGTATGCGGGGGTCATCCGCTCGATGGCCATGTACGGCGCACCCGTGTGGGCGAGAGCTCTGAACGCCCAGCTCAGGGCGGTTCTGTGGAGGCCACAGAGAGCCATGGCGGTCAGAGCCATTCGCGGGTACCGCACGGTGTCGACAGAGGCGGCGTGCCTGTTGGCCGGGACACCCCCGTGGGACCTAGAGGCGGAGATGCTCTCCGACCTCTACCGGCGGGTTATCACAGCGCGCGAGGAAGGTGGCTCCCCATCGTTGAGCGAGATAGCCATCTGGCGCGTGGATGCCCGCCGAGACGTCATCGCCCGTTGGGCTACGCGGCTGGAGAGGCCTAGGCACGGTGTGGAGACCGTTGAGGCCCTCCGGCCCGTATTGATAGAGTGGATGGAGCGGCGGCACGGAGTCCTCACCTTTCGGCTGGTGCAGGTATTGACGGGGCACGGGTGTTTCGGGTTGTACCTGCACAGGGTCGTGTATAGGGAGTGGACTCCGGCCTGCCACCACTGCAGGAGTGACGAGGACACGGCGCAACACACGCTGGAGGTGTGTCCGGGATGGGAGCGGCAGCGCCGTGACCTCGTCGCTGTCATCGGTGCCGACCTGACGCTGCCGGCCGTCGCGAGGGCGATGGTCGACAGCATCAGGAACTGGGACACGGTCGCCGCCTTCTGCGAGGCTGTCATCTCGCAGAAGGAAGCGGCGGAACGGGCAAGGGAGGATTCCCGCGCCCCGGGCCGCCGCCAGCGGCCGGGGCGGCGCAGGCGCGAATACCTGCGCCTGATGCCGCCCTAACCGAGGCTTTGGGTGATCGGACCGGGGAATTGTCCGGTCACCCGACGTGAGGCCACCGCGTGAGGGCGACGCCCCGACGGCGAAATCTGTTGGGGCGTCGACGAGAGGAACCCGCGAGGGTGAACCGCCGGGCGGGTCACCGAAGTTAAAAATCGGGTCCCGGTGACCCGCTCGCACGGCGAAGAGAGAGGAGTGTCCAACAAAAAAAAAAAAAAAAAAAAAAGGATATGTTTGTAAAACATTTCTAAAGATATGTGAAACTCCCTGTAAGATGTTTGAGTGAACCTATCACTCTCGAGGGTCGTCTCTGCGGACACCGACTGTGTCAGAAACTGGAGTGTGAGGTCGTGATAGACAGCGTTAACGTCGACCTAGTCCAGTATATGAAGAGCGACTTAATGTGTAGATGCAATACCCCGGAGTATGCTGCGAAGTCCCCAAGGGCTACATTTTCATCGGGCGGCATATATCCTGCAGGTCTGTGTGAAGTATGCTCAGATTATAATTTGCCAAAAAAAATAAATTATAATGCTTTGCATTCTCACCCAATCACCACATGTATTTTATCATACATTTTGCTGGATATATTTTAACGTTATGCTTTGGTAGCATTAGCATTATATAATATTAGTACGGATGGGGTATGCCCAGTTATAATTTCGTTTAGAACATCAACCAAATTATTATAAAAATCAAGTTTTCAATTATCATGTCATAATAACGCTGGATATAATATGCTAAATAATTAAAAAGCTTTTTTTTACGTTTGTGCCATTTTTTAATGTATTGTTCTGCATAGTTGCCAGTATTTTAAAACTGTAAATATCGATTTTAGGATCTGGGTTGGTTTTGCGTTTTTATTTATTGCTACAAATCTATTTTCCTAACCTTAGAGTAATGACATACAGTTGTCATATATAGACTCTAAATAAAATACATAGTATATTAGTCATAAACATGTTTTTTAAACATGCATATTTTTCCAAGCAATATTTTTGGATGCCAGATGCTAGAGATGATCAAGTCGGCAAACTGTAATAAATAACTTTTTTTTTTGGGTTGGGCTACGGTCGGCGCGCTCCTCGCACCACTCCGTCCGGGGCGACAGAGGGGCGTAGACACGCACACTCGTAATCCACCCGTGACACCTCGCCTTCGTCGTTGGACCGACTACGGGAGCAGAGTGAACTTGACGTCAGTGGCCGTCCCGACGGAATACCCCCCGAGGAGCCCCGATAGCTTCATAGTCCTTTTATGCAGTAGCCCCCCAATGTAGGGATATATCTTTTTTCTCAAACATGCTTGGGAATTTGAGCATTATTTTGACAAACTTCTTTGAGATAAATCGAAATTGCTGTACTGACCAAATAGCGGCCGGTAAAAAATGTATGAAAATCCATATCTGTCGTGTTTTAGCGGCCAAATAAATATATATGTGAATTCATATCTGTCGTGTATTTTGAAAACGGCACGATTTGTTACTTCAAAATATTGCAAGCAAATAGGCAACTTATCAGAGTTTTATTTAAATTTCAAACTGGCTGGAAAAAAGAAACCTGTTTGATAAGGAAAAAAAACAAATGAACCCTTTAGCACGTGAAAAATGTTGTTCGAGGTTCGTCATGTATACAGTTCTACTTAGTACTACTTATTTTAAATTTCCGCGCATTATTTGAGAAAAGCACTACACAAGCCTTGGCCACAACTAGGAATTGATGGACTTACGTATGTGTGCCTCGACTACGCATCGGCCCACATTTCCACGTTCGTCCATCAATGCCTCTATTGCTGGCCGCTGCAGTAATGTACTATTTTGGCATAAAATATATATTTAAAGCCCAACAAATACGGTATCTTTCATTAATGTACAACGTGAAACTGTACGCTATACTTCAATGTGCATTTCCCTTTAACATATTTTCAAAACTTAATGATATTTTTGATGAATTAATAAGCAAGTAAATCCTTAACAAATTAATCAAATTCTTAACTTTAAATTGTTCACGTTTATATATTTGAAATAAATATTTTGTAATCATCGTTCTGTCGGTTCCACTCCTGAAATTGAGTATGTCATTGGTTTTATATATTGGCTAGAATACATTTACAGTGTGCTCTATTCATATAAAATAGTTTGGCAAAGATACAAACGATTTCCAATATGTTTTTCATTCATGAGGAATAAATGGTTTTATGTAACAGGAATATAATGGTATTAAGTTATCACAGACTATTTAAATATACTTAGATACTACATACAAGTTGTCAATAAGGAATTATAAATATTATAATTATATGATTTAATTTTAAAATAAAAAATACCTGTTATGTACAATTTAAACTCTTCACAAATGTATGTAAACATTGTATGTAAACTCTTGGGCGACGCCCCAACGGCGCAAGATAGAGACAATACCACCAATACCGAAAAGGTAACCCATCGAAGAGGCCACTGACGAAAACCTCTCTTAAAAAAGTATTAACTTCTGTCGTGTGGTCCTAAGATGATTATGAATTTAAGAACTTTCGAATAATTCATATCATTAGTTGAGTATTTATTAAGTATATCACTGTAAGCGTGAGGACGACGTCCCAAAGATCGGGTACCGGTGGCCCGTTCGCACGGCGAAGAGAGGGGTCTGCATGATTGGTCTATGGGGTCACGCGCCACCTCCTCCGTCACCTCGGACCGATTTGGCAGGGCGAGACGCATCCATAGTCCACCGCAAAAAAAAAAAGAAAAAGGTTCGAAGGAAAAAAAATAAGAAAAAGGTTCAGTTTGAAAAAGTTATCACTGTAACCAATGATAATACATACAAACATACATACATATCATCACGCCATATCCCTTGCAGGGTAGGCAGAGAGAACAGAGTGCCAGAGAACTCTATCTCTGCATACTTCACTGGCTTCCTCAACATTCATAATTCTCTTCATACACGCTCGCCGGTTTCGGAGACTCTTGACTCCACCTTCCTTCAGTACATGACCGATCTGGTCTAGGTAGGTTAGTCTCAGTCTCCCTCGGTACCTACATCCTTCCGCTTTCGCATTGTATATCTTCTTAACCAGGCGTTCGTTCGGCATTCTTTCCACATGTCCGAACCATCGGAGTATTCCCTTTCGCATCTTTACACCTGTACAAGTTCTATCTACTTGGGATAGGTGTCGCTTTGAAATCAAACTAATAGATTACGATCCATATAGTGATTGATTTATTTGAATAAACGGCACAGGGTATATTAAACGTAATTTTAACTTTAATACCGTGATTCACAAAAGGCGCAATGTTTACTAGCGCCATCTAGTTATTTTTCTGGTACTAATTTTATTACGTATGCTAGGAATTAATTGTACATAGATCGCCCACCAAGGGCAAAGTGGACCTTTGTCCTTACATATTGTGCCGGACTACACTTGACAAACAATAAATAGTGTATCGATAAAATTAACTAATAAGATTACATAGGCATTCATTTATTTTCTATTGGAAGAACACACAATTTGGACAATGGTCTCTTAAGAGATCCATGTTTGGTTTTTACAGTTACTATGCGTACAATATTGTCGGCACCTGGATGGGTAGCAATAATCCTACCAAAAAGCCAACGAGAAGGAGGCAAGTTATCCTCCTTTACTACAACCACATCCCCGAGATTGGGCTGAGGAGTGTGAGACGACCACTTGTATCGATGCAAAAATTTTGTGAGATATTCTTGCGACCATTGGCGCCAAAAGATTTGCACCATACGCTGAGCGTGCTGCCATCTCCGTAAACTGCTGACACTTTGGTTTTCGAAGTTGTAGTCAGGTGCCACTACAGGGGGCTCACCTATTAGAAAGTGTCCTGGAGTCAATATCGTGAACTCGTTTAACTCATCCGTAATAGCTGACATTGGCCGTGAGTTGAGGCATGCTTCAATTTGAGCCAGCACTGTAGCCATTTCTTCATATGTCAAGGTGGTGTTTGCCACGATGCGTTTGAGGTGGTATTTTACCGACTTTACTCCGGCTTCCCACAAACCGCCGAAATTTGGTGAGTGGGGGGGAATGAAATGCCATTCACATCCATTTGTAGCCAAAGACTCTGCAACCTCTTTCAGCACAGAAGTTCCTTCAGCTACAGTACACCTTTTGATCTCTGCCGCTGCACCGATGAAGTTTGTTCCATTATCGCTCCAAATATGCGAACAATGACCTCTACGTCCTTGAAATCTTTTGAAAGCTTGCAGAAACCCTTCTGACGTAAGATCACTTACGACTTCTAAATGTACGGCGCGAGTCGCCATGCAAACAAACAAACAGATATATCCCTTGTAGGATTTATGACCCCGTCCTTTGGTGGTGCGAATTTGAATGGGGCCTGCAAAATCCACTCCACTATGGCTAAAAGGTCGCGCAGGAGTTACACGAGCTGGAGGTAATTGCCCTTGCAGAGGAGTTCTAGCTGCAGCTGCAACCTTTGCACACGTGACACATTTGCGGTAGTGAGCTTTCACGAGTTGTTTTGCGCCAAGAATCCAATATTTTGATAATGTATACGTCAGCATCAGCTGAGGACCACCATGCAGGGTTTGTTTGTGAGCGTCAGATATTATTAGATTAGTTATATGTGAGTCCTTTGGAATTAGAATTGGGTGTTTCTTGTCTTCATTTAACTGTGAGTGTTCTAGTCTTCCACCTACACGAAGTATACCGTTTCTATCTAGAAAAGGATTAAGAGCTCGAAGACGGCTGCGTTTTGGTAACTCACGTCCTGTTTTTATAACAGATATTTCTTCCTTGAAACTATCCGATTGGCAATTTTTAATGCAGAGATTCAGTGTGTTTTGAAGTTCATGTGTGGTTAGAAATCCCACTTGCCTGTTCTGCTTTGCAATTTTTGAATTCTCTGTGAAGCGTCTGCAATAAGCTACAACTCGGATCATTCTGACTAATGATGAGAATCTTGTTGTTATGTTTTCAGTATCGCATTTGGTGGCACAATGACTTTTTACATTTTCTTCTTCAACCTTGGCGTATATTTCTTTAGGTTTTTTATATTCAATTACCTCGTTATGCAAAAATTGAGGCCCATTGAACCAGGTTTCATTGGATATCAATTCTGACGGCATTTGGCCTCGTGATGCTGAATCTGCTGGGTTGCATTTGGTTGAAACGTGCGACCAGTGGTGAGAGTCGAGATTTGTAATGATCTCAGATACACGATTCGCAACGAAGACTTTCCAGCGGCTCGGATGACTGTTCAGCCAAGCGAGCACAACTGTCGAATCTGTCCACGCGTGCAGGTGAGTTTTGTCAATTTTCATTGTCACCGCTAGCTCAGTCATCAACCTTGTTAGTAGCACTGCACCGCACAGCTCGAGACGTGGAATGGACACTTGTTTCACCGGGGCTACTTTTGTTTTTGCTGAGATCAACGAGACATGGATTTGCCCATTAGCATCGATGACACGAGAATACACCACAGCGGCATAAGCTTCCTTAGATGCATCGCTGAATCCATGAAGTTCTATGACGTGTCCTACCCGAAGTCCGATCCAGCGAGGTATGCATACATTGCTTAAAAGCTTCAATTCATCTTTATATGCTTTCCATTCATGCAGTATGTTTGTTGGGACTGGGTCATCCCAGCCCAACCCAGCTAGCCATAATTTTTGAATAATCATTTTTGCTATGATCACGCTTGGGCCTACCCAACCAAGCGGGTCATAGAAGCGACTAATGTCTGAAATGATTTTCCTTTTTGTTGCAGGTTCCTGTACATCCGTCGAGTCCACTTGATAGCGGAAGGAGTCTTCGCTCCGGTTCCAGGTAAGTCCTACTATTTTTATGATTTCGTCCATCTTTATTTTCAATGTTTCTCCTATTTCCTTTCCCCGTTGAACCCTTTCCTTCTCACTATCCTTCATTTCTTCAAGTAATTTTTTATTGTTGCTTGTCCATTTTTGTAAATTAAATCCACCTTTAGCTAAAAGTTTATTCATTTCCTTATACAATTTTCTACCTTCCTCTTTGTTTTGAACTCCTGTCATTAAATCATCAACATAAAAGTGTTTTAGAGTCTTTTCAGATGCTGCTGAGTACTCCATGCTGTGATCCTGAGCTACTTGCTGAAGGGCCTTCACCGCTAGGTACGGTGCTGACGCTGTACCGAACGTAACTCGGGTAAGTCTGTAGTGTTTAAGGTTTTGTGTTTTTTCATCCTTCCAGAGTATTCTTTGGTAATCTGCATCCTGACTATCAACCTTCACCTGGCGATACATTTTCTCCACATCAGCTGACAAGCAGATGGGAGACTCCCTCCATTGAGTCATGATGTGCCTGAGATCCGGTTGCAAGGTAGGTCCGACTAAAAGTTGATCGTTTAACGAACAATCATTTTTTCCTTTGCAGGAGGCATCGAAGACAACCCTAACCTTCGTAGTATCTTTGTCCTGTCTAACCACAGCGTGATGAGGCAAGTAGATCGCGTTTGGTTTGTTAACTTCGTTTTCAGGCACCTCCTCCATGTGACCTAACTCCAAATACTCTTTGATTACTTCACTATACTTCTGTTTAAGATCTGCATCTTTATTTAACCTTTGTTCTAAGGACTTTAATCTTCTTTCAGCTATTTCCTTTGATCCAGTTACTTCGGGGGTTTCCTTTCTGAAAGGAAGACGAACTACATATTTGCCTTCTTCATCTCGTCGAGTCGTCGCGGCAAAATATTCTTCACAGCGTTTTTCGTCTTCAGTGAACATGACTTCACGTGGTGGTGGAATATCGGATTCGAGCTCCCAGAACCGTTTGAGCAGCTCGTTGTCTTCAGTTGTGCAACAATGAAGAACGTTTATTTTTGAAGAAACCTCGTCTGTTGAATTTGTTATTCCCGACAAAATCCAACCCAGACTTGTAGCTTGTGCTATAGGTGTGCCAGGAGGTCCGCGTTTAAAACCTTCTTGAAGTATTTGGCTATATACTTCAGATCCTAACAAAATTTGAATTTTATTAGGTATGTAATATTGTGGATCAGCGAGTGTTAGGCTGATCTCTTCCCATTGTATTGCCTCAACTCTTTTCGATGGAAGAAGAGAAGTTATGTTACTAAGCACATATGCCTTCACCGGAATCTTGAAGTTTGGATCAATCCGTGATTGTATGTCGATGGTGACCATTGATTTGGAAACAATATTTGTGTCTCCCCCTAAGCTTGTTACTTGATTAGTGGCTGGTGATTTTCTCAAACCCAAATACTGAACTGTAGCTTCAGTCACAAATGATCCTTGGGATCCTTGGTCTAGAAGCGCACGAATTGAGTAACGTTTCCCGTTCTTTGCCATAGCCATGACCACTGCCGTGGCTAGCAAGGCTTGCTGCTGGCCCTTGCCAGTAGCAAAACATGACACAACACCTGAAGTTTGCTGACCTGCATCGGAAGATGCTGACAAATTATTTGCTTTGTCTGATGAAGAAGCAGCCCGCCCACCGTGGCTGCTCTCAGGCGCTGTCGCGTTTGATCCAGATCCCGTGGGATGTAGCAGCGAATGATGAGATCGCTTGCAAATTCGACACGTTACATTACTGCGGCATTCTTTAGCAGAATGATTGCTACCTAAACAATTAAAACATATTTTGTTGTCCAGTACAAATTTGCGCCGGTTGTCGACAGTTTCATTATGAAAATTCTTACATTGACTCAATTTATGACCGTCTGAACAAGATGGACAAGAACGACTTGGTGCGTTGGTTACATGCATGGATTTAACTTTATTTACTTGGACTTTGCCGGCTGTTGTTGTCTTTGGATCCAGGAACTCGATTGCTCTAAACCGTTGTGTCAGGAATTCCTGAAATTGTTTATACGTGGGGAGATCATCTACAGTAATGTTGGTGGTTACATGAAACTCCCATTGACGTCTGGTTTCTGGATCCAACTTCAACGACAGTATATGGATTATTAGTATGTCCCAGTTGCTAACATTGATACCTATATTTGTGAGGGACGCTAAACAATCGTTTGTAGTATTTACAAGCTCTTTGAGCCCAGTTGCTGATTCGTTGGTGAGGTTTTTCTGACTAAGCAGACGCCTCAATACATTTTGAGAAACGTATTTTTTGTTGTTGTACCTCTCTTCCAATAACTTCCAACATCGTTCGAAGTTGGCGTCTTGGATCGGTATGTGCCTGATTAGTTGCTCTGCCTCACCGGTGAGGTACCCTTTCAGATAATGTAGTTTCTGAATACTATCCAAAGAATTATTGTTGCCGACCAATGACTGAAACATATCTCTAAAAGAGCACCACTCCGTATACAGACCAGAAAAATTTGGAATCTGTAGTTTAGGTAATTTTAAATGAGGTGATACATTTTGAACTTGATCGCTTACATAAGTGCTCATAGACTGTGTTTTCTTATTGCAATCAAATCGAACCAGTTCACATTTTATTTTACATTTATAACTGCTATATACTTCTTCACATTCATCATATTGTTCTGATTTGACATAATCAGTAGAGTTTAATTCTGGTGTGGTATAGCTGCGCAACAACTCTTTGTGGCCAGCCAAAAATTCGAACCACAGCTGCTCGACTGATTCCAATCTCCCTTCTACATACTCCTTAGTTAATCTATCTTTCGGACATTTTTTAAAATTTACATGTGCCTTTGAAATTCTTTTGAATATATCTACTTGAAAGTTTATTATGTTCTGCATTTTTAGGCAACGTTAAATAAATCAAATGAACAATCAAATACACTCAAGTTCAGAAATAAATTTATCAAATCACAAGTTAAAGACGAGTTCAAGAAAATTTTACAAGTGTATAGAACCTTGTCGCTTTCAATTTTGTAGAAATTTGGCGATAGGTTCCCCGTACCTTCGTTTTTTAGAAAACTATTCTAAGTCCTAGTTTACCATGCACATATTACAAATTTTCTAAGTCTAAAGTAAATATTTTAAATTCAAAGTTAACAAAATATTAAAAGTAAATTTAAAGTTCTTATGTTTGTATAATTATCACTTTGTATTTTTCACTTCTTGAAATAATACTTTGAAAGTACTCACAGTTTTACTTCCACTTATGACAATTCCGTTTAACTTTTGCGAACCTCGCAGTTTGCTTCTTCCTTCACGAGGCGGGGACACGAACTTCACCCTGCGCCGCCTGCGTGACCGACTTCGTTGGGTCTCAACTCCGCCGTGGTACCAGTTGACGTCACTTGCACTGTTGCACTCACTTCACTGTGCACTATTCACTTTGACCTCCGGGGCGGGGCATGTGCAATGGGGCACCCACACCTGGTATGCGGGAACTCCTTGCAGTGGCCTCGATCCACCGGCTAAGCTTGGCGATGTTGCAACAGCGATCCACTGTCCACCAGCTTACTACGTAGTTTTCGCTGTTATCCACTAGAGGACATCCAGCTACGAAGGACCATGTACAAGTTCTATCTACTTGGGATAGGTGTCGCTTTGAAATCAAACTAATAGATTACGATCCATATAGTGATTGATTTATTTGAATAAACGGCACAGGGTATATTAAACGTAATTTTAACTTTAATACCGTGATTCACAAAAGGCGCAATGTTTACTAGCGCCATCTAGTTATTTTTCTGGTACTAATTTTATTACGTATGCTAGGAATTAATTGTACAACACCAATACTCTCTTTCATACCTACTCGCTCTCTTACGTCGTCATTACGAATGCGGTCGGTCAGACTAACTCCACAGATTTTCCGCAGAGATCGCATTTCGACCGCATTAATTTTACTATCATACTCTTTTCTGCATACCCAACTATCGCTTCCATACAGTAATGTTGGGACAAGCACTGCGTTATGTATTGCTACACGTGCCTTCTGGCTGAGGTGGTGGCTGCCGAGAAGTTGCCCCAACGCTCCGTTCACTCTATTTCCCGCATTCACTCTTCGCTCTATATCAGTGGTGTACCTTCCATCTCGGCTAAATCTACATCAAAGATATACAAATTCATCCACTTGCTCTAGTACATCATTACCTATTGTTACTCTTACATCTGTTCTGGTTTTATCTCTTTCAAAGACCATTATTTTGGTTTTGCTCACATTCACGCGTAGACCCCTTTTCTTACAATCTTCTGTCATTGTGTCGACTAGGGTCTGCAGGTCAGTCGCTGACTGTGCCAGCAGGACTGCATCATCTGCATAAAGCAGAGCAGTGACCACTGAGTCGCCCATCTGGACTCCCACATTCATATCGTTCAACCTTTGGAGACATTTATCCAGATATATGATAAACAGCCTGGCTGACAGAACGCACCCCTGCTTAACGCCGATATTGACGTCAAACCAAGGCGACATTCCATCATCCAGCCGCACACAGGCTCTACAGCCCATGTAACTGGACTGCACAGCCTGTAGCAGTTTACCGCTAATACCATACTCCGGTAAAATGTCCCAAAGTTCCTTTCGTACAACCGTGTCAAATGCTCTCTCCAGATCCACAAAACTGCAGAAAACCCTCTGACCTAGAGCCAGATGCTTCTCCACAATATTTCGCAGAGAGAACACTTGATCCATGCATCCCCTTCCACTCCTGAAACCTCCTTGTGTCTCACAGTAAACCATCGGACACCATCCTCATTCTCCTTTCAATAATTTTTCCATACACTTTTGCTGCCAAACTGGTCAAGCTTATGGCTCTGTAATTTGCGCAGTCATAACGTGAACCCTTGTTTTTAAACAAAGGCACGATGACTGCGCTATTCCAGTCCCTGGGAACCATTCCCGAGCTCCAACATAAATTGAGGAGCAACAGGAACGCCTCCCAGACACAAGAGCCACCAAGCTTGATCATCTCGGCAGACACCATATCAATGCCCGCTGCCTTACCATTTTTCAAACTTCTTATTGCCCATTCAACTTCATCCATACTGATGCCATCGGAGGACGCCGTTGTCGAATGTTGATCTACTAAACCACATCCAACACCGGCGCCAACCGTAGCATCCGCATACATATCGCCAAAATATTCACTCCATCAGCTTAACACGTCTTGTGTTTGTGTAAGAATGTCTCCACCTTTAGACCTTATTTTATTCATTCTGAAGGCTGACCAACCACCCCGAGACTTCTTCACCTCCCTCCAAAAGAGTTTGGTGTTACCCTCGAAGTTTTTAGTCAGCCTATCTTCCGCACTCATACTTGCTCTATCACGTTTCTCTTTCACTAAGGCCTTGGTGTCATTCTTACATTGCCGATATATTTCTTTCTTCTGTTCAGTCATACTGTCATTCAGATTCAAAGAAGAGACATAGTCCAGCCACGCTTTCTTCTTTTGCTCTACGGAAGCTGCCACTTCCGCATCCCACTATGCATCACCATTTGTTTTTCTATGCTTCTTTGAACTTCCACATACTTCTTTCGCTGTATCTGTATCAATTGTGGTAGGACCACGCTGTGGACAGTTCTCTGTCTACAGCCGCGGGCCGGTCCGTCCGGGGTAGTACCACACTCTCGCAGAAGATCGACGTCTGAGTAATAGCAATGTGCTATTGCGCTTCGTTCGGTGAGCGAGAGAGCCGGAAGCCTAACTGGGGTGGGTTCAGGGTTGTATTGGAGGCAGCGGCCTAGCTATACCATTGGCAAAGGTCCATGGGCGGCATACCATCAGGTGTGCTGTCTGCTCGTTTGCCGCCATAAGCAATAAAAAAAAAAAAAAAAAAAAAAAAAAAATATCTACCATACTCTCTTTCAATACTCTCCAGCATTCTTCAATGTCCGATTGCGGCTGGCTTGCCATCGTCAGCCGTTCTCGGACACCCTCTGCATACTTTTCTCTTACACACTCTTCTTACAACCTTTCAACCTTTATTCTTTCAAGCCCTCCGAAGTGGACACGCTCTCGCCAGTGCCTCCACTTTCTGAACAGACCACTAAATCTCGCAATAACGAGATAGTGGTCCGTGTCGACTGTGGGGCCCCTGTAGGCTCTTGCGTCCAATATTTTGCTTCGGAGGCGACTGTCTACCAAAATTAAATCTATTATGCTTTTCTGTCCATTCCTTCTCCATGTATACATATGGATGTCCTTATGTTGGAAAAATGTGTTTGACACAATAAGGTTTCTCTCCATGCATACATCCGCTATGAGCCTACCTGCGTCGTTCACTCTCTTATCACCAAATGGACCAAGTACGTCCTCATAGTCGGGACGCTTGGTCCCCACCCATCCGTTCAAATCTCCGCATACAATCACGCGTTCACTGGTTTCTGCCATATCCAGAACTTCCCTAACATTGTCCCAAAACTTCTCTAGGTCTGATGCCACCGAGGATCCTACGGGAGCATATGCTACAACCATGAATACCTTGGTGACACCTAGTTTTATACGGACCCAGAGAAGTCTGGGATCATACATTCCGTAATCCTTCACACCTGAGGCCAAGCGAGAGGACAACAGCACTCCTACCCCCATGCTGGCTCGATCGCTCTGTGGTACACCAGACCACAGAGCCATCCCGTCACCAGGAAGATCGCAGGCGTCGCTGCCCCTTCGCTTGGTCTCTGTTACACAGAGCACGTCTAGCTGTTTGTCCGCCATGACGGATATCAGCTCGTGCAACTTACCTTCCACACAACCTCTTACATTCCACGTGCCCACCCAGCACTCCGTTCTCCTCGACTCGCCTAACTGGGCAAGGCGTGATGGGTGGCGGCCCCCATCGCCGCAACTGCCGATGTTCGTACCGACGGGGGCGGGTCGGTACGCGTCGCCTCCGGGGGACGCCCTAACCCGCATTGCGGTACGCATATCGAGCCGGATTAGCAGTCTAATTAGACTGGCTGGGGACGCGAACGAGCACGCTCCGGACTATGCCCCCCTAATGATAATATGTTTTGATAAAAAGTTGACTCAAGGTAATATTTACTTTAAACACTAATTTAAAATATTTAGTTATTTTTGTAACATTAAAGAGGAAAATAAGCCTTTTGAATTTGAATTTGAACTTTAATTTCCTTTACCGTGAGTGTACGACACTAAGAGATTAAAGCATAAAATATCATCACATCATTATTGCAGCAGAAGAAAAACTCGCCACAAAACTTTATGTTAACCCAGATCCGAGCCCAATATAGCAGATTAATTTCATTCTCGTTATAGAGGAGGCTGGGATCTAGAAAATTGTGACGTATATGGCACTGAGTTATATTTATTACTATACCATATCAACCTCGAATTTAAAAAATAGTAGGTATATTGTATTCTATATACCGACTGTTTTTTTTACCTTTCATGAAAAAGAAAGTATATAAATATAAAGTATCTATATACAATACTTTATCCTTTCCCAGATCTAGTAAGGTGTATGCAACATTTCACTTTAACAAATAATGAAACGATTTTTTATTTTTTTTATTTATTGATATCTCCGCCGCCCATAAATCGCTGCAGCATCAGAAGCACGGCTAAACCGCTGCCTACCAATAATTCATTATTTATAATTTCTTTATTTTGCTACAATGTATAATAGTCGCATAAAGATAAGAGATCGTTACATATTCTTCTCTGTGAACATCTTACTGATCAGTTGATATATTTAAAAAGTATTCCCTAACTATTAAAATTATCAGTCACTGATGGTAATAAGAATCTTTACATTCTCCGAATGTTTATTCCTAATGACACTGATTATCTTTCTAGTCTAATTAAGTTTGATAAAATATATTTTTGTTTTAGCCATTTGATCTTGGAGGAATAATTGAGATATTCTAAGATTTATTTTCTAGATATTCGAGACTATTGACTCTCCACACGTATTGTCTGGTATACAGACTTCAAACATCAAGAGAAAATTATTAATAAAAAGTACTCGTAAATAGTAATAAGAGTACAATATGTATTTTTGACATCTAATTAGACTTCGAGGTTGTATGTGAGTTACAGAGAAGCAATTTTAACAAAAATATATTTTATTTCCATCTCATAATACGAAAAAATGAGGTCCTCGCGTAATATATTCTCAACCTAATCTGGCAGCGAAAGTGAAAAAAAAACGACATCATCTTTCCATCTTAAGTAATTCTTTGCAAAATTGAATCTAATATGTTTCAACATTGGGCTATTTATACTGAATATAATATTTTAGCTGAACATAATATTTTTTCATCCGTGTAGTGATGGACTACGTATAATTCACTATTCCTTCTCTTACTCATGAATACAAGACGAATGAGGGATGCAATAAAATAGCATTATTGTAAGAGAAGAAAAGTCCTCATCATCACGCCATACCCCTTGTAGGGTAGGCAAAGAGAACAGAGTGCCAGAGAACTCTACCCTTGCATACTTCACTCGCTTCCTCAACATTCATAATTCTCTTCATACACGCTCGCCTGTTTCGGAGACTCTTGACTCCACCTTTCTTCAGTACGTGACCAATGTGGTCTAGGCAGGTGAGCCTTGGTCTCCCCCGGTACCTACATCCTTCCACTTTCTCATTGTTTATCTTTTTAACCAGACGTTCGTTCGGCATTCTTTCCACATGTCCGAACCATCGGAGCATTCCCTTTCGCATCTTTACACTAATACTCTCTTTGAGTTGAAGTAGGTACAATATAATAAAATTATTAATCTCTTTCTTATAATTGCTGTTTTTTTGTATCCCGTATAACATTATATGCTCGATGAAGTGATTTATGCTTTTAGGTTTATGCGTAAAAGATTTATTAGATAACAATAATTAATCTAGATTTACTATTATACTTATATTTATCTAGACTTATTTTGTACCTTTTTCTGTGTGAGAGAAAATGAAAACAAAATAATTGATTTTTAAAATTATCAAATACGTTTAAACGAATGTTTTTTCTTGACACATGTATAATAAATATTATCCTATAAGTGCAGTGTGAGAAAAATGTAGTCACTTTTAACTTTGAAAAGCCCTTGATTTTCATATATCGAGAGTAGAGCAAACCCAACACTTCGCTTATGAGGCGTGCAATTATTATTATTGAGTCTATTTGTACTATGTACCAATGACGTATAAAACTGTTTTTAAAAATGATTTAATAAATTCAATTTAGAGATAATAAAACGGAATCATTTAGATTACATATATATTCCATCTTAACAAATCGTGCTGTGTGATAGGGGCTACGAATACTACCAACCCTTACATTGCTTGTGGGTGTGGTATAAAACATCGACTTGAGCTCACTCCGTCTCATACCGTTTGGTTAACAATTACATTCTCAAAGAGGGTTGATGTCAGGCAGGCGGCCGGTCATAAAAATATTGCCAATAACTTTTATAATATATACGATGGAAAATGAGTACATATTACGTCAACCTTGAGCAATTGGGATAAGAGTAGGATGATAATGACGATTTTATATTAGTGAAATCATTGATTTAATAGTAGAAAATTTGACCAACGTATAATAAAAGTCTTTGGGTTTTAAAGTGACATGCCTACAATTTGAACTGTAAGACAGAATGTAACAGATTATTTAGATGGCACTGAGCCTCAGGCAATCCTGGACAATATGAAGTTCTTAAAGCCATTTACCGTTTCCAGAACTAAATCTTGGCAGCATATCTACGACTTATATTATTTTGAAATGCGTACCGCAATACGGGTTAGGGCGTCCCCCGGAGGCGACGCGTACCGACCCGCCCCCGTCGGTACGAACATCGGCAGTTGCGGCGATGGGGGCCGCCACCCATCACGCCTTGCCCAGTTAGGCGAGTCGAGGAGAACGGAGTGCCGGGTGGGCACGTGGAATGTAAGAGGTTGTGTGGAAGGTAAGTTGCACGAGCTGATATCCGTCATAGCGGAAAAACAGCTAGACGTGCTCTGTGTAACAGAGACCAAACGAAGGGGCAGCGACGCCTGCGATCTTCCTGGTGGCGGGATGGCTCTGTGGTCTGGTGTACCACAGAGCGATCGAGCCAGCATGGGGGTAGGAGTGCTGTTGTCCTCTCGCTTGGCCTCAGGTGTGAAGGATTACGGAATGTATGATCCCAGACTTCTCTGGGTCCGTATAAAACTAGGTGTCACCAAGGTATTCATGGTTGTAGCATATGCTCCCGTAGGATCCTCGGTGGCATCAGACCTAGAGAAGTTTTGGGATAATGTTAGGGAAGTTCTGGGTATGGCAGAAACCAGTGAACGCGTGATTGCATGCGGAGATTTGAACGGATGGGTGGGGACCAAGCGTCCCGACTATGAGGACGTACTTGGTCCATTTGGTGATAAGAGAGTGAACGACGCAGGTAGGCTCATAGCGGATGTATGCATGGAGAGAAACCTTATTGTGTCAAACACATTTTTCCAACATAAGGACATTCATATGTATACATGGAGAAGGAATGAACAGAAAAGCATAATAGATTTAATTTTGGTAGACAGTCGCCTCCGAAGCAAAATATTGGACGCAAGAGCCTACAGGGGCACCACAGTCGACACGGACCACTATCTCGTTATTGCGAGATTTAGTGGTCTGTTCAGAAAGTGGAGGCACTGGCGAGAGCGTGTCCACTTCGGAGGGCTTGAAAGAATAAAGGTTGAAAGGCTGCAAAAAGAGTGTGTAAGAGAAAAGTATGCAGAGGGTGTCCGAGAACGGCTGACGATGGCAAGCCAGCCGCAATCGGACATTGAAGAATGCTGGAGAGTATTGAAAGAGAGTATGGTAGATACAGCGAAAGAAGTATGTGGAAGTTCAAAGAAGCATAGAAAAACAAATGGTGATGCATCGTGGGATGCGGAAGTGGCAGCTTCCGTAGAGCAAAAGAAGAAAGCGTGGCTGGACTATGTCTCTTCTTTGAATCTGAATGACAGTATGACTGAACAGAAGAAAGAAATATATCGGCAATGTAAGAATGACACCAAGGCCTTAGTGAAAGAGAAACGTGATAGAGCAAGTATGAGTGCAGAAGATAGGCTGACTAAAAACTTCGAGGGTAACACCAAACTCTTTTGGAGGGAGGTGAAGAAGTCTCGGGGTGGTTGGTCAGCCTTCAGAATGAATAAAATAAGGTCTAAAGGTGGAGACATTCTTACACAAACACAAGACGTGTTAAGCCGATGGAGTGAATATTTTGGCGATATGTATGCGGATGCTACGGTTGGCGCCGGTGTTGGATGTGGTTTAGTAGATCAACATTCGACAACGGCGTCCTCCGATGGCATCAGTATGGATGAAGTTGAATGGGCGATAAGAAGTTTGAAAAATGGTAAGGCAGCGGGCATTGATATGGTGTCTGCCGAGATGATCAAGCTCGGTGGCTCTTGTGTCTGGTAGGCGTTCCTGTTGCTCCTCAATTTATGTTGGAGCTCGGGAATGGTTCCCAGGGACTGGAATAGCGCAGTCATCGTGCCTTTGTTTAAAAACAAGGGTTCACGTTATGACTGCGCAAATTACAGAGCCATAAGCTTGACCAGTTTGGCAGCAAAAGTGTATGGAAAAATTATTGAAAGGAGAATGAGGATGGTGTCCGATGGTTTACTGTGTGAGACACAAGGAGGTTTCAGGAGTGGAAGGGGATGCATGGATCAAGTGTTCTCTCTGCGCAACATTGTGGAGAAGCATCTGGCTCTAGGTCAGAGGGTTTTCTGCAGTTTTGTGGATCTGGAGAGAGTATTTGACACGGTTGTACGAAAGGAACTTTGGGACATTTTACCGGAGTATGGTATTAACGGTAAACTGCTACAGGCTGTGCAGTCCAGTTACATGGGCTGTAGAGCCTGTGTGCAGCTGGATGATGGAATGTCGCCTTGGTTTGACGTCAATATTGGCGTTAAGCAGGGGTGCGTTCTGTCAGCCAGGCTGTTTATCATATGTCTGGATAAATGTCTCCAAAGGTTGAACGATATGAATGTGGGAGTCCAGATGGGCGACTCAGTGGTCACTGCTCTGCTTTATGCAGATGATGCAGTCCTGCTGGCACAGTCAGCGACTGACCTGCAGACCCTAGCCGACACAATGACAGAAGATTGTAAGAAAAGGGGTCTACGCGTGAATGTGAGCAAAACCAAAATAATGGTCTTTGAAAGAGATGAAACCAGAACAGATGTAAGAGTAACAATAGGTAATGATGTACTAGAGCAAGTGGATGAATTTGTATATCTTGGATGTGGATTTAGTCGAGATGGAAGGTACACCACTGATTTAGAGCGAAGAGTGAATGCGGGAAATAGAGTGAACGGAGCGTTGGGGCAACTTCTCGGCAGCCACCACCTCAGCCAGAAAGCACGTGTAGCAATACATAACGCAGTGCTTGTCCCAACATTACTGTATGGAAGCGAGAGTTGGGTATGCAGAAAAGAGTATGATAGTAAAATTAATGCGGTCGAAATGCGATCTCTGCGGAAAATCTGTGGAGTTAGGCTGACCGACCGCATTCGTAACGACGACGTAAGAGAGCGAGTAGGTATGAAAGAGAGTATTGGTGTAAAGATGCGAAAGGGAATGCTCCGTTGGTTCGGACATGTGGAAAGAATGCCGAACGAACGTCTGGTTAAGAAGATATACAATGCGAAAGTGGAAGGATGTAGGTACCGAGGGAGACCGAGACTAACCTACCTAGACCAGATCGGTCATGTACTGAAGGAAGGTGGAGTCAAGAGTCTCCGAAACCGGCGAGCGTGTATGAAGAGAATTATGAATGTTGAGGAAGCGAGTGAAGTATGCAGAGATAGAGTTCTCTGGCACTCTGTTCTCTCTGCCTACCCTGCAAGGGATATGGCGTGATGATATGTATGTATGTATGTATAGGTCAAATGATTACAGATTTTACAAAACTCTGTTCCCAAAGGGAAATGCGTAGGTGTTAACGTAAACAAATCCTCATTGATTAAATAAAGCCGACTGTTTAAAAATTCCACCCCAAAAAGGGATTGTGTAGGCGTTAACCCAAAAAATCCATATTTTCAAATACTATTTCTACAGACTTGGAATTTGGTGTGGATTTTCTTTCTGCTGTGTAAAGTTCAGGTGAAGTAGGATTTTAAAAAATGATTTCTCCGAAAGGAATTCTATGTAGTGAAAGTAAACTATACAACTAAACTAACGTAACCGAAGCGAAGCGAGGGCGGGTCGCTAGTAATATATAAAATTTACTTGGACGGTTTTAATGATTAATTAACTATACGCAGTGATGGACTAAGGTTCTCGATGCCGTGCAATTGGGCCACCTTAACATATACACCGTATAAAATAGAACCTTAATATATATTTTAGCTCCATTTTGTGAGGAGTTAGTTCCTTATTTATAAATTTTAGTTCATTCAATTTTAGTTCAGTACATGATTTAGTCATTTTACCAAAATAATTTTACTTTTTCAAGTTTAATTCAGAGTTTTGTCATACAGTGCTGGACGTAGACTTCCTTCATATTTCGCCACAAAGTGCCGTCACTGGCTCTGTGATTTAAAATTAAAATTATCATCATCATGCTCCTACTCTTATCCTAATTACTTGGGCTTGATACAGTACGTACTCTTCTTTCATAGTACATATTCTAAAAGTTATTGGCAAGAGGTTTATAATGCCGCCTGCCAGACGTCAAACCCCCCCTTTTTTTTTTGACGCTGTGGAAACGCCTTTACGCGCTAACCCCTTCCCGTCGATGTCATGACGGGAGGGAGTGCGGGACTCGCCGGCCGGCTAGTCCGACCGGAATACCCACTAAAACCACAGCGACCCCCTTCCGCGCTTTTACGGGACGCCGGAGAGATCGTCTACTGACATTCGATCCCCGACGCCCCAACGCTTGGCCTTCTGGTCACGCCCAGTCGATCCTCAAGGCGGTGGGAGGAGATGCGCATTACGGCGCCTCCCTCTACCCAGCCGCCGGTGGCGGAGCGATTGAGCGGGCGCAAGCCTCTCGCGTTCCCGCTCCACAGCCTCCTTTCTCTCCATGACGGCCTCACAGAAGGAGACCATCGTCTCCCAGCACCTGTCGCTGTCAAGCATCTTTGAGATAATGGTCGATAGCGACAGGTCTCCAACGACCGACGTCAGGACGTGGCGCTGGGGCCCCCAGGCGGGGCATTCATCCAGAGTGTGACGCGCATCATCTACTGGCGCGCCATACTCGTGATATCCTGGGGCCCCTTCTCTTCCAATTTTATGCAGGTACTTACCGAAGACCCCGTGTCCGGTAAGCACCTGCACCACTCTGAAAGTTAGGCTGCCGTGCCTCCTACTAATCCAGCAGTGGAGATGTGGCGCGACCGCCTTCACAGTCCCCCGCCCTGCTACGGGGGACTCCAGATTCGCCCGCCACCGCCGGATGACTCCCTTTCGGGCCACTTCCAAAGCTCTGCCCAGTCTCCTTGCGGAGACTTGCTCACCGCCGGCGCGCTCCACAACGCGCAGCCGGTAGGCCTCCACCAAGACCTTAGTCATATGCGGCCAAGGCGGGTCGCCCGCCAACAGTGTCGCTGCAGTCCAAGACACCGTACGGTAGCCCCTAATGGCCCTCACCGCCATGACACTTTGCGGACGTCACAGGAGGGGCCTATTGCGGGCAGTGAGAGACTCCGACCAAATAGGGGCACCATAGAGTGCCATAGACCGCACAATTCCGGCGTACAATCGCCGGCAGGACGATCCTGGACCACCAGTGTTCGGCAGAAGCCTACCTAGAGCCGCGGCCGCCTTCACAAGCTGCGGGACGAGTTGGGCAAAGTGTGACCCAAAATTCCATGTAGGGTCTAGGGTGCAGACCCATATATTTAATTTGGGGCCGTACCGGCACGGCAACCTCCGACACACTGATTTGTGCTCCTCGGGGGACGTCAACCCTCCTTGGGAATGTAATAGTTGATCAAACGGCATCAGATGGAGTTGGCCCAGGTCGTTATAAGGCTCATAGTAGTCTTTTACGACATCCACGAGCAAAGTAAGGGTTAAAACAATTACGATTTTACCCAATTTTATAGATTAATTAATTTAAAATTACTGTTTAAATTTTGCAATGTTTATAAAACAATATATTTAAAAAAATATTTGTTGTCTTTAAATAAAATTATATGATTTAAAATAAATATTAAGAATATTTCACATAGATCTTAACAGCTAAATAATAGTTATGTTGCAGCAAATCGCGTAGTTTCCAATCGTTACTAGAAAATTGTGATAGAAAGACAAAGAACTCTTTTACAGTGAAACAATTTAATGGTACTATTGTATTATCTTTAGAAAGCGATACAGTTCACACTGCTGAATGTATTTTATTTATGTGAAATTAAATTCTTATATCAATTTATTTATCATCACCATCATCATAGCTCATATACATATGTCCCACTGTTGGGCTCGAGCCTCTTCTGTAATAGGAAGGAAATTAATCTATTATACCACGCTGGTCAAACGCGTTGGTATAAGGTTTTGTTTCGAGTGTTTTCCTTTTCTTGCATAGATGTTATATGCATTTTATATCCCTTAGTCGTATCTTACAATCACCGGGTAAGATAGGGAGTGATGGATAGTATTCTTACTCCGTCACTACATGGACAATCAATTTATTATCTACAACTAAAGATAATCTGAAATATGTTCAGAAGAGGCTTTCCTTTTATAAAAGTTGTTACAAGGGTTGTTGTTCGATAGAATTCAGGGCAAGATTCAAGTTGTTCTTGCAGATATCTATAACTAGTTCAAACTCTTAAAGTTATCTCAAGTGATATTTGATCTAAGTAACAATATTGGTAGCAAAATTATGAAAGTTTCAAGCTGGCAACATTCACTTTAACTTACTGAGCATTTGATTATGTTATATTAAAACATAAGCAAACATTGGAAGTAAAACATTGTAAAATATGCAGAGAAAGCAATTTCTGAAATTACAAAAGTTTCAAACTGTAGTATTTTTAACGCCTTTGAATCGAACTGGTTGGCCGAGCTGAGTTGTTTTATAGTTTTCTATTTCAGTTTGGGTGGCTTATGGCGGGTTATGTCGAACTACTTTCAATATAGGGTGTTCAGTAAAGTTTCTCAGCGAATGCACAATCCTCACTCTTACATACCCATGGCAGTTATATTGTCTTTATCGATAGTGGAGGTTGTTTCCAATTGACTAAAGCTAACAATATTTCCAGCGCCTCGAGCCTGCGTTTCGTTATTTAGGTCCTTAGTAAATGTTATTGTACTTATAAGATGTCTAAGTAAGTATTTCGTTGATTAATAATAACTAATGTGATATCATTAAAATGCTGAGAATATAACCAATGATAGTACAGATGGCGTAGTGGTTAAGATACCTTTTTTTTTTTTTTTTTTTTTTTTTATTGGTGGGCTATGGGTGCGTCTCGCCCCGCTGAATCGGTCCGGGGTGACGGAAAGGCGGCGCGTGACCCCATAGACCCACCGTAAAACCTTCTCTCTCCGCCGTGCGAGCGGACCACCGGTACTCGATTTTAACTTCGGTGGCCAAGTGGTTAAGATACCTTCCGTGCCAGTGGCGTGGGTTCGATTCCCATGCAAGACAACACTTTGTGCGATCCACAAAGTGTTGTATTGAGTCTGGGTGTAATTTGTCTGCGTTATTTGCATGTTTGTAAAGTCGGAGGACTTGCAATACAAGGATTATTTGCTTAGTGGAGGATGGTGTTTTAAAAAAAAATAATTTTCCAAATAATACTAGAAATAAAATAATTTACGTCTCGAGAGACTTTGTAAATATATAATTAACGAGTACAAATAAAATCCAGGCTCAGAACAATGGGTTAGTATGATCACTGCTATACGCTGGGCACGAGCGACAGTCCCTTGAACTCCTTTGAGGGCTTGAAATCTTTTGACGAATCCTCCTTTGAGTAATGAAAAAGAAAAAGCTTAAAACAATCATTTTTGATCGTACAAAGAATTGTCCTGCGTAAGGATCAAATATATAACACTCTGCATGGGGGGGTGGTTAGTTAAACCAACCATTATACTATCGATATAGGTAAATCTGCTTAGTATATATTAAAGCTGTTATTGATATTATGTTTTAAAACACCTAGAACTAAATTCATGAATAATCAAATTAACGGTCCGTGTGGTGACGGAGTAAGAATACAGGTCACCACCCCTTATCTTACCCGTGGGTGATCGTAAGAGATGACTAAGGGATATAAAATGCATACAACATCTATGCAAGAGAAGGAAAACTCGAAACAAAACCCTATACCAACACATCTGACCAGCGCGGTATAGTAGGTTAATTTCCCTACCATTACCGAGGAGGCCCGAGCCCAACAGTGGGACATATATGGGCTATGATGATGATGATGATGAATCAAATTAATGAAATATATTCACGTTCACTAAATATATTCACATCGTATGTGTTTAAGTAAAGTCGAAAATAAAACTTAAGAATTTTGAAGTGACTCTTCGATATCTACAATTGTAAGGTATAAAGTACTAAAATTGACACAATCTGATGATGATACTGCAATCGCAAGACGAGCAAAGAAAATGCATATTTATTTATTTTGAAATTATTGAGAAACATTCTAAAACACTAAATAATACAGAACCGCTCAAAGTAGGCACGAAAATATTTACGAACGCATACTCCAGATTGAAAAAATATATATTATATATCATTTTTTTAAGATATTTAAAAGTGGTTGTTAAAAAAATATATGAAATTTTTGATTTGACGCCTCGGTTTCGAAACTTTAGATATCATCATCATCATAATCATCATCATTATCTCAGCTTTTATATGTCCCACTGTTGGGCTCGAGCCTCCTCCATAAAAGGAGGGTAATTGACCTTCTATATCATGGTCAGACGTATTGGTATAGGGTTTTGCTTCGAGTTTTACTTCTCTCACATAGATATTAAGGCGTTTTATATCCCTTAGTCGTCTCGTACGATCACCCACGGGTAAGATAGGAGGTGGTGAATCGTATTCTTACTCTGTCACCACACGGAAAAAGTTTAGATACAGATTAAAGCAATAAAATGTATTGATACGTGCTTTCCTACTTTTTATAGGTAGCAGCCTAACTATAGCCCTGGTATTGCAAAGGACCATTGGCTTAAAATAAACTTAAAGCAACACTTCTCTCTGCCTACCCTGCAAGGGATATGGCGTGATGATATGTATGTATATGTATGTAAAGCAACACTTACCACCAGGTGTGCTTACTTGCTTTAGTCGTCAACTCCATCCACATCAGTATCCAGGCCCATATGAGGTACTTGGGTCTGGTGCTCGACGGGCGATGGTGGTTCCGGGAGCATTTTCGTCAAATTGCTCCCCGGCTGGTCGGCGCGGCGTCCGCCCTTTCTCGGCTCATGCCGAACGTGGGCGGACCCAGTTTTCAGGGCCGACGGCTGTATGCGGGGGTGATCCGCTCAATGGCCATGTACGGCGCACCCGTGTGGGCGAGGGCTCTGAACGCCCAACTCAGGGCGGTTCTGTAGAGGCCACAGAGAGTCATGGCGGTCAGAGCCATTCGCGGGTACCGCACGGTGTCGACAGAGGCGGCGTGCCTATTGGCCGGGACACCCCCTTGGGACCTAGAGGAGGAGATGTTCTCCGACCTCTACCGGCGGTAACCCGCCGGTAGAGGTCGGAGCCGGCCGCCTCAATGCGCGAAGAGGGTGGCTCCCCATCGTTCAACGAGATAGCCACCTGGCGCGAGGACGCCCGCCGAGCAGTCATCGCCCGTTGGGCTACGCGGCTGGAGAGGCCTAGATACGGTGTTATTACCGTTGAGGCCCTCCGGCCCGTACTGATGGAGTGGATGGAGCGGCGGCACGGAGTTCTCTCTTTCCGGTTGGTGCAGGTCTTGTCGGGGCATGGTTGCTTCGGCAAGTACCTGCACACGGTCGTGCGGAGGGAGTGGACTCCGTCCTGCCACCATTGCAGTAGCGATGAGGACACGGCGCAACATACGCTCGAGGTATGTTCGGGCTGGGACGGGCAGCGCCGTGACCTCGTCGCTGTCATCGGTGCCGACCTGACGCTGCCGGCTGTTGCGCGAGCGATGGTCGACAGCGTCAGGAATTGGGACGCGGTCGCCGCCTTCTGCGAGGCTGTCATCTCGCATAAGGAGGCGGCGGAACGGGCCCGGGAGGATTCCCGTGACCCGGGCCGCCTCTTCCGTCACCCCGGACCGATTTGGCGGGGTGCGACGTCCATAGCCCACCGCAAAAAAAAAAAAAAAAAAAGGTGTGCTACTTGCTCGTTTGCCACCAGAAGCAGTAAAGAAAATCCCACTGGTAAGAAAAGTGGTGGTGAATTATATACTTACTGCGTCATTACACAGAATATCACAAAATATGTTAAGTCAAAATGAGTGTGTTCATTCAAAGTATTATATTCAGTATATATAGTCTACCCCTACTAAGGGATACAGTGTTAAATATTTATCCTTTATCTTTTTTTTTGGCTTTACAGGCTGTATGGCCACATACAACAGGTACGCCATGTGAGTGGACCACCAGAATCGATTTTGCTCTTTATCGATGAGTTATCTTTTCAGGTAAGTTGCGCTATTTTCATATGTGGTTATTTGTGTGGATTTTGAATTACAAGTGTTATACATCTATAAGCATGTTCTGCCAAATTCCTAAAGAAATTATTAACTACCATTGGATCTCTAGTAGATCTCATTAATTGGTTCATGAAGACAAGTGCTTTTTTAAAGAATACAGGGTGCCGATTTTATTACTAGAATAATTTAAACTAGGTGTAGGAATGAAGTCATTTAAAACATTAAAGTTAGTTGCTGACTCCTAGCTCTGTCCAATCCCGAGATAAAGTGATTTGTTTCTTATCAAAACAGTAGATTTGTCAGCGTACATTGACCTGTAGGTACATTTTGACCCAGCTGTGCGGCGGTGAGCGTAGCGAGAGTGGGACTATTTGCCTACTAGTTCAATGTTACACGCATGAGTATATGCCTACATCGAACTTTTATAGTAAAAGTGTATTGACCGCTTATCAGTAGAGTAACTTAATCAAAAGTTAGGTACTATTTTTGTTTTACTGATTTGGGTAATGTATCATAGCCTGATACACCCCCTTCAAGGATTCTAATAATTAAATCGGCAACCTGTATAATGTGAAAATTAATGTCCATAAAGTAAACGACGAAATGCTAAATTATGTCATACAATATATTATAATAAACCCTGACTTACACTTAAAGGAATTAAAATACGTAATGGATATTAAATCATTCATATACTACCAATTTACTACACTATTACATTATTAAACCAAAGCATACCCTAGACCTTCAAAGTAACGCTTGTTTCAAAACAATTTCGCCTAAATACCGCATATTTTAGTTGCTACGTAAGCTAGCCCCATGAAACCTTCGTGATCAGACTTGGTAGGTAAATGACTTTCGCTTTTCACGACCCATTATATGTAATATCACCTTCTTTGAACTAGCACAAAAAAAGTTCGCAACAAAATCTGAACGAAAATAGCCGTTTATATGCTCAAACATTACGAACAAAAAGCTTTATTAATACCACAGGCGTGTGTTTCGAATTCTTTAAGAAACTGCGATAAACTACACAAGGCTACGCCTTTATTCTATAAGATTCTTATACAACAGTGGATGGTTTTCCTAACAATATATTCGTAGCTAGCAGTCGTAAACAGTCTGATGTATTTTTTATTGTCAATACTAAAAATGTTCTATACATTATGTAATGTGTCCAGCGTTATGCTATATTGAGAGTATTTTAAATTGGTTTCTTCTATAACCAACTTCCTTCTCATTTCTGTGACTGCTTCTTCAGCTAATATTTCTTATTGTGTGCTTAATTTCGTGCTTTCTCCAAACTCAAATCACTTATATATAGACATTACATGGGCATTTACACATGATAAATTATGGATTTTATCATAAATTGAGCTAATATTCTACTATTAGAACGGAGTGAGTCCACCACTGAGAAGATCCGACAAAAAAGAGCGGTAGTATATAAAATTATATACAACATGCTTCGTAAATGTAGACTGCAATGTAATGTGCATGATTCCCTCCAAACTAGGATAAAATTATTTTTAAATATAATTAATGTTACGGCTAGATAAGATAGAAACTATGACAGTAAATGCCACACATGGTATTCTGTTTAATCAAACATCATCATTCTCCTAATTTTATCCCAATTACTTTGGGTCGATACAATATGTACTCTTCTTTCATAGTATATATTGTATAAGTTATTGACAATAGTTTTATAACCGGCTGCCTGCCAGACGTCAACCCTCCTTGGGAATTTAATTGTTGACCAAACGGCATCCGATGAGGTTGGCTCAGGTTGTTATAAGGCTCTTAGTTGTATTTTACGACATCTATGAGCCAAGTAAGGGTTGGTAGTATTCGTTACCGGTACCACACAGCCAATGTTTAATCAAATATAAACAAAATAAAAAAAATACATGTGATTTACAATGTACAACCATGTAAATATGATACGAAGCGAGATTTACATGTCCTACAATAGTTTACGGTGGTGTAAGTGGCAGCACGATTGGGCTGGACTCCCAATAGGTGCGGGTTCAAACCCCGCCTGTGACATCATTTTTCGTTTCGTAATCGGGTATTTATAAATATTTAAGCATATTAAATGCTAAAAATTTCAGTAATTTGAATGTACAACCATTTTTTCAAAATAATATTTTTTTTACGGTTCTATCGCGTTTGTATTTGATTATTAATTTTCCGACGTTTCGAATACTTTAAAACGTTCATGGTTACTGAAGGACTGGCTATATAGTCGATATAATAATAACATACAAAGAAAGCCATTCTCGTACTTGACTGCATAAATGGCGTAGTGGTAAAGACATCGACCTACCGTGCCAAGTGTCACTTTGTCCGATCTAGAAAATATTGTTCCGAATCTGTGTATAATTTGTGTCCCTTAATTAGATGTTTGTAAAGACAAAGATAATTTTCTTAGTGTAGGCTCTATAAAAAAATGTACGATGATACATACATACATATCATCACGCCATATCCCTTGCAGGATAGGCAAAGAGAACAGAGTGTCAGAGAACTATATCCTTGCATACTTCACTCGCTTCCTCAACATTCATAATTCTCTTCATACACGCTCGCCGGTTTCGGAGACTCTTGAGTCCACCTTCCTTCAGTACGTGACCAATCTGGTCTAAGTAAGTTAGTCTCGGTCTCCCCAGGTAGCTACATCTTTCCACTTTCGCATTGTATATCTTCTTAACCAGACGTTTGTTCGGCATTCTTTCCACATGTCCGAACCATCGGAGCATTCCTTTTCGCATCTTTACACCAATACTCTAGATCTAATGTACATCAGGACATCATGATCATCAGATAATACAATTTTTATTTATACAAAAATCGCCTGTGAAAATTTGAACTTTTTCGTAAGAAATTATTACCGAAGCTACACAATTACCCATTAACAAGCCGATCACGTATCACAAATGAATTTACTTAAATAATGTAGATGTTCAAATAAGCTTACGAATTTTAAGCTCTCTCAAGACATGTCGTGGTTTGATTTTGTAAGTGGCCAGCTATCTATATATTTGCTTCTAGCGAAATTACTACAGTATTAATGCATTGTAGGTTCCAATTAGCTTTTCATCATTCTCCTACTCTTATCCCAATTGCTTGGGGTCGATACAATATGTACTCTTCTTACATAGTACTTATTGTAAAAGCTAATGCCAATAGTTTTATGACCAGCCGCCTGCCAGACGTCAACCCTCCTTGGGAATGTAATTGTTGACCAAACGCCAACAGATGGAGTTGGCCTCGATTTTTATAAGGCTCTTAGTCGGCTTTTAGGATATCCACGAGCAAAGTAAAGGTTGGTAGTTTTGAAATTCAAAGTCGCTACCACACAGCTATGTTACAGGTTCCAAATTAGCTTTTACTGACAGCAAAGGATTAACCTTTGAACTTTTACACATACATACATATCATCACGCCATATCCCTTGCAGGGTAGGCAGAGAGAACAGAGTGCCAGAGAACTCTATCTCTGCATACTTCACTCGCTTCCTCAACATTCATAATTCTCTTCATACACGCTCGCCGGTTTCGGAGACTCTTGACTACACTTTCTTTTAGTACATGACCGATCTGGTCTAGGTAGGTTAGTCTCGGTCTCCCTCGGTACCTACATCCTTCCAATTTCGCATTGTATATCTTCTTAACCAGGCGTTCGTTCCGCATTCTTTCCACATGTCCGAACCATCGGAGCATTCCCTTTCGCATCTTTACACCAATACTCTCTTTCATACCTACTCGCTCTCTTACGTCGTCGTTACGAATGCGGTCGGTCAGCCTAACTCCACAGATTTTCCGCATAGATCGCATTTCGACCGCATTAATTTTACTTTCATACTCTTTTCTGCATACCCATACAGTAATGTTGGGACAAGCACTGCGTTATGTATTGCTACACGTGCCTTCTGGCTGAGGTGGTGGCTGCGGAGAAGTTGCCCCAATGCTCCGTTCACTCTATTTCCCGCATTCACTCTTCGCTCTATATCAGTGGTGTACCTTCCATCTCGGGTAAATCCCCATCCAAGATATACAAATTCATCCACTTGCTCTAGTACATCATTACCTATTGTTACTCTTACATTTGTTCTGGTTTTATCTCTTTCAAAGACCATTATTTTGGTTTTGCTCACATTCACCCGTAGACCCCTTTTCTTACAATCTTTTGTCATTGTGTCGACTAGGGTCTGCAGGTCAGTCGCTGACTGTGCCAGCAGGACTGCATCATCTGCATAAAGCAGAGCAGTGACCACTGAGTCACCATTCTGGACTCCCACATTCATATCGTTCAACCTTTGGAGACATTTATCCAGATATATGATAAACAGCCTGGCTGACAGAACGCACCCCTGCTTAACGCCGATATTGACGTCAAACCAAGGCGACATTCCATCATCCAGCCGCACACAGACTCTACAGCCCATGTAACTGGACTGCACAGCCTGTAGTAGTTTACCGCTAATACCATACTCCGGTAAAATGTCCCAAAGTTCCTTTCGTACAACCGTGTCAAATGCTCTCTCCAGATCCTCAAAACTGCAGAAAACCCTCTGACCTAGAGCCAGATGCTTCTCCACAATGTTGCGCAGAGAGAACACTTGATCCATGCATCCCCTTCCACTCCTGAAACCTCCTTGTGTCTCACACAGTAAACCATCGGACACCATCCTCATTCTCCTTTCAATAATTTTACCATACACTTTTGCTGCCAAACTGGTCAAGCTTATGGCTCTGTAATTTGCGCAGTCATAACGTGAACCCTTGTTTTTAAACAAAGGCACGATGCCTGCGCTATTCCAGTCCCCGGGAACCATTCCCGAGCTTTAACATAATTTGAGGAGCAACAGGAACGCCTCCCAGACACAAGAGCCACCAAGCTTGATCATCTCGGCAGACACCATATCAATGCCCGCTGCCTTACCATTTTTCAAACTTCTTATCGCCCATTCAACTTCATCCATACTGATGCCATCGGAGGACGCCGTTGTCGAATGTTGATCTACTAAACCACATGCAACACCGGCGCCAACCGTAGCATCCGCATACATATCGCCAAAATATTCACTCCATCGGCTTAACACGTCTTGTGTTTGTGTAAGAATGTCTCCACCTTTAGACCTTATTTTATTCATTCTGAAGGCTGACCAACCACCCTGAGACTTCTTCACCTCCCTCCAAAAGAGTTTGGTGTTACCCTCGAAGTTTTTAGTCAGCCTATCTTCTGCACTCATACTTGCTCTATCACGTTTCTCTTTCACTAAGGCCTTGGTGTCATTCTTACATTGCCGATATATTTCTTTCTTCTGTTCAGTCATACTGTCATTCAGATTCAAAGAAGAGACATAGTCCAGCCACGCTTTCTTCTTTTGCTCTACGGAAGCTGCCACTTCCGCATCCCACCATGCATCACCATTTGTTTTTCTATGCTTCCTTCCACATACTTCTTTCGCTGTATCTACCATACTCTCTTTCAATACTCTCCAGCATTCTTCAATGTCCGATTGCGGCTGGCTTGCCATCGTCAGCCGTTCTCGGACACCCTCTGCATACTTTTCTCTTACACACTCTTCTTGCAACCTTTCAACCTTTATTCTTTCAAGCCCTCCGAAGTGGACACGCTCTCGCCAGTGCCTCCATTTTTTGAACAGACCACTAAATTTCGCAATAACGAGATAGTGGTCCGTATCGACTGTGGGGCCCCTGTAGGCTCTTGCGTCCAATATTTTGCTTCGGAGGCGACTGTCTACCAAAATGAAATCTATTATGCTTTTCTGTTCATTCCTTCTCCATGTATACATATGGATGTCCTTATGTTGGAAAAATGTGTTTGACACAATAAGGTTTCTCTCCATGCATACATCCGCTATGAGCCTACCTGCGTCGTTCACTCTCTTATCACCAAATGGACCAAGTACGTCCTCATAGTCGGGACGCTTGGTCCCCACCCATCCGTTCAAATCGCCGCATACAATCACGCGTTCACTGGTTTCTGCCATATCCAGAACTTCCCTAACATTGTCCCAAAACTTCTTTAGGTCTGATGCCACCGAGGATCCTACGGGAGCATATGCTACAAACATGAATACCTTGGTGACACCTAGTTTTATACGGACCCAAAGAAGTCTGGGATCATACATTCCGTAATTCTTCACACCTGAGGCCAAGCGAGAGGACAACAGCACTCCTACCCCCATGCTGGCTCGATCGCGCTGTGGTACACCAGACCACAGAGCCATCCCGCCACCAGGAAGATCGCAGGCGTCGCTGCCCCTTCGCTTGGTCTCTGTTACACAGAGCACATCTAGCTGTTTGTCCGCCATGACGGATATCAGCTCATGCAACTTACCTTCCACACAACCTCTTACATTCCACGTGCCCACCCGGCACTCTGCTCTCCTCGACTCGCCTGACTGGGCAAGGCGTGATGGGTGGCGGCCCCCATCGCCGCAACTGCCTAAGTTCGTACCGACGGGGGCGGGTCGGTACGCGTCGCCTCCGGGGGACGCCCTAACCCGCATTGCGGTACGCATATCGAGCCGGATTAGCAGTCTAATTAGACTGGCAGGGGACGCGAACGAGCACGCTCCGGACTATGCCCCCCAAACTTTGAACTTTTAATGAACTTTATCTTACCTTGCCTTGAGGATCGAAATATAATGTTATTACCTCGACACCTAACCCACAGATATCGCGTAAGGGATGAACTCAAATAAGGTTATGGTGTGACAAGGAATTCCCGAAATAAATTTAATAATTTAATGTATATTATATAGATATAATTCAATTTTAAATATAATTGTATAATCACATTTATTCGTGTGGTGACGGAGTAAGAATACAATTTGCCACCCCATGTCTTACTTGTGGGTGATCGTAAGAGACGGCTAAGGGATATAAAACGCACATAACATCTAACTATGCAAGGGAAAGAAAACTCGAAACTAAACCCTGTACCAACACATCTGACCAGCGCGGTATAGTAGATTAATTTTCCTCCTATTACGGAGGAGGTCCGAGCCCAACAGTGAGACTTATATGGGCTGTGATAATGATGATGACAATTCGACTGCACAAATGGCGTAGTGGTTAAGGTACCGAACTGCCATGCCAAATGTCGTGGGTCCAATTCCCACAATAATTTATGCAATCCACAAATTGTTTTTCTGAGTCTGGATGTAATTTGTGTCCATTTACTTATGTTTGTGAAGTCTCCCACATTTCAAGGATTATTTCCTAAGTGCAGGCTGTTGTTTTTAGAAAAATAAAAATATTTTTTATTCTAATGATAGAAAATCTGCTAAAACTCAGGAGAAGAAATTATATTACTCACTTTTCTGCCCATATACGTCTCATGGTTGGGCTCTGGCTTGATCCATGGAAGGAAATTAACCTATTATACTACGCTTGTCAGACGGTTTGACATAGTGTTTTATATCTAGATTTCTTGAATTTGTACCGATGTTAACTACACATTTTATTTCTTAGTTATTTTTACGACATTCACCGCCAAAAATAAAAAGAATAGTATTTTAATGAAGAAATGGTAAATTGTATTTTAACTCAGTCAAAAATTATAGAAGGGAAAAAATTAAAAAAACTGAAAATAAATGAAAATTATCCTAAAAAGTTCAGTATTTAATGCAATCCCTTCATATATATTGTATTCACCAAACTATTTGTTTAAATATAATTATAATAAATTAACGCTATTAATTATGAAACTGTATAAAATTCATTAATAGGGATTAACGAACCGATCAGATCTCTGTTGGTTTGTATATTTGCACGTGTATTTCTGTATTATGTACTTTCCTATTCATATATGAACAGATTGTGAAACCCGCAGCTCTCATAATAAAGAAAACCACATGGAATTTACCTATTGTATCCAATTTGAACTGAACGCATCCATGTACAAGTGGATAAACAAACTTTACAATTGAAATAACATATTCCATCTGAAATAAACTAAGTAATAATGTTTTTTTTTTTTGAATCTAGACGTGTCTAATTTGACTTACATATTTTTTACATTAGCTATCTTATTCATACTTCGCAGGATGCCATTAGATATTTATTTGATATTTTTCGCCGTATTTTTGTTCATTTATAACTTATTGCCTATAAAAAGTAAAAGGCAAATAAATGAGATTGGTAGTTAGAGATTGGCGCACGAGATTCACGCACCCGTCATGTATGAATGCATAAAACTATTGCCTATATCTTTTGCAATATGGACGATGGAAAAGGAGTATATATTGCATTGACCCCCAAGTAATTGAGATAAAAGCAGGTGAATGGTGATGTTCATATGTGTATAACTATGTGCACTCAGCTAATCTTCTACTTCTTCTTTTTTTCCAGCGCATATATATCTCCCTGTTAGACGTAGGCCTTTGACATAATTGTAGGGAATTTGACTTCCATACTACTCTAACCAAACCAATTCTCATTCTTTTTTCAAATTTTTATTGTCTTGCTGATTGATCTTGCTTTATCTATTATGATGTTAATTACATATCTTTAAATGTTCTTTATTTATCTCCACCTGTGATTTCTGATACGGCAAGCAAAAAAACTGGCAATTAAACCATAACTTAAAGAATAATACAGAGTTAAAAGTAGATACGTAAGTATATATACTCTCTTTCTTCATGACACGAATTCCGCTGGAAAGAATTGTATCATATCCCATTATTATCTTACCCCTACACTACACAAAAAAAAGTTAAATTAAATATTAATTCTAATCTTAGGCGAATCCATGTATATTATACACATTATAGGTGTATATAAAATTAAATTTAAAATATCATTATCATCAATATGTCTCTAATTGGATACCAAAGTACTTTAACTGTAACCAAAAATAATTTAACTGTGTTCGTAAGTAAATTTATTAAATATTCTGCAGAATAATTAAATAAAAAGATCACACATTACAGTTAGGGATAATTTATTATTTGTAGCAAGAACATGTCAAAAGATTTTATAACAACTATGATATAACTTATTTAAATTAATTTAAATAGGAGTATTAAGAGTTTTACCGCAAGATTCCGCGGTCTCGCGTTTGAGACCCTATTATTATGTAATATCAAGGAACTTTAATAATAAGAGTATGTATTAAATTTTATTATTTTATATATTTGAAATTATTCTCAGAATTAATCATCATTATTCTCCTAGTCTTATCCCAATTACTTGAGGTCGATACAGTATGCACTCTTCTTTCATAGTACATATTGTAAAAGTTATTGGCTCCTTGCGAATGTAATTGTTGACCAAACGGCATCCGATGAGGTTGGCCCAGGTCGTTATAAGGCTCTTAGTTGTATTTTACGGCATCCACGATTAAAGTAAGGGTTGGTAGTATTCGTAGTCGCTACCACACAGCTATTCTCAGAATTAATATTTATATACGTAGGATCAAAGGGGCGAAAAATTATTACGTCTGCTACCTTTGTACGTATATTTATTAATCTTCTAACACCTTTTTACATTTTATCAACTTAAACATCTTTCACCATATTTCGCCATCTTTTTTTTCGTCTCCTATCTCTCTCTCTCTCTCATAGATTCTTTCACTCACACCTTTAATTACGTTCCGTTCCCCTTTCATTTACACTTTTAATTGCAATTCGTTCCTACATATATTTGAAATTATTCTCAGAATATGAAAAGCTTATGATTAAAGCAAATAAACGGCGAAGCCAATTCGCATATTTTCTGAACAAAACCGCTACAATCTAGTAAGTAATTAATTCTTTAAGCCTACATTATGTGAAACACCGGAATTAAGTCCCGACTTTATGCAAGTCGTTAATGAATAAATATGAAGTTTTAATTAAAATATGTGCAATTCTTAAAAAATATTTTTGCACTCACACTTTAATTTAATATTATAAGTATAGAAAGTGGAAGGATGTAGGTACCGGGGGAGACCCAGACTCACCTAGCTAGACCAGATTGGTCACGTACTGAAGGAAGGTGGAGTCAAGAGTATCCGAAACCGGCGAGCGTGTATGAAGAGAATTATGAATGTTGAGGAAGCGAGTGAAGTATGCAAGGATAGAGTTCTCTGGCGCTCTGTTCTTTCTGCCTACTCTGCAAGGGATATGGCGTGATAGTATGTATGTATGTATTAATGACTTCTAATGTTTACGCGAGTATTACATATTTGAAATAAAACTACTTTTACGGATTCTATCGCGTTTGTATTTGATTTATAATTTCCCGACGTTTCGAACACTTTACAGTGATCATGGTCACGGGAGGACTGAGGTGTCTTACGTCCAATATGTCATTATTATTACAGAAATTTATTTATATCTACCCTATAAGATATTAAATTTTGACCCACATTTTTATACAAAATTAATACAAATTCATTGCCAGTACAAAAAGAGAATGATTCTATATATAAAATTTATGTTGTTTATGATTTGTTATTATTAAGGTATTTAATTTATGATAATTTATTATTGTAGCAATTTTACAATTTTTACAAAACTAACAAAAACTGTTCAGCTACTACCGGATCGGAACACGGCCACACTGAGATAGATCCGGCGAGAAAACTCAGGAAGCATGATACTAATTTTATTATTGAATTTTTGAGTGGCAGCCTACTTTATCTTACTAAAATTAATTAAATTAAAATTTAAAATTTAACTATTATTGTGGGTCAAATCTATACAATAAGTGCTCACAGTGTCTAATAATAATAAGTGCTCTCAGTGTGGCCGTGTTCCGATCCGGTAGTAGCTGAATAGTTTTCTGTTAGTTTTGTAAAAATTGTAAAATTGCCACAATAATAATTATCATAAATTAAATACCTTAATAATAACAAATCATAAACAACATACATTTTATATATAGAATCATTCTCTTTTTGCAATGAATTTGTATTAATTTTGTATAAAAATGTGGGTCAAAATTTAATATCTTATAGGGTAGATATAAATAAATTTCTGTAATAACAATGACATATTGGACGTAAGACACCTCAGTCCTCCCGTGACCATGATCACTGTAAAGTGTTCGAAACGTCGGGAAATTATAAATCAAATACAAACGCGATAGCCAGCGATAGTCAGCCAAGAATTTGGCTAACAAAATTGCTTCTATTGAGCAATGTAATGTTGACATAAATAATTTAATTTTAATTTCCACTAATGTAAATAATGACATCAATTCAAATTATAATTTAAATTAGCCATTAAGACAATAGAGGACTACTCTTGCTTTGCAAAGAATTTAAGTCTTAAGAATAGTTCTAAGTGTATTAACCTGGTACATCAAAATATTCAGGGTATGTTATGTAAAGATTTAGAAATTGAATTATTTTTGAATGATTACCAGATAGATATTCTTTGTATTACTGAACACTGGCTCAAAAATAATCAACAAGTGTTTAATTTTCCAAATCACCATGTTGCTAGTTCATTCAATAGAGTCAGTATGATACGAGGTGGTTCATTAATAATTTTAAATAATACCATTAAATTTAAAGAAAGAAATGATATTGTGAGACTCTCTATTGAACATGCAATTGAAATTTCCTGTATTGAGTGTCAGCAGCTCATAGTCGTGTGCATATACAGACCTCCATGTTCACCATATGGTGTTTTTGAAAAATACCTAGAGGATGTCTTATTCAAAACCTCCAGTTCTAATAAAAATGTTGCGATATGTGGGGATTTTAATATAAATTTATTAGACAATAATAACATTACACAAAAATTTATAACATTAATGAAATCATACAATTTATATAATGTCTTTTTAGAACCTACTAGGATAGCTGCTGGGAGTGCAACTTGTATAGATAATATATTCATAAATCTCAAGCCCATAAATAAATCTATTATAAGTGCTTTAGAATCAGATCATTGTGGGCAACTTGTTGTACTTCCTGGAACTAGTAGGATTCAACCTGAAAGTATTACCTTTGTTCCTATGACCGCTAACCGCTTAGAGCATTTTAGATACAATTTGACTATGAAGTTACCGCTGTTGCCTATTCATGATAATCCTAATGAATTATATACATCCCTATTCCGCGTAATTGATACTGAATTTAATACAATATTTAAACCCAAAACTTTAAAAGTTGGAGTACCTGCTGGATTTAGTGAATGGGCTACATGTGGTATCTTCAAGAGTAGAAAAAGGTTATATGAACTCTATAATGAAAAATCTTATAACCTTAACCCAGTATTTTTAGAATATGTCAAAAATTATTCTAAAATATTTAAACGTGCCTGTTCCTGTGCTAAATCTATTTATCTGAGAAGCAAAATTACACAATCTAGTGATATTATTAAAATGACATGGAAAGTGATAAATAGTGAAACCGGTAGGAACATTGTACGGAAAAGGGATTTCAACTTAAAGATAGGTGATAAAATGTGAAAGCGATAAAGAAGTGGCGACAGTATTTGAAAACTATTTTACAAATGTGCCTGTACTAACAACAAAATATTTAGCGTCGTCCCCTATTTTAGCTGAATCGCTCCTTAAACAATGTATTGTGAAATGTAACACTTCCTTTAAATTTTCAGATGTCAGTGTGAATGACATCTTAAAGTCTTTTAAAACCCTTAATATAAAAAAAACAGCAGATCTGTGGGGCTTATCTGTAAAGACTGTAAATTTTATAGTATCTATTATTGCTCCCCACCTGGCATTTGTGTTTAATGGTTGTGTTGCTCGAGGTGTATTTACTGAACTCATGAAAATTAGTAGAGTAATTCCTTTGCACAAATCTGGTAGTATGTCAGATGTTAACAATTTTCGCCCTATTTCCATATTACCAACACTTAGTAAAGTATTTGAGAAAATTTTACTCAATCAGATGTTAAGTCATTTTAATAACTATAGTATTTTTCATAAAAATCAATTTGGTTTCACAAAGAATTGCTCTACTACTGATGCGGGTGTAGAATTGTTAAAGAATATATTTGCAGCCTGGGAGGAATCGCATGAAGCATTGGGTATATTTTGCGATTTGTCTAAGGCATTTGATTGTGTGCACCACGAAACCCTTATCAAAAAACTATACCACTATGGGATCAGGAATAACGCTCTTGAGCTTTTAACTTCCTACCTAAACAACAGAATTCAGAGGGTCGATGTTAATGGTGCACGATCATCTGGTTCCGTCATCAAAATGGGCGTTCCACAAGGGTCCATTCTGGGGCCATTTCTGTTTCTTGTTTACATGAATGACTTACCCTACTATATAGGAGAAAGTCAAAACATTGTGTTGTTCGCAGATGACACATCTTTGCTATTTAAAATCAAAAGACAAAAGCTTAATTATGACGATGTGAACAACGCACTGTCAAACGTTGTTCATTGGTTCAGTACAAATAATCTAGTTCTTAATGAGAAGAAAACAAAATGTATTAAGTTTACCACACCTAATGTGAGACAAGTGGGAACCAATGTTCAAATGAATGGTGTGGCTCTAGACCTTGTGGAATCAACTGTATTTTTAGGTATCACTATAGATGCTAGACTCCAATGGGGCCTTCATATTGATAAATTGTCAAACAGACTTAGCTCAGCGGCTTATGCGGTCAAAAAAATTCGAGTATTGACTGATATTGAAACAGCTAGAATAGTTTATTTCGCTTATTTTCATAGTCTTATGTCATACGGCATATTACTGTGGGGATGCTCCGCGGATCTGAGTAGTATCTTTGTTCTCCAAAAAAGGGCTGTCCGCGCAATTTATAATCTAGGCCCAAGAGTTTCACTTCGAGAGAAATTCAAAGAAGTAAATATTCTGACTGTTGTATCACAATATATATACGAGAATGTATTGTATGTAAAAAGAAATATCAGTAATTTTGAAAGATATTGTGACATTCATTGTGTTAATACTCGGAATAAGAACAAATTAGTTGTACACACTACTCGTCTGGAAAGAATTAATAGGTCATTCATGGGGCAATGTATACGCTTTTATAATAAATTACCAAGAGATATCCGAGACATGCCTGTAAATAAATTTAAAAGGGCAGTCAAAAACAGACTCTGTAAAAGAGGTTATTATAAAATCGAGGATTATCTAAGCGATACTACAGACTGGCTATGAGCAGCTCCTCATTCAGCAATTACTATATATTTGTAAACTGTTCGTTTTTATTTTATAATATTTTTACATACTTGTAAAGCGTAGCGTGTTTTGCCCAACGAATTTTGACTTTGGTTAGCGTTTGTAGCTCATGGTATTGGTCAGGCTCACTGAAAGGTCTTCTTGCGGTAGCTGCGTGGGGCGGGTCTCTCCCTTCCCTCCAAGGTGGTTGAGGGGAGTGATGGCTGCCCTAGTAGTTAACTCGTGATCGGGTGCCGCCTGTGGGATCTGGTCCAGCCGTGGTTATTTTTACATTCTATTTGAACTATTGGGTTCGCAGGGCATCACACTGGAGCTATTTCTTATTACATATGTTGTACCATTTTTTGTATAAAAAAGATTTAAAAGAAAAAACAACAGACTAACCCGCTGAGTTTCTTGCCGGATCTTCTCAGTAGTGGTCTACTTCCGATCCGGTGGTAGTTAATTGAATTAATATAATATGTTAAAACTGACAATATGTAAGTGCCCTCGCAGGCCTATGCATAATAAATGAATTTGAATTTGAATAGAATCCGTAAAAGTAGTTTTATTTTAAATAAGTATATATTATAAATATTTGTGTGAAAAATTCCAAAAGGTATTTTTAATACGTATCGCATATAGCCATTTATATTCAACACGGATATTA
This sequence comes from Lymantria monacha, assembly GCA_905163515.2. Taxonomy (NCBI): domain Eukaryota; kingdom Metazoa; phylum Arthropoda; class Insecta; order Lepidoptera; family Erebidae; genus Lymantria; species Lymantria monacha. Next base: position 24,853,839 of record LR991082.1, read on the forward strand.
AAGTCGTGCAATATATAGAGATTGCACTTTATGCATATTAAAATATAATATTATACATTTCATAAGGAGCTACACACAGTATTATAAAGATTGCCGCTTGCGAAGTGTGTTTGAAATTATACTAAAAATCTACGAGTAAGATGTGTCACATAAATAAAGTTATATCTTAAGTTTGTACTTCAACTGCATATTTGAGTGCGTCTTACTATTGTTCACTTGCTACTTTCTCATTAGAATATAAATAGCGTATTATATGAAAGTAAGAGAACATAGAATTTTGTCGTGAGTTTTGCTTAGCAGTTTCATATAATAAATGTACAAAAGCAGGGACTAAGGATGCATTATTTCACTATGTTATATTTTTACCATAAAATACAATATGATGATGAAAATTAATGCGGTCGAAATGCGATCTCTATGGTAAATCTGTGGAGTTAGGCTGATCGATCGCATTCGTAACGACGACGTAAGAAAGCGAGTAGGTATGAAAGAGAGTATTGGTGTAAAGATGCGAAAGGGAATGCTCCGATGGTTCGGACATGTGGAAAGAATGCCGAACGAACGTCTGGTTAAGAAGATATACAATGCGAAAGTGAAAGGATGTAGATACCGGGGGAGACCGAGACTAACCTACCTTGACCAGATCGGTCCTGTACTGAAGGAAGGTGGAGTCAAGAGTCTTCGAAACCGGCGAGCGTGTATGAAGAGAATTATGAATGTTGAGGAAGCGAGTGAAGTATGCAAGGATAGAGTTCTCTGACACTCTGTTCTCTCTGCCTACCCTGCAAGGGACATGGCGTGATGGTATGTATGTGTATGTATGATGAAAATGATGAAATCAAAATACATGATACTCAGTATAATGTGTTGTTATAATCTTCATCATCATCATCACAGCCCATAAATGTCCCGCCGTTGGGCTTGGGCCTCCTCCGTAATAGGAAGGAAATTGACCTACTATACCACGCTTGTCAGACGTGTTGGTATAGGGTTTTGTTTCGAGTTTTCCTTCTCTTGCATAGATGTTATATATGTTTTATATCCCTTAGTCGTCTCGTACGATCACCCATGGGTAAGATATGGGGTGGTGAATAGTATTCTTACTCTGTCACCACACGGAAATTGTTATAATATTCCCATGCAATAAAGAATGAACTGACTAGACAGTTTATTTTATAAAACTAATACTAATTGTACAGCAACTAATACTAATTGTAAGCTATTGCATTCAGAAGGCAAGGTTAGTAGTCCTCGCTGATGTCTTCCATTTTTTATTATTTTTCTTTTAAAAGACACCACCTCGCACTAAGGAAATAATCCTTGTATTGCGGGGTACTTTACAAAGGTGCAATTACCGCAGACAAATTATACTCAGACTCAGAACATAAGTTTGTGGATCTCACAAAGTATTGTCCTGCGTGGGAATCGAACCCACGGAACTGGCACGCATGATCGGTATCTTAACCACTACGCCATCTGTGCAGTGTATTTATAATCAATATTATCAATAGCAAGTTTTAAATCTGTAGTCAGTAAACAGTGAGTTTATCCACTACTATATGAGAGAAAAGAATGTAGCACAAAGTGAGTGCAGTCTTCGGAGATGATAGCGTGAAATTGAACATAAAAATAAAAAGTGTGTGTGTGTGTACATAAGTATGTGTAACAAGATAAAAATCTTTTCAAAAATTTTATCTTTCCCCTTATTCTACGTTTGTAGAAAAAACAACACTAACAATAGAAAAAAGGTATTTAATACATTGAAAGTTTAATTATAACGCATTATCTAGTTAAATAAAGTATATTTAAATATCACAAAAAAAAAACTAAAATGTTGACTGTAGCTAACTTCAGGGTGTTGGTTTTTCGTGACGGTGTGCGCGTGAATTGTAAAAAATTACTCGCATCGTTTTTCCCTAATGTACCAAAAGAAGTATAACTTCAAAAAGTAAGGGAAAAGTAAATAAAATTTTTAGTTATAACGATTTATATAACCATACGAACTTGAAATTACGAGCGGTATGAATCGATACTACCTATTTCATATACGAGTACCTTCAAATGAACAATAACAGTTGAAATGGTTTCAACGTCGACTATCAATCAGCTTCACGGCTAATGACGTGGCGAGAAAGTATCAACGTTTTCAATAACAAACACATGGCGTATTTTAATAGGCTGTATGATTCAATTGGATTATATGAAATGATTTTGCGCTCGGAGTGTTTTTAATTAATATTGTTTTTTTTTAATTTTAACGGGTATATGTTTAAATTATGTTATTCAGCACGTATCGTTTTTCTAATACGATGATAGGGTTAAGAATATAATACAACCTGACCCTTACTTTTAAGTGCTAATAAAACTGGCTAAGAAACTCCAAAATATTGAAGAATAGAGTTCTCCGGGAAATTTAATAACACTAAGTATAAATACTGCTGACATAGCTGAATAAGCTAATGGGTATGGAAATGTGTTGTGGAATTAAACAGACTTTAAAAAATAAAAAAGGTCGTGATGGGTGAATGGATAGATTATTTTGTAACAAATGTGTAGAAATATTAAAGGAAGACGAGACAAGTTTACACCATTCTAATTTTAATAATATAATATTGCAGTGTTTATCTGTAAATAATTTATGTATTTTCTTTTACAGAGTATTTATTATATTTTCATTTCTTTGCTATATTTTTAACTTCTAGTTCTTTATAAAATCCGATTACGAAATGAAAAATGATGTCGCAAGCGGGATTCGAACCCGCGTCTATTGGGATTCCGGCCCAATCGTGCTGCCACTGCACCACCGCGACTAATTGTAGGACATGCAAATTTCACTCCGTATTATATTTACGTCTTAAGGTGACGGTATGCTATCTACCCGACAATGTTTACACATTGTTATAGGCTTAATACTTCAAACTTTACAGTTAGAATTGTATTAAACGATGACACAACCTTGTTATTTAAATTACTGAAATTTAGCACTTAATATGCTTAATTATTTATAAAATCCGATTACGAAATGAAAAATGATGTCGCAAGCGGGATTCGAACCCGCGTCTATTGGGATTCCGGCCCAATCGTGCTGCCACTGCACCACCGCGACTAATTGTAGGACATGCAAATTTCACTCCGTATTATATTTACGTCTTAAGGTGACGGTATGCTATCTACCCGACAATGTTTACACATTGTTATAGGCTTAATACTTCAAACTTTACAGTTAGAATTGTATTAAACGATGACACAACCTTGTTATTTAAATTACTGAAATTTAGCACTTAATATGCTTAATTATTTATAAAATCCGATTACGAAATGAAAAATGATGTCGCAAGCGGGATTCGAACCCGCGTCTATTGGGATTCCGGCCCAATCGTGCTGCCACTGCACCACCGCGACTAATTGTAGGACATGCAAATTTCACTCCGTATTATATTTACGTCTTAAGGTGACGGTATGCTATCTACCCGACAATGTTTACACATTGTTATAGGCTTAATACTTCAAACTTTACAGTTAGAATTGTATTAAACGATGACACAACCTTGTTATTTAAATTACTGAAATTTAGCACTTAATATGCTTAATTATTTATAAAATCCGATTACGAAATGAAAAATGATGTCGCAAGCGGGATTCGAACCCGCGTCTATTGGGATTCCGGCCCAATCGTGCTGCCACTGCACCACCGCGACTAATTGTAGGACATGCAAATTTCACTCCGTATTATATTTACGTCTTAAGGTGACGGTATGCTATCTACCCGACAATGTTTACACATTGTTATAGGCTTAATACTTCAAACTTTACAGTTAGAATTGTATTAAACGATGACACAACCTTGTTATTTAAATTACTGAAGTTTAGCACTTAATATGCTTAATTATTTATAAAATCCGATTACGAAATGAAAAATGATGTCGCAAGCGGGATTCGAACCCGCGTCTATTGGGATTCCGGCCCAATCGTGCTGCCACTGCACCACCGCGACTAATTGTAGGACATGCAAATTTCACTCCGTATTATATTTACGTCTTAAGGTGACGGTATGCTATCTACCCGACAATGTTTACACATTGTTATAGGCTTAATACTTCAAACTTTACAGTTAGAATTGTATTAAACGATGACACAACCTTGTTATTTAAATTACTGAAATTTAGCACTTAATATGCTTAATTATTTATAAAATCCGATTACGAAATGAAAAATGATGTCGCAAGCGGGATTCGAACCCGCGTCTATTGGGATTCCGGCCCAATCGTGCTGCCACTGCACCACCGCGACTAATTGTAGGACATGCAAATTTCACTCCGTATTATATTTACGTCTTAAGGTGACGGTATGCTATCTACCCGACAATGTTTACACATTGTTATAGGCTTAATACTTCAAACTTTATAGTTAGAATTGTATTAAACGATGACACAACCTTGTTATTTAAATTACTGAAATTTAGCACTTAATATGCTTAATTATTTATAAAATCCGATTACGAAATGAAAAATGATGTCGCAAGCGGGATTCGAACCCGCGTCTATTGGGATTCCGGCCCAATCGTGCTGCCACTGCACCACCGCGACTAATTGTAGGACATGCAAATTTCACTCCGTATTATATTTACGTCTTAAGGTGACGGTATGCTATCTACCCGACAATGTTTACACATTGTTATAGGCTTAATACTTCAAACTTTACAGTTAGAATTGTATTAAACGATGACACAACCTTGTTATTTAAATTACTGAAATTTAGCACTTAATATGCTTAATTATTTATAAAATCCGATTACGAAATGAAAAATGATGTCGCAAGCGGGATTCGAACCCGCGTCTATTGGGATTCCGGCCCAATCGTGCTGCCACTGCACCACCGCGACTAATTGTAGGACATGCAAATTTCACTCCGTATTATATTTACGTCTTAAGGTGACGGTATGCTATCTACCCGACAATGTTTACACATTGTTATAGGCTTAATACTTCAAACTTTACAGTTAGAATTGTATTAAACGATGACACAACCTTGTTATTTAAATTATTGAAATTTAGCACTTAATATGCTTAATTATTTATAAAATCCGATTACGAAATGAAAAATGATGTCGCAAGCGGGATTCGAACCCGCGTCTATTGGGATTCCGGCCCAATCGTGCTGCCACTGCACCACCGCGACTAATTGTAGGACATGCAAATTTCACTCCGTATTATATTTACGTCTTAAGGTGACGGTATGCTATCTACCCGACAATGTTTACACATTGTTATAGGCTTAATACTTCAAACTTTACAGTTAGAATTGTATTAAACGATGACACAACCTTGTTATTTAAATTACTGAAATTTAGCACTTAATATGCTTAATTATTTATAAAATCCGATTACGAAATGAAAAATGATGTCGCAAGCGGGATTCGAACCCGCGTCTATTGGGATTCCGGCCCAATCGTGCTGCCACTGCACCACCGCGACTAATTGTAGGACATGCAAATTTCACTCCGTATTATATTTACGTCTTAAGGTGACGGTATGCTATCTACCCGACAATGTTTACACATTGTTATAGGCTTAATACTTCAAACTTTACAGTTAGAATTGTATTAAACGATGACACAACCTTGTTATTTAAATTACTGAAATTTAGCACTTAATATGCTTAATTATTTATAAAATCCGATTACGAAATGAAAAATGATGTCGCAAGCGGGATTCGAACCCGCGTCTATTGGGATTCCGGCCCAATCGTGCTGCCACTGCACCACCGCGACTAATTGTAGGACATGCAAATTTCACTCCGTATTATATTTTATTACTTCTAGTTCTTCTTCTGTGTATGTGTATTTTATGAATGAATTTTATTTTATTTATTCTCTTTTACGATGATTGAACAATTGGCCTTCTACACCCTTGGAATAATTCTATTTTGAGTTTACCTTCTTAAGCAGTGATCTGCATAATGTGTATGTGTATTATATGAATGAGTTTTAGTCTCTTATACGGTGAATGAACAATTGACCTTCTATACCCTTGGAATAATTCTATTTCGACTTTACCTTCTTTAGCGGTGATAATAAAATTATAGTATTTTTGTTTACGCAGGTAAACAAAAATACTATAATTTTATTTCTTTACTATAATGACTACTATTCCTCATGTAGTGACGGGATAAAAATAAAATTGTCTTACTTACACCACCGTGAACTATTGTAGGACATGCAAATCTCTCTTCGTATCATATTTACGTCTTCAAGGTGGCAGCACGATTGGGCCGGACTTCCAATAGGTGCGGGTTCGAACCCAAATTGTGACATAATTTTTGTTTCGTAATCGGGTATTTATAAATAATTAAGTATATTAAATGCTAAAATTTTAGTAATTTTAATAACAAGGTTGTGTCATTGTTTAGTAAAATTCTAACGGTAAAGTTTGAAGTATTAAGCCTATATAATGTGTAAACATTGTCCGGTAGATGGCACACGCCACCTTGAAGACGTAAATATGATACAAATGACAACTATGGCTATAGGCTATGACAACTTTACCCGGACTGTGGGTGAGCGCTGAGGGCTCTCAACCCGAGGCTGAATGATGACAATTATGATGACTTTACAGACAATTCTTAGCTACAACTCTTAAAATTTACAGTTTTCAAAAATCACAAATATACATTTAACTGATGCTATGAATATATGCAATGTAGCCTGTACAAAAGTTACACAATAAATCAGCCTCACATAGGCAATGGAACGGTCTACTTTGCGAATGGAAAGGAATAATCTATTACAGATTTCAAGTAACAGGGAGTTCACATCTTTTGTGCATCGCTCCTTGAAAATCGGATCTTGGTTACGGACTCTTTTATCATTTATTGAGTTCTTTCGTACAATTATATCAACTTATAAATTGAAAGATAAATTGTCGTTAATTATTTCTTCTTCTCCAACATATACATATTTTACTATTAAGCACACGTTGTTATTATTATGAAAATCTTATACAGTATTATTACCCTATATATTCACAGTGTACCTTGTGTAAGAATACGTTTGACCATCCCCTATCTTGCGCATGGGTTTTGTAAAAAACGACTAATGTATTAAATATGTGTACAACATTTATGTAAAGGCGAATACGAAAGAAATCCCCATACCAACCCGTCTGACCTTAGTAAATTAACTTACTATAAGTTAATTTATTTTCTATTGTTTTTCTTTTGTTTTTTTTTATTACTCATAGTGGCAAACGAGCCAGCAGCACACCTGATGGTAAGTGTCACTGCTGCCATGGACCTTTGCAATACCAAGGGTATAGCTTAGGCTGCTGCCTACCAATAAAAATCCCCAAATCCACCCAGTTGGGTTTCCGGCTCTCTCGCTCACCGAACGAAGCGCAATAGTACATTGCCATTACTCAGACGTCGATCTTCTGCGAGAGTGTGGTACAACCCCGGATGGACCGGCCTGCGGCTGTTGACAGAAAACTGTCAACAGCGTGATCCTACCACTATTACATATTGTGCAGGAGGCACGAGCCCAGCCCCACAATGTAAATATTCACGTTGAAATGATGATGATGATATTCATTAAAATATGTCGTTTGTTTTTTCAATAATAATATTACAAGAATCTTCCCATCCCTTAGATAGATAATAACTTATAATATAAAAACTTGATTACGAGCGAAAAATGATTATCACATATGGGATTCGAAAACGTGCGCCATCTACCCGTCGGGTCGTCTCCGTAGCAATCAGACGAAAATATAATACAATGCGAACATTGAATGTTATACAACAGCTCACGTTGGTGTAAGTGATAGCACGATTGGAACGAATTGCCGTAACGTGTGCGTTCGAATCCCATATGTGACAATCATTTTTCGCTCGCAATCAAAATTTTATAAATAATCAAGCATGTTAAATGCTAAATTTTAGTAATTCAAACTTCTAATATTTATGATTTTCATGAAATAAGATATATTTCGAGATAAGTATATTTCTATAGTCGCGTATAATTATTTACCTTGTATCTTCACATCCTATAATTAAATTGCCCTTCATGTTTGTGTTGGAAATATTCTCCTGTCTGTACGAATATCAGTAATAACAAACTTTTCGTGCAAAAATAGGAAAATACTACGCGCCGAAAGATAACGTACATATCTCATCTACTAAAACAAACACTCGTTTTATATATAGTATATATTAAAATAAATTGTATATCAAACGATCAAATGTTAGAAAAGGAATAAGTTCTTATTTCTACGATCAAATTATTTTATCCAAAGGCAACACTGAAGTAAGAAAAACCTAATAACGAATGATGAAAGTTTATAAGCTTTATAGAAAAGATATACGTGAAAATAAATTGAAAAAGGTGTATTTTTGAAACGATTTTAAACACTCTCCTCGTTCTTTTTTTTATTAGACTCATATGTGGATTTGATCTTTTGGCAATGCATTTTTTCTATCAAAAAAACTTGCTATTACATTTGAATTAATTTATTTTGTTAAAAACTAAACATCTAGGTAGTTATAGAAATAGATTATGTATTTAATTTCCAGAGATTCAATGCCAATAATTGATTATTTTAATTCATTTAGCAATTGATATGCTAACCGAAAAAAGAAAATCATGACACGAGTGATTTCACCCACGCCTATTGGCAATTCGTTCTAATACTATCTAGATTGATACGTGGTTGGAACGGTAACGAAACGTGTAAAATATTTTTTCTATATATATAATCTAGCTGTGTGGTAACGGCTACGAATACTATCAACCTTTACTTTGCTCGTGGATGTCGTAAAAGCCGACTAAGAGACTTATAACGACCTGGGCCAACTCCATCTGATGCTGTTTGGTCAACAATTATATCCCCAAGGAGGGAAGTGACATCTAGCAGGCGGCGGGTTATAAAGTAGCCAATAAATTTTACAATATGTACAATGAAAGAAGAGCACATGTTGTATCGCCCCAAGTAATTGGTATAAGAGTAGGAGAATGATGATGTATAAGTTTTTATCAAGTTTATTTTTAAAACATACATACACATGCATATCATCCCGCCATATCCCTTGTAGGGTAGGCAGAGAGAACAGATTGCCAGAGAACTCTATCCTTGCATACTTCACTCGCTTCTTCAACATTCATAATTCTCTTCATACACGCTCGCCGGTTTCGGAGACTCTTGACTCCACCTTCTTTCAGAACGTGACCAATCTGGTCTAGGTAGGTGAGTCTCGGTCTCCCCTGGTACCTACATCCTTCCACTTTCGATAAAATAATAAAACATTCAATATAATAAAAGAAAGTCAGACAACCATACATGCGTTCTATAGAATCATGTCATACTAGGAAGTAGCAATAATCCGGTGTCGTTGAAACGATACCGTGTCGTTTTATAACTAAGGTTATATGTGGCATGGAGTTGCGAAGCGCATTGAAGCGCCATGACAGTCGTTATATGTGGTTGGATAACGCTGACTGATACCTTTCAACACAATTTTGTTATTTTATTCATCTCTTTGAACTTATATACTAGATGATTATATCGCAAAGGAAATATTTGTTAACGTCTTCTCTAACATATTTATGGTTCGTACTGAGTTTCATCATTCTCCTAATCTTATTCTAATTACTTGGGGTCGATAAAATATGTACTCCTCTTTCATAGTACATATTGTACAAAGTTATTGGCAATAGTTTTATGACCGGCCGCCTGTCAGACGTCAACCCTTCATGGGAATGTAATTGTTGACCAAACGGCATCAGATGGAGTTGGCCCAGGCCGTTATAAAGTTTTTAGTCGTCTTTTACGACATGCACGGGCAAAGTAAGGGTTGCTAGTATTCGTAGCCGCTACCACACAGCAATGGTTCGTATTGAGCTGCTAAAATAGAACCAGCAACTAAAATCAATTTAATATTTTTTTAACAAAGTTTAGTATACATCGTGAACAAACTTTAAAAACACAAGAAGACACTATACTGTGAGGAAAAGAAGTAACATATATAGATTTAATCCTAAAAGGGATCTACTGATCGGTTTGACGTCAGTGCCGAGTCAAATAGTAAAGTATAGACTAAGTTCGCACCCGCCATTGGATGTCTTTCTCGTCGTGATCAAAACAACTCAAGTGGGTTGACGTCGGTAATGTTTGCCTCGAATCGGCAACGCTTTCAAATCGATCAGAAGGTCGTCTTTTAGGTTAACTCTATATTTCTTTAGTTTTGTTTTTCTTTTACTGTAAAGCCTTTTTGTTTTTATAATTGGTTTTTTAAAGTTTATTTACAATCCATTTTTAGCAGAAATATAAGGAGCACCTACATAGTTACGTTTCTTTTTTTGTGGCGGCGGGCTAGGGTACGTCAAACCCCGCTAATCCGTCCGGGGCGACAGGAAAAGCGGCGCAAGACCCCGTAGACCCGTCCTACAATATACCTCTCGACGCCGTGCGGGTGGGTCACTGATACGCGGTCTTTTTCTTCAGTGGCCCAGATACCTACATAGTTATGCTAAACGAAATGTTGGCAACTTAGTGTCCTGGACTAGTTATGAATATTAAAAGCTTCAGACTAGATGGAGGCTAATAAGAAATCAAGTAATTCATTTAAATCAAATATATAAAAAAAAATAGATGGTATTACATTTAGTGATTTAGACTAAAAAAAATACTTTCTCGATCATATTATGGTAAGGCATTTGCTGCAAAATTTTATAGGAATGCCTAGATCTTTCCGTCCACTTAATTGAGTCAGAAAGTCACCATTTGCTGCTGTAGAGCTGATGATAAGTGATAGTCAAATATTCTTATTCTAATCATAAGATCTGAACAAAATAAAGTTGTTATACATTGCTCTGAAGTTCCTTTGACTATATAACCATTTTCATCTTAAGATCACATCTACATTACCTCAATATTTTATTACATTTGAATTAAACACTTCGAGGTAGACTGGACGTTAGTGAAATTTAAATAAGTTGTATTATGCATCCCTTATTTTTATAGCCATAGAACTGTATGTAAGTCCTATAACCTCTTCACAATTAAATGAGACCAACTATGAATTCACGAACTTCAATTAAAGAAAAAGCCACTATAAAATTTGCAAAAATAAATTTCGATTCACAAACATTATTTTTTGACTGAAGATAGAGCAATATTTTAAATTCGTTAATGTAATTTAACAATATGTATGTTAAACTACAGTTCAAGCTCAGAAGTCATTATTAATGTAAGACCTAATGCAGCTATTACGTGGAAAGCTACTATAAGTACGACTTCAACTTTGAAGGCAAGATGTATGTCTGATTTTTGGAATTATATGCATTACTAAAATTAAATTATTGTTTACGTGTTACATATCAAAGATTTTGAAAATCTTTTTTTCTAAATGTTAGAAGTGTAATCGACTCAGTCACTTACGATAATAGTGTGGTAATAAGGTATGTGTTAGCTGAATCGCAACCAACTATTCTCTATTTTCAATTACATAAATAGAAAAAGTGGAAAGATGTAGGTACCGGGGGAGACCGAGACTCACCTAACTAGACCAGATTGGTCACGTACTGAAAGAAGGTGTAGCCAAGAGTCTCCGAAACCGGCGAGCGTGTATGAAGTGAATTATGAATGTTGAGCAAGCGAGTGAAGTATGCAAAGATAGAGTTCTCTGGCACTCTGTTCTTTCTGCCTAACCTGCAATAGATATGGCATGATGATATGTATGTATGTAAATAGAAAAACTAAGAATTAAGCTACGTAAATTTCTTTAAATGTCTCGATGATAGTTTCTTTATTAAACTCATTATTAATTGCTTGCATTATTGATTTGATTGCACTAATTATTATGATCAATATTTCTAATTAATATTTTTTTACTCTATTAAAAGCAGTAAATTTAAAATTGCAAAGTAAAGTAGCAACGGTTGCACTAACCGTAACTAGTGTTATCAGTATTCTAAATGATAAATTTTATGGTTTCATAATAGAATGTTAATGGCTTACAAACCGTTACACGCCAATGTAATTGCTTGTAACTGAATAATCTACTTGGTAACATTTATAGATAAAAGACGAGATATTTTATTTTCGGGCAATGTCTATAGATATTAATTAGTTATTTATTATTATAACCAATATATTGGACTAGTTATTGTTCAAATTACTGAAATGAAGCGTTTAACATGCTTGATTATTTATAAAAACTTGATTACGAGCGAAAAATTATTGTCACATATGGGATATGTATTATGCATACCTTAATTTTACAGTCCTATATACATATATATAATTTAACATTATAGTTAACATTTTTCGCTCGTAATCAAGTTTATATAGATAATCAAGCATGTTAAATGCTAAACTTCAGTAATTTGAATAACAGGGTCGTATCATCGTTTAATACAATTCTAACAGTAAAGTTAGAGTATTAAATCTGTACAATGTGTAAACAATGTCGGGTAGATGGCACACGTCTCCTTTAAAAACAAAAAGTAAAATACGAGGCGAAGATTGAATGTAATACAACAGATAACGTTGGTGTAAATGGTAGCAAAATTGGAACTGGTTATTATTGTTATGGTAGAAAACATTTAAATCTATGGATATTATCATAATTTCTGCAACATAATAATAATTATCGACATCATACATCAAAATGTTAGTAAACTAGGTAGAAATGGCAGTAATAATGGTAATAAATGGAAACGAACTAAATAGAATATACTTATTTTACACTTTACATGTCCATCATATCTTTACACATCCTTAAAGACGATAATATAATATGATGCGAGAATTGAATGTCCTACAATAGTTCCCAGTGGTGTAAGTGGCAGCACGATTGGAATGGATTTCCGCGCTATGTTAAACGTACAAATGTTTCATATAAGCTACAATTTATTAGCATATCACCACGTGTTACTGAGGCTACCTTAGCCACAGCAACGCGTGGCCGGGTCTGCTAGTAAAATATATAATTCTCTGTATATAAAATGCATGTCAAGCTATGTAATGATAGAACGAGAATATAATACGTTGTGACCGCATTCCTTTCCTAGGAGTGTAATAAAAGATGGCTACGGAACATAAATGTAATATAATGTACAATTTATAACATCTTTAAATACCATGTTCATGAAATGTTATTGAAGATTAACATATGTAAAAGAAATTCATAACTTCTTTTTTTAATTGCTTATGGTGGCAAACGAGCAAGCAGCACACCTGATGGTAAGTGTCATTGCTGCCCATGGACCTTTGCAATACCAAGAGTATGACCAGGCCGCTGCCTACCAATACAAACCCCAAACCCACCCTATTGGACTTCCGGCTCTCTCGCTTACCGAACGGAGCGCAATAGCACATAGCCATTACTTAGACGTCGATCTTCTGCGAGAGTGTGGTACTACCCCGAACGGACCGGCCCGCGACTGTAGATAGGAAACTGTCACTAGCATGGTCCTACCACTAATAATATAATGCTACTTTTATAAAGATCATCACCATTTCCCTGCTCTTATTCCAATTACTTGGGTTTGATGCAATATTTACTCGTACGTATTGCAAAAGTTATATATATGACAATAGTTTTATGACCGGCCGCCTGGCTGACGTCAACCATCCTTGCGAATGTAATTGTTGATCAAATAGCATCAGGCGGAGTTGACTCAGGTCAATATGAAGCTTTTAGTCGTATTTTATGTCATTCACAAGCAAATTAAGGCTTGGTAGTATTCGTAACCACCACATGACACTTGTCTTGCAGTATTTATAAGTATTCTTGACAATTTTACCTACAGTCATCATCATTTCAGCTCATATATGTCTCCTTGTTAGGCACGAGGCTCCTCCACATTGGGAGGGGAATTAATCTACTATACCACGGTGATCAGACGTGTTGGTATATGATTTTATTTCGAATTTTCCTTCTCTTACACTGCGATGTTACATGCTTGCGTCCCTTAGTAGGCTTTTACAATCACCAACAGGTAAGAAACAGAGTGATAAATTGTATTGTTACTTCGTCATGGAAATATCTACAGAGTACCTTTTAAATATCATTAATGTGTACAGATGACAGACCACAAATAATTCGGAAAATCCAAAAGTGCACGCCTCATAATTTTATATTATTTATCATTTACTATTAGTCAATGCCATAAATGAAAATAAAGGGAAAAAAAAACTTTAGAATTTTCGTGCCATTCTCAACGTAGTGCTAAACATAGCTGTATTGGCTGTATGAGATTTGTTACCTTCGCCTTTCCGGATGGACGAAAAAAAAAATGTAAACGAACTCAATTTTCATAAGGTGTATACACTAAAGACTAAGCAGTTTAGTTTTTTATTAATTGCAATTAAATGATAAAGAATTACCAAGCCATATCGAAAGGAAACAGCACGTTGCGATTATGAAGCTTTTAATAAAAGAAAAACTTCGATACATTATTTTTTACAGTCGTGAGAGTACTAGATTCTTACGGAAATTTCCTGACGTCCTCGAATATTTTTAATCAACCTTTTTTCATACTTTAAACAAAATAATTGCTTTTTAAAAATATCAAATACGTTTAAACGAATATTTTTTCTTGACATATGTATGATAATATTATCCTATAAGTGCAGTGTGAGAAAATACAGTAATTTTTATATTTGAAAAGTCCTTGATTTTCATATATCGAGATTAGAGCATCACCTCAACGCTTCGCTTATGAGGCGCGCAATATAAATGGTTATAAAAGAGAGTAAAGAATATACTATAAATATAAAGGCTACAACAGAGAGGTGTATGATAGCCTCTGATAGAGCTTCGAAGTATATAACGTAGTTTAAGTTACTTTACAAGATATCTAGCGAAGGACTCTCTGTCCTGGTGTAATATAAACCCGTTTATAATTTTGCTTTGTCGTCTCGTCAGACTTAGGTTGACTTTGAAGGTCTGTGAATATCTCGTTTAAGTGTAATCTGAGGATTTGCTCGAGCCATGCCAATTAATTTTGTTGTGACCAGGGATTTACTACGGAATTGTTTGTTTACTTTTATAACAAGAAAATTTAAAGACGAGCCAAACACTTAAGTCAACTCAAACTAAATGCATTTATAATTGGTTTCTTGAAACGTGAACTAATTATAAATGTTTTAATTAATAAAAGTATTTTTTTTTAATTTCTCGAGATGTTGTCGAAATATTGTTATTGTGTATTTAATATTTGATATGCCAGCAAATATTTTAACGTGTCTTTTCTTATTTAACACCATTTTTTAGATATTTTCTTTTGTCAATCAATTAGGTTCATATAGCTCTAACTGGTAACAATCAATTAAGCTCTGGTAGCTCTGAGTGGTAACGGTGGTTCATGAGGGACGTAATGAAATACTTCAATGCGATATTATTCGTAATTAATGACGGGTGGTCTGACTAGTGGTTGTTACAGTCTGGCGGGCAGATAATCTTATATACTTAGTCTGGCCATAAATACTGTTAGAATTAAAAATTAACAAAATATTACATTTGAATTTGAAATATGTCATTTTTATATGATTGTTCATTGTGTATTCTTATTTTGGCGCTAATACATTGTACAATATTTTGCGATATTAAAATGGACTTTTGACGGGATTTGAAAACCTCATGTGGTGCTCTTGTATTATATTCGATATTCTAGTGTTTTAACGTGTTATATTAGATAATTTTGATGGCATTTTATGTAATATGAAGCGGTGAAGATACTGGGATGTAGTGAATATCATATAAAAGTGCTTTACAACGTTTTCGTTTTCCATCAAAATTCCCACAAGATACCATTAACAGTGTGGCCATTGCACTGTTAATGGCGACAATTTGACTTAGACAATGACTAACTTGAAAGACTAAAAACGTGAAAATATTTATAACTTGACACTGGCACCAATAGCTCGTATATGTAGCTGATTGCCAATATATAAGAAGAAGAAGAAGATATTAAAATGGTGTGGAGTGATAAAGAGAACCGAATCGCTGTGATTGTATTACACAAAGTAGGTATGGAACCAAATGCAATTTTTAAAACTCTCCATACATTTGGTATTAGTAAAATGTTTGTGTACCGGGCTACTAATAGCTACAATGAGACCTCTTCTATTTGTGATAGATAAAGATCTGGCCGTCCCCGTAGTGTTCGTACGAAAAAGGTGGTTAAAACAGTAAGGGAAAGAATTCGAAGAAATCCTGTCTGAAAGCAAAAGACTTTGTCTCGGGAGATGAAGATAGCACCCAGAACCATGTCGCTAATTTTAAAAGATGACTTAGGACTTGCAGCCTATAAGAGACGTACCGGTCATTTCTTAACTGATAATTTAAAAAAAGAATAGCGTGGTAAAATTGAAACAACTACTGAAGCGGTACGCGAAGGGAGGTCACAGAAAAAAATGTTTACTGATGAGAAAATTTTTACAATTGAGCAACATTTTAACAAACAAAATGGCCGTATTTATACCCAAAGCTCTGAGGTTTCCTAATTAGTCGACAGAGTGCAACGTGGGCATTGTCCGACTTCAGTGATGGTTTGGTGGGGTATTAGCTATGAAGGAGTGACTCAGCCATATTTTTGTGAAAAACATCGGCACAAGTGTATCAAGATACCATTCTTGAGAAGGTAGTGAAGCCCCTTAACAACACCATGTTCATTAACCAGGAATGGTCCTTCCAGCAAGACTCGATGCCGGGTCATAAAGCTCGGTCTACGTAGTCTTGGTTGGAAACGAAGGTTTCGGACTTCGTCAGAGCTGAAGACTGGCCGTCGCGTCGTCTAGTTGCGATCTTAATCCGCTGGATTATGATTTATGGTCAGTTTTACAGAGTATGGCTTACACTAAACGCCATAATAATTTGGAGTCCCTAAAACAATCCATACAATTGGCAGTGAAGATTTTTTCCATGGAAAGAGTGCGTACTTCTATGGACAACTGGCCTCAACGTTTAAAGGACTGTATTGTAGCCAATGGAGACCACTTCGAATAAGCTTGTTATATTTTAAATTGTTTTATATTTATGTATTAAACTAACTCACTGTAAAAGTAATAAATATAATTTGCAATAGAAAAATTACTTTTTGTTTGTTACAGTATTTATGGAAGGACTAGGTATACTATGTCTGAGTGATGACGAAAGTAGAGCAATATAAGGCTTCACGATCTATTATAAAGTTTTCAGCTAATATATGAATTATATATCTAAATTAACTATCACAAAGAAAGATGAGTTTTAATCAGAATCTTTGATGAAATATAAATGCTTCTTTTTACTTTTCTTTTACACGCCGTCGACATTTAAAGTATAACCCTCCACCAATGGAATAGAAAGGCTTTTTTATTATGTTTTTAAAATATACTTTCACTTCAGATAACGTTGCATAAATTACGGACAAAAATTAAAACCGTATTTTGGGAGCACTTTACTTTTAATTAATTTTTGTCCTATTCATATCATGTCTTTACCACAAAGATGTTTAACTTTTGTGAATTATAATAATGATTACTTTATTTTCACAATCATCATCATCATCTCAGCTCATATATGTCCCATTGTTGGGCTCGAGACTCCTTCACAATAGGAGGGAAATTGACCTGATATACCACTACGGTCAGACGTGTTAATATAGGGTTTTGTTTTGAGTTTTCCTTCCCTTGCGAAGATGTTATATGCATTTTATATCCCTTAGACGTCTCTTACGATCACCCACGGGTATGATAGGGTGATGAATTTTATTCCTACTCCATCACCACACGGAAAATATTGTCAATATTTTGGGCAAATTATCTGAACTTTCATAAAAAAACAGTATGCGTAAAACATAACTTTGACGCATAAGCTCTATCTGGGCTCGGGTTTAGAGCCCTCAGCGCTTACCCATATTCCACGTAAAGCTGTCAAAGCCATCTACGGCTAACTCTATCCTTTCTCCACTTAACTACGATGGAATGCCATTAAGATGTGACCTGCAAATGTTCTATCATACAAATGGTCTTTACTTTTTGTTGGCAATACGAAGATAATAATATAGATTCATCAGCAGCATTAAGCTGTCGAACTAATTACGAGTAGAATACTCGTGATCTACAATTATATCGCAATGTAATGATGTATAAGTGCCGGTAACAGCTGACAGAATACTTAAAGCGACGCCTTCCTCATCGTTAAATAATATTTGTTATTCATCATTGTACGGTGTATAGTTTTGATATTTTTACCTACAGGAAAGAAGGGAGACTAACCTACCTAGACCAGATTGGTCACGTACTGAAGAAAGGTGGAGTCAAGAGTCTCCGAAACCGGCGAGCGTGTATGAAGAGAATTATGAATGTTGAGGACGCGAGTGAAGTATGCAAGGAGTTCTCTGGCACTCTGTTCTCTCTGCCTACCCTGCAAGGGATATGGCGTGATGATATGTATGTATGTATGTATGTAGGAACGAAGGGTTAGTGACCATTGTATTCCTACACGTATAGAAAGCAAGTGTAGTAGGTCTATTTCTTTCTTATTATAAAAAGGTTCGTGCCAAATAGTGTGTGAAACAATGAACAAGATCTTAAAAAATATATGAAATCCTAATTTTTAGAATGTTTGTTTTCTATTTATTCATTCATAACGAGAAAATGACTGAACGGTTTCTGACGTTATATAACTTTCAATTAATTTTAAGAATTAGGTCTTAGCAAAGTTATCTGATCGGGCGGAATCAGGAGCGACTACCTATGCCTGATGCCGCCCTAGCCGAGGTCGCGGATGGATGGACAGAAGAGAGTCTGCAACCTGCAGAGAGGGCGATTGCATGAAGGCAATGACTGGCAAGACCATTATTTATTGCCGAGGAGTCGAAGGTGAAGTTACCCGAAAGGATAACCAGCTGGACTTGCTACGGATATCAAGGAATCAGTACCAGTGGTCGATCTAATGGCGTTAGGGAGGGAGAATACGGTGAAATATTGGGCCGCACACCACTGCAAAAAATGGCAAAGTTATCTTAACTGTCATCAGCATCAAGCTCAACTAATTTTAATTATGTAATTGATATTCAGTATTCATTATAGAATCTTAATGATTAAATAATAAAATAAATCGATTATAAATTGTAATCAATTAATCTTCGAGATTATTGCAAAGATATTGTTCTTTAGTTTACGTTTCTACGTTAATTAAAATCTTAGATATCCTTTGCAAAGAGCCGTCTTTCAGGTACTTCATGTATAAAAATAGATACACGATTGATTATTATACGATATAAAATACTTAATAAAAAACCAAGGTGTCGAGAATTTTCTATATATATATATATATATATATATATATATATATATAGTAAAAATGATAACATCCTTTGTAGATTTTCCGCTATATATTTAACAATCTATGTATAAAACTACCGTACTTACAAATTTCATTAAATCCGTTCCAATATAAATCACTATTGTAAAATTTAAGCCGATATTAGCCATGAAATATGTAGGTACAGTTATAATTATTGTGGTGGCCGTATAACTTAACAGATCGGATTAACAGACCACGGTGGTGTCAAATTCTATAATTATCAAGCCACAAACGCCCGGTAGCCAGTAAGAACACTAATTGGGGCCATTCTGGCTATAGGGAAGCTATACATATTATAGTTATGATTTATTAATTGCGGTCATCCAAGTAGAATTTCTTTTATAAAAAAATATTGAAATAACATTTTTGTAAATGCCTTTTTTTTTATAAAAGACAACAAACACCTTTCACTAAGGAAATAATGTATTGAGGGGGACTTTACAAAATATGCAATTAACGCAGATAAATTACGCCCAGACTCAGAAAGAACATGTGGATTGCACAGTATTCCCCTGTGTAGGAATTGAACCCACGGCACTGGCACGGAAGGTCGGTATCTTAACCACTACGCCATCTGTGTACTTTGTACCTAAATAAATATTAGTGCGACTATATTTATAAAAAAAAAATAACGATGGGATATTATAAGCTTTAATTAACTGACATTATTTGTGTACTCAGACTCGGCACAATAAATTTATAGATAGCATATTGATCCTGCTTGAGAATCGAAACAACGATGCTCGGCATAGGAATCTTGATCCGCTACGTTATTAGTGTAATCAAGTTTAATTTATAACTATTTATCTTCACACACTATCACCATTGCAATGTCTTTAATATTTTACATAAATGATCTAAAGATTGACCCTTGGATCTAAGAGCATCAGGGTAAATGCTTTTAATTAGATCTTGGGACCTGTATCGATTATATTTTCAGATCACATCCTCCTTTCAGGATTTCTTGACGCTAAACCCAATGCGATAATTGAAATTTAATGGTAATTACATATGTCTCACGTTTTTAGATCAATGAAGCAGTAATCACTACTGATATATTAATTTTGATAATGTATATGAGCAAAAATGTATAAAGCTGATATATTTTTAATAATCTCACATAAATCCAATTCTTCTTTTTCTTCTCAATATATTCAATTCTATCTATTGATAAAGACTGGCTCATTACTGTTAGCCCAGTTCTAAACATTGAGCATGCTATTGAGAATATTCTGAAGAAAATGAAATTGGCAGAAAATACCAAGAGTACAAATATTAATATTAATACAACTCATCATCATTCTCCTACTCTTATCCCAACTACTTGGGGTAAATACAATAAGTACGCTTCTTTCATAGTACATATTGTAGAAGTTATTGGCAATAATTTTATGACCGGCCGCCTGCCAGACGTCAACCATCCTTGGGAATGTAATTGTTGACCAAACGGCATCAGATGGAGTTGGCCCAGGTCGTTATAAGGCTCTTAGTCGTCTTTTACGACACCCACGAGCAAGGTAAGGGTTGGTAGTATTCGTAGCCGCTACCACACAGCTATATTATATATATTAATACAACTATTTGCATTAATGAATAATTTATTTTCATGTTGCCAGACGTATATGTCCATAATCTTTGAATTTAGAATAAATGTATTTATTATTTGTTTACATACAGCTCGATAATGGTATTTCCCTCCGATCCAATCCTCTCCAAATTGTTTACTTAATGTTGATGTTGTCAGTAGTCAAATGTAAAGAGCTGACAAACAAAAGTACTTATGTAGGTAGATTAAATATTTGTATAGGTAACAAACAGTATTCGGGTTGAAGCGAATCAGAAAGTTGCCAATTTTGTTTGTTGAAACCAGCTGCGGTATTTTAATTAAAAGTTTTTAACTCGTGTATATTATCTTTTTTTTTCTTATATTAGAATACTATATATGATCTCTCTGTGGGATAGGTGAAAAATAATATCATAAACCTGCTGTAAGCTACTGTTTTCCCACTAGAAGTCTATGATTCCGTCTACCTTTTACCTTTGGACGAGCGTTGGGTTCTAGAAATTCTTTCATATAGATACGGCAGCAATTCTTGGCGTCCCCTTTAACTTTATCACCAAACTGTGAACTTGCTTTTACCTGTAAATATTACTCTCCAATTAAAAAAACATATCTTTATTATTCCAAACATTATAGTTTAGCTATAATAGTAGAAATAGTTTCGGCAGAATATTAGTCCTAGTTGATATTACTCTATGATTATGGCAAGAATTGCATACATAATATATATATATATATATATATATGTATGTATGTATGTAATTCCTCTAGGAAACAGGCGTGAGACTATGTAGACTCACGCCTGTTGCCCAGAGGTGTAGGCAGAAACTACAGATTACCACAAACCATGATCCTAACATACCTCCATCGCTTCATTCACACTCATCATAGTCTTCATGTATGCTCTACGATTACGTATACTCTTAATACAACCTCTCGTCAACACATCTCCAACTTGGTCCAGAAAAGTATGATGTGTCCTTCCTCTTGTAGTCGTCCCATTCACGCTTCCTCTATATGTTTTCTTCGTCAAACTCTCCTCACTCATTCTTTCTACATGTCTAAACCACCTTAGCATACTCTTTTTAATCTATGTCACTACTTCTTCATTCACACCATAGCGCTTTCTTATGGAAATGGATGATGGAAAGAATTAATAAAGGGTTTTTAGTTTTTAGCTCATGTTGATATAAGTAATATTTATTCTGCGCGATTGTGAGCTCAAAAATAAATCTCAAATCTTTTTGATGCAGTGCCTATCAAGGTTTAATCAAATCACCTTAAAACGAAGCCAACTAGGATTATTCGTTTTCAATGTTATTACATTGCATTATTAACATGAAATCACTATACATACTATACATAAGCTGAATGATGATAAACCTCAATGTACTCACCAGCCAAGAAATCAGTAACGTTAAAATTTAGTATTATATTTTATCTTTTTTTTAAAGACATCCACTAAAGAAATAATGCTTTCATTACGAGGATCTTATACAATCAATGGACAGAAATTACACTAAGACTCAGGACAGTTTTTAGATCGTGCAAAGTATTTTATTGTGTGGCAATCGAACCCTTGGCATTGGCATGATAGACACCGGTCTATCATGCCAAAGCCAGGGGTTCTTAACTACTACACGATCTGTGCAGCATTTGAAATTTTGTGTCGTAATACGTCTTCATCATCATCATCTCAGTCACTGTTGGGCTCGAGCCTCCTTCATAGTAGGAGGGAAATTGACCTACTATACCACGCTGGTCAGACGTGTTGGTATAGGGATTTGTTTCGAATTCTCCTTCTCTTGCATTGATGTTATATGCGTTTTATATCCCTTAGTCGTCTCGTACGATCACTCACGTGTAAGATAGGGAGAGGGTGGTGAATTGTATTCTTACTCCGTCACCACACGGAAATACGTCTTGCACAATAACAATAATTTCGTCAGTTATTCTCTCTATAAATGCAATTATTCATGAGAATTGCAATGAGCGCCACATTTGTCATGAATAAATTAAAAAGGAATTTCACTGTATTCGAAAATTAAAAGGATTTTACCGCACCAAATCAGGGCACGCCGTTCTATTGCGGTTGTGTTTAATCATAGCTGGGTATACTGGGTGCCTGCCAATTATAACTTTTTTAATGCCACGTGCCTTACATTTTAATTTGTGCTTAATAAAATATAAAAGTAATTTACTTTCAAATTGGTAACAATTTTCAAAGGCAGGTAAAGTTACCGCTCTTATTTATGTATGATTGTCTTCCATCGTGAAAAATACATAGCATAATAAGTTTGAAAGTGTGCATTTTTGCACTTGATCGTAACTAGTTAATTTTTTTTAATCTAGCTTGTCCTTTTGTACCGAAGTAAGAATATTAAATACCGTTAGATATTCTAAAAATCAATTAAGAAAAGCTTGAAATTCAACCCTCTTCTATAATCTCTAGGCTAACATGTCTAATAGACTAGTTTTATTCATCTTGAGAAGACCCGTGACCAACTGCGAGACGTGTATGATTTGAGAAAAATATATATAATTTTTGCTATAAATTTCGTATAATGATAAAAATTTAATCAAAGCGTTATTACACGCCTCATAAGCGAAGCGTTGAGGTCTTGCTCTACTCTCGACATATGAAAATCAAGCACTTTTCAAACATAAAAATGATTGTAATTTTCTCACATTGCACTTATAGGATAATATTATATATATGTCAAGACAAAACATTCGTTTAAACGTATTTGATATTTTTAAAAAGCAATTATTTTGTTTAAAGTAAGAAAATAGTTGATTAAAAAAAATATTCGAAGACGTCGGAGTAAATATTTTGTATCTGGCACGATCACAACCGTAAAAATGAATGTATCGAAGTTTTTCTTTTATTAAAAGCTTTATAATCGCAACGCGCTGTTTCCTTTCAAAAATGGCTTGGTAGTTCATTGTCGTTTAATTGCAATTAATAAAAAACTAAACTGCTTAGTCTTTAGTGTATGTATACCTTATGAAAATGGCGTTCGTTTACATTTTTTTGTTCGTCCATTTGGACAGACAAAGGAAATAAATCCCATTCAGCCTATACAGCTATGTTTAGCTCTACGTCGAGAATGGCACGAAATTTCAAAAGTATTTCTTTTCTTTCATTACAAGCTTATATTTAGTTTTACCTGTCCCGTTGTCTGTAATCAAATCTTGCTAGTTAAATTTGATCCACTTCCCGGTTTCCGATTGAGCTGAAATTTAGCATGCATATACAAATCGGATGATAATGCAATACTATTGTGACATAGCGCTGATCTGATAATAGACCTGAAAGCTGGCCATAGTTACTCCGTAATTAAAGGACGCAACCCTTTCGAGTTTGGGCTCATTTGATTTGTCTTGCTGATTACTTTAATACTATATGGTAACCAGGGTCTGACGATGGACCTAGAAGCTGGCCATAGGAACTCCGTAATTAAACGACGCAACCCCATTGAAATTGGGATTATTTGATTCGTCTTGGTGAGTACTTTAATACTATATTGAAACCAGGGTCTGATCATGGACCTGGAAGCTAGCCATAGGAACTTCATAATTAAACGACGCAACCTTATCGAGTTTAGGCTCCTTTGATTTGTCTTGTCGAGTACTTTGATACTATATCGTAACTAGGGTCTGATGATTGACCTGGAAGCGGGCCATAGGAACTTCGTAATTAAACGACGCAACTCCATCGAGTTTGAACTCGTTTGATTCGTCTTGACGAGTACTTTGATACTATATGTTAACCAGGGTCTGATGTTGGACCTGGAAGCTGGCCATAGGAAAAAGAAGATGCTAAATGTTCTTAATCAAAATGTAACACGCTTTTATTTATAAAATTGAGACTGTGATAGAAACGGGAAGATTTAATAATTATGTTGTAAAGTTTTACATACATATCATCACGCTATATCCCTTGCAGGGTAGGCAGAGAGACCAGAGTGCCAGAGAACTCTATCTCTGCATACTTCACTCGCTTCCTCAACATTCATAATTCTCTTCATACACGCTCGCCGGTTTCGGAGACTCTTGACTCCACCTTCCTTCAGTACATGACCGATCTGGTCTAGGTAGGTTAGTCTCGGTCTCCGTCGGTACCTACATCCTTCCACTTTCGCATTGTATATCTTCTTAACCAGACGTTCGTTCGGCATTCTTTCCACATGTCCGAACCATCGGAGCATTCCCTTTCGCATCTTTACACCAATACTCTCTTTCATACCTACTCGCTTTCTTACGTCGTCGTTACGAATGCGGTCGGTCAGCCTTGTAAAGTTTTCGTGTTAAAAATATTTAATTATGTATGATATGGAATTATTTTGTAGTAGACGAAGAAGCTTAATTATCGTTAAAGGTTACAATGAACTTATAAAGTGTTATATGTCTTATTAGAGTTAATTTATTTTTAACTTTTTATTTTATTTTATTAGCAAATAATAAAAGCTTGTTTTTAGAAAAGGCTTTTTTTCTTTAATTTTATTTCTGGCATTGACTAATAGTAAATGATAAATAATATAAAAATTATGAGGCGTGCACTTTTGGATTTTCCAAATTATTATTATTATTATATTAACTATGATTGATATATAACTTTTTATCTAAAAATTGTAGTCTGAAACGTCCAAAGGATACGAAAAAGATATTATAACCTTAGCTTTTCATTATGAAAAGCAAATGTGAAATTAATTTCTATGCCATCACATTTCACTTGTAAGATGTAGTAGACTCCGGGCGGCGTGAGTCCAGACCATTACCTGCCCAAAAAAAAAAGACGTAGTGGACTCCTTTCGCCTATTCTAAATAACTGGTAAAGTATATTTAATAACATCATACAGATGTTTTAAAAAGGTACAGTCATCATTCTCCTATTCGTATCCCAATTACTTGGGATCGATACAATATGTACTCTTCTTTCATAGTACATATTGTAGAAGTTATTGGCAATAGTTTTATGACCGGCCACCTGCCAGAGGTCAACCCTCCTTAGGAATATAATTGTTGACCAAACGGCATCATTTAGAGTTGGCCCAGGTAATTATAAGGCTCTTAGTCGTCTTTTATGATAACCACGAGCAAAGTAAAGGTTGGTAGTATTCGTAGCCACTAGCACACAGCAAAGCAGTTTTAAAAATGTACAGTATACATTATTAATATTTTTTGCAAGTAATGTATGTAATAACATGCGTCTATCGTAAATACTGTATGCATTTTTAATATTAAGTCTCTATTAGATATCTTGTTTGATCGTCATGGCGCCCAGTAAAAACATAATCCACATCGTAAGATTTTATTACTGAAGTTCTTTTGTATTATGTTACAATTAGGTATTTCTTTTTATAATACAGTGCACTGTATTAAGAGATAAATTCTTGTATAATGGAGGATTCGCAAAAAGAATTAATGAGCCCTAATATTATTCAGAAAAATTGAACTACTCCTACTCCGAGCAGGAGATTTACCTGTACCCTGTATAATCAGTTAGGTTTGGTGCGATATATAATATATATAAGCAATTTGGTGCGATATATGATATAGTTAATTTGCTGACAATATTTTGATTGCGGCTTACTCGGTTTTCTGGTATAATAACAAGGTACCTGTGGGTTCCACCATTTGTGTAAGAGAAGTGATAACGTAGTTACATAAACTTCTAATTCTTATAACTTAGTTTACAAAGCAATTATTTCAATACAAAAAGGTATAAAAACATAAACATATATTACAAACATAAACATATATTTATAAACTATTACATATTCATTATCAATAATTTGACTACAGATTAAAAAAAAATACTTTTAATATTAGTAGTAAATTTAAAATACGTCGCGTATGGATTACTACACAAAATTGTAAATTTATCAAACCCACCTGATTTTTACATGAAAATTGTAAAATTACAAAGCCTTATAATATTTGAACTATAAATGTTACATTTGCTAGATAATGATTTGTAAAATTAAATAAAATGTTTTGTAATTTGAATTACGGAACTCATTTATAATTTTACTACAGATTCTAGCAAATTGAATTACTAAAATTATTGGTTAATTAACAGACATTGCGTATAAAATTACTGCTCAACGTTGTAAATTATCAGTCACATCTGATTTTTAAACAAAAATTGTATAATTATAAAGCGTTATAATATTTTTACCATGAATAGTAACAATTTTACAAAAGATATATTATAATTTTGAATTGAGTAACAAAGTTAAGTAATTTTAATAGTCATTGTTTAGTAAAAATATGGTCATTTTACAAATATTTTTAACAGTGTAGTTTACAAACGCATGGACACCTGAGGTCGTTAATTTAGTGACTAATCTTTCAAACGTCATTACAAATTATTGTCTCATCTTTTAATATTATATGACAAAGTAATAGAATTAAGAAACCATCTGCGTCTACATGCAATTATGAACTTTGTGTCCCATATATTCCTTGATGCTGACCACTATAGTCAAAATTCAGTCCGAAGAACATGTTTACAATACGTTATTGTTAACTGGAACTTAATGAATGAATCACTGAATAATGAATCTTTATTGATTTTATTTCTATATTTAGAATATCATGTTTGAATGTCTCTTGTATTATACAAGTATGCTGGTGGAATGGTGTTATTATTCAAACTACCTTACAAGATGAAGTAAGAATATTTTAAATATAACTCTAGATGATTTTACAGCGTAAGAATAAGGAAAATATTTTTATTTTCTCAAAGTTCTAACAACTAACTCTTTTTTATGCCCACTTAAAGAGTGGCTTTTTATAAATACTAATTTAACATCTTATAGGGTAGATATAAATAAATTTCTGTAATAACAATGACATATTGGACGTAAGACACCTCAGTCCTCCCGTGACCATGATCACTGTAAAGTGTTCGAAACGTCGGGCAATTATAAATCAAATACAAACGCGATAGAATCCGTAAAAGTAGTTTTATTTCAAATGTGTAATACTCGTGTAAACATTAGAAGTCATTATAATTTAACGTTATTAATTTTTGCTGTTACCTTACAAAAATACCTAAAACATTATTGCACAATTTTACCCGGAAAGATAAACTAAAAATATAATTGTTAAATATAAAAAAAAAAATTGTAAATTAAAATTCAAATATTTTGAAGTATTTTGTTAATATAAATTAATCAGTAAAAGCATACACTTAAATGTGGCAGTTAGGGAAAGAAGCCATTGAGTGAAAAAGCTAATAGGACAGTCAAGTTGAATGATACGTGTTGAAGCGTTAAGTTGATTTAACCACGGGCTTATCGTATAATTTATATTTCCTAACCTACATCGTGACGGAGTAAGAATATAATTTAATACTCCTTTCATGCCATAAATGCAAATAAATTAAATGTAAATCATCACTGCCAGAATAGATAAAGTCCAAATAAAACCTTTTGAACCTACTGTTCTGCGTGGTATAGTAGCTCACTTTATCTCCAAACATATAAAATGCAAGTGCTTAATGGTGGGATATATTTGGGCTAAAGCAATTTAAACATTGTTATTATTTGATAATAAGAGAAGTTATAAATAAATCATACAACTTAGTTAACTTTGAAAGTATTTTTGAATATTTGAAAGCGTATTTCATTTCATAAAAGAGTATCAATTTAAAATGTTAATAAAAATTTTGAGGTTAAGATCAAGACGATGTTTGCTAAGCATCATATTTCGTAGACAAAGTAATTTAAAATGCAATTATATTTCGTATATAATAATTTCAAAGAATATTAAATGGATCTAAAAGAGGTAGGTATTATTTTTAAACTCTGGGAGTAATTCTCGTCATTCGAATTTTATCTCGATTTCGACGAGTCTGAGAACAGACCAATCCCGCTTCAGAAAACTTTAAGTCCTTTTGCACTCCTAGATATATGATGATCAATTGATAGCGCTTTAAGAGCATAATAATAATGAGTATGAACTAATTAATAATGAGTAGTAAATCTGACAGGTTAGAAAAATAGGTTACATTACTCAAATTATTTTTAAGAATATACATAACTACTCAACTTTGAACATGTACTAGTATGGTGATGCTTAATTAATCTAGATTATAATTGTGAAAGTTAAAACTACCACAGGGCAATGAACAAATGTTATTTTTATATTCTGTGACAGTTGCAAATGAAGAGCAAAAACATTTTTACGTATTTATGTGTTATGTAAACTCATTATTACTATTCTTAGATTAGATTCTATTGTTAAATACGAGTCTTCTCCATGATGACCTTAAATATGATTGAGTTACAAACGTTGACTTGCGGCTTTCTTTTGAGTTATTCTTTACTTATGGTGAGGTTATAGACGTCAACTATAGCAATGGTTGATGACATATTAAGTGTAAATCTCAATACATCAGAATAATTTATTTGTCAAAGATAATTACAAAAGTTAAGTACATTTTTACTCCGCTATGTTTTGCCATAGAGACATAAAATTTATTACTTTTTTTTTCGAGTATTTATATAATTTAACAAGTAAACAAATAACCTTAGAATAGAATAACTTATTTGTATAACATAGGTACATACATAAATGATCTTATAACAATAATTAGTTCACTATGTTTTGCCTCTAGGGCATACAAATTTGATAAAATTTCATCTTTATATTACACAAGATAAATCGAATTTATTAATAAAAAAAAAAACAAAAAACATACACCATTAAAATTAAAATTTGAATATAAAAAGTATAAAAAATATTGGATCTATTTTATTAAAGATGTCATATAAATAGAAAAAATGTCAGGTTATATAATATAAAGAGAAAAAAAAAATAATCCGATCTATATTATCAAAAATGTCATATAAATAAAAATGAAAAAGAAATCATGTTATTAAGATGTCATATTAGGTATTAAGAAAATGTCAGAAACTTAAATTATCATTAAAGTACATATCCAGTGAATAATAACTTTTTCTTACTAAAATCTTATGGAGGCACTTTTTAAATTGGCTTAGAGGCATTTGCTTTATTTCAAAGGGTATTTTGTTGAAAATTTTGGGTGCTAGACCAAATACACTTTTTTGCATTAGAGTAGTTTTACAACTAAGATTACATAGATGGTCAGCATATTGCGAGCGTATTGGACCTTTTCTAACATCTGACACTCTTTTGAATTCTTTTGGATTAGCTTTAACGAAGAGTGCAGTTTCCAATATTTATAATCCCGGTACAGTTAATATATTCAATTCTTTGAAAAAAGGTAAGCAGCTATCTGATCTTTTCAGTTGGCATATTGACCGAATACTAACCGACTTAATTTATTTATGTTTACAATTATTGTAAATTATTTATTGAAGTGAAACTTCTAATGCGACTTCCAACAAGGTTGCGTTAAACGTTTAACGCACTCGAATGCATGCGCGTAGTATACCTATTACAGGTCAGCGCGAGCGTTAGCAACGAGCAGCGTCCAATATTCCAACGCAAGAGGGAGACAGAAAGAAAGATACAAAAGGTAGAAAGTAGGAGAGAGAAAGAGAGTGAGTCGGTAGATCCCAAGCACATGCGCGTGGTATTTTTGCTATGCAGCGAAGTAAACAGTGTGAGCATCGTGAAATTAGCTGCAATACGTACTTGTTGTTCTATTTTAATTTATAATATTCATTATTTTCATAGGTTTAAGTTTTCAAATAATAGTTTTCAAGTAATAAAAAATTTACATTTAAAAATTCTTCTACATATAAATGACATTTTCTAATTAGCAACGTATTCAGTGGCTTGTGATATTTTATAACCTAAGGATTTTGATGTCATCAGGTATTTTATTGTAGTAACACTAAAAAAGCTTATGCATGCTGTGTGTTTACTTTTTTAAATAAATGATTATTCCATATTACAAACTAGCTTCTGTTTGGGGCTTCACCTGGGTAAAGAGTAATTTTTCCAATGTAGTTCAATTATCGATTCCAATGTAATTCAATTAGCGGATTTACACATTGAGTAAAAAAACATATTCACAAACTTACATACTTATAATATTAGTAGGAATGACATGAAATGAATAGAAAACAATGTAATGCAAGGGTCGTGATGCCAAAGACAAAGAATCAGTCTCGGCAACCCATTCGATTGGTAGTGAGGGTTATAGGGTCGCACGCTGCCCTTCTGTCTAACCGGATTTCTTTTATTGCTTATGGTGGCAAACGAGCAAGTGCTGCCTGCTCGTTTGCCACCTGATAGTAAATAATACTATTACGGCCCATGAACCATTGCAATAGCAGAGTTGTAGGCGAGAATTAAATGTCCTACAACAGTTCACGGTGGTGTAAGTGGCAGCACGATTGGGCCGGACTCCCAATAGGTGTGGGTTCGAATCCCACCTGTGACATCATTTTTCACTTCGTAATCGGGTTTTTATAAAAAATAAAATCAGTTAAAAACGGAAATAATAAATATATGTCGAAATTAGAACAACTTTAATTTTGAAAGCTGTTAAAAAGAGCTTTTAGAAATAAACTACACTCGCACACCTAGGTATAATACGTATGAAAACTATACCAATTAAGCTCTAATTTACTGTTACAATAAGCAAACTTCCTTATTACCTTAAGAGCGAAGCTCTTAGTTGAAGCTCCCTAAATAAATTAGTCGACGAAATAACTACGTCGCTAAAAGTCACGCCGTACGTCCATAGAGACGTTTCATAGTCCTTCAGCGTGACCCTTAATATAGGTACTTATATTTATTTTAAAAAATGAGCTCGTTTATTCTGTTTATTATATAATGGACATTATAATGATGAGTATATTCATAGTTTCATTCGCTTATAGTATACTAGCGACCCGCCCTCGCTTCGCTTCGGTTACGTCAGTTTATTTGTGTATATGTGTGTGAATTTTGTAAAATCTGTAATAATTTGACCTCTACAGGACAGAATAAATATTCATACCAAATTTCAAGCCTGTAGGAGCCTTATTTAAAAAATGTTATTTTTCCACCCCAACAAAACCCCCTTGCGGTGGAATTTTGTAAAATCCGTTCTTAGCTGACTTCTAATCGGTGAAAGGAATATTCTTACCAAATTTAAAGTCTCTAGGGCTAATAGTTCCAGAGATATCGTGATGAGTCAATACATAGGTGGCAATCTCTTATATATATTTAGTATAGTAGTATATAGGTATACACTTCTAAAACTGTTCCATTTCCGCGGGCGTTGTAAAAAACTAACAAATGTAAGCAGATACTATCAAACAAACCGAGAAGCTAACCTATAATAAAATTCTAATGGATATTGTAGACTATATAGTCAATATGTCCATCTGGAGACAGAGTAGTAGTAAACCTTACAGGTAGCAATACCTATTTCTTACCCGTCAGTGTCACAATAAAATGACTAAGGGATATGATGTACAAATAATATCGATATAAGATAAGTAAACCTTAAAGCTCTATTCTGTTACACCAGCATGGTATAGTAACTCAATTTACTTTCCACTTGGGGAACGCCGAAACCCAGCAGTAGAACGTGTATGAACTAAAAATAAAAAGATTGTAGGCAAATTTGCATCATTGCCAAGGAAGCCAATATGAGCTGATAAATAGTTTACGCAAAAACATTTCACTGATTTTTTTTATAATTTTAATTTTAATTATATAATTTTAATTTTAATTATATAATTTTAATTTTAATTATAAATTATACGCACACAAAGTTATTTTGTAAATGAAATTGTAATTAGTAATCATTAATAATGCAGTGAAAATAAATATATACGTATTTCAGGTAAACAAAGGTACAGTTATAATTACTGGTGTATTTTTTAAATTGATAGAGGTATACATACAGTCAATTCTTTTTAAATTTTCAGGCATCGGCGTTACCAAAATGATGGGCCTTTGCCATTGCTAATTTTGTTAGCCAAATGCGAGTACATAGATTTTTATACATAATAATAACAATTTTTTATTTTGTCTCATACACATCCCACTACAGGACCCGAGGCTCCTCCACAATAGGAATGAAGTTGACCGACTATACCATACTTATCTGACATGTTGGTATAGGTATTTTTTGTATTTAGCCTTCTCTTGCATAGATGTTATATGTATATTATATCTTTTAGTCGTCTTTACAATCATTCACGAGCAAGATAGAGAGTGGAGAATTGTATTCTTTCACCGTCACCACACGGAACGATCGACATATTTTTATCTTGACAGACATATATCGATCGTTATAAATGAAATCATCTCTTGCGCATAGGCTCCACCCCATAAGGGCACTTACATATTGTAAATTATACATCTTTTTTATTTTAATCTTCCTACCACCAGATCGGAAAGCAGTCAAAAACTGACAAGATCCACCAAAAGATTCAGCGAGCTTGTCATTTTTTAAATTACATATTTTAATCAAAATGATTGGATACGTGTATAATAAATATTAGCTCCAATGAGATGTACTTCAAGTAAGAATTCATTTTTTTAAAGTTAAATACAAAATTAAAACAAAAAGTATTTGTATATAAAACAAAATAAAAAACAAAATGTCTGAACCAGATCCTACACGCTGCATCCGATCTCGAGTTAACTACTAGAGCAGCTATCATGCCCCTCAACCACATTCGAAAGAAGACGACGAAAAGTCCGAATGCCTAGCCGACTACCTAGAGCTTCAGTGTACGCCGAGTACACTATACCCCGATGACGTAAATCACCGATTTATCAAAGACGAAGTGGAACATCGTACCACTATTTCGAGATCTAAAGTAAACGACAACCCAGACGAGCCTATCCCAACAGTGACCACCGACGAGGTCGTATCGCTAGTCAAGGGTCTACACGCTAGGAAAGCCCCTGGTTCGGACGGTATCTCTAATAGAGTTATTAAATTGTTCCCCGCGCACCTCATTACTATATTGTGCTGCATTTACAATGCAGCAGTCAACAATAACATCTTTCCCTCGCAATGGAAAGAGGCCGTGGTAATCGGAATCCACAAACCCGGCAAGCGACGTACCGAACCAAGTAGTTACCGCCCTTATCGGGCGGTAACTACTTGGTTACTGGTCTACTGAGAGGGTTAGGCAAAATTTACGAACGTATAGTCCTCAGTAGACTAAGAACATTCGCCAAGGCTAATAACTTCATCCCAGACGCGCAATTTGGCTTTCGTGCTGGGCACAGTTGTGTGCAGCAAGTTCACAGAGTAGTAGAATACATAAGTGGTCAGTCCATTATGAACAGATCCACGGCTATAATTTTCCTAGATGTAGCGAAGGCATTCGATAAAGTGTGGAACGAGGGCCTGATTTACAAACTTTATCGTCTTAAGATCCCCGACTATCTAATTTTAATCATATATGACTACTTAAGTCATCGCAGCTTTCGCTACAGGGTGGAAGGGTCGTTGTCCTCCCACCCTATCAAGGCCGGTGTCTCACAAGGCTCGGTCTTCTCCCCTTTTCTATTTACGCTATACGCTAGTGATATAGCGATACGCCCAAATTTAATAGAGTTCATAAAGCGCTTTACGCTGACGACACCGCACTTTTCTGTCAGGTAAGATTCCGACAACAGTAGCAAAGACTCTCCAAACAGCAGTTACCGACCTAGCCAATTGGTTTAGGAAGTGGAGAATAGAAATCAACCCCGATAAGAGTCAGGCGGTCATGTTCACACGTCGAAATGCCCGTACCTACTCTATCGATAGCATTCCGCCCCTTAAAATGTTTAACAAGCCTATTACTTGGAGCAGGCAAGCCAAATCTAGGTGTAACCCTTGACGACCGACTCAGCTTCACCCCTCACATAACGAAAGTCCACGCGCGTGCGGCTTTCGTGATGGGACGCCTCCATAGTTTAATAAATGCTAGGTCTAAATTAACCTGGAGCAGCAAGGTCCGATTATACACCGCTTGCATACGGCCAATCATGATGCTAGCGTAGTGTTCGCGCATGTTAAGGCACACAGGATTCACAGACTACAGACACTTCAAAATAGGTTCATGCGCCAAGCTACGGGAGCACCGTGGTTCATACGAAACGTCGATCTTCATGTCGACCTCGAACTACCGACCATCAGGCAATTTATGAAAATGTGCTCCCAGAGCTACTTTGACTCTGCCATGACACACGTCAACTCACTAGTGGTTGGGGCGGCTTCCTACACGCCCTCTTGTAATTAAAAAATGCGACGTCCGCGGCGCGTCATCGACGATGACGACGACGATATCACACTCGCTCAATTCAGAGCTTACACGGCTCGCGAGGCACATAAATATCCGCGGTTTCGTCCTCGCCGTCGAGGTGCGAAATCGCGACGCGCAAAAATCATAAATCCAAACGTGGGCACGCCCACTTTGCCACCAGCGACGCCCCAAGCCGAGGTCCGTTCTCCATAGGGGGAGCCCTTGGGCGATGTCGCTTAGCTTACCTCAATCGAGTTGAGAGCCCTCAGCGCTCACCCATGGTCTGCGTAAAGCTGTCAAAGCCATCCGCGGCTAACAACTAAAACACACAAAAAAAAAAAATATCTCAGATATCTTTAGGTATTTTATTGTAAAAGTGTATACATTTCCCCATGAAAGATCTACTGATTTTTTGTAGGCGAATATGATGGATAACTATATTGTCCTTATTCCTAGTGTTCATATGATGAATGTATACTATATTTATCAAAATTTTTTTAACATATAATATGTTTTCGAAAATGCATTGTGATACAACAGTTAGAATTTTTATTTTCTATTTACTATTATTTTTCCATAAGTGAAACTCTTGGGCCTAGATTATAAACCGCACGACAACCCATTTTTGGAGAACAAAGATGTTATTCAAATCTGCAAATCACCCCTAAAAGACTTCTGCCTAAGACATAAGACTGTGGAATTAGGCAAAATAAACAATTCTAGTCGTTTCAATATCGGTTAATATTTGATATTTTTTACCGCATAAGCCGCTGAGCTGAGACTACTTGATATTTTTTCAATATAAAGGCCCCAATGGAGTTTAGCATCGATGGTAATACTTAAAAAAGCCGTGAACTCCACAAGTTCTATGGTCACACCATTCATTTAAATATTGGTTTCCACTAATCTCACATTAGGTGTGGTAAATTTAATACATTTAGTTTTCTTCTCATTAAGAACTAAGTTATTTGTACTGAACCAATGAATGAATGAATGACAGAGCATTGTTTACATCGTCACAATTAAGCATTTGTCGTCTAATTTTAAACAATAAAGAGACACAATAAACAAACACTATGTTTTGGTTATTCTCTATATAATAATGTATCATTAATATATATAAGGTCCAGAAATGGCCCCAGAATGGATCTTTGTGGAACGCCCATTTTTATAACAGAACTAGATGGTCGTACACCATTAACATCGACCCTCTGGATTCTGTTGCATAAATATGATGTTAAAAGTTCGAGAAACTTATTTCTGATCCCATAATAGTATAATTTTATGACGAGAATTTTGTTGTGTACACAATCAAACGCCTTTGATAAATCGCAATATATACCCAAAGCATGCAATCCAGGCTGTAAAGATATTTTTTAACAATTCTACACCCGTATCAGTAGTAAAACAATTCTTAGTGAAGTCAAATTGATTTTTGTGAAAGATGTTATGTCTTTGAAAATGATTTAACATTTGACTAAGCATAACTGTTTCAAAAAAAAAAAATACTAAGAGTAGGTGGTATGGAAATTGGTTGAAAGTTATTAAGATCTGACATACGCTTTGAAAAAAGGGATCACTTTACTAATTTTCATGAGTTTAGGAAATATGCCTCGAGCAACACAACCATTAAACACAGATGCCAGATGGGGACAATAATATCAATTACAGAATTAACTGTCTTTACAAACAAGCCCCACAAATCAGCTGACATACATAATAGTACTTATTAATACTAACTAACATGCTTAATATGTAAACCTACTATAAAAATCATGCAATTCTAATATGAAATAAGCTCAGAGAAAAAGGGAAACATAAAAACCAATGTTTTGACAATCACCACTTCAGGCAAATGATATTGGAAAAATCGACTTGAATCTCTATGATAATAAGTCAAGAAATCGTACTCGATACGGTCATAAATAAAATGAGGGACCACCTAAAATCCTAGCAGATTATGAATAAATCCCTTTTTAATTTTTTTTAAACACGTTTAGATTTATCATTTATAGTTATATCATTATTTTTATCGAATCGTGTCAATATTAGGAGACAAAGCGAAGAAGCCTTCGGGCTTAGTGGTATTACGGGCTGTTTAATATTATCGCGGTTCGGTACTTGGTTTAAGTGTGCTACTGAATTGCGGGTTCCTACCTAAATATCCTTGTGAGAAAATTATAACAAGCTCCTTAAACACAACCGCTTTGTTGATTCTGAACTCTAATCAAATTCCTGTATTATCTATGCACGTAATTTCCTATATTGACAGCGTGTTGGCGGGAACGTGGAAGTATCATGTGGCATTGAAATTATATTCCATATTTTAATGTTTAATAGATATATTAAAAAAAATGTTGGCATTTTAAGTAATATACTAGAAATAATGTGTTACGGTATAGTGAGTACAAAAATTGCTTTACCTGTGATTTCAAGTTCTATCAAAATTTCTACAGAAATATTCAATTGTAGCATTTAAGTAAAGGAAACGACTCAACTTACTGACGGATAGTGGTTCTGTACAAATTATGCAATATAAAGAAACGGAAACCCTTTGCTTGTCTGATCGGATGAACCGAACTAAAATATATATATAATGTAATAAGTATTTTTCTAATTATAAAGTATGTACATACATACCTTATACACAGATCATTTAATAATAAAATAATTGACAATATCGTTATTTAAATTGATCATTTACTTAAATGTTAATATATAAAATAACTCGCTCTCTTTCAACGCCCTCTTAATATAATTTAAACCGCAATTTCTGCACCAATTAAATTATTGTAAACATAAAATACACCACAAGAGTCAGAATAATGAAATTCTCGGAGTCTTTATTTTATATTCAAATACAATTTCCTTAATTAGACGCGAAGTATCTCTTAAAAGAATAATGCCAGTTGCCTGAAGCATGATGGGCTTGGGGGCGTGGAAAAGTCGAGTTACAAGGGGAAAGTAACATTTTAATAAACATCATGTAAGGTTGAGGCCGTTTTTTGAGGTAAAATTCAGCTAAGTTATATATTATTTGAAGTAACTAATACTTTGGTTTTTCAGAATTAGTATATGAGTATAAGTAAATTTAGAATTGCTACAATTTTATTTATCAAATATGAAGGCGTTCAATAATTCATCTCAGCTCACAAATGTCCCGTTTTTGGACTCAAGACTCCTCTACAATAAGAGGAAAATTGACTCACTGACTTTTAAATAGGAATTGGGACAGGATCGCCGCCTTCAATAAGATCACTTTAGCAGAAGGTGACAGAAGAGGCTAGAGAATGCCAAAGACGATCTATTCAGCTACAAACAAATAGACAGCGCAGACTTAAGTACCTGAGCCTGCTACCACATTAGCTAAAAATGCTACAGATCGAAATATGTAATTAAAAAATAAATACAAACGCGATAGAATCCATAACAATAGCTTTATTCTCAAAGTTAATATTTGTTTAAAATTCTAATATTGATGTATAAATATAAGTAATGAAAGTTTAAAATAAGGCTTGTGCTAAGACTACTAAACTACGAATGAAGGTATGTGGGCTGGATAATCGATATAACAGAACAGGTGCTTACTCTCTCACGATAAAAATAAATTAGGCTTCAATACGCAATACTGAAGATTACTTATAAATAATATTAACCAATTTGCATAATTATATTTAATCTCTATTAAGTAGAAAACATGACAAGTTGTTTCATAATTTTGACTTGCTAATCTTAGGAACAAAAAGACAAAGATATAATTCGAATTTAAAAAATAAATGTTATGCAATAGAGTTCGTTCGTTAAGAAATGTTATAGAGTATTTTTACCTTAATGTTGCGATAAATAAGAGCAGAATAGTGACAATAAGTTATTCCGTGTGGTGACGGATTAAGAGTACAATACACTACCCACTATCTTACCTGTGGGTGAGGGAAAACTTAAAATGAAACCTCAACTCACCTGCGCAGCGTGGTTAAACAGCTTCATTGCCCTTCTATTGTGATGGAGGCTCGGGCCCAGTTGTGGGACGTATATGATATGAGATGATGATGAGATGAGTGACAATAAATGCTGGAACATTAAAAAAAATTGGTAAATACCAAATTATGTTAAAACATTTTGTAAAGGCTTTTCAATGAGGTAACGTTGGGATACGCGTAAGGCATACAGATGACCTGCTCAATAGGCGCAGAGAAAAAACATGGATAGATTATGAAAGCCAAAACGCTTTGTCGTCGCCCCAGAATTTGGTGGAGCCGGATTATAGCCGACCTAATAAAATGACAAACGCTTAATACATTTAAATTAAAAATATAGAAATATTGTTTACTTTATTATATTATTCAAGTCAAACCTCGATGTCTTTTACGGAGACCATTGTGAATTTTAGGAGTTTGGAAATGTATAGTGGATTTAATCCCAACAAAAAAAAAACACTTGATAATTTAGAAGTTTTGGAATTACCAACTCTTTAATCCTTACTTCCTTACTAATATTATAAATGCGAAAGTAACTCTGTCTGTCTGTCGCTCTTTCACGCCAAAACTACTGAACCGATCTAAATGAAATTTGGTACACAGATAGTCTAGAGCCTGATAAAGGACATATGCTACTTTTTAATGCAAAAAAGGGTTGTAAAGGGGGATAAAAGTAGTAAGGAATTATCGCCATTTTTAAAGCCAAAAGCTTGACACTTATTTTTAGACTATTGATTAGTTATAAATAAACATGATATTAAAATTTCGTAAAAAATTTACCCTTAAGGGTAAAATAAAAATGGGGATGAAAAACTTTAGAGAAGTAACATTTTACGCGGGCGAAGCCGCGGGCAGAAGCTAGTTCTAGATAAAACTAGAATATTGTCAGATAATTCGATTATAAAAATGTGGCTACCATTTATAGGTTTTATTAGAATATTAAGTTTTTAAGAGAGATTTCATGAAATATTCTCAAAAGTTTCATATTATTATACAAAATTGAGAGAATACTCAAATATAAATTTTGATTAACGTGATTGGATTTTTATATTCTTATAATTAAAATTTCATATGATAATATAATATTAAAACTACGTTGACCAACTGTAAGATCCCGCAACTCATCAATTTAATAGAAAAGTTTTTTTTATGAGCTGTACTGTATCTATCCCACTAGTCAGGTCACGTAAGCTAAGGAATCGACAACGATGGCACGCTTAATTGCCGGTCAGTGGGGATTACAGTAGGTTACGTGGCCGCACATCCAGGCTTCTATAGCCCTAAACGACTTCGGCGGGTTCTGACTACGCCATAGCCAAGTTTATGTAAAAGGTTCTTAAATATATTGGAATGTATATTATTATTAATAAATAAAAGAATAAGAAACAGAAATCAACTTTATTTAAAAAATAACTATAAAAATCTGTTAAAAATTCAAAAAAACGCTCGGGATATTAAAATTCATAATATTAATAATTTTATTAAAACCAAATAGGCAATTTTATCACATTTTTCTACCATATATATATGAAAAAAAATATTTGCTTCTACTTCCTACTTCATAT
Source organism: Lymantria monacha (assembly GCA_905163515.2). Lineage (NCBI taxonomy): Eukaryota > Metazoa > Arthropoda > Insecta > Lepidoptera > Erebidae > Lymantria > Lymantria monacha. Next base: position 24,894,481 of record LR991082.1, read on the forward strand.
AAAATATCACAGTAGGTACCTAGTTATATTACCGCGAACCGCATATTTTGTTTACAATCTCGTACAGTCATGTGGTTAACTCGTCTGTGTATAAGCACTTTAACCTACTTCTTGCAAATGGAATAAATAACTGACGCAGGATATTTATCATATTATCGTTTTCCTTTACTTTAGTATAAACTGCTTCATTGAACTATTGAAATGAACATGTGGTGGTTTAACATGTGTTTCTTTCTTCTAATTAGAGTTCGAAACTATAGCCCATAAGTGGGATTATCATCATCTCATCATCTCAGCTTATATACGTCCCAATGTTAGGCTCGAGCCTCCTCAAACGTTAGGAAAATTAACCTACTACATCGCGCTGGTTAGACGTGTTGGCATAGAGTTTCGTTTCAAGTTTGCCCTCTATTGCATAGATGTAATATGTATTTTATATCCCTTAGTCGCCTCTTATGATCACCTATGGGTAAGATAGAGGATGGTGAATTGTATTCTTACTCAGTCACCACACGGAGAAGTGGGATTATATCAAATAGATTTATTAAAATCATCTGATATGAGTGAAAATTTTATATTTTGATGCAATTAATGCCTTTATGGAAATCCAATTGAAATTGATCCGCATGTTTCCCATGGTTATTTTAAGAATCGATTAAGTGATATAACTTTATTGTATATATGGACTCGTCGTAAATATATTGCTGATGAAAGGACAGCAGCACCTTCCCGGGGCACTTGTAATATTAATTAGAATTACCAACCCGGTGCCTAACTGGTCAATTATGATATTATCCTCCCTCAAGGAGAAATATGTCCACCTGTATATTTTGATATTGATCAATTAAATGATTTAGTGTACTGATATTGTAAATTTAAAATTTAATTTTATGAAAAAAATTCGTAATAATAACATTTTAATATAAAGACAATTGTTTAATATACGTATCCTCAATTTTATTACAAAATTAGATGTTTTTATTCCGTGTGGTGACGGATTAAGAACACAATTCACCACCCAAGGGGTGGTCTTACCCGTGGGTGATCGTGAGAGATGACTAAGGGATATAAAACGCATATAACATATTTGCGAGAGAAGGAAAACTCGAAACTAAACCCTATACTAACACGTCTGATCAGCTCGATATAGTAGGTTAGTTTCCCTCCCATTGCGGAGGAGTCTCGAGCCCAACAGTGGGGCATATATGAACTGAGATGATGAGATATTTTTTACATTATTTTGGAAGTATGGATGAAAATTTAAGTACCTGTAGTTGGAAATGTACATATAGGCATATGTAAGATTAAAAACTAGTCGATATCTACGTCTGATGTTAATCAGTATTTGTAAGCATTTTTGTAACTACTCAGCGGAGACATCTCGACACTTGTGATGGATGTGAAACGAATAGGCTCTCAGCGATAAGTATATTGCTCTATCAAAACATCTCGAGGGAGGTTGTGCAATCGCCCAGAAATATTGCTGAAAAGTCAAACCATTAAGTCTTGCTGAGGTCCTTGATTTTTGTCCTTAATTTTGCGGCTTTCTCATCTCTGATTTACTTTATTTGTGAATTGAGATAAATACACAATAGGACACTTATTTCAGGTATGTTTTTACGTATGCTTTTATTTTAGCATCATGGTTATATTTAAGCTAGTTGCCGGTAGGGTTATAGCAAGCGTGAAGTAATATGAAATTTGTACAGATAACATAGGCTCTTTTAGTTTTCGAGATTTAATATAAAAATAAATAAGCCTATGTATTTTATTAAGAAAAAATTAAATAAAAACATAGAATTTTTTATCCTAGTATTGTTCCTTTGGGATAATTTTGTGATAAAATTTTATATTGCATATTGGTCACTTTTACGCGGGCGAAGCTGCGGGCAAAAGCTAGTTAATAATGAATAATAATAACAGTTAAAATTATTGAAAGGAGAATGAGGATGGTGTCCGATGGTTTACTGTGTGAGACACAAGGAGGTTTCAGGAGTGGAAGGGGATGCATGGATCAAGTGTTCTCTCTGCGCAACATTGTGGAGAAGCATCTGGCTCTAGGTCAGAGGGTTTTCTGCAGTTTTGTGGATCTGGAGAGAGCATTTGACACGGTTGTACGAAAGGAACTTTGGGACATTTTACCGGAGTATGGTATTAGCGGTAAACTGCTACAGGCTGTGCAGTCCAGTTACATGGGCTGTAGAGCCTGTGTGCGGCTGGATGATGGAATGTCGCCTTGGTTTGACGTCAATATCGGCGTTAAGCAGGGGTGCGTTCTGTCAGCCAGGCTGTTTATCATATATCTGGATAAATGTCTCCAAAGGTTGAACGATATGAATGTGGGAGTCCAGATGGGCGACTCAGTGGTCACTGCTCTGCTTTATGCAGATGATGCAGTCCTGCTGGCACAGTTAGCGACTGACCTGCAGACCCTAGTCGACACAATGACAGAAGATTGTAAGACAGAAGATTGTAACGCGTAGACCACGCGTGAATGTGAGCAAAACCAAAATAATGGTCTTTGAAAGAGATAAAACCAGAACAGATGTAAGAGTAACAATAGGTAATGATGTACTAGAGCAAGTGGATGAATTTGTATATCTTGGATGTGGATTTAGCCGAGATGGAAGGTACACCACTGATATAGAGCGAAGAGTGAATGCGGGAAATAGAGTGAACGGAGCGTTGGGGCAACTTCTCGGCAGCCACCACCTCAGCCAGAAGGCACGTGTAGCAATACATAACGCAGTGCTTGTCCCAACATTACTGTATGGAAGCGAGAGTTGGGTATGCAGAAAAGAGTATGATAGTAAAATTAATGCGGTCGAAATGCGATCTCTGCGGAAAATCTGTGGAGTTAGTCTGACCGACCGCATTCGTAACGACGACGTAAGAGAGCGAGTAGGTATGAAAGAGAGTATTGGTGTAAAGATGCGAAAGGGAATGCTCCGATGGTTCGGACATGTGGAAAGAATGCCGAACGAACGCCTGGTTAAGAAGATATACAATGCGAAAGTGGAAGGATGTAGGTACCGAGGGAGACCAAGACTAACCTACCTAGACCAGATCGGTCATGTACTGAAGGAAGGTGGAGTCATGAGTCTCCGAAACCGGCGAGCGTGTATGAAGAGAATTATGAATGTTGAGGAAGCCAGTGAAGTATGCAGAGATAGAGTTCTCTGGCATTCTGTTCTCTCTGCCTACCCTGCAAGGGATATGGCGTGATGATATGTATGTATGTATTATGTAATAATAACAGTCAAATCAAAATTACGTTTTTCATTATAACGTTTAGCTTGTTTAATTAACAAGCTAATAGAATAAATTGTAAGAAATTTTCTCTATTTCTTTTATCACATAACTATTTTATTTTATCGAAACATAAATATACAAATTCAAATAACTATTTTAGGCACTATTTTCCCAATATGGCGGCGTAACAGAACACATCAAATCTTTCAAAAAATTGCCAATAAATAAAACTCATGGAAAGCTTTTCAAGTAATTCCATTTTGAACGCTAACACTTTTTGTACTTAGATATGAATACTGGAAGGTATTCGAAACGAGATAACAAAAACGAGAAACAGATTTAAAATTAGTTAAAGTCTATAAATATATATTTATTTATTATCTAGCAACAGTATCTATTTAAAATTTAGAGTTTGATTAGAAATGTAACATTTTACTTACAAGGGAAATTTGTAAATAGCATCGGGTATTATATCCCAAACAAAATAAAGGAATCATTTTATCCGTATATGTTCAATGAGCAGTTAGCAACCAATCGCTTAATAATACCTATGTATCAAGAATGTGAGCCACTTACCGTTAACTAAGCGCAGTTGCATAGTTCGACCCCTTCGATTCGATTTTATATAAGAATTTTCTTGAAATCCCTCAAAATTACAGTTGCATAGTACCATTTAAATATTTTAAAACTGTTAAATATAAATTGATTTAAAATCTATAAATCAATATTTACTCAATTTTATTGCAGCGCTTTTCATATTTATTTAGATTTAAAAAATGATAATAAAAATGGTTACATTTTTTATATTAATCTTTTCAATTCGATGTACATACTCTAATCAATGTTTATCTATCTGTTACATTGAATACTCAAAAACTACTAAAAGTATTTCAATGAAATTTTCTTTACCTATTATGTTCTTTCTTAAAGTATGACCTCATATGTATTATCTCAGTTTGACTCAAATAGCTTCATATTTTGATTCTCCTATTACAGAAAGTTACATAGAAAGTAGAGGGCATTAACAAATACTTAGTTCAATGAGCACAAGTGAGCTACACCGATTGTAGCAGCGGGATGCCATTAGAGTGAAGGTTATTAAATTTTTCCTAAAATAGTAAGTTTCAAATTCCACTAAATAGAAGCTGTAAATATAGTCAGTAGTATATATAATTTTCCATTTATTTTATTATTATTTCTGTAAATGTGAAACTATATTATTATATAATACATTATTTACACCTACACATACACACCTACACATACAGAAGGAAACCACTCAATACAAATATTTAATCAATACCTTGCGGTTAACATCTAAATTATCTATAGAGTAGAGACGACGAGGCAAGTTTGAAAATAGATGTATAGAAAAGGGCCTTCCAATCGATCTTCCTCCCTGCCCTTTAAGTCATGGATTAAACTAAGCAACTTTACATAGAGTCATTAATGGGCATTATGGGTTAACCCTTAGTAAATCGTGGATAAAGTTGATGCAATTAATGAGGATTGTAAAGTGACATTTGGTTTAAAGTAATATGTATCTCTGAACTTATGTACGTATTTATTACGAATTAAATCTGGCCCACTCACTTTGTTAATTGAAAAATAAAATAATATTTTAAAATTTAAAATATTATTAAAGTAGTGTAGGTTTTCAATACTGATAATGTGTCAATAAACTCTCCACATCTAAAACAAGAAGATGCCATTGTTTTATACCGACCAATATATGTCCTACTGCTTGGCTCGATCCTCCTCCGAAATAGAATAGAAATTGAGTTACTATACCACGCTGAGAGGATGCCTGCGAAGTTTCTATCATCTTTACTGCTTACTATCTTTGTTTTATGTGTGATAAACAGCTATCAAAGGCAAAATTTATGTTTAAAGATTTTACCTTAAAGCCTCTACTAACGCTAAGTCATCATAATGACTAATTTTCCTAGAGAAAGACTTCTCTTTCTCTTACTTAGGCTGAAAAATCGGTACCGTACTATATTAGTGATAAACGATGACGATGTTGTGTAATATTCATAAGTATTTCTGTCCAGTAGCATTAATAAAATAACATAATAATGGCCGTCGCTTAAGAAGCTTACTGAAAGTTATGAGAGAGCTCATGCTACATTATAGCTACTAAATCTGAGAAACTAGAACAGCTTCTTAACTTATCTATAAAACTGTGAGTTGTGGTTTTATGAAACAAATTTTCTACTTCAACTCAGATATTATTCAATGATAGCTTTGCACGCCGTTTTGGACATGATAACCAGGGGCCATCTGATTAGTTCTTCAAACTAAATATTTCTCTAACACTTTTATACTTTAGATAAACAGGTTCATCATTTCTTTTCCCTGCTCTTATCCCAATTACTTGGGGTCGATGCATTATACACTCCTCTCTCTACATATTTCAAAAGTTATTGGCAATAGTTTTATTACCGGCCGCCTGCCTGACATCAACCCTCCTTGGGAATGTAATTGTTGACCAACGGCATAAGGAGATGTTGGCCCAGGTCGATATAAAGCTCTTCGTCGTCTTTTACGACATCCACGAGTAAAGTGAAGGTTGGTAGTATTCGTAGCTGCTACCACACAGCAACAGGTAAACAGATTTTAGATAAACAGGTTATCATAAAAAAGTAAATAAATACTTATCACTTTTAAATTAGGCCATATTGGACATAGATTTTAATTTTAAATATGACCGTATTGGAATAGTAGCAATAGAATTTAGTATATTTGTAAGGGATAAAAATAATAAGCGCCTTAGTATACTGGAACAATATTCTGTCGAAAGTCTAGTATTATTATTTGTCTAATATACGGGTAGTTATTCTAAAAATATTTATGGAAATATCAGTGTGATTCAAACACTGAAAACCATCATCTATCAACGTATAATTTACAATGCAACCCATTATATGTCAAAACGTGGCGACTACACAGAGTTAAGGCGCCATTATGTAATCGTGTCACGCTGTAGGGGATCTGACACCCATTGGGTCACTGAAGTTGAAATTACAACACTTGTAATTTATTTACTATCTCAAAAAATATTTAATAGTTACATATAATATAGCTGCCACTTTTGAATTGATATTCAATATTATTTAGTTTTTAATTAAACTCTGTTATTTCTAAATAAAGTAATATATATATATATAGGGCGGCAGGGGACCGCTCCCGAAAACAAAGACAGGTAACCCTACTAGTCCTGCTTGTAATAATATATAATAATATATAATATAATTCATTTATTCGAGTAACCAAGACTCATTGTGTTAGTATACTTAAAACTATGTTACAATACATTACTAATAAAATAAAAGAAAATACATAACTAACAACTTAAATTTTACTCCACATCACCGCAATGGTATCCCATGAGATAAAGCACTGCAGTGATTCATATAAATACAATCCATACGCCTAGCGATCATATTTAGGACATTGTTGGGGCTGCCCCGTACCCTGGACACCAGAGAACCACACCGCTTGCGTATTGTAGTGTAAAAGCAATTTACTCTTGTATCTGCGAACATTCCCGATGCGCTACAAAAGCGGGGCAGCCCGATCAGAATCCCAAATGCATTGTTATATTGAACACAAAGGGCGCTGTACGACTTCAGCGTATATCTGGCCTACAAATTACACGTGTAAAAATTTGTACAGTATGCTCTGAAGAGAGTTATTTTGATTGAAGCGGAGCAACGTGCAAACCTGTGGGCCAGCATATTCGCCCTTACGGACAGCGCCCTTCGCTCCCGTTCAATATCGAGGTCATCATTGAGGTCGGGGGTTAATATGGGCAAAAAAAAATTGGTTCGGATGATTTTTTTTTTATATATATACTAGCTGACACGACAGACATCGTCCTGCCCGGAAAAGCTTTAAGAGAAATGCTGACAGAAGCCCCACCTACCGGATCCAATAGCAAATCTTAATCTTTCTCGAATCCTCTCGAACACACACAATAAAAAAGCATTTAAATCGGTCCAGCCGTTTAGGAGGAGTTCACTGTCAACATACGTACAGAAGAATTATATATATAAAGATATATTGCCTAATGTATATGTAATATGTATAAATAAAGCAGCTTTAATTTAAATACGTTTTAAATAAATATTCACAGAATTATAACTGCACAAATTTACGTTGTACTTTTTCTTTGACTTATATTCTTATTCTCGAAATGTACCTAATAATTTATAACGACTTTTAAGTCCGATCTAATAAAATCTCAGACTCCATATTGCTAATAAGAATTTTAGAGATCGTACGCATACTACTCCGCTTTTAGGACGAGGAGGTCTTTAAAAAAATCACGCTGCAACAAAATTGAATCTTGGCAGCTTATATTCGATTTTCATCGAAATCGATAATTGTAAAAAAATGTATGGAGTACTTATATGTAATTTACTTAAGTAATCTATCAAAAAAGTAATGTTTGAATGGTTTTCTTTTCATTTTAATTAATATTAGTAAATATAGAAATATTTTACTTGCTTCATAATTAATTAATTATAATAAATACGGCTCATATAACTTACATTTTTGGATGAATCAACTAGTAATTTAATTACTCTATTAGATCAAGAAAAAAGTATGACAGCTGCCAGAGTAAATATTTGAGAAACAAAACAATTCTGGATTCAGTATCACAACATGTGTGGTATTGATTAAATAAAGCTGAGATGTTATAACGGTATAACCACTTCTCTAACGTTGACCACGACAGATGACATGCAATCTCGTAATTGTTTGTCTCTATCTTGGTCTAGTTTAGATGATTGACACTTTAATAGATAAGCTATTTCTGAGGTAGCCATTAGAATAATAATAAAGGTCAGTTCATTGATTAATATTTTTAATAATTCTATATGTTTTAAAACATAAACGTGCCATCGTCGAACATGATGTTTAAATTCAATTTACGTCCACGTGTCTTTTTTAAGCTCATATCTCATCTTAGGCCCCACAAATGTCCCACTACTGGGCTCGGGCCTCCTCCATAATGGAAGGGAAATTAATCTATTATACCTCGCTAGTCAGATGTGTTGAGTTAGGGTTTTATTTGAGTTTTCCTTCTCTTGTACAGATGCCAAATGCCTATTATATTTCATAATCGTCTTTTACGATACCCACGGGCAAAAGCTCTCTTTTGCCCGTTTGGTAAACTGTATTCTTACTCCGTAACCACACGGATTTATTTTAAGATCATATATTTGACCACTAAATAGCATATGCTTGCTCCTTATCAGGTGGGATTAAATAATATAGAGAACGTAGAGCAATAATGTGCTACTTACGATGATAAAAAGTAAGAAAAAATATTTTGGATGCAATTCGGAATAAAATTGGGTTTAATACAAAGAAAAAAAAGTTTGAAAAATTTTGAAGTAACGTACACACCGCTTTTTATTTTAGCAGTTACGTAAAGCTGCGTTAGTTCTACACCTGATCACATTTTTCCATGGATTTTCTATTGCATTGGCTCGTTTAACGCACATGGAAGTGTCATCTATTTTGTTCCGCACAGATGGCAAGACACCGTTGACGCTGACTGTCGTAAATTATTAATATATCATTAAATATGTAATTGACAAATTTTAATACAAAATTTATGCATAGGGAGTTTTATGAACGTTAATTGAAGGCGCAGTCGCCGGCCTGAGCACAAGTCCGCCACCTGCAGGGAAATTGATCGCACGATCATTAGCTTAATTTTCTGACGCATCATTCTCTCAACTCATGTACTTGCCACTATTGGCCTTAAGCCTTCTCTATAATAGAAGGGTAGTTGACTAACGATATCACGGCGATCAATTGGTCCCAAGGTTTAATTTCAAGTCTTCCTTCTCTTACACAGATGTTATATGCATATTATATCGCTTCGTCGTATTTTATGACATCCACGGACAGAAATTGTATTTTTACTCTGTCACCACACAGTTGAATTTTTTTTTGTTTTAATTATTCTAGTTAGAAAAATGGTCCCTTGTTTTCTTTTATATAAAGTCTTACTAATATAATAATGCGAAAGTAACTCTGTCTGTCTGTCTATCGCTCTTTCACGCCTAAACTACTGAACTAATTCTTAATAAAATTTGGTACACGGATAGTCTAGAGCCTGATAAAGGGCATAAGCTACTTTTTAATGCAAAAAAGGGTTGTAAAGTGGGATGAAAAGTTGTAAGGAAGTATCGTCATTTTTAAAGCCAGAAGCTTGAAACTTATTTTTAGGCTATTGATTAGATATAAATAAATATGACATTAAAGTTTTGTAAAAAAATTACCCTTAAGGGTAAAATAAAAATAGGGAATGAAAAACTTTAGGAAAGTAACCTTTTATGTGGGCGAAGCCACGGGCAAAAGCTATTATAACATAAATGGAATAACAGTACATAAACTACGAATATTCCCAATCTAATGTATTACACACAGTAGTGTTTGTGTAGTTGTAGGCACATACATGCACTCGCATACAGACACTCACGCACACACTGCACCACGGAGCAAATACAAAGAGGAGACGGCCTAAGTAACTGTGCACTATGATTCTCAAGTAGGCCCTGACGTCATCACGTTAACATCAATAGTAGGCGTGGCCTATTAGTCTTCTGTCGTCGCTGACGGTGTTCGTACGGTGCATAAAATTATATTTTTGGTGTATTTTTATGTTATTACGAAGAAAACCATGAAGTGTTGTGTTTTATCATGTAAAAACTACTCCAATAAACGTAGAGATGCTATGGAAAGAATCACATTCCATTTGTAAGTATATTTATTCATAATTTATCAAAATAATTTCTAGAAAGTTCTTTTGACGGTATCATGTTCAGAAATAATTTTACTCAACGTTAGATGGCACCACTTTGCGTAATAGGACCTAGAACAACAAAAGCACATACAGTTCAAACATTTAAGATTATTGTAATAACTAATAACCATGAGTATTAAAATTTATACCCAAAGCCTTTTACCTCAACAAAAATATGAGTTTTATATGTAGTTAATAATTATTTTGTAAGCAATACGCCAGCTGTCGTTAACTATGAAGAACTATAAAAGTGTCAAAAATCCAGGGTCGTAATTAGAATATTAATTATATTCTATATATAACATTCGGATTTTTCATCAAAGAAAAATATTTTTTACACTACTTTAAATGAACCTATTATAATTAAACTGTAAATTTTGTATGTTTTAGAATACCGTCCAATGACGGTGTTAGAAGCAATGGATTTCAAAAATTAATAGAAAAACTGGACTCCTACGAAATATACAAAGATTTGTTCTTCTCATTTTAACAAAGAAGATTTAAAGGACTGTATTGCAGCCAATAGAAACCACTTCGAACAAGCTTTTTATATTTTAAATTGTTTTATATTTATGTATTAAACTAACACTGTAAAAGTCATAAATATTTTTTGCAATAGAAAAAGGTTTTTCTTTGTTACAGTATTTAGGGCAAGACTAAGTATAGCTCAAGAAACATATGATGCAAAAGAGTATTTCATTTTTATTATTGGAACCAATGTCACCCTTTCTCCTTTATTTATTAATAATGTAATTGCACTCGATGCAATTTCTTGATAAGATTAAAGAGGTTGAGCACGTCACAAAAATACTCAAAATGGTGGTGGCGTCGAAGGTCTTCAAGTTATCTTTGGAATGGCAAAGTTTTAGATGGCCCGTGCGTCAATCAAACGGTTGCTACCATAGGGGGCTGGTCTGCTCGCTTGAAATACTCTTTTACATGTATTGTTCATTGACACCATTGTTGCATTATCAATTTTATAAAGCCTTATTTTAATAGAGTGGTTTGATTCTTTTTTTATATGGAAAAGACAAAAAGGAAGGAAATAATACCGTGTAACTAACATATTTACTAAAAGTCCAACTACTTTCATTCGATAATTTGTTAGAAACCCAAACAAATAATTGTATTATTTGGTCGTATGGAAAGGACACAAATATGAAGAAAAAAAGGTTTCTAAACTTCTGAGTTTATCAGAATGACAGTAAAGAAAAGATGGATTTTTCATAAAATATTAACATTATGAACACTGCTGACAAGCCTTATAAAGAAATTTTCGGTTAAAGACAGTAGTCATACAGCTATTCGCTATGCAGAATTATTTGATTATAAACATTTGTATTTGAATAGAGCAAACAGCTAATAAGATTTGTTTCTATCTTTGAAATAAAAAAAAAATAGCACTCCTTGATATAGGTAAATTCTGAGTACGTCCCTGTTACACCATACACTTACTGACATCTAATGCAAGATAGCTCAACTGCATACAATATACGAAATTAGTAGTTGTGCTAATAGCCGGTAGATGGACATAAAGGAGGGAGTGAGACAAGTACTATTACTTGTCTCACTTTCTCCATTAGCAGCGTCCCCCTCACCCCCTGTAAATGACACGCATTGTTTCATAGAAAATATTCATTACAACAGCTCCTCTTTGTATTTGCTCCGTGCACTGCACACACCCACAGACAGATACACACGCATACACTCAAATAGTTCTAATACCCACCATACAAGTGCTTACACATGTTCTTATTGACCCCCAGTTCAATTGTGGTTATATATATAATATGGTTCGCATGGATTTCCTGGTGACTTGTATTACAGGTAGTCTTTTTACCTACCACAAGCACCAGCGAGCCATAATCATATATGTAAATTTAGAATAAGTGTTATTGTGTACTATAAAGTGTTATGGTGAGAAATAAATCAATTTATTATTATTATTATTACCATTAACTTGGGAATACTTGTAGCTATTATGAGGTGATTATTAAATCACCAACATGATGTAATAATACAATGAAATAAAAATATTATGATTTTATTAAGATGTATATAAAAAAGAAATACGAACGACCCAGATTTGGGGCTATTTGTGAATCAAGTAAGTAATTATCGTGCCCTTTTTTGACAGGCTATTATCTCGCTATACCTCAAAACGTCCGGACCGGCAACAATATTTCACTGAATTATTTAAAAATAAAAATAAATACACTGAAATTAACTGCTATGGTGTGCAGACGTATAAATTTGATTTCAATTCCCAATTTATAAACTACTAGCTTCTGTCCGCGGCTTTGCCTGCGTAAAAAGTTACTTTCCTAAAGTTGAACTGTAATCGCAAGGGAGCATTACCGGGATAAAAGTATCCTATATGTTAACCTAGGAAATGCTTTCAAAGGAAACAAATGTAAGTGATTTTACTGCGATAAGAGAAAATTGGAAAATATAGAAAATAACAAAACAAAATTTATAGTTAACTTATTTATATAGAATTAAAATTAAATATAAGGTGAGATATCATAAAAAATTATAACAAAAGATGACCGCAGGAATTATGCGTCTGAGCTGCGAGGCTCAGACCAGCTGGTACCTCGCAAAGCTACTGACAGCAGCCGGTCAACATTATGTCATTTTTATTTATATCTAATCAAAAGCAAAAAAAAAAAATGTTTTGTCAATCTAGCTACTAAAATAATCAAATTCCATATAAACTTTCATCCCCTATTTTTATTTTACCCTTTTAAGGGAATTTTTTTTTTCAAAATTTTAATGTCATATTAATATCTAATCGACAGCCTAAAAATAAGTTTCAAGCTTCTTGCTATAAAATAATGATACTTCCTTACAACTTTTCATCTCCTTTTACAAACCTTTTTTGCATTAAAAAGTAGCCTATGTCCTTTGTCAGGTTCTAGACTATCCATGTACCAAATTTCATTTAGATCGGTTCAGTAGTTTTAGCGTGAAAGAGCGACAAACAGACAGAGTTACTTTCGTATTTATAATATTAGTAAAGAAGGAAGGATAGAGAGTAGCCTTCCTGTTATTAAATATTGCTACCATAAATGACCAAATTTACATTAGTGTCAGTTTCACAGGTGACTATTTAACCTGTAGTTGGTAACGCAATCAGTACGAGCCGACACCTCATCCAGTTGAACCACGCCATGCATACTGATCAGTTCGTACCTACTGCATAGTCGGGCTAATCAACTTCGCAATTTCCCTAATGAAAACACACAACTTGCACAGTTTGTTGGTATTCCACTGCAGCATACTGCAAATTTGCGAACTATCTATAAACTTAATTTTGATATTAGGAACAAACTTCAACTGGTTTTATTGAATTTTGAAAGCTAATTAGTATCCAGAATGTAGTAGAGATAACTAGAATAGGGAATCCATTCCAAACCATTTGGACCAATTAAACTATAAAGGTTTATGTACCCAGCACATAATGATTTCTAATGTTTACGCGAGTATTACACATTTGAAATAAAACTACTTTACGGATTCTATCGCGTTTGTATTTGATTTTTAATTTCCCGACGTTTCGAACACTTTACAGTGATCATGTTCACGGGAGGACCAAGTTGTTTTACGTCCAAAAGTCATCGTTATTACAGAAACACTTTTAATAACTGATACCCTGCACAGCTATCAGTATCAAGTCTTTACGTTTTACCTCATCATCATCCGTGTGTAATTGATTTTTTTATTTCATAAACGAGTTTCATAGAAATCAGAATAGACATTTAATTACATAGAATCATCTTAAGATATCTAATTGTCAATATTTATACGTTTTTCTTTTCCATAGAATCAGTTTTATACAAAACTTGTCAAACGCTTGATAAACAAAATATTATAAAATATTTTACTTACAATTATACCCTATTCTATCTCTCTAATAGCTCGTGAACGTCCACTGCTGAGGATAAGTCTCTTCGATATGGGTTTCCTGCCAATAGGCGTATTGGCGGACGCATTTAAGGGGCGCGTCCCTAAGAAACGCGCGAATAGCCACTTACGGTTTTAAATATATTTAAAAATTTACTGCATTGAATGATACTAAAAAAATATCTCAAATGCTTAACAAATGACTCTATTGAAACACAGTATCATAATTTTAAGATAATTCTTAACATTCGAGAAAAAAATTCGTCAACATTGATCAAAAATATCGAAATCGACCTTTGCTATTATAACTATCTAGGCCATTCCGTTGATATATTTGTAAATATTTTCAATTGAATCGTGAGACGAAAGTAAGGATAATACATTCACCATTCAAGTTTTTTATTAATCTAAAACAAAAAATTATAAAATAATCCTAAAATCCGTTGATTTTTTAGCCGAAATCGTCCATACATTTTACTATGAAACAAAAACGTTCTGTAATGAGCATTATAATAAAATACGTCCAAAGTAAAATAATCAGTGCCGTCTCAGTATCCAAGGTGAGAGCACGTCCGTTAGTTGTTCGAGTCGAGCTCCATAGCTTCGCGATAATTTCTTTAGGGTGTGTTGCGAGTGTCAGCGTCGAACACGGCTGCTAATTTATATTCTTCGAGCAAAGAAAAGATCAAGGTACATAATATATATGCAAATTTAATTATGTATTTTTGTAAACCGAATTAATTGTCAAACACTATGCAAGTACTTATCGTAATCGTATCGAAGTCATATTTCAGGTAGATGTGGCGAAACCACAAGAAAATTAATAATATAAAATAAAAAAATAAAGTCAAATTCAAAATAAAGTAGTAAGTATAGTTATGCAGTAAATTATTCATTTTTTACTGACAAAAATGATCAAAATGGAGTTGCAAGCTTATATGGAACTATTGTTTTTAATGTTAGAGATTTCAAAATTCGCAAAATTTTTATACATTTGAATATATGGACTTAAATTGTATTGTGCAAACACAGCAATCAGGCATTCGATAGCTGAATATTATTTTGAAATAATCACATTTTTAAGTAACCTGCACTACGAATGTTTTCAATGAAATAAACTGGAGCGTTAGTGTGCACCGTCTGAGCAATTCTACAGTATGACGTTGTCGCTCTTCTCTCTAAGTATTTTGTTCTGTGTATAATACCCAGAAAGCATACACTCTGAGACTCCACCTCCACTCTGACCCCATCTTTTGCTGCCGGCTACTCAGTGCAGGCTTAGCGATGCGACAAGCTTATGCCTAATACATTGCGTGTTTTCTGTGACACTGTGAAGATTCTACTAATACAAGCGTGTAATAAATATGTAACTAATGCAAGCACCGGCAATTAGATTTATTTGTTTCCAGGGTGCGTGTATTATATGCTGACGACACGCTCGTCACAGCCCGAGGCAGGACACTCGAAGAGGCGGCGAGCCTGGCCACTCTCGGCACCGAGGAGATGGTCAGGCGAATCGAGGCGCTGGGGCTCAGGGTGGCCCTAAACAAGACGGAGGCCCTACTATTCCATGGGCCCCGTGTGAGGCTGCCTATCGGCGCCTCGTTAGTCGTCAACTCCATCCACATCAGTATCCAGGCCCATATGAGGTACTTGGGTCTGGTGCTCGACGGGCGATGGTGGTTCCGGGAGCATTTTCGCCAAATTGCTCCCCGGCTGGTCGGCGCGGCGTCCGCCCTTTCTCGGCTCATGCCGAATGTGGGCGGACCCAGTTTCGAGGGCCGACGGCTGTATGCGGGGGTGATCCGCTCAATGGCCATGTACGGCGCACCCGTGTGGGCGAGGGCTCTGAACGCCCAGCTCAGGGCGGTGCTGTGGAGGCCACAGCGAGCCATGGCGGTCAGAGCCATTCGCGGGTACCGCACGGTGTCGACAGAGGCGGCGTGCCTATTGGCCGGGACACCCCCGTGGGACCTAGAGGCGGAGATGCTCTCCGACCTCTACCGGCGGGTTACCTCAATGCGCGAAGAGGGTGGCTCCCCATCGTTTAACGAGATAGCCACCTGGCGCGAGGACGCCCGCCGAGAAGTCATCGCCCGTTGGGCTACGCGGTTGGAGAGGCCTAGACACGGTGTCATTACCGTTGAGGCCCTCCGGCCCGTACTGATGGAATGGATGGAGCGGCGGCACGGGGTCCTCACCTTCCGACTGGTGCAGGTGTTAACGGGGCACGGGTGTTTCGGGAAATACCTGCACACGGTCGTGCACAGGGAATGGACTCCGGGCTGCCATCATTGCAGTAGTGACGAGGACACGGCGCAACATACGCTCGAGGAATGCTCGGGCTGGGACGGGCAGCGCTGCGACCTCGTCGCTATTATCGGTGCCGACCTGACGCTGCCGGCTGTCGCGAGGGCGATGGTCGACAGCGTCAGGAATTGGGACGCGGTCGCCGCCTTCTGCGAGGCTGTCATCTCGCAGAAGGAGGCGGCGGAACGGGACCGGGAGGATTCCCGTGACCCGGGCCGCCGCCCGCGGCCGGGGCGGCGCAGGCGCGAATACCTGCCTGATGCCGCCCTAACCGAGGCTTCGGGTGATCGGACCGGGGAATTGTCCGGTCACCCGACGCGAGGCCACCGCGTGAGGACGACGCCTCGACGGCGAAATCTGTCGGGGCGTCAACAGGAGAGGAGCCCGAGAGGGCATACCGCCGAGCGGGCCACCGAAGACAAAGATCGGGTACCGGTGGCCCGCTCGCATGGCGAAGAAGAGGTGCTTGCAGGGTGGGTCAATGGGGTTGCGCGCCGCCTCTTCCGTCACCCCGGACCGATTTGGCGGGGTGCGACGTCATGGCCCACCACAAAAAAAAAAAAAAAAAAAGGGTGCGTGTATTATACTGTGCGATGCGTCTGTGTAATTAGAAAATGTGAATGTGTGTGTTCAATCATAAGTTCCCACGCTCGAGGACTGCAGTCTTAATAGTGATAGGACCACGCTGTTGACAGTTTTCTATCTACAGCCGCGGGCCTGTCCGTCCGGGGTAGTACCACACTCTCGCAAAAGAACAACGTCAGACCGACTGTACGACTGTACCCTTGGTATAGCAAAAGTCCATGGGCAGCAGTGACACTAACCATCAGGTGTGCTGCTTGATTGTTTGCCTCCATAAGCAATAAAAAAAAATGGTTATTATAAGTTTACCATTAGTGTTAATGTCTGTGTAGAGAGAATGGTGTCTTGGTGATCATTCAGCTGGCTTTTACAAAGAAGACAACTTCAAGGCGTGGTAACACATTCTATTCTTAATATGTCATATCGCAATAATATATTTTTCAATCAACATATATTGATTGTTAAAACTCATGGGCAATATAAAGGCGACTAAAATATTACCCATAATGCTTATAGTCGACACTATACAGCATATCACATGACTGAAATAAATATGAATTTATTTACGTCATAATAATTTGCTATAACTCATTTAGTTTTCAAGAAAACCAAATTACACAGTTATGATATAAGAAAGGCAGAAATAAAATAAGAAAATGATGCTACTATGTCACACATTTGAGATAGTAAGATCTATTTCCCTTATTTGTTGGCAATCAAATCATAAATTACATTCGAACAACATTTCGCCATAAAGGCACCCATAAATCCAAGAGAAACACAAATGTGTTTGTTTGCCTAACATATATCCCGATATTATTAAAAACGCTGGCATTCGAGTATAATAAAGAATAATAGGCCCTTTACAAATAGTTGAAGGCAATGTTTCCCAATTTTGTAGCACCTGCGTACATACAATGCGTATTTTCACTTTCTCTTATTCCATTGCAATAATTTAAATATACTGTGTATTATAAATGTATGAGTATAGTAAGCTATCCATATGGTGACGGAGTAAAATAAAATTCTTCTATCTTGCCCATGACTGTCGAAAAGACGACGAAGAATATAATATCCACATAATAATATCTAAACAGCTGAGTGATAGCGGCTTCGAATACTATCAATCCTTACTATGCTCGTGGATGTCGTAAAAGACGACTAAGAGCCTTATAACGACCTAGGCCAACTCTATCTGATGCTGCTTGGTCAACAATTACATTCCCAAGGAGGGTGGACGTCTGGCTGGCGGCCGGTCATAAAATTATTGCCAATAACTTCTACAATATGTACTATAAAAGAAGAATACATATTGTATCGACCCCAAGTAATTGGGATAAGAGTAGGAGAATGAATAATATCTAAATAAGAAAACAAAATCATCTCATTATAATCTCAGCTCATATATGAAGGAAATTGACCTACTATACCACGCTAGTCAGACGTGTTAAAAAAGGGATTTGTTTCAAGTTTTCCTTCTCTTAGAAAATAGAATGACACACACCCACTGAGTGAATTGACGACATTATGTAAATCGTGAGAACCGTTACGTGCAGGTTTGTTGCGTGCAAGTGTTTTCTAAATGGCAATCTTGTGGGGCCTTTGTTCAATAGTGAAGGTCGATAGGCTCATAGATTAACTGGATATAATATATTTGAAAAAAAAACTATATTGCACTTTTATTATTAAACCAGTTTAAATTACATAAAAAAGTACTTTAAAAATACTCGGAATATATTGCAATTTAAGCGTCGCGTGAGAGATTCAGTTGGAAAGAGAAACATGGCATCGTACTCATTTCCTTTGCCTCAGCAATGAGCAGTATCTCGACCTAAAATGACGATATTAATAATTTATTATGAACATATTTTTTGCAATGCAAACATATTATATGAAAACGGTATAATTTATTTGACAGCTGAGCTCTCGCTATTGAGTGTCTAACTTTACATGAACAGTCCATTTACATCACTCGAAAATTCTGATTCAGTTACGCCCTTAAAAATAAAATTATCCTTCATCATTGGAAGTGACAGAGCACATTAATATTGAGTATCATATAAATAAGAGAGTATCTTACAACTTTGGGCTGATTAATAACATAATATTTATGTATAAATAATCCTTTTACCCACGAGTATGTAATTAAATTCCCCCAAAATGTCTGTTTGTGTTTCATTGGGATTAAAATGATTTAAATTCACGCAATTGGATCTGATTCATAGCCCTCCGTTTGAGATCTGTGAAATTCAACTAGTATACTAGAATGTAGAATTGTATGGATTGGTCCTTATTTTGTGGCCGTAAAAATTATAGAAATATGGATGCCACTATCGCGAGGTATCTCTTTAAAACACGAGATTGAGACTATTTAAAAAAATAGGTGCTTTATTGTATCAACAATGAAAAAAATTAATAATAGTTGTATTTCTTTATCTTTTATTTGACCCTTGCCTATGATCTAGCTATACTTCGCCTTAGTCGTTTCCGATGATGGACGGGTAGCTTGGGGATCCATAATCCACCGTGTGTTTTCTCTCACCTATTAAACAAAACACCAGTACAGCTCCCTTTACTTCGGTGATTCTTTGTTCGGTAACACTAGAATTTCATTGAGATTTCTTAACGTGCACAGACGTTGATTATTATATGTTTATCAGCTAACGTTACTTAATTATAATTTTAATTTCAACCTGATTAATATAACCATATCATAGTCAGTACCATTATTGCCATTACTAATTTACTTTTTGACTTGATTCTCGTGTAACAATGAGAAGAAAACGAAGATATATTAATTTAAAAATCAATACAATTTTGTTTTTTTTTAAGATATATGAGGTTTGATTTTCAATTGCTCGATGTTTTGAACATTTTACAACATTCATGGTGACAGTAGTCCAAGGTGTCTAACGTCCCACAAGTTATCGTTGTTACAGAAATTTATATCTACCCGCTGCATATAAATTACTTTGATACACAATATTATCCAGTACATCACTAATCGGCACTAAAAAATGTCAGTTGGCGTAGTGCATTCAGCAAAATATTCGTCAACTACCCCCGCGTTTGCAGAATATTCTGGTAAATACGTTCCCACATCACATTTCTTCCATTTACGATTAGGCTCAACAGTTTTTTTTTTGGATTGTGAATGTGTTGATGTAACAGTTTCCTGAGTCTATAAATTATCTGGGACAATGTTGGGAATAGAACCTAAAATTACCTCTTCTATTTCCACACTATCAGGATCTTCTGCCTCATGGCTCAGCATATATTCTTCTATTGCTGCCTCAAAATTGTTATCGAAATTGCTAGTTGAGGGCAATTGTTCTTCGCAAATGTTTTCTTCGTCAGACAATTCCACATCTGAATTTTCGGCACAGTCTGGAAGATCTTCCATGAGTGCCTTACTCATGGAAGATCTATCAAAGTCGTATTCTTTGCAATATTCATTACAAAAATCTGTAATATAAGATAAACAAATATCATAATATATTCGATCTTATTACCAAAAAATCAACTAAAGTCACTGACGGTACTCATAAGTCTTCGTACATTTTTATCGTTATATTAGCACTAAAATTTAAAATTATAATCTAAAACAATATCAATTGTAAAGTTAAAACTACAATCTAATATAATAATATAAAACAATAACACTTACCTTGTTTATTCTATTTTTAAATGTTTTCTAAAACAAGAGCAATCCGCAGTTCTCAAATCCGAAACAGGTCGAAAGTTGAAAGTGTCACTTGCTGGCGGTAAATAGGCAAAATTTAAATAAATCACTGTGATTGGCGAGCGTAGTAGTACTCAAAAAGATCGTCAGTGTCGATTAAGTAATGGGCGATCGTATTGTCGAAATAATGGACGGGGAATCACCTGGTACAAATTAGTACCGTCAGATAGGAAAGAGTTAAGGCTCACTTATTCTTATGTTTAGTAAGATAAAGTATAATTAGTAAGATAAGCAAAATAATATTTTTTCAACAGAAAGAAAAATTTAAATAAAATAATAAAAGTAATAAAAAAATATATATCAATAATTGAAAGAGAATTCATGCCATCCAACTGAATAATTGAATATCTTATAGTATGAATGAGTTTTCGTATTCTGGAATGAAATATTCATCAATCATTACGCTGAAGTACTATACAATCGGTATAACTGTTAATGAATGGACAGGTACATGACAAATTGGCATACGAGACAGGTGTGTGAGCCTTGACAAACATGACATGTTACCAAACGAGACAATAAGTTATAATACACAATCTAAGCAGTGTTATAATATATTTTTACGTGTTTTTTACGTACCATAGAGTCTAATAGCCTAATAGTGTTAATTGCATACGTAACCTCGAAGTCGCACATGGTGATATGGAGAAGTCGAATTTGCCTACGAATTAAAATCTAAAATATAAACATTCGTAAAAGAGCAACCCATATAGCATGAATAGGTTGCATCATCAACTATTAGGAATGAAAGGTTCTTGAATGGTGGTCACAAATCTAACGCCGCAGCAAAGGAAGCATCACAAAAAGTCACATGGAACCATTTTTTTAATCGCCACTAATAAACGAGAATTTCCTTTAAAATAAGAATATGTCTAGTAGGGATTATTGATGGATTCTGTGAAAAGTTAAGGTTTGAAGACATGCAAATCTAATTATAAATCTATAGATTTAAAGGTGAGATTACAGCTGTGTGGTAGCGGCTACGAATACTACCAAACCTTACTTTGCTCGTAGGTGTCGTAAAAGATGACTAAGAGCCTTATAATGACCTGGGCCAACTCCATCTGATGCCGTTAGGTAAACAATTACATTCTTAAGGAGAGTTGACGTCTGGCAGGCGGCCAGTCATAAAACTATTACCAATGACTTCTACAATATGTACTATGAAAGAAGAGTACATATTGTATCGACCTCAAGTAATTGGGATAAGAGTAGGAGAATGATGATGTGATTTATAAGTGAGAAACGATTGAAGTTTTATGAAATTAGAAATGGTAGATAACACAGATGTCTGCCTTTAATCATTAGTACACTACTCATCCTTTATATATTAAGTAAACTATGACTCTTTTAAATCCAATTATACCCAAGAACTGCGCTATTTACTTAAAGTAAAAGCTTGTTACGTCACTAAGTTGAGATGTCTGCGTTTTAATTATACTTAAATCTTATTAACATTGGAACATCAAATTTGACAGTTAGATGCGAAGTATTGTGGCAAGACAGATAAGCGGTCCGAGTCAGTCATTAGAAATAAGGGCTGGTGTTCATTGAAGGTATTTAGATTTATTTCAGTCTAATTTACACTTTGATGAACCAGATTAAATTATTATTTTGGATCTAATAAGTTTAAGATAATTAAGTTGTAAAAACTCTCATTTTACACAGTCATTCAGTCAGTCATTTGTCACAGATAATGGAACAATGCATCTTGTTGAAAATATTGAATACAATGAAAGTACGATAAGTAACTGTAATAATGAGTGGCAGAAGGTGGAGTCTCGAAGAAAACCAGTTAAATATCGTTTTGTTGGCAAATCAGGGGTAGCTAGAGACTTAGAGTGCAGTTTTAAGGCAGCAGAGAAGAAAATACCCATGTTCATAACGAATATTCATGTATCCACTCTTGAAAACGATATCACAGAACATATTTATAGTAAAACTAACGAGAAAGTGACATTAGAGAAAATAAATATGAAATTTAATAGAGGACATAAAGCATATAAAATTTTAATATCTGAAGTAAATTTATCAAAATATTTGGATGAAAATTTATGGCCAGCGGGTGTTATATTTCGACGGTTTGTGCATTTTCAGCACAGAAAAATGAGCGGTATGAATACTGCAAGCGGCCCTAAACAAATAAATAATGAATAGTGGGCCTTATAGGTTTGCTACGTTCAACTGTAAAAATATAAAACGTTCCGTGGAAGATGTCAGATATCTTTGCAGTACATGTGACATCATATGTCTTCAAGAGACTTGGCTCATGCCCCACGACATTCCTTACATCGGTACTATCGATGGTGGTTTCGGTTATACGGTAACATCAGCGATGGATGTGTCTGCGGGTATTTTACGCGGACGTCCGTACGGCGGTGTCGCTTTGTTGTGGCGGTGCAGTATGTTTCAACAAGTATCTGTGTTGCAGTGTGATAACGGGCGTATTTGTGCCGTTGAAATTACTACCTGTGATAGATACATTATCATTGCTAGTGTGTAGGTACTTACCTACCAACTCGATTGATAATCTCGAAGATTTTGTGCATTGTTTGAGTTCAGTGAGTGCAATGATTGAGGAACAAGGTATTGAATCCGTATTTATATTAGGTGACTTTAATGCAAACCCGGGTGAGTTGTTTTAAAATGAACTTTCAAAAATGTGTAATGAACACAGTATTGGTCGTGTGTGGATGTAAATTTATTAGGATTAGGTTCAAATACTTTTACTTTTACTAGTGACGTACACGGATCGAACAGTTGGCTGGATCACTGTGTTGCAACTCGCTCGGCTGCTCGGTCTATTACAAATGCTTATGTAATGTATGACGCTCACTGGTCTGACCGTTGCCCGCTTCTCATTGAGTGTAACTTTTCATTGCTTACACGTAAAGTGTTGCCTAATATTATAAATAAAAAGATAGGGGTAATGTGGGGTGAAAGAAGTGGGGAACAGATCACTATATACGCTAGAGAGTGTCAAAATCGATTAAAATTAATTGATTACCCTTCGAACTGTGTGAATTGTTGTGGCTGTTTCTGCGATAACACTGATCACAGGCGTATTTTAGATAAGTTATACTATGATATAATAACCACCCTCAAGGAGGCAGCCGAGGTTAGTTATGTAAGTACTAGGAGGAATAGGAATGGCTTGCGCATAGTGGGCTGGAATAAATATGTTCATGAGGCTCACCAGGTAGCCGGGGTCTCGTTCCAAGAATGGATAATGTACGGCAGACCAAAATCTGGCATTATATACAAAAACATGTATAAAAGTCGTAAACTGTTTAAGCTTTGATTGAAATGGGTACAGGACCATCAAGATCAAATAAAAATGGACACTTTGGCAGAAAAACATATTCAATGTTCGTAAGGCAATGCAAGGCAATTTTCGTAAGTTCTGGCGCGATACAGCCAAAGTTAATATACGACCTACCCTTCCCGATAGTGTCGCGGGTGTGAGTGATCCTTGGGATATTGCTAATATATTTAGAGAACAATTTTTAGTTAGATCACCATTGAGTTCGGGAGAGGAGACTCACTCCACTGTCAAAAAAGGACAAGCAGTGGGAACGTCAATCACATCTGGGGATGTAACAATAGCTATAAAATCGATAGCCCGAGGGAAGTCCCCGGGTGACGGCCCCCGGATTTGCCGTCGGCCTACAGGCCCATTGTGCTTCTGGATGATGTGGGTAAGCTGTTGGAGCGTGTCCTCGCTGCCCGCATCATTCGGCACCTGGAGGAGGTGGGGCCCGATCTGTCGGACGCTCAATTTGGGTTTCGGAGGAGGCGTTCGACCATTGGGGCCCTGCTACGCCTGAGGCAGACGGCCGCGGAGGCTGTCGCCGGCAAAGGAGTGCTGATGTCCAACGACACCGCCAACGCATTCAATAGTCTGCCATTCAGCTGCATCAGGGAGGCGCCCCGATTCCATGGAGTGCCCCTGTACCTCAGGCGGCTGGTGGCAGACTATTTGGAGGGGCGTAGTGTCCACTGCGCGGGTCCCGCAGGGGACATTGTGCGGACGCCCATGTCGTGCGGTGTTCCACAGGGGTCGGTTCTGGGGCCGACTCTGTGGGACATCGGTTACGACTGGGCGTTGAGAGGGAGTTTCCCCTCCGGGCTGAGCGTTATATGCTATGCTGACGACACGTTCGTCATGGCCCGGGTTGTGACACACTCGAAGAGGCGGCGAGCCTGGCCACTATCGGCACCGAGGAGATGGTCAGGCGAATCGAGGCGCTGGGGCTCAGGGTGGCCCTAAACAAGACGGAGGCCCTTTTATTCCATGGGCCCCGTGTGAGGCTGCCCATCAGCGCCTCGTTAGTCTTCAACTCCATCCACATCAGTATCCAGGCCTATATGAGGTACTTGGGTCTGGTGCTCGACGGGCGATGGTGGTTCCGGGAGCATTTCCGTCAAATCGCTCCCCGGCTGGTCGGCCCGGCGTCCGCCCTTTCTCGGCTCATGCCGAACGTGGGTGGACCCAGTTTCGAGGGCCGACGGCTGTATGTGAGGTGATCCGCTCAATGGCCATGTACGGCGCACAGCTCACAGCTCAGGGCTGTACTGTGGAGACCACAGCGAGTCATGGCGGTCAGAGCCATTCGAGGGTACCGCACGGTATCTACCAAGGCGGCATGCCTATTGGCCGGGACATCCCCGTGGGACCTAGAGGCGGAGATGCTCTCCGACCTCTACCGGCGGGTTACCACAATGCGTGACGAGGGTGGCTCCCCATCGTTCAACGAGATAGCCACCTGGCGCGAGGACGCCCGCCGTGAAGTCATCGCCCGTTGGGCTACGCGGCTGGAGAGGCCTAGACACGGTGTCGTTACCGTTCAGGCCCTCCGGCCCGTACTGATGGAGTGGATGGAGCGGCGGCACGGAGTCCTCTCCTTTCGGCTGGTGCAGCTATTGTCGGGGCACGGGTGCTTCGGTTTGTACCTGCACACGGTTGCTTATAGGGAATGGACTCCGGCCTGCCACCATTGCAGCAGTGACGAGGACGCGGCGCAACACACGCTAGAGGTGTGTCCGAGTTGAAACGGGCAGCGCCGTGACCTCGTCGCTGTTATCGGTGCCGACCTGACGCTGCCGGCTGTCGCGAGGGCGATGGTCGACAGCGTCAGGAACTGGGACGCGGTCGCCGCCTTCTGCGAAGCTGTCATCTCGCGGAAGGAGGCGGCGTAACGAGTCCGGGAGAATTCCCGCAACCCAGACCACCGTCAGCGGCCGGGGCGGCGCAGGCGCGAATATCTGCGCCTGATGCCGTCCTAATCGAGGCTTCGGGTGATCGGACCGGGGAATTGTCCGGTCACCCGACGTGACGCCACTGCGTGAGGGCGACGCCCCGACGGCGAATTCTGTCGGGGCGTCGACGAGAGGAACCTGCGAGGGTAAACCGCCGGGCGGGCCACCGAAGTCAAAGATCGGGTACCGGTGGCCCGCTCGCACGGCGAAGAGAGAGGAGTTTTACGGTGGGTCTATGGGATCACGCGCCGCCTTTCCGTCAACCCGGACCGATTTGGCGGGGCGAGACGCATCCATAGTCCACCAAAAAAAAAGGGACGTCCCCGGGATACGATGACATTAGCATTGTGCACCTCCTACATGCTGGGCCTCATATCTCTAGAGTGTTGGCTATATTCTATTCACTATGCGTGAGTCATTCCTATCTACCAGATGACTGTATGCAGACGGTGGTTGTCCCGGTAGTGAAGAACAAAACAGGTGACCTTACAGATAGATTGAACTACAGGCCTATATCACTAGCCACTATCCTAGCCAAAGTGTTTGATAGTCTGCTTGAAGTACAGCTGAGTAAATATGTAACGTTGCACGATATCTCAGCTATCCACTAAGAGTGTAATACTGTGCCTCAAGCATACTGTCAGGTACTACACTGATCGTAAGACACCAGTATATGCCTGCTTCCTCGATCTGTCTAAAGCTTTTGACATGGTCTCTTATGACCTTCTGTGGAGGAAGTTCAATGAGATTAACCTGCACCAGGAACTGGTCAGCATTTTCCAGTACTGGTATGCACACCAGTCTAATAGCGTGAGATGGGCGGGAGCTTTCTCTGATCCGTATCGCCTGCAATGTGGTGTAAGACAGGGTGGATTAACATCTCCTACCCTGTTTAATTTATACATCAATGGCTGATCGTGGCGCTTAGTGGTCAACATGTCGGCTGCCACATAGACGGTGTTTGTGGCAATCACTTTAGTTACGCTGATGACATGGTGCTACTGAACGCTTCGTTCTGTGGTTTGAGGAGGTTGATAGGGACCTATGAGAGATACGCGCATAGCCATGAATTGCAGTATAGTAGCACAAAAAGTAAATGGATGGTATTTGAGGCTGATGGGAAACGTATTCAGAACGTACCGTCTCTTTTTCTGAATGATATGTCCTTGGAAAGGGTAGACGTATTCAAATATCTAGGACTAATCTAAAAGACAATGAAGACATTGGGCGGGAGCGGAGATCCCTGTCAATTAGAGTAAACATGATAGCCCGCAGGTTTGCACGCAGTTCCACAGAGGTCAAAGTCACGCTCTTTAAAGCCTATTTATTGTACCTCATTATATACTTGTAGCTTGTGGGTTAATTACTCTAAGAAAAGCTACAGTGATCTTCGTGTCCTGTACAATAATGCGTTTCGTATGTTGTTGGGACTGCCCAGAAACTGCAGTGCCTCCGGCATGTTTGCAGACGCACACACGGCCTGTTTCCACGCAACTATGCGTAAGCGATCTGCGTCGTTGCGTCGCGCCAGTACCAACACAGGCCTGATGATGATAGCATCCAGGCTTGATTGCCCTTATCTCTGGCATTGTTGTCAGAGGCATGTCTCAGCAACGATGCCTAAGACTAGGATAATGTAATTAATATTTTGAGAAAGAAATTGTAAATAAATTAGTACTAACATTACTAACATAATATATAAGCACAATGTTACTAAATCTATGGATTATGTGTCCGAAATAAAGATATATTATTATTATTATTATATATGTTATATAAATTAAAAAACCTAACTGGTAATATAGTAATATTATAAAATAGCAATAAATAAATAGTAATAATATAAATATATATTATAATATAAAATAGCTGTGTGGTAGCGGCTACGAATACTACCAACCCTTACTTTGCTCATGGGTGTCGTAAAAGACGACTAAGAGCATTATAA
The DNA here is from genome assembly GCA_905163515.2 of Lymantria monacha. Taxonomy (NCBI): domain Eukaryota; kingdom Metazoa; phylum Arthropoda; class Insecta; order Lepidoptera; family Erebidae; genus Lymantria; species Lymantria monacha. The sequence continues at coordinate 24,922,306 of LR991082.1, forward strand.
CGACCTGGGTCAACTCTATCTGATGCCATTTGGTCAACAATTACATTACCAAGGAGGGTTGACATCTGGCAGGCGGCCGGTCATATAACTATTGCCAATAACTTTTACAATATGTACTATGAAAGAAGAGTACATATTGTATCGACCCCAAGTAATTGGGATAGGAGTAGGTGACTGATATTAAACAACTAACATTGTAAGTAAATAACTGTATAAATTGCGTAGTGGTTAAGATACCGACCTAGATTCTCACACTGGACAATACTTTGTGCGATCCATAAATAGTTGTTCTGAATCTGGGTATAATTTGTGTTCGTTAATTGTATTTAGAAAGACCTGGGCAACACAAGGATTATTTTTTAGGATTTTCTCTTTAAAATTAAAATAAAAAATATTATTGTTGCACTTTATTTAAAAGGAAAGATATAAAAATAATCATGCAGTTTGATGCTTATACTATGTCACCATTTATAATATACGGATCAGACGCGTTTATGTATAATTATTTATTTAATTAATTTTAAATGATAGGAAATATTTCATAAACTAATTAACGATAAGATAAATTTAACAAAACTCCTTAACTTAAAATAAATAATATTTTTCGCCATTTTAATCAATTCTAATATTATAAATATTGTGATAAGTTTATTTAAACCCTGCTGTAGGACCATGCTGATGAGAGTTCTCTGTATACAGCCGCGGGGTGGTCCGTCTGGGGTAATATAATCGGGGTAAAATAATCTCGCAGAAGATCAACGATCGAAGATCTGAGTCATGGCAATGTGCTACTTTTATTGCGCTTCGTTCGGTGAGCAAGAGAGCTGGCAGCCCGTCTGGGTAGGTTTGGGTATTGTAATGATGGTCAGCGACCTATCTATAGCCTAGGTTATAGCAAAGGTACATGGGCAGTAGTGACACTTACCATCATGTGTGCTGTAAAAAAATATAAACTGCCAGTTAATTATAAAAATGAAGGTATCACAATAATCAATTAAACTTTATAACAATTTGGCAATACAGTGAGAATGTTCATCGCCATATTTTTTTCACTATTTATGGTAAAAATCGATCAAGCGATGTAAACAGATAAATTTGCTACAACAGAGGGAAAACTCAAAGGAAAACCCTTTTTTCGTGTGAAAAATACATATTACGCATGCGCACTTCTCAGGAGCGAAGGACTCAAGGGCATTACCTGCTGAAAACTGTCTATTATACCTCTCCTGCCTCTTCGTTACGGTGAACTTTCACACGCTCCGCAATTCCGTCAATCCATCACATCCATAACACGCGGACTAACCTCGGCAAGATACCATTTTATCATGTTATCACCTCAAGTAATGCCCAGAAACACAGACTCCTCCTGGAGCCTTATACCTAGTGTGAGACGCTGGCCGGTGAAATTCGAAATAAAACCCCATGGCAACTCGTCTAGCTAACGTGATGTTGTATGCTAATAGTGGTAGGACCTCATTGGACAATTCTCTGTCTACAGCCGTGGGCCGGTCCGTCCGGGGTAGTACCACACTCTCGCAGAAGATCGACGTCTGAGTAATGGCAATTGCTATTGCGCTTCGTTCGGTGAGCTAGAGAGCCGGAGCCCAACTGGGGTGGGTTTGGAGTTTGTATTGGTTGGCAGCGGCCTAGTTATACAGTTAGTATTGCAAAGGTCTATGGGCGGCAGTGACACTTACCATCAGGTGTGCTGTGTGCTCGTTTGCCACCACAAGCAATAAAAAAATGCTAGTTTCCGTTATCTATAGGAGACTCTAACCCAGCACTGGTGGTATATCTGGGCTAAGTAGAAGAATATTTAATTAACTAATAAAATTATTTCTTGCAGCTTGTTATTATATATTTCTAGTAATTTTGAACAGAATACATTTTGTCTCACATTATAAGTATATATAATATTCACTAGCATCATAATACAGTAGTTGTGAAAGTTAGCCCTTCTATGCATAAATTTTTAAGTTAGCAATGTTTGTTAGTTGTCCCAAGTTGATATGTAGAGATAATAAAGCGACGCACACAAGTAAGATATAACTAACTACATACAGGTGTGAAATCCAGATGTCTTCAACAGTAATAGTTACCTACACATATATAGGTGAAGGAGGTTACCTTACTCTAATGTAAAGTACACAGACTGGAGTAGGTTAAACAAATATGCGCAAAGGATAAACTTTAGTTGGTTGTTTCATATTATAAATTTTCCTCTGCAAGAGAAATTTTGTACGGGGTTAAATAATTTTTACATCAAAACTAAAGCATCACTAGAACGATTTACTTTTTTTTTTCAAGTAACAATATTTATTACTTAAGGAAACTTATATGTAAACCTTTAAATATGCCAACCAATAGCCAACAACTTCCCTTTCGTTTACTTATTGCCGTAGTGAAGGTAATGTTCATAGCATTAATGCATTCCACCACGCTTTTCTAAACCGCCATTTTTTGTAGGCCTAGCTATTACATACATACGTCATATATACGCAGACTTCATAGTCTATATAATAATTGAAAGACCTGTAAAAGTAGTACGCATCCTTAAACTTTAATTCTTTAACTCAGCTCATATACATCCCACTTCTGGATTCATGATTCCAACATAATAGGAGTGAAATTGATCTACTATACGACGATGGTGTATTGGTATAGGGTTAATCCTCACTAATATTATAAATGCGAAAGTAACTCTGTCTGTCTGCCGCTCTTTCACGCCAAAACTACTGAACTGATCTAAATGAAATTTGGTACACAGATAGTCTAGAGCCTGATAAAGGACATAGGCTACTTTTTAATGCAAAAAGGGTTGTAAAGGGGATGAAAAGTTGTTAGGAAGTATCGTCATTTTTAAAGCCAGAAGCTTGAAACTTATTTTTACGCTATTGATTAGATATAAATAAATATGACATTAACATATTGTAAAAAATTAACCTTAAGGGGTAAAATAAAAATGGGTGACGAAAATCTTTAGGAAAGTAACCTTTCACGCGGGCGAAGCCACGGGCAGAAGCTAGTCTTTAATAAATTATTATGTATATAACCGTGACCGAGGAATACAGTATACTCTGATAGAAATAGGTTCTTTAAGAATAAGAAACGCGAGCGAATGAAATGCCATTAGATGGCGTGTTAAAATGAAAGTTAGAAGCTGTAATATTTTAACGAAAATTTTAATTTAAAGATATTTAATCGTTTTCGTCATTCGAGACAAAATAATCTACAAAGTGGCATCAAACATTAATATTAATGTATTGTGGGCGATACTTCATAAAACAATGTTGAGAACAAAAACATCTTGAGAAAAGAAATAGTATAAATGAGTACTTTTAAGGAAAGAATATTAACTAAATATTCATTTTGAAGCAAATACGTAATATTTTTCATATTAAATAAATATGACGCTTAACAAAGCAACAGAAAATGTTTCCGATAATAAGATTGGGCAGCATTATAACAAAATTCGTCACCAATTTCATAAATGAAAATTCAGAAAATAATGCAATTCAGCTCGTAACATATGAAGGGAAGTGCCACGTAAGCTGCTAAAACAGAGCTTAGCGACACGATCAGCAAACAAATGTAAATGCTATATAAGTCCACTCCGAAAACGAGGTAAATAGAATGAAATATATTGTTTGAATAGCTCTTGTCAGCATTTGCCAAAAGGTTCAACATTTAATTTAGAAAACACAGCCTTTAGATTCGCGGAAATGAAAAAAAAAATGTTGTCAGCTTTTTCATCAATTCTTAAAGTACTTTTATATAATGTTTCAATATTGACATCAACTAAAATAATGTTTCGTGTTATTTAATTTTTAATTAAGTGAAACAGTGATAGGCATTTTCACTTTCTCCTCAGTGCTGCTACGGTCCACTGTTAGGCACGGTTCTCCTTCAAATAAACTCACTTCAGCTTTACCACGTTGTGTGTTGTTATTGTTTCGTACGGATTCACATGGCATTTAATTTTGAGACTTTCGTTTCTTATAGCAACGTTATCCTGGAGCGTATCCTCGCTGCCCGCATCGTCTAGCACCTGGGCGAGGTGGGCCCGATCTGTCGGACGCTCAATCTCGGACGCTCAATTCGGCTTTCGAAGGGGGCGTTTGACCATCGGGGCCCTGCTACGCCTGAGGCAGGACGGCCGCGGAGGCCGTCACCGGCGGAGGAGTGCTGTTGGCGGTGTCGTTGGACATCGCCAACGCATTCAATAGTCTGCCATTCAGCTGCATCAGGGAGGCGCTCCGATTTCATGGGGTGCCCTTGTACCCCCTGCGCGGGTCTCGCAGGGGACGCCGACTCTGTGGGACATCAAGTACGACTGGGCACTGAGAGGTCGGGAGGCCACCCCCCCCCGGGCTTGCTTCCGTGATGGTAGGCATTTTATAAGTACAACTTTTTGCGTTTATACCGGTTCCCCTAGTAATCGTAGTTACTAGGGGATTTCCCTAAACATTTTTTTAGACATTAAAGTGATGAAATTGCCTTCTCATGATCCATTATGACACATCATTATCCCAGCTCTATACATACGTTTTACTACTAGGCTTGAGTCCCCTCCACAACAGAAGGGAAAATGATACTAACTTGTCTGACCTCGTTAGTCAGATAGGTTATTATAGGATTTCATATTTTAAATTTGCCTTGCCTTGCCTTGCATAGATGTTACCTACATGCATGTTATACCCATTGATCGTCTTTTATGATACTCCCGGACAAGCAAGGTGGTAATGAATTGTATTTTTACTCAATTACCAGACCACCATACGTGGTGGGTGTCACACAAAGAAATACCATGTTTATAAATATAATATCTGGAGGACCGAGCCTTGCTCGGTATTATCTTGTTAGTGTGTTTTGGAAAATATATTTAAATATAATAAAAATAATGAAAAATAAATTAAAAGGAAAAAGTAGAACAAACATAGAAACTAAAAAATGTATCGAGCAAAAAAGAGCCAAAATCACGTTTGTTATATGGGAGTACCCCTTAATTATTTATTTTATTTTGTTTTTTAGTATATGTCGTTATAGCGGCAACAAAAATACATCATCTGTGAAAATTTTTGTCTGACTACTGTCTAACTATCATGGTACAGCCTGGTGATAGACAGATGAACGGACGAACGGACAGCGAAGTCTTAATTCTAGGGTGCCGTTTTACGCTTTGGATACGGAAGCCTGAAAAGGTTGAACTCATATAAAAGCTCACAAAAAATGGAAATACTCTTTAAAATTTGAATGTCCAAAGTCACAATACCTACTGTATTAATACGGAATTTGAAAGTTTCTAAGCTATAAAGAGGTCATTTACTTTTAGGACACGGTGTCATAAGAACGTAGATTTTGAAATTTTAAATCGTTGAACAGCAATTTTCTAAGCCGAATATTGTAATTGAGAGCCATGATAACACATTGCATCGTATAACTGAAATTCATTGCTCATAAGATGTATTACCCGTTTTAATTTTAAATCATTCGAAGAGGTCGAATATTAAAATAAATCCTTCGAATAAGTGATAAACTCCAAGTCCGAAAACCGGTTGAGTTCCTGAATACTCTGAAGGCTCCCGGTCTCCCAACTCACATCTTAAAATTGAGAGCTGGCGCGCCGAAATTGTACAATGCCACCAGTTTGCAAGAAAAAGTATTACATTGCATTGTAATCGGGTCAACTATACCAACTGGTTGTTCTCGAGCAGAGTCTGTCTTTATTCCTAGGATTCTCCAAATACCATCAAATTACTCCTTCAAATTTCAGAGAGTGCAGTTTGCCATTAAAGTCTGCTTGGCAATAATAACAAACAAAGCTCGAGGTCAAATTCTTAAGGTAACGGGAGTGGACTTGAAAGAAAGCTGCTTCTCCCATGGGCAGTTGTATGTGTCATGCTTCAAAGTAAGCTCACAGAGTAGCCTAGTAATTCTAGCATCCGAAAGAAAAACATAAGATATTGTTAACAAAAAAATACTGTAATAGGTGAAGTATCGCGGGTGGATATCATTGAAGCGGTACCAGTGGTCGGCCTAGTTTTAATGGAAAAGATGATGGGTTATGGCGCCGCACACTACCCTTCCGTCGCCTCGGTCGGCATGAGCACAGTGTATTCAAAACATAGCCTGTTAAGAAAAAAGCCTCTTGTCCATAATATATAACAAAATTTCATTTGATTTTCATGTTTATTGAACCTTCCCTACACTATAATAAAGATTGTTATCATCATCATCACAGCCCATATACGTCCCACTGTTGGGCTCGGGCCCTCTTCGTAATGGGAGCGAAGTTAACCTACCATACTGCTGGTCAGACGTGTTGGTATAGGGTTTTGTTTTGAGTTTTCCTTCTCGTTCATAGATGTTATATATTATGCATTTTATATCCCTCGGTCGTCTCTTACGTTCACCCACGGGTAAGATAGGAGGTGGTGAATTGTATTCTTACTCCGTCACCACATGGATAAGATTGTTATACTATATAAGTATGCAAACATTCATACCTAATAAATTAATAAATAATAATAAAATTAATACCGTAAAAAGCAAACAAAAATTCTATTAGAGTCATTTTCGACTTTTACGCAGACAAAGATGCGAGCAAATGATAATAATTAATAAAATAATAAAAAAAAGGCCAAAAAGTAAATAAGAGAAAGTAAGGATCCGAACCGAGCTCGATTTTCCAACTGAGCTAAATGTCTATTCTTAATGACAGCGTCAAAATTTGAAAACCGTCATAATATATGTTAATAGTGTTAATTCAAGGGAAAATTAAATTTTTTGTTGCCGAAAAATACTAACAAATCAATATTTTCTATAAATGAAACCTAGCTAGATCGATTAATGGCCCCCGGAACCGCTTGTATGTTAAAATTCAAGAGAATCGTTGAAGCCGTTTCCGAGATTCAGATTACATATATATATATATATACAAGAATTGCTCGTTTAAAGATATAGTGAGATTAATTCTAATCTAAAATAGGAACTATCATTTACAATATAACTACATATTTAATACATAGATGTATACTGAATGAACCCAGTGTTTCATAAATAATAGCTTGTACTTGTGTTGTCACAATATGTGAATCCAACAAGGGCCGCGCTTCGACATCCCTTTCAACGAGCAACTGTGTTTGTAACAAGTTTGCCACTTAATATCAAACACACGCACCTAAAATTCTTATAATTAATGCTCAATTTGTACGAATATGTTTACTAGAATTTAAATATTGAAACTTATTTGACACGCCAACATTTATACTACCCAAAGGAGCTACTTAAGACCTATCTTTTTCTCATTAATAATAAATTACGGACTCGCTTACTGTATACTTCACAAAGAGCGTTTAATAATAAATTTACTGGAGACCTTTTAGCGACATGCGGCAATGCGAAAGATCTACACGTTATCTAGCAATTAGTTTAAATTTTAGTGTAATTAAAATTATGACAAACACAATTTGATCAAATATTATTATTTTATATTTAACGTTGTGAATAAAGCTTTCATAAAACAACTGAATTTTGTTAATACAATGTATATAATTAATGTTTTATATTTGTTTTTTAAAAACATATTCATAATTACAACGTAATTATAATAATTTATAAAAAAAAACTTATCACCCCGTGGCGATGGGATAAGATAATAATGTTTCCCGAGCGTGACGATTATGCTAATAACCCATCTAACTAATAACCACGCTGTATGGCGTACTATCCATAGGTCAATTTCCTTTCCATTATGGAGGAGGCTTGAACCCAACAGTGGGACATATACGAGCTGAGATGGTGGTGATGATGAGAAGATAGCGTTCTTTGATAGATAGACTGTCTACAATAGTGGACAGCTAAAAGTTAAAAGATGATAATCATGAGAAAATACTTTTATTTCTTTTTACAAGTGCCACCTTTGTTAATAATTCCAGGAATTGAAAATGTTTATTTTATGTGCAATATTTGAACTGCATGAATGAAATTCATAATACCGAGAGAGTACGGTCTATGACAAAATTAATCCGAAAACCACAGCCATATGTATAGTGTAAATGAGATTATAAATCGCTTTAGTTGACCATAAAGTTTAACTACAAGACATAATTGAATTGCAAGAAGATTAGAAATTTAGAAATATAAATGAACAAAACAGTTCCAACATAAGAACTAGCAACATTCAATCTTCTTTAAAGAAAATAAATCCATGCCTACATGAAAACATTTCTAATATTTCAGCCTTGACATTATTTCTAAAAATAGAAAGCGAGAGCTGGCATAAAATTCAGAGTTCGGTCAGCTAAGAATAGCAGCCAAATAACCGGTTAAGAAAATGTAATTAAAACCTTAACAGGGCCGTCCTTGTGACATAATAGATTACCCAGTCAAACTTAAAACTAATCAAAAATAATATCTTAATTAAAAGTTTGTTTGGCTTACAAATTAAGAATATAATATGTCGCAAGTGTTTACTTTGCAGTGAGAGTAAAAGCCACCTAAAGGTGCTCCTTTGGTGCTCCAAGAGAGTGGATAATATCGCTCTCTTGAGCAACTCTTAATACCAATTGTGATCGCCAACCCACTTAGAAAGCGCGGTGATTGTAGCACTTTTCCTTAACGGCTTTTGTCCGACAGTTGACATCAATAAGCTGAAGGATGGGACAGATAGATTATTAATTTTAAACAGATTTTATTTCAATTATGAATTTCATTTGAGTTTAGTGAAACCATCTTCAAAGCAATACAACAATATTTATAGATATATTTATAGATATCGTGATTTTACGCTGATTTCAAATGAAAAATATTTATGGTTTCTATAGAATCTCATATGAAAGGGAATTAGGCTTATAATTAAATATTTTTATCATTCTACAACATTCCAAGACCATATTTTATCATTCTACAACATTCCTAGACCAGATTGGTCACGTACTAATCGAAGGTGGAGTCAAGAGTCGCCGAAACCGGCGAGCGTGTATGAAGAGAATTATGAATGTTGAGGAAGCGAGTAAAGTATGCAAAGATAGAGTTCTCTGGCACTCTGTTCTCTCTGCCTACCCCGCAAGAGATATGGCGTGATGATATGTATGTATCTATGTATGTATGCACAACATTCCATTTTTAAAATCTGAAACAACACATAAGGCATAAGTGATTTTGTAGTACCTATTACGTCGATCCCAAATAATTGGGATAAGAGCAGGATACATTATCCTGATGAATGACGACCATTCAATAAATTGCAATAAATATTGTTATAGAAACTGTACAATATACGTACCGTTAAAACTCAGAAACGGCCAACTACCAACTCAGCCCCGGGCTTTTTTTGTTTGGAGTAATGTTAGGCTTAGATGGCTTTTACATGCGGTACCAGTGGCCGGCCCAATGGCGATGGGGAAGGAATACGATAGGTTATGGGGCCACGCGCTGCCCTTTCGTCACCCCGGACGGAAAGGGCCATGTGAGTCCGGGCCAGAGCCCACCCCAAAAAAAAGATGGCTGTTACATCTTTACATGAGTTAGTAGTGAGTGCAGAGGACTCTTAAGTAAAAACATTTAAGCAAGGGCTCCAAAGGCACTCCTGTAGGATACGCACCTCAGCTTTGGTAGTTGCTGAGGGCGATGTGGGACTTCTCGCGTTTTTTAATTTATTTTTATGCGGCACGGTTACGCACCTCGATGACGAAGACGCAGCTGCAGTTTTATATTTGTAATGGTCTCGCGGGATATATTTAAAGTTATCTGTGGTCTCAACCACGATACGATCTTGGCATTTATATAGTGTAGTGACATTCTATCCCCTCTCCCTGAAAAAGAATCACTGTTTTTAACTTAAGGGGATGCTTTTATTTTCATGTGGTAACGGAGTAAGGATACTATTCTCCACCCCCTTTTCTGACCCGTGGGTATCGTAAAATACGTTTAAGAAATTTAATATGCATATAAAATCTATGCAAGATAAAGAAAACTCGAAATAAAACTCTATACCAAACCATCTGACCAGCGTGGTATAATCAATTACCCTCTTGTTTTGCAGAAGTCTTGAGCCCAGCAGTGGGATATATATGAGCTGGTATGATGATGACGATGCTTTTTAATATATAAGGTCTGAAAATTATGTCTTCTAAGAATTCTTAAAATGGTAGATCATTTGAAAGTTCGAGAATATTCCACAATATTCCGAAACATTTTAATATGTTTTAGAATGTGGATATTCAGAAATACTTTGCAATGTTTTGCAAAAACTTATTTTGATGCAACATACCAAAACATGGATATGTGAAATGTTTCAGAATATTACAGGATTCAATAATAATCCGTCGGGCCGGCCACTGACGACAAGTTCACGCTGCTCCGGTAGCCGATCCAACGACGAAGGCGAGGTTCACGGGTGAGTTACGGGTATGCGTGCTTACACCCCTCTGTCGCCCCGGACGGAGTGGTGCGAGGAGTGCGTCGTCCGTAACCCACCTCAAAAAAAAAGGCTTCAATAATAGTAACCTAACCTAACCTACCTAATTTTGTATTTGAAAGTTTATCTTTTTATTCCAAACATGATTTCACATGAATTCTAAAGCAAAACGGGGTAATCCAGCTAGTTTATAATAAATTATAATTTCTAATGTGGTAATTGTAATTTCTAGTTTCATCTAAAAACTACATGTTTATTAACAGTTACATTTACAAGGTGTTGTTTGCGATAGTCCCAAAAGAGCTCTTTCGTGTACAGCGCTAAATTGAATTTCCGTTTCGAGTTTCGGGTACATTTAGATAAGTGTTGGTATTATTTCGTGTTTTTCTTGAACTTTGAAATAGACTGATATTTTATTTGTTTCATAATTGATATTTTATGTTGAGATGGCCAAACGAAATAATCTATAAATACATTATATGTTTGTTATAATGACTTTTTATACATTAGAATAGATAAAGTAATTAATGTTTGAATTTTGACGGGAATTTAAAAACGTCATGTGGTGCTCTTGTATTATATTCGATATCTTAGTGTTTTAACGTGTTATATTAGATAATTTTGATGGCATTTTATGTAATGTAATGCGGCGGAACTACTGGAATGTAGTGAATATCACATAAAACTGCTTTATAACGTTTTCGTTTTTCATCAAAATTCCCACAAGATACCATTAACAGTGTGGCCATCGCACTGTTGATGGCGACAATTTGACTTAGACAATGACTAACCTGAAAGACTAAATACTTGAAGATATTTATAACTCGACACTGGTACCAATAGCTCGTATAAGTAGCTGATTGCCAATACATAAAGAAGAAGAAGGTAATGAATGTTTTAATATTTTTTTAATTTTCCTTTTTTTGTAAAGATGTTATATGCATATTATATTCCTTAGCCGTCTTTTACGACTGACATGACGAAGATAAGGGTAATTATATTCTTTCTCTGTCCCACATGAGGTCAAAATATATAAAAATACGATATGTTTACATTTATATAAGTAATAGGTTCTCAACTAAAGGTGCGAATACAGGCTACTATCCACTACTACCAATCTTTACATTACTCGGGGGTGTCGTAGAAGACTAAGAACTTTACCGCTACTTGAGCCAACTTTATCTGATACAGTCTGGTTAAAAGAGGGTTAACGTCAGGCAGGCGGCAGGTAATAAAATTATGGTCAAAACTTTACAATACGTACGGTGAAATAAGAGTACATATCTCGTCGACCCCAAGTAAGGGATAAGATAAGTTTAGGTGATGAGAATGACAACTCTACCCTTATCCTACTCATATAATATATGCAAAAGTTTATAGTGATATATGGAGATTATTTCAATTTCACGGCTAACTAACATGAACTAAGAAACTAAGACTTGTATTGAGGGAGACTTCACAAATATAACTAACATATACTATTTAACCTGCGCAGCCATCTGAGGTGATGGAAGGACAACATGAAAACTCGTAACTCGCTGTATTGCTCTCCGTTTATTGAGCGGGCTTCCCGTACCATTATCTTGACTTCGCTGGCACTTGTCCTTGTGAGTACTTTCCCTTGCGAACATTGAGTGTGATGATAATAAAGTACCAGAACACCATTCCCGTTTGGTTAGCCTCACTGCTATTTTATATTGAGTCAGAGTTACGTGGTCCTTATTTAACGAGCTGAATTGCACGTATGATTTCCGATCGTAATATAACTCAGAACGAAAACCCAGATACAGATTTCAAACTAAATAGAGCTAAAATATTAACAAAAAAATCACGTTTTATAAAAATACTCAATGTAAAAATATTCTAGCAGCAGCGGCTTATTATCATTAGGGATTTCGGTATCTTCGACGCCAGCAATGTTCTTATCGTCACAAAATATATCAGTACTAAACTATTGGATATATTATATATAGTTAGTCCGCTACTTAAAGTCCCTGTTTACCTCAGTTGACCCTTATAACTCGAGGTTGACAAGCCCTTACTTATAACATTCTGCTCCCTTTTCACAACACCAATATCTGAAAATTGCCTAATTTTATCATTATTGGATTGTGTGTGATAAAATTGCATTATATATATGCAATTATTTTTATTTGCTATGTGATAGTGTATAAAAACCCGATTTCGAAACGAAAAATGATGTCACAAGCGGAGTTTGAACCCGTAACTATTGGGAGTCCGGCCCAATCGTGCTACTTCTTACACCACCGTGAACTATTGTAGGACATGCAAATCTCGCTTCGTATCATATTTACGTCTTTAAGGTGACGTGTGCCATCTACCGGACAATTTTTACACATTGTATAGGCTTAATACTTCAAACTTTACAGTTAGAATTGTATTAAACGATGACACAACCTAGTTATTCAAATTACTGAAATTTAGCATTTAACATGGTTAATCTATATATATAAAAGTTGTGTTAGTTACAACACTTATAACTCGAGAACGGCTGCACCAATTTTTATGATTTTTATGTTTTTGAGTTTGTTGTCGTCGGGAATAGGATATAGGATATTAAAATATGATATTAATAAACAAAAAAGAAGAAAATTAAAAACACATAAATTGGAAACATCCATTTGTTGATGAAGTAACCATGGCAACTGACAGCTGACGTCATTACGTGGTCTAATGGTTTGTTTGGAAAATAACGCGAAAAGTTAAAATTATAATTAGGAAAATCCAATAGTGCACGCCTCATAAATTTTATATTATTTAGCATTTACAATTAGTCAATGCTATAATATGCACGATAAATAAAGCACCTTAATTAATTCATTGAGCAAGATCTGGTAGTAATATTAAATAAAATTGCACTTTAAAAAAAAAAACAAAAAAATATGGGTGCGTATAAAGTACGTTCTCTCTCCCAATCTCTCTCTCTCTCTCTCTCTCTCTATCTCCCCTCTCTATCCCCCTCTCTCTCTCTATCCCTCCCTTTCTCCCTCTCTCTCTCCCTCCCTCCCTCTATCCCTCCCTTCCTCCCCCTATCTCACCCTCTCTCGCTCTCTCTCTCTCTCTCTCACTCCCTCTCTCTCTGCCTCCCTCTATCCCTCCCTTTCTCCCTCTCTCTCGCCCTCTCTCCCTCTATCCCTCCTTTTCTCCCTTTCTCTTTCCCTCTCTCTCTCCCTCTCTCTTTATCTCCCTCTCCCTCTCTTCTCTCTACCTTCGTGCTCTTATAATCTTAGTTCATATATGTCCCACTATTGGTCTCGCACCTCCACCATAATGGGAGGGAAATTGACCTACTATACCACGCTGGTGAGACATGTTGTTATAGGCTTTTGTTTCAAGTTTTCCTTCTCTTACAAAGATGTTATATGCGTTTTATATCCCTTACCTTAGTCGTCTCTCACGATCACCCACGATTAAGATAGGGGGTGGCGAATTGTATTCTTACTCCGTCACCACACGGATAACCCTCTCATGCGCTTTACACTTCAAAATAAATATGGCGCGTAACAGAAAAACGTTACAATATAAAATTTCTCCCATACGTCGATAAAAAAGTTTCACTTCACAAAGTTAGAGAAACAAAAAAAAAATGCAATTCTGTTTTTTTTTTCTTTTTAAAAAAAAAGGAATATTTTAAGATGTGACAAGATAACAGACATGTGACAATTTTTCATTATTTTATTTATCATTTACTATTAGTCAATGCCATAAATGAAAAAGAAAAATAATTTCATGCCATTCTCGACGCAGTAGTAAACATAGCTGTTCGTTTACAATAATAGGCTGTATGGGATCTATTTCCTTTGCCTGTCCGAATGGACGAACAAAAAAATGTAAATGAACCCAATTTTCATAAGATATACATACACTAATGACTAAGCAGTTTAGTTTCTTATTAATTGCAATTAAACAACTAAGAATTACCAAACCATTTTCGAAAGGAAACCGCGCGTTGCGATTATGAAGTTTCTAAAAAAAGAAATATTTTGATACATTAATTTTTACGGTCGTATACAGATACGGAATATTTTATCCAACGTCTTCTAATATTTTTTTTATCAACTATTTTCTTACTTTAAAAAAATAATTGCTTTTTAAAAATATCAAATACGTTTAAACGAATGTTTTTTCTTGACATACTATGTATGATAATATTATCCTATAAGTGCAATGTGATAAAAATGCAATCATTTTTAGGTTTGAAAAGTGCTTGATTTTCATATATCGAGAGTAGAGCAAGACCTCAAAATGTGTGCAAAATTTGACTGGTCATAGTTCGTTTTGTGCGAGTGTTACGAATTTTTACGAATATTGTTATAATAAAACATATTATGTCTATATTGTCATCAACAATGCCGCGACCAATAAAATCAAATCTTTCCCAACAAAACGGTAACGCAGCTAGAATTCGAAACATAACAAACGTAACAACGGCAGAAAAACAATTTATTTTACGGAAAGACCGCCGCGTTAATATGGCCCAACTCCGTGCTTCTTAATCACAAGAGTAAAGCGAGGCAGGCCGTGCTGTTGACAATGCGAAATTTGTAGCCGCTACCACACAGCTAAAAATAACTTAATAATTTTAAATTAATCGAAATCTGCTTATCACATTCATTAACTGTTAGGCGGAACGAAGTGTGCCGGGTCCGCTAGTTATTTATAAAAACCCAATTACGAAACGAAAAATTATGTCACAAGCGGGGTTTGAACCCGCACCTATTGGGGGACGACCCAATCGTGCTATCACTTACACCACCGTGAACTATTGTAGGACATGCAAAATATATTATTATGTGATAGTGACTATGAATGCCAATCTTTACTTTGCTCGTAGATGTAGTAAACGACGACTAGCAGCTTTATATCGACCTGGGTCAGCTCCACTTGTTGCCGTTTGGTCAACAATTACTTTCCCAAAGAGGATTGACATCACGCACCGTGACCGGTCATAAAATTATTGTCAATAGCTTTTGCAATATGTACGTTGGAAGAGCAGTACATATTGCATCAATTCCAGGTTTTCCAAGTGAGATAAGGGCAGGATTTCTACTATTCCCACTGTGGTGTTACATTGTATTCTTGAACCGTCACAATAGAAAGCTCACTTTCGTTGCGGCAGATAAAAATTAGCCCAAAAATCTCTACGTAATCCTTAGTAGTTATCAAACTATAAAAAATATGTTTTGTCTAAAACGATAGCCGTAGTTCGTCATCCATTCATTATATGAAACAACCAGCTATCAAAATTGACAAAAACAATTAGGGGCGACGCTGAAAAGTGATTTAAGTAAAAGTTTGTTGTTTACGGCGTTAGTGGTCTATGAAATGTCATTCAACAGACAATTAATCATAGAGTTTTGTTTCCAAGCTTACAGTAGGGACTAATATATTACACTAAGTTTCCAAGATGCAAATAACTCATAAATATATTATGAAAAGCTTCATCCCGAGTAAATTGGATTATAGAACGGTATTTGCTTCCTAATGGATGAGATTTCAGCGCATTATTAATGTCCAAAAGTGGTCAATATATATAATTCTTATGAGGTTGCAATATACCAATGAATCCATGATTAAGCTTACAGCAGGGACTAATACATTACTCAAAGTTTCCAAAATGCAAATATCTCATAAATATGTCGTGAAAGGCGTCAACCCGAGTAAATTGGATTATAGGATAGTGTTTGCTTCCTAATGGAGGAGATCTCTACGTAATATATATGTATATATATCATCATTCTCCTACTCTTATCCCAAATAATTGGGGTCGATATAATATATACTTTTGTTCCATAGTACATATTGTAAAAGTTATTGGCAATAGTTTTATGACCGCCCGCCTGCCAGACGTCAACCTTCCTTGGGAAAATATATATATATATATATATATATTTCGTTTAATTCATTGTTTCACCGTCGAGTAAGAGCCTTTTCCACGGTAAATTTAGTCTTTCCGTGAAGTAATGAGAATTTAGTCGTCACATATAGTTGCTACTAATTTATACTGTACAACTGACTACGCGCCCCAAACCACTTGCCAAGCGTGGTGATTATAAATAGCTGAATAGACTTAAAAAGGCGCATACCAGAAAGTTTGTTATGAAAATAGTATAACAAAAGGCAGTTATTATAATCAATGAATCCATATTATATGGCAGTTCCTTTGCCAAAATAGAGAAGAATGTGTGGAACAGAAAATTTCGTATATTATTTACTGACCCCAACGCCTAAACGCATCAACCCTTCGTTCTCACAAAGTAATACTTCGCTTGGACACTATTCTCATTTATCTTTAAGGGTGACCGCTTAAGAATGGACAGGACAAAGCGTCAGCCATTATCACGCGCCTTGAAATTGCAACTTGCTCGACAAAGGACTTTGCTGTCTCATCTCTATTCAATTATCCGGAAGGTCAACATACGATAATATATTTACTTAGAACTTATATATTAAAATATTTATGTGGGTATCTCTGAAGAAAAACTAATTTTAATTTAATTACATATTTATACATTTACAAAATATATTTATGCTGTCAGCTTCAGTAAATTTTAGCAACCATGATCAGTTTTCATCCAAGATGTCACCGTTATTATGGATCTACCCACTACACTACCACTATTGTTCTTTAATTTATTAAATTACTACCATAAAATGATAAGTGATTATAGCTGTGTGGTAACGGCTACAAATACTACTAAACCTTACTTTGCTCGTCGATGTCGTAAAAGACCACTAAGAGTCTTATAACGATCTGGGCCAACTCCATCTGATGCCTTTTGGTCAACAATTACATTCCCAAGTAGGGTTGACGTCTGGCAGGCGGCTGGTCATAAAACTATTGCCAATGATTTGTACAATATGTACTATGAAAGAACAGTACATATTGTATTGACCCCAAGTAATTGCGATAAGAATAGGAGAATGATGATAAAGTGATAAGTAATTAATAAACATCTTCTTAAATCATCTATTGGTATCGGTATATTACAACACAAAGGGGAAATGCAGTAGTGGTGATATTTTGAAACCGGGTTATAAATTGACTATACGATGTAATTTAAATAATCAATAAAATGTATGTTGTCACTTGCTGCAATACTTTTTTTGCGCCGCAGAAAATGTTTGTACGTTCACCTCCCTATTAATTGTAACAGCAGGGTAGTATACAAGTCTCGTTAAAATAGTATAAGTATAATATCTCAGGATTCCTACTAAAATTACAGCAGCTACGCGTCGCCACCAGTGACGGGATGCTAGAGGTTCGATTTTTAGGCATATATTTGTAAAATTTCGGTGATTGACCTAAAAGCTGCGCCTTAAGGTTACCAATGTGGAGCTCCTTTCCACACACGAATACGTATATCGATTTATTCCTCTGTCGCACGTCTTTGCCATCGGCTGCGTCGTGGATCAGCAGAGAAATTTGTCTCACTTGTCCACCTCCCTTCTTCTTTCTGCACTTTTACGTTTTCATAAGAGGAGACTATAGTCGCCCAACACCTAGATATAGCTGCTGAAAATTTGTTCACTGATTAGCATCAATGACTGGTGTCAAAGCAAGCTTTTGGGATTCCTAGACTGGGCCCTTTTCTATAGCGTAGTTAGTTTCAACGGGAGCACTATACTTATGTCATCCAGAAGCACCGTCACCTCTTGCTACTTATACTTACCAAGACTTACCGAGGCACCGATGTTCGGTAAGTATCTTTGTCAGGTAATGCTACGCCGTCAATTGATCTAAACATGAGTAGTCAGACGCTCAACTGTTCTCCATCCTACTAGAGTGACTCTAGATCTTCCCTCCACTTCCAAATCAAGATTTTCCGAGTTATCATCATTAATCTCTTCAACTCTCTTTCAGAAATCCACTCATAGCGAATGCGCGCCGTGGCATGATACCGATAGGCCCCCTACCTTTTTTTTTTTTGGCGGCGGGCTACGGTACGTCAAACCCCGCTAATCCATCCGGGGCGACAGGAAAAGCGGCGCAAGACCCCGTAGACCCGCCCTACAATATACCTCTCGACGCCGTGCGGGTGGTTCACTGGTACGCGGTCTTTTACTTCAGTGGCCCACCCGGCGGTCTACCCTCACGGGTATCCTCGCTGTAATGTCGACGCCCGGACAGTTTGCACCGTCGGGGCGTCGTCCTCACGCGGTGGCCTCGCTCCCAGGGCGACCAGACTAATCCCCGGTCCGGTCACCCGCTGCCTCGGCTAGGGCGGCATGAGGCGGAGGTATTCACGCCTCCGCCGCCCCAGTCGCCGGTGGCGGCGCGAATCTTCGAAGAGAAGTTCCTCTCGGATTCGCCCCGCCGCTTCCTTCTGCGAGATGACGTCCTCGCAGAAGGAGGCGACCGCGTCTCAATTCCTCTCGCTGTCGACCATCGCTTTCACGACGGCCGGCAGCGAGAGGTCGGCACCGATAGCGGCGACAAGGGCACGGCGCTGCTGAGCCCAGGTCACGCAGACCTCGAGCGTATGCTGCGCCGTGTCCCGGTCGCCGCCGCACTGTAGGCAGGACGGAGTCGTCTCCACCCTTGCGACTGTGTACAGGTACTTGCCGAAGCAACCGTGCCCCGTCAAGACCTGCACCAGCCGGAAAGAGAGGACTCCGTGCCGCCTCTCCGGCCACTCCATCAGTACGGGCCGGACGGCCTCGATGACTCGTAATCCGAATCGAGGCCGCTCCAGCCGCGTGGCCCAACGGGAAAGAACCTCCCGGCGAGCGTCCTCACGCCAGGTGGCCAATTCGCTAGGCGAAACATCGCCACCTTCTTCGCGAGTTGAAGACACCCGCCGATATATTTCGGCGAGCATTGCCGCCTCCAAGTCCCAAGGGGGCGTTCCGGCCAATACGCATGCAGACTCGGTCGCAACCGTGCGGTATCTTCCCATCAGTATCCAGGCCCATATGAAGTATTTGGGTCTGGATACCGATGGGGACGGAGTTAACGACGATCGAGACGCCGACGGGCGGCCCCATGAGGCGCCCATGAAACAGGAGCGCCTCTGTCTTCTCCAGGGCCACCCTAAGCCCCAGCGCCTCGATACGCCTGACCATCTCCTCAGTGCCGAGAGTGGGAGATTGTAGGCCCCCTACCTGGACTTAAGTAACATAGAAACACTGCATATTAATGAAAATAATAATAACACTATTTCTAAGTAAAACATGAATCTTGGACGAATAATCACACAATACCTTCGCGATATGTATGCATTTTAAAATCTATCAGAATCGATGCAGGCCCTCAGTTAATTAAAAGCTCAGATTTTCAACGCGAACCAGTGAATTTTGTACAGCATGGAAAGGCAAATATTGCAAAAAGCTTTTTTACCATCGGATCGTGACGTCCGGTACGCGTACATGGGTACAATTGCTTCAACTGTGGATAGTTCAATAATTCAATAGGATGAACAGCATTGTATATGCCGTCCATTTGATATTGATACTATCCAGGGTAGTGATAAATATGTTAATGAGCTTTCTAAAAATACTAACTCCATAGCAAAAACAGTTTTAATAATGTTTTTAAATCATTATCATCTCAGCTCATATGGCCCACTGTTGGGTTCAAGCCTCTTCCATAATGGGCGGAAAATTGACCTACTATACCTGATCAAACGTGTTGATATAGGGTTGTGTTTCGAGTTTTCCTTCTCTTGCATATATGTTATATACGTTTCATATCCCTTAGTTTTCTCTTATGATCACTCACGGGTAAGGGGGTGGTGAATTGTATTCTTACTCCGTCACCACAGGGATTTCTTTTTAAATAGATTTTATATTTTCATAAGAGCAACCTACTACGGATTAAATTCTTATCACTAGGATAATTTTACATTTAATGGTCAGAAATTACTAATCGCAGCTTTATCATGCATCATGTATATAAATTCACAGTTTTGTTACACCTCTCGCCGATGGCGGAGCATGTCGAAGGTACTGGACGCTGTTCTTTCTAACCTGCTTCGGCGTTTTCTTTCACTAGGTCACGTTCTCGTACAAAACAGTGACCGCGTCTTTATTCCTAATACTGATGACCATTGCTTTATGGATGGCTCGGCTCTAATGCTTGTAAAGATTTCAAGCTATCCGTTCCCTCTTTTTAATAACATCTTACATTATTCTCTTATTATTTTTTTAAACGCCTTTTAGATATTGATATACAGTGGCATATACGTTAATCTTCTACAGTGAATCTACCAAATGCTTTTAAATATTGACTGATATAGCTTGATACAAAAAAAAATATTATCAATCATCATCATGTCAGCCCATATAATCCTACTATACGGCTACGGATAAGTGCTACTGTTGAGCTTGGGTCTCCTCTACAATAAGATGTAAATTGACCTTCTATACTGATTCTATAGGATATACTAATGGATAAAAAAATCCTTATAACAGCAAGAGATGGAAAACTCGAAACAAAACCCTATACCAACAAGTATGACCAGCGTGGTATAGTAGGTAAAATTCCCTCCTATTATGGAGGAGGCTTGAGCTCAACAGTGCGACATATGAGCTGTGATGATGATGACTGATTCTATATCTGTCTAACGAGACAGATGTATTGGGTTTTATGTTCAGTTTTCCTTCATTAACTTAGCATGTTATCTGCGTATATATCCGTCGTCTTGTACAACATACACGGGCAAGATAAGGGTTGGTGAATTGTATCCTTACTCCGTCACCAGACGGAAAAGTTGTCAATATAAACATAAAGTATTTAAAAAAAAATAATAGAACTACATCACTAATATCTAAATCATATTATTTATTTATTAAATACAAATACTGTTGAATATCATTCACCCACAATAACATCAATTAATTATTATTAGTTTTTTTTTACAATCCATATAAGATCCACTGTTGAGTACGACCACTTCAATAAACCGAGAGATATTAACTTACATTAGCAAGATATTATTTATAATAAACTAGTTTCTGTCCGTGACTTCATCTGGGTGGAATAGTCGTGAGTTAGCGTTAATCCAAAGTAACTATTCCTCCTACAGCAATCTATCCTCCTTTTAAACCCTTTACAACGCTTTTTCCAATTCAAAAGAATGCCTATGTCCTTTCTCAGGCTTTAGACTATCTGTGTACCAAATTTCATTTAAATCGGTTCAGTAGATTTGCCGTGAAAGTGAGACAGACAGACAGAGTTACTTTCGCATTTATAATATTAGTAAGGATTATCGAGATTTGATTTTTCCTTTGATATGTGTCAAATGTAGTCAATAGTTTATTTATAAAAATATGTTTGAGGACGAAAAATGATTACCGTATATGGGATTGAAACCCACATCTTTTGGAAATCCATTTCAACCGCCCTAGTAATTATATCAGCGTGGGTTTACGTATGATAACCAAATTTTATATAATATCTTTCGCAAAGACTATAATATGAGTCACCACACTGGTAAATAAGTTTTTATGTCTTTTATTGCATAAAAAAATGAGTCCCACTGAGTTATAACATTTATGAACGCATAGAACGATATAGAGCTCTTACCTTAGTCGGTTTTTACGGCTCCCATGAGTGTTATTTGGATTTGTAGTGCTGCTGATCCTAACAGTGTTTCTATATAGCGAAGATTTTTTATTCTGTCGACTATATCATGTAATATTTGAAACAAAAATGAAATATTTTAATGACTTTAAGCCTTTACTATGTTAGTAGTAACGAATGTATGTAGTAACGAATTACCCCTGACCGAAATGTCCTAATATTTAATATGCATTACGTCAAGGATCTATTCCTTTAGATTTTATATACAACTAGCAGACCAAGCCACGCGTTGTTGTGGCTAAGGTAGCCTCAGTAACACGTGGTGGTTATGCTAACAAATTGTAGTTTATATGAAACGTTTGTACGTTTAACATATGTTTAAATACTTACTCAAAACAGATACCGCCATCTGTTAGAATCGTTTGGAGGTAACAGATAATTGTGACTGTCAAATAATAGACAAATAATTTGCAATAAAATAATATTGCGACTATAAATTGAGATGGAAACTATTCTATCTTTTAAGTTGGATCAAACTACACATGCTGTGCAAATCTGATTAAAATCGGTTAAGTAAAGTACTTAGGACTAAGGAGTCCATCGCAGATAAACAACATGACGCATAATTTATATATATTAAGAAGATATCAGAAGGAGAACAAAAGCAGCCTTAATTTTGCAGACGCCCCACTAGAAGCCTTGATGCTATATTTAGTATATTTAAAAAGTAGATGAAAATTAAGGAATAAAATAAAACAATACATAGATACTTCATTCGTACAATCATGTATTTGAATAACGACACTCTATTAATCATAGAAGAATAGATATCCTTTAGAGAAAGAAAGATAATGCTGTTATCACTACGTTTGTCGAAAGAAATGTTGATTACTTTGAATCTTTTATTTTCTTGTGTATTTCATGGATAACTTACACCTAGTGTTGTAATTGTAAGTTACCTATGTAAAATCACAAGAAAATAAGAGATAAATTTTATTCTCAACCCGTTACCGAAGAATTACATAGTTACTATACATACGTAACCTTAAACTCTACTTAAATTTCAATTTCCTTCCCCGAATCTTAAATCCCCGTGTTAAATGCTTATAAATGTAGAATTTATTGTCAAATGGCATTCGGGTCTCCTGAAAATTTTGCTGCTCGTTCTACTGAATAAAGACACTCAAAAGGCTGTTATGTTAGAACTGGAACGTTTAAAAATAAATTATTTTAAAGTGCCTATTATTTTTATTTAATAATTAAGAAAAAGTGAGTAAGTAATTTGTTTTTATGAATATTAATTAATATAATACAAATTTAATTACTCTGAATGCGATTGTAAACTGAATAATAATCAAACTTTGGATTAACTTTACTCTAAAAATGTGATATTTTTTCTAAGAATTTTAAATTGAAAATTATTATACTAATTATTATTTTTATGCTCATCAATCATCGTCTACTTTCATCATCGAAACACTATTATCCTATATACGCATATCTTTAAGAATTGGTAGTTATAAATAGCCTGTGGATCTCTAATTACATAAAAGACCTTTTTTTTGCGGTGAACTATGGATGCGTCTCGCCACGCTAAATCGGTCCGAGGTGACGGAATAGGCGGCGCGTGACCCCATAGACCCACCGTGGAACTCCTCTCTTCGCCATGCGAGCGGGCCACCGGTACCCGATCTTTGTCTCCGGTGGCCCGCCCGGCAATTACATAAAAGACCTAAAAGACAGTTAAAAAAGATCGACATTTTTTTTATTTATATTTATTAATACCGTGAAGTGAGAACCGATATAAAAATCAAGGCAGCGCTACTAGTGGTTACTCCAATGAAGAATTGATAACTAGTAACACGATAATAGCGATGGGGAGAACGCCCTTCCGTCCCGGACGGATTCGAAGGGCGCGTGCCAAAAATAATATCCAAAACTAGGATATAAAAATGCGATTTATTTTTTCCTTATACAGATTTTTTTATTGCTCTTGGTGGCAAACGAGCAGGCAGCACCCTTGTAATACCAGAGGTACAACTAGGCCACTGCCTACCAATAAAAATCCCAAACCTGTCCAGAAAGTTGGGTATCCGGCTCTCTCGCTCATCGAATGAAGCACAGCATTATAATTCCACTACTCAGACGTCGATTATCTGCGAGAGTGTGGTACTACCTCGGACGGACCGGCCCGCGGCTGTAGATAGAAAACTGTGAACAGTGTGGTCCTTCCACTAAATTTCACGGATAATAATATAATACAATACCACAGATTCACGGCTTTCTCTTAAAATTTTAACAAGTTTTGTACTGTAATTTTAAGTTCCACATAAAAGAAAGCGAACTTGCGATTGCCTTAAATTTAATTTTTCTGACGCCATTGAGAATTTCTTAGAAAAAACATTGCAATAACACTTTTCATAGGATTCGATTCTCTTTAATCGGTAGTCGCGTACTTATAATACTATTTCCCGCATTCACTCTTCGCTCTATGTCAGTGGTGTACCTTTCCATCTCGGCTAAAACCACATCCAAGATATACAAATTCATCCACTTGCTCTAGTACATCATTACCTATTTTTACTCTTACATCTGTTCTGGCTTCATCTCTTTCAAAGACCATTATTTTGGTTTTGCTCACATTCATGCGTAGACCCCTTTTGTTACAATCTTCTGTCATTATGTCGACTAGGGTCTGCAGGTCAGTCACTGACTGCGCTAGCAGGACTGCATCATTTGCATCATGAATAATATTTATTTATTTTATAAAAATGTGTTCAGTTATTATAAGAGAGGCATATATTATATGTACGAGTATTTTCCCTCCATTCTATCTATCTTAAAAAGTTTTAAAAAGTAAATTCCAGCCTCCTAAAATGCCCCATTTTTTACATACATACACACATATCATCACGCCATATCCCTTGCAGGGTAGGCAGAGAGAACAGAGTGCCAGAGAACTCTATCTCTGCATACTTCACTCGCTTCCTCAACATTCATAATTCTCTTCATACACGCTCGCCGGTTTCGGAGACTCTTGACTCCACCTTCCTTCAGTACATGAAGGAAGGTGGAGTCAAGAGTCAAGATCCCCATTTTTTAGTTTAATAAAAATGTTAATTAACTCAAGAGCAGATAAAAAATAAATTTTAAATGCATATAGTGTGGTGGTAAAACTTACTATTTTGTATATTAAGTATAAATGTTGTAATAAATATAAAGATAAAAACTTTATTAAAGAAAACACTCAGACACGTCGACGGCAAATAAGCATCTACTATGTTTTTTTATTATTATAGCTACACCTACATAATGAATGGCTATTATTACGTATTATATCTAACGCTCGAGGACTCAGCATTAATGGCCACGACATGTCCTTAACCTAATTCTTTATTTTTAAATGTCGGAACGCAGCTGCCATTATTATACACTTGAAGCATATTTTCACAAAATAATTATGAATTAAAGAATGTTTGGAATCTAGTTGAACATACTCATTATCTCCAACTAGATTTCGCGACGTCGATCATGTATTATTGTTAGAAGACCATTTAAAAGATATTTGTTATACATGTATCTTGAGGAAATGACTTTCATTTAGATGAATTACTTTTTATTTTGTGCAGTTAGTTCAAGTGTTTCAGGTCGACAAAAAGTTGGCGTACGTTCTATCTCCGCAATTTAGGCGGGCCATAGGCACCGCTACATCTATCATAAAATTTAGCGGGACAATGAGTAATTAAGCCATCTAAAAGCTGTCGCTGCCTACACCCATACTTGGTATCGCCAATATTTTTTTTCATAATTTTCTACTATTAAAACAGATATTCACTTTTCTTTCCCCCGTTAATATAATTTTCATACGTAAGTCGATCTACTGAATTCGAAGACAATTTTTATTTTCTTCCCATTCAAACTTTGCCAATACTTTTTGCCCTCTTTAAGGTTGAATTTCGCAAAATTTTCTCATAGGACTCACTTACGTAAAATGCATTAGTCTTAAAGTTAAGACCTCACTCCTCTATATGAACAAAATTAGCCTGCTACAGCTAGGATTGATATCGGTAAGGGCTCATTTCAAATTTTAATTCACATACAATAATGTTATCTGCTCACGTACCTTAATCGATTCTTAAAATCTTTACGAGAAAAAAAGAGATGGTGGACGTTTTGTACTTACTCTGTCACTTCATATACACGATTAAATATATTTAATTATGAGATGACGGAATTACGGCAGAGCTCCTGAAAGCATGCGGCAAACCAGTCTTAAAAGCCCTTCAGAAGCTATTTAATTCCGTTATCCTCGGAGGCGACGTCCCAGAGTCGTGAACCAGGAGTGTGGTGGTGCTGTTCTTCAAGAAGGGCAACAAAGCTCTTCTAAAGAACTACAGACCCATCTCACTCTTGAGCCACGTTTATAAGTTGTTTTCGAGGGTCATTACCAATCGACTTACGTGCAAACTTGATGACTTCCAGCCGCCCGAACAAGCTGGCTTCCGAAAAGGCTATAGCACCACACACCATATTCTCACGCTTCGGCAGATTATCCAGAAGACCGAGGAGTACAATCGGCCTCTATGTATAGCGTTTGTGGACTATGAGAAAGCCTTTGATTCAGTCGAAACTTGGGCGGTGCTGCAGTCCCTTCAGCGGTGTCAAATCGACCATCGTTATATCGAAGTGCTGAAGTGTTTGTATAGGAACGCCACAATGTCAGTCCTCATCTGGGATAAGAGTACAAAACCGATTCAGTTGCAGAAAGGCCTGAGACAGAGGGATGTCATCTCTCCGAAACTGTTCACCACTGCACTGGAAGATGTCTTCAAGCTCTTGGACTGGCACCGGACTCAGTATTAACATTAACGGCGAATACATCACTCATCTTCGATTTGCAGACGACATCTATCGAAATGCGATCTCTGCGGAAAATCTGTGGAGTTAGGCTGACCGACCGCATTCGTAACGACGACGTAAGAGAGCGAGTAGGTATGAAAGAGAGTATTGGTGTAAAGATGCGAAAGGGAATGCTCCGATGGTTCGGACATGTGGAAAGAATGCCGAACGAACGCCTGGTTAAGAAGATATACAATGCGAAAGTGGAAGGATGTAGGTACCGAGGGAGACCGAGACTAACCTACCTAGACCAGATCGGTCATGTACTGAAGGAAGGTGGAGTCAAGAGTCTCCGAAACCGGCGAGCGTGTATGAAGAGAATTATGAATGTTGAGGAAGCGAGTGAAGTATGCAGAGATAGAGGTCTCTGGCACTCTGTTCTCTCTGCCTACCCTGCAAGGGATATGGCGTGATGATATGTATGTATGTATGTATGTATCGTCGTTATGGCAGAATCCATGGAGGACATTGGCACTATGCTCAACGATCTCAGCAGGGTATCCCAACTGGTAGGGTTACGAATGAATATGGAAAAGACGAAAGTCATGTCAAATGCCCATGTCATTACTGTACCGGTCCTATTTGGCAATGCGATTCTCAAAATTGTCGATCATTACGTTTACCTTGGACAAACAGTCCAGTTAGGTAGATCCAATTTCGAGAAAGAGGTCAGCCGACGAATCCAACTCGGCTGGGCAGCATTTGGCAAACTTAATCTTCTCATCCAACATACCTCGGTGTCTGAAAACACAGGGCTACGACCAGTGTATGTTACCAGTGATAACTTACGGTACGGAAACGTGGTCCCTAAATGTAGGCCTCATAACCAAGCTCAAAGTCGCTCAGCGTGCTATGGAGCGAGCTATGCTCGGGATTTCTCTGCGTGATAGAATCCGTAATACGGAAATCCGCAGAAGAACGGGTGTAACCGACATAGCACGAAGAATTAGCACGCTGAAGTGGCAATGGGCAGGCCACATCGCTTGAAGAACCGAAAACCGCTGGGGAAGAAAGGTTCTAGAGTGGCGACTACGTACCGGACGACGCAGTGTAGGACGCCCCCCCACTAGGTGGACAGACGACCTGGTGAAAGTTGCTGAGCGTCGATGGATGCAGGGGGCACAGGACCGCACTCTGTGGCGTACCATGACGGAGGCCTACGTCCTGCAGTGGACGGCGATAGGCTAAAATAATGATTATGATGATATTTAATTAGTTTTGCTCTATAAATAATGATGATGATGATATTTAATTAATTTCGCTCTATAAATAATGATGATGATGATATTTAATTAATTTTGCTCTACAAATAATGATGATGATGATATTTAATTAATTTTGCTCTATAAATAATGATGATGATGATATTTAATTAATTTTGCTCTATAAATAATGATGATGATGATATTTAATTAATTTTGCTCTATAAATAATGATGATGATGATATTTAATTAATTTTGCTCTATAAATAATGATGATGATGATATTTAATTAATTTTGCTCTATAAATAATGATGATGATGATATTTAATTAATTTTGCTCTATAAATAATGATGATGATGATATTTAATTAATTTTGCTCTATAAATAATGATGATGATGATATTTAATTAGTTTTGCTCTATAAATAATGAAATTGAACTACTTATTCTGTATGGTTTCAATATCTAATTATTATCAATGTCAGTTGGCTGTTAAATTTTTTGACTATTTGCTTACATTTTCTCCATTACGAAATCCGTTAACTGTACAAAAGTTATCGTTGAATTTAATACATTTTACTTCAATAAAAACACTGAAATTATGTTTTTCAATTGTAAATAACAATGTTACATTTTTATAAACTATAAATTCAAGACTATGTTGCGTGAGGTTTTGATTTTAAACTTAATATTATCTCCTTTCGTAGTATTAAAAAGAAGAGATAAAGGGAAACAAATAACAGATTCCAACTTAGAATTAGCAGGAGGCCTTATAACTTCGCTGAGAAATGATGCAAATTTAGATCTTTCTATGGACGAGGAGTATGAAGATCTGCGTGCTGAATTATTAGCTTACCACACGGCTTTAGCTTCTCTAGCAGAAGATTCAGCTAAAACTGTCGATTCTAACATTATGGCTACATCGCAACCGTCTTCTGCTTTTCTTGACACGCGCAGTGAGTATAATCATAAGAGAATTCATCTATATAGGAATATACATAGGTTAGGAGTTTTATATAAATGGCCCGATGAACACAATAACATCAAAATGTTTTTATTGTATTTTTTTTATATAGCTTTTGGTGGCAAACGAGCAAGCAGCACTCCTGATGGTAAGTATTACTGCCGCCTATGGATCTTTGCTATACCAGTAGTATAGTTAGGCCTACCAATATAAATCCCAAACCCACCCAGTTGGGCTGCCGGCTCTCTCGCTCACCGAACGAAACGCAATAGCATATTGTCATTGCTCAGACGTCAATCTTCTGCTTGAGTGTGGTACTACCCCGGACGGACCAGCCCGCAGCTGTCGACAGAAAACTATCAACAGCGTGTGCCTACCACTATTTCTATAATAAATTTCAAAAACCACTATTTCTAAATCTTCATAATATTATGATTACCTGTTATTTTCGCTCGCCCTTTATTGAAAATTGTTAATCTAATGTTGAGATGAATAAACATTGAGCTAGTGATTTTTGAGTTCTTTCATGACTTAAGAGTGTGCGATGTAAATAAATATAGAAGATACGTTTGAAGTATAGGCCATATTGTTGACAGTTTTGTTTACATTTGCGGACCGGTCCGCCTCGGGTAGTATTACACTCTCACAGAAAATCGACGCCTGAGCAATAGCAATTGCTGTTGTGTTTCGTTCGGTGAGCAAGAAAACCGGCAGCCCAACTTTTGGGGTGGGTTTGGGGTTTTCACTGGTAGGCACTAGGCAGTAGCCTAGCTGTACCTGGTATAATAAAGGTACATGGGCAGCAGTAACACTTACTATCAGATGTATTGCTTGCTCATTTACCACCAAAAGCAATTAAAAAAGAAGAAAAATTTCAAATTCTAATGTGACAGTAATTTATCGTCGACGATGTCCCGACGGCGAAAGCTGCCAGTACATTGACTCGAGAGGATATTCGTGAGGTTAAACAGCCGGGCGGGCCACCGAAGACAAAGACCCCCGCTCGCTCGGCGAAGACAGGTACATGCAGGGTGGGTCTATGGGGTCCCACTCCGCTTCTTCTGTCGCCCCGGACGGATTTAGCAGGTTGTTCTCCATACCTAAATAAAAACATCTCATGTGGACTCGAGCTGCCTCCTTAATAAAAAAGAAAAACGACCTACTATACCACGCTGGTATAGAATTTTCTTTCGAATTTTCCTTCTCTTGCGATATAGATAGATTTTATATGCATATTCTATACTTAAATCATAATTTGTACCAACTGGCAAGATAAGGTGGTGAATTGTATTCTTAATCCATCACAGCACTAAAAGTGACAGTAATTAATTTCATTTAGAAAAGTTATATTTGCGAAGAAGAAAGAATTAAAAAATGTACATATGTGGACTAAAATATATAATGTTTATATATATAAATAATTAAATGTTTTCTAAATCAGAAACTTGTATCGTGTCTATATAATTTTCTTTTAACTGTCATCCCTATTAACCATAGATATTTGTATATTGAATGCTTATTATAAACTATAACCGAACATATATAATTAACTATTAAACGTGTTTACATTGTATTACATTAATAGTCAAATCGTCGACATAAAATTATTGATTATATTATTATAACCAGACTTAATGTAGAAAAGGCAGAGAGCAAATCTAGCAAATTACTGCCTATTAATTATTTCAATTCATTGTTAGTCAAGGTAATCGGAGCAAATTGAATCTTGCGTTTGTCTTTAGTGTATACAAAGATTGAACATATAATTTACAAATGAAATTATTCTTTAATATTTCATTTTATTCATCAATTTAGGTAATCTGTATTTAATATAGCTTAAAACCTGCTAATTTTATTAAACATCAGCCATATTCCACGGGAAGGTCTATTAAAAATTATATTACGCATATGATATATTATTAACAAGAAGAGGTCATGTTTTATGTAATATCCCAAATAATATTTAATAAAATGTGTCCTACAGATAGAACAATGTTGTTCCGCGGAAAGAAACTATATCCTGCTCTGCTAGTCTTTTAAAGTAATTTAAATTGACATTTATACAATGGCGTAGCGGTTAAAGTACTGTCAAATTATTATTCTGAGACTGGGTGTAATTTGTTTCTGTTAATCATATGTTTGTAAAAACCCTCCCAATACAAGGATTATTTTCTTATTGCAGAGTTATTTTATCAAACATATAATTAACGAATACAAATCACACTCAATTTGGAACAACAATTTGTGGTTTGAATTTTTGGATTTAGAAAATGTGTTGTATGTCTGAATTTAAAAAATCTGTCAATTTATTCATAAGTTTTTTATACTATTCATATAGCTAGTGGATACAACAGAATTTTGCGTATGTTTTCGCATTTATGGCAGCGCCGCAGGTTTTTGACATACGTTTCTGTTTCCGCACCTTTTATAACGGAAATTTGAACGGAACTTTACGATGTTTGAGGGAAAAATGAAGTCCAATCTAAGCCGTCATCAATGATAAATTCATAATTATAAATGTTTGACTCTATTATCCTGATTGCTACAAGTAAATGTAGCCAAATTAGTTTTTTATGAAATATAACTTATACTTTCATTAAAATTCAATTTTAAAAATTGCTTTTTCACTATGTTGACACGTTCACTTCCGCTTTCGTTCTCTGTTTCAATTTTTGTTAGCACCTCTGTTGCATTACTACATACAGCCTATCAACCCTACTGTTAGGTATCCCCAATATATGGCCTCTCTACAGTGGCGAAAAGTTGTAATAATACCACGCTTAGTAGGCGAATTAGCATTCGTTGTTATTATGTGGCTCCAAAAATAACGAGGCCATCCATTTTCTTTTTCTGACCGTTTATGGTCTGGACACATGCTATTCGTTCCGTCCGGGATGGCAGAAAGGCGGCACGTGCTCTATAACCCACCATGTTCTCTCCCCATCGCCATTGGACCGGTCACTGGTACCGATACCTTGACGTCCGTGGCTAGCTCGACGGATGGCCCTTCTCCTTAGCGAGTACTTACGACATACGACTACCAAAGACAACTAACGAGTGACACCATTTTTTTTATCTAATCACCTCTCGGGAAATTGTACCAAAATAATAATAATATTTCTAAACACATAAATTGGCCAATATTATATTCTTTCCTTTTTTTATTGCTGATGGTGGCAAACGAGCATGCAGCACAGCTGATGGTAAGTGTTACTGCCGCCCATGCACCTTTGCAATACCAAGGGTATAGCTAGGCCGCTGCCTACCAATGCAAACCCCAAACCCACCTAGCTGGACACCGGCTGTCTCGCTCACCGAACGAAGCGCAATAGTATATGGCCATTACTCAGACGTCCGTGAGCGAGAGAGCCGGAAGCCAAACTGGGGTGGGTTCAGGGTTGTATTGGTAGGCAGCGGCCTAGCTATACCATTGGCAAAGGTCCATGGGCGGCAGTGACACTTACCATCAGGTGTGCTGTCTGCTCGTTTGCCGCCATAAGCAATAAGAAAAAAAAAAAAAAACGTCGATCTTCTACGACAGTGTGGTACTACCCCGGACGGACCGGCCCGCTGTAGACAGAATATTGTCAACAGCGTGGTTACACATACATACATACATACATATCATCACGCCATATCCCTTGCAGGGTAGGCAGAGAGAACAGAGTGCCAGAGAACTCTATCTCTGCATACTTCACTCGCTTCCTCAACATTCATAATTCTCTTCATACACGCTCGCCGGTTTCGGAGACTCTTGACTCCACCTTCCTTCAGTACCTGACCGATCTGGTCTAGGTAGGTTAGTCTCGGTCTCCCTCGGTACCTACATCCTTCCACTTTCGCATTGTATATCTTCTTAACCAGACGTTCGTTCGGCATTCTTTGCACATGTCCGAACCATCGGAGCATTCCCTTTCGCATCTTTACACCAATACTCTCTTTCATACCTACTCGCTCCCTTACGTCGTCGTTACGAATGCGGTCGGTCAGCCTAACTCCACAGATTTTCCGAAGAGATCGCATTTCGACCGCATTAATTTTACTTTCATACTCTTTTCTGCATACCCAACTCTCGCTTCCATACAGTAATGTTGGGACAAGCACTGCGTTATGTATTGCTACACGTGCCTTCTGGCTGAGGTGGTGGCTGCCGAGAGGTTGCCCCAACGCTCCGTTCACTCTATTTCCCGCATTCACTCTTCGCTCTATATCAGTGGTGTACCGTCCATCTCGGCTAAATCCACATCCAAGATATACAAATTCATCCACTTGCTCTAGTACATCATTACCTATTACTCTTACATCTGTTCTGGCTTCATCTCTTTCAAAGACCATTACTTTGGTTTTGCTCACATTCACGCGTAGACCCCTTTTCTTACAATCTTCTGTCATTGTGTCGACTAGGGTTTGCAGGTCAGTCGCTGACTGTGCCAGCAGGACTGCGTCATCTGCATAAAGCAGAGCAGAGACCACTGAGTCACCCATCTGGACTCCCACATTCATATCGTTCAACCTTTGGAGACATTTATACAGATATATGATAAACAGCCTGGCTGATAGAACGCAGCCCTGCTTAACGCCGATATTGACGTCAAACCAAGGCGACATTCCATCCTCCAGCCGCACACAGGCTCTACAGCCCATGTAACTGGATTGCACAGCCTGCAGCAGTTTACCGTTAATACCATATTCCGGTAAAATGTCCCATAGTTCCTTTCGTACAACCGTGTCAAATGCTCTCTCCAGATCCACAAAACTGCAGAAAACCCTCTGACCTAGGGCCAGATGCTTTTCCACAATGTTGCGCAGAGAGAACACTTGATCCATGCATCCCCTTCCACTCCTGAAACCTCCTTGTGTCTCACACAGTAAACCATCGGACACCATCTTCATTCTCCTTTCAATAATTTTACCATACACTTTTGCTGCCAAACTGGTCAAGCTTATGGCCCTGTAATTTGCGCAGTCATAACGTGAACCCTTGTTTTTAAACAAAGGCACGATGACTGCGCTATGCCAGTCCCCGGGAACCATTCCCGAGCTCCAACATAAATTGAGGAGCAACAGGAACGCCTCCCGGACACAGGAGCCACCAAGCTTGAACATCTCGGCAGACACCATATCAATGCCCGCTGCCTTACCATTTTTCAAGCTTCTTATCGCCCATTCAACTTCATCCGTACTGATGCCATCGGAGGACGCCGTCGCCGAATGTTGATCTACTAGACCACATGCGACACCGGCGCCAACCGTAGTATCCGCATACATATCGCCAAAATATTCACTCCATCGGCTTAACACGTTTTGTGTTTGTGTAAGAATGTCTCCACCTTTAGACCTTATTTTGTTCATTCTGAAGGCTGACCAACCACCCCGAGACTTCTTCACCTCCCTCCAAAAGAGTTTGGTGTTACTCTCGAAGTTTTTAGTCAGCCTATCTTCTGCACTCATACTTGCTCTATCACGTTTCTCTTTCACTAAGGCCTTGGTGTCATTCTTACATTGCCGATATATTTCTTTCTTCTCTTCAGTCATACTGTCATTCAGATTCAAAGAAGAGACATAGTCCAGCCACGCTTTCTTCTTTTGCTCTACGGAAGCTGCCACTTCCGCATCCCACCATGCATCACCATTTGTGTTTCTATGCTTCTTTGAACTTCCACATACTTCTTTCGCTGTATCTACCATACTCTCTTTCAATACTCTCCAGCATTCTTCAATGTCCGATTGCGGCTGGCTTGCCATCGTCAGCCGTTCTCGGACACCCTCTGCATACTTTTCTCTTACACACTCTTCTTGCAACCTTTCAACCTTTATTCTTTCAAGCCCTCCGAAGTGGACACGCTCTCGCCAGTGCCTCCACTTTCTGAACAGACCACTAAATCTCGCAATAACGAGATAGTAGTCCGTATTGACTGTGGGGCCCCTGTAGGCTCTTGCGTCCAATATTTTGCTTCGGAGGCGACTGTCTACCAAAATTAAATCTATTATACTTTTCTGTTCATTCCTTCTCCATGTATACATATGGATGTCCTTATGTTGGAAAAATGTGTTTGACACAATAAGGTTTCTCTCCATACATACATCCGCTATGAGCCTACCTGCGTCGTTCACTCTCTTATCACCAAATGGACCAAGTACGTCCTCATAGTCGGGACGCTTGGTCCCCACCCATCCGTTCAAATCTCCGCATACAATCACGCGTTCACTGGTTTCTGCCATATCCAGAACTTCCCTAACATTAGCAACAACAGCGTGGTTCTCCCACTAAAACACTTTTTAGTGCCAAAAGAAAAATATATTGCAATAAAAACATTCGGATTGTGATTAATAAACAGGATAAACACTTTGCTTATCTCTGATATACATTGGCCTATTCCAAAATATTATGTTCTTGGTTTGAATAAAACTGGATAGAATTAAAAATAAATAATGGAAGACTTATACTAAGACATACTCTAATAATCTTTTTCTCAGGGTCTATGAAAACTACTCCTTGCTGGAACAAAGGTGGGATTTGCATTCACCATAAGCTTTGCCAAGGACATAATTATTTAACTGAAATAGCCGGTTGCAAAAATAATTTAGAAGTATGTTGTCTCTCATGGAATAAATTAAGATCAAGAGATCTTAGAGATAAAGGTATTAATAACATAATGTTTCCATGGTCACATGGAGAAGAAATAGGTGGCAAAGGACTATTGGACTCTAAAGACAAACGAAGAGAAACTAAAATTGAGAACAATAAACCACAAGCATTACAAGTTTTCGAAGTTGTAGAACTTGAAAAGAAACATGAAAAGGAAATAGAAAGAACTAATGGAAGGCAACGTCTTAAAAACCTTAGTGATGACAGAAAATATGAGACCAAACCAAAATCACATTTGTTATTCATGTTCAATCCACAGAGTCTAACTATATAGTTGGACTCTGATTGTTAGAATACGATTTATATAATCATATGGAATTATGACATGACTAGTTTAAATAAAACATGAAGTAGCATTTAAAACTTTACGTTGTAAAATATTTCAGCCTGAAAATGAACTGGCTTATCGCTATATAGTTTCTTGATATTAATTAAAAAATTCAATCGAATGATTGTTTTAATTCAAACCATCAAATGACATAATGATATGAATTTTAATAATGACGACGTTGGTTAAAGTTATGGTGATGTTTTTTGTTATAAATATACTCGCGCAATACGGAATTAGCTATGATTTGTTTATACTGGGTAAATTATATTATATTCCTAAATTAAAAGATGAAACAGCTATGCAGAGTATACCCGAACAGCGGCGCACAGTACCTAAGTTATCTAATACATACAAGGATATATTTATACCAGGCATGGCAGGGAGGCCAACTCTCGGTTAGTCGTGGTTTCTATATATTTAGATTCTTAATACAGCCCCAATAATATGAGTTAGCTTTCTATATTCACAAGTTTCTTTTCATTATTTCTCATCATTCTCCTAATCTTATCCCAATTACTTGGGGTCGATACAATATGTACTCTTCTTTCATGGTTACATATTGTAAAAGTTATTGGCAATAGTTTTAAGACCTGTCGCCTGCCAGGCGTCTACACTCATTGGGAATGTAATTGTTGCCCAAATGGCTTCAGATGCAGTTGGCCCAGGTCATTATAAGGCTCTTAGTCATCTTTTATGACACCCACGAGCAAAGTAAGTGTTGGTAGTATTCGTAGCCGCTACCACACAGCTATCTTTTCATTGTTCTATCTAATCATTATCTATCATTTCATTATTTCTATTTGTCATTAATTATTTGAAATACGTAGACGTGAAAATAATTACTTGTAATGTATCTTTATTCATTTGTATATATACATGTACTATCAGCAGTTCTCAGTTTTTGTTAAGATAATACAAATGATGCAGAATTCAAATGTTCATTTACAAAATAAATTAGCATTTCATTTCCACGAAAGACGATGCTCCATTCTTAGGTGCTCTTCAGTTAATATAATGGTTAATTAAGCAACGTTTCATGCGTAATAAAATGAGGTTTTGTCTGTTAAATGAAATGTGTTTACCTGAGGAGTAATTTTACCCTTTAGGGATTCGAATATATGGTGCTGCTTCGAACTAACTTGAACTTCTTTTCTCTTTTAAATGAACAATGTAAAACAATGTAGTCTAACATTATGACGGTTGACACTGCATATACTAATTTTCGCCATTACACCCGACTTTTTATTTAGGTACGTGACTTAAAATGATTTCAGTTTTTCGCCTTTGCACCGCTATAAGGCTTATAAAATATGTTTAACTTTATTTACCTTAATATTTTTCACATACTTATCTAGCATTACTTCATAGAAATATATAAATGGTTGTATTTTAATCGTTATATCATTGTTTGATGGTTTACTGTGTGAGACACAAGGAGGTATCAGGAGTGGAAGGGGATGCATGGATCAAGTGTTCTCTCTGTGCAACATTGTGGAGAAGCATCTGGCTCTAGGTGAGAGGGTTTTCTGCAGTTTTGTGGATCTGGAGAGAGCATTTGACACAGTTGTACGAAAGAAACTTTGGGACATTTTACCGGAGTATGGTATTAACGGTAAACTGCTACAGGCTATGCAGTCCAGTTACATGGGCTGTAGAGCCTGTGTGCGACTGGATGATGGAATGTCGCCTTGGTTTGACGTCAATATCGGCGTTAAGCAGAGGTGCGTTCTGTCAGCCAGGCTGTTTATCATATATCTGGATAAATGTCTCCAAAGGTTGAACGATATGAATGTAGGAGTCCAGATAGGCGACTCAGTGGTCACTGTTCTGCTATATGCAGATGATGCAGTCCTGCTGGCACAGTCAGCGACTGACCTGCAGACCCTAGTCGACACAATGACAGAAGATTGTAAGAAAATGGGTCTACGCGTGAATGTGAGCAAAACCAAAATAATGGTCTTTGAAAGAGACGAAGCCAGAACAGATGTAAGAGTAACAATAGGTAATGATATACTAGAGCAAGTGGATGAATTTGTATATCTTGGATGTGGATTTAGCCGAAATGGAAGGTACACCACTGATATAGAGCGAAGAGTGAATGCGGGAAATAGAGTGAACGAAGCGTTGGGGCAACTTCTCGACAGCCACCACCTCAGCCAGAAGGCACGTGTAGCAATACATAACGCAGTGCTTGTCCCAACATTACTGTATGGAAGCGAGAGTTGGGTATGCAGAAAAAAGTATGAAAGTAAAATTAATGCGGTCGAAATGCGATCTCTGCGGAAAATCTGTGGAGTTAGGCTGACCGACCGCATTCGTAACGACCATGTAAGAGAGCGAGTAGGTATGAAAGAGAGTATTGGTTTAAAGATGCGAAAGGGAATGCTCCGATGGTTCGGACATGTGGAAAGAATGCCGAACGAACGTCTGGTTAAGAAGATATACAATGCAAAAATGGAAGGATGTAGGTACCGAGGGAGACCGAGACTAACCTACCTAGACCAGATCGGTCATGTACTGAAGGAAGGTGGAGTCAAGAGTCTCCGAAACCGGCGAGCGTGTGTGAAGAGAATTATGAATGTTGAGGAAGCGAGTGAAGTATGCAGAGATAGAGTTCTCTGGCATTCTGTTCTCTCTGCCTACCCTGCAAGGAATATGGCGTGATGATATGTATGTATATCATCATCTTCTCAGCTCATACATGTACCACTGCTGGACTCGAGCCTCTTCCACACTAGGAGAAAAATTGACCTTAGTAGGTGTAGTCACCACGCTGGTTAGACGTGTTAGTATAGGGTTTTATTTCGAGTTTGTCTTCCCTTTAATTCTAAATTTGTTTATTTATATATTTTTTTATTTATTTCAATTTAGATATTATTTGTAATATACAAATTGTTATAAATTTATGTACACATACATATATACATATCATCACGCCATATCCCTTGCAGGGTAGGCAGAGAGAACAGAGTGCCAGAGAACTCTATCCTTGCATACTTCACTCGCTTCCTCAACATTCATAATTCTCTTCATACACGCTCGCCGGTTTCGGAGACTCTTGACTCCACCTTCCTTCAGTACTTGATAAATGTATGTAATTAAAAAATTTGAGTTTATTTATCTCAAAGACCTTTTTTTTACCAGTTATGCGTTGGATAACCTATTGATTGAATGTGGTTAGAGGTAAGGTTACAGAACATGTTACTGAAACCACGAGCAGACTAGTGACCATAAATTTCAATAAAGCATTAAAATAACGACAGGATAGTAGTAATTAAGTAATTAATAATGAAGAATTAATTTTAATAGAAACTACATTCAAATAGCTAGTGAA
The DNA here is from genome assembly GCA_905163515.2 of Lymantria monacha. NCBI lineage: Eukaryota > Metazoa > Arthropoda > Insecta > Lepidoptera > Erebidae > Lymantria > Lymantria monacha. The sequence goes on from LR991082.1 coordinate 24,961,652, forward strand.
CTAGTAATAGAAATATCTTATAATTATTTACTTAATAAAGAAAGTATATCCTGAAACAAATTTAAAGATAAATATTTCTTAAATATAATCCGGGTGGCCGGGTTACGCTACTGGTTATAATAATACCATAATCCGGCCCAAGCCGCAGGCCTCAAGGCTAAATCCCTCTTTCCTTACACCACTTATGTATACATGTAACCTTTCCTTTACTAACTTACTCAATTTGTAACCTACGCATTCTTTACCTACCATATATATATATATAATTTTATAACTCGTGTAATCTATTGTTAAAATTTAGATAAAATCAATCATTTTATTATGAGAAAATATTAATTATTCTCATAAATACTGCAGGAACGATGAGATCAACTTGTTGGGCTCGTGGCGGGATTTGTGTTGACCTCAAAGAATGTCCTAGAATGGAAATGGACGTTGGCGTGCCAGGTTGTTCAAGAGGCTACAAAGTCTGTTGCCTAGTTCATAAACATTTATTTCCTGATGTCGGCGTCCTTAGAAGAGTTTATATCCCAGAAATATTCACACCCGAAGACTTAGGAATATCTCTTCAATTAATTGCATTAAGAAATTCCATGTTGAAGACTCATGAAGATTATAATGTCGATAATGAAAATATCTCATAGCAACACGAATTCATTGTCCCATAAGGTATATTTATTAATTAATATAGGTAACAATAAAGTGTGATAATAAAATATTTTTCTTTAACTTCTAATATAATGATATTAGCGTATTATTAGCTGTGTGGTAGCGGCTACCAATACTACCAATCCTTACTTTGCTCGTGGATGTCGTAAAAGACGACTAAGAGCCTCATAACGACCTGGGCCAGCTCCATCTGATGCCATTTGGTCAGCAATTACATTCCCAAGGAGGTTTGACATCTGGCGGGCAGCCGGTCATAATACTATTGCCAATAACTTTTACAATATGTATTATGAAAGAAAAGTACATATTGTATCGACCCCAAGTAAGGGATAAAAGTAGGAGAATGATGATGATGACAATGCTATTACATATTTTTTAATTTCTAAATTGTGTTATCATTATTTTTTATGACACGCTAATGTTACATCATGTAAATTAACGAACATGTAAACGCTAATGTTACATCATGTAAACGATTTACATGATGTAACATTAGCGTTACACCAGCTAACGACTTCATGTGTTCATGTCGATCAAGACTTCATGTCTTACTCAAAGTTCTCATTGACATTCTCTACTACAATACTGTTTGTTGACAACGAAGAGAATTGCAGGGAATGTATAACAAGCCTTTAATAGTACTACCATAAATCTAGAATACTTGCACTAGATAAGAAAAGGATACTCCGACCATCCTCCGACTCACCCACTCAATTAACATCTTACGTAACGTTCAGGAAATAAACCCCGCATACAACTGAATGCGCTGACATGAAATAGACATTTGGGGAGTCATCGTACCGCTTTTCTCGAAGGCGCCTTTTATACTTAAATAACAGTTAACTTACCATTTACTAACACTCAACGATACAAATACAACATCACCTTTCCTGCAAACAGAATTACTTAACCCGTGGTAAGTGATATTAATGCTCACATTTGTACTTTGCCCACGTAAATTGTTAGTAAGTCCCGCTCTATAGAGAGAATTGAGAGAAACATAGTTGCCTGTACACTCTATACAGTTAAATATGTCTAATATCTAATAATGCCTATGCGATATTTAAAAGATGATATTAATGGAATGTCAAGCAATCGGTTTCATTATTTTAGTTATCCTTTAGTTTATTAATTTTGATCATTGCTTGAGTGTGTTTAGTTAACACGATTAAATACGATAGAAGGTAGTTAAAAAATAAACAACCGTTAGATAATTTACTTTTGAAGTGAGACGTGCCTTCATATCAGTAATCTGTGAGCGTAAATAGCGATCGGTTGTATCGAGTCATAACTAATCTTACTGCATTCCATTTTATTATTTTATATGTTGTTGATGAAAATATTGTGAGCTTCCTACTTTATTTTGTGAATAAAGTTAGGTAGACGAACTAGAAAATGAAGATCTGACGCCCCCGCTGAGATCTGCAGCCGCTGACACATATATATATATATATATATATATATATATATATATATATATATATATATATAGATATATATATATATATATACACATACATATACCGATCGGCATTATTAGTATTCTCTATAACAATGTATGTATGACAATTACAATAACATAGACAGTTTGTTTTGCAACGAGAACTTTCATCTAAAATTTGTGTTTGATTTTCATCAAAATATGCATAAATTTATAATATATTATATTATATACTAATAACGGATATCAATGTAATTTACTCTTAAGTTAAACTCGCCTCGCCTACATTCAATATTCAAACACATTTTTGTTTTATATTTTTTTGTTGCTTATAATGGCAAACGAGCAAGCAGAGCACACCTGTTGATAAGTGTCACTACCGCTCATGAACTTTAGCTATAACCCAGGCTATAGCTAGGCCGCTGTTTAGTATTATAAGACCCCAAACCCACCCAGTTGGGCTTCCGACTATCTCGCTCGCCGAACGAAGTGCAATAGCACATTGTCATTACTCAGACGTCGATCTTCTGCGAGAGTGTGGTGCTACCCCGAACGGACAGGCCCGCGGCTGTAGACAGAGAACTGTCAACAGCGTGGTCTTACCACTAATTAAATTTTAGTTACACTTTCTTGTAGTAAATTAACACCAATATACTACTATATACTATAGTGTTACCTACAACACTTAGGTGATTTAAATAACATTACATCAATCAATTGGTGATATTATATGTTATATAGATTACTTTAGATGTCAGAAATATAAGTGTCAATATAAACGGCTATAGTAAGTATAGCTTTGAAAAATCCAATTGTTCTTTTATAATTATTATTTAGTTTTTTGCAAGAAGAGCTGTAAAAATTCACTTCTTCTTCAACTCACTGCCTCGTGAGTTACTGTTTGGAATAGACTATACAATTCCAAAAAAAGTAGCTTATGCTTGCCAGACGAACGGGCAAATGACTTTATTAGGAGTCTTTACACAACCATAACATAAAATCTACAGATGCCGAATTAATTACGCCGAGTTAATTAATACTCTTACGTTGCTCATCTCGGCTAGTCTCGTTCTTTCAAAATTCAAAGACATCTCAATACATTTGCATATATCACATCATTTATTCTTAAAGTATTCTTTAATGTGAATTTGTTTCAACAAAGTGTAATGCGTAAGCTGTAATCATAACACTCAAGTAAGCACCAGCGCTTCGTAAATCATCGAGATGTTTCGTAACGAAGCTAATAAAGGGTCCGTTAGTAATACGAGTACAAATTGAGCTTTAATTATGAACAACATTGTGTAATGATTTCTGATGTATATACAAGTACGTATTAAACATAATTATATTCTTTTATTATTCTCGGTCGAAATGCAATCTGTACGGAAAATCTGTGGAGTTAGGCTGACCGACCGCATTCGCAACGACGACGTAAGAGAGCGAGTAGGTATGAAAGAAAGTATTGGTGTAAAAATGCGAAAGGGAATGCTCCGATGGTTCGAATATGTGAAAAGAATGCCGAAGTCGCCGAGTCAAGAGTCTCCGAAACTGGTGAGCGTGTATGAAGAGAATTATGGATGTTGAGGAAGCTAGTGAGGTATGCAAGGATAGAGTTCTCTGGCACTCTGTTCTCTCTTCCTACCCTGCAATGGATATGGCGTGATGATATGTATGTGTATATTCTATTCGAAATCTAATGAGCAAAGAATTTAGCATATATTTAGTGATTATGATCTCATAATCATCATTGCTCATATATGTCCCACTGTCGGGTTCGAGCCTCCTCCTCACTAGTAGGAAAATTGACCTACTACACCACGCTGGTCAGACGTGTTGGTGGCTTTTATTTCGAGTTTTCCTTCTCTTTCATAGATGTTATATTCATATTTAACCCCTTAGTCGTCTTTTACGGTCACCCACGGGTAAAATAGGGAGTGATTTTGTATTCTTACTTAAAATACTTACTTAAAATACTTACTTAAAGTTAGTGATTATACTATGATAGATTTAGTTCGCAACTTTGCATAGAATTCAAACACAATAAATATTGTTTAAAAGTTTATTTAAGCTACAAACATATAAGCGAAGCCTTTTGTGGAGTTAACAGAGAGAAATAGAAAATGTGTGGATTATAAAGCGAACTTTACTTATTTTATTTAATAGCTGCGGAGCTTTTTCTTTAGTTAATATAAGTAACTTAATGAAAAACACGTAATACGTAATATTTACGGTTAAAGCTACATTCTTAGCTCTTACAAGCTTAGCTTAGCATAGCTTAGCTCATATACGGTTGATTTTGGACAAAAGCTTCTTCTTAAAAAGTTATGAGACATTATTCTACTAATATCAACTCATATACTTCATATACTCAACAAGTCTTTTATTCTTATGAGGTTTTGATTTTTTACAGTTTTTGTTTTAAAAATATAGACTTTTTTAAATATGTTCATCGATATTTTCTATGAGTTGATGGGGCAACCTCAAAATTCATACACTACAAAAAATAAAAAATAAAATTGTAAGCTAAATAGAAAGAGAAAAATAAATAGAGCCTTGAAGTTAAAATAAAATCGATTTTATAACTAATATCTAAAGAATTAATATTGTGAAACACCAGAAAAATCGCTAGTGGGATCATAATAATAAAAGCGATGCTCTTAATAATAATTAATTTTCTTCATCACAGATTATATTTGTCTACTGATGATGTAAATTATACAATAATATTACGTCGGCCAGACGAATTGACATTATAATATTATTTGATATTTCTTCTCGTACGTGATAGTGGTCTGCTGACATCATTAATGAATTCTTTTGATATCTACAGGAAAGGAATATTAGATTCTAGTTCCTTATCGCACGGAAAATTCTTCCATTCATTCCTCAATTTACCGATGGTCACTATTGGACATAGACCTACATGATGGGAGGATAGTGCACTACTAAGCCATGCTTAGAGAATAAGCTATCGCAATTTTTATTGTGCTGCTATCGAAACACTCCTTTACTAGCCCTTACTCTTTGTTGATTTTTACAATTGTGGAAGTCGTCAATGAAAAAAAAAGGCATCATATTGAATTCTTATTCTAACACCTTAATGCGATATGGGGAATAATAAAGCTATAATATTAAGGAAAAGTAAGAAACTTCATTTTACATCATTAAACTTCGCAAACTGGAAAGAAAATAAATTTGTCATAAAATAATAAAATTCTATTAAAAATAAATGTACCGCTAAAGTTTTATAACTGATCAAACTTTAAGCAAATCGTCTTGACTTGATTAAAGTTTTTTTTATGGCCGAAGGTACATATGTACCTATATATTTATTGAAAAAAGAATACGATGTGCTAGAGTTTAATAATATGTTGCCTTGTTGATTTTTTGTCAAAAGGTCGGCTGTACTGATCATAAGATTACGTGTCATTCCTGTGCTTATTTAACTCGTATGGAGATGAGATAAGGGTGCAATTAAATTCCTGTCTTTCTTGTGGATAAAAGACGACTAAGGGATACAAATAATGCTGTAATTATGATGATGATAATAGAAACATAATTTATTGTTCAGTCTTCTTAAGAAACTACTGCAAAGTGACGCAGTAAGAATACCATGAGCAAGATTCTATCCTTTCCTATAACTATCGTAAGTATAATTAAGGCAAAGGTAAAACCCTAAATAAAACTGTACACCAATTAAATCAGCATTGTATAGTTGATATTTTTTTTTCTTCTGCAAGAAACCAGTAACTCATTAGGGTGACAAAATAAAAAAAATAAATAACACTGTCTATATATACCCATTAATTGCCAAACGCTTCCATCTTTTATACATTTTTTAGCTTCTTACATATACAGAAGGACACGCGTCTACTATATGCCGCTTGCCAGACGAAGTAACATATGTAACAGTAGTTACGAATTAACATCCGTAGTAGTTACGTCCTTCAGTAATCTCATAAAATACAATAGAGAAAGAAATGGAACATATTGCATTATCATCGCCACACTAAAAATTGATAAATTATATTGAACTGACTTCGTCCGCATAAAGTGCTTTTCACTTTACGAAATATAGTGTATCTGTATGCCAACTTTCATCCAAAATGGTTCACGTATGATTGGGTAACAAACTTCTAATCTTTCGAACATCTCAACATTCTTCACGAGCTTAAATATTTATAATAGGATTGTATTGTCATTCCTTTACAGAAAACATATATTTTTAGTCACAATATTCTTTTAGAATGTTATCACAATACAGAATAAGTATCTATGGCTTCTCCTTTAGGAATACAGGGCAAATCATAAATATACAAAGTTTTCAATATATTTCTCATTTCATATAAAATGATATATCATATATTCCGTGTAGTGACGAAGTAAGAATACAATTCACCACCCCCTATCCTACTCATAGGTGATCGTATGAGACGACTAAGGGATATAAAACGCATATATGTAAGAAAAGAAAAATTCGAACCCAAACCTTTTACCAACACGTCTTACCAGCGCGGTATAGTAGGTTAATTTCTTTCCCATTACGGAGGAAGCTCGAGATCGACAGTGGGACTTATATGAGCTGAAATGATAATGAAATGATGTTAAAATTATGGACTTACTGTATCTATAATGAATTAATTTAGAACTTCATATATTTTCTTAATGAATATTTAATGAACCTTAATTATTCATACAAGTTATTGCTCGTTATTAAACTTGTAAAATTCATAAAACTTGCCTACAATGTCAGACTATCTAATAAAACAACCGTTGAAAGAAATTGTGGGTTGGGATGTTAATTAGTGAAAGATTTAACAGAATTGCTTTAAGGAAACTGAAAAATGAACTGTAGAGCGGATTTCAGTCGCCAGGCCTCGCCATTCGCGCCTCAGGCACGTGCACAATTTATAGCTTTAAAATCCAAATGATTGTGAATTCTTCGGCACAGGGAAGCTACTTCTAACTTAACCAATAAACTACTGAAACTCTTAACATTTTAGTATCCATAACATTTGGCTTTAAAAATATACTCGTAAATGTAAGACATCTTAGAGTTCTAATTTTAATTAATTATTCGTTATTTATTTTTAGTTTACCATTTCAATGTTTCCTTAGTTTAAGCATATGACTAACGGCTATATACTGGGTACGTGTTCAGGTTTATATAAAGGGTTAGTCATAGGTCAGGTATATATAAAGCTATGTGGTAGCGGCTACGAATACTACCAACCCTTACTTTGCTCTTGAATGTCTTAAAAGACGACTAAGAGCCTTATAACGACCTGGGTTAACTCCATCTGATGCCGTTTGGTCAACAATTACATTCCCAAGGAGGGTTGACGTCTGGTCATAAACCTTATTACCAATAACTTTTACAATATGTACTATGAAAGAAGAGTACATATTGTATCGACCCCAAGTAATTGGGATAAGAGTAGGAATGATGATGATAAAGGGTTAGTAAGCCTTCATCAGGTAAAATCCCTAAAATCTGAACCTTGCAAACTAATATACGAATTACGATCGCGTAAGCAGTAGTGTACTGCTGCTTTATTAACCAATGCACATAAAAAAAACTTACGTTTTTATTTAAACAACTACTTAACGAGATTAGTGAAGTACACGCACAGTTGAATGTTAGTAAATGTTAGTAGAATGTTTATTATAAGTAGTACGAGAATGTTGTAATTGTGTACAATTTATTTTATATACCGAACTTAACATCACTTATTAATTTCACATTAGCCTCGTCTGGAAACTATTTTAGTATAATTCTACAAACTGTATCGTTTTCTCATTAAGCCATTTCACTTAAAGGGGATTGAAAATAAAAGTGTAATCCGCCACTTCTTCGTTCTTACAGCGGCAGCCATATTTAATTTAGTGTAATGTCTCTAACTATTGGGGGTTCTAATAAGAATGCACTATTATTTCATTTAAAAATAATAACTCTTTTTTTTTTAAAGTTGTGATATCTATATTATACCTATATCTATAAAGATAACATGTCTTTGGTTATGTATAAAAGAAAATAATTCAAAAAAAAACAAAAAAAGAAATGGTACGTTGTTAAACTACGCATTTTGGTGGCCAGTCGACTTCTGGATTTCATGAGATGATTTGGCCTAAAATATTTGCTGCAATAAATCGATTGTTTCATGAGCGCTATGACAGATGACGCTATCCTTTTTTTTTGCGGTGGGCCATGGAGTGGTCAAGCCCTGCCAAATCGGTTCGAGCGACAGAAGAAGCGGCAGGCGCAACCCTATAGACCCAATCTGCAAAGCGCCTCTCTTCGCTGTGCGAGCGGGCCACCGGTACCCGATCTTTGTCTTCGGTGGCCACTCGGTGTTGTCCTGGGTATGTTTTTATTTAATATTATATATTATAAATTTATAGATCGTATAAATTCCCAACTGGATCTTCAGGCTACAAGAATTCCGTTATCAGATTCCTATAACGAATGCTGTTCATAGTCACTGCTATTCCGACTTTTTTTTTTCAATAAAGTCCAATCACACCTGACCAAAAGCCGCAGCAAAAAGTTATTTGTTGTGGATGTATTTGTTTCTCGTGAATTACATGCGAATTTTCTAAGTGCCAAATTCAACAAATTTGTTTATTCACAAAGCCATTCAAATGGAAATGCGCTTCCATCGGTAGAGATGCCTTTTTTCGAAAAATCAGCGTTCGTTTCACTTTACTCTTTTACCCATTGAACTAATTACCGATGCTTTGTATGGTCTGCTAGCTTAAGCTCCTGAGTAAGCTGAATCTTGTAGGGGTGAAAGTGAAGGGTATTTCGTCAAAATTCTATGCGCGTAGTGCTTCGTGAAATTTGAAATACGATGACAAATTGATGTTTTCGCTCACACTGAGAGTGTTATGGAGTTTCAACAGTAATATTTTCAGTAGATCTACCAATACAAAAAAAAAAGAATCTGCCAATACGATCGACGCATAGGAGACTTTATTTAATACTAAAATTAAGGGGTTTTAAAAGACTACCATCATAAAATAGGGCAACATTAAAACTATTATAATTTTGAATATTGCGCATTATATTTGTCATCACACATTTTTTTTTTCTTTTTGGTGGACTACGGATACGTCTCGCACCGCCGAATCGGTCCGGGGTGACGGAAAGGCGGCGCGTGACCCCATAGACCCACCGTAAAACTCCTCTCTCTTCGCCGTGCGAGCGGACCACCGGTACTCGATTTTTGACTTCGGTGGCCATTTGTCATCACACCTTGAAAATGTTATTAAAAATCGGACATCAGAAGATTTGATTACCTGATGATTTAATAGTCGCACACTGAGATAGGTAAAGCTATATAAAAGCTTGTTAAATGGATAGAACCACATAGGTTAATGTATCTTTTTTTTTACCAGCGTATGGAATATTCACGCATTATCCGTTCCTTTTGGGGTGACGGAGGGAAGATGTACAACTTCGTGAACCACCGTATTCTCTCATCGTCACCATTGGGCTGGCTGCTGGTACCGATTCCTTGACATCCGTGACCTGCCCGGTAATCAGTCCATCTTTTTAAACTACACAATAATAGTATTTTTTTATTGCTTACAGTGGCAAACGAGCGTGCAACATAGGTGATGGTAATTGTTACTGCCGCCCATGAACCTTTGCAATACCAAGGGTATAGCTAGAACGGTGCCTACCAATACAAACCCCAAACCTACCTAGTTGGACTTTCAGCTCTCTCGCTCGCCCAACGAAGCGCAATAGCACATGGCCACTACTCAGACGTCGATCTTCTGCGAGAACGTAGTACTACCCCGGAGGGACAACCCACAGCTGTAGATAGAAAACTATCGACAGCGTGGTCCTACCTCTAAAAATACGATAAAATTGTCGTTTTGTATGTACATTTTAGTATTGAAGCCTCTCATTCAACACCATTATCTTCCACAATCAGTAGTAAATCAGTCTATTATACTGCTGCTGATCTATTATACTGCCTAGTCTATATGTTATCATCATTCTCCTACTCTTATCCTAATTACTTGGGGTCGATACAATATCTACTCTCTTTTCATAATACATATTGTAAAAGTTATTGGTAAGAGTTCTATGACTGGCCGCCTGCCAGACGTCAACCCTACTTAGGAATGCAATCGTTAACCAAACAGCATCACATGGAGTTGGCTCAGGTCGTTATAAGGGTTTTAATCGTCTCTTACGACATCCACGAGCAAAGTAAGGGTTAGTAGTATTCGTAGCACTCAGTACAAGCTGCTAGCTGCCTAGCCTATAGGTATATTTATATATTAAGGATTATTTGGAGCTTTTCTACTTACACAGTTATATTATATTGTTCACTCCCTTATTCGTATTTTATAGTACACGCGGGTAAAGAAAGTACGGTAAAATACTTTTTATTCTTTATCAGTAACTATCTACATAGATTCTTATTTGTCTAATATTATAAAAATCTTTACTAAAGTCTGCTAATAATCTTGGTTTACACTAATATCAATAGAATGAAACCATATTTATAAACTAGATAGATAACAAACAGTAATACCATTTGACATCAAAGACAAACAAAAGGGAACAATTACCAAGTTAATTCATTAGGAAAACATAATATCTGAGCACACAATCAACATGGTGAATGCCGAAAGCATTTTCAGGCCGTTTACATATAGCGAGTACTGTTGCGTAGACGTGCGTGCTCTCAAAATAATTGAAATATGCCGCCACTTATTTTGACGCAGTTATGTCAGCAGAATATGTTAAAAAGGTATTTCATATATACTTTCGACATTCCTAACGTTTGTATAAGTAGCTTTTAACGTTATCATCTTTTAATATGGTAAAGAATATTTGTGTGTTTATTATATTTGCTGAAATATCTACTAGAATGAGTTGAAGAGACTTGTAAATAGCCGCAAAGCATGCACGGAACAAAACATTCAAGTCCTCACATTTAGATACGTGTATATGTATTTTTTTTTTATAATGTAGATATAAGAATGTCATCACTTTAATATTATGACTCGTTTACACATAAAATTAGAGTCAACCGCCTGCCTTACGTCAACCCCACTTGGGAATGTAATTATTGACCTGATAGAAGAAGATGAAATTGGACTAGGTTAATGTATAAGACTCAGAATCGTCTTCTATGACACCCACAAGCAATGTAAGGGTTGATAGTCTTCGTAGCTGCCACCACACAATGCGATAAGATAAATAAAGTGCAGTATTATACCATGTTGCATTTTCTTATCAATAAATGTTTAATATTCTTATTCTCCGTGTAGTGACGGGATAAGAATTCATTTGCCACCACTGGCCATGTCTTAAAAATCGACTATAGGACTCACCAAACGAGTAGCTAACAGCTCTTTAAAAGATGTAACACTTCATTGCAATCGCCAACCTGCTTTTCATGCGTAGAGGTCACAACACTATACTCTCATTTGTGTGAATGGTCTACGTCCAACAATCGAGGTCAGCTTAAAAGATGGCGAGTCGTCGTACGGTATGTTGTAGTGTCCAATGCTAGCCTATTATTAGTCCGAGTAAGCTAAAAGTTAGCAAAAAAATTGAACTATAGATCACATCATTATTTACTTTGATTGGGCATGTCACTACCTACTCTAGGCACATAAAGTCGATACCTAGATTACTACACTCAAATTCAAATTTATTTATTACTAGCTTCTGCCCGCGGCTTCGCCCGTGTAAAAGGTTACTTTATTAAATATTTTCATCCCCTATTTTTATTATACCCCTAAGGGGAAATTTTTGACGAAATTTTATTGTCATATTTATTTATATCTAATCAATAGCCTAAAAATAAGTTTCAATTTTCCGGCTTTAAAAATGAGGATAAGTCCTTACAACTTTTCATCCCCTTTATAACCCTTTTTTTGCATTAAAAAGTAGCTTATTTCCTTTAGCAAGCTTTAGACTATCTGTGTACCAAATTTCATTTAGATCGATTCAGTAGTTTTGGCGTGAAAGAGCGACAGACAGACAGACAGAGTTACTTTCGCATTTATAATATTAGTAAGGATGTATAAAACCTGCTACTTACAGATTGTCAATTTTAACATTTTAAATTAAGGCAATAAACTACCACAAGATCGGAATGTAATCGCTACTGATAAGATCCGTCACGAAACTCAGCGAGTTAACTATCTGTGTGATCAATTTTATATCGTAAATTTTATCTCATGTTGTCCCTGTTGGTACGTCAAACGAATAAAGCAACAAACATGCGAAATAGTAGAGAATTGAGAAAATACAAACAAATCTAACAAGGTAATGGAAATAGGTGCGCTAAAAAAAAGTTTATCATATCCAACCTAAGATTATCTGGAAAAAATCAGTATGCGATAAAACTACCTAATTTTACCAACGTCATTTTTTTTTTCGTTTTATGCCTGTATATATAAATGGTGTTCAATAAAGTTATAGCATTTTTATTCAAAAAAAACAGTTGTACTTATATAACCCGCAATTCTTTAAGTTTATCAATGCCGTTGTTAAGTCACTGTTGTATGTGAAAAAAAAACCAACGATGTGAAGTGTTCGCGTGGATCTTCTAGTTTTTATTAATAAAAATCTTTTGTTTTAATAGGTGTTAAGAATATAATCTTATTATTAAAATCCATTAATTCCATAATGAATAATATATTACAAGCACCTTTAAAACGAAATTAGTGTCAGTGGTTTATTGGTAATACCACAGTCAATAAGGTTGAGACGAAATTACGCTGAAACATCTACGGGTTGTGTAATAAATTGTTCAATAGGCAGGTTAATTAGACAATTTCGCCTAATGGCACGGCGTAAATCGAAATAGCTGAACGTAAATGGTTCGCAGAAAACACTTCCCAGGAAAATAAATGAATCCTTAACAGACTCAAAGCTCTAATAATCGTAAAGAAAGGTAATGCGGTACCTCGAAATTTATTGAATGTATTAGCATCTGCAAATATCATGCATTTTAGTTTTGCTTTCTTTTCATAAAATTGACTAAAAACCATTTAAGTGCACGAGCCATTTTTCTTGCAATTCATTTATCTTTTACTATCCTTCTCGTTCAATTTGTTCAACACATCATTCGTCTCACTTAGAACTCTTTTCTTTTCTTGCAACACACTAACATTTCATTGCCGCATTTGACCGTCCTGACAAAATTACTATCCTCATTCGTAATACTGACGAGTCACAAATTAAATTAAAATTAAGGTACACTCATTTTTTCTAATTCAATTATTAACAATTCTATTTTCAAATGTCATCTTAAATCTAAAGTTTACTCAACTAAATAAGTTATAAAAAAAGAAAAAAAAAATTTAAACAACCCAGCCACAAAAAAGAAATGGTCTAAAACGTGAAATAAAATCAGTTTATTAACTTGTTTAAAAGAACCTATTCATATTTTTAAGATGAACATCGCAGTGTCAGGGGTCCACCTAGTCGTCCCTTCCGTCGCCCGGCACGGATTGGGCAGGATGTGACCATACTATAGCCTGTCCCAAAAAAAAAGGGAACCGCTAAGTGAAGAAGAATAATTAGTTATATCTATATAGATATAATGAATAGAAAATATCTGCTAGTTTCAAATTGTACATTTAAACTTAATTTTGTACATTAATATACTACTTTTCAGGTTACTACTGCCGTGTATTTTTTGTCTTATTATCCTGTGTCATCATCATCATCATTTCAGCTCATATATGTCCCACTGTTGGGCTCTAACCTCCGACTTAATGGGAGCGAAATTGACCTACTATACCGCACTGGTCAGACGTGTTGGTATAGGGTTTGGTTTCGAGATTTCCATCTCTTGCATAGATGTCATATGCGTTTTATATCCCTTAGTTATCTCTTACGGGTACCTTTACCCACGGGTAAGATAGGAGGTGGTGAATTGTATTCTTACTCCGTCACCACACGGAAATCCTGCCTATTATCCTGTGTACTATTCACATATTTCTACGTTTTATTGATCGTCTTCCTCTTTAAGTTGATGTTCAACATTATCTATAATTTGCAACAATTCTAGAAGAGACCGCCGAATTGTGGAATAAAAATATTATTATTCTTACAAAGGCTATATTTTCTTTTCTTGTTATCGCAGTGACCTTTCTGTTTTAACGCTCGCACTAAAACTTTTTTAAAAATCACACTCATTCCTTTCTATTTAATTCGTTCACCTCAACATTCATCTCATTCATTCTCGTTCAATTTCATGTATCACGCTAATATATATATATATATATATATATATATATTCCCACATTATTATTGTAAAACTCAAACATAATAGCGTTTCAATGTTAATTTGTTAAATCTTCATGCAAATACTGTGGAATGGATTTAAATGAATTTATATAGCTATAAATTAGTCCCTAAAGCTGTAATGAATAATATACAGTTACCTGAGTTACCTAATTTCGCTCAGTGTTCCTTTTAATATTTTTAACTAGCGAGCCGCCCTCGTTTTGCTTTGATATTCGTTCCCTCTGTCCTCTCATTTGAGTCTTTCATAACTTCTACCGAAGTTCATTTTTTTTTATTGCTTGTGGTTAGCCAACGAGCAAGCAACACATCTGATGTTAAGTGTCACTGCCGCCCATGGACTTTTGCAATACCAAGGGTATAACTAGGTAGCTGTAAACCCCGAACTCACCCAGTTGGGCTTCCGGCTCTCTCGCTCACCAAACGAAGCGCAATAGCACCTTGCCATTACCCAGACGTCGGTCTTCTGCGAGAGTACGATACTATCCCGGACGGACCGGCCCGTGGCTGTAGACATAGACGGTCAACAGAATGGTTCTGCAACAAATGTATTATTTATTTAATGTACATTAAATGCATCACATATCTAATCTATTTAATTGGATAAAAAGTAGCACTATATTGTTAAAAATAGCGTCCTAAATTATCCATTAATTTTCTAATAACGTGAAAAGCAAGTCATGGTAACTATAGTTTATCCTTAGTAGATAGATATATGTACATGACCGAAAACTTTTTTAGATGTTTTTAAAATGTGTTTTTAAATATTATTTCATAGGTATTGATATTACTCGTAAGGCTAACTGTACAGGTATAAATAAAGTTCTTCGACGTCAAAAAATATTTGATTTTCCCGTTATAAGGTAATTACCTATATAATTAGAAAAACATCTTAAAACTGGTGATTATAGATTTATTTATTTATTTATAGACATCGTAGGTTATTTATGAGATAATCTCAATATATAAATTTATTTTGAATTAAAATAAAACTAGATTGCAAAAGGTATCTTGTTATTCTACTGGTGTCAAATGAAATTCAAGTTATTTACTTAGGGTTCAGTATCCAAATGTAACGGAAACCTATTACAAACCCTTCGCTGTCCATCCATTCATTTGTCTCTGTCAGCAGACTACATCCCATAAACCGTACAAGGTAGACGGTTAAAATTTTCAGAGTATATTTCAATAACAATAAAAGTAGCTTTTGGATTTTTTACTAAATTTTAATAATATACTTACCATACTCTAGCTTGTCGACGTCCACTGTTGAACCTATGTTCAACATACATCTATATGTACAAAGATTTTGATAGTATATTCTTCTTGTGGCGTAGAGACTCACTAAGAAAGACTCTCAGGAAATTTATTTGTAGTCTTCAAATTAACCATAAATATTCCTCAGTAAAAATAAGTAAACACATGTTTCATCATTTGTCAATTTTCATTTTTTAAAGGTGTAAAGTAAAACATTACGTTTTGGCGATACTTTCACTTAATTATTGAATTAAAAATTAACACAAATAAATACTACATAAAGTTTACTTTTTTCATACAGAGATTCGCTAAAAACAAATATTTAGCAAATCAGCTCCTCAGAGAATATGTGGTAGGCCACACTATTGACAGTTTTCCGTTTATAACCGCGGGCTGGTCCGTCCAGGGTAGTACCACATTCTCATAGAAAGTCAACGTCTGAGCAGTGGCAATATGCTATTGTGCTTCGTTCGGTGAGCGAGAGAACCGACAGCTCAACTTTTTGGGTTGGTTTGGGATTTTAATTAGTCGGCAGCGGCTTATCTGTACCCAAGATATTGCAAAGGTCCATCGGTGGCAGTAACACTTATCATCAAGTGCGCTACTTACTCGTTTGCCACAATAAGCAATAAAAAATAATATGATCTTGCTAAGGGGGTAAAAATGGATGAATTTTTACAACAAATAATTAAAATGATAGCTAGCGGAGACGTCCTATATGATTTCTATGTATACAAAATTGTGGACAAAGACTAGTAATATATCTTCTGATTCTATTAGGAAATTATTGCAAAAGTACATATTCATTTGAGTTACGTTTTGAACAATGGTACTGAACACTTTGTAAACGAGCTCGTCTCGCACTTGGTCGGTTTTTCTTTAACTTTTACTATTGAAGTTTTTTTACAGAAGCTTATACAGCGAATGATTACGCCAGGCCCTTAGAATTACGTCCGCCCGTCGTCGCTTCGTATGCAAATGTGTGGAGCACTACAATACATTTTGTTATTTGCATTCAAGCTAATTGGTTTTCCTTTCGACGCCGCACCCACAAACGACTATTTATTTCTTGTTGTTCCGGACACCTTATCGACATTGTTGACTAGCTACAATTGTTTGCAATGATTTAAATAAATTTAGGTCATATAGATATTTTGTTCTTCTTTCACTACAATAAAAATTGATCAAAGCAGGAAAATTTATATATTTGAGTATAAAACGGATAAAAATCGAAGAAATATTAATCAGATTCGTTACGACCTTTATATGGTTTTAAATCAGAGTGTTTTAATATTTGATAATCAATCACGCTATTATATCATAATAAATTGTTTTATTTCACCGAGTTCGTGTAACTTCTATAAGACGCATTTTTTTTGGTGATTGCTTGATTAATCGATGACCTATGTTGAGAAGTTGATGTATTGCAGCGTTATTTAGTGGAAAGTTTTACTAAAATGCATAATTGTATAATGGCATGAAAGTATTTTTCGTGTTCAAATATCGATGCATACTAATCGATTGCCATAAAGATTTATTCAATAAATTGAAGTTAACACGCAGCACTAAAATGTAAACTAGGAAGACACTGTCTCTTGAGACACGGGTATTTTCCTAATTCAATAGATAAGTATATACATACATACATATCATCACGCCATATCCCTTGCAGGGTAGGCAGAGAGAACAGAGTGCCAGAGAACTCTATCCTTGCATACTTCATTCGCTTCCTCAACATTCATAATTCTCTTCATACACGCTTGCCGGTTTTGGAGACTCTTGATTCCACCTTCCTTCAGTACGTGACCAATCTGGTCTAGGTAGGTTAGTCTCATTCTCTTTCCACGTTTACGAGATAAGGATTATGTAAAAATGTACACTGAAGTTTATGAATAAATAATTATTAAATTATTATTATTATAGCTACATAGTAAATCAAAACAAAATGTATAGCTTAAAAACATTCTACATATTCAAATACTAATGTATACTACTTTTCATTGCCATCAATTTAAGAATTTTAAACTACACAGCACTGTAGAGCTATCTAATACCTATTAAAAAAAATTGTCAGTCTTAAAACAAAAGAACTTAAAAATTCTTAGCTTCACAATCATAAACATTGTTTTTTGATTTGTTTACGAAGTATTTTTGACGTGATAATGTTATAAATCGATGAAAGCCGGCTCCATGCACGAAAAAGTGTCACGTTCCGCCTGAGTCGAGCGTGCAAGCGATAGCGCGGAACAAGTTATAGAGAAGCACGATCGGCCTATACGCGTTTGGATTTTGTCACATCTATCTCTCTTCCACTCCATCAGCCGATGCATCCGAGTAGAAGAGAGATAGCAGCAGTACACAACCTACACGTGAACATTTTTGTCAACTGTTTATAGAGTGAAGTGAAAAATTAATGTGGTTTCTATTGTTTATGTTTATTCAATTTATAAAAGCATGCAATTTTTCCATTAATGTTTAGGTCATAAACCGTCCGTAAACCAGTCGGTTTTAAAGTCTTACAGACGACTATCTGTTTTTTATTATAACGTTTTACGTGAAAAAATACTGATTATTATCTATAAATACAAACAATTTTTTTAGATATATATCAGTTGTATAAAATTTAATTAGATTTTTTCTTGATTACAATACATGTGTAAAATATTTTTTTATAAAATTCTTTCCCTATATTAAGGAATATATTAAGACAGGAAATGAACCTCAATACTAAATAGACAATAACATAAGGCATGTAGCTACGTTGACATGATATTGCATGGTTGAAATTATTGATTACTTGACACTATGGGTGACGTCAATATCTGAGCTGTCACACAAATTAATGTTACTATATGTACATACACACACACATGCACATATAAGTATATACGTATCTAAGCGTGACGATCACGCAAGTCCTGAATATTTGAATTTAAAACTTCTTTAAGCATACTATGCACCTTATTTTATTGAATGAGCCATCACCCTCGGCTTTCTAACGCTCATTCGAGTACAGTCAGCTCTCATCGACTAAGAGATCGTTTTTAAAGTACGACACAAAGGACGATCATTTATTGTAACCTCAATAATTTATTATCCTTACCTTGATGAAGTTTTCACTTTCAAAAAAGATATTAAATATATTTTCTATTGACTAAAATAGGAACAGGAGGTGCAGGTGGCACAGGACCGTTGCGAATGGCATTCTCGTGGGGAGGCCTATGTCCAACAGTGGACGTTTATGGGCTGATGGATGGATGGATGGATGGAAAATAGGAACTAAATAGCTAGGTTTCATTTGTTGAAAATATGGTTTTATCAATATTTTCAGGCAGTGAAATAAATATAATTCTTTGTTGGCTGAATACTATTAAAATATGAAAGCAAATTTTGACGCTATCATTAAGAATAGACACAGTTCGGATCCTTAGTTTCCCTTTTTATTATTTTTTACTAAGGTAAATAAGTTTAACTTTTCCATTATTTTATTAATTATTTTTATTATATTAAAATATATCTTACAAAACACACTAAAAAGAAAATACCGAGCAAAGCCTGGTCAGACAGATATTCTATTGTTAAATTTAACCATACATAAATATGTAAAACTATTAAACTAACGTTAGAAAATGATTATTTTATGATCAACTAAAACGTTATCGTGTTTTCCAATTTAATAAAGACAAAGGAAGGGAAAACAGGGATGAATGAAATGTCACTCAAATCCTTAGGTAAGCCTGAGAGCAAAGGTTACATAAACTTATTGTGATAGGCACATTATATTATCTTATTATACTTATTTTCTATTTTATTACTTTTAATGGATCATAAGTAAGATTTATTGATTCCGGGGAGATAGGCCTCGCTAGCATTGCGCTGCAACTCATCTAGGAGAAGGAAAACTCCGAAATATAACCCCCGATCTAAGGTGTAAACCGACCCGTGCTGAGGGATTCGCGGCCAGAGGGTAAGCTGGTCAAAAACGGAGGGTGCATGTGTTGGTGGTCACAGGGCACAGCGGTGATCCCACCTTGCCTCCACACAAGGGCTCTGTGGGGGTGGATCGTTTAATACCCTACTACTCGTGGGAACGCTATGCATTATATGAAAAGAAATAAAATTCCAAATGACGGCGATGCGGCTCGCAACCCTTCACGTCTCGTTCCCAATGAGGGCTAAAAGTGGTCTACGGAGTGCCGCTTTGCCACGCTAAATGTAGGAGGAGGAATGAAAGACAAATTAAATGAGGTATGTCAAATGATGGAAGATAAAAAGATTTACATTCTTTGTGTGAATGAGACAAAGCGAAAGGGATGTCAGGTAACTAGTCATGGACCTTACACGGCATACTAGTCTGGAGTATCAATGACTACTAGAGCCTGCCAAGGAGTTGGTCTCCTTCTCTCTGCTCGAATGGCTCAATGTGTTAAAGGGTATGATTGTGTGAATGCTAGATTAGTATGGTTAAGAATGAAAGTGGGTCTGACCCGTATTTTTGTTGTAGGAGTATATGCTCCAGTAAACACGGGTTTGACTAAAAATAAATCTGAACAGGATGCAAGAGAGAAATTTTGGGACGAACTAAGAGATGTTTTGAGATTATGTCAGTTGAATGAAAGGTTGATTTTGCTAGGTGATTTTAATGGATGGGTAGGAATAGGGCGAAAAGGATTTGAAAAGGTTTTAGGAAGGTTTGGTGATGAAAGTGTGAATTAAAATGGTCAAAGTTTACTAGAGGTGTGCTTGGAATGGAATCTTTGTTTTACAAATACTATGTTTGAACACAAAAAGATCCATATGTATACACGTGAAGCAAAGAATGTAAGAAAGAGTATGATTGACTTTATAATAGTAGATGAAAGACTTAGAAGCAAAGTTCTAGACACTAGGGTGTATCGCGGTGTTGGTATCCATACAGACCACTTTCTAGTAATGACTAGAATAAGTGGTCTCGTAAAAATGTGGCGAAACCGAATACACAACCCGACAAGTGTACTAGAAAGAATAAAAGTAGAAAATTTGAAAGATGAGATTGTTAGAGAGAAGTAGATACAAAAGTAAACTGACAGAAAAGTTGTATGATTCGGTTAATATTAGAGACATGGAAAAATTATGGAAGACTTTTAAAGAGAATGTGATAAATACGGCTATAGAAATATGTGGCGTGACCAGAAAAAGGAAAGTAAATGAGATGAAGAATATATGGTGGGATAAAGATGTGCAGTTTGTGAGAAGAAGAAAGCCTGGATAGATTGGCTTGCTATCAGAGCCAATGAGAGAATGGAAAAGGCAACGAATGATGATATAGATATAGCTAAAGAAGAGTACAAGAGAAGAAAAAGAGTAGTGAAAGAAATTGTCAGAAGAAAGAAAGAGGATCAAAAAGATGATAGAAGATTATCGCAGGATTATCAATCCAACTTAAAGATTTTCTGGAAGTCGATAAGATCAACTCGAGGTAAAGCTCAAAGTACAGAGCTTGCCTCGATCATGAATAAGTATGGAAGGATAGCAGATAGCAGATATAAGGTAGGATATGGGATGCACAAGCGGGTTTTCAAAAAGGTATGGGTTGTACGGATCAAGTCTTCTCCTTAACATGCATAACACAGAAATTTTTGGCTAAAGGTCAGAAAATCTTTTGCGCATTTATTGATTTGGAAGGCTTATGCCAAAGTGGCCACCGAAGTTAAAATCGAGTACCGGTGGTCCGCTCGCACGGCGAAGAGAGAAGGTTTTACGGTGGGTCTATGGGGTCACGCGCCGCCTTTCCGTCACCCCGGACCGATTCAGCGGGGCGAGACGCACCCATAGCCCACCAATAAAAAAAAAAAAAAAAAAAAAAAAAAAAAAATTAAAAAAAAAAAAAAAGGCTTATGCCAAAGTGAGGAGGAATGAACTGTGGTCGGTACTGTCTATGTATGGGGTGGACAGCCATCATATTGACGCTCTGAAATCCATTTATAAGGACTCCAGGGCGTGCGTAAGAATAAACGGATCCTACACGGAATGGTTTAATATTGATAAAGGTGTTAGACAGGGATGTGTAGCATCACCGTGGCTGTTTAACCTATTCATGGATAGTTGTCTGAAAGATCTGAAAGATAATGATTGTGGTTTAAGAATGAATGAGTTACTTATCAAATGTCTTCTTTATGCCGATGATCAGGTATTACTTGCATCGTCGGCTGAGGATTTACAGGCGATGGTAACTACTATGCATGAAGCTTTTGAAAGAAAAGGCACGAAAGTAAATGTACGTAAGACGAAAATAATGGTTTTTGAAAAGGATAAATGTATGACGGAATGTAACATTAGTATAAATGGTGAGGAATTGGAACAGGTGAAAGAATTTTTGTATTATGGGTGTATTATTTACTCGAGATGGTAAAAATGATAATGATGTTGAAAGAAGAGTAAATGCTGGTAATAGGGTGAACGGGGCACTGTACACCTTTATGAGAAGCAGAAATGTGTCCAAAAAGGCACGTCTAGCTGTGCATAAGGGAATATTAATACCTACCCTCATGTATGGTAGTGAAAGTTGGATTTGGCAGAGAAGACATGAAAGTAGAATAAATGCTGTAGAGATGAGAGCTCTTCGTAGTATGTGTGATGTGAGCCTGAAAGATAAAATTAGGAATAGTGTAATAAGACAGCGCTGTGGTGTGAATGAAGAAGTAGTGACAAAGATCAAAAAGAGTATGCTGAGGTGGTTTGGACACTTAGAAAGAATGAGTGAGGAGAGGTTGACGAAGAAAATATATAAAGCAAGCGTGAATGGGACAAATACAAGGGGAAGACCTCGTCATAATTTTCTGGATCAAATTAGCGATGTATTGATGAGAGGTCATATTAAGAGTATGCGTAATCGTAGAGTATGCATGCAGACTATTGTGAGTGTGAATGAAGTGATGGAAGTATGCCAGGATCGTGGTTTGTGGCAATCCGTAGTCTCTGCCTACCCCTATGGGAAACAGGCGTGAAGCTATGTATGTAAGTAAGATTTAAAAACAAAGTAAATCAATATATCTATTCATCATCATCATCGTCTCAGCTCACATATGTCCCACTGTTGGGCTCGAGCCTCCTCTGTAATGGTAGGGAAATTGACCTACTATGAGTATAACCACGCTGGTCAGACGTATTGGTACAAGGTTTTGTTTCGAGTTTTCCTTCTCTTGCATAGATGTTATATGCGTTTTATATACTTTAGTCGTCTGTTACAATATCACCTATGGGTAAGATAGGTGATGGTGAATTGTATTCTAACTCCGTCACCACACACAGAGTCCGTCACTACACTCTGTTATGAGTATTAAATAATTCGATTCAATATTAATATCATATTATTTATTAATTATGGTAGCAAACGCAGCAAGCAAGCAGCACACCTGATGGTAGATGTCGCTGCCGCCCGTGGACCCTTGCTATACTAAGAGCTTAGCTAGACCGCTGCCTACCAACCAACACCTATCCCGGTTGGGCTTCCGGCTCTCTCACTCACCAAACGAAGCGCAATAGCGCATTGCCACAGTGTGGTATAGCCCAGGATGGACCGGTCCAGGTGGACCGGTGGCGCAGGTGCGCCTGATGCCGCCCTAACCGAGGCTTCGGGTGATCGGACCGGGGAATTGTCCGGTCACCCGACGTGAGGCCACCGCGTGAGGACGACGCCTCGACGGCGAAAGCTGTCGGGGCGTCGTCGCGGCGGTCAACAGGAGAGGAGCCCGAGAGGGCATACCGCCGAGCGGGCCACCGAAGACAAAGCTCGGGTACCGGCGGCCCGCTCGCATGGCGAAGAAGAGGTGCTTGCAGGGTGGGTCAATGGGGTTGCGCGCCGCCTCTTCCGTCACCCCGGACCGATTTGGCGGGGTGCGACGTCCATAGCCCAACGCAAAAAAAAAAAAAAGTATGGACCGGTCCGCGGCTCTACACAGAAAACTGTCAATAATGTGACCTATCACTACTAATCTATAAACTAATATATTATATAGATTAGTAGTCGTAGAACCACACTAATTATATAATATAATATATTATTATCATACAAATCCGATTACGAGCGAAAAATGATTGTCACAAGTTGAATTTCAATCCACACCTATTGGCAATCCGTTTCAATCGTGCTGCCACTTTCACCACCATGTACTATTGCAGGACACTAATTTTTCGCATTGTATTATATTTTCGTCTTTTAAGGAGACGTGTGCCATCTACCCGACATGTTTACACATTGTACAGGCTCGATACTCAAACTTTGCAGTTAGAATTGTATTAAAACGATGACACAACCTTGTTATTCAAAGTGTAAGTAAAGTATACTTGTATTGTAAGTGACAGCACGATTTGAACGGATTTCCAATAGGTGTGGGTTCGAATCCCATTTGTGACAATCATTTTCGCTTTTAATCGGATTTTTATAAATATGCTTAATATTAAATGCTAAATTTCAGTAATTTATTATCATAAATTCAATTATATTAAGTACATTAAACTCCATTTAATATAGGTATATTAAATAGCTACTAACAAAATTATATACATTTTAATTTGCCCCAATGTTGCCTAAAACAACATAATTATAATGAAATCGGTTCAAAATAATATTTGCCAATTTAAGTCAACGTTTTCTTGAAACCTAATATGGAATATATACTTATAAATAAAATTAAAGTTACTGTATTTTTACTAAATTTGTCTAACGCAGATATACATATATATATATACATATATAACAGATATACATATATGGTACTAATAGTAAAAATAATTACCTGTTACGTCTATTTGTTTCAGCTAATCTCTGAAATAGGTGTACCGATTTTGAAACAACCTTAATTTTATTGTCAGGATTTATGATCCCTTTAAAAAACATCCGGGGCGACAGACAGTGTATAACTTCATAAACTGCCATATTGTATCCTGTATATCATTGGACTAACTGATAACGTCTACGGTAGCTGCGTGGTTACCTTTTTGTAATGGACGCCTTGGCAACATTATTTATTGCTAGGGCATCAGCCTCTCAGGTAGACTAAATATCGATCTAGTCACCCGAGGCCTCAGCTAAGTACTACCCTTTCACTGCCAGATGACCGAAGGTATAAAAAGTAATTTATGCTAGTTTTATTTCATAAAAAGTATTAGATTTTATGCAAAAAAAAATCCACATATTTGTAAACGATTTCTGTTCAAGTGGTATTTACTAACTACCCACTACTGCTTTAAACTACTAAAAAGATGTCTACGCGTGAATGTGAGCAAACCCAAAATAATGGTCTTCGAAAGAGATGAAGCCACAACAGATGTAAGAGTAAGAATAGGTAATGATCTACTAGAGCAAGTGGATGAATTTGTATATCTTGGAGGTGGATTTAGCCGACACGGAAGGTACATCACTGATATAGAGCGAAAAGTGAATGCGGGAAATAGAGTGAACGGAGCGTTGGGGCAACTTCTCGGTAGCCACCACTTCAGCCAGAAGGCACGTGTAGCAATACATAACGCAGTGCTTGTCCCAACATTACTGTATAGAAGCGAGAGTTGGGTATGCAGAAAAAAGCATGAAAGTAAAATTAATGCGGTCGAAATGGAATCTCTACGGAAAATCTGTGGAGTTAGGCTGATCGATCGCATTCGTAACGACGACGTAAGAGAGCGAGTAGGTATGAAAGAGAGTAATGATGTAAAGATGCCAAAGGGAATGCTGCGATGGTTCGGACATGTGGAAAGAATGCCGAACGAACGTCTGGTTAAGAAGATATACAATGCGAAAGTAAAAGGACGAAGGTAACGAGGGAAACCGAGACTAACCAACCTAGACCAGATTGGTCACGTACTGAAGGAAGGTGGAGTCAACAGTCTCCGAAACCGGCGAGTGTGTATGAAGAGAATTATGAATGTTGAGGAAGCGAGTCAAGTATGCAAGGATAGAGTTATCTGGCACTCTGTTCTCTCTACATACCCTGCAAGGGCTATAGCGTGATGATATGTATGTATGTACTACTGCTTTAACTCTTTACTGATGGCCGCGATGGTATTAGTGTAATTATATAAAAGGAAAAGATTTTACATTAAAATATCATGAAATAATTGAAGCCTCTTTAATCTCATGACGTTCCCTAACCTTTACGTATAGGTACCCAAAATTAGTGTAATTTGATGAGCTCCTGATTCATTAATTAGTTCTTTTATTATGATCAAGCATTAAGGTTTTAATGTACGGTTATTTTAAAAGCATTTTATACACCATATTCTCAACCAGCTGAGCAGTGAGGTAGCGGCTTCGAATATTACCAACCCTTGCTTTTCTCGTGGATGTCGTAAAAGACGACTAGGAGCCTTATAACGACCTGAGCTAACTCCATCTGATGCCGTTTGGTCAACAATTATATTCCCAAAGAGGGTTGACGTCAGGCCGGCGGCCGGTCATAAAACTATTGCCAATATATTCTACAATGTGTACTATGAAAGAAGACCTACATATTGTATCGACCCCAAGTAATTGGGATAAGAGTAGGAGAATAATGATAACACTGTATTCTCATCCAACATCTACATCGAATTTATTTAGAATTAAATTAGGAATATAGATTATCTTCTGGCTAATGGAGATGTTGCAAGTAATGCTTTAGGCGTCGGAGCGTAACTAGATAGCAATAGTGCTTTCACTTTATTTAGTACTCAATTTACTTTAGCCTGAATTTTCTAGAAAAATATAAAAGAAAATGAAGGGCAAATAAATTTTGTTACTTATCAACATGATTTGTTTTGATCTGTTTATTGTTAACACATAGTGTTACTCGAATTAGGGCATGTATGAGAATCATCATCATCATCATTCTCCTACTCTTATCCCAACTACTTGGGGTCGATACAATGTGTACTCTTCTTTAATAGTACATATTGTAAAAGTTATTGGGAATAGTTTTATGACCAGCCGCCTGCCGGACGTCAACTCTCATTGGGAATTGAGCAAACGGCATCAAACGGAATTAGCCCAGGTCGTTATAAAAGTTAGTCAGTAGTTAGTTATATAATTAGGGCATGTATAGAATATCCCCATGAAATGATCTCTAAGCGTATTTATGGCTCAGTAATTAGACTTTATCAACTCTTACTCAACTGGTTTCCTTTGTTAAAGATCTTTCCGTCCTCTTACAAATTAATATTTTGGTTTATTACAGTAAATTAATAATAGTTTACAAAAGTAATGTAGAGGAATATATAACAGTACTAGCTTCTGCCCGCGGCTTTACCCACGTAAGAGGTTACTTTCCTAAAGTTTTACATCCCCTATTTTTATTTATCTCTTAAGGGTAAATTTTAGCAACATGTTAATGTCATATTTATGTATATCTAATCAATAGCCTAAAAATAAGTTTCAAGCTTCTGGTTTTAAAAATCACGATACTTCCTTACAACTTTTCATCCCCTTTACAAGCCTTTTTTGCATTAAAAAGTAGCCTATGTTTTTTCAGGTTCTAGAATATCTGTGTACCAAATTTCATTTAGCTCGGTAGTTTTGGCGTGAAAGAGCGACAGACAGACAGAGTTACTTTCGCATTTATGATATTAGTAAAGAATATTTCATTATAATATATCATACCATTAACGACAAAATTTCTTAAGACACAAACAAATATCAGGCGACGCATTATACATATCTCCGGAAAATGTTGAGATCAAACCTATGTCAAACAGTGAACGACACATGGCTCTTAAATAAATCAACAACAACAAGAAACGTCTATTTAGGAATATAATAATAAATTTCTATTTATAAAAATGAGTAATATCTGCATTAAAAATTTCACTTCTGAACCAGCTCTGACGAGCTGTGCCTCACTAGCCAAAGACGCTAGTGCTTGGACCAGAGATCAGTCCGCTAGCCTTCATTGAACGCTTAACTATTACAGAACGTTACACATGACGTCTATACCCGAAAGGGTAAGGGGCAAGCTCACAATTATTTGTTAATCTTATAAACACATAACTTTCCTGTCTGCAAAGGTTCAAAGCAAGTAAGGTCACTTTAATTGTTACATCACTTCAGCAATCTTGTTATGTATGATGAAATTGCACATAAAATAAGGTATTTATAATATACTAGTAGACAGCCCGTTGCTTTGTTTGTAGAAGTCGATATATTGCAGCGGCGCCGGGTGCCGCGCGCGGGTGGAGAGTTACATCAACTGGGATAGCATATAAACCTTCTTTGCCCACCGAAGACAAAGACCGGATACCGGTGGCCTGCTCGCTTGGCGTAGAGAGGTACATATAGGACGGGTCTACGGGGTCGCGCGCCTTTGGGTTGAGAGCCCTCTACGCTCACCACTAGTTCGCGTAAGGATGTAACAGCCATCTGATGCTAACATCCTCAGTCCAACAAAAAAAAACGATTGATGACGATTTAACGGGGTGTTACAACTCAATAGCCCGCCACCAAAAAAAAAACCTACTTTGTGAAAAAATACATAATATACATACCAATTTTCATAATAATCGGTTAAATAGTATCTTGAATCAATCTCGAATTTAGCGACGTCATATATACAAATCTCCTCTTTTAGAGATATAGATATATTTGTATATTCTGAAGCGACAATACATATCACTCTATAATATCTACTAATACACACGTACTTCACTAAATGACGTCAAATTCATTAGTTAAATGGTTTCAATCAAAGTTGTGAAGTGATGTGAGAGGTTCTATATAATAGGTGCGTCCAAACAACATATTATTATGTTACAAGTTTATATATTCATGACTTAGATAACATTGTACGAAGGGAAAGGGTGTTGGTGTAGACAATACTACCTTTATTCATTCTATGATATGACTATAATTATATAAAATACTTACTAAGATAGTATTTGTACATAAAATATCGAAATTCTTATAAACTACATACATATCATCACGCCATATCCCTTGCAGGGTAGGCATAGAGAACAGAGTGCTAGAGAACTCTATCCTTGCATACTTCACTCGCTTCCTTAACATTCATAATTCTCTTCATACACGCTCGCCGGTTTTGGAGACTCTTGACTCCACCTTCCTTCAGTACGTGACCAATCTGGTCTAAGTAGGTGAGTCTCGGTCTCCCCCGGTACTTACATACTTCCACTTACGCATTGTATATCTTCTTAACCAGACGTTCGTTCGACATTCTTTCCACATGTCCGAACCATCGAAGCATTCCCTTTCGCATCTTTACACCAATACTCTCTTGTAAACTACTGTCAACTATATAAATAAACAGTGTTATAATTGAATCGATAAATTCAGTTTATTGTAAAAATAAGAATACAATAGACACTCTTTTTCTCGACCGTAGGTGTCGTACGAAACGACTATAGGATATGATTTGTAGATAACAACAATGAAAGAGAACGAGATCTTATCTCGACATTACTATATCGAGATTAAATAGCTCGTAATCGGGTTTTTATAAATAATTATTTATTATGACAGTATGACTGAACAGAAGAAAGAAATATATCGGCAATGTAAGAATGACACCAAGGCCTTAGTGAAAGAGAAACGTGATAGAGCAAGTATGAGTGCAGAAGATAGGCTGACTAAAAACTTCGAGGGTAACACCAAACTCTTTTGGAGGGAGGTGAAGAAGTCTCGGGGTGGTTGGTCAGCCTTCAGAATGAATAAAATAAGGTCTAAAGGTGGAGACATTCTTACACAAACACAAGACGTGTTAAGCCGATGGAGTGAATATTTTGGCGATATGTATGCGGATGCTACGGTTGGCGCCGGTGTTGGATGTGGTTTAGTAGATCAACATTCGACAACGGCGTCCTCCGATGGCATCAGTATGGATGAAGTTGAATGGGCGATAAGAAGTTTGAAAAATGGTAAGGCAGCGGGCATTGATATGGTGTCTGCCGAGATGATCAAGCTTGGTGGCTCTTGTGTCTGGGAGGCGTTCCTGTTGCTCCTCAATTTATGTTGGAGCTCGGGAATGGTTCCCAGGGACTGGAATAGCGCAGTCATCGTGCCTTTGTTTAAAAACAAGGGTTCACGTTATGACTGCGCAAATTACAGAGCCATAAGCTTGACCAGTTTGGCAGCAAAAGTGTATGGAAAAATTATTGAAAGGAGAATGAGGATGGTGTCCGATGGTTTACTGTGTGAGACACAAGGAGGTTTCAGGAGTGGAAGGGGATGCATGGATCAAGTGTTCTCTCTGCGCAACATTGTGGAGAAGCATCTGGCTCTAGGTCAGAGGGTTTTCTGCAGTTTTGTGGATCTGGAGAGAGCATTTGACACGGTTGTACGAAAGGAACTTTGGGACATTTTACCGGAGTATGGTATTAACGGTAAACTGCTACAGGCTGTGCAGTCCAGTTACATGGGCTGTAGAGCCTGTGTGCGGCTGGATGATGGAATGTCGCCTTGGTTTGACGTCAATATCGGCGTTAAGCAGGGGTGCGTTCTGTCAGCCAGGCTGTTTATCATATATCTGGATAAATGTCTCCAAAGGTTGAACGATATGAATGTGGGAGTCCAGATGGGCGACTCAGTGGTCACTGCTCTGCTTTTTGCAGATGATGCAGTCCTGCTGGCACAGTCAGCGATTGACCTGCAGACCCTAGTCGACACAATGACAGAAGATTGTAAGAAAAGGGGTCTACGCGTGAATGTGAGCAAAACCAAAATAATGGTCTTTGAAAGAGATAAAACCAGCACAGATGTAAGAGTAACAATAGGTAATGATGTACTAGAGCAAGTGGATGAATTTGTATATCTTGGATGTGGATTTAGCCGAGATGGAAGGTACACCACTGATATAGAGCGAAGAGTGAATGCGGGAAATAGAGTGAACGGAGCGTTGGGGCAACTTCTCAGTAGCCACCACCTCAGCCAGAAGGCACGTGTAGCAATACATAACGCAGTGCTTGTCCCAACATTACTGTATGGAAGCGAGAGTTGGGTATGCAGAAAAGAGTATGATAGTAAAATTAATGCGGTCGAAATGCGATCTCTGCGGAAAATCTGTGGAGTTAGGCTGACCGACCGCATTCGTAACGACGACGTAAGAGAGCGAGTAGGTATGAAAGAGAGTATTGGTGTAAAGATGCGAAAGGGAATGCTCCGATGGTTCGGACATGTGGAAAGAATGCCGAACGAACGCCTGGTTAAGAAGATATACAATGCGAAAGTGGAAGGATGTAGGTACCGAGGGAGACCGAGACTAACCTACCTAGACCAGATCGGTCATGTACTGAAGGAAGGTGGAGTCAAGAGTCTCCGAAACCGGCGAGCGTGTATGAAGAGAATTATGAATGTTGAGGAAGCGAGTGAAGTATGCAGAGATAGAGTTCTCTGGCACTCTGTTCTCTCTGCCTACCCTGCAAGGGATATGGCGTGATGATATGTATGTATGTATGTATTATTTATTTCGAATATTTTAAGTAATATAATCAAGTAATAATTATAGTAGTTATTTTCTGTGACGCTAATGAGACATCCAAATATAGCCGTTTTCACTTATCAGTTAAAAAAGTCTTATATTAGCTGAAAAGGTTCGAGGAGTTGAAATCTTCTCCCCTTAACAATCAAATTTAAAATTATTAAATAACATCACGCACCGTATTCTATCGTGTCGTCTATTACTTGCTATGTACTACTTAAAGTTCATTTGGATAAGGGTTTTGTCATATTAAATTATAATTTAGTAAACCAAAAGTCGTCTGAGGTCTCAAAAATCTGCTTATGCTGATATTTCACGAATCGTTCAATAGTGTAACTGTCCTACTTAGTGATGACCCATCTAATTTTGGTGTAAAAATTGTATTAAAAATAAGAATTGAATATTAAGTGTATAGAATATTAATAACCTGTATTATTTTTGAACGCTTTAATAGCAACTATTTTAGTATTTGTTGTTGAATTAAAAATAGTTTGAATTCCAAAATAAGTGGAACTTAGAAGTATGTACTTCTTTATTTGAAGTTAATTATCGTTGTATTCTGAAGGACACCTTTATATTCCTAACCCAAATTCTATCTTTAACGTTTTATTCTAATGTAAGATGGAATATTTACATAATGAACCATATCATTCAACAGAAGGAACTAATAATAATATTTAGAGGACATTGTTGCAGTTTAGAATAATATTGCAGCTAAATTATCTACTAAACCAACTCGAAAATTCTTTAAACTAATGTGTTAAATATTTAAATAAGAAATTACCGAAATATGAGCGTAAAAAGTACAATAAAATTCTAAAGTTGAAATGGAGGAAAATTCATGGCATTAAGCGTTAAAGGTGCTGCGATCTGCTCGTTAGCCTCATTATGTTGACTCGTTTAACGCTTATTTCCATTCACAATCGTTTACCTCTTAAAGGATAAATTGATGAAATTTCATCATATTCGCGCCGTTACGATTCTCTTTGTAGTCGAAAAAGGTAAAAAATACCAATTCAATATCTACTAAAACCACTTTCATATAATTTGAATTTACCTGTTATGCAAAGAATAACAATCAGTGTGTCGAGATCAGAACACGAACTCAATAAAGAGGAAATCTAAGTACATTCATATAAAGGCGACGTGGTTGAGTAACACACACGGAATATCACACTCATAAAACAAAGTTAGTGACGTCAAAGAATCCAAGTTTGTTTGCACCTGAAGTTTGGTATAACAAAATTTAATTATGTCACTTTTATTCAGTAATGCGGGACTGCCACCGCAATTTTGTGGCGTAACTTACGCAGCTAAATAGCTCACATAACACGGGTTAATGTTTCGAAGCGTTTTTTGGGCAAAACTGGATCGTAAATTTTACGTTTTACAATGTTATAGTTCATAAATATCCATATACTCTGTGTTGCTAGCGTTTGCGTTCTATACGATGATACTGGGAACTAACGGTGTACTTAATGAAATTAATACAATAGGGATTGGCGATAATCTCGCTTAATGCCGTCGCGAACAATGGTTTTCTAATTATTGTGACACTGGTTCTGTTGGGCTCATTTTATTGGCGGTCTCCCACAAAGCACCTGTTGAGATGACACCAGTGAAATAATAAGATATAATCCACCAACGTTAGGTTAGATAATACAAATTTAATGAAAGAACAATATCATCAACCCTTCGCTGTCTGCTGTATTATATACTGGTAGACTTCGCGTGCTTTGTTCTAATATTCATTGGCCAAATAATCATCATTATTTACACGACTAGCTTGTATTCGCGACTTGAGTAAGTATAATATAGCCTATGTGATATAATCTAAATTATAATCTACTAGGTGACCACCGTTGTATTATGTTGTTCGTTTGTAGAAAGGTATCTTATATTATCTTCTTTCGCAATTATCCTTACTAATATTACAAATATATGCGAAAGTAACTCTGTCTGCCTGTCTGTGTTCACAGTGGTGTAGTGGCAGCATGATTGGACCGGAATCTCAATAGGAGGAATCAAAATAGGCGCGGGTTCGAATCCCGCTTATTACCCCTTAAGAGTAATTTTTTTACGAAAATTGAATGTCATATTTATTTATATCTAATTAATAGCCTAAAAATAAGTTTCAAGCTTCTGGCTTTTAAGGTGACGGTATGCCATCTATCCGACAATGTTTACACATTGTTATAGGCTTAATATTTCTAACTTTGCAGTTAGAATTGTATTAAACGATGACACAACCTTGTTAATCAAATTACTGAAATTTAGCATTTAATATGTTTAATTATTTATATATATATATATATATATATATATATATATATATATATATATATATATATATATATATATATATATATATATATATATATTTCGCTTCGTAATCGGGGTTTTATAAATAATTAAGCATATTAAATGCTAAATTTCAGTAATTTGCTTAAGGGGTAAAATAAAAATAGCGGATGTAAAACTTTAGGAAAGAAACCTTTTACGCGGGCGAAGCAAGCAGAAGTTAGTATTATTATAAATGTAACGTACGACTTATTTGTCTTCATATCTAATATTATTCAACGATTCATATCTCATTAGATGCTTGGTGTCGGGGAGCAATTATATGTAACATCTTTAATAAAAAAATATACTGCTTAATATATATAACTTTGAAACTACTATTATACAATATTAAAGTCAAAATACAACTACAACATTTTTTAACGCCTCGAAAGATATATCAAATGACGAAGTTGTGGTTAATCGCTAACAGAAGCCATTCATCAAGAAGATATATCAAAATCAAAACTATCTACTCTATTGAGCTCCTTCTGATAATTTATATATTATATAAACTGTGGACAGTGGTTTTGTTTTTGTTTGGTATATACCGCTGAACCCTTGAATGAACGCCACCAACCAACCATACTATTCAAAATATCTGTATTAATTATATCTTATGTATAGGTCTATAAATACATAGATAATACTTCTGTGTTAATTTAATGCAATATTATAAAACTGTAAACAAGATATTATCGAGAGAATAAGAACTATTTATTTTATATATTTACTGAAGAAATATCGCAACTCATCATAAAATCATGCTTTCAGCTAGTACTAATAAATACTTTGTTCATATCTGAGGTAGAATGATATCTACTACTCACCAAGTAAGACGTTTTATAACACAACAGCCCTTATATTAACATAGGTTTTTTTTTTCTTTTTTTTTGCGGTGGGCTATGGACGTGGTCGCGCCCTGCCAAATCGGTCCGGGGCGACGAAAGAGGCGGCGCGCAACCCCTTAGACCCACTCTGCAAACACCTCTCCTCGCCGTGCGAGTGGGCCACCGGTATCCGATCTTTGTCTTCGGTGGCCAATATATTATTCTTGGGCATTCTTCATTTTTCATTCTTCTATATTTCTGAGGCATTGGACGGGACCGTGTACAACCCCTGTCGTATTGTACTGGTATATCGTCATTTGGGCGGACCACCAGAAACGAGTCTTTGTCTTCGATAACCAGCCCAGCGGGTGGCCATTTCGAGTACTATCTCCTGTTGACGTTCTCGCAAAATTGTTTATTACTTAAGCGTCGCTCTCCATATTTTTCTGTCTAGTGCTACATAAGCACTCCACAATAAAATATGTCAATTTTGTATTTTTAATGTATAACAGTATAGTATAATATTGCCTTTTTTATTATTGATTATGCTTTTATATGGCAAACGTGATGGTAAGTGTTACTGCCGCTCATGGACCTATGCATTACTAGAGATAGAGCTAGGTAGGCCTACCAACCAAAACTTACCCAGAAAATTAGGCATCAGCTCGGCGGGAAACTGTCAACAATATGGCCCTATTACTGTAGACTCCAATTAATATGCTGTAATATAGTATAATACTACTTCTACTAGTTCTAATATATTAAGTAAAGTTGTCGGCACTGAAACGTGGTCTCTAAATGTCGGCCTCATAAAAAGGCTCAAAGTCGCTCAGCGTGCTATGGAGAGGGCTATGCTCGGTATTTCTCTACGTGATAAAATCCGAAATACGGAAATCCGTAGAAGAACGGGTGTAACCGACATAGCCCGAAGAATTAGCACGTTGAAGTGGTAATGGGCAGGCCACATCGCTCGACGAACCGACAACCGTTGGGGAAAAAAGGTTCTCGAGTGGCGACCACGAATTGGAAGACGCAGCGTAGGACGAACCTCCACTCGGTGGACTGATGACCTCATCAAGGTCGCAGGAAACCGTTGGATGCAGGTGACACAGGACCGTTATAGATGGCATTCTCGTGGGGAGGCCTATGTCCAACAGTGGACGTTTACGGGCTGATGGATGGATGGAAGTAAAGTTGTCTATCCG
Source organism: Lymantria monacha (assembly GCA_905163515.2). NCBI lineage: Eukaryota > Metazoa > Arthropoda > Insecta > Lepidoptera > Erebidae > Lymantria > Lymantria monacha. The sequence goes on from LR991082.1 coordinate 24,997,120, forward strand.
TTTTTTTTTATTATTTTTTTGACGATTTATTATTTTGACGGCGGGCTATGCTACTTTACGCCCAAAGTTGTCTATCCTAATAGATATAAATAGTTGTTTTTTTAATGGTATCTAAATAACTTGCAGATGTATGCGTCAAGGTATCACCACTAAGACCCATTACTATGTAATACTTAAATCATCATCATTCATCATTCTTCTACTCTTATCCCAATTACTTGAGGTCGATAAAATATGTACTGACATCCGCAAGCAATGTAAGGGTTGGTAGTATTCGTAGCAGCTATCAGACAGCAAATACCGGTTCTTTAACGTAATAATTTAATTTATATGAACTTAAAATTGCATATTTACATGATCTCATCGACTTAAAGGAATTCGATTAACATCTAATGAACGTGCAATCCTGCTTTTAATAAAACGCCTTCTAATTTAATAAATAAGGTCGAAAATTGTTGTAAAATAGTATAAAGGGACCAAATTACTTCGCACTAACATAGACCCTTTGGATGTACTTACATATTTTACATAATTACATGTAAACGCCTCTCTCAAAGAGTATATATATATATATATTACTGTAGCGTCGCTATTGTCACATAAATGTTAGTGTCATAATACTCATTCATAGAGAATTTTAAAAGATTTTTTTAGCTATTATAAAATATATTAAAAAAAATATTAAGGTAACTAATTGTACATTTTAGTGTCAAAGTTAAGATACAATTCTTTCCCCCTTATCTTACCCGAGGAGATCTTAAAAAATCAACTACAGGATATAATATTCATATAATATATGTAATTTGAATAACATGGTTGTGTTATCGTTTAATACAATTCTAACTGTAAAGTTTGAAGTATTAAGCCTATACAATGTGTGAACATTGTCCGGTAGATGGCATACGTCACCTTGAAGACGTAAGATATAATATGAAGCGAAATTTGCATGTCCTAAAATAGTTTACGATGGTGTAAGTGGCAGCATGGTTGGGCCGGATTCCCAATAGGTGCGGGTTCGAACCCCGCTTGTGACATCATTTTTCGTTTCATAATCGGGTATTTATAAATAATTAAGCATATTAAATGCCAAAAATTTCAGTAATTTGAATAACAAGGTTGTGTCATCGTTTAATACAATTCTAATTGAAAAGTTTGAAGTATTAAGCCTATACAATGTGTAAACATTGTCCGGTAGATGGCATACGTCACCTTGAAGACGTAAGATATAATATGAAGCGAAATTTGCATATCCTAAAATAGTTCACGATGGTGTAAGTGGCAGCACAGTTGGGCCGGATTTCCAATAGGTGCGGGTTCGAACCCCGCTTGTGACATCATTTTTCGTTTCGTAATCAGGTATTTATAAATAATTAAACATATTAAATGCTAAAAATTTCAGTAATTTGAATATGTACTCTTCTTACATAGTACATATTGTAAAAGTTTTTAGTAGTTTTTATAGGTTATGACCGGCCGCCTGCCAGACCTTAACCCTGCTTGGGAATGTAATTGTTGACCAAACGGCATCAGATGGAGTTCGCCCAGGTCGTTTAAGGCTCTTATTCGTCTTTTACGACATCCACGAGCAAAGTAAGGGTTAGTAGTCTTCGTAGCCGCTACCACACAGCTACACAGAATCATAAGAAATGATTCTTATGAAATATGGATTGGATTTATTTTTTCTTTGCTTTTAGTTAAGAGCGATCGAATTGGAGGGTGTAGAATAAGGACAGGAAGGGAAGAGACGAGGGTTTGACGTACACGTTTTGTCATATATACTTTATTTAGTATTGATTATTTACATTTTATGTGACCGTAAAAAGCGTAGTTTTAGATAAATTATAACGCATTTTAAATAAGATTGCTATGATTACGATTTCTCTAAGCATAGTCCAGAGCTAGTAATGTCGGCACATATCTATATTTCTGTGATACAAACGGCTTACTAGTACTAACCACTCAATCTCGGTTTGAACGTAATCAACAATATACCGCAACTAGCATTCGGTCAACTCGACGACCATTTAATAGACCACTGGTGCTGTACTGTTATACCGCCGATAATAGCCAATTAGGCAGACTATCCATCTGTCTATATACTTTAACAGTTAAATCTTCTTATCTATTAATGACATATAATCTTCTTATCTATTAATGTCATATAAAGAATTTCAATAAATAAATAACTCTATTTTATCTTTATATATGTATATATATATATATATAGGTATATAATTCTACTGTACGTGTGTATGTCACTGAACTCCTCCTAAACGGCTGGACGGATTTTCTTTAAATATTTTGTGTGTGTTCAAGGAGATTCGAAAATGGTTTAGATTTGCAATTGGACCCAGTAGGTGGCACCGTTGTCGGTATGTCAAACGGCTGAACCGATTGGGATGAAATGTTCTATGTATATTCCAATGGGTCCCTGGATGATTTTAAAACAAAATTGAACCCGGTAGGTGGCGCTGCTGTCGGCATATCGCTTAAAGCTTTTTCGGGCAGAACGACGGGACAGCTAATATTTGTATATAATGCTAACAGGTATATATACCTTGTATTGTATTATTTATTTAGAAAAATCTTTTTTAAGAAAGTCACAAACTTACAAATTCCAGAAAATTTCAAGTTCTCATAAATAATAAAATATGTGTATATAAATAACAACGGTGTACCGAATAAAGCAAATAGTATATTTTCATTCAGATAAGAAAAACTCAATATTGGAAAGTTAGGTAATAGTGATTGACAAAGAAAATCAAGTATACCCATCTCTAAAGCATACAGTCGCCTTATATTACTGACAGCGAGAGATAACAATATACTATACAGAATTTCCCACGAGGTAAGGTATCTCTAAAAAAACTTAACAATATATATGTAAGTAAAGTAAACATCTCAAGCAAATACTGCTTAAAGCTTTGGGAATTGGGGGTGATCATTTTGATAACTACGGACCGCTATAGGGAATAAAGAAAGTTTGAGCCACACTCTCATTGGTTATAAGCTGGGGGGCACAGTTAAAACATTACTTATTTTTACTGATCGTCGCGCCGCCTACAGATTGTTTGTACAAACATAGCTGCCATCTTGTCCTGATTGTCAAAATTTTGACAACTGAGAATTGTTATTTTGTGTTCCTAGCGTATGTACTTATTGTCAATAATCTATTTTCGGTTATTGATGATGATCTTTCTGGAAATTATCTCAATTTTCATTGTTGAGTTTATACTATTGTCGTTTCGTTAACGGCTGATATGGTTTTTCTTTTATATTTCAGGGTAGGACTCATAGTAAAAAAGAATCCTATATAATTACATACACACATGTAGATACGTAGGTATATATATATATATATATATATATATATATATATATATATATATATATATATATATATATATGTATATTACTTCAACTTTAGTTCATCGCCTAAGCTCTAGGTAGCAGCACTTTCTATACATGCATATTTTACCATCGTGTTGCCACTCTTTTTCAGTTGATATAATTTTACTCTTTGGTTATAAGTTAAATATCAATCTGCAATAAAAAGCTAGTTCTATTATAATTGAAATGATTTGATTTTAGAGGTTTTTTTTTTTTTTTTTTTTTTTTTTTATTGCTTATGGTGGCAAACGAGCAACCGGCGGGTTACCTCAGTGCGAGGAGGGTGGCTCCCCATCGTTGAGCGAGATAGCCACCAGGCGCGAGGACGCCCGCCGAGACGTCATCGCCCGTTGGGTTACGCGGCTGGAGAGGCCTAGACACGGTATCGTGACCGTCGAAGCCTTCCGGCCCGTATTGATGAAATGGATGGAGCGGCGGCACGGGGTCCTCACCTTCCGACTGGTGCAGGTGTTGACGGGGCACGGGTGCTTCGGGAAATACCTGCACACGATCGTGTACAGGGAGTGGACTCCGGGCTGCCATCATTGCAGTAGTGACGAGGACACGGCGCAACATACGCTCGAGGAATGCTCGGGCTGGGACGGGCAGCGCCGCGACCTCGTCGCTATTATCGGTGCCGACCTGGCGCTACCGGCTGTCGCGAGGGCGATGGTCGACAGCGTCAGGAATTGGGACGCGGTCGCCGCCTTCTGCGAGGCTGTCATCTCGCGGAAGGAGGCGGCGGAACGAGCCAGGGAGGACTCTCGCGACCCGGGCCGCCGCCAGCGGCCGGGGCGGCGCAGGCGCGAATACCTGCGCCTGATGCCGCCCTAACCCAGGCCTCGGGTGATCGGACCGGGGAATTGTCCGGTCACCCGACGCGAGGCCACCGCGTGAGGGCGACGCCCCGACGGCGAAATCTGTCGGGGCGTCGACGAGAGGAACCCGCGAGGGTAAACCGCCGAGCGGACCACCGAAGACAAAGATCGGGTACCGGTGGTCCGCTCGCACGGCGAAGAGAGAGGATTTTACGGTGGGTCTATGGGATCACGCGCCGCCTTCTCCGTCACCCCGGACCGATTTGGCGGGGCGAGACGCACCCATAGCCCACCAATAAAAAAAAAAAAAAAAAAAAATGGTGGCAAACGAGCAAGCAACACACCTGATGGTAAGTATCACTGCTGCCTATGAACCTTTGGTATAGATATGCCGCTGCCTATCATTAGAATCTCCTAACCTACTCAGTTGAGTTGCCGGTTCCCTCGCTCACCGAACGAAGCGCAATAGCATATTGCCATTACTCAGACGTCAATCTTCTGCGAGAGTGAGGCACTACCCCGGACGGACCGGCCCACGGCTGTTGACAGAAAACTGTCAACAGCGTGGTCTTACCACTATTAAAATTGATGGTGATTGCAATCGAAATTTTTAAAACATATTTCATATCAATATCGATATGAAATTGACACAATGTTAACCACGTTTGTTAAGATTGCTTGGTTAAAGGCTTTTTTTTTGAGTTATCCTTCTCCTGCACAGATGTTTATGCATATTACACTCATCATCATTCTCCTACTCTTATCCCAATTACTTGGGGTCGATACAATATGTACTCTTCTTTTATAGTACATATTGTACAAAGTTATTGGCAATAGTTTTATGACCGGCCGCCTGCCAGACGTCAACTCTCCTTGGGAATGTAATTATTGATCAAACGGCATCAGATGGAGTTGGCCCAAATCGTTGTAAAGCTCTTAGTCGTCTTTTACGACATCCACGAACAAAGTAAGGGTTGGTAGTATTCGTAGCCGCTAGTTTTTAACACAAGTTTCACAAATAACTTTATAAAATAAACAAAAATGTTTCTGCTGTTGCATATTTTTGCAAAGCATTGAATTAATTAATCAAATTCCAGATAAAATACATTAGAAGGGACAGCTGCTGCCATTGACAGCTGTCGTTACGCTTGATAAAAGAGAAAAGACGTGATTTAACTACATTCATAAATCACTAAAATTCTTTTGTTTTAAGCGTGCACATAGATTATCAAATTGAGCATGCCGTTCCATATTTTCGGTCGAATACCTATAAATCTTAATACCCGGCGAATTTTAGAATTTAAGCGATATTTTTAGCTAAGAGGTAATAAAGTATCATAGATTTAAGTTTAAATCTTCAATATTTAATTATACCGAGCCACAGCAATAATTATTTGGAAGCTTAAAACTAACTAACTAACTTACTGCTTATTTTACTTATGTATGTTTTTATATATAATACAAATTAATATTTGTTAATAACTTTATCTTTTTCAATTTTAATTTTATTAATTTGTGTCTTTATTGTTTCTTATATTGTTTTGGTTAATACGCTCGTATGATTAATATTTATTTACTATTGTGATAAAAAATATTTAAATTTATGTGTTTTTTTATTTTGTTTTTATAATAATTAATAAGGTAGACATATAAACATGCATTTTCCGTGTCGTGACGGAGTAAGAATACTATTTACCACCCCATATCTTACCTGTGGGTGATCGTACGAGACGAATAAGGGATATAAAACGTATATAATCTATGCAAGAGAAGGAAAACTCGAAACAAAACCCTATACCAACACGTCTGACCAGCGCGGTATAGTAGGTTAATTTCCCTCCCATTACAGAGGAGACCCGAGCCCAACAGTGGGACATTTATGGGCTGTGATGATGATGATGATAAACATACGTGAAATGCATATGGGATCAAAAATTCATACTTTTAATTACCTTGTGTGTATACTCCATAGAAGAAGTAAAGCTACGTACTGAAGGAAGGTGGAGTCAAGAGTCTCCGAAACCAGCGAGCGTGTGTGAAGAGAATTATGAATGTTGAGGAAGCGAGTGAAGTATGCAAGGATAGAGTTCTCTGGCACTCTGTTCTCTCCACTTATCCTGCAAGGGATATGGCGTGATGATATGTATGTATGTTTGTAAGAAGTAAAGTCATTCGGCATACTATATTTTTATCTATAGTGAGGGATTACCTCGGTATATGATTAAAATCTAACTTGTTTTTAATTTGAAATGCATCTCAAATCTGACCGTTATAAAACCGCGTACCAGTGATCCACCCGCACGGCGTCGAAAGGTATATTGTAGGGTAGCGGGGTTTGACGTGCCGTAGCTCGCCGCCAAAAAGAAAAATAGATCTGACCGTTATATGAAATTGTCAAAAACGTTGAAATCCTATGAGTATAATAACTATATTCTTTTTCCTTATTGGCTAGCTCATAGCTGCCACCATTGCTGTCATTGGTAAATAAATTTCTAACAACAAGCAATCCACATAAGCGTTAATTGTTTTAGGGTAGGTAAAAATTCGAAAGAATAGTTGAAAGATTAGTTGGGTTAGTTTCTAGTAGTTATATACGTAACCAGGGTTCAGGAGTGGATCGTAATGATGCCAAATATGTTGTACTAAATTATATATAAATCGTTTTTTTTATTTATTATATTCAATTTTATATAATTAGTAACTTGAAAAACAAGACGAGCCCGCTAAGCTTGTTACTTGATCAATGGGACCGCGATCCGATCGAAAGGTTGATCTTTTGTTTCATTTAAGATAAATTGTAAATGTAATAAATGTTTCATCTCATCATCATCTCAGCCCATATATGTCCTACTGTTGGGCTCGAGCCTCCTCCATATTGGGAGGGAAATTGACCTACAATACCACGCTGGTCAGACGTGTTGGTATAGGGTTTTGTCTCGAGTTTTCTTTCTCTTGCATACATGATATATGCGTTTTATATCCCTCAGTCGTCTTGTACGATCACCCACGTGTAAGATATGAGGTGGTGAATTGTACTCCGTCACCACACGGAATAAATAAATGATTGCATTTGGTAAGTCGTAAGACTAGACTGAAGTTGAATACCAATGGAGCTAATTGTTCGCGGAGAACGGCCGCAAAATAGGATGTGTCCACAACTTAGTTTGCCATTGATCCGAATGACCAAGCGAGATGCATCACACCAAAAACGCCGTAGTACACAGCTAGTTGAAATAATAAAATACATATAAAAAAAACTACGATTAAAAAAACCAACTTCAAAAACTGAAAAGTACAAAATAACTTAAAATACTATCATTTTTAGGTGCTATCTATTGATAGGTTTAAAATCGGTGCCAAGTCTTAAACAAAATTAAAAACAGCTTATTTTTCAGTTTTTGAAGTCGGTTTTTTAATCGTAGTTTTATTTTTTTATTGTTTTCTTTTTAGTGTTACAGACACACATAGGTTGTTCTATTAGTAGCGGGGCTTGAGTTACTGGTTCATTTGTCGTACACATACTTAATGTTAATTTTAGACTTATTATGGTTTTCTCATGGGTGCCATTGTCAGAACTGGACCAAATTAAAATGAGACCACACGAGAAGCACCAACTTTCAAATAAAAAAAGAATCATTATAATCGCTTCATCCAGTCGAAAGTTATGAGGTAACAGCCATAAAAAAAATATATACATACGAATCGAACCTCCTCTTTTTTGAAGTCGATTAAAAATGACTCGTAACAATTCAATACAAAGAGCCACTGATTGTGCTAGTAGAAAGTATATATGTATAATATTTTCTCCGCTTGATACGCCTCTTCAAAATAAATATGTAATACATTTACTCACAAAAGTATGTGAATACGGTATTCATCTACACTGTTACTTTTTATATACCTTTAATATATTCTTACATTTATATCGTATCGTTTATTATTCCTTTGTAGAGCAAGTGAAATGAAAAAAGATTAAGGTGAATTGAATATTTTATTAATAATATATAACTAACGCTAGCTGTTTTATTAATAATAATTATAACTAACGTTATTAGCTGCTGTGTGGTAGCGGCTAAGAATACTACCAACCCTTACTTTGCTCGTGGATGTCGTAAAAGACGACTAAGAGCCTTATAACGACCTGGGCCAATTCCATCTGATGGCGTTTGGTCAACAATTGCAATCCCAAGGAGGGTTGGCGTCTAGCAGGCGGCCGGTCATAAAACTATTGCCAATAACTTTTACAATATGTACTATGAGAGAAGAGTACATATTCAATCGACCCCAAGTAATTAGGATAAGAGTAGGAGAATGTTGATGATATAACTAACGTTATTACTTTCTCAGTTTTATTTTTAATCCTACTTCTTACTAATATTGTCAATGTGAAAGTATGTGAAGATTTTTGGATGTTTATTACTTAATCAAGCGTAAACTGTTTAACAGAAATCAATGAAAATTGGCATATAAATAGACCATTACCTGGTTTAACATATAGGATAATTTTTATCCTAGTTATGTGTTCCCTCAGGACAATTTAGTAATAAAATTTTGATATTGTGAAAGCCACTTTTAGAACTCGTTTCATTATAAACTAGCCTTTGCTCGCGGCTTCGCCCACGTGAAAAGGGACTCACAATATAAAGTTTTATTACTATCTTCTCCCAAAAGAACGCATTACCGAGATAGAAATAATATTACATGAGTTAATCCAGAAAATGATGTATCTGTATTAAAATTTTCATCCAAATCTGTTCAGTTTACGCGTGATTAAGTAACAAACATCCAAACATTTAAAAATCTATACATCTTCACAAACTGACATATTTATAATATTAGTAAGATTCTATATTCCGTGTAGTGATGGATCAAGTATACAATTCACGCCCCCTACGGGTAAGAACCCGTGGGTGATCATAAGAGACGACTAAGGGATATAAAATGTATATAACATCTATTTAAGAGAAGGAAAACTCGAAACAAAACCCTTTACCAAATAGTCTCATCAGCATGGTATAGGTAGATCAATTTTCCTCCCATTGTGGAGGAGACTCGAGCTCAACAGTGAGACACGTATAAGCTGAGATGAAGATTCTATGAATTATTCTATTAATGTAATTTCATGCCGCAACTAATCGAACTATTTGTAAAATATTTGTATTACTTTTTTAATTTTCATTAAATTTCCTGGATCGAATAAAGTGCTTACTACAAATTTTGTTCATTTATCAAGGAACTCTTGTTAGAAAATTCTCGAAACCTATGTAGCTAAATGTTTGGAATTCAACACGCTTAATGGCAATAACTCGCTGTATAATATACATGCTAAAAATACGTGGAATTATGTGGGTGTTCCACTTCTAGGACGACAGTGTGAATTTACAAAGAGAAAAATATTACAAATTTGCAGTTATAGCAATAAATATAACAACTAAACCTCTTTTCTTGTTAATCTATAGAAAAAATTATCCCTACTAATATATAAATGTGAATGTAAGTTTGTTTGTTACGCTTTCACGCTAAAACTACTCAACCGATCATCATGAAACATTGCACACATATTCTTGGAGGTATTAAAAGTAACATAGGATACTTTTTATTTAAAAAAAAATCAAAATTTTTATATGAAAAATAAAAAAATTGTTTGTCAAAAAATCTCAAAATCTAGCTTCTTCAACGCCATCTAGCAGTCCAGTAATGAAGTTCCAACCTTGTGTATTGTAATACCGTTGCACTGTATTACCGACGGTCAAAAATAAAAATAGGGGATCAAAAACTTTAGGAAAGTAACCTTTTACGCGGGCGAAGCCGCGGGCAGAAGCTAGTTGTTTTATATATAAAAACTTAAAAATGGAGCAATATTTTTAAGCGATCTTTGCACACAAATCGTTGTATTCTTAACCCGATACCACACAGAGAACCACCTTATTCCCATCTACGGTTATTAAATATAAACCATCAGTTATAAATAATAATATCTGGATGACCATTATTTTTAGAGTATTTTGAAATTGGATGAGGATTCTTTTTATTGTGTTTTGGAATATATATTTAAATATAATAAAAATAATTAGTGAAATAAAGAAAAAGGCAAAATATAATTCAAAAAGTTAACTAAGGATCCGAACCGAAGCTTTCTGAATTAGACTGCTCGATTTTCCAACTGAGCTATGTCTATTCTTAATTACAGCGTCAACATTTGCCTTCATATTTTTAGCTAACGAAAAATATTTTTAATTGCCTGTAAATACTGACAAAACAATATATTCATTTTTCAATGAATGAAACCTAGCTAGATCGATTAATCGCCCCCGGTACGCCCTTTTTTTTTTTTTTTTTTTTTTGCGGTGGGCTATGGACGTCGCACCTCGCCAAATCGGTCCGGGGCGACGGAAGAGGCGGCGCGCAACTCCATTGACCCACCCTGCAAGCACCTCTTCTTCGCCATGCGAGCGGGCCACCGGTACCCGATCTTTGTCTTCGGTGGCCCGCTCGGCGGTATGCCCTCTCGGGCTCCTCTCCTGTCGACGCCCCAGCAGCTTTCGCCGTCGAGGCGTCGTCCTCACGCGGTGGCCTCACGTCAGGTGACCGGCCAATTCCCCGGTCCGATCACCCGAAGCCTCGGTTAGGGCGGCATCAGGCGCAGGTACTCGCGCCTGCGCCGCCCCGGCCGCGGGCGGCGGCCCGGGTCACGGGAATCCTCCCGGGCCCGTTCCGACGCCTCCTTCTGCGAGATGACAGCCTCGCAGAAGGCGGCGACCGCGTCCCAATTCCTGACGCTGTTGACCATCGCTCGCGCAACACCCGGCAGCGTCAGGTCGGCACCGATGACAGCGACGAGGTCACGGCGCTGCCCGTCCCAGCCCGAACATACCTCGAGCGTATGTTGCGCCGTGTCCTCGTCGCTACTGCAATGGTGGCAGGACGGAGTCCACTCTCTCCGCACGACCGTGTGCAGGTACTTGCCGAAGCAACCATGCCCCGACAAGACCTGCACCAACCGGAAAGAGAGGACTCCGTGCCGCCGCTCCATCCACTCCATCAGTACGGGCCGGAGGGCCTCAACGGTAAAAACACCGTGTCTAGGCCTCTCCAGCCGCGTAGCCCAACGGGCGATGACTTCTCGGCGGGCGTCCTCGCGCCAGGAGGCTATCTCGTTGAATGATGGGGAGCCACCCGCTTCGCGCATTGAGGTAACCCGCCGGTAGAGGTCGGAGGCATCTCCGCCTCTAGGTCCCACGGGGGTGTCCCGGCCAATAGGCATGCCGCCTCGGTAGACACCATGCGGTACCCGCGAATGGCTCTGACCGCCATGGCTCGCTGTGGCCTCCACAGCACCGCCCTGAGCTGTGCGTTCAGAGCCCTCGCCCACACGGGTGCGCCGTACATGGCCATTGAGCGGATCACCCCCGCATACAGCCGTCGGCCCTCGAAACTGGGTCCGCCCACGTTCGGCATGAGCCGAGAAAGGGCGGACGCAGCGCCGACCAGCCGGGGAGCAATTTGACGAAAATGCTCCCGGAACCACCATCGCCAGTCGAGTACCAGACCCAAGTACCTCATATGGACCTGGATACTGATGTGGATGGAGTTGACGACTAACGAGGCGCCGATGGGCAGCCTCCCACGGGGCCCATGGAATAATAGAGCCTCCGTTTTGTTTAGGGCCACCCTGAGCCCCAGCGCCTCAATACGCTTGACCATCTCCTCGGTGCCGAGAGTGGCCAGGCTCGCCGCCTCTTCGAGTGTCCTGCCCTGCGCTGTGACGAGCGTGTCGTCAGCATAGCATATAACGCTCAGCCCGGGGGGGAGACTCCCTCTCAACGCCCAGTCGTAACCGATGTCCCACAGAGTCGGCCCCAGAACCAACCCCTGCGGAACACCGCACGACATGGGCGTCCGCACAATGTCCCCTGCGGGGCTCGCGTAGAGAACACTGCGCCCCTCCAAATAGTCTGCCACCAGCCGCCTGAGGTACAGGGGCACTCCATGAAACCGGAGCGCCTCCCTGATGCAGCTGAATGGCAGACTATTGAAGGCGTTGGCGATGTCTAACGACACCGCCAACAGCACTCCTTTACCGGCGACAGCCTCCGCGGCCGTCTGCCTCAGGCGTAGCAGGGCCCCGATGGTCGAACGCCCCCTCCGAAACCCAAATTGAGCGTCCGACAGATCGGGCCCCACCTCCTCCAGTGCTGGACGATGCGGGCAGCGAGGACACGCTCCAGCAGCTTACCCACATCGTCCAGAAGCACAATGGGCCTGTAGGCCGACGGCGAACCCAGTGGCCGTCCCGGCTTTGGCAGGAGAACCAACCTCCCTTCCTTCCAGCACTCAGGGAACTGTCCAGACGTCAGACAGGCGTTGAACAGTCACCTGAGGCGAGGTTCGAGATGCTCGAGGAGCAACGTCAACACCCGGACTGGGACTCCGTCCGGGCCGGGGACCGTGGTGGCGGAACGAATCTTCGCCACGGCTGCCCCCACTTCCGACTCCGTCACGGGCGGAACACTCTCGACAGCCTTCCGGTCGTGATCTGGTGAAGCCATGACCGGGGGCGTGTGCTCCGACTGTCGCGGGAACAGCTCCTCGACCACTCTACGAAGGAGGTCGGGCTGGAGGGTCTCGGTGGTCTCGGTGGGGGGCCCTGCGCGCGAAGCTTATTCAGCGACGCGCGATACGGGCGACCCCAGGGGTCACGGTCGAGACCGTCCAGCATCTCCTGCCAACTCGCGTCCTTGGCGGAACGGATGGCCAGCCGAAAGGGGGTACGCGCTCTGCGGTACGCCTCGTACAGCTGGCCCTCCCGTTTAACATCGCGGCGACGCCGCCGACTGCGGGTGTAGGACCTTCGGGCACTAATGCACGCCGCACGAAGGCCCGCCAGTCTTGGGGACCACCAGTAGACCCCCTGCCTCGGAGGTAGACGCCGTACCCTGGGCATGGCCGCATCGCAGACCTGCGTTAACGCACTGCGGATGCGGACAGCCTCAACGTCCACTCCGTCCGCTGGGGGTGGTGAGGACAGCCACGTGTTCACGATGGCCGCCTCCGCCAGTAGGTCCCTATCCAGACGCCCCACAGCCCACCGCGGAAATGCGGGCGCTCGGTCCGCCCTGTGACCCCTGCTGGGGTCCCGGAGAGGGGAGACCTCCATCCGGATGTAACAGTGATCCAACAGGGTCTCCGCCTCCTCCAGGACACGCCAGTTCCTCACTCGTGGTGCGACAGGAGGGCTAGCGAACGACAAGTCCACTATCGACCCATCCTGCTGTCACACACACGTGTTCACTGAGCCTCTGTTTAGGACACAGAGGCCTAGTGACGCCGCCCACTCCACGATCGCCCGCCCGCGATCGTCCGTCATCGGGGACCCCCACGCCGTGGATTCGGCGTTGAAGTCCCCCAGGACCAGGACGAGGCCCGGTGCCAATCGCCGTATCGAAGCCTCCAAGGTGGTGAGGGAGGCCCCGAAATCGTCCATTCTCCTATTAGGGGAGAGGTATACACTGTAGAGCGTGACCCCTCCCCAATCCGCAGCGACAAATTCCTCGCCCCTATCCAACAGGGATAAGGACGGGAAGTGCCGCTGCGTGGAGGTGACGATTGCCGCGGTTTCGTTACGGCTGACCACCTAATTGGGGCGATCAGGCACACAGTACGGTTCCGCGACTACGGCTGCACCGATCGACCACTCCGCCATGGATTGCAGGAGGAGATCCTGCGCACCGGCGGTGGTTGGTGTTGGCCTGCAGGAGGTGAGTGTACTGGGCAGCCATTAATGGGCCGTGTCCATCATCACCTTGCACCGGCTTGCGGCGGGCGATCGGGCCGCGCTAGGAGCGGGAGCGGCCGGAGTCGAAGGGCCGCTCCGCCCCCTTGGAGCTCCGCCCCTTTGGAGCTGAAGCCGGAGGTCTACACGCCCCAGAGCCCATGCGGTGCTTGGCAGGCTTATTGCCCGCCGCACACGCGGGGCAGTGGGGCGGGGCGGCGCAAGATGCCGCCATATGCCCAGTCTGACCGCAGCGGAAACAGAGTCCACCGCAGTCAAAACAATTAGTGCATGTTGGCCGGGTGTGCCTGTCCGCCATGCACTTGAAACACCTCGCAGGCCGGTGCTCCAGCACGGTGACTCGCGCTGAGCTCCAGCCCACGAGGAGCCTGCCTGAGCCGGCCAGTTGCCTGACCGACTCCACTGGGCATTGCACCCAGGCGGCACCTACGCCGCCCGGACCGGGCCGGATGGCGCCAACCCGGACGGTGTCCAGGGGACACCCGGTTTTCGAGGCAATGGCCTCCCGGATGTCTTCCACCGTCACGGAGTCGTCCAGACCCGCGATGCGCATTTCGGCTCACTTTACAGGTCTGGCGATTTTGACGCCACCCTCCTCGGCGAATAGACCTCGCAGCTTCGACGCCACGCTATCGGCCGTTCTGGTGCCCTCGGCCCCAGGGAACTCCAAAATTCGAGCCCCTGTCCGGGCCTTGCGGGTTCGGGCTACGACGCCTCCTATGTCGGAGACGTCGAGCTCCTGCCGGGCTTTCCTCAGAACGGCCTCATAGCTGAGGCCCCTTTCTGCCGCCTCAGGCAGCACAGTGATCACCACTGCGGCTGTCTTCGGCGGCCGGAGCCCCTTGCGCGGCCTCTTCCCCTTCGTGCCGCCTCCTCCGGCTCCTGCCTGGGGAGCGGCGACCTCAGCGGCGCGCTTGGCCCCCACTCTCCTCCTGTTGCCGCGACTCTTTCTGTCGCGCTCGACCACCTGCCAACCCTGTTCGGGCGTAGCGGGCGTACGCCCCCCGGTACGCCCTGCATGTTAAATTTCAAGAAAATCTTTAGAGCCGTTTACGAGACCCAGATTATATGTTATTATTATTATAAATAATTCCAAGCTAAATCTGATATATTCACTTGTCTACTTAAATAAACAAGAACCTCTTATTAAACGATCGATTTTAAAACCACGCTTTAGTAATTTAATTTATTAACATAGATATAGTAGATTTAGAAAAAATATACATATGCCTCTATGGTAAAGAAAAAAGACTTGGAATTTAATTCCAAGTCCTGTACCAACCCGACTGACCAGCATGTACCACTTTCTTCCCCATTTTGATGGAGGTTTGGACTGAGAAATGGGACATACATACCTATATAACTTGAGATGATGATAAAAAAATATATTTAGAATTTTTAATTCTCTTTATATAAAACTTATGTCTAAATTCACCATTCTGTGTAACCTTATGGTAATTTATGTATAACTAGCTTCTGCCCGCGGCTTAGCCCGCGTAAAAGGTTACTTTCCTACAGTTTTTCATCCCCTATTTTTATTTTACCCCTTACGGGTATATATTTTACAAAATTTTAATGTCAAATTTATTTATATCTAATCAATAGCCTAAAAATAAGTTTCAAGCTTCTAGATTTAAAAATGACGATACTTCCTTACAACTTTTCATCCCCCTTTACAACCATTTTTTGCATTAAAAAGTAGCCTATGTTCTTTGTCTGGCTCTAGACTATCTGTGTACCAAATCTCATTTAGATCGGTTCGGTAGTTTTGGCGTGAAAGAGCGACAGACAGACAGAGCTACTTTCGCATTTATAATATTAGTAAAGATTTACTAACTCATCTATCACGTTTTTGTACAAATTTAAATAACCTAGAACGCCGTCGTAATTCCACCTATTGTGTCCAACTTGAGTATAATTGTACAAGTACCTCATACAGATACATTTTTTTATATAAAATCTGTGTTGAAAAGTTCATTAACATACATATCATCATTCTCCTACTCTTATTCCAATTACTTGGGGTCGATACAATATCTAGTCTTCTTTCATAGTACATATTGTGCAAGTTATTGACAATAGTTTTATGACCAGCCGCCTGCCAGACGTCAACCCTCCTTGGGAATGTAGTTGTTGACAAAACGGCTTCAGATGGAGTTGGCTCAGATTGTTATAAAGCTCTTAATCGTCTTTTACGACATCCACGAGCAAAGTAAGGGTTGATAGTATTCGTAGCCGCTACCACACAGCTAAGTTCAGTAACATACGTATATAAAAAATATTTACATATATAAAGATATGAAGAATCTATTCCAATTTAAATCTTCAATTTCATTTACTTGAATTAGAAACCTAGTCAATTTAAATAGTTTATGTAAAATATATGTGACCTTTTCACATAACCGAGCCTAGGCACAAAATCAGCTCCGCCGAAACGAGCCCCAAAATGTAAATGAACCGAGACGAATGTTGTGCGCTATAAAAGTATATGGTTGATTTTGAGGTTCACATTGCCCCGAACATTTTCTCCACAATTCCAACATTTTATTTCATTTATAAGTGCGGTTTTCCAGATTCAATGCTAACACAAAAAAGCTATAGTTTCTGTAGTTTATTTTTCAGAAATAAATAAGAACTGTAATGCAGAATCTACAGCTCATGTACCTTCCCCTATAAAGTATTAGCCTCGTTTACAATGGAAGGGAAATTAGCCTGTTATACTACTTTGGTCAGACAGATTAAGGAAGGCGTATTCAGATTTTTCCGTGTGGCGACGGCGTAAGAATACAATTCACCACCCCTATCTTACCCGTAGGTGATCGTACGAGTCGACTAAGGGATATAAAACGCATATAATATCTGTGCGAGAGAAAGAAAGTTCGAAACAAAACCCTATACCAATACGTCTGACCAGCGTGGTATAGTAGGTCAATTACCCTCCCATTATGGAGGAGGCTCGAGCCCTATAGTGGGACATATATGAGCTGAGATTATGATGATTCAGATTTGACTTCTTTTAGTGCAAAGAAAATAGCTACATGATGTACGCAAGTAAGCAAGTATGCTTACATAATGTAGCTGTTTAGTTTCATTTTTTTTTAGAAAACACCATCCAATACTAAGCAATTAACACCGACAAATTACACCCAGATATCTGATATCTTTACAGTATACGGAAAGGAAGGCGTAAAGACGCGTCTTTATCGCACAGAAAAGTATAAATTGAAAAATATTTCCCTACATCAACTTTTGTGAAATCATTATCACTAACGAACACGCTTCGCTTACTTTGTGATTGTCTTCGAATTTATTGTATTATTTAGATATTGACGCTACATAATATTATGGAAATATATAATATATTTTATAGATAAACAGAAATGAATATAGATATTTCATCGTGAGAGTAAATGAGTTGAATACGGTCGAATGGTTCTTTTATGCGATTGCCTGGGAAATTGCCGCAACAGCAGGACCTTATTCTATTAAGCCCTTACTGTCCACTCAGAGAAAGGCTTTCAAACCTCAATGTGATTATTATTACCTTTTATTACTCTTCATTGTTATTATAATATCCTACTAAAAATCTAATGAGTATGATAATATTTTGTATAATTTTGTAATGTAATAAATAGCGTACATTCACAAGCTTTGCCATCAGTAACAGTAAATACGTCACAATACTTTCCGTCAGATGACGGAATAAAAGTACAATCACTTTCTCTCTTAATTTTCTTGATGATGGTGCGAAATAAGACTAAAAAGCGTAAGCAGATAACATCATTGCAATAAAAGGAATCCTATTATTCAAATTACTGAAATTTAGCATTTAATATGCTTAATTATTTATAAAGACCCGATTATCAGCGAAAAATTATTGTCACAATCCCACTAGTGACAATAATTTTTTGCTCGTAATCAGATTTTTATAAAAGGAAACCTAAAAAGAAAACTAGAAGAAGACATCTTATCATCATCATAGCTCATATATGTCCCACGGTTGGACTCGAGCTTCCACCGTAATGAGAGGTAAATTGACCATCTATGCCACATTGGTCAGGCGTGTTGGTATAGGGTTTTGTTTCGAGTTTGCCTTCTCTTAATAGATGTTATATGCGTTTTATATCCTGTAGTAGTGAATAGTATTTTTCCTCCGTTACCGCATGGAAAAATCAGAAGTAGTAGGACTTCTTATCTGCCATTGAAGAAGACTGACCCGGTGCCTATACGTAATTGTCTTTGGTGTAATCATACCAATATGAGCTGGATAAGCAGCTACAATAACACTAATATAATATATAATTGTCATATAAAATTTTTCATTTATTCAGTGATATATATAGCAAATTGCTGATCGTCATGCCTTAAGTAAAATATGCTTAATGCATCATACTTATATATTACCTAGTGCTCTACAATTAGTTATTAGCTAAAGTCCATTCCCCACAGAAGGAGCCCTTGGGCGGTGTCACTTATAGCTTTTTTCGAGTTGAGAGCCCTCAACGCTCACCCACAGCCCGCTAAGCTGGCAAAACCATCAGCGACTAACAGCTAAAAGACAAAACAAAAAAAAAACAATTAGCTATTGCAATTCATATTATGAATTGGATTTTAAGTCGTAAAGTATGGTTTGATATGATACATTTTACGTTTAAGTCGTCGTTTTTTTGGTATTTTAGCTACTTTTTATATCTCAATGAAAAACTCATTGACGTGGAAAGAGTAAAGATGTAATAGGATTGGCGGAATGAGACAGTAAAAATATCGCACTCTCTCCGCTAATTTTCAGTTCATAAAAATTTGTTATTGAATTTTCATTAAACATAAAAAAATATCCTAGCTTTATTTAAGCTTTATAAACTTATTTATAAATACCCGATTACGAAACAAAAAATATTTATAAATATTTCTCTTTCTGAAATCTTATTTTAATGGTAATATAGTAAGGAGGTTGCGATTTAATTCAAAATATGTAATTTATCATTTAGTGA
This sequence comes from Lymantria monacha, assembly GCA_905163515.2. NCBI lineage: Eukaryota > Metazoa > Arthropoda > Insecta > Lepidoptera > Erebidae > Lymantria > Lymantria monacha. The sequence continues at coordinate 25,016,112 of LR991082.1, forward strand.
GTGGCCAAGATAAGGTGTCAGAGTAAGTATCTAAATTACAAAATCGACATACTGGCGCGACACATTCGATACCGAACTGATTGATCACATCGAATGTTGCAAAGTCCTAACCTCAGCCACTTTAGATATGCCACATTACCTAATGTCTACCTACTTTATACGTACTTTGCAGCGTAATTATACCATCAACTTTTAAGATGTGCTTCTCTGAATCTACCCAAATATTAATCGTTAAATATTAATTATACATACATACATACATATCATCACGCCATATCCCTTGCAGGGTAGGCAGAGAGAACAGAGTGCCAGAGAACTCTATCTCTGCATACTTCACTCGCTTCCTCAACATTCATAATTCTCTTCATACACGCTCGCCGGTTTCGGAGACTCTTGACTCCACCTTCCTTCAGTACATGACCGATCTGGTCTAGGTAGGTTAATCTCGGTCTCCCTCGGTACCTACACCACCTCAGACAGAAGGCACGTGTAGCAATACATAACGCAGTGCTTGTCCCAACATTACTACTGTATGGAAGCGAGAGTTGGGTATGCAGAAAAGAGTATGAAAGTAAAATTAATGCGGTCGAAATGCGATCTCTGCGGAAAATCTGTGGAGTTAGGCTGACCGACCGCATTCGTAACGACGACGTAAGAGAGCGAGTAGGTATGAAAGAGAGTATTGGTGTAAAGTTGCGAAAGGGAATGTTCCGATGGTTCGGACATGTGGAAAGAATGCCGAACGAACGTCTGGTTAAGAAGATATACAATGCGAAAGTGGAAGGATGTAGGTACCGAGGGAGACCGAGACTACTATATTAATTATTTTTGATGTAATAAATAATTAGATCTTTACCTCGACTATTGATCCTAGCTTCTTTCTTCACGTGGGTTTAACATATTTGTCCGCGACAAAAAGCAAGTAGAGTTTTTGGGTTATTTAGATTTTAATATTTTTTTTATTGCTCGCGGTGACAATCTTGGGCAGCGCACCTGATAGTGAGTGTTTGCTTTGCCAGGGGTACGGCCGCTACCTATTAAGGAAAACGTAGGACCCACTCAGACAGTTAAGCTTCGACTCTATCACTCACCGAAGGAAGTTCCAAATTGCAGCTGTAGAAAGAAAATTGTCAACAGTGTGGTCACTAACGAAATAAATGCTAATAGTGATTTTTTTTTAATCGGTTCAGTACATACAACAATTAAATATTTATTACGTTTAGTATACACTATTATATTCACTCTACAGACTGTGTAGTGGTTAAGATACCAAACCTACCATGCCAATATCATGCTTTCGATTCACGCCTTAGTGCCGCAATTTTAAAATATATTTTTTTTTTAAAAGGCGAATTGCGGCACCAATATATATATATATATGTATATCATTATATCATTAATATTTATATACTTGTATAGTTCCGTGTAGGGCTGAAGTAAAAAAAACGATCCACTGCACTCTTGAGTATTCGTAAAAGACGACAAAGGGACGCAATAATTAGATAACATCATTGCCAGAGTAAAAAATCTGGCAATAAAATCAATCATCTGATGAATGCAGTATAGTAGGTATCATTTTTCCTCACATCGTGGAGGAAACTCAATCCCAGCATTAGGACATATATAAGCTGAAATATGTTACAATTTATTGTCAAAATATACTTAAAATATTTAATGCTTCTGAACTACAAGAATCATATAACAATAAACTTTTATAATTTTAATCTAAAGTCTTTAATATCTTCTAGCCTTAAAATACAACTAACATAAATAAACTGAGACATTTAAAATTAATGATTTTCTTTTATGAATATCTTTTATGAATATTGAAAACCTTTATACATTATACGTAGAATGAATATTTCTTGAAAACTGGCATTTTAAATGAATATTATTCCCTATCGTTAATTATCACTGGTATTACAAAGGAATAAGCTTCGAATCATTAACTTTTCATTTCATTGCGGCCTATCAAAGATGATTATCGACCTTTTTGTATTCGTTAGCAGAAATTGTTATCGAGTAAGTCATTCGAAACTCCATTGTAATGAAAGAATAGAACTTTTTAAAAGTTACCATCTCTGAAGTGCTCAGCCTTTGTGATCTGCAGCGATATCCGATGAAATTGATTTGAAGCAAATGTCAATATTAAAGTGCCTGCGATGACTACTTATTGACAAAGATCAATTCAATGAATTTTTGATTTATAAGTAATTAGCTTCTGCCCGCGTAAAAGGTTACTTTCCTTAAGTTTTTCATCCCCTATTTTTATTTTATCTCTTAAGGGAAAAATTTTTACGAAATTTTTATATCATATTTATTTATATCTAATCAATAGCCTAAAAATAAATTTGAAGCTTCTGGCTTTAAAAATGACGATAATACCTTACAACTTTTCATCCCCCTTTAAAACCCTTTTTTACATTAAAAAGTAGACTATGTCTTTTATCAAGCTCTAGACTATCTATCTGTATACCAAATTTCATTTAGATCAGTTCAGTGGTTTTGGCGTGAAAGAGCGACACACACAGAGTTACTTTCGCATTTATAATATTAGTAAGGATTATGCTAGATTATCAAATAAATTTATGATACGAGTATAATAAAGTGAAACTTTTATTAGATCGCCTCAAACTTTTTCATCCATCTATTGCATGTCGCGTGACGGTTGGCCGCGGAGTAGAGGTAAAGTGAAAGGCGCTCGACGCTCGACAAAGCAGCCGAGGCCAATATGGCGACGCCTATGGTTCGCATCAGATGACCGTGTAGTGTATAGACTTACTAATTTGTGCCAGTGCTCCAAGCTATTTGTTTGTTTTTAATATTTGTATATCATCTAAATAATTGTATATATTATTTATGTTGCACTCTAAAACACAGAGTTAAATTAAAATATTAATTGGAGACCTAGTTATCATTTCCCATAATCATGCCCATTTTCCAAGTATAAAATTAAGATTGATGATGCGATTTTAATACCCTAAATCGAATATATTTCCAAAAAAATTTAGTTAAATGTCTACAATGCGAAAAAATGTTTCACTTTTACCGTGTTTTGATAAAACCACAATTGTTTTTTTTATATTTTAAATTCAATTTGTTGAAAAGATAGATAAAAAATTTAGTTCCAGTATATTTTTTATCTATCTTTAAAATAGCATAAAATAAATTCAGAGCTAATAGAATACTGAATATCATTTCTTTTCCATACGAAGAAGGAGTAAGACTACAATTTGTCTCTACGTATCGTTAGATATGTTAGCACATATAAGTAATTATTACGCAGGTCAGGAACTGAGACGATCGCTGCCTTTTGTGCTATAATCGTCTTGTATAATTACGCAGTGGAGTAATTAGGAGTTAGGGGGACAAGGATTACGCAAACTAAGCTGTCATAGTCATATCATGATGGCTACTCTAGTAGTTAACTCGTAATCGGGTACTGCTTATGGAATCTGGTCCAGCCATAATCTTTTACGTTGTATTTAAATTTTAAATTGTATTGAGGTTCGAAAGACATCACACTGGAGCCAACTGTTACTGATCATGTTGTACTATTATTTTATATAAATCTACTGAGCTTCTTGCCGGATCTTCTCAGTAGTGGTTATGTTCCGATTCGGTGATAGTTTATTCGATTAATTTAAAATGTTAAAACTGACAATATGAAAGTGCCCTCGCAGGATTTATATCTACATAATAAATGAATTTGAATAGATGTGATATCCGCCTGATACCGCTGTAGTTGCAGATCATACCGAATATCAGTTCCTCACTCGCAAAAACTATAATTTCGTATATATCAACCATGGCCACCGAAGACAAAGGTCGGTTACCGGTGGCCCGCTCGCACGACGAAGAGAGGTGCTTGCAGGGTGGGTCCATGAGGTTGCGCGCCGCCTCTTCCGTAGCCCCGGGCCGATATGGCGGGGCACGACCGCCTCCATAGTCCACCACAAAAAAAAATGCTCTGCACTGATATTTTAGCACGATTAGAGTATTTGAAAGTTTAACCCGCCAAGAGGGCCATAGAATCGGTTCTAGTTCTAATGTAGCAAGGAATCAGTCCAAGTGAGCTGCTCAATAGGCAAAGAAGGGAAATATTTTAGCTTATGGGACTACCACAGCTGCCCCCATAAAAAGATTATAATATATATTATCACTTCTATTATAAGAACGTCCATTTCACCAGTTTATTTCAGTAGGTCGATTTCCCTCTCATTGTGAAGGATTGAATTGGTATCGATTGAATCTAATTTGTATAGATTGAATCTAATATTGATGGTACATAGGCAGATAACAATGAAGTATCTGCTAACGTAATCATAATGTATCTTTATATTAGTTTAATGTTAATAACTAAGCTGATACGTTTTTTATTATTTTGTTACAGGACAGAGTATGGAAAATGCTCGAGGAGATGAACAATGACAATATGTCCCCGCCGCGAGCGATGACCCTGCAGGGCAGTGAGGGTCACGCGGCGGCCGCGGCGGTGGTGCACGCCGGTCGTGGAACTTACCCCCAAGCACACACCATAAAATATTTTATAGGAAATTTCACGCTTATTAGGATATGTCTCCAATATCTACAGGTGACATTACGTTTATTTCAAATCGCCGACGCCTACCTGCCGCGTTTGCGCGTAAACTTTAAATTTTCAAAGCGTCCTCTAGTCAGATTAAAAACTGATATGAATAAAACGTTTAGTTTTCGAACTAGAACTGTTTATTATAATATTAAAGCGTTATTAGTGAAGACGTTAATACAATTATTCGTCGCTGCCAAGTGTGTTTTGAGTGCGGCGTGGTCGCTATGGTGTTTGCGCCGCAGGGGTGGTGCACGTAGGACGCAAACGTTGCTGCTGCTGTGGTTGAGTGGATGCTGCGGTTATGGTGAGGGACGCCGCGATGGAGACTTGCACATCGGAGGCATATTCCCTATGGAGGGTGAAGGTGGATGGCAAGGTGGCCAAGCCTGTAAACCAGCCGCTGAACTTGCTCTTGATGACGTCAATGCACGCTCTGATTTATTATCCGGCTTCAAATTATATATCCACAGCAACGATAGCAAGGTATTCTGAATTCATTAATTTATACATACATTTACCAATGAAGTAAGTAAATTAATTAATGAAGTATATACAGACGAACTTATATGTATGCGTATTTAAGTAATAATGATATATATAACTATTGTATATCTGGTATTTAACTTTACTCGTAACTTAATGATAATTTTCTTCATAACACTTAGTTAGATTACAAGTATTATAACTTTAACTTGAATAAAGTTACGTAAATGCCAATTATAATTCCAATCGAGTTAATGTACCTAACGTGCCTTCACCGCCCGTTGTTCACTTAGAATGACAAGTACCGACATCATCCATTAAGTTAAAACCAACCCAGCTAACTGCGGTATCGATAATTAACAAAAAGGGGTTCGTATTTCTATCCACTATGGCTGTAGATATTCATAAATCCGAAACCATTAGCTTATGATATCGCAATCGAGACGGTAGAACTGAACTGACTTACAATTCAATTATATAGAATTTACGAACGGCTCAAAAAGAAAATTTAGATGGAATATCCGCATTGGTTGAAGGTATTAACTCAATTTATAGATTTATATCATGAAATCGACGATTTCCATCGGTTTTTCATTTATGCTAAAGGTTATTGATAGAATTTTAATAATCAATTTTATACTTGAATATAATATATATTTTGCGTTGACTATTAATATCGGCAGCTATTTTGTGCACGATGCCCAATTATAGTGCATTTATTGAATATAGAGCGTATGGATATTAAAAGGCTTACAGTTCAAGCATATAGCAAATATACCAGTGATAGTGGACTAATACATATACGTCATACGTACTTGTGGCAATATTTAATAAGTAATTATGAGAGCTTACCTATACTACATGAGGCATTTTTTACAATGTAGTGCGTTAAAGTTCCACCCCTCGGTTACCACTCTTAGTATACGGTAAACATACAATTTAATCAAGTGAAGTAATTTTGAAGAGATTATTTACGAATGTATTTTTATTTTACAGTAAACAGTATAATTAATCATCATCATCATCTTGTTCTTATCTCAATTACTTGGGGTCGACGCAATATGTCATCTTCCTCCATATAGTCCTATCAGACGTCATCTCTGCAGTCACTCCCTATCTATCTATGTCATGCCTCACGCAGTCCATCCATATTTTCTTTGGTCTTCTTTTACCCCTAAAGCCTTCAACATTCATATTTAAAACTTTTCTTACAACATTACTTTCATCCGGTCTCATCACATGTCCATACCATATCAACCTTTCACTCTTTAACTTTTCCATCACTGGCGCAACTTCCAAACTTCCTCTTATATGTTCATTTCTTATTTTATCCAATCTCGTCACACCACACATCCATCTCAACATTCGTATCTCCAGTACATGCAGTCGTCTCTCATTCGTCGCTTTTGTCGCTCAACATGCTGAACTATACAGTATTATTAATATACTAATGTAATAAAAATTATGAAGATTAATACAATCTCTAAAATTCAGTGAAAGCTTTTAGAGTATTATATTTTACTTATAATAAAAATACATAAGTAACAGATACATTAAATTAATAATTTCTGTGTTAATAAAACATGTAATTTGTAGGTAAATAGAAAATGGAAATCTAATTACATTAAATATTATATCGTAACTATACTTAAGTGCTTACATTAATTTAATAATTTTGGTTAAATAAACTAGTCAATATATAAAATACTAGCTTCTGCCTGTGGCTTTGCCCGCGTAAAAGGTTACTTTCCTAAAGATTTTCATCCCCTATTTTATTTTAGGCCACATCGCTCGACGAACCGACAACCGTTGGGGAAGAAAGGTTGTCGAGTGGAGACCACAAATCGGACGGCGCCACGTAGGACGACCCCCCACTCGGTGGACTGACGACATTATTAAGGTCGCAGGAAACCGCTGGATGCAGGTGGCGCGGGACCATGTTGAATGGCATTCACGTGGGGAGGCCTATGTCCAACAGTGGACGTTTACGGGCTGATGGATGGATGGATTTTATTTTACCCCTTAAGGGTAATTAATGTCATATTTATTTATATCTAACCAATGGCCTAAAAATAAATTTCAAGCTTCTGACTTTAAAAATGACGATAATTCCTTACAACTTTTCATCCCCCCTTTCAACCCTTTTTTTTGTATTAAAAAGTAGCGTATGTCCTTTGTCAGGTTCTAGACTGTCTGTGTACCAAATTTTATTTAGATCGGTTAAGTAGTTTTGGCGTGAAAGAGCGACAGACAGACAGAGTTACTTTCGCATTTATAATATTAGTAAGGATTCAAATTGCTCCATGGATATTTAAATTACCTACGACCAATCAATGGCGTTTTAGAATTTGACTAAGTAATCGCAGCGTGTTAAATAATTTTGTCAATTATGAAGATGAATGTAAATTTCCTAGAGAATTTCAGTGAAAAGGTCTACCCATTTTATGCCTCGTGTACTTTAAGAACGGTTCAAATGGCCTTGTTAAGGGTCTTGATTTCTTATTAATTTACATTTTCTACCTGGTATATTTGTTGACTCTACAATTTTTTTAAATATTCTAAGTTTATTCGTTCGCGTGCTATACTGAGGGATCTTTCAAAATTTATATTTCTATACTAGGCATTTGTGCATTTTTTTTAATAAAAGATATCTTTTTTTAATCAAAGATTTATATCCCTGTATCCAAATTCAAACTTCAGTGACTTGGCGGATAGTAACGACTAGTCCAGGGTTAGAACGCAGCCAGGCTGTAACGGCTTGTTCATAATAAACGCTCAATGGTCGCATGAACGCAACATCCGCTACTTGTAAACGGTGTGTCATGTGTGGAGGAAAACACAAGATTATAACACGTATAGGTATATTTTTTAGTGATTATCGATAAAGCAGTTACGACGTGCATGTGTAATAACTAAGCAAACTCATATTACCGTTTATAATGTATGACGTTAATATAAATAATAATTTGCACCAAATTTCAATATATCGCATTATATCATATTTGCCCCGTAGGAGAAGCTCATATCCAGTGGTGTATACACGTATATAGAACCGAAGAAAATGTAGATATACTTTATATTGAATGGCAAAAGCTTGATTAAGGCTATGGTATTGCTAGGTTTAGGCTGTATACGGTTAGGCTATTATTTCCATCGGGAGTACTGCTTATCTGTGACCAAAGACAATATATAAATATTTGGAAAAAGACATTGATATTGCACTGATTTCATGCATGATCGTAAATATTATTAATATGAAATGAAAGTATTTTTATATATTTTAATCGCGTTTTATATTTTAACCGTGAATATTGAAAAATATTTGAAATTTCTTCAAAGTAAAAATAAATATAAAACGTGATAAAATCTGTAAAAATATTTTTATTTAGTATTTCATTTATATATCAATTATGATTGACAGTGTGAGCCGGGTCTTGGAGCTAGCGTTATGTACAATCTATTGTACAATCCGCCGCAGAAGTTGTTGCTGCTTGCCGGATGTTCCACAGTATGTACCACTGTCGCCGAAGCCGCCAAAATGTGGAACCTTATGGTTGTAAGTATTTTCTACCATTCTAGATATGTTTAAAACTTATTTTTATATACTTAGAAAACTTTTTATGTGTATGACTGCTCAAATGGCGTAGTGGTTAAGATACTGACATGCCGTACTAATTCCGTAAGTTCGAACCCCAAGCAGGACAATATTTTGTGCGATCCTCAAATTCTTATTCTAAGTCTGGGTGTAAGTATCCGTTAATTATATTCTGCATAATGCAGGATGTTGTCTTAAAAAACATACTAAATACAGAAATAAATCTAAATTGGGATTTTCTTGTGCCAAATATCAAGGATTCGATTCTCTTAAAGGATAATACTTAGTGCAATCCACAAATGGCTGCTCTGTATGCAATTTATTATTAAAAATGCGCCAGTGACGAAAAGTTAAAGAGTGAACGGCTGACACGGTATGGAATTGTGACGAGGCGGGATGAAAGTAATGTTATAAGGAAAGTTTTAAGTATGCATGTTGAAGGCTTTAGGGGTAAAGGAAGACCAAAGAAAATATGGATGGACTGTGTCAGTCATGACATTTATAGTCAAGGAGCGGCTACAGAGATGATGTCCGATAAGATTGTATAGAAGAAGATGATATATTAAGTCAACCTCAAGTAATTGGGATAACAGCAAGATGATGATGATATAATATTTTAGCAAAAAAAAAACTTACCTACCTATCTAAAATTCGTTCTGACTAATCTCAAATTCTCATAAAGCAATATAAGTTTTACCTAACTTATAATGCTGGGTCACTCTTTAAAAGTCGCTTCTCCCTATCCACCTCTTTTATTCAAGCAATTCCAACATAAGTTGATTCCTTAACTTTTGGGCTTTGACTGTTGGGAATAGTTTGTACGTTTTGACACATGTCCATTACAATGATTTTACAAAGTTTTTGGCCTTACTATGATAAGTTTTTATTATACCTAGTTACAAGAATAACAAGTAACAAATTTTATAAGCGTAAAGCACTAAGTTTATGAATGATCCCTAGGTAATAAGTCTACCAGTTCACGACAGAAATCAGGGTTATAGTTCTGGTAGTCCATTCAATAAGTTATAAAGGAAACGCTTCGAATTATGGCACCCCAACCCACCATTTTATCTCTACGGATGGTTGAAAGTACTATAACCAACCTATTAAGTTTACTATTCCACGTGGATAAAAATAAAATGTGTATCATTCCTTTTTTGTGAATGTCCTATGAAACAATTAGGAGGCATTGATATATAATATCACTAATATTGCGGAGAAGGTGGAAGCCGATCAAGATTGTTCGTATAGAGACTTTAAACAAAAAAAATGGATTTCAAAGAAAGTTATAAATATAACAGGACTTAGATGACATTATAGTATAAACAAAAAAAAAACAATATATATGAAATTTATATGAAGCACTAAATATATTACGTGCAGCCCTAAAACTGCTGTAACAATTTTGATCAAACTTCGTATTTAAACAAAGTCTTATATCTAAAACTAATTTTTGAAAATAAAAAAAAAACTATTAGGAATCAAAAAGTTACTTGGTGCAACACGATTGCTCATGTAGTTTTTTTAATAAAGATCTTGACACATGACAATTCTTTTAAAAAATAATATAATTTCTAGGCAAATTCAAAAACCAATTAAAGAATATGAATAGTTTGGAAAATCCAAAAGTGCACGCCTAATATTTTTTTTATGATTTATCATTTACTATTTATTATTCAATGCCATAAATGAAAGAAAAAATAAATTTGAAATTTCGCGCCATTCTCGACGTAGCGTAAAACTTAGCTTGCAAGCATTGTAAACGAACCCATGGCTGTATGGCCTTTGTTCCCTTTGCCTGTCCGAATGGATGAACAGAACCAAAAAAAATGTAAGCGAACCTAATTTTCATAAGGTATATGTATACCTTTCTTTCATAAGGTACGTGTATGTACACTAAAGACTAAGTAGTTTAGATTTTATATTAATTGCAATTAAACGACAAAGAATTACCAAGCTATTTTCGAAAGGAAACAGTGCGTTGCAATTATGAAGCTTTTAAAAAACAAAATACTTTTACATTATTTCTTATGGTCGTGAGAGTGCTAGATCCAGGCGGGCAGACATCCGGACTTCCTCGAATTTTTTATATTAATGAACTTTTTTCTTACTTCAAATCAAATATTACTTTTTATAATTATCAAATACGTTTAAACCAATGTTTTTTCTTGACATGTATGATAATATTATCCTATAAGTGCAGTGTGAGAAAAATACAGTCATTTTTAGTTTTGAAAAGTCCTTGATTTTCATATATCAAGAGTGGAGCATCACCTCAACGCTTTGCTTATGAGGCGTGCAATAATATCATACAAACATATGCAGGTCAGCCCTAAAATATTGATACAACGTATTTCGATTGTTTTATAATATTAAAGCTTATCTGATCGATGGGTTTTTAATATTAAGGTTGAATAAGGCTATTTCGTATTCAATTCAATGAGTTTTATCATACTTTTATTTATTTTTAATTAATTTGTGAAACATTAATTTACACAGTATTGAACCTTTGGGATGTAATTCACAAGTTTATTCTGCTATCCAAGCTTATATTGAATGAATTTTACGCCTTAATTAACTTTTTAAACATTCTATTTCGAATAAAGAACTTTGTATAAGAGGGCCTTCGGCGAAACGAAGACAATCAACAAAGGAAACAAAAACGTATTTTCCAAAAAAAATTAAGTATATTTTATGCTTTTCTTATTTGTTATAATTTTCACGAGTTATACCTTTTATAAATACAAGTACAGTTATTACTGTAGGTGGCATATTAAAATGATCCTCGGTGCTGTTTTCAGTGTTATTACAGATATTTTAGTAATGGAAATGTTTGTATTATTAATGCCTAATTTCGCCAATGATACCTAAATTTTAAGTATTTTACCTACCACCAAGCCAATCTACATGACTCTTATGAGGCATTGATTATATCATCATCATCATCATCTTGCTCTTATCCCAATTACTTGGGGTCGACGCAATATGTCATCTTCCTCCATACAGTCCTATCAGACGTCATCACTGCAGTCACTCCTTGTCTATCCATGTCATGCCTCACTCAGTCCATCCATCTTTTCTTTGGTCTGCCTTTACCCCTAAAGCCTTCAACATTCATATTTAAAACTTGCCTCACAACATTACTTTCATCCAGTCCCATCACATGTCCATACTATGTCAACCTTTCACTCCTTAATTTTTCCGTCACTGGCGCAACTTTCAAACTTCCTCTTTATATGTTCATTTCTTATTTTATTCAATCTCGTCACACCACACATCCATCTCAACATTCGCATCTCCGCTACATGCAGTCGTCTCTCATCCGTCGCTTTGATTATGTCATCAATGATTGATTAATGTTAAGTCATTCCATATGTAGCATTGATATTTAAATTGCCTTATAAATTGTTATTAAAGATTTAGATTTCAGGCATTTTATACTTTTTATCCTACTAAGAAACCGAAAGGAGTGGTATGTTCATCTGTTCCCTCTTATCGCCATATGAGCGAGCCACCGGTAACAAGTCCATGTCTTCAGTGGAATCTTACTCTACTTTAAGGTACTTCACTGTACAACTGTGAAAGTAATCTTTCGATCGTTGTTCTAGTTGTGCTATGGCGCCTCATCACCCGCATTGTCAGACCGTGCCCGTTTTCCAACGTTGTTTCGTACACACCCGTCAGCCACAGTACATAACCCGACTAGAATTAAACTGATGCAGAAATTTGGCTGGTCAAGGATTGCCATACTGCAACAAGCTGAAGAAGTATTTATATCAGTAAGTAAATTATTTTATTATTATAATAGCTTATTATATTTTTATAAAAATCTAACTTCATTCACATCAAAAATAAGTAAATATACAAAACCCACCCTCAACTCGTCATTCAATTCTTATTCACGTTTTCACTAAGAATTAGAAATAGATTAGGTTACAACAACAGTGATATAAATGAGTCAAACATCAATAATTCGTGTCATTTATATTACTTTAAGGGTTACCTATCATATAGGGGTCGTTGATGATAACAGGCTTAGCTGAGTGTAATAAAGAGCCACCATATAGCCGCGAATAGTGCCAGTTTTCGAACTTGCTGCTGAACATTTAATGTTAAAATCTGCAGAAAATGCAAGTAACATTTTTTTCTTATCCGGAATTCGATCTCGAGATCAAAAAATTGCAGCAGCTACCTTATATATATCACTAAAGCAACAGTGCATTATCATACATATCTTACACAGTTCATTAAGGCTAATATATGATTTCAATTGTTTACGCGAGTATTACAAATTTGAAATAAAACTAATTTTACGGATTCTGTCGCGTTTGTATTTGATTTCTAATTTCTTGACGTTTCCAACACTTTATAGTGATCATGGTCACGGGAGGACCAAGGTCTCTCTCACGGGAGGATCTTTCTCAGTGTGGTCGTGTTCCGATCCGGTGGTAGCTAAATAGATTTTGTTAGTTTTTCTAAAATTTTTAATTGGCACAGTATAATAATTATCATAAATTAAATGTTTTAATAATAACAGATCATAATCAATATAAAAAATGTATATATACAATCATTTTCTTTTTGTACTGATAATGAAATTTTTATTCAAAATGTGAGTCAAAATTCAATAACTGATACTGTGGCGGGTAGATATAAATTTCTGTAATAACGATGACTTATTAGACGTAAGAAACCTTAGTCCTCCCGTGACCATGATCACTGTAAAGTGTTCGAAACATCGGGCAATTAAAAACGAAATACAAACGGGATAGAATCCATAAAAGTAGTTTTATTTCGAATGAAAGTATATGTTATACTTTAGCATATTTTATTATAGACTCCTGTAAAGATCTTTATTCATAAGCTGATACAATTTTGATAAAGCCATTAGTACTGACTAGAAACTTTTGGACCGCAATATTTAACTTAGTAATTTATTACATAAATCTTGAAAATTTTCAAGTTCTTATAGTCCATCCATAAGATGCGTAAAAAGATTTAGCAAAGTTTATATAAGAAATAGACTAGTAATTTTATTGTGTTTTTCCTATCTCATCACTCTTATCTTCATAACCAAAGTTTATATTCTATTAAAAAACTCAACTTTTCTATCAGTTTTAAATTATTTAATTTGCTTTAATAGATTATAGCATAAAATCATAGTGAAATTATAGTGAAAGGATGTAGGTACCGGGGGAGATCGAGACTAACCTACCTAGACCAGATTGGTCATGTACTGAAGGAAGGTGGAGTCAAGAGTCTCCAAAACCGGCGAGCGTATATGAAGAGAATTATGAATGTTGAGGAAGCGAGTGAAGTATGCAAGGATAAAGTTCTCTGGTACTCTGTTCTCTCTGCCTATCCAGCTAGGAACATGGCGTGATGGTATGTATGTATAAAATCAAGAAAAATACGAAAACAAATGATCTTTATATCTGTTTCTATGTTGCACAAATAAACTACGACTCCATTTCTAACTTTCCTTATCTTTACATTACATTAACTTGTGATAACTCAACCTGTGGAGCATAGATAATACGAAACGATATCGAGAAAATGATCACGTAGACGTACCATATCGTGACAGCGGTTGAGGAACGCTTGCGTGACTTAAATTGTTCGATCGGCAGTTGTTCGTATCGGTATCGAGTGGAGCATGACACATTAAGCGCTTTGTCTTTAGATTGACAAACGATCTTAATAATCAGCCTTGAACGGGTAGAGGTTATCAAATCTTTTTGCGTACTGGGAACTGCTGGGGTCGAGGGCCTTTAAAGTCTGAAATACTCACAAAGGCCTATAAATAAAGCCTGTATTTAGAATACAAACATGAAAAAAATAACTGGCAAATGCCAAATCAAATAGAAATCGAAAATAATATTTTTTGGAGTTTACTCCTTAAGAATCGATTTTCGTATAAGGCGCCTGGTATGAGAAAAATTTGAGGAGTAAAATCTAGTGATCGAATAACCTCGTTACGTTTTTGGTGCGCAACCTATTCTGCGCACCTTTCACTTTCTGACGTGAGATAATACTTCACTGAACATACACACACATACATATCATCACGCCATATCCCTTTCTGGGTAGGCAGAGAGAACAGAGTGCCAGAGAACTCTATCTTTGCATACTTCACTCGCTTCCTCAACATTCATAATTCTTTTCATACACACTCGCCGGTTTCGGAGACTCTTGACTCCACCTTCCTTCAGTACATGACCGATCTGGTCTAGGTAGGTTAGTCTCAGTCTCCCCCGGTACCTACATCCTCCCACTTTCGCATTGTATATCTTCTTAACCAGACATTCATTCGGCATTCTTTCCACATGTCCGAACCATCGGAGCATTCCCTTTCGCATCTTTACACCAATACTCTCTTTAATACCTACTCGCTCTCTTACGTCGTCGTTACGAATGCGAAACTGAACAGTTTTAATAAATATAAATAATAGTCAATTGAGCTTTTTTTGCGCCTGTTTTGATAATCGTACTTAAGGAGTAAACTCCAGTCGTGCGTTGGAGCTGACACACACACTTTTTTATATATTTATATATCATATATATATATAGTGGTGTAGTAGCGGCTACAAATACTACCATCCCTTTGTTCGTTAATGTCATAAAAGACGACTAAGAGCTTTATATCGACCTGAGCCAACATCACCTGATGCCATTTGGTCAATAATTACATTCCCAACGAGGGTTGACGTTAGTCAGGCGGCCGGTCATAAAACTATTGCCAATAACTTTTGCAATATGTAGGAAGAAGAGTATTACGTCGACCCCAAGTGATTGGGATAAGATCAGGAGAATGCTGATGAATAATAATGTATATATTACTATATATCATACATTTCACTCATTGAAAATCTTTTACAGCTTAATATCTTTTTATACAAATTTTTCATATTGATTATTTTAACAGCTGTGAAGTTGCTTGGTATATCGATCAATAACACATAATACCCAACCTTAAGATCGTAGCTCACTTACACGGCCCCGCTCCGACACCGCTCCCGTATAACACCGCTTTAAGAGATGACTACTCGCTGTCCACGCGTCGACAGATAACAGGCCACCAGCTGTCTACGCGCATAGAGCTAACAGTCGTTTAATGATTTTCACTACAAACACGTTTGTGTTCGGTCTCCAATGAAATAACTCGTATTTTTAAAGAAAAATCTTTATGTACTTTCATATGGATCTACACTGATTTGACTACAAATTATTGTTTATTCAAAATGACGTTGAAAACAACGTACTTTAAGCGAGCAGTCTCCATGCATACATCGCGTGGGCCGCCTGCTTGAAGCCCGCTCACTTACAGCTAATTTGTGTTGTCAATGTAAAGTGTGTCTACAAAGGACGCTCCAAAGTTCACATTTCTATTAACAGTACTTTGCCGTGTGGGAGCAGTGTTGTATAAGTCGGCTACGATCTTTGGCTTCATCTACCTTATACTTATTTGCCTGCAACCACACTAAACAATATAATTTTTAAGGGTTATTTTTCATATTTATAGCTGTGTGTTAGCGGTAGTTAAATAGTTTTTGTTAGATTATTAAACTAGTGAATTGCCACTATATAATAATTATCATAAATTAAATATTTAATATAACTGATCATAAACAATATTATTTTTTTTTTACATATAGAATCATTTTCTTTTTGTACTGGCCATATATTTGCATTAAAATGTAGGTCAAACTTTTAATAGCTGATACTGTAGCAGGTAGATATAAATTTCTGTAATAACGATGACTTTTGGACGTAAGAAACCTTAGTCCTCCCGTGACCATGATCACTGTAAAGTGTTCGAAATGTCAGGAAATTAAAAATCAAATACAAACGCGATAGAATCCGTAAAAGAAGTTTTACTTCAAATGTGTGTTAGCGGCTAAAGATACTTCCAGCCTTTATGTTACTTGTGGATGTCGTAAAAGACGACTAAGAGCCTTATAACGACTTGAGCCTACTCCATCTGATGCCGTTTGTTCAACAATTAGATTCCCCACGAGGGTTAACGTCTGGCAGGCAGGCGGTCATAAAACTATTGACAATAACTTTTACAATATATGGAAAGAGGAGTACATATTGCGTCGACTCCAAGTAATTGGAATAAGAGTAAGAGAATAATGATTTTTTCATATTTATGAGAATATTACTATTAAAAGTAACATAGTATTAAATGAAATAAATATATTGTTATTATAAAACAAATGAAAAAAAAAACACATATTATCAACATGTATTTATTGCTTTCCCACTTTGATAAAAATTAACTTTTTCAAGTAATGATGATTACAACATTGCATTAATAAAATTATCTTACTTTACTCGTATCATTGTAAAAAAATGGATGGTAAGACTGTTAAAATAATATTACTATTGGAAATGGTGAAGAGCCACCAGTGTATACCCACTACTTTAAGTAAACAATAATGTTTCAAAAACGTTATGTTCAATCTAACATCAATATTTCAACTCAATTTCGTACCATAACATGTTCAAAGTAATATTGTTTTAATGTTATGATGATGTCGTACAAATAATTATGTGTGTTATCGCTGTATTATAATTTCACATATATGCCTGCTCCATCTCAAGATTTAATTATTTCAAATTACGTCAGCAAAATTGCTTTATTGTTTTTTTGCTAATGTAATTACTCTCTCGCAATCATGTTATGAAATTGCTTTACAAGATATAAAACAGGATGTTAGTCCTTCTGCTCAATGATCTTCACTAATCTTTAGAGGAGAAATTTTCACTAATCTTTAGAGGAGAATCTTTTGTTGACGCATATTGTCCACGAAGGCTAATGTATGTTGACATTGTTTTACAAATAGTTATTATGTTTATCTGTTTCTGATGTCGTTAAACATTTAAATAGTTGTGAAAGAATCACTCAGTGATACAAATTTCTGCACGAAATTTTTATACATATTTAAATAAATTAATCGTTTTGAACGTAATAATTTTTGACATTTGCGCGAGTATTAAACGTATGAAATAACATTATTTTTACGTATTTTAACGTATTTGCTTTTGATATTTACTTTGTCGAAGTGACCTCTTTTCGTGACCATGAACGACAAAAAGTGTTCAATGAAAAAAAAACCGTAAAAATATTTGTATTTTATGTTTCAAATGTGAACCCTTGTAATAGTTGCACATCGTAATTATGAATTCAACATGACTCAAAAGTCTATATACAACCCACTGAACTATAACCGATTCAATTAGTTATCAATATTAAAAAGAATATTACAAGATAACTGGTACTGAAGTAATAGAAAGCGTAAAGGCAAATAATGCTTATATAATACATTATTGTAAGATATTGCAAAGGAGAAATCTAATTCTGTTCGAGATCTACAATACGGATTATCAGATTGATATGGAATCTACAACGGTAGATATTTGTGAGTATATTGTATGATAAAATGTACATATAGATATATCAACAAGAAACCCGAATAGAGAATGCCTGTAGCGACCTTTGTTGGGACAGACAAAAGATTATTTACTATATAGTGAACTTTTTTCTAATAGATTAGTATATATAAAGCAACATACCACAAAAGTAAGTCCAGTGACGTATGAAAGATACTTGAACTTTTTGTTATGACTTAGTATTGATTCTACTGACATTTGGGTGGCCTTTGATTCGTGTTATTCTACTAGCTGTACCTTCGATGTTGCCTAATAGCTATCAGTTCTGTCGTTTCTCATTGACATTTGTTGTATTTATTTTACTCCTACATTTCACGGCTGTATATTTCTATGTTGCTTTTAACCTTTCTAGATTGATAAGCTAACACATATATTAATAATCCTAATATTGAGAATGCGAATGTGATTTTTGTTTGTGACAATTTCACACCAAAACCTATAAACAGATTTAAAAAACTCTTTGACTAATGGAAAACTAAATTATCAAGGACTAATATAGGCTTAATTTTATCCCCACGCGAACGGAAACCATACGAGTAAAACCATGAAAATTTGCTAATTATTTAATGAACTGATATGTACCTACTTAATTCCTATAGGTACTTATATCTTGTTCATCACAGTCCATAAATGTCCCACTGTTGGGCTCGGGCCTCCTCCGTAATGGGAGGGAAATTAACCTACTATACCGCGCTGGTCAGACGTGTTGGTATAGGGTTTTGTTACGAGTTTTCCTTCTCTTGCATAGATGTTATATGCGTTTTATATCCCTTAGTCGTCTCGTACGATCACCCACGGGTAAGATATGGGGTGGTGAATAGTATTCTTACTCCGTCACCACACGGAAATCTTATATCTTGTTGTTAACGGCCACCGAAGTCAAAGATCGGGTACCGGTGGCCTGCTCGCACGGCGAAGAGAGGAGTTTGCATGGTGGGCCCATGGGGTTGCGTGCCGCCTCTTCTGTCGCCCCGGACGTTTTGTCGGGGCGCGACCACAACCATGGTCCACCTTGAAGAAAAAAAAAATATCTTATTGTTATACTATACTCTGCCAGTCTTGTTAAAGTATTTACTCTATTTTATTAATATCCATCATACCTTTTTTAACTTCTCTCAATAAAACAATTATTATTTAAAGAAAAAAAATATTTACCAATTAAACTCGTAGCACCTAAGATCATCGAATTCGTAAAAATATACAGGTAATTCTACAGATTTATAACTAATATTTACCGCATCATGACGTAAAAAGAATACAATCTATCATTCCTTCTTTCCGCGCAGTTTGTTGTAAATGGTAACTAGAGTATGCAAATGTGGAAATAAGTTAACATCATTGCAAAAAGAGAAGACTGTGCAAAATTCTATTCCCACATTAATCCATCCATGGTAGTCCATTTCCCCTTCATTTGTGGAGGGAGCTCATGCGCAATAGTAAAACACATATGATTTCAAGTTGAGACAGAGTAGATAATATAAAAGCTCTATACGAACCACAATACAAGTTTGGCAAATACATAAACTTTAAGGATCATCATCATCATCATTCTCCTGGTCATTATCCAAATTACTTGTAGTCGACGCAATATGTACTCCTCTTCTTATATATATTAAAGTTATTGGCAATAGCTTTATGACCGGCTGCCTGCCTGACGTCAACCTTTCTTGGGAATGTAATTATTGATCAAACGGCATCAGGTGGTGGTTTTGACCCAGGTTGATATAAGGCTGCCGGGCGGGCCACCGAAGTTAAAAATCGGGTCTCGGTGGCCCGCTCGCACGGCGAAGAGAGAGGGGTTCTACGGTGGGTCTATGGGGTCACGCGCCGCCTTCTCCGTCACCCCGGACCGATTTGGCGGGGCGAGACGCATCCATAGTCCACCAAAAAAAAAAGGTTGATATAAGGCTCTTAATGGTTTTTTAAGATATCCATGAGCAAATTAAGGGTTGGTAGTATTCGTAATCGTTACCACACAGCTAAAATATTAAGGATAAATATATTTCTTTTCGATAACTAATTGATTTTGATTTACTGATTATGACCGTTATCCGTGTGGTGACGGAGTAAGAATACAATTCACCCGCCCTTATTCTACCCGTGCGTGATCGTAAGAGACGACTAAGGGATGTAAAACGCATATAACATCTATGCAAGACAAGGAAAACTCGAAACAAAACCCTATACCAACACGTCTGACCAGCGCGTAGGTCAATTCACCTTTGCGTGAGGTAAGACCGACGTCCTCCCCGATCGTCGGTCAAGGAGAGGGTACCCTCAAGGGGTATTCCGTTGGGCCGGCCACTGACGTCAAGCTCACGCTGCTTCGGTGGTCGGTCCAACGACGAAGGCGAGGTATCACGGGTGGGTTACGGGTTTGCGTGCTTACGGCCCTCTGTCGCCCCAGACGGAGTGGTGTGAGGAGTGCGCCGACCTTATCCTAACCCAAAAAAAAAAGATAAATTTCACTCCCATTTCAGAGGAGTCTTGAGCTCAACAGTGGAACATATATGAGCTGAGATGATGATAATTATGACCGTTAATGAATTCGACATATTTTGAGTTCAATAATCCATACTGATTTGCCGGACACATTAATCTCTTACATAATATAATGGTTATAAAAAGAAAATAATCGTTCCACCGGGAGGCAGGACTACAATGCGTCTTGTATGATAAATGGTCCTTTTGGACTTTTTTACTGCTATATGTGACGCCCGTTATCGTTCTAGGTAAAATTAAGAGGTATTAAATTCAACGGGTTAACATTTAGGTTCTAATAACAGCTTTAACTTTTTTTATAACGACGATATATAAGTAGAACGTCTTATTTATATATGAAAATATTAACTATGACTTTAGTTCATATTATCATCATCATCATCATCTCAGCTCATATCTTTCCCACTGCTGGGCTCGAGCCTCCTCCGTAATAGGAGGAAAATTGACCTAGTATACCACGCTGGTCACACGTGTTGGTATAGAGTATAGATATTATATGCGGTTTATATCCCTTAGTCGTCTCTTACGATCACTCACAGGTAAGATAGGGGGTGGCGAATTGTATTCCTACTCCGTCACCACACGGCAAATAGTACATATTATAAGCTATTTATATTATAATGATTTTTATTGGTTATGTTTTACATATATGCATCTACACAACTGTATTGTACAACCATTGCACTTTGCCACTATCATCCTAAAACCTCTACGAAATTTAATTTGATAAAAGGTCAAGGAACATCGCTTAATTGTTAAAAAAGACATTTCACGTAAATATAATTATGTTTCCTTTCACAATAATTAAATTAAATACTATTAAATTAACAAATTATAGAGAAATTAAAAAGGATTTGCACTACAGAGCATACAAAAATCAAATACAGATTTAATCTAAAAGACGGCCTAAACGATCGGATCTATTTGACATCGGCATTGACATCATTTGCCAAATAAGTAGCAGATAAATATATCTATACATACATCCATAAGTATGTCAATATCCACTTCTGGAATTTTTTTTTTTTGAATTTTTACTTATACTTATATATTACAAAGTAACGAATGAATATATTATTATTTTATTTAATACTAGTTTCTGCTCGTGGCTTCTCCCGCGTAAAAGGTTACTTTCCTAAAGTTTTTCATACCCTATTTTTATTTTACCCCGGGTAATTTTTTTACAAAATTTTAATGTCATATTTATTTATATCTAATCAATAGAAATAAATTTCAAGCGTTCGGCTTTAAAAATGTTGATACTTCCTTACAACTTTTTATGCCCCTTTACAAATATTTTTTGCATTATAAAATAACCTATGTCCTTTATCAGGCTCTAGAGTCTAGACTATCTGTGTACCAAATTTCATTTAGATCGGTTCAATAGTTTTGGCGTGAAAGAGCGACAGACAGACAGAGTTATTTTCGCATTTATAATGTTAGTAAGGATTGTGTATGAATTATGGTGCATAAAATAAAGAAATTATTATTATTAGTATCTATAAAACCCGATTACGAAGCGAAAGTAATCATATTAAATGCTAAATTTCAGTAATTTGAATTATTAGTATCTCTATTTATTTTCACGGAATCTCGAATACGGAAGATATTACTATTATAATGCCACGCTTGCTAATTAGTTTAGTAATTCCAGTATGGGTTATGAATTTCCTAGACGAGTGTGCTGTTCGATTTCTCTTAGTCGATTTTAATATCACGTACTGAAAGCTAAAGTACTCATACACATACATATAATCACGCCATATCCCTTGCAGGGTAGGCAGAGAGAACAGAGTGCCAGAGAACTCTATCTTTGCATACTTCACTCGCTTCCTCAACATTCATAATTCTCTTCATACACGCTCGCCGGTTTCGGAGACTCTTGACTCCACCTTCCTTCAGTACATGACCGATCTGGTCTAGGTAGGTTAGTCTCGGTCTCCCTTGGTACCTACATCCTTCCACTTTCGCTTTGTATATCTTCTTAACCAGACGTTCGTTCGGCATTCTTTCCACATGTCCGAACCATCGGAGCATTCCCTTTCGCATCTTTACACCAATACTCTCTTTCATACCTACTCGCTCTCTTACGTCGTCGTTACGAATGCGGTCGGTCAGCCTACAACTCATTATGTTCTTAAATCGTCACTACAGGGATAGATAGGTTATAGATTCAGGATAAGTATATTAGGTACAACATGTTTAAGGCATTCCCACCACATTGCAAATCTCTTTCATTGTAGGCTTAATAATCCAACCGGGTAACCATTTTGACAGTCATATTACATTAGCACCGACTTCAAACTGATCAATAAATTATACTTCAGTCTATATCCGTATTGTTTGATCTTTGATTTTTTAGTATCGTTCCTTATATAGTCGATCCATCTCATCATCTCAGCCCATATATGTCCCACTGTTAGACTCGGGCCTCCTCCATAATGGAAGAGTAATTGACCTACTATACCATGCTGGTCAGACGTGTTTGTATAGGGTTTTGTTTCGAGTTTTCCTTCTCTCGCATATATGTTACATGCATTTTTATCCCTTAGTCGTCTTGTACAATTACCTACGGGTAAGATAGAGGGTGGTGAATGGTATTCTTGCTCCGTCACCACACGGAAGTATAGTCGATTAATACTTTATTTTAAGGTTAATTATCAATTTTTAGTGTAAAGATCTTTAATATCTTTCAATTAATTTAGTTTAATCTAGAAACTACTGATTTATGTTGCTGAGCTACTGATAAATCAAGATCAAACACTTTTAGATCTGCTTATCTTGTTACATAGTTACGAGAAATAGAAACAAGAAGATAATTCTATTATATCTATGGTATATCCACGGCTATCCAATAACTGCTAATAATTACTTACTATTGATATATAATAATATATAGTAATATTACAATATTATCTCCTAATTCTTAACAGTTAAAAAGAAGAAGGAGACTTTTTAATTGGTTGACAATATGACTTAATAGTAGTAGGACAACGCTGTGAACAGTTCTCTGTGTACAACCGCGGGCCGGTCTGTCCGGGATAGTACCACGCTCTCGCTGAAGATCGACATCTGAATAATGGCAATGTGCTATTTATTGCGCTTCGTTCGGTGAGCGAGAGAGCCGCCACAAAGGTCCATGGGCGGCAGTGACACTTACCATCAGGTGTGCTGTCTGCTCGTTTGCCAACATAAGCAATAAAAAAAACCAACAGATGAAATTTGTACGTTTTCAAACATTCTTTTTTTTAAAATCAAACTAACTTGTCCAAAACGATGATAAATATAAAATGTATCCAGTCAAACTTCTGCTTGCTTCCTATTTCTTAACTCCTTTTTCAAAGTCAGTGGCATAAAATAAAACTTTTAGAAAAAAAATCAAATAAAACTTAAAAGTATTATGTAAAACATATTATATGAGCCAAAATCCACATTGGAGCTAAACAAAAACGTAAATTATAAATATCTTTAGTAAGGTCTTTGGTAATGGCAAATAAATATTTTCTTTTAATTTATTAATTGGGAATAAAGAATCATAAAAGTTATTAATTTCTGTTTCTTATTTAGCATTTAATATGTTAGTCTTTTTATAATTTTGTGAATTCTCACCAGTCTCGAACCATAATTAAAAATTTACTCATAACTCACGTCACCAGAAGGCTTTTTTTATACCGAGATACCATCTCCTACATTGTATAATCTACTGAAATTGTAAATAATATGAGGATTTATATTGTCGCTTCAGTTTCTCATTAAGAACTGCAAAAGACATTGAAATACATATTGAAAAGTTAACCGTAATTGCCACCGGTTGATAGGAGCAAGTGTGTTGCAAGCAACCAGATTCAAAACTATTGGGGTCAAATTCACTTTCCTAAACAAAGGCTATCAACGATTCTGAAGAGGATTTGATGTTAGACATTTGACTTAATGAAAGTCGGAGTACGTATACTATTTTACGTTGGCTTCCACCAAAAATGAAGGGATAATAATCATTACGCTTGGAAGCGAGGCTGCCGAGTGAAGTGAGGTATTATACGGTTTCCAGAGGGGAGCCCACTTTCCTGGTGACCGTAAGCAATTTTTACGTCTCCTACGAGCATTTTAAAGGCAGTTGTCAATTGCATTCATATCCCGACCCTACATAGGGAGAAATATAGAAATATAAGATCGTACAAATGCAAATTATGTAAATGCCTATAAATTCTTAGTTCATCAATATTAGTTAGTAATTGCAATTACTATTTAATAACAATTAAACTCGACACATAAAAAAAGATTAAATAAAAAAACGTTTATATTTTTTAATTTAAAAAGAATACATTATTCGTTGTAATGAAGATCTATTACACTTTTAAGATCTTCAAATAAATGTAAAGACAATAAAACGTGATTAATATGGATGTAATATCGCTGTGAACACGCAGTCTAATCTGAATAAAATTTACACAAAGTATTTCTCGCTTTCGTTTAAGAGGTACTTTACGGTAATGCCCCTTAAAAGAAAGAGGTGGATGTTTAATAAAATACACGACTTTCTTACGAAAAGAAATCTTTAAATTCTTTCACTCACTGGAGCTGAAACGTTTACTATGTCTTGAGTGTGATGAAAAATAAAATATTTTATATTGCATGCCAGATTCGTACTTATAAACTATATATTATGTTTCATTTCTGAAGAAAACGCGTATATAACGTACGTGAGCGTAACGAAGGGCGTATATAGTGTATAGTTAGTTGCTATGAATAGACTGAGGCCTTTCATGCTGGTTTCAATGTAATTAAAGCGACCCCGGTTTTTTCTGCATAAGTGAGTTTCAAGCGTTCTTGCGCTGCTATTTTGCTTTCACTGCTATGAAAGAAATATTTTTACTACAGCTCACGCGTATAAAAACACAGGCGCCCCAAATACTTTCCATAATAAGAGTTTTTCATTTACGGAGTTCATAGCAGAAACCTGAAATGTTTCAATTTACATACAAACACTTATTCCACAGACAATTTAGTACGTACTCCGGTTTCAAGGAGTTGCTAAAATTTGGTTTAGATAGAATTTCCTTTTAAAGACGGCTACCAAGTCAATTTCGAGGTCATGTACGGTATTTCGTGCTCGTGATTTATATACGTACATCTTCTTCGAATTTATAAACAACCTGAATACGGTTCGACCCATTTGCAGTGAAATATTATCAAAAGGTATTACTGTATTGCTCATCAATAACGTGGTTTTTCCTTTCAAATGTAATGTTCAATTCTGTTGTAAGTCTAGTCAGTATTAAGATAGATTCATCTTAGCTCATAGATATCCCATTGTTGGGCTCGAGCCTCCTTCGTATCGGGAGAGAAATTAACCAACTATACTACACTGGTCAGACGTGTATAAGGTTTTGCTTCGAGTTTTCTTTCTCCTGTATAGACGTCATATGCGTTTTATATACCTTAATTATCTCTTATGATCACCCACGGGTATGAGAGGGATGGTGAATTGTATTCTTACTCCGTCACCACACGGATAAAATAAGGTAGATTATAAATCTTTATTTATCCATCCGGACGTCGGACGATGTAGAGTAGGGCAGCTCTCACTAGATAAACTAACGATCTTACAAAAATCACAAGAAACTGTTGAATACAAGCATGATCTCAACAGCTCATCAATATGTATATATAGGTATATATTGATGAGCTGTTGAATAAACAGAATAGAGGGATAAATTGTATTTATGGCATATTTTGTTTACTAGACTGTGGAAGATTTGGAAGCACATTGCAAGAAATCAGGCATCGAAATAGTAACTCGTCAGTCATTTCTGTCCGACCCGGCGGATGCTGTACGAAATTTAAGAAGACAGGATGCGCGTGTTATCGTTGGCTTGTTCTATGTGGTTGCTGCACGACGCGTTCTATGTGAAGTCTACAAGCATCGTTTATACGGAAAATCTTATGTATGGTTTTTCATAGGTAAGTTTTAATTATTAATCAATTATTATTTATATTAACTGTTTATATAATTATTCAAGTAGATTACACAGATGGCGTAGTGGTTAAGATACCGACCTGCCGTGCCATTTCCGTGAGTTCGATTCCTACGCAGGACAATACTTTGTGCGATCCACAAAGTGTTGTCCTGAGTCTAGGTATAATTTTTGTCCGTTAATTACATGTTTGTAAAGTCCCTCGCAATACAAGGATTATTTCCTTAGTGCAGGATGGTGTTTTAAAAATATATATATATTAATACTAGCTTTCGCCCGCGACTTCGTCCACGCAGAAGTCATCTCTGACAGAGTTAAATAGAAAAAGCAATGCAAGGTGTTGAAGGTTTGTCGCTAGGACGATGATTAACAGCGTCAGATACTGGGATGTGGTCGCCGCCTTCTGCGAGTTAGTTGTCTAACGGAATTAGGCAATAGGGTTGGTCCGAGAGAAAATACTCTACGTTGACACGCTCTACCGTCGCTGCTTTGGGCGGCGTAAGCGTGAGTACCTGTATTGAGGTTCACTGCATGAGCGCTTCGACTCGAGATGATACCCGGTTGCGGTGGCCCAACCGGCTAACGTAGATGTACGTGTACGGCACGCTATGGGGTCACGCGTCACCTCGGACGGATTGGGCACAGTGTGTCTATATACCATAGCCGGTCACTAAAGAAAAAGGTTGTTCAAAGTTCTATTCATTCTACATGTACAATATCGGTACAGGATACCAAAGGAGCCCAGTGATACTAAATAATAGAGAGTACCTCAGAGCGAGACATTTATTCATTTAAAAACATGCATGTCTATACCTTTTCGTGTAACATAACCATATCGCGATTTAATTCGATCCCAACGCCATCTATCGACTCCTTGTAAACATTTCCAATAATATAAAGAGTGGCGTTAGGATCGGATACATTCTAAACATTAAACATTCCGCCCACCAAAGGGATTATTATCCCTTTAGTACCATGATGCAAATTTCATGATTCATTATCAAATCGACAAAAGTAATGGACTGTATAATATTTTTGTACTATGGTAACGACAACAGGTACAAATCAAAGGTTATCTATTTAACAAAAAAAAACTCATTTTTTGAAGTACATTAAGTGCATAAATCAATCTTAAAATAAAAAGTTTAAAAGGTGACAGTTTAAACGGTAATAATAATCAATCGAGTGTAATATTATAACATTTTGTTAAATAAACATAAATTCTAATAACATAAAACAAAACAGAAAATAAAAGAATGAACATTTGAGATTTACTTAGTAACAGGAAGCAAGCACAACTTTGAAGTTGGACGCTTTATCGTGGAACCCTTGCAAAGAATGGTAACCACACGTGTCAAATCATCCTTACCCGGGTGCAGTTGGGTTATTTTCCCGTACAGCCATTTAGCTGGAGGTAAGTTGTCTTCTTTTATTAAAACTATATCCCCTACCTTAAAACCAGGAATTCGAGTAGCCCATTTCTGTCTTTGAAAGAACTGTGTCAAATATTCCTGCTTCCATCTACGCCAGAATTGTTGCACCATACGTTGTACCAATTGCCAGCGCCGTAGTGTACTTACTGTAGCAGTTTCATAATCGTATTCAGGTGGCACAACCAACGGATGGCCAACTAAAAGGTGACCAGGAGTTAAAGGCGTTGGGTCCTGAGTGTCGTTACTGTTTTGAGACAAGGGTCTTGAATTTAAGCATGCCTCAATTTGAGACAACACGGTGCCCATTTCCTCAAATGTGAGAGTGGAGTTACCCACAATGCGTTTCAGATGGTGCTTTACACTTTTTATCCCTGCTTCCCACAGTCCACCAAAGTTTGGAGCGTGGGGAGGGATAAAGTGCCATTCAGTTTGGGAGTTTGCAAGAGAAGCTGCAATATCTTTAAACATTGAGCCTTCCTGTGCAAATAGTGACTGGAGCTCCCTGGCAGCGCCTACAAAATTGGTAGCATTGTCGCTCCAGATGTGACGGCAATGACCACGTCTGGAGACAAATCGTCTGAATGCTGCCAAAAAACTCTCTGCAGTTAGGTCTGAAACGGCTTCAATGTGTACGGCGCGTGTAGCCATACATACAAACAAGCAGATATATCCTTTATAGGACCGTTGTCCGCGACCTTTAGATACTCGCATATTAATTGGCCCTGCGTAATCCACACCAGCGTTAAGAAATGGTTTACTTGGGGTCACCCTGCAAGCTGGAAGGTCCCCCATCATCTGCTGTTTCGTGGTAGCAGCATGCCGTATACACCTCACACAACTACGTATGTGTGCTCGAGCTATATTTTTTACCCGGCTGATCCAGTACCTGGTACGTATAAAATTAAGCACCAACTGTTGTCCCCCATGAAAGGTGCTATCATGCGCGTCGGCTACAATTAACTTAGCTAGACTTGATTGATGTGGGATAACAACTGGATGCTTTGTATCATCAGGTAGTAAAGAGTTACGGAGCCTACTACCTACGCGTAATATTTCATTTTTATCCATAAAAATATTTAATTTATATAATGGACTTTTGTTGTTCAATTGTATGTTACCTTTCAGGGCTACAATTTCGGCGTGAAACCATTGCTGCTGAGTTTGCCTAATGCACTGGTCTAAAGCTTCACGGATTTCCGCCACGGAAAGGTAAGGTGTGAATTTATTATTAGTTTTGCGACGTTTTGTTGACTGCAAGAACCTTTTGCAGTACGCAATTACTCTAATCAGCTTTCTTAGCGATGAGAACTTCGACCCCAAGTTAACATCAAAATCCAATATTAGGTTGACTGTATGGACCTTAGTAGCCTTTATCTCTTCGCGAGTATGAATTCCTCTAGGTCTTGTATATACTATAGGATCATTTCTTAACCAATCTGGTCCCCGTTTCCAAAGATCACTATTCAGTAGCGCAGCTGAAGATGCTCCACGAGAAGCGATATCCGCTGGATTGTCTTTTGACTGGACATGAGCCCATTGCGTATTGTCCAACAAACCAAGTATTTCTGAAGTGCGGTTGGCTACATAAGTTTTCCATCGACTAGGATGATCGTTTAACCAAGCCAACACAACAGATGAGTCAGTCCAAGCGTGGATGTCTCCCTTCGGTATATTCATAACTTCAGCTACTTCGGTTAATAATTTTGCCACTAAAACCGAGCCACACAATTCTAGGCGAGGAATAGACAATTGCTTGATCGGAGCTACCTTTGTTTTGGCGGTCAAAAGGTGAGAGTGTACTTTGCCATATGGATCGATAATTCGACAATACACCACAGCCGCATAAGCTATATTCGATGCATCGCTAAATCCATGTAGCTCTATGGCAAGGTTTCGTTCTCCTTTGCCTATCCATCTAGGAATGTGAAAGTCTACTAGTCTTTCCAGTTCTGCACGGTAACATCTCCATTCTTGTAGGAGTTCCGATGGCAACTCATCATCCCAGCCTATACCAGCAATCCATAATTTTTGAATAAAAACTTTCGAGGTTATGATACACGGTGCTATCCATCCTAATGGATCATAAAGCCGTGATATTTCTGATATTACCGTTCTTTTCGTTTCAGATGCCGGTGGGGGTGACATTCTTACGGAGTAGTCAAATTCATCAGTGTTTCTGTTCCAGGTAAGTCCTAAAATCTTTGTTACTTTGTCCATTTTTATTTCCAAATCCTTACCCGAATTTTCCTTTAACTCCTCCAATAAGTGCATCTTATTGCTTGTCCATTTTTGTAGCTGAAAGCCTCCTTTTTTTAATAAACTATTTATTTCTGTATAAATTTCTACTACTT
The DNA here is from genome assembly GCA_905163515.2 of Lymantria monacha. Taxonomy (NCBI): domain Eukaryota; kingdom Metazoa; phylum Arthropoda; class Insecta; order Lepidoptera; family Erebidae; genus Lymantria; species Lymantria monacha. The sequence goes on from LR991082.1 coordinate 25,046,498, forward strand.
CTGTTTCAGATTGGCAGCCAGTCATCAAGTCATCCATATAAAAGTCCGTAATAACCCTATCAGCAGCCAATGGATAGTTTTTACCTTCATCGCACGCAACTTGATGCAATGACTTGACTGCTAAGTAAGGGGCGGACGACGTACCAAAGGTCACAGTCAGAAGTCTGAAATCTTCAATCTCTTTGCTAGGATCCTCTCTCCAAACAATCCTTTGAAAGTCAGTGTCTGAACGCGCGACTTTGATTTGACGGTACATTTTTATGATGTCTGCTGCCAAACAGATTGGATGTTGCCGCCATCTCATAACAATGTGTCGTAAGTCCGCCTGGAGAGTGGGTCCTACCATTAAGGTATCATTCAAGGAAACCCCGTTCGTTCCCTTACATGATGCATCATACACCACTCTTACCTTAGTAGTCAGTTTATTTTGTCTCACCACTGCGTGGTGTGGCAAATAGACCGCATCACTTCGTTTAATGGTTGTCTCATCAATTATTTTTTCCAGATGTCCCAGCAATAAATATTCTTTCATTACATCATTATACTGTTGTTTCAATTGACTATCCCTAGCCAACTTCCTTTCTAGTCCCAACAGTCTTTTAATAGCTATGCTTTTAGAATGGCCATATTTACAAGGTGGATCTTCAAAACGAAAAGGTAGTTTTACTATGTATCGTCCTTCCTCATCCCTTTTCGTCGTGTTCGTGTAAAATTCCTCACAAGCCTGTTCTTCAGGCGTGAAAGGTCTTTTCGTTAAAGCAGGTTCGGCATCCAGTTCCCATAAACGTTTTAACATTTCATTCTCTTCTATTTGAGTATGCATCGCGATTATAGTGTTATGTGAACTGAATGAACCTTCTGTTTTACCAACATGGCCTGACACAATCCACCCTAAATATGTATCTTGTGCGACCGGAGAGCCACTAGGACTCTTGACTAATCCTACCTTTAATATACGACAATACGTTTCTGCTCCCAACAAAATATCAATTTTGTTAGGCAAGTTGAACTTTGGGTCGGCTAAATTCATATTGTGAATTTCTGGCCACTCCCGAATTTCAAATTGTGCATCCGGCATAACTGAAGTAAGAGAGCTCAATACATGCGCAGTTACTTCTAAGGTGAAAGAAGGGTCATGTAACGATTGTATATTGATTTTAACGACATGTCTAGAGACAACACCGCCATGACCACCTCCAATCCCAGCAATTGTAGTTTTAGAAACTACCTTCTTTATACGAAGTAATTGCGCAGCTGCCTCAGTTATAAAGGATGCTTGTGATCCTTGATCCAACAATGCTCTCAAAATTTGAGAGGACCCATCTTGTGATCCGACCTTTATGAGGGCCGTGGCTAACAGGACTTGACCCTGAGCTCGTCCATTCACAAAATGAGCTGCTACATTTGCACTTATATCATGTGGTGACGACTCTGAAGCACCTTCATGTGACGTGGCAGACTCTATTGGTTTGCCCACGACACTAGTTACACTAGGGTTCTTTGGGTGTAGCAACGTATGATGCTTTCGCTGGCAAATTCGGCATTTTGAAAGAACACGACATATTTTAGAAGTATGGTTACTCCCTAAGCAATTGAAACATACGCCTAAAGACTGAGCAATAGAGCGGCGCTCGTCAGTATTTTCTTTGGAAAACTTCTTACAGTTAGCTAATTTGTGATTATCGGAACAATGCGGACATGAAACATTAATAGCGCTATGCAATACTTTGGTGTGAGATGTAGGAGATGTAAATTTTGATTTATGTTTGGGTTCGACGAACTCCAAAGCTCGAAAACGTGTCTCCAAAAATTCGCGAAATTGTTTAAAAGAAGGCAGATCATCGGAGGATTGACTAACATGCAGTTCCCACTGCTTCCTAGATTCTAGGTCCAACTTCAAACTTATTACGTATATAATAATTACATCCCATGAGCTAACGTCAATACCAAGATTGGTAAGCTCGTGCAAACAATCACTAGTTACATCAAGAAGATCTTTTAATGCATTTGACGATTCGACCACTATGTTCCGTTGATTAAATAACCTTTTTAGAATACAAGTAGACATAAATTTTTTATTGTTAAATCGGTGTTCTAACATTTCCCAACACTTTTTATAATTAATATCAGTTATAGGAACATGTCTTATTAACTGTTCTGCTTCACCTGACAGTTGCGTCTTTAAGTAGTGAAGACGTTGTACGTCATCTAGCTTTTTATTGTTGTGAACTAAAGAAATAAATAAATCCCGGAACGATGACCACTCGGTATATTTTCCGCTAAAAGTAGGTAAAATTATTTTTGGTAGTCTTACAACATTATCAGGTGAAACATCACACATTTCTTTATCGGAACTATGAGATTTTAATTTAGACAGGGCATTTTTAAGTTCTACTTTGTACATCAGATAACTTTCATAAACATTTTCATAGATGTCCTCTTGAAAATAGTCGACCAATTCGTCTCCCTCACACTCGCCTACAATTCCTTCGTATTTGCTAGAAAAGTTCTTGAACTGATTCTCCAACATTTCCAGCCGCGTATCGACGTAATTATAGGTAATGCGTTCCTTCGGGGACTTCTTAAAGTTAACAAGACCTTTCTCAATCTGTCCTTTTATATCTCTCAACTTTCTAAGTTCCTTTTCCATATTGTATTCCAAGAGTAGCCCAGTAGTATTTTTATAAGTGTCGCCAAGAGTAAAATTTGAAGCGCGATTTTTCTAAGTGTTTTTGCACTTATATGCAGTTCAGAAATCGGGCATAGGTTCCTCGTCTCGTCGTTTTTATCGAAACTATTCTAAGTCCCAGACAGTAAACTAAGCGAACCCTTCAAATTTTACAAGTTCATGCATAAACTTCACTTTTTCTAAGCCCCGCAATTTAACACTAACAAATCACTTCAAATTGTACTCACAGTTTTGCTTCATTACTCACTCACTCGATCGCTTTAATTTCTCCGTGTACAGCAACAATATCTGCAACTTTCGACACTAATCTTCACACTACTAGCGCCACCTTGCTCAAATAGCGTAACCAATACTCTTGTGCTTTGTGCTCTTCAAAAACGCCCTTCGGCTCGAATGGACCATGTACAATATCGGTACAGGATACCAAAGGAGCCCAGTGATACTAAATAATAGAGAGTACCTCAGAGCGAGACATTTATTCATTTAAAAACATGCATGTCTATACCTTTTCGTGTAACATAACCATATCGCGATTTAATTCGATCCCAACGCCATCTATCGACTCCTTGTAAACATTTCCAATAATATAAAGAGTGGCGTTAGGATCGGATACATTCTAAACATTAAACACTACAAATTAATATACTATTTACAGTATCACCATGGGATAAAAATATAATTATCGCCACCCTTTATTTGACTGTTTTGTTTCACCAGCAGAGTTGCGACCTCGTTAGATATGATTTATTATTTGAGTTTTATAGTGAACATTTTTGAAGCTAAACTTAACCTGTATCTTAAACCCTTAAGCAAGAACCTATTGCCGTCTACTATGTGTATCGTGTGAGCTCTCACGCCGGCACTGGTCGCCACGACAGCACTGGTGCAGGGTTGATGGAGAGGGAGAGAGAAACACGTGTTTATTTATTTTTACCGAAGAATATTTGTACGTAATTTGAAAAGAATCGATAAAGATTTTTTTTCCCCATACACACTTTGCCACTTTGTTACACCCTCTTAGGGGCGGAATTCATGGGGTACGACGCCAGAAACCTCCGCGTGGTGTACCCTGGGTGCGGGCGACAGTCCCCCAGATCCCTCTGTCGAATTGTCGCCCGTAGCTAATCTCTGGCGCGAGGGGGGGTTCCCCAGTGATAGGTTGAGCCCCAATTCGCTCCTGACCCTCTATTTGTAGAGGGTACAGGAGGCGAAATTTCGGACGGGCCCGGTCGCTCATTAATTTGAGGGCTGGGCAGGCTTATGCCACCGCCGACATATCGTAAGCCTGATATCTTGCTTCAAGACAAGTTGTCGTGAGGCGTAGTATCAGGAACGAGGGTCTTGGCTTAACCGCCCGGACCGCGAGGAAGACAACCTCTATAAAGAGTTCGAATTAACATTCGAACTCGGAAATCACCCAGAATCTTAAGTTCTGGCGTGCGGCGAGAAGATGCATGGCAGATGGGTTATTCTGTCGTTAGCACGCTCCAGCCAGGGTACCGGCTGACCCCCTGGTTGGTAAATGTAGGCTTGCCCGGGTACAGGGATCTCTGCCCGGGTCGACGATTTATTTCTCCCAAACTCGTGGGAACCATATGGATCTACCTATTTTTTCTACACCAGACGGGAATCCAGCGGATTCCCACATCACGGCCTTGTCAAGCCAACGTAAAACTGACAACGACGCCTCGTCCACAGGACTGGAGGCGTCTGCCGAGGGCCCGGCACCGACCAAGGAGGCCCCCCCCCCTCTTGAAGACGAAGAAGCGTCGACAGGCGCGCTTCACATGGGGGAAAGCTGCGAAAGCGAACGCTCGCGAGAAGAAGCGGAATGCCGAAACCCGCGAGCGTTACGCGCGTGAGCTTGACAAGGACGGCGGCAGATCCACTGCAGAGCCGTCAACGGACGAGGGCGACAATTCTGTCGCAGGGCCGTCCAGAGACGAGGGCAGTGGATCTGCCGATGTGATGGACGAGGGCGGTAGTTCCGCAGAGCCGTCCAAGGAGGTAAGCGGGTCGGCTGAGGAAGACGCCGCCGCCAGGTCGTCGCCGCGCCCTGCGGCGGCGGCCTTGACCGCGGCCCTGACGGTAAGGGAGGAGGCCCTCCCCTCGAAGGTGCGGAAGCGCCCCCTAAATAAGGAGGGCAGCTCGAGCGCCGATTCCGAGGGGAGCGTGACGATCATGCCTCCCCCCAAAGTGCCGGCCTCTCGCAGAGGGCGAGGGGCCGCGGCTTCGGGTCGGGCGACCCACTCCCCGGCCGGCGGAGTGCGCGGGGGCGCGGAGACCGGCAGGCAGGCTGAGAACAAGGTGGCCGCCGCGAGGGTGCTGGGGGTTTTGTCCGGCATCCCTCCCACTGAAGTGGCGGCCGCTGGTGCCCGCGCGAGCGCCCCAGCCACAAATATGGAGGCCCTGCAGGCCGAAAACGCCCGCCTTGGTGGCGAGGTGTCAGGCCTGCGGGCCCAGAACCGCCGGCTGGAGTCGGAGCTGGCCGCGGTGCGGAGGGCCAACCGCGCCCTCGCCAAGGATGTGGCTGAGCTGCGGGCCCAAATGGCGCGGCTCGTGCCGCCTGCGCCACCTGCGCCGCCGGCCAGTGCCCGCCGCGAAGGAACCGCCGTCGTCGTCGCTCCGAAGCCGCCCCGAGGCGGTGGCCGTCCAGTGGCTGCCCCCGCATCGAAGACGGCTCCAACAGCGGAGCGCGCGCCGCCGACCAGCGCCAGCCCACCCAATGCCGTGGAGCAGGCCCCAACAGCGGCCCAGCCGATAGCTCCGACCCCACTGCCTGCGGTGGGGGGCGTGCCAGACGAGGCCTTGCGCGCCATAATAGACGCCGTAGGCAACATGGTCAATGCGTGCTTGGCCGTTCTGGAGGCAAGGCTGCCTCCAGAACCACGTGTTCGGCCGCCTCTCGCCGCGGACAAGCGGCCATATGCGGCACCAGCCCCAGCCCCGCTACCCTGTCAGGGTGGCCGTGTAGGCTACGCCGCGGCCGCGGCTGGGCAAAAGAAGAAGGGGCCCGCTCCGAAAAGGAAGACGGCACCGGCTCCTGCCGGACCGCAGTCGTCGCCCGCACCGACACCGCCGGCGACCACTAGCGCACCCGCGACCGCGCCTTCCGCGCCTGGCACGCCCGCTGTGCTCGAACAGGGTTGGCAAGTTGCCGAGCGCGGCAGAAAGAGTCGCGGGCAGAGAAGGAGAGCGGCGACAAAGCGCGCCGCTGAGGTCGCCGCTCCTCAGGCAGGAGCCGGAGGAGGCGGCACAAAAAAGAAGAGGCCGCGCAAGGGGCTCCGGCCGCCGAAGACAGCCGCAGTGGTGATCACTGTGCTGCCTGAGGCGGCAGAAAGGGGCCTCAGCTATGAGGCCGTTCTGCGGAAAGCCCGGCGGGAGCTCGACGTCTCCGACATAGGAGGCGTTGAAGCCAGGACCCGCAAGGCCCGGACAGGGGCTCGGATTTTAGAGTTCCCTGGGGCCGAGGGCACCAGGACGGCCGATAGCGTGGCGTCGAAGTTGAGAGGTCTGTTCGCCGAGGAGGGTGGCGTTAGAATCGCCAGACCCGTTAAGTGCGCCGAAATGCGCATTTCGGGTCTGGACGACTCCGTGACGGTGGAAGACATCCGGGAGGCCATTGCCTCGAAAACCGGGTGTCCCCTGGACACCGTCCGGGTTGGCCTCATCCGGCCCGGTCCGGGCGGCGTAGGTGCCGCCTGGGTGCAGTGCCCAGTGGAGTCGGTCAGGCAACTGGCCGACTCAGGCAGGCTCCTCGTGGGCTGGAGCTCAGCGCGAGTCACCGTGCTGGAGCACCGGCCTGCGAGGTGTTTCAAGTGCATGGCGGTCGGGCATACCCGGCCAACATGCACTAATTGCTTTGACTGCGGCGGACTCTGTTTCCGCTGCGGTCAGACTGGGCACATGGCGGCATCTTGCGCCGCCCCGCCCCACTGCCCTGCGTGTGCGGCGGGCAATAAGCCTGCCAAGCACCGCATGGGCTCTGGGGCGTGTAGACCTCCAGCTTCGGCTCCAAAGGGGCGGAGCGGCCTTTCGACCACGGCCACTCCCGCTCCTAGCGCGGCCGAATCGCCCGCCACAAGCCAGGAGGTGATAATGGACACGGCCCATTAATGGCTGCCCAGTCCACTCACCTCCTGCAGGCCAACACCAACCACTCCGCCGGTGCGCAGGATCTCCTCCTGCAATCCATGGCGGAGTGGTCGATCGGTGCAGCCGTAGTCGCGGAACCGTACGTCGTGCCTGATCGCCCCAATTGGGTGGTCAGCCGGAACGGAACCGCGGCAATCGTCGTCTCCACGCGGCGGCACTTCCCGTCCTTATCCCTCTTGGATAGGGGCGAGGAATTTGTCGCTGCGGAATGGGGAGGGGTCACACTCTACAGCGTTTACCTCTCCCCTAACAGGAGAATGGACGATTTCGGGGCCTCCCTCACCACCTTGGAGGCTTCGATACGGCGACTGGCACCGGGCCTCGTCCTGGTCCTGGGGGACTTCAACGCCAAATCCACGGCGTGGGGGTCCCCGATGACGGACGATCGCGGGCGGGCGATCGTGGAGTGGGCGGCGTCACTGGGCCTCTGTGTCCTAAACAGAGGCTCAGTGAACACGTGTGTGCGACAGCAGGGTGGGTCGATAGTGGACTTGTCGTTCGCTAGCCCCGCTGTCGCACCACGAGTGAGGAACTGGCGTGTCCTGGAGGAGGCGGAGACCCTGTCGGATCACCGTTACATCCGGATGGAGGTCTCCCCTCTCCGGGACCCCAGCAGGGGTCACAGGGCGGACCGAGCTCCCACATTTCCGCGGTGGGCTGTGGGGCGTCTGGATAGGGACCTACTGGCGGAGGCGGCCATCGTGAATACGTGGCTGTCCTCACCACCCCCAGCGGACGGAGTGGACGTTGAGGCTGTCCGCATCCGCAGTGCGTTAACGCAGGTCTGCGATGCGGCCATGCCCAGGGTACGGCGTCTACCTCCGAGGCAGGGGGTCTACTGGTGGTCCCCAAGACTGGCGGACCTTCGTGCGGCGTGCATTAGTGCCCGAAGGTCCTACACCCGCAGTCGGCGGCGTCGCCGCGATGTTGAGCGGGAGGGCCAGCTGTACGAGGCGTACCGCAGTGCGCGTACCGCCTTTCGGCTGGCCATCTGGTCCGCCAAGGACGCAAGTTGGCAGGAGATGCTGGACGGTCTCGACCGTGACCCCTGGGGTCGCCCCTATCGGGCGTCGCTGAACAAGCTTCGCGCGCAGGGCCCCCCCCTCACCGAGACCCTCCAGCCCGACCTCCTTCGTAGAGTGGTCGAGGAGCTGTTCCCGCGGCAGTCAGAGCACACGCCCCCGGTCATGGCTTCGCCAGATCACGACCGGGAGGCCGTCGAGAGTGTTCCGCCCGTGACGGAGTCGGAAGTGGGGGCAGCCGTGGCGAAGATTCGTTCCGCCACCACGGCCCCCGGCCCGGACGGAGTCCCAGTCCGGGTGTTGACGTTGCTCCTCGAGCATCTTGAACCTCGCCTCAGGCGACTGTTCAACGCCTGTCTGACGTCTGGACAGTTCCCTGAGTGCTGGAAGGAAGGGAGGTTGGTTCTCCTGCCAAAGCCGGGACGGCCCCCGGATTCGCCGTCGGCCTACAGGCCCATTGTGCTTCTGGACGATGTCGGTAAGCTGCTGGAGCGTGTCCTCGCTGCCCGCATCGTCCAGCACCTGGAGGAGGTGGGGCCCGATCTGTCGGACGCTCAATTTGGGTTTCGGAGGGGGCGTTCGACCATCGGGGCCCTACTACGCCTGAGGCAGACGGCCGCGGAGGCTGTCGCCGGCAAAGGAGTGCTGTTGGCAGTGTCGTTGGACATCGCCAACGCCTTCAATAGTCTGCCATTCAGCTGCATCAGGGAGGCGCTCCGGTTCCATGGAGTGCCCCTGTACCTCAGGCGGCTGGTGGCAGACTATTTGGAGGGGCGCAGTGTCCTCTACGCGAGCCCCGCAGGGGACATTGTGCGGACGCCCATGTCGTGCGGTGTTCCGCAGGGGTCGGTTCTGGGGCCGACTCTGTGGGACATCGGTTACGACTGGGCGTTGAGAGGGAGTCTCCCCCCCGGGCTGAGCGTTATTTGCTATGCTGACGACACGCTCGTCACAGCCCGGGGCAGGACACTCGAAGAGGCGGCGAGCCTGGCCACTCTCGGCACCGAGGAGATGGTCAGGCGAATTGAGGCGTTGGGGCTCAGGGTAGCCCTAAACAAGACGGAGGCCCTACTATTCCATGGGCCCCGTGTGAGGCTGCCCATCGGCGCCTCGTTAGTCGTCAACTCCATCCACATCAGTATCCAGGCCCATATGAGGTACTTGGGTCTGGTGCTCGACGGGCGATGGTGGTTCCGGGAGCATTTTCGTCAAATTGCTCCCCGGCTGGTCGGCGCGGCGTCCGCCCTTTCTCGGCTCATGCCGAACGTGGGCGGACCCAGTTTCGAGGGCCGACGGCTTTATGCGGGGGTGATCCGCTCAATGGCCATGTACGGCGCACCCGTGTGGGCGAGGGCTCTGAACGCCCAGCTCAGGGCGGTGCTGTGGAGGCCACAGCGAGCCATGGCGGTCAGAGCCATTCGCGGGTACCGCACGGTGTCTACCGAGGCGGCATGCCTATTGGCCGGGACACCCCCGTGGGACCTAGAGGCGGAGATGCTCTCCGACCTCTACCGGCGGGTTATCTCAATGCGCGAAGAGGGTGGCTCCCCATCGTTCAACGAGATAGCCACCTGGCGCGAGGACGCCCGCCGAGAAGTCATCGCCCGTTGGGCTACGCGGCTGGAGAGGCCTAGACCCGGTGTTATTACCGTTGAGGCCTTCCGGCCCGTACTGATGGAGTGGATGGAGCGGCGGCACGGAGTCCTCTCTTTCCGGTTGGTGCAGGTCTTGTCGGGGCATGGTTGCTTCGGCAAGTACCTGCACACGGTCGTGCGAAGGGAGTGGACTCCGTCCTGCCACCATTGCAGTAGCGACGAGGACACGGCGCAACATACGCTCGAGGTATGTTCGGGCTGGGACGGGCAGCGCCGTGACCTCGTCGCTGTCATCGGTGCCGACCTGACGCTGCCGGCTGTTGCGCGAGCGATGGTCGACAGCGTCAGGAATTGGGACGCGGTCGCCGCCTTCTGCGAGGCTGTCATCTCGCAGAAGGAGGTGGCGGAACGGGCCCGGGAGGATTCCCGTGACCCGGGCCGCCGCCCGCGGCCGGGGCGGCGCAGGCGCGAGTACCTGCGCCTGATGCCGCCCTAACCGAGGCTTCGGGTGATCGGACCGAGGAATTGTCCGGTCACCCGACGTGAGGCCACCGCGTGAGAACGACGCCTTCGAACGAGGTGCTTGCAAGGTGGGTCAATGGGGTTGCGCGCCGCCTCTTCTGTCACCCCGGACCGATTTGGCGGGGTGCGACGTCCATAGCCCACCGCAAAAAAAAAAAAAAAAAAAAAAAAAAAAAAGGGGCGGAATTCATAAAATCCTTTCATATTGAATCTTTATGTCATAAAAGGAAACGTGCGTCAAAATTTAATGTTTCTAGCTTTAATAGTTTCGGTTTGGCGGTAATGAGTCGTTCAACCCGCTCACAGGGCTAATTTACACAATCAGAGGGTGAAAATTGACAAATACTGGATATTACCATAGAATACTTGATTCGACTCGTAATTTGAAATAATTTTTTTCTCCCCATACAAACTTTGCTACTCTGTTCCACTCCCTTAGGGGTGTAATTTCGTAAAATTCTTTCTTAGTAAATCTCAACGTCATAGAACTGTCAAAATTTCAAGTTGCCAGCTTCAATAATATCGGCTTGGCGCTAATGACTTAATGAGTCATCCAACCCACTTCGCAGGCCTAATTTGCACCCCCAGAAGGTGAAAATTAAGAAATGCTGAAACAAGTATTTATTTATATTTAGTGAAGATAATTTGTACGTAATTTGAAAAGAATCGTTAAAGATTTTTTTGGCCGAACATTTTTTAAATTGACATACCTTTTTTATTTATAAACCAATTGACATGAAATAAAGCCTAAATGTTAAGTGAAACTTACCACAATATATTAGCGGAAACCGCGTTTAAATTGGATAAGTCGTTTCTGAGATTAGCGTACACAAACGCACAGATAAATAGACAAACAGAAAAACAGACAAATATTTTAACAATCATTGTTTTGGGTTCCATTTGTGTTGTAAAGGTCCTAGTAATATTTTTTCTCATATATTTTCCATGTAGTCTGTACATACGACAGCGATCCGTTAAATTTTTATTATATGTATAAAAGAAGATAGATAATTATTTTCTTTATTAATCGTCAAATCGTCATACATATACACAAAGCAATTAAAATAAAACCAGGCCATTGTTATAATAACGTAAGAGTTCAAACAATTTGTGAAATGACTATGAAAGTTACAGAAAATTACCTTAAAGCTATTCTGGTTATATGAAGGTAAAATGTAAATAACATAATCTAAAAACTCCAGGGACACCGGTTTCTGACAAGTAAACAGAATAATATCCTTTTTTGGAAAAATATTTAGATACAGTTTAACTGTATAATATTTTCATTTCTACTACTCACTAACAAATAATTCTGTGTACATTTCAAAAGAAGATGTTTTAAAAAATAAATTTCCTTCCTATCCCGCGGGTATAATAAAAGATTACTAAGGAAACATCAACTATAATATCAGGTAAAGATAATATTAAGAATAGAGAGCATGACAAAGAAATACGTGTACCAATTCGTCTAACTAGAGTAGTAGGTATAGTAAGTTTTTGTGTCTATGTTTGTAGAGACTCCGTGTGGTGACGGACTAAGAATACTATTCACCACCCCATATCTTACCCGTGGGTGATCGTATGAGACGACTAAGGGATATAAAACGCATAATATCATCTATGCGAGAGAAGGAAAACTCGAAACAAAATCCTATACCAACACGTCTGACTAGCTTGGTATAGTAGGTTAATTTCCCTCCCATTAGGGAGGAGGCCCGAGCCCAATATTGGGACATTTATGGGCTGTGATGATGATGATGATGATTGTAGAGGCTCGTATCCAATCCGCAAGGATATTTATATGAAATAGATGAAATGAAAACGACAGACATATGATACATAAGGTGAGAAACGTGTATACAACGTGTAACAAGCAAGACGATAATTTGTCATAGCAATAGTTAACGGTACCCATGGTATGTGACCAAATTAATTAGTCCGGTCGCCCGAAGTGAGGCCACCACGTGAGAACTCGAGAAGAACCCGCGAGGGTAAACCGCCGCGCGGGCTACTGAAGACAAAGATCAGGTTCCTGTGACCCGCTCGCACGGCGAATAGAGGCTGCTTTGCAGGGTGGGTCTATGAGGTCGCGTGCCATCTCTTCCGTCACCCCGAACTGATTTGGCGGGGTGTGACCACAACATGGTCCACCGCAAAAGTCTGTCATTCAGTTTTATCAATCTCTATATTATCCTTGTATAATAGAGGATATGTAAAATGTACGCCCAAACCAACTCTTTATCATGATAAATGATAACTATATATAAATACTAAGCATTATAAATTGTGCAGAATATTGCGAGTGGATATAAGGATGACAACATTCGCCGTCGCGACACCACATTCTCGGATACATCTCATTTAGACATTGTTTATGAAGAAGGATAAAGAGAAATACGACGCTTCCCCAAAACGTAATAACGAAAATGGTCTGTTTTCTTCCAAGCTATATCTATGCAATAAACATGCCCGTTTGATATGATACGTAAAAAATAACCAGACTTTATAAAATGTTACATAAACGGTATTCTGTATTTTGCTTCTTGAAGATAATCGTAAGCTACTTGTAAATAAATTATGAATATTATTTTTGCAAGAATGTGATGATGGAATAATATTTTAACGTAACAAAATAATATTATAATTTCTTATCTATATTATACTAATAAATGGTTTGCCGATTTTTTGGTCAGTTATATTACAAAATCTACTAAACCGATTAGAATAATACTTATACCAGAAGATACAGCGTGCTTCGGAGAAGGTTTTAGTGTTGATATGTTAGTGATTACTTATCCACAAAAGGAGATAAGCAGGCGAGGGACAAAACCCTACTATATCGGTCCACATATAAGATAAGAGTACAAAAGCGATCCAGTTCAGAAAGGCGTGAGACAAGAAGACGTTATCTCTCCGAAACTGTTTACCACTACGCTGGAAGATATCTTCAAGCTTTTAGACTGGACCGGACTTGGCATCAACGTCAATGGCGAATACATTACTCACCTTCAATTCGCAGATGATATTGTAGTCATGGCAGAATTCCTGGAGGCCCTTGGCACCATGCTCATAGACCTCAGCAAAGTCTACCAACTAGTAGGGCTGCAAATAAAGATGAACTAGACGAAAATGTTATGTCTAATGCCCATGTCATTTCTGTGCCGGTCCTAGTTGGAAATGCGATTCTCGAAGTTGTCGATCACTGTGTTTACCTAGGACTAACAATCCAATTAGGTAGATCCAATTTCGAAAAAGAGATATAATAACGATGGCATATTCGATGTAAAATATCTTAAGCCTTTAATGATATCATAGCTTATGAAATACTATAATACTCGTAGTGAAACCAATAATAATATATGCGAAACATAAAAAAAATAGTTTCAATTTACATTTTTTTGTCATATCTTTTAGCTGTTAGCCGCAGATAGCTTTCATAGCTTAACCCAGACCATGGGTGAGCGCTAAGATCTCTCAACCTAGCATAATTTACACACCTGCGACAGTAACTGATATAGTACTAAATCATGTAGGAGACTCATGTGATGGACTGATTAGAAATCGGCTATGAGTGCTGAAACTGTACTATTGTAAGGTGACCTCTAATAGGAAAAGTTTGTGAGACATTGCGCAGCACACAAGCGCATTCCATTTGTCCGCCTCTGATACTAAATAATGATCAAAATTGCTGCCAATAACGTGCTAGCTAAATAGTAGAATGTTATCTTGCCTTATAGATATTCGAGTGTATCATAGTCCGGAGCGTATCATAGTGGGGGGCATAGTCCGGAGCGTGCTCGTCGCGTCCTCTGCCAGTCTAGTTAGACTGCTAATCCGGTTCGGATGCGTGCCGCAGTGCGGGTTGGGGCGTCCCCCGGAGGCGACGCGTACGGACCCGCCCGCGTCGGTACGAACAATGGCAGTTGCGGCGATGGGGGCCGCCACCCATCACGCCTTGCCCAGTCAGGCGAGTCGAGGAGAGCAGAGTGCCGGGTGGGCACATGGAATGTAAGTTATGCGTCTGTGTAACAGAGGACAAACGAAGGGGCGGTCACCAAGGTATTCATGGTTATAGCATATGCTCCCGTAGGATCCTCGGTGGCTTCAAACCTAGAGAAGTTTTGGGATAATGTTAGGGAAGTTCTGGACATGGCAGAAACCAGTGAACGCGTGATTGTATTATGCGGAGATTTGAACGGATGGGCGGGGACCAAGTGTCCCGACTATGAGGACGTACTTGGTCCATTTGGTGATAAGAGAGTGAACGACGCAGGTAGGCTCATAGCGGATGTATGCATGGAGAGAAACCTTATTGTGTCAAACACATTTTTCATAAGTACATCCATATGTATACATGAAGAAGGAATGCACAGAAAAGTATAATAGATCTAATTTTGGTAGACAGTCGCCTCCGAAGCAAAATATTGGACGCAAGAGCCTACAGGCGCCCCACAGTCAATACGGACCACTCTCTCGTTATTTCGAGATTTAATGGTCTGTTCAGAAAGTGGAGGCACTGGCGAGAGCGTGTCCACTTCGGAGAGCTTGAAAGAATAAAGGTTGAAAGGTTGCAAGAAGAGTGTGTAAGAGTAAAGTATGCAGAGGGTGTCCGAGAACGGCTGACGAAGGCAAGCCAGCCGCAATCAGACATTGAAGAATGCTGGAGAATATTGAAAGAGAGTATGGTAGATACAGCGAAAGAAGTATGTGGAAGTTCAAAAAAGCATAGAAAAACGAATGGTGATGCATGGTGGGATGCGGAAGTGGCAGCTTCTGTAGAGCAAAAGAAGAAAGCGTGGCTGGACTATGTCTCTTCTTTGAATCTGAATGACAGTATGACTGAACAGAAGAAAGAAATATATCGGCAATGTAAGAATGACACCAAGACCTTAGTGACAGAGAAACGTAATAGAGTAAATATGAGTGCAGAAGATATGCTGAGTAAAAACTTTGAGGGTAACACCAAACTCTTTTGGAGGGAGGTGAAGAAGTCTCGGTGTGGTTGGTCAGCCTTCAGAATGAATAAAATAAGGTCTAAAGGTGGAGACATTCTTACACAAACACAAGACGTGTTAAGCCGATGGAGTGAATATTTTGGTGATATTTATGCGGATACTGCGGTTGGCACCGGTGTCGCATGTGGTTTAGTAGATCAACATTCAGCACCTGCGTCCTCCGCTGCCATCAGTATGGATGAAGTTGAATGGGCGATAAGAAGTTTGAAAAATGGTAAGGCAGCGGGCATTGATATGGTGTCTGCCGAGATGATCAAGCTTGGTGGCTCCTATGTCTGGGAGGCGTTCTTGTTGCTCCTCAATTTATGTTGGAGCTCGGGAATGGTTCCCGGGGACTGGAATAGCGCAGTCATCGTGCCTTTGTTTAAAAACAAGGGTTCACGTTATGACTGCGCAAATTACAGAGCCATAAGCTTGACCAGTTTGGCAGCAAACGTGTACGGTAAAATTATTGAAAGGAGAATGAGGATGGTGTCAGATGGTTTACTGTGTGACACAGAAGGAGGTTTCAGGAATGGAAGGGGATGCATGGATCAAGTGTTCTCTCTGCACAACATTGTGGAGAAGCATCTGGCTCTAGGTTAGAGGGTTTTCTGCAGTTTTGTGGATCTGGAGAGAGCATTTGACACGGTTGTACGAAAGGAACTTTGGAACATTTTACCGGAGTATGGTATTAACGGTAAACTGCTACAGGCTGTGCAGTCCAGTTATATGGGCTGTAGAGCCTGTGTGCGGCTGGATGATGGAATGTCGCCTTGATTTGACGTCAATATCGGCGTTAAGCAGGGGTGCGTTCTGTCAGCCAGGCTGTTTATCATATATCTGGATAAATATCACTAAAGGTTGAACGATATGAATGTGGGAGTCCAGATGGGCGACAAAGTGGTCACTGGTCTGCTCTATGCAGATGATGCAGTCCTGCTGGCACAGTCAGCGACTGATCTGCAGACCCTAGTCGATACAATGATAGAAGATTGTAAGAAAAGGAGTCTACGCGTGAATGTGAGCAAAACCAAAATAATAGTCTTTGAAAGAGATGAAGCCAGAACAGATGTAAGAGTAACAATAGGTAATGATGTACTAGAGCAAGTGGATGAATTTGTATATCTTGGATGTGGATTTAGCCGAGATGGAAGGTACACCACTGATATAGAGCGAAGAGTGAATGCGGGAAATAGAGTGAACGGAGCGTTAGGACAATTTCTCGGTAGCCACCACCTCAGCCAGAAGGCACGTGTAGCAATACATAACGCAGTGCTTGTCCCAACATTACTGTATGGAAGCGAGAGTTGGGTATGCAGAAAAGAGTATGAAAGTAAAATTAATGCGGTCGAAATGCGATCTCTTCGGAAAATCTGTGGAGTTAGGCTGACCGACCACATTCGTAACGACGACGTAAGAGAGCGAGTAGGTATGAAAGAGAGTATTGGTGTAAAGATGCGAAAGGGAATGCTCCGATGGTTCGGATATGTGGAAAGAATGCCGAACGAACGTCTGGTTAAAAAGATATACAATGCGAAAATGGAAGGATGTAGGTACCGGGGGAGACCGATACTCACCTACCTAGACCAGATCGGTCATGTACTGAAGGAAGGTGGAGTCAAGAGTCTCCGAAACCGGCGAGCGTGTATGAAGAGAATTATGAATGTTGAGGAAGCGAGTGAAGTATGCAAGGATAGAGTTCTCTGGCACTCTGTTCTCTCTGCCTACCCTGCAAGAGATATGGCGTGATGTATGTATATTTAACTAAGAGATTTAATAAACAATATTTTATATAATACTAGCGACCCGCCCTTGCTTCACTCAATTTCGATTATTCTATTTATTATTCTTATTTAAAATGCAGGGTGCATTTTAAATCTCAAAAAACTTCTAAAACATCCATTTTAATTATATGTTGTGGAAGGACAATTTTGATCTCCTTTCAAGTTTGAAGTTTTGGCCTTCCTCTTCTAGAATATCCATGTATTATATGTGTGGTGACTGAGTAAGAATACTATTCACCAACCCCTATCTTACCCGTGGGTGATCGTACGAGACGACTAAGGGATACAAAACGTATATAACATTTATGCAAGAGAAGGAAAACCCGAAACAAAACCCTATACCAACACGTCTGACCATCGTGGTATAGCAGGTTAATTTCCCTCCCATTACGGAGGAGGCCCGAGCCCAACATTGGGACATATATGGGCTGTGATGATGATAATGATGATGATGATACTTATAAACCTTCATTTTGAATCACTTTGATTATGAACGGAAATCGCATCAAAATGCGTTGCGTAATTTAAAAGCTCTAAGCGTATGGGTATAAACGGGGTAAGATACTTTATTTTATGCTATTTAAAAAATATGATTACGACAGATAAACTACACGATATACAACAACACGAGAAAAAAATATCTTTAATAAAGTGAACAAAATAAAAAATTCCACGTCGTTAACGACTATTCACTATATCTAATAAAATTGTAACCGGAGATTTTTTATTCGCTCCTTGTTATCGTTAGAATGGTTGATAATAATGTACGACGGGTTTATTGTTACTAATGATGATTCTGTTGCCATTATATTTGATTATATAAATAATATTTTGAGAGCAATTATAGGGAAAGGGGTATTTCATGATCGAAGTAAAAGGAAGGAGTGTTGAAGAAGCGAGTGAAGTATGTAAGGATAGAGTTCTCTGGCACTCTGTTCTCTCTGCCTACCCTACAAGGGATATGGCGTGATGATATGTATGTATGTGTGTATGTAAGTAAAAGGAAATAAAATAGGCAATGTAGAAAATTTGTTTATATATGCAGAGTTCATGAAAAATATCGTCAGTGAAGTAGCTCTCTATAGCCAATATTAAAAAAAATATTATTTAAAAAAAAATCAATAAAATTTTGTAAATAAATATATGAGTTGTATTCAAGATATATTTATATCATTACACCAATGTCGCAGTTTTGTTTCCATACTTTCTAAAGAAATAAAGAAAACAATATGGCGTCATTGGTGAGACTTCAACGTTTTTGAACATTCTCTGGAGCACCTGAAACACACAAATTAATATATATTGAAATTACAATTTAAACTTGATACTCACCATCTGTGTAGTATATCCGTAGAATCGCCGCGCAAAGGTATTTTATACGTTTGTACCGTTGCCATCTATCTTTGTAATGAATTTCACCCGCCTGCACCTTATAGTTTGTCAGTAATATTTTTTTTATGTATTTAATTTGAGGGTGAATACCAAATTTTAATTTTTTATAAAAAAATTACTTAACCTTCTAATTTTTTTATAAAAAATTAAAATTTGGTATTCACCCTCTGTGAAGTACAGTCATCACAGCGTTGTACAAACGTATTTTAATGTGCGTGTTATCGCTGGCTACCTTTTTTATAAATTTCACTGACTTGCGCCCTCCACTTTTCTCATAATCACCACTTTTGTTTTAGTTTTTTTGTACAGTTTGACGAAATTTCACACTTTTCAATATTTTATTTAATAATTTTGTACTCAACTCCGTTTGAATTTACCTCCCAACTAATATAGTAAAGCTTAAAACAAATAGCTGTTACCCCACAAGTGAGGTTTCGCGACGATCAAAACCCAGTTTTTGGGTTTATTCCTCACGACGTAAACGCATTATGTGTAAAGGAGAGTTGAAAGAAGAGTCCCACTCTCTACTTCCATACATAAGTCTCCTTTACAATTAGAGAAAAATATAAATCCCGTAAAAATAAATACGAGATTTCTTGCAATTTTCCTTTTTTTATTATTGATGTTTTTCTGTTTACATCCGTTGTGCGTTTTATATAAGACCCATTGGAAAGAAGAGGATGGTAAGACATTACATTTTATTCTGTCATCACAGGAAGTATTATTTATTAAGAAAAAAAAGAGCATACTGCATATTGTTGTTCAAAAAAAAATCAGAAGTAGCAAAATATATGTCGACCCGATAGAAAAGTTTCAGTTTAAAGTGGCCGTTTCTGGTCTTTAGAACTACTTGCGGTAGCTATGTGGAGTGAATCTCTCCCTTTTCTCCAATATGGATAAAGAGAGTAAGGGTTGCTTTAGTGCTAACTGAATTAACAATAACTGATTTTCTTACCGGATCTTCTTAGCTTGCAGTTGCGTGTCGATCTGGTGGAAAACCTTAGTTTGCTTCGAGATATTTTTTTAAATAGGCAATATTAAATTGTCTTAACATGTCTAAAACATAGCTTAGAATATAGGCAACAAATGTTTTGATTTTAAATTATTCATCCAAGCTCCGGAATCAGTCAATATATTGAAGCGCTAACAAGATGTCACGCGTCTAAACCCAACTTGTACACAATACATTTTGATTTAATCTGATTTGGTATTGAATATAATGTTATTATAATGAAAACAGATCAGCAAATATCACAATTTGTATATTCATGATCCTTGAGTTACTTGTACAACTATTATGATGATTGTTTCTAATGGTGATTGTCTATTTGATCAACATTCATTATGTCCAATATATATTCCTCTATAGTTCCAACAAAGGTTTCATATTCTTATGTTAATGTATCCTCATGTTTTCTAATACTATGTAATCACATTAATTTGTTGGGAGTATCTCAATATGTTCTACAGGCTTTACATATATTTCTTGTGAGCAGTGGTTGAAATTAGTTAAAGTTGAAGCTCATGAGTTGGTAGATAAGTGTACACACTTGTGTGGGGGCCATTGGCATCGTGCCAAAAGTACCTCAACCTAAGTTCGGCAGGTTATCAACATTCGTCTGGCCTTAATATAGGCTCCGGGAATCTTTCATCCGTAATAAAAGTTTATTGCGGCATAAAATACCCCACTAAGAGATCACTTTATATAAACATAATAACGACACGTTTCCCAACTCGAAAATGAGTACGAGTTTTAACATATTTTTAGTAATTATATTTCCTATCTTCATATATATAAATGAATCTTTGTAATATAAATTGTGTTTGCTTCTATTGTACATATAATCTTAATATATGTAAATTACGTGTCACGTTGTTTGTCCGCGATGGACTTCTAAAGTACTTAACTGATTTGAATCAAATTTGCACAGCATGTGTAGTTTGATACAACTTAAAAGATAGGATAGCTTCCATCTGAATTTATAGTAATATTATTTTATTGCAAATTATTTGTCAAATGATTCTAACAGATGGCGGTATCTGTTGACTGGACTTTATTAGCATAATCACGACGTGTTACTGAGACTACCTTAGCCATAGCAACGCGTGGCCGGATCTGCTAGTATATATATATATATGTATATATATATATATATATATATATATATATATATATATATATATATATATATATATATATATATATATATATATATATATATATATCGACCTACCGTGCCAGTGTCGTGGGTTCAATTCCCACGTAGGAATTCAATTCCCAATTTGTACAAACCAAAAAGTATTGTCCTACGTGGATTTCCACAAACTAATATTCTGATTCACAGTGTAATTTGTCTGCATTAACTGCATGTTTGTAAAGTCCCTCGTAATACAAGGATTATTAAGACAAAACTCTGCACTAAGCAGGGTTTTGTCTTTCTAAACGAAAGAAAGAAAATATGTTGCTTTTTAAAGCGGTTCCTTCCATTATAAGAAAATTGGAATAAAAACACCAATAATCTAATATAACATTATCAACACCTGTGTTTAATTTCAACATATTTCATTGCCAGTTAGATGGGATTGAGGAGTAATCTAATGAATTTTGCCAACAATAAAACTTGTCAAATATATTTAATTAAATATTCCTTTCCATCGTTCTATTAGTTTGTACATGCTACATTTTGGACACAAACCATCCACGAAAGGAGGCTAAAAATACAATCTATATACGCGGAAGATGGGTTTACGATTGCAGTTGGTGTTATGAGTTGCCCAATACAGCGCTGCTGCTTATTTGCCTGGTGCTCCTCTAGCCGGTTTTTACTGCTTCTATTTGAGAAACACGTTGCATTCTTATTCCGTCACCACATAAAGGAATTAAAACAATAGCGTCAATAAAATCTAAAATAAATCTTGTAAATATATGTGACTAGAATAAATCACTAAATAAATTATAATTCCCAATTTTAAAGTGATCAATAACCAATTGAATTCGCTTACAAAACATACCTAAGAGATAAATACATTGGCGTAAAAAAATACTCTTCGAAAGTTTATTTGACAAACATAAATACGAACCATTCTAGCCTCAAAAGTTTCCAAAGACTCGCAATTTAAAACAGCCAAAACTCTTTTACAACATTATTTGGCATGTTAGAATTTAGGTAAGAAAAAGTTATATTGCCACTCAAAAAACGTTCAACCAACTTTCATACTAATATATAGCCTGAAGCAATGCGGAGACAACACAGCAAATAAATACATATTTGTTTGCATCAGGTTTTACTAAAAAACAGGACAAAGGAAATGAATAGAAACAAAAAGAGGAGATAAATAATAGCCGAGGGTGAGACTCGCTGTAACGCAAAATAAGAAAAATAATCTTAAGTTTATTCTTTAAATAAATAATCGGTAATTCAGTTTCGTATATTTTCATATTTCCTATGATCATAATAAAAATGGCACAAATTGAGCATTGTTTAGTTATTTGAATAGTTAAGTATATCTTAAATATTAAGATTTAGCATTTGACATGCTAGGCTATACATATATTAGAACTTATTTGCGAGCGAAAAACGATTACAACAAGTGAGATGTGAACCCTCATGTATTGGAAATTCGTTTCAACCGCCTAACCAATTAGGATAGTGTGACTAAATATGTATATGTTAACTAAATTGTGACTTGCATAACCATATTATCTGTATAGAAGATGTTTTTCATGTCATTAAGATAGAATTTTATTAATCAATGACACTACCCAATAATCTAAACTATTTATGTTGTAAATCCATTTGAATGGGTTTCCATTGAAAAGAAATGATGATATTACCACACATTCAATAATCACGTACGCGGTCTGGTCGATGACCCTGTATGGCACACCCGTGTGGGCCCTGACCGTCCGTCTTAGGGCTCTCTTAGGACGACCACAGAGGGCCATGGCGGTCAAACCCATACGCGGATACACACATCGGCGAAAGCAGCGTGCCTGTTGGTTGGAACTCCTCCAAGGGACCTGGTGGCGAAAATGATCGCCGAACTCTACCATCGGATGTAGACGACGCAAGTGAGGGCGATACTGTCTCGTGCAGCGAGATAACCGCCCGGGTAGTCCAACTGAAGAGGCCTCGGTTCGGTGTTCGAACCGTCAAAGTCTTCCGGTTGGTGGTGATATAGTGGTTAAAGTGGATGAGTCGGCAGCATGAATTTCGTTTGGTGCAGCTTTTGACGGAGCATGGTTGCTTCAGCAAGTACCTGCACACGGTCATGAGAAGGGAGAGTACGCCGTTCTTTTATCTTTTTTTTGCCACCACTGCGATTGCGACAAGGACACGGTGCAGCACTCGCTCGAGGTTTGTGCAGCCTGGGCGAAGCAGCACTGTGAACTCGTCGCAATCATCGGTGCCGAACTGTCCGCGGGCAACAGGCCGCGGGTGATAGGACCAGAGAATAGTCCGGCACCTACAGAGAGGCTGACCGCGTGAGGGTGAGGCTCCAGCAGGAAGACGGGGGTCGACGGGCGATGGTACGCAAAAGGGTAATCCGCCAGGCTTGGCACGAACATCAAGGATTTGGTACCATTTGGTAGCCGGCCCAATGGCGATGGGGAGAGCATACCGTGGATTATGGGGCTGCACGCGGTACTTTCGTCACTCAGGACGGAACCATCGACGTGTATCCAGACCATATCTACCAAACAAAAAACGTATTCAATAAAAAACTATTTTTCATGTTTTAATGTATTCAAAAAAAAAATCTTTCTCAATAGAAACGTGATATAGATATAGACCTTTTACATACCTATAGTACTTTGGTATACATTTTAAATTTTTAAAATATGTCCCCAGGTTGGTACGAGGATAATTGGTTTGAAACAAATTTAGAAAAGGAAGGTATTGAGTGTACTCCGGAACAGATGCGTGAGGCAGCTGAAGGTCATTTAACTACGGAAGCTCTTATGTGGAACCAAAACTCTAATCAAACAACCATTTCAGGAATGACTTCAGAAGATTTTCGGTGAGTATTTTTTTAAATATTTATTTATAACTTAATAATTACAATTAAAAAATTAGTGCACTTAATGAAATAATTGTCGACTTCTTATACAGAGTAAGTGCAACATTTTGCGCTATTCACAAATCATTATTCTGAATCTGCATATTATTTTAATTCGGTAATTGTAGGCTGTGTGGTAGCGGCTGCAAATACTACCAACCCTTACTTTGCTCGTGGATGTTGTAAAAGACGACTAAGAGCCTTATAACGGACCTAGTCCGACTCCATCTGATGCCGTTTGGTCGACAATTACATTCCCAAGGAGGGTTGTTGAAGCAAGCGGCTGGTCATAAAACTATTGCCAATAACTTTTACAATATGTACTATGAAAGAAGAGTACATATTGTATCGACTCCAAGTAATTGGGACAAGAGTAGGAGAATGATGAATTGTAGGCTTGTAAGTCCTCTACGATGCAAGTATTTTTAACATTTATATAAGTATAAGTATTTTTAAGATGTGTTATTTTAAAACTGCTTTCCATATCGCGAAAAACGGAATAAAAATATAATTATCGTCATCCCTAACTTGCCCGTGAATGTCACAAAAAGCAGGCTAGAGTCTGGAGAGATTCCGCCCATTCCAAGCGGGTTGATGGACGGGCGACGTACAGCCTTATAACTCACCGCGTTTCCTCCCCATCTCCATTGGGACTGGCTACTGTTACCGATTACTTGACATCCGTGGCCAGCCCGGAGTAGTTTTCTCTTGCGAAACTTATACGACCTTACAGTCGCCAACCGGCCTGCCAAGCGTGGCGATTACGGTTTGATCCCTACATTTTTCTACATCCAGCAGAGAACGATGAAAGGCTGAATAGTGATGATGATTTTGTTTTAAAAAAAGATAACTGGTCATTAAAAATTATATCAAATGTTTTATATATCTTTAAAATTTTATTAGATTTGTTAACACCCTTTGTCTATTTTAGAGCTGTTTACTTTATTAGTCGACCGATGTTGAAAGTCTTTTATTAATTGCAATACTAAATAAATCCGATCAATCGCTGTATAACATGGCATTTTATTCTTTTCGCCATGATATACCCTACTTATTGTACTAAATTTCTCTAATCTATAAATAAAAGGTGTCGTCAATTGTAATAGAAGCTATTTTTTAAGTTTGTCGTATATGTCATATAACTGATTTGTAAATCGTGAAACTTAATGGATTGAACTGAATTTTCCCATGCATGTACGTTTACTTTGCATGACAATGCATAGTTAGCTGAATAACGTCATTGTAAAGCCAATATGAACTACACAATAGTGCAATGATTAAGTAACCGAACTATTAAACCTGAGCCATAAGTTTGATTTTTAGGCAGAGCAATACTTAGTTTCCACATATTATTCTGAGTCTAAATGTAATTTTGTCAGTTAATTATATGATTGCAAACTGTACAAACATTGTCGGGTAGATAGCATATGTCTCCCATAAAGACGCAAATATAATACGAACCCCAAATTGAATGTCATACGACAACTCACACTTGTCTAAGTAGTAGGACGATTGGAACGGATTTTCAATAGTGGGTTTGAGTCCCACGTGTGATATTCATTTTTCGCTCGTAATCAAGTTTTTATAAATCACCTAGCATGTTAAATGCTAAATTTCAGCAATTTGAAAGTCCCCCACATACAATAATTTACTTAAACAAACGGAAAAAGAATGCTAGACTCTAAAAATTTGGCGGACCTCTTCTTTTATATTCAAATCCATGATATAAATATCAAATGAAAGGGTTCGCTGAGAAGAATACGAATAATATAACGACATCACAATAAAGTCAATATGTCAGACGCCCCAAAATGGTCGACAAAATGTGCTTATCTACGAACACGATATGAGCAACAAACAAAAGGGTTCGTTAGGAAGGGTGCGGCGAAAACTAGAAAGTTGAAAATAAAATAAAATAATTAATTAAAAGTACTCAAATGAAAATAATAATTATATACAAGCGCTGATTAAAAGCTTGCAGCACAAATAATAAAGAAGACTTTGTGCTAAATAAATGCCCGTTATAAAGTTTTATGAGATATTAACTATTTTTTTTTGGCGTTGGGCTATGGAATGGGCACACTCCGCTAAATTCGTCCGGGGCGACAGAAGAAGTGGCGCGCGACCCCATAGACTTGCCCTACATGTTCTTCTCTTCGCCGAGCGAGCGGGTCACCGGAACCCGGTCTTTGTCTTCGGTGGCCCGCCCGCGGCTTACTCTCGCGGGTATCTGTAGTCTATATATCTCGACTCGATGCCCCGGTAGCTTTCACCGTCGGAGCATTATCCTCACGCGGTGTGGCCTCGCTCCGGGCGATCAGACTAATCCCCGGTCCGGTCAACCGCTGTCCCGGCAATGGCGGCATCAGGCGGAGGTACTCGTGCCCGCGTCGCCCAAGGCGCCGGCGGCGGTGCGGGTCACCGTAGAGGAGTTCCTCAATCGGGTACTGGTGGCCCGCTCGCACGGCGAAGAGAGGAGTTTACATGGTGGATCTATGGGGTCACGCACCGTCTCTTCCGTCACCCTGGACCGATTTGGCAGGGCGAGACGCATCCATAGTCCACGGCAAAAAAAAATTAAAAAAAAGAGGAGTTCCTCACGGACCGCGTCCCAGTTCCTGACGCTGTTAACCATCGCTTTCACGACGGCCGGCAGCATCAGGCCGGCACTGGTGGTTGCAATGAGTTCACGACGCTGCTGTGCCCAGGTCACGCAGACCTCAAGCGTATGCTGTGCCGTGTCCTCGCCTCAATAGAGATATTACCTGTTTTTATATAATAAAAATTAATGCCGGACAACGTTTCACTTGCTGGTAATGTGAATAGTGTAGAATGAAGTATCTTAATATTTAGATGTCCTTTAGCTCTTACTTTTTTTATAAGCTGGTACTAAACTAACTCAACTGGTAGTCATGCAACCCTAATTCCACCTAAGAGATGTTTAATCAAGAAGTTTGAGGTTTTTTTTTATTGTTTGTGGCGGCAAACGAGCAAACAGCACACCTGATGTTAAATGTCACTGTCGCCCATGGACTTTTGCAATATCAGGAGTATAGCTAGACTGCTGCCTACCAATATAAACCCCGAACCCTCCCAGTTGAGCTTCCGGCTCTCTCGCTCACCGAACGAAGTGCAATAGCACATTGCCATTACACATACGCCGATCTTCTGTGAGAGTGTGGTACTACCCCGGACGGACCGGCCCGCGGCTGTAGACTGAGACGGTCAATAGCGTGGTCCTACCATTTAAAAACAAAGGTTTAACATCAATTATGCAATTGATTATCAACTTTGTCAACACTTTCACTTTGTACATGTTAGGATAACAAAAGACAGGCGAAAAATATGCTGTGATGTATAAATTGCAATAAAGTTGCGAGGTTGAGCTGAATTTACTTAACCTCACCTAACTTAGAACATGTTTCTCCTAAATTATTATAACTCCTAGGTATAACTATCGCGCGGAGTCGGAAGTGGGGGCAGCCGTGGCGAAGATTCGTTCCGCCACCACGGCCCCCGGCCCGGACGGAGTCCCAGTCCGGGTGTTGACGTTGCTCCTCGAGCATCTCGAACCTCGCCTCAGGCGACTGTTCAACGCTTCTCTGACGTCCGGACAGTTCCCTGAGTGCTGGAAGGAAGGGAGGTTGGTTCTCCTGCCAAAGCCGGGACGGCCCCCGGATTCGCCGTCGGCCTACAGGCCCATTGTGCTTCTGGACGATGTGGGTAAGCTGCTGGAGCGTGTCCTCGCTGCCTGCATCGTCCGGCACCTGGAGGAGGTGGGGCCCGATCTGTCGGACGCTCAATTTGGGTTTCGGAGGGGGCGTTCGACCATCGGGGCCCTGCTACGCCTGAGGCAGACGGCCGCGGAGGTTGTCGCCGCCAAAGGAGTGTTGTTGGCGGTGTCGTTGGACATCGCCAACGCCTTCAATAGTCTGCCATTCAGCTGCATCAGGGAGGCGCTCCGGTTCCATGGAGTGCCCCTGTACCTCAGGCGGCTGGTGGCAGACTATTTGGAGGGGCGCAGTGTTCTCTACGCGAGCCCCGCAGGGGACATTGTGCGGACGCCCATGTCGTGCGGTGTTCCGCAGGGGTCGGTTCTGGGGCCGACTCTGTGGGACATCGGGTACGACTGGGCGTTGAGAGGGAGTCTCCCCCCCGGGCTGAGCGTTATTTGCTATGCTGACGACACGCTCGTCACAGCCCGGGGCAGGACATTCGAAGAGGCGGCGAGCCTGGCCACTCTCGGCACCGAGGAGATGGTCAGGCGAATCGAGGCACTGGGGCTCAGGGTGGCCCTAAACAAGACGGAGGCCCTGCTATTCCATGGGCCCTGTGTGAGGCTGCCCATCGGCGCCTCGTTAGTCGTCAACTCCATCCACATCAGTATCCAGGCCCATATGAGGTACTTGGGTCTGGTGCTCGACGGGCGATGGTGGTTCCAGGAGCATTTTCGCCAAATTGCTCCCCGGCTGGTCGGCACGGCGTCCGCCCTTTCTCGGCTCATGCCGAATGTGGGCGGACCCAGTTTCGAGGGCCGACGGCTGTATGCGGGGGTGATCCGCTCAATGGCCATGTACGGCGCACCCGTGTGGGTGAGGGCTCTGAACGCCCAGCTCAGGGCGGTGCTGTGGAGGCCACAGCGAGCCATGGCGGTCAGAGCCATTCGCGGGTACCGCACGGTGTCGACAGAGGCGGCGTGCCTATTGGCCGGGACACCCCCGTGGGACCTAGAGGCGGAGATGCTCTCCGACCTCTACCGGCGGGTTGCCTCAATGCGCGAGGAGGGTGGCTCCCCATCGTTTAACGAGATAGCCACCTGGCGCGAGGACGCCCGCCGAGAAGTCATCGCCCGTTGGGCTACGCGGCTGGAGAGGCCTAGACACGGTGTCACTACCGTCGAGGCCCTCCGGCCCGTACTGATGGAATGGATGGAGCGGCGGCACGGGGTCCTCACCTTCCGACTGGTGCAGGTGTTAACGGGGCACGGGTGTTTCGGGAAATACCTGCACACGGTCGTGTACAGGGAATGGACTCCGGGCTGCCATCATTGCAGTAGTGACGAGGACACGGCGCAACATACGCTCGAGGAATGCTCGGGCTGGGACGGGCAGCGCCGCGACCTCGTCGCTATTATCGGTGCCGGCCTGACGCTGCCGGCTGTCGCGAGGGCGATGGTTGACAGCGTCAGGAATTGGGACGCGGTCGCCGCCTTCTGCGAGGCTGTCATCTCGCAGAAGGAGGCGGCGGAACGGGCCCGGGAGGCCGCAGGCGGCGGCCCGGCGCAGGCGCGAATACCTGCGCCTGATGCCGCCCTAACCGAGGCTTCGGGTGATCGGACCGGGGAATTGTCCGGTCACCCGACGCGAGGCCACCGCGTGAGGACGACGCCTCGACGGCGAAATCTGTCGGGGCGTCGACAGGAGAGGAGCCCGAGAGGGCATACCGCCGAGCGGGCCACCGAAGACAAAGATCGGGTACCGGTGGCCCGCTCGTACGGCGAAGAAGAGGTGCTTGCAGGGTGGGTCAATGGGGTTGCGCGCCGCCTCTTCCGTCACCCCGGACCGACTTGGCGGGGTGCAACGTTCATAACCCACCGCAAAAAAAAAAAATGTATAACTATCGCACGGCGAAGAAGAGGTGCTTGCAGGGTGGGTCAATGGGGTTGCGCGCCGCCTCTTCCGTCACCCCAGACCGATTTGGCGGGGTGCAACGTTATGAACGTTGATCATACCGCCGAGCGGGCCACCGAAGACAAAAATCGGGTACCGGTGGCCCGCTCGTACGGCGAAGAAGAGGTGCTTGCAGGGTGGGTCAATGGGGTTGCGCGCCGCCTCTTCCGTCACCCCGGACCGATTTGGCGGGGTGCAACGTTCATAACCCACAGCAAAAAAAAAAAAAAAAAAAAAAGGTATAACTATCACGCAAATAGTATAATTTAGGGTAGTTATTATGCCGGGCTGGCCACGGATGGCAAGGAAGCGGTACCAGTGGCTGGCCCAATAACGATGGGGAGGGAATACGGTGGGTTATGGGGCCACGCGCTGCCCTTCCGTCGCCCCGGACGGCACGGGCGACGTGTATTCGGACCATAGCCTACCTAAAAAAAAAAAGTGTAGTTAGTATAGCCTTATTTGAATCTTACACACAAATCCTATCTATGATCTAACTAAAATGAAGTTTATTTTATTATTAGTGTTGTCACAGGAAAACCTTTATTCCTTAGAAAACAAGATGTAGCTGTAAAAGAAATACAAAACTCCAGCTTTGTCTCGTTTTCTCTTATAGCAATAATAATATGCAATTAAAATAATATTAACTTAAAAGTTATGGTAAGAAACAATAATATTATTTTAATTTAGAAACAAAGTATTCTTAATATATTATCTTTTATAAAAGTTGGTGTTGAGCGTCCTGGTGTAGTGTTATCGAGATATATTGATATGCACTAGTCAAAGACTCAATCCCTTAGACATCTTGTACGAAATTCGCACGAGAGACATTATTCGTGTTTTGTATCTGTCGTCACTATACGGAAATGTGTAGTTTTATATTTGTACTACACTGCTAGCATATTTCAAACGTCCTTTGTGCTCGAAAGATAATAAAATATGCTTCAGTGAACATTGATATAGTGATTTCACGCAGTAAAGAAATAATATAACACCAAGCGCTTTATATAACGTATTGATATTAAAAACAAGAGCTTTTGTGAATCAAAATGAGGAAAATTTATATCAATTTATTGAACTAAATTAAATCAAATCAAATCATTTATTATGCATAAGCCGTATAAGGGCACTTACATATTGTCAATTTTACATATTTTTTTAAATTATTCTACCACCGGATCGGAAAGCCGCCACAAACTGAGAAGATCCAGCAAGAAACTCAGCGGGCTCGTTATTTTTTTTTTAATTATATGTTTTCTTAAATATTATTGGATACATGTTTAGTCCATATTAGCTCCAGTGAGATGCCCTTCGAGTAAAGATTTATTATTTTAAAGTTAAATACAAGATTAAAATAAAAAAGAACAGAAATGGTTAGACCAGATTCCACAAGCGGCACCCAATCACGAGTTAACTACTAAAGCAGCCATCACGCCCCTCAACCACATTCGAGGGAAGGGAGAGACCCGCTCCACGTAGCTACCGTAGGCAGAGACAATTAAATAGTTCTATATAAAATACTTACCTACACTTTAAATAAAGCAGACGGGTTTATTTATAAATCCTAATCTACTATCCTAATATCTATTTTGTTGCACTTAAAAAGCTTTTAGCATAATATTATAAGGTACCTTTTTATATAGCGTTTATTTTTCTGTAAATACGTAATATTTATCTTTGGAGGTTTCATCGTTATCAAATTATAAAATTTAAAAGAATACTAAGAAGAAAGAATACTAAGAATTATAACATTTAAAAGAACGCAATACTCTGTATATTATTTCTTTTAAATATTGATGGGTTATCTTAGAGCTTAAATTTTCATGTGATTTATTTTATCAATATGAACGTACTAGCTTCTGCCCGCGGCTTCGCCCGCGTAAAAGGTTACTTTCCTAAAGTTTTCCATTCCCTATTTTAATTTACCCCTTAAAGGTATTTTTTACAACATATAAATGTCATATTTATTTATATCTAATCAATCTAATCAATAGCCTAAAAATAAGTTTCAAGCTTGTGGCTCTAAAAATGACGATACTTCCTTACAACATTTTATCCCCCTTTACAACCCTTTTTTTTTTCATTAAAACGTAGCCTATATCCTTTATCAGTCTTTAGATTATCTGTGTACCAAATGTTATTTAGATCGGTTCATTAGTTTTGGCGTGAAAGAGCGACATACAGATAGACACACAGAGTTACTTTCGCATTTATAATATTAGTAAAGATTAGGAGCATAAGAATTCCTACCTCCGTTTCTATCCTTGTCATGCAACACGCATTCATAATCCCAATCTCCCAAACTACTTACACAACTATTAATAAATCTATCATTCTTTCTTATTCTTTCTGACTCTACTCCCGTAGGATTCATTTTTCTGTCACTACCACTGTAATATTATCTTTCATCAATTCCTCTAGCTCCATTACGTTTTTCACAGGCACGCAAAATTTATCCTCTCCTTTTAAACAAATTTGCTAACTTCCTTCTTCTTCCAGTCATAGTATGAAAATTTGCTCTCTCTATCTTTTTTTTGTCATAATAAATGCGTCCCTCTTAAATCACATCCACTCATGATGCAACAAATGTTACCCACGGGCCTTCGAGGTACACCGCAGCCAAAAGAAATCAAATACATTTACACACTTACACTGACACAAATAACACCCAGACTTAGCACAATAATATGGTATTGTCCTGAATATGAATTAATTTCATAACACTGGTACGGTTCGATTGGTATAATTATTTTATGACTGGCTGCCTACCTTACGTCAAATCTCCTTATGTATATAATTGTTGACCAGACGGTATCAGGTAGAGTTCACTCAGTTTGGTATAGGCTTAGGCGCCTGTACGACACCCACGAGTAGTGTTTGAGTTTGCATCATTTACAACATATTATTTAGTGTTTTAGTTTGCAGTATATGGTGTAAACTATCACCATCTTAATATATATATATAAATTACGCGTCACGTTGTTTGTCCGCGATGGATTCCTAAAGTACTTAACCGATTTGAATCAAATTTGCACAGCATATCTCAATTTGTAGTTGCAATATTATTTTATTGTATATTATTTGACAGTCATAATTATCTGTTATCTCCAAATGATTCTAAAAGATGGCGGTATCTGTTGACTGGGTTGAGTAAGTATTTAATAGATGACCTATGTTAAACGTACAAACGTTTCATATTAGCTACAATTTATTAGCATAACCACCACGTGTTACTGAGGCTACCTTAGCCACAGCAACGCGTGGCCGTGTCTGCTAGTCGTTATATAAAAATACAATAGTCTTAACAAATTATATTTTTTCGTGTGGTGAAGGAGTAAGAATACAATCCACCATCCCCCATCTTACCTGTGGGTGATCGTACGAGACGACTAATGGTTATAAAACGCATTTAACATCTATGCCAGAGAAGGAAAACTCGAAACAGAACCACCAACCAACACTTCTTACCAGCGTGGTATAATAGGTCAATTACCCTACCATTATGGAGGAGGCTCGAGCCCAACAGTGGGACATATATGAGCTGAGATGATTATGATAACAAATCATATGGCAAGGCTTTACCAAATTGTCATTAAATAAATACTTATACCATAATTTGGTCCTACTTTGCTCCTGTATGGGTAATTATGCTCCAATTCTGTAAAATGTTTTCGCCTATTCTACGTTGAAAATTTTGAAATAAATCATTGAATTGTAAACGCATCCGTAACATTTAACGTTTAAGTAACAACTCTCAATTGTCAAACTTTTCATACGCCATTTTTTTTTAATGACAGAAACAACTTTCGTGAGAGGTCAAAATTTTATATTTTTTTGGTTCCGAAAAAGTCACTTCCATCTCGAAAATAGCACAGCGGATTATCGTAAATATGTTTTAACGTGATTATTTATGTAATCAGATATGCAATTAAATGAAATGCGAAAAATACTTTATTTTATTACTTTTACCCATATCTCATCAATTTATATCATCAATACTCACAGAACGTATCATAACTGGAGCAGAGTTTGAGTTAGGGAAGTATTAACTTACTCTAAGAGCTTTAACAATGGAGATTGCGTAAAAACTATTTCTAGGAGCAAAGATACCCAACAACACGGGTAATTGTACTCCTTATATTTTTTTTCAAAAATAAATTAATAATATACTTCATAATATTAATTTTCCTATAAATACATGTCAAATAAGCTTTATTTCTTTATAATAATTCATCAAGTAAATTGTTCATTGTTTTAAAAATATTCACAATTTTCAAAATTTGGAGCAAATATTGGAGCAAAGTAGGACCAAATTACGGTACTCGCATTCCTACAGTAAAATATTTTTAATTTCACGTAGAATTTTTAATATTATTAACTAATTTATAGAGAGCTCTCGAATTGATAATTCATAGCATCGTCTGTGTAAAATAGACTACAGAATATGTTGGTTCCACGAATTCATAATATAATGCCAATAAGGGAAATAGATATTAAACTATTTCATATGAAGATGAAAGATATAATGGTAATGAAAGATATAATTGTAATGAAAGGGGTTTTTCCCTTCCTTTGACCAAGCCGAAATAATTTTTAAGCATAAATTATTCCTCTTAGCAATTAGTCTTTTATACCTCACTCAAATGACGAAGTGCTAAAAGCAGTCTGTAATTAAGCAGGTACTTTACGTGCAAAGGTTATATCAAGAAAATCAATAATTTATGGGTTGTACGTTTCAGCAAGTAGTATTTCATAAAGTTTTATAAGTGATTATATAATTATTTCACTGGGTTTGTATGAAAAATTTATTTTTTGTTTTAAGATACTAACGTATAATTTCTTTTATCGCATAGGACTTTAATGACGTATAAATTATTGGATACAAAAGCACCCAGAAAAAAAGTTAATCTCAAAAAATAATTAATGCCAAAAAAATAACTGTCGTTATACATTAATCTCACGATACTCAGCATGGGAGGTGCCTACTTAAACTATGTGTGCAGTTCGCTTTGCTAATAAAATCTAGCAAAATATAAATAATCTTGCATCTTTTTAATTAAATTCGAACTGCCTTATTCTCTAGTAAATTTATACAATTTAGTGATAAGTATGCAACCACAATGCATAAAATGCCAGTCACTTAGACCGGTATGTACCTATGACAAAAATTTCATTTAATTTTCCAACATGAAATTTTCATTAGCAAGTACAGCAACTCGCTCCATAATACGTGGATTTGAAGTTAGGTGAAAATATGTGTATGTATAACATACTCTCTCTCCTCTGTCTACCAAGGCATACGACAAACACTCTAATTTCACCCTTTCCATGTGTATGTTCCGAGTTAAAAGGCAGCATATCATAATTGGAAATAATATAGCTATGAAGATAAATTCAAAATCCATTTACCAACCCGCGTACTAGCAGAGTATGGTAGATCGATTTCCTTCTCGCTGTGAAGAAGTTGGCCTAGTTGTGGAACGCATTTAAAAATGTAAACTTATTATTATTTTTTTATTTTCATTTTTAACACAAGGTTGAACGATATGAATGTGGGAGTCCAGATGGGCGACTCAGTGGTCAATGCTCTGCTTTATGCAGATGATGCAGTCCTGCTGGCACAGTCAGCGACTGACCTGCAGACCCTAGTCGACACAATGACAGAAGATTGTAAGAAAAGGGGTCTACGCGTGAATGTGAGCAAAACCAAAATAATGGTCTTTGAAAGAGATAAAACCAGAACAGATGTAAGAGTAACAATAGGTAATGATGTACTAGAGCAAGTGGATGAATTTGTATATCTTGGATGTGGATTTAGCCGAGATGGAAGGTACACCACTGATATAGAGCGAAGAGTGAATGCGGGAAATAGAGTGAACGGAGCGTTGGGGCAACTTTTCGGCAGCCACCACCTCAGCCAGAAGGCACGTGTAGCAATACATAACGCAGTGCTTGTCCCAACATTACTGTATGGAAGCGAGAGTTGGGTATGCAGAAAAGAGTATGATAGTAAAATTAATGCGGTCGAAATGCGATCTCTGCGAAAAATCTGTGGAGTTAGGCTGACCGACCGCATTCGTAACGACGACGTAAGAGAGCGAGTAGGTATGAAAGAGAGTATTGGTGTAAAGATGCGAAAGGGAATGCTCCGATGGTTCGGACATGTGGAAAGAATGCCGAACGAACGCCTGGTTAAGAAGATATACAATGCGAAAGTGGAAGGATGTAGGTACCGAGGGAGACCGAGACTAACCTACCTAGACCAGATCGGTCATGTACTGAAGGAAGGTGGAGTCAAGAGTCTC
This sequence comes from Lymantria monacha, assembly GCA_905163515.2. Lineage (NCBI taxonomy): Eukaryota > Metazoa > Arthropoda > Insecta > Lepidoptera > Erebidae > Lymantria > Lymantria monacha. Next base: position 25,081,689 of record LR991082.1, read on the forward strand.
CGAAACCGGCGAGCGTGTATGAAGAGAATTATGAATGTTGAGGAAGCGAGTGAAGTATGCAGAGATAGAGTTCTCTGGCACTCTGTTCTCTCTGCCTACCCTGCAAGGGATATGGCGTGATGATATGTTCAACATTTTTGACCACCGAAGGCAAATACCGGGTTCCGGTGGCCCGCTCGCATAGCGAAGAGAGGTACACGGAGGGCGGGTCTATGGGGTCCCGCACCGCTTTTTCTGTCGCCCCGGACGGATTTAGCGGGTTTTTGACCACTCCATAGCCCGCCGCCAAAAAAAAAAGGTAGTGGAACCCATAGGAGCTGAGATAATCATAGCTGTTAATTAAAAATAAATAAAAATATTTATCCCTACATCTAAACTAACAAACAGCTGTCTTATATGTTCGTTAAGGATAATTAAGTCTAAAGCATATAGAAATATAACTACAAAACGAATATTTAAGAAAAGATATTTGTACCAAATCCGTCTACAGCATCCATTTTCTGAACTTAATAATTCATAGCTGCACTACTCTCAATCCCCTAGCATACATAGCAAACATTCAAAACAAAAAGAATGAGAACACAACGAACATCTTCTCGACAAAGCTAAGTACTGTTGGTATTCTCTCTAGAGAGTGTAACAGCAATAAGCTTTTCATCGTAGTTGCTTAGTTAATAAAATACTAAAACATATTCTCTGAAATAATAAGTTACTATGAAGTTTCGAGTTTATTAATAATTAGTTTGTTACTAAGACTGAAGAATGGATGTATGAAATCCTTCAGTATTAGGTACGAACTACAAAGTTAAGTCTACTCATTACGTATGACGCATGTTTTCAATAACGGAATGTTTATAGGCTGAATATAAAATGAATAAACTAATTTACTGCACAGGTGGCGTAGTGGTTAAGACACGGACCTTCCATAACAGTGTCGTTCTGTCGGTTCGATCCCTACGCGAGATAGTACTTTTGATATACAAAGTGTTGTTCTGAGTCTGGTTGCAATTTTTCTGCGTTTATTATATGTTTATAAAGTCCCCTGAATTACAAAAATTATTTCCTCAGCGCAGGGTGGTGTCAAAAGCTTAAGCTGCTGGAGCGTGTCCTCGCTGCCCGCATCGTCCGGCACCTGGAGGAGGTGGGGCCCGATCTGTCGGACGCTCAATTTGGGTTTCGGAGGGGGCGTTTGACCATCGGGGCCCTGCTACGCCTGAGGCAGACGGCCGCGGAGGTTGTCGCCGGTAAAGGAGTGCTGTTGGCGGTGTCGTTGGACATCGCCAACGCCTTCAATAGTCTGCCATTCAGCTGCATCAGGGAGGCGCTCCGGTTCCATGGAGTGCCCCTGTACCTCAGGCGGCTGGTGGCAGACTATTTGGAGGGGCGCAGTGTTCTCTACGCGAGCCCCGCAGGGGACATTGTGCGGACGCCCATGTCGTGCGGTGTTCCGCAGGGGTCGGTTCTGGGGCCGACTCTGTGGGACATCGGGTACGACTGGGTATTGAGAGGGAGTCTCCCCCCCGGGCTGAGCGTTATTTGCTATGCTGACGACACGCTCGTCACAGCCCGGGGCAGGACATTCGAAGAGGCGGCGAGCCTGGCCACTCTCGGCACCGAGGAGATGGTCAGGCGAATCGAGGCGCTGGGGCTCAGGGTGGCCCTAAACAAGACGGAGGCCCTGCTATTCTATGGGCCCCGTGTGAGGCTGCCCATCGGCGCCTCGTTAGTCGTCAACTCCATCCACATCAGTATCCAGGCCCATATGAGGTACTTGGGTCTGGTGCTCGACGGGCGATGATGGTTCCGGGAGCATTTTCGCCAAATTGCTCCCCGGCTGGTCGGCGCGGCGTCCGCCCTTTCTCGGCTCATGCCGAATGTGGGCGGACCCAGTTTCGAGGGCCGACGGCTGTATGCGGGGGTGATCCGCTCAATGGCCATGTACGGCGCACCCGTGTGGGCGAGGGCTCTGAACGCCCAGCTCAGGGCGGTGCTGTGGAGGCCACAGCGAGCCATGGCGGTCAGAGCCATTCGCGGGTACCGCACAGTGTCGACAGAGGCGGCGTGCCTATTGGCCGGGACACCCCCGTGGGACCTAGAGGCGGAGATGCTCTCCGACCTCTACCGGCGGGTTGCCTCAATGCGCGAAGAGGGTGGCTCCCCATCGTTTAACGAGATAGCCACCTGGCGCGAGGACGCCCGCCGAGAAGTCATCGCCCGTTGGGCTACGCGGCTGGAGAGGCCTAGACACGGTGTCACTAGTGTCGAAGCCCTCCGGCCCGTACTGATGGAATGGATGGAGCGGCGGCACGGGGTCCTCACCTTCCGACTGGTGCAGGTGTTAACGGGGCACGGGTGTTTCGGGAAATACCTGCACACGGTCGTGTACAGGGAATGGACTCCGGGCTGCCATCATTGCAGTAGTGACGAGGACACGGCGCAACATACGCTCGAGGAATGCTCGGGCTGGGACGGGCAGCGCCGCGACCTCGTCGCTATTATCGGTGCCGACCTGACGCTGCCGGCTGTTGCGCGAGCGATGGTCGACAGCGTCAGGAATTGGGACGCGGTCGCCGCCTTCTGCGAGGCTGTCATCTCGCAGAAGGAGGTGGCGGAACGGGCCCGGGAGGATTCCCGTGACCCGGGCCGCCGCCCGCGGCCGGGGCGGCGCAGGCGCGAATACCTGCGCCTGATGCCGCCCTAACCGAGGCTTCGGGTGATCGGACCGGGGAATTGTCCGGTCACCCGACGCGAGGCCACCGCGTGAGGACGACGCCCCGACGGCGAAATCTGTCGGGGCGTCGACAGGAGAGGAGCCCGAGAGGGCATACCGCCGAGCGGGCCACCGAAGACAAAGATCGGGTACCGGTGGCCCGCTCGCACGGCAAAGAAGAGGTGCTTTGCAAGGTGGGTCAATGGGGTTGCGCGCCGCCTCTTCCGTCACCCCGGACTGATTTGGCGGGGTGCGACGTCCATGGCCCACCACAAAAAAAAAAGGGTGGTGTCAAAAAAAGAAAAAACTACGTAAATATTTCTATAAAAATATTTTGGATAAATATATAGATACCTACGTTTTCATAAATAAAAAAAAATTATTGTCATCATCATCCTGGTCTTATCCCAATTACTCTGGGTCCACTCAATATGTACTCTACTTCTTTTACATATTGTAAAAAAATTGGCAATAGTTTTATTACTTTTTGCCTACCTGACGTCAACCTTTCTTGGGAATGTAATCGTTAACCAGACGACATCAGATGAACTTGGCCCAGGTTGATGTAAAGCTCTTAGTTCATCATTTACGAAAATCACGAGCTATTTAAGGGTTTTTAGTATCCGTAGCTGCTACACAGCGAACTTCAAGACACACGGTAGCATGTCCAGCCAAGTTCAATCAAAGAAATCTGTCAAATCGCCTCATCGAGTGTATTTTATACGAACTATTTCAAGCCACTTTTAATCCCTTTATAAATCTAAATATTAAAAACTAATTATAATAAATCCACTAAATTTAGAGCATACATTAAGTCTTACTATATAAATTTGCAAAATATTAACATGCAAAGATATTTTTTATGACTGACTGACATATATATCAATAAAAAAATAAAACTACGTTTAAAAAATCGACTTCAAAAACTGAAAAGTACAAAATCACTCAAAATACTATCATTTGTATGTGCTATCTATTGATAGGTTTGAAATCGGTGCCAAACTCTAAACAAAACTATTAACAGCTTACTTACTGTAATGAAATTCCTACACTAAAGATACACGCAGATAGATAGCACATACAAATTATAGTATTTTAAGTTATTTTGTACTTTTCAGTTTTGTCGGTTTTTTTAAACGTAGTTTTGTTTTTTTATTTTTTACTTTTTTGTGTTACAGACACATATAGCTTGTTCTATTAGTAGCGGGACTTGAGTTACTCTTTCATTTGTCGCAAACATACTTAATGCTAATTTTAGACTTATACGGTTTTCTCATGGGTGCTATTGTCAGAACTAGACCAAATTAAAATGGAAGCACACGGGAAGCACCAGCTTTCAAATAAAAAAAATATTAAAATCGCGTCGCCCAGTCGAAAGTTATGAGGTAACAAATTTAAAAAATAATACAGACGAATTGAGAACCTCCTCCATTTTTGAAGTCGGTTAAAAACCTAACACACTTTCACTAAATGACCTAGAAAGTTCGTATTTGGTATACAGCTAGGTAATGGTGTGAATACTAAGCAAACCATCTGAAAATAGTAACTTTAGATGTTTAAAAAAAATCAATCAATTCATTCTATTAAGTAAAATTAAAATTATAAAATAAAATGATCATAAACTATAAATGAATAATATTAAATAATAGTAAACTATAACGGTTTGCATAATTATAAAAGCAAAAACCTTCTTTCATCTTCACAGGAGAGTAAGTTTCCTCATGGAAAGTTGTTTCATATTTTTTATGGTTAATTAATACAACTTAAATTACTGAAATTTAGCATTTAATATGCTTGATTATTTATAAAAACCCGATTACGAGCGAAAAATGATTGTTACAACTGGGATACGAACCCACGCCTATTGAAAATCCGTTCCAATCATGCTGCAATATTTTAGTGTTATATGCTTTACAATATTTTAGTGTGTTATATGCAAGTTATAGTTGTTCTATTATAAGGTTCCATTCTTCTAAAAGCTAGCCAAGTCAAATTGACAAGATGATAAATTATTCAGTTTATCCAAATAATTCGTCTAGGAGACTATGAGTGATGAATTTAAAAAGTAATAACAAATAAAACATATTTAAAATAAAAAAAAATAAAATTACTTAACAATATTATACCTACCTTCTTTTAATATATAAATTTCAGGATTATCTATAGAACTTGGCACACTTTATTATTTTAAATCTTTTGTTGGTGAAGTCGACAACTATACAATAATTATAACATCGAACTTGGCTCCAATTTCACATTCATCTTTTAATGTGATATCTTTATTATAGTAACGTTAAAATAAATGTTTGGTGTTTTAATTTCACAAACTCGGTAAGAGTCAATCAAATTTGTTATAAACAGCCATTTATTGAGACGTCGATGGGACATATATATAACGTTGCAGTCTATAGGTGTAATGTCTATATATATTATAATTACCTACACGATTAACTTCTAGAATTGTTACACGACCCGCAACGCACAAGTGTCCTGCGACCTTTTTTTTTTTTTCTTTTTTTTTTTTTGGTAACGCAATGGTTAAAAATGCATTTTCCGCATACCCGCCCCGGGCGGGGTATGTGGGACTCACAGGCCCTGAAGGGGGCACTGAATACCCACTAAAACGTACCAACTGCGAGCTGTTAGCCGAAGGGGCTTTTACAGCTGAACCGGTCTGCGGGCGAGCCCGAAGGCTCTCAGCCCGATGTCCTGCGACCACTCTCTACCGATCTCTTATACCCACATATTATTCGATCTACCTACATTACGAATTATATTAATTATGCATACACTACAATAGGAGCAGAGCAATGATTATAAATTACAACAAAGTTGTCAAATGTAGGATAATAATGCGATATGGGCACCTCCAGTGTGATAACTGCTATGACAGTCTTAAGATCGCCTACGAGATCAACTAGCGGATAGTTTATGGGAGGGGTTAGCAGTTCTCCCTGGGGAAACTCATAGCGTCAATTATAATCGCCGCCCGTGTACCAAGTAATTGTGGCAAAAGTCCCCCGTTCATCGGGACAACTATATTTATGAATTGGATTTAATCTACGGTAATGTCATAACTGAAATACCTAGCTATATTATGTATTAAGTTTATTTTTTAATTCCACCATGATTATTCCAATTGCATTATATGGTGACGTATTACGAATTAAATATGTCACCATTTCTCACTTTCCTGTGGAAGTCGTAATAATAAGGCTGACGGTTCACCAGGGTATTGGACAGTAACATTAGCGTAGAAATTTATAACACCATATGCAATCGCCTAACCACTGCGCCAAAACTCTATAGTTTTCGGAGAAACCTGTCTCTAATAATAGACGTGAATAGGCTGATAGATGTAGAGGTGTGTATAATGCCTGAAATTTAATCAAACTGTCATATATCGAGTTCTTTTGTGGCTCTAAACAATCTAGGAACTCATTCAAGTATACAGAAGCGACTTTGTTCACAACAAAAGTAGCATGACGAATTCATGAAAGTTCAAATTCCATCATAATGTATTTTATAATAAATCATCATTCTCCTACTCTTATCCCAATTACTTGGGGTCGATATAATATGTACTCTTCTTTCATAGTACATATTGTAAAAATTATTGACTGTAGTTTTATGACCGGCCGCCTGCCAGACGTCAACCCTCCTTGGGAATGCAATTGTCGACCAAACTGCATAAGATAGAGTCGGCCCAGCTCGCTATAAAGTGTTTTATAATAATATATTTAATTTAACTTTATAATAGTAACGTAATATTATAGAAAATTATTCACTAGGAAGCCTCATCAACCAACAAACTGTATTACAGAAATTACTGAAATTTTGCATTTAATCTGCTTAATTATTTATAAAAACCCGATTACGAAACAAAATGATGCATCCCACTTGTGCCATCATTTTTCGCTCGTAATCGGGTTTTAATAAAAAAAAAACTGTATTACAGTTTGGAAGAAGTAAATAATTGTATAAGACGTGCATTATTTCTTAAATAAATTTATTTCTATTATTTAAATTAAACAAAAAAATATCATCAATAAGTATTATAATTATATTACAATACTTATTCATAAATAAATAAATATAGGAATTCGATAAATTTATTTATTCAAAGCTACCAAAATGGATACACAAAACAAACATTATATCACATAATTTAACCCAACGTATCGACATACTAAAACAAAAGACCAGTCCTTTTATAATCAAATAGTATCCGTATCTATTGCTTTATATTCCTTTAGAAGTAAGACTCCTGATTTCATATAACAAAAACAATATTTTATCTAAACAGATCGAGACTGAATGAGGCTTTACGTGAAGCCGGGTACGACATCGACGGCGAAAGATATCCGGAGGGATATCAAGAGGCACCACTGGCCTACGACGCGGTTTGGGCCGTTGCCTTAGGTATGTATTTTTACGTATATACATAAACGTTTTTAGATAAACTCCTTGAAATACTATGATTATTTTATTATCTTTTCAATGCATAAGGTTTTATCCCAGAGAATTTTGTCCTTAATGTTGTATTTTATGTTAAACTTTGCTGTCTTGAATCTTGATTGCTTGCCACCTTATCATCGCAGTCCGCAACTACTGTAACAAATAAAAAAAGACCTCTACTATCAATACGACTTGGTAAAATGGAATGGTCAAGCTATATCTATAGCTCCATTAAACTATTGCTATTGAGTTTATAATATTTATTTAGTATCCTGTATATCAATTAGAACCCTGTCACCCAATTTATAACCACGAAAAAGATCGTTAATTTTTAACAAATTATCCAACTAACTAAAATCTATTATTTATTTCTAGACATTTATAATGATGTTTTATTAAAAAATATATAACAATGTATAAGTATAACATTTTTTTCATAATTATATAATTACTTTCATATACATTAAAGCAATTCGAATATTTCAACCTTTTTCAAATGAATAAACAAACAAATAATTAAATTACCAAGTTGAATTTAAAAGGTAACATTTCAAAGATATCGCAACTGGATAAGTATTTATTTTAAACATCTTAAAATATTTCCAATTATATATTATTGCCAATATTATTTTAACATTCCACGAAATAACAACATAAGCGCGTTTAATTTAATTGAGTTATGTCGTTTCAAAGTAATAAACTGAATTGACTGAATCTCCAATAATAATTTCGGTTAGAAATACTTTAAACACAATTCTGTGTAGTGTTTACGAATACCACCAACCCTTATATTATTTGTGGGTATTGTAGAAGACGATCAAGAGCTTTACATTGACCTGGCCAAACTCTATTTGATGCAGTCTGGTCAACAATAACCCATGCAAGATTGACGTCAGACAGGTGGCCGATCATAAAACAATTGCCAAAACTTTTACAATATAGAAGTCTTCTTTTTTAATTTCAACGTAATAATTACTATTTTTTTCCGTGTGGTGACGGTGTAAGAATTAAGTCTGTACAATGTGTAAACAATGTCGGGCAGATGGCACACGCCTCCTTAAAGACGAAAACATAATACGATGCGAGAATTGAATGTCCTACAATAGTTCACACTCGTGTAAGTGGCAGCACGATTGGAACGGATTTCCAATGGGTGTGGGTTCGAATCCCACTTATGACAACCATTTTTCGCTCTTAATCGGGTTTTATAAATTATTAGTTATCATTATTAGATGATACCATTGAACCAACAACCATTGGTAAAGAAAGCTTCTCGAATAGTGAACACGAATCGGACGACGCTGCGTAGAACGAGCCCTAAAAGACATTTCAAAAGTTGCAAGGAGCCACTGGGTGCAAAAGGCACAGGACTGTTCCAAGTGACAGTTTCATAGGTAGAGCTATGTCTAATTGTCTCAATTGTAGACGTCTACGGACTGATGAATGTATGGAACACATATCTGGGAATATATGATAATAATAATAACACGAAATTGAAAATAGACATTTGAAATATTGATTTGTAATTTCATCTTTGATGCCGTAAAACTGCCGTAATACTTTTATCTATATAACCTAAAAATAATAGGCGTTAAAGTAATTTCACGACAGATATTTTATCTACAAAAGTTTGATTAATCAATAATATTAGAAATTAATAGAATAAATTATAAGTCTTTTAGTTATAAAAATAATTTAAGTAGCAATTTGTATATCTAATCGTTTTGTTAAGCTCTTCTATAAATTGCTATCATGCGATAAAAGATTGTCTTTCATAAAACTTAATAGCTTCATTTCTTGAGTAATGTTAGTAACTGTTAGCCTCTAAGAGTTATGTAATAACATAGCCCCGGGCTATACATAACTAACTAATGACATTTTATTCGACTATCGCATTTATCACATCAGCAGCCTATCAACGTCTACTAGATATAAACCTCCACACAAGGGTAATTGGTAGGGCCACACTGCCACCGAAGAACAAAGATCAGGTACCGCTCGCACGGCGAAGAGGGGAGTTCTTGCAGGGTAGGTCTATGGGGATGCGCGCCGCCTCTTCCGTCACCCCAAACCGATTTGGCGGGGCGCGACCACATCCATAGTCCACCGCAAGGGGGAAAAAAGGGGCCACACTGTTGATAATTTTCTGTCTATAGCCGCAAGCCGTCCGGGTTAATTAATACAGTTACGGTTAAGGTTAATAACTCAGTCAAAAAGTGTTGTGCCCACCAAAAAGTGAAAACTCACTTCTGATTACGTTAACATCATTCCAAGAGAAGGAAATCTCGACATGCCCTGTAACCCTGTACCAAACCATCTGACTAGCGTAGTAAAGTAGATTAATTGCACTTCTATTGTGGAGGAGGCTCAAACCCGGCAGTGGGATATTAATATAGTTACATTTGTATCATCATCATCATAGCCCATATATGTTCCACTGTTGGGCTCGGGCCTCCTCCTTAATGAAAGGGAAATTAACCTACTATACCGCGCTGATCAGATGTGTTGGTTATAGGGTTTCATTTCAAGTTTTCCTTCTCTTGCATAGATGTTATATGCGTTTTATATCACTTAATCGTCTCTTACAATCACCCACGGGTAAGATATATATATATATATATCTCTATCTATAGGTGGGATATAGTCAAACCATAGCCCGACAAAAACTGAGCACAGACATTTGCGTTCTGCATGTTATTTTACCAAATTTAATAATAAAAAATACCGTGTATTATATATAGTAGGTACATAAAAAGCTTCGTGATAAAATAACTATATAATTATCTTAATAATAATAATAAAATAAACCTGTGATCATAACAATTCTACCAATTTCTAATTAAAACGTTTTGCAAAATTATCTTTGAATCATTTAATTTGCTATATTTTTAGTTTATTATTCTAAGTGCCTGAAGCGGTAAATGTTTTTTTTCTTTACTTGTACTCTTGCTCCTCTTGACAGTCTTTTATATTATTTTTTTTCTTGTTGATAATATTTAAACGCATTATTTATAAACTTTGATCAATTAGTATTATTTCCATCTTATTATTAGTTCCATCTCCGTCCATGGGCTGCGTGAAGTATGATATGTATAAACAGAGAGTGACTGCAGAGATGACATCTAATAGGGCTGTGTGGAAAAAGAGGACATATTGCGTCGACCCCAAGTAGTTGGGATAAGAGCAAGAGAATGATGATGATGATATTAGTTCCATCTTACAAACATTCATTTCTTACTATGAAGTGTTATTTACTAACAATAAGTCAATCTTTAAATCTAGAGATTTGTTGATGTGCATGGCATGTAATTTAGTGTTTGTAACGCCTCTATTACACCTTTAAGTAGGGAGTAAGTTTACCTCGGACTATTATTTAAAATATTCACAATCCAATAACTCTAAGATAACAGTATCAATCGTTACAATTTTATGTTATTTTAAAGTAATAAAATAATAATGCGGTCGAAATGCGATCTCTGCGGAAAATCTGTGGAGTTAGGCTGACCGACCGCATTTGTAACGACGACGTAAGAGAGCGAGTAGGTATAAAAGAGAGTATTGGTGTAAAGATGCGAAAGGGAATGCTCCGATGGTTCGGACATGTGGAAAGAATGCTGAACGTACGCCTGGTTAAGAAGATATACAATGCGAAAGTGGAAGGATGTAGGTACCGAGGGAGACCGAGACTAACCTACCTAGACCAGATCGGTGATGTACTGAAGGAAGGTGGAGACAAGAGTCTCCGAAACCGGCGAGCGTGTATGAAGAGAACTATGAATGTTGAGGAAGCGAGTGAAGTATGCAGAGATAGAGTTCTCTGGCACTCTGTTCTCTCTGCCTACCCTGCAAGGGATATGGCGTGATGATATGTGTGTGTATGTGTGTTTAAAGTAACGAAAAAAATAAGTATCAAATTTAATTATCACAAATTTTCCTTATATTTTGTTTAATACATTTTTTTTGCGCTCTTACAAAATTGTTAATGTTCGAATGCATAAAAAGAAATACGTTTCAAACCTACACAATCATTGACTACAAATTGGCACACAATACTTTTTCTTTTCTGCTTTCCTGCAACAGAATAGACAGGAATGTACTTTTTCAAAAAAAACATGATCAGAACAGAATACGATTTTGCCTTTTGTATATTTTTCCCGGTCTGTATTAATTTACCTACATGCTTGTATCCTACGTTTGTGCGCGTTTACATATTTTTCTATTCATCGTCGATTTTGCGTATTGGAATCACGTCCGTAAACGGAAATGCTTTTGTAAACGCTTTATTGCAATGAAATAGACACGAAATTCACATCATGTAATAATATTATGTTTTTTTTTCGCCAAGTAATCTTATTATTATTTGAATATAATTGCGTTGATGTGTAAAATAGACATCTCTATAAAGAATGAAAGCTTTAATTTATTTAAAGCTTTCATTCTTTATAGAAATGTCTGTGATCTGTCTGTGACCTTTTATTTTGAAATGAAGTAAGGATCCACCACTTTCTCACGGTTAATCAACATACCACCTCAAGAAAAAAGGATAGGATCAAAATGGAATAGGATATAGAGTAGTCTTCTCACTCGCTCATGATGAGCAACCTCCAGAAGTTCAATGACTCGGTGCCAATGACCGGCCCAATAGCTAAGGGGAAGGAATACGGTGGATTATGGGACCACGCCCTTCTGTAGCTTCGGACGGACTGGACTGCATATTTCCAAATCATAGCCTTCAAAAAAAATAATTTCAACTTGAAATTTTTCGTGGAACTACGAATATTAATTTGACATAAGCTTCACATCAAGGTATCCTTAGAACGGTTCAGCTAAAATCCTTTATCAACTTATCTGGCCCGCATGGTGTCCCTTAATCGATATTTATAGTGTCCTTGATATTTACAATACTGAGGAGAAATAAACAGATGGTGATAATTGGATTCTTATTCCGTCACCACACGGAAAGTTAAAAGATATGGTCTATACTAAAATCTAGAACTGGCTTGTTTCTGCTTGAAATTAGGGCTAAGCGAGTATGTAGCTACTGTATTATAGCTTTAAATACTGGTTTAAGATTGCAATGTAGTAGGTTTGATATTCATACAGGTTATCTTTTTTGGTTTGTATTTTTTTTTTCTAAATGTCCTCTATGCATTAGGAGTTATTTGTTAATACAGTGTTTATTAAAGTGTTATTTGTTTAAAATGATCTATCTATACAATACGTATTGCTTTTAGCTTTCAACAAAACTATGGAGAAATTGGAGAAAAGTGGCCTAAGTCTCAAAAATTTCACGTACACTAACAAGAAGATTGCCGACGACATTTACGAGGCGATAAACTCCACGTCATTTCTCGGTGTATCGGTAAGTACCGCCCTATCAAAAGCAATGTATCATATAAATGTCTATTTGTTTTAAGTTATATATATATATATATATATATAACCAACACACGACTGATATTCTTTCGTGGTTTCTTAAATATTATTCTTTGGGGCCATGCATAAATTATGTAAGGCGTTTTTGGAGCTTTGTTGAATGAATATTATAACTTCTTACTTATAGGCAGGTGGGTGGTAAACCTGACATTACGTAAGATATATTCAGAGTAAACGGATTTATATTTGATCAATAGGGCCTTTTCTTACACAAAATCTTACTAAGGGGCAGGGTAGGGTAGTTGCAATCTTATGATATCTTACGGTAGGCGGGGAGTGGGCCAAATCATTCTTCAAAATCCCTTACGTAATTTATGAACGCCCCTTTACATATAGATATTTATTTGAAATTTACATTTCACCGTCTTCTTTTTTTATCACTTTATACATGTAAACCTATTATTACCTGGCTATTTCGTTTTATATGTTTATTAACTAATGTTAGGAAAAGCGATGATGATCATAGTAGCAGGACTAGTATGTAAAATCAGCGTGACACATCTACATAGCTCTTTCTTCATTAGTTCTTGGTTATTTTTAAAACATAAAATTAGTATGCAAACAACATGTAGAAATGTAGACAAAAAGTCCGTTTATTTTCACTTTTTTACTCTTCGAGCTAGCCTAATAAGTAAAACGGAATGACCTGATTGTTCGCAATGTAGCTAGTCTTTCTCACGATACCATCAAGTCTCCCCAAGAAGAGATAATACTATAACCGCCTTGCTTGATAGGCCGATTAGCAGTCATGGTCGATGATATAAATTGTCTAAGGGTGTGTTACTACTTTTTTTTTATTATTATTCCATCAGGCACTTTTTACAATTGTCATAAGAAAATAAGGGAGATTCGGGGTTATACATCATATTCTTACCACAACAACTAAACCAGATTATATGACACCAAACGATATAAGGCTAATATTTACAGCCTCTCGCGCTTTACATGTTATTGTAATAATCTGAGTCATTACATTTCCTCATTTAAGGGCACTAGATGCTGGTGATTTTGCCCACTAATTAAAAATTAAAAGTGGGTCGGTATATGTGCAACAAAAGATAACTTCACCCTTATTTCATTAATCGGCAGTAATATAATTTATATAACATAGAATAGTAACACACAGAAAACTAATCCATGCACAAAATGTGTGCCACTAAATTGGTGACGAAAATGTCACCCTATGCCGGCCCGTTCCGTAGTGTGCAAGGTCATTATGTTCCATTTTATAGTAGTGTGCGTGTATACTCGTGTAATCGCTTGCACACTTACAGGATTTTTGGCCTCACTTTTTTAAACACTTAAAGTATCGAACTATCCTTCTATGTGTTTTTATTCTAAATTATAAAAATATTATAATATAAGTATATAAATATTTCTTTTATATGTTATAATGCTTTATACTTTAATACACTTAACAAATATTATGAACTTGTTACGAAATTGTGATGTTTATACGATATGGGAAGAAAACACTTAAGTAATAATAGACTGCCTTTGGGAAAAGTTTACAACCCATTACGACCATCCTTTGTGAATAAAAGGAAAGTTCAAATGGACTTTATTATAACTTGCTAAGTGATCTATTTACTTTTATAAATAAAACACAATAAAATTGATTTGTCATAACTTTCAAACTTTGCAATAATGCTACTTTTATAACATATTTTTTTTTATTTTATTACGAGAAAATAGAAAGTATACTCATAATCTAAAATTCTCTAAAATAAAATAATATACTATAGAATATAAAGACGAACACACACAATCACACATACACACGTGCTAGCCATACAGCCGTGTAGCTGTACATATACGCATGATTGCACTTTTGATTTCATTATTTTTATTTTAAAATAAGATTTCAAATGTTACCATTATTATTTATCATCAATTCAAGGGCGAACTGACATCTTTAACACAAGTTGCTACAATAGCTTACCTAAGGTACCAATCGCTATATGTGTGTGACAAACAATGTCAGAAGATCTTTAAAATAACGAAATAAAATACTTTTTTTTCTACATACTTTTTAACTATATTCACATTATTGATTTCTAATGTTTAAGCGAATATTAGATATTTGAAATAAAACTACTTTTACGGACTCTACCGCGTCCTCCCGTGATCATGATCATTGTAAAGTGTTCGAAACGTCGGAAAATTAAAAATCAAATATAAACGCGATATACAAATACATACATATCATCACGCCATATCCCTTGGAGAGTAGGCAGAGTGCCAGAGAACTCTATCCTTGCATACTTCACTCGCTTCCTTAACATTCATAATTCTCTTCATACACGCTCGCCGGTTTCGGAGACTCTCGACTCCACCTACCTTCAGTACGTGACTAATCTGGTCTAGGCATGTTAGTCTCGGTCTCCCCCGGTACCTACATCCTTCCACTTTCGCATTGTATATCTTGAACGCGATATAATCCGCAAAAATAGTTTTATATTCACACTGATATATAAAATTACAAGAACCTCGTGGATAGTTATTTATCTTATAATATAAAAACGTATACGATGAATGCTTCAATAAAAACCACCGTTGTTAGAGTTATATCTCATAATATTATTCGTAAATAAAATTGGCATTAGGCAAGAGTTCGATCAGTAAATTGTATTGTGATATTAGCCCATAAAAAATAATTGTTTTATTACTTAATATAATAAGAGTAGGCAAAAGATTGATGATTTATTATTGTAAGTATCATATTAAGCGAAAGTTAGACGCAAATATAATACTTAGCTCAATATCTTTAAGTATAATAAGATTGAGAAGTTTCATATGTTTGTTATTTAGACTTATTCACCATATTACTCCTAGTTTAGATTTAATAAGATATAATAGTATTTATATAGGTAGGTATATACTAATAAATAATAGTGATAGATTAGCTGTGTGGTAGCGGCTACGAATACTATCAACCCTTACTTTGCTCGTGGATGTCGTAAAAGACGACTAGGATCCTTATAACGACCTGGGCAACTACATCTGATGCCGTTTGGTTAACACTTACATTCCCAAGGAGGGTTGATGTCTGGCAGGCGGCCGATCATAAAACTATTGCCAATAACTTTTACAATATGCACTATGAAAGAAAAGTATATATTGTATCGACCCCAAGTAATTGGGATAAGAGTAGGAGAATGATGATTCACCATAATACTCCTAAATTATTGTTATACTTTTGTACTGTGTATCTTTATGAAATAATTGTGTTATTCTCATATATAAAAGTAAGAAGAGATAAATAAGACTAATATTCAAGTGTAATTATTGTTTTGCTTTTCCTATAGGGTTTGGTAGCGTTCTCATCACAAGGCGACCGCATAGCGTTAACTCAGATCGAACAGCTCACAGATAATCATTACGTGAAATTGGGCTATTACGACACACAGGCTGATAACTTGACGTGGTTAGATAGAGAACGTTGGGTCGGTAAGTAAAGACACTAAAATCAAACCAATAACAAAATCATATTGATGTTTTTCCTTTGATTTATTACAACTGTCTCCCACCAAGTACTAGGTTATATACCTAGTAAAGGACTTAATTTCTTAGTAAGTTTGTGTAATATTCACTGGAAATAAAGTATTATCAGTTGTTGTATTCTTTATCTACAATTAACTAAGAATACAATATCCACGTAGATATAAAAATAGTAAAAAAAAACAACAGGCAGTCATGGGGACTGCCGATAGAAGTGAAAACTATTAACTTAAGACTAATTGAAATAATAATAATTTTCTAATTTTTATATAAAAATAAAAAATATTATCGAACATCTAGGAATCGGTTTTACCACGCTAGTAAGATAACCTTTAAACCACAATGATACTAATTTCATGACATAAAGGTTAAATATTAAAAATACAATTAAAAATAAATAATGCCATACTTTTAAATGCAAATATTGATATGAATATTGAAAATATTTGAAAATAAATTCTTTATTTTCATTATTCATTTATCTGTATAAAAACATTAAAATGTTCAATACTCACTTTTATATTGAACAGTAATCCTTTAATTAGACGATTACAATAACATTCAAACTATAAAACCACTTAAATAAAACGCTGAACTTTCCACGTTGCCAAGTTAACCTTACTTGTACAACACGGTCCACTTACGAATATAAATGTACTGCTATTATAGCATGTTGATGACGTGAACTCATGAAATTATACCCATCCAAACGTCCAACGCGCACATGATACAGTCAGAGATATTTAACGTATTAGTGTATACGTGTACACAGGCCACTGCGCGTGCACCAGTCTGACTACTCATAGCTACAGATATACTATTAGCATTAGCATGTCGGTGACGCGAACCTATAAGTTTTTCCCCTCCAAAAACGCTCAACGCGCCTAAAGAAATTTTCATATAGCTATAGATATACTATTAGCATTAGCATGTCGGTGACGCGAACCTATAAGTTTCTCCCCTCCAAAAACGCTCAACGCGCCTAAAGAAGTTTTCACTTCAAAAATTGCTGTGTGGTAGCGGCTACAAATATTACCAACCCTTACTTTACTCGTGGATGTCGTAAAAGCCGACTAAGAGCCTAATAACGACCTGGGCCAACTCCAGCTGATGCTGTTACATTCGCAAGAAGGGTTGACGTCTAGCAGGCGGCCGGTCATATAACTTTTGCCAATAACTTTTACAATATGTACTATGAAAAAAGATTACGTATTGTATTGATCCCAAATAATTGGGATAAGAGTAGGAGAATGATGATATAAAAATAGTAAAAATTTAAAGCTATAAAATAAACAAACGACTAAATTTTTCTTAACGCAACATGACTAAATGCATTTTACAATAATTAACGTAAAAAGTCTACCAATTAATTTAAATATGCCAATTATTCCAATTTTCTTACATTTTTATCTAAAAAAACTAGAAATTATTAATATATTAATCCATCCTAAGTTACGCAATAACAACAATGAAAAAAAAGTAATCTGCAGTAATAAAACGCAAATAAACAAAACAATAAACAATCCTAAAGAATTGCTATTAATTCTTTACTAGGAATATTGCATGAGAGGGCTGGCAATGCTTAGTTATTTAGTCGCTAGAACATAATTGAATCATAAAAATAAACGAGACAAATTAAAAGTAATAAACGACTATATACTTGTATTTAATTGCAGCTGGGTTTATTGTTATTAGAAAAGAATTATATTGAAAATAAACTATATCTTATTGCAACAAGGGTTTATGATTATCAGAAACCTCTTTCTTATATTTGAAATCAGCTCAATATTTCATTACTTCCTCTTTTATTGTGGTTTTATTAGTTATTTACGATCATCACATATGGCTCTGAAGCATTAAATGATTTTGTATAGGTGGCAAGGTGCCTCCTGATCGAACAGTTATAGTGACCGAGCTGCGAACAGTCTCTCTCCCATTGTTTGCGTGCATGACAGCTCTGTGCATCGCTGGAATACTGGCCGCTATTGCTCTCATCATCTTCAATATTCTTCACAGGCATAGAAGGTAAAAAACTAATTGTATTTTATTACATAAATGTGTTAGAAAAGATTATAATATTAATAAAAACATATAAATAGCCTATTCATTGATTTAATCTATATAAAGTTGATAATATATTAAGAATATGTTTTTTTAGTGAGTTTAAGGCCTTAAGAAGTAAAAATTAAATTAAAAATAAGTTATGTTTGAAATGGTGACAGATTAAGATTTCCATCCCTTTTTACCATGGGGATAGTAAAAGTGGGAGCTCTACCCTGCAAATAGTTTGGGTGGTATACAAATCCATCAAAAAAGGATATTGCACATACGCGCTATCGTATCAACAACGTTAAATGGTCATTGGTATCAGAATTTCATCACCTTGGTTCGAAAATTTTGTTATATTTTGAACGCTTTACCAAATACTTTTACATTTTTTTTTATTGCTTACGGTGGGAAACTAGCAAGCAGCACACCCGATGGCAAGTGTCACTACCGCCCATGGACCTTTCCAATACCAAGAGTATAGCTAGGCCGCTGCCTACCAATACAAACCCCAAACCTACCCAGTTGGGCTTCCGGCTCTCTCGCTCACCGAACGAAGCGCAAAAGCACATTGCTATTACTCAGACGTCGATCTTCTGCGAGAGTATGGTACTACCGCGGACGGACCCGACCCATGGCTGTAGACAAAGAACTCAACAGCGTGGTCCTACCACTACTGAAGATTTCTTTTATTTACGAAGAATGTCACCATTTATTATTTTGATAAATGAAATATACCCGACTAGAATTTTTTTCGTCTTCCTTAGTAGGACCGGACCGGGCATGCCCGATCTGGACCAGATAAGGTATGTAACGTAGAAGATATATCTCGACCCGATCAGGAAAACCTTATCGGGTCCAGATCAGGTATTCCTAATCGGGTCCCGATGAAATTTTACTCGGAACCAAATCAATCATCTACGTTATATAGCTTGCCTGATCCAAAACAAGTATGCCCCGTCCGGTCCTTTTAAAAAACATGAATATCTTAAAGAACATGTTTAATAGATAAAAATATAAATTGATATATGACGTAGGCAGCGAATGCAGTGCTATATTCTTATCATAGAGAGTCCCAGTGAGCCGTTCCAATTAGGGCGCAACCACCAGATGCTAACGACTTCAACTGTTGCCTGAATTCCTCATTCATGACCTGATCGATCTGTTTTGATCTGATTCGATAACAACTAATTCAATATTAGGCGATGTCATTACGCTTCGGAGAATCTTAACACCGCGATTCAGATAATGACGTCATTTTACTAACGCCATCAACAATTTATGACCCAAAACATTAAATGTTAAAATGTTTGTTACAATATTATTATATTTATTTCTAAATGTACCTTACCTGTACCTGTTTTTAAATGTACCTATTATTTATTTTTGTTTTTACTTTAAATATAAATTATTTTTATATTATTAATTAAACATTATTATTATTATTATTAAATACATATGATTAATTAAAGATTTCAGATTAATCTCCTCTGATGCAAATACAATTTACACCGTGGCATAAATATGACAATCATGATATGATACTTTTTTGAATTTTGATTGATATTTTTTTTGTGTTACGAAAACTGTTTCTAGTCCTGATATACTACATGCCTTTTGCCATTTGGTATAGACCTGGTCCTGATCCAGAATGCTTTACTATACTTGATGATATTTCACATCAGGCTATCCTTATTTGGTCCTGATCTGGTCCTGATCCGGTATGCCTTACCATACTTGATATTATTTCACATCAGGCTATCCTTATTTGGTCCTGATCGGGTCCTGATCCGGTATGCCTTACCATACTTGATGATATTTCACATCAGGCTATCCTTATTTGGTCCTGATCTGGTCCTGATCCGGTATGCCTTACCATACTTAATGATATTTCATATCAGGCTATCCTTATTTGGTCCTGATCTGGTCCTGATCCGGTATGCCTTACCATACTTGATGTTATTTCACATCAGGCTATCCTGATCAGAACCAGACCTGGTCCTGATAGGGTTTGCCGGATCCGGCATGTCTCATTCTATCCTGATCGGGTCCAGATACATGATCTGGTTGAACCATACTTTTTTTCTAGTCGGATATACGCAGTACAATTTTATTATAATAAGTTCAGTAGTTATGCCGTGAAAATTGAACAAATTTCCTCACAAACTTTTACATTGTATATCAGTAAGATAAACTCACAAATCAAATGTGTGATTGACAGTTAGACGTATGTATATGTACATCAAAGCTACGTGATGTGCGTCAAACCGTCGTATGATATCTTGTTGCTCGCTTTGTATGCATAATAATATTGTAATCAACCCAATACGCCAAAATTGAAAATAATTCTGTACATAATATATATTATGTTACAATAATTTTATTTACTTTAATAATATTATTTAAGCGAACCTTCTATTCATTCATAAATCTGCCCTTCGCCATCCACAGTTGGATAGATCACAAAGCCATAAATGTGTAATAATGTCACATAGCGTAGTCCTATGCCGTCTGCATGCAACAACTGTATTCAACTTTAACAAGTTGACCATCTTGGTAGGAAGCCGTCCTAAATTGTACAATCCGATACGTAGTTGCCACTCAAAAACTTTTCCCAGTGGTTATCGATTCGTCGAGCACTACAATCTGCTCATTGCTACTTAAATGTACCAATCCATTACTGTAAGAATAATATTTATCCTTCTCTATTTAAATTTTAACAAATTTTAAAATGTGTGTGTATTTTAAAATATTATTTATATTTTGAACATATTTTAAAATATAAATTTATTTAATGGACTCTTTAGTTTGCTTCTATAGGCATGCGATTGCAAATCCTGAAATCTCAAGTTCTAAACGGGTTTTTGTACATTTTTTTAACATTCTCAATACAAGGCATGGGGTTTTTACATACATACATACATACCATCACGCCATGTCCCTAGCAGGGTAGACAGAGAGAACAGAGTGCCAGAGAACTCTATCCTTGCATACTTCACTCGCTTCCTCAACATTCATAATTCTCTTCATACACGCTCGCTGGTTTTGGAGACTCTTGACTCCACCTTCCTTCAGTACATGACCGATCTGGTCTAAGTAGGTTAGTCTGGGTCTCCCCCGGTACCTACATACTTTCACTTTCGCATTGTATATCTTCTTAACCAGACGTCATCCAGCCGCACACATGCTCTACAGCCCATGTAACTGGACTGCACAGCCTGTAGCAGTTTACCATTGATAACATACTCCGGTAAAATGTCCCAAAGTTCCTTTCTTATAACCGTGTCAAATGCTCTCTCCAGATCTACAAAACTGCAGAAAACCCTCTGACCTAGAGCATCTGGCTCTTTGCCACAATGTTGCGCAGAGAGAACACTTGATCCATGCATCCCCTTCCACTCCTGAAACCTCCTTGTGTCTCACACAGCAAACCATCGGACACCATCCTCATTCTCCTTTCAATAATTTTACCGTACACTTTTGCTGCCAAACTGGTCAAGCTTATAGCTCTGTAATTTGCGCAGTCATAACGTGAACCCTTGTTTTTATACAAAGGCACGATGACTGCGCTATTCCAGTCCCCGGGAACCATTCCCGAGCTCCAACATAAATTGAGGAGCAACAGGAACGCCTCCCAGACACAGGAGCCACCAAGCTTGATCATCTCGGCAGACACCATATCAATACCCGCTGCCTTACCATTTTTCAAACTTTTTATCGCCCATTCAACTTCATCCATACTGATGCCATGGGAGGACGCCGGTGCTGAATGTTGATCTACTAAACCACATACGACACCTGCACCAACTCGAGTATCCGCATACATGTCGCCAAAATATTCATTCCATCGGCTTAACACGTCTTGTGTTTGTGTAAGAATGTCTCCACCTTTAGACCTTATTTTATTCACTCTGAAGGCTGACTAACCACCCCGAGACTTCTTCACCTCCCTCCAAAAGAGTTTGGTATTACCCTCAAAGTTTTTAGTCAGCCTATCTTCTGCGCTCATATTTGCTCTATCACGTTTCTCTTTCACTAAGGCCTTGGTGTCATTCTTACATTGCCGATACATTTCTTTGTTTTGTTCAGTCATACTGTCATTCAGATTCAAAGAAGAGACATAGTCCAGCTATGCTTTCTTCTTTTGCTCTACGGAAGCTGCCACTTCCGCGTCCCACCATGCATCATCATTTGTTTTTCTATGCTTCTTTGAGCTTCCACATACTTCTTTCGCTGTATCTACCATACTCTCTTTCAATATTCTCCAGCATTCTTCAATGTCTGATTGCGGCTGGCTTGCCATCGTCAGCCGTTCTCGGACACCCTCTGCATACTTTTCTCTTACACACTCTTCTTGCAACCTTTCAACCTTTATTTTTTCAAGCCCTCCGAAGTGGACACGCTCTCACCAGTGCCTCCACTTTCTGAACAAACCACTAAATCTCGCAATAACGAGATAGTGGTCTGTATCGATTGTGGGTCACCTGTAGACTCTTGCATCCAATATCTTGCTGCGGAGGCAACTGTCTACCAAAATCAAATCTATTATACTTTTCTGATCATTCCTTCTCCATGTACACATATGGATGTCCTTATGTTGGAAAAATATGTTTGACACAGTAAGGTTTCTCTCCATGTATACACCCGCTATGAGCCTACCTGCGTCATTCACTCTCTTATCACCAAATGGTCCAAGTACGTCCTCATAGTCGGGATGCTTGGTCCCCACCCATCCGTTCAAATCTCCGCATACAATCACGCGTTCACTGGTTTTTGCCATATCCAGAACTTCCCTAATATTATCCCAAAACTTCTCTAGGTCTGATGCCATCGAAGATTTTATGGGAGCATATGCTACAACCATGAATACCTTGGTGACACCTAGTTTTATATGGACCCAAAGAAGTCTGGGATCATACATTCCGTAATCCTTCACACCTGAGGCCAATTGAGAGGACAACAGCACTCCTACCCCCTGCTAGCTCGATCGCTCTGTGGTACACCAGACCACAGAGCCATCCCGCCACCAGGCAGATCGCAGGCGTCGCTACCCCTGGGGGTTTTTAACTGCTAAATAATAACAGTTTTTGCTTGCCTAACTATGCCTAAAACTTTTCGGAAGCAAAGGAGGGACTAAACAAAACATATAAATCATTTAAACATCATAAGAATTTTATTACTCAATAGCATAACAGAATAATACAATGTATTCAAAAAATGTTTGTGTAGATAACATGAAATGAAGCATGGATTCAATTCTTTTATCATCATCATCATCACATCATCATAGCCCATAATGCCCCACTGTTGGGCTCGGGCCTGTTCTGTAATGGAGTGAAATTAACCTACTATACTGCGCTGGTCAGACGTGTAGGTATAGAGTTTTGTTTCGAGTTTTCCTTCTCTCGCATAGATGTTATATGCATTTTATATCCCTTAGTTGTCTCCTATAATCACCCACGGGTAGAATATGGGGTGGTGAATGATATTCTTACTCCGTCACCAGAAGGAAAAAATCTTTCAATTCTTTCATTAATTTATAATTTTATTGTACAGAATAATGATGTAATGTATAATGGCCTCATATTCACAACTTTATTTTTATTAATAGATACATATTTTCTGAAAACGATAGATTTAGTCGGTAGGAACCTAGCATTCTCACTTTTGTATTGATTATCAAAATGACCGATATTTTCCTTTTAGTATTTTTGCAAAATATATTTAGATAGTTAAAAAAATAATTTATAAAAAATGAGAAAAATTATAAAATTTAAAAAAAGGAAAACCAAGGATGAAACGTAGCTTTCTGGATTAGATTGCTTGTTTTCTTAATTGTCCTATGCCTATTCTCAATGACAGTGTACAAAATAGCCTTCATATTCTAATAGTTTTCTATTAGAAAACACAGACAAAACAATTATTTCTATAAATGAAACCTAGAAGCTAGATCGATTTATCACCCTTAAAATCTCATTGCTAAATTTTATGGATATCGCTAGATGCTGTTGCTCAGATTCTGAAAATTTATAATATAAATATACAACTACAGATATGCAAAAATATACAAGAATCTGCTTGCTTAAAAATATTAGATAGATAGATTACGCGTTTATATTTTTCTACAGTATATCAATATTTTTATGGACTTTAAAAGTCCATAAAAATACTACAATCTATAAATACTACAATCGATTTCGTTAATATTAATATAGCTCTAGACATATTTTATCTGTTATTCGCAATATAAATTCATATTTCTTAAGAAAAACAGGTCTCATCGGTACCTATTAATTAATAGAAATTATTTCATTCAGTGAACTGTCAAAGGAAAATTCTTCAATAGTGCTGATCTTGTTCAATGTGTACTTTGTTTTCTAGCTGTACATACATATGTATATGAACATATTTGTAGGTATACTCTCTATAAGGGAAAATCTCGAGTATAAGATAACATAAAACAGAGACGTAGAATAACATGTCGTATTTACGAGGCTGTAATCGGTAAAGAATAGCAAGATTAAGTAAATTCGGGTCATTTTAGAGATGACTGACCCTCTGATGATTCACAGAGAAAGTATTTCGGTGTATAGATAAAAATGTGTCAGATCAATTCCAGAGATAGTATTTGTTAATAAAGTCTGAGACTTTCTGGCTATCAGAAAACATTTCTAGGTTGATAAACGAGTGGTTATGTGAAAAAAACAATCTGAAATTAATGTTGATAATATCTTTATTCTAAGACTAATCTGTTATAATTGTTGATGATATGTATTATATCATCAACAATTATTACAGATTAGTAAGCAGTTTTTAGTTAAAATTACAATAACAACATTAATTCTTTACTGTTGATTAAGTTAAAATAATAATTTTAGAAACTTTTTTATCCATAACGTCTAATATACAGCATTCCCAAGGCCTTCCTCTCCGTAATGAGAGGGAAATTGAACTAATATACCAAACTTGTAAGACGGGGTTACATAACTTTTCCCGTGTTCCCTTTTTGAGCAGAAAGAGGTGATCTTATAGAAGTTAGGTGAACACGAACAGTGCCGGACTAAATCAGTCCCTAACTGTGCTTGATAAGACGGGGTGGTGTCGATTTTCGACCTCATATAGTAACCATTACTGACTCTCTTCCACAAATGGAGGGAAATTGACTAACATCTTATATCACCCTGATAAAGTATATTGCTATTGAATTTTATTTCGAGTTTTACTTCTCTCGTATATATGTTATATGCATATTGTTCCTTAGTTATCTTTTACGATATCCACGGACATGATAGGAGGTGGTAAATTTTATTCCTACTCCATCACCACAAGGATATTTTCGGCATATTATAAAATTATTTAATATTCTCTACAGGGTTATTCAATGGTCACATCCAGCCTGCAATACTGTAATGTTATGTGGATGCTGTGTCTGTCTAAGTGCTGCAATCGCTCTTGGTCTGGATGGAAGATGGGTTTTAGAACAACATTTTTCTGGATTATGTGCAGCCAGGGCATGGTTATTAGCTATTGGATTTTCTATGGCTTATGGAGCATTGTTCACTAAAGTTTGGCGTGTCCATCGACATACTACTCAGCCAAAAGCAGAGACTAAGGTAAGGAAACTCACACACATAAATCATCTAAATTGGCATTATTAGTAAACAAAGTATTTTATCACTAATTGCCTTATTTATATAGTAACTATTTAAAAAATACTTCTTTTAAATAGTTAAAATATATTATTATAACTATTTAAAAGATATAATAACATATTTTGTTGTTGTAATATATCACACGCTATACATTTAGTAACTATTCAAAAGATATATTAACAATGTTTTATTTTATTTTAAGAGAGCGAGTAGGTATGAAAGAGAGTATTGGTGTAAAGATGCGAAAGGGAATGCTCCGATGGTTCAGACATGTGGGAAGAATGCCGAACGAACGTCTGGTTAAGAAGATATACAATGCGAAAGTGGAAGGATAGGATGAAGGGTAGGTACCGGGGGAGACCGAGACTAACCTACCTAGACCAGATCGGTCATGTACTGAAGGAAGGTGGAGTCAAGAGTCTCCGAAACCGGCGAGCGTGTATGAAGAGAATTATGAATGTTGTGGAAGCGAGTGAAGTATGCAAAGATAGAGTTCTCTGGCACTCTGTTCTCTCTGCCTGCCCTGCAAGGGATATGGCGTGATGATATGTATGTATGTAACAATGTTTTATTCTTTTAATATACCACGCGCAATCTACGTACATTTAGTAGCTATTTAAAATATATTTTATTCTTGTAATATATCACACGCAATCTACGTACATTTAGTAACTATTTACAATATATTATAACATATTTTATTCTTGTAATATATCACACGCAATCTACATACATTTAGTAACTATTTAAAAGATATAACATATTTTATTCTTGTAATATATCACGCGCAATCTACGTATATTTAGTAACTATTTAAAATATATAATAACATATATTTTTCTTGTAATATATCACACGTAATCTACATACATTTGGTAACTATTTAAAAAATATAACATATTTAATTCTTGTAATATATCACGCGCAATCTACGTACATTTAGTAACTATTTAAGATATATAATAACATATTTTATTCTTGTAATATATCACAGTAATCTACATACATTTAGTAAGAAATTATTCATATAATATACCTATAAATTTAAAATATACACTAACTCTGAATAACAGTGACATGAATTCTATTTAGATCCCAAAAGTTTTTAGCACATTCATCCAATAAAAGTTGGCTACTGGTAGGCATAAATGTTAATATATGTCCTTACAATTGTAACACAACAACATAATTCAAATTAGATCGTCTCATGTCACTTTACATATTGAATATCTGCGTTTTTGTTACCTCACTTCATTGTGAATCTTGAAGTTTTCCTTTAAGACTTATTGAGATCACATCCAAAGAGCTCTCGTAACGAAATAGGAAACGAAAGCTTTTTGAAATATCAGGCTTTTATTTCCTTTAACACGCCTTTGCGCTGCCTTATTTAAATATATTGTTGACTTCTGAATTCACTTTATTTAAGTTAAGTGAAAGTATCATGGTCGACGATGGTTTTCTTGTAATTTACATTTAAAAGAAATGGACATTCACAGAAATTCAATAATTGAAAAGCCGCTTTACTATTTAATATATCTTTGTTGTTAAATTCATCGCTTAAAAAAATTCGATACGATTAAAAACAAATTAATATCAAAACTTTATAAAATTACAATTGTTTTATCTTACAAAATAAAATCAGATCCATAGCATTCGGATATACACTCATTTGCAAAAAAAACGGGCACCTAAGCAATGAACCATTTCAAATGTTAATATTTCTTTGTTTGATAATTATAGGTAGTTTTATCCACACAATTTGGTAAATTAATAAGAAAATAATCGTTTTCATCAGTATTTCATAAAATTTAGATACAATTTATGGGAAATAATGCTAAACCTCGCTAGTAGTGTATATTCGCTAGTAGTGCATATGCTCATGAAGTAAAAATAAAAAAGTTTTTTTGTTTGTTTTTCTTTAATAAAGTAAAAGCAGATAAATGTTTAGTATCGAGTGTGACCCCCTCTAGCTAAAATCACAGCTTGAATTCGTCTGGGCATGCTAGCGAGTATATCCCGGATACTTGCTTGCGGAATACGTTCCCACTCCGCAGTAATCACATTCTTCAGCTCTCTGATGGTCTGCGGAGCCGGGTGTACTGATCTCACACGCCGTTTCAGAACGTCCCAGACATGCTCTATGGGATTGAGGTCGGGACTTCGAGCTGGCCAATCCAAACGACGAATGCCGACCTCTTGCACATACGCATTAACATCGCGGGATCGGTGGGCGCGAGCATTGTCGTCCATAAAAATCGAGTCTTCACCTAGAGCGGCCAATGCGGGTTGTGCATGAGAAATTAGAACTTCCGTTATGTATCGATGCCCAGTCAGTGAGCCGTTTTCAATGAAGACTAACTCTGTACGATCCATTGAATTTATTCCTGCCCAAAACATAACAGAGCCCCCACCATAAGGTGTGATTTCTTCGAAACATGCCTCTGCAAAGCGTTCTCCTTGTCTTCTTAGCACTCGCCGACGTCGATCTTCACCGAACAGAGATATCCTGGCTTCATCAGAGAACAAAACCCTATTCCAATCGTCTTGAGTCCATGATTCACAATTTCTAGCGAACCTAAGCCTGTGAACTCTGTGCTCACGGAGTAATTTGGGGCCGCGGGCCGGGCGGTGACTGCGTATATTGGCAGCGAGAAGCCTCCTCCTGACCGTCCATAGACTAATATGCACATTTCTTACTTCTTGGAGGTTGTTCTTAAGATCCACATACGAAGATTTGCGATTTCTCAATGCGCGACTCACAAGAAAACGATCATCCCGTGGTTGGGTACATGGTTTTCTTCCAGAACCAGGCCTTCTCTCGACGGAACCAGTCTCCTGATATCGCTGCCAGGTCCTTTGGACTGTCGAGCGACTAACATTTAGCCTCCTAGCCACGAAACATTGGCTGCAACCCTCTTCAAGCAGCGCGATAATTTTGGTAGCTTTTACCACTTTATCTACCATTTTTGATACAGCCAAACAGCATTAAATAAAGCTTTGACAGTCAAGGATATGAAATTAATCGATAAAAATTGAATAAAAGTTATGAAAGTCGATGTTAACTTCTGGAACTTCGCGCCAAAAATGTAGGATAAAAAGGGGTTTTCTGTAAAAATGAACATCAAATGAAAAATTGAATTTAGAACGTACTTTTTTAAATACCACAGCATTTTTAAAACCGGCCAGTAACGTGTACAAACGATTGAAACCTTTTTGGTATTGTATCTTTTTAAATATGAATGAAAATCAAAACCGCCCGTTTTTTTTGCAAATGAGTTTATATTCGTCCATTATTATAACGACACTGCCGTGCTTTGCTTATCAGTTTGAATAACATGATATTTTAGCAATGCAAGTCAATAATACTAGATTGATATTTCTTGTAATACCTTGGTATTCTCTAAAGAAAAGCCTTCAGAGAAATGTATATTAATAAGTAAAATCTTACAGAAAAAACGTATCCATGGCTGGAAATTGTATACAATGGTGGGAGGTCTATTAGTAGTGGACGTAGCTCTTCTTACTGCTTGGCAACTAAGAGACCCACTAAAGAGAAGTATAGAAACATTTCCCTTGGAAGCACCCAGGCATCACGATGACGATGTGCATATTAAGCCGCAGTTGGAGCACTGCGCTAGTAACCATAATACTATTTGGCTTGGTAAGTAATATAACATAACTGTATTTTTTTATATATTATAATTAAAAATTAATGTAAGAGTTTGCCCTTTATTACATGGTAACAAAATTAAGGACCAGATTATCGTGTCCATGACCTATCCAGAATGACAAATCGAACATTATGTGCCGTCTGCATTCAACGTTTAGCTGCGACTTTAATTTATTTATCGGGACAATTAAGAGTTATATATTATAAAAAGTATTTTTAAGGAGTACCTTATTGTAAAAATAAACGTATAACCGATACCCAATTAATCTGAAATAATATAATTTAATACAATGCGATTCGTAGAAATAAAACTAATAAAATAAAATTTGGGATTTTTATTAATCCATGAAGAAAGTAGCTATTGAAATCGAAAATAAGATTTTCGATTAGATGATGGCTAAACAAAAAACGTCGTTATCCATAGGGTTTACGACATATTTTGTTTAGTTTTGGATTTTTCACGTCATTCGAACAATCTTTACAGGACCTTTCTTAGCGATTTAAAATCAAAACAATATAATAATCTGACACACTAAAAGAACAATAAAATACTAAACCATAATTTCTAGCTTAACTAACTAAGTTATAAATTTATTCTGTCAAATTATTTTAAAGAAAAATAAAGCTTTATTTTTATAAGACACTTTTTTTTACAAAATAAAGCGAAAATACTCACATACCTACGTATCTGTCTTATGATGCAGATTATCTTAACCACACATCAAAACACAGTACATACTTCATGATTTAAACAGCACCAGAGACAAAAAAAAATATGTGATGAGCTTTACACGAATCACTTACTCTGGAATATTTAAACAAGAGCCTCTTAAGGAAGCGCCAATTTCATACACGAATACTTAGCGAAAATACCACGTTGACGCATAATTTGTCATCTTTCATTTTCAAGCTTATATTTACTTTTCAAGTTAAACTTTTTTAATAAAAAGTCAATCATTATTGTGGCAGAATAGTATTACTTGTAAGTCATTAAGTAGACAGAATTTACACATTGATCGTCGAATATATCAAAAGATGGCGTAGTGGTTACCTTCCATGCCAGTTCCGTAGGTTCGATTACTATGCAGGATAATACATTTTGCGAGCCACAAACTATTATTCTGAGTCTGGGTATAATTTGTGCTGCGTTAATTATCTATCTGTAACATATCTGTCTGTCTTATATAAAAACGTGTAACCCTGTCTGTCTATTTTATAAAAAAAATGAAAAAGAAACTAAATAGCATTGTTAAATATCATAAGTTCCGTCGAATGGCAGAATAAGAACGTAATTAGTAGTCGGATAAGAATACTGGTTAGTTGGTCAATATCGTAGGCTTAGTGTCATAACTAGACCCTCGGTCATCAAGTACCGGGCTCAATTTCTCACTAAAGCAAAGAGAATTATTGGATTTTCCTAAAAGAAAATCTCAGTAATAGCTCTAGAGGGCTACTTTTGATACTCGAAAGATCAGAATTGCGATCGAGTTCATTCAGTTTGTTACTCTTTAAGGCAATAGTATTTTTAAAGATATCTCCACCCAAACTCAAAACAACAGTTTATGGTTTACAAAAATTGTCCTACGTGGGAAAGCCACGACAGTATCGTGGGACACGGTAGGCTAATATCTTAACCACTATGCCTCATGTGCAGTCAACTAAATTGAACAATAGGCATTTGACCTCAAACCCAAAATATCGAGTATGAAGTTATCTTACTGGTCTAGAGTTGTGCCTATTATCAGTATACTCGAATAAACATAGCGAAATATGGATTTGCTATACCGCTTGGAGGATAATGGAGTTTTAATTAGAAATTAAAACGTTCTACCTTAACGCAATCAGCAATTAATATAAAAGATGAGCTCTAATATGAACTAATTTAAAGTGCCATAAACAGTAAATTACATTAAATAAATCTTCCAAGTCCAGCGCGACTCATTTGCGATGGTAACTAACTTGGAAAATTGAAAAGTTTTCTTACGTCGTTAATAACAGATGTTTCCTTAGTTATATCGTTTACGGTTTTGTTTACGTTAGTTATTTTATCATACTTAATACATACTCATGATCAAGTTTAACAAAGGATCTCAATAGAGAGAAACTTTCTCGTATATATTTAAGAATTTTCAAGAATAGACTATTCAATATGTAATACAACAAAATGACTATAAAACAAAGAGATACAATTTATTAGAAACCTTAGCATAGTAATTTAGTCCAATGTTTTATCGCTGATCTCGCTGGCGTTTGCCGCTGAAGAAGTTGTCAATAGCAAGCATGAATAATTAAGATTAAACTGGTAAACATTAATGTTTAAATCGTTCTTATAACCTAAAACAAAATTATATAGCGATATATAGATATATAATACATATCATCATCATTTTCCTGATCTTATCACAATTACTTGGGATAGACGCAATATGTACTCTGCTTCCATCGTACATATTTCAAAAGTTATTGGCAATAATTTTATGAGCGACCGCCTGCCAGACGTCAACTCTCCTTGAGAATGTAATTGTTGACCAGCATCAGGTGTAATTGGCCCAGGTCGATGTAAAGCTCTTAGTCGTCTTTTACAACATTCACAAGCAATGTAAATTAAAGTAAAGTTGGTAGTATTCTTAGTAGCTGCCACACAGCTACATCACTAGTTAAAAATGAAAAAAAAAGGAGTAAACTTAAATTTCATGTAATTTTGATTGTTCTAGGTGTGATGTACGGATATAAAGGCTTAGTATTGGTGTTCGGTTTGTTCCTGGCATATGAGACAAGGTCGGTGAAGGTCCGACAAATTAACGATTCAAGATACGTTGGTATGAGCATCTACAACGTGGTTGTGTTATGTTTGATAACAGCACCGATCACATTAGTGATCATGAGCCAACAGGATGCCTCCTTCGCTTTTGTCTCTTTAGCTATTGTCTTTTGCTGTTTTCTCAGCATGGCACTGATATTTATTCCTAAGGTGAGTTTTTATTTATTATTTTCTTCTACTTTAATTATCTGGCACTATTGGATGTCATATAGCCATGAAAAATATAAAGCAATTAGCGTAATGTATCTAAAAATTGTAGATAAAATTTTATTTCGAGTTTTCCTTGCGTCTCTTAATTATGAGCCACTGATAATGGAAAATAATGTTTTGTATTCTTAGTTCATATTCTCATTATATAGATTATTATCATCAATAAGTCTTTTAATCCATTTAATGTATTGACCACGAGTCTCCTTTGAAATTAAAGATATAATATAACAAAGTATTTTATTTATCTGATCACGGAAATTCGATATGGATACTTACTTAATATTATAAATTCCCTATCCGATATCTTATATCCAATTTATTAAGAACTACCAACAAGTTCAATTTATCCGTTGCCTTGATGTTCAAGCCCGTTATAAATATAATGTATTCTGACAGTAAAAGGATAAAGTTTCTTATATTATCCCTAAAGACGCGTAGTTCTTAATAAAGAATATTATATATTAATAGATAATGAACTGTACTAATAAAATGGATTCTTGTAATTAAAAGACTTACTATAGATAGATGTGTTGATATTTGTGGCTTTTATTTCACAATTAAGTGGTAATATAGGGCAGCTTAGCCAATGAATAACTACTTTCGGTAGGCAATCCGCCAACTAGGGTGCTCTGTTTTAATGCGCAAAACTAAAACTTATCATTTACCGGCTGTGTATTCACACTCTTGTACCTAAATGCGGGGAAATGCCTGCCACCCGGCAGGCATTCCCTGATTATTCTACCAGCAACTTTAAGGTGACATCGGGTGCCAATGATGAATCAAGCAACGTGATGGTAGGAAGGTTAGATATATGATCCGTGTGGTGACGGAGTAAGAATACAAATCACCACCCCATTTCATATCCATGGGTGATTGTAAGAGACGACTAAGGGACATAAAACGCATATAATATCAATGCGAGAGAAGGAAAACTTGAAACAAAACTCTATACCAACACGTCTGACCAGCGTGGTATACTAGGTCCATTACCGACCTATTGTGGAGGAGGCTCGAGCCCAACAGTGCGACGTATATAAGCTGATGAAGATAAAGAAGAAGATGGTTATAGTTCGATGTATGAAATAATTCTAAATTATCTAGATTTTCATAAACCTATGTTTGTACCTCTTAACTTACCGCTTAACTTTTCATGGACGAATGAATGTGGCTGTAAAAATCAAAAATCAAGCTAAAAAGTCATTGTAATTAGAAAAACCATAAAGAGTTTTATATTACCATACAAAACTGAACAACACTAGTTTGAACCCTAATTCGATTAAATTGAAATGCGTTGCGTTTTATACTCTGTATGAGCAGTAACTATAAACAACAATAAACGCGTCACAATATAGAATAATATTAGTATGACATTATTAACGGAATGATCAGCAAAATACTTATATAAAAAAAGATACCACTAGTATGATTATAAAGAACAAATTAATTCATGTTTTTAGCATAAACCTCCGAAGTTCTGTTGCCCTGAAATAAACGAAACCCACCTCGAGGATACTTTCACATCATTTAACATGATAATCGATATTAAGTCCTACCCGCATGGAAAATGTCTTCATACATTATTAATGTATAAAGAGAATTTATAAGACAACTTTTTTTATCTTTCATAAGACGACAGGCATTAGTAAACCATATTCAGATAAAATACATAGCAGAAGTACATATAGTGCCAAATACATGTGTCCTCTACTTAGCTTGAATAAATTATTTACATATTTATTATTATCATGAACCCTACGTGTTTATTTTAATTAACTGTATGTTTTATTTATAAAAACCCGATTAGGAAGCGAAAAATGATGTAACAAGTAGCATTCCACACCTATTGGGAATCCGTCCCAATCGTGCTGCCACTTACACCACTGTGAACTACTGTAGGACATTCAAATCTCGCTTCATGTTATATTTACGTCTTTTAAGGAGACGTGCGCCATCTATCCGATGTTTACAGATTGTATGGGCTTAACACTTCAAACTTTTGTAGTTAGAATTGTATTAAAAGATGAAACAACCTTGTTATTCAAATTACCATCGTTCGAATCCCACTTGTGACATCATTTTTCACTTCCAAATCGAATTTTTATAAATAATTAAGCATATTAAATGCTAAATTTCAGTAATTTGTATATTTTATTTTAAAACAATATCTACTAATACTTCAATTATAATTGTATGAAAATTTGTTATTATAACTGTTGTTATGACAGCAGCAAGTATTTCGATACTTATTAAACAATGACCCATGATTATCACCGATTTTTGATTTATTAGCCTGAATGATACTACTACTACTCGCATATATTTAATATCTATCTCGATAAATATAGTATTTAATAGAAAAGGTTTTTCTTAACCATCTTGATATTTTATGAAATTAAGGCGAATGTTAAATAGTATCTAAATGTATAAAGATATAAACACTTATAAATAATTACATGTTTAAAAAAATATTATGCCGAACGAAAGTCTGGTTAAGAAGATACACAATGCGAAAGTGGAAGGATGTAGGTATCGAGGGAGACCGAGACTAACTTACCTAGACCAGATTGATCACGTACTGATGGAATGTGGAGTCAAAAGTCTCCGAAACCGGCGAGCGTGTATGAATAAAATTATGAAGGTTGAGGAAGCGAGTGAAGTGTGCAAGGATAGAGTTCTCTGGCACTTTGTTTTCTCTGCCTACCCTGCAAAGGATATGGCATGATGATATGTATGTAAAAAATTAAAAATCTTTATTTAAAGAATATTTAATGTACTAAACTTTATTATTATGTAAGATTGATTGATGAGTATACGGCACAAGGCATTACGAGATTCGGTTTAACTAGCTCAATAATAATCGCATTCATGTTGTTAGGATATACGTACTTTTATTTTTAAGTAGATAATAAATATTTTATTACTATGGTTTTCAAATTTCATTGCATGCATCTCGGTACTATACATATAATATTTATATGTTTAGGTCTTAAATGGATGATAAAAGTTTTATTACTATCGTTTTAAAATTCATTAAAGTCATAGAAAGCTTTACAGATTTTGATAGAAAGATTATTTAACATAAAGTATAGTCCCAAGTCTGTATTAACATATATACATATCATCACGCCATATCCCTTGCAGGGTAGGCAGAGACAACAGAGTGCCAGAGAACTCTGTCCTTGCATACTTTACTCGCTTCCTCAACATTTATAATTCTCTTCATACACGCTCTCCGGTTTCGGAGACTCTTGACTCCACCTTCCATCAGTACGTGACCAATCTGGTCGAAGTAGGTTAGTCTCGGTCTCTCCCGGTACCTACATCCTTCCACTTTTGCATTTTATATCTTCTTAACCAGACGTCCGTTCGGCATTCTTTCCACATGTCCGAACCATCGAAGCATTCAGTCTGTATTTCATAAGTATTTGTATATTACAATGTATTATAAGTTGTTAAATATATATTTGCATATAATCTATGTTAATATTGTAAACTAAAGAGGCTGTTTTCCTTTGTTTGTTTGTACGCGCTAATCTCAAGAACTATCAATTGCATTCTCAAAAATCTTTTTGAATTAGATAGCGTAGATATCAAGAAAGGTTCGCAGTATAGCGCTATAACAAGTATGTGTGGAGTCATCATTATCATCATCTCAGCTCATAAATGTCCCACTGTTGGGATCGAGCCTCCTCCATAATGGGAGGGATATGATGACCTACTATATCACGCTGGTCAGACGTGTTGGTATAGCGTTTTGTTTCGAATTTCCTTCTCTTACATAGATGCTATGTGCATTTTTTATCTCATAGTCGTCTCTTACAATCATCCACGGGTAAGATAGGGGATGGTGAATTGTATTCTTACTCCGTCACCACAAGGAAAATGTGTGGAGAAGAGTCTTTAAATATTAGCATATCAGTTAAAATCTAGTAAGAATGGCCGTCTATTTTATTACTATTAAGACGGACCACTTGGATTTTCAAATAAAATAATATCATTTTACATACATAAAAAGCTATAGAGCAAAATTTTTGGCGCAGTTGATGTTACTTATATTCATATTTTAATTTAATTATTATGCTGTTTTGTTAAGAGTATCGTAAGAGACGACTAAAAGAATAAGGCAGATAACATTACTGAAACAATAGGAATACTCAAAATTTAAACCTTTGCCAACCTGTCTGATCAGCGAACTTATAATAGAATAATTCTTAGCTAATATAGGGAGTCTTAGTAATTATTGTCCCAACATTACTGTATGGAACTGTACTGTAGTTGGGTATGCAGAAAAGAGTATGAAAGCAAAATTAATGCGGTCGAAATGCGATCTCTACGGAAAATCTGTGGAGTTAGGCTGACCGATCGCATTCGTAACGACGACGTAAGAAAGCGAGTAGGTATGAAAGAGAGTATTGGTGTAAAGATCCGAAAGGGAATGCTGCGATGGTTCGGACATGTGGAAAGAATGCCGAACGAACGTCTAGTTAAGAAGATATACAATGCGAAAGTGAAAGGATGTAGGTACCGGGGGAGACCGAGACTAATCTACCTGTACCAGATCGGTCATGTACTGAAGGAAGGTGGAGTCAAGAGCCTCCAAAACCGGCGAGCGTGTATGAAGAGAATTATGAATGTTGAGGAAGCGAGTGAAGTATACAAGGATAGAGTTCTCTGGCACTCTGTTCTCTCAGCCTACCCTGCAAGGGACATGGCGTGATTGTATGTATGTAATATAGGGAGGCTATTATCCAATAAGCCGAGATATATATAAATATATATATATATATATATATATATATATATATATCTATATATATAGATATATATATATATATATATATATATATCAGCTATCAAGAAATCTAGGCATATTATACTTTCGTTTTATAGCTTTAAGCTTTATTAGAAGGGCCATTTTGTTGCATGCATTTTCAATGCCGACAAAACGATTACATCCATTTGTAAAAGCAATTAAATTTATTATTATTCAAGATAAATATAAGTAGACCACGAAAATATAAATACTTGCCAAAATTTCGCACACTACAATAGTTAATACAATGTGTAAATGAGACCCAAGACGCAATACCGAGCCGACACAAGTCGCCGAATCGAGATAACTCCACTTTATCGCCCC
The DNA here is from genome assembly GCA_905163515.2 of Lymantria monacha. Classification (NCBI taxonomy): domain Eukaryota; kingdom Metazoa; phylum Arthropoda; class Insecta; order Lepidoptera; family Erebidae; genus Lymantria; species Lymantria monacha. Next base: position 25,119,330 of record LR991082.1, read on the forward strand.
TACAACGTTACCAGATAAGATTCGTAAGATCATTTGTCTCTTTTAATTCCATTCAGCGATTTAGTAGCATGGTTGTAATTTGGATTTTTTTTAGACTGATAATACTTGATACTAAGTCATTCAAGCTTTACGAATACACCACAGCTATTCATTTACAAACAAGATTATATGACCGTATCGTTAATCAAGTTTTTGACTTAGGCAAATAAAAGAAGAGAACGTGCCTTTTGAGATAAAGGCTTAAAAGAAAAAGATTGAAATTTAAAAATAATTATTAACAGATAACTGTTTGTAGCTTCCTAGCTAATTATACTTTGTAGCTATATCTATGAATTATTTTGGAACGGGTATGAGACATATTAATTCTAATTCTTTCTATATAACATTGATTTTTTGCAGATCAACCTACTTATCGTTCATGAATATTATTATAAGTGTATTTTTTAATTTATAACAGGCAAGCAAAAGTTCGGGTAGAATAATGACTGTTTTGTTTGCTAATTCTAATAAACAATTTAATTGTGACAGGTAATCGAAGTAATTCGTCACCCCACGGAACGTGTGGAAAGCGGGCGTGGATCTGGATCTGGCTCCGCTCCCGCTGATGAGGAACGCTACCGGGAACTAGTAAAAGAAAATGAAGAACTACAGAAACTTATAGCACAGGTATTTTATTGTTTTTAAAGAGAAAATTTCGCATTAAGACGTAAATATTTGTATCACATACAACTAATTATTACAAATCATACCTAGATTTAAAACACTTATTAAATACGACACAAATTGTTCGATAAATTCATACTTATAATTAATTCTGTTATTTTTAATTATATTTGATGTCTATTTGTTACGTCATTGCTTATAAAGCTGCATTAAGGTACACTGCGTATTTAATTAATTGAATATAGCGTGCTTTAATTAATTTAATATATGTATTTTTTTTTTCATAATCTACCGCATTTAAGATATTTCGAGTAATACTAAAAATGGATTTGAAAGTTATAACAGGACCTCTTTCGTTTCCTTGTAAACAATCTTGCTAAATCAATCTCAATAAATGTCGTGTTTGAATATTAAAATATAATACTTTCTATTATAATGACAATACTCTTTGAGAATCATTCATGTATATTTAAAGAAGTAATTAAGTTACAATTAAGAAAGAGTCACCATGATCATTCTGATCTTATCCTAATCATTGGTTGACGCAATATATACTCCTCTTCGAGCACACATATTGCAAAAGTTTTGATAGTAATTTTGATTGAGACCGACAGCCTAACTCACGTCAAACTTCCTTGGAAATGTTGACCAAACGTCATCAGATTAAATTGGCCCAAGTCGATTTAAAGCTCTTAGTTCTCTTTTACAACATCAACTAACAATGTTAATGTTGGTATTATTCATAACTTCCAATATACAAGAACAGGAACACTCAAGAAAGTACACAAAACTTTAATATATTTTTATATTAATATAAATTGTAATTATTAATAATAAGCTAACTTTAATACGTCTTCTATCAACTTCATAAAAGTAATCCTATATTATAATATGTTAAACTATTATCTATATATAAGAGATTTCCACCTATGTATTGACTCATCACGATATCTCTGGAACCATAATTCCTACAGACTTTAAATTTGGTAGGAATATTCCTTTCGCCGAGTAGAGGTCAGCTAAGAACGGATTTTACGAAATTCTACTCGCAAGGGGGGTTGCTCGGATGTAAAACTAACATTTTTTAAATATAGCTCCTACAGACTTGAATTTAGGTAGACATATTTGTGTAACCGAAGCGAAGCGAGGGCGGGCCGCGAGTAGTTATATAAAGTTAAAGCTTTTTTTAAAGATGGCGAATTCTGACGCTTACAAACTATTCCTTTGGCGTTACTACTGTAGCATAAATATTAATAAATTTTTATTTTTACACTAAATTACCTAATAATATTTATAATAATAAAAATATTTATATTTAGTTCACATAATATATAACGAGAACAATTCTTAGACATCATAGAGAGAGCCGGAAGCCCAATTGGGTGTGTTTGGGGTTCATATTGGTAAACAACAGCCTAGCTTTACCCTTGATATTACTCAAAGTTCCATAAGCGGCAATAATACTTACCATCAGGTGTGCTGCGTGCTCGTTTGCCGCCATAAGCAAAAAAAAGTCATCAGCATCCTACTCTCTTTACTCTAATCACTAAATTGAGGTCGAGTCCCCTTCTACCATATGATCCTATAAAATATCATCTCTGTGTAAATAAAAAAATAAAAATAAAATTTCTCTCTCTCTTTATCTATCATATCTCTACCAGTATATCCACGCATCATATTTAAAGTAGACCATTCACAATTTTTTTAGTCTTCTCTTACCGCTAAAACCTTCAACATTCATACTTAAGACTTTCCTAATAATATTATTTTCATCCCGCCTAATCATATGCTTATACCACGTCAAGCGTTTACTCTTATAAAACAATTCTTAGACATAACAGAAAAATAAATAGCATTATTTTTACAAATATAGATCATGAAGATAATAATATGTTATGTTATGTTATTCCATCTTCATTAAGAAAACAGAGATCACTAACATTGGCGGATTATCGCATTCACCCTGAAGCTAATTTTATGTTTATTGAAAATTTAATATTAATAAATTTATTGGAAGTTAATAATTCTTATCAGTGAGGAAACAGAGATATTATGTCTGCCATAACATATTTATATGTTATGGCAGATATAATAATAATATCTCTAGTTTATAAATTAATATTGCCTCATCATATAATATTTGGATCGGGTAAAAGCTATTACAATATTATGTGCCCCTCGTATAATTATAAGCTATGCCTATGCTTATAATCATCAACACATTTAGTTTTTGATGTGTAATGCCTAACGATGTTTTTTTGGACTGACATAAAATCGTCATTCGCGTCTAATTAACTCTTACTTAATTTAATATTAACCAATAATAACTAATATTTCTTCTGAAATAAAACTCTATGTGACCTTAGACTTATCAAATGGTCTATCGTGTATGGACGTTACTAATAAAATCCATATTGCTCATGACATATCTGTTCAAAACTCACCGCTGTCGTTTCATATATATATATATATATATATATATATATACACGAGTATATATAGTATGGTTTTAGAACAGTTTCTCTATGGTACGTCAAGCGTTACTTTTTTTAAGTATATATATGTATAATAAATTATCCACGTGGTCATGGAGTAAGAATTACAATTCACCACCCCCTATCTTACCCGTGGGTGATCGTAAAAGACGACTAAGGGATTAAAATGCATATAACATTTATGCAAGAGAAGGAAAACTCGAAACAAAACCCTATACCAACACATTCGACCAGCGTGGTATAGTAGGTTAATTTCCCTCCCATTACGTAGGAGGTGAGCCCAACAGTGGGACATTTATGGACTGTGATGATGATGATGAAATATTTTAACAGTGTTTTTGAAGGACGTAACTTTCAACATTATATTCACTGCACAGTTGACATAGTGGTTGAATCGGTCTACAGTATCAGGTCTCAGTCTCAGTCTATCAGGAATTGTCTTTTGAAAAAAAAATATATCATTCATCTAAACAAAAATAATATTGCTAGAGAATAGAAAATTGAATATCAAACTCCATATTCATCATTCTCCTACTCTTATTCCAATTGCTTGGGGTCAATGACAATGTGTACCTAGTCTTCTTTCATAGTACATATTGTATAAGTGATTGGCAATAGTTTTATGACCGGCCGCCTGCCAGACGTCAAGCCCCCTTGGGAATGTAATTGTTGAATAAACGGCATCAGATGGAGTCTGCCCAGGTCGTTATATGGCTTTTAGTCGTCTTTTACGACATCCACGAACAAAGTAAGGCTTGGTAGTATTCGTAACCACACAGCATGCATATTTTAAAAGTCAAGAACAGAAAATAAATAAATGTAGAGATATAACAATTGTCTAGCATAACGATTCCATTAAATGAGCAGCAAAATGTAAACTCGGCACTATTTGTACTTTGAAATATTAACCAGTGTCTTTGTAATAAATCGTTGCTAAGATATTATAGTGCTGCAATTAATTTTCGCCTTGGTTTACCAAAGTAATCGAATTATTACGAACAATTTAATGAAAATGAAACTTGATTATTCAGAAGACAATATTGAACACGAGGGGTATCAAAGTGAATAGAATATTATAGATCTTGACACATACTCACAAACTATTAATCTACCTTCTTACTATGATATGGATATATAATTCATTTAACTTGAGTGCTGTTGTGTATTAGTGTGAACCAATTTCACAAGGGCGAGTCAGGTTGTGTTTATGTGGAGACCAATCGTTTAACAGTTTAATTGGTTCAGATATATACGAGTATATAGGTTTATATATATTATATGCAAATTAGCTAAATATATTTTAATATTAAGATCTCTGTATATACACGTCTTTTGAGATCTTCCGTGACGTGGGTTCCTTCTGTAGTCAAAATGACGCACAGTATGTGTGATGGAACTTAAAATAAAACTACTTTTACGGATTCTATCGCGTTTGTTATTGATTTTTTTTTTTAATTACTATGGTATAGTCCACGACCGTAGAGGGTCAACATGAGAACATAATAAGTCTTCATGATGATATTGTCATGGTCTTATTTATTATGTCATATTATGTCATGATGACATATTATTGGAAGTAGGGGAGGCTGGTGCTTCTGCCGAAGCCCGGACGGTCTCCAGAGTCGGCCTCGGCCTACAGACCTATCGTACTGCTCGACGATGCGGGCAAGCTACTGGAAAGGGTGCTGGCTGCCCACATCGAGCGGCACCTCGTCGACACGGGGCCCGAGCTGTCGGACGCCCAGTTTGGGTTTAGGAGGGGTCGTTCGACGATCGCGGCTCTGTTGCGCCTGAGGGCCGTGGCGACTGAGGCCGTCACCAGCGGTGGAGTGCTGTTGGTGGTGTCCCTAGACATCGACAACGCATTCAATAGTCTGAAATTTAGCTACGTCAGGGAGACGCTCCGATACCACGGGGTGCCAGTTTACCTGAGGCGGCTAGTGGCACACTATTTGGAGGGGCGCAGCGTCCTCTACACCAACTGAGTAGGGGACGTTGTGCGAACGCCCATGACGTGCGGTGTCCCGGGTCAGGCGTCGGTTCTCGGACACACCCTGTGGAACATCGGCTACGACTGAGCGTTGAGGAAGAGCCTCCCGCCCGGGCTGGGCTTGATCTAATACGCCGACGATACGCTCGTCATAGCCCGTGGTGGGACGCTGGAGGAGGCGGCAAGCCTGGTGACTCTTGGCACCGAGGAAATCGTCAGGCGGATGAAGGGGCTAGGGTTGAGGGTGGCCCTGGACAAGACGGGACGGGGACGTCGGTCGAGGACAGGGTACTCCGCAAGGGTATTCCGTCGGGCCGACCACTGACGTCAAGTCACTCTGCTGCGGTGGTCGGCCCAACGACGAAGGCGACGTCACGGGTGGGTTACGCGTGCTTACGACCCTCTGTCGCACCGGACGGAGTTGTGCGAGGATTGCGCCGACCCACCCTAAATTTTAAAAAAAATATTACATATTATGTCATGGTCTTCCCGTAACCATGATCACTGTAAAGTGTTCAAAACGTCGGGCAATTAAAAATCAAATACAAACGCGATGAAATCCCTAAAAGTAGTTTTATTTCAAATGTATAATACTTGCATAAATATCAGTAACCATTATGTGATGGAATTATTCCTTAAATACATTAGTTTAGATATACCTACTAATGTTATCAAAATAGAGACCGAATTTTGTATAATCTTCGGCATTACTGCATTTAACACGTTCGATGCGGGAAAACACACATGTTGGAACACAACATGTGTGTTTTCCCGCATCGAACGTGAAGAAAAGAAAAATAATTTGAAAGGTAAATTATCTCGTATGGAGATAGTTTATATATTATATTTTTTTTTTTTTTTTGGGGGGTGGGCTACGGTCGGCGCACTCCTCGCACCACTCCGTCCGGGGTGACAGAGGGGCGTAAGCGCGCACACCCGTAACCCACCCGTGACGTCGCCTTCGTCGTTGGGCCGACCACCGGAGCAGAGTGACTTGACGTCAGTGGTCGGCCCGACGGAATACCCCTGAGGAGTACCCTCTCCTCGACCGACATCCCCCCCTCGGGTAGGATGTCGGTCTTTCCTCACGCGGTCGGCCTCTCGGCGGGTGACGGACTAATTCCCCGATCCAGTCACCCGCGGCCTTGGCTAGGGCGGCATCAGGCGCAGGTAATCGCGCCTGCGCCGCCCCGTTTATATATTATATGTAAATTACGCTAATTACAGCAGTACATTCATCTTTTCATTGGTCTTCCTTTACATCTAAAACCTTCAACATTCATATTTAAAACTTTCCTCACAACATTACTTTTATCCCATCATACATGTCCATAGACTTCAAGCCCTCACTCCTAAACTTATCCGTCACTATCGCAACTGTTCAACTTTCTTTTATACATTCATTCTTTATTTTATCCATTCCCGTCACGCCGCACATCCATCTCAACATTCTCATCTTCACTGCATGCACTCAATTATTAAATTTAAGAGGTAGCAGTTAAATGTTGTGCTCGTGAACTACCGCCATTTCATCCATCCATCATCAATTCTGTACTTCACCTGGAACTTGACAAACTTGAATACCTTGACTAAAAGATATAATATAAAAATAATATTTATGCAAAAGAAGAATAACTTGACATAAAAAAACTTATACCAATACGTCTGACCACCGTGGTATATTTATTATAGTCAATTACCCTTTCATATATGGAGGCCTAAGGCCAATAGTGAAACATACCTATATATGAGCTGAAATGACGATGATAAATTTGAATGAATATCTTAAGAATATCACAAAGTTAAATTCTACTCGGTCAACAAAATAATGACATTAGCGGCCGGTGACAGGTTACAAGTTGTTTTAAATGAACTAACAACTAGGAATATATAAAGTCAATACTTATTACCAATTCGCTATATGTTAAACCATTTCGTTTAATAAGTATTGACTTTATATATTATATAATTGACTTTATATATTATATAAAGTCAATACTTATTAAACGAAATGGCTGTTATAAATAGGTAATAAGGGTTTTTTTTTTGGCGGCGGGCTACGGTACGTCAAACACCGCTAATCCGTCCGGGGCGACAAGAAAAGCGGCGCAAGACCCCGTAGACCCGCCCTACAATATACCTCTCGACGCCGTGCGGGTGGGTCACTGGTACGCGGTCTTTTTCTTCAGTGGCCCACCCGGCGGTCTACCCTCATGGGTATCCTCGCTGAAATAGGTAATAAGGTAATGTTTATTAACTACAGAACTCTTGAATATGGCCGCCCTCCTATGAGACGCTGAAGCGAGCCAAATCCCATAACGATGTTTTAATTTGTTCTAATGGTAAAAAACTTGGAGACGTCTAATTATTTGATTTAACAAAAGATTATATATCATCAGTAATAATTGAAATAAATGTATATAAATTCAATACATAAATAATTCTAAAAGGTATAAATTATATAAAATTGCTCTTTTTAATGAAATAATACAAAAAATTAAATAATGAAAAAAATTTATGGAATAAAAGATTTTAATTTATATTTATACTATTAATTATAGTTAATATTTTATATTTGAAATATAACTACTTTTACGGATTCTATCGCGTTTCGAACACTTTACAGTGATCATGGTCACGGGAGGACTAAGGTGTCTTACGTCCAATATGTCATTGTTATTACAGAAATTTTATATCTACGCTATAAGATATTAAGTGTTGACCCACATTTTTAATACAAATTAATACGAATTCATTGCCAGTACAAAAAAAAATGATTCTATATATAAAATTTTATATTGTTTATGATTTGTTATTATTAATGCATTTAATTTATGATAATTATTATTGTGGCAATTTACAATTTTAGACAAACTAACACTAAGAAGTGAAGCACGTAAGACACCTTAGTACTCCCGTGACCATGATTACTGTAAAGTGTTCGAAACGTCGGGAAATTAAAAATTAAACACAAGCGCGATAGAATCCGTAAAAGTAGTTTTATTTCAAACTAGCTTCTGCCCGCGGCTTCGCCCGCGTAAAAGGTTACTTTCCTAAAGTTTTAGATCCCCTATTTTTATTTTTGACCGTCGGTAATACAGTGCAACGGTATTACAATACTCAGGGTTGGAACTTCATTACTGGACTGCTAGATGGCGTTGAAGAAGCTTGATTTTGAGATTTTTTGACAAACAATTTTTTTATTTTTCATATAAAAATTTTGATTTTTTTTTTAATAAAAAGTATCCTATGTTACTTTTAATACCTCCAAGAATATGTGTACAATGTTTCATGATGATCGGTTGAGTAGTTTTAGCGTGAAAGCGTAACAAACAAACTTACATTCACATTTATATATTAGTAGGGATAGGGATGTGTAACACTCGCGTAAACATCAGAAATAATTAATATTTTATAATTTGATGGCATATGAATACAATATGTCATCCCCTGGCTTTCCTTTCGAGATGTTTAAGCCTAATTAGTAGGACATGTAATTATTACATTTTGAAGTAATAATAGCAAACTATAAATTATCAACCTACTGTTAGAGTGATTCACATAAATAAAATTATTAAACAACACATATATTCACAGAAGGAAGATCGAATACGGGTCCTGAAACAGAAATTAGCTGAGCGGGAATCGGCTGCAGCGGGCGTGACTCAAGGTACGGGCGGAGGCGACCGCGTGCTGGCTGACCTCGCTACTGCCACCTCAGACTATGGCACATCCACCAACTATACTCGTTCATCCCGTGCCTCTGTCTCTGATCTTGATTTTTCTGAAAGCTACCTCTAAGATTATACAATCTTAATTAAATTTATATCTAGCGTCAGGTCACTGTCTTGAAAATTTTGTTTTTACTGCATACTTATTTACTTTTAACGACTACAAAGGAAATTGGCTTTCATATATTAAGGTTAAAGAACAACGCATACAGATAAATTCTTTTATTTCGTTCCTTTGATCAATAATTATTTTTAATTTTGTTAGTCTCTGTTTACTCACAAATGAGTATTATAAAAAGCCCATAATGGCATGTCAACAAAAAACTATCAATAATATAATTTTAAATTTTGCGTTGTGTTTTCATTTTTTGTATGAAAAGTGAATAACAATATGTAATTAAAATCCAATAGATTGTATAAAAAATGGTATAAACATTCCCATAAAGACGAGAATAGAACACAAAACTAATAACTATACATATATACCATAATAGCTTAAGTAATAAAGCAATTGCAATAGTTTTCTGATAAACGTTAATTCAAGTATTCTCTATGCTAGTCTTTTTCGTTTCACAAATCATAAAACTGACTTAACAAATGCTAAATCATCAATACTAATTAATCATGTAGTGCCGCTTTTAAATCTGCCATATTAAATAAACAATGTTTATAAATGTGAGCAAATTCGAAGGAGAAATTTGAATCTACCTGTTAAATTATCATATTCATCTTGTCAAATATCATCCCTGGATAACTAATAAGACCTATCACTAGATATATATTTTAAACCCTCATGTAATGACTTTATACTCAGGTTTTAATTGTGTTCGTCTATGTCTTACAACTTTTGTTTTAATTGCGTTCGTCTATAAATAAATCAGTAACCCAAATGTGATCATTTTATGATTAAACCAATGCAATGATTATAAATTTCTTTGAAAAGAGCATTTTCAGTATAATTATTCCTTTAGGAATCTTTTAAAATGCTCGATCTATTAAGCATTTAAAGTGATTACTTCGACACGATAAAATCAATTGGACGAGAATAAGCAAGGCAATGAAATTCTAAAATACAATGGAATTGGGTGAGATTAGTCAATCACCAGTAGAATCACACTCAACCCTCATTACGCGCCGTCTGGGCTGCCCATTAGCCTGGTTCGTGTCTCCCTACTCCTGTCCTGTTTAATTGATACGCCGCTTTACGGGGAGTCCTGCCTACACTTGTTGGCCTGGAATTCCGTTTGCATTGACTAATAATACTCTCTTATTGCTTAATTGACGTTCTGTGAATCCTATCTATGTTATCTTCCAACAAAATCTAATTTTTATGCAACGAATTTTACTGTTTCCAGTTTTTGACTTATGACTGAAAAACGTATCTTATGAGATCTTAAAGAGTAAATATCTTCGTTTTATATAACTTTTTTCCCAATCGGTACTATATAAATTCTCGTTATATAGTCTATTTGGTATTTAACTATTTATAATAGACATTTAAATAAGCCTGTGATTGAACATTCTTCTAACATGCAAGTTCTTGCATTAAAAATATATATTCATAAGTATTAACATACCCGAATTAAAACTACAAAATCCATGGTGTTGTAAATATATTCGCATAAGCTATATATTCATAACTAATGATTTTATTACAGTGAAATGCTTTATTAAATTCATTTACGCAACTTATGCGAAGATATTTTAACACTTAGATTATTCCTAAAGTTAGGCCGCGATCTGTTTAAAGACCAATCGGATTATGGAAGAATCCAATATAATATAATTGATTGATTAACTGTTAATAGTATCACCAATAACACATAGAATATCTGTTAGTTTTCCAAGAGCATTTAATGATTTTAATTTATATAAACAACTTAGTTATTAAGGTAATCTAATAAAGCGACCTTCATTTAATTAAGTTAACGAGATCTCGGCCTAAACTATAAATTCTACCTCACATGTACTCGTATGATTGCACGTATCTTACATTTAAACAACCTATTTACTATTCCTACTAGACTGATTTAGTGGTACTCTTAGCATTATGAGACATACTCATAAATTGTTTCTACATATTCAATTGTAAGAGTTATTCTCAACATCCGTTAGGTACCTAGTTATTAGTGTTGTCACACAAAATGTGAAACCTTTAGCATTAAGTATCGCTACAACGATCGCTCTTTTTGCATTTAAAAAAAAATATTAAATCATTATAATTAACACAAATCTCTTTATAATTCACACGTTTCTATTTTATTGGCACAAAAATATTAGATAGATTTAGCTTTTAATGTTGACAGATGACATTTGTTTATATTAAATTATGGTTTATCTATTATAGAATAAGCAAATAATGGTCGTTTATATTTTCTAAAAAAAAAAAATTCATAATTTAATCGCGTAGCTACACGTAATTCATGCAGTCAAATCTCGTTATGATGCACGTCACTAGTTTTATGAACCCTGAATTGTGAATAAATGATTTAAGACTCTGATTGCTTAGGGGAGGAAAAGACCATTTATTGAAGATTGCCCGAGCAGATGCTCGATGTACTCAATAGGTATGTGTGAGCCTATTGTATCCTGGCTCCTAGTAGTTTTATGTAAGTAGTTTGAAGATGTTGTCCGGCCCCGTAGTTCCCCGTGTTGTGTCACCCCAGAAATGCATGTCACCCACACGCACACCGCACCCCGGCCCACCGATCTCTTTGTTCTTGGTGCTTGTCAATGCTTTGTTTAACGATCAATTCCCTGTAGTCATACAATTTAAATTACTGATGTCCCAAGTCACATCTAAGTGAGAAATATGATGCATAATTTGATCTTTATAAAATACACTAATAATACACAACCCAGCACATATTTGGTGTATACTATAACTTCCTTTTGTTGTGTAAATCAATGTATTTAATACTTTTTTAAAGTAGGTATACGGTGTTACGTGTTTATACATACAGCTGACTAACGAGATTTCCTTGCATGAATGTTTTAATAACATTATTATTTTTATTTCGCGTAAGTTGTGCTTATTATCATAGAAATATACTGAGAAAATATTAATAATATATTATTGTAAAAAAAAATTAATTCATTCAATTAATATTTTCGATTATTGAATGATTCAAATTAGATTACCTTGGCTGTTATCATTCTTTCAGTTTTATTTTACCAACAATGTATTTTGGCTATAAAAAAAATACGTTTTGTTTATTTATTATCTGCTTATTGTATTACAGTTTATATGAATGCTTATATTCCCGGTAGGAAAATGTAGATATGAGTTATTATTAAATTAGTATTGATTATTTTAGTTTAATCACATGCCTATGCGTGCTATGTCGTAACTGCAAATTAAAAATAAATAATTATTTCAACTTTTTGGTATATTAATAACTATAAATAAAAACTTTTATAATTAAGATATTATTCTCGAACCAAGATGCTTTAGTTCATCCGGAATATGAATGTCAAAAAATATTCTTACAGTCACAAAATGAAAAAGTAATAAAAAAAATTGTTTTATTATAAAAATGTATTTACGATACAGTACATACAGGCAAAAGTTAATCTTCGTGTATAATTAAATGATCTTTTTCTCTCGGCAGATGTACAGGACGAACACATCTGATCGCCCGCAAGGCAATCATCGATAGAAATATTAGTTTACTAGCTGAATTAAATGTTGAATAGAGTTGTCGCGGCGCCATATTGAATTTCTTTTATATTGGATAAGAAATTAAAGTGTTCTTATATTGTTAGTTATCTGGACTAAGTACTTAAACGTTTGCGTGCAGCAATGCTCGAGGCGAGACCCTAACTGATCAATTACTAACTAAATAATGAAAACATTGTTTGTTTTAAATTATATGTAGAATATTATATATAATATGCATGGTATGAGATGAAATTATAGATGTGAATGAATTTGTTAAATAGTTGACTGTAATTGATCGTTGCTCATTGTATAATAAAATGATATTAATTTTACAAAGTGATATGAATGCACATTGAAATGTCAAATCCAAGCCTATTATGTTTCCGTTATAACGCTGAAGAGTTTGAATATTTGAACGAGCTAATCTTAGCAACTACGAGTCCGATAGAGAATAAATCAAAATTTAATTATAACTGGCCTTTCTATCAAAAAAGAACCTAAAACTAAATATAAAACTGAATGTTTGTCATTACTCATGCCTGCGGATATCATTAATTACATTTCACCAACATTGATTTAACTCAATATTGAAATATTGTACCGTGTATTAAACCGCACAAAATCATTGAAGTCTAAAATATAGGGCGAAAATATGTTATCCAACTGTCAGCACTGAATGACGTCACAAACTCAGTCCGGGCCGATAAATGTTAGCAAATTCAGCACAATTAATTAAAAACAAATAATATAATTAGAAAGTGATGAGTACCCTGTGCACTCTTTACTAGATGGCCAATATGAAATTAATTATATAAAGAACCGCGGGCATGATTAGTTTAATATAAATATTTAAGCAACATGTAAGTAATAAACATTCATGTTCATTTTTAAAATAAAATCTGAAATATTTCATACAGTCTTTACTAGATTTACCTATAAAGTTGTAACCTTGTAAATTTTCTAATAAATTCTTTAAATCTCCAATAAAATATAATAATGATGTTTACATATCACAATAAAAAAAACGTACTAATGAAATCTGATTTAAAACAATTTATGAAATTAATTATTAAGGTCTATATATATGTAATATAAACGTGCGGCTCAACTCCAGTGATAATGGATGCCAAAGTCATTTAATAAAAACAATACATATTTACATATAACCTCTCATCAGTATGAAACAGAGATTTTTTTTGATTTGTGACCTACTGAGCTGAGAGAAATTCTCTTACATTCCATTATTCCCGATTATCTAAAGAAAAAGTTAGTTTAATTAATAATTCCGTCATGTTCCCGATACAGTTTAGATTTATATAACATTTATGAGAGCACTGCCAAGTTATTTCTATTTATAAGTAGATTAAAACATGACGAATCTATTCACTAGTTGTAGATCATTGATAATTATAATTTATAATAATAAGTCACCACCAACTAATTTCCCCGCGTGTGACGTATAAAGGACTACATGAATGTTTGTTTGACCTTGTATAACTTTTATTTTTATTGTACCTAGTGGAATATTTCAGTCGCATATTAATTTTATCATTAACCAAACAATAACTCGAAAATCTTTCTTCGATTTGATATTAGATGAAACACAAAATTTTAATATAATTCTATCATCTAATATAATATGGCCACTTACCGCAAAGGTCAATTATCAAACACAACAGTTTCAGTTTTTTTTTTATTAACTATGTAAGCGCAACTCTAATAAAAAAAAGTACAAAACTGATTCATAGAGAGTTACAGTTAGTTTTCTCTCATAAGTAGTTGTTATTGGGTTTGTAATAAAGCCCATAATTGTGTACCGGTTGTCACCGAATGTGTTTTTGGCGTGTGTTCAAGGAAACAAGCATTCGCAAGATTTAAAGCAAAGTCCATCCAAATAGCGATACTATATAAAATGTCTGCAATTACTATGAAATTATGTTATATAGAACAACGAGTAATAAAAGTATAACACAATTGTTTATTTATTATATTTCACTCGTAATGAATTAAATATTTTGTATTTATTTCATAGTATTTTTAAGTGTTGTAAATAATTATGTTTAATCTTGACATTAATAGATAAATTGTATAACAAAAATTATTTTTCTCTGAAAAGTGACGACCTATTCGCACATCACTTCACATTCGGCCTTAGAAAGATTTGACTGCATAGAATTAAATGTGTTTTTGTTATAGTTGTCATGAAAATGTTGTCTAACGTTGTAAATATTGTTTCTTAATATTTAAAATACATTTAGGTAATCGTTGATATTCAAAATTTTATTACAATTTCAAATAGTTACCATACAATGTTGTAATTCCGTCGACGATGGGACACCTGCCAGTTGCGAAGCACATACAAAGACAAGACGGATAATACGTGTTACCAAACGTACCGTAGAATGTTAATATACAGTTTATTATTAGCTTCATAATTGTTAGTAATTACTTTCCTGTGATATACGTTTGTTTCTCTTAAACGTTTCACCCAAATCATCACTGTGTAAATAAAGAGTCATCGAATGATCTGAATGTAATATATTTTTTTATTTACTCCTTGTAAAACCCTGCTTTTTGACTAATTACGATCTAAAACTGCAGCCAGTATAAACCGGGTTGAGAGCCTTCAACGCTCACCCATAGTCCAGGTTAAGCTGTGACAGCCAACTGTGGCTAACAGCTAAAAGACAGACAAAAAAAAATGCAGTCAATATAAGTGACTGTATAAGTGTGAGGCAATATAAGTGGCTGTGTATCTTCTCTCTATTCATTGGCAGCTTATTTTTTTTATTGCTTATGGTGGCAAACAAGCAATCAGCACACCTGATGTAAGTGTCACTGCCGCCCATGGACCTTTGCTATAACCAAGGCTATAGCTAGGCCGCTGCCTACCATTACAATCCCCAAACCCATCCACTTGAGTTTCCGGCTCTCTCGCTCACCGAACGAAGCGTAATAGCACATTGCCATTACTCAGACTTCGATCTTCTGCGAGAGTGTGGTACTACCCCGGACGGTCCGGCCCACGGCTGTAGACAGAGCACTGTCAACAGCGTAGTTCTACCACTATTATACTACCCTATTTTGTGTGGCCACCCAAAATGCAGAAATGCAATGCAGATCACTCTGTTAAAGACCTAGACATTCGCTCTCATCGTCTCAGCTCATATATGTTCCACTGTCGGGCTTGAGCCTCCTCCATAATGGAAGGGAAAATGAACTACTATATCACGCTGGTCAGACGTATTGGTTTGGTTTTGAATTTTCTTCCTTCTCTTATATAGATGTTATATGCATTTTATATTCCGTACTCTTACGATCACTCACAGGTAAGATAGGGGGTGGTCAATTGTATTCTTACGCCGTTACCATACGGATAACAGTCGCTAAACTGGGTGTGCAACGTCGCGAAACCCCCTCTTGTGGGGTATCGACGTGTTCGTCTCGAGACATACTATTAGATAAGTTCAAAATTCGGACAGGTCCCGGTAAAAAACAAATTGAGAAAAATGAAAAAGAGTGTAAAAATTGATCAAAATTTACGATAATTTTATATTCCCTTCATGTGACTGGTCTTATTCCAGATGGTGAATCGATTACTGCTTCGACCGTCATCTCAAATTAGGCAGCTTTGAGCATATGAATGCTAAAAAATAATGATTTTGTCGAGATAAGGACGTAGCTAGTTTTAGACCTCCAACGGGATAGTAACAGGCGTCGTCTTTCAAATCACATGGTTAAAAATACATAAGATTTATTTTCTCAAACATGCTTGGAAATTGGAGCATTATTTTGACAACCTTCTTCGAGATAAATCGAAATTGCTGTAGGTACCGAGCGAGCAGTGGCCGACAAAAAATTTATGAAAATCCATATCTGTCGTATTTTAGCGACCAAATAAATATAGGTATATGTAAATTCATATCTATCATGTATTTTAAAATGGAACGATTTGTTACTTCAAATTCTAGTAACCATATAGGCAACTTATCAGAGTTTTATTTAAATTTCGAACAGGCTTGAAAAAGAAAGCTGTTTAATAATGAAAAAAAAAACAAATGAACCCTTTAGCACGTGAAAAATGTTGTTCCTTGTTCGTCATGTATATAATACAGTTCTACTTAATACTATTTAATTTTAATTTCCACGCATTATTGGAGAAAATCACTATACAGGCCTTGGCCACAACTAGGAATTGATGGACTTACGTATGTGTGCCTTGGCTACGCCTCGGCCCACATTTACACGTTCGTCCATCAATACCTCTTTTGCTGGCCGCTGCAGTAATGTACTATAATTCGATAAAATACTCCAAGTAAATTAAAACCCAGTTTTCAGCTCTCATAGTATGCTCCATATTCGGAAAGGTATTAACTTACAAACCAGCCGCTGATCATCACAGCGTATATTTCGAGTTTGCCTTCAGTAACAGTAATGCTATTTACTTTATGCCTTTATATCTCTAGAACAAAATAGGCTTATTAATCCATAATCAACTATCGTAAATCATCATTGTCCTACTCTTGTCCCAATTACTTGGGGTCGATACAATATGTACTCTTCTTTGATAGCACATATTGTAGAAGTTATTGGCAATAAATAGTTTTATGACGTCAACCCTCCTTGGGAATGTAATTGTTGACCAAACGGCATCAGATAGAGTTGGCCTAAGTCATTATAAGACTCTTAGTCGTCTTTTACGACATCCACGAGCAAAATTAAGGTTGGTAGTATTCGAAGCCACTACCACACAGCTATCGTATCAAGTGTCGTAAATCTACTATCATGAATGTAATTGTTCAAAATATATCTTAGTTTGGTTGTGTGTGTTCCAAATATAATAGCATAACCTGCTTCTGTTTCTCTTCCGCTTATTGATCAGGTCACTAGAACTGAATCCTTAACAAGCTCGCCCGTTTAATGGGGATCTAAAATTGAGCGTAATATTCATGTCATGGACTAAATGATTAAAGTATCACAATGAAACACGGAATTTCATGTCTGTTGAATAGTTGACTATTAAAAAGTACCTTGATCAACCCTATCGAAGACAAAATAGTTCCCTGATCAGGTGTCAACCCTATCGAAGTGAAGGACTCGATAACAGTATATCTGAACCTTATCTAAAAAAGCGGTGTCAATCCTGGTTTTTTGAATCCATGTCACATCTATAATGCGGTTACAAAATTTACTAAGTATGCAAAATTTCGTTTCTATTAAATATTTTCCTTAATAACTGCAGTCGTCATACGACTATAGTGGTAACAGTTAAAATGTATTACCATAATCGAATTTATATTCAAAATTGCTTATCTGTAATTGTTGAACAGTTGTCTCGCCCGAAGCAGGATAATAACAATAATTAATTAAGTAGTTGGATCGGGGGTCTGATACAGAAAGCGGTGTTACTCGACAGGGAACGCATAGTGAGAAAGTTCCTCTCTTGGAGCCCTAACCTAACTGGCAGTGAATACAAGGACCAAGCCGCCGGTGGGTCAATACGCTTTTTATATTTTTAAATATATTATTTTTTATATTACATATATTTAGAAATGTATTAAGTAGAGTTCTTGGGAATTTAATAATGATAATAATATTTATTTGCAGAAAAAGCATTACAAATCATAAACATATCACATTCACTTGAACACAAATTAATTTAATAATGCACTAATTCGTTGGCACCTGTACTAATGTAGAACATTGTATCACAGATGCCAGTGCCTTTCAGTAGCAGAACAGATGATGTACCAGTCCATAATCACATAAATATTTGAATTTAAAAGTACATTAAAGGACCTACGTGCTGTATCATTACAATGCGTCGGTTAAATAGATACTTGATATTTTTAAAAATTTTTGAAAATTCATATTATTGCTTAAAAGGTTTCATTATAGTTTGTATTTTAATAAAAAAAAATATAAATCATCAAATTAAATGTCATAAACTCGTGTGTGAAAGTGTTATTCTATATTAAGCCGTACATTTGTTCGTTGAAGAAAATCTTTAAATGCGTGTACTGTAAAATTTTGGTATTTTTGATTAATGTCAATTTTCTATTTAACCGACGAATAGCAGCTCTCAATGGAGACAGAAAATGGATAAACATAATTGAATATGTATACAAAATTACGTATCTGTTGAACAATTCCCTTCCGGAAGCAGGTTCTGAGTGCTGCACCATCGCTGTAACACACATTCCCTAAAGACACTAAGAACGGATTATCATAATTGAAGGGAATACGAAACTTTGTATCTGTGCTATTAACTGTAAAGTTCACTGGCTGTAAACAGGTTCTGAGTACTAACCATCATCATAGCAAATATGCCATTATCACACTAAGAACGGTTAACCATAATTAGATGCGAATACAAAATGTTGTATTGCACGCCTCTACTCTCGATATATAAAAATCGAGCACTTTTCAAACCTAAAAAATATTGTATTTTTCTCACATTGCACTTATAGGATAATATTATCATTCAAATGTCAAGAAAAACATTCGTTTAAACGCATTTGATATTTTTAAAAAGCAATCATTTTGTTTAAAGTAAGGAAATAGTTGATTAAAAAAATGTTCGTGGACGTCGGATAAAATATCTGGATCTGGCACGATCACGACCGTAAAAATTAATGTATCAAAATATTTATTTTTTTAAAAGCTTCATAATCGCAACGCGCTGATTTTTTTCATAAATGGCTTGGTAATTCTTTGTCGTTTAATTGCAATTAATAAAAAACTAAACTGCTTAGTCATTAGTGTATGTATACCTTATGAAAATTGGGTTCGTTTACAAATTTTGTTCGTCCATTCGGATAGGCAAAGGAAACAAATCCTATACAGCCTATTGTAAACAAACAGCTATGTTTAGCACTACGTCGAGAATAGCACCAAATTTCAAAAGTATTATTTTTTATTTCATTTTCTTTTATGGCATTGGCTAGTAGTAAATGATAAATAATATAAAAATTATGAGGCGTGCACTTTTAGATTTTCCAAATTATTTGTTCTTTTAACTGATTAATAATTCCATCGCTGGAGCTAACTCTATTAAATAAAGATTTACAATCAGAATTATTTAAAAATGTTACATAAAAAAAAATACCTATTATTCTATTACAAATCTATGTATACATATATGTAAGTATTTGCATATAAAGAACAACTAAATAAAGATATCATAGAAATCAAATAACTATACTTCATTGTCCATAATTATATAATGATCAAAATCAACGCTTTTCAACATGTAAGTTAAAAAAGAAACAATACATTAAAGTTAAAACGGCAATTTCAGACGAAAATTTCAAATTTCGACATTGTTATTAGATTTTCGAACGAAGCGTAATATCTAGTTTTCAAATAATATGACTATTTCAGACATTTCATATCAAATATGATTCATGCCAACTTATATAAATAGGACAGCAAATAGATACTTATTTAGCAAGTTAGTATATTTCAATTTCGTCGGATAAATAATTATAATATATATTATATTTAAATAATAATATAATCCTTGTGGTGACAGAATAAGAATACAAATCACCACCTCCTATCTTACCTGTGAGTGATCGTCGACGACTAAGGGATACAAAAGGCATATAACATGCAAACTATGCAAGAGAAGAAAAACTCGAAACAAAACCCTATACTAACACGTCTGACCAGCGTGGTATAGTAGGTTAATTTCCCTCCCATTACAGAGGAGGCTCGAGCCCAACAGTAGGACATATATTAGCTGAGATGAAATAATTAGTGAATACTTTAATATTAAGCTATAAAAAGAATTTTATTAATATTTTTAAATACATTTCATTAAAATATTCTCTTAAATTATAAACTAGGATTATGTTATGTGGATAATACTTGAATGAAATAATTCGATTTTTATAGTATTTCAATTTGTCTTCAAAAAGATAAGCAGTTGGGACAGAAAGCAGCCACAACTCTTCAAGCAGCTTCAATCAGTATTGTATAAATCGAACCTATTTGCCAAGCTTCATCATTTCAGCTCATGTAAGACCCACTACTGGGCTCGAGCCCCCTCCCAAACAAGAGAGAAATTGACCTATTATACAACGCTGATCGGTGCTGTTGATTTTACCAAGCTCAGTGCTGAACAAGTTGTATAAGAACCATAAATAGAGAATTTGTATATCATTCAAGAAACCATTTGGTATTAATATAAATGCAAAATATATACATTTAGAGTCAAAAAATACTTAACCATACTCATATAAAATAAGATTGCTGTGTGGTAACGGCTACGAATACGACCAACCCTTACTTTGCCCGTGGATGTCGTAAAAGACGACTAAGCCTTATAACGAACTGGGCCAACTCCATCTGATACCGTTTCGTCAACAATTACATTCCCAAGGATGGACGGGTTGACGTCTAGCAGGCGGCCGGTCATAAAACTATTGCCAATAACTGCTACAATATATACTATGAAAGAACATATTTTATCGACCCCAAATAATTAGGATAAGAGTAGAGAAGTGATGATGACACATATAAAATAAGATTAAAATTGATTAATTTGACTAATGATTTAATCAAAGGCGTATAGTCTTATAACGGGTTTATTAAGAATATATAATATTAACTGTATGTTATTTAATCGGCCAAAATATTAGACCTTTATTTCATACAGAAAAGCAAACCCTACTTTGTAATAAAACAAAGTAAATAATTATCCGATACCAATCTAAGCCTTAGGGGATATCCCAGAAAACTGTGATATCAAATTTTATTACGATATAATCAGTACGTTTGAAGGAAAATCAACAACTATCTAAGGGAAAATTACTTCCCAATATAAATAACGTAGTGAATTGGAGTCCCCAGACTAATGTAAGGTATTTTACGTTATTGGTAGGTTCTGCTATGCCTGCAACCAACATGACTGCTGCTCTGTATTACCTGTTGTACGACTACTACCTTCCTAGGAATAAGAGCAAAAGAATGGAGAAATGACTACGCCTTCACATAATAACAAAAATCATGAAAACAGAAGCAAAGGCGCATTACCTACCTTCTCGACTCATACGTCCCATTTTTACTTCCTTTCATAAGAGTAGGATTTTACCTACATTTTCACGGTGACTAGATGGGATTACATAGGTTTTTTAGTTTTCCTCCTCATTCCATGATGTCATCTTCTTACGTGCCTTAGTCTTCTCTTAATGACCATCAAGTAAAGTATGTGATGTCATTTTTTTTCTTAAACAAACTCCACCTGGGATATATCATACTAAGACATTACTGTTTTATCAATGATCCCACTCCGATTCCCTCCCTCTAGAATAAAATTATACAATTGTATCATAATTCTCGATTTAATCTTAATATATGCGTCTATATGCCCATTATTTACTACATACTTTTATGAAAAAAATATCCCGTTCCATGTTCCTATTAAAGTATGAGACCACTGAACATTAATAGTTATTTGCGACAAATAGAGCACTTTTCACCTATTACTGTTATTTTTACGAGCAATCACATCCGTTTCGCAGAGCCATGATATGAATAATTCCACAGGTTTCCTTTCTTGTTATATTCTCCATGTGAAGATTTTTCAACTATTGTCTGGTGTGAAACACCGGGGTAAAAAAAAATGATGTATTGCTGGTGGTGTAAATAAGTTCACTTTAATGACTTAAATTAAAAAAAACGTGTAATCATGAGGTTGGAATTTCAAGATCTATCCGCCCAAGAGACGAGTGAGATAGCACCGGCGGCGTGGCCAGTCAGTTGATATTGTACAGTTGCTTGGTGTGCTATGAAACCTTAACCTGCCAAGAAGAAATAACTTGAAAACCTAACTGGTATAAGAAATACGGTTTTATTTTCAATAGCAAAATGATATCAAAAAAAAAAGAGTGTGGCTGAGAGATTGAAAACATTCAAGTACTTGTTATATCTACCTTATTAAATCACATCTAGATCGTTTTCATTACCTAAATAGCCATTGCCCTAATTATCTACTATCCCTAATATATACAGAATCTAAGAAAACGTAATTATGTATATGTCCTTCTCTAAGAGCCTTTGTCAACTTCAAGTCGAAGAACAATTTGGCGGATTTGGGTAGTGCATGATATTGACAAGGGTTTTACTAGAACAATTGAGCTTGCTTATTGCTGAGTATTTTGAGGTTAAGAGATACCATAGCTATTTATAAAAGCAATACATATATGATAAAAAAGATCATTGTACAAGATTATCTACCTATATATGCTATCAATCTTCTCTTTTAAAATATTGTTATAAATAGCTGCAACTGCGTTCTATTTTAGCGATCGAGCCAGCATGGGGGTAGGAGTGCTGTTGTCTTCTGGCTTGGCCTCAGGTGTGAAGGACTACGGAATGTATGATCCCAGACTTCTTTGGGTCCGTATAAAACTAGGTGTCACTAAGGTATTCATGGTTGTAGCATATGCTTCCGTAGGATCCTCGGTGGCATTAGACTTGGAGAAGTTTTGGGATAATGTTAAAGAAGTTCTGGATATGGCAGAAATCAGTGAACGCGTGATTGTATGCGGAGGTTTGAACGGATGGGTGGGGACCAACCGTCCCGACTATGTGGACGTACTTGGTCCATATGGTGACGAGAGAGTGTACGACGCAGGTAGGCTCATTGCAAATGTATGCATGGAGTGAACCTTTTACCTTATTTTAAACTATTTTAGGCTATTTTCATTATTACGTTATCTCTACATCATTCTGGCTGGACTTATATGATTAATTATGTTACAACTTCCTTTTCTTGTTTATGAAAAACCTAAAATAACCGATATTCTATTTTAATATAAATTACTTTTATTATTATAATAGTTTAATATAAACTATTTTTATTATTTACTAGCAGACCCGGCCACGAGTTGCTGTGGCTAAGGTAGCCTCAGTAACACGCGTTGCTGTGGCTAAGGTATCCTCAGTAACACGTGGTGGTTATGCTAATAAATTGTAGCTTATATGAAACGTTTCTACGTTTAACATAGCGCCATCTATTAAATACTTACTCAATCCAGTCAACAGATACCGCCATCTGTTAGAATCGTTTGGAGATAACAGATAATTGTGACTGTCAAATAATAGACAAATAATTTGCAATAAAATAATATTGTGACTATAAATTGAGATGGAAGCTATCCTATCTTTTAAGTTGGATCAAACTACACATATTATGCAAATTTGATTAAAATTGGTTAAGTACTTTAAGAGTGCATGGATGATATATGGGCTGTGATGATGATGTGATGATGATGCGGCGGAACTACTGGGATGTAGTGAATATCATATAAAAGTGCTTTACAACATTTTCGTTTGCCATCAAAATTCTCACAAGATACCATTAACAGTGTAGCCATAGCACTGTTGATGATGGTGACAATTTGACTTAGACAATGACTAACCTGAAAGACTAAAAACGTAAAAATAATTATAACTTGACACTGGCACCAATAGCCCGTATAAGTAGCCGATTGCCAATACACAAAGAGAAAAAGAAGAACGTTTATGTGACATCAACCTTTTTAGAGTTCCATATCCAAAAGATAAAACAGAACCCTATTACAAGACTCTGCTGTCCATCCGTTGCTTCGCTTGTCTGTCACCAGGTTGCTCTCATGAACCGTGATAGTTGGACAGTTGAAATTTTCACAGATGATGAATTTCTTTTGCCGCTACAACGACAAATACTAAAAAACAATAAAATAAATATTGAAGGGGGCTCCCACACAACCTTTGTTGTGTGGGAGAGTTTTTGCTCGTTTTTGCTCGATATTGATAACAAAAATAGGTAGACGTTTGAAATATTCACAGAATATTTAGTAATGTATTTTTCCTTTAGAAATAAATAATTAAATTAAAATAAAACAAATAGAGAATTTAAGCTCCCATACAACAAACATGATTATTTTTCCATTTATATATAATGGTACGGAACCCTTCGTGCGCGACTCCGAGTCGCTCTTAGCCGGTTTTTTGAATATAATCGATATGAGTTTTCAAACATGTGTCAAAATAAAATGTCTTTTAAATCAAAATCACTAAGAAGTATTGATATCAACTTTAAAGCAAATTACCCCTAAAATAACTTTCCACCCCTTTTTGTAGGGAGAGAGAGAGACGGAGGGAGGGAGAGAGAGGGCGAGAGGGAGATAGAGAAGGAGAGAGAGGGAGAGAGAGAGAGGGAGAGGTAGAGAAGGAGAGGTAGAGATGGAGAGGTAGAGAGGAAGAGAGAGAGAGAGAGTAGTTAGCCAAAGTGTCACTTCTGATATGTGTACGTACTTTATACGCACGCATAACTTTTTGTTTTTTTTAAGTGCAAATTTATTTAATATTAGTACCAGATCTTGCTCAATGAAATAATCAAAGCCTTATCGTGCATATTATAGCATTGACTAATAGTAGGGGCAGGTAATTAGGGGGGCATAGTCCGGAGCGTGCTCGTTCGCGTCCCCTGCCAGTCTAATTAGACTGCTAATCCGGCTCGAAATGCGTACCGCAATGCGGGTTAGGGCGTCCCCCGGAGGCGACGCGTACCGACCCGCCCCCGTCGGTAAGAACATCGGCAGTTGCGGCGATGGGGGACGCCACCCATCACGCCTTGCCCAGTTAGGCGAGTCGAGGAGAACGGAGTGCCGGGTGGGCACGTGGAATGTAAGAGGTTGTGTGGAAGGTAAGTTGCACGAGCTGATATCTGTCATGGCGGACAAACAGCTAGACGTGCTCTGTGTAACAGAGACCAAGCGAAGGGGCAGCGACGCCTGCGATCTTCCTGGTGGCGGGATGGCTCTGTGGTCTGGTGTACCACAGAGCGATCGAGCCAACATGGGGGTAGGAGTGCTGTTGTCCTCTCGCTTGGCCTCAGGTGTGAAGGATTACGGAATGTATGATCCCAGACTTCTCTGGGTCCGTATAAAACTAGGTGTCACCAAGGTATTCATGGTTGTAGCATATGCTCCCGTAGGATCCTCGGTGGCATCAGACCTAGAGAAGTTTTGGGACAATGTTAGGGAAGTTCTGGATATGGCAGAAACCAGTGAACGCGTGATTGTATGCGGAGATTTGAACGGATGGGTGGGGACCAAGCGTCCTGACTATGAGGACGTACTTGGTCCATTTGGTGATAAGAGAGTGAACGACGCAGGTAGGCTCATAGCGGATGTATGCATGGAGAGAAACCTTATTGTGTCAAACACATTTTTCCAACATAAGGACATCCATATGTATACATGGAGAAGGAATGAACAGAAAAGCATAATAGATTTAATTTTGGTAGACAGTCGCCTCCGAAGCAAAATATTGGACGCAAGAGCCTACAGGGGCCCCACAGTCGACACGGACCACTATCTCGTTATTGCGAGATTTAGTGGTCTGTTCAGAAAGTGGAGGCACTGGCGAGAGCGTGTCCACTTCGGAGGGCTTGAAAGAATAAAGGTTGAAACGTTGCAAGAAGAGTGTGTAAGAGAAAAGTATGCAGAGGGTGTCCGAGAACGGCTGACGATGGCAAGCCAGCCGCAATCGGACATTGAAGAATGCTGAAGAGTATTGAAAGAGAGTATGGTAGATACAGCGAAAGAAGTATGTGGAAGTTCAAAGAAGCATAGAAAAACAAATGGTGATGCATGGTGGGATGCGGAAGTGGCAGCTTCCGTAGAGCAAAAGAAGAAAGCGTGGCTGGACTATGTCTCTTCTTTGAATCTGAATGACAGTATGACTGAACAGAAGAAAGAAATATATCGGCAATGTAAGAATGACACCAAGGCCTTAGTGAAAGAGAAACGTGATAGAGCAAGTATGAGTGCAGAAGATAGGCTGACTAAAAACTTCGAGGGTAACACCAAACTCTTTTGGAGGGAGGTGAAGAAGTCTCGGGGTGGTTGGTCAGCCTTCAGAATGAATAAAATAAGGTCTAAAGGTAGAGACATTCTTACACAAACACAAGACGTGTTAAGCCGATGGAGTGAATATTTTGGCGATATGTATGCGGATGCTACGGTTGGCGCCGGTGTTGGATGTGGTTTAGTAGATCAACATTCGACAACGGCGTCCTCCGATGGCATCAGTATGGATGAAGTTGAATGGGCGATAAGAAGTTTGAAAAATGGTAAGGCAGCGGGCATTGATATGGTGTCTGCCGAGATGATCAAGCTCGGTGGCTCTTGTGTCTGGGAGGCGTTCCTGTTGCTCCTCAATTTATGTTGGAGCTCGGGAATGGTTCCCAGGGACTGGAATAGCGCAGTCATCGTGCCTTTGTTTAAAAACAAGGGTTCACGTTATGACTGCGCAAATTACAGAGCCATAAGCTTGACCAGTTTGGCAGCAAAAGTGTATGGAAAAATTATTGAAAGGAGAATGAGGATGGTGTCCGATGGTTTACTGTGTGAGATACAAGGAGGTTTCAGGAGTGGAAGGGGATGCATGGATCAAGTGTTCTCTCTGCGCAACATTGTGGAGAAGCATCTGGCTCTAGGTCAGAGGGTTTTCTGCAGTTTTGTGGATCTGGAGAGAGCATTTGACACGGTTGTACGAAAGGAACTTTGGGACATTTTACCGGAGTATGGTATTAACGGTAAACTGCTACAGGCTGTGCAGTCCAGTTACATGGGCTGTAGAGCCTGTGTGCGGCTGGATGATGGAATGTCGCCTTGGTTTGACGTCAATATCGGCGTTAAGCAGGGGTGCGTTCTGTCAGCCAGGCTGTTTATCATATATCTGGATAAATGTCTCCAAAGGTTGAACGATATGAATGTGGGAGTCCAGATGGGCGACTCAGTGGTCACTGCTCTGCTTTATGCAGATGATGCAGTCCTGCTGGCACAGTCAGCGATTGACCTGCAGACCCTAGTCGACACAATGACAGAAGATTGTAAGAAAAGGGGTCTACGCGTGAATGTGAGCAAAACCAAAATAATGGTCTTTGAAAGAGATAAAACCAGAACAGATGTAAGAGTAACAATAGGTAATGATGTACTAGAGCAAGTGGATGAATTTGTATATCTTGGATGTGGATTTAGCCGAGATGGAAGGTACACCACTGATATAGAGCGAAGAGTGAATGCGGGAAATAGAGTGAACGGAGCGTTGGGGCAACTTCTCGGCAGCCACCACCTCAGCCAGAAGGCACGTGTAGCAATACATAACGCAGTGCTTGTCCCAACATTACTGTATGGAAGCGAGAGTTGGGTATGCAGAAAAGAGTATGATAGTAAAATTAATGCGGTCGAAATGCGATCTCTGCGGAAAATCTGTGGAGTTAGGCTGACCGACCGCATTCGTAACGACGACGTAAGAGAGCGAGTAGGTATGAAAGAGAGTATTGGTGTAAAGATGCGAAAGGGAATGCTCCGATGGTTCGGACATGTGGAAAGAATGCCGAACGAACGCCTGGTTAAGAAGATATACAATGCGAAAGTGGAAGGATGTAGGTACCGAGGGAGACCGAGACTAACCTACCTAGACCAGATCGGTCATGTACTGAAGGAAGGTGGAGTCAAGAGTCTCCGAAACCGGCGAGCGTGTATGAAGAGAATTATGAATGTTGAGGAAGCGAGTGAAGTATGCAGAGATAGAGTTCTCTGGCACTCTGTTCTCTCTGCCTACCCTGCAAGGGATATGGCGTGATGATATGTATGTATGTATGTATGACTAATAGTAAATGATAAATAATATAAAAATTATGACAGGTGCACACCTGTGAATTTTCCAAATTATAATTTTAACTTTTCGCGGTATTTTCCAAACAAACCATTAGACCACGTAATGACGTGAGCTGTTAGTTGCCATTGGTTACATCATCAACAAATGAACGTTTAGAATTGATGTTTATTTAATATATTTTTTTTTGTTTATTTATATCATATTTTAATATCCTATATCCTATTCCCGACGACAACAAACTCAAAAACATAAAAATCATAAAAATTGGTGCAGCCGTTCTCGAGTTATAAGTGTTGTAACTAACACAACTTTCTTTTATATATATAGATTAAGTATCGCAAACTTATTCACAGTGTTAAATCATATTTCATGTCGAGAACGACTCATTTACGACGACTACAAATAAGGTAGGTTTACTTAAAGTTTACAAAAGTCGTTAATAACAGATGCTCTCTTTGCTAAACTAAATTCTTGTTAAAGTAAATTACTGTTATTTCATTATACATTAATAAAACAAAATATTGTCAAATCGATGTATACGTAGGACAAAGCTTTCTGTAACAAACAGTTGTTTTATATCCTGCTAGAATTTGTGTTCGTTATAAAAGAAATATATATAGTAAACATATTTCCGCCGGGCTGGCCAGGGACGTCAAGGATTCCCCGCCAGTCGCCGGCCCAATGGTGATGTGGAGATAATATAGTGTCTTGTGGGGCCACGCGCCGGCCTTTCGTCGCCAAGAACGGAACGGATGGCGTGTGTCCAGACTATAAGACTGCCAAAAAAAAAAGTAAACATGATTAGATAAACACATATATAAGTTTATAATTAATCTATTAACACATTGTTTTTAGTATTTTTTTGTTGTTATTATTTTGTTGTTATTAATAAAATATTGATAGATATTAGTAGTGAAGGAGCTGTGTGCTAGCGGCTACGAATACGACCAACCCTTACTTTGCTCGTGGATATCGTAAAAGACGACTAAGAGTTTTATAACGACCTGGGCCAACACCACCTGATGCCGTTTGGTCATTACATTTCCAAGGAGGGTTGACATATGAAGTAC
This sequence comes from Lymantria monacha, assembly GCA_905163515.2. Classification (NCBI taxonomy): domain Eukaryota; kingdom Metazoa; phylum Arthropoda; class Insecta; order Lepidoptera; family Erebidae; genus Lymantria; species Lymantria monacha. Next base: position 25,148,621 of record LR991082.1, read on the forward strand.
TTGGGCCTGATGCTCGACGAGCGGTGGTGGTTCCGAGAGCATTTCCGCCGAATTGCTCCCCTGCTGGTTGGCGCGGCGTCCGCCCTGTCAGGGCTCATGCTGAACGTGGGCGGACCCACCTTCGAGGGCCGACGGCTGTATGCGAGGGTGATCCACTCAATGGCCATGTACGGCGCACCCGTGTGGGTGAGGGCTCTGAACGCCCAGCTCAGGGCTTTTTTGTGGAGACCATAGAGAGCCATGGCATTCAAAGCCATTCGCGGGTACCGCACAGTGTCTACCGAGGTGGCAAGCCTATTGGCCGGGACACCCCCGTGGGACCTAGAGGCGGAGATGCTCTCCGACCTCTACCAGCGGGTTACCTCAATGCGCGACGAGGGTGACTCCCCATCGCCTAGCGAGATAGCCACCTGGCGCGAGGACGCCCGCCGAGACGTCATCGCCCGTTGGGTTACGCGGTTGGAGAGGCCTAGGCACGGTGTTGTTACCGTTGAGGCCCTCCGGCCCGTACTAATGGAGTGGATGGAGCGGCGGCACAGAGTTCTCTCCTTCCGGCTGGTAAACAGATACACAGATGGATACAATATGGTAAGAGTTGAATGAATTTTATATTTAATACTTTTGCTTGATAATGTTAATTAATTACTTATATGATTGTTATATTAGTAACTTAAATTTTTAAATTTAAATTTAAATACCATTGTAATAAAATCTTTAGTTTATTTTAATTTGTGGGCCCATATATAATCTTTGTAAAGTTATTTTATATGTTTATCATGTTTCAGGAAAGGCATCATTTTCTATCCTTTGAAAACTCTTTGGAATATTATTTTACGATGGATATGTGATTTAAATATTATAAATTTATTTACAATAACTTGCATGTGTATATGGATATTTTGAAGAGCTTGATATAAGTGGCTGTAAATATTTCACCAAAATTGCTGTTACAATATTGAATGTTATTGAATAACTATATAACAAGAAAGCAATACAGCATGACTGCAACTTTCAAGTTTATTGTTGAGTATTCATATCATTATTTTATACAAATATCAGTAGTGTTAAGATATTATAATATCCCTATACAACAATAAAATATAGAGGCAACATCAACGGCAACATTAAAAATATTCAATATACATATATTACAATTTTTAACATTTCTTACTTTGTGGTAATGTACATATACGTCTGTTCAACCTATAACTTGCAAACAGGTATTATATTATATTTTTGCAATATGGATTTTCCTCTGACAACCATTGCATCCAGACTTGGAGCAACGATTTATGGTTTGCACAAATATTTTCCTGCATATATAACCAGCACAAAATAATTGCACTACTACACTAGCCTAGGTCTTCGGTGTGGTCATATAAATAAAAACAAAGTTATATTAATAAAACTTTAATTAAGCATAATCAGTGTTATTTCATATATATTTACCGGAGTTTTTAAAATTTTATTACTCAGCCAATATTTTATTACTTAACTATATTCATTCGAGGCATATCATATTAATGATAAGAAGACAAACACTAATAAGTTACAAAGAAAATAAGAGTGCAATCTACCACGTCTAGTTTGTGTTATTGTAGATTCTGTAATTAATAGACTCAAGCAGAGATGCGTGAAAGATTAAACGGCAGATATATTACTGTTATAATGGTCTTTGAAAGAGATGAAGCCAGAACAGATGTAAGAGTAACAATAGGTAATGATGTACTAGAGCAAGTGGATGAATTTGTATATCTTGGATGTGGATTTAGCCGAGTTGGAAGATACACCACTGATATAGAGCGAAGAGTGAATGCGGGAAATAGAGGGAACGGAGCGTTGGGGCAACTTCTCGGTAACATCTATGCGAGAGAAGGAAAACTCGAAACAAACCCCTATACCAACACGTCTGACCAGCGCGTTATAGTAGGTTAAATTCCCTCTCATTACGGAGGAGGGCCGAGCCCAACAGTGGGACATTTATGGACTGTGATGATGATGATGAATTATAATGACATAAGTTGATAAAAAATGCTATGCAATAGCTTTTTTTTAGTTTTACGTAACCCTTCGTGCACGAGTACAACTCGCACTTGGCCAATTTTTTTACTTAAGAAACTACTATGTGAGGTAATAGATTACATTTCTGTAAGAGAAACAGTATTTTATTAATAATAGTTTTATTTGATCTAATTTGGGTTCAGCAAAATAAAGGGGATGACTTTAATACAATAACCATTAAGTAGACACAAGAACAAGCAAACCAATAAACGCCAGTGAAAAAGAAGTTTAATTATGTTAATAAATTTAAACCTTTCAATTTGTTAATCACGTTAAAATTAGCCAACGGAATACATTGAAATTTTACTCAGCTCTGTAGCTTAATAAATTGTGGTACGTGAAGATCGACCCCGACACTAGGTAGGAGAGAGTGCAGTACGTCATCTGGGCAGCCTGTATTTTGCTTTAAAGTTTATAAATTACATCTCGTTTGGCGCGTATGACATTCAACTATAGTCTTTAAAATATAGCTTGACCTCTGTGACAGATAGCCACAAAACCAAAGAAATAATTTTGAATACGCGTCATGTTTACAATTTTATTTTGTATCGCCTAAATTTTCATTCTTTTCATGCCACTTATATCTCAACTGAATTATGAATATAAAAATATTAATATTTACACCAAAACTTGTACCTCATATGTTTTAAAATACTTAGTAACCATTTTATTAAAATATGATGCTTACGCAAGTAAAAGGTCATACTAGACTGAGAATAAGATAGAGATGGGGCAATCGATAAACGTAAATCGATAACATTCTTATTAATTATTTATAAAACAAGTAAAACCAATACATTACCTATATAAACCACATGGTTACTCTATAAAATAAGTAAATTGAGTTAACTTAGTATTCAGACATCAGTTATAATATAAACAAGACCATTTTTTTTTATATTAAAAAGATAATTTCTTTTATAAAAAAAAACATAATTATTTATGAAATAATTAGTGAGCAAGAACTCATCATCAGCCTACAGGAATGCTCCAGCAATAATGATAATAGTGACGATGAACTTGGATGTATTCCTTTCGAATAATCAAAAAAAAATAATTAACAGCTTTAGTTTAAATTAAATAAAATCCATTAATTTAAATTCAATAAGATGTCCATAGATTGTTTTAAATTTATAATCGATTCATCCATCCATTTGATTGAAATCGAATAAGATTTGCATACATTATTTTTCAATTGCAGTAGCAAATAACTTTAAAAATAAGGAATTATATCGACAAAAATACGGACTGCATCGTAAGCGTGCGGCACTAGTGAGAACTATCACAGAGATCAAGCTATATTTTATAGACTATAGGTAATAGATCTCTTTAAATATACAAAATAATGCGTATACATATACAACTTCATGGTCAAAGGAGAGAGAATAACTATATAAAAACAGATAAGCCTTTTGAATTAATTTTCAGATGTTCTTATCCATTTACGATCCGCTTCGATGATAGATCAACAGATTATTACATAGATTTTAAAAATAAATATAATAATGAAAAAAGATTTACAATCTTGTAAGTGCCCCTGCAAGGGTACTTAGTCTGTGTCCGCAGTTCCAAAAATAGGGTAATTCTAGATAAACATTTGCGTACCTTTTGATGGGTTACTGTTGTTGATCACTGCTGGATTTATTAAAGTATTCGCATTTTTTTAGCACGCTATTTGGTAGCGGCTACAAATACTACCAACCCTTACTTTGCTCGTAGATTTCGTAAAAGACGACTAAGAGCCTTATAACGACCTGGGCCAACTCCATCTGATGACGTTTGGTCAACAATTACATTCCCAAGGAGGGTTGGTTGTCATAAAACTATTGCCAATAACTTTTACAATCTGTACTATGAAATAAGAGTACATACTATATCGATCTCAAGTAATTGGGATAAGAGTAGAAGAATTTTTTAGCAAATGGGAAGCTTATTCTTCAATTTTATATTATAATACTAGCTTTTGCTCGCGACTTCGTCCGCGTAGAGATTATGTGTAACGTCCCCGTTAAATAAATAATACCTTGGCGAGTTTAACTCGATATTTTCTTTATAATAAATAGTTTATTTTTTTGGAAAATATATTTATATTTTTCAACTGAGCTATTTTTATTCTTGATAATAATTGCTAAATTTATCTTCATATTTTAATTGTATATTTTCATTAGCTGAAAACACTGTCAGATTGAAATTTTCTCGAGATGAAACCTAGCTATTACGATTTATCACTCTCGAATTCACTTTCGAAATTCAGCAAATATACAAATACAAAAATATAAAGAATTTGCATTTAAAATATTAAATGCAATATTGAATGCATGAACCCAAGCATATTTGACACCATTAAGTATGCTTCCATAAATTACTTGAGGTATCCAGGAGGGAGGAGCTCGAGACGAATCTTACTAAATCTCACTTGTGGGAGAGAGGGGTCTTGGCAAATATCACGTTATTTTATTTTACCAGAAAATGGTGTAAACTGCGTGAAAGTTAAGTTAAACTAAAATTAAATGAAAGTAAAAAACCTTTATACCCAAAAGTAAGTACAAGTTTCACAAACAAGAAAAGTCTCATGTGAGATTAAGGAAGGGGATTATATATTAATAAATTTGTTATATTCCATATTAAATAAATTAATCATTTATAAAATAGTCTAATGTTTAAACTAATTTACTAAATAGCTCGTAGTTCAAAAAGAATATATTGTATTCTATTAAAGAACATAATAAGACACGCCACTGGAATAATAATTATTTCCTAAAACTCTAATTAGTTTTCTGTTTCATTAACAAAGATAAGGACTTCGTAGTATAAAGATAATAGAGAATAGACCGCATCTAAAATTTAATATTAAAGCATTGCCTAAATCAAAAATGGCAAATGACAGAAAAAATTTAATAGTCACATTCACAATAGTAGGTATCAAAGACTGCCTAAATATACAACGTAACTTGTACCTAAAAATTGTTATAGGTACTTATTATTCAATTTCTTTATCAAGTCTGAGCCGACCCTAATTATTCTTTTGCCGCGTTTTGACTTTTGATAGATGAAATAGGTGCCCTTTTTTATTATCAAATTTACAACAATCTTAACGAGACGACAACGTAAGAGAGCGAGTAGATATGAAAGAGAGTATTGGTGTAAAGATGCGAAAGGAAAAATATGCTCCGATGGACTTGTGGATGTATGACGATTCGGACATGTGGAAAGAATGCCGAACGAACGTCTGGTTAAGAAGATATACAATGCGAAAGTGGAAGGATGTAGGTACCAGGGGAGACCGAGACTAACCTACCTAGACCAGATTGGTCACGTACTGAAGAAAGTTAGAGTCAAGAATCTACGAAACCGGTGAGCGTGTATGAAAAGAATTATGAATGTTGAGGAAGCGAGTGAAGTATGCAAGGATAGAGTTCTCTGGCACTCTGTTCTTTGTGCCTACCCTGCTAGGGATATGGCGTGATGATATGTATGTATGTATGTACAACAATCTTAACAGTTGAACTATTAATTCTTTACGTAATTCCACACGCCTAAGCCACCACCGATCGCAATCCGACGTTTTGCTTGTATTATTATCCCTACGACGAATGCAACGAATACTGCAGCTTCACAGCAAAGTTATTATTATTTTAAAACTTTAAGTCCATACTAATTCTTATTATATCAATACATTGATTCATTTTGTGTACATCTACTTAGTAATAATCATATTTATGTATTTAGGTCAATTAATAATAAAAGGACATTCATATGAAAAACTATAATTGTGTTATAGTAATTACAGAAATACATTACAATACATACGTTCCGTGTGGTGACGGAGTAAGAATACAATTCACCACCTCCTATCTTACCCGTGGGTGATCGTAAGAGACAACTAAGGGATAAAAAACGCATATAACACCTATGCAAGAGAAGGAAAACTCGAAACAAAACCCTATACCAGCACGTCTGATTAGCGTGGTATAGTAGGTTAATTTCCCTCCCATTACGGAGAAGGATCGAGCCTGGGACATATATGGGCTGTGATGATGATGATGCATTATAGAAATACACCATCTATTTGCCATCTTTTGTCTCATTTCAAAGGTATTAAAAATATGAACAATAAATGTAGGTATATAGAATTGTATTATCTGTGTGGTGACGGAGTAAGAATACAATTCACCACCTCGAAGGAAAACTCGAAACAAAACCCTATACCAACACGTCTGACCAGTGTGGTACAGTAGGTTAATTTTCCTCCCATTAAGGAGGAGGCCCGAGCCTAACAGTGGGACATATATAGGCTGTGATGATGAGAATTGCATCCCACCTTTTTTACCCATGGGTGTCGTACAAGAAGACTAAGGGATATACAGATAACATGGATGTAATAGAAAAGGGAAAACCGATACCTGTAGTTAATGTACATACTATAACATTTATTTTGTAAAAAAAATGTTTGGTGGTGTTGATATGGCCATGGTAACTTATACACTAAGTACGAGTAAGATGTTTTTGCTTTTTAGCCAATATGGAGATAAACTGTTCATAGTAACAACGTAAGAATACAGTGATCGCTAACATTGATTATCTACAGAATGCAGGCAAACACAGTTAACTCGCAAGCATTACAGATCCGGGTTAGCCACCGACATCAAGGATTCGATACCAGTGGCCGATCCAATGGCGAGGGAATACGGTGGGTTATGGGGCCACGCAGCGCCTGCCATAGCCTGCCAAAAAAAAGATATTGCAGATCCTCCACAAATGAAAGTGGACCACAAGAATGCAAGGTAATGTGATAATGATTGCATACATATGATTCATCTCATCTCAGCTAATACACATCCCACTGTTGAGCTCGAATCTCCTCCAAATGAAAGAAGATTAACTTACTATACTACGCTGGTCAGACTTGTTGGTATTTTTTTTCTTACAGTGGACTATGGATATGGTTGCGCCCCGCCAAATCGGACCAGGGCGACAGAAGAGGTGGCACGTAACCCCATAGAGCCACTCTGCAAGCACCTCTCTTCGCCGTGTGAGCGGGCTACCGATACCCGGTCTTTGTCTTCGGTGGCTAGACTTGTTGGTATAGAGTTTTGTTTTGAGTGTTCCTTCTCTCACATTGATGTCATATGCGTTTTATTTCCCTTAGTCGTCTCTTACGATCACCTACGGGCAAGACATTGTGGTGGTGAATTGTATTTTTACTCCGTCACCACACGGCAAACTGTTATTACATAACTATCATTAAATAACTGTAATTATTAATTAAAACTACATCTATGTCTATAGATATAATAAAAATGTAACGGATCGCTGTCTGTACATGGAAGATATATGAGAAAAAATATTACTGGGACCTTTATCAACACTAATAGAACCCAAAACAATGATTTTTAAAATTTTTGTCTGTTTATCTGTTTGTCTGTGCGTTTGTGCACGCTAATCTCGGAAACGGCTTATCCAATTTAGACGTAGTTTTCACTAATATATTGTGGTAAGATTCACTTAACATTTAAGCTTTATTTTATGTCAATTGGTATATAAATAAAAAAGTTATGTCAATTTAAAAAATGTTCGGAGAAAAAAATCTTTATCTATTCTTTTCAAATTACGTACAAATTTTCTTCAATAAAAATAAATAAACACGTGTTTCATCATTTGTTAATTTTCACCCTCTGGGGGTGTAAATTAGCCCTGCAAAGCGGGTTGGACGACTCATTAAATCATTAGCGCCAAGCCGATATTATTGAAGCTGGAAACTTGAAATGTTGACAGTGATTTCTTTATATGACGTAGAGATTTATTAAGAAAGGATTTTATGAAATTATACCCCTAAGAGGGTAGAGCAGAGTGGCAAAGTTTGTATGGGGAAAAAATCTTTATTGATTCTTTTCAAATTACGAGTCGAATCAAATATTCTATGGTAATATCCGGCATTTGTCAAATTTCACCCTCTGGTTGTGTAGATTAGGCCTGTGAAACGGGTTGATCGACTCATTACCGCCAAGCCGAAACTATTAAAGCTAGAAACATTAAATTTTGAAGCACGTTTTTATTTATGACAAAGAGATTCAATATGAAAGGATTTTATGAATTCCGCCTCTAAGGGGATGTATCAATGCGGCAAAATGTGTATGGGAGAAAATTTCTTTATCGATTCTTTTCAAATTACGTACAAATATTCTTCAGTAAAAATAAATAAACACGTGTTTCTCTCTCCCTCTCCATCAACCCCGCACCAGTGCCGTTGTGGCGACCAGTGCCGGCGTGAGAGCTCACACGATACACATAGTAGACGGCAATAGGTTCTTGCCTAATGGTTTAAGATACAGATTAAGTTTACCTTCAAAAATGTTCATTCTATAACTCAAATAATAAATTATATCTAACGAGGTCGCAACTCTGCTGGTTAAACAAAACAGTCAAATAAAGGGTGGCGATAATTATATTTTTATCCCATGGTCATACCGTAAATAGTATATTAATGGCAATATAATTTGTAGAAGGAATAGAACTTTGAACCAACTTCTTCTTTAGTGACCGGCTATGGTATATAGACACATGCGCGCCGTACACGGACATCTACGTTGTGCGGACGGGCAACCGCAACCGGGTATCATCTCGAGTCGAAGCCCTCATGCAGTGAACCCCAATACTTACTACTACTTACGCTTGCGCCGCCCAAAGCACATGGTAGAGCGTGTCAACCTAGACTATTTTCTCTTGGACCCACCATATTGCCTAATTCCGTTAGACAACTAACTCGCAGAAGGCGCCGACCGCATCCCAGTTTCTGACGCTGTTGATTATCGTCCTAGCGACAAACCTTCAACACCTTGCATTGCTTTTTCTATTTAACTATGTCAGAGATGACTTCTGCGTGGACGAAGTCGCGGGCATAAAAGCTAGTATAAAATATAGTAAAAATAAAAGCTAGTATAAAATAAAAATGCACTAAATCCTTACCAATATTATAAATGCGAAAGTAACACTGTCTGTCTGTCGCGCTTTCACGCCAAAACTACTGAACCGATTTAAATAAAATTTGGTACACAGATAGCCTAGATCTAGACGAAGGACATAGGCTACCTTTAATGTGAAAAGAAGGGTTGTAAAGGGGAATGAAAAGTTGTACGGAAGTCATTTTTAAAGTCAGAAGCTTGAAACTTATTTTTAGGCTGTTGATTAGATATAAATAAATATGGCATTAAAATTTCCTAGATTAACATATAGGATACTTTTATTCCGATTCTTTGGGATAATAGTTCAACTTTAGGAAAGTAACTTTTTACGCGGGTGAAGCCGCAGGCAGAAACTAGTTAATTAATATAATTTAATATTTATAAGGGAACGACAACCATTTTATTCTATTTTATAAATCAGTACGAATATTTTCCAGCACTTAAAATTATTACATAATTATATTATTACTCTGTTGTATTTTCAATAAATTGAAAGAATTCATGTTATACATCTTTTAAGAGGCAGTTTTCAGCATGAAGACTGGTGTTAATTTAATAAAGTTAACGAGTTTGCCGAAAGTACTAAAAATTCGACAGTTTGAAACTTTATTACCGACTTTTATTATAATGTATTAATTTTCTTATGTTAGCTGGGGAATTAATAAGAAAATGTTAAGAAAATCTCTCTATTTTGTTATTATACTGTACAAGCATACATGTTCATCATCCTACTCTTATCTCAATTGCTTGGGGTTGATATAATATGTCCTTCTCTTCTCCTTTTTCGTAGTACATGTTGTAAAAGTTATTGGCAATAGTTTTATGACCGGCCGCCTGCCAGACATCAACCCTCCTTGGGAATGTAATTGTTGATCAAACGGCATCAGATAGTGTTGATCCAGGTCGTTATAAGGCTCTTAGTCGTCTTTTACGACATCCACGAGCAAAGTAAGGGTTGATAGTATTCGTATCCGCTACCACACAGCATTGTACAAGCATACATGTTATTACATAAAAACTCATATTTTGTTTTTAAACTATAATTAATATTAAAAAAAGCATGGGTATATACACGTAGGTGCTGCGTGTAATGGCCACGCACTGAGTATCTTCCCGTATGATGACGAATTAAAAATATAATATGTCACCAACCCATTACTTTCTTGAGAGAAACTTTAAAACTAGCTGAACAATCACCAACACTCTTATAGCCAACTTATTAAATACCCAACCCATCTATCAAGTGACGTGGGGACCGTGATGTCGCCGTGATGGTGACGATTGTAGCATTATCCACCTATGGGGATACTCATATCCAATAATGGATGTCAATTACTTAATGGATAGTGTAGTAAGCATTTGTGCATTTAATTACATGTTACTCCATCACCACACGGCAAGCTACGGTAAATAACTGACGCTAACGCAGCTATTGACCAAGTGCTAGACTAATATAATAGTATATTATTTTTTTTATTATTTATGATGGCAATCGAGCAAGCAGACCGCTCTCTCACACACCGAACGAAATGTAACAGCACAAATCCACTGCTCAGACGTCGATTTTCTCAAGAGTGTGGTCCTACCCCGGACGGAGCTGCCCGAGGCTGTAAACAGAAAACTCTCAAAGGTATCGCCCTTTTTTTACCACTACAATTTAATTAAACTTATACTACAAGTTACAGTTATATAGCTGTGTGGTAGCGGCTACGAATACTACCAACCCTTACTTTGCTCGTGGATATCGTAAAAGATCACTAAGACCCATAAAACGACCTGGGCCAACTCCATCTGATACCGTTTGATCAACAATTATATTCCCAAGGAGAGTTGACGTCTGGCAGGCGGCCGGTCATAATACTAGTGCCAATAACTTTTACAATATGTACTTATTATATGAAAGAAGAGTACGTATTGTATCGACCCCAATCAATTGGGATGAGAGTAGGAGAATGATGATGATGATGAATAATGATGATGACTAGGTACAAGTTACAGTTATAATGGTTAATAATTATAACACCACAGTGGTAATTAAAACATTACACAATAGCAAAATTCTATACCTGGTAATAGTGAACTATGACATTAATTTCGAAGTCGTTTATCATGTTATCACCTGCCCATATTCAAGGATAATGACAAACCAACACTGTAATACAATTCCCCGCTACATTAATTAATGCGTTATATTGAAGCATTCAACATTCAATTTCTGACTTCGTATCGTATCATCCCTATGTCATATAATATGTATTATAGTTAAATGTAAAATGAGATATATCATTATGAAAAACATATTATTTTGTGGTTTGGACATGTGGAAAGAATACCGAACGAACGTCTGATTAAAAAGATATACAATGCGAAAGTGGAACGATGTAGGTACCGGGGGAGACCGAGACTAACCTACCTAGACCAGTTTGGTCACGTACTGAAGGTAGGTGGAGTCAAGAGTTGGAGACTCTTGACTCCACCGGCGAGCGTGTACGAAGAAAATTATGGATGTTGAGGAAGCGAGTGAAGTATACAAGGATAGAGTTCTCTGGCACTCTGTTCTCTCTGCCTACCCTGCAAATCAAATCAAATCATTTATTTTGCATAAGCCCCATAGGGGCACTTACATATTGTCAATTTTACATTGTTTTTTTTTTATAATTAAATTTAATTAATCTACCACCGGATCGGAAAGCAGCCACATACTGAGAAGATCCGGCAAGAAACTCAGTGGGCTCGTCATTTTTTTTTATTATATTTTTTCACAAAAGAGTTTGGTTACATGTTTAATTTATGTTAGCTCCAGTGATATGCCCTTCGAGTAAAGATTCATTTTTAAAATTTTGTATATAATACAAAATTAAACTAAGAATATTTATAAAACAAAAAAGAAAGAAAAATGGCTGGACCAGATCCCACAAGCGGCACCCGATCACGAGTTAACTATTAGAGCAGCCATCACGCCCCTCAACCACATTGGAGGGAAGGGAGAGACCCACTCCACGTAGCTACCGCAAGCAGAGACCTTTTCAGTGAGCATGACCACACCATAATCTATAAATTTGAAACAGATAGCTTGGATAATTAAATACATAACTCGTTAGGCAAAACACGCTACACTGTACAATTAAGATAATACAAATAATACAAGAGTAAGTGATAAACATTAAAAGGGCAATTGCTGAGAGAGGAGCTGCTCATAACCATTCCGTATTATCATTTAGATAATCCGAAATGCTGTAATATCCTTTTCTGCACAGTCTGTTTTTGATAGCCTTTTTGAACTTATTCATTGACATATCTCGGATATCTTTAGGCAGTTTATTGTAAAAGCGTATACATTGCCCCATGAAAGACCTACTAATTTTTTGTAGGCGAGTATGATAGATAACTAGATTATCCTTATTTCTAGTGTTCACACGGTGAATATCACTATATTTATCAAATTCATTAAAATTTTTTTTTACATATAGTATGTTTTCGAATATGAATTGTGATACAACGGTTAGAATGTTTATTTCCCTAAATTTTAAATAAAAGGCAAAGGATATGGCGTGATGATATGTATGTATGTATACGATTTTAGTTTCTTTTTTTTCTCTGAAATAATTAACGATCGCCAAACAGTGGTAGTCTACGAATTCAGATGAAAAAGTGACTGAATTAAAAAATAATAGATTTGATATAAAACATGTCACTTTAATAATTAGGATAGGGTCTATATGATGATTGCACATTTTTTTATTCTTCTCCAGCAAAAACAGTTACAAAATAATGATTTTTGTTAGATTTACGGTTATCCGTGTGGTGACGGAGTAAAAATACAAATCACCACCCCCTATCTTATCCATGGGTTTTCGTAAGAGACGACTAAAGAATACAAAAGGCATATAACATCTATGTAAGAGAAGGAAAACCCAAAACAAAACCCTATACCAACACGTCTAACCAGCGTGGTATAGTAGGTTAATATCCCTCCCATTACGGAGGAGGCTCGAGCCCAACAGTGGGACATATCATGAGATCAGAGATCATCAGCTGAGATGATGGTGATGATGATACGGTTATAACGATAAATTAACTGGCGTTTTTTTTTTTGTAATTGTGAGATAAGATTAAGACATTGGTATATCAAAATTTAGGTAGGGGAATTCACAAATACAATTATTTACATGGGATGCATTTAAAATAAAGTTAGAGAGAAGAATACATTAAAGAATATTATTCGTATTATGCTACAATTAAAAAAAAATAACATTAATATATTTGCGATTGGAATTAATGTTGGAAATGGTTGTCCACCAACCACGTGGTCGACGGTCGCCTTTGCCAAATTCTTCTGCACAGATATTTAATAATTAAGACATTAAAGCGTAACGTATATAAACACAGATAAGTTCGCATTTATTATTATATATTTTTTAATAATAATATTATTATTATTAAATAATAATATTATTATTATTAATAATAATATATTATTATTTAATATATATTAAATATATTAAATAATAATATATTATTATTAATAATAATAATATTATTATCCATCTACATTAATGGATTTTTATCTCCCATTAATGTAGATTACGACGTAACAGAGCGAGTAGGTATGAAAGAGAGTATTGGTGTAAAGATGCGAAAGGGAATGCTTCAATGGTTCGGACATGTTTAAAGAATGCCGAACGAACATCTGGTTAAGAAGATATACAATGCGAAAGCGGAAGGATGTAGGTACCGGGGCAGACCGAGACTAACCTACCTAGACCAGATTGGTCACGTACTGAAGGAAGGTGGAGTCAAGAGTCTCCGAAACAGGCGAGCGTGTATGAAGAGCATTATGAATGTTGAGGAAGCGAGTAAAGTATGCAAGGATAGAGTTCTCTGGCACTCTGTTCTCTCTGCCTACCCTGCAAGGGATATGGCGTGATGATATGTATGTATGTTTGTTAATGTAGATTTTATCTATCTCAAGAGAATCGTACTTAATCTAGAATAAAAAGTAGCCTATGTGTTACTCCAGACTATATCTATATGTAATAGTTAGCCTAAGAACTCTAAAAATCCCATAAAAGAACAAAATGAAACATTTCATATCGAACTGTGAAACGAACTGGCAAAAACTTCTCTGTTAGAAAAAAAAAACAGCGAAAACAATACGTAACTTAAAGTTAAAAAGCCAATTAAAAGTTGTTGCTATTGTTAAACGCTGTTGAAAGTCGACAGGTCTGTTATTAGATTTTTACGTAAAGAAATAAAACTAGAATAAGTATAAGGCTATACTTTTGTATAAATTTATATGAGAGAATATAAGAAATTCTATATTTTTTTATGCTATTACTTTCTTAGATAACATTACCATTTTATACAGGCGAGGTCACAAGAAAATAAGGTTTTTAATTCAACTTAATTTTCTTTGAAGGATAATTACCGTTTTGTGATAATAAAATTACTACGTCTATTCTAGTATTTATTTATTCCTTAAGATGAATAAATACATACACGTGTATCATAAAAATATAGATTTTAGACATAAGTACAAATACCTAGTACCTACATACTTATAGGTATATATATATGGTCATTAAAATTATTTTGTCTTAATTTAATAAAGTATGAAATTATAAAATATAATATTTATGAAATTATAATACAGAGTATTATATCAAAACCCGCTTCTTCCGCTAACCTAACCTAACAAAAAACATATACACTCCTTATGTACGTCACATCAATTTTTAACTATTACAGTTCTTCATCATCATCATCATGTCGATAAACGTCCCACTGTTGGGCCCGGGCCTCCTCCGTAATGGGAGGGAAATTAACCTACTATACCGCGCTGGTCTGACGTGTTGATATAGGGTTATATTTCGAGTTTTCCTTCTCTCGCATAGATGTTATATGCGTTTTATATCCCTTAGTCGTCTCGTACGATCACCCACGGGTGTGTGGGGTGGTGAATAGTATTCTTACTCCGTCACCACACGGAAAGTGTTCGCGATAAGTACAGTGCAGTGATAGTGAAAAACTTTTTTTTTGTGTCTGTCTTTTAGCTGTTAGCCGCAGATGGCTGTCACAGCTTAACCCGGACTATGGGTGAGCGCTGAGGGCTCTCAACCCGGTAAAAATTTTAAGCGACAACGCCTGAGGGCTCACCCTGTGGTGAACGGACCTCGGCTCGGGGCGTCGCTGATAGCAAAGTGGGCCTGCCCACGTTTGAGTTTATGACTTTTACGCGTCGCAACTTACGACCCCGGCGGCGAGGTCGGAAGGATATTTATGTGTTGTGGCCGCGCAGGCCGTATAGGCTCTTTCTTGAGCGATTGTAATTGAATCGTCAGAGTCGGTCAGTACATGTCGAGGACGTCTGATCACGGATATTTTAGATGGGACATAGTTAGCCGCCCCAACCACAAATTGGTTGGAGTGTGTCATGGCAGAGTCAATGAACCACCGAATGATGGGAGCACCGCTTCATGTATTGCCTGATGGTTGTCAATACGAGGTCGATCTGAAGGTCGACGTTTCGAATGAACCACGGTGTCCCCGTGGCTCGACGCATGAACCAGTTTTGTAGTGTTTGTAACCTGCGGATCCTTGGTGGATTAACGTGTGCGAACACTGCGATGGCATAGGTCATAATAGGCCGTATGCAGGCAGTGTATAATCTGACCTTGTTCTTCAAGGACAGTTTGGATTTGGCATTTAACAAGCAATGAAGGCGGCCCATCACAAAGGCAGCGCGCGTGCGAACCTGCCTTATGTGTGGTATGAAGGTGAGTCGATTGTCGAGGGTCACTCCTAGGTATTTAGCTTGCCTGCACCAAGTGACAGGCTTGTTGAATAATCTGAGGCGAGGGATGTCTTCCGGAGAGCAGATGCGGGCAGATCGTTTAGTGAACATGACCGCCTGACTCTTCTCGGGATTGATTTCTATTCTCCATTTCCTATACCAATTGGCAAGGGCGGTGACCGCTTTCTGAAGTGTCTTAACTACGGTAAAGCAAAAAAAAAAAGATTGTTAAAGACTCGAAAGACCTTATGAACACAAATAAGAACATAAGAATAGACATCAAAAGCGGCATTACGGAAAGTCTAACGAAATTACTAGACATCGTAAAGAACTGTGAGGCTGACTATAAAGTCACAAAAATACAACTCAAGGACGCGAGAGCTGGTAACTCAAGCGAAACAATAAATCACAGCGTCATCACCAGCGCCAGTGTGCCAGATACGGAGCCCTTTAAAGCCGTGATAGCCGAACACACAAGCAAACTGCAAAACACCATCAAGGAAGTTGCTCTCTTAGGAGACATGCTTAAAAGTCACCAGCAGTATATGAAAACATATAAAATTACCACTAACGAGAAGGCAACCACGGCAATAGGTACTGAGCTGCTGCAAGAAGTCCGAGATCTCAAGAACACCACGCAGGAGCTGGGTAAACGGGTAAGCGAGAAAAGAGAAACAGCGCCATCATACGCGGAGATTCTCGCAAACCTGAAACCCCCAACAAACGTTCCCAAGGACTATGCGGTCCTCATAACCTCGGACGAGATTGTGAGCAGCACGGACCTTAAAGAAGGGATTAAAAGCACATTAAATGCCAGAAAACTAGGCTTAAAAATTGAGCGCTCAAGGATTGTGAGGAGGCCCAAAATCTTAATCAGCTGCGCCAGAAAAGAGGACATTGAGACCGTGGCAAAATACCTCAAGGCCAATAAGAAACTGAAGGTAGAAGAGGCCAAACACCGAAACCCCCTAATGATTATCAAAAAACCAGCAAGGACATGCACCGTACAGGACATCAAAGAAGCACTGGCCCAACAAAATGGGGATATACTGGAGGGCCTGTCGGCCGAGGAGACCGCAGTCGAGGAGAGGTATCGAAGGAGGACGAGGAATCCTGAGGATTGCCACGTCGTCCTTTAAATGGTGCCTAAACTCTGGCAAAGGCTCACCTCGGCTGGCAGGCTCTACGTAGACCTCCAGAGCGTGAGGGTCTAAGACCAGATTCCCCTTGTCCAGTGTATGAAGTACATGGGGTACGGGCATGGGCGCAAAACTTGCACCTCAGAGGGGGACGATTTGTGCATAAAATGCTGCAAGCCAGGGCACACGAAAGACCAGTGTGAGACTACTATTCCACACTGCGTCAATTGTGAACTGGCTGGCATGGCTGCTGGGTACTCGGTGTTTGACCCCCAGTGCCTAATCAAATAAAGAGCTGATAAATTAGCAAGGGAGGCACTGGCCTACAGCTGATTCTCGTTCATTCACTAAACATCACACTACACAACTACACCACACACATCAACACAAACACAAATCAACACACACAAACACAATCACTACAATATTTATTATAAGTATATACATATGATATGCGTATGAGCGTGGTGAGAACGCAATCAAACGCATGCATACCTAATTATGTGAACACACAACCAGAACGAACAACGAAAACAATACAAATACAAACTACAACAACATATAAAGAACACACACCACGCAAACCACATAAAACGTAAATACAATCTATATACCTAAATAAACTTTTTATAAAAAAAAATGTAAACCGACTTCAAAATAGGATCAGCCAAAACCATACTTATTTAAAACACTAAAAATTGAAAAATAAGATGAACTATTAAATTCTTGTCTAATTCTAATTATGTATTAATTTTTATAAAATATAATTACAATGTATGCTAGAAATCCACTAACACGATTTGAAGTCGGTGCCAAGCTTAAATTAACAAAAAACAATAAGCTTAATGATATACACACAGGGTGAAAATTTAACAAGAATCAAATTATTAAAGGAAATAAGAATTAAAAGATGTATTCAGAACACTATAACCCCACAATTGATTGACTGCACAGATGGCGTAGTGGTTAAGATACCGACCTTCCGTGCCAGTGCCGTGGGTTCGATTCCTACGCAGGACAATACTTTGTGTGATCCATAAAGTGTTGTTCTGAGTCTGGGTGTAATTTGTCTGCGTTAATTGCATGTTTATAAAGTCCCCCGCAATACAAGGTTTATTTCCTTAGTGCAGGGTGGAGTTTTAAAAAAAAAAAAAAGAAAAAATCAAGATATAATTTAAATATAACAACAATAAATCTATAGGATAATATAAATACACAACACATATAACGAGCATATACATACACAACACACACAATAGATACATACACAACACAAAAGTAATGAAAGCTATCATGAGCATAGCACATTTACTATAGACATACAGCATAAACAATAACACATAAACATAAACGCACACACACATTAAATACACAAACACCAAAACACACACAACTAGTGGATAAAATGTTTAATCAGCAATAAGTGGCACGGAATGCCACGGAAATAGAAAAATACAGGGAAATTAAAAATAGATACAACAAATGACAACAATTAGAAATATAATAAATAAACGAAAAATCTAATAGCGCAACTTAATAAATAAACAATAAGGCAATTAATTTCAGAATAACAAATAATCAGCGTAAAAAATTTAATAACAAACACTCAAACGAGAACACGATCAATCTCTGATTATGTTAGGGGCGTCGCGGTCCATACCTCAAGAGTCTGGACAAACAAAAAAAAAAAAAAAACTACGGTTGTCGGGGTATTACCTGCACAGAAGAGTGCGGTATCATCGGCATAGAGAGCCGTGTGTACGCGAGTAAATACGGGTAGATCGCTAGTGTTAGTTAGCGTGAAGAGGTACGGAGAGAGGACCGATCCCTGAGGGACGCCGGCCGGTTTGTGGATTCCAATTACCACGGCCTCCTTCCACTGTGAGGGAAAGATGTTTTAAGTGAGGGCTGCGTTAAAAATACTGCACAGTAATAATATTAGGTGGGCGGGGAATAATTTAATGACTCTATTAATTAATCCGTCCGAACCTGGGGCTTTCCTAGCTTGTAGACCCTTGACCAGCGACTCCACCTCATCGGTAGACACTGTTGAAATAGGTTGATCGTGGTTGTCGTTTATTTGCGATCGCGAAAAAGTGGTACGACGGACCACTTTGGTGTTGATGTGGTGGTGGTGTACCGCGTCTTGGTCGTATAGTGTACTCGGCGTACATTGAAGCTCCAGACTGTCGGCTAGACATTCCGACTTGTCGTCGTCCATGAATGCCGGTGGTTGGTTGGGTCGGTTGAGGGGGACACTATATCCTTTTTGAGAGAGCGGGAAATCTGCCGGAAGACTGTGTGCGAAGGCACTAGCTCTTCTAATGTGGCGTCCCATTTGCTCTGTCTGAAGTTACGGCGGCCTTGTTTTTGATAGCCTTTCGGCGTTTACGTAATGACGCCTCTTGAAATTCACCATCGTTAGGCGAATCTTCGGCGTCGGAGGAGGTAGTGGAAGAGGAGCGGGCCGTGGCGGAATCCGCCTCGGTTTCCGTCTCCGTTTCCATTTCGGTATCTTCATCATCCCCGCTTTCGGGGGTGATGGTCATGGCTGGGGATGCCGGGCGTGATGTATTACGGTCCGGTGCGCGATCGCCGTACCTCTGGACGATTATCGCCCAGATATACTCGTCCGCGAATATGTCATCTGCTCCTAACTTGTCCATTTTCAATTAAAAATAAAAAAATAGACAGGTAGGTGCGGCTGCCTGCCTACGTAAATTTTGTCTCCTAACTTTCCCTACCACACCGGGGGGAGAATCCGGAGGTGTGTGATTATGTTCCCTCTGACTCCAAAAAAATAGTACTTGTAAATAAATATTAATAATTTCGTTTATTATATTTCAATGCTACTTGCTTTGAAATACAAAATATAATATTATTATCCATTTTTCTTGACATAGTATAAGTTTTTACATACCTACCTGTAAATAGGTAGGTATACTATAATTTCGTAAATTGTTCTGTTATTATTTTGAGATTAAACTAATTAAAAGAATTATTTTTTACTTTTTAGTGTGTTTGTATATCGTGTATCGTAGGTAGCTTTGAAATCGATTTTTGTTTTTTTATAAAATATTTTTTTATTTGCCGGTTTTTAGTGGAAAATAACATAAGTGAATTCAGATTTTTTTTAATAGGCAGACCTAGGACTCGGTCTACCTATTAAAAAAAAATAATAGGTAGACCTAGTAAACGGGCTGCTCAAATGAGACAGTACCGTTTGGAAGATACGAGTAACGAGAGAGACACTCGATTAAAGAAAAATGGGGTTAGTAAATGGGATAAATATTACAAATGAGAGTGACGAGCAGCGGGTCAATAGGCTTTCTCAGATGAGGGCATACACAAACTTATCTAGGCGTAATGAAACTACAGAAAGTCATTCTCAGCGACTCAGTTTGATTCGCGAACGTTATCAAACCAAATAGAGGAGCAACGATCTCAACGTATTAGCTTAATACACGAAAGTTTAACAAAATTGAAAAAAAAATATCGAATATTTAAAAAAAAAAAATATTAATTAAAAAAATATATTTTATTTTATTTCACTTATTTTTACCAATTTAATACTACTTATACTACCCCTTAGTAGTGAAATTTTGAAAAAACGCTTACACACATATTCTTTTATTTCTAAAAAGATGTAGGTGTGCGAAATTTCGTAATTCTAAATTTGAAAATGATAAACTTCCATATAAATGTTCATCCCGTGACCCTTATTTTACCCCTTAATAACATTGTTGTTTTACCATTAGCTAAAGCTGATAAAGATAATCTCCATACACAAATAATCAAACTATAGTCTGTCTAATCTAAGAAGTGCACTTTGACAGCTGTCTGAGTAAGTTGTCTAGGTATGTGAACAAAATAATCGCTATCGAAAATATCCGATTTTACTGAGAAATTGGTATTAATTCTTTATAATTAATAATCGGTATTTTTTTATTTTTCAAAATGTTGATGAATAAATTATAGTCTATAAAATATAGCATGATCTCTGTGACAGTTCTCACTAGTGCCGCACGCTTGCGATGCAAGTCCGTATTTTTGTCGATATAATTCCTTATTTTTAAAGTTATTTGCTACTGCAATTGAAAAACAATGTATGAAAATCTTAGTGAATTTCAATCAAATGGATGGATGAATCGATTATAAATTTAAAACAATCTATGAACATTTTATTAAATTTAAATTAATGGATTTTATTTAATTTAAACTAAAGTTGTTAATTAATTCTTTTTATTATTCGAAAGGAATACATCCCAAGTTCATCGTCACTATTATCATCATCGCTGGCGCATTCCTGTAGGTTGATGATGAGTTCTTCTTGGTCACAGATTATTTAATGAATAATAATGTTTATTTTATAAAAGAAATTATCATTTTAATATAAAAGAAATGGTCTTATTACTGCTATAACTGATGTCTGAATATTAAATTAACGCAATTTACTTATTTTATAGAGTTACCATGTAGTTTATACAGCTAATATATTGGTTTTACTTGTTTTATAAATAATTAATAAGAATGTTATCGATTTACGTTTATCGATTGTCCCATCTCTATCTTATTCTCAGTCCAGTACGACCTTGTACTTGCGTTAGCATCATATTTTTATGAAATGGTTACTAAGTATTTTAAAACATATGAGGTACAATTTCCGTGTGGTGACGGAGTAAGAATACTATTCACCGCCCATATCTTACCTGTGGGTGATCGTATGAGACGACTAAAGGATATAAAACGCATATAACATCTATGCGAGAGAAGGAAAACTCGAAACAAAACCCAATACCAGCACGTCTGACCAGTGCGGTATAGTAGGTTAATTTCCCTCCCATTACGGAGCAGGCCCTAGCCCAATAGTGGGACATTTATGGGCTGTGATGATGATGAGGTACAAGTTTTGTTGTAAATATATAAACTTTTTTTATTCATAATTCAGTTGAGATATAACTGGCACGTAAAGAATGAAAATATAGGCGATATAAAATAAAATTATAAACATGACGCGTATTCATAATTACTTCATCGGTTTTGTCGCTATCTGTCACAGAGATCATACTATATTTTAAGGATTATAAGTGCTAAATTAGTACTAAACAAATTTAATTATTTCAGTATAGAATCATCATATTTAGTAGGATAACTATTACTTGAAATATTATTATTTATATTACTATATATTACTTGAATTATCAGCGTCGCGAACATTAATAATTATTTCCTCATCAATCAAAGTGTCAAAATGTACATCTCTGTCAAAATCTGTATTCGATTAATTGTATTATTCTAATATTTTTACCGATTATTTGGATATTCGTGAATTGGAAGTTGTCAAGCACTACTAAATAGAACGCGATGACGTGACATTGTTAGGTCGTGAATAACAATTACTATTTATCATGTTATTTTTATTTTAAATTATTTTTACGAGTTTCAACATTAGATTAATGGTCTTTGAAAGAGATGAAGCCAGAACAGATGTAAGAGTAACAATAGGTAATGATGTACTGGAGCAAGTGGATGAATTTGTATATCTTGGATGTGGATTTAGCCGAGATGGAAGGTACACCACTGATATAGAGCGAAGAGTGAATGCGGGAAATAGAGTGAACGAAGCGTTGGGGCAACTTCTCGGTAGCCACTACCTCACCCAGAAGGCACGTGTAGCAATACATAACGCAGTGCTTGTCCCAACATTACTGTATGGAAGCGAGAGTTGGGTATGCAGAAAATAATATGAAAGTAAAATGAATGCGGTCGAAATGCCATCTCTACGGAAAATCTGTGGAGTTAGGCTGACCGATCGCATTCGTAACGACGACGTAAGAGAGCGAGTAGGTATGAAAGAGAGTATTGGTGTAAAGATGCGAAAGGGAATGCTCCGATGGTTCGGACATGTGGAAAGAATTCCGAACGAACGTCTGGTTAAGAAGATATACAATGCGAAAGTGAAAGGATGTAGGTACCAGAGGAGACCGAGACTAACCTACCTAGACCAGATCGGTCATGTACTGAAGGAAGGTGGAGTCAAGAGTCTCCGAAACAGGCGAGCATGTATGAAGAGAATTATGAATGTTGAGGAAACAAGTGAAGTATGCAAGGATACAGTTCTCTGGCACTCTGTTCTCTCTGCCTACCCTGCAAGGGACATGGCGTGATGGTATGTATGTATGTATTATTGTACAAGAAAGTCACCCGCAATGTTAATTATGTAATAACTTAATAGTTGTTTAAAATTTCAGATTTAGTGTTTACAATCATGTGTATACGTTTGACCGAGGTTATTGTGTATTAAGAAATGCGAAACGTCAAAATGCACTTCTTAGATTAGATGAACTATAAATTATGTATAGAGGCGTCAGAAACAGCATTTTTGCCCTACATTTTAAGGAATTACTCTCGATTTTCCCAAGATCCCAGCATCAGATCCTGATACCCTGCATATGGGACCACCCTTACAGTATCCTTTTTCTACAAAGAAAGAATTATAAAAATCCATCCATAATTGGCGTTGCTATCGCGTAACACACATACAAAAAATAAAAAATAAAAGGTTTCGATTTGAGAACCTCCTCCTTTTTGAAAGTCGGTTAAAAACCGATTAACACACATTAATTTACTTTCCCCTTATGAAAATTGCGACACATATTATCACTAAGTAGAAAATGTATTCAGTCATTAAACATAAACCAAAATATGATTTACGATAAAAGTTGGGCTCCCTTTTGAAATTAATGCGTTGCCACCTATCTTTGAGATACTCTTGCACGCACGATTTAACATGATAATCAGTATTATGCGAAGACATTTTGAATAGGAAAATGTCCTTGGGCAATATTATGCTATTAATGTTAGGATAGCATTATAACACAATTTTAAAAAGACATTTTGCGGCACTGCACGCTGCCGTAGATTTATTTCTTGTAAAATAATGTAAAATTTAAAGGTTCTTAAAACATAAGAGTAGGACTATCACTAAATGCGGACTGCAAACTAAATAAGTACTACATAAATCCAAGGAAATAAATACATAAAAGTCTTCTCAGTCATCTAAAATTGTAACGTAATTATTAACAGACAAACATTAATAAATTGGATGCACATGGCAAATGTAGAATACTTGCCACTTGCTGCTGCAGTTCTAAGTAGCATTCTCATGGACAAGACTATGTCCAACAGGGAACGTTGACGTGTTAGTGGATGTATGGATTTATAAATGGAAATAAACTAGAATCTTCTGCCCATTCTCTAGCAGTCCAAGAATCATCAATCTCCTACTCTTATCCCAATTACTAGGGGTCAATACAGTATGTACTCTTCTTTCATAGTACATATTCTAGAAGTTATTGGCAATAGTTTTATGATTGGCCACCTGCCAGATGTCAACCCTCCTTGGGAATTTAATTCTTGACCAAAAGGCATCAGATGGAGTTGGCCCAGATCGTTATAAGGCTCTTAGTAGTCTTTTACGACATCTACGAGCAAAGTAAGGGTTGGTAGTATTCATAGTCACTACCACACAGCTAGCATACTTCTAGCAATCCAAGAATATATAAAATGTGGCCATACCTATATTAATATTAATTACTGTTACGCTAAAAACTTTTTATATAAAATAAAAAAACAATAACTGAAGGATTTCGTAAACACTTTTCACGTCGTACTACGTAATATATGTCAGATTTGAACTCTGCTGCTTCTAAAAATTACGTAATAGTTTCATCATCATCATCTCAGCTCATGTATGTCCCACAGTTGGTCTCGAGCCTCCTCCATAATGGGAGGATAATGGACCTATTATACCACACTGGTCAGACGTGTTGGTATAGGGTTTTTCGAGTTTTCCTTCTCTTGCATATATGTTATATGCTTTTTACATCCCTTAGTCGTGTTTTACGATCACCCACGGGTAAGATATGGGGTGGTGAATAAGATAGATATATTACGTAAATCCATACACGTAACCATATATTTTAAATGATGATAGCACACGCAAAATGCACTAATTAGATCAATTACAGCGGAATATTGCCGCAATAGTTGCACAAGAATGACATAATGCATCTAACGTGCTCTGCCTAGGTACTGCTGACTTTTTGCTATCTCCCAGCCAGTATGACAAACGCCAAATAAAATGTTCTTAAAACAAACGCAACTTAAAATATTTTTATAGTAATAATACCACATGAGTAAATAAACGTATATTTACTATTTACTCATGTGATAATACCATTCAATAACGCCAATCCTTACTAATATTATAAATGTGAAAGTAACTCTGTCTGTCTGTCTGGCTGTCGCTCTTTCACACGAAAACTACTGAACCGATCTAAATGAAATTTGGTACCTACACAGATAGTCTAGAGCCTGATAAAGGACATAGGCTACTTTTTAATGCAAAAAAGGGGTTGTAAATGGGGATTAAAAGTTGTAAAGAATTATCGTCATTTTTAAAGCCAGAAGCTTGAAACTTATTTTTAGGCTATTGATTAGATATAAATAAATATGACATTAAAATTTCGTAAAAAAAAATACTCTTAGGGGGTAAAATAGGGGTTGAAAAACTTTAGGAAAGTAACCTTTTACGCGGGCGAAGCTGCGGCCAGAAGCTAGTACATAATATTTTATACAAGTTTTTGTAGCATAAAGAGATGTCACTGCATCGCCTAATATAATCAACGCATATATTCTAACTCTATTCTTCGGTGTCAGACAACCACTTGTATGAACCGCAAAAGCCTATTAATTAACAATCAACTAACAACAATAGGGAAGTTTAAGCCAGACACATTAGTACAATACATACCTGACGTTAACATCGCTTTATGACGATCAAAAGCTGACATGTTCGCGAGATTATATGGCCTGCTACATTTTAAATTGTTAAATATTGTTATGAAATGAAACTATTTTCTATGCATTTTATCACGTTTATATATATTTCCTTTTATTTTATATACACGCTTTTTTATTCTGATGTCATCATTCTCCTACTCTTATCCCAATTACTTGGGGTCCATGCAACATGTACTCTTCTTTCATAGTACATATTGTAAAAGTTATTGGCAATAGTTTTATGACCGGCCGCCTGCCAGACGCCAACTCTCCTTGGGAATGTAATTGTTGACCAAACGGCATCAGATGCGGTTGGCCCAGGTCGTTATAAGACTCTAAGTCTTCTTTTACGACATCCACGAGCAAAGTAAGGGTTGGTAGTATTCGTAGCCGCTACCACACACTCGTTACACGCTTTATTATTCTGCTATGTTCGTATATATTTATAAGAATTCCTTTATTTTCGAATATATTTATAATCATTCATTTATGTGCCCATTATTTTCAGTGAGGTAACGGAGTAAGAATAGAATTCACCACTCCCTATCTTACCCGGGAGTGATCGTACGAGACGACTAAGGTACATAAAACGCATATAACATCTATGCAATAGTAGAAGGAAACCTCAAAACAAAACCCTATACCAACACGTCTGCCCTAGCCGAGGCAGCGGGTGACCGGACCGGGGATTAGTCTGGTCGCCCTGGGAGCGGGGCCACCGCGTGAGGACGACGCCCCGACGGTGCAAACTGTCCGGACATCGACATCAGCGAGGATACCCGTGAGGGTAGACCGCCGGGTGGGCCACTGAAGAAAAAGACCGCGTACCAGTGACCCACCCGCACGGCGTCGAGAGGTATATTGTAGGGCGGGTCTACGGGGCCTTGCGCCGCTTTTCCTGTCGCCCCGGACGGAATAGCGGGGTTTGACGTACCGTAGCCCGCCGCCAAAAAAAAAATCCCAACACGTCTGACCAGCGTGTTATAGTAGGCCAATTATCCTCCCATTATGGAGGAGGCTCGAGCGCAATAGTGGAACATATATGAGCTAAGATAATGATGATTTATCTGCCCATAGATGTTCAGTACTGAATATTGGTCTCCCCTCGGTAGACGAGTGGTACTATGACCAACACGCTTGAGAAACTATTCTTTTCCAAGAGAGCACTGCTTCTCTCTACCATGACCACTTTTAGCCGGATTTGACGACCCTAACGTAAATGTTTTCCGTGTGGCGATGGCATATGAATATATTATATATATAATATATATATAATTCACTGACATTGTCCGTGAGTGTCGTAAAAGACATTTAATAGTGATAGGACCACGCTGTTGACAGTTCTCTGTCTGCAGCCGCGCGCCGGTCCGTCTGGGGTAGTACCACACTCTCGCAGAAGATCGACGTATGAGTAATAGCAATGTGCTATTGCACTTCGTTCGGTGAGGGAGAGAGCCGGAAGCCTAATTGGGTGGGTTTGGGGTTTATATTGGTGGCAGCGGCCTAGTTATATCCTTGGTATTGCAAAGGTCCATGGACGGCAGTGACACTTACCATCAGGTGTGCTGCTTGTTTGTTTGCCACCATTAGAAATAATAAAAAAAAAGAGATATAATAACTATATTACATATGGTAAGCAAGAGAAGGACAACTTAAAGTAAACATCTATACCAACCACTCTGACCATCCTTTTTTGGGTCAAAAGTCTGGGAATATAAATCATCTCAACTCATATATGTCCCACTGTTGGGCTCGAGCCTCCTCTATAATGGGAGGCAAATTGACCTACTTTACCGCGCTGGCCAGACGTGTTGGTATAGGGTTTTGTTTCAAGTTTTATAGATGTTATATGCGTTTTATATCAGTTCATAGATGTTATATGCGTTTTATATCCCTTAGTCATATCTTACGATTACCCACGGGTAAGATAGGGGGTGGTGAATTGTATTCTTACGCCGTCACCACACGGATAACCACTCTGACCAGCACAGGATATTGGATCAATTTCCCTCCTATAGTGGAGGAAGCTAGACCTCAGCTAAGAGAGGTATATGAATAAAGATGATGTTGATGCAAATGTAAGGTGTACATTGTATTTTCAAGTTACCACATGTGAAAAATGTAACGATTCGTATATAAATATAATTATTTATTACTCGTAATAAATAAATAGGATCATGCGATCGAACGCTCCCAATGGGTACTGCGGAAATGAACCTCCATAAGTTCAAGGATTTATTACTTTTAGTAATCTTTTATGACACCTATATTTATAAAAAGTAATGATATTTTGCATTTTAGCTGTGTGGTAGCGGTTACGAATACTACCAACCCTTACTTTACTCGTGGATGTCGTAAAAGACGACTAAGAGCCTTATAACGACCTGGGCCAACTTTATCTGATGCCGTTTGGTCAACAATTACATTTCCAAGGAGGGTTGACGTCTGGCAGGCGGCCGGTCATAAAACTTTTACAATCTTTACTATGAAAAAAGAGTACATACTGTATCGACCCCAAGTCATTGGGATAAGAGTAGGAGAATGATGATGATAATTTGCATTTTAATTACAGTTAAATTGGTAATTTTTGAATTTTAAATTAGTTTAACGGCTCCCTATTTTTGCGTAATGGATTAGATTATGATTAATTACTTTTGAATTTAGAATTCGACTATTAAAATGGCATGGGAGTTAAAGTTCTACTCTTTAATACCGGGTATCGCGAATTGGATTGATTCTCAGAACAATTAAATTATTTTTGTGAATCACAAACACAGATGTTCTGAGTCAGTGTATAACTTGTTAATATTAATCTTATGTTCACAAAGTCTCCCACGGAACAAATATTTATTTCTTAATAATGTTAGGGCAGAATGAAATCGTTTTGAAGAATCTTTTGTTAGGAGCGTAGGATGCCCTTAATAGGCTAAAGTCTTAAGCTTTTAAAAAAGAAAGTAGAAACCCTAGACTGCAGATAAGCTTATGTTGTTGTCCAACTGCCGACATTGACGGAATGATAGATGATGGATGGATGAAAAAAGGAAAGAGTGTTACGGCGTTACTTAAATTGCATAATGATATAATGACGGGATAAGACATGATTGATAAGACACAATTGTCACCACCTCTATCTTGCTCATGGGAATCGTAAAATCTGTTGAGCATCTCATCAAGGTTGGTATGTAAAACGCCAACCCGTCTGCTAAGCGTGGCGATTGAGGCATTATCATCTCATTTGTGGAAGAGGCTTACGTACAACAGTAGAAAGTGAAAAGCTAAATAATGACGATAAGGTTTTCTAAGATGTCCCGCAACCGCGCACCATATTTTGAGCCTGTAGATGTTATATTTTAATCTTAGCTCATGACCATACAAGGAAGCGGTACCAGTGGCCGGCCCAATGGCGATGGGGAGGGAATACGGTGGGTTATGGGGCCACGCGCTGCCCTTGGGCGACGTGTGACCGGGCCATAGCCTACCAAAAAAAAAAAGCTCATGACCACAATATATTATAAAGTTTTCTAACCAGTAATTGAATTATAGTACTTTTCTAACTCCGTCTTTATGTGAAAAGCTATGGTTTACCATAGCTATAGCACAAGGTTATTAATATATATAGCTCATATGAATTACACATGTATTTGAAAAGATATGCTTGCAATTCAAAAAAGTTACATTCCATCGGAAATAGTTTCATTTGAAATCGTTTAATTTTTATGTATAATATGATATTATAATTATTTCAGTTAATATTCCATCTGCTACGGGCAACAAAACACAATACAAAATATAATTTAGAAAGTTTTCGACCACACAAGAATTTTCTCATGTTTATTTGGGTCAACTCTCAACACATATGAAAAGTTCTTGGCGGCAATATCACAGCTCTCCAACTGTTACGTAAATATAGAGTACATTGAGTCTCCTAAAGTTGGTGAATATGGAAGTTACCAATTTAATAAATGCATAACTTTATATATTTAAATATATGTACGATACATTCCTACTTTTTACATACATAAAAGTAAGCTGTGAGCTTCACAGCTTACTTTTCATTTTTACAATATTTACAAACATGTTTAAGAAGGCGTGCTTGTAATGCTTATGGGAGATAAGAATCTTTTTCTCCCTAGCTTATATATGTTACACTTTTCACGTCCTTTATCTACAAGAAAAGAGAAATTGCACTATTATTATTGTACCGAGTAGGTCGGTATGGTTTAAGATCGAGAGTTATTTTAACTAATTCTTCTCTCACACTAAGGTCTTAAATGCCTATTAACTATTCAATCTATCTAATTCATAGGATACTCGTGAGAAAAAAGAATATTAACAAATTATTCTTAGTTATCATATCTAAATCTATATATATCTTAATATATATAAATTACGTGTCACGTTGTTTGTCCGCGATGGACTCATAAAGTACTTAACCGATTTTAACCAAATTTGCACAGTATGTGTAGCTTGATCCAACTTAAAAGATAAGATAGCTTAAATCACAATTTATAGTAATATTATTTTATTGCAAATTATTTGTCTAATATTTGACAGTCAAAATCATATGTTATATCAAAAGGATTTTAAAAGATGGCGGAATTTGTTGACTGGATTCAGTAACTATTTAATAGATGGCGCTATGTTAAATACACAAACGCTTCATATAAGCTAAAATTTGTTAGAATAAACAAAAAGTGTTACTGAGGCTAACCTAAGCCACAGCAACGCGTGGCCCGGTCTGCTAGTATATATATATATATATATATTATATATATATATATATATATATATATATATATATATATATATATATATATATATATATATATATATATATATATATATATATATATATATATATATATATATATATATAATTCATTGTTCTGAATGATGGAACAACGCACAGCCTAAACCGCTGATCGTAGAGACCTGAAACTTCGAGGGTGTGCTCTTTGTGGGACGAAGGCATCCAATAAGAAAGGATTTTTCGAAATTCTACCTCTAAGGGGATGAAAAAGCGGGACAAATTTGTATGGGATAATGTTATTCCCGGGTCCAACCTATTTCAAATTTTGCATAAACATTCTCTAACAGAATTGATGAAAGATGTTTCATGCTTTATTGAAATTCATCTTCTGACAAAGTTTAAAAGGGGTAGAAGGTTAATTTGGGGGTGATTTGCTTCAAAGCTGATATCAATACTACTTAGTGTTTTTGATTTAAAATTATGACATTTTATTTTTATACATGTTTGAAAACTAAATTCGATTTTATTAAAAAACCGGACAAGTGCGAGTCGGAGTTGCATACGACGGATTCTGTATACCTATGAAAACGACAAAAAATCATGTCTGTTGAATAGGAACCGCTCATCTGAAGATAGTCGCCTGCTATATTTTCAATCGCCGTTTAGCTAGTTTTTAATCAACATGTTCCCAAAAAAACGAGATGGAAAGGTTGAGTCATATTAGGAACAATCAGTAAGATGCGATAGGAGATAACGTCCTACCGTTGCTGCTGATCAGCTGGGTCCCAAGACGCCATAACATATGTGCGCTACTATAGTCGTCTCGATTTTTTTATACTATTTACTAACTATTAGAAATTATTCGAAGGGCTCGAATATCAAAATGAATCTTTCGAGTAAGTGATAAACACCGAGTCAGATAACTAATCGAGTTCTCGAATACACTGCCTTCCGGCCTCCCAATGGGGAATATGCACGTGACTCCAAAATTAACAAAATATTTTTATTTGTAACCTTTATTGCTTAAAAAACGTACCTACACAATTATTTTTGAAATTCATCTTTATTTAATAGTGAAATTTAATTATCAAAAAGTGGCTCTTTGAGATTCGCTCGCAAATTTCTAAAACGCGACGCGATTGGTTGTTCAAAACGTGACGTCATCGTACACTCAAATTTTCTGGTATCAAGGAGATTCTAGTGGTTATTTTGTATCGTTACCCAGTTATTTCATAAGTTATTAGTTTTCTGTGTTCAAGTATTAATCCTTGTGAATGAGAGACTTAACAAACGTCACTTTTTGTCCCTGTTCTAATGCTATTATTTTGTATTGCATATAATTTTCTCTATCCTTTTCTATCTGAAACCCAACAGAAAGCTAAATAATAAATAATTTTGAACATTTCTCTTACTCTAATAAGTTACATGTTTTCATTCATAGGTATCGTAGATGACTAAACATATATTAATTTCATGGATAAAGACCCATGTACCTATTAGATATCGAGAATATATCTTTAAGAATTATACGTAAACTAGGTAGGCATGTGTACGTCGAAGTTTGTAAACAAAACAATGTGCATGTAATTAAGGAAAAAATATTCCTTTATGTACTTCGTCACTTCTCTAATGTGTTTACTTACGTTAAAATGATCTTCACAACAGTATAAACTGCTCAAACACGATATATTGTCTCTTCTCACCGCCTTGCATCATTTTTTTCTTATTTATTACATTTCTCGGCATAAGGAAATATACTTTGTTAGGTGCAGTTTTGATAATATTTTGGCACATAGAAACGACACAATATTTATAAAACGGTTTTCTGTTTTTTTCCATGGTAATAAGTTGACTTTACACTCACTTTTTTAATTTTCAATAAATTCGTGAACCAAACATTTCGTTGTTGATATCCAACTTGTGTGTGTATTCTGACGTCACAGAAGCGCGCCATACTAGCCGCGTTTAATTCGCCCAAAAATGATAGTGATTTTAATATATTTTTTTTAGCTTAATGGTTTATATTTACATGTGTTATATTTATTTTTGGTAATGTAATAACTAGTAGAAACGTTTAAAAAAATTAAAAAATATCATGCATATTCCCCATTCACATCTTAAAATTGAATTGAGGATTGGCGAATCACGTTGCTGTGCAATATAAATCCACCAAAATTATACAATGCCACCAGTTTGCAAGAAAATACATTGCATCGTTATATACTCAACTATACTGACCGGTTGTCGTCGAGCAAAGTTTGTATTTATTCCTAGGATTCTCCTGATACCATCAAATTACCCCTTTCAATTCCAGAGAGTGCAGTTTGGCTTCAGAACAAAGCTCAAGGCCAAACCCTTAAGATAGCGGGAGTAGACTTGAGAAAAAGCTGTTTCTCCTATGGGCAGTTGTATGTGGCATGCTCCAAAGTAAACTCACAGAGTAGCCTGGTATGCTAGAATTAGCATCTGAAGGCAAAACAAAAATATTGTTTACAAAGAAATACTGTAGTTGGTGTAGTATAGCAGGTGGATGGACCGGGTATGAGTCCATCGCCCGTAGAAAATTCGACTTCGTGACGGCAACGCCTCAGCATCACAGTTGTTTGTTGACGGGGCATCGATGGTGATGATACCTGAAAGGGTAGCCCATCGAAGCTGTACCAGTTGTCGGCCTAATGTCGATGGAGAACACGGTGGGTTATGGGGCTGCACACTGGCCTTCCGTCACCTCGGTCGGAATGGGCAGGTTGTATTCATATTTATATATCATAACAAAATTAATAATGTAAAAAATCAAACAAAAATCCTATTAAAACCAGTTTCGACTTCTACGGGGACGAGAGAGAACCGCCAGCCCAACTGGGGTAGGTTTGGGGTTTGTACTGGCAGGCACCGGCCTTGCTATAGTCTTCGTATTGCAAAGGTCCATGGGGGGCAGTGACGCTTACCATCAGGTGTGCTGTCTGCTCGTTTGCCACCATAACAATAAAAAAAAATATAAAAGGAAGTCGCGGGCAAATGCTAGTAGATTAATAATCACCAATAAAATCTAGTAATACAAATAATTAAATTAATCTGAAACAAAACTGTACCAATAGAACATTATCATTAGTAGCTAACTTATAGTGTGGCAATACATTTATAATAATAATAATAATAAGCCTTTATTGTTGATTCTTAGTTTAAATTACAAAAATTTATATGTGCCTAAACTTATTAACTAATTATTTATTAACTTAGGGGGGCATAGTCCGGAGCGTGCTCGTTCGCGTCCCCTGCCAGTCTAATTAGACTGCTAATCCGGCTCGATATTCGTACCGCAATGCGGGTTAGGGCGTCCCCCGGAGGCGACGCGTACCGACCCGCCCCCGTCGGTACGAACATCGGCAGTTGCGGCGATGGGGGCCGCCACCCATCACGCCTTGCCCAGTTAGGCGAGTCGAGGAGAGCAGAGTGCCGGATGGGCACGTGGAATGTAAGAGGTTGTGTGGAAGGTAAGTTGCACGAGCTGATATCCGTCATGGCGGACAAACAGCTAGACGTGCTCTGTGTAACAGAGACCAAGTGAAGGGGCAGCGACGCCTGCGATCTTCCTTTTTTTTTTTTTTTTTTTTTATTGCTTATGGCGGCAAACGAGCAGACAGCACACCTGATGGTAAGTGTCACTGCCGCCCATGGACCTTTGCCAATGGTATAGCTAGGCCGCTGCCTACCAATACAACCCTGAACCCACCCCAGTTAGGCTTCCGGCTCTCTCGCTCACCGAACGAAGCGCAATAGCACATTGCTATTACTCAGACGTCGATCTTCTGCGAGAGTGTAGTACTACCCCGGACGGACCGGCCCGCGGCTGTAGACAGAGGACTATCCACAGCGTGGTCCTACCACAATAAGATATTCCTGGTGGCGGGATGGCTCTGTGGTCTGGTGTACCACAGAGCGATCGAGCCAGGATGGGGGTAGGAGTGCTGTTGTCCTCTCGCTTAGCGTCAGGTGTGAAGGATTACGGAATGTATGATCCCGGACTTCTCTGGGTCCGTATAAAACTAGGTGTCACCAAGGTATTCATGGTTGTAGCATACGCTCCCGTAGGATCCTCGGTGGCATCAAACCTAGAGAAGTTTTGGGACAATGTTAGGGAAGTTCTGGATATGGCAGAAACCAGTGAACGCGTGATTGTATGCGGAGATTTGAACGGATGGGTGGGGACCAAGCGTCCCGACTATGAGGACGTACTTGGTCCATTTGGTGATAAGAGAGTGAACGACGCAAGTAGGCTCATAGCGGATGTATGCATGGAGAGAAACCTTATTGTGTCAAACACATTTTTCCAACATAAGGACATCCATATGTATACATGGAGAAGGAATGAACAGAAAAGCATAATAGATTTAATTTTGGTAGACGACTGTCTACCAAAATTAAATCTTCGGAGGTGACTACCTCCGAAGCAAAATATTGGACGCAAGAGCCTACAGGGGCCCCACAGTCGATACGGACCACTATCTCGTTATTGCGAGATTTAGTGGTCTGTTCAGAAAGTGGAGGCACTGGCGAGAGCGTGTCCACTTCAGAGGGCTTGAAAGAATAAAGGTTGAAAGGTTGCAAAAAGAGTGTGTAAGAGAAAAGTATGCAGAGGGTGTCCGAGAACGGCTGACGATGGCAAGCCAGCCGCAATCGGACATTGAAGAATGCTGGAGAGTACTGAAAGAGAGTATGGTAGATACAGCGAAAGAGGTATGTGGAAGTTCAAAGAAGCATAGAAAAACAAATGGTGATGCATGGTGGGATGCGGAAGTGGCAGCTTCCATAGAGCAAAAGAAGAAAGCGTGGCTGGACTATGTCTCTTCTTTGAATCTGAATGACAGTGTAACTGAACAGAAGAAAGAAATATATCGGCAATGTAAGAATGACACCAAGGCCTTAGTGAAAGAGAAACGTGATAGAGCAAGTATGAGTGCAGAAGATAGGCTGACTAAAAACTTCGAGGGTAATACCAAACTCTTTTGGAGGGAGGTGAAAAAGTCTCGGGGTGGTTGGTCAGCCTTCAGAATGAATAAAATAAGGTCTAAAGGTGGAGACATTCTTACACAAACACAAGACGTGTTAAGCCGATGGAGTGAATATTTTGGCGATATGTATGCGGATGCTACGGTTGGCGCCGGTGTTGGATGTGGTTTAGTAAATCAACATTCGACAACGACGTCCTCCGATGGCATCAGTATGGATGAAGTTGAATGGGCGATAAGAAGTTTGAAAAATGGTAAGGCGGGCATTGATATGGTGTCTGCCGAAATGATCAAGCTTGGTGGCTCTTGTATCTGGGAGGCGTTCCTGTTGTTCCTCAATTTATGTTGGAGCTCGGGAATGGTTCCCAGGGACTGGAATAGCGCAGTCATCGTGCCTTTGTTTAAAAACAAGGGTTCACGTTATGACTGCGCAAATTACAGAGCCATAAGCTTGACCAGTTTGGCAGCAAAAGTGTATGGTAAAATTATTGAAAGGAGAATGAGGATGGTGTCCGATGGTTTACTGTGTGAGATACAAGGAGGTTTCAGGAGTGGAAGGGGATGCATGGATCAAGTGTTCTCTCTGCGCAACATTGTGGAGAAGCATCTGGCTCTAGGTCAGAGGGTTTTCTGCAGTTTTGTGGATCTGGAGAGAGCATTTGACACGGTTGTACGAAAGGAACTTTGGGACATTTTACCGGAGTATGGTATTAGCGGTAAACTGCTACAGGCTGTGCAGTCCAGTTACATGGGCTGTGCAGTCCAGTTACATGGGCTGTAGAGCCTGTATGCGGCTGGATGATGGAATGTCGCCTTGGTTTGACGTCAATATCGGCGTTAAACAGGGGTGCGTTTTGTCAGCCAGGCTGTTCATCTTATATCTGGATAAATGTCTCCAAAGGTTGAACGATATGAATGTGGGAGTCCAGATGGGCGACTCAGTGGTCACTGCTCTGCTTTATGCAGATGATGCAGTCCTGCTGGCACAGTCAGCGACTGACCTGCAGACCCTAGTCGACACAATGACAGAAGATTGTAAGAAAAGGGGTCTACGCCTGAATGTGAGCAAAACCAAAATAATGGTCTTTGAAAGAGATAAAACCAGAACAGATGTAAGAGTAACAATAGGTAATGATGTACTAGAGCAAGTGGATAAATTTGTATATCTTGGATGTGGATTTAGCCGAGATGGATGGTACACTACTGATATAGAGCGAAGAGTGAATGCGGGAAATAGAGTGAACGGAGCGTTGGGGCAACTTCTCGGCAGCCACCACCTCAGCCAGAAGGCGCGTGTAGCAATACATAACGCAGTGCTTGTCCCAACATTACTGTATGGAAGCGGGAGTTGGGTATGCAGAAAAGAGTATGATAGTAAAATTAATGCGGTCGAAATGCGATCTCTGCGGAAAATCTGTGGAGTTAGACTGACCGACCGCATTCGTAACGACGACGTAAGAGAGCGAGTAGGTATGAAAGAGAGTATTGGTGTAAAGATGCGAAAGGGAATGCTCCGATGGCTCGGACATGTGGAAAGAATGCCGAACGAACGCCTGGTTAAGAAGATATACAATGCGAAAGTGAAAGGATGTAGGTACCGAGGGAGACCGAGACTAACCTACCTAGATCAGATCGGTCATGTACTGAAGGAAGGTGGAGTCAAGAGTCTCCGAAACCGGCGAGCGTGTATGAAGAGAATTATGAATGTTGAGGAAGCGAGTGAAGTATGCAGAGATAGAGTTCTCTAGCACTCTGTTCTCTCTGCTTACCCTGCATGGGATATGGCGTGATGATATGTATGTATGTATGTATTTATTAACTGCTATAGAATTTTACAATAGGCAAACGGTATTTATTCTTCAACTTGTCTTCCGACGAAGGCCTCCTCTAAAGATCTCCATTCTATCCTATTCTTTGTTGTTCGGATCCATGTTGGACCCGCTATTTTCCTGAGGTCATCCTCCCATCTCTTAGACTGTCTACCTATGTTTCTCTTACCGTCTATTGGGTACCACTCTGTTACAAGTCTTGTCCATTTTTCTTTCTTCTCTCTTGCCATATGTCCTGTCCACCTCCACTTGAGTTGTTTGTATGTTATGTATGCATTCTTAAATTTTGTTTTACTTCTTATGTCTTTTAATTTCACTCTATCTTTTCTTTTGACTCCCATTGTGCTTCTTTCAATACTATTTTGACAGACTTCTATTTTGTTTGCCAGTTGTTCAGTCAATGCCCAGGTTTGATAGCCGTATAACAAACATGGTAGAATACACATTACTTTCCTTTTTTCCTTTATCGGCATTTCATTGTTCTTCATTACTTCGCTAAGTGACCAATATCGCTTCCACGTATTAGTTATTCTTCTTTCTATTTCCTTTGCCATGCAGTCTTCAGTAGATATTAACTGTCCCAAATATATGTACTCATGTACGTATTCTATTTGCTCATTATTGACTTTTATTGTGTCTGTTTGTGAAGAGTTGGACATAATTTTCGTTTTGTTTAAATTCATTGTTAGCCCTGCTTTGCTGCTTTCATCGTCAAGTTGCTGTAGCATTGTTTCCAGTGTTCCTGGCTTGTTAGAAAATATAATGAGGTCGTCTGCAAAACGTAGGTGGCTCAGGTTTTTGCCGTTTATGTTTATTCCATTATTTCTCCAATCTAGGCTCCTGAATACCATCTCTAAGACAGCTGAGAACAACTTTGGCGAGACAGGGTCTCCTTGGCGTACGCCTCTTTTGATAGGGAATTCCTCACCAAGATCTTCCAACTTTACTTGCGCAGTACTCTTGGTATATACATTCTGGAGTATCCGTATGTATTTTAGCTGTACCCCTTGTGTTTTTAATGTATCCCAGATATATCCATGTTCCAGTGTGTCAAATGCTTTGTTAAAATCAACAAAACCCACTGGCAGGCAGCGGCCTTGCTATAGTCTTCGTATTGCAAAGGTCCATGGGCGGCAGTGACACTTACCATCAGGTGTGCTGTCTGCTCGTTTGTCACCATAACAATAAAAAAATATATAAAAGGAAGGCACGGGCAAATGCTAGTAGATTAATAATCATCAATAAAATCTAGTAATACAAATAATTAAATTAATCTGAAACAAAAATGTACCAGTAGAACATTATCATTAGTAGCCAACTTATAGTGTGGCAATACATTTACACGAGATTAAAAATAAATTATTTATAAAGCGGTAAAAATGTTAAATATTTGTATTAGATTACAGGTATTACACAAAGCTCGAGAGTGGCTTAAATCAGTTATTCAACAGCGCCGTCCAGTCGAAACATTAGCAATATTCAAAGTAAAAGCTCGCTGAAAGTATGCGGAGCATTGAAATACCACAGCCGGTACTTTTATATACATATCCAATTCCATTCTGTAATAAATACCCCATTCAGGATGAAATTAATGGAGTAATATAAATATATTATACAGAACTTTCTACGAGATACGAGTTATATAAGTATATTATACAGAACCTTACTCGTGGTCGTAGGAGACGGCTAAGGGACATAAAACGCATATAACATCTATGCAAGAGCAGGAAAACACGAAATAAAACCTTATACTAAAACATCCCACCAGTGTGGTATAGTAGATCAATTTCCCTCACTTTAGTAGTGGTAGGACCACGCTATTGACAGTTTTCTATTTACAGCCGCGGGCCGGTCCGTCCGGGGTAGTACCACACTCTCGCAGAAGATCGACATCTGAGTAATGACAATATGTTGTTGTGCTTCGTTCGGTGAGCGAGAGAGCCGGAA
This sequence comes from Lymantria monacha, assembly GCA_905163515.2. Lineage (NCBI taxonomy): Eukaryota > Metazoa > Arthropoda > Insecta > Lepidoptera > Erebidae > Lymantria > Lymantria monacha. The sequence continues at coordinate 25,187,955 of LR991082.1, forward strand.
GCCCAACTGGGTAGGTTTGGGGTTTATATTGGTAGGAAGCGGCCTAGCTATACCCTTGGTATTGCAAAGGTCCATGGGCAGCAGTGACACTTAACATCAGGTGTGCTGCTTGCTCGTTTGCCACCAAAAGCAATAAAAAAAAACTTTATGGAGGAGACTCGGGCTCAGCAGTGGGACATATGTATATGAGCTGAGCTAATGATGATGATGATGATACAGAACTTTGATTCGAGTAGCCCATTTTGATTTCAGTTCAAATTTCTTCCTCCTTAGCATCAAAATAAAATATATAACCATAAAAGATAAATTATTGTTTTTAACATTGTGATTGCTAGATATATTTTAAAGTTTATAATCTCAATAAGCTCATAACCAAAATAATGCTAAATGATACTAAAGTATTCCTGTTTCGTAGCGCCTTCGAATACTACCGACCCTTGCTTTGCTCGTGGATGTCGTAAAAGACGACTAAGAGCCTTATAACGACCTGGACCAACTTTATCTGATGTCGTTTGGCCAACAATTACATTCCCAAGGAGGGTTGACGTCAGGCAAGCGGCCGGTCATAAAACTTCTACAATATATATTATGAAAGAAGAGTACATATTGTATTGACCCCAAGCATTTGGGATAAGAGTAGGAGAATGATGATGGTACGGAAGGATTCCATTTAAATAATAATGTACTTATATCATGAGTATTATTTAAAATTTGAGATGATTACAAAGACACAAAGTACAATATTAAAGTTTCACTCCCATGATCATCTCAACTCATATACGTCCTACTCTTGGGCTCGAGCCTCCTCCATAATGGGGGAGAAAATGCATCATCATAGCCCATATATGTCCCACTGTTGGGCTCGGGCTTCCTCCGTAAAGGGAGAGAAAATAACCTACTATACCGCGCTGGTCAGACGTGTTGATATAGGGTTTTGTTTCGAGTTTTCCTTGTCTTGAATAGATGTTATATGCAATTTATATCCCTTAGTCGTCTCTTATCCACGGGTAAGATTGGGGGTGGTGAATTGTATTCTTACTCCGTCACCACACGGATAAAGAAGTTGATAATGATCAGTTATGTACTGAAACTCATATACTTGAAAACCTATGATCGCGTTATTGCTTAATATTATGTAAAATGTATTCAAGCACTGGCATTTAATAAAAAAATAATAATAAATGAGAAACTTTTTACCCTATTTAATTTTTGCTCGACGTTCTCGTCTCTATTTCACTGCTTGAATAATATTATTTTTGTGCACTTCTTGTAAACAATTTGCCAACAAAGTATAATGTAATTTCAAGTTACATAAAATAGGCACGTAACTTAGCTTAGAAGCGAGTTACATTCTACTTTGTTACCACTTATTGAGGAATCAATGTAATTTAATTTTCTAATAGATATCATGGAATTGATTTCCGTGTGGTGCCACAGTAAGAATACAATTCACCAATCCGTGTCTTATCCGTGGGTGATCGTGAGAGACGATTAAGGGTTAAAAAACCTATATAACATTCATCAAAGAGAAGGAAAACTCGAAATTAAACCCTATACCTATACGTCTGACCAGCGTGGTACAGTAGATCAATTTCTCTCCCATTATGGAGGAGGCTCGAGCCCAAGAGTAGGACGTATATAAGTTGCGATGATCATGGGAGTGAAACTTTAATATTGTACTTTGTGTCTTTGTAAGGCTTACCTTATCTTAATAGGGGGGTCGAATTGTATTCTTACTCCGTCACCACACGGATAAAATGAACTAGTAAATTAAAGAATAAATCCATGTATTACGAGCGGCTTTACAAACTTACAATTAATGAACTGAAATTATGTGAGTATATTTGTGATTACATAAAATATAGTCCTCCATGGGAACTGAACCCACGACATTAGACATAAAAAGTCTTCGGCGCAATGATTAATATCATTTATTGTACAATTAGTCCATCCGGTCTGATTTGTAAACCAATTTCAATATTATTTAATTATAATGAAATGTCATTTCTGACTTTACTATAATAAACACGAGAAGCGAATGGCGCTAATGTGGTGCACAAAGATTAACTGCACTGATGGTGTACTCTTTAATATACCGCCCTTCCGTGCCAGAGCCATGGGTTCGATTCCCACGTAGGGCAACACTTTGTGTGATCCGCAAAGTGTTGTTCTGAGTCTGGGTGTAATTTGTCTGCGTTAACTGCATGTTTGTAAAGTCCCCCACAATACAAGGATTATTTCCTTAGTGCAGTGTGGTATCTTTTTAAAAAAGAAAACGATTCTGCACTGACATTTTAATACAACAGAAATGGAAGAGTAGACAGCCTTTCGCCTTCCACTGTTGGATGCAAGCCACGGGGTAAGACCTCAGCCGATTTTTACGACTGTCATGATCAAAAATAAATGATGGCGATAATTATATTCTTATTCCACCTTCACGTAGGTAAATAGAACATAAAAGCCGTAATTGATATAAATTATAATAGGAATATAAATAGAATGCTATACGGAGTGTTCAAAGTTGCTGTGTGGAGCTTAGAATACTACCAACTCTTACTATGCTCGTGAGTGTCGTAAAAAACGACTGAGAGCCTTATAACGACCTGGGCCGCATCTGATGTTGTTTGGTCAACAATTACATTCCCAAAGAGGATTGACGTCTGGCAGGGGGTCGGTCATAAAACTATTGCCAATAACTTTTACAATATGTACTATGATAGAACAGTACATATTTTATCGACCCCAAGTAATTGGGATAAGAGTAGGAGAATGATGACGGAGTGTTAGAGGTTCAATGAAGCTACTCTACACAGCTTTCTCTTTTCTTTTGCCTCTGTAAGGCGAGACCTCTTGACAGACATAGTGGTGGGCAAAGCTAGTACATAATATATTATAAGTCACGGTAGGAGTATCTTCATCCCGGACGGATTTAGTGATGTGTGACAATTCCATAGCCAGCCGCCAAGAAAAAAAAAAGGAGTGTCTTCATATTCATAATGGATCATAAAAGCAGTCAAAAAATCACACTCATAAAGAGCTCTATAACAGTTTACAAGATATTTCTTATTTAACATTTTATTTTTTTTCAACTTTTGAAATAGTGACAAAGGCATTTCAATTATTAAAATCGAGCTTAAATTACAAAAAAAAAAAACATATTCCCTAACACCATAGTTTTTATTTTATTAATATTACACACCATTTTTATTTTATTAATATTACCTGTTTGGTGTTATAGTAGCAATGACAATACACATCGAAATTTAAACTATTTATCTATTACTATTAAGGTATTATTAGATATAGTCCGTTGCGAAATAAATAGAAGAGTAAATGGTAGTTTAGTACTACAGTTCCGTTGCTACCCTTTTAATACGAAAGTTTCATCATCATTAACAACACTACTATTGTTCGGTAAAAAAAAAAAATATTATACTACGTACTGATAAAAGGTTAATAAAAACAAATTTATACAATATAAAAGCGAAAAAGTAATTAATATTATTTTTATATGTTCAATACTCACGAAAACATTAGAAATTACATCAAATATGGAACGATAAGTTTATTTGAACATTTTACTCGCTAACTCATCCATATGAAATTCTATTATGCTATAAACGGGCTAACTAAAAGTGACGGGCGGTGATGTGGTCGGTTCTGGAATAATGGGTCAGTCGAATAAACTGGTTAAAGCGAACCACCAAATAATCATATTTGAGTGGTTGAGCAAACAAGATACGATCTTGTTCGATCTATAAATTAATAATAATGATAATTGTTGAACATATAAATTAATAATACATACATAGAGTTACGCTTACTTCTCAGAGGGATACGCAGGCATTACATACAATGATTTCAAATTCCTACGCTACTAATGTACATATACATACATATCATCACGCCATATCCCTTGCAGAGTAGGCAGATAGAACAGAGTGCCAGAGAACTCTATCCTTGCATACTTCACTCGCTTCCTCAATATTCATAATTCTCTTCATACACGCTCGCCCGTTTCGGAGACTCTTGACTCCACCTTCCTTCAATACGTGACCAATCTGGTCTAGGTAGGTGAGTCTCGGTCTCCCCCGGTACCTACATCCTTTCGCATTGTATATCTTCTTAACTACTAATGTACTTTGATAGTATAATTATGACAAATCTGTACAAAGAACTAGCTATTTATTGTCAATTGAATCTTAGCTATTTATAAGAACAATTTAATATTGAAACTAAGTTTTATTATATTGCATCAGTAATAATAGTAGATACTACAAATACCGAATTTGGTTTATAATAACGGAATATTAAAAGATTGGTCTAATTATAATTATTTTAATAAGCCGTGTTAAGAAATGTCTAAACTTTTATTACAGTTTCGAAAGTATAATCCTCAAAGTTAGGATAGAGAAAAAATAGAATCGTTCGTTTTATTTTGACAAATATTGATAAAATGAACCTGAAAACTGTATTGACACTAAAATATATTGGACCTTACTTAACTATTAAATTAGTTAAGTAAGTAAGTAGGTAAGTTTTTTTTTATAATAGGCCAGTAAGAAAAGCAGATATTGACATTCTTTTTAAATTTTAAATTAGGAATAAATTCATAGACCATTTGTTTTGCAATTTGGCGGCATTAAAAAGTGTCTTTTATGAATCAAAGTAAATTAGACTATATAGAGAAAATTTTCGGTCAATGATTTATTATCGCTTTCGTTGCGGTCTTACTCAACAACAGTGATATAATTAATTTCGATGTTTACAACTGGTATAATGAATTTAAACGTTGTCGAAGCAAACACACTCATAATTCGGGAGAAGGACGTCCTTCTATGGTGACTACTGAAGATGAAGGTGCTACAAGTGAATGCTGTATTAATAATAGACGGTAATAGAACAGTGACGTATCAACAGAGTTGAGCGGGTATAGATATTTTTATGTATTAAAAAAAATCTTATATAAAAGTTTAGACGTCAAAAAGCTTTGTAGCAGTAAAATACCTCATAATTTGACAGAATGAAAAGCAATATTATTTGGATAGTCCCGCTCACTGCTTGAAAATTATTAGAGAAATTGACTTGCTATACCACGCTGGTCAGACATGTTGGTATAGGGTTTTGTCTCAAGGTTTCCTTCTCTCGCATAGATGTTATATGCGTTTCATATCCCTTAGTCGTCTCTTACGATCACCCACGATTAAGATAGGGGGTGATGAATTGTATTCTTACTCCGTCACCACATGGCAACATTATTTGTATTTGTATTAGGTTAGGTTAGGTTATAAATTTGTGAAGAATAATCTATATACGTACTAATACGATTTAAAAATTAATTTCATCATCATCATCATCATCACAGCCCATAAATGTCCCACTGTTGGACTCGGGCCTCCTCCACAATGGAAGGGTAACTGACCTACTATACCACGCTGGTCAGACGTGTTGGTATAGGGTTTTGTTTCGGGTTTTCTTTCTCTCGCATAGATGTTATATGCGTTTTATATCCCATAGTCGTCTCGTACGATGACCCACGGGTAAGATATGGGGTATTCTTAATCCATCACCACACGGCGGCATCCATTGATTTACTAACAAGAAACTAAATCTCCTTCAGTACTTTTTTCTAGGTAAAAAACATAATTCCCACAAGAATAGACAAAAACTAATTGTGATAAACAGATAAGTCGAATTCAATCGAGGTACGTGTAAATACATATTTTTTTATCACTTACATAGTTTTATACTCTTATATTATTTACTTATCGCGATGATTACTTAACACAATTTACATAATTGGCTAGCAATCTAGACATTGACCTAACTAATTTCAATATAGTTGAGAGCTTTCAAATATAACAACAACTTGTAGATATAAAAGAAATAACTAAACTATTTTATTCTTAACATATTATGTATAGTCAGGCTTATAGTACAATGTGTCCATCATACATTTCTTTTCGCAGAGATATAAACAGATAATACCTTTGCAATAAAATCTAATGAAAAACTAGTACTAACCCGGTTATTGAAATGTACATTTAGGCACTTGCCTAATCTATCGTACTGCGGACAATGTTCAGGCCTAACAAAGGAACGAAGGCAAGATTTTTGTATCAAAAAATTATCCTTTCTTTTATTAGTCAATTTTGTCTATAAGTATTAAATCTATGCTCATTCGAAAGAATAGAGTACTCCTGTCAATGCTCATATTTATACCCAGTATGCACTTAGCAGATGCCTATAGTTTTATGTAATTGATTCATCTATCTATAAGCATTGATAGCCATTACTTTTTACTAATTATTTCCAAACGAGAAAATGTCAATCACCAAACTTGTTAGTGGGTTAGCAGTTGCAGTTGGCGCTATAAGAGCCCCCGAAAAGCGTTGTTGCCTTTTCTTCTGTTAATCCCTCAGCGGGTTTTTAGGACTCCCACAAGTAACACATGCATTCTTAACCTATCAGCACACCAAATATGAAATCCCTGATCCCTAGCGGGCCGGATCCAAAAAAAAAAAAAAAACCTATCAGCACACAGCACACGGGTAGTTTTATATAATTGCTGTAATCAATACATACCCACGATGATATTATTATCTCAACTCGTATATTTCCTACTGTTGGGTTCTAGCCTTCTCTACAGCAATAGGTCTGGATGAAAATGATCAATAGGTCAATTTCACTTCAGTATAATAATACTACGTTGAGTTGGTATAGGATTTTATTTTGAATTTTACTTATCTAATAAAGATGTTAGTTGCATATTATATCTGCTAGTTGTCTTTTACGATAACCACTGACAAGAAATGGCAGATGAATCGAATTCTTACTCCATCACCACACGGAAGATGATATTATAAAGTGAAGCATTATTTTTATACTAATAATAAATAATTTATATTAGGTATGTATTATTTTAATAAGTATTTTATATAAACAATTTTAAGCTATACATATTTATAAACTAATTGTATAATTTGGCCATTGTAAATAATTATAATGCCAAGTAAAAAACTGAAATTCACTTAAATTGTTTCGTTCGCTTTATGAGCTATTTTTTACTAATTCTGGGTCAAGGGAAACGAATATCACAAAGAATAATTGTATTCGCTCTAGTTTTGATTATAATAAATGAAAATTTTACGTTTAAAAGAAAATGGTAACAATTATATACATATAAAAACTTTGTGTAATTGTCCGTTTTTTAGTTTTACTTGTAATTTCAACTGTTCAAAAAACAAAAACCGTTGTACAAAAAATTTGTTACGGGCTTATGAGATCACTGTGTTCGTTAATTGTTTGTGATTTCTGGAGCAATCTTTTCGCAAGTCTGATATCTTGCGTCTTCTATTTGAAGGCAATTTGTAATTGATGTAGTAAGTATTGTATTATACTCGACCATTTATTTTACTTTTACCAACCATTTATTTTACTTTTGGCAGGTCGAATTCTGATCAATTAGTGTTGTACCAATGTATTACGGATATAGTATCCGTAATACATTGGTTTAATAATTGGTTTTGTAATAATCGATTTTAGTCAGGAAGAACTTTTAATCGATTTAACACGGATATTTTATTTTTGCTTAAATACATATTTCATATTATTTAAAAACTTCACTTCTGTAAATATATTTGTTATTTGGGCACATTAATTTTTGCATACCCACTAATTCAGTCCTCCCAAAATATTTTACTTTGTACTTTGCAAAATAAAAAATAACTACTTTATGAAGCATTTTTCCATTAAGCGGGGTCCGCTGCTCCAAACTTTACTTAGAGACAATGGTGCCCTCGTCTGCGGTAGTAAATCACTAATTTTCTCATCCAGCCTACCCCTTTTTTTTTAGGCCGAATTGGCAACACTGAACGGCGCGCCGGCGACGCCATTTTGTTGTGTTGTCTGTCACTCGCAACAAGACTCCCGTGCTAGTCACATTTCTGTTCGCTGAGTGCTCTTTCATATTTTTCATACGCTGTATTGAGTATTTATATTCCACCGTATTGATTTCATTGTTCTTACTTTGATTGAGTTGAGCGTATCGTTCCTCCCTGTAAGATTTTACTTGCAAAATGCCGAAAGGTATGGTGCTTAAAGGACAATCCAGAGAGTTAGTGCTGCGGCTTTGTGAATTTTTTGAAAAGGAAAGCCGCAATGGCGGATTCCTTATACCAGTAACCCAAGTTAGAGACCGTGTTGCAGCAGCATTAGGTATTAGTGCTCCAACGGTGGCGAAAATCACTAAAGAAGCCTATGGTAGTAGTGGTATTGAACAGAACAAGGTATTAAAAAAAACGTCAACGGCCTAAGAAAAAACGTCAGCCCCGTAAAGTGACAGCAATTGACAGTTTTGATACTGATGCTATTCGTCGTCATATATACAATTATTACACAAGCAAAGAGATTCCTACTTTGAAAAAATTAGTAGCGTCTCTACGAAATTGTGGCTTGTTTCATGGTCAAAAATCTTCTTTGTCAAAGGTGCTGCACCAAATCGGGTACTTGTATAAGAAATCCGAGAAAAGAATAATTTTAATGGAACGTCGTGATATAGCCTTGTCTCGCTGTGAATTTTTAAGACAAGCAAAGAAAATAGAAGACTGGTCGAATGTCGTTTTCACAGATGAAACTTGGCTCAATGCCAATAATTCCATACCAAAAGGTTGGACTGACGATACTGCTGCTTCTACTTCTGCAGTGCCAATGGGGAAAGGTGAACGCCTCATTATTTGCCATGCGGGAACTACAAAGGGATTTGTACCAGATGCTCTGTTAGCGTTCAAATCAAAAAAAACAGGAGACTATCATGAGGAGATGAATGCGGACGTGTATGAAAAGTGGTTCAGAGAAATGCTGAAAAATTTAGGGAAATAAACATTCTAACTGTTGTATCACAATTTATATTTGAAAACATATTATATGTAAAAAAAAATATTGATAAATTTGATAAATATAGTGACATTCATCACGTGAATACTAGGAATAAGGATAATCTAGTTATACATCATACTCGCCTACAAAAAATTAGTAGGTCTTTCATGGGGCAATGTATACGCTTTTACAATAAACTACCTAAAGATATCCGAGATATGCCCATAAATAAGTTTAAAAAGGCTATCAAAACTAGACTTTGTAAAAAAGGATATTACAACATTTCGGATTATCTAAATGATAATACGGAATGGTTATGAGTTGCTCCTCTCTCAGCAATTACTTCATATAATTTTAACTTTTACGTTGTTTTAGTGCTCATCCTCACTGTTGTCTGAACTCTGTATATTTATCATTGTCACAAATTGTACAGTGTAGCGTGTTTTGCCTAACGAGTTATTTATTGATTTAATTGAGCGATTTGATTGTAATTTATAGATCTTGGTGTGGTCATGCTTACTAAAAAGGTCTCTGCCTGCGGTAGCTACGTGAGCGGGTCTCTCCCTTCCCTCGAATGTGGTTGAGGGGCGTGATGGCTGCTTTAGTAGTTAACTCGTGATCGAGTGCCGCTTGTGGAATCTGTCCAACCATTTCTGTTCTTTTTTGTGTTTTTTGTTAATGGTGTATTTAACTTTTAAAAAATAAATCTTTACTCGAAGGGCATCTCACTGGAGCTAATGGGGATTAAACATGTATCCAATAATATTAGAAAACATATAATTTAAAAAAAAAAATGACGAGCCCACTGAGTTTCTTGCCGGATCTTCTCAGTTTGTGGCGGCTTTCCGATCCGGTGGTAGATTAATTTAAAAAAAAAATGTAATATTGACAATATGTAAGTGCCCTTTTAGGGCTTATGCATAATAAATGATTTGATTTGATTTGATTTGATTTGCTTACATCACTTGAAGAGCCATCAACAATATTTATTGATAATGCACCCTATCACTCTCGCCAAATTAATAAAATGCCAACACAGGCCAACAAAAAACACGAGATTATAAACTGGCTTCGTGATAATGGGGAAGATGTGGACGAATCCCTACTAAAAGTAGAATTACTTAAAATATTAAAAAGTAAAAAGCAGCCAAAACGATATGTCATCGACGAAATGGCAGCAGAATATGGGCATGTTGTAATCAGAATTCCTCCGTACCACTGTCAATATAATCCAATTGAAATGATCTGGGCACAAGTCAAAGGACACGCCGCAAGAAACAATACAACTCCTCCTTTCACAGCAAATAAAATGCTTGAACTTTTAAAAAACGCATGTGCTAGTGTGACGCCTGAAAACTGGGCGAGTGTCGTCAACAAGACAAAAAATATAATATTCTCTGATTGGGATCGGGAAATTGAATTTGACAACATACCTACACAAGAGTTAATAATAAACACTGCAGATGATTCAAGCGACGATTTGAGTTCGTATGAAGAATCCGACGATTCGTTCTAATAAAATAATATTAAAATATTTTGGTTGTTTTATTTCATGTTATAGGTATGATGAGAAGATTTTTATATCTTCCTGATACAATTTTAACGTGTTGTCTATTACAACAATTCAAAACTCAGTTGTCAGCTGACTTAACTGCAAATAAGTGTAATCGATTATTTGCGATTCATTAGTTTGCACCGAATACTTTTGATCCTGTCACTAGATGCGATAGAACGTAACTTTTTTTATAACGGAAATGAATTATCACTTAAATTTTATGAATAGAGCTATTTACGGCATATTAATGTATTTAGTGGGTAATAATTAAGATATATAAATATTATTGGGCAGTTTATATATTTCTCTGTTCACTCGTTTCAAAGTTAATAATTGCGTATAATGAAACAGTTACGTCCTAAAGCATGTGTCAAAAGTAAAATAAATGGTTGGAACGAGTATAAGTAGTAATATTAAGTTAGTATTATTATTTATTATTTTTATCTAATTTTAAGTTTGTACATAATAATATTTTTATTTAGCACTGCTAATTTAAGGTCCCTGATCATGTCAGGGGAACCGTATGCCCAAACAATTAGAGTTTGGAAAATAAAAAAAATAAAAAATAAATAAAAAAATAATATGACAGTCCAGAGGAAAAATTAATTAGTATGATCTACATTTCCTTTTTTTTTTTTTATTTGACTAGCATATTAAAACTTCAGGTGAAAAAGCGAAACAGAATTTCTGTTCGGTTACTAGAATATCAGTGTCTATTTGGGACCTTCGTTTGACAAAATTCGTTTAACATTTAAAACTATATATTAACCACATATTTGAGGTGTATTTGTTGCGTTGCACCTGTTTGAGCTGATAGGGCCACCATAGGGGCGGCTCGCCTTAAATGATTACAAAGCCAACGATTGACTCTAATATTCTTATGTAAAGCCAACAGAATGGCCTGTATCGAGGTCTTGCTAGTGTACTTCTAGTTGCGGGTGTGCTTCTGGTTGATTAGATTACCTTCAATCGTAATAAAATTTCTAGATTGCATGCACCGCAATCCATTGTCTACGAAGAAATTTTAAGCGAATGGTAAGAAAGATGGTATTTGAAATCAAAAGGTTGTCACGTCTATCTATTTTTCCCATGCGTTCGCGATCGTCTAGAAAGAATGTGGTTGAAGGTTGACTATTTTGTGCCCCAATTTTTAACTGGCCATGGCAACTTTAAAAGTAAATTATTGTCTTTTAAACACGTTTCTTCACCATTTTGTTAATGTTCCACATCTGACCACGAGTATGAACAATTAGCACATCACATTCTGTGGGAGTACGATTTTTGGCATAACGAATGTGACGATACGTTAGATAGTTTTCAAGTCACGTCTGGTGTAGTATATACTTCGAACCTTGAAACAGCGCAAGAAAATTGTCATGCGCTTAGGCGCTTTTGCCATACTACTGCAATTCATTTTTAGGTTCACATAGGCCCTGTGAAGCTCTCTGTGGTTGTACACCTCTTTATTCATTGACTGAATAGTCAATTTTGCTTCTTGTCTATCGCATTACCTTGGAGGGAAGTGGAAGCATTCTTATCCAACTCCTCGAATTTAACTTTTTTAATTAAATTTGTTGCGGGATCTAAGACAATTAAAACCATATCCCGGGACTGACTGAGGGTCAAACCTCAATGTTATTTATGGAGATCATTGTGAATCCAAGTTTATAGAGGTTTCAATGGTGGGAATGTGTGGTGGGGTTAGTTTCAAAAAAAAGCTTTCTATGAGAACAAAATTGTGATCATTTTCCACTACCACCACCTCTTTGCTTTCTTCACGCTCCTCACTGCTAGCATTTTAACTACGTGCAGTGAGTACAGTTGCATCTTTTCTGTTTATAAAAGGCCATTTAAAAAGTCTTTGAGAGTATCAAAAGATTCTTTTCCTTTCTCTTCTAAAATTATGTCTGAAGCTATACTGTCTAAGGATTCCTTATATGTCGTCGTTTTGTCTGTCAATGAAGAACTGTTCTGTCTAGCATAGAAAAAGTTTTCACTAGTACTTAAAATTTTCGATTCATGCTTTGACGAAAAGTTTTCATTACGCTTAACTTCACATAGGTAGTTGTGGAAGAATAAATGTTATACAATTTAACTCCAGTGAGAAAATGTTGTTGCCTTAAGATTGAATACAATTCTACATGGAAAGATTCACAAATAATTCCTTTACCCAAAAAGGCAAAACCTTTACGCTCCGCTGACTATCGTCCAATATCTATACTACCTTTCCTTTCTAAATCTCTAGAACGCCTTGTTCATACTCAACTTAGCACCTTCCTCTATACAAACCAACTTCTAAGCCGCCTTCAATCTGGATTTCGCCCTGGGCACAGTACTACCTCAGCGCTTGTTCACATTACTGACGATCTTAGATCAGGCATGGAAAATGGACATTTAACTATTTTATCTCTTTTAGATTTTTCCAATGCTTTCAATAACGTTGATTATGACATTTTACTTAGTGTAATATACCTACTTATTTCAGGCGTGCAAATTTCTGTAAATATATGTGTATGTACGTGTTCATGTATATGTGTATGTATGTATCTGTATGTGTGTATGTATGTATCTGTATGTGTATATATGTATGTCTGTGTGTATATGTAGGTATTTGTATATGTATGTATATGTGTAGGTATATGTATGTGTATATCTTATTTTCTATTTTTTTATATATATATATATATGTAGGGAAAGTGTCAGACATAAGGAACAATAATGTGGATACAAAGTCGTAAATTCTCGTACTGCAAGTAATCACAATTACTTTCACAACTATATACCAATTACAATGTACACTAAGTGAACACACAAAGCAGTCCCAGGCAATCGCCTTTGCACAAACGACTACATGGTACTGGATGACACAGTAAACTGCTATCAGTTCAGTAGTACTAAGGATGACATAGTAACTGATAGATAATACTTCCACGTGTGACTACGGGACAAGATCACAATTGTCACTACTCTTTTACTTGCATGTGGAATCCTTGGCCAGGAGTTCACCAAAAGAATGAGCAGCAGTTCTTCCTTTGGGAAATACGGCAACAGATAGTTCACTACAGATCTCGCACGTGCGTAGGAGAAATGATCGTCGGAAACGTGCAGTCGTTGACCGCATCGTTTCCAAGCGAAATAGATGAACCCTGCTACGGTATCGGAAGACGCTCGATCTTAAACTGATTAAACAGACCAACAAACAAATAAATTACACGACTAGCGCACGACATGTGCACCGTGGCATGGGCGGGCTTAGACTGACTAAACCGCGCGCTCGCCTCTTTTTATAACAAGTTTGCGTGGCGGGGAATGCATGACGCGCTAGGAGGCGTGGTCAGTGAATATGTTAACACGTTGTAACATGTTTTAGCACGTGCAATAAACGCAAGTGCCGTCACGGCCATGCTGACGTGCGTACGTCCTCGTACGCGTCTTCATTAGTCATCTGGGAACAAATAAACAAACATCCTGGCAAGTTCCAGGTATAGCAATTACCAAGATTTTTTACAACAATATTTTTTAATTACAATATTTTCTATTAACTAACATCTTATCATGTCTGGTCCGGTTCACATTAACCCTTCAGATCGTACTGGACCAGTCAGCAGACCCTTCAGTTACAGATTTTACTAGACCAGATATTGATCTCTATAGCAAGCTAGACCAGATCAATTCTCTATAGCAAGCTAGACCAGATCAATTCTCTATAGCAAGCTAGACCAGATCAATTCTCTATAGCAAGCTAGACCAGATCAATTCTCTATAGCAAACTAGACCGGAATTGTCATTCCCTTTAGCCATATCATTGGACCGGCTCAAGCCCTACAATGATGGTAGGCCCCTTTTTCTTACTACTTCTTTTTTATTTTCTTTTGTTTTTCAATAGCACAGTTCACACGTTAACACCAATCAACAATAAATCACAAAGATTTATTTTACGACTAAGAGTCAATGGGGTTACACCCGTACATAGTCCGATCGTATCGTGGCAACAACTCACTCAACAACTGCCACAATTAACTAGTGGCAACAATTCACTGCAACAACTAACTGATTAACACCAACGACCGACTACTCGTCGATTGCAACCGCGAGACTTATAAACCCATTCGAGATTACCCGTTTTCAAAAACTAGAAGTACTAAATTTGCTTGACTCGATTATATAAATTACCAACACAAAATAAATGACTATTTAATAAAAACTCTATTCATGCCGTTACGGCCGTCCTGCATTTTCACACTTCCTCGTGTGCAATGCTCTTATCCTTAGGCAACAGACAGATTACCATTAAGCTCGCCTCGGTCAACCTGACCAATTAATAAACCACTTCCTACTTTGAAGAGGTTATACAAAGAGCTAACGCTCAATAATTACCACTTTCGCTTAACTTAAACACAACTCATCATTTTAAAGATACTGTCTCGTACACATCTGTCAGTGCCGTGCCTCACAGGGCAGACGGCTATACATTGTATAGTCCATACCATACAGGCTAGTCAACGTCACACAGGCTAATGTGTATTACACATAGTTTGATGCTTACCACCTCCGTTAACTTACCACCGCCGTTAACGGTGTATCCAGACTCATCTAATTCTGAATAAAGATCTAGTCCAAGATTCAATTCCAAAGGAACACAGCACTCACGCATAAATCTTAAGCGATCATGGACTTGCTTGGACGTCACATTGGAGTACAATGTCTTCAACACGTACCTGTCACCATCGAGCAGCTCTGTAAAATCATTTTTCAAAACCATTTTTTGATAAATCGTAAAAATTTCGTAAACTAGTAGTTCTACTACTACAATAGAGCTACTGTAAAGATAACTAGAACTCACAACACTTAGAAATCACGTTAGACATATTTCTTTATACATCATTACAAATTTATATTGGACTACCTTCAAATTCATATATCATGCAAAAATTTAAAATCTATGCTCAAAATTATCACTCGATGTACAAAATCTTACGATACCGGTTCAGGTTTCGACGTACACGACTACGTAATCTATGCGACGTCGGCATATTGGTATCACTTCACGCGCACACAAAATTAATCTTGTAGGGTAGATTCTTTGTTATATGAAAACGAAACATTTTAAATGTAGATGACCAAACTGAGCAAGGTGGTTGTAGGCTTGGATACTTTATCCCATACTTCTGATGTAGGGAAAGTGTCAGACATAAGGAACAATAATGTGGATACAAAGTCGTAAATTCTCGTACTGCAAGTAATCACAATTACTTTCACAACTATATACCAATTACAATTTACACTAAGTGAACACACAAAGCAGTCCCAGGCAATCGCCTTTGCACAAACGACTACATGGTACTGGATGACACAGTAAACTGCTATCAGTTCAGTAGTACTAAGGATGACATAGTAACTGATAGATAATACTTCCCCGTGTGACTACGGGACAAGATCACAATTGTCACTACTCTTTTACTTGCATGTGGAATCCTTGGCCAGGAGTTCACCAAAAGAATGAGCAGCAGTTCTTCCTTTAGGAAATACGGCAACAGATAGTTCACTACAGATCTCGCACGTGCGTAGGAGAAATGATCGTCGGAAACGTGCAGTCGTTGACCGCATCGTTTCCAAGCGAAATAGATGAACCCTGCTACGGTATCGGAAGACGCTCGATCTTAAACTGATTAAACAGACCAACAAACAAATAAATTACACGACTAGCGCACGACATGTGCACCGTGGCACGCGCGGGCTTAGACTGACTAAACCGCGCGCTCGCCTCTTTTTATAACAAGTTTGCGTGGCGGGGAATGCATGACGCGCTAGGAGGCGTGGTCAGTGAATATGTTAACACGTTGTAACATGTTTTAGCACGTGCAATAAACGCAAGTGCCGTCATATACATATATATATATTTTGCCCTTTTATATTTTAAACCAGTAGTAAACTACATACCACATCTCTTTTCTGTCAGTTTCATCCTGAGGTTGCCAGAAAGAGATCACTGAAAGTGATAAGGGCGCCCTTTGTACATTACATAGTAGACTAGCTCTTAAGTAAAGTTTTTCATTGTAAGTAAGTAAGTAAGATATTTATTTGCCAAAATCATGGTACAGGTTAAGGTGTTACACTTATATTAGGAAGCAGTTACATGATTCGCCAGAAACTGGCATGCAAATTATATTAAACATTTTATAAATACATGCGTGACACAATTAGACATTTTAAAATTACAACATATAAGTTACATAATAGATTGTTAGATTTAAGAAAATTTTTATTACGAAGGCAGTGAACATTGGTAATTATAATAGAGAAAAACAGTATAAGAAAATGTCATATTTTAAATTTGAATTAAATAATGTCAATTTTAATAATAAATGTAAGTCAATAAAAAAGAAAAAATGTCAAATCATAGTTATATATATACTGTGCAATGTCAACGTTTTAAAATATGTCATTTAAAAAATCATTTATTGTATAATAGCATTTTTCTAGAAGTAATGATGTCAATTTTCTTTTGAAATTATTTTTTGTGTCCTCTTTAATATTATACGGTATTTTATTGTATATAATGATAGCCATACCGAAAATATTTTTTCTTAACAGAGCAGTATTATACCCTTTATTATAAATGTTATATTTATACTGACTTCTAACAGGTCCATTTCTCATTTCGGCAACTGACGTAAAAAGATTTCTGTTGTTATTTACAAATAAAGCTACTTCCAATATATACAAGGAAGGAAATGTTAAAACTTTTAGGTTTTTAAATTTAGGCACACAGCTGTCAGTGCATTTCATTCCGCACATTGCTCGTATACATCGTTTTTGAGCCTTAAACACCTGATCCCTTAAGCTAGAATTGCCCCAAAAAATAATACCATATCTCAGAACCGAGGCCACTAAGCTCTGGTATGCAACTAATACGGTTTCGAGGTTTAACTTTTTAGATAAAGTATGTAAAATATATGCTGATGAGTCTATTACATACTACTTCGACATGTGAATTCCACTTTAGGTTATTGTTAATCATGATTCCTAAAAATTTTGTCACCTGTGTCTGTTGTATAATGTGTTCATGGTATTGCACAGTTATATTCTGAATCGGTAAACGTTGATGGAAATGCATGACATTGGTTTTTTTTAAATTAATAACAAGGTTGTTCTTATCAAGCCAACAAATTATATCATTTAATGTATGATTAATGTCAAGTTTGTAGTTTTTTGGATCAGAACATTTTATTAGAGCAGTACTATCATCAGCGAATAGGACCATCGGGTGATTAATTTGTTTGGGTAGGTCATTTATATAGAGGAGAAATAATAATGGACCAAGAATGCTACCCTGTGGTACACCAAATTCAACAATTTTACCATCAGAAAGGTACTTTACTTCACGTTTAGTTCTTTGACATATTCTAGACACTTCCGTAAACTGTATACGATTCGTAAGATATGATTTTATTAGGTTAAATGCGTTTCCTCTGATACCATAAGTGTTCAACTTGCTAAGAAGTATTTCGTGTTTGACACAGTCGAACGCCTTTGTCATATCTGTGTATATAGCGCATATAGGTATTTTTTTATCAACATTATTCATCACAACATCTAAAAAATTGAAAATAGCTAAATTTATATTTTTATTCTTCCTAAAGCCTTGCTGTTCTTCGCACAATATATTAAATTTAGATAAAAAACTACTAATAGCTGCATAAAGGATCTTTTCTATAATTTTTGAGAAAACCGGCATTAAAGCTATTGGTCTATAGTTAGCTATACCTTCCTCACTCTCTTTTTTTTTGTGTAGTGGTTTAATTATGATAGTTTTTAAGCCATTAGGAAACACCACAGGGCTAATACTCAGATTTATAATTTGACTAAGGTGTCGAGAAATTATATCAGATGCGGATTTCACTATTTTCGTAGCAATGCCGTCATAGCCGCAACAATTCGTATTTTTTAAAGAATGAATCGCTCTAGATATATCTTGGGGGAGTACCGGATGCAGAAATATAGAGTGAGTGTTAGTTAAAATTATTGTGGATCTAGAATTGTTTGAAATTCTTTATTTGCACACCATTGTAACTGGTGTGCAAATAAAGAATTTTCTATTCTATTCTATACAATTCTCTGTAACTCATCATTATAACTATAGTATTACCACCTATCAACTTAAAAAACTACAGATTGTGTAGCTACATTTTGCATTTTTAACTTAATTTATTAATTACGGGTGGCTATTTCTGACTCCCGAACAGTTTTCGTAAACAAAAGCTAATTTATAAAAATAATAAGATTTAATTTTATATAAACAAAAACTAATTACCCATTATCAAAAATTCCAAAACATGAGCACCCAAATATAATAATATCTTAGAGAATAAATGTATAACAAATAATAATGCATCTCTAATTAGTAATTAGTGTAAACCCATTCGTTGGTTTGGTCAACCTGTTTCACCGCTTAGTACTTCTTAACAATGATTCGAATTATGGTACTGTTTTATTCACGAAATTTAGTTATTTTTTGCAAGAAATGTTTATTTTTGTGACGCTTTCTATATAAATAATTGAATAAGTAGAAAAATCAGTGGTTTGAAGTAAAACAAAGTAATTGTCATTGCTTACGCTAGATAAACTTTAAGAGACAAGTTAGCCCGTTTATAGGATAATAAAATTTCATATGTGAATTACTATGAAAATAAAGTAATAACTACACAATTATCTACACAATTAAAATATAGTATTTACTACACAATTGAATATCTCACAATAAATATATTTATTGTACGTGTAAAGTCGAATGGCATTCCTAGTAAAATATAAAGGTTAATCAAAGTTTAAAAACATCATAAAATTACCCAAATAGCCAAAATGGCGCATCTGTTATTTAATACAATACAACCAATTAACATAATTACTCACGGTTGGGAAATATCCTTGGACAATCAGATACAACTTTATGATAGGTATACACTACTAATGAAACACAATACTGTGATATAAAAAGAATAAACATATATACATACATATCATCACGCCATATCCCTTGCAGGGTAGGCCGAGAGAACAGAGTGCCAGAGAACTCTATCTCTGCATACTTCACTCGCTTCCTCAACATTCATAATTCTCTTCATACACGCTCGCCGGTTTCGGAGACTCTTGACTCCACCTTCCTTCAGTACCTGACCGATCTGGTCTAGGTAGGTTAGTCTTGGTCTCCCTCGGTACCTACATCCTTCCACTTTCGCATTGTATATCTTCTTAACCAGACGTTCGTTCGGCATTCTTTCCACATGTCCGAACCATCGGAGCATTCCCTTTCGCATCTTTACACCCATACTCTCTTTCATACCTACTCGCTCTCTTACGTCGTCGTTACGAATGCGGTCGGTCAGCCTAACTCCACAGATTTTCCGAAGAGATCGCATTTCGACCGCATTAATTTTACTTTCATACTCTTTTCTGCATACCCAACTCTCGCTTCCATACAGTAATGTTGGGACAAGCACTGCGTTATGTATTGCTACACGTGCCTTCTGGCTGAGGTGGTGGCTGCCGAGAAGTTGCCCCAACGCTCCGTTCACTCTATTTCCCGCATTCACTCTTCGCTCTATATCAGTGGTGTAGTGGTACTGTTTTATTCACGAAATTTAGTTATTTTTTGCAAGAAATGTTTATTTTTGTGACGCTTTCTATATAAATAATTGAATAAGTAGAAAAATCAGTGGTTTGAAGTAAAACAAAGTAATTGTCATTGCTTACGCTAGATAAACTTTAAGAGACAAGTTAGCCCGTTTATAGGATAATAAAATTTCATATGTGAATTACTATGAAAATAAAGTAATAACTACACAATTATCTACACAATTAAAATATAGTATTTACTACACAATTGAATATCTCACAATAAATATATTTATTGTACGTGTAAAGTCGAATGGCATTCCTAGTAAAATATAAAGGTTAATCAAAGTTTAAAAACATCATAAAATTACCCAAATAGCCAAAATGGCGCATCTGTTATTTAATACAATACAACCAATTAACATAATTACTCACGGTTGGGAAATATCCTTGGACAATCAGATACAACTTTATGATAGGTATACACTACTAATGAAACACAATACTGTGATATAAAAAGAATAAACATATATACATACATATCATCACGCCATATCCCTTGCAGGGTAGGCCGAGAGAACAGAGTGCCAGAGAACTCTATCTCTGCATACTTCACTCGCTTCCTCAACATTCATAATTCTCTTCATACACGCTCGCCGGTTTCGGAGACTCTTGACTCCACCTTCCTTCAGTACCTGACTGATCTGGTCTAGGTAGGTTAGTCTTGGTCTCCCTCGGTACCTACATCCTTCCACTTTCGCATTGTATATCTTCTTAACCAGACGTTCGTTCGGCATTCTTTCCACATGTCCGAACCATCGGAGCATTCCCTTTCGCATCTTTACACCCATACTCTCTTTCATACCTACTCGCTCTCTTACGTCGTCGTTACGAATGCGGTCGGTCAGCCTAACTCCACAGATTTTCCGAAGAGATCGCATTTCGACCGCATTAATTTTACTTTCATACTCTTTTCTGCATACCCAACTCTCGCTTCCATACAGTAATGTTGGGACAACCACTGCGTTATGTATTGCTACACGTGCCTTCTGGCTGAGGTGGTGGCTGCCGAGAAGTTGCCCCAACGCTCCGTTCACTCTATTTCCCGCATTCACTCTTCGCTCTATATCAGTGGTGTACCGTCCATCTCGGCTAAATCCACATCCAAGATATACAAATTCATCCACTTGCTCTAGTACATCTTACCTATTGTTACTCTTACATCTGTTCTGGCTTCATCTCTTTCAAAGACCATTATTTTGGTTTTGCTCACATTCACGCGTAGACCCCTTTTCTTACAATCTTCTGTCATTGTGTCGACTAGGGTCTGCAGGTCAGTCGCTGACTGTGCCAGAAGGACTGCATCATCTGCATAAAGCAGAGCAGAGACCACTGAGTCACCCATCTGGACTCCCACATTCATATCGTTCAACCTTTGGAGACATTTATCCAGATATATGATAAAAAGAATAAAAATAAATAATATGTCTAACAATTACTATATAAAAATTAAATTATTCTGCAAATACTTAAACACAAATTTCTATTAGATTTAACATGTGTTACTTAAAAACAAATGCCCCAGGTAGCGATAATATTATGACAAAATGATGAAAAGGTTGAAACGATGATCAGATCTTGTTTCGATGGTAGAGACGCCTCCATGATAGGTAAAAGAACTCTGAACTACTGCAATAAATGTAGTGTTACTGAAATGCAATATAACTAAGACCCATCTTAGTCTCACATTTAGGTAGCGTTATTATTGAACAATTGCTGTGTAGTAACAATTGCTGTGGGCTACAAATACTACCACCTCTTACTTCGCTCGTTAATGTCGTAAAAGACGACTAAGACCTTTATATCGACCTGGGCCAACTTCACCTGATGTTGTTTGGTCAACAATTATATTCCCAAGTAGGGTTGACCTTAGGTAGGCGGCTGGTCATAAAATTATTGCCAATAACTGTTGCAATATGTACAATGGCAGAAGAATGCATATTGTATCGACCCTGGGTAAAAGCAGGAGAATGATGATTATTGAACAAAATTGACATTTTGACTATAAGTATTAAATCTATGCTCATTCTATAAGTATTCTTCGGGGTACATACATGGGTACAAACATTTCTTGCAAAAAATAACAAAATTTCGTGAATAAAACCATACCATAATTCGAATTATTGTTAAGAAGTACTAAGCGGTGAGCGGGTGCTCATGTTTCGGAATTTTTGATAATGGGTAATTAGTTTTTGTTTATATAAAATTAAATCTTATTGATTTTATAAATTAGTTTTTGTTTACGAAAACTGTTCGGGACTCAAAAATAGCCACCCGTAATTAATAAATGGAGTTAAAAATACAAAATGTAGCTACAAAATCTGTAGTTTTTTAAGTTGTTAGGTGGTAATACTATAGTTGTAATGATGAGTTAGAGAGAATTGTATTCAATCTTAAGGCAATAACATTTTCTCACTGGAGTTAAATTTTATAACATTTATTCTTCCACAACTACCTATGTGAAGTTAAGCGTAATGAAAACTTTTCGTCAAAGCATGAATCGAAAATTTTAAGTATTAGTGAAAACTTTTTCTATGCTAGACAGAACAGTTCTTCATTGACAGACAAAACGTCGACATATAAGGAATCCTTAGACAGTATAGCTTCAGACATAATTTTAGAAGAGAAAGGAAAAGAATCTTTTGATACTCTCAAAGACTTTTTAAATGGCCTTTTATAAACAGAAAAGATGCAACTGTACTCACTGCACGTAGTTAAAATGCTAGCAGTGAGGAGCGTGAAGAAAGCAAAGAGGTGGTGGTAGTGGAAAATGATCACAATTTTGTTCTCATAGAAAGCTTTTTTTTTAAACTAACCCCACCACACATTCCCACCATTGAAACCTCTATAAACCTGGATTCACAATGATCTCCATAAATAACATTGAGGTTTGACCCTCAGTCAGTCCCGGGATATGGTTTTAATTGTCTTAGATCCCGCAACAAATTTAATTAAAAAAGTTAAATTCGAGGAGTTGGATAAGAATGCTTCCACTTCCCTCCAAGGTAATGCGATAGACAAGAAGCAAAATTGACTATTCAGTCAATGAATAAAGAGGTGTACAACCACAGAGAGCTTCACAGGGCCTATGTGAACCTAAAAATGAATTGCAGTAGTATGGCAAAAGCGCCTAAGCGCATGACAATTTTCTTGCGTTGTTTCAAAGTCCGAATTATATACTACACCAGACGTGACTTGAAAACTATCTAACGTATCGTCACATTCGTTATGCCAAAGATCGTACTCCCACAGAATGTGATGTGCTAATTGTTCATACTCGTGGTCAGATGTGGAACATTAACAAAATGGTGAAGAAACGTGTTTAAAAGACAATAATTTACTTTTAAAGTTGCCATTGCCAGTTAAAAATTGGGGCACAAAATAGTCAACCTGCAACCACACTCTTTCTAGACGCTCGCGAACGCATGGGAACAATATATAGATGTGACAGCCTTTCGATGACAAATCCCATCTTTCTTACCATTCGGTTAAAATTTCTTCGTAGACAATGGATTGCGGTGCATACAATCTAGAAATTTTATTACGATTGAAGGTAATCTGTGTTCACAGTTATCTTTGTGGTGTAATAAATACATTGCCGCCCGTCTATGAATCTCCATATCAACCAGAAGCACACCCGCAACTAGAAGTACACTAGCAAGACCTCGATACAGGCCGTCCTTTACATAAGAATAGTCAATCGTTGGCTTTATAATCATTTAAGGCGAGCCGCCAGGTGCAACGTAACTAATACACCTCAAATATGTGGTTAATATATTGTTAGGTGTCAAATTAATATGAACGAAAAGCGAGTAGCGCAACATATATAAAGTGCAGTTACGGAGACTAGATACTGCTCGGGTTGAGAGCCCTCGGGCCTTTTTTTTTTTTTTTGCGGTGGGCTATGGACGAGAGAAGAGGCGGCGCGCAACCCCATTGACCCACCCTGCAAGCACCTCTTCTTCGCCGTGCGAGCGGGCCACCGGTACCCGATCTTTGTCTTCGGTGGCCCGCTCGGCGGTATGCACTCTCGGGCTCCTCTCCTGTCGACGCCCCGATAGTTTTCGCGCGGTGGCCTCACGTCGGATGACCGGACAATTCCCCGGTCCGGTCACCCGAAGCCTCGGTTAGGGTGGCATCAGGCGCAGGTACTCGCGCCTGCGGGGCGTCGCGCCTGCGCCGCCCTGGCCGCGGGCGGTGGCCGGGGTCACGGGAATCCTCCCGGGCCCGTTCCGCCGCCTCCTTCTGCAAGATGACAGCCTCGCAGAAGGCGGCGACCGCGTCCCAATTCCTGACGCTGTCGACCATCGCTCGCGCAACAGCCAGCAGCGTCAGGTCAGCACTGATGACAGCGACGAGGTCACGGCGCTGCCCGTCCCAGCCCGAACATACCTCGAGCGTATGTTGCGCCGTGTCCTCGTCGCTACTGCAATGGTGGCAGGACGGAGTCTACTCCATCCGCACGACCGTGTGCAGGTACTTGCCGAAGCAACCATGTCCCGACAAGACCTGCACCAACCGGAAAGAGAGGAATCCGTGCCGCCGCTCCATCCACTCCATTAATACGGGCCGGAGGGCCTCAACGATAAAAACACCGTGTGGGCCTCTCCAGCCGCGTAGCCCAACTGACTTCTCGGCGGGCGTCCTCGCGCCAGGTGGCTATCTCGTTGAACGATGGGGAGCTCTCTTCGCGCATTGAGGTAACCCGCCGGTAGAGGTCAGAGAGCATCTCCACCTCTAGGTCCCACGGAGGTGTCCCGGCCAATAAGCATGCCGCCTCGGTAGACACCGTGCGGTACCCGCGAATGGCTCTGACCGCCATGGCTCGCTGTGGCCTCCACAGCACCGCCCTAAGCTGAGCGTTCAGAGCCCTCGCTCACACGGGTGCGCCGTACATGGCCATTGAGCGGATCACCCCCGCATACAGCCGTCGGCCCTCGAAACTGGGTGGCCCACGTTCGGCATGAGCCGAGAAAGGGCGGACGCCGCGCCGACCAGTCGGGGAGCAATTTGACGGAAATGCTCCCGGAACCACCATCGCCCGTCGAACACCAGACCCAAGTACCTCATATGGGCCTGGATACTGATGTGGATGGAGTTGACGACTAACAAGGCGCCGATGGGCAGCCTCACACGGGGCCCATGGAATAGTAGGGCCTCCGGCTTGTTTAGGGCAACCCTGAGCCCCAGCGCCTGAATTCGCCTGACCCTCTCCTCGGTGCCGAGAGTGGCCAGGCTCGCCGCCTCTTCGAGTGTCCTGCCCCGGGCTGTGACGAGCGTGTCGTCAGCATAGCAAATAACGCTCAGCCCGGGGGGGAGACTCCCTCTCAACGCCCAGTCGTAACCGATGTCCCACAGAGTCGGCCCCAGAACCGACCCCTGCGGAACACCGCACGACATGGGCGTCCGCACAATGTCCCCTACGGGGCTCGCGTAGAGAACACTGCGCCCCTCCAAATAGTCTGCCACCAGCCGCCTGATAAATGAGGTACAGAGGCACTCCATGGAACCGGAGCGCCTCCCTCATGCAGCTGAATGGCAGACTATTGAAGGCGTTGGCGATATCCAACGACACCGCCAACAGCACTCCTTTGCCGGCGACAGCCTCCGGGGCGGTTTGCCTCAGGCGTAGCAGGGCCCCGATGGTCGAACGCCCCCTCCGAAACCCAAATTGATGACCGACCTATCTAGCGCGCTTATTAGATAAGGAAAATTTGAAATAAAATCCTATACCAACTCAACGTAGTATTATTATACTGAAGTGAAATTGACCTATTGATCATTTTCATACCAGACCTATTGATGTAGAGAAGGCTAGAACCCAACAGTAGGAAATATACGAGTTGAGATAATAATATCATCCTGGATATGTATTGATCACAGCAATTATATAAAACTATCCGTGTGCTGATATAGGTTAAGAACGCTTGTGTTACTTGTAGTAGTCGTAAAAATCCGCTGAGGGATTAACAGAAGAATAGGCAACAACGCTTTTCGGGGCCTCTTATAGCGCCAACTGCGACTGCCAACCCATTAACAAGCTTGGTGATTAACGTTTACTGCCTTAGAAAAACTTAATAATGGCTATAAATTTGCTTATAAATGAATGAATAATTAAATAAAAGTATAGAAATCTGCTAAGTGCATACTGGGTATAAATATGAGCATTGACAGGAGTACTCTATTCTTTTACCCTCGTTTTCCGGAATTCAAAGACACATATGGATAAACTGATCATTCTGGAGCTGAACTTCATCATGTTAACCATTATGGATCAAAGTTAATTAGTTTTTTACAATATATAATAAATATCATATAAAATTACTATTTATATACACTCTATTGCTGGAAATCATAATTGGTAATAATACGATTTATACCAATATTAAACATTTATACTTTAAAAATTTGATTAAAGGAATCACAGATAGCGATTAATGTTGTGCTCTGTGAAAGGAACTGGAGAATGATGAGAGGAAAGATACACAATCTAGACATATTAAATATCAACCGGAAAAACGTTATAAATGTAAAAAATATTTATCTGACATGTGTGGGACCCATTAAATTGATAATATACTAAAAAGAAAAAGTCTTAATCTTCAGGACTAGCATCTAATACAAAGTGATGCATGTCAGGCTTAAGTAAAAAAAAAAAATTTAGTTGTATTAATTTGCAAAGTGGAAAATTAGTAAATTTTACACTACTCTAATTTTTCATAAGAAACACTGACATTATAATTTCTATTATATAATTAATACTTTTTCACCTTCTGCTACTATCACATTTTACAGCTTTCGAACGTCCAGCTAAATTAAAATACTTTAGCTTTATTTTAAGCGTAAAACGAAACACAATGTTAAAATTAAAAGAACGAGATCTCTTTTAGGAAAAATATTATGAAACGTATATAAGGCCTAATGGCTAAGCTTTCATCCGATTTTCTCTTATTTTTTATAAAAGTTGACGGATAACATGTAGCTACGTGTTATCGTTTTGCATGGTATGTTAAGCAAACGGAAATTCATATTACGTCAATGTATATACATATTTCCAGGTCAATGGAATAAATATAAAGCGAACACTTAAAGGAAGGTTACTACTCGTAACTAAATGTCTGTTTTATTGTGTATTATTTATATATGAATACTATTAGTCTTCGAGCTCTAAAATATTTTACAATAAACTTATTTAGTGCAAATGTAATTTTTTTCTGTGTAATCTTCTAATAGTCTATTTATTACTGATGTCTATTGTAAATTAGCCTTGTCCGTCTCTTGTGGAAAATCATGCTTCAAATATATCCTTGATTCGTACAATTGGGACTTACAATGTAGATAAAAATTTAATTGCTCTGTGTGTAATTAAACAGAAATCTGTGAAAGAGATAACTGTATTTCTAACTTCCGTTTCTAATATGTTTGTACCATCTCTCCTAAACGCTGGAATCGTACTCAAATCTTGGATATATGCCAAAACCCGCACCCAAAAAATAAAGTATTACCTACCCCACCATTTATTGATCTATCTCAAGTACCTACATTCTCTAGTCATATTTATTGAATGGATTTTAAATTATCATGTTGTACGTAAAATAGAATGGACTAATTAATGCCCAACAATAAAATATACAATATAAATACACCAACATACATCAACAACTTAATAATATAACAATAATAAAACTTTGTAAAATAACTTCAACCATACTGTTTCTACAAAGAATAACAAATTCAAATCCACAATTCAATGTTTTTGTTTTTCTTTCCTATTTACTATTTATTTTAATCCAAGTTTTGAGTATAATTGATTTAGATTAGCGGTTCGCATCAATTCCTGGATGGATTTAACCTCACTAAATAATAAATGGATTTACCTCGATTGGAAATCAATTGTATAATTATTAATCTTAATTGTGAATTCGTATTCCAATACTAGCTTTATCAAAATATAAACTGGGTCTGCTATCTAAAAAATTCTGTCAGAACTGTGTCATAAAACAAAAAATTGTCTAAAAAGTATCTTAGCTTTACCTTGGGTAAATGGAATTATATTGCATATATTTCATCGTAAACCATTGTTGGCTGAATAAATAACCGTAGGCCATAGATTCATACATTATACACATCCCATATATTCGAAATAAATGCTTTAGGTCATATTTCCTTTAACACAGCAAAGGAATGGCAAAAAGAAATTTGTAAGCATGTTCGTGTTCGATTTTTATTTTAGTATCTTCAAAGCAAGAGTGCATAGGCCTTTACATATTATTTATAGCTAGTAAGTTTCTCCATCTAAGATTATATTACGGTTTTCCATCTTGTAGTCAATTATTGATTAGTTTCAAGAAATATTTCTTTATAATCCAGGCCTGAAGCAGAGTTATGAAATCGTCTTTACCAACATGATGTGATCATCTTTGAAATTTATCTAATATTCTTTGTTCTTCTACATATTCATGCACTATCATATATCCTAAATCTTAGGTATATTCAAAACTTCAATACGAGTTAATTCAAAGTTAATTACATAGTACTACTTATACTTATACGAAAATGCACCAAAACTTCAACCTCTGAGAGTATCCTGTCATTGCCCCATCGCTCGTTAATATCTAACCAACCAGCTAAACAGCTATCAGCCTATTAACGTCCATTATTGGTTAGAGGCCCCATTAATAAGGGGATAAAACAATAATCACTTCGCTTGGCACACGGGCTGGCGTTGGCACTTGGTATTATAAGTTTTCCAGAAGCATGCCGCTACCCATTCTCCTAGTGAAAAAAAAAATAGGTAGTTCATATAATAACAAGACAGCATAAATAAAAAAAATAAAACTATAATATTTAATAACTATGACATTCACTGGATATTGGAAATCATTTTAATTATTTTGAAATGTCTTTAAGATATGTATATAACCTATTTATATCTTTTATTCGTCTTGACTTATCATAATCCATCAACTACATCATAGTAAGATTTTGTATGTTTTGTCTATACTATTATGATAGTGAGTAAGATTTCTTTTTAACTTTTAAGCTAACTTTCAGGCGCATTCTATTGGGAGGCAAACGGGCTGGCATAGGGCCCAATATCAACATAGACAAGTAAATTTAATTGTATCATTTGATCGTTTTCTTTCATGAAAATATCGTTAAAAAATAAATCCTTATAAAAATCCAGATTTACTTTACGTAAACCGAAGTTAAGTAGTTTAATGTCGGTGCCAATGAAAAGGTTGTCGAATTAATCACATGCAGGTAGAAAAATATATTAATGTCTTACACTTTGACTCCGATCGAATTTTGTCCCATTTAAACTAAACCAACAATAAATTTAGTGTTAGTGGCTTAACAAATAGGATTTATTCATAGACGTAATAAATATGGCAACAGGTAAGTTTTATTAAAAAACTTTCTTCATGACTCCTTCTGATGCGGACTTTGTATTTAAAATATTAATTTTTTTAGTACAATATTTTACTACTAAAATAATAGGATTATTTATTATAGTATAGATTTGCATACAAAAATTGGATCAAAATGTGTCAATAGTTTAGCATTGTAAATCTACATACCTAGTCTTGCCATAAATACTGTAACAAAGAAAAAAAAAATCTACTGCAAATAACATTTATTACTTTTACAGTGTGTTAGTTTAATACATAAATATAAAACAATTTAAAATATAAAAAGCTTCAAAGTGGTCTCTATTGGCTGCGATACAGTATTTTAAATGTTGAGGCTAGTTGTCAATAGAAGCACGCATTCTTTCTATGGCAAAATTCTTCACAGCCAATCGTATGGATTGTTTCAGAGACTCCAAATTCTCATGGCGGTTAGTGCAAGCCGTACTCTCTAAATTTGACCATCAATCATAATCCAGCGGATAAATATTGGGACTAGACGACGGCCAATCTTTATCTGATGAAGCCCGAAAGACCGAAACGTTCGTTTCCAACCAGGACTGCGTAGACCGAGCTTTATGACCCGGCGCCGCGTCTTACTGGAAGGATCATTCTTGGTTATTATTGAACATGATGTTGTTAAGGGGCTTCACTACCTTCTCTAGAATGGTATCTTGACACACTTGTGCCGATATCTTTTTCACAAAAGTATAGCTCGGTCACTCCTTCATAGCTAACCAAACCATCACTGAACTCGTATAATACCCACATTGCACTCTGTCGACTAATTGGGAAGCTTTTTTAGAGCTTTGGGCATAAATACGGTCATTTTGTTTGTTAAAATTTTGCTCAATTGTAAAAATTTTCTCAACCGTAAACAATTTTTTCTATGACCTCCCTTTGCGTACCGCTTCAGTAGTTGTTTCGATTTTACCACCCTATTCTTTATTAAATTATCTATTAAGAAATGACCAGTATGTCTCTTATAGGCTGCAAGTCCTAAGCCATCTTTTAAAATACGCGACATGGTGCTATCTTCATCTCCCGAGATAAAATCATTTCCTTTCGGGTAGGATTCCTTCAAATTCTTCTTTTTCTGTCACAAACAAAGGAGGTCTCATTGTACATATTAATAGCCCGATATACAAACATTTTACTAATACTAAGCGTATGGAGAGTTTTAAAAATTGCATTTGGCTCCATACCTAAAGTAGGTAATTTAATCACAGCGATTCGGTTCTCTTTATCACCCACTCCATTTTAATGTCGCAAAATGTTGTACAATGTATTGGCGCCAAAATGAGAAAACACAATGAACAATCTTATAAAAATGACAGATTCCAAATTAAAATGTAATATTTTGTTTATTTTTAATTGTAACTGTTGAAATGAATGAATTAATAAATAAATAACACTTTTTACTTTTTTTATAAATAAATGACTTATATTATTACAACACGTCTCCTTAAATTTATAAACTTGCCCTTAAAACCTTTATCTGATTATATTTATATACCTGAATCTAAAACCTTTTACATAACTAAATCAATCTTAACTCTAGTCTGTTCTTAATAAATTTTGATTTTAGTTAGCATGTCTGCTAAGTTATATTTTGTACCAATTTTTACAATATCAATTATTTTCTTTTCATAGTTCTCATTTATATAATGATATTGCACTTCGATGTTCTTTGAATTTTTTGTAAAGTTGCCGTGCTTAGCGATTGCTATTGCACCTGAGTTATCTCCATATAATTTTATAGGATCACAAAATTTTACATGAAACGATTCACTTAGCAAGTTTCTAATAAGAAGTACTTCTGTCAATGCCTCTGACATAGCAGTATACTCTGCGAAGGTTGAACATTTAGTTACTGTATTTTGTTTACGTGTTTTCCAAAAAAAATAATTTCCAAACAATCTAATCACAAAACCGGTTGTAGATTTTCTATCCACATTATTTCCTGCAAAGTTAGAATCTGCCATACAATCTAATAATTCAGTATCCACATTATCATAGAATGTTAACTTTAGATCCATAGACTTATACAAATATTTAAAGATTCTCATTGCATATTTGTAATGTGTTTGGTGTTAACAACTTTGGTATCTACTCAAATAATTAACACTGTATGCTACATCTGGCCTGGTGCCTGTACTAATATACAATAATTCACCTATTATGTTTCTGTACTTAATTCTTTTATCTACCTCACTAGCTTGTTCTAATTTTAAATTTGTCTCCATTGGAGTATCATACAGCTTAGTATTTTTCAAATCATATTTTGCAGCCATAGATTCAATATATTTTGTTTGACTTAGAGTCATTGTGCTTTTATCATCACTATAATCAATATCTATGCCAACATAGGTTTTAATTTTTCCTAAATCTTTTCATTAAACTAGTTTTAACATCTTTAATTTTATTTTTATCTTTACAACAAATTAAAAAATCATCAACAAACAGTAATATGTATATTGAATCTTCGCTTGCTCTATTAACATATAAACAGTAATCATAGTTACTTCTAACAAAATTTAATGTTATAATAAATTTATCAAAACACTCATACCATACACTTTTTTTTTTTTTTTGGTAGGCTATGGCCTGGTCACACGTCGCCCGCACCGTCCGGGGCGACGGAAGGGGAGCGCGTGGCCCCATAACCCACCTTATTCCCTCCCCATCGCCATTGGGCCGGCCACTGGTACCGCTTCCTTGCCTTCCGTGGCCAGCCCGGCGGGTTACCCTTTCGGGTACCATCCCCCGTCGACACCCCAGCTAACTCGTCGCCCTCACGCGGTCAGCCTCTCTGCGGGTGAAGGACTATTCCCCGGTCCAGTCACCCGCGGCCTCGGCTAGGGCGGCATTAGGCGCAGATACTCGCGCCTACGCCGCTCCAGGCGCCGGCGGCGGAGCGTCTCCCGAAGAGGATTTCCTCTCGGAGTCACCCCGCCGCCTCCTTCCGCGAGACAACTGTCTCGCAGAAGGCGGCGACCGCGTCCCAGTTCCTGACGCTGTCGAGCATCGCCTTAGCGATGGTCGGCAGCACCAGGTCGGCACCGATGATCGCGACGAGTTCACGGCGCTGCTCTGCCCAGGCCACACAGACCTCGAGCGTGTGCTGCGCCGTGTCCTCGTCGCAATCGCAGTGGTGGCAGGACGGTGTCCTCTCCCTCCTCACGACCGTGTGCAGGTACTTGCCAAAGCAACCATGCCCCGTCAAGACCTGCACCAGTCGGAAGGAAAGGACCCCGTGCTGTCGACCCAACCACTCTTATAGTTCAGTATTTTCTTCAACTATCTGTACATGCCTAGCATTAATTATTCTGTTATTTAATAGCACTCGATAACTATTTTCATTATAACCCACTAAAACTCTTAGTTGTGCTTTATCATCCCATTTACTTTTTCTTAAAACTTCAGGAACCCTAACATAAACTCTACTTCCATAAATTTTTAAATGTGTCGAACATTTAAAAATTTTGGTTTTACTTTAAAAAATATCTCATAAGGAGTTTTATTTTCTACTGTATTTGCAATTGTTCGATTTTTTAAGTATGCTGCTGTCTTTATAATTTCAAGCCAATACTTTCTGTGAAATTTTGCTTCTCTCATTAAACACCTACCTATATCGATAGCAGATCTATTATATCTTTCCGCTACTCCATTTAATTCATGGACGTAGGGGGGACATGATAATAACTCTATACCTTTTTGCCTAATAAAATTATAAATATCCTTGTTCAAGTATTCTTTGCCATTATCACACTGGATTTTCTTGACTCTTTTGTTGAATTTATTTTTTACTAAATTTACGAATTTCATAAAACAATTAGCAACTTCAGTTTTACTTTTAATACAAAATATCCTTGTGCATTTACTATAATCATCAATAAATGTGAGAAAGTATTTTTCTCCACCATAACCGGTTGTGTTATGTGGACCGTTCAAATCAGTATGAATTAATTCTAAAACTTCAGTAGTCTTTGTTCTGTTATTTTCAAAAGGTACATTACTCATTTTACTTTGAATACAATTTGAACATTTCATTACTGTGCTTTCAATTTACATCAGGCAATCCGTTTACTAATTTATTATTTACTAATTTGTTCAAATTCTGAAAATTTGCATGGCCAAGTGCCCTATGCCATTTCTCTTTCTGAGTTAAATTTATTGAATGTGCATACATTTCGTTTTTTGTTACATAACTTTTATACAGTACAAATTATTAATTTTTTCAACAACTAATAGTTCTCTATGCTCATTATAAATTTTTGCACATTTATTTTTAGCTACTATTGTGCAACTTTTAGTTATCTTTGAAACACTTAACAAATTTTGCTTAATGCCTTCAACAAAATAGACATTTTTTAAATCTACATATTTTTCATTATAATAGTTCTTAAAATAAATTTTGACAGTACCTACTTTGGTGGCTTTTAACATTTTGCCATCTGGCAGTTTTACATTTATAGGACTTTTCAAGTCAATAGAATTATAAAAGTATGTATCATTTTTTATTACATGGTCAGTACACCCACTATCTAAAAGCCAATTAACTTCACTGTTATTATAACATTCTTTTGTTTGAAGACACCCTCGTATATGATTTATCACCGGATTATTACATACCTCAGCTGTCCAGGACTCCGATGGGAATTGTTTGAAGATTCACCACTGGACTGACCTTAACTTCTAAACTGATCTTGAACTCTGAATTGATTTTGACCTTTGAAATTATTTGGGCCTCTAGGATAATTTTGGCCTCTAAAGTGATTTTGGTTTCTGAATTGATTTTGGCCTCTGCCTTGACTATGACCTCTGTAGAATCCACCTCTGTTGTAATTTTTCTGTAATCCTCGCTGACCTCTAACACTTTGTTGTCCTTGACTTGATCTCTGACTGTACCAGCATTCCTTCTGGAGATGACCAGTTGTTCCACAGGTAAAGCATTGGGCTATAGTTTTGGTTGTAAATGTACTCATATTGGTTTTGTTGTCTGAATTGTTAGTGGCCATATTTTTTTCTTTAATTTTTCAACATACATAATCAACTGTTTTCTGTCCTACTGGAATAACATCTAGTAAATCTCCAATATAACTATAGTTTGGTGGAAGCGCTCTGAGTAGGTATCTTAACTTCTCTTGTTCATCTAATTTTCCTCCGGCCACTTTGAATTCATTCGTCGTTATCTCAAAATCAACAAAAAATTCTTCTACATTACTGTAATTTTTTAATGTAATCTCTTCAATTTTACCCCTACATATTATTTGCATGGCGGTAGACTGAGTTACATACATTTTGTCAAATTTCTTTATCATTTCATATGCTGTTTTGCACTCACTTACATATTCCAGTTGTTTATCTGTTGATTGTGCTCATTATAATAGTCCTAGCTTTTAAATACTTCTTTTTCGAGACCGCTTCTTCATCTTCATTTTTTATAATGACCTCGTGGCATTCTTTGTATTCCAACAAAGTTGACAACCTTAATTTCCAGCTTGAATAGTTTGTGCCATCAAAATCAGGTATCATAATATCTTCTATCTTTGCTTGTTTAGCCATATTTAGGATTATAAAGTGTTATTAGTGTAAGTTTATTTATATTTTTAACGATTATTATTTTTGTTGCGCCGGTCTACATAACCTCAAATTTTACTCGTAATTTTTTTCTTATTGAACTTTATTTTTACTTTTTACACGGAATTTTCCTTTTTTAAAACATTTAACCACGCTCTGCTACCATATTGAAATGAATGAATTAATAAATAAATAACACTTTTTAATTACTTTAGTTTTATTTGAAGAGAACACATGCTTATAGTTACACAGTATTAATGAGAGAGGGAGAAACTTAGTAATAGTGTTAACAGATGGCGCTAGGTGCCTCATTTACATGTTAAAATAATAAACATAAGATTATAAAATTAACGCAATTACAACGGTAACAGTAGTTATGGCTAAGTATACAAAAGAAAGTTGTGTTAGTTACAACACTTATAACTTGAGAACGGCTGGACCAATTTTTATAGTTTCGAGTTTGTTGTCGTTGGGAATAGGATATAAGATATTAAAATATAATATTAATCAACAAAACAAATTATTAAAAAAATATCAGTTATAAACGTTCATTTGTTGATGGTGTAACAAAACGCAACTGACAGCTAATGTTGCCTTTGATTGGAAAATAACGCAAAACGTTGAAATTAAAGTTGACCGGTCGATGTGTTTGTGAGTGCGAAGTGTGCCGGGTTGGCTAGTATATAAATAAATATAAAAAGACCTAGCCGAGCCCGTGGATGATCAGACCGTGGATTGATCCACCATCCGTAGTGAGGCTCACTGCATGTATGCTGCTGGGCGTCAACCCTAGATGGTACCCGAAAGGTAACCTGCCAGACAGGCTTGTCCGGTAAGCACCTGCAGCAACGTAATAAGCTGCCATGTCTCCTCATGAGCCAGTGGTTTAGATGTGGCGCAACTACCTTCACAGTTTCCCGCCCTGCTAAGGGGGACTCCAGATCTTCCCTCTACCACCGGATAACTTACCTTTGGGTCTATGCTACTTTGCCCAACCTCCTTGCAAAGACTTGCTCACTGTTTGCCGCGCTGTGACGTGGAGCTGGTAAACTTCCGCTTATACTTCCTTCATTTGTGGCTAAAGTGGATCGCCTACCAGTAGCGTCGCTGCAGTCCAAGGCACTGTACGGTAGCCCCTGATAGCCCTCACCACCATGAACCTCTACGGTCCTCGCAGGAGAGCTCTATTGCGAGGGATTCTTAGATTTCTTAGGTGAGGGATTCCGACTAGATAGGGGCACCGTAAAATGCCATGGAACCCAGGATTCCGGTGTAAACACAACATGATGACCCAGGACTACCAGACTACCTGCGCCTGATGCCGCCCTAACCGAGGCTTCGGGTGATCGGACCGGGGAATTGTCCGGTCACTCGACGTGAGGCCACCGCGTGAGGACGACGCCTCGACGGCGAAAGCTGTCGGGGCATCGACAGGAGAGGAGCCCGAGAGGGCATACCGCCGAGCGGGCCACCGAATACAAAAATCGGGTACCGGTGGCCCGCTCGCACGGCGAAGAAGAGGTGCTTGGAGGGTGGGTCAATGGGGTTGCGCGCCGTCTCTTCCGTCACCCCGGACCGACTTGGCGGGGTGCGACGTCCATGGCCCACCGCAAAAAAAAAAAAAAAAAAGGACTACCAGTATTTGGCACAAGTCTTCCCAGCGCCGCGGCTGACATGTTGAACCTAGGGGCGAGCTAAGTAAGGTGTGGCCCGAAATTCCAATATCTATCGAGATGCAAGCCCAGATATTTCATCTGAGCCCACGGCACGGCAACCCCAGACACACTGATGTGTGCTCCTCAGGGGGGACCTCAACGTGGACCATGGAATAGGAGGGCCTCAGTTTTTCCCAGTGAGACCCTCAAATCCAGCATACCAATCCGATCTACGACGAGTGCTACTTCCTCCTGACAAAATAGAATACTTGAATAGG
This sequence comes from Lymantria monacha, assembly GCA_905163515.2. Taxonomy (NCBI): domain Eukaryota; kingdom Metazoa; phylum Arthropoda; class Insecta; order Lepidoptera; family Erebidae; genus Lymantria; species Lymantria monacha. Next base: position 25,224,988 of record LR991082.1, read on the forward strand.
TTCGTTTCCTATAAAGTTGGTCTAAACTTACTTAACTAAATGTAGATTTTTAAGTAAATATCTCTTAGCATCAAGAACAAAGAGAGATTAAGAAGCATAAAAACTTTTTTTATTTGATATAAAAAAAAATCCGACTTAAACGCTATTATCATTACAAATTATCCTAAGTATTATTCTAATATATAAGATGTATTACCACAAGACTTCATTAAAATAGTTTACTATGAAATTTTATCATAAATCCATACATACTCTCAAGCTTTTAAATATATCTGAAACAGAATAACCCATATACCTCAGATATATTCGTGAAATATTATAACCCGTCGTATTCCCGCTGTATAATCTCATTACCGAGGCGAGGCTGTTCGGATTGCATTAGTAACGATAACGAATCAATTAGTTCTGCACTGTTTCTCATTTTATTTTAAACTCGATTATAAGGGCTTTTTGGGATTTCGGTATGCCGACCAGTTTACCTTTATCAATTAGATTTACTTTGCAGTCTTCTTAATTAAGAAGCCTTATTGTGGTAGGGCCACACTGTTGATAGTTCTCTATCTACAGTCGCAGGCAGGCCCGACCGGGGTGGTACCACACTCTCGCAGAATATCGACGTATGAATGGTGGCTTTTGCCGCTGTGCTTCGTTCGGTGAGCGAGAGAGCCGGAGCCTAACTTTCCGGGTGTGTTTTCGTGTGGTGGGTTCTGGTGATGCTTGAAATTTACGGTGGTAAGGTCTTGGTTGGGGCATTGGGCGTGAGGGGCTGATATGGGGTACAGGGAGACCCGGTGGGAATGGTCACCGCCGGCCACCTGCCGGTCAGCAGGGGACCCGAGCCCAGGACTATCCCCCCTGGGAGGCTGTCCCGCCAACCGGCGAAAATCCCGTTGCGGAGTCGTCGTGCCGGAGTGGGAAACCGGAGTGGAGCCCGACGACTACGGGCGGGGGGGCACCGGGGGCCCTTCCGTGCTTCGTGTCAGCTCCTCACAAAACCCACCCTCCAACCATGTACTATGCCCCGCACCTTTTTTTTTGGCATCACCGGACCCCATTCCGCGAAAGTACACTCCCTTCCTCTTCTTATACAAAACCCATGAAAAGGAAACACAAAAAGAGAAGGTTTTACACGGCGGTCCCTCTATCCACATTTGACGTGGACTTTTGTAACATTAGGGGTTTACACAGCAATCTCGACGCCGTCCACCAACACCTCGAGACGGAGCGGCCTGCCTTGCTCTTTTTAACGGAGACGCAGATAAGTGCCCCGGATGATATTTCGTACCTAAATTATCCAGGCTACGAGTTGGAACACTCCTTCCACCGTAAAGCTGGGGTGTGCGTGTTCATCCGGGATGACATCTGTTGTCGCCGCCTTAGGGCCCTCGAGCATGGTGACCTGTCAATTTTATGGTTACGCGTAGACTATGGAGGGTATACCCGCATCTACGCGTGCCTCTACAGGTCCCATGGCAGTGATTCAGGGTCAACTCAGTTATTCGAGAACGTTCAATGGGGGATTGACGAAATATTGGAGCAGTGTCCATCAGCGGAGGTGGTGGTTCTTGGAGACTTTAATGCTCATCATAAAGAGTGGTTGGGGTCCCGAACCACTAACCTCTTGGGTAGGCATCTCTTCAATATGGTCTCGGCCTATGGTCTCTCACAACTGGTAACACAGCCCACCCGTGTTCCAGACATTGAGAGCCATGAGCCGTCTCTACTGGATCTTCTGCTGACTACACACCAGCACGGATACCGGGTAGTGGTCGAAGCTCCTCTTGGGTCATCTGACCACTGCTTGGTCCGTAGCAAAGCCCCTATTGCGAGGCCTAATCGCTCTAAAGCGACTGGGACTCGCAGAGTCTGGCAATATAAGTCAGCAGATTGGGATAGGCTTCGCGAGTTCTACGCATCCTACCCATGGAAGCAGCTTTGCTTCGCCTCTAGGGACCCTGGCATTTGTGCGGATTGCGTTACCGATACCGTTATTACGGGGATGGAATTATTCATCCCCAACACCAAAATACCGGTCGGTGGCCGCAGCCGGCCTTGGTTTAATAAAACCTGCAGGACGGCTGCACAGAAAAAGCAGTCCGCATACCAGGCCTGGAATAGGGCCCAAAACTGTCGGGACCCAAATGTCAGGGAGGAGAAGCGAAAATTTAATGCTGCTTCTAGATCTAGTAAGAAGGCTATTGCCAGAGCCAAGGCGGAACATGTTGCCAGAATCGGCGAGCGATTGGAGAGCTATCCCGCCGGGAGTCGTGCATTCTGGTCGCTCGCCAAAGCTGCCCAAGGCAACTTCTGCCAGTCCAATCTCCCACCACTGCAGAAAAATGATGGCAGTCTAGCCCACAGTGCAAAGGAGAAGGCCGATCTTTTAGGTCAATTCTTTGCCTGTAACTCGACTTTGGACGCTGGAACCGCCACACCACCTATCATCCCGCGGTGTGAAAGCTCTCTGCCTAAAATCCGCATTACGCAGCGAGCGGTGAGGCGGGAGCTGCGGCTAATAGACGTACATAAGTCGAGCGGGCCGGATGGCATCCCTGCAGTGGTCCTGAAAACGTGCGCCCCCGAGTTGACCCCCGTCCTCACGCGCTTATACCGACTTTCCTATGATACTTGTAGGGTTCCATCTTCGTGGAAGATAGCCCATGTCCACCCGATCCCGAAAAAGGGAGACCGGTCGGACCCGTCGAATTACAGGCCGATTGCGATTACATCCTTGCTCTCCAAGATAATGGAGAAAATAATCAACCATCAGCTTCTGCAGTACCTTGAGGATCATCAGCTGATCAGTGACCGCCAATATGGGTTTCGTCATGGTCGGTCAGCTGGTGATCTTCTTGTGTACCTCACACACCGTTGGGCGGAGGCCTTGGAGGGCAAGGGTGAGGCGCTAGCGTTCAGCCTAGATATCGCGAAGGCGTTCGACAGGGTTTGGCACAGGGCCCTTCTATCGAAGCTACCATCATATGGAATCCCCGAGGGACTCTGTAATTGGATCACCAGTTTTTTGGATGGTCGGAGCATAAAAGTAGTCGTCGATGGCTCCTGCTCCGAGACCATGCCCATTAATGCTGGTGTACCACAAGGCTCGGTGCTCTCCCCGACGTTGTTTATTCTGCATATCAATGACATGCTCTCCATAGAGAGTATTCGTTGCTATGCGGATGACAGCACGGGTGACGAGCGATACACCGAGCATCAGAATGTCCCTCGGAGTATGTTACAGGAAAGACGGGCTCAACTTGTGTCTGAAGTCGAGCGCTCTCTAGGGCGGGCCTCAAAATGGGGTGAACGGAATTTAGTCCAGTTCAACCCCACTAAGACACAAGTTTGCGCGTTCACTGCGAAGAAGGACCCTTTTATCATGGCGCCTCAGTTCCAAGGAGTAACTCTCCAAATCTCCGAGAGTATTGGGATCCTCGGCGTCGAGCTATCGAACAAAGTCCAGTTTGGGAGTCATTTGGAGGACAAAGCCAAATTGGCAAGCAAAAAGTTGGGCGTGCTGAGCAGGGCCAGGCGGTACTTCACGCCGAGTCAACGTCTTGTGCTATATAAAGCACAAGTTCGTCCTCACATGGAGTACTGCTCTCATCTCTGGGCAGGCGCGCCTAAATATCAACTAGACCCACTTGACTCCCTACAAAGGCGGGCAGTTCGAATCGTCGGTGATCCCAATCTCACGGACAGACTAGAGTCGCTGGAGCGGCGGAGAGACTTTGGGTCACTCTGTGTACTCTACCGGCTCTTTCACGGGGAGTGCTCTGAGGAACTGTTTGACTTGGTACCACCGTCACCATTTTACCACCGTACCACTCGACACCGTAGCAGGGTTCATTCATTTCACCTGGAAACGATATGGTCCTCGACCGTACGCTTTCAGCGATCATTTCTCCCACGTACATGCAAGATCTGGAATGAACTACCTGCTGCTGTGTTTCCCGAGCGCTATGACATGTCCTTCTTCAAACGAGGTTTAAGAAGAGCTCTTCCTTTACGGTAGGCAGCGGCCTGGCTGTACCCCTGGTGTTGCTGGGTCCATGTGCAACAGCATTACTTACCATCAGGTGTGCTGTTTGCTCGTTTGTCACCGTAGACAATAAAAAAAAAAAAAAAAAAAAAAAGCACCGATAGCGAAGTGGAGAATTAAACTGCTAAGCAATAGTCTCAGCTTCGAACTTCAATTCGCATCATATCACTAAGCTCTTGAAATGCTCAATTACGTGGAAGAAGTTCATCATCATTAAGCCTTTCGCCGTCCATTATTGGACGTAGTTCTCCTTCGTAGAAGATAATACATATGATGTAATACCGGACAATTTGACCTATCCGAAGAACAAAGTTACATCTGATTATGATACCAAATCGTTCTATTGAATTTATGAAGCTAAACTGATCTATATATAAGAGTAACTAATATAGGAAATGAATCATTCGTATACAAAACAATTAAGAAAAATGATATTGCTGATTTTGTATTTAACAAGTTTAATGCGGATGTAACTTTATTCTATGGATAGGTCGAATTAACATTTATGCACTGACTGAAAATAAATTAAAACTTCTTCCTCTTTTGTTGCAATGCCTGAATTCCTAATCATGCTAATATTTCTATTCTTTGTGACGTCAGATATAGGATTATGTGTGCTGAGTATGCGCTGTAAAATATGTATCTTAGTATAAGTAAACAAATATTATCTGAAGGAAGTGGAATTGTATTATAAATAGATTTATAAACATTATTAGCTAGAAATGCAATTAGTTTAGATTTATGTATTATTCAGTTTATTTATGTTATATTCGTAATTATATTTCATTAAATTACGAGTATTAATTTCATTACGTAGACACAAATTTTCTTTATATTACTTAGACACCATTTTTCTTCTTTATTATTGTTTTCTACATACATACATCACATTATTGCTCTCAAGCTTTCTTTGCAATAAAATGGAACGTGGTTCACTATAAAATTTTGCCCATCTGATTAACATCAAATCCACTCCCCGCATTGTAAAACCCGCTGATATAGAAAGCATAGAGCGTTGATTGTTTTAATATAGAGAGAAAATGTAATGCGTTATCTGTTTTGATATAGAGAGGGAGTATGGCGTCGTCATGCGTGCGTGCGTTGCTCGAGAGTGTCAAAATTACTTAGATCATTTTATGTGTTGTATTCGTGTAGATCGTGTAGGTGTAGTTTGGGCGTACTACACGCGAAAATAGTGCGCTACGCTTAAAGTTATAGGTTACTGTTAGAGACTCTGTACTATTGTAAAGGATCAGAAAAGTTTATTTTGTTTATATTAATTATTTAAGTAATTTTGTTAATGATTCTGGTTATTTATAAAAACTTGATTATTAAAAATACATGAGAAACGTAATATGTGGCTATAAAATTTAAGGGTTGCCCTCGATTTCCAAGAATTCCCATCTTCAGATCATGATTTGGTGACAATGGGACCACCTCGGGAGTTAACTTGAAAAAATACAGCTAAAAGTCTATGCGTACGTATGATATTGAAAGAATTATCCTCCAACTCCTAACCATTAAGGAGATGTACCTTTCATCATCAGCTCACCTAAATGAGTTCATCACTGCCAGATGCAAATATTTGAAGAGCTTTTAAAAATATATGAGACACGTAATATGTGCCTATAAAATTTAAGGGTTGCCCTCGATTTCCATGACTACCTATCATCAGGTCATGACTTAGTGACAATGGGAGCACCTCTGGAGAAAGAAAAAAGAATTTTGAAAATAGGTCCACAATTGACAAAGATATCGCTGAACATACATAAAAAAAAAATACATACAATGAAACATAGAACCTCCTCCTTTTTAAAGTCGGTTAAAAATACTCTGTCAACTAGATCAATACAACAAATGAAATAAAATGCAGACTTTATACCTCGTTTATCTCTGCAAACTTGATATTTATTTAAACATTTTACTGACCTATATAAACTTTTATCACGACCTAATGTATTACATTTAACTCTGTCAAGAATAATGACAACATCCTGATATGGCAAGACCTTTTACGTATCTACTTGCCTACACTCCTTTTTGCACAGCTTCCAGCAAACGAGTTGATTTATAATAGCACTAAGAAAAGTCTTCTATTTACTTTGCTCTAAAATCTAATTTGCACCGTTAACTTTGTTTTACTATTCCTTAGCGAGGCAGTTTCCTATACTAGTATTTGTTTGGGTTCGAGCGAGTGTCTCGCGCGTGACTAAAATTTAAGGGTGAGGGAGAATGTGGTCACAACAATCTCATAAATATCATTCGTTGGATATTTACAATGTTTACGACTGTTTTGCAATTCGGCTATTGAAAAAAATATTACGTCTTTTTTTGTCACGCATTCCTTGGTTTGGTAATATTATTTTTAAGTTTACTTTAATATATGAAACTAGCGACCCGCCCTCGCTTCGTTTTGGTTACTTTAGCTCAGTTGTATAGTTTACTTTCATGACAGACATTCCTTTCGGAGAAGAAATTTCTTCAAATCCTATTGCATCTGACCTTTACAGAGCTGAAAGAAAGTCCACACCAAATTCCAAGTCTGGGCAGTATTGGAAAATGGAATGTGGATTTTTTGGGTTAACTCCAACGCAATCCCCTTTAGGGGTGGAATTTTTAAAAAGCCGTTGTTAGTTTATCTCTATATCGTAACACAAATATTCCTACCGAAATTCAAGTCTCTAGGAGCTATATTTAAAATCTGATTTTTACACCCCAACAACCCCACATGCAAGTGGAATTTCGTAAAATCCGTGCTTAGCTGACCTGTACTCGGCGAAAGGAATATTCTTACCAAATTTAAAGTCTGAAGGTCTTATGGTTACAGAGATATCGTTATGAGTCAATACATAAGTGGACATCCCTTATATATATATATATATATATATATATATATATATATACTAGCAGACCCGGCCACGCGTTGCTGTGGCTAAGGTAGCCTCAGTAACGCGTGGTGGTTATGCTAATAAATTGCAGCTAATATGAAACGTTAGTATGTTAAACATAGCGCCATCTATTAAATACTTACTCAACCCAGTTAACAGATACCGCCATCTGTTAGAATCGTTTGAAGATAACAGATAATTGTGTCTGTCAAATAATAGACACATAATTTGCAATAAAATAATATTGCGACTATAAATTAAGATGGAAGCTATCCTATCTTTTAAGTTGGATCAAATTATACATGCTGTGCAAATTTGATTAAAATCGGTTAAGTACTTTAGGAGTCCATCGCGGACAAACAACGTGACGCGTAATTTATATATATTAAGATATACATATATAGATATAACATTAATGTTTTGTTTCGATTGTTCAGAAGATTTAAATTTATTACGAAGTATCCTAACACATTTGTAATATCTATTTGTAATATAGTATAAGTATAGGAGTTTATTTCGTGTTGTGACGGAGTAAGAATACAATTCACCACCCCTATCTTAGGCGTGGGTGTTCGTAAGAGACGACTATGGGATATAAAACGCATATAACATCTTTGTAAGAGAAGGAAAACTCGAAACAAAACCCTATTCCAACACGTCTAACCAGCGTAGTATAGTAGGTGACTTTCCCTCCCATTATGGAGGATGCTCGAGCGCAACAGTGAGACATATATGAGCTGAGATGATGATGATGATATGATAGGAGTGATAGCTTTAGGAGTGTATTTTAAATTAACTAGTGCATTGACTAACTACATCTCAAAAACAGGTAAGTCTATATTGGTAGATATATCAATGTGAGGTGCCAACCTAACGCTGCCTGCTGAGATTTAGATCGTTGGTGCACATCATTAGGAACTAGGCCCATTATGGAAGGCAATTGTTTTACGAAAGGATGCAGTGAGTCGTTTCAAGGATCTCCTCTTTCCCTTCTCTCTTCTACAATGATACGTTCTGCCATTGTCATGTCAGACAGTGCAGGTGCAAGTTTCTGCACGTAATTCCGCTCTATGATAGCAAACAATTGTTTTGCTTACTTCAATGGAATGACTAATATTATGATAGATAGATAAGCAGAACTGTAACAAACTTTTGAGCTAGAAACTAAAGTTCCTCTATCATGTTATATAACTCATTAATACAACATCTTTCTACGAAATCAAACTGAATACGACATCGACAGAAACAAGATCAGGAATCACGTTCTTATTCCATTAATTTAATTAACCTAAATAAATTCCAGGGACATTTATAAATAAAACATTTAATTCGGCCTAATCTAATCTATTTAAAGTCATTACCTTTTCCCTAATCACCTACATAATATGGTGCCCGTCCCTTGACAGATAGAATGCCGATAAGAACGTTTGTGTTCCAATCTAATTGTATCTAGTTATCGTCACCTAAAAAAGTTACTACGCTGTATACATACTATACTTTATTTTTTACTTTATTAACTCTTAAAATGAGAGAGTTTAAGTAGTAGAACATAACAGTGCAAAAGAAAGTAGAAGAATTAGCAAACAAAATAATATGAAATTATAAATTTCAACCTAATTTGTAAGTTAGTAAAGTCTTATCGACATTTAATAAAGTTTTCTAATGTTTAGACGAGTATTACACATTTGAAATGGAACTACTTTCACGGATTCTATGGCGTTGGACTGACACCGTCCACCCGTGACCATGATCACTGTAAAGTGTTCGAAATTAAAAATCAAATACAAACGCGATAGAATCCGTGAAAGTGGTTTTATTTCAAATTTAACAAAGGTCTAATAATATGATAACCGTCATCAGTTTTCTTTAATTATATTGGTAAACTCTCAATCTTATTGAGATTAATCACTTGAAAAATAAATCTTATAAAGAAGATTCAAGGGAATTAAGCGGCAAGTAATGTTTTTCTATATCAAAATACTACTCTTGTTAAAATAAACAAAATATTTAGATGCAACATTTCATCCCATTCATATTAAAAATATAAAAGTTGGTGAGGATGTTTGTAATATACAAATGTTGTAGTTTCACAAAACTACTAAACAAATTCTCACACGATTCTACAGTTACAGGCTTATATAATATATCAAATTATATTTTAACTAGTGTATAAACATATATCGTACCTTTTTTACTATCTTTAGTAGCAGATAAGCAGCCCACCTGATGGTAAGTGGTTAGAGCCGCTTACGAACCTCAGCAATACCAGAGCTACAGTTAAGTTACTACCTGCCATAGGTTGTACCTACCGATAGAAGAGTAATGAGAACAGGAAGGCAGTAGAAGATGATTTAAATCGCTTAGGGTTATACTCACAAAACGAAGCAGTCGCAAATTGTGGAAGCGTCGATTATCAGGGAAAATGTTATAATAACGTCCCAATTACGTATCTCCGTCTCCGTTTCCTCATTCTGCCTACGATCAAAAAACTATCAGCAGCGTGAATTAACAATAAAATTGAAACGCAGCATGTCAATTAACAACGTTATTTGCAAAATAAAAGGTCATAATTATGATAAAAATATTCATGTAAAATACAAAAATATGCCGAACGAACGTCTGGTTAAGAAAGTATACAATGCGAAAGTGGCAAGATGTAGGTACCGGGGGAGACCGAGACTAACCTACCTAGACCAGATTGGTCACGTACTGAAGTAAGGTGGAGTCAAGAGTCTCCGAAACCGGCGAGCGTGTATGAAGAGAATTATGAATGTTGAGGAAGCGAGTGAAGTATACAAGGATAGAGTTCTTCGGCACTCTGTTCTCTCTGCCTACTCTGCAAGGGATATGACGTGATGATATGTATGTATGTAAAATACAATTAATGTGACATGTATTAGGCGTTTTCCGAGCAACGTAACTATCGTCAACATAACAAATTCACGTAAATTATCATTGAAGCACCATTTAAACTTATAGGTACTAAGCGGCTGTGTAAAACCGGTCCATGCAGCTTGTATTTTCATAAGGGGGGGAAAGAAGCAAAGAGTCACAGATCATTCACACGTCATTAAGCATCCACAATACTATCTGCATTTATGTACGATTACCTTTAATCCAAAACTTATTCGTTGCTTTCTTTATAAAATTACTAGATATACTCGCGGCTTCACTCGTGTTAATATATATATATATATATATAAATCTTCAAAAATACAACGCTAGTACAAAATTGAGTCTTGGTTGCATGCATTTGTGGTCGCCAAGTGGGTTAAAAATTGTCACAAATAATATGAGTTATTTTTCATTTATTATATTATATTATCTATTGTATTATATTATCTGTTGTATTATAAAACCTTAATGATCATCGACTCTATTTAATTTTATCAAAATAAAAAGAGACTCACTCGCCAAATTACTTCCAGATGCGTTCAGTCATTTTGGCGTAATTGAATAACGCATAGCCATCAATCCCATCATAATTTCTTATCCTATTTGTTTGGGGTGTTTATACTTTCTTCAATCGTATTTATTACAAAAGTTCTTACTTATTTTATTACAAATAGTCTTATGACTGGCTGCCTGTCTGACGACAACCTACATTGAAAACGTAATTGTTGACCAGACGGCATTAGATGAAGTTAACCCAAGTCGATATAGGTCTTAGTCATCTTTTACGACACTACAAAGTGTTGATAGTATTATTATTTTTGGTAGTATTTAGATTGATGATACCTTGTAGATAGATATTTATAAATGTTCTCTTTTATGTACTTGGATTCATCGATCTAGCAATGTGTGTACGGTAGTCATTGGCTTACACACGAAGGAAGTGAAAGTTCCATGATCGCCTTGTTTACAAGCAACTGGACTATCTATGCACTTTTAATAATCTATAATAATAACAGATATAGGTTGATTTTGAAAGTGGTAGGGCCACGCTGTTAACGATGCTCTGTCGTAGCCGCGGGCCGGTCCGTCCGGGTTAGTACCACACTCTCGCAGAAAATCGACGTATGAGTAATGGCAATGGGCTATTGCGCTTAGTTCGATGGGCGAGAGAGCCGGCAGGCCAATTGGGTGGGTTTGGGGTTTATATTGGTAGGCAACGGCTTAGTTATACTCTTTCTATTGCAAAGATCCATGGGCGGCAGTGACACTTACCATCAGGTGTGCTGCTTGCTCGTTTGCCACCACTAAAAATAAAATAAAAAATCTGGAAAATTATATTTATTTGGCAACGCTTTTTATTCTTCTATATATTATATTACATATTATCTTTAAATTTTAGTCTACCGACGTAATATTACTTATACTTATGTATATAGAAACTTTATTATATACCCAAGCATCGTAACTACTCGAAAACTTATAAAAATACATAGGATTGGCACGCCTTTATGTCAGTTGCGTATATAGTCATGTTTTATGTAATAAATGAGTTGATTAATGTTGGCGGATATTAGCAAGATCTTATCTTCGTTTGACTTCATTCGGGTACAAAACAGATACAGAAACTTTCGTTCCACTAAAACGTTTATCGCTACGGACTACAGCTATAGTAAGCTGCTGAAATAATCTCATTCGCGTATAATAGATTCTACTTACGTAGCACATAATCACACTTTCAAAATTATAGATATATTTTTCTATTCTATTGGTTATGTTTTGAGGCGTTGCAGTTTTCATATTCTTTAAGTATGTATTTTAAGTATTTAAAAATATATGAGGCATATAAAAATAAAAGCGGCAATCTGCCAAACATGTCAAAAATTACATTTTGATTAGGATCACCTATAGAAATTAAAATAAGTGTACTGGATTTCCTCTATGAGGTTAAAGTTTGTAAAATGATGTTATAAATTCAATTAATGAAAATCTAGTTACGAATTTATTTCATTGCCAAAATTCATTCAAAGTTCAGATTTCCGATTTTAATTCTATGCAACTTAAATATCTATTATCAAACATTCATCATTATTGAAATGTAAGTTCATTTGTTTACGATAAATTTGAATCATAATAAATTCATTAAGAAAAAATATCGTGTCAAGTTTACTAAGTCACAATGAATTAAAATAGGACGTCAATTCAATAATAGCTTTGTCTATTCTGTATTTGTTTCATTTACAGCTTGAGCCGGAGGCATACAAAAAGTGAGATTATTAAATATCTAAGCAAAAGGAATACGTTTTTTACGTCCTCTGATACTAATTTAAGGTTATGAAACAAATCTATATAGACTAATGTGCTAAACATATCACATAATAACTTTATTATTTTAGCTGTTTTTTCCGTGTGGTGACGGAGTAAGAATACAATTCACCACCCCATATCTTACACGTGGGTAATTGTACGAGACGACTAAGAGATATAAAATGCATATAACAGCTGTGCAAGAAGGAAAACTCGAAACAAAACCCTATACCAACACGTCTGACCAGCGTGGTATAGTAGGTAAATTTCTCTTCTATTATGGAGGAGGCTCGTGACCAACAGTGGGACATATATGAGCTGAAATGATGATGGTGAGCTGTTTTTTATTACATTTTCTACATTAAGTATTAAATCTCAGAACAGTTGACATTTTAAAATATATATTTAGGGCACCAAGCCCATCCTTATAGTTAATTAGATACCGCACTAAAATTCTCACTACCATAAAAATATAAGTTTCGTAATGTGAGCTTTCCGTAACTAAAAGTAGGTTGCTTCACCGAAACATCTGCTTTACGACTATAGGCGTCACAATACATAAAAGTTTTATGCTCGTAGGTATATCGTGACATTAGCCATGCTTACAACGAAGCTACGTTTTATCTTCGGCTAGTTATAACTCAAACCACTTTCATATAATATTAAAAACTAATGTTTTTTTTTAATTAAAGACTACCGCCGGCACTAGGAAATAATCTTTGTATTACAGAGGACTTTATAAACATGTAATTAAGGAAGACAAATTACAGCTAGACCCAGAACAACAACATGTGGATCGCACAAAGTATTGTCATGCGTGGGAATCAAACCCACGACACTAGTATGGTAGTTCGGTATCTTAACCACTACGCCATCTGTAAAGTCAAAAGTTATATAATAGTACTTTTTTTCTATATAGAAAGTTCTTTTCCACTTCTATAATCAAAATTTTATAATTATCGATCAGGTAATTGAGATATATTACATTCTCCGTATGGTGACGGAGTAAGAATAGAATTCACCCAACCAATCGTACCCGTGGATGATCGTAAAAGACGATAAGGGATGAAATATGCTTATAAAATCTATGCAAGAGAAGCACAACTCGAAATAAAACCCTATACCAACACATCTGACCAGCTTGGTGTAATAGGTCAATTTTCCTCGTAGTGTAGAGGAGGCTCGAGCTCAACAGTGGGACATATATGAGTTGAGAAGAAGAAATTGACACGTAAAAGCGTAATAAAAAAAGGCATGACTAACGTCGTAACTGGTCTATGGTGTTGTCACGCCCCGCCAAATCGGTCCGGGGCGACGGAAGAGACGGCGTGCAACCCCATAGACCCACTCTGCAAAGCGCCTCTCTTCGCCGTGTGAGCGAAAAAAAACCTTAGTATAACGAAGGACCTTATAGGAGTCTCAAATAGTATAACTAATTAAAAATAGTAACTATTAAAATGAATATATAAAACAATTGAAATAAATAAATTAGCTATTAAATTACGTTTGATCGTTTTTTTTATTGTTTCAAGAAAAAGGATGATTCGTAAATATAGAATTTAATTTGCATTTGTGTAGTGCGAACGTCTATATTCGTCATGTGGTACATAATTTTTATAGTTACATTACTGTGTATAATCATCTATTTATTCAAACAATTAAACGATAGAGGACCGAATAAAATAGGATTCTATTTTAATTACTTTACTTATTACTTTAGTGTTTATCTAGTAGCAATAGTAATGTGTCCTTATTTTCTACTAAAACCGAAAAATGTAAGAAATGTCAAGTAAGTAGATAAGCCAACAAAACTTGTGTTTTTTCGTATTATTTTAATAGGTGTAAAATAAAAAAAAAACAGTTTGAATAAAAAAATAATTCGATTTGAAAAATAATAATTTTATTTTTATAGTTGTTATTATATATTTAAACTGTGAGGTAGACTACGAATACTATCAACCCTTACTTTGCTCGTGGATGTCGTAAAAGACGAGTAAGAGCCTTATTGACGAGTATTAGCTTAGCCGACCTTTTTTGCGGTGGACTATGGATGTTGTCGCGCCCCGCCAAATCGGTCCGGGGTGACGGAAGAGACAACGCGCGACCCCATAGATCCGCCTTTTATTCCCCTTGGGGTGGACTATGGATGTGGTCGCGCTCCGCCAAAACGGTCCGGGGCGATGAGAGAGACAGCGTGCAACCCCATAGACCCCCCTGCAAGGACTCCTCTCTTCGTCGTGCGAGCGGGCCACTGGTACCCGATCTTTGTCTTCGGTGGCCAGCCTTATAACGACTTGGGTCAACTCCGTCTGATGCCGTTTGGTTAACAATTACATTCCCAAGGAGGGTTGACGTCTGGCAGACGGCTGGTCATTAAACTATTGCCAATAACTTTTACAATATGTTCTATGAAATAAGAGTACATATTGTATCGACCCCAAGTAATTGGGATAAGAGTAGGAGAATGAATCATCATTCTCCTACTCTTATCCCAATCAACTCATCAGAGTTGTTATTGTATATTTATCCCCGATGATATAAGCAATTATTTAGCACTATATCTCATTTTACATATGTATATTTTTATGAACTACGTAACAACGAGTCAGTCATTTATCGTATTATGTATTCACCAATAGTATAAGCCAGAGGTCAGCATCCTGCGGCTCGCGAGCCACATGCGACTCTTTGGCTGAGAAGCTTTTTTTTCTTGATAACGCAGTGGTCCGAGATGCGTTACGCACTTACTCCCCGGATGGGAAATGTGGGACTCCTAGCCTAGGGCTAGGTTACCCACTAAAACGTATCCACTGCGATTGCTGTTAGCCGAGAGGGCTGTGACAGCTTAACCGGACTTTGGGTGAGCGCTGAGGGCTCTCCATCCGAAACCGGCTGAGAAGCTGCGGCTCTTTAGTTATATACAAAAATATTTATTTCATCAAAAAGAAATCATTCTGAATTGACTATACGAGTATTACTACTAGGCACTACTACTTAATCTGGCCATAAATGCTGTTACAATTAAAAATAAACAAAGTATTACATTTGAATTTGGAATCTGTCATTTTTATACGATTGTTCATTGTGTTTTCTCATTTTGGCGCCAATACATTGTACAATATTTTGCGATATTAAAATAGAGTGGGGTGATAAAGAGAACCGATTCGCTGTTATTGCATTATACAAAGTAGGTATGGAGCCAAATGCAATTTTTAAAACTCTCCATACGCTTGGTATTAGTGTAATGTTTGTGTAACGGGCGATTAATACGTGCAATGAGAGCGCCTCTATTTGTGACAGAAAAAGATCTGGCCGTCTACGTAGTGTTCGTACAAAACAGTTGGTCAAAGCAGTAAGGGCAAGAATTCGAAGAAATCCTGTCCGAAAGTAAAAGATTTTATCTCGAAAGATGAAGATAGCACCTTTTTTTTTTGCGGTGGGTTATGGACGTCGCACCCCGCCAAATCGGTCCGGGGTGACGGAAGAGGCGGCGCACAACCCCATTGACCCACCCTGCAAGCACCTCTTCTTCGCCGTGCGAGCGGGCCACCGGTACCCGATCTTTGCCTTCGGTGGCCCGCTCGGCGGTATGCCCTCTCGGGCTCCTCTCTTGTCGACGCCCCGACAGCTTTCGCCGTCGAGGCGTCGTCCTCACGCGGTGGCCTCACGTCGGGCGACCGGACAATTCCCCGGTGCGATCACCCGAAGCCTCGGTTAGGGCGGCATCAGGCGCAGGTACTCGCGCCTGCGCCGCCCCGGTCGCGGGCGGCGGCCCGGGTCACGGGCATCCTCCCGGGCCCGTTCCGCCGCCTCCTTCTGCGAGATGACAGCCTCGCAGAAGGCGGCGACCGCGTCCCAATTCCTGACGCTGTCGACCATCGCTCGCGCAACAGTCGGCAGCGTCAGGTCGGCACCGATGACAGCGACGAGGTCACGGCGCTGCCCGTCCCAGCCCGAACATACCTCGAGCGTATGTTGCGCCGTGTCCTCGTCGCTACTGCAATGGTGGCAGGACGGAGTCCACTCCCTCCGCACGACCGTGTGCAGATACTTGCCGAAGCAACCATGCCCCGACAAGACCTGCACCAACCGGAAAGAGAGGACTCCGTGCCGCCGCTCCATCCACTCCATCAGTACGGGCCGGAGGGCCTCAACGGTAAAAACACCGTGTCTAGGCCTCTCCAGCCGCGTAGCCCAACGGGCGATGACTTCTCGGCGGGCGTCCTCGCGCCAGGTGGCTATCTCGTTGAACGATGGGGAGCCACCCTCTTCGCGCATTGAGGTAACCCGCCGGTAGAGGTCGGAGAGCATCTCCGCCTCTAGGTCCCACGGGGGTGTCCCGGCCAATAGGCATGCCGCCTCGGTAGACACCGTGCGGTACCCGCGAATGGCTCTGACCGCCATGGCTCGCTGTGGCCTCCACAGCACCGCCCTGAGCTGGGCGTTCAGAGCCCTCGCCCACACGGGTGCGCCGTACATGGCCATTAAGCGGATCACCCCCGCATACAGCCGTCGGCCCTCGAAACTGGGTCCGCCCACGTTCGGCATGAGCCGAGAAAGGGCGGACGCCGCGCCGACCAGCCGGGGAGCAATTTGACGGAAATGCTCCCGGAACCACCATCGCCCGTCGAGCACCAGGCCCAAGTACCTCATATGGGCCTGGATACTGATGTAGATGGAGTTGACGACTAACGAGGCGCCGATGGGCAGCCTCACACGGGGCCCATGGAATAGTAGGGCCTCCGTCTTGTTTAGGGCCACCCTGAGCCCCAGCGCCTCAATTCGCCTGACCATCTCCTCGGTGCCGAGAGTGGCCAGGCTCGCCGCCTCTTCGAGTGTCCTGCCCCGGGCTGTGACGAGCGTGTCGTCAGCATAGCAAATAACGCTCAGCCCGGGGGGGAGACTCCCTCTTAACGCCCAGTCGTAACCGATGTCCCACAGAGTCGGCCCCAGAACTGACCCCTGCGGAACACCGCACGACATGGGCGTCCGCACAATGTCCCCTGCGGGGCTCGCGTAGAGGACACTGCGCCCCTCCAAATAGTCTGCCACCAGCCGCCTGAGGTACAGGGGCACTCCATGGAACCGGAGTGCCTCCCTGATGCAGCTGAATGGCAGACTGTTGAAGACGTTGGCGATGTCCAACGACACCGCCAACAGCACTCCTTTGCCGGCGACAGCCTCCGTGGCCGTCTGCCTCAGGCGTAGCAGGGCCCCGATGGTCGAACGCCCCCTCCGAAACCCAAACTGAGCGTCCGACAGATCGGGCCCCACCTCCTCCAGGTGCTGGACGATGCGGGCAGCGAGGACACGCTCCAGCAGCTTACACACATCGTCCAGAAGCACAATGGGCCTGTAGGCCGACGGCGAATTCGGGGGCCGTCCTGGCTTTGGCAGGAGAACCAACCTCCCTTCCTTCCAGCACTCAGGGAACCGTCCAGACGTCAGACAGGCGTTGAACAGTCGCCTGAGGCGAGGTTCGAGATGCTCGAGGAGCAACGTCAACACCCGGACTGGGACTCCGTCCGGGCCGGGGGCCGTGGTGGCGGAACGAATCTTCGCCACGGCTGCCCCCACTTCCGACTCCGTCACGGGCGGAACACTCTCGATGGCCTCCCGGTCGTGATCTGGCGAAGCCATGACCGGGGGCGTGTGCTCCGACTGCCGCGGGAACAGCTCCTCGACCACTCTACGAAGGAGGTCGGGCTGGAGGGTCTCGGTGAGGGGGGGGCCCTGCGCACGAAGCTTATTCAGCGACGCGCGATACGGGCGACCCCAGGGGTCACGGTCGAGACCGTCCAGCATCTCCTGCCAACTCGCGTCCTTGGCGGACCGGATGGCCAGCCGAAAGGCGGTACGCGCACTGCGGTACGCCTCGTACAGCTGGCCCTCCCGCTCAATATCGCGGCGACGCCGCCGACTGCGGGTGTAGGACCTTCGGGCACTAATGCACGCCGCACGAAGGTCCGCCAGTCTTGGGGACCACCAGTAGACCCCCTGCCTCGGAGGTAGACGCCGCACCCTGGGCATGGCCGCATCGCAGACCTGCGTTAACGCACTGCGGATGCAGACAGCCTCAACGTCCACTCCGTCCGCTGGGGGTGGTGAGGACAGCCACGTGTGAACGATGGCCGCCTCCGCCAGTAGGTCCCTATCCAGCCGCCCCACAGCCCACCGCGGAAATGCGGGAGCTCGGTCCGCCCTGTGACCCCTGCTGGGGTCCCGGAGAGGGGAGACCTCCATCCGGATGTAACGGTGATCCGAAAGGGTCTCCGCCTCCTCCAGGACACGCCAGTTCCTCACTCGTGGTGCGACAGCGGGGCTAGCGAACGACAAGTCCACTATCGACCCACCCTGCTGTCGCACACACGTGTTCACTGAGCCTATGTTTAGGACACAGAGGCCCAGTGACGCCGCCCACTCCACGATCGCCCGCCCGCGATCGTCCGTCATCGGGGACCCCCACGCCGTGAATTTGGCGTTGAAGTCCCCCAGGACCAGGACGAGGCCCGGTGCCAGTCGCCGTATCGAAGCCTCCAAGGTGGTGAGGGAGGCCCCGAAATCGTCCATTCTCCTGTTAGGGGAGAGGTAAACGCTGTACAGTGTGACCCCTCCCCAATCCGCAGCGACAAATTCCTCGCCCCTATCCAAGAGGGATAAGGACGGGAAGTGCCGCTGCGTGGAGGTGACGATTGCCGCGGTTCCGTTCCGGCTGACCACCCAATTGGGGCGATCAGGCACGACGTACGGTTCCGCGACTACGGCTGCACCGATCGACCACTCCGCCATGGATTGCAGGAGGAGATCCTGCGCACCGGCGGAGTGGTTGGTGCTGGCCTGCAGGAGGTGAGTGGACTGGGCAGCCATTAATGGGCCGTGTCCATTATCACCTCCTGGCTTGCGGCGGGCGATCGGGTCGCGCTAGGAGCTGAAGCGGCCGGAGTCGAAGGGCCGCTCCGCCCCTTTGGAGCCGAAGCCGGAGGTCTGCACGCCCCCGAGCCCATGCGGTGCTTGGCAGGCTTATTGCCCGCCGCACACGCGGGGCAGTGGGGCGGGGCGGCGCAAGATGCCGCCATGTGCCCAGTCTGACCGCAGCGGAAACAGAGTCCGCCGCAGTCAAAGCAATTAGTGCATGTTGGCCGGGTATGCCCGACTGCCATGCACTTGAAACACCTCGCAGGCCGGTGCTCCAGCACGGTGACTCGCGCTGAGCTCCAGCCCACGAGGAGCCTGCCTGAGCCAGCCAGTTGCCTGACCGACTCCACTGGGCACTGCATCCAGGCGGCACCTACGCCGCCCGGACCGGGGCGAATGGCGCCAACCCGGACGGTGTCCATGGGACACCCGGTTTTCGAGGCAATGGCCTCCCGGATGTCTTCCACCGTCACGGAGTCGTCCAGACCCGCGATGCGCATTTCGGCGCACTTTACGGGTCTGGCGATTTTGACGCCACCCTCCTAGGCGAATAGACCTCGCAGCTTCGACGCCACGCTATCGGCCGTTCTGGTGCCCTCGGCCCCAGGGAACTCCAAAATCCGAGCCCCTGTCCGGGCCTTGCGGGTCCGGGCTTCGACGCCTCCTATGTCGGAGACGTCGAGCTCCTGCCGGGCTTTCCTCAGAACGGCCTCATAGCTGAGGCCCCTTTCTGCCGCCTCAGGCAGCACAGTGATCACCACTGCGGCTGTCTTCGGCGGCCGGAGCCCCTTGCGCGGCCTCTTCCTCTTCGAGCTGCTGCCACCTCCGGCTCCTGCCTGGGGAGCGGCGACCTCAGCGGCGCGCTTGGTCGCCGCTCTCCTCCTCTGACCGCGACTTTTCCTTCCGCGCTCAGCCACCTGCCAACCCTGTTCGGGCGCAGCGGGCGTGCCAGGCGCGGAAGGCGCAGTCGCGGGCGCGCTGGTCGTCGCTAGCGGTGTTGATGCTGGCGACGACTCCAGTCCGGCAGGAGCCGGTGCCACCTTCTTCTTCTTCGTCGCGGGAGCGGGCCCCTTGGACTTGGGCCCAGCCGCGGCCGTGGCGTAGCTAGCCCCCACGCGGCCACCCTGACAAGGCAGCGGGGCGGGGGCTGGTGCCGCATATGGCCGTTTGTCCGCGGCTAGAGGCGGCCGGACACGTGGTTCCGGAGGCAGCCTTGCCTCCAGAACGGCCAAGCGCGCATCGACCAGTTTGACCACTGAGTCGATGATGGCGCGCAAGGCCTCGTCCGGCACGCCTCCCACCGCGGGCAGCGGGGTCGGTGTTAACGGCTGGGCCGCTATCGGGGCCTGCTCCATGACGTTTGGTGGGCTGGCGACTGTCGGCGGCGCGCGCTCCGCAGTCGGAGCCGTCTTCGGCGCAGCGGCAACCGTTGGGCGGCTAGCTCCTCGGCGGCCAGCGCTGGCCGGAGACGCGGGTGGCGCAGTCGGCATAAGTCGCGCCATCTGCGCCTTTAACTCGGCCACGTCCTTAGTGAGGAGGCGGTTTTCCCTCCTCACCTCGGCCAGCTCCGACTCTAGGCGGCGGTTCTGGGCCCGCAGGCCTGACACCTCGCCACCAAGGCGGGCGTTTTCGGCCTGCAGGGCCTTAGCGTCCGGGGCGCTACCGCTCGCGCGGGCACCAGCGGCCGCCACTTCAGTGGGAGGGATGCCGGACAACACCTCCAGCACCCTCGCGGCGGCCGCCTCGTCGTCGGTCCGCTTGCGAGCCTCCGCCCCTCTGCGTACTCCGCCGGCGGGGGAGTGGGTCATCCGACCTGACGCCGCGGCCCCTCGCCCTCTGCGAGAGGCTGGAACTTTGGGAGGAGGCATGATGATAGCACTCCCCTCGGAGTCAGCGCCCGAGCTGCCATCCCTGTTCAGGGGGCGCTTCCGCACCTCCGAGGGGAGGGCCTCCTCCCTTGTTGTCGGGGCCGCAGCCGCAAGACGCGGCGACGACCTGGCGGCAGCGGTTTTCTCCGCCGACCCGCTAGCCTCCTTGGACGGCTCTGCGGAACTACCGCCCTCGTCCATTATATCGGCAGATACATTGCCCTCGTCTCTGGACGGCTCTGCGACACTACTGTCGCCCTCGTCCATTGACGGCTCTGCAGTGGATCTGCCGCCGTCTTCCTCCTGTTTGGCGGCAGCGGCCTCCTCCTTCGCCTTCCGCTCCGCCAAACGCTGCCGGTCCCGTGAGGGACCCTTGCCTGACCAGTTATGCGCCTTCCGCCGCTTCTTCGTCTTCTTTTTTTGGGCCTCTTTCGTCTGTGCCGGGCCCTCGGCGGACGCCTCAAGTCCTGAGGACGAGGCGTCGTTGTCAGTTTTACGTTGGCTTGACAAGGCCGTGATGTGGGAATCCTCTGGATTCCCGTCTTGTGTTGGTGTAGGTGTAGGTATAAGATGAAGATAGCACCTAGAACCATGTCGCGTATTTTAAAAGATGACTTGCAGGCTATATGAGACGTATTGGTAATTTCTTAACTGATAATTTAAAAAAAAAAAAAAAAAAAAGTATAGGGTGGTAAAATCGAAACAACTACTGAAGTGATACGCAAATGGAGGTCACAGAAAAAAATTGTTTACGGATGATGCAACATTTTAAGAAACAAAATGACCGAATGACAGTATTTATACCCAAAGCCCTAAACCTTCCCAATTAGTCGACAGAGTGCAACGTGGGCTTTACACGACTTCAATGATGGTTTGGTGGGGTATTAGCTATGAAGGAGTGGCTGAGCCATACTTTTGTGAAAAGGTATCAAAACATAGGCACAAGTGTATCACGATACTATGCTTGAGAAGACAGTGTAGCCCTTTTAACAACACCATGTTCAATAACCAAGAATGGTCCTTCTAGTAAGACTCAGCGCCGGGTCATAAAGCTCGGTCTTCGCAGTCTTGGTTGGAAACGAACGTTTCGGACTTCATCAGAACTGAGGACTGGCCGTCTAGTCCCGATCTTAATCCGCTGGATAATAATTTATGATCAGTTTTAGAGAGTACGGCTTGCACTAAATGCCATGATAATTTGGAGTCCCTAAAACAATCCATGCGATTGGCAGTGAAGAATTTTCCGATGGAAAGAGACTGTGCTTCTATTGCCAACTGGCCTCAACATTTAAATACAGTACAGAATACAGTCCGTATTGCAGCCAATGGAGACCACTTCTAATAAGCTTTTTATATTTTAAATTGTTTCATATTTATGTATTAAACTAACACACTGAAAAAGTAATAAATGTTATTTGCAATAGATTTTTTTTTACTTTGTTACAGTATTTATGGCAAGACTAGGCATATCTTTCAGCCACTTGTACTCCCTTTTCTTTCACCGCACCCTTCACCATGTCGTCAGTTTATCGGAAATTCTCGGATGACGCTTTTTTGTGTGTTTAGCTGTTAGCCACAGATGGCTTTGACAGCTTTACGCCGATAATGGGTGAGCGCCAAAAGCTCTCAACCCGATTAAAGTAAGCTAAGTGACATCGCCCAAGGGCTCCCTCTGTGGGGAACGGACCTCGGCTTGGGGCGTCGCTGGTGGCAAAGTGGACGTGCCCATGTTTGGAGTTAATAATTTTGCGCGTCGTGATTTTGTACCTCGACGGTGAGGACGAAGCTGCGGAAATTTATGTGTAATAGCCTCGCGCGACGTATAGGCTCTTAATTGAGCGAGTGTAATATCATTGTCGATCACGTGCCGCGGACGTCGGATTTTTGATCGAATGATGCCGTCATCAGATGTTTCTATGTATCAGATGTTTCTATGTAAGTATATGCCTTTCCGAGATCCAAAAGGAGAGCTTCTATGATAAAATCGTTTCCATCGCAACTGATGGAGCCAGAAGTATGACAGCAAAAAATAAAGAAACAACAACGATTCTTCAGAGCAAAATAAACCTTCTATAGACTACCATTCAACTGCATCAGGGGGCACTCCAGTATCACGGAGTGCCCGTATACTTGATGCAGCTGGTGGCTAACTATTTGGAGGGGCGCAGCGTCTTCTATAAGAACCAAGTAGAGGACATTGTTCGAACGCCCATGTCGTGCGATATTTATCAGGGGTCGGTCTTGGGGCCCCCTTTGTGGCACATTGGCTACGACTGGGCGTTGAGGGTCCGACCCCTCGGGCTGAGCGTAATCTGCTATACCGACGATACACTTGTCACAACCCGGGGTGGGATGTTTAAGAAGACGGTACACCTGCCAACTCTCGGCACGGAGGCAATCGTCAGGCGGATTGAGGCAATAGGGTTAAGGGTGGCCCTGGATAAGACGGAGACACTATTTTTCAATGGGCCCCGTACCGGTCCACCCACCTACACAAATGTGAGTGGACCTAGCGCTACGTGCCGACGGCTGTACGCGGGTGTGGTCCGGTCGATGGCCCTGTACGGCGCACCCGTGTGAGCGGGGTCCCTGACCATCTGACTCAAGGCTCTCCTGTGATGACCTCAGAAAACCATGTTGGTCAGGGCCATATGCGGATACCACAGCGTGCCTGTTGGCCGGAACTCCCCCTTGGGACCTAGAGGCGGAGATGCTTCTGATGAGTGTGAGTGACGCGGACGCGGAGGAAGGCACCATCTCGCCCGACAAGATGGTCATTGCCCGTTGGGCACTCCGGATGGAGCGGCCTCGATTTGGTGTTCGGACCATCAGGGCCTTCCTGCCAGTGCTTGAATTGGCATTGTGGTTGAATTGGCAGCACGGGATCCTTTCCTTTCGACTGATGCAGGTCTTGGCGGGGCATGGTTGTTTCGTCAAGTACCTGCACACGGTCGTGAGAAGGGAGAAGACACCGTTCTGCCACCATTGCGATTGCGATGAAGACACGGCGCCGCCTACGCTCGAGGTCTGTGTGGCCTAGGCAGAGTAGCGACGTGAATTCGTCGCAATCAGCGGTGCCTCCTGGGTCTAGAAAATCCTCCTCGGTGCTGCCCTCCGCTGCGCCACCTGGGCCGGCGCGCGAGTTCCTGCACCTGATGCCACCCTCACTGAGGCCGGTGATTGGCCTGGGGAATAGTCCGTCACCCGCAGAGAGACTGGCCGTGTGTGGGCGACGTCCCGGCAGCAAGGCGGGGTATCGGCGGGAGATGGTACCCAAAAGGGTAACCCGCCAAGCTGGCCAGTAGTGGTCGGCCCAATGGCGAACGAGAGGGAATTCGGTGTGTTATGGGGTCGCCTCAGACGGAATAGACGGTGTGTGTTCAGACCATAGCCTGCCAAAAAAAACGAGCAACCCAAACCACGAAATATTGGTTATTAGTTTTATTTATTACAATTTTTTTATTACAATTGTACTTATCCAAATAATACTTATGACAAGAAAAAGATTGTGGCTTTTTAAAAACTTTGAAGTTTTGTAAATTATAATTTTTGACTCTTCTGACTCAATAGGTTGCCGACCCCTGGTCTAGGCAATTGTTTAATAATCCATTTCATTATATGTATAATGTATATATATTTTTACGAAGAAACGTAACAACGAGTCAGAAATCGAATTCTAGATCGATATCGTAATTAATTATCATATATTTATTACCCTCTCAATTATCATATCTCTATATTAACTACAATGACTTTACACCTGAAAAATCAGAAGTAAATATATGAATATAAAAACAAATCTTTTTGGCAAAATGACTTTTTTCAATTTTATTAATATTACTTTTTTTTGCTGGCTATGGTCTGGACACACGCCGTCCATTTGGTCCGGGGCGACGGAAGGGTGGCACATGGCCCCATAACCCACCGTATTCCCTCCCCATCTGTCGTATGTAGTCGCCACAGGATAGCCCTAAGTCGGACGGTCAGGGAGCCCACTCACATGGCCCTGTACGGTGCGTACAGAGCCATCGACTGAATTCTTAAGAGTCCGCAACGGACGGATTTTATATTAATATTACCTCGAGATTTTCTTAATTAGCATATTTTCTATTTAGTTTTCAGAAGTATGCACTATTAATCTCCGAGCTCCGCGGCCAATGACATTATAATGGTTACACCCTAAAATTCAAGTATAAGAATTAGTATATATCAGGTTTAATATAGAAGTTTCCATCGCAATAGTCACCAATAGTAGCTCATATCCGTAAAAGCGTTATTAGATGCTGAATAATAAATCGCTAACGTCTCATATTACACAGGGTAAGACACCGCTGTATTGAATGAGGATACCGATACTCACAAGTAGAGTAAGCATCCGGAACACCTTTTTTTTTTTTTCTTCGCAAGGTGGGACCATGGATGTAGTCGCGCCCCGGCAAATCGGCCCGGGGCGACGGAAGAGCGGCACGCAACCCCATGGACCCACCCTGCAAACACCTCTCTTCGCCGTGCGAGCGGGTCACCGGTACCCGATCTTTGTCTTCGGTGGCCGGCCCGGCAAGCATCCGGTACACCTCAAATTACGTTTTATTTAACCAAATTACCATATTTTTACCATATTTTACCATATTAAATAGGAAACGAATTAAACTATTTTATTTTTATATTAATGCGATTTAGTTATTTAATCTTTTAATTGAAAGATTATGATAGCTTTGAAACTATAATTGAAGATAGCTCAAGGTGAAAGCACAGAAATAGAAAAGCAAGAAATAGAATAGAAATAGAATAGCAAGAATAGCAAGCTATTGCTTGCTATCTCTATTACTATTGTAATAGAGAATAGTTTCCTCAAATCATGGGTTAAGACAAGACCTCCTAGGTCTTTATTTATTATTAAAACGCTTGATTATCGCATTTGACTATATAATCGCTAAAACCATATAGGCACATATTTAATAACATTATTAAAATATAAATAAGATTGTTTTGCTGATAGAATATCCGTTACAGATATCATGATTTCATTGATATCGTTAATACTATATCACAACACCAAATCAAAGATTAATGATATTTAGCGTACAATGTCGCCGTTAATATATATTATATACATACGTATATTAATAATTAATTTTCTTCACAAACGTATAGCAGTTTTCATAGAATTATATTGTGAAATATAATCCATATTGGGGCTATCTGGAACTTACAAATTATAACACATATTGTATTAGTCCTACGGTGACTATGAAGGCTGTAAAGTGTTCGAATCGTCGGGAAATTAAAAATCAAATACAAACGCGATAAAATGCATAAAAATAGTTTTATTTCAAATGTATAATACTCGCGTAAACATCAAAAATCATTATATTGTACGAGTATTTGTATTAATAGAATATTAATAGAATTATTAGAAAAACAAAATAAGTCTATATAAAAAATGAAAATTCATGTCAAGATGGTTTTACATGCAAGCCAACTGGAAAATGAGGTACTAGTGGTTTGTTTGCAGGTTGCAAGTGAGACACTTGCAGTATTCGTTACGGAGACCGTGGAAAACTACTCACCATCAAACGTCTACCTACTGACCTATCTTATATAAAAGATGTCCCTGTGAAGATTACCTGCATCCTGGAAAATTCTTCCATAAAAACTTATTTTAAGTCACTGAAAAGGGTCAGTTAGTTTTTGTCATCCGTAAAGTGACAAATCCCTCTACGGGTTGTGAGAGTTTATAAAATGGACTATGACTGTAGTCTCTCCTATATTGCCCAAAGAAAGAAATCTATATGCATTCGGTTCAAAGAATATGTACTCGTAGTTGATGTTAAGCAATGCCGTCACATTAAGTCTGCAGTCCGTAAGCTGTCAGAACCACGCCCGCTATTATACTAGATTTGATAAACCACAAAACATCGCAATAGAACACCGATCCATCCCTTTTTTTGGTAAGCTATGATCTGTCACAAGCCGCCCGTTCCATCCGGGCGACGGAACTTCCTTCTCACGACTGTAGGCAGGTACTTGCCGAAACAAACATGCCCTAGATCTGCACCAGTCGGAAGGAAAGGACCCCGTGCTGCCAACCCAATCATTCTGTCAGCACCGGCCGGATGGCTTCAATGGTCCGAATACCGGACCGAGGCTTCTCCAGTCGAATTGCCCAACGGGCATTGACGTCACGGCGGGCGTTACCCCGCGAGGCGGCCATCTCGCTGGGCAACACGATGCCACTGATAGCGTCGCCGACACCCACCGGTACAGTCGGCGAGCACCTCTGCCTCTAAGTCCCATTGGGGAGTTCCGGCCAACAGGCACGTTGCCTCCATCGCCACCGTGCGGTATCCGCGTATGGCCCTGGGCGCCATGGCCCTCTGTGGTCACCACAGGAGGGCCCCTAAATCAGACGGTCATGGACCCTGCCCACACGAGTTCACTCTACAGGGCCATCGATCGAACCACCCTCACGTACAGCAGTCGGTACGTAGCGCTGGCTCCGCCCACATTCGGCATAAGCCAGAATAGAGTGGACGCCGCACCGACAAGCCGCGGAGCAAATTGATGAAAATGTTTCAGGAACCACCATCACCCGTCGAGAACCAAGCCCAAATACTTCATATGGGCCCGGATGCTAATAGGAATCGAATTGACGGTGATCGCGCGCGGAGATTAATCAGAGCTGCACGATAGGGATGACCCCAATGCTCGAGGTTGTCCAGCATCTCCTACCGACTGACGTCCTTGATCTGACGAATGGCCAGTCTGAAGACAGACAGCTGTACGAGGCTTACCGCGCACTGCGATAAGCCTCATACAGCTGGCCCTCCCACTCAGCATCGCGGAGACGCCGTCGGACGGTGGCTATAGAATCTCCGAGCACGTATCCACGCAGCAAGGAAATCCGCCAACTCCAAGGACCATCAGGGGACCGCCCTTGGCCGCATCGCAAATCTGCGTTAACGCACTGCGAATGCGGCCAGCCCGTCCACCGAGGGCGGTCACGACAGCCACGAAACACCTATATATGCTGAGAATGATTCGAGAAGCTATTGAAATTAAGAAACACCAAATTTTCAATAGAAAAGTTGATAAGCATACTGACAAAAGTTTTAAAAATTAATGTTTTGCCTTATGTTGCTCTAACAAAGACTGCATATATCTGCCTCTCTATTTATTCAATATCATCTATAATCGACAGATCAGCTCGTTACAATCTTGTTATATTTATAGATTTATTTACTTCAATCATTTATGTAGTTGTAACAAATACGTTATACACGAACGCATAAACAACACTTATATATGATGTTAATAGCCATTTAAAGAAAATTATGATATATCTATCTAGTATATAATTTATTGCAACTCAAACTGATACTGCAATCATCAAACGCAGACATATATGTTCTGTACATGGGTATGTGACTTAATGTCTCATGAATTGATCGACTTTTTTTTATTGCTCTTTGTGGCAAACGAGCCAGCAACTCACCTGATGGTATGTGTTACTGCCGCCCATGGACCTTTGCAATATTAGGGGTACCTACAGCTAGGCCGCTTCCTACTAATAAAAATCCCAAATCCACTCAGAAAGTTGAGCTGCCGGTTATCTGGCTCACCGAATAAAGCACAGCAACATAATGCCATTACTCAGACGTCGATTTTCTGCGAAAGTGTGGTACTACCCCGGACGGACCGACCCGCGGCTGTAGACAGAAAACTGTCAACAGTGTGGTACTACCACTATGACTATGATTTATGATGATTTTTTTGCATGTTTAACACACATGGTGCATTTAAAAACGGTTTACATTTAAAATTTGATCCAGAAGGTGGTGCTGCAATTGTATCCAAGAATTCTGTTTCCTTTTTTTTTAGATTTGCACAGAACAATGTCTATTGGGTCGGTTAGTAACGATATAATAATTTTAGTAGTGGTACGACCACGCTTTTGACAGTTTTCTGTCTACAGCCGCGGGCCGGTCCGTCCGGTGTAGTTCCACACTCTCACAGAAGATCGACATCTGAGCAATGGCAATGTGCTGTTGCGCTTTTTTCGGTGAGCGAGAGAGCCGGAAGCCCAACTGGGTGGATTTGGGGTTTATATTAGTAGGCAGCGGCCTAGCTATACTCCCGGTATATCAAAGGTCAATTGGCGGCAGTAACACTTATCATTATACACTATCCCTGTGGTGACGGAGTAAGAATACAATTCCCCACCCCCTATCTTACCCGTGAGTGATCGTAAGAGACGACTAAGGGATATATAAAACGCATATAACATCTATGCAAGAGAAGGAAAACCAGCGTGGTATAGTAGGTTAATTTCTCTCCCATTACGAAGTAGGCCCGAGCCCAACAGTGGGTCATATATGAGCTGTGATGATGATGAACACTTATCATTAGGTGTGCTGCTTGCTCGTTTGCCACCAAAAGCAATAAAAAAAAAACATCGAAATTTTTATATCATTAATTCGTACACCTTTGATAATGGCTAATTCGTAATTCAGTCTTTAAATTCCTAATTAACTGAAATGAAACTGTCATTTCAGTTAATTAGGCTAACGTTATTTTAATTCAAATTACTTAGATCAAAAAAACAATAACTATGAATTGTGACTACTTTTCATTATTTTAATCGATTCGTATAAGGAAGTTTCAAAATAAATATTATCAAGGGTTTCAATATCAGATAAGTATTTCTTGCTTGTTTTTTAATAAATTAACTTACCTAATCGCCAATAGACGTCAATAAATAAACAATTATGATATGTGTTATCATAATTGAGATGACCCATGGACGCGTTAACCATAATCTATATGGATAGTATACTGTCAACAATCTAACCGTCCAAGTGGTGACGAAGTAAGAAAATCATGGTCACCAAAAACCTTTTTAGTTTTTAGTATTGAAATTATCGTGAGACACATATTACTGTGGTTGACTGGTAGAGAATGCATCTGGCATTAAATCCGCAATTGTACTGGTATGATAAATAAGAATGATAAATAAGTGTGAATGCTTGATGTATGATACATACATACATAGCCTCACGCCTGTTTCCCAGAGGGGTAGGCAGAGACTACGGATTGCCACAAACCACGGTCCTGACATACCTCCATCGCTTCATTTACGCTCATCACAGTCTTCATGCATGCTCTACGATTACGCGTACTCTTAATCTGACCTATCACTAACACATCTTCAATTTGATCTAGGAAAGTACGACGTGGCCTCCCCCTTGTAGTCGTCCCACTCACACTCGCATTGTATACTTGTTTAGTCAACCTTTCTTCACTCATTCTTTCTACGTGTCCAAACCACCTCAGCATACCCTTTTTTATCTTTGTCACTACTTCTTCATTCACACCACAGCGCTCTCTTATAACACTATTCCTAATTTTATCTTTCATACTTACACCACACATACTACGAAGAGCTCTCATCTCTACAGCATTTATTCTACTTTCATGTCTTCCCTGCCAAATCCAACTTTCACTGCCATACATGAGAGTGGGCACTAATACTCCCTTATGTACAGCTAGGCGTGCCTTTTTAGATACATTCCTACTCTTCATAAAAGCGTACAGAGCCCCATTCACTTTATTACCAGCATTCACTCTTCTTTCAACATCATCATTATTTTTACCATCACTAGTAAATAGTACTCCCAAGTATACAAATTCTTTCACCTGTTCCAATCCCTCACCATTTATAAAAATATTACATTCCGTCATACATTTATCCTTTTCAAAGACCATTACTTTCGTCTTACTTACAATTACTTTCATACCTTTTCTTTCAAAAGCATCGTGTATAGTAGTTACCATCGCCTGTAAGTCTTCAGCCGACGATGCAAGTAAAACCTGATCATCGGCATAAAGAAGACATTTGACGAGTAACTCATTCATTCTTAAACCACATTCATTATTTTTCAAATCTTGCAAACAGCTATCCATAAATAGGTTAAATAGCCACGGTGACGCTACATATCCCTGTCTAACACCTTTATCAATGTTAAACCATTCAGTGTAGGACCCGTTTATACTTACGCAGGCTCTGGAATCCTTATAGATGGATTTCAGCGCCTGAATAAGATGGCCATTTACCCCATACATAGATAGTACCGACCACAGTTCATTCCTCCTCACTTTGTCATAAGCCTTCTCCAAATCAATGAAAACGCAAAAGACTTTCTGACCTTTA
Organism: Lymantria monacha; assembly: GCA_905163515.2. Classification (NCBI taxonomy): domain Eukaryota; kingdom Metazoa; phylum Arthropoda; class Insecta; order Lepidoptera; family Erebidae; genus Lymantria; species Lymantria monacha. The sequence continues at coordinate 25,256,110 of LR991082.1, forward strand.
GCCAAAAACTTTAAAAAAAAAAACTGTAATTTTTTTACAGGAAAAAAACGTTGGAAGTTTCTACGCACAACAAGAAAGTAATACTATAATACCGTTTTGTAAATTTACAATCTACATTACGTGTAGGCTTATTACAAAAAAAATCTAAAATTACAACTCACTATAGTAAGTTTCTTTCATTCCTTCACATGCCTTGTAATTTTACTCGAATTGTATTTTGTTTTGTATTAGTACACATTGATTTGAAATTCTGCTCTTATTTGTTTTGTAAAAATATTGAAATTTTACAAAAAAATTTAACAGTGTATACAACAATAAAATATACATATATGGCCAAATAATAAGACAAAATATTATAAGACGATAGGAACATGTTTGTAGAATTTTTACCTCATCCTCCTAACACATTTGGTCTATGATTCATCATATCATATCGGCTCATATACGTCCCACTGTTGGGCTCGAACCTCCACAATGGGAGGGAAATTGACTTACTATACCACGCTGGTCAGAAGTGTTGGTATAGGGCTTTGTTTCGAGTTTTCCTTCTCTTGCATGTTATATGCATTTTTTTATCCCTTAGTCGTCTCTTACAATCACCCACTGGTAAGACAGGGGGTGGGGAATTGTATTCTTACTCTGTTAACACTCAGAAAAGGTCTATGACTACATATTATTACATGTGCCAGATACTTTTTTTAACTCATCTTCCGATTATAGTTAGCCTATGGCTTGGTAGAGATATTTGAAGTTGCTTTATTAATTTTGAATATAATAACTGTTGTTTTTTTAATGAATTAGAAATCATCATGTAATACTTAATTTCAAAAACACCTTCAAAGATAAAATATAAATAATATGATAATCTAATTAAGTCAGTATGAACGTAAAATTACAATCGATTGTGTGTCTGTGTAGTGCGAACGTCGACTAGCGATATGTGGTACACAGTGTTTATAGTTACTATACTGTTTATAATAACTTATTTATTCAAACAGTTTAACGATACAGGACCGAACAAAATAAAATTCTATCTTAATTTTATAATATTCTATCTTTCTGGTTCACTATTAGCAGCCGTAATATGGCCTTATTTTCTACTGAATCCGAAAAATGTAAAAAACTCCAAGTAAGTACTTATATTAGAGAAGAACGTATATTTTTATTAATTCTAATGACGCTGTTGTTTCAATGAATTTTATACAGAATTCAATTATTTTTATTATATATTATAAATTACTGTTATGTACTCTTAATGGAAGCAGTGCTTTCTTGATAAACTCATTACACCAAATTCGATCGAAAGAAGTAAATAGTGAATAATGCTAATCCTCACTCTTGGTAATCACCAAGAATGGGGATTATAGCATTATTCACTCCTAGTAGAGCTCTATTTAACAAATTAAGTCGGGCGACTGATAAATAGATATCATAACTGTATTTCCATCCATCAGCCCGTAGACGTCCACTGCTGGCAATAGGCCACCCCACGAGAATGCCACTCAGTACGATCTTGTGCCACCTGCATTTAACAATTTCCTGCTACTTTCAAGATATCGTCAATCCACCTACCTTCGGGCATGTATTACAATGCGTCTTACGTTTCGTAGTTGCCATTCGAGTACCTTTCTGCCCCAGCGGTTGTTGGTTTGACAAGCGAAGTAGCCTGCCCATTGCCACTTCAGCGTACTAAATCCTTGGACTATGTCGGTTACACCTGTCTTCTACAGATTATCGTGTATAACCCACTCCACAGCACGATAGGCAATTTTGAGGCTGTTTATAAGGCCGATAATTAGGGACCCCGTTATACCCAACTGCATACCCATTAATGTAAAAATATCATACATATTTATAATATACGTCTGTAAATAAACAGGTGGGATAGGTAAATATACGTGGTCTAACACATAAATTTTACGCCTAACTAACCTTTTAAGTCTACTTAATAGAGAAAGCTGCTGTCGTCTAGCAGAATATTCAATAGAATATTTTTTGGACAATCCAATATCAGCCAGAGATTTTACAGTCGAACTCGGAGCCGAGAGATGTCGTAAATATTATTACAACAATTTTTTAAACATAATTTACAGTTTTATCGCGCTTGTCAATTTTTTAATTTTATAAATTTCAACAATATCACTATAAATTTTAAATTACTACTTTTTTTATTGGCTTTCTCTTTAAATAGACACATTAAGAACAGTGATAATAGTCATATTCTTATTCTTATTATATATTTTTTTGTATTAATTTAGCCTAAACTATTACTTATTAGCTAAGAAGCTAGATTGTAGTCTCAATAATGTTACCTAATGAAATTTCTACATCCTTAAATATAAAAAATATAGGGCATGGCATCTTGTGACCTTAGCTCATATATCCTAATGATAGGCTGAAGCCTGTTGCACAATGGGAGGGAAATTGACCTATTATACCACGCTGGTCGTATAAGTTTTCTTTTTCCAGTTTTTCCTTTCTGTACTTTGCCATATGAGATGTTATATGCATATTATATCCCTTAATCGCTTTTAGTGGGAGTGCTGAGTTGTATACTTACTGCGTCACCACACGGAACAAACATACATTCTCACATAATTATCAATAATTTGTATAAATATAGCCTCTGTTTGTATAAACTAGAAAAATAAATGAACAAATATAATTATACTAGCTAACAAAAAAGTGTTTATTTAAATCATTTTTTTTGTACAAATCAAAAAAAAATAAAAGGTATCTCTTGGAATCGATCGCAGCGCCACTTATCGAGTTAAATTTTTTATCTAAACCATTCTTGAATTCACCAGAAGACACATAAAATTAACATTGCATCAAAATCAATCCAGTCGCATAATAGGAATTCACTCGTACCTACACAAGAATTATGTATAAATATATGAACAAAATTTAGTAAATTAAACTAAATATTAATAATACTGATAATTATATGTTCTTTTTAAAGTTAAACTAGAATAAAACTTCCTATTAGTTGATACGGCAGGGATGCATCCTCGATACGCTCGATATATGTAGGTATATAGTAGTGTTGAGAGCTTATCGAACTCCCGTATTTCCACGTGTACTTCCTGAATGACGCGATATATATGTATTTTATACTAAAAATTGAAAATAACAAGCAGTATCTACTATGTTTTTTTATTTATAGTCTCACGTTTTTATACCTTTATATGTAAACGTGCAACTCTTATAATTGGTCACATAATTTTAGTACCATGAAAAATGGAACGAGCCTAATACCGTTAATCAGCCACCGTTTCAAAGTCAAATTAATAAATACACTTTCCGTGTGGTGACGGAGTAAAAATACAATTCACCACCCCTTGTCTTAACATGGGTGATCGTAAGAGATGACTAAGGGATATAAAATGCATATAACATCTATGTAAGAGAAGGTAAACTCGAAACAAAACACTACACATCACGTCTGATCAGCGTTGTATAGTAGGAAAATTTCCCTCTCATTATGGAGAAGGCTCGAGCCCAACAATGGGACGTATATGAGCTGAGATGATGACGTAGTCAATAAAACCTATAAATATCGAGAGGAAATCCGTAGAAAATTCATTTTTTTTTCCGACGCAATAGTGAATCAAAATCCAAGAATACTATATAACCACGAGACAGTTGTAGAATTATATGTAAATAACATTTATTCATTTATTAAATGTTATACCAAGTGTAATAGAGAATGGAGTAACTGGTCAGAAAAGTGGTAATACTGGTAGGAACCCATAACAAAAATTTGAAGGGAAAATGTCAAGGCGTCATTAACTCGGCCTCCTTCTGCGAGGAGGTTATCCTTAAAAAGGAGGCCGCGGAGCGCGAACGCGAGGCAATTGCGTTCGCAGACTCGCTCCGCCGGCGGCGGCCAGGAAGGAGGAGGCGCCGATATGCGCACCTTCTTCCACCGTCCTGAATGACGACAGGACGTGACCAGACGGCCAAGCGTTGGGTTGTCGGGGATCGAATGTCAGTAAGATCTCTCCGGCACCCCGTAAAAGCGCGGAAGGGGCCGCTGTGGTTTTAGTGGTTATCCCGGTCGGGCATCTGGCCGGCAAACAACAACACCCCCCCCCCCCCCCCCCGTCTATCACTAGCGGGGAGAGCGCGTAATACATTTCATTCAGTTTCAAAGAAAAAGCGATGACAAAATTGAAAACATTAAATGCACGCATTCATTAACGAATCGACATTTTCCCTTCAAATTTTTGTTATGGGTTCCTACCATCATCACCTACCATCTTTCTGACTAGCTGCTCCATTCTCTGTTACACCCGGTATATCCAAACATACAATTGTGGATTAATACCCGTTTTCAATAACGATCCCTAAAGTTTAGGTGAAGTGGAATTCGAACCTATTGGCAATCCGTCCCAATCGTGCTGCCACTTACACCACAGTGAACTATTGTAGGACATTCAAATCTCGCTTCGTATTATATTTACGTCTTTAAGGAGACGTGTGCCATCTATCCGACAATGTTTACACATTATACAGACTTAATACTTCAAACTTTGCAGTTAAAGTTGTATTAAACGATGACACAACTTTGAATGTCCTACAATAGTTCACGGTGGTGTAAGTGGCAGCACGATTGGGACGGATTTCCAATAGGTGTGAGTTCAAATCCCACTTGTGACATCATTTTTCGCTTCGTAATCGGGTTTTTATAAATAATTAAGCATATTAAATGCTAAATTTCAGTAATTTGACATAACAGAGATGTTAACAGTGATTTATATCGTCTTGGCTATTACATAAAATTTTAGTTTTATTTAACATCAAAAGAGATGACTGCGTGTAGTAGAAATGCGAATTTTGAGATTAATGTGCAGCGTAACGAGAATTGATAAAGTAAAGAATGAATTAATTTATAAGAGAATGTTCAAACATTCGTTGCGCCATCGATGGAGAAGTTTAAAAGTGAACAACTAACGTAATATGGACATGTGATGAGACGGGATGAAAGTAATATTGTGAGGAAAGTTTTAAGTATGAATTTTGAAGGTTTTAAATGTAATGGAAGACCATAGAAAAGGTGGATGGACTGCGAAGCATGACATGGTTAGAAAGGGAGTGATCAAAAAGATGTCATCTAATAGGATTGTATGCAAGCAAAGGACGTATTCCTCGACCCCAAGTGCTTGGAATAAGAGCAGGATGATGATCAACTAACATATTTTTTTTTTTATTGCTAATGGTAGTAAAAGAGCAAGCAGCACCTGATAGTAAGTGTTACTGCTGCCCATTCATACCTTTGCAATGCCAGTGGTGCACCTAGGCCACTGCTTACTAATTAAAACCTCAAACCCATCCAGAAACTTGGGCTGCTAGCTCTCTCGCTCAACAAACGAAGCGTAACAGCACATTGCCACTGTTTAGACATCGATTTTCTGTGAGGATGTGGCATTACCTCGGACAGACCGGCCCGCGTCTGTAAACAGAAAACTGTCACCAATATGTCGCTACCTCTATTAAATGTGCTAACCTCAATTTTAAACATAATTTATATAACGATCGAGGTAAAATTTAAAACGTAAAAAATTTAAGTGTTACCTAAATTTTAGAAATCGTTCGTGAAAATGGGCATTAAGGCCAAAGCAACGATGGGTGAACATACAATTTCTATGAATATTATATTCGGCATCGTATCAGCGTAATTACCGATGACATAACGAACCAGGTACGGAACTAACAAAACGTGATACCGCATACGACTCGTATTTTATCTACTTATAACAACGCAACAAGTTTATTTATCTTTCAATTACTCATTGCGCTTAATAAGCCTACTAACATCGATCATCTATACTATATAATCGATATTTCCAACGATTTTTATCTATTAATTGATAGATTTACATTCATTCGTGATTTATAGCTACTATAGCCCTTAAACTCTAAATAACTACCACAGTCATCATTCTCCTACTCCAGGGGTTGGCAACCTTTTGAATCGGAAAAGCCAAAAATTTGAATTTTTAAAAGTTTAAAGTTTTTAAAGAGTCACAATTTTTCTTTTGGCAACAATAATTTGTGCCTAACGCTCATTAATCAGTTCAGAACCATTTTCAAATGTTTTCTTTATAAAATATTTTTTTGGCGTATAGAACTAAAGAGCCACAACTTCACATCCAAGGAGCCGCATGTGGCTCGCGAGCCGCAGGTTGCCAACCACAGTCCTCCTCTCCTCTTATCGCAATTACTTGGGGTCGACGCAATATGTACACCTCTTCGTACATATTGCAAAAGTTATTGGCAATAGTTTTATGACCGCCGCCTGTCTGACGTCATTACTCCTTGGGAATGTAATTGTTGACCAAACGGCATCAGGTGGTATTGGCCCAGGTTGATATAGAACTCTTAGTCGTCTTATACGACATCCACGAGCAAAGTAAGGGTTGGTACTACCAACCCTACGAATACTAATTCGTAGCCGCTATCACACAGCCAATAAACTTTCTACTAAATACCTACCACAGTATATTCAGATTAATAATCTATCTACTTTTATAAGTTCGTTAATTCGTTACAACTGGTAGTCCAAGTTTCAACCAGTACTGTTAATGACATTTTTCTTTTCGAAATGTAGCTATACAGAGTAGAATTTTGTAATGCCACCTAAAGGGACAGTACTCTCAATACTGTAAATAGAAAGATTTACTCAAAGAAAACCTCTCTCTCCGTCTTTTATTTTTGAATAGAAAGAAAACGGCATTTAAAGATTTTCAAAAATTCGCCTACCACACCTTTCTTTTTTTTTTTTTTTTTTTTTTTTTTTTTGCGGTGGGTTATGGACGTCGCACACCGCCAAATCGGTCCGGGGTGACGGAAGAGGCGGCGCACAACCCCATTGACCCACCCTGCAAGCACCTCTTCTTCGCCGTGCGAGCGGGCCACCGGTACCCGATCTTTGTCTTCGGTGGCCCGCTCGGCGGTATGCCCTCTCGGGCTCCTCTCTTGTCGACGCCCCGACAGCTTTCGCCGTCGAGGCGTCGTCCTCGCGCGGTGGCCTCACGTCGGGTGACCGGACAATTCCCCGGTCCGATCACCCGAAGCCTCGGTTAGGGCGGCATCAGGCGCAGGTACTCGCGCCTGCGCCGCCCCGGCCGCGGGCGGCGGCCCGGGTCACGGGAATCCTCCCGGGCCCGTTCCGCCGCCTCCTTCTGCGAGATGACAGCCTCGCAGAAGGCGGCGACCGCGTCCCAATTCCTGACGCTGTCGACCATCGCTCGCGCAACAGTCGGCAGCGTCAGGTCGGCACCGATGACAGCGACGAGGTCACGGCGCTGCCTGTCCCAGCCCGAACATACCTCGAGCGTATGTTGCGCCGTGTCCTCGTCGCTACTGCAATGGTGGCAGGACGGAGTCCACTCCCTCCGCACGACCGTGTGCAGGTACTTGCCGAAGCAACCATGCCCCGACAAGACCTGCACCAACCGGAAAGAGAGGACTCCGTGCCGCCGCTCCATCCACTCCATCAGTACGGGCCGGAGGGCCTCAACGGTAAAAACACCGTGTCTAAGCCTCTCCAGCCGCGTAGCCCAACGGGCGATGACTTCTCGGCGGGCGTCCTCGCGCCAGGTGGCTATCTCGTTGAACGATGGGGAGCCACCCTCTTCGCGCATTGAGGTAACCCGCCGGTAGTGGTCGGAGAGCATCTCCGCCTCTAGGTCCCACGGGGGTGTCCCGGCCAATAGGCATGCCGCCTCGGTAGACACCGTGCGGTACCCGCGAATGGCTCTGACCGCCATGGCTCGCTGTGGCCTCCACAGCACCGCCCTGAGCTGGGCGTTTAGAGCCCTCGCCCACACGGGTGCGCCATACATGGCCATTGAGCGGATCACCCCCGCATACAGCCGTCGGCCCTCGAAACTGGGTCCGCCCACGTTCGGCATGAGCCGAGAAAGGGCGGACGCCGCGCCGACCAGCCGGGGAGCAATTTGACGGAAATGCTCCCGGAACCACCATCGCCCGTCGAGCACCAGGCCCAAGTACCTCATATGGGCCTGGATACTGATGTGGATGGAGTTGACGACTAACGAGGCGCCGATGGGCAGCCTCACACGGGGCCCATGGAATAGTAGGGCCTCCGTCTTGTTTAGGGCCACCCTGAGCCCCAGCGCCTCAATTCGCCTTACCATCTCCTCGGTGCCGAGAGTGGCCAGGCTCGCCGCCTCTTCGAGTGTCCTGCCCCGGGCTGTGACGAGCGTGTCGTCGGCATAGCAAATAACGCTCAGCCCGGGGGGGAGACTCCCTCTTAACGCCCAGTCGTAACCGATGTCCCACAGAGTCGGCCCCAGAACTGACCCCTGCGGAACACCGCACGACATGGGCGTCCTCGCCTACCACACCTGGGAGTCGATCTGGCTAAAAACTGTAAAAAATACAAGCTATACTTTTATTTCACCGATCGTTAGGATCAATTATAAGGATGAAATCTCTCTAACAAACATGATAAACTAAATGATAGGAAAATCATAAAATCTTAAATTATTTTAATTATTTACAAAATGTGGCAAACTAACTAATTAGTTGCTCGAAATGGGCTCCATTATTTTGGATACACAAATCTATTCTTCTAACGAATTCATTTTCACCTTTAAAATTCCACCCTATATATTTATCTAACCTAGCATCTAGCCTACTACCTATATTCAAAAGAATCGTTATCTATAACCCTATCTCATAGTATTTTCACGTACCAGTACGAAACGCACAATTCAAGAATATCTAAAATTACAAAGATTTACGAGGTTATAAAAAAGCTAGGTAAACTTGAATATTTACAAAATTGAATTAAATACTCATTAACCACACAACAGTATATATATATATATATATATATATATATATATATATATATATATATATATATATATATATATATATATGTATATATGATTTTTATGTTTTTGAGTTTGTTGTCGTCGGGAATAGGATATAGGATATTAAAATATAATATTAATAAACAAAAAAAAAGAAAATTAAAAAAGCATCAATTCTAAACGTTCATTTGTTGATGATGTAAGCATGGCAACTGACAGCACACGTCACGTTACATGGTCTAATGGTTTGTTTGGCAAATACCGCGAAAAGTTAAAGTTATAATTAGGAAAATCCAATAGTGCACGCCTCATAATTTTATCTCTCTCTCTCCCTCCCCCCTCTATCCCTCTCTCTCTCCCTCCCTCCCTCTATCCCTCCATTTCTCCCCCCTCTCTCTCTCCCTCCCTCCCTCTATCCCTCCATTTCTCCCCCCTCTCTCTCTTCCTCCCTCCCTCTATCCCTCCATTTCTCCCCCCTCTCTCTCTCCCTCCCTCTATCCCTCTCTCTCTCCCCCCCTCCCTCTATCCCTCCATTTCTCCCCCCTCTCTCTCTTCCGATAACCCTCCCATGCGCTTTACACTTCAAAATAAATATGGCGCGTAACAGAAAAACGTTACAATTTAAATTTCTCCCATACGTCGATAAAAAAAAAGTTTCACTTCAAAAAGTTAGAGAAACAAAAAAAATGCAAGCTTGTTTATTTTCTTTTTAAAAAAAAATGCAATATTTTTAGGATACCTACTGAAGTTACCAGACATGTGACAATTTTTCATTATTTCATTTATCATTTACTATTAGTCAATTCCATAAATGAAAAAGAAAAATAATTTCGTGCCATTCTCGACGCAGTACTAAACATAGCTGTTCGTTTACAATAGGCTGTATGGGATCTATTTCCTTTGCCTGTCCGAACGGACGAACAAAAAAATGTAAACGAACCCAATTTTCATAAGGTATACATACACTAATGACTAAGCAGTTTAGTTTTTTATTAATTGCAATTAAACGACAAAGAATTACCAAACCATTTTCGAAAGGAAACCGCGCGTTGCGATTATAAAGCTTTTAAAAAAGAAATATTTTGATACATTAATTTTTACGGTCGTATTCTTACCAGATACGGAATATTTTATCCGACTTCTTTTCATATTTTTTTTAATCAACCATTTTCTTACTTTAAACAAAATAATTGCTTTTTAAAAATATCTAATACTAAACGTATCAACGAATGTTTTTTCTTGACATATGTATGATAATATTATCATATAAGTGCAATGTGATAAAAAATACAATCATTTTTAGGTTTGAAAAGTGCTTGATTTTCATATATCGAGGGTAGAGCAAGACCTCAAAATGCGTGCAAAATTTGACCGGTCAGAGTTCATTTTGTGCGAGTGTTACGAATTTTACGAATATTGTTATAATAAAACATATTATGTCTATATTGTCATCAACAATGCCGTGACCAATAAAATCAAATCTTTCCCAACAAAACGGTAACGCAGTTAGAATTCGAAACATAACGAACGTAACCACGGCAGAAGAACAATTTATTGCACGGGAAGACCGCCGCGTTAATATGGCCCAACTCCGTGCTTCTTAATCACAAGAGTAAAGCGAGGCAGGCCGTGCTGTTGACAATGCGAAAGTAGCCGCTACCACACAGCTAAAAATAACTTAATAATTTTAAATTAATCGTAATCTGCTTATCTCATTCATTAACTGTTAGGCGGAACGAAGTGTGCCGAGTCCGCTAGTGTATATATATATATATATAGGTATGTATGTGTCTATCCATCCATCAGCCCATCCACTGTTGGACATAGCCCTCCCCACGAGAATGCCATTCAACACGGTCCCGCGCCAACTGCATCCAGTGGTTTCCTGCGACCATGATAATGTCGCCAGTCCACCCAGTGCGGGGATAGTCCCACGCTATATATAATATAAATAATTCTGAATATATAAAAAACTTTTCCCAATTTTTGTATCATTAGGTAAAGTTTTGGATCAAGACAGTATAACTAATCCTCAACCTTCGTCGGTACTCGTACAACATTATTTCCTAGTGAGCTAAGGTTTAATTGATCTGCTAATATTCTTAGTTTTAGTTAGGCGGAAAAAGCCGTTGACCATTTGTTTATAAAATGAACATAACTATTTATGCATTATTTTAATAAAAATAAAGATAGAGAAACAAATCTATTATAATCTTACTAATATTATAAATGCGAAAGTAACTCTGTCTGTCTGTCGCTCTTTCACGTCAAAACTACTGAACCGATCTAAATGAAATTTGGTACACAAATAGTCTAGAGCCTGATAAAGAACAAGGCTATTTTTAATGCAAAAAAGTGTTGTAAAGGGGGATGAAAAGTTGTAAGGACGTTTCGTCATTTTTAAAGCCTTGAAACTTATTTTTAGGCTATTGATTAGATATAAATAAATATAACATTAAAATATTGTAAAAAAATGAAAAACCCTTAAGGGTACATTTTTTTACAATATTTTAATGTAGGTACCCTTAAGGGTAAAAAAATGTACCCTTAAGGGTACATTTTTTTACCCTTAAGGGTACATTTTTTACAATATTAAGGGTAATTAAGTGTATATAAGGGTATAAAAATTAAGGGTATAAAAATAGGTGATGAAAAACTTTAGGAAAGTAACCTTTTACGCGGGCGAAGCCGCGGGCAGAAGCTAGTATGAATATAAAGGAGCTGGTCGACCGATTCATCAAAACCTAGCTGAAACTATTGAAACTCAAAACATGAAAACATCTTCTCTACTTTCCTTTTATGACGTAGATACTCACTAAGAAAAGTTTAAAAAAAAATATCAAAGGGTGTGTACGCAGTGGCAATATTTGTATGAATAGAAAAAAACTTTAATTCCTCATTGCTATTTTTGTTAAAATAAGCACAAATACTTTTCAGGTTAAACAGATAAACACGTATTTCGGCATTTGTTCTTTTTTATTCTTGCATCATCATCATCTCAGCTCATATATGTCCCACTGTTGCGCTCGAGCCTCCTCCACAATGGGTAGGAAATTGACCTACTATACCACGCTGGTCAAATGTGTTGGTATAGGGATTTGTTTCGAGTTTTCCTTCTCTTCCTATATCTCTTAGTCGTCTCTTACAATCACCCACGGGTAAGATAGGGGGTGGTGAATTTTATTCTTACTCCGTCACCACACGGAAATTATCCTTTAATTGTGTTAAATTATTTTTAAAGGTATTTACATTTAGATTGCTTTAAATATGATTGTACAGATGGCGTAGAGCTTAAGATAATGACCGGCTTGTCGGGGCCGGGGATTCGATTCCCAAGAAAGACAATACTTTGTGTGATCAACAAATTGTTGTTCTGAGTCTGAGTGTGATTTGTGTTCGTTAATTATATGTTTGTAAAGTCCCTCGCAATACAAGGATTATTTCTTTAAACACGACAGAACGAAACGACTACGAACGCTGCCTGTTCAAAAAAAAAACCTAAACGATATGCTAAAATTTTAAGGTGAAGTTTCTACTTGAAACTTTACTTTTTTTAAATATACGCTCAAATTAGTAACCTAGACTCCATCTTAATTTTATGTCTCACCATCATCAAAAAGGAATATTCTAAAAAGCCAGCCCTTGGAGGATATACACCTCCCTAAGGATATAAAATATAGGGTGATTTTTGATTTGATATTTTGCAATGTTTCTTATGCCTGGCTACGTTCTGAATACGCACCGAATAAACCATCCGTCCGTCGGGCCGACGGAAGGAAGGCGAACGTCGCCATAACACACAGTGTTCTCTACCCATCGCCATTGGGCTGACCATTAGTGTCCTGAATTCAATACTACTGTATAACTGTTATTATCCAGATAATAAGTCTACGCGGCTATGAAGCTATTAATCGTCTTTTACGATATCCACGAGCAAAGTAAGGGCTGGTAGTATTCATAGTCGCTACGGCTATTAATTTCTTTACCACTAAAGACGTACTATTACCTTTTTTTTTAAATTATATTTTTGCCCCATTATCCCCATACAAGAAAACAGGTAATACAGAGATTGTTACCAATAACCGAACACAATTTGAAATAACGAACTTTGATTGCCTAATAAAAATCCTCAAAAATCTGCAGAAAATCTAACACCACTTCCTAGAAAGACATACGATATTGTGGTGACTAGAAATACAAACAATATTTCGATAGTGGTAGGACTCAACTTTTTTTCCACAGCCGCGGGCGGGTCCGTCCGGGGTAATACACACTCTCGCAGAAGATCGACGTCTGAGTAATAGCAATCGGCTATTGCGCTTCGTTCGGTAAGCGAGAGAGCCGGAAGCCCAACTAGGTGTGTTTGGGGTTTGTATTGGTTGGCAGCGACCTAGCTATACCCTTGGTATTGCTAAGGTCCATAGGCGGCAGTAACACTTACTATCAGGTGTGGTACTTGTTCGCTTGTCACCATAAGCAATAAAATAAAAACGGCATAATAATCGCCTCTTATCTCATAATAAAATGCAATAATTTTTTTTTTCAGACAGGCATCCAAGATTTTGAAACATGTAACAAAACTGTACGGTTTAAAATGGCAACTCCGCAACGGAAATATATTATCAGAGGACCGAGGTGCTATCGTCATCTCGAATCACCAGAATGAACTTGACGTTTTAGGTAACGGCATCATTATCTATTTGATATATTATTTATATATATTTATGTGCATTATTGCTGTGTGGTAGCGGCTACAAATACTACCTTTCTTTGCTTGTGGATGTCGTAAAAGACGACTAAGAGCCTTATAACGACCTGGGCCAACTCCATCTGATGCCGTTTGGTTAACAATTGCATTCCCAAGGAGGGTTGACGTCTGGCAGGCGGCCGGTCATAAAATTATTGCCAATGACTGTTACAATATGTACTGTGAAAGAAGAGTACATATTGTATCGACCCCAAGTAATTGAGATGAGAGTAAGAGAATGATGATATTATTTATATATATTTGTATAAAGGTGTAAGTGTTGTTTGAGCGTGCTGCTCTCGGGAGATAAGAGTAACAGTTAGGGTTCACGGTTTCTCGAGCTTTTCAATTTCTCGGGTCTCGAGAATTCTCGAGGCTAATTTCTCGAGGCTTCTCGGGTTGTCGAGAAATTTACATTTACGTACGTTTTCTCATATTATTTGGTTCCAATAACGTCAACAAATTCAGTGGTTTTCTTCTCAAATAAAAGTATCAAATTAATTCCATCCATCCATCCATCCATCAGCCCGTAAACGTCCACTGTCGGACATAGGCCTCCCCACGAGAATGCCATTCACAATGGTCATGTGCCACCTGCATCCAGCAGTTTCCTGCGACCTTCATAATGTTGTCAGTCCACCTAGTAGGGGGTCGTCCTACCTAGCGTATGGATGTGGTCTATGGTACTATAACCTTTTCGGAAACCAGCTTGTTCAGGCGGCTGGAAGTCGTCTAGCTTGCGCGAGAGTCGGTTCGTAATGACTCTTGAAAACAATTTGTACACATGGCTCAGAAGTGAGATGTGTCTGTTTTATCACCTTTCTTGAAAAACAGCACCACGACCCTCCAATTAATTAATTATAAAACGTTTATTGATTATATTCAAAAACATTAATCTTATGAAGAAGCTAATTAACTATTTTTAAAAAAATACAGAAATAATATTATTCAGACTCATAATTATAATGAGCACCATTGAGAGGGGGGGCCCTCTCAAACCTCACGTGATTAATGGATGGCCCCTTGTCTTAGATGATGACAATATAATTCAAATAATAATAAAAAAAAATTATGTAATAATTATTTTCTGCTATTTAGGGTTATGTGAATTAAAAGAATTAAAAAAGTTAATTGATTTTAAATACTTCACTACTACTTTTTTATATTTTTTTTTACATTTGCATGTTTTGACTTTCATTTCTGAACTATGGTCCAAATTTAAACTATCTAGCTCATCGAGAAGTTAGTTAAAAATCAATTACAAAATTCTATTTGGACAGATATACAAGAAAGTGAGTTAATAAAAACGTGATAATAACACGGTAACATGGTAAAAATACGTATATGATTTGTAAAGAAAACTCTTATAAATTTTTTATAACAAAAGTGGATCCAGTAGATGTTAAATTATTAAAATCCATCCATCCATCAGCTCGTACACGTCCATTGTTGAACATAGGTCTCCGCACGAGAATGTCACTCAGACGATCCTATCCCACCTGCATCCAACGGCTGCCTGCAACTTTTGAAATATCGTCAGTCCACCTACTACGGAGACGTCCTACGCTGCGTCGTCGTCAAATAAAAACCGCATCAAATTATCATTAACATTTTAGCATTATTTATTCATGAAATTATTTATATTTCCGTTTTGTGACGGAGTAAGAATACAATTCACCACCCCCTATCCTTGGGTACCTCTTACTCGTGGGTGATCGTAAGAGACGACTAAGGGATTTAAAACACATATAAACATCATAGATGTTGTATAGGCAAGAGAAAGAAAACTCGAAACTAAACCCTATACCAACACGTCTGACCAGCGTGGTATAGTAAGTCAATTTCCCTCCCGCTATGGAGAAGGCTCGAGCCC
Organism: Lymantria monacha; assembly: GCA_905163515.2. Taxonomy (NCBI): domain Eukaryota; kingdom Metazoa; phylum Arthropoda; class Insecta; order Lepidoptera; family Erebidae; genus Lymantria; species Lymantria monacha. Next base: position 25,271,579 of record LR991082.1, read on the forward strand.
AACAGTGGGATATGTGTGAGCTGTGATGATGATGATAATGATAATGCTATAAAAGTAACAATAATGGGCTCAGAAGTCATTTGCTAGCATTACGACATTCTACGCAATTGTGCATTAGTTGTCGTTAGAGCGCAACGACGACGTAAGAGAGCGAGTAGGTATGAAAGAGAGTATTGGTGTAAAGATTCGCGAAAGGGAATGCTCCGATGGTTCAGACATGTGGAAAGAATGCCGAACGAACATCTGGTTAAGAAGATATACAATGCGAAAGTGGAAGGATGTAGGTTCCGGGGGAGACCGATACTCACCTACCTAGACCAGATTGGTTACGTACTGAAGGAAGGTGGAGTTAAGAGTCTCCGAAACCGGCGAGCGTGTATGAAGAGAATTATGAATGTTGAGGAAGCGAGTGAAGTATGCAAGGATAGAGTTCTCTGGCACTCTGTTCTCTCTACCCACCCTGCAAGGGATATGGCGTGATGATATGTATGTATGTATGTATGTAGATGTCGTTTATTTTAAAAATTCAAACGTTTTAAATATTGTTCTAACATAGGGATAATTTTTTTCAGGTCTATTTAATATATGGGAGATAGTCGACAAGTTGACAGTGATTGCTAAAAAAGAGTTGTTTTATGTGTTTCCATTTGGCTTCGCAGCTTACTTAGCTGGTGTTGTATTCATAGATCGAAGTAATGCGCAAAGGGCTTATAAGCAACTGCAAACTACCTCAGAAATCATGGTAAACAATAAGGTTAGTCTAAAGTTTTAACTAGTTTCTCTTTTTGATGGCAGACCGAAAACCTTCTTCTTCTCAGCTCATACATGTCTCACCATTAAGCACGAGCCTCCTCCAAATAAGTGAAATTGTTCACTAAACTACGTTGTTCAACATAATGATCTCTCATGTTTACGCGAATAGGTACTACACAATTGAAACAAAACTATTTTTACGGATTCTATCGCGTTTGATTTTTAATTTCCCAACATTCGAACACTTTACAGTTCCTGGTTAGAAGTAAACGTAGTGTTTCTTTCTCTATGGTTAGAAGAAGACTAAGGGGTCTAAGGTCCAACAAGTCATCGTTATTACAGAGATTAATATCTACCCGCTACAGTATTAGTTATTAAATATTAGCTCCCATTTTGATCAAATTCATTTCCAGTACAAAAAAAGTGATTTTATAAAAAAGAATATATGATTTTATTTAATTTATACTATTATTTATACCTTTTTGATCAGTTTTTATTAATCATTAGATTTACGATGTGATGCCGGAATATGAATGAATTCACCACCCCATATCTTCTTACCCGTGGGTGTCGTAAAAGACGACTAAGGAATTTAATATGCATATAACATCTAAGAGAAGGAAATCTTGAAATAGAACGCTGTACGAATACCTTTGATCATATACACGGTGTAGTGAATTAATCTCCCTTCTATTGTAGAAGAGGCCCAAACCCGACAGTGATGACGATGATGAAATTTATGATATGCTGATGATTCATTTCGTAATCGGATTTTTATAAACTGATCTGATGGGTTAATATAGCTTTATTTCAAGGTTTTTTTCTACTGCACTATTTGTTTATATAGCTTGATCGAATCTTACGACACCAGACAAGCAAAAGGGAACAACCGAACTACGAAGACACTTAGACTTTATTATCCCGTGGGTGCTCTAAATGAATCCCGTAAATTAGCAATAAACTTTTTTTCTTTCTTCTTTCTTCACAAAATAAATGAATAATTCCTTAACCTCTTGCGCGTCAATCCACATAGAATGAAAGGGAAGCGTCGGTTACGGATTAGTTCCGTTCTGAAAATCAGATATCTCAAAAAAGTATCCGCAAGGGAAAATGGATAGAAATTAGTAAACTAACTATCGTAAATATGTATAATGACAGAAATCAACTATGATCTTCTTCTTCTTCTTAATGAATGGCCTCTGAGTGATTTACCACAACTTCGCCAATGTCAAGTAAAATAAGTTTAAAAAAAATATAATAGATTTATATTTTAGTCGTCAGTCATGTCGGTTCATTGTCTAAGTCCTATCTCCAATTGTGATTTTTTTTACAGTAATAAAATAATTTACAGTCATCATTTTGACAAACTTCATCTATGAAATGTCTATGTTTAACAAAATGATGACGATTGTAAAAAATTCAGCTCAGTTTCTGTACATTATAACGAACCAACAATAGAAATTATACAACGCAGCACTTTGATTTTCTCTCTAGACAATGGCAAATTTGAAATAGTGATCTATTCGAATGCGTGAGAAATAACCTCCACGTTGGTGCAGAGCTCTTAGTCGTATTTTACGATAGACACGAGCCATGTTCGTGACCGCCCCAACACAACATAACGTAATTACAGTACCTTCTTCCTCTTATTTTTACGTTATAAGAACCGGCGGGACGAGATGTAACCTTTAAGTTATTGTTACTGCTACCAAAATAGGAGACAGTGGTATTCTATACGCTGATAAAGAAAATAATCCGTTCGGTATACGAGATAGAAATAAAAATTCTTCAATATTGTGCCAGATGACGACTAAATAAGTCATATTAAAAATTATTAAAAATGAATACATTGCTAATATATCAACAAAATATATATTAAATTTATTAACAAGCGTAGGCTCCCCATGTCTAATTTACTAGTAGTCAAATATATGCTCCCTAGACGAGGCGGCTGGTGGTTAGATCAGTGATAAGTCCGCCACTCGTAGTGAAGCTCGCCGCGTGAGGACGATGTCCCGGCAACGAAATTAGCACGCGGTACAAATACGGCGGCACATTCGTTGAATCTTTAAAACTTTCGCATGAAACTTTAAACTAATGACGCATAGATATGCGTCGACTCTTTCAGACGCAAGTTTATTCATGGCATCATGTCTAATCATGTTTATGTACAGTGTAGGTAATTAAGGTACTTATCTACTCAATTTCTCACCATTTTACAGAACGTATTTTAAGTACCTTAAAGTAATGAAACCAAACATGATGTCAGGTGACCAAAAATTGCCCAAAATGAACTGTAAAACATATCTCTTTTATTGTTTATTGTTAACATACTTTAGCTTAAGATTTCAACAATTTAAAATGCCTACTTCTGAGATTTTAAACCAAAACTTTTAGCTTAAAGGTTTTAATTTGGTTTTGTGTACCTATAGTCAATACCCATCTCTATCACTTTGATAAACCGAAGCATTTGGTAAATCGCCAAAAGCGTCTCGCAGCAGTATGCACGTGGTTGCTGGCATTTTTAATTATTGTTACTTCGACGTTAACGCATTTCCCTTTCAAAGGATTTGGTTTATTAATCGTAGGTTTTTTTAGCAGGCTACGATCTAGACACACGCCGCCCGTTCTGTTCGTGGTGATAGAAGGGCGGCGCGTGGCCCCATAACTCACTGTATTCTCTCCCCATTGCCATTGGGCTGGCCACTAGTGCCGCATCCTTCACATCCCGGCAAGGCCAGCTCATCAATCGTAGCTAAAAAATAATTTTCTTCGAAAATGTATTAGTAAGATTCAGTAATTATGTTGTCTCTGTGTTAGCTTATCACATTTACTAAATTATATATTATCAATAAAATAATAGCCATGTAAAATAGCTATATGATAAATCGAATATTTACAAAATATATAAATATTCAATCTATTATGATATAAATGACTTGCCCATTTATTTGTGTAATGTTAATTAGATAGTCTCTATTAATTAATTGATAGTAATCATAATTATAAACCGGATAAGTATGTTCAAAATATTATTTTGTTACCTAAAAATGTGTCATAGTTTTAATCCACTGATATCGTATCGATATTTAGAAAATCTAAAAGCCTCTGACTCGTGTATATTTTAATAAAATACGTTCTCATCAAAAACATAATTTACAAAAAGAAACCATATATGTAAAGAAAGAAGTTGGATATTATTGGGGATATGATAAAAAGAGACAAAAAAATCTCGACGATAAATTCAATGAAAACAAACTTGGAGAAATCTATTTCTATTTAAAGCTTGTTAACAACTGACTTGGCTTTGATAACGAAAATCGATAGGGTCCCTCCCATAAGCCTTAAGGATAAATGAAAATATATTCGAAAATATTTTTGTCATTTAATTGTGTGTTATGATGAAATTAATCAAAAAAAAATATTAAATAAGTTATTTGCAACCAAAAATTATTATCACAAGTAGGACTTAAAACCACACCTATTGGAAATCTGTTCCACCAACCATTTTTTTTTTTGGGGTCATGCTATGATATAGTGTCTCCCCGCACGCTCCGTCCGGTACGACGGAAGAATTGGCGCGTGACCACATGACCTGCCGCACACGTACTTCTCTACACAGACAGGCCGCCGGAACCTGGTGCTTGTTAACGGTGGTCTCGAGTCGACGCCCCGGCTACTTTCACCATCGGAGTGTCGCTCTCACATGGTCGGCTCTTCTCGAGTGACGAATTAATCCCCGGTCCAGTCACCCCCATTCCAAGTGCCATACCAAACTGAGTGAATAGTCTATAGCTGCGGTGTTTCCCTAGCATTCTATGGCCTGTGGTTTTTTAAACGAGTTTTAATAAGAGCTCTTTTCTCGCGGTAATGAACGCTGCAAAGTTTTCAGAAAGTCGGGCAATTAAAAATCAAATACAAATGCAATAAAAACCGTAAAATAGTTTTTGAAATAAAATCATTTTAGGTGGTGGTATCTTAGGTGTATACTCGCGTACATGTCAGTAATTATTAGGACTAAAATATATGCAATGAAGTCTAAAAAATATTTATATTTACTACTTTTACACGCCTCATAAGCGAAGCATTGAGGTGATGCTCTACTCCCGATATATGAAAATCAAAGACTTTTCAAAACTAAAAATTACTGTATGTTTCTCACACTTTTTTTTTTTTTTTTTTTTTTGCGGTGGGCTATGGACGTCGCACCCCGCCAAATCGGTCCGGGGTGACGGAAGAGGCGGCGCGCAACCCCATTGACCCACCCTGCAAGCACCTCTTCTTCGCCGTACGAGCGGGCCACCGGTACCCGATCTTTGTCTTCGGTGGCCCGCTCGGCGGTATGCCCTCTTGAAAAAATATCTATTAGAACTATTTTCGACTTCTACGCGGACGAAGACGCGGGCAAATGTTAGTAATTAATAAAATAATAAAAAAAGCAAAAAATGAAAAAAGGGAAACCAAGGATCCGAACCGTGCTCCGTTTTGTTGGGATTAGACTACTCAATGTTCCAACTGAGCTATGTCTGTTCTTAATGCCAGCGTCAAAATTTGCCTTCATATGTTAATACTTTTCCGCCAATGAAAAATTATATTTTTTATTGCCTGAAAATACAGACAAAACAATATTTTCTAGAAATGAAACCTAGCTAGATCGATTAATCGCCCCCGAAACCCTCTATATACCAAATTTCATGAAAATTGTTGGTGCCATTTCAGAGATCCAGATTATATATATATATATATATATATATATATATATATATATATATATATATATATATATATATATATATATATATATACATATATATATATACAAGAATTGCTCGTTTAAAGATATAAGATTAATAAAAAACTAAACTTAAGTGTATGTATACCTTATGAAAATTGGTTGTAAGATGTATTTTTTCTTCTTTTATTTATGAAATTGACTAATAAATAGTAATAAATAAAAAAATAAGAAAATTGTGAGGTGGAGGTGTGACTTTTGGATTTGCCAGCGTCAAAATTTGCCTTCATATGTTAATACTTTTCCGCCAATGAAAAATTATATTTTTTATTGCCTGAAAATACAGACAAAACAATATTTTCTAGAAATGAAACCTAGCTAGATCGATTAATCGCCCCCGAAACCCTCTATATACCAAATTTCATGAAAATTGTTGGTGCCATTTCAGAGATCCAGATTATATATATATATATATATATATATATATATATATATATATATATATATACATATATATATATATACAAGAATTGCTCGTTTAAAGATATAAGATTAATAAAAAACTAAACTTAAGTGTATGTATACCTTATGAAAATTGGTTGTAAGATGTATTTTTTCTTCTTTTATTTATGAAATTGACTAATAAATAGTAATAAATAAAAAAATAAGAAAATTGTGAGGTGGAGGTGTGACTTTTGGATTTTCTAAACTATATTTAAATACAAAGAAAAGATTTATAACTACTAATTCCGATAATTTACATGATATGAATACATTTATGATGACAAATTTTCTTAAAAATAGTACCTAATAGAGGTAATACATATGTGTATTACACAAGGTAATATATCCCTTCTTTTCATCCATTTTATAATAATAATAGATTTCCACCATATATCGCTTAATTCAATCAATCAAGTAATAACTGCATAATGTAGCGTGTAGTTAAACCGTATACTTTATTATTTAATTGTTTCAAAATGTTCATAGAACTTTTTTAAATGCATAATTTTTAAGTTATAGTTTTGAGTTTAGTTTTAAAAATGATATCGAATAAAAGTTATTCAATTTATACGTTCCGTTACATAATATAAATATTTTAATTACATCAAAATAATTTTCGCAAAAAGTATGAACTTGTTTTAGGATTAGGATTTTGCACTGCTTCGAACCACTTATTTCATGCAATTTTTGTATGTAAAATAATATGCACTATTTTTCATGTGCGCATTAAATGAAAATTGCAAAATAATTAACTAATAATATCCTCTCTGAAACCGGCGAGAGTGTATGAAGAGAATTATGAATGTTGAGGAAGCGAGTGAAGTATACAAGGAAAGAGTTCTCTGGCACTCTGTTCTCTCTGCCTACCCTGCAAGGGGTATAGCGTGATGATATGTATGTATGTATGCAAAATATTTTTTTAGTAATAATCTATAAATAATAGGTAGACTGGGTACGGTTGAAACATTTTAACATTTATCGTGTATAGCACCAGGATTAGTTAAGCTAGCAATAAAGGAAATAAATTAAATAAAAGACCATATATTTGTCTACTAATGGGCAATCTTATTTGAGATAGCTGTATTATATTTTCTGACGAAAATCCTATTTAAAAGACGATGTAATTTGTTTCAACCGTCTCCATGCCAGGGTCGGTTGAAACAGTACCTGGGGTCAATTTAAAAACATGCAAATAACACTAAATATTGTAAATTATCATATTTTATTAATCATCTAATAACATTTTATCACTCGTAATGGCACGGTGGAATATCATAATTATTGTTTTATCAATATTCAAGTCTTAGGCAATATTTATAATTTTACATTATTTTAAACCGGCCTTCAAAGGTTTATATTAATTATAACTAACTAAATAAGAATCTGATATTGATGATGGTAATTTTCATCAACAATATTAATCATAAAATAGATTTTCAAAAACTAAAGACTTATTATTTCTATAATAATTAATATTTTAAACAAAAATACTTATTGGTTACGAGATCATTCGGAGTCACAATTGTGAAAACATAACTAAGACTATCTTGTGTACACTCTTCATCCGCTCACATTTTACATAGGTACTGCATTCTATCCATTTGTCCCCTCTCCTCCGTCTCCTTTCTGAATATGCTGACATACAAATGAGAATTTAGTAGGTACTCCTCTTCTGATGATAATGATTCATGTTGCGTGATAGTTCTTTCAGGTTTGTAGCATTGCAATTATATATAAAAGAATTGGTTTTTAGTCTTTCATCTGCCTAATCTTTTCTTAACTTACTTAGCTTTAGTACACTTTAATTTGTTTTCATGCTGTCTTCTTATGTCTTCTTTTCAGGAGTATCTGTATAGATTGTAGATTGCCTAATTTTTCGCCCCCCTGCTTATTAATTGTCTTGGAAGTTATTGACCCAATTGATCATTGTCTTGGAAATGCTTTTGGTAGTTGTCCTATATATCCCAACAGGGAACAGTGGTTCAATCATTTTTTTTCTGCTGATGTTCTTAACGAAGAGCCCGCTTTTACATCTTCATAGGCTAGTTTATATGTTGATAAGTCAGTCCGATCTCTTGTAGCCTTCTTTTATTGCACCCTTGGCATCTAAGAAAAAAAAAATTAAATTAATATACTGTTTGAAACGTACCACAAAAATATTTTGTCTGTAACTAACATCCTCTAGGTATAAAATGGTACACAGTAAGAATGATAATAAATTTAAATAAAAACTAATCATACCTCCATATTCTACAAACTTCAATTAAAACTATACAATACTCTTAATAATGTAACTGTAAATAAAACCATAATAATTACAAAAATGTAACAAATAAAATACTTTTCCTTCAAAAAACACTATGGGACCTCCTGCACCCCCTCCCACCCTGCAAAGCGCCTTCCTTCGCCGTGCGAGCGGGCCACCGGTACCCGATCTTTGTTTTCGGCGGCCCGCCCGGCGGTTTAGCTTCGCTGATTCCTCTCGAGTCAATGCCCCGACGGCGAAAGCTGTCCTCACGCGGTGGCCTCACTTCGGGTGACCGCACTAGTCCCCGATCCAATTACCCGATGCCTCGGCTAAGGCGGCATCAGTTGCAGATATTTGCGCCTGCGCCGCCCAGGGCGCCGGCGGCGGCCCGAGTCGAGGGAATACTCCCGGAATCGTTCCACAACCTCCTTCGGCAGACGGCAACCACGTCCCAGTTCCTGACGCTGCCGACCATCTCTTTCATGACAGCTGGCAGCGTCAGGTGGCACCAATGGCAGCGACGAGTTTACAGCACTGCCGAGACCAACTCGTACAGAACTCGAGCGTATGCGCCGTGTCCTCATCACTGCCGCACTGTTGGTAGGACGGTGTCAACTCCCTCCTTGCGACCGTGTGCAGGTACTTGCCGAAGCAACCGTGCCCCGACAAGACCTGCACCAGTCAGAAAGAGAGGACTCCGTGCCGCCGCTCCATCCATTCTATCAGTATGGGCTGGAGGGCCTCAACGGTAACAACACCGTGTCTAGGCTTCTCCAGCCGCGTAACCCAACGGGCAATGACCTCCCGGCTGGCGTCCTCGCGCCAGGTGGCTATCTCGCTGAGCGACCCTCGTCGCGTACAAAAGAACCACTCCACCGGTAGAGATCGGAGAGCATCTCTGCCTCCATATCCCACGGGGGTGTTCCGGCCATTGCACATGCCGCCTCGGTCGACACTATGCGGTATCCGCAGATGGCTCTGACTGCCATGGCTCCCTGTGGTTGCCCCAAAAAAGCCCTGATCTAGACGGTCAAAGTCCTCGTCCACACGGGTGTGCCGTACATGGCCACAGAGTGGATTACTCCCGCATACAGCCGTCAGCCTTCGAAGCTGGATCCGCCCACGTTCGGCATAAGCCGCGATAGGGCGGACGCCACGCTGACCAGCCAGGGATCAAGTCTGCGGAAATGTTCCCGAAACCACCAACGCCCGTCGAGCACCAGGTCCAAATACTTCATATGGGCCTGGATACTGATGTGGATGAAGTTGATGACTATCGAAGCGTCGATAGGCGACTTTATGCGGAGCCCATGGAACAAAAGGGCCTCCGACTTATTTAAGGCCACCCTGAGCCCCAGCGCCTCGATCCGCCTGACCATCTCCTCGGTGCCGAGAGTGGTCAGGCTCGTCGGGTCTTCGAGTGTCCTGCTCCGGGCTGTGACGAGCGTGTCGTGAGCATATCAAGCCCAGCCCGGGGGGAGACTCCCTCTCAACGGCCAGTCGTAACCGATGTCCCACAGAGTCGGGCGCAGAACCGACCCCTGTGGTACACTGGACGTCATGGGCGTCGCGTCGACTCGCGCAGAGGACACTGCGCCTCTCCAAATAGTTTGCCACCAGCCGCCTCAGATAGAAGGGCACCCCATTGAATCGGAGCTGTCGGCACTCCCGGAGTGCTGTTTTTCTTTTTTTTGAGAAGTTGTTTTTGTAGTATTTGTACGTAACGGTACAATCCAAGCACAATGACTTTTAAACAGTTGACATTTTTCTTATATGATTATATGATTTAATCGATTAAAAGTTAAAAGTGTTTGTAGTGGTATCAGCTGTATCTTATGATGAATAGAAATTAACATTATAATGCCACACACATTTGGGTTTGTTCGCCAACTGTAGGCATATTTTCTTTGCTAGGTTCAAAAATGTATTTTAATTAGAGCGAAATAGAAATCGTGTATACGCTCTTTTCATTTATTTAAAAAAAAAAACAAAAAATATATTACTGCCTAGCTCCTATTTGATATAGCGCTGTATTTGGTATTATTAGGTAAATGTATTTTCAACTTTAACTTAAGGGTCGAAATTAAACGATAAATATGAGTTTTAATTGAGTATAAAGCATTGATATTTTTTCCTGGTAATATTTTTCTCGTAAATAATATTCAACCTATTTCAAATGATGATGATGATGTATTGATATTTTTTCCTGGTAATATTTTTCTCATAAATAATATTCAACCTCTTACAAACCTACAAAACCTCATTTATGCTATTCTAATTTTATTAACCTCATTCAAATATGAATAGCGTAGCAGTATTTAGTCCAAGTTGATAAACCGCATAAATATAAATAATGCAACATTAAAAACTAAACGCTTCGCCTAAGAAAACAACAAACAAAAAAATTGTTTACCCATTCTAATTCACATTAAAATCATAAAGTGTGAGACGCGTCGTATAAATAATTTTAACGTAAAATTATAAAAAGTTTTGTAATGAAAACATATATTTTTACAGACAAAGATTTGGATTTTCCCCGAAGGAACAAGAAACAAAGATTGGACTAAACTGCTGCCATTTAAAAAAGGCGCGTTCACTACTGCAGTGGCGGCACAAGTGCCTATCATACCTGTTGTATTCTCACCATACTATTTCATAAATAATAAAAAATATATTTTCAGAAATGGTAAGTGTAAATTTCTTAGTAAAAATTCCATAAGTGATATATTTAGCGATAGCCGAGTGAGAGACAAATAGACTGCTATATAATTGTTTCGGATTCCAGTTCCATGGCGCACATCTATGACTTGCTTGCGTTATTTTCTTATTAAATAGTAAAGAAAATAATGAACCTACCAGAAACTCATTGCCCATTGGATAGTTGGCTGGAGAGGTTTCAGTTCGGTGCTTGAACAGCGGTACAAAGCTGCTAATAGAATTATGGCCCCGGTACACAGACACAGAATGCAGATACTGTAGGGCCTTAGAAAAGATCAAACTAGTCAATCTTAACTAGATCATTATTACGCCCAAAAAAGGCGCAGCAATAGAGACTTACACCCCACGCATAAAAGTCTATTTACGATTCTGCCATGAAGGCCCACCAGTCGTTACTGGTGGAGTGGATGAGGTGACAGCACAGGGTGCTGTCTTGCCCACTGGAGCAGTTCTTGTCAGGGTATGGTTGCTTTGGCAAGTACCTGTATCATGGTCGCGAGGAGCCTCTAAACTCACTACAATCATCGATACCGCCTTTTCATTGTCGGTCGTCATTAAAGCTATGGTCGCAACATGAGGAACCGGGATAGGGCTGCCACCCTCTGTGAGGCTATTGTTACGCAGAAGGCAGCAGCGAAGTAGTTCAGAAAAGAACATTCATGCTAACCTGCTCTGCCAATGGAACGGTGCGCACTACAAATACCTGAGCGTAATACCGCCTTAGCCGAAGCCAGCTGGTGACACCAAACGTAAGTCCACCACCCATTGGGAGATCTCGAAGTCAGGCAATTGGTATCGGTTGCCCTTTCATTTGGAATTAAGAAGTAGTATGGTAGGTTATGATAAAACGCCGGATGAGAGGGTGGCCAGACCACATCTTGCCAAAAAGAAAGATATTTTCGATTTCGAATCCAGCTTGAGAGGAGATTTTATTATGTTAATTACGAAATAAATTATAACCAAGATCTCTCTCAATGTAAACAAGATCATTTTAATCCTAGTTTTATACTGATCTTGCCCAGGCTAATTCTTATGTTACGGCTAGAATTAATATAACTTTTGAACTCGATGCGCATGCGTGAAGAACGCTTATGACGCATTTGATACATATCTCTTCCATTAGAAACGATTCCCTCCGGCTTTAATTTTAAAACGAATAGATGCCATTATTTACGAGTTAACTAAGAAAACATGTGACAAGGAGGGTTACCAATATGCTTGTGGATGGGCGTAAGAATCGTGGGAGACCCAAAAAAAGATGGATGGATTGTATAAACGAGGATATGTGTATGAAAGTTGTGAGTGCAGATATGACGGCTGATAGAAGATTGTGGAAGGCAAGAACATGTTGTGCCGACCCCACTTAGCGTGGGATGAGGGCAGGCAAATGATGATGATTTACGGGTTAACTAAAAATCTCAATTTTTTTTAGGTATAAATATTAATTTAACAAAAATAATTACCTAATGCACTTATCTAAATATGCATATATATTAGGTATTGAATTATAATGTTATAAATTCTAATACTGATGAATCACGACGTCTCAAGGTCCTACAGACTTGGAATTAGGTTGATAACTTTCATATAGGATGTAATAATTACCGAAGGAATTTTTTAATTTTCTACTTCTAACCAGCCATATATTATGAAACTATATACACTTTGTATACACTTTGTATACACTTTGTATACACTTTGTATCATGAGCTCATTCGTTAAAAAATGGCAGATATTTGGGCTCCTGTTTAAAGGAGATTGTAATATATATGTAAATTCACATTTTATGATCATGCATGCAATTATATGTGTATTAATTATATTGTTTCGCTTCATACATAATTTCATTATTCATGCATGTTTGACTAAGAATAACGTGTAAACCAAAGCATAAACAACTTCTATTAAAAGTTTATTTGAACAAAATATAGAAACCAATAAGTTGTATAAAAAAGTAATAACTTCTCTACGCACGACTGGGAACTGAATGCTTTGAAACGGAAATTCGTTTCAACGGAAATTCGTTTCAACGGAAATTCGTTTCAACGGAAATTCGTTTCAACGGAAATTCGTTTCAACGAAAATTCGTTTCAACGGAAATTCGTTTCAACGGAAATGCGTTTCAACGGAAATGACGAGCAGAAAATCCAGCAGTCAAGTGCATACTGTCGCGAGAGATTCGTACCGGCTTATCAAAATATATCGTGAATGGATTCTTTATAGAGATGGATGTATTTTGGTGGATAGGTGGGTGTATGGATGGGTGGATGTGTGGATGGATATATGGACGGAAGAACAGATGGACAGACGTTTTCATAGATCCGCTTTATTGAAATAATGATTTAAAAGTATATACACATACATACATACATACATAGCCTCACGCCTGTTTCCCAGAGGGGTAGGCAGAGACTACGGATTGCCACAAACCACGGTCCTGACATACCTCCATCGCTTCATTCACGCTCATCACAGTCTTCACGCATGCTCTATGATTACGCGTACTCTTAATCTGACCTTCCACTAACACATCTTCAATTTGATCCAGGAAAGTACGACGTGGTCTTCCCCTTGTAGTCGTCCCACTCACACTCGCTTTGTATACTTGTTTAGTCAACCTATCTTCACTCATTCTTTCCACAAACCACCTCAGCATACCCTTTTTTATTTATCTTTATCACTACTTCTTCATTCATACCACAGCGCTCTCTTATAACACTATTCCTAATTTTATCTTTCATACTTACACCACCCATACTACGAAGAGCTCTCATCTCTACAGCATTTATTCTACTTTCATATCTTCCCTGCCAAATCCAACTTTCACTGTCATACATGAGAGTGGGCACTAATACTCCCTTATGTACAGCTAGGCGTGCCTTTTTAGATACATTCCTACTCTTCATAAAAGCGTACAGAGCCCCATTCACTTTATTACCAGCATTCACTCTTCTTTCAACATCATCATTATTTTTACCATCACTAGTAAATAGTACTCCCACGTATACAAATTCTTTCACCTGTTCCAATCCCTCACCATTTATAAAAATATTACATTCCGTCATACATTTATCCTTTTCAAAGACCATTACTTTCGTCTTACTTACATTTATTTTCATACCTTTTCTTTCAAAAGCATCATGCATAGTAGTTACCATCACCTGTAAGTCTTCAGCCGACGATGCAAGTAAAACCTGATCATCGGCATAAAAAAGACATTTGACGAATAACTCATTCATTCTTAAACTACATTCATTATTTTTCAAATCTTGCAAACAGCTATCCATAAATAGGTTAAATAGCCACGGTGACGCTACACATCCCTGTCTAACACCTTTATCAATGTTAAACCATTCAGTGTAGGACCCGTTTATCCTTACGCAGGCTCTGGAACCCTTATAGATGGATTTCAGCGCCTGAATAAGATGGCCATTTACCCCATACATAGATAGTACCGACCACAGTTCATTCCTCCTCACTTTGCCATAAGCCTTCTCCAAATCAATGAAAGCGCAAAAGACTTTCTGACCTTTAGCCAAAAATTTTTGCGCCATGCATCGTAAAGAGAACACTTGATCCGTGCAACCCATACTCTTTCGAAAACCCGCTTGTGCATCCTATATTTTCTTTTCGGTCACTTTTACTACTCTTTCAATCAACACTTTCGCATACAGTTTGCCGACAATGCTAAGGAGGCTAATGCCCCTGTAGTTTCTACAATCTTGCCGTGAACCTTTACCTTTGTAGAGAGGTACGATTACCGCCTGACACCAGTCTATAGGTACTCGGCCATTAGTCCAGCAAAGATTGAAGAGCTGGTATAGGATGTTAGTTGTAATATCTTCTCCAGCTGTCAGCATTTCAACTGTAATCCTGTCGTATCCTGCAGACTTACCCGCTCTCATACCTTTCAATGCATTTGTAATTTCTATCATACTTATGCATTCTCCTTCCTCGAGATCTCTTTCATTCACAAATGATAATTTTTGTGGCTCTTCTCTTTCAAATAAGCTTTCAAAGTATTCCTTCCATCGCTCTAGTATACATTCTTCTCCATACACTGTCCTTCCACATTTATCGCTGATCGAGACTAGCTCTGAATCTTGCGCTTTGCCTCGAGCCGATCTTATGGACTTCCAGAAAATCTTCGAATTAGTTTGAAAATCCTTCGACAATCTTCTATCGTACTCGTCTTTTTGATCTTCTTTCTTTCTTCGAACAATTTCTTTCACTTCTTTTTTCTTCCTCTTATATTCTTCTTTGGCTATATACACATAAATATCTTTAAAACTTAATAACACGATTTATGAGACACTCTTGCACGAGCATGTTGCGATACATACTATCATTTGACTGCTGGTAAATTGGATATTCCATATTCGTAACTTAATAATAAGTGTATCGTATATATTTTACTCTTATAATAATTTCAATTCATCTCAGCTCATTTATGTCCCACTATTGGGCTCGGGCCTCCTCCATAATGGGAGGGAAATTGACCTACTATACCACGTCAGACGTGTTAGTGTAGGGTTTTGTTTCGAGTTTTCCTTCTTTTGCATAGGGTATTATATGCGTTTTATATCTCTTATAATCACCCACGGGTAAAATAGGATTTTTACTACGTCACCACACTGACAATGATTTCAATAGAACATTTTGAATTCCTATGTGACTTATTTATTTTTAATTAATCATCAAAGGTTATTTTGTTTTTAATTTGACTATGTCTTTATACCTTTTTACATACAGTAAACAATTCCTCTCTTTCATTCACAGGTCACATCGTAATTCAGTGCTTAGAACCCATCCCTACAGAAGGACGTACCATGGATGATGTACCTGATCTGATGAAAGAAGCCCATGATAAAATGACGGTCGCTTATAAAGAATTAGTTAAGGAGGTTGTCAATGCGTTACCCTCGGATTATCCTCTCGCTCACTCAAGATAGATGTTGTGATTTTATCTTACACCTATTTTAAAATTAGGGTAATGATTAATATCCGTCTATCCAAGAAACTTTTTGCCGTTCAATGCACTATAGTAGATATTTAATATTAGAATTAAGTAAAATTACTTGTTATTGTTAAAAATAAAATTGAATCGTTTTTGATTTTCAATTACATTAATAATTTCATTGCCCTTGTTGTATATTATTATTTTTTTTAAATGTAATCCGACCATAATAAGGATTTGACACAATAAGACGCATAACAAACCTGCAAGTGTTGAGAAACAAAGATTCGGTAACTTCTAGTAACAGATGAAACACGTATAGCCTTACACGCAGAAGCTTGTAAAAAACCCAGCGTCCATGCGCCTCAGAAAATACTATTAACAAAAGTAATATTAAAATTAAAAACAAAAACAATAGTTAGTAAGAAATTTAAAGTATATAGTGAACATTTAGAAAATGGATAGAAGTTTTATAACCAATTTATTATTAAAAATAAATCAATAAATTATATGCTTTTCGTCTTCTGCACTGTGTTCTGTGTGTTAGCCAATAGTTCTTCTATCTTAGCTGCCTAATCTATTAGTGATAGCAACGTATCCTATAGCAGATTAGATATAGAAACGTTGACAGAATGAATTTATTTATTATGCATAACTCTTAAAATTTAAACAGAAATTAATTGAACCATAGTACTTTTATAATTTAAAAATAAATGATTTGGAATGTTAATAATAATAATTTTATGGTAACTATTAATAAAATTAGTAGTGGTAAAGTTACACTGTTGACAGTTTTCTCTCCACAGTCACGGGCCGGTTCGTCCAATGTAGACACTCGCAGGAAATCGACGTCTGATCAGTGGCAAAGTGCTGTTGCGCTTCGTTCAGTAAGCGAGATAGCCGGAATCCCAACTTTCTGGGTGGGTTTCGATTGGTAGTGGGTCTATGAGCAGTAGTACCACTTACCAACACCGTGTACTGCTTGCTCATTTACCACCATAAGCAATTAAAATAAAATAGACAAATACAAAAGTAAAAAGCAAACTTTCAAACATGGAATAAACTGTAGCGATATTCCGTTGTATATCTATGATGATAATTATATATTGTCATAATAATCAATGTATTTATATCAATTTAATAATGATGTAAAAAGTCACCAGCACATGACTATTTCTAATGTTTACGCTAGTATTACACATACTAAATAAAACTTTATTTAAGCATTTAATTTAAATTTTGCAGACATAAACTTCAAATGGCTGTACAATATAGGTTAGAAATTATTACAATAAATTTATAAGACAACAATTCATTAATTCTAAAATAATTACTATAAGCAATTACTTAGCCAAAAATTATTTCTATATTCCCAATTATATTAATCAGTCAATATCAATGTATCTATAAGGGACACTATTCACGAAGGTAAAAACATCAGACAGAATTTTCTAGTACCTATAGGTATTACTCTCTCTCCAGTACGCTACTATATATCTGTATATTCTCTATGGACAGAATCTAATTTATTGAGTCTTATCATCACGAATTATAGATACAAGGAGTCCGAACGGTATATGCTTTTCCATAGTATTCATGGAACCACTGCCTGCGCTAGAGTTATTACACGTAAACATGTGTTGGCTCGCGAATGTTGAACTTAATTAATTTAAATATAAAATTCCAGAGCTGTCAATAGCAACAAAACATTTCAGAGCTGTTAATAGCAACAAAACTTCCCCCGTAAGGATTTAAACGAGTACTTCTTGAAAAGTGGCGCGCTCTACCGGCAAAAATTCTGTCCCCTAAATTGAGACCATTTGTTCAACATTACGTTCGAACTCCTTGTATCTATACTTCGTGCTTATCATCTACAAATCTGAACGATAGACTTTTGTTTCATATTCTTGGCGACACAGTCAGTAAATTATTAATACTAATCTTCACTCAAAAATCGTGCTAGGCACATCACGATCGACAATCGTGTCTCTGACTCACGTTTATTTAAGATTGCATAAATTCATCTAAAAATATATCTTTGTTAATTAGACTATTGACACCTGCAAGCTTAGTGAAATTCTAGCGAGTGAAAGAGACTCAAATCTAGTATTAAAAATAGCATTAGGTATAGCCAAGTATATAAAATCAAAAATGATAAAATCAAAAACCTTTTTATTTTTATTCATAGATAGTCTCGTGCCTTTATTGACTCTGAAGGGGATTACAGTTTCAAACTTCGTGCATTCGGCTGAGAATTTTCTGAGAAAATACACATAGAAACAATGCATTTTTATCCGACCCGGGATTAGAATCTGTGATCTTACGATCGCAAAAGTATATTCGTACTATTGAATCAACGAGGCAGAATTTTACTGTTGTACGAGTAAATCTTTTATTGCGGTAGTACTTCCATCCATCCATCAGCCCTTAAACGTCCTCTGTTGGACATAGGTCTCCCTACGAGAATGCCACTCGAAATGGTCCTGTGCCACCTACATCCAACGGTTTCCTGCGACCTTTATAATGTCGTCAGTCCACCTAGTGGGGATCGTCCTACGCTGCGTCGTCCGATTCGTGGTCGCTACTCGATAACTTTTCTTCGCTAACGGTTGCCGGTTCGACGAGCGATGTGGCTTGCCCATTGCCACTTAAACGTGCTAATTCTTCGGGCTATGTCGGCTAAACCCGTTCTTATACAGATATCAGTATTCTGGCTTTTATCGCATAGAGAAATACCGAGCATTGCCCTCTCCATAGTAGGCTGATGCGATTTTGAGCCTTTTTATGAGACTGACAGGCGCTAGTACTAATTAATAAATATATAATAAAGAACTAACAAGATGAGAAGCATTCATTAGTAGGTACAAACAGTTGTGTGTAAAAATATAATTCTCAGGATAAGGACAATTTATAGTAGGTAAGTAGTTTCAAGTGGGTTATGGCTAAGCTTTATGAGCAATGCCAGAAGTCTGAATACAACCCTCCTTAGAAATGTAAATCATTGACTATACGACATTAGGTGAAATTAGTAAAGTTAGCTTTTACGAGACTCATGAGTCAACCCTCTTTGAACTGGTACTAGGTACCTATTCGTGATTACTACAACACGGCTATTAATACAAGGACACCATAAAATGTTTTTACGCTTACATGTATTAGATTATTTCTGGTCTTTACGCGACTATCAAACTACGTAAAATTGTTCATCATCTCAGCTCATACGTCCCACTGGGCTCAAGCCTCCTCTACACTAAGAGAGAAAATGTGGTAGGTACCACACCAAGCTGATCAGACGGGTTAATCATCATCATCTCATCATCATCTCAGTCCATATATGTCCCACTGTTGTTGTTGTTGAGTATAGCAGGCTATACTATGCTGGTCAGACGTGTTGGTATAGGGTTTTGTTTCGAGATTTCTATCTCTTGCATAGCTGTTATATGCGTCTTATATCCCTTAGTCGACTCTTACAATCACCCATGGATGAGATAAGGGATATTGAATTGCATTCTTACTCTGTCACCACACGAATAATAAAGGTAATGTTGTTCGTGAAATGCTAATCCATAAAACAATTCTTCTTCATATATATTAGACGTTTCTTAAATATATTTTCTTGAGGCAAAAAGTGAACTCTATTTTAAAGGTTTTGAGCGAGGAGATAGCTATTGATAGCAAATTTTATTAACTTTTAATTAAATTCAATTAATGAAACTTCTTATCAATAAATTGTTGACTGGTTTCTTATTGTAGCAGTTCGTATTATTTTATTACTTTAACATTTTATAGTCATCTCACGATTCATTATAAGCTATCTCCGCCGTATTTGGTACAATTAAGTATTCTTTGCTCGTCCCTACGCTTTAAAAAGAAACAATGACTTTAATTTTTAGCGCAAGGTCTTCCATATACATTAACTTGGACTTTATTCAGTCATAATTTCGTTACATATCAGAAAAGTCACATATCCTGCATAATATTCATAAGGTGTTATTTTTACAACATGAAGACTTTCAATATATTATTGAGCGATAGATACTAAAACAAATTGATACCTCAATAATAAGTTATGATAAGTATGTCGTATTATTTTATTAATTTTCAATAAACTTACCTACTAAACATAATTATCATAACATTACTTGTAATATCATGCCTTAAATAAAATTCTTTCATTATGTGGAGACATACGGTAAGTTCTATACCCGTAGTTTTATTCCCGTATTCCTGAAGGTAACCACACGCGTAGTGACACTAGTACAAATAAGTATATGTTATTTGGGAAGTTATATTTTTTATTGCTTATGGTGGCAAATGAGCCCATCCGGTCCGCCAAGGACACGAGTTGACAGGAGATGCTGGACTGTCTCGACCGTGACCCCTGGGGTCGCCCGTATCGCGCGTCGCTGAACAAGCTTCGCGCGCAAGCCCACGTCGTCGACCGTTGGGTTACACGGCTGGAGAGGCCTAGACACGGTGTTGTTACCATTGAGGCCCTCCGGCCCGTACTGATGGAGTGGATGGAGCGGCGGCAAGGAGTCCTCTCCTTCCGGCTGGTGCAGGTATTCTCGGGGCACGGTTGCTTCGGCTTGTACCTGCACACGGTCGCGGGGAGGGAGTGCCACAGCGTTGCCACTGCCACCATTGCAGTAGTGAAGAGGACACGGCGCAACATACGCTTGAGGTATGTCCGAGCTGGGACGGGCAGCGCCGTGACCTCGTCGCTGTTATCGGTGCCTGACGCTGCCTGCTGTCGCGAAAGCGATGGTCAACAGCGTCAGGAACTGGGACGCGGTCGCCGCCTTCTACGAGGCTGTCATCTCGCAGAAGGAGGCGGCGGAACGAGTCCGGGAGAATTCCTGTGACCCGTGCCACCGTCAGCGGCCGGGGCGGCGCAGGCGTGAATATCTGCGCCTGATGCCGCCCTAACCGAGGCTTCGGGTGATCGAACCGGGGAATTGTCCGGTCACCCAACGTGATGCTACCGCGTGAGGGCGACGCTTCGACGGCGAAAGCTGTCGGGGCTTCGGCATGAGAGGAACCCGCGAGGGTAAACCGCCGGGCGGGCCACCGAAGACAAAGATCCGATACCGGTGGCCCGCTCGCACGGCGAAGAGAGGTCCTTGCAGGGTGGGTCCATGGGGTTGCGCGCCGTCTCTTCTGTCCCCCGGACCAATTTGTCAGGGTGCGACCACATCCATGATCCACCTTGCGGGAGGAAAAAAAATTATGTCAAATGAGCAAGCAGCACATAGTAAGTGTCACTGCCGCCCGTGGATCTTGGCAATACCAAGGATATAGCTAGGCCGCCTAAATTACAAAGCCCAAAACCACCCAATTGAGGTTCCGGCTCTCTCGCTCACCGAACGAAGCGCAACAGCACATTGCTATTGCTCAGACGTTGATCTTCTGCGAGAGTGTGGTACTAACCCAGACATTCGTCCCCCGACTGTAGACAGAAAACTGTCAACAGCGTAGTCCTACCACTAAAACGGTCTGCTCAAGTTCGCTTGTACAAACCTAATTTCTGTCAAAGTGAGTGCAGTTCACAGCGCTGCATCAGAGACAGTTCACAGCGCTGCTTTGCCCTGACCACACAGACTTCGAGCATGTGCTACAGTGTCCCGTTGCAGTCGCATTGGTGGCAGGATGGTGTGCTATCCTTTCTCACAACCGTGTGCAGTTACTTGCCGAAGCAACCATGCCTCGTCAAGACTTACAGCAGTCGGAAGAAAAGGACCCCGTGCTGCCGACCCAACCAGTCCATCAGCACCAGCCGGAAGGCCTCGACGGTCTGAACGCCGACCTAAGGCGTCACCAGCCGGATTGCCCCTGGCCATCGTCGCTGACACGCGCCGGTAGATCGGAACGTATATGGCTATCCTAAAGTTAACGACATTCACCTACGCTAATTTCAATCAATGATATAAACGATTGTTACATACATATCATCATCATCATCACAGCCCATAAATGTCCCACTGTTGGGCTCGGGTCTCGTCCGTAATGGGAGGGAATTTAACCTACTATACCGCGCTGGTCAGACGTGTTGGTATAGGGTTTTGTTTCGAGTTTTCCTTCTCTCGCATAGATGTTATACGCGTTTTATATCCCTTAGTCGTCTCGTACGATCACCCACGGGTAAGATATGTGGTGAACAATATTCTTACTCCGTCACCACACGAAGAATAAATTATGTTATACATACATATGTATAACAATTTATTTACATTAATCAATATTTATTTTTGTTTAAATGACTAAAGCGTAACATAATACCTGCTACCTGCATAAAATAATATTTTCAAAATACATGCTCATAAAAAAATGTTCTTCACACAACCGAACAGAGCAGTATAAATATGAAAATGCTAAAAATATCAACAAACCTCCATAAATAAAATCGGTCCTCACACTAACTTCTGTAGTGGGGTAGCTATTCCTACAACACCTGACTTGAATAAGTTTTAGAGCAATAGATGACGAAAAAAACTTATACCGTTTTTTTCCTTTTTCTTAAGTAACCATATTTTGATTCTTGTCAACGCTCTCACTGATTTTCTGTGAAACAACTTCTCATCCGGATCAAAATCGATAGGTATATTTTAAGAAATTGTGAACATAATATTTTTGTTAGCTTTACTTTATATATAGTAACAAAGTAAGGATATAATTTATCACCGCTTTTTACTTTCGAGCAATTGTAGTACAAGTCAAATATAAGGAATATAAGCAATGATCATTTGCAGCGAGTTTACGGCATTGCTCTATTCAGGTCAGACAAACTTCGACCGTATACTATACCTTGTTCTCGCTACAATTACAATGGTCGCATGCTGCGACCGAAGCCGTTACCAAAGCAACTACTACAATTCAATGCCCGGCTCTTATCCACTTGCCAAAGCCGAAGTATACATGCCCTCAATTAGTTATCTTCTATCCTTATGTCTCCTTATTCTCATATTATGTCTATATATTATTTCATTTTATTTGCTGTTAGTGGTAGGACCACGCTATTGACAGTTTTCTGTCTATAGCCGCGGGTCGATCCGCCCAGAGTAATAGGTACCACACTCTCGCAAAAGATCGATGTCTGAGTAATAGCAAGTGCTATTGCGCTTCGTACGGTGAGCGAGAGCCAACTAGGTGGATTTGGGGTTTTCATTGGTAGACAGCGGCATAGCCGTGCCCCTAGTACTGCAAAGGTCTATGGGCGGCAGTAACACTTACCGTCAGGTGTGCTGCTTGCTCGTCTGCCACCATAAGCCATTTCTCCTAACAATTTACTTCATTTTTGTCACCCTTTTTTTTTTTTTATTGGTGGGCTATGGATGCGTCTCGCCCCGCCGAATCGGTCCGGGGTGACGGAAAGGCGGCGCGTGACCCCATAGACCCACCGTAAAACCTTCTCTCTTCGCCGTGCGAGCGGGCCACCGGTACCAGATTTTTGACTTCGGTGGCCCGCCCGGCGGTTTACCCTCGCGGGTTCCTCTCGTCGACGCCCCGACAGATTTCGCCGTCGGGGCGTCGCCCTCACGCGGTGGCCTCACGTCGGGTGACCTGACAATTCCCCGGTCCGATCACCCGAGGCCTCAATTAGGGCGGCATCAGGCGCAAGTATTCGCACCTGCGCCGCCCCGGCCGCTGACGGCGGCCCGGGTCGCGGGAATCCTCCCGGACTCGTTCCGCCGCCTCCTTCTGCGAGATGACAGCCTCGCAGAAGGCGGCGACCGCGTCCCAGTTCCTGACGCTGTCGACCATCGCCCTCGCGACAGCCGGCAGCGTCAGGTCGGCACCGATAACAGCGACGAGGTCACGGCGATGCCGGTCAAAGCCCGGACACACCTCCAGCGTGTGTTGCGCCGTATCCTCGTCACTGCTGCAATGGTGGCAGGCCAGAGTCCACTCCCTATACGCGGCTGTGTGCAGGTACAAGCCGAAGCATCCGTGCCCCGACAACACCTGCACCAGTCGAAAGGAGAGGACTCCGTGCCGCCGCTCCATCCATTCCATCAGTACGGGCCGGAGAGCCTCGACGGTGACGACACCGTGTCTAGGCCTCTCCAGCCGCGTAGCCTAACGGGCGATGACGTCTCGGCGGGCGTCCTCGCGCCAGGTGGCTATCTCGCTCAGCGATGGGGAGCCACCTTCGTCGCGCAGTGAGGTCACCCGCTGGTAGAGGTCTGAGAGCATCTCCGCCTCTAGGTCCCACGGGGGTGTCCCGGCCAGTAGGCATGCCGCCTCGGTCAATACCGTGCGGTACCCGCGAATGGCTCTGACCACCATGACTCTCTGGGGTCTCCACAGAACAGCCCTGAGCTGGGAGTTCAGAGCCCTCGCCCACACGGGTGCGCCGTACATGGCCATCGAACGGATCACCCCCGCATACAGCCGTCGGCCCTCGAAGCTGGGTCCGCCCACGTTTGGCATGAGCCGCGAAAGAGCGGACGCCGCGCCGACCAGCCGGGGAGCAATTCGGCGAAAATGCTCCCGGAACCACCATCGCCCGTCGAGCACCAGACCCAAGTACTTCATATGGGCCTGGATGCTGATGTGGACGGAGTTGGCGACTAGCGAGGCGCCGATTGGCGGCCTTACGCGTGGCCCATGGAATAATAGGGCCTCCGTCTTATTTAGGGCCACCCTGAGCCCCAGCGCCTCGATTCGCCCGACCATCTCCTCGGTGCCGAGAGTGGCCAGGCTCGCCACCTCTTCGAGTATCCTGCCCCGGGCTGTGACGAGCGTATCGTCAGCGTAGCATATCACGCTCAGCCCAGAGGGGAGACTCCCTCTCAACGCCCAGTCGTACCCGATGTCCCACAGAGTCGGCCCCAGAACCGACCCCTGTGGAACGCCGCACGACATGGACGTCCGCACAATGTCCCCTGCGGGACTCGCGCAGAGGACACTGCGCCCCTCCAAATAGTCCGCCACCAGCCGCCTCAGGTACAAGGGCACCCCATGAAATTGGAGCGCCTCCCTGATGCAGCTGAATGGCAGACTATTGAATGCGTTGGCGATGTCCAGCGACACCGCCAACAGCACTCCCCCGCCGGTCATTTTTGTCACCCTTTGGAGTGTTGTAAAGTAGTTTTTAAGTAGATAATATTTGGTAAATCATGAAATTAATGCAGTTAACGGCTATACCCACGCGTTGGACTCGATTATGTCCAACCGGATTTCGAGTATATTCGATGCTCGTCATCAGTTATGTCGATGACATTTTCGCTGTGGTGGACAGGACTTACCTACCTCAATTGACGGATCACTTAAACAATTTAAATCACAGAATCAGTATTACCGAATTCTTGGAATAATACCGCCATTCTTGGATGTACGTGTCATCCGTGAGGCAGATGGTAGTCGAAGCCACACTAACTACCGAAAACCTACACAAACGGATCGCTATCTTCATGCCAGTTTACACTATCGTCCTGCACACTTGTCCTCAGTACCAAGATCATTAATTAACCGAGCTCTTCGGATATGTGACCCACAATATGCCAAAACAAAACTCGAGCACGTAAGAGAGATACTAGAGACCAACGGGTATAATTGGCGACATTGCTGTCGTTGGGTCAAGTCTAGTGAAAGTAAGCGACTAGCGAGAGTTGAACATTCATCGATCTACCTACCGTTCCTAAAGTGAATAACCGACAAAATCCGGAATCTCTTGCGACGAAAATATGACATACGAACGTTCTGCCGCGCACTTGGTCAAGTATGGCAAATGCTACGTTCACCCAAAGACAAGGACCTCCTGAGAGTACCAGGAGCCTATCGAGTAGGTACCTTGTGATTGTGGCAAGAGCTACGTGTGAAAAACTAGGCGCAGCGTCACCATCACCAGACTAACCGAACACATTAGGAGTATTAATAACATCCATCAGCCCGTAAACGTCCACTGTTGGAAATAGGCCTCCCCACGAGAATGCCATTCGCAACGGTCCGGCAGGTGCCACCTGCATCGAACGGTTGCCTGCGACCTTGGTAATGTCATTAGTCCACTTAGTGGGTGGTCGTCCTACGCTGCGTCGTCCGATTCGTGGTCGCCACTCGAGAACCTATTAAGAACATGGATCCCACTAAATCAGCCATAGCAGAGTACGCCAGTTTCTTGTACACGACACTCTACATTCGGTTTGACAAAGCTTCCGTATTAGCCGCAGAAAAGTTTTTATAGCTCGCAAAATATCTGAAGCCATAGAAATCAACCGACATCGTACGTTCAATAGAGACTGTAGGTGGACGCTCTCATCAGCATGGATACCGGTACTTAGTACTACCTCGACTTGCAAGGTTGTATCTGGATTAGAGAGCAACTTGATCAACGTGCTATGTGATGGTGATGGCACGCGGAATCAGATTACAATAATACCATCAAGTAGCCTCAAATACGATCGGGACTCGTCGGACAATTCCTCTAACTACGCTCAAAAAGCAAGCACCGTACAGTTGAGTAGCTGTGTCGCGCCGGCCCGCACGTTGTGCTGGCCGCAGTATACGTCGGAGACTCGCAGACACGGCTGCGTACTCGTCCTGTTGATGAGCATCGAATATGCTCTAAACCCGGGTCGACATCATCATCTCAGCTCATTGATGTCCCACTGTTGGAAATGGGAAGGCAACTTGACCTACTATACCACGCTGGTCAGACGTGTTGGTATAGGGTTTTGTTTCGAGTTTTCCTTCTTCTGCATAGATGATATATGCGCTTCATGTCCCTTAATTGTCTCTTACGATATAACCCACGGTTAAGATAAATGGTAGTGAATTGTATTCTTGCTCTGTTACCACATGGATGCGTCGACATAATGGACTTTAACTCGTAAGTATTACTGTCAAATACATTTGTCTACTTAGCCTTCCTTCTTCAAAAAGTCTAGCAGTTTTTGGCCCCGTTAGTTTCTCTGTCGAAATCCATATTGTCTCACTTTCGGCTTATCGCGTGTCCTTTCGCCTAATTTCGCGTTGAAGTCTATCACCATCGTCTATGTATGTATAGACGATGGTGTGGGTGATCTATCTCCCGGATGAGGAGCAGGTTTTCAGACCAGAGAATTATCGTGTCTCAGGTACAAGAGCACAACGCCCAACTCAGGGCGGTTCTGTGGAGGCCACAGGGAGTCATGGCAGTCAGAGCCATTCGCGGGTACCGCACGGTGTCGACAGAGGTGGCGTGCCTATTGGCCGGGACACCCCCGTGGGACCTAGAGGCGGAGATGCTCTCCGACCTCTACCGGCGGGTTACCTCAATGCGCGAAGAGGGTGGCTCCCCATCGTTCAACGAGATAGCCACCTGGCGCGAGGACGCCCGCCGAGAAGTCATCGCCCGTTGGGCTACGCGGCTGGAGAGGCCTAGACACGGTGTCGTTACCGTCGAGGCCCTCCGGCCCGTACTGATGGAATGGATGGAGCGGCGGCACGGGGTCCTCACCTTCCGACTGGTGCAGGTGTTAACGGGGCACGGGTGCTTCGCGAAATACCTGCACACGGTCGTGTACAGGGAATGGACTCCGGGCTGCCATCATTGCAGTAGTGACGAGGACACGGCGCAACATACGCTCGAGGCATGTTCGGGCTGGGACGGGCAGCACCGCGACCTCGTCGCTATTATCGGTGCCGATCTGACACTGCCGGCTGTCGCGAGGGCGATGATCGACAGCGTCAGGAATTGGGACGCGGTCGCCGCCTTCTGCGAGGCTGTCATCTCGCAGAAGGAGGCGGCGGAACGGGCCCGGGAGGATTCCCGTGACCCGGGCCGCCACCCGCGGCCGGGGCGGCGCAGGAACGAATACCTGCGCCTGATGCCGCCCTAACCGAGGCTTCGGGTGATCGGACCGGGGAATTGTCCGGTCACCCGACGCGAGGCCACCGCGTGAGGACGACACCTCGACGGCGAAAGCTGTCGGGGCGTCGCACTATGGTCAAGCCCCATACAAAGCCGTCTCAAAACCATTTCATGTGAAAGGCGTTGTAATAGAATAAAATTAATAAATTAATATAGTCTAATAAATAAGCTTTCTTTTCGCAATTTTTTAGTTTTTTTTAGTTAATCATAATTATATAAACAGGCATCAAAGCTAACTCATGTTTAATAACGTAATTTTGACGCAATACGTTACTACAATTCAACGCCACATTACTCAGAAGTTTTTCATATAAATATACAAGTATTATACATTTTTGGAAGGCTTATGATCTCCTCATAACGTTTCATAATTAATATTACAAATATTGGTTTAATAAAATACAATTAACCAACATAGTTTAAGATGGTATATTTTTAGTGTTCATTTTTTTTTAACGAGACTTTTACCCTTTACCGCTGCTTGCCGCTGTCGAGATATTTATTGTTTTAAGATCTTTATACATTAGTAAATGCAAGGCGAAAAAAAAATTTCGCTCATACTTGCTCCTTTTTACACACGGGGCCAAAACATATCGCGTAATAAAAAAAAAATCAATTTTGTTTTATCTTTCATAAAATTATTGTGTATCTATTAAGGTCGAATTGATTACAGTGCAGTTTTTGTGGTTTTGATACAGTTTTGACCACTTTACTTGATAATTTATGGTCACTTATTATCTATTAAGGTCAAATTGAAAACAGGTTATGGGAAGAGTGCAAGTTAGTAGTTTTTGCACATATCACTATTTCATTGGCCTATAAAAGGAAGGCGAACCTTGAAACATTCTGAGTTGTTGGTTAGACATTCAGTTGGTGAGGACGACGCCTCGACGGCGAAAGCTGTCGGGGCGTTAACAGGAGAGGAGCCCGAGAGGGCATACCGCCGAGCGGTCCACCGAAGACAAAGATCGGGTACCGGTGGCCCGCTCGCACGGCGAAGAAGAGGTGCTTGCAGGGTGGGTCAATGGGGTTGCGCGCCGCCTCTTCCGTCACCCCGGACCGATTTGGCGGGGTGCGACGTCCATGGCCCAACACAAAAAAAAAAATGGTTAGACATTCAGTTGCCCTAAAAAGTAGAAGCACTTATTTTCAAATATTGGCAGAAGTTGACTGATTTGAAAAATGGGTGAATTTGTTTGTGGCAAACGAGAGTTGTGCAATTTATTGATAAATGGTCATAACATAGAAGACTACATACAAGAAAATTTCAATCTGTCACCAGAGGATATGGCTACTGTGATCTCCTACATTCAAAGAAACTTGTTATCTAAATGTAACGAACGCTGGAGAAATGCATCTCGAACAAAAGAACGCTTTGAAAGTAAGAACGCCAACTGGTTAGATGGTCAATTTCGTGTTCCACTAGAGTGTCGAGTCACAGTTACTGACCCTAAAACGCCTGGAAGTGGTGGTGGTGGCAGACCTTCGAAACCATACGAAGCATCTTCAGAAAAAAAACAAAGAAACGAAAAAACATGGAATTGATACAAGAGTACGGACTGGACTGTGTGCTCAATGCATATGCTCAAGAGTTACGGTCTATGGGTCAGACGGAGGAGGCCACAATCGTTAATATTATACGAACTTCATCAAGAAATGATAAGAACAAATTTCTTAAATACATAACTGAGAACCCTGAAGACGTTACACCTTTTACAAAGGAAGAAGCACTACGGACATTTATTGACTTAGACCTTAACAAAGAACAGTATGGGAAACTTCGACTTTGTTTGAAGGACAAAAATTGCTCAGTGTTTCCTTCTTATCCAACTTTACTCGAAGCGAAGAAGATGTGTTACCCACCAGATTCAAGCATAACCATTACTAACATAAGTGCAAAAGTGAATCTGCAAGACTTGTTAGATCATACTGTGGCACGTATATTACAAATTGGTTCAGTTTATAAAAACGGTTTAAGAAAGTTGAAACTATTCTGTAAATGGAGTTGTGACGGGTCATCAGGGCAGAGTGAATACAAGCAAGTTTTGCCCGAAGAAAGCGATTTTATATCAGATACAAACCTTTTTATTGCTTCACTTGTACCCATTAGGCTCATAGATGAGACAACTAATACTGTTGTTTGGAAGAATGAAACCTGCTCATCTGTTAGATATTGCAGACCTATATTGTTAGAGTTTGCCAAAGAAACTCCTGAAAAAACCACGTCTGTTGTGGCTGATATCAACGATCAAAAAAAAACTGTCTCCTTCCCTGATAAATAAGAATGGTGAGGTAATCGAAATTACACATGACCTATTTTTAACCATGATTGATGGTAAAGTGGCACAAGTTTTAACTGAAACTCGTTCGAGCGCTTCTTGTACAGTTTGTGGAGCTACTCCTCGGCAAATGAATAACTTAGAGGCAGTTAGGACACGAGATGTTAACGAAAGTTCATTTCAATACGGACTGTCAACACTACATGCTTGGATTAGGAGTATGGAGATGATCTTACACATTTCCTATAACTTGTCTTTTGAAAAGTGGTCAGCTACTACACCTGAAAATGAAAAAATCAAAGACGAAAAGAAAAAACTGGTGCAAAAGCGGTTTAGGGAAGAAATGGGACTGCTTGTCGATAAACCTCGTCAAGGCACTGGAAATAGTAATGACGGAAACACCGCTCAGACATTTTTTCAGAATTACTCGTGCTCTGCAAACATTACAGGTGTAGACGTAGAACTTATAAAACGAATGTACATAATACTACAAACTATGTCATCTGGTATGGCTATTGATTCAAAAAACTTCGGTGAATACGGATATAGTACAGCCCAACTATACGTAAATAATTATAATTGGTATTATATGCCTTCTTCCATATATAAAATACTTATTCACGGAGAAAAAATCATTGAGTACTATGCTATTTTACCTATCGGTCAATTGTCCGAAGAGGCGCAAGAATCCCGAAATAAGGATTACAAAAAGTTTAGACTGCATCATTCTAGAAAGTGTTCAAGAGCGGCTACCAATGAAGACGTGTTCCATACCTTATTGTACACTTCTGATCCATATATATCAAGTTTGAGAAATACCTCAGAAACAATATCGAAAGAACTATTAGATGAAGCCAAGGCCCTTCTTGCTGTCAATGAAAATCTGTAGGAGCTTGCTGAATTGTGTATATAATTTTTTTTTTCTAGTTTGGTACTATGTTCTACCATTTTATCTAAATTAAACAAGCATATTTTGTATTTTTTTTCTTATATAATGCATGTCTTTTTTATTTTATTTTTTTAAATTAATTTATAAACAGAATTTTTAAAATCAAAGTTATTTCATTTAAACCTTAAACATTCAAGTATATGTGTGCAAAATTAGTTTTGAAACAACTGAGATACGGAGTTTTGAGACGAAACATACGCGATTTTCCCACTGTGCGTCGACAGGAGAGGAGCCCGAGAGGGCATACCGCCGAGCGGGCCACCGAAGACAAAGATCGGGTACCGGTGGCCCGCTCGCATGGCGAAGAAGAGGTGCTTGCAGGGTGGGTCAATGGGGTTGCGCGCCGCCTCTTCCGTCACCCCGGACCGATTTGGCGGCGTGCGACGTCCATAGCCCACCGCAAAAATAAAAAAAATAGGTACAAGAGCACCCCGTGATACCGAAGTGCCTTCCTGATTCAGATGAATAACGGACTATTAAATGCATTAGCTATATCCAAATACACCACTAACAGCACCTTTCCACCGGAGACCACCTCCGTTACCGCGATTTATTAAATAATAAAATAGAATTTATTAAATATAACCTATAAAACTGTCGTGCGCATGGAAGTAATAAGTACTTTGTACAACAGGAATGAGCTGTTGTCGCAAAATTGAAGCCGAGCGAGAGCTCAGAACTATACCTTTTATCCCTCTCTGGCGATGGTGACCATATTGAAATATGATTTAAGGACAATAATTATAAAAAAATATTTGTGATGTGACGTCAGCAGATCATTGCTTCAGATGGATTTTAATCGAAGATGCTAATTATAAACTTGCCCTTTGTGGCACTATACATTTCCTGTTTTTGCTTGCTTTTCACACTCGCGTCATATAGGTAGGTACTTATCTACTTGTCCTTGTGGGACACGACATGCAGCTGGACTGAGATAAAATTACGATAAGGTGGTGTGTGGTATATTTAATTAAGAAAAAACAGTTAAGTTTACATTTAAGTTTAATTCTAAATCAGACATTGCTAAATAAGACAGTCTTGTGAAGTTTCTGCCGCAAACCCAGCTTATTCCTTATATGTTTCATTGATTCTAATTTTGCATTGAGTTAAACGTAAATTGAGTTATGAATTCGCTAACGCCTTCATCAATAGAATATCATGTGGATCTTCAAATATAGATTGAGGAGGATGTGCTGATTCTAACGATGTATGTAGTTTGCTATAAAATTCTCGACGACATACCTACATGATAATTTTATTTTTGTTTACATTTTTTAACGATTGATTTAATAATGTAATGAACAGTGTTCTATGGTGTTGTGATCCAATAACACCACACAATTTGAACAAGAAATTTTGTGAATCATCCCATTCACGATATATCCAGCAATATAAAAAATAATGTTCAGTTTAAAATCTGAAACACAAGCGTTATCTACGAGATCTAACAAATCATCTATTGATGTCGATCATGTCGACTGATCTTTATTACATTCTTCCACAATAGCTTTCTTTTTGTTCCTAAATTTTCTAAAGAACTTAATGTTAGGGACATTAAGATCTTTAGGAAGTTTGAAATCTAAACAAAGTTAATTTCATAAAAAATAAAAAATACATAGGTATTTAAGTTATCTGTTCTTGAACTAGGATTGAATAGTCATGCATGGTCACCGTAATTCTTCACTAACAAATTATGTTATTATTATTATTTACGATTTCATGTGGGGTTGTCAGGTCAGGTGTCCGCATTTCATACATATAAAAGAAAACCTATACCCCAATCGCAAAATGTTTACGTTAATAAGGTTTTACACTTAGCAACAAATAATATTGCTTTAATATGTCGGTAATAAATTATTATTTATATTTAAAAACATTTTAGAAGTAAATGTTTTTACTTCATTACATTACATTAATCGCATATTTTTCTACCAACAAGGAAAGGATTGAAATCAACTTAACTCTGGCAATTCTAAGTCCACTGTTAGAACGGGACACAGGGTACACTGGTTGCCCTCTCACTCGGCTTCATTTTTACTTTGCGCGCAACAAGACTCTTACTACCTTAGCATAAGGTTTTATTTTCTTTATTTTTGCTGCAAGATGCACAGATAGAGCTCATTCCTGTTGTACAGAGTACTTATTACTGCCATGGTCGTGCGATAATGTATGTAATGTAGTAATTTAATGTTAATAATTATTTGTTAATACCATAACCAGTGAAACTTTATTTCCTTGTTTAAACCACTATCCTAACCAAAAAATAAAATAAATTAGGTATTGCAAAATCGTACTCAAACAATTTTGGCACTAAAAGGTATATAGTTGTATGATTCGCCTGTCTTCTACCATCCATAATGTCAATTAGCAGTATTATGTATTTTAGTATGTTATTGTATGATACACAGATAAGTTTGTTAACGTTTTATATAATGAAAGTTAAAATGTAAACTAATGGGGGTGGAGGAGAATATATAGCGATAAATACTGTAAACAAGATCGATAAATTAAAATCGACTATTAAGTTACTGATCGATGATAACGCTGTGCCATATGAAAAAATGGAATGCTATAAATGCAACAATATATGCTGTCAAATCTCTCAGATAAAACTTTTAGTATTGTGCTTGATTTAAATCGATTAATTGACTTACTAACGGACAGTGACTTTAAAACCAATGACAAAAATGAGAATTTGCAATAGAAAATTTAACTAGGCAGCCAATGCTTAACAATAGCAACGACCTGACTTGTGATGGATATTGACTTTGAACAGACCACGTAACATAAAGATTGTAATAGTGATTTTTTAATTAAGAAAATTGGTAAAAATCTGTCTGTACGTTTTTAATTCCATTTGCCAACCCGAATAGATGAATAGAATCAAAACGTCTATGGCTAAATAAGTATCAGAGTTGTCAGACGTTCAAGGTTCCTCATATAATTACGAGATTTGTAATCTGTTTAGGGTACAAGGACTCGTCCTCGTACTAATATAGAAAATATTTTAAAATACCTTTATATTATATAGCCACCCGCCATTGCTCCGCTTCAGATTAGTGATAAATATCAAATGAATATATTCACAGGCACAGAACGATTTTCTGAGATAAAAAGCATCCCATCTGTTAATCCAAAACCAACTATTGCCAAATTTAACTCAAATGTGCTTACAGATTTTCAAGTCATTCAGTAGTAAAGTAAAAAAATATCTGTGTGGTGAAGGAGTAATAATACAATTCACCACCCCCATCTTACCCGTGGGTGATCACCCATATAGAAAAACGAAAAGGTTGATCACTTTTATTAGAGTGATTAGGAATCAATATGCGACCACTAGATAGGATTACTATGCGACCATTAGGTCTATTAGGAGACATTTCATATCATTCAATAGTAATAATTAAATACATAACTAAATCATGCATTTTATTATTGCTCCTTTTTAATTTTATTTAGAGTTTTCGTGATCAAATCATTTTCGGTGTGGTGACGGAATAAGAATATTATTTAACACCCTCTATCTTACCCGTAGGTGATCGTAAGAGATGACTACGGGATATAAAGCGCATATAACATCTATGCAAGAGAAGGAAAACTTGAAACAAAACTTTATATCAACACGGTATAGTAGGTAGGTTAATTTCCCTCCCATTACAGAGGAGGCCCGAGCCCAACAGTGGGACATATATGGGCTGGAATGATGATGATGATGATGAGTAGCATAGAAGTAAAGTTCACATTTATTATTATAATTTAATATAAACGTTCATCTCATCTCAGCTCATATATGTCCCAGTGTTAGGCTCGAGCCTCCTTTATAATTGGAGGGAAATTGTCCTACTATACCACGCTGGTCAAATGTGTTGGTATAGGGTTTAGTTTCGAGTGTTGATCCTCTTGCATAGATGTTGTATGCGTTTTATATCCCTTAGTCGTCTCCAAAGAGTAAAGTTATTAAACTGAAAAAGAGTGGCAACTCGATGATAAAATATGCATGTATGGAAAGTGCTGCCACCCAGAGTTTAGGCGGTGAACTAAAGTTGAAGTGATATATATACATATCTACATGTGTATGTGTAATTATACAGAATATTCTTTTACTATGAGATCTACCCTGAAATATAAAAAAAAACCATATCAGCTGATATCGAAACAATAATAATATAAGTTTAACAATGAAAATTGATATAATTTTCAGAAAGTACATCAATAATCGAAAATAGATCGATGACAATAACTACCTACACTATGAACAAAAAATAACAATTCTCAGTTGTCAAACGTTTGACAGACAGGACAAAATGGCAGCAGCTAAGTTTGTACAACCAATCTGTAGATGGCGCGACGGTCAGTAAAAAAAGTAATGTTTTAAGTGTGCCCCCCCAGGTCGTCTCTTACGATCACCCACGGGTAAGATAGAGGGTGTTAAATTGTATTCTTATTCGGTCACCACACGGAAAATGATCTGATCACGAAAACTCTAAATAAAATTAAATAGGAGCAATAATAAAATGCATGATTTAGTTATGTATTTTATTATTATTATTGGATGATATGAATTGTCTCCTAATAGACTTAATGGTCGCATATTACCTAAACCTATCTAATAGTCGCATACTGATTCCTAATCAGTTTAATACAAGTGATCAACCTTTTCGTTTTTCTATACTTTGAAAATAAATATTTCAAATTTTTTGCAACACTATTTCATTCTATAAATATAATATCTTAATAATATCGAAATACCCAGACTACCAACATTTTTACGATGTTAATACTACAATAGTACAGTAACATAAAATTGAGAACTAAATAAGTAAATATAAGTCTCTGACTGGCGCAATAATTTAATTTAATAAATGTATGAGATCTGAAAACAAAGCGTAATGGTTTCATAATCTGATTTAAATTAAAATACATGTTTTTCGCTAATTGTAAGAGTACTTAAAAGGTATACGAGGTAAAAACTCTACGTCTGGCAACCCTGATTTGAAAATATCAGTTGTTATTATTCTACTAATTATACTCTATGAATTTTGCGATGGTTTTGTGGTTTTGTTGTTGTTGTTGTTTATTTTTATTTTACAAGATAGAGGCTTTGTAATTTTCAGTGAGATTTTTAATATATTATATTTAGAATGTTGGATAAATTCGTATATATGTTAGTGATTATTATTGTGACCTACGTTTTAAAGCAATTGTTTTCGGAAACACCAAATTTCGTGAAATTCAAATCAAAGTTTCTTTTATTCTATATCTGGACTTCAATAACAGCAGTAATATTATTACCATTTTTTGTGTTTAATCCAAAAAACGTTAAGAATTCCCTGTAAGTATTTCACACAACAGTATCGAGTACTTATCTATCTGATAACTATCAGTTGACAGCCTATCTACTAATCTTGTGATTCACCTATGTAGGCAATTTATGATATAATGTTTTCATGTATTTATTAAAATATGCTGTATAATGCTGACTCGCGATTTTCGATGACTACTTGAATTTATATGAAATACTTGGTGATCCATTTTAATCCTCATTTCAAGAACTGCACTCAAAATGTATAATATGCCATACAATATATCTGTTATTTTTTAACCGACGAAAAAAAAAGCAGAGGAGGTTTTCAAGTCGACGCATATATTTTTATTATTATGACCTCTAGGGTGTTTTTTTTCAACTAACTTTTTTTGGGTCCCATTGTGGAATTTTATTGCAAGTAGCAAAAAAAAATTCCCTAAATGTTTGGGTTTTAATATTAATATTAAGTTCTCAACCATGTGTGTAAAGATTTCCCATTAAAAACACAGAAACTCTGATTTTTATCTTTAATTTCTATAGGTCAGTGGCATTTCATAGCATTGCTTCGACCATGGACAGATTTTTTTCAGAAGTGAGTGTTATACAAAAGTGTACAGGCCTCATAAACTTGATTTTCCATGAAATTTGCATTTTTCACATTTATCTCGTGAATGACAAGAGCTACAGAAAAAATATGAATGACAAACTTATAGAAAATTCAATTACCTACAAAATGGTCCTCAAAATTCAATTACCTACAAAATGGTCCTCAGCACGGAGTCGTTAAAATGAATATTTCCAGATATATAATGAGATGTCGCAGGAAAGGTTATGGGGTCGCTCGTCACCCCAGATGGGGGTGTCACTATAGCCTGCCATAAAACATAATACGGTTTGCTAACTCAATATTATAATTTATGGTTCTGTCATTCCAACCAATTATCAGACAATCATGACTACTACTAGACATAGACTTCCCTAAAGCAGAATAATTCTATAATTGTAATACTTTACAGACAAACTATCACAGTTGATCTTTATGCTCTCTCTGCCAGTTTTTACAATTCTCTTGGAAACCTAAGGGATGGTGACACATTCTATTCTTAACCATATTACCATATTATTATTTAAGGGTAAATAATTTTATTATTTATATTATTATAAATTTATTTTATTACAGATTTGGATCTCAAATAGTGAAACATGTCACTAAAGTTATAGAAGTGAAATGGTTTCTAAGGAATGGAAAAGTTTTAGCTGAGGATCGTGGAGCAGTAGTAGTGTCAAACCACCAATCATCAATAGACATTCTAGGTATGTTGTAATTTACAAATTACTATTGTGCCCATTGTTCCAAATTGTTTGTTTGGAATCTTGACAATAATACACCAGTAAGTACATCTCATTTTCCGTGTGGTGAGGGTGTAAGAATATAATTGACCACCACAACCAACTCCTCTCCTGCCTGTGAGTACTGTACAAGACGATTAGAGGATATAGCTTCTTGTGCAAGAAAAGGAAAATGTGATGTAAAACCCTATACCAACACGTTTGACCAATGCGATACATTAGGTCAATTGCCCTCCCATTGCGGGGGAGGCCCAAGCCCAACAGTGGGACATATATGGGCTATGATGATGATGATGAAGTACATCTATTGTAACCAACAAAAATGTGTTAAAATTTAACCATAGAATATACCTTATTTGAGCTTTTTATTATATGTAGTTATCTATGACTGCACAGATTGTGTTATGGTTAAAATACCGACCTGCCATGCTCTGGTGTGGGTTTGATTCCCATGCAAGACAATACTTTGTGCGAACCGCTAAGTGTTGTTCTGAGTCTGGGTGTAATGTGTAAAAGTGTGGTTAATTGTATGTTTTTAAAGTTCCCCACAATACAAGGATTATTTCCTTAATGCAAGGTGGTGTATTTTTAAAATTAAAATATAAATATATTAAAATAAACGTTTAATACAATTCTAACTGTAAAGTTTGAAGTATTAAACCTATACAATGTGTAAACATTGTCCGGTAGATGGCACACGTCACCTTAAAGACGTAAATATGATAAAAAGCGAGATTTGCATGTCCTACAATAGTTCACGGTGGTGTAAGTGACACCACGATTGGACCAGACTCCTAATAGGTGCAGGTTCGAACCCCGCTTGTGACGTCATTTTTCGTTTCGTAATCGGGTTTTTATAAATATATTAAAATATATGAATTTTTAAATTAAGTTATAATACCAGGTGGCTGCAAGACAAAAGAACTTGAATCAAAACCCTACTTGCGTACCTTTCAGCCAGCTATTTAGTCAGTATGGTATATAAATCCAATTTTCAACTCACAATGAGAGAAAACCTGGCTCACAATTCTGGAGAGAGGTTCTTCTTAACAGTGAGGAAATTATCGGCCATAAAGTTAAATAAAATATAAAGAGCCCTTATTTCTTTAGCATACATATTGTGATATGTTAATAAACTTTGGAAAGATTTATAAAGTGCAGTTCTTAATTCCAGGAATGTTTAATATTTGGCATGTGGCTGATAAAGTTGCAGCTATTGCTAGAAAAGAAATATTTTATGTATGGCCCTTTGGCCTGGCTGCATACCTTGCTGGTGTAGTGTTTATTGATAGAAATAATTCCAAAGATGCATATAAACAACTTAAGATAACTTCTGAAGTCATGATTAAGAATAAGGTAAGTAATAATTTACTAACATAACCAACAACAATAAAAGTACTACATACACATACATACATATCATCATGCCATATCACTTGCAGGGTAGGCAGAGAGAACAGAGTGCCAGAGAACTCTATCCTTGCATACTTCACTCGCTTCCTCAACATTCATAATTCTCTTCGTTCATACACGCTCGCCGGTTTCGGAGACTCTTGACTCCACCTTCCTTCAGTACATGACCGATCTGGTCTAGGTAGGTGAGTCTCGGTCTCCCCCGGTACCTACATCCTTCCACTTTCGCATTGTATATCTTCTTAACCAGACGTTCGTTCGGCATTCTTTCCACATGTCCGAACCATCGGAGCATTCCCTTTAGCATCTTTACACCAATACTCTCTTTCATACCTACTCGCTCTCTTACGTCGTCGTTACGAATGCGGTCGGTCAGCCTAACTCCACAGATTTTCCGTAGAGATCGCATTTCGACCGCATTAATTTTACTTTCATACTCTTTTCTGCAATAAAAGTACTTTTACACTCATTATTAATCTACTGAGATGAGTCCATTAAATTACGTGTGTGTTAGCTGCTACGAATACTACCAATCCATACTTTGCTCGTGGATGTCGTAAAAGACGACTAAGAGCCTTATAACGACCTGTGCCAACTGCATCTAATGCCGTTTCCTCGACAATTACATTCCCAGGGAGGGCGTACAATATGTACTATGAAAGAAGAGTATATATTGTATCGACCCCAAGTAATTGGGCTAAGAGTAGGAGAATGATGATGATGTAGTCCACTAAATCTGGTACAATTATTCAATTTCATAAAGAAAATGTAAATGTTCATATTTCTTTATATAATAACTGTGTTCTAATGAATGAGGCAAACTTTCAATCATTTCTATACCAAATCATGTGGTCAGTATGACATAATAGGCTAATTACCCTTTCATTACGAAAAGGAATTGTGGTGTAATTGAACTGGAAAGAAAAAATAGGTGAATTCTTTAAACACAATCAACCTATTGACATTCACTGTCGGTTATAGGCCTCCCAATAAAGAAGGGGATAATTTCATAATCGCCACACTCTACACTTCAATCTTGGCTTGTTGGTGATTGTTATAATATTCCCAGATAAGTGCTGCTCCTCAAATGTTAGCCATTTTTATGACTACCACTGTAAACTTGCTTCTTATATTTTGTTCTACATAAATGTCATTCTACATTTTGTTATATTATGCCTTTATCTTACCTAATGTGCAATATGCGTACCACATCACATGCATATATTAAGAAGCATTCTATTTTACCTTTTATTGCTCTTGGTGGCAAATGACCAACCAGCCCATCTGATGGTAAGTAATGCTGCCGCCCATGGAACTTATCAATACCAGAGGCATAGCTATGCTGCTGCCTACCAATAATCCTAAACCCACCCAGAAAGATGGGCTGCCGGCTCTCTCGCTCACCGAACGAAGCACAGCAGCATATTGCCAATGCTCAGGCGTCGATTTACTGCGAGAGTGTGGTGCTACCCCGGACGGACCAGCCCGCAGCTGTAGACAGAGAACTGTCAACAGTGTAGTCCTACTACCAAACTATATACATACATACATATCATCACACCATATCCCTTGCAGGGTAGGCAGAGAGAACAGAGTGCCAGAGAAGTCTATCGTTGCATACTTCACTCGCTTCTTCAACATTCATAATTCTCTTCATACACGCTCGCCGGTTTGGGAGACTCTTGACTCCACCTTCTTTCAGCACGTGACCAATCTGGTCTAGGTAGGTGAGTCTCGGTCTCCCCCGGTACCTACATCCTTCCACTTTCGCATTGTATATCTTCTTAACCAGACGTTCGTTCGGCATTCTTTCCACATGTCCGAACCATCGGAGCATGCCCTTTCGCATCTTTACACGAATACTCTCTTTCATACCTACTCGCTCTCTTACGTCGTCGTTGCGAAACTATATGACATATAAATACATTGCCGATATGTCTATCTATAGTTATTTTAAGCCCAGTGTATCAATGGTTAGTTCTTAAAATTATAAAACAAAACAGGTGAAAATTTATTTTGGAATGTGATATATGATATATCATTTTAATCTTTATTTTCACTATAGTGCGGACAAGCGAGCACACACTTAATGGAGATCACTCAAATACAATTGCCTTACTCAGTAATGACTTTTATCGGGCGACCAGTCCGTCTCCGCTTCGGTTTCAGTCGCTCTAATTCCGCATTTTAAATCTCTGATAACGTCTAAGATATTTATTTTATTGATATGCGGTAAAAAGTTACTTTTGATCTGCACTAAATGCTCCACGTGTCTAATGTATCTGATTCCTGGA
This sequence comes from Lymantria monacha, assembly GCA_905163515.2. Classification (NCBI taxonomy): domain Eukaryota; kingdom Metazoa; phylum Arthropoda; class Insecta; order Lepidoptera; family Erebidae; genus Lymantria; species Lymantria monacha. The sequence continues at coordinate 25,312,932 of LR991082.1, forward strand.
TTCCTAATCTGGGGGTAATTAATAAATTAATGTAAACTTGTATTTTGCGGTGGTAACAATAAGCTGGTTGTTGTCTCTTTGTTTGCCTTAAACTTTTATCATATCATTCCTAAATTATTTTATTTTTAATTATTATATATTCATTCAGTTAAACTTAGCTTATAAATGTAATTTAGAGTAAAACTATCTCAATTTTTCATGTGCAATTGTTTTTATGTTTCATAAAGTCTACGTATTTGTATTAACACGTATTGTTTGAAATCACAGATTTTTTTGTAGACATTTTTAAGCTATTCAATTTCGTGATACATTATTTTGATCTAAATATCTCGTAAGGTTTAGCCAGCATTGCTACGTAAACGAACAAAAATGTGATTTTTTTTTACAACATCACATAAGAACATTTTTAAATTCTCGGCTTATCGCTGATATAATATGCATGTATAATATAATAATATATAAACCTTTTTCTTGTATCAATGTCTATTCATAAACTACATTAAAATCCGTTTAAAAAATCTAAGCAGACAGGTCTTTATGTTATACTATGTAAAGATTTAATTTGATACTTTAGTCTCTTAGAAAACAACTATCTTGTATCACCGGAAACCCAACTGGGTGGGTTGGGGCATTATAATGGTAGGCAGCGGCCTAGCTATACGCTTGGTATAGCAAAAGTCCATGGGCAGCAGTGACACTTACCATCAGGTGTGCTGCTTGCTCGATTACCAATAGAAAAAAATCATAGAATCACTTGAAAATAATTTTAGACTAAAATGATAAGGGGTTTATTAAAATTTAAATTTTTATTTTAAGTACATTTATTTATAACACACAATCTGTAATATACTTACTATTTTACGTCATATTACAGACGAAAATTTGGCTGTTCCCTGAGGGAACAAGAAACAAAGATTTCACAAAATTGCTGCCATTTAAGAAAGGAGCTTTTAATATTGCAGTGGCTGCCCAAGTGCCCATCATACCTGTTGTGTTCTCACCATACTACTTTATCAATAGTAAGAAGTATATTTTTAATAAAGGTAAGATTTTTATTACTTTATTACATACTTTAACATTTTGAATAAAATTAAACCATACATCTCACATAATTGATGATTATTTGTAGTGTAGACCATCGGATTTACTATAACAATTTTATTAATTTGAAATAAAACTATTCAAACCAGTCAGAAATTACCTAGAATAACATCAATGGTGTCATGTCATTATCAATATTTTGTGTGGTGATGCAATAAGAATACAATTCATTACCCCCATGGCTGTCTTAAAAGGCGACTAAGGAATATTATATGCATATAACACCTATGCGAGAGAAGGAAACTTCAAAATAAATCCAACTGTCTGAGCAGCAGTAGTATAGTAGGTCAATTTCTTGAGCTTTTAGCCTAGCATTGGAATGTGTAATGAGATGATGAACACTAAACAAATGGTTTAGTAAATTATATTAAACATTTACTGCAAAGAAGGAAGGAAAACTATATATACTATATTAAGCAACATCTTGATACACCTTATAAGGAAAATGTTTTGCTTAAACGCAGATATCATGCAGTCTATAAAAATTATACAATAAAAACATCTTTCATTAAAAGATTCTATCTATTTCTTGGCCCATATTTATATAAAAAAGTCAACAGAGTCATGAATATATATCCTCTGAATAGGTCCAATTGTAAACAAAAAATCCACAATTACCTATCCGGTCTCTCCTATATAGAAACTGAAAATTTAATTAAAACTTTGATTTAATCTGGTATTTATCGTAAATAACTTCAAAAATAGTAATCACACTAGCTTTATAACAAATTGTTCGATGATTTATATACACCCTCGAAAACAACACAACATGCACGTACGCACTCACACACACACACGCACGCACTCACACACACACACACACGCACTCACACACACGCACACACACACGCACGCACACACACACACACACACACACACACATTCATTTTCATGCTCACGTAAACACAAAAACGCACTCAAACATCTGTCTTCTACAGTTAGACATAGATGGCACTAAGATAGAATAAAATGTTAGTGTATTATTATTATTATATATTATTATATGACCATTTTTATCTGACCCAGAATTGTTACACGCGATCTAACAATTTTTTTGCGTGTGACTTAGTTGTTAGCCGCAGATGGCTATGACAACTTTACCCGGACTGTGGGTGAGTGCTGAGGGCTATCAACCCGATGAGATCTGATGATCAGTATGCTTATGTTATTAGACCAGCCAAAAATATGTCCATTCATCCAGCTATCTATCAGCTTATCGAAGTTAACTATAGGTCTTCCTAGAGGTTTTAATGTCATTGAAGTACTGTATCCCGCTGCTAAAAAAAATGGATTGTAATGTCTTAATGCCCACGCTTAGCAGCCAAGTTCAATCACATTTAGTATTATATGTTCTCCAGCAGAATGCTATTTACTCTGGACCATTAGTGATTCCTCAGCCAATTTTTACGACTACCACAGCAAAGAAAATGTATTCAAATATTGTATTCTTAACACGTCACATAGGAGTATAGTATGGGTAGGTAATTTGTGCATTGGTACCGGTGGCCCGCTCGCACGGCGAAGAGAGGAGTTTGCATGGTGGGTCTATGAGTTCACGCGCCGCCTCTTCCGTCACCCCGGACCGATTTGGCGGGGCGAGACGCATCGCATAGCCCACCGCAAAAATAAAAGAAAAACAATATAATTTGTGCATTACAAAGCGTCATTACATACTTATGTATAAACATTAATAAATTGTAACAGGATAATTCATAGAAAAATAACATCCAGAATTAAAAATGTAAATTGTGCTCATAATTTAGTTTCATAAAAAAAACTATATAAAACTGTGGTTGACAGAAATCGCACCCAGGCAAGATAGAGAACAATCGTTTGTGAATCCAATTGTCCCATATGATAATCGAGAAGGTCACTACAATAGAAACGTTACGTTATTAAAGTTTAAGACTAAATAATCTCTGAATTTTTGCTCCAGGTCACGCTATTATCCAGTGCTTAGAGCCAGTTCCAACTGTGGGACTTACAATGGAAGATGTACCAGATCTTATAAACAAAGTACGCAATACTATGGATGCAGCTTACAAGGAACTATCCAAAGAGGTACTAAGCGCTTTACCGCCAAACTATCCACTGGCCACAGAGGACTGAACTTAACCCAGCCATCAACGGTACCACCTACTATTTTAGAATTTATAATCACTATTAACATAAGCTACTAAATTAGTATAGTAATGCTGATTCTGTAGCGAGCATGATGATGCTGTAGCGAGCATTCCGATAACAGTAACTATATTTTTGTGCTTTTGTATTAGTTATTTGTAACTTGTGTCATATATTTAATTTTAAGATTCGTTTCTGTGTTCATGGATTTTATATATCCTTTACTTAATAATGAAATCCTTTTTTTAGATTTAATTTTACACAAAAACTAACTAAAAGGTAAATAAAACCAATGTTATATTGCACAGATTTAGACGTATTTTGTTTAGATAATATTATACAAAACGTGTATTCCATATTCAAACTAATTCTTTAGTTTTATATTTCCAGATTGTGATTACTTGTAAGCAATGGACATACCGTTTTGGTATTTAATAGAAACTAAATTTGAGGTAGAAAAGATCTCTACTGAACTGCAATAACTGCCGCTTTGTTCCAGAAATATTTTAGCGAAATCTAACGTCGCATACTAACTACGTAAAAATTATTTTAATGATATATCTATAAATCTGAGCAAGCAAATTCCAACGCTAAGCCAAATGCAAAGACGGTTCCAGAGTCATAGCCGCCATTATATCTTAGACGCATTCAAAGAGGAAATTGCCTGCTTAAATTACAATTTATCGTATTCGTGTAAAGCTTTGAACAGAGAAAACATGTAATACGATAAAAGTTTAATATCCTTATAGTAAAATTGATAGCATTCCCATAAATATTTAGTTAAATTGCTCATTGTAAATCCCCTTGAAACATCTATGATCTCTGACACGTAGTATTCGCCCTTGTCTTAATACCACGTTCATGCTTTTTACCAACTTGACATAAATAGCTAACGTTACAGTATTGAGGTAAAGACGTGTATTGATTATTAAAAAGGGCTCTGTCGAAAACATTTGAATGTAAATATTTAGAACGGAGATCCTTTTTTATTTATCATTGGCATTATATAATTTATGCTTTGATATTTAAAGACAATTTCGAAGTTTTGAAACAAAGCTAAACTACTAGCAAAATCCTAAATCAAACAAACGAATGGACTGTCAAAACGCAACGGATAGTTCGTTTGATAAATTTATTCGTTTGAGCTTAGAACTACTCGGCCGATCAATATGATATTTCTTATAAAGTGAAGATAAGGACATAGAAACGACCATCCGTCATTACACGCGGATGACGCCACGGATATAGCTAGTTCTGTTTTAACTCGAGTTTCTAAGTATTAGTACAATATCTATTTATATTTTTAATAAAAAAATAACCTAAATGGTGATAAATAATACGAGTCACGTTAATTATTTGGTCGCGCGTTTTTCTATTTTAATAGTGTGGTGATCTTTTCTACTTCACAAATTTAGTTACGATTTTTAAAAACCATGCCTTTTGTTGTTGGTTAGTCCCACTATCTTTTTTTTTTGATAGTTATTCATTTGTAGTGAAATTTGTGTCAAAGATATAAATACTACGTAAATTTCGACAATTTAAAAGGTTTGGAAAACGTATCAAAGTTAATGAATATGCAAGAGACGCTCTGTTGTGAAAAGTGATCCTCAGCGGCCGTATGATTTGTTAATTATTTTTAGTACTCGTTAGTGATTCTCAGCCTACTTTTTCGCTACTGTATGATAGGGCAATGTAGAATGTCAGTGAATTTATGATTAATTCCAGACTTATTCGCAATAAAGTATTATCGTTTTAGTATTTTTAAACAAATTATTATAGGACTATGTTTGGTAGTTTCGTGAAGATATTTTATATCACGAATAATATTTAGTTTATTTTTTTTTTCTTTTTGAAAAACAATAAAGTAACCGAATTACTTTGAATTTGATAGAGTTGTATAATATTGAAAATTAAAAGATATATTCTTTGAAATTTATTGCCATACTGTTTATAGTTTAAATTTGTTCATCTAGTGATAAAGTAAATAACGCCATCTGTTTTTAGATCCGATAAAACTCCCAAAAAATATCAGTCGGCTTGTGTTAAATTTTAAGTATAATAATTATATATGCTTATAAATATAAAATCAGTGCTGTTATATATTGCACAAAGCGCAACAAAACGTATATATTTGACACTCGGCAATGCTGCCACTTGGTAATTTACATACAAAAAAGTTTCTATTGTTTTTAAATTGTATATAGTAAGTAAAAGAAACACATCTGATCTTACAGATGTTAATTATATGGTGTAATATATCGATATTATCGATCGATATCCGTTTATTTAGTAATCCTTTTCAAATATTAATAATTTAATTTTATGGGGAAACTTCAAAGCTTCAGAATATATCTAGTGGTCCAGAATATATGTAGTATCTACTACTATATATAATTGTGTTCGTTATAAATGAAAACATATATTAAGAAAGCGCAACACAAGTGCGTAGCCAGGATTCTGTATAGAGGGGGGCAAATTAAGAAAATCCCTTTTTATCGTGGTTTTTAACATATAAGTATCTCACACTAGTAGTGGAGGTGAGGTTAAAATTAAAAACAAAATATAACAATTAGAAACAGCTTTATTACTAGGAACGAAGCTAGCGAGCATTAGCGACCAACCGTTCTTATAGGGGGGGGGCACCTGCCCGTACCTCGCTACGCCCTTGGCTACACACGCTCAAACTGCACTTTGTAATCCAGATTTGGATGATATATTATAATATACAATAGCAGTCTTATGTCATGACTAATGAATTATTTTGTAATTTGTAATATTTCAATTTATCATAACCATATACGTATGATACCTAAAATCATCATTAGTCAGATAGGTGATTTTTATATATATATATATATATATATATATATATATATATATATATATATATATATATATATATATGAAGCCTATTCGACTGTGCCAAAAAATACATTTTAATGAATGTAATATAAATAATGGTTTAATTTTGAAACATACTAAACATATTATACTAAATACAATCTCACATACTCACATATGCATATCACACGTGCACAAAATTTTTAATACTCAAAACTAGGTTTGAAACTAGTCATTAATATTTTCTTATATTTTATAAAAAGGATAACGCCCTGCACCTAAGAAAATAATTCTTGTATTGCGGGGGGCTATAGGAACACACAATTTAGGGCACGGATTGCACCCAGACTAATAATAAAATTTGTGAATCGCACAAAATAGTTATTATCTGAATCCGTCATACGATTATTTGGCACCATAGATGGTCTGCAATAAGTTATTGTAAATCGTTTAAATTGTGACTTAATAAGATTTATCCCTATATTATGATATTGAAAAAGGGCGCCATGAACCGCAATGACAGCAAAATATATAGATATTAAATATATCAAGAAGGCATCCATCCACGCAGTATCTTACATGTTTATAATTTAGTTTAAGAAAGCTTGTATTCGAATAGTCAAAATGACTTTATTATGATAAACCAGTATTACTAAAACACCTGATTTATTTTTAATTATAATTATCAGGTTATAATGTACTCATTACTTAAAATGAAATGTTCCTCCTATCATGTTAATACTTTAAATTGCACTCTCTAGTCATGTGCTAAATAAAAATGAAAGTGATGTGTGCTTCGCATATTTTAGTGATGTAATACTAAATTTGTGATAATTTGCGAAGCACGCACTCTATTGATATAATTGTGTATTCTTTGAACGATGTCGTACGCGAAGTATTTAGTCGTAGCTATTACCTTGAACAATTTATTGTGAAATGACTTTTTCCTTAATGTGTAACATATGTATTACATGTTTATTAAAATCTTCAATTTCGCTTAATATATTTAGAGGTTTTTAATCGACATATCCTTTAATAAAAGACAGCATTTTTCGGTCAAATGTACTATAGATGCATGATCTTGAACAGTGTCAAACTTATTAAACGTTCACGACTTTATTTGTACCTATCCTTATGTTTTATGAAGTATTATGAAGAATACAATTGAAAGTGAATAGAAGTGTAACAATACAATTACAAATATACACTATAACTACGTGTAAACTGCATTATTATTCATGAATTTTTTACATATTATAAATTCTGATTGAGAGGATTTTCTTTATAATATTAATTTCGTTATGTCAATCTATTGTTCTTTTACTTTTCTTGTTCACCAATAAATTTTTCAAAGTTACCTTGCAATATTCACATGTTTATCATTCGTTCCTATAAAATTATTAGAAATTATTTAGCGAATCGTTTCAAGGTAATAAATAATACTTCATTGACATTTCATTGCATTGTAAAAATTGGCTAGGAAGCGATTATGGAAGAAAATTGGCAAATGATTTTAAACTATATAGCTTGTATAATAATTCTGATTTATAATAATTTACAGTTTTATCAGAATTTATTCATTAGTTTTCCCGTAGAATTGCAACAATAGCCCATATTTGTGACATGAAATGGATATGACTAATTAAAATGGTTGAATCATTTATCACCGACTAAGTATTAATATAAACCAAATGTTTTATTTCCACTAGTTATGTGGGTTTCATCAAATCAATCTGATGCGTATGGTCAATCAAATCATTCATCGCCAATATTTGCTTCGATTTTTTTTTTTAATAGAATAGTCCGCCGTTGCGTACGATTTAATGAAACAGAATAATTAAATCTTACGCAATGTCGGACTTTTTAAATACGTTTTACACAACACCCGAACGCAGCTGTGGAACGCCTAAACAAAACTGCGCTTGACTGATTTTAATAATAAACGAATTGGCGCCATATTTAGCGTATTGATCATATATTGCCAGCATGTTTGATCGTAGAATAATTAACAATACGCAATACAGCTGGGCTTTAACAAAACAAATTAATTAGCCCTTAATTAATTAATATTCCAATAATTTATTTTGACCATTTTTGGATTTTTAATTAAATATTGATGCTTGGCTTTATAGAGTTTGACATAATACCAGTTCTTATACAGATGTTAAGTTTCATTTCGATGTCATATAATAATAATAAAATTGCAATAACTGAATGGTCAAAAAAATTGTGATGGTTAAAAAATACCAAAGTTACCCACTACTATCGCGTATATTGATAAAAAATTGTATAATAAGAATTAGCGCAATTTTTTTTTTTTTAAATAGATGTAGGCGGTGCCATTTTTTTTTTGTAGTACGTATTATTATAATCTTAAGATTATAATGGGACCATATTTTACCCATTTTAAAGTATTAAAAAATACACCAAAATCACATGTGTTATTTGGTCTTTGCCTATGAAATTGCCGTTTTTGATAAAGGAAATGGAACATTTATAAATATTGTATCTAATCTCTATTCGTGACCGTTTTTAATGAAGTTTTGTCATTTTAATGTAAATTCGTGTACAGAATTTCTCTCACTGCTTAAGCATAAATCCTCTTTAGACGACCTATTCATCCTCTCCGGTGATCACAGAGCATGTGAAACACCATAACCCGTCGATCTGCCTACCTAGGGCAGTCCATCCGAGGCTAATAACCACTTCGATCGCCACTGCTACTACTGATGTATCTACGTAAGGGCCTAACCGCCGAGACTGTGATCTTCACACGAATTATCTATTCCGTGCACTAAGGGGACGCCTAGTGCGCCGGTTATAACATAAGACCACACTACCCCAATGTACAAAGGTCATGCAAGCATGTTCTGCCCTAAATTGGCATAAATCCAGTGAAGATAAAATCCGTGCCGACAAAGACGTACGGATCAAGGTAGAAGTAACGTCGAAACCTCTAGTTTATCTTTATGCTGATAAGAGTCCAATTTAGAGTGATCGAGACAGAGTATAGTTATAGAATCAAGAATGAAAAAGAATGGTAATGTCTCTTCTTTATAAAATCAGACAGAGGTGGAAATAATTTGATACAAGTACCATGATGACAATTACTATCTATCTATAGTCAAGAGTCTCCGAAACCGGCGAGCGTGTATGAAGAGAATTATGAATGTTGAGGAAGCGAGTGAAGTATGCAAGGATAGAGTTCTCTGGCACTCTGTTCTCTCTGCCTACCCTGCAAGGGATGTGGCGTGATGATATGTATGTATGTACTATCTATCTATGATATTTTCTAAGTCGAAGTAAGAAGTAATGACTATTAGGTGGAAGTTTATTTTTAGAAACATTGACAAATCTTATATGTTTAATAACGAACTGATAAATCATTACTTCCAATATTTCATACGTAATGTACGTGCGTGTCAGCTCAAGAAACCATTCCTACATTCGCAGCTTCGTAAGGCTTATTTTTTTCTAATTTCAAGCAATAGTTGTATCAACGTTTCATACTATGGTTCAAAATCGACTTTGAGAATGCAATCAATCGAGGGATGCAATCATTTGTGTGTCTATAAACAACCAGAGTAAACTTGTACGCAAAGTTTTTATTGACATTTTTCAATAAGGTATAAACTCGTTATTAAAATCGGCATTTTCATAGAAAAGGACCAAATATTTTAATGTATTTTAATTATACCTTTCGATATAATATTTTAATGAAATATTTGTAATTTTAATGTAATTTCTATAATAAACGAACACGTTTTAAAAATAATTAGCTATTAAAAACTTGTTCGTAATATAGTTACAATATTATCACAGCGTAAAGACTGAAAAGTTTATTAGGCTGTGATTTTATTATGTTCATAGATAATAAGTTTGTAAACTTGACGTAAATATTATATATTAAAAAAGTATTTTAATAAATTAACATACCATATATCTTTATATTATTACCTTTAGATATTTTGGTATATATCTATTATATTTACAAAATACCTTATTGATATTTCAACGCGTATGTTTGAACAGTTTGGGAGATATATTTGTAATGTTTTAATTTTATTACTCTCAAATTGAAGATTAGTTTTTTTGACCTCTCTATAATAAATGTTTGTAAAGTGGTTAACATTAATTCTATATAAAAAAAATAATCTTAAAATTATTTGCTTTTAAATTATACAAGGTGGAGACGACCATACGACAATAATTTTAATCTAGTGTATCTGATGACTTGCCCAGCCTGTATACAAACTTTGAATACAATATGTCGTATAGTTTAGCCGCAGCACATTACTTTGTATTATTAACAATTTCCACACTCTGTATAAAAATTAAAATTATTCGCCTATCAATGAGCTCCCGCGCCGCATCGGTATAAACCAATATGAAACTAGTACCTACATATCGCCATGTTTACCAGTTCAAGTCTTCCCCAAACCTAATACAAATCAATGCATATTATACCTTATTCCTAAATCTTAAGATCCATACATATAAACCGTGTCATCAGACTTAGATGAGAAATTTAAAACTACCTAATGCGGCTTAATGAAAGAAGACCTCGGTCTCATGTTCAAAACTATTATAATAGGTCTGTAGGTCAGTGTGCCATCGTGATCCTGTGACGTGAATGTGCGTAATTAGACGCTTACTTTGTGTTAGAATAGTATTTCTTTCTCATTTACAATGCCTCGTTATAATTACACAGCTTCGGGTATACAGATATGATTTTAATTTATGGAGAATATCACGGAAATGCAGCTTTAACCATACGTACGTACCGAAAGAGATATGGAAACACACGTGTTTGTACTACCAATGGCCGGACTATTGTGCAAGCTGTCCAGAGGTTACGGGATAATCAATCCTTACTGCCTCATATGGATAGTGCTCCTTCGCGTGTAAGAGTCACCCTAGATGAACAAATTTTAAATTATTTTTCTCGCAAATTTGACACAGGTTGATAATGTAGAGAACTTAAAAAAAGGAATTGTACGATCTTTCGACAAGTTAAAATACATCGCCGTCAATGGCGACCTGTTAACAAGAGTTCGAAATAATATTTTAAGACGATATAATATGTGCGTTCGGGTCCATGGCGCACATATTGAAAATTTAAGTTTAACGACCAAGTGAATTATTAAAGTTATCGTGATTATTTTAATAAAATAATCAAGTGAGAATGAATAGTATAGCGCCCAATGTATTTACCTACGTTTCGAAGTTGTAACATATGATACCACAAGGTCACTCGCCGCTTGCCGACCACAGGTTAGTGAACTAATATTTACAAACGGTGTTCTATTTTGTTTCAATATTTATGATAAAAAGTTTGTTTGAAAAAATTGTTTTTTAAATATGCATGCGAGGACTTTTTTAATAGTTTCAAAATACTCCTATACACTAGTATTGACGGTGTTTTCATTTATTGTCGTATTGACGTCTCCACTCTGTATAAGTACTTTTATTTACAAAACACAATTTGCTTTTACAAATATTGTGCAATTCATATTTTATTAAAAAAAACCGTAAACCGTAAACACACCATGTGTGAAAATAAAATGAAATAACTGCAAACAACTTCATTAACTATTATTCAAACCATAAATGGTATGGAACAACAATATTCGCCAATATTATTGCATTCAATCTATATGAACTAAAAAGATATTTTTAATTCGTTTTAGCATAATTCTAATTTAAGGAATTTAATGTTAATAAAAAGTCATAAATGATATATTATCTTTTAGTAAAACATGAAATAAAATTCAGGTTTTATTATATTAAATTTAATTACTATCTGTGTGATGACGGAGTAAGAATACGAGAAGTTGTAAGAGACAACTAAGATATGTGATATACAGATGACAAAATCTTACCAACATGTCTAATCAGCGTGGTATAGTAGGTCATACTTTTAAAGTGAAAACTTCTTTAGAGGCGTTGTGCACTTTATAGGATGTGTAAAAAATGTTAAACTCGCGTCAGGACACGTGACCTGATCGAAAATTCGTAAGACGGAGGAAGTGTAGACTGTAGGAGAAAAAATCTTAAGACGGAGGGAGAGTAGACCGTAGAAAAGGCAGTAATAATATAATATGTGTATAATATAATGTATTTAATATGTGTATTTATTTCCTGGTCACACCCATACATACTCCCTTTTTTTTTCGCAAGGTGGGACCATGGATGTGGTCGCGCCCCGGCAAATCGGCCCGGGGCGACGGAAGAGGCGGCGCGCAACCCCATGGACCCACCCTGCAAACACCCCTCTTTGCCGTGCGAGCGGACCACACCCATACATACTCCCTGGAGCACGCTTTTAGTTTTTTTATATTTTTTTTTTTGGAACGAAGTTCCTTATCGCGCGTTGTGAAAGGGAGCTAGACGGAAAAAATTCTTACGAAAAGTTGTCACGACACTTTTTGCTATAGTAAGCTATTGTAAGGTGTGCGGCGTCGCATGTTTCTCTGTCTGTCTCTCTCTCTCTTATAGAAAGCAACCCAGATATTTTCATTTCTATTTCGCATTGAACAGTGTGGTGTCGCGACGATTTTTTTTATAGATAGAGTGATTCAAGAGGAAGGTTTATATGTATAATATATGCATAATGTACTAGAGAAACACTGATAATTTTAGAGGTTTCTAATGTGATGTCGTAAATAAACACATTGTTTTGCGCTTACATTGCAAACGCTGGCTGAACCCTACGAAATAGATCAAAATAAAGTACTACAGTATTATACAGCTTAAAAAGGCCTACAAAAAAGTCCGCGATGGTATATATCTATCTCTTAAGGATAACATACTATATCCATTTTAATACTTTAAAAAATGTTCTATTATAAAACGGTAATTGAAAAGCTATTTACACAAATACTGTATTAATCCTTATCATTTTAAATACTTTAGTTGGCTTGAGCATTTCATGAAGATATTTTTTTTCCTTCAGGCCATGCAAATTAAATCAATACCTTAAAAGATATAGCAAAATCAAAATAATGCGCAACGAAATTATTTTCGCCCGTGACCGGGCCGCGTGGCCGGCTCGCGTTCGAGCTCGGGGCCGAAAAGTTTTGGTAGTCTAGTGGAATTGTATATCCTATTATTAATATTATAAACGTGAAAGTTTGTAATAATGTATGGATGTGAACATGTTTGTTGCTCTTTCACGTAAAAACTACTGAATGGATTTTGATGAAATTTATAGTAATATAGCTTGCACATCAGAATAACACATAGGCTATAATTTATAAAGATATTTTGCAAATTGGCTAAAATATAACGATAAAAAGGCAGAAAAAAATTATATAATTAAAATAGAACTTCGTTCCATCCGGGTGTCCCTTGACACCTCCGGTTTTTTTTTTTCATAGGTTTAAGTTTTCACTTCTGTCGGCAGTCCTCGTGACTAAAGCAGTGTTTTGTTTATTGCTTATGATGGCATACGAGCAAGCTGTGCACGTAAGTATTGCTGTAAATATCGCTGCCACTCATGGACATTTGCAATACCAGGGGTACTACAGCTAGGCCGTTGCCTACCAACCAAGCCCCAACCCAGAAAAAAGTCTTCCGACTCTCATTCACCAAACGAAGCACAACAGCATTTGCCACTGCTCAGACATCGATTTTCTGCGAAGTACTACCCCAAATGGCCCAGCCCGCAGCAGTAGACAGAAAACTGTTAATCAGTTTGACGCTACCACTACTCCACTTCTCTCCCATTACAGAAGAGGCTCGAACCAAGCAGTGGCACGTTTATGAGCCAAGATGAAATTTTATCATAACTTATTTTAATGAACAAAAAATAGAATTGATTAATTAATTTAAACCTATTTTATTCTTAGTTTTGATAGAAGTACATTTGGTCCTATCCATTCATTCATGCATATATACAAACATAGACCCTCCCTTTAGGTTTTAATGCCATAATCGCCGCGCTTGGTAGATGGTTTGTTTATCGCATATGATATTAGTTTCTTGATTATTGATTATTGTTAGCATATGGTGTAAAGATGCGAAAGGGAATGCTCTGATGGTTCGGACATGTGGAAAGAATGCCGAACGAACGTCTGGTTAAGAAGATATACAATGCGAAAGTGGAAGGATGTAGGTACCGGGGAGACCAAGACTAACCTACCTAGACCAGATTGGTCACGTACTGAAGGAAGGTGGAGTCAAGAGTCTCCGAAACCGGCGAACGTGTATGAAGAGAATTATGAATGTTGAGGAAGCGAGTGAAGTATGCAAGGATAGAGTTCTCTGGCACTTTGTTCTCTCTGCCTACCCTGCAAGGGATATGGCGTGAATATTAGTTTCCTGAAAGAAAGCTGCTATCCATTTTCTTAATGAACTCTCAGTCGATCATCACAACTGCACCGGGGAGTAAAGAATGGTAACACATTGTACTCTTAACTCGTCAACGCCACGGTTATAGTATTTGGCTTGATTACACATACTACTATATACAACATATAATTAAAGTAGACAAATTACACCCAGAATAACAGTTTGTGGATCCCACAAAGTATTGTCCTGCGTAAGAAACGAACCCATGACCCATGCACGAAAAGTTGGTATCTTAAGCACTACGCCATCGGTGCAGCCAATTTCGGTCGAATATTCTGTTGCACACTGCCCATGAAATTCAAATTAACCTATTGCCTCTGTCTAAAGATTGTTTACCAATATTTATAGCCGTGTATTAAATTCGTTTTAACTAGACACAATAGAAAAGAAATCGTTGTATACTATGTGATTTATGGGACAGGCAATTTGACTGTATGAATGTAATGCAAAATTAATAGTCTCTCATTTTGCATTATAATGGAATGATATGAACAAAGGACTCGTGAAGCATACAATTTATTTGATAAATAATAAATTCATCGTCGCCTTGCAAAGGTTTCCAAAATCATATGATTTGAAATTATCCCAAGTGTGTATTGTTGAATTACTATATGCAGTGGTACTAATTATATATGAAAACATTGTATCTCATTATTGTCCTACTCTTATCCCAATTACTTGGGGTCGATACATACTCTTCCTTCATAGTACATAATGTAAAAGTTATTGGCAATAGTTTTATGACCGGCCACCTGCCAGACGTCAATCCTTCTTGGGAATGTAATTGTTGACCAAACGGCATCAGATGGAGTTGGCCCAGGTCGTTATAAGGCTCTTAGTCATCTTTTACGACAGCCACGAGGAAAGCAAGGGTTGGTAGTATTCGTAGCCGCTACCACAGCTTATGAAAAGATTGTATTTATTAATTTAAAAGTACTAATGATGCATTCGTACATGTGTTTTTTTTTTCATATCTATAAAGACTATTCTTCTACAACAAATACTTCTACTAATAGTAGGTACAGTATTTTTTTTTAATTTCATATATTGTAGAGCTAGCGACGATAGTTGCTAGAGCATCGATCGATGGTACCCGAAAGGGTAACTAGGAATACGGTTATTAATTATATTGCGAACTATCCCGCTCTGCTAGCCGCTCACCCTCTCTCCTCATTTGCCTCCCACCACACAGAGGAGACATGAACCGGGTACCGGTGGTCCGCCCACATGGCGCTATAGAGGTTTACAGCAGATTATGGAGTCGCGTCCTGTCTCTTACGTCACCACAGACGGATAGGACGCGGTGCGACTATACCATAATCTGTCCCAAAATATAGGGTAAAGAATGAAATAGAATTGCAGAAACTAATTGTTATACCTACATATGTATATACCTATAGCTTCTGATTTAGCTAACACTCTTACATCAAATTTTATGAACTTCAGGTTTTTAGTTTAAAACTTAAACTACATTGTTCATTCGAGATTCCATGTCTAGTCTTGATAAGCATGGGAGCTCTATCTCATTCTCGGGCTTAATTCCTGTAGATTCATATGTTTGTCACCAAGAAAGAAGTGTAGTTGAAAATATTGAAATTATAATACTTTCAGTAAATGTAAAAAAAAAAAAACCAACCATAGAATCGTGTAGAAATAAGTATTTAATGAGCGCTAAAAACTCAAAATTCAAAAAAAACTGCCTCTGTGGTTAGCATTATCATTTACATGGGACAATCTAAAAATATGTATACCATCATAACTGTAAATTTAATATACCAGTTCGTGACAAGAGAACCGGTGACCGAAAATGGTGACTATCTAACTGTCACTCCTAAATCATCATTTATAAAAATATTATCAACAGCCTATACTAAACACCGGAAACCGGATACAGTAAAATCCGTAAAATAGTTTTAATTCAAACGTTAAATTTTATTAAGAAGTCATATTCGTTATGTATATTCTGAATAATCAATAATTGTTATTGTATAGGTACATAATATAATAGAATAGACTTACATAGAATCACACTCATATCCCATAGGGGTGGATAGTCTACGCATCTTTCAAACCGCGATCCTGGCATACTACCGTCATTTACACTCATCAGTTTTCAGGCATGATCACGGTTATGCGTACTCTTAACATAACCATTCGCCAGTTTGAAATTACTAAAAAGAATACCTAACTCTAAATCTTTAAAAAAAATATTGTGAGTTACTTACGCAATGTAATTTGGCAATCAGGATAATACCAAAATGATTGAGCAAAAAGGTAAGCAAGTTAAACAGAACAAGGAGTTACTGAATCTGCCTTAATCCCAATATCACGAACGGAACAGAGTAGCTAGAAAGACAAACAGACTCCACGACTGTGTGTTTTATAGACTTCTTTACAGGCTAGTCTGTTTAGCATCGTACCATCGCGTCAATCGCTCTCTAGCGACTATGTCCACGTATCTCATTACTCTACGCAAGCCTTACATAACCAATTCTGCTAAGTTGTGTCAAATCACATTTAACCAATTAATTTTCTTTCTCATATACAGTGGCGAGTAGGTATATTGTTATTAAATATCGTTTAACTTTATGCTTACTATAGATAGAGTCAAAAAAGTAGATCTACATTTAATGTAGTAATAAAGCTTCGATTGACGACCAAAAGGGAGTAATCGGCATATAAAATACCTATCGCATTATCAGGCAGTTTGTTAAAATGTGACGTGAATTTAAATATTGCAAGTGTGTAGTCCGGTCAAATTAGACCAAAAAATAAGAGTAATGCAATACATAAAGTCCCAACAAGCTAAAAATCAGTACGATTGTTTAAAATATGGTTAAAAATAAAATTTGAAATCTTTCCCCTGTATAGAAAAAAAGTATTCAAGTTCAAAGGTCAAAAAAATGAGTTTTTTTTGCGATTTTCCGCAAAACGGTAAAATTTATCATAAAATACTTCAGAAAAAAAATCTAGATCATAAAATTATCTACAAAAAATGTCTCAATCCTTTTTTTCCTACGAGCCACCATTTTTGAGATATAACGCTTCAAAAAGTTGTAATCGTAATATGCATGAGTACGCCACGTATATACGAGTACATCTCTACAGTTGTAATATATGTTAAAATATGTAGATTTTGATATTAACAACTCAGTTGCTGCTCATCAACATCTTTTTCGGGTATATTACCAAGTTCAAAAGTGGCTTAGTTATCAACTAGACCGCTAGGGTCTCAGCCAGACGGGGGTTGGAAGTTGTTCATATTCTTATAGTTATAACTTATGTACATTTTATATTATAGGTATAAGTTACAATGGCCACCGAAGACAAAGATCGGGTACCGGTGGCCCGCTCGTACGGCGTTGAAGAGGTGCTTGCAGGGTGGGTCAATGGGGTTGCGCGCCGCCTCTTCCGTCACCCCGGACCGATTTGGCGGGGTGCGACGTCCATAGCCCACCGCAAAAAAAAAAAAAAAAAAAAAAAAAGGTATAAGTTACAATGACCGATAGAAACACATTTTATATATATCATACAGGGGAAAGATGGGGAACTTTCAAATTTTATTTTTAATCATATTTTAAACAATCTTACTGATTTTCAGCTTATTTGGAATTTATGCAGCTTCGAATATCTAAATTGACCGGACTATGGTAAATGCTGTGAGAAGGCGAGAAAAGATTTTGTGTCCCTAATTTTATTATGACTCTACATTAGAGTCATATTCACATCCCTCTCTTGGGCCTAGTTCAAACAGATTTTACTGCTTAGGAGTATATTACTTATAGTAACACAGTCATCGCGTAGCGGTAGGATTAGAATACAGTTGTCGCCCCTTACTTGCCCGTGATATTCGAAATAAAAATCGATTGAAGGATCAACAGACGAATGTGCGGCAGCGCTTTCTTGAGAAATGTATAATATCTTAGTACTTGCCAAATTTAAAACTGTGGCAATATTCCCACCAAAGAATAACCGCGATATTGAATGCTATACATTCAATGGAGAAGGCCTTCGTCCAGCAGTGAAAAGCAAATGACTAAATAGCAATGATAATTATATGAATATAGCAACATTTAAACCCCCGGATAAGTAAACTATAATACACTAAATAACTATAAGTAAGATATACCTTTAGTTACATATAGATATGTAGTAGCTGTCGGCATTTATCTACAGTTAGATATTTTAGAATCTATTATTTTGTAAGTTTGGTTTGAAGTAGGTATGCGTCCGATATATCAAAACGAATCTGAAATCGGATTTCAGTCAGAAATCGTATCGTATCGATATTCAACACTATACAAACTGATTTTAGAAAACGTATTTCGGCAGAAACTAAATCAACACATATCAAAACAAAACGACGAAAACGCAAACTAATAATAAATCTAATCATCGCGCAATCGTTTTCTATTGCTAGTTTTGCAAACCAAACCAATATTTGAAAACTTACTAACTATCTCTTTCACTCCGCTAAGCGATCGCTTAGTCAGAATGAGAGAAAGCGAATTTCATTAAAATTCGCCTCCTTTCATTCTAACTAAGCGATCGTTTAGTGCAG
This sequence comes from Lymantria monacha, assembly GCA_905163515.2. Taxonomy (NCBI): domain Eukaryota; kingdom Metazoa; phylum Arthropoda; class Insecta; order Lepidoptera; family Erebidae; genus Lymantria; species Lymantria monacha. The sequence goes on from LR991082.1 coordinate 25,331,908, forward strand.
TGAAAGAGATGGAGAGAATTGCGGTTTCTAAGAAACTAAGAATGGCAGATTGATACGAAACAGAATTATACGGGACAGGGAATAAGATCTATATCAGAATGCAACTACTTCCATGATAATATTACGCAATACGTTTAAGTTTTGCGTTTGTTAAATAGATTTTTTGAATTATTGGAGAGTTTTGATCCACACTTGACCTTGGTGATACGTGCAGTGTGCGCGTAATGTTATTTTTGTGTTCTCGTGAACTATATAATTATATAGGTATTTTATGATTCAATACTATACTAACGTATGTTAGTATCGTACATACGATTTGATGATAAATAAGAAATAACTATTAAATATAAAATGGTAAGAAAAAAACCATACTAAAAATGTACATTATAAAATATAATCATGAAATCATTGTAAATATGACGATTTTTAAATACGCCAGAAAGTTTTGTATCACACTCAAAACAAAACATTTTTGCTAGTCTAGTACTCTAGTTAAGCTTAGATAAAGCATGAAGGAAAATCGTACACCTAAATCCAATCAACAAAGAAACTAAAGAAAAATATTTTGAATGCGTTTGTTCGTTTGCGTTTTTCGTTTGCTACGCTAAAATAACTAAAACCATCGAATATCGATCGAGACTAAGGTAAATCCGCTCCGACAATAGCTCTGGAAATCGATTTCTGAAATCGGTTTTTTAAATCGATTTCAATATCAGAAATCGAATTTGTATCGGTTTGCGTAAAAATCTGAAAACGCCCATCTCTAGTTTGAAGTAAAAATATACCTATTAATTTTGTTTTTTTAATAGGAACTAAAAATGGTAAGGTCATATTGTATCTTATAGAAGAAGTTGCCGTAACACATAACAAAAATAGATAGATATTTACGTTCGCGGAAAAATAGATGTGTTAATTATTTTTTATATCCTGCATTTATAGCACCTTACATATATGCATTAAATGCAAATCCTCCTAACATATCACAATATTTGTATAAGTATGTGCATAATTCATTAGCAAAATTATTACATACATACATACCATCACGCCTTGTCCCTTGCAGGGTAGGCAGAGTGCCAGAGAACTCTATCCTTGCATACTTCACTCGCTTCCTCAACATTCATAATTCTCTTCATACACGCTCGCCGGTTTCGGAGACTCTTGGCTCCACCTTCCTTCAGTACATGACCGATCTGGTCTAGGTAGGTTAGTCTCGGGAGACCGAGACTGAAAGTGAAAGGATGTAGGTACCGGGGGAGACCCCGGTACCTACATCCTTTCACTTTCGCAGTGTATATCTTCTTAACCAGACGTTCGTTCGGCATTCTTTCCACATGTCCGAACCATCGGAGCATTCCCTTTCGCATCTTTACACCTATACTCTCTTTCATACCTACTCGCTCTCTTACGTCGTCGCTACGAAACAAAATTATTAACTATGTAGATATTAAAAGTTGTCCATAAATAGGCTATAACTACATACGCCACTAGTGTTATTCATTAGTATCTGCTGTAAACATACAGTTACATCGTCATTTTACTGATATTTTTTATAATAGGTATTATTACATCAGATTGGAATTATTTCCGTTCATTAAATGATAACATGACTGCCTATAATATTTTAATAGTGATGAATAATATTGTATGCCGCATATTTTTTTTTTTTTTTTCAAAAAATCAGTCACAGAGATTTACAATATATAATAAATACTAAAAAATCTACACATCTAGTTGTGTAGATTGCCTAGTATTTGAAAACTTATTGATACATTTTTAGATTTTTCGCATATTATGAAATCTCGCACTAAAAGTAACAAAAATCAATAATGGAACGCAATTATAATGAAATAAAAGCCAGAATACTTATTTGTAAAACCACTTAAAGGATTGTCCAGTTGTTTTAAAAGCTGTTTCAAATATAATGCATCAAACATATGGAATAATATCACCTGCTAGGTGGCAAAAGATAACTTTTGGCTTCTTGAAAAACTAATATAAAAATTACTATTAGCACGAAATAAACTATATTTGATGTGACATTTATAACGAACTTATCTATACACACGCACAGCCCGCCCACACACTCAAACACACACGCACGCACGCATACTCGCATGTACATATGCATACAAATCAAGCAATCACTTCATATCTCAGAAGTCCGGGTAAAGTTATCATAGCCATCTGCGGCTAACAACTAAGACACACAAAAATAAAAAGAATCAATTGCGGGTTGAGAGCCCTCAGCGGTCACCCATAGTCTAGGTTAAGCTGTAACAGCCATCTGAGGCTAACAGCTAAAAGACACGATAAAAATTCATTAATAGCATTTATCTTATTATCATTCTCATTGTTAATTATTTCATTCGTTTTTACGCTTTTTATTTTGTAGTCCAGACCAGGCCTGCATATTTTCTCGGTTGCCACTCCTGTTGTCAACTTTAACTCATCATCATCATCCTACTCTTATCTCAATTACTTGGGGTCGATACAATATGTACTCTTCTTTCATAGTACATATTGTAAAAGTTATTGGCAATAGTTTAATGACCGGTTGCCTGCCAGACGTCAACCCTCCTTGGGAATGTAATTGTTGACCAAACAGCATCAGATGGAGTTGGCCCAGATCGTTATAAGGCTCTTAGTTGTCTTTTACGACATGCACGAGCATAGTAAGGGTTGGTAGTATTCGTAGCCGCTACCACACAGCACTGTTGTCATCTTTTTTTGGGTGATATATTAAATAATTAAAATTCGTATATTGTAATTATTATGTCGTCAATAAATTTTATTCTATTATATACATACATATCATCACCCCATATCCCTTGCAGGGTAGGCAGAGAGAACAGAGTGCCAAAGAACTCTGTCCTTACATACTTCACTCGCTTCCTCAACATACATAATTCTCTTCATACACGCTCGCCGGTTTCGGAGACTCTTGACTCCACCTTCCTTCAGTATGTGACCAATCTGGTCTAGGTAGGTTAGTCTCAGTCGCCCCCGGTACCCACATCCTTCCACTTTCGCATTGTATATTTTCTTAACCAGACGTTCGTTCGGCATTCTTTCCACATGTCTGAACCATCGGAGCATTCCTCTTCGCATCTTTACTCCAATACTCTCTTTCATACCTACTCGCTCTCTTACGTCGTCGTTGCGAATGCGGTCGGTCAGCCTAACTCCACAGATTTTCCATAGAGATCGCATTTCGACCGCATTAATTTTACTTTCATACTCTTTTCTGCATACCCAACTCTCGCTTCCATACAGTAATGTTGGGACAAGCACTGCGTTATGTATTGCTACACGTGCCTTCTGGCTGAGGTGGTGGCTACCGAGAAGTTGCCCCAACGCTCCGTTCACTCTATTTCCCGCATTCAATCTTCGCTCTATATCAGTGGTGTACCTTCCATCTCGGCTAAATGCACATCCAAGATATACAAATTCATCCACTTGCTCTAGTACATCATTACCTATTGTTACTCTTACATCTGTTCTGGCTTCATCTCTTTCATAAAAAAAAGAAAATGAATAATTTTGAATTAATCGAAATCTGCTCATCTCATTTATTAACTGTTAGGCGGATCGAAGTGTGCCGAGTCCGCTAGTATTATAATAAAACATCTACATTGTAGTTATGAATTTTATTACATAAAAATACACCAACCTAATGACTACAATGTCATAATCATTCTTTCAATTTAGGAATTTATACATTATGTTAACATTTATCACAGCTCTTTTAACACGATGGTATAAATATTTTACCAGTTGATATTATATTATAAAAATATTTATTACAAACAATATGTCACGTTTAGTTTTAAGACCACGGTTCAGTATAAATCATCGAAACCATTAAACCTATATATGTAAAAGCTTTTTAACTAACCTTTTTACTTAAATTATTACTTAGTAGGTACCTCATCTAGTGAACTTTAGCGCGCTGATTGTGTTGTGTTACCGTCTCTGCCGAGATTTTGCTGAACTCTTCCTGCATCATAATTTGAGTTTTCTCTATCAAAGACACGATGTCTTCCTTTGCTACACCCTCAGTCTCGATCATTGGCAGAAAGGACACAATAAATTCACCTGAAAAAAAAATAAAACAAATCATTGTAGAGGATAGTTATTAGGTATAATTAAGTTTTGTTTTTTTATAACACCACCCTGCACTAAGAAAATAATCTTTGTATTGCGGGGGATTATACATGACCTGGGCTAATTCCATCTGATGTCATTTGGCCAACAACTACATTCCCAAGGAGGGTTGACGTCTGGCAGGCGGCCGATCATAAAACTATTGCCAATAACTTTTACAATATGTACTATGATAAGAGTACATATTGTATCGACCCCAAGCAATTGGGATGAGAGTAGGAGAATGATGATTGCGGGGGATTTTACAAACATATAATTAAAGCTGACAACACCCAAAGTCAGAACAACACTTGGTGGATCGCACAAAGTATTGTCCTGCGTAGGAATCGAACCCACGGCACTGACACGAAAGGTCGGTATCTTAACCACCACGCCATCTGTGCAATTGTAGCTACCATGTTAGTATCAACATTTGTTCTTTAAAATAGTATATTTAACAAAGTATACATGTATTGTTAAAGATAAGCACTATCTATTTGTATTATTCAAATAATGACAGGAAATTGTTATCTAAGTACATAGTCCTGCAAATATTTATAGCAATGAGTATATTGCTTTCATTTAAACATAATGGGGTATAAAGCGATTATCACCACACTCTTCTTTAATTCGTAAGAACACTCGTGAATAAGGGTTGATGACATATTAACCCATCACTACACTATAACTTATAGGTATAATGAATAAAGTGTTAAAAGAATAATAGTCTTAGAAATAAGGATTTTTTTGGACTAATGCCACCACACATTCCCACCATTGTAACTCCTGAAAGCCAGACTCCACAATGGTTTCCAAAGACGATTTGGATAACAGAGAGGTTTGACTCTTAGGATAGTCAGGATAAATGTTAAGAAAAATTTAGTTGCCTTGAGACCCGTAACAAACTAGAAAAGATAGACAAGAAAATTTGAAAAATAATGTCCATTTCCTTCCAAAGTAAAAAATTCTACTTTAAAAAATAGTATCCAATATTCAAAAGGATATTCTGAACCAGTACTAATTCAAAAATAATATTTGCTTTTTTTTTTAAACAGATATCCTTGACAAGTATATATCCGTTTACTTTGTTTCAACGTAAATATACATAACATGTTTCAACAAATTAAAATTCATTTTTAACAGGCATATATGTGCAATATATATTAAATAAGTGCATTGTTCCAAAGAACCAAAACCATATTAACAATATAAAAATGTGTTTAAATATAGACTCAAGTTTGGGACGTTGGAAGGATTGTGTAGCATGTGACGACAAGTAAAACCGGTTTCAAAATTAGGAAGCAAGTTCCCTAACGCACCTGGATCGAATTTGTACCGATCTTCATCGAGGAAATAGTATCTTGAAACGACAACTGGTTGTATCGGTGCTCCTGCATCCATTGCCACGTGAAATGCTCCCTTGCGGAAGGGTAATAGTTTGTCACCAGAATGTCTCGTGCCTTCAGGAAATAGCAACAACTTTCTCTGTAAATGAGAAATAAAAATTTTTAGCGTACAGTTACTTTTCGGCAGCTCGGAGGCTATTGACCTAACGGGCTCAGATGTATTGTTATCGCCCGCTATTAAAATGAAATTATAAAGCAATTATAATAGACAATGGCATAACTCAATATACTCTTTCTATAATAAAAGGTAATGTTTTTAGACTTTATTAATTTAAAAAAGGAAAATGTTTAAGCAAAAATTTAAATATTTTATAGAGTCATTAGACTAACAATTGCACAGGTGGCGATGGCGTAGTGGTCTAATTCGATTGCCATACAATTATTTGTGAGATCTACATATGGTTGAATGAGATATTTCAGTCTTGAATACTTAGCGATTTAAGAAAATTCTTAGCGACAGATTTTATATCTAATAAAATAGCATTTTCTATATTCTTTTTCTTTTCATCTGTTTAAAAAAAAAAGTCCGTTTGTGTTTTCCTTGTGGTGACGGAGTAAGAATACAATTCACCACCCGCTCGCTTTTGGTTGTCGGAAAAGAGGACCAAGGAATAATCCTTTGTCTTAGTTATATACATATAACATCTGTGCGGAATAGGGAATAATAAGGGAAGAAAAACCTAATTGAAAACTATACCAACACATCTCACCAACGTGGTGCAGTAGGTGAATTTCCCTCCTATTGTGAAAGAGGCTTGAGCTCAGAATTGGAACGTATATGAGCCGAGATACTATGTTTTACAGTTTCATAAAACACCATATTAGTAATTAGCCAAGATCGTAAGAGTATATATTATCTATGTGGCTCAATTGTATGGCCGCGTATAATCGTCCGACAACCTAAGTAACAGATAACACACATTTATTATGATTAGAACATACATATGAAATTAAATTAAAAAAAGTTAAGCGTGCAGAGATATAACCCTCCCTAGGATGGAGGAAAGTGTCATAACCGTGCACGCTTAGCAGGCGAATTGGTGATTGCATTTGGTGTTATAAATTTCTCAAGTATACTGCTAATCATACCTTTGAACGATTTTTACTACTGCCATGGGCAAGTAAGGAGTAGAATCTCATTCTATTGTTAAACCATCACCACACAGTTTCAACAAATGCAGCAGACTCAGAAATGTTCTATGCATTTTTGAAAAATTACAACATTAAACAACATCATTATCATCTTACTCTAATCCCAATTACTTGGGTTCGACGCTATATGTGATTTACTGCCATCGTACATAAAGAAAAGTTATTGGCAATAGTTTTATGACCGGCCCGCTCCACTAATGTCAATCCTCCTTGGAAATGTAACTATTGACCAAACGGCATCAGGTGGAATTGGCCCAAGTCGATACAAAGCTCTTAGTCGTCTTTTATGACATGCACAAGCGAAGTAAGGGTTTGTAGTATTCGTAAGGTAAAGAGAATATTAAACATAAATATATCGTCCATCACAGCCCATACACGTCCCACTTACTGCTTGAGGCTCCTCCACAATTGGAGCGCAATTGACCGTTATTCACCCTTTTGATCATACGTGTTGTCATATGGTTTTATTACTATTTTCTTTCTTTTGTGTCTTTTTAGGTAATGTACCCAAACTATGTGACCTATTTAGGGGCGAGAGGGAGTCTGAAAAATACCAGGCTGGAACAAAATTGGATTTTGACCGCATGCATTTATTTATTTATATCCCTTAGTCGTCTTTTACGAAACACGCGGGCAAAATAGGAAGGAGTGAATTGTATTCTTGTCTCCGTCACCACGCAGAAAGTACGTACGTATACGTAAACACAAAAGCGTCATAAGCACGCTTTTTATACACCCGTACACGGTTAATTATTATACAATATACATGTTTAGTATATCTCGGAAACACCTCTAATGAATTGCATTAGGTCATCATCATCATTTACCTACTCTTATCCCAACCATTTGGGGGTCGATACAATATGTACTCTTCTTTCATAGTAGATATTGTAAAAGTTATTGGCAATAGTTTTATCACCGACCGCCTGCCAGACGTCAACCCTCCTTGGGAATGTAATTGTTGACCAAACGGCATCAGATGGAGATGGCTCAGGTCGTTATAAAGCTCTTAGTCATCTTTTACGATATCCACGAGCAAAGTTTCGTAGTATTCGTAGCTGCTACCACACAGCTATGTATGACTTGATATATGTATAATGACTTGCATTAGGTATACGTAAATAAAGTTTAAGTTAGTTTATGTGTATTTCTAAAACCATGACTAAGACTACGTTAGGCAGCTACCATTGCCATCGGTGAAAAGTAAAAACTGTATTCAATTCCATGCAGTAGCTTTCACGTGATGTGTGTCGAATTCCTTTTTTTTTTTTTTTTTTTTTTTCTTGAATATAACGGCGTATTAGTCCTTCTTCAATATGTATAATTTACCAATACTAAATAAATAAAATTTTATTATATGTAGACAGGTATATACATTCAAATATGAACTAATCCAAAACTGGTTATTTATTTATAAATTAGCCGTAAGCGTCAAACGTACCGTCCAAAAAATTTAAAGAACAAACGCGTGAGAACTAATCGTACTAGTAATGTTATTGAATATTATCAATTTATTAATTATCTCATTAAAATATCGGTATCATCTCCAAATTGCGTCTTCTTTATCGCATAACAAGTCAGGTGGAGCTGTGCCAAGATTAACGTCGTACGAACAAACACGTTTAAAGTTGACTTCAGCAATGTAGCAATTTACTTTGATATCCATGTCTCAGAACCTCCCAAGGAGGGTTGACGTTTGGCAAGCGGCCTGTCATAAAACGATTGCCAATAGCTTTTATGATATGTACTATGCAAGAAGAGTACATATTGTATCGACCCCAAGTAATTGGGATAAGAATAAGAGAATGATAATGATCCAAGTCTCACAACCACCATGTCTGGATAACACGAAAAAGTTTTGGGAATCGAACCCATGAGACCTACCTAGACCTATGACACTACGCTACCCGGTGTCTGCAATTGATTGCCAAATTTCCGCAGACATTTAATGCACAAATAATTTCAACACCATCTAATTAATAGGTACCTATAAATTTTTAATTTATCACCTCCACAATCATGATAATAAGGATTAGAATAGATAATATTTATCATCGTAATGAGACCACACAGCTTAACAAACATAAAACTTTCCGTTAAACAACCCTGATGCAACTTAATATTAGGTCATGTTTACATTTCTGACGTTAGCAAGAGATAACTATTTTAAAAACATAAAAGTATAACACCAGACAAGAGTATACGAAATCTTCAATATGTAATAATAACCCCCTAGTAAAAGAATATTGCCGTTCGTATTTACCACTAAGGAGTCACAAATAGGTACTAACATTTCGTGTGTATATAACTGCTTAAATTTTCACTCTCGGTACAACAGAACAACTTTCACTTTGATACAATGCCAACTTGCTAGCTCAGCAAGTCAACGAACGATATCAATTCCACCGAACTAAGCATAACAGCACGTTTAGAATCGCCCACTCTAATTTATTGTACACCAGCGGCACGTTCTGACTTCACACGGGTACAATATAAGACAGATACTATGTGGTGTCAGTGATTGGAATAACCCCCGCATTTTAATCTCTGATAACTTTAAGATATTAATTTTTGTAATACACTATGTAGAGAAATTTCGATCTATATTAAATGCCCCACATATCTTATGTTATTAATTAGATAAGGAATAATACTGTACTGGTTAAATTAATTTTGTAAATAACCCATTATTTTTTGTAATCTATACATATAATAAAAATGTAACGGATCGCTGTCTGTACATGGAAGATATATGAGAAAAAATATTACTGGGACCTTTATCAACACAAACAGAGCCCAAAACAATGATTTTTAAAATTTCTGTTTGTCTGTGCGTTTGTGCACGCTAATCTCAGAAACGGCTTATCCGATTTAGACGCGGTTTTCACTAATATATTGTGGTAAGCTTAACATTTAGGCTTTATTTTATGTCAATTAGTTTATAAATAAAAAAGTTATGTCAATTTAAAAAATGTTCGGCGAAAAAATCTTTATCGATTCTTTTCAAATTACGTACAAATTATCTTCAGTAAAAATAAATAAACACGTGTTTCTGCATTTGTTGATTTTCACCCTCTGGTTGTGTAAATTAGGCCTGTGAAGCGTGTTGAACGACTCATTACCACCAAGCCGAAACTATTAAAGCTTAGAAACATTAAATTTTGAAGCACGTTTCTATTTATGACATAGAGATTCAATATTTTTTTTAGAAAGGATTTTATAAATTCCGCCCCTAAGTGGGTACACCCAAAATCGGTAAAGTGTGTATGGGGAGAAAATTTCTTTATCGATTCTTTTCAAATTACGTACAAATATTCTTCGGTAAAAATAAATAAACACGTGTTTCTCTCTCCCTCTCCATCAAATCCGCACCAGTGCCGGCGTGAGAGCTCACACGATACACATAGTTGACAGCAAGTGGTTCTTGCCTAGTGGTTTAAGATGCAGGTTAAGTTTAGCTTCAAAAATGTTCACTTTATAACTCAAATAATAAATCATATCTAACGAGGTCGCAATTCTGCTGGTGAAACAAAATAGTCAAAAAAAGGGTGGCGATAATTATATTCTTATCCCATGGTCATACCGTAAATAGTATATAAATGGCAATATAATTTGTAGAATGAATAGAACTTTGAACCACCTTTTTCTTTAGTGACCGGCTATGGTATATAGAGACACGCGCGCCGTACACGTACATCTACGTTGTGCGGGCGGGCCACCGCAACCGGGTATCATCTCAAGTCGAAGCCGGACGGTAGAGCGTGTCAACCTAAGAGTATTTTCTCTCGGACCCACCCTGTTGCCTAATTCCGTTAGAGAACTAACTCGCAGAAAGCGGCGACCGCATCCCAGTTTCTGACGCTGTTGATCATCGTCCTAGCGACAAACCTTCAACACCTTGCATTGCTTTTTCTATTTAACTCGAAGTTGCGGGCAAAAGCTAGTATGTAAAATATAAACATAGCCTATAGGTTATCCTTAAGAGGTAAACATGTACCCGACTATTTTGTTATTCCTTTTAAGATATACAATTTCCTAGTACTTACATTATTTTGATCTACATACCTCGTCAGGCTTAGCCAGCGCGCTAGCTACATATTTTTGTGTGCTTATATTGCAAACACTGCAACGTTTGCAATGTAAGCGCACAAAAATTTGTTTTTACAATCACATTACAAATCTTTGAAATTCTCGGGTTTTTTCTATTATAATGTAGGTCTGTCCTTTGCATATAAACCTTTTACTTAAATTACTCTATTCACGATAACTGCATAAAAGCCATTGTGTACTTTAAATGTATCTAAGCGTGCAAATTTCCGTGTGGTGACGGAGTAAGAATACAATTCACCACCCCCTATCTTACTTGCGGGTGATCGCAAGAGACGACTAAGGGATATAAAATGCATATAACATCTACTCGTATGCAAGAGAAGGAAAACTCGAAACAAAACCCTATACCAACACGTCTGACCAGCGAGGTATAGTAGGAGGAGGCCCGAGCCCAACAGTGGGACATATATGGGCTGTGATGATGATGATGATGAAGCGTGCAAGAGTATCGAAGACTTCGTTTTTTTTTCTACTCTTATGTGAAAACGTTTTTTGTAGAATAATCAGATTCAATACTCGTTATATTTACTATGGACGTACTAGTGTTACACATTACAGGACGCCGTAGATCTGGGAAGAATGGTAATTCATCTAAAACTATAACAGTTATCTAAGAAAAAGCTATGAAAGGAGTGAGAAAAAGTGGTTAGGTGATTTGATTGCTTCAGCTACATCTTAGTTGGTACTTGGGTTTTTAGGCAAATTGTTATTGGAAGCACTTCTCTAAACGTATTGAAATAAATAATGTTCACAAAACTTTTCGTTACGCTGGTGATACGTAATACGTACTTTAAGCAGATTTGTCTATTTATTTGTCTTATCAAGGTTTAAATGGAATGTAAAAGAGTTCAGATGACAATATCGCATCAATATCCATTGTAATTTTGACTTTAACGAAAAGCTTAGCAAGTTAATTATTTAGCTACTTATTATTATATTATCTACTAGCTAACCCGACACACTTCGTTCCGCCTAACATTTAATGAATGAGCAGATTTCGATTAATTCGAAATTATTAAGTTATTTTTTTATTATGATAATAAATATAAATAATATATATAATTTAAATATCAAGTATTTTAATAACGTGCCAGCAAGACGAAGAAAACCTTGTGTTATACGATATTTTTCTTTATGTGCGTTAAAAATTATCTAATAGTTAATCTCGGCGATTTGCTTGACGATTTCACATTGTCAAACAAATTAACGTTTACAACTGATATTTTTTTAATGTTCTTTTTTTGTTTATTAATATAATATTTTGATATCTTATATCCTATTCGCGACGACAACAAACTCAAAAAAATAAAAATCATAAAAATTGGTCCAGCCGTTCTTGAGATAAGTGTTATAACTAAAACAACTTTCTTTCATATATACATACATACATATCATCACGCCATATCCCTTGCAGGGTAGGCAGAGAGAACAGAGTGTCAGAGAACTATCTACAGGGTGTCCCAAAATTCAACGATAAGCTGGCACCAGCAGGTGGACCTACATATGACTACTCGAGAACAGAAAAGAAAAAAATTCTACCTTGATTTTTTTTTTCATTACGACAAAAAAACCAAAATCTTTAAAAATGGACATCCTTTATTATATTATTAAGTGCTATTGCTACAGTTTTACAAGTAATTCTGTGATTTTTTTTGTATTGGCAAGGTAAGTAGCACTACTATCGATCACAGCCATTAAAAATTCCAGAATATCTATAGCTTTTACACAAAAATCAATCAAAACTATGTTTTTTTCATAAATTATGTAAGATTTTGACTTTCAGCTCACTTTCACTCATCATAGTGAAAAAAAAAAGTATGGACACTACTGTGGCAAATAGTATTAAAAATTGGCGCATCTAACTACAATTCTAAAATGGTATAACATTCTAGACAAACTAGCCACAAAAATATACTTAGGTGTACTATTTCAAAATAACAACCATATTTCGAAAATTGTTAGTGTTGATAGTACTCACTTTTACTATGTAGCCAAAATGTTTTTGTAGCAAGTTCTCAGAATTTTAATGAGACATGTGCGTAGTCCATAAGATAAAATAAGTTAGACAGAGATAGAGAGATTATACGTTAGAGGGAGATAGATAGATGCTAATTGTTTAGTAACATTAATGCAGGTGGAGAAGTAATTAATGTCCTCAGCAGCACAGCAAGTCAGTATGCTCTACTTCTTTGTTTACTGCACACCGTTCTGTTTTAATTAAAGTGGCTCTGGTACTGACGACTTTTGGATTGAATTAAGTGACCTGGAAATTGACCTGACTTGGCATTATTTTAGACTGTGATTTTGTGTTTTTTTTTTAAAGAAGTTTTGCCTTATTTTCAAGTGTTTAGCATTCATCATGCCGCTACCATACACAGCGTTAGAATACGCTAATATGCACCTAATTTAAGGAGAATGCCGATGCAATGCCAACGCTGCTAGCAGATTATATCGAGCAAGGTACCCTAATCTTCAAAGGTATCCGGATTATCGCGTATTTATTAACGTGTATCAAGCTTTTTCGGAGGATCGTATACCATCTGACAGGCGAAACGCTGGAAAACCTAGATCGGAACACGATGAAGAAGTTCTCACTGAAATAGAAAACGATTCAACTACCTCTGTACGTGCTGTACAAGCAGCAACGGGAATCCCAAAAAGTACTGCACATAGAATTTTAAAACGTCACGTCGTCGTGATGAAACAACCTGCAAGAAAGATGGATATTTAAATCTTCACAATCTTCATAGCTGGAACAATGAAAATCTGCACCTGGTGAGAGAAGACAATCCCAATACCAATTTAAGGTTAACCTATGGACTGGCATAATAAATGGCAAAGTGATAGGGCCCTTTGAGTTACAAGGAAACATAGATGGCAATAGTTATTTAAACTTCTTACAAAATGAGTTGCCAGGATTATTAGAAGATGTGCCCTTAAGTGATTTGCAAACCATGTGGTTTCAAAACGATGGTTGCCCAGCTCACTATGCCCGTCCTGTGCGAGAGTACTTAGACCAAGAGTACCCAGGGCGTTGGATCGGGCGACTTGGTCCTATCTTGTGGCCACCCCGTTCACCCGATCTAAATCCCCTGGACTTTTTCTATTGGGGTTGTCTAAAGGACAGAGTCTACACAAAACCGATTGCAAACTTGGACGAGCTTCGCCATAAAATAATTCAGACTGTGGATCTACGGACTACGCACATGTCTCATTCAAATTCTGGGAACTTGCTACAAAAACATTTTGGCTACTTAGTAAAAGTGATTACTATCAACACTAACAATTTTCGAAATATGGTTGTTATTTTGAAATAGTACACCTAAGTATATTTTTGTAGCTAGTTTGCCTTGAATGTTATACCATTTTAGAATTGTAGTTAGTTGCGCCAATTTTTAATACTATTTGCCACAGTGGTGTCCATACTTTTTTTTTTCACTATGATGAGTGAAAGTGAGCTGAAAGTCAAAATCTTACATAATTTATGAAAAAAACATAGTTTTGATTGATTTTTGTGTAAAAACTATAGATATTCTGGAATTTTTAATGGCTGTGATCGATAGTAGTGCTACTTACCTTGCCAATACAAAAAAAAATCACAGAATTACTTGTAAAACTGTAGCAATAGCACTTAATAATATAATAAAGGATGTCCATTTTTAAAGATTTTGGTTTTTTTGTCGTAATGAAAAAAAAAATCAAGGTAGAATTTTTTTCTTTTCTGTTCTCGAGTAGTCATATGTAGGTCCACCTGCTGGTGCCAGCTTATCGTTGAATTTTGGGACACCCTGTATATTGCATACTTCACTCGCTTCCTCAACATTCATAAATCTCTTCATACACGCTCGCCGGTTTCGGAGACTCTCGACTCCACCTTCCTTCAGTACGTGACCAATCTGGTCTAGGTAGGTGAGTCTCGGTCTCCCCCGGTACGTACATCCTTCCACATTCGCATTGTATATCTTCTTAACCAGACGTTCGTTCGACATTCTTTCCACATGTCCGAACCATCGGAGCATTCCCTTTCGCATCTTTACACCAATACTTTTATACATAGATTTGTTAAATAAATTTTCATTTTCACTGATTAGCTATATTATATATCTTCCGTACCTATATTGGTAATATTTATCAACCTATTGCCAATATGATTCCAGCATATTATCGTTACTAATCGACCTTGATAACGTAAGGTCAATAAAAGGTAAACGGCAAAATACGAATACATACATATTCAATTCGAACCGATTTCTCGTATCTATTGTTCTAACAGACAGACGCATTTTATATTTTATTTTTTTTTATAAAAAGCACATTGAATTAACCAATTTATTGCACTTTCGAAATACAATTATAAAATATTACGTAAAAATTAAATTTAATACATACAGTAACTTATTATGCAATCCCAAAGAGAAACTATCGTAAACCGAGCCACAGTGTAATCACGATAATATCCTTGCTAATGAAAAGGATAATTAATATACATATGTATATATGTACAATTATATCTTGAGGATGATCATCTGATCACCGATCGTCACAACAATTTTCAACAGGCATAGTCAACTAGTAATCTATTTGAATATGCGTGCATGTACGTATGGATGCTAAATATGCCTGGATATCATAAAGACATTTGAAAAGGTCAGGCACAGAAATTTTATATCATAAATCTCTTTTTATTCAATTCAAAGATCGGTTTTTGCAAATAGAACACTAGTATTTTCAATAGTTGTAGCATGAAAATCGTGTGCTGCTGTTGCTCTAAGTCTCAATGCAATATCACAATGTTATCCATATAAATGACACGCTTTACATAGATAAACAAGTATTGCTAAGCGGATGACAAAACGAATGATACGTGATTTTCCGGGTATCATAAAATCATGTCACACATTCTCTAGGACAAAACAACCTTGTGGTTTGTAGCCTGGGGGTCCACCATGAAGATGATACCCGAAAGGGTAACCCACTGAGCTGGCCACGTATGTCAAGGAAGCAGTGGCCGGCCCGGTGGCGATGGTGAGGGAACATTGTGGATTGTGCGACCGCACGTCGCCATTCTGTCGCCTCGGACAGAATAGGTAGGATGTGGTCAGACCATAGCCTGGCCAAAAAAGGAAGGACAGATCAACTTAACTTTTAAATATTCAAGAAGCGGAATACGGAATTATTTTCAACAAAGTTTGTTTAATCTCAAAGGACCCATCTCAAAGGACTCATTTACGATAGCGCTTCAGTTCCTAGGAATAACCAATTGCTCGAAGAAGAAAAACCTGCTGCTCAAGTCTCTGGATAACGAATCCAAATCGTTTCGACTCTATCTCTCCTGTCAGAATCGAAGCATCTCCGGGTTGAGAGCCCTCAGCGCTCACTCATAGTCCGTCTTAGGCTGTGAAAGCCATCTACGGCTATCGGCTAACAGCTAAAAGTCACACACAAAAAAAATCGGAGCAATGTCTTTAAATATTAATCTTATCGGGCAAAATATAACAATGACCGAAGCATTTTGTGCAGTCGCTGTTCTCAAGACAACTGATGAAATGATAAAAATTATTATTGATTATAATACATAAATATGGATATTCAAATAAAATAATAGCAATAATAATGTACATAATCCATTCGAAGCGGCTGGCACAACAAGTGATTAAATTAATTAATGTTCATTATATTAATTATATAATAATTCACCACCAAAGTAAGTAATTGTAATGCATAAATCATTATAATCTATATAATAATCAACGCTATCAATATAAACGTAATAGATATTGTAATGATAAAACACTTATAGACATGAGAGCTAAGAAGGTATAATAATCTAAAATTACGAGTGTAATGTTCAACAATTAGGTTTTGTTTTGACTTGGGTTGATTTTAGTACAATGATAAATATAGATCAAACTGTTGTTAGCTTAACAGATTTAGTCGGGCGGGCTACCGAAGATAAAGATCGGGTATCGGTGGACCGCTCGCACGGCGGAAAGAGTTGCTTGCAGGGTGGATCTATGGGGGCGCGCGCCGCCTCTTCTGTGGCCTCAGAGCGTTTTGGCGAGGCGCGACCACCTCCATAGTCCACCGCAAGAAAAAAAAGATTAACAGATTTGAATATCGATTTAAGTATTTTAACGTGTACGATTCTTTAAAAAAAATCGTACATAATAGATCTTTGTGATTCACAAAATGATTCAAAAAACACTGTATAGGCTAAAGAACTAATAGACAGACCAATATGTACTAAATACATTTATATTATTTGTAACAATTGTTCGTTTCGGATAACGGATTGCATGTTGAAAAATAAATATTAATTATTTAATATTTACTTTATAATTTTAAAAATGTGTTTAAAGTTGTAGTTATTATTTTTTTTCTTGGATTTAATGATAATAACCCTACAGAAAGTAATAATTACTTTACATTCCTGGCAACTTTACAATTAAACGATCAAGCGACATTAATAACACACAAAATCAGAGTATACATTCATGAGTTGCACGAACAATTATCCAACGTGAGAATCGAATCCATCAGAACCTGTACGGCACAAGTCCAGACCTCCACGCCATATACACAGTCAGTTTGTATGTATATAATAAATAATACTTACTACTACTAACTTATAAAAAAATCTACATATCATATCGTCAATCGTAAAATAACATATCGTCATAATATTGAATCCAATTTTTGGCTGAAAATACTCGTCACAAATGGTTTGGTAGTTTTTGCTCAAGATTTGGTGTTAACGACAACTTTTAGTTCATTAATCTAAAATAACTATACCAAAATTTTATTAGCATTTAACACCACGCTACTAGTAATTAAGAAAAAATATGAAAAATAGCAAGTAATGGACGAACATGAATCAAATATTAAAAAAAAATGCTAGCCTGTATCAGTGAGCCATGCATGCCGCCATAAACTATCCTTATGTATGTACGCTATCCTTATGACATAAGCTATCCTTATGACATAAGCTATCCTTATGACATAAGCTATCCTTATGTATTATGCAAATGTAAATTCTTTTATTTGTTACACTTTCACGTTCTAACTACTCAACCGATCATCTTGAAATTTCATATATACAATGATATAGAAAAAGCTATATACTACCTTATCCAAGAAAAAGGGCTATTAACGAACAACGAAAACAGTTATAAACACCGACTTTAACGTAAGCAAAGCGAAGAGCATAGCTAATTACTTATAAGTATAAATCTTCATTACAATTAATAACCTAATGATATATTTGAGAAAAAGATAAAGGATTGCGTGTTGACCTACAATGAACAAATGCTTCAATGCTACGGTTGGTTGCTTTAAACAATTAATATACTCCTTTGTCTAAATGTGTGAATGTAAATATTTATTCAAAGAGTATCCTTATCCTTTTTGGAAGTTTAAATGATAGTTGATCTACGGAATAAAATTATGTTAAATCTAATTACATTAGAAATACAACATTGATATACAAGTAAAGACAGTAACATTAAATTCAAATACCATATCTGACAACTTTGAATTTAAATTTTACAGCTGTAGATACATATGTACTTCCAATAAAAACAAAACTGTTATTAACATTCATTGAATTTTCACGATGCTCGACAGCGTCAGAAACTAGGACGCAGTCGCCGTCTTCTACGAGTTAGTCGTCTCGCAGGGGGCGTGTCAGAGAAGAGACTCTCCACACTGATACACTCCGCAGCCGACGCACCGATAGGCGCAGATGCGAGTAACTGCGCCTGAGACCGCCCTAGCCGAGGTCGCAGGTGGATGGACTGGGGATTAGTCCGCCACCCGCAGAGTCCGATGTCCCGATAGCACCATTATTTGTTACCGGGGTTTCGACGACAACGATACCCGAAAGGATAAATTGCCGGGCCGGCTCTCGAAATACTTTTTTTCCTAATTTGCCTCGTATGGTGGCGAGCTAAGAATACGATACTCGTATGTCGCTACCCTTTACAGACGGTAAAGAGTATTGAAATCCGAGGTTTAAAAATTAAGAGCACTTGGGAGCACAAGTGGGTTGGGTAGCAGCGCTTTCATAGGCAACTCATTAATAACATCAGCTGCACTAACCAATCCGCCAAAAATTGCGAATATAGCATGGCGATTATCCCTCCTCCATGCAAAAATCCAACAGTTGCCGTCAATGGGCTACTGGATAGATTTTTTTTTGATTGCTTATGGTGACAAACGAGCAGACAGCATACCTGATGTTAAGTGTCACTGCCACCTATAAACCTTTGGAATACCAGATATAACTAGGCCGCTGCCAACCAATACACACCCCGAATCCACCCCAGTTGGGATTCCGGCTCTCTCGCTCACCGAACGAAGCGCAATAGCACATTGCCATTACTCAGACGTCGATGTTCTGCGAGAGTGTGGTACTACCCCAGACGGACCAACTTGCGGCTGTAGACAGATAACTGTCGACAACGGGGTCCTACACTAATAGATTGACAGCATTTTAATTACACAAAGTATGAAATTAATAATTCCTTAATAATGAGGTCGTTACATAAGTAATCGAAATAAAATTTGCCTCTACAATTGCCAATTTTAAAGCAGACAGAGCATTTCATTCGTTGCTCTGTTCTACATACTCGAAAGTACACATTATTTTATAGTTTACGCAATCAGTTAACATTTTTGGAAAGTAATAATGAGAACATGTAGGTATGTTAACAACGAAAGCATCCATTGTTAAGAGTAAGTGTGTCAGTTAGTACGATGAACTCTACAATTTGATACTAATTGAATATTGATTTAATGCATTGTATTCTTGATAAGTATATAAGAGCTTGTATGTATATGTACAATATACTCCTTGCCCCAAGAATATGAATAAATATTAATTAAATTCCATAAGCAATTCGCAACAAAATGTTAAAATTGTTATGTAAAAATGTCTATTGCAATTTAGTACAATTAACCGAATTAAATATACAGTATTTATATTTTTTTTTGCTGTGTGGTAGCGGCGACGAATACTACCGATCTTTGGTTCGCTCGTGGATGTTGTAAAAGTTAACTAAGAGCTTTTTAACGACCTGGGCCATCATCACCTGATGCCGTTAGATCTACAATTATATTCCCAAGGAGGGTTGACGTAAGTCAAGCGGCCGGTGATAAAACTATTGCTAGTAACTTTTGCAATATGTATGTACGATGTAAGTAGAGTACCTACCTATATATTGCGTCGACCCCAAGTAATTGGGATAAAAGCAGGATGACGATGATACACTGTATTTACGCTTTAACAACCATGAAGTATAACAATCCGCTCTTATATTTATCCTCATTCTCCTATTACAATGATATTCATTCATCTCGGCTTATAAGCGTCCCACTGCTAGAGTCGAGCCACAATAGAAAGGTAATTGACCTACTACTACGCTGGTGAGCCGGGTTGTTATAGGGATTTATTTCGAGTTTTCCTTCGCTTGCAGAAATGTTATAGTCATAACATATCCCTTAATCGTGTTTTACAACATCCAGGTGCAAAATAGGGGTTGTAAATTTTATTGTTTCTCCGTCACCACACTCAATGTAACACAGTTCTCAAAAACGAATACACTACCGTCAAATTTATTTGAAAATATTTTAATATGGACACATGTGGAGTTCAGCCTGATATTTTATGCAGGACTAAGTACTCTACGCTGTATCTTATTTATTCCACACCCAATAACAGTTGTTTTTTATTGCTTATGGCGGCAAACGAGTTAGCAGCATACCTGATGATATCTGTTACTGACGCTCATGGACTTTTGCAATACCAACTGTACACCTAGGCCGTTGCCTAACAATCCAAACCCACCCAGAAAGTTGGACTTCCGGGTTACTGAACGAAGCACAATAGCACATTGCTTAGACGTCTATCTTCTGCGAGAGTGTGGTACTACCCCGAACGGACCGGCCCGCGGCTGTAGACAGAAAACTGTCAACGGTGTGGCCCTTTTTTTTTTTTTATTGGTGGACTATGGATGCGTTTCGCCCCGCCAAATCGGTCCGGGGCGACGGAAAGGCGGCGCGCGACCCCATAGACCCACCGTAAAACTCCTCTCTCTTCGCCGTGCGAGCGGACCACCGGTACCCGATCTTTGTCTTCGGTGGTACAACGGTGTGGCCCTGCCACTAGAAAATTATATGTGTATATATTGGTAGAAGCGATTCTCTTCCAATAAAATTTAATAATCTTCTGTACCTTGTATTATTACCACACATATATATATCTAGGTGCAAGCATGTTTGATCAGTGGATTAGAGAGAAACTACACTCAGACGTTGCCACGACCATAATATACATCTTTCACTTCATTCACACTGATCACACTCCACCAATATATTTTTTAAAATATCCGACATGTTCTTTTCATTTTAGAAATATTTGAGTGGGCTTTCACCAAAAAAAAATATAATTTTTCTACGAGTCTATGAGTAGTACTCTCTTTAAATATTATTTACGTACAATTTAATTCTTAAACTGTTCTTTTGCCTGGCAAAAAATATGAAGCGCTTTTATTTTTTTACTGCCTTCTATTTGGTTATACATTGTCATACTATGTGAAAGGCCTTTATTTACACTTTAAGTAAGGTAGTAATTTTAGCTAAAGCCTTTTTCATTATTAATAATAAAGATAATAACTTTACGTAAAACTCAGTGCCTCGCTTCCGTACGTAACCAAATCAACAACTATAAAGAGATCATTTCTTCATAAATCTAAATTTTATCTGTCATCATGTGCCTCCCATGTCCAACTAGCGCTTCTATCCAAGAGTTCGGCATGAATAATCCTCTAACCATTTTCAGACATGCCTCATTAGACTCCTTCTTAATGCACTCTTTATTTATAATAAACTAGCTGACCCGCGCAACTTCGTCTGCTTTTTCTCAATTTTGATTTCAATTCTATTTCATAATTAAATTTTATTACATAATCGAATTAATAGTAATAATAATAGTAGCTAAAACTTATGATCGGATGTCGGTTGTGGGATCTGGTTAGGCTATAATGTATTACATCGTATTTGAATTTTATATTATATTAGCTAATTCTTACTAAACTATATAATACACCTAACGACTTCTAATGTTTACGCGAGTATTACACATTTGAAATAAAATTACTTTTACGGATTCTATCGCGTTTCTATTTGACTTATAATTTCCCGACGTTTCGAACACTTTACAGTGATCATGGTCACGGGAGGACTGAGGTGTCTTACGTCCAATATGTTATTGTTATTACAGAAATTTATTTATATCTACCCTATAAGATATTAAATTTTGACCCACATTTTTATACAAAATTAATACAAATTCATTGCCAGTATAAAAAGAGAATGATTCTATATATAAAATTTTAAAATTTATGTTGTTTATGATTTGTTATTATTACGGTATTTGATTTATGATAATTATTATTGTGGCAATTTTACAATTTTTACAAAACTAACAAAAACTATTCAGCTACTACCGGATCGGAACGCGGCCACACTGTGAAAGATCCGGCAAGAAAACTCAGGAGGCATGATACTAACTACTCCGCTCCGATACCTAGCTAGCTATTTACCAGACTGGATTTCCTATCAGAATCAGTACTACATTTCGTCTTTTCATCGTAAATTTCTAAAAACCTATATGTGAGAATGGTTGTTACGCAACTTTAAATCGATATAGATTCTAAACGGTCAGTCGAATCAAAAAATATCGAACGAAAACTAAAAATAATTTTTAAATACCTATTCAACGATACCCCACTTGACATAGTTTGTTGACTTTCATTTTTTCAATTTCACAATATGGCATCCAGAAGTCGCCATATTTAATTTTCGCTAACATCACGTCTTTAGTGACACTCTCCAGACTAAGAGGAATCGATTGACGTGTGAATCATAAAAATCGGCCCAAGCGTTTGGTCTGTATAGTGCTTCAAAGGAACATACATACATAGACTGATACACACATTAGCACTCCTTTGCGTCGCGCAGTTGGGTAAAGAGTACCCAGAGACTGAAAACGCGCTTGAATATATTTTTAGAAAGTGATTTTGACTGCTTGATAATAAGATCTGTGCAAAAAAGTATTTTATAAGTAGCTCATTACTTAGTAGATGTCTAATTAATTAATTAGCACATATCTCTTTCGCTGCGTGAGGATATCCACGAACACTACTACACCTAACATTGTTTATAAGGGTTGTAAAAGCCGACTAAGAGCTATATACTCACCTGAACGTTTACCGGCTATTACCGTGTGGTTGAGGATTGCGTTCCCAAGGAGCGTGAAATAGAAATAAGACATTCACCTCAAATTAAAAAAATCGACACTATTTCAACACGATACAGCGACGAATTTCGCCTTGGACCCGCGAAACCGTGGCCTAGGGCGGCAAATTTTTAGAGGCGCAAAATTTTGAAATTGACGAAAATTTGAAATCATTTGTTTTTATTAACTGCGAGGCCATTATTTTGCTTCTTTTTTCCATTTACAATATTAAAATTTTGTTGTTAAAAAGATTAATCTAGTAAGTACTAAAATTTAAAATGTCTAACAAATCAGTACTCAAAAAATCTTTATGGTACTTATTATTAAGTATATACAAGGGGCCGTCCATTAATCACGTGACCTTTTTTTTAGTATTTTCCTCCCTCCCCCTTGGTGATACGTGGTGATGTTTAAAACTATGAACCCGTCCCCCACCAATATTACGTGAATTTTTAATACCTAGAAAGAATTAGCCCACAACTTATTATATTCTCGGTTTTTCCTTTTTTATATTTTACAAAAAGGTCTTTATACAAATCATCTACTTTAAACATTGCTTTAATAATAGTATAATAAAAGTTCGAGGTAACGGTTTAAACATATGTATTTGGCGCCAAATCAACAGAATAACTGGTGACTGGCGTGCTGAGCCGAGCGGCCGTCGGCGGCGTGTAAGGACTTCGTTCGTTGCCTGGTAACGGCAAGTCAAAGTCGGACTACTACACACCGCGGTTTAGTAATGGCGCGTTTTACGAAAAAATAAATACACGTGATATCTCATTACACACTATGTGATATATCATGGGTTTTGTCAAAACACCTCCTTTCAAGCCTCACGTGATTAATGGATGGCCCTTAAGGGTGTTATATTAACCTTGGGCCTAGGGCGCCGTCCAACTTAACCTCTCTCATTGACTCAGTAACTAGGCGTGCAACCAATGGACGTAATGGACCCAGACCAATAAAATTAGATAGATTCAAGGATAACTTCATTTTCAGATCTTCACTTGAAATTATAATCTACATACATACTTATATATGTAGCAGATATAACAATGGTTAAATGTAATAAACTATATCATTTAATTACATTTTTGTGCGTCACTACGATCATAAAAACCATTTACATACAATCAACAAAAAAAAAAAAACAATTGAAATTCTCAATTTATCTGCAACGCTGAATAACACTTTTGTATTTGCATATCATCATAATCATAACTATCAACCCGAAGAGGTCGACTGTTGAATAGGCGTCCTACGAAAATACCACACAAAACAGTTCTGCGCCACCTGCAGCTAACAATTCCCTGCGCCGTTTGAGATGTCGTCAGACTACCTAGCGAGGGTCGTCCTACGCAGCGTCATCAGAATCATGGTTATCACTCGAGAATCTTTATTCCCCAACGGACGTCGGTTCGACGAGCAATGGGGCCTGCCCATTGCCACTTCAACGTGCTAATTCTTCGGGCTATATCGATTACACCCGTTCTTCTATGGATTATATTCTGGATTTATCACATAGAGAAACACCAAGCATAACATTCTCCATAGGACGCCGAGTGATTTTGAGCCCTTTTATAAGGCCGTCATTTAGAAACCACAGTTCTGTACTATAAGTAATCACTGGTAACATACACTGGTTATAAACCTTTGTTTTAAGACACTACCAAATATTAGACAAAATACTTTTGTGAAGACGACATTTAAAGACTGCGCTTCAGTACCATAAGATCGCTAATAACACATACTGGTTATAAAAATTTGTTTTCAGATACTGCAGAATATTGGACGAGAAGATTCTCCTAAGTTTCTCGAACATTTGCATATACAATAGATAAATGGATCACCATTCTCCTATTCTTATCCCAATTACTCGGGGTCGATATAATATGTATTCTTCTTTCATAGTACATATTGTAGAAGTTATTGGCAATAGTTTTATGACCAGTCGCCTGCCAAACGTCAATCCTCCTTGGGAATGTAATTGTTGACCAAACGGTATCAGGTGGAGTTGTCCCTGTACTGGACGTCGATGGCCTCCTTTTGCGAGGAAGTCATCTCTGCAAAGGAGGCCGCGGAAAGGGAACGCGAAGCACTCGCGTCTGTGAACTCGCTCCGCCGGCGGCGACCAGGGAGAGGGAGGCGCCGCTACGCGCACCTCTTCCCACCGCCTTGACGGCTGACTGGTCGTGGCCAGATGGCTAAGCGTAGGAGTGTCGGGGATAGAATGTCAATAGACGATCTCTCCGGCATCTCCCCAACGGACGTCGGTTCGACGAGCAATGGGGCCTGCCCATTGCCACTTCAACGTGCTAATTCTTCGGGCTATATCGATTACACCCGTTCTTCTATGGATTATATTCTGGATTTATCACATAGAGAAACACCAAGCATAACATTCTCCATAGGACGCCGAGTGATTTTGAGCCCTTTTATAAGGCCGTCATTTAGAAACCACAGTTCTGTACTATAAGTAATCACTGGTAACATACACTGGTTATAAACCTTTGTTTTAAGACACTACCAAATATTAGACAAAATACTTTTGTGAAGACGACATTTAAAGACTGCGCTTCAGTACCATAAGATCGCTAATAACACATACTGGTTATAAAAATTTGTTTTCAGATACTGCAGAATATTGGACGAGAAGATTCTCCTAAGTTTCTCGATCATTTGCATATACAATAGATAAATGGATCACCATTCTCCTATTCTTATCCCAATTACTCGGGGTCGATATAATATGTATTCTTCTTTCATAGTACATATTGTAGAAGTTATTGGCAATAGTTTTATGACCAGTCGCCTGCCAAACGTCAATCCTCCTTGGGAATGTAATTGTTGACCAAACGGTATCAGGTGGAGTTGTCCCTGTACTGGACGTCGATGGCCTCCTTTTGCGAGGAAGTCATCTCTGCAAAGGAGGCCGCGGAAAGGGAACGCGAAGCACTCGCGTCTGTGAACTCGCTCCGCCGGCGGCGACCAGGGAGAGGGAGGCGCCGCTACGCGCACCTCTTCCCACCGCCTTGACGGCTGACTGGTCGTGGCCAGATGGCTAAGCGTAGGAGTGTCGGGGATAGAATGTCAATAGACGATCTCTCCGGCATCTCGTAAAAGCGCGGAAGGGACCGCTGTTAGGTTTTAGTGGGTATTCCGGCCGTCAATCTTATGGCCGGCGAGTCCCACACACCCCCCCCCCCGTCTGTCACTGGCGGGGGATGTGCGCAAAACCATTTCCTCAGCAAAAAAAAAAAAAAAAAAAAAAAAGGTGGAGTTGTCCCAGGCTCTTAGTCGTCTTTTACGACATCCACGAGCAAATTAAGGGTTGGTAGTATCGCAGCCGCTACCATACAATAGATAAAATGATATTATCTTTAAATTTTGACTGTATCGCAACAAACAACAGTGTAAAAGCTCCCGGTGTTAAGACACCCATCTACTATCTTATCTACCTACATAACCTTAAAAAACAAACATGACTAAATTACGACTTAACGATCCGTCCTAGTCAGGATCTGAATAAGGCATTTGAAACACGACACCTCAATAACCATTAACGTTTTGTTTAGTTTACATCATCCAGTACGGAACACAATACGCTATTTGCTCATTTTTAACTTAGTACCTCTCTAACTACCTATAGATATTTACATAGAGACTTCCTACTAATTATGCGAAAGACATAACATTATTCTAATGTATATTTTTCAATTAGCACTAACTCCTTTTGTCATATATTAAAACATTCTGCATTATCGTACATTTGTTACGAAGTACTCGTACATAGCACGAGTACAAAGTTCAATCACTAATGCCCTAGTGATTACAGGAAAACATTCTAAATAAAGACGATTATATTATACAAAAGATTAATACTTTTAATGATTAACACATTCGATAGTAAACACATTTGCCGGATATTGTCAATGTATTTAATTCCTTAAGTGATTATTCATGATAACGTATAAATAACTACAACTCGTATCTCTTCATGTTGAGTGTATCGCATTCACCGATTCATATCCTACCTACCTATTCGCTTTCAATCAAAAACTTTGAAAGCATTTCAAAATTAAATTGCGGATAATGTATAAATAGCGCTTACTTCGGATGGGAGTCGAAAAACCGGTTAAAAGATGACCAGTAAAATAAATAGAAACCTCCTGGGAAACATGGAACAACAACTACAATCGCCAAATCGCTCGCCAAATGTGGTGAATTTTATATCGATAGGCTGATGGATGAATGGTATGGTTAATAGATTACCTACTAATCTAAACTTTTCTATATAAAGCTTACAACAACCACAATATAAGCTTGCTATCTATTTAAAATAAAAATGATTTGAGTACTCGTAGGTATTGATCCATCATTTTTATCAATACCTAACTTGTAATAATAACAAAACAGAGTTTTCATTAATCATTATTAGATAAAATGATGATTTTATCGGAATGTAGGTCAATCAAAAACAAACAAGAGAAAATCAATAGTCCACCAGCTAAAAAAAATGGCTGAGGAATAGAGGCAATAGCAGTTTAGATATTTATTAATGAGCTGAGCACCCATAGGATGCTAATTGATCTATAACTAAAAGTTCTGAGTAGGTACAGACAACACTGGCTAACTCCTCAATAAACTATTCAAGAGTTATAGAAGCCCGTCATATGCAGTGTGGCATATGACCGGCCTCTACGATTGTCCATTTTATGGGTTGGTAATATAAAGAAGACCCGTGCCTTGTACATAAGACGATTTCATTGTAAAGTGACATAAATACGAACTTTCATGTCAATTTGAGGATCAAAGGTAACACGTATTTTTTTTTAAATATATACAATAGGTACCCCGAACTTAGGAATGAATACTTGTAACATGGAGAGTTTATATACATCCAATTAAAGAATTCGTATTACAGTCAGACTCAGAGCAATCACGTATGGAAGACAAGGTATTTGCCGGTGTGGGAGTCATATAAATAAGTCTAGGCACGAAAGTTCGATACTTAATACTACATCATTAGTGTAGGCCCAAGTTAAAAACAAGCAATACTTACCTTTTTCGTAACTAATTTAAAAACAAACTAAAGTCGCAAAAACAATAACGACGATTTATTGATTTATTTTCTAAAACTGCTATATAAGGATATTTTATTTCGGTGGGTTTTGGATTGGCCAATTCATCGTGTACCACTAATTTTATTTTCAGTTCATCAAAGTATTTAAACATACCCTCGCTAGGTTATAGTTGTATACGTAATATATCCTCTACTAACGGTGTGAAGTATACACAGGCACGCATCTTCCAATAAATAATTATTATTCATTTACCTTTTCACTCTTGATGGCTTCAACTTGTTTGTTGAGAGCTTGTCGAGCTGATTGAGCGCCTCTGTCGATGAACACCGTACCCCAGAGCCACGTCGCGGTACCAAAGGGAGCTAGATACTGCAGTGACCGTTTTGCAACCACCGTACATTGAGACATTAGCGGCCATAGCACTGCCAACACTAAAACAAACATATTGAGGTCAATACAGCCTTATGTGCAATGAAATCAAACCTTGTCATATTTGGTGAAAGTTATTGTAATTATAAGATCGTACTTAAATCAACTTCTCTTAATCACTAATTAATCATGCAATGTACATATCGGTTTCGAATTTATTTAATTTCAAAATATTAATGACAACATTCGATGTGTGTATGTATGATCATTACGGACTCCTAAAACTGCTGCATATATTTTGATAAAATTCCATGAAATTTATAAATGATCAGATCAACATACAATTTTCGCAAATATATTTCGTACTGTCAATGTAACTGTAAAACAACTCCACTTAACAATTCAAAGAAAAACAGCGTAATAGTGTAAAAAAAACAATAAAAATAGGAAACATGTCTATTAACAATTAAAATAAGAGAATACGTTTATTACACTTGATAAAGTTACATTTAATTCTGACTTGGGACTGACTTTTGACTATGGGATATAATATAATAATATACATACTCGTATCTTATATCTTTAAACGAGCAATTCTTGCATATATATTTTTTTTCTGGATCTCGAAAACGGCACCAACAATTTTCATGAAATTTAGCGTGTAGGTGGTTTCGGGGGCGATTAATCGATCTAGCTAGGTTTCATTTCTAGAAAATATTGTTTTGTCTGTATTTTCAGGCAATAAAAATATAATTTTTCATTGGCTGAAAACTATTAACATATGAGGGAAAATTTTGACGCTGTTATTAAGAATAGACATAGCTCAGTTCGAACATTGAGTAGTTTATTCCAAACAAACCAGAGCACGGTTCGGCTCCTTAGTTTCCCTTTTTTTATTTTTTTGCCTTTTTTATTTTTTTTATTCTTTACTAACATTTGCCCGCGTCTTTGTCCGCGTAGAAGTCGAAAATGGTTCTACTAGATATTTTTTTGCTTTTTTTACGTTATTAATTTTATTATAAATTATAAATTATTATGTTTAAATATTTGTATAAGTACTTATAAAATATAACAATCTTTATTATAGTGTAGGGTACTTGAAGGTCTAATAAACATGACAATAAAATGAAATTTTGTTATATAATATTATATATTATGGACACGGGGCTTTTTTCTTAGGAGGCTACGTTTTGAACAGCTGCGCCCATTGACCGAGGCGACGGAAGGGCAGTGTGCGGCCCCATAACCCACCATGTTTTGCATCGAAATTAGGCCGACCTCTGGTACTGCTTTCTTGAAATCCGTGGCCAGCCTGGCGGGTTATCTTTTCGGGTATCAACACCATAGACGCCCCGTCAACAAACAACTGTGATACCGAGGCGTCGCCCTCTTGAGGCTGATCTTTCTGCGGGTGACGGACTAATACCCGGTCCATGCACCCGCGATACTACACCAACTACAGTATTTCTTTGAAAACGATATCTTTTGTTTTTCTTTCGGATTGAAATGAGAATTGCCAGGCTACTCTGTGAGCTTACTCTGAAGCATGTCACATGCTACTGCCCATGGGAGAAGCAGCTTTCTCTCAAGTCTACTCCCGCTACCTTAAGAATTTGACCTCGAGCTTTGTTTATGGTCATTGCGAAGTAGACTTTGATGGCAAACTGCACTCTGAAATTCGAAGAGGTAATTTGATGGTATTTGGAGAATCTTAGAATGTTTTCTCTTGCAAACTTGCAAACATTGTATGATTTTGGCGCGCCAGCTCTCAATTTTAAGATGTGAGCTGAGATACCTGGAGGCTTCGGTGTATTCAGGAACTTGAACGGTTGTTTGAAGCGGAGTTTATCACTTATTCAAAGGATTTATTTTGATATTTGACCCCATCGAATGTTTTCAAATATTTGCAAGTAAATGGTTTAAAGAAATCGAAACGACCATTGTAGCGCACATAGGTATGTCATGGCGTCTTGCGACCCATCTGATCAGCATCAATATGCTGTCTCCATATCGTATCTTATTGATTGTTTCTAATATAACTCAACTTATCCGTCTCGATTTTTGCAAATATGTTGATTAAGAGCTGACTAAACAGAGAACAAAAATATAGCAAATGACTATCTTCTCCTTTTCTAATTATACGGTAAAAATACCCTCACCAGAGTCAAATAAAAACGGTTAATGCATTTTATGAGCTATGGATTTCAGTTATTCGATCCAATGTGTTATGGCTCTCATTTACAATATTCGGCTTAGAAAATTGCGGTCCAACAATTTTAAATTTTAAACTCCACGTTCCTATGACACCGTGTCCTAAAAGTGGATGACCTCTTTAAAGCTTAGAAAATTCAAATGCCGTATTAATACAGTATTGTGACTTTCGAAACATTCCAATTTTAAAGAGTATTTCCATTGTACCAAGCTTTTATGGGAGTTCAACCTTTTCAGGGTTCCGTACCCAAAGCGTAAAACAGAACCCTATAACTAAAACTTCGCTGTCCGTCCATCCGTCTCTCTATCACCAGGCTGTATTTCATGAAATATGATAATTAGACAGTTGCAATTTTCATAAATGATGTATTTCTGTTGCCGCTATAACGACAAGTAGGTACTAAAAAACGAAATAAAATAAATACTTAAGGGGGCTCCCATACAACAAACGTAATTTTTGCTCCTTTTTGCTCAATATTTTTTTAGTTTCTATTTTTCTTTTTGCTCTTTTTGATTTGTGTTTTCATTCTTTTTTTTATATTTAAATATATCTTCTAAAACACATTAAAAACCGAGCAAAGCTCGGTCATTCAGATATTATCTTATAGTGTGAACAGCCATCGCGGGATGTAATATACCCATAGCTCAAGATGTGATATATTACATCCCATAGTCAAAAGCCGACTTGATACTTATTATTTATCTCGCCCGATTTCGTTCACCATCATCATCTCAGCTCATATATGTCCCACTTTTGGATTCGAGCCTTCTCTACAACAGGAGGGAAATTGATTTATTACACGCTAGCTAGACGGGTTTGTCTAGAGCTTTATTTCAAGTTTTCCATCTCTTGCAAAGATGTAATCTACATATTATATTCTACAGTCGATTTTTACGAAGCCCATGCGTAAGAAAGGTTGGTAAATTGTTTTCTTCCCTGTCACCACACTCGTTTTCGTTTTTGTATTACTCTCGGTCACTACATAATTTCGCTATTATATTCAAACATGTTTCAACCTTTAAACATATTTTTTTCCAGCAATTTTTTAATATAATATATACAGCTTTTTTTTATATTACAAACAGGCATCGACAATTTTATCGCAATACCACAAATCGCTTATGATGGGAGAATTATTATTATCGTTGTAATAATCTCAATAGCTGCAATTACTGTACATTATGTACGCAATATCAACGTTTTTTTTTTTAAATTACGCATAAGTATCTATTCATGTATACCTAATAGCAAGATAATGGTTTTGCATAAAATAATTCCATATATTGTGCGATGAGGTAACGTTTTAGGCATTTACTATATATGGTAAAAATATATGTAAAATTATATATATTTATATATATATATATTATATATATATCTATTCAAATTCACTGATTATTTAAAGTGCTCTTAATTAATTTTGAATATACTGTAGAAGCATTTGTGAAAAAGAAGAATGCTTTCTTATTTCATTACTGCCTCTATAATACCTCTGTGACTGTTGTACACAAATACAGTTACAAAAGATGGAAATCGACATACCGTATCATGCCTAAAACGCACAACAGATAAAGAAAAGCTCGTGACGGGTTGAGAGCCCTCAGCGCTCACCCACAGTCCGGGTAAAGTTGTCTAGCCATCTGAGGCTAACAACTAAGACACACAAAAAAAAAAAAAAAAAAAGAAGAAAAGCTCTTCTCACGGTAGACAGAGACTAGACATTGAGATTCATGAGCGACAGTAGCCATCAAAAAAAAATTAAAAGTCATTAGTGAATGGATATGAGTCTTTTCATACGATACCTATTTACCTAATAGTATATCGACCCTAGACTTAAAACTACCTGACGTCCCATTATTATTCAATATTAGAAGCAATGTGTCAGGAATACAATAGAATGTTGTCGAACTATGTTCTATAGACGTTTTTTTAAACAATACAACCCGCATCTTTAGAAATGAATAAAATTTAAGAATCCGTTTGAAAAGCATACATACAGCATTTTAATATAAAAACTAAGAATTTTTATCTGTCTGTTGTTTATTCCGGGTAAGCCGAAACGGCTAGAACGATGTTGATAAACTTTCATTGGCAGATGAACTAATTATACTGTAGAAAAATAAAAGTCGATCTAATACATATAATTTGTTATTGTAAGCATTTTGACGTCTAACGTTTGGGTATTTTGACAAAAAAAAATACAAATGTGATTATTTCCACCGCGGTAGATCTATTAGATAAGATATAAATCTTTTACAAGCTTTAAGTTTCATCCATCCATCCATCCATCCATCCATCCATCCATCAGCTCGTAAACGTCCACTGTTGGACATAGGCCTCCCCACGAGAATGCCATTCAACACGGTCCCACGCCACGTGCATCCAGCGGTTTCCTGCGACTTTGATAATGTCGTCAGTCCACCTAGTGGTGGGTCGTCCTGCGCGGTGCCGTCCGAGCTTTAAGTTTACCTGCATGTAATCATAAAGTACTTACTGTCCTACGTGGGGATCAAGCACAGAACACTCGACCTGGGAGGTAGCTACTAGTACTTAGACTATATGTACGATCAAATTAAAATATCTTACCAAAAAGATCTATCGAGCTTTGATGGTTCAAAAGTACAACCGCTCCTCGGCTATTATCTACATTTTCTAATCCGCGTACTTTCCAACGAAGGCCAAAAACTCTTGCACAAACCCTTAACGACGCCGCAGGTATTCTGTACAAAAAAAAACATATCATAAACACTTCATATTTTTTTTACAATAAAAGAGTCATGTCATTCTTTGAAATACTAAAAACAAAAAAAAAGGAATAGACTGCCAGCGTCGGTTTAGTTATCTCTACGTCTGTTGAACACAGATATTACTATTATTCAGGTAGGTAGGTATTATTTAAGGTGAGGAAATAGTAATGGATTAAAAATTCAAACTGTATCCGCCCTCATTTTCCCATAGGTGTCATACAAGACAACTAAGTTCAACTCTTGTTTAACTTAGTTAATTAGTACGTATAGGTATGTACGATAAACTCTTGCTTAATTTAGATCGCATGCTGTCTTCAACATACCTAAATCATTACGTATACGCCCCGGAAGTTGGCTGGGACGTTGACAGAGGATGGTACCCGAAAGGGTAACCCACCAGGCTCGCCACGGATGGCAAGGAAGCGGTACCAGTGGCCGGCCCAATGGCGATGGGGAGGGAATACGATAGGTTATGGGGCCACGCGCTGCCCTTCCGTCGCCCCAGGCGGAACGGGCGACGTGTGTCCTGACCATAGCCTACCCAAAAAAATAAATAAACAAGGGGTTGCTGCTTGCTCGTTAGCCACCACAGCCAATAAAAAAAATATCATCTTTACTTAAATACGACCACATTGAAATTTACCCACAAAGTTCCATGATTCTTTAGCTATTTTTTATATATAACAAATGAACTTCCAATGTAGAACTGACTTCGAATTTTCTCTCTTATTTTATACATATTAAATAGGATAGAATTCAATTGTATTTTGTTAGTTTTTAGAACTATTATGTCACAGGAATTATAATTCGCGGCAAAGCATCTTTATGTCACGGAATAAAATTTCTTCCAATTTTCGTTTAATTTGGCTCTGTCATTTATTAACAAATCCTACAAGGACGCAGTCGATCAGATAATACAGTTTAATATTCAATAGACAGTGTTAATTCTATTGATAAATACAATTAAAAATTGGTCTCTGGTTGTGCCGTGGCCGTGGGTACAGTCGTTTTACTTGAATACGTTTACGTAACGACGGCGCTCCCTCTTCCGATTCCGACGGCCGTAAGCTTCATGGTTCATAGTTCTCACTCAATGTAAGAAATATTTTGATCCTTTATCTATCGAAGTGTGTAATTTAACTATAGATGGTAACTTAAAAGATTATGGCAATGCAACATCAAACAGTATCCATTACTTTTGATATCACCAATATTCACGTCAAAACACAGCTAAGTTTCTGTATACGTCTCACTTCGCAATTTAATAATGATAATAACCAGATTAAAATTAATTTGGAAATGACGAGGCCTTCAAAATTTACGAAGATTTTCCATAGCACAAAAAAAAATACGTAATAGTATATAATAAAATAAACTAATGATAAGAACAAGAGTTTTATATTCTAAAGATCTCATGGTGATTCTAAGCAAGTTATTCAATTAGTTCCTCATTAATGAGTGTAATGAGTCTAATTTTATTGTTATTCAGTTTTTGATTACATTACATAAGTGATGTAATAATGGTTCATAGTATAGTTTAGAAAATTCGACGGGAATAAACCCTGAATGAGTTACTTTATCACACTTTCTCTGGGAGAGATTATTTTTCTTTTAACATACACATAGTAACGAATGAGTAGGATTTCTTTTCTAAATACTTGACATTATTAACACAATACAACCAAAATTGATCATTAATCTAATGAAAATATAGAAGATTCGAATTAAACTTCTATCAGAAATATGAATATAAAAAAACACAAAAAAAATATATGTAAGTTACACCTATAGCTGTTCTTACCACCGTAGTGGTGATTCGTTCCTCATGCTGTGAGAGCGGTTTAAGGAAATTATTTGCCAAGTTCCTATAAAAAGCTTCTATAAAAGATAAGAATTCAAACGTAGGAAGGGAGAAAATATTTTATGCCTAGAAAATAGACTATAGAATAATGAACTGATGTTAAGAAAATAAAGAACGATAATTTAAAGAGACTTTCTTCAATTAAAAAAATTAAAAAACCCGACTGCGTAAAAAGTGAACCAAATTACGTACACAATAAAAAAAACTGAAAAGAAAAAAACAAGCACTTAGATGTTTGGTGGTCTAGAATTCTATAATATATTATCGAATGAATACTATTGCAGAAAATAAAATATATTTTAATAATGGAACATAACAACTAAACAGTCGGGATCCATTGAAAGATTGCTGCCATCCCTAGATTTGCTGTCGAATAACCGGCCACTATACTGAACATACATAATTCTAATGTAAATATAATTAGATAATCAGTGTAATGTAGTAGACCGGAAATAATTAGCAAACATTAATGTAAATAACTTTCCGCCCAATTTGATTAAAATATGTCATTAAATTTAGTAAAGCGAATAAAGAAATAATTAAACACCCGTGAAAAAAAAGAAAAGGCCCTAGGGCTATAAGCATAGAGGGGTACGATGTCAGAAACCTCCACGCGGTGTACCCTGGGTGCGGACGGCGGTCCCCAGTTCTTCTGTTGTACTGTCGTCCGTAGCGAATATCTGGCGCTTCGCTCCTAGCCTTCTATCCGTAGAAGGTGACCGGACGCGAATCCGCGACGGGCTCAGTCACTCATTCATTTGAGGGGTGGGCAGGCATGTGCCACCGCCACCGTCGTCAAATCGTAAACCTGATTCTTTGCTTGTCTTAGTTTCAGGAGCGAGGGTCTTGGCTTAACCGCCCGGACCGCGAGGAAGACAACCTCTATAAAGAATTTCGAATGTACATTCGAATTCGGAAATCACCCACAATCTTAAGTTTTGGCGTGCGGCGAGAAGATGCATGGCAAATGGGTTGTTCTGTTCTTAGCACGCTCCAGCCAGGGTACCGGCTGCCCCCCTGGTTGGTAAATGTAGGCTTGCCCGGGTACAGGGATCTCTGCCCGGGTCGACGTAATAGTATCTCCCATGCTCGTGGGATCATTATGGATACTCTAAAATTAAAACTTATTAACTACGTGGATCATAGTGATTCCCACCTCAAGGCCCGGTCATGCCAACGGAAAACTGACCGAAACGACGCCTCGTCCTCGGGACTCGAGGCGTCCGCCGAGGGTCCGGCACAACACGCAGAGGCCCAAACAACATCGAAGCGGAGGTCGCCCAGGAGGAGCCGGGGGAAGACCTCCAGCTTCAAACGGCGTTTGGAGGAGCGGCGAGCGCGCAGAAAGGCTGCCGCCGCGGAAGCGAGGAAGGACGGCGGTAGAGCTGAAACGGAGCCGTCGACGGACGAGGGCGACAGCGATGTCGCAGAGCCGTCCGGAGAAGACGGGGGTGGCGGTTCTACCGCCAAAATGGACGAGGGCGGTGACATTCCCGCAGGGCCGTCCAAGAAGGATAGCAGGCCGGCTGTTGAAGCCCCTGCCAGGTCGTCAGCGCGTCTTGTGGCAAAGAGCCCGGCGCCGACAGTGACAACGCTGACGACCAAGGAGAAGGCCCTCCCCTCGCAGAGGAAGCGCCACCTGAGTAAGGGTGGTAGCTCGGGTGCCGACTCTGAAGGGAGCGTGGCCAACATGCCGCCACCTAAGGTCGCCTCCCGAAGAGGGCGAGGGGCCTCGGGAGAGGAAAGGGCGGCGGCGGTTGCTGCCCGCGCCAACGGCGACCCCCCCGACCTGCGGGCCGAAAATGCCCGCCTTAATGGCGAGATGTCGGCCATACGGACCCGGAACCGGCAGTTGGGGGATATGCTGGCGGGGATGCGGCGGGCAAACCGCCAGTTATTGAAGGACGTGGCCGACCTAAAGGCGCAAATGGCGCTGCTCGCGCCGCCTGCGCCAGTTGCGCCACCGGCCAAGGCCGGCCACTCAGCGGCCGCTGCAGCGCCAAAGCCGCCTCGCGCTGCGGTGCCGACGACGTTGGGCACTGGTGTGACGGTAACACCCGTGCCCATGGCGAGAAAGACGCCAGCCGCTGCGAAGCGCGCGTCGCTGGCTGGCGCTGGCCCAGCCGCCGCGGCGAAACTGGTCCCCGTGGTGAGGATGACGCCTCTCGCTGCGGCCCGCATGCCGCCGGCTAGCGTCCCTGCGGCGCCAAAGCCGCCAGACGCCGCGGAACGGGCCCCCGAAGAGGCACAGCCGACCCCGATACTTGCGGTGGGAGGCCTACCGGACGAGGCCCTGCGCCAAATCATCGACGCAGTCGGCAAGCTCGTCGATGCGCGCATGGCCGTTCTGGAGGCAAGGTTGCCTCCAGAACCACGTGTCCGGCCGCCTCTCGCCGCGGACAAGCGGCCGCATGTGGCATCAGCCCCCGCCCCGCTGCCTTGTCAGGGTGGCCGCGTGGGGGACAGCTACGCCACGGCCGCGGCGGCGCCCAAGCCCAAGGGGCCCGCGCCAAAGCCAAGGAAGAGGACGGTACCGGCTCCTGCCGGACCGCAGTCATCGTCGGCAACAACACCGCCGGCGACGACCAGCGCGTCAACGACTGCGCCTTCCGCGCCTGTCGCGCCTGCTGCGCCCGAGGGTTGGCAGGTGGCCGAGCGCGACCGGAAGAGTCGCGGTCAGAGGAGGAGAGCGGAGGCCAAGCGCGCCGCTGAGGTCCCCGCTCCCGCTCCACAGGCAGGAGCCGGTAAGAAGAAGAGGCCGCGCAAGGGGCTCAAGTCGCCGAAGACAGCCGCAGTGGTGATCACTGTGCTGCCTGAGGCGGCTGAGAAGGGCCTCAGCTACGAGGCCGTCTTGAGGAAGGCCCGGCGGGAGCTAGACGTCTCCGATATTGGAGGCGTCGAAGCCAGGACCCGCAAGGGCCGGACAGGGGCTCGAATCCTCGAGTTCCCCGGGGCCGAGGGCTCCAAGACGGCCGACAGCGTGGCTGACAAGCTGCGAGGTTTGTTTGCCGAGGAGGGTGGCATCAGGATCGCCAGGCCCGTCAAGTGCGCCGAAATGCGCATCGCGGGTCTGGACGACTGCGTGACGGCGGAAGACATCCGGGAGGCTATTGCCTCGAGAACCGGGTGTCCCATAGACACCGTCCGGGTTGGTGTCATCCGCCCCGGTCCGGGCGGCGTAGGTGCCGCCTGGGCGCAGTGCCCGGTGGAGTCGGTCAGGCAACTGGCCGGCTCAGGCAGGCTCCTCGTGGGCTGGAGCTCGGCGCGGGTGACCATGCTTGAGCACCGGCCTGCGAGGTGCTATAAGTGCATGGCGGTCGGACATACTCGACCGACATGCACTAATTGCTTCGACTGCGGCGGACTGTGTTTCCGCTGCGGTTAAACCGGGCACGTGGCGGCATCTTGCGCCGCCCCGCCCCACTGCCCCGCGTGTGCGGCGGGCAATAAGCCCGCCAAGCACCGCATGGGCTCTGGGGCGTGCAAACCTCCAGCTTCGGCCCCAAAGGGGCGGGGCGGCCCTCCGACCACGGCCGCTCCCGCTCCTAGCGCGGTCCGATCGCCCGCCGGCGAGGGGGAGGTCATGGATACAGCCCGTTAATGGCTACACCATCCATGCACCACCTCTTGCAAGCCAACACCAACCACTCCGCCGGTGCGCAGGATTTACTCCTGCAATCCATGGCGGAGTGGTCGATTGGTGCAGCCGTAGTCGCAGAACCGTACTGCGTGCCTGATCGCCACAATTGGGTGGTCAGCCGAAACGGAACTGCGGCAATCGTCGTCTCAACGCAGCGGCACTTCCCGTCCTTGTCTCTTTTGGATAGGGGCGAGGAATTTGTCGCGGCGGAGTGGGGAGGGGTCACGCTCTACAGCGTATACCTCTCCCCTAACAGGAGAATGGACGATTTCGGGGCCTCCCTCACCAACCTGGAGGCCTCGATACGGCGACTAGCACCGGGCCTCGTCCTGGTTCTGGGGGACTTCAACGCCAAATCCACGGCGTGGGGGTCCCCTATGACGGACGACCGCGGGCGGGCGGTCATCGAGTGGGCGGCTTCACTGGGCCTCTGTGTTCTTAACAGGGGCTCAGTGAACACGTGTGTGCGGCAGCAGGGCGGGTCGATAGTGGACTTGTCGTTCGCTAGCCCCGCTGTCGCACCACGGGTGAGGAACTGGAGTGTCCTGGAGGAGGCGGAGACCCTACCGGACCACCGGTACATCCGGATGGAGGTCTCCCCTCTCCGGGACCCCGGTAGGGGTCACAGGGCGGACGGAGCTCCCGCGTTTCCGCGGTGGGCTGTGGGTCGTCTTGACAGGGACCTACTGGCGGAGGCGGCCATCGTTCACACGTGGCTGTCCTCACCGCCCCCAGCGGACGGGGTGGACGCCGAGGCTGTCCGCATCCGCAGTGCGTTAACGCAGATCTGCGATGCGGCCATGCTCAGAGTGCGGCGGCGTCTACCTCCGAGGCAGGGGGTCTACTGGTGGTCCCCAAGATTGGCGGACCTTCGTGCGGCATGTATCAGAGCCCGAAGGTCCTACACGCGCAGCCGGCGGCGTCACCGCGACGCTGAGCGGGAGGGCCAGCTGTACGAGGCGTACCGCGATGCGCGGACGGCCTTTCGGCTGGCCATCCGAGCCGCCAAGGGTGCGAGTTGGCAGGAGATGCTGGACGGTCTCGACCGTGACCTCTGGGGTCGCCCGTATCGCGCGTCGCTGAATAAGCTTCGCGCGCAGGGCCCCCCCCTCACCGAGACCCTCCAGCCCGACTTCCTCTGTAGGGTGGTCGAGGAGCTGTTTCCACGGCAGTCGGAACACACGCTCCCGGTCATGGCCTCGCCAGAACAAGACCGGGAGGCTGACGACGAGAGTGTTCCGCCCGTGACGGAGACGGAAGTGGGAGCAGCTGTGGCGCGGATTCGTTCCGCGACCACGGCCCCCGGCCCGGACGGAATACCAGTCCGGGTGCTGACGTCGCTCCTCGAGCACCTCGAGCCCCGCCTCAGGCAGCTGTACAACGCCTGTTTGGCGTCTGGACGGTTCCCTGAGTGCTGGAAGGAGGGGAGGTTGCTTCTCCTGCCAAAGCCGGGACGGCCCCCGGATTCGCCGTCGGCCTACAGGCCCATCGTGCTCCTCGACGATGTGGGTAAGCTGCTGGAGCGCATCCTCGCTGCCCGCATCGTCCAGCACCTGGAGGAGGTGGGACCCGATCTGTCGGACGCTCAATTCGGTTTTAGAAGGGGGCGTTCGACCATCGGGGCCCTGCTACGACTGAGGCAGACTGCCGCGGAGGCTGTCACCGGCGGGGGAGTGCTGTTGGCGGTGTCGCTGGACATCGCCAACGCATTCAATAGTCTGCCATTCAGCTGCATCAGGGAGGCGCTCCGATTTCATGGGGTGCCCTTGTACCTGAGGCGGCTGGTGGCGGACTATTTGGAGGGGCGCAGTGTCCTCTGCGCGAGTCCCGCAGGGGACATTGTGCGGACGTCCATGTCGTGCGGCGTTCCACAGGGGTCGGTTCTGGGGCCGACTCTGTGGGACATCGGGTACGACTGGGCGTTGAGAGGGAGTCTCCCCCCCGGGCTGAGCGTGATATGCTACGCTGACGATACGCTCGTCACAGCCCGGGGCAGGACACTCGAAGAGGCGGCGAGCCTGGCCACTCTCGGCACCGAGGAGATGGTCGGGCGAATCGAGGCGCTGGGGCTCAGGGTGGCCCTAAATAAGACGGAGGCCCTATTGTTCCATGGGCCACGCGTAAGGCCGCCAATCGGCGTCTCGCTAGTCGTCAACTCCGTCCACATCAGCATCCAGGCCCATATGAAGTACTTGGGTCTGGTGCTCGACGGGCGATGGTGGTTCCGGGAGCATTTTCGCCGAATTGCTCCCCGGCTGGTCGGCGCGGCATCCGCCCTTTCGCGGCTCATGCCGAACGTGGGCGGACCCAGCTTCGAGGGCCGACGGCTGTATGCGGGGGTGATCCGTTCTATGGCCATGTACGGCGCACCCGTGTGGGCGAGGGCTCTGAACGTCCAGCTCAGGGCTGTTCTGTGGAGACCCCAGAGAGTCATGGCGGTCAGAGCCATTCGCGGGTACCACACGGTATCGACCGAGGCGGCATGCCTACTGGCCGGGACACCCCCGTGGGACCTAGAGGCGGAGATGCTCTCCGACCTCTACCGGCGGGTGACGTCACTGCGCGACGAAGGTGGCTCCCCATCGCTGAGCGAGATAGCCACCTGGCGCGAGGACGCCCGCCGAGACGTCATCGCCCGTTGGGCTACGCGGCTGGAGAGGCCTAGACACGGTGTCGTCACTGTCGAGGCTCTCCGGCCCGTACTGATGGAGTGGATGGAGCGGCGGCACGGAGTCCTCTCCTTTCGACTGGTGCAGGTGTTGTCGGGGCACGGATGCTTCGGCTTGTACCTGCACACGGTCGCGCAAAGGGAGTGGACTTCGTTCTGCCACCATTGCAGCAGTGACGAGGACACGGCGCAACACACGCTGGAGGCGTGTCCGGGCTTTGACCGGCAGCGCCGTGACCTCGTCGCTGTTATCGGTGCCGACCTGACGCTGCCGGCTGTCGCGAGAGCGATGGTCGACAGCGTCAGGAACTGGGACGCGGTCGCCGCCTTCTGCGAGGCTGTCATCTCGCAGAAGGAGGCGGCGGAACGAGTCCGGGAGAATTCCCGCGACCCGGGCCGCCGTCAGCGGCCGGGGCGGCGCAGGCGCGAATACCTGCGCCTGATGCCGCCCTAACCGAGGCCTCGGGTGATCGGACCGGGGAATTGTCCGGTCACCCGACGTGAGGCCACCGCGTGAGGGCGACGCCCCGACGGCGAAATCTGTCGGGGCGTCGACGAGAGGAACCCGCGAGGGTAAACCGCCGGGCGGGCCACCGAAGTTAAAATCGAGTACCGGTGGTCCGCTCGCACGGCGAAGAGAGAAGGTTTTACGGTGGGTCTATGGGGTCACGCGCTGTCTTTTCCGTCACCCCGGACCGATTCGGCGGGGCGAGACGCACCCATAGCCCACCAATAAAAAAAAAAAAAAAAAAAGGACTATAAGCATAGTGAATTTGCCCTTGAAAGATATTGGCACGATACTGTGAGGTTTTTTAGGTACTAATAAGATAATAAGATCCAGAAAGTTTCAGATCCCTAACCCAATTGGTATTCAGGAAAAAGCAAACTATGTAATAATCAGAAAAAATGATAATTCTCGGAAACGCATGAATCGATTAATTTGAATTTTGGATATATTTTGGGGGCTGATAGTACCTTTTAGGAAAAAAATTAAGAGCTATTTCGGTTGATAAGAACCACAATAAAAATGACATTTTTGTTTTAATTTTGATTTTTAACTATGATACGAGTTTGGTACATTTATAAAACTATTTTTTTTGGATTCCTCATCCATTTTTCTATGGAATTATGAATTTTTAAGATTTTTAAAAGGATATTACAAAAAAATAAAAACCATTTTTTATACAAAAATTCTATTTATTTGTATGTTTTAAGCTCATGCCTCGATGTTGTCACTTATATACATTTCTTATATTAGTTCGCCCCTCCTTTCATTCTAACTAAGCGATCGTTTAGTGTAGTGAAAGAGATGAAGCGAATTGTCATCACTTTTGGATTTTAACGGTTTTTAAGAAACTATGAATGGAAGATTGAAACGAAACAGAATTACAAGGGAGCAGGGAATAAGATCTATATCAGAATGCAACTACTTCCATGATAATATTACACAATACTTAATGATAGTTTAAGTTTTGTGTTTGTAAAATAGATTTTTTTAATTATTGGAGAGTTTTAATGCACACTTGACCTTGGTGACACGTGCGGTGTGCGTGTAATGTTATTTTTGTGCTCTCGTGAACTATATATTAAGATAGGTATTTTATGATTCAATACTATACTAACGTATATTAGTATCATACATACGATTTGATGATAAATAAGAAATAACTATTAAATGTAAAATGGCAAGAAAAAACCATACGAAAAAAAATGTACATTATATTGTGTTTATGTGGATACGTGTAATGAGCCATATATTAAATAAAACAACCAGATAATTTATTTTCAATTACATTATAATTATTTGACCTAGATAAATTGCATAGGTAGGCACCACAATATAATATAATCATGAAATCGTTGTAAATATAACAATTTTTAAATACGCCAGAAAGTCTTGAATCATATCCAAAACAAAACATTTTTGCTAGTCTAGTACTCTAGTTAAGCCTAGATAAAGCATGAAGGAAAATCGTACACCTAAATCCAATCAACAAAGAAATTAAAGAAAATATTATGAATACGAACGTTCGTTTGCGTTTTTCGTTTGCTACGCTAAAATAACTAAAACCATCGAATATCGATCGAAACTAAGTAAATCCGCTCCGCCAACCGCTCTGGAAATCGATTTCTGAAATCGGTTTTTGAAATCGATTTCAATATCAGAAATCGAATTTGTATCGGTTTGCTTAAAAATCTGAAAACGCCCATCTCTAAACAGAACATATATAAGCCACAAAACCGAGGCTTAAGCGTAAAACACATAAATAAATTGAATTTTTGTATAAAAAATGGTTTCAATTTTTTTGTAATATGGCGTACCTTTTTTAAAAATCTTAAAAATTCATAATTCCATAGAAAAATGGATGAGGAATCCAAAAAAAATAGTTTTATAAATGTACCAAACTCGTATCATAGTTAAAAATCAAAATTAAAACAAAAATGTCATTTTTATTGTGGTTCTTATCAACCGATATAGCTCTTAATTTTTTTCCTAGATGGTACTATCAGCCCCCAAAACATATCCAAAATTCAAATTAATCGATTCACCCGTTGCCGAGAATATTCATTTTTTTCT
Source organism: Lymantria monacha (assembly GCA_905163515.2). Classification (NCBI taxonomy): domain Eukaryota; kingdom Metazoa; phylum Arthropoda; class Insecta; order Lepidoptera; family Erebidae; genus Lymantria; species Lymantria monacha. The sequence continues at coordinate 25,376,176 of LR991082.1, forward strand.
GATTATTACATAGTTTGCTTTTTCCCGAATACCAATTGGGTTAGGGATCTGAAACTTTCAGGATCTTATTATCTTATTAGTACCTAAAAATCCTCACAGTATTGTCCCAATATCTTTCAAGGGCAAATTCACTATGCTTATACCCCTACGGCCTTTGATTCTTATTTTGTCATTCCACGGAAATAATACATATGTATAAACCACGTCATGTATTTTTTAAGAATGAAAATAATAATATACGACTGTATTTTACGGCAATACTCATGCGTTAGAGTGGATTATGATGAGCATCGGATATGGTCGAAGCCCGGGTCGTAAATATTGACGTTAAATACAGTTATTTAATATGTATCAAACTCGTGATAATTTCAACACTAGAAAAGAAAATAATCACGCAATTAATTCGGATGAAATTTATTTTCGAGTGGTACTTTATACATACGCAACTACGTCTATGCTGTCGATAGGAAAACAGTAGGATGTTCAAAAGCTACTGTTACAAATATTTTTACCATTTTATATGCAACATCTTCTTTCTTCGTAAATAGAAAATCACACATAAAAAGAAAATCATTTTTTTTTATTTTTTGAAAATATAGTTTATGAAATAATGGAAGAAAAAAATTAAAAAAGCAATAAAAAAGAGAAATTCCAAGGGTCGAACCGGGGCTATGTGTATTAAGCGACTGCTCGACTTCCCAACTGATTCTTCTTCCCAACTATCTAATCTTGACGACAGTGGATATTTTAACCTTAATATTTATTTTTAATTATTTGCTGAAAACAATGACAATAGAAATTTTCTATACCTAATTAAACCTCGCTTGATCGATTTATCGCTCGCGAAATTCAAATTCATTTCTTATGTATAAACCCTGCGAGGGCACTTACATGTTGAATTAATATTTAACATTTTAAATTAATCGAATAAACTATCACCGGATCAGAAGGTAGCCGCTACTGAGAAGATCTGGCAAGAAACTCAGCAGATTTATTTATTAATATCATTTCTTTTCTGACTTATAAAAAAAATAGTATTAAATGATCAGTAATAATTATATCCAGTGTGATGTCCTTCGATCCTCGATATATTGTATAATTTAAATACAACGTAAAAGATTATGGCTGGACCAGATCCCACAAGCAGCACCTGATCATGAGTTAATTACTGGCATACCTACTAGCAAACCTCTTGCATTCTAGATTTTATGGATATCGCTGGAGCTGTGTCCAAGATTCCGAATAAGTAGAAATATATTTTGATACATTCATTTTTACGGCCGTGATCCTGCCAGATCCAAAATATTTTATCCGACGTTCTCAAATATTTTTATAATCAACTATTTTCTTACTTTAAACGAAATAATTGCTTTTTAAAAATATCAAACACGTTTAAACGAATGTTTTTCTTGACATATATTATGTATGATAATATTATCCTATAAGTGCAATGTGAGAAAAATACAATAATTTTTAGGTTTGAAAAGTAATTGATTTTCATATATCAGTAGTAGAGCAAGACCTCAACGCTTCGCTTATGAGGCATGCAATACAAAAATTAGTCGTTTAAATATGTCAGATTCATATTAAGGTAATGGATAACATTAACCAGTACATATAGGCACATTTAGAACGCAACTTTTGGATGAGGACAGCATGTTAGCAGTAACCGTTCAACTTGACTCGTGTGAAAAGAAATCTCTTCACGAAATTAATGTAAATTTGATAGAGTGAATGTAGATGAGGAGTGGATACATTGTCGGATATATGTATATGCACCATGATTATTAAATAAAGATTTACTGCACAGATAGTGTAGTGATTAATATACCGATCTTCAGTTCCAGTGCCGTAGGATCGATTCTCATGCAGGACAATATACATATTTTGTCTGCATTAATTGCATATTTGTAAAGTCCCTACTACAAGGATTATTTCCTTAGTGCAGGCCCTTAGGCAGTCTTAAAAGAAAAAAAAGTTTACAGCGATGTTGACATGTAAGTACTTACAGTGCATTTCTTGGATCGAAGGGTTTTAATAACATAAGTGGTACAGGAACTGCTGCACATATCAAACACACAACGATGTAGAGTGTAAACTGAAAAATATCAAAATAACTGAATCACATATACACAGCTTAATTTTTTTATTAGTAGACAGCGGTCTAGCTGTACTCCTAGTGTTGCAAATGTCCATGGGCGTCAATAACACCTAGCATCAGGTGCGCTGCTTACTCGTTTGCCTCCAAGAGCAATAAAAAAGACACAAATACGATATTTCTGTAGCACTAAGGCGAGCTTTAGCTAATTTTGTAGCGTGTACATGCTTTAGCTTATTTCGAAATAAATAGATATGGTTCAAGAATTAAGAATACAACGTGTTCGTAACTTCCTCCTATCCTGTAGGAATCGTAAAACCCGGCTGAGGCATCACCAGTGGAATAGCCAACAGTTTTGATGGACAACTACTGATAACAACTGCTACCGTCAACCCAAATGGGGCGACTATGCCATTATTCCCCTTGAGGAGGCATTATGGATTAGTAGATTCCCTACTTACATCTAGAATTTAAAATAGCATATATTTCAAATTACTGAAATTTAGCATTTAATGTGCTTAATTATTTATAAAAACCCGATTACGAAACGAAAAATGATGTCACAAGCGGGGTTCGAACCCGCACCTATTGGGAGTCCGACCCAATCGTGCTGCCACTTATACCACCGTGAACTATTGTAGGAAAATTTCAGTAATTTGAATAACAAAGTTGTGTCATCGTTTAATACAATTCTAACTGTAAAGTTTGAAGTATTAAGCCTATACAATGTGTAAACATTGTCCGGTAGATGGCACACGTTACCTTAAAGACGTAAATATGATACGAAGCGAGATTTGCATGTCCTACAATAGTTCACGGTGGTATAAGTGGCCGCACGATTGGGCCGGACTCCCAATAGGTGCGGGTTCGGACCCCGCTTGTAACATCATTTTTCGTTTCGTAATCGGGTTTTTAGCATATACTTTTTTTTTAATTGGTAACCTGCTTCATGACCGAGAACAATACTTTATACATATTCAATACAGATACAATGCTCGTCATAGCACCTTAGTGGCCCCTGGGATGGAGACTTTATAAGCAAATAAATACGAAAAAGAAATTACACACGTTAGTAACAAAAATATATATCATCATCATCATCACAGTCCATAAATGTCCCACTGTTGGGCTCGGGCCTCCTCCGTAATGGGAGGGAAATTAACCTACTATATCGCGCTGGCCGGACGTGTTGGTATAGGGTTTTGTTTCGAGTTTTCCTTATCTCGCATAGATGTTGTAACGTTTTATATTCCTTAGTCGTCTCGTACGATCACCCACGGGTAAGATATGGGGTGGTGAATAGTATTCTCCGTCACCACACGAAAAAAATATATATAATATGTACTTAAAACTTACGGTACATGGAATGATTAGTAGCCAACACAACCACGGCAATAACTGAAAATTCATCTCATCTAAACCACTATAAATTTAAGATACTTCAAATATAGGTAAACCTACTAAAACACTTCCCAGTTGCAAGATAATAAATATTAAAGGCTAAATTCTATAACCCTGTCTATATTCCTATAAAAAAAACCTAATCTGCAATGTATTAAGCACAGATGACATAGTCGTTAAGGCACCGATTAACCACGCCAATGAATAAGGGTTGCCCTCGATTTCCATGGATTCCCATCATCAGATCATGAATAGGTGACAACGGGACCACCTCGGGAGTATACCCTTTAGAATAAAAAAATAATACATAAAAATGTGGGTACTCATTGCACATTACTCTGTATATCATTTCGTAAAATCATTTCCTTTTTAACCGACTTCAAAAAGGAGGAGGTTCTATGTTTCATTGTATGTATTATTTTTTTATTCTCAGCTTTAGAACAGAGACTACAAATGTAAAATCTGTATAGATATATTAATAGATATCTACATCCTTACTAATATTATAAATGCGAAAGTAACTCTGTTTGTCTGTCGCTCTTTCACGGCAAAACTACTGAACCGATCTAAATTAAATTTGGTACACAGATAGTTTAGAGCCTGATAAAGGACATAGGCTACTTTTTAATGCAAAAAAGGGTTGTATAGAGGATTAAAAGTTTTAAGGAATTATTGACATTTTTAAATCCAGAAGCTTGAAACTTATTTTTAGGCTATTGATTAGATACTAAATAAATATGACATTAAAATTTCGTAAAAATTTACCCTTAAGGGGTGTAATAAAAATAGGGGATGGAAAACTTTAGCAAAGTAACCTTTTACGCGGATGAAGCCGCGGGCAGAAGCTAGTATAATATATAACGTTTATGACCAGTTCGTATTACCAGAGATGACATACTTAAGACACTGAAACGTGATCCCTAAATGTTAGTCTCATGAATAAGCTAAAAGTCATACAGCTTGCTATGGAGAGCTATGCTCGGTATTTCTCTAAGCTATAAAATCCGAAGAAGAACGGGCGCATATAACTTGATTCGAAAACCATCGAGAAAGGTTCTCGAGTATAGATAATCGACATTGTAAGCGACACAGAGACTTGGGATAAAGAGGATCGTTCTAAGTACGTTCTATGTCCCATATTCGTGGGCGATCTAAGACAATGGGTGTCGCTTGACTCACGAATGAGGGCTATACATTCCTACGAATTATTTATGACGTAATTAATGTAAGAAAAATAGTAAATACGTTAACTTAATATCATGTATCAAGTTCAATAGGATACTAAACATGTTAGAGTTGTTACCTTTACATAATATCTGGCCATAGAACTAACTGTGACTAATATCACAAGAAGCACCATCACACACCCCAGCACAACGTTGAAAGCAGTCATACTGGCACGTTTGCGTTTGCCTGAAATCAATGAAACAATTAAATTTCTTAACTAAACTTCAGGTAAATGACGAGACCTATCAGAAGTATAGTATGGTAAGTAAATTAACTGCGCAAATCACTTAGTAGGTAAGGTAACAACGCCACTATAAGGATTAAGGACAAATGTTGTTATTCTATACGACTCTATGATAACATTTTCAAGAAAGGTAGGTGGGCAATCAAGGTCTTGAAATGTAATGCACACAAGTTATATAAGCATCATGCTTGATGCATGATGACGGAATTCTAACTCCGTAATACACCCCCGTGTGGCGATGGGGTAAGAATTCGATTTACCATCTCCTATCTTGCCCGAGGATGTCATAAAAGACGAGTAAGGGATATAATATGCATGTAACATCTATGCAAGAGAAGAAAATCTCGAAATGACACCCTATACCAAAACGACTGAACAGCGTAGCATAGTAGACCAATTTCCATCCTGATATCCTAATATATTACATATATCCCCGTTTGATGAAGAGTTATGAATATTTTTTTTTTACCAAAGGTACAGCTAGGCCGCTGCCCACCAATACAAACCCCAAAACCACCCCAGTTGGTCTTCCGGCTCTCTCGCTCACCGAACGAAGCGCAGTAGCACATTGCCATTACTCAGACGTCGATCTTCTGCGAAAGTGTGGTACTACACCGGGCGGACCGGCCCGCGGCTGTAGACAGAGAACTTTGTTCACAGCGTGGTCCTACCACTATTGAACAAGTCAAGTGCAACAGTGTAGGTACAGTGTACACTGATAGGCTGATAGATGAATGGATGGATAAGATATACATACACCTATTTCTCAGAGCTATACAGAGAGCTTTATAGATTTGCGAGGAACATTAATTTACCAAGTTCGACTTATTGTTTTTTTATTCTTAAAAGATTAATGTATAGTAACTAGCATCGGCTAAAGAAACTCCGCAGGCAATGCATCATCACATTGAATAAGACTTGATATCTAATTAAATAATTTACATTTTCATATGTATCTAAACGAGTAATAGACAATATGCGCGCGACTCCAAAATGAACAAAATATTTTATTCTCAAACATGCTTGGAAATTGGAGCATTATTTTGACAATCTTCTTCGAGATAAATCGAAATTGCTGTACTGAGCGAGCCGGCAAAAAATGTATGAAAATCCATATCTGTCGTGTTTTAGCGGCCAAATAAATATATATGTAAAATCTATCGTGTATTTTAAAAATGGAACGATTTGTTACTTCAAAACATTACAACTAAGGAGGTAACTCATCAGAGTTTTATTTAAAAAAATATCGAACTGGCTTAAAAAGAAAGCTGTTTGATAATGAAAAAAGAAACATGAACCCTTTAGCACGTGAAAAATGTTGTTCGTTATGTATATAGTTCTACTTAATACTACTTAGTTTTGATTTCCGCGCATTATTTGAGAAAAGCACTATACAAGCCTTGGCCACAACTAGGCATTGATGACCTATTGGTAGAACGAAACGTGAAGTCAACAGACATTCGATGTCTGTTTGTATGGTTTCTGATGATTATATGTATCGTTTCATAATAAGTTATTAGTTTTCTGTTAAAGTATTAAATCGTTGCGAAAAAAAAATTAATACAATGGCTGAAACCATTTTTGTCAAAAGACAACTAAGACAAGCGAATAATCTTAAAGCAACTTATCTTTCTTCTGACACTGAAATATATATTAATTAAAGTGTCACTTTTTGTCCCTGTTCTATAGCCATTATTTTGTACTATTATATATATTTTTCTATATCTTTTTCAATCTGAAAGCTAGAGTAATAATAGAAAAATAAAACTACTCAAATACACAATATCTTATATCTTCTCATGGCCTTTTTTTTTTCTTTCTTATATTTGCATCTTTCGGCATGAGATAATATACTTTGTCACGTGCAATTTTGACATTATTTCGTCACCATTATAGAAATAACACAATATGTATAATAAGCTTTTCTGCGCTTTCTCATGGTAATACATTTTATCATTCACTTTTTTAAATTTCGTGTAATCAACTTTATTGTTGACATCGAACTTGACACGTCACAGTATAAGCGCGCCAAAACGGCTGCGTTTAAATCGTTCGAAGATGATAACGATTTTTTTTAATATTTTTTAGCTTAATGGTATATATTTTAAATGGGTTATATTTATTTTTGATAATGTAAAAACTAGTACAAAGGTTTAAATAAAAAAATACATGCATATTCTCTATTCTTATGTACTTATATGTATTTATATAAAACACCTCTGTGGGCGAAAGTGGAAGGATGTAGGTACCGAGGGAGACCTAGACTAACATACCTAGACCAGATCGGTCATGTACTGAAGGAAGGTGGAGTCAAGAGTCTCCGAAACCGGCGAGCGTGTATGAAGAGAATTATGAATGTTGAGGAAGCGAGTGAAGTATGCAAAGATAGAGTTCTCTGGCACTCTGTTCTCTCTGCCTACCCTGCAAGGGATATGGCGTGATGATATGTATGTATGTATGTAAAATACCTCTTAATTTATCTGGGTTTAGGCACCCAAGTAATTCAATTTTCATTAACTGTATTGCAGTATTGTCGGTATGAGGTATGGTGGCCGCCACAAATGCTATCAACTACCAACCCTAACAATGCTCATGGGTGTCGTAAAAGACGATTAAGAACTTACACTGATCTAAGAACTTACCGTGTAAGCAAAATCTTCAAAATGAATTGTCAAGCTATCTGTGAAATTTGCTTTAATCAATCAAGTACGTGTACTTGCATATGTACAATATAAATACAGAGATAACAACAAATACCTATATTTATTTCAGTATCATTTCACTGATTAAAACAATTTCATACATCATTTGACTGATCGCTACCAAACCCAATTGCTTACACGGTAATTTGGCTATGCTGATTCATCTAATCTTGTACTGTCAACGTATGCATTAGCGAGGAGGGTTAACGTCTTTTCTTCTACTTGCGATAGATTAACACAGATGGCGTGGTGTTCTAAGTAACAACCTACGATGCGGCATGTCGTAAGTTCTAGATCCTCATGCAAGAAGTTCATGGTACAATTCACAAATAATTATTCTCACTCTAGATGTTATTAGTTCTTTTTATGAAGTCCCCTGCGACACAAGAATTAATTCCTTATAACTTAAAGTTAAATAAGACATGCTGTGCAGGCGTGATATAAAATGAAATAAGGGTAATAGAATGATATATGGCCCTGTTGTTGACTGTTTCTACATAATTTATCTATCTTTGCAGATAATGATATTTATCACGAATAGCAACCGTATGCTCAGAATGCACCGGGATGAAAACGATAACATTTCGCATTTCGAACTTTGACCTCTGTTTGCAATATCTTCATAAATAGCCACGTGAATTATATTCATCTACATAACATGTGAATCACCTCACGTGTTATTATTTAACAAAGTCCAACTAAACATTAAAGATTAGAAGTATCAAAGATTAGGAAATTCCTTATAGATAAAGCTAATCTTTATATTTAGCGTAAAGTCAATATAATCTAATTAGATATTTAATTTTTGTTAACAATATCAATTGTAGGTACTCGTTGTTTAAGTATTTCAATCCTTAATCCTTCTTTACTGAAATGAAACCGGCGATAAGTAATCAAATGACCAGCCTTTTACAAAATGATTACGGTACATTTTATTTTAATCATAAAATAATACTTCTCATGACCTTTGAAAAGTTATATTGTTTTATTAATATGATGATATTATAGAATTTATCACATAGTATTACAACTATCTATATATATATATATATATATATATATATATATATATATATATATATATATATATATATATATATATATATATCTATACTAATATTATAAAGCGGAAGAGTTTGTTTGTTTGTTTGTTTGTTTGTTTGTTTGTTTGTTTAAACGCGCTAATCTCAGGAACTACTGATCCGATTTGAAAAATTCTTTTTTTGTTGGATAGTCCATTTATAGAGGAAGGCTTTAGGCTATATAACATTACGCTGCGACCAATAGGAGCAGAGCAACAATGATGAATGTGTAAAAATCGGGTTTATGTTTCCTTTTGAGAGCTTCCGCTGCGTAAACGGTTAAAGTTGCGCAAAAATTATGTACTACATAATTGTTCCCCTTTCAAAGTTCTAAATAAAAGTCCGGGACAGCATATGTCTATCTTTTAAGATTGGCTCACTATAACCTTTTTTATGCTAATCAAATTTGTTTTAAAATAATGTGATATTTTCGAAGGTGTTTTTATAAACATAATATTAATCCTTATCCAAATAAATGAGTTATTCATCACAAGTATTTAATTTAAAACAAAATTGCTCTTTACATTATTTGATTTCAATGAATATCTTAGGAAATATCGCAGTTTAAAAATAACATCGCAGCAAAATAATGATCAAGTACTGGGCGCGCATTTACGATAAAAATACTGGATCTTATAATCTTATATTCAATAAAAACTCAAACTAATGTTATTTCAAAGTACTTCTGCACACACTACATTTTTAGTTTTGTTTTCTTCTCATGACCTTCCGTCGGCTTTACACATCCTAAATAATAATAATAAGTATAGGAAGTATTAGTGCCTGCTCTCATGTATGGCAGTGAAAGTTATATTTGGCGGGGAAGACATGAAAATAGAATAAATGCTGTAGAGCTGACAGCTCTTCGTAAGCTGTGTGTGATGTAAGTATGAAAGATAAAATTAGGTATAATGTTATAAAAAAGCGCTGGTATGCTGAGGTGGGTTGGACACGAAGTGGAAGAAATAATGAGTGGGCAGAGGTTGACGAAGCAAACATATAAAGCAATCGTGAATGGGGCGAATACAAGGGGAAGACCTTTTCTGGACCAAATTGGCGATTTGTTCACGAGAGGTCATCATCATCATCATTCTCCTACTCTTATCCCAATTACTTGGGGTCGATACAATAAGTACTCTTCATTCATAGTACATATTATAAAAGTTATTGGCAATAGTTTTATGACCGGCCGCCTGCCAGACGTCAACCCTAATTGGGAATGTAATTGTTGACCAAACGGCATCAGATGGAGTTGGCCCAAGTCGTTATAAGGCTCTTAGTCGTCTTTTACGACATCCACAAGTAAAGTGAGGATTGGTAGTATTCATAGCCGCTACCACACAGCGATTTCATACACATTAAAAGTATGTGTAATCGTAAATAGGCGTAAGTGTATGTATGTATGTATAATATACATACATTGTATATATCTATAGAAAGTATAGATATAAGAATATAGATATATAATATAGATATAGAATATAGATATTTTTTTTTAGTAAGACCCAATACTTTTACTTGCATTACTTTATATGGTTAATACATTGCATTATATGGATTACGCCAAACTTGAATCACTTTTAAATACTTATTTCGCGTAACTACAAATACACACAAAAAAAAAGAAACACATACATGCACGCACACTACATCACAAACACACGCACACCACACACACACACATACACACACGTACACACACACACAAACACACGCACACCACACGCGCACACACACACACACACACACACACACACACACACACACACACACGCACACACAACGTGTGAGCGCGCTCACTAACACGTTCATTTTCACTCATTCATTTATTATAGATTTCTTTATCATTAGTCTCTATTACGTAAGATATATAAATTCATTATTTATAATGTATGTTACTGTAAAATAATTTGATGTTCAAGATTTATGTATTTCGGGAAGGAACTGTCTCTTGAAACATAGGTATTACCTAATTCAAGAGGCAAAGACATCTATGTCAACTGTCATATGTATTTAGTTTTCAATAAAGATTATTATTATTATTATTATTTTACTTAAGGTTAAATGTTCTACTCTTACTAATAAAAGGGTCATGTGGGAACCTAAAACAGCTTTAACGTATGTATTATTTAAAAATATTTTCACCTTTTACGTAAACGAATTCGCGAGTTGAAGTTAACGTTAGCCCAAAGTACCCATTCCACGCGGACGAAGTCGCGGGCAGAAGCTAGTATATATATATATATATTTAGATATACTCTATATATATATTTAGAGTACAAAGCTAAATTCATTTTGCATTTACATTTATTTCTGTCATATTTTGTTAATCTATACTAATATTATAAAGCGGAAGAGTTTGTTTGTTTGTTTGTTTGTTTGTTTAAACGCGCTAATCTCAGGAACTACTGGTCCGATTTGAAAAATTCTTTTTTTGTTGGATAGTCCATTTATAGAGGAAGGCTTTAGGCTATATAACATTACGCTGCGACCAATAGGAGCAGAGCAACAATGATGAATGTGTAAAAATCGGGTTTATGTTTCCTTTTGAGAGCTTCCGCTGCGTAAACGGTTAAAGTTGCGCAAAAATTATGTAGTACATAATTGTTCCCCTTTCAAAGTTCTAAATAAAAGTCCGCAACAGCATATGTCTATCTTTTAAGATTGGCTCACTATAACCTTTTTTATGCTAATCAAATTTGTTTTAAAATAATGTGATATTTTCGAAGGTGTTTTTATAAACATAATATTAATCCTTATCCAAATAAATGAGTTATTCATCACAAGTATTTAATTTAAAACAAAATTGCTCTTTACATTATTTGATTTCAATGAATATCTTAGGAAATGTCGCAGTTTAAAAATAACATCGCAGCAAAATAATGATCAAGTACTGGGCGCGCATTTACGATAAAAATACTGGATCTTATAATCTTATATTAAAAAAAAACTCAAACTAATGTTATTTCAAAGTACTTCTGCACACACTACATTTTTAGTTTTGTTTTCTTCTCATGACCTTCCGTCGGCTTTACACATCCTAAATAATAATAATAAGTATAGGAAGTATTAGTGCCTGCCCTCATGTATGGCAGTGAAAGTTAGATTTGGCGGGGAAGACATGAAAATATAATAAATGCTGTAGAGCTGACAGCTCTTCGTAAGCTGTGTGTGATGTAAGTATGAAAGATAAAATTAAGTATAATGTTATAAAAGAGCGCTGGTATGCTGAGGTGGGTTGGACATGAAGTGGCAGAAATAATGAGTGGGCAGAGGTTGACGAAGCAAACATATAAAGCAATCGTGAATGGGACGAATACAAGGGGAAGACCTTTTCTGGACCAAATTGGCGATTTGTTCACGAGAGGTCATCATCATCATAATATATAATAAGTTATTTTTTGCAATTATGTATATGAAATAGTATACAAAATGTATCTTAATGACATATAATTTTTATTAACCGGAATCAGTGCATGTTGTGTTAATCTGTAATTAATTGATACACTTGTGAACGCAATTTTATGTCTATTATAATTATGATTGTAATGTGTGAATCAATTGTTGATTAACCTAAATAAATAAATAAATAAATCATCATTCTCCTACTCTTATCCCAATTACTTGGGGTCGATACAATAAGTACTCTTCATTCATAGTACCTACATATTATAAAAGTTATTGGCAATAGTTTTATAACCGCCGCCTGCCAGACGTCAACCCTAATTGGGAATGTAATTGTTGACCAAACGGCATCAGATGGAGTTGGCCCAAGTCGTTATAAGGCTCTTAGTCGTCTTTTACGACATCCACAAGCAAAGTGAGGATTGGTAGTATTCATAGCCGCTACCACACAGCGATTTCATACACATTAAAAGTATGTGTAATCGTAAATAGGCGTAAGTGTATGTATGTATGTATAATATACATACATTGTATATATCTATAGAAAGTATAGATAAGACCCAATACTTTTACTTGCATTACTTTATAACAAGTCGTCAAACTTGAATCACAAACAAACAAGTAGTCAAACTTGAATCACTTTTAAATACTTATTTCGCGTAACTACAAATACACACAAAAAAAAAAGAAACACACACATGCACGCACACTACATCACAAACACACGCACACCACACACACACACACACATACACACACGCACACACATACAAACACACACAAACACACGCACACCACACACACACACACACACACACATACACACACACACACACGCACACCACACACACACACACACACACAAACAAACGCACAACACACACATACACACACACACACACAACGTGTGAGCGCGCTCACTAACACGTTAATTCTCACTCATTTATTATAGATTTCTTTATCATTAGTCTTTATTACGTAAGATATATATATATTCATTATTTATAATGTATGTTACTGTAAAATAATTTGATGTTCAAGATTTATGTATTTCGGGAAGGAACTGTCTCTTGAAACACAGGTATTACCTAATTCAAGAGGCAAAGACATCTATGTCAACTGTCATATGTATTTAGTTTTCAATAAAGATTATTATTATTATTATTATTTTACTTAAGGTTAAATGTTATACTCTTACTAATAAAAGGGTCATGTAGGTACCTAAAACAGCTTTAACGTATGTATTATTTAAAAATATTTCCACCCTTTACGTAAACGAATTCGCGAGTTGAAGTTAACGTTAGCCCAAAGTAACCAATCCACGCGGACGAAGTCGCGGGCAGAAGCTAGTAGTAAATAATACCATCGCGTGGCGCTAAAATAAAAATGCAATTTTCACCGGTCCTTATTTGATCGTAAGAGTAGTAAAAATCGGTTGGAGGATCACAAAGTGAGAGGAGCAGTGCTCTCCTGGGAACGTATAATACCTTACTGCGGTCACCATCACTTGCAAATCATGACAATAATTGCAACAACCAACAAATGATGACCGTGCCATTTGGCATTCTATGGGGGAGGCCTACAATCAATAAACCCGCGAAAGGCCGAATGATAATGATTTAACGATTTCAACTCGCATAACCAATTTGTATTGTAGGACTGCAATAAGAATGATAAAAAGGCAGTACTAGTATCCAGGTCGCATGCAACTTTGACAATATAAAAAAGTCATTCAAAAATTAAATCCCGACTATGGAAAGTCATAAAAAAATAGATGTAATATCCAAGTCAAATTTTTACTATATTGAATAGAAATAGAACATTAGCTGTTTTTACGCCGCCTTTTCCCAAGACAGTTATTTATGTTTTTTTTTTTGTATTGTAATATTATTATTAATTATAGGTACTGTAGTGTATTTTTTGTGTGTGTGTGATTTAGTTGTTAGCCACGGTTTACTATGACAAATTTACACAGACTGTGGGTGAGTGCTGAGGTCTCTCAACCCGATCTCCTGTGTAAGGAATCCTTCGCATAAAAAAGCATACGACTACGGCTAAGCTCATTAATTTTACCAGCACGTAAGGTCGTAAGGTCTGATGCTTTCCAAGATACGATAGCTTAAATAAATGTTTTTGCTGCTCATGGCAGTAAACAAGCTAGCAGTCCATCTCGTTACGAGTGATAATAATACACTTGTTCAATCGTACATACTAAAAAAAAATTGGTAACAGCTTTGGCAGGCACTCAGCCACAGATGTTAACTCACCTGATTAATGTAATTTTTGACCAGACGGCATCAGATGCAGTTGGCCCAGATCGATTTAAAGCTGTTAGTCGTCTTTTACGATACTCACAAGCAATGTAAGTGTTTGTAGTATTTGTAACCGTCACCACATAGCAATTTGCAAAATTGCTGTGTGGTAGCGGCTAAGAATACTACCAACCCTTACTTGCTCGTGGGTGTCGTAAAAGACGACTAAGAGCACTACACCGACCTGGGCCAACACCATCTGATGCCGTTTGGTCAACGATTGCATTCCCAAGGAGGGTTGACGTCAGGCAGGCGGCCGGTCATAAAAACCATTGCCAAAACTATTGCAATATGTGGAAAAATAGAGTGAATGAGGACAGGGCTAGGGCGTACCCCGCAGGCGAGGCGACAAAAGCGACGGATGAGAGACGACTGCATGTAGCGGAGATGCGAATGTTGAGATGGATGTGTGGTGTGACGAGATTAGATAAAATAAGAAATGAGCATATAAGAGGAAGTTTGAAAGTTGCGCCAGTGACGGAAATGTTAAGGAGTGAAAGGTTAACATGGTATGGACATGTGATGAGACGGGATGAAAGAAATGTTGTGAGGAAAGTTTTAAAATATGAATGTTGAAGGCTTTAGGGATAAAGGAAGCCCAAAGAAAAGATGGATGGTCTGCGTGAGGTATGACATGGATAGACAGGGAGTGACTGCAGAGATGACGTCTGATAGGACTGTATGGAGGAAGATGACATATTGCGTCGACCCCAAGTAATTGGGATAAGAGCAAGATGATGATGACCACATAGCAATTTGTTTTTATATGTATGTATATGAATTTATTTAGATAAGGACAATAGAGCAACAATTTGTTTCAGAGCCTGCACGTACGTGTTAGAAAATAGTTCTTAAAACTTGCAATATGTTACGACATCCTTTCTAGGTGCAAAACCAGGCAACTTAAGCGACGTCGAATGGTATTAAAATTTCACCATTTTTGGTGATATGAAAACAAAATATATTATATATATATTTTAATTCTAATAAAAACTGCCCAAGTCAAATCTAAGGGCCGCCGCTGATTGCGACTTTTTGTCGACGTGACTTATTGTTACTGTCACCTGCTGTCACCCACGATGCGCTGACTTAATCTGTTCTTGGGCAACAAATCGCGTTCATTTTTGTAATTCGTCGTTATTTTTGTAACTTCTTGTTGGAAAGAAGAGTAAAATACTGTTTCCTCCCATAACCTTCTTTTTAAAATTACATCGGAATATTGCTTTAAGTTTTTTTGCATATAATGCAGGCCTCTTCTCTACCTCCTCTATTAATAATTCATTGTCAATATCTTCCTCTTGCAAAGAAGACAACATCTTTAAAAGCAAAACACAGCCATACTTTAAATAACATACATCTACTCCGAACGTGTGGCGCCGGTCGAGACGCCGAGTGACAAAAAGTCACCAGTGAGTGGACTCTCATAGTAATGTACAGGGCGAGTGACAGTCACGTCACTCCGATGTTGCCTGCCGCTGCAACTATTTGTCACCATATTATCATGTCACCATAATGAGCGCACTCAGTATAGTTTTCATTGCACTTGAGTGAGTGACAAAAAGTCACGTCGACAAAAAGTCGCAATCAGCGGGGGCCCTTACCTACTTTAAAATATCACTTTTTTTTTAAATAACAGCAATTGTTATAGGTATCCAATAAAGCAAAGAAATAGAGTTTAATACTTGTTCATAATGTTATTTTGTTCCTATAAATACATATTTGGATTTTGCATAGAACTTGGCACTCATTTAGATCTCGATTCTTTTTGCAGCGAAGCTCACAGCCAAGCATAATTTTTTGTATTGAACTTGGCTCCCCTTTTTTACATTTATGTTTTTGGTGGGATATCATTACTTTTTGTAAAGAAAACTAAGCAAGTATTGAGATTTAATTTCTTTTTCTTGCATTTCCGCTGCATAGTTTTCTTCTAAATCGGTATTCGTAAGCGGTGCCTATGTTTATGTGTTGCTCGGGAGCGCTTTTATGTAGATTTACTTCTGTTCTGTGTATAATTATGTGGTGCTGCGCGCCGCCGACGACACACTGTTGGTCGGTTGTTTAGTGCGTATTACAAGTTTTTTGTATGGGGACACCACTTACTTTTTGACTTAACTTTATTTTTATATTTCTGTTATATATCAAATATAATAATACATATGTTGGGATAGTTTCAAATAACTGTTTGTAATGTTGTAACAGTCCCAACGCTACAATAAAAAAAAATGTATGGGGACCACCTCTTTTTTTTAATTTTTCTAGGTCATCTGGAAGTAGGTTAGGTTTAGATACTATATGTCAGTCAGTCAGTGCTAAAATTTACGACTTTTGACCTTCATATCTTTATA
Source organism: Lymantria monacha (assembly GCA_905163515.2). Lineage (NCBI taxonomy): Eukaryota > Metazoa > Arthropoda > Insecta > Lepidoptera > Erebidae > Lymantria > Lymantria monacha. The sequence continues at coordinate 25,392,992 of LR991082.1, forward strand.
ACCGTTTGAGCTAGCTTCATGAAATTTGGGCTTCTAGATATCCTTATGGATATAATTAAACACACATAGTTTTATGTGTTTACGTTAAAGAGGTTTTGAGTTATAGAAGGGTCAAAAGTGACACCAATTGGTTCGTGTAATATTACACTCGGCGCTGCCTAGCCAGTTCCTTTGCTTGAACTTGGCTTGACACGCTGCCGCGTGTCTAGATATTTGTTGGACTCTCAAATAATGAATAAATATCGCATCACTGGCGTGGAACCGTTAATCAGGTGATAGAGATTCTCGAAGTTTAAGGCTCCAAGTTTGCGGCAGCTGCCATCATCCAGAACCATGCACTGAACGGCTTTGTGTATACTAGTGACATAGAGTATGAAAGCATCAATATAAAAAATAACTTTATCACTATCATTGCACACGTTAGGCAAGTGTAAAGATAACTCTTGACCACAAACACGATCAATAAGGTAGTCATTCGCATGATCAATTAGATAGGCGACTAACATCAAGATATTAAATTGTTACTAATATTTTTTAATAATAAATGTAAATTTAATTAACAAAAATTGGGCAATAATGATTATAATATATACACAATTAAGAAGGAACATTTAAATTTATTAGAGGGGGCGTCTATCCCTTTCTCATAAAAACGATGCCTGTTTGAGTTAGAGGCAGATTAGTACGGTGATTGCAAGTATGACGTCATAGTTGTGTTTAGCTCTATAGTCTATACCCTATCTGTCTGTCGTACTCTAGCTGTCGCAGTAAGTTATCTAGGTATGTGAACCAAATAATCGCTATCGAAAATATCCGATTTTACTGAGAAATCGATATTGATTCTTTATAATTAATTTTTATTTTTTTTATTTTTTATTTTTCAAAAAGGTGATGAATAAGTTAAGTGCTAAATTAGTACTAAACAAATTTAATTACTTCAGCATAGAATCTATTCATCATATTTAGTAGGATTAGGTTAATTAAAAACAAAAACTGGATTTGAAAATAGCTATTTATTACGAACTAGCGGCCCGACCCAGCTTCGCACGGGTGAACATTTATTTATTAAACATTTTGGCATAAACGTACAGTAAATGCAGGACATACTTAGGTATGTATTATTTAGATAATAATGTATTTAGCAATAGTGTATCGCTGGCTTCCCTTGGGTTGATGTTTGAAAACAAAATGAGTAAACAGAATAAATGACATCAACTGGTAATTTTTAAAAACATTTCACTGAGGTTTCTAAACCTCTAGTATAGGTATAGAAATAATAATTAGACACATTATATACCTACTATTACTGTATAAGTACTGATTATCACATATTTCATGGAATAAAAAATATAGCACCCCGGCTTATGTGCTAAGTTTTTTTTTACATTTATTTTTCCTTTTTGATTTATATTTTTTATTTATTTTAATGTAGTTTTTTTTATTTGTGTATCATTTCTTTATTCAAGTACATCTTTTATTTTAAAGACTTTTAAATTTTATTAGATTTTTATTTTAATTTTCCATTTTTACCTTAATGCTTCACTATATTAGCAGTGGTACTATGTTAGCAGTGGTATTTGTAGATGGCAATAAAACATATTGAATTTCAGGAGACCCTACTCGAGAAAGTGCAACATGTAGTTGACCATGAGAAAAGCACTCTTTTCTTAGATCGATGCCAACCATAGAAAAAGTTTGTCCCTGGGATTTATTTATTGTAAAGGCAAACGATATCTTAACAGGAAACTGTAATCTTTTAAAAGATATAGGACAATCCGTCGGTATCATCGGGATCCGCGGCAAGTGAGCAAGCTGTCCGGCCGCGGGGCCGGTGATGATAGTAGCTACAATCACATTGTCTCGCAATTCCATAACCAAAAGTCTTGTTCCATTACACATATTGGCAGGGCTTAAATTTCTCAGAGCGAGCCGCGCGGCTACCTATTTCATAGATGTGCCCCCTCTCCTGCACTCCGCTCCCGCCGCACCGGCGCGTCACGGCGGCGAATTAATTTTATTTCAATTTTATTAAACTCGTAATATCTTTCGAATGGAGTGTCCGATTTTAATAAAATAAAAAGTTATTTACAGGTATTTAAACAGCCTTGCTTGAGAAATCATTTATTTAGGTAAGGATTAAGGCAAAGGTATAAATAACTTGGTCTGATTATGGTCGACATTTCTATTAAATTTTAAAATGTTAAAAAGTAGTTAGAGTGACATAACTACAATAGTTAGACACACGCTATCGCGACATTTTTTGTAGATATTGATATGTTCTTTAATATTGTGAAACATTTTTGGTTCTATTATCAATAGTTTTCGCAGCACATGCGATGAAAGATATTTTATGGGCGTTTTTTTACACCTTGGGTAACATTATTGTAATTTTAGTAGGGATCCTTATATTTTTCTTACAATTAAAATAGCCTATAATAATCAGTGATAATGTTGCATTCAAATGGTGAAAGAATTATTTAAATCGGTCCAGTACTTTTTGAGCCAATGCATTACAAACATACATACAAACCTTTCCTCTTTATAATATTATTAGTAGGTATATTAGTATATTAGTATTAGTATATTAGTATTAGTATAGATTATTACTATTACTTGAATTATCAGCGTCGCAAACATTAAGAATTATTTCCTCATCAATCAAAGTGTCGAAATGTACATCTCTGTCAAAATCTTTATTCGATTAATTGTATTATTCTAATATTTTTACCGATTATTTAGATATTCGTGAATTGGAAGGTGTTAAGCACTACTGTATAGAACGTGATGACGTGACATTGTTAGGTCGTGAATAACAATTACTATTTACCATGTTATTTTTATTTTAAATTAGTTTTACGAGTTTCAACATTAGATTATTGTACAAGAAAGTCACCCGCAATGTTAATTATGTAAATAACTTAATAGTTGTTTAAAATTTCAGATTTAGTGTTTACAATCATGTGTATACGTTTGACCGAGGTTATTGTGTATTAAAAAATGCAAAACGTCAAAATGCACTTCTTAGATTAGATGAACTATAATTATATTGAAATTGAAATGCTTCTTGCAAGCACAGCTAGAAACTAGATCAATATGAATATATCTATGTATTATGCTACATATGGTGTATTCATAACTCGTTTTAATTTTTAGTCTATTATATTCTAATAATTAATACTAGACTTAAAATATAGCCAACATCCCCTTTGCATTTCTATATAATCTAGTAGAGTATATTTTGGTGCGCATATTTTCTTTTGGGGGATTTCAATGACCTGATTGTGCAGGTGGAAACAGCATATCGTGAGTCGTAGGACGTAGTCGCTCCTTACCTTTTCAGAAGACCACTGACTCTGTGTATTAATTCACTTGTCTCGCCCAGCTTTGCCTTACTGGTAGATATTTACTTACTACCCTAAAGTTTGGCTTACAAGTAGCATATTATGGAAATTAGTAGAGATACAGGTACGACACGTTCATAGGGCGGAGAAAACACATACGTCGGGTTATGGGGCACACGCTACCCTTATGGGTTATTTATTTTTTAAATGAGAAACATCAGCTTACAGTGGATACCAAGTCGCTTACATGCTATCAATTGAATAAAAAAATTATAAATAAATATTAATTCTAATAACTATCTAATTATAACATAAATGGATGAATAGGAGTTATAAATTTATACAATTTGGGGTAAGTTATTATATAAACTTATTTATAGTGTTTTTTAATTTATTTTATTTCTGCAGTTTTGTGGATCTGGAGAGAGCATTTGACACGGTTGTACGAAAAGAACTTTGGGACATTTTACCGGAGTATGGTATTAACGGTAAACTGCTGCAGGCTGCAGTCCAGTTACATGAGCTGTAGAGCCTGTGTGCGGCTGGATGATGGAATGTCGTCTTGGTTTGATGTCAATATCGGCGTTAAGCAGGGGTGCGTTCTGTCAGCCAGACTGTTTATTATATATCTGGATAAATGTCTGCAAAGGTTGAACGATATGAACGTGGGAGTCCAGATGGGCGACTCAGTGGTCACTGCTCTGCTCTATGCAGATGATGCAGTCCTGCTGGCACAGTCAGCGACTGACCTGCAGACCCTAGTCGACACAATGACAGAAGATTGTAGGAAAAGGGGTCTACTCGTGAATGTGAGCAAAACCGAAATAATGGTCTTTGAAAAAGATGAAGCCAGAACAGATGTAAGAGTAACAATAGGTAATGATGTACTAGAGCAAGTGGATGAATTTGTATATCTTGGATGTGGATTTAGTCGAGATGGAAGGTACACCACTGATATAGTACGAAGAGTGAATGCGGGAAATAGAGTGAATGGAGCGTTGGGGCAACATCTCGGTAGCCACCACCTCAGCCAGAAGGCACGTGTAGCAATACATAACGCAGTGCTTGTCCCAACATTACTGTATGGAAGCGAGAGTTGGGTATGCAGAAAAGAGTATGAAAGTAAAATTAATGCGGTCGAAATGCGATCTCTACGGAAAATCTGTGGAGTTAGGCTGATCGATCGCATTCGTAACGACGACGTAAGAGAGCGAGTAGGTATGAAAGAGAGTATCGGTGTAAAGATGCGAAAGGGAATGCTCCATGGTTCGGACATGTGGAAAGAATGCCGAACGAACGTCTGGTTAAGAAGATATACAATGCGAAAGTGACAGGATGTAGGTACCGGGGGAGACCGAGACTAGCCTTCCTTGACCAGATCGGTCATGTACTGAAGGAAGGTGGAGTCAAGAGTCTCCGAAACCGGCGAGCGTATATGAAGAGAATTATGAATGAGGAAGCGAGTGAAGTATGCAAGAATAGAGTTCTCTGGCACTCTGTTCTCTCTGCCTACCCTGCAAGGAATATGGCGTGATGATATGTAATCTATGTATGTTTATTTTATTTGAAATAAAACTACTTTTACGGATTCTATCGCGTTTGTATTTGATTTTTAATTTCCCGACGTTTCGAACACTTTACAGTGATCATGGTCACGGAAGGACTGAGGTGTCTTACGTCCAATATGTCATTATTATTACAGAAATTTATTTATGTCTACCCTATAAGATATTAAATTGTGGGTCAACCACATTTTAATACTATGAGAGATAAAATAAAGAGATGCCTAAAACTTATTTAGGCATCTCTTTTGAGTAAAAAATATGTGAATGTCATCAAATATCAGTATTTGAAAAGTCCAGAGCGATCAACTAAACTCAATATTGAAGAAATGCCCATTTAAGTATAGTGACTAACACCTTTTTAGCATTCCGTACCCAAAGAGTAAAAACGGGACCCTATTACTGAGATTTCGCTGTCCGTCCGTCCGTCCGTCTGTCACCAGGCTGTATCTCAAGAACGGTGATAGCTAGACAGTTCAAATTTTCACAGATGATGTATTTCTATTGCCGCTATCACAATAAATACTAAAAATAAAATAAAATAATTATTTAAGGGGGGCTCCCATACAACAAACTTAATTTTTTTACCGTTTCTTGCTCGATAATAATAACACAGGTGACAGGTAGACGCTTTAACTGTTCACAGAATATTTAGTTTTATGTTAAATATAATTAATTAAAATAAAATAAATAATTAAGGGGCTCCCATACAATAAAAGAAGTTTACACCGTTTATTTTTGTATATAATGGTACGCGCACGAGTACAACTCGCACTTGGCGGATTTTTCCATTTGATCTATCCTGTTAAAAACTATGTCTGCATTCAGACTTGTTCGCAGGAAATTGTTTATAAGCTCGACGGCTCTTCCAGTAGGCATACTAACAGCCTATGGCAGGCGCCATGATGGTGGTTAACTACAGAGTCGATGCTGCCGTCGTTTGGCGGCACGCATAATATTAGTCCGGTACATAAAGGTATACACATTCTTGTACCAATGGAATTATCCAGCCTGTATAGTTGGGACAGTTGCGCAAGTTGCACCCGAGCAATAGCAAAAAGTGAGTATATTTTAAAAGTAATAACTTCTTTATCTTCATTCAGCCTTTCAAAGTTTACTGCTGGACGAAGGCCGTCCCCATAAATGAGGGATAACGCCATAACCGCCACGATTTGTAAACGGGTTATCAATTCTGTTTCTCAGCAGAGCTGCTGCCCACTCACCGAAGAAGACCATTAGGTATTCGATTTTCACGGTTCCTACCCGTAAGTCGACAATGGCCAACAGCTGCGCATGCGCAGTCGTTCTGATGATGAACATCGGACTTGGTCGAAACTCAGGTCGACATAATTGATCCTAACGAGTAAGTCTATTGCCGTTTATATACATTTGATAATCACGATAATTTCAATACTAAAGTACCAACCTATATAATAAGGTATATCTATTAGTAGGAAGTTATATCTAGTAGCATATAGTAAGTATTAATTGCCCTAAATAAATGTGGCTTTCATAGCTTATTTATTTTTTTTTTTTGGTGGGCTATGGATGCGTCTCGCCCCGCCAAATCGGTCCGGGGTGACGGAGAAGGCGGCGCGTGACCCCATAGACCCACCGTAAAACTCCCCTCTCTTCGCCATGCGAGCGGGCCACCGGGACCCGATTTTTGACTTCGGTGGTGGCTTTCATAGCCTAGAAAATGTAAACAATTCGAAAAGAGTTGTTTCATTATCGTGCTTGTGTTGTTAGTTGTTATTTGTTTATTTATCTAAGTTTTATTAATTTTATTTATGAGTAACATGTTTCTTCTCGCTTTATTACAATTTGCAGAAGTAATTTCTGAAAAAAGACGTATTTCAACTAGCGCGTGCTTTCGGCGCTAGTAGATTATTTTGATCAAATAAGCGCGCGCGATGCTAGGGCTGCCGTTATCGTCGCCGTCAGATTGCACTAACCTAGTGTTCATAAAGTGTTATAAAAAACGTAATAATATGCAAGTACCTACTTACAGTTTTTAAATTTAACTAGTCCAAAATCTATAACGAATTATTTTTAAAAGTGCCTACTCATTTTTTTTAAATTTATTGGAGGCCTTGGCAGAGCCATCAGCCTAACAGAAACTTAAAAGTGCCTACTCAAATACTCAACCACCTGCGCATAATCAATTGTATGTCAGAAGCCTACCTATATGTTGAGAAGAAAAATAATTACTTTGCTTTTATGTTTCTGATCAATCATGACAATCATTGGGTAAACAATTAATCATCACACTATAAATATATCCAAGCTTACAATTAGAGCTATACCGATCCTATTGAATAAATAGGTAAAGTACATATCTACTCTGTGGCTAGGTAGGTAGGTAGGTAGATACTTAGGCATATGGAAATGAAATGGGCGAGGCCAAGTGACATAATATTGTCGGTAAACATTGTGTGTATGTGCATTCCTAGCTAGCTAACATCATTAAGCACCTACGGTACCTAATAGTTATTCGTCTAAATACATAATTATGTACCTTACCCATCCTTAGCTCAGGCTGATTAGATAAATTCTTAGATCTGTTTGAAAATGTAATTGGGATATCGAATACTTTTTTGCTGACTTTGAATAGCTTCCATGGTTAAATCCTTTCGCATACTAGTAGGAAGTTATCAACTTTTTAATGGCACTGATGGCACATATATATATAATATACTAATACTATATCAATATGTGAAGACACGATAACATTTATTTTCTTAATGACCTAATTACAAGCATTTCAATTTTAATAATTAGACCAAGGAAACAAAACAAAACGCCACATTGCTACAATGCGACGTGTACGCAACCCGTATATTTAATAAAGTTTTTTTTTAATCTATTTTTTTTTTTTGAGGACCTGGTTCACAACAATAGAGTGACAATGTCGTCCTGGACGAGTACCTAGTTAAAACTCTGTTTAAAACAAGAACTATAATTACCTAACTTTTTCAAACTAAAGCCTACCAACCTCATCTCATCTACTAGTTGTGTCTAAATATTAGGTAAGAGCTTATTAAGTGGCAAAATTAATTCAAATGTGTAGTTATAAGAGCTTATTAAGTGGCAAAATTAATTCAAATGTGTAGTTACTACTATGTCTAAATTATGTATGACATTAAAACTTAAAGTTCTTGGACATATTGAATAAACAATAGGTATCAGTTTTACAATTTATAGGGAACAAATAATAGTCCTTGAGCAATAATACATCTCAAAATCATTAGTGAGTTTTTACCAATTGCTTAAAATTTATTAAATTAAATTAGCGAAAAATAAACTAATAAACTTATAGGTACTGTATGTACCTACAGCTACACGTATGTAAATAATCTCTATAATATTAACGATAGTATATATCTAGGTACGGATTCTTACCTTTTGTTTTAAACGAGTAAACTTTTCAACATACACATGCAATAATATAGAACTCACAAAACTAGTTCCACAATATAAATTATTAGAAAAGTAAATTAAAAGATCGCTGGCGCGATATTTTTAATAGCTGCATCACTCACACAACCACCACGGCGTAATTCATCAACGACACTAAACCAACTTCACTTCACTAAATTAAATCTACGCTACATATTGTACGAAATTACGAATGGAATATAGAGGCGATAACGATGCGCTTCCATACTCGATAAACTAATGCACCAAATGCGACAGCCTATTTAGAATAACCGACGCTAGTTTCCTAAAGTAAGTGCCTTTGTTTAATCACAAGAATATACTACGCTTTAATTGTCAAGGAGTAGATTATCTATATGTTTACTTGGTATACACACCATACATTATATATACCATGTTTACTTGATACATACCACACCGTCGGATATAAAATGCAACGAAGCCTCTAATGTAAATTCGCACTAATTCCCTGTAGGTAAAAAATATCAAAACTAATAAGTACGTTAACTGTCTTTTTTGACAGTTTAAAACATGTTATTTTTTTATTTTAATCCGTGTTACAAAAAAAGTTCAGTGCATAATGTTTACAACTGCACATAAGAAAGTGTCTTATCTAAAGACTTCACTCACGTGGCTATAGAAAAAGTTTAAAAAAACGGATGTTTGCCAGTTGCATTTGTTTTTGCGATATTGTTTATTTGATTGCTTATATTCCGGGAAGCAAGCATTTGTCACGGAATCCATTAATATTATCTTTACTCCCACTTCGATTATTCACCGCTACCTATATTTGACGTAACATAAACGTGTGATTGTTGACAAAGTTGGATTGCAGCCTGCAGGTGCATATCGTCTCTCTGAGTATATTGTTCTGTGATATCGTCACGCCTCGTAACACAAACGTTTCAATTTGCTTTCTTGTCACCAACCTATCACACATCCTTCGTAGTTTAGATTACTTATACTGTTGCAGATCAACACTTTCACGATTCTTCTAAAAGAAATATAAGGCTATTAATCACACGTTTTAGTAAGCAATTGGTATTATTCCCTAATGAAGTGGTAGCGCATATTCGCCTGACCTATGCCTCGGGCAGTTCATAGATATAAGAGCAACGTGTTGATGCTTCTGTTGGTCACTAAACCGTCATATATCAGACTGGCAAAGAAAGAGGATTATTAGGTTCGGTTATTAACTCATAGAATATTTTTCTTGAATTACCTACGTATTTAACGGGATATCATACACACCTCCGCGGTTAGCTTTTCTATGATGGAAAACCTTCAACCATTTGATCGTAGCCTTAGCTAGGGCTGGTTCAGGCGCAGATAATGGCACAGGTGCTGCCCGATGCGGCTACAACTCATTGAGAGTGAATTGCTGAAATTTGCTTGAAAACCCCTGACAGTAAAATTTAACGATTTACTCGAACCGAGTATCGAAATTGATGCCTAGTGGTCACCGACCACATGCACAGGTATGCCTTAGTTATGAACGCCCGGACCTATTTCAAACGTATCTGCTTAATTTACCAGTAGAGAACGCTATGTTTACCATGTTGCATCATGTAGGGTGAATGTAGTCAGTTCGTCAGAGGCAGGTACGCTGGTGTACTATTCCTAGACGTAGCGAAGGCGTTCGACAAAGTTTGGCATGAGGGCCTAATTTATAAACTATATAGCTTCAAAGTCCCAGAATATTTAATTCTAGTCATACATGACTACCTAAGTCATCGCAGCTTTCGCTACAGGGTGGACGGGACGTTGTCGACCGCCCACCCTATCAAGGCCGGTGTCCCTCAGGGATCGGTCCTCTCTCCGTTCCTCTTCACGCTATACACTAGCGATATACCCAAATTCACTCGTGTACACACGGCACTCTATGCCGATGATACCGCACTCTTCTGTGCAGGTTATTCCCCGACAACCGTAGCTAAGACACTCCAGAAAGCGGTCACCGCCCTTGCCAATTGGTATAGGAAATGGAGAATAGAAATAAATGCCGAGAAGAGTCAAGCGGTTATGTTCACTAAACGAACTGCCCGCATCTGCTCTCCGGATGACATCCCCCCACTTACCTTATTCAATAAGCCTGTCACATGGTGCAGGCAAGCCAAATATCTAGGAGTGACCCTTGACAGTCGACTCACGTTCATTCCACACATAAGGCAGGTAGGCGCGCGCGCAGCCTTTGTGATGGGACGTCTTCATTGCTTACTAAACGCCAGATCCAAACTATCCTTGAAGAACAAGGTCAGATTATACACTGCCTGCATACGGCCTATCATGACCTATGCCAGCGTAGTGTTCGCACACATTAACCCACCAAGGATCCGCAGGTTACAATCACTACAAAACCGGTTCATGCGACGAGCCACGGGGGCACCGTGGTTCATTCGAAATGTCGACCTTCACGTTGACCTAGAATTGCCGACCATGCATGAAATATCTGGGCTTGCATCTTGACGGAAGGTGGAGTTTCGAGCCACATATTGCTCAGCTCGCACCACGGCTCATAAAAACTGCTGCATCCCTAGGTAGGCTCCTGCCTAATATAAAGGGGCCTGGTTCATCCTGCCGCCAGCTATATACGGGTATACTCCGATCCATGGCACTGTACGGTGCCCCTATATGGTCGGAATCCCTCACTGCTCGAAGCAAACGTCTTTTGCGACAGCCACAGAGAGTAATAGCGATAAGGATTATAAGGGGCTACCGTACGGTGTCGTGGACTGCATCCACGATGCTAGCAAGTGACCCACCCTGGGAGCTCCAAGCGGAGGTCCAGGCAGAGGCCTACCGGCTTCGTGTCACTACGCGGGCCCAGAGCGAGCAGTTCCCTGACGGAGATATGGACGGACTGATGGTGACGGCTCGAGGAACCTTGATCCAGCGATGGAGGGAGGATCTAGAATCCCCCGTAGCCGGAAGGGAGATAGTGGAGGCTGTTGGCCCACACCTCTATCGCTGGATCAATAGACGGCATGGCACTCTGACATTCAGGCTGACACAGGTACTTACCGGACATGGGTGCTTCGGTAAGTACCTGCATCAAGTTGCAAGATGCGAAGAGACCCCTGGATGTCACGAGTGTGGCGCGTCCATAGACACAGCGCGGCACACATTAGAAGAGTGTCCTACATGGAGAACTCAAAGACTCGCCCTGGCATCTGTTATGGGTGAAGACCTATCACTGCCGACCGTTATTAATAAGATGGTCGACAGTGATGGGTGTTGGATGGCTATGACCTCCTTTTGCGAGGAGGTCATAGCGCAGAAGGAAGCGGCGGGGCGGGCCCGTGAGGCATGTGCCTATGCTGACCCGCTGCGCAGGCGACGGATGGGGAGACGGAGAAGACGCTACGCGCTCCTCTTCCCTCAGTCATGATTGACCTAGGGCGCTAGTCAGCTAACCGCCGGAATGTCAGAGTCGTATGCCCAAAAGGCGAACCTTTGGCGTTCCACAACCGGCGGGGACGCGGGGCCGCTGTGGTTTTTAGTAGGTATTCTGATGCAGTAAAACCATACTGTGTCAGTGAGTCCTACATACCCCTTTGCTGTAACAAGTAAAGGGGATGCGAAAACGCATTTTCCACAGCGCGAAAAAAAAAAAAAAAAAAAAAAAAAAAAAAGAATTGCCGACCATCAGGCAATACATGAAGCGGTGCTCCCAGAGGTTCATTGACTCTGCCATGATTCACCCCAACCAACTAGTGGTTGAGGCGGCTAACTATACCCCATTAAAAATATCCGCCATCCGACGTCCTCGACACGCACTGACCGACGTTGACGACGAAATTACTATCGCTCAAGAAAGAGCCAACACGGCCCGCGCGGCCATAACACATAGTCACTCGCGCTTTCGCCTCCGCCGCCGGGGAAGGAAGACGCGACGCGTAAAAATCAATATTCCAAACGTGGGCACACCCACTTTGCCACCAGCGACGCCCCGAGCCGAGGTCCGTTCTCCACAGGGAGAGCCCTCGGGCGTAGTCGCTTAAAAGCTATTCCGGGTTGAGAGCCTTCAGCGCTCACCCATAGTCCGGTTAAGCTGTCAAAGCCCTCTCGGCTAACAGCGGTCGCAGTGGAAAGAGTTTAGTGGGTATTCTAGTCACGGGGCTAGCGAGTCCCACACTCCTCGTCTGTTTTTCCGACAGGCGGGGGTTAGTGCGCAAATAGCATTCTTGAACCACTGCGTTAACAAAAAAAAAAAAAAAAAAAAAAAGTGCGCCGTTTCTTTACCATACCAAGACCATACCATATACCGGCGCTAAAAGGAAAAAGTGTTACGTGTGTCTTCAAAATCACAAAGAAATATGAATTGCAGCATAACTGTAGTAATAATTAAGATATGGTAAAAATTCCTAAGCTGGTTTTTATTACTTATGTTTTTTTTTGGCTTGCCGATTACAGAGTTTCTAGTTTCTATGAAAGGTAAGGCAGTGTCTCCTGGTGGTAGACGGAATGCGCGACATCGCTCAGAGATCACTAAACACGCAAAGCGGACCACTGCAGTCCAATATTCTCAATACTATTCGTCAGCTCAATATAGAAAGCAGTCTGATGTCAGCATGCCTGCACGGTCTGGCCATAGCCCTGAGACAATAAATTTCATAGTTGGCTTTTCTGAAGAAATTCACAATAACAGGCCCACGCCTTTCTTTTTTGTCTAATAGACCACAAACAGTAGGCCATCTCCCATACGGGCTTACAAATTACATAGCGAATTAACGATGTTTTATACTTCTACTTAACCTTTCAGAAACAAAGGTGTGACTAAAATAAATAAACATAAAACAAATTATGTAGTGTTTTTATTTTAATCAAGTCCCTAAGATTCACGTCTGCATAAAAGTAAAATTCGAAAAAGATTAAATTGCAAATGCAGCTAAATATAGCATCAATATCTTTCATTAAAATAATACGTAAATGATATTTATAACATTAAATAAAAACAGCAATGATTAGAATTAAACAAATATATTTATCACTGATACTGAGTTAAGATACTATTACAAATTACGTGAAATTTAGATGTGATATTATCTTTAATTGCAACTGCCACGAAGACGGTATATGCGTTTTGGGATTTCTTTAAGACTAGTTTTTATGCATGTGTGCCTGTACCCATTTCATCAGCAGCTGCTAGTTAGATTTTGAAACATATTTGAGCTCCATAAGTCTTATTTCAGATCACGTATTTAGCTAATTAATATTACAGACTGCTACGAGGCGCAGTACAGTGTCCTTCCGAAACAACTAGGTTAATTTGGACTGCATTTTAGTACCTATCACTTCACTTAGAAACCAAATTCACTGTGCATAACAAGTTTTGATGATCACAAATTAACAATTAAATGGTGAGTTAAACAGTAGATGTCCTAATACTTATTGTGTGCAGTCTCCAACAGATCACGCACACCTTTAATGATGTGGGTATTTTAATTTTCCAGGGATTTTTCGACGTCAAATTTTTTGCGTTTTTATTTTATGTTATATCAGACTAATTATTACACAACTGCTCACAGTACCACGTAATATTCGTATTTTAAAGGGTTTTCATCATATGACGTGTCGACCTTATCGAACTCAAAACTAATCTCAATACATATATTTATTTAACTCTATAATTACGTATTTACATGAAACCTCTTATCGCTGGCCCGCAAGAAAAGCGATCATCATCTCAGGTAATATATGTCCCACTGTTGGGCTCGAGCCTCCTCCACACTAGGAGGTAAAATGACCTACTACACCACGCTGGTCAGACGTTAGTATAGCGTTTTGTTTGTTGTGCTTCAAGGCTTCCTTCTTTTGCTGCTGTTATATGCATATTTTATCGCTTAGTCGTCTTTTACAATCACCTACGGGTAAAATAGGGGGTGGTGAATTGTATTCTTACTCCGTAACTATACAGAAAATATATTAAATTTAGGCAATGGTATTAGTAGCATTTCAAATGGCAAGTTCTGTTGTGAATTTATATAACAAAGCCTATCTATAGCATAAAATAGATTGTAGCTATAGTGTTCGCGATAATAACAGTGTTCGCGATAATACCAGTACTAGTGAAAGAAAAATATAGTGTTCAAAACATAGTTGTTCGCGATAATAACGGTACTAGTGAAAGAAAAATATAGTGTTCAAAACATAGTGTATTAGTGCCGTGTAAGTTAAATAACACAGTTTGCGATGCCAGCTGGGAACATACCGCGAGTGTCGACCAATCAGAGTGCGCCTACATCTCGCGAACATTAAGTAAGTAAATAGTGGAAAAAAACAAAGATAATAATTAAAGAACATTAAAATAGGTTAATTAGAGATATAATAATATTTAATTAATGTTAAAATAGGCTATAATTAACTATTATTACTAACTAATTAACTATTATAATAACTAATTAACTATTATTATAACTAATTAACTATTATTGTTTATATAATTTGTATAAAAATTTATTGTTCTTAACTATGCCCCAATTTTGTTATTTATCTTGTAGAAATCGTAATAAATATATATGTTTTTTGGTGTTTTATTAAAGCATACGATAGGGCCTATCAAACGCAGTAAAAACCACCATCCTAGGTATTATAGTTTTGGAAATATAGTATTTTAAAATAGATTAATAGTATTAAAAGGTGTTATAATTGTGGTATTTAGTGCTTGAATGAAGCCTAAATCGATACCTAGGGCTAAGGTAACAGTTGTAATAGATAGATAATTAGATTACACGAAAAATAAGCTATATATCGTAACTGTAACTAGTATAGTCTTAAAGTTATAAGCAAAAATGTTAATAAAGATAAGTGTAAAACAAGGATGAATATTAACACCATTCGCGCTGCCCGGCTCGGCTCTCGTTACGGTAAAGTTTCGTTGTACCTCAGCGACACAATAAATCGACATCGTGTGGCCGCAAAAATATTAATATGAAGATATAGCAAGATAGTGAACTTCAAGCAATAGTACGTGGGAGCTAGGCAGCAATGGTCTAATATTCGTCCGAAGCACGTTTGTTACTTCATTCAAGAGTTTTATTTCTTCAATAATTTCCTGGTCCCGGCGAGATACAGAATACAGTCCACTTTACCACCGAACCAGCGACCAAACGGGACGTCAGCCAACTACAACACATTTGTCGGGAGGCCCGTCCCGCACATATAGTATAAAATAGATTGTAGTATAAAATCGTTATTGATCAGTGTTTCTTGATTATAGACATAATCACAATACCATGTAGTGTTAAGATAGTGTGAACATTAAAAAACAAAATATATATATCCTCATAATCTCGTATGTAGACTAGAATTTACATATATACATATATAAAATTAATATTTCTTCTTTACCCTTATAGTGGCGATCCATTAATCACGTGAGGGAAGTGGAAGGGGTTTGACAAAAATCACGAAATATCAAAAGGGGTAGGGTTGGGGGTTTTCTGATTTAGTAAGATATTACGTGTATTTTTTTTCGTCAAACGCGCAATTTCTAAACTTGACTTGGTGTTGCCAGGCGACGAACGAAGTCCTCACGCGCCGCCGACCACCGCCCAACTCGGCACACCAGTCGCCAGTTATTCTGTTGTTTTGGCGCTGAATACATATGCGTAAACCGTTACCTCGTACATTTTGTATTAAAACAATGTTTAAAGTAGGTAATCTGTATAAAGACCTTTTTGCAAGGTATAAAAAAGGAAAAACCCGAGAATATAATGAGTTGTGTGCTAATTCTTTGTAGGTAGGGTGTTGTTTCGACATAGTCTTAAACCTCACCACGTATCACCAAGGGCGAGGGAGAGTTAAAAAATGCTAAAAAAAGATCACATGATTAATGGACGGGCCCATATGTATGTTCCACTGTTAAGAACAAACATACTCCACAATAAATCATTGGTACATATCATTCCAATATACAAATCCAATCATCCTACATATAATATTGTAATTGTATTTAACCAAAGTATCACCAGATAAAGATTTTTATTGTTTATTCTTATCATATTTAAATACTTGTCTACTAATTGCCATAATTACATGATGCTAATTAGTTATGATCTTGGATAAAATGTACACAAGTCTTTATCTAGTCATACTGTACAATTAGTTAAATGCAGTTACAATATTATATGTAGGACTCCTACTACTGATAATCAATAACTCCATCAGTAAGAGGTGTTGATTATCTACTACTAGGCAGTTTTACAATTGCCGTAAAGAAGATTTGAGCACTTTGTATTCTTAAACTGTCACCACAAAAGTGAATTGTAAGGTGAATAACAAAAAAAATTAATTAAGTGCACATAATAACAGATTACATAGCTGTGATGACAGATGAAACAGGAGGTGTGGCCTTCTATTTCGTCAGATGTTAGGTTATCGTTACCACTCGTAAATTTCAGCAGACTTCTATTCAAGCAAATTTTTACTTTCACAAATTATAATTGATTTTATAAAAAAAATATATCTGACAATTAAAAATCAGCCCTAAATAGTTTATACTTCAATATAAAGAAGGTATTAGCAAAAAACTTAAACATGGGTGTATAATGTTGAATAAACAAAAATTAAAAAATATATCAAAACATTTTTTTCTTCATTGCCGTATATCTCTCAGTATATTCATTATATCCTTCAACAGACACCAATTGCTTTGATTCAAATAGATTACCATCTATGTTTATAGTATGAATTTTAGAATCTCGAAGTAAACTTGGCCTTATCGCATCTAAGCTAAGACAATTCTCTTCTAATTTTAAAATTTTAAGTCTTGGTGCTCGATGTAAATCATCATTAATCAAAGATATTTCATTCTGACTTAAATTTAATTCTGCTGCATAAAAATCAGACATGCCACAGGGTACTTCAGTTATTTTATTATTTGATAATTCCACAACTTCCAAGTTTTGTAAACCGAATAATTGCACCGGGAATACTTTTAACCTGTTATGATTTAAATAAACTTGCTTTAAGTTACTCAACTTGCTAAAGCCCTCTGGCAGGAATGATAATAAATTATTAGACAAATTTAACAATTCTAGTTTTTTCAAATTGCTTAGCGAATCTGGTAATGATTCGATCTTATTAGTATCCAAATTGAGTTGTTTTAATAGCTTAAACTTAGATATATCTTCTGGCAGATTTGTTATTTTGTTTTTCGATAAATCCAAATTCCTCAATATTGCACTCAGATTATGAACCTCAAAGGGTATTTCTTTTAGTTTGCAATCAGATAACTGCAAAACCCCTGTCTTTGATGCAGTATCATAATGTTGTTTAAGACCTGAATTGCCCATAACTCTCAGTCGTCCAATTCAGTCCTATACTGGTTCGGAAATTAACAATGTCTTGAAGTAGAAATAATGATTGTTTCATGAGAAATAGAACAAATGTTGTTAGTCAGTTCAACATCAACGCTGAATAAATACACTGAAAAAAGAAATTAAGAACATAACACAAATATTATATTATAAATCTAACAAAGTTTTCCATTTTAAAAACCATCCAAATCAACTTACAAAATAATGATTTTGCCAAAATAGAATAATAACGAGTACCTACAATAAAAATGGAAAATATGAAAGAGGAATCAAATGATTCATTTCTAACGTTATCTTATGACGCTACACTATTTGAAAACTACAACTTAGTGAGTTCAGCTGATAAATTGCGCCCAAAGGCCACAAGAGATAGGATAATCACCGTGCCAATACCAACACAATTCCTTTACATAATAATCTACCTTTTGCATGTAGAAGCTATTCTTTGCTTTTTCCGGTATATTACTTTCTTCTGTGACCTCTCTTTCGTGGTTTTTTGGGTTTACACAGAATACGAAAAGTAAAATTAGTAAATAATCCAACAAGTAAACATTAACGTGACATTAACTACGAACTTTATTAATTCAGCCCGGCAAAAGGAATAAAGCTTAAACAACCAAGTCAAATTACAAATCCACGACGTTATTTTATTTCATACCAACGTTTTAATGAAACTTTTAATTATGATAAAGCTCTTGGAATTTTAGAATGTTTTCTATAAGAGCCATTGTTGCCATTGTCGAATTACAATTTTTTTCACATCTTTAGTCACTTCATGATACTTTTTTGATTTAAACAAACATAAACAATGGAAACCACATTAACTTTTCACTTCCCGTATACACAGTTTAGTCATTAAAGGAAGAAGTGATAAATTATATTTTAGTTTATTATCATATGGTAATAAAATAAAAATATCTCAAAGTACGTATAAAATTTGAAATTAACGGATAATGGCAATTGACTCGTCCTTATTAGGTGGTGCTTAAATTACGTGATAGGAGTGTTTCACCATTTCTTACGCCTTTGGAAATATGGAGGGTTTAAAGGATTAATTTGATTTCTTGCTTTAATGACTACAGTAGAAGCAAAGAGTAAAGTTATTAAACTGAAAAGTAGAAGTAAATGATTTGATCAATTATTTAGTACAGTATTAACATAATGATGATGAGGACAACTTGAGGAACTAGTATTTTAAAATCTATGCAGATAGAAAAATTCAGTTTTGATGTTGATGTTTTGAAGTTTATTTTATATTGGTTTTTCTTTTAAAACTACTATAATCAGTGACTATAACCATATTATTAATGATAATGACGATTTACAATAACAGGTAAAAAATATATATAATATAGTTTAATATTTTTTGATTTATTTAATCTATTCTGCTAAAATGTTCCCAAATGAGAGTTGACAAAGTTGCCCGTATCGGGTGCAAAGCTATCATTCAAAAAATGTCAACCCTGTTTAAGAATTTGCTACGTGCATAGGGGATTGTTAGATTGATAGAAAGAATTCGAAAGGTTATTTTTGTTAAAATTTTAATAAATGGATTTTAATATGATTTTCCTAGTAAAAGTGCTTCGTTTGAAAAAAGTCAACGTGTAGGCTGTGCATTATAATTATAAAATATCACGTTTATTTACCATAATTATTTTGTATTTTGTTACCGCGGGAAAACAGTGAAACGTTTGACTAGTATAATGGCCGCAAAAGCGCCAATGCTTTACGTGTTTGCTCATATAGTATGAAAATTATATCCAAATTATGCTATGAATAAGTTTAAAAAATAGGAACTGAAATGGACATCAACGCTGGTGAGTACTTTTTGATTGATACAAATATGTTTTATCTTAATTGTGTGAATGCTAGCATAAATTGTATGTTTAGCTATAATGATAAATTTCTCTAATTGTAGCTTTGTAATATGTGCATAATAACTTACTATAATACTCAAATCAGATAAAATCAGCATAAATTTCACATTTATAAGAGTTTAAAAATAATCTCTTATACGTAGACTATATCACTACGCCACGATCGTTTGACTATATGTAATTATAAATATAGTTTAGACAACTACCAAATTATATACAAATTGAAATCCAAAACACCGCTTCTATGTTGAAACTTTTTACGTAAATATAATCGTAGTTTCAAAGTTGGTAAACTCTGTCGTATTAACTTCAACTTGGGAGCTATACGTTCTATACAATCTACTGATGTGAATATCGCGTTGATCACGATGTTAAATGACACTGGCTTCTTTTCAGTATAATGTAAACCCGTAGCTAGTAAATTAACAAAACAATCATTAAAATATGCATTCTATGTCAATTTAATCATTTCCTATATGCTAATAATGGATCAAAGTCACTGCTTAATTAAATGAAGCTATGAGTATTTTGTTACTAATTTGAATGTTATTGTAAGAGCTTTAAAATGATTTAAAACTATCTTATTGACCATATATTAGTGAAAAATCTTATCTAAACAATATGAATTAAAGTTTTCGGTTCTACTTCGTACTAATGGACTGCCAACCTTTGTGCATGACGGGTAAAAAATTTACCTATACTAAGCTGCTCAGATTGGCTGATCAGAGGTCTTGTTTCAAGATTTCCTTTTCTGGCAATGATGCTAACTGCTTACTTGTAATCATCTTTAATATCACTGCAGGTGATGAAATGTATTCCTAATTTGTTGACATGTAGAGAATTAGGTTTATGTACATGTTGAAATTATTCTTCTTCTTTTAAGCCAATAAAACTTATAATTCAGATCCTTAACATTTACCCCAAAATGTGTATCTATATTAAATAAAAGTACCAACCAGTTGTATATATAAATATTTTTGATCTGTTGAAAGTTACTACAAGAGTTTCGCTTTTTACTATATATATATTTTAATTTTTTTTCTCATGCTTTTATCTACAAAAAGTTAAATATTAGCTTATAACAATGGTATATCTTTGTTTTATTTTTTATTTTATATGATACAGGATGCACTGATTGTAATACTTTTCACAATTCCTGACTTTATGGCACCATTGAGATTAATCTGAACTAAGAAGTGCATGTTTATGCTATTATTAGCAATACAACATCAAGTAAATTATTTACATTATTTTGTGAGATTCGAAATTGTTATTCGAATTATAGAAATTATAATAAGGGTCAACATCTAATACTACTCTGATTTTAATTACCAGTAAGTTAATTGTTTTCTAATATTCAACTGCATCTATTTACTTACATCTAAATTATAAGTAACAGCTGTCTTAATCTGGGAAAGTACAAAAGTTGTTATGTACATTATTTCATATCATCCATAGTTTCCTCTTTCAAAGTTAATACGATTTACATGACTATATTTCGTTCTGGTTTCCTTTTTTGCTAACCATTGTTGGGATTTAATAAAATTCAAGTAAGTATTTTGCAATTAACTTTGGTATTAAATGTACTTTAATTTTTTTAGCATTATAACAATAATATTTATTTGTTGTAACATAAGTTGTGATGATTAAAATTTTGCTGCAAACCACTGTTTTGCAAAGGTCCTCTTGTAAACATATTTTGATAAGTGTCTGTGTGAGACTAGTCTTACATATTGAAGAAAATGACTTGCATAGTCAAAAGTCTCAAGCTCACTGTCGAATATTATTATCATTAAAATAAGATTATTGTCATTAATTTTATAATAAGGTTATTTGCATTACATTAATAATTTACAGTGTGTGATGAATAAAGTATTTGCCCCTTATTAAAGATCTCCACCGTCTTCTACAAAAAGCAAGCTTTTAATTTGATATATTTGCCACATCATTTCATTCTGCAATTTAATTTTACCGTTTTTTTATTATTATTAAATACTTAGCCTCTACTTATCATTCCACTTCTATGTATTGCTAACTTACTATTATTTTGATGTTCATATTACTGCAAGCGAATTTCATTAAATCATATTTTATGTATGGACCTTAAATGTATGTATATTGCATATATTCCATCCATTTATCAGTCTATTGACATCCAATGTTGGACATGGGCCTCCCCAATGGGAAATAATAATCATTAATGTTATAACATAACAAAAATAACAGTAACATATTTTCTACTGATAAAAGATTATGAAATAATCTTGTAGGTATTTACGAAAACAATAATTAAAATGTACAAAATTTTAACTTTTATTTTATGTAATATAGCTAAAAGACTAACTTTTATTGACTAATGCCAATGGAATGAAATTCAAAAAGTTCATAATTATTATTTTGTGGTATTTTATAATCTATATTGTATTAGAATTCCCAATGATTTCTTCTGTTCATCCTTATTAAACTATGCACCATTTCAATATGGCATCTCTTTTACACTCAACACTCTCATCATTCAATTTCATTAAATTAAGTGTAATATATATTGACAATATTATAAATATTTAGATAATGTTTGTTAGTTTGTTATATTCATGTAATAGTAATTTACTTTACTGCTGTTTCTTTTTCAAAGAGGTCTCCACACAGCTGTCACTGATCAATGTTCTCCTGAACGACCTTGATAAAACAATCACACCATGTGCTAGCAAAAAGAATGAGAAAAAAGAAGAAGAAATACAGGATGCCATGCCAGACTCTACAACCAACACAGAGAAAAACAGCGCTAATCCATTCCATTGCGGGGATGATGTACTTGTGCCCAATAAAGATGGCCGATATTATTTAGGTGTGTATTAATTTGAGATTTGTGTTAAAACATTTATTTCCTAGTCGAAAGCTGCACAATGAAATTAGTCAATTAGGAGTTAAGCTTCAGCAGTTTAGAGTAATTAAGCAAGTGGAAGGAACTATAGCAGTTGTTCTTATTGTGTTGTTCATCATTTGACGGCTTGGTCACTTCACATTGTTTGTGGGCATTTACTTAAATTTGATTTGTAGAAAGTCGTTGATATACATTAGGTTTACAAAATAGGTTAATGTATAGAGGTATCAAATTACGATTTATGGAAGTTTGTTAATATATACAAAGTTTCCAAAATAAGTCAATGTTTAGATGCATCATATTACGATTTGTGGAATGTTGTTGATACATATACAGTTTCCAAAATAGGTCATTGTTTAGATATATATTACAATTTGTGGAATGTTATTGATACATATTTATATGGTATCCAAAGCACAGATTACTAAATAACAGATACTTCACTCGGTAGAAAATTACCAATACCTGCTATAATAGCCTACTCTGTCGCGTCAGCAACCACTGCATGCTAAAATGTGCCTAAATGTTGAAGCGTACAATTGTGATTGCTTCGCACCGCGCGATCTCACAACAATCGCAGGGCTGCCTCTTCGATAAAATTCATGAGTTCTTCAGCATTTTAAAAGAAATTATTTTGAGAATGTCCTCATGAACTGTATCTGTAACTGTGTAGGGTCTCGACAATTACCACCCTGTTGAGGGCGGTGCCAAAAATTTTTCTAGGCAATCCTGATTTAAGCGTCTCGTAAACAAAAAATGAATGCCTTCTTTCTTTAAATCCTTGCATAGCCTGATTAGTTAGATTAGTTCCCAAGGATTTTTTTCTTCATCGTGTACAAAATTATTTGTCAGTAACAGTAAGTTATTCCTGATACATTTAATTAAATGTGGGACTTCGAATATGTAGTAATTTTTTTACCCCTTTTTTACTTGATTTGCACTCTTCTACTGCACATAAGGTACCAGACGGCATCTTAGGTACACGTACAAACGAATGGAACGAATAAAATTGAACAACGTGCATACGCTTCGCTTGCGAAAACCGCACTGAATTTGGTCCGCAAACTAGAGATGAGTAGTTCCGGAGCGTAATAGTTCCGAGAACTATGTCTTTTGCCGGAACGATCTAGTTCCAATCCAACCACACGGCTGAGATAGTTCTATAGGTCCGAGTCGTTCCGACGACCGAGTCGTTCCGACGACCGAATCGTTCCGACGACCGAGTAATAAAGTGTGTCTAAATATTCTTCTATATATCGTCGTCGTCTATATATCTTGGTTGTCAGTCCTAACCCTGTCATGTCAAGTATGAGGATAAATCAACTGATATTCCGACAAATTACTGACAAATAAACGGTACCTAAAAATAACTTATATTTCGTAGTTTATAGCTCCTTCAAAATACTAAATTTGAAGTAGTTATAAACTACGAAATATGGATCTTGAATGGCTGGAGCCGATTAAAATTATGTCCGCACATGTTACGTTGGATTGGATTGTATAATCATGTCATTAGAACCGATAGGATAGGACTCATGTACTATCGGTCAGCGGAACTAGATAGGTCCGCGAACATGTTTCCTGGATATAGTTCCGACAGAAAAAGGAATCGTTCCATGTCCGATCCGCTCCAGGACATGATTTGCACATGACTACCGCAAACGGCCCGCGACCGCTTGGCCGGGCGGTAGGTAATTATAGCGCGTAAGTACATGGAGTGACGTAGGCCTGTCCAAAGTAGATCGTTTAGATGCCTCAAATTGCAGGTTTATTGTAATAATATATATTTTCTACACAATATTAGAAAAGTGAAATATGCAAAGATAGAGTTCTCTGGCACTCTGTTCTCTCTGCTTACCCTGCAAGGGATATGGCGTGATGATATGTATGTAATAAGATATTAGAAAAAGTAATAAGTAGCTAGCTCTGTAGTACCATACCATACCACTACATGGTATGAAGATCATCAGCAATGACTAATAGATTCTTTTTTAATCAGTGATATGCTTTTTGTTTTCAAACAATGCTAGTCAGGATTCTTCACTTTTCGCCTTTCTTCAATAAGCCTTGGTGCCTTTACCTAATGCTGTCCATCATGTATTTATCACGAATTTTCTCTATATGCGATCAAATGGGTAGGCTTAAGGATATATGCATTTGGATTTTTTCTTCTCATGACGACAAAAAGATGAAATACCAAAAGTTCAATTTATATTTATTTTAAGGGACAGTTTTAATTCGAATGTAAAAGTTTAACATTGCGTGTACTTTCCTAGTTAGAAATCGCGGCGTCATTTTTATGTTCGTATTGCCTGCGTTACCTATTTTCAGCCAGTTATAAAGTTCCGTTTTCATTGTTAATTTTCATATATAATTAACACTTAGCGATATTTTTAATAGAAAGTTCATACAACGTGTTGGTCTCACCAGGAACTATCGTAGAACTAAGCACCAGCAACGACAATGATTCGTGCGAGGTGGGAACAGGCGTGGCGAAATGTTTGGTCAAATTTGGAGACGGTACACACGCGTGGGCTCCTGTATCTTCTCTCAAGTTACTTAGCGCACCACCCGCGGATGATGGTCGCATTATGTGCGTGGTGTGCAAGCGAAGAGAAGGTCCCGCATCGAGTCCCGCGACGAATGCTATTATTGCGTGTGACATGTGTGGGAGAGGATACCATGCGAAATGTCATTCGCCGCCTGTCGACGCATGGATCAGTGGTACGTATTAATGTTTTTTTTTTTCAAGCTTATCAACGTAGGTACATACATATAACAAACACGCAATACCTCTTAATTTTTTTTCGCTGCGCTTGAATAACGATTTTATCTGCTATGGGTGAATATAATAAGAATAAGACTTATGTGAGCTCATTTGAAATCCTTACCAATTATTTTCAATAAATTCTATTCATGTCATATATTTATATTAATGAAATTTATTATAATATTATGGCAATATGTGTATATATATATATATATATATATATATATATATATATATATATATATATATATATATATATATATATATATATATATATATATTAATATGTATACATATTGCTAGGATTAAGTAATTATTTAGACTTTGAATTCGTTGCCCCATAAAACTGTAAAAAACCGCTAAACGACTAATATAAAATAACTATTTGTTTTAGTAAAGGTTATTGACGTCGTGAAAATTTTGCGAATATATATTATTTTAATTAAAATCTGCGTTTACTACACGTTGCCAATTTAATAATGTAGGACTTTTAAGCTTATCACTACCGAATGTGTAGTTCCGGTTACGATATATGGTTCAAGGAAAGCATTAGTATTATAAATACTGAATAACAACTGAGTTTGAATATGTGTCCAATAAGTTCCAGCATAGGTCCTTTTTCATATGCAGTTCCTGAAGTTCTTGGCTGAATATAGATATGGTACATGTGACCTATCACTTGGGAGAAAAACGGTAGTTTATAATTGGTAATAAGTTAAATTTTTTTCCGTGTGGTGACAAAGTTAGAATACAATTCACCACTCACTATCTTTCCCCTAGGTATCGTAAAATATAACTAAGGAATATAGTATGCATGTAACATCTATGTAAGAGAGGGAAAATTTGAAATAAATCCCTATACAAAATTATCTGACCAGCGGGTATATAAGTCAAGTCAATTTCTCTCCTATTGCGGAGGAGGCTCGAGCCCAGTAGTAGAAGGTTTATGAGCTAAGATAGTGATGATGATGATGAATAAATGATTTATTTTTTGTCTTACGGCTGACACATTGACATTTTTTTTGTCTGGGTTAATTAAAAACATTGAATTTAAAGAATTTAAAAATATAATAGGTGCATCATGGCACTGCAAAAGATGCGTGGACCAAAGATACAGGGTGGCAGCAGCGGAAAACAGGGCACTGAAGAGATCAGACTTATTTAGATTTAAGGGTGGTCAGCAACGGAGGCAGCAACAAGAACTCACCCCACCTTGCGATGTAAGTTTATATAACGTATAAATGTACCATATATTTGCATCCAAATAAAACTTAGATTTAGTGCCGCGCAGTTACGGAATAATACTATTTAAATCACCAACTTTTTCCAGAGTATCCTAAAAGATCACAAAGAAACGTAAGTAAAAGCAAGATAATAAAATCTCGAAATGAAAACCCCATAGCAATTATCTTGACAATGGCTAATTTTCGACAATAACACTTATGGTTTTATGACCAGGAATCGGCAAACAATAAGCTGTTTACGATTGTACTGTAGATAAGTATTTTGCCGTATTATACCAACAATGAAATCTAATAAATGATCTCTTTAAAATTTAACTTAAAGAAAATCCAGGTGGGCAAATACTTTTGAGCGGTAGTGTATGTCACACACAATCGGACACGGTCTTCCACCGATGCCGGAAAATATAGTTTTACATTTGAAATGGAACTGTGTAATATTCATAACATATACCTAAGTGTTCGTCGCCAAAAGTTTTCGTAACGAATTAAAAATCAAATACAAATAAAAATTGTTTTATTATACATTTGAAGTGTCAGAAATCAATAATTGTTACACTTTATAGATAATTTAAAGGCCTATAATATTGCCTACCCTGCAAGGCATATGGCGTGATGATATGTATGTATAATACAAATTGTAGTGTTCGATTTTTTTCGACTACAAAGAAATTTATATTACAATGTGTCACCAAAGCCCTTCCCCTTACTCCACCTCCCTTTACCTTCCTGTGAAAATCGTAAAAACCCGCTAAGGTATCCCCAGGAGAGTGGGTACTAGCACTTTCTTAGGGAACATAGAACACCAACTGCATTCGTCAACCGTTACAATTCATAGCGATTGTGTCATTATTCCAACGATTCCACGTTGAGGCTAAGTTATTTTTTTTACAGTATTCTCTACGTCACATGATCTCTATAATCGCAACTTTCTAAAGTTATTAATATACAACACATACCTGAATTATATGGCTGAAACTATTGCAATAGAAAATTGCAAAATCAACAAGATTTTATTAACAAAGTATTCTGTACATATGGAAGGGATCTTTTTAAAATTTATATTATAATCTATTGGAAAAAAAGTATTTGTCTGTGTATATTAGTGGTTAATAGAAAAATTTAATATATAAACCGAATTCCAGACTGCTTCGACGACCTCATCTACAGCTTCCGATGCTGGAAAGGAACAGGAACATTGTTATTGTGGCGACAAAAGTGACTGGCTCGCTCAGGTATGAATGTATCCGTATGTTAATTAGTATCCACCGATTTAAAGGAATACCGGGTACCAGTGGTCGACCCAAATGGCGATGGGGGAGGTGACCGAGACGTTATGGGGCTGTACGCCGCCCTTCCTTCACCCTATATGGCACGGGCGAGGTATGCCCAGTCCATAGCTTGTTAAAAAATATGATTAGTATAATGTGAATTATTAGTTTAATGACAGAATTAAATATTGAATACATGAGTTATTCCTCAGTATGGTAATGGAGTAAAAATACTAATAATGGTTATCACTCTTCTTTTTCCGTTTATATCGTAAAAATTGATTAAGGAATATAAGCAAATTAGGGCTTATAAGGAATATAAGCAAAAAAAAAACCGTAAGTGTAGGAAAACTTGAAATAAAATTCCATGTCAATTCGTCTAGTCTGTATGGTTTAGTATAGGGATGTTATGGATATGAAGTTTCGGATCTGGATACGGATATTAGAATAACATTATATCGGTTTCGGTTACGGATATTGGATTTTTAAGCCATTGTAAACGAGAACTACAGAAAGTGTTGATAATCGTATTATATCCGTTTGGAACGGCTTAAACGTAAGCCGTAGGTCATAGGTTTCCAAATTAGGGTGATATCACCAACAAGTGAGCGTTAGAGCTTTTCATATGGGTGTTAAGTTTTCGTTAGGTAGTCAAGTTAAATTAATTCATCATCAACCTCGATTCATGCAGCGTTAGCGCTTTTTGAACTCAACAATTGTCACATTTAATGCATATACACAGAGACATCAAACGATTTAATTGTAATTATTGGTATACTCTCTAGGCGTCATGCAAAATATGATCTTGAAAGGCACAGGAAGCCATTGGATGCAAGTGGCACAGTTCTGAGTTGCGTTTCCGTCGGGAGACTATAGGCATATCTAACAGTGGATGTTCACGGGCTGATGAATGCATGGATCGAATAATCGCGACTCTCACGACTACCAGAAGCACAATTAGAGAGAAGTGTTACGGTAATCTATAAAAAGTTAGAAAATTGTTTTGTTTAGGCTGCCAATTCTTCTGGTTCATAGAAAATCTACCATAACGGTCTCATATAGACACCGATTCCGTATATCCGAAACTTTCATAACGGTTTCTGATATATTTTTATTTCGAATATCCGTAAGTTTTTAGTTACGGTTATCCCTAACATCCCTAGTTTGGTAGACTAATTCTCCTCAATTGGAGAAGACCTGTGACCGAAGGTAGAACACATACATAAGTTGAGAAGAAGATATGAGATATTCATCCTATCTATTCGACAGGCGACGTACAGAATGACTAAAAGGTTTGAGACACGCTTTGGTTATTTTTAATTGTTTTATTTAAGGAATTCTGTGTCTTATTAACGTTTTCACCAACACACCTGCATTTCGCGTTACACGTAAGGCAATATAAACAACAGTTTTTAAGACAAAGACTATGTAGTGCCTATCAGTACAAATCTGGTCACATATAAGAATGAACACTCGGTACGAATTACCTTAAATATGCCGCTTAATCATCTTTTACAAAGCGAAAGCTTGCAATGGCATGTCTAAATCCATTGTGACAATGTAGATGTGGCACAATCCGCATTAATTTAAAACATTTAATAATTACAGATGTTACTGTGCTGTCGATGTTCTCGTTGGTTTCACCAAAGATGCGTATCAAGTATACAATATCCGTTATATGCGGGCGACAAGTAAGTTCAACGTTAATATATGATTATTAATACGTTAACCTTTACATTGAGCTCAGATAGTTGTATATTAATTATGCACGCAGTTTTATTTTTTATTCTACATTAGTAGAATTTGCTAAATTAAATCTATCCTACAGAAATTATAGTTTTTTTTTTAGGATAAAATGTAGAGTATGTGCTATACCAAACCAAAATCTATCTCTATACCTTGCTGTGTGGTAGCGGCTACGAAAACTACCAGCCCTTACTTCGCTCGTGGATGTCGTAAAAGTCGACTAAGAGCTTTATATCGCCCTGGGCCAATTCCACCTATTGCCATTTGGTCAACAATTGCATTTCCAAGGAGATTGACGTCTGGCAGCTGGTTATAAAACTACTGCCAATAACTTTTGCAATATCTACAATATAAGAAGAGTATATATTGCGTAAACCCAAAGCATTTACTGCCACAACTAATAACCCTCTATAGTCTATAAAATATAGCAGGATCTCTGTGAAGTGCTCACTAGTGCCGCACGCTTACGATGCAGTCTGTATTTTTGTCCATATAATTCCTTATTTTTTTAAAGTTATTTGCTACTGTAATTGATAAATAATCTATGGAAATCTTATTGAATTTAAATTAATGGATTTTATTTAATTTCAACTGAAGCTGTTAATTAATTCTCTTTATTATTCGAAAAGAATACATCCAAGTTCATCGTCACTATTATCATCATCGCTGAAGCATTCCTGTTTATGATGAGTTCTTGGTCACAGATTATTTCATGAATAATCACGTTTATTTTATAAAATAAATTATTTTTTTAATATAAAAGAAATGGTCTTATTAATATTATAACTGATGTCTAAATATTAAATTAACGCAATTTACTTATTTTATTATAGAGTAACCGTGTGGTTTATATAGATAATGTATTGGTTTTACTTGTTTTATAAATAATTAATAAGAATTTTATCGATTGCTCCATCTCTGTCTTATTCTCAGTCCAGTATGACCTTGTACTTTCGTAAGCATCATATTTTTATAAATTGGTTACTAAGTATTTTAAACTTATTAGGTACAAGTATTGGTGTATATGTTCATATTTTTATATTCATAATTCAGTTGAGATATAACTGGCACGTAAAGAATCAAAATATAGGCGATACAAAATAAAATTGTAAGCATGACGCGTATTCATAATTACTTCATCGGTTTTGTCGCTATCTGTCACAGAGATCAAGCTATATTTTAAGGACTATAATTATTGCCAAAACTTTCACAATTCCATCATTCTCCCTATTATCCCAATTACTTGGGGTCGATACAATATGTACTCTTCATAGTATATATTGTAAAAGTTATTGGCAATAGTTTTATAACCGGCCGACTGCCTGACGTCAACCCTCCTTGGGAATGTAATTGTTGACCAAACGGCATCAGATGAAGTTGGCCCAGGTCGTTATAAGGCTCATAATCGGCTTTTACGACATTCACGAGCAAAGTAAGGGTTGGTAGTTTTCGTAGCCGGCTACCACACAGCTCTTTTCTTTCTTCTTTTTCTTTTCTCTTTTGTCTTTCTTCTTTCACAATATGTACAATGAAATCATATAACATATTGTGTCGACCCCAAGTAATTGGAATAAGTGCAGTATGGAAATGTGTGCTTTTAAACTAATATATAGGTGAATATTAGAAGAAAGTGAATCAATTAATTAATTAATTATTAAAATTCTGAACCGAGTGAAGTATGCAAAGATAGAGTTCTCTGGCACTCTGTTCTCTCTGCCTACCCTGCAAGGAATATGGCGGGATGATATGTATGTGTGTATATTGTTTTAGGTTATACATATTCGCTTGCGCAGACTGTAATGGCGGAGCGGAATATTTACGGCGACTGGAATTGTGTTGGTTGGATTTGGCGCACTTAGCTTTATATAATCTTACGGCGTACAATGCACCGAATTATTTCGACCTCGACAACGTCATAATGCCATACATCATGGATAATTGGCACGCGCTACAACTACCCGAAAAGGTAAATGATAATTATAAAATACAAAAATGGTAGTGCGGCGATTTTAGTTGAGACCAGCTAATAATTGCATAAGTTCCATCATGATGGTAGATGAAGGCACAAGTAAGCGTGCTATATTGTTTAGAATGGAATGGCCGCTGGATATCAGTTGGAATTTAATCAACCTCTAAAAAAGTATAAAGGCATATCCCATACTAAACTACCATTTTGGCATCTTTATATTTTTCTAAATAGTCCTTTTTTTTGTCAACCGCTTGTCTATCCATTCAGCCCATCGACTTTACTGACCTATCATTATTTAAAATAGATTTATGGGTAAGTGTCGGAGTAACCCAACCCCAGCTCTTCTTTTGCTGTCCTCATTTCATTCCTTCAATTCCGCCCCGATTATTGTAGACTGCGACTGGGATGTGACCCTGGTTGTTGAAATCCATGAACTGCACTCACCCCTCAGATGGACTGTTTGCTCATTTGCCAAAAATGCAAAAAAAAATAGACCCTTATTTTTTTGGTTAATATTTTTATTAGATGTGGCGGACTCCTGTAAACGAACGTCGAGAAAGAATATTGACAGCATTAACGTCGTCTCGGAAGCGGTTCAAGTGTGGTCGTGAGATGAAGAAACGTGCCACTATTTGGGGTCTGCGTTTACGACGACCGCCGCCGCCACCGTTACAACTTTCAGCTTTAGAACAGGTACCATATTTATATTAATAAATAGTGTTTTTAGTATATATAGTGATATGTGTTATTAAGTAAAAATATAAAGGTTCTTAACTCGTTCTTTTCCCGTGGATATTGGGAATGTCTTGTAAAAGAAGCTGTTATTGCCATTGTAGTTAAAATATTGCATTAATCAATCGGACTATCGACGTCATTGTTGGTAGACCTCTTCAGAGTATGTCATGCTTTAGTTGTACAGTTAACCGGTCATGGTTGATATAGTTTCCCAGGAGTGCTGCTTATTCTCTTGATGCTACGATTTTTATGACTGCCGTATTCAAGTAAGGAGTTGTGAGTGCACTGTATTCTTATCTCATCATAATACAATAACTGCTTTATCATCTAAGACTCAATTTGTAACTTCAGCACGTTTCAAACACTAGTTTTACAATTAAGATAAAGCAAAAGGCAATAAATATGGTTATTTTATGGAATGCAGGTGAAGAAAGGGGAACCATTGACTGATGAACAAGTGCGGCTTTATGCGCCGCGATTACGGTTCCTGCCTCGAGCGCCCTCACCATCTATTGATGACTGGTAATGTTCTATAATATTACCCCATATATAAATATATATATAATATGTATTTGTTTAAATTAAATATATTAAGACGGGTAGACCTAATTTTATTACTAAAAGCGTGTCATCATCATCTCAGCTCATATAGGTACCACTGACTAGCACTAGCCGCAATAGGAGGGGAATTGATCTACTATACCGCGCTGGTTAGACGAGTTGGTAAATAAAGGATTTTATTTCGAGTGTTCTTTCTCTTGCATAGCAATATACGATATTTTACAATCACTATAAAAGAGGCGATGAATATTATTCTTCGTCAACATACGAACGATAAAGCGTGACATTGCTTCACTTATTCTAATACAACCGTATAATGAAAGTAGACCTATATGAATCGTCCCAAAAGAAGTTTTCCACTTGCTCTTGCGACTTATATAGGGGCTACCTACTCTTAAGTCCTAACGACTGCTTCGCTCGCATAATTTTCCGTCGCATTCATGTCTTTTTTAAAATTTATATGCAGTCGATATTACTTATTTTCTTTCTCTATTACGGGTGAATAAGGTGTAAAACCTGCTGGATAAAGTTTTGAATAGGCTTATGGCCCGGCCACGAACTCGCCGCTCTCAGCAGCAGTTTAACGCGGGGCAGTGATCGGTAAGAACAAATGTACTAAAAATTTTAATGACCCCTAAAGATACCGCATTGTGCAGAAATGCGAGCGATATTTACCCAGCGAAAAATAAAATTCAAAACAATTCAATATATGAATTGCCTTTAAGATAGAACAGAGCCACTTTGGATAATACCATAACTAAATACGTCCACCTTGGTCGCAGACAATAAACGCTACTTAGACGTATGTGGCATTTTAATATACAGGGTGGAAGGGGGCCGCTCCCAAAAACAAAGACGGGTAACCCTACTAGTCCTACTTGTAATGATAGGCTAGGAAAAAAATTCGATTCGGATGAAAAAAAAATTTTTTTTCACCACACGAGGTCGTTGAACTCTTGAACATATGATCGTGAGTTTTGAATAGATTGCGTCTTTTTTCATCTGAGTAAAGTTACGTATTGTTTTTGTTATTATCATTACATGGCACTGTCCTAATAAGATGGAATGTGAAAAAACTTAAAATTTGTTGTGGAAAAAAAAATGGTTTTCCGAATAATTTTTTTCCTAGCCTATCATTACAAGTA
This sequence comes from Lymantria monacha, assembly GCA_905163515.2. Classification (NCBI taxonomy): domain Eukaryota; kingdom Metazoa; phylum Arthropoda; class Insecta; order Lepidoptera; family Erebidae; genus Lymantria; species Lymantria monacha. The sequence continues at coordinate 25,426,852 of LR991082.1, forward strand.
GAACCAATAGGGTCACCTATCTTTGTTTTCAGGAGCGGTCCACTTCCACCCTGTATAAGATTAGGGTAGTTTGTTTTATTATTATTTATAAGTAAAATTGTAAAGTATATCGTTATTGAGTTTGAATTCTTATTTTTATTTTGTTTCAGCTCACAACCTTCCAGTAGTAACACAGATAAAAGTTCCTACAAAAATTCTCTTAATAGTATGATCGTGCCAGTAGATGTTCATTGGTTAAACTTAATGATGGGCAAACGGTTTCACGAAAATCTCAACTCTTATTCAGAAAATGATTCAACTAGTTCCTATGAAAAACCTACGGAAGCTGACGAACAGCCATCGCCCTCTAATCACATATCTACACCTAGAAATTCTGATGCCAAAGCTGATAATATAGAAAAATTGTCTGAACTGAACATTATAAATACAAATGAAGCGAGTGCGGTTTGTGAAAATTCTCCAGTGCCATCTGATACCACATCATTAGTTCCGTGTTCTGTAAAATTAGATAAAATAAGCAAAAACAATGTAGTTGATACCGACACTAGCCAGATTACTATGAATAATATTGACATCAACACGCACTCAACACGGATAGCTACAATGAACTTGGAAGTCTCAAAATTATCCACTAAAAACATTATTGAACATTCCAAAATAATGTCTCTGCAACATATGAATAGCAGGCCTTCGAATCATTGTAGTTTCTATGATGTAGAATCCTCTGGTGACGAAACTTCAGTCAGCAGGGGTACATTAGATCATATCATCCCACCGTTAAAAGATTTTCAGGGTAAAAATAATCCTTTTTTGATGCAGTTTACTCATTCAAGCAAGAAACCTTTTTCGTCTACTTTATATAGCAAACAAAACGGCAAGCAAAGTTCATTTCAATCACGATTCTCACTACCTGTCAATTTGAATCCATTAATGGGTGGCCCAATGGTACGTCCACTTAAGAGGAAACTCAGCGAAAAGGATATCGTTATAGGTCCAAATGGAGAAGTAAAAAGAAGAAAATATAGAAGGCCGCGGAAATATCTACAGTCACAGGTAATCTTATTTTTCTTCTTTTAGGGTTTGTTAGTGAGCAAATCTTCATCATCATTCTCCTACTCTTATCCCAATCACTTGGGGCCGATTCAATATGTATTCTTCTTTCATAGTACATATTGTAAAAGTTATTGGCAATAGTTTTATGACCGGCCGCCTGCCAGACGTCAACTCTCCTTGGGATGTAGTTGTTGATCAAACGGCATCAGATGGAGTTGGCCCAGGTCGATATAAAGCTTTTAGTCGACTTTTACGACATCCACGAGCAAAGTAAAGGTTGGTAGTATTCGGAACCGCTACCACATAGCGAATGAAGTGAGCAAGTCATTAACTTTATTTAAGTAGTGACAGTTTATCATCATCATCTCAGCTCATACATGTCCCACTGTCGAGCTCGAGCCTCCTCATAAAGGTAGGCAAATTGTGTGTCCACGCCGGTCAGACAGACAGACAGACAGAACAAAACCCTCTACCAAATAGGTAGAGGGTTATGATTCAAGTTTTCCTTCTCTTGCTGTTGTTATATGCGTTTTATATCCCTTAGTTGTCACTTACGATCACCCAAGGGTAAGATAGGAGGTGGTGAGTTGTAACTCTTACACCGTTACCACTCGGAGAGCTGAAATGACAGCGTACTGTGAGAATTTTAGTATAATATGAAACTCGTCTGAAAATATTTATTTCATATTCAATACACTTTAGTACTCTTTGAATTACGTGCCACTAAAATTAGATTAAACCAAATAATATAACAATAAAATAATGTTGAATATAATTAAAAGTTTGTAATGTGACATTTTCTAATGGCGACCATAACTGTTTACATTTAATTATTTTACATTGTAAGCTTGTTTATTGTCTAATAACTAGCTTCGACTTATCACAATGTTATCATAACATGCTAGATATAGAGAGTCTCTCACCACCAAATATTGGGCGGGACGTATAAGGTTAAGAACCTATTTGCGTGGTCGACTTTGTATCATATCATTTCAGGTGACCAGCGTTACCTACTTTGTATTTATTTCATATGTAACATTAAAAGTTGTGTTGGATTATAATTGAGGACCTGATGGGATACAGCATTTATTTTATAAAGTTTTTTTTATATCCCCATATTTGCAGATATCACTTGGATTTGAGATTTTAGTCATATTAAAACTAAAATAACCAAAAGTCGTCAATAACCCAAAGTTTTAGTTGATTACCATTATTTTAAAATAAGGACAACCAAATAAATCAATCCCTTATCTTTAAATACTCTCTGTCTCTATTTTAGATTTAATAATTACCCAGAAATCTCTTTAATTATGATCTTGAATTTCCTATAAACAGGTATAATAATAGTATTTCTTTATGTTTTCTAGCTCAATAAGTCGTGCCCTTTGCCAGACGAAAGTAACAAAACACAAATATCAAACGAAGATACCGAGGTAACTGCACCTAACAGTGGACACAATAGCACAAAATTCCACGGCAGAAGACTGAGACAAAGGCAAGAAAAAAATTACTATGAGAATGCCCGACGGAATACGAATAATAATTCAAGTAGTATTAACAGCGTTAAGAGTCTACAGTTGAGCCCTCATAAAGTGAACAATATCACCGCTGAAGTGGATGCGGAGCAACTATCAGCGTTGAAGTCCAGTGTGCAATCATACTTCCGAGTCGGTCAAACGTTTCGTGTTCTAGCGAGGAGACTAGCGCCCGGAGCGCGACCAGCCTACCTTATAGAGTGGGAGTCTAATGCGTTGTAACGTAATACCGTGTTACATGAATTTATTTAAATATCTATACATATTGTGTATTTTATAAGTAATAATATATATATAAGTGCTTGTCTGTAGTCTAGATGTACAGTAAGATCAAGAATGTGATATATTATTATCCCAACTGATAATTCACTTGTTTTATTATTCTATGAAATCATTACGCTTACACGTATAGCTAGCATATAGTGGCAAAGAGTCTTCGCCTTTACTTTTCGGACAAAATCGTAAAATTCGTTGAGGAATAAGAACGATTAGCTACAGCACTATTAGGAAACTTGTATCACTAAGTGATCCGTCTGCCCAGCGTGGCTATTACGATATTGTTCTTGTACTCAAATATAAATTGTAAAAAGTCTCAATTCACAGCAGTACCAATATTCTGCGGCATCAATCCTGGCCAAGCCCACTGCCATGGAGCCATGCAAGCATGGAACTGGAAGTCGCACAATTTCGAAAAAGTAGTCCACCTAATCTACGACACAGAAGTAATCTCAAAATGTCGATTTCACGATGTTCAAAGTGAACAAAGTCATTTTTCTACGTGATAAAAGCTGAAATATAAAAAACCATAGCAAAATTGGTATAACTGACGTAGCCCAAAAATTGGCACTCCGAATTGACAATAGTCAAGCCAAGATCGCTTGTCCAGTCGGTCATGGATGATGCAGTGTGGAATAGCCCTCCACCAAGTGGAACGGTTGGATTTACATCCAACCGTTTTACCGTACCGGAGTAAACGTTTACTCCGTTTCTACAATCTTTTCCCTGTTAGGGTCATAGCTCACTCACATGCCCTGCTACTATACTGCTCCCGCACAACACCGCCTTAAAAAGAGACTCGCTGGCCACATGCCGACGGATAGCAGGCGACTAGCTGTCCCCGTGCTTAAAGCTAACAGTAGTTTAGCGATTTTCGCGACAAACACGTTTGTAATTAGTCTATTGAAATAACTCATATTTTTTAAGAAAAGTTTTATACTTTCACATGGATCAACACTTTTGATTACATACCGTTTATTCAAAATGACTTAACTAAGGAAAACACAATAGCAAAAATGTAAAAGCAAGCACCGTGCTTCAAGCGAACAATCTCCGCGCGTACATCGCGTGGGCAGCATGCTTGAAGCACGCGGTAAGCGAGACTTTAATTATCGGGTGATACGACGGTTGCAAGCGAGCTTACACTTAGCCGTATGCTAAATTGTGTTGTCAATGTAAAGTGTCTACAGACTCAGAGAACGCTCAGAAGTTCACATTTCAATTACCAGTATTTTGCCGTGAGGAAGCGGTGTTGTATAAGTCGGCTACGACCATTACAGTTCACTGTGACTGTATCCTGGTATTGTCAAGTACCATGAATGTCGTTACAGTGCCAGATGGTATCCCTGCATTGGTCTGAAAACGTACGCCCCTGAGTTAACTCTGTCCTTACGCGCCTCTACCGATTTGCCCACGTACTAAGTATCGTGACGTCTTCGTGAAAGATAATCCATGACCACGCTATCTCATGAAGGGTAGACTATGGTAACTTCCATGCTGCAGGTAATGGAGGAAATAATAAACCTCCAGCTTCAGTAATAGCTCGAGGATCATCAACTGATCGGCAATACCGCCTTCGTCATGGTCAATCAGCTGGTGATCTTTTTATTTACCTTATATACTTCGTTGGGCAGAGGCGCTAGCATTAGCCTAGAGGTCACAAATAAATTCAACGGGGTCTAGCACAAGGCCATTCTACCCAAGCTACTTTCATACGGAATCTGGATCACTAGCCTTCTTCGTCGGAGTATAAAAGTTGTCGCTGATGGTTCCTGTTCGGAGACCATGACCTGCTGGTGTACCACAGGGCTTACTGCTCTGCCCGACGTATTTTATTCTGCATATCAACGACATGCTCTCCATACAGGATATGCGTTGCTGTACGGATGCTAGGTGATACACTGAGCATCAGAATTTGCTTCGGAGTACCTATCTTACAAGAAAAAAGGCTCAAATTGTCTCTATTGGAGCGCTCTCTGGGAAACCCTTGTAATGGATCACAAGTTTACACATTCACTGCAAAAAGAACCCGTTTATCGCCATGGCGCTTAAGTTTCTAAGGAATAACTCTCAAAATGTTCGATTATTAGAATCCTCGGCGTCGAGCCAATTCGTACTTCACAACGAGACAATTGTGCCTTGTATAATCTCGTCAACTGGACGTTTTCAACGATAACTTCATCCAGGTTACGTGCAGGATCTAGACCTATCTACTTGCTCCTTAGCGCTATACCTTCAAACGAGGTTTAAGGGGAGCACTTCGGATGACTGGATCAGGGAATTAGTCCGTCATCCGCCGAAAGGCCGACCGCGTGAGGAAAGACCGACGTCCTCCCCGAGGGAGGGACGTAGGGATGTTAAAAAAATAATCGATTTTTATTTTAATCGATTATTTTTTCTAATAAACGATTTATATAGTAATATTAATCGATTTTTAAAAAATCGATTATATAAATTATGCGTGTTAATCGATTTTTATGAAAAGCGCCATCTATGGAACGGATGAATAAAACTCGACGTAAATCCATTATTATTTACATGTTAAGAGTGCCATAATATGGTACATGTAGTTGTTGGTAAACAATAAAAATGTCTTCCAATAGTAAAACATCTAAACGCAGTTGGCGAAAATATTTTACAATTAAGAAACATACAGCAATATGCAAGTACTGTGTTCCAAAGGGCTAAAAACTTGCAATAATACTACAAATTTAAAACAGCATACATACATACCATCACGCCATGTCCCTTGCAGGGTAGGCAGAGAGAACAGAGTGCCAGAAACTCTATCCTTGCATACTTCACTCGCTTCCTCAACATTCATAATTCTCTTCATACACGCTCGCCGGTTTCGGAAACTCTTGACTCCACCTTCCTTCAGTACATGACCGATCTGGTCTAGGTAGGTTAGTCCAAAGAGTAAAGTTATTAAACTGAAAAAGAGTGGCAACTCCATGATAAAATATGCATGTATGGAAGGTGCTGCTACCCAGAGTTTACGCGGTGAACTAAAGTTGAAGTGATATATATACATATCTACATGTTTATGTGTAATTATATAGAATTTTCTTTTACTATGAAAGCTACCCTGCAATATAAAAAAAACATATCAGCTGATAACGAAGCAATAATAATATCAGCTTAACAATGAAAATTGAGATAATTTTCAGGAAGTACATCAATAACCGTAAATAGATTGATGACAATAAGTACCTACGCTAGGAACAAAAAATAATAATTCTCAGTTGTCAAACGTTTGACATACAGGACAAAATGGCAGCCGTTAAGTTTGTACAAACAATCTGTAGGCGGCGCGACGGTCAGTAAAAATAAGTAATGTTTTAAGTGTGCCTCCCCAGGGTTAGTCTCGGTCTCGCCCGGTACCTACATCCTTCCACTTTCGCATCTTAACCAGACGTTCGTTCGGCATTCTTTCCACATGCCCAAACCATCGGAGCATTCCCTTTCGCATCTTTACACCAATACTCTCTTTCATACCTACCCGCTCTCTTACGTCGTCGTTACGAATGCGATCGATTAATTTTACTTTCATACCTTTTTTTTTGTTAACCCAACTCTCGCTTCCATTTAGTAATGTTGGGACAAGCAAGTTATGTATTGCTACACGTGCCTTCTGGCTGAGGTGGTGGCTACCGAGAAGTTGTCTCAACGCTCCGTTCACTCTATTTCCCGCATTCACTCTTCGCTCTATATCAGTGGTGTACCTTCCATCTCGGCTAAATTCACATCCAAGATATACAAATTCATCCACTTGTTCTAGAACATCATTACCTATTGTTACTCTTACATCTGTTCTGGCTTCATCTCTTTCAAAGACCATAATTTTGGTTTTACTCACATTAATGCATAGACCCCGTTTCTTACAATCTTCTGTCATTGTGTCGACTAGGCTCTGCAGGTCAGTCGCCGACTGCGCCAGCAGGACTGCATCATCTGCATAGAGCAGAGCACTGACCACTGAGTCGCCCATCTGGACTCCCACATTCATATCGTTCAACCTTTGGAGACATTTATCCAGATATATGATAAACAGCCTGGCTGACAGAACGCACCCCTGCCTAACGCCGATATTGACGTCAAACCAAGGCGACATTCAATGCTCCAGCCGCACACAATCTCTACAGCCCATGTAACTAGACTGCACAGCCTGCAGAAGTTTACCGTTAATACCATACTCCGGTTAAATGTCCCATAGTTCCTTTCGTGCAACCGTGTCAAATGTTCTCTCCAGATCCACAAAACTGCAGAAAACCCTCTGACCTAGAGCCAGATGCTTCTCCACAATGTTGCGCAGAGAGAACACTTGATCCATGCATCCCCTTCCACTCCTAAAACCTCCTTGTGCCTTACATAGTAAACCATCGGACTCCATCCTCATTCTCCTTTCAATAATTTTAGCATACACTTTTGCTGCCAAACTGGTCAAGCTTATGGCTCTGTAATTTGCGCAGTCATAACGTGAACCCTTGTTTTTAAACAAAGGCACGATGACTGCGCTATTCCAGTCCCCGGGAACCATTCCCGAACTCCAACATAAATTGAGGAACAACAGGAACGCCTCCCAGACACAGGAGCCACCGAGCTTGATCATCTCGGCAGACACCATATCAATGCCCGCTGCCTTACCATTTTTCAAACTTCTTATAGCCCATTCAACTTCATCCATACTGATGACATCGGAGAACGCCGGTGCCGAATGTTGATCTACTAGACCACATGCAACACCGGCGCCAACCCGAGTATCCGCATACATATCGCCAAAATATTCACTCAATCGGCTTCACACGTCTTGTATTTGTGTAAGAATGTCTCCACCTTTAGACCTTATTTTATTCATTCTGAAGGCTGACCAACCATCCCGAGACCTCTTCACCTCTCTCCAAAAGAGTTTGGTGCTACCCTCGAAGTTTTTAGCCAGCCTATCTTCTGCATTCATATTTGTTCTATCACGTTTCTCTTTCACTAAGCCCTTGGTGTCATTCTTACATTGCCGATATATTTCTTTCTTCTGTTCAGTCATTCAGATTCAAAGAAGAGACATAGTCCAGCTACGCTTTCTTCTTTTGCTCTACGGAAGTTGCCACTTCCGCATCCCACCAAGCATCACCATTTGTTTTACTATGCTTCTTTGAGCTTCCACATACTTCTTTCGCTGTATCTACCATACTTTCATTCAATATTCTCCAGCATTCTTCAATGTCCGATTACGGCTGGCTTGCCATCGTCAGCCGTTCTCGGACACCCTCTGCAAACTTTTCTCTTACACACTCTTCTTGCAAACTTTCAATCTTTATTCTTTCAAGCCCTCCGAAGTGGACACGCTCTCGCCAGTGCCCCCACTTTCTGAACAGACCACTAAATCTCGCAATAACGAGATAGTGGTCCGTATCGATTGTGGGGCCCCTGTAGGCTCTTGCGTCCAATATTTTGCTTCGGAGGCGACTGTCTACCAAAATTAAATCTATTATACTTTTCTGTTCATTCCTTCTCCATGTATACATATGGACGTCCTTATGTTGGAAAAATGTGTTTGACACAATAAGGTTTCTCTCCATGCATACATCCGCAATGAGCCTACCTGCGTAGTTCACTCTCTTATTACCAAATGGACCAAGTACGTCCGTCCGTCCGACGTAAGTCTGGGATCATAAATTCCGTAATCCTTCACACCTGAGGCCAAGCGAGAGGACAACAGCACTCCTACCCCCATGCTGGCTCGATCGCTCTGTGGTACACCAGAACACAGGGCCATCCCGCCACCAGGAAGATCGCTGGCATCGCTGCCCCTTCGCTTGGTCTCTGTTACACAGAGCACGTCTAGCTGTTTGTCCGCCATGACGGTTATCAGTTGGTGCAACTTACCTTCCACACAACCTCTTACATTCCACGTACCCACCCGGCACTCTGCTCTCCTCGACTCGCCTGACTGGGCAAGGTGTGATGGGTGGTGGCCCCCATCACCGCATCTGCCGATTTTCGTACCGACGGGGGCGGGTCGGTACGCGTCGCCTCCCGGGGGACACCCTAACCCACACTGCGGTACGCATATGAGCCGGATTGAAGTCTGACTAGACTGGCAGGGGTCGCAACGTCCACGCTCCGGACTATGCCCCCTACACGCTCCGTACTATGCCTCCTTAAAAAAAATCATCATCAAGTCAGGCTATTGCCGTCCACTGCCAGACGTAGGCCTAAATGTAAAATAGTACTGAACATTTATGGCATTTTTTTTGTTGTGATTTATAATTTAGTTTTAGAGACAATAAGGTTGTTATTTTGTTAGGATGCTCATCATTTCATTTTTATGATAATAAAAAAAAGTGTCAATAATTACATTTGGTTTCCTTATTCCTTAGGGGCCGTCCATTAATCACGTGAGATTTGAAAGGTGGGGTAGGGGTTTGACAATAATCACGAAGGCCTAAACCTGCATAGTCTTAAGCCTCACCACGTATCACCAAGGTGGGTTAAAAAATGCTAAAAAAAAGATCACGTGATTAATGGACGTCCCCTTACCTTGAAAATTTAAAGGAATATTCGCTTTGATGAATTTTTAGATTTGAATTGGTTGATTTTTTATTCATATAATTTTATTTGATTTTAATCTGATAAATTGTTAATATGAATCTCTTAGGTTTATTATTGGAATATGAAAAGTATATACATTTTTAAATAATAGAAAAAAAAATCGATTTTTCTTAAAAATCGATTATTTATTTTGATTATAATCGATTAATATTAAATTTAAAAAAATCGATTTTTCCAGGAACCTCACATCCCTAGAGGGACGTCGGTCGAGAAGAGGGTACTCCTCAGGGGTATTCCGTCGGGCTATGGAAGGTAAAAACTAAGGAATACCATCTTGTATGGGGGATTAGTCAAAAAAGTGTCCACTTGTAAACAGCAAATTATTGTTCGAACACTCACCGAAATAGCGCTAGTGTAGCAAGTGGTAATGATATGAATGTAGCAGTAATAAGCAGAGTGAAGTGTGCTGAGCAAAGAGTAAAATTATATTAACTGAAAAAGAGTGGCAACTCGATGGTAAAATATGCATGTATGGAAAGTGCTGCTACCTAGAGCTAAGGCGATGAACTAAAGTTTAAGTAATATACATATATACCTACGTATCTACATATTGTGTGTATGTAATTATATAGGATTTTTCTTTACTATGAAACCTACCCTGAAATATAAAAATAACATATGAGCCGTTAACGAAACGGCAATAGTATAAACTTAATAATGAAAATTGAGATAATTTCCAGAACGAACATTAATAACCGAAAATAGATTATTGACAATAAGTACATAAGCTAGGAACAAAAAAATAACAATTCTCAGTTGTCAAACTTTTGACAATTACAACAAAATGGCAGCTATGTTTGTACAAACAATCTGTAGGCGGCGCGACGATCAGTAAAAATAAGTAATGTTTTAACCTGGGGGGGCACACTTAAAACATTACTTATTTTCACTGACCGTCGCGCCGCCTACAGATTGGTTGTACAAACTTAACTGCTGCCATTTTGTCCTGCCTGTCAAACGTTTGACAACTAAGAATTGTTATTTTTTGTTCCTAGCGTAGGTACTTATTGTCATCGATCTATTTTCGGTTATTGATATTTTGCTGAAAATTATCTCAAGTTTCAATGTTAGGCTGATATTATTATTGTTTAATTATCAGCTGATATGTTTTTTTTTTAAATTTCAGGGTAGCTTTCATAGTAAAAGAAAATTCTATGTAATTACACATACACATATAGATATGTATATATATTACTTCAACTTTAGTTCACCGCCTAAACTCTGGGTGGCAGCACTTGCCATACATGCATATTTTATCATCGAGTTGCCACTCTTTTTCAATTTAATAACTTTACTCTTTGGTTTTAACTGTGCCCCCCCAGGTGCTGAGTTACGTAGTCAACTGTGATTTGATAAATAATAACCTATGAAATTTGTGGCGCTCTTTTTAAAATGCTTCCACTTGCTACTATAGCGCCACCTTAATTTGCTCCCGTTCATCGGACACTTCTTAATACACTGAGATGTTACTCCTTACTCTATTCTCCATGCGTCGGGTAGTCCACTGACGTCAAGTGGCCCTACTCCGGTGGTTGGCCCAACAACGAAGGCGATGTGCCACGGGTGGGTTACGGGTGTTCGTGCTTACGCCCCTCTGTCGCCCCGGGCGGAGTAGTGCGACGATCGCAACCCACCACCAAAAAAAAAGGGGGGAGCACTTTTTTCCGATAGGCAGTGGCATGGCTGTGCCCCTGGTATTGCTAAGGTCCATATGCGGCAGTACCATTTACTATCAAGTGGCCTGCCGCGTACGCATGCTCCACGTGAGTAAGTTACGAATTATAATTAGTACCTTATATAAGTTGCCTAGATGATTCCTATTTACCAGTTATATCTTGCTAGGAATATAACTCTAAATTAAAGGGCAAAAGTTTGAATCTTCGCTTTCTGTAATTTTTTTATTTATATCGAATATCTCACGAGTATTATCAGAGTATGTATCATCACTGCAAGAGAGGAAATGATAACAAAGTCCATCACGCCAACATAGTGGAAATCCTTCTTACTGTGAAAAACCCTTGTAGATAGAAAGTTATAGAAAATAAAGAACAAGTTGAGTTGCAATTTTATATTAATTAACGATACTGTGCACTTTTTGGACATACGAGTTCTAGACTCAATAGCTAAATTCCATCCCCAGCTAACATCATCGTCCTTGAGCTCTTATCACTATTGGATATAGTTCTCCCCAAGTTCTTTTGCCATAATAATTATCGCCAAGTTCTTATGCTTGGCAAGCTGATTGACGAGTTTTATTGACCATACTAGTGTTCCCTCATCAGATTTTACGACTAGAGGAAAAGTGGTGGTGTCGCATTGTATTTTAATGCTTAAATATTATAGCATAATCATCATCATCATTCTCCTACTCTTATCCCAAATACTTGGGGTCGATACAATATGTACTCTTCTTTCATAGTAGGTACCTACATATTGCAAAAGTTAATGGCAATAGTTTTATGACCGGCCGCCTGCCAGACGTCAACCCTCCTTAGGAATGTAATTGTTGACCAAAGGGCATCAGATGGAGTTGGGCCAGGTCGTTATATGGCTCTTAGTCGTCTTTTACGACATCCACGAGCAAAGTAAGGGTTGGTAGTATTCGTAGCCGCTACCACACAGCTATAAATATTATAGCATAATAATCTTGCATAATTATATCCATCCGTATATTTCAATAACTGCACGGCAAATAGTCGTTTCAGATATTTCTTAACCGTTTTGCTTACCGCTATGGTAATAGCAATATTACAGTAAATAATATAACAGTTTTGCATTAAAAGGATAACATTTTACTTTAATAAAAAGAATGTGAGAAAGATGACATTTTTAGTGTTAAAGTCGCCTGTCATTCGCATTAAAGAGGATTTCCTGTTTGGATGTATGTTAATAAAACTACGCAGGTCAGACGCATTGGTATAAAGCTTTATCCCAAGATTTTCTTCTCTTGATGCGATGTGCTCCACTTCTCTAAGTCAACCCTACCTCATATTGCTTAGGAGGATTGCATGAAATTTCGCTTGGTGGGATTTATAGTAAAACAGTCGTCTTAGTGAAAAATTTTAAGCTCTTTCTCGAATAGCTGTTTAATACTACTGTCACAAGCCTTCTGTTTATTCACTAAATTTATTAAAACAACAAAATTATTTTGAACTCGTCGCAGGATTAGAGACCAAATGCAAATTCATATGAATTACCTATACAACTAGCGCATTATCCTAAGAATCCACTAGCGTATCGATGGAAAATGCCGCTTTAAAGGTAGCGGACAGCATTAGAAATTGGTGGGTAAAAAGGTTCTTCAATTTTGACATTTGATAGGAGGCAGTATTCGATTACGGGAGGAGAGCCCTTATAATGCACAAGTTAAAATAGTATTTAGAAAATAAACATTGACAAAGAAATGTCGTTGGACCTTGAACAATCTATTTGATTGTATATAAACAGTATGGTGGTTTACTATCTCAATTTATTAAAATTATAGTAAGACTCGTGTGGAAAGATTTTAATTACACAAGAAAAAGGACATTAAAATCGTTTCCATCATTTAGATTTTTACATTCTATGAAGATGACATTAGTAAATACCCAAGAGAGATTCCTAGCTGCTATTTACTATAAACTTGCTCTAAAAAACTAGTTCATAGTTTGTAAACGTTAAAGATATTTCAGGGACATTTGCCTTTAGATTTTAAACAGGCCTTCCCTTGTGAATTTAAAAAAGATAAACATAAGAAGGTCCACAAACACCATCACTTTATTACAGAAGGTAGATATTTAGATAGATGGTACTAACAGTTTTATTGACCAATATAATATCAAGTTGATTTTATTAGTCAATACAAAATAATTAAAAAAAATTAAGATTTCATAGTTATTACTTAGTTCAAATTCCTTAGTCCAATTGGCAGGTTGTAAACAACACTCGGTAGTGCTAGTTTATGTAAAGGGGCAAGTACCTGGATATCGTAGTTATCACAGAGGGTAGGGCTTTGAGTTATGCCTTGTCAAAATGCTTAAAGCTGCAGATTGGCCAAAATAAAATAATAACAATTTAAACAACACATTACAATATGGAATGTCAATATATTTTACTTTATATCTACATCTGATTTCGAGTTTGAGATGACTGAAATTATTAAAAAAAATAACAATATACAATGTATTGTGTAGAATTGTTGCATGTATTTTTATTAGCTTTGCCTTTTCATTATTTTATGAGTATGCGGTATCATTTTAAAAATACTACATTTTCACTGGAGTTATCTATCTACAAACATAAAAAGACATTATTCCAATTTAAAATAAATATATTTCAAATCAAATGTATGACATTTGATCTGTTTGAATGACAGACGGATAAAAAATCTACTAACATTAAGCAATATTTATCGAAAATCGAATAAGTAACAGAAATTCCATTTTACTATTATAATAAATATAAACCCACTCTTTCGCTCGTTGCATGTTGTATTAAAAGTGACATTCTAATGTTATGGCATAATACACTTACAATAAATTAATCTTGTCTAATTTCTAATTAACAAGAGTAAACTTTGTTCATCACACATTCTAATAATACAACAATGCAATGAGAAAATGTGTGAATCACGCAATAGATTTCATAGTTCCTTTGATTGTCTATTCATCAAATAACATAAAACTTATTGATTTTTTTTAAGTTCACTCTACATTTCTAGTCATTAATAGACACTATAAAACAATTATGGAAGTAAGGACGCCTTTAAAACAAAATATAAATATAGACTTACGAATGTAAAGAGAGTTGTTTACCTTTAAGACCTTACGTACAAACTTATAATACAATTTAGTGTTAATTAAAATGCAACCCTCTAGTAAAGGTCCATAATATGCGACCACCAAATCAATAATGACGTTACAACAGTTTAAGTATACCTATTCACAGCACTTAACCACATGTTAGTCAAACTGTTTCACGCACAGAAAGATCACAAACTCACTTCGGTGCCACACTATCACGATAATAATAGATTGCATTGACTTACAAATTAATATTTATATACTCATATGTACAATTTAAAAACACCCCAAGAGAAATTTACAGCGATTCTTCGAATGCCGCCATCAAATCACTTTGCATGTTCATATCTATCTGGCCTGCCATCTGTAACAAAATTATTCATTAATCAATGTGAGCAACATTTTACATAATTAAGAGTGATAACTGTTTTTTCGTTATATGTTTATCGTTTTTAAGTAGCAACAAAATATAAATGTAAAGTAACAACTAACTTTACATGACTATGTTTTGATTTAAGGGGTTAGGGGTAGTCAGAGACACGAAAAAATGAGAATTTTCAGTAACTTTTTTTTTGCTATTAAATCATGTTATTTTACAAAAGTAATAATATGGCATTATTATACAATGTTTTGACTTGAAGTCACGAAAATTTGAAAAAAAAAAAAATTATAATTTCCAAAGTTATAGCTGTCTGTGTTGACCCAGTTTCAAAAAAAGGTCCTTGCGGTGACTATCATAAGTCCTTGGAGATTCATCTAAAATCAATCGGATAAAAAGAAATAGTTTTATATAATCTTGGGCCTGATCGAAGCTTTTTTTTTTTCAAAAATTAACATAATGGCGGCCTCATGAATTTTTTTTCTAGATTTTCGGGAAAAAATCAACAGTTAATTGGTCTTAAAAAATCGAAACTTTTGAAAAAGAAAAAATCCTTCGATCAGGCCCGAGTTTATTATGTATTCTAAAGGCTGTATAAATTTCATTAAAATCTACTGAGCGGAGTATGAGTATGGGAGTATGAGAGCTATCGAGTTACAGTTGTCACCAGTTCAAAAAACATAGTTTTGAGAAAAACGCATTTAAAGTTTCACAATAGTATTTACGTATAGAAATACGAATTATTTAATCACTTACACCGAGTCATCTATTCCTGGGCCATATAATAGTTCTTCAGCCATTGTGGAAGTGGCATTTATAAATTTAGGTACTACTACATACATCAAAGGTTTAGTTCATGGATGACAATAAAACCCAAGAAACTGGTTGCTTGCAGCTGCCGCTAGCTACCTACTCCCGAGCGTTTTGCAGTGCCCGAGCGATCTTTGTTATTTGTCGAATAACTCGAAAAATAATTATCTGATCAACTTCAAATTTTCATAGAATATTTTTAAGATATTACACTTAACGAAAATGCAAAAAAAAAATTGATTTTTTGAAAATCCTGACTACCCCTAACCCCTTAATCAATCATAACTACTCGAGACTAAGTCTAAGGCTAGGGCCGCACCTGCGTATATCGTCACGAAGCTTCGTGCAATGAGACGATGTACGCAGATGTGACCGGTCATTATTGGCTATCGTCCGACTTAGGGCCCTGCTGTGGCGACCACAGCGGGCCATGGCGGTCAGGGCCATACGCGGATACCGCACGGTGGCGACGGAGGCAGCATGCCTGTTGGCCGGAACACCCCGTGGGACTTGGAGATGCTCGCCGGACGCCGCCTGGCGAGGCGATGCCCGCCATGACGTTATTGCCCGTTGGGAAATCCGGCTGGAAAGGCCTGGGTTCGGTGTTCGGACCATCGAGGCCTTCCGGCCGGTGCTGATGGAGTGGTTGGGTCGACAGCACGGGGTCCTTTCCTTCCGACTGGTGCAGGTCTTAACGGGGCATGGTTGTTTCGGCAAGTACCTGCACACGGTCGTGAGGAGGGAGAGGACACCGTCCCGCCACCACTGCGATTGCAACGAGGACACGGCGCAGCACACGCTCGAGGTCTGCGTGGCCTGGGCAGATCAGCGCCATGATCTCGTCGCAATCATCGGTGCCGACCATCGCTAAGGCGAAGCTCGACAGCGTCAGGAACTGGGGCGCGGTCGCCGCCTTCTGCGAGACAGTTGTCTCGCGGAAGGAGGCGGCGGGGCGGCTACGAGAGGAAATCCTCTTCGGTGACACGCTCCACCGCCGGCGCCTGGGGCGGCGTAGGCGCGAGTATCTACACCTGATGCCGCCGAGGCCGCGGGTGACTGAGCCGGGAATAGTCCGTCACCCGCAGAGACGCTGACCGCGGGAGGGCGACACTCCAGCAGTTAGCTGGGGCGCCGACGGGGGATGGTACCCGAAAGGGTAACCCGCCGGGCTGGCCACGAATGGCAAGGAAGCGGTACCAGTGGCCGGCCCAATGGCGATGGGGAGGGAATACGGTGGGTTATGGGGCCACGCGCTGCCCTTCCGGCGCCCCGGACGGTGCGGGCGACGTGTCCGGGCCATAGCCTACCAAAAAACAAAAAAAAAAGATGTGACCGGTCATTATTGGCTATCGTGGCGAACATTCGGGCTTCGTGTGCGTTATCACTTGGGTGGCGATAAGTCAAAGGGTTTTAGTGCGCCAATATATTGCGCTCTGTGGTCAGACTAGCGTTTTTCATTTCGGCGAAAATTTTCGATGTGTTTGGACGCGTTCGAGGATCTCCAGTTACTCAATAAATGTGGAGTGGAGCGATGAAATGGTGTTAGAATTTTTACACCATTATGAAGCTGAACCCACGAAGGGATCCAAAAAAATCATTATGTAATTATTAGCATAATATAGCTGTAAAAGTAAAGCAACTCGTCATCCATAGTTAAACGCATGAAAATTATTTCGGCCATCTTTAATTATTGCACGATACTTCGTGTAAAATACCGAAGTCGCTAATATGACCGCAGTATTATCGCGATAACATTCTAGTGTACAAAACGTACGAAGCTTCGCCACACATTACTTCGGGACGATACACGCAGGTGCGTGCGGCCCTAGCTTAAGAATAGGAATTTCTCGCAATTTACGTTGCTAGATTGTTTTATTATATGCTATCCTCATCCCTTTTTGCACGTCTCACTGTTGGGCTCGAGCCTTCTCCACAATAGAAGGAAAAATCCATACCATGCGTGGTATTATTATGGTGAAGATATTCGTTTACAAAAATATGAATAAAGGATCCTCCATTAATCACGTAACGAAAAAAAATACGAAATATCGCAAGCGCGGTTTATAATCGCTCCGACGGCAAAGCTGCCGGGGCGTCGACTCGAGAAGATACCCGCGACGGCAGACTACCGGGTGACCCACTCGCACGGCGTCGATAGATACGTTCTTAGGCGGGTCTACGCGGTCACGCGCCATTTCTTCCGTCGCCCCGGACGGATTAGCGATGTGTAACCACACCGTAGCCCGCCGAAACAAAAAAAGGGGGTTTATAATGAGCTATCTATCATGTGTATTTATTTTAGCGGTGATTGTGTGATTTCATAACCAAAAAGCCGAGTGTCACCTCGACTCGTTGTTGCCAGGCAACGATTTTTATGACGGTTCTTATTTGATTTTTGAAATTAATTGGATAATACTATGTATAATTAAATTATATATTTTGAAAATTTGGGATCAATCTAATTAAGCTTTACCGCGTATCACTAGAGGTAATGGGAGTTAAAAAGTTGCTAAAAAACGTCACGTGATTAATGGAGTGGCCTTTTAAGGGCTTGTAGGTCATCATCATAGTCATTCTCTTACTCTTATACCAATTACTTGGGGTCGATACAATATGTACTCCTCTTTCATAGTACATATTATAGAAGTCATTGGCAATAGTTTTATGACCAGCCGCCTGCCAGACGTCAAACCTGCTTGGAAATGTAATTGTTGACCAAACGGCATCAGATGGAGTTGGCCCAGCTCATAATAAGGCTCTTAGTCGTCTTTTACGATATCCACGAGCAAAGTGGCCGTTCATAAATTACGTAAGGGATTTTGGTTGGTAGTATTTGTAGCCGCTACCACACAGCTTGGAAAAATAATAGGTACCAACACATTTTTAAATAAACATACATCTACTTTCTTTTCCTTTACATTTAATCCGTTTCTCTATTTGTTTTTTCTCTACTCATCTTTAGTTGCGCCGTCAGGCAAAAGGTAAAGATGGATTATGAAATAGATTTAAAACAGAAGAGTTTATGTTATTAATATTTTAGGGCTAATACTATTCATATATTATTATTACTTTAACAATTTAATTAACACCTACCGTTGGCAGTTTACGAGTGCTACGTGCAGACGGTAAATGTCATCGGTAGCTTTAGTCATTCAATTTTTTAGAATAAATTTCTCCAAAGGCCTCTGCGTGTTGGACCCATGTGTACATGTAAGCCTACCAAAGAACTAGGCATTTTCCCTATGGAAGAACGCTAAGCCGCCAACACGTAGATAGCGTTAATTTTCAGTCAGCCCTAGGTTTTTAAATAGTGTATGTGTACTTACAGCCTCGCGGCGGCGACGCTCCTGCTCGCGTTGACGAAGGCGCTCTCTCTCGGAGGCGGCCGGCTTGTCCGGTGCGGCTGCAGCGGCGGCTGCGGCAGCAGCTGCTGCGGCGGGGGGCGACGCACGCGCCACTGGTGATACGGATGGTGACGCCACCTCCGGACCCGCTCTCTCCTCTTTACGCACACCTTGTGCCACCCTGCAGCACACAACACAATGAAATTTCGACGGGAATGTGAGAATCATGTGACAGTCTTATACTTCAATATTTTAACGTGTTAGATTACATAATTTTCATAGTATTTTATATAATGGAGAGAAAGGCTAAGTTTGGGGAATACATATTATGTTCCCCACACTTAGCAAAATGCTTTAAGTATATTTTCTTGTTCTACTAAAATTCCTAGCAGAAGCTAACCTGACGCCTTTTTTTCTTTTTCTTTTTTCGCACGGTGGGACCATGGATGTGGTCGCGCCCCGGCAAATCAGCCCGGGGCGACGGAAGAGGCGGCGCGCAATCCTAACCTGACGCCCTAACCTATTTAGGCTAATCATAGCATTATTAAAGGCAACACAATGTTGAAACAAACGTAACGACGGTAGCGATACGGAACTTACTCGCCCACCCACGGTTACGGTTTGCCAATTCTAATCCAATTACATTTCCCATTTTCTAAAACATAAATCAGTAAGGACTATAAATTTGTGAAAGGAAAAACGCCATGCTTGACAAGCGAGTTGTCGAGCGCAATTGGTAATAGGATCAGTACTGTTTGCCCTGGCGCTCCCGGTATTTACAACTTATACGGTAAAGTAAAAGGGTGATGATTATCAGATCATGGGAAAATCATTTTTGTCTTAACGCCCCCAAACCCACAATAAGGTATATATAATATAAATAAGGTAAATACAACCAAGAACAAGTAAATACATAAGGTAAATACATTAAATACCTAAGCTTTTCCTCGTCGGGATGTCGCCTTTCCGTTTCCTGTCTTTGTCTTTCTCTTTCAGCTTGTTCCTTTTTCCTTAATTCTTGCTGTTCAATGAGCGCTCTTTGGCGATCAATTTTTTCTCGAGCTTGCTTTTTGAACGCCTGTAATGAAGGATTTATATAATAATATACTTTGAGGCAAATAAAACTAAACGTTTGAAATATATTCTCTTACTTGGAAACTATCCATAACGGGTTTTTGTTTTATTTGGTTGTTCGAACTGATATTTGGTATACTCTGTGGACTACCAGCTTGCGCCAACGACGACCACGAACTCGCATTTTTCAAATTTGGGTCCTGTTTTAGTTTAAAAGCTTGTGCAAAATTTGAATTTTTCGAGTCTTCCATTTTCTTGTCCATTTCATACTTAGAACGATCGCACATATTGTTAATATTCGGCACCCCCATAAGATCCTCAATGGGCTTCGGCGTAAGCAATGGTTTCACGTCTTCTTTCTTCACAGCTGGCGTGATTAAACTCGGTGGATTAGACATATTATTGTGATGAGATTGCGCAATAACGCTATGCTGTGTAGTCGGCAAAGGTTCAAATATTGACGACACCGGTGGCACACTAGTCATTCCTGGTAAGTTAGGGTTTATATCAGGCCTCAGCATATCGCGCTCGTGAGGCATTTTATCTACAAATCCATTGTGGGACGGTAGATACACGTCGCTTTTAATTTCAGGCATTCGAGCTACGTCCGTCAACGCTCCTAACTGTGCCATCAAATTTTGGTGTGCAGCGTCTGGCATAATCTGTGGTTTAGGCAACGAGAACTCTTCCTCGAGTCTCATAGACGATTCCGAAACTGCGACACTGACATCCATTGGTACATCCGCTTTGAGACTGCGCTCTAGGCTGGCCAAAGATCTCTCAATGGGATCTATGTATTGAGATGCATCAATCTTATCCAGGCCATTTCGGGGCTCAGTTTTCATGACAGGCTTAGGTTCTTCCGTAGCACGGACTACTGAAGCGAGTGAAGAGTCTGGAAGCGAATTAGAAGGGTGCGTAGATACTGGTACCGATACAGGGATAATGGACGTAGGCGGAGCGACAGGCTCCTTAGATTCTTGCTGCGGCGGCGGTAGTGCGTCAACGGTTGCAGTACTAGGCTTGTCTGTCGAAGCGGGTGTAGGCGCGGACGAGGGCGTTGTAAGCTCTGTGGAGGCTGGCGCAGGAGCTGGGGTGAGTGCAGGAGCGGAGGCCTGAGCCGCTGCCGGCGCCACTACCGTTGCTACCGCTGGAGCTACACCTTTCTGCTAATACAAAAGTGGATCATCTTAAAACTTATTGAATAAATGTATTAAAGACTGACAAAATATTTTATCATAACCAAGCAGCAGTGTAGCGTAAGAAAAATACTCGTTTTAATCCTTATACGCGCGGCAATATACATAGAGACCTAAGTTTTTTGGGGCCGCTCTAATGATTACCCGTTAGTCTGGAATGTTCGACCATTAAAACGTGAATTTTGTAAAGCTGTTATTTGATGATCAACCTGTGAGGACGGAACAGTCTTATTATTATGCCTCGAGATACTGTCTTGACGTGCAGTATTAGCAGGGCTAAGTTTTACTGATGCACTAACATTAAATTTGGACTTTGACATCTAAGTGTTTCCTTGAAAGAACTAGAAATGTCGATGTCAAAACGTCCAACTTTCTCGACGAACGGAAAGTGTTTATTCATCTACAATAATGGTTCGTCCTTTTCAATAAAATGCAAACTGGTTCTTAGAATTATTTGGAATTGTGCATAAGTAGGTGTGGGTTAACCGTGTGGTGGCGGGAAAAGAATACAATTGTCGTCACCCCTTGCTTGCCCGTGGGAGTCGTAAAAATCTGCTGAGGGTCACACCGGATGAGTGGGCAGCGGCTATCTCCCGGGAAACTTAATAAAATCTACCATGATCGCCAATCCGCCTACCAAGCGTGGCGATAACTGCAGTATTCTCTCTAAAACAAATATGAATGTAAAACAAGTCACGGTTCCGCTATGAAGGTCGCAGGAAACCGTTGGATGTAGGTGGTACGGGACCGTTTTGATTCTCGTGGGGAGGCCTATGTCCAACAGTGGATGTTTACGAGCTGATGGATGGATGGATGGAGGCGTGGGTAAATGTAAATGAACGAGTAATAACCAAGTGAGACAGAAGTTAAAAAACGTTAATGATACAAAATATTAATTTCAATATGAGGAAAGCTG
This sequence comes from Lymantria monacha, assembly GCA_905163515.2. NCBI lineage: Eukaryota > Metazoa > Arthropoda > Insecta > Lepidoptera > Erebidae > Lymantria > Lymantria monacha. The sequence goes on from LR991082.1 coordinate 25,448,828, forward strand.
TCAGCAATGATAGTAATATGTTATTATAAATATGAATATTTACAGTATGTGATGTTTGTTGATGATGCTTCTTTGCTTTCTTCTTTGGTGTCCTGCTTGGGCCTGTGCCTGCAAGTGAAAAGATTCGTAAGCCGATAATCAATTACAACAATAAATTTACCTACAACTGCACAAATATATACTTAACTTGACATACAGCAATGGACTCCCAAATACCAGAAACCACATAATCTTCATAATATGATAATGTATATGTGAGAAGAAGCCATTATTGACATACTTATTGTGTTCGCTGATACTTCCCTGCTACATAAAATTTAGAAAATCATTCATATTTCATCCATTAAAATATTATAATATCCTATTGTTCAGATCTCCGGACAGTTAAATAAAATTCAATATAAATTACTTAAAAGATTTACTTAAATTGTTATATACTGAAATATATACAAAGTTTATCTTCTACTCATACTTATATCTATTTTGAATTCATGCGTAGTTTTAAATTACATAAAATTTAACACAGTATTTCTGTTTACACGTCAACTCACATAATATCACAACTGTGTAGTGTGTTGAAGTAAAATTGCACCAACTGTACATACTATTTACTTAAAACGAAAATTACAACAAATGTCTAGACCAGTTACGAACCCGTTAGGTGAATTAAAACGTCTGTGTATAATTTAAATTATTTTATTTACTTTATAAACTAGCTACATAATAAGTGCTGTCTTGTTATATATATATATATATCATATTATATAGCAGACAATAACAATGAGATTTATCAGTCCTTTACTAACGGGCCCCTATAGAAAATCAAAATATCAATACAAGTCTTGACATAATCTCTATAATGCTTAGACAATATTCATGTATCTTTACAATCAACTTGTTCATTTCCTCCAGAGGTGTCCTAGACAATATATTATGTTTACTATAATTATACTAACTTATATAATAGATCTTTTGAAGCTTGTACTTGATAAAAAATATATACTATGTAATGGACTATTGGTAAAAGTGACCTTATTTGAAAGCTAATCCAATCTTATTTGTTCTACTCTGATTGAATTGAGCTAAATAATCTGAATAATAATATCATCTAAAATAAAATATATAGTATATACTTATTATGCACTGTGTAAAAACTTTAAAAATAAGATAATAAAATGTAAGTATAGAAGTAAAATGAAATCAACATTTTACATATTAAGTCAACAGTAAAATGTGCTTTATGCATCATAAATAATGTATTTACACATATTAAAATCTGCCCATTATTTAAAAAAAAATTAAAGGGTTGCAAAATGTTTTAGGCCATTGTACCACGTATACTAAATACGTAGATAATAAGAAATAGGAAAAAAAATCTATGCCATAAAGATTTTGGATATAAATTTATCACATAGCAATTCAAATAGCAAAGGAATGCAACTAGCAGACACTTTACACAAAATATTAGTTGCTATTTAAACAAATAACTTGTCCTGCTCTTGATTATGAGAATACAAGTTAAATTTTAAAAAAATACAGCAAAATTCTATCAATCCTTCACTATGATTAGATTGTGTTTCAATTAATTACATTACATATATATATAAAAGAACAGTACTTTATTATAATTTTGAACATGGCTCGACTTTTATTCTAACACGTTTCTTCAACACCCTTCAGTATAATAAATTGTTTACGTTGTAATGATTAACATGTTACAAAATTTGATTTACACTTTGTTAAAATAAAAACACCATCATAAATATCTATCGGGTCATTAAAAATGTCACCCCAAGCATTCACCTTTTCAACAGTCAACTAGTTTTTACAATATAGGGTGTTTGGATACATTATAAGGGCAATGTATCCACATAGTAAGTACACAACATAGGTATGTATAAATAATACTTTATTCTTGACTCAGAAGTTTTTTTATAACCACGTTTACAAATAAAACCTTCCTTTTAATCTAATACATATGTCATATGCCTGGCATAACAATTACTCTGTTTTAAAGTGATATAAAAAATCAAGTGCCCAAGACTCAATTATTTTGTAAAAAAAAATTCTAATATATTAAACATTATTGTTTATAAAAAAGTATTTATTTAATGCAGTATGCAAACAATTTGTGAAGGAAGGAGGCCAGCTTAAGGTATTTTTATACTTTCAAATAAGTAATTTGAACATACGTCGCATAAAATTTTTGAGAGCAAGCAACAAAGTGTATCAAGCAGTATACCAATAAAACATACCTTTTCAGTAAAATAAATTTTTAACTACAACATGTCACAAAACTCATCATGATACCAAGAGAACTGACACAATATTATGGCAAATTTTGCTTGCTAATATCCGTCCTTACACAATTGTTTGCATTATTCCCTACACGCTGTGCTCGCCGCCAGCTGCTGTCGGTGCTCCGCTTCTCTTCGAAACACTGGACGTAACGACACTACTATCTTTTCTTTGTTCTTATACTAACTTTCAAACCTCAATCATTATTATGTGGATTTCAATTTCACACTCAAAAGCAATTAGTTACCGCGAGATCTGAACTTTTATCATTTCAAGGATGCAGATGAAATTTCGCATTTGAGGACATGATATAGTTAAAAATATTAATATGAAAAGGTATTTTCCTATTGGTTTATGAGTGTAAACCTAATAATGTTTCTCTTACCGGCACCAATATCATAGTATCAGCAAACACCAAAGCTGGCTTCTCCTCCTCACTAACAATGGTTTTGTGCCTTTACCAACATTTCTTATAATTTGTAGCAAACTATTTACTCATATCAAATATACTGATTAAAACTCCAGGTGGTATCCCTCTCCAATATCACAGTAATGGTAATAATATACTCAAGCTGCTTTCATAATACTCACACATACTTGCAACACAATTACAATATGCAAATCTTTAATGTTTCTACTTTCCAATTATTATGGTGTTCGTATCAATTTTTGCAATAAAATTAGATCTTATGCATCAGGAATTTAGCAATCCCATACATTGAACTAAATTGTGTGATTTATTTAAGGCCAATTATTGCCTACAAACAAATTGAATAGCTTTAAAGAATCCATATAAGTCATATTATTTTTTAACTGCTTCACCTAAAACAATTAATGGATGCAAATCATCATTTCATCAATAAGCTAAAAGTGAGCTAAATATATTAAAAAACATGTACATTCCCAATGTAGCAGTTTGTCAATAAATAAATACTATAAATATCTGAGAACCATCCATTAATCCAGAATAGACATAGAACTATCATTTCACGAAACAATCTTCACACTAGTAATAACTACACACTTAAAAACATACTTCTCGGCATTATGTTAATTTCACAAGTACACTTGTCCATTCATTCTGTCTCCAACATCAATTTCAGACTAGAAATCAGTTAAAATGGTTAAAATTTAATTTTCAAAGGAAGTGCATCTAACTTGATCACATTATCAAAAATACTGGCAAAGGTAAAAAAACATTCTATCTGAAGATTAATGTAGAAAGAATAGCTAACAACCTATAACTATTTATAAACTTCAAGCATTTGAATGTATCCATACAAAACGAAATATTCGTCTTAATTTAAATGCAAATATAATTAATATCTATTATTAAAACTGAAATTTACATTTTACGGTACAAATAGGGTACCAATCAGTACTATTTTGTGTTTGTCTGCGAGGGAATAGAAAATAACGATGGCGTGAGTCGTCGCCAATGTAATCTAACCTGCTTCACTGTCACTGCTGTCCGAAGAGCTGGTGTCAGTGCTCGAAGACGAGTTCGACGAATCGGACGAACTCGACGACGATGATATACCGCCACCCAAAGCTTCCTTGCAACCATCTGTAGGAAAATAACATTACGCTTAGCTTTTTACAATCATTTTCCAAACAGTGTTTCAATATACCAAACTAAATACCTATCATGTAGCAATACATAACGCAGTGCTTGTCCCAACATTATTGTATGGAAGCGAGAGTTGGGTATGCAGAAAAGAGTATGAAAGTAAAATTAATGCGGTCGAAATGCGATCTCTTCGGAAAATTTGTGGAGTTAGGCTGACCGACCGCATTCGTAACGACGACGTAAGAGAGCGAGTAGGTATGAAAGAGAGTATTGGTGTAAAGATGCGAAAGGGAATGCTCCGATGGTTCGGACATGTGGAAAGAATGCCGAACGAACGTCTGGTTAAGAAGATATACAATGCGAAAGTGGAAGGATGTAGGTACCGAGGGAGACCGAGACTAACCTACCTAGACCAGATCGGTCAGGTACTGAAGGAAGGTGGAGTCAAGAGTCTCCGAAACCGGCGAGCGTGTATGAAGAGAATTATGAATGTTGAGGAAGCGAGTGAAGTATGCAGAGATAGAGTTCTCTGGCACTCTGTTTTCTCTGCCTACCCTGCAAGGGATATGGCGTGATGATATGTATGTATGTAAATACCTATCATTAATCCTAAATGTGAGTGAGGCCAACCCTTGATCAGTCGATGTATATACGATAATTGCCTATCGCTGGTGTTCGAAGATCGACATTCAGTAGATGTATGCACTTCATTATAATAAAAACATTTTTGTTGTGACAACACAAATGTACACAAAGAAACTTACATTTGAATTTATTTACGAAAAATATTAGCCATCTTTCACGGTTCGATTATATGCAGTTTATAACTTTTTTTAAACAACTCCCTGCACTAAGGAACTATTCCTTATATTGCTAGCGGCTTTACAAACATATAATTAACGAACACAAATTACACCTAGACATGGGACAACAATTTGTGGAGCATATAATGCATCGTCTTGTCGATGGAAACCGAGCCCGCGACACTTGGCAAGGTGGGTCGGTATCTTAGCCGCAGTGCCAACTTTAATATGAGAAAGAGGAAAATGTAATCTTTTTTCACTATATCAGACATTATGAATATTCGCTTGCTACCTATGTAAGTATTATTTTTTATTTCTTTCTGTGGCACACAAGCAAATGGTAACAGGTAAATGCAAATGGACTTCAGCAATATCGGGAGCTTAACCGAATTGCCCACCGTAAATGGGAACAATTGAGGTAATGGAATAATCATTCGGTGTTCGTTTATGTTATAAATGCGGTAGGTGTGGCAATTTTTAGAAGGCATGATGTTAGACAACTAATTATATTCACTAATTTTATTTGTTTTTTTTTATAAAATTACTCAATTAACAATCAAATTAGCTGAGTGATGCTGACAATAGTTAATATTTATTAAAATTGAGCGCAGTTATCGTGCCTTTGTTTAAAAACAAGAGTTCATGTTATGACGCCGCAAATTACAGAGCCATAAGCTTGACCAGTTTGGCAGCAAAAGTGTACGGTAAAATTATTGAAAGGAGAATGAGGATGGTGTCCGATGGTTTACTGTGTGAGACACAAGGAGGTTTCAGGTGTGGAAGGGGATGCATGGATCAAGTGTTCTCTCTGCCCAATATTGTGGAAAAGCGTCTGGCTCTAGGTCGGAGGGTTTTCTGCAGTTTTGTGGATCTGGAGAGAGCAATGACACGGTTTTACCGGTTGTACGGTTTACTGTATGGAAGCGAGAGTTGGATATGCAGAAAAGAGTATGAAAGTAAAATTAATGCGGTCGAAATGCCATCTCTACGGAAAATCTGTGTAATTAGGCTAATCGATCGCATTCGTAACGACGACGTAAGAGAGCGAGTAGGTATGAAAGAGAGTATTGGTGTAAAGATGCGAAAGGGAATGCTCCGATGGTTCGGAAATGTGGAAAGAATGCCGAACGATGTAGGTACCGGGGGAGACCGAGACTAACCTACCTAGACCAGATCGGTCATGTACTGAAGGAAGGTGGAGTCAAGAGTCTCCGAAACCGGCGAGCGTGTATGAAGAGAATTATGAATGTTGAGGAAGCGAGTGAAGTATGCAAGGATAGAGTTCTCTGGCACTCTGTTCTCTCTGCCTACCCTGCAAGGGACATGGCGTGATGGTATGTATGTATTAAAATTGAGATGAGAAAATGTCCCGTGGGCTTTGAATAATTGCCTTGAGCAACCAATTTCCAATGCAGAATCTCGATAAAGAAAATCAAATAATAGTTTAAATACATCAAATCATTTACATTGCTATAAATTCACATTTTAAAAGAGTATTTGGATAACTGTAATGCTAAGGCCGCACCTGCGTGTATCGTCCCGAAGTAATGTGTGGCGAAGCTTAGTACGTTTTGTACACTAGAATGTTATCGCGATAATACTGTGGTCATATTAGCGACTTCGGTATTTTACACGAAGTATCGTGCAATAATTAAAGATGGCCGAAATAATTTTCATGCTAAACGCATGAAAATTACCTATGGATGACAAGTTGCTTTACTTTTATAGCCATATTATGCTAATAATTACATAATGATATTTTGGATCCCTTCATGGGTTCAGCTTCATAATGGTGTAAAAATTCTAATACCATTATATCGCTCCACTCCATATTTATTGATTAACTGGAGATCCTCGAACGCGTCTAAACACTCCGAAAATTGCCGCCGAAATGAAAAACGCTAGTCCGACCACAGAGCGCGATATATTAGCGTGCTAAAACCCTTTGATTATCGTCACCCAAGCGATAACGCACGCAAAGCCCGAATGTTCGCGACGATAGCCAATAATGACGGGTCTTGCACGAAGCTTCGTGACGATACACGCAGGTGCGGCCCTAGCATAACATGTAAAAGGTCCACAGCACTTATCGCACTAACCTAACCAACATTTTTTGTACATTGTGGAATAATGTTGAATATATTTCAGTGACAATTAAACACCGTGGTCCAAGAAACCTAGAATAGTATTAAACTCACCTTTTTTCTGCTGTGCTTTCTTATTTGTGCCCAATTGCCCTGATACATCTTGTAACCTTTTTTCTAATTCCTGTTTCTTTTCTGCTATTTGTTCATCTTTGGATTTGCCGGATACTTTACGATCTACAAAATAGAATACATAGATTATTCGTGAATATAAAATATATTTCGCCATAACAAAAATTTGGCTTCACCAACATTATTTGGCAATTAGGAAAAAGGAGATGGCATAGGAGTTGGAGAGGAAATATCAAGGCACGTACATACTTGCCCATATATCACAAATACTAAAAAGTTACAATGACATTAATAGTAGGACACATATTAATTATCAAAAAATCAATTAATTTAACAAAAAATAAAACCACGCATTTGCATTTGATTGAATCATAGAATAAGTTGAAGTTTGTAACCCACATGAGTTGCGTGTCCTTAGACCCATCAATGTTTTGGTTTGAAAGCCCTCTGCGATTACCACTTGTCCGCGTAAGGATGTGAGTCTTTTAAGACTACCAACTATATAAAAGCAATACTATCCAACAATATAAAAGCAATAAATAATAAAGGAGTGGTAACATTTTAACTGTAGCTCATGCTAATTTACACTTCGGTTTGCTTTTTATTTTAAATGAAAACTTCTTTAGGCATGCTGGACTTTCGGGATAGGGAAAAAGAACTGAAGTTTAAGTACCAGATAATAGTTATATTATATAAAAAAATATGTTCTATGCAGAACATATTTCTTTTTCATGTAAAATAACGCAATTAATGAAAATTTTATTACTATATCTTAATGTTCTAATCAAAAATAATGTTTAAGGTTTGTGAAGCTAAAAGTGTTCACTTCTGATGTGTAGATCTACAGCTGCCATTATTTTTAAACTTAACCTTTTAATAATATAATGTTATGTATTGCATCTTTGTATTGTAGCTTAGAAGATCCTACTCATCTTCTACTAACGACATAGCTAGCTTTTGGAGTAAATACAGTTTTTTTAATAATCTACAGGTGTAAATGGAAGGTATGAAAGGACGTGTAAGGAAACGGTAAATAATGTCGGATCCACTCACAATATGGCTTACGTGTCTTTTTCCGAAGACATGAGGCGACGTAATTTTCTAGTTCCCGAAGTGTAGATGGCTTCAATGTTTCAAAATCAATCTCAATTTCATCCGGATTTGAGTCTCGCAATGACGGTTCTCTATTCTGTATGATGTGTACTACTCGGCCAAGTTTATCACCTGTTGAGATATATCAGAATGTAGCTAATTAAAAGCTATAGCTTTTAATTATATATATACCCCATGCATAGATAAAATTTATTCTATCCACCCATGGACCTTGATAGGCTGAACATTTACTGGTGGATATAGGCCTCCCCAATTAAGTGCTAAAATCGCCGCACTAAGTAGGCGAGTTGGCGATTGCAGTTGATGTTATATCACTTTCAGGAGTAAAAGCTTACCCTTTCCTGTTATTCACTTAGTTTTTTAAAACTACCATGCAAAACTATGAAGTGATATGGCAATTTGAATTTTTAGCTCTCTGCCCCACAAATATTTTTTTATTGTTAAAAAGTAAAAGCTGTAACATCTGTAACTACTAATTGTTAGAAAATTAATATCTTGAATGCTCTTCATTGGGGTATATTTTACACTTCCCTGATTTAATTCACTCCGATGTCCCCTTGCACAATATATGTTGCATCCCATAAATGTACGTCCACAGTTAAACACTGTCTGCATAATACGTTTATACTGTGTTGAGTGATATGATCTAATTTTTTCCTTTACAAATTTTCTTCATTGCATTTTCGTTAAATTTGAAATATATTTGGCTATTCATTACCATTATTACACCTTTCATTACAATTACATGCAACTTTCTTTTATGTTTTACTATGATGGCTCCGATATCGCGATCAGTTAACGACATAATATATACTTGGATAGGTACTCCTTTATGAATACTTATGTAGATATTATCAAAGAGAACGCTAAGAACTAAACCCTTGTATGGCAGGACTTTATAAAAGTGCAGTTAACAGGTACAAATCACACTTGCTTGTGTGAGAATCGAACCCAGGACCCGACTGTCCCACTAATACTTCCACAATGTGTGAAGTCTTATTATCGGTGTATTTAAATAGACTTATCGTCTTCTAAATAATAAAACAACACATACCAGGCAACTTATTAATGTCTAGCGAGAGCTGTCTCTTCTCATCGTATGACATTGGCTTGGCGACATCCTCGTCGTCTGTGTCAGGGTGTGGCGGCTGGTGGGGAAGTGGTGCGGCGGCAGGCGGTGCACTCTTCTTTTTAGCAGGGGCGGCTGCGCGGGCCCCTGTCTTGCCGCTACCTGCGCCCGCCCCACCTCCCGCACTACTCGCACCGCGCTTGCTTGCCTTGCCACGCGTGCCACCGGTAGCTGCGTTCGAAATACATAACACATTATAATATTTTCCATATGATGATATTAGTTATTTATTTTGCTTTCGGTATTAACCAATGGCCCCTTTACAAAATGGAGTTTGATGAAACAGAAACAGCTTTTAAAAGATGTAACTACACGTACGACGGCGTATACTCTCTCGCATCCGAACAAAATAGTTCTTTTTTAGTGCTATGGCGGCAATTGAGCCAGCAGCACACTTGAAGGTAAGTGAAACTGTCGCTCATAGACAGACCTCAGACGCGCCTGATGCCGCCCAATGCGCCGGCGTAGAGAATCCCCTCTCTGACACGCCTCGCTGCCTCTCCCGCGAGGCGACTGCCTTGCAGAAGGCGGCGACCGCGTCCCAGTTCCTGACGCTGTGGAGCATCATCTTAGCGATGGTCGGCAGCGTCAGGCAAGCACTGATGAGTACTACCACTTTGCTGAGGTTTCTGACTGTAGTGAAAAATGGATCAGCTCATCCGTAATATTTATTATACTCTCAGAAACTCGAGGCCTGAATAATAGCAATTTGCTACTGCGCTTACTTCTGTGACCCCCTATCCGCTCTACGGTGGCCAACAATCTAGTTATGCCCTTGGTATTGCAGAGGCCAAGGAGCGCTTGTTTTCAATTAGCATCACTGATGATCACACCGACTAATTATTCACTTGCCACCAAGGAAATGAAATTAAACTCGCGTAAGGATTATTAATTAGACAGAGGTAATTATTTAAATTAGGAAATATTGTTTTAGTCGCCTTGTGTTGCCTTGCAACACCTGCGTGACACAATTGGTTGATGACACAGTGTATTCTTAACCATCACATATCCCGATCTATTAAAATGTATATATGTAATCACACAAAGAGAATATATTATAAAAATACTGAAAAATATAAAAATGTGTGGCACCGGCTACGAATACTACCAATCCTTACTTCGCTTATGGATGTCATAAAAGACGGCTAAGAACTTTATGTCGACCCGGGTATAATATAATATAACTCCACCCGATGCCGTCTGATCAACAATTACATTCGCAAGGAGGGTAGGCGTTGGGCGGCATGACAATAAATATAAACATAATAATAGGGTGCAAATAATATAAGCAGGGTGATGAAGTACTTACTTACAAAATATAAAACATATTATAAAACATATTATAAAATATAGAGTATGAAAGTAAAATTAATGCGGTCGAAATGCGATCTCTACGGAAAATCTGTGGACTTAAGACTGACCGACCGCATTCGTAACGACGACGTAAGAGAGCGAGTAGGTATGAAAGAGAGTATTGGTGTAAAGATGCGAAAGGGAATGCTCCGATGGTTCGAACATATGGAAAGAATGCCGAACGAACGTCTGGTTAAGAAGATATACAATGCGAAAGTGGAAGGATGTAGTTACCGGGGGAGACCGAGACTCACCTACCTAGACCAGATCGGTCCTGTACTGAAGGAAGGTGGAGCCAAGAGTCACCGAAACCGGCGAGCGTGTATGAAAAGAATTATGAATGTTGTGGAAGCGAAGTCTCTGCCTACCCTGCAAGGGATATGGCGTGATGATATGTATGTATGTATGTAAAACAAATTCAAAGTACCAAAATGTAAATAACAATATTTACCTAAAGTCTCACTAATATTGTTCGCCTTTGCCGGATACGTCGTTGCTGCATTGGCTTTGGGCACTGTATTGTTTGATATTGAAGGTTTTTTAGTTTTGTCTTTTACTTTCTTTTTAGCCTTCTTTTTAGTATTGGATTCCTCTACTAATTTTCTCATTTTTTCTTGTAACGCGAGTAACTCTTTTTCTAGGAGCTTAACCTTATTATTTCTTTCCTCCTCCGAGTCATCTGATTCGGAGTCTGATTCTGAACCTGTTTCTGAACTAGAAGCTGAACTTCCTTTATCCATATGAGGTAATCCTATATGAACGGGTTCATCAGGAATCTTGGCATACCTATAAAAAGAATTATATGTTAAGCTATAACGTCACACAAAAGCGGCTGGTTTCAGCATGGAGAAGAAAAAAAATGGCGCAATTATTTATGCCATAAGTCTTTATGATTTTTATAGACACCAAGTTTATTATTCCAACGATCACATGCTGTACTCATATAAGATTATCCATGTCACTGACATCATAGCCACCAATAAGACATAGTAATTGTTTTAATCGTTAAGTTTAGCAGGGGGATTCGCGATCGTATATAATTGTATAAAAATGTATAAGTATCCTGGGAAAGTGGTACTGTGCATTCTCCAAGTATTAACTAACCGCTTTTTTCGGCACCCACGGATAAGTAAATATATTGCATTTTAAGCCCATGTCACTATAAAGGTAATATTACCACTTATAATAAGCAACAAAAATTATGAGACTCACCTCATTTCAAAAACGTCTTGTAATTTTCGAGCCATAGCAACAACATCGTGGTCTGGAGGATTATATTTATAGCAGTTTGTAAATATTAAACGTACATCCACAGCGAATTCGGCCGCTGTTTTATACGCTCTACTGTCCATCTTGTACTTTACTGTACCAAGGTCCATAGGTTTTTTAATAATATCAAAATAATCATGAAGTCCAAGTAACTCAGCATCCACCGGTTTATAAAACGGCCACGCATAACCCTGTTATAAAATATATTAGTTCAGAATATCATCAGTGCAATGACACATAATGCCAAAAAGTTAACTTTAAAAAACTTACTGAATGCTTTTTAGAAAATAATTCCTTCAGAATTTCATTACAACTTTTTAATGCATCAGAGAGTTTCTCTTTATTTTTAGCTAATTGTGGAGTTATTGCAGAATGATGTGAAGCACCTGCTCCACTTGGTGATAGTCCACCCATTTTGAAGCTGTCGTCACCTGTTCTGCTTGCCTGAGTAAACAAGATAATAAACATATAGTAAAACTGTGTCGCAATTGGTAGTTTTTATTCATATTTTACGTTCGTGAAATGACTTCAAAAAAGTAATGAATATTATTTCTAAAAAGACATTATCCAGGACGGAAACTACTGTACTACTCTCTACTACTACTAATTACTACTGTACTACTCTCGGTGAATAAGAGAGCCGTAGATCCAAACCTCTTCCTCCTCCCTTCCTATTCTCATTGCATTTCCTTCTATGCTGTACTTTTACAGTAGACAGTGACTTGGTAAAAGTTAACCATTTACCATTAGGTTGCCTACTGGCCATGTATATATGACTGCCATCAGTCACATATACAGGTCCACTATTAGACACATGCCTCTCCAAAGGGGGATAATGTCATCAGTAATCGGGTTTTTATAAATAATCGCCATATAACAGAAACATGCAAGTTGTCAATCACACCACAACTGATACTCATCAGACCTTAGACCAGACCCTTCTATTCAAAATATTAAAACTGAGGTATTATTTTACAAAAACATTATTCAAATTTATTTTAACAGAAAGTGCTTTTTCCTTTTTTGTAAATATTATTTCATTATATAATAAGTATTTTTTAAATATTTATAACTGTTTTTAATTCTATTTTTAATTCAAATCGCAATCTTTGTAATCGGGTTTTTATCTATTATTAATTTCATGGTTTAGTTATATAATTGACTGCGTTTGTTACTTCGTTAATAATTCCATTAATAACAAGAAGCAAATGTTTTATCATTACATACATATTCGTATATAATTTGATTTCGTTTATCAACAATATTCGCATCGTTTCTTGTCAATACGAATAATGAAACAAAAAGAAAACAAAATACGAGTATCTACAGAACATACCTACTTATTTGAAACACAGTAACAGTTACATCTATGTACAAAAAGAATTAAATCTATGGATTCTATGAGAATGTTCATATGAAGTCGCGCGATACAATAATATTACAGTCAAATGTCACGTTTTAAGAGCAAGTTTAGTGGGCAGCTGTTAGTTTAATGATGCCACAAACAAATTACCTATATATTGTGGCTTCATCACGATCATTTCAGCTCATATGCAACCTGTTGCTGCTGGGCGCGAGCATCCTCCACAACGGGAGGGAAATTGACTTACCATACTACACTGATCAAAGGTTGGTATAGGGTTTTATTGCGAGGTTCTCTTATCTTGCACACATGTTATGGGCGTATGATATCCCTTAGTCGTCTTTTAAGACACCCACGAGCAAGATAGTGTGGGGTGTGAATTGCATTCTTACTCCGTCACTACACGGACTACGGTGGCTTGCGCACTCTCAATTGAAATAATGTATATAAAATATATAAACAAAATAACATCGTTATACTTCATATTAACATCCATTTAACAATACAATATTTTTTATATAAATGGACAACACCCGGCACAAACAAAATGAATCCTTGTATTATTATGGGGGACTTTACAAACATTCAATTTAACGTTCTCAAATCACACCCAGACAGATCAACAATTTATGACTCCCACAAAGTATTGTCCTACGTACCCACGCCACTGATACGTTAGGTCGTTATCTTCACCACTACACTACTATCTGTGCAGTTAATATATAATAATAACGACAAACCTTTTTCTGGCGTCCACTTTCTCTTCTAGTAGATATTTTAGCCGGCTTAGGGCCACTCTGTTGATCAATTGTAGGCGTTGTGTAACCACCTTCAAAAGAACTGCCCATAGGTGTAGTAGTATCGGCTTTTCTTTTAACGCCTTTTTTCACCTACATCATTATAACATAAACATGATTAGGGGTAATCTATAAAATTATTATTTTATACATAATGATAATTAATCGTAGTGAAAAAAGCAATAACAGTAATAAAAAGCAATAATTACCTTAGCTGGTTGTGTTTGCGATAACGTAACTGCTGGTATTGTCGTAACGGGAGTCGCAGCAGGTTGCGTCACGTGGAAACTAGACGGCTGTGTCGCAACCTGTAAAAAGCTTATCTTTACAATTTCGAAAGTATTATACAGCTTGAGGAGTGTTGGCAGGCTCGGGTTGAGAGCACTCAGCGCTCACCTACACTTTGGGTAAAGTTGTCATAGCCATCTGCGGCTAACAACTAAGTCACATGTAAAAAAAAAGTTGGCGGGAAAGTGTCATGTAGTGCTCTTGTATAATATTCAATACCCTTACGTTATTACATGTTATATTAAATAAATTTCATGAAATTTTATGTATTATAATGCGGAAGAAGTGCTAGGGTGTAGTGCATATAATGCTTTCGTTTTTGCTTGTGTGCCTTATGTTTTCAAACTTCATCAAAAACCTCTCAGGAGATACTATTAACCTTGCCTGCCTCTCCTCAACAGACGACAATTTGACATACTGACTAACAGTGACTAATTGAAGTGACAATTTATAAATAAAGACTTGGCTTGGAGATCTTATTAACTATATGATAAAACTCCTAAAAAGAAATGTAACTTGATAGTTTGTCTAATATTAAAAATAATAGGCTATTTGGTAAAACCTACTTATGGGCTGATCCAAAAGTTAATATATAGAAATCTAAAATGAAAAATAAATTCTTAGATCTCCATCGTAGTGTTACCTACCGCAAGAGAAGTCGCTCTTTATAACCTCATGCTATTTATGCAGTCAGTTTTATTAAAGCTAATATTAAAAGCAGCTTATATGGATGGCTATCTGCAATAAACTTTTATTATTATTATTATAACCTGCTGTGGCAGTCCAGTGTGTGTGGCAGGCGGTGTGACGGAGGGTGCAGTGATAGCGGGCGTAGTGGTGGTGTTTGTTGAGCCGACGATCACAGGATGCGGTGGAGGTGGAATCGCCTTGACAGTGGGCCGCGCAGGTGTTACCACCGGCGTCGGGACTGCACCACCACCGGTAGTATTACCGCCCACACTACCACCCGTGCCGCGCTTCTTCACAACACCCTTTCCACCTTTTGACGGCATTTCGATCTCTTTCTCTTCTTTGTCCATCTGTGCTATCTGCAAAAAAAAAAATATTTTCGCAATTGGGATGTTAACTACTTTTTTTTTTAATATCTTAATATATATAAATTACGCGTCACGTTGTTTGTCCGCGATGAACTCCTAAAGTACTTAACCGATTTTAATCAAATTTGCACAGCATGTGTAGTTGATGATGATGATCCAACTTAAAAGATAGAATAGCTTCTATCTCAATTTATAGTCAATTTATAGTATATTATAGTCAATATATATTATTTTATGGCAAATTATTTGTCTATTATTTGACAGTCACAATTATCTGTTATCTCCAAACGATTCTATCAGATGGCGGTATCTGTTGACTGGATTTAGTAAGTATTTAATAGATGGCGCTATGTTAAACATACAAACGTTTCATATAAGCTACAATTTATCAGCATAACCACCACGTGTTACTTAGGCTACCTTTGCCACAGCAACGCGTGGTCAGGTCTGCTAGTATACATATGAAATAGATTAAAAACTGTTTCAAACTGTGAAAATACCACAACGTTATCATGAGTTACGAGCATTTCAATTGTACACTATTTAACTTCTTCTTGGTAAACGATATATTTATTTTAATTCAATATACTTTATTTTACATGCTGACATGTTTTTTGTGTGATTGTTTAGCTGTTAGCCGCTGATGGCCGCGGACAACTTTACGCGGACTATGGGTGAGTGCTGAGGGCTCTCAACCCGATAATGCTGACCTAGAATGTTGGTACTTATTAATCACAATGCACCATATTGCGATTTTACAATTTGAACAGTGACGTCTAGTTACAACATCGAATCACATGTCCCTGTTATTGAATATTTGTATATTGCTTATACATCATTTTAATAATTAGAGAGTGTGATACCCACATCATCATCTCAGCTCATATATGTCCCACTGGTGGGATTCGAGCCTCCTCCATAATAAGAGGGAAATTGACCTACTATACCACGCTGGTCAGACGTGTTGGTATAGTGTTTTGTTCGAGTTTTCCTTCTCTTGCATAGATGTTATATGCGTTTTATATCCCTTAATCGCCTATCTTCTCTCTCCCCTATCTTGTCCGTGGGTGATCGTAAGAGATTACGATCACCCACGGACAAGATAGGGGGTGAATTGTATTCTTACTCCGACCACACAGAAATATACCCACAATGTGAAGTCAATGTCACTGCAATCTTCAGTGTTCTATTTGTTTAGGGCAGATTAGACCTAAACTAATAGAACACTGAATATAACAATAGACACAAAGACAGATAACCCTCCTAACAAGCTCATAAGCTTGTGGCTTTTAACTATGCATCTTTAAAATATTATTGCGCATTCTTCTTAAAATCACATGTACTATGAAAATATCAAGGAAACTCCCAATGTTTTTGATAATAGTCAGATATCCAATTATTTCCCAAATAGAAAAAAATAATTGTTAGTTTTCTAAGTTATATAGACAGAAAATAATAATTTTAACTTAAAGAGTACCCATACGTCAAATTAGTACGTAGTTATTTCCCAGTCATACAGGTACAAATAGTATGCAAAAATTATTCAACTGATGTATTAAGCCGACTTTTGACTATAGGTGTAATATATCACATCTTGAGCTATATATTACATCCCGTAATTGCTGTTCACACTGTACGATATGTATTTTAGTTCAGCTTCGATCACCATTCAAACTGAGGGCGACGCAGGTGGAGGCGCGGTGTCCGGGGACGTGAAGTAAAATATACTCCTTCAAAATATCGCTTATTTGGTGGAGAAATAGTTAGAGTTTGGGATGTAATATATATTATAGCACAGTGTGAACGGTCTCGTACAAAATGTATGACGAGCGATAAAATATTATATCTCAAGATGGATAAGATGTATTATTTTATATCCCATAGTCAAAAGCCGGCTTTATACCTCCTAACGGAAAATCAATTTTCCTAAAATAAATTAATAATATGACTTACTCATATTCAAAAGCCGAGAAGTTTTGAGAAATGTTAATTCTTTTTATGAAACAGTCTTTCAGTCACCTTGGATTAAATTAAAAAATAAAATAATAGTTATTACAATTAATACTCATCACCCAGTTGATTAGGATGTTTGCAACAACAGGACTTGATTAGCTATTTATTTTTTTACAAAGACTTCATTAAATAATTTGGGTTAACAGTGAGCGAAAAGTGGTGGCTAACTCAACTTTTATATATAAAAAAAACTATAATTTTGTAGCTTACCCGATTCAAAAACAATTTCTCTAGCGTCTGTGCCATAACCACCACATCTTCACCTGGTTTATTGTAGACATAACAGTTTGTGAACATGGTGTTAAAATCTTGTATGCATTCCTGAGCTGAATAGTAGTAATTGGATTCAAGTCGCTTTTTTATTGTGCCTAAATCCATAGGTTTCTTTATTATTTTATGGTAGTCCTGAAAATAATATTTACACATTTGAAAGTTCTCTATGGGTAATATTTATGACAATTGATTTTTACTTTAGAAAACAAATTTACCTTAAACTTCATATGTGAAAGTATAAAGGCACTCAGAATTGTAATATTACCTATTAAAATACCTTTAGGTTTTGCAGGATGCAAAGGTCACTTTACATAAGACACAAAAAATATACTTGCATATACTTACAGGAAGATTTAATTTTTTTGCATCTACGGGTTGGTGAAAAGGCCAGGCAAATTGGTGCTTCCATACAGCCTTCATTACATTTTTCTGTAGAAATTGCAGTTGATTCGTCACCCGCCCTTGGCGACGCGACGGCTCATCTGGAGGGGCGCCATTGACGGGCTCCGCCGTTGGCTAATGTTAAAAGGAATTAAAAATTTATTACATAAGTCAATTTAGTCCACTATAATCACTATATTAAGTTACAAATAATTTAATAACTCACAGTGCTGGTGGTCGCAAGAGGATCGACTGCCTGCTGCATTGTGCTGGAGTCAGCAATCTACCTGCCAAAGTGACACCACTACTGTATTACTTTATAAACAGATATAGATATCTTTTACAGAAGTGATTGAACTCTCACCTCAATAGTAACGAGAGGCTCATCCAATTTCTGACTAAGAGGCATCAGCTATATCCTCTTAAAACACTAAACCATTCTATCATAATATAAAAGTGTTGGTGCTTATGCACCTAGAAACAGGTCATCCTACACATACATATATCCTACCTGAAAATAAAGTTATTCCATTATTTAATAGCAATAATACTATGTTTTGAAATATATGCTTAAATAATAGTAAATGGTCATTGAATAACTTAAATTTTATGACTATAATACAATATATTAATACTGCAGTGGTCTAATTGGCAACCTGTCTATCTCATGCCCTGTTACAATTTGATTCTCAAGAATCATTAATGTAATAATATCCCTCCTAATGGATGGATTAGAATTAATATCCTATAAACGTCCAGTGTTAGATATAGGCTTCCCCACAGGAATATCAATCAGAACGGTCCAGTGCTACTTACATCCAAAGCCTTCCTGTGACATTTAAAATGTCACCACTCTGTCCAGTGGGGGGGTTGTCCTATGCTTTGTCGTCCATTTCGGGACACTACCTTTCGTCCCCAATAGTTGTAGGTTTGACGAGCACAGTGGCCTACTTGTTGCCACTTAAATATGCTAATTCTGTGGGCTATGTCAATTACACCTGTTCCTTAATTAATATCCATATTCCCGATTGTATGATATAGAGTAACACCAAGCATAGCTATGGAGAGTCATAGCACACTGAGTGACAATGCGTCTTGCTACAAGAGCGACATTTTAACTAACTATAATACAAATAATCAATTATATTCAACTATTTGCCAATATTGAATTACTTTCTGAATAAAAGTAGCACTTAACGAATTTAATTAATAATATAAAAATCAATTAATATTGAAAAGGCATTATACATACATACATATCATCACGCTATATCCCTTGCAGGGTAGGCAGAGAGAACAGAGTGTCAGAGAACTCTATCTCTGCATACTTCACTTGCTTCCTCAACATTCATAATTCTCTTCATACACGCTCGCCGGTTTCGGAGACTCTTGACTCCACCTTCCTTCAGTACATGACCGATCTGGTCTAGGTAGGTTAGTCTCGGTCTCCCTCGGTACCTACATCCTTCCACTTTCGCATTGTATATCTTCTTAACCAGACGTTCGTTCGGCATTCTTTCCACATGTCCGAACCATCGGAGCATTCCCTTTCGCATCTTTACACCAATACTCTCTTTCATACCTGCTCGCTCTCTTACGTCGTCGTTACGAATGCGGTCGGTCAGCCTAACCCCACAGATTTGCCGAAGAGATCGCATTTCGACCGCATTAATTTTACCTTCATACTCTTTTCTGCATACCCAACTCTCGCTTCCATACAGTAATGTTGGGACAAGCACTGCGTTATGTATTGCTACACGTGCCTTCTGGCTGAGGTGGTAGCTGCCGAGAAGTTGCCCCAACGCTCCGTTCACTCTATTTCCCGCATTCACTCTTCGCTCTATATCAGTGGTGTACCGTCCATCTCGGCTAAATCCACATCCAAGATATACAAATTCATCCACTTGCTCTAGTACATCATTACCTATTGTTACTCTTACATCTGTTCTGGCTTCATCTCTTTCAAAGACCATTATTTTGGTTTTGCTCACATTCACGCGTAGACCCCTTTTCTTAAGCATTATATGTAAATATAAAAGGATGCCATTTACATGATATTGTCTAGAAACTAAACTAACCAAAAAAATACTAATTATACCAATTTATTAGTTTGGGCCAACTGATGTTAGCCACTCGAGTTCCACCCTCTATAGTAACATGCATTTGATAAATCATATTTGAATTAAATATTATCTTTTTCATCTTGGCTTCTAAATGTGTGATTGTACAAATGTAGGTAATTTATTTGATAGGTATTATATATTTAATGTGATTTTTTTGTTAATCACATTGAGTACCTTGCATTGGGCAACAGGATAGGATAGTTTCAATATTATAAAGCACCAGAGGCTGTAATCAGTTTTGGAGTCTTCAGAGCCTGCAACAAATAATAACCAAACTAAGATCATAGAAATATTTAAAGATGTTTAAAAAAGTAAATTAGTTATAGACAATGACCACCTATTCATGCCATTACTAGTATAACGAACATATACTTGTTATTCCTTGGCAATCCACAATTACAAATACATCTAATGGAGACTTCTAGTTATATAATTTCATCCACAAGAGCAACATCTTATAATATATTTTTTACATTTGTCCAATATTACAATTGTAAATTCTCATTGGTCTCATTTAACTGTTCTTGCAGCAAATAGACAGCCTTATTTTTTAAAATTTTGGGTTTGTCTCCTATTTTCAACCGTTTACCTAAGTCAAATATACATAATGTCTAAAAATAGGAGTGTTCTCAAAAACCTGCCCAACTTTGTCATGAATGATTACTCAATCCAAATGATAATATTTTAATACAAAGTAATTGCATTGTAAATTTACTAGACTTAGGTTTCTACAAATAAAAATAATGTTATAGTAGGGAAAACTGAACATGACAGATAAATAATGAGGAAAAGATAATCTATATAGATGAGTTTTGTGAAAATAGAAATCTAAAAAGTAAAAACATAACAATGTACTATAATAATTGTAAACACAGTGGTGTTGTAAACAGAGTAAAAACTATTGACAGCAATTGAAAGTGGTTAAGATAGTTTGAGCTCACGCAAAGAATGGATGAAGCTTATGTGGATGAATTAAGTCAGGATTGTGGCAAGTGGAAAGCAATACCCCTTTGTGAAATAGCCTTGAGTTGCATACTAATATGTGCAGACATAAAAGCTTTATCACACTACTTTTATCCCACAAGCACAATCCATTACACTAGTAGAAAGTTGTCTTAGTAGGTAGTCATAGGTCAATAGTTATCTCCAGGAAAATATAAGAAAATTCTAAAGAACACCACATTGGTATATATGTATAATTTTAAATATATAAAATATACCCATACTATGTGAATCACATTTTTCTCTTTATTAACCCACCTACCAGAGAAGACTAACTGTGGTACCAATGGTCCAATTTTGTTCAAGCAGTGTATTTGAAGACCCACCCCTTGAACAGCTAACATAGTATAAGTTCATTCCCTAATGTCTCAGGTCCTACAGACCTACATCTACTATTTGCAGTCCACAAGAATCCCGATTATGTTGGAATAACATGATTGCCATACCCAATATCTACAGAAAGGATAGGCACGCTTTCATATAATATATTCAAATGTATATATGACTTTAGTCCTATGGGTTTAAGCATAAGGTATAAATGCTGAAAATACATGAATAGAAAAAATAGTAGCAAACTACTTTCCCTTTTTTAGTTCGGAGTTTCAATAAATTATCATTTATATTACATATTTCAATATATATTATTGTAATGATCGCATCAATTATATTAGTTGAACAAATTATAGGCATAACTGTTAAGTTATATTTGTATTCCTAATATTTTGGATGTGTCTAATATTTTGAATGCCTAAAATTGTGCTTAGATAGTTTATATATGCATGCGTCTTGGGGAGGTCCTAATATCTTGTAAATATGCATGTACGTCTTTGGGAGGTCTTAATAAAATCTCGTAAATGTCAATATTTATAAATTATATACATAATTTCCATTAAACATTTCACTATCTCGGTGTGGCTGTGTTTTAGCTGCAAGCACAATATAACTACAATATAACTATCACCAGTGACCAGTCTATTTTATCCTTAATTGCCTTCTATGATTTGAATCTGATCATTTAAGTCACATTATACATGTAATATAATGTACGACTTTGTGAGTGGTGTGTTTATTAAATCTTTATTCTAAATATGCTCACCAAATATAACCAGAATTTAAAAACAAAATAGTGTGTCATAATAATAATATGTTTTTTACTCTCATTTTCCTCCATTAACCATTTTTATTCTTATACTTATTATCGACAAGCATAAATGCTTAAAGATCTGAATGTAATGATGATCTACCATTAGGCAAATGTTACTTCACAGCTATTAAACTATTTTCATATAGTGCAGAATGCATAGCATGTAATTTTTTTTCCAATACTACAATTCCCTAGGCAAGGTTATCCATAACAGGCAACCAATAGATGTAAGCAGATAACAAGACAAGGAAATCTCAAAAAAAAAACCTTATACCAACCTATCTAATCAGTATAATGTAAGAAACCAATTACCCTTCAATTTTGTTTAATTTTAATGTTATCATAGTGGTTCATAATATTGAAACTGGATACCTATTGTATGTACATAATCTGGAAAAAGTTAGTCTCATTTATGTACACATTATTTCTTTACAAACTGTCCTCACACAAGGCCAAATTTTATATACCTTTCCTTTATATAAAGGTCTGTAAGATTATAGGTGAGCCCAAGAATGCCATGTCTACTACAACAACAGTATGCTTTACTAAATACCTATATCTGAATATAATAAATCTGAATATACTTTAAATGTAGAGATCTTATAAATTGATTGCTTACAAAGCATTTAAAAGGTATTTCACATATAATTTCACCTATGTAACATTTAAACGGGGTAAGAATATAATGTATCTTCAACACAAAACTACTATATCCCATGGGAATGGAAAACAAGCTAATGGATTATCAGGAAAATGGACAGCAGCAGTCTCCTAAGAAACTTATAACACTAACCATAATCACTAACTCATCTGTCAAGTGTGACAATTACGGCATTCTAACTCCTTAGGACCAACTGAATTCATTTCTTTTTGACTCAAATTATTATTCCTTACAATAATTTGTCAGGAAGAACCTGTATGTTCTTTAGAAAATATACAATTATATGTGTTTAAAATATATCACATTGTTTGTCAAATTTGTTTTGAGGCAGTTGATTTGAGAATAGTAAGGTTATGTCTGTTTATATTGTATATAATGAATTTTTATTGTACCTATGATATGTTGATAGGTTATGTATAGACGGGGTACTGGTGATAATCGGATGTAACCTAATTTATTCTAATGTCAATATTTACCATCTCATTTCAAATTATGAATGTGACATACATGCATACAAAAGTCTGAGGCTTATTTTTGACATGCCTTAGATGGAAGTTCATAACAAAAGTGGCAAAAATAATAAAGGAGAGAAAATGTAAATTGCACAATGAGTCATAATCAATTTACATGGCAGCATGACGCCCAAGACAATGCATAACTGATCTAGAATATTCTTTAGGCTTTATATTTCAATAATCTAAAGGTATCAGGTAAAGAGGCAAATACTTTAATAAAAACTAACAAATTTATCACGAACGTACGTATATTTAGAAATATAGATAAAAATCACTTCAAACGTACAGCTTTGTGACTTAAAACTATTTTATTCCCTATGAATATGAACAGCGTATACTTATTCCAAGAAGGTACCACTTAACTACAAAACAATTTCTAAACAATCACCTATTAATCATTCAATTTTATATACAAAGTAAATGTAATTTATGATGCGATCTCATCAAAATTATAACAATGCTAGTGACTAGAAATGGGAGAAAATAGCCATAAAGAGGCCATGAACAAAAAAGTCGAAATTTTGCTCAATACAAGCAACATGCACCTAATACTGTAACATAATAGGCAGTCCTATATAAACAGCAAAAAAATAATACGAAAATTACATTAAATTGATACCAGTAAAGCTAAAAATTATGGAAAAAGACTTACGAAGAAATATTAACGCCAATATGGCGGATGAACTAAAAATACGATGTTAGAGTAACTCTTCTTCAAATGCAAAATGTACCGATTTGGTCCAGGGTTATAGTCACTCCACACATTAAACTAAACCATAATTATTTAATATTGTTATAAATTAATAGTCTTATTAAAACTAAAATCACTGAAACCTAAATACATTAAAGAGTAGCACAACACGACTTCCGAAGACACAACGAACTTCAGACATGGCGGCCAAACAAGACCTAGATGGATGAGCGTCTGTAGCCATAGTTAAATTTTCATTTAACACTGGAAAAGAAAATTCTAAAAATCAACATAAGAAAATAAAGAAAATGTGTATATTTTAATTTTTCATACAGAGAATTTGAAGGATTTCATATAAATCATTGGATTGACTACGATAGAGCTGCAGTGAAATTCTTTAGAATTATTTCGATTTTATAAAGCTTCGGTCATGGATGCAGTGATACATCGGAAAAATATCTATTGCCATGTCAAAACATGAAAGTTGCCGTATTTAGGGTAAAAATACTGTCCTACGTAGTATCTTCATATTATTGTTTCATTTTACTAAAAAATAGTTTTGTGCATGATATAATAAACGATGAAAAGTAATTTAATTTGTAAGATTTTAATATGTCTCCTTCAACCTAACAATTTTATTTATAACTAACCGACAATATATAAAAGAGTTAATTTAGTAAATATTTTAATTTATTCTCTGTAATGCCTTCAATAAGGTTTATTCTCTGTAATCCCTTTAATGAACTATAGGTTGGTCGATAGTGTCAATTATTTTTACAAGCTTTTATTTAATTTGCAATGTATTATGTATGCCTGTTCGGATGAAATCTGATGATTGAGCTGCAATTCTGTGTATACTTTCAGTTTGGATGATAATGTACATGTGTATACAGATGTGTAATATTATTCAAATCCAACATGGTGAAACACCCAAGATGGCGGACTAATCATTTTTTAATCGTGATGCATTCCTACAATACGGGTATCAAATTAAAGGAACAATAAATGACAAGTAAAACGAGTTTTTGGCGGGAATCTAAAACGTCATGTGGTGCTCTTGTATTATATTCGATATCTTAGTGTTTTAACGTGTTATATTAGATAATTTTGATGGCATTTTATGTAATGTGATGTGACGAAACTGCTGAGATGTAGTGAATGTCATATAAAAGAGCTTTACAACGTTTTCGTTTTTCATCAAAATTCTCACAAGATACCATTAACCGTGTGGCATAGTACTGTTGATGGCGACAATTTGACTTACTGACGGACAATGACTAATCTGAAGACACTAAAAACTTGAAGATAATTATAACTCGACACTGGCAACAATGGCTCATTTAAGTAGCTGATTGCCAATACATAAAAATAAGAAGAAGAAGAAAGTAAAACGGCTTTATAAAAAACAAGTTTTTTGTTTAAATACGCTAAAAGAAAAAAATAAACTTTTTACTATCGAATTATAATGGTTGCTTTCCATTTACAACACAGAGGGACTCTGCCAGTGTTGCATAAAAATCGATAGTTTGACTATCGATAGTTAACCTCAAAAAGTATTCATAATATCGATAGTACTATCGATAGTATCGTCACATATCAATACAATCGAGACTATCGATAGTATCGATAGCTCTCCACGAGCAATACTATTAATAACAGCGATACTATCGATAGTGATTCATTCGATAGTATCGTTAATACCATTAGTTCTAACCTAAAACTATCAATACTATCGATAGTATCGACTATTTCGGGCTATCGCTTGCCAGAAAATTTTCAATAGTATTGCTTAAAAATATAAATAACGTAGTTGTGTCCCTGTTGCTTGTTTTCAGTGAATTTTGTGGTGACTTTTCTAGCAGTAACGTGCATTTGCGTTCTTACTTTGAAGCCCAAGTTAGCTAATAATGGTTAAAATCAATAGCCATTGAAAGTTGAGTGAAATTATAATGCTCCGAGACTTCTGGACAATTGGGTCAGAATGTGAGTGTGAATGAATGTAAGTGGCACCTTGTACTTGTACCACACTGTTGACAGTTTTCTGTCTACAGCCGCGGTCCGGTGCGTCCGGGGTAGTACCACACTCTCGCAGAAGATCGACGTCTGAGTAATGGCAATGTGCTATTGCGCTTCGTTCGGTGAGCGAGAAAGCCGGCAGCCCAACAAAAGGGTGGGTTTGGGGATTTTGTTAGTAGGCAGCGGCCTAAGCTATAACCCTTGGTATTGCCAAGCTCCATGGGCGGCAGTGACACTTACCATCAGGTGTGCTGCTTACTTGTTCGCCACATATATATACCAATGAATGTAATATAACACTGTGTGATAGTGATAAACACACTAGAAAAATGAAATAATCCAAGAATGTGACATAATACTTCCACATTCCCACCGAAACTCAAGAAATATTGACAGCAGTAAGTATTGCTATTATAATTGTTTCACTTTGTTAGTATCACAAATATAAAGTTATTCACCTGACTAAAATTTGTTCTACTCTATGATGATGCAAATTTAAACAAATTTCTTTAATAATAATGTCAGTACTTGGCTTACTACATAACTTTAGACAACAATACTATCGAATAGTTGCTTGCTATCGAAAGTCTAAAATAGTCGATACTATCGATAGTTTTAAGTTAAAAATAAAGGTATTAGCGATACTATCGATAGTATTGATACTATCGAATGAATCACTATCGATAGTATCGTTGTTATTGATAGTATTGCTCGTTGAGAGCTATCGATACTATCGATAGTATTAACGTATTACAATAGAATCGATATACTATTGATACTATTGCTTATACGTAAACTATCGATAGATAATTGATTGTCTATCGATTGTAGACTATCGATATGCAACACTAGACTCTGCGGTACATTGTGAAACACTGCCAATCACTGTGTAAAAGTTTAAATTTTCATTTCATTTAAACTTTTACACAGTGTATGGCAGTCTTTCACAATGTACCGCAGAGTCCCTCTGTGTTAACTAAATGGAAAGCAACCATTGTTATCACAAAATTTATATGATATAAAAGCTTTACACGAGATTGAAGCATTCGTATTTATTGGGTTTGAAAATTTGAATAGTCAAAATCATTCATATCAAACTAAATACAATTATCTTACTTAACACAAGTTATTTCATTTATTTGTTTATCTTCACAAGTAAATCTCGAGAGAAGCTTTTATATAATATAAATTATGTATTATATTTTTAGCATATTTAAATAAAATCATTTTTACATACATACATACCATCACGCAATGTCCTTTGCAGGGTAGGCAGAGAGATCATCATTATCATTTTTACTTTCTATTAATTATATTTTCTAGTGATAAAATTTAAAAAAAAAAATTTAAGTGTAAAAATAATTGAAATTGTACTAAACATATATTTTTCTGAAATTTTTAGCAATAAATTACATGGGACTTTTGGCGGGAATCTAAAACGTCATGTTGTGCTCTTGTATTATATTCGATATCTTAGTGTTTTAACGTGTTATATTAGATAATTTTTATGGTGTTTTATGTAATATGATGTGACAGAACAGCTGGGATGTAGTGAATATCATATAAAAGTGCTTTACAACGTTTTCGTTTTCCATCAAAATTCCTACAACATACCATTAACAGTGTCACCATAGCAGTGTTGATGGCGACAATTCGACTGACTGACAGACAATGACTAACTTGAAGAGATTAAGAACGTGAAGATAATTATAACTCGACACTGGCAAAAATGGCTCGTATAAGTAGCTGATTGCCAATACATAAAAAGAAGAAGAAGCTGCAACTTAACTTTGACATTGGCTTAAGTATAAACAGAGCCACAACAAAAAAAAAAAAAAAAAAAATTACATTAGGCTACAGCTTTTTATTAAAATATGATTGATAAGCCACATATCAAAATAACAACAAAATAGTAGGTACGATAAGAATGTCGTTGGGTAGCCATTCCTAATCTAATGGAATAGTGTCTAATGTCAAAGAATAATTGGAACGAAGTTCCTTATCGCGCGTTGTGAAAGGGGGCTAGACGGAAAAAATTCTTACGAAAAGTTGTCACGACACTTTTTGCTATAGTAAGCTATTGTAAGCTGTGCGGCGTCGCTCGTCGGTTCTCTTATAGAAAGCAAGCCAGATATTTTCATTTCTATTTCGCATTGAACAGTGTGGTGTCGCGACGATTTTTTTTATAGATAGAGTGATTCAAAAGGAAGGTTTATATGTATAATATATGCATAATGTACTAGAGAAACACTGATAATTTTAGAGGTTTCTAATGTGATGTCGTAAATAAACACATTATTTTGCGCTTACATTGCAAACGCTGGCTGAACCCTACGAAATAGATCAAAATAAAGTACTACAGTATTATACAGCTTAAAAAGGCCTACAAAAAAGTCCGCGATGGTATATATCTATCTCTTAAGGATAACATACTATATCCATTTTAATACTTTAAAAAATCTTCTATTATAAAACGGTAATTGAAAAGCTATTTACACAAATACTGTATTAATCCTTATCATTTTAAATACATTAGTTGGCTTGAGCATTTCATGAAGATAATTTTTCTCCTTCAGACCATGCAAATTAAATCAATACCTTAAGAGATATAGCAAAATCAAAATAATGCGCAACGAAATTAATTTCGCCCGTGACCGGGCCGCGTGGCCGGCTCGCGTTCGAGCTCGGGGCCGAAAAGTTTTGGTAGTCTAGTGGAATTGTATATCCTATTATTAATATTATAAACGTGAAAGTTTGTAATAATGTATGGATGTGAACATGTTTGTTGCTCTTTCACGTAAAAACTACTGAATGGATTTTGATGAAATTTATAGTAATATAGCTTGCACATCAGAATAACACATAGGCTATAATTTATAAAGATATTATGCAAATTGGCTAAAATATAACGATAAAAATCGCTTAAGGCAGAAAAAAAATATATAATTAAAATAGAACTTCGTTCCATCCGGGTGTCCCTTGACACCTCCGGTTTTTTTTTAACTATATTCGTTATTACGATATACAGTTCATTATCTATCGTTTAAAGAATAATCAAAGTTTACCACTGATTCGTTTTAGCAGCATGGTAATTTACATAAAGTAAAATAATAGAGTGACTACTGACACTGTCGTATAGAGTACTTTTACGTTCGATACCGCTACTTTAAAACTCTATAGCTGTATTCGATACTTTTTCAATGTGTATTTTTAACAAGTATTATAACCAAATAAATTTAAGAAATTACCTAATTAATTTGGCTATTTTCTTTATTGAAAAATAATCTAAAATAAAATAATCAAAACCCAATCTTTTCAACTTTTACAATTTACTTTTACAAGTTTAGTTACCTCAGTTTTAGTTGATATAATTTTCTCTTTGGGTTACCTTTTACATGAAAATAATGCCTTTGACTCTGTTGAAGCTTGGGCTGTGCTGCAGTCCCTTTAGTGGTTTCAATTTGATCACCGATACATCGAAATGCTACTATGAATAGATACGCTACTATATAGGTCCGAGATATGAATATAAAAACAATCCAGTTCCAGAAAAATGTGGGACATAGAGATACTATGTCTCCTAAATATCACCACTGCGCTGGAAGATGTCTTCAAGCTCAAGGACTGAACTCGACATCAATATCAACGGCTAATACATCACTCACTTTCAATTTGTAGATGATATCGTCGTCATGGCAGAATTCCTGGATGACCTTGGTATCATGCTCAACGCCTTCGGCTAAGTTTCCTAACTAGTGGAATTTTGTACCAGTCCTGGTTGGGAATGCGATTCTCGAAGTTCTCAATCACTATGTTTACCTAGAAGAAACAGTTCAATTAGGTAGATCCAATTTCGAAAAAGAGATCGACAACGAATTCAATTCAGCTAGGTAGCGTTCGGGAAACTTAGGACGATCTTCTCGTCAATCGTCAGTCATTTTAAATCATTATTGATATTTAACGGTGACGATAAATACGACTCACCACTAGATATGTTATGCTAAGAAATAGTGCATTTCAGCCTTGATGATTCCAATAGTCAAAACAACTAAAATTATGTTAGTTATGATCTTATGATGGTTTTTCTTTACCATATATTGGGTTTATCTAACACTATCGATCAACAGGGGCGGCTTTACCTATAGTGCAGAGGGTGCGGTGCACCCGGGCATCGGGTGTTAGGGGCATCGAGAGCCGCTCGGGACACATAGAGCCTCCACTGTAACGTGTTGTGCGGTGCTTTCACCCCGTGCGGAGGCACCTTACGCAGCGAGTGTCTAACTATTTATAAACGTAGTGGGTGCATTATTTGACAAGTTTGGGTACCTACCCACACAGTTCACTACAGTGAACATGGCAACAAAGCAACCTTGCTTTGTTGCCACGTTCACTGTAACTTCATAATCCAATCCGATCGCGTTTACTTGGTTTCGTGTCAAAACAACAAGACTAAGCATGATAACGCATTCCAGCGAGGTTCGGAGTTTAATCGAACGTCTTGTTAGTATCAACCTATTCCATTTCGTTCACGCAATCTGATACAAGAGGGCGCCAGGTTATTGATTACATCCGGGTGCTACATGTGTTAGAGCCGCCCCTGTCCATCAATATATAGTTTTACTAAATATAGTGTTTTAATATGTGATATCTAATATCGATATATAAGAGCGATATTACCCACTCCTAAACCTATTATAATCATTAGTCATTAGTACCTAACGTGCAGGGTCGGCTCTAGCACATGTAGCGCCCGGGTGCAATCAATCTCCTGGCGCCCTCTTGTATCAAAATGCGTGAGCAAAATGGAATAGGTTGATAGTTACAACACGTTCGCAGCGCCCCCTAACACTCGGCGCCCGGTTGCACCGCACCCTCTGCACTATAGGTAAAGCCGGCCCTGCTAACGTGTTCACCGCGCATCACAACCACGAAGTATAGATACAAGGAGTCCGAACGGTATAGGCTTTTCCATAGTAATCATGGACCCAAATTTTAGTTCTCTTTTCTGCAACTGGCTGCGCTAGGATTAGGATGTACCCATGCTATTATTATTATTACACGTAAACACGCGTTGGCTCGCGAATGTTAAATTTGACGGCACTCGCGCTTATCATACGTGCTAACGTGCTAAGCGGAGACATGTTAACAAAGTATTCACTAATCGCACCACCTAGCACAATCTTGGTTTAACAGACGTATAAAAAGTAAAGTAAACTAGCGAGCTCCGTTCGGCAGTCTAGGCCGTGCACGGTGCACATAGTTGTCGTATATCGCATACTAACTTTCTAACGTCAACCATGTGGGCCTCTCTCATGCTGTCATTCGTGTGAGAGGGTGGTGTCATGGTTGCTCCGCTTGGCAGGTGGGCTGGTGGTAGCGGTAGATGTTGTACGTTTCCCGGGGAAGAGCTGTTGCTCGTTCTCTTGGTGAACCCTTTGGCGATTTGGCTGAGGAATCCACAGACAGGTAAAGGGGTGGCACCGGTTATAATCTTGTTTCGTGGTTGCACGGGAAGAACTATCCTGTGTCATCCACCCGTACCATATAATTGTTTGTACAAAGACGATCGCTTGGGTCTGCTTTGTGAGATCACTTAAGATGTAAGCTGTGATTGGTATATAGGTGTGAAGTTAATCGTGATTACTTGCAGTACGGTCGTTTGCAACTTTATATCCACATTTATATTCCTCATGACCAGTGATCGGAGTAGGTATATTGAATTAGGGTCAATAATCTGAAACGTATATATTAATATGGGTATTCCTCCGGAATATTATTTTTTTCCGGAATTTTACAATGTAACCATATGACCAATAGTATCTTCTTAATCATTTATCGCCATCCCGCTGCAAATTAGTTTTTTTGGGGTTCCGTACCCAAAGGTTGAAAACGGGACCCTCTTGCTAAGACTCCGCTGCATGTCTGTCACTCACTGAGCTTTTTCTTTCGAACATTAGCAGGTGCATAATTCTATTTTTCAAAAAGAGTTTATAACTATGGTCGATATAAGAACATACAATAAAAATCAAAAAGTTAAAAATTACCGATTCCATACAAGAAACATTTTTTGCATATTTGTTTGTTTTAGCTCTATCATAAAAACGGTAACAGATAGAAGCTTTAAACTTGGTATGATTTTAGTATATACCGAGTAAAACAAATACTCAAACTAGTATAAACGTGAATTGGGCTCAAAATATTTCACTCACAAAAGACGCGGTTAAATTTCTGCCTTACTCTTAATCTGTGCCCTCAACATGACTCAGTGACCAATCAGAACACAGGATTGTAGATAGTGCATAAACCAGTTACGAAAACAATGCATACGGCGACGCGGGGGGTAGCTCCGCAGGTAGCTAACTCACTCGTTTACTTCGATTCGTAGAGTGCACGTCTTTGTTATTGTGTTGTAAAAACGTTACTTGACCCTGGCTTGTGTACTGATTCCTGGATTCTGCTCTAAACGACGATTTGGCTGGACTACACGGATTCTAGATACTGCTCTAAGCGACGATTTGGCTGGACTATACGGAGTTGCATCTTTCACTCTTGATTTGAATGTATTCCACCAATCTTTTTTAGGTTCTGGTAAGTCATTTTTCATTTACTAGTATATAGTCTTACGTTTGCTTGCTTGTGCCCTTTTTCAATTGAGTGACGTTACATTAAAAAAGTAAAACAACTATTAACGTACATGTCAGTTTTGTAATGTTCACGTCATGAAGTTTTTGTTTTAGGTCAAATACGAGGTTACATCGCTTCAACATAGCAAACGTCAAGGCTGAGACGATAGAAAAATGGATATCCGATCATCCTGAGTTAATTTATGATCACGCTAGTGGTACAATGTACTGCACAAAGTGTGAGAGCCATTTGATAGTTCGAAATAAAGGCAACGTGAAAAAACATATTGAAGGCGCTGTGAACCAGGGAACGTATAAGCAGCCGCAGGAGGAGTTTTACTTCGATCTTATCAAATTTTTGATTTTGTACAATATTCCATGGTCTCAGATGAGAAATACTGCTTTTCAAGATTTTTTTCAGAAATATATGTGTAGTACCTGTTGTTGTGCGTGTGCTAATCGTAAACTACCCGATGAATCACAGTTAAGGAAAGTTTATTTGGATAAATTTTACAAGAATAACCTAGATTCCATTCGACGAAGTAATACAAATGAGAATATTTGGATTTCGTTAGATGAAACGACAGACTTTTTAGGTCGATATGTAGTGAATTTTCTAATAAAACCATTAGATCCCATTAATTTCAATCGACCTTATTTGATAGCGTGTAAGGTGCTAACTGTGATTAATGGACAAACAATTACGCAATTCGTAATAGAGTGCTTAGAAAATTTATGGGAAAATTCATTCGAAACTAGAGCTAGCAACGTTCTTGTGCTCTGCACTGATGCCGTAGCGTACATGTTATCTGCAGGACGAAATTTAAAAAGTTATTTGCCAGAAATGAAGCATGTCACATGTTTGGCGCACGCTTTGCACCGTGTATCGGAACAAATTAGATCAGAATATAACGATATTGACATCATAATTGCTAAAGTAAAAAAATATTTTTTGAAAGCACCAAGCAGAGTTAAAATTTTAAAAGAAAAATACCCAGATTTGCCGCTGCCTCCTCAACCAATCGTTACCAGGTGGGGTACTAGGTTAGAGGCAGCATCCTACTACGCTCAAAAATTCGAGAAAATTAAAGATGTTTTATCTTGTTTGAACAGCTCTGATGCTGTTTCTATTCGAAACGCGAAAAATATTTTTGAAAAAGAAAATTAAAAAAATGATTTAAATTACATAAAAGACAATTACTGTATAATACAACATTCTTTAAAAGCATTGCAAAAAACACAATTTATCACTGGCGGAGTCACTTTTGCATTTTGACCAAGTTAGAGCTGCTATTAACGAGTGCAATTCCGAAAATATAAAAAATAAAATAGAATTTGTTATGGAGCGTAACCCAGATTTAGACACACTTAGAGAATATAGTGAGGCAATTGAAAAAAATGAAGCAAGTAATTTAATACCGTTTTTTAAATTTGCGCCTTTAACATCTTGTGATGTGGAACGGTCATTTTCTACCCATAAATGGATTTTAGAAGTGAAAAGAAATAGATTGAAACCATAAAACATAAAAAAACTTATGACTATTTATTTTAATTGTGGAGGTCAAAATTACACAGATGTAGAAACTGAAATGCATGTACATTAAAATATGTTTATATTGTATGTAAATTGAATGTAAATAATTTTGTGTTAACAATAAACGATATTTATTTAAATCTATATTGTTATTTTTTTATACCTATACAGTCTAAATGGGCATTACAGTAGGGATATCAGGTAGCACCAAATACTTACAAAGACAAAACAAATAAGTCCAAAGTCGATGGGTTTATAGTATTTAGTTAAGGTGGTACCAGGTGGTAGGTTCCTGTACTGGGCCGTCTAGGTGGGTACACATGTTACGTTGGATTGGATTGCATAATCATGTCATTAGAACCGATAGGATAGGACTCATGTACTATCGGTCAGCGGAACTAGATAGGTCCGCGAACATGTTTCCTGGATATAGTTCCGACAGAAAAAGGAATCGTTCCATGTCCGATCCGCTCTAGGACACGATTTGCACACGACTACTCCTGTGTATCTATCAAAGAGTAAAGTTATGAAACTGAAAAAGAGTGGCAACTCCATGATAAAATATGCATGTATGGAAGGTGCTGCTACCCAGAGTTTACGCGGTGAACTAAAGTTGAAGTGATATACAGAGTGGAGATGTCAATACGACAATAAATGAAAACACCGTCAATACTAGTGTATAGGAGTATTTTGAAACTATCAAAAAAGTGCTCACATGGAAATTTAAAAAACATTTTTTTCAAACAAACTTTTTATCATAAATATTGAAACAAAATAGAACACGTTTGTAAATATTAGTTCACTAACCTGTAGACAACGTGCAAGCGGCGAGCGACGTCGTGTCATATTTTACGACTTCGGAACGTAGTTAAATAAAATACCTACACCTAAGGTTTTGGACGGTATTCATTCTCACTTGATTATTTTATTAAATTTATAATCACGATAACTTTAATAATTCACTTGGTCCTTAAACTTTTAAATTTTCGATATGTGCGCCATGGACCCGATCGCACAAATTATATCGTCTTAAAATATTATTCCGAACTCTTGTTAACAGGTCGCCATTGACGGCGATGTATTTTAACTTGTCGAAAGATCGTACAATTCTATTTTTTAAGTCCTCCACATTATCAACGTCTGTTAAATAAACATCATCTTTCACATAACCCCACAAGAAAAAGTCCAATGGTGTGAGATCTGGTGACCGCGCTGGCCACCGTGTTGGCCCATACCGACCAATCCACTGATGTCCGAAAATTCCAGACAAACACTCTCTGGCAGCAACCACGGAATGTGCAGGCGCACCGTCTAGTTGGTACCACATCTGTCTACGCACGTCTAGAAAAAGGTCGTCCATATACTCAGTAACAGGCCCGTTAATTAATTCTAGAAACTTTGCCGCATTTAAATTTCCATCAATAAAAATTGGTCCAATTATAGTATCCCTGTGTATACCAGCCCACACATTGACGGCAAACCTGTATTGGTGCGAACGCTCTCGTGTTAGATGTGGATTTTGGTGACTCCAGTACCGGAGATTTTGGCGGTTCCATAATCCGTTCCTTGTAAATGTACTTTCATCACTCCACATTACATTGTATAAGAAATCGGGGTTTTCGAAATTTTTTCGTAACATCCAATGGCAGAAGGCTTCTCTGGCCGGCATGTCTCTTGGTTGTCAACGCCTGTACTTTCTTGTATTTAAAAGGCCTCTGTTTATCGCGTTTTAAAACTTTGTAAATAGTTTTATGGTTTACACGAAAATGACGAGCCGCTCTACGCAGACTAGATGTTGGGTGGCGAGCAAAATAATTCAAAATTTGTTCATCTAGGGTGGCTCTTACATGCGAAGGAGCACTATCCATATGAGTGAGTAAGGATTGATTATCCCGTAACCTCTGGACAGCTTGTACAATAGTCCGGTCATTGGTAGGACAAACACGTGTGTTTCCATACCTCTCTCGGTACGTACGTATGGTTAAAGCTGCATTTCCGTGACATTCTCCATAAATTAAAATCATATCTGTATACTCCGAAGCTGTGTAATTATAACGAGGCATTGTAAATGAGAAAAATTACTATTCTAACACAAAGTAAGCGTCTAATTTAGCACAATTCACTTAAAAAATTACAGTTACCTACTCAGATAGTACATGTTCACTAGAAAAAAAAACTTCCTATGTCGCACAACACACTTTTAAACGTCATAAACAAAAGTAGTTGACTAGGTAAGCAGCCACAGAACAATATACTCAAGATAGGCAGCAGTCACAATTTGCAAATCATCAATACCGCATGCGACGCGACGTTCACGTCACAGGATCACGATGCCACACTGACCTACAGACCTATTAGGTATAATACTTTTGAACAATAAAGCGAAACAAAAAAAAATTGTCCCTTTCGCACATTTAGTTGACCTTGATGAAACCGGGATCATCTTTCATTATGCCGCATTAGGTAGTTTCAAATTTCTTATTTAAGTCTGATGACACGGTTTATATGGATCTTGAGACTCAGGAATAAGGTATAATATGGTATATATGGTATTGATTTGTATTGCGTTTGGCGAAGACTTGAAGTGGTAACATGGCGATATGTAGGTACTACCTTCATATTAATTGATACCAATGCAGCCCGGGAGGTCATTGATCTCGTAGTGATAGGCATATAATTTTAATTTTTTATACAGAGTGGGGTAAATGTTAATAATACAAAGTAATGTGCTGTAGCTAAACTATACGACATATTATATTCAAAGTTTGTATACCGGCTGGGCAAGTCATCAGATACACTAAATTAAAATTATTGTCGTATGGTCGTCTCCACCTTGTATATATATACATATCTACATGTTTATGTGTAATTATATAGAATTTTCTTTTACTATAAAAGCTACCCTGAAATATAAAAAAACATATC
Organism: Lymantria monacha; assembly: GCA_905163515.2. Lineage (NCBI taxonomy): Eukaryota > Metazoa > Arthropoda > Insecta > Lepidoptera > Erebidae > Lymantria > Lymantria monacha. The sequence goes on from LR991082.1 coordinate 25,485,986, forward strand.
AGCTGATTACGAAGCAATAATAATATCAGCTTAACAATGAAAATTGAGATAATTTTCAGAAAGTACATCAATAACCGTAAATAGATTGATGACAATAAGTACCTACGCTAGGAACAAAAAATAACAATTCTCAGTTGTCAAACGTTTGACATACAGGACGAAATGGCAGCAGTTAAGTTTGTACAAACAATCTGTAGGCGGCGCGACGGTCAGTAAAAATAAGTAATGTTTTAAGTGTGCCCCCCCAGGTATCTATACTTCGTGAACAACAAAGACCCTTGGTTGTCATATTGTTATAATTATGAAACGTTGTTTATTTTTAATATTTTATGGCTAAATTTCTATTTTCTAAATTATAGTTTCATTGAAAGTCGTTATTACCACTCAACCGGTCGCCTTTAACAGCGAGTTACTGGTATATGGTGATAAATTTGGTGAAAAACAAAAATATGTAAAGCACTGTTATATTATATTTAATACTCCTTAGCGCTTCCTCTACATCACATGACATAAAAAAGGACATGAAAGTTATTTAATATAATATAAAACCATCACATGTATGACGCTTTAATTTTCCCGCCAAAATTCTTGTAAGGGTATTTTGAGCGCTGTAAGTATATTGTAGTCTGTAGAACTAGTACGTAGGCAGTGTATTACTAAATTATTTACTCTGTCTAAAATATTTTAAAATCTGTGCTCTGTGGGTCAATGTATAAGTACTATGTCAGACGTCTGACGATTTATTTTTCAAAATATATTGGAGATCTGGAGATAGAGATGTGATTTACATTGATTTCTCGTCCAACTTAACAATATTTCAACTTTTCATCGAACCCACTTGTTGAATAAGCTTCCTGATTAGTGCCACGTTATATATTAGCTTGTAAGTGACCGTGATAATTATATAAATGTTACTACTACTTTAGTGCCTTGCAAAATATCTGGTATACTTTTTATTCATCTTACGTTATTTAACATAAGTAAATCTATTAATTACTAGAAATAATAATTATTTAAATTTTCAATATAGACTTAAACATTACATCTCTTTCCATGTACACGTAATCACTCTTAGAACTATTACATTATATATATATATATATAATGTGTGTGTGTTCCCTTGTGATAAAATATTATATTATGTCTCTTTGCTAAGATTTTATCAATGAAGTGAAATTAATAAAAGTGGAAGTGAAAAAAGACATTTTGAGTGCCAAAATAACCAGTTTGGATAATATTTTATTTATCGAAACTTTCACTTTTGTTGGTCTGTAAAAAACATTCACTAAGTGTAACCTGATTTTACAAGGTTAATGTTATATATACAGACAATTCCCCTTTTGGAGTACTACTGACATGGTTCCCATGTATATTTTTTGTTGTATTTATTTCACAATCTATAAGTATAATTATTATCATATTTAATTGGTTGGAAACTATTATTGCCCCTACAAATGTACACAAATTACTTTATGTTTACATGATATGTTATCTTAATATTATTTTAGATAAGTAAGTGTTTATTGACTGTTTCTTGTTTGCTACATATTGTACTGTCTATTGTATCACTAAAGTATTAGTATCTATAACTATATATAATAATAACTTTAATTGCATGTGGAGATATAGTAAGAAAACAATTCACCTTTCCCATTATTGCTCATGGGTGTTGTAAAAGATGACTAAAGGATATACTATGCAGATAACATCTATGCATCATCATTCTCCTACTCTCATCCCAATTAGTTGGGGTCGATACAATATGTACTCGTTTTTCATAGTACATGTTGTAAAAGTTAATGGCAATAGTTTAATGACCAGCCGTCTACCAGACGTCAACCCTCCTTTTTTTTTTTTTGTTCACGCTGTGGCATTTACGCACTAGCCCTCGCCGGTGACAGACGAGGGGGTGTGTGGGACTCGCCGGCCATCTGATTCGGCCGAAATACCCACTAAAACCACAGCGGTCCCTTCCGCGCTTTTACGGGTGCCGAAGAGATCGTCTATTGACATTCTATCCCTGACACCCCAACGCTAGGCCATCTGGCCACGTCCAGTCGACAGTCAAGGCGGCGGAAGGAGATGCGCGTAACGGCGCCACCCCCTTCCTGGCCGCCGCCTACGGAGCGAGTCTGCAGATGCAAATGCCTCGCGAACCCGCTTCGCGGCCTCCTTCGAAGAGATGACCGAGGCCATCGACGACCAGCACCTGTCGCTGTCAAGCATCTTAGAAATGATAGTCAACAGTGACAGGTCTATTCCTATGACCGCCGACAGGGCGCGGCGCTGAGGCCCCCGTGCGGGACATACCTCTAAGAGTGTGACGCGCATCATCAGTTAGCGCGCCACACTCATTGAATCCAGGGGCCTCTGCCCGTCCGATCCTGTGCAGGTACTTACCGTAGACCCTGTGTTCGGTAAGTACCTGCGTCATCCTGAAGGACAAGTTGCCGTGCTTTCTCTTCATCCAGCGGTGGAGGTGGGGCGCAATCGCCTCAACGGTCGCCCGCCCTGTTACAGGGGACTCTAATTCCTTCCTCCACCGTCGGATAACTGTCGCTCGAGCCGCTTCTCTTGCCCTACTCAGTTACCCCACGGTAATATGCTCGCCGCTTTCCCGCGCCCCAGCGCAGAATCGGTATACCTCGGCCTGTGCCCTAGCCTGAAGCAGTCAGGGTGGATCGCCCGCCAGCAATGTGGCTACAGTCCAAGACACTGTACGGTAGCCTCTTATAGTCCTCACCGCCATAGTTCTTTGTGCTTTATGCAGCAAAGCCTTATTAGGGGCGGTGAGAGACTTGGATGTCAACCCTCCTTGGGAATGTAATTGTTGACCAAAAGGCATCAGATGGAATTGGCCTAGGTCGTTATAAGGCTCTTAGTCGTCTTTTACGACATCCACAAGCCTAGTAAGGGTTGGTAGTATTCTTAGCCGCTACCACACATCAGATAACAGCTATGCAAGAGAAAGAAAATTCAAAATTGATCCCTATACCAACATTTAGGCGTAGTACAGTTGGTCAATTCCTCTCCTATTGTGAAGGAGGCTCACAGCCACGGGGGGGATGTTATATGAGCTGAAATGAATATGATGAAATAATATTAAAGTTTGTTAATAATAAGTAACATTTCCGTGTGGTGACGGAGTAAGAATACAATTCACCACCCTCTATCTTACTTGTGGATGAACATACGAGGCGACTAAGGTATATAAAAACGCATATAACATCCATGTGAGAGAACGAAAACTCGAAACAACAACAAACAACAAACCCTATATTAACATGTCTGACCAGCGTGGTATAGTAGGTCAATTACCCTCCCATTATAGAGGAGGCCCGATCCCAATAGTGGGACATATATGGGCTGAGATGATGATGATGAAGTAACAGTTGACAGTCTTAAATATGAATTATATAACAAAAAAATTGTCCTAATGGTAAAGTGAAAGGTTTATTAGCTTATTACAGTATCAGTAATAGTTTTATGTATATAGCTGTTACATTGACTCATAATTAATGTTGTGTAATATCTGTTGTATCTTTTTGTAAGTGGACTAGATATGTATTAACATAACAAAATTTGTTTTTATATTGCCATCACAGGTGTTTTATAAACTTCGACTTCATTGCACTTGTTGATTTATGTTTTACAATTGTTTATAATATTCCATTTTGGTGTTAAATCTTTAATATTAAGCTATTGTAGTATACTGTGCTAATTATTTTTTTTAATTAAAATATAGAAGCTGCCGAAGTTTCACTTCATATAACCATGGAGCATTTAGACCATAGTAACATGCACCACCATGCTGATATGATCAATAATAGTGTAGAGAGTGTAAGTTCATATTTTTCTATTTTTAAAACAATTCTACCTTCTACATTCATTTATTGTCTCCATATTTGTGTATTAATAACTTTGTAAATACCTGTGGAATAATATCTAGTGAAGGTATAAAAAATTAGTAAAAAATTATATCCTACTAATATTATAAATGTGAAAGTTCGTGAAGATGTCTGGATGTTTGTTACGCGCATGTAAATTGTTAAAATGATTTGGATGGAAATTGACACACATATAGACCTTTTCCTGGATAACACTAACAACATACTAACACATAGTATGCTTTTTATCCCAATAATGTATTCCCTTGTGATAAAATTTTATTTTAATAATATACAATTTTATCATTAAAATAATAATCTTATGCTTTTTACACAGGCATAGCCATATGCATTGGCATAAGCTAGTTATCCATATAATATTATTATGTGCAAGTAATTCGTAATTATGTACTAGTAATCTCTCTTTTTGGTTTACATATGTTTTAGACTTTGAATATTGTCAGTGAATTATTTAACACAATGCAAAAAAATCCAGATCACCATGTTTTGAAACATGACCTAAGTAATACTTTAGAACATGCCAGCCATGGCAGTGGCGGCCATGATATGACAATGACTGTAAGTAACTTAAATTATATATCTGTTTAAATATAGAGAATAACATATTTGTAGTAGTTATTTTTTCTAATCAATATCATCCATAAGTTGATAAATATTCACTTGTATAACAGATATGATGTTATAGTCACCTAGGTATGCAGGATTCCAGTTGATGTTATAAATTTTATAGGAGAATATGGTTCGACCTCTTGGTGCTCCTTTAGATGGTTTTTATAACTCCCATCAACTATTAAGGGGTGGTGATGCATGGTATTCTTATCCCATCACTGCACAGTAGGTACAGTGCATTACCATATAAGATTACATTGTCAATTTAGATAGGACATTCTCAAACACTAGTTTTACAATTAAGATATAACAGAAGCCATAAATATTAATGTTTATTCTCTTGGCAATATCTTAGTTGCCTTCTATGATTGCTATAGTGAGGTATGAGATAATTATAATAATAATAATTTAATAATAATAATTTATTTATTACTCAAAAACAAAACATTACAAAATACTCAAAGTCACAATAAAAATCCAGTGGTACAAGAGAAATACAATAGAAATTGACTCACAGATGAATTACTTGTATTCTCACCTTGATACCACATGGATAAGATTGTTTTACAAATATTTTTTCCTGTTAGAAGGAAAATATTTGAAGTTTCTATATATATATATTTTTTTTAGTTTCATGGAGGTTATAAAGAAAGTATATTATTCTCCTGGTGGAATGTGACAGATGTGGGAGAATTTGTTGGATCATTCTTTGCAATATTTATAATGGCATTACTTTATGAAGGGTAAGGTTATGCTTTTATTTATTTTGACACATTTCATTGTTTAGTTAAAACTATACTTTATTGAACTGGATTTTTTTTTATTACTTATGGTGACAAACGAGCAGACAGCACACCTGACGGTAACTGTCACTGCCGCCTATGGACCTTTGCAATACCAAGTGTATAGCTAAGCTGATGCCTACCAATACAAACTCCAAACCCACCCCAGTTGGGCTTCCGGCTCTCTCGCTCACCGAAAGAAGTGCAATAGCAGATTGCCATTACTCAGGCGTTGATCTTCTGCGAGAGTACCACAGTACTACCCTAGACGGACAGGCCCGAGGCTGCAGACAGAGAACTGTACACAGCGTGGTCATACCACTATTAAGTGGAACGGTACATTTATTAAACAACTCGCAAGTCTACAATCCACAGGAAAAATCTCTAACTAACTAAAAGTTACAAATTCGCTGTCATCTTTTACATTCATCAGACAGCGCAAAATACATACATACATACATATCATCACGCCATATCCCTTGCAGGGTAGGCAGAGAGAACAGAGTGCCAGAGAACTCTATCTCTGCATACTTCACTCGCTTCCTCAACATTCATAATTCTCTTCATACACGCTCGCCGGTTTCGGAGACTCTTGACTCCACCTTCCTTCAGTACATGACCGATCTGGTCTAGGTAGGTTAGTCTCGGTCTCCCTCGGTACCTACATCCTTCCACTTTCGCATTGTATATCTTCTTAACCAGACGTTCGTTCGGCATTCTTTCCACATGTCCGAACCATCGGAGCGCAAAATAAAATGTTTTTAATACCTAAAGAAAGTTATTGAGGAAGTATAGGTGAATTATTTAATAACCAGAGACATATTGTTGTTTTTAGGGTTCCGTACCTCGAAAGGAAAAAACGGAACCCTTATAGGATCACTTTGTTGTCCGTCCGTCCGTCCGTCTGTCTGTCTGTCTGTCAAGACTCTTTTTCTCAGGAACGCGTGGAGGTATCAAGCTGAAATTTATTTTTTTTCAACAACACACTGCACAAAGCAAATTATCAAAAGATTATATAGGGGGACTTTCCAAACATACATATAAATAACGTAGGCAAATTACATCCAGCCTCAGAATAACACTTCGTGGATCGCACAAAGTATTGTCCTGGGTAGGAATCGAACCCATGGCATAGGCACGGAAGGTCGGTATCTTAACCACTACGCCATGTGTGCAGTCAACTAGCAATTAGCTCTGCATGAAACTACCAGACTGATAACCATATGTTTTGCATTATTGTTTTTCAGACTTAAATATTATAGAAAACATCTGTTGTGGAAAACATATACGGGTCTGCAATATTGTGCAGTAGCACCACCAGATAAAGGCGTCCAAAATTTGTGCGCTCCAGATGAACCTCAAACTATACAGTTGAGTATATATTAAATATGTACATATTTGTTTTATGTGATAATGGTATAAGAATGAATACAATTCACCAACCACTTTCTTTACCCGTAGATGCTATAACAACTGAGGGATATAAGCAGTAGTGTTTATTTTGAGCAAATGCCATATAAATGAAAAATCCAACTATATTAATGAAATTCCATGTGTCTAGCGGCGCTAGCTGTACGACTATCTATAATTAGGTACATATCACTTACCGGAAGGCTGTGTGGTAGCGGCTACGAATACTTCCAACAGTTACTTTGCTCGTAGATGTCGTAAAAGACGACTAAGAGCCTTACAACGACGTAAGCCAACTGCATCTGATGCCGTTTGGTCAACAATTACATTCCCAAGGAGGGTTGGCGTCTGGCAGGCGGCTGGTCATAAAACTATTGCCAATAACTTTTACAATATGTACTGTGAAACAAGAGTACATATGGTATCGACCCCAAGTAATTGGGATAAGAATTAAGAGTAGGAGAATGATGATCGCTTACCGGGAGAGGGGGCCATAATCACACTTATCTATTATGAGACTATTTAAAATAACATCAAATTATTCCCCCGTGTACTGGTATTAAGAATACAAAGTGTTGACAACTCTTCTTTTGCGAAAGGAGTCGTAAAATGTTGTCTAAGGGAGACAATTGCAGCAAGACTTGGTCTTGCATTTGGGCAACACTAATAAGCCTACTAATATCCTATACCAATCCGTTTGACATTTTAGTGTTGCATAATAGGTCAATTTCCGTCTTCATTTAATGGCTAAAATATACTGTGTGTGTGTGTACCAGTAACAACTGGTATCAAAAACATCTGATTCACTCGTTACAAGCATAAAATCGGATTCTGCCATTCTGTGTCCACTAAATGGCAATAGGTAATACATGCAACCATTACATTTTTGAACATTTGGTATATTTGTTAAGCCCTAACGGGATGTTAATAAGAAACTGGATTAGTAATTGTGCGCGATCTCGTCGTCGAGGCTAGCCTGTGTGTTGGAAGTAAACGCGGCGCGAACGTCTCTCTCCAACCAAGCGCGGGGTCAGGTGGTTTCAGAAGCGCTTATATCTCGCACTAAGGTAATAATCCTTGTATTTCGGGGGAATTTACAAACATGTAAAGTAACAGACACAAATTACACACAGACACCGAAAAATAATTTGTAGATCGCACAAAGTATTATCCAGTATGGAATCGAACCCACGATACTGGCACCGTAGGTCGGTATTGTAAGCACTATGCCAACAGTACAGTGAAATTTATATTTTATTACAAATGTTAGTACAATGGCATTGATAAGATTTTTTTTTTAAATTTCATTGTAAATATTCAAAATTTTAAAGTATATATATACTTTAAAATTTTGAATATTGTATATGTACACAAATATTTCTATTTAGAACATATCGGAAATTCGTCTTAGAATTGACAAGACAAGCCATTTTAAAATATTTGAATTTAGTAGTAGTAAGTGAAGACATGATTATAATTAATTTAAAAATATATAAATCGAGCTCAAGTGCCTAAGCCCGCGAAAAAAAATACGTTCACAATTAATAATATGTAAATAAATTATCCCAAGGGAACATATTAACAGGATAAAAAGTTTCCTGTGTTAATTCAAGAAATGGTCTATCTTTATGACAATTTCTATCGAAATCTGTTCAGCAATTTACGTGTGATTGAGCAACAAACATCGAAACATTTCAACATCCGAACACCTTTCAAAACTTTCACATTTATAATTGTAGTAGAATTGTTTCGTGTACATGTACTTATGAATGGACGGAATTGAAATTTCACTTGTCAACTTGTGTTAAAACCTCATTTGTAACGTATATTATAGCCCCTGGAAGTGCCATAGGCTGTTTTGATTATCTATTTGAATAAGTAATTCGTTACGAAAACAAATTTGACATAAGTAGTCCATCATAACTTAGATGACCTTATGCAATCTCGCTGAATTATAATGCTCTCGTTATTTATACGGAAAATTATAACCATTGAAACTGATAGATGCACAGATGGCGTAGTGTTTAAGACCGACCTTTCGTACCAGTGTCATGGGTTCGATTCCTACGCGGAACAACACTGCGTGATCCACAAACTGTTGTTATGATTCTGGGTGTAATTTGTCTGCGTTAATTATATGAAAACCTATTTGGTTGGATACGGATCCTCTCCAAATGAAAGAAATTAGCTTATTAATAATTAATAATAATATTACACTGCTTCATTCTGAAATTTGGGATCTAGTGACGTCACTAAATTGAATACGAGTTATTATAAGTTTAAACTAAGGCAATGTTTTAAAATTATCACCTATTTTAGATATAATTAATTCTCCGCTCTCTTATATTTCTTATCGTTTTGGATTGGGCTTTCTAGTCTTATTGACAGTTTATGATTTGATGACACTCCGCTGAAGGGCAACTTTATATGCAGTATTACCTCTCACCACTCATTGAGCCGTTCACCAGGACCCGATTCTTTGGTTTCAGTGGTTGTCCCTTTCGGGTACCTACGCCCGTCGATAATAAAGTGCCGGGGCATGCCTTAGTTAGGGCGTCATTGAGCGCAGATACCAAGCGCCGGAGCCGAGTGTAGATGTTGCCCTGCCTTACCTGCTTCCACCATTTCACGTCTTTCTAACCTTCTACGTAACAGTTTATTACTCTGCCGCTCGGCTACACGTAAACTAGTTATAGAATGTATATATTATAGAATGTAATTAACACATTTATTTATTTTTCAAGGCCGATGCCGCATATGCTTGAAAGAAATATGTAAGTATTATTTTACATATCAACTAGACGTGTCCTCGGTACCATATTTTTTTTAAAGGCCGAGACCTTGCACTAAGTAAATAATCCTGTACCGGGGGACTTTACATACAGTATTAACGGACGCACATTACATCCAAACTGAGGACAATACATTATATATCGCACAAAGTATTGTACTATGTGGGAATTGAACCTGTAACACGTTCCGTTACCATCTTAACCGGTACGCCATCTTTGCAGCCATTTGTTATATTTTTCTCATTGGCTCTCTTCATCATTGCACACAATATCGGACTTCGTCGGTTCTTTACTGCAACGGATGACGGCCTAGTCGAGATTGAGCCGAATTTAGTCCTATGTCTACCAGTACATATCGGGAGGCTGATATATGGATGCATAGATTATTTTCCGTGTAGTGACAAAGTAGGAGCACAATTTACCGCCCCCTTAAATTCCTGTAGCTATCATAAAAGATGAGTTACGGATTCAAACATAAAGGTAAATGTTAATTATAAGAATCCGTCTGATCGACTTAGTGTAATAGCAGTAATAACTTAATTGCCTGACAATGTAGCGGACTCTTCAGCCCAACAGTGGGACGTGTAAGAACTGAGACTTTTTAGTTAAAAGAAATCACGTACAAATAATACAACGTACTCTAAATAATAGGTGCAAATTATTCTGATACTGTGTCCGGTAGATAGCATAGCTAGACGATGATAAGTATGAATGACTGTTGAAGTGTTTGTATGTTACATGTCAGCCATAAACAGTTAAACGCCTTTTGTTTTTTCTCCTTGCTATGAATGTGGTTGCGCTCCGCTAAATCGGTCCGGGCCGACGGAATCTCTTCCGTCACCCCGGACCGATTTGCCGGTACGCAACCCCACAGAACCACCGTGCAAGGACTCCTCTCTTCGCCGTGCGAGCGGGCCACCGCACAGTGTTTGATGGGACCAAAAATATTTCCCTCTGCTGTTTATAGCTTTAATCGATCAAGGTATGCATTTAAAATGCACGAGTAAAACACCCACGCGTCAAATTCAAATACTTTTTGATAAAAATTACTGAACTTTACGTGACCTTTAACTTTAAAAAAATAAAATTATTTCTGAAAATGTGACGTGACGTGTGATGTGTGTGAAGTTGATTATTTTAAATAAATATAGTCTGATAAAACATCCTTAGGCGCATGTTTTTCAATTATTATTTTTGGAAAATCACTTCTGGGTATTTAGTTATTAATTCTTTTCAGATTTTCGTAATAATTTTTTTTTCTGCCTAAATACTCAAAAGTGGGACTTGTGACTAACACAGAAAGATAGCCCTTAAAAAGGCCTATCAATAATAAAAAAAACCATGTGCCACTTCCGCAGCCTTTGGGAGAAATTGAATTTTAAAAAACTATGTTAGGGTTGTCACCCTGCTTGACCTTAATTAATTTTATTTTGAACTATATTTTTTTTTATTGTAAGTTATCTCATTAATATGTAAAATTAAATTGCATGCTTGGTAAACCGTTTTTTTTTATGATAGGAAGGATGGCATACTAAGTTCTTTTTTTCTTGACTATAATTTCGGGCGTGCTATGCGATAAATATAACAGTGACACTTTATTATTTCTTAAAAAAAAGCAATTCTACTTATTTTTATTTTCACACTAACAAGAAACTTTTCCGTGTGGTGACGGAGTAAGAATACTATGCACCACCCCATATCTTACCGGTGTGTGATCGTACGAGACGACTAAGGGATATAAAACGCATATAACATCTATGCGAGAGAAGGAAAACTCGTAACAAAACCCTATACCACGTCTGACCAGCGCGGTATAGTAGGTTAATTGCCCTCCCATTACGGAGATGATGATGATGATGAACAAGAAACACAGTGCACATCTGTGAGCATAGTCAGAACCTCACCCACAATTACATCAATTTTGATAATGGTTGATACCTACATGTAATGGTTCGCGAGACTATTGAAATTAAAAAAAATACATAAAAAATTTAATAGAGATGATGGATGGGTAATATCATCAAGCTGAAATTCATTCACTTAATTAAAAATAAAACACAGAAAACCACCACAAGACTGCAAGACACTATGAGCACTTATTGTATAGATTTGACACACTAATAGTTAAATATTAATTAGTAAGATCAAGTAGGCCGCCTCTCAAAAGTCAGTAATTAGTATTATGCTTACTGAGTTTTCTTGTCGGATCTTTCTCAGTATAGCTGCGTTCCAATCCGATGGTAGCTGAATAGAGTTGTTAGTTTTTTAAACTAGTAAATAGCTATAATATAATAATTATCTATCATAAATGTTTAAAAAAATTATATTGTTTGTGGCCAGTTATTATAACTGCCCACAAACAATATCAAATTTTATATATAGAATCATTTTCTTTTTGTACTGGCAATGAATTTGTATTAAAAATGTGCGTCAAAATTTAATAACTGTTACTGTAGCGGGTAGATATAAATCTCTGTAATAACGATGACTTATTGGGCGTGAGACATCTTTCACCTCCCGGTACCATGAACGCTGTAAAGTGTTCGAAACTTCGGAAAATTAATATAGATTGAATCCAAAAAATAGTTTTATTTCAACTGCTAAAAAGAATTGATTAACCTTTTGCGCCAACCCTATACCGTACAATTTGACCTTAGAACAGAATGGCCAATTTCTCCCAAAGGCCACGGAAGTGGCACATGGTTTTTTTATTATTGATAGGTCTTTTTAAGAGCTATCTTTCTGTACTTGTGACAAGTCCTACTTTTGAGTATTTAAGGAGAAAAAAAATAATCACGTAAATTTGAAAAGAATTAATAACTAAATATCCAGAAGTGATTTTCCAAAAAAGAAAATTAAAAAACATGCGCCTAAGGATGTTTTATCAGACTATATTTATTTAAAACAATCAACTTGGATAGTTACATTTTCAGAATTAATTTTATTTTTTTAAAGTGAAAAGTCACGTTAAGTCAATAATTTTTATAAAAAAAAGTATTTGAATTTAACACGTGGGTGTTTTACTCGTGCATTTTACATGCATACCTTGATCGATTAAAGCTATAAACAGCAGAGGGAAATTTTTTTGGTCCCATCAAACACTGCACCGGTACTCGATCTTTGACTTCGGTGGCCCACCTGGAAACAGTTAAACGCCTTAAGGAATAATTACAAAGTAAATGGGTGGTTGTAATATAATTCTTTTTTACATGAGGTGACCGAGGAGGAATACAAATCATCAAAATACTCGTTAAGATTTAAATAACTTTCGTATATGACAAACGGTCACCTTAGATTTGTTTTAGTCGTGGTCAGCTGATTGGTCTATGACCCTATGTCAATAGCGACGTAACACGTATACTACTAAGACATTAAGACCAAGCATCTTAGACCTATATTTTTGAATTCACTATAACTATCGTGTTTTTTTTTGTATAATATATGTTCTAATTACGATCTTCGACTGTTAAACTACAACCTATTGAAACAGCTATTCCATAACCTGATATACACTCTGTATATGTAGGGACAGGTGGGGCACAATGAAACGAAAAAGTTGTTTTTTTATTTTTTTTTTATTTTCATAAAATGTATTTTATACAGTCATATTCTTTATTTATTCCTTTAACTGTAAGTCTTATTTATGAGATCAACTAAGTATTTTTTTTTATAATTTTTACGAAGAAGTTCCTTCTTTTTAATCATGCCCCAGATCTGGGGCATTGTTGATGATGTTACACTGTGCCCCATGTAGCAAAAAAAATTCAAATGATAACGGTAGGTACGTAAATATATCTAATATTTGAGGTAGTGTCCGACCGAATGTTCGGTTTCGGTCGAGTTTCGGCAAAAAAACGAGTTTCGGTTATGTTTCGGTTTCGGCAGCAAACCTGCCGAAACTACGACCGAAACCGAAACTGCATTCGGGAGTTTCCGCGCTGTGCTCGGGTGTGTTCGGCGCGGTAAATGACATCCAAGCGACGATGATATTTGGCCGCGTCCACGTGCGTAATCATGTCGTAACCTGTTTGTTTGCAGTGCATTAAGTAACAACATAAATAAGTATTAAAGCTACCTATGTGATTTAAAGAAAAAAGAATAAAACTGACTGATTATAATACATTTTCTTTATTTTTCTCTGAAAACATGATCTTTATAAGAAAGTTTCGGTTTCGGCCGAAACTGAGACCGTTGCCGAAATTCAGTTTCGGTTTCGGTCGTAAAAACCAGTTTCGGTCGGACACTAATTTGAGGTTATGTTAAACAAAACATCACAATTAAAGCTCAAAACATGCTATAACTATAAAAATAATTATCACATACCTGGAGACAATAGCTTGACAGTAGAAACAAATGTTATATTGCCAAAAAATTTACTTTTTACCTCTGAAATCAATTATTTTAAAATCCAAACTCTTACGGTCGACTTGACGCTTAGGTGACTAACTTCACGTAATACTTAAAGAATCACCGTATTGGTCGAGTTATAACGGCGCGAAAATAGGAGGCGAAGACACTGTTACACTGTACCTCGAGTTTCATGGATCCCCACTTGTCTCTATACGTTACGGCTAATAACCAAAGTGCGGCTACACCTAGTTCTAGCCGGCTAAAACTAGATGTAGCCGCACTTCGGTGTTTAAACCAATTGATGGGCTCCTATTTCCGCTCGCGTTATCTAAAGGAACCTAACCAACCTACCTATTGTTTTGTATGGATGTCGTATATATATAATCGTTATTATGATCATCATACGAGTTTCCCCGTAGAAATTTATTTTTGTTTTTAAAAGATCATCTATTCGCTTGGTTTTAGCGGGCTAGAACTAGATGTAGCCGCACTTCGGGTATTAGCCGTAACATATATACTTTTCATAGTTTCTTTAAATGTGTATATCTTTAATGATTAATTATATTTTCAGACCTACTATGCTGAGCGTAGCCCATGCGTGGCAGACTGTTCTACATGGTGTTCAAGTTTTAGTGAGTTACATGCTGATGTTAGTGTTTATGACGTATAATGTGTGGTTATGTGCTGCTGTCGTCCTCGGTTCCGCAACAGGCTACTTCCTCTTTGGATGGAGAGAATCAGTGGTAGTTGATTTCACGGAACATTGTCATTGATACTTGCCATCCTATCACACATCTAATTAGTATACTTTCCATTATTTGTATTCATTGTAGACTTAAATGAGCTCAAAATGCTTTTATCAATATGGGAGTATTGACAATATATAAGAGGAAAGCCTTGATATTTAAGTACTTTGGGCAATATTTATACCAGTTACTATTTACTTTTTAGGATCATATTGTATACATATACATAGGTTATAAAATAAAATGCTTTGAAATTAACAGTTTTTTTCTGATCAATTGAATTATTACTCGAGTTAAAGATTAAGAAGAAATAAACCAATTTTACAAATTTTATCGCTTTTAATTAATTTTAACCAGAAGAACCTACAACCCTAGTACACTGTCATGTATCTAGCGAGCATAGCTGGGCATTAATTCGTTAATCCGTTAATCGTTAATTAACGAAGTTAACATTTTGATTAACGGATTAACTTTTAAGTTAACTTTTAAAAATGTTAACGGACACGTTAACTTCCGTTAATATGCAAGAAGTCCGTTAATCGTTCATCCAATGCTTAATAGTTACCGCACGGCACTGACAAGTGCCGGGTGGCGCGTGGCAGCGAGTGAAACAAAAACAAAACTAGATATATTTTGCCGGCGCGTGCGAGTGAGAAATAAAACTGCGAAAAGATTTGTTTCGTTTGATCATTTCTTTACTTCAAAATGCTAATGTTCATGAAGAGAAATATGAACCTAACCGACGATTAAATTACACATTTGAATTATACAAGTATTTTGTTTTGTTCCTAACCTGTTAACTTCCAGAACCTAAACCACAGGTTTTATAAGTTCACTTACGCAACGATATAAAGATGGAATTTTACACATATTAACGGATTAACGATTAACATAATGACTTCTAATGTTTACGCGAGTATTACACATTTGAAATAAAACTACTTTTACGGATTCTATCGCGTTTGTATTTGATTTATAATTTCCTGGAGGACTGTCCTCCCGTGACCATGATCACTGTAAAGTGTTCGAAACGTCGGGAAATTATAAATCAAATACAAACGCGATAGAATCCGTAAAAGTAGTTTTAACGATTAAAGTTAACTTGCGTTAATTCTTCCGAAATGTAACGCTTTAACGTTTAACGAAGCTAACTTTTTTTGTAGCGGTTTAACAATTAACGAAGTTAACTATTTGATTAACGGTGCCCAGCTATGCTAGCGAGTTTACAATTTACTAATTTTGCCCGCGGGCCTCGCTCGCACGTAAATGTTATTAATCCCTACTATTAATAATAATTGAATGTGAGCAAAACCAAAATAATGGTCTTTGAAAGAGATGAAGCCAGAACAGATGTAAGAGTAACAATAGGTAATGATGTACTAGAGCAAGTGGATGAATTTGTATATCTTGGATGTGGATTTAGCCGAGATGGACGGTACACCACTAATATAGAGCGAAGAGTGAATGCGGGAAATAGAGTGAATGGAGCGTTGGGACATCTCAGTAGCTACCACGTCAGCCAGAAGGCACGTGTAGCAATAACGCAGTGCTTGTCCCAACATTACTGTATGGAAGCGAGAGTTGGGTATGCAGAAAAGAGTATGAAAGTAAAATTAATGCGGTCGAAATGCGATCTCTACGGAAAATCTGTGGAGTTAGGCTGATCGATCGCATTCGTAACGACGACGTAAGAGAGCGAGTAGGTATGAAAGAGAGTATTGGTGTAAAGATGCGAAAGGGAATGCTCCGATGGTTCGGACATGTGGAAAGAATGCCGAACGAACGTCTGGTTAAGAAGATATACAATGCGAAAGTGGAAGGATGTAGGTACCGAGGGAGACCGAGACTAACCTACCTAGACCAGATCGGTCATGTACTGAAGGAAGGTGGAGTCAAGAGTCTCCGAAACCGGCGAGCGTGTATGAAGAGAATTATGAATGTTGAGGAAGCGAGTGAAGTATGCAGAGATAGAGTTCTCTGGCACTCTGTTCTCTCTGCCTACCCTGCAAGGGATATGGCGTGATGATATGTATGTATTAATAATAATATTGATGATATTATCATAAATGTGAATGTAAATTTGTTTGTTGTTTCTTTCACGCCAAAACTAATTAACCGATTATCGTGAAACTTTGTACACATAGTCTTCGAGGTATTAGAAAGGAAATAGGACACGTATTATTAAAAAAAAATACGGAGGATAACTTCATTGTATGTAGTAATTTTTAAATACTGAATCAAATTGATTCAGTTCTGTTGGAATGTATGATCTGTGATATTTATTTAAAGGCTTCAACGGGAGCGAAGCCGCGGGTAAAAGCTAGTATGAAAGAAAACTATTGTAACGTTAACTACTATAACCATAAGTACACACTATTTTCTCGGTAAAAAGTACCCTATTATTATAGGGTACCTTTTACAGAGAAAATAGTGTACCTTTTTTGTATATCTGTCAAGATCTATGCGGAAATTTTAACAAATAATCTGATGTTTGCATTGCATGCATGCATATTTACTTTTACAATGGGTTCACTAATTTCTAAGTAATTTAAAATTAAAGTATAATGTAATTTAAAAAAATAGTAATTTAAAATTGTGAGCATTTTTTTCAACCTACATATTATTGGGCGTGGAATTTTAAATTATTATTAATCTCGAGCGAGGCCTTTGCCAAAATACATTAACATAATTTATACCTATACCTATATAAAAGAAAGTTGTGTTAGTTACAACACTTAGAACTCGAGAACGGCTGGACCAATTTTTAGATTTTGAGTTTGTTGTTGTCGGGAATAGGATATTAAAATATGATCTTAATAAACAAAAAAAAATATTAAAAAACATCAGTTCTAAACGTTTATTCGTCGATGATGTAATAAAAGGCAACTGACAGCTCACGTCATTTGGTTTAATGGTCTGTTTGGAAAATACCGCGAAAAGTTGAAGTCAAATTTGACCAGCCTGTGTTCATTTTGTGCGAGTGTTTCGAATTTTTACGAATATTGTTATAATAAATCATATTGACATATATTGTCATCAACAATGACGCGACCAATACGATGAAATCTTTCACGATAAAGCCGTAACGCAATTAGAATTCGAAACACCACGAATGTAACCACGGCAGAAGAACAAGATATTTCACGGGCAGAGCGCCGCGTTAATATGACCCAACTTCGTGCTTCGTAATTACAAGAGCAAAACGAGGCAGCCCGTAAAACGGTTCGGTTGATAATGCGAAATCGTCGAACAAATCACAGAGATCAACAGTTAGATAAGAAAAATGTCGTATAACACAAGGTACTTCTTCGTCTTGCTAGCACGTTATTAAAATACTTGATTTTTAAATTTATATAATATTCATATTTATTATCATAATAAAAAAAAAAAAAAAAAAATTTTAAATTAATCGTAATCTGCTCATTCATTAACTGTTAGGCGGAACGAAGTGTGCCGGGTCGGCTAGTTTAATTATAAAGTTGACATAGAAATAAAAGACCTTCGTTTTTGTTACGTCGGTCATTGCTGGTAACACACTGGATCATAAACCTGCGTTTTCAGGTATTGAAAAGAACTACTGCAAAAAATCAAAATATTCTACCTCATTATTTATATTATTGAAGTTTCTTCTTGTCATTATTTATATTATTGAAGTTCTTTTGGTGCGTTAGGGAAAAATGATGAGAATAAATTTATACAATGTGCGCGCGCCGCACACCGTCACTAAAAACCGACACCCTGAAGTTAAAGTCAACTTAACGTAGTCAACATTTTAGTTATTTAACTAGATAATGCGTTATAATAAAACTTTCAATGTATTAAATACCTTTTTTCTATTGTTAGTGTCGTTTTTTTCTACAAACGTAGAATAAGGCGAAAGATAAAATTTTTGAATAGATTTTTACCTTGTTACGCCAAAGAAGTATAACTTCTAACGCGTCTACATAAGTACACACACACACTTTTTTTTGTTGATTGCATCTTTTTACATTTAGGATGATAGACTCATAATGCTAACTTGTGAACCATTTTTTTTATTATTTATATTATTTCTGTTGATTGCATTTTTTTGCACTTAAGATGAAAGGCTCATAATGCTTTTTTTTTTTTTTTTTTAATCCTTATGGCGGCAAACGAGCAGACAGCACACCTGATGGTAAGTTTCACTGCCGCCCATGGACCTTTGCCAATGGTATAGCTAGGCCGCTGCCTACCAATACAACCCTGAACACACCCCAGTTAGGCTTCCGCTTTAACTTGTGAACGAATTATTTTTATTCTAAACTAGCTTCCGCCCGCGACTTCGTCCGCGTGGAATGGTTACTTTGGGCTAACGTTAACTTCAACTCGCGAATTCGTTTACGTAAAAGGTGGAAATATTTTTAAATAATACATACGTTAAAGCTGTTTTAGGTACCTACATGACCCTTTTATTAGTAAGAGTAGAACATTAAACCTTAAGTAAAAGGGTCTTATCTATACTTTCTATAGATATACCATATACAATGTATGTATATTATACATATATACATACATACACTTACGCCTATTTACGATTACACATACTTTTAATGTGTATGACATCGCTGTGTGGTAGTGGCTACGAATACTACCAATCCTCACTTTGCTTGTGGATGTCGTAAAAGACGACTAAGAGCCTTATAACGACTTGGGCCAACTCCATCTGATGCCGTTGGTCAACAATTACATTCCCAATGAGGGTTGACGTCTGGCAGGCGGCCGGTCATAAAACTATTGCCAATAACTTTTATAATATGTACTATGAATGAAGAGTACTTATTGTATCGACCCCAAGTAATTGGGATAAGAGTAGGAGAATGATGATGATGATGACCTCTCGTGAACAAATCTCCAATTTGGTCCAGAAAAGTATGACGCGGTCTTCCCCTTGTATTCGTCCAATTCACGATTGCTTTATATGTTTGCTTCGTCAACCTCTGCCCACTCATCATGACATATATTCTCTCAGATCACACAGATCATGACATATATTCTCTCACCATAAAATCTTGCAAAACTAAGATTGCCAATTGGCTCAAAAGCTTAGACTATAGAAAAACGGAAAGTCTACTAATCGTGCCCGCATAACGTAAAATTAAAAATACACAGATACACTACTTACAGCTGGCATAATGCAAAGGACATGCACTTACACGACATTAAGCGACATGAAATCATATATACATCCACTCACAGATACACTACACACTTCACATCCACACCACCACACACCTACCAAACATCTATATATTACACAAAGTCATGAAACACAAACACATAATCTGATACATATTCATTGCTAACCCTGACGATACCAACAAACAAACTCTAATTGTACCTACTATACTCAATATCTTATGTGAAACTAAATAGTGGTCCAGTGTTTCTAAGGAAGCGTCTGGTGGCCTGAAATACAGGTTTTCCCTAGTTCGGGCACCAGTCCTCCACAATAACTACTATGTAATTGTACAACATAAATATTGTAACTTATTATTGTGGCGAAAATAAAATTATTATTATTACTCATTATTTCTTCCACTTCGTGTCCAACCCACCTCAGCATACCAGCGCTCTTTTTTAACATTATACCTAATTTTATCTTTCAGACTTACATCACACACGTTACGAAGAGCTGTCAGCTCTACAGAATTTATTCTATTTTCATGTCTTCCCCGCCAAATCTAACTTTCACTGCCATACATGAGGGCAGGCACTAATACTTCCTATACTTATTATCATTATTTAGGATGTGTAAAGCCGACGGAAGGTCATGAGAAGAAAACAAAACTAAAAATGTAGTGTGTGCAGAAGTACTTTGAAATAACATTAGTTTGAGTTTTTTTTTAATATAAGATTATAAGACACAGTATTTTTATCGTAAATGCGCGCCTAGTACTTGATAATTATTTTGCTGCGATGTTATTTTTAAACTGCGATATTTCCTAAGATATTCATTGAAATCAAATAATGTAAAGAGCACTTTTGTTTTAAATTAAATACTTGTGATGAATAACTCATTTATTTGGATAAGGATTAATATTATGTTTATAAAAACACCTTCGAAAACATCACATTATTTTAAAACAAATTTGATTAGTATAAAAAAGGTTATAGTGAGCCAATCTTAAAAGATAGACATATGCTGTCGCGGACTTTTATTTAGAACTTTGAAAGGGGAACAATTATATAGTACATAACGCAGCGGAAGCTCTCAAAAGGAAACAAAAACCCGATTTTTACACATTCATCATTGGTGCTCTGCTCCTATTGGTCGCAGCGTAATGTTGTATAGCCTAAAGCCTTCCTCTATAAATGGACTATCCAACAAAAAAAGAATTTTTCAAATCGGACCAGTAGTTCCTGAGATTAGCGCGTTTAAACGAACAAACAAACAAACAAACTCTTTCGCTTTATAATATTAGTATAGATTGGAACAATTTGAACAGTTTATTGATGACCTCTCCTGTAATGATGAGAATGTAAATGAAGAATTTAATACTTAACTGCCACAGAAGCTGATAAGGTAAAAGCAGTTGGTGAGGATTTCCCATAAGTGGTAATCTCTTTTTTGGTTCTCATATAAGTGTTATATATGAAACTAGCAAACCCACCCCGTTGATTTGTTTGTAGAAGTCAATATTTCACAGCACCGCCTGGTCACAAATTACATCAATGTGAATAATAACTTTCTCTGTGAAAAAAGTCATATACATACTGATTTTCATAGTCTCCGAGTTTAGTGATGTCATATACAAACATCCGTGAAGCAGGAGTGAATCGAAACAAATAAGTTCTTTTATCTTTATTAGGTAATTGTTGTACCTACCTGACAGACTGAGCCTTTCAGGGCAAAGTTAAATAATAATTTTATTATTTTTATAATACTATGTATTATTAACTTATTCAATGTCTTACTAATGTAATAACATAAACTAAATGTCTAAACTTTATGAGATCATTTAATGTATACAATTTTGGTGATGGCATTTGTATTGATAAGTTTTTAATTATCTGGAGCTTTAGAATGCCTGTGCAAACAGTGTTTCTTGAGATTTGAACTGCTATTACATTTGTAATTGCAATGCATACATTGATATGGCCTGTCCAATGTATGTGTCCTTTTGTGTGCTTTTAAGGAATTAACAAAATTTGATCTAAAGGAACATTTCTCACAAAGATATGGCTTTTCATTTGTATGGACTCTTCTGTGTTTTATTAGATTTGAAGACAATTTACAAGAATAGTCACACTTTGGAAAGTCACATAAGTATTGTTTATGTTTTAATTTATGCCTTTTGTGTTCTTCAGTACTATGCCTGAAATGAAAAAATATAATAATCACAAATCCTGACTTCAATTAAGACTAAGAATACATTTTAATGGACTAGTCCTTGTAAAATTAAATTACAAAACATTTGAAGAGATCATAAATAAATTTTAATTTAAAGAAATCTACAATAAAATAAGTATTTACCTATTAGATAAAACTGAACTAACATGTTCATTTTTGCTAACTTCCATATCAGTTTCATGTTGGTCAATTATGATTCCATCATCGCTATCACTGACATCCGCTTTTGTTTTCAATTGAGATACTACAGAATTTAGTTCGATCCTATTCTTCATTACGGTCTTTACTGCTTCTCTATCTACTCTTTTTGATGTTTTGCATTCGTTATCAGCGGGCTTTAATGGCAAGTTAATTCTCTGTTCACCCTTAGTAATAATTAAATCCGCACTTTTATTAAATTTTAAACAATCTATATCACTGGTATATACATTATGTTTTTTATCAATAGTACTTTTTTGTTTCAATTTACTTAACATTTGGGCTACTATAGATTTTGGTTGAGGTCCAAACTTAACAATACTTGTAAATTTTGGTCTACCACTTTTGTTAGAATTGCTTTGGTTGATTA
Source organism: Lymantria monacha (assembly GCA_905163515.2). Classification (NCBI taxonomy): domain Eukaryota; kingdom Metazoa; phylum Arthropoda; class Insecta; order Lepidoptera; family Erebidae; genus Lymantria; species Lymantria monacha. Next base: position 25,508,523 of record LR991082.1, read on the forward strand.
CAGAAGATGGTAATGGTAAAAAAGCTTTTATAGGATTCTGGTCATCCATTCTTGTTTATTTATAATAAACAATATCTAAATATTTTGGTCAGTTCTATATAGAAAATAAATCAATTTGTTATTTTCTTTTTGGTTTTGTTCGTCCGTTCAGGCGGGCAAAGGGATTAAAGCCCATACAGCCAAGTCTAATTTTTTTCTTTTCATATATTATTCTTATACTTCTTCATATTGTATAGTCTTAATAGTCATTGTCCGTCAGTAAGTCAAGTCGTTACTATTAATCGAGTGCTGATAACCAAATCAATGGCTTTTTGGGAATTTTGGCATAATATGAAAATACACGTAACCACTATTATACCATTTTTTTTTTTTTTTTGCGGTGGGCTATGGACGTCGCACCCCGCCAAATCGGTCCGGGGTGACGGAAGAGGCGGCGCGCAACCCCATTGACCCACCCTGCAAGCACCTCTTCTTCGCCGTGCGAGCGGGCCACCGGTACCCGATCTTTGTCTTCGGTGGCCCGCTCGGCGGTATGGCCTCTCGGGCTCCTCTCCTGTCGACGCCCCGGCAGCTTTCGCCGTCGAGGCGTCGTCCTCACGCGGTGGCCTCATGTCAGGTGACCGGACAATTCCCCGGTCCAATCACCCGAAGCCTCGGTTAGGGCGGCATCAGGCGCAGGTACTCGCGCCTGCGCCGCCCCGGCCGCGGGCGGCGGCCCGGGTCACGGGAATCCTCCCGGGCCCGTTCCGCCGCCTCCTTCTGCGAGATGACAGCCTCGCAGAAGGCGGCGACCGCGTCCCAATTCCTGACGCTGTCGACCATCGCTCGCGCAACAGCCGGCAGCGTCAGGTCGGCACCGATGACAGCGACGAGGTCACGGCGCTGCCCGTCCCAGCCCGAACATACCTCGAGCGTATGTTGCGCCGTGTCCTCGTCGCTATTGCAATGGTGGCAGGACGGAGTCCACTCCCTCCGCACGACCGTGTGCAGGTACTTGCCGAAGCAACCATGCCCCGACAAGACCTGCACCAACCGGAAAGAGAGAACTCCGTGCCGCCGCTCCATCCACTCCATCAGTACGGGCCGGAGGGCCTCAACGGTAAAAACACCGTGTCTAGGCCTCTCCAGCCGCGTAGCCCAACGGGCGATGACTTCTCGGCGGGCGTCCTCGCGCCAGGTGGCTATCTCGTTGAACGATGGGGAGCCACCCTCTTCGCGCATTGAGGTAACCCGCCGGTAGAGGTCGGAGAGCATCTCCGCCTCTAGGTCCCACGGGGGTGTCCCGGCCAATAGGCATGCCGCCTCGGTAGACACCGTGCGGTACCCGCGAATGGCTCTGACCGCCATGGCTCGCTGTGGCCTCCACAGCACCGCCCTGAGCTGGGCGTTCAGAGCCCTCGCCCACACGGGTGCGCCGTACATGGCCATTGAGCGGATCACCCCCGCATACAGCCGTCGGCCCTCGAAACTGGGTCCGCCCACGTTCGGCATGAGCCGAGAAAGGGCGGACGCCGCGCCGACCAGCCGGGGAGCAATTTGACGAAAATGCTCCCGGAACCACCATCGCCCGTCGAGCACCAGACCCAAGTACCTCATATGGGCCTGGATACTGATGTGGATGGAGTTGACGACTAACGAGGCGCCGATGGGCAGCCTCACACGGGGCCCATGGAATAGTAGAGCCTCCGTCTTGTTTAGGGCCACCCTGAGCCCCAGCGCCTCAATACGCCTGACCATCTCCTCGGTGCCGAGAGTGGCCAGGCTCGCCGCGTCTTCGAGTGTCCTGCCCCGGGCTGTGACGAGCGTGTCGTCAGCATAGCATATAACGCTCAGCCCGGGGGGGAGACTCCCTCTCAACGCCCAGTCGTAACCGATGTCCCACAGAGTCGGCCCCAGAACCGAACCCTGCGGAACACCGCACGACATGGGCGTCCGCACAATGTCCCCTGCGGGGCTCGCGTAGAGAACACTGCGCCCCTCCAAATAGTCTGCCACCAGCCGCCTGAGGTACAGGGGCACTCCATGGAACCGGAGCGCCTCCCTGATGCAGCTGAATGGCAGACTATTGAAGGCGTTGGCGATGTCCAACGACACCGCCAACAGCACTCCTTTGCCGGCGACAGCCTCCGCGGCCGTCTGCCTCAGGCGTAGCAGGGCCCCGATGGTCGAACGCCCCCTCCGAAACCCAAATTGAGCGTCCGACAGATCGGGCCCCACCTCCTCCAGGTGCTGGACGATGCGGGCAGCGAGGACACGCTCCAGCAGCTTACCCACATCGTCCAGAAGCACAATGGGCCTGTAGGCCGATGGCGAATCCGGGGGCCGTCCCGGCTTTGGCAGGAGAACCAACCTCCCTTCCTTCCAGCACTCAGGGAACTGTCCAGACGTCAGACAGGCGTTTTGAACAGTCGCCTGAGGCGAGGTTCGAGATGCTCGAGGAGCAACGTCAACACCCGGACTGGGACTCCGTCCGGGCCGGGGGCCGTGGTGGCGGAACGAATCTTCGCCACGGCTGCCCCCACTTCCGACTCCGTCACGGGTGGAACACTCTCGACGGCCTCCCGGTTGTGATCTGGCGAAGCCATGACCGGGGGCGTGTGCTCCGACTGCCGCGGGAACAGCTCCTCGACCACTCTACGAAGGAGGTCGGGCTGGAGGGTCTCGGTGAGGGGGGGGCCCTGTGCGCGAAGCTCATTCAGCGACGCGCGATACGGGCGACCCCAGGGGTCACGGTCGAGACCGTCCAGCATCTCCTGCCAACTCGCGTCCTTGGCGGACCGGATGGCCAGCCGAAAGGCGGTACGCGCTCTGCGGTACGCCTCGTACAGCTGGCCCTCCCGCTCAACATCGCGGCGACGCCGCCGACTGCGGGTGTAGGACCTTCGGGCACTAATGCACGCCGCACGAAGGTCCGCCAGTCTTGGGGACCACCAGTAGACCCCCTGCCTCGGAGGTAGACGCCGCACCCTGGGCATGGCCGCATCGCAGACCTGCGTTAACGCACTGCGGATGCGGACAGCCTCAACGTCCACTCCGTCCGCTGGGGGTGGTGAGGACAGCCACGTGTTCACGATGGCCGCCTCCACCAGTAGGTCCCTATCCAGACGCCCCACAGCCCACCGCGGAAATGCGGGAGCTCGGTCCGCCCTGTGACCCCTGCTGGGGTCCCGGAGAGGGGAGACCTCCATCCGGATGTAACGGTGATCCGACAGGGTCTCCGCCTCCTCCAGGACACGCCAGTTCCTCACTCGTGGTGCGACAGCAGGGCTAGCGAACGACAAGTCCACTATCGACCCACCCTGCTGTCGCACACACGTGTTCACTGAGCCTCTGTTTAGGACACAGAGGCCCAGTGACGCCGCCCACTCCACGATCGCCCGCCCGCGATCGTCCGTCATCGGGGACCCCCACGCCGTGGATTTGGCGTTGAAGTCCCCCAGGACCAGGACGAGGCCCGGTGCCAGTCGCCGTATCGAAGCCTCCAAGGTGGTGAGGGAGGCCCCGAAATCGTCCATTCTCCTATTAGGGGAGAGGTATACACTGTAGAGCGTGACCCCTCCCCAATCCGCAGCGACAAATTCCTCGCCCCTATCCAAGAGGGATAAGGACGGGAAGTGCCGCTGCGTGGAGGTGACGATTGCCGCGGTTCCGTTACGGCTGACCACCCAATTGGGGCGATCAGGCACACAGTACGGTTCCGCGACTACGGCTGCACCGATCGACCACTCCGCCATGGATTGCAGGAGGAGATCCTGCGCACCGGCGGAGTGGTTGGTGTTGGCCTGCAGGAGGTGAGTGGACTGGGCAGCCATTAATGGGCCGTGTCCATCATCACCTCCTGGCTTGCGCCGGGCGATCGGGCCGCGCTAGGAGCGGGAGCGGCCGGAGTCGAAGGGCCGCTCCGCCCCTTTGGAGCCGAAGCCGGAGGTCTACACGCCCCAGAGCCCATGCGGTGCTTGGCAGGCTTATTACCCGCCGCACACGCGGGGCAGTGGGGCGGGGCGGCGCAAGATGCCGCCATATGCCCAGTCTGACCGCAGCGGAAACAGAGTCCGCCGCAGTCAAAGCAATTAGTGCATGTTGGCCGGGTGTGCCCGACCGCCATGCACTTGAAACACCTCGCAGGCCGGTGCTCCAGCACGGTGACTCGCGCTGAGCTCCAGCCCACGAGGAGCCTGCCTGAGCCGGCCAGTTGCCTGACCGACTCCACTGGGCATTGCACCCAGGCGGCACCTACGCCGCCCGGACCGGGCCGGATGGCGCCAACCCGGACGGTGTCCAGGGGACACCCGGTTTTCGAGGCAATGGCCTCCCGGATGTCTTCCACCGTCACGGAGTCGTCCAGACCCGCGATGCGCATTTCGGCGCACTTTACAGGTCTGGCGATTTTGACGCCACCCTCCTCGGCGAATAGACCTCGCAGCTTCGACGCCACGCTATCGGCCGTTCTGGTGCCCTCGGCCCCAGGGAACTCCAAAATTCGAGCCCCTGTCCGAGCCTTGCGGGTCCGGGCTTCGACGCCTCCTATGTCGGAGACGTCGAGCTCCTGCCGGGCTTTCCTCAGAACGGCCTCATAGCTGAGGCCCCTTTCTGCCGCCTCAGGCAGCACAGTGATCACCACTGCGGCTGTCTTCGGCGGCCGGAGCCCCTTGCGCGGCCTCATCCTCTTCGTGCCGCCTCCTCCGGCTCCTGCCTGGGGAGCGGCGACCTCAGCGGCGCGCTTGGCCGCCGCTCTCCTTCTCTTGCCGCGACTCTTTCTGCCGCGCTCGGCCACCTGCCAACCCTGTTCGGGCATAGCGGGCGTACCTGGCGCTGAGGGCGCAGTCGCGGTCGCGCTAGTCGTCGCTGGCGGTGTTGGTGCTGGCGACGACTGCGGTCCAGCAGGAGCCGGTGCCGCCTTCCGTTTCTTCGTCGTGGGAGCGGGGGCGGGCCCCTTGGACTTGGGCCCAGCCGCGGCCGCGGCGTAGCTGCCCCCCACGCGGCCACCCTGACAAGGCAGAGGGGCGGGGGCTGGTGCCGCATATGGTCTCTTATCCGCGGCGAGAGGTGGCCGAACTCGTGGTTCTGGAGGCAGCCTTGCCTCCAGAACGGCCAAGCGCGCATCGACCAGATTGCCGACTGTGTCAATGATGGCGCGCAAGGCCTCGTCCGGCACGCCCTCCACCGCGGGCAGCAGGGTTGTTGTCGCCGGCTGGACCTCTGCCGGGGCCCGCTCCGCGACGTTTGGCGGCTTCCTTGCCGCAGCGGCCCGGCTAGCGATGGCTGGCGTCCTCTTCTTAGGGGCGGCGGCGACCTCGACTTCTTGGCGGCTAGCGCTGGTCGACGACTCAGTTGGCGCAGTCTGCATGAGCCGCGCCATTTGGGCCCTAAGGTCGGTCACGTCCTTTGACAGCAGGCGGTTCGCTCGCCGCACCGCCGATAGCTCGGCTCCCAACTGTCGATTCTGGGCCCGCAGGTCCGACACCTCGCCACTGAGGCGGGCGTTATCGGCCTGCAGGGCCTCCATACTCGCGGCTGGGGCGCTCGCGCGGGCACCAGCGGCCGCCACTTCGGTGGGGGGGATGCCGGACAACACCTCCAGCACCCTCGCGGCGGCCGCCTCGTTATCGGCCTGCCTGCCTTCCACCCCGCCACGCACTCCGCCGGCCGGGGAGTGGGTCGTTCTGCCCGTCATCGCGGCCCCTCGCCCTCTGCGCGACGCCGGCACTTTGGGGGGAGGCATGATTACCACGCTCCCTTCGGAATCGGCGCCAGAGCTGCCCTCCTTATTCAGGGGGCGCTTCCGCACCTTCGAAGGGAGGGCCTCCTCCCTTACCGTCAGGGCCGCCGCCGCAGGACGCGGTGACGACCTGGCAGTGGCGACTTCCTCATCCGACCCGCTGACCTCCTTGGACGGCTCTGCGGAACTAACGCCCTCGTCCATCACATCGGCAGATCCACTGCCCTCGTCTCTGGACGGCTCTGCGACAGAACTGTCGCCCTCGTCCGTTGACGGCTCTGCAGTGGATCTGCCGCCGTCCTTGTCCCGCTCGCGCGCGTAACGCTCGCGGTTTTCAGAGTTCCGCTTCTTTTCGCGAGCGTTCGCTTTCGCAGCTTTCCCCCATGTGAACCGCGCCGTCCGGCGCTTCTTCTTCTTCGAGGGGGGGGCCTCTGTGGTCGGTGCCGGGCCCTCGGCGGACGCCTCCAGTCCTAAGGACGAGGCATCGTTTGTGCCAGTTTTATGTTGGCTTAGCAAGGCCGTAGGGTGGGAATCCGTAGGATCCCCGTCTTTTTTTTGGTAAATTAGGCAAATCCATGACTATTCCCACGAGAATGGGAGAAAAACCGTCGACCCGGGCAGAGATCCCTGTACCCGGGCAAGCCTACATTTACCAACCAGAGGGTCGGCCGGTACCCTGGCTGGAGCGTGCTAGGAACAGAACAGCCCATCTGCCATGCATCCTCTCGCCGCACGCCAGAACTTAGGATTCTGGGTAATTTCCGAATTCGAAGGTCGAATTCTTTATAGAGGTTGTCTTCCTCGCGGTCCGGGCGGTTAAGCCAAGACCCTCGTTCCTGATACTACGCCTCACGACAACTTGTCCTGAAGCAAGATATCAGGTTTACGATATGTCGGCGGTGGCATAAGCCTGCCCAGCCCTCAAATGAATGAGTGACCGGGCCCGTCCGAAATTTCGCCTCCTGTACCCTCTACAACTAGAGGGTCAGGAGCGAATTGGGGCTCAACCCATTGGTGGGGAACCCGCCCTCTCGCCAGAAATTAGCTGCGGGCGACAATTCAGCAGAAGAACGATCTGGGGGACTGTCGCCCGCACCCAGGGTACACCACGTGGAGGTTTTCTGGCACCGTACCCCAACCACTATTATACCATATTCACTACACTTCAGCATTTTAACTGTATCGTATTCCATAAAATACCAGCAAAATTATTCAATATAACCAAAACCCCCTCAGTTTATCTATCGTCTTCATTCAATTTTTTATCAATACTATAACCTTGTACACCTTTTTCCTGTTGACAGTGACTTGGTTCTACTCCTGATGTTGCTCCTGAAGTCCATAAATGTCATTTATTGCATATTAGATGATAAGTATTTGTCCTAATAGTGAACTCTGAATATGCACTTATAATACGATAATAAATTGGCAAATTATGGGGACTTCAGTAATAACAGTACAGGCTTAACCTGTAATATTACAGTCATTTAAAATAGCAGTTAATAACATGAGGAAGTATTTGCATTCAAAAACGGTAGAGCCTCTCTGTAGACAGTTTTCTGCGTAAAACCCCAAATGATCAGCCTGCTCAGGTTAGCACAATACTCTTGTGAAATAAGCATAATTGGTAGCAATTTGCTCACAGCTGTATCGATACTTTCACGTCCCCGCCAAAAGTCTTTTTTGTGTGCGACATAGTTATTATGCTAGGGCCGCATCTGCGTGTATCGTCACGAAGCTTCGTGCAATGAGACGATACACGCAGATGTGACCGGTCATTATCGGCTATTGTCGCGAACATTCGGGCTTCGTGTGCGTTATCGCTTGGTTGCTGATAAGTCAAAGGTTTTAACGCGCTAATACATCGCGCTCTGTGGTCACACTAGCGTTGTTCTTTTCGGCGGAAATTTTACGATGTGTTTAGACGCGTTCGAGGGTCTCCAGTTAGTCAATAAATATGGAATGGAGCCATGAAATGGTGTTGCAATTTTTACACCATTATGAAGCTGAACCCATGATGAAATCCAAAAAAATCATTATGTAATTATTAGCATATTATAACTGTAAAAGTAAAGCAACTCGTCATCCATAGTTAAACGCATCGAAATGATTTCGGCCATCTTTAATTATTGCACGATACTTCGTATAAAATACCGAAGTCGCTAATATGACCACAATTTGTTTGAAGATCATGGTCGTATTTACTATATATTTGAATGACTATACTGTATCTTTGTTTTCAATGCCTCTCACTCAGTAAATGGCTAAAAGTAATACGGTATGATATGGAGGCTACTCTTATCTTATTTAATTTGAAATGTTCCAGTGCGGTGTCTGTCTGTTTGTAAACAAATAAAAAAAAACTTTTTTTTATTGCTAATGCTAGGGCCGCACCTGCTTGTATCGTCCCGAAGTAATGTGTGGCGAAGCTTCGTACGTTTTGTACACTAAATATTATCGCGATAATACTGTGGTCATATTAGCGACTTTGGTATTTTACACGAAGTATCGTGCAATAATTAAATATGGCCGAAATAATTTTCATGTGATTAACTATGGATGACGAATTGCTTTACTTTTATAGCTATATTATGCTAATAATTACATAATTATTTTTTTGGATCGCTTCATGGGTTCACTTTTTTTTTTTTTTTTTTTGGTGGTCTATGGATTAGTCTCGCCCCGCCAAATCGGTCCGGGGTGACGGAGAAGGCGGCGCGTGACCCCATAGACCCACCGTAAAAACTCCTCTCTCTTCGCCGTGCGAGCGGGTCGCCGGGACCCGAATTTTAACTTCGGTGGCCCGCCCGGCGGTTCACCCTCGCGGGTTCCTCTCGTCGACGCCCCGACAGATTTCGCCGTCAGGGCGTCGCCCTCACGCGTTGGCCTCACGTCGGGTGACCGGACAATTCCCCGGTCCGATCACCCGAAGCCTCGGTTAGGGCGGCATCAGGCGCAGGTATTCGCGCCTGCGCCGCCCCGGCCGGCAGCGTCAGGTCTGCAACGATGACAGCGACGAGGTCACGGCGCTGCCGCTCCCATCCCGGACACACCTCCAGCGTGTGTTGCGCCGTGTCCTCGTCACTCCGGCAGTGGTGGCAGGCCGGAGTCCACTCCCTATACACGACCCTGTGCAGGTACAACCCGAAACACCCGTGCCCCGTCAATACCTGCACCAGCCGAAAGGTGAGGACTCCGTGCCGCCGCTCCATCCACTCTATCAATACGGGCCGGAGGGCCTCAACGGTCTCCACACCGTGCCTAGGCCTCTCCAGCCGCGTAGCCCAACGGGCGATGACGTCTCGGCGGGCATCCACGCGCCAGGTGGCTATCTCGCTCAACGATGGGGAGCCACCTTCCTCGCGCGCTGTGATAACCCGCCGGTAGAGGTCGGAGAGCATCTCCGCCTCTAGGTCCCACGGGGGTGTCCCGCCACGCCGCCTCTGTCGACACCGTGCGGTACCCGCGAATGGCTCTGACCGCCATGGCTCTCTGTGGCCTCCACAGAACCGCCCTGAGCTGGGCGTTCAGAGCCCTCGCCCACACGGGTGCGCCGTACATGGCCATCGAGCGGATGACCCCCGCATACAGCCGTCGGCCCTCGAAACTGGGTCCGCCCACGTTCGGCGTGAGTCGAGAAAGGGCGGACGCCGCGCCGACAAGCCGGGGAGCAATCTGTCGGAAATGCTCCCGGAACCACCATCGCCCGTCGAGCACCAGACCCAAGTACCTCATATGGGCCTGGATGCTGATGTGGATGGAGTTTACCACTATCGAGGCGTCGTTGGGTAGCCTCACACGGGGCCCATGGAAAAGTAGGGCCTCCGTCTTGTTTAGGGCCACCCTGAGCCCCAGCGCCTCTATCCGCCTGACCATCTCCTCGGTGCCGAGAGTGGCCAGGCTCGCCGCCTCTTCGAGTGTCCTGCCCCGGGCTGTGACGAGCGTGTCGTCAGCGTAGCACACCAAGCTCAGCCCGGGGGGAGACTCCCTCTCAACGCCCAGTCGTACCCGATGTCCCACAGGGTCGGCCCCAGAACCGACCCCTGTGGAACGCCGCACGACATGGGCGTCCGCACAATGTCCCCTGTGGGACCCGCGCAGAGGATACTGCGGCCCTCCAAATAGTCTGCCACCAGCCGCCTGAGGTACAGGGGCACTCAATGGAACCGGAGCGCCTCCCTGATGCAGCCGAATGGCAGACTATTGAATGCGTTGGCGATGTCCAACGACACCGCCAACAGCACTCCCTTCCCGGCGACGGCCTCCGCGGCCGCCTGCCTCAGGCGTAGTAGGGCCCCGATGGTCGAACGCCCCCTCCGAAACCCATACTGAGCGTCCGACAGATCGGGCCCCACCTCCTCCAGGTGTCGGACGATGCGGGCAGCGAGCACACGCTCCAGCAGCTTACCCACATCATCGAGGAGCACGATGGGCCTGTAGGCCGACGGCAAATCCGGGGACCGTCCCGGCTTTGGCAGGAGAACCAACCTCCCTTCCTTCCAGCACTCAGGGAACCGTACAGACGTCAGACAGGCGTTGAACAGCTGCCTGAGGCGAGGCTCGAAGTGCTCGATGAGCGACGTCAGCACCCGGACTGGAATTCCGTCCGGGCCGGGGGCCGTGGTGGCGGAACGAATCTTCGCCACGGCCGCCCCCACTTCCGACTCCGTCAAGGGCGGAACACTCTCGTCGTCGTCGGCCTCCCGGTCCTGATCTGGCGGAGCCATGACCGGGGGCGTGTGTTCCGACTGCCGTGGAAACAGCTCCTCGACCACCCTACGAAGGAAGTCGGGCTGGAGGGTCTCGGTGAGGGGGGGGCCCGCGCGCGAAGCTTGTTCAGCGCCGCGCGATACGGGCGACCCCAGGGGTCACGGTCGAGACCGTCCAGCATCTCCTGCCAACTCGCACCCTTGGCGGCTCGGATGGCCAGCCGAAAGGCAGTCCGCGCACTGCGGTACGCCTCGTACAGCTGGCCCTCCCGCTTGACGTCGCGGTGACGCCGCCGGCTGCGGGTGTAGGACCTTCGGGCACTGATACACGCCGCACGGAGGTCCGCCAGTCTTGGGGACCACCATTAGACCACCTGCCTCGGAGGTGGACGCCGCCGCACTCTGGGCATGGCCGCATCGCAGATCTGCGTTAACGCACCGCGAATGCGGACAGCCTCAGCGTCCACTCCGTCCGCTGGGGGTGGTGAGGACAGCCACGTGCTGACAATGGCCGCCTCCGCCAGTAGATCCCTGTCAAGACGACCCACAGCCCACCGCGGAAACGCGGGAGCTCCGTCCGCCCTGTGACCCCTACCGGGTTCCCGGGGGGAGACCTCCATCCGGATGTACACCGGGGTCCACTATCGACCCGCCCTGCCGCCGCACACACGTGTTCACCGAGCCCCTGTTCAGAACACAGAGGCCCAGTGAAGCCGCCCACTCGTTGACCGCCCGCCCGCGGTCGTCCGTCGTAGGGGACCCCCACGCCGTGGATTTGCCGTTGAAGTCCCCCAGAACCAGGACGAGGCCCGGTACCAGTCGCCGTATCGAGGCCTCCAAGGTGGTGAGTGAGGCCCCGAAATCGTCCATCCTCCTAGTGGGGGAGAGGTATACGCTGTAGAGCGTGACCCCTCCCCACTCCGCCGCGACAAATTCCTCGCCCCTATCCAAAAGGGACAAGGACGGGAAGTGCCGCTGCGTTGAGACGACGATTGCCGCAGTACCGTTTCGACTGACCACCCAATTGGGGCGATCAGGCACGGCGTACGGTTCCGCGACTACGGCTGCACCAATCGACCACTCCGCCATGGATTGCAGGAGGAGATCCTGCGCTCCGGCGGAGTGGTTGGTGTTGGCCTGCAGGAGGAGGTAGTCTTACCTCCAGAACGGCCACACGCGCATCAACGACTTTGCCAACTGCGTTGATGATTTTGGCGAGGGCCTCGTCCGACAAGCCTCCCACCTCCAGCGTCGGGGTCGGCTGAGCCTCTCCAGGGGCCCGCTCCGTGGCGCCTGGCGGCTTTGGCGCCGCAGGGGCGCTAGCCGGCGGCAAGCGGTCCGCGGGGAGAGGCGTCAACCTCACCACGGGAACAGGGAGTTTCGCCGCGGTGACCGCGCCAGCGTCAGCCGGCGACGCGCGCTTCGCGGCGGCAGGCGTCTTCCTCGGGACGGGTGTGACGCTGACGCCATCACCCAACGTCGTCGGCGCCGCAGCGCGAGGCGGCTTTGGCGCCGCAGCGGCCGCTGAGTAGCCGGCCCTGGCCGATGGCGCGGCTGGCGCAGGTGACACGAACAACGCCACCTGCGCCTTGAGGTCGGCCACGTCTATCAACAGCTGGCGGTTTGCCCGACGCATTTCCGCCAGCATGTCGCCCAGGTTGCGGTTTCGGGTCCGCAGGCCTGACATCTCGCCTCTAAGGCGGACATTTTCGGCCTGCAGATCCGTGGCCTCGCCGGCGCGGACAGCGACCGCCGCCGCCCTTTCCATGGCCGAGGTCCCTCGCCCTCTTCGGGAGGCCTGGATCTTGGGTGGAGGCATGTTGGCCACGCTCCCCTCGGTTTCGGCGCTCGAGCTGCCTCCCTTGCTCAGGGGGCGCTTTCGCACCTGCGAGGGGAGGGCCCCCTCCTTCTTAGTCGCGGTCGCCGGTGGCGTCTTTGCTGCTAGACGCGCCGACGACCTAGTGGGGCCTTCACCAGCCGACCCGCTGTCCTCTTTGGACGGCCCTGCGGGAATATCACCGCCCTCGTCCATTCTGACGGTAGATCCGCCGCCCTCGTCTTCGGACGGCTCTGCGACAACGCTGTCGCCCTCGTCCGTCGACGGCTCTGCTGCGAGTCTACCGTCCTTCTTCTCTTCAGCGGCGGCAGCCTCCCTGCGCGCTCGCCGCTCCTCCAGCCGCCTTTTGTGGCTCAGGCCGTTGCCCCGAGTCTTTCTGGGCGACCTCCGCTTTGCTTTTGGGGCCTCCACGATTTGTGCCGGGCCCTCGGCAGACGCCTCAAGTCCACAGGACGAGGCGTCGTTTTGGTCAGTTTTTGATCGGCTTGACCGGGCCTTGGGGTGAGGATCACTACGATCCCCGTCGTAAATTAATTTTAAATTTGCAGTATCCATTATTGATCCCACGATTATGGGAGATACAATACGTCGACCCGGGCAGAGATCCCTTTACCCGGGCCTACATTTACCAACCAGGGGGTCAGCCGGTACCCTGGCTGGAGCGTGCTAACGACAGAACAACCCATCTGCCATGCATCTTCTCGCCGCACGCCAGAACTTAAGATTCTGGGTGATTTCCGAGTCCGAATGTTACTTCGAACTCTTTATAGAGGTTGTCTTCCTCGCGGTCCGGGCGGTTAAGCCAAGACCCTCGCTCCTGATACTACGCCTCAAGACAACGTGTCTTGAAGCAAGATATCAGGTTTACGATGTGTGGGCGGTGGCATGTGCCTGCCCAGCCCTCAAATGAATGAGTGACTGAGCCCGTCCCAATATTTCGCGTCCTATAACCTCTACTACGACTGTAGTAGAGTGAGGAGCGAAATCGCGCAGATATTCGCTACGGACGACAGTACAACAGAAGAACTGGGGACCGCCGCCCGCACCCAGGGTACACCGCTTGGAGGTTTCTGGGATAGTACCCCTCATGGGTTCACCTTCATTGATTAACTAGAGATCCTCGTACGCGTCTAAACACATCGAAAATTTCCGCCGAAATGAACAACGCTAGTGTGACCACAGAGTGCGATATATTAGCATGCTAAAACCTTTTGACTTATCGCCAACCAAGCGATAACACACACGAAGCTCGAATGTTCTCGACGATAGCAGATAATGACCGGTCACATCTGTGTGTATTGTCTCATTGCACGAAGCTTCGTGACGATACACGCAGGTGCAGGCCTAGCATTATGGTGGCAAACGAGCAAGCATCACACCTGATGGTAAGTGTCACTGCCGCCCATGGACCTCTGTAATACCAAGGGTATAGTCTAGGCTGCTGCCTACCAATTAAATCCTCAAACTCACCCAGTTGGGCTTCAGGCTCTGTCGCTTACCGACCGAAAGTGCAATAGCATATTGCCATTACTCAGACGTTGATATTTTGCGAGAGTGTGGTACTACCCCGGACGGCGGCTATTGACAGAAAACTGTCAACAGCGTGGTCCTACCACTATTAAATCTCAACTGTATTGCGATTTTTTTATACATTTTCAGCTGTGAGGGCATACTAGTATGAAACTACTATTACTACTACTCTATATATTCATGCAATGTGATTGGTTTATTGTTTAGTCTAGATATGCGTCCGATATATCAAAACGAATCTGAAATCGGATTTCAGTCAGAAATCGTATCGTATCGATATTCAACACTATACAAACTGATTTTAGAAAACGTATCTGGACAGAAACTAAATCAACACGACATATCAAAACAAAACGACAAAAACACAAACAAATATAAATCTAATCATCGTGCAATCATTTTCTATTGCTAGTTTTGCAAACCAAACCAATATTTAAAAACTTACTAACTCTTTCACTCCGCCAATCGATCGCCTAGTTAGAATGAGAGAAAGCGAATCTCATTAAAATTCGCCTCCTTTCATTCTAACTAAGTTATCGTATAGTGCAGTGAAAGAGATGAAGCGAATTGTCATCAGTTTTGGATTTTGGCGCTTTCTAAGAAACTAAGAATGGCAGATTGAAACGAAACAGAAATTACAAGGGACAGGGAATAAGATCTATATCAGAATGTAACTACTTCCATGATAATATTACACAATACTTAATGATAGTTTAAGTTTTGTGTTTGTTAAATAGATTTTTTGAATTATTGGAGAGTTTTGATGTACACTTGACCTTGGTGACACTTGCGGTGTGCGCGTAATGTTATTTTTGTGTTCTCGTGAACTATATAATTAGATAGTTATTTTATGATTCAATACTATACTAACGTATGTTAGTATCATACATACGATTTGATGATAAATAAGAAATAACTTAATAGTTTTTCATTTAATATGTAAAATGGTAAGAAAAAACCATACAAAAAAAAAATGTACATTATATAATATAATCATGAAATCATTGTAAATATGACGATTTTTAAATACGCCAGTAAGTTTTGTATCATATCAAAAAAAAATATTTTTGCTAGTCTAGTACTCTAGTTAAGCCTAGATAAAGGATGAAGGAAAATCGTACACCTAAATCCAATCAACAAAGAAATTAAAGAAAAATATTTTGAATGCGTTCGTTCGTTTGCTACGCTAAAATAACTAAAACCATCGAATATCGATCGAAACTAAGGTAAATCTGCTCCGCCAACCGCTCTGGAAATCGATGTCTGAAATCGGTTTTTGAAACCGATTTCAATATCTGAAATCGAAATTGTATCGGTTTGCGTAAAAATCGGAAAACGCCCTTCTCTAGTTTAGTCTCTTTTATTTTTTTCACATGTAGAAAAGAAAAGAAAATGTATTATACAAAAAACTAAATAATTTTCTGATTCAAGGCAAATCGACAAATTAAAATTTTGATTTTTTTGGGGTGAAAGAATGATTTACTATGTATTTCGTTTTTCGATTAATCGAATTCTTAATTATTATAGTTTGACATGGCATGATGGTACATCTCTGCTTTATGCTGTGATCACGAAGTATAGATACATACTTCTGTGTATCTATACTTCGTGGCTGTGATCGCCGTTTTAACTGTCATGTTTTATTATCTTGTCTATTAATCTGTGATCTTGTCTTCTTTCATCTTTGTATTATATGTTTGAAATTCGTTTTTATTTGTAATTTGTGCCATAAAATGTCCCAGCAAGATATTTCATGTGGTTTAGAATATAATACTACTTCTGATTTGCAAGCATGTTTAATAGAGGCCCTACGGTCAAATTATTCATTTATAATTTCACCGGTTGTCCACCCACGTTTTCGTAGACCGTTTAGCAATGCTTCTAGAGTTGGTGGGTTTACAAGATCGGATATGGTACTATCTCCACAAGATTGGACAAGCCGCATGGTTGCAAAGGTTTCTACATATTTAAATGCAGATTCCCCGTCACCTATAGTCCGGCAGCGACATCAAGACTGTTTGAGTGAAGAATTAAACTATTGCAAAGGTCTTGGAGTGCCTGCTATCATGTTATCATTACATGGAAGAGAAAGTAATAATTTGGCTAAAATAGTTCAGACTTATTATGAAAACAGGTAAAATTCACATTTTTTTTCGAACAATATATTTGAATCCCTTTGTTAATGAACTAGGTATATAATACTCATACATATATAATATTCACTATCCTTTTCTAGAGCTTTAAAAGACGACTAATGAAGGTAAGCATGAAACAAAAAATCTCCAAATTAAATAAGCAACCAATAATATACATCAACCTGTTAAGGTAGTTCAATTCTCCTAGAGTTGTGGAGGAGATTTCTGCCCAATAATGAAATGTTCTATGCCAGCTTGTACAAGATTATATATTTAAATTTCCATCTTATATATCCATGGGTTTGCCATTGTTGCAGTACTGTCTATTAGTTTAAGTAGAACATTAAACTTGGTCATATTTGTATAAATTGAAGCAAATTGTGAAACATTTACACTGTGCCGAGGCTATGACATTTTGAAAACTTACTTAACTGTATAGATTAGGCAAGAATCATAGAAGATATGTCCTTAGCCTGGAAGAGTTTGAGATGTGTTTTCAAGCATACTTTAATGTTTTATTCATAAGATCTAATAATTTTAGTGTTCAGATCAGCACTGTCAATAGGAACATTTTTAAATTTGCACATAAGATTCATAGTTATGAACAATTAATTAATTTTATTTTCACAACATGTTTATTATATATTGCTTGCAGTCAACATCCAAGTCTGCTGTGGGCACGCGTACCAATGGCATGTAATAAAATAATAAGAAACCTAAGAATAAGTGATGAAGAATGTGATAATGATGATGAGCAAGCTTTTGAAGAGACTTGGCTTTGGTGGTCTAAATTCCATGAATGTTTGGAGTGGGATAAAAGAATTGGTGTAGTACTTGAAATCTCTGCGGACTTGCCATCCCAGGATATAATCAAAAGATGGTTAGGAGAACCTGTGAAGGCTATTATTGTCCCTACATCTATTTTTAATACTAACAAAAAAGGGTGAGTTTTCATAATTTTATTTTTTATCTTTATGGAAAATTTAGAAAATGAGGTTCATACCCTCATTTTCTAAATGAAAAACAATGCTATGGAAGAAAAATCTAAATTTGTAAAGAAAAAGCAATAATAATCTAACAAATTTGCCAAACTTAACATTACTTGAATATAGGCTGGCAATTATAAGATTAATGGTGCTCAAAAAATTGCTACTAAAACATGAGATATATACAGGGTGTCTGGTAATTAATGGATAACCTTGAAATGGCTTATAGTAGAACTTATGGCCATTCAGGGAAAAATATGAAAAAAATTCTATCATAAGTAGTACCTAAGATAAGTATTAAAAAAGAAAAGAACAATTATTTTTTGCCTTATTTTATTTTATTGAACACTAAGACTAGAAATGAATGAAATTCATAGGTTTTTTTCAGTTTTAATATTAAACACTAACCATTCTGATAGATAGATAGTAAATAGTAAGACTAGTTATTGTACTTTTTTTTTTAAAGAATATGAAAGTTCATTTATTTTGCAAAATAAGCAAAATTTATTTTTTAAACAAAGTTTAAACATCTTTGGTAAAAAAAAATTGTATGAATACTTGAGTGACCAATTATTTTAAAATAATGTCGGTTTTAAGTAGATTTGATAATGGTATAAATTATAATTTTATCTGCCTTAAATAATGAATTATTATTATTAATGTAGAAAATCAGAAAAAAATACTGAAGCAAAAAAATGTAATATGGGGATTGTTTTTTTAATTCAGTTGTTCCTAACCATTGGGGGGTTAATAAAAACAACATTTAACATTTAGAATACTTTATTTTACACTCATTTACAACAAATGTTCAAATTGTTGGCCCCCCATTCTTATGCAGGCCCTACATCTGCGGATGAATGCTCTTCTGAGCCATCTTGTGTACCGTCTATCACTTATTTTTAATGCGCCCGTTCTGACACGCATTCTTAAGTCTTCCAAAGACCGTAGAGGTTTTTCGTACACCTCTTCTTTGAGGCAGCCCCAATAAAAAAAATCCAATGGATTTCAATCCGGTGAACGTGGAGGCCACAAAATTGGCCCCAGACGCCCAATCCATCTATCTGGATACGTTCTATTTAAATATGCACGAACAGGTACAGCATAATGCGCAGGACAGCCGTCATTTTATAACCAATAAGAGCGTCTTAGCTCCTCGGGCACTTCTACTAATAGATTGGGGAGATCATTGCGAAGGAACTCTAAATAACTTTGCCCTGTTAGATTCCCCGGCAATTCAAACGGGCCAATTATTTTTCCATTTAATATCCCAGTCCAATAATTTATTTTAAATTGATATTGGGACCTGTCTTCACGCATAAGATGGGGATTTTCTAGTTGCCAACTATGTAAGTTGTGAAGGTTTAAGTACCCATCTCTTTTGAGTGTTTTCTCCACAGAATTTTATTAAAAAATTGCGGGTCTTCTTCAATCTTTGCCAGCATTTGTCGGCAAAAACGTAATCTACTTGCATAATCTCTTGGTTGGACAGTTTGAACTCGTGTGACATGGTAAGGGTGGAAATTATTTTTTTTTTAAATATCGTGCACGATCGATTTTCCGATACCTGTGTGTCGAGCTATTGCTCGCGTAGAGGTTGAAGGATCATCTTCAATTGCCTGAAGCACCACGTCTTCTACATCCACACGAGCGCTTCTTCCATCGCTATTTCCACCGACACCACTTCCTGGCATTCTGCCTTCGGAGTAACAGCCATGGACCCTTATAAATACACGATAGTCTGGGTGGCGCGCATTAGGGTATCTCTCCCTATAAAGTGCTGCGGCTGCATTTGCGTTTCCTCTGCATTCACCATAAATAAAATGCATATTTGCATATTCTAGTGCACTATACTGATGACGTGGCATTATGATTCACAAAACATTAAGGTTCGGTCCATAAAAAGCCAAGTCGTCGCAAATATCACCAAATAAAACGAGTCCAAATCAGTCAGCAAAACGAATAGTCCAGTAAAATAGCCAGGTGGAGATTTAACACTGATCAAAGTAAATCACGAATATAACTCGGATACGATTTAAGTACATGAGAAGTCGAGTAAGTCAAGTGATGCACTAAGCTCTTATCTTGTTTACATTTAATTCCTCTCTTTCGCACTTAGACAATTCAGACCCATTGTTTCTAACATGACACAAAAGACGGGTCATATGGCGTGCGCGCAGGTAGCAAATATGAAGATCACACGACCTATTTTACGCTTAAAAGTAACCATTTTAAACATTATGTATGAATATTTTAGTACATTTAAATTATGTAGTTAATTTTTGAACATTTAGTTTAAATTTGTTTAAATAAGCTATTTTTATTAATCATCAATGCCTGATGTGTTTTTATTAATTTTTAAGAATCAGGTACAACTGAATTAAAAAAACAGTTCTTATTATAAATTTTTTTGCTTCAGTAATTTTTTCTCCTTTTCTGCATTAATAGCAATAATTCACTATTTAAGGCAGATACAATTATAAATTGTATCATTATCAAATCTATTTAAAACCGACATTATTTTAAAATTATTGGACACTCAAGTACTCATACATTTTTTTTTACCCAAGATGTTTAAACTTTGCTTAAAAAATAAATTTTGCTAATTTTCCAAAATAAATGAAATTGCATATTTTTTTAAAAAAAAAGTACAATAACTAGTCTTACTATTTACTATCTATCTATCAGAATAGTTAGTGTTTAATATTAAAACAACAAAAAACCTATGAATTTCATTAATTTCTAGTCGTAGTGTTCAATAAAATAAAATAAGCCAAAAAATAATTGTTCTTTTCTTTTTTAATACTTATCTTAGGTACTACTTATGATAGATTTTTTTTCGTATTTTTCCCTGAATGGCCATAAGTTCTACTATAAGCCATTTCAAGGTTATCCATTAATTACCGGACACCCTGTATATACAGCAGTTGAGATTAATCATTTCATAATACTGTCAAAATAATACAATCCATGACATTCTTGTAATTAACAAAATGAAATGCTTAATAATGTTAGCATTGTTGCAAGCTTCAATTCTTCTGTCTCATCAATGTACATAATTTTCATATTACACACATGCCCATACGCAATGGGGATGAGAAAGGGAGAACTAGACAGGATAGAAGCTGCATGACATCTTTCCTTTGCCCTGGACAGATATATGGGTGGGATATGTCCAGTGACATTGACTGTCACAACAGAAAAGGAGAGAGCAATATCGTTGTAATTACTAAGATCGGGAGTTAAGTCATCACACAGTCTTTTTATTTTTAAATGGGCATCCTGTATAATATATCGCCACATCCATAATATACAATTTCTAGTTTCTCTTTTGCATATTAATAAATAATTGGTGAGTAAGCAATTTTTTGGTACTTAAATTAGTACAGTCTAAAATAGTGAGTATTCAATTTACTAATCCAATGTTATATTGCAGATATCCAGTTCTTTCCCGAGCCCACCAACAGTTGGTAGTTAGTATGGTGGAACATGAAGCTCAAGTGATTATTAGTGGTGCTAGACGTTCCAATGTAGAATTCTATTTTCAATACTTATGCAGGATTTGGAAAAGACGTCCCTATTTTGGAGATGACCCTATGTTGAGCTATGCCAGAGGGTAGGTACTTTCTTCTATTGGTTCTTTGCCAAAGATGAATGGTTTGAGTGAATAATTATACCTAGGAATGACCACAAAGATGATAGTTGATAGATGTTTATGATAGACTGAAATATGTTTCACCAATCCAAAAGTAATTGCCATAAGGCAAAGGAATGGTATGTTGGTTCATTATGGTTTGGTTAGTTGAAATCTCCTTTCTTAAGAATTTTCGATATTTACGTGAGTATATATATGGTGTATACATATAAAAATTATATATATATATATATATATATATATATATATATATATATATATATATATATAATAAGTAAAAATTAAACTGTTTTCATAAAAGTTATTGCATTTTCAGTTTTCATAGTTTCATGATTTATCTAACCAGCATAACATTGATCATTAATTTTGGTCCACATTTTTAATCCATAGAAGATAAAAAATATTCAATATGTCATCATTCTCCTACTCTTATCTCAATTACTTGGGGTTGATACAATATGTACTCTTATTTCATAGTACATAGTGTAAAAGTTATTGGCAATAGTTTTATGAGCAGCCGCCTGCCAGACGTCAACTCTCCTTGAGAATGTAATTGTTGACCAAACGGCATCATATGTAGTTGGCCCAGGTCGTTGTGAGGCTCTTAGTCGTCTTTTACATCATCCACCAGCAAAGTAAGGGTTGGTAGTATTCGTAGCCGCTACCACAGCAAAAAATATTCAATATGTATAGAAGTAATAATATTGTATTAGTTTTTTTTCACTTATTAACACATGAAAGCTTTAATAATGGTTATTATAAATCTCTTTGACTTGTTATATATATATATATATATAACAACTTATAACAAGTAGCTTTCCCTTTATAAAAGTTGTAAAATGTGCAATACTCTATTAGTTACAATTTTTACTTTTAGATGGGAAGATTATCTTCAACATCCATTGCAGCCTCTTGCAGATAACTTGGATACACACACATATAATGTGTTTGAAAAAGATCCTGTAAAATATAATCAGTACCAAAAAGCTATAGCGCAAGCTTTAATTGATTTACAAAAGCAATCAACTGAAGTGGTATTTTTAATATTTATATTTTGTAAATTATAACTAAATTTCAGTTTTTAAATACTACAATAACGTTTTTCTTTTAGAATATAAATAATATAGAAGATCATGTCAAAGGCATTGATCTAAATGATGAAACTGTAAAAGACAAGACTATAACTGTGATGGTATTGGGTGCTGGTAGAGGACCATTAGTTAGAGCTACATTTAATGCAGCTGATATAACCAATAGTAAAGTTAAGGTAATATTTATTCTAATAAAATTTAAATGTAAGGAATTATTTTTTATATTCTAATGCTACGGCCGCACCTGTGTGTATCGTCACGAAGCTTCGTACAATGAGACGATACACGCAGATGTGACCTGTCATTATCGACTATCGTCGCGAACATTCGGGCTTCGTGTGTGTTATCGCTTGGTTGGCTATAAGTCAAAGGGTTTTAGCGCGCTAATATTTCGCGCTCTGTGGTCACAGTAGCGTTTTTCATTTCGGCGACATTTTCGATTTGTTTAGACGCGTTCGAGGATCTCCAGTTAATCAATAAATTAGAGTGGAGCGATGAAATGGTGTTAGAATTTTGACACCATTATGAAGCTGAACCCATGAAGGGATCCAAAAAAATCATTATGCAATTATTAGCATAATATAGCTATAAAAGTAAAGCAATTCGTCATCCATAGTTAATCGCATGAAAATGATTTCGGCCATCTTTAATCTTTAATTATTGCACGATACTTCTTGTTAAATACCGAAGTCGCTAATATGACCACAGATTTATTGAGATAATATTCCTGTGTACAATACGTACGAAGCTTCGCCACACATTACTTTGGGACGATACACGCAGGTGCGGCCCTAGCATTAGAGAAGTAGTTTAGTGTTATAAATAGTGACCAAGTCTATATCCTATTAAATTGGTATTGACAAGAAGTCTTCTCAATACTAATTTAATAGGATATAGACTTGGTCACTATTACTTTATTTATAAGTATAAATAGGCGGTAAGACTTTATTCGGCAATAGAAATATCTATGGGCAGTCTTTTATTGGCTAAGCAACTTACATAAGGACACCAATAAAATTAAATTAATTGAGAATATAAAGTATAATTTATTTATTTAGTTAAGACACTACCAATTTAAATATATATATTCGTTTATCTTTTTTTTTATTGCTTCTGGTGGCAAAGGAGCAAACAGCGCACCTGATGGTAAATGTTACTGCCACCCATCGACCTTTGCAATAACCCTTGTATTACTAGGCCGTTGCCTTCCAATACAAACCACAAACCCACCCAGCTGGACTTCCGGCTCTGTCGCTCACCGAACGAAGCGGAATAGGACATTGCCATTACTCAGACGTCGATCTTCTGCGAGAGTGTGGTACTACCCCGGACGGACCGGCCCGCGGCTGTAGACAGAACTGTCAACAGCATGGTCCTACCACTGCTAAAAATAGTTCTTATAATTTTGACACACTTCTACATCTTTCGCGTCACGCAATATTTTTGTATCATAATGCTCTAGCATAAATAATAATAATAATAAAAGTTTATTGCAGATAGCCATCCATATGTGTTAGTTATACAAAAATAAAAAAACTTACAAACTATGTTAGTAACAAGAATATACAAATAATCAATTCAAATACCTGTGCCCCTTACCGGGTGCACTCTCACCGTAAATATGTATACGGCAATAGTGCACCAGGAGTGGACAGTCAGGCCTATTAACAATTGCACCCAAGATGTTGTTAGCGCTCCCCCATAGCCGGCTCATCAATGATGCAGATCGCTTCCTGATTATTGCATGAAAACTATCAATATGCGCATCTGCAAACATGCCTCAGGCGCTACAAAACCGTGGGAGCCCCATCAACACCCTAAAGGCATTGTTATACTGAATACGGAGAGCGTTGTATGCCCTCAGCGTATATTTAGTCCACAAGCTGCAAGTATAAAGTGATTGACAAAATGCTTTAAAAAGCGTGATCTTAACTTCTTGTGAACATCGAGCAAACCTGCGGGCCAACATATTGCATCGGACAGACAACGCCCTCCGCTCCCTTTCCATATCTTCGTCATCTTTTAAATCTTCGGTAACAATATGGCCGAGATATTTAAAACGAAATACTCGTTTCAAATTTATTCCGTTAATATAGACAGGTAATGTTTCACATATTTTGTTACTCGCCCTAAATAACATAACCTCGCACTTCTTTTCATTATATACGAGACCGTGATCGTTTGCATATTTTTCACATACTCCGAGTAGCCTCCGAAGAGCACTGATCGAGGGGCTCAGTACCACCATGTCATCAACATAGCTTATACTATTTATAATATTACCCATGAAGGAGCACCCGACTCTGGTACCACTAAGCTCCTCGATCAGCCGATTGATGTATAGATTGAAAAGCGTTGATGAGGTCAAGCCACCTTGTCTCACCCCGCATTCCAACCCATACTCCTCGGAAAAGTGACCCGACCATTTCACCTGGTTAATTTGGTGATTGTACCAGTATTTAAAAAGCCTTACTAGGTCTTCGGGTAGGCCTTGCTTCCTCATTTTTGACCAGAGGATATCATAATTAACCAAGTCAAATGCCCTGGATAGATCCAGGAACGCAGCATAAACAGGGGTATTTCTTGACGTGTAATACCTGACCGTGTGCTTAAGAGCTAATATAGCTGACTCGGTAGACAGACCCGCTCTAAAGCCGAATTGTGCGTCATGTATATTTATCTGTTCAGCCACACATCTCCCAAGCACACCATCAAGCACCTTAGCAGTTATTGTTGCCAAAGAAATGGGCCTGTAATTTTCTTTATTGGAAACATCACCTGTCTTATTTTTGATTATTGGTACCACTAACGTTTTAGTCATATCGTCAGGCAAGTACGAGTGTGTAACACTAAGATTATATAGCATTGATAGAACCCTAGGGAGGTGCGGGCCTGCTTATTGATAGTGGGTTTACCATGCCACACCCAATTTAAAAAGGCTGTTCTGGCATTACAATGGGCCTCCCTGACATGTTTGTTCCACCCAATAACTGTTTCCTTACTCTGCCTACCCCTCGTAACCGTCGAACTACTTATAGCGGCGTCGCTAACCGAGGTTATAATCTCTTTATACAAGTTATCAATAACTTTTCTATGCTCCTTTATTGTACAAAAACTATTGTTACAGTTAATTAGCTGTGATGGAAGAACAATGACTCTAAGCTTATCCATACATAACCTATGGTAACACTCTATTTGGTGCGCATTTCTTTCACCCCATATAACCTTATTTTGTAACTTATTTTCTGTTATGCTTGGTGCAATCATTAACCTAATCATTCCTATATCAACCTGTATGCATAGTGGAAAATGGTCGGACCAGTAAATATCCTGGTACACTTCCACCTTCTTAACAGATTTCCACGCCGCTTCAGTCACAAGACAATGATCAAGCCAACGCCTACTTCCGCAAGCCTCACTTATAAAAGTACACGTGCCCGAATCTAGGCCTAGCCTAACATAATCAGCACATTGCCAATCCTGCTCTAAGCAAAAATTTTGCATTTCCCTACTAAATAATTCACCCGGATGTGCATTAAAGTCTCCAAGAATATATACATATTCTAACGCCGAAGTCTCGACTAAGGCCGCAATTTCACTTAAACAATCACAAAACTCATTTAAGTTATCAACGGAATTAGTAGGCATGTATACGTTTACAATAAGTACGGTACGGTCAGTTAACGTCGCTTTGACCGCCACGATACGGTCACTCACACATGGGATGATAGACACTGAGGTGAACAGCGATTTTCTCCATAAAAATGCTACACCGCCATATGGTCTACCCCTCAATACCCCCTCCGATATATCGACAGCTGATTTACCAAAATAACCAAAATTCTCGTCAATAGTACCTAACATAGTTATCTCGTGAGGCAGCAGCCATGTTTCTTGCAGTGCAATTAAATCTACAGACTTACACAGGCTTTGTACACAAGAGGTAGATCTATTTAAAATAATAATAATTTTATTTAATAATAATTTTTATTTTTTTTTAATAATAAATGCATTTCTTACAATTAGTCACGGTGGTGTAGTGGCAGCACGATTGGGCCGGAATCCCAATAGGCACGGGTTCGAATCCCGCTTGTGACATCATTTTTCACTTCGTAATCGAGTTTTATAAATGCATTTCTGTTACAAAAATAGTAACGGCACTCCTTATTGTCCTCTTAGGCGCAAGCCTGAAGAAGTTTTCGTTAATAATAAAAAAAAAACCTGTAGCACTTGTGTTTTAGTAGGTTTTTATATAGTAGACTCTTATCTTTCCTGAATAACAAGCAATGAGCTTATCAAAATTGTCTAGGTCTTGATGAATTTTAATTTCAATTCACATACACTTATTTTATATTACAGGTAGTTGCAGTAGAAAAAAATCCCTGTGCCGTAGTTGTGTTAGCAGCGCAAGCTCGAGAAGTCTGGCGTGGTCGAGATGTTGTTGTTATACCGGGCGACATGCGATACATAAAGCTTTCACCAAAAGCAGATATTATTGTATCAGAATTATTAGGTAAGTTTTATTACGCGAGTTATTTTTTTTTTAAAAGTCACCCCTGCGCTAAGGAAATCTTCCTTGTTGGACGTCTCGACGTCGCCCTATTTACTATTCAAACCGGCTTAAACTTTGGAATTTCGATCACCTTCTTGAAGGCTTGTGAAAAATGTTGACTGAAATTAATGAAACCTCTAAATAGAATTCATCATCTAATCTGAGTTGAAAGTTTTAAAAATTTATCTAATCCAAATGTTGAACAAAATCTGTAAGGTCTCGCGATTACGGTAGAGACGAATGTTTTACATTGAAGCTTTTATAATCTTAGGACGGATAAGCGAGTAGTAGGCTAAATCGATTGTTTTTTACAAATGTTTGGTTTGTTACTTGCAGATACGTTTATGGAGTGCATTATCTGTGTCCAAACGGTTTTAAGTGTTCTATAAAGTTCATTTATTACTGATGAAAAACCTTTTTTTTTATTGGCGGCTCATGCTCCAGCTACACCCATCCGGCCATCCGAAGGAAAAGCAGAGCATATTGTGAACCTCATAAACTATGATACTCGTCACTTACTTTCGGATCACCGACACATTCTTATTGCAGTTAAGGTGTTGTTCCGAATTCTTCTATTTGCAGTCACAGCTATGGCGACTTCAGGTGTGGGTATTCGCGTTGTGCTATCCCATATGCCTATTAAAACTGATCAGCCTTGAAGCTTTCTTCCCTGACTTACGTGAGATCACGCTTGCGTAAGATTGGCAACCGTGTTCAATAGGTTCACAGTTGTAGCAGTCCACAGTTCTCTCCTCGCGACTAAAATCCAAAAAAACCTGCTTAAAAGCATCTGCACCAATTGGAAACAAAAGAACCCATGCTACCGCTTCAGCCACTCCCATCAGTACCGTCCGGCACATCCATATGCCTAGTGAGTACCGAAAAGGAGTGAAGACGTTTGGTTCTTGGCTCGATTCTATATGAAGTGTATTAGCAAATTGTTACTACTCAGATGCCGATTTTCTGCTGGAGTATGTATGTACGCATGAAGACTCGGCCCATTTATATCTCCAACATGGTCTGTTGCTACACATTTTCCACATGATTCATGCATTCTTGTTATAATGACTGTCTTGAGCTTAATGTAGTTTATACTTGTCTGATTGAAATTTTGAATCATAATAAATATTATTGTTTTAGGTTCATGGGGTGATAATGAGCTCTCTCCCGAATGTTTGGATGGAGCTGCAGGTTTGTTAAAGCCTGGCGGTATATCTATACCATGCAAATACAGCTCATATGTGGCTCCTATTTCTTCGCCTCGATTATGGGCTGCTGCAAAGACTTCGTCTTCTACTTCTCCACATAAAAAAGACAGTAATCTTGAGACTTTATGGGTTGTCTACATGCAGAATAAACATGATATAGCAGAAGCAAAAGTAATTTATTTATATATTACTAATACTAACTAAACTGTCATTACACTATTCAATTATAATATTCTTTTGCATTTCTTAAACTGATATTAAATATAGATTTTCATTGTACTTAGGTACTATTTACTTTTGAACACCCAGCAAAAGCTGCAAGGGATCATGAGGGTGAAGAAATGGTAGATTACAGAGGATTACCACTGACAGATAATAGACGACAAGAAACAATTACATGGAATGTAGAGAAAGATAGTGTTATGCATGGTTTTGGAGGCTATTTTGATTGTTCGTTGTATGGTAAAGAAATGATCAGTATAGTACCTTCTACTCACAGTCCTGGAATGATTTCTTGGTTTCCTGTTTTTATACCAATTAAGGTATTGTAGAACTGTTGTTTTTAACATTAATATTGTTATTGTAAATATATGTTATTGTCAGTATAAATATTATATTGTTGGAATTTCAGACCCCATTAAGAGTACACAAAGGCGAAACAATAATAGCACGGTTTTGGCGTTGCGTTGACTCCAGAAGAGTTTGGTATGAATGGATTGTAGAAGTAGGTAACCGTACAACTAAATTACATAATGCTAATGGTCAAAGTTCGGCGATGTTTTTGTAATTATAAGTGAAAGACAAATAAAAGGTTTATATAAGTTTTATATTTCAATAACTGCACGCAGTTTTCCTAATGCAAACTCCTATTTACAGTTTTTCCTCAAAAAATTATTACACTGTCAATTCTTAAGGGTTTGGCTTGCAACCTGTATTCACAGTGATACTCCTTTAACAAGCAGGTAATTGGTGTAAAAGTCCACAAAAGGATTTGACAACATCATCACAAAAGGACGATCCCATCCAGGTTATGCTTTGATATTTTCCTTTTATATGAGTTGCAGCTCAATGCTAATAACTTTAATCACCTTGATAAATGTGAAATCGCATTAAGTAAATGTGAAAATAAATCAAAGAGATTTAGAATCATTTTTATATTATTAACATTACATTTTTTTTGGACAAATATATTATCTCCTGACTACTTTTGCAGAGTTAGTAGTGACTAATAAACAATATCATTATTATTAAAGCTGCTTATAAAATTATAAAATATTGTGTGTAAGTACTTATATTGTTTATCAAGAAACAACTTATCGCTAATTAGGGTAATAATAATCATGATGAACACCTAGTTTTTATGAGTCTGATGCTGTGCACTTGTCAAGTCAGAGTTTGCTGCATAGTGGATTCTAAACGCAAGTTGAGTTTTTTAGCAAATAACTTCTAATCAGTAATGTCTAATTATAAATAGATAATTGAGCTATTTTTTTATTAATCTCACAATATTCATTTCTTTGTGGAAATCTTCTATATCTTGCTCCCATCTTTTTTCAAAGTGAATACCTGTAACATTTTTATATATTCAATAAAAATACAAGTCAATACTGCAAAAAGTGTTAAATTCTGTACCCAGGAGTACTTTACAAACATTTAATAGTATAGTCATGGGTTTCAAATATTAAGATCATAAGTACAAAGTCCTCATATTATGTAATAAATCTGTGTAGTATCTAAAAGTTGACAAGAATATAAAGAACACATACAAGTTATGGGTGTAATCTGGATAGTGATAATGAAAGGTTGATAGTGCTAAGAATTGTCCGGCATTGGATTGAACTAATATAATTATTTTTCTTAACATCTTTTGGTTATTGTTTACAATCTCAATAGGGATGAATACAAGGTAGGAGACATATCATAATAGTTAATTTGAAACCTCACAGTATTCTATATTTCTTTGTTTCTTTATTGAGAAACATACATTGGCCCTATAGAAGATCAGAATAATGTTTTGAGTTCATTGTAACTGATATAATAAAATTCTATGTACCTTGCATAAACTTAGCTGTGTTGCCAGTTTTAATAGCCCATGGTAAATAATATTTCAAATACATTTGTCGGTGCTTTGGCTTCAATCGTCCTGCTCCCCAAATACCACCACTTATACACATCGGAAGTTTTGTTTGAATACCTTCTACCCATTTTACTGTTACCTTGAAAAAAATATAATTATTAGGTAAAAAGAATAATTTAGTAATCATGAAATTAAACTAACTTTATAGAAAAAAGGACTGAAGGATAGTACCCTTCAACTAGTAAATATAAACCATGAAACTAAAATACCACTAATGAAAAGATCTGGCAATGTTAGTAAAAATAATTTGTTTACAAATTTAGTGATATAATACCTCCCCCAACATAGTGGTTTTCATGCATAGAGTGGCATGCACTAAATCATGGACTTCTCTATATCTTTGCATTACATAAGCTAATTCTGGATCATCAATGAATTGAACTGGTAACCTTGAATCAGCTGTAATATTGTTGGCTTTCATGAAATCCGCATAAACACGACCTAAACAGTTTTCCGGCATTTGGGCAAGCTGATCAAAAGACACTGTTTTAGAATTTATCCTGGGTTTTTCTTTAAGTATTTCAGTGCCTTCATTCGTCTCGAGCATTTTTTCTCGCATAAACTTCAATGAACTTTCGCCAGTTACTTCCCCTAAGCAAGCAATCATATCGCCACGATGTGGATTAAGAAGAGCTATAGCGGCAGACCCGCACGATAACAACGTTCTTTGAAAAGGGTTTGTAGGGATATAATTCGTTTTCATTTCTTCTATAAAGTTACTAGGTATAGTGGTAGTTGAATATCGTCGAATAATATGGGCGAACCGCATTTTATGTCAATGTTTGTATCTATAAATCTGAATATTATTATTTTGATGTAAAGATGTAGGCAAGTTTTCTGATAACATCTTATGTCACTTTGACATTCTGTCTTTTTTTCTTCTCTTTGTATATTGGCCATGGAGAATAGAGTAGTTTCTACCTGCCATAATATTGGCAATCAGCTACTTATACAAGCTATTGGTGCCAGTGTCAAGTTATAATTATTTTTATGTTTATAGTCTTCTCAAGTTAGTCATTGTCTAAGTCAAATTGTCGCCATTAACAGTGCAATGGCCACACTGTTAATGGTATCTTGTGGGAATTTTGATGGAAAACGAAAACGTTGTAAAGCACTTTTATATGATATTCACTACATCCCAGTTGTGCCGCTGCATCATATTACATAAAATGCCATCAAAATTATCTAACATAACACGTTAAAACACTAAAATATCGAATATAATACAAGAGCACCACATGACGTTTTCAAATTTCCGTCAAAAGTCCCTGTCTTTTTTTATTTTGGCTTCTGTTGCAACAGCGTAGGAGCAATGTGGCTATATCAATAACGATGCAATAAATGTTTATTACAAGTTTTAAGTTATATGAAGGAAGAAAAACATCTTCAGGCATCATAATACCTTTTGAAAAATCGTCTGAGCTAGTGTTGCATATCGATAGTCTACTATTGATAGACAATCAATTGTCTATCGATAGTTTACGTATAAGCAATAGTATATCGATTTTATTGAAATACGTTAATACTATCGATAGCTCTCCACGAGCAATACTATTAATAACAACGATACTATCGATAGTGATACATTCGATAGTATCAATACTATCGCTAATACCATTATAATAGTTTTAACTTAAAACTATCGATAGTATCGACTATGGCACAGTTTTTAAAAATGGCGCCACTAATTCGATTACCATTTAATTAACCCAAGTCAACCAACAACTTGAAGATAGTTATAAAGAATGATTTGTAATATATGACATGACACTTCTTGAGAAATCATGACACAAAGAAACGAATGTTAGCGATAGTGACGGGGATTTCCTAATAGGGAAACCGTACCTTTGTGGCTAATTTTCGACGATATGCTCTCCATTCTGTGATGCGATGGAAGAACGGCAGTTTCAGTTTTGTGCCTTCTCACCGCAGCTTTTTCTCCGTGGTTGAAGAACCATGGGACTTTGGGGTTTATTTGGAGGTCGAGGCCCCACCACAGTTCATGCCTTGGAGACGGTCGACCCGAGCCAGATGAGACCGCCGGTAACCCTGGGAGAGGTCCAGCTCCGGGTGACCAGCGACAACCGGATGACGGGTTGTGGTAGGGGACCCGTCACACTGTGGAATAATTGTGATAATGATATATCGTGCCCTAACACCGAGGCCGGAGCAGGCCAAGCATAATGCGCGTGTTTTGTAAAAATACTCGCAGATGCAAAGAGCAGCAAAGGTCACGGCGCCGGGCACTCCGTGTAACTCGAGACGGTGTGAAGTCGTCCCGGGAGTGGTCTCGATGGGAGTCGAGGCCTGTGGAATTAGAGTTGGCGAGGGAATTTGAAGGTAGGATTGGGCGCACCCTGTCACCTTTGGGCATAGCTGGGCATAGTTAATGCCCAGCTATTCCGAGTTAATCCGTTAATCGTTAATTAACGAAGTTAACATTTTGATTAACGGATTAACTTTTAAAAATGTTAACGAACACGTTAACTTCCGTTAATGTGCAAGAAGTCCGTTAATCGTTAATCCAATGCCTAATACTTACCGCACGGCACTGACAAGTGCCGGGTGGCGCGTGGCAGCGAGTGAAACAAAACCAAAATTAGATATATTTTGCCGGCGCGTGCGAGTGAGAAAGAAAACTGCGAAAAGATTTGTTTCGTTTGATCATTTCTTTACTTCAAAATGTTAATGTTCATGAAGGGAAATATGCACCTACCCGACGATTAAATTACACATTCGAATTATACAAGTATTTTATTTTGTTCCTAACCTGTTAACTTCCAGAACCTAAACCACAGGTTTTATAAGTTCACTTACGCAACGATATAAAGATGAAATTTTACACATATTAACGGATTAACGATTAACGTTAACTTGCGATAATTCTTCCGAAATGTAACGCTTTAACGTTTAACGGAGTTAACTTTTTTTGTAGCGGTTTAACGATTAACGAAGTTAACTATTTGATTAACGGTGCCCAGCTATGCCTTTGGGTAACACCCAAAGATGACAGGCTGGATGACAGATTTTTAAATAACCTCGGCGAAGTCCCCGAGATAGGGTTTTTTTGCCGGGTTAAAGATCTCGAGACCTCGCATGCAGTGGGGCAAGACCACGAACGTGGTCACATTGGGAGGCATATTTTGTTTATTGTTTTTTCAGGTCGTCTGTTTGGATAAGCAAAGAAAATAAGATCCATATGGCCATGTCTTATACAGTCAATTGATTAAGCCATAGTATCTCAGATTATTTTTTTAATATTGAATAACTTATAATTATATTGAACATAATAATTGTTGCACGTGCAACGTGCATGTCGGCGTTTCGCCAGGAAATTGGGTGTCCATAATAAAATAGCGAATATTCAATTCACGGTATTTATTTAGGAATGGCTGTCGGAGAACTCGGTGAAGTAAAGTAAACAGAATTCTATTCCAATCTTACAACTTTACAATGAAATGGTCACTGTCTTAGTAACTACAACTACTTTTAATAACAAACTAATAAATCTTCTTTAAAATAATTATCGAAATATATCTAATAATAATGACAAACATTTAATACATTTAACATTATTCCAAATAGTCTATTTTACGCAATTTACATTCGTGTAATTAAAGGAAATATTATTCTTACATATTGTTCAACAAATGGCGCTGTGAGTAGAAATAAATTGAGATGTTTATTACGTAAAAACAACTAAACATGGTTACAAATAATTACATTAATATTTATAGATTTATTTTGAACATTTACATAATAATTTTAATATTTAAACAATTAAATCAAACATTTCTAGAAAACAGTCAAAACAGTATCTTTTAAATATCATAGCATAGTAAATAGCAGTGTTGTCATTACAAATAATAATATAATAATCATTTAAACTATAATTGGCAACACAGACCAATAATTGACAAGTACTGCCGATAGAGGGCGATTTGCGCCCATATGCACTTAGCGTCACTTCAGTGTACACACCTGTGCATTATAATGCCCCACACTGACTGCTATCCATTATGGACAGAATGGGAGATTAATTTACTTACTGCCGCATAGAGGCCCCACGTTCGATTCCTACGCTGCATATTTATTAGGTAATTCTTAGAGATACTTAAGTGTCAATTAATTATTATTATACTCGTTCCAACCATTTATTTTACTTTTGACACATGCTTTAGGACGTAACTGTTTCATTATACGCAATTATTAACTTTGAAACGAGTGAACAGAGAAATATATAAACTGCCCAATAATATTTATATATCTTAATTATTACCCACTAAATACATTAATATGCCGTAAATAGCTCTATTCATAAAATTTAAGTGATAATTCATTTCCGTTATAAAAAAAGTTACGTTCTATCGCATCTAGTGAGAACGTAACTTTTTTTATAACGGAAATGAATTATCACTTAAATTTTATGAATAGAGCTATTTACGGCATATTAATGTATTTAGTGGGTAATAATTAAGATATATAAATATTATTGGGCAGTTTATATATTTCTCTGTTCACTCGTTTCAAAGTTAATAATTGCGTATAATGAAACAGTTACGTCCTAAAGCATGTGTCAAAAGTAAAATAAATGGTTGGAACGAGTATAGATCGTGTATTAAATCGTCAATTCTAAAAATAACATTCTGTAAAACTGTAAAGCTAAAAAGGTTTCCCAATACACAATAGACACATACATACATACATATCATCACGCCATATCCCTTGCAGGGTAGGCAGAGAGAACAGAGTGCCAGAGAACTCTATCTTTGCATACTTCACTCGCTTCCTCAACATTCATAATTCTCTTCATACACGCTCGCCGGTTTCAGAGACTCTTGACTCCACCTTCCTTCAGTACATGACCGATCTGGTCTGGGTAGGTTAGTCTCGGTCTCCCCCGGTACCTACATCCTTCCACTTTCGCATTGTATATCTTCTTAACCAGACGTTCGTTCGGCATTCTTTCCACATGTCCGAACCATCGGAGCATTCCCTTTCGCATCTTTACACCAATACTCTCTTTCATATCTACTCGC
This sequence comes from Lymantria monacha, assembly GCA_905163515.2. Classification (NCBI taxonomy): domain Eukaryota; kingdom Metazoa; phylum Arthropoda; class Insecta; order Lepidoptera; family Erebidae; genus Lymantria; species Lymantria monacha. The sequence continues at coordinate 25,543,118 of LR991082.1, forward strand.
TCTCTTACGTCGTCGTTACGAATGCGGTCGGTCAGACTTACTCCACAGATTTTCTGCAGAGATCGCATTTCGACCGCATTAATTTTACTTTCATACTCTTTTCTGCATACCCAACTCTCGCTTCCATACAGTAGTAATGTTGGGACAAGCACTGCGTTATGTATTGCTACACGTGCCTTTTGGCTGAGGTGGTGGCTACCGAGAAGTTGCCCCAACGCTCCGTTCACTCTATTTCCCGCATTCACCCTTCGCTCTATATCAGTGGTGTACCTTCCATCTCGGCTGAATCCACATCCAAGATATACAAATTCATCCACTTGCTCTAGTACATCATTACCTATTGTTACTCTTACATCTGTTCTGGCTTCATCTCTTTCAAAGACCATTATTTTGGTTTTGTTCACATTCACGCGTAGACCCCTTTTCTTACAATCTTCTGTCATTGTGTCGACTAGGGACTGCAGGTCAGTCGCTGACTGTGCCAGCAGAACTTCATCATCTGCATAAAGCAGAGCAGTGACCACTAAGTCGCCCATCTGGACTCCTACATTCATATCGTTCAACCTTTGGAGACATTTATCCAGATATATGATAAACAGCCTGGCTGACAGAACGCACCCCTGCTTAACGCCGATATTGACGTCAAACCAAGACGACATTCCATCATCCAGCCGCACACAGGCTCTACAACCCATGTAACTGGACTGCACAGCCTGTAGCAGTTTACCGTTAATACCATACTGCGGTAAAATGTCCCAAAGTTCCTTTCGTACAACCTTGTCAAATGCTCTCTCCAGATCCACAAAACTGCAGAAAACCCTCTGACCTAGTGCCAGATGCTTCTCCACAATGTTGCGCAAAGAGAACACTCGATCCATGCATCCCCTTCCGCTCCTGAAACCTCCTTGTGTCTCACACAGTAAACTATCGGACACCATCCTCATTCTCCTTTCAATAATTTTACCGTACACTTTTGCTGCCAAACTGGTCAAGCTTATGACTCTGTAATTTGCGCAGTCATAACGTGAACCCTTGTTTTTAAACAAAGGCACGATGACTGCGCTATTCCAGTCCCCGGGAACCATTCCCCCGCTCCAACATAAATTGAGGAGCAACAGGAACGCCTCCCAGACACAGGAGCCACCAAGCTTGATCATCTCGGCAGACACCATATCAATGTCCGCTGCCTTACCATTTTTCAAACTTCTTATCGCCCATTCAACTTCATCCATACTGATGTCATCGGAGGACGCCGCTGTCGAATGTTGTTCTACCACATGCGACACCGGCGTCAACCGTAGCATCCGCATACATATCGCCAAAATATTCACTCCATCGGCTTAACACGTCTTGTGTTTGTGTAAGAATGTCTCCACCTTTAGACCTTATTTTATTCATTCTGAAGGCTGACCAACCACACCGAGACTTTTTCACCTCCCTCCAAAAGAGTTTGGTGTTACCCTCGAAGTTTTTAGTCAGCCTATCTTCTGCACTCATACTTGCTCTATCACGTTTCTCTTTTACTAAGGCCTTGGTGTCATTCTTACATTGCCGATATATTTCTTTCTTCTGTTCAGTCATACTGTCATTCAGATTCAAAGAAGAGACATAGTCCAGCCACGCTTTCTTCTTTTGCTCTACGGAAGCTGCCACTTCCGCATCCCACCATGCATCACCATTTGTATTTCTATGCTTCTTTGAAATTCCACATACTTCTTTCGCTGTATCTACCATACTCTCTTTCAATACTCTCCAGCATTCTTCAATGTCCGTTTGCGGCTGGCTTGCCATCGTCAGCCGTTCTCGGACACCCTCTGCATACTTTTCTCTTACACACTCTTCTTGCAACCTTTATTCTTTCAAGCCCTCCGAAGTGGACACGCTCTCGCCAGTGCCTCCTCTTTCTGAACAGACCACTAAATCTCGCAATAACGAGATAGTGGTCCGTATCGACTGTGGGGCCCCTGTAGGCTCTTGCGTCCAATATTTTGCTTCGGAGGCGACTGTCTACCAAAATTAAATCTTATACTTTTCTGTTCATTCCTTCTCCATGTATACATATGGATGTCCTTATGTTGGAAAAATATGTTTGACACGATAAGGTTTCTCTCCATGCATACATCCGCTATGAGCCTACCTACGTCGTTCACTCTCTTATCACCAAATGGACCAAGTACGTCCTCATAGTTGGGACGCTTGGTCCCACCGCAGATGATGCAGTCCTGCTGGCACAGTCAGCGACTGACCTGCAGACCTTAGTCGACACAATGACAGAAGATTGTAAGAAAAGGGGTCTACGCGTGAATGTGAGCAAAACCAAAATAATGGTCTTTGACAGAGATAAAACCAGAACAGATGTAAGAGTAACAATAGGTAATGATGTACTAGAGCAAGTGGATGAATTTGTATATCTTGGATGTGGATTTAGCCGAGATGGAAGGTACACCACTGATATAGAACGAAGAGTGAATGCGGGAAATAGAGTGAACGGAGCGTTGGGGCAACTTCTCGGCAGCCACCACCTCAGCCAGAAGGCACGTGTAGCAATACATAACGCAGTGCTTGTCCCAACATTACTGTATGGAAGCGAGAGTTGGGTATGCAGAAAAGAGTATGATAGTAAAATTAATGCGGTCGAAATGCGATCTCTGCGGAAAATCTGTGGAGTTAGGCTGACCGACCGCATTCGTAACGACGACGTAAGAGAGCGAGTAGGTATGAAAGAGAGTATTGGTGTAAAGACGCGAAAGGGAATGCTCCGATGGTTCGGACATGTGGAAAGAATGCCGAACGAACGCCTGGTTAAGAAGATATACAATGCGAAAGTGGAAGGATGTAGGTACCGAGGGAGACCGAGACTAACCTACCTAGACCAGATCGGTCATGTACTGAAGGAAGGTGGAGTCAAGAGTCTCCGAAACCGGCGAGCGTGTATGAAGAGAATTATGAATGTTGAGGAAGCGAGTGAAGTATGCAGAGATAGAGTTCTCTGGCACTCTGTTCTCTCTGCTTACCCTGCAAGGGATATGGCGTGATGATATGTTTGTTTGTTTGTTTACAAAACCAATTCCATTGTTACTAATTTGAAGTAACTGCTATTTACATTAATACGAATTTGCATGACTAACGAAAGTGATAATTAGTAAAATTTTGGTAACATACATATCATCACGCCATATCCCTTGCAGGGTAGGCAGAGATAAAACAACATGGTAACATGTATGGTATATATCGTATGGGAAAAGTTTCCTCTCAATGCATGTGCTCGTTGTAGGTACGTTCTAATGGGATATTATGCTGATCTCATTTTTAACTGTCTTGCGATGACAATATATAAGGATAAATAAATGAAAACATTTTAACAGAAATGTCATTTATTCGTGTTTTAGTAGTAGGTATATATGTTGTTTCTTTATGTGTTCATTAGCTATATTCTACGATTGGGTATGTGCACAATAAATAAAAATGGCTTAAGTTACATACGAGGCAATGTTCCTAACTGCACCCTAAATGAACAGAGCCTGACAGTAAAAAAAATAATAATTTGGCTTTATTTAGGTAATAGGTACGCGATTGATGATTTATTCGGTAAACCATTATTTCTTACCGTACTTCACATTACACTGTTTTACAGTCTACTAATGAAATAGATAAACTATACTCTATGTACCTAACTAAATTTTATGAACACATTTTTACTTAAATCTAGGTGCATTAAAAAGTTACACACCATACTAAATAACTACAATGACAAAACATTTAGGTACCTATTGGTATTTATTTTCTGAATAATATCAATAAAAAAAATAGCCATTTAATTAAATTCGAACGAGTTTCGGTTGATTTGTCAAAAACTCTGAAATACCGCATATTGCAGCATTTTGTACGTAGGGCTAACCTTGAGGTTAACAATTAAAATTTTATACAAATTGTAACAACCCATTTATAGGGTAAGTTTCAAAGTAGGTATACCTGATACAATAATAATTTAACAGACAGTGAATTCTTAGAACAGGTTTGATGACAATAATCTGATTCTTAAAAAAAATATTACAATACCGAATCCTGTTTTAAAAATAATGTATAACGCGTGTTTGTTTTTAAATTTTACATCATTGGAAATTGTGGGTATTAAATTATTGTCAACTTTCGCCATCCTATCCATCGAATTCGGTACACGTTATTTAATGAATTCTAGACTAAAATTCTTATAAATACTTTATAATAAAATATACTATACATATTTTTATTACAGGTAAGTAGTATATCAAGATGATTGACAACTTGTGGCGCTTAATTTTAGTTCGAGCTGTGCTGTGTAGCTACACAGCAATTTATTAGTGCTAATTCATGGTCCATGTTGTTTATAAATAAAGTTAATTAAATAATGATTTTCTATGGTCAATATTTCTTGCAATTCAGCATATTAGAGGTTTTTGGATAAATATAAAACATCCTTCTCCATATAGAACAGCCTCTATACATTTAGAGCTTTTCAATGTCTGGTTAAAAATGATTATATGTATTACAGAGGATTACTAAAAAAAAACATTGATAAAGTATTTAGGTACATTTTACAAAAAGACAACTCGTCAATAAGCCAATATCACCATTCAAGTTAATTATATACATCATCACAGAAGCCTAAATAACTTTATAAGAGAATCTATTACATGGAAGAGATGTTTCAAAATGCATCATTAATTTATCATGTAGTGGCTAACATATTAGAATGTTTTTATACTAAATCTTAAGAGCAGATTCGACCAATACACCTCAACAAATTATCATTTAAGTTACTAAAATAACTATAAAACAATTTTGGTATTATAAACCCAATATAAATTTTTCGGTGGCTTGTAAGAGCAAGATTCCCATAACATGGAACTTAAATATTAAAATTCTTCAAAATTATAAACTACTTTAACTATGTCATAAAATTAAAATAAACTAAGCTATTAGTATTAAAACATTTGTAAATAGCAACAACTGATTATGAATAAAGTCTCCAAATAGAAGTACTCCTTCCAGATAACATGAACAAAATAAATAAAATTAGAATAGGTTTTAAAAAAAAATATAAGTTATACAAGAAATTTTCAGAGTATAATAACTACTATGACGTATTTAGATTAATAAACATATAGCCTCATATCTTAAAATTAGGGTGCATTTTATATTTTATACACTTTTATAACATTATAAATTGCAGCAGTATTTTTTTTTTTTTTTTTAGTGTAAAACACTTCAAGAACAAATATGGATATGGAGAACACAACAAACATTTTCAATAACCATAATGCAAGGCTTTGCCAATAATACATTGCACTTTATAAAGATTCACTTAAAGTAACTTTAGCGTGAACATATTACACACACACAGTTATGTTGCATATCTATTAATATAAAAATGGTTTGTAAAGATTATCCCAAATACCCATTTTTATATTATATACAAAATTGGAGATAACTATATATAACATTGTCTATGAAGGATCATGTACAAATGAGCACTAAAAAATATATGTAATACACTCATTGTATGCACTTCTTCATATACCATTATCAACATACAAATTAGTTACACGATATAATGTTCAAATATTACATTCTACAAATTAAAAAAATATGATACTCTTCTCCATCGAAATAGAAAAATAAAAATTTGTTATTTTTGTAATACTGCACTTTCATTTACATGTACTCTAAATCAGTCAGTAAAGAAGATATTAAACAAAAAATATTTATGATAAACATATACTTGTTTCATATGCTGATATATGTTACATAGTTCTTGAACTATTTTAAAATTAAAAGTAATTAATAACTATTTAAGCACATTCAAATACATCAGTCATAAATATAAGAATATGGCCAAATAGCTATTTTACTATATTATATACTATTTTTAATTGTATTACTCTACTAACTAAAGCCTACATTTAAATGGTAATAATAAAGCAAGTCGTGAGGCGGGATATTTGCATCAGTCTTGTGAAATTCTCAATTGTGAAAAATTATTACTGTCATTTACTTTCCTATTTGGTAATCTTGTAAAAAAGAAACTGTTTGATTTATGTATATTATTATAACTTGTTTTGTAAGCTTTACCATATGTACCATCAATTCAGTTCTGATTTTAATGATGATAAAGTAGCATCTAATACTCTTGTTGTTGCATAGCCAGGTATATTCAGATAAGCTGGTTTGTCATGCTCACATATACCTGGCTGAGAGCAGCAGCGGTTCATGGTGTGACCTGTGGTAGCAGGGCCACCATGACTGACACCTGCCTCTGACACTGTTGTTTGGCAAATCATTTTATGATTTGTAAATTGTTCCAAGGTACGTAATTGTTCTCCACAATTGTCACATTTCAATTCTCTAGCATGTACTTTTTTGTGGCTGTTTAATGATCTAGAGTTATCAAAAACTTTGGTGCACATGTCGCAGTATTTCAATACTTTCTCACCTGTGCATACAACCTTGTGGTTGTTCAGTCTGTCCAATGACATATAGCGCTTATTATTACACAGGTCACATTTAAATTGTTTCTGAGGCACACGGCCAGTGTGGACTTGCATGTGTTTACGTAAATTGCTTTTATCTTTGATATATTTCGAGCACACTGAACATTTGTTGACATCTTTTCTGGTATGGTTTGCATCCAAATGTCTTCGTAAATGTGATTTCTTATGAAATGGTTCCAAACATATCTGACATCTAAATGGTTTTTGTGCTGGGTGTACTCCTGTTAAATGTGTGTTAAATTCTAGAATGGTGACATAGCTTTTTCTACAGTGAGGACAATGGAATAATTTGCGGCAGATACTATCACTTGAGTCACAAAATGGATCTGAACAATCATCACAAAATGAATCAAGTCCCACTGGGGGTGTAATAGTATCTGTATGAAAAGGTTCGAGTTCAGTTTGCAACGGATCTCTATCTGGTGTGCCAGCTCCAGACGGCTCTTGTTTTACTTTCGCTTGATCATTACTCTCTGAAAACTCATCTTGAGAAGGTAGATTCCGCGATGTACTGGCAAGCATCCACCATGGATTGTAATGCCAAGCTCCCAGTCCTGCATGTACTGCTTGTTCTTTTACATCACTGGGCTTTGTCTGTGTTTCCGCATTAGAAAATCCAGGAAAGCTGGGCAGTTCCTGATTTTTAGTTCGAGACGAGTCAAATGCGTTATGTTGGTGTAGTAGATTCTCATACTCATTTGGATCTAACAGCTTTCTGTCATTTCGATCACCTTGGTCTCTCCTAGACATTATTTTAGATAAATTCCTGTAAAGCAAAATGTTTAATTTAACCAAACGTTTGTGAATAGACTGAATAAACTGCAACATCATGAAACGTAAACAAACAACGCAATTACGCGCCTAAGTAAACACAAGTTTAAATTAAAACTTGTTCTATGATTTTAAAACATTCATTTCTTATTAGTACACGTTAATATATATTTTTAATTAACATATACGGGTAATAAATATCTACTTTAAATATCGAGGGGAATAAACAAACAAGGCAGCTTTGTTATTTACAATGGATAATGTTAAAGAATAATAAAGCACAAACAATTTATACACAATTTATTCAAAAGATTTTTAAAGTTATTTAGTTAGTTTTATTGATATACATACTAGAACAAGATTTTTTTTTATAAAATACACATAAAAACTCGTAAAACTATTTCAAAGAACATCGGCCATTTTGTATGATTAGTTTCTAACAATTTTTCATCAATAATTATTGTTTTTGATAACTTGTCTTTTAAGATCTCAGGACCTCAGAGAAACTAGAGAGGGCAGCACTGGAGTAACAGCATGTCGCTGTGTTATAAAAACAGTAAAAAAAAGATAGAAAAGGATGAAAATATTATTATATACAGATAATGAGTACAAAGTTCTAATTATTTTCATTTTCACTATGCATCACGGTGTAGAGCTACATGCAGTACACTTGATTACAGTAACATGATATCCAATTATCTTGGATGTCATTACAATGTGGTTTAGAAATGATTGCCCACACAATTTAAAGTTTTTATTTTTTTTTGTTTTTGGTAACGCAGTGCCGAAAAATGCTTTGACGCACTTCCGCCCGGGCGCACAGGCTCGGGGCTGAATACCCACTAGAAAACCAACTGCGAGCTGTTAGCCGAGGTGGCTTTGACAGCTCAACCGGTCTGTGGGTGAGCCTTAAGGGCTCTCAATCCGAAACAATTTAAAGTAATTAATACAGGCTATTATATAAATAGCATTATTGCCGGTTGTCATTCCAGTGCACTGGCAGCCAATACTTGGTAATAAGACACGTAGTTTGCATATGGCTTGAATTATACTATTATGAAAAGTCCGCCGTCTTTGCCAAAAAGGAGCAATACTGGCTTACACAGTAGCGAAAAAGTCCCGTACCGCTCGTAAAACAGGCTCGATGCATATACTAATGCGGATGCTTCACAGACTATACGGAACGCATCATTGCACTAATTATGATATTTAATCAAAGGGGAAATTCTTGTCTTGGAAGCTCTTCCACAAGTAACATGTATAAAAGTTTTGGTTTACATAAAATACGATAAGTCGAAAGTGCTGTGATGTAGGGAATATGATATAACAGTGTTTAGCGTTTGTTTTAATTTTCTACCAAAACTCCCAGACGATATGATTGGCAGTGGCAATGGCGCTGTTGAAGGCGATTTGGCTCACTAATGGATAATAACTTTAAGCAAAATGATAATGTATAAATAAGAACTTGTTACATTAAAACTCGACCCTGGCAACAATGGGTTTGTATAAGTGGCTGGTTGCCATTTGCAAAAAAACAAAATGAGAAGATGAATGGTGCATGTGTCGGCCATTAGTTTTTTTCAATGTATTATTTTACTCTATGATTAGTTTTTAGCTATATCCAATTTCGGTTGGTCAATCGGAAGTTTGTCCAATGTCCAATTTCGATAAAATCCTCTAATGCCTCTAGGACCGCACCTGCGTGTATCGTCCCGAAGTGTTGTGTGGCGAAGCTTCGTACGTTTTTTACACTAGAAAGTTATCGCGATAAAATTGTGGTCACATTAGCGACTTCGATATTTTACACGAAGTATCGTAAATCATTAAAGATGGCCGAAATCATTTTCATGCGTTTAACTATGGATGAGGAATTACTTTACTATTACAGCTATTTTATACTAATAATTACATAATAATTTTTGTGGATCCCTTCATGAGTTCCGCTTCATAATGGTGTAAAAATTGTAACACCATTTCATCGCTCCATTCCATATTTATTAATTAATGGAGATCCTCGAACGCGTCTAAACACATCGAAAATTTCCGCCGAAATGAAAAACGCTATTGTGACAACAGAGCGTGATATATTAGCGCGCTAAAACCCTTTGACTTATCGCCAACCACACACGAAGCCCGAACGTTCGCGACGATAGCCGATAATGACTGGTCACATCTGCGTGTATCGTCTCATTGCACGAAGCTTCGTGACGATACACGCAGGTGCGGCCCTAGCATAACAGTAAGTAATAAAAATATAACAAAACGTATCTGTAAGTGGGTTAAATTTAAAAAAGTAGCTATGAGTGTGTACATTTTAGTAACATGACCTACAGAAGCAGCATGGATATAAAGCAATCATATATCTCACTATATCTTTAAACGAGCAATTCTTGTATATATATATATATATATATATATACAAGAATATATATATATATATATATGTAATCTGAATCTCGGCAACGGCTCTAACGATCCTCTTGAAATTTAACATACTAGCGTTTCCGGGGGCCATTAATCGATCTAGCTAGGTTTCATTTATAAAAAATATTGATTTGTTAGTATTTTTCGGCAACAAAAAATGTAATTTTCCCTTGAATTAAAACTATTAGAATATGATGGTTTTCAAATTTTGACGCTGTCATTAAGAATAGACATTTAGCTCAGTTGGAAAATCGAGCTCGGTTCGGATCCTTACTATCTCTTATTTACTTTTTGGCCTTTTTTTTATTATTTTATTAATTATTATCATTTGCCCACATCTTTGTCTGCGTAGAAGTCGAAAATGGCTCTAATAGAATTTTTGTTTGTTTTTTACGTTATTAATTTTATTATTATTTATTAAATTATTAGGTATAAATGTTTGCATACTTATATAGTATAACAATCTTATCCATGTGGTGACGGAGTAAGAATACAATTCACTACCTCCTATCTTACCCGTGGGTGAACGTAAGAGACGACTTAGGGATATAAAATGCATAATATATAACATCTATGCATGAGAAGGAAAACTCAAAACAAAACCCTATACCAACACGTCTACCAGCAGTATGGTAGGTTAACTTCGCTCCCATTACGAAGAGGGCCCGAGCCCAACAGTGGGACATATATGGGCTGTGATGATGATGATAACAATCTTTATTATAGTGTAGGGAAGGTTCAATAAGCATGAAAATGAAATGAAATTTTGTTATATATTATGGACAAGAGGCTTTTTTCTTAACAGGCTATGTTTTGAATACACCGCGCTCATTCCGACCGAGGCGACGGAAGGGTAGTGTGCGGCCCCATAACCCACCGTCTTTTCCATTGAAACTAGGCCGACCACTGGTACCGCTTCAATGACATCCACCCGCGATAATTCACCTATTACAGTATTTCTTTGTAAACAATATCTTTTGTTTTTCTCTCGGATGCTAGAATTACTAGGCTACTCTGTGAGCTTACTCTGAAGCATGTCACATAAAACTGCCTATGGGAGAAGCAGCTTTCTCTCAAGTCTACTCCACTAAGAATTTGACCTCGAGCTTTGTTTATTATTATTGCCAAGCATACTTTAATGGCAAACTGCACTCTCTGAAATTTGAAGGAGTAATTTGATGGTATTTGGAGAATCCTACGAATAAAGACAGACTCTGCTCGAGAACAACCAGTCGGTACAGTTGACCCGATTATAATGCAATGTAATACTTTTTCTTGCAAACTGGCGGCATTGTACAATTTTGGCGCGCCAGCTCTCAATTATAAGATGTGAGTTGGGAGACCGGGAGCCTTCAGAGTATTCAGGAACTCAACCGGATTTCGGACTTGGAGTTTATCACTTATTCGAATGATTTATTTTAATATTCGACCTCTTCGAATGATTTAAAATTAAAACGGGTAATACATCTTATGAGCGATGGATTTCAGATATACGATGCAATGTGTTATCATGGCTCTCAATTACAATATTCGGCTTAGAAAATTGCTGTTCAACCATTTAAAATTTCAAAATCTACGTTCCTATGACATCGTGTCCTAAAAGTGTATGACCTCTTTATAGCTTAGAAACTTTCAAATTCCGGATTAATACAGTAGGTATTGTGACTTTGGAGACATTTAAATTTTAAAGAGTATTTCCATTTCTTGTCAGCTTTTATATGAGTTCAACCTTTTCAGGGTTCCGTATCCAAAGCGTAAAACGGCACCCTATAACTAAGACTTCGCTGTCCGTACGTTCGTTCATCTGTCTATCACCAGGCTGCCGTGATAGTTAGATAGCAGTCAGACAGAAATTTTCACAGATGATGTATTTCTGTTACCGCTATAACGACAAATACTAAAAATCAAAATAAAATAAATAATTAAGGGGTACTTACTTCCATATAACAAACGTGATTTTGGCTCTTTTTTGCTCGATATAATTTTTTAGTTTCTGTTTGTTCTACTTTTTGCCTTTTAATTTGTTTTTTCATTATTTTTATTATATTTAAATATATTTTCCAAAACACACTAACAAGATAATACCGAGCAAGGCTCGGTCCTCCAGATATTTGAACATTATCACACATAATCACAGACTAAGTAGTAACAGTACACATAATACCAATCTGGGCTTTTTTAAAAGTATGTATATATAGTGACCAATCTCTCGCTTCCATATAGTAATATTGGGACAAGCACTGCGTTATGTATTGCTACTCGTGCCTTCTGGCTGAGGTGGTGGCTACCGAGAAGTTGTCCCAACGCTCCGTTCACTCTATTGCCCGCATTTGCTCTTTGCTCTATATCAGTGGTGTATCTTCCATCTCGGCTAAATCCACATCCAAGATATACAAATTTATCCACTTGTTCTAGTACATCATTACATATTGTTACTTTTAACATCTGTTCTGGCATATCATCACGCCATATCCCTTGCAGGGTAGGCAGAGAGAACAGAGTGCCAGAGAACTCTATCCTTGCATACTTCACTCGCTTCCTCAACATTCATAATTGTCTTCATACACGCTCGCCGGTTTCGGAGACTCTTGACTCCACCTTCCTTCAGTACGTGACCAATCTGGTCTAGGTTGGTGAGTCTCGGTCTCCCCCAGTACCTACATCCTTATACCTTCGTATAGTATATCTTCTTAACCAGACGTTCGTTCGGCATTCTTTCCACATATCCGAACAATCGGAGCATTCAATTTCGCATCTTTACACCAATACTCTCTTTCATACCTACTCGCTCTCTTACGTCGTCGTTGCGAATGCTGTCGGTCAGCCTAACTCCACAGATTTTCTGTAGGGATCGCATTTCGACCGCATTAATTTTACTTTCATGCTCTTTTCTGCATACCCAACTCTCGCTTCCATATAGTGATGTTGGGACAAGCACTGCGTTATGTATTGCTATACGTGCCTTCTGGCTGAGTTGGTGGCTACCGAGAAGTTGTCCCAACGCTCCGTTCACTCTATTTCCCGTATTTACTCTTCGCTCTATATCAGTGGTGTACCTTCCATCTCTGCTAAATCCACATCCAAGATATACAAATTCATCCACTTGTTCTAGTACATCATTACCTATTGTTACTCTTACATCTGTTCTGGTTTTATCTCTTTCAAAGACATTTTGGTTTTGCTCACATTCTTGCGTAGACCCCTTTTCTTACAATCCTCTGTCATTGTTTCGACTAGGGTCTGCAGTTTAGTCGCTGACTGCGACAGAAGGACTGCATCATCTGCATAGAGCAGAGCAGTGGCCACTGAGTCGCCCATCTGGACTCCCACATTCATGTCGTTCAACCTTTGGAGACATTTATCCAGATATATGATAAACAGCCTGGCTGATAGAACGCATCCCTGCTTAACGCTGATATTGACGTCAAACCAAGGCGACATTCCATTATCCAGCCACACACAAGCTCTACAGCCCATGTAACTGGACTGCGCAGCTTGCAGCAGTTTACCGTTAATACCATACTCCGGTAAAATGTCCCACAGTTCCTTTCGTACAACCGTGTCAAATGCTCTCTCCAGATCCACAAAACTGCAGAAAACCCTCTGACCTAGAGCCAGATGCTTCTCCACAATATTGCGCAGAGAGAACACTTTATCCATGCACCCCCTTCCACTCCTGAAACCTCCTTGTGTCTCACACAGTCAACCATTAGACACCATCCTCATTCTCCTTTCAATAATTTTAGCATACACTTTTGCTGCCAAATTGGTTAAGCTTACGGCTCTGTAATTTGCGCGGTCATAACGTGAACCCATGTTTTTAAATAAAGGCACGATGACTGCGCTATTCCAGTCCCTGGGAACGATTCCCAAGCCCCAACATAAATTGAGGAGCAACAGGAACGCCGCCCAGACACAGGAGCCGCCAAGCTTGATCATCTCGGCAGACACCATATCAATGCCCGCTGCCTTACCATTTTTCAAACTTCTTATCGCCCATTCAACTTCATCCATACTGATGCCAACGGAGGACGCCGGTGCTGAATGTTGATCTACTAGACCACATGCAACACCAGCGCCAACCGGAGTATCCGCATACATATCGCCAAAATATTCACTCCATCGGCTTAACACATCTTGTGTTTGTGTAAGAATGTCTCCTTTAGACCTTATTTTATTCATTCTGAAGGCCACCAGCCACCCCGAGACTTCTTCACCTCCCTCTAAAAGAGTTTGGTATTACCCTCGAAGTTTTTAGTCAGCCTATCTTCTGCACTCATATTGACTCTATCACGTTTCTCTTTCACTAAGCCCTTGGTGTCACTTTTACATTGCCGATATATTTCTTTTTTCTGTTCAGTCATACTGTCATTCAGATTCAAAGAAGAGACATAGTCCAGCCACGCTTTCTTCTTTTGCTCTACGGAAGATGCCACTTCCGCATCCCACCAAGCATCACCATTTCTTTTTACATACTTTTCTCTTACACGCTCTTCTTGCAAACTTTCAATCTTTATTCTTTCAAGCCCTCCGAAGTGGACACGCTCTCGCCAGTGCCTCCACTTTCTGAACAGACCACTAAATCTCGCAATAACGAGATAGTTGTCCGTATCGATTGTGGGGCCCCTGTAAGCTCTTGCGTCCAATATTTTGCTTCGGAGGCGACTGTCTACCAAAATTAAATCTATTATACCTTTCTGTTCATTCCTTCTCCATGTATACATATGGATGTCCTTATGTTGGAAAATGTGTTTGACACAATAAGGTTTCTCTCCATGCATACATAATATGCAATGCAACATAATGAGCCTACCTGCGTCGTTCACTCTCTCTTATCACCAAATGGACCAAGTACGTCTTCATAATCGGGACTCTTGATACCCACCCATCCGTTCAAATCTCCGCATACAATCACGCGTTGACTGGGTTCTGCCATATCTAGAACTTCCGTAACATTATCCCAAAACTTCTCCAGGTCTGATGCCACCGAGGATCCTTCGGGAGCATATGCTACAACTATGAATACCTTGATGACACCTAGTTTTATACGGACGCAAAGAAGTCTGGGATCATACATTCCGTAATCCTTCACACCTGAGGCCAAGCGAGAAGACAACAGCACTCCTACCCCCATGCTGGCTCGACCGCTCTGTGGTACACCAGACCACAGAGCCATCCCGCCACCAGGAAGATCGCAGGCGTCGCTGCCCCTTCGCTTGGTCTCCGTTACACAGAGCACGTCTAGCTGTTTGTCCGCCATGACGGTTATCCGCTCGGGCAACTTACCTTCCACACAACCTCTTACATTCCACGTGCTCACCCGGCACTCTGCTCTCCTCGACTCGCCTAACTGGGCAAGGCGTGATGGGTGGCGGCCCCCATCGCCGCATCTGCCGATTTGCCCGACCCGTCCCCGTCGGTACGCGTCGCCTCCGGGGGACGCCCTAACTCGCACTGCGGTACGCATTTGAGTTGGATTGAAGTCTGATTAGACTGGTAGGGGACGCGACGTGCATGCTCCGGACTATGCCCCCATACGGAAAATAACTAACACATTGAAGAAAGACGTAAAGAGAATTCTAACTTGCCACTGGCAACAATCGTATAAGTAGCCGATTGCCAAAAGCAAAAAATGAAGAAGAATAGGTACCAATCTCTATTTAAAACTTTTTTCACAAGGTCTTTAAATTTCCGTACAGCAAGACAAGTGGTATCGTAAAAATGTCCGCCAGCTGTAGATCAGTAGGTACTTATTCGCTCTAATACCTAATATTGTCCGCCAGATGGCATACGTCACCTTGAAGACGTAAGATATAATATGAAGTGAAATTTGCATGTCCTAAAATAGTTCACGATGGTGTAAGTGGCAGCACGATTGGGCCGGATTCCCAATAGGTGCGGGTTCGAACCCCGCTTGTGACATCATTTTTCGTTTCGTAATCGGGTATTTATAAATAATTAAGCATATTAAATGCTAAAAAATTTCAGTATCTTCAAGTTTTTAGTGTCTTCAGATTAGTCATTGTCCGTCAGTAAGTCAAATTGTTGCCATCAACAGTGATATGGCCACACTGTTAATGGTATCTTGTGAGAATTTTGATGAAAAACGAAAACTTTGTAAAGCACTTTTATATGATATTCACTATATCTCAGCAGTTCCGCCACATCACATTACATAAAATGCCATCAAAATTATTTAATATAACACGATAAAACACTAAGATATCAAATATAATACAAGAGCACCACATGAAGTTTTAGATTCCCGCCAAAAACCCCACTTTGACAGCTGTCGGAGTAAGTTGTCTAGGTATGTAAACCAAATAATTGCTATCGATAATATCCGATTTTACTGAGAAATCGTTATTGATTCTTTATAATTAATAATAGGTTTATTTTTTATTTTTAAAAAAGGTGATGAATAAATTAAGTGCTAAATTAATTTAATTATTTCAGCATAGAATCTATTCATCATATTAGTAGGATTAGGTTAATAATTAAAAACAAAAACTGGATTTGAAAATAGCTATTTACTAAGAATTACTACTATTACTTGAATTATCAGCGTCGCGAACATTAATAATTATTTCCTCATCAATCAAAGTGTCGAAATGTACATCTCTGTCAAAATCTCTATTCGATTAATTGTATTATTCTAATATTTTTACCGATTATTTGAATATTCGCGAATTGGAAGTTGTCAAGCACTACTGTATAGAACGTGATGACGTGACATTGGGACTTTTTGGCGGGATTTCAAAAAGGGCGGTATTATCTTAGTTATAAAAATATAATATTTATAGTTTTCTTATACATTCTGTCTAAATTTTTAGTTAAATAGTGATAATTTTTGTAGTTAAGTGTATATATAAATTAGTTTTAGCTGCTATTTAGGTAAGTCTTTGCATATTACTTTGTAAGTATGGAAGTGGAACCAGAGCCGCCGGATAAAAATCCTTTATTTACTTTACTAGAAGCGGATACCTTTTTAAATAATAATATCATGGATTTGGTTGATACAGGGAAGCTTTCCTCTCTTCAAGGAAAGAAACCAAAAAAGATTTTAAGATCTCCAATGTTTAAGTCCAAAGTTAATATAGCTAAAACAAATATAAATTTGCCAGAAGCTGCATTTATTTATCAGAATAAGCCTATTACTACTGCTACTACTGAAGCGCCAATGATTACAACAGATGTTGAGAAACCGTATAGATCTACATATTTAAATAACGATTCAGGTCCATATTTGGTACATGTAGAATTAATGAATAATAGCCCTCAAAATAGTGTTACTTTGCATCCACTTAAATTTGGGCATTTTTTATTTAAAAACAACTTAAAGGATATTTTTGAAAATGGTATTAAACGTATTGGTCGTAATAGATTATCAATACAGTTTAAAACAGCAAATAGTGCAAATGCTTTCCTTTTACATCCAATATTAAGTCAAAATAATTATAAAGTTTACATTCCCACTTTCAATATTTGTCGAATGGGTATAGTGAGAGGTTTGCCAATAGAATGGTCACATGAAGATATTATTAATAATTTGCAGGTTCCAAATGGTATTGGAATAGTGATTAAAACCAGGCGTCTGAGTCGGAAAACCATTACCCCAGAAGGGACAACATGCACACTCATACTTGCTCTATCACGTTTCTCTTTCACTAAGGCCTTGGTGTCATTCTTACATTGCCGATATATTTCTTTCTTCTGTTCAGTCATACTGTCATTCAGATTCAAAGAAGAGACATAGTCCAGCCACGCTTTCTTCTTTTGCTCTACGGAAGCTGCCACTTCCGCATCCCACCATGCATCACCATTTGTGTTTCTATGCTTCTTTGAACTTCCACATACTTCTTTCGCTGTGTCTACCATACTCTCTTTCAATACTCTCCAGCATTCTTCAATGTCCGATTGCGGCTGGCTTGCCATCGTCAGCCGTTCTCGGACACCCTCTGCATACTTTTCTCTTACACACTCTTCTTGCAACCTTTATTCTTTCAAGCCCTCCGAAGTGGATACGCTCTCGCCAGTGCCTCCACTTTCTGAACAGACCACTAAATCTCGCAATAACGAGATAGTGGTCCGTATCGACTGTGGGGCCCCTGTAGGCTCTTGCGTCCAATATTTTGCTTCGGAGGCGACTGTCTACCAAAATTAAATCTATTATACTTTTCTGTTCATTCCTTCTCCATGTATACATATGGATGTCCTTATGTTGGAAAAATGTGTTTGACACAATAAGGTTTCTCTCCATGCATACATCCGCTATGAGCCTACCTGCGTCGTTCACTCTCTTATCACCAAATGGACCAAGTACGTCCTCATAGTCGGGACGCTTGCCACCCATCCGTTCAAATCTCCGCATACAATCACGCGTTCACTGGTTTCTGCCATATCTAGAACTTCCCTAACATTATCCCAAAACTTCTCTAGGTCTGATGCCACCGAGGATCCTACGGGAGCATATGCTACAACCATGAATACCTTGGTGACACCAAGTTTTATACGGACCCAAAGAAGTCTGGGATCATACATTCCGTAATCCTTCACACCTGAGGCCAAGCGAGAGGACAGCAGTACTCCTACCCCCATGCTGGCTCGACCGCTCTGTGGTACACCAGACCACAGAGCCATCCCGCCACCAGGAAATCGCAGGCGTCGCTGCCCTTTCGCTTGGTCTCTGTTACACAGAGCACGTCTAGCTGTTTGTCCGCCATGACGGATATCAGCTCGTGCAACTTACCTTCCACACAACCTCTTACATTCCACGTGCCCACCCGGCACTCTGCTCTCCTCGACTCGCCTGACTGGGCAAGGCGTGATGGGTGGCGGTCCCCATCGCCGCAACTGCCGAAGTTCGTACCGACGGGGGCGGGTCGGTACGCGTCGCCTCCGGGGGACGCCCTAACCCGCATTGCGGTACGCATTTCGAGCATTTTTGTGTTTAAAAAATAAATATTAATATGGTAATTTAAAAATAAAAATGAAGTAATATTTTGCAATTTTTAAATGGTTTGAATTGTTGGTTCAGCGCACGAGCGCACTTAAGGTACAGCCGCCACTGAATATTAGTAAGATTAAGGGTTGTTATTGAATCCGTCCGTTTTCACTAACTACTAAATTTTCGGTATTTCCTAAGTCAGTTTATGCACGAATATTAAACACTTACATTTTTAATGATACAATATCATTATACCTCTTGCCTTAGGTATTGCCTTAACTTTGTATGACGTTGGTGAATACGGTCATAAATTAAATACATAGTATGGTGTCACGGACTTTTTGTAAAGATAAAATAGGCTAACATTTTTGTAGTACATACATTTTGTTTTTTTTATAGCAAACTGTTTAAATAGCGTACGGCGATAATCCGCCACTGCTAGCTATTCCCATTGGATTTACATACACAAGATGCATTTCTTACTATTTATTCCACATAAAACCAACTTAAAATTTATGTTAAGAGTAAACGTCGAGCCTAAATGGCGCAGGCATATGCCGCTGATCAAGGATTGTGGCCAGCGCTGTGCATGCGTTTTTTATATTAATTATTTTGAGTTATATACTATTGGACAGTTTAAGCGCGTTTTCATTTCTTAATTATATAATCGGTAACCTAATTAATTAATTAACATTGATTTGTGTGGAGATATTCTGGAAAGCATTAAAGGATTCAAAAATTTTGTTGAATAATGTACTGCCTTCTCCCTTCTGATTAATCAGTCAGCTGTATATTAGATTGATGATGCTTCTAATTTTATAGGGATGATATCATTTGTTTCAGATTTTCTCTTTTATATTAATGCTCTTGAAATCTGCTATATTTTTTAGAATTCTAAACCTAGCTGTCCTTCCGTCTTAGGTTCGTGTTAAACAAAGAAAAAGTATTTGTGCAATGACTAGTTAGTCTTTAGGCGGGTCCACATAAATCGAGCAGACTCGCAAGACATTTGTTTTTATTTTTATGTTATAAAGACAAAAGCAAAAGCTGCCACTTAAACACGTATCTGCCTATAGTCATTATGTAAAGTACAGTAACTCACTGCAGAGCCATTTCTTTACCGGCTTGTTCTTGACAACCTGAACTTTAAAAATCAAAAATACTTTAAAATATTTAATTTCCAATTAACACATAAATTAAATCACAATACGTCCTCTCTTCACAGACTGTTTCACGATTTTAGACTTCTTTTCTTTTTTCTTATTGGCAATGTTTTCTTTCCTCTTCTTTTGTCTATCTTCTTTCTTTTGTTCGACATTCTTCACTCTGGTTTCCCATTGGTTTTTGCTATGCTTCTTTTTTTGTTCCTATAAAAAGAACGGATGAAAATAAGGTCCTATATACATATACTAGCAATCCACCCAGCTTCGCAGGGGAAGCAGAGGATGTATATCTACATAAATATTATAAATGTAACATTATGTTTATCATAACTAGATTATTTTTAAAGTTTCTTATTGCCATCCAATCTTTTTGGAATTGAAGATACAGACAGATAATATACGTCAAACATTAAGAAGGAATATGAGATAGGATTGCGCTAATATGAATTTGAGACCAAACCATTTTGAGCTTGCTCGTTCAGAGGTGAAACATGTGTCGAATATTATAAGTTGTGTGGAAATTCACAAATTGAAGTTCTGAAGGCTGCACGTCAAAAGTTTCCTTATATCCTATTCCACCTTAAACCTATCTTGTATTACTTCCTTTCTTGAGGTGTGTGGTATATTGATTAACAGCGGGGAAGTAGTGCAGTTCCACCACATAGCACCTATTTTAATAAATTATTTCTACATTTAAATTTATATCCCATATATTGGCCTAGTTAAGACTACAATGTGTTATCCATCCATCAGCTCGTAGGCGTCCACTGTTGGACATAGGCCTATACGAGAATGCCACTGAGAACGATCAGGTACCACTGGCATTCAACGGCATTCTGCGATTTTCAAGATGTCGTCAGTCCAACTAGTAGAGGGTCGTTCGTTTTGTGGTCGCCACTCGACAATCTTTTTCACCCAACGGTTGTCGGTTCGACGAGTGATGTGATTTGCCCATTGCCACTTCAACGTGCTAATTCTTCGATCTATGTCGATTACACCCGTTCTTCTACGGATTTCCGTATTCTGGTTATTATTATCACGTAGAAATATACCGAGCATAGCCCTCTCAACAGCAGGTTGAGCGACTTTGAGCTTTTCCATGAAACTAGAATTTGGATAGACCACATTTCATTGTCGTAAGTTATCTCTGGTAATACACATTGGTTATAGACTTTTGTTTTCAGATTTTTTTTTGTTGTGTGTGTTTAGCTGTTAGCCGCAGATGGCTTTGACAGCTTTACGCGGACCACTGAGCACTGAGGGCTCTCAACCCGATTGAGGTAAGCTAAGCGACATCGCCCAAGGGCTCCCCCTGTGGGGAACGGACCTCAGCTTTGGGCGTCGCTGGTAGCAAAGAGGGCGTGCCCACGTTTGGATTTATGATTTTTGCACGTCACGATTTCGCACCTCGACAGGACGAAACCGCGGATATTTGTGCAATGGTTTCGCGGGCCGTGTAAGCTCTTAATTGAGCGAGTGTGATATCGTCGTCGTCATCGTCGATGACGTGCGGACGTCGGATTATTGAATTATGAGAGGGCGTGTAGGTAGCCGCCCCAACCATTAGTGTAATGGCAGAGTCAAAGTAGCGCCGGGAGCACTGTTTCATAAATTGCCTGATAGTCGGTAGTTCGAGGTCGACGTGAAGATCGACGTTTCGTATGAACCACGGTGCTCCCAAAGCTTGGCGCATGAACCTATTTTGAAGTGTCTGTAATCTGTGGATCCTGTGTGCCTTAACATGCGCGAACACTACGCTAGCATAGGTCATGATTGGCCGTATGCAAGCGGTGTATAATCGGACCTTGCTGCTCAAGGTTAATTTAGACCATTTAATATTTAATAGCATTTATTAAACTATGGAGGCGTACCATCACGAAAGCCGCACGCGCGTGGACTTGCGTTATGTGAGGGGCGAAGCTGAGTCGGTCGTCAAGGGTTACACCTAGATATTTGGCTTCCCTGTTCCAAGTAACAGGTTTGTTAAACATTTTAAGGGGCGGAATGCTATCGATAGAGTAGGTACGGGCATTTCGACGTGTGAACAGGACCGCCTGACTCTTATCGGGGTTGATTTCTATTCTCCACTTCCTAAACCAATTGGCTAGGGCGGTAATCGTTGTTTGGAGTCTTTGCTACTGTTGTTGGGATCTTACCTGCACAGAAAAGTGCGGTGTCGTCAGCGTAAAGCGCATTATGAACTCTATTAAATTTGGGCATTACGCTAGCGTATAGCGTAAATAGAAAAGGGGAGAGGACCGAACCCTGTGCGACACCGGCCTTGATAGGGTGGGGGAGGTAGACATCGTCACTTCCATCCTGTAGCGAAAGTTGCGATGCGAATTAGATAGTCGGGGATTTTAAGACGATAAAGTTTGTAAATCAGGTCCTCGTGCCATACTTTATCGAATGCCTTCACTACATCTAGGAAAATTATAGCCGTGGATCTGTTCATAATGGACTGACCACTTATGTATTCTACTACTCTGTGAACTTGCTGCACACAACTGTGCCCAGCACGAAAGCCAAATTGCGCGTCTGGGATGAGGTTGTTAGCTTCGGCGAATGTTCTTAGTCTACTGAGGACGATACGTGCGTAAATTATGCCAAACCTTCTCAGTAGACTTATCGGGCGGTATTTTGTTTTCAGATACTGCGTAAATTGAACTAGAGGACCTAAGTGGCCCGAACGCTGCCCAGCCGAGTTGGATTTGTCGACTGACCTCTTTCTCGAACCGGATCAACTCCATTCGAGTGTTTATTGTAAGTAAACATAGTGATCGACAACTTCGAGAAACGCATTCCCAACCAGGACAGGTACAGAAAGAACATGTTCAGTTCCGTGCTCTTTTTTAAATGCGGAACGACTTAGTAGCGCTCCTATACAAACACTTCAGAACTTCGATATATCAATAGTCAATGGGCGCCACTGAAGTAATGTCAGCACTGGCCGAATTTCGACAGCATCATAGGCTTTCTCGTAGTCAACAAAGGCCGGACAGAGGCCAATTATATTCCTCGGTCTTCTGTATAATCTGGCGTAGCGTGTGGATGTGATCTATGGACTATAACCTTTTCGGAAGCTAGCTTTTCAGGAGGTTAATAATCACTCTTGAAAGCAGAGAAAGAGATGGGTTTGCAATTATTTAAAAGCATTTTAGTGCCACTCTTGAAAACAACACCACCACAATCCTGATCCACAACTCTAGAAGGTCACACAGCTTCTATAAGGCTTTTAAAACTGGCTTGCCACCCTACCCTTAGAACCTCTGTAGTAATCTATCATCTCCCAGTGCCTTTCCATTCTTTATTTTAGTGCTATACTGATCTTGTCCATGCTGAGTATAACCCACTTTTTTCTATCCCAAGGAAGTACAGGAGCACCAATAGAATGTGTAGCAACATTTTCCTGGGCAACTTTATATATACTAAGTACCTAGCTTCCAATTAAACCCTAAACAGAATTGCTTACCATCTTTTTAATAGACTTCTTTAATAATGTAGGGTCATCTTTAACTTTTTGACCTTCAGCTTTATGAAGAACATTTTGCCAGGCAATCTTTTCTTTTATAATTTTAGCTCGGCCACCCTCTTCGTTTTCTTCAAGATGTTTAATTTTATCTTCTTGTTGCTTCAGGTTTTCTAATATCTTTTTAGGGTCTTTTTCTTTTTTGTTTGTTCTATCTAAAATATACATAAAATTACTGTAGTTGAATAAGAATCAAACATTACTATATACATATAATTATAATTATAGAATTTTTCACAATATGGTAATCATAAAATATTTATTTAAATTCCATTCACACATTGCTTCTGAATATTGCAGTAAAGATACATAGAGCCAAAGTTTTACTGTTATTTATGTTTTTTAATTTATCTGCAATATGTAATATTTATAGGTCATATGATATAGGGCAAACATTGTGGTAGCTGTGATATTGCTTTGTCTTTATTTCTTTTTGAGCTGGCTATTATGGTTTAGCCTCACCTGTACAGCCATCTAGAGCAGGAGAACTTTGTTGTAGGACCCTATGACCAACTGTATGCCCCTTATCTGTTCATTGAACAAGACAGTAGTATCACTGCCTTGAATTCAGTGGCCCGCCCAGGGCTGATACTCTCTGAGCCTTGTTCAGACACATTCTCCCTCTTAATTTACCCATGTGTCATCATCATTTATTCTCAGCTCATATATGTTCCACTGCAGCGCTCAAATCTTATATATCCAAATGGGAGGGAAATTGGCTTATCCTCTAATGCATATGACAGATATTAGTGATTCTACTTGAGATACATCTATGATCTACCATTACATCAGGTTAATAATGAGTTCCTATTTTTTTGTGTAATAAAAAAAAAAAATACCTTTTTTGCCAACATTGGCAAAGTCAAATTTAGAAAATACAAGTTTGCCTTCATTATTGAATACAGGTTTAGCAATATTTATTTTAGGTTTCTCTTCTGTCTGCTTATTAGCCATTTCTGAAAAAGGTCTATCAACTATTGGCTTAACTGTAGGTTTATTGCTTCTGTCTCTTTTCTTAATCTTCTTATTTAATTTACTACTTAAACTTTTCTTCTGTAATTTATTTTTGAAGGTGAATTTATTTTGGGCTTTAATCTTTTCTAATTTCTCTTCCAGTTCAACTATGCTGCTAGCCCTATTGGGCAAATTTGTTTTGCAGTTATCCTGAGGATTTTCATTTACTATTTCTATGTCCATCATTTCATCATTAATACCTGTAAACCACAATAATTAGTGATATATCAATCTCTTTTCGTTAAAAAGCTGCCATCACCGAAATTTAACGCAAAGTTAATTTAATAAGACGTGAAGAAAAATGCTGTAATATCTGATTGATATTATATTTCAGGAAATATACATTTTCACAAATAAGCATGGGTTTAGACATAGCAGAAGTTCTATATTTACCTTTTGATTGTAGAGGCAGAGACATTACTGAGAACACATTTTTTATGAAACTAAATTCTTTATTAAGCTCTGCTTTTATCTTTTTTAATTTTAAGGTTTTCTTTATAGGTTTCATTTTAGCTGTAAGTAAAAATTTTTGTAAAACCAATGTTATCTTGTTTGGATTCAATCACGAGACAAATACTGTAAATATTTTTTGTAATATATGTAATTACTTTTACGAGACTCTATGTATTATTTTAAAATAACAAACAACAAATAATATGTGAATAAAGATCCCTCATCACTTAAATATATAACCTCAGAAACTCACACACAACACTTATAATTACAGTTTTTTTTTTAATAAAGTATGCTGTTCAAATACGCAAAGGTAATGCAGCACATAGAGCCAAGCCTAATAAGGGGCCGTTTATTAATCACGTGTGGTTTGAAAAGAGGGGTGGGGGTTGGTTAGGAGGTATTTGACAAAAATCACGTAATATCAAAAGGTGTAGTAAGATATCACGTGTATTTATTTTTTCTTCAAATGCTGCGATTTTTAAACTGAAAAGCGGCGTGTAGTGTGACAATGACTTGCCGTTGCCAGGCAACGAGCGAAGTTTGGAGTAGGTGATCTGTATAAAGACCTTTTTGCGAAGTATAAAAAAGCAAAAAACCGTGAATATAATGAGCTGTAGGCATGGAAATAATAAGTACTACGTACAACAGGAATGAGCTATTGTCGCAAAACTGAAGCTGAGCGAGAGCTCAGTCACTGTACCTTTTATCCCTCTCTAGCGCTAGTGACCATATTGAAATATGATTTACGGACAATAATTATAAAAAATATTTGTGATCTGACGTCAGCAGATCATTGCTTCAGATGGATTTTAATCGAAGATGCTAATGATAAACTTGCCTTTTGTGGCACTATACATTTCCTGTTATTACTTGCTTTTCACACTCGCGTTATATAGGTAGGTACTTACCTACTGGTCCTTGTGAGACACGACATGCAGCTGGACTGAGATAAAATTACGATAATCTATTATGGTATATTAAATCAATTAGATAAGAAAAAAACAGTTAAGTTTACATTTAAGTTTAATTCTAAATCAGACATTGCTAAATAAAACAGTCTTGTGAAGTTTCTGGCGCAAACCCAGCTTATTCCTTATACCTATTACATTGGTTCTAATTTTGCATTATAAGTTAAACGTAAATGGGCAATATGCATGATATTTTTTTATTTTTTTAAACGTTTCTACTAGGAGCGTTGGGGCAACTTCTCGGCAGCCACCAACTCAGCCAGAAGGCACGTGTAGCAATACATAACGCAGTGCTTGTCCCAACATTACTGTATGGAAGCGAGAGTTGGGTATGCAGAAAAGAGTATGATAGTAAAATTAATGCGGTCGAAATGCGATCTCTGCGGAAAATCTGTGGAGTTAGGCTGACCGACCGCATTCGTAACGACGACGTAAGAGAGCGAGTAGGTATGAAAGAGAGTATTGGTGTAAAGATGCGAAAGGGAATGCTCCGATGGTTCGGACATGTGGAAAGAATGCCGAACGAACGCCTGGTTAAGAAGATATACAATGCGAAAGTGGAAGGATGTAGGTACCGAGGAAGACCGAGACTAACCTACCTAGATCAAATCGGTCATGTACTGAAGGAAGGTGGAGTCAAGAGTCTCCGAAACCGGCGAGCGTGTATGAAGAGAATTATGAATGTTGAGGAAGCGAGTGAAGTATGCAGAGATAGAGTTCTCTGGCACTCTGTTCTCTCTGCCTACCCTGCAAGGGATATGGCGTGATGATATGTATGTATGTTTCTACTAGTTATTACATTACCAAAAATAAATATAACACATCCAAAATATAAACCATTAAGCTAAAAAAATAAATATTAAAATCACTATCATTTTTGGGCGATAAAAACGCGGCTATTATGGCGCGCTTCTGTGACGTCAGTATACACACACATGTTGGATGTCATTAACGAAATGGTTGGTTCACAAAGTTATTGAAAATTAAAAAAGGGAGTGTAAAGTCAACTTATTACCATGGAAAAGAACAGAAAACCATATTATAAATATTGTGTCGTTCCTATGTGCCAAAATATTATCAAAACTGTACCTAACAAAGTAAATTTCCTTATGCCGAGAAATGTAATAAATAAGAAAAAAATTATGCAAGGCGATGAGAAAAGACAATGTGTTGTGTTTGAGCAGTTTATACTGTTGTGAAGATCATTTTAACGTAAGTAAACACGTTAGAAAAGTGATGAAGTACATAAAATAATCATTTTTCCTTAATTACATGCACATACTTGTTTTGTTAACAAACTTCGACGTACACTACCTATAGTCTGTCTAATCAAAGAGTAAAGTTATTAAACTGAAAAAGAGTGGCAACTCCATGATAAAATATGCATGTATGGAAGGTGCTGCTACCCAGAGTTTACGCGGTGAACTAAAGTTGAAGTGATATATATACATATCTACATGTGTATGTGTAGTTCCATAGAATTTTCTTTTACTATGAAAGCTACCCTGAAATATAAACAAACATATCAGCTGATAACGAAGCAATAATAATATCAGCTTAACAATGAAAAGTGAGATAATTTTCAGAAAGTACATCAATAACCGTAAATAGATTGATGACACATATAAGTAAGTACCTACGATAGGAACAAAAAATTACAATTCTCAGTTGTCAAACGTTTGACATACAGGACAAAATGGCAGCAGTTAAGTTTGTACAAACAATCTGTAGGTGGCGCGACAGTCAGTAAAAATAAGTAATGTTTTAAGTGTGCCCCCCAGGTCTAATCTAAGAAGTGCACTTTGAAAGCTTCTTCTTCTTCTTCTTTTTATGTATTGGCAATCAGCTACTTAAATGAGCCATTGTTGCCAGTGTCGAGTAATAATTATCTTCAAGTTTTTAGTGTCTTCAGATTAGTCATTGTCCGTCAGTAAGTCAAATTGTCGCCATCAACAGTGCTATGGCCACACTGTTAATGGTATCTTGTGGGAATTTTGATGGAAAACGAAAACATTGTAAAGCACTTTTATATGATATTCACTACATCTCAGCAGTTCAGTCACATCACATTACATAAAATACCATAAAAAATATCTAATATAACACGTTAAAACACTAAAATATCGAATATAATACAAGAACACCGCATGACGTTTTAGATTCCCGCCAAAAGTTCACTTTGAAAGCTTTTTCTTCTTCTTCTTTTTATGTATTGGCAATCAGCTACTTTTTTTTTTGGTTCTGTTCGTCCATTCGGACAGGCAAAGGGATCAAAGCCCATACAGCCAAGTCTTATTTAATTATTTTTCATATATTGTTCATCATTTCTTCATATTATGTAGCCTTAATAGTCATTGTCTGTCAGTAAGTCAAGTCGTTACCATTAATCGGGCGCTGATAACCTAATCAATAATTTTCTTTGGGAATTTTGGGCAAATATGAAAATACACGTAAACCACTATTATACCATATTCACTACACTTCAGCACTTTAACTGTACCATATTGCATAAAATACCAGCAAAATTATTCAGTATAACACCACAAAACACTAAAGAAATGAATATAATACAAGAGCGTGACCTGACATTTCCACATTCGCGCCAAAAACCCTCAGCTACTTATACGAGCCATTGTTGCCAGTGTCGAGTTATAATTATCTTCACGTTCTTAGTCTCTTCAGGTTAGTCATTGTCTGTCAGTAAGTCAAATTGTCGCCATTAACAGTGTTATGGCCACATTGTTAATGGTATCTTGTGGGCATTTTGATGGAAAACGAAAACGTTGTAAAGCACTTTTATATGATATTCACTACATCCCAGTAGTTCTGTCACATCACATTACATAAAATGCCATTAAAACACTAAAATATCGAATATATTACAAGAGCACCACATGACGTTTTAGACTCCCGCCAAAAGTCCCACTTTGAAAGCTGTCTGAGTAAGTTGTCTAGGTATGTGAACCAAATAATCGCTATCGATGATATCCGATTTTACTGAGAAATCGATATTGATTCTTTATAATTAATAATCGGTTTATTTTTTATTTTTCAAAAAGGTGATGAATAAATTAAGTGCTAAATTAGTACTAAACAAATTTAATTATTTCAGCATAGAATCTACTCATCATATTTAGTAGGATTAGGTTAATTAAAAACAAAAACTGGATTTGAAAATAGCTATTTATTAAGAATTACTACTATTACTTCAGTTATCAACATCGCGAACATTAATAATTATTTCCTCATCAATCAAAGTGTCGAAATGTACATCTCTGTCAAAATCTCTATTCGATTAATTGTATTTTTCTAATATTTTTACCGATTATTTGAATATTCGTGAATTGGAAGTTGTCAACCACTACTGTATAGAACGTGATGACGTGACATTGTTAGGTCGTCACTAACAATTACTATTTACCATGTTATTTCTATTTTAAATTAGTTTTACGAGTTTCAACATTAGATTATTGTACAAGAAAGTCACCCGCAATGTTAATTATGTAAATAACTTAATAGTTGTTTAAAACATCAGAATTATTCATTTTTCTATTGGGTTTCAGATACAGAGAATTATATGCAATACAAAATAATGGTATTAGAACAGGGACAAAAAGTGACGTTTGTTAAGTCTCTCATTCACAAGGATTAATACTTGAATACAGTAGGTATACTATACTACCTATACTAATAACTCATGAAATAACTGGGTAACGATAGAAAATAATCACTACAGAAACGTCTTGATACCAGAAGACTCGAGTGTACGATGACGTCACGTCAAGGCGATAAATTTCTAAAACGCAACGCGATTGGTTGTTCAAGAACAACCAATCGCGTTGCGTTTTAGAAATTTGCGAGCGAATTTAAACAAGCCGATTTTTGATAATTAAATTTCACTATTAAATAATGATGAATTTCAAAAATAATTATATAGGTATGTTTTTTAAGCAATAAAGATTACAAAAAAAAAAATATTTTGTTCATTTTGGAGTCACGTACATATTCCCCATTGAGATATGAATTCGCTAACGTCTTCACCAATTGAATATCACGTGGATTTTCAAATTTGATTGAGCAGGATTTGAGATTTGTGGATCTAACAATGTATGTAGTTTGCTATAAAATTCTCGGACCGCATACCTACATGATAATTTTATTTTATGTACGTTTTTAAATGATTGATTTGATAATATAGTAAACATTTTTTCAGTGTACTTCAGAATTTCAAATACAAATCTGGAAACATGCTTAAGTTTTCCTCGATCAATAAAAGCAGTAAATGCAGAAAATTGTGATATGTCGATACAGTAGTTGTGATCTATGGTCTTGAACAAGAAATTTTGTCAATCATCCCATTCACGATATATCCAGCAATATAATAAATAATGTTCAGTTTAAAATTTGAAACACAAGCGTTATTTACGAGATCCAACAAATCATTTATTGATGTTGACTGATCTTTATTACATTCTTCCACAATACCCCTCTTTTTGTTCCTAAATTCCTAACATTAGGTTCTTTAGGAAATCTGAAATTGAAACAAAGTTAGTTTAATAAAGGAATAAAAAATACATAGGTATTTAAGTTATTTATTCTTGAACTAGGATTGGATAGTCACGCATGGTCACCGTAATTTTTCATTAACAAATTATGTTTAAAACTATTGTCTGTGAAAAAATAAATCACAATCAGGATAATACTCGCTTCTGCAAGCCTACACGGCACAAATTCTCCCCATTTTAACTAAAATTCTTCGAAAATATCACGAAATCAAAAACACTCCACCATTAACGTCTGAGTCTGCGATTTCATGTGGGGTTGTCAGGTCAGGTGTCCGTATTTCATACAAATTAAAGAAAACCTATACGCCAATCGCAAAATGTTTGCGTTAATAAGGTTTTACACGTAGCAACAAATAATATTGCTTTAACATGTCGGTAATAAATTATTATTTATATTTAGAAACATTTTAAAAGTAAATGTTTTTACTTCATTACATTTTATCAATCGCATATTTTTCTACAATCAACGAAAGGAATGAATTCAATTAAACTCTGGCAATTCTAATTTACTGTTAGAACGGGACACAGCGGTCAGTGGATGCCCTCTCACTCGGCTTCATTTTTATTTTGCGCGCAACAAGACTCTTAGTACCTTAGCATAAGGTTTTATTTTCTTTATTTTAGCTGCAAGATGCACAGATAGAGCTCATTCCTGTTGTACGTAGTACTTATTACTTCCATGGCTGTAGGCTACTTATTTATAGGTACTAAAAATTCACGGGATGTAGATGTGGTAGGTGGAGTCATAGACAGGGCCCGATCTAGCTATTTAGCCGCTCCGGGCAAAGATAATTTTCGCCGCCCTTTACATTAGTCCGGTCAAATTAGACCAAAAAATAAGAGTAAAGCTACATGAATTCCCAACAAGTTGAAAATCAGTAAGATTATTTAAAATATAATTAAAAATAAAATTTGAAATTCTTAATTATTATTTCCCCTGTATGAAAAAAAAAAAATTCAAGGTCAAAGGTAAAAAAAATTAGATTTTCGCGATTTTTAGCAAAACGGTAAGTTTTACCATAAAATACTTCCGACAAAAATTGTAGATCATAAAATTATCTACAAAAAATGTATTAATACTTTTTTCTTCGAGCCTTCATTTTCGAGATATAACGATTCAAAAAGTTGTAATCATCATAATATGCATGAGTACGCCTCGTATATACGAGTACATCTCTACAGTTGTAATATATGTTAAAATATGTTTCTATCGGTCATTGTACCTTGCACCTATAATATAAATTTACTATTAGTCAATGCCAGAAGTGAAAATAAAATTTAAGAAAAAAATCCTTCTTAAAAATAAGCTGCTTATTATTTGCTAAAAAATGCAACACACTTTTATTTATAAAATTGGGACTGTGATAAAAACAGGAAGATTTAATAATTATGGTGTAAAGTTTTAGTGTTATAAATATATAATTATGTATGTACGATATGGAATTATTTTGTTGTTGAAGCTTAATCAATATATATATATATATATATATATATATATATATATATATATATATATATATATATATATATATATATATATATATATATATATATATATATATATATACAGGGTGTCCCAAAATTCAACGATAAGCTGGCACCAGCAGGTGGACCTACATATGACTACTCGAGAACAGAAAAGAAAAAAATTCTACCTTGATTTTTTTTTTCATTACGACAAAAAAACCAAAATCTTTAAAAATGGACATCCTTTATTATATTATTAAGTGCTATTGCTACAGTTTTACAAGTAATTCTGTGATTTTTTTTGTATTGGCAAGGTAAGTAGCACTACTATCGATCACAACCATTAAAAATTCCAGAATATCTATAGTTTTTACACAAAAATCAATCAAAACTATGTTTTTTTCATAAATTATGTAAGATTTTGACTTTCAGCTCACTTTCACTCATCATAGTGAAAAAAAAAAGTATGGACACTACTGTGGCAAATAGTATTAAAAATTGGCGCAACTAACTACAATTCTAAAATGGTATAACATTCAAGGCAAACTAGCCACAAAAATATACTTAGGTGTACTATTTCAAAATAACAACCATATTTCGAAAATTGTTAGTGTTGATAGTAATCACTTTTACTAAGTAGCCAAAATGTTTTTGTAGCAAGTTCCCAGAATTTGAATGAGACATGTGCGTAGTCCGTAGATCCACAGTCTGAATTATTTTATGGCGAAGCTCGTCCAAGGTTGCAATCGGTTTTGTGCAAACTCTGTCCTTTAGACAACCCCAATAGAAAAAGTCCAGGGGATTTAGATCGGGTGAACGGGGTGGCCACAAGATAGGACCAAGTCGCCCGATCCAACGCCCTGGGTACTCTTGGTCTAAGTACTCTCGCACAGGACGGGCATAGTGAGCTGGGCAACCATCGTTTTGAAACCACTTGGTTTGCAAATCACTTAAGGGCACATCTTCTAATAATCCTGGCAACTCATTTTGTAAGAAGTTTAAATAACTATTGCCATCTATGTTTCCTTGTAACTCAAAGGGCCCTATCACTTTGCCATTTATTATGCCAGTCCATAGGTTAATCTTAAATTGGTATTGAGATTGTCTTCTCTCACCAGGTGCAGATTTTCATTGTTCCAGCTATGAAGATTGTGAAGATTTAAATATCCATCTTTCTTGCAGGTTGTTTCATCACGACGACGTGACGTTTTAAAATTCTATGTGCAGTACTTTTTGGGATTCCCGTTGCTGCTTGTACAGCACGTACAGAGGTAGTTGAATCGTTTTCTATTTCATTGAGAACTTCTTCATCGTGTTCCGATCTAGGTTTTCCAGCGTTTCGCCTGTCAGATGGTATACAACCCTCCGAAAAAGCTTGATACACGTTAATAAATACGCGATAATCCGGATACCTTTGAAGATTAGGGTACCTTGCTCGATATAATCTGCTAGCAGCGTTGGCATTGCATCGGCATTCTCCATAAATTAGGTGCATATTAGCGTATTCTAACGCTGTGTATGGTAGCGGCATGATGAATGCTAAACACTTGAAAATAAGGCAAAACTTCTTTAAAAAAAACACAAAATCACAGTCTAAAATAATGCCAAGTCAGGTCAATTTCCAGGTCACTTAATTCAATCCAAAAGTCGTCAGTACCAGAGCCACTTTAATTAAAACAGAACGGTGTGCAGTAAACAAAGAAGTAGAGCATACTGACTTGCTGTGCTGCTGAGGACATTAATTACTTCTCCACCTGCATTAATGTTACTAAACAATTAGCATCTATCTATCTCCCTCTAACG
This sequence comes from Lymantria monacha, assembly GCA_905163515.2. Lineage (NCBI taxonomy): Eukaryota > Metazoa > Arthropoda > Insecta > Lepidoptera > Erebidae > Lymantria > Lymantria monacha. The sequence continues at coordinate 25,576,755 of LR991082.1, forward strand.
TATAATCTCTCTATCTCTGTCCAACTTATTTTATGGACTTATGGACTACGCACATGTCTCATTCAAATTCTGAGAACTTGCTACAAAAACATTTTGGCTACATAGTAAAAGTGATTACTATCAACACTAACAATTTTCGAAATATGGTTGTTATTTTGAAATAGTACACCTAAGTATATTTTTGTGGCTAATTTGTCTAGAATGTTATACCATTTTAGAATTGTAGTTAGATGCGCCAATTTTTAATACTATTTGCCACAGTAGCGTCCATACTTTTTTTTTTCACTATGATGAGTGAAAGTGAGCTGAAAGTCAAAATCTTACATAATTTATGAAAAAAACATAGTTTTGATTGATTTTTGTGTAAAAACTATAGATATTCTGGAATTTTTAATGGTTGTGATCGATAGTAGTGCTACTTACCTTGCCAATACAAAAAAAATCACAGAATTACTTGTAAAACTGTAGCAATAGCACTTAATAATATAATAAAGGATGTCCATTTTTAAAGATTTTGGTTTTTTTGTCGTAATGAAAAAAAAAATCAAGGTAGAATTTTTTTCTTTTCTGTTCTCGAGTAGTCATATGTAGGTCCACCTGCTGGTGCCAGCTTATCGTTGAATTTTGGGACACCCTGTATATATATATATATATATATATATATATATATATATATATATATATATATATATATATATATATATATATATAGGTTACAATGAACTTATAAAGTGTTATATGTCTGATTAGAGTTAATTTCTTTTTTAGAGTTAATTTACTCTGATTAGAGTTAATTTAATTAACTTTTTAGTTTATTATATTTATTACCAAATAATTAAAGCTTGTTTTTAAAAAAATAGTTTTCTTTAATTTTATTTTTAACTTTTTAGTATTTTTATTATTCGTGTTGTTCCCACAAATATAGGACAAAAACGGTTCATCACCCCAGAGGTCCATTGTGAAGGGATAAGGGCTTCAGTATAACAGGGTTCGCCTTGGTGCTCTGAGGCGCAACGTTAGCGATATGAAATGTTTATACACCCTCATGCCATTTAGCCCTCGGCACGTGCTTACTTTGGCATTGGGTCATCCATCTAATCAATCAGACATAATCCACATTCATAATAAGCGGAACGAACTTTTTTTCCCCAATTTGTTGGAGTTGCATATTCACGCCAACCAAGATACTCGTCAAGACGAATCAAACGAGCCCAAACTCGATGGGGTTGCGTCTCCTAATTACGGAGTTCCTATGGACAGCTTCCAGGTCCATGATCAGACCCTGGTTTCCATGTAGTATCAAAGTACTCGTCAAGACGAATCAAACGAGCCCTAACTCGATGGGGATGCGTCGCTTAATTACGTAGTTCCTATGGCCAGCTTCCAGGTCCATCATCAGAACCTAGTTACCATATAGTATCATAGTACTCCTCAAGACGAATCAAGCGAGCCCAAACTCGATGGGGTTGCGTTGTTTAATTACGGAGTTCTTATGGCCAGGTTCCAGGTCTATTGTCAGACCCTGGTTATCATGTAGTCTCAAAGTACTCGTCAAGACGAATCAAACGAGCCCAAACTCGATGGGGTTGCGTCTCCTAATTACGGAGTTCCTATGGACAGCTTCCAGGTCCATGATCAGACCCTGGTTTCCATGTAGTATCAAAGTACTCCTCATGACGAATCAAGCGAGCCCAAACTCGATAGGGTTGCGTTGTTTAATTACGGAGTTCTTATGGCCAGGTTCCAGGTCCATTGTCAGACTCTGGTTACCATATAGTCTCAAAGTACTCGTCAAGACGAATCAAACGAGCCCAAACTCGATGGGGTTGCATCGCTTAATTACGGAGTTCCTATGGACAGTTTCCAGGTCCATGATCAGGCCCTGGTTTCCATGTAGTATCAAAGTAATCGTCAAGACGAATCAAACGAGCCCAAACTCGATGGGGATGCGTCGCTTAATTACGTAGTTCCCATGGCCAGCTTCCAGGTCCATCATCAGAATCTAGTTACCATATAGTATCAAAGTACTCGTCAAGACGAATCAAGTGAGCCCAAACTCGATGGGGTTGCGTTGTTTAATTACGGAGTTCTTATGGCCAGGTTCCAGGTCTATTGTCAGACTCTGGTTACCATATAGTCTCAAAGTACTCGTCAAGACGAATCAAACGAGCCCAAACTCGATGGGGTTGCATCGCTTAATTACGGAGTTCCTATGGACAGTTTCCAGGTCCATGATCAGGCCCTGGTTTCCATGTAGTCTCAAAGTACTCCTCAAGATGCATCATACGAGCCCAAACTCGATGGGGTTGCGTCTCCTAATTACGGAGTTCCTATGGACAGCTTCCAGGTCCATGATCAGACCCTCGTTTCCATGTAGTATCAAAGTACTCCTCAAGACGGATCAAGCGAGCCCAAACTCGATAGAGTTGCGTTGTTTAATTACGGAGTTCTTATGGCCAGGTTCCAGGTCCATTGTCAGGCCCTGGTTATTATATAGAATAGAATATAGTATAATAGAATAATCATTTATTTGTATAGTCATATAGTCTTAAAGTACTCGTCAAGATGAATCAAACGAGCCCAAGCTCGATGGGGTTGCGTCGCTTAATTACGGAGTTCCTATGGACCGTTTTCAGGTCCATGATCAAACCCTGGTTTCCATATAGTATCAAAATACTCTTCAAGACGAATCAAACGAGCCCAAACTCGATGGGGTTGCGTCGCTTAATTACGGAGTTCTCATGGACAGTTTCCAGGTCCATGATCAGACCCTGGTATTCATATAGTATCAAAGTACTCGTCAAGACGAATCAATTAAGTCCAAGTTCGATGGGGTTGCGTCGTTTAATTACAGAGTTTTTATGGCCAGCTTCCAGGTCCATCATCAGGTCAGCTCTATGTCACAATAATATTGCATTGTCATCTAATTTTTACATGCATGCAAAATTTCAGCTCAATCAGAAACCGGGAAGGGGATCAAATTTAACTTGCAAGATTTGATTACAGACAACGGGACAGGTGAAACTAAATAAAAGGTTGTTCATACTCGTAATGAAAGAAAAATAAATACTTTTGAAATTTCGTGCCATTCTCGACGTAGAGCTAAACATAGCTGTATAGGCTGAATGGGATTTATTTCCTTTGCCTGTCCGAATGGACGGACAAAAAATGTAAACGAACCCAATTTTCGTAAAGTATACATCGTCACAGTTAAAACATTAGGTACTTATTTTTACTGATCGTCGCGTCGCCTACAGGTTGTTTGTACAAACATAGCTGCCATTTTGTCCTGATTGTCAAAAGTTTGACAACTGAGAATTGTTATTTTTTGTTCTTAGCGTATGTACTTCATGGAAGTAATAAGTACTCTGTACAACAGGAATGAGCTGTTGTCGCAAAATTGAAGCCGAGCGAGAGCTCAGAACTGTACCTTTTATCCCTCTCTGGCGATGGTGACCATATTGAAATATGATTTAAGGACAATAATTATAAAAAATATTTGTGATCTGATGTCAGCAGATCATTGCCTCAGATGGATTTTAATCGAAGATGCTAATTATAAACTTGCCCTTTGTGGCACTATACATTTCCTGTTTTTGCTTGCTTTTCACACTCGCGTCATATAGGTAGGTACTTATCTACTGGTCCTTGTGGGACACGACATGCAGCTGGACTGAGATAAAATTACGATAAGGTGGTGTGTGGTATATTTAATTAAGAAAAAACAGTTAAATTTACATTTAAGTTTAATTCTAAATCAGACATTGCTAAATAAGACAGTCTTGTGAAGTTTCTGCCGCAAACCCAGCTTATTCCTTATATGTTTCATTGATTCTAATTTTGCATTGAGTTAAACGTAAATTGAGATATGAATTCGCTAACGCCTTCATCAATAGAATATCATGTGGATTTCAAATATAGATTGAGGAGGATGTGCTGATTCTAACGATGTATGTAGTTTGCTATAAAATTCTCGGACGACATACCTACATGATAATTTTATTTTTGTTTACGTTTTTTAACGATTGATTTAATAATGTAATAAACAGTGTTCTATGGTGTTGTGATCCAATAACACCACACAATTTGAACAAGAAATTTTGTGAATCATCCCATTCACGATATATCCAGCAATATAAAAAATAATGTTCAGTTTAAAATCTGAAACACAAGCGTTATCTACGAGATCTAACAAATCATCTATTGATGTCGATCATGCCGACTGATCTTTATTACATTCTTCCACAATAGCTTTCTTTTTGTTCCTAAATTTTCTAAAGAACTTAATGTTAGGGACATTAAGATCTTTAGGAAATTTGAAATCTAAACAAAGTTATTTTCATAAAAAATTAAAAAATACATAGGTATTTAAGTTATTTGTTCTTGAACTAGGATTGATAGTCATACATGGTCACCGTAATTCTTCACTAACAAATTATGTCATTATTATTATTTACGATTTCATGTGGGGTTGTCAGGTCAGGTGTCCGTATTTCATACATATAAAAGAAAACCTATACCCCAATCGCAAAATGTTTGCGTTAATAAGGTTTTACACTTAGCAACAAATAATATTGCTTTAATATATCGGTAATAAATTATTATTTATATTTAAAAACATTTTAGAAGTAAATGTTTTTACTTCATTACATTACATCAATCGCATATTTTTCTACCAACAAGGAAAGGATTGAAATCAACTTAATTCTGGCAATTCTAAGTCCACTGTTAGAACGGGGGGAGGAGTTTTGGCGCGAATGTGGAAATGTCATGTCACGCTCTTGTATTATATTCATTTCTTTAGTGTTTTGTGGTGTTATATTGAATAATTTTGCTGGTATTTTATGCAATATGGTACAGTTAAAGTGCTGAAGTGTAGTGAATATGGATACAATAGTGGTTTACGTGTATTTTCATATTTGTCCAAAATTCCCAAAGAAAATCATTGATTAGGTTATCAGCGCCCGATTAATGGTAACGACTTGACTTACTGACAGACAATGACTATTAAGGCTTCATATATGAAGAAATGATGAACAATGTATGAAAAATAATTAAGTAAGACTTGGCTGTATGGGCTTTGATCCCTTTACCTGTCCGAATGGACGAACAGAACCAAAAAAAAAAAAAAAAAGTCCGGGAAACAGGGTACTCTGGTTGCCCTCTCACTCGGCTTCATTTTTATTTTGCGCGCAACAAGACTCTTACTGCCTTAGCATAAGGTTTTATTTTCTTTATTTTTGCTGCAAGATGCACAAATAGAGCTCATTCCTGTTGTACAGAGTACTTATTACTTCCATAGTGCGAATATATCATCCATTTAATATTGTTATATTTGTTATTCTTTCTATGTAGTGGTCTATTTATGTACTAGTTCATATCTTTACGTTATTGAAATCACAACTTCAATATGTCGTGGCTAGGACTAAAGGTGTTTAATGTTATGTGGAAACCTTCTGTAAATGTTGTGAGGTTAGAATTAAAAAAATATATAATTTTATTTTGGCTTGAAATTATTGCTTATAAATTCATTTTTCTTCAGAACAAGATACCACGCGGATAAAGCGGTAATTATAAAAAGATACGGCTATGAGGAAAAAATATGGAGTGGTGGATTACTCCCTAGAAAATTAGGAAAACGTTTGCCTATGCCGGAGTACAGGTAAGATTTATTTTATAACATTTATTTTATTTTTCTTAGACTATGATTTCAACAATGGCTTTCATTTATCTTTATAACTACTGCAGAGTCCCAAACATAAGATTGAATAATATATCATTCTGTATTTTCAAAAATTGGGGTGTATTTAATGTTACCAGATTTTGCAAATATATATTTTTTTATTCACTATGCTCTCAACTGATCACAATGCATACTTTGCATTGAAGAACAATAATTAAAGATTAGACCAGTTATCTGGATACTTCAGAGTACTAGTAATCTATACCGATTTACTTATATTGATGTTAATGACAGCAGGGAATAAGTTTGATAGACTCTGATGTACAGACTTTGAAAAATTGCTTTTATTTTGGCGTTAAAGCAAGTAACAATAGCAGGTGTGCTATTAGTTCAAATCTGAGATCTTCATGTATCTTAATTCAGATATGCTATTGTTGGTTTTTCTGTGTGATGTTTAGAGTAAGAATACAAATCACCACCATCTTTCGAGTGGTTGTTGTAAAAGACAACTTGAGGGATATAATATGCATATAAAATATATAAGTTTCCTAACTTATTGTTGTTATATAAATTATTATGTAATTTTGTTATTTTAGTTCTTGAGTTTGGTATTAACTGTTCACCATTATACTCAATCCCACAATGGTAGGGAAATTAATTTGCCTGCTCTATCATGTCAGCCAGAGGTGTTGCCATATGATTTTAAGTTGTTGATCTAGTCATCTGTCAGACCTTATAAGTCCTTAAAAGAAAAGATAGGAATAGTGATACATTACCTTACCATCACCATATACCTCACAAATAGTAAGTCACTCTCTTAAAGGAGAAACTTTTAAAATAGACATATATCCTGGTCCGAAGATCACCCTGAAGTTAATACATGCTGAATAAGTTGTATATAATTTTATTAAAATAAATAACTTAAAAAATAACGAGCCTTTTGAGTTGATTTTCAGCTTGTAATGGTATTTTGATCTGGAGGTATGATATTACATCATTTTCAGACAAAGTATTCAGTTGACAATATTTAAGTACCCTGCTTTGTAGGTTTAATATCAATTGAATAAGTCACAATTATGGAATATCTATATGTAAGATTTTTCTTTTCGTTTTTTCATAAAGACACCACCTTGCACTAAGGAAATAATCCTTGAGTTGCGGGGATATTACAACTATATAATTAACGCAGACAAATTACACCCAGAATCAGAACAACATTTTGTGGATCGCACAAAGTATTGTGCTGCGTGGGAATCGAACCCACGACACTGGCATGGGAGATCGGTATCTTAACCGCTGCGCCATCTGTGCAGTCAAATGTATGTATAAGTATGTGTTATATGTATGATATACAGTAGTAATAGATGTTACTTCTTTTGCTTACTTTCAGACCATCAAATGCATGGACTGAACGCAAAGCGCTATTTGGACAAAATGATTACATTGATATTCTTGGGACAGGAGAGATACATCCAGTTAAAACATTGTATACAATTCCATCTTGGATAAGAGGTGTGAGTGGTAGTGAATATCATGTAAGTTACCACCTTTAGACATTCTTATTAGAAATAATTAGATATATATCCATAATCACTTTTATGAGAAGAGAGCTCTTGGCAGGCTAGTCGGCGATCACACTTGCCATGACAAAGTAATTGGTAATGAAATGGTTTTTTATCCAACTCATTGCATTCTCATAACACGTCACATCATCACAACCATGTCTGCAAAAATTTTTTTAATGTAAATTCTGTTCTTGTGTTCTGTATGTTATGAAATGCGCGACTAATGTCTATTTTCACCAACAACTCGTAAATTCCAGGTAACATATACATACATACATACATACCATCATGCCATGTCCCTTGCAGGGTAGGCAGAGAGAACAGAGTGCCAGAGAACTCTATCCTTGCATACTTCACTCGCTGCCGCGACATTCATAATTCTCTTCATACACGCTCGCCGGTTTTGGAGACTCTTGACTCCACCTTCCTTCAGTACATGACCGATCTGGTCTAGGTAGGTTAGTCTCGGTCTCCCCCGGTACCTACATCATTTCACTTTCGCATTGTATATCTTCTTAACCGTCTGGTTACGACGAACGAACGGCTAACGAACGTCTGTTCGTTCGGCATTCTTTCCATATGTCCAAACCATCGGAGCATTCCCTTTCGCATCTTTACACCAATACTCTCTTTCATACCTACTCGCTCTCTTAAGTCGTCGTTACGAATGCGATCAATCAGCCTAACTCCACAGATTTTCCGTAGAGATCGCATTTCGACCGCATTAAATTTAACTATAATGGTTTACTGTGTGAGACACAAGGAGGTTTCAGGAGTGGAAGGGGATGCATGGATCAAGTGTTCTCTCTGCGCAACATTGTGGAGAAACATCTGGCTCTAGGTCAGAGGGTTATCTGCAGTTTTGTGGATCTGGAGAGAGCATTTGACAGGGTTGTACGAAAGGAACTTTGGGACATTTTACCGGAGTATGGTATTAACGGTAAACTGCTACAGGATGGTTCAGACATGTGGAAAGAATGCCGAACGAACGTCTGGTTAAGAAGATATACAATGCGAAAGTGGAAGGATGTAGGTACCGGGGGAGACCGAGACTCACCTACCTAGACCAGATCGGTCATGTACTGAAGGAAGGTGGAGTCAAGAGTCTCCGAAACCGGCGAGGGTGTATGAAGAGAATTATGAATGTTGAGGAAGCGAGTGAAGTATGCAAAGATAGAGTTCTCTGGCACTCTGTTCTCTCTGCCTACCCTGCAAGGGATATGGCGTGATGATATGTATGTGTATGTATGTATGTAAATTTAACTCTTTTCTGCATACCCAATTCTCGCTTCCATACAGTAATGTTGGGACAAGCACTGCATTATGTATTGCTACACGTGCCTTCTGGCTGAGGTGGTGGCTACCGAGAAGTTGCCCCAGCGCTCCGTTCACTCTATTTCCCGCATTCACTTTTCGCTCTATATCAGTGGTGTACCTTTTATCTCGGCTAAATCCACATCCAAGATATACAAATTCATCCACTTGCTCCAGTACATCATTACCTATTGTTACTCTTACATATAAGGCAATTTAAATTATGTGTACATGAAAATAATGGTGTTGTATGTTATTTACATTGCCTATGTGTTACTTAAAACTTAGGGGTTGTTGTTGAAAATAGATATATGATTAGTTACAATATCTGGGTGACCAAGCTTTCCCTCGGTATTTTCTTTCTAATGTGTTTTGAAGATATATTTAATACGTTAATGGCCACGATAATTTCAAAAAAATTTTCACATGGGCCATGGTAACTTTATTAGATATTTTAGTTAAAAATGTGTAAAGGAAACTTAATATATCACAGAAAATTTTTTTTTTGCCAAAATTCCCGGAAAAAAACTATGTTTTATGTCACACATATATGACTGACATGTCCCTATATTAAAACTTTTTTTCTCGACAAGCCGTTTGTAGTAAGCCAAGAAATTTTCAGGTTTTGTTCCTGATAGCTTTCGAAACATAATGCCAATGTATCGTTTGCGTCGGACATCTGTGATTGACGTGGCCTTCTACCAAATCGCGTACGTCAGACATGTACATATGTCTGACATGCCTCATGTAGAACTTCTTAGCGTCAGACACATATGACTGACATGGCGATTAACGTGTTAAATACCTATAATACAAATAATTAACACGTTAATCGCCACGATAATATTAGAAAAAAAATCACATGGGCCATGGTAACTTAATTAGATAATTTAGTTAAAAATGAATCAAGGAAACTTAATGTATAACAGAAAAATATTTTTTTTGCCAAAATTCCCGGAAAAGCACTATTTTTATGTCACACATATATGACTGACATGGCCCTATATTAAAACTTTTTTCTCGACAAGCCGTTTGTAATAAGCCAAGAAATTATCAGGTTTTGTTCCTGACAGGCCAACCTTTCAAACATAATGCAAATGTATCGTTTGCGTCGTCATGTAGAACTTCTTAGCGTCAGACACATATGACTGACATGGCGATTAACGTGTTAATTAAATAACAATAAAAAAATGAATATATATATATATATATATATATATATATATATATATATATATATATATATACATATACATATACATACAAGTATTGCTTGTTTAAAGATATTAGATAGATAGATAAAGCTAGAAGTGTTGATATCAAGAACTGGTTTTCTAGATCTGTTATCTTGGTGCCTATAAATACTCGATCCATCACCTTGTAATTGCATATATACATTGTTAGGAAGACATGATTTAGTCATGTAAGGTACCTTTCGTTCAGAAGAAATAATATTTGGGAGGAATTGATAAATTGATCGAAAAATGTACAATAACTGGAACACAGTCATGGGCATAGCTAGTTTCTTTCTTAGTTCTTCTTTTAAAGTATATTAATAGGCATGTGAATTTAATCTTTTAACGGTGTTGAATAAATTTCAATATATCTTTTGTGTAATTCAGTATTATTTATGTTTCTAATGTTTGTAGATACTCTTAAGAAAAAAGAAGATGTGGTCTAAGACTGTTTCTCCTGTAATGAGACCTACAAAATGGAAAGATTTGGAGAGAAGATTGTCGTTCTTGTACAGAAAATTGAACAGGAAGACGAAAACTGGCCCTTCTCCAGATTAATATCTTAATATTATAAGTTACTAGTCATAATATTAATTGTAGAATTATTAAGCTTATTAAAAAACATATTGAAGAAGAATTTTTAAACTTTTACAACTCTTAGGTACTGTGCCCGACTTCTAAAGCAGACTAGTGTCACCCAAGTAGTATGCTATGCTACAAGTTGCGTTCCTATGTGATAGACACAAGCAATTCAGAGCTAGTTTGCTATTACACTTTTTTTTTTGACAAGACACGGGCTAGCCACGCCTGACCGACCTCTGCCTGTAACTGCCGAAACTGCCCTGAGCGATTTAAATACCGCATGGTTACTCATGACTTACTATAGGTGTAAACATTTATGCTAATTGAGTGGGCCACTCAAACTGATTCTTTGACTTTGATGGTCCCTGTTAACCTACCTTTTTTGACAGGCTATAGTTGCGTCATACAAACAGTTTGAGGTTATAGAAGGCCAGCGTGGTGCCGTAAAATATATACTGCTGTTTTAGTCATATTTACTAATTAGATGGAACTCAAAACTGCGTTTCATTGATTTCGCTAGCAAAAAGAATGGCAATCCTTATTTCCTTACTAATATTATAAAAGCGAAAGTAACTCTGTCTGTCTGTCGCTCTTTCACGCTTAAACCACTGAACCGATCTAAATGAAATTTGGTACGTAGATAGTCTAGAGCCTGATAAAGGACATAGGCTACTTTTTAATGCAAAAAAGGGTTGTAAAAGGGGATGAAAAGTTGTAAGGCAGTATCGTCATTTTTAAAGCCAGAAGCTTGAAACTTATTTTTAGGCTAATGATTAGATATAAATAAATATGATATTAAAATTTTGTAAAAAAAAAACCCTTAAGGGATAAAATAAAAATAGGGTATGGAAAACTTTAGGAAAGTAACCTTTTACGCGGGCAGAAGCTAGTATTATATATTTTTTCGTGTGGTGACAGAGTTAGAATACAATTCACCAAACCCTATCTTACCCGTGGGTGATCGTAAAAGACGGCTAAGTGATTAAATATGCATGTAACATCTATGCAAGAGAACTCGAACGGAAAACTTGAAATAAAACTTTATGCCAACACGTCTTACCAGCGTGGTATAGTAGGTCAGTTTCCCCTAGGGTGGAGGAGGTTTGAGCCCAGCAGTGGAACTTATGTGAGCTGAGATGATGATGATGATGATGAATAGCAGGGCTATTCCACCTATCACAGTGACCTACCGTTAAGGGTGGTGTTGTTAAGCTTGGCTATTTTAAGTGGGATAAGGTATTTATTTCTTTATATTTTATTTTTAATCGGAATGCATAAAATCTCAAGAATATCGTGTCAAGTCGATTGGAGCAAAATTGACTAAGTTATGAATATTTTTATTCCTGTGGGATTTTTATACCTAGCTGACCCGAGAAGAGCAGGAGGTTGAAAAAAAAAAAATAAAGAAGGCAGGATTCGTCGTAGATAGGAGTAAAAAGGACGCTTGAGATATGAATGATAACAATATCCTTCATGGACCTGGCATTGATGATTCAGTGTGGTGAGAAAGGCGATAAAATTCGCTTGCAGATGTTTTATTAATTTTTAGTGTTCATAACTTAAAGCGTTTTACCCACTACTGTTTATAAAGTCAGCGCCCCACGTAACTACAAAACTACTGCACCGATCCTTTTGAAATTTTGAACAATTTCTGTACATAATTTTCGAGGTAACGATGGATAGATTTTTTAAATTAGGTAATTTTTTTATATTTTAATATCAAAATAAGCCAATTTTCTCGCAAAAAAATCGTGTTTTCCACCTTCAGTGTTCTAAAAAAGTGAAAAATTTAAATTGAAAAATCCCTGCCAGCGTTATCTGGGGAACACTATTATCTAACGAAAAAGCTTTATTTATTTTTTATTTCGAATGATCCAGCAATAAGTTGTGAGGGGCACCGCAATTGTACTTTTCCCCGAGGCCCGTCCGAATAATTGCTGCCATTGCCATTTTATAATATTTCTTCGTGAAAATTTCATAAAATATTCTTTGAATGTCATACTTTAATGCATCGTTGGCTTTAATAAAGAGATTTTAACTGTATCGTATACAAAAATAATAATAAAAAAATGCTTACTACTATACTGTATACAAAAATAATAATAAAAAAATGCATTTGTTTTTACGAATTAATCTTATCCGCCCCTTAAAAAACACAATTTTCTGCAATAATAAATTAACGGTGTTAAGCTAACTTCGAATATAGATGTGAAGTGGCAGTTGTTAGGTTCATTGCCATCACTAATGCGTTGTATCATCTTCACATTCTCAGCAAATAAGAGTCTACTGCTGGGCCGCAGTCCGCTACTATTACTTTACTGTGCTGGTTAGACGAGGCTCTAATTCAGTATTTCACAAACGGTCATTGCGTGCTCGTGTGTTTTGACTTTATAACGATGTTGATAGAGGTAAAAACTTAGTCATTAAAAAAACAACAATTTTTGAGTGAAATATTTATTTTCAACACTTACTACACAAAAACATTCAAATAGAACAGTTTTTTGTAGAAAGTGTACTGAATTATGTATCAGAACTCACTTCCTTCCTTTGGTCTAATTCATTTCAAAGTGAGCAGTGATTGCGGTCTCAAAATACATTTTAACATTACTTAGATGTATTAAAACTAGGATATATTTGGTATAATGGTTTGACTAGACTGGCCGATAACCATATTACCTATATTATTCTATTCATCTGTCCGTCAGTCTATCGATGTCTTCCGATCGACATAGACCTCTCTACGAATATGCCACTACACTACACGGGTCATTCGCCACCAATGGTCTCTTGAGACTTTTATAATGGCTGCAGTCCACCTGGTGGCAGTGCCTTCTACACTGCCTCGTATGATTAAGACATTCTGTCGATATTCAATCTCTGTTGTAGAACTTTAAGACAAAAATCTTATTATTTTGTTTGTACGTTAAAATAATGTTGAAATGGATGATATGAGAAAAAAATCCATATATTAAACTAGATATTTTGAATTCTGTATTCCCCAGTCTTCTTTTATAAGATCAGCTGCTTTTTCAGCAATCATGACGACGGCTGCGTGAGTATGTGCCGCTGGTATTCGTGGAATTATGGATGCATCTGCAACTCGTAAATTTCGTATGCCGTAGACGAGCAATCTTGGAGAAACAACGCCAGTTTTGTCGCTAGGTGGAGCCATTTTACATGTTCCTACCTACAAATCAACGAATAATTTAAGAAAATTTAGACGTATACTTCTATGTAGGTAAAAGTTTTTTAAATGGAAAGAGGACATTAGGACTTTGATATTGTTATATAATCTTTATGAAAACAGATAGAGCTTTTAATGGGTGCCTACATGTTGTGGATTTAAAAAAGGCCATTTGAAGCTTGCGACACGGGTAGGTCGTTGCGGCGACAATTAATTTTAGATTGGAGATAAATTAAACAGATTTTGTATACTTCAGTAATTAATAATTATTTTTTTGTGCTGAATGGGTACTTAATTTAGCTATATGCTTAAAAAATATAAGTAAGTATATTATACGTAATGTGCAAGCAGCGAAAGGTTAATGGAAGACTGATATCATAATTTGTTAAAATGGCTTGTGTGACCTGATGATGTTTCAGTATTAAACACTGAATATAAACATCGTCAGGTCTTCTATGTATATTTAAGAGTTAAGCAAAAAAATCGTGTCATCCGTACCTTAAGAGGTTTCTATGTTAAGATCTGAATATCTATGAGAATCGATTCGGTAGCTAGCCTCAAATATCATGACACGATATGAGAGGATCATAGCATCTAATCATTAAATTAAAATTAATATTGATATCACGTTGGGTTGTGGAAGTCAGATGGCAGTCGTTCCGTGGATAAAGTTATTCTGCCAGAAGTAATTAGACGACTTTTTAAATCGTCACAGATGAGATCAGAAATAATAAAAGTTCGAAGGATTGATACACAGTTGTAAATAAATATGACTTACTTGGTGATCTAACGTAATTGACGTCTGCATTATAGCACATTCCCAATATTCATCAGAATCGAACAAATATAATTCGCAACCTGGGAATGGTGTATCGTGTAATTTTGTGTTAAATCTCTGAAATGCTTTAGTGTGGATTACTTTCTGTACCTGCAAAGTTTTAAAAATAATAAATATATAATATAATATTTCACAATAAGGAATTATATCTAGATATTCATAATCTCGGCTGCTCACAGTTGGGCTCGAGCCTCCTCCATAATGAGAGGAAAATTGACCTACTATATCACGTTGGTCAGACGTGTTGGTATAGGGTTTTGTCTCGAGTCTTCCTTCTCTTGCATAGATTTTATATGAGTTTTATAACCCTTAGTTGTCACTTACGATTACCCACGGGTAAGTTAAGGGGTGGTGTAATGTATTCTTACCGTCACCTCCGTCATCACACGGTATAGGGTATAATACCAAATTAGTTTTCTCTTGCATCGATGTTATCTGTTTATTATGTCCCATAATTTTAAGAAAGGGCTTAGTGACTTGTATTCTTAGTCCGTTAACAAAAGAGAAATTTGTATTTAATATGTGTATGAAATGCTATGTATTTATTAAATACCAACTCAAAAAATGCTAAAGCTGATATAAGAATTTTTTAGTTACGAAACTTCTTTTTTTGCCTTAAATTACACCTTCTACTAAGAAAATAATCCTTGTTTTACGGGGAACTTTACAAACATAATTAACGTATATAAATTACACCCAGATATAAACTGTTGTTATAAAAAAACGATTTGTGGACCGCACAAAATATTGTCCTGCGTAAGCAACGAAGCCTGACACGGCAAGTGGATATCTTAACCTAACGCCATCTGTGCAGTCATGTTAATATTAATTAAATATTTATCACTATTTATCTTGTGCTAGTACAGAGTTTATACAGAATTAATCTTACCATGCGAACGCCTGCAACCATTGTTTGTAAATCGTTTAAATCAGCGAAATAATTCAAATGTATTTTTGGATGGTCTGCAAAGTTTGGGCTTCGTAGCATTAGTCGACCAGTACTATTTGGGCGGATTAACACGGGGTTTATAACGAACGTGCGCAGTCTGGCACCTAGTGACATAGATCCATAAACTTTCCAGTACCATTCATCTGTTATACCTGAAATATCAGTGGTCATTTCATTGCTATTTTTTTTTTGCAAAACAAACACTATTTCATCTATGTTATTTTAAAGCGTTGCTTAAACCTTGCAGTATTTTGTCTATTATTGCTAGGCATAGTCCTAGATTCAATTATGTTATAGATAATTTATTCTCAAAATAAAAAGAAATACTCAAGGATGATCCGTATGCAATTCGGTTTTTACACAGTTATAATATAAAATCAAGAACGTAAGTTTTCTTAAATAAATTAAATGTGAACATATTGAAATCCGTGTGGTGACGGAGTAAGAATACAATTCATCACCCCCTCTTACCCGTGAGTGTTCGTACGAGACGACTAAGGGATATAAAACGCATATAACATCTATGCGTGAGAGGGAAAACTCGAAACAAAACCCTATA
The DNA here is from genome assembly GCA_905163515.2 of Lymantria monacha. Taxonomy (NCBI): domain Eukaryota; kingdom Metazoa; phylum Arthropoda; class Insecta; order Lepidoptera; family Erebidae; genus Lymantria; species Lymantria monacha. Next base: position 25,592,664 of record LR991082.1, read on the forward strand.
TCAACACGTCGGATCAACGTGGTATAGTAGGTTAATTACCATTTCATTATTGAGGAGGCCTGAGCCCAACAGTGGGATATGTATGGGCTGAGATGATGAGATAGGTGATCATAATTGATATAGACGGTCAACACATTAATAAATAATTATAATTACAGTACCTGGCAATAAATATTGCATATCGATTCTTAAAAAAAGGCAATCGGATTACGAAGTCGCCACGCATAATAGGCGGGTGTGAAAAAAAAAAATGTATAAAAGACAATCCACAGCAAGGCATAAATCCTTGTGTCGCATTTATACATCTGGAGTCAAAGTAATCATTTGTGGATCCCAGAAATAATTGTTCTATGTGGGGATGGAAACCACGTTGGTCAAAACAGTGTTTTGACACTTCAACCACTCCGTTATCTATGCAGTCAACTTATAATGTCTACAATTTCATTAAATTATATTCTTCTTTTTAATTTTGATAAATATAGAATTTATTTACTCACCGAGCAAAGATCGTAATATTCCAAGGGCGTCGCCAGCCAAAGAACCAGCTCCCATAACCAATTCAATATCTGGCCTGCTTTTATCAAGATCGTGAGAGTATTTTGTGCGTAGAAAGGCAAGACCAGCTGCACCTCCAGGTAACGTAAGAGGGCCTCGTCCAGCCATGTATGCTGCTGCCGCGAATGGGGAGGCAGCAGCTAACTGTGAAATTATTTTTTTTTTATTAATTTGGGCTGCCAGATTATTACGAGTTTTCATTCTCTCGCAATGTGTGTGCAGTGCGCGTGTCTTAGATCTATCTTTCAAAAAACCAAGGTAATACCTACATGTACCTACTTACATCATTCATAGTCATCCCAGTTTGATTTACAATAAAGGCATTGCCTGAAAATGTGACATGATCTTGAAGGTTGTATCCAACAGGAAGATTTGATACAGTAGGGATATTGAATTCGCGCAAATGTTCTTGTGGCCCGACACCTGATATCATAAGAAGCTGTGCAGAACCTATAGTACCTGCTGATAACACCACTTCACGACGTGCTCGAACCTGTATACTGGAAAGATTTATCAATTAGGTGTGGTGACGCAGTAAGAATACAATTCACTACCCCCTATCTTACTCGTGGGTGAACGTAAGAGACGACTAAGGGATATAAACGCATATAACATTTATGCAAGAAAAGGAACACTCGAAATAAAACCCTATACTAACATGTCTTACCAGCGTGGTAAAGTAGGTCAATTTTCCTCCCTTTACGAAGGAGGCTCGAGCCCAACAGTGGGACATATATGAGCTGAGGATGATGATGAAATATAATACCTGCGCAGAAGATTTTTTGGTGCATAAGTTTTTTTTATATATTGTATTTTATATTAATACTACCAAATTTTACATTGCTGTGGGTGTCGTAAAAGACGACTAAGAGTTTTACATGGACCTGGGCCAATGTAATCTGATGCCTTCTGGTCAACAATTATATTTCCAAGGAGGGTTGACGACAGACAGGCGAGTGGTCATAAAACTATTGCCAATGGCTTTTACAATTTGTACGATGAAAGAAAGGTACATATTATATCGAACCCAAGTGGTTGGGACAAGAGCAGGATGACGATGATGAATATTATATTTATATTCCCAAATCTTTATCTTTGGGGAGCAGGACTGTAGTACACGTGTGAGATGAAGTTAGCAGGCTCCCACAAATCTTATAGTTATCTTTTGAGCGTAATTATATTAGTGGAACAACATCATTTTCATGACAATAAGATTGTATAATACTCTGTCTTTTTTTCAGAGATCATGGAGTGAGACTATTTATGAAAAGAACGTAAAATTCTAAACCACTTTTATCACTCTTTAAAATAAAAACGGTCAAATAATTTTCTGCATGACTGCCTTACAAAAAATAAATGATTGTTCAAATTTCAAGTCTCTAGTTACAGCGGTTTTAGCCGTTGTATGGATAAGGTTTGCATTGTTATGTGAATAAAATTGTTTTGTTTTGATCCTCTTTTCATCCAATTCATGGAGTATTATAAAAATGTGAGAGTCACGTATTCAATTATTTTTATTTAAGCGCTGTTTCATCGGTTTTGAACTCGATTATTATCCAGTATTCACAAGAGGACGGAAGTGTGTATTAATTTATTTTAATAGAAAAATATAAAATCACCTCCGCTATATAACCTCTGCTATATAACCCGCGAAATACAGCGCACCACTAGCAATACAGTTCTCCACTATCTTATTCATGGGTATCTTAGAAGAGTAATTGATATAATATGCATATGACATCTATGAAACAGAATGAAAAATCGGAATAAAACTCTTTATTAACCCGTCCTAACTAGCATGGAATAGTAGGTCAATTTATTCCTGTGGAGGAGCCCAGCAGAGAGACGTATATGAGTTAACACGATGAGATGATAGTTTGCACAGATTTTAGCTTGTGAATCCAATGGCCTGATAATGTTTTAGTCATTTAAATGGCGCGTCTTGTTAGATTAAAATTTGTCTTAAAAATATGTTTATGGAGAAACTTGTGACATATCTTAATTAAACTGACTTGAAATTTAATATTATATATTAATGTAGGTAAATATCATAAGAGAAAAATAAATAAACATGCTTTAAGGCCCCTTTTCGCGATACTTTCGTAATTACCCTATTACTATAGTAATTAATTATTTATGTGAAGTAAATAAAATTTTAGGTACATTTAAACAACTGCAACATAACATTATAATTATCCACATATATCTGTAGATATATAATAAAAAATATTAACTATATAATAATTTATATAACAAATATTAATTACCTTAAGTTTTGTTTCAGAAATTCAACGCCTACAGCTATTTTAGTTTTTGGATCTATTAAAACTTTCGTAACAGTAGAGAATTTTGTAACTTTTAAATTCGGTCTGTAACGAATTGGCTCTAGGAATGCTTTTGAAGAGCTACATCGTCTGCCTTTTCTCATTGTAGCTTGTGGTTTGGAAAAGCCAATTACTCTCTCTCCGTTAGGATCGCCCCATCTGTATCCAAGTTCTATTCCGGCCTTTTTAAATATGTGCTCAAGAGGTGAATGAAAGGGTGAATATTCAATATTCATATACCCGTCAGTACCATGATAAGTCGAATTACGTAATTCTTTAATGTTTATGTTTTCAGACTTTTTAAAATATGGCAAAATTTCATCATAACTCCAGCCCTCATTACCCATTCTAGCCCAGTCGTTATAATCTTCAGGGTGTCCCCGTTGATAGATTAAAAAGTTGAGCACACTGCTTCCGCCGAGAACTTTACCGCGAGGCAGAAAACATACTTTTCCTCTTAAATCTTTACATGCTCTAGATTCTGGCATTGAATTGTAACCCCAATTCATGGGCGTTAAAGAAATAAATGGAGCAAATATTGGAATGTCCGTGAAAAAGTTTTCATTGCCTCCGGCTTCTATAAGTAAGACCTTCCATTGTGGTATTTCAGTTAAACGGTTGGCAATAACGCAACCGGCAGAACCAGCACCGACTACAATGAAGTCGAAATCTTCTTGATCATGAGGTGTGTAATCAGAAATAAAGCCTTCTTCGGGGTTTCTAGGATAAGGTCGAAATATATTAGTCCAGTAATCTAGAAATGTTCGTATATCCAATGTAGCTTTGACTGTTGTAAGGTAGATTAAAAATAAAGTACACCGCATTTTGCTCCTTGTTCTTCATTTTTAAAAAAAAAGAAAAAAGAAAATTAAATCCAATATATAAATACTAATCTAATCCCGTAAACACCCAAAAGGGCACATTTTACGATATCCCGCCAGAAAAGAAAGGGTGGTTTCTTACCCCATTACCAGATGGAAAAACTATTCTATTTATATCAGTTCACTTTGTATAGTTAAGTGATATAATAATAATTCATTAGTATTTAGTAATTTATTAATTGTTTTAATGTTACTACAGACAACCTAAAGTTATGTTTAAGGAAACTTATGTAATTGTATTACGACATATACTTGTAAGTTTGCGTGTGGTGACGGAGTAAGAATACAATTCATATCATTGCTTATCCGTGAGTGTCACAAAGGACGACAGACATAATATGCAGATAACATCTATGCAAGACGAGAACTCGAAATAAAACCCTACATCAACACTACTGACCAGCGTGGTAAAGTAGGTTAATTTCTCTCTTATTGTAGGGGAGGCTCGAGCCCAGTAGTAGTGGGAGTTATATGAGCTCAAATTATAATATTTGTCGAGTATTTCTTGCTAAATTAGAAAAAGAATCATTTCATTGGGAATACCTACGAAATATGAAATATTTTATATATATTTAATCCGTGTGGTGACAGAGTAAGAATACAATTCACCACCCCCTATCTTACCCGTGGGTGATCGTACGAGACGACTAAGGGATATAAAACGCATATAACATCTATGCGAGAGAAGGAAAACTCCAAACAAAACCCTATACCAACACATCTGACCAGCGCGGTATAGTAGGTTGATTTCCCTCCCATTACGTAGGAGGCCAGAGCCCAATAGTGGGACGCTTATGGGCTGTGATGATGATGAAATATTCTTTCACATACGTTGATATAATTGAAGGTTAATGCTTATCTTTAGGTTTAGGAATACAAATGATTCCTCATTCATTGTTAAAACTAATAAAATAAAAACGTTTGACTTGCGTACGTGTATTTATAAGTTTTTTACCTCCAAACGTTTAAATAAAAGGATGGAGTCAGTTTATGCGTGAACAATTGATAATCTTTTGCAAATATTTATTCAGCTAATTAAGTTATTAAATAGAGAAAGTGTGATCGTAAAAAAAGAAATACAAAGGTCGAGGCATTGTTTGGTATTGTAATACAAACTGTAGTAAATTGTTGAAGTTGCCATTTAATGTATTGTAAAAACATATGTAATGGTTGGCGTGAAATATGTTTATACGTTTAATTTCTGCTGCAGTTAGAGAATTTGAACAAATTTTTTGAAAATTCGTGAATTGTAAGACCATCAAGTTAATTTTCTACTATTTTAGAATTTGTTATAATATATATTTTAATCCCCATATGGTAATGGATTAATTACATAATGAGTCAACATTACGTAAATTTTCGACATCGTAAAATCCTTTCTGAAACAACACTAGGAGCAAACTTTTAACATTAACTCCATCGCCATCTTGCCTGCCAAGGGTTATGGATTGTGACAATATCTTTCGTTATGGGGATGTTTATTTCCAGCATTGGACGTCGATAGGCTGATGATATTTAAATTTACCAGTATCATAAAGTTAACATTTGTTTATAATTATCTTAATTGATATGGATTTGTGCATAATATATTTTCTTTCTCTAACATAAATGGATATAGCTTAAGATTTTGCAACAAGTTTATCGACCGCCCGCAAGGCTGATGTCAGCCTTCCTTGGGAACGGAATCATTGTCCACAGTGTGTTCCATGAACTACTTATTAGGGCTGGTTTACACGGCTATAACGTGTTGATAATATTAAAAAAAAAGTAATGTTAAATGTAAAGTTGTCTATCCGTGTGGTGACGGAGTAAGAATACAATTCACCACCCCCTATCTTACTCGTGGGTGATCGTAAGAGACGACTAAGGGATATAAAGGAAAACTCGAAACAAAACCCTGTCCGACCAGCGTCGTATAGTAAGTCAATATCCCTCATATGACGGAGGAGGCTCATGCCCAACAGTGGGACGTGTGTATGAGCTGAAATGATGATGATGATGATGTATATGGTCATTGCAAAGGCTGGTTTCGTATCGCGTAAATATTTTTTATGATAACATTTTAAATTCTCAACTTAACATTAATTTTAAAATGCAAACAATTTATCTGGAATTTATTTTAATTTTTTATACGTTTGTCTACTTGATACGCAGGTAGATGGATCGCATATATACTCCACATTTTGCTATGTAACTTCGAGTCAAACGTAATAAGGTTCAAGACCTTCTTGGCTATAAATTGGCGAGCAAGCAAACTGATAGGAAGTCGGTTAAAAAGACTTGGGTCACTACGGGTATGTTTGAATGCCTTGAAAATATCAGACTTTCTTAAATTTCATTCTCGATATATTGTTACTGGGCATTTTTAAGACATATTTAATATTTAGTTCTTTTGAAAATTAGGCGCGTTTTTTCATAATGTTTTGTTGATGTTTTATTATATTATAGATATAAAATAAAACTATTTTTATGACTTTTATTGTGTTTGTATTGGATTTCTATTTGATCAACCTTTCGGTTACTTATAAGCGTTCATAGTCATGGAAGGATTAAGATGTTTCACGTCCACATAATTAACAACGATGACTTAGCAATCTGCGTAATTTTATTTTATTATACAAACAAAATCTTGGTTTAATTATAATTAATAATTATTAGTGAACAGTTACATAATATGTTGAATTAAATGTGATTAGGTACTTGTCTATAGAAATAATAGATATATAACAATTTATAAGTAGGTAAATTTATACAACAAAATTTTATCAGTTTTTATATTCCAGTTTCGCATTATTAAATACATATAACAGATTAAATGGTAAAACCAAAATAAATTAATTCAATTTTATTAAAGTTTGTACCGATTAGGTGACATAGATAGCGTAGCGGTCTCGATCGATGTTGCGTGCTAGTGTCATGTGTTCGATTCTCATACAATTATTTGTGCGACCCATAAATGGTTGTGTCGAGGATGGTTTTAATATATGTTTGTTAACCTAAATTTGAAAATTCAACACGACACAAGGCTTTTTTCCTTAATGTACGATATTGTCAATAAAGAACAGATATAAAATTATATAGCCCCATATCCATTGCTGTAAATTATAAAATAATTAGTTAATATAATCATTTAGCGTCTTTGTTTAATTACATTAAAATAAACGTTTTCCAAAATAATTAAAATAGATAAATAGTTCCAGTCTTTTAAAAAAATCTATTCATCTTAGCTCATATATGTCCCACTTCTGGGTTTGAGCCTCCTCCACAATGGGAGGGAAATTGATCTACTATACTACGCTGGTCAGACGTGTTGGTATAGGGTTTTGTTTCAAGTTTTTCTTCTCTTGCATATTTATTTATTTTTATTTTATTTATTTTATTCAACTGCTCACTACACTTACAGTTTCCCAATACGTGTAGTGAGCCATTACAATTCTATAATTTAAGTGTATAATTATAAGATAAAAAGTATAAACAATATTTTAAAAATAAATCAAATTTAGTGAAGAATATTTCAACTTCTGGATAGTGAGCGATCAGTGAGTTAAGCAGTGCAACGGCCTGGCTGGTAGGTGCGTATTGTGCGGTATATGTACGCACCTGTGGTTGAGCGAGCAGATGGCGCGAGCGAAGTCGTGTGTATAGGTACGGTGCTGATAGGGAACAGTGCGATAATACATTCGGATTATCGATTTTATTGTTAAATAATAAATAATAATGTATCAATAGGGCACACTTGCGTCGTAACGCAAGAGTATCAAGACCTATTATTCCGGATACAAAAAGAGACGGATATAAGTAAGGGTAATAACCATAAAGCTTTTTGTACAAAAATCTATAAAATTTACGTTGTACACGTTCTATCATCACGCTATACTTGACCTCGTGTGGGTCCCAGATTATGGAGTTATACTCCAAAGTACTGCGAACAAAGGAAAAGTATAGCGCAATAATAGTACTCCGATTCTGAAACTGAGTAGACTGTCTCATCACAAAGCCAAGTGATTTAAAACTTTGTGTGCAAATGGTTGTGATGTGCGTATTAAATGTTAGACAAAGTGTAACGCCTAGGTCACGGATTTGTGTATATATTATCCGTGTGGTGACGAACTAAGAATACAATTCACCACCCCCTATTACCCGTGGGTGATCGTACGAGACGACTAAGGGATATAAAACGCATATATATATATATATATATATATATATATATATATATATATATATATATATATATATATATATATATATATATATATATGTATTATAGTAGGTTAATTTCCAGTTTGAGCCCAACAGCGGGACATATATGGGCTGTGATGATGATGATGATATATATTATATGCGTTTTATATCCCTTTGTCGTCTCTTACGAGCACCTACAGGTAAGATAGATATCACCCACGAGTAAGATAGGTGGTGAATTGTATTCTTACTCCGTCACCACACGGAGAATTCTATTATTTTATTCCTTTCATAAACAGTTGGTAATCCTGATGTATATTATATGCTAAAATGCAATATAGTGTGAATTACACTTCTCGTGCCGAATTAATTTAATTCGGCCTCCCTCGTCAGAATACTCTACGGAAATCCAATTACTTTTTGCGATCTTACGAATTTACTTACGTATTCATATTTTATAAGTTCTTGGATAATGGAATAACTTAGGGACAAAAATGTTTGTTTATGTCTTTATAGTACCATATATTCTCATCTACATGCCATTAGTATGTAATAAACCCACGTGTAGTTATAAACATATTTCCATACTAGCTTTTGCCCGCGACTTCGTCCACGCAGAAGTCATCTCTGACAGAGTTAAATAGAAAAAGCAATGCAAGGTGTTGAAAGTTTGTCGCTAGGATGATAATCAACAGCGTCAGAAACTGGGATGCGTTGAGGTGTTGATCCTGCGACTTAGTTGTCTAACGGAATTAGGCAATAGGGTGGGTCCGAGAGAAAATACTCTACGTTGACGCGCTCTACCGTCGGTGCTTTGGGCGGCGCAAGCGTGAGTACCTGTATTTAGGTTCACTGCATGAGGGCTTCGACTCGAGATGATACCCGGTTGCAGTGTCCCGCCCGCAAAACGTAGATGTACGTGTACGGCGCGCGTGTGTCTATATACCATAGCTGGTCACTAAAGAAAAAGGTGGTTCAAAGTTCTTACTATTTACGGTATGACCATGGGATAAAAATATAATTATCGCCACCCTTTATTTGACTGTTTTGTTTCACCAGCAGAGTTGCGACCTCGTTAGATATGATTTATTATTTCAGTTATAGAGTGAACATTTTTGAAGCTAAACTTAACCTGTATCTTAAACTATTAGGCAAGAACTTATTGTCGTCTACTATGTGTATCGTGTGAGCTCTCACGCCGGAACTGGTCGCCACAACGGCACTGGTGCGGCATTGATGGAGAGGGAGAGAGAAACACGTGTTTATTTATTTTTACCGAAGAATATTTGTACGTAATTTGAAAAGAATCGATAAAAAAATTTTCTCCCCATACACACTTTGCCGCTTTGTTACACCCCCTTAGGGGCGGAATTCATAAAATCGTTTCATATTGAATCTCTATGTCATAAATAAAAACATGCTTCAAAATTTAATGTTTCTAGCTTTAATAGTTTCGGTTTGGCGATAATGAGTCGATCAACCCGTTTCACAGGCCTCATTTACACAGCCAGAGGGTGAAAATTGACAAATGCCGGATATTACCATAGAATATTTGATTCGACTCGTAATTTGAAAAGAATCAATAAAGATTTTTCTCTCTCCATACAAACTTTGCCACTCTGTTCCACCCCTTTAGAGGTGTAATTTCGTAAAATCCTTTTTTAGTAAATCTCTACGTCATAGAAAGAAACCACTGTCAAAATTTCAAGTTGCTAGCTTCAATAATATCCTTGCCTTGGCGCTAATGACTTACTGAGTCTTCTAACCCGCTTCACAGGCCTAATTTACACCCCCAGAGGATGAAAATTAATAAATGCTGAAATACGTGTTTAATTATTTTTACTGAACATAATTTGTACGTAATTTGAAAAGAATCGATAAAGATTTTTTCTCTGATTTTTTTTTAAATGGACATAATTTTTTTTTATTTGTAAACCAATTGACATGAAATAAATCCTAAATGTTAAGTGAAGCTTACCACAATATATTAGTGAAAACCGCGTCTAAATCGGATAAGCCGTTTCTGAGATTAGCGTGCACAAACACACAGACAAACAGATAAACAGACAAAAATTTTAAAAATTATTGTTTTGGGTTCTATTAGTGTTGATAAAGGTCCCAGTAATATTTTTTTTCATATATCTTCCATGTACAGACAGCGACCCGTTACATTTTTATTATATGTATAGAAGATATAGATTACATTTGAATTGAATACATTTCATGCAAGTATTTTATTAAAGCGTTATTTAATTGGGAAACTTAAAATCTTTTATGAAGCTCTTGTTTTTTAGGTTAATAGTACTTTTAATAGCTGCCAATTTTAAGTGACAAGTAAAATAGTATTTTTATTAGCCGCCAATTTTAAGCGACAAGTTTTAACGCTTTTCTGAACTAAATCATTCAACTATACCTATATATTCTGTTCTCAGCACAGGCAGACGTTTTGTTGTGAAATTTAGTCAAAAATCTTCAACCGCTTGTGTTAAAATAATATGACATGCTGTGCCGCTGTTGTGAAAATAGTCATGGTGGCTGACTCTGACGTCACTTCTAAGTAAATGTAATGTCAAACTTTAAACTACGGGTAATTAAAGTTTTGTACCTTTAATATAAATTTTAAAGTTTAAAACAATTATTTATTTATGTTTATAAGAATACATTTGAACGATATGAATGTGGGAGTCCAGATGGGCGACTCAGCGGTCACTGCTCTGCTTTATGCAGATGATGCAGTCCTGCTGGCACAGTCAGCGACTGACCTGCAGACCCTAGTCGACACAATGACAGAAGATTGTAAGAAAAGGGGTCTACGCGTGAATGTGAGCAAAACCAAAATAATGGTCTTTGAAAGAGATAAAACCAGAACAGATGTAAGAGTAACAATAGGTAATGATGTACTAGAGCAAGTGGATGAATTTGTATATCTTGGATGTGGATTTAGCCGAGATGGAAGGTACACCACTGATATAAAGCGAAGAGTGAATGCGGGAAATAGAGTGAACGGAGCGTTGGGGCAACTTCTCGGCAGCCACCACCTCAGCCAGAAGGCACGTGTAGCATTACATAACGCAGTGCTTGTCCTAACATTACTGTATGGAAGCGAGAGTTGGGTATGCAGAAAAGAGTATGATAGTAAAATTAATGCGGTCGAAATGCGATCTCTGCGGAAAATCTGTGGAGTTAGGCTGACCGACCGCATTCGTAACGACGACGTAAGAGAGCGAGTAGGTATGAAAGAGAGTATTGGTGTAAAGATGCGAAAGGGAATGCTCCGATGGTTCGGACATGTGGAAAGAATGCCGAACGAACGCCTGGTTAAGAAGATATACAATGCGAAAGTGGAAGGATGTAGGTACCGAGGGAGACCGAGACTAACCTACCTAGACCAGATCGGTCATGTACTGAAGGAAGGTGGAGTTAAGAGTCTCCGAAACCGGCGAGCGTGTATGAAGAGAATTATGAATGTTGAGGAAGCGAGTGAAGTATGCAAAGATAGAGTTCTCTGGCACTCTGTTCTCTCTGCCTACCCTGCAAGGGATATGGCGTGATGATATGTATGTATGTATAAGAATACAACAACAAATGACATAGATATACACTTAAACATTAATAACTACATATAACTTATTAACAGGCTTTCTACCACAGATAGATAGATAGATATCACAACAGAATCCCGTCTATGCGTCTGTAACCGCTATTTATACCCGTTTTCGCCACGAAACCACTCAACCGCAACGTTAATGTTGCCAGAGCATACTCCATGAATCGCCACCTTCCGATGGGCGATAACAGTTCTTCATACAAAAAAATGGATAAAAGTGGTTAAATCTTGCAAGTTGAGACCCATGGGTTCAATTATACGTTCAATTATTTCTTTCTGTTTCTTTCGTTGATGTACTCTTTGTCACTTTATATCTTAACTAGATTATAAATAACCTGCGTGTTATTTTATCTCTCGTGAGAAAGTGTAATTTTAAAATGAATGTTACACTGTAGATATCACTTTGAGGTTAGATTTAATACTGTGTTAGTTGAAAATAAGTAAGCAAACACTAATTCCGTCTGGTAATGGAGTAAGAACATAAACCACCATTCCTGTACTTGTCCGTGTGTATAAAAATAACTTAGGGATATGCAGTCAATATTGATGTAAGAGAAGAAAACTTATTAGAAAAACTCGACATACAATTTTATGCCAATCTATATGACCAGCCAGGACAGTTACGAGCTGAAAAATAGAAAATAATATGTTATTGAATAGCTATAATACATGAAAAATTATATTCACTAGCCCAGGGCCGGCTTTACCTCCCCGTGGGACCTACAGGCGGAGATGCTCTCCGACCTCTACCGGCGGGTTATCACAGCGCGCGAACCAGGTTGCATTGTTGAGCGAGATAGCCACCTGGCGCGTGGACGCCCGCCGAGACGTCATCGCCCGTTGGGCTACGCGGCTGGAGAGGCCTAGGCACGGTGTTGTGACCGTTGAGGCCCTCCGGCCCGTACTGATGGAGTGGATGGAGGGGCGGCACGGAGTCCTCTCCTTTCGGCTGGTGCAGGTATTGTCGGGGCACGGGTGCTTCAGTTTGTACCTGCACACGATCGCGTATAGGGAAGGGACTCCGGCCTGCCACCATTGCAGCAGCGGCGAGGACACGGCGCAACACACGCTGGAGGTGTGTCCGAGCTGGGACGGGCAGCGCCGTGATCTCGTCGCTGTTATCGGTGCCGACCTGACGCTGCCGGCTGTCGCGAGGCCGATGGTCGACAGCGTCAGGAACTGGGACGCGGTTGCCGCCTTCTGCGAGGTTGTCATCTCGCAGAAGGAAGCGGCGGAACGGGTCTGGTAGGATTCCCACGACCCGGGCCGCCGCCAGCGGCCAGGGCGGCGCAGGCGCGAATACCTGCGCCTGATGCCGCCCTAACCGAGGCTTCGGGTGATCGGACCGGGGAATTGTCCGGTCACCCGACGTGAGGCCACTGCGTGAGGGCGACGCCCCGACGGCAAAATCTGTCGGGGCGTCGACGAGAGGAATCCGCGAGGGTAAACCGCCGGGCGGGCCACCGAAGTTAAAAATCGGGTCCCGGTGGCCCGCTCGCACGGCGAAGAAAGAGGATTTTTACGGTGGGTCTATGGGGTCACGCGCCGCCTTTCCGTCATCCCGGACCGATCTGGCGGGGCGAGACGCATCCATAGTCCACAAAAAAAAAAAAGGGCCGGCCTTACCTATAGTGCAGAGGGTGTGGTGCACCCGGGCGCCGGTTGTTAGGGGGCGCCGAGAGCCGCTCGGGCAACATAGAGTCTCCACTGTAACGCTCCGCACGGAGCGGGCACACCGAATGTAGCGAGTGCCTAACCATCTATAAGCGTAGCGGGTGCGTTATTTGGGTAGGTTGCTTTGTCGCCATGATCACTGTAATTTCGTAATCCGATCGTGTTTACCTGGTTTCGTGTCAAAACAAGGAGATTAAGCATACGACAACGCATTCCAGCGAGGTTCGGAGTTTAATCGAACGTGTTGTAACCATCAACCTATTCCATTTTGTTCACCCACTTTGGTACAAGAGGGCGCCAGGTTATTGATTGCACCCGGGCGCTACATGTGCTTGAGCCGCGCCTGCACTAGCCTATAATTTTATCTCGTCGCTCCATATGTAAAAATAACTTGTGAATGTACAAAGCAAATAAATATATTTAACACTACAAGTTCAAACGCGACAACGTGTCAATCACGTCGTTTATCGATTCGTGTTTCAAGTATCGTGGCGGATTGCTGTATTCGTTCATTTTATTTTGAAAAAAGAAATATAAAAAAAATGTATATATTTAATTTGAAAATAAACATGTTTTTTTATTCTATCCTTTTGGTATGTTTAATTACATAAGACTGTTATTGATTGCTTTGTCATGAACTTTATCGACCACAAATAAAATACCTGAAAACACCATAGTATGACGGCAACAGTTTTTACCGAAAATACTGTGCCAGCTTTAAAAGGCTATTGAAGATATCACGCTGGTTCGACATTTGAAATTGGAACCTCTGACAAAGGCATTCATTTACCATAAATTAGTTTAGGCGACCCTTGTTGCTATGGCAAAGGTATTAGACATTTTGGCAGGTCTATTATTTGCTCTATTCCTGTCAATCCATCAATAAATCATAATTTACGGCATTAGCAATGCCAGATAAAATGCCTAGTAAGTTATTTACTTCATGCTATCAACCCATCATTGCCCAGTGTGGGACATACATAGGTTTTCCTTATAAAGTCTTACGTAGCCTGGGCCTGACATGTAGATAGTCATCGAATTCTTGGGACATTGATCAAGTTTTATAGTTATTCGGTCGGAGGTCGTCCTACACTGTCGACTGTCGAATGTTATAAAATATAAAAAAATGCTGTATTCCTTTGAGCCTAACATTGCGGTGATTATTATTAAAGCTAGTTAGCGATTAAAGCTCGTTTATTAGATTAAATTTACGAACTTATTTGAGTGATTAAACCAATTTACATAAACGCATCCGTCAGATTAAAATCTTATAAAATATCTCTACTTCGAGTAGTATTTCATACGTAGATCTGGTTCAGGTATTAAATTCCATTAACAAGACCTATAACTGAACTAGTTTTCGTGTATAGAGAACACGAACAATAAGTGCTGGCGAGTGTTTTATTGAAAAGTTAGCCCATTAGCAGCTGTATGTATTCAAGTTAACCCCAGGTCGAGGGAAAGTTAAAATTTTCTATAACAGGGGCTGGTGTTTTGCGTAATTTAAACTAGTTATACGTATACGTAAATAAGCAAGGATGTTTACCGAACTATAGGAAAGTTCTAATAATGATAGTACATGAAATGTGTGCTTTATTTATTCAGTAACGACTGTAGATTTTGTGAGATAATGGGTTTGACTCCCGAGTGTGACAAAAAGCGTTTTTGAAAGAAAATAAAGTTAAAAAATATTACTCTTATAATAAAGTCTTAAGCTATGATTTTTTTTTTTGGCGACGGGCTATGGAATGGTCACACCCCGCTAATCCATCCGGGGCGACAGAAGAAGCGGCGCACGACCCCATAGACCCGCCCTACAAGTACCTCTTCACGCCGTGCGAGCGGGCCACCGGTACCCGGTCTTTGTCTTCGGTGGATGATCGGTACCCTAAGACTCCTTTTCTTAAGTGGGACTATATAGAACTTGACAGTGTTTTAAAGGCTTTTTTTTTCTCTTGCGCGACCACATCCATAGTGCACCACTATGGTGCGACCACATGGTCGTGCCCCACCAAATCGGTCTGGGGCGACTGAAGAGGCGACGCGCAACCCCATAGACTCACACTGCAAGCCCCTCTTTTCGCCGTGCGAGTGGGACACCGGTACCCGATCTTTGTATTCGGTGGCCAGTGTTTTAAAGCCTGGGACTATATATAATAAATTAAAAAAAACAAATAGCTTCTGCTTACAAAACGCTTGACTTCACTTTGTTCTTCAATCGATTTATCGACCGAGTATTGTCTGTCACCGGTATTTTTATTCGCGCGACACTATATTTGTATCATTTTAGGCTGTATTGTAAGGTTAACCTTTTATCAAACTAGAGAGGCATTTAGTCTCAGACTTTGGACACACCCATAATGCTCTTCCACATAAGCGATCTGATTTAATTATCTACTTATACTGTAGTACCATCATATGCAGACATGTTTTGGATATGTGGCAATTATTTTTAAGCCCAAGTTGCTATGTCCTCAAGCGAAATAGAAGCAACTTTTTCTTATTCTCATTGATTCAAGAATTTCAGTATTTCTTAAGAATGTATTAACATAGTAATCTTATATAGTTTGGTCGTAATGACTAATAAAAACAATTATTTTCGCTTTGTTCGTATACGATGACCTGTTGTCCCTGTTGACTTTGGGCCTCCTTCATAATGCGATAGAAAATTCGTCTATTATCCTATATTAAGTAGGCTTTGCGGGTTTCGTATTGGTTTTATTTTGTTTTTTTTTTCTCCTGCAATGATGCTTTTAATTTAGCCCCGGTAAATGTAAAGTAATAAAAAAGACATATAACATCTATGCGAGAGAAGGAAAACTGGAAACAAAACCCTATACCAACACGTCTGACCAGCGTGGTATAGTAGGTTAATTTCCCTCCCATTACGGAGGAGGCCCGAGCCCAACAGTGGGACATTTATGGGCTGTGATGATGATGATGATGATGAAATGTAAAGTAACTTTAGAAATTATATCTTTCATCCGTTACGACACAAAAAATGATGATAGCGAAAAAATAATCTCGGCCTTGATCGACTTGAATATGTTGTATACTTTTCTCTCGCCATCCACTGCATCCATATTTCCATATAGCATATATAGTATGCCGGACTAAACCTTTACTAACAGATTTCTTGTCTAAGCTATTCGGCTACCTTACTCATGCTGGTTGATCGACAGGTCCAGCAAAATTTGTCGTCTTACAAGTATAAAAATACATCTTCTCAGCTAGGAAAAACCGCACTTATCATAGATTAGTCACTCCGGTTCTTTTAGATAATTTAACCGTGATTTTATAGGTGTGATATTATTCCCTTCTTTATTCACACTTTGGTAACTGTGAAGTCATCTGGCGCCTAGAGAAATGCCTTCTTTCGTCCTACAATATAACTATATAGTATAATTATTGTTATAAAAAATTAATAAAACTTATGTAATAAAAAGATAGATATAGGTGCTTAGCCACAACTACTAACGATCGTGTGGTACCGAGATAAAAGATTACATTTTTATATAATTTTATGAAAGTACTGGTAAACAACTTTTACTGCCAAATATGTAACATTTAGATACCAAGGTCAAGTATAAATAGCGACAAAATTGAGTGCATTATTAAGATGGTGAACCATTTACCTATAGATTAAAACGATTTATTTGTGACAGACACAAGCATACTCTAATATAGAGACAAGCATAAGGGAGACCGAGACTAATTTAATTAGACCAGATTGGACACGTACTGAAGGAAGGTGGAGTCAAGGGTCTCCGATATCGGCGAGCGTGTATGAAGAGAATTATGAATGTTGAGGAAGCGAGTGAAATATGCAAGGATAGAGTTCTCTGGCTCTCTGTTCTCTCTGCCTACCCTGCAAGGGATATGGCGTGATGATATGTATGTATGTATGTATGTACAAACATAAGCAAGATAAATAGGTAATAATAATAACAAAACAATGTTTGCCACAATCTGTTCTGAACCATGCTGGGTTGCAGAATGCAGGAGACGACTAGCACTGGGCTATAATATTCCATTACACAGACAATGCGAAGATGGTTTTAGACTCATTAAAAAAATGCATTAGTGTGTAGGCATCATTTTTTATTTTTTTTATTTGCACATACACACAACAGCGTCGGCGGGGTCAGCTGGTTATTCATGCAATCGATGTATATTTTTTTTATAGTAATCCATCCTTGTTTCATGATGAACTTTACAAACATTCAATTAACGGACAAATAACACACAGACAAAAAATAGTCCTGTATGGCAATCGAACACACGACATTCGGCATGGAAGGCCACTACTTAAACCACTCCAACATTTTTGCAATTAATAAACATAATTCGCGTAATAACATAACGCGTTTCCCACGGAGGAATCTCATAAAGTTAGCGTAAGCTCTTCTAAGAAGAGTTTTTTTCTTTCCTGATCATCATTTAACTTTTCTTCATCAAAACATAGCGGGTCTTTTAAATAAATCTGACATATTAATAGTACATCTACAGGAACTGATTAATAAACACGCTCATGTTGACATACTGTGCATTACTGAACATTTTATGATGTCTGGATATGAAAAATTATTACAAATGCCCAACTATAAGCTTGCAGCATGTTTTTCAAGAAAAAATATTAAACGTGGCGGAGCTTGTATTTTAGTTAGACGAGGTATCAATTACAAAGAATTAACAGATATCATGAAGTTTTCCCAAACGAGCGTCATTGAGTGTTGCGCTATAAAATTAACTACACTAAATATTATAGTCTTGTGTTTGTATAGACCACCAAAATTATGTGACTTAAATATATTTTATAATAATTTAGATAATATCTTAAGAAAGGTATGTGCTAATAATAAAACTAAGGTAGTATTATGCGGTGACTTTAATATAGACATCTTGAAAAGAAATAACATTGCTATGGATTTTGAATGCCTTCTTTTAAGCTACAACCTAAAACTGGTTATTCACCAACCGACCAGGTTGATTAGTAGCAGTTGTTTGGATAACTTTGCTCACAATTTGAATCAAAATTGTGAATATGAGGTGATCGACTTAGCTCTCTCTGACCATAGTGCACAAGTATTAAAGATTAAGGTAAAACAATCTTGTCTAATAAAATCTTGGCGTAAGAAAATAAGAGATTCATCTATGGAAAATTTAATTAAGTTTAGAAATCATCTACAAAATTTAACATTTGCAGACGTTTACAGCGCTGTGGATCCAAATTGCGCATATGATAACTTTATTGAGCTATTTCTTCTACTTTTTAATTTATGCTTTCCGTTTAAGACAATCACAGTACGCTCTGATAAACCAATTAAATGGGTTTCGCGGGGCATCCGTACTTGCAGTAAAAGACAACGTTATTTGCTATGGCAAAAACGTTTCAAACCAACAGATGAAAATAAACGCCTATTTTTTAACTATTCTTGTAAATTTAAAAATATTATTAATCTCACCCAAAAAATTCAAAATAACCATTTAATCAAAAATTCTAAAAATAAATCCAAAACATCCTGGCAAATAATAAACAATTGCAAAAAATCACTTGAACCAATCTCTCATATAACAAAAAATGGTTTATCAATAAGTGATCCAAAAGAAATCGCAGAATTGTTTAATGATTTCTTTATTGAACAATCTACAAAAATACAAAATAACTTGTCACCGCTTAACTTAAAAACAATAGATTATAATCCTCATTCAATATTTATGGCTCCTGTAGTACCCCAAGACGTGAATCGAATAATTAAATCTTTAAAGAATAAAAAGAGCTTTGGATATGATGGCATTTCAACTGTAATTATAAAATTCGTTTCTACAAATATAGCCGGACCCATATGTCACATCATAAATATTAGCATATCAGCAGGAATCTTTCCTGAAAGTTTAAAAACCGTGATAGTGAAACCAATACATAAAAAAAATAATAAAGAAGAAATGGTAAATTATAGACCTATTGCTTTAATTTCCGTCTTTTCAAAAATATTAGAGAAAGTCATCTATGATTCTATTTATTCATTTATAACGAAATTTAACATACTTTGCGATGAACAATTTGGATTTCGGAAAAATAAAAATATTAATCTAGCAATTTTTAACTTATTAAAACTTTTAATGCCAAGTATAGATAACAAAATACCCATATGCGCTGTATTTACGGATATGTCGAGGGCATTTGACTATGTTGATCACGAAACACTTCTAATGAAATTAAACACTTATGGTATTCGAAGTAATGTTTTAAATCTAGTTCAATCATATCTAACTAATCGGAAGCAACTTACAGAAATCTCTCGAATATGTGCTATGTCCAATTGTGAAGTCAAATATGTATCCACCCTTAGGAAAATTAGTTTCGGCGTTCCTCAAGGTAGTGTGCTAGGGCCTTTGCTATTTTTACTTTATATTAATGACCTCCCACTCCAAATACAACACCCGATGATATTGTTTGCTGATGATTCTACAGCCGTTATCAAATCTACTGACAAAAATACCTATCGGAACGACATTAGTACCTCAATAATAACAATAATAAATTGGATGAATAATAATAATCTTCTTATAAATATAGAGAAAACTAAAATAATGCACTTTTATCAAAGACTTAATGCTGAGGATCTAAATATTTGTATAGACAATCAGAAAATAGGTAGAGTATTTGTTTCCAAGTTTTTAGGTATACTAATTGACTCTCAATTAACATGGAAAGCCCAAGCTGATGACATATGTAAAAAACTAAGTGCATCGACATATGCCCTCTTTAACCTATCCAAAAAAGTCAACACTAAAACGGTATTAGTTGCTTATCATGGACTTGTCGCTTCTGTTTTAAGATTTGGTATTATATTTTGGGGCAACTGTAGCGAAAGAGAGAGCATTTTCAGGGCCCAAAAGCGATGCATAAGAGCAATTTTTAACCTGAAAGTCACAGAAAGCTGCATACCAGTCTTCAAATATCACAAATTGTTAACGTTTCCTTGTCTTTATATTTTGGAAATTGCATTATTTGTAAAAACAAATCCTCTGCTGTTTCCAACATTACATGAGACACGTTTCAGAAATGTAGCTATGAGATCTCAATACCAAAACTTGCTTCATACTAGTGGTTCTAAAACTGCATTATTCAAGAAAAATGTTATTATCATGGCTCCTACTATCTTTAACAAAATACCTAAAACTATGAAAGATCAAACTGTAAGAAATTTTAAAATACAGTTAACTGATTTACTTATAACTAAATGCTATTATTCAGTGTCAGAATTCCTAAATGATGTTAGTTTATAATTATTAATCCTGTTATGTTATTTTAAGTGTTATACAGAGCCATCATTATTTTTCTTTTATTGTTATTGTCAATTATATTTAAATTACAAACCTACTTACTCCAAGAGAGTACTAGTAGTCTATCATGTAAGCTATGAGTAGTAACTATATATTATAAACCAAATATTTGCATGCCTAAAGGGCAGAATGTATAAGGCTCTTACTATTATGTTTGTCATCTTCATGTAACTACCTGCATTCCAGCGAATAAAATTATTATTATTATTATTAATGTTCTCATCATATAGCAACAGTAACCCAAATTGCAAATGAGGTTGGTTGACCATCACCTAATATGCAATGGATTACGTGATTATCAGACACGCAAGCCATAATTGGTGACATCCGAAGTTATATATTGTACATGTTTTTTTAACACTATTGTGAATTAAATAATTCACGATGTATTATAATAATATTGTCATTACTATTCAACAGAACGGATAATGAAATACGTAAAGCATATTATTTTTATTGAGTTATGCCGAGCATGTTTGGGTACTAGTTTATTGTATGACAAATTCAAGGCCGGTGATTGAATTCATTTAACAATGATGTAAATAAGAAATGCAACAAGACTATTTGCGCACAAAAACATCATCATCATTCTCCTACTCTTATCCCAATTACTTGGGGTCGATACAATATGTACTCTTTTTTTCATAGTACAGATTGTAAAAGTTATTGGCAATTGTTTTATGACCGGCCGCCTGCCAGACGTCAACCCTCCTTGAGAATGTAACTGTTGACCAAACGGCATTAGATGGAGATTGCCCAGGTCGTTATCAGGCTCTAAGTCGTCTTTTACGACATCCACGAGCAAAGTAAGGGTTGGTAGTATTCATAACCGCTACCACACAGCTAATAACAAAATAATTACTATCAACATTAAGTAAATAACAATTGGATATAGTAATAGGTTAATACAAATTGTATAAAACTTTAATTTCTTTAAGAAGGGTTTCGATAAATTGCCACTGCTTTGATAATGATGCATCATCGGTTGATTGGATCATTACTTTATGTACATAAAGTGATTGGGGCTTCTGGTTAGATAGTGGAATGTATAAATATGTGTTAGCGACACGCGATCGTTAGGTGAATCGGCGTTTCGGCTTATGTATACATATTGATATATCTATCTTTGGCAACAGGAAAGTAAAGGTTTTACGTATCTAACGCTAAGCAGAGTCCGGAAGTGTGATCATCATCATCTCAGCTCATATATGTCTTATTGTTGGGCTCGAGCCTCCTCGACAATGGGAGGGTAATTGACTTACTATACCACGCTGGTCAGACGTGTTGGTATAGGGTTTTGTTCAAGTTTTCTATATCTTGCATATGATATTATATGCATTTTATATCAAGTGTATCTCTGAGTATTCTCAGAGCAAAAATTAACAAATAAAAAATCTTGCAAATATTGGAATAATTCATAATCATTGTTTTATTGAGTTGAAGGGTGTCCAATTTTTTTCTGTTACTTAATTTAATTTTTTGTTAACTTAACTATTTAACATACCATCGTAAATATTTGTATAGACATTGTTACTATTGTCTATATTATATAAAGGGGTCTGTAAGTGAAAAGCCCTATTTTTGAGACATACAAAATTGATACATTGGTGGCCGTCGAACCAAATGCGTAGTTATCGCCGTATCAGACGTATCAAAAGCACGAAGCCTCGCGCATCGAAAGACCCCTATGTGTTTAAGCAAATATTCGTAAAATATTATCTATAATATCACTAAAACTTGTTAGGCGAGATTTTTGGCGAAAAAGTAATATTTTATACAATGGCAATTCATTCTCATAAATGACCAAACTGTCATACACGAGTTTTGACCTTGTTTGTGTAGTCATAGCCCTATAACTATTTAATGCGGTAGTGAAATCGTGTTACCGATAACTTTGCCGAAACAAACGAAAAGAAAAGTGGATATTTAATGTATTTTTTGACTAACCGATCTTCTAGAAACATTAATTGTAAATAAAAACTTATAACCAACATAAAGGTACTTAATTATTTTAATATGAAGCGCGTTCGCTTTTGTTTTTTTGTGAAACATTTTTGTCCGTAACTTGAGCCTGTCTAAAGCTAGCTACGCCATTGCTTACTGGTTGGATATTAGCTTCCTACTAAGTGAGAGTAAAATTGACATTGGGATTTCTTTTGAGATTTCTTTCTTTTACAGTGACACTATATGTTGAAATCTTAGCAACAACTCATGTGAACCGACAAGAATGCCTACTTCATCAAGCTTGCGTAATCAATATCAGTTATCTGAACCAGCTTAATGATTAATTACCTCAATAGCATGTTACGTAATAACAATATTATATTACTCATTGTAATATGTGGAATGAAATATATTGATAATGTATTATCTGAAGCATTGATTTTATGTTATAAGCATGTGCAACTGACAGGGTTCAATACTATTCTAGAATAACGGCAATTGGTTTGTGGCGTATATTGTGGGACAAATATATTGCTTGTTGAATGTAGGGATTATAAACTTGGCCATCGTTTCGAGAATAGTAATATTATAAATCCGTATCTAATTACCTCGTCTATTCTTAAAATTTTTAGTTACTACGCTATTTTTACTTTTTAGGCTACACTGTTGACAGTTTTCCGTCTACAGCCACGCATCGGTTCGTCCGGAATAGTACCGTGTGGTACTATTCCGGACGAACCGAACTCTTCGAGAGTGTTCTCGAAGAAAATCGACGTCTGAGCTGTGGCAATGTGCTTTTACGATTCGTTCGGTGAGCGAGAGAGTCGGAATCCCAACTTCCTGGGTGGATGAGTGTTGATTGATGAAGAACATTTATCATTAGGTATGATGCTTACTCGTTAAATATATATATTTATACGTTATAAGCAATAAAAAACAAGTAAAAAAACACGGTATAGAGAAATCTATACATTAAAGATATTTGTAAAAATTGGCTTTTTAATTTCTCTGTTAATTTTGGTGCGAATCACGCTAAAACTATGGTATCCGTTTGAAATAAAACTACTTTTACGCATTCTATCGCGTTTGTATTTGATTTATAATTTCCCGACGTTTCGAACACTTTACAGTGATCATGGTCACGGGAGGACTGAGGTGTCTTACGTCCAATATGTCATTGTTATTACAGAAATTTATTTATATCTACCCTATAAGATATTAAATTTTGACCCACATTTTTATACAAAATTATTACAATTCATTGCCAGTACAAAAAGAGAATGATTCTATATATAAAATTTTATAAGTCACTATGGTATCCGTTTCCTTGATATTTTATATTCTGTGGTAACATATAGCATAATTTTAATTATAATGATTGAAATATGAAATTCCTCGTGGACGCAGGGGTGGCTACAGCTAGTGGTTAATAAGATAATGGAAATTAGATTGTCATACTTGGCCGAGTTTATGATCATTAGATTATTTTGAAATTGAAATTTTGAATATTGAATCATTTTTCCAACACCATGTTGATTTAAATATTTTTCAACTTCAAACTTCTATAACTTTTTTTCAATATTATTTATCTTTGCCTGCCAATAGTCCTTTATGTTAAATGAAGTTCTAACCAAGACTCATTTTATTTCTTCATTATTTCATTCCGTTGGGAGACATGAGCCTTCTCTACTTAGGGAGGAAAATTTACCAACTTTAGTTACTCTGTTAGAATACTGATTTATTTTGACTTTGTTGATCATACAATGATGTTATTTCCTTATATTCTTTAAATGGCTTTCAGGCCGCTCTTGGGAAAGGTAGAAGTGAATTCTATTTTTACGCCGTCACCATCATCATAGGCGAGATCTTTTATTCTAATGTATCTATTACTAGTTTCTGCCCGCAACTTCGCTCATGTATTATAGAATAAAAATTAATTTCACCATCACATATTATTCCACCTTTCAAAAAATAACCTATTTCCGTCATCAAGGTTCCATTTACTGTTATAACAAAATTCATTAATACAAAATTCATTAATGGTTTGGTTTAAGCGTGAAAACGTAGCAAATAAACTTACTATCGCCTTTGTACTATCAGTAAGAGTAAGGATTAAAATATTATTGAATTTATTATATATATTTATCAAAATAAAAAGTAGGTAGTCTATGCACTCAGAGACAATTTGCACTCTTTTTTTATGTAAGTTTTCACTAACTACACCTAATTGCCCATTCTCTTGGTACTTACTAAACCAGTCTTATAATAATTTACTCAAAAGTCCAATGGGCTAATCCACCTAAAGGAAAAATAACGAGGCAGGTAATTTATATCAGAGATAAAATATACTGCGCGCCCAAGGTCTGCCAGGTTGTAGTAGTGTGGGTTAGGCCACACGCACGCCCACTGTTTATGCTACCCATAGTACGCTTCGTCTATTGGCAGCCAAAAAGAGGGTATGCGTTTCGATTATAAACTGCCAAACAAAAAATAAAAAGGTTATGTTAGTGTATAATAAAGAAGATAAAATCACAGTTCGATGCGTTTGGCAAAAGCTGATGATGGTATTATTATACATAACAGATAACTTATAAGCGGTATAATACGGGGTATGAATAGGGTTACCACCTTTATATTGTTAAAGCAAATTATATTATAGTTCATCTAATCTAAGAAGTGCATTTTGACGTTTTGCATTTTTTAATACACAATAACCTCGGTCAAACGTATACACATGATTGTAAACACTAAATCTGAAATTTTAAACAACTATTAAGTTATTTACATAATTAACATTGCGGGTGACTTTCTTGTACAATAATCTAATGTTGAAACTCGTAAAACTAATTTAAAATAAAAATAACATGGTAAATAGTAATTGTTATTGACGATCTAACAATGTCACGTCATCACGTTCTATACAGTAGTGCTTGACAACTTCCAATTCACGAATATCGAAATAATCGGTAAAAATATTAGAATAATACAATTAATCGAATAGAGATTTTGACAGAGATGTACATTTCGACACTTTGATTGATGAGGAAATAATTATTAATGTCCGCGACGCTGATAATTCAAGTAATAGTAGTAATTCTTAATAAATAGCTATTTTGAAATCCAGTTTTAGTTTTTAATTAACCTAATCCTACTAAATATGATGAATAGATCCTATGCTGAAATAATTAAATTTGTTTAGTACTAATTTAGCACTTAATTTATTCATCACCTTTTTGAAAAATAAAAAATAAACCGATTATTAATTATAAAGAATCAATATCGATTTCTCAGTAAAATCGAATATTTTCGATAGCGATTATTTGGTTCACATACCTAGACAACTCCAACTCCGACAGCTGTTAAAGTGCACTTCTTAGATTAGATAGACTATAGTGTAATTTTCAATATTTTTTTTTTTAAATAAAATGGATCCTATTTTATTTCCATGTGGTGACGGAGAAAAATATAATTAACCACCCCTATTCTGTACGTAGGTGTGATAAAAGAAGACTAAGGAATATAATATGCATATAACATCTATGCAAGAGAAGAGTAAACTCGAGATAAAGCTGTATAATAACCCATCTGACCAGTGTATTATAGTAGGTGCAATTTCCCTCTTATGGTGTAGGAGGCTCGAGCTCAGCAGTGGAACGTATATGAGATGAACTTGATTTGTGGTAGACAACTTTCTGTCTACAGCCGCGGGCCGGTCCGTACGGGGTAGTACCACAGTCTCGCAGAAGATCGACGCCTGAGTAATGGCAATGTGCTATTGCGCTTCGTTCGGTGTGCGAGAGAGCCGGAAGCCCAACTGGGGGGGTTTGGGGATTGTAATGGTAGGCAGCGGCCTAGCTATTGGTATAGCAAAGGTCCATGGGCAGCAGTGACACTCACCATCAGGTGTGCTGCTCGCTCGTCTGCCACAATAAGCAATAAAAAATAAGATCATAATGAGATCCCAAAATCTTAAATATAATTTTAATTTTTATTTCTATTCATATATGTAAGCTTACCCATCCATCACTCTATCCATATCAACTGTCCACAGTTAGATATAGAGCTCTCGACGAAAGATGATCATATCATTATCACCACACTTGTCCGATGGATTGATTAGTGCAGTGATTGATGAAGTTGCTTAGGAAAGCTTTGTTACCTACTCACTTGGTTCTCCTTTAGCTAGTTATTACGACTATCACGGGAGAGTAAGTAGTGATAACCGTAAGGCAAGGGAATAAAATAATATTACGCGTTTTTTTTTTTTTTTCACTTTCAATCCCATGTGACCAGAGTTTAGCCTCTCCCCCCAAATATATCACTACATGAAGATTAGCCTTAAGCTTGTGTCATATTAAAAGTGATTATCTTTTTTATTGTCAAAGTTTTTGAAGATATTTTTAACTTTAGTTTGGTATTATTTGTTCAAAGAGCAGTTAAGCAGCCCTAATAGTGGGGAGCGGCGTATCACGTGGCGTGGATGTATACAGATTGATGTTATGAGGAAAAACCTCTTTGCTAAGCATTTAATGATTAATGGGTCCTTGTTGTGTATATTTTATTGTCATTGTGATTAATATTTTTGTTTCTGTATTGTTTTGTATTATGTATATACAACTAGATTTTGCTTCGCTTATATTTTTATTCAAATACTACCTAATAATTTATTGTTTTTCTTTTCTAAGAATATGAATTGATACATTTCATAGAATAGACATTTTAAAAGCTTTGAATTATTGAAAAAAAAAAAAATTATATATTAAATACGTAATATAAAATTCCATATGGTGACGGAGTAAGAATACAATTCACCACCCCCTATCTTACCCGCGGGTGATCGTACGAGACGACTAAGGGATATAAAATGCATATAACATCTATGCAAGAGAAGGAAAACTCGAAACAAAATCCTATACCAACACGTCTGACTAGCGCGATATAGTAGGTTAATTTCCCTCCCATTACGGAGGAGGCCCGAGCCCAACAGTGGGACATATATGGGCTGTAATGATGATGGTGATGAATATAAAATTACGCTGGTTCATGATTGCAATAGAGTTGTTGATTCATATTAACATCATCATCTTAGTGTCATACGTCATTGCTGCGCTCGAGCCTCCTTCACAATAGAAGGGTAATTGACATATAAGATAGTATAAGGTTTCATTTCGGGTTTTCCTTCTCGTGCATACGATATATATAATCTTATCTATACCTACATATAATAAATGAGTAGAAACGCTGCGTCTGTACAGTTGATAAATTTATAAAAAAATGAATATAGACAGTAAGAAAACACTAACTGAACACAAAAAACATTTTTTGGAATTTTTTGTCTGTGTGTCTGTATGTCTGTACTGGCTAATCTCCAAAGTTACTGAACGGATTGTTATGCAGTTTTCACAAACAGATTAAGCCCGACTCAGAGAAACATTAAGTCTTTGTTTCATTAAAATCTGATGTCGGTAAAAAAAGTTATGATCATTTAAGTTTTTAAAATCGACCGCTCGCCTTTATGTCGTCTAGAAGGGTTAATTCAAAATAATTATTTAATTTATCTGTGATGTAAGAAAAATATTTGTATTACTTAATATATAGTAGTTTCATCAGTTCAGCTAATATACATCCCACTGCTAGGCTCAAGCCTCACCCAAAGTAGGGGGGAAGTTGACCTGCTA
Organism: Lymantria monacha; assembly: GCA_905163515.2. Classification (NCBI taxonomy): domain Eukaryota; kingdom Metazoa; phylum Arthropoda; class Insecta; order Lepidoptera; family Erebidae; genus Lymantria; species Lymantria monacha. The sequence continues at coordinate 25,620,862 of LR991082.1, forward strand.
TATAAGTATATAACGTTGGTCAGGTGTTTCAAATAACTATTAAAACTATTTGTGATGCATTTTTTTTAATTGGATGATAATAAACTCATTTGCAAAAAAAACGGGCGGTTTTGATTTTCATTCATATTTAAAAAGATACAATACCAAAAAGGTTTCAATCGTTTGTACACGTTACTGGCCGGTTTTAAAAATGCTGTGGTATTTAAAAAAGTACGTTCTAAATTCAATTTTTCATTTGATGTTCATTTTTACAGAAAACCCCTTTTTATCCTACATTTTTGGCGCGAAGTTCCAGACATCGATAACATCGACTTTCATAACTTTTATTCAATTTTTATCGATTAATTTCATATCCTTGACTGTCAAAGCTTTATTTAATGCTGTTTGGCTGTATCAAAAATGGTAGATAAAGTGGTAAAAGCTACCAAAATTATCGCGCTGCTTGAAGAGGGTTGCAGCCAATGTTTCATGGCTAGGAGGCTAAATGTTAGTCGCTCGACAGTCCAAAGGACCTGGCAGCGACATCAGGAGACTGGTTCCGTCGAGAGAAGGCCTGGTTCTGGAAGAAAACCATGTACCCAACCACGGGATGATCGTTTTCTTGTGAGTCGCGCCTTGAGAAATCGCAAATCTTCGTATGTGGATCTTAAGAACAACCTCCAAGAAGTAAGAAATGTGCATATTAGTCTATGGACGGTCAGGAGGAGGCTTCTCGCTGCCAATATACGCAGTCACCGCCCGGCCCGCGGCCCCAAATTACTCCGTGAGCACAGAGTTCACAGGCTTAGGTTCGCTAGAAATTGTGAATCATGGACTCAAGACGATTGGAATAGGGTTTTGTTCTCTGATGAAGCCAGGATATCTCTGTTCGGTGAAGATCGACGTCGGCGAGTGCTAAGAAGACAAGGAGAACGCTTTGCAGAGGCATGTTTCGAAGAAATCACACCTTATGGTGGGGGCTCTGTTATGTTTTGGGCAGGAATAAATTCAATGGATCGTACAGAGTTAGTCTTCATTGAAAACGGCTCACTGACTGGGCATCGATACATAACGGAAGTTCTAATTTCTCATGCACAACCCGAAGACTCGATTTTTATGGACGACAATGCTCGCGCCCACCGATCCCGCGATGTTAATGCGTATGTGCAAGAGGTCGGCATTCGTCGTTTGGATTGGCCAGCTCGAAGTCCCGACCTCAATCCCATAGAGCATGTCTGGGACGTTCTGAAACGGCGTGTGAGATCAGTACACCCGGCTCCGCAGACCATCAGAGAGCTGAAGAATGTGATTACTGCGGAGTGGGAACGTATTCCGCAAGCAAGTATCCGGGATATACTCGCTAGCATGCCCAGACGAATTCAAGCTGTGATTTTAGCTAGAGGGGGTCACACTCGATACTAAACATTTATCTGCTTTTACTTTATTAAAGAAAAACAAACAAAAAATCTTTTTTATTTTTACTTCATGAGCATATGCACTACTAGCGAATATACACTACTAGCGAGGTTTAGCATTATTTCCCATAAATTGTATCTAAATTTTATGAAATACTGATGAAAACGATTATTTTCTTATTAATTTACCAAATTGTGTGGATAAAACTACCTATAATTATCAAACAAAGAAATATTAACATTTGAAATGGTTCATTGCTTAGGTGCCCGTTTTTTTTTGCAAATGAGTGTATATAGTTTAACTATAAAGTAATAAAATCCATGATTTATTGAGTTTGTTAAATGAACAATAGATGGCTCTAAAATTTTGTTTAAAACATTCTTTCGTTTTATTTTCAAAAGTTACTACATTAACTTCTTGAACTTAGTATAGGTACACGGGTTGAAAGCCCTTAGCGCTTACCCAACAGTATGTGTAAAATTTTCTCTGTTGTTGACTAACAACTAAATCATACACGAAAAAGAAAAGTAAAGATCCACATCCTAGAGCGTACAAAACGTACTTTCTTAGATAAGACGCTACTCGCCAGGCTGGCCATGGATGTCAAGGAAACAATACCAATGGTGATGGGAAGGGATACGGTGGGTTGTGGGGCTACGCGCCGCCCTTCCGTCGCTCCGGACGGTATGGGTGGTGTACGTCCCAGACCATAGCCTACCAAAACAAAAAGGTAAAACGTTACTTTGGATCGATAATCACAGTGCACTCTTTTTTAGGGTTCCGTACCCAAAAGGTAATAACAGGACCCTATTACTGAGACTTCGCTGTCCGTCCGTCTGTCACCAGGCTGTATCTCAAGAACGGTGATAGCTAGATAGTTAAGAGTTTCACAGGTGATGTATTTCTAATACTAAAAATAAAATAAAATAAATATTTAAGGCGGGCTCATATACAACCAACTTGATTTTTTTATCGTTTCTTGCTCGATACTGACGGTGACATGTAGACGCTTTAACTATTCACAGAATATTTAGTTTTATGTTCTCTTTAAATATAATTAATTAAAATAATATAAATAATTAATTAAAATAAAATAAATAATTAACTTTTATTGTATGGGAGCCCCATACAATAAAAGAGGTTTTCGCCATTTATTTGCTAAAAATAATAATAATGAAAACAGATAGAAACTTGAAATGTTCACCGAATATTTAGTTGTATATTTACTTAAAAAATAAACAATTAGGTAAATTAAAATAAATTAAATAGTTTAGGAGGGCCCTATACCTGCAAAAAACGTGATTTTTTTAGTTTCATGAAACCCTTCGTGCGCGAGTACAACTCGCACTTGGCCGATTTTTTATTTTGTTTTTGTTTGGTGGGCTATGGTCTAGACACACTCCGCCCATTCGATCCAGGGCAGTAGAAGGATCTCGTGTCGCCACATAACCCACCATGTTCCCTCCCGATCGCCATCAGACCGGCCTATCACATCGCTTTCGTGACATCTGTGGCCAGCCAGGCGAGTTATACCTTCAGGTATCGACTCCGTCGCCCCGGCAAACAACAGTGTTGCATCGCCTTCACGCGGTTGGCCTCTCTGCAGGTGGCTGATTAATTCCTGATCCATCCACCTGTGACCTCGAAAAGGGTGGCATCAGGCGTAAGTACTCGCGCCTGTGCCGTGCGATGCGCCAGTGGCTGAGTGTGTCAGCGTGGAGAGTGTTCTCTATGACACACCCCAGCGGCCGGCTCTTTCTGTGAGATGACTGTCTCGCGAAAAGCCGTGACCGAGTACCCAGCTGCTCTCATTATCGAACATCGTCTTAGTGACAGCCGGCAGCGCTAGGTCGGCACCGATGATTGCGGCGAATTTAGGGCGCTAATCTATCTTGGCAACGTAAACCTCGAGCGTCAGCTGCTGCGTATCCACCTCGCAATCGCAGTAGTAATAGGATGGTGTGGTGTCCTTCTTCGCAACTGTGTGCACATGCCGTGTGCTATATGCTGAAGTAATCGTGCCCCATCAATACCTGCATCAGTCAAAAGGAGAGGACGTCGTGCCGCTGACCCAACCACTTCATCAGCATTGGTCGAAAAGCCTCCACGGTCTAAACACCGAACCAAGGCCTCTTCAGCCTTCCCGACAGCACACCCTAGTAATAGCAAATGCTATTACTTCCGCCTGTTGCTGCATATTGTGCGAGGGCCTACTTCTTACATATTTATACACTGTTGATTGCATAGTATGTTTCAAGTAGCTTACAGAGCACTTGAGAGTGATCAGCGCTGCCACGATACACTTGAGGAGACATGTAACAGTAATAACCCCATTGATCTGAGTCTTTTGTTTTTAATGATGTTAGTGTTCTGTAGTCTTTCAAATTCCTTGATATTATAATTTAATGAAGAGATATCAATCTGAAGATCCTATCTATTAAAGTGCGACATGGACCAAGAAATTAATTTCTTCTTATTCTTTCCTAATGATAGCCATTTTTCTTAGATATCCAATTCGCCTCTGGAAAGACTTATCTGAGCAGAGCAATCTTACCAAAATCAGGAGACAGCGTAAAATAGTTTTGGCAATGGCTTTGTCAGAAACTGCAGCTCCATTGCTTCCTGGCGATAAAACAGCTCAGTGTTTAAAATCCGATCGATTTAGAGGGCAATAAAAAACAGAGTTCAATCACACGCAACTGCTACAAAAAATTAAACTGATTTTTTGTTTTTAACCGACTTCTAAAAGGAGGGCGTTCTCAATTCAATTGGTATTTTTTTATGTATGTACACCGATTACACTGAGATTTATAATTCGATTTACGTGATTCTTCTTTACTTTGATACGGAATAGCCATTTGGTCCCATAAAAATTTAACATAGTTTGATCCGGTAGTATTCATTTTATGAATCTTTTTTTATTTATGGTGTCGAAAGCGCTTATGTAAAACTACATAGCAAGATGTCGTGACAACTGAGATTCACCCCGCTACAAATTATAATGCCATATCATATACTTTTTCGTGTAACCTTCATTAAATTCATTAAACTTACTGCAATAGTGCCTTTCGTAGGCCTATCCATAGCTACTTAAAAAAATTACTAAGTATTTAATATATGACAATAAAAAGCAAAGAATGTTACAGTTACCTGATGTAAACGAGAAAAATCCTACTGTAGTTTATACAACAACCTATTACAGACATTGAAAAGTAAAAATAAAAAACATACGTTTAAAAAACCGACTTCAAAAACTAAAAAATTCAAAATTACTTACAATACTATCATTTGTATGTGCTACCTATTGATAGGTTTGAAGTCAGTGCCGGTGTCGGTATCTTTAATGTAGGAATTTCATTACAGTAAGTAAGCTGTCTATAATTTTGTTTAACGCTTGGCACTGATTTCAAACCTATCAATAGATAGCACATAGAAATGATAGTAGGTAATTTAAGTTATTTTGTACTTTTTAGTTTTTTAAATCGGAGTTTTATTGTTTACGGTGGTAAACGAGCAAGCAGCACAATTAATGCTATATGTTACTGCCGTTGATGAAACTTTGTAATACCAAGGGTACAACTAAACGGTTGTCTACCAACCAAAACCCACCCAAGTTGAGCTTCCGCCTCTCTCGCTCCCGAACGAAACGAAAATAACACATTCCTACTGCTCAGATAATGATTTTCTGCGAAAGTGGATACTACCCCAGTCGGACCGGCCTGTGGCTGTAGATAGAATACTGTCAACAGTGTGTCTCTTTTACTATTCGTGTTTAAGGATTGCTCTGGAAATAAAAAAAAGCCGCAGAGGCTGTGGATCGAGCACTACGAGATATTCATCGTAGTGAAAAGCCAATGGTGCTTTTCTTTAAGGATTTTCGGCAAATCCTTCCTGTTAAAACTCAAGGAACTAGAGCCGATGAGATCAATGTTCCACTGAAGCATTCTTATCTGTGGCCCCAAGTAGAAAAGCTGACCCTAACCATCAACATGCAAGCAGAGCCATAGCAACCATTCACATGCTTAAGAATGTGCCATTTTAATGAAAATTGGAAATGGCAAGGAGAACGATTGATGAAAATGGCAAAGTAGCTGCCGGAAATACTTGGCTGCATGTTTTTAATTTTCAAACAGGGGTCCGTAGTAAAACTGAATGTCACGCGGACGAAGTCGCGGGCATCAGCTAGTATGTATATATATAATATGTATATGTTCTATACATCTATGCATATACATATTACGTCCTTCAGTCGTCTTTTATGACACCCATGATCAACGGGTAGTGACAACTCACTACCCGTTATTATTACTCCACATAGAAAGCACAACTATTGTGATAGGACCACGCTGTAGACAGTTCTCTGTCTATAGCTGCGGGCCGGTCCATCCGGGGTAGTACCACACTCTCGCAGAAGATCGACGTATGGGTAATGGCAAAATGCTATTGCGCTTCATTCGGTGAGCGAGAGAGCCGGAAGCCCAACTGCGTGGGTTGGGGGATTGTAATGGTAGGCAGTGGCGTAGCTATAGCCTTGGTTATAGCAAAGGTCCATGGGCGGCAGTAACATTTACCATCAGGTGTGCTACTTGCTCGTTTGCCACCATAAGAAAAAAAAGAAAAAAGAAAAAGAAAGAGTGGTTGAGTAATTGACGTAAATCTGTTTGCCCTTTACTTTATGAACAGTGTTTAGTGTACAACTGGTCACAAAATCTGGACAAACGGTTGCTTAGTTAAGGCGTTTAGTGTAACTAAATATCAAATTCAGATTTAATACCTAATATTGGTTAGGATTATAAACTTTAGATTTTATTTGAATCCTTTGATTTCAAAAAATATTATATTAGGTCGATTAAGTAGTTTTGCCACACTATTGTCAGTTTTGCTGTCTACAGTCGCGGGCCGGTTCGTCAGGGGTAGTACCACACTCTAGCAGAAAATAGACCAGTAGTGGCAATATGCTGTTGCGCTTCGTTTGGTGAGCGTGAGAGCCGGCAGCCTAACTTTCAGCGTGGGTTAGGGTTGCTGGGCAACTGCTTAGCTGTGCCATTGGTACTGCAACGTTCCATAAGCGGTAGTAACACTTACCATCGGTTATGTTGCTTGCTGCTTGATAAGCAATAAAAAAATTAAAAACTATTGACTAGTCTATTTATTAACTATAAAAGTAACTCTGTCTATTATAGGAGCAGACTAGTAACCATTTGGACTAATCCAGTATAATATAGGATAAAGAAGAGATAAATACAGCACCAATCCGGGTGTGAGACCATTTAACTCACGATATTAGGGAAGCATTTTTATTTTGTTCAAATACTTACGTTGTCTCGTGGCTTTGCAAAGGCACGTAATATCAACATTATCTACAATACCTTTGTTATCTTAGCAGTTTCTATGTAACAGCAGCTGCAAGGAACATATTGTTGAACGTAATGTTTCATTGTTAATAAGTTTAAGCACGATATGCCAACATTTATAGAAAATGATTCGTTCCGCATTTGTAGCAGCGCTATGTACCAACAACAATCTACACATTTTTTTTTTCTCCGTATAAAAAGTAACTTCCCTAAAGTTAAACTATAATCCCAAGGGAATACATTACTGGGATACTGGAATAATATCTAAGAAATGATCTATTTATATGCCAATTTTCATTCAATTTTTTTTTCAACGGTTTACGCGTTTGAGTAACAAACATCCAAACATCTTGAAAACCTTTCACATTTATGATATTTGTAGGAAGTAGGATATTAGCGGGATTATTTTAAATTATTATATACATCTTAAGTTATAGTAAAAATAGTTTGTATGAATTTTCTGTGTGGTGACGGAGTAAGAATACGTTCACCACCCTTTATTTCACCCGTGGGCGACCGTCAGAGACGACTAAGGGCTATAAAATGCAACATCTATACACGAAAAAGAAAACTCAAAACAAAACCTTATATCAACAAGTCTGACCAACGTGGTATATATAGTAGGTCAATTTTCCTTCCATTATGGAAGAGGCCCAAGCCCAACAGACATATATGAGCTGAGGTGACAGGTGACAGTTTGTATGAATATTATTTTTTGTATAAAGAATAAGCACTACGATTTTATTTCTGGAGTTTTATTCAACATTTCTAAAAGTTTCATCTAAATCTGACAAGGTTTAAATGTATTTAAAGAACATATATAAAATGTTTATTAGTAAAGATTATCATTGCCCTGCTCTTATCCTATTTACTTGGAGTCGACGCAATACGTACTCCTCTTCTATCGTACATATTGTAAAAGTTATTAGCAATAGTTTTATGACAAGCCGCCTGCCTGATGTCAATCCTCCTTGGGAATGTAATTATTGAACTAACATCAGCTGGAGTTGGCCCAAGTCGATATAAAGCTCTTAGTTGTCTTTTACGACAAGCAAAATAAGGGTTAGTAGTATTCGTAGACCTACCACACAGCAAATTTATTAGTAAAGATATATGTTCATATTGCCAGATGATGATGATGATAACAAAATCAACAAAATAAACTTTACTCAACTATATTGCACTTTGTAACTTAAAAAGTTATAGTTACAAGACATAAACTGAATGCTATCTCACAGGTACGGTTTTAGATCCACTATAGCTATTAAACATTCTTTGACAGAAAATACCAGTAAAACTCGATTGAACGTGAATGCATACATTTTAAATAGCTTTGTTGCAAACAGAGGACAAAATAATGGATGAGACGATGTAAGATAGTACTGAGAAAAGTGCATTGTTTTACTGTACTGAAAATGTAAAGTATAAGTGCTAACTTATTGAAATAGGGTATATTTACGTGGTTGAATATAGAATATACATATTTTGGACATATTGGAATGTTTTATCAATTTAATTTACATATATATTCTACCATGTGTGTATTTTTTATTTATTGCTGATATTGGCAAACAAGTAAGCGGCAAACCTGGTAGTAAGTGTTACTGTCAACCATGGACCTTTGCAATACAAATGGTACAGCTAGGTCGCTGTCTACCAATGAAAACCCCAAACCCACCTAGAAAGTTGTGTTGCCGGCTCTCTCGTTCACCGAACAGCACATTGCCATTGTTCGGTCGTCGATTTTCTACGAGAGTGTGGTACTACCCCGGACGGACAGGAATGTTGTGCGTGATATGAGAGTACGAATACATTGAATCGATATCTATTCTTCTTTTGCGGCATCGTGTGAGATTATTATTATGTTGCATTGGGTGTATGATTCGATTTATATTTGACGATTATATGACGACGATTGATATGATCGGATTTCGAGGAGAGAACATTAATTCAATCATTATCTATTTACTGGTCTGATGCTTTTCTAGTCGGAATTTACCACTCCCAATAGAAAAGAATGTGTGGTGACACATTGAATTATTAACACGTGAACACACAGGCATACAGACATTTTTATAACAGTACATTTTTCCAGTGTCATCAAAATATTATATCATTATTGAGTTCATTTTATTCAGTAAAAATTTCATCACAAGATATTTTATATGAAAATAAATAACATAATTTTCATTTTACAAAGGAAAAGGCAATTATATACAGTAACGATAAATCGTACTGATAGGTAATTGTCATGTCTTTTGTGTTAAATTATTCATTATAATAAAAAAAAGACACATGTACGTTAAAAGGTTTGCTCTATATTTCTTATGAGAAGGTTCATTATTTTCAGATAGCATTGTATCTATAACTAAAGTTATATTGTAATTTATATGCAAAGTCGTAAGAAATTTGTCAGATACTGTCATCTGTATTCTTTTTTGTATCATTATCACCCTCGTTCCTTTATCTTAATTTGGTCGGTACATTATATTTCTTTCACACATTTTTGAACGAAGGATAGGAGGCCGGGGCGGAGATAACTTGGCCTGCCGCCAACTTACTTTGCATACTCATTTTACTTTAAAAAAAAAAAAAAACAATGCTGCGATGGTTCTTATCTTTCTTTTTAAGTATTTAATACTTTGACCATCTGCTAGTTGTAATTAATAAAATAAACTTAGACGATATTTTTTTATTATTCTTTCCGTGTGGTGTTGGAGTAAGAATGCAATTCATGATTCTCTATCTTGTCCGTGGATGTCATAAAAGATGACTAAGGGATATAATATGCATAAACATCTATGCAAGAGAAGGTAAACTTGATATTTTACTTTAGACTAACTCGTTTGACCAACGGGTTATAATAGGAGAATTTGTTTCCTATTGTAGCGGAGGTTCGAGCACAGCAGTATCTAGATCCATCTGTATCATTCTTGATCGGAATCGCCTATCTAGTGAATAGAATAAAGTTAGTCTAACTAGATTCTTGATATTTTCTTGTGTGGTGATGGGCTTTATTGTCATAAAAACCGGCTGATACTAGGCGAGTGGGCAGCAGCATATCCTGGGACACCTCATAACACCAACTGCTATCGCCAATTCGTCAAAAAAGCATGGCGATTATGGCTTCACCCTGACATATCCCCGGTGGGCCGCTTAACGGGGTTCAAGGCAGCAAGGCCTTGTCGCCGGGAAGGTGTAAAGGCAATGGGCAAAGCCGGATTTGTAATGGGGTCCTCTGTCATCCTTCCTTCGTCTCAGATTGCACGGGTTCAAACTGAATCATAGCCGAGTGAAAAATCATGCTTAAATGGCAAGACTTTTATAAAAAAACTAACTACCAGTAGTCCATTACAAATGTGCCGCGGGCAGAGTTACTAATAAAAATAAAACCAGTTCAATCATATAGATATATAGAGCGAGTTTATCATGTAGAGAAGTTATTGTAAAATCAGTCACGTAACTTGCTGTACGAAGCTTCATCATGCGTTGCCCTTGGCAATCATGATCGACGAAATACCTATAGTCTGACACAATGAATTAATGCACGAGAAGTCCACGCGAGTAACTATAATTTCCGATCGGGGATATTATGTAACATCGTCACGTAATTGAAATATTTGAATTCATAAGTAATCTGAGATTCAAATAATTCATCATCATCATCACAACCCATACATGTCCCACTGTTGGGCTCGAGCCTCCTCCGTAATGGGAAGGAAATTAACCTACTATACCGCGCTGGTCAGACGTGTTGATATAGGGCTTTATTTCGAGTTTTCCTTCTCTTGCACAGATGTTATATACGTTTTATATCCCTTAGTCGTCTCTTACGATCACCCACGGGTAAGATAGGGGGTGGTGAATTGTATTCTTACTCCGTCACCACACGGACAACAACAAATAATTAGCAATTAATAATTATTATTTATAGAGAATACTAGCAAACCCAGCCCGTTTGGTTTGTTTATAGAAGTAGATATATCGCAATGCCATCTAGTGGCGAGTTACATTAATAGTGATAGCATATAAATCTTCTCCGTGAAAAAATATATACACATACCAATTCTTATAATAATCGGTTAAATAGTTTCTGAGTTTAGCGATGTCATATATACAAACATCCTCTTTTTACAAGCTTTTTATAGATAAAAATTGTAATTTTTATTAATTTCAAATAATTTCGCCAATGGATGGAGATTGTTTTAATTTGGTACTATTATTATCAATACACGATACTACAAGTATGTATGTTTAAAATTCTACTTAGAATTGTTGTTTAAAATAAAGTTAATGTTTCAATAATTTTAATTCCTTTAGTTAATGGATGTATTTAGTAATTCATGCAGATGAGAGGCAAATTAACCTATTATTTTATGAGATTTTGCAGTGATTTTGTCTGCTTAGGGCCCTTATTTATCTCGTTTAAGAATATTTCATTGTTTCTACTTGGTCATCTTACGACGAAAATCTAATATAGCTGATTGATTCATTGATGGAGATGCTTATAGAATACAACTAAACATAAAATGCAAATTAAAACCTTCTTGTACATGCATAAGTTGTCTACGTGTGCGAGCTCTTTGTGTGCTTTGAATTATAAAATACTAAGATTTTACTTTATTTGTAATTATTTTTAACTCCCGACGCAAAAAGATGAGTTGGTGGTTTTTATATATCTGCATATCTGTCTGTGGCATTGTAGTTTCTAACGGAATGGACAGATTATAATGCGTTTTTATGTTTGAAAGTTGACGTGATCGAGATGGTTCTTAGTAATTTGTGACTATCTGTTCAGACGTTTCAAGCTCATCAGTTCTTCTTGTTAGCTGTTGTAGTAATCTTAGACGTAAAAAGGATATTAGGACAATTTTCAAACATATGCAACTTAATATAGGAAACTGATGGTACTCGAAGGAAATATATGAAATCCTGAATTATCTATTAGTAAACCCATTAAGTTTGGGCACACTACTTTTATCTTAACCAGTTCTGTTAATTTTCGCGGTGAAAATGACTTGATGCTTGGTTTTTTAGAATTACTTTTTGGTTTGTGTCAAGGAGTTACTCAAAATTATTAAATTTATTATTTGTCATTTATTATATGCTAAATTACATTAGTCAAAATATCATCTGTACCCAGTAGCTCCCTGTGATTTTTAAGAGTAGTCAGTATACACGACCTAAAATAAGGGCTAGCTAAGAGGTAGGTAAGAATATGACTTATAAATTAAATAAACTACTACAAAGATTTTAGGTATAAGTACTACTCAACAAAATAAAACAATAAAATATATACACATGTGATGTACAAAACTTCCACAAAAGATTCTTCATACATGATAAATACATAACTTAGAGTTGGCATTTTCCCAAATGGGCCACATGATACATCTTTGTTTTAGAAGTTTTTCTAAAAAGCATTACATATGACCAAGGGATTTTAATGAAAGTAGCAATGTAAGTTCAGAAGTTATTTTAAAATGTAAGCATGATAACTGCACGGCAGATGGCGTAGTGGTTAAGATATCGATCTTCTGTGCCAGTGCCGTAGGTTCGATTCGCACATAGGACAATACTTTGTGCGATCCACAAACTGTTGTTTTGTTCTGAGTCTAAGTGTAATTTATTTGCGTTAATTGCATGTTTGTAAAGTAACCCGCAATACTAGGATTATTTCCTTGGCGCAAGGTGGTGTCTAATTAAAAAAAAAAGTAACCATTATACACTTGAGGCCTCTATTGCAAGAGTTTGCACAAAAAGATTTTTATGGTATCTATTTTTTTATTGGACTGTTATAGGATACGTTGGCAGTCATAGGAATGTTACGCAAGAAATAATAGGTGCAGGCAAGTGAGTACAAATTATAAAAAACTTTCAAAGTAAAATATTACTCTGTTTTTAACTGGTAATCTCGCAATTGTTACTGTGAATTTTTTATATCTTAGGTACAGATCTTTATTTTATCGCAGACCTGTTTTGTTACAAGGACAATGAGGTCTAAAATTCATTTGTGAAATAAGTATATTTATCTTTAATTCTGATCTTGTCGCAAACTAATAAACTTGTATTCATATGACTATATGTACATTAGCCGATCTGGCAATATACTTAATTATAGCGCTACTTAAAACTTGGCTATATTCAATAAACTCAAAGAAAGTTCATCAGCAATGTATTCACTACACTTTGGAAGAGTTTTCTCTCTCGCCTGAATATAATGAGTTCGTTCTTTTTACCTTTTAGATTAGCACATAATAGTGCTAAAACACGCTCTGATACTTATACGCTTGATGACTAGTGCCACGAAGTATACATACAAGGAGTGCGAACGGTATAGGCTTTTTCATAGTATGGACACAATAATGAACCCAGATCTTAGTTCTCTTTTCTGCCACTGGCTGTGCTAGAGTTTAGGACGTACCGATGCTATTATTATTATTACACGTAAACACGCGTTGGCTCGCGAATGTTGAATTTAATTAATTTAAATATAAAATTCCAGAGCTGTCAATAGCAACAAAACATTCCACTCAATATCAACAAAACTTCCCGCGTAAGGATTGAAACGAGTACTTCTTGCAAAGTGGCGCGCTCTACCGGCAAAATTTCTGTCCCCTAAATTGAGACCATTCGTTCAACATTACGTTCGGACTCCTTGTATCTATACTTCGTAACTAGTACCATAAAACTAGATGACAAATAACCAACTCAATATAACACCTATACCTATCTTTTCGGTATGAGATTATAAAAAATTAACTAACCGTCCGTTAATTATTTTCTTAAGAAATATGGTTTTCTGATTGTTATGACGCAATGCACAGTGAATAGTTTTTGGTTATGCTTTATTAAAACTTTGTTACAAAAGTTATTATGCACTCAATATTTTTTGGGTCATATTATAGTCGGTTGAGAGCACTACCAATCACTCTTTGGGGACGTTATAAAACAAACTCGATTTTAACGCCGCCTCTGCTTTCATCGTAGATGAAACCATAATAACAGCAATGTTGCTCCAAAATTCGGAAATCATTCAAAATACATCATACAGTGTTGCCTTTTCATCAGCACTGGCATGATGAACCAAAGGATTATAGTGTGAAATTTACACTGATACACTATCAGCAGCTTAGCGACCCCTTCGCGGTCAACCGTAAGCCTACTAGGGGTTAAGATGCGAAACGCCACACTTCGGTATTACGGGTTGCCGAGTGTATGTGATAACGCTGCACATCGCCCCTTTAACGTTGTTACCGACAACTATTTAAATATAGGTTGCTTTACTGGTATTACATATTACACTATGACTTACATTATGGCCTTTAAGATATTGGAAAACCAAAATTGGGCTATGAATTTGAATATCAAAGGATTTAGAGACCTTGCCTCAGAGCCCTGAGGCAAGTGTGCAACGCCATTATTCCAATCTCAAGATACACTACATGTACATCATATGCTCCGTGAACTGCTATGCACTAACTTTGGTAAGTTATAAGGGTACATATAGGCTTATTCCAATATGTACCCTTATACCTTGTCACGCAGATCAGCGGGATAAAGTTAAAACTCTGATTAATTCTTTATAGTGCAGTTTTTTTTTTCATACTTACTGATGGTTAAAGGCAGGCAAATGGTGATGAAACTCATTTGAAATAAAGGATTGTAATCTTGATTGCCATTAGTGCTTATGCTTAGTAAATAAAGACATATTATGAATACATAATTTACATATAAGCTTATACTAAAATTGATATAAAGATAGAAGATAAATTTGAAAATATTTTTTTCTATTTCAATTATTACACATACATTAAATCTTCCTTTTTCTTTTCTCCTTCCTTCCTCCATCATACATTATACATGTTTTACGATAAATTACAGCTTACAAATCATTACATCTGTGTCAATTTCTAATAAATAAATTTTAGGTAGGTATATGAACTTCATGCACGATTGCGCGCGAAGGCAATTTTTTTACATCAATTGGATTAAGAATTATTATATTTTGTAGCACAGAATTGCAAAAATATTGTAATATTTTAGATACTGTATATTTTTTAAAAGTACACCACCCTGCAACAAAAAAGTAAATCCTTGTATTGCAGGGGACTTTACAAAATTACACCCGTACTCTGAACAACACTTTGTGAATCGCACAAAGTATTGTTTTGCGTGGGAATCGAACACACGGCACTGGCACGGAAGGTTGGTATCTTAACCATTACGCCATCTATGCAGTGATATTATCCATCGTATTAACCATGGCATTTTATTAGTGCATCTCTATATATTTCCCTTGCATTCTAAGGTAGCTTTAGTAGTTCGGTAAGTAAGGATACGGAAAGAACGTATTCTTACTAACACCATATTGTTAGTGGTCTACTTGAAAGATGAAGAATGGAAGTATAGCTGATTATGAAGTCTCATGTTGACTCTTATAATTGTCAATCGTAGTGCAATCACACTATAGATTGTTTATAAAATGTGGTTTAGCACAGAATGCCTACGGCATTAAATTCTCCTTCGTACACAAAGTGCAAATTGTTGTAAAATAAATTAAATAGTGAAAACTTATTGCAAAATAGCGCGAGTACATGTTGTATGTATTACGCGTATGTTAGTCTAACTGGTTTACTTCTTAACAAATTGACCGGTAGTTAGGAAACTGGAATCTTAATATATTTATGTCGGTTTCGTAAAAGTTTCGTAGAAATTCGCAAAACGAGAAATCATTTAATTACCGAATACCTATATGAATTTGTATTCTTTATATTAATTAATATTTATGAATGCTCAAGTACCTAAAATGTGAGGGCAATAAAATCGAATTAAAAGTAGACAGATAATGTTGTATTTTTTTTAGAATAAGCCTAATCTTGGCAGGCATATGAAAAACTGCAATCTCAAAATCCAATGTCTCATATAATAAGAGCGAGTATATTATTGTCTATCAAGAACAAATTACGATCAGCTATATACAGAGAATTGTCGACTATCGACTTCAGGAATCGCACTTCAGATTCCACGGTCAACAATCTCATGTACTTTAGTATAAATAGTTGTGAACATTAATAAAGCAATTAGCCATAATTTACATCAATTCACAAAATCAAATCTTTATTAAAAAAAATTAAGAAATATAAGTATTAAATAAGATTTTGAAATATTTGAACTTGAAAAACGTTACATTATTGACCTATATCCTTGTATTGTGGGGGACTTTACAAACATGCAATTAACGCAGACAAATTACACCCAGACTCAGAACAACACTGTGGATCACACAAAGTATTGTCCTGCGTAGGAATCGAACCCACGGCAATAGCACGCAAGGTCGATCTCTCTACTATCTATCTGAACCACTATACCATCTGTGCAGTCAATTGAATATTCATGAGGTTATTTTTAATTAAGTAGGTTATCTTCTAAAATTGCAACCGTTATATTTTATTAATTTATATTTGATTTCGCCACTAACATACCTGTATTTTTAATATGATAATTAGAATATTGACAAATAATAGTTGAAGCCGATAAAGCCCTAAGCGTGACTGTGAGCCGCGATTGACCTTTTAGATTTCTCAATAACTTGGTATGGGTGTGCGAAATCATATTCTAACGCATATATAATAATGTGTGCAATAATTTGCAACCTGCGTTTATCCAAAACATGATATTGATTGATAACTCGCATAACTAATATTAGACCGTGTAGGCTGAATGGTAGTCACGAATATTTCAACCCAACAATTGCTCGATACTACAAAGTATGCCAAATAGCCTGTAATAGATCCAGGATTAAATCTCAAGAGCATTAATTACAAGCAGAGATACTGACGAAGCTTACTCAAAATCTTCTTAAACTATATTTTTTTCTAGAGTTATAAAGGAAAATGGTATGGCATTACTCAGAATTATAGTCTTTTATTTTTTTTTGTGATATACTATGGTCTGGACACACTCCCCCATTTCGTAAACTACCACATTCCCTCCCCATAACCATTAGACTGACCACTGGTACCGATTCATTAACCTCCATACTCATTAAAGACGCGAAACAAAATAGAGTAATCACTCAATAAAAAAGAGATTCTACATATTATATAGCTGATTGATACTGTTGGTAGGTATGGCAGAAACGTCTGAACACCAAAAATGTCCTTAGTTGTCACAGGTTCAGGTTAACGTAGTATAATTCAATATACTAATAAATTTAAATAAAAAATATATAAAGTAGATTATTTATAAAATAAATTATATAAATACAAATAAAATAAATATATAAAATAAACACAAATAAAATGAATATAAAATAAATTCAATGAATATAAAAAATAAATTAAATAATTATACAAAATAAATTAAATAAATACAAATAAAATATTTTAAATCGGTCAGTATAAATAAAATAAAATATTCTGTATCTATATCTGAATTTAATTGCCTGTGAGTTTAGTAATATTTCAGAAATATTGTCAATGGTGGATTATTCAGAAATTCCTATATTAGTGTTATTTTTTTTTTCCGAAAGTGAAAGGATGTAGGTACCGGGGGAGACCGCGACTAACCTACCTAGACCAGATCGGTCATGTACTGAAGGAAGGTGGAGTCAAGAGTCTCCGAAACCGGCGAGCGTGTATGAAGAGAATTATGAATGTTGAGGAAGCGAGCGAAGTATGCAAGGATAGAGTTCTCTGGCACTCTGTTCTCTCTGCCTACCCTACAAGGTACATGGCGTGATGGTATGTATGTAGTGTTATTTTTTTTTTATTATGCTATTAGCATTATCTTTAGTGTTTAACGACTTGGTTTATACATTACATTATTGGTGAAACACGTAAAGAAAATAGTACAAGGTGTTATATTTTAATATTAGTTGCAGATTATCCTGATTGAAATATCAATAAAAAAATAGTGATGTGCTAGATGTGCTAGGAATACAATGTGAAAAAAGTGGTTGTTAGATCACTGATTGTACGAATGATGAATAAGAGGCGACTGCTTTGGGAGAGTGGGCAGCCGCACTCTCTTACGAAATTTATATCACCAGCTACGATTGCCAAGTAGACTGCTAAAAGTGGCGATCATTACACTCTCTCTCTTTGTGGAAGGCTATGTCTAACAATCATCGTCAATAAGTTGATTGAATAAATAGATGCCATCATGATATGAATCATAGGTATTATTATATAGCAAACGTGTTAATTGAAAGGATTTTGCGACAATTTACGTCACGCAAATCACACGACATTGAACGTTACCTACTTAAGACCTTCGGCACTAAACTTATAATATTATTTTAAAATCTTGATGACATTTTTAGATTTTTTAATGCAATATTTTTTATTGCTCGATATCCGCGTGGTGATGGAGTAAGAATACAATTCAAAACTCCCTCTATTATACCCGTGGATGATCGTAAGAGACGACTAAGGTATATATAACATCTGTGCAAGAGAAGGAATACTCGAAACGAAATACTATACCAACACGTCTGACAAGCGTGGTATAGTAGGTCAATTTCCCTCCCATTACGGAGGAGGCTTTCAACAGTGGGTCATATATGCGATGAAAAATTTTCGTGTTGGAAGTATCTTTAGTATTTTGAAATAAACTCATTTGCAAAAAAAACGGGCGGTTTTGATTTTCATTCATATTTAAAAAGATACAATACCAAAAAGGTTTCAATCGTTTGTACACGTTACTGGCCGGTTTTAAAAATGCTGTGGTATTTAAAAAAGTACGTTCTAAATTCAATTTTTCATTTGATGTTCATTTTTACAGAAAACCCCTTTTTATCCTACATTTTTGGCCCGAAGTTCCAGAAGTTAACATCGACTTTCATAACTTTTATTCAATTTTTATCGATTAATTTCATATCCTTGACTGTCAAAGCTTTATTTAATGCTGTTTGGCTGTATCAAAAATGGTAGATAAAGTGGTAAAAGCTACCAAAATTATCGCGCTGCTTGAAGAGGGTTGCAGCCAATGTTTCGTGGCTAGGAGGCTAAATGTTAGTCGCTCGACAGTCCAAAGGACCTGGCAGCGATATCAGGAGACTGGTTCCGTCGAGAGAAGGCCTGGTTCTGGAAGAAAACCATGTACCCAACCACGGGATGATCGTTTTCTTGTGAGTCGCGCATTGAGAAATCGCAAATCTTCGTATGTGGATCTTAAGAACAACCTCCAAGAAGTAAGAAATGTGCATATTAGTCTATGGACGGTCAGGAGGAGGCTTCTCGCTGCCAATATACGCAGTCACCGCCCGGCCCGCGGCCCCAAATTACTCCGTGAGCACAGAGTTCACAGGCTTAGGTTCGCTAGAAATTGTGAATCATGGACTCAAGACGATTGGAATAGGGTTTTGTTCTCTGATGAAGCCAGGATATCTCTGTTCGGTGAAGATCGACGTCGGCGAGTGCTAAGAAGACAAGGAGAACGCTTTGCAGAGGCATGTTTCGAAGAAATCACACCTTATGGTGGGGGCTCTGTTATGTTTTGGGCAGGAATAAATTCAATGGATCGTACAGAGTTAGTCTTCATTGAAAACGGCTCACTGACTGGGCATCGATACATAACGGAAGTTCTAATTTCTCATGCACAACCCGAAGACTCGATTTTTATGGACGACAATGCTCGCGCCCACCGATCCCGCGATGTTAATGCGTATGTGCAAGAGGTCGGCATTCGTCGTTTGGATTGGCCAGCTCGAAGTCCCGACCTCAATCCCATAGAGCATGTCTGGGACGTTCTGAAACGGCGTGTGAGATCAGTACACCCGGCTCCGCAGACCATCAGAGAGCTGAAGAATGTGATTACTGCGGAGTGGGAACGTATTCCGCAAGCAAGTATCCGGGATATACTCGCTAGCATGCCCAGACGAATTCAAGCTGTGATTTTAGCTAGAGGGGGTCACACTCGATACTAAACATTTATCTGCTTTTACTTTATTAAAGAAAAACAAACAAAAAAACTTTTTTATTTTTACTTCATGAGCATATGCACTACTAGCGAATATACACTACTAGCGAGGTTTAGCATTATTTCCCATAAATTGTATCTAAATTTTATGAAATACTGATGAAAACGATTATTTTCTTATTAATTTACCAAATTGTGTGGATAAAACTACCTATAATTATCAAACAAAGAAATATTAACATTTGAAATGGTTCATTGCTTAGGTGCCCGTTTTTTTTGCAAATGAGTGTATTATTCGATGATGTGTTCCGTAGATAAATTAGTTATTGAAAAATTACGATACCTAAATTTTATTTATGGACAAGGTGACAACGAAATTAGAAGTATTTCGTGACTTTTAAGCAATAGGTATATTTCTTAAGTTGTCAATGTAGTGTAGCTTGGATTGTGACTATAGTTTAAATCAAGTGACGAAAGTCTTTTGATAGTAAATAATTTTTGGTCAGTTAAGCAATTATGCTTTCATTAACTTATTGTGTCACGTCACATAAAGGAAACTAATATGGTGATGTTTTATGTGCATTCTTATATAGGTAGCTAATCATATTAAAGTAATTGGTGTTAAATTGTTTGAGTTTGAATAACAAGCTTTGATTTATTGTCTTAACGGTAGAGAGATTAATTGCAATTATTAAATTGATATAATACTAATTAAATAAATATAATATCATAGATCTAAATAAAAAATATATTGATATTATTATTGTACCTGCTTCTATTTTGTATTATTTGTTTATTAAACAGGTCACTCCACGATAAGTAATATATTTATTTATTACACAAGATTTGAAAGATTTAAATAATTAAAACCTAAAATATGTGGAATATGAACCTAGGCTATTTGGGTAGTTTCATATTTATTATATATTTTATTGGCAGGCTATGGCCTGGACACTCGCCGTCCGGACCTCACGGGGCGACGAAAGGGTGGCGCGTGGCTCCATAACCCACCGTATTCCGTCCCCATCGTTGGGCCGGCCACTGGCACCAAATTCTTGACGTTCGTATCCAGCCCGGATCAATACTTGGGCTACTGAGGCATCGTATTTGAGTAAATCAGATCAGATTTAAAAAAAAAAATTTTGTTAGTATACAATACATATTATGTAGAAAATGTAGAATAAGGTATTTCAATTTTATATATTATTCTTAGTACCTAAATTTATTGAAAATATTTTTTTATAATTGTATGTAATTATAAGACTTACCACATTTAAAGAGGTGATTGATCGAACAACATCGTTTAGATAAATGAGAAAATACACAACACTGACACCTCAGTAGTCACAGAACCTATATTAGGAGCACATTAGCTAATTGTATGTAATAATATGTTTGCGTGTTTATTTGTTAGCTGTACTTTACTGGATGCATGCATAGTGCACACATGGGCTCGTACAGACGCACCTGTGAGTATTCGACGCGTGCATGCCTCACAACACGCAATATAAACTAGTGCCCAACAGTAATCGACCTTGCCACTGGTCCATTATTGTGGTATCTGTGATAAAATTTTGCCATGTCATTGAATTCTAAATTTTAGTTGCGTCAGCACTCAAATTTGGTCAATACACTGATAGTGGTTTTAAATTGACATTGAAAATAAGTGATGTTGGAGTTTGCTGTAGAGTTATTGATGGAGAATTACAGGGCTATGTATAAATAAAATATAGGTTTTAATTCATGATGTTTTAATAATATAATTATGTGCAAGTTGATTATCCTCATTTATTTTTCCATTTACGTATTTAATATTCTTCTTTAGTTTACCTTTTGTTTTGCAGGTTTTGGTTTGGCCACACGCCGTTCATTTCGTCCGGGGCGACGGAGGGGCGGCACGTGGTCCCATAAACCAACGTATTCCCTCCCCATCGCCATTGGGCCGGCCACTGGTACCTTGATGGCCGTAGCTAGCTCGACGGGTTACCTTTTCGGGTACTAACCCCCGTCGGTAGCCTGGCTTGCTGCTGGTAAGTCACCCTCATGCAATTACTCAGCGGTCAGTCTCTTTGCGGGTGTGGTAGGGCAACATCAGGTGCAAGTATTCGCGCCTGCGCCGCCCTATGTGCTGGTGGCGGAGCGAGTGACCTAAGAGGATTTCCTCTCGGACCTGCCCGTAGAACTAGTTTACTATGGAGTAAGCTCTCTTCCATAATGAAAAGGAACCTAACCCACTATACCATGTCAGATAATTGGATTGGTATAAGGTTTTATTTTGAGTTCTCGTTTCCGCTAGTAATGCTATCAACGTATATCGTTTAAACGCCTCTTACGCCACTAACTGGTGAGGAAGCTAGTCTTACTCCGTCAACATATGATTACATATGTCTATATATACTTATTATATATTATTATGTATATATATAGCTTATATACATCCTACTATAACAAGATTTTTACATAGGTTAGTATAGGCTTTTATTTCGAGTTTAGTTCGTCTTGTTAGTTTTGTTCTGTTAGATGTTTTTGCTTATATCTTTTAACAGTATTTAATCACACAAGAAGGAAATAAGAGTAGTAAATTGTATTGTTATGTGTGTCATTATATTATATTGAAAATATTCACATTGTTTTGTAAGAATTTACAATTTTTACGCATGGTGTAATTAAGATGCCGCCAATCCATGTTGCCATTTTTATGTAATTATTCAGTAGGCTTGTGCCGAATGGGAGATGTTGTGCGAATTTAAGAGAAACGAATCTCACATATTAATTGGTGGTCTGTTTATAAATTTAATTTATGAATTTAATTGAGTTTATATTAGTTTTCATTGTCATTTCTTTTTTGCTAAGAAATTGGATCTTGATTTCAGTTGCACAATTTTAACTTACATTGTAATACAATAATAATTTTTACTACTACAAAACCGTTGCAAATGTTTTTTTAAATAAACCTAGGAAATAATAACTACCTACCTTCATCATCATCATCATTTCAGCCTATTGCCGTCCACTGCTGAACGTAGGCCTCCCTCATTTTACGCCACAGAGTGCGATCCTGTGCCGCCTGTATCCACTACCTACCTTATATTAACTTAATATAATGATAATTGTTATATTGAGATAATGTAATGAAGTCGGTTAAAAATACAAAATCGAACAAAAATAATAAAAAGAGTAATTAAAACGCTTCAAGAATAGGTTGCTGCGTTTTAAATAAATAAAGTAAAGAACAGAAAGAAATTCATTATTTTATGAATATAAGAGACTAGACTTTTCCGTGTGGTAATGGAGTAAGAATACAATTCACCACCTCGTATCTTACTCGTGGGTGATCGTACAAGACGACTAATGGATATAAAATGCATATAACATCTATGCGAGAGCAGGCAAACTCGAAACAAAACCCTATACCAACACGTCTGACCAGCGTGGTATAGTATGTCAATTACCCTTCCATTATGGAAGAGGCCTGAGCCCAACAGTGGGACATGTATGAGCTGAGATGATGATGATGATAAGAGACTGTGTTGTTACTACAATGGTGCAAGTATACTGTACTAATATAAAGTTCCGAGTTCAAATTCTGTGTCGGGTAATAAAAGGGCAATCCCTTGGAGTTGGAGTTGTCAACAATGATATGCATAGGTATCCGTAGATATCGTGTGAATTGTACAAAGTATTTAAGCAGATAGCATCACTGAAAACTGTTTCTGAACTAAATATTTTGAATAAATATTAATTGAAAATGTTCGTTTGACTAGTATATTATAGTAGGCTAGTTTTTTAATTTCGAGGAGGCATATTCTTCACAATAGAATCTATTGGATTAAAAATAAGAAGAATTAAATTCACGTACATATACTTAAAATAATGATATATTTCAATCTATTTTACTAGGGAGCTGTTCATATATTACGTAAGAGATTTTGAAGAAATCGGTCCGGGGTGACGAAAAGGTGGCGCGTGACTCCCATAGACCCACCGTAAAACTCCTCTCTCTTCGCCGTGCGAGTGGACCACCGGTACCCGATTTTTGTCTTCGGTGGTGTTCCCTCCCCCCCTACCGTAAGACATCATAAGATTGCAACTACTCCCCCCTGCCACTTAATAAGAATTTTTGTAACAAAAGGCCCTATTTATCAAATATAACTCCGTTTATTCTGAAAATATCTTTTAAATCACTCTTCTTACTATAAGTAGGTATCATTAACTCACTGTAATAACATTAATCTTATTAATAATCTAGTTTTGACCAAAATTAGTAATTTTCAATTTAATAACTAACGTAATGTCAGGTTTACTACATATGCTTATAGTAAGCAGTTATAATATTCAGTCAACCCGAAACGCCTTACATAATTTATGAATGGTTCCCTGGCTGTTTTTTTACATAAAACTATTAAAACCTGCTTAAGATAGAATTAAGTTTGAAAATTTAAATTTACTTTTGGCATTGCGATCAACAGTAATAAATTATAGACAGATAAATTGAATTAATAATTATCAGTTGGCAGCTAAAGGTATAAATGAATAGTTGTAGAACTTTTCTCTGACATAAGTCGGTCAAGTATCCAACAAGCTGAGTTTGAAGTTTCAAAACGACCTCTCATTGATTTTCTGTTCCAACCGATGCTGCTAGCAAATAAATCTTCAAGAGAACTTACTAATCTTAGTTTAACAATTTCTGAAGTCGTTTGCTAAAATGTTAATGGTTCTTTAGAGATAAACAGGTGCCGACGGCGTTATCTTTGCTGTAAGTTCATGCAAAAATTCTTCTTTGAATAAAGTTTATATAGCGGCAGCCTTCGTTTAATGAAAATTAATATTACCACGTTCATCATCATCATCATCATCTCAGCTCATATATGTCCCACTGTTGGGGTGGAGCTTCCATAGTGGGAGGGAAATTGAACAATATACCACGCTGATCAGATGTGTTGGTATAGGCTTTTGTTTTGAGTTTACTTCACTTGCATAGATGTTATATGCGTTTTTTATATATATCCCTTAGTCTCTTACGATCACCCACGGGTAAGATAGTGCTTGGTGAGTTGTATTATTACTCCGTCACCACACGGAAATACTATATATATACTATGTAATACCGCGTTACGAAATAGAAATAATGTACAAAGAATACGGCACACAACTTCTCTCACCGTGGGTGACATTAAAGAGAACTAAGGGGTTATGACACAGAAATGTAATTAATATTTCTATGGGTTATGATATGCAGATAATATCTGTCTGACCAGCGTAGTTTTGTAGATCCATAGATCTATCACTGCTGGACCATTGCCCAGCAGTGGTCATTTGCTCAGTATATGAACTGTGATGATGATTGATTGATGATTTTCTGTGTGATGACGGAGTAAGAATACAATTCACCACCTCCTATTTTACCCGTGGGTATTGTAAAAGACGATTAAGGGATATAATATGTATATGGCATCTGTGCAAGAGAAGGGAAATTTGAAATAAAACCCTATACCAAAACGTCTGACCAGCGTGGTATAGTAGGTCAATTTCCCTCCCATTGTGGAGGAGGCCCAAGCCTAACAGTGGAACATATGTGGGCTGAGATGATAAGATGATGATGATGATGAATTATTTATTTGTTATACATAATTTCTGTAGTATTATCTAAGACGCCCTAGTTGCTTGTGGCTTTAAGGTACCGCGATCGATAAGCGAGACGAATTAAATGCTGTCGGAGTTTACCGTCAGAAATCAGTAATGACATAGAATACAGGGTGGGAGTGGACCGCTCCCGAAAACAAGGACAGGTAACCCTACTAGTCCTACTTGTAATGATAGGCTACAAAAAAATCGATTCGGACGAAAAATAATTTTTTTTTTCACCACGCGAGGTTGTTGAACTCTTAAACATATGATCGTGAGTTTTGAATAGATGGCGTCTTTTCTCATCTGAGTAAAGTTTCGTATTTTTTATGGAATTATCGTTACGTAGCACTGTCCTAATACGATGGAATGTCAAAAAATACTTAAAATTCTTTGTGAAAAAAAAATCATCCGAATCGATTTTTTTTTCTAGCCTATCATTACAAGTAGGACTAGTAGGGTCACCTGTCTTCGGGAGCGGTCCCCTTACACTCTGTATATAAGAAGATATGTATGTGGTTTAATGTCGAGAACTATTTATTGAATGATCTTTATAATAATTTATAATATTTAATATGATGCTATAGTGGCAGGGTAAAATGTTGATAGTTTTATCGCAGAAAATCAATGTCTGCAGTGGCGATGTGCTGTTGCGTTTCGTTCGATGAGCGAGAGAGCCGGCAGCCCAACTTTCTGGGTGGGTTTGGGGTTTTCCTTGGTAGGCAGCGGCCTAACTGTACAAAGCCTCTGAATTACGAATGTTTATCGGCACAAACACCTAACACTCAACATCAGGTGTGCTGCTTGCTAATTTGCCATTATATGCAATAAAAAAATGTAAAATATTTGTAAAAAGTTGAAACATACATTTAACTGTTCTCCCTGCAGTAAAGGAACGTTTGCCGAAAGAGTTGCACGAATTTAAGTATTATTAAAGATACGTCGATAGATAGTTCTAAGTCTCATCAATGTTAGGCAGATGTTATTTCATAGCATTATATAATTTTATATAGATATATTTCAATATTTTTTTTTAAATATTTATTTAGTTAAGTAAATATTTTAAAAAGTCAACGCCTTCCGAAAGTTATTGGTGTAGTATCTTTAAAAAAAAAAGAAAAAAATGTCTATGTTAGTTCTCACCAATATTATGTAACTATCTAACTAAACGTCATATATAAAAGTACTCTGTGGGGAAGGCGACGACAATGAACGCTTATGACTGGCGATAACATCTGCAGCGCAGTGTCGTAACTCGCTCTGTGGAAGGTTCTCTCGATGTGCTGAAATTGCAATTGGCGTCTTCACACGTCAATAAAATATTTCGATGAGAGTTGAATGAGCTTTAAATTAAATATTGCATCTAATTTAATTTAAATAAATGATTGAATCGAGTTTCCGTGTAATAATGAAATAAGAATACAATTTATCACCCCCTATCTTAACTGTGAGTGATCGTAAGAGACGACTAAGAGATATAAAACGCATATAGCATCTATGTAAGAGAAGAAAAACTCGAAATAAAACTATATCAACATGTCTGACTAGCGTGGTATAGTAGGTCTATTTCTCTCTCACTGCTGGGCTGGAGCCTCCTTCGTAACTGGTAGGAAATGGATCTACTATACCACGCTGATCAGACGTGTTGGTATAGAGTTTTGTGTCGAGTTTTCCTTCTCTTGCATAGATATCATATGCGTTTCACATCCCTTAGCCGTCTTTTATGATCATCCCACGGGCATGACAAGGGATGTTGAATTGTATTCTTACTTTGACATCACACGGATAATGGACGCACACACAGATGGACCCTAATAATTTTTTATTAAAAACCATAGAACTTAACTATGAATGCGATTTGAATATAGGTTTTGTTTACGTGTATTTATCTTTAATTTGTTTTAATTTTTAAATACATAATCTATTTGGACTTATATAAGTAGGTCCCAAGTTTGACCTCATTTTCAATGACATATCTATCTTGTACAGTACTTGTGTAATACATGCGTGTGTCCTACACGTCCTTTATAGAAGAGGTGCTAACCATTTATCACTATGTACAATATGTATTAGGTATTATTATTCTCGACAAAGGTAAAACAATTGAACATTAAATTATGTGTAAGATTTTCTATATTTAATAATCTTGTGAAATATTAAGGTTATAAACCAGCTTACTGGCCTTTACTTGTAAGTTGGGTTTCAAGCACCTATTGGTGGACCGTCCACATTGAATATGCAAGCACTAGATGTGCTTGCATTGTAAGTTATGAAGTTATTTAATAATGGTAGGACCACGCTGTTAGCAGTTCTCTGTTTGCAGCCGCGGGCCGGTCCGTCCGGGGTAATACCACACCCTCGCAGAAGATTGACGTCTGAACAATGACGATGTGCTGTTGTGCTTGGTTCAGTGAGCGAGAGAGATGAAAACCCAACTGGGTGGGTTTGGGTTAATATTGGTAGGCAGCGGCCTAACTATACCCTTGGTATTGCAAAGGTCCATAGGCGGCAGTGACACTTACATACCATCAGGTGTGCTGCTTGCTCGTTTGCCATCAAATGCAGTAAAAAAAATCTCACCGCCCTCTTCGTCATCCTGTACTTATCGGGCGAAGTGTGACTATACTATAGTCTGCTCAAAAAAAAAGAAGATAATCATAGCTGAACGATATGTCTCCCCATGTTAACCCTTAATAAAGACTTTTTTATTTACATAAACCACGCGTACAATTGCTAAACTAATATTCAATTTGTGAAAGGAAGTTTTTATCAATAAGGAGCAAACATTAAGTTTTGCAAATCCTTATACGCCAAACTACATTAGTTCTTCGAGGTTCATATATGTTATAGCTGGTACTAATTCGGCCCTATTTATATCTACGTCGTATTTGTTACAATGACACTGATTTGCTATTAATATACGTATTGCCGCGTTAAGTATTTGATTAGTTAGATAAAATTTTCTTTGATTTTAGGAAATAAATTTACCTTACCTGATCATTTCTTTATTCAGTTCTGCCTTTAAACGATTGTGGAAGCATGTGTGCATATAAATCTCGTCTACACCATAATTATCATGATCATATACTAGAGCTCAGTTTCTCACCCTTATTAGTCCACCTTTTTGAGAACATGTATTTTCCTAGAGTCCCCTAAAGATATGTGTGTGTAAATGTTTCGAAGAATGTTGCGAAATATTAATGTCCACTAATTTTCTCAGGATAATATACTGTTGCTCTGAAAGTCTGAAATGTCCACAGGCGGCGTTAACGCCCACGTTGAGAATCTATGTATTAGAGCCATGAAAATAATTCGCATAATCACTAAATGGTAACAGCCGACATTCTTTTATACAAACGCTACGAGTTTGTAGTATATTTACGGATGATGTAAACTTTAATTATCATCATCATCATCTCAGCTCATATATGTCCCATTGTTGGGCTCGAGCCTTTTCCATAATGGGAGGGTAATTGACCTACTACACGCGCTGGTCAGACGTGTTGGTATAGGGTTTTGTTTCGAGTTTACATTCTCTCACACAGATATTAATGCGTTTTATATCCCTCAGTCGTCTCGTACGATCACCCACGGGTAAGATAGGGGGTGGTGAATTGTATTCTTACTCCGTCACCACACGGAAAAACTTTAATTATATAGAAACTAATGGGCCCATTGTGGAATATAAGTTTTTCAGTCTTCAAAGAAGGAAGCACACCATAAAGCAATTCATTTCAGATCCTATATATACCTGTGAAAAAGAAGATCACCTTTTTTAAATTACTGAAATTTAGCACTTAATATGCTTAATTATTTATAAAATCCGATTACGAAATGAAAAATGATGTCGCAAGCGGGATTCATCATTTTTCATTTCGTAATCGGATTTTATAAATAATTAAGCATATTAAGTGCTAAATTTCAGTAATTTAAATAACAAGGTTGTGTCATCGTTTAATACAATTCTAACTGTAAAGTTTGAAGTATTAAGCCTATAACAATGTGTAAACATTGTCGGGTAGATAGCATACCGTCACCTTAAGACGTAAATATAATACGGAGATCACCTTTACTAACCTAACATAAGTAAGTTTTTGTCTGAACAAGAAAAGCGAGCAAACAAATTGCTTGTACTTAACAGTATCCCTAAAGATGTGTCAAGTGGTGCCCTGATTGATTGCCCTGTGGGTATGAGAAGCCTGGTTGACACTTCGGCAGTATTAGATACATTTCCAGTGTAGTACGAGGGTAATGTTAAAAGAAATTAATAATAGTTTTGATGTTAAACATCAATTTGTGCGAGAATTGAGTCATATGCTATAACGATAACGCCGTGATACTATATATCACTGTCACGCTCCTGTATAATTAGAAAATATATATTTTGTATATACATTCTATATACATCATCATCATCATCATCACAGCCCATAAATGTCCCACTGTTGGGCTCGGGCCTCCTCCGCAGTGGGAAGGAAATTAACCTACTATACCGCGCTGGTCAGACGTGTTGGTATAGGGTTTTGTTTCGAGTTTTCCTTCTCTCGTATAGATGTTATATGCGTTTTATATCCCTTAGTCGTCTCGTACGATCACCCACGGGTAAGATATGGGGTAGTGAATAGTATTCTACTCCGTCACCACACGGAGAATATCTATATATATATATATATATATATATATATATATATATATATATATATATATATATATATATATATATATATATATATATATATATATATATATATATATATATATATATTATATCATTCTGTGTGGTCGAATTAGGTATATAATGTGTAGCAAAAATCAGACCTTATACCCGTCTGGTTAACTATTACTTTTCCTATGAAAGTTGTTTTCAGGCGGCCGGTCATAAAAATATTGCGAATAAGTTTGTTCAATATGTACGATGGAAGAAAGCAACACATTGCGTTGCCTATAAGTATTTGGGATAAGAGCAGGATGATGAGGGTTGCTTCGGCAAGTATTCGGTGACAACTCCGTGTTGACACCGATGTGGTTGCATCAAGGCTACAGTGCAGCGTACGGGACCCTCCTGGTCTGGATGCGGTAGCGCTATAAACTCGCCGTAATCATTGGTGCCAACCTGCCGCTGCTACTCATCTGTGATCGTCAGTGTAAGTAAGCGTTGTCTCATAGAAGGAGTTAACGCAAAAAGTCAGCGAGAACAATGCTCATACTGATCTGCTTAGCTGCTAGCATGTGGAGTGGCGCATGTGTGACTATATCGTATCTGATTCACACCTAGCTGAGGTGGAGGGTAGCTAGACTGGATTTTACACCACCCACGAGATTACGTAAGGGTGGCGTAGCGGCACTTTGTTAGAAGTCGACAGCTGAATGGGTGGACTGCCAGGCGGGCCACCGAAATAAAAGAATCCGTTACGGTGGCCACGTTCATTGGTGAAGAGCGGTGATAGGGCAGTCCCGAATGGTTTAAGTAGGGTACGCCAGTCAAAGAGAAAAAGCTTCTTGTCATTTTAATGACTAGTTTATAACAAGTCATCGTTTTTAATATGGTGGTACTCTAAAGAACGATATTTTGAAAATTTTGGCTAAACATAAAACATTTACGCACTGCTTAAGCATTATTATTTTAATATTTTATATTTACACATTTGTTTTTATCACTTCTCTACAATATAATACATAAAATACCCTCAAAATTATTTTATTAAACATTAAAACATTATAGAATAATATGATAAGAACGTCACGTGACCTTTAAACGGTACATCCAAAATACCCACTTACAAATTATATGCAAATACTCAAATCGAGTGTCATACTCGTACAGTAAAAATAAAACAGAATTGAAAAAAAATGTTTTCAGAGATATTTTAAAGTTAATTTGTTCGCGACAATGAAGCCAACTCTACGTGACTTTTGTGTTATGATTTTTATAACAACAAAGATGATTTACAGACGTAATAATCTTTTGACCTTTTAACCGCGACATTTGACGTTTTTGCTTGTTTATGATCTACAATTTTCTATAGGTTTTTAGAGTTTAAATGAAGAATAAATATGTCAACTCAGCTCATATGCGTCCCACTGTTGGGCTCGAGCCTCCTCCGTAGTGGGAGGGAAATTGACATACTTATACCACGTTGGTCGGACGTGTTGGTATAGGGTTTTATTTCGGGTTTTCTTTCTCTTGCATAGATGTTATATACGTTTTATATCCCTTAGTTGTCTCTTACGATCACCCACGTTTAAGATGAAGAGGTGGTGAATTGTATTTACTCCGTCACCACACGGATAGAATAAGAATAAATATGTAAATTGGCAAAATAATAAATGTTATAATTTTATGTATAATATTTTTCAGTATGATATATATCATGATAAGAGCAGAGATGGATGTATGATAAGAGAGAGTCGAATAGATATTCACGTAGAGATCTCGGGTTCGAACACTGAACGCATATATCTAACTTTTTGAAGTTAATATATTTAAATCCTTATATCTTAAAACGAAAACTTAGATGGAAGTGTAATGTTAGCTACGTTACACTTTGCACGTAATTTTTTGGTATCACATAATAAAGAACGATTATAATGTCATCAGCACTTCATCGTTCTCCTACTCTTATCCCAATTACTTGGGGTCGATACAATATATACTCTTCTTTCATAGTACATATTGTAGAAGTTATTACCAGACGTCAACCTTCCTTGGGAATGTATTTGTTGACCAAACCGCATCAGATAGAGTTGGCCCAGGTCGTTATAAGGCTCTTAGTAGCCTCTTACGATATCCACGAGCAAAGTAAGGGTTGGTAGTATTCAAAGCCGCTACCAGACAGCTTATTATGTCATCAGCACATTATCATATTTTGATAGATTGATGCTTCCTTGGAAGTAAAACCATGTATCTCTATTTAGATTCTGACTGGCGATATAAGGTGCTTTAGAAGATACAGATTAAAAACTTATGAATTCATTAAAAATTTAAATCAAGTTTTGGCAATCATAGGCTAGTAAAAAGTATTTTATCCAGCTGCCTAAAGATATCCACTATTGGACATAGGCCTTACATAGAGCGAGTCACAGAAATATTAATACCTTATTTCTTATATTATAAATATTAATACCTTATTCCAGGTAATTAATATTTCTGTGGAGCGAGTATTGTTATAATCGCTACGCTTGGTAGACAGGTTGGTTGGAATTTTCTGGCGATCTTTCAGCTAATTTTACGATTCTCATAATAAAATAAAAAGTTGTGATAACTTGTATTCTTATCTCGTCATCATAGGGAAAGTAATAGAGGAATAAAATAGTTGTGTGTTTCATTGGAATTATAATTTTAACGTTTTTGTCAATATTTTACTACTTTTAACGACAGTTTATTTTTTACCTAATTAGTAAAAAACTTTCAACGTTTTTAGTACTTGAACTTAATAGACAAAATAAATGAACATATAGACGAACTATTGACAAATAAAGAACTGGGTGAAGTCGGCTATAAGTAAGTTTAGCACGTAGGACCGCACATTCCGTAATCTGGCCTAGCCAACATATGTAAACTAATGTCGTGTTAATATCATTGGCCTACATACGTTTATTAATAGATCAATGGCTACTAGTTACACATGTTTTAAATATAAATATCGAATGTTTTAAGGATAAGGGATCAAAGAAGAGATGGATGGATATGGATTACCATGACACAAAAAAAGGAGTGAATATTGACATGAAATTTGATATAATGGAAAAAAGATGATTATTATATTGAGTCCATCTCAAATAATTGGAATAAGATTCAGAGGATCATGACGATGATCATTGGCTTGAACACGAAAGTGCTTTGAGGGACTGTTTGATTTGGTACCACCGTTTTATCAACGTACCACTCGACACCGTAGCAGGGTTCATCCATTTCACCTGGAAACGATGCAGTCCTTGACCATACGTTTTCAGTGATCATTTCTCCCATACACGTGCAAGATCTGGAATGAACTGCTGAATGTGTCCCGAGCGCTATGAGATGTCCTTCTTCAAACGAGGTTTAATAAGAGCACTTTCTTCACGTGTATTGCATACAAATAACGCATACAGATTACACCCAGACTTAGAACCACACTCTGTGGATCGCACAAAGTATTGTCATATATAATCAAATTCACAGCACTAGCACAGAAGGTTGGTATCTTAACCCCTTTTTTTTTTTTTTTTTTTTTTGTTTACGCTGTGGAAATGCTTTTGCGCACATCCCCCGCCAGTGACAGACGGGGGGGTGTGTGGGACTCGCCGGCCATGAGATTGACGGCCGGAATACCCACTAAAACCTAACAGCGGTCCCTTCCGCGCTTTTACGGGATGCCGGAGAGATCGTCTATTGACATTCTATCCCCGACACCCCTACGCTTAGCCATCTGGCCACGACCAGTCAGCCGTCAAGGCGGTGGGAGGAGGTGCGCGTAGCGGCGCCTCCTTCTCCCTGGTCGCCGCCGGCGGAGCGAGTTCGCAGACGCGAGTGCTTCGCGTTCTCGCTCCGCGGCCTCCTTTGCAGAGATGACTTCCTCGCAAAAGGAGGCCATCGACGTCCAGTGCCTGTCGCTGTCAAGCATCTTGTTGATGACGGTTGACAACGACAGGTCTGCTCCAATGACCGCCGACAGGTCGCGGCGCTGAGGCCCCCAGGCGGGACATACCTCCAGGGTGTGACGCGCGTCATCGATTTGCGCGCCACACTCATGGCATCCAGGGGCCTCTTCACG
Source organism: Lymantria monacha (assembly GCA_905163515.2). NCBI lineage: Eukaryota > Metazoa > Arthropoda > Insecta > Lepidoptera > Erebidae > Lymantria > Lymantria monacha. The sequence continues at coordinate 25,654,913 of LR991082.1, forward strand.
TCCAATTCGGTGCAGGTACTTACCGAAGACCCCGTGTCCGGTAAGTACCTGCGTCAGCCTGAAGGACAGGTTGCCGTGCCTTCGTGTCGTCCAGCGGTGAAGGTGGGGCGCTACCGCCTCAACTGTCCCCCGTCCTGCTACGGGGAACTCTAGTTCCTCCCTCCACCGCTGGACTAGTGCCCTTTGAGCCGCTTCTTTCGCCCTGCTCAGTCCCCTCGTGGTGATGCGTTCACCATTTGCCCGCGCCGCAGCGCAGAACTGGTAGGTTTCCGCCTGAGCCCTAGCCTGAAGTGACCAGGGCGGATCGCCCGCCAACAATGTAGCTGCAGTCCAGGACAACAGAAGGTTGGTATCTTAACCCCTTTTTTTTTTTTTTTTTTTTTTTTTTTTTTTTTTTTTTTTTTTTTTTTTCACGCTGTGGAAACGCATTTAGGCGCTGCCCCTCGCCGGTGACAGACGAAGGGGGAGTGTGGGACTCACCGGCCATAGATAGTTGGCGGCCGGAATACCCACTAAAACCACAGCGGCCCCTTCCGCGCTTTTACGGGGTACCGGAGAGATCGTCTACTGACATTCGATCCCCGGCAACCCAACGCTTGGCCGTCGGGCCACGCCCTGTCGTCATTCATGGCGGTGGGAGGAGTTGCGCATATCGGCGCCTCCTCCTCCCTGGCCGCCGCCGGCGGAGCGAGTCTGCGGACGCAAGTGCCTCGCGTTGTCGCTCCGCGGCCTCCTTTATAGAAATGACCTCCTCACAAAAGGAGGCCATCGACGACCAGCACCTGTCACTGTCGAGCATCTTTGAGATGACGTTTGACAGCGACAGGTTCCCTCCAACAACCACCGACAAGACGCGGCGCTGGGGCCCCCAGGCGGGGCATACCTCCAACGTGTGGCGCGCATCGTCCACTGGCGCGCCACACTCATGGCACCCTGGGGCCTCTTCTCTCCCAATTCTGTGCAGGTACTTACCGAAGACCCCGTGTCCGGTAAGCACCTGCACCACCCTGAAGCTCAGGCTGCCGTGCCTTCTGTTGATCCAGCGGTGGAGATGTGGCGCAACCGCCTCTACAGTACCCCGCCCTGCTATGGGGGACTCCAGTTCATCTTTCCACCGCCGGATGACTTCCCTTCGGGCCACTTCCAATGCTCTGCCCAGTCTCCTAACGGAGACTTGCTCGCCGGCGGCCCGCGCCGCAACGCGGATTCGGTAGGCCTCCGCCAGAGCCTCAGCCACTAACGGCCAAGGTGGGTCGCCCGCCAACAGCGTTGCCGCGGTCCAGGACACCGTACGGTAGCCCCTAATAGCCCTCACCGCCATGACCCTCTGCGGTCTTCGCAAAAGGGCTCTGTTGCGGGCGGTGAGGGAATCCGCCCAAATAGGGGCTCCATACAGTGCCATGGATCGCACGACTCCAGCGTATAATCGCCGGCAGGACGACCCGGGACTCCCAGTATTTGGCAGAAGCCAGCCTAACGCCGCGGCTGCCTTGACGAGCCTTGGGACGAGCTGGGCAAAGTGTGGCCCAAATTTCCATCCAGAATCAAGGTGCAGACCCAGATATTTCATCTGAGCCCGCACCGGCACGGCAACCCCAGACACACCGATGTGTGCTCCTCGGGGGGGACCTCGACCTGGGCCATGAAATAGGAGGGCCTCAGTTTTCTCCACCGAGACCCTCAGACCCAGCAGGCCGATCCGGCTGACAACAAGCGCAACCCCCTCCTCTGCCAATCGGGCAGCCCCCCGGAAATCGGGCCTCCTCGCCGTGATGAGGGTATCATCCGCATAGCAGATGACCCCCATCCCGGGGAGAAGCCGACCCCGTAGGAGCCAGTCAAATCCGACGTTCCACAGAATCGGACCGAGGACCGAACCCTGTGGGACGCCGCACTCTACCCGATGGCGATGTATGCGCCCGTCGCCCCCCTCCCAGAGCACGTACCTTCCCTCGAGGTACGCCTCCAACAGCCTCCGGAGATACGGAGGCACTCCGTGATACCGGAGCGCCTCCCTTAACGTCTCATGTGGGAGACTGTTGAAGGCGTTCTTGATATCGACCGAGACCGCCAGGAGAACTTCCTTTTGAGCCACCGCTTCGTTGACCAGGGACTTAAGGGCGGCCAAAGCATCGATTGTTGACCGGCCGCCCCTGAACCCGTATTGACTCTCTGATAGTCCCGGCCCGTTTTCCTCGAGGTGCTGGACGAGACGTTCCGCGAGTACCTTCTCGAATAATTTGGCCGTTTCGTCCAGCAGCACCAGTGGTCTGTATGCAGATGGGGAGTCGGCTGGGCGACCCTCCTTCCGCAGCAAGCACAGCCTACCAACCTTCCATTGCTCCGGGAACTGCCCGGATCTCAAACATGCGTTGAGCAGTTCCCGGATTTCGCCCTTGAGGTATTCCATGGCGATGCCGAGCACAAGACCCGGGACGCCGTCCGGACCAGGCGATTTCCTCTTGCCCGGAAATCGGGAGAGAGCCATTTCCATTTCATGGTCGGTGATAAGTGGAACCAAAGTCTCTGTCTCCATCACCGACTGAGGAGCCATTCGAGGGGGAACGTGTCCCACGGAGCGAGGGAACAGTTCCCCCATTAACCTCGACAGGAGAACTGGATCCATCGATTCGATGATGGGGGCGCCACAAGCGCGGAGTTTGTTTCGCGCCCGCTGATATGGTCGCCCCCACGGATCCCTGTCGAGGCCCGTAAGTAGCTCCTCACGGGCTCTCTCCTTCGCCTGGCTGATTGCCAGCTGCAGAGTTTTCTTGCTGGTTTTATACACCATCCGCAGCTGACTCTCAAGGACGTCATCCCGGTTAGCCCGCTGTCGGCATCGGACGTAAGCACGCCGCGCCTGGTTAGCGGCCACCCGAAGATCAGCAATCTCGGGCGACCACCAGTACACCTGACGTCGCGGCGGCCTCCGTCGGGCCCTCGGCATCGCCGCATCACAAATCGCCTCAAGGGCACTTCCTATATGGGCAGCAAGCCCCATCACATCTGTGGGTAGCCGCACTGTCCCGCCCCAGCGCTGCACTATGGCGGACTCCCGAGCCATTGCAGGGTCGAATTGACTAAGAGCCCATTTTGGGAGTCCACCCCTTCTTCCGCGCCGGGGCTCTGGTGGTCCACCGGGGGTGGAGACCTCGAACCGCACGTAGCGGTGGTCTGAGAGGGGGTATCTTAACCCCTACGCCATCAGTCAGTCAGTTATATTCTTGGAGAGATTTAAAAACATTGTGACCTTGTTACATTATGACCTCGTTGGTTACATATTCTTAAATTTTTGAAACTATAAATTGGTGTTGAAATACCATATCAATTATAATTAATAAATTCAATTCTCATAAGACGTAGTATTACGTAGTTAAATATTTCGAGATTTGTTCATATAATATATAGGCAAATTAAATTAAAGCAGATTAATTAAAAAGTGTAGTTAACCGTGTGGTGACGGAGTAAGAATAGAATTCACCAACCCCTATGTTACCCGTGGGTGATCGTGAGAGACGACTAAGTGATATAAAACACATATAACATCTATGCAAGAAAACTCTAAACAAAACCCTATACCTATACGTCTGACCAGCGTGGTATATGTAAGGTAGGTCAATTTCTCGCCCATTACGGAGAAGGCTCGAGCCCAACAGTGAGATCATGATCATGATGAATTAAAAAGTGAACTATGTATAAGCTACATAGGGAGAATATATAAGGAGCATATCGTCTTCTATGTTAATCAAATGAAAAAACTAATTTCAAGGTAATGTATTCAAATAAAATAATTTCAAGGTAATGTACTCAAATAAAAGCTTTTATAGTGAAAATTAGGTAGTAAATATAACAATTGGTTATGATATGTATTATCTTAGGCCTTTTTTATGGGTAAGTTGATGAAAAACTTTGATATCGCGATTCAGCCGTGCTGATATTGTTTGAAAATTTTTAATATCGTGATTCAGCCGCTGTGTTGAGATAATTAAAATTAATATTTAGTGAAACTTCGTCTCACTAAATGGACGACGAATCTGAAGGAGATACGGACGCACGATCAGCTGTCGATTGCGACACGGACGCGCAATCGGCTGTTGAATGCGACACGGACGCACGATCGGCAATTGAATGTGACACGGGTGAAACAGACGCTACCCCCACGGGGAGGAAGCGTCACTATACAAAGGCCTGTCACTCTGGGTGGAAGGATGTGAGCTCTGACACTGAAGTGGAGCCTAAATCAAAGGTAAATACCTCGCGTCGGGGTAAGGCAGCACAAAGGGGGCCATAATGTGGGACTAACACGTGCTAAGGCAGACCTCCAAAAGAGAGACGTTGAAGCCGAAGAGGTTGAATATGAGCGTGTGCTCAGAAGTCGTGCCTTTCGCAAACCAGCTGTACAACCAAGGGTGGACTCAGCGGACACCTCGGCGTCGGAGTGTCCTGCGCTAGATAACCTGTCCGCTATAGGACCGGAGGAGATACGCGCCCGTGGGGGTCACAACGCAGCCATAATCCTGGAGGTCACGCGGAAATCTGGCCACCTCCAAGGTCCTTTTATAAAAAAGTTACGAGATGCAGCAGCAGAAATGCAAGCTATTATCGAAGCTTTATGCTCAAAATCGGAGGCGGAGGAGACACGTCGACTGAGAACAGAGAATAGCAGGCAGCGCCAGGAAGTAGAAGCCCTCAAGGCGGAATTGAAAGCATACCGCCGCGAATTTTCAGAAATGAGGGCTGCTACTTCTTCGTCTGGCATGGGGCTAGACACAATAGAGGATATCAAATCCTCTATTGTGAAGTCAGTTGGGGAGATGATAAACGCCCGGCTTGCGGGATTAGAGGATCGCCTTCTCCCCGCTAAGGTGAACCGTCCGCCTCTAGCTGCGGACAAAAAGAAGAGTGCAGCGGCTGCTGTGGCCACTGTTGCCGTCCGCACGGCCGCACCGGTGACTGCTATCCAGCCAGTCCCTGGTCCTTCGGCAGTCACTCCTCCGGCCCCACCCGTGCCTGCAGACAGCTGGACAACCGTTGTGAGGAAGGGGAAGAAAAAGTCTTCTCCTCCTCCGCCACCTACAGCGGGTGCTGCGCCCACCTCGCACGTGGCTGTCTCGGCGCAGAAAAAGTTGAAGTCGGCGCTTGCTGCCCCCCGCACCCCGGCTGTAATCTTAAAATTGCAGCCGGAGGCTGAGAAATTGGGGGTCACATACGCCGATGCAATGCTTCGCGCCGAGCAGGGAGTCAATCTCCAAGAGATGGGCATTAAAGAGGGTCTTAAAGTTAGGCGCTCCATGACTGGGGCTAGGATCCTGCAGCTGCCCAAGTCTCAGTCGACAGAAGTCGCTGACCAGCTGGCGGCGAGATTGCGCACAGCGCTCGTAGGAGTGGCAGATGTCGTTCGCCCGGTCAAACGGGCCGATATTCGGGTGACTGGAATGGACGACTCTGCCACGGAGGGGAAAGTGCGTGCCGCGGTTGTCCGCACATGTGGCGGTGCATGTGATGCTGCGGATGTCCAGGTTGGAGAAATTCAGCGTGGACCCCGTGGTATGGGCATGGTGAAGGTGCGTTGCCCTGTCGCCGCTGCAAAATTGCTTGCCGATGCGGGCAGGCTTCTGGTCGGTTGGAGTTCGGCTGGCGTCCAGGTACTGGAGAACTTACCTTTAAGGTGTTTCCGGTGCCTTGAGCTGGGGCATACGGCCTTATTGTGCTCGTCTGCTGTCGATCGCTCTGCACTCTGCTACAGGTGCGGCGATAGCGGACATAAATCGGCCGCGTGTGTGGCCACGCCGCGTTGTGCAGTGTGCACCGCAGCTGGTCGCACTGCGGAGCACACCATGGGAGGGAGATTCTGCCGAGCCCCCTCGTCGAAAGGTAAGGTGGCCCCTGGACCTCGGGCCGCTGCATCCGTGAATGGCCGTAGAGGCCAGGAGGAAGCTGAAATGTCAACCTAAATGGGAGACAGAGTACGCTTCCTCCAGGCGAATTTAAACCACTGCGCCGGGGCTCAGGACCTGCTACTGCAGTCCATGGCGCAGTGGGAAATTGATTTAGCTGTGGCCTGCGAGCCCTACTTTATCCCTCACTCACCCAATTGGGTGGGGGACAATAAGGAAGAGGTGGCTGTCCTGTCCAAAGGATCTGTCGGCCCTCCCCTCTCTACACTGGAGAGGGGTCAATGGTTACGTTGTGGTGGGGTGGCGAGACTTCGCTATCATCGGTATTTATTTCTCCCCCAACCGCAGTCTGGCGGAGTTCGAGTTATTCTTGGACTCCGTCAGTGCCGCGGCTCGGCGTCATTCGCCGAGGAAAATTGTGGTTCTCGGCGACTTTAACGCGAAGTCTCGCGTTTGGGGGAACCCTGCCACAAACGCTAGGGGCACGGCCGTCGAGCAGTGGTCCCTGCTCTCCGGTCTGTCCCTACTTAACAGAGGGACGGTTCACACCTGCGTGCGACATCGGGGTGGGTCTGTGGTGGACCTATCGTTCGCCAGCCCCGCTGTCGCTCGCGAGGTGAGTGACTGGAGAGTAGAAGAAGGGGTGGAGACTCTCTCGGACCACCGATATGTGCGGTTCGAGATCTCTGCCCCTCAGGGACCACCAGAGCCCCGGCGCGGAAGAAGGCGTGGACTCCCAAAGTGGGCCATTGGTCAACTTGACCTAGAAATGGCCCGGGAGTCTGCCATAGTACAGCGCTGGGGTAGGACAGGACAAATGCTACTTACAGATGTGGAGGGGCTCGCAGGTCAAATGAGAAGTGCCCTTGAGGTAGTTTGTGATGCGGCGATGCCGAGGGCTCAGCGAAAGCCGCCGCGTCGCCAGGTGTACTGGTGGTCGCTCGAGATAGCTAATCTTCGGGTGGCTGCCAATCGGGCGCGGCGTGCTTATGTTAGATGCCGACAGCGGGCTAACTGGGATGACGTTCTAGAGGGTCAGCTGCGGACGGAATATACAAGAAGGAAGAAAACTCTGCAGCTGGCCATCAGCCAGGCGAAGGAGAGGGCCCGTGAGGAACTCCTTACGGGCCTCGACAGGGATCCTTGGGGGCGCTCATATCAGCGGGCGCGAAACAAAATTCGCGCCTGTGGCGCCCCCATCGTCGAAACGATTGATCCGGGTTTCCTGTCGGGGCTAATGGGGGAACTGTTCCCGCGTTCTGCGGGACACGTTCCCCCCCGAATGGCTCCTTGGTCGGTGGTAGAGGTGGAGACCTCAATCCCACTCATCACCGACCAAGAAATGGCGACAGCCCTCTCCCGACTCCGCGGGAAGCGGAAATCGCCTGGTCCGGACGGCGTCCCGGGCATTGTACTCGGCGTCGCCGCAGAATACCTCAGGGGTGAGCTCCGGGAACTGCTCAATACGTGCCTGAGGTCCGGGCAGTTCCCGGAGCAATGGAAATGCGGCAGGTTGTGCTTGCTGCGGAAGGAGGGTCGCCCAGTCGACTCCCCTTCCGCATACAGACCGCTGGTGCTGCTGGACGAGACGGCTAAATTGTTCGAGAAGGTGCTTGCGGACCGTCTCGTCCAGCACCTCGAGGAAGTCGGACCGGGACTGTCAGAGAGTCAATACGGGTTCAGGGGTGGCCGGTCAACTATTGACGCACTGGCCGCCCTGAAGTCCTTGGCCACCGATGCCGTGGCCAGAAAGGAAGTCCTCCTGGCAGTTTCGCTGGACATAAAGAACGCCTTCAACAGCCTCCCGCATGAGACGCTAAAGGAGGCACTCCAGTATCATGAAGTGCCTCCTTACCTCTGGAGGCTGTTGAAAGCGTACCTCGAGGGAAGGCACGTGCTCTGGGAGGGGGGCGACGGGCGCATTCATCGTCATCGGGTGGAGTGCGGCGTTCCACAGGGATCGGTCCTTGGCCCGATCCTGTGGAACGTCGGATTCGACTGGCTCCTACGGGGTCGGCTTCTTTCCGGGATGGGGGTCATCTGCTATGCTGATGATACCCTCATCACGGTGAGAAGGCCTGACTTCCTGGGGGCTGCTCGATTGGCAGAAGAGGGGGTTGCGCTCGTCGTGGGCCGGATCAGCATGTTGGGCCTGAGGGTCGCGGTGGAGAAAACCGAGGCCCTCCTATTTCATGGCCCGGGTCGAGGTCCCCCCTGAGGAGCACACATCAGCGTGTCTGGGGTTACTGTGCCGGTGCGGGCCCAGATGAAATATCTGGGTCTGCACCTTGATTCTAGGTGGAGTTTCGGGCCGCACTTTGCCCAGCTCGTTCCGAGGCTCATCAAGACAGCCGCGGCGTTAGGTAGGCTTCTGCCAAACACAGGCAGTCCTGGGTCGTCCTGTCGGCGTTTATACGCCGGAGTGGTGCGGTCCATGGCGCTGTATGGTGCCCCTGTTTGGGCGGACTCTCTCACCGTCCGCAACAGGGCCCTTCTGCGACGCCCTCAGAGGGCCATGGCGTTGAGGGCTGTCAGGGGCTATCGTACGGTGTCATGGACCGCAGCGACGTTGCTGGCGGGTGACCCACCTTGGCCACTTGTGGCCGAGGCCCTGGCTGAGGTCTACCGGCTCCGTGTCGCGGCGCGGGCCAACGACGAGCAGGTCTCCGTAAGGAGACTGGGCAGAGTACTGGAAGTGGCCCGAAGGGGAGTCACTCAGCGGTGGAGAGAAGATCTGGAGTCCCCCGTAGCAGGGCGGGGGACTGTGGAGGCGGTTGCGCCACATCTCCACCGCTGGATTAGTAGAAGGCACGGCAGCCTAAGCTTTAGGATGGTGCAGGTGCTTACCGGGCATGGGGTCTTTGGTAAGTACCTGCACAGAATTGAAAGAGAAGGGGCCCCAGGATGTCACGAGTGTGGTGCGCCAGTAGATGATGCGCGTCACACTCTGGAGGTATGCCCTGCCTGGGGGCCCCAGCGCCACGTCCTATCGGCGGTCGTTGGAGAGACCTGTCGTTGTCGACCATCATCTCGAAGATGCTTGACAGCGACAGGTGCTGGTCGTCGATGGCCTCCTTTTGCGAGGTCATCATGAAAAGGAAGGAGGCCGCGGAGCGAGAACGCGAGGCGCTTGCGTCAGCTGACTCGCTTCGCCGCCAGCGACCGGGAAGGAGGAGGCACCGTTATGCGCACCTCCTCCCACCGCCTTGAGGGATGATAGGACGTGGCCAGAAAGCCAAGCGTGGGGGTGCCGGGGATCGAATGTCAGTAGACGATCTCTCCGGCTCCCCGTAAAAGCGCGGAAGGGGCCGCTGTGGTTTTAGTGGGTATTCCGGCCGCTAACATCTATGGCCGGCGAGTCCCACACTCCCCCTCGTCTGTCACCGGCGGGGGATAGCGCGCAAATGCGTTTCCTCAGCGGAAAAAAAAAAAAAAAAAAAAAAAGGCCTTTTTTATGGGTAGGCTATGGTCCGGACACACGCCCCCCGTTCCGTCCGGGGCGACAGAAGGGCAGCGCATGGCTCCATAACCTACCGTATTCCCTCCACATGGCCATTGGGCCGGTCACTGGTACCGCTTGCTTGCCATCCGTGGCCAGCCCGGCGGGATTATCTTATGCCTTAGTGTTGATTTAATGTCAAATGATATTAAGTTTGAATATATACAAGAGATCCAGAGGTCTAGTATTTGATTAATCTGGAAGGTAATCATATAAAAGTACGTTTTTGAAATTATTCTTTATGTCCTGATCTCGTCTACGTCTCACTATAAGGCGCATGAATAGCAATAGATTTATAGTGATACAATTTAAGACTGGTCAGATGGTTTTTAATTCAATTTTTTCTACTTTTGTAATGATATGTATCCGTGAGAATGCAATGGAATTCATTCACTGAAAGTTTTTAATACGGTTTTTTTACGGGTTTTTTACGGATGGAGTATGATTACAATGCACCAGTCCTTCTTTTTCTGTAGATATCGTAACAAGCCATATGATTGACGAGAAACAACATCGCTATAAAAGAAGTTAAAACTAATAATTAAAACCAATATTGACCCATTTCAGCGTATTATAATAGGTTAATATGTTGCGTAGGAAGAGGGATATTGACATATAATGGGAATAGAGATAAAGAAGAATTATTTTAATACTGATATACATAGGTTACTCTACACGTCGAGATAGGAAGCAACAGCGGATAATTTTGACTTTTAGTTTTGAAAAGAATTGAATTACATAAGCAAGTAGTGAGTCAAAATGTCTCTAAAATGTACGAGTACACATCATCTTTAGACTGTTCGTTGATAACGTTGAATGGGAATGTAATGGAGTGAATCAGTGTACCTGTTTCAATATTATATAGAACGTATAGAACCTACCCTTTTATCAAGATCGATTGTCGGTTTGTGGAAAAGAAAAAAATCTCAGTATTTTCTGTAACTGGGTCAATAAGACAATTTTTAGTTTGGCTCGTGGAGTTGATAAAAGTAAAACTTATATGAACAATATTCTTTTTACATAACATCTTTATTTTTATATAAAAACGCTTAGTTTATAATAAATATTAAATACATAACAACAAAATTTAAAGAAACTCTTCTCCTACTCTTATCCCAATCACATGGGATCGAAGCAATATGTACTCCTCTTCCTACATATATCAAAAGTTATTGGCAATAGTTTTATAACCAGCCGCCGGCAAGACGTCAACCCTCCTTGGGAATGCAATTGTTAACCAAAAAGCATCAGGTGGTGTTGGCCCAGGTCGATATGAAGCTCTAAGTCTCTTAGTCATCTTTTACGACGCTCACGAGCAAAGTAAGAGTTGGTAGTATTCGTAGCCGCCACCACACAACTACATACCTATAAATAATATAACAATATATACTACGCATAAAAAAAAATATCGAAGTCTCTCTGTGAGCTTTAAGATTAATTTCAATAGTAATTATAGCAATATGTTGCCGTGTTTCGTGAAATCAGAAACTTAACTAGATTCCTAACTCGAATGTTGGCCTTAGGCAAACGTAGTTACAGATATCATCGAATCCCATACCCAACTACGTTTGGAATGATAAAAATGTTGTATGTGTCTTTCGTTTTGATGTTCATTTGCGCCCTGACATTATTTAGTACGGTACCAAGGTCTTTCAGATTATTGACCATGACTACGAAATTACCTAATAATAATTGTGTTTTACATTTGCCAATAGATTTTTCCGTGTGGTGACGGAGTAAGAATACAATTCACCACCCCCTATTTTACCCGTGGGTGATCGTAAGAGACGACTAAGGGATATAAAATACATATAACATCTATGCAAGAGAACGAAAACTCGAAACAAAACCCTATACCAACACGTCTGACCAGCGTGATATAGTAGGCCAATTTCCCTCCCATTATGGAGGAGGCTCGAGCCCAATAGTGGGAGATATATGAGCTGCAATGATGAAAAATTATGAATGAATTGATTTTGATGCGGAGTCCAGTCTAAGAGTTTTAAAGTATCCAATACAATGATGAATAAATTCGAAGGGATCACACTATCTAAAAATATTTACTTGGATGGATTTTGAACCCTTTGCATGCAGTTAAACGAGCTGTCGATTCTCTAGGGACAGTTCAAAATTTCAATATATGTATATACGATTTGGCACCGCTGCGCTGAAGTGTTTTGCAGCATGTACAAGTAGCCACCGAAGACAAAGATCGGGTACCGGTGGCCCACTCGCACGGCGAAGAGAGGACTCTGCATGGTGGATCTATGGGGTCACGCACCGTCTCTTCCGTCACCCCGGACCGATTTGGCGGGGCGAGACGCATCCATGGTCCACCGCAAAAAAAAACATGTACAAGTTATCTTACGCTTCTTTAACTCAGGCAATAGGTTCCTTAATCATTTTACTAATGAAATAGTAATACTCTTTAAACTATACTTAAATTTATTAACATAATTATGATTGTTTGGTTTTGCTTGTGAGAAAAATGATAAACGAATATGACTATGGAAAGACTTGAAATTCATTCGGTACGGTTCAACGGTAAATTTTATTAATATTACGTTAAAAATATGAAACGTAATTTTTTTTGAATTCTCTTCTTTTCGTTAATGAATATAATTTTATATAAAAAAATGTTTTTTTTTTTCAATTACTCTTAAATATTAGTGTCACTATGAAGTTAAAAATACAATATATCATTAACCATTATTTTTCCGTGGAAATAGTAGAAACAAGCAAGTTCTCTCTCTTCTCCTGGAAATCTCATAACGTTAACTACGGTAGTCATTCTGCCCATGCATGGTGATAATAGCATAATCGGGCCTTTGAAGAGCCATATGTCTCATCTGCGAAAGTGAATGGGCTGTTGATGGATAGAAGGAGAATGAATTAATTTAAAATTAAACAGATATAAAAGTATCTTTTAAAATTTACAGTTATATACATACATACATATCATCACGCCATATCCCTTGCAGGGTAGGCAGAGAGAACAGAGTGCCAGAGAACTCTATCTCTGCATACTTCACTCGCTTCCTCAACATTCATAATTCTCTTCATACACGCTCGCCGGTTTCGGAGACTCTTGACTCCACCTTCCTTCAGTACATGACCGATCTGGTCTAGGTAGGTTAGTCTCGGTCTCCCTCGGTACCTACATCCTGCCACTTTCGCATTATATATCTTCTTAACCAGACGTTCGTTCGGCATTCTTTCCACATGTCCGAACCATCGGAGCATGCCCTTTCGCATCTTTACACCAATACTCTCTTTCATACCTACTCGCTCTCTTACGTCGTCGTTACGAATGCGGTCAGTCAGCCTAACTCCACAGATATATTGTAGATAAAAAACAGTTATATTATAGATAAAAAATCTTTTAATTTATGATGATATCTTTGATATCGTACCTTACTCCTTACGTGATTATGAATGCTGAAAGGTATTCAAAACGCCAGGAAAGTAAAAACAAAATTGAAAAAACAATACAAGCCGTATCAATAATTTTATTTCATGACGCGAATTTTTTTTTAATTGTTTCGTTTTCACACTTAACAATTCAACCGATTGTTTTAATATTTCACCTAACCTCACGTCGGGTGACCGGACAATTCCCCGGTCCGATCACCCGAAGCCTCGGTTAGGGCGGCATCAGGCGATTTCACGACAGCCGGCAGCGTCAGGTTGACACCTATGATAGCGACGAGGTCACGGCGCTGCCCGTCCCAGCCCGAACATACCTCAAGCGTATGTTGCGCCGTGTCCTCGTCGCTACTGCAATGGTGGCAGGACGGAGTCCACTCCCTCCGCACGACCGTGTGCAGGTACTTGCCGAAGCAACTGTGCCCCGACAAGACCTGCACCAACCGGAAGGAGAGTACTCCGTGCTGCCGCTCCATCCACTCCATCAGTACGGGCCGGAGGGCCTCGACGGTAACAACACCGTGTCTAGGCCTCTCCAGCCGCGTAGCCCAACGGGCGATGACTTCTCGGCGGGCGTCCTCGCGCCAGGTGGCTATCTCGTTGAACGATGGGGAGCCACCCTCGTCGCGCATTGTGGTAAGGCGCCGGTAGAGGTCGGAGAGCATCTCCGCCTCCAGGTCCCTCGGGGGTGTCCCGGCTAATAGGCATGCCGCCACGGTAGACACCGTGCAGTACCCGCAAATGGCTCTGACCGCCACGGCTCGCTGTGGCCTCCACCGTATAGCCCTGAGCTGGGCGTTCAGAGCCCTCGCCCACACGGGTGCGCCGTACATGGCCATTGAGCGGATCACCCCCGCATACAGCCGTCGGCCCTCGAAACTGGGTCCGCCTACGTTCGGCATGAGCCGAGAAAGGGCGGACGCCGCGCCGACCAGCCGGGGAGCAATTTGACGAAAATGCTCCCGGAACCACCATCGCCCGTCGAGCACCAGACCCAAGTACCTCATATGGGCCGGAGTTGACAACTAACGAGGCGCCGATGGGCAGCCTCACACGGGGCCCATGGAATAGAAGGGCCTCCGTCTTGTTTAGGGCCACCCTGAGCCCCAGCGCCTCGATTCGCCTGACCATTTCCTCGGTGCCGAGAGTGGCCAGGCTCGCCGCCTCTTCGAGTGTTCTGCCCCAAGCTGTGACGAGCGTGTCGTCAGCATAGCATATAACGCTCAGCCCGGGGTGAGACTCCCTCTCAACGCCCAGCCGTAACCAATGTTCCACAGAGTCGGCCCCAGAACCGACCCCTGCGGAACACCGCACGACATGGGCGTCCGCAAAATGCCCCCTGCGGGGCTCGCGTAGAGAACACTGCGCCCCTCCAAAACCGGAACCGGAGCGCCTCCCTGATGCAGCTGAATGGCAGACTATTGAAGGCGTTGGCGATGTCCAACGACACCGCCAACAGCACTCCTTTGCCGGCGACAGCCTCCGCGGCCGTCTCCCTCAGGCGTAGCAGGGCCCAGATGGTCGAACGCCCCCTCCGAAACCTACATTGAGCGTCTGACAGATCGGGCCCCACCTCCTCCAGGTGCCGGACGATGTGGGCAGCGAGGACACGCTCCAGCAGCTTACTCACATCGTCCAGAAGCACAATGGGCCTGTAGGCCAATCTGGGGGCCGTCCCGGCTTTGGTAGGAGAACCAACCTCCCTTCCTTCCAGCACTCAGGGAACTGTCCAGACGTCAGACGGCATTGGACAGTTGCCTGAGGCGAGGCACGAAGTGCTCGAGGAGCGACGTCAACACCCGGACTGGTATTCTGTCTGGACTGGGGGCCGTGGTGGCGGAACGAATCTTCGCCACAGCCGCCCCCACTTCCGACTCCGTCACGGGCGGAACACTCTAGTCGGCCTCCCGGTTGTGATCTGGTGAAGCCATGACTGGCGGCGTGTTTTCCGACTGCCGCGGGAACAGCTCCTCGACCACCCTACGAAGGAGGTTGGGCTGGAGGGTCTCGGTGAGGGAGAGGCCCTGCGCGCGAAGCTTATTCAGCGACGCGCAATACGGGCGACCCCAGGGGTCACGGTCGAGACCGTCCAGCATCTCCTGCCAACTCGCGTCCTTGGCGGACCGGATGGCCAGCCGAAAGGCGGTACGCGCACTGCGGTACGCCTCATACAGCTGGCCCTCCCGCTCAGCATCGCGGCGATTCCGCCGGCTGCGGGTGTAGGACCTTCGGGCACTAATGCACGCCACACGAAGGTCCGCCAGTCTTGGGGACCACCAGTAGACCCCCTGCCTCGGAGGTAGACGCCGCACCCTGGGCATGGCCGCATCGCAGACCTGCGTTAGCGCACTGCGGATGCGGGCAGCCTCAGCGTCCACTCCGTCTGCTGGGGGTGGTGAGGACAGCCACGTGATCACGATGGCCGCCTCCGCCAGTAGGTCCCTATCTAGACGTCCCACAGCCCACCGCGGAAACGCGGGAGCTCGGTCCGCCCTGTGACCCCTGCTGGGGTCCCGGAGAGGGGAGACCTCCATCCGAATGTACCGGTGATCCGACAGGGTCTCTGCCTCCTCCAGGACACGCCAGTTCCTCACTCGTGGTGCGACAGCGGGGCTAGCGAACGACAAGTCCACTATCTACCCACCCTGCTGTCGCACACACGTGTTCACTAAGCCTCTGTTTAGGACATAGAGGCCCAGTGACGCCGCCCACGATCGCCCGCCCGCGATCGTCTGTCATCGGAAACCCCCACGCCGTGGATTTGGCGTTGAAGTACCCCAGGACCAGGACGAGGCCCGGTGCCAGTCGCAGTATCGAAGCTTCGAAGGTGGTGAGGGAGGCCCCGAAATCGTCCATCCTCCTATTAGGGGAGAGATATACACTGTAGAGCGTGACCCCTCCCCAATCCGCCGTGACAAATTCCTCGCCCCTATCCAAGAGGGATAAGGACGGGAAGTACCGCTGCGTGGAGGCGACGATTGCCGCGGTTCCGTTCCGGCTGACCACCCAATTGGGGCGATCAGGCACGACGTACGGTTCCGCCACTACGGCTGCACCGATCGACCACTCCACCATGGATTGCAGGAGGAGATCCTGCGCACCGGCGGAGTGGTTGATGTTGGCCTGCGGAGGGGCCGTTTCCATCACCTCTTCGCTGGCGGGCGATCGGGCCGCACTAGGAGCGGGAGCGGCCGTGGTCGAAAGGCCGCTCCGCCCCTTTGGCGCCGAAGCCGGAGGTCTGCACGCCCCAGAGCCCATGCGGTGCTTGGCAGGCTTATTGCCCGCCGCACACGCGGGGCAGTGGGGCGGGGCCGCGCAAGATGCCGCCATATACCCAGTCTGACCGCAGTGGAAACAGAGTCCACCGCAGTCAAAGCAATTAGTGCATGTTGGCCGGGTGTGCCCGACCGCCATGCACTTGAAACACCTCGCAGGCCGGTGCTCCGGCACGGTGACCCGCGCTGAGCTCCAGCCCACGAGGAGCCTGCCTGAGCCAGCCAGTTGCTTGACCGACTCCACTGGGCACTGCACCCAGGCGGCACCTACGCCGCCCGGACCGGGCCGGATGGCGCCAACCCGGACGGCGTCCATGGGACACCCGGTTTTCGAGGCAATGGCCTCCCGGATGACTTCCACCGTCACGGAGTCATCCAAACCCGCGATGCGCATTTCGGCGCACTTTACGGGTCTGGCGATTTTGACGCCACCCTCCTCGGCGAACAGACCTCGCAACTTCGTCGCCACGCTATCGGCCGTCCTGGTGCTGTCGGCCCCAGGGAACTCTAAGATCCGAGCCCTTGTCCGGGCCTTGCGGGTCCTGGCTTCGACGCCTCCTATGTCAGAGACGTTGAGCTCCCGCCGGGTTTTCCTCAGAACGGCCTCATAGCTGAGGCCCCTTTCTGCCGCCTCAGGCAGCACAGTGATCACCACTGCGGCGGTCTTCAGCGGCCGGAGCCTCTTGCGCGGCCTCTTCCTCTTCGTGCCGCCTCCGCCGGCTCCTGCCTGGGGGGCGACGACCTCAGCGGCGCGCTTGGCCACCGCTCTCCTCCTCTGGCCGCGACTCTTTCTGCCGCGCTCGGCCACCTGCCAACCCTGTTTGGGCGTAGCAGGCGTGCCGGGCGCTGAGGGCACAGTCGCGGCCGCGCTAGTCATCGCTGGCGGTGTTGGTGCTGGCGACGACTGCGGTCCGGCAGGAACCGGTGCCGCCTTTCGTTTCTTCGTCGTGGGAGCGGGGCCGGGCCCCTTGGACTTGGGACCAGTCGCGGCCGTGGCGTAGCTGTCCCCCACGCGGCCACCCTGACAAGGCAGCGGGGCGGGGGCTGGTGCCGCATATGGCCTCTTATCCGCGGCGAGAGGCGGCCGAACTCGTGGTTCTGGAGGCAGCCTTGCCTCCAGAACGGCCAAGCGCGCATCGACCAGGTTCCCTACTGTGTCGATGATGGCGCGCAAGGCCTCGTCCGGCACGCCTGCCACCGCGGGCAGCGGAGTTGGTGTTACCAGCTGGGCCTTTGCCGGGGCCCGCTCCACGACGTTGGGTGGGTTGGTGATAGTCGGCGGCGCACGCTGCGTGGACGGAGGCGAAAAGACACCCTGCTCTGTGGAAATAATCCTTGTATAGCGGGGACTTTAAAAAACATACAAATAATGCAAACAAATTACACTCAGACTCAAAACGACACTTCATGCGCACAAAGTATTGTACTGCGTAGGAATCGAACCCACAACGCTGGCACGGAAAGTCGGCATATTAACTAGTACGCAATCTGTGCAGTCATATTATATTATAACATAGAAGACATTGTAATTTCCGAAATTATTGAAATTTATAGGGACTTTATACTCCAATTACAATGCTATCTGGTTTCTTAAATACTGAGCGACAAAGATACGTCTAAGTCATGGTCTTAATAAAAAAAAAATATAAATATAAATTTGGTTAACTATTTTCATGAATAAATGGAAGACAGGAAAAATTAAGTAGCATTAAAACATATAAAAGTAATGATAGGCGATTATGATTCATCATTCTCCTACTCTTATCCCAATTAGGTACCTATCTGCTTGCATCGCTTAGTAGTTTTTTTACGATACCACTTCAAAGGAATATGGTGACGATTGTATACTTATTCCATCACCATACAGATAATTATAATATTTTCTTAAATGTCACAAAAACGTAGGTACTTATTATATGATATTACTTTTTAAGGAGTACCTAATAGACATCAAGTTTAGTTTTTTTAGTTTAGTTTAGAAATAGACACCACCCTGTACTAAGGATATAATCCTTGTATTGCGAGATATTTTACAAATATGCAATTAACGCAGACCAATTACGTCTAAACTCAGAACAAAACTTTGTGGATCATACCAAGTATTGTCCTGCGCAGGAATCGAACCTATGGCATTGGCACAAAAGGTCGGTATCTTAACCACTATATCATCTGTGCAGTCAAAATAGTCAATTGATAAGAGAATGCTGCAAAACATTCATCCTTTAATTAAAGAAATCGAAATGTATCTGAGATTTTTATGAACAGATGATTTTTATATATGAAGACACAGATTAAGCAACCGATTTTTAAAGCATGAAATACCAAATATTAACAAAAGTTAAAATTTTTTTGTTTGTATTGGTTCATATAGAAAAAACAAACTCATGCAATATTATTGAGGCAACATTGTTTATTCAAGGTTTATAACACAGGTTAACTAAACCACAATGTTAAGAGATTATTTAACATCCAAGAATGTCTGCCAACATGAAAGGCGTATGTATACGTAAAGGTGTGTATCTTAAAATAAGATGAAGTAATATCGAAATTTGCCGCTTTAGTTTGAAGGTGAGATTTCAAGTTTGAATCCTTGACCAGCATTAAGGAGTAATAGGAGTTTGTTTAGATATTTTATTATATGTTCAACAGTTGTTGGTAATGGTTGGTCAAAAGTTCATCTTCTCTTTTTTACTTCTCCGCTTATAAACATTTCTTTAAATTTTTTCATTTCTGCTAAGTTCTTTAGTCACCTCTTTCAGGAATTTAAAGGAATGAAAAGGATCACACATTCCATTAAATAGATTGAATATAGAAAATCAATTAAATAAATATCTATACTTAATAAATAATATTGTAATCAATAGAAGTAATTCAAATTCATTTATTATGCATAAACCCTGCGAGAGAACTTACATATTGTTAGTTTTAACATTTTAAATTAATCCAGTACACTACCAACGAATCGGAACGAGACCGCTACTGAGAAGATCCAGCAAGAAACTCAGTGGGTTTGTCTATTATGATTATTTCTTTACTGATTTTTTTTATAAAATGTTGTACAACATGCTTAATAAGAATTAGCTCCTGTGTGATGATCTCCGAACCCCGATAAAATATAAAGTTCAAATATAATGTAAAAGACTATGGCTGGACCGGATCCCACAAGCGGCACCCGATCACGAGTTAACTACTTTTTTTTTTGTTGTCGCTGTGGAAACGCATTTACGCGCTATCCCCCGTCGGTGATAGACAGGGGAGAGTGTGACTCACCGGCTAGCTGAAACCCGACCTTTTACGAGGCGCCAGAGAGATCGTCTACTGACATTCGATCCCCGGCACCCCAACGCTTGGCCTTCTGGCCACGTCCTACCGTCCCTCAAGGCGGTGGGAGGAGGTGCGCATAACGGCGCCTCCTCCTCCCTGGTCGCCGGCGGCGGAGCGAGTTAGCGGACGCAAGCGCCTCGCGTTCCCGCTCCGCGCTTTTCTTTTCATGATGGCCTCACAAAAGGAGGCCATTGACGACCAGCGCCTGTCGCTGTCAAGCATCTTCGAGATGATGGGCGACAACGACAGGTCGCTCCCAACGACCGCTGACAGGACGTGGCGCTGAGGCCCCCAGGTGAGGCATATCTCCAAAGTGTGGCGCGCATTATCCACTGGCGCGCCACACAGGTACTTACCGAAGACCCCGTGTCCGGTAAGCACCTGCACCATCCTAAAACTTAGGCTGCCGTGCCTTCTATTAATCCAGCGGTGCAGATGCGGCGCAACCGCCTCCACAGTCCCCCGCCCTGCTACGGGAGACTTCAGTTCCCTTCTCCACTGCCGGATGACATCCCTTCGGGCCACTTCCAAGGCTCTGCCCAGTCCCCTTACAGAGACTTGCTCGCCGTCGGCCCGCGCCGCAACACACAGCTGGTAGACTTCCGCCAGGGCCTTAGCCACAAATGGCCAAGGCGGGTCGCCCGCCAGCAATGTTGCCGCGGTCCACGAAACCGTACGGTAGCCCCTGATAGCTCTCACCGCCATGGCCATTTGCGGACGTCGCAGAAGGGCCCTGTTGCGGGCGGTGAGGGAGTCCGCCCATATAGGGGCACCATACAGTGCCATGGACCGTATGACTCCGGTGTATAATCGCCGGCAAGACGACCCGGGACTGCCAGTGTTTGGCAGAAGCCTACCTAGCGCCGCGGCGGACTTGAGTCTAGGAACGAGCCGGGCAAAGTGTGGCCCGACATTCCACCTGGAATCAAGGTGCAGACCCAGATATTTCATCTGGGCCCGCACCGGCACGGCAGCCCCAGACACGCTGATGTGTGCTCCTCAGGGGGGACCTCGACCTGGGCCATGAAATAGGAGGGCCTCGGTTTTCTCCACCGAGACCCCTGATCAGACCCAGCATACCAATCCGGCCCACGACGAGTGCAACCCCCTCCCTTGCCAATCGGGCAGCCCTCAGATAGTCGGGCCTCCTCATCGTGACGAGGGTATCATCCGCATAGCAGATGACCCCCATCCCGAACAGAAGCCGACCCCGTAGGAGCCAGTCGAATCCGACGTTCCACAGGATTGGGCCGAGGACCGATCCCTGTGGGACGCCGCACTCCACCCGATGACGATGAATGCGCCCGTCACCCCCCTCCCAGAGCACGTACCTACCCTCGAGATACGCTTCCAACAGCCTCCGAAGATACGGAGGCACTCCATGATACCGGAGCGCCTCCTTCAGCGTCTCATGCGGGAGGCTGTTGAAGGCGTTCTTTATGTCCAGCGAAACTGCCAGGAGGACTTCCTTGTTGACCACCGCATCGGTGGCCAAGGACTTCAGAGCGACCAGCGCGTCTATGGTTGACCGACCACCCCTGAACCCGTATTGACTCTCTGACAGTCCCCGCCCGACTTCCTCGAGGTGCTGGATGAGACGGCCCTTTTTTTTTTATTTTTTTTTATTGGTGGGCTATGGATGCGTCTCGCCCCGACGAATCGGTCCAAGGTGACGGAAAGGCAGCGCGTGACCCCATAGACCCACCGTAAAACCTTCTCTCTTCGCCGTGCGAGCAGACCACCGGTACTCGATTTTAACTTCGGTGGCCCGCCCGGCGGTTTACCCTCGCGGGTTCCTCTCGTCGACGCCTCGACAGATTTCGCCGTCGGGGCGTCGCCCTCACGCGGTGGCCTCACGTCGGGTGACCGGACGATTCCCCGGTCCGATCACCCGAGGCCTCGGTTAGGGCGGCATCAGGCGCAGGTATTCGCGCCTGCGCCGCCCCGACCGCTGACGGCGGCCCGGGTCGCGGGAATCCTCCCGGACTCGTTCCGCCGCCTCCTTCTGCGAGATGACAGCCTCGCAGAAGGCGGCGACCGCGTCCCAGTTCCTGACGCTGTCGACCATCGCCCTCGCGACAGCCGGCAGCGTCAGGTCTGGATGAGACGGCCCTTGAGTACCTTCTCGAGCAATTTGGCCGTCTCGTCCAACAGCACCAGCGGTCTGTATGCGGAAGGGGAGTCGACTGGGCGACCCTCCTTCCGCAGCAAGCACAACCTGCCGCATCTCCATTGCTCCGGGAACTGTCCGGATCTCAAGCACGCGTTGAACAGTTCCCGAAGTTCACTCTTGGGGTATTCTGCGGCGACGCCGAGTATAAGCCCCGGGACGCCGTCCGGACCAGGTGATTTTCTCTTCCCGGGGAGTCAGAAGAGGGCCACTTCCATTTCTCGGTCAGTGATGAGTGGGATTGAAGTCTCCACCTCTACAACTGACCAAGAAGTCATTTGGGGGCACGTTCCATGTCTCACAGAATGCGGGAACAGTTCCCCCCACTAGCCCCGACAGGAAACCCGGATCCATCGTTTCTATGATGGGGGCGCCACCGGCGCGGAGTTTGTTCCGCACCCGTTGGTATGGGCGCCCCCACGGATCCCCGTCGAGGCCCGTAAGGAGTTCCTCACGGGCCCTCTCCTTCGCCTGGCTGATGGCCAGCTGCAGAGTTTCCTTCCTTCTTGTATATTCTGTCCGCAGCTGACCCTCAAGGATATCGTCCCGGTTAGTCCGCTGGCGGCATCTAACGTAAGCACGCCGCGCCCGATTGGCAGCCACCCGGAGAATAGCGATCTCGGACGACCACCAGTACACCTGACGACGCGGCGGCCTTCGCTGTGCCCTCGGCATCGCCGCATCACATACTGCCTCAAGGGTACTTCTCATTTGGCCTGCGAGCCCCTCCACATCTGTGAGTAGCTGTCCTGTTCTACCCCAGCGCTGAATTATGGCAGACTCCCGGGCCAATTCCAGGTCGAGTTGACCAATGGCCCATTTTGGGAATCCACCTCTTCTGCTGCACTGGGGCTCTGGTGGTCCCCGAGGGGCAGAGATCTCGAACTGCACGTAGCGGTGATCCGAGAGTGTCTCCACTCCTTCCTCCACTCTCTAGTCCTCGCGAGCGACAGCGGGGCTGGCGAATGATAGGTCCACCACGGATCCACCCTGATGCCGCACGCAAGTTTGGACCGTTCCTCTATTAAGGAGGGACAGACCGGTGAGCAGAGACCACCGCTCAACGGCCGCACCTTTAATGTTTGTGGCAGGGTTCCCCCATATGCGAGACTTCGCGTTAAAGTCGCCGAGGACCACAATTTTCCTCGGCGACTGGCGACGAACAGCGGCACTAACGGAGTCTAAAAATAGCTCAAACTCCGCTAGACTTTGATTAGGTGAGAAATAAACCCCAATAATTGTGAAGTCCCGCCATCCCACCACAACATAACCGTTGCCCCTCTCTAGTGGAGAGAGGTAAGGGCCGACACATCCTCTGGATAGGACAGCTACATCTTCCTTAAGATCCCCACCCAACTGGGTGAGTGGGGGACAAAATATGGCTCGCAGGCCACAGCTAAGTCCGTATCCCATTCCGCCATGGACTGCAACAGAAGGTCCTGTGCCCCGGCGGAGTGGTTTAAATTCGCCTGGAGGAAACGTACTCTGTCTCCCATTAGGTAGACATTTCGGCTCCTTCCTGGGCTCTGCAGCTACTTGCTACTGTATTGGCCCGATGACTTTTTTGAGTACTCGACTCCTAAGCTCCCGTTCAAAGTCCACCTCCTTGGCCTCGGCGTCTTTCGCCTTGAGCTTCACTCGAGCCCTCGCTAGCCCCGTACCATGGCCTCTAGTTACGGGTTTGCCGCGGCGGACTGTCCCGATTTTAGGGCTTGGTTCTGCCTCATGGTCCGAAGGAACCACGGATGGCTTTTTAAAAAAAGTGAACCCATCCCACTCCACGAAGACCCCACATCCGAGTCGGCCTCAGATTCGTCGTCACCCATCAATGAAGGATGTTATAAAACTATTATTTATGAACCTAATTATAAAACCTAATTACAAAACTATTTATAAATAAAAAGTACCTACAATAACAAAAACGAACGACAAACAAGAACGAAATGCAACAATAATTGTATCTACCTACAACGAACAATAATAATTTATACCAGAGTATATACACAACACGAAATAACCTAGACAGTGCATAAATTAACCTCCTATATGCAATCCCCCGATAAAAACCTGACACAACAAACAAATAAAAACGACCCGCCAAGACAATTCGACGACAAGAGCGCCTAACGAACAATGCCGATATCGCCTCCAATGTATACGTCCGACCGGTGCGAATGCCTGTCGGCGTATCTCATCACGAGTTAACTACTAGAGTAACCATCACTCCCCTCAAACACTTTGGAGGGAAGGGAGTGAACCGCTCAACGTATTATAAGAAGTTCACCATTTTTGTTTCAGTCACTAATGTACAATCGTATTTATGAATAAAAATTTATATCATGCACATTACAGAAACGATAAAGTCTAAATTACCTCGTTTCTATTCAGAATAACGAGTTGCAAAGGTAGTTAATTATTAAACAATATTTTATTCTTAAGTCTTCCAGGCTTAGGTACAGACAAAAGTAAAGAAGGGCTTCCCTCACTTAATCTTAAAATAGGGTTATTGTTTGGTAGGTAGGTAGAAAGTACGTACACTTATAATGGAAGTCCATTGTTGTTAGCAGGGCTTCCTAAATTGAATTTATGTATACATCATATGTCTAGACACGAATACAACACGTTTTTTTTTTGCTAGTGGTGGCAAACGAGTAAGCAGCATACTTGATGGTAAATGTCACTATCATCCATGAACCTTTGCAATACCGAGGGTACATCTGGGCCGCTGTCCTACCAATATAAACCCCAAACTCCCGCTCACCGAACGAAGCGCAATAGCACATTGCCATTACTCAGACGTCGATCTTCTGCAAGAGTGTGGTACTACCCCGGACGGACTGGCCCGCGGCTGCGGACAGAGAACTGTCAACAGTGTCGTCCTACCACATTCAGAGTTTCTCACGTCACGTTTCTCCTGTAATTTTATTAGACTATAACAAATATTAAGAAAAAAAAAACATTCAGAACATATATATTAATCATCCATACTAGAATGCTAGATTTTAGAAACAAATCAAGATATCAATAATATAATAAAATAAGGCTCAGCTAGGCTATATATATATAGCCAAGACCTATGATTTTGAGAGTTTCATAAATCTAGTACATTTAAGCGATTGTTGTTGGTCATCATCTATCTCCTACTCTTATCCCAATTACTTGGGGTCGATACAATATGTACGTTTCTTTACTAGTACATATTGTAGAAGTTATTGGCAATAGTTTTATGACCGGCCGCCTGCCAGACGCCAACCCTCCTTGAGAATGTAATTATTGTCCAAACGGCATCAGATGGAGTTGGACAAGGTCGTTCATAAGAAGGCTCTTAGTCGTCCTTTACGACATCCACATCATCACTGTCCTTTTTTTAAGTATTTAATATTTAATTAATTTCATTGAAACACGATATTTTACTATAATAAGTAATAATTTTAAAGTATTTTTTTCATTTTACTGTTTCTTCTCATAATATCTACGTCTAGTGATGGACGCAAATTGCCTTTAATTTGTTGACCAGGTTAATTGGATAGTTTGTTATAAGATGTTTACTTATACAAGGTAGTTATTAGATTGTGGCCATTAGTCGACATGTCGGAAAGAAAGTATTTAATGAAACGCTGGTGATAATTTTCCGTGTGATGACGGAGTAAGAATATAATTCACCACCTCAAATCTTACCCGTGGGTGATGGTACGAGACGACTAAGGGATATAAAACGCATATAACATCTATGCAAGAGAAGGAAAACTCGAAAAAAAAACCCTATACCAACACGTCTGACCAGCGTGGTATAGTAGGTCAATATCCCTCCCATTATGGAGGAGGCTCGAGCCCAACAGTGGGACATATATGGGCTGAGATGATGATGATGAGATGAATGTAACGCATTGTGTATTACATGGAAACTTTATAAACATTACACATAAATTTTCATAAAACGAATTTTATAGAAACGAATATTTTTACCATAGATTTTTTTTCATATTTTAAAATAAAAATGCAGTATTATTATACTACCTTTATAACAAATATAGCGTTTAAGTCGTTAAGACTTGGCGAATATTGCAGAGCCCGCAATCTCGCCATCCGCGTTAGATTATATTAACATTGAAGAATTCACTGTTTTCTTGCATAATATAGTACACAGCTTGTGAATAAAAATGAAACTTAGCTCTTTTTATGCTGCAATATATTTAAAACGGAATATTACGCAAACAACACAACAATACATAGGACTATAGTTAAAAGTTATTCTAAGCCGATTAATACAATCGAATATTAGGGCTTTTAACTGGTTACTTTTACAGTTGCGCGCACTTAGTAGGCAGATGTGTAAAATATCGTTAATATTTAGTTATGCAGCTTCTTAGAATTACTAAAGAGTAGCCCATTACTGTTTGCTGAGACAGATTCTAAATCTTGTGTTTGTTAAGTGTTTATTTACGGCAAAATGTAGAAATTTAGGCTTTCTGTGTAGAGACAAAGTAAGAATACAATTTACTACTCTTTTTAATGCCCGTGAGTGTCGTAAAAACGATTAAGAGTTAATCTCTTATATAATAACATCTATGAAAGTGAAGGAAAATACAATATAAAACCCCATACCCACTTGTCTGATCAGCGTAGTATAGTAGATCAAGTTCCTTTCTATTGCGGAGGAGACCTGAGCTCGGCTGTTGGTTGTATACGAGCTGAGGTGATGGTGCAAACTTGGAAAGCAATATTTGGTCAATTCAGGTCCTCATAATTGACAGACGTGCGCTTCTGTCATTGTAATAAATAGCCGACTTCAGTTCTTTTTGTTGAACAAATTTCTTATTAATAATTCTTTTATGGTTGAATTTAATCATCTTAACTGGGTCAAAAATATTAGTGAATTTTGTAATTTCACCATTCATTTTTCTTTACTTTTCATTTTTATAAAACGTCCCTTTTGGCTTGATAAAATGGCAACCCTAGACGCGGTATACCTAATGTGACCAGACGTCCCGTTTTGAACGGGACTGTCCCTTTTTATAATAATAAGTCCCGGTGTCCCTGAAATGAAATCTGGGATGCAAAATTGTCTCGTTTTCGGAAGTCACGCAAAAAATTGAAAATTCTAGCTGGCCGGCCATACGCGAACGGTGTACGAGAGCGTCGTCGTTCGACGCGAAGATAGGTGATAGTGTCCGAGTACTCGCGCTTTGATGACTATTTGTTTGAAAGATTTTCGTTCTCTCATTTCGCCCTATTTGTTTTGTTAACAATAAGAGTATTTTCTATGAGGGACATATTGTGAACATACGAGAAAACCCAGTTACACATATTAGTTCTCAAGGCCATTTTGATAATTAAGGTGAATATAAAAAAAAAAAACCTATTAAGAATTTCATTCTTACTTAAAATCTTCACTAGCTATTTTAAAGCGAATTTGTTCCTCTGATAAAAATAAGTCATCATCATCATCATCTTGCTCTTATCCCAATTATTTGGGGTCGACGCAATATGTCATCTTCCTCCATACAGTCCTATCAGACGTCATCTCTGCAGTCACTCCCTGTCTATCCATGTCATACCTCACGCAGTCCATCCATCTTTTCTTTGGTCTTCCTTTACCCCTAAAGCCTTCAACATTCATATTTAAAACTTTCCTCACAAAATTACTTTCATCCCGTCTCATCACATGTCCATACTATGTTAACCTTTCACTCTTTAACTTTTCCGTCACTAACGCTACTTTCAAAATAAATATAAGTACAACTAAAAATTTTGGGTATATTTGTAAAATGTCCCGTTTGAAGTCAAAGAAAAAATGGTCACGTTAGGTATACCACTTTTGTGATAATAATCAGGCGAAATTGAATTTCTCGGCATATTGTATTACTTAAGTTGATATTAAAAACACCACGGTCCAAAGATTTACAAAAAATAATTATAATAATCCTATCAAATCCTCAGGTAAATATACTATAATGAAAATTCTGAATAATTTTATACATTTTATATATCAACACATTTTGTACGAGTTAATAATTATGTAGGTATGTGAATACACGCAAGCGAGTTAAGTGGTTTTAATGGATTACATAGAAAATGAGGTGTTAATTAATCGGATTGCTTCAGATTGATTTCGTGATTATGTACCTCGTTGAACTTTGATAGATATTTCAGAGTTAAAATCACAATAACCATTTTCATAAGTGGTAGGACCACGCTGTTGACAGTTCTCTGTCTACAGCCGCGGGCCGGGCCATCCAAGGTTGTACCACATTCTCGCAGAAGATCGACGTCTGAGTAATGGCAATGTGCTATTGCACTTCGTTCGGTGAGTGAAACAGCCGGTGGCCCATCTGGGTGGGTTTGGGTATTATAATGTAAGGCAGTGGCCTAGTTACACCCTTGGTATAGCAAAGGTCCATGGGCAGCAGTGCCACTTACCATCAGGTGTGCTGCTTGCTCGTTTGCCACCATAAGCAATAAAAAAGAAAAACATATGTATATTTATGACAATTAGTCCATTTAGGTACGTACTTTCCATGTGGTGAATGATGTAAAAATATATTTTTTATTTAATATTCGAAACAAAATGACTACACATTTGCCTGTTGCGTAATTAGTAAACTGGTAAAAACATAATTTAATTAAAACAGTTAATATCGTATTGTAAAGCATTCCCGAAGGATTTAAATCATTAAGCCGGCATTGAATAAGCGACTGGTTATAAGAAATATAAATAATTATCACATTAGTAAAACATGTGAAGGTAAATTCTTAGGGTAGTTAAGTTTAAGAAAGAAATCAAAGACATAGACAGTAGGCTTTCCGCTGAAGACAAATTGGACCAATTTGAGTTTTTTACAAAACGAAATCGTTCATAAGATTCCACACAAAGTAATTACATAAGTTTCGCAATCTCTTAACTTAGTCCGATAGGTCCTCGGTGATCGTCGATAACAGTCTGAATAAAAGTACGGATGAGAGGTCTAAAAGTATTTCAAAGAATCGAGAGCGTAGATATCTTACAGATTAATAGTAGTAAAGACAGTTTAAGCTGACGCTGAAATCGGAATTATATATTTATCTACACATTGTATGAAATCGGAGAAAAGAATCAATAAAAAAGCTTTCCTTTTATTTGTTTTTATAAAGAAAACACTCTGTACTAAGGACATGATCCTTGTATCGCGGGGGACTTTACAAAAATATAATTAATTGACACAATATATAATTAGTAGATTTAGTAGTAGTGGTAGGGCCAAACCGTTGACGGTTTTCTATCTACAGCTACGAGTCGGTACGTACAAGCTAGTACCACACTCAGAGACACACCCACACACACACATAAAAAGCAGAAAATCGACGTATGAGCAGTGGAAATGTGTTATTGTGTTTCGTTTGGTGTGTGAGAGAGAAACTTAATAAAAAAGGTTAAACATCAATTACTAATAACATCAATCCACACCCACACAAGTGAAGTTGGCACAGCTAGTAATTGAAAAATGTGCTTGTGGACCATAAAGTGCAGGAACAACGTAAAATATTAGTACTTCATAGCACATATATATTATAGTAGATATAGGTGTATTAAGTATAAATGCTGCATGTAAATGATAAAAAAAAAATGACATATCGGTCACAGTGAGTTTAGAACGACTGATTGTATGGCAGAATACAACATATTTGACCATCTCGAACAATTGGGATGAGAGCAAAAGGCATGAAGAAAATGATTTTTCACTTCTTTTTCAAATAGAATATTTTCTATATAATTCTCGCCGCTTTATTGTATGCAGGAACTGGAGTGACATTCCTTCGATATGGGTTACTTTTCTAACGCCCGAAGCTAATTTTTCACTTTAGATTTGTGCGATTTTTATGTTTGCATATTTTATACATTGATTTTCATAATCATTCGCTAAACAAATGTGTATACGTAGGATTTATTATACAAATACGATTTTTTAGGTTAGAAATTTTAGTGTCTAATCATCTTAATAAGATGCCAGAGTTTAATAACTTGAATCATCATGGTCATGAGAACGTTAGGTCTTTTTAAATATAGGTTTTATTGATTTGCCAATTATCATTTTCGTGACCACTCGGATACGAAGATAAGTTTCATTCTTCTATTGAACTGCCATGGTTTGTTCACACCTCCAGACTGAATCTGTCAATGAGGTTACAAAGGAATTCTTTGTATTAACGCTGTAACTGAGATTAACGCGTAAAAACCTCGATAAATCGAAAGCTTGATTTTTTTCGTGTTAACCTCTTTATTGAGAAAGTTTAAATAAATTATTCATGAATCAGTCTATAGATATTGACTGTTGGATATAGCAGAAAAGAGGATAAAAACATAATCGCCACGCTTGATAATAATATTAGATGATGCCAATAAAAATGTAATGTTTTCGGCCCAATCGATTACTTGCTTTATTTTTCGTGTATGTAACAGATGAATAATAAGGAATCTAAGTAAATAACATCAACACAATGAAATTTCGAAATAAATTCCTATGCTAACGAGTATGGCCCGTGTTATACACACGGCCAGTTTCTTTGGAATTAGGCCAATTTTCTTTGGAAGAAACCCTAGAAGGATCCCTATGCCTAGCAACGGTCACCAATCTCGATAGATTGGTTGTCAAGAAACACATATTCTTACCACGTTCTTATTTATAAGAACAAATGAGGCAATAACTAAAATATTTTTTACATTTAGCGCATATAAAATCGCAGTCATGGCTAGTTCCGGTTCACTCATAAAGCATTGTTATAATATTATACGAGTACTAATTTAGGGAAACTTATCTTTAATTCTGACAGGAGTCGGCAAACAAACAGAAAAGGGTCTCCAAATGTGAAAACAACCCAAGCGCCTTTCAAGGTCACAAGTTTCCTTCGTTCAAATACCTTATCCTTATCTAATAAAGCTTGTAATTACGCGGTTAAATGTTATTATAAATTTTAATTTGCTTTATTACTGACTAGCTAATCCGACTGACGTTATTATAATGAAATTTCAATAAACTAGTTCATTATATTATAATTATGTAGAAGTTTTCAAATATAAAGTTTTAGAGCTGTATTTTTGTGGAGAATTTTATGATAATTAATAGTGCTAAAATTGTTGTAAATTATTCTTTAAAATCTATTTAATAGTTAAGAATATATTCGCATAAAGATTTCAATTTCAATTTATTTATTTATTTCTCTTTTACGGTTACAATACATGTTACAAGTATTTTTATCTTATTTTAGGTAGCCTTTAGAAGAACTGGTGTCTGTAGTAGGTACAAGATCTGTATGACAGATCACCAGGGACTGTAGGATTATAGAATATAGTTAATTCATTACTATACATTTCCTATAAATAACGTGATAATCTTTCTAACGCGTCTATCTTTTATTCAGGGTAAGTTAGAAAATTGAAAGATTTTTTTTTAGTTTATGCGTGATGCTCATATGCATACAGAAAATAGACCCACAAAGTTTTAAAAATCTTTGATTTTGGCATCATTACTAACAAATCAATAATTGTTCTATCTATCTATACATATAATAAAAATATAACGGGTCGCTGTCTGTACATGGAAGATATATAAAAAAAAATATTACTGGGACCTTTATCAACACTAATAGAACCCAAAACAATAATTTTTAAAATTTTTGTCTGTTTATCTGTTTGTCTGTGTGTTTGTGCACGCTAATCTCAGAAACGGCTTATCCGATTTAGACGCGGTTTTCACTAATATATTGTGGTAAGCTTCACTTAACATTTAGGATTTATTTTATGTCAATTGGTTTATAAAAAAAAAAGTTATGTCAATTTAAAAAATATTCGGCGAAAAAAATCTTTATCGATTTTTTTCAAATTACGTACAAATTATCTTCAGTAAAAATAAATATACACGTGTTTCAGCATTTGTCGATTTTCACCCTCTGGGGGTGTAAATTAGGCCTGCCAAGCGGGTTGGACGACTCATTAAATAGTGCCAAGCCGATATTATTGAAGCTGACAACTTGAAATGTTGACAGTGGTTTCTTTATATTACTTAGAGATTCACTAAGAAAGGATTTTACGAAATTATACCCCTAAGGGGGTGTAGCAAAGCGGCAGAGTGTATACGGGGAGAAAATTTCATTATCGATTCTTTTTAAATCACGTACAAATATTCTTCGGTAAAAATAAATGAACACGTGTTTCTCTCTCCCTCTCCATCAACCCCGCACCGGTGCCGTTGTGGCGACCAGTACCAGCCTGAGAGCTCACACGATACACATAGTAGACGGCAATAGGTTCTTGCCTAAGGTTTTAAGATACAGGTTAAGTTTAGCTTCAAAAATGTTCACTCTATAACTCAAATAATAAATCATATCTAACAAGGTCGCAACTTTGCTGGTGAAACAAAACAGTCAAATAAAGGGTGGCGATAATTATATTTTTATCTCATGGTCATACCGCAAATAGTATATTAGTGGCAATATAATTTGTAGAATGAATAGAACTTTGAACTACCTTTTTCTTTAGTGACCGGCTATGGTATATAGACACACGCGCGCCGTACACGTACATCTACGTTGTGCGGGCGGGCCACCGCAACCGGGTATTATCTCGAGTCGAAGCCCTCATGCAGTGAACCTAAATACAGGTACTCACGCTTGCGCCGCCCAAAGCACCGACGGTAGAGCGTGTCAACGTATAGTATTTTCTCTCGGACCCACCCTATTGCCTAATTCCGTTAGACAACTAACTCGCAGAATCAACACCTCAACACATCCCAGTTTTTGACGCTGTTGATTATTATCCTAGCGACAAACCTTTAACACCTTGCATTGCTTTTTCTTAATTACTGAAATTTAGCATTTAATATGCTTAATTATTTATAAAACCCGATTACGAAGCGAAAAATGATGTCACAAGCGGGATTCGAACCCGCGCCTATTGGGATTCCGGCCCAATCGTGCTGCCACTAGACCACTGTTGGGAGGTTTGCTTTTTCTATTTAACTCTGTCAGAGATGACTTCTGCGTGGACGAAGTCGCGGGCAAAAGCTAGTACATATAATAAAAATGTAACGGATCGCTGTCTGTACATGGAAGATACATGAGAAAAAATCTTACTGGGACCTTTATCAACACTAATAGAACCCAAAACAATGATTTTTAAAATTTTTGTCTGTTTATCTGTTTGTCTGTGTGTTTGTGCATGCTAATCTCAGAAACGGCTTATCCGATTTAGACGCAGTTTTCACTAATATATTGTGATAAGCTTCACTTAACATTTAGGCTTTATTTTATGTCAATTAGTTTATAAATAAAAAAGTTATGGCAATTTAAAGAATGTTCGGAGAAAAAAATCTTTATCGATTCTTTTCAAATTACGTACAAATATTCTCCAGTAAAAATAAATAAACACGTATTTCAGCATTTATTGTTTTTCAACCTCTGGGGGTGTAAATTAGGCCTGCAAAGCGGGTTGGACGACTCATTAAATCATTAGCGCCAAGCCGATATTATTGAAGCTGGCAACTTGAAATGTTGACAGTGGTTTCTTTATATGACTGTTATCGCCCGTAAAACGGAACGCAGCAAATACCAGCACTGGCAACACTAAGAGTGGGGCGATGTTGTGGACCGTCAGACACGCTTATAAAAACAGCTGCTGAGGGTACCTTCGCCCATTCGGAAGAAAATTAAGCAAGCAGGAAACAATAGTCAAGAGCCGTGTAGTGTACTTATACTCTCTAAGTACTAGTTGATAGTCAAGTGATTGGAACTATAGGAAAATCAGTGAATAGTTAGAATGTTTGTTAGACTATAATTAATATATACGTTGTGTCTTTACTCGTGTTTGATTTACATCAGAAGTGGTATACAAGAATCGAAATGGCGCTCAAAAGAAAAAGACGAAGTAGAAGAACATCTTCATCATCTAGCTCCAGTACCAGCTCTCAATCAAGCACGGATAATGATACACCCAGGAGGAAAACACGAATGCGTCGCGAGTCGCCAACCGTGAGTCATAATGCCTTATCCTCTGTAGTGCCTGAATTTGACCCTCTTTTTGACGATATACAAATGTGGGTTAATGTAGTAGAAGCGAATGCACGTGCTTTTCGTTGGTCTGATCGTGTAGTTAAATTTCAAGCATTACAAAAATTGCATAATACTGCTAAATCGTGGTATGACGCTCTTTAAAAAAATTGCACTATGTGGACGTCATGGCGATGGAAAGATTGGCGTGGTGTTTTACTCGATACATTTCAAATTAAACGGAACATGTATGTTTTATTAAAAGAATTGATGCAAATGAAACCTAGTGAGGGACAATCGTTGTATGAATTTTATTTTATACAAAAGAGTAAAATTGATAAAATGCAATTGTCTTTCGCTGAACGAGATATAATTTCCATAATTGTAGGTTCTATTGGTGACAATAATATTAGTACAGCAGCAGAGGCGGGTAGTTTTCGAACATGTGGTGAGTTGGCATCATTTCTACATAGTAAAATATATTCGGTTAATAACAGCAAGATGGTAACGAAAACAAGTTCGTTAAAATCGGGTTCAATACGTACGTTAGGCGGCCGAACTATGGAGCGAAAGGTAGATAATCAGTTAGAGCAAATATTTAATAGTAGTGATCGAAATGTGGTGTGTTTCCGATGTGGTGAACCTGGTCATAAAAAATATTATAGTAGTTTAAAATATGATGTAATAAGTAACTTTTGTAATAGACTCGGCCATTTAGAAGAAGCTTGTAGGTCAAAATTAAAAACAAAGGTAGAAAAATACATTGAAGTTAAATTACTTAGCGAATCTGACGTTAAAAGCAAGTTTTACAAGGAGGTATACGTCAATCAATTTAAAACTCAAGCTTTTATTGATATGGGTAGCGATTGCTCTATGATAACTAATCATCTTAAAAATAAAATTGGTTTAACGTCTACCCGCTTAGATAACCCAATTAATCTCACAGGTTTTACAGCGTGTTCTATTATTACTGTAAATGAAAGCGTGACCGTAACCTTAAAAATTGACAATGTTCAATTAACTATTAATTTATATATAGTTAATTATTTAACAGGTTGCAATTTATTAATAGGTAGAAATTTTACGGAAAACGAAAATATGATGTATACTCGAGTAGGAAAGAAACTATCTTTTTCACCAGTGACTGCTCAACAAAAATCGCTGATAGCTGCAATACCGTCTCAAATAGAATATACAGAGTATGATGCTATCACTAAGCGCTTATTATATAAATATCCACTCTGCATATCTCGGGATTTAGGCACGCTAGGAAAAGCGTCTAACATTGAACTTAATATAGAATTAACAACAGCAAAACCTTGTAGAATTTGATAAAATTATATGTTTTATGGATGATTTATTAATTGCTACAGTAGAGGAGAATATCGAGCTGTTAGAAGCAGTTCTAGGTAAATTACAAAAATATGGCTTAACAATTAATTTAGAAAAGTGTAATTTTTTTAAAAAAGACGTTAGGTTCTTAGGCTATGAAATATCTTGTGACGGCGTTCGTCCGGGTAGTCAAAAATTAGCGGCGATCGAAAATTACCCTGCACCTAAAAATGTACACCAAGTTAGACACAGTTTCTAGGATTAATCAATTATTTTAGGAAATTCATTAGAAATTGTGCAGTGTTATGTAAACCATTAACGAGTCTCTTAAAAAAAAATTCACTCTGGTGTTGGCAAGAAGAACACACAAATGCATTTCTTAGTTTAAAGTCTGTATTGACGAGTGACGCCTTGTTAGCTATATTCGATCCTAAATTACCATTCATTTTGTATACAGACGTTAGTCGAGAAGGTTTAGGTTGTATATTAACCCAAGTTACCGATACAGGTGAAAAGTCCATTCATTTCTATAGTAGACAAATGAGTACGGATGAAAAACGTTTCCATTCGTTTGAGCTGGAATTTTTGGCTATAGTAGTAGCGCTAAAGAGCTTTAGGCATTATTTATTGGGTAATACATTTAAAATTATAACTGATTGCAATGCGGTGAGATATACAATTAATAAACAAGAAATAAACTCTCGGATATGTAGATGGGTTTTACAAGCCCAAGAGTTTTCATTTGAAATATTACATAGGCCAGGCACTCAAATGCAGCATGTAGATGCCTTAAGTAGGAACCCAGAACCGAGCTGTATAGCTACTGACACAGATGTAATGTCTATAACAGAAGCTGACTGGCTATTATCGGTTCAATTGCAAGACATTAATATTTGTGCTATAAGAGACGTAGTATTGTCAGGAGAGGCCGATACAAATAAACATATTTTTAATAATTATGAAGTATTGGGGAACAAAGTCTATCGACGAACAGAATATGGTCGTAGATGGGTATTACCTAAACATTGTATATGGCAAGTTATAAAGGCAAACCATGATGATATAGGTCACTTTGCGGTTGATAAGACAGTAGAACGAATTAAATCTATGTACTGGTTTCCTAAACTTAAGAGAACGGTTTCAAAATATATCAATAATTGTCTCAGTTGCATCTATTCGAAAAACATACATGGTAAAAAGCCGGGTAAATTATTTCCTATACCTAAATACGCGCGGCCTTTTCATACGCTGCATATTGACCATATGGGACCATATGTGAAAACTACTGCGAAAAATACCTATTTATTGGTGATTGTAGATTCCTTTTCTAAATTTGTATTTATATCACCGGTGCATAATACTAGAAGTAACGCCGTATTGACAGAATTAAACAAAATTTTTAAAGTCTTTGGCAATCCGAAGAGGCTTATATGTGGTGCTGGGAGTGCATTCACATCTAAGGTATTCACAGGCTACTGCAAGGATAGGGGCATAAGACACCATGTAATAGCGACAGCAATGCCACGTGCAAACGGGCAGGTAGAGCGATACAACAGAACTATTCTTGAGGCTCTTCGTAGCATGGGTGCTAACACCAACAACAATAAATGGGATGAACATATTACTAATATTCAGCAAGGTATTAACAGCACAATTAATAAAACTACTGCTGCAATCCCGAGTGAAATCTTTTTTGGATACCGTTTACGTACTGATTCTGATAAGATCGACATAAACCATGAAGAACCGACCGTTTGGGTCGATGTCACTCAGTTGCGACAAATAGTTGATAGTAATATACAAGTAAATGCTGAAAAGCAAAAACAAGCATTTGACTCCAAAAGAAAAGAAGCATTTAAATACAATATAGGTGATTTAGTCGTAATCAAAATTCCTAGTCAATCTAATGATGGCCAAAGCACCAAATTGCTTCCCATATTCAAGGGTCCCTTTCAGGTGATCGAAATATTAGGTCATGATAGATATAAAGTTGCAGATATGAGAGGTGCAGAACGGACGACCAGAAGATACGAAGGAATCACCTGTGTAGAGAACATGAAGTCATGGTTGAAAATAGGCAAGCTTAAATAACATCGATCTCACCGGATGTTGTCCGCAGTATGAAATGTTTTCTTTAATATATATTATGTTCTCGTTAATCCCTCTAATGCTCTTGTTTCGGATAATTGAACTGTGAGTGGTTATCTCGTCAGACAATGTATCGAAGAGATAATTGTTTTAATGTTGTCAGTTTGTGTTGAAATGCAACTAGGGTTGGCCAAAGGCATCGCCTACTAGAGGAAAAACAAACTGTGATCACATTGATGGAGTAACTATCTATGCTTGTTCAGTTTCCGATTGTTTTATTTGTATACATTATTGAAGGTAGCCGATGGAATGGCTGGATGTTATCCTCGGTATGAAATGTTTTCTTTAATTATTATGTTTTCTTTTATTCACGTCTAATGCTCTTGCTTCGGACAATTGGACTATGGGTGGTTATCTCGTCAGACAATGTATCGAAGAGATAATTGTTTTAATGTTGTCAGTTTGTGTTGAAGTGCAACTAGGGTTGGCCAAAGGCATCGCCTAGAGGAAACACAAACTGTGATCACATTGATGAGTAACTATCTATGCTTGTTCAATTGGCGAATGTCGTGCTTGTAGCCGATAAAGTGAATAACTCAAGGGGCTGTTTGCATCTTTGGTCGATTCCCATGATGACACGAATAGTTTAGCAAGATAATGGCCTTAGACAACGCGTGTCCTTAGCACTTGTTCATGAGTTGCAGTATAATATAATTTTGTATGTTAATTGTCCTCAGCAACCGCATCAGACTAATACGCTATCCAGGGACGGATGCGTACTCAGGACGGCCGGATGTTATCGCCCGTAAAACGGAACGCAGCAAATACCAGCACTGGCAACACTAAGAGTGGGGCGATGTTGTGGACCGTCAGACACGCCTATAAAAACAGCTGCTGAGGGTACCTTCGCCTATTCGGAAGTAAATTAAGCAAGCAGGAAACAATAGTCAAGAGCCGTGTACTTATCTCTCTTACTGCCGTGTACTTCACTCTCTAAGTACTAGTTGATAGTCAAGTGATTGGAACTATAGGAAAATCAGTGAATAGTTAGAATGTTTGTTAGACTATAATTAATATATACGTTGTGACTTTACTCGTGTTTGATTTACATGACGTAGAGATTTACTAAGAAAGGATTTTACGAAATTATACCCCTAAGGGGATGGAGCAGAGTGGCAAAGTTTGTATGGGGAGAAAAAAATCTTTATTGATTCTTTTAAAATTATGAGTCGAATCAAATATTCTAGGGTAATCGCCGGCATTTGTCAATTTTCACCCTCTGGTTGTGTAAATTAGGCCTGTGAAAGGGGTTGATCGACTCATTACCGCCAAGCCGAAACTATTAAAGCTAGAAACATTAAATTTTGAAGCACGTTTTTATTTATGACATAGAGATTCGATATGAAAAGATTTTATGAATTCTGGCCCTAAGGGGGTGTAACAAAGCAGTAAAGTGTTCTTCGGTAAAAATAAATAAACGCGTGTTTCTCTCCCCTCTCCATCAACCCCGCACCAGTGCCGTCGTGGCAATCGGTACCGGCGTGAGAGCTCACACGATACACATAGTAGGCGGCACTAGGTTCTTGCCTAATGGTTTAAGATACAGGTTAAGTTTAGCTTCAAAAATGTTCACTCTATAACTCAAATAATAAATCATATCTAACGAGGTCGCAACTCTGCTGGTGAAACAAAACAGTCAAATAAATGGTGGTGATAATTATATTTTTATCCCATGGTCTTACCGTAAATAGTATATTAATGGCAATATAATTTGTAGAACGAATAGATCTTTGATCCACCTTTTTCTTTAGTGACCGGCTATGGTATATAGACAAACGCGCGCCGCACACGTACATCTACGTTGTGCGGGCGGGCCACCACAACCGGGTATCATCTCGAGTCGAATCCCTCATGCAGTGAACCTCAATACAGATACTTACGCTTGCGCCGCCCAAAGCACCGACGATAGAGCGTGTCAACCTAGAGTTTATTTCTCTCGGACCCACCCTATTGCCTAATTCCGTTAGACAACTAACTCGCAGAAGGCGGCGACCGCATCCCAGTTTCTGACGCTGTTGATTATCGTCCTAGCGACAAACCAACAATGGGGAGTATGCATGATAGTTTTTTATTTTTTTAAACGTTTCTACTAGTTATTACATTACCAAAAATAAATAATCCAAAATATAAACCATTAAGCTAAAAAAAATTATTAAAATCACTATCATTTTTGGGCGATAAAACGCGGCTATTATGGCGCGCTTCTGTGACGTTAGAATACACACACATGTTGGATGTTAATAACGAAATGGTTGGTTCACGAAGTTATTGAAAATTAAAAAAGGGAGTGTAAAGTCAACTTATTACCATGGAAAAGAACAGATAACCATATTATAAATATTGTGTCGTTCCTATGTGCCAAAATATTATCAAAACTACACCTAACAAAGTATATTTCCTTATGCCGAGAAATGTAATAAATAAGAAAAAAATATGCAAGCCGATGAGAAAAGACAATGTGTTGTGTTTGAGCAGTTTATACTGTTGTGAAGATCATTTTAACGTAAGTAAACACATTAGAGAAGTGATGAAGTACATAAAAGAATATTTTTTCCTTAATTACATGCACATACTTGTTTTGTTAACAAACTTCGACGTACACTACCTAGTTTACGTAAAGTTCTTAAAGATATATTCTCAATATATAATAGGTACATGGGTCTAAAAGTAATACATATATGTTTAGTCATCTATGATACCTATGAATGAAAACATGTAACTTATTAGACTAAGAGAATAGTTTGAAATTATTTATTATTCATTTTTCTATTGGGTTTCAGATACAGAGAATTATATGCAATACAAAATAATGGCATTAGAACAGGGACAAAAAGTGACGTTTGTGAAGAATGAGAGACTTATCATTCACAAGGATTAATACTTGAACACAGAAAACTAATAACTCATGAAATAACTGGGTAACGATAGAAAATAATCACTATAGAAACGCCTTGATACCAGAAGACTCGAGTGTACGATGACGTCACGTCAAGACGACAAATTTCTAAAACGCAACGCGATTGGTTGTTCAAGAATAACCAATCGCGTTGCGTTTTAGAAATTTGCGAGCGGATTTCAAAAAAGCCGATTTTTGATAATTAAATTTCACTATTTAATAATGATGAATTTCAAAAATAATTGTATAGGTATGTTATTTAAGCAATAAAGATTACAAAAAAAAATATTTTGTTCATTTTGGAGTCACGTGCATATTCCCCATTCAACACCTTGCATTGCTTTTTCTATTTAACTCTGTCAGAGATGACTGCGTGGAAGAAGTCGCGGGCAAAAGCTATTCTGTATATAAATATAGAATAGATTAATTATATTGATTTTTTTGATATTTATAACTTCTTTACATTGTTATTTCGTGTATCGATTTACTAATGGACTAGTGAGGCATGTTACCTTATAAGTAACCTATTTTATTGATATGGAATCAACAGCAATACTATTGTAATTTACTGATCAATATATTCTATATATATATATTATGTATATTATATATATTGATATATAAGAGATTTCCACCTATGTATTGACGCAACACGATATTTCTGTAACCATAGAGCCTACAGACTTTACATTTAGTAGGTATACTCCTTTCACAGAGTAAAGGTCAGTTAAGAATGGATTTTACGAAATTTCATCCGCATTGCTGGGGAGTAAAAATCACATTTCTTAAATATAGCTCCTACAGACTTCAATTTCGGTAGGTATATTTGTATTACGATACAGAGGTAAACTCAGAATGGCTTTTTCAAAATGCCGCCCCTAAAGGGTGTTAACCCAAAAAAGCCACATTGTCCAATACTGCTCCTACAGACTTGGAATTTGGTGAAGATTTTTTTCTGCCCTGCAAAAGTCAGATGAAGTGGGATCTTAAGAAATGCCTTCTCCGAAAAGAATTCTATGTCGCGAGAGTAAATTAAACAACTGAACTGACGTAACTGAAGCGAAGCGAGGGCGGGTCGCTAGTATAATAAATGAGTTAATGTGTACTACTGGACATATTCGGGTTGAGAGCCCTCAGCGCTCACCAATAGTCCAGGTAAACGTACCACGTAACCAATTCGAGTAATAGATAAATCCGTAGTAAGACTTATTATATATATATATATATATATATATATATATATATATATATATATATATATATATATATATGTATATATATATTGCTTTATATTTATACGGTATTTGTGTAATTTATGATTTTTGGTTCATTAGCGCCCATGTTATCGCACTTTTTAATTTCAATATTGATATTTTAAATGTTGATATGAACTTAAAGTTAATAAATAAATAAATAATACCCTTTAATAAAAGGCCCAAGTAAAAAGTAATAAAAAATAATTGTTAATAAGTTCAACTTTAGAAAATGAAATGAAAAAGAAACATTTATTTTATTTCCAAACAGCGTAGGATGCTCGAGGGTAATTGTTATCCGCCGAGACGTCATCGCCCGTTGGGTTACAAGGTTGGAGAGGCCTAGACACCGTGTTGTTACCGTAGAGGCCCTACGGCCTGTACTGATGGTGTGGATGAAGTGGCGGCACGGGATCCTTTCTTTCCGGCTGGTGCAGGTGTTGTCGGGGCACGGTTTCTTCGGCTAGTACCTGCACACGGTCGTGTGGAGGGAGTGGAACCCATCCTGCCACCATTGCGGCACTGACGAGGACACGGCGCAACATACGGTCGAGGTGTGTTCGAGCTGGGACGGGCAGCGCCGCGACCTCGTCGCTGTCATTGGTGCCGACAAAGCGACCGAAAGCGATGGTCGACAGCGTCAGGCACTCGGACGCGATCGCCGCCTTCTGCGAGGCTGTCATCTCGCAGAAGGAGGCGGCGGAACGAGTCCGAGAGACCCGGGCCGCCGCCAGCGACCAGGGCGGCGCAGGCGCGAATATCTGCGCCTAATTCCGCCCTAACCAAGGCTTCGGGTGATCGGACCGGGGAATTGTCCGGTCACCCGACGTGAGGCCACCGCGTGACGGCAACGCCCCGACGGCGAAAGCTGTCGGAGCATCGACATGAGAGGAACCCGCAAGGGTGTACCGCCGGGTCGGCCACCGAAGATAAAGATCGGGTACCGGTGGCCCGCTCGCACGGCGAAGAGAGATGTTTGTAGGGTGGGTCCATAGGGTTGCGTGCCGCCTCTTCCGTCGCCCCGGGCCGATTTGCCGGGGCGCGACCATATCCATGGTCCTCCCTTGCGAAAAAAAAATAAAAAAAGGGTAATTAACGTTTTTTTAATTTCGTTTCAATTGTTTTTTAATTTTGATTATTTATTTCAATTGATCTTAAATACTTGTTTCTTAATTATTATTATAAACTATAATACATATACAAAAATAAACAGACAGAGCTGATAAAAACATTTTTACTTATAATTTAAGTAGTTCCTTTAATCAAAATAGCTAATCCGGTCACCGTAATAATAACTATTACATTGTTTTAGGTCCTTAACAAGTGCACAAAATTTTGAATAAACCCGTCGTTTTGAAGGAAAAATTTAAAACGAGTTATAAATAGATAGTATAACATCAAACAGATGAAGCTACCTAAAGTGTTAAAAAGAATAATTCGGTTGTTATGAGTAACACTTAGCCATTAATCACGTTAAAGTATGGTTACTTTCGATACAACTTTGTATCGAAGTATTTCATTGTAAGTATGTGTGTGCTTTCCAATTAATACAAAAAGTGACGCAGTGTAACGCAGTGCTCGATAAAGCGCTTTCCATCAACGACACTGTTGAACACAGCCGTACACTGTTCGACACTCGAAAAAGTGGTGTTTGACAGATGCTTACCTACTTTGCTTGCTTACTTTGCTTGAATTAAGTATCATTACTTAAATACGTAATTTATTTACGGCATATTCTAGTAGTATTATTTGAGATTATTAAATTGAGCTTGTCTCTTACTGCTAATTAAAATTTAATAAAAATATTCGAATGTAAATATTGCATTATTGAAGTGAGCCCTGTTAATGTGGTTATGTTTATAAATTATTAACCCAAGACTTTGTCAAGGAACTTGCATTTAGGTATACAACACCCATAATTTTGCGATATTGATGCACTCTAGTGTTATTTTGATACAACTAGCTGTTTCATTTAAACTTTTACACAGTGTTTGGCAGTATTTCACAATGTAACGCAGGGTCCCTCTGTGTTAACTAAATGGAAAGCTACCTGTGTAATGTGTACATCTAGTTTAATAAGTATTGGTAGTAAACTACGACTAGTTTAATTTCGATTTCAGTACAAGGTTAAGTATTTTTAAGGTGTAGGTCAAACACGTTATTAAATGAAAAACAACTTTCAGATAACAGCGCAATCATTGTTATTTAAATAACAATCTTCTCACGAATAACAAAGTTATTTATTAGTTGCTTTCGCATAAACATCACGCTCCATTGTATTTATATTACTGTGTAATTGAGCAATAATAATAATAATAATTTAATTCAGACAAAAATATCCATAGTTGTTTACATTAATTCATTTATTTATTAGTATGTTAGTATATCAAATAATAATTATGCTTAAATTACTTATGTTAGTATTGTTAGTAGTTCACTCTGCCTGAAATTTCACACATCAGTGGATGAGGATAGCCACAGACTCAGCCTAATTTAAACCTATGGCCAACCCCATCCACCTATTTTGAAATGGGCAGTCGAAACGCGCTGCAATTGCGCCCAGAATGCTACTGTCGCTACTTCGTAGTCGTTGTAGCAGTGAGGATGCTTTTTTGCGCATGATTGCCTGGAACCCATCAGTACGCGCTTTTGCGAACATCCCCGATGCGCTACACCGCCACGGAAGGCCCAACAACATTCTAAACGCGTTATTATATTGGGTACGCAGAGTCCTGTAAACACGCTGTGTGTAACTCACCCAAAGGCCGCTCGAATAGAAAGACTGGCAGTAGGCTTTAAAAAGTGTAATTTTCACCTCTCTATTGCACCGTACGAACCTGCGGGCAAGCATATTAGCTCTCACAGCCAGGGCCCTGCGCTCCCTCTCAATGTCTTCATCGTCCTTGAGGTCACTGGTTACTATATGGCCTAAATACTTAAAGGATTCTACTCTCTTCAAGGCTAATCCATTAAGACGCACCGGAGGAACATGGGTAGGTTGGTATTTACCTGATTTAAATACTAAAATTTCACTCTTTTTTGAGTTATA
Organism: Lymantria monacha; assembly: GCA_905163515.2. Taxonomy (NCBI): domain Eukaryota; kingdom Metazoa; phylum Arthropoda; class Insecta; order Lepidoptera; family Erebidae; genus Lymantria; species Lymantria monacha. Next base: position 25,699,200 of record LR991082.1, read on the forward strand.
TAGTAATCCATGCGACTCCGCGTATTCCTCACATATGGACAGCAATTTTCTTAAGCCAAGAATTGTGGGGCTCAGCAGAACCATGTCGTCCGCATAACTAATGTTATTAAAACAAACTCCATCGACATAGCAGCCGACATGAGTACTGCTAAGCCTCTCTATAAGTTGGTTGACATACAGGTTGAACATTAAAGGTGAACTTAACCCACCTTGCCTGACACCGCATTCCAGCTTGTACTCGTCTGAAAGAGCACCAGCCCATCTCACATAGTTTTTCTGGTTGGCATACCAGTATTTAACAAGAGAGACGGACTCCGCCGGTATACCCGCACTGCCTAGTTTGTTCCATAGAAGGTCGTATGTGACCAGATCAAAAGCTTTAGACAAATCTAGGAAGCACGCGTACACCGGTGTCCTCCTAGTTGTATAGTATCTGACAGCATGCTTTAAACTCAAAATGGCACTCTCGGTTGAAAGCCCTGCCTTAAAACCAAATTGGGCGTCATGTATATTCACTATCTTCGCGAACTCCGCATTTAACAAACTGTCAAGAATCTTAGCCACGGTGGTAGCCAGTGAAATGGGTCGGTAGTTTGCCCTATCAGACGAGTCTCCCGTCCTATTTTTTAAAATAGGTACAACAATAGTACGCATAAGAGGCTCAGGTAGATATGAATGCGATATACATAAATTAAACAATATCGACAGAATATTAGGTAAATTAACTCCAGCATATTTAAAATGTTCAATACTGAGGCCGTCATAACCAGGTGATTTACCACGTTGCATATTTTTAATTACATTAGCCACAGACTCAGGAGAGAAATACACGCTGCGCTTCGATATGACGGACTCTGTATCGCAAACATTCACCGACCTAGGACTCAAGGACGATCGGACCGTAAAATGTTCCCTAAACATGTTAGCAATGGTTTTGTGATCATTAACGCCGCCGACGCTCACCGGGATGCTCGTTTTAATGTTTAAACTATTAACATTTTTCCAGAAGATATTGAACTTTTTATTCATGTGATTAGAGGCCAAAGCATTCATTTTTATTTGTACTTGTCTATTTTGACATGACTTTAACTTAGATTTAAATATTTTTCTTGTTTCTATCATTTCACTATATAATATGCCACTAGTGGATTTACCAGCTATCACCCAATTCTTAAATTTAGTCCTAGCATCACGGTGCGCGCCAGCGACGTGTTCATTCCACCCAGCGACATGAAAACGCTTTTTATTAATAGTCTTATTACTACATGTTGTTATTGCAGCCTCTGTTAGCACAGATATTATTTTATTATACAATTCATCAATCAATAGGTAATGACTAGAGTTGTGACATATAGACTGACAGCAGTCTCTTAGTGTTGATGACAAATTTATATTATGAAGTTTGTAATTACATATTTTATAATATTTATTAATTTGATTTGCCATCCTCGCTCCCCAAATTATTTGTTTTTTAATATCACAACTATCAACATTATACTCGTATTTTATATTTAACTTATACAAATTACATTCTATTATAAGAGGGTAGTGGTCCGACCAATACACATCTTCCTGAACCCACACCCTCTTTATAGCCGAAAGTGCAGAGTGAGTTGTAATGCAGTGATCTAACCACCTCACGGAGCCATGAGCTTCACTGCGAAATGTATAAGTACCCGACTGCGGCCCTAAAATGTGTACTACCTAAATGTGCAATAAATATGGTTTATTTTTTTAGACTTACCGATTTTCTGATCTACGGATTTGACAATATTATTGAGAAATATGTAATTATAATAATAAGATCAGCCAAAAACCATACTTACTTAAAACACTAAAAACCGAAAAATAAGATGAACTATTTAATTCTTGTCTAATTCTAATTATGTATTAATTTTTATAAAATGTAATTACAATGTATGTTAGAAATCCACTAACACGATTTGAAGTCGGTGCCAAGCCATATCTATATATATATAAGAGATTTCCACCTATGTATTGACTCATCACGATATCTCTGGAACCATAAGACCTACAAACCTCAAATTTGGTAGGAATATTTCTTTCGCCGAGTAGAGGTCAGCTAAGAACGAATTTTACGAAATTATATCCCTAAGGGGGTGAAAAAGCAGGGTAAAGTTTGTATGGGACAACGTGATTCCTTGGTCCAATCTATTTTAATTTTTGCATAAACATTCTTTAACAGAATTGATGAAAGATGTGATTCATATTTTATTGAGACTTATCTCCTAACTGGGTTAAAAAGGGGTGGAAAGTTATTTTAGGGGTGATTTGCTTTTAAGTTGATATCAATACTTCTTAGTGATTTTGATTTAAAAGACATTTTATTTTGACACATGTTTGAAAACTCAATTCGATTATATTCAAAAAACCGGCTAAGAGTGACTCGGAGTCGCGCACGAAGGGTTCCGTACCATTATCTATAAATGGCAAACTAATCATGTTTGTTGTATGGGGGCTTAAATTCTCTATTTGTTTTATTTTAATTTAATTGTTTATTTCTAAAGGGAATATATTACTAAATATTCTGTGAATATTTCAAACGACTACCTATTTTTGTTATCAATATCGAGCAAAAACCTTACCTTTGTTGTATGGAAGCCCCCTTAAATATTTATTTTATTGTTTTTTAGTATTTGTCGTTGTAGCTGCAAAAGAAATTCATCATTTGTGAAAATTTCAACTGTCCAACTATCACGGTTCATGAGAGCAACCTGGTGACAGACAGGCTAAGCAACGGATGGACAGCAGAGTCTTAGTAATAGGGTCCTGTTTTATCTTTTAGGTATGGAACTCTAAAAAGGTTGATGTCACATAAACGTTCTTTTTCTTCTCTTTGTGTATTGGCAATCAGCTACTTATACGAGCTATTGGTGCCAATGTCAAGTTATAATTATTTTTACGTTTTTAGTCTTTCAGGTAGTCATTGTCTAAGTCAAAATGTCACCATCAACAGTACTATGGCTACATTGTTAATCTTGTGGAAATTTTGATGGAAAATGACAACGTTGTAATTTTTATATACACTTTTATATGATATTCACTACATCCCAGTAATTCCGCCGCATCATCATCACAGCCTATATATCATCCAGGCACTCTTAAAGTACTTAACCGATTTTAATCAAATTTGCATAATATGTGTCGTTTGATCCAACTTAAAAGATAGGATAGCTTCCATCTCAATTTATAGTCACAATATTATTTTATTGAAAATTATTTATCTATTATTTGACAGTCACCATTATCTGTTATCTCCAAACTATTCTAACAGATGGTGATATCGGTTGACTGGATTGAGTAAGTATTTAATAGATGGCGTTATGTTAAACGTAGAAACGTTTCATATAAGCTACAATTTATTAGCACAACCACCACGTGTTACTGAGACTACCTTAGCCACAGCAACGCGTGGCCGGGTCTGCTAGTAGGTTATATAGGTATACTATATCGCATTCAAACCACGCCGCGATTGTGACTGAAGTGATCTGAACGCACAAGCGGTTAAGCGATTTAATCCATACGGGCAGACCTCGTTCACGGTTGTGTCAAATGGTATTAAATTTGTGGCGTTATAGTGTTCTGAATATATCTTTTAGTTCTCATTTCGTTTAATAATTTGATTTTATTAATTTTTCACCCTGTGTGTGTATATCATTAAACTTATTGTTTTTTGTTAATTTAAGCTTGGCACCGACTTCAAATCGTGTTAGTGGATTTCTAGCATACATTGTAATTATATTTTATAAAAATATTTTTAATTTTTAGTGTAAATAATATAATCGTAGTTAAGCAATACTTTTAACTAGTTCATATACATATATTAAATTATTTATTAAATATAGCACTATGAGTAGATCGACTAAAAATGCACGTGGCACGAGGAAGAATAGAATTAGGGAATCAAAATAAAAAAATAAAGAACGTATTTCGAAAAAATTAAAATGAAATGCTGTATCTCGTTGCCAATGGTTTAAATTTCACAGTTTCAATCAATTCGCGTGTACCCCATATGTGCTATTGATGCATCACGTGAGGCAACAACTTAGGTATGAGATACTACCAACATCCAAGTGATGTAAATAATTGTGACGGTTTGATGCAATTGTTAAAACTAGACATAGGCTCCAGAGTCATGGTAAGATGCAATATCTCTGTCATTAATGGCTTGGTAAGCGGGCAATAGGGATAATATCCAAATTTGTAGGCTTCCCCTTCGTTGTGACCAAATTGAAACAGGCTAGTTATCTGATTTGGTTTTTATAAAATTTAATGACGACACTATTGCCACAAAAGTGAAAGACAGTGACGAGTTAGTTGCCATAGTGCCTGTGTCAACCATATATCAGGCAACGAAAGGTTACGGGATAATGTACGGAAAATGCTTTCGCTAATCTTCTGTTGGGCGGTTACGGTATATAAACTCCAGGGTATTTTACATAATATGAGAGAAGCTAAGTCCAGATGATGATACATATTTACAACAGTTCGACTTTGAGAAAGGTGAATTGAAAAAGGTCCATCCTTCCAGTTTAGTATGTTATTTTCTACCTACGTAACAAAGATTACTATATCGCCAACATAAAGAATTACCTAACTCCTAATCGTTATGGACCTTACATTATCAGCTTACGTGATTAACTTGAAAGAATACAACTAAAGGTCTATGCGTGCATATGATATTGAAAGAATTTTCCTTCAACTCCTAAGCGCTAAGGAGATGTACCTTCCATCACCAGCTCACCTAAATGAGATTATCACCACCAGATGCAAATATTTGAATAGCTTTGGAAAATACATGAGACACGTAATATGTGCCTATAAAATTTAAGGGTTGCCCTCGATTTCCAAGAATTCCCGTCATCAGATCATGATTTGGTGACAATGGGACTACCTCGGGAGTTAACTTGAAAGAATACAGCTAAAGGTCTATGCTTGCGTATGATATTAAAAGAATTATTCTCCAACTCCTAAACGCTAAGGAGATGTATCTTCCATCACCAGCTCACCTAAATGAAATGTTCACTGCCAGATGTAAATATTTGAATAGCTTTGAAAAATACATGAGACACGTAATATGTGCCTATAAAATTTGAGAGTCGCTCTCGATTTCTAAGAATTTCCATCATCAGATCATGACTGGGTGACAATGGGACTACCTCGGGAGTTAATTTGAAAGAATACAGCTAAAGGTCTATGCGTGCGTACGATATTAAAAGAATTATCCTCCAACTCCTAACCACTAAGGAGATGTACCTTCCATCATCAGCTTACCTAAATGAAATGTTCACTGCCAGATGCAAATATTTGAATAGCTTTGAAAAATACATGAGACACGTAATATGTGCCTATAAAATTTAAGGGTTGCCCTCGATTTTCAAGAATTTCCATCATCAGATCATGATTTGGTGACAATGGGACCACCTTGGGAGTTAACTTGAAAGAATACAGCTAAAAGTCTATGCGTGCGTATGATATTGAAAGAATTATCCTCCAACTCCTAACCGTTAAGGAGATGTACCTTCCATCATCAGCTTACCTAAATGCTATCACTGTTAAAGTTTATCACTGCCAGATGCAGATATTTGAAGAGCTTTTGAAAATATATGAGACACGTAATGTGCCTATAAAATTTGAGGGTTGCCCTCGATTTCCATGACTGCCCATCATCAGATCATAACTTGATGACAATGGGACCACCTCTGGAGTATACCCTTTAGAAAGAAAAAAGAATTTTGAAAATCAGCCCACAATTGACAAAAATATCGCTGAACATACATAAAAAAAAATACATACAATGAAACATAGAACCTCCTCCTTTTTGAAGTCGGTTAAAAACATAGAACCTCCTCCTTTTTGAAGTCGGTTAAAAATATCGGATAACTTATCGGGTTACATCAACCTTACAATATCGGCTAAGTCATCCAGTTGTTTAAACCAGAGTCTTGGTAGAGATTTTTTATTATACAGATATTTTCTATATGGGACCAAAATATTAAATACTAAATTAAAGTACATATATTAGCACTTTTCACAGATAAGCTTTCAATATAACGTAGTATTTCGTTAATAAAAGCAATATTTTTATTTTGTAATTGGTTTTTTTTTCTTTTTTTGGTTCTGTTCGTCCATTCGGACAGGCAAAGGGATCAAAGCCCATACAGCCAAGTCTTATTTAATTATTTTTCATACATTGTTCATCATTTCTTCATATTATGTAGCCTTAATAGTCATTGTCTGTCAGTAAGTCAAGTCGTTACCATTAATCGGGCCTGATAACCTAATCAATGATTTTCTTTGGGAAATTTGGGCAAATATGAAAATACACTTAAACCACCATTATACCATATTCACTACACTTCAGCACTTTAACTGTACCATATTGCATAAAATACCAGCAAAATTATTCAATATAACACCACAAAACACTAAAGAAATGAATATAATACAAGAGCGTGACATGACATTTCCACATTCGCGCCAAAACTTTGTAATTGGTAAATGCTCAGTATTGCCAGATAAGGAAATTATTATCCCATTTTAACGGGCGCTATTGAAGACATATTAATACTTGATTTATTATTCAAAGTGTCATTATCTATATTAAACGTATTTAGTAATAGAATAAGAAACACAACATTTAAAACAAAATTTAAAATGTAGGTAGGTACAAATCTTTACGGAAGCTGCAATAGGTTAGTCGCCTTATATTGTACTCTGAAAATATACAATAATATATAATATTCGATTAAGTATGTATTCTTCATTATGTCAATCATAAACAACATATTCATTAAACTTTTAACTGATCGTGGGTAGGTAGCGATAGGTTGCGCATATCATATAAAACCATAATTTTGCATAAAGTATAGTGAAAAATAATATGAATTTGGTTGTCACTAACAATTGTTTATGTATTAACTCGAGCCATAAGTCAATTTAAACAAATGTTTAATGAGTGTTTTATTTAGTTATAATACTTACAGCTTCTAATAAGCTATTTAGAACGAAGCTGTACGCAAACAATAATTATCGATAACTTCCCTTTTTACCCGACTGCAAAGGAGTGGTATTGTGTTTAACAGTCTATGTATGTATGTATGTATGTTTGTATGTTAATTTGAAGCACTATATATACCAAACGCCTGGGCTGATTTTTATGATTCGCACGTCAATCGATTCCTCTTAATCCGGCGAGTGTCACTAAAGAAATGACGTTATTGAAAATTCAATATGGCGACTACTGGACGCCATATCGTGAAAATTAAAAAAAATAAAGTCAACAAACTATATCGAGTGGGGTATCTTTAAATAGGTATTTAAAAATCATTTTTAGTATTCTCTCAACATTTTTCGATTTCACTGGCCGTTTAGGATCTATATCGATTTAAAGTTTCGTAACAACCTTTCTCACATATAGGTTTTTTAGACAGTAGAAATTTACGATGAAAAGACGAAAAATTCATATAACTGAATGTGGATGGACATATACTGAAGTATCTAGTAGGTATATTGTCCAATATACCATAGGTAGTCCTACCTAAAGTATCTAATGTCTGACGCGGTCGCCCATCTCCAATTTCTAACGATTTAGTACTCAACTTCAGTCGAAAAACTATATATAGTTAGGTACTTACCTACTTATTAATAAATAAGATAACTATAGCTACCTAAAGGGGTCTACGCGTGAATGTGAGCAAAACCAAAATAATGGTCTTTGAAAGAGATAAAACCAGAACAGATGTAAGAGTAACAATAGGTAATGATGTACTAGAGCAAATGGATGAATTTGTATATCTTGGATGTGGATTTAGCCGAGATGGAAGGTACACCACTGATATAGAGCGAAGAGTGAATGCGGGAAATAGAGTGAACGGAGCGTTGGGGCAACTTTTCGGCAGCCACCACCTCAACCAGAAGGCACGTGTAGCAATACATAACGCAGTGCTTGTCCCAACATTACTGTATGGAAGCGAGAGTTGGGTATGCAGAAAAGAGTATGATAGTAAAATTAATGCGGTCGAAATGCGATCTCTGCGGAAAATCTGTGGAGTTAGGCTGACCGACCGCATTCGTAACGACGACGTAAGAGAGCGAGTAGGTATGAAAGAGAGTATTGGTGTAAAGATGCGAAAGGGAATGCTCCGATGGTTCGGACATGTGGAAAGAATGCCGAACGAACGCCTGGTTAAGAAGATATACAATGCGAAAGTGGAAGGATGTAGGTACCGAGGGAGACCGAGACTAACCTACCTAGACCAGATCGGTCATGTACTGAAGGAAGGTGGAGTCAAGAGTCTCCGAAACCGGCGAGCGTGTATGAAGAGAATTATGAATGTTGAGGAAGCGAGTGAAGTATGCAGAGATAGAGTTCTCTGGCACTCTGTTCTCTCTACCTACCCTGCAAGGGATATGGCGTGATGATATGTATGTATGTATGTATGTATAGCTACCTAGGTATTTATAACTAAAAAGTATAAAATAAAAAAATGATTAAAAAAATCAAAAAACCCGATTGCGTAAAAAGTCACCAAAACTACGTACATAATAAAAAAACTGAAAAGAAATAAAAAAAAATGATTAAAAAAATCAAAAAACCCGACTGCGTAAAAAGTCACCAAAACTACGTACATAATAAAAAGAACTGAAAAGAAAAAAACAAGCACTTAGATGTCCGGTGGTCTAGAATTCCATAATATATTATTGAATAAACACTATTGCAGAAAATGAAATATATTTTAATAATAGCACATGACAACTGAACAGTCGGGATCCATTGAAAAATTAGATTTGCTGTCGAATAAAGGATCCCGACTGTTCAGTTGTCATGTTCTATTATTAAAATATATTTCATTTTCTGCAATAGTGTTTATTCAATAATATATTATGGAATTCTAGACCACCGGACATCTAAGTGCTTGTTTTTTTCTTTTCAGTTTTTTTTATTATGTACGTAGTTTTGGTGACTTTTTACGCAGTTGGGTTTTTTGATTTTTTTAATAATTTTTTTTATATCTTTTCAGTTTTTTTTATTATGTACGTAGTTTTGGTGACTTTTTACGCAGTCGGGTTTTTGGATTTTTTTAATCATTTTTTTATTTTATGGCGTATCGGCGCGCACATACGTGCATATTTATTATGTAATAACCGTTGTATTGCGTATTAGGATTCTTGCCTTTATGATATGTAAAAAAAATATTGCACAAGTAAGAATACGGGGGTACCCGAATCCAAATTCAAGGCTAATTTTGACGTTATAATATGAAATATAACGTTAAAACCTTAAAATTGTATTCTTAGGTATTGAGTTAAGGTCTAAATAACGACTAAGAAATACGGAGATAAGTAAAAACATCAAATACAAATAGCAGCACGTGAATATTAATAAAACTATTTTATCAAGTTTTATGTCCTTTTAATTTTGTTATATTATATTATCGTTTCGAATATATCTAAACTGGTATGGTTGCAGTATTGTTAAGGTATTTGACGTAGTTATTATAGAGTTTTTATTTGTGTACGTTAATATTAGTTATTAATTGTGACCCACATTTTCTATACAATATACAAATCTAATACTGTCATTGGACCAGAATGCGGTCACAATGAGAAAGAACCTGTTAGTCAACTCAGAGAGTAGGTACTGTTTCTTATTTTTATACAGCTAATGCCATATTAGCTTATTAGTAAGCCACATCTTTTTAATTGATGATTACAAAGTTACACAATAAGCGTTACCAGAAGTATCCACGCCTTTTGAGCCTCAAAATTTTGTGTGGTTATTTGTTGGTTTCTTCACTAAGCTATCGTTACTTACATTCATAGTTAACATATATACATCATACAAAGGTCAAGGTCTATCCAGTGATTGTAGCTATCAACTTCGATAAAATACACCATTTTGTAATCTGGGCAAATGGCGAGTTATCTAATTTAGCTGAAGTTCGTTCATCTCCGTTCAACCATTTTCTCGCGATACGAAAAGAAATAAAAAGAAAAATAATAGTCATCCATTATAAATACAATCCAAATCGATTGTTGCTTATAACTATTTCTCTTGAAAAGTAATTTTATATACAGATTTTTCAGTAGTATGGGGGGGGCATAGTCCGGAGCGTGCTCGTTCGCGTCCCCTGCCAGTCTAATTAGACTGCTAATCCGGCTCGAAATGCGTACCGCAATGCGGGTTAGGGCGTCCCCCGGAGGCGACGCGTACCGACCCGCCCCCGTCGGTACGAACTTCGGCAGTTGCGGCGATGGGGGCCGCCACCCATCACGCCTTACCCAGTCAGGCGAGTCGAGGAGAGCAGAGTGCCGGGTGGGCACGTGGAATGTAAGAGGTTGTGTGGAAGGTAAGTTGCACGAGCTGATATCCGTCATGGCGGACAAACAGCTAGACGTGCTCTGTGTAACAGAGACCAAGCGAAGGGGCAGCGACACCTGCGATCTTCCTGGTGGCGGGATGGCTCTGTGGTCTGGTGTACCACAGAGCGATCGAGCCAGCATGGGGGTAGGAGTACTGCTGTCCTCTCGCTTGGCCTCAGGTGTGAAGGATTACGGAATGTATGATCCCAGACTTCTTTGGGTCCGTATAAAACTTGGTGTCACCAAGGTATTCATGGTTGTAGCATATGCTCCCGTAGGATCCTCGGTGGCATCAGACCTAGAGAAGTTTTGGGATAATGTTAGGGAAGTTCTGGATATGGCAGAAACCAGTGAACGCGTGATTGTATGCGGAGATTTGAACGGATGGGTGGGGACCAAGCGTCCTGACTATGAGGACGTACTTGGTCCATTTGGTGATAAGAGAGTGAACGACGCAGGTAGGCTCATAGCGGATGTATGCATGGAGAGAAACCTTATTGTGTCAAACACATTTTTCCAACATAAGGACATCCATATGTATACATGGAGAAGGAATGAACAGAAAAGTATAATAGATTTAATTTTGGTAGACAGTCGCCTCCGAAGCAAAATATTGGACGCAAGAGCCTACAGGGGCCCCACAGTCGATACGGACCACTATCTCGTTATTGCGAGATTTAGTGGTCTGTTCAGAAAGTGGAGGCACTGGCGAGAGCGTGTCCACTTCGGAGGGCTTGAAAGAATAAAGGTTGAAAGGTTGCAAGAAGAGTGTGTAAGAGAAAAGTATGCAGAGGGTGTCCGAGAACGGCTGACGATGGCAAGCCAGCCGCAATCGGACATTGAAGAACGCTGGAGAGTATTGAAAGAGAGTATGGTAGACACAGCGAAAGAAGTATGTGGAAGTTCAAAGAAGCATAGAAACACAAATGGTGATGCATGGTGGGATGCGGAAGTGGCAGCTTCCGTAGAGCAAAAGAAGAAAGCGTGGCTGGACTATGTCTCTTCTTTGAATCTGAATGACAGTATGACTGAACAGAAGAAAGAAATATATCGGCAATGTAAGAATGACACCAAGGCCTTAGTGAAAGAGAAACGTGATAGAGCAAGTATGAGTGCAGAAGATAGGCTGACCAAAAACTTCGAGGGTAACACCAAACTCTTTTGGAGGGAGGTGAAGAAGTCTCGGGGTGGTTGGTCAGCCTTCAGAATGAATAAAATAAGGTCTAAAGGTGGAGACATTCTTACACAAACACAAGACGTGTTAAGCCGATGGAGTGAATATTTTGGCGATATGTATGCGGATGCTACGGTTGGCGCCGGTGTCGCATGTGGTCTAGTAGATCAACATTCGGCGACGGCGTCCTCCGATGGCATCAGTATGGATGAAGTTGAATGGGCGATAAGAAGTTTGAGAAATGGTAAGGCAGCGGGCATTGATATGGTGTCTGCCGAGATGATCAAGCTTGGTGGCTCCTGTGTCCGGGAGGCGTTCCTGTTGCTCCTCAATTTATTTTGGAGCTCGGGAATGGTTCCCGGGGACTGGAATAGCGCAGTCATCGTGCCTTTGTTTAAAAACAATGGTTCACGTTATGACTGCGCAAATTACAGAGCCATAAGCTTGACCAGTTTGGCAGCAAAAGTGTATGGTAAAATTATTGAAAGGAGAATGAGGATGGTGTCCGATGGTTTACTATGTGAGACACAAGGAGGTTTCAGGAGTGGAAGGGGATGCATGGATCAAGTGTTCTCTCTGCGCAACATTGTGGAGAAGCATCTGGCCCTAGGTCAGAGGGTTTTCTGCAGTTTTGTGGATCTGGAGAGAGCATTTGACACGGTTGTACGAAAGGAACTTTGGGACATTTTACCGGAGTATGGTATTAACGGTAAACTGCTGCAGGCTGTGCAATCCAGTTACATGGGCTGTAGAGCCTGTGTGCGGCTGGATGATGGAATGTCGCCTTGGTTTGACGTCAATATCGGCGTTAAGCAGGGCTGCGTTCTATCAGCCAGGCTGTTTATCATATATCTGGATAAATGTCTCCAAAGGTTGAACGATATGAATGTGGGAGTCCAGATGGGTGACTCAGTGGTCTCTGCTCTGCTTTATGCAGATGATGCAGTCCTGCTGGCACAGTCAGCGACTGACCTGCAGACCCTAGTCGACACAATGACAGAAGATTGTAAGAAAAGGGGTCTACGCGTGAATGTGAGCAAAACCAAAATAATGGTCTTTGAAAGAGATGAAGCCAGAACAGATGTAAGAGTAACAATAGGTAATGATGTACTAGAGCAAGTGGATGAATTTGTATATCTTGGATGTGGATTTAGCCGAGATGGACGGTACACCACTGATATAGAGCGAAGAGTGAATGCGGGAAATAGAGTGAACGGAGCGTTGGGGCAACTTCTCGGCAGCCACCACCTTAGCCAGAAGGCACGTGTAGCAATACATAACGCAGTGCTTGTCCCAACATTACTGTATGGAAGCGAGAGTTGGGTATGCAGAAAAGAGTATGAAAGTAAAATTAATGCGGTCGAAATGCGATCTCTTCGGAAAATCTGTGGAGTTAGGCTGACCGACCGCATTCGTAACGACGATGTAAGAGAGCGAGTAGGTATGAAAGAGAGTATTGGTGTAAAGATGCGAAAGGGAATGCTCCGATGGTTCGGACATGTGGAAAGAATGCCGAACGAACGTCTGGTTAAGAAGATATACAATGCGAAAGTGGAAGGATGTAGGTACCGAGGGAGACCGAGACTAACCTACCTAGACCAGATCGGTCAGGTACTGAAGGAAGGTGGAGTCAAGAGTCTCCGAAACCGGCGAGCGTGTATGAAGAGAATTATGAATGTTGAGGAAGCGAGTGAAGTATGCAGAGATAGAGTTCTCTGGCACTCTGTTCTCTCTGCCTACCCTGCAAGGGATATGGCGTGATGATATGTATGTATGTATTTTTCAGTATAACGATTTTATATGTAACAATTCCCTATTACACAGCTCATGTGTTTCTTGAAATGACGCGTTAAATTATTTTCCAAGGGCTAAGGAATGATCGTAAGAGACTTCAACGTAACGTTTAAAGTGGATGTTAAAGGTTTAGAAATTATTGTCTAGCTAAGCGTATATTCAATTAAATGTAAGCTGTGTTTAACACGGTACTTAAAATTCCATTAGGTATTTCAAGTAGTTCACCTGTCAAATAGCTTACGTGTTCATAAAATACATTTTATATTTTTACAACTTATTAAGGAAGGTATAAGCAGATGGCTAATTCCACTATCAACATCTCATCATCTCAGCCCACATATGTCAGCTGTGTACAGTGGGCTGTTGGGCTCGGGCCTCCTCCATAATGGGAGGGAAATTGACCTACTATATCGCGTTGGTCAGACATGTTGGTATAGGATTTTATTTCGAGTTTTCCTTCTCTTACACAGATGATATGTGCATATTACATCCCTTAATCGTCTTTTACGATACCCGCAGGTAAGAGAGGGGTTGGTGAATTGTATTTTTACTCCGTCACCACACGGATAATTCCACTATAACCTTAGGTAATATTTCAGAACGTTGTAATTGGGACCGAATGTATTCCTGTGTATGTGTGTGTGACCGCCCCAAACAGTTGGGCTGCTGGCTCTCATGCTTACAGAATGAGGCATTTCAGAACATTGCAACTGCTCAGATGCCGATTATCTGCGAGGGTGTGTTACTATGCCGGACGGACTGGTCCACGGCTTTAGACGGTAAACTGTCAACAGCGTGGCCCCACTACTATAAAACGTAGAAACACGAGAATTTGAATTGCAAAAACAAAATATTGATTAAAAAGTTATAGAATAGATTACTGCTATCATTCATAATGACCAAGAATATAATGCCATTGCGATGACAAGTTAAGGATACAATATGTTCCCCTCACTTGCCTATAGGAGCTGTGATAATCGGCTAAAGGATAATCAGCCGATTTGACAGTAGTACTTGTCTTGAAAAGTTATTACCAACATCAACTGCAATCGCGAACACGCCTGCTAAACGTGGCGATTATTATGTTATCCTTACTCGTAGGGAGGCTTACTAGTCCAGTGCAATTACGGTAAAAAATGGAAAAAAAAACATTAAATTATGTAGTTTGGGGATTATGAAGGATCGATAGGGGGTGTATTCTGAGCATATATTCCAATTTGAGGGATTCTGGCGAGGTCAGCTCAAGGTCATTTCGATGAAAACGCGTTTAATTCGATATCTCAAGAACGCCTAATGTTAGACAAAAAATTGTAGAGACCTTTTCTCTTCTAAATTAAATTTACTAACTTTTTTATCTAAAACTTTTTTTTTTCATCAATATTTTTCAATTTATTGCTTCCGAAAGGCAAAAATTTTACTTTTTTCCTTCCTTTTTTTATTTTTCGCCATTTTCTCACCAACCGTTCAATTTTATTGAACTTTACCGATTATCTAAAGTGTAGATCTTTTATTTATGAACAACTTTTTTCTTAAACTTTTTTCTGTAATGCCAATACCTTTAGAGTTATATGTTACTTTACCGAGCGAAATCCGCGCCACTGTCGTAATATCAGCGACATCAGTAGGTCATCAGTCATCATATCATCATTTTTGAACGCGGATTTTAATATTAAACTACCGCCTTAGCCAAAGTCAAATCAGAAAAGGTCTCTACAATTTTTTGTCTAACACTAGCCGTTCTCGAGATATCGAATTAAACGCATTTTCATCGAAATGACCTTGAGCTGACCTCGCCAGAATCCCTCAAATTGGAATATATGCTCAGAATACACCCCCCTATTGATTCTTCATAATCCCCAAACTACATAATTTTATGTTTATTTATTTCCGTAATTGCACTGGACTATACATCCAGCAGTGAATGGTTTGGTGCGTTGCATTCGCATAACGTGCATGAATAATGCGCCGCTACGCTATTTGTCTAGTACTTGAACTATTTATTATATATAATTATTTATATAATATTTATAGTTCAATTTACCATGCGTGAAAACTCTTTGTGTAATCCATAAAGATTTGGATGTCATTTTTGTTCGTTAATGATTAAAGTGTTTGTAAAGTCCCCTTTTTATATATAGATAGATTATATTATATAGATTATTTCGGCAGGATTATTATATAGTTTATATAGATTATTTCGGGCGAGTCTACGGAGTCGCGCGCCTCTTCATCGTCGCCCCGGACGGATTAGCTTAGCGTTTATTTTAACTTGCTTAACAGTATAATGTAAATTAAAAGAAATCTGTTTGATTCCATTCGTGTGGTGACGGAGTAAGAATACAATTCACCACTTTACCCGTGATGATCGTAAGAGACGACTGAGGGATAAAAAAACGCATCTAACATATATATAAGAGAAGGCAAACTCGAAACAAAACCCTATGCCAACACGTCTGACCAGCGTGATATTATAGGTAAATTTCCCTCCCATTGTGGAGGAGCCTCGCCCAATACTGGGACATACATATATGAGCTGAAATGATGATGATAAGATGACAGTTTGATTTTAATACCAGAAATAGCAACCGTAGAAAAGAAAATCTTTTTTAGTTTTCATTCAACGTATATTATGGTTATATATTGGTTGTTTTAGTTAAGTATGTTGTAAGCTTTAACTAAAAGGGTCATTCAAATTTAAGGGTCACTACCGTAAAGTTACATACAAGTTTTAGAGTGGCAAGGCTTCAAAACTATATTAGTATTCATTGTGACTGCGCAGTATCCATTCATTAGAGTCATGTAAAATATTTATGATCATTTTGAATTAGAAATGATATCATAACTGTTATTAAAGCGAAACTAAAGGATTAAGTTATATATGTATTAAACAGAACTGTGGTGACGGAGTAAGAATACAATCCACCACCCCATATGTTACCCGTGGGTCATCATAAGAGACTACTAATGGATATGAAACGCATATAACATCTATGCAAGAGAAGGAAAACTTGAAACAAAACCCTATATCAACACGTCTGACCAGCGCGGTATAGTAGGTTAATTTCCCTCCCATTACGGAGGAGGCCCGAGCCTGATAGTGGGACATATACGAGCTAGGATGATGATGATGCAGCAGAAGTGTGTCATCAAAAACCCTATTTTAATACTCTTAAACTCAACGATTCAATAATTATAAATAAGACATAGATTAATAAAAATAAATATATCTGTCCCTCCTTGTCATTCACAGTGTGTAATATTACGAAGTCATACGACGCGATTCGTGTAGATCTAATTTAGGACGTTTTAACGCCTTGCTCGAGGCAAATAACAAGCGGGGTAAATACGTAAGTACCTAATGGCTGTCAACCGGATCCTGTAATTTTTCTTCAGGTGGATCGATTTTCCGTGTTTTTTTTAAGGATTGAAGTGTTTGTTTAATTTTGATTTTTGTTTTTATATTATTTTTAGTTTCATCATAGCAGCTCATACCTACTTTGTACGAACGAGACGAGTTGGTAAGGATATTTTATTTTGAGTTTTCTTTCTCTTGCACATGCATATTATATACCTCAGTAGTCGTCGAAACCCACGGGTAAGATAGGGATAATTGTATTCTTACTCTATGACCCACACAGAAAGTGTCTTTTTTATTTATAAAACCCGATTACGAAGCGAAAAATGATGTCACAAGCGGGATTCGAACCCGCGCCTATTGGGATTCCGGCCCAATCGTACTGCTACTACACCACCGTAAACTATTGTAGGACACACAAATTTTGTTTCGTATCATATTTACGTCTTTAAGGTGAAATGCGCCATCTACCCGACAATGTTTACACATTGCTATAGGCTTAATACTTCAAACTTAGCAGTTAGAATTGTATTAAACGATGACACAACCTTGTTATTCATATTACTGAAATTTAACATTTAATATGCTTAATTAATTATAAAACCCGATTACTGTCTTTTTTATTTTTATTATAAAAATGCTCGGCTAACAGTTGGGCCTCGCCCGGCATAGAGAGGTGTTTGCAGGGTGGGTCTATGGGGTTGTGCGCCGCCTCTTCCGTCGCCCCTGACTGATCACACGTCCATGGTCCATCGCAAAAAAAAAAAGAACGTCTAATAGTTGGGCAACAATATACAGAAAACTCAGAAGCCCCTAATAACACTATTCGCCTAATCGCAAATCCGGCACTTCAAGATCAACATTTAGGCAACGTAGACTGAATTAATGGACACGACCCACATTTGTGGCATATTTGACTATATAAGTAAATATAATAGTGGTTGGGCTACATTGTTGACAGTGTTCTGTCTACAACTGCAAGTAGCCCGTCCAGGGTAGTACTTACCAGTATACCGCCGAGCGGGCCACCGAAGACAAAGATCGGGTACCGGTGGCCCGCTTACACGGCGGAGAAGAGGTGCTTGCAGGGTGGGTCAATGGGGTTGCGCGCCGCCTCTTCCGTCACCCCAGACCGATTTGGCGGGGTGCGACGTCCATAGCCCACCGCAAAAAAAAAAAAAAAGGGTAGTACTTACCAGTTTCTCGAAGAAAATCGACGTATGATTAGTGGTAATGTGCGGTTGTGCTTCGTTCGGTTAACAAGAGAGCCGACATCTAAACTTTCTGAGTGGGTTTGAAGGTTTCAATAGTAGACAGCGGCCTAGCTTTATTCCTGGCACTGCAAATGTCTATGGACGTCAGTAATAATTACCATAAGGAGTGCTGCTTATTTTCTCACTACTGCACGCAATAAAAAACATATATAATATAATAATTATTTTAAACTGTGTCGTTAAGAACTCAAAGCTTTTATTGTTATAAAAAGTCCTTCCAAAAGACGCTTTATGTTTTACTAGCAAATCCAGCCTGTTGGTTTGTTTGTAGAAGTCGATATATATCGCAGCACTACTTGGTAGCGAGTTACATCAATGGGGATATCAAGATTCTCCATGACATAATACATATACATATCAATTTTCATAATGATCGGTCAAATAGTTTCTGAGTTTAGCGATGTCATATGTACAAAAATCCTCTTTTATAGATATAGATTATTTGGCATGTAGTTAGGACTACTGCAGCTCATACATTTCATAATAATCATCACTTATTACTAAAATATTAGATACGCACAAATATATTTTGCCCACAATGTTATCAAGGATTCAGAATGCATAAATATTTAATGAAACCAAATTGATGGTTCGAATTCAATATTTGAATTTATTATAAAGTTGATTGACAGTCAGCAATTTCGAAGGCAAATTAGCTTTTAGCTGTAAACATAATCACATTTATTATATACTACTAGTTATAAACCATCGATCTTAAAGTTTTTTTGGTTGCATATTTTCTACCGCGTGAGGAAAGACCGACATCCTACCCGAAGGGGGGACGTCGGTCGAGGAGAGGGTACTCCTCAGGAGTATTCCGTCGGGCCGACCACTGACGTCAAGTCACTCTGCTCCGGTGGTCGGCCCAACGACGAAGGCGACGTCACGGGTGGGTTACGGGTGAGCGTGCTTACGCCCCTCTGTCACCCCGGGCGAAGTGGTGCGAGGAGTGCGCTGAACGTAATCCACCCAAAAAAAAAGATCCCATATTTTCTACTAATAAGCATGCAAAGGAGGTTTCCTTTACACGGGATTGCTCTACTTTACAATGCTGGTCAAATAGACCGGTGTAATTCTAGTTCGAGTTTTGCATCTCTTGTTTGACCTAACATAGGTACGAAATAAAACTAGTTTTACGGATTTTATCGCGTTTGTATTTGCTTTTTAATTTCCCGACGTTTCGAATACTTTACAGTGATCATGGTCACGGAAAGAATTATATAGGCCGTAATGCTTATTTTTTTTTTTGCTATAATTTACTCGTTTTATAAGATGGCTGTGGATAGTGGTGGCGGCAATTATAAATATTTATATTAATCACGAGAGTTTTTAGTTAAGAATAAAACGTTTACAAATATCCTTATTTCCATATTTATCTATCTGATGATTATTTTAGATTTTATTTTTATTTCCCACGGGTCACGAGAAATGTCTAAGCGTTATAAACATAAAAACTCGAATTAATACAGCGTGGGATAGCCGGTCTCTTACTTTCCTTGCCAATAGTAAGACGTATATAAGCTGAAGTAGAAAAACATTTAGCCTAAAAATAAACTGCGTTAACGTTTTAAAAAGGCGACATATCACTCCCTTGCTTTTATGTAGTAGTCGTAAATGCAACTTAGAGAACTTTACGAGAGCAGTGCTGCACAGTCTCTTGATAGATTTGTAAAATCAACCACTATTACCATTATATATGTACCACTATCGCTAAAACAGGTGCTCAGCCCGGTCATTATAGCAATATCGCTCTTCGTGGGAATGTTAAGCTTCGATAGTGGACGTTGATAGCCTGTTGCAAGTTATTAATAATTTTACTGAAATGCCGTCGTTTTATTAAATGAGCTCTTGTCTATTGTTATTTATAGTATGACCATTATGATTTTATTTATTAATCATAATTCTCCTACTCTTATCCCAAATACTTGAGGTCGATACAATATGTATTCTTCTTTCATAGTACATATTGTAAAAGTTATTGGCAATAGTTTTATGACCGGCCGCCTGCCAGACGTCAACCCTCCTTGGGTATGTAATTGTTGACCAAACGGCATCAGATGTAGTTGACCCAGGTCGTTATAAGGCTAAGAGCCTTTACGACACCCACGAGCAAAGTAAGGGTTGATAGTATTCGTAGCCACTAACCACACAGCTCGGCCAATTTATTAATATAACAATACCATAAAATTTATTTATTAATATAACTCATAATCTGTAATAAATCATGTTTGATTTGATTTATCATCTTTGATTACAAATACCAAGTGGAATCTTGTTTTTACGTGTTCTAGATCTTTAGATAGAAATAGATATTTAAATCCAGGCATTATGTGACTTCATGAAAATATGCTTATGGCAGTGGATTGACCATGCCACCGAAGATAAAGATCTGGTTCCGGTGGCCCGCTCGCACGGCGAAGAGAGGAGTTTGCATGGTGGGTCTATGAGGTCACGCGCCGCCTCTTCCGTCACCCCGGACCGATTTGGCGGGGCGAGACGCATCCATAGCTCACAGCAAAAAAAAAAAAGTGGATTGACCATGGTACATTAGGTTAATGAAACATTGGCGTGATCTAAAGCGGTTATAATGATCTTATTTCAAATCCTTTAGTGTTTTTTTAACAAAACATTAATTAGCAGTGCTTTGATTATGATTGAGAATATCTAAAGTACAATAAAACATGTCTTTTCCAAGGTCCGATTATACACCGCTTGCATACGGCCGATCATGACCTATGCAAGCGTAGTGTTCGCGCACACCAAGGCACACAGGATCTATAGGTTACAGACCTTACAGAATAGGTTCATGCGCCGAGCTACGGGAGCACCGTGGTTCATTCGTAACGTCGATCTTCACATCGACCTCGAACTGCCGACCATCAGGCAGTTTATGAAGCGGTGCCAGAGCTACTTTGACTCTGCCACGACACACCCCAACCAACTAGTGGTTGGGGCGGCTTCCTACACCCCATCGCGTATCTCCAAAGTCCGACGTCCACGTCACGTCCTCAACGACGATGACGACGTTATTACGCTCGCCCAGACCAAAGCCTACGCCGCACGCGAGGCCATCGCGCACAAACATCCGCGTTTCCGTCCTCGACGTCGAGGTACGAAAACACGGCGAGCAAAAATCACCGACCCCAAGATGGACACGTCCACGTCCACCTTACCCCCAGCGACGCCCCGAGCCGAGGCCCGTTCCCCACAGGGGGAGCCCTCGGGCGAAGTCGCCTAATTCATGTCTATCGGGTTGAGAGCCTTCGGGCTCGCCCGCAGTCCGGTTAAGCTGTAAAAGCCCCTTCGGCTAACAGCTCGCAGTTGGTATGTTTTAGTGGGTATTCAGTGTCCCCTTCAGGGCCTGTGAGTCCCACATACCCCGCCCGGGGCGGGTATGCGACAAATGCATTTTTAACCACTGCGTTACCAAAAAAAAAAAAAAAAAAAATAGATGTTATATGCGTTTTATATCCCTTAGTCTCGTACGATCATCTACGGGTAAAATAGGGGGTTGTGATTTGTATTCTTACTCCGTCACCACACGGAAACGTATATATTATTTTGAAAAAAGATTAATCAGTTTTATACTCTAAAGGAATAGGATTTAATAAATAAGACAAGTTTTTGACGAAATATAAATGCAATTTAATTGTTTATTGAGGCAATAGTTTTTATTAACTTAGCAATGTATTACAGCCTATAACGATTAGAAACGGATTTAAATTTACAATAAATAAAACTCAATATTTAACTAAATATTAATAATGCCTTACATTATACTGATCTTTCTATGCTATGGTACAATCTCTTTTTATATATAAAAGCAGTTTTTAGTTCTTAATTGCGTAAATGTATCAGGCCATTTACCCTCAGATATTCCCCAAGTTGACTATAGAAATTATTACGTGACCTCATGGATGTTTATCTAGATAGTAACTCGCTGGAGGTTTCGCTTTCGATATTCTTACTATTTACTTCGTATACCATGACCCTAATTTAGGCATATTATGATCCGATGTGATACTTAGGTGAAACAAAAAATTCCCCTCTCGTCTGATAAAACATTTCGGACCGCATTCACCATTCAGTGGACATTAACCATTCAGTGGATCTACCACCAACTTTTGGAAGAAAATAAAATTTTAAGACAATTTAATTTCAACATAAAATAATATTACTCAGTTTCGTGCCATGAACTCTAAAAGTATTATTGTTATTATGTCCTAGTGATATTATAAATTAAACAATATATACAAATAATAATAATACATGTTGCAATATGAGAGAACGAGACAGGCATTCTACGTGTGTCGTTCTTTCATTAACAAAACATTTTCAAACTTGCGTTGCGATTATAAAGTAAGCTTATTTTAGTAATGGCAAATCACGAAATCACTCTAAGATTAAAATAATACTGCTATAAGTGTTGGTGGTAACCCATCAGATGATATGTTGTCAATTAATGGCTGCCTTAAATAAATAATGTGATCATTTTAGTAAACTAGCTGTAAACAATTTTTTTTAATAAAACATAATCTTTTTTTTTTTTTTTTTTTTTTTGGTTCTGTTCGTCCATTCGGACAGGCAAAGGGATCAAAGCCCATACAGCCAAGTCTTATTTAATAATTTTTCATATATTGTTCATCATTTCTTCATATTATGTAGCCTTAGTAGTCATTGTCTGTCAGTAAGTCGAGTCGTTACCATTAATCGGGCGCTGATAACCTAATCAATGATTTTCTTTGGGAATTTTGGGCAAATATGAAAATACACGTAAACCACTATTATACCACATTCACTACACTTCAGCACTTTAACTGTACCATATTGCATAAAATACCAGCAAAATTATTCAATATAACACCACAAAACACTAAAGAAATGAATATAATACAAGAGCGTGACATGACATTTCCACATTCGCGCCAAAACTCTCTAAAACATAATCTATTATATTTGATTCAAAATTTAAATATAATAATTTGATTCCATAGACATATAATTATATCCATTGACGTAACTTCTAAATTTAAAATTTAAAAAAGACTTAATATCAATATACAGCGAATGTTTGCCAAATTTGAGAATTTGTTGTAATAAAACGTGTTTAAGTGTTTTTGATTGCATGTTAAGCAATATGAAATTTATAATTACAAAGCTAAAAACATTTATAAAGAACAAACTGCTTGTCCTACAATTTAATTTTTTATTTACATCTGCTACAAGCTTAAACTACGAATAAAAATTCGGTTTTCATTTAATTTGATTTCATCTAATATATAGCAGTATTCCAATAGTTGATTACCGAGAAATGGGTCAATTAAAGAGTCTGATTTAGTGAGAAACTCGGATAATGGTTTCTTGGCTGTTCCTAGTATTGCTGAAGAGCCGCAGTTATAACTTACGCTGTTTGTTCGTCCGCTCCAATGAAAAATAAATTAAAAAATCATATTTTATAGCATTTTTTTTTCACATAGTGTTTTCCAACAATAAGTTTTATCGTTATCTGGTCAATAGTCTTGTTTTTTTTAACATAATTTTAAACAGCACTTACGCGTAAATGTGTATTTATCGTTTCCATATATGTTGTATTGCGCTGTTCATATAACTTTTTTTTTTGTATATTTTCATGAACCGTATTATTATTTTCAATACTTTTAAACTTCGCCTTATATCAGCTTATATAAGTCCCACTATTGGACTTAAGCCTTCTTTACAACAGCAGGGATATTGACCTACTACGCTAGCTAGACGTGTTGGTTATACCAACACCCTATAGGGTATTAATTCGAATTTTCTTTCCTTTAGATGTTATATGCATATTATATCTCTTAGTCGTCTTTCGCGACACCTACCGGCAAGATATGTGTTGGCAAATTGTTAATTCGTAATCATATAAAATAATATTAAACTTTTAAACTGATTATTGAAGTTATTCTTCTTTTGGCGCGTTAGGGCAAAATGATGAGAGTAAATTGTCACGAAAAACCGACACCCTGAACTTAGCTACAGTCAACATTTTATGTTTTCAAAAAAAAAATTACCAACAAAGTAAAAGTAAAGACATCTACGTATGTTTTCGTGAGAAGTGACAACTGTATTCACGATATTTATTTATTGTGATATTTAAATAAACTTTATTTAAACTAGATAATGCATTATAATAAAACTTTCAGTGTATTTAATACCTTTTTTTCTATTATTAGTGTCGTTTTTTTCTACAAACGTAGAATAAGGTGAATGATAACATTTTTTAAAAGATTTTTATCTTGTTACGCCAAAGAAATATAACTTCTAACGCGTGTACATAAGTACACATACACTTTTTTAATTATATTTTAACTATTTTTAGACTATGTGAATGCGTGATTAATATCAGGTATTCACAATTTATTTAATCGGTAATCAACACATGCACATTTATAAACTGCATTAATAATAGCGTGTCGATAATATCTATTAAAATTTAATTGATATTTACTATTGGTCTCATTATACCATTATCTACTGTATCTTCTTGACATAATATCTATTCATTACCTTGTAAATACATATACATAAGTATTAACAGTAAGATAATCTTTTGCCACGCAAGAAATTGTTGCCCAATTCAAAACTAACATAGTTTATTTGTGTGTATCGTAAATTCTAGAAATTCGTGTTTTCATCTTAAATTTAAATATTTACAAGCCACTCAAATTGCACTTTATTTAACATATGTGATTTAGATTTTAGAATAAATTATACGTATTATTGGTGCTATGCAAATGCCTGGATATTGTGACATCTGAAATATTTGTATACTTTTGTTCGTTGCACCGTATTTATGTTCTAATATAGAGTTATATTATTCCAATTCTCTATTTGATGGCTATTGTTAAGTAATGCAGAATATATACTGTACTAATATAGCAGAATAATATTGACTAACATTATTCTAAATTGTGCAGTTTTAGGACTTATATAATTCACAAATATGTTGAAGCTAATGAGTTATTAGTTTACTCCAGTGAAGTATTAACTTTGATTTATCTTTAGGAAAATTAATTTACAAACTATATTCATCCATTTTATCGATGCCTACTGCTGGATATAGGCTTCCCCCAAAAACGGGGAACAAAGAATGATGTCATAATAGTACTCTAAAAAGAAAATATAAAGGGATTAATACCAAAATCACCACGCTTAGCAGGAAGATTGGTCATCCAAGTTCATGTTAAGTTACTTATGGCAATTGCCATTAACTCCTTTGGTCTACTCTTAGCCATGTTTTATAGCTCCCAGGGAAAAGCGACAGCTAGTCCTTCTGCTCATTGAATCCTTAAGTTCTCAGCATAGGGAAATAATGTAAATTGATTAGTATAATCCTTACTAATATTATAAATGCGAAAGTAACTCTGTCTGTCTGTCTGTCGTACTTTTATGCCAAAATTACTAAACTGATCTAAATGAATTTTGGTAAACAGATAGTCTGTGGCCTGATAAAGGACATAGGCTTCTTTTTAATGCAAAAAAGGGTTGTAAAGGGGGATGAAAAGATGTAAGGCAGTATCGTCAATTTTAAAGCCAGAAGCTTGAAACTTATTTTTAGGTTGTTGATTAGATGTAAATAAGTATAATATTAAAATTTTGTAAAAAAAATACCCTTAAGGGGTAAAATAAAAATAGGGGATGAAAAACTTTAGGAAAGTAACCTTTTATGCGGTCGAAGCCGCGAGCAGAAGCTATTAATAAATAGGTTAATAACTTTAAAGTTATGGTTAGGAAAATAAATGATTTCGATATTAATAAAAATATTGGCTTAAAAAAATTAAACTTTCATGCAATGCCTTCAGTACCCATCGTAGTGATCCTATGATGCCATGTCTTATTTTCACAAAGGGGTTCTAAGAACTGCCTGAGGAATCAACAGTAGATTGGACAGTCGCATTCTTTTGGAATTTATTGGAAAACTTAGGCAACTGCGATTGCCAATTACTTTAGTCAAGTGCGGCGATAATGGTATTGGCCACTTCGAAGGAGGATTATGTTCAAAATGTATTACAAAATTATTTAAGAGAATACGGGGCTGTTCACCATAGTATAATTTTACTAGAAGTTATATACGTGGACACAGGGTTATTGAAGTAAAATTACTTCAAGACAACGCTTTAACGAATCAATTTATATGTAAAACATAAAAATAAATTGGAAATTCAAATCTAGCGTCATATTTTCTTTGTGAGTTCATTTTTAATTTATGATTTATTTACATTCAATATTTAAGCTTCAGCTTTTAGCCTTTGTTACAACTTTAAGGGGATCAGATTCTAAATCTAATAAGATTTAAATGATAGTATCTTTTCACGAAACAAATAATTATATATTACCTCAAACTGTAATGATTAACATATAACAGTCTAGATACTTATATAATATGCCTGATTATTTGAGATTTACTTTCCATGCAAAGAAATAAGCATTTATGGCAGTCAGAACGCGTCTACTTAGATGCGGATATATTCGAGATAGTTTTTTTGAAGAGATGTTAAACATTCAGGAATCGTTCAGACAACTTCTCTATATTTTCTTTTAAAAATGATAGCAAGCGATATTTAACAAGCAAATACCTTTGAAATTTATGAAGTGCACGATATTGAGTTTGAAGTTAGGACGTCTGTGCCAGTTTATTGATAGGGTATAGCATAACATATCACTTAGTTATTTATAAAGCTGGGCTTGGAAATTATGATCTCAGCTAGAGTACTATCTATAAATAAATAATAATTAGATAAAATGTAAAACACGCTTTTTTTAGAAAGTTAAACTAAAAAAGTAGAAAATAATTTTCATTAGATATTCAAATTAAAAAGCTGAAAAGAAATTTCAATAAATTTAAATTAATTAACAGATTTATTAACAAAGTAATATATTTATTGTTAAAAAGCGTGGGGGGACTCGATGTCAAATGTTATAAATCTTTAATTGACAGATACTGGTAAATGTAAAGTAAGAAGTTCACAGACTAGTCGAAGAGCTATGACTACAATATTAAAATTATTGCATTGTCATCGGTACTTGATAAGTGGGCAAAGTTTCAAATTAATTCGAAATTTAGAAAGGGGTGAAAATCATGTTCAAAGATTGCGTTACATATAAGCCAAATTAATAATAAGCGTATAAAAAGGAGCGTTAAAACATATTTCGCATTTTTTTATAACGATGGTTTAGGCAGCACTGATTTAGAATCTAAGAGGAATGTCCAAGAATAGTTTCATGCGCTCCCCGATGTCTACGATGGAACGCTCGTCCAGTTGCTAGCTATCGTCAGCAGTAGTATCATCTTCATCAGGATCATCTTCATCGAGAGGTTGGCTCGTCAGCGCAGCCCAGAGTGGCGAACGAGCGCCGGGCTGCGCCGAGCCACGCCGCTAGCTGTCGCGGTTACCAACAGCTGCTGCAGCTGCTGTGCCCATAGCACCAACAGCACCGAAAATTATTGTTCCCACCTCAC
The DNA here is from genome assembly GCA_905163515.2 of Lymantria monacha. Taxonomy (NCBI): domain Eukaryota; kingdom Metazoa; phylum Arthropoda; class Insecta; order Lepidoptera; family Erebidae; genus Lymantria; species Lymantria monacha. The sequence goes on from LR991082.1 coordinate 25,726,676, forward strand.
GATCGGGCGTTATCTCAACCTTTAAATAAATGTAAGGATATATTCATATTTACATACAATACAAACAAATGTGCTTTAAAGTTTCAAGAAAATAGGTATTTTTTTTAAAAAAAAACTGAATGAAATTAAATTTAAATCAAGTTCAAATAACTAGAAACACTAAACTCGCTACTACTAATGTTTAATAATAAAAAAGTGCATCGGATTAGGAATAATAATAAAGAAATATCAGTTCGTAGCATCCGAGAAAGTTGAATGAAGAGACCATCATATAAAATTTCATCTTTTAGAATCGACGCGGTAAGTCTTCTCCTTTCTCCATTACAAGTCTATAAGATACGAGACATTCATTATCATATTCTACAATGTAATTTTTAATACATATTAAGTCTTTTTATTTTGTGATATGTATATATTACAATATTGAGAAATATCAAACTTTTCCTTATATAGCCTTTTAAACCATCGCATTATAAGTCTCTACCGCGTAAGTCATTTGCATTTTATCTTCTACTCGTTTATGCAGTGCCTTCTAGCGTTATACTCAAAATCAACTCTATAATTATTTAATTTATTTATTCGTATCCGTAACTTAGTCTTTATTCATCATCATCGTCATTCTCTTACTCCTATTCCAATTACTTGGGGTCGATACAATGTGTACTTTTCTTTCATAGTTCATATTGTGAAAGTTATTGACAATAGTTTTATGACCTACCGCCTGCCTGACGTCAACTCTCCTTGGGAATGTAATTGTTGACCAAATGGTGTCAGGTGGAGTTTGCCTAGATCATTATAAGGCTCTTAGTCGTCTTTTAAGACATCCACGAGCAAAGTAAGGGTTGGTAGTATTCGTAGCCGCTACCACACAGCGATAATTTAGTCTTTATTCAAACTAATATAATTCTAATAATTCATTTTCCTGGAGAACATGACGTTGTCACAATATGTTGTAAAATGTATTAATAAAATTAGACTTCGTAGAGTCTTATCACTAATATTTCACCTTGACAATTTATTTCTGTGTGTTAAAGTAAGAATACAATTTATCATAACTATCTTTCCCCTAGGTTGTAAAATTCAATTAGTAAGCAGATAACATCACCACGTAAAAAGTAAAATACAAAATAAGACCGTATACCAATTTATTTGACTAACGTGATATATAGTAGGTCAATTTCCTTTCTATTACAGAAAAAATCCAGGTCTAATATCGTGAAGTAAATAAGCTGAAAAAGAAAAAAGATAGATATAGACATTAACAATAAAATAATATGTGTATAAGTTATATATGTATATTACTTGCGACAAAGTTGTTTGTTCCGGGTCAGATCGTTCCTCTAGCACAGTGTCAAGTTCCAGCGTGGGTGGCGGCCGTGGCGAACGCACTAAGCTGACAGTACGAAGCTTCGTCTTCGTTGGTGACATCTTTACCACCGACAGCTCCCCACGATCCAGTTCGCAATTACGACGCCTCGCGCGCTCTCTGAAATTATCTTTTATTGTACAATAAGTATTTACTCAGTTTGCATTCATATTACATAAAGTATAAAGTCATAAAATGTTGTCAAGATTAAGAATGTTTTATATACATACATACATATCATCACACTATATCCCTTGCAGGGTAGGCAGAGAGAACAGAGTGCCAGAGAACTCTATCCTTGTATACTTCACTCGCTTCCTCAACATTCATAATTCTCTTCATACACGCTCGTACTTTATATACGCTTTAATAAAATAGGAAAATCTTATGCCAATGTTTTGACCTCCGTAGTGTGTTAGATCACTCATCATGCTCTCCCTTTGGCTCGGTGTTATCATTATGCGTTTATAATAGCGACTAGGAGATACGAGTAGCAGCCGATCTTAGTATATTGGACTATGACTATAACAAATAGATACCTATGAATGTATTTTTTTACCTACTACACAAGTAACGTTTTATTCAATGCAAACGCCTTCAAATTCAATGATAAGTTCATTCATATCTCCCCGTGGATGGTTTTCCACACAATGTCCAATCACTTCAGAAATTGTCCGAGTAAATGGGCTATTTTTTTTATTCTTCTTTTATAGTGATTATTATCTCTCTTAAATCACATCTTATGACTCCAACATGAAAGAAAAGGTTGGACATATATTGTATTCTCAGTTCTTTATCATAAGAATATCTGTAACTTTACTTTTATACGCGACTGCGCAACGCAAAGGAGTGGTATTGTGTTTAACAGTCTATGTATGTATGTATGTATGTTTGTATGTTCCTTTGAAGCACTATATAGACCAAACGCCTGGACTGATTTTTATGATTCACACGTCAATCGATTCCTCTTAGTCCGGCGAGTGTCACTAAAGACATCACCTTAGTGAAAACTCAATATGGCGACTACTGGACGCCATATTGTGAAAATGAAAAAAATTAAAGTTAATAAAATATGTCAAGTGGGGTATTGTTGAATAGGTATTTAAAAATAATTATTAGTTTTCTCTCAATATTTTTCGATTCGATTGACCGTTTAGGATCTATATCAATTTAAATTTCGTAACAACCTTTTTCACATAGAGGTTTTTAGACAGTAGAAATTTACGATGAAAAGACGAAAAAATCGTATGACTGTGCGTGTGAATGTGGATGGACAAATACTAAAGTATCTAGTAGGTATTTTGGATTACCTAAAGTATCTAATGTCTGACGCGGTCGCCCATCTTCAACTTCTAACGATTTAGTACCCAACTTCAGTCGAAAAACTATATATAGTTAGGTACCTACTTATTAATAAATAAAATAACTATAGCCAACTAGGTATTCATAACTAAAAAGTATAAAATAAAAAAAAAAAAAATCAAAAAACCCAACTGCGTAAAAAGTGAACCAAATTACGTACATAATAAAAAAAAACTGAAAAGAAAAAAACAAGCACTTAGATGTTCGGTGGTCTAGAATTCTATAATATATTATCGAATGAATACTATTGCAGAAAATAAAATATATTTTAATAATGGAACATAACAACTAAACAGTAATAAATAAATCAAAATATAGTGTGACTTTCATTTTCTTGTAGTGAACAAAATTACTCCTTAAATGTTAGAAGTGAACTTAACAACGCTGGAACAAAGAGCGGGTGGTATTAATCATCATTAAAACGCACATTATTTGTAATTGCAGGCCGCTTTATAGGTATAAATACGTATAAAGTGCTACCCTCACAGCGCAAGGCGACAATGACGGTATATACTTTACGATTATTGTAAAGTTTGTTCCGTGTAGTGACGGACTAAGAATAGAATATATTGCTCTCTCGCCGGGATTAAAGGAATGAATTATTGATCCATCCATCTGAATTGTAAGCGGAGGCTTCAGCTGCAGAATTCCACCACTTAAAACTAAAACTATGTCGCTAATATTGCTATCCATGTATAAATCTAGGTGAAACTTAAATGGCATCTTCTATGGGAGTGATGAAGACGGTAATTTCTCATCCGCTTATGCTTTTATTGGTGGCCTTATTAAACTAGTAGTAATAAACCAAAATACTTAGAATGTTCATTTTGCAACCTATAATTAAGTGAGCGGCAATGTATTCATCATTACTTAGAATATAGTTCGTTATAATAGCCAGTTATTTTCCCTTAGATTATGGTCTAATTATTTTCTATTAGAGTCACGCTTATATGCTTAAAATATGTGTATATATCAAGTAACTTTTAAGCCTCTTGTAATAGAAGAGAGTCTATAAAAATTCCTGGTAGTCGTATTCTTATGCTATTAAAATGACAGACTGGCCCGTTAGACTGTCATTTTTTGACTATAAAATATAAATGATAGTATTTTTAAGGTCTTGTAAATGATATGTTAACTACATATAGAGTCAATTCACGCGTAATTTATTATGCTGGTGTTAACTTATTATATAGCGTAATAATCGTCATTATACTGTTTTATTTTTATTGACAGATATAAATATTACAAAATTTTAATACGAATTTGGATGCAGATAAGGAGCAAGCTTGCACTGCGCATTATATATCCTATAGCCCTCTGCTTGAGTCTGGACGGTCGGTAAAGGTAGGAATGGACTAAAACCTATCCAGAATAAAGTTCAACTATCCGTCCGGTAACTTGAGTTCACTATAGAACTGCGGATGACAATGCGTCGAATTAAGCAACCCCATAATCCTCTGAGACGACGTAATGAACCGTTGTACCGTATGTATTCAACTAGAGTGATTCACTTTGCGTTATCATAATCATAGCGTTTGTAGTTCCTAATTTGGTGTAACACAAAAAATGTTTCTATTTTCGTTATAGGCTTTGAAACCGTCCGACTGATGTGCCCCAAATTAGTTTTATAACATAAGTTGTAAAATGCATTAGAACCAAGGAGAGGTCGATTTTTGGAGTTTACTCCTTAAGAATCGATTTTCATATAAGGCGCCCGGTATGAGAAAAATTTGAGGAGTAAAATCTAGTGATCAAATGGCCTCATTACGTTTTTAGTGCGCAACCTTTTCTGACGTGAGATAATACTTCACTGAACAGTTTCAATAAATGTAAATAAAAACATATATATTATTTTTAGTCAAATGAACTTTTTTTGCGCCTGTTTTGATAATCGTACTTAAGGAGTAAACTCCAGTCGTACGTCGGAGCTGACATACACACTTTTTTTTGTCAGGGTATGATCTGGACACACGCCGTCCGTTCCGTCCGGGGCAACGAAAGGTTGGCGCGTAACCCACTGTATTCCCTCCCCATCGCCATTAGGCCGACCGCTGATACTGAATCCTTGACGTCCTTTGCAAGCCCGGCGGGAAGAGTGGCAACGAACGATTTCAAAGATTTTTTTTTAATCCATATAGAACAGCGGCTATAGGTTGAGCTAGTTTTTAGTATACCATTGGCGGTTGTAGTCTGACCTTGGTAAGCTGAAAGAGATGATGATAGAATATCAAATAATTACTTACTAATTTAACGTTAATGACTTATGTTATTACCTGGCTAATTTAGCCCTCCTTCGCAGACAACAGATAACGGTGAGTGCCAGCAATGGAAATCCGAATATACATGATACAATTGGTACTACGATAGACTCCGGTGTTACTGAAACAAAAAACAGATATATATTTTCATTGCTAAAATATGTATGTAATTCTCGGATTGTTCCAGACTCCATTGGATTTGTACTCGCTGTCATCCTAATCCACGAAGTAGTATCATAGGATTTCGACCAGAAAGGCAGTGAAGCCCCTCTTGTTTGATATTCGTGCTTAAGAACTTTTTTTTTTTTTTTTTTTTTTTTTTGTTTTTTTTTTTTTTTTTGTGGTGGGCCATGGACGTCGCACCCCGCCAAATCGGTCCGGGGTGACGGAAGAGGCGGCGCGCAACCCCATTGACCCACCCTGCAAGCACATCTTCTTCGCCATGCGAGCGGGCCACCGGTACCCGATCTTTGTCTTCGGTGGCCCGCTCGGCGGTATGCCCTCTCGGGCTCCTCTCCTGTTGACGCCCCGACAGATTTCGTCGTCGAGGCGTCGTCCTCACGCGGCGGCCTCGCGTCGGGTGACCGGACAATTCCCCGGTCCGATCACCCGAAGCCTCGGTTAGGGCGGCATCAGGCGCAGGTATTCGCGCCTACGCCGCCCCGGCCGCGGGCGGCGGCCCGGGTCACGGGAATCCTCCCGGGCCCGTTCCGCCGCCTCCTTCTGCGAGATGACAGCCTCGCAGAAGGCGGCGACCGCGTCCCAATTCCTGACGCTGTCGACCATCGCCCTCGCGACAGCCGGCAGCGTCAGGTCGGCACCGATAATAGCGACGAGGTCGCGGCGCTGCCCGTCCCAGCCCGAGCATTCCTCGAGCGTATGTTGCGCCGTGTCCTCGTCACTACTGCAATGATGGCAGCCCGGAGTCCATTCCCTGTGCACGACCGTGTGCAGGTATTTCCCGAAACACCCGTGCCCCGTTAACACCTGCACCAGTCGGAAGGTGAGGACCCCGTGCCGCCGCTCCATCCATTCCATCAGTACGGGCCGGAGGGCCTCAACGGTAATGACACCGTGTCTAGGCCTCTCCAGCCGCGTAGCCCAACGGGCGATGACTTCTCGGCGGGCGTCCTCGCGCCAGGTGGCTATCTCGTTAAACGATGGGGAGCCACCCTCTTCGCGCATTGAGTTAACCCGCCGGTAGAGGTCGGAGAGCATCTCCGCCTCTAGGTCCCACGGGGGTGTCCCGGCCAATAGGCATGCCGCCTCTGTCGACACCGTGCGGTAGCCGCGAATGGCTCTGACCGCCATGGCTCGCTGTGGCCTCCACAGCACCGCCCTGAGCTGGGCGTTCAGAGCCCTCGCCCACACGGGTGCGCCGTACATGGCCATTGAGCGGATCACCCCCGCATACAGCCGTCGGCCCTCGAAACTGGGTCCGCCCACATTCGGCATGAGCCGAGAAAGGGCGGACGCCGCGGCGACCAGCCGGGGAGCAATTTGGCGAAAATGCTCCCGGAACCACCATCGCCCGTCGAGCACCAGACCCAAGTACCTCATATGGGCCTGGATACTGATGTGGATGGAGTTGACGACTAACGAGGCGCCGATGGGCAGCCTCACACGGGGCCCATGGAATAGTAGGGCCTCCGTCTTGTTTAGGGCCACCCTGAGCCCCAGCGCCTCGATTCGCCTGACCATCTCCTCGGTGCCGAGAGTGGCCAGGCTCGCCGCCTCTTCGAGTGTCCTGCCTCGGGCTGTGACGAGCGTGTCGTCAGCATAGCAAATAACGCTCAGCCCGGGGGGGAGACTCCCTCTCAACGCCCAGTCGTACCCGATGTCCCACAGAGTCGGCCCCAGAACCGACCCCTGCGGAACACCGCACGACATGGGCGTCCGCACAATGTCCCCTGCGGGGCTCGCGTAGAGAACACTGCGCCCCTCCAGATAGTCTGCCACCAGCTGCCTGAGGTACAGGGGCACTCCATGGAACCGGAGCGCCTCCCTGATGCAGCTGAATGGCAGACTATTGAAGGCGTTGGCGATGTCCAACGACACCGCCAACAACACTCCTTTGCCGGCGACAGCCTCCGCGGCCGTCTGCCTCAGGCGTAGCAGGGCCCCGATGGTCGAACGCCCCTTCCGAAACCCAAATTGAGCGTCCGACAGATCGGGCCCCACCTCCTCCAGGTGCTGGACGATGCGGGCAGCGAGGACACGCTCCAGCAGCTTACCCACATCGTCCAGAAGCACAATGGGCCTGTAGGCCGACGGCGAATCCGGGGGCCGTCCCGGCTTTGGCAGGAGAACCAACCTCCCTTCCTTCCAGCACTCAGGGAACTGTCCAGACGTCAGACAGGCGTTGAACAGTCGCCTGAGGCGAGGTTCGAGATGCTCGAGGAGCAACGTCAACACCCGGACTGGGACTCCGTCCGGGCCGGGGGCCGTGGTGGCGGATCGAATCTTCGCCACGGCTGCCCCCACTTCCGACTCCGTCACGGGCGGAACACTCTCGACGGCCTCCCGGTCGTGATCTGGCGAAGCCATGACCGGGGGCGTGTGCTCCGACTGCCGCGGGAACAGCTCCTCGACCACTCTACGAAGGAGGTCGGGCTGGAGGGTCTCGGTGAGGGGGGGACCCTGCGCGCGAAGCTTATTCAGCGACGCGCGATACGGGCGACCCCAGAGGTCACGGTCGAGACCGTCCAGCATCTCCTGCCAACTTGCGTCCTTGGCGGACCGGATGGCCAGCCGAAAGGCGGTACGCGCACTGCGGTACGCCTCGTACAGCTGGCCCTCCCGCTCAACATCGCGGCGACGCCGCCGACTGCGGGTGTAGGACCTTCGGGCACTAATGCACGCCGCACGAAGGTCCGCCAGTCTTGGGGACCACCAGTAGACCCCCTGCCTCGGAGGTAGACGCCGCACCCTGGGCATGGCCGCATCGCAGACCTGCGTTAACGCACTGCGGATGCGGACAGCCTCAACGTCCACTCCGTCCGCTGGGGGTGGTGAGGACAGCCACGTGTTCACGATGGCCGCCTCCGCCAGTAGGTCCCTATCTAGACGCCCCACAGCCCACCGCGGAAATGCGGGAGCCCGGTCCGCCCTGTGACCCCTGCTGGGGTCCCGGAGAGGGGAGACCTCCATCCGGATGTATCGGTGATCCGACAGGGTCTCCGCCTCCTCCAGGACACGCCAGTTCCTCACTCGTGGTGCGACAGCGGGGCTAGCGAACGACAAGTCCACTATCGACCCACCCTGCTGTCGCACACACGTGTTCACTGAGCCTCTGTTTAGGACACAGAGGCCCAGTGACGCCGCCCACTCCACGATCGCCCGCCCACGATCGTCCGTCATCGGGGACCCCCACGCCGTGGATTTGGCGTTGAAGTCCCCCAGGACCAGGACGAGGCCCGGTGCCAGTCGCCGTATCGAAGCCTCCAAGGTGGTGAGGGAGGCCCCGAAATCGTCCATCCTCCTATTAGGGGAGAGGTATACACTGTAGAGCGTGACCCCTCCCCAATCCGCCGCGACAAATTCCTCGCCCCTATCCAAGAGGGATAAGGACGGGAAGTGCCGCTGCGTGGAGGTGACGATTGCCGCGGTTCCGTTTCGGCTGACCACCCAATTGGGGCGATCAGGCACGACGTACGGTTCCGCGACTACGGCTGCACCGATCGACCACTCCGCCATGGATTGCAGGAGGAGATCCTGCGCACCGGCGGAATGGTTGATGTTGGCCTGCAGGAGGTGAGTGGACTGGGCAGCCATTAATGGGCCGTGTCCATCATCACCTCCTGGCTTGCTGCGGGCGATCGGGCCGCGCTAGGAGCGGGAGCGGCCGGAGTCGAAGGGCCGCTCCGCCCCTTTGGAGCCGAAGCCGGAGGTCTGCACGCCCCAGAGCCCATGGGATGCTTGGCGGGCTTATTGCCCGCCGCACACGCGGGGCAGTGGGGCGGGGCGGCGCAAGATGCCGCCATATGCCCAGTCTGACCGCAGCGGAAACAGAGTCCGCCGCAGTCAAAGCAATTAGTGCATGTTGGCCGGGTGTGCCCGACCGCCATGCACTTGAAACACCTCGCAGGCCGGTGCTCCAGCACGGTGACTCGCGCTGAGCTCCAGCCCACGAGGAGCCTGCCTGAGTCGGCCAGTTGCCTGACCGATTCCACTGGGCACTGCACCCAGGCAGCACCTACGCCGCCCGGACCGGGCCGGATGGCGCCAACCCGGACGGTGTCCATGGGACACCCGGTTTTCGAGGCAATAGCCTCCCGGATGTCTTCCACCGTCACGGAGTCGTCCAGACCCGCAATGCGCATTTCGGCGCACTTCACGGGTCTGGCAATTTTAACGCCACCCTCCTCGGCGAACAGACCTCTCAACTTCGACGCCACGCTATCGGCCGTCCTGGTGCCCTCGGCCCCAGGGAACTCTAGAATCCGAGCCCCTGTCCGGGCCTTGCGGGTCCTGGCTTCGACGCCTCCTATGTCGGAGACGTCGAGCTCCCGCCGGGCTTTCCTCAGAACGGCCTCATAGCTGAGGCCCCTTTCTGCCGCCTCAGGCAGCACAGTGATCACCACTGCGGCTGTCTTCGGCGGCCGGAGCCCCTTGCGCGACCTCTTCTTCTTCGTCGTGCCGCCTCCTCCGGCTCCTGCCTGGGGGGCGACGACCTCAGCGGCGCGCTTGGCCGCCGCTCTCCTCCTCTGGCCGCGACTCTTTCTGCCGCGCTCGGCCACCTGCCAACCCTGTTCGGGCGTAGCGGGCGTGCCGGGCGCTGAGGGCGTAGTCGCGGCTGCGCTAGTCGTCGCTGGCGGTGTTGGTGCTGGCGACGACTGCAGTCCGGCAGGAGCCGGTGCTGTCTTCCTCTTCGGAGCAGGCCCCTTCTTCTTTGGCCCAGCCGCGGCTGCGGCGTAGCTCACCCCCACGCGGCCACCCTGACAAGGTAGCGGGGCGGGGGCTGGTGCCGCATATGGCCGCTTGTCCGCGGCGAGAGGCGGCCGAACACGTGGTTCTGGAGGCAGCCTTGCCTCCAGAACGGCCAAGCGCGCATTGACCATATTACCGACGGCGTCGATAATGGCGCGCAAGGCCTCGTCCGACACACCCCCCACCGCGGGCAGCGGGGTCGGTGTCACCGGCTGGACCTCTGCCGGGACCTGCTCCACGACGGCGACAATTGGCGTGTTGGTCGGCGGCACACGCTCCGCGGTCAGAGGCGTCTTCCTCTGTGCGGCGGCAGCCACTGGACGGCCGGCGCCTCGGGGCGGTTTCGGAGCGGCGACGACGGCGACAGCTCCTCGGCGGCTAGCACTGGCCGGTGGCGCAGTTGGCGCAGGCGGCGCAGTTGGCGCAGCCGGCGCAGTTGGCGCAGCCGGCGCAGTTGGCGCAGGTGGCACGAGCCGCCCCATTTGAGCCCTCAGCTCGGCCACGTCCTTGGCGAGGGCGCGATTGGTCCTCCGCACTGCGGCCAGCTCCGACTCCAGCCGGCGGTTCTGGGCCCGCAGACCTGACACCTCGCCACCAAGGCGGGCGTTTTCGGCCTGCAGGGCCTCCATATTTGCGGCTGGGGCGCTCGCGCGGGCACCAGCGGCCACCACTTCGGTGGGAGGGATGCTGGACAACACCCCCAGCACCCTCGCGGCGGCCGCCTCGTTGTCGGTCTGCCTGCCAGCCTCAGCCCCTCCACGCACTTCGCCGGCCGGGGAGTGGGTCGCCCTTCCCGACACCGCGGCCCCTCGCCCTCTGCGAGAGGCCGGCACTTTGGGGGGAGGCATGATCGTCACACTCCCCTCGGAATCGGCGCTCGAGCTGCCATCCCTGTTCAGGGGGCGCTTCCGCTTGTCGTCGGAGCCGCAGCCGCAAGACGCGGCGACGACCTGGCGGCGGCGGTTTCCTGCGCCGACCCGCTAGCCTCTTTGGACGGCTCTGCGGAACTACCGCCCTCGTCCATTATATCGGCAGATCCACTGCCCTCGTCTCTGGACGGCTCTGCGACACTACCGTCGCCCTCGTCCATTGACGGCTCTGCAGTGGATCTGCCGCCGTCTTCCTCCAGTTGGGCGGCAGCGGCGGCCTCCTTCTGCGCCCTCCGCTCCGCCATACGCTTCCTTTCTGTAGGAGAAGCCTTTCCCGTAGTCCAGTTGGCCCGTTTCCGGTACTTCCTCGGCTTCTTCTTTTGGGCCTCCGTAGTCTGTGCCGGGCCCTCGGCGGACGCCTCAAGTCCCGAGGACGAGGCGTCGTTTGTGCCAGTTTTATTTTGCCTTGGCAAGGCCGTCAGTTGGGAATCCGAAGCTTCCCCGTCTTCAATATTTATAATAGGCAATTCCATTTTGGTCCCACGATTATGGGAGAAATAAACGGTCGACCCGGGCAGAGATCCCTGTACCCGGGCAAGCCTACATTTACCAACCAGGGGGTCGGCTGGTACCCTGGCTGGAGCGTGCTAGGAACAGAACAGCCCATCTGCCATGCATCCTCTCGCCGCACGCCAGAACTTAGGATTCTGGGTAATTTCCGAATTCGAATGTTAATTCGAACTCTTTATAGAGGTTGTCTTCCTCGCGGTCCGGGCGGTTAAGCCAAGACCCTCGTTCCTGATACTACGCCTCACGACCACTTGTCTTGAAGCAAGATATCAGGTTTACGATATGTCGGCGGTGGCATAAGCCTGCCCAGCCCTCAAATGAATGAGTGACCGGGCCCGTCCGAAATTTCGCCTCCTGTATCCTCTACAAATAGAGGGTCAGGAGCGAATTGGGGCTCAACCCATTGCTGGGGAACCCCCCCTCGCGCCAGAGATTCGCTACGGGCGACAATTCGACAGAGGGATCTGGGGGACTGTCGCCCGCACCCAGGGTACACCACGCGGAGGTTTCTGGCGTCGTACCCCGTGCTTAAGAACCTAGAAAGATTTTAACTATAAAGCGGTTTGTTATTTAATAAAAATAATGATCTTCTTTCTTAATATATATAAATTACGCGTCACGTTGTTTGTCCGCGATGGCCTCTTAAAGTACTAAACCGATTTTAATCAAATTTGCACAGCATGTGTGGTTTGATCCAACTTAAAAGTTAGGATAGCTTCCATCTCAATTTATAGTTGCAATATTATTTTATTGCAAATTATTTGTCTATTATTTGACAGCCACAATTATCTGTTATCTCCAAACGATTCAAACAGATGGCGGTATCTGTTGACTGAATAGAGTATTTAATAGATGGCGCTATGTAAAACGTACAAACGTTTCATATAAGCTACAATTTATTAGCATAACGACAACGTGTTACTGAGGCTATCTAAGCCACAGCAACGTGTGACCGAGTCTGCTAGTAAATTATATAACTTTTTATAATACTTCTTTGTGAAGCGAAATAAATGTTACCAAAGGAGGATCTAACCATATATTTAATCGAAATCTTTTCCAAGTACTTTACTATTAAACTAGTGTGCTAACGGTGTGTAATAATTAATTTACAAAGCACATTCTAGTCTTTATGAAGGACATTTTACCATGTCATTTATCGCATATAATTATGTATTTTCACATATTAATTTTCAATTGGAAATGTACTAAATGAAGAGACGCCGATACACATTAGGGTTTTATTTAAGTAACCTTATTTGACAGACCTTGTTCGGTCATACCACACCCAAACTGTATGGGTGGTGGAAGGTACGGCGTGTAGCTTCATAACTTCCTTTAATGTATTTCCCTATCACTATCTGAGCTGAATGAGCTAACGAGTCCTTGCAAATAAGTCTAGGATGTAAAATACTAAATTAAGAACAGGTAAGGTTAGTGTAAGAATATAATTCACTACCCCCTATATTCCCCGTGGTGTCTTTAAAAGATGACTAAAATATAACAGGAAAATAATATCTATATAAGTGAAGGAAAACTGAAATTAAACACCATAGCAACGCGTCTGACCAGCGTTGTATAGTAGGTAAATTTTCCTCTAACTATGGAGGAGGATTGAGCCCAGTAGGACGTATATATGCTGACATGATAAATTATCTGTTAGTCAACACATATATGTATTCACAGATTAAATAATACCGTTAGTATTATTGGGATAATTGTAGGGTATTGTTATTGCAAATCGTACAAGCTGCACCGAGACGAATGAATTCTTTAGCTGTCTTGTCTTTGTCCTACTTACAGTTACCACAATTTACTATCTTTAATCTACATAATAGGTAGACAAGTTTCGTACAAATTTAGTAAACTTCCACTCCGCATAATAAGCCTCGCTATTGTGCTAGTTTTTTGCATACTTACATACATTATATGAATTGAAAGTTCAGCTAAGTTTGAAATAAATAATCTTATATACCACAGAAATGTTTGTCAGAAAATATTACACGGTGATTTCTTACGCCTCAGGTGATATGAATAATAAAGCCTATTGATGCGTAACGTTTATCCACCTTAGTAGTAAGGAAATATTACCTTATGTGCTTACTAGTATTGCAAAATTAAAAAAAAAATAGTAGTGGTGATATTTAATTTTAGCCCCTGACTCAAAAAGAGGGGTGTTATAAATTTAATCCCTCTGTGTGTCCGTCTGTAGAATCTTAGCTCATAAACAAATGGACAATTATAATGCAGTTTTGTACCTATTATATCACGCTGGTCAGATGGTTTGATATGTGGTATTGTTTCAAGTTTATCTTTTCTTAAATAGATGTTCTATAGATATTATATCCTTTGGTTGTCTCTATTTTTTATTGCTTATGGTGGTAAACAAACGAGCAAACAGCACACCTGATGGTAAATGTCACTGCCGCCCATGGACCTTTGCTATACCAGGGTATAGCTAGGCCGCTGCCTACCATTACAATCCCCAAACCCACCCAGTTGGGCTTCCGGCTCTCCCGCTCACCGAACGAAGCGCAATAGCACACTGCTATTACTCAGACGTCGATCTTCTGCAAGAGTGTGGTACTACCCCGGACGGACCGTCCCGCAGCTGTAGACAGGGATCTGTCAACAGCGTGGACCTACCACTATTTCTCTTACGATAACCACGAACAAGAAAGAAAGGTGAATAATATTCTTAGATCGTCACCACACGGTATAACGAGTTGTATTACGACCGCCTTGACCTTATCTAAGAATACGTCACACCTCTATATTACCACACCTTACTCCCCGACAAGTTCACTTCACATATAGTCTAAATAAATGGCTCCTATTTCGCATGAATGTTTGTGACAATGTGATGACCCACCATTCGAAACTAATATGTTTTAGCATTTATAATTGGAGAGCATAATAAGGGTACGCGCCCTACATAGCTTTGTACGCATGTAAAGAATTTAGGGATGGGTTTTGAATAGTAATGAAATTAAGGATTTCTTAAATTCACGTACAATGAAGTGAATTTATTGTAGCAAGCTTTCTATCTTGTATTTGTTTTATAACGTTTTATGACGTAAAGACTTACGTAGTGTCGGTATACATGTAGGTGGTGATGGAATACGAATAAAATATCATCACCCCTTGGTTTCCTATAAGAGTAAAAAAAGTAAAAATCGAATAAAGAAACATCAAGAGAATGAGCAGCAGGGCTCTCTTGGGAAAATTCATAATATTAACTATGATCATCAATCTACGGGCACATCGTGAAGAATATGTCACTATAAGTTTTTTTTTACACGATCAATCTCCTGCTCTTATCCTAATTACTTGGGGTTGACACAATATGTACCTCTCTGCTTACATATTGTAAAAGTTATTGGCAATAGTTTTATGACCGGCTGCTTGCCTGACGTCAATCCTCCTTGGGAATGTAATTGTTGACCAAACGGCATCAGGTGGTGTTGGGCCAGGTCAATATAAATCTCTTAGTCGTCTTTTACGATATCCACGAGCAAAGCAAGGGTTGGTAGTATTCGTAGCCGCTACCATACAGCGAAATTTTACAGATATACGACAACAATTTGTGGATTGCGGATATTATTGTTTGCGTGGTATGGTAGGTTATGTATCTTAACCATTACGGCATCTGTGCAGTGATTTTCACATTTGTTGCAAAGGCTATGTCCAAAACTGATGATTATAATTAATATAAATTTAGCAATATACATCTTAATATACTCGTATATAAATTACGTGTCACGTTGTTTGTCCGCGATGGACTCCTAAAGTACTTAACCGATTTTAATCAAATTTGCACAGCATGTGTAGTTTGATCCAATTTAAAAGATAGGATAGCTTCCATCTCAATTTATAGTCGCAATATTATTTTATTGCAAATTATTTATCATTTATTTAACAGTCACAATTATCTGTTATCTCCAAACGATTCTGACAGATGGCGGTATCTGTTGACTGGATTAAATAAGTATTTAATAGATGGCGTTATATTAAATGTACAAACGTTTCATATAAGCTACAATTTATTAGCATAACCACCACGTATTACTGAGGCTACCTTAGCCACAGCAACGCGTGGCCGAGTCTGCTAGTTATAATATTAAATTATAGAGTTGTTTGGTTTGTTAGTTATTTGTGGAATCGGAAGTAAAAATTAAATATGTTCCAGATTCGTACACATAATTTATACTGGTACACACTGTTGGGTTGGGTGACCGCCGGGCAGACATTCTCGGGCTTTCTATAAGGGTCTGAGATAATGTTCAAATATATTAACTGTCTCAACACACAGTAAAACGTTAGCAGTAATGTCAGTAAATGAAAGATAAATTATACACATGGGAATCTTGTAGTTTAAATTAAATAAGTTAAAACGGTTTTCAATAAATTTGCAAAGGATATAAGGTTCATGTTATGACTGCGCAAATTACAGAGCCATAAGCTTGACCAGTTTGGCAGCAAATATGTACGGTAAAATTATTGAAAGGAGAATGAGGATGGTGTCCGATGGTTTACTGTGTGACGCACAGGGAGGTTTCAGGAGTGGAAGGGGATGCATGGATCAAGTGTTCTCTCTGCGCAACATTGTGGAGAAGCATATAGCTCTAGGTCAGAGGGTTTTCGGCAGTTTTGTGGATCTGGATATGGTGTGATGGTATGTATGTATGCAAAGGATATACGTCAACTCCCACCCGTCTGTCTCAAATAAGTTTTGTAAAAAAGATGTAACTGGTTATATTTTTTCGTGAAGGAGTAAGAATACAATTCACCATCACATATCTCACCTGTGGATGGTCGTAATAGACGACTAAATAATAAAATATAACATGCAAGAGAAGGAAAACTCAAAATAAAACTCTACACTAACATGTCTGACCAGCGAGGTGTAGTAGGTCAATTTTCCTCCTATTGGAGAGGAGCCTTTCTAATGTTTACGCAAGTATTACACATTTGAAATGAGATGATAATGATGATTTTGTTTGAAATATTTTTATACGTTATTACAGAATTATTCTTCTACTCTCATCCCGATTACTTGGGGTTAACACAATATGTACTCCTATTCCTATATATTAAAAAACGTTATTGTCAATAGTTTTATGACCGGCCGCCTGCCTGACGTCAACACTTCTTGGGAATGTAATTGTTAATCAAACAGCATCAGATGGAGTTGGCCCAGGCCGATATAAAGCTCTTAGTCGTCTTTTACGACATCTACAAGCATAGTAAGGGTGGGCCTCCCTCACCAACCTGGAGGCCTCGATACGGCGACTGGCACCGGGCCTCGTCCTGGTTCTGGGGGACTTCAACGCCAAATCCACGGCGTGGGGGTCCCCTATGACGGACGACCGCGGGCGGGCGGTCATTGAGTGGGCGGCTTCACTGGGCCTCTGTGTTCTTAACACGGGCTCAGTGAACACGTGTGTGCGGCAGCAGGGCGGGTCGATAGTGGACTTGTCGTTCGCTAGCCCCGCTGTCGCGCCACGGGTGAGGAACTGAAGTGTCCTGGAGGAGGCGGAGACCCTGTCGGACCACCGGTATATCCGGATGGAGGTCTCCCCCCGGGACCCCAATAGGGGTCACAGGGCGGACAGACCTCCCGCGTTTTCGCGGTGGGCTGTGGGTCGTCTTGATAGGGACCTACTGGCGGAGGCAGCCATCGTGAATACGTGGCTGTCCTCACCACCCCCAGCGGACGGAATGGACGCTGAGGCTGTCCGCATCTGCGCTGCGTTAACACAGATCTGCGATGCGGCCATGCCCAGAGTGCGGCGACATCTACCTCCGAGGCAGGGGGTCTACTGGTGGTCCCCAAGACTGGCGGACCTTCGTGCGGCGTGTATCAGTGCCCGAAGGTCTTACACCCGCAGCCGGCGGCGTCACTGCGACGCTGAGCGGGAGGGCCAGCTGTACGAGGCGTACCGCAGTGCGCGGACTGCCTTACGGCTTGCCATCCGAGCCGCCAAGGATGCGAGTTGGCAGGAGATGCTGGACGGTCTCGACTGTGAACCCTGGGGTCACCCGTATCTCGCGTCGCTGAACAAGCTTCGCGCGCAGGCCCCCCCCCTCACCGAGACCCTCTAGCCCGGCTTCCTCTGTAGAGTGGTCGAGGAGCTGTTTCTGCGGTAGTCGGAACACACGCCCCCGGTCATGGCTTTGCCAGATCAAGATCGGGAGGCCGATGAGAGTGTTCCGCCCGTGACGGAGTCGGAAGTAGGGGTGGCTGTGGCGCGAATTCGTTCCGCCACCTCGGCCCCCGGCCCAGATAGAATACCAGTCCGGGTGCTGACGTCGCTCCTCGAGCACCTCGAGCCTCGCCTGCGCGGCGCCTCTCCTCATGTCGCATCCTCGCCTCTCCTCATGGCGCATGTCCTCTGCGCGGGTCCCGCAGAGGACATTGTGCGGACGCCCATGTCGTGCGGCGTTCCACAGGGGTCGGTTCTGGGGCCGACTCTGTGGGACATCGGGTACGACTGGGCGTTGAGCTGCCAATCGGCGACTCCATAGTCGTCAACTCCATCCAGATCAGTATCCAGGCCCATATGAAGTATTTGGGTCTGGTGCTGGACGGGCGATGGTGGTTCCGGGAGCATTTTCGCCGAATTGCTCCCCGGCTGGTCGGCGCGGCGTCCGCCCTTTCGCGGCTCATGCCGAACGTGGGTGGACCCAGCTTCGAGGGCCGACGGCTGTATGCGGGGGTGATCCGTTCGATGGCCATGTACGGCGCACCCGTGTGGGCGAGGGCTCTGAACGCCCAGCTCAGGGCTGTTCTGTGGAGGCCACAGAGAGCCATGGCGGTCAGAGCCATTCGAGGGTACCGCACGGTATCGACCAAGGCGGCATGCTTACTGGCCGGGACACCCCCGTGGGACCTAGAGGCGGAGATGCTCTCCGACCTCTACCGGCGGGTTACCTCAGTGCGCGACGAAGGTGGCTCCCCATCGTTGAGCGAGATAGCCACCTGGCACGAGGACGCCCGCCGAGACGTCATCGCCCGTTGGGCTACGCGGCTGGAGAGGCCTAGACACGGTGTCGTTACCGTCGAGGCCCTCCGGCCCGTACTGACGGAGTGGATGGAGCGGCGGCACGGAGTCCTCTCCTTTCGACTGGTGCAGGTGCTGTCGGGGCACGGATGCTTCGGCTTGTACCTGCACACGGTCGCGTATAGGGAGTGGACTCCGACCTGCCACCATTGCAGCAGTGACGAGGACACGGCGCAAAATACGCTCGAGGTATGTCCGAGCTGGGACGGGCAGCGTCGTGACCTCGTCACTGTTATCGGTGCTGACCTGACGCTGTCGGCTGTCGCGAGGGCGATGGTCGATAGCGTCAGGAACTGGAACGCGGTCGCCGCCTTCTGCGAGGCTGTCATCTCGCGGAAGGAGGTGGCGGAACGAGTCCGGGAGGATTACCGCGACCCGGGCCGCCGTCAGCGGCCGGGGCGGCGCAGGCGCAAATATCTGCGCCTGATGCCACCCTAACCGAGGCCTCGGGTGATCGGACCGGGGAATTGTCCGGTCACCCGACGTGAGGCCACCGCGTGAGGGTGGCGCCCCGACGGCGAAAGCTGTCGGGGCGTCGACAAGAGAGGAACCCGCAAGGGTATACCGCCGGGCCAGCCACCGAAGTCAAAAACCGGGTACCGGTGGCCCGCTCGCACGGCGAAGAGAGGAGTTTTACGGTGGGTCTATGGGGTCACGCGCCGCCTTTCCGTCACCCCGGACCGATTTGACAGAGCGAGACGCATCCATAGTCCACCAAAAAAAAAAAGCATAGTAAGGGTTGGTAATATTCGTAGCCGCTACCACACAGCGCTTATTACAGATAACAATCACAATAATTGAGCTGTCTTGTTGACGTTATAATCTTCAAATATGTATGTGCAGTGCTTGAAATTTACATGAACAAATTTACATAATGCATGTGCATAGTTGACTGAGTTAAATATTCATGCTTGTACCGTAGTATTCGTTTGTCTTTAGTTCGTTACAAGATGATTCGAGAGACGCTACTCTGTTTCATCAACATTCTCTTGACCTAATTTAAAATTTATGTGGTATCGGCATGTCTTCTTCCTCTAACACAGATAGAAGAACAACAAATAAATTTTATAAAACACAAAGTAATTTGAACATTTTTATTTATTTTTCTTTTTTAAAAAGACATCACTCGACTCTAAGGAAGTAGTACTTGTACTGCGGGGAATTATAAACATATAATTAACGAACACAGAGTACAACCACATTCAGAATAACAAATTGTAGATTGTAGAAATTATTGATCCGCGTGGAAATTGAAGCTGTTGTACTTAGCATTGCAAACACCACCTGTGCAGTCAATGTTACATGTTGAATAATACATAACATCAATCGATTTTTCTTCGGATCATCATTCTCCTACTCTTATCCCAATTAATTGGGGTTGATACAATATGTACTCTCCTTTCATAATACATACAGTAAAAGTTATTGGCATTAGTTTTATGACCGGCCGCCTGCCAGACGTCAACCTTCCTTGGGAATGTAATTGTTGACTAAACGGCCTCAGATGGAGTTGGCCCAGGTCGTTATAAAGCTCTTAGTCGTCTTTTACGACATCCACAATCGATTTTTCTTCGGATGTTGTATATATATTGCCTTAATTATTTTCTAAAACTTAGTTATCGTTGATGATAGTAGGCATTAGTTATTTTTTACGATGTCCACGAGCATGGCATTAATGGTACAGTTATGTGACGGCCGGTATGTGATGGCTGTTCTATTAATTAAATTCGCTATAGAGCGACGTTTCAGGTTAATTCAGGTTGTTTCAGATATAATGCATAATTATTTCGTGTAGGATAACAGGTTAAGGGTATTGTACAATATCGGTACAGGAATTACAGGATACCAAAGGAGCCCAGTGATACTAAATAATAGAGAGTACCTCAGAGTAGTGGTGAGTCGTATTTATCGTCACTGTGAAATATCAAAGATAATTTAAAATCACATCTTGTAATAGTGACAACCAAATACCAGTAGCAGCGACTGTGATCTGACGATATTAGTGGTGAATCGTATTTATCGTCACTGTGAAATATCAATGATAAATTAAATCGCATCTTGTAATAGTGACAACCAAATACCAGTAGCAGCGACTGTGATCTGACGATATATCTTATAAACATAACTGTGATACTATGACGCACTTAGCAGCAGTCTTGTAGTTGATAAAACACAGCGACTGTGACAAAATATTATGTTTGTCACATTCTCTCCCATTGTACTCAATGTATCAGAGAGAGATAAACTCAATAAATTGCTACGAAAAATTAAGTTTATCTCGTTCTCACTCATATAACTAAATACGATCGAAGAGGATGTGGCTAGTGCTACGGTGCAAATTACTAGCTCTTACTCATTTTGACGCATGTTATCATATGCGTGAGAAAAAGAAGCAACTAATAAATTGCTACGAAATAATAACATTGTCCTACTTTAACTCGTTTATTAAAATGCGTTGGAAAGAAATACATATATTACAGTGCTACGAATTATTTATTCTTGTGCCGTTTTAGCACTAGCGTTTGAGTAAAGATGTAGTTTGTATATGATGTAGATGTACGTTGTAGTTGATATAAGTGAATGACTTATCACATTTGGTCGAAGAGATGTCTTCTTTTAGGCTACATTATTGGGCATAATAAAATTGTGAAGGTTATGCTGAGTATCAGAAATTAAATTTATATCATTAAATTTTTGTTTTAGTGTTTTCCTTATAAAAAGAGCGATTCTGATACTGCCACCTTGTAATTATTTAAACAATTTGCATTATTGCTATTTATTAAGGTTATGCTCTTCTAGTCATATTATATAACTTCTAGTCATAATTATTAGTATAAATTGCTAGTTGGCGCTATTACAAGAAAACCTTTTAGAATTTTGCAACAATTATAATTGTTGCTAAATTAATAATAATAATTAATCTTTAATATATATAATTCTTCTGTACGTGTGTTGACAGTGAACTCCATCTTAACGGCTGGCCGGATTTTCTTGAAATTTTTCATGTGTGTTCGAGGGGATTCGAGGATGGTTTAGATTTGCAATTGGACTCGATAGGTGGCGCCGTTGTCGGTATGTCAAACGGCTGGACCGATTGGGATGAACTTTTCTATGTATATTCCAATGGGTCCCTGGTTGATTTTTAAAACAAAATTGAACCCGATAGGTGGCGCTGCTGTCGGCATATAGCTTAAAGCTTTTCTGGGCAAGACGACGTCTGCCGGGACAGCTAGTATTAATAATTATTCAATTTTAATTTTGATTGTGAAACAACTACCTGCCTAGTATTTTATCACAGTTAACTGACACTAGTATTTTTAAATCACTGTCACTGTGATATCTAGTGTCTGATTTTGCCTAGTATAACCCAACTCTACCTCAGAGCGAGACATTTATTCATTTGAAAACATGCATGTCTATACTTTTTCGTGTAACGTAACCATATCGCGATTTAATTCGATCCTAACGCCATCTATCGACTCCTTGTAAACATTTCCAATAATATAAAGACTGGCGTTAGGATCGGATACATTCTAAACATTAAACAGGTATAATATATTAATATATTTTCAAGTGGGAACCATAAAAACTGGCTGACAGATCACCAGGAGAATAGACATCAGCATTCTCCTAATAAACTTATAAAATATACAGCAACTGTTATACTACTTGCTAAGCATGGCGAACTTTGGTGACAGCCACGAAGATGTCGATAGAAAATTAAATTAGCATAAAAATAAAATGTATTACCTGTAGGATATATAATAATGGGTGTAGGCCTCTTGTTGTTGGCGCTAGGTTTAGGAGCACCAACGTTGCTGGCTGTACTTGCGGTACTGGGAGCTGGAGTACTGTTGCCGTACCGTTCCAACAGCCGCAGCGGTGACGGCGTGCTTTGCATCATCTTGATATTTGCCTATAACAAAAATTAATCATCATCACCTCAGTTTATGTACGTCCCACTGCTGGGCTCGAGCGTCATTCATAATAGAAGGAATATTGACCCATTATACTAAATTAGTCGAAGGTGTTCTTATAGGATTTAAATTCTTCTCCTGCATAGAATTTATATGTATATTATATAGTAGATGTCTTTTACGATACCCAAAGTTAAAGTAGGGGGTGGAGAATTATATTTGTACTGTGTCACACTATACGGTTAAAATGAAAGGAAATAAATGAAGTTAATGGTGTTAATATTTTTTATTTTATTTTAGTTATAAAACGTATGACTCTATTTTTGTTTATTGCTTATGGCAGCAAACGAACAAGCAGCATACCTGATGGTAAGTGTTATTGCTCATGGACCGTTACAAATACGATGGGTGCAGCTTTTTTTTTTTTCGTTTTATCGCTGTGGAAACGCATTTACGCGGTATCCCCCGCCGGTGACAGACGAGGGGCAGTCTGGGACTCACCGGCCAGCTGAAACCCGACCGAAATACCCACTAAAACCACAACGGCAACTTTCGCGCATTTACGGGGAGCCGGAGAGATCGTCTACTGACATTTGATGCCCGACACCCCCACGCTTGGCTTTCTGGCCACGTCCTATCGTCCCTCAAGGCGGTGGGAGGAGTTGCGCATAACGGCGCCTCCTCCTCCCCGGTTGCTGGCGGCGGAGCGAGTCGGTGGACGCAAGCGCCTCGCGTTCCAGCTCCGCGGCCTCCTTCCTTTTCATAATAGCCTCGCAAAAGGAGGCCATCGACGACCAGCACCTTCTTTTTTTTTTCACGCTGTGAAAACGCATTTACATGCTATTCCCGCCGGTGACAGGTGAGGGGGTGTGGGACTCACCGGCCAGCTGCCTGACCGTAATACGCACTAAAACCACAGCGGCCCCTTCCGCGCTTTTACGGGATGCCAGAGAAATCGTCTACTGACATTCGTCCCCGGCACCCCAACACTTGGTCATTGACCCACGCCTTGT
This sequence comes from Lymantria monacha, assembly GCA_905163515.2. Taxonomy (NCBI): domain Eukaryota; kingdom Metazoa; phylum Arthropoda; class Insecta; order Lepidoptera; family Erebidae; genus Lymantria; species Lymantria monacha. The sequence goes on from LR991082.1 coordinate 25,750,021, forward strand.
CGTCATTTAAGGCAGTGGGAGGAGGTGCGCATATCGACGCCTCCTCCTCCCTGGCCGCCGGCGGTAGAGCGAATTTGCAGACGCAATTGCCTCGCGTCCCCGCTCCGCCGCCTCTTTTGTAGAGATGACCTCCTCGCAAAAGGAGGCCATCGACGATCAGCACCCGTCGCTGTCGAGCATCTTCGAGATGATGGTCGAGAGCGACAGCTCCCCTCCAATGACCGCCGACAGGACGTGGCGTGGTGATCCCCAGGTGGGGCATACTTCCAGTGTGTGGCGCGCATCGTCCACTGGCGCACCATACTCATGGCACCCTGGGGCCTCTTCTCTCCCAATTCTGTGCAGGTACTTACCGAAGACCCCGTGTCCGGTAAGCACCTGCGCCACCCAGAAACTTAGGCTGCCATACCTTCTGTTGATCCAGCGGTGGAAATGCGGCGCAACCGCCTCTACAGTCCCCCGCTAGACGACGACCAGCACCTGTCGCTGTCAAGCATCTTCGTGATGATGGTCGACAACGACAGGTCTCTCCCAATGACCGCCGATAGGACGTGGCGCTGGGACCCCAGGGCATACCTCCAGAGTTTGACGCGCATCGTCTACTGGCGCACCACACTCGTGACATCCTGGAGCCTATTCTCTTCCAATTCTGTGCAGGTACTTACCGAAGACCCCGTGTCCGGTAAGTACCTGCACCATCCTAAAGTTTATGCTACCGTGCCTTCTATTAATCCAGCAGTGGAGATGTGGCGCAACGGCCTCCACAGTCCCTCGCCCTGCTACGGGGGACTCCAGATCTTCGGGCCACTTCCAGTGCTCTGCCCAGTCTCCTTACGGAGACTTGCTCGTCCTCGGCCCGCGCCGCGACGCGGAGCCGGTGGACCTCAGCCAGGGCCTCGTACACAAGTGGCCAAGGCGGGTCGCCCGCCAGTAATGTCGCTGCAGTCCATGACACTGTACGATAGCCCCTGAGAGCCCTCACCGCCATGGCCCTCTGCGGGCGTCGCAGAAGGGCCCTGTTGGTGGTGAGTGAGTCCGCCCAAATAGGGGCACCATACAGCGCCATGGACCGCACCACTCCGACATATAAACGCCGAGAGGACGACCCAGGATTACGTTGGGTACAGCTAGGTCGCAGTCTCTCAACCAAAACTCATCCAGAAAGTTGAGCCTCCGGCTCTCTCACTCACTGAAAGAAGCGCAACATTACATTGCCACTGCTCAGATGTTACTTGTGTGCCAGTGTGGTACAGAAAAATGCCAACAGTACCTACCTCGAATAATAAAATAATAATGCCTCAGTACCTCGTACTTACCTAGGAGTGTTATAAGTCGTAATTAAACAACATAAGTAGTTAAGAGTAGGCAAATTAGAAATAAAAGACTGTCAATTTGTCTGACTAAAGTGATAAAGGGAAAGTTACAGATTCCGTAGTGTTACTGAATTATCCTAAGGAATTATCGATAAAGAAGTAATGTATTTTCTAAAAACCGTAATACAGATAAAACCTCTTAAGACAGAAACATAGAATTTGGAAACGGTAATCTACAAATTATTTAAGATTGTTTTTTTTAAGACATGTTTTTCAAATCCTTGTCTAAGTAAGTAAAAATAATTTAGAGGTATATATTGACATAAATATTACAATTATTTCATAACGTATAAATGAAAAATTTGTTGATATACGAAATAAAAAACACTTGTTTCGAAGTTTGTCAAAAGTCTAATACCATGTTAAGTCCAAATTTTTGTGAAAATTTGTATATTTATATTTTAATATGCCATAAGGTTTACCTCATCAATTCCTATAACTTTAAGAAGATTATTTCTGCATATCTAGCATATTTTAATACTAAGCATTTGGTCATACCTATCTAACTATTGGATGTCACTGTAGCACACTGCCTTATACGTTGTGGGACTTTGAAAACCCGCATACTCGTACATCGGAACACGATGAATATTTTTATGCGATATATATTAAAATAACTCAAGATTGGATCGCTGCGGTGCATCAGTTTTGCCATTAAGATATAGAGTATTCGATTATTTTTATACATTTTATTTATATCTAGTTATTTTGCATATAATCTATATGTAAACAACTCTCATTATTTTATATACAGTATAACTGAATAAATATATTGAAATACAATTTATGCTAAGTTCTTTTAGTAAGATACTCGTACATTAAAATACGACTGGGCTCAGTGAGAGATATGAGTATTATTGAAACAACAGCAAAATAAGTACAAAATTTATATTATTGAAACAACAGCAAAATAAGTACAAAATTTATATTATTGAAACAACAGCAAAATAAGTACAAAAAGTCAAGGATGAAAGTATTAAGTGAAGTTCAATTTTCACATCAGCAAGATACAAGATTTAGTCATAAGGGGACGTCCATTAATCACGTGATCTTTTTTTTTAGAATTTTTAATCTCCACTCCCCCTTAGTGATACGTGGTGAGGTTTAAGAGTATGACCCCCCACCCCAACAATATCACGTGAATTTTTAATACCTACAAAGAAGTAGCACACAGCTCATTATATTCTTGGCTTTTTGCTTTTTTATACTTTGCAGAAAAGTCTTTATACAGATCACCTACGGCAACGGCAAGTCAAAGTCACACTATACTCCACTTTTCAGTTTAGAAATCTTAGTGTTTGATGAAAAAATAATTACACGTGCTATTTTACTACACCCCCCTCCCTCTTGTGATATTTCGTGATTTTTGTCAAACCCCTCCCGCCTTTTAAACCTCACGTGATTAATGGACGTCCCCTAATATAGCTATTTAAAGCACGTAGTAAACACACACTATTCTATAATCGTACATTTGTCTATAATCGTGACTTCTATCTATTTGTCCTCCTCCAAGCTTCTCAGCGACAAAGACAGCATGGTATTTTGACCTAACTGGGACAGAAGGCAGCTGTAAAATGAGCCTTTACTCTGTCGTTTGGGTCATGGTTTAAAATTAATGGTACCAGTGGTCAGCTTAGACAGCAGAGAATAGGCGATTATGGCGTACTATGCAGCATTATTTTCCGTGTGGTGACGGAGTAAGAATACAATTCACCACACCCTATCTTACCCATGGGTGATCGTAAGAGACGACTAAGGGATATAAAACGCATATAACACCTGTGCAAGAGAAGGAAAACTTGAAATAAAATCCTATACCAACATGTCTGACCAGCGTGGTATAGTAGGTAAATTTCCCTCTCATTATGGAGGAGACTCGAGCCCAATAGTGGGACGTATATGAGCTGAGATGATGATGATGATGATGCAGCATTACTATCTCCTATGATGATTAGGTGGGAATGATTATATCAATTATGTCGTCTTTACATAATCACCACCAATTGGCCTTTCATTAAAAAAATAATTACTGTCAAATATTTTAATCAAGTACCTGCTATTTGTTAAGTATTTGTGCTGCTGTGTGGTAGCGGCTACGAATACTACCAACCAACCTTTACTTTGCTCGTGGATGTCGTAAAAGACGACTAACAGCCTTATAATGACCTGGGCCAACTCCATCTGATACTGTTTGGTCAACAATTACATACCCAAGGAGGGTAGGCGTCTGGCAGGCAGCTGGTCATAAAATTATTGGCAATAACTTTTACAATATGTACTATGAACTTGTTTCATATTGTATCGACGCCAAGTAATTGGGATCAGAGTAGGAGAATGATGACCTACTATTTGTTAAGTAGTACTTATTTTACGGATAGAGTATACTTCCTACTTGAAGGATATATGAAGTAAATAGATACATTTTTCTGCTGAGGTAATCTAGTCCTTAGTCTGATATGATAAGCATGTCTTTTTACCATCATCACAGCTCGTATATGTTCCACTGTAGTGCTCGTGCCTCTTCCATAATACTACGCTGGTCAGACGTGTTAGTATAAGGATTTGTTTCGAGTTTTCCTTCTCTTGCATAGATGTTATACGCGTTTTATAACCCATAGTCGTCTCTTACGATCACCCACGGGTATGATAGGGGTGGTAAAATGTATTCTTACTCCGTCATCACAACGAAAATTTGTCACCACGTAAATTAGTTTATTCCCTCCTAAGTTATAAATTAGTTTCATCCCAGCTCGTATATATCCCACTGTAGGGCTCGAGCCTCTTCCATAATGGGAGGGAAATTGACCTACTATACCACGCTGGTCAGACGTGTTGGTATAAGTTTTATTACTAGTTTTCCTTCTAATGCATAGATTTTATGTGCGTTTTATATCCCTTAGTCGTCTCTTACCCACGGGTAAGATAGGGGGTGGTGAATTGTATTCTTACTTCATCACCACACGGAAACAAGTTAGTTTAATTAAATTAGTTATAGCCCTATTCTCTCATCAAGTTTTTTACCACCCCTCCTAAATTAAATAACTTAATAAAAGAACTATTATTACCTCTTAAATTACATACATACATATCATCACGCCATATCCCTTTGCTTGGTAGGCAGAGAGAACAGAGTGCCAGAGAACTCTATCTCTGCATACTTCACTCGCTTCCTCAACATTCATAATTCTCTTCATACACGCTCGCCGGTTTCGGAGACTCTTGACTCCACCTTCCTTCAGTACATGACCGATCTGGTCTAGGTAGGTTAGTCTCGGTGTCCCTCGGTACCTATATCCTTCCACTTTCGCATTGTATATCTTCTTAACAAGACGTTCGTTCGGCATTCTTTCCACATGTCCGAACCATCGGAGCATTCCCTTTCGCATCTTTACACCAATACTCTCTTTCATACCTACTCGCTCTCTTACGTCGTCGTTACGAATGCGGTCGGTCAGCCTAACTCCACAGATTTTTTCTTTTAAATTAATTGACTAAATAAAACGCCTTATTCATAGTTGATCTGAAGCATCATTCCTATATGACGAGTAAGTCTATGAACCAGTTCGGAATATTATTATAGATATTATATACCTAATCGCATTGTATTTATTGATAAATTGATTTTATAGAAGATTATTTATTATTTTTATAAATAATAAACTCCGCGGCAAATATTAAACCTCTTAGAAATTAAGAAGTACAAAGATTTTGTTAGGTTACTTGGCTAGGTATTACAATCTAGTTGGGATCCTGTCATAAGCTTAATTAAAATCAATGCTAATCACTATGTTACAAGAGAGTAAGACAACGTTAGTATCTATTTCGCAGATTAAATGTACTAAAGAGCGAGAACTAATGTATATACGTACTAGCTTCTGCCCGCGGCTTCGCCCGCGTAAAAGGTTACTTTCCTAAAGTTTTTCATCCCCTATTTTTATTCTACCCCTTAAAGGTAAAGACCTCTAGACCTTCTGTGTACCAAATTTTATTTAGATCGGTTTAGTAGTTTTGGCGTGAAAGAGCGACAGACAGACAGACAGACCAAGTTACTTTCTCATTTATAATATTAGTAAGGATTTAGTAGAATTAATTATAAATAATACCTCTATGTTTACAGGAAAATACATATATTGTTATACAAAATAAATGTACAATATAGCCTAGTCCCCTAGTGAGTGAGAGACCCTTAGCCGATTTTTATGACTCCCAGGGCCAAGTAAGTGGTAACTGACGACAAAGACCGGGTTTCGGTAGCCCACTCACACGGTGTGGAGAGGTACATTGTGGGGCAGGTCCATGATTTAGCGGATTTAGCGGAGTGTGACCAGACCATAGCCCGCTCCAAAAAAAAGGGCCAAGTATGTGGTAGTGAGAAATGTATCCGTATCATATCACTACACGGGGGATCAGAATAATAATCAATCTTAAATAAAGCGAATTAAAGAACCCAATTCATCATCATATCTCTGTTAGACATAAGCATCCGCATAAACGGTGATTATGCTATACCTAATTACAATGCTTGGTATGTGCGTTGGTGATCCCAATTAGTGTTATAAGTGCCTCAGGAAAGTACCAGGATCGACGATCACCAGGACAAATAGCAGTCGTTTTTTAATTGCTTATGGTGGCAAACCGGCTCTCTCGCTTACCGAACGAAGCGCAATAACATTTTGTCATTACTCAGACGTCGATCTTCTACGAGAGTGTGATATCACCCCGGACGGACCGGCCCGTGGCTGTATGGCAGCACGGCTGTAAGCATGGTACTACCAATATAAAATATATTATTTGTCCTGGTGATCCATTAGTCTATTCTTACAACTTGACACATTGTATTTTTAAGTCGTCATCACACGTTTTAAATCATACTACTGTCACAACAACATATTTCTTCTTCTTCTATTTAACAAGCATTACACTCCGTGTATAATTACACTTCTGTGTTTTTGCTGTGTGGTAGCTGCTACAAATATTATCAACCCTTACTATGCTCGTGGATGTCGTAAAAGACGACTAAGAGCCTTATAACGACCTGGGCCAACTCCATATGATGCTGTTTGGTCAACAATTACATTCCCAAGAAGGGTTGACGTCTCGCAGGCGGCCGGTCATAAAACTATTGCCAATAACTTTTATAATATGTACTATGAAAGAAGAATACATATTGTATCAACCCCAGGTAATTGGGATAAGCCACCGAAGACATAGATCAGGTACCGGTGGCCCGCTCGCATGGCGAAGAGAGGTGTTTGCAGGGTGGGTCTATGTGGTTGCGCGCCGCCTCTTCCGTCGCCCCGGACCGATTTGGCGGGGCGCGTCAATATTCAAAGCCCACCACAAAAAAAAAATGGTAATTGGGATAAAAGTAGGAGAATGATGATGAATGATGATGACACTCCGTAATCAATGTCCTGGCGACGCGACTCTGAATTTAGAATAAAACCACCTATTGTCGAACACACTTAACATAAGCAGTTTCGTGACTAAATGCTCTTAAAATGTTCTTATTTTTATACTGTTATTTTTATACTCAACAATGAAGTGTGTAAAATTAGTTTTATTCCATATGATTTATTTCGTATGAGTTGAAGGCACGCACAAACTAGCCATCGTATTATACATATTACAGTAACAAAAACGCAGTACTTAAATTTTAACAAAGACACTTTATATTTTTTATATAATGATCATCATCATTCTCCTACTCTTGTCCCAATTACTTGGGGTCGATACAATATGTATTCTTCTTCAAATTACTGAAATTTAGCATTTAATATGCTTAGTTATTTATAAAACCCGATTACGAAGCGAAAATTGATGTCACAAGCGGGATTCGGATCCGCGCCTATTGGGATTCCGGCCCAATCGTGCTGCCACTACACCACCGTGAACTATTGTAGGACATGCAAATTTCGCTTCGTATCATATTTACGTCTTTAAGGTGACATGCGCCATCTACCCGACAATGTGACGACGAACATGACGAAGCGAAATTTGCATGTCCTACAATAGTTCACGGTGGTGTAGTGGCAGCACGATTGGGCCGGAATCCCAATAGGCGCGGGTTCAAATCCCGCTTGTGACCTCATTTTTCGCTTCGTAATCGGATTTTATAAATAATTAAGCATATTAAATGCTAAATTTCAGTAATTTGAATAACAAGGTTGTGTCATTGTTTAATACAATTCTAACTGCAAAGTTTGAAGTATTAAGCCTATAACAATGTGTAAACATTGTCGGGTAGATGGCGCATGTCACCTTAAAGACGTAAATATGATACGAAGCGAAATTTGCATATCCTACAATAGTTCACGGTGGTGTAGTGGCAGCACGATTGGGCCGGAATCCCAATAGGCTCGGGTTCGAATCCCGCTTGTGACATCATTTTTCGCTTCGTAATCGGGTTTTATAAATGTATTCTTCTTTCATAGTACATATTGTAAAAGTTATTGGCAGTAGTTTTATGACCGGCCGCCTGCCAGACGTCAACCCTCCTTGGGAACGTAATTGTTGACCAAACGGCATCAGATGGAGTTGGCCCAGGTCGTTCTAAGTCTCTTAGTCGTCTTTTACGACATCCACAAGCAAAGAAAGAGTTGATAGTATTCGTAGCCGCTACCACACAGCAATAATATATTTTTTATATAATGATATTTACTGATAATGATATACTTTACGGAACAATTTATTGACAGAGCAGATTATCTGAAATTGTTTTTCGCTTGTTAACATACATACACATACATACATACATACATATCATCACGCCATATCCCTTGCAGGGTAGGCAGAGAGAACAGAGTGCCAGAGAACTCTATCTCTGCATACTTCACTCGCTTCCTCAACATTCATAATTCTCTTCATACACGCTCGCCGGTTTCGGAGACTCTTGACTCCACCTTCCTTCAGTACATGACCGATCTGGTCTAGGTAGGTTAGTCTCGGTCTCCCTCGGTACCTACATCCTTCCACTTTCGCATTGTATATCTTCTTAACCAGGCGTTCGTTCGGCATTCTTTCCACATGTCCGAACCATCGGAGCATTCCCTTTCGCATCTTTACACCAATACTCTCTTTCATACCTACTCGCTCTCTTACGTCGTCGTTACGAATGCGGTCGGTCAGCCTAACTCCACAGATTTTTCGCAGAGATCGCATTTCGAGCGCATTAATTTTACTATCATACTCTTTTCTGCATACCCAACTCTCGCTTCCATACAGTAATGTTGGGGCAAGCACTGCGTTATGTATTGCTACACGTGCCTTCTGGCTGAGGTGGTGGCTGCCGAAAAGTTGCCCCAACGCTCCGTTCACTCTATTTCCCGCATTCACTCTTCGCTCTATATCAGTGGTGTACCTTCCATCTCGGCTAAATCCACATCCAAGATATACAAATTCATCCACTTGCTCTAGTACATCATTACCTATTGTTACTCTTACATCTGTTCTGGTTTTATCTCTTTCAAAGACCATTATTTTGGTTTTGCTCACATTCACGCGTAGACCCCTTTTCTTAATTTAACTTCGCTTGTTAACAATTGAAAAAATAGTCATCCTTACAATAACAATAATGTTGAAGAAGTAGTGATTAAATAGTTATTATTTACAGACTTGTTTGCTTCATAAAACGAGGTCTTATAAGAATAAGAGTAAATAAGACGTCTGACAATTTGTTTGTGATCACGATATACTAAATTTCCTTTTTTCTTTCGTTTTACGATTGCTGTTATCATGTCATTATCACTCAGAAACAATGACTACGTTGTATTATTATAAGATTATATGTATATTGCCTTAAAACTGGCATTTTATGAATTATATTTGAAGTACTGACATAGGTTAATTTTGATCATGTGTAATTGGTATAGCGTATAAATAAAAGTAATATTTTGAATGACTGAATGATACTTCTTGAAACTTGGTTAATTGAGTGTTTAGTTTTAATATTTAATTTTGATGTTATTTATTCTTAGGTTTAGTTTATTTCATCATCTTAAAGATGTATTATATCATCATATTTATTCTTAGGTTTAGTATATTTATGTTTATATAAACACTATGGCCCAAATGACACTCGAGGTTTGAACAATTGTTTTGTTAAGTCAACGATAGCCAAGAAATCATTTTTAAGTAATATAATTGAGAATTTATGTCATCATCATTACCCTGCTCTTATCCCAATTACTTGTGGTCGGCGCAATATGTCCTTTTTTTCTACACAATCCTATTCGATGCCATCTCTGCGTTCACTCCCTTTCTAGTTTCTACTTATATCATGCTTAACGCAGTCCATCTATCTTTCTTTCGGACTTCCCTTCCCCTAAAACCTTCAACATTCATACTTAAAACTTTTTTCACAACATTACTTCATCCCGTCTCATTACATTTTCATACCAAGTCAGGCGTTCACTCTTTAACTTTTCCGTCACTGACACCACTTTCAAACTATCTGTTATGCGTTCATTTCTTATCTTATCCATTCTCGTCAGGCCACACATTTATCTTCTTAACATTCGCATCTCTGTTACATGCAGCCGTCTCTCATCCGTCGCTTTGAGAATTTGTATTTTCTTGCAACGAAAAACTGTAAGCACAATGCAGGATTTATTACCACCTTTTCAGGATTTATTTGAGTTAGTAACATTAATCATGAGTGAATGATACAAATCAACGTACAACCTAAATTATTAAACATTATAAATATCATATGATTATTACACCCATTTTTCATTTTATTATAAAGTCGGTTCTATTTAACAATTTATCATATATTTTTATTATTGTAATTGCGATTTCATGTATGTATGTTAAATTTACCATATATTGCTATTATAATAATAATAATAACAACTTTTTGCCTTTCTCAAAACTAAAACTAAACAGCAATTACTATAAAAGAAAATTAAAGGAATTGGCTCAGCTTTTGCTGTTACTAAGTACAGCGCCGATTTTCAGCTATCCTTGTGTATTTATTGTAGTATGTGTGTGTGTGTGTTACTCAACATAATGTCAGATTTGTATATATTTATGGTCATTGTGCCGTTTTTATGCATCGCAGAATGTATTCAATACTGCCTTTAATTGGCGTAGTGTCGCCGCCGAGCTGTGAGAATCTGTGGCATCCTGAATACAGTATCATGCAATAATGTAGATTGCAACGCAATATGCATGGCCATTTATTGTATCAGCATGATAAAGCAGAAAGAATATTTCGAAGCGAAATAGACGTTTTGAAGAATATTTTGAAAGCGATTTAATAAACTTTTCAGCTTTATAAATATAGACTTTTAGAGATTTCGTTTATATACAATTATTTTCACTTGAGCGAAACTATGTACAAAAGGTAGTATTAGATAAACACGCAAGATTTGGAGGTCGTCTAGGGCTTAAAATGTCAGTGGATAGGTATAAGGTTTATGCGTGACGAGTTGCTATAATGTCTGAAATATATAGCACCTTGTTAGGGATATTCGTGAAATGTCAAAACGAGAATAACATACCTTTTTTTTTTTTTTTTTTTTTTTTTTTTTTTTTGCGGTGGGCTATGGACGTCGCACCCCGCCAAATCGGTCCGGGGTGACGGAAGAGGCGGCGCGCAACCCCATTGACCCACCCTGCAAGCACCTCTTCTTCGCCGTACGAGCGGGCCACCGGTACCCGATCTTTGTCTTCGGTGGCCCGCTCGGCGGTATGCCCTCTTGGGCTCCTCTCCTGTCGACGCCCCGACAGCTTTCGCCGTCGAGGCGTCGTCCTCACGCGGTTGCCTCACGTCGGGTAACCGGACAATTCCCCGGTCCGATCACCCGAAGCCTCGGTTAGGGCGGCATCAGGCGCAGGTACTCGCGTCTGCGCCGTCCCGGCCGCGGGCGGCGATCCGGGTCACGGGAATCCTCCCGGGCCCGTTCCGCCGCCTCCTTCTGCGAGATGACAGCCTCGCAGAAGGCGGCGACCGCGTCCCAATTCCTGACGCTGTCGACCATCGCTCGCGCAACAGCCGGCAGCGTCAGGTCGGCACCGATGACAGCGACGAGGTCACGGCGCTGCCCGTCCCAGCCCGAACATACCTCGAGCGTATGTTGCGCCGTGTCCTCGTCGCTACTGCAATGGTGGCAGGACGGAGTCCACTCCCTCCGCACGACCGTGTGCAGGTACTTGCCGAAGCAACCATGCCCCGACAAGACCTGCACCAACCGGAAAGAGAGGACTCCGTGCCGCCGCTCCATCCACTCCATCAGTACGGGCCGGAGGGCCTCAACGGTAATAACACCGTATCTAGGCCTCTCCAGCCGCGTAGCCCAACGGGCGATGACTTCTCGGCGGGCGTCCTCGCGCCAGGTGGCTATCTCGTTGAACGATGGGGAGCCACCCTCTTCGCGCATTGAGGTAACCCGCCGGTAGAGGTCGGAGAGCATCTCCGCCTCTAGGTCCCACGGGGGTGTCCCGGCCAGTAGGCACGCCGCCTCTGTCGACACCGTGCGGTACCCGCGAATGGCTCTGACCGCCATGACTCTCTGTGGCCTCCACAGAACCGCCCTGAGTTGGGCGTTCAGAGCCCTCGCCCACACGGGTGCGCCGTACATGGCCATTGAGCGGATCACCCCCGCATACAGCCGCCGGCCCTGAAAACTGGGTCCGCCCACGTTCGGCATGAGCCGAGAAAGGGCGGACGCCGCGCCGACCAGCCGGGGAGCAATTTGACGAAAATGCTCCCGGAACCACCATCGCCCGTCGAGCACCAGACCCAAGTACCTCATATGGGCCTGGATACTGATGTGGATGGAGTTGACGACTAACGAGGCGCCGATGGGCAGCCTCACACGGGGCCCATGGAATAAAAGGGCCTCCGTCTTGTTTAGGGCCACCCTGAGCCCCAGCGCCTCGATTCGCCTGACCATCTCCTCGGTGCCGAGAGTGGCCAGGCTCGCCGCCTCTTCGAATGTCCTGCCCCGGGCTGTGACGAGCGTGTCGTCAGCATAGCAAATAACGCTCAGCCCGGGGGGGAGACTCCCTCTCAACGCCCAGTCGTAACCGATGTCCCACAGAGTCGGCCCCAGAACCGACCCCTGCGGAACACCGCACGACATGGGCGTCCGCACAATGTCCCCTGCGGGGCTCGCGTAGAGAACACTGCGCCCCTCCAAATAGTCTGCCACCAGCCGCCTGAGGTACAGGGGCACTCCGTGGAACCGGAGCGCCTCCCTGATGCAGCTGAATGGCAGACTATTGAAGGCGTTGGCGATGTCCAACGACACCGCCAACAGCACTCCTTTGCCGGCGACAGCCTCCGCAGCCGTCTGCCTCAGGCGTAGCAGGGCCCCGATGGTCGAACGCCCCCTTCGAAACCCAAATTGAGCGTCCGACAGATCGGGCCCCACCTCTTCCAGGTGCTGGACGATGCGGGCAGCGAGGACACGCTCCAGCAGCTTACCCACATCGTCCAGAAGCACAATGGGCCTGTAGGCCGACGGCGAATCCGGGGGCCGTCCCGGCTTTGGCAGGAGAACCAACCTCCCTTCCTTCCAGCACTCAGGGAACTGTCCAGACGTCAGACAGGCGTTGAACAGTCGCCTGAGGCGAGGTTCGAGATGCTCGAGGAGCAACGTCAACACCCGGACTGGGATTCCGTCCGGGCCGGGGGCCGTGGTGGCGGAACGAATCTTCGCCACGGCTGCCCCCACTTCCGACTCCGTCACGGGCGGAACACTCTCGACGGCCTCCCGGTCGTGATCTGGCGAAGCCATGACCGGGGGCGTGTGCTCCGACTGCCGCGGGAACAGCTCCTCGACCACTCTACGAAGGAGGTCGGGCTGGAGGGTCTCGGTGAGGGGGGGGCCCTGCGCGCGAAGCTTATTCAGCGACGCGCGATACGGGCGACCCCAGGGGTCACGGTCAAGACCGTCCAGCATCTCCTGCCAACTCGCGTCCTTGGCGGACCGGATGGCCAGCCGAAAGGCGGTACGCACACTGCGGTACGCCTCGTACAGCTGGCCCTCCCGCTCAACATCGCGGCGACGCCGCCGACTGCGGGTGTAGGACCTTCGGGCACTAATGCACGCCGCACGAAGGTCCGCCAGTCTTGGGGACCACCAGTAGACCCCCTGCCTCGGAGGTAGACGCCGCACCCTGGGCATGGCCGCATCGCAGACCTGCGTTAACGCACTGCGGATGCGGACAGCCTCAACGTCCACTCCGTCCACTAGGGGTGGTGAGGACAGCCACGTGTTCACGATGGCCGCCTCCGCCAGTAGGTCCCTATCCAGCCGCCCCACAGCCCACCGCGGAAATGCGGGAGCTCGGTCCGCCCTGTGACCCCTGCTGGGGTCCCGGAGAGGGGAGACCTCCATCCGGATGTAACGGTGATCCGACAGGGTCTCCGCCTCCTCCAGGACACGCCAGTTCCTCACTCGTGGTGCGACAGCGGGGCTAGCGAACGACAAGTCCACTATCGACCCACCCTGCTGTCGCACACACGTGTTCACTGAGCCTCTGTTTAGGACACAGAGGCCCAGTGACGCCGCCCACTCCACGATCGCCCGCCCGCGATCGTCCGTCATCGGGGACCCCCACGCCGTGGATTTGGCGTTGAAGTCCCCCAGGACCAGGACGAGGCCCGGTGCCAGTCGCCGTATCGAAGCCTCCAAGGTGGTGAGGGAGGCCCCGAAATCGTCCATTCTCCTGTTAGGGGAGAGGTAAACGCTGTACAGTGTGACCCCTCCCCAATCCGCCGCGACAAATTCCTCGCCCCTATCCAAGAGGGATAAGGACGGGAAGTGCCGCTGCGTGGAGGTGACGATTGCCGCGGTTCCGTTCCGGCTGACCACCCAATTGGGGCGATCAGGCACGACGTACGGTTCCGCGACTACGGCTGCACCGATCGACCACTCCGCCATGGATTGCAGGAGGAGATCCTGCGCACCGGCGGAGTGGTTGGTGTTGGCCTGCAGGAGGTGAGTGGACTGGGCAGCCATTAATGGGCTGTGTCCATTATCACCTCCTGGCTTGCGGCGGGCGATCGGGCCGCGCTAGGAGCGGGAGCGGCCGGAGTCGAAGGGCCGCTCCGCCCCTTTGGAGCCGAAGCCGGAGGTCTGCACGCCCCAGAGCCCATGCGGTGCTTGGCAGGCTTATTGCCCGCCGCACACGCGGGGCAGTGGGGCGGGGCGGCGCAAGATGCCGCCATATGCCCAGTCTGACCGCAGCGGAAACAGAGTCCGCCGCAGTCAAAGCAATTAGTGCATGTTGGCCGGGTGTGCCCGACCGCCATGCACTTGAAACACCTCGCAGGCCGGTGCTCCAGCACGGTGACTCGCGCTGAGCTCCAGCCCACGAGGAGCCTGCCTGAGTCGGCCAGTTGCCTGACCGACTCCACTGGGCACTGCACCCAGGCGGCACCTACGCCGCCCGGACCGGGCCGGATGGCGCCAACCCGGACGGTGTCCATGGGACACCCGGTTTTCGAGGCAATGGCCTCCCGGATGTCTTCCACCGTCACGGAGTCATCCAAACCCGCGATGCGCATTTCGGCGCACTTTACGGGTCTGGCGATTTTGACGCCACCCTCCTCGGCGAACAGACCTCGCAGCTTCGACGCCACGCTATCGGCCGTTCTGGTGCCCTCGGCCCCAGGGAACTCCAAAATCCGAGCCCCTGTCCGGGCCTTGCGGGTCCGGGCTTCGACGCCTCCTATGTCGGAGACGTCGAGCTCCTGCCGGGCTTTCCTCAGAACGGCCTCATAGCTGAGGCCCCTTTCTGCCGCCTCAGGCAGCACAGTGATCACCACTGCGGC
Organism: Lymantria monacha; assembly: GCA_905163515.2. Lineage (NCBI taxonomy): Eukaryota > Metazoa > Arthropoda > Insecta > Lepidoptera > Erebidae > Lymantria > Lymantria monacha. Next base: position 25,765,180 of record LR991082.1, read on the forward strand.
TGTCTTCGGCGGCCGGAGCCCCTTGCGCGGCCTCTTCCTCTTCGACCTGCTGCTGCCTCCTCCGGCTCCTGCCTGGGGGGCGACGACCTCAGCGGCGCGCTTGGCCGCCGCTCTCCTCCTCTGCCCGCGACTCTTTCTGCCGCGCTCGGCCACCTGCCAACCCTGTTCGGGCGCAGCGGGCGTGCCAGGCGCGGAAGGCGCAGTCGCGGGTGCGCGGGTCGTCGCCGGCGGTGTCGGTGCGGGCGACGACTGCGGTCCGGCAGGAGCCGGTGCCGTCTTTCTCTTTGGAGCGGGCCCCTTGGGTTTGGGCCCAGCCGCGGCTGCGGCGTAGCTCCCCCCCACGCGGCCACCCTGACAGGGTAGCGGGGCGGGGGTTGGTGCCGCATATGGCCGCTTGTCCGCGGCGAGAGGCGGCCGAACACGTGGTTCCGGAGGCAGCCTTGCCTCCAGAACGGCCAAGCGCGCATTGACCATATTACCGACGGTGTCGATAATGGCGCGCAAGGCCTCGTCCGACACGCCCCCCACCGCAGGCAGTGGGATCGGTGTTGCCGGCTGGACCTCTGCCGGGGCCTGCTCCACGACGGCGACATTTGGCGTGCTGGCACTGGTGTTGGTCGGCGGCGCACGCTCCGCGGTTGGAGGCTTCTTCGGCGCGGTGGGAACCACTGGCCTGCCAGCTCCTCGGGGCGGCTTGGCTGCGGCGACGTCTCGGCGGCCGGCATTGGCCGACGACGCAGGTGGCGCAGGCGGCATAAGCCGCGCCATTTGCGCCTTTAGGTCGGCCACGTCCTTGGTGAGGATCCGGTTTTCCCTCCTCACCGCGCCCAGCTCCGATTCTAGGCGGCGGTTCTGGGCCCGCAGGCCTGACACCTCGCCACCTAGGCGGGCGTTTTCGGCCTGCAGGGCCTCCATGTCCAGGGCGTCACCGCTCGCGCGGGCGCCAGCGGTCGCCACTTCTGTGGGAGGGATGCCGGACAACACCTCCAGCACCCTCGCGGCGGCCGCCTCGTCGTCGGCCCGCTTACGAGCCTCCGCCCCTCCACTTGCTCTGCCGGCTGGGGAGTGGGTCGCCCGACCCGACGCCACGGCCCCTCGCCCTCTGCGAGAGGCCGGAACCTTGGGAGGAGGCATGATGACAACACTCCCCTCGGAATCGGCGCCCGAGCTGCCATCCCTGTTCAGGGGGCGCTTTCGCACCTTCGAGGGGAGGGCCTCCTCCCTTGCCGTCAGTATCGCACCGACCTCCTTGGACGGCTCCGCGGAATTACCGCACTCGTCCATTTTATCGGCAGATCCACTGCCCTCATCTTTGGACGGCTCTGCGACACTACTGTCGCCCTCGTCCATTGACGGCCCTGCAGTAGATCCGCCGCCATCATCTTGGGGTCCAGCGGTGGCAGCCTCCCTGAGAGCCCGCCGCTCCTCCCGCTCCGCCTGTCGCTTTTTGGCGCCGGAAGCCTTCCCCCTATTCGGGGGTCTCCCACGCCTCTTCGTCTTTGGGGCCTCCTGTGATGGTGCCGGGCCCTCGGCGGACGCCTCGAGTCCTGAGGACGAGGCGTCGTTTGTGCCAGTTTTCTGTTGGCTTAGCAAGGCCGTAGAGTGGGAATCCGTAGGATCCCCGTCTTTTGAGAGTAAAATAGGCAAATCCATATCAATTCCCACGAGCATGGGAGAAAAACCGTCGACCCGGGCAGAGATCCCTGTACCCGGGCAAGCCTACATTTACCAACCAGGGGGTCGGCCGGTACCCTGGCTGGAGCGTGCTAACGACAGAACAACCCATCTGCCATGCATCTTCTCGCCGCACGCCAGAACTTAAGATTCTGGGTGATTTCCGAATTCGAATGTTGATTCGAACTCTTTATAGAGGTTGTCTTCCTCGCGGTCCGGGCGGTTAAGCCAAGACCCTCGCTCCTGATACTACGCCTCACGACAACTTGTCTTGAAGCAAGATATCAGGTTTACGATATGTCGGCGGTGGCATAAGCCTGCCCAGCCCTCAAATCAATGAGTGACCGGGCCCGTCCGAAATTTCGCGTCCTGTACCCTCTACAAATAGAGGGTCAGGAGTGAATTGGGGCTCAACCCATCGCTGGGGAACCCCCCCTCGCGCCAGAGATTCGCTACGGGCGACAATTCGACAGAGGGATCTGGGGGACTGTCGCCCGCACCCAGGGTACACCACGCGGAGGTTTCTGGCGTCGTACCCCGAATAACATACCTAGCTTTTTTTTATTATTGATATCATTATAAAGAAAATGGCTGATTGCACAGATGTTGTAGTGGTTTAGATAGCTATCTAATATGCCAACTGTCACGATTTTCATGTAGTGCAATAGCTTGTACGCTCTATAAATTTTTATATGGACTCTGGATTTAATTTGTGTGCAAGAATTGACTGCGCAGATAGCATAGTGGTGAAAATATCGACCTACCGTGCTAAATGTCACAAGTTCGATACAGGACTGTACTTTGTGCAATTTCCAAGTTATTGGCATTTATTTCCTTAGAAAAGGTGCTCTCTTTTTTTTAAATAAAATTGTGACTGTACTCCTTGCAATATAAGAATTAATTCCTTAGTTGCTTTTCATAAAAAAAAGTAATTACAATAAAGTTAAAATATTTATAGGTATTCAAATGGATGCTAAGTGGGTGTTCGGGATGCGAGATGGTAAAGCGCACTTTTCAAAGGTGTTCAAACTTAAGTAATATTAATACAAGACTTGAATTATTTATTTAACGGTGTGTGATTAATAGGTAGGTGAATGGTAATCATCCCGCGATGTGACATGTACCGGATTAAGGATTAATTATTTCAAGTGATTAAATACAACACACGCTTGAGAGAGAGGAAGGAGGCAGTGATATATTGTTTTTTTCTAAACCTTCATTTGATGCTTACTTTATATATTTACTTTAATTTTATTACATTATATATGTATTTGTAATAACAAAAGGATTGTTTATGAATATAAATTCAATAAATCTAGATTTTTATTAATATTGCCCAAGCCTAAATGTTTTAACATTGTTAGTTATCTTTCTTCAATTTTTTTTGGAGTAAGAATTAAATTCACCAGCCCTTATCTTACCCGTGAGTGATCATAAGAGACGACTAAGGGATCACATACGTCTCACTTTTGGGCTCGAGCTTCCTCCAATGGAAGGAACTTGATCTAACGGATCGGTATAGGGTTTCATTTCGAGTTTTCCTTCACTTCCAAAGATATATGCATGAATAATCTAATGGTCGTCATTTATGATACCCACGAGCAAGATGGGGGTTGGTGAATGGTATTCTTATCCCATCACCACATAAAAGCTCTGCTCCTAGATTTCTTGTTAGGTAAAAATTACATTACAGGTAAGACCTTTAGGCAGTCCCGCGAAATAATTATAGTTATCTTGGGACTCGTAATAAATTAAATTAGAGAAGAAAAATAGGAGGAGTTGGAAAGTCCACTTCCATGCAAAGCGGGAGTTATGAGGCAAAATTGAGTAATAAGCCAATAAATAAGTGGAGTCCATCATCCTGAAAATGACAGAGATTAAGGAGTCATATATGTGAGTATTAATTGCAATAGTAGGTATGGTAGAAGCGTCTAACTAACTCACATGTGGCTAATTTTTCTACATCTGTCTAATATCTTTTAATTAACTAATACTTGTATGTTTAGAATCTCAGTAATGGCGCCAGCAATTTCCATGTTTAGTGCTGGACGTGTCAGGAGCGATAAATGGATCTGGATAGGTTTCATTTATAGAATATATTGTTGCATCAGTATTTGCAGTTAACAAAAAAATATATTCAGTGACTGCCAACGAAAAAATATATTTTTCATTGGCTGTAAAACTATTAGAATGTAGGCAAATTTGGCCGCAGTTATGGGTAATAAAAAGTGCTCAGTTGGGAAATCAAACAGTCTAATTCAAACAAATTCGGTTCGATCTTTTACTTTTGCCTTTTTTATTACTTTTCCTTTTTTTTTTTCATTATTTATATTTCTTTTTTTAAAAACTAAATCCTTAAAATGCTAAAGGAAAAATACCGAGGTAATCTTGGTCATCCAGATATTTTGATAATATGAATTCCAGGTTCTGATGAGTGAAATAATAAATATAAAATACTTTTCCGTGTTCTATAATAGTTTAACTCGATAGACTGATAGATCAATGGAGTTATAGGTTCGTAGTTGAAACTTTGTTTAATATAACTTTTTACTTCACATTTGTTATGAAACTGATGAAGAACTGAACCGAACCAGCTATTGGTTTTTATACAATGCAGCCGCAAAAAACCATTGATTGACAAACACAATGATTACATTCAACTTTTTAGTCCAATAATTCCGTTTCTTTTCGGGATGCTCTCTTATAAATTAGGTTGGGCCTTTGACTTTTTGATGGTATTAAAATATTTATTGTCTTTCAACATTGAATTATATTAGAAATTAAATCATTACGTTCATACTAGTCGCTGGTTTTTATTGAAAACACTGATGCTAACATTAATTATATAAAATAAATAAACATCAAACAAAAAATATAATCATAGCAAAGGTTATTAGTATTATTTACAGGCTAGTTACGTAATGGATGAAGGATGTAGATACCAGGGGAGACCGAGACTAACCTACCTAGACCAGATTGGTCACGTACTGAAGGAAGGTGAAGTCAAGAGTCTCCGAAACCGGCGAGCGTGTATGAAGAGAATTATGAATGTTGAGGAAGCGAGTGAAGTATGCAAGGACAGAGTTCTCTGGTACTCTGTTCTCTCTGCCTACCCTGCAAGGGATATGGCGTGATGATATGTATGTGTGTATGTATGTAGTTACGTAATTGCTTAACTGAAGTGGTTGAAGCCGTATTTACCATTTAACACGTAGATATGGCGTACATATTATTTCGTATTTCAGTATTTAAAGGTGGTCAAGTTTTACTTACAATATTATAGAGCGTAAAAATGCTTCCAATAAATGTTAAAGCCTCTAAACATTTTTATGTACATGATCTATTTGTATTCTCGTTAAGGGTTCATGGTCAGCGTCCTCTTGGGACTGTGACCGTTGGAAAATATGATATAGGTAAAATAAAAAGCTAATATAAATGCGATAAAATCTGTAATCATTAACATTGTCATTTCAATTCATATACGTCTCACTCCTAGGGTGGAGCCTCCTCTACAATAGGAGGGAAATTGACTTTCTATACAAGGCTGGTCAGACGGGTTGGTTTATGGTTTTATAACGAGTTTTCCTTCTTTTGTTTAGTTGTTATATATCTACTATATCTCTTAGTCGCCTTTCCGACACACATGGGCAAGATGAATTGTATTCTTACTCTATCACCACATGGAAAAAAGCTTCAAATCCGTAAACATAGTTTTATTACACATATAATAATAATAATAGTGGTAGGACTACACTGTAGATAGTTCTCTGTCTACAGCCGTGGGCCGGACCGTCTGGGGTAGTACCACACTCTCACAGAAGATCGACGTCTGAGTAATGGCAATGTGCTGTTGCGCTTCGTTTGGTAAGCGAGAGAGCAGGAAGCCCAACTGGGGTGGGTTTGGGGTTTATATTGGTAGGCAGCGGCCTAGCTATATACTTGGTATTGCCAAGGCCATGGGCGGCAGTGACACTTACCATCAGATGTGCTGTCCGCTCGTTTGCCACCATAAGCAATAAAAAAAAAAAACATGTGTAATACTCGCGTAAACATCGGCAATGATTATCTTTGAATTTTTATATTTAGTTATTATTTTTGAGGTAGCTTTTTTACTGCAGACGTACGTGAAATTAATGGCCGTATTAACTAACACCACCTAAATATTCAAATTATTGAAATTTAGCATTTAATATGCTTGATTATTTATAAAAACTTGATTACGAATGAAAAATGATTGTCACACATGGGATTCGAACACACGCCTATTGGGAATCCGTTCCAATCTTGAATGTCATAGTAACAGGTCACGCTGGTGTAAGTGGTAGCACGATTGAAACGGATTTTCAATAGGCGTGGGTTCGAATCCCATGTGTGACAGTCATTTTTCGTTCGTAATCAAGTTTTTATAGACCACCTAAATAGTTAATGTTAATTAAGGCAACATATTGACACTACATCAATCATTTATTGATGTTTGAGTCGTTCAACACGTTAACTTGTCAGGTCTCGTTGGTGTAAAAGGCATAACTTTCATTTCAAAAGTTATATAATGAGGACGCTTTATATTTTATCAACAAATAATCACGAATGAACGAACAAGACCAATGAACGATATATTAATAAAGTTAAAACGTTATTTTTGGACGGTTCGATATTAACATCAGATTATAGTCAGGCCTTTGTTTAGAATATTAACTGCCTATTACAGCCTTATGTTACAGATTTCATTATTTTACTTTGTATATTCTAAGCTATAAAAATTTGGTAATAAACTCCACCAAAAATGATTGCGCTGTCTTTCTATAGAGAACGACTATTTTCAAATACGGATGTCAAAAGGCTGAGTGGTGATGATGATGAACAAGTACAAATCTTTCATATCCCTACTAATATATAAATGTGAATGTAAGTTTGTTTGTTACGCTTTCACGCTAAAACTACTCAATCGATCATCATGATACATTGTACACATATTCTTGGAGGTATTAAAAGTAACATAGGATACTTTTTATTAAAAAAAAATCAAAATTTTTATATGAAAAATAAAAAAATTGTTTGTCAATAAATCTCAAAATCTAGCTTCTTCAATGCCATCTAGCAGTCCAGTAATGAAGTTCCAACCCTGAGTATTGTAATACCTATATAGTAACTATAAATAAAGAATAGTTCAAAACATCGAGCAAGTGTAAACTCATATGCCAAAACCAAAAGAAAAAAGTTTAAACTCACATATACCATGCTGCCCAGAGGTGTTGGTATAGGATTCTGTTTTGAATTTTCCTTCTCTTGCATAGATGTTATATGCTTTTTGTATCCCTTAGTCGTCTCTTACGATCACCCACGGGTAAGATAGCTGGTGAATAGTATTCTTAATCCGTCACCACACGGATAAAAATTGTTTTAATTCATATTAACTATTCCATAGTAATTACTACTACGCACATTTTTCAAAATGTTATAGCATATAAGACAGATAGTTTAGAATAAAAAAAAGGAAAACGCTATATCAATTCATCAGTCTAGCCTGGTATAATAGTTCAATACCTCACCTATTATTAAGAGACTCTTGTATAAGATTTGTGCACATGCGAGCTATATAAAATAAAATAAACCCAATCCTCGCCCCCATCACGGAGACTGCGTGAAACCATTAACAGCCGAACGTCTTCCTACAGTCCTACCTTATGTGAAAAGAGTCACTGACAAGATTGGCCACATTCTGAAATGTGCGTCTTAAAAATACGTAGGTAGGTGACTGTGAATCGCATTCGATGTCTAAATATTAGCAGCTCCGTGCTTTCATTGCGACACCTTTAGGCAAATTAAAATTATACCCATATAGATATAGTAATTGTCATAAAGTGTATTGAAAACATTCGTTATAATAGGTACGAATATAAAACATATGTACATATATACATATGTATATATGAACGTGTTCATATTTGGACGACGCCTCATGATGATAACAATTGGGTTTCGACGCTATAGATCGGTACGAAGATAGCTACTTATTCGCAGGACAGTGGACCGTAGCCTGTAAAATATAACTATTCTACAGGCCTAATTATATTTGGGTCTCTATTTAGTTTAATATTCAGTAAATTTGGCTTCATTTACATATTATTTCATCAATTAAACGTACTTTTAATTAATGTTAAGTGTTGAATGTAATTACATATATCAAGCGAACTGATATTTTCATTTCGATTTAAGCATTGTTAATGATATCGTAAAATAAGAAATGAATGGATACAGATATGTAAAACTTCATATTTAGGGTATTTTTCTTTAAACTTTTTTTATTTTCTTTTTTAAATAGAACACCCGGCACTATGGAAATAAACCTCGTGTTGCGGGGCACTTTGTTTTACATTGGTTATCGTGACAAACGAGCAGACAGCACACCTGATGGTAAGTGTCACTACCATCCATGGACTTTTGCAATATCAAGGGTAAAGCTAAGCCGCTGCCTACCAATACAAACCCCAAACTCACCCCAGATGGGCTTCCGGCTCTCTCGCTCACCGAATGAAGCGCAATAGCACATTGCCCTTACTCAGACGTCAATCTTCTACGAGAGTGTGGTACTACCCCGGACGGACCGGCCCGCGGCTGTAGACAGAGAACTGTGCACAGCGTGCTGCTACCACTATCAAAATATATAATTTATCGGCTAAAAATTACACTCAGATCACATAAAGTATTATCCTGCATGAGAATCGAACCCCCGGCAATGGCGCGTAGATCGGTATCTTAACCATCCATTTGCCATCTGTGCAGTCGACTACTTACTATATGATGATAAGATAAATGAAAGACATACTAAATTCAAAATGGCGTCCTCTAGATAACATAAAATACTGGTTTAAAAAAAATTAATAGTACCATGTTTCATATAAAATGTGTATATTTTCTGTGTTGCATATTTACGGTGTGATAAATACTACCAACCTTTACATGGCTCATGAGTATCGTAGAAGACGTTTAAGAGTTTTACATTAACCTACGCTAACTCAATATGGTTTATAATTACATTGCCAAGGAGAATTGATGTCAGGCAGGCGACTGGTCATTAAACTATTGCTAGAACTTTTCCAATATGTAGGAGGATGTAGAGTCTGCGGTGACCTCAATTAATTGGTATAAGAGCGAGATGGAGATGATGATAACTATATGCATGTCACCCATAAGGCATGTCACACTTTTTATGTCAGACAATGGTCAAAGGCGATGGAACTAGCTTCATAACCTGCCATATTGTACCTTTCCGTCACCATTTGAGGTGACTATCAGTATTGCCTTGTCTTCAGTGAGGCAGGCCTTCCTAAGGTGCCGGTAAACCGTTTAAGTAAAGCTCGGCAGCTATTTATTGAAATCTACACCCACTATACCGGCTCATTAGCTCGAGTTCGGTTCTAGATTTCACGCTACCGTTAAGAATTTTGTCATACAGGAAAATTCCTGATGGCAAAAGAGTCGGGGCATCGGCTCGTGAGGGTAAAACGCCGGGTGAGACATCGAAGAAAAAGACCGGGTCCCGGTGGCCCACTCGCACGGCGACAAAGAAATGTAGAGCGAGTCTATGGGGTCGCGTGCTTCTTCTGTCGCTCTGGACGGATTGAGCGGGGTGTGACTATTTCATAACCCGCCGCCAAAAAAAGAGGAAAATAATGCTTGCCAAATTAGCCAACCTTAGGATTCAAATTCAATACTTCACAGTCAGAAGTCACATACTTACCCCATTACAACAATCACGTGAATACACTTAAACATTAGCCGTATGTACGAATTTCTTTAAGTATAATGATTTTTGTATAGTGCTTGATATTTAACGAATCGAAAGGTTAGTGGCTCGATACATATAGATTTCCCTATACGCCAAATGTTATGATTAAGTTATAAAGGCGTTCGTTTTCTTTTATTGGCGAAAAACAGCTAGAAGATAAAATATAAGTAGTTGATTGCAATAAGTGCCACAAGCGTTCGTTCACGTCTGTAAATATTTTCGCCTTCTATATATAGCTCCGAAAATTAATCTAGTTTGTGGGTGGTCTGTGCAATATATAACTGTTCTAATATTTATATGGTTTGAGCGTATTTACTCAGTATTAATAGTCACCGCAGTGAGGGCTTCCAATACAATATAAATGTATAGACATTTTGTTGAATATGACCCAAGAGAGTAACCCTCAAATATATTATTATCCTACCTATTCAAACTTTTCTAATATTTTGTATAAGTATTTGTATGATGTTCTATCTAAAGCTATAAAATTGCGAGTACTTTTATAAATGAATTATCTTTGTTTTAAAGTAAATGCTAGTATAAAGAATAGCGTACCTATTGTTACACTAACATTTAAGTACCCGTTTATCATAGGCAAATCATATACGTTAATATAACAGATGGTTTTACGAAGATATCGCTGCTAACGACGTGACAATTGGATTAACTAAGAGCCTTACTACGTTATACAAATCCAATTGAGCAGCTGACTTCATTACAGAAGTCCTACTCGCTTTATTGTTTTACTTCCATTTAGAATTCGGACGGACTTCTACATTACATTACCGAAGCTATTAACATCAAAGGGTTCATTTATTTATGTCATTCGCGTATTTAATGAACTTTAACAATTATAATATAAATAGATTGGGGGTAATTACGTCCTTTAATATGGTTATAAAGGAAACTCTTATTTCAATAAATCTTTCAAAAGCTTTAATTTCTGAAGTTAGCGCACATAATTAAATTTGCTTTATTAAAATTCTTGTCGTATAATTAATTCTTATAAAAAAGGGATGAATGAAAAGGGGTAATAATTAAAAGCTGTTTCATTTTCAAGTTAACTGAAGAGTACATATGTTATGCACTCACCAATGCAACGTTGTTAAGCCCTCGAAATCATCCTGGTTACTTTTATAGAACACTCCAGAACTTTTCTACACGAAACTTCACAGATTAATGATTGTTACAATTTTCTTAACATTGTTGTCATGTGCATACCTACGTATTAGTAGATTTTCGCGGATTGTGATCGGGAGCGAGCTACAAGCGGGCGCTCGATAGCCCTCCCGCCGTTGGACTGGAAAGTGGAAACCGGAGCTCTTCGGGAAGCGTAACATTAGGGAGTCGATGCATTTCGCCTGACGACCCGTATCGCGCCACTTCGCTAACGCTATGCTTTTAAGCTTTTATCTTGTTAGAAATAAACACAACATGCTGTATAAAATATGCATAACTAATGAGATTTTTTCTAATGAGTTGTGAAATAATGTTTGTTAAAAATTTTTTTCCATTACGTTTAAATCACAAAGAGATCATTATATTATTATTTTGGTATCATATTTATATAAGAATATTTATATTTAACCGTATCTTAGTTAATAATTGTCTTGAGTGAATAAAGAATGAATCTGACTTGAATTTGCCAGCGCTTGGTACTATAAAGGTTTTTCATAATGAGAGTAATAGAGTTATTTTAATAGAATTATTTCTCGTACAAATTGATATCAAGAAGAATTTAATAAGCATAAATTATTATGACAGTACAGAAGATGAAGTGGTATAAATGGTCATGTGACCATGACCATGCGGAGGTCCGCATGCCGAGTGTCATGAATTCGATTTCCACGCAGGACAATCCTGTTTTATAATTTAAAACCATACCATCATAGAAAAAAATGAATTTTATTCTCCATCTTTATATGCATTTCGTAGGTATTAGGTGAAATATTTCGCTATTACGAGAGCTCCTGTCCGCTTATAACTAGGGTGTCTTTAAGAGATGAAATAATATTTATCGCTACTAATATGTATTCGTCATACATGCTGCTATTCTAGACATGTAACTTCAATGGTTATTGGCGTTGCAGTGCTACTTACTACTCGACAAAAATTTTGAAAAAATACAGGTTATATCACGATAAAAATTAAAAAACAGGTAAAAGTTACTCTTGTGCGGGATACTAAAAATAAAATGTACTATGCCTATTTTTCACAGTGGTGATGTACTAAGAAAATAAAGTCTTACTGATTCCCTTTTCTCCATGGCAACAAAATAAAGATATAGTGCGTCATTATATTTCTTTACCTGCAAGTGGGTGATTTGCTTACTTGATTCTATATTTTTTATTATATACACCTTGTAACCCTTGTAAACTAGGCAACTAAATAATATATTTTTGTACTGTAATTTTTATTAACACAAAAATTTAAGTTTACCCTCTCAAACCGCATAGCCACTTATCGTTAATTTGAATGTTAACAAGCATAAGCTTTCTGTAAAAAAAAAAAGTGTATAATAATGTAGAATCTAACTAAAAGCCAATCGATTAACTAGCGTGGTTAAATACCACGCTAGTTAAACGTTCAGTTTGATCTGGCAGAGCAGATCTGTACAATAGTAGGACGTACTAGGAAAAAAACGTAGGACGTACTATTGAAAGTTTTTCACTATTGGCATTGAGTAACTGTTTGAGTTTTGAACTATGTATTAGTTAAATTTTCATTTGCACTGCTTGACTCGAGTCTTCTCTACAGTAGAAGAGAAATTGACTTATTATATGACGCTGGTCCGACGGTTTATTATAGACATTCATTCCGAATTTGCCTTGTTTGGACTATTGTTAAAGGCACATCAAGTTCCTCAGTCGTCTATTACAAGACTTACGGGTAAGATAGATAGCGGAGGGAAATTGTATTCTTATGTAGCACCACATAGAAATTATTTTAATAAAGATAAAATAGTATAGATAGTTTAATAGCTAAGATAATTATTAAAAATAATTATTTTAATAAAATAAATTGTTAGTTGTTTAAAAAAGAAATGAAGGAAAATCTGTTATTCGTGTTTTAGCACAGATAGAATTTTGTTATGTAACGAAAAGCTAAGCGATGATTTTTTATGATACAGGAAAAGAAACGTCGTAGCTTGTGAATGCGTATTTGAATGACTAACAAAATTGAGATAAACAAGGATATAGATAAAAATGATTGTGTTTTCCTTTTTTGTATGGTGTTCAATTCGCACGATACAACTTGAGAATCAAAGAAATATCAATACTGACACTGGTACACCGCATTAGTTTGCCCTTTGTGTTTGAGAAAGTTCCAGAGGAGTGGCCGAAAAATTACGTCCGTGATTGACACATTATCACGTGATTGACAGGAAAACAAAATAGTATTTGGACTTCGTGACTCATACTCATAATTTGGACTTTTGGACCACCATATGTATCTTTTATTTACCCAAAAGTCAAAGAATTAAAGAGAGGCAGTAAGAACTTTAAATAAGCACCTGGAAAATATGCCCGATGAGTGGTGCTAGTGGTTTCAAAAATAGTTCGAAAGTAGAAAAATGATTGCACTGAACTGATGGTGTTTTAGTGATAACGACTTACCATGTCAGGTGCCATGTGTTTGATTCCCATACAGGACAATACTTTGTGCGATGTATAAATTGCTGTCCTGAAATTGGGTATAATTTGTGTCTAGTAATTATATTTATGTTTGTAAAGTCCCCCTCAAAAAACCTCCAATAGATGGATTATTTCTTTAGAGCAGGGTCTTAATAAAAGTCTTATAGTCTTTTGATAAAAAAATAAAAAGGAAAGCATTTTCTCATGTCAAAATAATGCTTTAAAATTTTATAATACTGAACTTGTCGGTCATCGTACGTGTCTGGGAATAAATTATGAAAGATAATAGATTTTACGGAAGGTCTTAGTTTAAAGCGTTACCAACACTAAGAAAGGAAACCAACATTGTCAGTCGAGTTTTTCTTTTTACGTAATTATTCATGAAGAAAAGCCGCCTTTTGCAGTTATAATTGGAATAAAAAGAATCTAACAATAGGTACTTAACCCTTTTTATCGAGTTTATAAAATTTGTTTCTATTCAATAAGATTATTAGATTGATATTAGAATGTGCAAGTCGACTGTATTATTTACAACACAAAATTTAATATAAATTAATTTAATTAAATAAACAAAAAAAAATTACAATTGTATTTTTTTATCATATCTTTTTATGAAAATGTGTTTGTATGTGCTTTGAATTGCCTATTTGTTTTGTAAAATTAACCTTTTAATATTATATTTATTATTGCTATGTAGTAGTGGCTACGAATACTACCAACCCTTACTTTGCTCGTGGATGTCGTAAAATACGACTAAGAACCTTATAAAAACCTGGGTCAACTCCATCTAATGCCGTTTGGTCAACAATTATATTCCCAAGGACGTCTGGCAGGCGGCCGGTCACAAAACTATTGCCAATAACGTTTACAATATGTATTTACTATGAAAGAAGAGTACATATTGGATCGACCCCAAGCAATTGGGATAAGAGTAGGAGCATGATGATGATATTATGTATATATTATGCATCTTTTAGTCTACATATTCTTAGTACTTTGTGTTTGACAGATACGAAATGAATAATACTAGTGCGATGAAAATGATCAAGTTTTTATCCCAAGAAATTCTTAACACGCTAAACAAGTTAGGAATAAATTTTCAACGAAACAATATTCATTCTGTAAGAAATATCAGAGTTAACGTCATACCGTGATAAAATCTTTCATTAATCACCCAAAAAGCTATTGTGACATAATTGAAGTAAAATTCTAGATTAATATTTTCACTTTAGTTTATCAAATATAGTTCCAAACTTCAAATTTGCTGTTGAGACTTTCGTCAGAATAACTAGCAGTTAAGTCCAATATTTATTCCTTTTTTAACAAAACAGACAAATCCATATCGAATATTTTTATCATGACACATACTGCCCCTTCTGCTCGGGGTTACGAAAGGGTGGCGTGCGGCCCCATAACCCACCGTGTTTTTTCCCATTGCCTTTGCACCGTGGGTTGGACCAGTGGGTTACTATCGGGTATCATCTCCATCAACGTCCCGGCAACAAACAACTGGGTTGCCGACGCATCGCACTGATGCAGTCGGCCTCTCTTCGGGTGGTGAACTAACATACATAAATAAATATAAAGGAGAATGGCTACCTAAATATATGAAGATAAATGATTTTAAAAATATTTCATGATTGCTTGTAAAGTTTACCGTTATGTAACTTATCATTTGGACACAACATAACGAGCATCAAGCGCTGCATCAAGGATTGCATCAAGCGTTTTATATTGCGCCTTTACCATCCCGCACGTTACCTGCAGCGTACCGACCTCATAGAAGGAGTAGCAATTGTATCCACTAGGACAGTCACATACAAGATTCACATACAAATGACAGCAGGTACTAACCTGCTGTCATCGAGTATCGACCTGACCATAGAGGACAATGATAATAGACGAACCAATGATTGCAGTAAGCACATAACGCTTTCGGTGACAGAGCTAGTGCGCATGCTAATCTATATTTTCGCTACAATCATTGTAATAAAAGTCCGAGTTTAGTTTCCTCCTGTCGACCTGAGTAAATAACTGTTTACAGAAATAACTATAATAAATAATAATAATAATAATAATATGTTATGTGCAGACGTGGAATGTCATCGGTAGGTGTCCCATCCCAATATTTAGATTAAATTTCTCCAAAGGCCTCTGCGTGTTGGATCCATCTCCCCATGTAAGCCTCCCAAAGGACCGGGCATCTTCCCTACGGAAGAGCCCGTGAATTAAAAGGAGATACAAATAATAATAAAATAATAATAATAATAATAAATCCTCCGGGCCAGTCGTTACCTCACCATGAGGCTAACGCAAAACTCGGAGGTACATTATATGGCTCCTTAAGTTCTTTTGATATAAAAAAAATGTATCACAAGATTTACAGGAAAGCCAATAAACCGCAGGGCAGCTTGTGGCAAGCTGAATGTAAGTGGCGACACTGCGGTCCTGAATACTTCAGAGAGTCGATCAGGGACTCGTCTCCAGCTGGCCTTCATTGGCTGGCTAGAGTGGAAACCGAAGAGTGCCCGAAGGACTCTCAGCTCTGGCTTGCCTTAAACAGCTGGTCAGAGAGGGGTCGCCAGAGCTATATGCTCGGGGGTGGAAGTGTCATTTTCAAGGGCATAATTACGGGGAAACCAAGGGTCTGTTTATCGCAGACTCAATGGTGAAACCGGCGCCGCACCGCTCGACACCCCTAGCCACTTACACCAATGTTGCCCTCTGTTGCCCGTATGACTAGTGTGTCTGTGGCGACTATTTAGGGGGCCCATTCAGTGAGTTGGCGAGTCACCGTCTGCCACCGTTCATCTCTTAACATGGGTTTGAAGGCAGACGACAGTTTATAATTTCATAGATATAAGATGAACCAATCCACTAAACACCCACTCCCATATTCATATATTAGATACCATCATCACACAACAGTTTTACACTTTTTTTTTTTTTTTTTTTTTTTTGCGGTGGGCCATGAACGTCGCACCCCGCCAAATCGGTCCGGGGTGACGGAAGAGGCGGCGCGCAACCCCATTGACCCACCCTGCAAGCACCTCTTCTCCGGCGTGCGAGCGGGCCACCGGTACCCGATCTTTGTCTTCGGTGGCCCGCTCGGCGGTATGCCCTCTCGGGCTCCTCTCTTGTCGACGCCCCGACAGATTTCGCCGTCGAGGCGTCGTCCTCACGCGGTGGCCTCGCGTCGGGTGACCGGACAATTCCCCGGTCCGATCACCCGAAGCCTCGGTTAGGGCGGCATCAGGCGCAGGTATTCGTGCCTGCGCCGCCCCGGCCGCGGGCGGCGGCCCGGGTCACGGGAATCCTCCCGGGCCCGTTCCGCCGCCTCCTTCTGCGAGGCTGTCATCGGCGACCGCGTCCCAATTCCTGACGCTGTCGACCATCGCCCTAGCGACAGCCGGCAGCGTCAGGCCGGCACCGATAATAGCGACAAGGTCGCGGCGCTGCCCGTCCCAGCCCGAGCATTCCTCGAGCGTATGTTGCGCCGTGTCCTCGTCACTACTGCAATGACGGCAGCCCGGAGTCCATTCCCTGTACACGACCTTGTGCAGGTATTTCCCGAAACACCCGTGCCCCGTTAGCACCTTCACCAGTCGGAAGGTGAGGACCCCGTGCCGCCGCTCCATCCATTCCATCAGTACGGGCCGGAGGGCCTCGACGGTAGTGACACCGTGTCTAGGCCTCTCCAGCCGCGTAGCCCAACGGGCGATGACTTCTCGGCGGGCGTCCTCGCGCCAGGTGGCTATCTCGATAAACGATGGGGAGCCACCCTCCTCATTGAGGCAACCCGCCGGTAGAGGTCGGAGAGCATCTCCGCCTCTAGGTCCCACGGGGGTGTCCCGGCCAATAGGCACGCCGCCTCTGTCGACACCGTGCGGTACCCGCGAATGGCTCTGACCGCCATGGCTCGCTGTGGCCTCCACAGCACCGCCCTGAGCTGGGCGTTCAGAGCCCTCGCCCACACGGGTGCGCCGTACATGGCCATTGAGCGGATCACCCCCGCATACAGCCGTCGGCCCTCGAAACTGGGTCCGCCCACATTCGGCATGAGCCGAGAAAGGGCGGACGCCGCGCCGACCAGCCGGGGAACAATTTGGTGAAAATGCTCCCGGAACCACCATCGCCCGTCGAGCACCAGACCCAAGTACCTCATATGGGCCTAGATACTGATGTGGATGGAGTTGACGACTAACGAGGCGCTGATGGGCAGCCTCACACGGGGCCCATGGAATAGCAGGGCCTCCGTCTTGTTTAGGGCCACCCTGAGCCCCAGCGCCTCGATTCGCCTGACCATCTCCTCGGTGCCGAGAGTGGCCAGGCTCGCCGCCTCTTCGAATGTCCTGCCCCGGGCTGTGACGAGCGTGTCGTCAGCATAGCAAATAACGCTCAGCCCGGGGGGGAGACTCCCTCTCAACGCCCAGTCGTACCCGATGTCCCACAGAGTCGGCCCCAGAACCGACCCCTGCGGAACACCGCACGACATGGGCGTCCGCACAATGTCCCCTGCGGGGCTCGCGTAGAGAACACTGCGCCCCTCCAAATAGTCTGCCACCAGCCGCCTGAGGTACAGGGGCACTCCATGGAACCGGAGCGCCTCCCTGATGCAGCTGAATGGCAGACTATTGAAGGCGTTGGCGATGTCCAACGACACCGCCAACAGCACTCCTTTGCCGGCGACAACCTCCGCGGCCGTCTGCCTCAGGCGTAGCAGGGCCCCGATGGTCGAACGCCCCCTCCGAAACCCAAATTGAGCGTCCGACAGATCGGGCTCCACCTCCTCCAGGTGCCGGACGATGCGGGCAGCGAGGACACGCTCCAGCAGCTTACCCACATCGTCCAGAAGCACAATGGGCCTGTAGGCTGACGGCGAATCCAGGGGCCGTCCCGGCTTTGGCAGGAGAACCAACCTCCCTTCCTTCCAGCACCCAGGGAACTGTCCAGACGTCAGACAAGCGTTGAACAGTCGCCTGAGGCGAGGTTCGAGATGCTCGAGGAGCAACGTCAACACCCGGACTGGGACTCCGTCCGGGCCGGGGGCCGTGGTGGCGGAACGAATCTTCGCCACGGCTGCCCCCACTTCCGACTCCGTCACGGGCGGAACACTCTCGATGGCCTCCCGGTCGTGATCTGGCGAAGCCATGACCGGGGGCGTGTGCTCCGACTGCCGCGGGAACAGCTCCTCGACCACTCTACGAAGGAGGTCGGGCTGGAGGGTCTCGGTGAGGGGGGGGCCCTGCGCGCGAAGCTTATTCAGCGACGCGCGATACGGGCGACCCCAGGGGTCACGGTCGAGACCGTCCAGCATCTCTTGCCAACTTGCGTCCTTAGCGGACCGGATGGCCAGCCGAAAGGCGGTACGCGCACTGCGGTACGCCTCGTAAAGCTGGCCCTCCCGCTCAACATCGCGGCGACGCCGTCGACTGCGGGTGTAGGACCTTCGGGCACTAATGCACGCCGCACGAAGGTCCGCCAGTCTTGGGGACCACCAGTAGACCCCCTGCCTCGGAGGTAGACGCCGCACCCTGGGCATGGCCGCATCGCAGACCTGCGTTAGCGCACTGCGGATGCGGACAGCCTCAACGTCCACTCCGTCCGCTGGGGGTGGTGAGGACAGCCACGTGTTCACGATGGCCGCCTCCGCCAGTAGGTCCCTATCCAGCCGCCCCACAGCCCACCGCGGAAATGCGGGAGCCCGGTCCGCCCTGTGACCCCTGCTGGGGTCCCGGAGAAGGGAGACCTCCATCCGTATGTAACGGTGATCCGACAGGGTCTCCGCCTCCTCCAGGACACGCCAGTTCCTCACTCGTGGTGCGACAGCGGGGCTAGCGAACGACAAGTCCACTATCGACCCACCCTGATGTCGCACACACGTGTTCACTGAGCCTCTGTTTAGGACACAGAGGCCCAGTGACGCCGCCCACTCCACGATCGCCCGCCCGCGATCGTCCGTCATCGGGGACCCCCACGCCATGGATTTGGCGTTGAAGTCCCCCAGGACCAGGACGAGGCCCGGTGCCAGTCGCCGTATCGAAGCCTCCAAGGTGGTGAGGGAGGCCCCGAAATCGTCCATTCTCCTGTTAGGGGAGAGGTATACACTGTAGAGCGTGACCCCTCCCCAATCCGCCGCGACAAATTCCTCGCCCCTATCCAAGAGGGATAAGTACGGGAAGTGCCGCTGCGTGGAGGTTACGATTGCCGCGGTTCCGTTCCGGCTGACCACCCAATTGGGGCGATCAGGCACGACGTACGGTTCCGCGACTATGGCTGCACCGATCGACCACTCCGCCATGGATTGCCGGAGGAGATCCTGCGCACCGGCGGAGTGGTTGGTGTTGGCCTGCAGGAGGTGAGTGGACTGGGCAGCCATTAATGGGCCGTGTCCATCATCACCTCCTGGCTTGCGGCGGGCGATCGGGCCGCGCTAGGAGCTGGAGCGGCCGGAGTCGAAGGGCCGCTCCACCCCTTTGGAGCCGAAGCCGGAGGTCTGCACGCCCCAGAGCCCATGCGGTGCTTGGCAGGCTTATTGCCCGCCGCACACGCGGGGCAGTGAGGCGGGGCGGCGCAGGATGCCGCCATATGCCCAGTCTGACCGCAGCGGAAACAGAGTCCGCCGCAGTCAAAGCAATTAGTGCATGTTGGCCGGGTATGCCCGACCGCCATGCACTTGAAACACCTGGCAGGCCGGTGCTCCAGCACGATGACTCGCGCTGAGCTCCAGCCCACGAGGAGCCTGCCTGAGTCGGCCAGTTGCCTGACCGACTCAACTGGGCACTGCACCCAGGCGGCACCTACGCCGCCCGGACCGGGCCGGATGACGCCAACCCGGACGGTGTCCAGGGGACACCCGGTTTTCGAGGCAATGGCCTCCCGGATGTCTTCCACCGTCACGGAGTCGTCCAGACCCGAAATGCGCATTTCAGCGCACTTCACGGGTCTGGCGATTTTGACGCCACCCTCCTCGGCGAACAGACCTCTCAACTTCGACGCCACGCTATCGGCCGTCCTGGTGCCCTCGGCCCCAGGGAACTCTAAAATTCGAGCCCCTGTCCGGGCCTTGCGGGTCCTGGCTTCAACGCCTCCTATGTCGGAGACGTCGAGCTCCCGCCGGGCTTTCCGCAGAACGGCCTCATAGCTGAGGCCCCTTTCTGCCGCCTCAGGCAGCACAGTGATCACCACTGCGGCTGTCTTCGGCGGCCGGAGCCCCTTGCGCGGCCTTTTCCTCTTCTTCTCGCCTCCTCCGGCTCCTGCCTGGGGAGCGGCGACCTCAGCGGCGCGCTTGGTCGCCGCTCTCCTCCTCTGACCGCGACTTTTCCTGCCGCGCTCAGCCACCTACCAACCCTGTTCGGGCGCAGCGGGCGTGCCAGGCGCGGAAGGCGTAGTCGCGGGCGCGCTGGTCGTCGCTGGCGGTGTTGATGCTGACAACGACTGCAGTCCGGCAGGAGCCGGTGCCACCTTCTTCTTCTTCGTCGCGGGAGCGAGCCCCTTGGACTTGGGCCCAGCCGCGGCCGCGGCGTAGCTACCCCCCACGCGGCCACCCTGACAAAGCAGCGGGGCGGGGGCTGGTGCCGCATATGGCCGTTTGTCCGCGGCCAGAGGCGGCCGGACACGTGGTTCCGGAGGCAGCCTTGCCTCCAGAACGGCCAAGCGCGCATCGACCAGTTTGACCACCGAGTCGATGATGGCGCGCAAGGCCTCGTCCGGCACGCCTCCCACCGCGGGCAGCGGGGTCGGTGTTAACGGCTGGGCCTCTATCGGGGCCTGCTCCACGACGTAACAGTTTTACACTTAGTGCTGGCATTCCACGTATGTTATGTGTAGACGTGGAATGTCATCGGTAGGTGTCCCATACCAATATTTAGATTAAATTTCTCTAAAGGCCTCTGCGTGTTGGATCCATATCCCCATGTAAGCCTCCCAAAGGACCGGGCATCTTCCCTATGGCAGATCCCGTGAATTAGGAGATACAATAATAATAATAAAACTTTATTGCTTTTTATGTATGTAGTACACTGGTAGTTACAGTTTGTATAATATGGTAAAATAACTATAGTTTTACAATTTGAATGGGTGCAGTTCTGTTCTCCTTACTAGGATTCAAAGAAACCTGTGAAAAGGAATGACAGTTCCGTTCCCCTACGGATTAGAAATTAATGTACAATTTAATGTGAATTTATATATGAACAATTTTATTCTTTTATTGCTTATGTACTTACAGTTTTTAGCATTGTGGATTTTATTTGAAGAAACTAGACAAAATTATATTTGAAATTAAAACAAAATTTAAAATTATGATTAATGGCAATAAATTTAACTAAAAGAAAAACTTAAAAATAAATGTTAACTTGTGCGTGTATATTTGCATGATGCGGGTAGATAGATGTAGGCATGGAGTGTGTGTTATATGTGTGTAATAAAGTGAGTTGAGAGGTGTATGGTGCAGGTATAAGTGGTAAGCGTAATACAATTATAATGCTTCAAATGATTAAAAAGTTTTCTGTTTCATCATATGTAAACTTTAGGAGGAACAACAAAACTTTTTTTTTGCAGTTATATCTTGTTAAATCATATACTGGACATTGTTTATTAATATTGTTATAAAGGAATGGCCCGAGGAAATAAGAGAATCTCTGAGTGAAAGTCGAACGTGCTAGTGGAAGTAAACAAATTTTGTGACTGAACTATGCCCTGATAATACATGTAACTTTTGAAATGAAAGGACTCCGTGGTCCCGCTCTTCCTGTGGAATCAATACTGGCCAGAGCGAACATTGTTCCGAGTCCGCCGAAACACTTAAAACTTCTAATGCCAAGTCCGAATATTATAAAGCCATATTATATGAATTACCAACATTTTGGGATGAAATATTTATTAGAATGCTGCCTGGATTTTAATAATAACATTTTTACGTACGAATTTTGCATAGCATTTTTAGCTGCTAAAGGATTTTTAATAACCGCGTTCCCGTACATCCCTATATAACGTGTTACTCCTTTGTGCCTAAGTTACTTTTTGCATTGGAACCTTTGCTAAGGCTTTTTTTTTAATTGCGTATGGGAGCAAGGAGCATACCTGATGGTAAGCGTCACTGCCGCCCAAGGACCTTTGCAATACCAAGGGTATAGTTTCAGCCGCTGCCTACCATTAAAATCCCCAAACCCACCCAGTTGCGCTTCCGGCTCTCTCACTCACCGAACGAAGCGCAATAGCACATTGCCATTACTCAGCCGTCGATCTTCTGCGAGAGTGTGGTGGTACTACCGCAGACGGACCGGCCCACGGCTGTAGACAGTCAACAGCGTGGTCCTGCCACTATTAACCGTTTTTAATATTAACGAATGCATTTAGCGATCTTGTATATTCACTACTAAGCATCTACAAAACTAACTTGAACAACTTTTGGTATCTTCTTTGGCACTGTAATACTATATATTTTTTATATTCTATAAATAGTATGTAAGCGCCTTAATAAATATGAATTATTCATAAAATAAAGGAAATGAATAAGCTACAACGAAAATATAATTCAAATCTAGAAGTTTAGAGCTCAAATTTTACAATATTATTACACTTAACACTGTGATAGCTCGGTCAAGGAGAAGGAAAAATCTAAACAAAACTCTAAAGCAATCGGTCTGACCAGCGTGGAATAGTAGGTCAATTTCCCTCATATTGTGGACAAGATTCGAGCCCAGCAGTGGTACATATATGATCTGAGAGAACACGGTGAATTATAAACGTTCAAAGCTTTAGGTAAAATAAAAGATTTTTTTTTTTCACATATAAATGTACTGCCAAATAAGATTAACGTGTTGTCTGATGTTTCTAACACCTTTCAAAGAGGATACATTACTGAAGTCGGCTATTACGTTTTATTCTCAGTACACTAACGTCTTTTATTCAGAAAGGTGCGTAGAAACGTACGCTTGTTACTTTATAACCTTTCAAAATGGGCGTGCAATGTATTTTATATATCTATATCGTATCTATTTAAACACCATGAATTAGTAGGGGATGACGACACATTATATTCTAAACGTGACAGCCTTACACAGGAACTTATCATTGAAAATAAATTTCTATATAAAAAATGTTTCTACATTAAGTACCAACAGCATCTTTCATCAAAAAACCAGTATATCACTACATACCTCCTGATGAGAAGTGGCAATATATTCTAAGCTTTAATATTTATGAAAGTGAAATTGTATTTTGCCGACATAACGAGTATGGTGTGTGAATAACGGCTTGTAATTTCTTTTAATATGCTTCACACCATTTCCCTTAAAGAATAATGTGTAAAAAAAAATACTTGTTTTTGGTTTTTAATTAGGACTGTTTTAGAGTTGCTTTTGACATTCAGTGTACAAATGAGTGTATAATATCTTTTGCTTAATCGAAATTTTCTCACTGAAGCAGAAATTTCTTATTTATAAATATTGGCGGCGGCCCCCATCGACAGATGCGGCGATGGGGGCCGCCACCCATAACGCCTTGCCCAGTCAGGCGAGTCGAGGAGAGCAGAGTGCCGGGTGGGCACGTGGAATGTAAGAGGATGTGTGGAAGTTAAGTTGCACGAGCTGATAACCGTCATGGCGGACAAACAGCCAGACGTGCTCTGTGTAACAGAGACCAAGCGAAGGGGCAGCGACGCCTGCGATCTTTCTGGTGGTGGGATGGCTCTGTGGTCTGGTGTACCACGGAGCGATCGAGCCAGCATGGGGGTAGGAGTGCTGTTGTCCTCTCGCTTGACCTCAGGTGTGAAGGATTACGGAATGTATGATCCCAGACTTCTTTGGGTCCGTATAAAACTAGGTGTCACCAAGGTATTCATGGTTGTAGCATATGCTCCCGTAGGATCCTCGGTGGCATCAGACTTAGAGAAATTTTGGGATAATGTTAGGGAAGTTCTGGATATGGCAGGAACCAGTGAACGCGTGATTGTATGCGGAGATTTGAACAGATGGGTGGGGACCAAGCGTTCCGACTATGAGGACGTACTTGGTCCATTTGGTGATAAGAGAGTGAATGACGCAGGTAGGCTCATAGCAGATGTATGCATGGGGAGAAACCTTATTGTGTCAAACACATTTTTCCAACATAAGGACATCCATATGTATACATGGAGAAGGAATGACCAGATAAGTGTAATAGATTTAATTTTGGTAGACAGTCGCCTCCGAAGCAAGATATTGGACGCAAGAGCCTACAGGGGCCCCATAGTCGATACAGACCACTATCTCGTTATTGCGAGATTTAGTGGTCTGTTCAGAAAGTGGAGGCACTGGCGCGAGCGTGTCCACTTCGGATGGCTTGAGAGAATAAAGGTTGAAAGGTTGCAAGAAGAGTGTGTAAGAGAAAAGTATGCAGAGGGTGTCCGAGAACGGCTGACGATGGCAAGCCAGCCGCAATCGGATATTGAAGAATGCTGGAGAATTTTGAAAGAGAGTATGGTAGATACAGCGAAAGAAGTATGTGGAAGCTCAAAGAAGCATAGAAAAACAAATGGTGATGCATGGTGGGATGCGGAAGTGGCAGCTTTCGTAGAGCAAAAGAAGAAAGCGTGGCTGGACTATGTCTCATCTTTGAATCTGAATGACAGTATGACTGAACAGAAGAAAGAAATATATCGGCAATGTAAGAATGACGCCAAGGCCTTAGTGAAAGAGAAACGTGATAGAGCAGATATGAGTGCAGAAGATAGGCTGACTAAAAACTTCGAGGGTAACACCAAACTCTTTTGGAGGGAGGTGAAGAAGTCTCGGGGTGGTTGGTCAGCCTTTAGAATGAATAAAATAAGGTCTAAAGGTGGAGACATTCTTACACAAACACAAGACGAAGAGATATGTATGCGGATACTCGAGTTGGCGCCGGTGTCGCATGTGGTTTAGTAGATCAACATTCGGCACCGGCGTTCTCCGATGGCATCAGTATGGATGAAGTTGAATGGGCAATAAGAAGTTTGAAAAATGGTAAGGCAGCGGATATTGATATGGTGTCTGCCGAGATGATCAAGCTTGGTGGCTCCTTTGTCTGGGAGGCGTTCTTGTTGCTCCTCAATTTATGTTGGAGCTCGGGAATGGTTCTCGGGAACTGGCATAGCGCAGTCATCGTGCCCTTGTTTATAAACAAGGGTTCACGTTATGACTGCGCGAATTACAGAGCCATAAGCTTGACCAGTTTGGCAGCAAAAGTGTACGGTAAAATTATTGAAAGGAGAATGGGGATGGTGTCCGATGGTTTGCTGTGTGAGACACAAGGAGGTTTCAGGAGTGGAAGGGGATGCATGGATCAAGTGTTCTCTCTGCGCAACATTGTGGAGAAGCATCTGACTCTAGGTCAGAGGGTTTTCTGCAGTTTTGTGGATCTGGAGAGAGCATTTGACACGGTGAAACAGACACGGATGAAAGGAACTTTGGGATATTTTACCGGAGTATGGTATTAACGGTAAACTGCTACAGGCTGTGCAGTCCAGTTACATGGGCTGTAGAGCCTGTGTGCGGCTGGATGATGGAATTTCGCCTTGGTTTGACGTCAATATCGGCGTTAATAAGGGTTGCGTTCTGTCTATCTGGATAAATGTCTCCAAAGGTTGAACGATATGAATGTGGGAGTCCAGATGGGCGACTCAGTGGTCACTTCTCTGCTTTATGCAAATGATGCAGTCCTGCTGGAACAGTCAGCGACTGACCTGCAGACCCTAGTCGACACAATGACAGAAAATTGTAAGAAAAGGGGTCTACGTGTGAATGTGAGCAAAACCAAAATAATGGTCTTTGAAAGAGATGAAGCCAGAACAGATGTAAGAGTAACAATAGGTAATAATGTACTGCAGCAAATGGATGAATTTGTATATCTTGGATGTGGATTTAGCCGAGATGGAAGGTACACCACTGATATAGAGCGAAGAGTGAATGCGGGAAATAGAGCGAACGGAGCGTTGGGGCAACTTCTCGGTAGCCACCACCTCAGCCAGAAGGCACGTGTAGCAATACATAACGCAGTGCTTGTCCCAACATTATTGTATGGAAGCGAGAGTTGGGTATGCAGAAAAGAGTATGAAAGTAAAATTAATGCGGTCGAAATGCGATCTCTTCGGAAAATCTGTGGAGTTAGGCTGACCGACCGCATTCGTAACGACGATATAAGAGAGCGAGTAGGTATGAAAGAGATGGGGTACTATCCCAGAAACCTCCACGCGGTGTACCCTGGGTGCGGGCGGCGGTCCCCAGTTCTTCTGTTGTACTGTCGTCCGTAGCGAATATCTGCGCGATTTCGCTCCTTACTCTACTACAGTCGTGGTAGAGGGTATAGGACGCGAAATATTGGGACGGGCTCAGTCACTCATTCATTTGAGGGCTGGGCAGGCACATGCCACCGCCCACACATCGTAAACCTGGTATCTTGCTTCAAGACACGTTGTCTTGAGGCGTAGTATCAGGAGCGAGGGTCTTGGCTTAACCGCCCGGACCGCGAGGAAGACAACCTCTATAAAGAGTTCGAAGTAACATTCGAACTCGGAAATCACCCAGAATCTTAAGTTCTGGCGTGCGGCGAGAAGATGCATGGCAGATGGGTTGTTCTGTCGTTAGCACGCTCCAGCCAGGGCACCGGCTGCCCCCCTGGTTGGTAAATGTAGGCTTGCCCGGGTAAAGGGATCTCTGCCCGGGTCGACGTTGTGTATCTCCCCTACTCGTGGGAATCATATGGATACCTTAAATTTAAAAACATTTTTAAAAACCGACGGGAATCCTTGTGATTCTCACACCACGGCCTTGTCAAGCCAAAGAAAAACTGACAACGACGCCTCGTCCTCAGGACTTGAGGCGTCCGCCGAGGGCCCGGCACAAATCGTGGAGGCCCAAAAGAAGAAGAGGAAGTCGCCTCGAAAGACTCGGGGCAACGGCCTGAGCCACAAAAGGCGGATGGAGGAGCGGCGAGCGCGCAGAGAGGCTGCCGCTGCTGAAAAGGAGGACGGTGGCAGAATTGCTGCAGAGCCGTGTACGGACGAGGGCGACAGTGACGTCGCAGAGCCGTCCGTAGGCGAGGGCAGCGGATCTGCCGCTAAGATGGACGAGGGCGGTGTATCCGCAGGGCCGTCCAGAGAAGAAGACAGCGGGTCGGAAGCCGCTAGGTCATTGCTGCGTACTGCGGCGGCGGCTGTGACGACCAGGGAGGAGGCCCTCCCCTCGCAGGTGCGAAAGCGCCCCCTGAGCAAGGGAGGCAGCTCGGGCGCCGACTCCGAGGGGAGCGTGACCATCATGCCTCCACCGAAGGTGCCGGCCTCTCGCAGAGGGCGAGGGGCCGCAGTAGCAGGAGGACGGTCGACGACTCCTCGGCGTGAGGCGGCGCCTGCTGCTCGCGTGAGCGACGACCCCCTGGACCTGCGGGCCGAAAATGCTCGCCTTAGTGGCGAGGTCTCAGGCCTGCGGGACCTGAACCACCAGTTGGCGTCCGAGCTGGAGGCGGTGCGGCGGGTGAACAGCTTGTTGGCCAAGGATATGGCCGACCTGCGGGCCCAAGTGGACCACCGCCTGCCGCCTGCGCCACAGCCGACGATCAGGGCGCGCGCGAAAAAGGCTGCTGCGGCGAAACCCGTCCCTGCGGCGAGGAGGACGCCTCCCGCTGCGGAGGGCATGCCGCCGGCTGAAGTCGTCGCGGCCACCGAGCCGAGACCCGTCCCTGTGGCGAGGAGGACGCCTCCCGCCGCGGCGACGAAGTCGCCAAGCGTCCCGGAGCGGGCCCTGGTGGAGACTCAACCGGAGGCGCCGACCCCGCTGCCGACCCCGCTGCCTACCCCGCTGCCTGCGGTAGGGGGATTGCCGGACGAGTCCCTGCGCGCAATAATCGACGCAGTGGGCAAAATCGTCGATGCGCGCTTCGCTGTTCTGGAGGCAAGGCTGCCTCCAGAACCACGTGTCCGGCCACCTCTTGCCGCAGATAAGCGGCCACATACGGCACCAGCCCCCGCCCCGCTGCCTTGTCAGGGTGGCCGCGTGGGGAGCTACGCCGCGGCCACGGCTGGGCCTAAGCCCAAAGGCCCCGGCCCTGCTCCGAAGGGACCTGCCCTGAGGAGGAAGACGGCGCCGGCTCCTGCCGGACTGCTGAAGTCGCCCGCACCAACACCGCCGGCGACGACCAGCGAGGCTGCGACGAGGCCTTCCGCGTCTGGCACGACTGCCGCACCCGAACAGGGTTGGCAGGTAGCCGAGCGCGACAGAAGGAGTCGCGGCCAAAGAAAGAGAGCGGAGGCCAAGCGCGCCGCTGAGGTCTCCGCTCCCAAGGCAGGAGCTGGCGACAAGAAGAAGAGGCCGCGCAAGGGGCTCAAGTCGCTGAAGACAGCCGCAGTGGTGGTCACTGTGCTGCCTGAGGCGGCCGAGAAGGGCCTCAGCTACGAGGCCGTCTTGAGGAAGGCCCGGCGGGAGCTAGACGTCTCCGATATTGGAGGCGTCGAAGCCAGGACCCGCAAGGCCCGGACGGGGGCTCGAATCCTCGAGTTCCCAGGGGCCGAGGGCGCCAAGACGGCTGACAGCGTAGCTGAGAAGCTGCGAGGTTTGTTCGCCGGGGAGGGTGGCATCAGGATCGCCAGGCCCGTCAAGTGCGCCGAAATGCGCATTTCGGGTCTGGACGACTCTGTGACGGTGGAAGACATCCGGGAGGCTATTGCCTCGAAAACCGGGTGTCCCATAGACACCGTCCGGGTTGGTGCCATTCGTCCCGGTCCGGGTGGCGTAGGTGCTGCCTGGGCGCAGTGCCCGGTGGAGTCGGTCAGGCAACTGGCCGGCTCAGGCAGGCTCCTCGTGGGCTGGAGCTCGGCGCGGGTAACCGTGCTTGAGCACCGGCCTGCGAGGTGTTATAAGTGCATGGCGGTCGGACATACTCGACCAACGTGCACTAATTGCTTCGACTGCGGCGGATTGTGTTTCCGCTGCGGTCAGACCGGGCATGTGGCGGCATCTTGCGCCGCCCCGCCCCACTGCCCCGCGTGTGCGGCGGGCAATAAGCCCGCCAAGCACCGCATGGGCTCTGGGGCGTGCAGACCTCCAGCTTCGGCCCCAAAGGGGAGGGGCGGCCTTTCGACCACGGCCGCTCCCGCTTCTAGCGCGGCCCGATCGCCCACTGGCGAGGCGGAGGTGATGGATACGGCCCACTAATGGCTGCAGAATCCATTCACCTCCTGCAGGCCAACACCAACCACTCCGCCGGTGCGCAGGATCTCCTCCTGCAATCCATGGCGGAGTGGTCGATTGGTGCAGCCGTAGTCGCGGAACCGTACGTCGTGCCTGATCGCCCCAATTGGGTGGTCAGCCGAAACGGAACTGCGGCAATCGTCGTCTCAACGCAGCGGCACTTCCCGTCCTTATCCCTTTTGGATAGGGGCGAAGAATTTGTCGCTGCGGAATGGGGAGGGGTCACACTGTTCAGCGTTTACCTCTCCCCTAACAGGAGAATGGACGATTTCAGGGCCTCCCTCACCACCTTGGAGGCTTCGATACGGCGACTGGCACCGGGCCTCGTCCTGGTCCTGGGGGACTTCAACGCCAAATCCACGGCGTGGGGGTCCCCTATGACGGACGACCGCGGGCGGGCGGTCGTTGAGTGGGCGGCTTCACTGGGCCTCTGTGTTGTTAACAGGGGATCAGTGAACACGTGTGTGCGGCAGCAGGGCGGGTCGATAGTGGACTTGTCGTTTGCTAGCCCCGCTGTCGCGCCACGGGTGAGGAACTGGAGTGTCCTGGAGGAGGCGGAGACCCTGTCGGACCACCGGTACATCCGGATGGAGGTCTCCCCCCGGGAACCCGGTAGGGGTCACAGGGCGGACGGAGCTCCCGCGTTTCCGCGGTGGGCTGTGGGTCGTCTTGATAGGGACCTACTGGCGGAGGCGGCCATCGTTCACACGTGGCTGTCCTCACCGCCCCCAGCGGACGGAGTGGACGCTGAGGCTGTCCGCATCCGCAGTGCGTTAACGCAGATCTGCGATGCGGCCATGCCCAGGGTGCGGCGTCTACCTCCGAGGCAGGGGGTCTACTGGTGGTCCCCAAGACTGGCGGACCTTCGCGCGGCGTGTATCAGTGCCCGAAGGTCCTACACCCGCAGCCGGCGGCGTCACCGCGACGCTGAGCGGGAGGGCCAGCTGTACGAGGCGTACCGCAGTGCGCGGACTGCCTTTCGGCTGGCCATCCGAGCCGCCAAGGATGCGAGTTGGCAGGAGATGTTGGACGGTCTCGACCGTGACCCCTGGGGTCGCCCGTATCGCGCGTCGCTGAACAAGCTTCGCGCGCAGGGCCCCCCCCTCACCGAGACCCTCCAGCCCGATTTCCTCTGTAGGGTGATCGAGGAGCTATTTCCACGGCAGTCGGGACACACGCCCCCGGTCATGGCTTCGCCAGATCAAGACCGGGAGGCCGACGACGAGAGTGTTCCACCCGTGACGGAGTCGGAAGTGGGGGCGGCAGTGGCGCGGATTCGCTCCGCCACCACGGCCCCCGGCCCGGACGGAATACCAGTCCGGGTGTTGACGTCGCTCCTCGAGCACTTCGAGCCTCGCCTCAGGCAACTGTTCAACGCCTGTCTGACGTCTGGACGGTTCCCTGAGTGCTGGAAGGAGGGGAGGTTGGTTCTCCTGCCAAAGCCGGGACGGCCCCCGGATTTGCCGTCGGCCTACAGGCCCATCGTGCTTCTCGACGATGTGGGTAAGCTGTTGGAGCGTGTCCTCGCTGCCCGCATCGTCCGACACTTGGAGGAGGTGGGGCCCGATCTGTCGGACGCTCAATATGGGTTTAGGAGGGGGCGTTCGACCATCGGGGCCCTGCTACGCCTGAGGCAGACGGCCGCGGAGGCTGTCGCCGGCAAGGGAGTGCTGTTGGCGGTGTCGCTGGACATCGCCAACGCATTCAATAGTCTGCCATTCAGCTGCATCAGGGAGGCGCTCCGTTTCCATGGAGTGCCCCTGTACCTCAGGCGGCTGGTGGCAGACTATCTGGAGGGGCGCAGTATCCTCTGCGCGGGTCCCGCAGGGGACATTGTGCGGACGCCCATGTCGTGCGGTGTTCCACAGGGGTCGGTTCTGGGGCCGACTCTGTGGGACATCGGGTACGACTGGGCGTTGAGAGGGAGTCTCCCCCCTGGGCTGAGCTTGGTGTGCTATGCTGACGACACGCTCGTCACAGCCCGGGGCAGGACACTCGAAGAGGCGGCGAGCCTGGCCACTCTCGGCACCGAGGAGATGGTCAGGCGAATCGAGGCGCTGGGGCTCAGGGTGGCCTTAAATAAGACGGAGGCCCTATTATTCCATGGGCCACGCGTAAGGCTGCCAACCGGCGCCTCGTTAGTCGTCAACTCCATCCAGATCAACATCCAGGCCCATATGAAGTACTTGGGTCTGGTGCTCGACGGGCGATGGTGGTTCCGGGAGCATTTCCGACAGATTGCTCCCCGGCTGGTCGGCGCGGCGTCCGCCCTTTCTCGGCTCATGCCGAATGTGGGCGGACCCAGTTTCGAGGGCCGACGGCTGTATGCGGGGGTCATCCGCTCGATGGCCATGTACGGCGCACCCGTGTGGGCGAGGGCTCTGAACGCCCAGCTCAGGGCGATTCTGTGGAGGCCACAGAGAGCCATGGCGGTCAGAGCCATTCGCGGGTACCGCACGGTGTCGACAGAGGCGGCGTGCCTATTGGCCGGGACACCCCCGTGGGACCTAGAGGCGGAGATGCTCTCCGACCTCTACCGGCGGGTTACCTCATTGCGCGAGGAGGGTGGCTCCCCATCGTTGAGCGAGATAGCCACCTGGCGCGAGGACGCCCGCCGAGACGTCATCGCCCGTTGGGTTACGCGGCTGGAGAGGCCTAGACACGGTATCGTGACCGTCGAGGCCTTCCGGCCCGTATTGATGAAATGGATGGAGCGGCGGCACGGGGTCCTCACCTTCCGACTGGTGCAGGTGTTGACGGGGCACGGGTGCTTCGGGAAATACCTGCACACGGTCGTGTACAGGGAGTGGACTCCGGGCTGCCATCATTGCAGTAGTGACGAGGACACGGCGCAACATACGCTCGAGGAATGCTCGGGCTGGGACGGGCAGCGCCGCGACCTCGTCGCTATTATCGGTGCCGACCTGACGCTGCCGGCTGTCGCGAGGGCGATGGTCGACAGCGTCAGGAATTGGGACGCGGTCGCCGCCTTCTGCGAGGCTGTCATCTCGCGGAAGGAGGCGGCGGAACGAGTCAGGGAGGACTCCCGCGACCCGGGCCGCCGCCAGCGGCCGGGGCGGCGCAGGCGCGAATACCTGCGCCTGATGCCGCCCTAACCCAGGCCTCGGGTGATCGGACCGGGGAATTGTTCGGTCACCCGACGCGAGGCCATCGCGTGAGGGCGACGCCCCGACGGCGAAATCTGTCGGGGCGTCGACGAGAGGAACCCGCGAGGGTAAACCGCCGAGCGGACCACCGAAGACAAAGATCGGGTACCGGTGGTCCGCTCGCACGGCGAAGAGAGAGGATTTTATGGTGGGTCTATGGGGTCACGCGCCGCCTTCTCCGTCACCCCGGACCGATTTGACGGGGCGAGACGCACCCATAGCCCACCAATAAAAAAAAAAAAAAAAAAAAAAAAAAAAAAAAAAAAAGGAAAGAAAGAGATTATTGGTGTAAAGATGCGAAAGGGAATGCTCCGATGGTTCGGACATGTGTAAAGAATGCCGAACGAACGTCTGGTTAATAAGATATACAATGCGAAAGTGAAAGGATGTAGGTACCGTGGGAGACCGAGACTAACCTACCTAGACCAGATCGGTCATGTACTGAAGGAAGGTGGAGTCAAGAGTCGCCGAAACCGGCGAGCATGTATGGAGAGAATTATGAATGTTGAGGAAGCGAGTGAAGTATGCAAGGATAGAGTTCTCTGGCACTCTGTTCTCTCTGCCTACCCTGCAAGGGACATGGCGTGACGGTATGTTTGTAATATTGATTCTTTTACCGTGTGGTGACGGAGTAAGAATACAATTCAACACCACATACATCTTACCCGTGGTCGATCGTACGAGACGACTAAGGGATATACAACATATATAACATCTATGCGAGAGAAGGAAAACTCGAAACAAAACCCCATACCATCACGTCTGACCAGCGTGGTATAGTAGGTCAATTTCCCTCCCATTATGGAGAAAGCTCGAGCCCAACAGTGGGACGTATATGAACTGAAATGAAGATGATGATTTATCAATCACATCTTAGAATATGAAATATAATATGTTATAGTAAGTTTTAATAGTGGCAAGGCCACACTGTTGAGAGTTTTCTGTTTACAGTGGCGGGCCGGTCCATCCGGGTTAGTACCACACCCTCCGC
Organism: Lymantria monacha; assembly: GCA_905163515.2. NCBI lineage: Eukaryota > Metazoa > Arthropoda > Insecta > Lepidoptera > Erebidae > Lymantria > Lymantria monacha. The sequence continues at coordinate 25,798,635 of LR991082.1, forward strand.
AGAAAATCGACGTCTAAGCAGTGCTGTACTTCGTTCAGTGAGCAAGAGAGCCGGAAGCCCAACTTTCTGGGATGGTTTGAGATTTTTATTGATAGGCAGTGGCCTAGCTGTACCCTTGGTATTGCAAAGGTCCATGAGCGGCAGTAATACTGACCATCAGGTTTCCTGCTTGCTCATTTGCCACCATGCAATAAAAAAAAGTATGTGTAATCAGCGCCTGTTTATGTATTATTGTTGAAATACCTCATAAATTAACATATTATTATTGCAATAAATTATTCAATAGGGGCTTATAAATAATTTGTTCTCTTCGTACCTCTGTTATAAAATACTTCAGATTAAATAATATTATATTTTTACTAGAGAATTTTAAATAAATTCTCTTTTAAAATACTCTTAAAACGTTCTAGTTGTCTAGTATTCCCTCCAGTTTTACACAAGAAAAATCTGAAGTAAAATCTTATAAATCTTTAAACAAGTTCTTTAAAATACTTGGTTTTTTATATCTCGATAAAATAGTGAAAATTAATTGATGGTTTTTAAATAGATATTTTAAATTTTGGACATGGCCTTTTTGTGGATTTTTTTTTCTGGACGTATATGATCGGGGTATGATCATATTCAGCCAGAAAATAATATGTATCGCTTTGACATTCAGAGTAAGAAAACGCTAACATGCTTTATATTAAAATGTCGTTTGCACGCAGTCAACTTAGTGCTTTGGTACCTTGATCAAGGATTAACCCGTCAGAATATCTGACAACCTGTCTTGAGTAATTTCAAGCACTCGCGCCTGCACCGCTCTAGTGTTATGTAATTACCAAATATAGAGGAAATACTACAGCCACACAGTTTGATAAGGACGTCATTCTTGTCAGAACTGGCAACACAGAGGTAGATTTTTTAATGTACAAGGTACACGACAATCAAATATTATAATAACGAATTTATTTAATTGTAAATACTAGTTGAAGTTGTGACTCGAGACCACTTTGCTCGTCTGTAGCCGACTATAGAATACCATGGTTGTGGATACGCAAGATATTGCACATTAAATAAATCTCCCTCTGTGTTGCCAGTACTAAAGAAAAATGCCCTTATCAAGCTGTGTGACTATAGTATTTCCCCTTGGTAATTACATATACTAACACTATGCATCGGCGATAATCATTAAGTGAATGTGAGAATTATCTTAGTTTAATTCGTCACCTTATCCTGTGTGATTATAGAAGTAAATGACCACGTCGGCTATTGATGTGGCTTACTATCTATATGGATTAAATTGTGTAAAAGAAAAGTAGTCTGCCAGGTAATACAAAACATCTCTAAAGCTAATGTTCAAAAGCTATCGCATAATGAGTAGTGAAACTTCATGTCATATGTAAGTTTTTAAAGTCACGTATCTGAACGTAAGGCTGGCGCATGAGTAATAAAGACGTAGGTTTATAAGAAAGTAACAAGTTTATTAATATAACTCATAAGACTAAACGTTAACTTATCGTTAATCAATAAGTTGTAGGGCGCGCAATGACGAATATAATATTAGCCAGTATGTATTAAGTTGTTACGCTGTATGATGGATTGTGATTGAAATGCCATAATGACATGAAATTAATATTGATGTCTCTATTCAGACTGAAGATATTTAGGTTTGCTTAATATTAGATTTTGCTCGGGTACCAAGCACGCGCAAGTTTATTTTTATAATTTTTATTAAAAGATAAGTAAATTATATACAGGGTGGAAGGGGACCGCTCCCGAAAACAAAGACGGGTAACCCTACTAGTCCTACTTGTAATGATAGGCTAGAAAAAAATTCGATACAGTGGAAAAAAAAATTTTTTTTCACCTCTCGAGGTCGTTGAACTCTTGAACATATGATCGTGAGTTTTGAATAGATTGCGTCTTTTCTCATCTGAGTAAAGTTACGTATTTTCTATGTTATTATCGTTACATACAATACGAGGGAATGTGAAAAAAAACTTAAAATTTGTTGTGAAAAAAATTTTTTTTTTTCCTCCGAATCGATTTTTTTTTCTAGATGAGGCCGGAATGAAGTCCGTCCAGAAAAAAAGTGCGTTCAGTTATGTTTCGTCATAAATAAATGTTTTCGTATGCAGTCCTAATTTCCAAAGTTGTATATTCTATTATAACCCATTTTAAATGAATGCAAATATGTTTTATCCCCTTATTGAGTCGTACATACTAAATAGCTATCTAAGAATTCATCTTGTTCTTATCCCAACCCCATTCGGTCGACGTAATATTTACTTTTCTCTCATCGTACGTATTGCAAAATTTTTGGCAATAGTTTTATGACTGTCTGTCTGCCTGAGGTTTTGTTTTTTTTTCCCTTTTTGGAAATGTTATTGACCATAGTCATTAGATAAAGGTGGCCTAGGTTGATGTAAGTCTCTTAGTCGTCTTTCACGATATCCACGAGCAACGTATGTACGGTGAATGATATTGGTAGTATTTGTAGCAGCCACCACCCAGCAGTTAACTAAGAATAGTCTGGCAGAACATTCAATATTGATTTGTCTATTCTAAATTTGAATTAGGTTCCCAATAGAGCTGTTGTTTTCTTCAACGTCACTACACTGAAAATTTTAATATTTTTTTTTTCTCAAATACATTCAATTATTGGGAATGAGATTCTTCTAGATGAAAGGATTAGACTAATATTAATAGGGTAGTCAAACTGGTTGGTATAGGGTTTTATTTCGAGATGTTATTTTCTGCAGCGATTTTATTTTCTTACGTACCTACATTAATAAATTTTTACAAAATCCACTGGAAGATTAAAGGTACCTACTGATTATTATATTTTTTCCCATTATGTCTAGACATGTACATTTTTATGCATCTTAAAACTATAGAAACATCGCGATAATGTTGTACTACAACATTATCGCTAGCAGATATTGTATAGCTTTACTTTTTGAGTCCCATTCTTCCGGAAAGAGTAATAAGAGGTATAAAATACACAAATATATATAGCCATACGATCATTAGTTCCACGCAATTCTATTCTATTGTAGTTAACTACCGGTCATACTCGTAGTTAAAAACTTAAAGCTCCTGTTTAAAATTTTTAAGAAAACCTTTGACAATCGGGCATATCAATAGAAAATCCTAACAACACTTCTATATGTTGACGGATTTCAGGACCGGGATCAAAGTCACTACTACAATAACACCTTATTTATGCTATTTGACATTTTGTCCCAATTAATATTGTACAGAAGTTAGTGAGATACTATCTTGATAGAGTGTGTACGTGATTTGCACACGCTACATCGAGAACATAATATCTTCAGCAGATACATGTTTTACATCTGTTCCTAGACGATTGATGAGTATATTCCAGTAAGGCATGACGATATCTTAATGGTTGTATATGTAACTATAAATTGTTATCGTTGAATATATCTCGATAGTTATAAAGTCTAAGGCAATCCAGAAATATAATTTTGTTTAAACATATTTTGATATTCCAAATACAATTTGTTGATTATTGGACTAGTTAATAATATATTGTTATCGGAATGGTTAGTTTACACTGTTTCGAACATTAAATTTATTGTGTAACTTGTATTCAAACTTGGATTAAGTAAGTACAAAGCGGGCTTATAGCTAATAGCTCTCTGCCAGACAACCTATAGATGGATTTCTATTGTAGAATATCTCGTATTCATTTAAGCGTACATGGCTTCAGAAATTATGATATAAAGTAAGAAGGTGGTAGTAATGTGCTAAGATACAGATATATTATATACTAGCTTTTGCCCGCGACTTCGTCCACGCAGAAGTCATCTCTGACAGAGTTAAATAGAAAAAGCAATGCAAGGTGTTGAAAGTTTGTCGCTAGGATGATAATCAACAGCGTCAGAAACTGGGATGCGTTGAGGTGTTGATTCTGCGAGTTAGTTGTCTAACGGAATTAGGCAATAGGGTGGGTCCGAGAGAAAATACTCTACGTTGACACGCTCTACCGTCGGTGCTTTGGGCGGCGCAAGCGTGAGTACCTGTATTTAGGTTCACTGCATGAGGGCTTCGACTCGAGATGATACCCGGTTGCGGTGGCCCGCCCGCACAACGTAGATGTACGTGTACGGCGAGCGTGTGTCTATATACCATAGCCGGTCACTAAAGAAAAAGGTGGTTCAAAGTTCTTACTATTTACGGTATGACCATGGGATAAAAATATAATTATCGCCACCCTTTATTTGACTGTTTTGTTTCACCAGCAGAGTTACGATCTCGTTAGATATGATTTATTATTTCAGTTATAGAGTGAATATTTTTGAAGCTAAACTTAACCTGTATCTTAAACTATTAGGCAAGAACTTATTGTCGTCTACTATGTGTATCGTGTGAACTCTCACGCCGGAACTGGTCGCCACAACGGCACTGGTGCGGGGTTGATGGAGAGGGAGAGAGAAACACGTGTTTATTTATTTTTACCGAAGAATATTTGTACGTAATTTGAAAAGAATCGATAAAGAAATTTTCTCCCCATACACACTTTGCCGCTTTGTTACACCCCCTTAGGGGCGGAATTCATAAAATCCTTTCATATTGAATCTCTATGTCATAAATAAAAACATGCTTCAAAATTTAATGTTTCTAGCTTTAATAGTTTCGGCTTGGCGGTAATGAGTTGTTCAACCTGCTTCACAGGCCTAATTTACACAGGGGTACGATGCCAGAAACCTCCGCGTGGTGTACCCTGGGTGCGGGCGACAGTCCCCCAGACCCCTCTGTCGAATTGTCGCCCGTAGCGAATCTCTGGCGCGAGGGGGGGTTCCCCAGCAATGGGTTGAGCCCCAATTCGCTCCTGACCCTCTAGTTGTAGAGGGTACAGGAGGCGAAATTTCGGACGGGCCCGGTCACTCATTCATTTGAGGGCTGGGCAGGCTTATGCCACCGCCGACATATCGTAAACCTGATATCTTGCTTCAAGACAAGTTGTCGTGAGGCGTAGTATCAGGAACGAGGGTCTTGGCTTAACCGCCCGGACCGCGAGGAAGACAACCTCTATAAAGAGTTCGAATTAACATTCGAATTCGGAAATCACCCAGAATCTTAAGTTCTGGCGTGCGGCGAGAAGATGCATGGCAGATGGGTTGTTCTGTCGTTAGCACGCTCCAGCCAGGGTACCGGCCGACCCCCTGGTTGGTAAATGTAGGCTTGCCCGGGTACAGGGATCTCTGCCCGGGTCGACCGTCTATTTCTCCCGTAATCGTGGGAATTGCTATGGATTTCTTAAAAACACCTCAACCACCAACACAAGACGGGAATCCAGAGGATTCCCACATCACGGCCTCGTCAAGCCAATGCAAAACTGACCAAACCGACGCCTCGTCCTCAGGACTGGAGGCGTCTGCCAAGGGCCCGGCATAAACCACGGAGGCCCAAAAGAAGAAGCCGAGGAAGTACCGGAAACGGACAAACTGGTCGACGGGAAAGGCTTCCCCGACAGAGAGGAAGCGTTTGGCGGAGCGGAGGGCGCAGAAGGAGGCCGCTGCCGCCAAACTGGAGGAAGACGGCGGCAGATCCACTGCAGAGCCGTCAATGGAAGAGGGCGACGGTAGTGTCGCAGAGCCGTCCAGAGACGAGGGCAGTGGATCTGCCGATATAATGGACGAGGGCGGTAGTTCCGCAGAGCCGTCCAAAGAGGCTAGCGGGTCGGCGCAGGAAACCGCCGCCGCCAAGTCGTCGCCGCGTCTTGCGGCTGCGGCTCCGACGACAAGGGAGGAGGCCCTCCCCTCGAAGGTGCGGAAGCGCCCCCTGAACAGGGATGGCAGCTCGAGCGCCGATTCCGAGGGGAGTGTGACGATCATGCCTCCCCCCAAAGTGCCGGCCTCTCGCAGAGGGCGAGGGGCCGCGGTGTCGGGAAGGGCGACCCACTCCCCGGCCGGCGAAGTGCGTGGAGGGGCTGAGGCTGGCAGGCAGACCGGCAACGAGGCGGCCGTCGCATGGGTGCTGGGGGTGTTATCCAGCATCCCTCCCACCGAAGTGGTGGCCGCTGGTGCCCGCGCGAGCGCCCCAGCCGCAAATATGGAGGCCCTGCAGGCCGAAAACGCCCGCCTTGGTGGCGAGGTGTCAGGTCTGCGGGCCCAGAACCGCCGGCTGGAGTCGGAGCTGGCCGCGGTGCGGAGGACCAATCGCAACCTCGCCAAGGACGTGGCCGAGCTGAGGGCTCAAATGGGGCGGCTCGTGCCGTCTGCGCCAACTGCACCGGCTGCGCCAACTGCGCCGGCTGCGCCAACTGCGCCGCCTGCGCCAACCGCGCCGCCGGCCAGTGTTAGCCGCCGAGGAGCTGTCGCCGTCGTCGCCGCTTCGAAACCGCCCCGAGGCGCCGGCCGTCCAGTGGCTGCCGCCGCACAGAGGAAGACGCCTCTGACCGCGGAGCGTGCGCCGCCGACCAACACGCCAATTGTCGCCGTCGTGGAGCAGGTCCCGGCAGAGGTCCAGCCGGTGACACAGACCCCGCTGCCCGCGGTGGGGGGTGTGTCGGACGAGGCCTTGCGCGCCATTATCGACGCCGTCGGTAATATGGTCAATGCGCGCTTGGCCGTTCTGGAGGCAAGGCTGCCTCCAGAACCACGTGTTCGACCGCCTCTCGCCGCGGATAAGCGGCCATATGCGGCACCAGCTCCCGCCCCGCTGCCTTGTCAGGGTGGCCGTGTGGGGGGAAGCTATGAGGCCGTTCTGCGGAAAGCCCGGCGGGAGCTCGACGTCTCCGACATAGGAGGCGTCGAAGCCAGGACCCGCAAGGCCCGGACAGGGGCACGGATTCTAGAGTTCCCTGGGGCCGAGGGCACCAGGACGGCCGATAGCGTGGCGTCGAAGTTGAGAGGTCTGTTCGCCGAGGAGGGTGGCGTTAAAATCGCCAGACCCGTGAAGTGCGCCGAAATGCGCATTGCGGGTCTGGACGACTCCGTGACGGTGGAAGACATCCGGGAGGCCATTGCCTCGAAAACCGGGTGTCCCATGGACACCGTCCGGGTTGGTACCATCCGGCCCGGTCCGGGCGGCGTAGGTGCTGCCTGGGTGCAGTGCCCAGTGGAGTCGGTCAGGCAACTGGCCGACTCAGGCAGGCTCCTCGTGGGCTGGAGCTCAGCGCGAGTCACCGTGCTGGAGCACCGGCCTGCGAGGTGTTTCAAGTGCATGGCGGTCGGGCACACCCGGCCAACATGCACTAATTGCTTTGACTGCGGCGGACTCTGTTTCCGCTGCGGTCAGACTGGGCATATGGCGGCATCTTGCGCCGCCCCACCCCACTGCCCCGCGTGTGCGGCGGGCAATAAGCCCGCCAAGCACCGCATGGGCTCTGGGGCGTGCAGACCTCCGGCTTCGGCTCCAAAGGGGCGGAGCGGCCCTTCGACTCCGGCCGCTCCCGCTCCTAGCGCGGCCCGATCGCCCGCAGCAAGCCAGGAGGTGATGATGGACACGGCCCATTAATGGCTGCCCAGTCCACTCACCTCCTGCAGGCCAACATCAACCACTCCGCCGGTGCGCAGGATCTCCTCTTGCAATCCATGGCGGAGTGGTCGATCGGTGCAGCCGTAGTCGCGGAACCGTACGTCGTGCCTGATCGCCCCAATTGGGTGGTCAGCCGAAACGGAACCGCGGCAATCGTCACCTCCACGCAGCGGCACTTCCCGTCCTTATCCCTCTTGGATAGGGGCGAGGAATTTGTCGCGGCGGATTGGGGAGGAGTCACGCTCTACAGTGTATACCTCTCCCCTAACAGGAGAATGGACGATTTCGGGGCCTCCCTCACCACCTTGGAGGCTTCGATACGGCGACTGGCAACGGGCCTCGTCCTGGTCCTGGGGGACTTCAACGCCAAATCCACGGCGTGGGGGTCCCCGATGACGGACGATCGCGGGCGGGCGATCGTGGAGTGGGCGGCGTCACTGGGCCTCTGTGTCCTAAACAGAGGCTCAGTGAACACGTGTGTGCGACAGCAGGGTGGGTCGATAGTGGACTTGTCGTTCGCTAGCCCCGCTGTCGCACCACGAGTGAGGAACTGGCGTGCCCTGGAGGAGGCGGAGACCCTGTCGGATCACCGATACATCCGGATGGAGGTCTCCCCTCTCCGGGACCCCAGCAGGGGTCACAGGGCGGACCGGGCTCCCGCATTTCCGCGGTGGGCTGTGGGGCGTCTAGATAGGGACCTACTGGCGGAGGCGGCCATCGTGAACACGTGGCTGTCCTCACCACCCCCAGCGGACGGAGTGGACGTTGAGGCTGTCCGCATCCGCAGTGCGTTAACGCAGGTCTGCGATGCGGCCATGCCCAGGGTGCGGCGTCTACCTCCGAGGCAGGGGGTCTACTGGTGGTCCCCAAGACTGGCGGCACTTCGTGCGGCGTGCATAAGTGCCCGAAGGTCCTACACCCGCACTCGGCGGCGTCGCCGCGATGTTGAGCGGGAGGGCCAGCTGTACGAGGCGTACCGCAGTGCGCGTACCGCCTTTCGGCTGGCCATCCGGTCCGCCAAGGACGCAAGTTGGCAGGAGATGCTGGACGGTCTCGACCGTGACCTCTGGGGTCGCCCGTATCGCGCGTCGCTGAACAAGCTTCGCGCGCAGGGCCCCCCCCCTCACCGAGACCCTCCAGCCCGACCTCCTTCGTAGAGTGGTCGAGGAGCTGTTCCCGCGGCAGTCGGAGCACACGCCCCCGGTCATGGCTTCGCCAGATCACGACCGGGAGGCCGTCGAGAGTGTTCCGCCCGTGACGGAGTCGGAAGTGGGGGCAGCCGTGGCGAAGATTCGATCCGCCACCACGGCCCCCGGCCCGGACGGAGTCCCAGTCCGGGTGTTGACGTTGCTCCTCGAGCATCTTGAACCTCGCCTCAGGCGACTGTTCAACGCCTGTCTGACGTCTGGACAGTTCCCTGAGTGCTGGAAGGAAGGGAGGTTGGTTCTCCTGCCAAAGCCGGGACGGCCCCCGGATTCGCCGTCGGTCTACAGGCCCATTGTGCTTCTGGATGATGTGGGTAAGCTGCTGGAGCGTGTCCTCGCTGCCCGCATCGTCCAGCACCTGGAGGAGGTGGGGCCCGATCTGTCGGACGCTCAATTTGGGTTTCGGAAGGGGCGTTCGACCATCGGGGCCCTGCTACGCCTGAGGCAGACGGCCGCGGAGGCTGTCGCCGGCAAAGGAGTGTTGTTCGCGGTGTCGTTGGACATCGCCAACGCCTTCAATAGTCTGCCATTCAGCTGCATCAGGGAGGCGCTCCGGTTCCATGGAGTGCCCCTGTACCTCAGGCGGCTGGTGGCAGACTATCTGGAGGGGCGCAGTGTTCTCTACGCGAGCCCCGCAGGGGACATTGTGCGGACGCCCATGTCGTGCGGTGTTCCGCAGGGGTCGGTTCTGGGGCTGACTCTGTGGGACATCGGGTACGACTGGGCGTTGAGAGGGAGTCTCCCCCCCGGGCTGAGCGTTATTTGCTATGCTGACGACACGCTCGTCACAGCCTGAGGCAGGACACTCGAAGAGGCGGCGAGCCTGGCCACTCTCGGCACCGAGGAGATGGTCAGGCGAATCGAGGCGCTGGGGCTCAGGGTGGCCCTAAACAAGACGGAGGCCCTACTATTCCATGAGCCCCGTGTGAGGCTGCCTATCGGCGCCTCGTTAGTCGTCAACTCCATCCACATCAGTATCCAGGCCCATATGAGGTACTTGGGTCTGGTGCTCGACGGGCGATGGTGGTTCCGGGAGCATTTTCGCCAAATTGCTCCCCGGCTGGTCGGCGCGGCGTCCGCCCTTTATCGGCTCATGCCGAATGTGGGCGGACCCAGTTTCGAGGGCCGACGGCTGTATGCGGGGGTGATTCGCTCAATGGCCATGTACGCCGCACCCGTGTGGGCGAGGGCTCTGAACGCCCAGCTCAGGGCGGTGCTGTGGAGGCCACAGCGAGCCATGGCGGTCAGAGCCATTCGCGGGTACCGCACGGTGTCGACAGAGGCGGCGTGCCTATTGGCCGGGACACCCCCGTGGGACCTAGAGGCGGAGATGCTCTCCGACCTCTACCGGCGGGTTACCTCAATGCGCGAAGAGGGTGGCTCCCCATCGTTTAACGAGATAGCCACCTGGCGCGAGGACGCCCGCCGAGAAGTCATCGCCCGTTGGGCTACGCGGTTGGAGAGGCCTAGACACGGTGTCATTACCGTTGAGGCCCTCCGGCCCGTACTGATGGAATGGATGGAGCGGCGGCACGGGGTCCTCACCTTCCGACTGGTGCAGGTGTTAACGGGGCACGGGTGTTTCGGGCAATACCTGCACACGGTCGTGCACAGGGAATGGACTCTGGGCTGCCATCATTGCAGTAGTGACGAGGACACGGCGCAACATACGCTCGAGGAATGCTCGGGCTGGGACGGGCAGCGCCGCGACCTCGTCGCTATTATCGGTGCCGACCTGACGCTGCCGGCTGTCGCGAGGGCGATGGTCGACAGCGTCAGGAATTGGGACGCGGTCGCCGCCTTCTGCGAGGCTGTCATCTCGCAGAAGGAGGCGGCGGAACGGGACTGGGAGGATTCCCGTGACCCGGGCCGCCGCCCGCGGCCGGGGCGGCGCAGGCGCGAATACCTGCGCCTGATGCCGCCCTAACCGAGGCTTCGGGTGATCGGACCGGGGAATTGTCCGGTCACCCGACGCGAGGCCACCGCGTGAGGACGACGCCTCGACGGCGAAATCTGTCGGGGCGTCAACAGGAGAGGAGCCCGAGAGGGCATACCGCCGAGCGGGCCACCGAAGACAAAGATCGGGTACCGGTGGCCCGCTCGCATGGCGAAGAAGAGGTGCTTGCAGGGTGGGTCAATGGGGTTGCGCGCCGCCTCTTCCGTCACCCCGGACCGATTTGGCGGGGTGCGACGTCCATGGCCCACCACAAAAAAAAAAAAAAAAAAAAACAAATGCCGGATATTACCCTAGAATATTTGATTCGACTCGTAATTTGAAAAGAATCAATAAAGATTTTTTTTCTCCCCATACAAACTTTGCCACTCTGCTCCACCCCCTTAGGGGTATAATTTCGTAAAATCCTTTCTTAGTGAATCTCTACGTCATATAAAGAAACCACTGTCCACATTTCAAGTTGCCAGCTTCAATAATATCGGCTTGGCGCTAATGATTTAATGAGTCGTCTAACCCGCTTTGCAGGCCTAATTTACACCCCCAGAGGATGAAAATCAACAAATGCTGAAACACGTGTTTATTTATTTTTACTGAAGAATATTTGTACGTAATTTGAAAAAAATCGATAAAGATTTTTTTCTCCGAACATTTTTTAAATTGACATAACTTTTTTTTATAAACCAATTGACATAAAATAAAGCCTAAATGTTAAGTGAAGCTTACCGCAATATATTAGTGAAAACCGCGTCTAAATCGGATAAGCCGTTTCTGAGATTAGCGTGCACAAACACACAGACAAACAGACATACAGACATACAGACAAACAGACAAACAGATAAACAGACAAAAATTTTAAAAATTATTGTTTTGGGTTCTATTAGTGTTGATAAAGGTCCCTGTAATATTTTTATTCATATATCTTCCATGTACAGACAGCGACCCGTTACATTTTTATTATATGTATAGATACATCCGTCCGTCATACATTTACCCTTGATCTTACACAAAACTCTTCATTCATTTGTACGTAGAAAGAGGGGCAGGCTGTAAAACGTAGGGATGGAAGGAAAGTGACCTAATAATAAAATATTAAAATGTTTCAGCCAATTTCCTTTTGCTTCAATCTAAATCCCTTTGCTTCCGTCATATTTCATTTATAAAGTCTTTTGTTATTTTAACTTAATGCTTCCGAATTTTACTTATCTATTATATATATATATATATATATATATATATATATATATATATATATATATATATATATATATATATATATATATATATATATATATATATATATATATATATATATATGTAAGACTTTAATTCTACATTACTCTGGATTCTAATTAAATTAGACAAGGTCATATTATATTTGAAACGAATAAATACATATATGCCTATTTTCTTTATTAAATCGTTAACGTTATCTTTAAAGATACAGCATGGATTTAAGTGAAATTAGGCGTGATAGCTGAGTTACTGGAAAATTGCATATTTTTTAATCCGAATTAAGAATAAATAAAATTGTGAGATAACAAAATAATGTAAAAAGGTGTATTGACAAGAATTGAAAAAAAAAAATGTATAAAACATAGCTTTTTCATAAAAATGTATAAAGTAATGTATAAAGAAAAAAAATATAATGTATAAAGTAAATATGTAAGATGTCTTTTTCATAGTTAATTATTGATTAATGTTTTTAAGGATAAGTTCATAAGCTATGAGTTGTATGTGTTGCTTATGATTTGCTATTTTGCTGCTGTCATCAAAACGGGTTGTTGCTAATTATTATAGGACTATTACTTCCGTGTGGTGATGGAGTAAGAAAACAATTCACCAATCCCTATCATACCCGTGGGTGATCGTAAGAGAGGACTAAGGGCTATCCCTTAAAACACATTTAAGAGAGAAGGAAAAGTCTAAACAAAACCCTATACCAACACGTTCTGACTAGCGTAATATAGTTAAGTCTTTAATTATTCTCCCTTTATGGAAGAGGCTCGAGCCCAACAGTGGGACATATATGAGCTGATATGATCATGATTGCTCTGTTTAATATACGGGAGTATGGTGTCATATGGGTTAATACTGTTGACATGGATTTATGACACTGTTTACATTCAGCGTCATAGAGATGGGTAAATGAGTTTAACATATTATTGATGCAGAAGTAAAATCAAACTCCTGAATAAAAGAAATAGGTACCTACTTACGTTTTTAATTCATTTATAGAAATGAAGACAAATAAAAAACTGTAATAAATAAATGCTGCCGGTGAAATTACAACAATCTATTATAAATTTTAATGTAAAAAGTACTCCGAGTTTTCCTCTAGAACGTTGTATGCTTCTGGCGAACAAGCTTTTGTTAGTAATTACCAAAGGTAATTACTGAGTAACATTAAATTGTACAGTATTGTTTAGGTGTATTTATATTTTCAAAATGAGACAACTTATTACTTCATTATTTTTTCTTTAAACACGTTTCATTTACATAATAGCTCATTACAACGCTGTGGTTAATAGCTTGATAAAATTAATTTATTAAGTAGACGTTCAGTTGGTATTTTTAATATCAGTAAGAATTATATTGCTTTTTATTTCGTGTGTGTTGTAGATAACTGTGTGACACTGTCAATAGAATAAAAAACTTGAATATCAAATGTATTAGCCACCGTGATAATGGAATTTCCGATTAACCGATCGCATTCGTAACGACGACGTAAGAGAGCGAGTAGGTATAAAAGACAGTATTGGTGTAAAGATGCGAAAGGGAATGCTCCAATGGTTCGGACATGTGGAAAGAATGTTGAACGAACGTCTGATTAAGAAGATATACAATGCAAAAGTGGAAGGCTGTAGGTACCGGGGGAGACCGAGACTAACTTACCTAGACCAGATTATTCATGCACTGAAGGAAAGTGGAGTCAAGAGTCTCCGAAACTGGCGAGCGTGTATGAAAAGAATTATGAATGTTGAGGAAGCGAGTTAAGTATGCAAGGATAGAGTTCTCTGGCACTCTGTTCTCTCTGCCTACCCTGCAAGGGATATGGCGTGATGATATGTATGTATGTCTGTATAATGGAACTGTTCTGCTATAGCAACACTATTTGTAGTGGAAAGTAGCTCACATCCATTTTACTGTAAAGAAGAAGTATAAACACATTTTGATAGGTAGAATGTAGGCCTCATGATTAAACTCAAACTGGTTTAACATTCACTGTAACGGGCTGTGCTTGAAATTTCTCTGAGAGATAAAATTTGCAATACGAAAATCAGCAAAAAGAACGGGTATAAACAATATAGCACAAAGAATTAGCATGCTGAAGTGACATGGGCAGGACGAACCGATAATTGACGGGAAAGAAAGGTTTTCGAGTGGCGACCGGGTATCGAACGACGCAGTGTAGGACGCCCATCTACTGCAGTTATTAGATGCGGGCATAGGACCGCAATTTGTGGCAAATTATAAGGGAGGTTTACGCCCAGTAGTGGACGGCAAAAGGCAGAATGATGATGATGTTGAATGTATATTTGGATAGTAAACTGCGTTAGATTAGTGACTTTTTTTTCTTTGCGGTGGGCGTCTCGCCCCGGCAAATCGGTCCGGGGTGACGGAAGAGGTGGCGTGTGACCTCATAGACCCACCATACAAACTCCTCTTTTCGCCGTGCGAGCGGGCTATCAGTACCCGATCTTTGTCTTCGGCGGCCCGCCTGACGGTTTACCCTCGCGGGTTTCTCTCGAATTGACACTCCGACGGCGAAAGCTGTCGGGGCGTCCTCACGTCAGGTGACCGGACTATTCCCCGGTCCGATCACCCGAGGCCTTGGTGAGGGCGGCATCAGACGGAGGTATTTGCGCCTGCGCCGCCCAAGGCGCCGGCGGCGGCCCGAGTCCGCATGGAGGGAATCCTCCCGGGCTCGTTCCGCCGCCTCCTTCTGCGAGATTGACGCTGTCAACCATCGCTTTCGAGGCAGCCGGCAGCGTCAGGTCGGCACCGATGACAGCGACGAGTTCACAGCGCTGCTGAGTCCAGGTCACGCAGACCTCGAGCGTATGCTGCGCCGTGTCTTCGTCACTGCCGCACTGGTGGCAGGACGGAGTCAACTCCATCCTTGCGACCGTGTGCAGGTACCTGCCGAAGTAACCATGCTCCGACAAAACCTGCACCAGCTGGAAAGGGAGGACTCCGTGCCGCCGCTCCATCTATTCCGTCAGTACGGGCCGGAGGGCCTCAACGGTAACAACACCGTACCTAGGCCTCTCCAGCTGCGTAACCCAACAGGCGATGATGTCTCGGCGGGCGTCCTCGCGCCAGGTGGCTATCTCGCTAAGCGATGGGGAGCCACCCTCGACGAGCACTGAGGTAACCCGCCAGTAGAGGTCGGAGAGCATCTCCGCCGCTAGGTCTCCCGGGGGTGTCCTGGCCGTTAGATTAGTGACTACAGTTATATTTCTACATTCATGCAATCTTATCAAATTAAGTAAACATAGTTATCATATGATCCATACGTATATTTTATGCGTAATCGCTGTTGATAGCTTTATAAGATCTACGAGTTAGATATTGGCCTTTGCTCCAGATATATATAAGTCCTTGTGTCGGCGTTTATCATTTGATGGCTCAAATTGCTGATAAGAAAATAAACGTGTATATAAATAATGTTTAGCTTAAAAATTCAATTCTGCACTTACTTAATTTAAACTTATATAAGCCTTCCGTTTTGTATAAAGGCTAAAGAAAGAAGTGCTTATATTATCATTTATTCAATAATTACTTACCATATTTAATCTTCATTGTATACTAGCTGTGTGGTAGCGGCTACGAATATATGGGCGCTGCTTTGATTATTTGAACGAAATATCGTTATCACATATCTGTGTATGAATTAATAGATAGTTACTGCTTTCGTTTATTATAATTCATTAATGTAATTGATTAATTATAATATTAATTTAATATGATTATTTTGGTATTTATTTGATTTATTTAGTACAAGTAATCAAAAATAGAAAGGAAGCTAATGTGACTTGTTTGTTATAAAATATTTTAAGTGTTTACTCCTTGGAAAATGTTTAATTATAGTGAATGCATTTGGTATTACCAATATTTAATTATAGAATAATTATTATAGAATTTAAAACAGTGTAATAAAATCTATGATAAATCAGTTGAAATTTAAAATGTTTACCGAAAGTAATTAGCCGGTGATTTTATGCTATTTAAAGACCAACGTTCTTAACGGCAGTTCAGTTGTTCGATATCTACAAAAGGGTTGTTACTCCATTGGATTGTATCGTGTGTGTATATATATAGGACTTATTGTAGTACTAAAATAAACCAGGTTTGTGAAGTATTGTAATTATTATTTCACCGAGATGGATTCCGAATACCCGAACGGCAACGCCACGCCGACAAATACTACCAACCCTAACTTTGCTCGTGGATGTCGTAAAAGACGACTAAGAGCCTTATAACGACCTATAAAACTCCATTTGATGCCGTTTGGTCAACAATTTAATTCCTAAGGAGGGTTGACGTCTGGCAGGCGGCCAGTCATAAAACTATAGCCAATAACTTTTACAATATGTACTATGAAAGAAAAGTACACATTGTATCGACCCCAAGTAATTGGGATAAGAGTAGGAGAATGATGATGATGATGATTTAATCTTCATCGTAATATAATATACCGTTTAAAATATTAATGCTTATATTATGCTACGTACATATATATATACAGCGAAGGATAAGTTACGTAAGGCCAGACGGTGGGCTCAAATAAATCCATTTTTATTGATAAATATACCGATAAGAAAGTTATATCAGCACTCTTACTTTGCTGCGTTATTACATTCGTTGCCATTATTCTAAAAAATATTAAACTAGATAGACGATCGACTTTCCGTATGGTGACGTAGTAAGAATACAATTGACCACTATCTTACACGTGGGTGATCCTAAGAGACGACTAAGGAATATGAAACGCATGTAACATCTATGCAAGAGAAAGCAAACTCGAAACAACCCTATACTACACATTTGATACACGTTTGACGGAGGTGATATAGTTTTTTTTTGTGGCAGCAGGCTATGGAGTGGTCACGGCCTATCCGTCTGACAGAAAAAGCGGCGCGTGACCCCATAGACCCACCCTACACTTACCTCTCTTCGCCGAGTGAGCGGGCAACCGGCACCCGGTCTTTGACTTCGGTGGCCCGCCTACCCCGCCCCGTGGGTGATATAGTAGGTCAGTTTCCCTCCCATTATGGAGGAGGCTGGAGCCCAACAGTGGGACATATATTAGCTGAGATGATGATTACTCGATAGGTTTATCTTGCTCACAAATCTAGATCAATGTGGTTATTCTAGTATAAAAGCAAATGACAAATGATAAATATCTTTTTATAACAAGTTTATTAAATTTAACGAGCAACAAATTTTACACGTCCGCCACTCTTTGGGCCCAAAATTACACTGTAAGGATCTGATTTTACAAGGTATTCTTCATCGGGTTCGAATCTGAACTTCATTATCATGTGTGCCATTGCAGTGCGTACCTGCATTAATCCATAGCGTTTACCTGCATACAAAAAAAATGTTGTTAGTAATTGTTTCGATAAAATTATCCTCGGTATAATTATCAAATTTGATATCAAAAGTTTTTAATTATAAAGTCTATAATATCTATAATAATATTATAAAGCGGAAGAGTTTGTTTGTTTGTTTGTTTAAACGCGCTAATCTCAGGAACTACTGGTCCGATTTGAAAAATTCTTTTTTCGTTAGATAGTCCATTTATAGAGGAAGGCTTTAGGCTATATAACATTACGCTGCGACCAATAGGAGCAGAGCAACAATGATGAATGTGTAAAAATCGGGTTTATGTTTCCTTGTGAGAGCTTCCGCTGCGTAAACGATTTAAGTTGCGCAAAAATTATGTACTACATAATTGTTCCCCTTTCAAAGTTCTAAATAAAAGTCCGCGACAGCATATGTCTATCTTTTAAGATTGGCTCACTATAACCTTTTTTATGCTAATCAAATTTGTTTTAAAATAATGTGATATTTTCGAAGGTGTTTTTATAAACATAATATTAATCCTTATCCAAATAAATGAGTTATTCATCACAAGTATTTAATTTAAAACAAAATTGCTCTTTACATTATTTGATTTCAATGAATATCTTAGGAAATATCGCAGTTTAAAAATAACATCGCAGCAAAATAATGATCAAGTACTGGGCGCGCATTTACGATAAAAATACTGGATCTTATAATCTTATATTAAAAAAAAACTCAAACTAATGTTATTTCAAAGTACTTCTGCACATACTACATTTTTAGTTTTGTTTTCTTCTCATGACCTTCCGTCGGCTTTACACATCCTAAATAATAATAATAAGTATAGGAAGTATTAGTGCCTGCCCTCATGTATGGCAGTGAAAGTTAGATTTGACGGGGAAGACATGAAAATAGAATAAATGCTGTAGAGCTGATAGCTCTTCGTAAGCTGTGTGTGATTATAAAAGAGCGCTGGTATGCTGAGGTGGGTTGGACATGAAGTTTATTTATAATGTATGTTACTGTAAAATAATTTGATGTTCAAGATTTATGTATTTCGGGAAGGAACTGTCTCTTGAAACACAGGTATTACCTAATTCAAGAGGCAAAGACATCTATGTCAACTGTCATATGTATTTAGTTTTCAATAAAGATTATTATTATTATTATTATTTTACTTAAGGTTAAATGTTCTACTCTTACTAATAAAAGGGTCATGTAGGTACCTAAAACAGCTTTAACGTATGTATTATTTAAAAATATTTTCACCTTTTACGTAAACGAATTCGCGAGTTGAAGTTAACGTTAGCCCAAAGTAACCAATCCACGCGGACGAAGTCGCGGGCAGAAGCTAGTACAATATATATTAGAAGGTTTTTATTATTATGAAACGAGTCCAGTCTAATTAGACTGCTAATCCGGCTCGATATGCGTACCGCAAAGCGGGTTAGGGCGTCCCGCGGAGGCGACGCGTACCGACCCGCCTCCGTCGGTACGAACTTAGGCAGTTGCGGCGATGGGGGCCGCCACCCATCACGCCTTGCCCAGTCAGGCGAGTCGACGAGAGCAGAGTGCCGGGTGGGTACGTGGAATGTAAGAGGTTGTGTGGAAGGTAAGTTGCACGAGCTGATATCCGTCATGGTGGACAAACAGCTAGACGTGCTCTGTGTAACAGAGACCAAGCGAAGGGGCAGCGACGCCTGCGATCTTCCTGGTAGCGGGATGGCTTTGTGGTCTGGTGTACCACAGAGCGATCGAGCCAGCATGGGGGTAGGAGTGCTGTTGTCTTCTCGCTTGGCCTCAGGTGTGAAGGATTACGGAATGTATGATCCCAGACTTCTTTGGGTCCGTATAAAACTAGGTGTCACCAAGGTATTCATGGTTGTAGCATATGCTCCCGTAGGATCCTCGGTGGCATCAGACCTAGAGAAGTTTTGGGACAATGTTAGGGAAGTTCTGGATATGGCGGAAACCAGTGAACGCGTGATTGTATGCGGAGATTTGAAGGGATGGGTGGGGACCAAGCGTCCCGAAAGGTGGAGACATTCTTACACAAACACAAGACGTGTTAAGCCGATGGAGTGAATATTTTGGCGATATGTATGCGGATGCTACGGTTGACGCCGGTGTCGCATGTGGTTTAGTAGAACAACATTCCACAGCGGCGTCCTCCGATGGCATCAGTATGGATGAAGTTGAATGGGCGATAAGAAGTTTGAAAAATGGTAAGGCAGCGGGCATTGATATGGTGTCTGCCGAGTTGATCAAGCTTGGTGGCTCCTGTGTCTGGGAGGCGTTCCTGTATCTCCTCAATTTATGTTGGAGCTCGGGAATGGTTCCCGGGGACTGGAATAGCGCAGTCATCATAACATTGTTTAAAAACAAGGGTTCACGTTATGACTGCGCAAATTACAGAGCCATAAGCTTGACCAGTTTGGCAGAAAAAGTGTATGGTAAAATTATTGAAAGGAGAATGAGGATGGTGTCCGATGGTTTACTGTGTGAGAAACAAGGAGGTTTCAGGAGTGGAAGGGGATGCATGGATCAAGTGTTCTCTCTGCGCAACATTGTGGAGAAGCATCTGGCTCTAGGTCAGTGGGTTTTCTGCAGTTTTGTGGATCTGGAGAGAGCATTTGACACGGTTGTACGAAAGAAACTTTGGGACATTTTACCGGAGTATGGTATTAACGGTAAACTGCTACAGGCTGTGCAGTCCAGTTACATGGGTTGTAGAGCCTGTGTGCGGCTGGATGATGGAATGTCGCCTTGGTTTGACGTCAATATCGGCGTTAAGCAGGGGTGCGTTCTCTCAGCCAGGCTGTTTATCATATATCTGGATAAATGTCTCCAAAGGTTGAACGATATGAATGTGGGAGTCCAGATGGGCGACTCAGTGGTCACTGCTCTGCTTTATGCAGATGATGCAGTCCTGCTGGCACAGTCAGCGACTGACCTGCAGACACTAGTCGACACAATGACAGAAGATTGTAAGAAAAGGGGTCTACGCGTGAATGTGAGCAAAACCAAAATAATGGTCTTTGAAAGAGACGAAGCCAGAACAGATGTAAGAGTAACAATAGGTAATGATATACTAGAGCAAGTGGATGAATTTGTATATCTTGGATGTGGATTTAGCCGAGATGGAAGGTACACCACTGATATAGAGCGAAGAGTGAATGCGGGAATTAGAGTGAACGGAGCGTTGGGGCAACTTCTCGGCAGCCACCACCTCAGCCAGAAGGCACGTGTAGCAATACATAACGCAGTGCTTGTCCCAACATTACTGTATGGAAGCGAGAGTTGGGTATGC
Source organism: Lymantria monacha (assembly GCA_905163515.2). NCBI lineage: Eukaryota > Metazoa > Arthropoda > Insecta > Lepidoptera > Erebidae > Lymantria > Lymantria monacha. The sequence goes on from LR991082.1 coordinate 25,819,165, forward strand.
AGAAAAGAGTATGCAAGTAAAATTAATGCGGTCGAAATGCGATCTCTGCGGAAAATCTGTGGAGTTAGGCTGACACCGAAGACAAAGATCGGGTACCGGTGGCCCGCTCGCACGGCGAAGAAGAGGTGTTTGCAGGGTGGGTCAATGGGGTTGCGCGCCGCCTCTTCCGTCGCCCCGGACTGATTTGGCGGGGAGCGACGTCCATGGCCCACCGTAAAAAAAAAAAAAGGCGGACCGACCGCATTCGTAACGACGACGTAAGAGAGCGAGTAGGTATGAAAGAGAGTATTGGTGTAAAGATGCGAAAGGGCATGCTCCGATGGTTCGGACATGTGGAAAGAACGCCGAACGAACGTCTGGTTAAGAAGATATACAATGCGAAAGTGGAAGGATGTAGGTACCGAGGGAGACCGAGACTAACCTACCTAGACCAGATCGGTCATGTACTGAAGGAAGGTGGAGTCAAGAGTCTCTGAAACCGGCGAGCGTGTATGAAGAGAATTATGAATGTTGAGGAAGCAAGTGAAGTATGCAGAGATAGAGTTCTCTGGCACTCTGTTCTCTCTGCCTACCCTGCAAGGGATATGGCGTGATGATATGTATGTATGTATTATTATGAAATATTTCCTCATAATATTGCATCATTTGCTGTGTGGTAGCGGCTACGAATACTACCAACCCTTACTTTGTTCGTGGATGTCGTAAAAGACGACTAAGAGCCTTATAACGACCTGGGCCAACTCCATCTGTAGCCGTTTGGACAACAATTACATTCCCAAGGAGGATTGACGTCTAGCAGGCGATCGGTCATAAAACTATTGCCAATAACTTTTACAATATGTACTATAAAAGAAGAGTACATATTGTATCGTCCCCAAGTAATTGGGATAAGAGTAGGAGAATGATGAGGAATATTGCATCAATTTCAGTGTGTTATACGTCATTTTGAACTTTGTTTTTCTCGCTTGACGAAGATTAAATACACCTTTTAAATTTAACGTTTTCATTCAAAAGTATGTTGATTCTCTCGCGTGTATGTTGATACATTGATGTAAGGTTGCTTTATGAACAGATATAAATATGCCGCTTTTAGGTTACAGTTATAAACGTAATACATCCGTTACTAATGGTGCCAAGCGTTCTCTCATGTCTTCTAATTATAAAAAATGTCTGTATGGTAGTTTAGGTTTCTTGTACAAAATTTAGGTTAAGACCCTTAGGTGTTATTTTAAAGAAAACTCAAAAGCTTTTTCGTTGAATTTTTCAAATTAATATTAAATGTTAAAATAATGACATACCAATACAAAAACGTGGTCCTTCACCGAACGGTAAGAATGTGAAATCTCTGTTATCATTGTCACTTGTGTTTCCAAATCTCTCAGGTTGCCACTTCTCCGCTTCAGGGTAATATTCCTCATTATAATGAATGCCGAGCACGTTCACGTAGACCGGAACACCCTTCTCTACTGTCACTTTATCGGTCAATGGGTAAGTTTGATTGCAAACTCTTTCTAAAAACGAAAGTGGTGGGTACTTCCTTAACGTCTCTAAAACATTAAAATTACATTTTAGTATTTTATAGGATACATTTTGTGAAGTAAATTTAATTTGGCGCCTTAAAATATAAACTTTATTGGTTAAAACTCGAATGGATATAAAGCCATTCAGGTTTTAATATTGTAATATGAAGTAATTATTATCCGTGTGGTGAGCGTAAGAGTCGTCTCTTACGCTCACGTAAGGGATATAAAATGCATATAACATCTTTGCAAGAGAAGAAAAACTCGAAACAGAACCCTACTCACACGTCTGACCAATATGGTATAGTGAGTCAATTTATCTCCCTTCATGGAGGTGGGACATATATGAGCTGAGATGATGAATGAATATGAACCAAACAGCGGGCCGCCATATGGTTTCTATAATGTTTTTGCTTTTTTCTTGTATAAAAAAAAAACTATCTACACTAAGGAATACACCATTTTGTTAAGAGGAATCTTACAAATATATAATTAAAGACAACCATATTGACAGATTGCACAATGATGTAATCTGCGTGGGAATCGAACAGAGATACTCAGCATGGTAGGTTAGTACTTATATGACTACAATACTTGTGTTATTCAATTTGCTATTACTAATGTATTATTTATGTAATTTGTAATAAACCGCATGGTTACGGAGTTAGAATACAATTCACTTGCTCGTAAGTTTCGTTGAAGACGATTAAAGAATTTAATATTTAGATAAAATCTATGCAGGCAAACTCAAAATATGACATGTTTCACCAGTGTGGTATTGTAGCTAAATTTCTCTCCAGTTGCAATCTTCATTTTCATCTTAATTGATCTTAATAATTGTTCTTTACTATCGCAAAAAATAATACTGAACAGCAAGATTTGCCAACAATGCATTACTGTCTGATCATTTTATAAATATATAAGCTTTAATTTTTATTTCATACCTTTAATACACGCAGTGAGGTAAGGTACTTCTAATAAGTCGTTGAAATCTAAAACGTCTTTATCCTTATCTGCCAGAGCTTTTTTTACATCCGTATAAAGTTTTTCCTAAAAAGTAAATAAAATTTCAAGTTCTTATTAATAATAATAAATGAATTACATATATTTATTTGGTATATTTGTGTATGTATAAGGCATGTTAACAGATTATTTTTTTAATCTTTTATGTCATTATTCTGGAAGCAATAATTCATCAAAGATTATTCTCTACTCTCACTACTCATTACTACGTACTCCAAATTACTGAAATTTAGCATTTAATATGCGTGATTATTTATAAAAACTTTTACGAAAAATGATTGTCATAAATGGGATTTTCGATCGTAATCAAGTTTTTATAAATATTCAAGCATATTAAATGCTAAATTTCAGTAATTTGAATAAGAGGGTTGTATCATCGCTTAATACAATTCTAACTGCAAAGTTATAATATTAAGTCTATACAATGTGTAAACAATGTTGGGTGGATGGCACACGTCTCCTTAATTACAGACGAAAATATAATACGATGCGAAAATTGAATGCCATACTACGTACTTACTACTATTAATTTAGCTACGTATTTGACTAAGTTTAGTTTCGTTCAAATCTCATTTTGAGGAAGAAGTGTTCAATGCAGAGGCAAATTATGAGGAATATCCTCGAATACAGTTATGCTATAAAACATTTTAACAATAATAATAATCAAATTAGACGATTCCTAAACATAGATATTACAGCTTCAGTAATTGATACCTTCAGGATTGCAAATACGAATTTAAAAACGTTAATTATTATATGTGTTAAATGTAACCCCGTGCTAAGGACTAAATTCTAGTGTAAATTGCCAATACGGTTGCCAAATAAACGCCTATTTCAGTGAGGTCAAAGGGAACCTGGTATCTTAAACACAGGGTGACCTAGTTAGGAGTTAGGGCTCATCCATGTATTTACTCGACAAGTTAGCAGCTTCTCTTTACTTTTAAAAAAATAAAAACATATACCTATATGTTGAATAAATTAGTAATATCCTAAGTCCTCAATAAAGACATTATTATTATTACATATATGTATAATAATAATGTCTGGTTAAGAAGATTCGGACATGTGGAAAGAATGCCGAACGAACGTCTGGTTAAGAAGATATACAATGCGAAAGTGGAAGGATGTAGGTACCGGGGGAGACCGAGACTCACCTACCTAGACCAGATTGGTCATGAAGGTGGAGTCAAGAGTCTCCGAAACCGGTGAGCGTGTATGAAGAGAATTATGAATATTGAGGAAGTATGCAAGGATAGAGTTCTCTGGCACTCTGTTCTCTCTGCCTACCCTGCGAGGGATATGGCGTGATGATATGTATGTATGTATATATGTATAAAATAACGCTATTATTTTTCATTTAGTAGTTTTTAACTCGCCTGCCATATAATCAAGTATAATTGATACATACAATATAAAAGTACTAATATGACAGAGTATTAACATAATATTATTGTGATAGTCTGCTATTCTTATAAATACAATTTTTTTGTTGGTTAATCTTTTTTTACTGTTAGCTCAATTTTGCACTCTTTTACACAATAAGCTATTATAAGATAAGATTATAAGAACTAAGGACTTTACAAATATAATTAAAGGATATAAATCACTAGGCTAACAATCATTCGTGATTCGTAGAAAGAATTGTTTTGCTTCAGATCGAACTCATGACACTCAGCGTGGAAGGTTAATACTTAAGCCACTCAGACTTTATATGTGCAGTCAAATTATTTATTTTATAACCTATCGTACTTGTAGTTTTTTAAACTTGAAATCCTAACTTGAATTCCTAATTTCACTGACATTTATATATTTAATCAATAGAAATTAATGATCACTTCATTAAATTTAATTCACATTATTTTGACATGTCTAATGGATTATATAATTTGCACACCTATCTAACCGTCATGGTTAGATATGGCATTGATCTTATTGTATTATTGACTTATTATCTTTATTGTTAACCCATATTCTGCAAATAAATTATCAATCAATCAATCAAAAACCTAGGGTTATATGTATATATAACTGTAATTAGTTTATTTATACCTGTTTATCGGGGTGATACGCCAGCTCATGTGCTAAATAGCTTAAAGTCGTGGATGATGTTTCTATAGCACCAAGAATGAATACTGCTGCTTGTGCTACCATTAAATCATCAGCCAAATCTGGTAAAAAATACAATCAAAAATTAATTTTATTTTAAATTTTGTTTTAAATTTAAACTTAAATTATAAGCAACCTACTTGATTCTGCGTCTACGGGGAGTTTCAAATTTTCCTTTATTTTTAATAAGTGATTAACAAGATCTTTATCATCTGACGTTGACTTATTGTTTCGTTCCTTTATAACGTTCATAAATAATTCTTTCACGTAATCTGTCGCAGCTGTGGAAAAGAATTTCAATCTGAAAACAATGAAAACAAATGAAACAAATTTGTAAATGATGTAGCTTACAAGAACGCAATTGTAACTTTTTTTTTTTTTTTTTTTGTGTGTCTTAGTTGTTAGCCTCAGATGGCTATGACAACTTTATCCGGACTGTGGGTGAGCGCTGAGGGCTCTCAACCCGAACAATTGTAACTATTAATAATTGTACTTATAAATACACTGTGTATTTGCCAATACTGATTTGTATCAAAATAATATATTTAAGACTACTAGTGCGCAGAATAAGTACCTTAGAAGTCGCGCTATTGGTGGTACGAAGAATATTAAAGTAAACTCAAATCCGCGCCAGAAGGTCCACCGAACCATATGGCGTGTGATAAACCATAGTGGTGATGTTAATTCACGCAACACGCTTACTCTGAGTCCAAAGGCTGTAAACGCAACGGTATCTGAAGTGTACATGGAGAACAGGTTCTAAAATAAAAAAAAATATAATTAGAATACATGAGATACGTGGTGGTGGAATGAAGATGTGCAAAAGATCGTGAAAGAAAAGAAGAATGTATTTAAGGAATGGCAGAATGAATATAATGAAAGATTGAAGGAAGCAAAAAAGCTTGAATACAAGGAATGCAAGAAAAAAGCTAGACGGGTAATAGCTATTGCGAGAGCACAGGCCGAAGACATGATTTTTAAATCGATAGATGGGCCTCGAGGTCAAAAGATGCTATACCGCATAACTAAAGCCCGAGAAGAAAGAGCAAAAGATATTAGGCATGTCAGGTGTATAAAAGATGAAGCAGGTAAAGTGTTGATAAAAGAAGAGGAAATAAAAGAGCGTTGGAAGCAGTACTTTGAAAGGTTAATGAACGAAGAGAATTCATAGAGTGGAGTGTTAAAAGATGTATCAGAGAACGTCGGCCTAGTAAGGGAAATTACAATAGATGAGGTAAGAGAAGCAGTGAGAAGTATGAAAAATGGAAAGGCTGTAGGGCCCGATGGTATACCAGTTGAAGTATGGAAGATTTTGGAAGAGGATGGCTATATGTGTTTAACTTTATTCTTCGATAAGCTGCTGCGCGACGAAGTAATCCCCAATGAATGGTGCAACAGTACGCTAGTGCCCATTTTTAAAAATAAAGGGGATGTTCAGGACTGCGGTAGTTATCGAGGAATAAAGTTTATGTCACACAGTATGAAATTGTGGGAAAAAGTGATTGAGAAACGATTGCGAGAAGAAAGTGAGAGCACCCAAAACTAGTTCGGATTTATGTCGGGCCGCGGGGCAACGGATGCCATGTTTGCACTGCGCCAACTGTGCGAAAAATATCGTGGTGCACATAAAAACTTGCACATGGTATTCGTTGACCTCAAGAAGGCCTATGACAGAATACCGAGAACAGTTTTGTGGTGGGTACTGAAAGAGAAAGGTGTGCCTGTGAAGTATGTTAGGTTAATCTGTGCCATGTACCGACAATCTAGGTCGTACGTGAAATCAGCGGCTGGAGACTCCGACGAGTTCAGTGTCGAAGTAGGTCTGCACCAAGGGTCGGCGTTAAGTCCTTACCTCTTCCTGTTAATAATGGATGCATTAACATCGGAGATACAGGAAGAGGCACCCTGGTGCATGCTATTCGCTGATGACATTGTTCTCGTCGGGAAAGAGGGCCTTGAGGTACAGAGCATGCTGGAAAAGTGGCGCTGTAAGTTGGAGAATGTAGGCTTGAAAATCAGCAGACCAAAAACAGAATACATGTTCTGCGATTTCGGCGGTCTCTCCAATTTTACACCCATAACTTTAGATGGAGTACCTATCCCAGTATGCTCGAACTTTCGATACCTCGGTTCTCTTATCCAAAGCGATGACGACCTGGATCGTGCGGTGAAGCACAGAATTAATGTGGGATGGATGAAGTGGCGGCAGGTCACGGGTACAACATGCGACCCCAAAGTATCCCTTAAATTAAAGGGCCAAATATATAAAAGCCTAATAAGACCTGCTGTACTGTATGGATCAGCATGTTGGGCGATAAAAGCGACGGATGAGAGACGACTGCATGTAGCGGAGATGCGAATGTTGAGATGGATGTGTGGTGTGACAAGAATGGATAAAATAAGGAATGAACATATAAGAGGAAGTTTGAAAGTTGCGCCAGTGACGGAAAAATTAAGGAGTGAAAGATTGACATGGTATGGACATGTGATGAGAAGGGATGAAAGTAATGTTGTGAGGAAAGCTTTAAGCATGAATGTTGAAGGCTTAAGGGGTAAGGGAAGACCGAAGAAAAGATGGATGAACTGCGTGAAACATGACATGGATAGACAAGGAGTGACCACAGAGATGACGTCTGATAGAGTTGTATGGAAGGAGAAGACATATTGCGTCGACCCCAAATAAATTGGGATAAGAGCAGGTTGATGATGATGATGATGATGACATGAGATTTTCGTATGGTGACGGAGTAAGTATACAATTCACCACCATCTTACCGTGGGTATTGTAAAAACTATTAAAAGACATAACATATAGATTTGAATAGTTAAGAGAAGGAAAACTCGAAATAAATAAAAGAATAGTAATTCAACTTTATTCCGCTCATGGAGGTTCATATACTTTGAATGAAAGCTTTTTATTTTAGAAGAACGTAAAGTACGTATTGGTAGATGTCTTCGAGCTCTTAGACTGGACAGGTTTCGGTATCCACATCAATGGCGAATACGTCACTCACCTTCAATTTGCAGACATGAGGATCTTGGAACCCTATTGCACAATCTCAGCAGTGAGTGCATTCCAGTATCTCAATTAGTGAGTTTACAAATGAACATGTCAAATATCCATGTCATTCCATGAATAACATGAAAAATTAGCACACTGAAGTGGTAATGGGTAGGCCACATCGCTTAACGAACGAAGGCTTTTAGGAAGCTCAACGTAGGAGAGGTTCTTGAACGATGCAGTGTAGGACGCTCCTCTTTTTTTTTTTGACGCTGTGGAAACGCGTTTACGCGCTAACCCCCCCCCGACCCGCTGGTGTCAAGACGGGAGGGAGTGTGGGGCTCGCCGGTTGGCTGTACCACCGGAATACCCACTAAAACCACAGCGGCCCCCTTCCGCGCTTTTACGGGACGCCGGAGAGAGGGTCTACTGACATTCGATCCCCGACGCCCCAACGCTTGGGCTTTTGGCCACGTCCAGTCGGTCCTCAAGGTGGTGGGAGGAGGTGCGCATAACGGCGTCTTCTCCTCACCGGTCGCCGGCGGCGGAGCGAGTCAGCGGACGTAAGTGCCTCGCGTTCCCGCTCCGCAGCCTCCTTCGTCCCCATGACGGCCTCACAAAAGGAGGCCATCGACGTCCAGCACCTGTCGCTGTCAAGCATCCTGGAGATGATGGTCGACAGCGACAGGTCTCCTCCAACGACCTCCGACAGGACGTGGCCGCTGGGGCCCCCAGGCGGGGCATACTTCCAGAGTGAGGACGCTCCTCTAACAGGTAGATCAACAACTTGGTGAATGTTACTGTAAGTCATTGGATAACGGTGGAAGAGGACCGCAGTTTGTGGAAAAGTATAAGCGGCAAAAGGTTGAACCGTGATGATGAATGTCATTTTGATGAGGCTCCCGAAAGTCCATGATATTTGCTTACTCAAAAACTACAAGATTAGAAGCATTCATTTATATTTAAAGTATAAAATATATTTTATTATTTAATTCACTGGTCACCGAAATTGTTAAATGCCCAAGGGTTCCCGCATCACCTAAGTAAATTGTAATTGTCCTGTTTTAACTCTATAATCTTATACGTTCGTATCTAGTACTTCCTTGGCTATATTATATTTATGTGCCCTGTAGGTACTATACTCAATCTATATTTTGTTATTTTGTTTTAAATAATCCAGCAAATTGAATTCAATCAAATCAATCTTAGTCAGTCTGTCACAATAAACTATATAAACATCTGCTGCTGTGCATATGCCTAAATTGCGCAAAACACATTTGACTAAGGTAATTGTCACTATTCTTGCATTATAGTTGATAATGAGAAGAACTTTAGTTTTTGTAACGGTCCATGCCTTTAGAACTGACGTACTTTAAGTTAGTTTTTAATATTACACTCATTTGCAAAAAAAACGGGCACCTAAGCAATGAACCATTTCAAATGTTAATATTTCTTTGTTTGATAATTATAGGTAGTTTTATCCACACAATTTGGTAAATTAATAAGAAAATAATCGTTTTCATCAGTATTTCATAAAATTTAGATACAATTTATGGGAAATAATGCTAAACCTCGCTAGTAGTGTATATTCGCTAGTAGTGCATATGCTCATGAAGTAAAAATAAAAAAGTTTTTTTGTTTGTTTTTCTTTAATAAAGTAAAAGCAGATAAATGTTTAGTATCGAGTGTGACCCCCTCTAGCTAAAATCACAGCTTGAATTCGTCTGGGCATGCTAGCGAGTATATCCCGGATACTTGCTTGCGGAATACGTTCCCACTCCGCAGTAATCACATTCTTCAGCTCTCTGATGGTCTGCGGAGCCGGGTGTACTGATCTCACACGCCGTTTCAGAACGTCCCAGACATGCTCTATGGGATTGAGGTCGGGACTTCGAGCTGGCCAATCCAAACGACGAATGCCGACCTCTTGCACATACGCATTAACATCGCGGGATCGGTGGGCGCGAGCATTGTCGTCCATAAAAATCGAGTCTTCGGGTTGTGCATGAGAAATTAGAACTTCCGTTATGTATCGATGCTCAGTCAGTGAGCCGTTTTCAATGAAGACTAACTCTGTACGATCCATTGAATTTATTCCTGCCCAAAACATAACAGAGCCCCCAACATTGGCTGCAACCCTCTTCAAGCAGCGCGATAATTTTGGTAGCTTTTACCACTTTATCTACCATTTTTGATACAGCCAAACAGCATTAAATAAAGCTTTGACAGTCAAGGATATGAAATTAATCGATAAAAATTTAATAAAAGTTATGAAAGTCGATGTTAACTTCTGGAACTTCGCGCCAAAAATGTAGGATAAAAAGGGGTTTTCTGTAAAAATGAACATCAAATGAAAAATTGAATTTAGAACGTACTTTTTTAAATACCACAGCATTTTTAAAACCGGCCAGTAACGTGTACAAACGATTGAAACCTTTTTGGTATTGTATCTTTTTAAATATGAATGAAAATCAAAACCGCCCGTTTTTTTTGCAAATGAGTGTATAATAATATTTTCAGAGCTCACAGCCGTATGCCTGAATGCCAATTCAGTAATCACTTCAAGAATACAGCATAGCATACGTAAGTGCTGAGGCTATATAAGGCAGTGTTGTCGAATAGATATAGCTATTAGGGTGAAAGGATTTGCACTCATAGGTGTGGTACTTACTGTAAATAATGTATTAATATTTACGATGGATATCAATGAAATGCTGTGTGGTAGCGGCTACGAATACTACAAACCCTTACTTTGCTCGTGGATGTCGTAAAAGACGACTAAGAGCCTTATAGCGACCTGGGCGAACTACGTCTGATGCCGTTTGGTCAACAATTACATTCTCAAAGAGGGTTGACGTCTGGCAGGTGGCCGGTCATAAAACTTATACAATATGTACCTACTATGAAAGAAAAGTACATATTGTATCGACCCCAAGTAATTGAGATAAGAGTAGGAGAATGATGATGATTTACAATGGATATCAAACGTTGTGCTCTCCAGAAAAGCAGAAGTTAACGTTTTGAGGACAATATAAGCAATATCTATGTCATCCTAGGTAAATTTCTGTCAGGTATTATTAAATAAAGAAAATGAATTTAGTAATTACCTTTAGATCAACAGGTTTTTTTTCTTCGATATGGTCAGTCTGAATTCTTCGTACCAGCTCTGCTGAATTCATGTTCATTAATTCTGTAACCTTTTTCAGCCGTAGACTCGTGAACATTGGTGCCAATTCATGTCTGACTGAAGTCCATATTGGATTCTGTACGAGAAAAAGTTAATTTGAAAAATTTCTTAAGTAAATGGCTGCGATTAATTTTTTTATTTTTTTATTTTATAAAGCATCTAGAATAATGTGGATTTTTTTCATGTATTAGATTAATTTATACATATTTGTACATATAGGTGAAATACTATTCACTAACAAATCACTAGATCTGAGCAAGTACTATTTCAAATTTGGACGTAAACTTCACATGGGGTATGGATATCCGTTAAGAAAAATTTTCTGCAAATTCCATCCATAAAGAAGTAAAATAAGGTAAAAATTCTTGTATGAAAGTTCGTCATTTTCAAATTAGTAAACATGAAATTTCTTACACAAGTTAATGATTTATTTAAATAAACTTTGGATAAGTTTTTCATTTATTTTATGTTATTAATAAATATTAATATAATATTTACCTATGTAGTAAATAATTAATTAGTAGCAACTTGTAACTTTAGGTTAACTATAATATATGTATAATTAATAGGATATGGTTTCAATTACTAAGTTATAATAAAAATGAAAGTTTAAAGAACGAAAATTATTAAATAATTTAATGAAAGAAAAAAGTTTATTCTAAAAAGACAATGTCTCATACTAAGGAATAAATTCTTGTGCTCTAGAGGATTTTACGAACACACAGTTCACGGACACAAATAACATGGAGACTCAGAAAAATCAATTGTGGACTGTAGAAAGAACTACCTGGTATGGGAATCGTATCCACGTCACTCTCGTCTTGGTGGTATTTAAAATCACGATACAACCGTCTATATGGTATTTAGATCTGTGCGGTGAATTGCCATTAAGTTAGATATGTAAATGTTCAGTGATTATAGCATGACTGATGAAAACGGTCGCATGATCGTAAAATCTACTATCACTATCAGAGAATGCAAAGCGAAAATAAAACCTTACATGAACCCATCTGGTTAAAGAGTATCAGTAATGCTTATAACCTAATAACAATTAATTTAGGTAAACCTCATAATAATTTCCTGTCATAGAATAATAATTTTATATAATGTATTACTGTATCAACACCAACACGTCTACGTGCCCTATACCAATACGTCTCAACAACGTGGTATAGTAGGTCAATTTCCCTCCCATTATAGAGAAGGCTTCAGTCCAACAGTAGGCGTATATGAGCTGAAATTATGATGATGATGAATGCGTTAAGTTTTCAAATGTGGTGATGAAGTAAGAATACAGTTCATCATCCCCTTTCTAGCCCGTGGGTGGCATAAAAACGACTAAGAAATATGAAATAGGTACTAACATCACTGCTAGAGAAGGAAACCTCCATGTATGACCAGCTTGGTACAGCAGGTGAATTTTCCGTATGTAGAGGAAGAAACTCGAGCCTAATAGTGGGACGTATATGAGCTAAGATGATGGTAATGCATAAAGTATGCGTACTGACACTGCATAATCTAATTTTATGTGATGGGTTGACAATATGATCGACAAGGGTTAAACGCATAATGATTCCATGGCCTCCAAAACGTTCAACTTGAAAAAAGTGTCATTTATCCATCAGTTGCGCATGATAAGGCTGATTATTTTGTTATCATTTGATATTTATGAATGTCTGATCTATTTGTACTCTGTGAAGTGAGACATATATTAACTTCAATGATATATATGAATCTTAATGATATTTTATAAACGTATTATTTCAGATCATTTATAGACTATATATTTATATATATATATATATATATATATAATTTTTTTCGAAAATAAGTTTCATTATTATATCAGAATTTAGGAAAAAAAATTAAATTGATTACATGTCGAAAAACGTAACACACATTTTATTTAGAGCGTTCAATTTGCTTTAAAAATATGTATCGCTCATTCCGATATACTTATATTATATATATATATATATATATATATATATATATATATATATATATATATATATATATATATATATATATATATATATATACAATATATGTATTTTTAATGACAACAAGAAAAGCCGTGTGTCGAGAGAGAAATATCCAACATATATATTTTAACCACAAAATTCACTCGGATTTAAACTATCGGCCCGTGAACTGTACAGATATTTGTCCAGCATAGAAATAAAAATACACATACTGGACACGGGTATTTGCAATCATTCTGCACCTACCAAATTATTTATTTGAAGTGTCATTAAACAAAATTTATTCTTTGAGGTTAGAATTTCTTCGAACTCAAGGTTAGATTCATGAAGCCAGGCGGGCCACCGAAGACAAAGGTCGGGTACCGGTGGCCCGCTTGCACGGCGAAGAGAGGAGAGTTGCATGGTGGGTCTATGGGGTCACACGCCGCCTCTTCCGTCACCCCGGACTGACTTGGCGGGGCGAGACCACGTTCATTATCCACCGCAACAAAAAAAATGGTTAAATTCATGAATCTATCATCGCCATTCACTGTTGGGTATAGCCATTCCAAAAGGGAATAATGCCATATTGGTCATATTTAGCACGCTTGGCTTGGCATGAACTGAGGAGCAGATGAATTGGTGCTATAAGTTTTCCAGGAGAGAGCAAGTGACCATTTCTAAGGAAATTCAGGGGTGTTGATCATTTGTATTCTTAAACCTTGTTTTCTTAATTCTTGTGTTGTTAACTCTTGTAACTCTCTTAATATCTCTTTATCCAAACATTTTTTTAACCTTTGTATTTTTAATATTTTTACCCCACCCCTAAATGTAGTATACGTTTAGGGGTGGGGTATGGACATCTCACATCCTGTCCAAACCACCCGGACCGGTAGAGAGGGCAGCGTGCAACTCCACAATCTACCATACACGTAGGCACCATCCCTAAACGGAGATTATTTCATTTGGTTCCATAGAAAATTACAAAAATAAAATCATTAATAAATAGTAATTATAACATACCTTTACAGTAAACAAATTCAAAGATCCCAATGGATCAGTCAAATCACCTGGATAACAGTATCTATTTTGAAACTTATCAAAATCTTTCACTAGCACGTTCTTCGCGTGTTCTTTCGTATTTACCACAAGAACCGGTTTCCATGCTAGAAATATTCCCACAATGCCGGCTTTGTATTTTGTACCCAAACTTTTCATTAAATCAAACATGCTTAGTTTCATGACACCGTTGAGATTCCCAAGAAACATAGTTGGTTTCTCGAAGGGAATTCCACGTCGTTCCCAATATCCATATTGATAACGAAAGTAGAAATAGGATAGAGTGAAAAACAATAACGCAAGAGCGAGTAACGCTTGAAGCACAATTAATATGAACATTGTTGCGTCCGTCTCACTCGGCACCAAAAATTATAGTGAAAACATTTATGTACCGAGCGTAATATTAAATAAATATGCACGTACAGTCTACATGTGCGATACGCTGTGATAAAAACGTGAATACTATTTTTTTTATGTAAACGTTATTTTGCAATTACTTTAGTTCATGGTTACCGATGTCTAAGTGCCAAATTCAAAGGCCAAGGTCAAATTGTAAGTCGTATAAATAGTAGTAATTTTTTTAAGGAGTTCTCAAAAGTAAACCTTATTTTTTTTTGGCGGCGAGCTACGTAATGGTCACCCCCGCTAAACCATCCAGGGTGAAGGGAGAAGCGGCGCACGACCCCATAGACCCGCCCTTCAACGTACTTCTCAACGCTGAACCGGATGGGTCACCGGAACGCGGTGTTTTTCTTCGATGGCCTCTCAATATTAAGCCCAAAGTCTGGTCGAGTTTACATATATTTCTTTATAAAAATAAAATCCCGCACTAAAAAAAAAATTCATGCGTTGTGAGGGACTTTATAAACATACATTTAGAACATCCAGACTCAAAACAGTCATTTATGGTTTATGCTGGAACTGGATCCCGGATGGAGAAATACTTTAATTCTGACAGTCTAGATTGAAATTTTGATGTTTCGCACTGTTGACGCTTAACTTGCGTCTTCTTAGTTTGGAGTCGTTTAGAGGTCTCCTAGGAAGAAATCAGTTCCGTTTTTACCCCGAAATGTGCACGTAATATTGAAATAATTTATTTACATACGATTTTCAAGAGTCAATTAAGAGTTTTGGTAAACCTAGTATTTATAGACCTGGCGTATTGTATAGTGTATCTGATGCCGTCTGGTTACCAATTACATTCCTCAGGAGAATTAACGTCAGACAGTGTTGGTCCCAAAACTTTTACCAAAACTTTTACAATATGTGCGATGGTGGAAGAGTACATGTAGCGTTAACCCAAAGTAATTAGAATAACAGTAGGAGGATGATTATAAATTTTCAAGAGTACGAAACGTCAAAACTTTAATGTCTATCGATCAAAATTAGAGAATAGACTATTGGAGTAAAGACACTGTTTAAATAGGGATTCAAACTATGACACTTGGTATAGAAGGTCGATACTTCAATCAATCAGCCATTTGCATAGTCTCCGCAATATCATTGTAAGAGAAGGATATTTCAAAATAATTTTTTATATTAACTAGTTTCACCAGTGTAATATAATAGTAAGTAAATTTCCCTTCCATTGTATAGATGGCCCATGCCAATAGCGGCATGTATATGATCTGATGAAGGTAAACAATTATATGCATTTAACTCCTCTCTTCCAATCGCGTTTTGGTGAATAAAAACATAAATTTTCCTAAACATCAAAAGATATTGTATTATAGATATAACAAACTGACAGCGTTCGCAGTTTCTCAAGCATTAAATTGCCTATTAGCCATGAAATATCTGCACGCCGCTAAGCTACAATTTATTGGAATTTTGATATTTATGGTCACTGCTCTATGACTATAAAACGAAATTATAATTTAATTTATATAATCATCATCATCTTGCTCTCATCCCAATTTATTTGTCAATCAATATGTCTTCTTCTATACACTGTATCAGACGTCATTTCTGTGGTCACTCCTTGACTATCTATGTCATGTTTCACGCAGTCCATCCATCTTATCTTCACTCTTCTCTTATTCCTTAAGCCTATAATTTAATTTAAATACAATATGTATTATGTAAATAGATATCCGTCGTGTAGTTAACGGTTTAAGAAAACAGGAGGCTAAATCGTAGCCGTAATGGGACTATCCCCTCTCAGGGAGCATTTATCTAGCAGTGTATGTGGATAGGTTGATGGATTGATAGACCCTCTCATATACTTCTCTATATTAATTAAATAAATGGATTTGATGCGAGACTTCGAATCATTTTCACATTGTGTTCATTATGATCATTATTATTTAAATATTCTTATCATTGTCATTATATAATGATTATAATTATTTAATTAGAGGACTCATTATTCTATTCAAATCTCACAAATTAGATAATGGTAGGTACTAAATGTTTACGCTGGTGTCTTGTTTCAAATAACATAGTAATTTATAATTCCATGGAATGTGCTTATAGTTTTTGATCATAATCAGGACTATTACATAAAAATACAAATATAATTTAAAAAAAATATGCAGATGGTACTGCTATAATAGTGCATGGCGGCAATTGGGAAGTTGCTTATGAAAATGCCGAAGTTGCACTCAGAAAGGTTATGTCCTGGTTGTCCATTAATCTTCTCACACTGAATATCGATAAGGCCAGATATATCGCTTTTAACAATCCGTCAATTATATGTATATATCATCATCATCACAGCCCATATATGTCCCACTGTTGGGCTCGGGCTTCAAAGTTCACACTTGTAATCCTATAGTCTTTCTTCTTCTTCTTATATATTGGCAATCAGCTACTTATACGAGCTATTGGTGCCAGTGTCAAGTTATAAATATTTTCACGTTTTTAGTCTTTCAAATCAGTCGTTGTCTAAATCAAATTGTCGTCATTAACAGTGCAATGGCCACACTGTTAATCTTGTGGGAATTTTGATGGAAAACGAAAACGTTGTAAAGCACTTTTATATGATATTCACTACATCCTAGTAGTTCAGTCGCTTCATATTACATAAAATGCCATCAAACTTATCTAATACAACACGTTAAAACACTAAGATATCGAATATAATACAAGAGCACCACATGACGTTGTGATGTTGCTACTAAGGATTGTAATGATACACGCCTTGTCTAGTTGATACTGTTCTTTATTCGAAGTAAACATAGCTTATATAGGTTCCAATCATCAATATTATAGATATGACTTAATAACTATTTACATGTATATGGTTACACACTACACCTCCCCTCGTAAAGAAAATAAAATAAAATACATATTAGTTTTATTTTATTACCTTTTACATCGTAATAGATTGAAGACATCTTTTCATTACAAATATTTATTTTAAAGGGATCAATAGAATAACATACTCATATTAAATTAATACATAATGACTTACGCTACAGTTTCAAGTTTCATAACAATAGGATAAGTTATACGGCATGTTTGCTTTTATTACACACTACATTAATAATAACTATTTGATTACAATACAATTAATTTAAGATGGATTATATAATTTTGTTCGGTTTTTGTGAATAATATCTGTTCTACCATCTTTTAAAATTTGAACATTCGGTGAAATGTCTTTTATTACAGCATATGGACCTAAATATATATTAGATAATTTATTGCCAGTTTCATTTCAGATTTCGGTCAGGAAATATCAAATCTGTTTGTCAACCTCACGATTTCGCAGTCTGAAGGGCGTACGGACTCATATAATATACTGAAATGTGTAAATGAAAAGTTGGCGGTTAAACGTTTTGCCGATGGATTGCGAAACCGTAGGTTGAGCACGATTGTTGCGGCTAGAAATTTTGATTCCTTAAGCGATGCCATACAGGCAGCGGTAGACGAAGAAGTCACTTCTACCACTAGCACTTCTTCGGATATCTTAACCATGAGGAAGCCTAATGCAAACAATTTCAGGAATTTTAGGGGTAATCAGAGAGGCTCGACATCGACCCCCAGAGGTAAGTATACCCAAAATACTTTTCATCCTCGCGGAGCCAGCGCGTATCGTCACCAGCGTGGTGCCGTACGGGGTTGAAATCCCGCTCACAGCAAGGCGCCTGAATATAACTTTCGCGGTAAGTCTAACAAATTTTATAACAAAAGAGGCTCTCAGCGAAATCAAAACATAAAAGTTATAAATAGGGATAGAGATGTACACGAAAATACCATGCAGTTTTTTCGAGACTAAAAATAAATTCATTTTCTCTTATGATAATTCCTTAGTTGCTAAGTTGTTTTTAAATGATGAAAGTTACTCTTGGTTAATTGATACCGGAGCATCAATTTCAGCTATAAGTTATGATAGGATAGCAAAACAAAACATTCCAATACATAAATGGAGCACTACTATAAATGGTATAGGAGGCAAAGTGCAAGCAATTGGATTCGCTTATTTACAATTAGAGGCACAGGGATATTATTTCGATCATAAGTTTTATGTTTTTAATTCCTTGCCATGTAAGGCAGATGGCATAATAGGTTATGACTTTTTAAACAAGTATAAGTCTTGTATTGATTTACAACATAAACAATTAATCTTGTACACTTTAGATAATAAAATATTTTTAAGCCTACAAAATCAAGAAGTGAAACCCTTTAATATACCTTCTAGGTCAGAGTCTATACATTATATAGGGACTAGTATGAAAGAAGAGTGTGTGGTCTGTGCGAATGAGTTGTGTGAAGGCATATTCATAGCTAGTAGCATAGGGTCACCAGTTAATGGCAAGATACCTGTCAGAATATTAAATACGACAGAAAGCTCGGTTACATTATATAAAATTGAACCCATTATACATAAGTTGAGCGATTATAACATATGTGCATTCGATAGTTGTTTACGTAGCGCCGATCGCGTAAAGACTTTGTTATCTCAGCTAGATTTAAAACATTTAAACGTAGAGGAACAGACTTCTATTCAAAATCTATGCGCTAAATATGCAGATATTTTTTATTTACCGGGCGATACCTTGTCTACTACGCCGATATATAACCATAAAATAAAATTGAAGGAAAACGTGGACACTGTGTACGTTAAGCCGTATAGGTTGCCGCAATCTCAAAAACAAGAAGTTGAGAAACAAATTAAGGATATGTTATCCCAAAAAATAATAGAACCATGTAGAAGTGAGTGGTCTAGTCCCGTGTTATTGGTGCCGAAAAAACATGACGCCTCAGAAAATAAAAAGTGGCGACTTGTCATTGATTATAGAAAACTCAATAACTCCATTAGCGACGATAAATTTCCATTGCCGAATATTACGGATATTCTTGATTCACTATCAGGATGTGTTTATTTTACCCATCTTGATTTACACCAAGGATTTTACAATGTCAGCCTTGATAAAGACAGTAGAAAATATACTGCTTTTTGTTCTGGCCAATACCAAATGACTAGGATGCCTATGGGACTCAAAACTAGTCCAAATTCCTTTTCAAGAATGATGAACATCGCAATGGCTGGTTTAACATATGAAAAATGCTTGATATACCAAGATGACCTGATTGTGTATGGTAAAAATTTGAATTCAACCATCAAAAATTTATTAGATGTCTTTGAACGTTTGCGTACCACAAATCTTAAATTAAATCCAGTAAAATGTAATTTTTTGAGGAAGGAAATGTTATATTTAGGCCATGTAATATCGTCAGAGGGTGTTCTACCGGACCCACAAAAATTAGATATTGTGAAAAACTATCCAATTCCACGTAACTCTGACGAGGTAAAGCGATTCGTTGCATTCGCCAATTATTACAGAAAATTTATAAATAATTTTGCTGACATTGCACAACCCTTAAATAATTTGTCAAAGAAAAGTGTTCAATTTGAGTGGTCTGAGAAATGTCAACGGTCATTTGATTTATTAAAAGAAAAATTAATTTCTCCACCAGTACTCGAATATCCTGATTTTTCAAATGAAAATATTTTTATTCTCCAAACGGACGCCTCAGGTCAGGCAATAGGCGCGGTCTTAGCAAACCAAAATGGAAAGCCAGTAGCATATGCTAGCAGAACTTTAAATAAAGCGGAGAAACTTTACCCAACGATTGAGAAAGAGCTACTTGCTATTGTTTGGACCGTAAAGCACTTTAGGCCTTACTTGTATGGTCGGAAATTTAAAATTTTAACCGATCACAAACCATTGATATACTTATTTAATATAAAAGAACCCTCAAGTAGATTATTAAAATTTAGGTTATTATTAGAAGAGTATGATTTTTGTGTGGAGTATGTTAGAGGCTCGGATAATGCAGCTGCAGACGCATTATCCCGGGTTATCCTAACGTCTAAGGATTTGCGAGATATGCATGAAAATATGATACATGTCATGACACGTACACAAAAACGGAAATTGTGTTCTACTCCTAACACACCTGATACTCCGGATGCTATAGTCTCTACTGATGACTGGTCTGATCAGCCAGGCGTTGTGGAAACTCATAGTAAGCCGAAGATGTCTGTCGAGTTAAGATTGGCCACGCAGGTATCAGACGCAGCCTGAGAGATCATCACCTCTTCCTTTAGGTTACTCTGCGGATTGCCCATTCTCAGATGTCCAGCTATCACCAGTCTTGCTTACCGGTAACGACGATTCGCGATATAATAAGTTGTGAAGATTCATCATTATTGTTGAAATGCGCGTTTGCTGTGCACTGTTTGCATATCGACTCCCTATAAGGCTATATGTGTATCGGATAACGCGCGCGAGGCTGTGACGCGAATCCTGGCAGGGTCGCCATGTGATGTTGCTACTAAGGATTGTAATGATACACGCCTTGTCTAGTTGATACTGTTCTTTATTCGAAATAAACATAGCTTATATAGGTTCCAATCATCAATATTATAGATATGACTTAATAACTATTTACATGTATATGGTTACACACTACAACGTTTTCAAATTCCCGTCAAAAGTCCTCCTATAGTCTTTAAAATATAGCTTGATCTCTGTGACATATAGTGACAAAACCGATGAAGTAATTATGAATACGCGTCATGCTTACAATATTATTTTGTATCGCCTATATTTTCATTCTTTACGTGCCAGTTATATCTCAATTGAATTATGAATATAAAAATATGAATATTTATACCAAAACTTGTACCTAATATGTTTTAAAATACTTAGTAACCATTTTATAAAAATATGATGCTTACGCAAGTACAAGGTCATACTGAACTGAGAATAAGATAGAGATGGGGCAATCGATAAACGTAAATCGATTACATTCTTATTAATTATTTATTAAACAAGTAAAACCAATACATTGCCAATATAAACCACATGGTTACTCTATAAAATAAGTAAATTGCGTTAATTTAATATTCAGACATCAGTTATAATATTAATAAGACCATTTCTTTTATAAAATAAACATGATTATTCATGAAATAATCTGTGACCAAGAACTCATCATCAACCTACAGGAATGCGCCAGCGATGATGTATGCTTTTCGAATAATAAAAAGAATAACAGCTTTAATAGAAATTAAATAAAATCCATTAATTTAAATTCAATAAGATTTTCATAGATTAATTTAAATTTATAATTGATTCATCCATCCGTTTGATTGAAATTCAATAAGATTTTCATACATTGTTTCTCAATTGCAGTAGCAAATATCTTTAAAAATAAGGAATTACATCCACAAAAATACGGACTGCATCGTAAGCATGCGGCACTAGTGAGAACTGTCACATAGATCATGCTATATTTTATAGACTATAGTACCCTAAACTGCAAATACTTGTGCATTATGGCTATCATCAAATATCTTGGAATTCAAATAGATTCTCGACTCCGTTAGGATAAACATATTAATTCTCTTACAGCACGTGTTAGGTAACTTATCTTCATTTTTAGAACTGAGATCGTCCGCAGATCTCAAAACGTTAAAAATAGTATACTATTCTCTGGTCCACTGCATTCTTACATATGGCATACCAGTTTGGGGTGGTATCGTGAGAAGTATTTTTACTAAGTTAAAGTGAGCACAGAGAGCTGTTTAAAAAGTTATCTTGAAAAGACCCTTCTAGTATTCCATATTTACTTTATACCGTGAATGCTCTTTAATAACAGTCAGACGGCTTTTTGTACTGCAAACGATACTTTGTAAGCACGTTATGACACCATATAAGACAAACAATAAACGTAAGAATGATAAAGTATGTAAGATCATACGTCATAAAACAACCCTTGCTGCAAAAAATTATTATGTCATTAGCTCCATAATGATTGCTAATGTTTACGCGAGTATTACACATTTGAAATAAAACTACTTTTACGGATTCTATCGTGTTTGTATTTGATGTTTAATTTCCCGACGTTTCGAACACTTTACAGTGATCATGGTCATAAACGCGATAGAATCCGTAAAAGTAGTTTCATTAGCTCCAGTTTATATAATCGTGTGAATAAAGAGCTTTGCATTTATTCACTAACATAAAAAAATAAATGTAAAACTATTGTTGTTAACTTATTTTTGTAATGGATGCACGTTTCCACACATACGCTCCCACACATATACTTATACACACATACACACACACACACACGCACGCACGCACACTCGCACGCACGCATGCATGCATGCACGTACGCAGGCACACAGGCACGCATGGACGCGCGCACGCACGCACACACGCACGCACGTCTTTCTCTCTCTCATTTTTCGATGCTATTTATTACTTTTTATGAATCGCGTACTAAAAACATGAATGGCATCGGTACATGCGACAATACAATGCTTCACCTTACCGCTCGTATCGATGTTACATTATTTATTATTATCTATTATTATACGTGACTACGCAGTGACTACAAGCCACATGAGAAAGTGAAACTTTAGCCTGTTAACCACTGTTATCAAAAATGTATATAAAAGTCATTACATAAGTAGTTATAGATATAATTACATAAAAGATTATAGATATAATGCATTAAGCGTTGATCTCATGTGATAAAAAGCGTGATAATTTATAAACCATGAATTAATTACATTAGGTATAACCTGTAATGTATTATGGCTATAAAATTTCAAGAATTAATAAAGTGCGTTTACAGCTTCGTTATATTATAGTTTTATTATATGTATAGATAGCAATAGGAAAGATCAAAAATATTGAGACTAGTTACTTTTTTATGGCAAAGTTATTTAATTTAATATGTTTTTTTCTACCAAAAGATTATGTATATAAAATTTAAAAAAAAATAAGCTTTGGTAAAAAAAATGTTGTGTCATAGTTATGAGGATAACTAGTTTTTTTCTGATATACTGAATGTGTCGGGTTCAATTCTCATATAGGAAAATTCCTTAGCCGATAATCGTATGTTGTGAAGTCGCCTAAAAGACAAGGACTTATTTCATAATGCAGGAATATTTTTTTAATACTTTTATAGTCTCTGTACTCTGTAAGCATTAAGTCTAAGCAGTATTGAGAATGTTTTGTAAAGTAACTTTCTGCCCTTACCACGATATTACTGCTCTTACAACCAGCACATTAGATCATTAAAGTTGCTGTATATTTTTCTAGTTAAAATTTACTATTAATTTTCGAGGAACATATTAATCACATTGAGTTCAATTTTTTATATTGATGTAACGTCCATGATATTACATATTATTATATCGTAAGAATCATAGACTCGAATATCGTCTACTATTATTGTAACAATGACTAAACTTAATAAGATGACACCATTTTATTAAGGCTCTTTAAATTTTATAGACAAATACTACGATGCTAGATGGGGACTAAAATAATTCGAGAAAATCGAATACTTATACTTTGTTTTATTACCAACATAAAAATGGTTATAAGTTTTTAATTTTGATATTAAACTAAAAATATTTTTTTTTTAGTTACGAACCTACCTAGACCAGATTTGTCACTTACTGAAGGAAGGTGGAGTCAAGAGTCTCCGAAACCGGCGGGCGTGTATGAAAAGAATTATGAATGTTGAGGAAGCGAGTGAAGTGTGCAAGTATAGAGTTCTCCGGCACTATGTTCTCTCTGCCTACCCTGCAAGGGATATGGCGTGATGATATGTATGTATGCATTTTTTTAACTTTTAATTTAAATGCAATAATTGTTTTTAAATAGGTTAAAAACGATCGATACGTCGTTCACCCTTCGAAATATAATTATCTATTATAAATCAAGTTATATACTTGTATATATTATCAAGCATTTTGATAGTAGTTACTTAACGACAACGGTCTTTATATACCCGTATTACGTAATCGTAATACTGGCCATAAAGATAACGAATTTATTTGAACTACAAATGATGTAGACATGCTTATATGCTAAGATTAAATTGTTCCTTAGATTTTTACGTCAATCGTTAGTAGTGAGATCTGATATGCAAAATCCCCGGTCGTGATCAGAGATAGTTTTTATATTTAGGTATAAATATATACATACGTGTGATGATATGAGAAATAATACAATATGTCAACATCTTTTTCATTCTCGAGAGACTCTTGAGAATTTTTTAAAATGCAAAGGAATGTAAGCAGATAATATTACTGTAATGTAAAGGAAATTCTAAGAAAAAATATATGTCATCTAATATGATATATCAAGGACGTTATAGAGCAGAAGGAGGCAGGGAGGGTGTAAAAATGAGGTGGATGCTTTTGCTGACCCGCTGAGCAGGCGATGTCTGGAAGGCGCAGAAGAAGATACACGCTTCTCTTCTCACAATCATGATGGATCCAAGGCGCAGTTAGTAAGCTAACCGCCAGGACGTTAGAGTCGTATGCTCAAAAAGTAAACCTGATGATCCGTAAACGGCAGGGACGCGAGTGATTTTAGTTGGCATTCTGAAAACTATTTCAGAAAACTGCTACGTAAGATTACCAAATCTTAAACTGCGTAAGCAAGTCCTACATATAACTTTGCTGTTTCAAGCAAAGGAGATGCGTAAATGTATTTCCGCAATAAAAAAACAGGATAAATCAGGATTTTTTTTCAAATAGGAATAATTAATAAAGAACATAGCACATTAGAACGGTGTATATTTCACATATAATAAATAATACATTTATTTTTACATTCCAACTAAATTTCATATATTTCGTGAAATTGAATTTCCGTTATACTTCTTTATCTCTGT
Source organism: Lymantria monacha (assembly GCA_905163515.2). NCBI lineage: Eukaryota > Metazoa > Arthropoda > Insecta > Lepidoptera > Erebidae > Lymantria > Lymantria monacha. The sequence goes on from LR991082.1 coordinate 25,844,182, forward strand.
TTAACTATCTTGGGATATTAAATATTATCTAATCGAAGTGTAAGTACGGTTTATCGTATACTGTCTTTCTCTTCGGTTATAAAGATGTGAAAAAGAAAAAAAATATGGTTTCGTTGGTTTAATGATATGAAAATACTATTAAGGAATGGTTAACTGAATTGTTGTATATCTATTAACACATATTAACGAGTATCTCATTATTCTGGGGCACTGAGCTATCATAATTATCGGTCTAAGTAAACATATTAAATAAAATCATGGCGGCAAATTCTAATAAAAAAAAACATCGATAAGAGACAAGATAATATTAATAGTATATATATATATATATATATATATATATATATATATATATATATATATATATATATATATATATATATATATATATATATATATATATATATATATATATATATATATATATATATTATATCATCATCCTGCTCGGGGGCTTCAGCACCAGCATCATGCTGCTGGGGGACATAGTCCGGAGCGTGCTCGTTCGCGTCCCCTGCCAGTCTAATTAGACTGCTAATCCGGCTCGATATGCGTACCGCAATGCGGGTTAGGGCGTCCCCCGGAGGCGACGCGTACCGACCCGCCCCCGTCGGTACGAACTTCGGCAGTTGCTGCGATGGGGGCCGCCACCCATCACGCCTTGTCCAGTCAGGCGAGTCGAGGACAGCAGAGTGCCGGGTGGGCACGTGGAATGTAAGAGGTTGTGTGGAAGGTAAGTTGCACGAGCTGATATCCGTCATGGCGGACAAACAGGTAGACGTGCTCTGTGTAACAGAGACCAAGCGAAAGGGCAGCGACGCCTGCGATCTTCCTGGTGGCGGGATGGCTCTGTGGTCTGGTGTACCACAGAGCGATCGAGCCAGCATGGGGGTAGGAGTGCTGTTGTCCTCTCGCTTGGCCTCAGGTGTGAAGGATTACGGTATGTATGATCCCAGACTTCTTTGGGTCCGTATAAAACTAGGTGTCACCAAGGTATTCATGGTTGTAGCATATGCTTCCGTAGGATCCTCGGTGGCATCAGACCTAGAGAAGTTTTGGGACAATGTTAGGGAAGTTCTGGATATGACAGAAACCAGTGAACGCGTGATTGTATGCGGAGATTTGAACGGATGGGTGGGGACCAAGCGTCCCGACTATAAGGACGTACTTGGTCCATTTGGTGATAAGAGAGTGAACGACGCAGGTAGGCTCATAGCGGATGTATGCATGGAGAGAAACCTTATTATGTCAAACACATTTTTCCAACATAAGGACATCCATATGTATACATGGAGAAGGAATGAACAGAAAAGTATAATAGATTTAATTTTGGTAGACAGTCGCCTCCGAAACAAAATATTGGACGCAAGAGCCTACAGAGGCCCCACAGTCGATATGGACCACTATCTCGTTATTGCAAGATTTAGTGGTCTGTTCAGAAAGTGGAGGCACTGGCGAGAGCGTGTCCACTTCGGAGGGCTTGAAAGAATAAAGGTTGAAAGGTTGCAAGAAGAGTGTGTAAGAGAAAAGTATGCAGAGGGTGTCCGGGAACGGCTGACGATGGCAAACCAGCCGCAATCGGACATTGAAGAATGCTGGAGATAATTGAAAGAGAGTATGGTAGATACAGCGAAAGAAGTATGTGGAAGTACAAAGAAGCATAGAAAAACAAATGGTGATGCATGGTGGGATGCGGAAGTGGCAGCTTCCGTAGAGCAAAAGAAGAAAGCGTGGCTGGACTATGTCTCTTCTTTGAATCTAAATGACAGTATGACTGAACAGAAGAAAGAAATATATCGGCAATGTAAGAATGACACCAAGGCCTTAGCGAAAGAGAAACGTGATAGAGCAAGTATGAGTGCAGAAGATAGGCTGACTAAAAACTTCGAGGGTAACACCAAACTCTTTTGGAGGGAGGTGAATAAGTCTCGGGGTGGTTGGTCAGCCTTCAGAATGAATAAAATAAGGTCTAAAGGTGGAGACATTCTTACACAAACACAAGACGTGTTAAGCCGATGCAGTGAATATTTTGGCGATATGTATGCGGATGCTACGGTTGGCACCGGTGTCGCATGTGGTCTAGTAGATCAACATTCGGCGACGGCGTCCTCCGATGGCATCAGTATGGATGAAGTTGAATGGGCGATAAGAAGTTTGAAAAATGGTAAGGCAGCGGGCATTGATATGGTGTCTGCCGAGATGATCAAGCTTGGTGGCTCCTGTGTCTGGGAGGCGTTCCTGTTGCTCCTCAATTTATGTTGGAGCTCGGAAATGGTTCCCGGCGGCTGGAATAGCGCAGTCATCGTGCCTTTGTTTAAAAACAAGGGTTCACGCTATGACTGCGCAAATTACAGAGCCATAAGCTTGACCAGTTTGGCAGCAAAAGTGTATGGTAAAATTATTGAAAGGAGAATGAGGATGGTGTCCGATGGTTTACTGTGTGAGACACAAGGAGGTTTCAGGAGTGGAAGGGAATGCATGGATCAAGTGTTCTCTCTGCGCAACATTGTGGAGAAGCATCTGGCTCTAGATCAGAGGGTTTTCTCAGTTTTGTGGATCTGGAGAGAGCATTTGACACGGTTGTACGAAAGGAACTTTGGGAAATTTTACCGGAGTATGGTATTAACGGTAAACTGCTACAGGCTGTGCAGTCCAGTTACATGGGCTGTAGAGCCTGTGTGCGGCTGGATGATGGAATGTCGCCTTAGTTTGACGTCAATATCGGCGTTAAGCAGGGGTGCGTTCTGTCAGCCAGGCTGTTTTTCATATATCTGGATAAATGTCTCCAAAGGTTGAACGATATGAATGTGGGAGTCCAGATGGGCGACTCAGTGGTCACTGCTCTGCTTTATGCAGATGATGCAGTCCTGCTGGCACAGTCAGCGACTGACCTGCAGACCCTAGTCGGCACAATGACAGAAGATTGTTAGAAAAGGGGTCTACGCGTGAATGTGAGCAAAACCAAAATAATGGTCTTTGAAAGAGATGAAGCCAGAACAGATGTAAGAGTAACAATACGTAATGATGTACTAGAGTAAGTGGATGAATTTGTATATCTTGGATGTGGATTTAGCCGAGATGGAAGGTACACCACTGATATAGAGCGAAGAGTGAATGCGGGAAATAGAGTGAACGGAGCGTTGGGGCAACTTCTCGGCAGCCACCACCTCAGCCAGAAGGCACGTGTAGCAATACATAACGCAGTGCTTGTCCCAACATTACTGTATGGAAGCGAGAGTTGGGTATACAGAAAAGAGTATGAAAGTAAAATTAATGCGGTCGAAATGCGATCTCTTCGGAAAATCTGTGGAGTTAGGCTGACCGACGCATTCGTAACGACGACGTAGGAGAGCGAGTAGGTATGAAAGAGAGTATTGGTGTAAAGATGCGAAAGGGAATGCTCCGATGGTTCGGACATGTGGAAAGAATGCCGAACGAACGTCTGGTTAAGAAGATATACAATGCGAAAGTGGAAGGATGTAGCTACCGAGGGAGACCGAGACTAACCTACCTAGACCAGATCGGTCATGTATTGAAGGAAGGTGGAGTCAAGAGTCTCCGAAACCGGCGAGCGTGTATGAAGAGAATTATGAATGTTGAGGAAGCGAGTGAAGTATGCAGAGATAGAGTTCTCTGGCACTCTGTTCTCTCTGCCTACCCTGCAAGGGATATGGCGTGATGATATGTATGTATGTATGTATCATCCTGCTCCCATTCCAATTTCGACGCAATATGTCTTCCTTTCCTCCATACAGTCCTATCAGACGTCATCTCCGCAGTCACTCCCTGTCTATCCATGTCATGCGTCACGCAGTCCATTCATCTTTTCTTTAGTTTTTCTTTACCCTTAAAGCTTTCAACATTCATATTTAAAACTTTCCTCACAACATTACTTTCATCCCTTCTCATCACATGTCCATACCATGCTAACCTTTCCTTCCTTATCTTTTCCGTCACTGGCGCAACTTTCAAACTTCCTCTCCATATATATATATTTGCTGTGTGGTAGCGGCGACGTATACTACCAACCCTTACATCACTTTTTTTTTTTTTTTTTTTTTTGGTGGACTATGATATATTATTGATGATTAGTCTCGCCCCGCCAAATCGGTCCGGGGTGACGGAAAAGGCGGCGCGTGACCCCACAGACCCACCGCAAAAACTCCTCTCTCTTCGCCGTGCGAGCGGGTCACCGGGACCCGATTTTTAACTTCGGTGGCCCGCCCGGCGGTTCACCCTCGCGGGTTCCTCTCGTCGACGCCCCGACAGATTTCGCCGTCGGGGCGTCGCCCTCACGCGGTGGCCTCACGTCGGGTGACCGGACAATTCCCCGGTCCGATCACCCGAAGCCTCGGTTAGGGCGGCATCAGGCGCAGGTATTCGCGCCTGCGCCGCCCCGGCCGCTGGCGGCGGCCCGGGGCGCGGGAATCCTCCCTTGCCCGTTCCGCCGCTTCCTTCTGCGAGATGACAGCCTCGCAGAAGGCGGCGACCGCGTCCCAGTTCCTGATACTGTCGACCATCGCTCTCGCGACGGCCGGCAGCGTCAGGTCGGCACCGATGACAGCGACGAGGTCACGGCGCTGCCGCTCCCATCCCGGACACACCTCCAGCGTGTGTTGCGCCGTGTCCTCGTCACTCCTGCAGTGGTGGCAGGCCGGAGTCCACTCCCTATACACGACCCTGTGCAGGTACAACCCGAAACACCCGTGCCCCGTCAATACCTGCACCAGCCGAAAGGTGAGGACTCCGTGCCGCCGCTCCATCCACTCTATCAATACGGGCCGGAGGGCCTCAACGGTCTCCACACCGTGCCTAGGCCTCTCCAGCCGCGTAGCCCAACGGGCGATGACGTCTCGGCGGGCATCCACGCGCCAGGTGGCTATCTCGCTCAACGATGAGGAGCCACCTTCCTCGCGCGCTGTGATAACCCGCCGGTAGAGGTCGGAGAGCATCTCCGCCTCTAGGTCCCACGGGGGTGTCCCGGCCAACAGGCACGCCGCCTCTGTCGACACCGTGCGGTACCCGCGAATGGCTCTGACCGCCATGGCTCTCTGTGGCCTCCACAGAACCGCCCTGAGCTGGGCGTTCAGAGCCCTCGCCCACACGGGTGCGCCGTACATGGCCATCGAGCGGATGACCCCCGCATACAGCCGTCGGCCCTCGAAACTGGGTCCGCCCACGTTCGGCATGAGTCGAGAAAGGGCGGACGCCGCGCCGACAAGCCGGGGAGCAATCTGTCGGAAATACTCCCGGAACCACCATCGCCCGTCGAGCACCAGACCCAAGTACCTCATATGGGCCTGGATGCTGATGTGGATGGAGTTTACCACTATCGAGGCGCCGATGGGTAGCCTCACACGGGGCCCATGGAAAAGTAGGGCCTCCGTCTTGTTTAGGGCCACCCTGAGCCCCAGCGCCTCGATCCGCCTGACCATCTCCTCGGTGCCGAGAGTGGCCAGGCTCGCCGCCTCTTCGAGTGTCCTGCCCCGGGCTGTGACGAGCGTGTCGTCAGCGTAGCACACCAAGCTCAGCCCGGGGGGGAGACTCCCTCTCAACGCCCAGTCGTACCCGATGTCCCACAGGGTCGGCCCCAGAACCGACCCCTGTGGAACGCCGCACGACATGGGCGTCCGCACAATGTCCCCTGCGGGACCCGCGCAGAGGATACTGCGGCCCTCCAAATAGTCTGCCACCAGCCGCCTGAGGTACAGGGGCACTCCATGGAACCGGAGCGCCTCCCTGATGCAGCCGAATGGCAGACTATTGAATGCGTTGGCGATGTCCAACGACACCGCCAACAGCACTCCCTTCCCGGCGACGGCCTCCGCGGCCGCCTGCCTCAGGCGTAATAGGGCCCCGATGGTCGAACGCCCCCTCCGAAACCCATACTGAGCGTCCGACAGATCGGGCCCCACCTCCTCCAGGTGTCGGACGATGCGGGCAGCGAGCACACGCTCCAGCAGCTTACCCACATCGTCGAGGAGCACGATGGGCCTGTAGGCCGACGGCAAATCCGGGGACCGTCCCGGCTTTGGCAGGAGAACCAACCTCCCTTCCTTCCAGCACTCAGGGAACCGTCCAGACGTCAGACAGGCGTTGAACAGCTGCCTGAGGCGAGGCTCGAAGTGCTCGAGGAGCGACGTCAGCACCCGGACTGGAATTCCGTCCGGGCCGGGGGCCGTGGTGGCGGAACGAATCTTCGCCACGGCCGCCCCCACTTCCGACTCCGTCACGGGCGGAACACTCTCGTCGTCCTCCCGGTCCTGATCTGGCGGAGCCATGACCGGGGGCGTGTGTTCCGACTGCCGTGGAAACAGCTCCTCGACCACCCTACGAAGGAAGTCGGGCTGGAGGGTCTCGGTGAGGGGGGGGGCCCGCGCGCGAAGCTTGTTCAGCGCCGCGCGATATGGGCGACCCCAGGGGTCACGGTCGAGACCGTCCAGCATCTCCTGCCAACTCGCGCCCTTGGCGGCACGGATGGCCAGCCGAAAGGCAGTCCGCGCACTGCGGTACGCCTCGTACAGCTGGCCCTCCCGCTCGACGTCGCGGTGACGCCGCCGGCTGCGGGTGTAGGACCTTCGGGCACTGATACACGCCGCACGAAGGTCCGCCAGTCTTGGGGACCACCAGTAGACCCCCTGCCTCGGAGGTGGACGCCGCCGCACTCTGGGCATGGCCGCATCGCAGATCTGCGTTAACGCACTGCGAATGCGGACAGCCTCAGCGTCCACTCCGTCCGCTGGGGGTGGTGAGGACAGCCACGTGCTGACAATGGCCGCCTCCGCCAGTAGATCCCTGTCAAGACGACCCACAGCCCACCGCGGAAACGCGGGAGCTCCGTCCGCCCTGTGACCCCTACCGGGTTCCCGGGGGGAGACCTCCATCCGGATGTACCGGTGGTCTGACAGGGTCTCCGCCTCCTCCAGGACACTCCAGTTCCTCACCCGTGGCGCGACAGCGGGGCTAGCGAACGACAAGTCCACTATCGACCCGCCCTGCCGCCGCACACACGTGTTCACCGAGCCTCTGTTCAGAACACAGAGGCCCAGTGAAGCCGCCCACTCGTTGACCGCCCGCCCGCGGTCATCCGTCGCAGGGGACCCCCACGCCGTGGATTTGGCGTTAAAGTCCCCCAGAACCAGGACGAGGCCCGGTGCCAGTCGCCGTATCGAGGCCTCCAAGGTGGTGAGTGAGGCCCCGAAATCGTCCATCCTCCTAGTGGGGGAGAGGTATACGCTGTAGAGCGTGACCCCTCCCCACTCCGCCGCGACAAATTCCTCGCCCCTATCCAAAAGGGACAAGGACGGGAAGTGCCGCTGCGTTGAGACGACGATTGCCGCAGTACCGTTTCGACTGACCACCCAATTGGGGCGATCAGGCACGGCGTACGGTTCCGCGACTACGGCTGCACCAATCGACCACTCTGCCATGGATTGCAGGAGGAGATCCTGCGCTCCGGCGGAGTGGTTGGTGTTGGCCTGCAGGAGGAGGTGCATGGATGGTGTACCCATTATCGGGTTGTATCCATGACCTCCTCGCCAGCGGGCGATCGGACCGCGCTAGGAGCGGGAGCGGCCGTGGTCGTAGGGCCGCCCCGCGCCTTTGGGGCCGAAGCTGGAGGTTTGCACGTCCCAGAGCCCATGCGGTGCTTGGCGGGCTTATTGCCCGCCGCACACGCGGGGCAGTGGGGCGGGGCGGCGCAAGATGCCGCCACGTGCCCGGTCTGACCGCAGCGGAAACACAATCCGCCGCAGTCGAAGCAATTAGTGCACGTCGGTCGAGTGTGTCCGACCGCCATGCACTTGTAGCACCTCGCAGGCCGGTGCTCAAGCACGGTTACCCGCGCCGAGCTCCAGCCCACGAGGAGCCTGCCTGAGCCGGCCAGTTGCCTGACCGACTCCACCGGGCACTGCGCCCAGGCAGCACCTACGCCACCCGGACCGGGACGAATGGCACCGACCCGGACGGAGTCTATGGGACACCCGGTTTTCGAGGCAATAGCCTCCCGGATGTCTTCCACCGTCACCGAATCGTCCAAACCCGAAATGCGCATTTCGGCGCACTTGACGGGCCTGGCGATCTTGATGCCACCCTCCTCGGCGAACAAACCTCTCAGCTTCTCGGCCACGCTGTCGGCCGTCTTGGCGCCCTCGGCCCCTGGGAACTCGAGAATTCGAGCCCCCGTCCGGGCCTTGCGGGTCCTGGCTTCGACGCCTCCAATATCGGAGACGTCTAGCTCCCGCCGGGCCTTCCTCAAGACGGCCTCGTAGCTGAGGCCCTTCTCGGCCGCCTCGGGCAGCACAGTGATCACCACTGCGGCCGTCTTCGGCGACTTGAGCCCCTTGCGCGGTCTCTTCTTCTGTCCGGCTCCTGCCTGTGGAGCGGGGACCTCAGCGGCGCGCTTGGCCTCCGCTCTCCTCCTTTGGCCGCGACTCCTTCTGTCGCGTTCGGCTACCTGCCAACCCTGTTCGGGTTCTGCAGTCGTGCCAGACGCGGAAGGCCTCGTCGCAGCCTCGCTGGTCGTCGCCGGCGGTGTTGTTGCGGGCGACTTCAGCGGTCCGGCAGGAGCCGGAGCCGTCTTCCTCCTCAGGGCGGGTCCCTTCGGAGCTGGGCCGGGGCCTTTGGGCTTAGGCCCGGCCGCGGCCGCGGCGTAACTCCCCACGCGGCCACCCTGACAAGGCAGCGGGGCGGGGGCTGGTGCCACATGCGGCCGCTTATGCGCGGCTAGAGGCGGCCGGACACGTGGTTCTGGAGGCAGTCTTGCCTCCAGAACGGCCACACGCGCATCAACGAGTTTGCCAACTGCGTTGATGATTTTGGAGAGGGCCTCGTCCGACAAGCCTCCCACCTCCAGCGTCGGGGTCGGCTGAGCCTCTCCAGGGGCCCGCTCCGCGGCGCCTGGCGGCTTTGGCGCCGCAGGGGCGCTAGCTGGCGGCAAGCGGTCCGCGGGGAGAGGCGTCAACCTCACCACCGGGACAGGGAGTTTCGCCGCGGCGACCGCGCCAGCGTCAGCCGGCGACGCGCGCTTCGCGGCGGCAGGCGTCTTCCTCGCCGCGGGGACGGGTGTGACGGAGACGCCATCACCCAACGTCGTCGGCGCCGCAGCGCGAGGCGGCTTTGGCGCCGCAGCGGCCGCCGAGTAGCCGGCCCTGGCCGATGGCGCGGCTGTCGCGGGTGACACGAACAGCGCCACCTGCGCCTTGAGGTCGGCCACGTCTATCAACAGCTGGCGGTTTGCCCGACGCATTTCCGCCAGCATGTCGCCCAGGTTCCGATTTCGGGTCCGCAGGCCTGACATCTCGCCTCTAAGGCGGACATTTTCGGCCTGCAGATCCGTGGCCTCGCCGGCGCGGACAGCGACCGCCGCCGCCCTTTCCATGGCCGAGGTCCCTCGCCCTCTTCGGGAGGCCTGGATCTTGGGTGGAGGCATGTTGGCCACGCTCCCCTCGGTTTCGGCGCTCGAGCTGCCTCCCTTACTCAGGGGGCGCTTTCGCACCTGCAAGGGGAGGGCCTCCTCCTTCTTAGTCGCGGTCGCCGGCGGCGTCTTTGCTGCTAGACGCGCCGACGACCTAGTGGGGCCTTCACCAGCCGACCCGCTGTCGTTTTTGGACGGCCCTGCGGGAATATCACCGCCCTCGTCCATTCTGACGGTAGACCCGCCGCCCTCGTCTTCGGACGGCTCTGCGACATCGCTGTCGCCCTCGTCCGTCGACGGCTCTGCTGCGAGTCTACCGTCCTTCTTCTCTTCAGCGGCGGCAGCCTCCCTGCGCGCTCGCCGCTCCTCCAGCCGCCTTTTGTGGCTCAGGCCGTTGCCCCGAGACTTTCGAGGCGACCTCCTCTTCTTCTTCTGGGCCTCCACGATTTGTGCCGGGCCCTCGGCGGACGCCTCAAGTCCTGAGGACGAGGCGTCGTTGTCAGTTTTTCTTTGGCTTGACAAGGCCGTGGTGTGAGAATCGCACAGATTCCCGTCGGTGTTAAAAGGTATTTTTAAATTGGTATCCATGAGATTCCCACGAGTAGGGGAGATACACAACGTCGACCCGGGCAGAGATCCCTTTACCCGGGCAAGCCTACATTTACCAACCAGGGGGTCAGCCGGTACCCTGGCTGGAGCGTGCTAACGACAGAACAACCCATCTGCCATGCATCTTCTCGCCGCACGCCAGAACTTAAGATTCTGGGTGATTTCCGAGTTCGAATGTTACTTCGAACTCTTTATAGAGGTTGTCTTCCTCGCGGTCCGGGCGGTTAAGCCAAGACCCTCGCTCCTGATACTACGCCTCAAGACAACGTGTCTTGAAGCAAGATACCAGGTTTACGATATGTGGGCGGTGGCATGTGCCTGCCCAGCCCTCAAATGAATGAGTGACTGAGCCCGTCCCAATATTTCGCGTCCTATACCCTCTACTACGACTGTAGTAGAGTAAGGAGCGAAATCGCGCAGATATTCGCTACGGACGACAGTACAACAGAAGAACTGGGGACCGCCGCCCGCACCCAGGGTACACCGCGTGGAGGTTTCTGGGATAGTACCCCAACCCTTACATCACTTGTGGATGTCGTAAAAGACGACTAAGAGCTTCATAGACCTGAGCCAAGCCTCCAGCTGATGCCGTCAGGTCAACAACAACATTCCCAAGGAGGGTTGACGTCAGGCAGGCGGCCGGTCATTAAACTATTGCCAGTAACTTTGCAATATGTACGATGGGAGCAGAGTACATATTGCGTCGACTCCAAGTAATTGGGATAAGAGCAGGAGAATGATGATGATGATATATATATATATATATATATATATATATATATGTATATGTATATAAAATATATATAAATTAAGCGTCACGTTGTTTGTCCGCGATGGACTCCTAAAGTACTTAACCGATTTTAATTAAATTTGCACAGACATATCAGAATTTAGGAAAAAAATTAAATTGATTACATGTCGAATTTTAAACTCAAATAACCATTAAAGGAACTTACACGAAAAACGTAACACACATTTTATTTAGAGCGTTCAATTTGCTTTAAAAATATGTATCGCTCATTCCGATATACTTATATTATATATATATATATATATATATATATATATATATATATATGTATATGTATATAAAATATATATAAATTAAGCGTCACGTTGTTTGTCCGCGATGGACTCCTAAAGTACTTAACCGATTTTAATTAAATTTGCACAGCACATGTAGTTTGATCCAACTTGAAAGATAGGATAACTTCCATCTCAATTTATACTCCCAATATTATTTTATTGCAAATTATTTGTCTATTATTTGAGAGTCACAATTATTTATTATCAACAAACGATTCTAACAGATGGTGGTATCTCTTGTATGTACTTTACATTCAATTGTCGAATATAATCATATAATTATTCCCGCTATGAACGTAACCGACTATAAAGAGAGATGCCATATCTATATTACTAAGCATCAGTTACAGATCATTTCCTTGTGGAAATTTGTTCAAGCTGACGGCGCTCGAACAGATATCATCATTGATTCTGTCGCCGGAGTATTATTTACCCAGGGTAGTTGAACCGCTAGTACGTAGATAGCTATTTCTGGCATACAATTTGCATTTATATGCCGATTCCAATATCAGATTTACATCAAAGGTGTTGTTATATTGCTCATCTATATTATTTCACTTTTGTAGAAATGTAAATATGATATTTGTGTTGACTGCTTAGTCAACGTACAACGCACTATTTCTTAACGTATCTTAAATTTGTAATTTTCCAGACCGTATATGATCCGCTGTTGAATGTTTTAGTTGGGGAAAAGTTAGCAAAATGTATGTGTTATATTGGGCTATTTTATTTTGATCAAACGATAAGACATATTTTTTTTTACTCTTGCAATGCTTTTAACCTGTAAGAAAGTTGGTATAGATTTTCTATTTCTTCTTGCGGATAGGCTGGTCCAGTCACAGCCCGCCCAAATCACCCGAAGCGTCACTAGGAATGGTGTACAACTCCATAACCGATCGTACACAATCTCTCTATCGCGGCGAGCTTTCGGCAAGTCGGTATGGGTTAGAGCAATAATTATTATAAATTTAGGTGTAAACTTAAATTCTCTTTGAGATATTTGAATTGTAATTATTACACGTTATCAAGAAAATCTTTCACAGGATATCTAAAGCTTGAAAATGATACAACTGAATATAGGCACAATTTAATAGTACAAAGCAACTTGGGATTCCAGGATACCTCTACGCATTTTACATTTTTTATAATGTATTTTATATGTATATAGTAACAAATTCACAGTAGAAGCCTCCGACAAGGTTAGTTGCGCAGATGCATACGCTTTTTAATTCAGTTGTACAAAAAAAAAGCGGTAACACCAATATATTTAATGATATATTCCCGATCTATCACGAGAGTGTTACATTTCTATTCATTCTTTTATAATAATTGTTTTAATTAATCACTGTTTTGTATAAATTTTTATCTTCTCTTCGTTGATATTGTAATTAAGATTATTCAAAAACTACATATCGAGATTTGGTAACAAGAAGTGCGTATTATTGGAATAAAGAAGTATAAAGTGAATATGTAAACCATTTGTATAGATTGGTAGCGCGTATATAATAAATAGCTTCATACTCTTTGTGCAAGTTGGGAACAATTTTTAACTTTTACTATAGCTAATCTATAAGGAATACATATAAGAATATCGGGTACCTTAGACTGGGCAAAAAAAAACGAACAATTTTTTTTATTAACGGTACTATGAAAATATTGTTCATGATGACAAAAGAAAATTATTCTGAAAACTTGAGCCCTTAATATTAATATTAAGAGGTGCATCATTATGATTATCGATTTTTGAACAGCTACTGAATTTTTCATACAAAATTCGGACATCATGAATTTTAAAAATTTTTTCATTTCACATCTTTGAAGGAAATTAAATTCCCTACAAAAAAGCTTTCTTAATAAATTAACGTAGAACGAGCCGTTCCCTTGTAATCAAGCCCTAAACATTGATATATTTTTTTAATCGGTTACGACTGGGCGTTGAGAGGGAGTCTCCCCCCCGGGCTGAGCGTTATTTGCTATGCTGACGACACGCTCGTCACAGCCCGGGGCAGGACACTCGAAGAGGCGGCGAGCCTGGCCACTCTCGGCACCGAGGAGATGGTCAGGACTCGACGGCGAAAGCTGTCGGGGCGTCGACGAGAGAGGAACCCGAGAGGGTATATCGCCGGGCGGGCCACCGAAGACAAAGATCGGGTACCGGTGGTCCACTCGCACGGCGAAGAGAGGTGTTTGCAGGGTGGGTCCATGGGGTTGCGCGCCGCCTCTTCCGTCGCCCCGCGCCGATTTGCCGGGGCGCGACGACATCCATGGTGCCACCTTGCGAAAAAAAAAAAAAGGGAATTTAATTTCCTTCAAAGATATGAAATGGATTTTTTTTTTAAATTAATGATGTCCAAATTTTGTGTGCAATATTCAGTAGCTGTTCAAAAATCGATAATCATAATGATGCACCTCTTAATATTAATATTAAGGGCTCAAGTTTTCAGAATAATTTTCTTTTGTCATCGTGAACAATATTTTCACAGTACCGTTAATAAAAAAAATTGTTCGTTTTTTTTGGCCCAGTCTAGGATACATAGATATTATTCTGATAGTTATTCTTTTATATAATTGAAAGTAAAACACACATACAATAAATATATACCAATATTTATGTTCTGCAATAAGTTATATTTAAACTACTAGTTATAGTAAATAACTAAATTATGATGGTCTAAATCCGTAAATCAATCAGTTGTGTTCACAAAGTTTTTAGATTTAAAAACTGTAATCAGACGAAAAGTGTTATTATAATTTACCACTAGAAAGTTTATGGTATTCGAAACTTTGAGTCAGTTGACATCAAAAGGCCCATATACAATGAGATCATGTTTTCTATTATAGTTATCATTGTGAGGATTTTGCTTGTCTTTAGTGATAGACGAGCAAGCTTCCTATCTGATGGTAAGAGGTAACTGCCGCTTATAGACCTCTGTAATATCTATTAGGGAGAGATTGCTGCCTACCGTAAAATGAGTTTTGCACGCCTCATAAGCGAAGCGTTGAGGTCTTGCTCTACTCTCGACTTATGAAAATCAAGCACTTTTCAAACCTAAAAATGATTGTATTTTTCTCACATTGCACTTATAGAATAATATTATTATACATATGTCAAGAAAAAACATTCGTCTAAACGTATTTGATATTTTTAAAAAGCAATTATTTTGTTTAAAGTAAGAAAAAAGTTGATTAAAAAAAATTTTCAAGGCCGTCCGGATGTTACCGTAAAGTATCTGGCATTATGTCGACCGTAAAAATGAATGTATCGAAGTTTTTCATTTATTAAAAGCTTCATAATCGCAACGCGCTGTTTCCTTTCGAAAATGGCTTGGTAATTCTTTGTCGTTTAATTGCAATTAATAAAAAACTAAACTGCTTAGTCATTAGTGTATGTATACTTTATGAAAATTGGGTTCGTTATATTTTTTGTTCATCCATTCGGACAAGCAAAGGAAATAAATCCCATTCAGCCTATACAGCTATGTTTAGCTCTACGTCGAGAATGGCACAAGATATCTAAAGTATTTTTTTTTCTTTCATTACGAGTATGTGCAAGCTTTTATTTAGTTTCACCTGTCCCGTTGTCTATAATCAAATCTTACAAGTTAAATTTGTTCCCCTTTCCGGTTTCCGATTGAGCTGAAATTTTGCATGCATGTATAAATTAGATGACAATGCAATATTATTGTGACATAGAGCTGACCTGATGATGGACCTGGAAGCTGGCCATAGGAACTCCGTAATTAAACGACGCAACCCGATCGAAATTATGCTTATTTGATTCGTCTTGATGAGTACTTTGAGACTATATGATGACCAGGGTCTGACGATGGACCTGAAATCTGGCCATAAGAACTCAGTAATTAAACAGCGCAACCCCATCGAGTTTGGGCTCGCTTGATTCGTCTTGACGAGTACTTTGATACTATATGGTAACTAGGATCTGATAATAGTCCTGCAAGCTGGCCATAGGAACTCCGTAATTAAGTGACGCAACCCCATCGAGTTTGGGCTCGTTTGATTCGTCTTGACGAGTACTTTGATACTACATGGAAACTAGGGTCTGATCATGGACCTGGAAGCTGTCCATAGGCACTCCGTAATTAAGCGACGCAACCCCATCGAGTTTGGGCTCGTTTGATTCGGTCTTGACGAGTAATTTGAGACTATATGGTAACCAGGGTCTGACGATGGACCTGGTACCTGGCCATAAGAACTCCGTAATTAAACAACGCAACCCCATCGAGTTTGGGCTCGCTTGTTTAGTTTTGAGGAGTATTTTGATACTATATGGTAACTAGGTTCTGATGATGAACCTGGAAGCTGGCCATAGGAACTCCGTAGTTAAAAGATGCAACCCCACCGAGTTTGGGCTCGTTTGATTCGTCTTGACGAGTACTTTGAGACTATATGGTAACCAGGGTCTGACGATGGACCTGAAACCTGGCCATAAGAACTCCGTAATTATATATCCATATCGCTAACGTTGCGCCTCAGAGTACCAGGGCCAACCCTGTTATACTGAAGCCCTTATCCCTCCACACAATGGACCTCTGGGGTGATGAACCCTTTTTGTCCTATATTTGTGGGAACAACACGAATAATAGAAATACTAAAAAGTTAAAAATAAAATTAAAGAAAAATATTTTTTTAAAAACAAGCTTTTATTATTTGCTAATATAATAAACTAAAAAGTTAAAAATAAATTAACTCTAATCAGACATATAACACTTTATAAGTTCATTGTAACCTTTAACGATATTTTTATTAATCTTCAACAACAAAATAATTCCATATCGTACATAACTATATATTTTTAACACTAAAACTTTACACCATAATTATTAAATCTGCCCGTTTTTATCACAGCCCCAATTTTATAAATAAAAGTGTGTTGCATTTTTTAGCAAATAATAAACAGCTTGCTTTTAAAAAAGGATTTTTCTTTAATTTTATTTTCATTTCTGGCATTGACTAATAGTAAATGATAAATAATATAAAAATTATGAGGCGTGCACTTTTGGATTTTCCAAATTATTTGACCTTTCTCTTAATATAATTCCATTAAAATTAATTCTGATATTTTAAAAAAAATTAAAAAGTCATTTTGTCTATAAATTATTTTAGGATAAGTAGCTAAGTACTCTTATAATATTTTCAGAAACACAAGTAAAATTGCTATTGAAATAAAAATATTTCAATGAAAAATACTTGATAAACTTGAACGACATAAAAATGTCGAATTACAATCCATATTTGGCTCAAGCAAATATGATTATATTTCTGAGTTTCACAAAGAGCTCAAGCGGCTTCCTATCCATTGTTGTCACAATACTCATGCCGCGTAATATTAATAAACAATGTTCCATTGAAGCCTCTAATGTTTTATATGATACTTATACTTTTTTAATTTTGGTCAGTTAGGATAAAGTAAGATGGGTGTTAGTCGATGATATTTTTTTTACGGTAGGTTGAAAACGTTGTAATACATTTCTCCAACTCTTTCGTAGTTATTGTGTAAGTAATGTAATGTAATATAAGAAAAAGACAATCTAAGTAAATATAATGTAATAAAAAAGGAATGTTATGTAAGAAAAGTTAATTTCTAAATAATGTCCTATTTCAACTCGTTTGACTAGCATGTATAGGACGATTTTAACTAGTGTATCGCTCAAAAGAAATGTATGTACGTTTATAGCGCAAGAAGAAAAGAGTTAGTATTCATCGAATTATATGTACCTATATTCTTTGAATAAAGTAATACATTAGGTATTAAACCTAATTGTTATGGTATAAATAGGTATAAGTAAACAAATACCACCGATACGAAAGAATCAGATCCTGGTTATGAGGCTGTATGCCACCCTTCGAATGCACCGGACACAGAATTAGGATGAGTGTGTCCAGACCATAGCTTCTCGGCGCCGGCTCCTGCTAAGGCCACGCTGCAATCGGTGCCCGCACCTGCTTCGCTGGTACCGGCTAGCGCGCCCACGACTGCGCCTGCTGCGCTCAGTGCTGCTGTCATGTTCGAACAGGGCTGGCAGGTGGCTGAGCGGAGCAGGAAAAATCCCGGCCAAAGACGGAGGGCGGCGGTCAAAAGCGCCGCTGAGGCCACCGCTCCCCAGGCAGGAGCCGGAAAGAGGGGGAAGAGGTCGCGCAGGAAACTCCGGTCGCCAAAGTCAGCAGCATTGGTTATCACTGTGCTGCCTGAGGCGGCTGAGAAGGGCCTCAACTATGAGGCCGTCTTACGTCGCGCCCGGCGGGAGCTAGACGTCTGCGATATCGGGGGCGTCGAAGCTAGGACCCGCAAGCCCGGACAGGGGCTCGATCCTCGAGTTCCCTGGGGCCGTGGGTGCCAAGGCGGCCGATAGCGTGGCCACGAAAACCGGATGCGCCTCGGACACTGTCCGGATTGGCGTCATTCGCCCTGGACGGGGCGGTGTCAGTGCTGCTTGGTATCCGGTAGAGTCGGTCAAGAAATTGGCTGACTCAGGCAGGATCCTCGTAGGCTGGAGCTCGGCGCGGGTAATCCTGCTGGAGTCCCGGCCTGCGAGGTGTTTCAGGTGCATGGCGGTCGGGCATACCCGGCCAACGTGCACCAACTGCTTTGACTGCAGTGGACTATGTTTCCGCTGCGGTTAAACCGGGCACATGGCGGCATCGTGTGCTGCCGCACCCCACTGTCCCGCGTGTGTGGCGGGCAATAAGCCCGCGAAACATCGCATGGGGGGTGGAGAGTGCAGACCCCCGGCTTCGGCTCCTCAACCACTCCGCCGGTGCGCAGGAATTCTGCAAGCTATCGCGGAGTGGTTGATAGGTGTAGCCGTAGCCGCGGAGCCGTATTGCGTACCCGACCGATCTAATTGGTTAGGTAGCAGTGACGGCTCTATGGCAATCGTCGCCTCTACGTTGTGGCATTCCCCATCCCTGTCTCTAAAGGACAGGGGTAATGGATACGTCGCGGCGGCCTGGGGAGAGGTAATGCTCTACGGCGTGTACTTCTCCCCTAACAGGAGTGTGGCAGATTTCGGGGCCTCCCTCACCAACTTGGAGGCCTCCATACGACGACTGGCACCGCGCCAAGTTTTCGTAATGAGAAACTTCAGCGCCAAGTCTATGGCGTGGGGGTCCCCCAGGACGAACGATCGCGGGTGGGCGATTAAAGAGTGGGCGGCGTCACTGGGCCTCTGTTTGCTGAACAGGGGGTCAGTGCATACGTGCGTGCGGCAGCGGGGTGGGTTGATGGTGGACTTGTCATTCGCTAGCCCCAATGTCGCACCACGTGTGAGGAGCTGGTACGTTCAGGAGGAGGTTGAGACCCTATCCGACCATAGGTACATTCGGATAGAGGTCTCCCGGACCCTCCGGCAGCCCAGCAGGGGTCACACGGCAGACGGAGCGCCCGGTTTTCCGTGGTGGGCTGTGGGTCGACTTGATCGGGACCTACTGGTGGAGGCAGCCATCGTGCATTCGTGGCTGCCGTCACCGCCCTCGGTGGACGGGGTGGACACCGAGGCTGGCCGCATTCGCTGTGCGTTAACACAGATTCGCGATGCGGCCATGCCCCGTATACGGTGTCTTACCCCGAAGAGGGCGGTTTCCTGGTGGTCCCGGGAGTTGGCGGAGCTCCGAGCTGCGTACATACATGCTCGGAGATCTTATACCCGCAGTCGGCGGCGTCACCGCGACGCTGAGCGGGATGGCCAGCTGTACGAGGCTTACCGCAGTGTGCGGTCTGCCTTCAGGCCAAGGACGTCAGTCAGCAGGAGATGCTGGACAGTCTCGAGCGTGACCCCTGGGGTCGCCCCTATCGTGCGGCGCTGAGTAAGCTCCGCGCCCCACCTCACCGAGACCCTACAGCCCAGCCTCCTCACCAGAGTTGTCGAGGACCTATTCCCACGGCGGACAGAACACACGCCCCCGGTCATGGCACTGCCCGATAGTGACCGGGAGGCCGACTACGAAAGTGTTCCGCCCGTCACGGAGACGGAAATGGGGGCGGCGGTGGTGCGAATGCGTGCCAAGACCACCGCTCCTGGGCCAGACGGGGTACCCGACCGGGTGCCGGCTCTGGTCCTCGAGCACCTGAGTCGACGCCTCAGGGGACTGTACAACGCGTGTTTAGCGTCTGGGCAGCTCCCTGGGTGTTGGAAGGAGGGAAGGCTGGTGCTCCTGCCGAAGCTGGGACGGTCTCCGGACTCGGCCTCGGCCTATAGGCCGATAGTGCTGCTGGATGATACGGGTAAGCTGTTGGAGAGGATCCTGACTGCCCGTATCGGCCCGCACCTTAGCGAGGTTGGCCCCGATCTGTCGGACGCCCAATTCGGTTTCCGAAAGGGGCGTTCGACTATCGCGGCCTTGCTGCGCCTGAGGGCCATAGTCGCAGAGGCTGTCACCGGCGGTGGGGTGCTGTTGGCGGTGTCTCTAGACATCGCCAACGCATTCAATAGTCTGCCATTCCGCTGCATCAGGGAGGCACTCCGGTATCACGGGGTGCCTGTATACCTGAGGCGGCTGGTGGCAGACTATTTGTAGGGCCGCAGCGTTCTCTATAAGAACCGAGTAGGGGACGTTGTGCGAACGCTCATGTCGTGCGGTGTTCCGCAGGGGTCGGTCTTGGCGCTGACTTTGTGGAGCATCGGCTACGACTGGGCGTTGAGAGGAAGACTTCCGCCCGGGCTGAGCGTAATCTGTTACGCCGACGATACATTCGTCACAGCCCAGGGTGGGACGATGGAGGAGGCGGCATGCCTGGCAACTCTTGGCACCGAGGAGATTGTCAGGCGGATCGAGGGGCTGGGGCTAAGGGTGGTCCTGGATAAGACGGAGGCCTTATTATTTCATGGCCTCCGCACCAGTCCACCCACCGACGCCTCGATCATCACCAATTCGGTTCCCATCAGCATCCGGGCCCATATGAAGTACTTGGGCCTGGTGCTCGACGGGCGATGGTGGTTCCGGGAGCATTTCCGTCGGCTTGCTCCACGGCTTGTCGGCGCGGCGTCCGCCCTATCCTGGCTTACGCCGAATGTGGGTGGTGGGTGGTGTGGGTGTGCCGACTGCTGAACGCGGGGTTGGTCCGGTCGATGGCACTGTACGGCGCACCCGTGTGGGCGGGGTCCCTGACCGTCCGACGTAGGGCTCTCCTGTGGCGACCACAGAGGGCCATGGCGGTCAGGGCCATACGCGGATACCGCACGGTGGCGACGGAGGCAGCATGCCTGTTGGCCGGAACACCCCCGTGGGACTTGGAGGCGGAGATGCTCGCCGGACTGTACCGGTGGGTGTCGACGACGCGGGCAGGGGGCGGCACCGTCTCGCTCAGTGAGATGGCTGCCTGGCGGAGGTTATAAAGAGTAACTTAACCATTAGGTTATTTAAAAGCAGAATAAGTGTGCCATGTAAAAAAGTAAAACCCTTGAAAGTGTGCAAAATTGCTTCAGTAGCTTATTTGCTAGCTGCTATTCAGTAGTTCAGTTGTTTATAGCTTTTCAGTAGTTTAGAACCAATAGTAGAAAATAGTTTCTATTCTTTTGCTTTATTGAACTATTGGCTCGGTGGTATGGGAAATAAGTGGGATATAAATACATATGGCATATAACTGAACTATGATATGAGCGACTTCGAGGGCAAAGCGCTAAAATAACACGGGGCTGAATAAAATTAGATTACATCGCAATAGAATATAAACCATGCTTTGCTTGCTATTGTGATTTTTTTTCTGTGCTCTATGGTTTAAAAGAATGATGTACATGTATCAAAATAGATTGTTGTCCGTAAATACAAAAATAATGGAAAAACGTGTATAATCTCTAACTGAAAACAACTTTTAGAGCTTCAGTAAAATGAAGTTTAATAACTATTAACTTTTTACAAATTCTTATTCACGGCAGTAGTAGGTATATTTTATTAAACTAAAATATGAGAAATTTACAATTATCTATGCCCCTTTCAAGGATAAGTGTGTATTTGTATCACAAACTTTGTTAATGAAAGGCCTCTCGTACGTATGTGGGAATTGCGTGGAAACCGATCAGTTGTTAGTTTAGGGCGCGGGCGTGATTTAATACACTGTAGATCCCAAGAAAGACGATACGAGTAATTTATTAGCTTAAGTAATGTTATTTTCTGCTTTTACACGTTTTTTAATGCGAATACATGCTACATAGAAATCACTCATAGAATTTTACTACGAGACGAAATGTAATAATGTTATTAGGCGTAGAATTATATTTATTTGCGCGGAGATAAGCAGAAGTGCATAAAACGCATATTTTAACCCGTAATTTCACGTAATAAGGGGCTAGGTTATTACCATTAAATGAGGCAGTTTCTATTTTCAAACGTTTTCTGCTTTTATGCCCTTTCATCATCTTACTCTCTCTCTCTCTCTCTTTCTCATGCTTTTTAATCTTACTCTTCGCCTAGTATATGCGAATCCAGGTCGGACTGAGGATTAAGCTACGGCCAGGTTGTTGACGAGGGTAAATTACCTTAAAGAGCCCGGTGGGCCACCAAAGTGGAGGCAGACTGTCAAACCATAGCTTATCAAAAAATAAAATACGAACTCTGTAGCTGTGCTGTAGTCCCGTGCACTGGATTCGTCTAGCGTCAAGTGAGGCAGTCAGGACTAAGAGTACAAAACGTTCAAAAACTTGATTCCCATATGTACTTCGAACGAATAAGAGATTAACAGAAAAATACTATTACTTAATACTATTAATATTACAATAGAAGAAAACGTTAGACCAAAGCCACAACGATATAATCTTTGAAACTGAGTGAGAATTTTCAAAGTTATCAAGTTTGCTATTATTGCATTGTTAGCATGAAAGTGCCATAAAGCATCTTATTATCTTTCGATTAGTAGTAAAGTACGAAAAGCAAATCTATCCACACTTCTTATCGTTGCAAAAAGCAATAATATATATTTCCAGATTTCTTTAAAATATTTCTTAAAATCAGAATAATTGAGAGGCAACCTTAACTAGTTTTAATACTATAACTTATTATTTGCTACATAGCATTAAACAACATTAAAGAACTTCCGTGTGGTGACGGAGTCAGAATACAATTCTCTCGAAAACTTGAAGGAAACTCGAAACAAAACCTTATACCAACACGTCTGACCAGCGTGGTATAGTAGGTTAATTACCTTCCCATTATGAAGGAGGCTCGAGCCCCTAACAATGGAACATATATAAGCTGAGATGATGATGATTAAATAGCAACTAAGATAAATACTTACCTTTCTTATGTACTGATTTTATTACGTAATACTAAATATCAAATTTTATATAAAAAAAAAATATTTTTCATGGCGTCTCCCTCGACCGAATCATTGTTAAAGATAATTTTCAGCTAGTAGGTAAAATAAATATAATATTTAACGCTTTAACGGACTCTATAAATCAATTCCCCGATGTCGAGGCTTATCTAAATTACTTTCCTATACTCCTGAGTATTTCGCAATGTCTCGTAAACAATTTATGATCTTATTATTAGCACATATTGTGATATTAATTATAATATATTAAATAGTATACGATTTTGAAAAATGTATATTTATGAGGACTCTTCGTAAATATACATTTAATGTCTAATGTTATATATATAGTTGGATTTAAAGTTGTAAGTATTTAATACATCAATACTAGCTATATGTTTTTGTTGTAGCATTTAGATATCCAGGTAATCCATATCGGCGATCGCTACACTCTGTGATGGTGGGTTGAGTGAGGAAAAGTATAACAAATCGTAATACTTGGTTATTAAGTATATGCGAGTAGTAGCAAATAATATAAAAATAACTGATAGGAGTTTTGTTATTTAAGAAAAAAAAACGTTCAGGCTGTCTGTTTTGCCAACGAGTTTTTAAATTATTGAAATTCAGCATTTGACACACTAGGTTGTTTTTAAAAACTTATTTGCGAGTGAAAAATGATTGCTAGACGTGGAGTTAAACTCACATCTATTGAAAATCAGTTCCAACTGTCGAACACGTTTTTATCTACATTAGAAAAAAGAAAATTAATTTAAAGCAAAATTAATGCGGTCGAAATGCGATCTCTACGGAAAATCTGTGGAGCTAGGCTAAACGACCGCATTCGCAACGACGACGTAAGAGAGCGAGTATGTATGAAAGAGAGTATTGGTGTAAAGATGCGAAAGGGAATGCTCCGATGGTTCGGACATGTGGAAAGAATGCCGAACGAACGTCTGGTTAAGAAGATATACAATACGAAAGTGGAAGGATATAGGTACCGGGGGAGACCGAGACTCACCTACCTAGACCAGATTGGTCACGTGCTGAAAGAAGGTGGGGTCAAGAGTCTCCGAAACCGGCGAGCGTGTATGAAGAGAATTATAAATGTTGAAGAAGCGAGTGAAGTATGCAAGGATAGAGTTCTCTGGCACTCTGTTCTCTCTGCCTACCCTGCACGGGATATGGCGTGATGATATGTATGTAGAAAATTCCGTCGGTATTGCCGATATTATATTTCATTTGGCTTTATAGTTTGCTATAACGTCACGATCATTAATAAAAAAGAACGGTCATGGTAGATATTCTTCCATATGCTTTTCAATATCTAATAAACACAGGCCTTCTAATGATGGTATAATCTCGATATCGCTACGCTTAGACGAGGTATTTGGCGATCGCAGTTAGTATTACAGAGGAATGCTACTCTGCATTATGCTGGTCATTCCTTAGCTGGTTGTTATGATTTCCACGGTAAATAAAGGGATATTCATATATAATATTGATAATCATATCATAATATTGTTGTTAAGCAGAATCATATATATTAAATAAAATAAAAGTTAATAATTAGAATTAACCCACTGAGTCTTCATTCTAGATTTGCCTCAAATCCCGTGCTAGAATATCAAACTTGTAATATTTAATTTAATTAATAAATTTTCATAATATAAAAATTACTATAAATTTAATGTCTTAATAATTGATAAAAAGCGATACAATTTTTTATATAAAATCATTTTATTTTTCAATCAATCAATCAATTTAATAAAATCAATTAATGCCGTAGATAAAAACCTCTATAAAAACGAAAAATTTATTGAACGCGAAATATCTTAGTCCTCTCGTAACCATAAACGCTATAAAGAGTTCGAAACGTCGAAAGAATAAAATTAAAAACAAAGGCGATAAAATTCGTAAAAATAATCATGAAAAATCATTAGGGATATTAAAGAAAGTTAAACAAACTCTGCGAAAGAATAGCGATATATACACCTTCGAAGTTAATCTGCGCCACTAATAATAGTAAATAAGAGTATATTTATTACTTTTACCTTTCATATTTGCGTGAAACATTAAGAATATAGTTGGCTTAGCTTTTTTATTAGCCTAAATATATAATACTAGACAAAACAAATTTTTGCAGAGACTGATAATGGAAACGAGAACAAAAATTAGACTTTTCTTATTAATTTATATTGTGTTGAGAATACAATGTTTCACCACCCCCAATGGTGGTGCTTGATAACATTGCAGTTCCCATGCTTAAACTTTATTAATTTTAAAAGTATTTTTTATCTCTTTTCCTATTTTTTTGAGAACAAAAATTAGACTTTTCTTATTAATTTATATTGTGTTGAGAATACAATGTTTCACCACCCCCAATGGTGGTACTTAATAACATTGCAGTTTCCATGCTTAAACTTTATTAATTTTAAAAGTATTTTTTATCTCTTTTCCTATTTTTTTTCAGTCGATATATTGCACGAACCCTTACTAGATAAGGGAGTTAGTTAACTGCACTCTAAACAGAAGATTGGCATAAGATTTAATTTCAAGTTTTCCTTCGCTTACGGTTATGTTATCTACTTATGTAAACATTTTACGAAATTGATATAATTTCGTATAACATGATAGTGTTTTCATTGCTAATTGAAACACGTTTTGATAAGCGAAACGGTGAACTTGTGAGATCTTCGTCTACAAATTTGACTGAATAGCTTTGCTTATGTAGTTGAGATATAATTAATTGAATTAGACGATACATTACCGAAAACCATTATTATTTTGAAAAGCAGGAAAAAGCCAGCTATATTCCCGCGGGTAATCAATACATCGTATGTATCAACAAAGGCAGAAATGTGGATATAAGATCGAGTTGGAATAGGATATAAAGATACCTCTTATTCCTATGTGATGAGTCTCCAGAATTATACTTGCATTTTCGGTAGAACTTCGAGAATTGATTCAACACGTGCTTCGTCTCTGAAAGAGGCTTCTTTAGAAGAATTAATTAATAGCTTTTAGTGCAACAGTAGGCGAGAGAAATGGCGGTCAACCCACATATACGAGTATCGTGCATAATATTAAGCAACTTCATCACATATATCTACAGTTATTAAAACCTTTACTTAACTATGGATTACGATTAAACATATCACTCTTTCGTTTATCTTGATAAACGAATGTATCAATAACTATATTATGTAGAATGATATTTGATATTATTCTACATAATACTACCAGTAACAATGTCCCCAACAACAAATTTGACGTTGTGCAGCCGAGGTCATCCCGTCGTGCAAGATTTTACCTTTGATCTTAATCAAAAATTCTATTCATGCTGTGAAACATAGGGATGGAAGGAAAGTGACCTAATCATAAAATATTAAAATGTTTCAGCCAATTTACTTTTGCTTCAATTTAAATCCCTTTGCTTCCGTCATATTTCATTTATAAAGTCTTTTGTTATTATAAAGATACTTAATGTTTTCGAATTTTACTTAGAATCTATTCTGCTATTCTTTCTCTCTCTCTTTCTATATATATATATATATATATATATATATATATATATATATATATATATACTAGCTTTTGCCCGCGACTTCGTCCACGCAGAAGTCATCTCTGACAGAGTTAAATAGAAAAAGCAATGCAAGGTGTTGAAGGTTTGTCGCTAGGACGATAATCAACAGCGTCAGAAACTGGTATGCGGTCGCCGCCTTCTGCGAGTTAGTTGTCTAACGGAATTAGGCAATAGGGTGGGTTCGAGAGAAAATACTCTAGGTTGACACGCTCTATCGTCGGTGCTTTGGGCGGCGCAAGCGTAAGTATCTGTATTAAGGTTCACTGCATGAGGGCTTCGACTCGAGATGATACCTGGTTGCGGTGGCCCGCCCGCACAACGTAGATGTATGTATACGGCGCGCATGTGTCTATATACCATAGCCGGTCACTAAAGAAAAAGGTGGTTCAAAAATCTATTCATTCTACAAATTATATTACCATTAATATACTATTTACGGTATGACCATGAGAAAAAAATATAATTATCGCCACCATTTATTTTACTGTTTTGTTTTACCAGCACAGTTGCGACCTCGTTAGATATGATTTATTATTTGAGTTATAGAGTGAACATTTTTGAAGCTAAACTTAACCTGTATCTTAAACCATTGGGCAAGAACCTATTGCCGCCCACTATGTGTATCGTGTGAGCTCTCACGTCGGCACTGGTCGCCACAAAGG
Organism: Lymantria monacha; assembly: GCA_905163515.2. NCBI lineage: Eukaryota > Metazoa > Arthropoda > Insecta > Lepidoptera > Erebidae > Lymantria > Lymantria monacha. Next base: position 25,870,806 of record LR991082.1, read on the forward strand.
CACTGGTGCGGGGTTGATGGAGAGGGGATAGAAACACGTGTTTATTTATTTTTACCGAAGAATATTTGTACGTAATTTGAAAAGAATCGATAAGCAAAATTTCTCCCCATACACACTTTACTGCTTCGTTACACCCCCTTAGGGGCGGAATTAATGATATCCTTTCATATTGAATCTCTATGTCATAAATAAAAACGTGCTTCAAAATTTAATTTTTCTAGCTTTAATAGTTTCGGCTTGGCGGTAATGAGTCGATCAACCCGTTCCACAGGCCTAATTTACACAACCAGAGTGTGAAAATTGACAAATGCTGGATATTACCCTAGAATATTTGATTCGACTCATAATTTGAAAAGAATCAATAAAGATTTTTTCTCCACATAGAAACTTTGCCACTCTGTTCCACCCGCTTAGGGGTATAATTTCGTAAAATCCTTTCTTAGTAAATCTCTACGTCATATAAAGAAACCACTGTCAACATTTCAAGTTGCCAGCTTCAATAATATCGGCTTGGCGCTAATGATATAATGAGTCGTCCAACCCGCTTTGCAGGCCTAATTTGCACCCCCAGAGGGTGAAAATCAACAAATGTTGAAACACGTGTTTATTTATTTTTACTGGAGGATATTTGTACGTAATTTGAAAAGAATCGGTAAAGATTTTTTTCTCCGAACATTTTTTAAATTGACATACCTTTTTTATTTATAAGCCAATTGACATAAAATAAAGCCTAAATGTTAAGTGAAGCTTACCACAATATATTAGTGAAAACCGCGTCTAAATCGGATAAGCCGTTTCTGAGATTAGCGTGCACAAACACACAGACAAACAGATAAACAGACAAACAGATAAACAGAAAAAAAATTTAAAAATCATTGTTTTGGGTTCTATTAGTGTTGATAAAGGTCCCAGTAATATTTTTTCTCATATATCTTCCATGTACAGACAGCGATCCGTTACATTTTTATTATATGTATAGATATATATATATATATATATATATATATATATATATATATATATATATATATATATACATATACATATATATATATATATATATATTAATGGGACTAATCCCACCACTGAAATTCCTATAAGCCAGGATCCACAATGGTCCCCGTATAAGACACCGAGGTTTGACCCTCGGGAACTCCGGAAACGTTTTTAATTGTCTTGGGACCCGCAATAAATTTAATTAGAAAAAAAAAACAAGAGTTGAAAAAAATCCTATGCAAAGCGGGAGACATGAAGCAAAAATTGGCTAATAAGTCAATAGATGTCACTTATAAAATTATGTGTAATAATGTAATAACCTTACATCAGCCAGCTATTTAACCACATGTTAAACTCGACGTAGGACGAAATACCTACTAACTTTATTTGCTGAACGGTCCCGATAAGGTTTAATCATTTTTATTAATACCACAACAATTAAAGAAGTTTTACTTCTATCGTACATATAGTTTATAGATATACATATATAAAGAAGAGAATTGTTCGCTTCATTAGTTTTAGCAGCATCCTATAACACAGACGTGCAAAAATGAGGTGATGTCATTTTCTAGCTTAACATAGATATGTAATTATTCCTAACACGCGTCGTTAAGAATTTATTTTTAACATTGGGGCTGCGTTGGCTTAGCAAATATCCATCATGACTATGGAAAGAAGATTTGGCGTAATTTGTTCTGAAATTGTTTCTGCAATATATACTAAAAGCTTAGTGAAAGTGCAGCGTGATACATCTTGTGAGAAAACATTCGTGCCCGCAGTTTCACGAGATTAAATGGGGTCTGTTTGAAATTAAGTGCCGGTGATATATAAGTACATAGTGAGGTATGTACACAGGCTATGTGTAATATTGTCTAACTTTAACGTTATACGTAATACGAATTTCTTAATATAAGACTTGAAATATTAAATATTTGTGTATATAAGATTGGAGCTGCTGGAGATTAGCGAATTCAAACATTATTATTTTGTTGGCATTATTCAGACGAGATGTTTTAGATACTTCAAATTAAAAAAAATATCCTGTTTCAAAGGTTAAATGTAAAACATTATAGTTACACTTACGTCCTTATTTTCGATGAAGAAGAACTAAAAAACTAAAAAGTGATTAATTCTTCTTTATTGAAGATGAGGGCTCCCTAGCAAAAGCCCAAATGGTAATAGAAATGTTGCGTACGGCGAGTATCGAGGTTGCGTACGGCGAGTATGGAGTTGCATGCCGACTTTTCCTCCGCCCCGGGCGGTATGGGTTAAGTGTGACCTCGCTTGTGTGAGCTTGCTCCCAAAAACAAAGAGTATTAGTTCTAAGCAATTATAGATACGAAAAGAAAAATCATGTATCCTTATGCAGAACCAACATTTTTTCTTAATATAACACGTGGCAATGTAATTACATCATACAGCCTCATTAAAATTTCAACACAATACTCCTACTTAATATTACATAACAAGTCTAGGTACATAATGTATCATGTATTTAAATTATATAACTATTAGTATATAAGAAGTTTTATATTTTTAGTTACTGACATAATATTTCTTCTCTGATATTCATATCTTACAAGCAGAAAATAACGATGAAAATACATTACATATTATTCTTTTTTATAAGAACAGTATTTTTAAGGTTTCTTACTCATATGACAGAAACAGAATCCATTAAATCTCAATATGTCTATCGGAATGTCATAGCCATGTTACTTAGAACAGGACAACATTTTGAGGTAATGTGTTTTAATAAGTATTGGATGAAAATAAATTGTAGAAACTACATGTACAATATGCGTGTTTACGTATTGAAAAAAATATGAATAAGTTTTCAAAACACTTTTTACATAAAAACGTAAATAATGCGTAGACGTCTTAAAATATGCATAGACACGTTGTTATGTAGACACTTATTTTTTTTTTTTTTTTTTTTTGCGCTGTGGAAAATGCGTTTTCACATCCCCTTTACTTGTTACAGCAAAGGGGTTTGTAGGACTCACTGACACAGTATGGTTTTACTGCATCAGAATACCTACTAAAAACCACAGCGGCCCCGCGTCCCTGCCGGTTGTGGAACGCCAAAGGTTCGCCTTTTGGGCATACGACTCTGACATTCCGGCGGTTAGCTGACTAGCGCCCTAGGTCTAGGTCAATCATGACTGAGGGAAGAGGAGCGCGTAGCGTCTTCTCAGTCACCCCATCCGTCGTCTACGCAGCGGGTCAGCATAGGCACATGCCTCACGGGCCCGCCCCGCCGCTTTCTTCTGCGCTATAACCTCCTCGCAAAAGGTCGTGACCGGCTTCTACATATAAGTTCACTAAAAACACTCTAATATCGCGATTCAGCTTTGCTAACTTCGCTGGAAAACTCTAATATCGTGATTCAGTTGTACTATTAGTATAAAAAATAAATATTAATACTTGGTATAACTCTAGTTTCGCTAGATGGACGACGACTCGGAAGGAGAGACGGATGCACTATCGACTGTCGAATGTGACACAGGCGAAACGGACGACACCCCCACAGGAAGGAAACGCCAATACATGAGGAACTGCCACTCTGGGTGGAAGGATTTGGGCTCGGATACTGAGGTAGAACCCAAATCTAAGGTGAATACCTCACGCCGGGGTAAAGCGATACCAAGAGGCCATAATGCAGGGCTCACACGTGCCAAGGTGGACCTCAGAGCCAGAGATGCAGAAGCCAAAGAAGAAGAGTATGAGCGTGCGCTCAGGAGCCGTGCGTTTCGCAAAGAAGCCCCTGTGAGAACATTGGACTCAGCGGAAACCTCGGCTTCGGAGTACCCCGCCCTGGACTATCTCTCTACCATTGGGCCGGAGGAGATGCGCGCCCGTGGGGGTCACAACGCGGCAATAATCTTAGAGGTTACAAAAAAGTCTGGGCACCTTCAGGGTCCTTTTATTAAGAAACTCAGGGATTCAGCAGCAGAGATGCAAGGCATCATTGAAACCTTGTGTTCTAAATCGGAGGCGGAGGATACCCGCCGATTGAGAGCAGAGAATGGCAGGCAGCGCCAGGAAATAGAAGCCCTCAAAGCAGAACTCAAGTCTTACCGCCGAGAATTTGCCGAAATGAGGGCCGCTGCCTCTTCGTCTTCAATGGGAGTGGAAACAATAGAGGAGTTGAAATCCTCTATCGTGCGATCTGTTGGGGAGATGATAAATGCCCGGCTTGCTGGATTAGAGGATCGCCTTCTTCCTGCCAAGGTGAACCGTCCGCCATTAGCTGCGGACAGGAAGAAGGTGGCTGCGTAAGCTGGCCAAGCTAACCAACCGATGTGCCCAAAAAAAGAACGGAAGACACTGCATGTGTAGTTACCTCAACTCCGGAAGAGACATCGGTGGTCAGAAGCACACCTACAGTGGAACCACCGGAAAAGAGTTGGACCACAGTAGTCAAGAGGGGAAAAAAGAAAGGAAATAAATCCAGCCTCCCTAACGGCGAGCCCGCTAACTCAACAGTGACTGCCGCTAAGCCAAGTAACAAGATGAGTAAGATTAAAACTGCACTCAGTGCTCCTAAAACAGCTGCAGTAATTCTAACTCTGCGGCCAGAAGCAGAAGAAAAAGGGTTTACCTATGCCCAAGCACTTGAACGCGCAGAGACGTCCGTTGACCTAGCAGCAATAGGCATTAAAGATGGTTTGAAGGTGCGCCGTGCCGTCACTGGGGCTAGGGTGCTCCAACTGTCTAAGACGCAATCAACGGAACAAGCTGACATTCTTGCGGCACAGCTCCGTACAGCACTGGAGGGATTGGCCAGTGTCATCCGCCCAGTTAGCTGTGCAGACATTCGGGTAACAGGGCTGGATGATTCTGTTACTAAAGAGAAGCTCTCTGCTGCAGTCATATGTGCTGGTAGCTGCGTCGCAGAAGAAGTCCGGGTCGGGGAAATAAACACTGGCCCCGGAGGTATGGGCATGGCTAAAATACGATGCCCAATAGCCGTCGCAAGATCCCTTGCTGATGCGGGCAGAATCTTGGTAGGATGGAGCTCAGCTGCTGTACAGGTACTGGAACCACTTCCTCTGCGTTGTTACAGGTGTATGGGTCTGGGACACACGAGCCAGCTATGCTCATCTGTTGTAGACCGCTCTAGTCTATGCTTTCGGTTTGGCGGTGCTGGTCACAAATCAGCCAACTGCGATGCAGTACCTCATTGTATGGTGTGTGCGGACTCGGGCTGTCCCTCGAGACATATAATGGGAGGGAGACTCTGCAACCCGCCAACCATAAAGGGAAAGGTGGCCCACAAAAGCCAACCTATTGTGTGTAGGACAGACTGCCAGGACCAGGGAGAAGCTGATATGTCCTCATAATGGTCCATTTAAACAGCTTCCTTCAGGCTAATGTGAACCACTCCGCCGGAGCGCAAGATCTAGTTTTGCAATCCATGGCGGAGTGGAACATAGATATGGCTGTAGCATGTGAGCCTTATTACATTCCTAACCAACCAAATTGGGTAGGAGACCTAGCAGATCAGGTGGCAATCCTATGCAGGCCAGGTATTAACTCTCCTCTCTCAGCTTTAGAGCGCGGTGCTGGTTATGTTGTAGCAAAATGGCGACATTTCGTTGTGATCGGTGTATACTTTTCCCCTAACAGAATGCCCCCTGGCAGAATTTGAGACGTTCCTTGATGCTGTCAGTGCTGCAGTGAATGTAGAGACACTTAGAAAAGTAGAGTACTCGTAGTTATTTAAACTATAAGATTATAGTAGATTGAAAATTTAATAACGTGAGGTAAGAATATTTTCTATACTCTCACACCTTTATCCTGAAGGGATAAATAGACTTGTAGCACATGCGCATTTCGCAATTTACTTTTATTTCGTCATGCCTTAAGAAAATAATATGTCCAGTTTAATTATTTTTTCATAGGAGTCGTAGAAATCAACTGAAGTATCACTAGACGAATGGACGATAGCATTTTCTTAAGAAACGTGTAATACTAACAGTACCAATTGCCAATACGTCTCCTGCTAAGCGATTATAGGTTTATATCATTACCGGGATGGCAATGCCGAGAATGAGTGTATGACAGTGGAAATAGAAATATGGATTAATTGCGTAAATGGATGAAAAGCCGAGGTTTTTATAATATATCGTGTACATTTTAAGATATGTTCCATAAAACGGAAAAGCTGTGTGGTAGCAGCTAAGAATACTACCAACCCTTACTTTGCTCGTGGATGTCGTAAAAGACGACTAAGAGCTTTATAACAACCTGGGCCAACTCCATCTGATACTGTTTGGTCAACAATTACATTCCCAAGGAGGGTTGACGTCTGGCAGGCGGCCGGTCATAAAACTATTGCCAATAACTTTTACAATATCTACTATAAAAGAAGAGTACATACTGTATCGACCCCAAGTAATTGGGATAACAGTAGCAGAATGATGATCCGTAAAATGGAAGTCTTCACTGAGACTATTTTCACATATACGTGTATAATCGCTTTTCTAACTGGCTTTTTAAATATTCAAATACATGAAGTTTGGCCTCTACTTTTAGTACATATAGGTCTTTTAAACGGCTACTAAAGTAGGTTAAAGTAGCCAGATTCTTCCAGCAATCTTTTTGTAAATGTTCTTTTATCTTTTTTTTCCGTGGTAGTTTTTAATTGACTTTTTATGTAAGCCAAAATAAATCTTTTTCGCGACATCCCGTATTTAAACTTTATTTTTTTACCGAAAATAGCTTACTTTAAAGAGAATCTTAGACTCTTTAAAACTTGAACGTTTTAATTAAACACTTAATTAAAAGGCACTGTTTGACTATTCCTTATATTAAAGAGAGAAACATACTGCGCCCAAGCCATGTAGATTGAGATAAAAGGGTTAGTGAAAAACGAGGACTTACATAGAAACTGATATTAAATTACTTCGAAAACTATCAGCCCATAAGATACGTTACATACTTGCCACAAGATATTGAATATGTACAGCCAAAATGTTTTATTTTTGTTATATCATATTTACATACATACATATCATCACGCCATATCCCTTGCAGGGTAGGCAGAGAGAACAGAGTGCCAGAGAACTCTATCTCTGCATACTTCACTCGCTTCCTCAACATTCATAATTCTCTTCATACACGCTCGCCGGTTTCGGAGACTCTTGACTCCACCTTCCTTCAGTACATGACCGATCTGGTCTAGGTAGGTTAGTCTCGGTCTCCCTCGGTACCTACATCCTTCCACTTTCGCATTGTATATCTTCTTAACCAGGCGTTCGTTCGGCATTCTTTCCACATGTCCGAACCATCGGAGCATTCCCTTTCGCATCTTTACACCAATACTCTCTTTCATACCTATATATCATATTTCCAAGACAATTTTGCATTGCGAACTTAAAAATGCTTCATTGGAGAAGTTATTTTAGAACGTCGTTAAAAAAAACCGTCCATTTCACTCAACATTCAATAAAAAAAAAAAATAACTGAGAAAGATACGACAAAATGTTCATTGATGTATAACATAATTTCCTTTTGCGCTATTTAAAATTCTTTGATATTTTAACGTAATTTCGCTACTGTTTATTTTATTATTATATTATATTAATAGCAAGAAATTGTTATTATAAATGAAATACAAACGTATTAATTACATTTTGAAATAAATAATGTCTTTTTAGTTTATTATACCTACGTCTAATTATATTATGATGGTTATAAACATATTTAAATTATTTAAGACTAAACTATTGTAGTTTAAATATTTTTTGTCGTGTCTTTTGTTTGTTAGCCGCAGATGGCTTTCACAGCTTAGCCCGGACTATGGATGAACGCTGAGGGCTCTCAACTCGGTTAGTTTAGATTTAAACTTCTGTTAAGATATTTTATTTCATACTATATATTTTTAGTGGTATTTTTTTTCTTGTTAGTCCGTAGTACGTTGCTCCTAATGTAATGAGACACTATGGTTCGGTGTTAACTGTGAATATTAGGATGATTCCTACCTGTAGTGTTGCTCTATGTAGAAAGTGTCATAAATTGTTGTATTCATATATGTCTCACAGTTGGGCTCGAGCCTCCCTCACAATGGAAGGGATATTGATCTATTTTACCACGCTGGTCAGACATGTTGGAATAGGGTTTTGTTTCGAGTTTGCCTTTTCTTAATTATCTTAGTTCATATACCATCCGTTAAATTGCTGACTTATCTGACACTATTAAAAATAAAAAAGCAATATTTACTATTTAAAACATGAGTTAAAAAACAATAGAAACCTTGAATATTAGACAGAAAAGACTACTAATCAGAATAATCTGATTTTCTAATATAATGCCACCCTCAAATGCTAAGAACATTCTAACTGAAAAGAAGATTCTGATTGATTACGAACAAAATTGACATGGACTCTCTCGTTCTTGGTCTGCTCTACCTCTTCCCTATGCAGGATAAAACACTTATTTTTCATCCTAATTTGTTATTAATTTATGTTCTACAAAGATACCGATACCGGTACCGACTTCAAACCTATCAATAGGTAGCACATACAAATGATAGTATTTTAAGTTATTTTATACTTTTCAGTTTTTGAAGTTGGGTTTTTTAAACGTAGTTTTTTTTTTACTTTTTAGTGTTAAGGACACACATAGGTTGTTCTATTAGAAGCGGGGCTTGAGATACTCGTTCATTTGTTGCACTCATACTTAATGCTAATTTTAGAATTAATAGATTATCTCATGGATGCCATTGTCAGAATTGGACCAAATTGAAATTGAACCACACGGGAAACACCAGCTTTCAAATAAAAAAAAATCATTAAAATCGCTTTGCCCAGTCGAAAGTTATGAGGTAACAAACATAAAAAAAAATACAGATGATTTTTGATTTTGATTTTTTGAAGTCGGTTAAAAATGTATGTGCGTTTCGAATTTTTTTACAACCGTTACAATAAAATTAATTTTTCGTTTGATCCAATGCCTAAGTCCGTGGATATATTTCAATTTCGAATCCCAATTGAATTCGGATCCTGCTGAATCTGTTTCAACGTTTTTATTTTTTTTTAAGCTAAATGTTAATACATTTTTCAAGTATTCAAACCTTGAACAAAATTAAAAAATAATCCACAATGCTTACCCTAATATACAAAGTTACAATAAAAATAGTTACGCATATTAAAGTAATCCATTTGTTTCATTACATTTTACTATAAACAGATATCATAAAATACGATAAGTATATGTAAATAAATTCTCTGTAAAATTGTCTCAAGTCAAGTCAAAGGAAGATAAATCCCTTACCAACTCGTCTAAGCAGCGTGGTATAATACGTCAATATAGGGATACAGTAAGGACTATTGTGGTGTAGCACTATGTCTAATAGTAGGGCTGTTTTTTTAAGAATAAGACAAATTAAAATATCTTATTCTTACGTACTGAAGGAAGGTGGAGTCAAGAGTCTCTGAAACCGGCGAGCGTTTATAAAGAGAATTATGAATGTTGAGGAAGCAAGGGAAGTATGCAAGGATAGAGTTCTCTGGCACTCTGTTCTCTCTGTCTACCCTGCAAGGGATATGGCGTGGTGATATGTATGTATGTATGTAAAATATCTTAAATAGAAACAGTGTGTGATTTCGTATAATATTATTTAGTTTTTTATATAGAAAAATGTAGAAAGTTAAAATTTATATGATATTAAAGAAATATACCATCATCTTTACATTTGAAATAAAAGTAGTTTTTAAAGGATTTTATCGCGAGATTATATGTTTGATGGACTATGAAACATTGAAAATCATAAAATCAATTACAAACGCTATAGATAGGTAAATTTGGTCGGGAAGAAAAAAACGTACTCTGGTTGCTTTCCATTTAGTTAACACAGAGGGACTCTGCGGTACATTGTGAAACACTGCCAAACACTGTGTAAAAGTTTAAATGAAACAGCTAGTTGTCTCAAAACAACACTAGAGTGCATCAATATCGCAAAATTATGGGCGTTGTATACCTAAATGCAAGTTCCTTGACAAAGTCTTGGCTCAATAATTTATAAACATAACCATATTATCAGGGCTCACTTCAATAGTGCAATATTTACATTTGAACATTTTTATTAAATTTTAATTAGCAGTAAGAGACAAGCTCAATTTAATAATCTCAAATAATACTACTAGAATATGCCGTAAATAAATTGCGAGGTTAAGTAATGATACTTAATTCAAGCAAAGTAGTACTTATATATTTAAATTACTCTATGAAAGTAGGTAAGCATCTGTCAAACACTACTTTTTCGAGTGTCGAACAGTGTACGGCTGTGTTCAACAGTGTTGTTGATGGAAAGCGCTTTATCGAACACTGCGTTACACTGCGTCACTTTTTGTATTAAATGGAAAGCATACTCTGTCATATGCTTGTACCGCTTTTAATTTTAATTAAAATCATTTACTCATTTTACAAATATTTCCTAAATTATAAAGATCAAAATGTTTATTAGCATTTATTATGTTATAATTATAATTTAACAACATTAACGGTATATACACTTTAATAAACGTACGTTCTCAAAGGGTACACGCGAACAAGTTAATCAATTTTTAATGAAATCATTAAAGTTTGAAACATTTACTTATTTTTCGTATAATAGAAGAAATAGTTTTTAAAACTGCGTATCAAACATTAATCTGGAACATATTTTGTGCCGACGAATATCCATTTTTGTAATAGTCTGCTACGGGTTGAATAGTGAAACTTCTCATTATGATCTTTGTATTTTTTCGAGATGTAACTAACGCCTGTGGCTATAAAAATAATCTATCATTAAACACGTCTAATATTTAAAAATAAATAATTATGATCGAACCCCGATGACTGTGCTAATACAAAATGAAGTATTGAAGTTGACGAACCCTTAAAAGTAAATATTGTAAGCTTATATTACTATAATATATCAGATAAGAACGTTGTATTGTGGTTGAGGTTGTTTGGATAAACTATGAGAATTAAATGATTTTCTGTGATATATAGGGACCTTAAACTACCCTAATATTTATAAGCGTGCGATGTTATATTAATTCATACATACATACCATCACGCCATGTCCTTTGCAGGGTAGGCAGAGAGAATAGAGTGCCAGAGAACTCTATCCTTGCATACTTCACTCGCTTCCTCAACATTAATAATTCTCTTCATACAAAAAAAAACACATTCGCTTTCATATTTGCAATACTAGTAAGAATAAGAATTGCTGTTGTATTTATATTTAAATAAAAAATATTCTTGCTATTCTGATGTCCGTTTTCGCCAAGTACGCCTAAAATTTACGTAATTCCAATTTATTGCCGGCCCGGCAATAGCGATGGGGACGGTATACGGTGGTTTATGGAGCCACGCGCTGCCCTTAAAATAAAATGCTAGTATAGTAAATGCTTCTGGCTAACTTCTACGTTACCTTCAAATTATCAGCTGACGATTTTTCCACCGAGATACAGCCAGCTGACGTATATATTTCTCAATAGTTACATATAAGCTATCATCAGGTAATTTTTTATTTGAGAGGATATCACTGAAAGTGAACATTTTTTTTCCATGATCGAGACATTAGCTGACGTACGTTATAGCCAGCTGATTTTTTTTTGTTGAGATATTGGGTTAGCTATAATTTGATAAATTTTTAGCCGAGAGGAAATGAGTGAATGTATTTTTTTTTCTTCGAGCGTGGGAGGTTACAACTGCTCATCCCCCCCACCGTGCTGCAGCTGATGGTCATAAGGCTTCATGATACTATTGTCTGATGCGTATCACCAATTATCTCTCGAGAAGAAATAATTAACCAAATTTTCACCTGGCTCTCGGACCATTAGGTATCGTTGGTGAATACGGCTATTAATTAAATGTCGCCCCACACCACTCCGCTCCACTAACCGCCTAGTAGCCGCTCCACTATCGCCTAGCTGGCCGATGGAGTGCCATCGGTCAGCGAGCCGATGAAGTTACGTACTTTGGACTTATTGTTTTCATTTTGCATTATATTCCAAACTACTTCATCAATTAACGTGCTGTAAAAAACAAACTTTATCTCAATGAAACTATTGGATAAACTATTTGTTTTTATTTAAATTCATAAAGTATTTGAAAATTGCACCCATACTTTATTTGGTATTGTCGTTTTTTATTTTAATGTAAAAAACTATATTTGTAGCTGAAATATTAAAGTTAGAAGTATGGTGTTGTGGACGTTTTTGTAAAAATAAAATAAATTGATATTTTTGTAGTAGGTACATTTTGTTTTTTTTTATCAAATCGTTTAGACAGCGTGCGGCAATATATTAACCAGACGATTGGTTTTTGACTTAAATTTCTTTATTGTTATTTACAATTAAAGTCTTTATTAAAATAAAAAATGGTTTATAACCGTCATTGTAAAATAATTTTCAAAATCAAACCAGTACTTTCAAAGATGACTCATTACATCCAAACTTACAAACTTTACCTCTTTATATTATTAGTATAGATTTATTTAAGTATTATTCTCTGAGATTTTTATTTATGATCGTTGGTAAATGAGACAGCATAAGTGCTGTGTGGTAGCGGCTACGAATACTACTAACCCTTAATTTGTTCGTGTATTTCGTAAAACACGACTAAAGAGCAATAATTGAGATAAGGAAAAGCTAAATCAAATCAAAGACAAGGCTAAATTCGCCTGCAAATTGAAATACATTGAAATGTTCTATAGGTAGTTAATAGACCAAACTATAGTCTATCCAGTTGACTTTAGTAACAAAGAAGTATTCTCACTTAGTACATTGACATTAACAAAGAATTTGTATGTACACTTAAGTGGGTAACGTCTCTGACTGCACAGAACAGGGATCATTTTTAGATACCTCAGAGAGCAATGGCTAGGTACTTATACAAATGACATAATGTGTCAACAAACGTGATCATCATAATCATCATCACAGCACATATTATGTCCCACTGTTGGGCTCGGGCCTGCTCCGTAGTGGGAGGGAAATTAACCTACTATACCACGCTGGGCAGACGTGTTGGTATAAAGTTTTGTTTCGAGTTTTCCTTCTCTTGCTTAGATGTTATATGCGTTTTATATCCCTAAGTCGTCTCTTACGATCACCCATGAGTAAAATAGGGGTGGTGAATTGTATTCTTACTCCGTCACCACACGGATAAAAACAAGAGTAGGTACAAACGTGAGTATTGTGTACTATTTGTCAGACTATAATTTCGAATAATAATACAAAAAAAGTATAATAATTGTCAGACTATACTTTGAACAATAAAACTATTATCATCTTATCATCTGGTTGAGTAATAAAATATTCAATCTTAGGGACTATAAAACATTTATGCCACCCAAACGATAACAGCTAATGACTTAACCGTTTTGCCCCTGTAACCTTGTCGATCGATAATTATTATCATATGTTGAATATTTCAAACATTTTCCTTGTCAATATCTAAAAAAGTAAATAGTATAATATGAATGGAATAAATATTGTATTGGTTCATTCGTGTGATGACGGAGTAAGAATGTACATAATTGAGCACGCAATTTCTTGTTGGTGTATCTCGTAACATACGAATAAGGAATATGATATAGAGATAATACCGATTTAAAAGAAGAAAAACTCGACTTAAAACCCTAAGCTATACCGTCTGACCAGGAAATAAGTAAATTTTCTCCCATTGTGATTGACGCAAGAGCCTAGTATTGGGATATATATTGGCTACGGAGCATCATCATCATTCTTCTACTCTTATTCCAATTACTTGGGGTCGATACAATATGTACTCTTCTTTCATAGTACATATTGTAAAAGTTATTGGCAATAGTTTTATGACCAGCCGCCTGCCAGACGTCAACCCTCCTTGGGAATATGATTGCTGACCAAACGGCATCAGATGCAGTTGGCCCAGGTCGTTATGAGGCTCTTAGTCGTCTTTTACGACATCCACGAGCAAAGTAAGGATTGGTAGTATTCGTAGCCCCTACCACACAGCAAACGGCTACGGAGCATGTATTAATATTTTAAATTTATATCTAAAATACGAACATATACTAGTTACAATTTGAATGGCTTTTGTATAAGAAAAGCGTGAATAAGTATAAACACTCGTGAAAGTTGGCGTAACAAAAGATGTTCTCTAGAGGCGTTTTAGAGTGGAAGACAGAAACTTATATTGACGAAGGACGGAAGACTAACAAGACTACACGTCTAAAACCGAATAAGGACCCTTGTTCGACTTGAAAGAGTGATACAGAGCCTGAAGATCAAGTATTGAACGTATAATATTTTATCATAAAAATAAACTCAAAAATATTAGCGAAAGCGAAAGTATAAGAATGTATAGAGTTTTTAGTTTATTAATCTTTGAAGTGCTTTCAGGATGGATATTGATACTGGAATAACACAACAAATTCGTTCAATTTTAAATACATATACAGATAATATAAATAAGAGTTACAATGACTTCAACGAAATTTTAACTATATTATCTTTTTCCGTATGATGACGGAGTAAGAATACAATTTATCACCCCACTCTTCTACCTGGGTGTCATAAAAACATTTAAAGGATATTATATGCAGATTATATAGACACAAGAGAAGAACTTAACATAAAACTCCACCAACCTGTTTGACCAGTGTATGTAGGCTAATTTTCTGCCCATTATGGAGGAGGCAAGAGTCTAAAAGTGAGGTTTATATGTACTGAGATGATAAAGATGATGAGTAAAAAATATATCAAAAACAATCCGTGTCATATCACACCAAGTATACAATGTGTTATCCCCGTTTCATTACTATCAGTTTTCCATGAGACATCGAGGATAATAAAATTATATACATCATGAATCACCGGCTCTTGTCTCATTTTCTCGGGGTCAACGCAATGTGTACGACTATATTTTACAAAAGTTATTGGAAATAGTTTTATGACCAGCCGCCTGCCTGACGTCAACCCTCCTTTTTTTTTTTTTTTTTTTTTGCGGTGGGCCATGGACGTCGCACCCCGCCAAGTCAGTCCGGGGTGACGGAAGAGGCGGCGCGCAACCCCATTTACCCACCCTGCAAGCACCTCTTCTTCGCCGTGCGAGCGGGCCAGACGTCAACCCTCCTTGGAAATATAATTGTTGACCAAACAGCATTAGGTAGAGTTGGCCCAGTTCTATATAAAGCTCTTAGACGTCTTTTACGACATCTACGAGCAAAATAAAGGTTGGTAGTATTCGTAGCCATTACCACATAGCAATTAAATAATATACATATCATAGATAAAATAGTTCGAAACAAAATCTAAGGTAAATCTATATGTTTAGGGTGGTATATACACAAATTGTTCTTATATTGTAGAAGAAACTTGTGCTCAATGATTCATCATCATCATCAGAGCCCTTATATGTCCCACTGTTGGGCTCGGGCCTCCTCCGTAATGGAAGGGAAATTAACCTACTATACCACGCTGGTCAGACGTGTTGGTATAGGGTTTTGTTTCGAGTTTTCCTTCTCTTGCATAGACGTTATATGCGTTTTATAGCCCATAGTCGGCTCGTACGATCACCCACGGGTAAGATATGGGGGTGGTGAATTATATTCTTACTCCGTCACCACACGGATAAGCTTTAAGCTCAACGATTGTATAGACTAAATTCGATGGAAGAGAGAGATTAACATTTTAATATGCATCTTATATAATTAATTAGAGGGGCATAGTCCGGAGCGTGCTCGCCGCGTCCCCTGCCAGTCTAGTTAGTCTGCTAATTCGGCTCGAATGCATATCGCAGTGCGGGTTAGGGCGTCCCCCGGAGGCGACGCGTACCGAACCGCCCCCGTCGGTATGAACATCGGCAGATGCGGCGATGGGGGCCGCCACCCATCACGCCTTGCCTAGTCAGGCGAGTCGAGGAGAGCAGAGTGCCGGGTGGGCACGTGGAATGTAAGAGGATGTGTGGAAGGTAAGTTGCACGAGCTGATAACCGTCATGGCGGACAAACAGCTAGACGTGCTCTGTGTAACAGAGACCAAGCGAAGGGGCAGCGACGCCTGCGATCTTCCTGGTAGCGGGATGGCTCTGTGGTCTGGTGTACCACAGAGCGATTGAGCCAGTATGGGGGTAGGAGTGCTGTTGTCCTCTCGCTTGGCCTCAGGTGTGAAGGATTACGGAATGTATGATCCCAGACTTCTTTGGGTCCGTATAAAACTAGGTGTCACCAAGGTATTCATGGTAGCATATGCTATATGCTCCCGTGGGATCCTCGGTGGCATCAGACCTAGAGAAGTTTTGGGACAATGTTAGGGAAGTTTTGGATATGGCAGAAACCAGTGAACGCGTGATTGTATGCGGAGATTTGAACGGATGGGTGGGGACCAAGCGTCCCGACTATGAGGACGTACTTGGTCCATTTGGTGATAAGAGAGTGAACGACGCAGGTAGGCTCATAGCGGATGTATGCATGGAGAGAAACCTTATTGTGTCAAACACATTTTTCCAACATAAGGACATCCATATGTATACATGGAGAAGGAATGAACAAGAAAGTATAATAGATTTAATTTTGGTAGACAGTCGCCTCCGAAGCAAAATATTGGACGCAAGAGCCTACAGGGGCCCCACAGTCGATACGGACCACTATCTCGTTATTGCGAGATTTAGTGGTCTGTTCAGAAAGTGGAGGCACTGGCGAGAGCGTGTCCACTTCGGAGGGCTTGAAAGAATAAAGGTTGAAAGGTTGCAAGAAGAGTGTGTAAGAGAAAAGTATGTAGAGGGTGTCCGAGAACGGCTGACGATGGCAAGCCAGCCACAATCTGACATTGAAGAATGCTGAAGAATATTGAAAGAGAGTATGGTAGATGCAGCGAAAGAAGTATGTGGAAGTTCAAAGAATGCATGGTGGTATGCGGAAGTTGCAGCTTCCGTAGAGCAAAAGAAGAAAGCGTGGCTGGACTATGTCTCTTCTTTGAATCTGAATGACAGTATGACTGAACAGAAGAAAGAAATATATCGGCAATGTAAGAATGACACCAAGGCCTTAGTGAAAGAGAAACGTGATAGAGCAAATATGAGTGCAGAAGATAGGCTGACTAAACACTTCGAGGGTAACACCAAACTCTTTTAGAGGGAGGTGAAGAAGTCTCGGGGTGGTTGGTCAGCCTTCAGAATGAATAAAATAAGGTCTAAAGGTGGAGACATTCTTACACAAACACAAGATGTGTGAAGCCGATGGAGTGAATATTTTGGCGATATGTATGCGGATACTCGAGTTGTCGCATGTGGTTTAGTAGATCAACATTCGGCACCGGCGTCCTCCGATGTCATCAGTATGGATGAAGTTGAATGGGCGATAAGAAGTTTGAAAAATGGTAAGGCAGCGGGCATTGATATGGTGTCTGCCGAGATGATCAAGCTTGGTGGATCCTGTGTCTGGGGGGCGTTCCTGTTGCTCCTCAATTTATGTTGGAGCTCGGGAATGGTTCCTAGGGACTGGAATAACGCAGTCATCGTGCCTTTGTTTAAAAACAAGGTTTAACGTTATGACTGCGCAAATTACAGCGCCATA
This sequence comes from Lymantria monacha, assembly GCA_905163515.2. NCBI lineage: Eukaryota > Metazoa > Arthropoda > Insecta > Lepidoptera > Erebidae > Lymantria > Lymantria monacha. The sequence goes on from LR991082.1 coordinate 25,888,360, forward strand.
AGCTTGACCAGTTTGGCAGCAAAAGTGTACGGTAAAATTATTGAAAAGAGAATGAGGATGGTGTCCGATGGTTTGATGTGTGAGACACAAGGAGGTTTCAGGAGTGGAAGGGGATGCATGGATCAAGTGTTCTCTCTGCGCAACATTGTGGAGAGGCATCTGGCTCTAGGTCAGAGGGTTTTCTGCAGTTTTGTGGATCTGGAGAGAGCATTTGACACGGTTGTACGAAAGGAACTTTGGGACATTTTACCGGAGTATGGTATTAACGGTAAACTGCTACAGGCTGTGCAGTCCAGTTACATGGGCTGTAGAGCCTGTGTGCGGCTGGATGATGGAATGTCGCCTTGGTTTAACGTCAATATCGGCGTTAAGCAGGGGTGCGTTCTGTCAGCCAGGCTGTTTATCATATATCTGGATAAATGTCTTCAAAGGTTGAACGATATGAATGTGGGAGTCCACATGGGCGACTCAGTGGTCATTGCTCTGCTTTATGCAGATGATGCAGTCCTGCTGGCACAGTCAGCGACTGACCTGCAGACCCTAGTCGACACAATGACAGAAAATTGTAAGAAAAGGGGTCTACGCGTGAATGTGAGCAAAACCAAAATAATGGTCTTTGAAAGAGATGAAGCCAGAACAGATGAAAGAATAAAAATAGGTAATGATGTACTAGAGCAAGTGGATGAATTTGTATATCTTGGATGTGGTTTTAGCCGAGATGGGAGGTACACCACTGATATAGAGCGAAGAGTGAATGCGGGAAATAGAGTGCGTTGGGACTACTTCTCGGTAGCTACCATCTCAGCCAGAAGGCATGTGTAGCAATACATAACGCTGTACTTGTCCCAACATTACTATATGGAAGCGAGAGTTGAGTATGCAGAAAAGAGCAGGAAAGCAAAATTAATGCGGTCGAAATGCGATCTCTACGGAAAATCTGTGGAGTTCGGCTGACTGACCGTACTCGCAACGACGACGTAAGAGAGCGAGTAAGTATGAAGTATGAAGGATGAAGTATGAGTATTGGTGTAAAGATGCGAAAGGGAATGCTCCGATGGTTCGGACATGTGGAAAGAATGCCGAACGAACGTCTGGTTAAGAAGATATACAATGCGAAAGTGGAAGGATGTAGGTACCGGGGGAGACCGAGACTCACCTACCTAGACCAGATTGGTCACGTGCTGAAAGAAGGTGGAGTCAAGAGTCTCCGAAACCGGCGAGCATGTATGAAGAGAATTATGAATGTTGAAGAAGCGAGTGAAGTATGCAAGGATAGAGTTCTCTGGCACTCTGTTCTCTCTGCCTACCCTGCAAGAGATATGGCGTGATGATATGTATGTATGTATGTTATATAATTAATTCTGCTATGTGCATAACATAAATATGCATATATTTATGCTATGTATATTATGAAATCAGTGTCTGAAAGCACAGGTCTATGACTGGAGTGTGTTACCAGTGATGACTTATAGCACGGAAACGTAGTGGGTGTAACCGACATAGCACGAAAAATTGAGCACGCTGGAGTAGCGATTGGCAGGCCACATTGCTCGATGAACCAATAACCGTTGGGAAAGAAAGGCTCCCGAGTTGCGACCGCTTGTGATACGTCATAATGCTGGTCGCCCCCTCCAGGTGGACTGACTTGGTGAAAGTTACAGGAAACCGTTGGATGCAGGTGGCATAGGACCGTTTAGCATTTTCGTGAGGAGACGTAAGTCACTCTCGTGGGGAGTCGTTGGATGTGGGCGGCACTTTGTGCCGAAACATGAGGGAGGCCTACGTTCAGTAGTCGATGACGAAAGGCTGAATGATGATGATGATGACGATGATGTATAATATGAAATAATACTAATATGTCTCCTTTTTGGGTAATTACCCAGTGTAGTGACGAATTAACGACATAGGATGGTCGCAGTTTTTTGCTCTCGCTGATATAGGGACTCCCCAAGTTGTTTTATATATTTAATTTTCGTTTTAATTTAATTGATACTATATCATATATGACTTCGAGAGATGACCTCTGCTTTATAGTTTTATTACAAAATATAATTTCAGAAAAATGTAACATTAGTTACATTTTAAACTAATGGATTCTATATTTTTGGTTAAACAATTTGAGCATATGTGTAATAGATTTAGGTTCAAAGTGCATCTGTGATAATTTCTTGTTTGATTTCACAATGAAGATATGTATATAAGGCGTAATATAATTTCATTTATACCGTATGTAGATATGCTTAGAGCCTTAGTACTTATGGCTATCACAAAACAACTTTCTATCATAACAGACCTTGAAAGTTAAAAAGCACTACATTCCCTCAGGATACTTATGTAGAACAATGGGAAAGTTTAATGTGAAAGTCACATATAGCGGTAGAAATATGAAAATTCTTCGAATATCATGTTTGGGGTCAAAGTGTGGGTTATTATTATTAATATGTACATGAAATATCTATAATTTTATACCACAAAAAGAAGCGTTCTATTTGAGATTTTAATTTAAATAAAATGAGCAATATGTTAGAGATGTCTAAGTAATTTCTTCCGCCCTTCCGTCAGCATTTATTGCCACTATTGGACATCCTGCCCACTCCCCTAAAATTTTTTTAACCCAAGGACCGGGAATCGCTAGCCTCCTGACGTGGCACTTGAGACACGTGCACCCCAGGTTATGTGGTCGCTCGCCGACCCTTACGGCGTCCCGGACGGATCAGTCGTAGCGTGACCACAGCATAGTGTAGCCTGAAAAATTAGAGCATTTTTAGTCAGATTTTAAATCTTCTAAGGAAAAGTAAAGGATGGTGATACAAGCTTGCAATTTTGCGACAAGCTTGCAAGTTATTGGTCTCCGACATCGAGTTGCCATATCAACCTTGTGCTCTATAAAAAAACACTGGCCGAATGTAGTTAAATTGTAGAGACTAACTATCTCGGTTATAGAGCGATTTTGCAAAACTATTGTTGATGAATGATCGAATAACATCCAATTTACTTACATCCATAAGCGATGACCAAAATTAGATTTTCCTAATATATTTCTATTCCAATTAATTATATATCAAACAATCATCTGCTCGACGTAATAATTTGTTGGGTGTCAAGAAATCAAATAAATATGGTCTCTACGTGAATCACGACCTACGAGATCCCAAGATATTTTCACGAACAATCGGGCCCAATCTCGACAACAATATTTATGGTTTGTATTTACTGCGAAGCCATTATTATTACTGAGATTTAACAGGATTTTGGATTTATGATTTGGACGTATTTTTTATACATAATATATAAGGAATTAAAATGCTTAAGAACTTAATGAAGATCTTTTTCATAACTCATCATTCTCCTGCTCTTGTCACAATTACTTGGGGTCGACGCAATATGTAACCCCTCTTCCTACATATTGCAAAGGTTATTGGCAATAGTTTTATGACCGGCCGCCTGCCTGACATCAACCCTCCTTAGGAATGCAATTACTGAGCAAATAGCATCAGCTAGTGTTGACCCAGGTCAATATAAAGCTCTTAATCGTCTTTTACGACATCCACGAGCAAAGTAAGGGTTGGTAGTATTCGTAGCCGCTACCACACAGCAACATATTTTTCATAATTACAGGATAATGATTCATTTTACTTTAAATATCAGACTACTACTAGTCTAATTTGCTAAGAATATAGATTTTGTCACTCCATTACAGTAATGGAGGCTGCCAAGGACAATATATAATGTAACTAGCTTAGAAAATTAAACAGGTAATATCACCGCAGGAAATTTAATATTCACTATGAGTCCATGGTTAGTAATCGTATGATATACATAACATTTTAATAGAAATCAGTATATTATATCATTAATATTGTCTGCAATAGTATTAGAATATAATAGCTAGTGGTTTAATAAAATTATAGACAACTGCTGCACGTAGGCTCTTAATGTAGATATTTTTAATCAATATTTATATCTCTGATGAACAGTTATTTTTCCTGGATGAAAAGTAATTTATAGACTTTTCTATATCCCTGATAGTGTGTATGCGAAATTTCAAGACGACTAGCTGACTAGTGAAATCATAAAAGTTTATCAAACAATAAAATAAATATTCGATTGTATAATATGAAGGCCATTGCCGTTTAACGAAATCAATATAATTTTCACTAGTATTTTATCTATGATAGCATGTCAATTAAATGTGCTATCCATTAGTAATTATTCTGAATTTGGAACATTTATAAAAAGACAAAAAAGAAAAATAAAATTTTATCATAGTCTTATAAATGTGTTTCAAAAATACTAAACAATATTTTCTAAGTAAAACGTAAAAGATATATTTCATAAAGATAAAAGTGAAGGCACATACTGAATTTTATCTCTATTGGGTAAAGCGTACGTATGTATGTGGATTATTTGCTACTTCCATATTATATCTAGATATTACTTATTTATTTGCCGGGCTAGCAACAAATGATTCTTTAATTTAATTAATACTAAACAAGAGTACCGTATTTTAATTAATTATAATTAAGTTAATAACTACATAAAAATAGCTTTTTTTAGTTTTAAAGTTAAAAATACCAAGGTTCGTGTCATTATAAATTATACTTAAGTTAATGATATTGATGTTAAAAACTTTGAGATCATTACTCGTATCTCAGTTCATATATGTCCCACTGTTAAGCTTGAACCTCCTCAGTAGTGAGAGGGAGAATGATCTACTATACCACGCTGGTCAGACGTGTTAGTGTAGGGTTTTCCTTCGAATTTTCCTTCTCTTGCATAGATGTTATATGTGTTTTATATCCCTTAGTCATACCCACGGGACTCCATCACCACACGGAAAGCCCTTGATATATCGATACAAAAACGTTTTTGTAGCGGTCTATGATCTGACTGCATCTTTGCCCTTTGTTTGGGGTGGCTGGAGATGAGCGTGAAGTATTATATCCACCCTATGCCCGCTCCCCGTATTTTCAGCAAACTACTACCACTGCAACAGAACTGATAAACCATACGGTGATATCAAAGCTGTTTGAAATCCCGATATTTTCTTATTTTTGTATGTTAGTCAAGTTGCGCTATATTTTACTATCGTTCTTATATTAAACTATTCGAAATTATACAAAAACATATTTGTACGAGTATTAAGAGATAATTAATATGAAAGATAAAACGACTATATTAAACTTTAGAAAAACGGTACGGTAGTGGTTAACATATCACCGCTCATTGCCTTAAGAAGTACATTTATCTAAATAAAAATGTTTTATTTAAAAATCAAGGCACCAACGCACAAGAAGCTAAATCAGCTAAAGCTTAATTGGATATTTTACAAATATTCAATTAACAAACACAAATTACACCCAGACTCACAATAATTTGTCGATCACTCTAATAGCCCGAGAGCTGGCACCAATTTTTGGGTACGTATTTGAGGCAAGCTGAAAAGTTGCCACATAACCCTCCTATTATACCCCTATACGGAATAGCAGACCTGGCTGGTGCGTAGCGCGGCTAAGTCGCCCCCTGAATTTTTTAAAATATTCTTTTTTATTCCCAAAAATGTATTTGAAGCAATATGCAATTTTTATATGTTGCAGTGTAATCTTTAATGAATACAAAAAAAAAATAAGCTAGTCGATTTAGTCGGAGCTTTAACATTGTCAGACGAGTGCAAAAATATTTTGCAAAAAATTATAAGTACTGTTCTCTGTCCTCGGTGGGAAACGAATGCACGACACTTAGCACAGTAGGTCGGTCATCTTTACCGCTATGCCATTTATCCAATCAAATCTTGCTATTGAATGTTGTGAAAACATTGTAATATCTTAAAGATAATGTTGTGAAAACTAATAAGATAGCTATTTACAATGTAAATTTGTAGCACGATGCTATCGTAATTTTCATTCTAGAACATTTTGCATTATGCTGCTTCGCATCGTATTAGTAGCAAACATTGTTGGTGATTGCGATCTTTCGTATTATAATATTTTACATAAGAATACAAAATAATATAGCGATATATTTTATGGCGTAACATAGTTATAATATAATATATGTTCATTGAAATTAAAAAATCATTTTTGTTACAAGCTATTCATTTTCAACTTATTTTTAGCAATGCTGGCCGCTATGTTTAGCACAATTGAAATGCATACAAATAATGCAATACAAATGGAAAAGAAAATTTTAATGCTATGCTTCATGATGCTATGTATAGTAAAGTTGAAGAAAAAAACAATAAAATTACTGGCTAGCGAGAAAATGTCCCAACTGTTGAAAGTGATTTATGTTCTTTTGTATTATATTTTTGAAAGGTACATTAGATAAGAGATTTGGCGAGAATGTCATTTGGCGGGCATGATTTGGTGGGAAGGGCTGTCAAGAATAGATACTGGAAAAAAGGTTATTATAAAATCTCAGATTATTTAAGTCATAGTACAGATCGGCTATTGAGCAGCTCCTCATTCAGCAATTACATTGTCATTGTAAACTGTTTGTTATTTTTTATAATAACTTTACATAATTGTAACTTCGTTCGTTCGTGGCGTACAGTAAACTTAGGAGGATCTTCTCGTCCAATATTTCACAGTGTCTGAAAGCAAAGGTTTATTACCAGTGTGTGTTACCAGCAATGACTTATGGCACTGCAACGTGGTCTCTAAATGTCGCTCTCATAAAAAAGCTTAAAGTCACTCAGCGTGCTATGGAGAGGGCTATGCTCGATATTTCTCTACGTGATAAAATCCGGAATACAGAAATCCGTAGAAGAACGGGTGTAACCGACATAGCCCGAAGAATTAACACGTTGAAGTGGTAATGGGCAGGCCATATCGCTCGACGAACTGACAACCGTTGGAGAAGAAAGGTTCTCGAGTGGCGACCACGAATGGGACGACGCAGCGTAGAAAGACCCCCGCTAGGTGGACTGACGACATCATCAAAGTCGCCAGAAACCGTTGGATGCAGGTGGCACAGGACCGTTTTAAATGGCATTATCGTAGGGGCACTCTTTTTTAAAGTACACATTGCATCCAACGTCAACCGTGCAATGCAATTGTTGACCAAACAGTATCAGATGAAGACTCTTTTACCTAGCTATCTTTTACCTCACCTATAAGTAATGTAAAAGTTGATAATATCTGCCGATAATAATTATAATTGCCACAACATAACAATATAAATACAAAAAATAAAATAACTAATAGGTAATATACATTAATATATTTCAGTTATTTGACATATACGAACACGTGTCACGAACAACGCTTAATATATTTTTACATGGTAGTACCATTAATCGATGAGAGACACCCTCGTCGAGTTCAAGGCGGCAGCGCCAGTAGAGCGCATTAAAAGTATTTTTCACTCGACGGCTTGTCACGTATTCCCTTAGATATAATACGATGTTGAACATTTATTTACATTGTATTGATTTACTTTAAGTTACTCGTACTTGAAACAACTAGTTATTCAGTATAGTTAAATTGTTTTACGTTTTATATTATTTTTCGTATGGTAATGGTGTAAGTATGTATAAATTCGTCACAATTCGTACATTTGGGACAGTTAAGAGATATAAAAATAACAGTACTACAATTTTGTTCCCTTGGGATAATTTAGTCAAAATTGCGATAATTTAGTGAAATTAATAAGTAGATATAGACATGTTAAATTAATCGGCCTTAAATTAGACACCTAATTTAATGAACGCCGGTGGAATTATACCGAATACTGCCTAAATGCCGGAGCAATTATACCGACTAGAAAAGCAAAGGGAGTGAGCAGCAGCACTGGGAAATTTATAACGAAATTCGATTGTACCCCTATTAAGCGTAGTCATTATGGCATTATTTCTCATTCATGGGGAAGTAAGCTTAAATATTATAACTAAGTATTTAAGCTTAACTACGTACATTAATAGTTAGATGATGTGTAAATGGATATCTTGTATAATTTAATGCAAATAAATAAGCCACTAATGTAGGCCAACTATCAAAGCTTACTGATTATGTTATCTTCTTCTTTATTCAGCATTAGATAGCCTATATACGTCCCATTGCTGCGCTGGCGCCTACTTCATAATAAAAGGCTATTACCTAGTCACACAGTTTGGCATAGAATTTTATCAACAACAAGAAAAAATAATGTAAAATCCTCAGTGACATTGTGTAGTGAAACTAAAGTTATAGGTCAATTTCTCTTCTCTGCTGAATGATGCTTAATAATATAACTTATATTAAAAGGAGAAGAAGATGTTATTATATTTTATATTATTTTTTTATGTATACTTATTCAATTCTAGTAATAAAAGTTAATGATTGCTTAACTGGTTGAATGGCATAAGCGGCTGCCAAGTTTTACACCTCGCGTGCGGCAAAGACATTATTGCGTTATGTGTTAGATATTTTTAGACAGTCACACGTGCTAAACACTTGCAATTTTGTCTTGAAGACGTTTCTATAACCATCTATAACTTATTGTAACCTATATACATATATCTCACTATTAAGAATCGGTAGGTACTTATTAAGAACCACAGTGAAATTAAATTACGCTAGTAAACATCGTCGTTTAAATAGATTGAAATAAGGCCTCATATCGACTTTTCTTTCCTCTGTGATTTTAACTTTGTACTTCCTTGTATTAAAAAGTTAAGAAATCGACCTATCGTGGCAGTGTCGTGGGTTCGATTCTTACGGAGGACAATACTTTGTACACAAATTGCTGTTCTAAGTCTGGGCATAATTTGAATCTATTAATTATATGTTTGTTAAGTCGCTTAAAAGAGATAAAACCAGAACAGATGTAAGAGTAACAATAGGTAATGATGTACTAGAGCAAGTGGATGAATTTGTATATCTTGGATGTGGATTTAGCCGAGATGGAAGGTACACCACTGATATAGAGCGAAGAGTGAATGCGGGAAATAGAGTGAACGGAGCGTTGGGGCAACTTTTCGGCAGCCACCACCTCAGCCAGAAGGCACGTGTAGCAATACATAACGCAGTGCTTGTCCCAACATTACTGTATGGAAGCGAGAGTTGGGTATGCAGAAAAGAGTATGATAGTAAAATTAATGCGGTCGAAATGCGACGTGTTTTTTTTTTTTTTTTTTTTTTTTTTTTTTTTTTTTTTTTTGGGGGTGGGTTACGGTCGGCACACTCCTCGCGCCACTCCGTCCGGGGTGAGGGGCGTAAGCGCGCACACCCGTAACCCACCCGTGACGTCGCCTTCGTCGTTGGGCCAACCACCGGAGCAGAGTGACGTCAGTGGTTGGCCCGACGGAATACCCCTGAGGAGTACCCTCTCCTCGACCGACGTCCCCCCCTCGGGTAGGATGTCGGTCTTTCCTCACGCGGTCGGCCTCTCGGCGGGTGACGGACTAATTCCCCGATCCAGTCACCCGCGGCCTCGGCTAGGGCGGCATCAGGCGCAAGTAATCGCGCCTGCGCCGCCCCAGTCGCCGGCGGCGGTTCGCGTCGTCGAGGAGACGCTCCTCGCGCACGCGCTCCGCCACCTCCTTCCGCGAGACTACTGCCTCGCAGAAGGATGCGACCGCGTCCCAGTTCCTGACGCTGTCGAGCATCGCTCTGGCGATGGTCAGCAGCGTCAGGTCAGCACCGATGATTGCGACGAGTTCACGACGCTGCTCTGCCCAAGCGGCACAAACTTCGAGCGTATGCTGCGCCGTGTCCTCGTCGCAATCGCAGTGGTGGCAGGACGGTGTACTCTCCCTCCTTACGACCGTGTGCAGGTATTTGGCGAAGCATCCATGCCCCGTCAAAACCTGCACCAGTCGGAAGGAGAGCACCCCGTGCCGTCGTTTTAGCCACTGCATCAGCACCGGCCGGAAGGCCTCCACGGTCCGCACACCGAACCGAGGCCTCTCCAGCCGGACTGCCCAACGGGCAATGACGTCGCGGCGGGCGTCGACGCGCCAGGTGGTGTGCTCCCTCAACGAGACCACACCGCCCTCCACTCGCACCCCCAACATCCGCCGATACAAACCGGCGAGCATTTCCGCTTCCAGGTCCCATGGAGGGGTCCCGGCCAACAGACACGCTGCTTCCGTCGACACCGTGCGGTACCCGCGTATGGCCCTGACCGCCAGGCCCTCTGTGGTCGCCACAGAAGAGCCCTGAGTCGGACGGTCAGGGATCCCGCCCACACCGGTGCGCCGTACAGGGCCATCGACCGGATGACCCCTGCGTACAGCTGTCGGCAGGTAGCGCTCGGTCCGCCCACATTCGGCATAAGCCATGATAGGGCGGACGCCGCGCCGACGAGCCGTGGAGCGAGTCTGCGGAAATGCTCCCGAAACCACCATCGCCCGTCGAGCACCAGGCCCAAATACCTCATATGGGCCCGGATGCTGATATCAACCGAATTGACGGTGATCGAGACGCCGATGGGAGGGCCCATGCGGGGCCCATGGAACAAGAGGGCCTCCGTCTTGTCCAGGGCCACCCTCAACCCCAGCGCCTCGATCCGCCTGACGATCTCCTCGGTGCCGAGAGTCGCCAGGCTTGCCGCCTCCTCCAGCGTCCCACCACGGGCTGTGATGAGCGTGTCGTCGGCGTAACATATCACGCCCAGCCCGGGCGGGAGGCTCCCCCTCAACGCCCAGTCGTAGCCGATGTTCCACAGGGTGGGTCCGAGGACCGACCCCTGCGGAACACCGCACGTCATGGGCGTTCGCACAACGTCCCCTACTCGGTTGGTGTAGAGAACGCTGCGCCCTTCCAAATAGTCTGCCACTAGCCGCCTCAGGTAAACTGGCACTCCGTGATATCGGAGCGCCTCCCTGACGCAGCTAAATGGCAGACTATTGAATGCGTTGGCGATGTCCAGGGACACCACCAACAGCACTCCCCCGCCGGTGACGGCCTCAGTCGCCACGGCCCTCAGGCGCAACAGAGCCGCGATCGTCGAACGACCCCTCCTAAACCCAAACTGGGCATCCGACAGATCGGGCCCCGTGCCGACGAGGTGCCGCTCGATGCGGGCAGCCAGCACCCTCTCCAATAGCTTGCCCGCATCGTCGAGCAGCACGATGGGCCTGTAGGCCGAGGCCGACTCTGGAGACCGTCCCGGCTTCGGCAGGAGCACCAGCCTCCCCTCCTTCCAACACCCAGGGAACCGCCCGGACGCTAAGCACGCGTCGAACAGCCCCCTGAGGTGGAGACCCAGGTGGTCGAAGACCAGGGCCAGCACGCGGTTGGGAACACCGTCGGGCCCGGGGGCGGTGGATTTTCCGCGCATGCGCGCCACCGCCGCTCCCATCTCGGGTTCCGTGATGGGCGGAACACTGTTATCGTCGGCCTCCCGGTCGGTGTCTGGCGGAGCCATGACCGGGGGCGTGTGTTCCGCCCGTCGCGGGAACAGATCCTCGAGGACCCTGGTGAGGAGGCCGGGCTGGAGAGTCTCGGTGAGGGGAGGGCCCCGCGCGCGGAGCTTACTCAGCGCTGCGCGATAGGGGCGACCCCAGGGGTCACGATTGAGACCATCCAACATCTCCTGCCGACTGACGTCCTTAGCGGTACGGACGGCCAGCCTGAAGGCCGACCGCGCATTGCGGTAGCCCTCGTAAAGCCGGCTCTCCCGCTCCTCGTCGCGATGGTGCCGCCGGCTGCGGGTGTAGGCCCTTCGGGTGCGTATACACGCGACCCGAAGATCCGCCAGCTCCCGGGACCACCAGTGGACAGCCCTCTTCGGGGGCAGACACCGCACACGGGGCATGGCCGCATCGCAAATCTGCGTCAAGGCATTGCGGATGCGGCCAGCCTCGGCGTCCACCCCGTCCAACTGGTGGCCAGAGGACAGCCACGAGTGAACGATGGCTGCCTCCGCCAGCAGGTCCCGGTCCAAACGACCCACAGTCCATCGCGGGAACGCGGAACGTCCGTCCGCCCCGTGACCCCTGCTGGGCGTCGGGAGGGTCTGGGAGACCTCAATCCGGATATATCGGTGGTCCGATAGGGTCTCAACCTCCTCAGCGACGCGCCAGCTCCTCACGCGTGCGGCGACAATGGGGCTAGCGAACGATAAGTCCACTATCGACCCGCCCCGCTGACGCACGCACGTTTGCACCGAGTCCCTGTTCAACAAAGAGAGGCCCAGTGCCGCCGCCCACAATTCGACCGCCCGTCCTCGGTCGTCCGTCGCGGGGGACCCCCACGCCATGGACTTGGCGTTGAAGTCCCCCAGAACGAAGACTTGGCGCGGTGCCAGTCGCCGTAACGAGGCCTCCAAGATGGTGAGGGAGGCCCCGAAATCAGTCACGCTCCTGTTAGGGGTGAGATAGACTCCGAAAAGCGTAATCTCTCCCCATTCCGCCGCGACGTATCCGACGCCCCTGTCCCTAAGGGTCAGAGACGGCGAAGGCCACAACGTGGAGGCGACGATTGCCACAGTGCCGTCGGTGCTACCCAGCCAGTTAGGTCGGTCGGGCACCACGTACGGCTCCGCGGCTACGGCTACTCCTATCAACCACTCCGCCATGGCTTGCAAGAAAACATCCTGCGCACCGGCGCAGTGGTTGAGATTGGCTTGGAGGAGACGGATGGATTCGTGGTCCATTAACAGACCGTATCCATCGTCTCCTCCTCCGTGCTAACGGGCGATCGGGTCGCGCTCGGAGCGGGCGCAGGCCCAGTCGATGGGCCGCCCCGCCCCTTTGGGGCCGATGCCGGGGGTCTGCAGTCCCCAGAGCCCATGCGGTGCTTGGCAGGCCTATTGCCTGCCGCACACGCGGGGCAGTGGGGCACCGCAGAGCACGATGCCGCCTGGTGTCCAGCCTGACCGCAGCGGAAGCATAACCCGCTGCAGTCGAAGCAGTTGCGACACGTCGGTCGGGTATGCCCGACCGCCATGCACTTATAACACCTCGCGGGCCGGGTTTCTAGCACGGTTACCCGCGCCGAACTCCAGCCCACGAGGAGCCTGCCTGAGTCCGCCAATTTCTTCACCGACTCCACCGGACATTGCACCCAGACAGCACCGACACCGCCCGGACCAGGGCGGATGGTGCCAATCCGGACAGTGTCCGAGGCACATCCAGTACACGCCACAATGGCCTCCTGAACGTCCTCCACCGTCACGGAATCGTCCAAACCCGTGAGGCGCATCTCTGCGCACTTGACGGGCCTGGCGATTCGGACTCCATCCTCCGGCCCGAACAGCCCCCTCAGCTTCAAGGCCATACTATCGGCCACCTTGACGCCCTCGGCCCCAGGGAACTCGAGAATACGAGCCCCTGTCCGAGCCTTACGGGTCCTCGCCTCAACGCCTCCGATGTCGGAGACGTCCAGCTCCCGCCGGGCGCGTCTTAGGACGGCCTCATAGTTGAGGCCCCTCTCAGCCGCCTCAGGCAACACGGTAATAATGACCGCAGCTGTCTTCGGCGACTTGAGGCCCCTGCGCGACCTTTTTCCCCCTTTGCCGCCTCCCGCCTGGGGAGCGGCGGCCACAGCGGCACTCTTGGCCGCCGCTCTCCGCTTCTGGCCGCGTGCCTTTCTGCTGCGTTCAACCACCTGCCAGCCCAGTTCGAGCCTGGCAGCAGCGCTGGGCGCAGCAGGCATAGTCGCGGGTGCGCTAGCCGGAGCCTGCAGTGTAGCCGCTGGCGCCGGCCACCGCCCGGCCTTGGCGGGAGCCGGCACCGTGCCGGCCTTCCTCTTAGCCCCCTTGGGCCCGCCTACGGCCGCGGCGTAGGTCACCACGCGGCCACCCTGACATGGCAGCGAGGCGGGAGCTGGCGCTTGCGGCCGCTTCGCCTTGTCGGCGGCGAGCGGTGGTCGGAGGGGTGCCTCGGGCGGAAGGCGATCCGCCACGGCCTGGGTGCGCGCGTCCATCATCAACTCCATTTTGGCGAAGATGACGCGCATCGCCTCCTCCGGCACACCGTGCACCGCAGGCAGCGGCTCCTCCCCCTTCTTGGGCCTTCCGCACTTCTTGGCGGCGCTCACGGCCGACGCCGCGGGCGCAACCGGCGCAGCAGGCACCACGGGCGCAGGCGGCGCCACGGACTTAGGTGGCATGACGAGCGCAGAGGACGGACCCACCCTCCCCGGCGCAACCCGTTTCGGCGGCGAAACCGGTGTCGGCGGCGAAACCGGTGTCGGCGGCGCGGCTGGCACTAAAAGTGCGAATTGAGACCGCAGGTCAGCCATGTCCTTGGCCAACCCGCGGTTCTCCTTCCGCACCGCCGACAGCTCCGACTCAAGTTTCCGGTTGCGCTCCCGCAGGCCGGAGACCTCCCTACTGAGGCGGGCGTTCGCGGCCTGCAGGGCCGCCACCTCACCTCCTTGATCGGCTTGACTCGGAACCGGCCTCGCCGCCACCGCCGACCCACGACCTCTACGCCCACGACGCGCGGTGGGGACCTTGGGAGGAGGCATGACGACACTCCCCTCCGAGTCGGAGCTGCCGCCCTTGTGCAGGGGGCGCTTCCGGACACTCGGGGGGAGGGCCTCTTCCCTCTCCCTGACATTTATGGCCGCCGTCAGAGCCTTGGCCGCAGGGTGCGGCTCAGACTCCTCGGCGGCCTCGGCAGCCGAGCTGCCCTCCTCCATGCTGAACGGCCCTGCGGCATTGCCGCCCTCGTCCCGGCTTCGGCCGACCTCCTCGTCGGACGGCTCTGCGGCCTTCCCGCCCTCGTCCGAAGACTTTTCCAAGGCCGTGTCGGTGTCGGAGCTTCTGGCGCTCTCCGACGACGGCCCTGCGGCTTTACTGCCACCCTCACTCCGCAACGGCTCTGCGGTAGATCCGCCCTCGTCACTCGACAGCTCCGTTGAGCTGCCACTCCTCGTCCCCTCCTTGGACGGCTCTGCGACATCGTCGCCCTCGTCCCGGGACACACACCTGCCGCCGCTCTCCCTCCGCGGCAGTCCTGCGGCGCTACCACCATCCGTATGCGACGGCTCTGCGGCAATTGTGCCGCCCTCGTCGCTGGGAACGCTGGTTTCACGGCGTGCCACGGCCTCCAGCGCCTCCCTCTCCTTCTTAAGGCGGTTGGCGCGCCGTTTAGCGCGCTCGCCAAGCGGAGTTAGCATCCGCCTACTCTTCTTCCTCCTCTTTGGGGCCTCTTTTGCTGGTGCCGGGCCCTCGGCGGACGCCTCAAGTCGCGAGGACGAGGCGTCGTTTGTGTCAGTTTTGCTTTGGCTTGACAAGGCCTTGAGGTGAGAATCATTATGATCCCCGTCGTTTAATTTTAAATGTACAGTATCCATAATGAATCCCACGAGTATGGGAGATACATTCCGTCGACCCGGGCAGAGATCCCTGTACCCGGGCAAGCCTACATTTACCAACCAGGGGGGCAGCCGGTACCCTGGCTGGAGCGTGCTAAGAACAGAATACCCCATCTGCCATGCATCTTCCCGCCGCACGCCAGAACTTAAGATTCTGGGTAATTCTTTATAGAGGTTGTCTTCCTCGCGGTCCGGGCGGTTAAGCCAAGACCCTCGCTCCTAAAACTAAGACAAGCAAAGAATCAGGTTTACGATATGTGGGCGGTGGCATATGCCTGCCCAGCCCTCAAATGAATGAGTGACTGAGCCCGACCCAGTATTTCGCGTCCTATAACCTCTACTACTATTGTAGTAGAGTAAGGAGCGAAATCGCGCAGATATTCGCTACGGGCGACAGTTCGACGCCCGCACCCAGGGTACACCGCGTGGAGGTTTCTGGGATCGTACCCCAAATGCGATCTCTGCGGAAAATCTGTGGAGTTAGGCTGACCGACCGCATTCGTAACGACGACGTAAGAGAGCGAGTAGGTATGAAAGAGAGTATTGGTGTAAAGATGCGAAAGGGAATGCTCCGATGGTTCGGACATGTGGAAAGAATGCCGAACGAACGCCTGGTTAAGAAGATATACAATGCGAAAGTGGAAGGATGTAGGTATCGAGGGAGACCGAGACTAACCTACCTAGACCAGATCGGTCATGTACTGAAGGAAGGTGAAGTCAAGAGTCTCCGAAACCGGCGAGCGTGTATGAAGAGAATTATGAATGTTGAGGAAGCGAGTGAAGTATGCAGAGATAGAGTTCTCTGGCACTCTGTTCTCTCTGCCTACCCTGCAAGGGATATGGCGTGATGATATGTATGTATGTTGTTAAGTCGCCCGTAATACAAGGATTATATTATTCTCCGTCGGGCCGGCCACTGACGTCAAGTTCACGCTGCTCCGGTGGTCGGTCCAACGACGAAGGCGAGGTATCACGGGTGTGCGTGCTTACGCCCCTTTGTCGCCCCGGACGGAGTGGTGCGAGGAGTGCGCCGACCGTAGCCCACCCAAAAAAAAAACACAAGGATTATTTCCTTAGTGCAAGGTGTAGTAATTTTTAATCGGTATTATGTATAAATTTTAATCGGTATTATGCCTCTTATCAACAATTACATTCCCAAGGGCAGGAAAAGCAAGGCAACATATTCGCAAGGGTTTAAGGCAGGCAGCCGGATATAAAACTATTGCCAATAATTTTTGCAATATATTAATAAGAAGAAAGAGGAGTACATATTACGTTAACTCCAAGTAATCAGAATAAGAGTAGATCATCATCATCAATATCCCAGCTAATGTATGTCTCACTGCTGGGCTCGAGCCTCTTCCGTAATGGGAAGGAAATTTACCTACTTTACCACGCTGCTCAGACGTGTTGGTATAGGGTTTTGTTTCGAGTTTTCCTTCTCTCGCATAGATGTTATATGCATTTTATATCCCTTAACCGTTTCGTACTATCATTCACGGGTAAAATAGAGGGTGTAAATTGTATTGTAGACCGATATTTTAGGAGTATACGAGGCGAAGAAAGCTAGAGACAGAGACAAAGTAAAGTTAAAAGTATTAGAAGAAATAAATCTCTTTGGAATTAGTATTCTTGCATACAAAGTGTCGTTAACAGTTTATGCAAAACAAATGCATATCACAAGTAGAGTTTATCTATGGATTAAAATCTCAACAATCCAGCGAGATAAAACATAGTGCGTATTAGAAGTAATGCTGTCTTGCTATGATCGTTTACTTTAAATATCTGAGAATTAACGAGAATTAAGTTGAGGAAGCGAGTGAACTACGCGCCGCCTCTTCCGTGGCCCCGGAGCGATTTGGCGGAGCGTGACCACCTCCATAGTGCACCGCAAAAAAGAAAGTTTAGTCATACAAGTATAAGTATTATATATATATAATATATTGAATATCCGTATTCATTTACATAGATCGTGTGCCAAACGAGTATATCTTCGTAGTTATTTATTATATTTTTTTAAAGACACTACCCTTTTTTTTTTTTTTTTTTTTTTTTTTTTATTGGTGGGCTATGGGTGCGTCTCGCCCCGCTGAATCGGTCCGGGGTGACGGAAAGGCGGCGCGTGACCCCATAGACCCACCGTAAAACCTTCTCTCTTCGCCGTGCGAGCGGACCACCGGTACTCGATTTTAACTTCGGTGGCCCGCCCGGCGGTTTACCCTCGCGGGTTCCTCTCGTCGACGCCCCGACAGATTTCGCCGTCGGGGCGTCGCCCTCACGCGGTGGCCTCACGTCGGGTGACCGGACAATTCCCCGGTCCGATCACCCGAGGCCTCGGTTAGGGCGGCATCAGGCGCAGGTATTCGCGCCTGCGCCGCCCCGGCCGCTGACGGCGGCCCGGGTCGCGGGACTCCTCCCGGACTCGTTCCGCCGCCTCCTTCTGCGAGATGACAGCCTCGCAGAAGGCGGCGACCGCGTCCCAATTCCTGACGCTGTCGACCATCGCTCTCGCGACAGCCGGCAGTGCCAGGTCGGCACCGATAACAGCGACGAGGTCACGGCGCTGCCGGTCAAAGGCCGGACACGCCTCCAGCGTGTGTTGCGCCGTGTCCTCGTCACTGCTGCAATGGTGGCAGAACGAAGTCCACTCCCTTTGCGCGACCGTGTGCAGGTACGAGCCGAAGCATCCGTGCCCCGACAACACCTGCACCAGTCGAAAGGAGAGGACTCCGTGCCGCCGCTCCATCCACTCCATCAGTACGGGCCGGAGAGCCTCGACGGTGACGACACCGTGTCTAGGCCTCTCCAGCCGCGTAGCCCAACGGGCGATGACGTCTCGGCGGGCGACCTCGCGCCAGGTGACTATCTCGCTCAGCGATGGGGAGCCACCTTCGTCGCGCAGTGAGGTCACCCGCCGGTAGAGGTCGGAGAGCATCTCCGCCTCTAGGTCCCACGGGGGTGTCCCGGCCAGTAGGCATGCCGCCTCGGTCGATACCGTGCGGTACCCGCGAATGGCTCTGACCGCCATGACTCTCTGGGGTCTCCACAGAACAGTCCTGAGCTGGGCGTTCAGAGCCCTCGCCCACACGGGTGCGCCGTACATGGCCATAGAACGGATCACCCCCGCATACAGCCGTCGGCCCTCGAAGCTGGGTCCGCCCACGTTCGGCATGAGCCGCGAAAGGGCGGACGCCGCGCCAACCAGCCGGGGAGCAATTCGGCGAAAATGCTCCCGGAACCAAAGACACTACCCTGGACTAAGAAAATAATCCTTATAATGCGGGGACTTTACAATTACCTATATAATTAACTTTGATAAATTACCCCAGAAACAAACTCAAAACAACACTTTGTGGATCGCACAAAGTATTTTCCTATGTAGGAATTGAACAGATGGCACTGACGCGTAAGATTTATTTATTTATTTATTTAATTACAACTGTTACCTTATTTCATATGTCATACATATCTAGTGACTGGTACCTTAGCTAAGCTGTTGTAGCAACTTGTATTAAAGGTACCAGTTCGTTTTTTTAAATAATGAGAAATTATATGGTAACATTTGGTGAAATAAAAAATAAAGATAATGAATTGAAAAGTATAAAATAAAAATAATGAATTGAAAAGTTTGTGTGTGAGTATGTTTATGTGGGTGTGTGTGAAGTATGTGGGTCTGTGTGTGAGTGTGTGAATGGTTGTGTTAGTCTTTGTATTTTATGGTAACTTATTTCTTGCGAGAACGTTAGATTGTGAGCATATTTTCTGTTTTGTCGTAATCCAATTTTAATAGATAATTTGTGATTGTCTTTTTGAAATCGTATGCTTTAAGTGTATATATGTTTAATGTCTTTGATATAATATTGTAAAGTTGTGGCCCTAAGTACCAGACAAACCGTTTACTAAATGACAGGTTGCATTTATGGGGGTGACAGATTATGTCTTTACGACGCTTCTCGATGATTTTATATGGGGTGTTAAGATGTTGGAGGGAGACTACAGTGTAAATAAAAAGCTGTCTGACGGTTAGTACTTCCCAAATTCTGTATAAATCTATTGTTGGAAAGAGACGTGGGTGAAAATTACTTATTACTTAAATGATGAGTAAGATGCATGCAGTGGTGGGTTATAGAACCGCAGACCGACCTGTCATTGCCCCGAGCCGTCGGGGAGTATCTGCAAAGTCTGGAGTGTATCAAAGCCATAGCCCCAAAAGCAAAAACTTTTAAAAAATATATATATATTCTTTAATCAAGAATATTTAGAATAATTACAGCTTATTAAGTTAAAAAACCAAATATAATTTCATGCTGTATGACAACCAAAATGCTATTAAGTATTGGTAGCACTTATTATATACTTCGATAAAATATTTATGATATGCAATTTCCCGGATAAAAATGTGTTCAGTCACGACAGAACTAGGATAATGCCTCCGA
Organism: Lymantria monacha; assembly: GCA_905163515.2. Taxonomy (NCBI): domain Eukaryota; kingdom Metazoa; phylum Arthropoda; class Insecta; order Lepidoptera; family Erebidae; genus Lymantria; species Lymantria monacha. Next base: position 25,908,044 of record LR991082.1, read on the forward strand.
TATTGGCAATTTTCTGGTTTGTTAACTTGACATAAAGATATAAGGGGATTCCATTCTCGCAAGTCTATAATAGGTGCTTCAATATTTTAAAGTAGAATTTTTAATAGTAAAAATTTGTCTCAAAACGCTATGTATTCTATTTAATATTTAATTGGTTCTATTTAATATTTATTTAATATTTAATTTTTCCGTGTGGTGACGGAGTAAGAATACTATTCACCACCTCATATCTTACCCATGGGTGATCGTACGAGACGACTAAGGGATATAAAACGCATATAATATCTATGCGAGAGAAGGAAAACCCGAAACAAAACCCTATACAAACACGTCTGACCAGCGCGGTATAGTAGGTAAATTTCCCTCCCACGAAGGAGGCCCGAGTCCAGCAGTGGGACATATGTGGGCTGTGATGATGATGATGATGTGTTAATGAATTATCATTAATAGTAATTTTACTATTACTCGTTGTGTGGTAGCGGCTACGAATACTACCAACCCTTACTTTCCTCGTGGATGTCGTAAAAGACGACTAAGAGCCTTAATATCAACCTTGGCCAATACCACCTAATGCCGTTTGGTCAATAATTGCATTCCCAAAGAGGGTTGACGTCAAGCAGGCGGCCGGTTATAAAAATATTGCCAATAACTTTTGCAATGTGTAGGAAGAGGAGTAAATATTGCGTCGACCCCAAGTAATTGGGATATGAGTAGGAAAATGATGATTAATTTTACTATTGCGTGTTTTTATAGTGTTCAGGAAAATATTGTACAAATGACGTAAATATATGTTTACGGATATTTGTCTTGATTTATCAATAAGATTATTTATATAACTGTGATTTTTCTTAAATTACTCAAACAAAGAATCATAAGAACCCTGATTGGAGAGAACGTCACCGACACAATATTCTATCGTTATATCAAACCCGTGAAAATATTGAAAAAGGGATCCACCACGGCTTTGATAAGACGTAAATCCTCGATAAGATCTATATCCATTAAGAATAAATAACTTGTTAGTCAACATAGCAAATCCATAACAGTGGAAAGAAAAACCTAAAAATTAACAATGAACGACAAAAAATAAAAATCAAATTAAAAAATTGGTATCTATCTTAAAATATTGGAAACAAAAATAGTCGTTTATTCAATGATTTTTAATATCATTCTCATCAGTTTATTTAGATTTTAATTTAGTTAAGAAAAGATCAATTACATTTTGCGTTGATCTATACCAATAGTACTTACAATAATTTACTATACTTATAATAATTTGCTAAATCATCATCATCATCTCAGCTCATATATGTCCCAGTGCTGGGCTCGAGACTCCTCCATAATGAGAGAGAAATTGACCTACTATACCACGCTGATCAGGCGTATTGGTATAGGGTTTAGTTTCGAGTTAACCATCTCTCGTATAGATGTTATATGCGGTTTATATCCCTTAGTCGTCTCTTACGATCATCCACGGGTAAAAAAGGGATTGGTGTATTCTTACCCCGTCACCACGCGGATATATATACACTAATATTGTTATCAATTTATTGAATTGATCATCGTATTATAAAATTACACTGCTTAGAGATATTTTTTTCATTGGTAGAGTAAATTTAATTATTACCTACTATTATATTTTTTAATATACCTCATAATCATTATTTTCATAATGTCTAAATTTTGCACTTTACTCGACGAGAACTAAAGATATACTTTAAAAAATATTCTAAAGGCACGGATGCAGTTGACATAATAAGCGAAATAAAAATAAGCAACCAGTTTCTAATATAGAAATTGAGGTATTTTTATTTCCCAATGTTCTGCCTCGAACAACATGACAGTGAAATATAGGTAAAGTTATTTCCTTAGTTCAACCAACCAAGGAAACAGCTCGGTTAGTCATGCTATGGTACGGTTTTATAAAAAAATATTATTGATATTTGTAGTTATTAAAGACTGTTTCCATAGCTGAAATATAGCAAGTTGGAGTTTTTAAATATTTTTTATTACATTGAATATTCTTTTAACTGCTCACTTTACAAGCAATCATAGTTATGGCTTAACTGTGCACTTAAACAACACTCTAAGATCACGATGTGTTAATTCACTTTATTTGCTAGAAGACATGGTCGTTTTTATTAGTGACACCAAAATATTGTAGCACCAAAACATCATCATCATTCTCCTACTCTTATTCCAATTACTTGGGGTCAATACAATATGTACTCTTCTTTCACAGTACATATTGTAAAAGTTATTGGCAATAGTTTTATGAGCGGCCGCCTGCCAGTCGTCAACCATCCTTGGAAATATAATTGTTGACCAAACGGTATCAGATGGAGCTGGCTCAGGTGGTTATAAGGCACTTTGTCGGCTTTTACGACATCAACGATCAAAGTAAGGGTTGGTAGTATTCTTAGCCGCTACCACGCAGCTATATAAAAAATATTGATCATCATCATCTTGCTCTTATCCCAATTACTTGTGGCGACGCAATATGTCATCTTCCTCCATACAGTCCTATCAGACGTCATCTCTGCAGTCACTCCCTGTCTATCCATGTCATACCTCACGCAGTCCATCCATCTTTTCTTTGGTCTTCCTTTATCCCTAAAGCCTTCAACATTCATATTTAAAACTTTCCTCACAACATTTCTTTCATCCCGTCTCATCACATGTCCATACCATGTTAACCTTTCACTCCTTAACTTTTCCGTCACTGGCGCAACTTTCAAACTTCCTCTTATATGCTCATTTCTTATTTTATCTAATCTCGTCACACTACACATCCATCTCAACATTCGCATCTCCGCTACATGCAGTCGTCTCTCATCCGTCGCTTTTGTCGCCATATAAAATAAAATATAAAAAATATTGATGATATAATGAAAAACATATAAAATTAAACAAAATAAAACATTCAAATTACTGAAATTTTTAGCATTTAATATGCTTAATTATTTATAAATACCCGATACGAAACGAAAAATCGTGAACTATTTTAGGACATGCAAATTTCGATGGTGTAAGTGGCAGCACGGTTGGGCCGGATTCCCGATAGGTGCGGGTTCGAACCCCGCTTGTGACATCATTTTTCGTTTCGTATTTATAAAAAAAATAAAACATATAAAAAAAAGGGAAAAGCAACAAACCGGGGCTGTTTGGATGTTTGGATTATACTTCTTGATTTCGCAATTTACCTATTTCTATTTTTGATGATAATGGCCAAATTTATCTTCATATTCTAATTATATTTTTTTATTCAATGAAAACACTAACAAAACAATATTTTTTATAGGCGAAACCTAAATAAATCGATTTATCATCCGCGACACCTCTTGCATATTAAATTTCATGAATTTTTGGCGCTGTTGCCGAGATTCTGAATACATATATAGAAAATACAAATATAGAAATATACCTACCTGAAAATATTCTCGCTAATGTCGTTGTCGAGAATCTGGCAATACAGTAATATACAAATATATGTCACATACATGACATATATAATACAAGAATTGTTCATTTAAAGATATTAGATATAAAATAAAATAATTGAGAGAATATCCGAAATAATATGCTATGCTGTCTGGTATAACGAGCTAATAATAACAAAACAATTGTAAATGTTGATTACGTATGAAAAGCTTCCACCTTGTTTTTGTTTCCTTCCTCGTTATCTTTATTTAACAGTAACGATATGTCTCATATGATGTGTATACCATTATTTTAATATCCGAAGTAGAGAATGAAATTAAAGAAAAGAGAAGATTCGTAACGACGACGTAAGAGAACGAACGTCTGGTTAAGAAGATATACAATGCGAAAGTGGAAGGATGTAGGTACCGAGGGAGACCGAGACTAACCTACCTAGACCAGATCGGTCATGTACTGAAGGAAGGTGGAGTCAAGAGTCTCCGAAACCGGCGAGCGTGTATGAAGAGAATTATGAATGTTGAGGAAGCGAGTGAAGTATGCAGAGATAGAGTTCTCTGGCACTCTGTGCTCTCTGCCTACCCTTTTTTTTTTTTTTTTTTTTTGCGGTGGGCTATGGACGTCGCACCCCGCCAAATCGGTCCGGGGTGACGGAAGAGGCGGCGCGCAACCCCATTGACCCACCCTGCAAGCACCTTTTCTTATGCCCTCTTGCGGTATGCCCTCTTGGGCTCCTCTCCTGTCGACGCCCCGACAGCTTTCGCCGTCGAGGCGTCGTCTCTCTGCCTACCCTGCAAGGGATATGGCGTGATGATATGTATGTATGTAGAAGATAAAGTGCGATGTGGTTCTGAATATGTTTACAGTCTGTAGACTTAGAAAGCGATGATATTGATTGGTAATAGTTTTATCTCCGTTTGACTCATATATAATATGCTACATTCCACAGACTAAAATTAATGTATGAACTAATAGATATATTGATCGTTACATATTATAAGTCGTTTTGATCAAAGGTAATAGTTTCGTAATTTCGTAAACCATGAGTAGGGAGCGTACATATAAATAGTGTGGGTGTGAAATAAATAAAATTACGCGGTAGCGTGAAAATAATATTGTAACTCCAATTAATTCAAAATATATTACATATTAGGTTTTATTACTGGAAATGTTTCAATGGTCTTCCAGTAACCATGATTGCTGAGTTGCAAGGTCTGAATAAAAAAAGGAATACAAGATTAAAACTCGATAAAATCCATAAAAATAGTTTTATTTCATATATCTATAAGAACAGTAGCTATTAATTTAGTATGTGTATAAGCATTGACAACATCCTAAGTGAAGAAGACAACTTCTTCACTCAGGCTGTGACGGAACAAAAATAGGTTTCTTTACTTCCAACTGAAACAGTGGTTATCAGAGTATAGAATAATGTACGAGCTTCAACGAGCACCTATATATGATAGTGAGAAGGGAACTCCAAGATACTGTTTTTTTTTCTTGCTAATGGTGGCAAACGAGCAAGCAGCACACTTGATGGTAAGTGTTGCTGCCGCCCATGGACCTTTGTAGTACCAAGGGTATAACTAGGCCGCTGCCTACCAATATAAACCCCAAATCCACCCAATTAGGCTTCCGGCTCTCTCGCTCACCGAACGAAGCGCAATAGCACATTGCTATTACTCATACGTCGATCTTCTGCGAGAGTGTGGTACTACCCCGGACGGACCGGCCCGCGGCTGCAAACAGAGTACTGTCAACAGCTTGGTCCTACCACTATTAAAACTTATTCTTCTTTAAAACTTATACTTCCATTATCATTACAGCAAAGAAAGAGTTCACTGGAAGCTATCAGATCACTATAATCATTAGGACGAATTTGTAGTTGCTGGCTGTTGTCCGAGTGATTGTAAAGGATGGTAGGAACTAGTGCGCGATAATCTTCATTTAGGACATCGTGATCATATATAAGAAGAAGCAGTATAATAAGTACCAATAGGGAACGACAGGGATATGCCGCCCCAACCGAGGCAGTAGCTGACCGGACCGGAGAGTAAACCGGTCGCTCGGAGCGAGGCCACACCGCATGAGAACGATGCCCCGACGGCGAAAGCTGCCGGGGCATCGACTCGAGAGGATACCCATGAGGGTAAACCGCTGGGCAGGCCACCGAAGACAAAAACCGGGTTCCGGTGGCTCGCTATGCCTTGACAATCTTTTGTGCTCACCACTAGTTCGCGTTAGGAGTAACAGATATATAAGGTTAAACAAAGACTAACGAAATAAAAAATTCGAATCGCTTATTACATTTTTCATAGTATTTTAAAGTTTCGGGACTCATAAAGGGTACATATCTATTAATAATTTATTTATTACATTAGAAGTTTTAGTTCTGAGTAGGTCTGTTTAATAAATATATCTCGTATATCAAAAGAGACGTGTCTAATCTAAACCTTTTTGTGGTTCAGTAGAGTTGACAAGGGTGGATGTCGCTAATAGGAGAACGCAAATATTAGTCATGAAATCGAATTCAATTTCTACTCAACTCACATGTTTCTGTTCGAGTTAGTTTCAATGGAGCCTTGTAGGTAGACTTGAAGGAGTGCATATGATAAATTAGCTATTGTTCTTGGGGGTTTGTATATATTTCGCGTTAGACTTTTTAATACTTATAGTCCCTTCTCTGGTCCTATGTTGATACCATAATCGACAGTCCATATACGTCCCACCACTGGCCTTCTTCGTAATAGAAGAGAAATTAACCTACTATACCACGCTGTACAAAGTGATCAGTATAAGGTTTTATTTTTTATCTCTTTTATAACTATGTTCATTAGTTTACGGTAAATTTTCTTAAGAAATAGGTTCTTTAGCAATATAAATACATACATTACTTTCTCCTACTCTTATCCCAATTACTTGGAGTCGATACAATATGTAATCTTCTTACTTAGTACATATTATAAAAGTTATTGGCAATAGTTTTATGACCAGGCGCCTGCCAGGCGTCAAACCTTCTTGGGAATTCAATTGTTGACCAAACGGCATCAGATGGAGTTGACCCAGGTCGTTATAAGGCTCTTAGTCGTCTTTTACGACATCCACGAGCAAAGTAAGGGTTCATAGTATGCATAGCCGCTACCACACAGCTTTATTTAGCAATATAAATATTTGATCTAAAAATTGAGGCCCTAAAAATATTATTATGGATGTGTAATGATAACTGGGTGTAACTTTCTCTGCACGATACATTTAATATTACATCTAAAGAATTATAATTATGTATCGGTCTGGATTGATTGATTTTTAGTTTGATTTAATTATATAACATGTACAATATACATACAGGGTACGATTTACTTTCTAGAATAGTTCCAGCCACGGCAAGATAACTTGCATGGTATTATAACGTACTATTTATAAAATTCCCTTGAGTTTTCCTACGCTTCTAATGTAAGCGTTTAACAAATAATCGCATGTGAGAGTTTCCTGAGAGAATGTGAGGCAATCCTATGTATCCTAATCCTTTTCATCCATGACGTCACAATTTAAATGTATGTTACATTATTCTGTTTATTTTACGAAATACATACTTCATAGCTACAATCGTTGACTTGATGATTCTTTTTTTTTTTTATTCTAAGATATCAATTTAATATAATATATATCTAATAATTAACATTTTCATTCACATGAGATCTAAAATACATAGATTTTTAATATATTTCGAATATCAAACTTATCATATCAAATGAAACTAATCTCATGGATTTCATCGCGTTTGTATGAGTTTTATCAATAATTAAAACATTGGAATACAATGATTGAATGTGTCAATCATAATTTTAGAAATTAAATTTTAGTTTTTTGTATGCGATTAAAATACATGATATCAATTTCACTTTTCATACGTGATGAATATTAGGAGGTATTTTGATTACAATATACTTATGGCTACCGTCATAATATGAAACAAAACCTGTTGTTATGAACAAATTTGTTGAAACCAATTACTAATCAATTAATGTATTCTCATAAGATTAGGTGGTCTGATCTTAAACTAGGCCATAGCCTGTACTATAAGTATCAGAGCACCTGCCCCCATGTAAAACTTAATGATAATATACGTGTAATTAATCATATAACAACACAACAGACTGTGAGATTTATTGTTGATCATATGAGAGCGGTATGGCATGCCAGGATATGGATATGAACGAATTAATGAATATGACAGTGATTACGAGTGTGTATGTATATGAGTATTGACAGCGTAAGTATGTGTGCGCGTATGTGTGTGTGAGTGTGTCTGTGTGCGCGCGCGCGTGTCTCTGTGTGTGTGTGTCTGCGCGCGTGTATGTGTGTGTGTGTGTATGTGTGTGTGATGATCTGTGCGATTCACATTGTTCTAAGTCTGGGTGTAATTTGTCTGCGTTAATTATATATTTGTAAAGTCCTACGCAATTCAAAGTTTATTTCCTCAGTGCAGGTTGTTGTCTTTAAAAAAAAAATGAATCTATAAACAACTACATATACATTTAGAAAATTTAAGAATTTTTACAAAATATTTATTTGGTACAGATATATTATTATTTCCATGTAGTGATGGAGTAAGAATACAATTCAGCATTCCCTCTCGTGCACGTGAATATGATATGGAGATAACATCAGTGAAAAGAAGGAAAACTTGAAATAAAACCCTATACCAACCCGTCTAATCAGCGCGGTATAGTAGGGGGCGTTGACGGGGATGATAACCGAAAGGATAATCCACCAGGATGACCGTAGAGCGGTACCAGTTGCCGGCCCAATGGCGATATGGAGGGAATAAGATAGATTATGGTGCCACGCGCCGCCTTTCCGATGCCCCGACGGAATGGGTGGCGTGTGTCTAGACTATAACCTGCCAAAAAATAGATGAACTTGGTCACGGTCGATGTAGATTCATAGTCTTTTTTTTCGACACCCACAAGCAATGTAAGGGTTGGTAGTATACGTATTAATCCTTACTAATATTATAAATGCGAAAGTAACTCTGTTTGTCTGTCTGTCGGTCGCTCTTTCACGCCAAAACTACTGAACCGATCTAAATGAAATTTGGTACACAGATAGTCTAGAGCCTGATAAAGGACATAGGCTACTTTTTAATGCAAAAAAGGGTTGTAAAGGGGGATGAAAAGTTGTAAGGAATTATCGTAATTTTTAAAGCCAGAAGCTTGACTTATTTTGGGCTATTGATTACATAAATGAATAAATAAATACGATATTAAAATTTCGTAAAAATGTATTCTTAAGTAGGGATATTCGATATACATCGATGCATCGAAAACATCGATGTTTACAATGCGATACATCGAATCGATCCGATGTTTTGAAGAGCTATCGAAATACTCGAGGTATCGATGTTTTTTCATAAAACATCGAAACGATGATAACCAGTAAATGCCACAAAAAAGACCTTTTTTTTTTAAATCTGTTTTATAAGGGACTGAGGTATAAATACCACAAGAAGGACCTTTTTTTTAGAAGTCAGTTTTATAAGGGATTGGAATAGGTATAAATGCCACAAAAAAGACCTTTTTTTTTTTTTTTTAGAAGTAACACTTTTGATATGACTTTAGAAAAAGTACTCGATGTTTAAAAACATCGATGACTTCATCCGATACATCGAAAGACATCGATGTACAGTTTCGATTTATCGAATCGAAAAAAACATCGATGTTTTTTCAAAGTGGACACCCCTATTCTTAAGGGGTAAAATAAAAATATGGTATGAGAAACTTCAGGAAATTAACCTTTTACGCGGACGAAGCTAGTGATATATAAATAGTTATAAATAATACAATATAATAAGTAAATTATACATAGTAATAACAAATTCAGAAATTAAATAAAACCAAATAAATAAGGTTAGACCAATGTTCTCACCTTAATATTCTTGACAAGGGTTCTATACCTTTAAATTTGACAGTGACTATCATGGGAACGTAAATTTTACCCTTTGAATTTTATATGGGTCGTTTTCCCTATTAATAGTATTTGTTTACCCTTTCGCTTAAATTATTTGAATATTATTACACTTTAGTACCGCACAAAGAAATAAAAAAAAAACGACGTTCAAAGAAACAGAAAAGTGAATTGAAGCCACATGTTTGCGTACTCTCAGAATAATTTGTATCAATATTGCCTTTGTTCTTTGTTTTCTTTTTGTCATTAGGATATTTGTCTCGTATATTTCTTAGTTAAAATAAATTCTAAATTACATATATACCTATGAAAATATTGTGGCTGCATTTAAATATATAAATGAACAACTAACTTCGTCTCGTGGCTTCACCTGCGTAAAACGTGACTCACAATGTAAAATTTTATTACTAAATATATCTAAGGGAACATATTACCGGGATAAAAAGTGTTAATTCAGGCGATGGTCTATCTGTATGCCAAATCTCATCCAAATATGTTCTACAATTTAGACGCGATTGAGTAACAAACATCCAAATATTTTCACTCAACACAACAACTTTCACATTTATAATATTAGTAGCAAGTAGCATAATAAATTAATGGTTTATATTAAAAATTAAGAATTCTAAATTACATACATACATACATACATATCATCACGCCATATCCCTTGCAGGGTAGGCAGAGAGAACAGAGTGCCAGAGAACTCTATCTCTGCATACTTCACTCGCTTCCTCAACATTCATAATTCTCTTCATACACGCTCGCCGGTTTCGGAGACTCTTGACTCCACCTTCCTTCAGTACATGACCGATCTGGTCTAGGTAGGTTAGTCTCGGTCTCCCTCGGTACCTACATCCTTCCACTTTCGCATTGTATATCTTCTTAACCAGGCGTTCGTTCGGCATTCTTTCCACATGTCCGAACCATCGGAGCATTCCCTTTCGCATCTTTACACCAATACTCTCTTTCATACTTCATAATTCTAAATTACTTCTGTTATATCTGTCTATTTGCCATATGGTTGTCACCACACCACATCTTACTGTATTAATGTGGTTGCAAATAAAACCTGAATGCCTCATTGTAATAGATATTAGTTTAAGTAATCGATTGTTGACCTTGATGTCACAGATTTGAATTCTCGGTCTCGTACCTACATCAGTCAATTCTCATTAACAGTAAAGACATTTATTGCACGCCCGGTATATAGCAGAAGGCTTATATTACAACCCTCTACGTGAGACTTAGTTACATGCCTAAATGTAAATCTGTTACAACCACACCTATCCTATCCTTACATACCAATATGGGTGTGCTACATTAATCCTTGCAAGATATTCGTTCGACGTAAAATAACCGAGTACACATTTAAATAAGACATTTGACTTAAAAATAAATTGTTTTTTTTTTACAGAAGTTATTGATGTAAAAGCAATGTTTGTTCTAACTTTGATACACTTTTACACGAAAGTTTTTTATTAGTGCAATAATACAAAATTATATTAAAATAGGTTTTAAGACAAAAGTCATTGGACATATTGGGCAAAAAGTACCTACATTGTATTTAAAAAACTACAATTTTAACTTTGCTAAATAAAATACTATACGAACGAAACCATCTGGAAATTATTTGCGACACTGCTTCGCTAATTGCCGTTGCGTTCCAACCGTAAAAATTGCGTTGAGAATTAATTGGAGACATTCCTGCAGTGGGGTTTAACGTTAATGAGTCCCCAGTATATCACAATTATTGCGCAATAGATAGTTAATATATGGAAAAAAATATTAGCTGTGGCTGCAGTCTTGATTGGATTATTTAGTTGTTAATTGTATTTAGAACAACACAAGTCTAACATAAATAGACTTATGTTGTGTATAAGTTCTTATATAATATTTCGATAATAACTTTATACAAATTTGCAATTTCACATTAACAACGGTATCTAAAACCATCTCATCATCATCATCTTAGCTCATACTATGTCCCACTGTTGGGCTCGAGCTTCCTCCGTAATGGGAAGGAAATTGATCTACTATACCATGCTGGTCAGACATGTTGGTATAGGGATTTGTTTTGAGTTATCCTTCTTTTGCATATATGTTATATGCCTTTTGAATTCCTTGGTCGTATCTTACGATCACCCACAGGTAAGATAGTGGGTGGCGACCTGTATTCTTACTCCGTCACCGCACGGATGATGTATCAATAAATAATCTTCTATTACTAAAATTTATTTCATTAAAGTTTCAAATTATTTTTTCAATTTTTATGTTTTTGTTATAAATAGAAACCAGTATCTGAAGCGTTCAATTACGCAAATCGTAAAACTTAGCCAAAACTAATAGTCTTCTGCTCTTCTTCCAACTGCACATAAAGGAATAAATCTTTGAATAGAGGATTTCAGAAGACACTTATTTATATTTCCATCTGGATGAAACTAATGTTTAAAACCTAGTAGTAGTGGAACTGTGAAAATAGCTACTTTCTATATTTAATACAGTCATTTAATAACAAATGTTTGTGGCGCTATAAGATGGCTTGGATTACCTCAGATTTGATTCAAGGAGGATTAACTTACAATATATATATACATACATACATACATATCATCACGCCATATCCCTTGCAGGGTAGGCAGAGAGAACAGAGTGCCAGAGAACTCTATCTCTGCATACTTCACTCGCTTCCTCAACATTCATAATTCTCTTCATACACGCTCGCCGGTTTCGGAGACTCTTGACTCCACCTTCCTTCAGTACATGACCGATCTGGTCTAGGTAGATTAGTCTCGGTCTCCCTCGGTACCTACATCCTTCCACTTTCGCATTGTATATCTTCTTAACCAGGCGTTCGTTCGGCATTCTTTCCACATGTCCGAACCATCGGAGCATTCCCTTTCGCATCTTTACACCAATACTCTCTTTCATACCTACCCGCTCTCTTACGTCGTCGTTACGAATGCGGTCGGTCAGCCTAACTCCACAGATTTTCCGCAGAGATCGCATTTCGACCGCATTAATTTTACTTTCATACTCTTTTCTGCATACCCAACTCTCGCTACCATACAGTAATCTTGGGACAAGCACTGCGTTATGTATTGCTACACGTGCCTTCTGGCTGAGGTGGTGGCTACCGAGAAGTTGCCCCAACGCTCCGTTCACTCTATTTCCCGCATTCACTCTTCGCTCTATATCAGTGGTGTACCTTCCATCTCGGCTAAATCCACATCCAAGATAATATATATATATATATATATATATATATATATATATATATATATATATATATATTTATTTAATGTACATACTCTTATGGAAGATAAAGGTAGATTTAATGTAGGGTCCTCTTGCTTATAACATTATTATTGATACTAAATACAGATACATTATTTCAGCTCATATAAGTCCCACTGTTGGCCTCGAGCCTTTTCCATAATGGGAGGGAAATTGACCTATTATGCCACGTTGGTCAGATGTGTTGGTATATGTTTTTGTTTCGGGTTTTTCTTCTCTGGCATTGATGTTAAATGCGTTTTATATCCCTTAGTCGTCTTTTACTATCACCGGGTTATAACCCACGGGTAATAAATACATCTCTATTACGTATATATTATGTATGTATATACTAGCAGACCGGGCCACGCGTTGCTGTGGCTTAGGTTAGCTTCTGTAACACTTTTTGTTTATTCTAATAAATTTTAGCTTATATGAAGCGTTTGTACATTTAACATAGCGCCATCTATTAAAAAGTCCAGTCAACAGATTCCGCCATCTATTAAATAGTCCAGTCAACAGATTCCGCCATCTTTTAAAATTCTTTTGATATAACATATGATTTTGACTGTCAAATATTAGACATATAATTTGCAATAAAATAATATTACTATAAATTGAGATTTAAGCTATTCTATCTTTTAAGTTGGATCAAACAACACTTGCTGTGCAAATTTGGTTAAAATCAGTTAAGTACTTTATGAGTCCATCGCGGACAAACAATGTGACACGTAATTTATATATATTAAGATTATGTATCTACATATACTAGGATAAATTTTACTGTAATGATTATGGTGATCTTAACAACCAATGCCAAAATATTTTAACGTCTATTGCTAAATTTATAAGCATCATCATAAAATTTGTACAAGCTTTTTTGGTTTTATTTTTCTCTTCTTTTATTGATTATGGAGGTAAACGAGCAAGCAGCACACATGATGGTAAGTATCAATGCCGCCCATGGACCTTTGCAACACCAAGGGTATAGCTTAGGCAGCTGCTTATCAATAAAATTCCCAAAGCCACCCAGTTGGGTTTCCGGCTCTCTCGCTCTAAGCGCAATAGCACATTGCCATTACTCATACGTCGATCTTCTGCGAGAGTGTGGTACTACCCCGAACGGACCGGCCCGCGTCTGTTGACAGATAACTGTCAACAGTGTGGTCCTACCACTATTACTATATTTATTTAAGTAAAAGAAATATTGTTGTCATCAAGATGTACAAGTAAGTATATATTGCGTCGACACAGTAATTGGGAGAAGAGCATGGGAATGACGATGAATGATAATGTGTGTATTCTAGACAATTCATCAGTATCTACAGGTACAGTTAAACACCTTAGGTTAAATAATTGGGTTAAAATTACAAAAAGTATTTACCTAGTCTTGCCATAAATACTGTAACAAAGAAAAAAAATATCTATTGTATATAAAATTTATTACTTTTACAGTGTGTTAGTTTAATATTTAAATATAAAACAATTTAGAATATAAAAAGCTTATTCGAAGTGGTCTCCATTGACTTCAATACAGTCCTTTAAACTTTAAAGCCAGTTGTTAATAGAAGCACGCATTCTTTCCATGGGATCAATCGTATGGATCGTATTAAGGACTCCAAATTATCATGGCCTTTAGTGCAAGCCGTACACTCAAAAACTGATCATAAATCATAATCCAGCGGATTAAGATCGGGATTAGACCAGTCTTCAGCTGTGATGAAGTCCGAAACGTTCGTTTCTAACCAAGACTGCGTAGACCGAGCTTTATGACCCGGCGCCGAGTCTTGCTGGAAGGACCATTCTTAGTTATTGAACATGGTGCTGCTAAGGGGCTTTACTATCTTCTCAAGAATCTTCTTGTGCCAATATTTTGATACCTTTTTCACAAAGGTATGGCTCAGTTACTCCTCCATAGCTAATGCCCCACCAAACCATCACTGAAGTCGGATAATGTATACGTTGCACTCTATCGACTAATTGGGCAGCTTCCTTAGAGCTTTGGGCATAAATACAGCTATTTTGTTTGTTAAAATGTTGCTCAGTTGTAAAAAAAATCTCATCCGTAAAATAATTTTTCTGTGACCTTCCTTTGCGTACCGCTTAGTTGTTTCAATTTTACCACCATATTCTTTTTAAAGTTATCAGTTAAGAAATGACCAGTACGTCTTTTATAGGCTGCAAGTCCTAAGTTATCTTTAAAAATACGTGACATGGTTCTGTGTGTTGTTTCATGTTTTATGTTGTTACATGTTTCTTTCTTCTTCGTGCTATCTTCATCTCCCGAGATAAAATCTTTTGCTTTCGGGCAGGATTTCTTCGAATTCTTTCCCTTACTGCTTTGACCACCTTTTTCGTACAAACTACGTAGACGGCCAGATCATTTTCTGTCACAAACAGAGGGGGTCTCATTGTAACTATTAATAGTCCAGTACACAAACATTTTACACATACCAAGCGTATGGAGAGTTTTAAAAATTGTTGTGTAATGCAATCACAGCGATTCAGTTCTCTTTATCACTCCACTCCATTTTAATATCGCAAAATATTGCACGATGTATTGGCGCCAAAATGATTTTTTTTTTTTGGTTCTGTTCGTCCATTCGGACAGGCAAAGGGATCAAAGCCCATACAGCCAAGTCTTATTTAATTATTTTTCATATATTGTTCATCATTTCTTCATATTATGTAGCCTTAATAGTCATTGTCTGTCAGTAAGTCAAGTCGTTACCATTAATCGGGCGCTGATAACCTAATCAATGATTTTCTTTGGGAATTTTGGGCAAATATGAAAATACACTTAAACCACTATTATACCAATTCACTACACTTCAGCACTTTAACTGTACCATATTGCATAAAATACCAGCAAAATTATTCAATATAACACCACAAAACACTAAAGAAATGAATATAATACAAGAGCGTGACATGACATTTCCACATTCGCGCCAAAACTCCGCGCCAAAATGAGAAAAAAACACTTCTTCTTCTTATGTATTGGCAATCAGCTACATATACGAGCTATTGGTGCCAGTGTCAAATTATAAATATTTTCACGTTTTTAGTCTTTCAAGTCAGTCGTTGTCTAAGTCAAATTGTCACCATTAACAGTGCAATGGTCACACTGTTAATGGTATCTTGTGGGAATTTTGATGGAAAACGAAAACGTTGTAAAGCACTGTTATATGATATTCACTATATCCCAGTATTTCCGCACATTACATTACATAAAATGCCATCAACATTATCTAATATAACACGTTAAAACACTAAGATATCGAATATAATACAAGAGCACCACATGACGTTTTCAAAACCGAGAAAAAAAAAACACAATAAACAATCATATAAAAATGACAGATTCCAAATTCAAATGTAATATTTTATTTTTAATTGTAACAGTATGTATTTATGGCCAGACTAAGTATATTTAGTTTTGCAATATATGTATATCTGTAGACGCTGTACCTTTTATAAATACTTGATTTATTACCAGTAGATTAAATTTTTAATTTGTCGACGGATTAAAAAAACGCATATAAATTGTTGATATTAATTTATCGTTAAATTCATTTCGATAAATACTCGTTTGTCTGTCACCTATCTAAATACTTTGTATAGTTACAGTAGTCTATCTTTACAGCCTATATTAACGTTATAATGTTGTGTACGCAGCCAAGTTTCCATAGACATTAGCATAGTTTTTAATTTTTTTTCTGCAGTTACACTCTATATCTTTATTTCGTATGATCTCAGTTCATATTTTATTTTCCTCTTTACCATATTTCTACTAATTTCATACTGGATCACTATACAGAGGTATCTGTAGATATGCATATGCATAACAGGATATAATGTATTTTGAATGCATAATTTCTATATAAATCTTTTTCTTTTTAATTTATTGACTGATGACTTCTAAACAACTATACTGGCCTGACTGGGCCATATCAGTTATTTATCTATATTAATCGGTTACAGGTCATGAGCACAACTATATGTGATTGAATAATAGTAATATGTTCAAAGTATTTCCCAATCAGAATAATTTTATCATTTACTCTTAGGGAAAATATTCTACAAAAACACAATATATTATACGTCGCACGCTGCACAGTGATAAAATAATTGTTTTATTGTTATTATCCATATCTATTTGTGTTCATTGCCTTATAAATGGATAATAAAGATAATCAAATTTTACAAATATCTAGCGTGGTAATAGATTAGTAGGTTCATTTTCCTTATATTAAGTAAGCGCCTTTTAACTAACGGAACATGTATTTGTATCGAAAGAAAAGAGAGATTTGAAAAGTAATATAATAACATTCATAGTCTTGTCATAGTGTATAAGATAAGTAAAATAGATATGTCTAAAAATCCTATATGCTTTTAATCTTAAATCAAAACCTTAAAAGAGCTGTACGAGATGTACTTTGGACAAGTTTGCTTAGGTTCAATTGAGATAGGAAGTGGGTCCAAGTAGACGTAATACTAAATGGTTGGGTCTTTGAAGGGTACATATTGGATGGTATAAAGGAGATTGCGTGTGACATAAAAGCTTGGTAATAAAATGAAATAAGTACTTACACAGTCTGTGAAGAGAAGATAGTGTTTCGTCCCTCGTATTATGTCATGCCGAGGATGACTTTTATGTCACGTATCATACAGTATTTATTAAAGATATCATTTTATCTAAGAACAGTAAGTAAAATAGAGAATGGAGCTCGTAGCACACATTTTTTTAATTTAGTTCAAGTGGTACTGTATTTATAGGTACTTTTTCACTTGTTTTATTAACCGTAGAATAAAAAGAAAGATTTTTTAAAATTAACCTATTTTTAAATAGATAATATAATTCTTTTTTTAAATGTAGGACATTAAATATATATACATATTTTTTAATGTCGTTCTAATTTCTAATTTTGCCCATAGACAACACAACATAACATTAAATAGATCTTTTGGTACATATTAAGACAAATAGGTACTTCGAGCTCGTATACGACGCAACAATGTTGTTAAGAGACTGATAAGAGATTTCAATGACAACCTTCATTCTCTATTAACAATACGATAATCTCCATAGTTCCTGATTATTGCTACATATATGCTACAGAAGCTATTTAAACTCACTTTAAAATTTAGTAAAAGGTTCTCTAAAACTTTAAATAAATATTTACACTTTAAATCACTTAACTGATAATATCTAATATAATATTTGTAGTATACACATAACTTTATATAAAATACACATTACATACTATACACATTTCGTTTCATTACACAATTAAAAAATAAGTATTTGTTTGGTTAATAGTTTTTAAATATGCAATGAACAAAAAAATTGAAATCAATGGGATTAATTTTCTCTGGAAGTTTTTTTTTGGAATTATTAAATACATTAAATACATACGAGTAACTATTCGACATTTCTATATTTTATAATCAAGTTATAAAAAGTAATTTAGCATACGCTGACTAAATCTTATGAGATATCAACTTAAAAGTAATCTATAAAATCGGAGGTATTAAATTGGCTAACTAAAAATGAAGACGATAAGATATATTTATCTTTTAAAATTTTAAACAGCTGTAGTTAAGCACAATATGGTTATACTGAATATATTCGATATATAATGTCACCTTAAGGCGCAAAGTGTCATTATGTCAACTTTGTACTCATATTCTACTAACGAGTCGACGTAGAAGTCACATCTGACAGAGGTAAATAGGAAAGTAAAATAGTGTTCAAGGTAAATCGAACATTGAATATCCTGTATAGCATATTTTTAGTCATTCTGCAAATTATACTGCTTTTATGTTCTACTTATCTATATGGTTGCCATCCCTTATTTGATCAATATATCATATCAATACAGAGTCTTCTCCCAATGCAAGAATTACCTGAATCCTAGCAAAAAATTAAGTTAAAAATATTGTCACAATTTGTATTATCTGATGTAAAATATCAAACCGAAATTCATCACCTATTCACTCTCTTAGGGAGGAATATATCCTCTGAAGAGCTGATTTTTAAAATATTCCTTTTTAGTGAGTCTCAATTAATCAATGTAGCTAGGTTTTATTTATAGAACTGATTGTTTCGTCGGTATTTTCAGGCAACGAAAATAAATAATTTTTCATTGGCTGAAAACTAATGAAATATATAGGCAAATTTTAACGCTGTAATTAAGAATAGACGCAGCTCAATTGGAAAGTCAAGCTGTCTAATCAAAACCGGTTCGGATACTTAGTTTCTCTTTTTTATAATTTTTTACTTTTATTTTTTTATTATTAAATTATTAATTATTTGTTTTATATTTAAATATATCTTCCAAAACAAAAGAAAATACCACCAATATTAATCCAGATATTAAAGATATTAACGTACACATCAGTGCAGAACTTCTTTATACAGAACATTCACGATATTACCTCCCGGTGCAAGAATTAGTAGACTGCTTGTGGAATTTAATTTGGAATCAGTTACAATGAGCTTTCAGTGTGAAAAGCAATTCTTGTTAAAAGTAATTGAATTTCAAATTCAATTTCAAATTTATTTTTAAAATCAAATTCACTTCAAAAGTCAAATTCTATTATAGTCAAAATTATTTCCTAAGTCAAATTTAATTCCAAAAGTAGATTCCCATTAAAAACTCAATTTCAATATCAAAGACTAATTCAATTTCAAAGTAAAATTCATTCCAAAGTCTAATTCACCACACTCAAATTCAATTCCCAAGTTAAAATCAATTTTCAAGTTAAATTCAAAGTCAATTCCAATTCCAAAAGTTCAATCCATTTGCAAGTCAAATACAATTCTTAAGTCAAATTTATTTCCGAAGTTAAATTCAATTACAGTCAAATTACATTTCAAATTCAAATTAATCTCCAAAGTCAATTTTAATTCCGGAGTTAACATCAAATTCAAATTAAATTCCAAATTTAAATTCAATTTCAGTGTCAAATTCTATTCCAAAGTCATATTAAATTGAATTCTAAAGTTAAAATCAGATCCAAAGTGAAACTCAATCCAAGTCAAATTTAATCCCACACTACAAATCAATTTCATACTCAAAATTAATTTCAAAGTCAAACTAAATAATCCTTTGTGTATATGCTTCAGTACTTATGGGTCAGCGTTCATGAATCAGTCAACCAGCTTCTTTAGCCTATTTCACAAAGAGGATGAATATTGACAAATGCTGAAATACGTCTTTGTACATAATTCTTATATTATTCTTATAATATTTTAAGGTACTAGAGTCTATAGTTCGATTTTATTTTAATGAAGGAAGGTTACAGTTATACTTTTGTCAGTATTTTAATATATTTTGAGATATGAACAAGTTTCCATTTCTAACACTATTACATATAAAATCTTCAATAATCATTATCATGACTATATAACTTAAACAGAATTATAACATAATATGAAATCAAATAATATATTTCAAGAAGTATTTAAGTTCAAAAAGCGACAGAAAGAGATCTATTTAATTTTACACTTATATATCAATTTGTTCAAAAATGTGTGAACAAAGGAATAAATAGCAAACATTCTATATAAAATTAATAATATGAGAAATGTCAGAAAGAGTAAAAGATTTGATAAATTTAGCCTATGTCTCAATATCTATTAGCTTATAAAAAAACGTGTATCATACAGATAATTCAAGGTAAGAGTATGCATTGCTTTCAATGAATACTAAAAGGATATTCTGGTAGAAAATGTATATCGAAGGAAACTGTGTAACTAATGATATTTTTATAGGTTTTATTTTGCTCACTTTTCTGAATATTTTTTCTAGTATTTTGAATATGATGGTTTTTTCTTATTGGAGATTTGATTATTATATTATTTTAATTTTATTTGGAATGCATTGAATGAATATAATAAAGCAAAATGAATTGCCATAAATGACAAAAATCTCTTTAATTAAAAAAATATTGATTAACTGACGAATTTCGAATTCTAAATGACAGTTGTGGAGTTCTCCCATCAATTTCCAGTATATCTGGTAAGTAGCTAATAATAATCCAGCATAATAATAATATGAAAATATGTTCAGTAAATAGCAATAATTTTGTACCATAAAACTGTTTCGGTGATAAGTAGATCTGCATCCGCGTGTATTAAAAATAAAAGCATGATCATCATTCTCCTGCTCTTGTCCCAATTACTTGGGGTTGACGCAATATGTACCCCTCTTCCTACATATTGCAAAGGTTTTATTTATTAGCAATAGTTTTTTGACCGCCGCCTGCGTGACATTAACCCTCCTTGGCAATGCATTTGCTGACCAAATAGCATCAGGTAGTGTTGGCCCTGGTTACACGACACGACACGACATAAGGCTCTTAGTCGTCTTTTACGACATCCACGAGCAAAGTAAGGGTTGGTAGTAGTCGTAGCCGGTACCACACAGCTAATTAGTATTAAAAATAAAAGCATTAATTTTTATTAAATTCAAAACAGTTGGTATATAATCTATAACAACTTCGTAGAGACATTAATTCGAATAACATACTCCTAACTACGTAACTACGGCGTGTGTATAGGTACATAACAAAACTTTACCCATAAAAGGGGTTACCGCAAGTATGTGTTGATTAAGCTGAAGGCAATTATATTTAAGTTACGATACATATTCTGTTATTGCCACTAAATTTCATACATTATAAGTAAATAATAAGTAAATATTATAATAATTTTCCGTGTGGTGACGGAGTAGGAATACTATTCACCACCCCATATCTTACTTGTGGGTGATCGTACGAGACGACTAAGGGATATAAAACGCATATAACATCTATGCAAGAGAAGGAAAACTCGAAATAAAACCCTATACCAACACGTCTGACCAGTGCGGAATAGTAGGTTAATTTCCCTCCCATTACGGAGGAGGCCTGAGCCCAACAGTGGGACATTATGGACTGTGATGATGAGACATTCTCCTGCTCTTATCCCAATTACTTGGGGTCAACGCAATATGTACTCTGCTGCCATCGTAGGTACATATTGCAAAAGTTACTGGCAATAGTTTTATGACCGGCCGCCTGCCTGACAACGACTCTCCTTGGGAATGTAATTGTTGGCCTGACGGCATCAGGTGGGGTTGGCCCAGGTCCATAAAGCTCTTAGTCGTCTTTTAAGACATCCACGAGCGAAGTAAGGGTTGGTAGTATTCGTCGCCACTACCACACAGTAATATTTTTAATATTATAGAATAAATTGTATAGCATAAATAAATACCAGACCGTGCGATCAGGTAAAGTATTGCAAACTTATTACACTACTATAGTTTAGTTACTAATTACTAGTTGTAAAACCAAATTGTAAATGATTTAGGATGAACCATAAATATTATAGTTTCTACAAAGTATAATACTTACTCTATGTCCTATTCCTTACGTCTGATATACACTATCGAACTGTTCATAAATTATATTACAAAACAATCTTTAAAAGAACACCCCACTTGTGCCCAAAAGCTGTTGCGAACATTGTTCAAAATCTAATGAGGAGTGATATATTTTAAATTAATGTCATTGAGATTTAAATACTATGATAAAAACGGATTTCTTTTAATCAAGAGTGAATTGATGATGAATGCTTTAATGGCGCAGTGTACTGATCTTCCAGGGCGAGTGGCAAAACCATCTTTATGTAATGCACAATAGATAGTTCTGACTCAGGTTCTGTGTCTTTTAATTGTATGTTTATAATGTCCTCCGCAATACAAGAATTCCATAGTGAAAGATATTGTGTTTAATAAAATAAGAAAGATTAATTTAAAATATTTTTTTATAACATACATTTTGTAATTTTTAAAGAAGTAAACTCTTTGTATTTTTGAAAAAAAAATTTTATTGTTGCTGAGAGTCGTTGAATACGGCCGACACGGAACCGCATTTTGTGGTGAAGTATGAGAGAGGCATACATCGAGCAGTGAACGGCAAAAGGCTGCATGATGATGATGATGAAAATCTTCATTAAACTCTTCAGGTATTTAAAATCTAACGTATAAGATTCTAACGGCTATTACTTAAATTGTGTATTAGTAACAGGTCATTTAATTATGTAATAGTGAAACATTAGTGCAGGCGAGAATATTCGCGCTTGATGCCGCCCTAGCCGAGGCCACAGATGACTGGACCGGGGAATAGTCCTCGCAGATTTACTCGCAGGGAGGTTGACCGCAGACCCGGATGAAGTACCTGGGTCTGCACCTAGATAGTAAATGGAGCTTCGGGCCGCACTTTGCCCATTTAGTCCCCAGGCTCGTCGGAGCAGCCGCGGCGCTGGGTAGGCTTCTGCCAAATACTGGTGGTCCTGGATCGTCCTGCCGGCGTCTATATGCAGGTATTTTGCGGTCGATGGCATTGTACGGTGCCCCAATTTGGTCGGAGTCTCTCACCGCCCCTAATAAGGCTTTGCTGCGTAAAGCACAAAGAACCATGGCGGTGAGGACTATAAGAGGCTACCGTACGGTATCCTGGACCGCAGCCACATTGTTGGCGGGTGATCCACCCTGGCTGCTCCAGGCTAGGGTACAGGCGGAGGTTTACCGATTTTGCGCTGCGGCGCGGGAAAGCGGCGAGCATATTACCGTGGGGGAATTGATTAGGGCAAGAGAAGCGGCTCAAGCGGCAGTTATCCGGCGGTGGAGGGAGGAATTAGAGTCCCCTGTAGCAGGGCGGGGGACCGTTGAGGCAATTGCGCCCCACCTCCACCGCTGGATGAAGAGAAGGCACGGCAACTTGTCCTTCAGGATGACGCAGGTACTTACCGGACACGGGGTCTTCGGTAAGTACCTGCACAGGATCGGACGGGAAGAGGCCCCTGGATGCCATGAGTGTGGCGCGCTAACTGATGATGCGCGTCACACCCTAGAGGTATGTCCCGCCTGGGGGCCTCAGCGCCACGACCTGTCGGCGGTGATAGGAACAGACCTGTCGTTGTTGACCATCATATCTAAGATGCTTGACAGCGACAGGTGCTGGTCGTCGATGGCCTCCTTCTGTGAGGAGGTCATCTCTTCGAAGGAGGCCGCGGAGCGGATACGTGAGGCATTTGCTTCTGCAGACTCGCTCCGTAGGCGGCGGCCAGGAAGGCGGAGGCGCCGTTACGCGCATCTCCTCCCGCCGCCTTGACTGTCGACTAGACGTGGCCAGATGGCCTAGCGTTGGGGTGTCGGGGATAGAATGTCAATAGACGATCTCTCCGGCATCCCGTAAAAGCGCGAAAGGGACCGCTGTGGTTTTAGTGGGTATTTTGGTCGAACCAGCTGACCGGTGAGTCCCACACATCCCTCGTCTGTCACCGGCGAGGGTTAGTGCGTAAATGCATTTCCACAGCGTGAACAAAAAAAAAAAAAGGCAGGTTGACCGCGTAAGCGTGACGCCTGGCAATAAGCCGCGGCGAATGGTATGGTCGACGACCCGAAAGAGTAACTCACCGAGCTGGCCACAGAAAGTGACCGGCCCAATGACACGGTGGGTTATGGGGCTACGTGCTGCCCTTTTGCTGCTCTAGACGACACGGATGGCGTGTGTGCAGAGTTTAGCTTGCCAAAAATAATACGTTATGTTATGAAATGAGAAGCCAGGAAGAGATACGTAAGCTATTTTACTTTCCTCTCAGCTACTAACTTTACATGAAAACGTTACTTTTAGAGAACAGTAATATATCTTATAGAGTTGAAACGGTGTTTTTTATTTTACTTTGCGCATAAAGTACAAACTTTCACTACTAAACGTGAACTGTTTTTAAAAAGCCCTTCAGCCTTTAATTTGTTTTATGTAGTCAGTATACCTCCTTAAGAAGTCAATTCTCGTTTTACTAAATAAGCTTTTGTATAAGATATTTACAATTGTATAACGACTTAGAAACCTAGAAAAAAGAGGAAAAAATAAAGACCTAGAAGAATAGCTGTGCGGTAGCGGCATCAAATACTACCAACCCTTGCTTTGCTCGTGGGTGTCGTAAAAGATGACTAAGAGCCTTATAACGACCTGGGCCAACTTCATCTAATGCCGTTAGGTCAACAATAACATTCCCAAGGAGGGTTGACGTCTGGCAGGCGGCCGGTCATAAAACTATTGCCAATAACTTCTACAATATGTACTATGTAATAAGAGTACATATTGTGTAGACCCTAAGCAATTGGGATAAGAATAGGAGGATGGTGAACGACTTAGAAACCGGGTGAATTTACCGAGTTACATTGGTGTCACATGCAGTTGCAGAAATCTACTAATATTATAAATATAGAAGATTGCAAAATGGCTTTTTAAGAATAAAACTACTAGACAGATGGTGGTACACTTCTAGACTAATATAACATATATACAAATATTAGGCTGACCGACCGCATTCGTAACGACGACGTAAGAAAGCGAGTAGGTATGAAAGAGAGTATTGGTGTAAAGATGCGAAAGGGAATGCTCCGATGGTTCGGACATGTGGAAAGAATGCCGAACGAACGTCTGGTTAAGAAGATATACAATGCGAAAGTGGAAGGATGTAGGTACCGAGGGAGACCGAGACTAACCTACCTAGACCAGATCGGTCAGGTACTGAAGGAAGGTGGAGTCAAGAGTCTCCGAAACCGGCGAGCGTGTATGAAGAGAATTATGAATGTTGAGGAAGCGAGTGAAGTATGCAGAGATAGAGTTCTCTGGCACTCTGTTCTCTCTGCCTACCCTGCAAGGGATATGGCGTGATGATATGTATGTATGTATGTATGTATGTACAAATATTAGTATAATACAGGCTATAATTGCCTTTTGAGCGGGCTGTAGTCATAGTCTACTGTTATATGCAACAAAAAATAGCATCATCATCATCACAACTCATATATATCCCACTGCTGGGCTTAACCCTAGAACACTAAGCTTCGTCGAATCGACGACGCGAATTCGAAAAAAGTGCCCTAAATTTTGAGTGCGCGATCGCACCTATTTCAGCTCCCGTGTAATCTCAATTGACCCCTTGCCCCCTCGACAGACGGTGGTGTTTCTTGTGCAGGAGGCCTGTGAGCGCCGGACCAGCGACCATGGCTCGTCGCATCGACGAAGGTTAGTGTTAACGTTATATTTTGTACTATTGTGTTTCTCTATATTTTGTAATATTTTAAGTTTATTTTTTACAGCAAAAAGGTGATGTATATTATTTTTTTTATTTTAGATTCGATTCTGCATGCATCTCCATCAATTGAAGATCAGACCTGGCACTTCGGCACAGGAGCGTAACGAATTGATTATTATACCATCGCGTAACATACGTCGCGGCAAAGATAAGCACAAATGGTCATCGCTAAAGCCAAGGACTGAAGAAAAAGAAGCTGCAGGTCATTCTATCGCAAAAAAAAAAGAAATGTTTGTACCATATGCCCGTCAGCAAAACGAAGAATGACGAAATTTAGTTGCTACAAGTGCAATAAATCATTGTGTGGCGAACACAAACTTGATGTGTGTCACAAATGTCTTAGTTCGTAGTTTTTTTACCAAAATGTTATTTTTTTCGTTGATTCTATACGTTAATTTTGATAATTTGAGTTTTTTTCAAAGTACTGTGTTCTAGTTTTTCATAGGTAAGCACTTAAAAAAACAAATATCTTTATTTGGAGCGAAAAATATGGTCTCAGTAAAAAGGCTGATTAAGTAATAAATATGATATTTAAGTAAATAAAAATGTTATATTTTGCTTAATAAATGATTATAATAAAAAAATAATGTAAAAGAAATAAATATTTTATTAAATAAAACGTTATAAACCTACTTTTTTGACAGCGTAGTCGAAACGACGAAGGTTAGTAATAAGCGTTGAAAAATAAGGTTAGTGATCTAGGGTTAAGTCTCCTCCATAATGGGAAAGAAATTGACCTACTATACCACGCTGTTCAGACGTGTTGGTATAGGGTTTTGTTTCGAGTTTTCCTTCTCTCGCATAGATGTTATAAGCGTTTTATATCCTTTAGACGTCTCGTACGATCACCCACGGGTAAGATAGGGAATAGGGTGGTGAATTGTATTCTTACTCCGTCACCACACGGATAACAAAAAATAACACTTACTGCTATTTTTTTCTAGTATTTATGATTATGATCTAGACTATATATTCTTGGAGTATAAACACATTAATATTATATAAGTTTGTCTATTATAATTTATTTTCTGAGAAATGGGCACAGAAATTTGAGAGACCATTATAAAATTACAGACGACGCTTTCACAATTTAAACTTAAACAAAATACTAAGCTCGATATTGTTGAGGATTTGTAGCCGATGCTGTGATAATCCCTCCTTAATTGGAGCAATAGCTTAAATAAATTGAATTAAGACAGTGAACTGATTGAGCGATAAAGAGATTATAGATAAAACTACGTTGAATCTATTACAATAATATTTTGTTTTTTTTAGATACATACATACATATCATCACGCCATATCCCTTGCAGGGTAGGCAGAGAGAACAGAGTGCCAGAGAACTCTATCTCTGCATACTTCACTCGCTTCCTCAACATTCATAATTCTCTTCATACACGCTCGCCGGTTTCGGAGACTCTTGACTCCACCTTCCTTCAGTACATGACCGATCTGGTCTAGGTAGGTTAGTCTCGGTCTCCCTCGGTACCTACATCCTTCCACTTTCGCATTGTATATCTTCTTAACCAGGCGTTCGTTCGGCATTCTTTCCACATGTCCGAACCATCGGAGCATTCCCTTTCGCATCTTTACACCAATACTCTCTTTCATACCTACTCGCTCTCTTACGTCGTCGTTAGACTAGATTTTTTTTAGATTTAATTACAAATAATGAGGAGATTAAGATATATTTAGATAATTACTACACTACTATATTATTTAAAATATAGTAGTATAGTAATTATGAAATAGTATTGAAGTGAAGTGGCAATGAGCAGGCCACATCGCTCGAAGAACCCACAACCGCTGGGGAAGAAAGGTTCTAGAGTGGCGACCACGTACTGGACGACGCAGAGTAGGACGCCCCCCACTAGGTGGACAGATGACCTAGAGAAGGTTGCTGGGCGTCGTTGAATACAAGCGCTACAGGACCGCACTCTGTGGCGTAACATGAGGAAGGCCTACGTCCAGCAGTGGACGACAATAGGCTGAAATGATGATGATAATATTATTTAAAATCATATAAACTCAATTCGAAGTCTTTCTTTTTTCCATTACTGAACTCATAGAGTTCTTCTGTTGTGCCTTCTGTTTAATATTGTAGGCAACAAAAAATTACACTCATGGCGTTTATAATTGAAGCAGAATTCTATGCAACGTAGAATAAATAACAATTGTCTGAACTGAAGTGTGTTTTGTTTAGCTAAATGTAATCTATAATATTTTATCTAATCTCTCCATCATAACAGGAAAATATCTAAAAAAAAGAACAAGAGAATATATATATATATATATATATATATATATATATATATATATATATATATATATATATATATATATATATATATATAATATATATATATATATATATATATATATATATAATATATATATAAATATATATATATATATATATATATATATATATATATATATATATATATATATATATATATATATATATATATATGTATATATATATATATATATATATGTTGTTGGATAATGCCTGTATAAAATAACATAGCAACATATCGCGCCAAGTGGGATTCGCCCCGCTACTAATTTATATGCTATGTCATGTACTTTTTTCTGTAAGACCTTTTATTACATTATTAAACTCACTGCATTAGCGTACACCGGCTGCCTTTTATTTTCTCTCTATTTATTCCCCAACATTTTGGTCCTTCGAGCCAGATGGAATAAATTAGCAACAATCTACTATTATATGAAGAATAATATATATAATTACAAGAAAATGAAATAATTTGCAATCAAGATTATAAGACGGCTGTGTGGTATCCGAAGCAAGTACATCAAAAGTCGGTGTTAAGTCTTATTTAATGTTATATCGTTACCCAACACTCATTCAGGTAGTATAATTAAGGACTATCAGGTCAGTGTCATTAATATTACCTATTATTGTACGTAATTAGTTCGTTTCCTAACGTACCATACTATTTGCCTATGTACATTGTGAGTAGACTTTTATTATAATATACAAAGTAGCAATCAATTAAGAAAATTCATACTTTTTTATTGTATAGTAATATTATTTATATTACATTATGTTTGTTTAATAAGTATTTTGCAAAGTTAACGACTATTCACGTTAAGTTAATTAATGCACGAAGGTATTTATAACTAAATTTTATGAGTGTTATATGATATTAAGATTTATTATTTACTTATTTTATTGTAAAATATAGTTAATTATTGTATTATTCATTGTTTTACACTTGTTTCAAGATAGCTATAATCATTCAATCATTTTATTCGTAGTTGAGTTGTATAAATATAAAATTAAAACGAGTTGTTACTTTGTAGGTATTCAATTAAAGTATTGTTAGCCATTGCAATAGGTGTTTAGGATACTATTTATCAATCCCGTAGGCGTCTAATAATTAGTTATATAGTATTGTAATATTGATTATTGTTTGTTAACGTTGTCGATTATAAATTCCAGGCCTATATGACCGAGCCTCTCAGTATGACCGAAGAAAAAGAATTAATAAGGAAACGAGGTAGTTTCAAGGGCCGTTTAACTGCATTTATTAATTATCTGGACGCGCTGAATGACGAATCAATGTCAAACTATGACTTTGCGGAGTTACAGCTGCGTATAGGCAAAATTGAGTCGTTATACCAACAGTATGATGAGGTACAGTTACGCATGGAATGTGTTGTAGATGACATTAAAACACAAGTTAATGAACGTTCTGATTTTGAGTCGCTGTATTATAAATCCTTATCTAGGGCTCAGCAGTTAATTAGGGAATTTAATAAAGATAATGATTCTATCGCTGGGAGTACTCGCACTGGTAATTGTAAGCCGGTTAAATTACCCACAATACAACTACCCAAGTTTAGCGGTTCTTATACCAGTTGGTTAGAATTTCGTGATACATTTACGAGTCTCATTCATTCTAATGATGATATTGACGAAATTAACAAATTTCACTACCTACGGACGTCTTTGGAGGGATCCGCCGCCGTGGTAATACAGGCGATCGAGTTTTCGGCTTGTAATTACCCTATTGCATGGCAGGGGTTATGTGAGCGTTTCGATAATAAGAGATTATTAATTCATAACCATGTATCGGCTATTTTTAATATTGAGGCACTTCCTAAGGAATGTAAGAGATGTAAGAGTAACAATAGGTATTGATGTACTAGAGCAAGTGGATGAATTTGTATATCTTGGATGTGGATTTAGCCGAGATGGAAGGTACACCACTGATATAGAGCGAAGAGTGAATGCGGGAAATAGAGTGAACGGAGCGTTGGGGCAACTTTTCGGCAGCCACCACCTCAGCCAGAAGGCACGTGTAGCAATACATAACGCAGTGCTTGTCCCAACATTACTGTATGGAAGCGAGAGTTGGGTATGCAGAAAAGAGTATTATAGTAAAATTAATGCGGTCGAAATGCGATCTCTGCGGAAAATCTGTGGAGTTAGGCTGACCGACCGCATTCGTAACGACGACGTAAGGGAGCGAGTAGGTATGAAAGAGAGTATTGGTGTAAAGATGCGAAAGGGAATGCTCCGATGGTTCGGACATGTGGAAAGAATGCCGAACGAACGCCTGGTTAAGAAGATATACAATGCGAAAGTGGAAGGATGTAGGTATCGAGGGAGACCGAGACTAACCTACCTAGACCAGATCGGTCATGTACTGAAGGAAGGTGAAGTCAAGAGTCTCCGAAACCGGCGAGCGTGTATGAAGAGAATTATGAATGTTGAGGAAGCGAGTGAAGTATGCAGAGATAGAGTTCTCTGGCACTCTGTTCTCTCTGCCTACCCTGCAAGGGATATGGCGTGATGATATGTATCTATGTATGTCCTAAGGAATCCTCTGTCACTTTAAAGGGCTTAATTGATCATTTAAATAAAAACCTGCGAGCATTAGAAACGTTAGGTGAACCCGTGAAGTACTGGGATACTCTTTTAATTTATATTGTTACTCGCAAATTAGATGGCAAAACCTTTCGTGAGTGGGAAGAGTACAAAGTTCGCTTAGACAAGGACAGTAATATTACGTTCGACACATTCCTTCAATTCGTTCGCTCACGGGCTGATTTAGTTGAGACACTGGAGTTATCGCGTAATAATCAGTCTCACGCTAGTAATAAGTTAGGTACTAGGCTGAAATCTATGGTTACCGTTCAGTCTAATAATAATTTCACTTCGGAGATAAAGCCGAGGGGTTGTCCTAAGTGCAAAGGTGATCATAACTTAGGCGATTGTGCCCAGTTACTCGCGTTAAGTAGTGAAGCTCGTATTAAATTACTGCCTAGTTATAAGGTATGTTATAATTGTTTTCGTTCAGGTCATTTTGCAAACCACTGTAAACGGTCGGGTTGCAAACTGTGTAAGCGCAGACATAATACTCTTATTCATGTAGATGATTATAAAAATATTGTGAATACTTGTAATAAAACTAATAATAACTCGTTAGATAATTTGTCGCCGCAGTCATCTTCTTCGTCTGTTACGGCAGAGACGAATAACGTTGCGTTGTCAGCAAACGTCACGTCATCTAATAGAAGCGTTAGCGGTGATGTGTTATTGTCGACTGCACTAATCAAGTTACAGGATCATACTGGGTGTGAGCTGGAGCATGTTGTCCGCGCCGTGCTTGATAGTGGTAGTACGTCGTCATTTGTGACAGAACGTTTGTGTCGACAGTTATGTTTAGAGACTAGGGAGGTAGATAGATTTATATATGGCATTAATAACGTGAATGCACGCGTAGGTAAAATGTGTCAGCTTAATATGACGTCATTAAATAATAGTTATACTACTGAGCTAAATTGTTTCGTTTTACCATTAATTACCAGTAATATGCCATGTCGCGAAATAAATATATCTGCACTTAATATTCCGTCTCATATTTATTTAGCTGATCCTAGTTTTTATAAGCCCGCTGATGTAGATATTTTAATCGGCGCTGATCTCTTTTGGGGCTTATTAGGATCGCAAACATTAAAACTTGGTAAAGGTAAACCTGTACTATGTGAGACCAAGTTAGGCTGGATAGTCTCAGGTCCCATTAACCGTAATTATATTACATTACTCTCTAATAATATTAGGTGTAATCTGATTAAGTTCAATTCATTTTGTAATGGTAATACCTATCATACATATCAATCATATTCGAAATGATCTAACTCATTTATGTAAAATAGAAGAAGTAATTATAAAGTCTTCACATTACTCTTTATAATAAATAATATAATAAAATAAAATATTAAAGTATTCACTTTATGTGAAGAACATTTTGTAAAAAATAGGATACGATTGCAGGATGGTCGCCGTATTCCTCTCAGAATAATGTCATTCTCTTTTTGTTGAATCCATAAATAATGTTACACATTGTTTTTGTCCAAATTAAAAACTAAATCTAACTGTCCATCCTTCTGATAGATATCTGCAACGGGTTGTCTGGCGTAGTAAAACATCTGATCCTATTAAGTACTTTAAATTATACATACACTGTCACTTATGGTACGTTTTTAGTCTTTCGGTGTTTACTGTAGTTAGGACTTGACTGCAAGGGTAGTAAGGGCGCTAACGTTATAGCACAATGTCTACGATGACCACTTACTCACAGGGGGTGACAATTTAGATGAAGCAAAGTTATTTTATTTTGACAATTGAAATGAGATAGAATTTAATTGTCAACAAGTTACTAAGATGATACATCGGCTTGCATGCCACTACGAAATTGGATATCGAATCAACCTCGACTTGTTTGAAGTCTTTCAGTTGTCACTTAATTAAAAAATAGGTTCCACTAGTTGAAGTTGCTTGGTTTCGGTGGGCACGCAAGTTCAGATGAGCTAGTTTATTCTTTTGAATTAATTCAATTAATTGTGATGGTAACACTATACGTGATTTACTATCAGTGATTGCAAGGATTTTGATCCATTAGGGCTTTTGTCTCCCTTTTGTAATCACTATGAAAATGTTACTACAGAGAATGTGCTTAAATAAATTATCATGTTATGAGCCGTTGAATTTTGAAACTAGTTCTCAGTGGGAGAATATTATTAAATATCTGCATACTTTAAATGATTTGCGTATTTCTCGAATGATCGTTCGTCATTCATACTATAAGTTAGAACTCCATTTAATCACTGATGCATTAGAGTGCGTATACTCATATATCTACCTATAATCATTTTTATGGAGTTAAGGTACGCGTTAAAAGTGTTACTATTTCATAGTCAGCGTGAGTCATTTCCTGAATATTAATTATAATTACTTATTTTTAAATAAACAAAATTGCCTGAAAAGGAGCGTCCTATTAAAATGTTATTTATACTTAGTAATTATATAATGATAATTTAAAATTTAATTATATAATGATAATTTAATACGTGTCGGAGCACGTCTCGACAATTTAGATTTATTAATATTTAATTTATTATTATTACAGTCCACTCATAATTTCACAAATTATTATTTAATTTCAATCATGCATTATTATTTTATGTAAATGTTAAAGCATGCATGTCTCTCAAAAATTATTAGCGTCA
Source organism: Lymantria monacha (assembly GCA_905163515.2). Lineage (NCBI taxonomy): Eukaryota > Metazoa > Arthropoda > Insecta > Lepidoptera > Erebidae > Lymantria > Lymantria monacha. The sequence goes on from LR991082.1 coordinate 25,941,429, forward strand.
ATTACTTAATTCTACTGCCCTTTAAGAGGTCGAAATTTAAAGATGATTTGCTATCAGAAATGTGTTCTTTATAATCGTGTTACTTTGATGCGTAAATTGCCGCGGCGGCGTATTCTTCCAGGAGGTTGTCCATTTGCACGGATGTTGATTATGCCGGCCATATTATGTGTACTCGTCGTCGACATGGATGTAGATAGAGTCATGGATGTAGACTCGTAAATATATATATCGCGATCTTTATTTGCTTCACAACTAAATCTGTTCACTTGGTACTTGTGGGTGACTTAATCAGTCATACATATTTGTTAGGCGTTATATTGATTCTTCTGATAACGGTACTTCTATCTATTGGTGTGTATAACGAACTTTCCAATTTTTTAAATAAATTTCGATTCCATGAGTAAAGGTTGGTAAAAGATGGAATCAAATTTCATTTTATTCCCGCATATACTCCTCATTTTGGCGGTCTCTGGGAGGCTGGTGTTAAATCGGCCAAATATCATTTACAACGAGTGTTGGGAAATTGTAATTTGACGTTTGAGGAACTAAGTACCACATTAGCACAAATAGAGGCAATTTTAAATTCACGCCCACTAACGCCGCTGTCATCAGATCCTGCTGATTATACCCCACTGACTCCAGGTCATTTTCTCGTTGGCCGGCCACTTACAGCATTGTCACAAATGATTACAAGGATCAGTCGAAAACTCATCTGTCTCGATACCAACGGATTGAGCAGTTACGCCAGCACTTCTGGACTCGATGGAGTAAGGAGTATGTTGCTGAGTTGCAGCAACGAACCAAGTGGTGTCTTAAGAAGGATGGTTTAGATGTGGATTCCTTAGTGGTGATAAAGGAGGAGAATCTTCCACCATTAAAATGGAGAATGGGGAGAATTGTCGCTGTTCATCCAGGATCGGACGGGATTGCTCGGGTGGCGGATATCAAGACTTCCACTGGAGTAGTCCGGAGGGCATTCAACAGGATATGCCCATTACCTCTGTCTTCGGAAACTGAATTTGGTTGAAAGTATGGCTTTCAACGCCGGCCGGTATGTTGGATAATGCCTGTATAAAATAACATAGCAACATATCGCGCCAAGTGGGATTCGCCCCGCTACTAATTTATATGCTATGTCATGTACTTTTTTCTGTAATACCTTTTATTACATTATTAAACTCACTGCATTAGCGTACACCGGCTGCCTTTTATTTTCTCTCTATTTATTCCCCAACATATGTATATATATATATATATATATATATATATATATATATATATATATCCCTACATGCTTCTATTATTGTAACTCCTGTAAGCCAGGATCCACAATGATTTGCATAGATGACATCAAGATAGGAGAGAAGGAAGCAAAATTACTTAGTTAACCAATTAACAAGAGGGTGAACAGCTGCTATACGAGAAGCCATACTGTACCATAGAGTAAGAGAGAGGTTAACGGAATTTATAAGTGAGTCTTTACTTTAATTGCTATAGTAAGGTATGGCAGAAACGCTTGAACGCACGAATATTTTCTGGAGTTTCTATAAAGTTTGTATAGTAAACTATTCCAGACTTGACTTGCAGACTGTCTAACGCAAGATTACGCTCGTTATGTCAGAGATTGCACTCCAACATAATATGATGTGCTGATTGTACATACATCAAATCAGATCAGACATAAAGAACATGATACAAGTTAAAGAGAAAATAATTTACTTTTGAAGTTGCCATGGCCAGTTAGAAATTGAGCTACATAATTAATGTCAACCTCTAGCCACACTTTCTCCAAGCGGATATATGGGCAAATAGAACAGAGGTGGCGGCCTTTTGGTGATGAATCCTATCTTGTCTGCCAATTGGTTAAACATTTTTCGTAGGCAACACATTGCCGCGTAATTATTTTAGCGGTTTTGTTACAGCCGCGCGGTAGAAGAAAATAAGATTTATATTTTCCCTGGTGGCGTAGAAAATCGAGAGACAAATATTAGTAATGTAACAATCGAATTAGTTGATATTGATCAACTAACTCGATATTACTCATTAGGTTAGTATTTTAAGACTCTTAGTGTTTAATTTATATATTAACGACTTGCTTAAGGTATCGAACCAGCCCATAATATTATTTGCGGGCGATTGTACTTATAACATTTTACAAAATAATGATATTAACATTTTGATACAAAACAATAATATTTTTTTTAATATTGATTATAAAGTGAATGTATAATAATAATTTAAATGTATAATAATAAAAAAACCTCCGGGCCAGTCGTTACCTCACCATGAGGCTAACGCAAAACTCGGAGGAACATTATACGGCTTCCTAAGTTCTTTTGATATAAAAAAAAAATGTATCACAAGATTTACAGGAAAGCCAATAAACCGCAGGGCAGCTTGTGGTGAGCTGAATGTGAGTGGCGACACTGCGGTCCTGAATACTCCAGAGAGTCGATCAGGGCCTCGTCTCCAGCTGGCCTTCATTGGCTGGCTAGAGTGGAAACCGAAGAGTGCCCGAAGGACTCTCAGCTCTGGCTTGCCTTAAACAGCTGGTCAGAGAGGGGTCGCCAGAGCTATATGCTCCAGGGTGGAAGTGTCATTTTCAAGGGCATAACTATGGGGAAACCATGGCTCTGTTTATCACAGACTCAATGGTGAAACCGGCACCGCACCGCTCGACAACCCTAGCCACTTGCACCAATGTTGCCCCCTATGGCTTGTGTTGCCTGTGGCGACTGTTTAGGGGGCCCATTCAGTGAGTTGGCGAGTCACCGTCTGCCACCGTTCATCTCAATATGGGTTTGAAGGCAGACGACAGTTAAACATTCATAGATTTAAGATGAACCAGTCCACTAAGCACCCACTCCCATAATCAGATATTAGCTACCATAATCACACAATAGTTTTACACTTACCGCTGGCAGTCCACGTATCTTATGTGCAGACGTGGAATGTCATCGGTAGATGTCCCATCCCAATATTTAGATTAAATTTCTCCAAAGGCCTCTGCGTGTTGGATCCATATCCCCATGTAAGCCCCCCAAAGGACCGGGTATCTTCCCTATGGAAGATCCCGTGAAAAAAGGAGATTTAAATAATAATATTAATAAATATAAAATAACCCTTCAACCAGCAAACAAACAACACTTAATTTAAATGTTCAGTCATCATCATTCTCCTAATCTTATCCCAATTACTTGGGGTAGAAGTTATTGGCAATAGTTTTATGATCGGCCGCCTGCCAGACGTTAACCCTCCTTGGGAATATAATTGTTGATCAAACGGCATCAGATGGAGTTGGCTCAGGTCGTTATAAAGCTGTACTTACCGGACACGGGGTCTTCGGTAAGTACCTGCACCGAATTGGACGTGAAGAGGCCCCTGGATGATGGCATCCCACACTTTTGATTGGCGATTGGCGTGCAAATCGATGACGCGCGTCACACCCTGGAGGTATGTCCCGCCTGGGGGCCTCAGCGCCACGACCTGTCGGCGGTCATTGGAGCGGATCTGTCGTTGTCGACCGTCATCAACAAGATGCTTGACAGTGAAAGGTACTGGACGTCGATGGCCTCCTTTTTCGAGGAAGTCATCTCTGCAAAGGAGGCCGTGGAGCGGGAACGCGAAGCACTCGCGTCTGCGAACTTGCTCCGCCGGCGGCGACCAGGGAAAGAGAGGCGCCGCTACGCGCACCTCCGCCCACCGCCTTGACGGCTGACTGGACGTGGCCCGATGGCCAAGCGTAGGGGTGTCGGGGATGGAATGTCATTAGACGGTATCTCCGGCATCTCGTAAAAGCGCGGAAGGGACCGCTGTTGGTTTTAGTGGCTATTCCGGCCGCCAACATCTATGGCCGGCGAGTAACGTATAAGAGCGTTTAACGTTGCAAGAACTGACAGCTGTAAATCTTATTTTAAAGCAGTATAATATTTTAACGCTACCCTCGTTGTATATCCATAAAACTGCTTTATTTGTAAAATCCAATTTAAATTTATTTTTGTGAGTGGCAGGCACTTATTGAAGAATGAATAGGCATTAAAATTATATAATACTTAAAATTATAATATCGTTTTGCAATTACATCACTAGCAGTGTTATTAAATTTTATTTCTGTATTTGAAATTATTCAAATTAACTTCTAAGTATTGACTCAATTAAAGTTTAATGCAGCTTAATTGTAATTATGTTTCAATTTTAATCTAAAGTAATATAATTAATGTAATGGCAGGACTATATATTGCATCGTGTATACTATGTTTAAACAAAACACACGCAAATAAATCTACGCGGTGCACGCTAGCATAAATAAGACAGATGAAGAAACCAGTTATAGTTTTAGATTCATTATCAGGTGTCATCCTGTTAACTACTTAAGAAATTCAAGAATGTCGAATCGAAGTGACATATGTTCGCTAAAATTGTACATTAACTCGTGAAATGAAGTTTTTATTTTTTATATGAATGTAATAAATGTTTTGAGGCAGAATGCCAAGCACAGCAAAAAATCGGATATTGTAGAATGAATAATCCTGTCTACCGGAAACGAGAAGGTTGCCAAAGCCAAAGGTTTTAAGAGACAGGTTATAACTTATAAATTTTATGGAGCGTTATCTTATGACTATAGTCATTGTTGTCTTGTTTTATCTATATGTACTTTAGTTATAGTACATTACTGCAGCCGCCAGCAAAAGAGGCATTGATGGGCGAATGTGTCAATGTGGGCCAAGGCGTAGCCGAGGCGCACATACGTAAGTCCATCAATTTCTAGTTGTGGCCAAGGCTTGTATAGTACTTTTCACAAATAATGCGCGGAAATTAAAACTAAGTAGTACTAAGTAGAACTGTATACATGACAAAAACGAACAACATTTTTCACGTGCTAAAGGGTTCATTTGTTTTTTTTTCATTATCACACCGATTTCTTTTTCAAGCCAGTTCAAAATTTAAATAAAACTCTGATAAGTCGTCTCCTCGGTGGCTATTTTTTGAAGTAACAAATCGTTCCATTATTAAAATACACGATAGATATGAATTTACATGTATATTTATTTGGCCGCTAAAACACGACAGATATGGATTTTGATATATTCTTTGCCGGCCGCTGCTCGCATGTATTTGGTCAGTACAGCAATTTCGATTTATCTCGAAGAAGGTGGTTAAAATAATGCTCAAATTTCCAAGCATGTTTGAGAAAAAAATATTTAAAATGTTACACCGACTAGTTTTGTGTATTTATAAATTCGACGCGAAAATTTATCATACAATACTACGAATAACATACATACATACATATCATCACGCCATATCCCTTGCAGGGTAGGCAGAGAGAACAGAGTGCCAGAGAACTCTATCTCTGCATACTTCACTCGCTTCCTCAACATTCATAATTCTCTTCATACACGCTCGCCGGTTTCGGAGACTCTTGACTCCACCTTCCTTCAGTACCTGACCGATCTGGTCTAGGTAGGTTAGTCTCGGTCTCCCTCGGTACCTACATCCTTCCACTTTCGCATTGTATATCTTCTTAACCATACGTTCGTTCGGCATTCTTTCCACATGTCCGAACCATCGGAGCATTCCCTTTCGCATCTTTACACCAATACCCTCTTTCATACCTACTCGCTCTCTTATGTCGTCGTTACGAATGCGGTCGGTCAGCCTAACTCCACAGATTTTCCGAAGAGATCGCATTTCGACCGCATTAATTTTACTTTCATACTCTTTTCTGCATACCCAACTCTCGCTTCCATACAGTAATGTTGGGACAAGCACTGCGTTATGTATTGCTACACGTGCCTTCTGGCTGAGGTGGTGGCTGCCGAGAAGTTGCCCCAACGCTCCGTTCACTCTATTTCCCGCATTCACTCTTCGCTTTATATCAGTGGTGTACCGTCCATCTCGGCTAAATCCACATCCAAGATATACAAATTCATCCACTTGCTCTAGTACATCATTACCTATTGTTACTCTTACATCTGTTCTGGCTTCATCTCTTTCAAAGACCATTATTTTGGTTTTGCTCACATTCACGCGTAGACCCCTTTTCTTACAATCTTCTGTCATTGTGTCGACTAGGGTCTGCAGGTCAGTCGCTGACTGTACCAGCAGGACTGCGTCATCTGCATAAAGCAGAGCAGAGACCACTGAGTCACCCATCTGGACTCCCACATTCATATCGTTCAACCTTTGGAGACATTTATATATGATAAACAGACTGGCTGATAGAACGCAGCCCTGCTTAACGCCGATATTGACGTCAAACCAAGGCGACATTCCATCATCCAGCCGCACACAGGCTCTACAGCCCATGTAACTGGATTGCACAGCCTGCAGCAGTTTACCGTTAATACCATATTCCAGTAAAATGTCCCAAAGTTCCTTTCGTACAACCGTGTCAAATGCTCTCTCCAGATCCACAAAACTGCAGAAAACCCTCTGACCTAGGGCCAGATGCTTCTCCACAATGTTGCGCAGAGAGAACACTTGATCCATGCATCCCCTTCCACCCCTGAAACCTCCTTGTGTCTCACACAGTAAACCATCGGACACCATCCTCATTCTCCTTTCAATAATTTTACCAAACACTTGCTGCCAAACTGGTCAAGCTCTGTAATTTGCGCAGTCATAACGTGAACCCTTGTTTTTAAACAAAGGCACGATGACTGCGCTATTCCAGTCCCCGGGAACCATTCCCGAGCTCCAACATAAATTGAGGAGCAACAGGAACGCCTCCCGGACACAGGAGCCACCAAGCTTGATCATCTCGGCAGACACCATATCACTGCCCGCTGCCTTACCATTTTTCAAGCTTCTTATCGCCCATTCAACTTCATCCATACTGATGCCATCGGAGGACGCCGTCGCCGCATGTTGATCTACTAGACCACATGCAACACCGGCGCCAACCGTAGTATCCGCATACATATCGCCAAAATATTCACTCCATCGGCTTAACACGTCTTGTGTTTGTGTAAGAATGTCTCCACCTTTAGACCTTATTTTATTCATTCTGAAGGCTGACCAACCACCCCGAGACTTCTTCACCTCCCTCCAAAAGAGTTTGGTGTTACTCTCGAAGTTTTTAGTCAGCCTATCTTCTGCACTCATACTTGCTCTATCACGTTTCTCTTTCACTAAGGTCTTGGTGTCATTCTTACATTGCCGATATATTTCTTTCTTCTGTTCAGTCATACTGTCATTCAGATTCAAAGAAGAGACATAGTCCAGCCACGCTTTCTTCTTTTGCTCTACGGAAGCTGCCACTTCCGCATCCCACCATGCATCACCATTTGTGTTTCTATGCTTCTTTGAACTTCCACATACTTCTTTCGCTGTGTCTACCATACTCTCTTTCAATACTCTCCAGCATTCTTCAATGTCCGATTGCGGCTGGCTTGCCATCGTCAGCCGTTCTCGGACACCCTCTGCATACTTTTCTCTTACACACTCTTCTTGCAACCTTTCAACCTTTATTCTTTCAAGCCCTCCGAAGTGGACACGCTCTCGCCAGTGCCTCCACTTTCTGAACAGACCACTAAATCTCGCAATAACGAGATAGTGGTCCGTATCGACTGTGGGGCCCCTGTAGGCTCTTGCGTCCAATATTTTGCTTCGGAGGCGACTGTCTACCAAAATTAAATCTATTATACTTTTCTGTTCATTCCTTCTCCATGTATACATATGGATGTCCTTATGTTGGAAAAATGTGTTTGACACAATAAGGTTTCTCTCCATACATACATCCGCTATGAGCCTACCTGCGTCGTTCACTCTCTTATCACCAAATGGACCAAGTACGTCCTCATAGTCGGGACGCATGGTCCCCACCCATCCGTTCAAATCTCCGCATACAATCACGCGTTCACTGGTTTCTGCCATATCCAGAACTTCCCTAACATTATCCCAAAACTTCTCTAGGTCTGATGCCACCGAGGATCCTACGGGAGCATATGCTACAACCATGAATACCTTGGTGACACCAAGTTTTATACGGACCCAAAGAAGTCTGGGCTCATACATTCCGTAATCCTTCACACCTGAGGCCAAGCGAGAGGACAGCAGTACTCCTACCCCCATGCTGGCTCGATCGCTCTGTGGTACACCAGATCACAGAGCCATCCCGCCACCAGGACGATCGTAGGAGTCGCTGCCCCTTCGCTTGGTCTCTGTTACACAGAGCACGTCTAGCTGTTTGTCCGCCATGACGGATATCAGCTCGTGCAACTTACCTTCCACACAACCTCTTACATTCCACGTGCCCACCCGGCACTCTGCTCTCCTCGACTCGCCTGACTGGGCAAGGCGTGATGGGTGGCGGCCCCCATCGCCGCAACTGCCGAAGTTCGTACCGACGGGGGCGGGTCGGTACGCGTCGCCTCCGGGGGACGCCCTAACCCGCATTGCGGTACGCATTTCGAGCCGGATTAGCAGTCTAATTAGACTGGCAGGGGACGCGAACGAGCACGCTGCGGACTATGCCCCCCACTACGAATAACCATAAGAGAAAAATGATAGAATCGTATCAATAGATCGATTGAGCAGTTGCGTGTGTTAAAAACTTGAGCCATTCCAACTAACTTTACTTTTGCGAAGTGTCCGGAAGTGGGCATCGTATGACCACGTATCGACATATTCGTCACGACGCGACCTATATATACAACACAAATTTGGATTATTTACATGATTTCAATACAATGTTCGCGTGTAAATACATACATACATATCATCACGCCATATCCCTTGCAGGGTAGGCAGAGAGAACAGAGTGCCAGAGAACTATCCTTGCATACTTCACTCGCTTCCTCAACATTCATAATTCTCTTCATACACGCTCGCCGATTTCGGAGACTCTGGACTCCACCTTCCTTCCTTCTATATTCGTGTGTAAACTGAAAATAAGTAAAATAATGTCTAAATTATGACAATTTCTTTAAGATAGAATTCCTTGAAAGTTCTAGAAGGGAGGTAAATTATTGGTTTTTAATTAAAGATGGATAAACTAGGCTGGTGTGGTAATGGTGTGAGAATAAAATTCACCATCTCCTACCTTGCTCGTGTGTGTAATAAAAGTCCAAAGAGTAATATTATATGCAAATTACATCGCTAGAAGAAATACTAGACAAGCCTTAATCCAACACGTTTGACCAGCAGAGTATATTGATTGTCTTCTCACAATGGAAAGACCCTAAGCGCAAGAATTATATTGTATGAGATGATAAAAAATAGGGCATACGACAGAAGTGTTTCAGCAACGATTAAGTATATACATAAGTACTTTTATAATATTATATCATACTGTAAATACTTATACGTAAACTAAGTCTAAATTGATTGGGGTCTAATGATCTCATAACTGAAGATGGATAATTGCTATAATCTATCTTATAGATCGCCGCCGAAGCGTTATTAAAAGAATTAGCGACCCTCATCGATCTTTCCATATCTTGTTATTATAATAGTATGATAAAAGAGTAAATAATTACAATAAGTTGGGCTAAAATTTTTAAATACGCTTGATCAAATTTAAAGGCAAAACGAAAAACACTTTTATTGATATACTTATTGCACGATTTAGTCGATGATATGAAAATATCGTAGCCAAAATTAAAAAAAAAATGTTTTTTTTTTAATTTTTAGTATTTCATGGCTTACCATTGGCCCAGCTGTTCAAGTGGAAAAGAATAGTTTTATTTCTGTATTTATTAATAAACGTAACTAGTTTTAATTGTAGTATTTAATGTCCAATTAAATTTAGTTCAATATTGGGTTTGAGAATTTTCTGAAAAGAAATATTTAAGTAAATTATTTTCCAAGTATCTATTTTGTCCGGATTGTAAATAATTCGTGTTAATTTTTTTTTCGCTACGTTATCTGAATTTTAATCATAAATTATGTAGAGCCCTATAATAATAATTTATCAGCCTAGTGACACGGACAAAGTATCAACATGTAGAGTACTAATGCTCGCAGTTTATATGATTAAATATCACTTTTTAAACACATGATAAGTTTTTACCTTGTGTCTACATGAAGAGGAAGATCAAGATTAACCCACTGAACCAATTCATGCAATACGTACAGTTAAAGCATGAGAAATAGAAATATCTTGTTTAAATATCCTATCCATATTTTTTTTTGTTACAATTCATAGTTTACATAGACCAGCAGGTATATTAAATAATAAATGAAATTATATATCAAACTGATGACTCTAAAATGTTGATCATATTTCTATATACATATCATCGGAGACTCTTGACTCCACCTTCTTTCAGCACGTGACCAATCTGGTCTAGATAGGTGAGTCTCGGTCTCCCCCGGTACCTACATCCTTCCACTTTCGCATTGTATATCTTCTTGACTAAACGTTCGTTCGGCATTCTTTCCACATGTCCGAACCATCGGAGCATTCCCTTTCGCATCTTTACACCAATACTCTCTTTCATACCTACTCGCTCTATTACGTCGTCGTTGCGAATGCGGTCGGTCAGCCTAACTCCACAGATTTTCCGTAGAGATCGCATTTCGACCGCATTAATTTTGCTTTCATGCTCTTTTCTGCATACCCAACTCTCGCTTCCATATAGTAATGTTGGGAAAAGCACAGCGTTATGTATTGCTACACGTGCATTCTGGCTGAAGTGGTGGCTACCGAGAAGTTGTCCCAACGCTCCGTTCACTCTATTTCCCGCATTCATTCTTCGCTCTATATCAGTGGTGTACCTTCCATCTCGGCTAAATCCACATCCAAGATATACAAATTCATCCACTTGCTCTAGTACATCATTACCTATTTTTATTCTTACATCTGTTCTGGCTTCATCTCTTTCAAAGACCATTATTTTGATTTTGCTCACATTCACGCGTAGACCCCTTTCTTACAATCTTCTGTCATTGTGTCGACTAGGGTCTGCAGGTCAGTCGCTGACTGTGCCAGCAGGACTGCATCATCTGTATGAAGCAGAGCAGTGACCACTGAGTCGCCCATCTGGACTCCCACATTCATATCGTTCAACTTTGGAGACATTTATCCAGATATATGATATACAGCCTGGCTGACAGAACGCACCACTGCTTAACGCCGATATTGACGTCAAACCAAGGCAACATTCCATCATCCAGCCGCACACAGGCTCTACAGCCCATGTAACTGGACTGCACAGCCTGTAGCAGTTTACCGTTAATACCATACTCCGATAAAATGTCCCAAAGTTCCTTTCGTACAACCGTGTCAAATGCTATCTATCTCCTGATCCACAAAACTGCAGAAAACCCTCTGACCTAGAGCCAGATGCTTCTCCACAATGTTGCGCAGAGAGAACACTTGATCCAAGCATCCCCTTCCACTCCTGAAACCTCCTTGTGTCTCACACATTAAAGCATCGGACACCATCCTCATTCTCCTTTCAATAATTTTACCGTACACTTTTGCCGCCGAACTGGTCAAGCTTATGGCTCTGTAATTTGCGCAGTCATAACGTGAACCCTTGTTTTTAAACAAAAGCACGATGACTGCGCTATTCCAGTCCCTGGGAACCATTCCCGAGGTCCAACATAAATTGAGGAGCAACAGGAACGCCTCCCAGACACAGGATCCACCAAGCTTGATCATCTCGGCAGACACCATATCAATGTCCGCTGCCTTACCATTTTTCAAACTTCTTATCGCCCATTCAACTTCATCCATACTGATGCCATCGGAGGATGCCGGTGCCGAATGTTGATCTACTAAACCACATGCGACACCAGCGCCAACTCGAGCATCCGCATACATATCGCCAAAATATTCACTCCATCGGCTTAACACATCTTGTGTTTGTGTAAGAATGTCTCCACCTTTAGACCTTATTTTATTAATTCTGAAGGCTGACCAACCACACCGAGACTTCTTCACCTCCCTCCAAAAGAGTTTGGTGTTACCCTCGAAGTGTTTAGTCAGCCTATCTTCTGCACTCATATTTGCTCTATCACGTTTCTCTTTCACTAAGGCCTTGGTGTCATTCTTACATTGCCGATATATTTCTTTCTTCTGTTCAGTCATACTGTCATTCAGATTCAAAGAAGAGACATAGTCCAGTCACGCTTTCTTCTTTTGCTCTACGGAAGCTGCCACTTCCGCATCCCACCATTCATCACCATTTGTTTTTCTATGCTTCTTTGAACTTTCACATAGGTACTTCTTTCGCTGTATCTACCATAGTCTCTTTCAATATTCTCCAGCATTCTTCAATGTCCGATTGCGGCTGGCTTGCCATCGTCAGCCGTTCTTCGACACCCTCTGCATACTTTTCTCTTACACACTCTTCTTGCAACCTTTAAAACTTTATTCTTTCAAGCCCTCCAAAGTGGACACGCTCTCGCCAGTGCCTCCACTTTCTGAACAGACCACTAAATCTCGCAATAACGAAATAGTGGTCTCGACTGTGGGGCCCCTGTAGGCTCTTGCGTCCAATATTTTGCTTCGGAGGCGACTGTCTACCAAAATTAAATCTATTATACTTTTTTGTTCGTTCCTCCTCCATGTATACATATGGATGTCCTTATGTTGGAAAAATGTATTTGACACAATAAAGTTTCTCTCCATGCATATATCCGCTATGAGCCTACCTGCGTCGTTCACTCTCTTATCACCAAATGGACCAAGTACGTCCTCATAGTCGGGACGCTTGGTCCCCACCCATCCGTGCAAATCTCCACATACAATCACGCGCTCACTGGTTTGTGCCATATCCAGAACTTCCCTAACATTATCCCAAAACTTCTCTAGGTCTGATGCCACCGAGGATCCCACGGGAGCATATGCTACAACCATGAATACCTTGGTGACACCTAGTTTTATACGGACCCAAAGAAGTCTGGGATCATACATTCCGTAATCCTTCACACCTGAGGCCAAGCGAGAGGACAACAGTACTCCTAACCCCATGCTGGCTCAATCGCTCTGTAGTACACCAGACCACAGAGCCATCCCGCCACCAGGAAGATCGCAGGCGTCGCTGCCCCTTCGCTTGGTCTCTGTTACACAGAGCACGTCTAGCTGTTTGTCCGCCATGACGGTTATCAGCTCGTGTAACTTACCTTCCACACATCCTCTTACATTCCACGTGCCCACCCGGCACTCTGCTCTCCTCGACTTGCCTGACTGGGCAAGACGTGATGGGTGGCAGCCCCCATCGCCGCATCTGCCGATGTTCATACCGACGGGTCGGTACGCGTCGCCTCCGGGGGACGCCCTAACCCGCACTGCGGTACGATTTCGCTAATTTGATACTATAGTAATATCAAGTTAGCGCTCAATTTTTTGAACTGATGAATTTTTGAATGAGAACCAATGAAGCAGGCCAATAGTGCACATAAAATTAATTCAATATGGAATTATATTGGTTAGGTGAGTTACAGAAGCCACGCGTAAGGCCGCCAATCGGCGTCTCGCTAGTCGTCAACTCCGTCCACATCAGCATCCAGGCCCATATGAAGTACTTGGGTCTGGTGCTCGACGGGCGATGGTGGTTCCGGGAGCATTTTCGCCGAATTGCTCCCCGGCTGGTCGGCGCGGCGTCCGCCCTTTCGCGGCTCATGCCGAACGTGGGCGGACCCAGCTTCGAGGGCCGACGGCTGTATGCGGGGGTGATCCGTTCTATGGCCATGTACGGCGCACCCGTGTGGGCGAGGGCTCTGAACGTCCAGCTCAGGGCTGTTCTGTGGAGACCCCAGAGAGTCATGGCGGTCAGAGCCATTCGCGGGTACCGCACGGTATCGACCGAGGCGGCATGCCTACTGGCCGGGACACCCCCGTGGGACCTAGAGGCGGAGATGCTCTCCGACCTCTACCGGCGGGTGACCTCACTGCGCGACGAAGGTGGCTCCCCATCGCTGAGCGAGATAGCCACCTGGCGCGAGGACGCCCGCCGAGACGTCATCGCCCGTTGGGCTACGCGGCTGGAGAGGCCTAGACACGGTGTCGTCACCGTCGAGGCTCTCCGGCCCGTATTGATGGAGTGGATGGAGCGGCGGCACGGAGTCCTCTCCTTTCGACTGGTGCAGGTGTTGTCGGGGCACGGATGCTTCGGCTTTTACCTGCACACGGTCGCGTGTAAGGAGTGGACTTCGTTCTGCCACCATTGCAGCAGTGACGAGGACACGGCGCAACACACGCTGGAGGCGTGTCCGGGCTTTGACCGGCAGCGCCGTGACCTCGTCGCTGTTATCGGTGCCGACCTGACGCTGCCGGCTGTCGCGAGAGCGATGGTCGACAGCGTCAGGAACTGGGACGCGGTCGCCGCCTTCTGCGAGGCTGTCATCTCGCAGAAGGAGGCGGCGGAACGAGTCCGGAAGGAATCCCGCGACCCGGGCCGCCGTCAGCGGCCGGGGCGGCGCAGGCGCGAATACCTGCGCCTGATGCCGCCCTAACCGAGGCCTCGGGTGATCGGACCGGGGAATTGTCCGGTCACCCGACGTGAGGCCACCGCGTGAGGGCGACGCCCCGACGGCGAAATCTGTCGGGGCGTCGACGAGAGGAACCCGCGAGGGTAAACCGCCGGGCGGGCCACCGAAGTTAAAATCGAGTACCGGTGGTCCGCTCGCACGGCGAAGAGAGAAGGTTTTACGGTGGGTCTATGGGGTCACGCGCCGCCTTTCCGTCACCCCGGACCGATTCAGCGGGGCGAGACGCACCCATAGCCCACCAATAAAAAAAAAAAAAAAAAAAGGTGAGTTACAGAAATGGCCGTATAAGTATATAGTAATAATATTAGGCAGGATACTATCATATTACTAAAATCAAATGCATATATTTCTTGTCTGTTTTGAAAAATATGCATTTGAAAGGAAAGTGATAAAATGAACGCCAGAATAGAGTAATTGCTTACTTGTATTTATATTATTTCTGCGTTAATATATATGCCTTTTTTGTTTTAAAAAAGTTGAATATATTACAATATTTTTTATTATATATTTTACTTTTTATTTTTTATATTATATATTTATTTTCCGTGTGGTGTCAGAGTAAGAATACTACCCGCCACTTCATTTCTTACCTGTAGGTAACGTGAAAGCAACTAAAGGATGTGTACACAACATCTATATAAGCAAAGGAAAACTTGAAATAAAACCTTATACCAAGCTATTTGACGTGCGCAGTATAGTCAGTCAAATTCCACTCACAGTGGCAGAGGCTCTCGCTCAGCAGTGGAATGTATGACAACTCAGATGATGATTATTAATGTTCTATGATATTTTATTATAATATTTAAAAAAAAAATTACGAGCAGTTGGAATAATCTTAAGAATTTTTGATGAAGAACTTAAAAAGAGAATTAATGCTAAGAATAAAATAATTCTAGTACAAGACGAATTTGTGCTCACCTAGAGCAGGAAATGGACGCTGTCAAACACGTGATAACCGTGTGTAAAGAAAATAAAATAAAACACGTCAGTGAAACACGTGAAACATCTGAGAGAGAGACAGGAAAGTTTGTGCCAACCCTTAAGCGAGGTAATGAAAGTTAAATACGTGTTGTAAAACTTTAGAGAGTATGTGATGTCTGAAAAATAAGTTGCGAAGTTTTAAAAACTCCAGTTTCTACCGACTATTTTATATTTACTTTTTATTCTTGAACAAAAAAGGTCATAGTTGCGAAGGTATATATTAAAATGATTTGATAGATAGAAAGCTATCGGGTTGATAGCGCTCAGCGCTCACCCACAGTCCGGTTAAAGTTGTCATAGCCATCTGAGGCTAACAACTAAGACAAACAAAAAAAAAAGATAGAAAGAATGGATGGAGAAATATCGATGAAGAGTTTTAAGCAAATGTTAATGTGAAGTTACCACTCTTTCCTTTCATAAGGATAAAGACGACTAAGGAAAGTAAGCAAATAATATTATTTACCAGAAAAATCGATGAAAAGCATTTTACAGACCTGGCGGTCTGCTTACGCAGTGTAGTAAAATAGCGTAATGTAGCGTATGCCATCCATTTAAGTAGATGACCAAACAGTACAGGGACTGAAACAAGATCAGTGAAATATACAAGCGCTGTAAAGAAAAGCCTTTGGATGTTTACTTGAGAAAGATGAAATTAATGAGTTTCTGACTTAAAGGCAGTTTATATTTTGTTAAATCTGATCGTTTTCGCGTTGTGACACAGTAAGAAATTAGTTCACTTCTTCTTTTCTTTAATTTCATAAAATACAACTACGAGATATAACATGCATATAACAGTCAGAGAAGAAAAAATCGATCAAACACTATACCAACTCGTCTGACCAGCTATCTAAAATATTATTTCAATAGTAGACTAGTTTCCCTTCCATTATAAAGCAGGCTCAAATCTAGCAATGGAACACACTTGAACTAGTAATGATGATGATGTTGATGATAAAACTGGCCAACATTTATAAACAATATGATGATGATGAAGGAAGCGAAAAGAGTATGTCAGAATCGAGGTAAATGAAAATTTGTAATCTTTGTCTACCCATCTGAGAAATAGACACGAGTCTAAGTATAAATATGAATGCTCTCGTTATAAATCCAAGAATTATTATATAAAGTTTTAATAATCGTACTTCGTTACTTCGCTGAAGTAAGGTACATAAACTGACAAAGATGAGAAGGTACAATAGGATAATTTTCACTCAATAGGGCTAATTTTCAAGAGGGTGACAGCACTGGCAACTAAAACCTTTATCACAAACTAAGGTAGCTGAATTGTATTTCGCAGTATAGCTACTACTAAAATAAATAAATTTGGACACTGTCGTGCTTACTAAATATTCGAATCTGTTATTACTTATACTCATTTTGCGTATTAAGTTAGACGTATTTATTTACAAAGTTACCGATTTGTTTATAAATCGCAATTTAAATACACTTAGAGGTACGGTATCTTTATGCGACTAGCGAAGCCAAACGAGCATGACGTCAAAGTGGAAGATTAAATCTTCCCCTTTGATGTCATGCTCATTAATGCTCGGGGTGTGATGCTTAAAGAACTTCATGGGTCATCAATGCAGCATCCATCCTGTTCTAGCTCATGCCGAATCGTGGCAGAACCAGCGATACGATATCGGCAGCTATACGAGTGGTTTATTCTATAAACCTTTACACAGTAATACATAGTATCGACTAGTCCGTGTTGAGTATAATGTTGGGTATTTTTTTGCGGTTGGCTTTACATTTTTGTAAATAAAATTGAAACTAAAATAAACATCATTCTCCTACTCTTATCCCAATTACTTGGGGTCGATATAGTACGTACTCTTGTTTCATAGTACATATTGTAAAAGTTATTTGCAATAGTTTTATGACCGGCCACCTGCCAGACGTCAACCATCCTTGGGAATGTTGACCAAACGGCATCAGATGGAGTTGGCCCAAGTCGTTATAAGGCTCTTAGTCGTCTTTTACGACATCCCCGAGTAAAGTAAGGGTTGGTAGTATTCTTAGCCGCTACCATACAGCGAACTATAATAAACATTCGTAATAAATACACTATTATGTAGTACTTTCTATTGACGAGCATAGATGAAGATTGAGGAATATGGCAATGGTAAATTCATAAACCCTACCTAGTCTCATGTATCATAATCATCATATTACTGCTCTTATCCCAATTAATTGGGGTCGTAATATGTACTTTCCCCTCATCAAATACATTGAAAAAGTTATCGGTAATAAGTTTATTGACCGGTCGCCTGCTTGATACATATCAACTTTTTTTGAGGATGTAATTGTTGATCAAACGGTATCAGTTGGTGTTGGCCCAGGTGGATATAAAGCTCTTAGTCGTCTTTTATGATATTCACGAGGAAAGGGAGATTTAGTAGGACCTATTATCATGTGTATACTTTTAGAAATTATTAAGAATAAAGTATAAGTAAATTTGCGATCTTACTACAAATATTGTCTGTAGTTTAAAAGGCGTTAAACTTGAATTGTTAAGACGGTTTACTATGTAGGTGAGTAAATATCTAACCGAGTACATTTCATTTGTATTAATGAACCTAGCTCTTATATGATGTTTTCAGATGTTTGATTTTCGTCTACCGATTTCACGTGGAATAATATTCCCTTTTTTCTGTGCCGTATCTAATAGCAGTATTACTTTATAGCATATAACTCTTTACTGGCCAAGGAGATTGACGTTTTCAAATGGAAAATCTGACGTGAAGTTATAAACTTAAAAACAAAATAAATAGATATTATTTTATATATTAGTACGAGTATATCGATAAATTAAACATATGGCAAATGCTTCGTGATAATTATAAAACGGCAACAGGGTTTTTGAGCAACAAGGTTTTTGAATAAAAGAAATAAAATAGTATTCCAGCAGAACTATAAAAACAATAATATAAGAACTCTCGGTTAATAATAGAACTGTATTAGCATAGTATACTTTACATACTTTCCGTGTGGTGACGGAGTAAGAATACTATTTACCATCCCGTATCTTACCCGTGGGTGATCGTACGACACGACTAAGGGATATAAAATGCGTATATCATCTATGCGAGAGAAGGAAAACTCGAAACAAAACCCTATACCAACACGTCTGACCAGCACGGTATAGTAGGTTAATTTCCCACCCATTACGGAGGAGGCCCGAGCCCAACAATGGGACATATATGGGCTGTGATGATGATGATAATGAGCATAGTATATCTGTAATTAATGGAGATGTTCATCCCAGCTCATACACGTCCCACTGTTGGGCTCGAGCCTCCTCCATAATGGGAGGGAAATTTTATTGACCTACTATACCACGCTGGTCAGACGTGTTGGTATAGGGCTTTGTTTTGAGATTTCCTTCTCTTAAATAAATGTTATATGCGTTTTATATCCCTTAGTCGTCTAATATGATCACCCACGGGTAAGATAGGGGTGGTGAATTGTATTCTTACTTCGTCACCACAGGGAAAAATAGAGGCGTTATGGTAATTTAAATAAAAAAATGTTCTAATTGGTAATAATAAATATTCTTTTATTGGTAAATTCTGTATTATATTACTGGACTGCATACATTTTTTAGAAAAATATTCTATTTCAAATAAAATCCTCTTGTGAAATATTTTTCCCTTTAAACATTGCAAGAGGTGAATATTGGATATCCAAAAAGAGAATTCTGTTTTTGATTATCTAATCATCGTAGTCTTGCAATTTGGCTTCATATTTATGGCTTAAAAATGACGATAATTTCTTACAACGTTTCATCCTCCTTTACAACCCTTTTATTTGCATTAAAAAGTAGCCTATGTCCTTTGTCAGGTTCTAGACTATCTGTGTACCAAATTTCATTTAGATCGGTTCAGTAGTTTCGAGCCTTCTCCAACACAGGAAAGAAATTGATCTATTACACCACGCTGATCAGACAGGTTAGTATAAGGTTTTATTTCGAGTTATCGTTCTTTTGCATAAATGTTATATGCATATTATGTCACTTAGTTATCTCTATTACGACATTTTCGAAGAAGAAATCGAGTGGTAAATTGTATTCTTATTCCGTCACCATACGGAAATTGACAACATTTGTCTTTAGAAAGTTTAAAGATATGATTAAGATTAAATAACACGTGGCTATGCATGTGCAATATAACTGGATTTACAATTATTATCTTATCTCTAATACATAACTGAATTATATTTTGTATTTTATCATTCATCCGCCTACTGACGTAATTTTTTGGCATATGCCTCTTTAAGATAGTAATAATTTCACAATCATTACGCTTGGTGGGCAGTTTGGCGATCGCATTTGATCTTAAAAATCCCTAGGAGAGTGTTTTTTTTGGCAGGCTGTGGTCTGGACACTCACCGTGTATTCCGTCCGGAGCGACGGCAAGGCGACGTGTGGCCCCATAACCCACCATCGGCCATGACCAACCATCGGCTCGGCGGTTACCCTTTCCGGTATCATCCCCCGTTGACGCCCAGGCCTCCTGCCAGGGCGTCGCTCTCACGCGGTCAGCCTCTCTGCGAGTGATGGACTATTCTCCGGTCCATTCACCTGTAGTTTGGGCTAGGGCGTTATCAAGCGCAGGTACTCGCGCTTGTGCCGCCCCAGGCGAAGGTGGCAAAGCGTATCACCAAAGAGAATTCCCACTCGGACCCACCTCGTCACCTCCTCGGAGAAGGTGGCGATCGCGATCCAGTTCCTGACAGGCGGGTCGGCACCGTTGATTGCGACGAGTTCACAGCGCTGCTCTGCCCAGGCCACACAGACCTTGAGCGTGTGCTGCGCCGTGTCCTCGTCGCAATCGCAGTGGTGGCACGACAGTGTCCTTTTCCTCCTCCGACCGTGTGCAGGTACTTGCCGAAGTAATCATGCCCCGTTAAAACTTGCACTACTCGGAAGGAAAGGACCCCGTGCTGCCGTCCCAACCACTCCATCAGCACCGGCCTAAAGGCCTCGATGGTTCGAACACCGAACTGAGGTCTCTCCAGCCGGATTGCCCAAAGGTCAATAATGGCATGGCGGGCGTCGCCCCGCCAGGCCGTCATCTCGCTGGGTGAGACAGCGCCTGCCCGTGTCGCCGACACTCGCTGGTACAGTCTGGCGAGCATCTCCGCCTCTATGTCCCACGAGGAAGAGAGTGCTGCTGCTCATTCTCCTATTTTTCTTTTGATCTTAGCCAGTTTTTACGACTCCTACGGGAACGTAAGGAGCGGTGATATATTCCATATTGCGCCCATCATCACATCACATGGAAAATATATCTTGTGTCTTCTAAAATAATGTTTTAGCTTAGAGTTTCAAAACATAATAATATCAATACCGCAGTATGGGATATGCTGCATGCAAAGGCCTTTGTTTCCATTGTTTGTAGGCTTTACGTAACGATATTGCTACGCCATTGATATTGAACAATGGACGTGTGAGCCCATCCAACCGTGTCGCACGAAACCCTCTTGAGTATGTCCAAAATATAGATGGATTAATTACAGCTAACATTGTAGTAAGAGTCATAAATAAATTTGGTGCAATCTCAAATAGAATGATATTTTTATGTAAAGAAAAATTATAAATTAGTTGAAGTTATGCATACCTTCTTTTTTTTGCGATAAGAGGCGACTGACCAGAGCTTATGTTCAGAATACGAATTTCAAAAAGCAAATGAATGGATGGCTCGTTTTGGTTGGTTTTGCTTTTGCAATGATTTATAAGGAAGTAATATTTGATTTTTATTCGTTAAATTGTTAAATTTATATATATATATATATATATATAAATAATATTACTGAATAAAAGTAAATCTTCATGAAATTGAATTGATTGTCTTTTTGATATCATCTCCACTTAAACGCGTATATGCGTTAACAAATATTCCCAAAGAGGGTTGACGTCTGGCATTCGAGCTTCTTCTGACTCCAAGCATTAGTACTCTAGGGGTTCGATGCCAGAAATCTCCACGTGGTGTACCCTGGGTGCGAGCGACAGTCCTCCAGATCCTTCTGATGAATTGTCGCTCGCAGCGAATCTCTGGTGCGAGGGGGGGTTCCCCAGCAATGGGTTGAGCCCCAATTCGCTCCTGATCCTCTAGTCGTAGAGGGTACAGGACGCAAAATTTCGGACGGGCCCGGTCAATCATTAATTTGAGGGCTGGGCAGGCTTATGCCACCCCCGACATATCTCATATCTTGCTTCAAGGCATATTGTCGTGAGCCGTAGTTTCAGAAGCGAGGGTCTTGGCTTAACCGCCCAGACCATGAGGAAAACAACTTCTATAAAGAATTTGATTTTCGAATTCAGAAATCACCCAGAATCTTAAGTTCTGGCGTGCGGCGAGAAGATGCATGGCAGATGGGCTGTTCTGTTCTTAGCACGCTCCAGCCAGGGTACCGGCCGACCCCCTGGTTGGTAAATGTAGGCTTGCCCGCGTACAGGGATCTCTGCCCGGGTCGACCGTCTATTTCTCCCACAATCGTGGGAATCAATATGAATATATCAAACAATAACTTCATCATCATCACAAGACGGGGATCCACAGGATTCCCACTTTACGGCCTTGCTAAGCCAACAGAAAATTGGCACAAACAACGCCTCGTCCTTAAGACTGGAGGCGTCCGCCGAGGACCCGGCACCGACCCAAGAGGCCCAAAAGTCGAAGAAGGGCGGAAGCCAAAGAGGATCGATTTCCGTAAGCCTCCTTTGTCAGAGCGACGAGCGCAAACGGAAATCGGAGAAGGACGGCGGCAGATCCACTGCAGAGCCGTCAACAGACGAGAGTGACAGTTCTGTCGCAGAGCCGTCCAGAGACGAGAGCAGTGGATCTGCCGATGTGATGGACGAGGGCGGTAGTTTCGCAGAGCCGTCCGAGGAGGTCAGCGGGTTGCTGAGGAAGCCGCCACCGCCAGGTCGTCGCCGTGTACTGCGGCGGTGGCCTTGACCGCGGCCCTGACAGTAAGGGAGGAGGCTCTCCCCTCGAAGGTGCGGAACCGCCCCCTAAATAAGAAGGGGAATCCCTCAGTTGTCTCTTACGATCACCCACGGATATGATAGGGGGTGGTGAATTGTATTCTTACTTCGTCTCCACATGGATGAACCCTGGTTCCGTTGCTTACTCGGTGGGAGAGCACTCAAACGCTCTCCCCATGACTTTACCGCCCTCGCGGGTTAGGTACATCTGATTGATCAAATTAGACCAGTTTGGTGATGACTGGCTTATGCCAAGGCAACTAACACCCGAAATTAATGGTTTAAGAGCGAATAATGATGATGATTATTTTAGTCCTATGAGTTTAACGCATTTTACTTTTTTTTTAAAAACAACATTAACAACAAATTATGTTTCTATTGCGGAGACATCATAAACATACAATTTTTTTTTTTTTTAAGACACCACCCTACTCAAAACAACAATTTTTGAGATCGCACAAAGTATTGTCCGGTATGAGAATCTAATTACGACACTGGCACGGTAGATCTTAACCACTAACATCATCTGTGTAGTTTGCAGGCTTTCGATAGCGTATGTATACTCTCCACGGGCCACAACGTGAAAGATATATTATTATACCGGTGTGGTGTGGAAATAAATTAACATAGCTTATCATGTAATCATGTCTCTTAACGATGTAATAAATACAACAGTGACGATTATTAAATTTGATGTTTGTTAAGTCTCTGGCAATAAAAAGATTTTTTCCTTAGTGGCGGATGTTGTCTTTAAAAAAAAAAATTAGATAATACAATATGACATTTAGTAAATGCAAATTTAGTCAAAATATGCGAGTTGAATTTCATTGTACTTGATATTAACTTTGTACTTTACACTTATGTTAGTTGCAAAGTTTTAAGTACGCTCATCAACCAAAACTTGTGACACTTTCATCCCGCCATGAATACGTAAATCTAGATGGATTCAAACACAAAAACATTGTCACTATATTGATAGGTCACGCACCAGTTCCTTTAAACTTTCACATTATAAATTCAAATGTCAATATCAAATGATTCTGACGCATCCTTTAGTGATTAGATCAATGAGCTAGTCTTTTTTTTTTACTCGATTGCGCGACGCAAATGAGTGGTATTATTCGACAGCAAATCAAATTTTTCAATGGATCCCGTTTGTTCAGTTGTCATGTTCTATTATTAGAATATATTTTATTTTCTCCAATAGTATTCATTCAATAATATATTATAAAATTCTAGACCACCAGACATGTATGTTATAGATAGATAGAAAATCCTTTATTTGTACACCAGTTACAAAGAAAATTTTACTTAAGAGCTAGTTTTCAACGAAATGTACAAAGGGCGGCCTTGTCACTTTAAGCGATCTCTTCCAGGTAACCTCAGGATAAAACTGACAGAAAAAGAGAGATGGTAGGTAGTTTGATACTGCTTGTTTTTATCTTTCCAGTTTTTTTATTAGGTACGTAATTTGGTTCACTTTTTACGCAATCGGGTTTTTGATTTTTTTAATTTATTTTCTTTGTATCAGTTAGTAAAAAAACTTTTTTGCTTAGCAACTTTGATCTGATCACGTCCAACCAAACGAGATGATAACAGGATGGATCGTAGTCTAAGTAAGGGTAAAAACTCTTTTCCCTGATCTAATTCAACGCAATTCTCCTCCAAAAACTATTTTTGACAATATAATAGTTACTATTCTAATTTATTCTTATTAAAAAAATGGAGTATTTAGTTTACAAACTAAATTCATAATTATAATTAATCCTCTTCCCTCATAATGAAATAAGGTAATAAACGCGATTATATAAATGAGGTCGTACCCTCGGATTATTTTAATTAAAGTATCTCTTCGTACAGAATTTAATTAAAATAATAATTTAGTATTTTTGGATATAATTCTAATAAGTATAACTTAAAAGAATATAATTGTGTTTGACAACATTATGACTACTTGTACAAATAAAGTAATAAATTAGTTACCTCATGACGGAAAACAGCTGAATAGCATTAACAACGAAATCGAGATCAAAGTTCGAGAAATACAAAAAATAAATACAAATACAACAAAATACTAGTTTCACTGTTACTGACAGCTGACAGCTTTTAAGTAATCTAAAGTAATTGGTATAAAATCTATAGTAATTTATTCAATACATTTTATTCTCAAGTTAATATTTGATGATTGAAAGAACAATGAAAAATTGTGAAATAAATGAGATAAAATCTATTTGGGAGCACATTGAATACTTTTATATTAGATTAAATAATTTATTTTTATTTATTTCGTACCCAAGAGTACGAGTGCCAGCAGTTGCTATATTAGTCAAATTAAACAAGAAAGAGAATTATTTCGTGCTTTTTTTAATTTATAGATTTAAACAGATTAGGAGAAAGTTTATTTTTGAATAAAATACAACAAACTCCCTGCTCTAAGAAGTAAAACCTGTATCGCAGAGAACTATCCAAACATACAGTTAACGGACAAAATATTCACCCATACCCTAAAAAACTATTATATGTCGATAGCTGAAAGAATCATCATTCAACTTAATATGGAGAAACAGTACTTAAATCACTACGCTAGTTATGAAGTTAAGCCAACCAGCTGCGGGTAACTGACTTAGAATATATGTATGTCGTGCTGTGTTACCTACTTAAGTGCAGTGTAACAAAAACAATGTTGTTAGTTTAATTGGGTCAACTCTAGAAAGATCAGATAGATAGAAAAGGGTGGCAAGGCCAACACTGAAATAGATATTGAGAAAAATCTTGCAAGACGATGATCATGAAAAGTATAAAAAATATTCACAGCCAAAAGGATAAGTATAGTTTAATAATAAAATAATATTGATATTGTTGGACTCGAGCCTCTGCGGTAATAGGAGGGAAATTGACTTACGCTAGTCCAGACGTGTTGGTATAAGGAAATGACAATTAAACAAGAAAACACAATATATATATTGTTAAATAAATTGTCTGCTAAAATAAATTAGTCTAAGTCACCAACGCTCTCTTCGTTTATTTGACATTAATTGGTATGAAATGCTTGCTATAAAGCTACCAAAAAAAGTTAATGTATTTTGTCGTATATGTCAGTAACTTTGAATAATTTATAGAAATTAGCGAACAAAAAGTTATTTATGTTTTTTTTTATTTTACCTTATTACTACACCACTTCCTCTATTAATAAATTAAATTAAAATATCTATGACGCAATGAAAAATACCAATGTAGTGGTGACTTTTTTAGATATTTTATCTATCTTTATTTATATCTTACTAGATTTCTTTACGATAACTTTTTAAAGACGTCAAGCTGCCCTCTTTCTATGTATTTTAATGGTAGTGCGTGATCTATGAAATATCAAATTACAAATCATCAAAAAGGAGAAGTTTTCAGTCTCTATAAAAAATGTTATTGTTATAACGATCGTTTTTATATATTATTTATTTAGGTTGGCATAACATTTATATTTCAAGGTTAACTTGCAGTGATTGCGACTGCACACATACACCAACCGCATTCGCAACGACGACGTAAGAGAGCGAGTAGGTATGAAAGAGAGTAAAGATGCGAAAGGGAATGCTCCGATGGTTCGGACATGTGGAAAGAATGCCGAACGAACGTCTGGTTAAGAAGATATACAATGCAAAAGTGGAAGGATGTAGGTACCGGGGGAGACCGAGACTCACCTACCTAGACCAGATTGGTCACGTGCTGAAAGAAGGTGGAGTCAAGAGTCTCTCCGAAACCGGCGAGCGTGTATGAAGAGAATTATGAATGTTGAAGTAGCGAGCGAAGTATGCAATGATAGAGTTCTCTGGCACTCTGTTCTCTCTGCCTACCTTGCAAGGGATATGGCGTGATGATAGGTATGTATGTATGTATGTACATACACATACCTTAGCTGTCTTTTAAGGCGATCGCATGAAAACAAAGGATAATGAGTTATATTTTTAGACCGTCACCATACGAGAAAATACATTCGTATCTACCCAATAAACTCTGATGGTTACGTAAGTATTCACTAAAGGAGTGATTCCAATTATTATTTTACTTTAGGTTTTATTACGTTTTATTTTATTTTTTCTATCAATAATTTTAACATTTCTGCACTGAGCGACTAGTGTTTAATGCTCAAAATAATTTTGATATATACAACAATAAATATTTATCTATGCGCTACAGTTATTAATATTGAAGCTTATTTTGATGGCTTTTGGCGGAAACGTGAAAATTCATTTGGCTATTTCAAATTATATTTTAATGTTTTCCATTGTTATATCAATATTTTTGTGGCTACAATTACTGCCAACTCTTACATTATTCGTGGGTGTAGTAAAATAAGACTAAGAAGATACATAAGTCCGAGCCATTTCATCTGATGTCGTCTAGTCAACAATTATATTCTTAATAAAAGAGGGTTGACGTGAGGCAGACGGCCGGCCATAAAATTATTGTCAAAACTATTACAATATCTATGAAGAAGAACTTATTGCGTCCATCCCAAATAATTGAGATAAGAGCAGAATGATTATGATGATGATATTACATTTACAAAAACCGCATTTTATGTAATGTAATGCAGAAAAAAATGTTAAAGTTTAGTGAAAATGATTTAACACATAATTTACGTGTATTTTCATATTTTGCCTTGGGTAACCAAGGCCCAACAAAACAAAAACGACTTGGTTTATTGACGAATAGTAACTTTATATAAGTTATGGTCCATTATGAAAGGACAATATTGTTTTATATTATATTAAGAAAGTTGTATCAGATTCAGCTGTATGGGCTTTGTTCCTTTTGCGTGTTGAAATCAATGAATCGAACCAAAAGAATATATTTAGATGCGTGATATTATATTAATTATTTGCGTCTCATAATAATTTACTATGTACTTATAACGACCTGGGTCAACTCCATCTGGTGCCGTTTGGTCAGCAATCGAGTTCCCAAGGAGGGTTGATGTCTGGCAGGTGGTCGGTCGTAAAACTATTGCCGAACTTTTACAATATTGTACTATGGAAGAAGAATACATATTGTATCGACTCCAAGTAATTGGCATAAAAGTAGGAATGAAAGAATGAAGAATAATGTACCATGTAATCGGGGATAATATTATAATTTGTAACTATTTATTACTTTCTGAAAGAAGTCATGAAAAGCAACTGAGAGAACAGTTGAAAAAATAAAACATAGTCTTTTTTCTTTTTTCCTTTCGGTGGATTATGGATGTAGTCGCGTCCCGCCGAATTGGTCTGGGGCGACGGAAGCGGCGGCGCGCAACCCCATAGACCCATCCTGCAAGAACACCTCTCTTCGCCGTGCGAGCAGGCCATCGGTACCCGCTCTTTGTCTTCGGTGGCCATAGCAGCATAGCCTAAGAAACTTATTAAGCCAACCCGTCTCCGAAGCGTAGCAATTATGATATTATACCCTTTTGGAGAAACCTATGTTTAACAGTAAATATCGATCGACTGATGCGTTAATCTATCTATATATATAAAATTCTTTGTCCTGAATAATAGAACAACGCACAGCCTAAACGTTCGGCAGAACGTAGAGACCTGATACTTTGAGGGTGTGTTCTTTATTCGTAGGCATCCGATAAGAAAGGGTTTTTCTAAATTCTACCTCTAAGGGGATGAAAAATTGGGGCAAAGTTTGTATGGGATAATGTTATTCCTTGGTCCAATCTAATTCAAATTTTGCATAAGCATTCTTTAACAGAATTGATGAAAAATGTGTTTTGTGTTTTATCGAAATTCATCTTCTAACAGGGTTTAAAAGGGGTAGAAGGTTATTTTAGGGGTGATTTGCTTCAAAGTTGATATCAGTACTCCTTAGTGTTTTTGATTTAAAATTATGACATTTTATTTTGATACATGTTTGAAAACTAAATTCGATTTTATTCAAAAAACCGAACTGCGAGTCGGAGCCGCGCCAGGTTCCGTACATCTATAAAAACGGCAAAAAATCACCTGTTGAATGGAAACCACTCTTAAATATCTCTATATTGGTTTCTTTTTAATTTAATGATTTTTTTCTAAACTGAATGTAAGTGAATATACAACTAAATATTCTGTAAACATTTAAAGCGTCTACCTGTTGCCGTTAGCAATATTGAGCAAAAAGGAGCAAAAAAATTACGTTTGTTTTATGGGAGCTCCTTATATATTTATTTATATCTATTTTTATTATTTGTCGTTATAGCGGCAAGAGAAATACATACATCATCTGTAAAAATTTCAACTGTCTAACGATCATGGTTCATGAGTTACTACATCCTGATGACAGACGAAGGGACGGACAGCGGAGTCTTAGTTATAGGGACCCGTTTTACCCTTTGGGTACGGCACCCTAAAAAGGTTGAACTCACATAAAAGCTTGGTATATTGCGAATACTCTTTAAAATTGGAATGTCTCAAAAGTCACCGCACTGTATTAGTACGACATTTGAAAGTTTCTAAGCTTTAAAGAAGTCATGCACTTTTAGGACATGGCCTCATAAGAACGTAGAGTTTGAAATTGTTGGACAGCAAATTTTTAAGCGAAATATTTTAATTGACAGCCATGATAATACATTGCATCTTATAACTGAAATCCATCGCTCATGCAATACCCGCTACCCAAAAACACCGATGAAAATATAATTACTGCAACTGTTTATTTTTATCGTATGATTAGGAAAAGAGAAGATAGCTATCTGCTATATTTTCATTCGATGTTTAGCCAGTTTTTAATCTATATGTTTCTACAAAATTAGATGGAAAGGTTGAGATATATTAGGAACAATCAGTAAGACGCGATAGGACGTTGATGTTAATCAGTTTGGTCCAAAGACGCCATGACGTATGTGTACTACTACAGTCGTCTCGATTTTTTTATACATTTACTTGCAAATATTTGAGATCATTCGAAGGGCTCGAATATCAAAATAAATCTTTCGAGTAAGTGATAAACATCGATTCAGATAACCAGTCGAGTTTCTGAATACACCTTGCCTTTGCCTTCCGGCCTCCCAATTCGCACCTTAAAATTGAGAGTTGGCGCTCTCTATGTCGGTATGTGTGTATACGCATTACTGTATGATGGAGATTACTCCAAAGTTACTTAACCGATTGTTATGCAGTTTTCACAAGTAGATTAAGCCCAACTCAGAGTCTTTGTTGAAGCAATTTCAATGAATTGAAAAAAGTTGTGGTAATTTAAGTTATTAAAATCGACGCTCGCCTTTTATGTCACTAGAAGGATCAATTCAAAATAATTTTTAATTTATCTGTCAAGTAAGAAAATATTTGTATTACTTAATTTATTTTTTAAATTTGTAGTTTCATCAGTTAAGCATTGTTGCTGTAATTTGATTCTTGCATATTATATGGGTCGGGCACTCATTGACGCAGTTATCCATATGTTCGGTCTCTGTAATTTTATCCAGTGGTCAGAGCATTGTTGTGATATCCAATCAAAGACGATGTTTACATTTTGACCCAGCATTTTCGCTTCGCAAGATGCTGCGGCTCCATCCAAGTGGTTTATCGACGTGTAGGTGTGACATATGTGGAGTACGATATCAGAAACCTCCGCGTGGTTTACCCTGGGTGCGGGCGACAGTCTCCCAGATCATTCTGTTGGATTGTCTCCCGTAGCGAATATCTGGCGCTAGGGGGGTCCTCTTTTTTGGGAAGCCCTGATTCGCTCCGAGCTCTCTATCCGTAGAGGGTGACCGGACGCGAATTCTCGACGGCCTCAGTCACTCATTCATTTGAGGGCTGGGCAGGCATATGCCACCGTCGACAAATCGTAAACCTGATTCTTTGCTTGTCTTAGTTTCAGGAGCGAGGGTCTTGGCTTAACCGCCCAGACCGCGAGGAAGACAACCTCTATAAAGAATTTCGAATGTTCATTCGAATTCAGAAATCACCCAGAATCTTAAGTTCTGGCGTGCGGCGAGAAGATGCATGGCAGATGGGTTATTCTGTTCTTCGCACGCTCCAGCCAGGGTACCGGCTTGCCCCCCTGGTTGGTAAATGTAGGCTTGCCCGGGTAAAGGGATCTCTGCCCGGGTCGACGTAATAGTTTCTCCCATGCTCGTGGGATTCATCATGGAAACTTTTAAACCCACGCCGACGCCTTGGCCCACGCCGACGTCATGGCCCACACTGACGGCATGACCCACACCGACGCCATGGCCCACACCGACGCCATGGCCCACGCCGACACCTTGGTCCACGCCGACGCCATGGCCCACGCCGGCGCCATGGCCCTCGCCGACTCTTGACCCACGCTGACGCAAAGGCCCACGCTGACGCCTTGGCTCACGCCGACGCCTTGGCCCACGCCGACGCCATGGCCCACTCCGATGCTATGGTCCACGCAGACGCCTTGGCCCACGCCGACGGCTTTACCCACGCCGATGCCAAGGACCACACCGATGCCAAGGCTTACGCCGACGCCTTGACCCACGCCGACGCCTTGACCCACGCCGACCCCAAAGACCACGCCGACGCCAAAGACCACGCCAACGTCTTGACCCACGCCGACGCGAAGGACCACGCCGACGCCAAGGCTCACGCCGACGTAAAGGCCCACGCCGACGCCTTGGCAGACATTAATTTTCTGCGAAAGTGAGGTACCAGTACCCAGTCGGACCGGCCCATGGCTGTAGACAGAATACTGTCAAGTGTGGCTCTATCACTATTAGTGTTTTAGGATTGCTCTCTGATCCTTTGGGACAAATGGACAATGGTAAATAAAAAAGTCGCAGCAGAGTATTCATTATATTGGTGTTTTCTTTAGGGATTTTCGGCAAATCCTTTTGTACTCAAGGAACTAGAGCCGATGAGATCAAGGTTGATAAAGCATTTTTATTTGTTGCCCTAAGTAGAAAATCTGATCCTAACAATCAACATGGGAGCAGAGCCATAGCGACCATTCACATACTCAAGAATGTGTTGATGTTTTAATGAAAATTGGAGACCGAAAAGAAGTCTATTGATGTTTTCATCAAGGGACCTCTTGGCCAAGTAGCTGCCTAAAACTGAAATTCACGCGGATGAAGCCGCGGGTGGCAGCTAGTAAGTTATAATAATGTAAGCGAGCAATTTTTTCATCATCACCATCTCGGCTCATATATGTCCCACTGTTGGGCTCGAGCCTCCTCTATAATGGGAGGGAAATTGATCTACTATACCACGCTGGTCAGACGTGTTGGTATAGGGTTTTATTTCGAGTTTGCCTTCTTTTGCATAGATGTTATATGCGTTTTATATCTCTTAGTCGTCTCTTACAATCACCCACGGATAAGACGGGGGTGGTGAATTGTATTCTTACTCCATCACCACAGGGAAAGCAATTTTTCATACACTATACGTGTAATAAAGAAATATATTGCATGTTTCTCAGCAACAATTGTAATGAATTGCTTCAAATTATATATTTAGTCAATTAAACTTATTTTTTAAAAAGTTCCGGGAATTAAGAAAAAAGTTTTTTTTTATAACACCATCATACTTTTACACCAAAAATGTTAAAGTATAACTGTCTAACAAGCGTGAAGAAAAGCTTCTTCGAAATTGTCATAGATGATGATTAAGTTAAAATTAATTAAGTCTTATCGTCGTCCTATCGTTCATACGTTTTACAGTTTACACCGTCCATTTATTCTACGCTTCATCTGTTCTAACTTTCCATTGTATTGCATATGGGTGGATCCCATATGCACTTGGCTGCTGCTATTTTTCACTAAACTTCAATTCCACAGTAAAATGTTTCCATTCCAAAACATGTATTTACCTCTTATTCGGGCCTTTTTTTTGCGGTGGACTATGGAGGTTGTCACGCCTTGCTAAATAGGTTCAGGCGACGGAAGAGGCGGCGAGCGACCCCATCGACCCACCCTGCAAAACGCCTCTCTTTGCCGTGCGAGAAAGCCACCGATACCCGATCTTTGTCTTCGGTGGCCCCTCTTAGTCGGGCCTAAAGAAGTTTTACTTAATAAAAGGCCTAACTAAGTTTTGCCGTGTGTATAACGTATTTATATTCTAGACGACAAATTTAGTTTTAGTTAATTATAATTTACATTCCGCGTGGTGACGGAGTAAGAATACAATACACCACCCCACCTATTTTACCCGTGGGTCTCTAAGGGATATAAAACGCATATAATATCTATGCAAGAGAAGAAGAACTCGAAACGAAACCCTATACCAACACGTCTGATCAGCATGGTATAGTAGGTTAATTTCCCTCGCATTACGGAGGAGGCTCGAGCCCTACGACACGAGAGGAACCCGCGAGGGTAAACCGCCGGGCGGGCCACCGAAGACAAACATCGGGTACCGGTGGCCCGCTCGCACGGCGAAGAGAGGTGTTTGCAGGGTGAGTCTATGGGGTTGCGCGTCACCTCTTCCGTCGATTTGGCGTCCATAGTCCACCACAAAAAAAAGGCTTGAGTCTTACAGTGGGACATATATGAGCTGAAAAGATGAATGATTATAATAATTTATATCATTGTATAATTTTAAAATAATTAATTACTTCGGATTAAATGCGAATGCAAACTAAACTATGTATAAAAACGCCAAAATAATCACATTTTTTTGTAAGGCCCATTACAAATTTATTTTATCATGTTTCTTTTTTGTATTTTTTGTTATAGCGGCAACAGAAATATATCATCTTTGAAAATTTCAACTGTCTTACTATCACGTTTCATGGGATACAGCCTGGTGACAGACAGGCGGACAACGCAGTCTTAGTAATAGGGTCTTGTTTTATCCTTTGGGTACGGAACCCAAAAAACGATAAATTTCTTGAAAATTAGTTTTATTTCTTGCTTGCATACATACATATCATCACGCCATATCCCTTGCAGGGTAGGCAGAGAGAACAGAGTGCCAGAGAACTCTATCTCTGCATACTTCACTCGCTTCCTCAACATTCATAATTCTCTTCATACACGCTCGCCGGTTTCGGAGACTCTTGACTCCATCCTCACTCTTGCTTGCACCTATACAAAATATGGGTATATTGGCTATATATACATATTATATAGCCAATTTGCATCAAGTGATACAATATCCGAAAACAACGTTTTCCTAATACTTAATACATCTACGTATTACAATTCACTATCGATGAAACTATTACCTAGTAAGCTCTATAATACCTATTTGGCCACTGACGACAAGTTCACGCTGCTCCAGTGGCCGGTCCAACGACGTAGGCGAGGTTCGTGGGTGGGTTACGGGCATGCGTGCTTACGCCCCTCTGTCGCCCCGGACGGAGTGGTGCGAGAAGAGCGCCGACCATAACCCACGGCAAAAAAAAAAAAAAAAAAAAAAAAAAAAAATACCTATTTGCTGCGTCGTCGTTTACCGCTTGTAATCTCGTAGAATACATTTTCACGATATTTACACGACAACTCGTATGTCGTAAAGAAAACTTAATGGAACGCTGCGTCAAAGATAAAAATAGGAAATAGTTGTGTCACAACGCTTGAACATCCGTAGACTTGTCAAACCATACACATTGCCACAAGTTATTTTATCAACAAATATATTTAGTTGTGCAATATCTCGAATTTTTTTTAAGGTGAATTTCAAGCTAAGTGAATGTATTAATTTGTTCATGCTTGTTTTACTGGATGTAATTTTTTTTTTTGAGTTTCTTTAATGCCCTTTAGCATAGTGTCCTGCGAAACGAGAGGCTGTTGGCCCTTTGCCGTTCATGCTCTATTGTTTCTTTTAAGTATTTCCATAGCGGTGAATATATGAAGGTGTAAAAAGCGTTAAATCTTCAAAATTAGATGAAACTGTCAGGTACATCAAGACCTGTCAAGGGATCAGAAACTCTCGCCACTGACAAGTATATGAAAGGGACATAATGGATATTTAGTAGATTTAGGGAAACATACACTCACATTCCGGTGTACTCCAGCAATCATTTGGCTACTCTTCTATCTATACATAAAATATGTACATATAATCTACATACATACATACATATCGTCACGCCATATCCCTTGCAGGGTAGGCAGAGAGAACAGAGTGCCAGAGAACTCTATCTCTGCATACTTCACTCGCTTCCTCAACATTCATAATTCTCTTCATACACGCTCGCCGGTTTCGGAGACTCTTGACTCCACCTTCCTTCAGTACATGACCGATCTGGTCTAGGTAGGTTAGTCTTGGTCTCACTCGGTACCTACATCCTTCCACTTTCGCATTGTATATCTTCTTAACCAGACGTTCGTTCGGCATTCTTTCCACATGTCCGAACCATCGGAGCATTCCCTTTCGCATCTTTACACCAATACTCTCTTTCATACCTACTCGCTCTCTTACGTCGTCGTTACGAATGCATTAATTTTACTTTCATACTCTTTTCTGCATACCCAACTCTCGCTTCCATACAGTAATGTTGGGACAAGCACTGCGTTATGTATTGCTACACGTACCTTCTGGCTGAGGTGGTGGCTGCCGAGAAGTTGCCCCAACGCTCCGTTCACTCTATTTCCCGCATTCACTCTTCGCTCTATATCAGTGGTGTACCTTACATATAATCTATACATATAATTATGTAATATATTATATGTATCGCTGTTGGTTTTCTAAATAAATAAATAATATATTCTTAACTCGGTATTGCACGAATAAAAATCTATAATTAACTTCGCACTAATATTTTATTGCCACCGTTTCTGCCATAAATCAATTAACGTACTAAATGTGAATGCATTAATAGAGGCACAAAAGTATTTTAAATATATTTGCTAAGCCTATATCGATGTGCAAAAGATTCTTCAACAAAGTTCTAACTCCTTTAAGTCAACTTATTTACTACAGTAACCTCGTGATTACAATGTTTATGGAGAGTCCATTAAATAAGACCGTAAAGTTGTAAGATTATATTTAAATTAAGATTTATCAATTATATTGCATCCATAATATCTACTTAAGATTAGAATTTGAATATAATAATATTATTTGTTACTAAAATCTATGTATCTAACATAGATTTTTATTGTATCCTCAGCAAGTCCATCCAATGTCTGCTAGCATAAAATTATTACTGTTTTTTGTATCATCAAGAAATTGTTTTTGCACAATATTGGTTTCAAATTTCATTGATATAAATTGATGCAAGTACCATAAGTAGATGGTAAGCAGATATCGTCATTATTATTAAAAAAGAATTCCAAACAAAACTGTATTGATGATGAATGCAGTATTAATTGAAAGTTCTTCATCATCATCTCAACTCATATATGTCCCACTATTGGGCTCGGGCCTCCTCTATAACGGTAGGGAAATCGACCTACTATACCACGCTGGTCAGACGTCTTGGTATAGGGTTTTGTTTCGAGTTTGACTTCCTTTACATAGATGTTATATGCATTTTATATCCCTTAGTCGAATCTTACGAGCATCTATAGGTAAGATAGGAGATGGTGAATTGTATTCTTATTCCGTCACCACACGGAAAGTTATTAGTTACTACTAAACTCGAACAAGTAGTATGTAAATAAGAATGCATCCACTGCAAGCAGTCATAAAGCAATCACCAAGTACTTCGGTTGTAAGGTTAAGTAGTCGATAAAACCGCCACAATTTTCTTTAAGTAATTAATAGATTTTCCCTTATAGGTTTTCAATTGCATATATATATATATATATATATATATATATATATATATATATATTCTTCAATATATAATAGTACATTACTGCAGCGGCCAGCAATAGAGGTATTGATGGACGAACGTGTAAGTCCATCAATTCCTAGTTGTGGCCAAGGCTTGTAGAGTACTTTTCCCAAATAATACGCGGAAATTAAAACTAAGTAGTACTAAGTTGAACTGTATACATGACGAACAAAGAACAATATTTTTCACGTGCTAAAGGGTTCATTTGTTTTTTTTTTCATTATCAAACAGGTTTATTTTTCAAGCCAGTTCGAAATTTAAATAAAACTCTGACAATTTGCCTATTTGGTTACCATGTTTAGCAGTAACAAATCATTCCATTTTTAAAATACACGATAGATATAAATTTACATATGTATTATTTGGCCGCTAAAACACGACAGACATGGATTTTCATACATTTTTTGCCAGCCGCTGCTCGCATGTATTTGGTCAGTACAGCAATTTCGATTTATCACGAAGAAGGTTGTCAAAATAATGCTCAAATTTTCAAGCATGTTTGAGAAAACTCATATAAAACAGACATCATGTTGGCTATCATTAAATGTGAATATAAGCCAGCAAGTTCTTTAAAAGCCCTTTTTGTTGAGTCGAGTATTTGAATACACCGTGATTATTGTTTGTACTTTCTGAGGCTGAGAATAATAAAGACACAACCGCGTTTGTGATTTCTCCAACATAAAACAGGTTTATGCAAGAAGCATATTGAATAACTTCTAATTGTCTGCGCGGCTTAGCTTGCTTTTGTGTTGTTAATCAACGTGGAGCAAGTTCATCATTAATTTGTATTCTAATATTTATCTTCATTAGCTCAATAATATGTACAATATCTATAGCGTAATATATTAACTAGGTACTTTTATTTCATCTAATATATGTAAATTTGTAAATTAAGGCCAGCATGCAAGATCTTAATGTTGGCAATAAAAAGAGATGGAAGCGAAATTAACATTACGCTTCCATCTTTTACGTTACGCTTAATTTTAACAAATTGAAAAGAAAAGGTCATGGATTTATAAGACAAATTAATACTATTGTTATATCTAGAAGTAATTTAAGATTATTTCTAATATTTGAATATAAAACAAATACATTAATAATTGTGTAAATTGTCATCATCATTATTGCGTTCTAATTATTTAAGTTTGACGGAATATATACTCCTTACATAATCAATGCAAATGTTATTGCCATTAGTTTTATGACTGGCCGCTTTCTTTCGCAAAAGTTATTGACAATAGTTTTATAACCGTCTGCTTTTTGACTTCAAACCTCCCTGAAAATATAATTGTTGACTAGACAGCATCAGATAGAGTTGGACTATGTAAAGCTCTTAGTACGTCTTGTGCGACACCCAGAAGCAACATAAGGATTGGTAGTATTCCTAACTGCTACTATAAATTGCCATACATAAACTTAAATGCAAAATAATTATAAACGTATATTGTAACATTAAATTTATCTCATCCTACGTTAAAGGAAAACGATACTGTGTATAATGATGTAGGCATAATGATCTATATACAAAAAGTCCTTGAAATATCACACCCAATGAAAATGTTAGGAAATTATCATTCACGATGGTATGAATATAATGAGGCCGTGTATTGATCTTTAACAACTTCTTACTTAACGATCGAATGGAGAGAGAGAGGTGTACACCCAAATGTTTGTAGTGGCAATTTAAATATAATAATAAACTGTACACATTGTCCCAATAGTTCTCTCGGCCACTGGAATAATACCCAAGAGCTTAAAACGGAGTTTAAATGTATTACAGATGCCACAATATACAGTTCATATGTTACAGAAAGCAGTTATTCTCAACACTTGTCGACTTACTCGTAAGTTTTTCACCACATCAACTATATCAGCAATTAACACCATGTGCTAAGGTTACAATTATAATCATGCTTGGCCATGGCCCATATGATTATATTTATATTACCCCTTGAAAGGGAGAAATTTACTTTTAAAATAAAAAAATAAAAAAAATAAATAATAATTTATTGCCTTTTCAGAACTTAAACTAAAAACTAACAATTATAATAAACAAAATTAAATCTAGTATCTATATAATATTTTCTCTGATGGGGAGGGAATACAGTGGATTATGGGGAGGGAATACGGTGGGTTATGGGGTCGCACGCCGCTTTCGTCACCCCAGACAGAGTGGAGGGGAGGTGTACAGACCATACTGAGCCAGACTGCCAAAAAAAGTCAAATGCAATACAAAACTCATTATCTTAAAATCCTTCTCAAAAATGCTCTTATACCACTTCAAAAATGACTTAAAATCATTATAAACATGCTGCTCTTCTCACAATTACTTGGGTCGATCATCTTGTGAATCTAATTATCTAACAGACGTAACCAAGTAGAGCCGGTAGAGGTCGATATAAAGCTCTTAATCGCCTTTTATGAAACCTACGAGCAATGTAAAGCCACCACATACATAGCAAAGTTTAAGTTATAATGTTTAACTTCGTTAAAATAGAATTGATCTGAGTTTACCATAATCAGATTAATTCTATTTTAACGAACTTAAACATTATCATACTCTTTATTAAATTGATCACGTACGCTGGCAAAACACATTAATCATAGAATGTCAACCCAGATTACATTAATTACCTGCCCCCTAAAATGTCAACATAAAAGTAAATTTACCTGCTAAATTATCAAAAGTTAAATCAAAAACAAACAAGTCATGCTATTAAATATATATTATATTAAGCTACCTAAACTTTTATATATCAAAAACATTATGAAGTAAAAACATAGGGTAGATATAAACATAAATAAGTATTATTACAATGCAGACAAGTTTCTTATCCCTTGAATTTTTTATGTCAACGTTCTTTGAGAGCGCCTACAAAGATGAGCAGACATTTCCGTAAGATCACATTACCTGAAGGAATACTTGTAGGGATAGTAAATTATGTAAACATAGTTTAGATTTGTTTTTTATGTGATTTATTTGATTTATTAAGAAGCAAAGTTCGCTCAAGTAATTCTAAAATGAATTGATAATTATTCTGCATTTATAAAGTGATATTTTGTTTTCCATTATTAAGTTTATTACTTTTAGGTAGGTTGTTTACTCTATATTTGTTTAAATTACTGTAATTTAGCATTTAATATACTTAATTATTTATAAAAACCCGATTTCGAGCGAAAAATGATGTCACAAGTGGGATTCGAACCCACACATATTGGAGATCCGTCCCAATCGTGCTACCAATTACACCACCGTGAACTATTATAGGACGTTCAAATCTCGCTTCGTATTATATTTACATCTTTAAGGAGACGTGTGCCATCTACCCGATGATGTTTACACATTGTATGGGCTTAATACTTCAAACTTTGCTGTTAGAATTGTATTAAACGATGACACAACCTTGTTATTCAAATTACTGTAATTTAGCATTTAATATGCTTAATTATTTATAAAAACCCGATTACGAGCGAAAAATGATGTCACAAGTGAGATTCGAACCCACACCTACTGGAAATCCGTCCCAGTCCTGCTGATCGTCTATATCTATATTTGTTACTCATTATTTAGATCTATTTTTTTAAAAAGGAGAGGAGGAGGCCTACAATATAAACATCATCATCGTATTCATTTTTCTTGGAAGTGATATTATTTGCTTACGTCCCGGCCGTGAGGTAATAAATAAATAGAAGAGTAGCCAAACGTAAGTGATCCTTGCAGCAGCATTTATGAGTATCTACAAAGAAGACCAACCAATATGTATGTGACTTTGGCCTAGCATAAACAATTTATTATTGAAATAAAAGTAATACTTTCCAATAGCCTAAATTAAATAGAAAACTATAATATATGTAGTTTAGTATACTGTTAATTAAATTACATAATAAAATTTAAGTAGATATCAGTTAAAAAAGAATTAAAAAAAATGTAATAGTAATTTAAGTGAATTAGGGGTTCGGAGGCATATCATAGTCGCTGTTAGGAGAACAATCAGTGTCCATTTTAGAAAGCACATGCAAAACTAACACAAGAAAATCATATCCACTCACAAGTGCCTAGTAACACAAATATAAATTAGTTACAAGTACACAGTAGGAAAGTCTGCTCAAAGCGGGTAACAGATTGGTAAAAGTTGCTAGAATATGAAAATTAATTACCCAACACGCTTTAATATGTCGTTCCATTTTAGGTTTATGCAATAATATTATCTTATATTGGGAGTATAAAATCTTTTTTTTATTACATTTATTGAGTTTAAAAGGTGTCTATAACAAAATATTGTTTTTATAAAGGGAATAACCCTCCCCTAACATTGAGATGATAAATATAACAATTTTCTAAATGTTTCATGTGGTGACGGAGTAATAATACAATTCACCACCCCCTATCTTACCCATTTTTTTTTTATTTTTTTTTTATTGGTGGGCTATGGATGCGTCTCGCCCCGCCGAATCGGTCCGGGGTGACAGAAAGGCGGCGCGTGACCCCATAGACCTACCGTAAAACCTTCTCTCTTCGCCGTGCGAGTGGGCCACCGGTACCCGATTTTTGACTTCGGTGGCGCCCCCTATCTTACCCATGGGTGATCATAGGAGACGACGAAAGGACATAAAATGCATATAAAATTTATAGAAGAGAAGGAAAACTTGAAACTAAACTCTATACCAACACAACGGACCAGCGCCAGTGTGGTATAGTAGGTCTATTTTTCTTACATTATGGAGGAGGTTCGAGCCCAACAGTAGCACGTATATGATTTGAGATGATGAAAGACGATGAAATATAATAATGTCGTTTACATTTAGAAAATGGTTAAACTGTTTTATTTTATAATAATTGATTTCACAACAACCATTAACTAGATTTGATTACATCTTTTATTCATAATTTGACAGCACAAATGACGTAGCGGTCTAAGTACCTACCTCCCCATGTGAGTATAGTAGCTTCAATCCACACGCTGGACAATTCTTTGTGCGATACACAAATCAATTTATTCACAACACACTAATAACGTACATAAAGTACACTTTATATTCAGAACAATCATTGTAAAATCATTAGAAATTAAACCCACGCTACTCGACATGGTTATTACTTTGACCATGACGTGTTCCGTGCACTCAAATAATGTTTGCCATAAAACTATTTTCCCAACTTTCAGTTAGTCTTTAAAAAAAATCACTTGCAACATAGTAATGAGAGTAAATTAGAAACTTATTAAATATTATTAGATATTATCATTCATATGTTCAATCCATTATCATGCCAATATGTGTAATATTTCCCTTTAGCTATTGACAGTCTGCCTTCGTAAGCCGTAAATGTCCTCCATCCTTTTAAATCTTCACTCGGTCGTGAACGGGGCTTAGATGAGAATCACATGTTTTAGTAACGACCAATTTTGAATCAAATATTCTATCTCAGAGATATTTCACGTACACATTCATTCGATAGGGAACACTGAATGGGATTGCAATTTGAAATACTGTGAATGAAATTACGCTATAAAAATATATTTTCTAACCATAGATGTATTTTTACATTCTGAATCAACAATCCACGTTTATAGTTGTTTATTCAAATACTAGACTTTAAAATTAATACATATATTGTTTCAATTTTAATTATATATAAAATATTTTATCATACGCCATTCGTAATGAATTGCCTCCCATTCGTTCTTGTTCATATGATATATGTCATCATATCCCTTGTCAAGTCAGCATACATTGTTCATTTTTGTAGACCTTATGTTAGCCTGGTAATGTTCGCCGGCGTACCTTACCTTATTTAGTAAAGTTAATTAAAGTTTTTAAATATTTGAGCTTTTTTAAAATATGGACTGTACATCATATAAAGATAATTACTATATGATGGGATTTGAACCAACATATTTTTTTTATTTATTTACATTTTTAAAATAAAGCTTAGCATATCAAATGTTTAATAAACAAGAAATAAGAATAATTCAATATGATTTTTTATTTTCCCATTGACGTTTTATTAATGAACTGCTAGCTGCCTGGGGGCTAGCTTTGTGTGGTCGCTAATATTAAACAAAACACTAAGAAAATCTTTAGTAAACTTTACAGGATCACCCGCTGAACTAACCTGAAAATTGCCTATAAAAATTTAATTTAAACCCAACCGTCTATTCATTTTGGAGTCATAGTCATTTTTTAACAACGACGACGTAAGAGAGCGACTAGGTATGAAAGAGAGTATTGGTGTAAAGATGCGAAAGGGAATGCACCGATGGTTCGGACATGTGGAAAGAATGCCGAACAAACGTCTGGTTAAGAAGATATACAATGCACTTTCGGAAGGATGTAGGTACCGCTGGAGACCAAGACTCACCTACCTAGACCAGATTGGTCACGTACTGAAGGAAGGTGGAGTCAAGAGTCTTCGAAACCGGCGAGCGTGTATGAAGAGAATTATGAATGTTGAGGAAGGATGAATGGATAGAG
Organism: Lymantria monacha; assembly: GCA_905163515.2. Taxonomy (NCBI): domain Eukaryota; kingdom Metazoa; phylum Arthropoda; class Insecta; order Lepidoptera; family Erebidae; genus Lymantria; species Lymantria monacha. Next base: position 25,984,033 of record LR991082.1, read on the forward strand.
TTTTCTGGCACTCTGTACTCTCTGCCTGCCCTGCAAGAGATATGGCGTAATGATATGTATGTAGTCAGTGGTAATTTGGAAAATCTTTATTTTTAAATTTATGTTCTGAGGTTTCATGGCCTTTATATTATTTATATTAATTACTAGCTTTTGCCCGCGACTTCGTCGACGCAGAAGTCATCTCTGACAGAGTTAAATAGAAAAAGCAATGCAAGGTGTTGAAGGTTTGTCGCTAGGACGATAATCAACTGCGTCAGAAACTGGGATGCGGTCGCTGCCTTCTACGAATTAATTGTCTAACGGAATTAGGCAATAGGGTGGGTTCGAGAGAAAATACTCTAGGTTGACACGCTCCGCCGAGCGGGCCACCGAAGACAAAGTTGGGGTACTAGTGGCCCGCTCGCACGGCGGAGAAGAGGTGCTTGCAGGGCGGGTCAATGGGGTTGCGCGTCGCCTCTTCCGTCACCCCGGACCGATTTGGCGGGATGCTACGTCCATAGCCGCCCGCACAACGTAGAGGAGGTTCGAGCCCAGCAGTGGGACATATATAAGCTGAGATGATGATGAAGATTAAATTACATGCTCCAATCTCATGTCCTTATTTTGTGGCGTCTTAAATAAATACAAATATTTTACAACTACAGAGACATAGTAATGGAAATATAAAACAGATTACGTTATTTTTATTGTTTATGGTGGCAAACGAACAAACAATACAACTGATGGTAAGTGTCACTGCTGCCCATGGACCTTTGCTATACCAGGGTATAGCTAGGCCGCTGCCTACCATTACAATCCCCAAACCCACCTAGTTGGGCTTCCGGCTCTCCCGCTCACCGAATGAAACGCAATAGCACATTGCCATTATTCAGACGTTGATCTTCTGCGAGAGTGTGTTACTACCCCGGACGGGCCGGCCTGTAGTAGGTAGGTAGGGCCAAGCTGTTGATAGAGAACTATCCACAGCTTGGTTCTACCACTATACACCTACCGCTATACACATAAGAATAAATTGACTTATGATTAAAGAAATAGTATTATTGGGAAACAAGGCAAGAACAATCAGTAAATGCCTTTAAATCAAATATTGTTAAAATTCTTTAATCATTATATAATAAAATCTATATCAACAGTTTTATTGAACGTTTGTTCGAAAAGTAAAATTATTTATTGTTCGTAAAGGGAAATATTTTTACGTCCTGTTGGAGTGTTGTTCATAAAGTAAAATAGAAAGTCAAATAATAAATTTGACTAACTTTTAACTGAATTTATTTAACGCGTTTGTTTTAGGCGTAGGTTAGTACTGATATTACCTTAAGGCGAGTACAAGCCTTTTTTTATGGGGATCTCGCTTAAATCACCCAAGGCAAAGAAAGGGAAGGCTTTGCAGTTCCATCAATTTTCATACACGTACCTCTCTACCTCCATGTGACCGGGATACCACTCTCTGTCCTCAATCGTTCTCACGCATAATTAAAACTATTATTTAAGACGCCTAACAATCATCATTACAGCCCATATATATCGCTGTTGGGCACGGGCCTCCTCCATAATGGGAGAGAAATTGACCTACTATACAGCGCTGGTCAGACGTGTGGATAGGGTTTTGTTTCGCGAGTTTTTCTTCTCTAGCATTATAGATGTTATATGCGTTTTATATCCCTTAGTCGTCTTTTACGATCACCCACGGGTAAGATAGGGGGTGGTGAATTGTATTCTTACTCCGTCACCACACGGATAGCCTAACAGTAATGGTATGTAATAATTATCGCTAACATTATAGAAATCTAAAATATAAAATTAATATGTAGATTTAATTGCAATATAATCAGTTATTATTGCTAATTATGTACGGGTACGTGTTACCCGATTTGTTTTTAGAATAACCCTTATATGATTCAAGTAATACTAAAACGTAACTGATGTCCTAATACACATTAGTACATAAATTAAGGCAACCAACGCTTATTCTATTTGCAATATTTTGTCATTAAGAATTTTTTTAAAGACCTAGCAGTAAGGCAATATTATCCTGGTAGTGTGTCCGAGTACTTTACTAACACATAACTAACAGACGTAAATTACTTAGAACAACAATCTGAGGATCATGCAAAATATTATCATGCGTGGGAAGCGAACCCATGACTCTGCCATGGTAAGTAACGTAAGTGTTATCCTAACCACTGCGCCATCTGTGTAGTCATGTACATTTATATAATATCTACGAATTTCATTTTTGTTATTAAAAACAATAAAGCGTCTTATTCATAGAGTTAATAATACTAAGTCGCTCAATCGAAATTCAATTGTAGCTTATTAACTTTTTAATACTTTAAAACACAATGCCATATCTGCCGTACAGGCTGTTGAGAAACTCCTTCGTCGGAAGCCACACTTAAGTTTAATAGCTATATGATGGTGGTATTTAGAATGGTCTATCATATTTGATTGGGTTCTAATGAGGCTGCTAGAACCAAAGTGGCCTAACTGCATTTTTGCAACTTTTGACCTAATTGCAATTTCGTAATCTAAAAATGTTAATCTACAAAACTACAGCGGCCTACATTTTTTTATAAGTACAACAAATGATGACAATATAAGTAAAATTTCGGTTCATTTTCAAGTCGATGAAATTGAATTTAATTTAATTTTAATTCCCTCCATATTGTAAAACAAGGTTCTTGTAGTTAGGCCGCTCTAGTTCTAGCAGCCTCAAATAATTTCGTATGTATTCTGGATAATGTAGAGCCATTCCCTTGTCGTACACCATCGCCGAATAAAGAAATTGATTTATGCCATGTACGCAATATTTTTATCTTTATTTATTATTCCTTTATTCGACTAATCAAGACTCGTGTTCGTAGATTTAAAAACTATTTTAAAATATTATATTACTTACAAAATGATAACTATTATAATAATGAATGAAACTAGGCTCACTACAGTTTCATCCCATGAGATAAGTCGCATGCAGTGCAATAGCACTACAGGAATTCACCTTGGTGCCACCCATCTGTCTTGCGATCATATTAAAAATACTATTGGGGTTGGCCTGCAACATGCACACCGGAGAGCGTAAAAGCAACTCACTTGTGAATCTGTGAACATTCCTCATACGCTGCAAGACATTGTTATATTTCACACGAAGGGCAGCTGAACGAGCTTTGCACATATCTGGCCTATTTTTTTCGCGGTGAGCTATGGACGTCGCACTCCACCAAATCGGTCCGGGGTGACGGAAGAGGCGGCGCGCAACGCCATTGACCCACCCTGCAAGCACCTCTTATTCGCCGTGCGAGCGGGCCACCGGTACCCGATCTTTGGCGTCGTCCTCACGCGGTGGCCTCACATCGGGTGACCGGACAATCCCCGGTCCGATCACCCGAAGCCTCGGTTAGGGCGGCATCAGGCGCAGGTACTCGCGCCTGCGCCGCCCCAGCCGCGGGCGGCGGCCCGGGTCACGGCAATCCTCCCGGGCCCGTGCCGCCGCCTCCTTCTGCGAGATGACAGCTTCGCAGAAGGCGGCGACCGCGTCCCAACCCGAACATACCTCGAGCGTAGCACATATCTGGCCTACAAGTTGCAAATATATAAAAATTCCTATAGTGGGCTCAGAAGAGGGTTATTTTGACTGGAAGGGAGCAACGTGCAAATATGCGAGACAATATAATTTTTCACTTAAAGAATTAATGTAAACATTTATTTATATTTATTTGTCAGTGTAAGCCGAATTTCCAAACAAAGGGATCGGGCCTTTTAATTTACGAATGTTATTTAAATATTGCAATCCCATTTAATTATATATATGGGTCGATACAATATGTACTCTTTTTTCATAGTACATATTGTAAAAGTTATTGGCAATTGTTTTATGACCGGCCGCCTGCCAGACGTCAACCCTCCTTGGAAATGTAATTGTTGACCAAACGGGATCAGCTGGAGTTGGCCCAGGTCGTTATACTGCTCTTAGTCGTCTTTTACGGCATCCACGAGCGTAGTAAGGGTTGGCAGTATTCGTAGCTGCTACCACACAGATATACATATATATATATATATATATATATATATATATATATATATATATATATATATATATATATATATATATATATATATACATATATATATATATATATATATATATATATATATATTTAAATCGCTGAAGTGTTGTTGCGTCTTTTCAAAGTCGAATCCTGTAGCGTCCACCATTGTCAATGGGATTCCAATAGTTAATCGTGCGAATATTGTTACATTGCTGTCATATGAATTCCATTGTCGACGAGAAATTTTATTTAAACACGAAATGAAAATATTCAATTTGGAATAATTCTCGCTGGTTTGTGGTGTCCGTTCATGATGGAAATCATCCGACACTTTGTATATTTCTTAGTTATCAATACATTTCTTCGATTTTCCTAAATCCATCTAAATATATGGTTATATCGCTTCCGTATATTATCTATACATATAATAAAAATGTAACGGGTCGCTGTCTGTACATGGAAGATATATGAAAAAAAATATTACTGGGACCTTTATCAACACTAATAGAACACAAAACAATATTTTTTTAAATTTTTGTCTGTCTATCTGTTTGTCTGTGTGTTTGTGCACGCTAATCTCAGAAACGGCTTATCCGATTTAGACGCGGTTTTCACTAATATATTGTGGTAAACTTCACTTAGCATTTAGGCTTTATTTTATGTCAATTGGTTTATAAAAAAAAAAGTTATGTCAATTTAAAAAATGTTCAGAGAAAAAAATCTTTATTGATTTTTTTCAAATTACGTACAAATTATCTTCAGTAAAAATAAATAAACACGTGTTTCAGCATTTGTTGATTTTCACCCTCTGGGGGTATAAATTAGGCCTGCAAAGCGGGTTAGACGACTCATTAAATCATTAGCGCCAAGCCGATATTATTGAAGCTGGCAACTTGAAATTTTGACAGTGGTTTCTTTCTATGACGTAGAGATTTACTGAGAAAGGATTTTACGAAATTATACCCCTAAGGGGGTGGAACAGAGTGGCAAAGTTTGTATGAAGAGAAAAAAATCTTTATTGATTCTTTTCAAATTACGAGTCGAATCAAATATTCTAGGGTAATATCCGGCATTTGTTAATTTTCACCCTCTGGTTGTGTAAATTAAGCCTGTGAAGCGGGTTGAACGACTCATGATAATGAGTCGTTCAAACGTTTGGCGATAGCCAAGCCGAAACTATTAAAGCTAGAAACATTAAATTTTGAAGCACTTTTTTATTTATGACATAGAGATTCAATATGAAAGGATTTTATGAACTCCGCCCCTAAGGGGGTGTAACAAAGCGGCAAAGTGTGTATGGGGAGAAAATTTCTTTATCGATTCTTTTCAAATTACGTACAAATATTCTTCGGTAAAAATAAATAAACACGTGTTTCTCTCTCTACCTCTCCATCAACCCCGCACCAGTGCCGTTGTGGCGACCAGTTCCGGCGTGAGAGCTCACACGATACACATAGTAGACGACAATAGGTTCTTGCCTAATAGTTTAAGATACAGGTTAAGTTTAGCTTCAAAAATGTTCACTCTATAACTCAAATAATAAATCATATCTAACGAGGTCGCAACTCTGCTGGTGAAACAAAACAGTCAAATAAAGGGTGGCGATAATTATATTTTTATCCCATGGTCATACCGTAAATAGTATATTAATGGCAATATAATTTGTAGAATGAATAGATTTTTGAACCACCTTTTTCTTTAGTGACCGGCTATGGTATATAGACACACGCGCGCCGTACACGTACATCTACGTTGTGCGGGCGGGCCACCGCAACCGGGTATCATCTCGAGTCAAAGCCCTCATGCAGTGAACCTAAATACAGGTACTCATGCTTGCGCCGCCCAAAGCACCGACTGTAGAGCGTGTCAACGTAGAGTATTTTCTCTCGGACCCACCCTATTCCCTAATTCCGTTAGACAACTAACTCGCAGAATCAACACCTCAACGCATCCCAGTTTCTGACGCTGTTGATTATTATCCTAGCGATAAACCTTCAACACCTTGCATTGCTTTTTCTATTTAACTCTGTCAGAGATGACTTCTGCGTGGACGAAGTCGCGGGCAAAAGCTAGTACATTATATAATTTGTGATACTTTTTAAACAGATCTCGTATACGCCACTTTGGTAGTGCACACCAAAACTAATTTATTTTATATAATTTAATGCAGTTTATCCTTCTTGATATCAGTGCTTAAAACAAACAAATTCTTCCAGTTTATGTTAACAACAATAAAACTAGGATTTAAAATTAATGTCAGAAGAAATAATCACAAAATTACCTAGAAGAAATATTTAATGGTGTAGTCATCGCACTATTGAATGTGACGATTTAGTTTACTGATAAATGTTGATTTGAATAAGCTAATCTCAAGATAAGTAAAGACGTGGCATAAAGGTCTTGCCCGCGTCGCAACGCGGATTCGGTAAGCCTCCGCCAGAGCCTCAGCCACTAACGATTAAGGTGGGTCGCCCGCTAACAACGTCGCCGCGGTCCAGGAAACCGTACGGTAGCCCCTAATAGCCCTCACCGCCATGACTCTCTGCGGTCTTCGCAAAAGGGCTCTGTTGCGGGTGGTGAGGGAATCAGCCCAAATAGGGGCTCCGTACAGCGCCATGGAGCGCACGACTCTGGCGTATAAACGCCGGCAGGACGACCCGGGACCGCCAGTGTTTGGCAGAAGCCTACCCAACAGCGCGGCCGTCTTGACGAGCCTTGGGACGAGCTGGGCAAAGTGTGGCCCGAAATTCCATCTAGACACATCAAGGTTACATCAACATACAGGCCCAGATATCTCATCTGAGCCCGCACTGGCACGGCAACCCCAGACACACCGATGTGTGCTCCTCGGGGAGGACCTCGATTCGGGCCATGAAATAGGAGGGCCTCGGTTTTCTCCGCCCTCAGGCCCAACATGCCGATCCGGCCCACGACGAGCGCAACTCCCTCCTCTGCCAATCGGACAGCTCCCCGGAAGTCGGGCCTCCTCGCCGTGACGAGGGTATCATCCGCATAGTAGATGACCTCCATCCTGGGGAAAAGCCGACCCCGTAGGAGCCAGTCGAATCCGACGTTCCACAGAGCCGGACCGAGGACCGAGCCCCGTGGGACGCCCCACTCCACCCGATGGCGACGTATGCGCCCGTCACCCCCCTCCCAGAGCACGTGTCTTTCCTCGAGGTACGCCTCTAACAGCCTTCGGAGATACGGAGGCACTCCATGCCACCGAAATGCCTCCTTCAATGTTTCGTATGAAAGATTGTTGAAGGCGTTCTTGATGTCGAGCGAGACCGCCAGAAAAACCTCCTTTTGGGCCACCGCTTCGGTGGCCAGAGAATTCAGGGCGGCCAATGCATCGATTGTTGACCGGCCGCCCCTGGCCGTATTGACATCCTGACAGTCCCGGCCCGACTTCCTCGAGGTGCTGTACGAGACGGTCCACAAGCACCTTCTCGAACAATTTAGCCGTCTCGTCCAGCAGCACCAGTGGTCTGTACGCAGAAGGGGAGTCAACTGCGCGACCCTCCTTCCGCAGCAAGCACAATCTGCCAGCCTTCCATTGCTTTGGAAACTGCCCGGACCTCAAACACATGTTGAGCAGTTCCCGGAGTTCACTCTTGAGGTATGCCGCGGCGATACCGAGCACAAGCCCCGGGACGCCGTCCGCTTTCCTTCTCCCGTGAAGTTGCGAAACGGCCACTTCCATTTCTCGATCGGTGATGGGTGGAATTGTGGTCTCCACCTCCATCACCGACCGAGGAACCATTCGAGGGAGAACATGTCCCATAGAACGCGAGAACAGCTCCCCCATTATCCCCGACAGGAAACCCGAGTCCATCGAATTCGATGATGGGAGCGCCACAGGCACGCAGTTTGTTCCGCGCCCGCTCATATGGGCGCCCCCACAGGTCCCGGTCGAGGCCTGCACGTAGCTCCTCACGAGCCCTCTCCTTCGCCTGGCTGATGGCCAGCTGCAAAGTCTTCTTCCTTGTCTTGTATTCTTCTCGCAGCTGACCCTCAAGGACGTCGTCCCGGTCAACTCTCTGACGATATCGAACGTAGGCACGCCGCGCCCGGTTAGAAGCCACCGAAGATTCACAATCTCAGGTGACCACCAGTACATCTGACGGCGCAGCGGCCTTCACCGAGCCCTTGGCGTCGCCGCATCGCAGATTGCCTCAAGGGCACTTCTCATTTGACGTGCAAGCCCCTCTATATCTGTGAATAACTGTCCCGTCCTGCCCCAACGCTGTGCTATGGCAGACCGAGCCATTTCCAGGTCGAGTTGACCAATGGCCAGAGAAATAGATACCGATGATAGCGAAGTCTCGCCACCCTACCACAACATAACCATTGCCCTCTCCAGTGCAGAGAGGGTAGGGCCGGAACATCCTCTGGATAGAACAGCCACATCTTCGTTATTGTCTCCACCCAATTGGGTGAGTGAGGAACAAAATAGGGCTCGCAGGCTACCACCAGGTGACCCGCTCTGGGAGATTGAAGCGGAGGTCCAGGTAGAAGCCTACCGGCTTCGTGCCACGGCGCGAGCCTAGAGTGCGCAGATCTCTGACAGAGAACTGGACAGAGTGATGGTGACGGCCTGGGGAACCTTGATCCAGCGATGAAAGGTAGATAGAATCCTCCGTAACAGGAAGCCAAACAGTGGAGGCAGTTGGCCCACATCTATATCGCTGGATCAATAGACGACATTATGTTTATTCCTACATTAGTATTTTGTGTGACGCAGTTAAATCACTAATTAAAATTGATAAAAACTTATTAATTTCTATACAGAAGCAACATTATCGACATGATCTATGTAAAAAAAACATCGAATATACGCTTATTAATATAGACCATAAAAAAATTAAAAAAAGCAAATAACGACAATCACGCAGTATTGAATTTTTTTTGCTAACTCCGCCCCCTCACTCCTGTAATCCCCGCGATGCCCTTTGCACGATGCCATTTTGTGTGACGCAATTAAACTACTAATTAAAATCGATAAAAACTTTTTAATTTATATACAGAAGCAACATTATCGACATAATGTCTGTGACCAAAATAGTGAATATACGCCAATAATATACGTCGCGCTGAGGCGGCCTCCTGAACTTGCGCGGTATAGTGCAGAACTAAAAAATACGGCAAAAATCACCCCAGTGACAAAATGGACTCCACGCCAATATTTCACCCATGCGTTGTATCAACCATTTGGCTGCCTCTGGCTGAATTTGGGGGCTGCGCAATCGTGCGTCCGTATAAATGATGCAACAAGTGAGTTGGATGCAACATCATCGGTAAAAAGCGCCATGTATGACGCAACATCACTTTGGGGATGTATATATATATATATATATATATATATATATATATATATATATATATATATATATATACACTGTAACGCCGGTATATTGGTTTTTACTTCCTGAACATAAATCTTTTGAACCTTTTTACGAAAATGTACAAAGAACCCTGATAAAATATATACTGAGGAACGAGCCGTATCTTGCAACAATTTATCGAAAGTGAGATATTTCGAGCTATATCTGTTTTGATCAGTTTATTTATAAAAGTAGACATAATTTAAATTTTATCAACAACGTTTGAGATTGAAGCCACTACGCAGTAATTAATAATATGCACTTTCCCTGGATGTAGTTTATTAAAATTATTAGTGTTGTTGCCAATCGTGCCTTGTTTTTCATGACTACGTGACTTTACTTACTTATTTTTCATGAAACTACCAGACTATATTTCAGGGAGCTCAACAAACTATTTGAAATTGTTTGTCGGAGAACTAAATTGTACTCACTATTTCACTCACAGCTGTCGTTTTTAACACGTAAAAATGCACATAATAGAATTTTTACATTAAATTAAAATATAGAAAATATATTTTGCAGATATATATCACTCGAAATTTTGTTAGCAGTATGAAAAATTATGTGCAAGTTTTGCGACACGTTCGAGTAAAAATATCAGGTTTTTGTGTAACGAGATGGTGCGAGTGGTTATCATTCTCATTTTTAGACTGTATTTTACATGTGATAATATTTAAACTGTGAACTATTCGTATTTATACAAAAACTTATAACAATAGCGTTACAAAAGCTTGCTATTTCGTTTAGTCAAATCTGTACTGCGAATAGGGAATCGTTTTGAATTACATGGTAAATTTGGAGATTAAAAAAATAACAAATACTAAATTATGATGCTATTTAAATTGTATGAAACTCAAACGTCTTATTATGAGTTATTAAGATGTATTATGAATGTAAGCTTCATTGCACTAATCAAATCTTAATGAGTTTTAGTTTAACTATCTCTAGATAAAAATCTAAATAAATTTAAAAATAAGGGTTATGAGTATGATGCTACATTTATTTTGTCGCAGACTGTGATTTGTATACACATCGTGCAATCCATTCAATCCGCCTGGAGGGACAACAGAGTGTAGTACGGCACCATAAGCTACAGTATTGGGCTGATTTTACTTATGTTGTGCGGTAGTGGCTACGTATACTTTTTTTTTTTGGCGGCGACCTATGATACGTCTAGCCCCGCTAATCCGTCCGGGGCGACAAGAAAAGCGGCGCAAGACCCCGTAGACCCGCCCCACAATATATCTCTCGACGCCGTGCGGGTGGATCACTGGTACGCGGTCTTAGTGGCTACGAATACTATCAACCTTTATTGCTCGTGGATATCGTAAAAGAGGAATAATTTTTGTAATATGTACGATGGAAGAAAAGTACATATTATTTCGACCTCAAGTAATCAGGGTAAGAGCAGGATGATGATGATGATGATGATTGCCATTTATTTGAGTTTGGTGGTCAGCCACCGCGATTTTATGACCTTGGTGGTGTATGAAACTATTTATTTATATAACTTACTTATTATAGTATAAGTAGACAGCAAAATTGTTAATCTAACGTTACATTTTCTTTATTATATTTTGTTCTCTCACTCAGCTCGAGGAACTCTAATGGCGAAATTTCTTATTCTTCTCTCCCGAATAAGTACTTTCACCAGCCAGATTTTAATGTGTAAGGTTTGAGATAAACGGTTGAGCTCCGAAGTGTTTTGTAACACTGTGAAAGCATTGTTTCGGTTTAAGTACTCACCTAAAAGTTTATTGTTGCTTAGCAGAAGCAAGCACTACGATCTGCGATTGTTTTACCCTTTTAGAGCATCAATTCATGAGAAAATACGTTTTCAGCAGTAATAACCGTAAAAATGAAATATCGCCAATGATTTATGTTGTGAAATTTGTTCTACTGCTAATAAAAATTGGAAAATCTTGCTCAATATAGCAAATTCATCTATCTCGTGTCTATTTTAAGCTTATAAATATGTACCCGCAAAAATTGCGAATTCGAAGAAACATAACAGAAAGGCAAAAGTTTTAAATCTTTTTAGCGTAATACTGGTTGGTTTTTCTTTTATTTAGTTTCAAAAGAAATTCTATTTAGAACATTTATTTAGATTAAATAAAAGAAAAACGAAACAGTTAATATCAAGTCAATTAGTTTAAAAGAGTTCTTGAGATTTTTTTTAAATTAATAAAGTGAAAGTATCAAAATTAATAACTAGAGCTACTGTTGGTAAATGTTTCCTTTTGCTTTGGCAAGACAATTATGATTTTGTTCTTACCGTGAAAATGACTAATGTCAAACTTCTTAAGAAAAAAGGTGTTCTATGCCCTTCTATACCTTTAATTAAAAATTATGCAATTGTACTATTACACTGATTTCACATACGACATTTATTATTACACTACAGACAAATTCAAATTAAAAATTACTTATTAAATGTAAACCCCACGGAAGCACTTAATTATCGTTTCATATTTTACCTTAAAATAATCTCACTGAGAAAAACATAAACTCAGCAGGAATTTCCTTTTTTATTATTGTTTTTAATGAATTTTACAAATAAACTTATGCATAATATGTTTTAACTGCTTTTTTTTGTCAACTATGGTCTAAGAGAAGGAAAACTCGAAAAAAAAAACCCTATACCAACACGTTTGACCAACGCGGTTAGTTAACTTCCCTCCCATTTTGGAGGAGACCCGAACTCAATAGTGGGACGTTTATGAGTTGTGATGATGAAACTATGGTCTGAACACTCACCGGTCACTCCGTCCGGGGCGATGGAAGGCCGGTGCGTGGCCCCATAATCTACCGTATTCCCACCCCATCGCCATTAGGCCGGCCTCTATTTGTACTCCATAATGAAAAATATGGCTGATTTAGATTCCACAAGCAAAAATGAATGGTATCAATACCAATATCATATCACCTATTACACAAACTTTTCACAAAACTGTATCATTGCCATTAACAACTCAGCCACCACGGTGGCTATCACAAAAATGATTTAAAAATTTATATCAGTCTAACAACAAAATTGACCGCCGTATGATAGCTATTGCATTAGCTAACGCTGAGGGATCATCATTAATAATGTATAAGGTTCAATGCACAGTCAAATATTGAAAGGCGAAATTGCTAACAAATGTTAAAGAATGTTACTTGAATCTTTGTTAAGTATTCAATTAACTATATTGATATTTAATGATCATATACATCTCACTACTCATCACCTCATTTAGGCTCAGGCCACATTTTTTTTTTTTTGGCCGTGGGCTACGGTACGTCAAACCCTGCTATTCCGTCCGGGGCGATAGGAGAAGCGGCGTAAGACCCCGTAGACCCGCCCTACAATATACCTCTCTTCACCGTGCGGGTGGGTCACTGGTACGTGGTCTTTGGGCTCAGGCCTCATACTAGTTCTTTAGTTAACTTTTACAACACTCATCATCATCATCTCAGCTCATATACGTCCCACTGTTGGGCTCCAGCCTCTTCCATAATAGGAGGAATATAGACCTACTATACCACGCTGGTCAGACGTGTTAGTATAGTGTTTTGTTTCGTGTTTTTCTTCTCTTGCATAGATATTATATGCGTTTTATATCCTTTAGTCGTCTCTTACGATCACCCACGGGTAAGATAGGGGGTGGTGAATTGTATTCCTTCTCCTTCACCACACGGAAAGTTACAACACTCACGAGAAAGATATATATGAGTATCCTTGCTCTATAGTTGTATCCTTACTCTGTCACGGCACTTAAAGAAAGGTGATAAGTAGGTATGTTTATAACATATGGTATATTGTTTTGATTTAACCACTTTTATAGATTGGTATTACAAAGTGATCCTATAAGAGTTCCGTTTTTTCCTTTTGACGTACGGAACCCTAAATATAATTTCATGTTTCTTGTATTTATTAGTAAAGCTAAAAATAAAGCTGGTATTTCAGCTAATAATATATTGGGGCATATTATATGAATATTAGTATTTTATTTATATTTATTTTCCGGGTGGTGACGGAGTAAGAATACAATTCACCACCCCCTATTTTACCTGAGAAAACGCATATAACCTCTATGCAAGAGAAGAAAACTCAAAAGAAAACCAACACGTCTGACCAGCGTGGTATAGTAGGTCAAGCTCCCTCCTATTACAGAGGAGACTCGAGCCCAAAAGTGGGACATATATGAGCTGAATTCGAGGTGTACATATACGCATATCCCGCAACACTAAACTAAGATTTTTCGCAATAGAAGGCAAGCCTATAATTTGAAACTAATAATACTTTGATACCGACCCTTTTTTTGCGGTGGGCTATGGACGTCGCACCCCGCCAAATCGGTCCGGGGTAACGGAAGAGGCGGCACGCAACCCCATTGACCCACCCTGCAATTATATGATACCGACCCTGCCATTAAGAATTACCCGAGAATATTCGAGTAACAATATTTCGCGACCTAGAATTCGAGGCCATGGATGAAGCTCATGCTCGCCGTAGCATATTTACTTTGGTACTAGATGAATGAGGCAGAGAATTTTATTAATTTATACATTTTGTCTGGCCACAATTCCCCTGCATGCTAAAACCGAGTTGACTGCGGTCACCCGCTCGGTAAAAGCAATTTACATTTATTTATAAAAATGTTTTAATCCCTACGTACGTATGTGTTAAAAGTTTCATTAATAGATACATTCTTTATTGTGCTCTTTAGAGCAATATTAATCAAATAGAAAAGAATTTTATAAATTATAAAAATGTTTTGATTTTTTTTTTTTTTTTAAATTTATATTTATCGGAAGAGGTGGCAAATTCGAATCAGCATCTCCTCCAGAGTTCATGGCTTGTGGGCGCAGCGCGGGTAACGAGCAATTGAACAATATACGTACACACACTTGAATATTGACAAACTGGTTAACACAATACGTCACAACACACACTACGAGTCGTAGGCAGTTCCTAGGCCTATGTTGTCCGCTCTGAGTCTCGACGAATTATGAATGCTCAACTACTTTTTTTTTTTTTTTTTTTTTTGTGTCTGTCTTTTAACTGTTAGCCGCAGATGGCTGTTACAGCTTAACCCGGACTATGGGTGAGCGCTGAGGGCTCTCAACCCGGTAAAATTTTAAGCGACAACGCCCGAGGGCTCACCCTGTGGTGAACGGACCTCGGCTCGGGGCGTCGCTGATAGCAAAGTGGGCGTGCCCACGTTTGAGTTTAGGACTTTTACGCGTCGCAACTTACGACCTCGGCGGCGAGGTCGGAAGCGCGGATATTTATGTGTTGTGGCCGCGCGGGCCGTGTAGGCTCTTTCTTGAGCGATTGTAATTGAATCGTCAGAGTCGGTCAGTTGCTCAACTACGTGTGCACTCCCCTTTTATAGCCCTCTTGCGGACGCAAGGCTTAGACTCTGCCGAAGCGCGGCTGCCCAAACGCTTCCGCCTCGTCAACGCAGCTCCCGTACTATTGACCATTCCGACACGGCCATCCTACGGGGCACACGTCCCTGTGTGTTACTCTGAAACAATATCCATTACACAGTATCACATTGCTCGGTCACTCCTGACCTTAACTAAAATGTAATCAGTGAACACACAAGAATTGAACAATTGAGCGCAACTGACTCAATTATGACAAAGATAATCCAACCAAATAAATCAAAACACTTAAGCTCTGCATGTGATCTCTGGCTACATTAGCCCAGTAACCTCCAGTTACTCTTCCTTATGCGAACCCCCTAAGGGAACGCCGAGTCTCCCTTGGACTCCATGGTTTCCTCTGAAACCCGACCTCCGCCAGAGTTGACTGTCTACCGCGTACTCACGGACTACTGTGTAGTAGATACCGATTTCTATCGAGCTACGGCTACACGACAACCTCTGGTACGGTCCAATAATCATGCAAACTTAAATACTCCCTTCATTATCATCACGGTTTGGCTCTACTTCAATTTCGTCAGTTACACTCTGATGTTCCGGAATTTTCCGTAACTTATCGTGTGCGTACTTGTAAGTACGATTACTGTTAAGTGCCTTTAAACCATATCGATCACCATCAAGAATCTCTATGACCTCAAACGGTCCTTTGAATTTAGGATCCAACTTCGTCTGATTACGCTCTTCGTTCATAATCAAAACAAAATCTCCCAACGAAAATTTATTGAGTCTTGCCTTTGTCTGATCAAACCTACGCTTTTCATAAGACGCTGCACTTTCAATATTACGTACAGCTTCATCTCTTATGGCATCCAAATTAACTTCGACTTCTACATCATCAGATGCCATCAAGGATAAAGGTCGCGATACCTTGCCAATTAACAACTCTAACGGACTAGCCTTTGTCGTTCGGTTAACAGTACAGTTAATCGCAAGTTGAACTTCGCCTAGGGAATCCTTGCGATAATATTTCACGGCCTAACATAATATCACTTCGCAAATAGACATCGGGCAAAACGTACAACAAAATCTCGACTAAATTATTATCGATTTCAACCACACAAGAAATCTGGACAGTGCTGAGTACGCTCGATAGACTAATCCCCTTTAGTGTTACTACGTTTTGTTCACGTTTACCACTAAATTTTGAAGATATGCTCTCTTTGATGAGCGAACACTCGGCACCAGAATCGTAATGAAACCTGAACAACTGACCTTTATGCTTCAAAGTTCCTGTTGGGGGATCGACGACGCACACGTCAACCCGTCGATGTGCGGCATCTATGCTTCCACTTCCATTAGAGCAGCGGGCGGCAATATGTCCCTGCTTACCGCATTTGTAACACACAATGGAGCTGGTAGTACCAACTGGCTGCTGGTGGTTGTACCTTGCGGCTTGAATGTGCTGTGTTTTCGACGGTTTCCCTTTTGCTTCCTGCCTATGTAAGCAATCAGCCAGTTTATGACCAATTTTCCCACAGTGAAAACATTTGATTGATGACGTTTGAGACATCTTCATTCGTTTAGTTTCAGTTGTTTTCTGGTCCGGGACAACACTTGACTTACGCTTAAGGTAGGTAAAGGCTTGCAATTCTTGTTGCAGTCGTTGGCGATTATTTATTTCCGACGTAAAAGCCATTCTCTGTAATCTCGAGTCGAACTGGGAAATGTGTGCGAATGTTGTTGCCACTACAATCTGTTCGACGGTGAGATTCTTCCAGCGATTAAATAATAATGACATGACACGACTGCCGTACGCAGCTAAAGTCTCACCTTCTTTGGGTTTATCGGTACTCAACTTTATCAGCGTACCGGCAGGTGTCTCCGTGCTTACAAATCTTGCAATGAACAGTTCTTTAAAATCTGTCCATGTCATACCGGGGTAGGAAACTGACGCTAGCCATGCCGACGCCGTTCCCTTAAGTGCCTTGCTAATGGCAACGATGAGGTGACCTCCTTCTATGGGGTTATCAGCTATGCACAAGTCTGCTGTTGCGCACCAGGATCGCGCATCTGCGTCTGTCTTGTCAGGGTCAAATTCGGGTAGGCTCACGATCTGGGCAGAACGCTGTGGCTTACTTAGTGCTTCAATCAAGGCCTTCATATTCGAATTTTGCATTTCGAATAATAGCCGCCATTTATCTCTGCTCCCATCGTCATCTGCACGGCGTGATGTGGTCTCCATGCGATCCTCGGTTGTCTGCTCGCATCCCACATCTGATATCGGAAGAGGTGGCAAATTCGAATCAGCATCTCCTCCAGAGTTCATGGCTTGTGGGCGCAGCGCGGGTAACGAGCAATTGAACAATATACGTACACACACTTGAATATTGACAAACTGGTTAACACAATACGTCACAACACACACTACGAGTCGTAGGCAGTTCCTAGGCCTATGTTGTCCGCTCTGAGTCTCGACGAATTATGAATGCTCAACTACTTTTTTTTTTTTTTTTTTTTTTTTTTTTTTTTTTTTTTTTGTGTCTGTCTTTTAGCTGTTAGCCGCAGATGGCTGTTACAGCTTAACCCGGACTATGGGTGAGCGCTGAGGGCTCTCAACCCGGAAATGCTCAACTACGTGTGCACTCCCCTTTTATAGCCCTCTTGCGGACGCAAGGCTTAGACTCTGCCGAAGCGCGGCTGCCCAAACGCTTCCGCCTCGTCAACGCAGCTCCCGTACTATTGACCATTCCGACATATTGTTGAATTTTACGTCTCCCGTTCAGCTTTATGAAGATGATTTTATCACGGTAAACAATCATGAGCAAAATTAACCATCCATGTAAGAAAATATTACTACTAAAAGTAGTATGTAATCAATATTACTTTAAAAAATTACAAATCACCTATTGCAATTTTTTTTTTATATATAAAAAATATGGGTGGGCAGGTAACCTGTTGCCCTACGAGAGGAACCCGCGAGGGTAAACCGCCGGGCGGGCCATCAATGACAAAGATCGGGTACCGGTGGCCTGCTCGCACGGCGAAGAGAGGTGTTTGCAGGGTGGATCTATGCGGTTGCGCGCTGCTCTTCCGTCGCCCCGGACCGATTTGGCGGGGCGCGACCACGTCCACAGCCCGGCGCAAAAAAAAAAGGCGACCTGTTGACCTTCTTACAAAACTGTTCCTCTCCAAGAATTAGTGTTTAAATATTTTTTTGATTTAAAAAGAATGGATTTTGTCTTCCTTTAATATATAGTCAATTCAGTTTGATATTATTGCCTGCATAAGAAAACAGTTTTCGTGCGTTTCTGAATTAAGAAAGCTATTCTCTATCCATCCCTATCGGTAAAAATATATAAAACACCTAAATAATATGAACAGATAGGTAAGTAGAAATACGCAAGAAACGGTACACTCGCGATAAAAATCTATACTGACCCTTTTGATCAATGTTAAAGGCTATATACATCAATTACTCTCTCATTGTGGAGGAGGTCTTATTACTATAAGCTGAAATTACTATATGCTCTTCGAAAGGTTAATATAAATAAACTGTAATAAGTATATTTTATACAATGGAACTAGCAATATTTATCTATGTTACTACAAACTATATTAAGCGTGAGAATTTCTAATATTTTTAAAACAGTGATAATTTCTAATTTTCTAAACTTAATTTTAATTGAGAAATAGTTCTAATACTCAAAGTTAACGTTACCTAAATCAAATTATAATTTTCTATGAGATCGATTTTAATAAATTATGATCATACACTAAATAAGATGACTATACTGTTTTGGATTCACTAATACATCTCTTAATCTTACTGAAAGTTTTTAATATTTTAACAGGTTGTCGCTATCTGCGAATTACAAATATCTATATTATTAGTAGTATTATTAGTATTATTATTAGTTATGTAATATTAAAAAGTTATCTCCACAAGACAAAACGCGGAATCATTATTAGTTGCATTTTTATGTACATGTATTACTTTCTTTGAATATGATTTAAAACGTCAATTATTAAATTTTTTTTATATACATTTATAAAATACATACCTAACTCTAAAAATATCAAACGCTCATACTACAATACCTGATATCGTAAATAGAAATAAATTTGTGGTTATTCATTTATTTTATTTTTTATGAATTATTTATTGTGGTATTTATCAAATTTCTGAAGATAGTAGTAGGTGTGATGCTAGACAGACAATAAAACACAGTACGTAGCCACCCTTTTCTGTATCCTGGTCGTTGTAAAAAACCTGGCCAACATAGTAATAATGGGTCATTTTCTCTCTCATTTTGAAATAGACTCTTGTTGGCCTTAATGAATTTCAATGTTCATAAGAAAAGAAAATTATTTTTATAGCCTTTTCTTGTATCAGTCAACTTATCGACACCCACTCTTCAGCGGTTATACAATGTCCAAGAGAGTGCTACTAGCCGTTTTCCTAATGATCGCTTAGCGTATTTTTATTAGTCACACGGTAAAGTAAGGGAGGTAAGTAGGTAATAACATACAGTATTCTTAACCTGTCACGATATAGCGCATACTCAGTTACGATACTTACTGAAAAGTAATATGTAGTGGTATAAACCCACCTATATCTATATATCTTTATGGTATTACCACACAGAAAACATATTGAACGAACTAATTATAAAAAAAAACGAATATCTATACAGCTGTAGTTATATTAATCTAAACAACTATGAAGAACTCATTTAAGTTTTCTAATAGAACTAAATATGAACGGAGCCTTAAGCTGTGTTTACTTTGTAAAGTCCTAACTCAAGTATTAAGTCACTTTGTGAATAAAATCACTGGAACAAAAAGTTTATAAGTGACTAAAAGCTGATCTGGCTTTTTAATCGAATTTTTTACGTTTGTACTTGACATTTTCATTTCCTTACTCTTTAAGGAATTTCATTTCCTTACTCTAAGGTTAAGAGTAACATCTTACATCATTTCCGTTAATATTTTTTATATATATATTTATATATATCACAGGGGTAATTATATATAAAAAGTGTGAGACACCTTACACCTTTAAAAACCGCAAATATTAACAATTGTTACTACACGTTGACATGTTATTATATATTATGCAATGAGTATAAGTACATCATCACAACTCATATATTTCTCATTGCTAGGCTCGAGCCTCCTCCACACTGGGAGGAAAATCGACCTACTACACCACGCTGATATGAAGTGTTGGTTTTATTTTGAATTTCTTTTTTTTACTTTATTTACTACTGTTAGGGTTTGATCACAAAGTGATCATGTCACCTGTGTTAGAAATTACAAATAAATAATTATAAAAAATAGAATCTAATTATTTCTACGTTTTAACCCTATATTTACAATATTATATAATAATATTATATGACAATATTGCTTCTTCAGATAAAGGCGAAGATAAAATACTGTTACAAGCTCCAATCGTTCTTAGACAAATATTTATATAATGCTCAAACTGTTTCCTTTCAGCTTTGTTCCGTACACACTCCACCAGGAAATGGTAGACGTCTTCCCTCACTGTATACATAGTGTAGTCAGGAGAGGAGAGGAACCCCTATTTATCATGGGGATGTCCTGGTTTTATTTTGGGTTTTATTATTTTAAAATTTTCTTCTCTTGCATAGATGTTATATGCATATATTATCCCTTAGTCGTCTTTTACGATCACCCACGGGTAAAATAGGCGGTGGTGAATTCTTACACAGTCACCACACGGAAAATAAGTACAATAGTCCAAAAATACCGTAATTTTCTTGAGATATTACATACATATCATCATGCCATATCCCTTGCAGGGTAGGCAGAGAGAACAGAGTGCCAGAGAACTCTATCCTTGCATACTTCACTCGCTTCCTCAACATTCATAATTCTCTTCATATACGCTCGCCGGTTTCGGAGACTCTTGACTCCACCTTCCTTCAGTACATGACCGATCTGGTCTAGGTAGGTGAGTCTCGGTCTCCCCAGGTACCTATATCCTTACACTTTCGCATTGTATATCTTCTTAGCCAGACGTTCGTTCGGCATTCTTTCCACATGTCCAAACCATCGGAGCATCCCCTTTCGCATCTTTACACCAATACTCTCTTTCATCCTACTCGGTCTCTTACGTCGTCGTTACGAATGCGGTCGGTCAGCCTAACTCCACAGATTTTCCGCAGAGATCGCATTTCGACCGCATTAATTTTACTTTCATACTCTTTTCTGCATACCCAACTCTCGCTTCCATACAGTAATGTTGGGACAAGCACTGCGTTATGTATTACTACACGTGCCTTCTGGCTGAGGTGGTGGCTGCCGAGAAGTTGCCCCAACGCTCCGTTCACTCTATTTCCCGCATTCACTCTTCGCTCTATATCAGTGGTGTACCTTCCGTCTCGGCTAAATCTACATCCAAGATATACAAATTCATCCACTTGCTCTACTACATCATTACCTATTGTTACTCTTACATCTGTTCTGGCTTCATCTCTTTCAAAGACCATTATTTTGGTTTTGCTCACATTCACGCGTAGACCCCCTTTCTTACAATCTTCTGTCATCGTGTCGACTAGGGTCTGCAGGTCAGTTGCTGACTGTGCCAGCAGGACTGCATCATATGCATAGAGCAGACCAGTGACCACTGAGTCGCCCATCTGGACTCCCACATTCATATCGTTCAACCTTTGCAGACATTTATCCAGATATATGATAAACAGCCTGGCTGAAAGAACGCACCCTTGCTTAACGCCGATATTGACGTTAAACCAAGGTGACATTCCATCATCCAGCCGCACACAAGATCTGCAGCCCATGTAACTGGACTGCACAACCTGTAGCAGTTTACCGTTAATACCATACTCTGGTAAAATGTTCCAAAGTTCCTTTCGTACAACCGTGTCAAATGCTCTCTCCAGATCCACAAAACTGCAGAAAACCCTCTGACCTAGAGCTAAATGCCTGCCTGCCAGCCCTCTGACCTAGGGCCAGATGCTTCTCCATAATGTTGCGCAGAGAGAACATTTGATCCATGCATCCCCTTCCACTCCTGAAACCTCCTTGTGTCTCACACAGTGGACCATCGGACACCATCCTCATTTTCCTTTCAATAATTTTACCGTACACTTTTGCTGCCAAACTGGTCAAGCTTATGGCTCTGTAATTTGCGCAGTCATAACGTGAACCCTTGTTTTTAAACAAAGGCACGATAACTGCGCCATTTAAGTCCCTGGGAACCATTCCCGAGCTCCAACATCAATTGAGGAGCAACAGGAACGCCTCCCAGACACAGGAGCCACCAAGCTTGATCATCTCGGCAGACACCATATCAATGCCCGTTGCCTTACCATTTTTCAAACTTCTTATCGCCCATTCAACTTCATCCATACTGATGCCATCGGAGGACGCCGGTGCCGAATGTTGATCTACTAAACCACATACGACACCGACGCCAACCGTAGTATCCACATACATATCGCCAAAATATTCACTCCATCGGCTTAACACGTTTTGCGTTTGTGTAAGAATGTCTCCACCTTTTGACCTTATTTTATTCATTCTGAAGGCTGACCAACCACAGCGAGACTTCTTCACCTCCCTCCAAAAGAGTTTGGTGTTAACCTCGAAGTTTTTAGTCAGCCTATCTTCTGCACTCATATTTGCACTATCACGTTTCTCTTTCACAAAGGCCTTGGTGTCATTCTTACATTGCCGATATATTTCTTTCTTCTGTTCAGCCATACTGTCATTCAGATTCAAAGAAGAGACATATTCCAGCCACGCTTTCTTCTTTTGCTCTACTACCCACCATCCCACCATGCATCACCATTCGTTTTTCTATGCTTCTTTGAACTTCCACATACTTCTTTCGCTGTATCTACCATACTCTCTTTCAATATTCTCCAGCATTCTTCAATGTTCGATTGCGGCTGGCTTGCCATCGTCAACCGTTCTCGGACACCCTCTGCATACTTTTCTTTACACACTCTTCTTGCAAACTTTCAATCTTTATTCTTTCAAGCCCTCCGAAGTGGACACGCTCTCGCCAGTGCCTCCATTTTCTGAACAGACCAATAAATCTTGTAATAACGAGATAGTGGTCCGTATCGACTGTGGGGCCTCTGTAGGCTCTTGCGTCCAATATTTTGCTTCGGAGGCGACTGTCTACCAAAATTAAATCTATTAAACTTTTCTGTTCATTACTTCTCCATGCATACATATGGATGTCCTTATGTTGGAAAAATGTGTTTGACACAATAAGGTTTCTCTTCATGCATACATCCGCTATGAGCCTACCTGCGTTGTTCACTCTCTTATCACCAAATGGGCCAAGTACGTCCTCATAGTCGGGACACTTGGTCCCCACCCATCCGTTCAAATCTCCGCATACAATCACGCGTTCACTGGTTTCTGCCATAACCAAAACTTCCCTAACATTATCCCAAAACTTCTCTAGGTCTGATGCCACCGAGGATCCTACGCGAGGATATACGCTGGAGCATATGCTATAACCATGAATACCTCGGTGACACCTAGTTTTATACGGATCCAAAGAAGTCTGAGATCATACATTCCGTAATCCTTCACACCTGAGGCCAAGCGAGAGGACAACAGCACTCCTACACCCATGCTGGCTCGATCGCTCTGTGGTACACCAGACCACAGAGCCATCCCGCCACCAAGAAGATCACAGGCGTCGCTGCCCCTTCGCTTAGACTCTGTTACACAGAGCACGTCTAGCTGTTTGTCCGCCATGATGGATATCAGCTCGTGCAACTTACCTTCCACACAACCTCTTACATTCCACGTGCCTACCCGGCACTCTGCTCTCCTTGACTCGCCTGACTGGGCAAGGCGTGATGGGTGGCGGCCCCCATCGCCGCAACTGCCGACGTTCGTACCAACGGGGGCGGGTCGGTACGCGTCGCCTCCGGGGTACGCCCTAACCCGCGCTGCGGCACGCATTGAGATATTATTTACTA
Organism: Lymantria monacha; assembly: GCA_905163515.2. Taxonomy (NCBI): domain Eukaryota; kingdom Metazoa; phylum Arthropoda; class Insecta; order Lepidoptera; family Erebidae; genus Lymantria; species Lymantria monacha. Next base: position 26,007,835 of record LR991082.1, read on the forward strand.
ATAATGTTTTTTTTTCATTAGTTTCATCTTTATAATTCGACCTTGATGTAAAATTACTTATGACAATCATATAATACGATGGGATGGCAATTCGAAGTTCAGAAAAATAAGGTTGAAATTTGATACATTTATGTGCCCGACAAATTATGATAAGTAAGTGATTACCATATGCAATCTTAGCTTCGAATTGCAATCCTTGAATTATGCATTCAAACTAATACCTACATGTATATTATCAAGTCTTTATATGTATTTTATGCTAATACATATTTTTTAGTAGGTATCAACATTATATAATAACATATTTTTAGTTCTAGGACCACGCTATTGACAGTGTTCTGTCTACAGCCGCGGGCCGGTCCGTCCGCGATAGTACCAGACTCACAGAAAATCGACGCCTGAGCAGTGGCAATACGTTGCTGCGCTTTGTTCGGTGAGCGAGAGAGCCGGAAGCCTATCTTTCTGGGTGGGTTTGGGATTATTAGTAGGCATTTGCCTAGCTATACCTCTGGTATTGCAAAAGTCCATGGGTGGCAGTAACACTTAATTTCAGGTGTGCTGCTTGCTCGTTTGCCAACATAAGCAATAAAAAAAATACCAGCATCAAAAACATGAAAATAGTATTTAATTCGTACGTAACTAAAGAGATTACACAGAAAATACATCAAGTTACCGAAACGATAGTAAACTAGGTAAAAATAAATTAACCAATTACATGTCTATCTTCAGGGGCCGTAAAGTCAACTTGCCTGGAGACAAGCATTGTATAGACATTCACTTAATCTATTAAGACATTTTGCCTCAGACATATGTTCTTAGTCATTCCTTTTACCCCTAATTGTTCGATTGTCAGAAACAAAAAATAAAACAACGTAGTATCTATAAAACCATAAGAAGCAGAACTATTTGCCTTTTCCTTGATTGAACAAAATGGCAGGAGAGAGATAAAAACAGTGCTGGTTCATAATTATCGCTAATACATGTAATTTTGTTTTCTAAGTAACATTTTTCCGTGTGGTGACGGAGTAAGAATACAATTCACTACACCCTATCTTACTTGTGATCGTAAGAGACGACTAAGGGATACAAAACGCATATAACATCTATGCGAGAGAAGGAAAACTCGAAACAAAACCCTATACCAAGACGTCTGACCAGCTTGGTGTAGTAGATCAATTACCCTTCCATTACGGAGGAGGCCCAAGCCCAACAGTGGGACATATATGGGCTGAGATGATGATAATGATGATGAAGTAACTTTAGTATCAAGTATTATAAAACATCATTTTCTAATAGGTATCTGGCAGTTAAAATTACAACTGAATACTTGCAGTTGCTTAACTATTGATACAGCTTGTTAACCTCTTAATTAATTTCCATTTAAAAATATAATTAGAAAGACCAAACGTTGTGGTTAGATAAACCCAGCTTCCAAAAATCATTATCATTTTCCTGCTTTTGTTCCAATTACTTGGGGTCGACGCAATATGAACGAGTACACATTACAAAAGTTATTGGCAATAGTTTTATAACCGGCCGCTGCCTGACGCCAACCCTCCTTCGGAATGTAATTGTTGACCAAACGGCATCAGGTGGAGGCCCAGGTCCATAAAAAAAAACCCAGCTTCCAAAGATGTAAGTATTTATATTTCATTCTATAGTAGTCATTTCGTAATTACTATGATGAAATGCTGTTCAAAAGCTGAGCTGACATCAATTGCGCTAAAAAATACATATGCTTGAGGTAATATGTTATAATATTTTAGTATATTTTAAGATATGATAAATTATAATATTGACAATACTAAAACTCTTTATCATTACACCAATCCGTATATGTGTTTGCTTATAGCGTTTCTCAAGAATAATAAATCTCATACAACATGGGGGAATAATTTACCTACGTTGTTAAGAAACAATTTAAATTAGGGTAAGATTTGATGGTATGTTATTAAACTATTTCAAAGCCTCACTGGTGCATATTTTACTTGGACGTTACTACGCACAAGTAAAATGTACTGGCGATATTACACATATAACATTAAAGTAAAAATACAGTAAGTATATATATGATTTATTGTTACGTATACCTACACTATTATTATCGTTTCATTCATTCTCCTACTCTTATCCCAATTGCTTGAGGTCGATACAGTATGTACTCTTGTTTCATAGTACATATTGTAAATGTTATTGGCAATAGTTTTATGACCGGTCGCCTACCAGACGTCAACCCTCCTTGGGAATGTAATTGTTGACCAAACGGCATCAGATGGAGTTGACCCAGGTCTTTATAAGGCTCTTAGTCGTCTTTTACGACATTCACTAGAAAAGTAAGGGTTGGTAGTATTCATAACCACTACCACACAGCAAATTAACTATTATTATCGTTTATATGTTTAAAAGTAGCTTATTTATACGTATTATTTTTAATGAAATTAAAATGATTAATATATTACACGAAGCTTAAGGTGAAACGCAAGCGTTGTCTGCAAGCTTGTATATGTATCTAGTGATATAAAGCTAGGTTACATGATGAAATTAAAACACTAAATATTTCAAAATTAAGATATAATACTCAAATTAGTGAAATTTAGCATTTAATATGCTTAATTATTTATAAAAACCCGATTACGAAGCGAAAAATGGTGTCACAAGTGGGTTCGTGCTTACGATTGGTATGGATTTCCAATAGGTGTGGGTTCGAATCCCACTTGTGACATTATTTTTAATCTCTACATCATCATCATCTCTACATCATCATTTTTAATCTCTACAATCATGTTAATTAAGATATAATAGATCATTCATTCTCCTACCCTTATCCCAACTACTTGGGGTCGATACAATATGTACTCTTCTTTCACATATTGTAAAATTATTGGCAATAGTTTTATAACCGGCCGCCTGCCAGACGCCAACCCTTCTGGTGAATTTTTGATGAATTTTTCTTCGAATTATCGTTACATGGCACTGTCCTAATACGATGGAATGAGAAAAAAAATTAAAATGAGTGGCGAAAAAAAAAATTTTCTTCATCCGAATCGATTTTTTTTCTAGCCTATCACTACAAGTAGGACTAGTAGTCCATTGAAAAGTTACATTTGGGGTTGCGTTTTTTAGAGGACGCAATTTTATTTTTTTTGATATGTAGAGGGGGTCAGTGTAAAGCTAAAAACAAGTTTGTGGGGTCGCCACCCTTGTCCCACGGCCGCCATCTTGAAAATAGGGGTTGAAATGGTTTTTACGATATATCTCTTAAACTATTTATTTGACAAAAAAAATTGTTAATATTTTTTGTTGAAAATTAAATTCTCTACAACTTTGGTCTAGTAACTTTTTGTCGTAGAACTATAAATAAAAAAGTTATAAGTGAAAATGTTCAGAAATTCGAGAAAAAAATTATATTTTTCGATATAACTTTTTTTATTATTTTACGAAAAAATGATATCAGACCATTTTTGTAGATCGTTTTTTGAGGAACAACTTTTATCAACAACATTTTTTCATTAAGTCAATAGCTACGGTTTTACAGCGCTCCGAAGTGAGTACTATTTTTCAGTATTCTTAACTATATTATACGTGTATATTAATAATGTGTCATCAGTTATCGGCTTTTTTTTATTTACTTTGTCATTATATTTTTTTTAATTAAAAATTCTACAATATTATTAAAAACTAATTATGGACTCTTTTTCATTCCATAACAGGATTTTACATTTATTGATTTTTAAAATAATTTAAAATCTGATGGCCGTTACCGAGAATACTGTTCAGGTAGAAAATACCCAAGTGACCATGAGGGAACAAAAGAACAGCTGCCTGCTATTTAATTGTTATTATTATTCCTAACCTCTCTTATAAAAATAAAAAATGTGGAAAATTATTGTTGCCAGTGCAGAACTCTAAACCTCCAGCACTCCCTGAGCTTCTAAAATTGATCTTTTGCAAATGCAAAGGAAACTGTGGAGCGATGTGTGGATGTCAAAAAGCAGGGCTGAAATGTTCTGCAGTGTGCTTCCATTGTTCTGGAGAGACTTGTAGCAACGTAATGGAACTCTCAGAATTAATAAATGAAAATTACTTTGATGATGAACCGCCGACATTAACCTTCTCCAGTTCTCCCACTGATATTTAATTCAGAAAGCAGATCAGATACTGAGCCGCAACCTGGTCCATCGAAAAGAATGAGGACGGAGTAGTTCTAATTTAGAAAATCACCATGGACTATGCCTATTGGGGATACCACGTAAAAAAAAACGCGCCTCCCGACTCTACCTCGTGGGTGGTGGGGAAAAGAGTCAATAATTAATTTTTAATAATATTGCAAAATTTATAATTAAAAAATTATAATAACAAAGTAAATAAAAAAAAACAATAACTGATGACACATTATTAATATACACGTTTAATATAGGTATAGTTAAGAATACTGAAAAATAGTACTCACTTCGGAGCGCTGTAAAACGGTAGCTATTGACTTAATGAAAAAATGTTGTTTATAAAAGTCGTTCCTCAAAAAACGATCTACAAAAATGGTCTGATATCATTTTTTCGTAAAATAATAAAAAAAGTTATATCGAAAAATATAATTTTTTTCTCGAATTTCTGAACATTTTCACTTATAACTTTTTTATTTATAGTTCTACGACAAAAAGTTATTGGACCAAAGTTGTAGAGAATTTAATTTTCAACAAAAAATGTTAACAATTTTTTTTGTCAAATAAATAGTTTAAGAGATATATCGTAAAAACCATTTCAACCCCTATTTTCAAGATGGCGGCCGTGGGACAAGGGTGGCGACCCCACAAACTTGTTTTTAGCCTTACACTGACCTCCCCCCCCTACACATCAAAAAAATCAAATTGCGTCCTCTAAAAAACGCAAAGTAAGGCCTAAAAAATGTAACATTTCAATGGACTATAGTAGGGTCACCTGTCTTTGTTTTCGGGAGCGGTCCACTTCCAACCTGTATAATATAATAGGTATGATCTGTTGAACTTTTCAATCTCACATGTTTGCGTAGTGCTATTTTGATTACTAGATCAAGGAGTACAAATGTATTACAGTTTAGTTTGTTTTGCCAAAGTAATAAGAAGCTTACATAGTCCTTACTAATATTATAAATGTGAAAGTAACTCTGTCTGTCTGTCGCCCTTATATATACATTAAAACTACTAAACCGATCTAAATGAAATTTGGTACACAGATACTTTAGAACCTGAAAAAGGACATAGGCACTCCCCTCCCTGCCTCCATTCGGTACAGTGTGAAGTTGATTCGAGTGCGAATTAAAAAATAGTTTTGTCCTTTTAAGGATATTCTATCGACTCGTGCTGTGTTTTCAATCGTGTTTTATTGTGTTTAGCCCGTGTTTACGTAAATTACGATAAGTATTTGTTCTTATTTATACTTAAATACTACTAAAATCGGTAAGTTTTTCTATATTCCTAAGTAGTGGGTAGATTAAAATTATTATTGAGTTCGTTATTTTCTGTTTTGTTTTCTTCTATTATTATTTTTTATACATAATTTTAAAATGCCTAAATGTTTCAATGATAGCGAACCGCCTGATCGTGGCGCTGACGTATTTCGTTTAAGTCAACTAACACCTCGCTCGCCGCCAGCCGGTAACAGCAGACGTGCCCTTTATAATGAGCCGTCGCCGGCATACATTACACCCGAGACGAAACCTTTACCGGTACCTAGTGCTAATAATTCGTCACCATTTAGTGTCAGCGACGTAGGACAACCTGATTATTGTGAGTTAGTTTCAGAAGCTTCTACATTTCTGTGCAAAATAAACGAGCTCGTCAATGATCAGGGTTCGCGTATGAATAACGCGAATAAAGCGGCGATAATGGATTATACTCAACGCATTACTGCCATCGTATCATTATTAGCGTTAAAATCATCTTGCAATGAGACCAAACTGGCAAATATTGAACGGGAATTGAACCAAACCAAAACTACACAGCCTTTCAATAATATTAAGAAACCATCGTATGCTGAAAAATTGAAATTATCTAATGTCGTGCCACAGGTGGAGGTTCGGTCGTCGCGCGCGCCCTGTGTAATCGCATATCCCACGGCCGAGCGTTCAGCTGATTACGCGTCATCCTCGGCTACCAAACAGGCATTACTGAAGGCAATCAAACCCATAGACGATGGTTTCCAAATAGTAGGCGTCAAAAAAGCCGCGAATTCGGGTGTCGTCCTTCGCGTCACAAATGAGAGACAAATTAAAAAATTAGAATCTGTCGATGCCATTAAAGCCGCTGGCCTACGTTTAGAAAAACCGAAAGGTAGACGACCGCGCTTACTAATCAAGGACGTTCCTAATTCTATGGAAGATAATGCGTTCCTTGTCGCACTTTACCGTCAAAACATCAAAGACGAAATGTCACTTAAGGAAGACGATTTTATTAAAGCCACAAAAATTATTCGTAACCGAAAATTACAAAACGGTCGTAAATGGATCGGTATCGAACTTGATCCCGAAGTGCGCGTTCATTTACTAACCACCAAGGAGAAATTATTTATAGACTGGGCCAGCTGCCGCTTCTACGATGATTTAGAAGTAGTACGCTGCTCAAACTGTCAGGTACACGGACATGTCGCGAAATATTGTACGGAAAAGACACCTACGTGTGGTCACTGCACAGAAGGACATATTACGAAGTCCTGCACAAATAAGGACAAACAAGATTTTAAGCCTAAATGTGCGTCTTGCAAACGATTTAAAAAACCATATGATCATCCTTGTGGTGCGTCAGATTGCCCCACTTACAAACTGAAGCTAGAACAACTGGTGCTCAATACTAACTATTAGAAATGGATAGTTTGAATATTGGGCAATTAAACCTCCATAACGATAGGGTGGCGACCTCAGAGCTAGACCGTCTAGTTATAGAATTTAATTTAGATATCGTACTTATACAAGAGCAATACAACAGCACTCGCTTGCGTAATAGGGTTGTACAATTTGACAACAAAGCACGAGCCGGCATCTATGTTGCAAGTTCCAAATTTACTGTCACGTCACTACAAAATCTCATGACGTCACACTGTGCTGTCGCAGAGGTCACGTCCCCATCCTGTAAGGTTTTCGTTGTGAGCTATTATTTTCAATATTCTGATCCAGTTAGTCCACACTTACACCATCTTCGCCATGTCTTGCGATCCCTTATGGGTCGGAAAACGATAGTAGGCGCTGATGTTAATGCGTCATCTACTCTATGGTATGGCAAGGTGAGATACACCGATACTGATCGACGGTGTGCTATAGAAGATTTCATCGCTGAGATGAACTTATCCATCCACAATACACCCGATGCACCACCAACATTTTGCAGCCCTATGGGCGAATCTTCTATTGACGTCACGCTTTCAAGCGCAGACGTTTGCTTGTATAGGTGGCGCGTCCTCCCGGACGCGTCGTGTAGTGATCATCGCCTGATCGCGTACGAATTTAAACCGGGATTGATACAGGATCCTCCCAATCAGTGTCACAATTTTAGATATAAATGTAAAGGAGCAAACTGGGAATTCTTTAGTTCTCTATTTGCCTCGTGTGCCAGGGATTTCACTCGCAAAGAATTAAACGCGGAAGAAAGTGCGGAAATAATGTCACACTCTTTAATATATTGTGCCGATATAGCTCTGGGCCGTACATCTCTGCCCAATACTAAAAGGTGTGACTGGTGGAACAATGAACTGGTTGAACTTCGTAGACGTTTTCGAAGAGCACGCAGGAAATATAATAAACTCAAAAAGTCACGAAAAACGGGAATAGCGTTTGATGAGTCCTCACTTGCACTCAGAACTGCAAGGTCTTGTTACCGGATTGCGGTTGAAAAGTCTAAAGATGCGTTGTTAAATAGAGTAGTGGAAAAACTAGAAAACCAGGGTCCGTGGTCTCCATTATATCACGAATTTAAAGCCAATCGATCGGTTGACCTAGCTTTCATACAAAATATTAAAATAAATAATAAGCACACCGCGGGCATAGAGGAGACCACCGAGGTTTTAATAAATACGTTAATACCAGATGACAACGTGGCAATTGATACCGAACATCATGCGCAAATAAGAGCTTGGGCTACATTGCCACCACTATCCTCTACGTCTGATCTCCCCTCCCTAGCTGAATTCTTGAATACTGTAAAAGCTCTTCCTCTAAATAAAGCCTCCGGAGAAGATAAAATCTCAAATAAAATGATTAAAGAAGCTTGTCGAACATCAGCCGACTCAATGTTACTAGTATACAATCGTTGTATAGCCGAAGGAATCTTTCCTCGTTTATGGCGTCGCGGCTTCATACGTATAATACCGAAACACGGTGATAAACCGCCGGACGACCCGAAGTCATATCGGCCAATTACTCTACTGCCATCACTAGGTAAGCTCTTAGAACGCCTGGTTGTTCCTCGTCTGTTACCAGGTGGCCCCACATTCAATCTTAGACAATTTGGATTTACCCCGGGGAAATCAACTGTTGATGCGGTTATTGCCGTTAGAAAAACTGTTACGGCATCAGTTTTTAAATATGTATTAGGCATCTTCCTAGATATCTCAGGTGCTTTCGACAACGCCTGGTGGCCGATGTTACTACTTAAACTAAAGGCTCGTGGATGCTTCAAAAACATCTACCAACTTATACAGTCTTACTTTCTTCAAGGTTCAACCACACTGAGACTCGGTCACCATGCTGTGTCTAAATCATTAACGATGGGCTGTCCTCAAGGATCTGTGTTAAGCCCATATCTGTGGAATTTAGGGTTCGATGACTTTCTTGAGCTCCCTCTACCTCAAAATTGCTCATTGATCGGCTACGCTGACGACGGTCTTCTACTCATACAATCGAACACTAGAGACGGACTTGAGAAATTGGCGAATACATGTCTTAATTTAATAGTTAAATGGGGCGCACGAAATCGGCTAAATTTCGCTCCTCATAAAACTTATCATCTTTTATTAAAGGGTAATTTGCAGTCAACGCCACGCATAAGATTTAATAATGCGACAGTTAAAAGGAAAGAGTCAGTTTGTTATCTTGGCCTAGTCTTAGAAAAAAACTTCTCATTCATTGAACATATTAAAACTGTGGGTGAAAAGGCAAAACGAAACTTTTATGCTCTTACTAGAATTTCAACGTCTACCTGGGGCATCTGTTTTAATACACTTAAAATCATATATACAGCCACATATCTGGGGTGTATATGTTACGGTGCCCCAGCCTGGGCTGACAGAACTACGATAGGCGCGGCACGGCGTAAATTACTCCAAAGTCAACGATTAGCATTAATATTCCTATGTAAAGCATATAGAACAGTTAGTACCGAAGCCTTACCAGTACTTGCAGGTGTACTTCCGGTCGACTTAGAGATACAAAGGCGCGCGTCATTGTATTATTCCACCAGGGAAAATATGAACACCAATTTTCTTTTACCGCGCGATCGTATTAAAATTACTAGACTTTTTGCGCCGCAATGCGTTGTGTACGAGGAGCTCCTGACCGAATGGCAGGAAAGGTGGAACTCATCAACGAAGGGCCGTCATCTATATCTATTCTTTCCATCTATTCGAGAGCGTTTAGAGAAGGTTTGGCTAGAAATTGACCACTATGTAGCACAATTCCTCACAGGCCATGGTAATTTTAAAAGTAAATTATTCTTTTTTAAACTAGTAGATTCACCATTTTGTCGATGTTCCACACCAAATTGCACTTTTGAACAAACAGCCCATCACATCCTCTGGGAGTGCAGTCTCTGGCAAAACGAGCGCGATCTTATGTTAGACAGTCTGCAAGTCGTGTCGGGGGTTATATATTATACGGACCTTGTAGCAACTCGAGAAAATTTCCGTGCGTTCAGGCGCTTCTGCCATACCTACTATTGTAATCAAATCTAAGGCTCACATATAGGCCCCTTAAGCTCTGTCATATCCGTGGTGCTGTACTGCTACGCTTCACGTGTCAGTACATCCTTCTATCTATTGGCCTATTAGCCAATTTTGCTTCATGTCTCCCGCTTTGCATAGGAGGGAAGTGGAAATTCTTCAACTCCTCCTGTTTTTCTTTTCTAATTAAATTTGTTGCGGGTCCCAAGACAATTAAAAGCGTTTCCCGGGACTTCCTGAGGGTCAAACCTCAGTGTCTTTTATGGAGACCATTGTGGATCCTGGCTTACAGGAGTTACAGTGGTGGGAATGTGTGGTGGGATTAGTCCCATAAAAAAAAAAAAAGATCAAGGAGTACAAATGTATTACAGTTTAGTTTGTTTTGCCAAAGTAATAAGAAGCTTACATAGTCCTTACTAATATTATAAATGTGAAAGTAACTCTGTCTGTCTGTCGCCCTTATATATACATTAAAACTACTAAACCGATCTAAATGAAATTTGGTACACAGATACTTTAGAACCTGAAAAAGGACATAGGCTACTTTTTAATGCAAAAAAAGAATTGTAAAGAGGGATAAAACGAGGTAAGAAATTATCGTCATTTTTTAAGCTGGAAGCTTGAAACTTAGTTTTAGGCTATTGATTAAATATAAATAAATATGACATTAAAATTTCGTAAGCTCGAAATGCGTACCGTAATGCGGGTTAGGGCGTCCCCCGGAGGCGACGCGTACCGACCCGCCCCCGTCGGTACGAACTTCGGCAGTTGCGGCGATGGGGGCCACCACCCATCACGCCTTGCCCAGTCAGGCGAGACGAGGAGAGCAGAGTGCCGGGTGGGCACGTGGAATGTAAGAGGTTGTGTGAAAGGTAAGTTGCACGAGCTGATATCCGTCATGGCGGACAAACAGCTAGACGTGCTCTGTGTAACAGAGACCAAGCGAAGGGGCAGCGACGCCTGCGATCTTCCTGATGGCGGGATGGCTCTGTGGTCTGGTGTACCACAGAGCGATCGAGCCAGCATGGGGGTAGGAGTACTGCTGTCCTCTCGCTTGGCCTCAGGTGTGAAGGATTACGGAATGTATGATCCCAGACTTCTTTGGGTCCGTATAAAACTTGGTGTCACCAAGGTATTCATGGTTGTAGCATATGCTCCCGTAGGATCCTCGGTGGCATCAGACCTAGAGAAGTTTTGGGATAATGTTAGGGAAGTTCTGGATATGGCAGAAACCAGTGAACGCGTGATTGTATGCGGAGATTTGAACGGATGGGTGGGGACCAAGCGTCCCGACTATAAGGACGTACTTGGTCCATTTGGTGATAAGAGAGTGAACGACGCAGGTAGGCTCATAGCGGATGTATGCATGGAGAGAAACCTTATTGTGTCAAACACATTTTTCCAACATAAGGACATCCATATGTATACATGGAGAAGGAATGAACAGAAAAGTATAATAGATTTAATTTTGGTAGACAGTCGCCTCCGAAGCAAAATATTGGACGCAAGAGCCTACAGGGGCCCCACAGTCGATACGGACCACTATCTCGTTATTGCGAGATTTAGTGGTCTGTTCAGAAAGTGGAGGCACTGGCGAGAGCGTGTCCACTTCGGAGGGCTTGAAAGAATAAAGGTTGAAAGGTTGCAAGAAGAGTGTGTAAGAGAAAAGTATGCAGAGGGTGTCCGAGAACGGCTGACGATGGCAAGCCAGCCGCAATCGAACATTGAAGAATGCTGGAGAGTATTGAAAGAGAGTATGGTAGACACAGCGAAAGAAGTATGTGGAAGTTCAAAGAAGCATAAAAACACAAATGGTGATGCATGGTGGGATGCGGAAGTGGCAGCTTCAGTAGAGCAAAAGAAGAAAGCATGGCTGGACTATGTCTCTTCTTTGAATCTGAATGACAGTATGACTGAACAGAAGAAAGAAATATATCGGCAATGTAAGAATGACACCAAGGCCTTAGTGAAAGAGAAACGTGATAGAGCAAGTATGAGTGCAGAAGATAGGCTGACTAAAAACTTCGAGGGTAACACCAAACTCTTTTGGAGGGAGGTGAAGAAGTCTCGGGGTGGTTGGTCAGCCCTCAGAATGAATAAAATAAGGTCTAAAAGTGGAGACATTCTTACACAAACATAAGACGTGTTAAGCCAATGGAGTGAATATTTTGGCGATATGTATGCGGATGCTACGGTTGACGCCGGTGTCGCATGTGGTCTAGTAGATCAACATTCGGCGACGGCGTCCTCCAATGGCATCAGTATGGATGAAGTTGAATGGGCAATAAGAAGTTTGAAAAATGGTAAGGCAGCGGGCATTGATATGGTGTCTGCCGAGATGATCAAGCTTGGTGGCTCCTGTGTCCGGGAGGCGTTCCTGTTGCTCCTCAATTTATGTTGGAGCTCGGGAATGGTTCCCGGGGACTGGAATAGCGCAGTCATCGTGCCTTTGTTTAAAAACAAGGGTTCACGTTATGACTGCGCAAATTACAGAGCCATAAGCTTGACCAGTTTGGCAGCAAAAGTGTATGGTAAAATTATTGAAAGGAGAATGAGGATGGTGTCCGATGGTTTACTGTGTGAGACACAAGGAGGGTTCAGGAGTGGAAGGGGATGCATAGATCAAGTGTTCTCTCTGCGCAACATTGTGGAGAAGCATCTGGCCCTAGGTCAGAGGGTTTTCTGCAGTTTTGTGGATCTGGAGAGAACATTTGACACGGTTGTACGAAAGAAACTTTGGGACATTTTACCGGAGTATGGTATTAACGGTAAACTGCTGCAGGCTGTGCAATCCAGTTACATGGGCTGTAGAGCCTGTGTGCGGCTGGATGATGGAATGTCGCCTTGGTTTGACGTCAATATCGGCGTTAAGCAGGGCTGCGTTCTATCAGCCAGGCTGTTTATCATATATCTGGATAAATGTCTCCAAAGGTTGAACGATATGAATGTGGGAATCCAGATGGGTGACTCAGTGGTCTTTGCTCTGCTTTATGCAGATGATGCAGTCCTGCTGGCATAGTCAGCGACTGACCTGCAGACCCTAGTCGCCACAATGACAGAAGATTGTAAGAAAAGGGGTCTACGCGTGAATGTAAGCAAAACCAAAATAATGGTCTTTGAAAGATATGAAGCCAGAACAGATGTCCGAGCCGAGATGGACGGTACACAACTGATATAGAGCGAAGAGTGAATGCGGGAAATAGAGTGAACGGAGCGTTGGGGCAACTTCTCGGCAGCCACCACCTCAGCCAGAAGGCACGTGTAGCAATACATAACGCAGTGCTTGTCCCAACATTACTGTATGGAAGCGAGAGTTGGGTATGCAGAAAAGAGTATGAAAGTAAAATTAATGCGGTCGAAATGCGATCTCTTCGGAAAATCTGTGGAGTTAGGCTGACCGACCGCATTCGTAACGACGACGTAAGAGAGCGAGTAGGTATGAAAGAGAGTATTGGTGTAAAGATGCGAAAGGGAATGTTCCGATGGTTCGGATATGTGGAAAGAATGCTGAATGAACGTCTGGTTAAGAAGATATACAATGCGAAAGTGGAAGGATGTAGGTATCGAGGGAGACCGAGACTAACCTACCTAGACCAGATCGGTCAGGTACTGAAGGAAGGTGGAGTCAAGAGTCTCCGAAACCAGCGAGCGTGTATGAAGAGAATTATGAATGTTGAGGAAGCGAGTGAAGTATGCAGAGATAGAGTTCTCTGGCACTCTGTTCTCTCTGCCTACCCTGCAAGGGATATGGCGTGATGATATGTATGTATGTATGTATTAAAATTTCGTAAAAATATTACCCTTAAGGGGTAAAATAAAAATAGGGGATGAAAATCTTTAGGATAGTAACCTTTTACGCGGGCGAAGCAGCGGGCAGTAGCTAGTACTAAATAAAACATTATAATACACTTAAGGCGTTCTACATCATTTGTCAATTTATTTCTGTAATCATTGACCAACTTTGTTTAACAATACCATATTGCATTTTTTTTTTAATTGTCATTTGTCATATACGTAGTTTTCACGTTTTAAACCAAGAGGGTTAGTTTAAAAATTAATTACATTAAACTACGAAGAAAACTTTAAATTCTATGTTCTTATAAGCAAAAATTAAGTGTACAAGAAAATAATCAATAATTAAATCATTTAAACCTCCACCTTTCTGGTGATCGTCATAAAAAGATTTTATTTAAATACTATGGACTTAATTTAAGGTACGTCACATCAATAAAAAAAAACTTAGCCATAATACTCAAGCCAAGTTGTAAAAAAAAATCCAGAGCAATGACAAAAGTCGATGTACCGTTTTACAAACTGGGAAAAGCGAAGATGCTTGACAACAAAGATAAAAAGTTCGCTTCTAAGGAACTTTATTATTGAAACAGCGCACCGCTACTGACCACTTTTATACTTTCCCTTTAATATAAAATTTACATGTTTTTGTGTTTGAGAAATGAATCAAACCTTAAATCTAATGATTTCAACATCGAATTTTCTTTAAAATAAAATTTTATTAACTGAATTTTTAACAGTAATCGGCGACCTAGATCTATTTTTGCAATTAATGACTTTTAATTATAAATTTAGCTGATATAAAGAGACTATTGTTCTGTACAAAATAAAAAAATCCTAAGACTCGATCACTGTGTTTACTACTTTGCCCAATTACTAATTTAAATCATTTAGGGATAAACAAGAATCAATAACAAATAAAAAACATCTATCAAAATATAGCCGTTTAGAATAAAATCGCTACACAGAATTCCTTTCGGAAAATTAATTTCTTGAAATCCTACTTCATCTGACAGGGCGGCAAAAAAGTCGACACCAAATTCCAATTCTGTAGGGGCAGTATTTGGAGGAGGTGGGGCCCGATCTGTCGGACGCTCAATTTGGGTTTCGGAGGGGGCGTTCGACCATCGGGGCCCTGCTACGCCTGAGGCAGACGGCCGCGGAGGCTGTCGCCGGCAAAGGAGTGCTGTTGGCGGTGTCGTTGGACATCGCCAACGCCTTCAATAGTCTGCCATTCAGCTGCATCAGGGAGGCGCTCCGGTTCCATGGAGTGCCCCTGTACCTCAGGTGGCTGGTGGCAGACTATTTGGAGGGGCGCAGTGTTCTCAACGCGAGCCCCGCAGGGGACATTGTGCGGACGCCCATGTCGTGCGGTGTTCCGCAGGGGTCGGTTCTGGGGCCGACTCTGTGGGACATCGGTTACGACTGGGCGTTGAGAGGGAGCCTCCCCCCCGGGCTGAGCGTTATTTGCTATGCTGACGACACGTTCGTCACAGCCCGGGGCAGGACACTCGAAGAGGCGGCGAGCCTGACCACTCTCGGCACCGAGGAGATGGTCAGGCGAATTGAGGCGCTGGGGCTCAGGGTGGCCCTAAACAAGACGGAGGCCCTACTATTCCATGGGCCCCGTGTGAGGCTGCCCATCGGTGCCTCGTTAGTCGTCAACTCCATCCACATCAGTATCCAGGCCCATATGAGGTACTTGGGTCTGGTGCTCGACGGGCGATGGTGGTTCCGGGAGCATTTTCGTCAAATTGCTCCCCGGCTGGTCGGCGCGGCGTCCGCCCTTTCTCGGCTCATGACGAACGTGGGCGGACCCAGTTTCGAGGGCCGACGGCTGTATGCGGGGGTGATCCGCTCAATGGCCATGTACGGCGTACCCGTGTGGGCGAGGGCTCTGAACGCCCAGAACGCCCAGCTCAGGGCGGTGCTGTGGACGCCACAGCGAGCCATGGCGGTCAGAGCCATTCGAGGGTACCGCACGGTGTCTACCGAGGCGGCATGCCTATTGGCCGGGACACCCCCGTGGGACCTAGAGGCGGAGATGTTCTCCGACCTCTACCGGCGGGTTACCTCAATGCGCGAAGAGGGTGGCTCCCCATCGTTCAACGAGATAGCCACCTGGCGCGAGGACTCCCGCCGAGAAGTCATCGCCCGTTGGGCTACGCGGCTGGAGAGGCCTAGACACGGTGTTTTTACCGTTGAGGCCCTCCGGCCCGTACTGATGGAGTGGATGGAGCGGTGGCACGGAGTCCTCTCTTTCCGGTTGGTGCAGGTCTTGTCGGGGCATGGTTCGGCAAGTACCTGCACACGGTCGTGCGGAGGGAGTGGACTCCGTCCTGCCACCATTGCAGTAGCGACGAGGACACGGCGCAACATACGCTCGAGGCCACCGACGTGAGGCCACCGCGTGAGGACGACGCCTCGACGGCGAAAGCTGTCGGGGCGTCGGCAGGAGAGGAGCCCGAGAGGGCATACCGCCGAGCGGGCCATCGAAGACAAAGATCGGGTACCGTTGGCCCGCTCGCACGGCGAAGAAGAGGTGCTTGCAGGGTGGGTCAATGGGGTTGCACGCCGCCTCTTCCGTCACCCCGGACCGATTTGGCGGGGTGCGACGTCCATAGCCCACCGAAAAAAAAAAAAAAAAAAAAAGGGGCAGTATTTGAAAATGTGAATTTTTTGAATTAACACCAACGCAATTCCCTTTAGGGGTGGTATTTTCCTGACGTTGCCGACCATCGCCAGGGCGATGCTGCGGACGTCGGTCAAGGAGAGGGTACTCCTCAGGGGGTATTCCATCGGGCCGGCCACTGACGTCAAGTCACTCTGCTCCGGTGAACGGTCCAACGATGAAGGCGAGGTGTCACGGGTGGGTTACGGGTGTGCGTGCTTACGCCCCTCTGTCGCTCTGGACGGAGTGGTGCGAGGAGTGCGCCGGCGGTGGCCCACCAAAGATAAAGGGGTGGTATTTTTCAAAAGTTCTTAGTTTACCTCTGCATCGTAATACGAGTACCGAAATTCAAATCTGTGTTTTGCGAGTGAAAATTTTTATTTTATAAATTAAGTTTTAGTAAGTATTCTCTATAAATAAAAATTACTAATATTTGCTTATTTTCATATAATATGGGAATCAAAATAGGTTCTGTTTTTTTTTTTTGTTTTTTAACTTCACAAACATATAATACGGACACAATTACCACCCAAATTCAATACAATGTATGTATTACATAAATAATTTGCATTTAAATCGAATTTATTAAATAATGAGTCATAAATTATAAAAATAGACCTATCGCTCTTACTGTTTAATGTTCAGTTAATAAAATTTTCTTTTCAAGATGTTCAGATATGTTGAAATCATTCCATTTGCGAGTTGAGTCATTTTGCGAGGTTAAATAAAATAACAGCACCATTAAAAGCATACCTGAAAAGCGCATTTCTCTCATTTTCGGTGCGCTATTTTAATAAACAATTTCTTTAGAAGCGAAGTTTTTATGTTGGTCCTCAGGCAACTGTGTTATTCCCATTTTGTACTACGGTACATCGATTTTCATCGACTTCTCATCTCAGTTATGTTATCGATTATAGTATAAAATTCATCGACACCGGCGGCTATACGAAATGCCGCTCACGTTATTTTAGTTTTAATAAATTAGATACATTGGGTATTCAAAAACTTACAGTTCGACTAATGGTGAATCAATAATAGAAGATTTGAATTTTATGAAAAATACATACATAGATACATACATATCATCACGACATATCCCTTGCAGGGTAGGCAGAGAGAACAGAGTGACAGAGAACTCTATCTTTGCATACTTCACTCGCTTCCTCAACATTCATAATTCTCTTCATACACGGTTTCGGAGACTCTTGACTCCACCTTCCTTCAGAATGAAAAATATCAGGCCGAAATATAGTGCAGGCTGAAATGTATAGTTATACGTACACTTCTGCCAAACTACACGATTTGGCAGCAGTATTTGACTGTTAAAATGATGTGAAAGTCCGTACAAAAGTATATAATATTCAAAACCAGTCATGAAATAATATTTTAATACAGTGAAAGCAAATTCTACACTTATACGCAAATGTCCAATGTATATTGACGGCACTGGATATATAGTTGAAGCATAATATATTTTTGTCAAAATCTATTTAAGCTTAGCTAGAACGAAATCAATGATAGTAATATCATTAATTTTTATTCATTAATTATATCATTAATTTTAAATTATACTAACGAACAATTTTAGTGCAAATTTTGTACCTAGTGTCGTAGAATCGATTCTCATACAGGTCAGTACTTTTGAATTGTTGCTTTGAATCTGAATATAACTTGTGTCCGTTATTTGTATGTTTATAAAGTTTTCCTCAATACAAAGTTTGTTTCCTTATTTCAGGGTTAATTTAAAAAAGTATTGGAAATTCATTACGTGTGGTTATGGACTAAGAATATATTGTATCACTGCCCTACACTTTCTTGATAACAGTCAAAATCGGAACACTAAACCGGAGAATCGGGCGAATAATCTCTTGAGAAACATAATATCCGTAATAGCAAGTGTTATTGCTAACCCATCTACCATTTCACGTAACTGGGTAGTAAGAATGCGGAGTATTTGCATTGGTGTTCTAATATATTTTGTTATACAATATAAACTAATGAAATTAATTTCGTTAGTTTCATATCTGTTTTATATATATAAATATTCTAATAACTAGCTGTGTGGTAGCGGCTACGAATACTACCAACCCTTACTTTGCTCGTGGATGTCGTAAAAGATGACTAAGAGCCATATAACGACCTGGGTCAACTCCATCTGATGCTGTTTGGTCAACAATTACATTCCCAAGGAGGGTTGACGTCTGGTAGGCGGCTGGTCATAAAACTATTGCCAATAACTTTTAAATAGGTACTATGAAAGAAGAGTACATATTGTATCGACCCCAAGTAATTGGGATAAGAGTAGGAGAATAATGATGAAATATTCTAATATCATAGAAACATCTGTTGACGCGCAATAAAAACTGGTGTTATCAACCTAAATCTCCATTTTAGCGAACGTAATCTAAAGTTATACCATTTCTCGGAAGTTTTTAAGAGTTTTGCGACTGGCAACAATAATATAATCATTTATCTTTATAACACGTGTATTTAAGTTAACTTGAAAACTTCTAACATTATTTTATTTTTCAAGCAGATTGTGTTACTCATCTAAGAGTGAAGATGTACTATTAAGTTGTGAAGGTTTCTGCAATATCGCGATGTTGTCCTCATGAAACTGTTAGTAGGGAGGTTAAATGAGAACAAAAAACAAGGAAGCGAGAGAAATTGTCTTTAAATTAGCTTTACAGGCAGCTTTAACAACGGAAGCGCTGCAATTTTAAATGAAAACCGTCCTCATCTCTTTGGCATGATTTTCTCAAAGTTTTTTTGGTCTAGAATGCTTTCTTCTTGAATCACTGTGAATTTTATTTATTAAAATAAAAGATATCTTCACTGTTGTTTTTACAGTGAAGTTTATCTTTTATTTTAAGAAAATTCTTTTGATTTTGCGAAACAATTAGTTTAAGTCTAATATTTTGCCATTCTATAAAATTTATATACTAAAGTAGAAGTAAAAAATTAATATTTAGTAAGTGGAAATAGTTTAAAAATATATTTCTTACTAAACTTTCTTTTGCTGACAGTGTTTTAAAAGACAGTTAAAGGCTTATGTAAATACTTCGAGATCGCAAGAAAAAGCAAATTTAAAAAAAAACAACATTTGATTTGTTTCACCAGCTTGGTATACTTTACCGGTTTCCGTATTTTTACAGTGTGAGCACTATATTGGTGATGTGTTTAGAAAACATGAGCTGAAAAGAAGAACATCAACACCTTAAGAGTCCGCATACAAAATAGTCGGACCACCCGACAAGTTCAAAGAAGTTAATAGATAATTACAGTTCTCTGTAATGTACTTATCAGAAAGATGACTTTTCGTGATAATTATTTGCCATTTTCCTTGACTTTTCTATGTGACCCCAAAGTGTAGCCACGGACATGTGAACAAAAATTGATGTGACCCACTTCACTTCCTTTTGTCCTTCTTTTAGCTCTGCTCCATCCACCAACTCTTCTTAACCCACCAGTTCAACTTCGAGACATTTCCTTATTTATTTGCCGAAATTGCTAAGGAAAAGAAGAAACCGTATAATATGACGTCAAAATGTCTATCAAAATGTTCATCAAGAAAGTAAAAAAGGTAGATGTGAAATATGACTATAATAGTGGTTGCGAGTATGAGTTGGTTTGCCGTATAGACATTCGTTCCTTACTGTGGAAGTAATTAAAGACAAAATGAAACACTCAAATAATTAAATAATTATTTATTATGTTGCTATTTAAACCGCTATTTACAGCATACTAACTAGTTTTGAATATTTAGTTTATTTACACAATATTATTTTCTAATAATATATCCCGCAATGCTAACAATATATAATAGCATTAAGTATCGGAAAATACTGTCTTAAAACTATATCCTTTATTCAAGGAATTAAAAATAATTAAAATGTATCCAAAATAAGTTCACAATAAAGGTTTTAAATTGTAGAATAGATATCACATCTTAATTATTTTGTCTCCAAACTAACATATTTCATTGGTAACTATTATTAGCAGATTGCACTATCTTACCAATGAAAGCAAGGTTCTTTTATAACTATCCTAAAATAGGCAACAAATTATACAATTTTAGGTATGTAGTTATTAGAGGTAGAAAAATATTACAACAGATTATAGAATTTATATTACATAATTTTAGTGATATATTGTGTAGTACATTATTCAAATAAATGATATATATTTTACTTATAAAGGCCAGTACTAAGTACTATTAAATCAGATGACGTTTGGCAATCTGTTACATATAACGTAGATACTCATCACAATACATTTTCAATCAAGTCAACTCAAATCGTCTAAGTCACTTTTATGGTTACACATGGTGAAGCAATTTGCGGGAAATGGCCTGCATCATCGGATAACAGGTGTACTTAATTATTGTATTAATGACTTTAATACTTAGATCTATGTAAATGATTGATATTAAAACATAAAAATTTTAAATTTTTCAATAATCATTATATAATTATTAAATAATAAAATAAATGTAAGATTGGAAATAATTTGAATCATTGTATAATAGTAGGATTATTTTTGTAATTATCAATAACATTAGGTATGCTTTATATATATGATACTATCTACTACTCGTATTTGTATGTTATTTCTCAACGGATATATAAACAAAGAAGGTATGAAGAAATATCACCTACATTGTTCCAATAATATAAATTGTATTCGGAGTTTAGAAGATTATTTCCTTTTTAATTAATGGTTTTAATAAAAATTACAGTTTAAGAATCAGAATTTCTATAATATAAAGTATAAAATTAATATTACAAGAATACATTTATATATATATATATATATATATATATATATATATATGTAGGTCACAACTGCTCTATTAACGTTACGAAGGATTCGCATAGGTTGTTTAATATTGTCAGGTTAAGCTTAATATATCGGTGGTCTGCCTAAAGATTTATCTACTTGATACATCTCTACAAATTGAGACACCATTCAAAGTCAAAATATATACCACAACAGCGACCCATATTCGAGTATTTCGAACCTGCTTGTGACGGTTCGAAATGTGCGGTAAAATTAATGTTCGTGAATTTTAATGTCCCCATTTATAGAATTAATATAGAATATAATATGATCGTATCGTAATGAAAAAAGAATCATCTCAGCTCATTTAAATATTTCATTGTTAGACTCGAGTTTTCTCTATAGTGGAAGGGAAATTAATCTACTATAACATGCTGGTTTTTTTTATAGCTTATGGAGGCAAACGAGCAGACGGCACACCTAATGGTAAGTATCACTGTCGCCCATGGACCTTTGCCAATCCCGAACCCACCCCAGTTGGGCTTCCGGCTCTCTCGCTCACCGAACGAAGCGCAATAGCACATTGCCATTACTCAGACGTCGATCTTCTGCGAGAGTGTGGTACTACCCCGGATGGACCCGCCTAAGGCTGTAAACAGAGAACTGCCCACAGTAGAGTCGTACCACTATTAAAGGTCAAACGGCTAACCCATTTAGAATAGGTTTTGATTTCAAGGTTTAGTTTTATTGCAGTAATTATATCTACATTCATCACTTAGCTATCATTTATGACCACCAATGTCAATAAAATACGTGGTAATCCTTGTATATTGTTACTTCTTTACTTTACGAAATGGTGAAAAAAGGAAACGAATATTTTTAACAGTTATTCGTATTACTCATTATCAAAAGTAAAATATATTATATAATGAGGGTAAGTATAAATACGCGTAAATAAAATTAGAAAATACTGTAGATCTAACAAAGGTAACATTTAGATTTTGCGATAGATGCCAACAAGAACCTGCTGAGATATTTTTTTAACGCATTTTGGGATCGGTCTATGAAAGGCAAATAATATGTATTATCTACCAGCGTAGTAGTGGCACGTATCTGTTATCATCTGACATTGAAAAATTACTTATTGTTTTTTTGTAATTGAAAAACAATCATTAACACAGGTGTTAATTCAGAAAGAAAAAAGAAAGACTGATAGTGAGTAGCATCGAGAAGACCTCAGTCTATATTTGGAGAGTTCTATGATTAAAACAGTTGTTCGTGAAATTGAAACGTTCACAAAAATCATAATATTATAATATAAACCAAAAAAAATTAAGAGATGATTTGGATAATGCTAAAATGTTTATTCGTTCTTGGTAACTACCAACCAAGTTGATTATAAGTTTAGCTACACTTATGTGTACATTTACTAGACAAAAATAATTATTTAAAATTAGATGATCAAAAATTAAGGACATATTAAAAGACATCTATCGTAGCAAAAAGGAAACGGTAAGGTACTAGCCGTAGATAATACCATAAAAACAAAATTAAAAAAAAACATAAATGGTGTCGATAGAAATATCGTTGGTCATATTCACATGATATTGAATGTCATTTAATCGATAGTTGAGAAGAAGTTAACAGTAAAATTACATTTCAACTTGCATACTTTATTTTTGTATAATATTATCGATTCAATTCTTTATTGTAAGAGAAATCGTTAATAAATATGTGATTGGTATTAAAATATAAAGCACAATTTCTGTTGTATACAAACTATACTGTAATAGAAAAATAGTAAGTCTTGCAGCACAGGTCCATAAAAAAAAATTGAACCGCTTTTCTCCTATTAGTTTTTTTTTAATTTTAAATAATACCTACTCTTCGTAATGAAATCTAAAACGACGGCTAATAAAAAATATTATATTAAACCAACAATTCCTCATAATTGGAAACTAACATTTATCTTTTCTAGTACGTTTCGTATAAATACATTATTTTTGTTTTTATAATATTATCAAGTAATATTTTGTAAGATTACCTGTTTGATTTGTATCCTTCAACATGCGTTATTACAATAAAGATTATTATTATTACACTATTCCCGACAATTATACACAATATATGTAATTATAATAATATATAATCATATTTAGAAGAATAAAGATAGTATAAAAGTGACAAGGTTCTAAAGGGAAAAGGTTCTAAAAACTAAAAATATATACATGATGGAAAATTACCTAAAATATGATAATATTTGATGGAATATCAATAAGCTATAAATATCTGCAACGACATTAATTTGAGCGATGAGTCGTGAGCCTGACGATCCTTCTAAACTAATCTATAAGTTAGAATTGATAATAATGATTGATGAAAATATTAAATATAAGTAAGATCTATTGTGGTAACTCTGAAAAAAATATTTTCAACACTTAATATTAACAAAATAAAGTTTCTGTAGAGCGTACTGTATTCAGATAATAATGCTTGCAATAAAACCGTATTTTGTAGCATAGCAATATTTGCTCGACATTTGTGAAATTTTTCTAGGCACGGATATAAAATGTCAATCCGGTTGTTTTATCGTCATAACGATGGATCAATACGTGCAAATAATTTCCATGTATCCATAAAATGTCCAAAGAGTTATAATATACGCGATGCTATATAAACGAATAACATCTTTTCTGTTTCTTCTAAAATGATCTGTTTGATATCTAGTCTTTTATAAATCACTCGTTTTTCTTATTCCGTGATGTCCCGCTAATAATCTTGAGTAGTCTCACTGCAGGTGCCTCAAACGCCAACGATATCAGGAACGAGGCAGAGAACGCCATAACTGCATACCCGGCGTATAACGCCAACTGCAATAATAAAAATTACATTTTATTTACCTTTCAACAAACGTAAATACAGAAGCAAAAAAAATGGACAAAAAATGTATATTATCTTAATTGATTTATACAGCTTCTGTGAATTTCCGTGTGGTGACGGAGTAAGAATACTATTCACCACATCTTGCCCGTGGGTGATCGTACAAGACGACTAAGGGATATAAAACGCATATAACATCTATGCGAGAAAAGAAAAACTCGTAACAAAAACCTATACCAACACGTCTGACCAGCGCAGTATAGTAGGTTAATTTCCCTCCCATTACGGAGGAGGCCCGAGCTCAATAGTGAGACATTTATGGGCTGTGAAGAAGAAGACGAATTAATGTAGATCACCTATGAATGTGCAATCTTCCAATTCGTACTTATATTAAATATTGAAGACGGCGAATAGTTATATTTTAAAATGCTAATTTCGAATAATGATCAAACATGAAACGAATTATATTTATAATACTTTGAGAAGTCTTTGTATGCCTACAACAGATGATCAGTTACAATCTCAGATAAAACTGACACTGTACTCTTCTTCCACTTTAAGAAAGAAAATGTTTTTTTTAAGGGCAGCACGCTACCCCATAACCTACATATCTATTACCCCCCCTTTCTCCATTTAGACTGACCACTGGTATCTAATCTTTGATATCAATGACCGCACCATGCTCGCATCGCCACTCGCCGGGCACGTTATATTTTCGATGACCATTTATGGCCAACTATGGCTCAAAAACAAAGTTGCTGAGCGTCACTTTCGCATTCCTCTCTACGAGTTCCACCACCCACATTTCCCCAGTCATTCCACGCCCGACTTTAATAACGATTACGCGATATACGTGACGCTATATAAAACGAAGTAACGTAGAAAATGAGAAAATTAAATTTAAACTATTTTGGATTCAGTGAGTTCACTTTATATTTACTGGGATTTAAAAGTAGCGATAGCCAAATGAAAGACCAATGTTTGCTACGTACAGGTCTCGTGTTTGATTACATATATAACTTTACGAAATTATATGCAAATCATCTTCATCACAACCGATATATGTCCCACTTTTGTGTTCAGGCCTCCTCCGTAATGGGAGGGAAGTTAACCTACTATACTGCGCTGGTCAGATGTGTTAGTATAGGGTTTTGTTTCGAGTTTTCCTTATCTTGCATAGATGTTATATGCGTTTTACGTCCCTTAGTCGTCTCTTACGATCACCCACAGGTATGGGTGGTGAATTGTATTCTTACTCCGTCACCACGCGGATATCGAATCATCTTACAAACAATTAAACTTGCTTTATTGATTAGGAAATATATCGTTAGAAAACCCGCCTACCGCAGAATTCTAAAAAAAATATTCAAAAAAAATGTGCGAGACCTAAGCCTAGAATACATTAAGCCATCTATTTCCATTACAATGAATATTTATGACAGTCAATGCCCCATGCATTGGCATCCTCAAATTTCCTATCATTTTATCTAATCCTAGAATATAAACTATATTCAATAACAACATTATAGGGATAACTTCCCTATGTATTGCGAAAGGCAGGTGTCAGTCGCTACAATTAAGAATAGTAAAGACAGATTTCCGAATTCAGTGATTGTTATTTACAGCCCACCAGTCAATTGTCCATGAAACAGAATTGTATTTAATAGTAAAAGCATAATGTTGTTCTATCGATAAAGTTTCACAAAATTACATATATCTTTCAAACTGTAGAAAGATATATGTAATTTTGTGAATCTTTATTGATAGAACAACATTATGCTTTTACTATTAATAAATACTACTACTATTTACCAAACAGTAATTTTGTATTTTTCCGTAATTTTATATTTATACAATAGGAAAAAAGTACAAAATCGTATGGGCGATGACTTGTTTAAAATACAAGGTCTCAACCGCCTTTTCCTTCCCGTAGCAGTCGTACTATCGTCTGGGCATTACCAGGCGAATAAAAAGTTGTTAGATTAAGTAATTAATTTCTAAAATAATAAATTATTTCAATACAACAAAAGCAACCTACATTAAATTTACAATAATGTATAAAGGTTATGTATGTGGTAACATAATTCTCTGGAACATGTTGGAAGGCTCTAGACCACAACGATACTCGTATAAGCCACTATAATATATATACAAGACTATAATTTTGTGTTGTTCGAAATATGTTGGTGCGACTTTATTGTAAACACAATAGTTACCATTCTACATTGCAATTCAATTATCATCCCTTCTTATAGTATAAAATTACAAAAAGTTTAAAATGTTAAATTATTAACTTTACTCAAAGCAACTCATAGAGGAAGATCAAGGTGCAGAATTACTACGAGTATCTAATCAAAATTGTGTTTTTATGTATAATTATAAAAGGGATATGACTATGTTTTTACTGGGTTGCTCGAATTGTAATATTTTTAATAAAATTACTATTAATTGAACTTTCGTATAGAATTTTATTCACTAGTTATTAAAATGAACCATACGCTACTCCATAGAAATATATTTAAAAAACAAGTGATGATTGCGAAAAGAAATTAATATTTATCTATGAATGCAAAAGCATATATAATGAGCATATTAGTCGGAAAATATTATATATTTTAGAATAAATTACATAATATATGCATAAAAAAAGAAAACTAAATATTTGAATTTGAACGCAGTTATATTTTAGAGGTCGCAAACTATAAACTGAGATCTCGATGGTTAATCCCAAAAATTTTGAATAATTGATCAATAAATTATATAGATAAACCTGACATTAATTTGCTAAAACCAAATCATTGATTGATAAAAATGTCATGTCCTTTAAATTGATTATTATTATTTATTATTCTAACGACCTCGGTAAATTTTTATTTAAGCTGACGATCAAAATAAATATTTTAAATAATTCTGCTTGTGTTTATTGTTGCATTTATGTGCTACTAAAAGAATGGCACAAAGCAAAAAGCGTTACGGGGATTCATTAAATTCTTTTGCCGCACAGTTGTCTGCTTATTCATACGTTGTTTAAACTGATTATTTACGTTATAAGAGAAAAATTATAATGTCATGATTTCTCAAAAAGTGTCGTGTCATATATTACAAATCATACATTATAACCATTTTCAAGTTGTTGGTAGATTTGGGTTAATTAAATGGTAATCGAATTAGTGGCGCCATCTTTAAAAAACTGGCAACACCTGAGAACAATATGAGTGAAAAGTTGACAACACTATTTTAAACGGAAATGTTTGACAATTGATATTTTGTGTGGTGGGGCACGTACGACATTACGTTGTGAAGTACGATTCATAATAATTCATTACGAGGTGTGCTTTGGTGGAAGTAACACGGAGTCAGAGCACACCCATATACACACACACACACCCACACCCTATAGGCTGCTCGAACAAGACCCGACAGATCTACAATATAACGATTGTAACAATGTTGTTAAACAATATCCATGTACGGTGCTGGGTTACGTGTTGGTTAAAAATATATTACACCACCCGTGCTTTTTCTTAGGATTCGTAACTACTGAGAGATCCCTAGAAAAATGGACAGCAGTATTTGCCGGGGAGACTTACAACAACCAACTATAATCATCAACCCACTTAGAAGGCGTGGCAATTATAATATTATTCTTAGAAATATCAGTCCAATAGTTAACGTTAATATAGTTTTTTTTGGGTAGGCTATGTTCCGGATACACGCCGATGTTAATAAGCTGACGGGTATGAACAAAAAAGAAACATCAAAAGGTCTTCCATTTGATCATGCGCTTGAAGAATGAGATTTCAATTTTTTTTTATTCATTTATGATAAAGGGAACATGATCAACACGATTGCTTTCATTGTTAAACATATACATTACATTTATTAATCTGATATGCTTTGATAAGTTTAATATTGTCGATGATTCAAGTTTACGAACTTTTTTACAGTATGCTTATTAATCTTTTGATCAAGTTTTTCAATATATTCATTAATCATGTGTGTTTATAATTTAAACTAAGTTAATAAAATTATAATATTACATATTGTGCAATCCGCGTTTTGAAGACTAAATGTAAAAATATTATCTAACTCTTAATATCTTTCAATTTATTGATTGTAATATTACCAAAAATTAACAACAAGAAATCTAAATTTGCCACTATTAGAGTCACGTTAATGAGAGTTTTCCGTTTGCTATAAATGACCGGCTTGTTTCGAGTAGTATTATACTCTGGCAGAAAAGCTCAATGCTGGGCTCAAGCTTGCTCCACAACGGGAGAGCGAAATTGGCCTACCACGCTGGTCGCTGTCAGGTTGATATTGGATTTTATTTCAAATTTTCTTTCTCTTTCATAGATTTTATCTTTATTTTTTTTTATTGCTTATGGCGACAAACGAGCAGAGAGCACTTGATGATGTCACTGCCGCCCATGGATCTTTGCAATGGTATAGCTAAGCCGCTGCCTACCAATACAAACCCCGAACCCACCCCAGTTGGGCTCGCTCACCGAACGAAGCGCAATAGCACATTGCCATTACTCAGACGTCGATCTTCTGCGAGAGTGTGGTACTACCCCGGACGAACCGGCCCGTGGCTGTAGACAGAGAACTGTCCACAGCGTGGTCCTACCACAATTAGATACTGCATATTACAATCCCGTAGTTATCTGTTTTACGATATCCATAGACAAGAAAGGGAATGGTGACTTATATTCTTACTCTGTCATCATGGTTATTGGCGTAATATTCACTGTTCTTTCAACCGCCATATATATTTCACCCGATGATAAAATATTTAACAAATATTACTTTATTAATATAATGAATACATACCACAGAAGAGTTCTGCATATGATAAGGTCCATCCAAAAGAAAAGAGATGTACATCATAATGGTAGGATGCACCAAATAGGCGCAATATGTAAGTCTGCTAAGCGGCAATAGACCACGATATGACAGCGCGGAATTGATTAAGCCACCGTAGCCGCTGCAGCAGGAGATTGCCACCCATGCGACAGCTAAACCCCAGGCTGGAAGAAATATAATTGCGGTTAATGATCCTAACTTATACACAAGGTATGTCTGAAATGCCGTTAATACGAACTACGAACTGATTGCGTCGTACCTATTGTAATTTCAAATTAACAACGATATTGACATACTTCGTGACTTCAGATTCCTATAATGATAGGACTAAGCGCAGTTAGCTGTGTTATATGATTCACTTAACAATTTTCAAATACCATTAATGGTGTTCAGATATTACCTAGTATTTATTTTATTTTTCATAAAATACAGTAAGATATGAATTTATCTGCTTCTTTAAGCCTTTTGTTATATAAATAAAAAAGTGCAGAATCAATTTTTTATTTTATCCTTTTAAATTATATATTACTATATATGTAAGTGACACGAATACACGATGCTGTGTGGTAGCGGCTACGATTACTACCAACCCTTACTTTGCTTGTAGATGTCATAAAAGACGACTAAGAGCCTTATGACGACCTAGGCCAACTCCATCTGATGCCGTTGAGTCAACAATTACATTCCCAAGGATGGTTGACATATGGCAGGCGGCTGGTCATAAAACTATTGCCAATAACTTTTACAATATGTACTATGAAAGAAGAGTACATATAGTAGCGACCCCAAGTAATTGGGATAAGAGTAGGAGAATGATGATGTAAGTGACACGAAGTGCTGTATAGTATAGGCGACGAATTTCACCAAACTTTACATTGCCTTTGAGTGTCATAGAAGATGACTAAGAGCTTACATCAACATAGGCCAACTCCATCTGATGCAGTCTGGTCAACAATTACATAGAAATTTTAGGAAAAAAGATTTGATGTCCGACAACGGCTGGTCATAAAACTATTGCTAATAACTTTTACAATATGTACGAGGGAAAAGAAGTACATATTACGACGATCTCAAGTAATTCTGATAAGCTGTTCTTATGATGATAATGATATGTAAGAAACATTAAAATGACGCTCAAATAGCTATTTTATCTCAAAAATTACCTGTATGTCCAATGCTAACATATAGTGCCGTTGGCCACACTTGAAAATAGCCATCGACCATACTAAATATGAGTGCTCCGATGACACCAAGGGCTAAAGGCCAACCTAAAATTACCACCCAATATGGTAGCTTCGTCTGACACTTTGTCTTGTGTAAATACCAACCCACTGCCATGCCTGAAAATAAAAAAAAGATAATACATTGGTTAACGAAACAAACATTTGAGGTTTGTGGTTTCATTCTTCCAAGTGAACAATAGTTTTCTTAGAAATCAGTTGTAAATAGTGCATTAAAAAAATTTTGAAGACAACAAAACTTAAAAAAATAGCAATTTCAATACAAATATTTTCCACTTATTGGTATCTATTTTAGAAAGTAAAATAATTGATAACATATTTGAGTTCAAAAAACTTGTGAACTATAGCTCAGAAATTTTTTGACGATGTATGGGTATTCTGCATACAATACCACTATCTATGATGATAGCAGTATAGCTTGCAGATCCAGAAACTGCCATATATCCACTATGTCCCTATCAGAGAACAACGGAAAGGACAGCGGAATAAGGACGGTAGAAAGGACCGAGAAGGGACGGTCAACGTCCCACTATTATTGTGAATTACAAACTCTTCTCAATCTTTAAGTCCTCGGCTTTAACTAGAGTACTATGAAGCACAGGTATTATTTAGACTGTTTATTTATTAATTTGCCGTATTGTGATTGTTTAATTCCGTATGGTAATCAATTAAGGATATGTATCGTCACCCTTTTCCATAAAAGTCAAAAATTAGCTAAATGATCAGAAGACTCAGTACAAGTAAAATAAACAGTAACGCTTTCCAGAAAATTTATAACACTACGCCATATCGCGTACTGGTACCTTGTAGACGTCGCTATAAGAGTGTTCA
Organism: Lymantria monacha; assembly: GCA_905163515.2. Taxonomy (NCBI): domain Eukaryota; kingdom Metazoa; phylum Arthropoda; class Insecta; order Lepidoptera; family Erebidae; genus Lymantria; species Lymantria monacha. The sequence goes on from LR991082.1 coordinate 26,038,795, forward strand.
AAAGTAACATCAATAGACTAATGAATGATGAATGGATTCTTCATACAGGTTTTATTAATGGTAGGACCACGCTGTTGACAGTTTTCTGGCTACAGCCGCGGGCCGGTCCGTTTAGAGTAGTACCTACGATACTCTCGCAGAAGATCGACGTCTGAGTAATGGCAATGTGCTGTTGCGCTTCATCCGATGAACAATATGTGACTCGCTATATATTAGTAGCTCGTCACGAATACATCTAAATATTTTATAGAGTAAAAACTTTCGATATAAACTGAAAAAGATTTAACTACTGAACAAGACTAGCTTAATAGATTCATAGGATGTTCTCTCATTTTTTTCTGGAATGACGATATCTTTATTATTAACATAGGTTTTGTGATAGCACAAAACTCATATTAGACAACAAAAAAAAATTCTATGCGGAGCGAGGACATAATAATAATAATTTATTTCAAAATTTATTTCGTAACATATTTTATGAATGTATAAAAATACTATTGACCTAGTGCACTAAAACACAGAAGTTATTCTGCCTATTATTATTACTTTTATATTATAATTTAAAAAGTCTTTGAGTTACAGTGACAACTGGCAACTATGCCATGGTCGAGATGGATTGTTGTTTATTCTTATTCCAATTGGACTCGAGCCCTCCAACCTTCCATGGCGCTATCGTTTTCGCATAACTGCTTAAAAAAAAATTTTTTATTGCATATAGTGGCAAACGAGCAAGCAGCACACCTGATGGTGAGTGTTACTGCCGCCCATGGACCTTTGCCATAGCTAGGCCGCTAATACAAACCACAAACTCAACCAGTCGGGCTTCTGGCTCTCACGCACCGAACGATGTGCAATAGTATATGGTCATTACTCAGACGTCGATATTCTGCGAGAGTGTGGTACTACCCCGGACGGACCAGCACGCGGCTGTATACAGGAAACTGTCAACAGTGTAGTCCTATCACTATTAAAACTATAATAAGATCTAGAAATAATATCCATATCAGCAGACATAGTTTTTTATTTTGATATTAACTAGTCCCAGCCGCTTAATAAGTCTCTGGAAGAGAGAAAAACAGTGGATGTTAAGGTAAACAGTAGCAGCAGCATTAAACATGTAGGTATAAATCGTAGGTACCTTGATACTTGATCTTTGTACGGCATTTTTAATTTACATAATTAGGATCAATGATAATAACAGTACAAAATATATTACTGTCATTTGGTAGAATCGTTGTAACATAAAAAAAGCTGATTACCATTAGAATTTGGAACAATGTAACTTAAATGTTAATTTATTTGATAACGAAACTCACTACCTACAGTCATGCAATCAGTAAAAATACTGCCAACATTATTAAAAAAATACCCTACTGTTTTATTCTGTTAATTTATTAAAATTATATTTAGTAAATGTATTGTTACCCAGTAACTAAATTTATAAAGGTATGAAAAGGTCGATGATCTAGGCATTATATTTTAAGTTATTTCTTAAACTTTATTTTAAATTTTAAAAAGTATAACACTGTTATTTTAAAAAGTATAAGCCTTTATTTTAAAAAGTATATAGACTGGTTTGTATGATAAATATGCAAACCAAATAATGTGGCATGAACCAGATTCAGATCATATAATGTTTGATTAAAAATAATCCCAAAACAAAAACCAAATAAAATGTGTGATTACGGTGCAGAAACATTATTCACAACCCCTTTCTTTCTGACAGAAAAGTCGAAATAGTATCCTATGATTTACAGCCATTCAAGAGAATTCGTTCAGTAGTTTTTGTGTGTTGCTTGAACGTATATGCTAACATAATATAATATAAAACTTCAAAGTAGAAAACCCCAAAGGAACATGCAATCACACAACATCAAAGACGCGCCAATATAGATATAAACCATCACAAATGTATTAAAGCCACTTCAAGAAACCTTGAATTATATAACATTAATATAAATAATTAAAATACAAAACATAAAAAAGGCATGGACAAAATTCTGTGGACCAACACTTTATTATAATAAAAAAAATATAAAACTTACATTACATAGATATATAAATATAAATTATAACTGTATTTTTTTATCATTATGGGAGACTAAATAATTTAAGGGAATCATCTCATCATCATCTCAGCTCATATATGTCCCACTGTTGGGCTCAAGCCTCCTCAATAATGGAGGTTAATTGACCTACTATGCCACGCTGGTCGGACGTGTTGGTATAGGGATTTGTTTCAAGTTTTCCTTCTCTCATTTAAGGGAATACTTCGCACAATTATATTAGAGGATTTTTCATATATACCTACTGTGGTCTAGCAACAATATTTTTATGCAATTTGATATAGTATGAAATAAGTTCTTAGAGATATAAAAATAAGTTCTTAGAGTATAAAAATAAGTTCTTAGAGAATCATCTAAGTTTATCTAATTTAATTAATCAAATTTATTCATTTTATTTATTTTCCATTATTAGAGAGGACTGATGACAGCTTAAGTCGAAGTGAACCATTGGGTGTAAGTAACACAGGTTGCACACTGGCTTTCTCATGAGGAGGCCTATGCTGACAGTTTTCTGTCTACAGCCGCGGGCCGGTCCGTCCGGGTCAGTACCACACTCTCCCAGAAGATCGACGTCTGAGTAATAACAATGTGCTATTGCGCTTCGTTCGGTGAGCGAGAGAGTATATCCTCGGTATTGCAAAGGTCCATGGGCGGCAGTGACACTTACCATCAGGTGTGCTGCTTATTCGTTTGCCACCATATATTGAAATTGCAATAAGAAAAAATATATCACTGACATGCCAAACAGGTATAATACGACGCAGTATGGGACTACGTGCCATCCGATGGATTAATGACGTGTTAAAATTCGTGTTAAAAGACGGGAGGAGAAGGGATTGGAGGTTATTAGCTTCCCGGCGGCCCACTGAAGAGTGGTCGCATGTGGTGTTAGGAAATATTCCAGTTGCGGAGATAAAACAGCTCAGAGTTGCGACCGAGTCCCTCAAACGCTCGGTCCGTTACCGGCGAGAGGTATGTTTAAAAGCTTTCCACAGGAAAAAGACAAAAGGAGAGAAGGCACAACAACGATGGGAATGATCTTTGTAAGAAGCCTACTTCCAAGAGTGGGAGAGAGAGGCTTTTCAATTATATTAATTAGTCATTTAGACCGAAACCTTCCTTCCCACTATGGAGGACACTCAAACCCAGACGCTGTGGAACGTATATAAGCTTAGATGATGATGATGAGAAAGAGAATAAAAGTCGAAATAGATAATCCGTCTATTCATACATACATACCATCACGCCATGTCCCTTGCAGGGTAGACAGAGAGAACAGAGTGCCAGAGAACTCTATCCTTGCATACTTCACTCGCTTCCTCAACATTCATAATTCTCTTCATACACGCTCGCCGGTTTCGGGGACTCTTGACTCCACCTTCCTTCAGTACATGACCGATCTGGTCTAGGTAGGTTAGTCTCGGTCTCCTCCGGTACCTACATCTTTCCACTTTCGCATTGTATATCTTCTTAACCAGACGTTCGTTCGGCATTCTTTCTATATGTCCGAACCATCGGAGCATTCCCTTTCGCATCTTTACACCAATACTCTCTTTCATACCTACTCGCTCTCTTACGTCGTCCTTACGAATGCGATCGATCAGCCTAACTCCACAGATTTTCCGTAGAGATCGCATTGCGACCGCATTAATTTTACTTTCATACTCTTTTCTGCATACCCAACATTCATCGTAGTCTAATAAGAATTTTCTCTGTCATTTTATCAGAAATAATAGAGAAACTTTTCTATTCTTACCAACTAAGTATGGTCCTATTCTCGACCAGGGTTTGTCATATAACGCATCGAACATTTCAAATGGCTCTTGTATCCTCGCCTTGTATTGATGCCACACAGAAATGTAGATTGTTGTTGCCCAGGAACTGACCATTACTAAACCAAGCGATATCATTGCAAATTTTGGATGCCTGCGAATAAATTGATTAATATATAAACAGATTTAATATACGGTTGAGTTGTTAAAGCGAAAATATACGTGTACTCGTAGTTTCTAAACAGATGTTGACCTCATATAATCTTGACCTATTAATGTTCTTTATTAATCTAATACAAAGTAATATTTTATGAAAGGAAATAAGTCTATAATCCGTGTGGTAACGAAGTAAGAATACAATGGTCTTTTATCCTATGAAAGGAGAAGGAAACCTCTTAATAAAAACGTACACTAATCTAGCCATCATAGAGTAGTTTTTCTTATTTGGATGAAGCTTAATAGTGGGCTCTATTTGGACTTAGAAGAAGAAGATTAAATTAATGAATTTTATTCTCAATCCGTCACCAAACGTTGAAATAAGATTATAAGATATTTTTAAATAATTAATCTTTTTAATACACTGCACAGTTGGAGTAATAATCTGAGTATGGACTTCCCACGCTGGGTTCGATCGACGATGTCACGGCTTCGATCGTCTACAAATGGATATCCGTGATTGGGAGTTATTTGTCTCCTTTAATCGCATGCTCGTAAAATCTACTACACAATTATTTATTGCTTACTGGGGACTGTTTATTTAGAGAATATCTTTACTTACTTGACAGAAATGAGGAGTAGTATGATGCCCACAACATAAAACTGTGTATCATTCGCCATATACCAAGACCAGACCATGCACATTTCACGTTGTGGGAACAAATTGTTGATGTAAAGTAAATTACGCCACCAGAATTTATCACATGTTATGTGATCAAAAATAGCTGGCTCAAAGACTGATTTATCATGGGTGTACCTCAAAGCTATTTCATTAAGGCCAATAACGAATCCATAAGCAGGTGTTAATCTCACAACTCTATATGAAAATAATACGAAGAAAGACTTCACCATAGCTAATATTTCTTTTATTGTATACGTGCTGCTCTTGGACTTATCCAGTAAATCTTCTTTAAAAGATTCTTGACTTATCGCAGATATGGATAGTGCAGAATTATTGAATCCTTTCAGATTCTTATTCATATCTTTTTCCTTCGTTATTTGAGCGTTATATCTGTTTTTCTTTTTTTTATCTTCTGTCCTCAGAAATAGAATAGTGACAAGAATACCGCTGCAAAAATACAAGAAAATATATTAAAGAAAGATACTATAATATATGACCCCAAGTAATTGGGATAAGATTAGGAGAATGATGATGATGATGATACAGAAAACATTGACAATATTTCAAAATTTAAGCTTGATATTATAAGAGACTAGAGTTTATAAATACTTGAATATTGATGATGATTGATAAATACTTTTAAGTACGATCACACACAATACTAATACCACAGCAGTCATATAACTCTTCAGCCTAGCGATGTGGTATTTTGTGAAATATTGTCGCTATGGTTTTTATAATAAAGATTCTTTTGAATCATAAAGATTGATGTTACCAACTCTATAAAAATACTACATTATTTATTAATACGTGTATTATCTGTTAGTTTCGCATTGTAACCCATATATTTTTTTTCTACCAAACACATCAAATTTCCACCTGATGTTTAATACTATAATTATTTTTTTTATATGATGAATCTAAAAAGTTAATTCTAGAATTTCCTCTAATACAGATCAAAGTAGTATATATCCAAATATAATTTGCCTCAACTTGCGACAGATGCCCACGATTTGCACTAAAATTACATAAATCCAAAATTTCGTCTTTACTTTAATTTTAAATAAATATAGTACGTCTATATTTCCTATTATAGTTAACCATTATTGATAATTTAATTTTCCGTGTGGTGACGGAGTAAGAATACAATTCACCACCCCCAATCTTACCCGTGGGTGATCGTAGAGACGAATAAGGGATATAAAATGAATAATATAACCATCAATCAACAATCATCATCAACATCTATGCGAGAGAGAAAAAACTCGAAACAAAACCCTATACCAACACGTCTGACCAGCGTGGTATAGTAGGTTAATTGCCCTCCCATTATTGAGGAGGTTCGAGCCCAACAGTGCGACATATGAGTTGAGATGATGATGATGATAAATTAATTCAGACCATAGTTTGGGCAAGTCATTGTGAGGTTGTAGACAGCATTTAAGAAACCCTCAAACAATATTCTGATTGTTAATAGATATTCCTGACTAGTACAATTTATATTTTCTTTTTCCCCAAATGAATAAAAGTACTCGCTTATTAACCTTTGGGTAGATCGCTTTGTACCAATATTTCACACGATGTATTCTCGTGTATTCGACAACACTTGTAATGAAAATTGTCGCGACCCAACACGTCACCTTTATTGGACGTCAACTATATAGGCTCAAACATGTTGTATGAAACAAACAACACACGAAATAGAAAACTGACATATTTTATTTATCTGTTTATTAATTTGTTTCACGAAAACTAAGAACAAATTTATTAAAATTTGGTACATACATACATATCATCACGCCATATCCCTTGCAGGGTAGGCAGAGAGAACAGAGCGCCAGAGAATAATATTAATTTATTATTTGTATCATAATAATTTATATTTTGTAGTATATAGGATCATTTTAATCAAGATATATTGCAGCAAATAAATATAAAATTCAACGCCAACGTACCTATTCGTATACAAAGAAAAAAAGTGTGTGTGTGTTAGCTCCGACGCACGACTGGAGTTTACTCCTTAAGTACGATTATCAAAACAGGCACAAAAAAAAGCTCATTTGACTAAAAATAATATATATATATATTTATTTACATTTATTAAAACTGTTCAGTGAAGTATTATCTCACGTCAGAAAGTGAAAGGTGCGCAGGATAGATTGCGCACCAAAAACGTAACGAGGTCATTCGATCACTAGATTTTACTCCTCAAATTTTTCTCATACCGGGCGCCTTATATGAAAATCGATTCTTAAGGAGTAAACTCCAAAAAATAAAAAATATAGTTCTCGAATTAAGCTATATAATGCTACAAAAACCTATCATAATAATTTTAATTCATACTAAGTTTTGCAATTTGCTATGTAGTAGCTACGAATATACAACTTTTGCATTAGGTATATGTGGAAAATATGACTAAGAAATTTATATCGACCTAGACAATCATGACATCATCACAGCCCATAAATGTCCCACTATTGGGCTCGGACCTCCTCCGAAATGGGAGGGAAATTAACCTACTATACCGCGCTGGTCAGACGTGTTGGTTTAGGGTTTTATTTTGAATTTTCCTTCTCTTGCATGGATGTTATATTTATTTTATATCCCTTAGTCGTCTCTTACGATCACGCACGGGTAAGATAGGGGATGGTGAATTGTATTCTTACTCCGTAAACACACGGACTACCTACACCGCCCTAGGCCAACTCCACCTGATTCCATTTGGTCAACAACTACATTCTCAAAGAACCCTCTTTGACGTCAGGCAGGCGGCCGGTCATAAAACTAATAATTTATTTCAATTAATGCAATTAATATCTACATTTATTTCTTACTAGCTTTTGCCCACAGCTTGGCCCGCATAAAAGGTTACTTTCCTAAAGTGTTTCATCCCCAATTTTTATTTTACTCCTTAAAAGTATTTTTTTTTACGAAATTTTATTGTCATATTTATTTATATCTAATCAATAGCCTAAAAATAAGTTTCAAGCTTCTGGCTTTAAAAATGACGATAATTCCTTACAACTTTTCATCCCCCTTTACAACCCTTTTTTTGCATTAAAAAGTAGCATGTCCTTTATCAGGCACTAAATTACCTGTGTACCAAATTTCATTTAGATCGGTTCAGTAGTTTTGGCGTGAAAGAGCGACAGACAGACAGACAGAGTTACTTGCGCATTTATAATATTAGTAAGGATAGCGCATAATATATGCACCATAATTTTGCAAACCTTAAGTTTCTAATAAAATTTAATTAAATGCATACATAATTTTATAATATTATAACTAACGACGTAATAAAATTAAGTAGCGCTAAGTAACACTTGTAAATTAACGCATAATAATAACTCTAACCATGACATATTTAACCATGAAAGCAAAGTCATTACAAAGTCCATATACTACAATATTACATATCCTAAGTAGCAGTGTAATCTCGCATGCGTTGATTTATTAACATACTCAATGCTATTGTTTTATTTCAGCTTTCAGAACAACTGCATTGATACATACATACATACACATCATCACGCCATATCCCTTGCAGGGTAGGCAGAGAGAACAGAGTGCCAGAGAACTCTATCTCTTCATACACGCTCGCCGGTTTCGGAGACTCTTGACTCCACCTTCCTTCAGTACATGACCGATCTGGTCTAGGTAGTCTCGGTCTCCCTCGGTACCTACATCCTTCCACTTTCGCATTGTATATCTTCTTAACCAGGCATTCGTTCGGCATTCTTTCCACATGTCCGAACCATCGGAGCATTCCCTTTCGCATCTTTACACCAATACTCTCTTTCATACCTACTCGCTCTCTTACGTCGTCGTTACGAATGCGGTCGGTCAGCCTAACTCCACAGATTTTCCGCAGAGATCGCATTTCGACCGCATTAATTTTACTTTCATACTCTTTTCTGCATACCCAACTCTCGCTTCCATACAGTAATGTTGGGACAAGCACTGCGTTATGTATTGCTACACGTGCATTGATAATAATATTATTAATGTCTATAATACATCATTTTCGTGTGGTGACCGAGTAAGAATACTATTCACCACCCCATATCTTGCCCGTGGGTCATCGTACGAAGCGACTATCGATATATCAAATACATATAACATCTATGCGAGAAAAGGCAAACTCGAAACAAAACCCCTATACCAACATGTCTGACCAGTGCGACATAGTAGGTTAATTTTCTTCCCATTACGGAGGAGGCCCAAGCCCAACAGTGGGATATTTATGAGCTGTGATGATGATGATGATGATGATGATCATGATAATACATCCATCACATTTTTTGTTATTTTAGTCGTTGTCATGACTACGGCGAGTGCGCTTAACGCTTAACGACTATTGCTACTAAATTTGCCACGATGCGCTAATATTTCTAGAAACTAATTGCACCGATTTACTGCAGAGTTACGTATTATATTTTATAAATCTTTCACAATAAGTAAACTATATGACACAATAAGATTTTTTGGCTTACATGTAGTAGTTCTTAAGATTAGCGCCTTCAAACAAACAAACTCATCGGTTTTATAATAGCAAATCGAAACATAGATATAACAGTAAATATAAATATAATATAATTAGGCTGATCGATCGCATTCGTAACGACGACGTAAGAGAGCGAGTAGGTATGAAAGAGAGTAACGGTGTAAAGATGCGAAAGGGAATGCTCCGATGGTTCGGACATGTGGAAAGAATGCCGAACGAACGTCTGGTTAAGAAAATATACAATGCGAAAGTGGAAGGATGTAGGTACCGGGGGAGACCAAAACTAACCTACCTAGACCAGATCGGGCATGTACTGAAGGAAGGTGGAGTCAAGAGTCTCCGAAACCGGCGAGCGTGTATGAAGAGAATTATGAATGTTGAGGAAGCGAGTGAAATATGCAAGGATAGAGTTCTCTGGCACTCTGTTCTCTCTGCTTACCCTGCAAGGGATATGGCGTGATGATATGTATGTATGTATGTATGAACAGATATTTTTTTGAGTTTATGGCTTGTTCACTAAGTCATCTAGGCCAAATTTTTGTTTATAAATTAATTTAATTTAAAGTCACCGTCCATTAGCAAGTCAAATTGTCGCCTTTAACAGTGCCATGGCACACTGTTAAAGGTATCTTTTGAAAATTTTGGTGGCAAACAAAAACGTATTTAAGGTACTGTTATATCATATTCGCTATATCTGTATATCAAATTACATAGAATTCCATCAAAATTACTTAATATAACACGTTAAAACATCAAGATATTGAATATAAGAACACCATATGACACTCTTTTTTTCCCGCTAACACTGCTAAACATAGTGTGATCCTTACTAATATTATAAATGCGAAAGTGGCTCTGTCTGTTTGTCGCACTTTCACGCTATAAGTACCGAACCGATCTAAATGAAATTTAGTACACAGACAGTCTAGAACCTGACAAAGGAGATAGGGTATTTTTTAATGCAAAAAAGAGTTGTAAAGGAGGGATGAAAAGTTGTGATGAAGTATCGTCATTTTTAAAGCCAGAAACTTGAACGTTATTTTTAGGCTATTCAGTAGATATAAATAAATATGACAATAAAAATTTGTAAAAATTTACCCTTAAAGGGTAAAATAAATATAGGGGATGAAAAACTTTAGGAAAGTAACCTTTTACGCGGGCGAAGCCGCGGGCAGAAGCTAGTGTAATATAAATATAGATTTCCTAATCTGAATCGATTGACACGAAGTCTCAAATCTAAGTCACCGCACTATTGATTTTCGATCTATAAGAGCGACTGCAGAGATGACGTCTGATGGGATTGTATGGAGGAAGATGACATTTTGCGTAAACCCCAAGTAATTGGGATAAGAGCAAGATGATCTCAAGAGCATTTACGCAGCAGATTACAACGTGGTATAGGTAGCGACCTCCCATGCGACGCAGGTTGAGGAATAATTTTTATGTTATCAACAACTGATTTTTGTACATGTCCTCTAATTATATGTTGTTGCATTTGATATCTATAATAGTTTATATCCAGGAAATGATAAATAAATCTTACGAATAAAGAACTCTTTGCATATATAAAATAGAGGTAAATAAATAAACAAACATTGGGATTCGGTAATATCAAATATCTAAAAATCTTTTCAAAGCCTAGAATCACACTTCTTTTGGTTTATGGAAATCAGGCAGGATTTGGTACACGGAAAATAGTATCCTGCCAGATGTTATGAAACTAGATATCCAACCAATGATAAAAATAAATAGAGCATCTGGAAATGAAAATTCTGTGGAAGAAAAAATAAATTGATATACAGACCTTATGACGAAGAAAGTATCCACGCAATATGAAGCATTGCCCACGGATTGATACCAGAAGTTGCGTTCAGTGATAACTCTCATAGTTTTGTTGTCAGCTACGTAGAACATTGTCAAATAAGTATGTACCATAATCACCCATATCACCGACATGAACCTGACGATACAAAAATAAAATAAATATTATATTCAAAGTAAAAATTAACATTAGCATCACCTAATTGAGCTTTTTGTAATGATTTTGGGATTAGTACAGCATATACAGATGATCATGATCATCATCTCAGCTCATATATGTCCCACCCGTTGGGCTCGAACTCCCTTCATAATGGGAGGAAAATTGACCTACTATTCTATGCTGATCAGGCGTGTCGGTATAGGGTTTTGTTTCGAGTTTTCCTTTTCTTGATTAGATGTCATATGCATTTTATATTCCTTAGTCGTCTCTTATGATCACCCACGGGTAAGATAGGCGGTGTTGACTTGTATTCTTACTCGTTCACCACACGGATAATATACAGATGAAAGAAGAGCAAATTATTCTACTTTGATATTTAGCTAAGTTTTCCAGATCATCAATATTTCATGGGAATAGATTTATTGACCACATAACACTAGATGGGATTATTACAGATCAGTGTTATTCTTAGTCAGCTTTTACAACACCCATGAACAACAACGTTAGGGTTGGATTTATATTTGTGTTCGTTACTTACAGGGCATAAGTAATAATGAATACATTGGTTTATATATCATACAATTAATGATCATATACACACAATTAAAAAATAATCATATTTAAGAAAAAAAATGCGTGTTGATTTAAATTTAATAATTCTCTCTGTGGTGACAGAGTAAGAATACAATTCACCATCCCCTATTTGAATCGTGGATGGTGTAAAAGGCGCCTAATGGATAAACAAATTATGCTATGCAAGAGAAGGTTAAATCAAAATAAAACCTTATACCAACACGTTTAATTAGATTGGTCGTGATAGATATTATGGAGAAGACTTAATCCAAATAGCGGCACGTATTTGGGGCGTCGGGAATCGAATGTCAGTAGACGATCTCTCCGGCGTCCCGTAAAAGCATGAAAGGGGTCACTGTGGTTTTAGTGGGTATTCCGATCGGACTGTTCAGCTGGCCGGTGAGTCCTATACTCCCCCCTGTCTGTCACCGGCGGAGGATAGCGGGTAAATGCGTTTCCACAGCGAGAAAAATAAAAAATAACGGGACGTATATGAGCCGAAATGATAATAATTAAAGTAATAATGATGATGAAATTCATTACATTTTGCTATTTCATTTGAGTAATGTTAATCTACTTGGCACAGTTAAGTACCTATATAGTAAAGAAAAGACGTGAATTTATTATACCGTGTAATAAATTTGTTACGCTCAATTGAAAGAAAATTGCAAATAACTTACAAGTAAATATCGAATAAACGTTACAAATCGATATTACTATAGCATTTGTTTTGTAATAAACTTGGTACATTGGCACAGAGACTATAGCTTTATGTTCTTTCATTTATATTAACGATTTCAAATAATAAATCATAAAAATAAATCAAGACTGTTTAACTATATTTGACAGATTTAATGTAATTTTTATGAATTTAGTCTACACAATAAGATAAAAGATAACAAATAAGTCCGAATAACATATTTACTAAGGTTTTGCCTCTTAAATACCTCAATTATTAGTTGAAATACGTAGTCTAATCTTCTCGTGTTCATTTTTTTTAATTAATTTTATTTATTGGAGGTGTTGTGGGCTATGTTAATTCCATCCGAGACGACTGAAAGAACGGCGTGTGACCACATAGACCCGCCCTTCAATGTACCTCTCAACGCCGTACGAAAGGGCCACCGGAACCCGCTTCTTGTCTTCCGTGGCCAACCCGGTGCCTTGCAGCCTTGTGGGTATCCTTTCGAATCGACCGCCCGGATAGCTCGACAAAATGTTTTACCATCGGGGCGTCGTCCTCACGCCGTATGCGATTAAATCTTAGAAAAATTACCTAGTAAATATCTTAACTATAAAATATCCATAAATAATATGAAGGGTTTTTACCTCATTCCGTGAAGACAAGTCAACGCTCCGTCACTTGGTGTATCTGTGCTCAGTATGGTTCTTCCGTTTGAGAGTATGGAGAAAGATAATAGTACTTCCGACCAGATACCTGTTTACGAAGAACAAAAATACATATCTTTAATATCTTAGTCTAATCAAATAAGTTTAATATTTTGTCGGTCGTATTATTATACTAAACGAAAATCGGGCAAAATTATTGTTGAAGGTTTTGCTGCCTCGAATTTATATAACCACTACCTATTCTTGACTTATTTCGAATGAATTACTATGGCAAAAGCTTAGTCTTCTATTATTTAACTTACTTAGTTGCAACGAACTTACTTAGTTTCAACGAACTTACTTAGTTACAACGTACTTACTTAGTTGCAACGTACTTACTTAGTTACAACGTACTTACTTAGTTGCAACGAACTTACTTAGTTACAATGAACTTATTTCTTTGAGAAGATTCCTAGGTTAGACTTAGATCGATTAAAAAAGCGAGCTTTGGAAGAATTCTTCAAAAAATTCTCAATTTTTTGCTCGAACTTTGAAAGTTGTTAGCATCAAGTTCATTTCGTTTTCTGCTTATTAAATCTAAAGATCGCATAGAAATATGAGTGTTTACGTCTTTACTTATTTCTTCAGAATAATATATGTATTTATATAATTCAAGAGAATTGTATATTGTTCTTCAAAACAATACGTCATTTTGTTACAAGTTTACGTGTTAAGTTTAATGCAATTGTAAATATGGCGACACATATGTATATGAGCTGAGATGATGAAGATGATGTTAGTAAATATTGTGTTATACAAGTATAACTTGTTGGTAGATTCAATAATCATCTAGATTATGAAGAATATAAAGTACATGTAAACATCTGTACAGTTTTAGAGTAAGATTATTAACGACCCTTCCTTATCATCGAGTTTCATAAAAGACGATTAAGAGACTCTTGACTGCACTTTCCTTCAGTATGTGACCAATCTCGTCTAGGTAGGTGAGTCTCGGTCTCCACCGGTACCTACATCCTTCCACTTTCGCATTTATTTCACATCCGAAACCGGCGAGCGTGTATGGAGAGAATTATGAATGTTGAGGAATCGGGTGAAGTATGCAAGGATAGAATTCTCTGTCACTCTGTTCTCTCTGCCTACCCTGCAAGGGATATGGCGTGATGATATGTATGTACCATTAAGAGATACGGGCAAATAACATAGCAATAATAGGAAAACTTGAAATAATACCTACACAAACACATCTGGCTAGCGCGACATAGAGGAGGACATTTTGATGAGAGATGATAAAGAAAGATGTAGATATGTATATATGAGCTGCAGAAGAAAATTATGTACTCACCGCAAGTTTCACGCCTTAAATATTTATCTCCATTCTCTATTGATTTTCCATCAATGTTAGTCATAACGTTGTTAGCCTGCAAATAGTAATATATTTATATTTAAGTTATAAATTCAAGGCTTTTATTTTTATTATAAATAAAATATGAATTAAACTTAACAGCTATCAGTTTGATTTACTTTGCGCCAGATATCGTCTTTATCAAAAGAGGCTACGCAACATAGCTGTATCACTAGAGTTCAGTTAAGTTATCCTATAGGTTTAAAGCAAGTTGGGTAATTAAATTGAGACTATTATGGATGGCTGAACGGTGTACGGGTTGACCATATATCGCCTGCAAAATGGTTTTAAGACGTAATACTGTGAAATAAAATGTAAAATGACTACGAATCTAAATTTAACACAAGTGATATTATACCGAGCCATTGTCACTGATATAAAACATTGAAGACAAATTTAAATTAAAGAGAAATTGATATTTTTTTGTCTTAGTATTTAGTGTTTACTTCGTAAGAACATAATGTTAGCTAAGATATTAATCAAACACTAAAATTGTGTTGGTATAATATCAAATGTATACACATTGTAAGCTTTTGTTAGGCTTATCATATTGAAGCTTAACTTAGAAAAAAATTACTGAAATGTTTCAATAATATTCAATAAAAAGTTTCAGTATCTCGACAATAACGCTAGCTTTAGTTAATGTCATAAGTAGCCTTCCATTGCCAGCAGAAACGGTGACATGTGAATGACTGAGTGAAATACAGACATAGCCGATCAATGGAAAAAAAAATATTAACAGGTACTGCAATACTAACTAAGAATTAATCTGTGTGGTGACAGATTAAGGTATAATTCACCATTCTTGTCTTGCAGGTGTTGTAAAAGATAGATAAGCTTGACATCAAACCCTATTCAAGCTATCTGTCCAGAGTGTTATAATAGGTCAATTTTCCTCTTATTTTCGAGGACGTCAAGCGTCTAAATAGTCTAGCAGAGGAACGTTCATTTCATCATCTAAGCTTATTTTTTTTTATTACTTATGGTGGCAAACGAGGTAACAGTACACCTGATGGTAAGTGTCAATATCGCTCATGGACCTTTGCTATATATAGCTGGGCCGTTGCCTACCATTACAATCCCCAAACCCACCCAGTTGGGCTTCCGGCTCTCTCGCTCACCGAACGAAGCGCAATAGCATATTGTCATTACTCAGACGTGGATCTTCTGCGAGAGTGTGGTACTGCCCCGGACGGATCGGCCCGCGGCTGTAGACAGAGAACTGTCAACAGCGTGGTCCTACCACACTAAATATGTAGCTGATATAATGAAATGAATATTTTTTCGCTTTTCTGCTACATTACAATTAATAAAATCTACTTGCTGATTTCTTGGCAAGATTTTGTTGAATGTATATAATAAGATATATATACCATTGTACACCAATATCTACCCGTGTTATATTTCGCTTTATCAAATACTTGTTATCACACGCCTTCAATATAGCCCTCACTCCCGTTTCCGTACCCAAATTTATATTACCAATGTGCTCGGCACATTGGTAATATATTTTTTTTGTCCAACTCCCATTTTTATATTTTGTTTATTTACCATAGATTTTACTAAGATATTTATGTTTACAAACATAGCCCTCCTATAGAATTATCTGTCCTCATTTTCTCGTCTCTTTTCCATAAAAACTTATAACATTAACTACTCGCCTATTAAATGCAACAATTATGAACTTTTCCCCCTTAAGATGTTCTATGTCCCGCAATGGAAATCGATATTACTCAAGGATGAAAGGGTAAAAAAATACAAATGAACTATATACTTTTCTACTGTCAATTTGAAAAATAAAATACAATTTTAATGTGATTATAGTTGCATACATTTTTCATCACTAATGGAACCATTCAATTGTCATTCCACATTAGTTTTAAATTCATATCCAGTGCGCATGTACCTGATAGGAATTGAAAATACAACGAAGAATGAAATGTGACAAAAAATTGATTTTGGTTAATATTGATTGGGTCACAGTCTCGCACTTTAATTTAACAATACAAAGCTGCATTTTAAATATTATGGGGATTTCGTATCATTGCCAGAAAACATTCGGACTAGAATCCAACCAACCCATTTGATCAGCGTGGTTTATTTAGTTCATTTGCATTAGTTTGTGGAGACGGCAATTGGTTATAGATGGGTTGAGAAGAAAAAATGTAAATGCTTGTTACTTTTCCACACTATAATAAGTCAACGAATTTGACGAGTCAACGAGGTAGACGTTTCAGTTTACCCAAATTGGAAGTCGATATATAACGATTATAAATACATGTTAAACTTCGAGGGGTCAATATTTGATTAAGCCTAGTATATACAACACAGTTAGCCATACGGTTTCTATAAAATTCATTTATATTGGTCCCGGGTAAATAACGCCAATTTTGCACCTTTCCACAATGTTGATCAGGGTATGACTAGTTGTTTACTGCCCGTTCAATCATATGATTTACTTCACACAAAATACACACAATGTTGGTGAGAATCAGCGTAAAATAGTTTTTTTCCTTATGACGTAACTATGTGTTCTGTCCGACACATTTTTGGTAGTTCAGTTAACTTGTTTTATTATAATAAATATACTAGCAGACCCAGCCACACGTTGCTGTGGCTAAGGTAGCCTCAGTAACACGTGGCGGTTATGCTAATAAATTGTAGCTTATATGAAATATTTGTACGTTTAACATAGCACAATCTATTAAATACTTACTCAATCCAGTCAACAGATACCGCCATCTGTTAGAATCTTTTGAAGATAACAGATAATTGTGACTGTCAAGTAATAGACAAATAATTTGCAATAAAATAATATTGCGATTATAAATTGAAATGGAAGCTATTCTATCTTTCAAGTTGGATCAAACTACACATGCTGTTCGAATTTGATTAAAATCGGTTAAGTACTTTAGGAGTCCATTGCGGACAAACAACGTGACGCGTAATTTATATATATTAAGAAGATGAGGAAGAAATAAAAGCGTAATAGGAAAGTACCAACAGGGTGTTTATGGTTTGTTTCATTGTGTGCTAATTCAGGATCTTGTGATTTCACCGTGATCCGGTATTTTCTTTCCAAGTATCCTTCATACAATGAAGCGATGAACATCAATACAGCCACAACTATCATTGCACTCCTGTAACAAAAAAAAATACTTTAAATTATATTGGAAAGTTACAATATGAGCGTGCTGATGAACTTGTTCAAATCTTGATGATTCCAAAAACTGCTTTAGTATCAGCTTTTTAAATTTCCGTTCTCAAATCAATCAAGAACTTGGTTGGCTTGAGCTTGGTTCAAAACTCTAGTGTGTTGTAGATTTAAATTCATCCTCTGATACTCTTAATTTCTTTTCAATACTAATGGTAAGTTTGAACTTAGCACTTATTGAATTAATTTTATATTAATTTATATCTTCATTTATGTTACAATTGAAACGGCATTTGACAAAGTATTCACAAGGTAAAATATCATATGCAATCAATTTTGTTGCACAATTACGTCCTTCAACCTTCTTATATATTCAATTAAACTTTACGAGAATTGCACAGTGAGGCAACTTTTATTATAATACTTATTTAATTATAATAATTTATAATAATAGGTAATAATAATATAGAACCTTCGTTCAAGGTTGATTTTTAAATATTACAGAACTAGATTATTAATGCGGTCGAAATGCGATCTCTACGGAAAATCTGTGGGGTTAGGCTGATCGATCGCATTTGTAACGACGACGTAAGAGAGCGAGTAGGTATGAAAGAGAGCATTGGTGTAAAAATGCGAAAGGGAATGGTCCGATGGTTCGGACATGTGGAAAGAATGCCGAACGAACGTCTGGTTAAGAAGATATACAATGCGAAAGTGGAAGAATGTAGCTACCGGTGGAGACCGAGACTAACCTACCTAGACCAGATCGGTCATGTACTGAAGGAAGGTGGAGTCAAGAGTCTCCGAAACCGGCGAGCGTGTATGAAGAGAATTATGAATATTGAAGAAGCGAGTGAAGTATGCAAGGATAGAGTTCTCTGGCACTCTGTTCTCTCTGCCTACCCTTCAAAGGACATGGCGTGATGGTATGTGTGTATGTATGTAGATTTTTAAATATTAAATAATTAAATACTAAAGAAAACCTTTATTTCAGTGAATTCTATAAATATAATTAACAGACACAAATTAAGCTCAGACTTGTAAATTCATAGATTTTTTTTTTATAATTATACAATAACATAGAAAAAGTAAATACTTACTGACATTACATAAAATGAATTAAGAATTTTTAAAAGGCTTAATACCTATACAGTTAACAAAAAATATTTATATAAATAAACTATTTATTGTAATCATGTCTTAGATATCCATATTTAATTAAATACCGTGCTACGGCTAAGAATTGTCTGGCAGCGAAATGCAAGTTCTAGTTTACATCTCACCCAAACCTTCCGAGACAAAGGGGAAAACGTCGTGAGGCCCCATACACGCCGTATAACTCTTCTTCAATTGAACAGACCTCAGCAACATGACTTCGGTAAACCAGTCATCGGTGTAACACCCCATTTCAATGTCTAGTCAACAAACCGGCAGAAAATTGCTGTAATCCGGCCTAGTCGACTAATTCCCGTTTTAATTATGCGCAACTTTTTTTTTGCTTTTGCGGTGGGCTATGGATACGTTTTGCTCCGCCAAATCGGTCCGGGGTGACGGAAGAGTCGGCGCGTGACCCCATAGACCCACCGTGCAATTCCTCTCTTCGCCGTGCGAGTGGGCCACCTGTACCCGATCTTTGTCTTCGGTGGCCAATTATGCGCAGCCTCGGCCAAGTAGGAGTAACGCCCAAAGGGATATCAAATTTATGAAAAGTCAGACTCAAACCCAAGACATTAATTTCTGCAGTCGTATCCACTTATTTAGCGATATATAGTTCATTGCCTAGATTGTGGTTTTGTAAACATGCATAAACCGTTACTATATATAACTATGAACAAACGCTCATAGTAATATAGTGGGCTATATTATAACGGTTATGTGATAACCTTTCTCGGCATTACAGGCAATGTTAGATAAAAGTAAGATTTTGTTAAATCCATCTGACAGTTCTTGTCGTTCAAATAAAACTACAAATAAAAAAAACTATTTAGCCATATAATTATAATATAGATTTTTTTTTACTATTCGGCTAATACTGGCATTTATAATTTAGAGCCTCTAATTTAATTGTTAATCATATTTCGTTATTTTTTAATTATATATCTTCTAAACTGTGTCATTACCACATTCTTGCATATAATTAACTTTCTGCAATTTGTAATATAAGTTTTTTAAGTACCATTCAGGTATTTGCTAAACTAAGTGAAGATAAATAGAAAATGAATAATTCTTTGCGTATGTTGCATATTGGCAGTGCAAAGTACTTCAAAACTTTGAGTAGTCATTAATGGAACTACAACTTGTAACTGCATTTGAATTCAAATCATCTATTTGTGATAATAACTTATATTTGTTACGTTATTTTTCGTGTTCACTTATGGAAAATAGTATCTCTGCACTGAAAATAGCTTTTATATTTTAGTACCTACATCATTTATTTTTAAAGACTATTTGACACTATGAATCCTTGTATTTGGGGACTTTACCGAGATATAATTTGCCTAAATTACACCAGACCTAGAACAACGATTTGTAAATCGCAACAAGTATTGTTTTACGTAGGAATCGAATCCACGTCACTGGCACGATAGGTCAATATCTTAAATACTGCAGTCAATTAATAAAAACCAAATAAAAAAAATACAGTTGCATTTATAAAAACAAAAATTAGTATTGTGTAGATGAAGATAATGGAACTTACCCAAGTATATGCATTTTTGGATCTGCAAAAAGATCATATTTGCCAGGGACGGCACGTAAGCTGATTGTGTTTAGAGATGCATCGAGGCCTACTGCTGCCGCATTGCCCGAGGCTACAGTCTCAGCAGCTTGAAGCAGTTTTGTTATTGCGGCTGCCTCGCATGATGCCGGCACGCACTCCCCGACCAGCATTAATCTGCTCTATTAAAGAAAAAAGAATCATAATTTTAAACGTTTATATACTCGAGACGCTCTTGGATATCGTAAAAGACAACTAAGAACTGTATCGACCTGGGCCAGCTCCATCTAATGTCTAGTCAACAATTACATTCTGTAGTGGCTTAATGTCAGGCAGACGCAGAGGGCAGACACTACTGCCAATAACTTTTACAATATGCACGATGAAAGAGGAGTACATATTGCGTTAACTCCAAGTAGTTGAGATAAGAGCAGAGTAACGATGACGATAGTGAGAATCCTAATTATCATAAGGGCATAATTAAATTTTATTTAACCAACACAACATTGTTTTTCTTCAATAATAAGTGGAGAAACCCAAGTGGTAGAACCACGCTGTTGACAGTTTCTGTCTACACCTACGGGCTGGTCCGTCCAGGGTAGTACCACACTCTAGCAGAAGATAGACGTCTGAGTAGTGGCAATATGCTATTGCGCTTCATTTGATGAACGGGAGAATCGGTAGCCCAACTGGGTGGGTTTGGAGGTCTGTATTGGTAGGCAGCGGACTAGCTATATCCTTGGTATTGCAAAGGTCCATGGACGACAGTAACACTTACCACCAGGTGTGCTACTTGCTCGTTTACCACCATTAGCAATAAAAAAAAGAATAACAAAATATGGCATATAAAGTTCTCCATAACATTTTACGACCGACTGAATGACGTAAAACCTCATTTTGAATGTAATAGCCAATACGCGATTCAAGATGAAATTGTTCGTTGCAGAGATCTTTATTTAAGAAGAAATTTATCTCAGTTCTTATACGACGCAGAGCTGGGTTTAAGCCTCCTCTACAGAAGGAGGTGAATTGACTTACTACACCACGCTCATCAGAGAAGTTGATAGCTGGCTAATTCTATATAAAGCATGTTATACGTTTTATGCATATAATATCTTTTATTTATTTTTTTACAATATTTACGGGCAAGATGCTGAATTGTATCCCTACGCTACCACGCGGAAAATAATAGGTATTAGTATAGTAAAAATAAATTAAATGTAATGAAACGCTAATAGTCAAAATAGAAATTTTTAAATTGAAACTTTAATTACAATTATATTACATATGCAATATTTATAATACTTACAATAAATATAAACATAAATATGTTTCTGAATAGCTAAACATAATATCTAGGTATAAGGAGGGACTTGAGAGACCTTGAGTTTCTACAAAAATCTGTTCTGTAAGTCTCTGTAAGTAAAAGTCTCTGTATGTTTGACAATATCGTTGTGTTTTTATTCAAGTCAAAACTGTTTATTTATGTGTATTTTTTAATTTTTAAAATTTATATGCTTCTTATCTAGTCAGTCCTCGGAATTATGGTGAATCAAACCGTGAATATACACTATTATTTGTAGTTAGCCTGAATACCTAAAAAGTTATGAATTTATACAATTTTATTAATTTATTAATAATGTTGTGTAGCTACAAGCTAGCTACAATTACTACTAGCTAGCGGTGGCTACAATTACTACCAACCTTTACATTGCTCGTGAGTATCGTTAAAGACAACTAGAAGATTACATCAACTTAGGTTTCCATCTGATGTCATCTGGCCAACAATAATATACCTAAGGGTATGTATTGGCGTCAAGCAACCGACCGATCATAAAAAGATTGCCAATAACTTTTGCAATATTTACGACGACATATCTATTACCTCGAACCCAAATAATTTGGATAAGAGCAGGATATTTATGATACTATTTGTTATTAATAATACAATATAATAATAAAGCTATATTAATAATAATATTATTATTTAATAAAATCGTCCGCGGAGTGAAGGAATAGGAACCAAATTTAAATGTGTAATTAATGTCTCTATTACATTGTATTTCAGTTAAATTAATAAATTATTTAAATGTAGAACGCATACTCCTAAATAATATGCTGGTTCATTCGTAGCCATGCATCTTTAATATTAGTTTTACTTCGAGTGATGGATAATACTCAGCCGATTCATCCATAACCTCAGATAGCAATTTACATGCATATAGCGTTACGCAAACATCAATGTGATCGCACGTCTAACTTTAACAATTCATGGAAAAATATATTTGAATAAATTCCATTGTGCTTTCGAGTAATCATAACTGCTTTATAAAGACCATTGAAAACATAAACTATGAAAATTAAAATTGTGCTATCTCATCATTCTCCTACTCTAATTCCAATTACTTGGGGTCGAAACAATATGTACTCTTCTTTCATAGTACATATTGTAAAAGTTATTGGCAACAGTTTTATGACCGGCCGTCTGCCAGACACGTCAACCCTCCTTAGGACTGTTGACCAAACGGTATCAAATGGAGTTGGCTCATGTCGTTATAAGGATCTTAGTCGTCTTTTACGACATCCACGAGCAAAGTAAGGGTTGGTAGTATTCATAGCCGCTACCACACAGTCGAAAAATTGTGCTATCTATAAAATGTTAAACATTCACTAATATAAATCTCAAAAACTAAGCAATAAATTATACAGATACATAACACGTTCCGACTCGTACATCCGACAGGTACGTGATCTATTCTCTAATCAGAATATAAAGCATATTCTAGCGAATACATAATTGAATATTAGGAAACGAATATTAGCCTGAGAATATATTACCTATAAATATCATCGCTTTGTAAGATATCTACCACCCTATATGTCATTAAAGGAGACAAAGGAATTGAAGCTTATCTGCTGCTTCTAATCCAGGTAATAACGGAGTAAGAATATAATATTCATTATCCCTTTCTTATTCTTGGATATTTTAAGAATCGATTACAAAGTATAAGCAAATAAATAGCATCACTGCTGCGCTAATAAATTGCCTTATCTAAATAAAGCCTATGTGTCCAAGTATAGAACTTATATAGTTTTCGAGAAAAAGTAACAAATGCTGCAGTTTATTTGATTATATCTTCTAGCAAATAATCGTTCAAGCGCACTAACTATAACTCTGGTTCAGGCGGCACAGGATTGTTCGAAGGGAACCCTGATCATGTTTAATCTTAAGTTCAGTAATGGACGACAATATGGAGTTGAATAAATAACCGTATCAAAATAATATATTTTTTATTTTATATTATTAGTTTATACATAATGTACATTATATACGAACGTCTGGTTAAGAAGATATACAATGTGAAAATGGAAGGATGTAGGTACCGGGGGAGACCGAGACTAGCCTACCTAGACCAGATTGGTCACATACTGAAGGTAGGTGGAGTCAAGAGTTTCCGAAACCGGCGAGTTGAGGAAGCGAGTGAAGTATGCAAGGATAGAGTCCTCTGGCACTCTGTTCTCTCTGCCTACCCTGCAAGGGATATGGCGTGATGATATGCATGTATGGACATTATATATAGAAAGACATATTACTCTCCTAAAGTTGACATATAAAAAACTATACTTCCAAAATAGAAGGAATTGAATAATAAAATCCATCTGTTAACGCAATAATAAAACAAATTAATTACCATTATTTAATCTTTCATCATCATCATTCGCCTACTCTTATCCCAATTACTTAGGGTGGATACAATGTGTACTCTTCTTTCATATAGTTTTATGATCGGCCGCCTGCCAGACGTGAACCCTCCTTGGGAATGTTATTATTGACAAAACAGCATCAGAGTTGGCCCAGGTCGATATAAAGCTCTTAGTCGTCTTTTACGACATCCACGACCAAACTAAGGGTTGGTAGTATTCGTAGCCGCTACCACACCTTCTTTCTTTAATCTTTATGGAACAGATATTATCGGTAATATCCGAATTTATTTAACTTCTAGCGTGAATAATATTAATTTAATAAATGCTTCTGTAGTACTTATTTAACTATAGGTCTCAAAATTTTACATAAGCTCTCAGTTTTACGTAATATGAATCTTATATTCATCTACTTCTATTAATCTCTTTAAGAAATCTGTCTATTTAGGCTTATTCATAATGAGCACGAATGCTTATTTAATTATAATAAATGATAGTTGAAGTTCTTATAATATGTACCTAAATGTATGTAGGTTATTACATACTAATATCAAACTATATTTACAATCAGTTATAATTTCAGAGTTATTTTATTTAATATCTAATTATAATAAACTATTAGTGACCGAACCGAAGAATCTTTTCGTGTGGTGACGGAGTAAGAATATAATTCACCACCCCTTATCTTACCCGTAGGTGATCGTAAGAGACTATTAAGGGATATAAAATGCATATAACATCTATGCGAGAGAAGAAAAGCTCGAAACAAAACCCTATACCAATACGTCTGACCAGCGCATGTAGAAGGCCCATTATGGAGGAGGCTCGAGCCCAACAGTGGGACATATATGAGCTGAGATGATGGTGATGATGATCGAAAAATCGGTTTAGGTTTCGGCAAGTATCGGCAAAAAATCTAGTATTGGCATCAGTTTCAAAAAATGTACCAACTTCGGATGCACCGAAACTACGTTCGTAAATTATTGCACGTCGCTTGGTTGACCTTGCGAGAGTTCATGTCTCGTGTATCACCACCATGATGTCAATAATAAAATTTGATGACTGTGCTTAGTTCGCTGAAGAAGCATTTTCTCAAAGGAAACGCTATGCCAGACAGTATAAACCGTAAAATATTCAAACAAATAAAATTAAACCAGGACTCTATACTTTCTGTTCAAAAACTTCAGTATATTTTCTTTATTACTATTTCATTAAAAACTCCCTCTTCTAACGATTGATAAGCCCATTTTAGCTTGTAAAGCTTTTACGAAACAAAAAAAATCATAGATACGTTATGCAAAGCTAACGATAAACCATAATATACTCATATAAATTCATAGCTGTACTTCAATAGCCGTTACCTTTAGATACTGAAGATGAAAATTCGTACTGCAATCCAACCTTGGTTATATCCTCAATAATTGAATAATCAATTTCGCAATTGAGCATTAACATTTCTTGTTAAAGATACTATGTAGTGTATGCCTATGCACATTTAATATAATATAGAAATGTGGGTACATTGAATAATATGTGGGTATTCTTTTTTCTTGCGGTGGACTATGGATATGGTCGCGCCCCGCTAAGTCGGTTCGGGGCGACGAAAGAGGCGGCACGCAACCCCATAGACCCACCCTAAAAGCACCTCTCTTTGCCGTGCGAGTGGGCCACCGGTACCCCATCATTGTCTTCGGTGACCCGCCCGGCGGTTTACTCTCACGGGTTCCTCTCGAGTCGATGCCGCGACAGCTTTCGCCGTCGGGGCATCGTCTTCACGCGGTGGCCTCATTTCGGGTGACCGGACTAGTCCCCGGTCCGATCACCCGATGCCTCGACTAGGGCGGTATCAGGCGCAGTATTTCGCGCCTGCCGGTCTCGTTCCGCCGCCTCCTTCTGCGAGATGACTGCCTCGCAGAAGGCGGCGACCACGTCCCAGTTCCTGACGCTGTCGACCATCGCTTTCACGATAACCGGCAGCGTTAGATCGGCACCGATGACAGCGACGAGGTCACAGCGCTGCCGAGACCAGCTCGTACAAAACTCGAGCGTATGCTGCGCCGTGTCCTCGTCACTGCCGCACAGTTGACAGGACGGAGTCAACTCCCTCCTTGCGACCGTGTGCAGGTACTTGCCGAAGCAAAATGTAGGAATAACATAATGATATCTTATGTTTACACGAGTTGCGATTACATATATGACATAAAACGTGAGTCCTCTCGTGACCATAAACGCTGTAAAATGTTCGAAACGTTGGGAAATTATAAATCAAATACAAACGCGGTAGAGTCCGTAAAAATAGTATATGTATATTTCAAATAGATATAATATTTAAGAAATTACTTTAAACATATGTTTATTTTGTTATAGAATCAAAACTAAATAGGAACTCGACTCTTTGCATTTCATAATCATTAACATTCTGCTTTTATCTCAATTACTTGGGGTTTAATCTCGCAATATAAACAATTTTTCCGTCGTACATATTGCAAAAACTTTAGCAATAGGTTTTATGACCACCCGCCTGTCTGATGCCAACCCTTCTTGGAAATGTAATTGTTGATCAGGTGGCATCAGATGACGTTAGCTTTTTTTTTTTGGTGGACTATGGAGCTGGTCACGCCCCGCCAAATCCGTCAGGGGCAACGGAAGAAGCGGCGCGCGACCCCATAGACCCACCCTGCAAAGCACCTCTCTTCGACGTGCGAGTGGGCCACCGATACACGATCTTCGTCTGCGGTGGCCAGATGACGTTAGCCTAGTTATATGTAAATAGTAACTGCCACTTATCAAAACTTGCAATATCACAAACAACAGGTTTTTCCCTATCGTAAGGTGGGGTTTGAGTCTCCATTTCTCTCTCTTTCTTATGTTTTAAAACTCTCTTATATTTATGTTAAAGAGCATGGATGTAAATTACAGGTGAAAAATTATCGAAAAATAGTTTTATTTCCTAAAATTATATTTATGAACAAAATTCTAACTACTTAATGCAAAAACTAGAAACTGAAACTATGATCATAAAGTACTTTTCAAATAAAATTTTCTGTTATAAAATGGCTTGAAATTAATGTGCTAGACTTTTTTATCTCATTTTCTATACCAAAAAAGTTCAAGATTAAATCAAAAGTATTAGAAAATTGCCAGACATTTTTACGACAACTTATGGAATGAACTGTAGAAAAATTGTTTTATTTCTATGGTTCATGGTCTGCTGAGTTTATTTTAGTATTAGTATTCACTTGGATTAATCAGCATTGCTGACATTTTATAATGCTGCTGCATTTTAAAGAATGAATATCATCAACATCATAATGATATTCACATACTTTTAGAGAATGAATATGTAATTTAGCAATTATGAATGTGAATTATATTACTTCATCATCATTATCTCAACTCATATACGCCCCACCGTTGAGCTCGAGCCTCCTCCACAATAGGAGGGAAGTGGACCTACTATACCACGCTAGTCAGACGTGTTGATATATGGTTTTGTTTCAAGTTTTCCATCTCTCGCATAGATGTTATACGCATTTTATATCCCTTAGTCGTCTCTTACGATCACCTACGGGTAAGATAGAGGGTGGTGAATTGTATTCTTACTCTGTTAGCAAATAGAAAACTATATATAAATTATATTATAATAATTCTTTGTATTACTGGATTCCAAAGTTGGTAAAACTGCAAATAAGTGCATGAATATGTATTATTATTACATGGAATTGGTAAAGATAACATAATAGTTATTGAAAACGACCTTAAAGTTACTAAAATCTTAATCGTGTTCGTTATATTATTGCAATCTAGGAAAAATGCAAAACTTCCTGAATAAAGGAAATTATAATATATATTGTGTTTGTATTTTTGTGAACTACCTCCGATACAAGGATTTAGGCGTTAATGAGAAATGTTGTCTCTAAATAATTTACCTATATTTGTATATAAATTTAATATTCATTTAATTAAATAGAATTATAAGTTTCTAGTATTCTAAGTTTCCGTACGGTGTGATAAGCAAGAACATGATTCACCACCTTTTCACTTCACATCGGTGTCCTAAAAGACGACTAAGCGATATGATCAGATAAAATTATTGCAAAATAAAAGAAATTAAAAATAAAAACCTTCAATCCTTACTAATATTATAAATGCGAAAGAAACTCTGTCTGTCTGTCGCTCTTTCACGCCAAAACTACTGAACCGATCTATATGAAATTTGGTACACAGATAGTCTAGAACCTGACAAAGGACATAGGCCACTTTTTAATGCAAAAAAGGGTTGTAAAGGGGGATGAAAAGTTGTAAGAAAGTATCGTCATTTTTAAAGCCTTATTTTTAGACTGTTGATTAGAAATAAATAAATAAGACATTAAAATTTTGTGAAAAATTTACCCTTAAGGGATAAAATAAAAATAAGGAATGAAAAACTGTAGGAAAGTAACCTTTGACGCGGTCGAAGCCGCGGGTGGAAGCTAGTGACAATATAAAAGATCAATTTTTCTGTCACAATAAGAGAAATCTATGTGCAGTAATAGTACGTACTTTTCACCCAATCATTACCCTATCCACATCCTCTATTGAACTATGTATTATGCCTATCCCAAATGAGAAATACGTCATAATATTTACGCTTACGCTACGCTACGTGAGCGGTCGCACTTGCTCTTACAAATTTATCAGGAAGGAGCTGCTGAGCGTTATATTGCAATATCAATAGTAAATAATCCCTTGGTTGTTTATTTTCTTTCTATTGCTTATGGTGGCAAACGAGCAAGCAGCACACCTGCTGATAAGTGTTACTGCTGCCCATGGACCTTTACTATACCAAAAGTATAGCTAGGCCGCTGCCTACCATTACAATCCCCAAACCGACCCAGTTGGACTGCCGGCTCTCTCGCTCACCGAACGAAGCGCAATAGTACATTGCCATTACTTAAACGTCGATCTTTTGCGAGAGTATGTTACTACCCCGGACGGACCGGCCCGCGGCTGTAGACAGAGAACTGTCAACAGCGTGGTCCTACCACTATTGTGAATTTCAAGGAGCATAGCGTGGCGACATGTTGTATCCTTAATCCATTAAGACATAATAAGATACAGATGGCCTAAATAATTTGAATCCTAATAACTTAACCGTAAAATATTCTAAGGAAAAAGGAAACAATAAAAATAAGATTTATAATTAAACTAATCCTATTTTATTAACTGTATTACCTTGTATATGACCCTGTGCAAATACGCTCGTACGCGATTAAGTTTATTTTGTATAATTATTAAGATTTATAATCAATTAAATATTTGACCTTAGAAAAACTATTAATCATGATGGCTATATCTATTTTTGGATATTTTATTTTTGTGCAACACATTTCGTCTTCATAATATACTTATGTATTTACATATATATGTCAATATATACATACATTAATATTACGTGAATAAAACATTAAATTATATCAATTTATGAATAACTTCTACTTCTCGGTAGCCACCACCTCAGCCAGAAGCCACGTGTATGGCATACATAACGCAGTGCATGTCCCAACATTACTATATGGAAGCGAGAGTTGGGTATACAGATAAGACCATGAAAGTAAAATTAATGCAGTCGAAATGCGATCTCTACGGAAAATCTGTGGAGTTAGGCTGACCGACCGCATTCGCAACGACAACGTAAGAGAGCGAGTAGGTATGAAAGAGAGTATTGGTGTAAAGATGCGAAAGGGAATGGTCCTATGGTTCGGACATGTGGAAAGAATGCCGAACGAACGTCTGGTTAAGAAGATATACAATGCGAAAGTAGAAGGATGTAGGTACCGGGGAAGACCGAGACTAACCTACCTAGACCAGATTGGTCACGTACTGAAGGAAGGTGGAGTCAAGAGTCTCCGAAACCGGCGAGCGTGTATGAAGAGAATTATGAATGTTGAGGAAGCGAGTGAAGTATACAAGGATAGAGTTCTCTGGCACTCTGTTCTCACTGCCTACCCTGCAAGGGATATGGCGTGATGATATGTATGTATGTAATTTATGAATACAGATTTCATTGCTATAAGATACGAAAATAAATATTTTATGATTTATATGTTTTTATTATAATATATTTCATTATAGTATTATTTTATTACGGTATTCTTTTATTATATATTTTACGCTATGTGTTAACGTGTAAATATATAAATATACAACAGATTTTACTAACGAAATATCTGCGAAAATAAACTTTTTTTACACCACATATACGCTTTGTGTGATACTAGGAATACCACTAAGGCTTACGTACATTGCAAGTATATCTTGATAGAAATATTCTTATTGAATTTACTATAGAGATAACGTACTGGTCTTCATGATAATGATCTATGTCGAATGTTAAATGTATACAATCCATGCGGAATAGTAATGCGACCCACAAATGTTTATTCTATAATTTGAATGTAATTCGTGATTCATCATCATATCAGCTCATGTATGTATGTCCCACTGTTGGGCTTAAGCCTCCTCCGTGATGGGAAAGAAGTTAGTCTACTATACCACGCTGCTCAGGCGTGTTGGTATAGGATTTTGTTTCGAGTTTACCTTCTCTTGCATAGATATTGTATGCGTTTTATATCCGTTAGTCGTCTCATACGATCACCCACGGGTACGATATGGGGTGGTGAATTGTATTCTTACTCCGTCACCACACGGATAATAGATGATTATTAGAGTTTACTCCTTAAGAATCGATTTTCATATAAGGCGCCCGGTATTAAAAAAAATTGAGGAGTAAAAATCTAGTGATCGAATGACCTCGTTATGTTTTGATGCGCAACCTATTCTGCGCACCTTTCACTTTCTGACGTGAGATAATACTTCACTGGAACAGTTTTAATAAATGTAAATAAAAATATATATATTATTTTTAGTCAAATGAGATATTTTTGCGCCTGTTTTGATAATCGTACTTAAGGAGTAAACTCCAGTCGTGCGTCGGAGCTGACACACACACACTTTTATTTATATATTTCTAAAACTCCATCTCAATATGTATATATTTATTTTATATAGGATTTAATTGAAAAAAAAAATCAAATGTTTATTTATAAATTTGACTGCACAAATAGCCTAGTGGTTAAAGTTAGACTGATCTACCATGCTAAATATCATATGAGTACGATTCCCACGTAGTATAATAATTTGTGTGGTTCACTAAATTGTTGATCAAAGTCTGGATGGTTTATTTGCCTAGTGCAAGGGCTTGTTATGAATTAAAAAATATAATAATAATATCATCATCATCATCATCACAGACCATAAATGTCCCACTGCTGAGCTCAGGCCTCCTCCGCTATGGAGGAAAATTAACCTACTATACCGCGCTGGTCAGACGTGTTGGTATAGGGTTCCGTTTCGAGTTTTCCTTCTCTCGCATAGATGTTATATGCGTTTTATATCCCTTAGTCGTCTTGTATGATCACCCACGGGTAAGAAATGGGGTGGTGAATAGTATTCTTACTCCGTCACCACACGGAAAATATAATAATAATATAAAAATAAATAATACTTTTTGTTAAATAAAAATCTAAAGTAATCGTACCTGTGGTAAATGGTCATTGTCAACTGTCAAATTAATCTTAGCAACATAGAAAGTCATGGCAAAAGGTGGTGTGCTGTCGTAGTACTCCGATAGCTGCAAATCTTGACAGGCGTGAAGGGATCCCAGCCAATACTCGTTGCCGAATAATACATTAGGGCTGTACTGGCCTGATGCGTCGTAAACTGAAATATAAAGAAAAAAAAATAAAACATGTATGCAATTCAATCATAGTAGAAATTGATCCTTCAGGGGAACATAAATATCATCATCATCATTATCATCACAGCCATATACATACATATGTCCCATTGCTGGGCTCGGGCTTCCTCCATGATGGAGGGAAATTAACCATACCGCGCTGGTCAGACGTATTGGAATAGGGTTTTGTTTCGAGTTTTCCTGCTCTCGCATAGATGTTATATGCGTTTTATATCCCTTAGTCGTCTCGTACGATCACCCACGGGTAAGATATGGGGTGGTAAATAGAATTCTTACTCCGTCACCACATGGAAAACATAAATAAAACATAAATATACGTATAGTCAATTAAGTATTGACTGAAGATGATAGGCATATATAAGATATAATCGACTGCACAGATAGCGTAGTGGTTAAGATACCGACCTTCCGTCCGGGTTCGATTCCCACGCAGGACAATACTTTGTGCGATGAAAATGTTGTTCTGAGTCCGAGTGTAATTTGTCTGCGTTAATTACATGTTTGTAAAGTCCTCGCAATACAAGGATTATTTCCTTAGTGCAGGGTGGTGTTCAAAATATATTTAAAAAAAATACTTATGGCGGCGAGCCTGGCCACTCTCGGCACCGAGGAGATGGTCAGGCGAATCGAGGCGCTGGGGCTCAGGGTGGCCCTAAACAAGACGGAGGCCCTACTATTCCATGGGCCCCGTGTGAGGCTGCCCATCGGCGCCTCGTTAGTCGTCAACTCCATCCACATCAGTATCCAGGCCCATATGAGGTACTTGGGCCTGGTGCTCGACGGGCGATGGTGGTTCCGGGAGCATTTCCGTCAAATTGCTCCCCGGCTGGTCGGCGCGGCGTCCGCCCTTTCTCGGCTCATGCCGAACGTGGGCGGACCCAGTTTCGAGGGCCGACGGCTGTATGCGGGGGTGATCCGCTCAATGGCCATGTACGGCGCACCCGTGTGGGCGAGGGCTCTGAACGCCCAGCTCAGGGCGGTGCTGTGGAGGCCACAGCGAGCCATGGCGGTCAGAGCCATTCGCGGGTACCGCACGGTGTCTACCGAGGCGGCATGCCTATTGGCCGGGACACCCCCGTGGGACCTAGAGGCGGAGATGCTCTCCGACCTCTACCGGCGGGTTACCTCAATGCGCGAAGAGGGTGGCTCCCCATCGTTCAACGAGATAGCCACCTGGCGCGAGGACGCCCGCCGAGAAGTCATCGCCCGTTGGACTACGCGGCTGGAGAGGCCTAGACACGGTGTTTTTACCGTTGAGGCCCTCCGGCCCGTACTGATGGAGTGGATGGAGCGGCGGCACGGAGTCCTCTCTTTCCGGTTGGTGCAGGTCTTGTCGGGGCATGGTTGCTTCGGCAAGTACCTGCACACGGTCGTGCGGAGGGAGTGGACTCCGTCCTGCCACCATTGCAGTAGCGACGAGGACACGGCGCAACATACGCTCGAGGTATGTTCGGGCTGGGACGGGCAGCGCCGTGACCTCGTCGCTGTCATCGGTGCCGACCTGACGCTGCCGACTGTTGCGCGAGCGATGGTCGACGGCGTCAGGAATTGGGACGCGGTCGCCGCCTTCTACGAGGCTGTCATCTCGCAGAAGGAGGCGGCGGAACGGGCCCGGGAGGATTCCCGTGACCCGGGCCGTCGCCCGCGGCCGGGGCGGCGCAGGCGCGAGTACCTGCGCCTGATGCCGCCCTAACCGAGGCTTCGGGTGATCGGACCGGGGAATTGTCCGGTCACCCGACGTGAGGCCACCGCGTGAGGACGACGCCTCGACGGCGAAAGCTGTCGGGGCGTCGACAAGAGAGGAGCCCGAGAGGGCATACCGCCGAGCGGGCCACCGAAGACAAAGATCGGGTACCGGTGGCCCGCTCGCACGGCGAAGAAGAGGTGCTTGCAGGGTGGGTCAATGGGGTTGTGCGCCGCCTCTTCCGTCGCCCCGGACCGATTTGGCGGTGCGCGACGTCCATAACCCACCGCAAAAAAAAAAAAAAAAAAAGGGTGGTGTATAAAAAAAAACATTCTATTGCAGATTAAATCCTATAAATGTATATATTACTTCCTTCTCTGCAGCTTGCAGTTCAATAATCACAACAATGCTTAATAAGTTTTCATTGCTATAAAAAATTATCTTAAACTATTTTATGATAAAACCCGCACTAAAGATATAATATAAATGCCTTAATTTAAAGGACGTTAATGGACTCAAAATAGAAACGAGCTAACGAACGCCACAAAGAATTGTCCTGTGTAGAAATCGAAGCCACTATACTCAATATGAGAGATAGCTACTTCGACTACCACGGTAACTGGGTAATCTATTATAAATTATTCATAAAAGTTTAGCTCAGTGACAATCAAGAATAATGAACTCCTTTCGTTTTAATAAAAATAAAAATTCCTTCGTCGTTTCAGGCGTAGGCCCGCATTAATGAGATCAAATGAAGCCCATTTATTAAGCTAATTTAAATTTAGAACAGACGCGACTATATCCCACACCAATTAGGCTATCATAATAAGCATTTTCTTAAAATGAACATTATCTTCATCTAAATAAAAAAAAAAAAAGCATTACGATTTTTAAGCTTACTTTAATTAATCTAACTACCTCTTAAGTTATATGAGTCTCTAAAGGTACATAGGTATCGCAATTTTTAAGCCTCGGCCTAAATTACTTTTTATTTGCAGTCAATAATCTGATCAATATTTTGTTGATATAACTTATATATGACGTAATAAGAGGCCGGCATGAAGAACGATCGCTATGCTTTTCTTGGATTAGACTACTGGTAATGTGGCGATTTCATTTCAGTGGGTCACCAGGTACTTCTAGTACGTTTTCAAATATCATCAATCTCTGTAATAATGATGACTTATTGGACTCTCGTAAACAGGAACACTGTTAAAGTGTTCAAAACGTCGAAAAGTTAAAAATCAAATACAAACGCGATAAATGCCGTAAAAATAGTTTTATTTCAAATGTAAAAAAAAAAATATTATATAGTCGCAGAGCGTGATATTTAAAGGACGATAATAATGGAATTTCAAGCAATCACTTTGTCATTATTTTAGATATCCGTTTAGTTTATTAATTTTGATTTTTGCTTGAGTGTTGTGACACGATTAAACACGATAGATGGTAGTTAGAAAATAAACAACCGTTAGATATTTTACGTGTGAAGTGAGACGTGCCTTCATATTATTAATCTGTGAGCGTTAGTAGCGATCGGTTGTATCGAGTCACAACTAACCTCACTGCATTCCATGTTATTATTTTATACGGTGTTGGTGATAATATTGTGAGCCTCCAAATTATCTTGTGATTAAAGTTAGGTGGACGAACCAGAAGATGAAGATCTGCCGCCTCCCGCACCGACATATACATTAAAATATGTGTTTAATATAATTAATAAATAACGAAGGAATGATTGATTACAAATAATTACAAATTACAAAAACACCACCATTAACTTGTATGCATTATAAATTAAGCGAAGATTATAAATACACAGACCTATATTGGTAAAACCTTCGTGTGGGTATTAATTTTAAATGATCACGAACAACATTGAATAGATTATCAACAAATACTCGTATAATAAAAAAATAGTTTTCACACAACCTTCTTCGAGATAAATCGATATTGCTGTACTGACCAAATACACGCGAGCAGCGGCCGGCAAAAAATGTATGAAAATCCATATCTGTCGTGTTTTAACGGCCAAATATGTATATATACATGTAAATTCATATATATCGTGTATTTTAAAAATTGAACGATTTGTTACTTCAAAATATTGCAACCATTAGGCAACTTATCAGAGTTTTATTTAAATTTCGAACTGGCTTGTAAGAGAAACCTGTTTGATAATGAAAAAAAAACAAATGAACCCTTTAGCACGTGAAAAAGGTTGTTAGTTGTTCATCATGTATACAGTTCTACTTAGTACTACTTAGTTTTAATTTCCGCGCATTATTTGAGAAAAGCACTATACAAGCCTTGGCCACAACTAGGAATTGATATATGCACGTTTACACGTTCGTCCATCAATCCCTGTTTTGCTGGCCGCTGCAGTAATGTACTATATTGTGATAAAAATCCACGTAACTATATAAAAAATACCTACCTGCATGGGTTCTTATAGAGAGATAAATAATTTAATATAAATTAACAATTTGTTTCGAGATATTCAGATATTTTTTGAATACTAAGAAACATTATTACGTTCTCTAATTTATATCAAACAAAATACGCGCTTATGGAACCAAATTAAGTATTCGTACTATTCTGGTAAAAATCTATTAATTATTTATAAAAATAACTACCATAAATATGAACTGTAACATCCGTGTAGTGACAGAGTAAGAATACAATTCACTATCGCCTTTCTTATCATCCACGCGTTTAGAAAAGGACTACTCATCATTATCCTGCTATTATGTCAATTACTTGGGATCGATACAATATGTACGCCTCTTCCATTATATATATTACAAATAGTTATTGGCATTAGTTTTATGACCGGCCGCCTACCCGACACAACTCTCCTTCGGAATGTAATTTTTGACTAGACGTCATTAAGTGACGTTGACTCAGGTCGATAAACACAAGTTGTAAAAGACGGCTGAGGGATATAAATATGCCTATAATTTTTGTATATATTATATAGTGTATATAAGTCAATATTTCTCTATTGTATAAGAGACTCAAGCCCAGCAATGGGGCGTGTATGAGTTGAAATGTTAATGATGATAAATTGTATATCCACATACATACATATCATCACGCCATATCCCTTGCAGGGTAGGTAGAGGGAACAGAGTGCCAGAGAACTCTATCCTTGCATACTTCACTCGCTTCCTCAACATTCATAATTCTCTTCATACACGCTCGCCGGTTTCGGAGACTCTTGACTCCACCTTCCTTCAGTACGTGACCAATCTGGTCTAGATAGGTTAGTCTCGGTCTCCCCCGGTACCTACATCCTTCCACTTTCACATTGTATATCTTCTTAACCAGACATTTGTATTATATTGTAAATTAAAACTCTTTTATATATGTCAGTGTAACCACAAGAGAGCCAGCTATTAATCGAGCTATTAATAAATTCTCAATTAATCTTGAAATCCTTCAACCTCGTAGAATACGACAGCTCTGAATAAAAATTTGAATGAAAACCGACTAAGTTTTCATTTCATTAAAATAGAACAAATAGAATGCATATAATTAATGTATTCTTCGTAACTGCAATTATTTTTTGTAAAATTATGATATTATTATTTTTTTATCGAATACATAACATTTCTCGTTTCTATTTTGTTCAACGCGAACCTTCTTCGTAATAAAAGTGAAAATATATATTACATTATGCCACATATGCTAATATAGAGGATTATTTCGAGCTTTCTTTTTATATTGCAGTGGATAAACTGTTTACTAAGCGATTGTTAGACATCTCTAACGATCTCCGTGGGAAAAGTGGCATACCATTGTATTCTTATTCCGTTACGATGTGAGTATATGATTTTATTATAATAAGTATTCATCCGTATAGTGACGGAGTACGAATACAGTTTACCACCTCCTATCTTACCCGTGGCTATCGTAAAAGGCGATTAAGAGATTTAATATGCATATATCATCTGTACAAGACCTTCTCTTTTCCAAATTCGAAATAAAACTCTATACCAACAGGTCTGACCAGCGCGGTATAGTAGGTTAATTTCTCTCCCATTATGGAGGAGGCCCGAGCCCAACAGTGGCCTGAGATGATGATGATGGTAAAGTAAACATAATATTGATAAAAATAATTAGCATCAAAGTTACCATTATCGCTATTCAATTATCTAATTGACGCTGAATACTCCGGTTCAAATGTTTTCAAGTGTAGACTTATTAACTGACGGTGAATACCTCGTGTATTCAAGTGTAGATTTATTTAAAGAAATAGTTGTATAATAATATCAGCGGAAATGATTTTCACTGAACTACATTTCACCATCCAATAACCAAGTATGCGCCGGTTCGTTGGAGCTGTATTTCATATTATTTTACGAGTTTTATGCTAAAGTTATTAATTCTATTTCAATCTGAACCATTAGTTTAATATTGCGTCAGGTGCTTGCAAAATATAACTAGAATTTAGATTCATTTATTAAGACTTTAAAGACAGAAAATAGTTTAAAATAATTTATATTATTTGCCGTTAAATCAAATCAATAATAATAAAACATGAAAGTAACATTAATAATACGAGTATATATAAAACTGCTACGATAAAAGCCTCAGGAGAGTCAAGAGTCTTATCTGATTCTGATAACAAAATATTTAAGTATTCAAAAGTCCATTAATTTACATCACATCCGATTTTTAGGAGATTAATTTACACTTATAAATTTCAGTATTGTTATAATGTTGTACTTTATAAATATAGCGACTGTGATTAATACAAGATGTTGTAATCATATTCAATAACTAAATTCATGAA
The DNA here is from genome assembly GCA_905163515.2 of Lymantria monacha. Lineage (NCBI taxonomy): Eukaryota > Metazoa > Arthropoda > Insecta > Lepidoptera > Erebidae > Lymantria > Lymantria monacha. The sequence goes on from LR991082.1 coordinate 26,077,133, forward strand.
AGTATTGTTAACATGAAATAGTTCAAACATTCAAAACGTGGATGTCATAAAAGGCGACTAAGAGCCTTATAACGACCTAAGCCAACTTAATCTGATGTCGTTTGGTCAACAATTACATTCCCAAGGAGGGTTGATGTCTGGCAGGCGGCCGGTCACAAAACTATTGCCAATAACTTTTGCAATATGTACTATGAAAGAGAAGTACATATTGTATCGACCACAAGTAATTGGGATGAGAGTAGGAGAATGTTAATTCAAACTATATTTAGATTCTATATCGAGTGAATGGAGTCAATAGCATCAATATTCTCATATGGATATAAATCGTATTTCAGATAAAATCTGATATTTCATTTATATGTTCGTACTTTAGAAAGCGTGATCGTTTATTCAATAGTTGTCACTATTTTATTTGCTCTTTCCTTTATGTGCGCCACGGGAATGATCATAAAGCGAACTTTTTATTGTCTTTATACAGACAGTCGTAATTTTTAGTCACTATTTTAGATTATATATCAAGCTCTACTACAATTTAACTGCTTTAATACTCAAGAAATATTGTATTATTTCTTTAATGGTCATAATATTTTCATTGTGTCACTTTATCTTAGTAGCGTTACTCGAGCAATCAAGTCACTATTTAAACTATAACACTATTGTTATAAAGGTATTAAATATAGTTTTCATATATCATCATCTCAGCTCATATATGTCCCACTGTAGGGCTCGAGCCTCCTCTATAATGGGAGGGTAATTGACCTACTATACGGCGCTGGTCAGACGTGTTGGTATAGGGCTTTGTTTAGAGTTTTCCTTCTCTCGCATAGATATTATATGCGTTTTATATCCCTTAGTCATCTTGTACGATCACCCACAGGTAAGATAGAGGGTGGTGAATTGTATTCTTACTCCGTCACCACACGGAAGTTTTTATATATGTTTTTATAAACTAAATTAAAAGTTCGTGTAAAATTATACAAGCCAGAAAACTTGAATATTCCATTTTCTTAACAAAGTGATACGAAATTAATACTTTTTAAAAATAAATCTAAATAACTTTTTAGAAATAAAATAAAGCGAGAGTTGGGTATGCTGAAAAGAGCATGAAAGTAAAATTAATGCGTTCGAAATGCGATCTCTACGGAAAATCTGTTAAGTTAGGCTGACCGACTGCATTCGCAACGACAATGGTTCGGACATGTGGAAAGAATGCCGAACGAACGTCTGTTGAAGAAGATATACAATGCGAAAGTGGAAGGATGTAGGTACCGGGGGAGACCGAGACTCACCTACCTAGACCAGATTGGTCACGTGCTGAAAGAAGGTGGAGTCAAGAGTCTCCGAAACCGGCGAGCGTGTATGAAGAGAATTATGAATGTTGAAGAAGCGAGTGAAGTATGCAAGGATAGAGTTCTCTGGCACTCTGTTCTCTCTGCCTGCAAGGGATATGGCGTAATGATATGTAAGTATGTATGCTACATACTAACCGTCCTTTCTAGCCATATTTTTTTTAGTTTTTCCCTTTTCCCGATCCATATTTTCTTTTTCTATGATACATCTATCCTACGGTGCTTAATACATGTGTAATTAGTTAGTCATATTATCATTCATTCCAAGTATAAATGTATATTATCTAAAATTAATAAAATTTCATCTTCAAATTTATATTCTACTATTGGCCTTAGCTTATTCTACCCACTGTATTATTATTCTTACCCACTGTAGATTAGATATCTACAGTGGGTAAGAAATTAACCTATTACAAGACACTAACCACATGAGTTGGTATGGTTATTAATTTTCTTTCTCTTGCATTGATCATCTCTTGCCACTGCAATGATCCCTATCATTTAATAATAATTCCTTTGTTGTGATGGTTTAAAACATCTACTTTTATCCCAATTAGGTACTTGAGTTCGACGTAATAAATACTCTTAACCACTAGTAGATATTGATATAAAAGTTTTGGTCATACTTTTAAGACTCTGCCTGACGTCAAACCTCCTTGGTAATGTAATTGTTGACCAGCCAGCATTAGACAGAATTTGCACAGGTTAGGCCTTTAGTTGTTATTAACGATACTCGTAAGTAACATAAAATTTGTTAGCATTCATAGCCTGCAGCACACAACACTTAAAAGTAATTCAAATATCACTTAAAATAATCTATTTTACAAGTAGATTGATAATATTTTATATATAAAGCATAAGTCGTCCATCATAGGTATACCTGCAATTTGTTACTTTCTCACGTGAGTCATAAAAATCGATTAGGGGCTACTAGGGCAGTGGGTGGTAACGCTTTTTTGAAAATCTCACAATACCAATCTAATCGATAACTAACTTGCCAAATATAAAGATTACAGTCCTATCTCCCTAGGCCTAGGTTCAATAGTGGACATCACTAGGCTATTGGGGGAGCCGCGGGCAAAAGCTAGTTTTAAATAAATAAGAAGTTAAAATAGAGAAATAAGATAAGCTCGCTGAGCTTTCTGATGGATCCTAAAGTAGGTTATTGGGTTAATTTAATGTAAAATGTATAATTGACAATGATCGTCCCGTAGGGCTTATACATAATAAATGATTCTGCATTTAAATTTGATGGATGATGAAAATAAAACGTGACAAGTGAAAAATTCGCTTACGAATTGCAGGAACTCATCATTGCTATTCTCTTTCTATGCTCATTTAGATTAACAGCTTGCAATCCGTTTTTTTTTTTGGCGCCGGGCTAGCTTTCAGCCTATAACCAATAGTCGTTATTGTGGATAGGTTTTATAATGTGTCAGAATGTCTTATGAGCCATTTTATATGTGCAATAATTATTTAAAAAATATATTTGCAATGGTAGTCTAATGGCGTATTGAACGAAAAATGGATGAAAGCAATAACTGAAAAGCTTAAAATATCACCTTGTGGAACTATCTGGCCGAAATTGAAATGTACCGGAGTTATTGAAATGTACCTACCAAAATTGACTGGAAGGTTAGAAATAACTCAATATCATCATTTGTTGTTTGTACAAGTAGACTAGACGCAAAGAAGTGGATAGGATGGAGGCGAAGTTTAAACAATCAGTGTATACTATATACGGATTTGTTCTGAGGTATCTTGTGCAATGGCTGGGTAAGCAATATGGATACCCAACGTTGCTATTATGCAGTTATTCAACTTTAAATGTCTACTAATAGACATGGATGAGCTGATAGATAGAGACATCATCATTCTCCTACTCTTATCCCAATTACTTGGGGTCGATACAATATGTACTCTTCTTTCATAGTACATATTGTAAAAGTTACTGGCAATAGTTTTATGACTGGCCGCCTGCCAGACGTCAACCCTCCTTGGGAATGCAATTGCTGACCAAACTGCATCAGATGGAGTTGGCCCAGGTCGCTATAAGTCTCTTAGTCGTCTCTTACGACATCCACAAGCAAAGCAAGAGTTGGTAGTATTGGAAGCCGCTACCACACAGCTGATAGAAACAGACATAATAACAATTAGTTACCCACAATCGTAATTTAACAATATATCGATATTTCAATAGTTATGAAATTTCTGTTAATTACGAAATCTTGATCTCCGTGAATGTTTAAATATCATTGTGTTATTATATTTTGTAAAGTTCATCTGATAACCTAGAGCAGATTTTTAAAAAAAAATCTCATAAAGGTTACACGTTATATATTTTAAGAACCCTTGTCAATGTCAGTTACAATTGTAAACAAAGGGTACACAAGGAGAAAGAAAGGAGAAACTTTTACTTATTTGAGGCTACAGAAAAGACAAAATACAAAAATTTAAAATGTTTTACGTTTGTACGGACTCACCGATTTTTTTTTTTAAATAATGTCTTCTTCTTTCTTCTTTTTATGTATTGGCAATCAGCTACTTATACGAGCCATTTTTGCCAGTGTCGAGTTATAATTATCTTCACGTTCTTAATCTCTTCAGGTTAGTCATTGTCTGTCAGTCAGTCGAATTGTCGCCATCAACAGTGCTATGGTGACACTGTTAATGGTATGTTGTAGGAATTTTGATGGAAAACGAAAACGTTGTAAAGCACTTTTATATGATATTCACTACATCCCAGCTGTTCTGTCACATCATATTACATAAAATACCATAAAAATTATCTAATATAACACGTTAAAACACTAAGATATCGAATATAATACAAGAGCACCACATGACATTTTAGATTCCCGCCAAAAGTCTTAAATAATGTCAATGCAATTTATTAAAATTATCGGTGTGGTGACGGAGTAAGAATACAATTCACCACCCCTTATCTTACCCGTTTTTTTTAAATAGCTGTAACTTTATGACAAATTGTCCAACATGGGTCTTCGTGGGTGATCGTAAGAGACGATTAAGGTATATAAAATGCATATAACATCTATACAAGAGAAGGAAAACTCGAAACAAAACCCTATACCAACACGTCTGACCAGCTTAGTATAGTGGGTTAATTTTCCTCCCATTATGGAGGAGGCCTGAGCCCTACAGTGGGACATATATGGGCTGTGATGATGTATACCCACGGGTAAGATAGGGGGTGGTGAATTGTATTCTTACTCCGTCACCACACGAATAATCATATAGGTATATATATATACAATTATATTTAACAAAAATTATAAATTACACAAAAGAAATCTGTAGAAAACAACGTGTAACATCGTTACGTGCACTAATGCGAAGCATTGTATAGATATACGACTATTTTTAAATAATAACCACTATTTTAATTACAATAACTATAATTAAATGTGTAATTTTTTTTTCAATAATTACTTCTCCATAATACTTCATCAAAAAATTAACCATTTCAAGAATAAAATTGATTAAAATAAAAAGGAGTATACAACGCGTTGAAAGCATAATCATAATCGAATGCCACCTTGTTCTAAGGGTCGCTTACCGCTCTTTGTTCCTATTGTAATAGTATAAATTGTATTGTAAATAATCTTTCGGATAAAAGGGCATATATTATCCACTGTTCCATACAAATATCATAATGGAATAGTATGGAATTACACGGAGTTTACTATAACTACTTGCTATTAGAATTTTAAGACATCTGTAGGAAACCGCAACAACATAATTGCAATAAAATATTATTGCTTAACTCTATGTTGTTGTGGTTTAAAAAAAAACAGACAACCTTGCACCAAACACAGGTTATAGTACTAAAGATACAGTTTTCATCTTACTGCTTTTCATGTCAAAATTTGGATGAATATTTATATTATATTATGAGTGGATATATTATGAATGGATATTTATATGATACTAGCAGACCCGGCCACACGTTGCTGTGGCTAAGGTAGCCTCAGTAACACGTGGTGGTTATGCTAATAAATTGTAGCTTATATGAAACGTTTGTACGTTTAACATAGCGCCATTGATTAAATAGTTACTTAATCCAGTCAACAGATACCGCTATCTGTCAGAATTGTTTGGAAATAACAGATAATTATGATTGTCAAATAATTCGGGCCGGCCACTGACGACAAGTTCACGCTGCTCCAGTGGCCGGTCCAACGACGTAGGCGAGGTTCGTGGGTGGTTTACGGGTATGCGTGCTTACGCCCCTCTGTCGCCCCGGACGGAGTGGTGCGAGAGGAGCGCCGACCATAACCCACCCCAAAAAAAAAAAAAAAAAATTGTCAAATAATAGACAAATAATTTGCAATAAAATAATATTGAGACTATAAATTGAGATGGAAGCTATCTTATCTTTTAAATTGAATCAAACTTCACATGCTGTGCAAATTTGATTAAAATCGGTTTAGTATTTTAGGAGTCCATCGCGGACAAACAACGTGACGCCTAATTTATATATATTAAGATTATTTTATTCGTGTCGTGCTGGAGTGAGAATACAATTCAACACCCCCGTGGGTGACACCACCTATCTTATCCGTGGGTGATCGTAAAAGACGACTAAGGGATAAAATATACATATAATATCTATGCAAGAGAAAGAAAACTCACTCAAATAAGCCTTCCTAGTGTGGAGGAGGCTCGAGCCCAGAAGCGGGACATATAAGTGTTGAGATCATTTATATAATATTATATTTATATTATAAACGACTGGTCTGTAATATTATATAAACTATTTTTTTTTTATCGTGGCAAAATGTACAGTGGCAAGTTACCATCTGACAAAAATACAATAACGGGAAGAAATTCGATAGCACAGCTAATTTGTAAGTAAAATAACTCTAAATTATGTATGTTTTTTCTATTTGGAGAAGGAGTTAGAATATAATTCTCTACCTCATTTCTCGACCGTTGGTGCCATAAGAGAAGACCAAGAGATATAATATGCAGCTATACAAAAAAGAGAAAATAAAAAGAGAAATAAAACCCTGTACCAACCCGTCTGACCAGTGAGGTGTAGTAGGTCGATTACCCTTCTATTGCGTAAGAGGTTCAAACCCATCAATGAGACCGTATATGAATTGAAAGAAATTGTGAAAAATGTATCTCGGCAAATACGTCCTGGTTATCCACTATGATAGTGAATTTAGGGAGTCTATTCCTCAAATATTGATATTGTTTTGAATTTGAAGGGTTCAAACGTAAAAGCACTCTGTGTTAATCTAGATTATTAAGTAATGATTTAAAAATATTAATTATATAAAAGATTACGATGTCAAGGACGATATCAGTTACAATTGCAGAGAGAGGTGTTATGGTAAGTTATTGAATCTCAAACTGCCTTATCGTCGCCCCGGACTGTTTGGGCTAAATGTAACCAGACTATAAGCCTATCAAAAAAGGGGATCCACTTTTAGAAAGATAAAAAAATTAACAATATAATAGCTGTTTTTTGGTATCACTCATTACTTTTATGATCACTATAGTATCTTACTCATATTGTAATAGCCATAAACTTATCTAACTCATATCCGTATTTTTCCAAAAAATATTTGATGCTCTAGGTTTATTGTAAAACGTCATTACTAAAAGCCTAGGTGTCACGTGATGTATAAGATGCAGTCACGGCCGGCCAACGTCCTACTTTTCGGTTAGTTCTGAACTTGCTTGGATATTTTTTTCGCATGATTATTACGTAAATAATGAAATGCTTTACACTTCATATATACGTAAATTTGACTTCATGTAGCGGAGATGCGAATGTTGAGATGGATTTGTGGTGTGACGAGAATGGATAAAATAAGAAATGAACATATAAGAGGAAGTTTGAAAGTTGCGCCAGTGACGGTAAAGTTAAGGACTGAAAGATTGACATGGTATGGACATGTTATCAGACGGGATGAAAGTAATGTTGTGAGGAAAGTTTTAAGCATGAATGTTGAAGGTTTAGGGGTAAGGGAAGACCGAAGAAAAGATGGATGGACTGCGTGAAACATGATATGGATAGACAAGGAGTAACCACAGAGATGACGTCTGATAGAGTTGTATGGAAGGAGAAGACATATTGCGTCGACCCCAAATAAATTGGGATAAGAGCAAGTTGATGATGTACGTAAATTTGACATTCTGTTAGTCTTATAATAGCTACAGGCATTTATAGTCATAATATGATATACGAAGTGAAGCTTTCTAAAAGCTTTTAGGGTTTTCATTTGACGTACATATATATTATATATATATGAATGCATAATGTTATTCATAATTGATATAATAAAGCTTAAGTGTTTCCTAGTTTGAATGTACTAATAATGAGGTTTTTTTTTTAGTAGTTTGTTTAACAAACAACGTAACGCTACAATTTATAGCAATAGCAGTGACAATAATTAAAAAAAAAAAATGCCAACAACGTGATACGTTTTCTGAATTATCTGAAAGTTTTAAAAATTATTTGTGGTGACGGAGTAAGAATGCTATTCACCACCCCATATCTTACCCGTGGGTGATCGTACGAGACGACTAAAGAATATAAAACGCTTCTAACATCTATAAGAGAGAAAGAAAAAAAAAATTCGAAACAAAACCTTATACCAACACGTCTGACTAGCGCGGTATTGTAGGTTAATTTCCCTGACATTATGGAGGAGGTCCGAGCTCAACAGTGGGACGTTTATGGGCTGTGATGATGATGAATGATCAATGATGAATGACCACAGATCCAATTGCAATAACCAAGTAATTTAATTATAATTTAATGTTTACGTTTTTTGGAGTTTACTCCTTAAGAATCGATTTTCATATAAGGCACCCGGTAAGAGAAAATTTGAGGAGTAAAATCTAGTGATCGAATGACCTCGTTACGTTTTTAGTGCGCAACCTATTCTGCTCACCTTTCACTTTCTGACGTGAGATAATACTTCACTGAACAGTTTTAATAAATGTAAATAAATATATATATATATTATTTTTAGTCAAATGAGCTTTTTATGCGCCTGTTTTGATAATCGTACTTAAGGAGTAAACTCCAGTCGTGCGTCGGAGCTGACACACACACATTTTTTTTTATTTATACTCAATTGTTGAGAGACTTTTCACAGTGACCAGATTGCAATAATAGCTTATGTTGCATTGGTTATAATTTCTAACGAAGTTCAGTATTCAATTACAAAGGATTGATTGGTGTTGGTCAATATTGGGCAAATTCCTGTTAATTGACCTACAGGCTTACACCATTCGGTCGATGTGTAGTGGCGTGTAGTCAGTATGTTGCAAAACCATCGCGGATTGTACTATTCAATTGATGTACACGGCTTTATGACAACATCCTGGTAATAAAGTACATTTCATAATATTTCATAATGTTCATTTGTACTTTTAAAATTGTATTATTTTTGTGGTTATTGGCGTACACTAAAATCCTAATAGTGGTAGGAACACACTATTGACAGTTTTTTGCCTACAGCCGCGGGCCGGTCCATTCGGGGAAGTACTACACTCTCGCAGAAGATCAACGTCTGAGTAATGGCAATGTGCTATTGCGCACAAGTGAGTTTGGGGTTTATATTGGTAGGCAGCAGCCTAGCTATACCCTTGGTATTACCAAGGTCTATAGCCGACAGTAACACTTACTATCAGGTGCGCTGCAAGTTCGTTTGCCACCATAAGCAATAAAAATAAGCATAAGCAATAATTTTTTTTGGTAAAAAAGAATGTCTTTGGTATAGGAATATTTTTACAGATATAGTCGATTAGTAAAAAAATTCTTCAATAACTACAAATGTAATTCGAAATGTTTAACTTATATTAGTTAACATTAATAGGCTACTACATTGGAACTAAACATTTGTGTAAAATGTTCCATATATAATTTCTTTGAATTTTCCAAGCCCATCAAAAAATTTACATAAGTATTTTTTTAAAGACAACCACTATACTACTTATATAGCAAAGGACTTTACAAACATAGAATTAATGGGCATAAATGCAGGCTTAGAGCAATCATGTGGACCGTACAAAACTCTACACAGAAATTTATACAGAAATCTATGATATCCGGTCTCGAAGTCAATGCTTAAACCATTACGCAACCTGTGCAACTGAGTGACAATTATCTAGTATATTACTAACTTATAACAACCTACTCAATTATGAAGTGGCCTCTTAATATACAGGAATTAAAATATTATATTCATTATATCCGAAAGTATACTGGAATTTTACTTAGTACAGCATATATTGAACGGCTGGTTAAGAAGATATACCAAGCGAAAGTGGAAGGATGTAGGTACCGGGGGAGACCGAGACTAACCTACCTAGACCAGATTGGTCACGTACTGAAGGAAGGTGGAGTTAAGAGCCTCCGAAACCGGCGAGCGTGTATGAAGAGAATTGTGAATGTTGAGGAAGCGAGTGAAGTAGTAGTGAGTCTCTCTGCCTACCCTGCGAGGGATATGGCGTGATGATATGTATGTATGTATATTGAAATGGCAATCATCAAGCGGATTAGTTGAGGTGAATATATAATTGAAATGAACAAAGTACAGAGCAGTATCAGAGTGTCATATGGGGTCAGTTTTGTCATCAGATCGGGTTTTACGAGATATAGTCAAACCATAGTACTTAAGAAAATAAAAGCGTATCTTTTAAAATACAATAAAATCATCTACAATATAGCTTTTGGACTATTTGCGGCAACTTGAAAGCGTCATGTGCTTGGTGGTCCTGAACTATATTCAATATCTTAGTATTTTAACGTGTCTTATTAAACAATTTTCATCTCATTTTATGTAATGTGATGCAGAAGAAGTGCTGGAGAGTAGTGAATATGATATAAATTTATTTTAGAAATTCAAATTACTGAAATTTTTAGCATTTAATATGCTTAATTATTTATAAATACCCGATACGAAACGAAAAATGATGTCACAAGCGGGGGTCGAACCCGCACCTATTGGGAATCCGGCCCAACCGTGCTGCCACTTACACCATCGTGAACTATTTTAGGACATACAAATTTCGAATCATATGATTCGAAATTTGCATGTCCTAAAATACATTCATAAATCATCATCATTCTAAATACATACATCATATGTATTTTAGGACATGCAAATTTCGAATCATATGATTCGAAATTTGCATGTCCTAAAATACATATGATTCGAAATTCGCATGTCCTAAAATAGTTCACGATGGTGTAAGTGGCAGCACGGTTGGGCCGGATTCCCAATAGGTGCGGGTTCGAACCCGGCTTGTGACATCATTTTTCGTTTCGTATCGGGTATTTATTTTAGAAATGTTTTAATTTTCCACCTTAATTCCCAGAAGATGCCATTAAAAATGTGGCCATAACCAAGATGGATGGATGAATGAAAGCGACAATTTAACTTACTAATGAAATATGACTAATTTGAAGAAACTATAAAGATGTGATGAATCTGATATATTATGAAGAATTGTTACTTGGCGCTAGTAATTGACTCGTATACTAATACGAGTCAAAAGGTGATTGCCAACGCAAAAAAGAAAGTAAGTTAGGTAAAAAAAAAATGCGTGAAATCTACTAGAACTAACGTCTATCGGAACTATTCGGTTAGTCTTCAGATAAAAACATACATACATACATATCATCACGCCATATCCCTTGCAGGGTAGGCAGATAGAACAGAGTGCCAGGGAACTCTATCTCTGCATACTTCACTCGCTTCCTCAACATTCATAATTCTCTTCATACACGCTCGCCGGTTTCGGAGACTCTTGACTCCACCTTCCTTCAGTACATGACCGATCTGGTCTAGGTAGGTTAGTCTCGGTCTCCCTCGGTACTTACATCCTTCCACTTTCGCATTGTATATCTTCTTAACCAGACGTTCGTTCGGCATTCTTTCCACATGTCCGAACCAGATAAAAACCCTATAAATAAACCAAGTAAATTACTTATTGAGTGTGATCCAGAAACATGAAACAAGTCTGAGATTGAGAAATAGTAAACTAAACGATTGCCACATAAGGTAACATTCTAAACCTTAATCTTTTCATATTCTATGAATACGGCACATATATGGTACATATATAAATAAGAAACAAATAAAAACAAATATTAGAAAACTAGCTTCTGCCCGCAACTTCGCCCGCGTAAAAGGTTACTTTCCTAAACTTTTTCATCCCCTATTTCTATTTTATCCCTTAAGGGTAATTTTTTTACAAACGTTTAATGTCATATTTATTTATATCTAATCAATAGCCTAAAAATAAGTTCCAAGCTTTAAAAATGACGATAGTTCCTTACAACTTTTCATCCCCCTTTACAACCCTTTTTGCATTAAAAAGTAGTCTATGTCCTTTATCAGGCTCTAGATTATCTGTGTACCAAATTTCATTTAGATCGGTTCAGTAGTTTTGGCGTGAAAGAGCGACAAACAAACAGACAGACAGAGTTACTTTCGCATTTATAATATTAGTAAGGATTAAACAACATTCCATATTGCGATACAGTGAAATACTACTTATATATATCCCTTCCAAGGGCAAATAACATCACCGTAAGAGAAATCCAAACAGAATTTTACATCAACACTTATGGCCAGTTAGTACCTATATTGAGCCAATCTTCTTCACCATATAGAGATGATTGGTTGTTAGCACTGAGGCATATATATCTTAGAGCCTTGAACATGGTTGTCGTATAACTATTAAGGGATGTGAACAAAAAACATCATAGGAGAAAAAAACTTAAAATATAACTACATACTAGCGTGTTGTAGTAGACCAATTTACCTTATTTGGACGAGGAATATTCCCACCAATGCAGTGGGCCGTATATTAGCTAAGGAGAAGTATCATACAGAATATTATCAAGGAAAAATTAATGGTAAACTTGAACTATACTCTATTACTGCAGAAATGTACGTGAGAAGATTATGTCTACCATTGAATATTAATGGGCTAAATATGAAACTCTCTGCTGTGGGACTAGAATATAAGTCGCAAAATATAATACTGTTATACTTTTGTTTAACTCTTCCAGGTTAAATGCATAATTAAATGTTACTTGATACTCATTTATTATAAAATGATCTATATCTCATCTCGCAGGCGAATCGCTTTTGTAATTATTCAAAATAATATTAAATTATTCAAATTAAATTGTAATTGAATACTATCAACTGTTACACGATGCTCTCTATCAATAATATTGCGCATTATGTACGATATTTTCCTTGCTGCTATTCACTTACCGATAAGATCGTAATAATTAATAATTAATTTACGAAACGTGAATTTTTTAATTACGAAATTGGACTAAGTCCGGTCCAGTTTCGTAATTTAAAAACCCAGATTGTTGTCTGTAAAGTCGGTTTACGGACGTTAATTTTACGTGATAGCGTCATAAGAAAATATTGATGAAAATTGCATACTTTTATAAATTGAACAAAAAGCAGTGAATGAACCACATTAAATTTTCACTTCACCTTATAAACAGTTGGCAAAATGATAGTGCATCTCTATCGTTTGTTCCTCGCTCGCATGCTCAGCTCAGACGTCACACGTGCGTGTAACCAGCGTTCTTCGATTTACAAGACGTTATCGTGTCAAAAGAACAACAGAAAAAATTGTCATACATATTACACAACCAATGTTTTTAGGACATCATCTCGCATCAAAGAATTAAACTTGGTACCGCGGGTACCTAAATCATACTCAGTCATATTACAATTATAAATTACACAAAAAGCTGTTCTGCGTGGATATCGAACAGACACTCTCCATAGACATTAATTAGACTAATATGCTATATAGTTTACTCATTGCTGACTTGTATTTTTTTCTTTTCTTCTTATTTTACAATGAACCCAATTAAGCTTAATAAAGCTTACCATACGACACTAACTAGATAGTTAACATAGGGTTATTTTTCTCTTGCAGTAAAGGTTATCTACTACTACTACTACACACACTACTACTACTATCTACAGTAAAGGTTATTCCTTAAGCAACTTTTACGACAGTCGCATAAAGGGAAATGGTGGTGATACGTTGTTTTCTTTATGTATCACAGTAGGAAAAGAAATGAAAGTATATGCTGTATAGATAACGCTTTTCGTGTAACAGTAATTTGTTACATCCCACGATGATGAACATGGTGGAAGGATGTAGGTATCGGGGGAGACCGAGACTAACCTACTTAGACCAGATCGGTCATGTACTGAAGGAAGGTGGAGTCAAGAGTCTCCGAAACCGGCGAGCGTGTATGAAGTGAATTATGAATGTTGAGGAAGCGAGTGAAGTATGCAAGGATAGAGTTCTCTGGCACTCTGTTCTCACTGCCCACCCTGCAAGGGATATGGCGTGATGATATGTATGTACGTATGATGAACATATTTCCATTTATCAAGTAAACGTCGTCGTGTCAATCGCAATCATAATAATACTCGACCCAAAAATTTCGCAGCTACTATTTGCATGCATAATAAATATAACTAATGCAATTTTAATAGTGGTAGGACCACGCTGTTGAGTCTCTGTCTACAGCCGCAGGCCGGTCCGTCCGGGGTAGTACTACACTCTTGCAGAAGATCGACATCTCAGTAATGGCAATCTGCTATTGCGCTTCGTTCGGTGAGCGAGAGAGCCAGAAGTTGGAGTTTGTATTGGTAAGCAACGGCCTAGCTATACTCTTGGCATTGCAAAGATGTATGGCCAGCAGTGACACCTTACATCAGATGTGCTGCTTGCTCGTTTGCCACCAAAAGCAATAAAAAAATATATAAATACATTCTAAACTACGGTTACCAGCAAACTACACATCTCATAATATAGTTCATGCAGTCTCTAGTATTTTATTAATAAAATACATATATACATACATATCATCACGCCATATCCCTTGCAGGGTAGGCAGAGAGAACAGAGTGCCAGAGAACTCTATCTCTGCATACTTCACTCGCTTCCTCAACATTCATATATCTCTTCATACACGCTCGCCGGTTTCGAAGACTCTATTAATAAAATAATTTATAATAATAATGATTTATTACATACATACCTACATAGGATAATAGCATTGAAATTTGAAGTTCAAAATGTAAAATATTGACTGACAAAAATCTATTTTTATGGAGATCACAATAATAGTATTTCATAAAAATAACGAAAATATATGTACATATGGTATTAAATGATAGATTAAACATAAAAAATGTGATTATTTGGAATAAAACCATTTTACAGAGATCGAAGACCTCAAAAATAATAACGATGACTTGTGGGACGTGACGTGTGTGACACATAGACACTAGAAATTAGAAAGTGACACACCTTAGTCCTCCCGTGATTATGAACGCCAAAAAGTGTTTGATACGTCGTAATATTCAAAATACAATATAAACACGATAAAATCTATAAAATTAGTTTTATTTCTAATTTTTAATATTCGTGTAAACATCAAAACTAATAAACAAATTGAATTTGAACAATCCGTTGGGCTGGCTATCCGATACAGCTGGAGAGAGATCAGGTATCAAACTCAGATTATTAAGTAGCCTCATTAAATAGTGCATGCAATTGGATTCAATTACAGACATCAGACTTATTATATTTAGCAATGTTAGCACTAAATTCACGAAGTATTATAATGTGATAATAAAATGACTCGAAGAGATTTTAGAGAGATGGGGTTGAATGGATACTGAATAAGAAATTGATCGCACCTGAATTAGTAGATACCACAATCGTGTCGGTCTTAATTAGCTGTTAGGGACCTGTGTTTTCGCTACCTGGCTTAGTATTCTAACATAACCGATTAGAAAAACATTAGGTACTCAGCAAATTAGTTGTTTCCCAGACACTGCTAAAATTTATGAAACTTGTTTTTGACATCATAGATAATAAAGAGTAGAAAAGTATGATGATGATGAATGTTATTCAATAAATTTTGAGGAGAGGTGTTTCCAGGGTGGGTCTATGGGATTGCGCGCCGCCTCTTCCATCGTCCCGGACCGATTTGACGGGGCGTGACCACGTCCATAGCCCACCACAAAAAAAAAACAGAAAGGTTATGTCATAAAACATGGCTATAAAATTTAGTTATTATTGTTCTCTGAGTAAAATAACTTTCACATCTTACTTAAGTTATGAAAGATTTGCATGTTATAAGTATTTTGCGCAAGGAATGGCTTGATCTGGTACTACAACGGCCCCACGGCGCCGGCCGGCTCGTCCACTCCGTGCTAGTTACGTCACAAGCCGGCAAACTGTTTCTCAATACATTTCACGTCAAGGTTCGTCTCTAGTACTATTTTAATGAACAATTTTTCATTAAATGTTGTATTATAAACAGTTACGCAATAACCTTAACATACATATGAATTTTTAACTCTGAAATGTGAAAGCTATTCGATACGCTCTGGTTGCATATTCATAAATTCGTGACAGTAGATTATTTTTTTGCTAATTTATATTTATTCATTTAAAAGATGATAATTGTGACAAGGATATCATTAACGTGCTAATAATGACAAGGGCTTATCTATATATTTTTGACTATAAGCATTTTTTGTCTAAGCAGTCACCCATAAATAAGGCTGCGTATACCTAACGTGACCACCTATCCCATTAATGATTGGGTAGTTGCGTTTTCAGGCTTCTCTCCGTTCATCTTCTCCGTTGTACAAAGTCAAAACAAAAATGTCCTATTTGGATTACCTAGACCCTTATCAAGAAATTACTTTTTTTTAATTACTTAAAATGAAAATGAGATAAAATCCGTAAAATTAGTTTGATTTCAAAAAAATATTACCAACAAATCTTGTGATATTTTCTAGTTGTAGTATCATTCCCAGGTTTTAGGGGCAATACATCGATCTAGCAAGCTTAACTTTAACTTTCATCTATAGATGAAAGTTAAAGTTATTATCTATAGAAAATATAATTTTATCAGTGTTTTCACCTAATGAAAAGTATAATTAGAATATGAAGGTAAATTTGACCATTTTCATCAAGAATAAAAATTGTTCAATTGAGAAATCGAACGATCTAGGGTAAAAGTGGGAGCGACGCCATATGAGGAGAGATGCCATACCTCCGCTAATTCAGTCTGGGAAAGAGATAGATGCATATTTCTTGCTATGCTCAACAGCTTTTGAACGCCACTGCTTAGGCTTATCAGCGTCTGCGCGGCCGCACTTAATTGTGCACGTGCATTGAGGAATGAATGTTTTGTTGCAGATTTTTTTTGCTACAAATTACGTATTTATATGGTTTCAGTGAACATAGTTCCTAAAAACAAAGAGTCAGCCAAGTAAGTGTTGGTTTAATGTTTTGTTTAGATTGTTACCAATATTTTGTTAAGAGTTTGTTTTTTTTTTGTTAATAGTTTGAGCTGTGTGGCATCTCTCCCACATTCTGAGTAGAGATGCCATCCTTTACTTGAGCTGTTTTTAGTATATAATGATGTCATAATTATATGCTTGCCTAGTCACACAACACAAGCTCTGCAACCTCTTGATCGCAGCTTCTTTAAACCACTAAAGACTTATTATAATAAGGAAGCTAATGCTTGGATGTTAAGAAACAAAGGCAGAACAATCACAAGATTACAAGTTGGATCTAATAGTAGTTAGATCTAGTTTTTAATAGGACAAGCTTGGGGGAAAGCCGCAACTGTAGGAAACGCCACATCAGGCTTCAAGGCTTGTGGAATATTTCCACTGAATCCAAATATTATACCTGACCATTTTTTTGCCATATGCGATATGGTAGAAACCACCTCAACTGTTCCGTCTTCTAAAGTTCAAGATTCAACAACTTTCAGAGAAACTGACCGTTCCTCTGAAGATCCAACCCCATCAATACCACCAACTAACAAATAAACTCCTACAAAGATTCTAGAGATAACAATCCCAGTACCAAAATAATCACGATTGACTGTGAAGAGAAAACAATTTGCCTGTGTGTTAACATCTCCAGATAATATCTACAAGAAAACAGCTAATACTAAATTAATAAAAGGAGAAGCTAAAAAGCGCAAGCTGGCTGGTGCATCAGCATCATCATCCTTGCAACAAAATGCATCCAACCCAATTGAAAACGACAATAATGTGTGCTCTGAGTGCTGGTAAAATTATTTCCTAACGAAAAATAGGTTGACTGGATTAAATGTTTTTCTTGTCAAAAATGGCTTCATGAGTCATGCACAATGTACTCTCCGCATTGTAATAGTTGTAGAAGAGAAATACTGCGTCAAAAAAATCAGAAAAAATTGTAACTCATGTACAAGGACTCCAATGGCTCTCTCCCACACCATGTGGCATCACACCCACACTGTGTGGGAGAGATGGCCAATTTCTAACTTTCATTTTTTATTAATTATTATTTTTAATTATAGTCCAAACCAAAAAGTATTGCTATGATAATAAGCGCCATATATTTGCTAGAGAATTAAAAGTAAACAACTCCACTATACGTTTTATTTTATATTTTATAACCTTTCTTTCAAAAAGTATGGCGTCTCTCCCACTTTGACCCTTATCCCAACAGCTCCAATTGCATCCTTGAAATTTCTCTGTTCAATTTTTTCCTTTTTTTTTTAATTTTATAATATTTTTCATTATTCTATCAATTATTTTTTAATAATTAAATATAATTTTCAAAAAAAAAAACAAAATTAATAAAAACTTCACAACAAGACAACCATCAAACAAGCTCGGTCATTCAGATATTACTGTATCATTCTAGCCAGACGACGTGGCCTAGAAAATATTACTATAAAAAATAAATTGCATTTGTAGTATTGATTAATCTAGATTTTACGCGTGTCGGTCAAATTCGTGCTCGTATTTTATTGATTGCTCGTAAACTAAACCGGTTTGATTACAACATGAATATTTACGTACAGCAAAATGTTTGCGTTTAATCAATGTAATAAGTACATAATTGCACAGAAGTACCGTTGGTTAACAATATACTAAATGCTTGCTAATAATTCATATTATTGTTTAGTTAAAAAGAAATATAATTTGGAATTAATTTCTTTTAGATTATCGGTCGGCGCACTCCTCGCACCACTCCGTCCGGGGCGACAGAGGGACGTAAGCACGCACACCCGTAACCCACTCATGACACCTCGCCTTTGTCATTGGACCGACCACCGGAGCAGTATGAACTTGAAGTCAGTGGCCGGCCCGACGGAATACCCCCTGAGAGTTCGTTCTCCTTGACCGATAAAATACTTATTCTGTCAATACACGGAAACTGAAATAATATTTCGCTATCATAAAATACTCTTTGGGACCATAGGAGGGTAGCTTGGAGTATACCATATTCAGCCGTATTACCATTCGGCGTCCATTGAGTGAGCATGAGAACCCAATTCCTCGTTAGTCATGATGATAAATGTTCTGATAATTAACGATGAATGCAGATGCATGTTCTAGAACTTTATTTTAAAATATTCTGAAATACAACTAAAGATTATAATGTTCCAACTTTTGATCTATGATTCCCTCTTTTAATCTCTTCACTGATAGTACTCCCGTCATCATTAGGTTATTTTATTATATGTATAGTACTTACATAAAATTCAGAAAATTAAAAAAAATGTATTAAATATAGGTCTTTAAAAGCAGGTAAAAGAGCTTATCTCGGCTGACCTAAACATCCATGACACTTTTTAATGAGAGACCCCATTTGAAATATCTGATTAACCCTCATTAAAACGTTATTATTTGTTTTTATATATGTTAGATGGTAGTCGCCATAAAAAAAATATATATATATATATATATATATATATATATATATATATATATACATATATATATATATATATATATATATATATATATATATATATATATATATATATATATATATATATATATATATATATATTGCGAACAGCCAATTCCAATAAAATTAGATCCTTACTAATATTATAAATGCGAAAGTATTCTCTGTCTGTCGCTCTTTCACACCAAAACTATTGAACCGATCTATATGAAATTTGGTACACAAATAGTCTAGAGCCTGATAAAGGACATAGGCTAGTTTTTAATGCAAAAAAAGGGTTGTAAAGGGGGATGAAAAGATGTAAGGAATTATCGTCATTTTTAAAGCCAGAAGCTTGAAACTTATTTTTAGGCTATTGATTAGATATAAATAAATATGACATTAACATGTTGTAAAAATTTAGGGTAGTGGTATTCAATTGTTTCGATTTTTTTTTTAATAATTATCGCACTTATGTTCTTAATCAGATTGCCTGTCGCAACTCTCTAGGCACTTTTACAATCACGAAATTATAATCAAAATCTTTAAAAATAAAACAATAATACTTAAATTATTTACATCAATATTATCAAGGCTTTTAAGCTATCTATATATATTGTTAAGTATAATAATAATAATATATTCATAGGAAATCCCTTATCTTAATAGCCTTAGTTCAATCAATGTTCATAATATACGAGGTTGGCGCAATATATCGTGTTTCTATAAGCACAAGTGAAAGCGAAACATATTAAGAGTTTAGTTGTTTTAGGAATCATATTAATATTTGTTCTACAACTCAAAATAAACTGGTTTAATCTATGGATATATATAATAAAATTGTGACAGGCCGATCTTTGTGTACAAATGTATTATAGAAATTGAAGAAAACCTAATAAATAAGTGGTCCATGCAAGCCAAGCAGCGGACGTAATAGATAGTATAGACGAATAAATAGTATTTCCAAGCGAAGATAATTCTACAATATTATTTACTCTTTGTAATTTATCTAGATTTGTTTTTTTAATGACGCGGTTTCACCAAAATAGTCAAATAGTATTCGTAGACGAATTAATCATCACATCATCATCACAGCCCATAAATGTCCCACTGTTGGGCTCGGGCCTCCTCCGTAATGGGAGCGAAATTAACCTACTATACCGCGCTGGTCAGACGTGTTGGTATAGGGTTTTGTTTCGAGTTTTCTTTCTCTCGCATAGATGTTATATGCGTTTTATATCGCTTAGTCATCTCGTACGATCACCCACGGGTAAGATATGAGGTGGTGAATATTATTCTTACTTCGTCACCACACGGAAATAGGATAAAAGAGGAATTAATAGTTACTTTTGAAAAATAATTATATTACGATGAGGACTGAAATTACGTCCTAGGAACGCTTCAAAATATTTTTCTTAAATAAAGAATGGTATTAAAAAGAAAGCTGCAAAAAAAAAATAAACATCAGTCCATAGTCCATAGTGCATCAGTCCATAGTCCTAAAACCAGCCATATTGTAAAATGTTAATCGTAGTATGAAAACGTGATCAATGATGATTAATGATTATGTATTAATGTAAATACATAATCTTAAATGCAATAAATATAAATATTACATAATTTAATTAACTTCTTTAATATTTTTGTAATTAAAAGTGATAAATTTAAAGTATTTTAATATATATTATTATATTAAAAGACGTATTAATAAATTATACCGTCATAAGTATTGAATAACATAAGAAAAAGTCGTTGCAACATTTTATACGAATAGACGAATAAAAAATTTAAAAAAATAAAACATACATTTAATAAACGTTATCATTAATATTAAGTAACAAATTTTATGCTTCTTAGAATTACGTGGAACAACTTGAAGACAACGCACAAAGATATTTACGAAACATTCAGTCAACAAAGCGGGTCTAACGTGCGATAGAACCAACTGTTCATACCACTTTAGTACTCGTATTAGCTGACTATATGAAATCTTCCTTTACCTCTTTGTACTAAAATTCGGCAAGCATTCTGTATAATTCATATACTTAGTACATTTTCTTTGATCACTAAGTAGCCGCTTACTCGCTGTTCAAATATTTAATCTACATTTTAAACGCCATTTTATCAAACTCAATCTATCTATTTTTAAAATCTTTTCTTTTTGAAGTAAAATTTTATCTTCTTCAGCCTTTATATCTAAAATTCCATTAATGTGTACGGGCCTCTACAATGTGAGGAAAATTATTATACCACGTTGATTAAACACGATTTTTGTTTTATGTTTCGTGATTTTCTTCTTTTACAGTGAGTATCCTCCTTATAAATTGAATGAATGTATTGTATCCTTCCTCTGTCATCTGACGTACAGTTGAATTCATCATTCTCCTACTCTTCTCCCAATTACTTGGGGTCGATACGATATGTACTCTTCTTTCATAGTACATATTGTAAAAGTTATTGGCAATAGTTTTATGACCGGCCGCCTGCCAGACGTCAACCCTCCTTGGGAATATAATTGTTGACCAAACGGCATCAGATGGAGTTGGCCCAGGTCGTTATAAGGCTCTTAGTCGTCTTTTACGACATCCACGAGCAAAGTAAGGGTTGGTAGTAGTCGTAGCCGCTACCACACAGCGACGTACTGTTGAATTAACGGATAATAAATGTTGCCTTAACCAAATTATACAAAAAATAATACATTTAATAACGATTTATTTTAAAAAAAAATATTTTGGATCGAGTAACGAATGTCCTTGTCGAGTTCTACACTCGATTCGATTCCCATACAAAAGATCTTTCAGTGATTCACAATAAAAGTTTATTTAGGATGGATTATAAGTTTTCAATGTTTGACTCCATGGTACAAGGATTTGTTCCTTCAAAGTACTCAAAAATAAGTCCCGCAGTGTTACGAATTAATCAAAGTAAAATTTGTTATTCTAAAGAAATTAAGATTAAGATAGTAATAATTAAAAAAGTCAAAAAGTATGAAATATCCAATTCTTTAAATGGCTTTATCGATTAATCCATTTTCTCCCATTCTTTACAGGGTTACATGAAATGCCATCAATCCATTCTCTCCAATTCTTTATGGGGTTAGATGTAACTATCCAATATTTCGTGTAATAAAATTATGATTCAGAATTACGGCGCATACCATCACAATCTCGAGCAGGTACATAGGTATGCACAAACTAGGTCGACAATTATAATTTCATTCACAACTCCATGGGTAGGTAAACTAGTTCTAGTATTATGTAACTTCAGCAGGTTCGAAGGAAACCGCTTTAGAAACTCATGCTCAATAGTTTGCCACAATTACTACAGTTATATGTATAAATGAAATATGATCTGAGGTGATTTCAAATACAAAACAAATACTCTATTAGTTATAGATGTCCACAGTTGGACATAGCCTTTCTTTAAAAGAGCGAAATAATGCCACAATCGACAAATTTGGCAGACGGATTGCCAATCGCAATTAATATTATAAGTTTTGCATGGGAAGTGTTGCTGTTTATTTGGAGGTAAGTAGTGGTAACGTAGTCATAATCCGTTACTCAAATGAAAACCAATAGTAGCAGAAATGTTTTGAAGTTTAAACCTGCAAACTATTAACTAGATATCGTTAATTCGAAATATCGTAATATCAAATTAAAGAAAACAAGTAAAAATACTAGTTAAATATATGTAAAGAATTACTAGTTAAATATATGTAAAGAAATACTAGTTGAATATATGTAAAGAAATACTAGTTAAATATATGTAAAGAAATACTAGTTAAATATATGTAAAGAAATACTAGTTAAATATATGTAAAAAATACTAGTTAAATATATGTTAAGAAAAGCTAGTAAAATATATGTAAAGAAGTACTAGTTAAATATATTTAAAGAAATACTAGTTAAATATATGTAAAGAAATACTAGTTAAATATATGTAAAGAAATACTAGTTAAATATATGTAAATCGATAATTATTAATTATCACTTTCTTCATAGCTGCAAAAACGTTCGCATTCACTGATTTTCTTCTCAAAATATTTATTATAAAATTCATAATTATCATTAGGTTAAACCTCAAAGACTTTGTCTAAACTAGTTAAAACAACAACCTTACTTCATCATCTTAGCTCATTCACGTCCCACTGCTGAGCTCGAGCCTCCTCCATAATGGGAGGGCAATGACCTACTATACCACGATGATCAGACGTGTTGGTATAGGGTTTTGTTTCGAGTTTTCCTTCTCTCACATAGATGTTATATGCGTTTTATTCCCTTAGTCGTCTCGTACGATCACCCACAGTTAAGATAGAGGATGGTGAATTGTATTCTTACTCCGTCACCACACGGAAACAACCTTACTTATGCCTTTTTATTAAATCTAGAAATTGATGTTAAATTCGCATTTAGCACCCTCGCAAAATTTTGAACAGTATATTATTTATTGGGTCTTATAAAATTTACGTCGAAGATTCAAAATCATAAATATGCCAAATTGATTCTTGATTAAGAATTTGAGGGAAAAAGCTCTCAAATATGTATAAAAGCATATGTAACCGTCGTTATTAATTCTCATGAAGTCTTTATAGGACGTAAATTACAATATCTTGCCATCTTAGAATTTATCTTCTAACATCGATATCGTTTTAAGCTGCAAATATCAAATGACAATCGCTTTTTGTAAAGTTATATTCTGCTGAAACTGGTAAGATTAGAAAACGTGATTGTAATACAGTTGGTCATAGTAAACTAGACTATGTTTAACCATACATTCAGAATAAAGATTATATATATACATATATATATATATAGTAATAAACGAAAAATCATTCTTTATTTAATTCGCTTTTACTTTAAAGCGGGTTACACAATAACCTTACGGCGTAGATCCGTTAATTTCATATTATAAGGAATGAAATTATTGCCACAATTACCGTGAGCTTTTGCATTTGAATCCTATGTGAGTGTTATTAAACTATTCCATAGGAAATTCTTAGTAGTATAGCTATTGGAGCTGTAGTCAATAGGATACTTTTCACTGTTAAAAAATTTTGTAAAATTACAATTGTTTTACAAAACAAATAAGAGCACAATTCCAAATCAACGTATACTAATACAAAACATAATACAATTCGAGTAAAATTACAAGACATGTGAAGGAACGAAAGAAACTTACTATAGTGAGTTGTAATTTTAGAATCTTTTTGTAATAACCTTACACGTATTGTATAGTAAATTTACAAAACGGACTTATAGTATAACTTTCTTGTTGTGCGTAAAAACTTCCAACGTTTTTTGTAAAAAAATTGCAGAAATTTTTAACAGTGTTGATATAAACACATATCTGCTTTCTAATCTAGAGATATTGACCCTGAGTAAATAAATATATTATGATACATAAGTATGGGCTAGGAGTAAAAACAAATATTTATTATATAAACTCTAAGATTACACAATATAATACGAAATGCAATCTTGGCTCAGGACAATCAGTAAAGGAATTTAAAGGTAGGACAGAACAAATAACTTTCTCGCTCAGTGGGGTGAGAAAGGTTATTTACAAATCTAGTTTGTGCGCCACACCGTAGCAGCCGAGACTGTAAAGCAATTATGAACCGCCTTTTGTTTAGCAAAAAAAAACCACTATTTTGTTCAGTTTTGTCCTCTTTACGAATCTATCTTAGAAAAACAATACTCGAAAAAGATTCGTAGAAAATTAATACATCTATTCTCGGATTGTGTCACAGAATTCAGTTTTTAAGCCGAAAGAATGTGTTGGACACTTAGCACTAACAGTAAAAATTTTAATGAAAATATTTTATATGTTTTAATGAAAATGAAATTATTATTATTTGTATAATCCACAAATAGTTTTTCTAAGGCTGCGTGTAATTTGTGAGGGGTATTTGTGTTTATAATTTTTTTTACGATACATTCTTTTGGGCAAGATGTGCGCACCGAGTTGACCACGAACATCAAGGATTCGGTACCAATAATCGGCCCAATGGCGATAGTGAGGGAATACGGTGGGTTATGGAGCCACGTGCC
The DNA here is from genome assembly GCA_905163515.2 of Lymantria monacha. NCBI lineage: Eukaryota > Metazoa > Arthropoda > Insecta > Lepidoptera > Erebidae > Lymantria > Lymantria monacha. The sequence goes on from LR991082.1 coordinate 26,102,337, forward strand.
GCCCTGCCGTCGCCCCGGATGGAATGGACGGCATGTGACTACAATGTAGCCTGCCACAAACAAAAAAGGCAAGTTGCCTTAAAAAAAATACCAGTTATTTGAATTGATTACAACTATGTAATTTCGAATATCTACGCTTTAAACTGTAAATTAATATTTTAATGTTGTGAAAAACATTCTCTTAGCTGTTGAACTGTAAACAATTTTATTAATACAATATATATCTGTATTAAGACACAAACAGATAAATATAATTATATTTATAAAATACATATAGAAGAAATAATTATTTCTTTTATACGTATTTTTGGATTGAACACTACTAAAAGTCTATATGGAATTTGATGTAAATTGCGTGTAAATTTAAGTAGATCAATAGGGTGTAATTTAATAGGGTGATTTGGATTCAATTGCATAAAACAATTGGACCCAATAGATATCCATATAGATAACAATGTATCGGGCCCAATTGTTTTTCGAAATCGCTACGATCAAATTTTATGTTTATTTTGTTATACAGTTAAGTAGGTAACGTCCGTTGGGTCAGCTAGTTTAATATATATATTTTTTTATTTTTATTATCTTATAGAAGTAGTCTAGAGTTTTTTAAATAAAAATACCTACTTAAACTAATTATTTTTTTTATTATTCATTAACATATTTAACGCCAAAATTGGTATAGATACCTAATTGCCGCATGTGTTATGATATTACCTAATACAAATCTCACAAAAATATATTTTTTTTTAAGTAATTACAATGACTGTATTTTTAGCGCTATAACAAAGATGACTTTTTTTTTTTTTTTCATGTGGTTGCAAACGAGCAAGCAGCATACCTGAAGGTAATTGTTACTATCGCCCATGGACCTTTGCAATACCAAGGGTATAGCTAGGTCGCTGCCTACCAATACAAACCCCAAACCCACTCAGTTGAGCTTCCGGCTCTCTCGCTCACCGGACGAAGCGCAATAACACGTTGCCATTACTGACAGACCGGCCCGCGGCTGTAGACAGAAAACTGTCAACAGCTTGGTCCTACCATCCTGCCAACACTATTGTAGTATATTCCCTTTTTAGTCAAATTACTCTTGGATTTCAATAAGGCAATGTACTTAAAATTAAGAGCTAATCAATGCTAATTGTCTAAGGTAATATAGACATTTGTCACATAACAACTTGTATTAATAATTAGGTCAAGCATCCAATGAGAAAACAATTATAATATATGTCCTAAAATATCTTACATAACTATACGTATTTATATAACTGCTATTTGAACATAAGTAAATGTGTGTAAATTAAAAAAGTAAACCTTTTAAATGAAGTATTCTTTTGTCCAAATAATTGTGGGATAAAGGTGAGTAGGCCAAGAACCGGTTACGGGTGGAAGGGTTACGAGAAAGGTCAACAGCATATAAATTGTATATAGTGCGCAAATAAGTTTCTTTTCAGTTTGTTAGTCGTATTATATATTCAAAAGTTTTTCTACTTATAATACTCAAGGTGAATTGAACAACTATGTAGTACATTACTGCATCGGCCAGCAAAAGAGGTATTGATGGATGAACGTGTAAAACGTATAGTAAATATGTATGTAAGTCCATCAATTCCTAGTTGTGGCCAAGGCTTGTATAGTGCTTGCTCTCAAACAATGCGCGGATATTAAAACTAAATAGTACTAAGTAGAACTGTATACATGACGAACAACGAACAACATTTTTCACGTGCTAAAAGGTTCATTTGTTTTTTTTTTATTATTAAACAGGTTTCTTTTTTAATCCAGTTCGAAATTTAAATAAAACTCTAATAAGTTGCCTATATAGTTACAATATTTTGAAGTAACAAATCTTTCCATTTTTAAAATACACGTCAGATATGAATTTACATATATATTTATTTGGCCGCTAAAACACGACAGATATGGATTTTCATACATTTTTGCCAGCCTCTGCTCGCAGGTATTTGGTCAGTACAGCAATATCGATTTATCTCGAAGAATAGTTAGTTAAAATAATGCTCTAATTTCCAAGCATGTTTGAGAAAAAGTAATTTTATATGCTCGGATTAATATTCTTTAACATAAAGATATAATGGTATTAAAACAAAATACCTATGAAATATTTCAATGCTATGTTTTACGGAATGAGTCCATGTACGTTAATCATATACAGCTTCACTCTGATTAAAAGAGTTCTGGCGGGAATATGGAAATGCCATGTCGCGCTCTGGCATTATCTTCTTTTCTTTAGTATTTTCAAGTGTTATATTAAATAATTTAGTTGTTAATTTATGAAATCTGATACAGTTAAGTACTGAAGTGTGGTGAATATTATATAATAGTGGTTTATATATATTTCCATGTTCTGCCAATATTGCCAAAGAAATTATTAATTTGGTTATCAGTGCTCAATTAACGGTAAACGACTTAACCCACTGACGGACAGAGATATTAATACACAATATGAAGAAATGTTAAATAATATTTGAAGAGAATTAAATAAGACTTGACTGTATGGGCTTTGTTACCATTGCCTGTCGGAACGGACGATAAAAAGTAAAACAAAAATTCTCTACTCAACGCATACAGAATTACCTGATAGAAAAACCCAATATAGATTTGCCCAATCCGGGAATTAATACAACAATTTTACAGTTATCAGTTGCATACTGTTGCTATTATACAATAATAGTATAGACATAGATAGATATATGACATAACGGATTAGCTGTCTAATAAACAAACATACATTATATCACCGGTTTGATATGTAAATTACCCGTTTTGATACGTGCTACGAGTATTTGACTTGACTATACATCTATACAAATAAATTTGATACATATGTCTAGCCAAATAATGAATATTAATCGATTCTATGATATCTAAATATAAGGTTATTTACACTTTATTCCTCCGCCCTCCCCCATGATGCCCATGGATGTACTACTGGAAAATACTACAAAAGGCTATGCTACATGTATATAAAATATTGCAAGCAAGCAAAACTCTAAATAAAACCCTATACCAACACGTCTGATCAGCGTGGTATAACAGGTCAATATCAGTTCGAGTTCAGCAGTGGCCCTCATATAAGTTGAGATTTTTTTTTATTGCTTTTGGTGGCAAACGAGCAAGCAGCACACCTAATGGTAAATGTTACTGCCAGCCATGGACCTATAATTTACAATTTAGCAAAAGTAAGACGTACTTTTATATGTTTTTAAGCCATGCTTTATATCTGTCTCTATGTGGTGACTGATAAGGATATAGAATGACAGCTCTCTCCTTTTTTTTTTTTTTGGTGGCCTATGGATGTGTCTCACCCCGCCCAATCGGTCCGGGGTGACGGAAAGGCGGCTCGTGACCCCATAGACCCACCGTAAAATTCCTCTCTCTTCGCCGTGCGAGCGGACCACCGGTACTCGATTTTTAACTTCGGTGGCTGATAGCTCTCTCCTAGGAAACAATATATAATCCGTGCGATCGCAAATCCAACCACCAAATGTGGTGATTGTGGCACTATCCCCTTATTCGTAGTGGAAGGCTGAATGATGTACTCCCTTATTCGTAGTGATGATAATGATGATGTACCAATGTTTCCTTATACGAACTTATCTCTGAAATAATTAAAACGTTTTTAAGATATCTTTCACACAATGGTAGAATATTGAAAAACTAAATATTATTATAATTTTAAATTACCCATACAAAACTACTCAACTTTAAACTGAAATTCATGGAAGTTTCGAACTAAAAGTACTATTTAATTAATTTTCAACTATACGCGAAGGAAGTTCTATACAAACTGGGATTGTCGATTCAAAACTGTTGAAACTGATAATATACGATAAAATACTTGAATTATATCTATTAAGTAAAACGTACACAATTTTAGCAGGTTTTTTATTTCAAAGACAAACCCGTTCTTACTCTTCTTCTTTAGCCCATACACTTTTTAGTGTTAGACACTGTTCTTGTTCAGTGGGTGAAACATTAGCCATATTGACTAGATCATGATGGTCCCTTAGGCTATACCCTGCATGGGTGACTGGACCGGGGATTAGTCCGGTCGCCCGGAGTGAGGACGATGCCCCGACGGCGAAAGCTGCCTTGTGTCGAGGGGATACCCACGAGGGTAAACTGCCGGGCGGGCCACCGAAGACAAAGACCGGGTTCCAGCGGCCCGCTCGCTCAGCGTAGAGAGGTACGTGTAGGGCGGGTCTATGGGGTCGCGCGCCGCTTCCTCTGTCGCCTCGGACGGATCAGCGGGGCGTAACGAGTCCATAGCACGCCGATAAAAAAAAAGCTATACTCTGTATGTCACCGACGGCAAAAACCATTCACTGTATAAACTTCTTACTGTTAACCACAATTCTCGTTCAGTGAGAGGAATATTAACCATTTTGAACATGATGGTCAGAAGGTTAATATAGGCTTATTACAAGATTTCATTCTTTGGTAGAAATAAAAGCAGCTTTGTTTTACAAACGGATTATGATTACCACATATATTTTTTTTTTTTATTTATATGGCGTAAAATATGTAAAACCACGCTCATCACAATTAGTAAGATGTTTGGAATGGATTGCAGTAGGTATGGGTTCAAATACCACATGTAGCAATCATTTTATGCTTGTAAAATAATCTAGCATGTCAAAAGCTAAATATACTAAGAGTAATTTAAAAACAGCTTCTTTGTATACGTGCGAGTGTTCAATATAAATATCTAATCAATGCAATTAATAGATACAGATAAATTACACCCAAACTCAGTATCTCGCTCAACTATTTGCAAATAATACAAAAAATTGTTCTGAGTAGGAATAGAAGTCGTAACACTCGATACTGTTAAGTCGACACTTAGGCCGCTACGCCATCTCTATATACGTGTCATACTTATTTGATGTAGATTCTAAAACCCCCTAATATTTATTATAAATAATAATTAAAATTGCGTTATCTATTATATAATTACGTAGCTAATAAATTGCAGTGAAAGTTTTAACCAAACGTTATTTCAACGAGGTAAATATGAATGAAACAGGCTCAAAGGACTGCAAATATTTAACTTAATTATTGAACGGTTATGTAAAGGCCCAGTTCCGGTGTGACCCCAGTAATAATTGATCTTACATGAAGCGAGGACATCACAACTATAATATTTACATATATGGTTAGATTTTAATAAAGCTTACTGCACAAAGATAGCATTTTAATCGCCATGTCTCGCATCTTTTATATATTATTTCTTAAGGGTACTTTTTTTTCAGGTATAAATAGTAGTGGTAGGACCACGGAGCAAATACAAAGCATAACAGGTTTGTATTTGCTCCGTGGGTAGGACAACACTGTTGACAGTTTCTATCTACAACCGTGGGATATTAATTGACCAATAATTTGTTTAGAAAAGCTTTCAAACTTTTTTTAGAAAAGTTTTTACTTTTAATTTAATCATTTTCATCATCATCATCACAGCCCATATATGTCCCACTGCTGGGCTCGGTCATCCTCCGTAATGGGAGGGAAATTAACCTACTATACCGCGTTGGTCAGACGTGTTGGTATAGGGTTTTGTTTCGAGTTTTCCTTCTCTTGCATAGATGTTATATGTATTTTGTATCCCTTAGTTGTCTGTTACGATTACCCACGGATAAGATAGGGGGTGGTGAATTGTATTCTTACTCCGTCACCACACGGATAATTAATCATTTTAGTAACGTAAATTAGAGATTTTATGATGGGTATATATTTATATTCTGCTGTATTATATTAAGTTAGATACTTTATTATGTGGTAGCAAAGAATACTCCCAATTCTTACATTGGTCGTGGGTGTCGTAAAAAAAAAGGACGAAGAGCGTAGATCTGGGCAAAGGTATCTGATGCCATCTGGTCAAACATTACATTTCTAAGGAGAACTGACTTTCTGGTGGTAGCCGAACGTAAGACTCAATATGTACTTTACATATGCGTCGACCTTCAGCAATTGGGATAAGATCAGAATGATGATGATGATAACTTTTTTAAGTGTTACCTGCTATTAGACCGCAGCATAAAAAGATTCTCGAGATGTCAACATGGTATTGAACATCATACGTTTTTCTTCAGATAAATTAAGCCTGACTGATGGTTTTTCGAAAACTACATTTCATATAACATTTATCATGAGATGAATTACGTCTGCACGATTCATATCTATCTTTGCACAAAATAAAAATAGCTTGCTAAACTCAAAACCTCAGTATATTAATTTAAAAAAAATTAAGGTTGATTATAACTTAGCCTATATTTATTCTGAAGTCATAACAAAGATCTAAGATGTATAAAAAAAATAACGACTGGAATCGAAAAATTAGTTTACACATATGTTACAAAGAATTGTGTATATTTTTTTTCTTTTCAGCCAATATATATTCCAATATTGGACACGAGTCTCGTGTATAATAGAGGGTATATTAGTCTACCATATCACGCTACCCCGACGTGTTGAAATATACTTGTATTTCGAATTTTCCTTCTTTTACAAAGATGTTGATGTGTATTTATGTACTTCAGTCGTCGTCGTTCTTATACTTCCTTTCTCGTCCCTTTGTCATCATGTATCGTACCCGCGGGCAAGGCAAGGGTAGCCATTGAATTCTCAATCTATTACAACACAATTCTATGTATAGCATTATTTACATACATTTTTCTATATGATTATTTATAGAAAAAAGATTCAGTTTGCACATTGCCCCAAAGTAAATACTCTTAATCTCAATTAATGAAAATTATTCAAACAAAAATTTAAAAAATATATATTTTAAAAAGCATAATGTTACGTTTGTTCTAGTTTTTTTTTTACAAACTATTCAATGCCATGCCAATTTTTTATAGCTTTTATGCAAATTTTTGACATAATAATGATAATATAAAGTAGTTTTTGTTTCATAATAACATTTTGTAACGATTGCGTACTATGATGATTTTTTTTTTAAATATTCAACCTACTTATATTTAATGTATGTTACTATGTGCTCGAAACGTATCACGGTTATCGTCTCCCCTTCTAATTTAATTAAACATGGCTATAATAAGATATTTGCTGTGTAGTACCGGCTACGAATACTACCAATCCTTACTTTGCTCATGGATGTCGTAAGAGACGATTAAGAGCCTTATAACGACCTGGGCCACCGATGACAAAGATCGGGTACCGGTGGCCCGCTCGCACGGCGAAGAGAGGTGTTTGTAGGGTGGGTCTATGGGGTTGCGCGCCGCTTCTTCCGTCGCCCCGGACCGATTTGGCGGGGCGCGACCACGTCCATAGTCCAATGCAAAAAAATAAAAAAAAAAATATGGCGGCTGGTCATAAAACTATTACTAATAACTTTTGCAATATGTAGGAAGATGTAGACATATTGCGTAGACCCCAAGTAATTGGGATACGAGCAGGAGAATGATGATGGGTTCAGTAAGATACTTAATAATAAAACCATATGGTAATATTATTTGCAGATACATTCTAGGAATGGTTGGCTACCATCATCTCGGCTATTAATTTATTTGAGTACAGACATTTAACTTAATTTAACGTAAACACTTTCTCCGAGATCATTCACCCAATTCATTTATTTTTATTGTATATATTCCTTTTACTAAGGTACTTTTTTTTTGTTTACATTCTTTTAATAATTTTTTATCATAATATCTTCAATTTAGTATATTTCTGTATAATATATATTTACTTATTTCTATTTCAAATTAAACTACTTTTACGGATTCTATCGCGTTTGTATTTGATTTATAATTTCCCGACGTTTCGAACACTTTACAATAATCATGGTCACGGGAGGAAGAATCCGTAAAAGTAGTTTTATTTCAAATGTGTAATACTCGCGTAAACATTACAAGTCATTATATTTCTATTTCATTTTGTATATTTCTATATTTACATAATTGTATATATCCAGAATCTCGACAATGGCATCAGTGTTTCCCATGAAATTTTGTATTCAGGAGGTTTCGAGAGCGATAAATCCAATTAGCTTGGTTTCATTCATAAAATGTTGTCAATGTTTTCAGCCAATGAAAAAATATAATTTGAATATGAAGATAAATTTAGTCACTGTCATCAAGAATAGAAATAGTTCAGTTGGGAAATCGAGCAGTCTAATGCAGACCTCTTCAGTTCAATACTTGGCTTTCCCATTTTTATTACTTTTTAATATTTTTTTGTAATTTTTTTATATACTTTCATTTCATTGTTTCATAAATGTTTGTTTTTTTTTCAATATCCAAATATATTTTCTAAAACACACAATTTAATAGAAAATAAATACCGAGCTAAGCTTGTTCAACCAAGTATTGATAATTTAAATGAAGGTTAATGGTCAAAAATCTACCCATGCCTTATAATGACGACTAAAAATATTGGTAACCTTAGTATCGCTGAATGTTGTAAAAGCCGATTTCTATTTCATCTAATGCCGCGTGGTCAATAAATGTACTTTCAAGAATGATTGACTTTCTGGCGGTCGATCGTAAAACATCAGATGGAGTTGGCCCAGACCGAAATAAATTCTTTTACGACATCCACGAACACAGTAAGGGTTGATAATATTCGTATCCGCTACCACACAGCCAGATAATATAACCGTCTACAGCCGTTATATACCATAAATAGTAAATTATTGTTTTAATATTTTGCCAAAAAAAAATAAACATTACAATTACCTAGATAACATTACAATTACCTAGGTAATTGTATTACCTAGAATTCGAGGCAAAGACTACACAATCAACGATCAAATGCTTATATCATTGGAGAAATAAGGATATAATATAATATATAATGCTGTTGATAGCATAATTAGACATGAAAAATGTCAGGCGAGTCAGAAAATATCAAACAAAGTAAATTGTGATGGCAATCACTTTCCCTCTGATGAGCTCTAAAGATAAATATTGCTATGATGGACGTATTACTATTTGAGTTACACATTTTTACATTATTGTACACTTTCTCTCATTCTGTTTGAATGCGTAAATCATGTAATATTGTTGCGTCAGGTTTTTTTATGCAATTTATTGTACTGCCTACAACTCATATATCGTTGCTTTGCATGAATAACACATTACAAAAAAATATTTTGGTATAAAATAATATGTACTTCATAAAAAAGTAAAGTAAAATAAAGTACTTAAAAATACATCCTTAAATAGTATTGCCATCATTCTGTCTATGTGATGACAGAGTAAAAAAAAACAAATTGCAATATATACTTATAGTTTGCCGTAGGTGTAAAATAAAATAAAAAAGTTTTGCGGGTGACTGGACCGGGGAATTAGTCCGTCATCCGCCGAGAGGCTGCCGAAGGCGAGGTGTCACGGGTGGGTTACGGGTGTGCGTGCTTACGCCCCTCTGTCGCCCCGGACGGAGTGGTGCGAGGAGTGCGCCGACCGTAGCCAACCCCAAAAAAAAAAGGTGTAAAATAAAGTTCTTAAAAAATACATCGATTATCACTTTGTTCTCTCCCAAGGGTGTCGTAAAAGATGACAACGCTACATATGGATACGTATAACATCACTGAAAACTAAGGAAAACTCAGAGTGAAAGCCTATGCCAACCGCTCTAGCCAGTGCAGTTCAAATTTACTCTCTTTTCGAAGGATACCCGAGCCCAGTTTAGGAGAGCTTAAAAGAAGAACGGGTAGAAAAACTTTTAACACCGACCCATACTAAGAAAATAATCCTTGTATAACGGGGGACTTCGCAAACATGCAATTAACGCAGACAAATTACAATCCAACTCAGAACAAAACTTTGAGGATTGCACAAAGTATTGTCCTGCGTGGAAATTGAACCCACGGTGCTGGCACGAAAGGTCGGTATCTTAACCATAGTCAAGCTGTAAAGCTAAGCTGCTTACAATATGTGAAATATAAAAATTAAAAACAAAATGTAGAGTAGCACAACGTAACCTAAAAGTTAACAAGTAAAAATAAGGGTTCTCTTGGGAAGACTTAAATATAGTGAAGGGAAAAGGTATCTTTAGTTGTAATTTAGAAACTGCACAGATGGCTTAATGACTTAGTAACGAGCTGAATATAATGGAGTCGTGAGTTTGATTGAATTCAAATTCATTTATTAAGTATATACCCCGCCCCGGGCACATATTATATACTATGAGTTTTTAGTTTTTAAATTAATTCAATAAACTACCACCGGATCGGAACGTGACCGTTACTCAAAAGATCCGCCAAGAAACTCAACAGGTTTGTCAATTATAATTATTTTTGGAGTTTACTCCTTAAGAATCGATTTTCATATAAGGCGCCCGGTATGAGAAAAATTTGAGGAGTAAAATCTAGTGTTCGAATGACTTCGTTACGTTTTTTAGTGCGCAACCTATTCTGCGCACCTTTCACTTTCTGACGTGAGATAATACTTCACTGCACAGTTTTAATAAATGTAAATAAAAATATATATATATATTATTTTTAGTCAAAAGAGCTTTTTTTGCGCCTGTTTTGATAATCGTACTTAAGGAGTAAACTCCAGTTGTGCGTCGGAGCTGACACACACACTTTTTTTTAATATTTTTTTTATATAAAATTGTTAATAACTTCTTTAATAAGAATTAGCTCTAGTACGGTGCCCTACAAACCAAGATATAATACAAAAATCCAATATACCGCTAAAGATTACGGTTGGGCCAGATACCACAAGCATTGCCGCGAAGGACTATTCTTTGCTTTATCCATAAATCTCTTATCTATGTCCTAGGATAATTTGTTTCTATTAGTTATACATACAAGTATCTTGTAATACAAGTATGTTTATAAAACTATATAACAATAAACAAAAATATATACTTGGTACTGCATTTTGAAAAATATCTAAAATAAATAAATAAAGAACTAGAGTATTTTGACGAAAGTTGTAATTATATTTCAGAAAATGTTCAATTTAATATTAAAAAAAAGCGTAGAGAGAAAGATTTTGTGTTCAATTTTCTTATATACAATACATATAGCAAATAACCGTATAGAAATAAATATAGATTTAATATGAAACTTTAGAGCGAGCTCTGTTTGTAATTTCTCTTTGACATAAAATCATAAAAGTTCGAAGTGCCGTATAAACCGGGTAAGTGAGCATTAGTAGAGAGCCATATAGCCTCTTTGTTGATAACGCAATAAGTCAATAAATAATTATAAATTGGTACAGTTTTATAAAAATGATACTTCACACATCAAGGATTCTCCGTAATTGCCGTTATCATGCTAACTGAGGAGATAACAAAAATTTTAAATGACATATGAATATTATTAATTAAATCATCATCACAGCCCATAAATGTCCCACTGTTGGGCTCAGGCCTCCTCCGTAATGGAAGTGAAATTAACCTACTATACCGCGCTGGTCAGACGTGTTGGTATAGGGTTTTGTTTCGAGTTTTCCTTTTCTTGCATAGATGTTATATGCGTTTTATATCCCTTAGTCATCTCGTACGATCATTCACGGGTAAGACATGGGGTGGTGAATAGTATTTTTACCCCGTCACCACACGGATTATGTTATTAATTAAATAACTAATCACTATTACTATTAATATCGCAGTGACGACGATGACGTGAGTGCTAAAGACAAAATAATAGCATTAAAAATTAAACTTTGCAAGTGAAGTTACTGACACGGCTAGTAATAATTCATATATGTATAATAATTGCGTAAATGTCAGTAACCATTAACATAAAAATATTCAAATAACAATAAAGAAATGTAGTCAGCAAGTGGCAGCTAAAGATCCGGTATGATAAATTAAGTTTCAACAACTATGATGAATCATTTAGTTGGCGAAAGTTTTTGCTCAAATATGTCATAAATGATACAACAAAGATATATACGTAATCTTTGACCGTTTGAGTCAGTCACACAATCGTTGAATATAAAAAAAACACAAAGCAGTCACAAGGACTCCCGACAAAAGTGAAAACTTATACCTATAAAAAAAAACAAATACAAAAAAGCGTGCCCTAGGGAGTATATATGGGTTCGGGCCACCGAAGTTAAAATCGAGTACCGGTGGTCCGCTCGCACGGCGAAGAGAGAAGGTTTTACGGTGGGTCTATGGGGTCACGGTCCGGGGTGACGGAAAGGCGGCGGCCTTTCCGTCACCCCGGACCGATTCAGCGGGGCGAGACGCACCCATAGCCCACCAATAAAAAAAAAAAAAAAAAAAGGGAGTATATATGGGTGTGACCATACAATAAATACACATAGTAAATAAATTATATTATACACATATTATATTAATACTTCCTGTTCTACGATCTAATCTCCCTCCGTCTTACGAATTTTCGATCAGGTCACGTGTCCTGACGGGATATTTTACCCATATCAGAAAGTGCACAACGCCGCTAAAGATTTTTTCTTAAGAAAAGACGACTTTAGGTTTACTGTCTGACAGCTCTTATCGGGTCCAAAAGCATACTTTCTATAAAAGTAGACTAATAAAACGTTTAATTTTTTTTATGAAATCGTTGATGTTAGAGATTAACTCGAATGAACATCGTGACAAATTGGTTTTATACGTATATAATATATGTGTGGTAGAATATAACTGCAATAATGATTTTGTAACAACTTAAACTGCTATTAAGTGTAAAATATACTGTATCATTATTTTCTATATTGCAACATTAATTTATTTTTATACAGCTAGATTAGTAGAGTTAAAGTATCTATAAAAATATTTTTGATATATAGAATGTATTTCTAAGCCCTTCCACGACTATGAATGCAAAAAAAATATATATATTTGAAAAGTCAGGGAAGATAAAAAACAAATACAGACTCAATAAAATAAATATTGCTATGTGGTGTCGGCTACGAATACTACCAACCCTTACTTTGGTCGTGGATATTGTAAAAGACGACTAAGAGCCTTATATCGACCTGGGCCAACTCCACTTGATGCTGTGTGGACAATAATTACATTCCCAATGAGGGTTGACATAAAGGAGGTGGCAGATCATAAAACTATTGCCAATAACTTTCGCGATAGGTACGATGGAAGAGGAGTAAATTTGCGTCAGCCCCAAGTAAATGGGATAAGAGCCTGATGATGATAAGTGATGATGACAGGCTGGATAAATCAATTTAATTTTCTAAATGTAATACTCATACAAAGATCAGAGATCATTATGTTTTTGATAAATAATATTTAAATCGATTGAATAATAAAATGAACTATATCAAAACGATATTTTCTCATTTGTATCATGTTTACGAACGAGTGAAGATTCAAGAGCTTGGAAGATATTTACGACTTGCGAGGGGGGACTGGTAATGGTTAAACAAAGAAAATATCACACAAGTCGGGTTGATAATCGATTAGAAGGGGATAATAAAAAGTTTATACTCTTTCGATGAGCTTAACTTTTCATTCATTAAATAAAAATATCAAGAAAATTAACTTATAGTATTTAAAAGTAAATAACTGACCAAAAAAGACATTATTAGAGGCATTTTACATCCCTTAGTCGTCTCTTTCGATCACTCACGGGTAAGGGGTGGTGAATTATATTCTTACATCCATCACATCGCACCTAATAATCCTACGTAACTCAACTGACTGTTTTAAGTAAGAAAAAATGCGTTATAAAATGAAAACTTTTAAACGTTATTTATATCATAATACGTAGTCTACCACGAACTTCACACTTTACTACATAAAAGTAGTCCCTGAAAAGCGATTAAAAAGGTACTGCGTTGCTAATTAGGGTTTTGTTAGTGAGTTTTTAATACTAGGCTCGTAGAAATCACATTAAGAGCTAAATATATCTACTATGTCACAATTTATGCGCATAATACTTAGTCCAAATTAAGCAATTTAGGAACATATTTTGCCAAATGTTTTAAAATTTAGCGACTTTACATATAAATATGCTCGTAATATTATTGAACAATAGTGTAAATTGCAAATAATTGCGTAATTACTCTTACATGATTATAATATGAATATTAATATAGTTGAACGTAATTTACTGAAAACTTAATGGCCTAATTATTTAATAGCAATTTAAATTTAACTTGACATTCTTATAATGTCGATTCATAACGTAAATAAAACAAATATAATAAAAATTACAATAAAAAAACAACCCGAAGAGCCAAATATTCACTTTCAAATTTTACTATAAAATTACATAATTTGTGATAGGGAAATACCATAAGAAGCACATAGGTAATTATCGATTAATTTCGTTGATAATGTGATTTATAAACTGATGCCGGCCCAACGATAACATGTGAAAGGTTAATATTACAATGTTCCCTCATAATTTATTAAATTTTATTCAAGTCATTATGAAAGAAGGAAAAACGTGATAAAAAACTTAAGTATGCTAACTACTCTCGCCAGCATGTTATAGTAACTTTTATTCCTCAATGATTATCGGTTCGACGAGCGATTATGAGAAAAAGGAAGAATTAAAAAAAGTACTTACCCTTAGAAGCCCAAAGTTGACCATCATATAAGCCTGTCAAATACACCCTTAAGTCTCGCTCGCACTGTTGCGGCAAAGACAAGGTGTCATTATTAAGGAAGTCCATCCACTTATGATGATCAAGCAGTGACTTCATCCACGCCATGCGAGAATATCCACCTAACACACTCGTAGTGTTCACATTCGCACACACCACACTCACTGACATTAAAATTATAGCGACTAACATTGTTCTGGTATTATACATATTTCCATACATTTTGCCGTATCGATCAAAACATGCCCTAGTAACACTTTTTGTGTTTATCCCCGATTCACCATTCTGTAGTACCTGCAACAAAAATAAAAATAATATTATCTCTTTCTTTTTTAACTTGTATATATACTATTTCTATCTTATGACGGAGTAAGACTACATTTTACCACCTCTTCCATCTTGCTGTCGTAAAAGACCACTAAGGGATTTACGCATAAATGCAAGAAGAGGCAAACTCGAAATAAAACCTTATACCAACCTATCTCACTAGTTAAGTATTTCTATACCTTCTAGACGTTCTGGTCAATTACCCTTCTATTGTGGAAGAGGCTTGAGTCTAGCAGTGTAATATATAGAAGTTGAGATAACGATGGTATATACCCCGTATTGATTACGGCGGCCACCGAAGACAATGATCGGGTACCGGTGGCCCACCCGCACGGCGAAGAGAGGTGCTTGCAGGGTGAGTCTATGGAGTTGCGCGCCGCCTCTTCCATAGCCCCGGACTGATTTGGCAGGGCGAGACCACATCCATAGTCCACCGCAAAAAAAAAGTATTGATTACAGCATTTCTTTTGAGACAGAAATTGATTAACAAACGGAATACATATTACACCTGGAATCAAAATAATAATTAAGGGATTCTGGTGGTACAAAGACAGCGTGGGGATCGAGTCCACACACTTGGCATAAAAGTTCGCTATTTAGAACACTACGCCATCTGTGGCGAACATGTACAATTTCATGTTATAGAATTTCACTGAATCAATGATTAATAAAAAAGACGTTATATATACTTATTGTACTATATGTACAGCTGTGTGGTAGCGGCTACGAATACTACCAACCCTTACTTTGCTCGTAGATGTCGTAAAAGCCGACTAAGAGCCATATAACGACCTGGGTCAACTCCATCTGATGCCATTTGGTCAATAATTACATTCCCAAGGAGGGTTGACGTCTGGCAGGCGGCCGGTCATAAAATTATTGCCAATAACTTTTACAATATGTGCTATGAAAGAAGAGTACATATTGTATCGACCCAATCAAAAAGACAAAGCTTCAGTTGATCTAATAAAAGCCCTTCATCTCTTTAGTTTTGCTTCAATATCTATAACACACAGAGATCAATGAGACTGTTATAATTTTAGTATACAAGGTGGAGACGACCATACGACAATAATTTTAATCTAGTGTATCTGATGACTTGCCCAGCCTGTATACAAACTTTGAATACAATATGTCGTATAGTTTAGCCGCAGCACATTACTTTGTATTATTAACAATTTCCACACTCTGTATAAAAATTAAAATTATTCGCCTATCAATGAGCTCCCGCGCCGCATCGGTATAAACCAATATGAAACTAGTACCTACATATCGCTATGTTTACCAGTTCAAGTCTTCCCCAAACGTAATACAAATCAATGCATATTATACCTTATTCCTAAATCTTAAGATCCATACATATAAACCGTGTCATCAGACTTAGATGAGAAATTTAAAACTACCTAATGCGGCTTAATGAAAGAAGACCTCGGTCTCATGTTCAAAACTATTATAATAGGTCTGTAGGTCAGTGTGCCATCGTGATCCTGTGACGTGAATGTGCGTAATTATACGCTTACTTTGTGTTAGAATAGTATTTCTTTCTCATTTACAATGCCTCGTTATAATTACACAGCTTCGGGTATACAGATATGATTTTAATTTATGGAGAATATCACGGAAATGCAGCTTTAACCATACGTACGTACCGAAAGAGATATGGAAACACACGTGTTTGTACTACCAATGGCCGGACTATTGTGCAAGCTGTCCAGAGGTTACGGGATAATCAATCCTTACTGCCTCATATGGATAGTGCTCCTTCGCGTGTAAGAGTCACCCTAGATGAACAAATTTTAAATTATTTTTCTCGCAAATTTGACACAGGTTGATAATGTAGAGAACTTAAAAAAAGGAATTGTACGATCTTTCGACAAGTTAAAATACATCGCCGTCAATGGCGACCTGTTAACAAGAGTTCGAAATAATATTTTAAGACGATATAATTTGTGCGTTCGGGTCCATGGCGCACATATCGAAAATTTAAGTTTAACGACCAAGTGAATTATTAAAGTTATCGTGATTATTTTAATAAAATAATCAAGTGAGAATGAATAGTATAGCGCCCAATGTATTTACCTACGTTTCGAAGTTGTAACATATGATACCACAAGGTCACTCGCCGCTTGCCGACCACAGGTTAGTGAACTAATATTTACAAACGGTGTTCTATTTTGTTTCAATATTTATGATAAAAAGTTTGTTTGAAAAAATTGTTTTTTAAATATGCATGCGAGGACTTTTTTAATAGTTTCAAAATACTCCTATACACTAGTATTGACGGTGTTTTCATTTATTGTCGTATTGACGTCTCCACTCTGTATATAGTATGACCATTAAGAGTATGTATGAAAGACAAAATCCCGTAAAACGAAAGTTAATTAACTTGAACGAAACGATGTATTCATTTTAAGTTATTCACATTTTAATGTTTAATTATTTATTAAATGCAATATTAATGATATATATTGTAGAGAGTGATTAAAGTAATATCATGTTTCTGTACTTATATCACTTTATATATGGTTGCTGCAGCATGTGTTCTGCCACTAGGAAGATTGGAGCATGCTATTTAAAAATTGTCCGTATGGTGACGGAGTAAGAATACTATTCACCGCCCCATATTTTACCCGTGGGTGATCGTACGAAACGACTAAAGGATATAAAACGCATATAAAATCTATGCAAGAAAAGAAAATCTCGAAACAAAACCCTATACCAACACGTCTGATCAGCGTGGTATAGTAGGTCAATTTCCCTCCCATTACAGAGGAGACCCGAGCCCAAGAGTGGGACATATATGGGCTGCGATGATGATGATGATGATGATGACTTAGAAATGAAGAGAAGCAGAAGAGAAATATTTAGATCAAAATTAGGGCCGCATAATGCACTTAAATGTAGGTACACTTAATCTCTACATGCTCGCTGGCAATAAGAAAGAATAGCACGAAGGTCTTCTTATTCAGCTCATCAACTTTCTACTACTGGGCACAGGCCTCCTTTATAATGGAAGGCAATTAATCTACAATACTTCGCTTGTCAAACGGCTTGGTATAGGGTTTTTTTTCGATTTTGGGTTCTCTTGTTTATATGTTGTAGTGTCGTAATGGACGTGGTTGACGTACAATATTTACGATATTAAGAAAGGAAAAATGGTGATCACTGTATTCTAATTTCATCATCATATCGATGAAAAAAGCGATGCTATAGTGCTTTATGTAAGGTAATAAAGTTAGGTGTAGAACAACTACCAAGCAGATGAATATTAGCCGCACAGCCCGTCGCTTAATCTGCAGGATTTTAAAATGAAAAAGCAAGTAACAGATCCTAAAAATAATAAAAATAATTTTGGATACGAATGGTCTGTAAACGTTCTTAATGTGATCCCAAAAATAAATAAATCCTTCATATATTTAAAGGCTTTTAAATTTTAATGTAATCCGTGATGATATTAATTTAAATATATGTTTGATTTTTATATTTAAAAGCTTAATAGGTCTTTAAACATTTTAAAATTTAATTAATAATTAAATTAGTATGAGTATGACTTAATATTCCATCCATGAGAAGACCTATGTTCAACGGTGAACATATCGCAACACTTTGCACTACTTTGCAGGCGGATTGACTGTTACCCTCTCTCTCTCTCTCTCTCTCTCTCTCGTGCCGCGTTTCTAGTGTCGCGTTTCATCTGTAAAAAATTTACCTTCATGCGAACCAAGAAGTTTCACTTCTTCTTCTTCTTATTTTTATGTATTGGCAATCAGCTACTTAAATGAGCCATTGTTGCCAGTGTCGAGTTATAATTATCTTCAAGTTTTTAGTGTCTTCAGATTAGTCATTGTCCGTCAGTAAGTCAAATTGTCGCCATCAACAGTGCTATGGCCACACTGTTAATGGTATCTTGTGAGAATTTTACGAAAACATTTTTTAGAAAAACGAAAACGTTGTAAAGCACTTTTATATGATATTCACTACATCTCAGCAATTCCGTCACATCACATTACATAAAATGCCATCAAAATTATCTAATATAACACGTTAAAACACTAAGATATCGAATATAATACAAGAGCACCACATAACGTTTTAGATTCCCGCCAAAAACTCAAGTTTCACTTCAAAATAAATACGTAACGAAAAAATTTGACTTAGAAATAAAGATGGCGCGTAACACAAAAACTTTACAATATAAAATTTCGCCCATAATTCGATAAAAAAGTTTCACTTCAATAAACTACTTATTTACCAAGATAAAATAAATATATAAACCATATGATACTAATCTTAATTCCAATCTGTTTAGCTATTTTTATGAGATTAGCAATACATTAGCAAGAATGGCGAACGAACGTCTGGTTAAGAAAATGTACAATGCCAAAGTGGAAGGATGTAGATACCGGGGGAGACCGAGACTAACCTACCTAAACCAGATTGGTCAAGTACTGAAGGAAGGTGGAGTCAAGAGTCTCCGAAACCGGCAAGCATGTATGAAGAGAATTATGAATGTTGAGGAAGCGAGTGAAGTATGCAAGGATAGTTCTCTGGCACTCTGTTCTCTCTGCCTACCCTGCAAGGGATATGGCGTGATGATATGTATGTATGTATAAAATAAATATATGTACCTATATGATACTAATCTTAATTCCAATCTGTTTAGCCATTTTTATGTGATTAGCAAGACATTCAAGTAAGCGAGAATTCTTAATGAAGGAAAATATCCTTTCCATGCAAGCAAGGGTTCTTGATGAAGGCAAATGTCCTTCATATTCTAAAACGTTTCCTCAATCAGTTTGCACATAAGCAGAACGCAGTTTGTGAACACAACTTGATATTACGTTTTCAAGTGCCACATTTATATAATTACATGCGATATGCGTTGCCACATATTCATTTAACGGCGAGGGATTAGTAGCAATTAGTGAATCCAACCCTCTATCGATCGCTCTATATAAACAGATGTAAAATTTACACAATTTAGATTATATCAAGACCGTATAACAATATAGTATAATCGTAAAGGACGATTAAGGGATATAATATGCATATGGCATCTGTGCAAGAAAAAGAAAACTCGAAATAAAACTCTATATCAACATGTCTGACCAGCATGGTATAATAGGTTAATTACCCCCACATTGTATAGGAGGCCCGAGCCCAACAATGTAACATATATGAGCTGAGATGATGAAGACTATTTTTGATACAGAAAACGATTATCATATTATTTAATAATATCCTAAAGTAAAATTAATGCGGTCGAAATGCGATCTCTACGGAAAATCTGTAGAGTTAGGCTGATCGATAGCATTCGTAACGACGACGTAAGAGAGCGAGTAGGTATGAAAGAGAGTATTGGTGTAAAGATGCGAAAGGGAATGCTCCGATGGTTCGGACATGTGGAAAGAATGCCGAACGAACGTCTGGTTAAGAAGATATACAATGCGAAAGTGAAAGGATGTAGGTACCGGAGGAGACCGAGACTAAGCTATCTAGACCAGATCGGTCATGTACTGAAGGAAGGTGGAGTCAAGAGTCTCCGAAACCGGTGAGCGTGTATGAAGAGAATTATGAATGTTGAGGAAGCGAGTGAAGTATGCAAGGATAGAGTTCTCTGGCACTCTGTTCCCTCTGCCTACCCTGCAAGGGACATGGCGTGATGATATGTATGTAATAATATCCTAAATGATAAAGCACATTACCCTTTTTAACGTTCGAATTTGATTTCGGTTGAACGTTTATACGTCCCAACAGCTGTCATCATACAAACAATCGCAATAGTAACAAAGATATATCAAAATCGTCGTCGAACTGAACTATATACAGGCAATATCTATATTGTCTTTTAGTACAGACGCGGGGGCGGTGATAAATAAACGTATTGCAGCCCTACAGTCCACTAAAGGTGTGAAACGAATCTACAATTCAATTTCCTCGATATTTGCCATCGAGAATCAGACACTGGATAGTTGAAATACAAATTTTCTCGCCAGTCTTCTATATGTTAATGTCAAATAGCCAATTCATGATTGCTCTTCTTTGAATATTTTATTTACCCCATTGACAATCTGACCGAATGTCATCTTAAAATATTGTTCCACCAAATGACATATGTGTTTTGATTCATAGGAATATATTTCTGAAATGTATGATTTATTGCATTGTCATCATCAACAAAATAGATTTATTAAGCTATTGCATAGCTTTTATCTCGGGCTTTGAGCGCGGCGACCGAATCAAGAAATTCCGTAACGAATATAAAACCTAAGATTGTATGGTTGAGCAGTAGTTAATTTTGCACTGACTAATCGCAGGCAGCGTGAGTAGGCGTGGGTTCGAATCACACCGCCGTCAAATTGTTTTTGCAATTTATTTTTGCAAAATTTATTTATAATAATTTAATAATATTATAAATAAAACAGTTTAAAACGTGTACTTTAAATGTTTTAATAAATTAGTAGTTTTAATAAATAGGTGTAACTTGAATTAATATCAAAAAAAGAATACTGCATAAATAAAAAATAAATAAATAATTATAATTGCATAAGTTTACAAAAAATGCTATGCAATAGCTTTACCGCTGCAGTCCCCGAGTACCACATTATAATTTTTATTGTTCTTGATGACAAACGAGCAAGCAGTACACCTGTTGGTGAATGTTACTGCTACCCATGGACCTTCGCAATTCTAGGGTACAGCTATACCGCTGCCTACCAATAAAAATATATATAAATAGCCACCCAGAAAGTTGGGCTTCCGGCTCTCTCGCTCACCAAACGAAGCACAGCAGCACATTGTGACTGCATTGGTTTTCTGCGAGAGTGTGGTACTACCCTTTTTTTTTTTTTTTGTACTACCCTGGACAGACCGGCTCGCAGCTAAAGAAAACTGTGGTCCTACAACTATTGCATGAATTAAATGTTGTCAAGCTCACGTTACAATAAAATCAATTACTGTTAGAGAAATAAATTAAGCATATGCCTAATTCTAATTATAATTTAATAGCCTCGTTATTTAATCGTTGAGCATATCCAATTACGTACGCTGATGTGGGCATCATTAAACACTAGTATATATACCGCGGACCACAACAGTCTGATGCGGAAAGCGTACCATTCAGGAATCCAGGTCATTTATGCATTATAAGTAACACTATTACAGTAAGCCGCAATCACAGGAACGACCGCAAAATAATTTTATTCCCACAACCAAATAAATTTGCGATACTACGCCGAGTTATTATATGTACTTATATAACTATTACGTGAATTAACTGCGGATAGCTGTTACGAGGAATAAAACAACACCTGTCAATGTTTGAGCTTGTGTAGGCCATGGTCATGTGGCGAGATCCGCTCATATAATTGTTAGTTAGTTTAGTTGTAAAAAAAATAACTAATTTTGACTGATTTTTTACCTAGATTTCGCCTAGACATTCAGTGATTATTCTAGATATGCTTTCATTGTATCAGTTATTGATACAGAGATTAGCTGTATGGTAGCGGCTACGAATACTACCAACCCTTACTTTGCTCGTGGATGTCGTAAACGACGACTAGAGAGCCTTATTATGACCTAGGCCAACTCCATCTGATGCCGTTTGGTCAACAATTACATTCCCAAGGAGGTTTGACGTCTGGTAGACGGCCGGTCATAAAACTATTGCCAATAACTTTTACAATATGTACTATGAAAGAAGCATACATATTGTATCGACATCAAGTAATTGACATAAGAGTAGGAGAATGATGATTGTATAAGTTATACATATTTATTATTGTTTTAAACCTTCCTGTCGTTGAGTACATAAAAAGTTCCCACATCATGCTAACATAACAGCATTCAACTGTTATTATATTAAAAACATACTTTCTAGATTTTTCTTTATAACGAATATGCTATAGAGTGAAACGCTTTCGTCATTGCTTACAAACTTTCCGTTCACACTGAGTCAGCACTATTTTGCAAGCAACCGTAATCCATCTCCTTCAACTAAAAAAGTTAATCCATACATCTATTACACTTTATAGATTGGTAAAGCATGTTAAAAAAATAGCAATCAAACCTTTGCAATCGTCAATATATCTTTCGCTATGTGTAATTTATTACACAATTCAATTACAAATATGTAATAGAAGAATTATTTATAGTAAACATGATTCTAGCTGAGGTTAAGCAGTTAATTTAATGAAATACTCAAAGTTGAGCGTGTGTTGACAGTGAACTCCTAAATGGCTGGACGGATTTTCTAGTTCGAGTGGATTCGAGAATTGGCTGGACCGATCGGGGTGAAATTTTCTATGTATTCCAATGAAAGTTTTGAAATTATCTAGGGACCCCTAGATAATTTCAAAACACAATTGGACCCGATAGGTGGCACTAGTTTCGGCTTATCGCTTAACGTTTTTCCAGGCAGAACGACGTCTGCCGGGACAGCTAGTACATAATAAATATTTTTAGCCTATACGCATTGCATCGACCACAAGAGTCCTCCAACAATAGTAGGGAAATTTACTTACCATATACACGCTAGCCTATAGAAGCTATAGGTTTTTATTTCATGTTCCATTTTTTACAATGAATTAGCCGCTTTGGTCGATTCAGGCAGTAAGCTTTTATTTTCATATATTTTAACTAATAGCAGTTTTTTTTTTTTAATATACTTAGAAAGTTTTGATTACCAGATCTGAAAAAGGGGGCGGTTGTGATTATAAGAACCGAGATATAATGATAAAGTTGAAAAAAACATTTACTTACTTAATATAACTTCGTCATCCTTTGAGTGGAGCTATTTTATACATTTAGAGTATGGACAATTGACTTAGGTCTTAGTGAACCTTCTGTACAGAAAAATAGTGATTTTCCCGAAAGGTAGAAAATAAAAAAGAATTGATGGTCTTTCAATACAAGTCAGCCTAGTGATATAAATAAAATTCAACATATTACCTAGAATATAAATAAAAAATCGATGGGCTGACCTATGCCAAACAAAGAAAGCGGCTTTCGCTAATCAAAAAAAATACTAAAGTTCAGTTTTCAAAAATTGATAAAAAATAGTCCTTTCAGCTACCTATTTACACCCGTTAATCATCTCTACATGGATTAACCCGAAGTTAGCATTATTACAAATTAAACATGCTAGCATAAAAATCTGCGCCAATTTTTAATAATGTACCGTTATTTTTGTGTGATTGATGTAGCAAAAAAACTCCGGATAATAAAAAGCATCCGTTTGTAAGAGCGCTGTGAATTTATTACACAACACAGAAACACAATGAGCTGTGAGGTTGTTAGTTAAAAAGTGTTAGTAGTTAGTTAAAAAATAGTCCTTTCAGCTACCTATTTACACCCGTTAATCATCTCTACATGGATTAACCCGAAGTTAGCATTATTACAAATTAAACATGCTAGCATAAAAATCTGCGCCAATTTTTTTTTTTTTTTTTTTTTTTTTTTTTTTTTTTTTTTAATAATGTACCGTTATTTTTGTGTGATTGATGTAGCAAAAAAAACTCCGGATAATAAAAAGCATCCGTTTGTAAGAGCGCTGTGAATTTATTACACAACACAGAAACACAATGAGCTGTGAGGTTGTTAGATGAAAAATACAAAGAAATAAGGTGAGAATAGCGTGTGTTTAGTGGCAACATTAATAAAAGGCATAGACAAATAACCATTTTGCTACATTGCAGGACTCTCGTTGTTATGTGAGGCTGCCCATCGGCGCCTCGTTAGTCGTCAACTCCATCCAAATCAGTATCCGGGCCCATATGAGGTACTTGGGCCTGGTGCTCGACGGGCGATGGTGGTTCCGGGAGCATTTCCGTCAAATTGCTCCCCGGCTGGTCGGCGCGGCGTCCGCCCTTTCTCGGCTCATGCCGAACGTGGGCGGACCCAGTTTCGAGGGCCGACGGCTGTATGCGGGGGTGATCCGCTCAATGGCCATGTACGGCGCACCCGTGTGGGCGAGGGCTCTGAACGCCCAGCTCAGGGCGGTGCTGTGGAGGCCACAGCGAGCCATGGCGGTCAGAGCCATTCGCGGGTACCGCACGGTGTCTACCGAGGCGGCATGCCTATTGGCCGGGACACCCCCGTGGGACCTAGAGGCGGAGATGCTCTCCGACCTCTACCGGCAGGTTACCTCAATGCGCGAAGAGGGTGGCTCCCCATCGTTCAACGAGATAGCCACCTGGCGCGAGGACGCCCGCCGAGAAGTCATCGCCCGTTGGGCTACGCGGCTGGAGAGGCCTAGACACGGTGTTTTTACCGTTGAGGCCCTCCGGCCCGTACTGATGGAGTGGATGGAGCGGCGGCACGGAGTCCTCTCTTTCCGGTTGGTGCAGGTCTTGTCAGGGCATGGTTGCTTCGGCAAGTACCTGCACACGGTCGTGCGGAGGGAGTGGACTCCGTCCTGCCACCATTGCAGTAGCGACGAGGACACGGCGCAACATACGCTCGAGGTATGTTCGGGCTGGGACGGGCAGCGCCGTGACCTCGTCGCTGTCATCGGTGCCGACCTGACGCTGCCTACTATTGCGCGAGCGATGGTCGACAGCGTCAGGAATTGGGACGCGGTCGCCGCCTTCTGCGAGGCTGTCATCTCGCAGAAGGAGGCGGCGGAACGGGCCCGGGAGGATGCCCGTGACCCGGGCCGCCGCCCGCGACCGGGGCGGCGCAGGCGCGAGTACCTGCGCCTGATGCCGCCCTAACCGAGGCTTCGGGTGATCGGACCGGGGAATTGTCCGGTCACCCGACGTGAGGCCACCGCGTGAGGACGACGCCTCGACGGCGAAAGCTGTCGGGGCGTCGACAAGAGAGGAGCCCAAGAGGGCATACCGCCGAGCGGGCCACCGAAGACAAAGATCGGGTACCGGTGGCTCGCTCGCACGGCGAAGAAGAGGTGCTTGCAGGGTGGGTCAATGGGGTTGTGCGCCGCCTCTTCCGTCACCCCGGACCGATTTGGCGGGGTGCGACGTCCATCACCCACCGCAAAAAAAAAAAAAAAAAAAAAAAAAAAAAAAAGGACTCTCGTTGTTAAGACCATAATAAATGATCTAAAGCGGTTTATATTAGATAGGTAAACTCAATAACGAAACCTATTTTTAAAAGTACGACGACTTAAGAGAGCAAGTAGATATGAAAGAGAGTATTGGTGTAAATATGCGAAAGGGAATGCACCGATGGTTCGGACATGTGGAAAGAATGCCGAACGAACGTCTGGTTAAGAAGATATACAATGCGAAAGTGGAAGAATGTAGGTACCGGGGGAGACCGAGACTCACCTACCTAGACCAGATTGGTCACGTACTGAAGGAAGGTGGAGTCAAGAGTCTCCGAAACTGGCGAGCGTGTATGAAGAGAATTATGAATGTTGAGGAAGCGAGTGAAGTATGCAAGGATAGAGTTTTCTAGCACTCTCACTCTCGCAAGGGATATGACGTGATAATATGTATGTATATATGTATTTTTAAAAAATACGTTGTAGAATAATTATACAATAGTACGGAACTAAGGTGATGAGATCCTTGCAAGAAAAGCTTGAAATGCAACCCTATGCCAACCCGTCTAGCGTGGTATCTTTACCCTATTTTGACTGGAAGAGAATTGTACTGGCAATGGGATGCATTATATCAGTGAAGAAGAGGCAGACGAAACTGGTTACCCTCACTATAGAATGACAATATGATTTTTGGTGTTAAGATTTTGTACATATATTAATTGACTAATAAAATATTAAGTTTAGTTTGTCATTCTTTTTTATTTTGATGTTGTTTATGGAACATCCATAAACATGTTTATGGATGTTGTTTGTTTGAATCCGTTCAGTGACTAATTTTCTTACCGAATACTAAATTTCTAAACGGATTATTGGTCACATACACATTTCGGTTTTACTTCTTTCTTTTTAAGTCAAACGCCCTGCACAAAGGAAGTAATATATTTTATTTTTGGATACATTACACGCATAATTAATGGCACACAGACTTAGTACATTTTTTTGTGGATCACAAAAGTATGCTAGAAATTGAACCCACGACAATGGGCACGGTAGGTCAGTATTTTAACCACTACGCCATCTGTATTGGTAATAGTTACCGCCCACTTAGTAAATTTAAACATAATGCAGTACTTACATATATGAAATACTGACTGCGACTTCACCATCATAAAAAGTAACTTTCTCAAAGTTTAACTATTATCCCAAGAATACAACATTACCAGAATAAAAAGTATATGTTAATACAAGAATGATCTATGTAAAAATTTTTATCCAAATCCGTTCAGCAGTTGCCCCTTAAATAACTAATAAATATCCAAACAATTTCACAAACATTCATTCTTGCAAATAAAAGCATGAATTACGAGGTCAAAAGGTATTCGTGGCTAAAAAAATACTGATAAAATATATCATGAAAGAAGATCACGAGCATTAAATCTTATTTCGTTTTCTCAATTCAAACGTGACGGTCCTATCTGTAATAATAAGCGAAACAAATCTCAAAGTGACTGGGGATTTCGTAAAATAATTATATAAAACCACCGTACTTACAGATATCGAAAGATATATATATATATATATATATTTATTATTGCTTTTGGTGGCAAACAAGCAAGCAGCACATTTGACGGTCAGTGGCACTGCCGCTAATGGCCTTCTGCAATACCAAGGGTTATAGCTAGGCCGCTGCCTACCAATATAGACCCCAAACACAACCAGTTGGGCTCCCGGCTCTCTACTCTACTACCCCAGACGGACCGGTCCGCGGCTGTAGACAGAAAACCGTCAATAGCGTGGTCCTACCACTATATATATATATATATATATATATATATATATATATCGACGGCGGAAAGCAAAAACGTAGTAGTCCACAAAAACGAAAATGTTTACCAGAGCCAAAAAACTGTTTCACTTTTTTTCAAAAGATCATAACTCGCGTATTTTTTAACGTAGACCCACGATTTTTGGATATTAGATTTATTATTTTTTTTCTAAATATAATTATTACTCTCAAATCTCATTCTAACAATTATTTATCAAAATTTTGTTGACTACGACATTTCGAACTATTTTTACAGAATGTTAAAACGCTGTAATTGCACTATTGAGTTGTATGGAGCGGGGTCAAATGAAAAATTCATTTCAAGGAAAATCATCATTTTAAGGAAAACGAAAACGTCGTAAGCAACATTATTTGAACTAAGGCTGCCCAACTGTATGTTGTAAACGTAGTTATTCCATGAAACTAATATCTTTTTTTTTTTTTTTTTTTTTTTGGGGGTGGGCTACGGTCGGCGCACTCCTCGCACCACTCCATCCGGGGTGACAGAGGGGCGTAAGCGCGCACACCCGTAACCCACCCGTGACGTCGCCTTCGTCGTTGGGCCGACCACCGGAGCAGAGTGACTTGACGTCAGTGGTCGGCCCGACGGAATACCCCTGAGGAGTACCCTCTCCTCGACCGACATCCCCCCCTCGGGTAGGATGTCGGTCTTTCCTCACGCGGTCGGCCTCTCGGCGGGTGACGGACTAATTCCCCGATCCAGTCACCCGCGGCCTCGGCTAGGGCGGCATCAGGCGCAGGTAATCGCGCCTGCGCCGCCCCAGTCGCCGGCGGCGGCTCGCGCCGTCGAGGAGACGCTCCTCGCGCACGCGCTCCGCCGCCTCCTTCCGCGAGACTACTTCCTCGCAGAAGGTTGCGACCGCGTCCCAGTTCCTGACGCTGTCGAGCATCGCCCTGGCGATGGTCGGCAGCGTCAGGTCGGCACCGATGATTGCGACGAGTTCACGACGCTGCTCTGCCCAAGCGGCACAAACCTCGAGCGTATGCTGCGCCGTGTCTTCGTCGCAATCGCAGTGGTGGCAGGACGGTGTACTCTCCCTCCTGACGACCTTGTGCAGGTATTTGGCGAAGCATCCATGCCCCGTCAAAACCTGCACCAGTCGGAAGGAGAGCACCCCGTGCCGCCGTTCCAACCACTGCATCAGCACCGGCCGGAAGGCCTCTACGGTCCGCACACCGAACCGAGGCCTCTCCAGCCGGACTGCCCAACGGGCAATGACATCTAGGCGGGCGTCAACGCGCCAGGCGGTGAGTTCCCTCAAGGAGACCACACCGCCCTCCGCGCGCACCCCCGACACCCGCCGATACAAATCGGCGAGCATTTCCGCCTCCAGGTCCCACGGGGGACTCCCGGCCAGCAGGCACGCTGCCTCCGTCGCCACCGTGCGGTACCCGCGTACAGCCCTGACCGCCATGGCCCTCTGTGGTCGCCACAGAAGAGCCCTGAGTCGGACGGTCAGGGACCCCGCCCACACCGGTGCGCCGTACAGGGCCATCGACCGGACGACCCCCGTGTACAGCTGTCGGCACGTAGCGCTCGGTCCGCCCACATTCGGCATTAGCCATGAAAGGGCGGACGCCGCGCCGACGAGCCGCGGAGCGAGCCTGCGGAAATGCTCCCGAAACCACCAATGCCCGTCGAGCACCAGGCCCAAATACCTCATATGGGCCCGGATGCTGATGTCAACCGAATTGACGGTGATCGAAACGCCGATGGGAGGGCCCATGCGGGGCCCATGGAACAAGAGGGCCTCCGTCTTGTCCAGGGCCACCCTCAACCCCAGCGCCTCGATCCGCCTGACGATCTCTTCGGTGCCGAGAGTCGCCAGGCCTGCCGCCTCCTCCAGCGTCCCACCGCGGGCTGTGACGAGCGTGTCGTCGGCGTAACAGATCACGCCCAGCCCGGGTGGGAGGCTCCCTCTCAACGCCCAGTCGTAGCCGATGTTCCACAGGGTGGGTCCAAGGACCGACCCCTGTGGGACACCGCACGTCATGGGCGTTCGCACAACGTCCCCTACTCGGTTGGTGTAGAGGACGCTGCGCCCCTCCAGATAGTCTGCCACTAGCCGCCTCAGGTAAACTGGCACTCCGTGGTATCGGAGCGCCTCCCTGATGCAGCTAAATGGCAGACTATTGAATGCGTTGGCGATGTCCAGGGACACCACCAACAGCACTCCTCCGCCGGTGACGGCCTCAGTCGCCACGGCCCTCAGGCGCAGCAGAGCCGCGATCGTCGAACGACCCCTCCTGAACCCAAACTGGGCGTCCGACAGATCGGGCCCCGTGCCAACGAGGTGCCGCTCGATGCGGGCAGCCAGCACCCTCTCCAATAGCTTGCCCGCATCGTCAAGCAGCACGATAGGCCTGTAGGCCGAGGCCAACTCTGGAGACCGTCCCGGCTTCGGCAGGAGCACCAGCCTCCCCTCCTTCCAGCACCCAGGGAACCGCCCGGACGCTAAACACGCATCGAACAGCCCCCTGAGGCGGGGACACAGGTGGTCGAGGACCAGGGCCAGCACGCGGTTGGGAACACCGTCGGGCCCGGGGGCAGTGGATTTGCTGCGCATGCGCGCCACCGCCACCCCCATCTCGGTTGCCGTGATGGGCGGAACACTGTCATCGTCGGCCTCCCGGTCAGTGTCTGGCGAAGCCATGACCGGGGGCGTGTGCTCCGCCCGTCGCGGGAACAGGTCCTCGATGACCCTGGTGAGGAGGCCGGGCTGGAGGGTCTCGGTGAGGGGGGGGGGGCCGCGCGCGGAGCTTACTCAGCGCCGCGCGATAGGGGCGACCCCAGGGGTCTCGATCGAGACCGTCCAGCATCTCCTGCCGACTGACGTCCTTGGCGGTACGGACGGCCAGCCTGAAGGCCGACCGCGCATTGCGGTAGCCCTCATAAAGCCGGCCCTCCCGCTCCTCATCACGATGGTGCCGCCGGCTGCGGGTGTAAGCCCTCCGGGCGCATATACATGCGGCCCGAAGATCCGCCAGCTCCCGGGACCACCAGTGGACAGCCCTTTTCGGGGGCAGACACCGTACACGGGGCATGGCCGCATCGCAGATCTGCGTCAACGCATTGCGGATGCGGCCAGCCTCGGCGTCCACCCCGTCCAACTGGTGGGCAGAGGACAGCCACGAGTGAACGATGGCTGCCTCCGCCAGCAGGTCCCGGTCCAAACGACCCACAGCCCATCGCGGGAACGCGGGACGTCCGTCCGCCTGATGACCCCTGCCGGGCGTCGGGAGGGTCCGGGAGACCTCCATCCGGATATACCGGTGGTCCGATAGGGTCTCAACCTCCTCTGCGACGCACCAGCTCCTCACGCGTGCGGCGACAATGGGGCTAGCGAACGACAAGTCCACTATCGACCCGCCCCGCTGCCGCACGCACGTATGCACCGAGCCCCTGTTCAACAAACAGAGGCCCAGTGCCGCCGCCCACTCCTCGACCGCCCGTCCTCGGTCGTCCGTCCTGGGGGACCCCCACGCCATGGACTTGGCGTTGAAGTCCCCCAGAACGAAGACTTGGCGCGGTATAATATCTTAGAATAGGTGTAAACTTAAATAATTGCTCATTTGGGGTAAGATAAAATATATTACACGTAAAGCGATTTGAATTTGACAGAATATTAAAACGTAGAGTTCAATAAATAATACACTACAAATTATATTACAAATGTAAAAACATAATAAGCTTAAAAAAATAAAGTCAAAAATATATAAGTAATTTACTTTGTCTTTAACCATAACAGATGTCATATCTTCTGCTGACTACACACCAGCACGGATAACAGGTAGTGGTTGAAGCCCCTCTTGGGTCATCTGATCATTGCTTGTTCCTTAGCAGTGTGCCCCTATTGCGAAGCCTTTTCGTCATATTCGATCAGCTGGCGATCTTTTTGTATACCTCATACATCGTTGGCCATAGGCCTTGGGAGGGCGAGTGTGAGGCACATCGCAAAAGCGTTTGACAGGGTCTGGCATAGGACCCTTCTGTCGAAGCTACCGTCATATAGAATCCCCGAAGGACTGTAATTGGATGACCAGCTTTCTGTATAGTCTGCGCATAAAAGTAGTCGTCGACAGCGTCTGCTCCGACCATGATGATGCTGGTGTACCATAGGGCTCGATGCTCCTCGACGTTATTTATCCTGAATATCAATGACTTGCTCTCTATAAACAGTATATACCCACTAAGACACAAGTTTGCGCTCTGACTGCGAAGAAGGAACCTTTTATCATGGCGCCTTAGTTTCAAGGTGTAACTCTCTAAATTTCCTAGAGTATTGGGATCCCCGAGTTTGGTAGTCATTTGGAGGGCAAAGCCAAATTGGTAAGCAAAAAGTTAGACGTGCTAATCAGAGCTAGGCGGTCCTTCACGCCGAGACAATGTTTGTGCTATACAAAGCACTAGTTCGTCCTCATGTGGTTTACTGTTCTCATCTCTGGGCTGGCGCGTCTAAATATCAGCTAGACCCACTTGACTCCCCGCAAAGGAGTGCTGTTCGAATCGTCAGTGATCCCAATCTCACGGACAGATTGGAGTTTACGGGAGCGGCAGAGAGACTTTGGGTCTCTCTTTGTACTCTACCGGCTCTTTTATGGTGAGTGCTCTAAAGAAATGTTTGACCTGGTATCATTGTCACCATTTTACCACCGTACCACTCGTCACCGTAGCAGAGGTCACTCATTTCACCTGAACTTACCCTGTTCCTAGACTGTACGTTTTTAGAGATCATTTCTCTCACGTACGTGCAAGATCTGGAATGAACTACCTGCCGCCGTGGTTCTAGAGCATTATAACATGTTCTTCTTCAATTGAAGTTTAAGAGCATTTTCTTCAAGATAGACAACGGCCTGGATGTACCCCTGATGTTACTAAGGTTCATGTGCAGCAGTATCACTTACCATCAGTTGAGCTGCTAGCTCGTTTGCCATCATAGGCAATAAAAAATGTGTCATAAAAATATTAATAGTATTTTTTTTATTATCATACTATATACACTGTCAACATGGTACTCGTACTACCAGTAATACAAGCAAGAACAAGTGTTTTTGCTCCCATAAATACGTAGTATTTATTGAAATGACGTACGAAAATAAGTACCTCTTTACGAAAAGATTGCCATCTTATTATACATTAAAACAAAAAATAAGAATATAGCAAGTTGAGCAGCAAATAAAGCGTTTAAGGGCAGTAAATCGATGAAATTTAAATCTGCATCACTATTAAAATGGTGTATAGCTGTGCACTTACTTTAAATAAGATAATCTAAATGTCATAAATTCCAAAGTGGATTGTACAGAAACCTTACCAAGGGTAGTAGTAAAATCGATTCCTTGTACCACTACCCGCTAAAACGTCGTTAATAAGCAAAAATCTTTTTTTACGGAAAGCGAATTGCTGTAATCGACATAGTATAAGTTATTACTACTTTTTCTGTAACGTACAGCGTTTTTAAATGCAGGTATTTAAGTTTAAACCCGTTTTTTTAATGTTAATTTCATAACTATTCATCTTAGAATTATATAACCCGGGCCATTTGAATCAGCTTTTTTTTCTGGTTCGAACAGTGCAATAAAAAATTTTTTCATACTTTGTGGACTACGACGTTTCCGATATACATATATACATATATATATATATATATATATATATATATATATATATATATATATATATATATATATATATGTAGGGCTGCAAATGAACATGGACAAACAGTTCAATTAGGTAGATCCAATTTCGAGAAAGAGGTCAGCCGACGAATCCAACTCGGCTGGGCAGCGTTCGGGAAACTTAGGAGGATCTTCTCGTCTAATATTCCGCAGTGTCTGAAAACAAAGGTTTATAACTAGTGTGTGTTACCAGCGATGACTTACGGCACTGAAACGTGGTCTCTAAATGTCGGCCTCATAACAAGGCTCAAAGTCGCTCAGCGTGCTATGGAGAGGGCTATGCTCGGTATTTCTCTACGTGATAAAATCCGAAATACGGAAATCCGTAGAAGAACGGGTGTAACCGACATAGCCCTAAGGATTAGCACGTTGAAGTGGCAATGGGCAGGCCACATCGCTCGACGAACCGACAACCGTTGGGGAAAAAAGGTTCTCGAGTGGCGACCACGAATCGGACGACGCAGCGTAGGACGACCCCCCACTCGGTGGACTGATGACCTCATCAAGGTCGCAGGAAACCGCTGGATGCAGGTGGCACAGGACCGTTATAGATGGCATTCTCGTGGGGAGGCCTATGTCCAACAGTGGACGTTTACAGGCTGATGGATGGATGGATGGATGGATATATATATATATATATATATATATATATATATATATATATATATATATATATATATATATATATATATATATATATATATATATATATATATACATATATATATATACATATATATATATATATATATATATACATACATATTTATGTTACCACTTGTTTGAGGAGGTCAACGTGTATAAATCTGAGAACATCTCATGTATATCAAATATTGTCACAAGAGAAAGAGAACGCTAAGTAAAAACCTATGCCCAACCGTCTGGCTGGTATAGAATAAGTAAGCCAAATTTATTACCATTTTAAATATTGCTTACCTACATATATGAGTTATAAAAACAATAATTATATCGTCAAATGGATATGTGATGCTGCCCTTTCATCAACCTGAACAAAACGGTCGGTATGCCAGACCATAGCCTACCACAAAAAAAAATTGATAAAGTCATAATTACCGCGCTTGTGTTTGTGTTGGCAATAGTAATTGGTGCTATAATTATATATTTTGCAAATTATGTGTTAGTTTATTTTTTAATTATATTATGTAGTTATATTCTTTGTCGCTTGTGTAAATTGGTGGCCTAAAATGGCTTTTACTAGTTTCACAGAACTAATAGCTAAGCGCTGAGAGCATTTTTCCTAGAAAATTATTATATTATTATAATAATTTTTTAATTTATTTAATTGGTTAATTTGCAATTTAGGTATTAACGTATTAAGCATATAAGTTAAATTATAATTGTGCTCAATAATATATGCATAGAGTACGCTGCACCCAGTACGTAAAATGTTTTAAATATAAACATAGGACCATTAATAAAATTCGAAACAAAATAGATTAACATTCCTACCTTTTAATGTTCTCTACCCAAAGGGTATCAATGCAATAATTTACAAAGCCTTCATAACTTCGCCCGCCCATCTCATTCTGATTGCATGTAGAGATGGGCAGTATATCAGAAATCATAATTGGTAGACAAATAAAATTTTCTCGATGTGTATATTTCTAGCCACCACCCATAAAAACAACAAATAAGCTAGCCATCAACGTAACTGCGATTGCAGTTGATGCTATATTTCTCGGGCGTATACGGCTATCCATTTTGCTGGCAATTTCTCAGCTGTCTATTACGATTCCCACGGAAAAATAAGAAATGATGATATTATCAACGAATAAGAAAATATTTTACAATAGTATTTAAAAAAAATAAACAACACAATACATTTTGTAGAAATATTTAAAAATTATATGATACATAACGCATTTTAAAGAAGTATTTAAAAAGGACATGACACAACGCATTTTTCAAAAGTATTTAATAAGTAGGTACACAATAGATAAATAATCATTCGTAAATTAATTCTCATCATACTATTTTCCGTGTGGTGGCGGAGTAAGAATACAATTCACCACCCCATATCTTACCCGAGGGTGATCGTATGAGACGTCTAAGGTCTATAAAGCGCATATAACATCTATGCAAGAGAAGGAAAACTTGAAACAAAATCCTATACTAACACGTATGATCAGCGTGGTATAGTAGGTTAATTTCCCTCCCATTACGGAGGAGGCCCGAGCCCAACAGTGGGCCATAAATGGGCTGTGATGATGATGATACTATTTTTGACAGGCTATCGTTTAATCGTACTTAAATTGTTTTAATCTTTCGCGAATTAATTTATAATATTGCAATTAATATTATTAAATTTATTTTGTTATTACCAACCTTGACATTTTGTTTATAAGCCATTAACCGTCGTAACTGCAGTATAATTATATTATGTTAATAAATATTATACGCAAATAGACTCATTATATGTATGCAGGTAATTATGTCATGATAGAAAGGCCGATAACTAAAACAAGATATGTAATACAGAACCTTCCCAACCGTTCGCGTTTGTAATAATTGTAACGTATGTTATTATAACTCAGTGCTAACTATATATCTTTATATACATAATTCTTCTATACATGTGTATGTGACTGAACTCTTCCTAAACGGCTGCACCGATTTCGATATTTTTTTGCGTGTCCAGGATCCGGTAGGATGCGATCGATTCAAAGAATTAAATAATTATTTTTTTAAATTCGTACATTAGCGGCCTCTGTTGGATCAGCTAATAATTACATAATTATTTTATTTATTAGTACTCTTCCAAGATATTTTTATACTTTTATTAGTCTAAAATATTTTAATTGTGCAAATATTTATTGCAACTATAAGGTATATCTGCGCTTTTAATGTAAAAACAACAAAGTAATATAAAGATTACTGCATATCTACACATTTAATTACACTGACTGATTGACTAAGTACAAATGGAGTATTTGTCTAAATACTGTCATCCTGTGCAAAATTTATTAGTGGCATTTTCTAGTGGTAGGGCCAACCACTGACCGGTTCATCCGGGATAACACCACACTCTCGCAGAAAATAGACGCCTCAGCAGGGGCAAGATGCTGTTGTGCTTCTTTCGGTGAGCGGGAGAGCCGACAGCCTAATTTTCTACTTAGGTTTGGGGTTTTTATTGATAAGGACGGCCTAACTGTGCCCCTGATACTGCAAAGGTCTCTAGGTGGCAGTAACACTTACCAATAGGTGTGCTGGTTGCTCATCTGCCACCGTAAGCAATAAAAAAATATTATTCTCAATCTAGATATATGTATATAGAATATTCACTTATTATGGGCATAATTGTATAAATACTCTTAAAGTCTCCCACATCGTCATCGTCATAGCCCATATATGTCCCACTGTTGGGCTCGGGCCTCCTCCGTATTGAGAGGGAAATTAAGCTACTATACCGCGCTGGTCAGACGTGTTGATATAGGGTTTTGTTTCGAGTTTTCCTTCTCTTGCATAGGTGTTATATGCGTTGTATATCCCGTAGTCATCTCTTACGATCACCAATGGGTAAGATAGGGAGTGGTGAATTCTATTCTTACTCCATCACCACACGGAAATCTCTCACAACTTACGTTATAATACCATAGAGCGGTGACAAAATTTCTACTACTTATTACCAAAACTAAAACTTTATTAATTCGTTACAAGTTGTAAATGATTAATAACGTTTACTACGTAACAGAGGTATAGGGATTGAGATGATCCAATTCAGTACCGTTAACGATAATGGCAATATCAAAAGGGTCACGAAGGTCTACGACCGCATCAACGTGACTGATTTACAAAATACTTTTTCTCATTACGCAGTAAATATCCATCGACAAGTAAACTACCATAATCGATTGAATCAAATACGCAACAGCTATAAATTATCGATGTAATACAATTTAACGCATCACTATCGGCAAATTAAATATTGTGTTCTTTTATTAAAGTGAAAAGATTTTTTATACTCTGTGCTTTATTTTAAAGACATTTAAGAATGCGTCATCACGCTTGGCTATGTAAAGCTTGTCCGTGTTAAGTCGGGTCTCATCGGCCAAGGTATTTTTAAAGTACGATACAAATGACGATCATTTAGAGCTAAAAAAAACTTGCTACACAATTAAATATTTTACTAGTCTATATATACATAAACAAAAAGTGTCTGTTTGTAATTCTAAACAGTCTTTCACTAAATAACATATGAAAGCATATACGGTACTTACATTTTTTTTTTTCTGTT
This sequence comes from Lymantria monacha, assembly GCA_905163515.2. Lineage (NCBI taxonomy): Eukaryota > Metazoa > Arthropoda > Insecta > Lepidoptera > Erebidae > Lymantria > Lymantria monacha. The sequence goes on from LR991082.1 coordinate 26,139,977, forward strand.
TGTCTATTTATTCCTGCTAATCTCTGAAACAGTTTTACCGATTTTAGCAGGACTTTTACTGGCAGGTAGCTGATGCTATAAGGAGTAACTTAGGCTACTTTTATTTTAGAAAAAAAATAATAGAAATAGATTTCCGCAAAAACAAAATCAAAACCATTGAGAGACGCTGAATAATACCGAGTGCGCGACTGAAGCCTTTTTTTTTCTTTTTTTTGCCCCAAGGTGGACCATGGATATGGTCGCGCCGCGACAAATCGGTGCGGGGCAACAGAAGAGGCGGCGCGCAACCCTCATGGGGTTGACCCACCCTGCAAACACCTCTCTTCGTCGTGCGAGCGGGCCACCGGTACCCAATCTTTGTCTTCGGTGGCTGCGCGACTGAAGCCTGGGGAAGGACATAGGCTACATTTTTATCAACAAACTACACGGGTGAAGCCGCAAACTAAAGCTAGTAAACAATAACTCTTTTATTATTAATAATCCTTTAGCAATCCTTTAAGTTTTAACAATAGTAAAACATAAACCCTTTATTAGCATTTCCGCGGTTTCACTCACGTAGTTTGTGTTCCCGTGAGAATACGGGGATAAAATGTAGCCTATGTAAACTCACTGATAATTAAATTTTAACAGTAATGTTGGAATGAATACATTATATTAATAAGTAACTTATATTATTATTTCTTTTTTCAGCCACAGGCATCAGCAATTCACAACTTAGCTTATTTATCTCTTGTTATTGTTTTTAAACCTAAATTGTATTGTCATGAGTTGTGATAAGAAAATAAAGAATTTATTATTATTTATTTCAACTTGATAACTAGTATCACCAGCAGCAAACTACCTATCCTCTCTCATATCTCTCAGTTCCATCTTAAGGTTGCCTGGAAGAGAACACGCCATAAGACCGCTCTTTGTACATTCTGCATTATGTCCTGCACTAAGGAAATAATCCTTGTATTGCGGGGGACTTTACAAACATGCAACTAACGCAGACAAATTACACCCAGACTCAGAACAACACTTTGTGGATCGCACAAAGTATTGTCCTGCGCGTGGGAATCGAACCCACGGCACTGGCACGGAAGGTCGGTATCTTAACCACTACGCCATCTGTGCAGTCTCAGCCATTTTAACTGGTGGTACAAATAAAGAAATATCTATCTATATGTCTGTCACGATTTCCAATGTTGACAGAATGTTTAAAATCAGTATTATAGACCACAAAACGTATTAAAAAACAAACAAAAAGAAATCGTTTAATATAAATGCTTCTTAAATTCAAAATATTCAGGTAGGCTCATAGCGGATGTATGCATGGAGTGAAACCTTATTGTGTCAAACACATTTTTCCAACATAAAGACATCCATATGTATACATGGAGAAGGAATGAACAGAAAAGTATAATAGACCACTATCTCGTTATTGCGAGATTTAGTGGTCTGTTCAGAAAGTGGAGGCACTGGCGAGAGAGTGTCCACTTCGGAGGGCTTGAAAGAATAAAGGTTGAAAGGTTGCAAGAAGAGTGTGTAAGAGAAAAGTATGCAGAGGGTGTCCGAGAACGGCTGACGATGGCAAGCCAGCCGCAATCGGACATTGAAGAATGCTGGAGAGTATTGAAAGAGAGTATGGTAGATACAGCGAAAGAAATATGTGCAAGTATAAATAATCAGAATGACAGTATGACTGAACAGAAGAAAGAAATATAACGGCAATGTAAGAATGACACCAAGGCCTTAGTGAAAGAGAAACGTGATAGAGCAAATATGAGTGCAGAAGATAGGCTGACTAAAAACTTCGAGGGTAACACCAAACTCTTTTGGAGGGAGGTGAAGAAGTCTCAGTGTGGTTGGTCAGCCTTCAGAATGAATAAAATAAGGTCTAAAGGTGGAGGCATTTTTACACAAACACAAGACGTGTTAAGCCGATGGAGTGAATATTTTAGCGATATGTATGCGGATACTCGAGTTGGCGTCGGTGTCGCATGTGGTTTAGTAGATCAACATTCAGCACCTCCTCCTCCGATGGCATCAGTATGAATGAAGTTGAATGGGCGATATGAAGTTTGAAAAATGGTAAGGCAGCGGGCATTGATATGGTGTCTGCCGAGATGATCAAGCTTGGAGGCTCCTGTGTCTGGGAGGCGCTCCTGTTGCTCCTCAATTTGTGTTGGAGCTCGGGAATGGTTCCCAGGGACTGGAATAGCGCAGTCATCGTGCCTTTGTTAAAAACAAGGGTTGACGTTATGACTGCGCAAATTACAGAGCCATAAGCTTGACCAGTTTGGCAGTAAAATTGTACAGTAAAATTATTGAAAGGAGAATGAGGATGGTGTCCGATGGTTTACTGTGTGAGACACAAGGAGGTTTCAGGAGTGGAAGGGGGTGCATGGATCAAGTGTTCTCTCTGCGCAACATTGTGAAGAAGCATCTGGCTCTAGGTCAGAGGGTTTTCTGCAGTTTTGTGGATCTGGAGAGAGCATTTGACACAGTTGTACGAAAGTAACTTTGGGACATTTTACCAGAGTATGGTATTAGTGGTAAACTGCTACAGGCTGTTCAGTCCAGTTACATGGGCTGTAGAGCCTGTGTGCGGCTGGATGATGGAATGTCGCCTTGGTTTGACGTCAATATCGGCGTTAAACAGGGGTGCGTTCTGTCAGCCAGGCTGTTTATCATATATCTGGATAAATGTCTCCAAAGGTTGAACGATATGAATGTGGGAGTCCAGATGGGCGACTCAGTGGTCGCTGGTCTGCTCTATGCAGATGATGCAGTCCTGCTGGCACAGTCAGCGACTGACCTGCAGACCCTAGTAGACACAATGACAGAAGATTGTAAGAAAAGGGGTCTACACGTGAATGTGAGCAAAACCAAAATAATAGTCTTTGAAAGAGATGAGGCCAGAACAGATGTAAGAGTAAAAATAGGTAATGATGTACTAGATGCAAGTGGATGAATTTGTATATCTTGGATGTGGTTTTAGCCGAGATGGAAGGTACACCACTGATATAGAGCGAAGAGTGAATGTGGGAAATAGAGTGAATGGAGGCGTGGGACAACTTCTCGGTAGCCACCACCTCAGCCAGAAGGCACGTGTAGTAATACATAACGCAGTGCTTGTCCCAACATTACTATATGGAAGCGAGAGTTGGGTATGCAGAAAAGAGCAAGAAAGCAAAATGAATGCGGTCGAAATGCGATCTCTACGGAAAATCTGTGGAGTTAGGCTGACCGACCGCATTCGCAACGACAACGTAAGAGATCGAGTAGGTAATGTGGAAAGAATGCCGAACGAATGTTCGGCATTCTTTCCACATGTCCGAACCTTAAGAAGATATACAATGCGAAAGTGGAAGGATGTAGGTACCGGGGGAGACCGAGACTCACCTACCTAGACCAGATTGGTCACGTACTGAAAGAAGGTGGAGTCAAGAGTCTCCGAAACCGGCGAGCGTGCATGAAGAGAATTATGAATGTTGAAGAAACGAGTGAAGTGTGCAAGGATAGAGTTCTCTGGCACTCTGTTCTCTCTGCCTACCCTGCAAGGGATATGGCGTGATGATATGTATGTATGTATGTATATGTAAATGCAAAATAAATACAATTTATTTAAATTATAAAAAAATAATATTATGAAAATATTTTTAAACTATCTTTAACCGTTTAATTTTGCATACCACAACTTTTAAACCTCGTAGTACATATGTATTTCTAGCTGTGTGATAGCGGCTTCGAATAATACCAACCCATACTTTGCTCGTGGATGTCGTAAAAGACGAATAAGAGCCTTACAACAACCTAAACCAACTCCATCTGATGCCGTTTGGTCAACAATCACATTCCCAAGGAGGGATAACGTCTGGCAGGCGGTTGGTCATAAAACTATTGCCAATAACTTCTACAATATTTGCTATGAAAGAAGAGTACATATTGTATCACAAGTAATTGGGATAAGAGTAAGAGAATGATGATGAGTACATATGTATGTCTATTCAACATCGTTTTTGTTACATAAGTTACTAATCTGCCTACAGAAATCAGTGAACAATCATAGCGCAAACACAATTAAGAAAGTTGGACGCTAATACAATTTGCAGTCGCTCGTAATATCGGCGTCCATCTATTAACGCAATTCACCCTTGTCAACACACATAAACCACAATGGCGGCCAGATTAGACATGTCTCATTTAATATATAAATAAGATATGAGTTTGCCTGAATCAGTAAATAACTTATGTATTTACCTTGTTTGTATAACCTTGTAATTGACATAAAATTCGTTTATTTCTAGATGCAAAAACATCAAAATCTATGAATTATTTAATATTGTAATGTAATTTATATATAGTTCAGAATTAAAAATCAAATATAAACGCTATAGGATTGGTAAAAAATAGTTTTATTTACATGCATATATACATATCATCACGCCATATCCCTTGCAGGGTAGGCAGAGAGGACAGAGTGCCAGAGAACTCTATCCTAGCATACTTCACTCGCTTCCTCAACATTCATAATTCTCTTTATACACGCTTGCCGGTTTCGGAAACTCTTGACTCCACCTTCCTTCAGTACGTGACCAATCTGGTCTAGGTAGGTTAGTCTCGGTCTCCCCCAGTACCTACATCCTTCCACTTTCGCATTGTATATCTTCTTAACCAGACGTTCGTTCGGCATTCTTTCCACATGTCCGAACCATCGCAGGATTCCCTTTCGCATCTTTACACCAACACTCTCTTTCGTATAGAGATCGCATTTCGACCGCATTAATTTTACTTTCATGCTCTTTTTGGCATACCCAACTCTCGCTTCCATATATTAATGTTGGTAGTAGTTTTATTTCATAGTTCTAAATCATTTGACTATTTTATGAATGACGATAGCCTAAGATCAAAGCTTGTGAAACCTTCGAATTCAAGGATATTATAGAATTATCTATCTAGTGATAAGACTACACTGTTGACAGTTTTCTGTCAACAGCCGCAGGCCGGTCCGGGGTATTACCAGGCTCTCGCAGAAAATCGACGTCTGAGCAGTGGCAATGTACTGCTGTACTTCGTTTAGTGAGCGAGGCAGCCGACAATCCTACTTAATGGTTTTTTTTTTTTTTTTTTTTTTAGAATTTGTTGTTAGCCTCAGATGGCTATGACAACTTTACCCGGACTGTGGGTGAGCGCTGAGGGCTCTCAAACTTAATGGATGAGTATGGGGGTTTTTATTGGTGCCTCTGATATTGAAATAGTCTATCATTCTCCTGCTCTTATCCCAATTACTTGGGGTTGACACAATATGCACACTCTGCCTACATATCGCAAAAGTTATTAGCAATAATTTTATGACCGGCTGCCTGCCTGATGTCAACCCTCCTTGGAAATGTAATTATTGACCAATCGGCATCAGGTGGTGTTGGCCTAGGTCAATAAGCTCTCAGTCATCTTTTACGACATCCACGAGCAAAGTAAGGGTTGGTAGTATTCGTAGCCGCTAACACATAGCAATGGTCCATGGGTGGCAATAACAATTATCATCAGAGTGCTTGCTCGTTTACCACCAAGAGCAGTAAAAAAAATCAAGACGACTCTAACACAATATTCTTTTAATTTTTTCTTGTAATTGTGCCTACCCAAATAAATACCCAAGTAAATCATTTTTTCGTGTGATGTACTATATAGTAATCGTTTCTAAATTTCGTACCGCTTTTTCAAATTTCTTGATGGATAAATCCATTAACGCTAAGTGATAAAACATAGATACGCTTACAACTGGCAGTTGTATGTTTTTGCTAAACTTAGTGTAGTTAAACATATTTGAAAATCTTGTCTGGCAATAAAAAATAACTGTGACGAATAATGTATATAGGTATATATAAAGTCTATATATAAAAAAAATCTGGTTGACTAACTCATCAAAGCTGAGTTGAAACTACTGTAACTAGAAATATGAATTTTGACAGTAATTTCTTTCTGTGACGTTAGTTAGTACTTTTTTTTGGCGGAAGGCTATGGAATGGTCACACCCGCCCTACATACACCTCTCTTCGCCGTGCGAGCGGGCCACCGGAACCCGATCTTTGTCTTCGGTGGCCCGTCCGCTGGACATTAGTTAGTACTGAGGTAGGCTTTTACTAAATACATATTTAAAGCTAGTTAAAACACAGTTTAAATTAGAAAAAATAAAAAAATCTTTATCCATTGTCTTCAAGTTCACATACACTATTCTCAAATACTTTTTAGTAAAATAAATAAAACGCGTATTTTTTATTTAATTTTCATCCTCTTGGAGTATAAAATAAGAGATTCTATTTTGCGTTGATACATACATACCATCACGCCATGTCCTTTGCACGGTAGGCAGAGAGAACAGAGTGCCAGAGAACTCTATCCTTGCATACTTCACTCGCTTCCTCAACATTCATAATTCTCATCATACATACATACATATTCAATTGCGTTGATAAATTTACTTAATTCGTTATTGAACTATAAAAAATAACATAAGTAAATACTGACATATGTATGTACATTAACCTCTTTATACAACAGAAACAAAACATAAAAGACAATTGTTTCTAGAATGTATATACAGTACTATACAGCTTCTTCTGTTTGCCTCAGACAAAGTCGCGTGCAAAAGCTAGTTTCCTTATAAAATAACAGGACTGTTAAGCGAAACGTATCGTATCGTTTTAACCTTAACATACTTTCACATTTTGATGCACGAATAAAATACTAGTAGGGTAGAGCGGGGCTTAAAGGTCCGTGGGTATAAAGGTCCACTAACAATAACTAAAAAACTAGTGATGTGTCGCTTTTTGTCATTATACGGGCGGACAGAAGAGGTAGCGGGGAGGGAAACTAGGTATCGTGAACAGCTGAGCGACGACGCTGGCAGGAGATACAGAACTGCGTCTCAAAATTGTAACGTAAGTAAATTTTCTCGTTACTATTATTTTTAGTTGTGATGAGTGTTATTTCGTATACCATGTGTAAACACCGTTTATTAGCATACGTTATTTAATTGTTTAACAAGATTTATTATTAGTTTTAAACTACTTACAACGGTATTTTTTATAAAACCTCTAAAAACGCTTACACGCGATGAGGGTTAAAAGGTCCAATATGGACCTTTTAACCCTAAAAGGTCCAATATGGACCTTTTAGCCCACAGTATTATTTCCCCTCATTATAAACACATTACTTATTAAAAACATTTTTATTTCAGAATGCGCGTCTATATAAAAGAAAATCTGATCGTGGCACTAAATCTGTCGAGTTGATGAAACGTGCAGCAGATTTGGTTAATAATGAAAATAAATCATTAAGCCAGATATGTCGTGACTTTGAATTAAGCAAAACTCCATTATCAACATTTATTCAACGAATGAAGAATGATCCTGTCAATTTGAGATTTGGCTATGATAATCCGAGGCAGATATTTAATAAAGATCAAGAAGCTAATATCATAGAATACTTGCTCAAACTTGCACAAAGTTTTAAGGGAATAGTTCCTAAAGAACTTCGTCGCATGGCTTATGACTGTGCCATTAAATATGAAATAATTGTTCCGAAAACGTGGCCAAGCCAAAAGTATAAACAAAAAAAGCAAAGCAAATAGAAAAGTTAAGAAAGTCAAAAGAACTACATATTTTACTAGAGGTTAACAGCTCTGATGACAATGACTACTTCTGTTTGATTTGTTGCGAGAAATACAGTGACAGTGTTCCAGGTGAAGGTTGGATCCAATGCAATCTTTGCAAGAACTGGGCTCATGAAATATGTCTTTCAATCAGAGGCTGTATTTATTTCATTTGTAATAATTGTGATTCAGAGAACGATGAGTCTGATTAAGATATAGAGATATCACAAATATTCTTAAGTTACTATGTGGTAAATATAATTAAAGAAGAAGAATATGATTGTGTTTAAAGATGTTCTGGAAAAAGTTATTTGTTTAAAATCATTTAATATATCTTTACAATCAAAGAAGTATAATATTATTGTGTTTAAAGATGTTTAAGAATAATAATTTACGTTGTTTTACCACTTTTAATATCTATTATTAATTAAAGAAGAAAAATCTTATTGTGTTTATTGTATCATAAAACCTTTTTAAAACTATCCACATACTGGATCTTTTTGCCCCTCGACTGTTCCTTTTTACCCCTACCTTGGGGCAAAAAGAGACAGACGATAAAGTTTAGAAAAATTGAAAAATTTCATGTTTCTATTACGAGAAATTAACAAAAAGTTTGGTTAAACGTGGTACGATAACCGTTGGTTTGATTACTGTTGAATATTTTGATATTGTAGATTCCGTTTTCACAGTATAGTTCTTAATAGTCAAATTGGACCTTTTAGCCCCGCTCTACCCTACGCATAATATATTATAGTAATATGCATAATATTGCCCAATAAAATTAATCTGAGTCCTGTGTTTATTCGTTTAGAAGTTAATTTATCCAATAACTTAGTTATGGATGGTTATAAAGGAAGCATTTATTCTCTAGGAGGAGGAATCCACCAAGCTATGCCGACGGGTGGTGACGATGCGGGCGGGACGGCTGCATCTCATCTAGAGACAACATGGTATCACAAACAATGGATCACTGAAATCGGAGAATCGATCTCGATGGCTCGCTCAACAGGCGGAAATGGAAAATATACCTATTTAGGAGTATGTGACGAGAGTGAGTGAGTTTCATCGTCCAAGACGAGGAGGTATAATCCAAAACTGTAGCTGACGGTATCTTTTGGCATTAAAGTAAGTATAAGCTAAGGCTTACTCATTTCGGTGGTCCACACAATTCGCGGTGATAATTAATATAACAGGTTCTTTATTTTATTTCTATGGACACCGTTAGCAGAAAGCATATAAAAGCAACTCCATGCCTCCAAGTGGGTTATTCACTGAGCCGCGCTCGGTACGCAGCAGTCGGGAGCATCTTCATCAGCCTATCTACGTACACTATTAGACAAAGAGCCTCCAACCTAGTGCAAATAATGGCATAATCGCCACACTCATAAGATAGTCTTATGTAAGGCATACAGAACAGTTAGTACCGAAGCCTTGCCAGTGCTTGCAGGTTTACTTCCGGTCGACTTGGAGATACAAAGGCGCGCGTCAATGTATTATTCTACCAGGGAAAACATGAGAACCGATTTTCTTCTACCACGCGATCGTATTAAAATTACCAGACTTTTCGCACCGCAATCCGTCGTGTACGAAAAGCTCCTGACCGAATGGCAGGAAAGGTGGGACTCATCAAGTAAGGGTCGTCATGTATATCTTTTCTTCCCATCTATTCGAGAGCGTTTAGAGAAAATATGGTTGGAAATTGACCACTTTGTAGCACAATTCCTCACTGGTCATGGGAATTTTAGAGGTAAATTATTTTATTTTAAACTTGTAGCTTCACCATTTTGTCAATGTTCTACATCTAATTGCGAGTTTGAGCAAACAGCTCACCACATCCTCTGGGAGTGCAGTCTCTGTCGTAACGAGCGCGATCTCATGTTAGGCAGTCTGAATATCACGTCTGGGGTAGTATATTATACAGACCTTGTATCAACTCGAGAAAATTTCCGTGCGTTCAGGCGCTTCTGCCATACCTACTGTTGCAATCAATGTTAAGGGTCACATATAGGCCCCATAAGTGTTGCCATATCCGTGGTGCTATACTGCTGCGCTTCACGTATCAGTACATCATCTTATCTATTGGCCTATTAGCCAATTTTTGCTTCATGTCTTCCGCTTTGCATAGGAGGGAAGTGGAATTTTTTGAACTCCTCCTGTTTTTCTTTTCTAATTACATTTGTTGCGGGTTCCAAGACAGTTAAAAGCGTTTCCCGGGACTTCCCGAGGGTCAAACCTCGATGTCTTATACGGAGATCATTGTGGATCCAGGCTTGGAGTTACAGTGGTGGGAATGTGTGGTGGGATTAGTCCCAAATAAAAAAAAGGTAGTGGGTGAACTTAGTTAGTGTTATAAATGTTATAAGTCGTAGAAGACAGCTGTAGCCTATTCTCTTACATACATACATCACTATGTATGTACATGCAACCCGCGAGGGTAAACTGCCGGGTGGGCCACCGAAGACAAAGATCAGGTACCGGTGGCCCGCTCACACGGCGAAGAAAGGAGTTTGCATGGTGGATCCATGAGGTCACGCGCCGTCACTTCCATCACCCCGGACCGATTTGGCGGGGCGAGACGCATACATAGTCCACAGCAAAAAAAAATGTATGTACATGCAGTATTATCAGTCTTTTTTTGCAATTGCACGAAAAAAAAAAACATTATTTTCTTAGTCCATCGCAAGTGATTTTTTTATGGTATTTATTCTACGTAATTAGAAAGCTGTTTATAAATAGCTTTCATTTATAAATAAATGTTATAGTTGTAAACACTTGTTAATCAACGTATAGCAGCCGACCTTAAATGCGAATTAAGAAGACAAATGGATGTTTCATAACGATCTTAGTAGCGCAGGGCTGTGTTTGTAATAGATTAAATGACATGACACTTTTAATTAATCTTTATTATTAATAACAATACTTAAAATAATCTTCATTTATATCTGTATAATTATTAGTAGTATTTGCCACGGTAACATTCGTATCGCACATCGTTCTTTCTGTAGGCCTGGATGGAATTAACGAAGTGTAACCAAACCATAGTCCGCCACCAAAAAACAAAAGGCATCATTCGTGGTTTTTTCGAATTATAATATTGACCATAGAGAAAAGTCATTGAAATTGGTATTGACATTTACCTACACTCAGAGTAAAATCTATATGAATTTACCTCTATGACACATGTTACGAAATTGTAATAATTATATTACTCTATATCGCACTTAATGATTTATGATTGTCGATTACGTCACACTCATAACCAACATTAATTTGACTTAATCGTCAATACAGATATATAAATCTGAAATGTCTGTTTGTAATGTCAGAATAAAATAGCTTTTGTAAAAAATTGAAAAGAAAAACTTTTTTTTTTTTTTTTTAGAGGACTTTTGGCGGGAATCTAAAACGTCATGTTGTGCTCTTGTATTATATTCGATATCTTAGTGTTTTAACGTGTTATATTAGATAATTTTTATGGTGTTTTATGTAATATGATGTGACAGAACAGCTGGGATGTAGTGAATATCATATAAAAGTGCTTTACAACGTTTTCGTTTTCCATCAAAATTCCTACAACATACCATTAACAGTGTCACCATAGCAGTGTTGATGGCGACAATTCGACTGACTGACAGACAATGACTAACTTGAAGAGATTAAGAACGTGAAGATAATTATAACTCGACACTGGCAAAAATGGCTCGTATAAGTAGCTGATTGCCAATACATAAAAAGAAGAAGAAGAAGAAGCTGCAACTTAACTTTGACATTGGCTTAAGTATAAACAGAGCCACAACAACAAAAAAAAAAAAAAAAAAAACTTTTTTTTAAACTTTTTTTTTTTATTCCAGTCACATTATACTGTTATTAAACTACTATTTATGGATTTCACACAAAAATATTAAAATCCATAAAATTGTGAATTAAATCTATTCGACTAGTTAATCAATAGCATTGTAACATTTTAGATGTGTTTGATTCGATGGTATTACAAATATAAAATTAACTATAAGTACAAGCAACGGAACGAAACTCAACCATATTAGTACTTTGATTTTATATAATAGTTTATAACATACAATAGATAGTTCAAAACTGAGAATATTTGCGGCACACAATAGTCTATTTTAATAACTCGATCATATTTAGGTTCTCGGTGCAAACCCTATTAATCTATCTTTGTGAGGCACACTTTGGAGGTGTAATTTCTTGCCTAGTTTCAGCTTATTGTTAGTCTAAATCTTGGATTTATCGTACAATCTGTTCTTGTGGTTACTGGTGTATAACAAAGTACCTGGTCCCTCGAATTGAACCCTAAAGTATTTATGATTTATCTACTTTATGTAATTAAGGCTTTGTAGTGAGATTTCAATATTAACTATATCTATTTATTAGTTATAGCTACATTAAATTTAAACTGATTATACAAGTAGCTAAATGACCTCTAATATAAACATCTAGAGCAGTGGTCGGCAACCTTTTGTCAGGCAAGGAGAAAAATAATATAAAAGCGGGCCACACTTATAATATTAACACTTTTTTTTTTTTTTTATTTTTTTTTTTTATTGGTGGGCTATGGGTGCGTCTCGCCCCGCCAAATCGATCCGGGGTGACGGAGAAGGCGGCGCATGACCCCATAGACCCACCGTAAAATCCTCTCTCTTCGCCGTGCGAGCGGACCACCGGTACCCGATCTTTGTCTTCGGTGGTCCGCTCGGCGTTGTAATATTAACCCTAGAATATACCATATACGGTCGATCGCGGTTCGTTCATACATTTATTTTAATATTTATAACTTATTTACAAATCATTCACGGGCCGTAAAGAAGACGTTCGTGGGCCGCGTGTTGCCGACTGCTGCTCTAGAGTATCAAAAGAGATCCCAACGTAGTTATTTGTGTAATTTACAAATAATTGTGCCGTGTATTATTTGTGTCATTAATTAATGTTGGTAAAATTCACCGTAACGTAACGTAATGGTTATTAGTATGGGGTTTATTGTTTAAAAAAAATTTAGAATCTATAAATAACTGAAGTTATACATTACATTAGCATTTCTTTTATGCCATCATTTGTCAAATAGATAACTTACGAGGGGAAAATCATGATTTTCTATGGTAATACAGCTTTTATCTGTGTCAAACAGCCAGTCAGGTTACTTATGCTTAAGAACTGCAAAATCAATCACTAAAATTCATTTAGTAATAAGATATATAGTCAATGTGTTGACCTAAATAGCCATTGTTATCATAACAATGCAATCATAACGAATTAACAAAAAATATTGAGTCATTAATTGCTATAAAGTCAAATTTGCTGTGTAGTAGCGGCTAAGAATACTACCAACCCTTACTTTGCTCGTGGATGTCGTAAAAGACGACTAAGAGCTTTGTAGCGACCTGGGCTAACTTCACCTGATGCCGTTTGGTCAACAATTAGATTCCCAAGGAGGGTTGACGTCTGGCAGGCGGCCGGTCATAAAACTATTGCCAATAACTTTTACAATATGTACTATGAAAAAAGAGTACATATTGTATCGACCCCAAGTAATTGGGATAAGAGTAGGAGAATGATGATTAAGTCATTAATAAATGGTTAGTATAATATTCATGAGTTATATTTTTATGTATATTTAAAATATTCCTCTATTACACGATGACACACAAATTATTAGATAACTCACAAAGGTTTCTATGACGAAAATATCACACATTTTTTTTTATAATTGCCCGTGCGAAGTCGAATTAGGAAGCTAGTCAACCATATGCGAAGGTTTTACATTAAGAATACTTTCGAAATTTTAGTTTTATTACAGCATCAATTAATTACTAATTAAATAAATAAGAGTTCGCTAAAATAACTAGAGCTGCAAAAATGTGTCGAAATCACAAATTCACATTTTGCCACAACATAGAACAACAATTTTTCAGAACGTTCTCAAGACATATCTATCCAACTCGTTTCTTTCCATTTCTCTAGTTCAATTGAATAATTGAACTAGAGAAATGGCATTACCTTTATTTTATATGTCGCGCCATTTGAAGTAGTATATCGTATAACTAAAATAAGATTCTGCTAATTTTTTTTTTTTTTTTTAAATATTTAAATTACTATCTAAGTAGATACTACTTTCCGTGTGGTGACGGAGTAAGAATACAATTCACCACCCCTATCTTACCAGTGGGTGATCGTAAGAGACGACTAAGGGATTTAAAACGCATATAACATCTATGCAAGAGAAGGAAAACTCGAAACAAACCCCTATACCAACACGCCTGACCAGCGTGGTGTAGTAGGTCAATTTCCCTCCCATTATGGTGGAGGCTCGAGCCCAGTAGTGGGACATATATGAGCTGAAATGATGATGATGAGATACTACTGTTTATATTTTAGAAATTAAGAAAATAGAGAGAAAGAAAACAGTAAGCTGGTGATAAAGACTGAGTAGCAGAGGCCAACCTATATGGCGATAATGAAGTACATGTACGGCAGATTATGGAATGGCACGTCGGCCTTTTCCTCTCTCCAGTTGGATCGGGCGGGATGTCATCATATCATAGCCTGTCCCCAAAAAAAAAAAAGGGCCACCATCATCATTCTTCTACTCTTATCCCAATTACTTGGGGTCAATATAATATGTACTCTACTTTCATTAGTACATATTGTAAAAATTATTGGCAATAGTTTTATGACCGGCTGCCTACCAGACGTCAACACTTCTTGGGAATATAATTGTTGACCAAACGGCATCAGATGGAGTTGGCCCAGGTCGTAATAAAGCTCTTAGTCGTCTTTTACGACATCCACGAGCAAAATAAGGGTTGGTAGTATTCCTGGCCGCTACCACACAGCGTGAAAAGGGAGGCCACCATAGACAATAAAAAATGTATACGTATAACTTATATTAATTTATAAATGTATGTAATATAAGATATGTGTTAAAAATATAAATATTTGTCGATGTACGAACTCAAATTTTGATATATCTAAGTAATAATGTAAGTAGTCTGGGAGCTCGCGATAATGTCACACTTAGCGGTAAGCATATATTAAAAGTCACGTTACTTATATAAGCATTGGATAATGATAGCAAGAAAATATACCTGTCTCATGTGGAGAGAAATTGCATTACGAGAAAATAATGTTCTTGCTAGACTAGTTCTATTTTAGCTGTATAACCTTTATGCCACTAGGTATCGGGTCTATCTCTGGCACTTATATACTTGTCATCTAAAAAATAACATCTCAAACTTTCAGTGACATTAACAAAGGCTATTGCTATTGCTTCGACATTTTTTTTTTGAAGTCAACATTTTTATGGGAGGTTTTTTGAATTTTGGATTCACAAATTTATTGAAGCGTTGAAATAAAAAACAAGAAGTACTGATATAGGTCATTATTCGTCATAATTCTCCTGCTCTTATCCCAATCACTTGGGATCGATGCAATATACTCTTCCCTCGTACATATTGCAAAATTTACTGGCAATAGTTTTATGGTTAGCCGCCTGCCTGAGGTCAACCCTCCTTGGTAATGAAATTATTGACCAGACGGCATCAGGTGAAGTTGATATAAACCAGGTTGATATAAATCTCTTTGTCGTCTTTTACGACATTCACAAGCAAACTATGGGTTGGTAGTATTCGTAGCTGTTACCACACAGTAATAAATAAGAAAAAGTACTTATATAAGTGTAAAACACATAAGTACATTCGACAATAATAACACTTTATGCCGAACATTAAAATCAAATATTCCTTTAAAAAATACACTTTAAATATACTGACGTGTGAATAAATACTCTAATTTATAAAGATCAATTGCGAAAGCGTTGAAACGAAACAAAGGTATCATTTCAACGCTTTTTAACGGATGTTGAAAAAACGCACGTGCGAATAAGGCCGAATAATGAACTTAAACTAGCATGGAGGCTTCTACGTGCGTATATATATAACATAATTACACCTAACATCTACAGTGAAAACTAGGGGTGATAATTAACCCAGTTACGAATTTATGATGGCTCTTAGATACCTCACTATTATGTAACACAAAATTCACAGTAAGTAATCTACTTATAACATTACAACCATCTTATTACCGCACTTTTTATATAAGGAAAATATTCAGAAAACGGTTTTGTTTATTATTGGGTATAAGTTATTGCAAATTAACTAAGCAATTGCGGAGCGCGATAACGAGTTCCTCTGGAAGTGAGGCTATTATTCCCTATCGTTTGCAGTCCCAACGCCCATCCGTCACGGATTATTAATCTTGCAAAAAAAATTATCCTAATTTTAATCCTCATGAAACCTTTTTCTACCGCTATTGAAATCTCAACTACATAGCGTAGTGATAAAAACATTAATCTTTTTTATTAAGTATTGTAAGTTTGATTCACTTCAACAAAGAAATAATAAGAAAACCAAGTATATATTCAGATTTTAAAGTCAAAGAAGTAAGTCTACAAAGTTTTCTGTCACACAAGAATTTATAATTTAGAGAGAAGTGTTTAATAGAAAAAAGTCTTAATTTCAGTCAAATGATTAATTAAAAGACCAAGGTTAATCTTAATCGTGAATTTAAATGATTTTTCTTAGAATAAGTTCTTTTCTAAAATAAGTTATTAAAAGGGTTTGAGAAAATTCTGTAACAAATTAGTAAGAAGTTTGATACCTCACTGTTATAAATGTGAAATAATTTTACAACAGCTTGCAGCAATTTGACCTTGCTAAATATTCATTACGAAATCGATTAATGTCCTTTATATTCGCAGTAGGCAAAATATTAATTTCGATATCGTCGTAATTCTATTTATATTCTGTTTGATGTCAATGCTGATTAGTGTCAAGGATGCAGTTTATTATTATTATTAATATATTCATCCTGCTTATAATTGATCGTAAAAATAAAATTGTATGTAGATAATTAATATGATCTACGTTCACTGATTCTTTTTGGTTTATTGATATACAAAAAGCGCCAATATGTATATAAATCATGCTAACGCTGCCCGAAGAAAAGTTGCAGAAAGAAACACTGCAAATCGTGAAGTTTCGATTTCAACGCTTTGGTTAGGTAAAACAGCTTCTTGGATGTTTTGGTGTTGCCTCTACAGCTGTTTTAGGCGAGATGGATGAGGTGGCAATTTTAAGTTCTTTCGTATCGATCAGTGCAGGCCTTGTCGCCAGTATTAAGAATTGGCATGCAGTCACTGCCTTCTGCGATAATGTGATCTCAGGAAGGAGGCGGTTTACCGAGGTCTAAATGATCAGTCAGGAAATAGTCTGCAACTCCTAATGAGTTCTGCCACGCCAGTGCTTTGAAATCGTCACTCGAGGGAGCGTATTCCTTTGAGATTATCCTGATGGATGAGCTAGCCTTTTAGGTAAATAAATATCTAGCGACCCGTGGAAATGGCGGGAGAAAGACGCATAGCGGGTAATGGAACATTGCGCCGACCTTTTTTCGTACTCTGTTTAACAGGTTACGATTTGCTCACGCCACATTCAAAACATCCGCAGCGATGGGAGGGCAGGCGCCCTCCCTTTGCGACCACATTACCTGTCGTATTATATCTCCTCGTCATCAGAGTATTAAGTGAGATCGATTTCTAGATTTTGATAGCCGTCTCGTGATGTTTTTCTGTTGCGCTGGAGGTTTAGGGGAGATGTAGCCAGATCATAGCTTTTTTTTTTGTTTTGTTCGTCCATTTAGACAGACAAAGAATACAAAGGCTGTATGAGACAGCCAAGTTTTATACATTTTTTAACAAATTCTTAATATTTCTAGATATTGATTACTTTATTTATATTCACTCTCTGTCGGTAAATCATTACCATTAATTGGGTGCTGAAAACCAAATTAATGATTTCTCTGGTAAAACATGAAAATACAAGTAAACCACTATTATATCATATTCACTATATTTTAGCACTTTATCTGTATAATATTAGATAAAACACCATCAGCAAAATTAATCAATATAACACTTCAAAATTAAAGAAATTAATACAATTCAAGAACGCTACATGATATTTCCATATTCCCGCCAAAACTCTCAGATCCAATAAACAAGTACGGTCGAATTATAGGCAACCAAAACAGAAATGTCATTTAACTATTCATTAGATTTAATCAATAAATGTACCTAATAGTGAAAAATATATTAAGAAACATTATACTTTCAGTTTTGAAACAGAATAAAACAGAAGCGAACGCCAGGTTCCAATGCACATTATAACAGTAATAAGATTTACTGTTCACGGATTGAAGGATACCCAAATGAAACAAAGTAAAATATAGGTCACGGGAAAAAAAGAGCTGAAAATGCTTGAAGGTTTGCAAGGGGTGAATGATTTCGCTAAATAATGCAAGAACAACATTTGGGTTCTGCCAGTAAACTGAATAAAAAATCGAGAGCGAGCCGTTTAAATTTTCATGAATAATATAAAATACAGGTACACGACATTCTACCTCGTTATCCAGTGTCCTAAAGTTATGCTTGACAATCGTGTAGCAGTGGTAGAACTAAGGTAGAACAGTGATGACAGTTTTTTGTCTACAGTCGCGGGTAACTCTACACTCTCGCAGTAAATTGACGTCTGAGCAGTGGCAATATACTGTTGCGCTTAGTTCCGTGAGTGAGAGAGCCAAAAATCCAACTTCGGTGGGTTTTGATTAGTAGGCAACAGCCTGGCTGTAACCCTGGCATTACAAAGGTGAATGGGCGGAAGAAACAGTTACCATTATATACATTTGATTGCTCGTTTGCCAAAAAAAAAATACTATTTCCTACACTTATCCTCGATTTTCAGGGTAATATTAATTGCCAGTAGCGAGCTCGAGATTTGGAACTACACCTAAATAAAGGCTATAGGCAACCTATATTACATAGGATGAAAAATTACTTTGAAAATATTTAGTATGTTACACTTTTACTCACATTTAGATAAATTATTAGTCAGATCATAGACATCCTTAATTTGATATGGGGTTCCATAAATGCTATAATCGACATGCTTGGCAAGCGTATTAATTACCATAGTTGATGTTAAATGGCTCCCAGGAGAATGCTTCTCCCTAAGGTGATCGGACCAGGGAATTGTCTGGTCACCCGACGTGAGGCCACCGCGTGAGGATGACACCTCGACGG
Source organism: Lymantria monacha (assembly GCA_905163515.2). Classification (NCBI taxonomy): domain Eukaryota; kingdom Metazoa; phylum Arthropoda; class Insecta; order Lepidoptera; family Erebidae; genus Lymantria; species Lymantria monacha. The sequence continues at coordinate 26,158,768 of LR991082.1, forward strand.
CGAAAGCTGTCGGGGCGTCGACAGGAGAGGAGCCCGAGAGGGCATACCGCCGAGCAGGCCACCGAAGACAAAGATCGGGTACCGGCGGCCCGCTCGCACGGCGAAGAAGAGGTGCTTGCAGGGTGGGTCAATGGGGTTGCGCGCCGACTCTTCCGTCACTCCGGACCGATTTGGCGGGGTGCGACGTCCATGGCCCACCGCAAAAAAAAAAAAAAAAGGTGATTTTTTTTTTACGACTCGCACGGCGAAGAGAGAGGATTTTTACGGTGGGTCTATGGGGTCACGCGCCGTTTGTCGGGGCACGGATGCTTCGGCTTGTACCTGCACACGGTCGCGTGTAGGGAGTGGACTGCGTTCTGCCACCATTGCAGTAGTGACGAGGACACGGCGCAACACACGCTCGAGGTATGTCCGAGCTGGGACGGGCAGCGCCGTAACCTCGTCGCTGTTATCGGTGCCGACCTGACGCTGCCGGCTGTCGCGAGGGCGATGATCGACAGCGTCAGGAACTGGGACGCGGTCGCCGCCTTCTGCGAGGCTGTCATCTCGCGGAAGGAGGCGGCGGAACGAGTCCGGGAGGATTCCCGCGACCCGGGCCGTCGTCAGCGGCCGGGGCGGCGCAGGCGCGAATACCTGTGTCTGATGCCGCCCTAACCGAGGCCTCGGGTGATCGGACCGGGGAATTGTCCAGTCACCCGACGTGAGGCCACCGCGTGAGAGCGACGCCCCGACGGCGAAATCTGTCGGGGCGTCGACGAGAGGAACCCGCGAGGGTAAACCGCCGGGCGGGCCACCGAAGTTAAAAATCGAGTACCGGTGGTCCGCTCGCACGGCGAAGAGAGAGGAATTTTACAGCGGGTCTATGGGGTCACGCGCCGCCTTTCCGTCACCCCGGACCGATTCGGTGGGGCGAGACGCATCCATAGTCCACCAAAAAAAAAATGGGGTCACGCGCCGCCTTTCCGTCACCCCGGACCGATCTGGCGGGGCGAGACGCATCCATAGTCCACCAAAAAAAAAAAAGGTAATTAAGGACTGGTGACACATTGTACAATTAATCGCTCACTAGATGGTAAGAATTTAACATTTTTCCTTGCTATAATAAAGTAAGGATACAATTCACCTCCTCTGTTATCCGTGGGTGTCGAAAAAGACGACTAAGGGGTATAGTATGATCTGCATATAACATCTGCGAAAAACGAAAACTAGAAATTAATTCCATATTAATTCGTCTATGATAGGTCAATTTCCAACATAAGGACATCCATATGTATACATGGAGAAGGAATGAACAGAAAAGCATAATAGATTTAATTTTGGTAGACAGTCGCCTCCGAAGCAAAATATTGGACGCAAGAGCCTACAGGGGCCCCACAGTCGACACGGACCACTATCTCGTTATTGCGAGATTTAGTGGTCTGTTCAGAAAGTGGAGGCACTGGCGAGAGCGTGTCCACTTCGGAGGGCTTGAAAGAATAAAGGTTGAAAGGTTGCAAGAAGAGTGTGTAAGAGAAAAGTATGCAAAGGGTGTCTGAGAACGGCTGACGATGGCAAGCCAGCCGCAATCGGAGATTGAAGAATGCTGGAGAGTATTGAAAGAGAGTATGGTAGATACAGCGAAAGAAGTATGTGGAAGTTCAAAGAAGCATAGAAAAACAAATGGTGATGCATGGTGGGATGCGGAAGTGGCAGCTTCCGTAGAGCAAAAGAAGAAAGCGTGGCTGGACTATGTCTCTTCTTTGAATCTGAATGACAGTATGACTGAACAGAAGAAAGAAATATATCGGCAATGTAAGAATGACACCAAGGCCTTAGTGAAAGAGAAACGGGATAGAGCAAGTATGAGTGCAGAAGATAGGCTGACTAAAAACTTCGAGGGTAACACCAAACTCTTTTGGAGGGAGGTGAAGAAGTCTCGGGGTGGTTGGTCAGCCTTCAGAATGAATAAAATAAGGTCTAAAGGTGGAGACATTCTTACACAAACACAAGACGTGTTAAGCCGATGGAGTGAATATTTTGGCGATATGTATGCGGATGCTACGGTTGGCGCCGGTGTTGGATGTGGTTTGGTAGATCAACATTCGACAACGGCGTCTTCCGATAGCATCAGTATGGATGAAGTTGAATGGGCGATAAGAAGTTTGAAAAATGGTAAGGCAGCGGGCATTGATATGGTATCTGCCGAGATGATCAAGCTTGGTGGCTCTTGTGTCTGGGAGGCGTTCCTGTTGCTCCTCAATCTATGTTGGAGCTCGGAAATGGTTCCCAGGGACTGGAATGGCGCTGTCATCGTGCCTTTGTTTAAAAACAAGGGTTCACGTTATGACTGCGCAAATTACAGAGCCATAAGCTTGACCAGTTTGGCAGCAAAAGTGTATGGAAAAATTATTGAAAGCAGAATGAGGATGGTGTCCGATGGTTTACTGTGTGAGACACAAGGAGGTTTCAGGAGTGGAAGGGGATGCATGGATCAAGTGTTCTCTCTGCGCAACATTGTGGAGAAGCATCTGGCTCTAGGTCAGAGGGTTTTCTGCAGTTTTGTGGATCTGGAGAGAGCTTTTGACACGGTTGTACGAAAGGAACTTTGGGACATTTTACCGGAGTATGGTATTAGCGGTAAACTGCTACAGGCTGTGCAGTCCAGTTATATGGGCTGTAGAGCCTGTGTGCGGCTGGATGATGGAATGTCGCCTTGGTTTGACGTCAATATCGGCGTTAAGCAGGGGTGCGTTCTGTCAGCCAGGCTGTTTATCATATATCTGGATAAATGTCTCCAAAGGTTGAACGATATGAATGTGGGAGTCCAGATGGGCGACTCAGTGGTCACTGCTCTGCTTTATGCAGATGATGCAGTCCTGCTGGCATAGTCAGCGACTGACCTGCAGACCCTAGTCGACACAATGACAGAAGATTGTAAGAAAAGGGGTCTACGCGTGAATGTGAGCAAAACCAAAATAATGGTCTTTGAAAGAGATAAAACCAGAACAGATGTAAGAGTAACAATAGGTAATGATGTACTAGAGCAAGTGGATGAATTTGTATATCTTGGATGTGGATTTAACCGAGATGGAAGGTACACCACTGATATAGAACGAAGAGTGAATGCGGGAAATAGAGTGAACGGAGCGTTGGGGCAACTTCTCGGCAGCCACCACCTCAGCCAGAAGGCACGTGTAGCAATACATAACGCAGTGCTTGTCCCAACATTACTGTATGGAAGCGAGAGTTGGGTATGCAGAAAAGAGTATGATAGTAAAATTAATGCGGTCGAAATGCGATCTCTGCGGAAAATCTGTGGAGTTAAGCTGACCGATCGCATTCGTAACGACGACGTAAGAGAGCGAGTAGGTATGAAAGAGAGTATTGGTGTAAAGATGCGAAAGGGAATGCTCCGATGGTTCGGACATGTGGAAAGAATGCCGAACGAACGCCTGGTTAAGAAGATATACAATGCGAAAGTGGAAGGATGTAGGTACCGAGGGAGACCGAGACTAACCTACCTAGACCAGATCGGTCATGTACTGAAGGAAGGTGGAGTCAAGAGTCTCCGAAACCGGCGAGCGTGTATGAAGAGAATTATGAATGTTGAGGAAGCGAGTGAAGTATGCAGAGATAGAGTTCTCTGGCACTCTGTTCTCTCTGCCTACCCTGCAAGGGATATGGCGTGATGATATGTATGTATGTATGTATAGGTCAATCGCGTAGTATAGTATGATGTATTATATGTATGTATGTTTATTTTTTCATCAAACTTAAAGAAGAAATTGTATGTAAATTATATACCGGGTTATTTTGCTAAGGGTACCCAAAATTTCACAGGAGGTTCAGATTCGATAGTATAATTGATTATTGAAATAAAAACATATGTTTTTTTAGCAAAAAAATATTTTTTCTTATTCGGTGAATTCCTATATGCCACTAAATTTGTTGCTAATATGTAAGTCATTCATTTTATAAACACGCACACACAAACAAAAATTTAAGCGCTCACGATAAAACAAAATTAGGTACCTAACTTTGATTCCTTTGTCGGTACGGATCGGCTTATTTCGTCGAAATCGTCTTCCCGCCTCCCCTTGCAACACTTTCCCCTCGTAGACCGACCTGCGCGTCCGCAGCGCTAATTCGCCAGTGATACTTTGGCCGTGACCTAATTAGCAGCACGTGTTAATTGTTTTATTGTTTATCTCCCACAATGGCAGATCAAACAAGATATTCTAATCGCGAGTATTATGAGATGGTACGGTGCTACATATTAAGTGGTGAAACTTTACGTGGTGCGCAAAGACTTTATGAACGTTACTCTTTACCGCGTTTAGAGAGACAAGGTATTAATTCTAGAGTACCTAATTCGAGGACGATTTTGGCAGCCAACCAAAGATTATTGGATTTTGGGCAGTTCACTACACCGGCGCATGCAACATCCCAAGGAGGTCATGCCGTGATTAGCCCAGCAGTCGAGAGCGCTATAGTCGAGTTCTTTGAACGAGACCCCCGTGCTAGCACCAATGACGCAGCTCGACAATTCGGTGTAAGCCGTTATTACGTGTGGAAGCTGCTAAATTCTTTAGGGTACCACCCGTATCATTATCAACGGGTTCAAGCACTACATGAAAATGATGGTGCTGCTCGAGTACAATTTTGTCAATGGTTATTGTCAAACATTAACTCTACAAACATTTTCTGGACTGACGAAGCTTTATTTACACGGATAGGACTTTATAATAGTCGTAACGAACACTATTGGGCAGTGAGCAATCCCCACGTAATCAAAGACAGTTTTCATCAAGTGCGATTTAGTATTAATGTTTGGGCTGGGATCATTGATAACGTAATCGTGGGTCCGTACTTTATTGAAGACCGATTGACTGGCAGTAATTATCTGGATATGTTGCGAAGTGTGATTTCCGATTTACTAGAGGACGTACCTCTAATACTGTTAAATAATCTATACTTCCAACATGACGGTGCTCCACCCCATTATTCGAGTGCTGTGCGTGAGTATTTAAACACTGAATATGGGAATAGGTGGATAGGTCGTGGGGGCCCGATACCGTGGCCTCCAAGGTCACCGGACCTTACACCATTAGACTTTTATTTGTGGGGTGAAATTAAGAGACGTGTTTACGTTGAAGAAGCGCAAAGTTATGAGGACCTTCGTAGTAAAATCATTACTGCATTTGATGAAGTGAAAAGTGCTCGGACACAGATAATGTTAAAAAACAATTTAAGAAGGCGTGCTCAGCTTTGTGTTGAAAGAAATGGACTTCATTTCGAACAATTGTTAAAATATCAGTTATAGTGTTTTTCCTGGGACTAAATGAATAGGTAAGTTTAATTGTTGTAAATAGTTAATTCCACTTTTTAAATACGCCTTAATAAATACGAACATTAGTATGTAGTTTTAAAATAATAAACTGGTATTTTAATTATCTATTTATTATGACGCGTGACGGTGCTAAGCCCGTTAAAAGTATGAAAGAAAATTGGAATCTTAAACTTATTTACTATTTTACATGTGTGTGTGTGTGTGTGTGTGTGTAGAAGTGTAACAGTAGTGTGGTGTCGATAATTTCTAACATGTACTTGTGTGCGTTAGGGTGATAGTTTCTTGATCAATGGCCGCGCGTAACAAGATTAGGTTGTCTATAAATCAGGAATATTTTTAGATATTTTTTAAATGAAAATAATTAGGTAATTACTAGTGATTTTAAATATTTGACATTTTTAATATAACATTATTTATATGTAGAACATCATAAAAAAATTTGGGTACTCTTAGAAAAAAAACCCTGTATTTATAAGGATAAGGGCCTTACAAATATACCCTGATATTATAATTTATTATTATTTGCTAAGATTTGTCTTTTATTAACCCCCGATGCAACAAGGGTTTTATTAGTTTGAGGTGTCTGTGTGTCTATCTATAGCATTGTAGCTCCTAAACGAATAGACCTATTATGAACCGTTATTTGTTTGAAATCTCATATGATCAAGATGGTTCTGAGCTACAATTTATGAATATCTGGTCAGACGTTTCAATGTCATTTTCTTAGCTGCCGTAGGGATCTTATGAGCATAATGAGTATTTATTTAATTTACATATGAAACACTGTACGTGGATGTGGTGATAGTATCACTGAGCTACTTTGATCACGAAGCTCGAAAGTAGGAGACGAAATCCTGAATTGCCTATTAGTATACCCATCAGTTTGGGTTCATTAGATTCGTCTGAACTAGTTCGGTACATTAGATCTTTTACGTCGGACTTTATTAAAAAAATTAACGAAAAAATTGTGTTGTTCTTAAAGGCCGTTTTCGTTAACTTCAATTATTTATTTTTAAGGCACAAAAAGTAATTATAAAAAAATTCAATTTAAAAAAAAGAAAGGAATTCAAGTCACATTATTTACAAGCTAAATTATAAACATGTAATCTTGAGCCAAATGTACACTAATGTATAAAAATTACGTACTTATTGTTATTTATAATAATATCGAAGTGATACGATATTGATCTATAAAAAAATATACAAAAGAAGTAAAAGCAACGATAAATAATGTATTGTATACAACATATGCGTGAGAAAGTTAATACATGATTCATCAAATTCCTTGTGGGCGGGATTGCTGAATTGGGTGTTAAGTTGCGATCACCCGGCGTCTAGCATAATGGATGTAATTTATTGCTGGTCTTCGAAATTCTATAATAAGAAACGATTGCTTCGAATAAAGTCGATCGCTCGTACAAAAACCCAACGAATCCCTTACTAAATAACTGCGGTCAAACGGAAGCTTAAATTGCACATTGCCGAATGTGGAGCTTTTAGTGACGTCATTTATCAGCAAACGATAACCGTAGAATATGTTAAACACTTATATAAATATGTGTACACGGCTCGTTAGTGACATAAATGGCGTGACGCAATAAGACAATCTCTGACTGAGGAGCAAATCTAACAAACGGTGAAAGTTCACAGTCGTGACCGCGCCGCCTGTCTCTTATTTACTTATAGGTTGCTTATTATTGCCAAAGTTTTATCTAATATTCAGACATAGATACTTTTCGGAAGCTGAAAATATAACTAGAGAGAGATCCCTAATCAATAAAAAATATGTAACTTCAAGTCTTTTATATACCTATGTGGTGAGTATTAAAAATATACTTTCCCGTGGGAGTCGTAAAAACCTGGTGAGGGTAGGTACTATACTTTATTCTATCCTCTCTATATGGCCTACAGCCAAAATTAGCTGTAAATAGTTTAATAAATAGATAGAAGAACAAAACTGAAATTTGTATGTCAATATTTGTATGTCTAGTTGAAAAATGACCTAGGATTTCTCTGCCACGAATAGGAAATCTGTACCCATGAATGGAATGTATTCTTGTAGACTTATTCCCGTTTCCACTGAATGGAACAAAGTTTTAAAAAAACACAAGGTAATTTAAGCATAATATTACATACAGAATGACACATAACATCAATCCAAACTTCTTCTTCTTATGTATTGGCAATCAGCTACTTATACGAGCTATTGGTGCCAGTGTCGAGTTATGAATATCTTCACGTTATTAGTCTTTCAGGTTAGTCATTGTCTAAGTCAAATTGTCACCATCAACAGTGCTATGGCCACACTGTTAATGGTATCTTGTGGGAATTTTGATGGAAAATGAAAACGTTGCAAAGCACTTTTATATGATATTCACTACATCCCAGTAGTTCCGCCGCATCACATTACATAAAATGCCATCATAATATAACACATTAAAACACTAAAATATGCACCACATGACGTTTTCAAATTCCCGTCAAAAGTCTATAATCTAACATCAATCTATCGTTGATAATAGATTGTGTTGGTTGTTACTTAAAATTTAGATGTCATCGATGAAAACGACACTGAGAGATATAGAGAAATATATATATAAACGACACGATATAGAGATAATAAAAGTCGCACTATCGTTTTTAACATTTACTACTTTCCCGACGTGCGTAAAGTCAGAAATGGAGTGGTAACATAGGACTGGTTTTGTTTGTACTACTTTTCGCAAGTGCCCGATGTAATAACATCGCCTGAATTCCGCGGTGATGATTAAGTCGGTTATGATAAACACTACCTACTTTTTTATATACTCGTGTGCATTGTAATGAATCGAATGCCGTATTATACTAATTTTGTAAGAAAAAAAAATTTTTTAGTAATTATGAAACTGTTGTATAATTTTTTTTTTTGTTTATAGTTCTTTATCGGATGATTTGGATATTATACCAACTGTCTCAGGTACTAAAACGTATGATAAAATATAATTTGAAATTGAAAAATTTCTTATTTTATTTATCCGAAGCAATTTAAAACGTTTCATTAGCTTATGTCATTATAGATAATGCTTAAATAAACTTATAAAAACGGAGACGTGACTATAAATGTCAACAAATCTTAGAAAGTATGAAATATGCAGCACACGGTAATAATTTGGTATCCGTGAAATGGCCAATAAATAACTTATTATAAATGAGTCCACACTCACAGTTATATTCAATATTATTTTTTTTACTTTATATAAAATACGAAGGCAAATTTGTAATACAGTTACCGTCCATATGTTTGATTTGGTATACTAGGCTAAGCGACAATCTTCTCACTGTATATAAAAATCTACCAATAAACTACAAGAATTTCCTCCTATATATTATAGGTACACAGATAACTTCTTTAATGCCGGGGTATAAACAAATACCGAACTCAAGATAGAGGTACTAGGTTGAGATCCCTCACCCCTCAATCGTAGTAGATACGGGCGAAGCTGTTAAAGCCATCTGCGGCTAACAGACATTATACAAAAAAAAATAGAAGATCAAATTCTTATTCAGGAAAAAAGTCATGATTCCAGCTCGTTAATTTGCGACTATCCCTGGTAGATACCGATGCAAATACACTAGGTCTAACTCTGTTATGTGATACTACAGCCAGTGAAATGGCAAAAACGTGTTATACTTTGCTTATTTTTTGATAAAAGAGTTCATTTAAACATAACTGTATACGTTCATGAGGTTAAACATAACTATATCGATACGTACGAGTATTATCGAAAATATTACTACACTGTACCACTTGCTTGCGAGTTTTAAAATGTCTAAAAGTCAACCTTAATATTTATTTCTATTATAATTAATACAAATATATCATTTACCCAAATAGATGACAAGAAATCAGAAAATATCGTAAGTGACAAGATATAACCTTAATTCTAAAAACAATATATTCAATTCAAAGAATAAAATATCTATAACTCATTGCTTAACAGGCACCGAAATAGTTTCGTGGCTAAATTATTTGTATACATACTAAAATACACTGATAAAAGTTAATATACAAGTTTCCAGACAGTTAACAAAACACTTTGTATACTTATTAAACGAACTAAGTCAAAGAAGCGTTCGCTTGTCGGCTGTCAGCTTAAGTTTGCAAAGGATGTTGTTGCAAGTTGCGTTAATCATAGCCGCTTTGTATCTTCAGTTACTAACAGTCTAATAACCAAACCTTGGCATACATAAAATAAAACTTTAAACAATGAAACGTTTAAAAAGTAATTATGACTATTTCAAATAGGTTGAAAGGTTGTAAATAAAAAAAATGATTTAAGTACAAGTCCTCCCGTGACCACGATTGCTGTAGTGTTCGAAACGTCGGCAATTAAAAATAAAATATATAAGCGCGATAGAATGTGTAAAATAGTTTTATTTCAAATGATTTAAATTAAGATTTAGATCACATAAGATTGAAAAACTAAATAAGCTATTCTATATATAATAAAATCTCGTCACAATGTTATGAATGAGTACTAAAATTCCTCAAAAGAACTTGAATGAAATTTCGATTATTCTGTGTGATTTAATTCAACTTCAAATATTAAATAGTTTGTAACTCAATGAATATCATTAAGGGTGTTTCTCTACAGTGAACCAATTCCGATGGTCCGTTCAATTTGGGAGAGGAGTAAAAAAGTAAGTTATGAGGTGCGATGCCATCATTCCGTCGTCACTGACATTCTCGACAAGGTGTGTCCCCAAACCGTAGTGTGTCAAAGTAATGACAGACATCTGGTCAAGAAAACTTAGTGACTTTATATTTAACGACTATGCGAAGTTAGGCAAAGCAGCTAGTACATTATAATTTACCATAACAACACTCTCTTTACTAAACATTATCCATTTACAGCCACAGAGGAATATGCACGTGGGACTTTTCCCGCAACATCGCGTAATAGTTACTGAAAATAAAATAGTTTACTGAAAATTACTCAAGTAATTTTGCTAAAGAACTTACACTTATGTTAAAAAATCTTGTCAATCATACACTTTTATTATTGAATAGGACTATTATTTGATAATATTTCATCTTTATCTCTTAATTTTTCGCCCATTTTCGTTCCAAAATAGTCACGAGCCTCTTCCATAAAAGGAGGAAACGTGGCCTCCTATCGCACGAAAGCCAGACGGGTTCGAATAAAGTTTTATTAAAATATTTCCTGCACATCATAGAAATATATTTCAGTATCGTACCACTACTTTAATATTACTTACATAGAATATTCCTTTTAAATAACAGCGCAAACAAGGAAACACTGCTTTTTCTGTATAATATTATCGGAACTTTTCCGAAGTCAATTTCAACAGCTGTACTACGCATAGAAATATTAATATACTCAAACTAATATATTCAAATAAATATTAGTAAAATATCCGTTTGTAATTTCAAAATAAGAGTTTTTTTACTAAATACATTATATAGGATAAATATAAGCAAAAAGAAATCTAAAATACAAGTAAAGCAAGAGTGCGTGTTTAACAAAAAAAAAGTTTATTTTAAAATGTATTTTCACTTTACTTTTAATTACTTTTAATTCAGAACAATAATTAAAAACCCGCGCAGAAAAAAGCAATAAATTGTGAGAAATTTCTATTCAAATTAATCTTTTTTGATATCTAATATTTAGTTCGACTAATTTGAGAAAAAAAAGTGAAACTTACAACATATACAATGGAGCTATGACGCTGGCCTAGCCATAGACAAAGCGTAAGTTTAACGTAATATCTCAAATGTATTTAATATAATTTACCACCAAATCGGCACGCAGTCTCTACTGGGAACAACGAGTGAAAATTCAAGTCTTCAAAATCAAAGTCAAAATTTTCTTAAAAATATTCAGATGAATGCACGGTCAAATTACTAATGAAGACTCAAACGGAATGTAATACTTATCAAAATTTATTATTAAAGATTCTGTCAGAACCATACTCCGCAAAATTCTATTCAATTCAAAATTTATCTTACAAAACTAGTCAAAAAATAAACACCTCTTATTTTCTAAAACATTTTGATATCTTTTCATACAATGATAGATATGTCAGGCTTATATTAACTTGTTGGACCTTATTTAAACTTATATAAACTTACTTTACTAATATCAATAATTACTTACTTAATTTGGAGATTAATGTCCTGTATCAAATTTATGACTTTTAATTAATGTGTCACTACAATATTCACTCGGTTAATATTGAAGTTGTTTGTATATTGTAACAGTTGAACGCGTCTTCAGCTCAGCGGAGAGCGGAGAGGGTCATGCGCGTGCTGCGCCGGAGTCGACGGTCGTACGGACACTGCGCAAGAGTACCACTCAAACCGTCGAACGCCCACCAACATGAAAGTGTGTTACATCAAATTAATATCACTTACATCGGATTGCCTTAACATTTACCACTTGTTATGTCAATACGGAGACCAATGATCACTTGGCGGTAAGGCCGTTAGTAGATTAGAGAAGTTCTCGAGTCTAGCATCTCACGCGAAATAAAAAACCTTTTTTAATTCTAACGTCCTAGAACGTTCCAATTGATAAAATATAACAACATAGTCGTTCAAGTTGCTGTATGGTAGCGCCTATGAATACTACCAACCCTTACTGTGCTCGTGGATGTCGTAAAAGACGACTAAGAGCGTTATAACATCCTGGGCCAACTCCATCTGACCATCTCATGCCATTGGGTCAACAATTATGTTAGTAAGGAGGGTTGACGTCTGGCGGGCGGCCGGTCATAAAACTATTGCCACTAACTTTTACAATATGTATTATGAAACAAGATTACATATTATATCGACTCCAAGTTTTAAGTTGCCTACACAAATGGCGTAGTGGTTAAGATACCTACCGTGCCAGTGTCAGGGTTTTATTACCACGCAGGTTTCCAACGATCCACAGATTACTCAAATCTGAGTGAATGTCCGTTAAATAATATGTTTGTAAAGTCCCTCGCAATACAAGGATTAGTTCCTTAGTGCAGAGTATTGTTTATTACAAAAAAAGTTAATTCACAGTCTGCACATTTTAGTTCATGCTGCAGCCGCTAAAGCCTAATGATACCTAACAAAATAATCTACTATACCACGCTGGTGCCACAGCTTGTTACATGCTTTTCTTTCGACTTAGGCTTATTTTTGTAGTAATATATTTATTTGCTTTTACTTATATCTCTGTATTTTTTACACCTATACATAGAAAGGGGTGGATTTTATTCTTACTCAATCATCACATGAAAATGTAGGTTACAAATAAGTACCACACGACATCACGACTTTCATCATTTGCCTACATAGCTTACGAAGTGTTAAATGATCCGCGACCAAAATCACACATTGTAAATGAATGGACATGGCGTCAATAATGCGTTCTCATATTATTGGATTGACAACACACATTTGCAACACACACACAACACATTTCAACAAAGTAATCTAGTTGCTGCCCATTCTCTTGGTGATTCTTTAGACTATTTTCAGGACACGTGCCTCGCATTTACACGCATAATATTGCAAACCGGTCACCACACAGAATAACTTAATCATCATCATCGTCATTCTCCTATTCTTATCCCAATTACTTGGAGTCGATACAATATGTACTCTTCTTTCATAGTACATATTGTAAAAGTTATTGGCAATAGTTTTATGACCTGCCGTCTGCCAGACGTCAACCCTCCTTGGAAACGTAATTGTTAACCAAACGGCAACAGATGTAGTTGGCCCAGGACGTTATAAGGCTCTTAGTCGACTTTTACGACATCCACAAGCAAAGTAAGGGTTGGTAGTATTCGTAGCCGCTACCACACAGCTACAGAAATAACTTTGATCTTGAATAAGTCGTATTGTCATGAGATAATCAATAGTGGATGGACTTTTATAGATTAATAATCCTTTTATATTACACTATTTCTAGTTTGGTTGCGATGAGACACTTATCTTGAAATCCCTGATTCATAATTCTGGATACACGCAGTCAAGCTTTATGCACAATAAACGAAAACAGACTCACACCTTATTCCACGGTGTTAAAAGTTTTAAAGTCCCTTATAGTCATCAACATCTTACCCTTATCTCAATTTATTTAGGGTCGACGCAATATGTTCTCACCTTCCATACAATCCTATTAGACATCATCTCTGTAATCACTCCACGCCATTTTTCACGCAGTCTATCCATCTTTTCTTCGGTCTTTCCTTACCCTAAAGCTTTCAACATTCATACTTAAAACTTTTCTCACAGCATCACTTTCATTCCGTCTCATCACATTTTCATACCACGCCAAGCGTTTACTCTTTATGTAAAGCTAAGCAGCAATTTATTTTAACCTCTCACTATAAGGACAGTGAGAGGTTAAAATAAATTGCGTCACCCTCAATTTTTTATGGGAGTTGTAAAATCGGACTGCATAGATGGCGTAGTGGTTAAGATATCGATCTACCATGCCAGTATCTGGGTATGATTCCCATGCAGGACAATACTTTGTGTGATTCACAAACTATTGTTCAGTCTGAACCTTAGAGACGGGAGTTGTCTTTAAAAAAGGAAACGACTGAAATTTCATGAGGAGCATGGTAGATGTACATCGTAAGAAACATATAACGGAAACTACAATCGCTCACTCTGAAAATCAAGCTTAACAATTATGCGGTGTCACATTGAGTATGATGTCTCTCTACCTATTATCTCGCAGATAAAGGCATTTCGGCATTTCGACTGCACAGATGGCGTAGTGGTTAAGATACCGACCTTCCGCGCCAGTGTCATGGGTTCGAGTCCCACGCAGGACAATACTTTGTGCGATCCACAAAGTGTTGTTCTGAGTCTGGGTGTAATTTGTCTGCGTTAATTGCATGTTTGTAAAGTCCCCAGCAATACAAGGATTATTTCCTTAATGCAGGGAGTTGTCTTAAAAAAAAAAAAAAAAAATTAACCTGCTATACCATATAGCAGGTTAATTTCCTTCCTATTCAAATTCATTTTGTTTAATAAAATAATAATATTTTCAACTTTAAAATTCATCATCATCATCATCGTCTCAACTCATCAATGGGAGGACAAATTCTCCCACACTGGTCAGTTAGGGATTTATTTCGAGTTTTCTTTCTCTTGTATAGTCTTTAGTCGACTTTTATGACAGGGTGTCGTAAGCAAGGGCAAGATAAGTAATATGGGCTGTAAATTGTATTTTTACTCCGTCACCACACGGATAAAATTCAAAAATATCTAATACTTAGAAGAGATCGATCTCACCTCTGTTTTCAAACTTAAACCAGCATTGGTTTATAACTCACATCACTTACATTTTGGCATAAATGACTCCCTTGGGAACGCTTTATTTACAGTTAGATTAATTTAACACCGAAGTTTCATTAGTGGGAAGCGAATGCGGCTGGAATTACAAGGAACCGCAATGACGACACGGTTGTCCAATATTTAAGACTTTGACTAATTACAACCTTTGTTACCAATCTCACAACTACATATAAAGAGTGGAGTTTTCCTTTTGCTCTATATCTTTTATATACATCGCTCTATCAATTGCCGGACATAAGCTTTCCCATGAGGGGCGTAATAATGACATGAAGCCAGGCAGATGGATGGCCGACAATGGTCGGTGTTATGAGTTTTAAAGCAAAACTTTTTTGCTTCTATGAGCAGGTTTTAAGACGCGTATGAGAGAGTAAGCGATGGCTACACTTTGTATTCCTAAACCATCACCACATAGACCTAATATTGCAGCTCTTCTACAATGGAAGAATATCTTACAATAGCAGTTTTAGTTAGCCTTCATTTCACATCAGCTTCTTTTAAAATGTAATAAGTTAATAGTGACTTAATAAACTGAATGTACATTTGTAATTTTTCACTTTCCGTGTGGTGACGGAGTAAGAATACTATTCACCACCCCATATCTTACCCGTGGGTGATCGTACGAGACGACTAAGGGATATAAAACGCATATAACATCTATGCGAGAGAAGGAAAACTTGAAACAAAACCCTATACCAACACATCTGACCAGCGCGGTATAGTAGGTTAATTTCCCTCCCATTACGGAGGAGGCCTGAGCCCAACAGTGGGACATTTATGGGCTGTGATGATGATGAACATTTGTAATACTTACTTTTAAATTTTGTACTAAAATGTATTATTGATTCACAAAATTGTATGTATAAGATGTTAATTGCTTAATCATAAACATTGAAATTCACTGGGTCTTGAATAAATTCTATGCCGAAAACCTCTCGGATACCAAAATGTTTGCGTTACCAAACCGCTGTGTAAGAGAATATTCAATGAGTTTACCTCTACACCGGATATTCGGTATGCGCCTATATTATTCAATTCCATCTTACGTTCTACTATTTTATAGTCTAATTTTAAGATCTTTTCAAGATAACACGATGCAATAATGAGTAATTTCTTGTATTAAAAGATAAAATCTTCATCAATCATACAATTTTACGAGACGCATCATGTTACGAGAATTATATTGTACGAAAACTGAAAACATAAGTTCGGCACGGAAGTGCGCCGCTACCCCACAATATCTTATGTCCATTCTTCCAATTATTAGTTCTGTTTTACTTTTTTTAATTACATATAACTCTTAAGAGATAAAACCAGAACAGATGTAAGAGTAACAATAGGTAATGATGTACTAGAGCAAGTGGATGAATTTGTATATCTTGGATGTGGATTTAGCCGAGATGGAAGGTACACCACTGACATAGAGCGAAGAGTGAATGCGGGAAATAGAGTGAACGGAGCGTTGGGGCAACTTCTCGGCAGCCACCACCTCAGCCAGAAGGCACGTGTAGCAATACATAACGCAGTGCTTGTCCCAACATTACTGTATGGAAGCGAGAGTTGGGTATGCAGAAAAGAGTATGAAAGTAAAATTAATGCGGTAGAAATGCGATCTCTGCGGAAAATCTGTGGAGTTAGGCTGACCGACCGCATTCGTAACGACGACGTAAGAGAGCGAGTAGGTATGAAAGAGAGTATTGGTGTAAAGATGCGAAAGGGAAGGCTCCGATGGTTCGGACATGTGGAAAGAATGCCGAACGAACGCCTGGTTAAGAAGATATACAATGCGAAAGTGAAAGGATGTAGGTACCGAGGGAGACCGAGACTAACCTACCTAGACCAGATCGGTCATGTACTGAAGGAAGGTGGAGTCAAGAGTCTCCGAAACCGGCGAGCGTGTATGAAGAGAATTATGAATGTTGAGGAAGCGAGTGAAGTATGCAGAGATAGAGTTCTCTAGCACTCTGTTCTCTCTGCCTACCCTGCAAGGGATATGGCGTGATGATATGTATATATGTAAATGTATGTATAACTCTTTATTTATGTCAAAAATGATGATTCCATGAGATTTAGCACTAAATTTTCATTCGTAAATTATCCTATATTTAAGAAGGTAATATGGAACTGCCATGAACATAGTAACCTCACTTGTGAATTGTGACCTTTTCGTGAGGGTTACCGAGAAACAAATCCGTTGTGGCTGTGTTCATGCATAAAACGTGTTCAGATTTAATGCTATTTCTTTTAGTTGCACATAGGGGAGGGTCTGTTAAATTGGACCATTTTTTAAAAAATGCGGTTTTGAAATGCCTCTTTGAAAACAGCAAATACAACAGTTGTATTAAATGAAACTATATTTATTTGGCTTCACATATATTCAATAAAAATCAACATAATTATAGCAACACTTAAAATAATTATCATTTTGTGAGATCAGATATTTGTTTCAATTTACCCAACCGGTAGGATTAATTGGACCACGCGGTTGGTAATTTGGACTTAGAGAACACAGTATCTATAAAACTAAGCAGAAAACACTTTTGAGAATAATATCTCTCGTATTACAAACAACAACAATATAAATTCTAAGTTTGAATAAAATAATAAAACAGAAACAGTCAAAATTCTAAATAAGTTTGAAAAATATTAATTCAGACAATCATCACAAATATCGGGGTTAGTGGTGCAAGTTTCATGATTCCAATTATGGCAACGAATACATTGTATCCAATCTACTTTTGGTCCTTTCTTATCGTAGTAACTTCGCCCACATTTCGCACAATCATTTTCTTTATCTTCTGAATCGCAACTCTCTGTATCGTCAAAGACTATGACTTCTTCTTCTTCTTCAGTTGATTCTTCACTGTCATTAGTTTTTATCGTCTTCTTAATGCGTGCTGTTTTATCATTAAGTTTCTTATTTTGTTTAACACGAGTTGTATTTACTTTAGTTATTTTTTTTATTGTCTGCTTAATTGGTTTATTTAATTCCAATTGAACTTTTTTGGGCTGTTTAGCTTTCCGCTGTGATGTCTCTAAATCATTTTTATACGGAGAAGACGTCAGTTCAACAGCTTTTTGAGCACCTCTGCCTTTAACCGGTAAATTGTTCCTGGGCAATGGGGACAGAATATTCAGGCTGCTTTTGAATTCGTCTAACTTTAACGGCTCGGCAACCTGAGATGTGGAGGGTGCATCATATTGCATATTGGAAGGTGGAGTAGAAAATGTCGAAGAATCATTTTGTTCAGCACTCGTAACATTGGCAACCAAAGCTTCAACTGGTGCGAAATGGTGATCTTGAAATACGTTCCGGTTTACAGGCCAGGTACCTGTTGCTTTAAATCCATTGACAGCGGTACCGATCGTAGCTGCGCGTTCAAATGCCTCATTAATAAGTCGGCTTACTTGATACTGAGTTACAGCACTCCCAGGATTTGAACGCATCCAAGTTTCAATGGCTTGGGTGTAGTAAGTGCTCATTGGCTTAAAAAATGACACGTCGAGCGGTTGTAATCTGTGCGTAGTGTGTCCTGGTAATTGCAGCAAAACGATGCCATTTTCACGTGCAAACATCAAAGCGTCAAGGTTTTTGCTATGTGTCGTGTGCCCATCGAGCAACAGCAAAACCTTATCTTCCTTTGTAGGCTTGACGACAGAAGTAAAATGTTCCAACCATTGACAGAACAGCTCACGGTTGATGTAACCGGATTCCGATACGGTTACCAAGCTTCCAGCTGGAGCGCCCTCTTTCAATTGATCACTCATGCGCATTCGTTTAAATATTATCATTGGCGGAATAAATTGACCAGCTGCACTTACACAGGCGACCATTGTTGTATTAACACCTCTTTCACCGCTGGTTAATGCTCCGACTTGCTTTTTTCCCTTACCACCTAAAACTTTTTGGGGCTTCTTTTGCACTGTTTGGAATCCACTTTCATCAACGTTAAATATTTTGTTAGCATTAAGCTTGTTAGTGTCAACTATTTGCTCATAAATATCAAAAAAGTTTTGAATATTTTCCCTGTTAAATCCTTTAGCTCGATTTAAAGAAGTTGCCTCAGGTTGACGAAGACTAATCTTGTCCTTATGCCGTTTCATGAAGGCGTAATACCAGGCCTTCCCAGCCATTTTCTTTGTTTTATTGAAGTTGTGTTTCAGTCCATTTTTCTCGGCAATTTGGTAAGCAAGTGTCCTAACATCTGTGATAGTTAAACCAAACATGTGTTCCTCCAAAAATAATATGTGCTCTACTAGAACATTTTCAAATTCGTTGTTAAATACCGTCGGTCTGCCTTTATTAATTTCAACAAGTTCTTCTGAGTCACCTTTATCCAAATGTCTTTTTAATGTTGCTTTAGGGATCTTATGTAATCGTGCACACTCATTCAAACCAATATCTGAATTCTTATAATCATGTATAGCGTTTTTTAGATCTTCTGCTTTCCATTTAAAATATTTTTGTTCAGTCATCTGTAACAAACAGGAAAAAGTTCGATAAATTGGACCAGTCCATTTTAACCGACTGTATGTGGTCCATTTAAGCAAACTGTCTACTCGCATAGAAAAAACGAATTTGACAAGAACATAACCTAACTAAGTCGGCTAATGTTTATCACTAGTTATTTGTCAATTAATGACTAATTTCAATTAAAAATATAACTATAGAAAACTTACCTTTGCCTTAATTACACCACTAGCAAAGAACACTAAAATTTACATTAAAAACAATGAAATTCGTTTTTTGTTAATGACAACAAACCGCACTGTTTTATGAGAATTCGAAAATGGCCGATGTGTAGTGAAGTTGGCTGATTGTCGTTTGATGTTGCCAATTATAAAATCTATAAACTACTAAACCGTTATTCGATGGTGGTCCAACTTAACGAACGGTCCAAAATACCAAACCTTCCCCTATGTATGTTTATATACTTTAAACAGTAACATTTATGTTATCTGTAGTAATTTTAAAAAATTGTGAATTGTGTGGAACGGAGCGTAAGATGAATGAGTGAAGAGGAAAGGTGTGAAAGAGAAAAGAGAATAATAAAATAAATGGTGATTGTAAGATGTTGTGCAAGGAAGATGTAAAAGAAGTTTAAAGATTTTTGTAATAAATAGTAATAAAAGAAGTTCTAATGTGGTAGGACCACGCTGTGGACAGGTCTCTGTCTACAGCCGCGGGCCGGTCCGTCCGGGGTAGTACCACACTCTCGCAGAAGATCGACGTCTGAGTAATAGCAATGTGCTATTGCGCTTCGTTCGGTGAGCGAGAGAGCCGGAAGCCTAACTGGGGTGGGTTCAGGGTTGTATTGATAGGCAGCGGCCTAGCTATACCATTGGCAAAGGTCCATGGGCGGCAGTGACACTTACCATCAGGTGTGCTGTCTGCTCGTTTGCCGCCATAAGCAATAAAAAAAAAAAAAAAAAAAAAAAAAAGTGCTGAAGACTTTCCTTTCTGTTCTTGATCCCCTACATATATATACAAACAAGTGATATATATAGATAAAGCCACATTAAGCCGTGGCTCTCGATTGTTATGAATATCTAAGCGAGTAATTAATTACTTTCAAATATCGTGATGTGTGGTTTATTCCTGGGAGATTATTATCATTTTAAATTAGGCGGTCACATTTATAACCACTAGTCTTATTTATCACCCCAAGAATGGACAAAGACATGAAATATCCATATTTTGATGTAATTTCGAGACTCACCTGTGAGTCTATTACAGATTACATGGGGCCGGTAAGCATTGCCTATACCAAGAACTCAATAATCTGTTGATGAAATAATGCTGCCTGATCAAATAATCGAAATTTGTAGCTTAGAATTAACAATCGCTTGTTTCGTTCACTAAAATGAAGAAGCAATATCTAGTAACTTATGCATCTCATCATTCTCCTACTCTTATCCCAATTACTTGGGGTCGATACAATATGTACTCATCTTTCATAGTACCTACATATTGTAAAAGTTATTGGCAATAGTTTTATGACCGGCCGCCTGCCTGACGTCAACCCTCCTTGGGAATGTAATTGTTAACCAAACGACATCAGATGGAGTTGGCCCAGGTCGTTATAAGGCTCTTAGTCGTATTTTACGACATCCACGAGCAAAGTAAGTGTCGGTAGTATTCAAAGCCACTACCACATATATCTAGTAACTTATGCATGTGATAGCAAATTTTTCGTTTCCTTTATATATAAATACTTAGTATTATAATACAATAGTTTTAATCTTCAATAACGTTTTATTGTAACTCTTTTATTGTAAATGTTATTGATGTATATTGTACAATATGGATGAGCAGGCATTCACACGCCATCATCATCGTCATCATCACATCTCATATATGTCCCACTGTCGGGCTCGAGCCTCCTCCGTAATGGGAGTGGGAAATTGAGCTACTATACCACGCTGGTCAGACGTGTTGGTATAGGGTTTTGTTTCGAGTTTTCCTTCTCTTGCATAGATGTTATATGCGTTTTATATCCCTTAGTGGTCTTTTATTATCACCCACGGGTAAGATAGGGGGTGGTAAATTGTATTCTAACTCCGTCACCACACGGAAAAATTTCATGACATTCACACACCATCTATTTATCATTGCGAGTTCGTTAGAAATACTGTTTCAAATATCAGTTTGTTTGAACAAAAATCTAATTATTTACGTTTATTAATCAAATTTTTTAATATTCAACAACGTTTTGTTCATCGAAATAAATAGTCCTCATCAACATGATTACGTCATTCATTGGGAACTTCAACTTCGGCAATGTTTTAATGTTTAATTTGTTCTCGCTTTTGTTTTGGTCTTTACCAAGTCATAAATTAAAATTCTATATAAATTTATAAACGGCAATTGCTTCAGGCATTTTCAGAAATGAGAGCGATGCGCAAGCTCTTCGTTTTATGATAAATTGCTTTTATCGACAGTTGCGACAGTGAGATTATTTATATAACCACCTGAGATTAGGTACAGATGAATGAATGCAGACATTCGGAAAATATCATAATCTTCATATTTTTGACCTATTTTCAAATTTCAAGTATGATTTTTTCTTTCTTTTTAATCTAAATTATAGATATGTCTTTTAAAAATATAATGGATTCAAATATGAACATTATCCGCTTTTGAAACATGTAATAGTGGCAACTATCAGTAGTACATTATATAGCAGTAGGACCAGGCTGTTGACAGTTGTCTGTCTACTGCCGCGGGCCGGTCCGTCCAGGGTAGTACTGCACGATGGGGTTGCGCGCCGCCTCTTCCGTCACCCCGGACCGATTTGGCGGGATGCGACGTCCATAGCCCACCGCAAAAAAAAAAAAAGTGTAGTACTGCACTCTCACAGGAGATCGACGTTTGAGTAATGGCGATGTGCTACTGCACTTCATTCGGTGAGCAAGAGAGCCGGAAGCCCAACTGGGTCGGTTTGGGGCTTTGTGTTGGTAGGCAGCGGCCTGGTATTTCAAAGGTCCATGGGCGGTAGTGACATTTACGATCAAGTGTGCTGCTTGCTCGTTTACCACCATAAGCAAATAAAAAAAAAACAAATATTACCAGCCTTAATATTGTTGCATCGGTGACATAAATGGAAATTAGGCTATACACCAGCCTCGACCAATGTTACTTAGCATCGTCTGATCAACAATTATTTCATCAAGAAAAATTGACATCAGATAGGCGGCTGATCGTAAAATGCAGCATGCTTTGCTCATGTTTTTCTTCCTTTCTACATATTTTAGAAAAGAATGTTTTATCAACGTCATATAAATTGGGGTAAAGGCCGGAGTTATCCGTGTGGTGACGGAATAAGAATACAATTTACCACCCCATATCTTACATAATCGGATATAAAACGCATATAACATCTATGCGAGAGAAGGAACATTTGAAGCAAAACCCTATATCAACATGTGTGAACGGCGTGGTATAGTAGATCCCTACCGTTATGGAGGAGGCTCGAGCCCAACAGTGGGACATATATGAGCTGAGATGATGATGATAAAAGGCCGGAGTATGAAGATTGTACGTACATAGTTATGTAGAATAACAGTTTCATCCCAGTTCCATAGTAAAATTTATTCACAAATCGTGCATCACATTCTAATAATGCGAACATAATTTAACTGCATTAACAATGAAATAGGCATAATTTTTGTTTAAAAGTCAAAGCATATTTCAAAACTCAAAGTTGTTATTATGATTTATTTATTTATTTTAATCTATTACCTAAAGGTAGAGTAGTACTATTAGGTCATGAAGAATACACTTGAATTTTATTTAAGGTCTTATTTTAACAGTTCATTTAATGGGATATATATTTCCTGTGTGATAGTGGCTAGGAATACTACCAATCCTTACTTTGCTCGTGGATATCGTAAAAGACGACTAAGAGACTTATAACGAACTGGGCCAACTCCATCTGATGCCGTTTGGTCAACAATTATATTCCCAAGAATGGTTGACGTCTGGCAGGCGGCTGGTCATAAAACTATTGCCAATAACTTTTACAATATGTACTATGAAAGAAAATTACCAACAACTGAAAATTTTCTAATTGAATTTACTCCACAACATTAAGCACAACTCGCGATTCGAACTGGATATCTTAAACCATACGTTTAAATCACTAGACGAACAAACTTATCCATTAAAATATGTATGTCACAGAAAATATATTTTATGATTATTTCTACAATATTGCTTGATGTCATTCTCCAGAATTATCCAAAGTACACGTATATCGTATGCAGCGCTCCGAATAATTTTATATACTTACTTTAAACCAGTAGAAAATGTATCCAATTTCAAGTCGAAGCTTTACAATTTTATTCCTAGCAGCAATTGTTCTCTTGGCTGGTAATGGCGTACGTGAGGACAATTCATGAAAGGAGAGCTGTTTAAAGTGATGAGGTTTTACCTTGAGCTGTATTTTCCTTTTTATGAGATGACTTCTTCACTACAAAGTAAATCAATAGTTTACAATCAAAGATATATTACTGGGGGGTTCTACAGGGTCATGACCTACTTGGGCCTAGTTCTGATAGTTTTCTTTGCTCAATTTAACAGTTATCGTCTTCGTGATCCCCTAATATGTAGTCTGGCTTTAACTAGTTTAGTAACTTTGTTGATTTATAATTATATTTAACTCCTAAAATTCAATTGTTAGGTGTGTTCTTTTCAAAAATCCAATTGGCTACAAAAATATTATGGCAGGTAACTAATGATGTTTTGTAGCGACATCTCGTACTTCTAAATTGAGATAGGTACATACCACTATACTAACAGTGAATAGCAGCAATTGGACTTTAATGGTAATAGGTGAAATTGTACCTGTGTAAGTACTTCTTAACTTATTCTTCAGATCATTTACTATTGTGTAGCATTGGCAGCCATGAGTTATAATGTACCATTATTAGTCGCTTACCCGTTACGGTTCCTCCATAGTAGGTATGCTAAAAAAAATAATTAAGCTTATTTATTAATATTAATTGAGAAAATTAAAAAGCTATGTAATACATCGCGCTAGCCAAACGAGTTGGGATAGAGTTTATTTCAAGATTTCCTCTATCTTCCTGTAAAGTTATCTTAAATTTTATGTCGTTATGATATACATCAATTATTGAACTTTTAAGTGATGGACCGTAAAGTAAAGCGCTCAGATCGTAACCTGTCAAAAATCGGCCCAACGACGAAGGCGACGTCACGGGTGGGTTACGGGTCTGCGTGCTTACGCCCCTCTGTTGTCCCGGACGGAGTGGTGCAAGGAGTGCGATGTGGTCGCGCCCCGGCAAATCGGCCTGGGGCGACGGAAGAGGCGACGCGCAACCCCATGGACCCACCCTGCAAACACCTCTCTTCGCCGTGCGAGCGGGCCACCGGTACCCGATCTTTGTCTTCGGTGGCCCGCCCGGCGGTTTTCCCTTACGGGCTCCTCTCGTGTCGACGCCCCGACAGCTTTCGCCGTCGGGGCGGCGCCCTCACGCGGTGGCCTCACGTCGTGTGACCGGACAATTCCCCGGTCTGATCACCCGAAGCCTCGGTTAGGGCGGCATCAGGCGCAGATATTCGCGCCTGCGTCGCCCCGGCCACTGACGGCGGCCCGGGTCACAGGCATCCTCCCGGACTCGTTCCGCCGCCTCCTTCCGCGAGATGACAGCCTCGCAGAAGGCGGCGACCACGTCCCAGTGCCTGACGCTGTCGACCATCGCTTTCGCGACAGCCGGCAGCGTCAGGTCGGCACCGATAACAGCGACGAGGTCACGGCGCTGCCCGTCCCAGCTCGGACATACCTCGAGCGTATGTTGCGCCGTGTCCTCGTCACTACTGCAATGGTGGCAGGACGGAGTCCACTCCCTATACGCGACCGTGTGCAGGTACAAGCCGAAGCATCCGTGCCCCGACAATACATGCACCAGCCGAAAGGAGAGGACTCCGTGCCGCCGCTCCATCCACCCCATCAGTACGGGCCGGAGGGCCTCAACGGTAACAACACCGTGTCTAGGCCTCTCCAGCCGCGTAACCTAACGGGCGATGACGTCTCGGCGGGCGTCCTCGCGCCAGGTGGCTATCTCGCTCAACGATGGGGAGCCACCTTCGTCGCGCACTGAGGTAACCCGCCGGTAGAGGTCGGAGAGCATCTCCGCCTCTAGGTCCCACGGGGGTGTCCCGGCCAGTAGGCATGCCGCCTCGGTCGATACCGTGCGGTACCCGCGAATGGCTCTGACCGCGATGGCTCTCTGTGGAGCATTTCGGCGAAAATGCTCCCGGAACCACCATCGCCCGTCGAGCACCAGACCCAAGTACTCATATAGGCCTGGATACTGTACTGGATGGAGTTGACGACTAACGAGGCGCCGATTGGCAGCCTTACGCGTGGCCCATGGAATAATAGGGCCTCCGTCTGATTTAAGGCCACCCTGAGCCCCAGCGCCTCGATTCACCTGACCATCTCCTCGGTGCCGAGAGTGGCCAGGCTCGCCGCCTCTTCGAGTGTCCTGCCCCGGGCTGTGACGAGCGTTCGTCAGCATAGCATATCAAGCTCAGCCCGGGGGGAAGACTCCCTCTCAACGCCCAGTCGTACCCGATGTCCCACAGAGTCGACCCCAGAACCGACCCCTGTGGAACACCGCACGACATGGGCGTCCGCACAATGTCCCCTGCGGGACCCGCGCAGAGGACACTGCGCCCCTCCAAATAGTCCGTCACCAGCCGCCTCAGGTACAAGGGCACCCCATGAAATCGGAGCGCCTCCCTGATGCAGCTGAATGGCAGACCATTGAATGCGTTGGCGATGACCAGCGACACCGACAACAGCACTCCTCCGCCGGTATATTATTATTAATCCCCTATAACGAATATTTGGTATTACGCTTTTTTCGCTTTTGTATTCCTATATGTATCTTTTTTTTCAATATAATTTATATAAAAATGCGACGTCTTAATTGAAAACAAATCGATATTATTATTATTAAGATATTTAAATAACTTATAATTTTAAAGCCCTTTTGTATATGTGACAGTTAAACTGTAATGCTTACCTACACTTAACATTTCACTTCTACGTAATTCTATTGCATTGAGAACCTGTTGGAGTGGTTTGACAGATGGAAGTATTACATAAAGTAATTTCAACAAATACACAACTAGACATGCGGACTTTTAACTAATCAAGAGTCAAGAAATATTAGAATTACGACAAGTAGCACACAAAATTAATAGTTATATATATATACATACACACATACATATCATCACGCCATATCCCTTGCAGGGTAGGCAGAGAGAACAGAGTGCCAGAGAACTCTATCCTTGCATACTTCACTCGCTTCTTCAACATATATATATATATATATATAATATATATATATATATATATATATATATATATATATATATATATATATATATATATATATATATATATATATATATATATATATATATATATATATATATATATATATATATATATATATATATATATATATATATATAAATATATATATCCAATATAACTTAAAAAATTAGCTGTAACTTTGGTTCTTTGTTGTAAGTTACTTGAGGAATATAAGATTACCATGGTTTTAATCTTTATAAAGAACATTAATATCATAATAATTTACTAGCGGTTGTGTTTTTCTACTTGATATCCATACAACAGATTTGCACCCAGTACGTTGTACTAGAAGAAAAATCAAAGAGGAATACAAGAGAGGAATACAAGAGTAGTAAGTAATAAGTACAAGATATTTTTCAAATAATAAGAGCAACTAATTGCCTCAGGAATACAGTCATAACCATACAATTACAACTTATTGGTCTTTTATAATGGCTACAAAAGATACTAATACTATTTACTACGAATTAACACGAATTTAACATCAAAAAATTAAAAAGTTTGCATGAAAGATTCACAATTGTAATTTTTGAATGATATTAAACCATATAAGATGAACTATTTTATTTATATCCATTCGAAGAGCAGCATCGCTAATATATATTTTTTTTTGGTAGCTTTTTTTCTTCGACGTTTTATCTTCGAAGCTGTCATCAGAAGTAAATAGATGTGCATAGAACCACCCTCGCCATTTGTTATAACAGAGCTCATTATTACTGTATAAACAATATAGTTCCAGAATAAATACACGCTATGAGAATTCCTTGCTGTTTAATAAAATAAAATAAATAAATAAAAAAAAATAAAAAAATTCTTTATGGCGGCAAAGGACCAAGCAGCATACCTGATGGTAAATGTTAATGCCGCCTATGAACCTTTGCAATACCAGGAGCTAGGCCGCTACCTACCACCTAAACCCCACCCAAGATGAGCTTCCAGCTCTTTCGCTCAATGAACCAAGCGTAAACACACATTGCTGCTGCTCAGACGTCGATTTTAATAGTGGTCGGACCACACTCCTGACAGTTCTGTCTACAGCCCCAGGCCGGTCCATCCGGGGTAGTTCCACACTCTCGTAGAAAATCGACGCCTGAGCAGTGGCAATATGCTGCTGTGCTTCGTTCGGTGAGCGAGAGAGCTGACAGCCCATCTTTCGGGGTGGGTTTAGGGTTATTGGTTAGCAGCGGCCTAGCTGTACCTTTAGTATTGCAAGGGTCCATGCGCGGCAGTAACACTTACCACCAGGTGTGCTGCTTGCTCGTTTGCTACCAAGAAAGATCAAAAAGGGTGTGGTACTACCCCGGATGGACCATCCCAAGGCTGTAGACAGAAAACTGTCAACAATGTGTTCCTACCTTGACGGTAAATCTCAATTACACTTGTTCGACTCAAGATTGGAATTCAAGACCTGACAATAATAATCAGCCTTATGCCAGTAGGTCAACAGTATTTTTGCATATATTTGTGTATCAGCAAAGGTAAAATCAAAATTATTTACCAAAATCTGGAATAAAAAAATCATAAAATCTTATAACTAAATTATGTAGAACATCAAAATTCATATTAAGAAGTTCATCTAAAATTTAATACATCTTCATACCGTGCATTTTATTACAGAATTTATACTGCCATCTCATTTCACCTTAGTATCATAAAATATAATTACAATTACTTCTTCTCAACTCACATACTTACGATGGAAAATTAAACTATTATATCACGTTGATCACGCATTAGTAGAGTTTTACTCCTACTTTACCTTCCCTTCCAGTTATTTTCTTATATCTTTCGTCTTTTGCCTGATCTGGTGTCTTTTTAGTCAAAAGACAGCCAAGGGTAATGAATTATATTCTTCTTGCGTCATAACATGAATACTATATGATTTTATAGTTTAAGAAAATAATCCTTGTATAGCGGGGAACTTTACAAACATACAATTAACATATCATGGATACTATTTACTTTCAGTCTCAAAATAATAATTTGTGAATCGCACAAAGTATTGTCTTGTGTGAGAATCGAACGCACCTCACTGGTACGGTAGGCCGGTATCTTAACCACTACGTCATCTGTGCAATCAATAATTGTATCAATACAGATCTAAGTATCATATTGAACATTTTTATATGAGAGTTTTGAAATTCTGATCCGGAACATTATTGAGTCACGAAAAAATCACGAGAAAAAGAGCTTAAGCGACTGCTGCATACTTGCGCGTATTCGGCATACACTTTTAAATAGTCATAAAATATGACGCTAAATATTTGTATTTCTCATTTTATAAACTTAATCTATACTATTAAAAAAAATTATGAATAATTAAAATCTTTCCTTGTAATATAATCGTTTCACTTTTATCGCCTTTACAACACACCCCGTCTAGATTTTTATAAAATTGAATTTAAAAACTTGCACCGATCACATAATTTACATAATTCGTATTACGTTTCTAAAATAATAGCGTTTATAAATATGTAACTTTCCTTATTAAGTTTTTTTTTATTTCTAACAGAGTAGGTAATTCCCTGTAGGTCGTTCCCTTTAACTATTTTCTTTAAAAATTGTCGTTATTTAATTATGAAAATTTTAGCATTAGTTATTTTTAAAGCCTGCGCTTTTTTTTTTTGTTTTTTTTTTGGGGTGGGCTACGGTCGGCGCACTCCTCGCATCACTCCGTCCGGGGCGACAGGGGGGCGTAAGCACGCACACCCGTAACCCACCCGTGACGTCGCCTTCATCGTTGGTCCGACCACCGGAGCAGAGTGACTTGACGTCAGTGGCCAGCCCGACGGAATACCCCTGAGGAGTACCCTCTCCTCGACCGACGTCCCTCCCTCGGGTAGGATGTCGGTCTTTCCTCACGCGGTCGGCCTCTCGGCGGGTGACGGACTAATTCCCCGATCCAGTCACCCGCGGCCTCGGCTAGGGCGGCATGAGGTGCAGGTAATCGCGCCTGCGCCGCCCCAGTCAAAGCCTGCGCTAAGAAATAAATGCTTGTGTTGTGATGGACTTTAGAATTCAGTCTAAGGGATGAATGGATATCCTTTAATCGTCCCTTATGACACCCGTCCGATAGAAAGGGTTGGTGGCACCCTCCGATACCAGCCCATGATGATCATTGTGATTTAGTAGGGCCCAGCCACTGTCAAACGTTGTGAAAATGAATAGTGCTTTACGTATGAAACTTTCAATAAAATGCCATCGCATTACTAAAAAGAATGAATTCAAAATGTTGTATAAATAGCTTGAGAAATACATTTACGGGACACTTTAATATGTGTTTTCGTACTCTTTGCTGGACTCTAACATAAATGGGCATTGGGCTCACATTAGTTGATTGGCAAAATTAAATAGTACAATATTTTAACATAAAAACGCCCACTTCAAAACAATGTAATCAAGGTCGATTAGATAGGTACTCATTGTAAAGGATAATTCAAAAAAGTTCTGAGGTACCACATAAAAAATTCAGACGAATTGAAAACCTTTTCTTTAAAATTCGGTTAAAAAGGAGGAAAGGTCTTAGTTAATAAAAATTGACCATTTATATTCCTGGATTATTATTATACAGCATTCCATTGGCAGCAGGAAACCGTTTAAATATTTGCACAATCCCCGATAACAGGATGGAGAAGCCATAGTTCGCCTGCAAAACTAGTTTAGCTTGGAGATGCAGTTGACCAAGTAGACAGTTAAATACGCTAACCACATCATACATTGATTTGTATTAACGGGTATATTTCACGAACAATAATATCCAGTTTGCAATGAATGTTTATCAAATGTGTGTTGACGGTTCACGAATCTAATTATGCAATCATTGCGTGGCGAGACACGGAAGACAGAACACTCGGCCAATGGAGCAGCGAACGTAATGTAAGCACCTCGCGTCACATGCTAAAATACAAGGAAAGTATGTTTTTTAATATATATTACCTAATTATTTGGTTAGTAACATATATCAATAAGTATTTTTTTATGGAAATAATCCCATCACACATTACTACTCTAACTCCTGTAAACCAGGATCCACAATGGTCTCTGTATTTGTATGGAGACTATTGTGGATCTGAGTCTTCCTGAGGGTCTCCTTCAGGGAGGAAGACTCTGGAAACGAGGCAAAAATTGACTAATAGACCAATAGATAAAAGGATGTACTAATACCTGAAGCGCAGCAGTACAGCACCATAAATATGACAGAGCTTAAGGATCCTATGATGAGCCTTAATATTAATCACAATAGTAGATATGGTAGAAGTGCCTAAAGGCACGGAAATTTTTCGAGTTGCTACAAGGTCCGTATAGTATATACTTATACTACCCCTGAGATGACTTGCAGTCTGTCTAACATGAGGTCGCACTTGTTACGCCAGACTACACTCCCAAAGTAAAAATCCTCCCAAAGGTGTAGAACATTGATAAAATAGAGAAACTACTAGTTTAAAATCGAATAATTAATCTTTAAAATTCCCATGAGAAGTGAAAGTAAGCTGATTTTGTGCGTCCCATTTAAACATTAAGTTGCGACACATACTCACCAATTTCTCAAGTCCGTCCCTAGCGTTAGATTGTATGAGTAGGAGACCGTCGTTAGGGTAGCGGATCAATAAGCAATTTTACAGCAGAGGTAGCACAAGAAAGTCATCAAATTCTACAGATATGGGCTTAAGACAGATCCTTGAGCAGCCCTTGACAGATCCTTGAACAGCCCATCGTCAGTGATTTAGACACAGCACGGTCACCAAATTTCACTGTGGCTGAACCTTGCAGAAAATATGAGTATGAGTTGGTAGATATTTTTCAAATATCCACGACCCCTTAGTTTAAGTAGTAACACCAGCCACGAGGCGTTGTCCATGGCACTTGAGATATCCAGGAAGATGCCTAGTACATATTTATATGCATATATAAATCGCATTTACGTCAGCACCTACTGGTGTTTTGCAACCACAAGCCATGACGAAGAGAAATGATAGATTAATAGTTGTGAAAATAGTTTGGGAGAGTATGATTCTGAATGTTATTAGCGCGTATGCACCCCAAGCCGGATGTAAGGATGAGGAGAAAGAAAAGTTTTGGGAGGATTTTGATGCAGTTATGATAGGGATTCCAGATAGTGAAGAGATATGTATAGAAGGTGATTTTAATGGACATGTAGGAGCTGCAAATGATAACTATGAAAGAGTGCATGGAGGTTGGGGTACGGCAATTGTAATGCTGGTGGTGAGGCGTTGCTCCAAGTAGCTTCATCACTTGACCTGGCCATTGCTAATACATGGTTTCAGAAAAGTGATGAACATCTCATCACTTATAAAAGTGGCAACTACTCCACACAGCTTGATTACTTTCTTGTTAAGAGAAGTAAGTTGGGCTGTGTGAGGAACTGTAAGGTGGTGCCGGGTGAAGCACTTGTATCGCAGCACAGACTGTTAGTGTTAGATACTGAGATAAAAATACGCTCACTTAAGACCAAAAACCGGCCCCCTCCTAGGTTAAAATGGGGCATGCTTGAGAGGAAAGAGTATGCAAGTAGATTTATACAAGGTGTGATAGAACAAATGAGTGGAATGAATGATATGAAGAGCAAATCTGTGAATGTATGTTGGAATGAAATGGCTAGCTGTATTAGAAATATAGCTAGAGTAATTTTAGGAAAAACGAAAGGAAAAGGTGTAATTGATAGGGATACGTGGTGGTGGAATCAAGATGTGCAACAGGTATTGAAAGAAAAGAAAAATATATTTAAGAAGTGGCAGAAAGAGGATAATGAAAGTGTGAAGAAAGTGATAAAGAGGGAATACAAAGAATGCAAGAAAAAGGCTAAAAGGGTGATAGCTACGGCGAGGGCTCAGGCCCAAGAAAGGATATATAACTCCTTAAATGGGCCTCAAGGGCAAAAAGCGCTGTATCGCATTACAAAAGCACGGGAAGAACGAGCGAGAGATATTAAGCATGTAAAGTGTATAAAAGATGAAGCAGGCAAGGTTCTGATGAAAGATGAGGAAATACAAGAGCGTTGGAAGGTGTATTTTGAAAGACTAATGAATGAAGAGAATGCATGGAGTGGAGATTTGAAAGATAAATCAGAAAACTCCGGCCTAGTGAATGAAATTACATTAGATGAAGTAAAAAAGGCAGTGATTAGTATGAAAAATGGTAAATCTGTAGGGCCGGATGGTATACCAGTTGAAGTGTGGAAGATTTTAGGAGAGCGTGGTTATGAGTGGCTGACTTTGTTCTTCAATAAGTTGCTGCAGGAAGAAGAAATCCCCGACGAGTGGTGCAATAGCACGTTAGTGCCCATTTTTAAAAATAAAGGGGATGTTCAAGACTGTGGCAATTATAGGGGAATAAAGCTCATGTCACATAGTATGAAAGTGTGGGAAAAAGTGATCGAGAAGAGACTGCGAGAGGAAAGTGAGGTCACCCAAAACCAGTTCGGTTTTATGCCGGGTCGTGGGACAACGGATGCCATATTTGCACTGCGTCAACTATGTGAAAAATTTCGTAGTGCACACAAAAACTTGCATATGGTATTCGTTGACCTCGAGAAGGCATACGACAGAATACCAAGAACAGTTTTGTGGTGGGCACTGAAAGAGAAAAGTG
Organism: Lymantria monacha; assembly: GCA_905163515.2. Taxonomy (NCBI): domain Eukaryota; kingdom Metazoa; phylum Arthropoda; class Insecta; order Lepidoptera; family Erebidae; genus Lymantria; species Lymantria monacha. The sequence goes on from LR991082.1 coordinate 26,191,967, forward strand.
TACCTGTGAAGTATATAAGGTTAGTCTGTGCTATGTACCGGCGATGTAGGTCGTACATAAGATCAGCTGTTGGAAACTCCGATGAGTTCAGTGTTGGGGTGGGCCTGCATCAAGGGTCGGCGTTAAGTCCTTACCTCTTCCTGTTGATAATGGATGCCTTAACATCGGAGATACAGGAAGAGGCACCCTGGTGCATGCTTTTCGCTGACGACGTTGTTCTTATCGGAGAAGATGGGCTTGAGGTACAGAGCATGCTGGAAAAATGGCGCTGTAGATTGGAGAACGTTGGCTTGAAAATCAGCAGAACAAAAACAGAGTGCATGTTCTGCGATTTCGGCGGTCTCTCCAATTTTACACCCATATCTCTAGATGGAGTACCTATACCAATATGCTCCAACTTTCGATACCTCGGTTCGCTTATCCAAAGCAATGGCGACTTGGATCGTGCGGTGAAGCACAGAATTGACGCGGGATGGATGAAATGGCGGCAGGTCACAGGTACCATATGTGACACTCAAGTACCCTTAAAATTAAAAAGTAAAATATACAAAACCTTAATAAGGCCTGCCGTATTGTATGGGTCAGCATGTTGGGCTACAAAAGCGACGGATGAGAGACGGCTGCATGTAGCAGAGATGCGAATGTTAAGATGGATGTGTGGCCTGACGAGAATGGATAAGGTAAGAAATGAGTATATAAGAGGAAGTTTGAAAGTGGCGCCAGTGACGGAAAAGTTGAAAAGTGAACGCCTGACTTGGTATGGACATGTGATGAGACGGGATGAATGTAATGTTGGGAGAAGAGTTTTAAGTATGAATGTTGAAGGCTTTAGGGGTAAGGGAAGACCGAAGAAAAGATGGATGGATTGCGTGAAGCATGATATGAATAGAAAGGGAGTGAACGCAGAGATGACATCGGATAGGATTGAGTGGAAGAAAAGGACATATTGCGTCGACCCCAAGTAATTGGGATAAGAGCAGGGTAATGATGATGATGATGAAGCCATGACGAAGAGAGTGACGGATTCTGAGTATCGAAAAAGCAGCTCACTGCGTAAACACTACAGGGTGAGGATGTGACCTCTGCTACAGCAAAGTGTATTTGTCATAAGATTTTGTAATGACATGATCGTAAATTTAGAACTTGATATATAGATTCCGGTTCGTGCTTTGATAACACATTTTTTATTGAAAATGTTGAGGGTATAAAACTTATGACTCGCATGACAGACGTTTTTAGTTTTTTGTACGAATTTTACAGAGACCAGTATTTTGCTGTCATAAGGAACACAATAATCATTATAAAATATAGTAATTCATGTTACCTGTAAGACAGTGGGATGTTTTCGTTATATGTGCTATTTTATTTAAATTTGTAGTATTACTATAAATTATTAATTCTTTCGGAGAGTACATGCATATTGCTGTGGTATCATCCTTCTTCGTTATAAAATATTTTCGCCAGCTGCTTTTAGCTGTTTTACGATTAGAAGACATTTTTATTTTATCAACAACTATATCGTCTCTCTTAACTTGTAAATAATGATGAATTAACTTCGTGTTTTATTCATCCATCGCATAGATGGCGCTGTTTATAAAAATCGATTTTAACGCGTAATTTATATAATCGAATTATTAAAAATCGATTAATATTACAAAAAAATCGATTATAAAAAATAGATTATTAGAAAAAAATAATCGATTTAAATAAAAATCGATTATTTTTTAACATCTCTGCCCGTGACACCTCGCCTTCGTCGTCGGACCGACCACGGACGGCATACGCCCTTCCCTGAGGGTACCCTCTCCTTGACCGACGTCCCGCCCCTCGGTGAGAACGTCAGTCTTTCCTCACACGGTCAGCCTCTTGGCGGGTGACGGACTAATTCCCTGGTCCAGTCACCCGCGGCCTCAGCTAGGGCGGCATCAGGCGCATTGATTCTATTTCATTGCGATGACTTTGTCATCGCTATGTGTGATGCAGACAGTCAGGCTGCTCTACGCTATGGTAATGACTGCTGTGATAGTTAAACTCGTTATTGGTTGCAACTTGTAGGATCTACTCCAGTCTGAGTCCTGAGAGAATTAAGCTAGCAACTTCTTATTTTATACATTGCGTACCAAATTTTATATAAAACGAAATAAGTAATTGTGATATTAAAATGTACAGTAGTAGCAATATAATATTATATATTTAGGACTTTTCGTGTGATGAGTTCATTGGCATTTCTTGACCGTGAATGTCGTACAAGACGGAAGAAAGGGACTACTCGATATAAAACATAGTCTACACATCTGACTAACGTGATATAGTAAATCAATTTCCCTCCCTTGGGAATTAATTTTATAATTGCGAAGGAGGCTTGAGCCGATCAGTAGATATACACATATCTGTAGTGTAGTGTAGTAATGCGAGTGATGTATCACACGTAATATTACCCGACCGCGTTCTGTCATATTACACATTACGCAACTAAACATCACATCACATTAAACATGACACGAACGCCCGTGTACTGTTCTGCATTTCCGCAATGTTCGGTGTCTGGCAATTCAATATTTATTTTGAGCTTTATTTTCAGAACGTTAAGGCTTATATTTCTTGACGCCGCCCGCCGTATATATAGAACGCTATCGCATTACGCATCACACATGACATTTCATGTCATGTGTGATGTTTGAAGTGATGGTAAAATGTAATATTACTCGGCACGAAATGTAATGCCATATCACATCACTTCGCGAAGTACTGTTTCGCGCATGTCTACCGATCAGTGAAACTCATATAGTCCGAGATAATGATGTTGAAATAATATTTTAAGTATATTATAGTTATAATTTATTCTATTACGGATTTATGATTTTGTAACAATTAAAAGTAGGGTAGTATCTATACAACATTCTGTGTGGTGACGGAGTAAGAATACAATTCACTACCCCCTATCCTACCCGTGGGTGATCGTAAGAGACGACTAAGGGATATTAAACGCATATAACATATATGCAAGAAAAGGTAAACTCGAAACCAAACCCTATACCAACACGTCTAACCAGTGTGGTGTAGTAGGTTAATTTCCCTCCCCTTTGGCAGAGGCTCGCGCCCAATAGTGGGATATGTGTGAGCTGATATATACAGTAGCTGTGATGTACAGCATACAACAGCGAAAACATTCATGTCTACCATGGGCGAGTAAGGACGTATCAGTAGTCCTCCATCGTATTCTAAACTCATTATCAACGGCTATAAAAATCTTCGTGTATTCACATTTAAAACGATCAAACAGATAACTAAGTATATAGATGATATATTTACATAAACTAATGCAACTTATTGGTACAGGTATTTAAAGTTAGTAGGTAAACGACGTTACGAATCTCTTAAAGGAATAAGGGTTTCCATTTCTTCAAAGAGTTGCCCAATCTCCAAAGGGATGTATTTATGTCAATAAATACTTGCACGAAAATAAGTTGTGGTACATATTTTACTGTGCGATTTAACATGTTTCTATCAGAAATGGTTCACCTACTTATTGAATGACGTGTAAGAATAGAAAATGTACCTTTTCTAAAAAGGAAAAAGGTTTGGTAGGTACCTTTTTTTGCTTTTGTTGACTTGTGAAGCGATGTTTGCCTACATTTGTAAAGTATTGTAAAAACTTTCAATACATTTAAAGTAGGTAGTTCATAAATTTGCCAACAAGTAGGTATTTATATTATCTCGCATGAAACAATGTGAAGATCTGTAATGGAGGAATGACTTCTTCATTAGGTACAGTTAATACATAATTATTAGGTAAATAAATTTGAAGTCTGAGAGAGTCAGAATGAGTTAAGCCATCCGTGTAGTGACGGAGTAAGGATACAGTTCACAACACACTATCTTACCCGTTGGTGATCGTAAGGGACGACTAAGAGGACCTAAAACACATATTTAAACATCTATGCGAAAGAAGGAAACTTCGATACAAAACCTTACACCAACACGTCTGACCAGCGTGGTACAGTAGGTCAATTTCCCTCCCATTACGAAGGGGGTTCGAGCCCAACAGTGCGACATATAGGAGCTAAATACTAAATATACTAACAAAATCTTGAAAAACTGAATAAAAAAAGACGAAAAAATAACCTAAGAAGTTTCAATTAATTTTGAAAACCTGGTTAGAATATAAATTATATGAATAATCTAATCTGAAAAATAGGAGAGAGCGAACATTTTGTACAAGGAATAAATCACCATTTAATTATTTATAATATACCTACTCTAATGTAAATAGATTCACACCTGTATCCTACGTGTGTAGGCAGAGACTAAGGATTTTCACAAGCCACGATCCTAATATAATTCTCTCGCTTCATGGGCTCTCCTTATAGTCTTCATAAAATACTATAAAAGGTAGATACCGTAGATACTGTTAATGTGACCTATCTAACCTAACTCGTCATAAATTTAATCCAAAAACATGCAACGTAGTCTTCTTGTATGCTCATATTGTCGGCTACCTACTAAAAAAGGCATGAAAACAATGTACCAGCTTTATTGTACCCCGTGAAAGTTCTAAAAAAGTAGGTACAATAAAAGTTATAAAAAAAATCAGGAGGTACATATCATCATGCAGGCGACGAAGGTGGCTCCCTATCGCTTAGCGAGATAGCCATCTGGCGAGAGGACGCCCGCCGGGGCGTAATCGCCCGTTGGGTTACGCGACTGGAGAGGCCTAGACACGGTGTTGTTAACGTTGAGGCCCTCCGGGCCGTACTGATGGAATGGATGGAGCGGCGGCACGGAGTCCTCTCCATCCAGCTGGTGCAGGTCTTGTCGGGGCACGGTTGCTTCAGCAAGTAGGTACCTGCACACGGTCGTGAGTAGGGAGTCGACTCCGTCCTGCCACCAGTGTGGTAGTGACGAGGACACGGCGCAACATACGCTCGAGATATGTACGAGCAGGGACGGGCAGCACCGTGACCTCGTCGCTGTCATTGGTGCCGACCTGACGCTGCTGGCTGTCATGAAAGCGATGGTCGACAGCGTTAGGAACTGGGACGCGGTCGCCGTCTTCTGAGAGGCTATCATCTCGCAGAAGGAGGTGGCGGAACGAGTCTGGGAAGATTCCCTTGACTCGGGCCGCCGCCAGCGGCCGTGGCGGCGCAAGCGCGAATATCTGCGCCTGATGCCGCCCTATCCGAGGCTTCGGGTGATCGGTCCGGGGAATTGTCCGGTCACCCGACGTGAAGCCACCACGTGAGGGCGACGCCCCAACGGCGAAAGTTGTCGGGGCGTCGACACGAGAGGAACCCGAGATCGGATACCGGTGGCCCGCTCGCACGGCGAAGAGAGATGTTTGCAGGGTGGGTCCATGGGGTTGCGCGCCGCCTCTTCTGTCGCTCCGGACCGATTTGTCAGGGCGCGACCACATCCATGGTCCACAATGCAAAAAAAAAGTACATATCATCATCGTCAATTCAAGGTAAAGTTACTCACGGGACTTCGAGTATCAGCAATGCTGCCAGAGGGCGGCAAACTTGACATTTTTCCTATTTATGTTTTTCATGGGATTAAAGAATTCACTTTTAAATTAGTAATTCATCATCATCATCACAGCCCATATATGGCCCACTGTTGGGCTCGGGCCTCCTCCGTAATGGGAGAGAAATTAACCTACTATACCACGCTGGTCAGACGTATTGGTCGTCGAGTTTTCCTTCCCTTGCAAAGACGTTATATGCATTTTATATCCCTTAGTCGTCTCTTACGATCACCCACGGGTAAGATAGGGGGTGATGAACTGTATTCTTACTCCGTCACCACAGGGATAATTAGTAATTATAAGAGAACACTCGAAATGAAAACCTAAGCCAACCCGCCTAACTAGTGTGGTATAAGTTGGCCAACTGTCCTTTGATTATGGAGGAGACTCTTGCTCAATAGTAGAACGTGTATGATCTGTGAAGAAGAAGAAGATATTTAATAAGATTTCTTTAAGGCTTTCAGAGTGGTTTTCTATATTTTAACTGCTGGAAATGGTGAATTATAATTAATACATGGATGCCAGTTCACGTTTCGTATAATCATACATAGAGGGTATGGGAAATATTGAAACTGATTCTGAGCCGCTAAGTTATCCAACTCTAAATACTCGCCGTCGTTTGCAAAGCTGACTTTATAAATTATATACGATAATCCAAAATCCAATACGGATTATATATTTAAATTAATTTTATTGCGCTCATTACGATTATTGGAGATCAATGAAATCTTATTTTTTATATTTGTATTTACCTACAGCTATTAAAATTTAAGTGAAGCCAGTAATAATACGTTGCATAATAAGACCAGCAGGACAGCTAAAGGCTCTGTGCTGTTCATTAAATTAAAATGTTAGTTGCGTAATGAGTCTACGCTTAGATACAAAGATGAAATACAAAAGGTGTTAGTTTATACTATTGTTTAATCTAATATCACTCACTACACGTAATTAACTACACATAAATTAGTAATAAATTAAATGGCGATTAGCATTTATAAAAAATAAGATAAATTGTTTTGTTGAAATCTAAAATTTCAAAACAACAAACTTGAACTAATTCGCCACTTCTGTAGTTTATATGTATCCATTTTAATTTACTAATTGTTTGAATAAGGGTACACATGACGGCAATCTATTTTAAAAATGGAGAAAGGAAGGGAGATCGTTTACTTTGTCACGCTTAATCAATACCTATACTGCGCACCAAGCACGCACATCAAGAAAGGAAAGAATATGGGATAGAATTAACTGGGAATAGGATATTAGAAAGTCTTTTTACTTCTTTTTTGGTAAGTACCTAACCTTCATCTTACAATTTGTCCAAACATCGAAAATCAGCAAGCATAGCATAGCTGCACAAAGTGTCGTAAAGATCTCGAAACGCCACCATGACAAAAAAAAATAATCTAAGGAGTACCTAATACTATGGAGGGTAAAAACTAAGGAGAGCCATCTTGTATGGGGGATTAGTCCAAAAAGTGTCCACTTGTAAACAGCAAATTATTGTTCGAACACTCACCGAAACAGCGCTAGTGTAGCAAGTGGAAATGATATGAATGTAGCAGTAATAAGCAGAGTGAAGTGTGCTGAGTTACGTAGTCAGCTGTGATTTGATAAATAATAACCTATGAAATTTGTGGCGCTCTTTTTAAAATTCTTCCACTTGCTACTATAGCGCCACCTTAATTTGCTCCCGTTCAATGGACACTTCTTAATACACTGAGATGGTACTCCTTAGTTTTTACCCTCCATACCTAATACATAAAGCTATACCAACCCGTCTGACCGGCGTGGTACAGAGGATCAATTTACATCTTATTTTGAGGAGAGGAGAGATAACATAAAGCATTCCACAAATTTTCTTTATAAACCTTTTACTGTCCTGGCTTTAGAAGACTTCCAAAAAGTAGAATAGTCATCAATTACCTAAGACTTTAGTCTACTTTTTTTTTTGCTTATGGCGGCAAACGAGCAGCGCACCTGATGGTAAGTGTCACTGCTGCCCATAGACCTTTGCTACACCAAAGGTATAGCTAGGCCGCTGCCTACCATTACCATCCCCAAATTCACACAATTGGGCTGCCTGTTGCTACTTACAGGTACAGTACACATATCGAGAGACTTAGGCCGCAAGTTATCTTTACACATAAAAATTAATTAGGTAAGTGTTTTGTCGTTGCACAAACTTTGTTGAATTTTATGCACGTTTCAATGATCCATAAATGATTTAACGTTACAATTGGTTGGGGTTGTAGTTTGCGAGTTCTATAAATTCTCAAACTTTTTTTTTTATTTTATTTTTTAGGATTTGGACTAAAGGTTTAGCTAGTAGGTATACCTACATTAGAACAATTTGATGGTAGTTACCTGCTTCTTCTGTATAGTAGTGCCATCTCTAAGCATTTTTACCAAACTGTGGGTTAAGATATCACTAGGGTCAAATAGTACAAGTTAATGTACAGATTGCCTTCATATGGCAAGAGTTCTTAATATATAAAACTAGATGTCGCTAAAAAACAAATGTTAAAATTGCATAGTTCGAATTGTGGTAAAAATATAAATAAAAACATTATTTCATTGCCACAATTCACAGCTATATGTAGACTGCGACTGAGTCGTAAGAGCTCGAATAGCCACCCGAGCTCGTGACCCGAGACTGGATATTGATTCGACCAACAGTAATCCCCGTATAGAAATTTGAAAACTAGTTTTAGGGGTGGCCTGCTATTTCCGAATTTTCTATTTTATTGTTCTCTTATTATATAACATACATACATACATACATATCATCACGCCATATCCCTTGCAGGGTAGGCAGAGAGAACAGAGTGCCAGAGAACTCTATCTCTGCATACTTCACTCGCTTCCTCAACATTCATAATTCTCTTCATACACGCTCGCCGGTTTCGGAGACTCTTGACTCCACCTTCCTTCAGTACATGACCGATCTGGTCTAGGTAGGTTAGTCTCGGTCTCCCTCGGTACCTACATCCTTCCACTTTCGCATTGTATATCTTCTTAACCAGGCGTTCGTTCGGCATTCTTTCCACATGTCCGAACCATCGGAGCATTCCCTTTCGCATCTTTACACCAATACTCTCTTTCATACCTACTCGCTCTCTTACGTCGTCGTTACGAATGCGGTCGGTCAGCCTAACTCCACAGATTTTTCGCAGAGATCGCATTTCGACCGCATTAATTTTACTATCATACTCTTTTCTGCATACCCAACTCTCGCTTCCATACAGTAATGTTGGGACAAGCACTGCGTTATGTATTGCTACACGTGCCTTCTGGCTGAGGTGGTGGCTGCCGAAAAGTTGCCCCAACGCTCCGTTCACTCTATTTCCCGCATTCACTCTTCGCTCTATATCAGTGGTGTACCTTCCATCTCGGCTAAATCCACATCCAAGATATACAAATTCATCCACTTGCTCTAGTACATCATTACCTATTGTTACTCTTACATCTGTTCTGGTTTTATCTCTTTCAAAGACCATTATTTTGGTTTTGCTCACATTCACGCGTAGACCCCTTTTCTTACAATCTTCTGTTATTGTGTCGACTAGGGTCTGCAGGTCAGTCGCTGACTGTGCCAGCAGGACTGCATCATCTGCATAAAGCAGAGCATTGACCACTGAGTCGCCCATCTGGACTCCCACATTCATATCGTTCAACCTTTGGAGACATTTATCCAGATATATGATAAACAGCCTGGCTGACAGAACGCACCCCTGCTTAACGCCGATATTGACGTCAAACCAAGGCAACATTCCATCATCCAGCCGCACACAGGCTCTACAGCCCATGTAACTGGACTGCACAGCCTGTAGCAGTTTACCGTTAATACCATACTCCGGTAAAATGTCCCAAAGTTCCTTTCGTACAACCGTGTCAAATGCTCTCTCCAGATCCACAAAACTGCAGAAAACCCTCTGACCTAGAGCCAGATGCTTCTCCACAATGTTGCGCAGAGAGAACACTTGATCCATGCATCCCCTTCCACTCCTGAAACCTCCTTGTGTCTCACACAGTAAACCATCGGACACCATCCTCATTCTCCTTTCAATAATTTTTCCATACACTTTTGCTGCCAAACTGGTCAAGCTTATGGCTCTGTAATTTGCGCAGTCATAACGTGAACCCTTGTTTTTAAACAAAGGCACGATGACTGCGCTATTCCAGTCCCTGGGAACCATTCCCGAGCTCCAACATAAATTGAGGAGCAACAGGAACGCCTCCCAGACACAAGAGCCACCGAGCTTGATCATCTCGGCAGACACCATATCAATGCCCGCTGCCTTACCATTTTTCAAACTTCTTATCGCCCATTCAACTTCATCCATACTGATGCCATCGGAGGACGCCGTTGTCGAATGTTGATCTACTAAACCACATCCAACACCGGCGCCAACCGTAGCATCCGCATACATATCGCCAAAATATTCACTCCATCGGCTTAACACGTCTTGTGTTTGTGTAAGAATGTCTCCACCTTTAGACCTTATTTTATTCATTCTGAAGGCTGACCAACCACCCCGAGACTTCTTCACCTCCCTCCAAAAGAGTTTGGTGTTACCCTCGAAGTTTTTAGTCAGCCTATCTTCTGCACTCATACTTGCTCTATCACGTTTCTCTTTCACTAAGGCCTTGGTGTCATTCTTACATTGCCGATATATTTCTTTCTTCTGTTCAGTCATACTGTCATTCAGATTCAAAGAAGAGACATAGTCCAGCCACGCTTTCTTCTTTTGCTCTACGGAAGCTGCCACTTCCGCATCCCACCATGCATCACCATTTGTTTTTCTATGCTTCTTTGAACTTCCACATACTTCTTTCGCTGTATCTACCATACTCTCTTTCAATACTCTCCAGCATTCTTCAATGTCCGATTGCGGCTGGCTTGCCATCGTCAGCCGTTCTCGGACACCCTCTGCATACTTTTCTCTTACACACTCTTCTTGCAACCTTTCAACCTTTATTCTTTCAAGCCCTCCGAAGTGGACACGCTCTCGCCAGTGCCTCCACCTTCTGAACAGACCACTAAATCTCGCAATAACGAGATAGTGGTCCGTATCGACTGTGGGGCCCCTGTAGGCTCTTGCGTCCAATATTTTGCTTCGGAGGCGACTGTCTACCAAAATTAAATCTATTATGCTTTTCTGTTCATTCCTTCTCCATGTATACATATGGATGTCCTTATGTTGGAAAAATGTGTTTGACACAATAAGGTTTCTCTCCATGCATACATCCGCTATGAGCCTACCTGCGTCGTTCACTCTCTTATCACCAAATGGACCAAGTACGTCCTCATAGTCGGGACGCTTGGTCCCCACCCATCCGTTCAAATCTCCGCATACAATCACGCGTTCACTGGTTTCTGCCATATCCAGAACTTCCCTAACATTATCCCAAAACTTCTCTAGGTCTGATGCCACCGAGGATCCTACGGGAGCATATGCTACAACCATGAATACCTTGGTGACACCTAGTTTTATACGGACCCAGAGAAGTCTGGGATCATACATTCCGTAATCCTTCACACCTGAGGCCAAGCGAGAGGACAACAGCACTCCTACCCCCATGCTGGCTCGATCGCTTTGTGGTACACCAGACCACAGAGCCATCCCGCCACCAGGAAGATCGCAGGCGTCGCTGCCCCTTCGCTTGGTCTCTGTTACACAGAGCACGTCTAGCTGTTTGTCCGCCATGACGGATATCAGCTCGTGCAACTTACCTTCCACACAACCTCTTACATTCCACGTGCCCACCCGGCACTCCGTTCTCCTCGACTCGCCTAACTGGGCAAGGCGTGATGGGTGGCGGCCCCCATCGCCGCAACTGCCGATGTTCGTACCGACGGGGGCGGGTCGGTACGCGTCGCCTCCGGGGGACGCCCTAACCCGCATTGCGGTACGCATTTCGAGCCGGATTAGCAGTCTAATTAGACTGGCAGGGGACGCGAACGAGCACGCTCCGGACTATGCCCCCCTTATTATATAAACTAACTTATTATATCTGATCTAGTTTACATTTAGGTCATAAGAGCTGGGGGTCTAGCCTTCTCACTAGCGGCTGCCGGCTAGACCCATCAAGAGCCCGCGCTCTATGTAAAACGCCACCTCGACTAACACCAAAATGTTGACCCTGTTGTAACAGAATAAGACTACACTCCACCACTACTATTCTTGTCCACGGTTTTCGGCCATAACTAAAGTTTATAATATGCAGATGATATGGATCCAAAAACAGAATAAAACAACATAAAGCACTATATCAACCAGCACTGTCTGCCTATTAAGTTAATGTAGGTTAATTTATTGTGGAGGAGGCTCGACCCCAACATTGGAGCGTATATAGGCTGAGAAGAATGTAGTTTACACGTTGCAGGAGAATCAGGCAGATGTCTTTTAAGAAATATATATTACGGATAGAGTCATTATCTACTGAGGTATATATAAATATCTACCACTATTGCAATAGAACAAAAACTCGAAACAAAACTATGTCGAATGATGGCCAGCATGATATAATGCCCATAATAGAGGCTCGAGGCAAACAATGAGACTTAAATGAGCTGAAAATGAGAAAGAAAAATGATTATGCCTAAAAATCAAAAACAATATTAATTGTCGCATAATTTTATATCTGTAGAAAAATTGTATGCATCGCTCTCGTACATCATCTCATCATAATATAAATACATGAACTATATATATACGTTTTCGCAAACAGCGTATATTCAGAAAATAACATTGGCTAATCGTGACTTTTAGCTAGCTTTATTATATGCTATACCTTTATAAAATATAATTAGTATAATTATTATACAATACATCGCGTACGAAAGTTGACACAGTAATCCATATTACACGTTATTCATAATAATAATGTCGATAGTATTTAGTAATTCTAAGTTTACAATATTTTACACATCTTTTATAACAACTAAAAAAAAACTATCTATTTTTGCTATAATTTCAAAATACTCAATGGCAAATAACATAAAAGCAATATTACATCTAACATAAGTACGAAATATAAACTTATTACGTAAAACAGCTGGCACAATGAAGATCTAGATGAGTTACACCACATTACAATTAAACATAAATCTATTACGGTATAGTTCATACATGAAAATATGTATGCCATATAACCAACAATATACACAATAAATAAGATCATGGAATGTTTCCTTTTTTTTTATTATTATTCATCGGTGGCCATCGCCAAAACAACAATCGGAATAGAAAGAGCACAATAAAAAAATAATGCGAACATTTTCGATACGATAAATTATAGCAAAAATACTTTGTTACTATATAGGCCACGAAATGTTCAATATAATATGCGTCTGTGTACGCTCGGCGCACGCCTCCCGCATCCTAAGCTTGGCAGCGCAAGCTTCTCGGGGTTAGCATCTGGAAACAAAGAAATTATACATCATCAAACACAAATGAAGAACTATTGCGATATTGACGTTAGGGAAACATAAAACTTCGTGGTATATAGTAGTCAGCTTCAGATGCTCTCCCCAATTTTGTCCAGAGTATGAGTGAGCACTGAGTGCTCTTAACCTCAACATTCACGAAGTATCCTCTGCCTTTTATATGACTGTATGTCGTGTCATTTAAAAGAGACATTCTGTGCATACGCTATTGTGTATAATAATGTTTGTGTATAATAATGAGATGGGAAATGACTGATAATATAAGTAAACAACATCATTTTATTTCTTATTTTAAAGTTTAAGGTCTGTTTCTGAATAAGTTCAACAATATCAGTCATAGTTTGAACTAGCTTGACCATTAAGTCATAAAAATTATAGTATGAACACTAATTTAGAGCAATAGAAATAAAAATAAAACTATTTTTATTATACCGTACTGGTTAGTGCCCGGCATCTGCGTAAAGCGTGGTGGCGATGTAGGTAGTGGGTACAAAGCCTTCTTCGCGCGTACGCTTACGTCGCACACGCGTCCATCCATCACCTGCGTCCGTCTCCAGCACCAGCAACTCTTCACCGCACTCCATCTTCATTGTTGACCCGCTACCAATGCCTGGGAAAGCAATTACAAGTTAAAATAGCGACTTTCCATGACCTATAGAGATGCTACAAAGCTTCAAATTATATAAATAAAATATTTTTTTTAAAAACTCTCTTTGAGACAATCTTTGTATTGCGGGAGACTTTACGAACATACATTTAACGGATACAAATTACACTTAAGCTTGGAATAAAAAAAATGTGTAAAGCACAGAGTATTGTCCTACGCGTTGAGCCTTTTTACATTTAAAAAAAGGATGAATGTTACTCACCCTCAAATGCGTAAAGCGCTTGACAATATCCGACAGGTTGCAAATCAGGTTCGCAGTAATAATAATCAAAGTCAGATTCTTGGTCATTGTCGTGGTCATTCTCCGGGTCGTGGTCGTGACCGTTAGCATGGTCGTGTCCGGCGGCAGCGAGCTCCCCACCGAGACCGGACTCGGGACTGCCGCCCGCCACACGCGCTACTGCTGCCCCGGTACCGGTTCCCGTGCTCACTGATGATTCGGAGGCGGACCGTGATAGAGATTCACTGTTTGAGCCGATACTGTTGAAAGAACAAAAATACATTGAAGAAAGTCGTGCTGATATAAGATCATGTTTATCAAATTTTAATAATAATTAAGATGATCATGTTTACCTTGTGGCCTGAGTGTGTCCTGGAGGCGGTTGTCCGTTGGTCCTCGCGGTGTTGTGTACCGGCGGCGCACCCACCTGGCTGTTGGCCTCAGCCAGTAGCTCTTCGAACTTGTTCAACTGAGTACGCAGCTTTTTTAATTTGTCACAGCACTCGTTAAGTTGACCTGGCGATTATAAATACCGATTTTGTCTTTACAAAAACATGTTCAGTCAATAAAAATAAATGTTTAAATGTAAACTTAAAAAAACAAAACGATAACTAATAAAAAATTTCTAAACCTCAATACAATACAAAATAATTCAAACACTGTATTATAATTTATAATGCAATCTCTAAGATCGCATTTATTATATTTATTTATGTAAAATTATATAAACTCGCGGTTTTTTTACAATATGTATAAAATTAGGTGGTTAATTATTAAACACCAAATTTGTGTGTGGGATGGATTAGAATACAATTCATAAATACCACTCTCTAGCTTGTGGATGTCGTAAAATACGACTAATACATGTAATATATATTCCGGAGAAGGAAAACTCAGCAGTGAGATGATATGAGCTGAGATGATTATGATGAAATACCAACGAATTTTATTACTGGTACATTTTCTTTCTTATGCAATGATGATGTCTGCTTAACCCTCTACTTCATATGAGTCCATATATGGTATGGCGATTTTATTGTTGTTTTATTTCCAAACAAATAATAATTAAGCCATTTCACATTCTTAAATCCATGTAATGGTTAAGTAGCAATAACAAAACGCAATAAGTTAGTCTATGGTCTGATGACATTTAGGAAAAACGTTACTTTTGCGCGGGTGGTCAGTGAAACAAAAGACGAGTGCCTGAGGGACATTTTTGAGTATCGAAAACAAAAACGAAACGTAAGTATTCATAAAAAGTATATAAATATCTATAAAGTGAATACTGCCTTCTTTACCTATAAACAATTATTTTCTCACGTTTTACGTATTTACTATTCTTTTCATCCACTTTTATGTAGATACCATATATGGGCTCATATGCACTACGACGAAAATAAGTTTGAACATATATGGTATCGTATGCATTCAGACTTATATTCATCAAGAATAAAAAATTCAAGTGCTATTATTTTTTCGCTTTTTCCCTATTTCCTTGTCATCATACTTGTATTTTTGCTTTTGTTTGGCAGAATGGACCCTGCTCGCTTTTATGGTAAAAACAAATATGCTAATCCTATTCCTGGTGACGGTCATCTTAGTGACGATGTTGAGTTGGATTCCGATAGCGAAGTATCTTCAATACCTGTTCCAGTCAGAAGACCCATTATAATACCTGAAATTGATGGGCAAGCCAAGGGCAGACATGAACTGAAACAGTACAACCCAGCAAAACCTGATAAATGGGGATATAAAAGTCAAGTCTTAAGTGGGGCGTCAGGTTTTAGTTATGACTTCGACTTGTTTGCAGGTGAACAAAGTAACAAGATTCCTGAAGGAGCACTCTGGTGCTCCTTCAGGAATCTTGTTACTTTCCGAGATCTGTCTCGGAGTGAGTGGGAACGTAGTAGCTCGATTAACAGAGACTGTCCCGAAACATAAAAACCATAAGATACTTTTTGATAACTGGTACAATAGCCCTAAATTACAGGTTTACTTAGCTAAAAATGGTCTTCTCCCGTTGGGTACAGGGCGGATGAATCGTGTGACTAATGCAGAAATGCCTACTGAAAAGTAATTGAAACAACAGGGTCGTGGTTTTATGATTGAGAAAACTACTGAAATTGAAGGTGTTAAACTTGCTTTGACTAGTTGGTTTGACAATAAGCCCGTAAACTTGTTATCTGCATATGTTGGTACCAAGCCTGCTACTAAGAAAAACGCTATTTCAGAAAAGAGCGTCAATATAAAGAGATCGACTGTCCTCAAGCAGTAGAAATCTATATCCGCCATATAGAAGGTGTAGATTTGCTAGATTCTATGTTGGGCCTATATAGAATTCACTTGAGGTCAAAGAAATAGTACAAGCGAATCTTCTTTCATATGATAGACCTTTGCGTTGTAAATGCATGGATATTGTGGCGCAGAAAGAACACAAATGACTACCTATCTCTGTTTGCATTTAAACAAGCGATGTCTGCCTATGCAAGGTTGGAAAATATCTTCCACGAAAAAAGGGGTCGTCCAGCATTAACCGATTCACCATCAAGTAGTCGTCAAGGAAGTCCTTCGCTGTCCAACCCTGGTACCCCCGTATCTTCTAAAAGGATGAAAAAAATGCCAGAGAGACGCCAAGACATTCCTTTGAACTGTGTCAGAACAGACAATATTGGACATTGGCCTATGTGGCAGAAAAAACGTCAACATTGCATAGTATGTTCTATGAAGACATACACTAAATGTTCCAAATGCAAAGTTTTTCTATGCTACAATGATATAAGAAACTGTCTCGTTACATTCCACGACTAATAATAATAAATATTACTTCTGTTTGTCTCAGATAATGTTCCTTTTCTACTTTGTTATTTTTTTGTTTCACCGCATACGATACCATATATGTCCGAGCGAGTTTTTGTCTAAGTGCATACGAGCCCATATATGGTATCGTAGTTTTTTTTCTACATTAAACAACTTTTTTTATTTATTTTCGATTTATTTGTTTTAATATTACTTAAATAAAGCAATATCCACGAAAAAAGATTTTTTTTTTCATCTCCTTAATAACTCATGCAGTAGAGGGTTAAGACATTTAACCCATGAAGAACTAATAACTTAATACATTCTTCTGCCATAAATTGGCTTTACATCAGAAGTAAATCCAGAGGGTCATATAACCCCTCCTGGGCAAGTTCAAATATAGGTACATGGATTAGTCCGCTTAATTTACCAATGGTAATCTTCGTTAAACAATAATATCTAATATAAATAAATACCTTCAACGGTCATTGGATCTCCTAGAGCCGGGCTCGTTTCGTATACGCCTTTCATTTTCATAAGTCCTTCCATGGCAGCTTGTTCTTGTGCCACCTAAAATGTAAATAAAAACATATTCAAATAATATTGATTATTTACTGCCTGGCTGGGGCCTAAGCGTAACAAAAATTATGGTTTTTCGAAGGCTTCATAGTAGAATCAGTCTAACCGTTACACGGCAATACACACGCAGTCTATATGCAGGACTAAAACTTACAAGTTATTTTCTATTGCTTATGGTGGCAAACGAGCAAGCAGCACATCTGCTGGTAAGTATTACTAACCACCAATGGACCTTTACAATACCAAGGGTATAGCTAGGCCGCTGCCTACCAATACAAACCCCAAACCCACCCAGATGGGTTTCCGGCTCTCTCGCTCACCGAACGAAGCACAATTGCCATTACTCAGACGTCGATCTTCTGCTAGAGTGTGGTACTACCCCGCGTGTACCGGCCCGCGGTTGTAGACAGATGTATGTTTATCAGACGAAGAATGTAATTCCTCACCAAAATTTCCTTGTCCGTAAGCGTCGTGAAAAAGAAGGCAAACAAATAAGAAAACCTAATTTGTTTGGATGGTGCGGTATAAATAGCCCAATTCAGCACATGAAGTAATTCAGAAAAGATTATAACAAATAATTCCAGTCGTTATTAGTCGTTTCTTAACACGCCTATGACAAAGCAAAAGTAATTTGAATTCTTATTCCGTCGCCACTCAGATCGCCTTAAAATAAAAATTCAAAATTACGATACTTCAAATATACTCACCTGTTTGCTTAACTCGAGTACTTTTGCCTGTAGTTTCTTTTTCTTCTGGTTAGGTGGCAAGTCTGAATAATCCTCCTTTCCATCCGTAGACATATTATTCTGCAATATAAATCCCACAATATATTCTATAAGCTGTGACGTCAGTGCAAACAGTGACCCCACGCCATAGCAAGTGCTGTCTATACACTATCATAAAATCCATCTATTATAATACCACACTTAAAATTGGCAATTATATATGAGGCTGTTAGAACCAGAGCGGCCTATCTACAAGAACCATGTTTTACAATATGGAGGGAATTAAAATTAAATTTAATCGATTTGAACATAGGCTGAAAATGTACTTGTACTGCCATCTATTGTTAAGAACTTGTAAACAATTTTAGGCCGCTGTGGTTTTGTAGATTAACATTTTTAGAAAAAGAAATTGCAATTAGGTTAAAAGTTGCAAAAATGCAGTTAGGCCACTCTGGTTCTAGTAGCCTCATATTTACCTACCTAAAATAGGGTCTATGCTAAAACTCGTTCATTACGTATCAATTCTAGAGTTATTTATTTTTTCATTATGATTATTTAATTCCTTTATGAACAATTTACGTAACCGGAACTGAATAGTACATATTTTGCGTGTCTTATTTCATATAATAGGCTAGTTAATAAATAATTCAGTAACAAAGACTATACAAAACTAATATAGTTGAATTGTAAAATAAATATAATTAAAATAAATGGAACATTTATTAAATAACAACCATTTAGTGATAAATTTATACGTAGTTGACGTATCCTTAAAATGTAAACATTTAAGTTTATTTTTAAAATTTAATTGTATTATAATATATAAATATATATAATACTGTACACAATAAACATAATAGGTTTAGTCACAAAACAAAACAAATAATGTTGCATAGTGCGCTGAAAACAATAAAAGCCGTGCAAGCATGGTAGTTAGACGAAGCAATAAGGGACCAACCATGGTCTGAGTACTTGGCAGATGATTATTGGTCATAATCAACGACAAATCAATAAAATTACTATATACGTTGAATTTTAGTACTATCACATAATATTTATTTACTACTACTTTTACGGATTCTATCGCGTTTGTATTTGATTTATAATTTCCCGACGTTTCGAACACTTTACAGTGATCATGGTCACGGGAGGACTGAGGTGTCTTACGTCCAATATGTCATTGTTATTACAGAAATTTATTTATATCTACCCTATAAGATATTAAATTTTGACCCACATTTTTATACAAAATTAATACAATTCATTGCCAGTACAAAAAGAGAATGATTCTATATATAAAATTTATGTTGTTTATGATTTGTTATTATTAAGGTATTTAATTTATGATAATTATTATTGTGGCAATTTTACAATTTTTACAAAACTAACAAAAACTGTTCAGCTACAACCGGATCGGAACGCGGCCACTCTGAGAAAGATCCGGCGAGAAAACTCAGGAGGCATGATACTAATTTTATTATTGAATTTTTGAGTGGCGGCTTACTTTATCTTACTAAAATTAATTAAATTACTTACTACATTTACGCCTAAAATCCATTTTTAGTTGTCCTACGATCAAAACTTATATCAAAGCTACATACAAGATAGGATTTTATTGCTAACAATTTAGTGTGATATTCGTTTCTTTTACTTATTCATATACGACCCGTGTCTTATCCATACACGGGTTTCCTCCAGATGTGGAAAATGTGTCTACTAACCACACAAGTTAGCACATAATTTCATTTTGAGTTTGCCTACTCTTGTAATGAAATTATTCATTTACTTCCTATAATAGATACTTAAAATAAACATGGGAACCCGTGAACCTGGAACATGGGCATTCATTAATGTCCGCACGTACCTTGCGGACGTTAATGGATTGTAAACTATCACCGGCCGCTTAATGATAAAGTCACTTAAGAATTATTTTTACGGATTTTAATACGTTTTCATTTTAATTGCTATTGCTAGAATATTCGAAACGTTGGATAGTATCCAACGTTTCGAATATTCTTAGGTATTTTGATCCCGGAAGGACGATAAAAATCTGTAAAAACATTCATTTCATATGTGGATTAGATTCGTATGGATAATGTTAAATACGTATTACCAAAACAATGAGTTATTTTTGTGTTCACATTACATATGCATAGAACCCAAAATCTTTATACTAGTAGAGTAGTATCGAGAATAATTTAAGAGCAGTAACAGAAGAGTGGAACTCTTCTGTTACTGCGAACTACTTACGAAGCGACATTAAATTAAAAATAAAAAAATACACATTTAAAAATTGTAAGACATTATTATAGAACCATAAGAAGGTCCAAATTAACGTTTCATGCATCTCGACAACAATTCAACGAATATAGTAACTACGTAATATATTAAAAAAAATATATTCACTATTCTAAGTTATTAATTATACTTTATCTAACAATAGTTTAAATGATAAATTACGGTTAAATAAAAACTCATGGGAATAGAATTATATTTTACTGTAACTTGACAAAATATTTTTATTGTAATATATAGAAGGGATTTATTAAAGACGAGAGATCCTTGTATTGCGGGGAACTCTACAAACTTAATTATTTATTATTATTTTAATTAATTATATATTCCCGCAGACAAATTATATCCAGACAGACAGACTCAGAACATCCGTTTGTGAATCTTTGATATAATAAAGTACATAGATGGTTTTAATTCAATAACCTTTTAAGATTTATTGATAAAGAATCTTTTAAAATAGCTTGATAAAGTTAGTTTGTCTCATTTATTAGGTTATATCACATAGCATATAATATTTTTTGTTAACTTCTTTTGAAGATAGGAAAACCTTTTTTATTTCCAATTTACATATGTACATATGTTTGTGCAAAATTATTTCAAATTCAATCGTCAGACAATCACACAATGATCATGAATGTCATATATATCAGCATTTATTTTTTAATTCTTATCATTCAAGTATTGTACTATCATCTCCAACAACAAACAAACACACAAATGCTACACATAACGCTGACATATAAACAATTTAAAGCGACCAATAAACACCCTAAAGCACACCAGACTAGCCTAATGCGGGGGGACTAACCTTGATCGAGTTGCACGCCTCGACAATCTTCTGTAGCCAAAGCGTTAGCCGCGCGCGATACGTAAGGCAAACAAACAACATTAACATATGGTATAAACAAACATTAGGTCGCCGACAAATTTGCAAAATAATATTAAAGTGAATGGCAACGTGTTTGTGGATTGTGTACCAAAGAAATAAAAGTACTTATAAGAAATATATATTATAAATTTGCTCATATTATTTATAACTAAGAACTATTTAGCAGCTTGATACCGTATATAATTCATTGTATAAGAATATTAATATAGTGAGCCAAATATTAGGCCATTATTACGCTAAATGCTTCTTAGTATATAAAGTTTATACAATAAAATAAACACATAATGTTCCTTATTATTTATTTTTTGAACTTCAATTACTTTTAACCAAGTAGTGCTGGCATGTAAAATGAAATGGAGCAATGGCAAACGACCTAAATACTGCTTGACGATGAGAATTTTATTGAACTATATTAAGCACTGTTTAAGAACTGCGAACTGAGATAGAGTTCTCTGGCACTCTGTTCTCTCTGCCTACCCTGCAAGGGATATGGCGTGATGATATGTATGTATGTAAGAACTGCGTAGAAGTTAAATCCTTATAGCATAGTAGTATATATAGCATATAGTAGCGTTTAATCTTAGGCTTATAAAGGGAGAAATACTCTCCACTGACCCCAGATAAATTGGGAAAAGGACATGATAATGACAGAAATTAAAATAAAAAAATCGCTTAACTGTTGCTATATCGGCCTCGTTTCCAAATACAGAATGTTTTATTCTATCGTAAACGTTAGTTTAATATTTAAGAAGCACATTGGAATTTCTCCATTCTCGATAGGTCTCCTAATGCAGTAACGGGTTAAGAATACAATATGTCATAGACTTTAAATTCCCGTGGGAGTAGTAAAAAGCAACTGAGAAATCACCAAAAGAATGTACAGTGATTCTCTTCTGGTAAACAAATACCAACTACAATCGCCAACGCGACTGCTAAAAGCTTTGCTTATGGCATAATTCCCATTGAAGTAACACTCCGTTTAAACAGTGACGAGTTGGATGTCTAGCATGAGAATATTTATTAAACTTGCTTCACGCACAAGATTTCTTTTGGAAATAAGGATAATTCCTTATTTCATTTTTGCTGTATTTACCATACTGGGAAGTTGTATTGCCATTTCATTAAATTAAAAAAAAAATAATTAATAGAGTGAACCTATATACCACACACATTAAATAATTGAAAACAGTTATTCAGGTTAGTATTGTACAGAAGTTATCATTTATGACGTGAAAGGAGCGTAGTAACACTCTGCTATTGAAATCAAAAGTTTATGGATATTCACGCCTGACATACCTCTCACTATTTAATACCCCTAAAGTCATCATAAATTCGTTTATACCTTCTTAAGTAATCTATTATTAACTATAATTATTGTTTTAATGGCTCTTACTACGAGTTACCACCCGAGTCGAGGTCCGTAACCTACAGGGGGTGGCCCTCGGGATCGGTCGCTTAACTTTATCGGGTTGATAGCGCTCAGCGCTCACCCACAGTCCAGGTAAAGTTGTCATAGCCATCTACGGCTAACAACTAAGTCACAAAAAAAAAATACTACGAGTTAAGAAATAAGTTATGAATTAATTGGGATACAAATAGTGATATTACTGTATTATTTCGTCACCATAAAGATGAACTAATAATAACTGACATAAAAATACGTAAATTAGATTAAATAAAGCAAAAGTTATTTTTTTGTTATTTGTATTACGTAACGCAATTTTTGAAGAATTTTGATACTGCCTCCCCTCCCATGTAACGCGCCGTAACGTTTCCCTGTACCTCCCCCCTCCCTGAACGTTACGTAACACCCAAGTGACCGTTTTTAAACGTATTTGTGGCAATAATAAATAAAAAAAGAGCTTCTAAACTCGCAATACATGTGTATATTGTTTATTAATCATCTAAAAAAAATAAAATTTGCTTGGCAACTTGGGAAATTTTAATTCCCTAGTTTTTTATTTAATAAAATAACAATGTTACGTAACGCGTTGTTTGAATTCGCCTCCCGGCTATGTAATGCATTGTAACATTTTACAAGACCACCCCACTCAAAATTGCGTTACGTAATACTTGAACGCCCCCTATGTATTAAAACATATAATTTTAATTAATGACGCAAAGTGAACAGGAATATTAATTAGAAATTAAATCTGGTGCCTCTCAATCAATCTCTCAATCTCGGTGGTATAAATGAATACCGTTCGAGAGATTTCATGTTCAAAATCGTGAAGTATTGGAGTTTTTCTTTAGGGTAATTTTCGATAGCAAATAAAAGACGACTATAAACTTACCCATATTGTTGTAGGATTAAATTTATATGGCGATATATTGGTGCGAACACTATTGGATATCCTTTCGAATATAATAGCGTGAGACTATAAAAGAAGTGACGTTTATAAAATAAATCAACATAAAACTATTTTAAAGACATACTTATCACAAGGTGTTATTTATAAATTGCTTGGTAGTGTTTTTATATAGGAAAATGAAGGAATGGAATGAAAGGATTTGGAAGCCATTGTGAGACACGAGTCATGCTTATAAATATGAGTTTCCCATCACCACGGGAAAAACTTACTTTTTCCATACGACAAGCCACCGGCCGCAGACAGCCAATATTATCAATTGGTCGTTATTTGAACCCGTGTTAGGTAGGGAACGAACAGGAATTGAAATATAAAAATAAATTAGTACCTCCAACTTTACATAACATAATAAATAAAAGAAACTGGTCTTTAATCACTCTTCTCTGTTCACAAACGAAAAATTAATTATTGACAATAATATTTAAATGTAATATAAAGACTGGACTAAGGAATAAATCCTTGAAACGTCGTAATATGTGCGTCATTTTATTAATATACAATTAATGAACACATTGCATCCAGATTGAAAACAAGTATACGCGGTTCGCACAAGAAAATGTCCAACGTGAGAACTTATTACATGGCACTAAGGACACTATATTTCTGTACTAAATAATTTCTATTTTGGAGAAAATTGTTTGAACACACATCTCGGAAAGTAAAGATATACTATTCCTACTTTTCTATGAGATTATTACTAAGAATATAAAAGATTATATTGCAACTCATAGAACTGCAAGACAAACATCATTTGGACATTCAGTTTAGAAATCCGGCAACGTGCATATAAACTCATTTGCAAAAAAAACGGGCGGTTTTGATTTTCATTCATATTTAAAAAGATACAATACCAAAAAGGTTTCAATCGTTTGTACACGTTACTGGCCGGTTTTAAAAATGCTGTGGTATTTAAAAAAGTACGTTCTAAATTCAATTTTTCATTTGATGTTCATTTTTACAGAAAACCCCTTTTTATCCTACATTTTTGGCGCGAAGTTCCAGAAGTTAACATCGACTTTCATAACTTTTATTCAATTTTTATCGATTAATTTCATATCCTTGACTGTCAAAGCTTTATTTAATGCTGTTTGCCTGTATCAAAAATGGTAGATAAAGTGGTAAAAGCTACCAAAATTATCGCGCTGCTTGAAGAGGGTTGCAGCCAATGTTTCGTGGCTAGGAGGCTAAATGTTAGTCGCTCGACAGTCCAAAGGACCTGGCAGCGATATCAGGAGACTGGTTCCGTCGAGAGAAGGCCTGGTTCTGGAAGAAAACCATGTACCCAACCACGGGATGATCGTTTTCTTGTGAGTCGCGCATTGAGAAATCGCAAATCTTCGTATGTGGATCTTAAGAACAACCTCCAAGAAGTAAGAAATGTGCATATTAGTCTATGGACGGTCAGGAGGAGGCTTCTCGCTGCCAATATACGCAGTCACCGCCCGGCCCGCGGCCCCAAATTACTCCGTGAGCACAGAGTTCACAGGCTTAGGTTCGCTAGAAATTGTGAATCATGGACTCAAGACGATTGGAATAGGGTTTTGTTCTCTGATGAAGCCAGGATATCTCTGTTCGGTGAAGATCGACGTCGGCGAGTGCTAAGAAGACAAGGAGAACGCTTTGCAGAGGCATGTTTCGAAGAAATCACACCTTATGGTGGGGGCTCTGTTATGTTTTGGGCAGGAATAAATTCAATGGATCGTACAGAGTTAGTCTTCATTGAAAACGGCTCACTGACTGGGCATCGATACATAACGGAAGTTCTAATTTCTCATGCACAACCCGCATTGGCCGCTCTAGGTGAAGACTCGATTTTTATGGACGACAATGCTCGCGCCCACCGATCCCGCGATGTTAATGCGTATGTGCAAGAGGTCGGCATTCGTCGTTTGGATTGGCCAGCTCGAAGTCCCGACCTCAATCCCATAGAGCATGTCTGGGACGTTCTGAAACGGCGTGTGAGATCAGTACACCCGGCTCCGCAGACCATCAGAGAGCTGAAGAATGTGATTACTGCGGAGTGGGAACGTATTCCGCAAGCAAGTATCCGGGATATACTCGCTAGCATGCCCAGACGAATTCAAGCTGTGATTTTAGCTAGAGGGGGTCACACTCGATACTAAACATTTATCTGCTTTTACTTTATTAAAGAAAAACAAACAAAAAAACTTTTTTATTTTTACTTCATGAGCATATGCACTACTAGCGAATATACACTACTAGCGAGGTTTAGCATTATTTCCCATAAATTGTATCTAAATTTTATGAAATACTGATGAAAACGATTATTTTCTTATTAATTTACCAAATTGTGTGGATAAAACTACCTATAATTATCAAACAAAGAAATATTAACATTTGAAATGGTTCATTGCTTAGGTGCCCGTTTTTTTGCAAATGAGTGTATATATACAGTAAAAGCTCCTTATTCGCGCTTCCTTCATTCGCGTTTTCACTATTCGCGGATTAAAAAAATGCGACTCAATTCCTATATTCGCGGCTAAAAATTTCTTTATTCGCGGATCTAATAAATACATACATAAAAATAAAAGGATACTAATAGGTATCCAACCCAATATCCTTTGTAAATGCCGTCGAATGGACTAATAAAAAAGTAAAATAGATCTTATTATAATTTTGCCTACGAAGTCTTATTTTTAATAGGCAAATTGCTAATGCGACTGCTGCGTATCAGTCTGAATTGCAGGAGCTTTTAACAACTAAAGCAAGAAAAAATTACAAAATTCTTCAAACCATTTAGGCAATGGTTTTTAAACATTTTGATTAATTATCTTAAGGCTTAGGAAGCCTTAAATAATTATAATCGAAATGAAAAAAACTTCAATTAAATTGATTTTTCATATATTTTTGTATTTTTGTTTTTTATTTTGTCACCTAGGAACGTATCTCCTATAATCCCATATAAATTACCGTTCCATATTCACGGTTTCTGTATTCGCGGCATATTTATGGAACACATACCCCGCGAATAAAGAGCTTTTACTGTACATAGTACATCGGAGCATCGATATTCATGTGGAATATTCATGGATTAGCCAACAAAACTAGCTTAACCGCTAGTTTGAGAATAAAATTTATAAAAAAAATATGCATTAATTGTAAATTTTAACAAAAAAGGATCTTGTAGTATTCGAAAGTAGTATACGAAGGATTAAAAAGCACTTTGGCCCATCCAATAGTAGTAGTTTCATATCACAAAAGACTATATTTGTATGATACAATGGTATAAATATTTGTTGCAATGTAATGTTACAAATATGATAAATATTTATGATTTAGCATTGTTACCTCTTATTTATTCAACAGACAAAGGGATTATACCAAGAACATACATAAATTGAAATATGTATCAAAAAAAAACATTGATGAATGAAAATATTTACATGATATGTATAAGTCGTACCACAATCATTGCTCGCAACCGTTTGACAACACACATTTTCATGACTAAAGGCCAGTTGTGTAAATATAAACACAAAAGAAATTATATAACTTGAAATCGTATTGTATAATCGATATATTAAATTATAATACCATGCATTTACTTTGGCGATAATCAAAATTTCATAACATAAAAGCTGATACAAAGCCCATATAACCTTTCTTCAAGCGCATCCCATAACCTTTATAAATACTTTAAAAAAAAACATTAAATAAACATATGTTTGAGTATGATAACACTAAATCTACTTAATAAAGATAACATTATATGACACATCTGTTGTAGTTCTCTATTATTGTTAAAACTGAGATGACAATTGGATGTATTTATGCAAAAAAGAGCCAATCCAAAAAAAAAATTTGTTTGCATATTAAGATTTGTATCCGTATTGAACAATTTTGAGCCAAAGGAATTTCTAATTTTGCGGACAGCCAAAATTGAAGGGTCATGTTCCTGCTCAATATGTAAGGTTATCACTCTAGGCAGGGGTGAAATAACAGCTAAACATATGGTCCGGCTTTTCGTTATATTACCGCCGCGATGTGTTCTTTAGTAATGAAGCTATTAAAACTAATGGTAATGAAACATTTTGGTGAAAACCGTCACCGCTGACATCCAATAGGTTTCAGTTTTAGAATATTATATTTTTTTTTAAATAACTAATGCACACCTTTACAGTATTCATGGTCCTCCCGTGACCATAAACGCCTGTAAATGTTGTTAAAAATTGTTTTATTTCAAATGTGTAATACTCGCATAAAAATCAGAAATCTTTATATAAATATAACATATAGCAATAATATAGGCATTTAAATATCGTAATTAATTTTTGAATTGGATCCTTTTTGAGTAACTACGTCTCAATTATAAAAACCGTTAACGACACAATGATGTCATCAAAACTACAAATCTACTTTAAATCCTTTCATCAAATTCTATTCGCTAATAATATATATCCGAATTTTATAACCCGCTCCAACATATAGAAACCATGTATCTTTCTCTCACCTTGTTAGAGCTAAAGATGGCTAGAAGACCACCTCGCTTCTTGATTTTGTTGCCCGATACCGTTCCCCTTGCCGCTGTTAGGTGATTGTGAGTTGGGTGGTGTGTATGCGCCGCATCTGTAGTGTCTCCTCCTGAGGCCGTCTCAAATTGAAAATCTTCTGGTGGTACGAAGCCTGATTTATACCGGTCTATCACTAATTTTGTGTCCTGAAAATACAAGAACATATATATTCAAGTTACTGTAGACTTTATTTCCTTTTTTGCCTTTTTATTTGGTAAGTAGACCTTATTTCCTATCAGACTATTTGTAAGTACATACATCTCTCTGGAATGTCCAAAATAAGAGAAAGGTGGATGGGGAAGAACAACAAGCCGTACGACCTCTCTTTTTGTGAAAGGATCACTAGCACCTTAGATATTAGATTAGGCTTATATCCCGTGCAAATATTTAAATTTTAGCGACCACTTAGCTACATTCTAGAGCACTTCGAAACATCGCTCTTGAATTATGTGGTAAGGTAATGAGCTAAGAATATAACATTGGGTATATTGAATACGATACAGTTTTCGTTAACTGATTTCACGAGCACCGATTTACAAATGACAACATATCTGATAGTCTTATCTTCTCTTCGAATTACAGTACGATAAAATAAATATACAAAATGTCGTAAAATAATATACCGATACAATATTCTAATTTCACAACTGACTATTGCGTAAACTTATTACATTATTATTAAGAAAGCAACAACATAACATTTCGACAATTTTGCCGCATAAATTGACATAAAATTTAGTAATCGTTATTAACCAACGTAGTGATATTATGAAGGTTATTAAGGTAGATATTAATAATTGAATTTTACTGAAGTCACAAACTGATTCTGAAGACATAAAAACCTTTCTTCCTCTTTTTACATACGCATTACCTATTAGAGACCGTCCATTAATCACGTGAGGTTTGAAATGGGGGGAGGGGGTTCGACAAAAATCACGTAATATCACAAGAGGGAGGCAGGGTGTAGTAAGATATCACGTGTATTTATTTTTTCGTCAAACTCTGCGATTTCGAAACTGAAAAGCGGCGTATAGTGTGACTTTGACTTGTCGTTGCCAGGCAAAGAACGAAGTTTAAAGTAGGTGATCTGTATAAAGACCTTTTTGCGAAGTATAAAAAAGCAAAAAACCGAGAATATGCTGTGGGCTACTTCCTTGTAGGTACTAAAAATTCACGTGATGTTTCAGTCTTAAACCTCACCACGTATCATCAAGTGGGAGGGGGGGTTAAAAAATGCTAAAAAAAAAGATCACGTGACTAATGGACGTCCCCTTACCTACTGCGTGGTAGCAGCCACGAATAATACCAATGCTAAGATTGCTAGTACGTATAACTATAATAAAAGTCAACTAAAAGTCACCTTGATCTTACACAATTCTATAGACTGTCGTGTAGACAACAGTCACGTACCCTGAGAGAGTTGACGTAAGGAAAGCGCCCGATCATAAAAATCAGCCGAAACCCTAAGCAACATGTTTTGTTCTTCTTACGTCAATATAAGAGGAAGACAATGTTTTGTGCTGTGTAGACAACGGTTCACAATTTCCTTGAGGAAAATGGGCAATTAGAATTAGAGCTAACTAGAATGCGATGTATTTCGTCTATTAAGGTGAAGAATGTTTACACAGTGGTTTCTGGATCTTCTTGTCGTTCTATCATCACCCCTTATTATTCGGGTTAAATGTGCTCAGAACCCCAAAAAGAAAAAAGCTAATGATATTTGTATTATTAGCTTTATAATATATCTGTCGTAGAATCTGACTCGAGTTTTTCGGCGATATAGCAGTATTAGCTAAGTAATTTAGTAAATCCCCGCAACCGAAACCTACCACTAGTCTCTAAGCATATGAAGAAGTATAAGACCAAAGACTTCATTGTTTAAATTACTTGCCGCGAGACAGGGTGTGTAATAACCAAAATGTATTATTTAGCCACTCATTATCACAAAATTTAAAAAAATGAATCTTTACTCGAAGGGCATGTCACTGCAGCTAACATAAATTAAATATGTATGTATCTCTTTCGTGAAAATATATAATTTAAAAAAAATCACGAGCCCACTGAGTTTCTTGCCGGATCTTCTCAGTATGTGGCTGCTTTCCGATCCGGTGGTAGATTAATTAAATTTAATTTAAAAAACAATGATGTAAAATTGACAATATGTAAGTGCCCCTATGGGGCTTATGCATAATAAAAGATTTGATTTGATTTATCTTCTATTCAAGTTATATTTATTTCTAACTATTCGGCTGGAGGTTCCTCCATCATAGAAGAAAAATTAGAGACAGATTAGTTTATGTAGATTAATTTCAAAGCCATAAATATTTCTCTTGTAATGTTACCTCCATTGTTTAAGACATCTTTTGCTACACCCACGTTTGAGAACCACACAGAGTTATTAAATGTTTCAAGATATTATTCCCTCAGATAAACACAAACAAAAAAATATTTAATATCATGATTAAGTACACGTATTTATGATAGTTACACGTAGACATAAATAGGTAGGTTACCGCGTTAACATTACTTCATAGAGTAGTATGTACGTGAACTCAACATTAGTATAATATTATAATTAGTATTCTGTGCTATTGTAACAATACGCTTCATCGTGGGAATATAAAACAATTAGTAAAAATGTTTCGTAGTGTAAAAACTTTATAAATTATCACACTAAACGTGCAGTAAACTGTTATATACAATTGACTTTTGAACCAGTTGATTCATATACACATGATAGTTAGAACCACTTGTACAAGCTAGACATGATTAGTCTAGAAATGTGAGTATTATGTTTAGAAACACGTTTCTGCCTGTGAAAAATACGCGAATGATAAGACATTAGTATTGTCCTTAAACAGTCTTTAACACGTTAGCTGCCATGTCGGGCTATAAGTACGACAAATGAGTGTATCATTCAGGCCTTGTCGGACTATATGACCGACAAAACATACCTAAATTCAACGTATCTGTGTAGCCTGTTGGGCGTATTTTCAAGCCTAAAACACGATCATCATCATTTGCCTGCCCTCATCCCACGCTAAGTGGGGTCGGCACAACACGTTCTTGCCTTCCACAATCTTCTATCAGCCGTCATATCTGCACTCACAACTTTCATACACATATCCTCGTTTACACAATCCATCCATCTTTTTTTGGGTCACCCACGACTCGTACGCCCATCCACAAGCATATTGGTAACCCTCCTTGTCACATGCCTTTCATCCCTCCTCATCACATGTCCATACCAAGACAATCTCGCGCTCCTACACTTCTCTATCACTGGTGCTACTTTTAAACTTCTCCTAATATACTCATTTCGTATCTTATCTAGTCTTGTCACCCACACATCCATCTTAACATACGCATCTCAGTAGTATGCAATCGTCTCTCATCCGTCTTTTTCAATGCCCAACATTCAGATCCATACATAACGATAGGTCTAATGACACTCTTGTAAATTTTTCCCTTAAGTTTAAGGGGCATCCGCGCGTGGCATATTGTTCCCGAAACCTGTCGCCATTTCATCCAGCCTGCATTCATTCTCCTACTAACTTCCCGGTCGATATTGCCGTCATTTTGGAGAAGCGAGCCTAAGTACTTAAAATCGGGACAGACCGGTAGGGATACCCCATATTAATCCAACCCACCGCCCACAACAACAACAACCCAAGCCTAAAACACGATATTGAGTAAAAATACGCAAAAAGACTATGGCAGTTAACGTGTTAAATCAGCTATATGGCTTGATCATATCTAACTATACCTAGATTTACTATCAAAACAAGAGAAAAATGGTTATGTCCAGTGAATAATGATAAACGGCACACGTTCTAATTGC
The DNA here is from genome assembly GCA_905163515.2 of Lymantria monacha. NCBI lineage: Eukaryota > Metazoa > Arthropoda > Insecta > Lepidoptera > Erebidae > Lymantria > Lymantria monacha. The sequence goes on from LR991082.1 coordinate 26,223,857, forward strand.
AGTATAAACATATACTGTAACTTTTCGCTCTTACCATAACCAAGGAATCGATTCCGATCAATGACCACCACGCTGGCCAAGTTGATCGAAATTCGCAAGTTTATTTAGGGATTTATTTAGGGATGGAATATTTTTTCTAAATTTATATGGGACCAATGTCGGGGCCCCTTCCAATAAAAATATCAAAATCGGACTACTCTATAAAAAGTTATGCGTTGTCATACATTAAAAAAAACATACGCGTCGATTTGAGAACCTCCTCCGTTCTTTTTCGTCGCTTAAAAATGTAATCCGTGAGCAAAGGTAATAGGTGAAATTGATTTTAGACGGTGAGTAGAATCGGTGAACAATTTTGGAAATGATAGTATTAAAGGCGTTATTATTACTAAAATTAAATAAATAACAGTCATTTGGCACGTGACAGATTAATGATTGCACGTGTCTGTATAAAGGTATATATATAGTTGTTATTAAGATTAATAAATATAATAAACATAAAAGCCATAGTAATAAATTAAACCAAAATAAAAACAATATTCAAAATCAACTTCTGTAGGCATTATGTAAATATACAACATTCTGTTATAAAGAAATGAGTGCTAATTTATTACAATAAGTATAAATATAAAACTGTCTTGATGTTATATTGAGGTTTTTAGCACATACAATGGGCAAAATTTTTAAGGAGCGATTGAAATTTGATCAGTTTTTTATCTTTTTTATTACTGTCCCGCGTTTTTATGAAAGGCCAGACACTGGTATTTCCGTTCGGTGATAGAGTTGTAAAACAAATTTACCTCATCATCCTTTTCCAGAGGTATCATAAAAGATGACTGATGATATAAGCAGAATAATATCACTGCCCCAAAAAGAAGATATAAACCTAACCTATAGCTGCTATAAAAAATGCAAATGTTGATAATACCAAGGGGTCTTTCTATCTATTCCCTAGAATAGAGCTAGTCAATAGAGGATATAAAATTACTTTTTGCTGTTAACTTACCTCTTTTTCATTTATACTATTCGCTGCTTGTTCCATTCCATCAAAACATTTCTTTATAATCGGAAACACCTTCCTTTCTACTTCAACGGAACTTAGCATAAAGTTCTTTATATTTTTTATCCGCTTCTCGTCTAAATCCTGAAAACATACAGACGGACAACGTTTGTGAAAACTATTAAAATAAAAACTAAATAAACAAATATAAAAATAGTATTAAACAAAAATAGAAGTTTTATCTCGTCGTCTGTCCCAATTGACCTAGTTGAAAACGTGCCAAGCCGCACCACACAAAATTGGTATGCTGCTATTGGGTGCAACGTTCTCCAGAATTCTTCAAATTCACAGAATGACTTATGTTCACGCAGAAGAAAGCACATGACAGTTCATTCGCGGAACATTACAAAATAATACCGGATATCTTGTAATATGAACAACTAACATTAATAATAAGGTAATTTAAACATGTTTTATGTCTTAAATAGATTTATACGATGTAATTTCCTTGTATCATAAATCATAATGGATGACCAATTGGAAAATAATGGTAAAAAAAAAAATATTATGATTAATTGGACGAGACATTGATGCATTATCATTAGTGAGAGTAAATTATAAAACGCGTAATTTATTAGTGAATTCTATTGATATACAGTTGGCTATATTTTTTTTTGATACTTTATTTTTAGCCAAATGATAGACCGTGCAAGTTCTTAATAGTTAAAAAAAAATATGAAAACTGAATTAATATATTATACATAATTTAGAATTTGTCAATGTTCGATAAATAATTATATTTCAACTATAATCCTGTTGAGATTTTACATGATTTATGAACATAATATGGTTTTATGGTTTTCATTTCGTAATCGGATTTTATAAATAATTAAGCATATTAAATGCTAAATTTCAGTAATTTAAATAATATGGTTTTCAATTATTTATTATACATTTATATATGTATATATTAGAAATATTTCACTCTATAATAGAGAAATGAATGACACATCCGAAAACATCGTGATGACTAACTCGCCGCACATAGATAAGATTAAAATAGTAAACACACATAACTAGATGTACGCAACTGTTTGTTTACTAATAACCGTTCAATAACGTTCGTATAATTAAATTTGTATCATATAAGTAATCGTTATTAATATGGTACATAACTAAATATATTATTTGTAACAAACAATATATAATTATATAACTATGAATACACTTTGCACTGCAATGATGTAATGTCCTGCATTTTTGATTAGATATACAAATGTGCTTATCAAAATTTTAGCTACCGAACTATACCACAAGACAAAACATTTTGCACTACCTAATTTTTTTTACTCATAATAAATACTTAAATAGTGGATATATGTAAATATTAAATATAAATTAAATTAAAATAATACATTAAAGAGAAAATTGTATCAATGCCGACTTCATTTATACAACCCAATTTAATTGAATTCGGGTTACCAGAGAGTTTTGGCGCTAACGAACTAACAAACCACTGCTTATGGAATTCACAAACAAAGTTAGATACAACTAAGGCATTGCCAACCTTACGATTAAAGATCCACCAATAAAACTACACAACTAGAGTGGAACACTTCCAATGAAAAAATACCAGGTAAGATTTTTTCTTAGATTATATTTGAAGAGCTTGACTTACCTGTAATTGTTTGAAAACATGAGGCAATCGTTGCTCATAGTGCTGTTTTTGCGCCTCGTTAGTCTTGCGAAGCTGATCCATATATTCCTTCTTTGCGTCCTCGCACGCTTGACTCCGAATTTTCATGTTCGCTTTCTGTTTCTCTACCTCCGCGCGACTGCAATAACAAACTTGAGGATAAAACTTTAATGACCTCGAATGGTACTTACTGCATAGGGAAAATATATTTGAATTGAATCACATTGTATATGCTCTGCAATCACGTTATTGTGAAGTAAAATAATATGGGTAATAATACTAATAATTACACAAAACCTAGATTTGGCTGGCTGTCGCACAATACCAGTGTCTTTTCTATGAATAGTTATAAAATAGGTCGCTTTTCGTAACTATTAGTAGCATCGTCAGTAGACATCGAAAATACACTTACTAGGCATGGCGCTACCAATGAGGCTATTTTGGCTGTCAAACCGAAATGTGGTTTGCCGAAGTATAAAAAAAAACAGGTTTACTATCAAGTGACATTCAATGTCAATCTTTATATGTTATTTCAGCTGTAAAATGAATGACAACTTTCCAATGGACATCGTTCGCATGTCGATGACCTATTGATTGTGAGTATAATTCCCAAGCAGGATTGTTCTAGCTGGAATTTGTGTAAAACATATTTATAAAGTATTATTTATTCCATAGCGCGAGATATTGCCTTTAAAAAATCTAAGAATACAATGTGTCATCAATACTGTACACCTATTTCTTTTTTTTTCATAGACCCGTATAAATTACTAAAGGGAATGACTCCTTGAGCTTGATCTCATAAACGTGCATCAGTACCTGGTAAAAATATTAACCAAGAATTAGTCACCACCTAGTAATAATTACCCGAACCAAACTGAACCATTGATTGCAGAACTTCGTAATCTAACTTCGAAATTCATTATCAGATCTTTACAAAATTTAAATGGAATCATTACTATGCCAAATAAAGGAACAAAAGAAAATACAAAAAGAATTTTGAAAATCCGTCTATACATGGTGACACCGTCAAGTCATATAATTATGTACTTATTTGATTTTAAAAGAATCTTTAATACCATCAAATCTTTTCTATAATTTCTATGTAAGTTCTATTGATACTTAGCCAACAAGAACTATTAAACATAAACGTTTTTATGCATACTTAACTGCAATATATACACTACATGGTGCCATATAACTTATTGTATTAGTTACTGAGAACTGAACGTCTGCCAACCCATTGTCTATGAGGTCAGTAGGATTATATCGTACTTAATTTGCGTCATACGGACTTATGTCGTAAACGCTTATATTTAAACTGTGATAGCGAATATGAAAAATGGCTATATAAAGTACCTAATCAAAAGCTGTGATGGTTATGTGATGCCTTGAACAAACAACGGCAATACCAGTGTTACAAATGCTAATTTGACAATTTATAATATTTAGCATGTTTACATTTATTGAGAAGATTAGTTGTAGACTTTTTTGTTAGGTTTTTTGTGGTAGGTGCCAAACTGTTAATAGTTTCCTGTCTACAGCCGCGGGCCGGTGCATCCGGGGTAGTATCACACTCTTGCAGAACATCGACTCCGAACAATAGCAAAATGTTGTTGTCCTTCGTTCGGTGAACGAGAGAGCCGGCAGGCCAACTTTCTGGGTGGATTTGGGGTTTTTACTGGTAGGCAGCGGCCTAGCTGTACCATTGGTATTGCAAAGGTCCATGGGCGGCAGTGACACTTACCATCAGGTGTGCTGCTTGCTTATTTGCCACCATTAGTAATAAAAAAAAAATGCCTAAAAAAATTAAAAAAAATGCCTAACCTATTTATGTACCGATTGATACGGGAATGAAAATACAATTCACGCAAAAGAAGGAAAATTCGTAATAAAACATTAAAACAAATTATTTGTCGAGCGTGATTAGCAGATCAATATTCCTACATTGGTGAAAACCTGTTTTGGATTTCCATGAGTTAAGAATATAATGAAAAATTTTAAAATACTCCTTAAATTCATACAAAACAATAATAAGTACTTGTATATACTTATGAATGTTGAGGAAGCGAGTGAAGTATGCAAGGATAGAGTTCTCTGGCACTCTGTTCTCTCTGCCTACCCTGCAAGGGATATGGCGTGATGATATGTATGTATGTATATACTTTAACATTCGTGATCAATATTTTCTTGTATTCCCTAGTGTATGGTTACTAAATTCAGATTAAAATGACCAAGTTTATAGCGTTTCATAATATATACGTAGAATTCGTGATAAGTGTCTAACTGGGGCCCTTCTGTATGGTCGATAATGATGTTCTCGTGGTTTACAAGAATGCTTTACCCATAAACTGTCTGTATGCTATATCATTTAATTACTGAGATTATAAGACATACGGTGGAATCTAACACTTCATTTTTATAATGAGGCAAGCGGAGCTTCGATGCTTTACTATTATTTACTACTATTAGTGGTTAACACTATTCCACTAATGATTGTGAAGTCTCAAAATTAACATATTTCATAAGGAACTCTACAAAAGTTAACAATTAAGGTTTATTTCCGTGCATCGCGTTTCGCTTACGAATGTCGCGCGCAGCCGATGCGACAATAGTCAACGTATGAAAATGTATGGCGCCGTTGACAGAGGTCCGCGACAATCGTATGCGACAAATGACGTAAGCTGCGCCATACATTATCATACATCGGCTATTGTCGTATAAGCCACGCGCGACTGTTTTAAGCGTTTAAACGCGCGCGGCCGCGTTTAAACGCGTTGCACGAAAATTATCCTTTACAAGGGGAACCATTCGCATTCCGCACAAGAGTTATCCTTCGTGGGAATCGAACCACTTGAAGGGATATTTTTTTGACGGCAGTCTACTGAGTGGTCACACCCCACTAAATCCGTCCGGGGCGATAGTTGAAGCAGCACGCGATCCCATAGACCCGACCTACATTTACCTCTGGACGTCGTGCGAGCGGACAATCGTAATCCACTGTAAGAAATATCGGTATTTAAACCATTACAACTCTGAAGTTTTAAATATTTAACATTTTATGCTAGTTATTTATTTGATTTAATATGAGCTGTAACAGTAATACAGCCATTTATTTTTAGTTTTATACATTGACAGAAAAGGTTATACATATTCAATTATAAACAAACACTTACATGCAGACAAAATTATGTCTAAAATAATCTTATTATAGTTAAGACATTACAATTATGGTTTGTTATTAAAGAGAATTTAAACGCTAAAAGACAATGCGATTAAATACTTTATTACGCCATACAAATAATTTTTCTACAGGAATATACATAATTTTAATCTGAATTAACTAAATGTAAATAAGTAGTAAGGTAAACTTTATACTTAAGGTTCTTTTTCTTCTTCTTAAATATTGGCAATCGGCTACTTATACGAGCTATTGGTGCCAGTGTCGAGTTATAAATCTTCACGTTCTTTCAGGTTAGTCATTGTCTAAGTCAAATTGTCGCCATCAACAGTGCAATAGCCACACTGTTAATAGTATCTTGTGGGAAATTTGATAGAAAACGAAAACGTTGTAAACCACTTTTATATGATATATCACTACATCCCAGTAGTTCCGCCGCATCACATTACATAAAATGCCATCAAAATTATCTAATATTTTTCATTAAAACACTAAGATATCGAATATAATACAAGAGCATCACATGACGTTTTCAAATGCGTCGTCAAAAACGTCCCATACTTAAGGTTGTCTGGAAGAAATTGCAGTACGCAATAATGGTAGTTTTCCAATTACAGCACTAGAGCGCATTATGCGGCATAATGCTTAACGTTGAATGTTCCAACTACAGCAACGCTTCGCACAATCGAGCACTCTTAAAAGTAGTGCTTTCGTCTGATGCGTGCAATCGATACCAACTTAGTCAATAAATATATCACTTGTTAATGAACTAATTGATTGATTTAAACTCGGAGTACTCGATAAATCATCATTATTACCGTCTGGGTAAGATGATTCAATTAAAAAGTATTTAATTCTTTTAGAACTCATTTTAAAAAATTACTCAAAACAAAAAAATGTTTATTAAATTATCAAAATCTAAATTACTTAAAATAACCGTAAATAGTTTTCAACCAATTATTATATATACCACTTTATTTACAGATTAATTAGGTTATTGCTAACTCTGAGATTATTTTTTTTTCAACGCTGAACTTAGCGCACTCTGCTGGTGCATTTAAAAACTAATTCACGTTCCAATTAAGCATCAGCATAATTCGGCATTGTGCGCCACTGAGTCGCATAATGCTCTGTAATTGGAAAACTACCGATAACGCCTAATTGTACCAACGTCAAATAACAGTTTTTTTTGTTTTATTGACGTATTTATAAATGGTATACAACAAAGAATTACTGTATTGTATTAGATGACAACAAAATTTAATAAGCAGCGCATTCTATAATAACAAGTGTTTTTAGTAATAATATAACTGGATTTGCCAAATCATACAATTCATTAGTGTGTTTCTAATGCTAATTCGCACTCTACGATCTTTTTAATAAACTAGCATAATCTGTGGTTACACTAGACTAATACAATCTTATTAGATAATCACCTCAGATTAAGGTCAGCGTCTGCTTTTTGGAAGGTTTCAAGAGCACGCTCTGACTCTCTGGCTGCTCGCTCGTATGACCGCCTCGCCCGTTCTAACGCACCTATTGAAGATTGCAGTACACCCATTTGTTTAGCACCTTCGTTCAAATGTTGCTGCAAGTAAGACAAAAATTATGTTAATTATAAAAATGTGGTAAATACAAGATATAGAGTGGGTGCAATATGTAATGCATTAAAATTTGATATCATAAATTTCAAATTCCTACAAGTATGAATTAAATTTTGCATAGGTACTAATGTTTCTCATCGTACTCGTATTCCCTTATGAACTGCTTTGTTTTTAAAGGTAATCTTTCCAGATTAGAGATTTTTTAACTGTAAACGTTAAACTTCTAGAGGTAACTTAATATAAAATATACCATCACTGTACATTTAATTTAAAATATACAGTCTCAAATTCTTAATGGTCCAAAATTATCAAACTGGTCTACGCTTAATTGCTTAAATCAATTTTATTTTTATATTACGAGCGATTTTCAATCAATAATGAATTTATTGATTATGAGAATCTTATTGTAGTCAATAAAGTAGCGTCACAATATAAATTAAAATGAAATGATTCAAAAATTTCAATTTTATATTCAGTCGAGACTCAAATAAATTATAATTTGATTAGAAACACTTTTATAATAATTATTGACAGGAAAAGGTTTTTAGCATAAATATACGACTTCATCAGAGATCTTTACGAAATTTAAATAAAACTATTTTAAAAATAAACACCAAGTTGAAATCCGTCCACATATCGGACGTACTTGTATAAACATCTGAATTTAAACCTAAAATTTAACTCAAGTTGTAGGACCACGCTGTTGACAGATCCCTGTCTACAGCCGCGGGCCGGTCCGTCCGGGGTAGTACCACACTCTCGCAGAAGGTCGACGTCTGAGTAATAGCAATGTGCTATTGCGCTTCGTTCGGTGAGCGGGAGAGTCGGAAGCCCAACTGGGTGGGTTTGGGGATTGTAATGGTAGGCAGCAACCTAGCTATACCCTGGTATAGCAAAGGTCCATGGGCGGCAGTGACACTTACCATCAGGTGTGCTGCTTGCTCGTTTGTATAATTTTATTGCTCGTGTGTATAATAAGCAATAAAAAAAAACCTCCTCTTTTGAAGGCAATAGAGTCAACGCTTGACTATATTCCCAGTTACTTGAGTAACGACGTTTTGGGTGGTAAATGACACTAGTCTAAAATCTGGTTTACAATTACCTTGAAGACACCCACACTCCAATCAAAATAGATCACAGACGCGGGCAGATTTATAATTTAATGATAATACAATCATGGTAATGTGATTACCACTATATACTAGCTTGAAAAACCGGATACGACTTAGTATATGGAATCCCACGTAAATACAGTAAATCAGTTCATTTCATTTTACTTGCGTTCATTAAAATTTATTTTAATTATAATAAATTCACTGTCCCGTGGCAATTTTTTTTTTGATAGCGTAGTGGTCCGAATGCGTTCACGCACCACCCCCCGGAACGGGTAGTGTAGGACTCGCTAGCCTCGGGGCTAGAATACCCACTAAACGTATCCACTGCGATCGCTGTTAGCCGAGAGGGCTTTGACAGCTTAACCGGACTATGGGTGAACGCTGAGGGCTCTCAACCCGGAATCCCGTGGCAAGTAGCGTTATCAGTTCATAGCGTGGGTTCAATTCCCGAATCAAACAAAATACTATTCAATTTATACTTAAGGAAATGACAGGAGTAGCACTGTACAAATTAAAAGTATGTGCTTCCGCAAAACTACGAAATTTCGTACTTCATAAATAAACTCTAACATAATATGTTTTAAATCGCACAATTTGCGTGTCTACTTTTATTTTGAGCATAAAATGCGTAGCGCCTTTTCTTCCTTGATATAAATAAATACAATAAACTCATAATATTGTATAACTAGGCTAAGAATTCTACAACCAAAAATTATCAAGGCCGTTAATTTTCGATTTGGATTTATAAGTACTGATAAACGTCATGATTATTTTTAGAACACCAATGTTTAAGACATGGGCGCTAACATACCATATGGCCTCTTCATTTTTTATATAAAGAATATAACTACATATATACAGAATATATGTAGGTACTGAATAATATGAAATACCTACATTAAAAGTAACAAACGTTTTGATATCAAAATATTATACCAACTCGTCTGGACTACATATGTGTCATAGTACGGCAGAGCAATATCACTTGAATGGTAGAGGTATCTTCTCTATCTATACACAAGATTGGAACGTATATAGACTGAGAAAACAAAAAGCACAATTTGTAAATGAATTAACTTAACGATTGATCATCCTTCGTCGTCCACTGCCAGACCTAGTCTACCCAAGAAAATCCGTCATTTAGTTGAACCCTGTACTACCTTTATTTGCCAAAGATTCCTTGCGAAGCTAAATTCTCTTAAGTCATTAATAAGATGTTGGCAACTGCCATGACGTGGACTTTGTATTTGTACTCTAAGCCTTTTCCCTAATTCATCTTGAATCCTTCAACGCAATCTATATTTAAGACTGTAAACCCGTAATATAAATATCTTGATCCATGTGTATATCTAACATTGTAATCAATTCAGAGATCATTTTTATGTAACTTGATATATTGGAAAAGTCAAGCTGATATCGAGATAAAAACCATTGTGTGTGGGCTCCAGAGATTTAATTGTAACTACACAAAATTTTAATTGAATCCGTATAATAATGAATTAATCATTATACAAAAAGTTAAAACTATTAATAAACCAACACAGCTTGACTAATTTTAATATTTTATAACTTAATATTTGATTTATTGTTAGTAGTCTTTATCATACATTAATCCAAGAACCAGAGCAAAAAAAGTAGATTTATAATGCAATTTTCCACTAGAAGCCTTTTTTTTTTAAGTTTCAAGGTTATCCCCAAATATAGATCGAAGTTGGCGAGGGGCAGATACGCGAGCTTCAGCCGGCACTTGGAGAACGTGTTTCTTTGCTTGGATGCCAACTTTGTTTTACATTCTTGAACATTTTCCAAATAAAGTAATCGATTTTGTAGGAAAAAAGTACCCGATTATTGCGCAAGATAGGAGGGAGCGGTTCGCTTACTACGCAACACTGGGCACTCAATCGAGAAGGAATAGGGTTTCGGATGGAATTTTATTATAAATATGTTTTCTTGTGTTTTATGTTTTCCTTAAGGTTCACTTAAGGGCAACTTTACCGCTTTATGGAAATTTGCCAAAAGTACACATGCTTACGTAAGAGGCAGGGTGCGTGCGGTGTAAGACTTAAAATGATGTATACTATTAAGGATAACTATCAACGGTGAAACCACTTCTACCTCAGTATGGTGAAAACACTTCCACCTCATTATGCTTTTGCTGTTTTGTTCCTCTTGTTAATATATTTGAACATCACATTTTTATTTTGATAAATCTATAGGCAAGGGTTAATACATAGCATTTTTTTTTCACGATTTCCCAAGTAGAGTAATAGAATCCCATACAGCCATTTTTGGAATTAGCTTATAATTGTATTTTTAGTATCTCATCAAGTGCACATAATAATAGTGTAGAGTGTTATAACAAAATTGTCAAATTTCTTCACGCTTTATGAAAATGGAATCGTTGGTGGTGGGTATAGCGAAAGTGTTATCTTGACCCCCTCCATAATATGAAGTCACGTAAGGTCTTTGTTAATTGAATAATACCAATATGCCGCGGGGCTCCAATGTTACGAAATTACACTTATTTCATCTCCGAAATTAGATCTTCGGATAAATCCAACACGTTTTGCACTGGTTGAACCCAATTTATAACAGCATCCAAGGTGCAAATTTGATCTTTAAGTGTTTTAAAATGTGTCTATATTTTGCAGGAACATTCATAACGCAGTCCTTTTTTTAACTTTTGTTGCAGAAATGCTTGCAACATTTATCTAATACTAGCATCTGCCCGCGGCTTCGCCCGCGTAAAAGGTTACTTTCCTAAAGTTTTCATTCCCTATTTTTAAATATGGTAATTATTTTACAAAATGTTAATGTCATATTTATTTATATCTAATCAATAGGCTAAAATAAGTTTCAAGCTTCTGGCTTTAAAAATGACAGTACTTTCTTACAACTTTTTATCCCCCTTTAAAACCCTTTTTTGCATTAAAACGTAGCCTATGTCCTTTATCAGGCTCTAGACTATCTGTGTACCAAATTTCATTTGGATCGGTTCATTAGTTGTAGCGTGAAAGAGCGACAGACAAACAGAGTTACTTTCGCATTTATAATATTAAGTAAGGATTAGTAAAAATGCCATAGGGAAGACCGTTTAATGACAATGTCGTAGATACTACATATTGGATGGGACTTTCACGTTTTAAAACAATTAACTCAATTCTAATTAAGGTTTCTTTTTACACGCATGTATTTACGAAGTAAGAATTTCATAACCATCTTATTACCTATCATAAAAGACGACTTAAGACGTTTAAGCAAATGGTATTAGTGCAGAGATGGAAAACGCGAGATAAGCTCTATACCAACCCATCTGAATAACGAAAACCCAATGATGTAGTAGAACAAATTACCTGCCATGGCGAGACTGAAGAAGACTTCTACGATTAGGACTTGATTAACTTACTCTTTTTGTCATTGTATTTCATCATCATCATCACAGCCCACATATGTCCCACTGTTGGGCTCGGGCCTCCTCCATAATGGGAGGGAAATTAACCTACTATACTAGTCAGACGTGTTGGTATAGGGTTCTGTTTCGAGTTTTCCTTCTCTTGCATAGATGTTATATGCGTTTTATATCCCTTAGTCGTCTCGTACGATCACCCATGGGTAAGATAAGCGGTGGTGAATTGTATTCTTACTCCGTCACCACACGGATAGTTGTATTTCACAGGGAGGGTTTCCAAAAAGGTAAAATAGAAACATTGTGGGGTTTTTTTTTTCTTTTTATTGCCGGTGGTGGCAAACGAGCCAGCAGCACACCTGATCGTAAGTGACACTGCCGCTCATGGACTCTTGCAATACCAGGGCATAGCTAGGCCGCTGCCTACCGTGAAGAAAGTGCTCTTCTTAAACCTCGTTTAAAAAAGGACATGTCATAGCGCTCGGGAAACACAGCAGCAGGTAGTTCATTCCAGATCTTGCATGTACGTGGGAGAAATGAACGTTGAAAACGTACAGTTGACGTGTGTATCGTTTCCAGGTGGAATGGATGAACCCTGCTGCGGTGTCGAGTGGTACGGTGATAAAATGGTGACGGTGGTACCAAGTCAAACAGTTCCTCAGAGCACTCCCCGTGAAAGAGCCTGTAGAGTACACAGAGAGACCCAAAGTCTCTCCGGCTCTCCAATGACTCCAGTCCTTCCGTGAGATTGGGATCACCGACGATTCGAACAGCCGGTCTTTGCAGGGAGTCAAATGGGTCTAGCTGATATTTGGGCGCGCCTGCCCAGAGATGTGAGCAGTACTCCACATGAGGGCGGACTTGTGCTTTATATAGCACAAGACGTTGTCTCGGTGTGAAGTATCGCCTGGCTCTGTTCAGGACGCCCAGCTTTCTACTTGCCAATTTGGCTTTGTCCTCCAAATGACTCCCAAACTGGACTTTGCTTGATAGTTCGACGCCGAGGATCCCAATACTCTCGGCAATTTGGAGAGTTACTCCTTGGAACTGAGGCGCCATGACGAAGGGGTCCTTTTTTGCAGTGAACGCGCAAACTTGTGTCTTAGTGGGATTGAACTGGATTAAGTTCCGTTCACCCCATTCGGAGGCCCGCCCCAGAGAGCGCTCGACTTCAGACACAAGTTGAGTCCTTCTTTCCTGTAATATACTCCGAGGGATATTCTGATGCTCGGTATACCGCTCGTCACCCGTGCTGTCATCCGCATAGCAATGCATACTCTTTATAGAGAGCATGTCATTGATATGCAGGATAAACAACGTCGGGGAGAGCACCGAGCCCTGTGGTACACCAGCGTTAATGGTCATAGTATCGGAGCAAGAGCCATCGACGACGACTCTTATACTCCGACCATCCAGAAAGCTGGCGATCCATTTACAGAGTCCCTCGGGGATTCCATAAGACGGTAGCTTCGATAGAAGGGCTCCGTGCCAGACCCTATCGAACGCCTTTGCGATATCTAGGCCGAATGCTAGCGCCTCACCCTTGCCCTCCAAAGCCTCTGCCCAACGGTGTGTAAGGTACACAAGAAGATCACCAGCCGATCGACCATGTCGAAAGCCGTATTGGCGGTCACTGATCAGCTGGTGATCCTCAAGGTACTGCAGAAGCTGGCGGTTTATGATTTTCTCCATTACTTTGGAGAGCAAGGATGTTATCGCAATCGGCCTGTAATTCGATGGGTCCGACCGTTCTCCCTTTTTAGGGATCGGGTGGACTTGAGCTACCTTCCACGAAGATGGAACCCTATTAGTATCGTAGGAAAGACGGTATAGGCGCGTGAGGACGGGGGTTAACTCAGGGGCGCACGTCTTTAAGACCACTGCAGGGATGCCATCCGGCCCACTCGACTTATGGAAGTCTAAAAGCCGCAGTTCTCGCCTGACCGCACGCTGTGAGATACGGATTTCAGGTAGAGAGCTATCACACCGCGGTATGGTAGGTGGTGTGGCAGCTCCCGCATCCAAAGTCGAGTTACAGGCAAAGAATTGACCTAAAAGATCGGCCTTCTCCTTTGCGCTGTAGGCCAGACTGCTATCGCTTTTCTGTAGTGGTGGGAGATTGGACCGGCAGAAGTTGCCTTGAGCAGCCTTGGCGAGCGACCAGAATGCACGACTCCCAGCAGGATAGCTCTCTAATCGCTCGCCAATTCTGGCAACATGTTCTGCCTTGGCTCTGGCGATAGCCTTCTTACTAGATCTAGAAGCGGCGTTAAATTTTCGCTTCACCTCTTTGACGTTCGGGTCTTGACAGTTTTTAGCCCGGTTCCAGGTCCGATATGTGGACTGCTTCTGCCGTGCAGCCGTCCTGCAGGTTTTGTTAAACCAAGGGCGGCTGCGGCCGCCGACGGGTATTTGAGTATTGGGGATAAATAAATCCATCCCCATAATAATCGTTTCGGTTACGCAGTCTGCACAAACGCCAGGGTCCTCAGAGGCGAAGCAAAGCCGCTTCCATGGGTAGGATGCATAAAACTCGCGAAGTCCATCCCAATCTGCCGACTTATATTGCCAGACTCTGCGAGTCTCAGTCGCCGTAGAGCGATTAGGCCTCGCAACAGGGGCTCTGCTACGGACTAGGCAGTGGTCAGATGACCCAAGAGGGCCTTCGACCACTACCCGGTATCCTTGCTGGTGTGTAGTCAGCAGAAGATCCAGTAAAGAAGACTCATGGCTCTCAATGTCTGGGACACGGGTGGGCTGTGTCACCAGTTGTGAGAGTCCATAGGCCGAGACCATATTGAAGAGATGTCGACCCTGGAGGTCAGTGGCTCGGGACCCCAACCACTCTTTATGATGAGCGTTGAAGTCTCCAAGAACCACCACCTCCGCTGATGGACACTGCTCCAATATTTCGTCAATCCCCCATTGGACGTTCTCAAATAACTGAGTTGACCCCGAATCACTGCCATGCGACCTGTAGAGGCACGCGTAGATGCGGGTAAACCCTCCATAGTCTACGCGCAACCACAAGATAGACAGGTCACCATGTTCGAGGGCCCGAAGCCGGCGACAACAGATATCACCCCGAATGAACACGCACACCCCGGCCTTACGACGGAAGGAGTGCTCTAACTCGTAGCCAGGGTAGTTAAGGTACGAAATATCATTCGGAGCGCCTATCTGTGTCTCCGTTAAAAAGAGCAAGGCAGGCCGCGCGGTCTCGAGATGGTGGTGAACGGCATCGAGATTGCTATGTAAACCCCTGATATTGCAAAAATCCACATCAAATGCGGATAAGGGGACCGCCGTAGAAAACCTTCTCTTTTTTCTAGTACTTTTCATAAAGGTTTTTTTTAAGAAGAGGAGGAAGGGAGTGTGGATACGTATAATGAGATTCGGTGGTACCAAAAAAAATAGGTGCGGGGCACAGCGCATGGCTGGAGGGTGAGTTTTGTGAGAAGCTGACACGAAGCACGGAAGGGCCCCCGGTGCCCCCCCGCGCGCAGTCGCCGTAATCCACTCCGGTTTTCTGCTCCGGCACAACGACTACACAGCGGGATTTTCGCCGGTTGGCGGGACAGCCTCCCAGGGAGGATAATCCTGGGTTCGGGTCCCCTGCTGACCGGCAGGTGGCCGGCGGTGACCATTCCCACCGGGTCTCCCTGTACCCCATGTCAGCCTCTCACGCTCAATGCCCCAACCAAGACTTCACCACCGCAAGTTTCAGGCACCACCTGAACCCACCACACGTAAACACACCCAGAAAGTTGGGCTTCCGGCTCTCTCGCTCACCGAACGAAGCACAGCAGCATATTGCCATTGCTCAAACGTCGATTTTCTGCGAGAGTGTGGTACTACCCCGGACGGACCGGCCCGCGGCTGTAGACAGAACACTGTCAACAGCGTGGTCCTACCACAGTTAAGGGTATCCAGTAATCAGTATGCAATTCATGTGAATAAAGCTGGGATCTAAACTAGGCTAAGACATATTAATGCACTCACCTTCCTTTCTTCTCGCAATTCTTTGGCGAGTAGATGCAACTCTCTCACTACATTGGACTGTAGGTTCTCCGCGACGACCTCCCGTTGACCGGCGAAGTCGTCTAACTCTTGAAGTAATTGTTTAAATGACTTACATGGAGTATATCTAAAATAATTTTATGATCGTTTTAAAGTATAACACTATCAAAAATAATTATATAGATTTTATGTACATATTTAATTTTACCATTGTCCACAATATTATTGGGGAATGTAATAAATGCTATAAAGATTAAGTCATAGAAGTCGAACAGTTAGAAATTAAACTAATTCTAAATAAAATTATGTATTCAGACATATGCTCTTTGGCTGAGTAACATAAAGGCTAACCTTTTCTTATCTGTGGGTGTCCTAAAAGATACCTAAGGGATTTATAAATAGATAACATCACTGCGAGGGCAAGTTCGGAAAAACCCTTATGCCAACCCGTATTGCGAATAGAATCTATTAAATAAAATTCTAATTATTTATGACAGAGGCTATCTAGTAGTATCGCATACATATATGTATAAGGGGTAAGAAGATGGTACGGACAACCTATTAGCCAGTATTTAAATCAGGTCAAAGATGAAACAGAATAAATTAACCTGTCAATATTAGATTAGCTAAGAAGCTTTCCATGTTTGGGGGCTAATAAAATAGAACGTTGATAACAAACCTGTTATGCGTGTCATTATTAATGGCAAGCGTATATTAACGGCACACAAACAAATCAATTAAACCTCTACATTAATTAGGGCACTAAGTTAAGGAATCTAAGCATTTATTATTCAATTTAATCAATTAACATTTTTGATGCCATGGCATGGATTAATAGAAAACCATGTCTGCGCTAAAGAATAATGATTATATACACTTGAAAATAACATACAATGATATACACAAATTGTGAAGATCCCATCATTAAATAACGTAAATGAAATTCCTAGACAAAACCAAACTTTGTGCAATACGCTAATATTTTTTGTGACTAGATATTATTTACGTCTATTGTTTGTAATATGATTTTTTTTTTCTGCGGGGTATTGTTCTACAAAATAGAAATAATAATAACATGCATAAACTTAGCAAACGTGAAGTTGAATCTACTTAACATGTCAGTCGAAAAAAACGTCCTATCCTAAACAAACAAGCTATAGAAAGACCCGCTATAGAAGACAGATACATCCTTTTAGCGATATTTCTAAAATTTATCTATTAGTACATAGGTATTTTTGAAAAAACTTTCTCTAAGAAGCGAAACTATGTTTGATCAATTTCTAGTCTGTGTCAATGTAACTAGTTTACACTTCTTTTTATGTTACAGTTAACACAGTTATTACTGATACATATATTTGAATTTTTTGGACATAAAAAAAATAGGTATCCTACAACATTATTTTTCGCTTTCATACGTGTAATTTGTAAATATATTCTAATTTAATATTACTAAAAAAAAACTTGAATCTAGCCATTATTATTCAAATTCTATGCATTAAACATCAGTTGAATAAATTTAATTTCAAATAAAATTGATATTTATATAAAATGTAAGTCGTAAATTGTTAAAGCGATTGTAAGAAACTATGTCAATATAATATATGTGTTACTATTATATTATTATTATATTATGAAATATCACTCACTGGTATTCATCTTCTTCTTTCCTTTTTGGTTTATAATTTTTGACAAGCCTCCTGCAAAAACAAAATATTATAAAAACTAGTTCTTATTTTACACATTAGGTAAATATTATCATGTGGTGACAGAATAAAAAGACAGATACATCCTTTGTTTGTTCGTTGTGCTATGTACCGGCGATGTAGGTCGTACATAAGATCAGCTGTTGGAAACTCCGATGAGTTCAGTGTTGGGGTGGGCCTGCATCAAGGGTCGGCGTTAAGTCCTTACCTCTTCCTGTTGATAATGGATGCCTTAACATCGGAGATACAGGAAGAGGCACCCTGGTGCATGCTTTTCGCTAACGACGTTGTTCTTATCGGAGAAGATGGGCTTGAGGTACAGAGCATGCTGGAAAAATGGCGCTGTAGATTGGAGAACGTTGGCTTGAAAATCAGCAGAACAAAAACAGAGTGCATGTTCTGCGATTTCGGTGGTCTCTCCAATTTTACACCCATATCTCTAGATGGAGTACCTATACCAGTATGCTCCAACTTTCGATACCTCGGTTCGCTTATCCAAAGCAATGGCGACTTGGATCGTGCGGTGAAGCACAGAATTGACGCGGGATGGATGAAATGGCGGCAGGTCACAGGTACCATATGTGACTCTCAAGTACCCTTAAAATTGAAAAGTAAAATATACAAAACCTTAATAAGGCCTGCTGTATTGTATGGGTCAGCATGTTGGGCTACAAAAGCGACGGATGAGAGACGGCTGCATGTAGCAGAGATGCGAATGTTAAGATGGATGTGTGGCCTGACGAGAATGGATAAGGTAAGAAATGAGTATATAAGAGGAAGTTTGAAAGTGGCGCCAGTGACGGAAAAGTTGAAAAGTGAACGCCTGACTCGGTATGGACATGTGATGAGACGGGATGAATGTAATGTTGGGAGAAGAGTTTTAAGTATGAATGTTGAAGGCTTTAGGGGTAAGGGAAGACCGAAGAAAAGATGGATGGATTGCGTGAAGCATGATATGAATAGAAAGGGTGTGAACGCAGAGATGACATCGGATAAGATTGAGTGGAAGAAAAGGACATATTACGTCGATCCCAAGTAATTGGGATAAAAGCAGGGTAATGATGACTGAGAATACAATTCACTTATTCCTTATCGCTGAAATCGTAGGACAATTAAAAATTTAAGCATCTATCATCACTGTAAAAGAAGGCAAACTCGAAACAAAACTCTTTATTGGACTATCCAGCCAGCCCAGAGGTCACACTTCTCTTCACTACCGTCGTAGAGAGAGCCAGCGCCTGATAGTGTGGAAAAACCCGTATATTTGTAGATACGAAGTCCTGAAGTACGGTGTTATGCAATTAAGAAATTAAGAACCTCGAAACACAAAGCCGTTGCCACTAAAGTTGAATGCAGACGGTGCTAGTGGTCCGTTCAAAGGGTAAAGCTGGTGTACGGCGAGTTATGGGGCCCCACACTATACTGTTATTATCGCGGACGGCTGAGTATAATATGGATGGCAGATTATAGACAATTAATGAAAAAGTTTAATGTTTGATCTAGCGACATAAGAATACAACTGCTGACGGAGCTCTATGATTCCCGAGTGAGACTGTTATTGAGTTATCCAGTCAATAAACTAACAATGTACGTGGCCCGTAACTTTACCCAGTTGATGTCAATAGACTCAGTAACATACATCATTAGTGAGACTATCTGTGAGCAACATCGTTCGTGCTTTTCATCTTCTCAATACCCCTGAGATTTAGCGAGCTCATAGAATAAAGATATAGATATAACTACACATAATTCGATATAAAGAGAATAATGTATGTTTTTATCCGAGATCTAAAAAAAATCATTAAAATAACTTAAACTCTTTGTGATATACACTACCGTCCAAAAGTTTGGAAGCAGCAAGGTAAAATCGAATAAAACCAAACTAAGTCATTTAAATTTAAATGTATTGATAAAAAAATAAAGAACAAACAGAAACTAACTTAAACAAAATAAAAAAATAATATAGAATGGTAAATTAGATTAAATTTTAGCTTCATCAAAGTGTCCACCTTTCTCCTTTATAATCTTCTCACATATTCTGGGCATTCTATTAATCAATTTTTTAAAATAATCTTTATCTAATTTGTTCCATTCGTTCTCTAATAGCTGCCACAAATGTTCTGAGCTCGTAGGACAACGACTTTTCACCCTCCTGTCAAGTTCATCCCAAACAAGTTCAATGGGAGAAAGATCAGGGGATTGAGATGGCCATTGCATGATGTTTAAAATGTTTTCAGCTTTTTTCTTGTTTAAAAAGTTCTGGCACAATTTAGACGAATGCTTAGGATCATTATCCTGTTGAAAAATGAATCCAGAACCAATGAGACTTAGTCCACTGGGTATGGCAGAATCTTGGAGAATTTTTAAATAGCCTTCCTTGTTTAATTTTCCGGTTATCCTCACAAGATTGCCGGGTTTACTGTTGCCAAAACACCCCGAAACCATGACATTACCACCACCATGTTTGATGGTAGGCACTGTACATGCCTCTGAAGCCCTCTCTTCTTTTGACCGGCGTACAAAGACACGTCTATTGGATCCGAAAATCTGAAATTTTGATTCGTCACTCCAAAGGACATTTTCCCATTGTTCTATAGTCCAGTTTTTATGCGCTTTTGCCCATTCTAGTCTATTTTTCTTATGTCGATTTGTTAGTTTGGGTTTTTTAGCAGCAACACATCCTCTTAATCCCGCAGACAGTAAGCGTCTTTTAACAGTAGTTGTTGAAATGGGTGTTTCTCGCGTATCATTCAGAGCTGCAGTGATCTGTGGTGCAGTTAAGCGTCGATTCCGTTTAGAAAGAACTCTAATGAAGTTGTCCTCTTGATTTGTTGTGGATTTGGGCCTACCAGATCTCTTTCTATCTTCATTTTTCCCCGTTTCTTGTTTTCTAGCAAGGGTATAGTGGACACTTTTACAAGAAATTCCGAGCCTTTCTGCGATTTGACGTTCACTGTATCCTTCCTCGCGTAGAGTGCAAATAGCGCTTCGCTGTTCAAGCGTGATTTGCTTGCGTTTTGCCATTTTCAGAAGAAAAAATACGGTCAAAGTAGTAGCCGATATCTTTCGAATACAGACAATGTTAATATCACAACTTTCACGTGCCAATGCTCAAGTGCGACTGAATAAGGTCTAAAAAAGTTAAAACCAGCAAACATTATCAATAAAACTACACCATTGCATAGGATAAAGTAGCCGACGGATTAAGTCATAAAACACGTGTTTCGTCAATATTAAGGAATTCCATAAAACTTGATGAATGTAGGATAATAATCCTTTTGTGTTTGTGTAGACAGTCGTAAAAGGTTGTAAAACTTAAGATTATTGCTAATTTTTACCGCTATTAGTCGGCATTTATTTGTTTTGTTTGAAAACAGGTGTGCTTCCAAACTTTTGGACGGTAGTGTATGTATTAACAAACTAGCAGACAAACACAACTTGCTTAGTAGTAACATACGTATATAAAAATAAAACAACACCAACTTTCTCAAATATTGGAGATTTTAAATATATTGTAGATTTTTATCTATATATCAGTATATCGTATTACAAAAATATAATAATAAGTATTCACCTGAGTTTTGTTGCATATTCTAATTCGATAGCACATCTCTCCTTTACGAAGTTGCCGTATTTGTCTAAAAAATCAATTCCTTTGTGTGTATGGGCGGCTAGGTTATCATACTGATCCTGTGAACAAGGAAAAAAACATGAATTATTTTATTGAATCATTATGAATTAATTCATTTGTGAAGACTGTATTTTCCTTACTAAACCAAAACTTAATGCTCTGATGTATCACGCTTGTTTAATATACGCATTTTAAAGTTACATTTATTACAAAATATTTACATTACTAATACACATCATAAAAGTCAGTAAGTAACAGAGACATTGTCTCTTTGTCTTCTTGGTGTTTTTTTTTAGTTCAGCGCTGTCCTCTGGTCAGGATATAGGATAGGTCACATGTATAATAATATTGTAATGGGAAAATAGATGTGAATCGTGAATTTCATCAGAAATTAAGCCTCCCAAAGGACAGGCATCTTCCCTATGGAAGAAGAAGTTAAGAACGAATTATGGAAGAAGAAGTAAAGACGAAGTTACCGATAATTAAGAAAATTGAAAACACAATTTCTTGTTTACTTTTTCTGCTACTAAAAAAATGTCATTTAAAAAAATGATTTTTAAATGCCTTTAGTCGAATTATTAACACAAAGCTAATAAACCTAGGTCTATTGAACCCCAGATTTTGATTTGGCTAATTTTTTTACCAGCAAATCAATTGTTTTGGAGCATGGAACCTTAGATAAATTATAAAAATAATAACTGGCATATAAGATAAAGATAATAAGTTGATTAGCTATATAAAATGAAAATTATATTATCTGAAAACTAAAGAGTGTTATATTTTCTCTTTTCTGTTTTTGTCAAATTTAACACGATTTTAAGAACAGATTATTTTTATGATTCTTTTTCGTATTGATGAACGAAAAGCTTGTTTAAATAAAGAATCACCTCATATTTAATTTTCATCGTTTTAGTATTATGTGATAGTAAAATAACTAAATTAGTTATTATTATTCATGTTACTTCTTATTCTTCTTCTTTGTAAGACTATCAGCTACTAATGCTAAAGTCCAAAGGACTATGTACATCTTGTGTTGCTTTCATATCTCCACCATCACGTTTAGATATCTTCTTTACAATCATGTGCGTATTAGCAATGGTTAGACACTCGGCCATAGCTTAAACATTATACATCATACGTAAGTATTGTACACAAGTAATTAATAAATCATTAAAAGCCAGAGGAAACAAAGATAACTTTGTACCAACGGGAAACTGACGCGTAATGTTGATAACTACGCAGTATTATTTAAAATGTCATAAATAATATTGGTATTGTTAGCAGTTCAACGAATATAAGCAAACTAATTGAATGTAATATATTTATTTAGCCCCTTTTATTAAGAACGGGGCGTATCAAGAGGCTGGGAACACTGTGATTGCGTGTGTAACATTATTTCGTTTACTGAACGTCCTTGACTGCTGTAGCCGTAGCGTGGAGTCCTTGCAAGTACTTTAACATTAAATCCAATTTATATGACGTTAGGTCAACGCCATCTAATGCCGCCAGCCGCCAATTAAATGGCACATATCGAACACTACACGAAATGGAGTAAGTTAACGCATGCAGTAGGCGAAAACTCACACAAGGGCACTGAGGCGAAAGAAGTGCAATGACATCACTGTCGCTACCTTCGATCTTCTCACGCCGTATACGTTACACAGTTGGACACTAGCCTTTAAAATGACAAGGGACTTTGTCTACAAATACTTCGCCTACACTAACTAGAAAGTTTGGTATACGATTTTATTAGGAGTATTCCAGATCTGTCCAGATTCGATTATTGTATTCTCAATCATTCACCACATATTGATGCTCCTGTCTACGTAACAATTTATACAAAGC
The DNA here is from genome assembly GCA_905163515.2 of Lymantria monacha. NCBI lineage: Eukaryota > Metazoa > Arthropoda > Insecta > Lepidoptera > Erebidae > Lymantria > Lymantria monacha. Next base: position 26,247,052 of record LR991082.1, read on the forward strand.
TATTCATTAATATTACATTATAGCTTGCGTTACATTTTATTGTTAATATCAATAAGTGGTTACATTCAAACAACGGACGTGATAATATTTGGCCGTCTAATGGTTTTAATTAAATGCGTAGCAGGCGCTACTGCAACGAGCGTTTTGTAGCCACGCATATAATATGATATGTGAATAGAATATTTTTAGACATGACTCCATGTCGCAAATATTCATAATCAAAAATGTTGTGTATACTTTTTTGAATATGAATATTTATATGAATATGTATATATACTCAAGTTTTAAAACAGTTGGAAGGATAGCACTGTTGATAGTATTCTGTCTACAGCCGCGGGCTGGACCATCTGGAGTAGTACCTGCTATACTCGCAGAAAATTGACGTCTCAGTGGCAAAAGTGCTGTTGTACTTCGTTCGGTAAGCGAGAGAGCCGGCAGCTCAACTTTGTGGCTGGGTTTGGGGTTTTTTTATTGATAGGCAGGGGCCAAGCTGTACCTCTGGTATTGCAAAGGTCCATGGCAACAGCAACACTTACCATCAGGTGTGCTGCTTGCTCGTTTACCACTAAGAGCAATAAAAAAACTTCGATGTATCAGCAGAGATTGTATTAAATTCTTCTTTCTAATATTATAAATGTAAGTCTGTGAAGATGTTTGGATGTTTATTACCCAAACACGCGTAAACCGTTGAACAAATTTGGATGTAAACAGATTTGACACATGAAAAGACCGCTTCTGGATAAAAACATGATGATTTTATCCCGGTAATGTGTTCCCTTGGAATAATAGTTCAACTTTTAGGAGTTAGTTTTTACGCGGACGAGGCCGCAAGCAGCAGTTAGTAGGTAATAATTTATAATATTTACGTTTATTGCACATGTGAAATTTCAGATGCATTTTATTCAATCACACTAAAAATAGCTAAGGAAATTTTATAGAACATAGTATATACATAGTTGACTACTTTGATCTATAATATAACTATGATTCCAAGCCGTCAGTATAATAAAAACAAAATTAAAACATCATGACATTAATAAAAATGATATAAGACAATAAAGAAACAATGGACAAAGTAAGAAATTGAGTACAGTATATTGCTTTGACGATTTGACGTAATAATTTTAATAGCTATAAATTAATGAATGTACTATGTTATAAAATAACAACACTAGTGTGTAAATTATATTGCCAATTCATACTAACCATTTTTTTTTTTTTTTTTTTTTTTTATTGGTGGGCTATGGGTGCGTCTCGCCCCGCTGAATCGGTCCGGGGTGACGGAAAGGCGGCGCGTGACCCCATAGACCCACCGTAAAACCTACTCTCTTCGCCGTGCGAGCGGACCACCGGTACTCGATTTTAACTTCGGTGGCCCGCCCGGCGGTTTACCCTCGCGGGTTCCTCTCGTCGACGCCCCGACAGATTTCGCCGTCGGGGCGAATTCATACTAACCATAGAAAATACGGTTAGTAGATATTAAAATAATTACGTACTTAATTTATTAACGTAGGTATGGATAGGATGTAAGGATGTAGGTACCGGGGGAGACCGAGACTAACCTACCTAGACCAGATTGGTCACGTACTGAAGGTAGGTGGAGTCAAGAGTCTCCGAAACCGGCGAGCGTGTATGTAGAGAATTATGAATGTTGAGGAAGCGAGTGAAGTATGCAAGGATAGAGTTCTCTGGCACTCTGTTCTCTCTGCCTACCCTGCAAGGGATATGGCGTGATGATATATATGTATGTAATTTATTAACAAAAACCATTCAACGGACTAAATTGTTGCATTAGACTTTTGGCGGGAATCTAAAAGGTCATGTAGTGCTCTTGTATTATATTCGATATCTTAGTGTTTTAACGTGTTATATTAGATAATTTTGATGGCATTTTATGTAATGTGATGTAACAGAACAGCTGGGATGTAGTGAATATCATATAAAAGTGCTTCCAACGTTTTCCATCAAATTTGCCACAAGAAACCATTAAAATGTGGCCATAGCACTGTTGATGGCAACGATGACTTACTGACTGACAATGACTAACCTGAAGAGACTAAAAACGTTAATATAATTATAACTCGACACTGGCAACAATGTCTCGTATGAAGTGATTGGCAATACATAAAAGAAGAAATCATTGCATTTAAATTTTGTTGTTTTTTTTTACGATAAATCCTCCCATTTCCGTGTGGTGACGGAGTAAGAATACAATTCACCACCCCCTATCTTACCTGTGGGTGATCGTACGAGACGACTAAGGGATATAAAACGCATATAACATCTATGCTAGAGAAGGAAACCTCGAAACAAAACCCTATACCAATACGTCTAACCAGCGTGCTATAGTAGGTCAATTACCCTGCCATATGGAGGAGGCTCGAGCCCAACAGTGGGACATATATGAGCTGAGATGATGATGATGATGATGAAATTCTCCCAAAACTAACACTGAAAACTATTCGAAACGTCTTGATAGAAAATCTAAATTGAAATGCAATAAAATTCGTAAATTTGCAATAGATATTCGCGTAAATGTTAGAAATTATTATAATGTCAGAGTAATTCAAATTCATTATCAAGTTCAATAAGCTTATATGCACATAAAAAATATTAATGATGTGAGGTGCAATGATGATCTAAATTATTTATTTATTTAGGTTCATCCGCAGTGACTTTATTACACATTAGCTTGCATATAAATTGATTATAAACAGTATAACTGATACATATGCCAATTAAGGATAGACCAGTATTTATAATTTGTGAATGACACATTTGAATACATTATATATGTATGCAAGTAATTATGTTAATTTAACAGATATTTAAATGAATTTAGAGAAAACTCTTTTGGATCTAATGAAATGAAAGATGATGTGAATTTACTTTAGATCTACGTAGTAGAGACATTGTTATTGCTGAAAGTTAGAAAAAAGTTTAAAGATTTTAAAAATGGAGATGCTCAGCTGGTACATAATGGTCAGAATAGCACAAATTGTATAATCCTAACATCAGCTAGTGTGGACGTACGTTATTATGTTCTTAAGGCTTAGCCATACGAAGATTTGTTAATTACTAGCTATTGTCCGCGGCTTCGTCCGCGCAAAATGTTACTTTCCTAAAGTTTGTCATCCCCTATTTTATTTTACCCCTTAAGGGTAATTTTTTAACCAAATATCAATGTCATATTTATTTATATCTAATCAATAGTCTAAAAATAAGTTTCAAGCTTCTGGCTTTAAAAATGACGATAGTTCCTTACAACTTTTCATCCCCATTTACAACCCTTTTTTGCATTAAAAAGTAGCCATGTCCTTTATCAGGCTCTAGACCAGGGTTTTTTAAAGTGGGGTGCATGTACCCCTGAGGGGTCCGTGGCATGTGTATTAGGGGTCCACAGTGAGTCGGGCCCCTGATAGGGCGCAGGGCCGTTTTTTTTTTCCTTCAAAACAAAAATATTTTTTGACAGGGGCCCGTGAATTGTTTAAATTGTGATAGTGGTCCGTGACTACAAAAAATTTAAGAAACCCTGCTCTAGACTATCTGTGTATCAAAGGACCTGCCCGAGATTGGCCCCGGATGTACGAAAACACCTAATATTAGAATTAAACGTACAGATTCGACTTATCTTTATAAAAACACAACTTGTATTTAACTGTTATTAACCATTTTCCATTTTGATATTAAACTAGCAGAAACTATTCTTGCAATTAAAACATTAGTCAATTTATTCATTTTAGCTTCATCGCCATTTTATTTGGACGATAGTATTAATAGAGATTGACCTGTGTATCGATTTTGCTTCTATCGATTCAAAAATGAATATTTCGATATATCGAAAGTAATGTTAATGTTTTGTATTTAGGTACTAAGTGCGTTGATTATGTGCGTATCATATATTTTTAACTTTATTACTGCAATTATTATTTTTAAAGGTTTGTGTGGTACCAAATAACTAAGCAATTGATCTCAACTGACGTGAATCTGAAGTTTTAGGTTATAGATAGCTATGTTACAATGATTGTTAATTATTCTTGAAGTATTTCTTAATAATGTTTTTCTTTGTAAACCATATATTAATACCTGTAGTCCCTAACATTACCGCAAAGAACCACCTTAATCTAATAAGATATCAGTCAACACAGCTCAAGTCATAAAATATAAGTTTTAACAGAGTAAATCTTAAAATTAAGTATAAATAATTATTTCTTAACGACTAACTAGGGAATTTATAAGGTAATAATAGAAAAATTCCACCGATTTTTTAAAATAAACAGTTTTTTTCGTCTCCTGTAAAGTTGGTAAAAATGACTTATGCGGTGTTGAGCTGCGACGCTGTACACGATCTACTCAGTTAACTGCACCTCGTACGTTATCCCACTTAAAAACTTTCTTATTCAAAAATATGTAACAAAAACATTTTTGGAGCTGGAACGGATTAATGGCATTTCAATTAATTTCACTGAAAAAAATGCTATGAGATACGAGCGAGGTTACGGAACGAATTAAACTCTTATCTCGAGGTATCACTGTATTTAGTTAATTTTTACATTAACACAATATTTAAAAAAAAAAACAATATATTTAAATATCGTGACTTAACTCGTACTTAACTTGAAATGATAATGATGTAATGATAATTTTTAACTTAAACAATTGTATAGCTTTATATGATAATTGTTAATTTAAATAATTGTATAAATAAGTGTAAACGTTAATATCTGTGAGAATTTCAACACAATTTAAATTGTTCAGAAATAAATAAATAAAAATAGATAGAATATAGGTAAAATATTTCCCGAAAAGAAAAAAACATCGAATGAATTTAATATATGCTACATCGAGTGGATTACTATCGAGAGGATTCTATGTATCGATGTTTAGTATATTTCACTGCTGACAACACTGACAAGGGACTTTCCGTAAGTTGTTTCAACACCTAGTTACGAAAAGTTAAAAAGACATTTAAACGATTTGTACAAGTTAAATTAATGTTTGTATAAGTATCTGTAAGTACGATTACAATACCAAAATGATGAGATGCGTTAATTGCGGTTTAACTGTTGATTGCATGAGGCGCCACTCGATGTCGTCACTATCGACGAGTCTTCAAAATATATTAGCGCAATGGCTGTCTGAAATTCAGGTACATTTCACATCACCATCCTTATTTATTTATCTTTGACAGATTCCACTTCCAATACCATATTAAATCCACGTTGGTTTAACCTGGCAGATTAGGGTAATGTCTTTTTTTTCTTTATGGTGGACTCGGACCTCGGACCGGGAATCGGTCCGAGGTGACGGAAAGGCGGCGCGTGACCCCATAGACCCACCGTAAAACTGCTCTCTCTTCGCCGTGCGAGCGGACCACCGGTACCCGATTTTTGTCTTCGGTGGCCAGGGTAATAAGGTCTAAGTATTAAAAACAATGTTTGTATTTTTCAGCTATTTGATAATGCAGTTATTTGTCACGAATGCTTCAGACTGTTGCAAGTACATAGACAAACCAATACGCAGTCAAGACAATTTGGCCACAAAATGGTGTGCTTAGGCTGCGGCCATACATTATTACCTACAGGGCGAAGAAGACACACGCTTGTGTTTAATAGCCCATTATGGAACATTATATCATCATGGAATCCTGAGCATCTGGTATGTACCAACTCTTAAAGAAACAATAAACCTTTTTAGTAGTTAATGTGATAAACAAAATAATATATAGTGTATATATGCTTGCCAAGATATATATATATATATGCTTGCCAAACATGATGATTGTGACATTACCCCCTTTTGGTGAAGATTATGTCCAACAGTGGACATCTATATACACCGATGGATAACTGGATGAATTATAAATACACATAAACCTCATAAACTATTTTATTTAAATTAATGACTTCAGTCTAATGTCAATATTAAATTAATATGAAAATACTTATTTCAGGCTGCCAGTTGGCGTAATAACATGCTTTCTTGTCACACATGTTGGGTTCGTGCAAAAAGGCACTTATTGATACAAGATAATATTAATGAGTCCCTTGATGACTCAATGGCAAATCCAGTCATGCAAGTTCAGGATAGAAATATTGCTACTGAGCCTAATGTAGACCTAATACCGGTGTTAGTTATGGAAAATGTACAGGATGAGCCTCCTGTAGACCTAATGCTTGCACCAGTTATGCAACATGTACAGGATCCTAACATTCCTGAGCCTCCTGTTATGCCTGCTGATCTAATTGTACCACAGCCGGTGATTAGGGCCGTAGAAACAGTTATACTACCGAGTTACAAAAGAGTTGCAAATACTTCTCGGCGTTGCATATTTAGAGGATGTGAAGAAAGGTCATGGAATTTAATACCTGTCTTTATAAAGCAGACTTTAATAAAAAGATATAAATTATACATACCTATACATGCTCGAGTATGTTCTATGCATTTACATTCTAATGAATGGCATATGCTCGGAGAACTATCTGAATATTATAATGATTTTACACCCAGTCAAATTGAAAACTTAATAGAAATAACAAATAGAGATACAAATACTTTTGATTTTGAAAACATTCAGGAAATGCCGGACCACATTTGTCATTATTGGACTGGATTACAGGTTGATCAATTTCTGTGTTTAATGAATGAAGTACCATCGTTAAGTTCAATTGTAATGCCACAAACGTCGCTTGCTAGTTACCTTATTAAGTTAAGAACTGGTGAGAGTAATCGCAGACTCTCAACTCTATTCAATATACCTTGTTCAACTTTGGAGTTACACATGACGCAGGTAAGAACTTGCCTTATGGAGCACTTCGTGCCTTTACATATAGGCTTACAACATTTACAACGGGAGGATGCAGTGCGAAGGAATTTGTATATACCAAATGCCCTCTTTGGCAATCTAGTAGCTACCCCTGAAGAAATGCCTTTGATACTAATTTGTGATGGCACATATATATATGTAGAGAAAAGCAGTAATTACCTTTACCAAAAGAAGACATATAGCCTGCACAAATATAACAATCTTGTGAAGCCTTTTCTTATTGTTTGTTGTGATGGACATATTCTGGATGTTAGTGGTCCCTATGCAGCAACACAGACAGATGCTGAAATCATGTTGGACTTATTTCGTGATGAAAACAGACCAATGAGGAATTATTTAAGAACTAATGATATATTACTGTTAGACAGAGGTTTTAGAGATGCCATACCATTGCTAGAATCATGCAATTTGAAGGTTTTCAAGCCAGAGAGTGTGAGTGCTGGTGAGGTGCAACTGACTACTATTCAAGGGAACAAATCCCGTTTTGTAACTTTATGTAGGTGGGTGGTAGAGGTGGTGAACGGAAAATTCAAGCGGGACTTCAAGATTTTTCGTCAAGAATTTTATAATTCTGCTTCTAGACATTTAATTGAAGATTTTAAAATAGCAGCGGCATTTATTAACAGATTTCATCCAGTAATTCAAGATAGACCCGATTGTCAGGCAATAGTTCAAAGAGCATTGCACTATTTTAGTATACCAAATCATTTATCACATTACATAAACGTAAATAATATAAATAGAAGGAGAGCCCATATCATAAATATAGATGCAATAGGAAACGAATTGGGATCTTTTCCTCGATTCACTTACAGTGAGCTGATACTGTTAGCGTTAGGAACTTACCAGCTAAAACAAGCACGTTCATATTATGGGGAGCATGTTCGTCAAAGTGGCTCCTACATAGTGGAAGTATGTCCAGTACTAGAAAATGCTGCGAGCGTAGTTGAACGAACAGGAGGAATTAGCCCGTATTTGTTAAGAGGTCGTATTCGGTCTCGACATGTTGGTGGCCGTCAATATTTTACATACCTTTTAATAGAACACGAGCCTATAGACAGCAACCCATTTAATGCTCTGTTGGGATACTGCTGCAGCTGTATTATTGGTAACAGGACTGTTGGATGTTGTTGTCATGTAATGACGTTAGTTTGGTATTTAAGTTGGGCGCGCCACCAAACTAGTATTGAAGCCCCAGCATCATTTTTGGATTCTGTTCTACTTGACATAGAAGATGATTGAAAGGTAAATATCTCATAATTGCTGTATTTTTTTTATTGCTCTTGGTGGCAACCACCAAGCAGCACACCTGATGGTAAGTGTTACTGACGCTCATGGACCTTTGCCATACCAAGGCATAGCTAAGCCGCAGCCTACCAAATAAAATCTCAATCTCACCAGACTTGGGCTTCCGGCTCTCTCGCTCACCAAACGAAGCACAGCAGCACATTGCCACTGCTCCGACGTTGATCTTCTGCGAGAGTGTGACTACTCTGGACGGACCGGCCCGCGACTTTAGACAGAAAACTGTCAATAGGATGCTCCTACTTCTATATTTAAATAATTATACATAAAAATAAATATATATTTATTTACATGTATTATAAATACTGTATAATTATGTAATATATATTATAATTGAGTGTCATAGAAACCGCCTAAAGATACTGGAAGAGTGGACAGTAACACTCTTCCAGGAAATGTAAAGCACTGAACTTGTCAATCTGCTTGCCGAGTATGATGAGTGTGACATTACACCTTTTTGGTGAGGATTATGTCCAATAGTGGACATCTATATAGACTGATGGATGACTGGATGGTTTATAAATACCCATAATCCTCATGAACTATTTTATTTAAGTTAATGACTTCAGTCTAATGTGAATATTAAACTAATATAAAAATACTTATTTCAGGCTGCAAGTTGGCAAAATAACATGATTTCATGTGATACATGTTGGGTTTGTGCAGAAAGGCAATAAAAAATTAATGCAAGGCAATATTAATGAGCCCCTTGAAGACTCATGGCAAATCTAGTTTTGCAACTTCAGAATGGAAACACTGCTGAGCCTCCTGTAGACCTAATGCTGGCACCAGTTATGCAACATGTACAGCATCCTAACATTCCTGAGCCTCCCGTTATGCCTGCTGGTCTAATTATACCACAGCTAGTGATTGGGGCCATAGAAACGGTTATACTATTGAATTACAAAAGAGTTGCAATTAGTTTCAGCGTTGCATATTTAGAGGATGTGAAGAAAGATCGTGGCATTTAATGATTATTGAATGATTAGCATCGTGGTGGGGTACTGATGCCTACTTGGCTAGCGTCCACCCTCAAGGTGCAGAAGTGCCGCCAATTACTGAGTTTGGGGTGTGTTCCAGTAGCAGCACTTGAGAGCCAGTACTTTATGATTAGTCTTAATTTCATGGTTCTGTACCTATATATATGACAATAAATAATTAATATATATGACAATAAATAATTAATATATATGACAATAAATAATTAATTTTGAGTGTTGTTTTTTTATAATTTATGAATATATGTAATGAAATGTAGTAACATATATTCTTTTAGTATATCGTACATTATAGCTGGTATGGATATTCCACAAAATTCAAATGATTTTTATTTTCTTTAAAAAAGACTAAGGAAATAATCCTTGTATTGCGGAGCACTTTACAAACATGCAATTAACGCAGACAAATTACACCCAGACACAGAACAACACTGGATCGCACAAAGTATTGTTCTGCGTAGGAATCGAACCCATGACGCTGGCACGGAAGGTCTGTATCTTAACCACTACGCCATCTGTGCAGTCGAAAGGTATTTATTGCTTCGTGTAGTTTAATAGAGATTGCAAATTGACTGCTTTGCATGAGTTAGACATATTGAGTAAGGTATAACTCGAAAATAACTAGGAATGCACTAAGAAACACGTTCTGGCTATACCTATTTCTAATAATATTATTATTGAAAGTGCCTGATATTTGTGTCATAACAACAAAGTAAAAACTTATTTAAAAAAATAACTGCAACATTTAGAGACATTTTTCTTTTCGACTTGTAATCTAGAGACCAAATACTATGTAATAATACCAATCTTATGTCTGTACGTTAATATTAACAAGTGGGGCAAACGTCCATACAATGTTGGGCAGCTCCTTTCATTGAGATCGGTTCGGTAGTTTTAGCGTGAAAGAGCGACAGACAGAGTTACTTTCGCATTTATAATATTAGTAAGGATTAAACACTTGTATCATATTCTATTTATAATTTATTATCCTCTATTAACAAACCACCTAGCCAGTATGGTAGACCAATTTTCCTCCTATTACATAAAAAGTACATGCCCAATAACGTGTTGTATGTACTATGTACGTAAACTCTCTATAAAAAAAATAACTCAATTAAATTACGTAGGTATATAAATTAGGACAAATTAAAAAAAAATATAATATCAAAGATAAAACAAAATGACAGCAACACGTAATTACATATTTTTATATACAAAGTGTACAAAAAACGCTACAACCTATTTGTAGTATGATAGTAGAGTTAACGACATGTAACCATGAGCCCGCACAAAATTTACCGTTGTATTCATAAATACCTATCATCTATAAATTTTCTTTGTCATAAAAGAACACGTCATCATTGAATAGCATATAATTTGCCATAAATTAAGTATTTAATTAATCCGCTGTCTTATCAACTATCCGTGAACTTGACGTGTGAAAGGGAACTTCATTCAATAAAATTGATTTTATCAATTATAATTTATTATATCAGTTTCACTCAACAGTATTAATATCGTATGTATCTTATTGAAGATTACAAAAAAAAAATTACAACGGTCGTTGAGTGCTGTGTCAGTTCGTTAACCCTTATGATAGTGTATTGTGGCACAAGACTGTGAGAGTGCTTCGAGTGGACGTGGGGGGACTGGATGTGTGACAACTTAGATACGATCTGCAAAGTTTTAGTGCGAAATTGTGTGTGCTAAAACCACAATTTGTAAGAGACATTTGTCAGATACTAATGGCAAATAACTCTATACGTTACTTTTAACGTGTAACTTAGATACAGTTGTATATTTGACTAAAAAAAAAACATTAAAAGTAACTGTGTAACTGTGACTATAACATAAAAAGTTATATTGTCAAAATGTAGATAAATTACAACTACGCTCACACGTTATGAGCTGATAGAACTTCAATTTGATTAACAATAAAGATTGATTTCGTTCGTTCATTAAAAAAAGTAAAACTATTTCCGTCGTTTCGAAACAATACAATTGGGTCTATAGTCAATCATATAAGCATCTTGGTTGTTTTAAATTAATCGTAATCATAGTTTTAGGAGAGAGAGAGCTACATCATGACTGTGATTTCAAAGAGGCGGTTTGTAGGAGGTACCTGACTAAGGAATGCGCACACGCAACGTTTAAACCATGATCGCAGTCATCAGTATGCGAAGCACACCGGTCGCGTTCACCGACACATGTACTCGCGACTATCATGGCTAATAATTACAATTATTCAAATTTGTAATTGTCTACTTACCCATACATATAATTAAATACAAAATTGTAAGAAAGCCTAAACTACATATGGGATTTAAAAAAAAATAACAATCATATACTTTAATATACTTTTTATAAAAATAATAATGAGAAAAGCTACAAATGAGCCGGCTGGCCTGAGGTCTCCACACCACTACAATCCAATAGCCGTCTGGATAGGAAGTAGCATTTTGCTACTGCGCTTCTTTCCGTGAACGAAAGAGCCGGAGAAAACGAAATAATTTGACCATATTTTAAAAAAATGTCCCGCAAAAATTATGGCTTTTGCCGATTTCAATAATTCGTTGTACGGAGGTTTTTGGTATTATTTCCATTGGCGTTGATTTTAATTTGTTGACCAGGGACTTCACCTACGTATTAAAACCTCGTCAGTTAAATGGAAAATAAAGTGAAAATCATTAAAATTGTGAAAACTGAAAACACTACTATGTTAGAGATTTACAGTGGTTTTGGAAAAAAAACGATTATTTGGAACGATAAACTATCTATATAGAGGTGATTTTAGAATTTCTACCTTTAAGTTCTTAAGCTTATGTTTCCATCTCTAAGCAAAAAATCAAAAGGATTAAACTTGATCAGTTATAAGCGATGAAAGCTACACAACGATCCCTATTATAATATTTCGAAATAAAAAAAATATAATAATAATTAACAGATAAGATGGTTGTGTCGAATTATCATTAATGTATTGCCACAGGACACATGTATATATACTAACTATCTGCTACTTCGATGAGTCGCCGTAAATACTGCATGATAATTACGACATGTCGCCGCAGCGCTTCACACGATATCCCTATTATAGTTATATTATAGGTAATAGCACCCTGCATGCAACGTCTACCAACAGTTCGTGTACAGGTATAAAAAGCATCGGAGTCTAACAAATATATATCACAAAAAAAAAACATTTACATTTAGCGGCCAAACTCAAACTTGTTATTTATTAAAACTAAACCAAATTTCATTTTTACTAAAATATAGGCATACATTAAGAAAGTCTAAATAAAAAATTTCGATTTTGAAAGACCGATTTAATGAGATTGGAATTAATTTCTCAGTCGAAAATTTGAATTCGCTTATTTATTTTATATATGTTTGAAGATGCGTGAATAGAAATTTTGCTTATTAAAACCAGCATCAATGAAAACCGGCTGAATAATTTACTTAAACGACTTCTTTATTAGAAAATAAGTAAAATGTTACCCAGTTATTGAATCGTTATGATAAATAACGATATAATTACAATGCTAACGGGTATGGCAAATGACCTTGCGTTCTAGGTATCTTAACGTCTCACCTGAATGCCAATGTCACACACACTACGACAAATGCTATCGTATAACATTTACGAGATTCTATCTCATATTAATAATTGACGGAACTGTGATGAGTGAATGACGTGTTTATTGACGGAGGGAATTTCAGGTTTTAAATTTTCTCATACATTTTGCAAAATGCTTATATCCGTTATGTCTCGCACATCAGTTTTTATTGGAAATGTGGACAGCCGAGTCATACCGGAACAGGAGAATATCGTCGGTCGACTAAAGCAATATGTTTGATTATACAGTGAGTCACAATGGAGAAACGTCCTGGCCCTGTCTTTTTCTGATTAATACTCATTATTCATCGTTTCATAATCTGATAACTATATCTAGTTGTATCTAGATAAGATTACGAGGTAAAAATCAATAACAAGCATAGGTGCAATGCTAATGATAATAACTGATAAGGTTGTGTTATCATAAGCAAAGTATTTGGTAATACAACAACATATTGCAATTTGCTTTGAAAATCAACTATTCAATGTATTATATTTTTCCTTCAATCAGTCTTGTTAACCTACTAGCAATAAGTCATAATAGATATAATCCTTACTAATATTATAAATGCGAAAGTAACTCTGTCTGTCTGTCGCTCTTTCACGCCAAAACTATTGAACCGATCTAAATGAAATTTGGTACAAAGATAGTCTAGAGTCTGATAAAGGACATAGGCTACTTTTTAATGCAAAAAAAGGTTGTAAAGGGGGATGAAAAGTTGTAAGTAAATATCGTCATTTTTAAAACCAGAAGCTTGAAACTTATTCTTTAGGCTATTGATTAGATATCTATAAATAAATACGATACATAAATACGATAGTCTAGAGCCTGATAAAGACTATCTCCTTTATCAGGCTACTTTTTAATACAAAAAAAGGATTGTAAAGGGGGATGAAAAGTTGTAAGGAATAATCGTCATTTTTAAAGTACGAAGCTTGAAACTTATTTTTAGGCTATTGATTCGATATAAATAAATATGACATTAACATGTTGTAAAAATTTATGGGGTAAAATAAAAATAGAGGATGAAAAACTGTAGGAAAGTAACCTTTTACGCGGGCGAAGCCACAGGCAGAAGCTAGTAATAAATAATAATAAATAAACACTGCCCATTGCTTTTGCAAGATTTAGATCACAATATTTGGCGTTGGCAGGGGTGCGTTCTGTCAGCCAGGCTGTTTATCATATATCTGGATAAATGTCTCCAAAGGTTGAACGATATGAATGTGGGAGTCCAGATGGGCGACTCAGTGGTCACTGCTCTGCTTTATGCAGATGATGCAGTCCTGCTGGCACAGTCAGCGACTGACCTGCAGACCCTAGTCGACACAATGACAGAAGATTGTAAGAAAAGGGGTCTACGTGTGAATGTGAGCAAAATAATGGTCTTTGAAAGAGACGAAGCCAGAACAGATGTAAGAGGTAACAATAGGTAATGATGTACTAGAGCAAGTGTATGAATTCGTATATCTTGGATGTGGATTTAGCCGAGATGGAAGGTACACCACTGATATAGAGCGAAGAGTGAATGCGGGAGATAGAGTGAACGGAGCGTTGGGGCAACTTCTCGGCAGCCACCACCTCAGCCAGAAGGCACGTGTAGCAATACATAACGCAGAGCTTGTCCCAACATTACTGTATGGAAGCGAGAGTTGGGTATGCAGAAAAGAGTATGAAAGTAAAATTAATGCGGTCGAAATGCGATCTCTGCGGAAAATCTGTGGAGTTAGGCTGACCGACCGCATTCGTAACGACGACGTAAGAGAGCGAGTAGGTATGAAAGAGAGTATTGGTGTAAAGATGCGAAAGGGCATGCTCCGATGGTTCGGACATGTGGAAAGAATGCCGAACGAACGTCTGGTTAAGAAGATATACAATGCGAAAGTGGAAGGATGTAGGTACCGAGGGAGACCGAGACTAACCTACCTAGACCAGATCGGTCATGTACTGAAGGAAGGTGGAGTCAAGAGTCTCCGAAACCGGCGAGCGTGTATGAAGAGAATTATGAATGTTGAGGAAGCGAGTGAAATATGCAGAGATAGAGTTCTCTGGCACTCTGTTCTCTCTGCCTACCCTGCAAGTGATATGGCGTGATGATATGTATGTATGTAGATCACAATATATTTTGTTATATTTCGATGTACAACAATCTAATCATCTCAATTTATTAAGAAAATAATGTTGTTATCTGAACGGCTCGACAAGAACTATTATTTGATTACAGATTGAGTGTCCTGTGTCTATAGCACGATAGCTGCGTTTGCAAGCGGAAGTTTCTTATCTAAAGTTTGATTTGATCATAGCACTAGAGGCATTGCATCTCAGAAATATCTAGGACAAATCCGGTTTCTGTACATCATCATTCTCCTACTCTTATCCCAATTGCTTGGGGTCGATACAATATGCACTCTTCTTTCATAGTACATATTGTAAAAGTTATTGGCAAAAGTTTTATGACCGGCCGCCTGCCAGACGTCAACCCTCCTTGAGTATGTAATTGTTGACCAAACGGCATCAGATGGAGTTGGCCCAGGTCGTGATAAGGCTCTTAGTCGTCTTTTATGATATCCACGAGCAAAATAAGGGTTGGTAGTATTCGTAGCCGCTACCACACAGCTTCTGTACATACCCTAAAATATGTCTGTATCAATAGAATGACAGTGGAGATACAAATTTTACAAAACTCACACAAAATAATAAGTAGATTCATTAGACATAATGTTAAATATTGCCAAATATAATGAATTTGCGAGCACCTATTATGTTCCTGGACGCTACCTTATAAAGAACTAGCATTTATCTCATAATGTAAATCATTGAAATATTAAAATAATTACAACTGTATTATTTGTTTACTTTAGAAATTGCAAACCCTATTTAATACTCAAGATACTCCATTCGTAAAATTACCATCATTATGTAAAATCCCAGGTCGATAGAGCAGGGATAGTTTTTTTTAATATATAGATTTTCATTTAGCACAGGCGTGGAGTCACCACTGTTATTCAAAACATTATTAGAAAATTATTCTCACTTTTTAATATTGGCCAGCGCCAGTTTCTTTCTGCAGCCATAAATGGATCGGCTCATCTAGGAAGAGTGATTTTTTTAGAACCATCACTTTTAAATAGTGCATAGGTCTACTCTTCATAGGTATACTTCAATCCTACACTTATACGTGACGCTTTGATATGTTGTGACCGATTAATATCAGTATGCTGATGAAGTTAGAATTTTCCTTTATACCTACTTAAACTACTTATACTAACTTTCCTTCTCTTTGTCAATAACACCAATAAAAGAATTTACGGAATAAAATATAACAAAAACAGCCATTCAAGTTCGGTCCAAAAAGGTAAAGAATAAATCGTAACTGTGTCTGGTCGCCACCAGACTGCATCAGATGGAGTTGGTTCAGGACGATGGCGATCATCGTTCTTAGTCGTCTTTTACAACATCCACGAGTAATGTAAGGATTGGTGATATTTGTAGCCTTAAAGTGAATTGGAATGCATCATAAAAAACATCTTGCGAGAAATTAACTTGATTGAAAGCCCTCAGTGCTCACCCACAGTCCTGGTAAAGTTGTCATAACCATCTGCGGCTAACAACTAAGTCACTAAAAAAAAAAAGAAATTTAACATAAAAATCGCCTGAAACCAATGTCAAAAGATAACACAAACTAGAATTGGGTTAATTACCAGTATTTTTGTTTTTTATAAACACAGTTGCCAACATAACTTTCTAATCACGATTGAATGGGTTGGGTTTTTGATTTTTAATTAAATGTTTGAGAAATTTTCTATTTTTTTACAATAATCATATGATTCGTTAGAAACACGCCTTCTACTGACACGGTTATTTTAATTATTTTTAATAACGATGTTAAATTTGCCTGCAGTTCTATAACACCTTTATTTAGTCATCGGCATTCCATAAATATTCTAGTCGTTTTGGTGTTCTAATTGATGCTGGATTTGTTGCTATTTATGGTAATTTCGCCGCTCCTATATAAATCGCAGCATAGAACTAATGGACCCGTTCGAACTGATGATGATGATATATATATATATACCTAATACGATTCCACTATAGTATCGGAAGACTGCCTTATTTTACTTTTCATACAAATTCCCCTTTTCTCACAGGTGTCGTAAAAGACGAATAAAGAATATAAGCACTACTGAAAGACTTACTGAAAGAGATGGAATTATGAATCATATATCAACCCGTTCAGCCAACGTGGAATATGGAACCATATTTTCTAGTGTGACTGAAATAGAAGAGAATTGTGACTAAACAATCACAGTCTTCTTCTACTTCAGTGCAATTTAATAGTTCGCCACTAAGAATTTTGTTAAGGAAACCTCCGTCGTGTGTACAAAATTTCAGGTAAAATTAATGTAGTACACAAACGCATAGAACACAAACTCATTCATTCATTTTTAACGAAATAACAAACATACACATTCTATTATTTCTATAAATACGTACAAATTTGTTTTTTTTTTCTTTATAATAATATTCGGATCTGCTTAAAGAAATACTCAATTACAAGAACGAAGTCTGAAACCAGAAGAAGCATAGGCTCATTTTTTGTTAAGATTAAAATACATGAAATATGTGGTTAGTCACCACGACCTCTCCTTTCAAAAAAAAGACGCGATAGTAAACACTTCTCATTAAACATGATATCATCATCATTCTCCTACTCTTATCCCAATGACTTGGGGTCGATACAATATGTACTCTTCTGTCACAGTACATATTTTAAAAGTTATTGGCAATAGTTTTATAACCGGCCGCCTGCCAGACGTCAACCCTCCTTGGAAATATAATTGTTGATGAAACGGCATCAGATGGAGTTGGCCCAGATCGTTATAAGGCTCTTAATCGTTTTTCTTTTTTTACGACATACACAAGCAAAGTAAGGGTTGGTAGTATTCGTAGCCGCTACAACACAGCTATTAAACATGATGTATGTATATCCAACAAAAAAATATTTTTGAACTCGGTCTAGTAGCAGTAGTTCCTGATATTAGCAAGTTTAACCAAACAATCTACAGCTTTATAATAGTAATAATTATCATGGGAAATATGATTTCTTTCAACATTCTGTTTGTAGTGAATGGGAATCTTCAATAAAACAATGAGCCCACTGCATTACAAAGAAATACATAAATAATAAGGGCTACACGAAGATTTCCCACACAGACTTATTTAACCTGCAATATATTACGTTTGTATTTGAATTTAAATTTCCAGACGTTTCGAACACTTTACAGCGTTCATGGTCATGGGGGGATCCTGTTATTCACTTTATTAAAAAAAGAAAACCATCAGAAGACTGCAAGACACTGTGAGCACTTATTGTATAGATTTGACCTACAATAATAGTTAAATATTAATTTAATCAATTTTAGTAACATAAAGTAAGCCGCCTCTTAAAAGTAAAATAATATTAGCATTATGCCTTCTGAGTTCTCTTGCCGAATCTTTCTCAGAGTGACCGCGTTCCTATGCGGTGGTAGCTTAATAGTTTTGTTAGTGCCTCATACTAGTAAATTGCCACAATATAATAATTATCATAAATTAAATGTTTAATAATAACTGATCATAAACAAAGTAAAATTTTACATATAAGTAGAACCATTTTCTTTTTGTACTGGCAATGAATTTGTATTAAAAATATAGGTCAATATTTAATAACTGATACTGTACTCGCTACAGTATCAGTTATTACAGTATCAGTACAGATATATCTGTAATAACGATGACTTATTCGACTTGAGACACCTTAGTCCTCCCGTGGCCATGAACACTGTAAAGTGTTTGAAACGTCGGGAAATTAATAAATTAAATACAAACGTAATAGAATCCGTAAAAGTAGTTTTATTTCAAATGTGCAATACTTTATTAGTGGTGGGACGACACTGTTGACAGTTATCTATCTACAGCCGCAGGCCCGTGTGTCCGGGGTAGTACCACACTCTCGCAGAAAATTGACGTGTGAGCAGTGGCAATGTGCTACTGCGCTTCGTTCGGTGAACGAGGGAGCCGGCAAACCAGGTGGGTTTGGAGTTTCCATTAGTAGGCAGCGGCCTAGCTGTACCCCTGGTATTGCAAAGGTCCATGGGCGACAGTAACACTTACCATCAGATGTGCTGCTTGCTCGTATGCCACCAAGAGCAATAAAAAAGAAAAAAAATACTCGCGTAAACATCAGAAATTGCTATGTAATATATTAGTCAGAGGTGACCATAATACCATGTGTTTACTTAGTACTTTACTTACTTAATAGTAATACTACTATTAAGCTAATCTCTAGATTAGTATATGCTCTAGCATATACTTATAGAATGAAATATCATAACGTCCATTCAAAAATATTAAACAATATATCTGATTCAGATAACGAGAAATTCTACATAAAATAGGAAGTCGTTCCTAATATGTTTGTTACTAACGATTCTTCGTGGTGAGTAAGAACACAATGTGTCACCATTCCTAATCTTAAAGAAAATTTTATACCAATAGAACTAAACATTAATATCAACTTTATTTACCACAATGATTATTTATTTATTAAGAAAAAGCAATTACAATACCTTAACAGGATTTAACCTAATGCGATATTATAAGTAACAATATGAATTATACATACATACATACATATCATCACGCCATATCCCTTGCAGGGTAGGCAGAGAGAACAGAGTACCAGAGAACTCTATCTCTGCATACTTCACTCGCTTCCTCAACATTCATAATTCTCTTCATACACGCTCGCCGGTTTCGGAGACTCTTGACTTCACCTTCCTTCAGTACATGACCGATCTGGTCTAGGTAGGTTAGTCTCGGTCTCCCTCGGTACCTACATCCTTCCACTTTCGCATTGTATATCTTCTTAATCAGACGTTCGTTCGGCATTCTTTCCACATGTCCGAACCATCGGAGCATTCCCTTTCGCATCTTTACACCAATACTCTCTTTCATACCTACTCGCTCTCTTACGTCGTCGTTACGAATGCGGTCGGTCAGCCTAACTCCACAGATTTTCCGCAGAGATCGCATTTCGACCGCATTAATTTTACTTTCATACTCTTTTCTGCATACCCAACTCTCGCTTCCATACAGTAATGTTGGGAAAAGCTCTGCGTTATGTATTGCTACACGTGCCTTCTGGCTGAGGTAGTGGCTGCCGAGAAGTTGCCCCAACGCTCCGTTCACTCTATTTCCCGCATTCACTCTTCGCTCTATATCAGTGGTGTACCTTCCATCTCGGCTAAATCCACATCCAAGATATACAAATTCATCCACTTGCTCTAGTACATCATTACCTATTGTTACTCTTACATCTGTTCTGGTTTCATCTACTTCAAATACCATTATTTTGGTTTTGCTCACATTCACGCGTAGACCATATAGAACATATGAATTATAAAATTAATAATATATACATACATACATATCATCACGCCATATCCCTTGCAGGGTAGGCAGAGAGAACAGAGTGCCAGAGAACTCTATCCTTGCATACTTCACTCGCTTCCTCAACATTCATAATTGTCTTCATACACGCTCGCCGGGTTCGGAGACTCTTGACTCCACCTTCCTTCAGTACGTGACCAATCTGGTCTAGGTAGGTTAGTCTCGGTCTCCCTCGGTACCTACATCCTTCCACTTTCTATTTCTTAACCAGACGTTCGTTCGGCATTCTCTCCACATGTCCGAACCATCGGAGCATTCCCTTCCGCATCACATGCATAAAATTAATAATAAAATATGTTTAAACAAATAATGATAACAATAAACTAAGTAATAAAACATAATACCAAAATATTAATAATAGTTTAATATTATATTTTATCATATTCAATACCTAACTAAATATATTTAACTAATTAATTTATTTAATTGTTATAGTAGGTCAATTTCCCTCATACTAAGGAGGAGGTCTGTGCCTAATAGTAAAACATACATGATAAAAGTAGACACAATATGTGGCAAAATAACGAAACAATCGATTACGTGAAAAACTGGCGAATGCCGGCCTTAACACAATGTTTATGGAAACTTATATGTAAGTCTTTGTGTCAGATTTGTGTACGAATTTCCATCAACAATTTTATCATTAATCTTATCACTACATTTAGATTTCATTACATACTATACAGATAATCCGTAATAATACATATATTTACATGAAAACATAACAAACACACAGCATACGCATAGCAACATAACAAACAGCAATTAGAAGCAATTGAAAAGAATAATTTTCATCAATATATCTATAGCGGACCTAACATCAATGATTCTTTATCTGTCACGCAACAGATTTAATGGAATCTTTTTTTTTTGGAGTTTTTGGCTTGGTTACTTAGACCTTTAAACCAAGTCTTCATAATTTAGACACTTCCTGCCTTGTCTTCCATATTATTGATTACCACTTCTTCAAATTGTAATTAGTCCTTGATAGTCACTGTCCGTCAGTAAGTCAAGTCGTTACTATCAATTTGGCGCTGATAACCAAATTCATAGTCTCGTTGGGAATTTTGGGTGAACACGAAAATACACGAAAACCACTATAATACCATATTTACTACACTTCAGCACTTTAACTGTATCATATTCCATAAAATACCAGCAAAATTATTCAACATAACACTACAAAACACTAAAGAAATGAATGTAATACAAGAGCGTGACATGACATTTCCATATTCGCGCCAAAACTCTTAATGGAATCTAAATTAATTATATAGGTATATTATATTATAGCGAGAGTTGAGTATGCAGAAAAGAGCATGAAAGTAAAATTAATGCGGTCGAAATGCGATCTCTACAGAAAATCTGTGGAGTTAGGCTGACCGACCGCATTCGCAACGACGACGTAAGAGAGCGAGTAGGTATGAAAGAGAGTATTGGTGTAAAGATGCGAAAGGGAATGCTCCGATGGTTCGGACATGTGGAAAGAATGCCGAACGAACGTCTGGTTAAGAAGATACGATACAATGCGAAAGTGGAAGGATGTAGGTACCGGGGGAGACCGAGACTCACCTACCTAGACCAGATTGGTCACGTACCTACTGAAGGAAGGTGTAGTCAAGAGTCGCCGAAACCGGCGAGCGTGTATGAAGAGAATTATGAATGTTGAGGAAGCGAGTGAAGTATGCATGGATAGAGTTCTCTGGCACTCTTGTTCTCTCTGCCTACCCTGCAAGGGATATGGCGTGATGATATATGTATGTAAATTATCAATAGATTTTACATGAACAAACGCCTTCACGTCTTGAAATGAAACCAGTCTAAATTTCCTTTTCTAATTGAACGTATGGCATTGCTAAGCCATTCAGATGTGATTCAATAGAAATGCAATCTCTATGATTATTTGTAAAATATCTTATCCTTATCAAGTTATTTTTTACTATCAAATTATATTGAGATTATATTTATATTTGTTAAGTCTGTAATATACTCTCGGGAATGGAAGAAAAACATTTAAATAATTGATAAAGTAAACATATTTTATTTTATTTTAGGATCAAAATAAACATACATAGGTACCTACATAAATCATCATTCCCCTATTCTTATCCCAATTACTTGGGGTCGATACAATATGTACATATTGTTAAAGTTATTGGTAATAGTTTTATGACACATTAGAGGAAGTTTGAAAGTTGCGCCAGTGGCGGAAAAGTTAAGGAGTGAACGGCTGACATGGTATGGACATGTGAAGAGGCGGGATGAAAGTAATGTTGTGAGAAAAGTTTTAGGTATGAATGTTGAAGGCTTAAGGGGTAAAGGAAGACCAATAAAAAGATGGATGGACTGCGTGAGGCATGACATGGATAGTTTAGGAGTGACTGCAGAGATGACGTCTGATAGGATCGTATGGAAAAAGATGGCATACCGCGTCGACCCCAAGTAATTGGGATAAAAGCAAGATGATGATGATTGGTAATAGTTTTATGACCGGCCGCCTGCCAGACGTTAGCCCTCCTTGGGAATGTAATTGTTGACCAAATGGCATCAGATGAAGTTGGCCCTGATCGTTATAAAACTCTTAGTCGTCCTTTACGACATCTACGAGCGAAATAAGGGTTGGTAGTATTCGTAGCCGCTACCACAAAGCGTACATAGGTGCATAAATATATCTTATACATACATACACATACATACATATCATCACGCCACATCCCTTGCAGGGTAGGAGAGAGAACAGAGTGCCAGAGAACTCTATCTCTGCATACTTCACTCGCTTCCTCAACATTCATAATTCTCTTCATACACGCTCGTCGGTTTCGGAGACTCTTGACTCCACCTTCCTTCAGTACATGACCGATCTGGTCTAGGTAGGTTAGTCTCGGTCTCCCTCGGTACCTACATCCTTCCACTTTCGCATTGTATATCTTCTTAACCAGACGTTCGTTCGGCATTCTTTCCACATGTCCAAACCATCGGAGCATTCCCTTTCGCATCTTTACACCAATACTCTCTTTCATACCTACTCGCTCTCTTACGTCGCTCGCTCGTATACTCGCTCTCTTATATCTTATATAATTATATAATTTAAAATTCCATAATAATTATATCATAATGCAATAATCATATACAAAATTTCTTAACATACTTAACACACTTTGTTAATTATAAGGTTAAAATAATCTGAGTAAAGTGTTTAATATTTGCTAATGGATTACGTTTTGCTCATAATATTGCATATAAACCCAGGTTCTGAGTCAGAGTATAGCGTTCAAAGTGTACACGATAATAATCCTTATCAACCACTGCACTGCACTGCCTTTGTATGGTGCTGCATGAAAACATAAATAAAATAACTTCGAAATTCATATCACATTTCAAAACATACTTCAGAAGCTAAACAATTTCGGTTTGAGTAATTAAAATTTTAAATTACAAGCAGCCCTTTAAACCTACATATTTCGCACCCACTTTATGTAATCAAAACAGGTTTGAGGGTTGCATAATACTAATGGCAGGTAGTGACATAATTTATGTTGATAATACGACAAATGCCAGCAAGGCTAACGGTCTAACTCTATACATAACTTCGATCTTACAAACGTTTTAAATATCTATGACATGTCCTTCTTCAAACGAGGTTTAAGAAGAGCACTTTCTTCAAGGTAAGCAACGGCCTGCCAGTGCCCCTGGTGTTACTAAGGTCCATGTACAGCAGTATCACTTACCATCAGGTGTGCTGCTTGCTCGTTGACCATCATGAGCAATAAAAAAAATATCAAATCGATGGTTCGTCAGAGTTTATGTTGAGACAATATTAAAGAGAATTATTAGAAAAATATCTGTTCCGTTTGTGGGCGAAGTAATTTCACCAGCCTCTTTTTTACCCGTCTATAGGTGTGATATACAATTATAAAGTTGTTGGGATATCAAGACCTTTTTAGCCGACTACCATTCCAGCCATGGTTATCACTTTAGTATATAAGTATGTCATCATTCTCCTACTCTTATCCCAATTACTTGGAGTCAATACAACTATGTACTCTTCTTTCGTAGTACATATTGTAGAAGTTATTGGCAGTAGTTTTATGACCGGCCGCCTGCCTGACGTCAACCCTCCTTGTTAATGTAATTGTTGACCATACGGCATCAGATGGAGTTGGCCCAGGTCATCATAAGGCTCTTAGTCGTCTTTTACGACACCCACGAGCTAAGCAAGCTTGGTAGTATTCGAAACCGCTGTCACACAGCTAGTATGTATATAAGTATGTATTTTGCAATAATTCTACATTGAAATCATCAATTAGAGTACTGTACAAAGATCAAACTTGTATCTTCAGAAAAAACATTTAAGGTTACACTGCGTTATACTAAGGTAGTCATAGAATATTTTTCCTTTAATATTGCATCAGTGACTGCCTTTATCCTAGTACATAGTAAGTTTGACGCAAATGTTGTTTCTTGACGTAAATAAGCCAACATTCTAGTAACAAACACACTTTGGGAATATTGCTATTCGTTGTAACTGCCACGTAAGGTGTCATTCACGTATTATCACTAAAGTATATACTCCCAAAGATACAGATTTTAATTTTATAGATATTGATTTATTTATTTTTTTGTTTAAATAGACACCATCCTGCATTAAATAGACACCATCCTGCACTAAGGAAATAATCTTTGTATTGCGAGTTAACAAATTATAACCAGACTCAGAACAACTCTTTGTGGATCGCGCAAAGTATATTATCTTGCGTGGGAATCGAACCCACGCTACTGTCACGATACTGTATATCTTAATCACTAATTTTTATATCGTTAGTTTGCAAGTTTGGCTGTAAGGAGTAATTTCTGGAACAATCATCATTTAACCATCAAATAGCTATTCCAGACCTACAAAGGTGATCTCATCATCATCATCATCATCACAGCCCATATATGTCCCACTGTTGGGCTCGGGCCTCCTCCTCGAGGAAGGTTAACCTACTATACCACGCTGGTCAGACGTGTTGGTATAGGGTTTTCTTTTGAGTTTTCCTTCTCTTGCACAGATGTTATATGCTTTTTATATCCCTTAGTCGTCTCTTACGATCGCCCACGGGTAAGATAGGATAGGTGGTGAATTGTATTCTTACTCCGTCACCACACTGATAAAGGGTGGTCCATAGACTGCCAATATATAGGTTCATACATACATATCATCACGCCATATCCCTTGCAGGGTAGGCAGAGAGAACAGACTGCCAGAGAACTCTATCCTTACATACTTCACTCGCTTCCTCAACGATTATAAATCTCTTCATACACGCTCGTCGGTTTCCGAGACTCTTGACTCCACCTTCCTTCAGTACGTGACCAATCTGGTCTAGGTAGGTGAGTCTCGGTCTCCCCCGGCAGCTACATCCTTCCACTTTCGTATTGTATATCTTCTTCACCAGGTAGCCCATATATAGGTCATAAGCTAATATATGTAAATCAATAATAAATCTAACCGGTTTATCTAGGTGCTATTTATATATGTCCATTTAACCGTATAATATAGGCTATGTAAGTAAGGTATATTTTCATTAAGAAATCCGTTATCATTAAATACACAAATCAAACTACAAGTTACAATCATAATTCCAATACAGCCAATGATTACATGCTATAAAACTTGAGAGGCACGGCTGATTTATTCGCACTATAACGTTACTCTGCCTCGCATAATTTTCTATGTACCCTTTTTTTTTAATTTAGAAGTTATGTTAATAGTAATTCGTATTCTGGTGAATATTTAACTGTTTTATGTTGCATAGGCCGCTACGAGTATTTTTTTTACTCTTTGAATGAATGTTCAGTTTCGTGGGCAATATAACATAAAAAGTCGCTATTAACGACATAATCGATGATAAAGTTAGTTAAATGATATAAAATATATTTAAGTATTTACACGCATTAATATTATGACTACACAACTGACTTGCTGATCGAGTGGTATAAATATATTATTGCGATCATAGAAGTTTTAATTTGAGCTCTGTGTTGCAGGTTTATAAAGGTATCTATTTTCAATTTTCGAGCAGTTTTTTTGGGAAATTTGAAGTATGGAACTGTGGCTGATTAAAAACAGAAGGATATTTCTTTTATTTAGAACTAAAGACTGTGGTCCGAGCTGTGGCCGTCTTTCAGTTATCACTAGGAAGGAAAATAAAAAGTAACATTTTAAATACATACAAAATTATTAATACAATACAAACGTATTGTATTATATTAATCGTGACAAGACACCGATTTGTATGACTATCACATAATGCAAAGTAAACGCACGACTAGCCTAACAAACGACGTCAACTCCACTCATCGTCTACTCAAAGAACGAAAATGTATATAATACATTTATAATATCACATTTATATTATGTACTTAGATTAGACTTATCGAACGATTTGTTAGTGCATTATGATAACAATAGGACGCGCAATGCAGCGTATCCCCACAATTATACATTATCTGTATTAAAAAAATAAATAGTATTTTAGGTAAGCACATCATTTAAAATACAAAATAGCATCTTTGCTTCGGCTTCGATTAGTTTGCCTATTATGGCTTTATAATCCACGTACTCATATTGAAAACGACAGACATTTTACCGCTATGAAAAGTAGCCCGTGTTAATGAAGATATACGAAACCTCAATTTTAGAATTCTACTCCAACCCGTTTAAGTGTAACACTTATTTAATATGGGACGATGCAAAAAATGAAACACCTCACATATTTTAATATCTTATTGTAATAATAATGATAAATTAATTATTTATTTATATGTGAAAGTTAAACTAAACGTTAAAAATTAAACGTTAAATTTTTTTTTAAATCCATTGAGGATTTAAAAAAAAATTGCGCTATTTTTACATCTAAAATACTGATTATCCCTGACTATTCCCTACTTAATAGAAAGCAAGGTAATACAGCGAATTAGCTATATAAAAGCCTCTCTCGTTCTTATTTAGTGTATAATTGCAATAAAAGAAAATGTGATTCATGATATTCAACAAATTCTATAAAATATATAAAAATGACAGGTTGCGAGTGCTTACGAGAATGCCAGGGAAATATTTAACGTACATGAAACTGCAGACACAGCTGGTTGAATAAAATACAGATCAGTTTGAAAATTTGTAAAGACTCAGCTTTTACAAAATGTTCATGGTCTGCTAACTAACATTCACTGTGAGCCAAATTGAACGTGAACACGATGAGAGTTCATATACCTCTGGCAGGTAGCTATGATATATATTGTACACAAAACTGATACATTGGGAATGTCATTCCAAATCGTTATTTTATCAAAGACCTTCGTGACTAAATTAAAAAACTAATTAGTAAATGTGTTAAGTATTTTAGTAATCACACCCACATATTTGACGAGTGTTGTTTTTTTTTTCAATATAGTATAGTAAAAGGAACTCTGTTTATATTAATTACTAATTTTACTTCTCAGCCGATTCACATCCCAGTTTAGCAAGAGCCTCTGATATAATAGGAGGAAAACAGTACTACCATACTCGGACAAGTTAATATAAGAGTTTCAATTATCGCTCTATTTGCAGTGATATTCGCTTACGGTCGTTGTAGCACTCGCAGGACTAAAGGGATGATTTATTTCATTCTTAGTACAAACAATTATTTAATAAGTTGAAAATTCTATATAATTTTAAACATAACACAATCTATGGGACTATTGGAGGCACAAGAAATACTACAAAAATGTTACATCAACATTCAAGTTAAATAATAATAAAACTCTTTATAATAGGGTTACACAAAATTATATACGTAATTACATTGATATAACTTAGTTAACGACACACGACACGACACGACACGTTAGATGTCACAGGGCCGTTGCAAATGGCATTCTTATGGGGAGGCCTATGTCCAACAGTGCACGTTTACGGGCTGATGGATGGATGGAACTTAGTTAAAATATTCGACACTTAACTAATTTAATACGAATATACCAAAATAGCTGTCCCTTGTCCACTTCCCCTCTTTCCAGATTATTAACATACCATATACTAAAAATACATATCATGTACTAAAACCTTCTCCGAAACACGTTGCATCTTATGGTATAAGTATTATTCCGATCGGTTCAGCAGTTTTCGCAGTATAGCCGAACAATAAAAACGGGCTATTTATTAGTATAGATTATCACATACATACATATCGTCACGCCATATCCCTTGCAGAGTAGGTAGAGAGAACAGAGTGCCAGAGAACTCAATCCTTGCATACTTCACTCGCTTCCTCAACATTTATAATTCATTCATAATAGATTATCACGTTTTTTAAATATACCTAGCTATATTTTTATTGAATAAATGACTGGCTAACGACGGGGAAATCTGGCTAAATATTATAGATGAAAAGTTATAGAAAGCAGTGATTTAATTTTCTCCATGTATAATCACGATATGAAATTGGGACAAGAATATAGGATCGTTGTACATTTTTTTATTAACATTAACATTTACAATATTGCAAAGCAGATATTTTTTTTCATTTGTACACAGAATATCCGCCGCAGGAATAACCATAGAAAGGG
Source organism: Lymantria monacha (assembly GCA_905163515.2). Lineage (NCBI taxonomy): Eukaryota > Metazoa > Arthropoda > Insecta > Lepidoptera > Erebidae > Lymantria > Lymantria monacha. Next base: position 26,275,878 of record LR991082.1, read on the forward strand.
TGAAATCACAATAAAACTGACTTCCTTTCAAAACGATTCACATTTCATTCGCCAGTCAGTCTAATTTTGGTTTGTTCGAAGCGAGGTCGATTTCTATAACGGTAGGTGTGAGTCACCGTTGATGACGTCACAGGGTGTCGGGGCGTGCACCCCAACCTGCGTCACCCTGCATGACTCAATGTCTCCCCCCACCCACTCGCCCAGACAAGAGCCAAGTCTAAAATAAATATAAATTGATACCAAAATGGTATACAACGATTTACCAGTATCCAATAAGCTCGATTGCTTTAATATAGATGCCACATTACATGATAAAGTTCACATTCGCTGTCTATTTCCGTTCCCGTTATCACAATTTCGCTCCCATTTCTAACGTTTATCAATAAGTCATTAACACTCTTATTTACTTTTAATTTTTATTTATTTGATGATACGTTGGCATAGATTTTTTTTAAATTTTAACATAAATATGATAAAAATATATTTATGATTTTATTATTAGTTAAGTTAGTAATTAATTAAGTTTTACGATCGGTCGCCTTCCTGACGTAAACTTTCCCAGGGAATTTAGCTAACCAATCGCTACTACTACGTTGACATTAACCTAGGTCAGTATAGAGCTTTTAGTTGTTTGACACCCAATAGGAATGTTCGTGAACGTGTCACACGCCACCGAAAGCTAATAAAAATAACCCTATCCCAACAAAACGGTCAAGTAATGCGTAAAGCATAACTTGAATACACAACTTTCATTTTATTTATGTAATTACATTCTCCATACATCAATGCATACCACGTCCTACACAATGACATGAACTTGTACATAACATTTTCACTTTCAAGTTCACAAACAAAATATAAATTAACTTATAGGAAACGAATTTCGTTTATAGAAATATTGACTGACAATGTTCAGGGTTCGAGCCCCACCAGGTCCTTTGTGCGATCCGCAATTTATTGTTCTGAGTCTGAACGTTATTTCTGTCTTTTAATCGTATATTTATTTATATTTATAAGTCCCCCATAACATACAAAAAAGAAAAAGCTTATGGTCTTGCTTTAAAATATCCGCTATAAGCACAAGGATTGGTTAGTTAATCTACTTAATAATGCTGGATGCTGTAATATTTAAAGAAAATGTAAAAACATTGAATAAAAAGACATAGATATTTAAAAATATGTACACCAAAAATGTGTATTAATGATATAAAATGCACAGTTAAAATAATTGGGATTTCATATACACTTTCCACATCTTTCCAACGCACTAATGAGGGCTCATTCCTTCATAATGGATATTTATTTTATACCCAACGTTGGCAAGGTTAATTGGCACAGGGTTCTGTTTCATTTTATTTCCCTTGTGATGTTATCTGCTTACGTCCCTCAGACGTTACAAACGACACCAACCTTCAGCAAACAGACGAACGTGACGAAAACGAGGTGCACCGATTCATTACAAATTTATTTTTAAATACTTCACACGTCAAATTAATCAATTAAATTTAATTTTAAAATATGACATACATAAATCCTAAGTATGGTGATTTTATTTTATTTCACACTAGCTTCTGCCCGCGGCTTCGCCCGCGTAAAAGGGTAACCTTTATAAAAATAGGGGATGAAAAACTTTAGGAAAGTAATTTCCTAAAGTTTTTCATCCCCTATTTTTATTTTACCCTTAAGAATAAATTTTTACAACATGTTAATGTCGTATTTATTTATAGGTATCTAATCAATAGCCTAAAAAATAAGTTTCAAGCTTCTGGTTTTAAAAATGACGATATTTACTTATAACTTTCATCCCCCTTTACAACCCTTTTTTGCATTAAAAAGTAGCCTATGTCCTTTATCAGGCTCTAGACTATCTTTGTACCAAATTTCATTTAGATCGGTTCATTAGTTTTGGCGTGAAAGAGCGACAGACAGACAGACAGAGTTACTCATTTATAATATTAGTAAGGATTATAATTATTTAATTCATATATTTCATCACACACTCCGATTAGCGTCTGTATGAACGCGCATAGCACTAACGTGAAAATTTCGATTCCGATTTCAAATACAATTACATCACCAACTCAGGGTAATATTTGTACACAGTTAATAAAAATAAACTATATTAAATATGAAGGCGGTAAATATTTCGGCAATGTGCCTCTAATTGGTCACATCAGCAAAATTTTATTCACCTATACATGTGACGTTGTTATTTACACAATTTACTATCTACCCTCTTGTTGTAAATTATCCTTACTAATACCTATTATAAATGCGAAAGTAACTCTGTCTGTCTGTCGCTCTTTCACTCCAAAACTACTGAACCGATCTAAATGAAATTTGGTACACAGATAGTCTTGAGCTTGATAAAGGACATAGGCTACTTTTTAATGAAAAAAAAAAGGGTTGTAAAGGGGATAAAAAGTTGTAAGGAAGTATCGTTATTTTTAAAACCAGAAGCTTGAAACTTATTTTAAGGCTATTGATTAGATATAAATAAATATGACATTAAAATTTAATACAACAATACCTTTAAGGGGTAAAATAAAAATAGGGGATGAAAACTTTAGGCAAGTAACCTTTTACGCGGGCGAAGCCGCGGGCAGAAGCTAGTTTATTATAACAAACACATTTCGGACAAAAATAATAATATCAAAAATATTCATTCATCTTTATGCAATCTAAGGAAAAAAACCTATCTGTTTGAATTGCATAAATATCGTAAACAAAACGTTGCATTTACTAGTTGTTACCTTGGCGCGTACAATTATTTAGTTCAATCGAGACTGAGGGGCACGTATGACCTTTTATGGCCGTATGTTTTGGTACATACTTTCTACGCAACACAGTTTTTGTTGTATGCACGTTTAAGCAATGCTGTAAGAAAATTAATGTCCTATCAAAATGCCGTGTACCCACAGTGAGAACTAAAAGTTTATGTAACTGAAATCGAAAAGTTTACTCGTGCGCATATTAATGATATAATTGAAGAAAGCAATGGACGCGAAAGGTCTATAAAAATAACTTTAGATACATATCTCGAAACATTGAAATATAAATATTTGTGTAAACACAATTATTACAAACATGATTGCGTGATTATCATAAGTAAATGATTCACAATACTTGTAAACTACGATAGAGATGAGTAAAAGCAACACATGTGCAAGGAGAAAGTGATTCAAGGGCACACATTTCTCAATGTCTGTTGATAATAAAGTATTTTTACAAATTACTACGATAATATAGCAAAATGTAAAACAGGTGAATAAATGTTTATTAGTAAATCGTTCACGGTGTGTGCACGGACAAGGCCTTCACAACAAAACAGCTAAGTTGTGAAAGTCGTACAAGATCTTTGAGGTGCAACGACTGTGGTAAAGTGTGCCAAACATTACATAAAACTAACCAATCTATCAATAATTACAAAATCTAACGACACATATAAACCTAAAAATATAATGATACTATTGAGGTTCATTACACGTTCTATTATAATAGTATTATTTCAAACCGCATAAAAACATGCCGGTGGATTGCATTGACGGCACAATTATGTCAGCTGATTCGGAGCTCATTTAACATAACATAGAGCGATACGCATAAGAATGGCATGAGTCATTGTGGGCAATGACTGACGCTGTAAAATAACAATACTTCGTTGTTTTCGTAAAAATATTAAATTTAAATAGACGAAGCCAAAACCCACAACGAAACTGCGAAATTGATTTCAAAGTCATCATTATTGGTACTTGAACAGTTAATTACATAAATGGTTATTATCATAAAAGCTTCATATTAAGATTACGCACAGGCTAAGCAAATAAGTAATTCTCGTACTAAGACAAGCGGTCAAACAAACAATTATTAATAATTTCACTTTTTTTGCATTTATAAATAGATTTTTTGTAAGTTAAAATTTTAATTAAGACATTACATAAATGATTATTACATCCAATCCGCGGACCATTATACGTGAATGGATTCAAGAAACAGGGTCACTCTTTTCAGACTGACACGCACAGATTCTTCATGATAGATTAAAATTTAAAAGACGATGCTACCTCCACGTTCAGGACATGTAATACTGACTGTTTCTCTGTTAATTAGTTAGCCCTAACATCAATGGTGAATGGATATAATAATATTGATGATCAGGTATTTAAAAATATGTATATAAATATCTCGAGATAATTTTAAGTTGCAGTCCAGCTAGCTCCACTAAGAAACAGCAGAGGATTACGTGTGAAAACGGATGAAGACGGCGGACGACGGGTGCATTGTGCCTGTATATAAAAAAAAAAGTTTTTGTCATTCTATTGCTCATTGTTAGAGCACAAAGGGCTTAGTTTCCTGCTACTAACTTTATACTCTGAATATCACAATAGCGTGTATGCGTTGTAATTAATATTATACTTTTAGATATTATAACAATTTATACATAAGCGCGACTTATATTTAACCTAACCACACACATTTTAGCTCTGTTTGCTTATGTCAATTGAATGATAACTAATTTAGTTGTTACTTATACTGTACTAGGTATTTTATCAATAACTTGAATATTAATATCTACTTTATAAACGAGAACGGATGGCTCATCTGTCATCATCCATCCAAAAGAGAAAACTAATGCGAACATTATAATTCATTTTGAAAATATTTTTTTTTTATTACTTTTGAATGCAGGTTAATATATATAACGGTATCTTATAACACACATTCGTATCTGTTATGATCCAAGAAGAAAGATATAAGAGAATCTAGATCGTAATATATGTACCTATATTGTAACAGGAATCAAGCACCCTACGAGAGGGACACAAGATTGGATTAAAGACCCTAAGATATCGTACCCTTCGATTAGAGAGAAATGGCATTTGAAGTAAATTTAATAACCAGCACCGATCATATATATGGACGAGACACCAACATTTTTATTTCGAATAATTGTATACTTCTTTAAAGAACAAATTAATCATTTTAACTAGGTATTAGTTAAAATATTCGATTGCATTCGTTTAGAATTCCCACTGAATAATCATTATATTCCTGCAAGGCGTTCCTACGTCATCTGTGGTAAGTTATCGATAGTTCTTAGAATAATATACAGTATGGATACAGAATGTGGCTCAGAACGAGCCCCAACCTATTGTTGAGACACGCGCGTTTCCGCTTTCTCGTGGAAAAATGCAAGCGCATTGTTGGAAAGTAAACGTTAGTGTACATGCTCATTTCAAGAACGTGATAATATAAACATATTTACACTTTTTTTTGTATAATTTGTGAGCCAATGTATCTATTTTGCTTATTTAAAACATACAATGACAACACTATTCATGTAGCAATGTAGACTTCGTAATCGGGTTTTATAAATGTAGACTTCGTTTTACAGGATAGACTATGGTCAGTCCCAGCCCTCCCAAACCGCCTGGCGGCAATGTGGGCAGCCCGCAATTTTATAACTTGACATATATGTGCCTCTTTATCGCCATGTGGGCGGGACACCGATACATGCCTTCAGTATCGGCACCGGCGGGTTACACTGTCGTGTACCATATTCCTTCGATGTCCCGAAAAGATTATTTGCCTTCCAGGCGTCGTCCTCGTGACGAACTAATCCCCGATCCAGCCATTCGCAGCAATATGTCCTAAGTGTAGTATTGGAAAGAACATAAATTTGACATCACGAAGAGTTCGGTGTAAGGTGAGCGGTACCAAAAGCGAAACACCAATAAGGTTCGCTTGACCCATAATTCAGGTTCGAATCTCATGTTTGAGTGGCACTTGCTCATAACACTGAACTAAAAATGAAGTCGAGATTTTATTATAAATTAAAACATACTAAGACTTGGTAATTTATACTCGGTTTGTCAATACTTAGCGGCTGAGAGGCGCCGGTCGTTCACAAGAACTTACTGTTTTAAGTTTCAATATGAGTAAGCGCAATTACACTAACGTATTCACTCAGACGCCAGCGTTTGATCAAACACATCCTCACTTCAACGCGTCCATACATTTACAACTATGATGTAATACTAATCTCTGCATCCACACAATGAATAGGTATACTAAAACAAAACGTTTTTGCTCTGTAAACAATAATTTTTCACTGCGATAAATGACAAAAGATTAACTAGATCTTGATTCTAAATGTCGCAGAATTTAGTTAAGAGACGGAAATAAAACGCCCCTGAATTATAATTGTATGCAATTACATCTTCTTTACCCGCAAAATGAAAAAAAAATCTATGGAACCAAAATATATTTCTATATATTGCTTGGCAAGAATAGAAAAAAAATGGAAGTGAAATCAATCTGGTCAGCATGATATAGGAGGCCAATTTGGTTCCCATTGGGGAGAAATCTTGTACCTAAACAGTACGTAGAAAAGACGCTGTGAACAATAACAAAAAAGCAAGGTACCTACTAAAGATTTATATCTCAACCAAGTACTTGAAATACCACGTAGATTCAAAATATTGCCGTTGACTAGACAAAATTTGAAACTCTACTTAGATGTCATGTGTAAGTACCTAATAATTAAAATTAAGACTTTCATGAGCAAAAGACCAAATAATACCTAATCCACTACTCAAATCCGAGACTTTGCGACGAACACATCAAAAGTCGTTTGTTGATACCATTACATCAACGTTACTATATTTCTATAAAAAGAAATACATGTAAAGGTAATAAATGTTTGATTATTATGGACAATGGTTGTAATAGCAGATGTGCATAATTTTACAGTAGAACGGACACGGGACCGGTCAGAGGGGGCGGACGACGACAGCAGGTGTATACGTATTGCCCGAAGATAATACTTACGAACTAACATGGTTTGCAGTGTAGCTAGGATCCTAACTATCGTTATAACGTGTATCCCAACTAGCGGTTATTAAACCGCGGCCGTAGGTAAGACACTCGTTAAATTTTCTAAAAAAGCTATCAATCACGTAGTTATACTGCACGCGAGGCTAATTTTCCGTCTCCGTTCTACATTTTGATTAGATTTACTGATATCGATATTTTCCAGTCGCGCTAATAGCGCTGAGACTAAAAAATCCTATGTTAAAAAATTATTCTTTTTTATTTCTTATGGTTGCAAACGAGCAAGCAGCACGCTTGATAGTATGTGATAGTGCCGCTCATAAGCCTTTGCAATACCAGGGCCACAGCTAGGCTGCTGCCTACCGTGAAGAAAATGCTCTTTTTAAACATCGTTTAAAGAAAGATATGTCATAATGCTCGTGAAACGCAGCAGCAAGTAGCTTAACAATATTATTCTACAGGCGCTAAATTTTTCTTTGGGCATCATATAGGTGCCTCAGAACACGCGGATGCCCAATCATTATTTTAACTTTTGCCATATATTGTAATAATAATGGTCATTGCTCTATTTTTATGAGTAAGAAATATAATGCTGCAATATTATATTTTATAGCTCCTGGCTCCATGATACTCAACATGCCAATAAATAGATATCACAAAAAGGGCTTACAGTTCCAGATTAGCACATTTAAATATAAACAAACTCTTGAGCTTTATGGATAAAAATATAAACGGTTAAAAAAAACTAAAACAGACCTATTTCTTATGACTTATTTAACATTTTCCAAATGGCCCTCTCTCTGACGTCAGTATTTGCCGAAAACTCGATATGGCTATTTTGGTTTCAGCGGCGCCCCGTATTATGACTGAGCTGGCAAATACGTTTGGCATTTCAAGTGGCCGGAATACCTCGATTAATGAACAATCAACGCTAAAATTAAAACCACCTATGTATTAGATGGCGCCTCAAATGATGCGATGACTTCAATATTGCTGCTAATTATATATATCCCACGAGACAACAATACAATTGTTCGTGTATAAACTAACCACATTAAAACAGTAATCGATCGCGAGGAAGCACCTTTGATGAAAAAATATATTTATAGACTTGTTTATAATACGTAGAAGCGTGTAAATCAATAGTTCCTGTGGTGTACCCGTGTTAATTTGGTGGGATTTTGTTATATCATGAAAGCATTGGTTAAAAATAAAAATCAGTCAGTGAATGTAATCAACCCGGAAGAATATACATCGGCTCGTATGAACAAGAGTGCGTTAACCCAAAAGATGGCCGCCTCTCACAATAATATGAACTAAATGTGTAACAAGCAGGTGCCCCTGGCACTGAAAGATATGTTACATAAACAAACCAATTTAAAAACCTATTAAATGTATTCAAAACACAATGACTCCTATAGGTAGCATACGGTTACCTTGTCATTAATAAATACTATCATGTATCTACACCATAATAAATATTATAAACCTCGATCACAGGGAGACTTATCGACTCTTATCACAACTAGCTGCATACAGGACATATCGCTCTTGCAGCAATCATAATAACTACAAAATCAAAATATCGGTTATAAAGCTTCTTAAATCACCTTCGAGCAGATTGAATGCATTGAAATTCACGGTCCCTTATCACAGGTAAATGAAATATAAATCGTATAAAAAATAATGTTAGTGCAAGATTGATTAAGTATATATTGGCTAAATGTTATACCTTCAAAATTAGTGATTACTGGACATAACACAGTAATTCGCGTCGATTCAACTTTTGTCGAGACAAAATTTAAAAACTTTGCAGACGTGTAGTTGTTCGTCCTTTCAGTTTTTTTGCGGTTGAATGGACACGTGATCATTTGAATGGAAGATATTGGTTTAATATAGCAATATTACATCGTGCTAGGTTTAGTACTTTTTGCTATTTTACTAGGTATATATCGCAATAAACGTGTTTCGTCCTTAAGTAAATACTTATTAAATAAAGACAAGTATGTTTCTCAAGTGTCCAGATAGAACCAGTTTTGTACGGACAAAACCTGATTCGAATTGAATATCTTAAATAACTTAATTCCGCAACCAAACGCCTCAATCCGCACATCTACATATGTCAGTCACAGCAATCAAGCTGCTTGTACAGGTTCGATGACTACACAATCAGTCACGACAGCGTAATGCTGTTACTGAAATACCCGATTTCGATCCCACAATCGAATACAGTTGCCAATATGCGATAAATCGTCAGTGCAATTGCATTTGCGTAAAGTATTGTATGCCTTGATTTTTAAGCCATAAAATAATCTCTAAAGCTAGAACTTTAAAATTATTGGGCGATACAGAACCTACTAAATATTTGTCTTGTGCAAGGTTTAGAATAACCCACTCGAACACAAGTTGAATGGATAAACGACCTTAAAGAAAATTTCATGCTACAACCCCTACTTGCTATTCTAACTATAATATAACAAATACGAATAAGATTGTTTGTTACGATATCATACCTGAAGTCAAGAAAAAAAATTACATCAACGCGAGCGAAGCCGTGGGTATAACTAATATACTATATATTAGGTACCTACCTAACATGTGGCTTGTCGTTAGAAGGGGCTTCCGAGCACATCGTTTTGAGCACGTGTCACTATTCCAAAACACATGATAAAAAACAAACCATATGTTTAATTAAAGAAACTCACGTAGCACATTGGAACTAACTATACCTCGTCACAATGTTACTTACGTGGAAACACTGGTGGGAATAATTATACGTATAATGTGTATATCTGAATGGATTTAAAACAAGGTGCTAGGGATGCACCTTGATAATGTAATGTTTTATAACATAAGTGTGATAGGTAATTTTTTAAACAATTACTGACTTAATAAATTAGCGTTTAGAAATAAACAGGCAACTCAAATAGTTAAATATTATTGTCCAGTGTCGCTAAATTTTCTCTACCATTGTTGTTGGGGCCCGTATCTAATAGCAAAACGTATATAGTCCGAAAACATGTCTCTGAATTGAGGCATGCTTTATTTAAATAGACAAAGAAATCATTACAAAACATTTCTACTAATCAATGAAAAATTATAACAATAATAAATTGTTTATTATCGTCGCATTACTGAGACTAACTTTAATTCGAGACTAATGTATTAGATAGTTTTGTTTTTGTTAGAATAAAACTACACCAGTGTACAGATTGAGTCATCCGGATCCATTCGCTAGCATATATCTTTGGAATATTAAAATATATTTTGTAAATGCAAGTGACGCATTTCGACAATAAACATGGCCTCTGCAGTTTGGAACATGAGAATGAACATAAATATTATCATCTAGGTACAATTAAGAACACTTTCAACCAGCTGACCTATCAGATGTAATCTAAAAGATAAAAATCAAAAGGATAAAAATAAATTTGTAGATATTCTAATTTTAGATAGAAGATAAAATTCTATACCAATCTAAAAGATAAAAATAAAATTCACACAATTTGATTACAACTGGTCCATCGTAATCTAAGCCATCTACTTAAACACACTCACAAATCCTACTTAACTAATTTTGGAGTCATGAATATTTACAGACACTTTTTTTTATAATATCCTGACTTATTTTAATTAATTCTGACCTGCTATTTTATATTTTCCCTATTAGCAAGTTCTTAGCAATACTTAGCCGCTTCAGAAATAGGCGTTCAATAAATTATATCTACTATGTATTACTTTCATCTCCTTCTACAACTTATATATGTACGAGAAGGTCTCACTATCGAATATGGCAAAAAATGGAAATGAAATAATCAACCGGTCGTTTGACATGAGTATTATGGGTACAATTCTCATGTAAGAAACAACTTTTAGGATCCACAAACAGTCTGGTTGTAATTTAGGTCCGTTCACAGCACGTGCGTTAGGTCCTCCGCGATACAAGGTTTCATTCTTTAATGCAAGTTTATTGTCTTTTAACAAAAACAGTAAACTTAAATACGTGATATTACTAACATATGTCAGAGTTTTAACCAGATATAAATTGTGGATACGCACGATTTAACTATTAGCCAACTCGACCAATGCAATACCCATTCATTCTAACGGTTGAATCACAAAAGTGCACATGTCAAGCTTGCCTACAATGAACAAATGACGCATTGAATCTTTTCAACCTGCAGCTGCATAAAGGAAAATTATATAGTTGTAGGTACCTATGTTATTTTGAAGTAGAATAAACTTACTTAAAATAACGTATGTATATGAATATCGCACTGGAGTCAAGTGACAATATTCTTAGTCGGCGAATCGCACAACTTTGTAAATTATGATAGGAGCACATTATAGAATAATCTTAAAGGTTAAACTCTCTAGTCATACATTCACATCACTATCCTACCAAAACACGAGTCTCTTCTATTAAACAGCACACTGCCTGCCTTCCATGGCTATTGAAATTAAATTTTTATATGTAAAATAAATACAAATAGAATAAGCACAATATCGAAAAATAATCCTTAAGTTCAAACTCGAATTCTTCTACTTGTAGTATAAATACAATCAGGATTCAACAAAATAAATAATAAAAGAATGTCAAAACATGATTGTTGAAACTAACGATTTGGAAGTAAAAATTGTTGGTATTTGACGTAGGCTCCCCTCACTATTAAACCTTGAAATGTACTATCGGCAGGCAGCTGCGCAGACAGACGTATAATGTCGAGTCGACAACATCGTTCGACGGACAAATTCTCACGAAATTCACACAATCATTACCATACGAGGAACTAGTATAGTCGCCCATCGCCAATGAATGTGGTACGTCTTTGTTCATAACGGTAGAGAGTTTTCTGTAAAGAGTTAACATATCACCTCGGCTTATATTTAGACAAAATCCACTTTAATAAAGTTTGTCGAAGGGCATCTCACTGGAGCTAACATAAATTAAACATAGTAAATGATTTGATTGTTTCCATAAAAAATACCATAAATCGGGATGATGATTTAATGATACAATGGCAGAATTTTAGTTAATTAATTTTACTAAGTTAACAGTACGTGTCATATAGGTAAATAACAAAAGTGCAATCGTATTGACGTCACAAATATGTGATGATAGTTATTGTAAGATATCCTAGGCGAGACAGGTGTGATTAGCTATTGGAGACAGATAGCGACACATCACTTAATTGGCCGCAAGTCGCCGATGCGAGAAAGGTCCGGTCAGTAACTTATCTCAACTTAGCACTTTCGCTCATCATAAGAGCATAAAGTTACATCAGACTCAGGTTATTATACTTATAAAGTCGTTATGTAAAATAATATAAATTAAATATAATCGAACTTTCGCAACGGATAAAGTTCGGTCGTACGGTAAGGTCGGATAAGGTATTGGTAAAGAGCTTTGGTAACCTGTAAGAATGTATAGTAACGTATATGTACTACGTAATAAATTAAAATTCTGAGCGAAATGTAGATTAGACCATCATCATCACGATCTCAGCTCATATATGTCTCGCTGTTGGACCCGAGCCTCCTCCATAATGGGAGGAAAGTTGACCTACTATACCACGCTGGTCAGACGTATTGGTATAAGGTTTTGTTTCGAGTTTTTCTTCTCTTGCATAGATGTTATATGCCTTTTTTATCCCTTAGTCGTCTTTTACGATCAACCACGGGTAAAATAAGGGGTGGTGAATTGTATACTTATTTCGTCACCACACGGAACCACTGTTATATCGAGGATAACATGGAAATACAAAGGTCTGTTTACCCCTTTGGGAACAAATACCCGCGATTATTACTTAAAACGCTTAAAGATTAAGATTTCTCATATAAAGCTTGAGAAACAAGTTAACACAATTGTCAGTCAGTAATATTCTGTGCCAATTGCGCTTGGTAAAGTATCAACACACTCAAAAGCGTTATAACGATAATATCTTTATAACAGTTGGTATTACCAATATGAATAGGTATGAGCTACTAGTTTATCACGTAGCTATTTATGCAGCCGCATGACATTATGGATAAAGGAATATTTTATAATTAATACGTGCTAAAACATTGTGTTACAATTATGAAAATGAGTTTATTATTTCCTTAAATTCGATATTCAAACATCTAAAATAACTAACTATATGGTACAAATTTAGATAAATTAATATCAAAAAAACTATTAAGAAATTATTGCCAAATTTAGCAAAATTTATATAAAAACAATATTATATGAAAACATATTGCGGTAAAATTATTGTTATCTGTTCTCAATGCAGCATCTTTATCTAAGTAAAAGAGCAAAATTCCATTATATGCTTTATTTTCATCTTACAAGTGCTATTTTCGGTGGTAACTGCTACTTACTATTTATTATATTTTCACATTGAAACCATTCGATGATAGTTCAAATAAGGCGAACAGATTGTATGATATACTCGTCCAACAGGACAAAATAGAAAATTTCTATATTGATAATATATATCAAATATTGACACGGCGTGTCCCATGAATAAATAAAAAAAAAACCGGAGGTGTCAAGGGACACCCGGATGGAACGAAGTTCTATTTTAATTATATAATTTTTTTCTGCCTTAAGCGATTTTTATCGTTATATTTTAGCCAATTTGCAAAATATCTTTATAAATTATAGCCTATGTGTTATTCTGATGTGCAAGCTATATTACTATAAATTTCATCAAAATCCATTCAGTTCAGTAGTTTTTACGTGAAAGAGCAACAAACATGTTCACATCCATACATTATTACAAACTTTCACGTTTATAATATTAATAATAGGATATACAATTCCACTAGACTACCAAAACTTTTCGGCCACGAGCTCGAACGCGAGCCGGCCACGCGGCCCGGTCACGGGCGAAAATAATTTCGTTGCGCATTATTTTGATTTTGCTATATCTCTTAAGGTATTGATTTAATTTGCATGGTCTGAAGGAAAAAAAATATCTTCATGAAATGCTCAAGCCAACTAATGTATTTAAAATGATAAGGATTAATACAGTATTTGTGTAAATAGCTTTTCAATTACCGTTTTATAATAGAACATTTTTTAAAGAATTAAAATGGATATAGTATGTTATCCTTAAGAGATAGATATATACCATCGCGGACTTTTTTGTAGGCCTTTTTAAGCTGTATAATACTGTAGTACTTTATTTTGATCTATTTCGTAGGGTTCAGCCAGCGTTTGCAATGTAAGCGCAAAATAATGTGTTTATTTACGACATCACATTAGAAACCTCTAAAATTATCAGTGTTTCTCTAGTACATTATGCATATATTATACATATAAACCTTCCTCTTGAATCACTCTATCTATAAAAAAAATCGTCGCGACACCACACTGTTCAATGCGAAATAGAAATGAAAATATCTGGCTTGCTTTCTATAAGAGAGCCGACGAGCGACGCCGCACAGCTTACAATAGCTTACTATAGCAAAAAGTGTCGTGACAACTTTTCGTAAGAATTTTTTCCGTCTAGCCCCCTTTCACAACGCGCGATAAGGAACTTCGTTCCAATATTTAAGTCAAGGATTCACTCGAATCCTCGCATACTTATCTTATCAAACAAAATGTCGTTTATAACGATGATAATTCTCACGAGTAACATGTAAGATCAATCATTTATCAAACACGTTATATAGAATTTTATAAATAAACATATACATACATATCATCACGCCATATCCCTTGCACGGTAGGCAGTCTGTGCCAGAGAACTCTATTCTTGCATACTTCACTCGCTTCCTCAACATTCATAATTCTCTTCATACACGCTCGCCGGTTTCGGAGACTCTTGACTCCACCTTCCTTCAGTACGTGATCAATCTGGTCTAGGTAGTTGAGTCTCGGTCTCCCCCGGTACCTACATCCTTCCACTTTCGCATTGTATATGTATATCTTCTTAACAAGACGTTCGTTCGGCATTCTTTCTACATGTCCGAACCATCGGAGCATTCCCTTTCTCATCTTTACACCAATACGTGTAACTACTAAATAAACGTGCAATATATTTATTTTGATAAAAATATATTTTAAAGGACATCAGTTGAACTCTAGTTCACGGTATCATAATGTTTGGCCTAATATAGTATGTCTCGGTGACTGCTTTGAGGTTAGCGCAGCAGGAAATCAATTTAATAATGCTAGAAGCTAATGGGTAAACATGTTATCGATCGAGTTTCATATTTATAACTAGCAAATATAAAATTCAAATATCTGTATACCATGTTATATTGTTAAAATTAATACTAATTATGAATTATAAGCCCAATTGCATTACATATAAGCCCATTATGAATTATAAGCCCAGTACCAAAGTTATTGGCAATAGTTTTATGTCCGGCCGCTAGCCCGCCTAACGCTAAAGGTTACTGTTTTTAGGAATGTAATTGTTGACCGAATGGCATCAGATAGAACTCTATCTCTAAGGCAACTGCCCTAGGTCGACATAATAAAAATAATAATTAAAGGTTCAAAGGAGGTTAACTTAGGAAAGCGTAAACAAGCTTATATCAATATAGATCTGTTTAAGAGCAAGTAAATCGTTTCTTTAAGCCACAAATAAAAACTATGCAAATAGTGTGCGCATATCCACTGAGGCAATCAAATCAAATATGTAGAATACTACAAAAAATATTAAAAATAATACTACCAAACCTATATCTGTAATTCACATGCTAGACAAATATGAAAATTAACCATATAAAAGTAGTAATTGAAGGTAACTCAACTAATCATATCTAGATAACTAATGCGGAGAACACCAACCACTCTAAAAACGAGGTCTTAAGATAATTTTTAAGATTAACTAAGGTCATCAGATCCATTTTTAGTTTCACTTCACATAAAGCAGAGGTTAAATTGTAACTTGAGTTCTACTCAATCTATGCAGCTAAAACGACAAGTTGTAATTTCGAACGTCTGGAGTAGTTTTGCTAATATCATAGAAAAACATCCTAGCAATGGGATTTCCCAAGTGAAAAACTCCGCCACTTCACTTTTAACCATGCTTCGTGGACGGGTTGGCGATAGCAGTTGGTTCTATAAGTTCTCCAGGAAAGGGCTGCTGCTTATTATCATAGTGATTCCAACAAATTCAACTGATTTGTAAGACTCCCACGGGAGAATAAAAGGTGTGTATTATAATTTTAATCCGTTACTATACGGAGTAAAAATAATCAATAATTTAAAATATCAAAGAACAACTCAACATTTACTTTAAATGTTGTACTAAAGTACTGAAATAAAAATTGGGTGGGTTTTGGTTGGTAGACAGCGGCCTAGCTGTACCACTAGTATTGCAAAGGTCTCCATAACCGACAGAAACACCATCATGCAGACTGCTTGCTTAGGCAAATTACAGAACATAATTCTTAGCGATCCATCTAACATTTAAGAAACAAAACACATATAAAACAATAAATACCTACTATTTTATTTATTAAAAATTTCTGATCATATCGAGCGTTATCCCATGTAAGTAAAATTGATTAAGTGTATGTTATGTGAATTGTGGTGATTCAACTTGCATCAAGTGAATCTTTGCTTGTTAGAGTACTAACGTGTATTTAATTGCGTAACAATTATCACCCTCGGAACAAAAACAGTTTAACACATTTATGCAGAGTCTAATTGACAGCGGCAAACTTAAACTGCAACTTCGGTTAGATAATTTCCGCAAATTTTGATTATGATACAATACGACCTTCAAATAAAATTTCCAACATTTAGATATAGTCCATGAAAATGAGAATCAAATGGTTTCGTATCAATTACTTTAAATTAGTATCTAGTTTAATTTCAATACAGGTGTGAATAACCTCGAACTTGGACGTAGAAACGGTCGTTTCGTGTAAACAGTAGCCGCACGTATAGATAATCTCGCATCGATGATAGGTGTGGTTTAGTTCATCGAAGAGAAATCCAGCTCAACGAACAACATTAATACACACATGGCCAGTTATCTATTTCTATTTAACACTCGTACATCCAACAACCACAATTCACGTTTTAAGTATTCATCCGGCAACCTTATGATTGTAAGAAATCATACTCTCCATAGTCTTTCTTAGATAACTACATGTTTATAAGTTATAGATACAGAATTAAGTAGGTGTTTAGTACATATAAGATAGATAAATAACGTGATCTGTCTTATGAGTTGACAGGATTGCAACGTCGTAAGATAATCCAATGTATGTAATATTAACTAGTTTAATTAACCCAACTCGTTAGTTAACGTGTTTTATACTTCTTCCTGCTTTAAGCTTAGCGCGCTATGCGTCACTAACGGTTTTGCAAGAACTGCTTTTCTTCACTATGCAACGGCAACATTCCGTTAACTTGAAAATATATGGGATAATACTTAAATGTGTAGACATACTTGGGTCAGTTTTATAAAATTCTTAGTAATTGATGTAGGCACATTTAAAGAATCCGTCAAGCGTCTGTCTGCTCAAACGACGGAAAATTTAAGGTTTATTTTATTCAGTTGAATAAATCGACTGTAATATTAGATAGCTGTATATCTTTGTACATTGTGATTATTATCAATTAGGGGGGCGTCTATTAATTACGTGAGGCATTTTTGAGGTTTTTTTTTTAACTCCCTCTCGTCGTATGATTTTTCTCGATCCCTTCCCGCCTCCCTCAATCCCACATGAGATTTTTCAAAACTTGGGGTATAAAGATTTTTTACTTTCATTTAACTTAATTTCCACGCAGTTTTACCATTTTCTGTTAAAAAAAATACGTGATATTTGTTAAGACTCTCCCTCAAGTGAGATTTAGTAAGATTCGGCTCGAACCCCTCCCTCCCCTGAATAGCTTACGTAATTATAGGACGCCCCCTTGTCAACATATCGAACTGTTTATATACAAATACTGCATAGTACTGCAAGTAGTTAAACAATATAAGAAGAAATATATAAAACGCAAAATAACAAGCAACATGATCAATTTGCAAATGCTCAAAATTCAGGACTCACTTAATACACACTTAATATTTCTCCAGAAAAACCAAAAGACGAGTTATTGTGAGTTGGGAAGTTTTGTCGAGTTAGTCGCGTGCCATACACTAGTTTCACGTATTGCGCACGGAACTAGCATAATACCTACCCGATAATAAATAAAAATCGACCAAGTGCGAGTGAGACCAGCTCAATGTTTCCGTCCGCACATTCGTAGAAGATTTAAGATTAAACTTTTTAATATTTTATTTTTAAATGAAATAAAAAGAGAATAACGTCATAAAAATACTCGTTTTATGTAGGTAGTGTGGTGACAGTGTAAGAATACAATTCACCACTGCCTATCTTGACCATGGATGTCGTAAAATACGACGTAAATAACATCTCATACATACATACATATCATCACATCATATCCCTTGCAGGGTAGGCAGAGAGAACAGAGTGCCAGAGAACTCTATCTCTGCATACTTCACTACTTCACTCGCTTCCTCAACATTTATAATTCTCTTCATACACGCTCGCCGGTTTCAGAGACTCTTGACTCCACCTTCCTTCAGTACATGACCGATCTGGTCTAGGTAGGTTAGTCTCGGTCTCCCCCGGTACCTACATTCTTCCACTTTCGCATTGTATATCTTCTTAACCAGACGTTCGTTCGGCATTCCTTCCACATGTCCGAACCATCGGAGCATTCCTTTTCGCATCTTTACACCAATACTAGTGTGGTGTAGTAGGTTAATTTCCCTCCTATTGTAGAGGCGGCTGATGTAGGTAGATACACCTCTCTATTTATTTCACTTCATTTTCTTTTTATTATTTGTTATTATAGTGACAAAATACATTGAACATTTCAAATGTCGACGATTCCTTAATCCGATGACGGTCAGATAGACGGGACGGGCGCACGAACAGGGGATAGGGCCGTCCATTAATCACGTGACGTTTGAAAGGGGGGGAGAGGTTTTACAAAAATCACGAAGTCAGAAGAAGAAGGTTTACTTCATAGTCACCTCACCACGTATCACCAAGGGGGAGGGGGGGTTAAAAAATGCCAAAAAAAGATCACGTGATTAATGGACGTCCCCATAATAGAAAACACAATGTTAAGCCTGTGGCTGATGGCACCATTTGGTTACGGAACATTTACAATCTAGTTTAAGATGCAATGCAACCTGCAAATAACCGAAACTAGAGGCTGGCAATTGACCTTCATTTTTTTTTTAATAGTTTCGATTCACGACATCGAATCTCAAGGGGAGATCAATAGACTGTAACACAATAAACTATTAGTTTGTCTATTGATTGATTTTACCTTGCAATCTGGCTACAACAATAATTGTGTGAGAAATTTATAATTGTATTACTGCTTTGTATATGTACTTTAAAATGAAACTATGATCAAGTCGTGGCTGTTCGTTAATTTGTTACTTAATCACAAAAAGATTCTGGACGAATTTTAAAGAACTTTTTATTATATCTAACTATTTATAAGCTGAGATGCACTCAGCGTTCATCATCACCATCCTGCTTTTATCCCAATTAACTGGTATTGACGCAATATTTACTCCTCTTCCATGGTACATATTGCTAAAGTTATTGGCAATAGTTTTATGACCGGCCGCCAGCCTATTGTCACCCTGCCTTGGGAATATAATTGATGACTAGACAGTATCAGGTGGAGTTGGCTCAGATCGATAAAAAGCTCTTAGTCGTATTTTACAATATCCACGAGCAAAGTAAGGGTTATTAGTATTTGTAGCCGTTATCCCACAGCAAATGTAGGTACTCAACGATCAAATAAAAATCTAATTAAAATAGGGTGACTAGAAACCACAGTTACAGCTTATGATCTCGTAATTAAAAACGCGCATAAAAATTACACATTTTATTTTGTTAAAATCGAACATAAACAAATCTGCTACTCAGATTGCAGTGGAACGACGATAATCGAGTGAGAAGGAAATATCATCAGCTTTAAAAAGCTGAAAGAAGCAAAAAAACCTATGCGACCAAAATTAAGACTACAACTACTAAATATATATAACAAAAATTTAGTCAAGTAGTGTCCGCAATTTTGTAATTTAATTACGCAATGCCTAATGTTATTGATAATTGCAGCTCATGAATTTTAGCATTACTATGGTTAGAATTAAGTTGTTGCCTACCGTAGTTGCAGGATTGAAGAGAATGGAATGAAGAAAGGAAGGGAAATGAAGTAGGTATATTACAAAATTAATATCGATGTAATTAATACGGTTAATAGTTACATAACAAAACTAATCAAATGAACGTTCTTAGTAAACTTGTATGTTACCACATTTAATATTATATCATTTTTTTAAATTCTACGAAATGTTAAAGAAACACAAAATACGTCCTTGTGGTAACGTACTCAAAACTGTTCCTCCATAGGTGCCGTAAAAGGCAACTAAGGGATTTGCACACTTAAATATTATAGAGAAGACGAACTAGAAAATTAACCCGATGTCATATCGCCTCACTAAATTGATACAGTAGACTAATTTCGTTTCATAGTGATGAATTGTCTCACAACAGTTGGACGGTGGATGAGTTGAAACAAGAACACACATGTCATCGATCGATATGTTGTCTCGCATTAATTATGTAGAGTCAGAGGGATTGTAAGAACAAAACAATGTTTTGACTAAAGGTACGATGAAATTGTCAATAATATTAAATAATTTCAATCACATACGTATGACATCATCAGTGGAAAGCCAAACTTTCACGCAACATACAAGCAGTTGATTTTATATAACCTGTGATAGCAACGCATTATGTTTAATATACTTACACTGGGTTCTAAACGATTATAACAATTATGAAAATGTAAATAAGAAATCTAATAACACTTCCTGATCTACATTTGAATGATTGCGTGTAGTGGAAGTGTTTTTGAACGACACTTAGCGAGTATGCGTCCGCGCACCGCCTCAACTAATTGTTCCATCGCCTTCTAATTACACAGCGTTCACGTCTACCGGACCTTTTATGAGTCTCGCATTGTTTCCCATAGTCTCGCTAACAAGCAGGACTTGATCACAATAATGCTTCTTTCTCTCAACAAGAATAAATTGGTCGGTTTGTGTGTTTCTTACGTAATAAACAACTTTCAATAAATTCGTCAAGATTTTATGTGCATTTTTGTTGTTTCTAGTTATTAATTTTTGTATATATACGAGACGATTTAATGTGTAAATGTCTTTATGAAAATGTGAATAGCTTGTGACTAATGTATATAGACTAGAAATGAATAGATCTAAGCTTGACAATATCAAGACATTGAAGATTATATCCGATCCATTTGGATACACTTTCTCTTAATGTACAATTCTATGTGTCTTAACTTTCGCGAAGAACGCAAGTAACAGACCATGAATAAGTCGGTTAAATATAAAATGAAACTCATATTATGATGAACGCTTATAAATTAATTTATAAGCACTCTGTTATTACTAGATGTGCCCGAAGTTAATTTTACCAATGCTCGTAGGTACCATAGACCTTCTACAGAGTATGAATGGTTTGTGAACATGTATAGCACTATTCCGCTCTTATAAAATGTTATAATAACTATAAAATGCTACAACGGTCGTCAAACACTAAAATATTTTTTTAATTGAAACAACCTAGCAAACTGATTTAACATATTTAGATAAAGACAAACTTGAATTTTATTACAATAATATCCATAAAGCTACATTATAATGTAAATTGCTGATTTTACAAAATATATTTTAATTTTTATAGGAAATCACGGTGGTAGTTTCACACTTGGCGATATTACTTTTTCTTTAATATATATATACAGAGTACTAGTACAACAGGAAAATACATTATATAAGCACAAAAAGATAATAAACAAGCAATAAGGCAAGTAAGGACGCAAACTTATGATCATGGATCTTAAAAATAACGCACTTCGCGATATACGAAAAGAACTTGACGTCCGTTGTAGTTACGTCGACTTATTAAATTGCAACCCTAAATTGTCGTTGGTAGAATCGATATTTGCTTGATATTTATGCACGTTTTACTTAGCCATTATTTGGCGCGATACTGCTTATTCTGGTCGAACCGGTTCTACGCCTGAGCATGAGACTGGACTTGCTACCACTCGCCAAATGAAACGTGCTCGCGCCTACGTATCAAATATTATACGGCAACATAATATACTTAACAAATTACATACTAAATTATAGTAGGTATTACACCAGTTTCCAATATCTGATATGGTCAACCGAATATCAATAAACATAGAAGATTTATGGAAGACCTTGGAACGGTAACTACGAAGTGATAAAACCACACAGGTGTGGCTGGCGTCAGCTATCACTATATCTAACTATTGTAAGCATAGTTTCAAAGGTCACGCCTAAAAGTCGAACCAGATTCAACTAAACCTGGATATCATAGTGGCCTCGCGTTCCAATTCATACTATTTTTAAAACATTACAGGTGTTTACATACAGCGGAGTCCAAAACGAGTTTTAGACAAATAATATAACATCGAATAAGTCACGAACACGATGAAATTAAAAATTATAATCTCCATTCGTGTTAAGAGTTGACTTGTTTAATATTTCATAGCAATTCTCACCTATGCGGACGAGTCTAACATTGAAATACCTAGTTGGATTTTATCGGTTTCACTTTCAGTATATTTATATGCATATTTAAATCTCGAGGCGGATTTATGATAGGAATAAAAATATGATCACGCATCTGTAATCAATAGACTATAATACTTTGGACTTTAATTGCTAATAAATATTTAAAGTGATTAACGTTGTGTCTAAACTTGTAAAGTTTCTCTAAAGATTGAAGCTGGCGCTCAAAATAACTTCGGCATCTAATCCTATTCATCAGCTAAATCTAAAAAAAATATGTGTAAGTTGTAGTAAACAATAAAAACATTTTAATGATGAGATCATCGTCCAAAAAGATACCCATAGTAGGCGAGATCCTTTTTTTCGTTTTGGCCAGTCAAATCATTGTACAATCGCAAATTCAGCAAGTACGCCGTCAACCTGTTATTTAATGATGCCTACACATAAAATTTTACAATAAACAAGGAAAAGTTTCTTATATTTTAATACATAACATACCTAATAAGCAATTTGACTAATGAACGGGAATACCGCCACGCACATTGATACATGTTGGTAATTCCGCCTCCAGTTTTATCGTTTTTTTTTATTGTTATAAACGGTACGGAGTAAAAATACTATGTGCCCTCTTTCCGTTCCCACGTGTGACTGTAAAGTTTCCTAAGGGACGTAAGAAGCAAAAAAAAAAAGGCAAACTTGAAATAAAAGCCTATACCATTCAATCTGATCAGCTACTATTGGTAAGAGAACTTTTAAAACTAATCAATGAATTACTCTTTATAGGGCGTCTGTCAGAAATCTCTAAGCGTGGCCATTACAGCACTATCCCCCATTAAGTCTATGTCCAAAAATGAATGTCTATAAGTAAGATCTAGGAATAAAGAGGAAACGCAGAAACGAGCATATCTGACAGACAACTGATGTCGCTAAAACTACACTGTTATTTTTTTTTTTATAATATCAATTGTTTTACAAAGCAAATAAGAGCAGAATCCCAAATCAACGTATACTAATACAAAACATAATACAATTCGAGTAAAATTACAAGACATGTGAAGGAACGAAAGAAACTTACTATAGTGAGTTGTAATTTTAGAATCTTTTTGTTATAACTCTACACGTAATGTATAGTAAATTTACAAAACGGAATTATAGTATTACTTTCTTGTGCGTAAAAACTTCAACCGTTTTTTGTAAAAAAATTGCAAAAATTTTTAACAGTGTAAAGCTCTACAGTGAGAACATTGCAAAGAAAAATTTAATTGAAAAAGTTGGAAATCTTAGTCTAGACTCCAAACTGTTCTCGATTGAACGATATTGCCTCATTCTGGAGATAACTCTAAATCATGCTACAATCAAAATAGGAATCAAGACTCTGAGATGGCATCGTACGATATAAGCAACCGGTTAGTTTTGATCAATATCGTTCAGATATCAACAAAGTAATCAGAGTTTGAGGTCTGATAGTGTTATATTTTTAGAATATCAATTTATAATTAATTTTCTCAATAATACGTACCTACTATATTTATAATGATACTTCTCGAAAATCAATTTTGTATTTGAAATTTAAAAACTACTCTACCTACTTACCTATATTAGTATATTTCACACCATTATGGCTTATAGAAGTAGTGAATAGGTAGATACAATATGCTACATGCTAAAATTTAACTAAGTTAATAGCATAACAATATCTGAAGAGAAGAGAAAAATAATATATAAATATATATATACCATATCATTTCTCTCTTTTCTAATTACAATCTCTAAATGAGTTTGTTTATATATACCTACGATTCAACTATGTTCACTATGTTGTATGGACAAGACGAGTTTGATACCGCATTATACATAATTACAAGATGTTAAACATACTTTTACATGATATTACTTACTAAATAATAGTTTTTGTTTAATATTGTCCATAAAACCTTACGTGGCAAATGTACAAAAACATTAAGCGAAATTTTAGAATGTACTGTGAGTAAAATCCATTCCAATAGGTTTTTAGACTTACAAAATGAGATTTAACCATATACAGGGTGTCCCAAAATTCAACGATAAGCTGGCACCAGCAGGTGGACCTACATATGACTACTCGAGAACAGAAAAGAAAAAAATTCTACCTTGATTTTTTTTTTCATTACGACAAAAAAACCAAAATCTTTAAAAATGGACATCCTTTATTATATTATTAAGTGCTATTGCTACAGTTTTACAAGTAATTCTGTGATTTTTTTTGTATTGGCAAGGTAAGTAGCACTACTATCGATCACAACCATTAAAAATTCCAGAATATCTATAGTTTTTACACAAAAATCAATCAAAACTATGTTTTTTTCATAAATTATGTAAGATTTTGACTTTCAGCTCACTTTCACTCATCATAGTGAAAAAAAAAAGTATGGACGCTACTGTGGCAAATAGTATTAAAAATTGGCGCATCTAACTACAATTCTAAAATGGTATAACATTCTAGACAAATTAGCCACAAAAATATACTTAGGTGTACTATTTCAAAATAACAACCATATTTCGAAAATTGTTAGTGTTGATAGTAATCACTTTTACTATGTAGCCAAAATGTTTTTGTAGCAAGTTCTCAGAATTTTAATGAGACATGTGCGTAGTCCATAAGTCCATAAAATAAGTTGGACAGAGATAGAGAGATTATACGTTAGAGGGAGATAGATAGATGCTAATTGTTTAGTAACATTAATGCAGGTGGAGAAGTAATTAATGTCCTCAGCAGCACAGCAAGTCAGTATGCTCTACTTCTTTGTTTACTGCACACCGTTCTGTTTTAATTAAAGTGGCTCTGGTACTGACGACTTTTGGATTGAATTAAGTGACCTGGAAATTGACCTGACTTGGCATTATTTTAGACTGTGATTTTGTGTTTTTTTTTAAAGAAGTTTTGCCTTATTTTCAAGTGTTTAGCATTCATCATGCCGCTACCATACACAGCGTTAGAATACGCTAATATGCACCTAATTTATGGAGAATGCCGATGCAATGCCAACGCTGCTAGCAGATTATATCGAGCAAGGTACCCTAATCTTCAAAGGTATCCGGATTATCGCGTATTTATTAACGTGTATCAAGCTTTTTCGGAGGGTTGTATACCATCTGACAGGCGAAACGCTGGCAAACCTAGATCGGAACACGATGAAGAAGTTCTCAATGAAATAGAAAACGATTCAACTACCTCTGTACGTGCTGTACAAGCAGCAACGGGAATCCCAAAAAGTACTGCACATAGAATTTTAAAACGTCACGTCGTCGTGATGAAACAACCTGCAAGAAAGATGGATATTTAAATCTTCACAATCTTCATAGCTGGAACAATGAAAATCTGCACCTGGTGAGAGAAGACAATCTCAATACCAATTTAAGGTTAACCTATGGACTGGCATAATAAATGGCAAAGTGATAGGGCCCTTTGAGTTACAAGGAAACATAGATGGCAATAGTTATTTAAACTTCTTACAAAATGAGTTGCCAGGATTATTAGAAGATGTGCCCTTAAGTGATTTGCAAACCATGTGGTTTCAAAACGATGGTTGCCCAGCTCACTATGCCCGTCCTGTGCGAGAGTACTTAGACCAAGAGTACCCAGGGCGTTGGATCGGGCGACTTGGTCCTATCTTGTGGCCACCCCGTTCACCCGATCTAAATCCCCTGGACTTTTTCTATTGGGGTTGTCTAAAGGACAGAGTCTGCACAAAACCGATTGCAACCTTGGACGAGCTTCGCCATAAAATAATTCAGACTGTGGATCTACGGACTACGCATATGTCTCATTCAAATTCTGGGAACTTGCTACAAAAACATTTTGGCTACTTAGTAAAAGTGATTACTATCAACACTAACAATTTTCGAAATATGGTTGTTATTTTGAAATAGTACACCTAAGTATATTTTTGTGGCTAGTTTGCCTTGAATGTTATACCATTTTAGAATTGTAGTTAGTTGCGCCAATTTTTAATACTATTTGCCACAGTAGTGTCCATACTTTTTTTTTTCACTATGATGAGTGAAAGTGAGCTGAAAGTCAAAATCTTACATAATTTATGAAAAAAACATAGTTTTGATTGATTTTTGTGTAAAAACTATAGATATTCTGGAATTTTTAATGGTTGTGATCGATAGTAGTGCTACTTACCTTGCCAATACAAAAAAAATCACAGAATTACTTGTAAAACTGTAGCAATAGCACTTAATAATATAATAAAGGATGTCCATTTTTAAAGATTTTGGTTTTTTTGTCGTAATGAAAAAAAAAATCAAGGTAGAATTTTTTTCTTTTCTGTTCTCGAGTAGTCATATGTAGGTCCACCTGCTGGTGCCAGCTTATCGTTGAATTTTGGGACACCCTGTATACATATAGTAAAATATGTATATATAGTACTTTCAGCAGAAGATCGACGTCTGAGTAATGGCAATGTGCTATTGCGCTTCGTTCGGTGAGCGAGAGAGCCGGCAGCTCAATTGGGTGGGTTTGGAGATTTTATTGGTAGGCAGCGGCCTAAGCTATATACCCTTGGTATAGCAAAGGTCCATAGGCGGCAGTGACACTTACCATCAGGTGTGCTGCATGCTCGTTTGCCACCATAAGCAATAAAAAAAATTAAAAAAAAATGTAGTAAAATATTGATTTTATCCGTAGCCGCTATGTTAGTTAACGGTCATATTGTACTTCTCTAACCTGAATGTGCTGCTATCCAGGTCGTGTTACAAAACGCTCAGCGAACTAGTTCAGGGACATCGCCGTAATTGAATTGTATACTTGCTGCTCTAATGTCAATCTACCAATGCTTCATAATTCTTTTATTTTCTAGTATCTATACTATACACGAATGTCTGATAGCCTAACCAAAAATAAAGGAAACCTTGTGTACGACATGCGAAACTTTCGCTTAAGTAGCAGCTATATAATGCATAACAAAATCGTTGATACAATTTAATTAACGTTGCCTTACAAGGTTATTTCGATTTTTAACTTTATATGATACGTGAAAATATATTTGCTGTTATACTACATGGCTGTATTCAATATAGTGATTCTGACAACGTTTTCGATATTCGGAATCATAATGCGATCTTTCTGTATTAAGTATGCATGATAGATAAGTAACGAATGGACCATTTCACAACTAGGCAGCAAGTCAAGCGGAATGCGGGCAGCCACCGGCCTTGCAGCTTGCCAACACTGACCACTCTCGCACACTTATACGCAGATCCAAATATATAAAGATGTATAGCGTCTCTGTACGTGTAATACAGAGGACGATGAACCCGCCATCACTTTTTAATATCCAGCGTAACAGTAGAGATGTGCCTACCTTTGACCTATACAGGGCATGAAGTTGATTATTTTCACAAAATTTTGTACGTACAATCAGAATAGCTCCTCCAGAAAAAATTGTATTAATAGTTATACCGACATCATTAATTTAGGCTCGTAAAAACGATATATTCAAAAAATCTTTGCACTTTTTTCACTTGACAAACTGACTTATTGAACTATTGGGATATATATAACTGCCGACAGTGATTGCCTTCACTCATATTGTAGATATAAATACTGTTGGTTTTTTCGACCATATTGATCGATAGATGGGGCAGTATGTTTGTTTGGGCTGGCCAAGGAGGATTCGGTACCAGTGGCTGACCCAATGGCGATGGGGAGAGAATGAGAGGGGATGCCTGCCCTTTCGTCGCCCGAATCGACTGGCCTGCTTAAAAAAAGTATGTTTGTTTAAAATTATCAGAATATTTCTAATTTAATGAATATTCTGCTTCAAAAAGAACTATCATATTACTTATTATAATTTTGATGCATATTTAGAAGAATTTATAATAGAAACAGAGTATGTAGTAGATGGTGCAACTGGAGGGACTATCTTAAATTCTCATTATATTATTGAAATGAATGAATATATTATAGTTACTTCTCAATTTATTTACCTATATAAAAACATTTAAGATTTGTTAAATAAGAATCATGTATAAGTATTATACTTAAAGCAAACAACTGCAAAATTAATATTGTTTGATATACATATGTATGAAGTTTTAAATACATATTTGCACACAATACAAGGAGTAAACATTTCAAGCAAGAACCATTGTTTAAGGAAACAATTGAGAAGAAAATATGGAGTGATGATACATAAAGCGTTCACAAAATGATATTAGGTACTAACTAATTTTGAGGTAATGTAAATGAAAACTTTATTGGAAACTAACTTCTGCCCACGGCTCGCCCACATAAAAGGTTACTTTCCTAAAGTTTTTCATCCCCATTTTTATTTTACCCCTTAAAGGTAATTTTTTACAACATCTTAATGTCATATTTATTTATATCTAATCAATAGCCTAAAAATAAGTTTCAAGCTTCTGGCTTTAAAAATGACGATACTTCCTTACAACTTTCCATCCCCCTTTACGACACCTTTTTGGCATTAAAAAGTAGCCTACGTCTTTTATCAGACTCTAGACTATCTGTGTACCAAATTTCATTTAGATCAGTTCAGTAGTTTTGGCGTGAAAGAGCGACAGACAGATAGGCAGAGTTACTTTCGAATTTATAATATTAGTAAGACTAAATTAAAACCGCCTTCAATTTTCTTCCTTTGCAATAAATATTTATTATGATCACATACATATGATGCTATATTACTATAATTTATATCTTATTATATATGTTATTAGGACATTATACTATTATCTGGATAATAATTAGGCTATTTTAATTATAATAATTTAAAATTATAATAAATCTTATCATTATCTTACAAAAGTATTGTTTTTGAATTTGAATAATGGTACATATTCTAGACAACTGCCAATACTAATACAGCACAAAATCAAAATTTATAAGTTGTAGCAGTAAAACAGTGCAACAAAAAATAGGTATAGGTTTTTCTTTAGTATAGCTTATAAATTAATAATAATAATAAAAACTCCTGCATATATACTTGGAAAATTCTTCCCTCATCATCATCATTCTCCTACTCTTATCCCAATCATTTGGGGTCGATACAATATGTACTCTTCTTTCATAGTACATATTTTAAAAGTTATTGGCAATAGTTTTATGACCAACCACCTGCCAGTCGTCAACCCATCAATTCTTTCCTATTTGGCAAAAATAAATTATAGTTCATTAAAATTAACATTTTTAAAGTGAATAAAATTTGTGGTAACTATGTAAAGTCAGAAAAGACAAAGTATGGCCAAGTACAAACAAGAATGTAAGAGTAACAATAGGTAATGATGTACTAGAGCAAGTGGATGAATTTGTATATCTTGGATGTGGATTTAGCCGAGATGGAAGGTACACCACTGATATAGAGCGAAGAGTGAATGCGGGAAATAGAGTGAACGGAGCGTTGGGGCAACTTCTCGGCAGCCACCACCTCAGCCAGAAGGCACGTGTAGCAATACATAACGCAGTGCTTGTCCCAACATTACTGTATGGAAGCGAGAGTTGGGTATGCAGAAAAGAGTATGATAGTAAAATTAATGCAGTCGAAATGCGATCTCTGCGGAAAATCTGTGGAGTTAGGCTGATCGACCGCATTCGTAACGACGACGTAAGAGAGCGAGTAGGTATGAAAGAGAGTATTGGTGTTAAGATGCGAAAGGGAATGCTCCGATGGTTCGGACATGTGGAAAGAATGCGGAACGAACGCCTGGTTAAGAAGATATACAATACGAAAGTGGAAGGATGTAGGAACCGAGGGAGACCGAGACTAACCTACCTAGACCAGATCGGTCATGTACTGAAGGAAGGTGGAGTCAAGAGTCTCCGAAACCGGCGAGCGTGTATGAAGAGAATTATGAATGTTGAGGAAGCGAGTGAAGTATGCAGAGATAGAGTTCTCTGGCACTCTGTTCTCTCTGCCTACCCTGCAAGGGATATGGCGTGATGATATGTATGTATGTATGGCCAAGTACTTAATAATATGGTTATCTATATCTATAAATGTTCTCTCTGCCTACTCTGCAAGGGATATGGCGTGATGATATGTATGTATGTATGTATATCTATAAAAGAGGATGTTTGTATATATTGCTAAACTCAGAAACTATTTGACCAATCATTATGAAACATATTATATATATGTATATGTATTTTTACATGGAGAAGGTTTATATGCTATCCCCATTTGTAATCGCCATCAGGTGGCACTGAGATATATTGATTTTTACAAACAAACCAACGGCTGGGTTCGCTAGTTATATATAAATAACAATACTGCAATATCTTTTATAAAATAATTTTATTACATTAAGACACCTGTCTGAGTCATATGCTAACAATATTCTCAATTACCCTATTGAAATTATTGGAGACTAATTGATAATATAAGTCGTTAGTTAATATGTAATTTATAAAGCAATAACAAACACAATTGTATTAACATGTCATACTAATGAGCAAATTAAACCAAATGTATTAAATAATTTTAATAATTACTAATGACAAAATTCTTAAATATGACTCAGCATGGCCCAATCAATAAAAACAATAGTCAAACTCAAATAACTAAAGAAAATTACCTATATCTTTTTTTTGCTTTTGCTGGCAAACAAGCAAGCAGTTACACCTGATGGTAAGGGTTACTGCTGCCCATGGATCTTTACAGCCGCTGCATAGCAATACAAACCCCAAACCCACCCAGTTGGCCTGCCCGCTCTCTCGCTCACCGAATGATTACTCAGACGTTGACCTTCTGTGAGAATGTGGTACTACCCTGGATGGACCCGCCCGCTGCTGTAGACAGAACTGTCAACAGTGTGGTCCTATCACTATTAAATTTATTTTTATTATTTTACAAAAGTCAATATCAAACAACCAATGAGAGTTCAGTGATTATTTATTTATAGTATAGCACAATTTGCAGTACTGCAATAAAATTTTGTATTTTGTTTGACCTATTTGTACTTGATAGGTTTTAATCCCATTTTGTGCACAATGTTTTTAGCACTCACCAGCATGGATTTAATTTGGAGTTCCATATGGCTTCTTTGCATGATTACTCAATTTAGATGTTTTTGTTGTTTCTAAAGGAATTAGTTCAATCCATTATATGACAATATGCATAGAAAATTTGGTAAAAACAAAATATCAGCGGTAGTCATCCAACTATCCATAATACAGAGACACAAAACAATATAAATGTCAAATCTCTATGCCTTCTACTGGACTAACATTCGAGGAAGACATGTGAAATGTGTGTTTGATAATTAAATGTATTAACATGTAATATTTAGAGTTTCACTGCTAAAGAAGTTCAGATAGAGAGAAGTTGATATGTGAAAGAGCAGCTGAGTTCAAAGCAAGCTTTTTTGACTGTATTCTAGCTATTGAAACACTATCTGAATGTAATGAGGTTTAAAATTAAAATGGCAAAAAGCAAACATTACTAACATAACTCTGAGTTATTACAATACTCATAGAAAATAAATAAGAGTTATTAATATAAAATTAAATTAGTGATTTTTCTAAATATTACAATTTTGCCTTTCCAAAATCACAAAAATAAAACTTTTGTGCAAGTTTTTTTTTGTTATAAATAATTTCTGTTACACCAACAGCAATTTGTACACCATCGTAGCTAATATAATTAATATTATCTTATATAGAATAAATTAGAGTACATTTTTGTGAAGAATATCAATAATTGGAGAAAAGAAATTGAACTTTATGAACTGAATGCTTGGACTAAAGTTTTGATAGTGAAGTTTCGGTTGCGAGGCCAGAGAAAAAAAAAATAGTTTAGATATTAATAGATATTTAAAACAAAATGTGAAAAAAAAAACACATTTTAATAATGTAATAGCTAATTAATTTAGTTGCAATGAAATGAAATGCATTAAGGAAATAATTTTAATTTTCTTTAAATTTAAATAAACCACTGTAATTATGGGAAGAAATAGTAAGACAAAAGATTATTGGCTCATATCGTCCTATTAAAAAAATTACCATGTACAAATGTCTTCAATAAATTTATTTATATCAGCAACAAGAAATAGTTTTTATTAGTAAAATGCGCAAACTTTTAATTATTCAAGTGTTGTTAACATTTTTAAATGTAAATAATTCCATAGAAGATAATTTTTAAAGTTGTATTTACATGTTAGTTATTTTATTTTAGAAATCCAAGAAACGTTTAACTTTCTAGTTAAATAAATAGAACTATTTTAAAGAAAATGTGCAGAATAAATCTATAAACTAATAGACTGCCTTCAATTTAAGCTTAAAACTTACTCGTAATAAGAGGAACATTTGGCTAAAATTTTCTTGACAACCGACATAGAATTTATTGCTATATAAGTCACTTACCCAAAGCTCAATACCCCAATTCATTTTCACGGCAATGGAATCCTCACTTACACAGAAAAACACATTGAAGCTTCACTAATGCACTACAGGTGTTAACAAATTAATTACTAAAATAATTCCACTATAAAGTTGTTTTTAATCACTACCACCATTTCAAAACACACTCCATAGAAATAAACATGGCTGACTGACATGACATTATTAAACTACGGCTACATTGCAAGCCAAACGACTGACAGACGGAAATAGAAAATATTTTTTATGTCTATGGATTGTACTGCCAAGTAATAAACATTTACCTTAAATAAAGGCAAAAAAAAATTGTTTAACAGAATTTAGTAGCCAATCACCGAATAAGCTATCCACATATATCAGGCATATTGTTTCGATGTACATACGTACACATACATACATACATATCATCACGCCATATCCCTTGCAGGGTAGGCAGAGAGAACAGAGTGCCAGAGAACTCTATCTTTGCATACTTCACTCGCTTCCTCAACATTTATAATTCTCTTCATACACGCTCGCCGGTTTCGGAGACTCCACCTTCCTTCAGTACATGACCGATCTGGTCTAGGTAGGTTAGTCTCGGTCTCCCTCGGTACCTACATCCTTCCGCTTTCGCATTGTATATCTTCTTAACCAGACGTTCGTTCGGCATTCTTTCCACATGTCCGAACCATGGGAGCATTCCCTTTCGCATCTTTACATCAATACTCTCTTTCATACCTACTCGCTCTCTTACGTCGTCGTTACGAATGCGGTCGGTCAGCCTAACTCCACAAATTTGCCGCAGAGATCGCATTTCGACCGCATTAATTTTACTTTCATAGTCTTTTCTGCATACCCACCTCTCGCTTCCATACAGTAATGTTGGGACAAGCACTGCGTTATGTATTGCTACACGTGCTTTCTGGCTGAGGTGGTGGCTGCCGAGAAGTTGCCCCAACGCTCCGTTCACTCTATTTCCCGCATTCACTCTTCGCTCTATATCAGTGGTGTACCTTCCATCTCGGCTAAATCCACATCCAAGATATACAAATTCATCCACTTGCTCTAGTACATCATTACCTTGTGTTACACTTACATCTGTTCTGGATTCATCTCTTTCAAAGACCATTATTTTGGTTTTGCTCACATTCACGCGTAGACCCCTTTTCTTACAATCTTCTGTCATTGTGTCGACTAGGGTCTGCAAGTCAGTCGCTGACTGTGCCAGCAGGACTGCATCATCTGCATAAAGCAGAGCAGTGACCACTGAGTCGCCCATCTGGACTCCCACATTCATATCGTTCAACCTTTGGAGACATTTATCCAGATATATGATAAACAGCCTGGCTGACAGAACGCACCCCTGCTTAACGCCGATATTGACGTCAAACCAAGGCGACATTCCATCATCCAGCCGCACACAGGCTCTACAGCCAATGTAACTGGACTGCACAGCCTGTAGCAGTTTACCGTTAATACCATACTCCGGTAAAATGTCCCAAAGTTCCTTTCGTACAACCGTGTCAAATGCTCTCTCCAGATCCACAAAACTGCAGAAAACCCTCTGACC
Organism: Lymantria monacha; assembly: GCA_905163515.2. Taxonomy (NCBI): domain Eukaryota; kingdom Metazoa; phylum Arthropoda; class Insecta; order Lepidoptera; family Erebidae; genus Lymantria; species Lymantria monacha. The sequence continues at coordinate 26,310,262 of LR991082.1, forward strand.
TAGAGCCAGATGCTTCTCCACAATGTTGCGCAGAGAGAACACTTGATCCATGCATCCCCTTCCACTCCTGAAACCTCTTAGTGTCAAATCAAATCAAATCAAATCAAATCAAATCATTTATTATGCATAAGCCCTAAAAGGGCACTTACTTATTGTCAATATTACATTTTTTTTTTTTAAATTAATCTACCACCGGATCGGAAAGCCGCCACAAACTGAGAAGATCCGGCAAGAAACTCAGTGGGCTCGTCATTTTTTTTTTAAATTATATGTTTTCTAATATTATTGGATACATGTTTATGTTGAATCCCCATTAGCTCCAGTGAGATGCCCTTCGAGTAAAGATTTATTTTTTAAAAGTTAAATACACCATTAACAAAAAACACAAAAAAGAACAGAAATGGTTGGACCAGATTCCACAAGCGGCACTCGATCACGAGTTAACTACTAAAGCAGCCATCACGCCCCTCAACCACATTCGAGGGAAGGGAGAGACCCGCTCACGTAGCTACCGCAGGCAGAGACCTTTTTAGTAAGCATGACCACACCAAGATCTATAAATTACAATCAAATTGCTCAATTAAATCAATAAATAACTCGTTAGGCAAAACACGCTACACTGTACAATTTGTGACAATGATAAATATACAGAGTTCAGACAACAGTGAGGATCAGCACTAAAACAACGTAAAAGTTAAAATTATATAAAGTAATTGCTGAGAGAGGAGCAACTCATAACCATTCCGTATTATCATTTAGATAATCCGAAATGTTGTAATATCCTTTTTTACAAAGTCTAGTTTTGATAGCCTTTTTAAACTTATTTATGGGCATATCTCGGATATCTTTAGGTAGTTTATTGTAAAAGCGTATACATTGCCCCATGAAAGACCTACTAATTTTTTGTAGGCGAGTATGATGTATAACTAGATTATCCTTATTCCTAGTATTCACGTGATGAATGTCACTATATTTATCAAATTTATCAATATTTTTTTTTACATATAATATGTTTTCAAATATAAATTGTGATACAACAGTTAGAATGTTTATTTCCCTAAATTTTTCACGCAGTGATGCTCTTGGGCCTAAATTATAAATCGCGCGGTCAGCCCGTTTTTGGAGAACAAAGATATTATTCAAATCTGCAGAGCATCCCCAAAGTAGTATGCCATAAGACATAAGACTGTGGAAGTAAGCGAAATAAACAATTCTAGCCGTTTCAATATCGGTTAACATTCGAATTTTTTTTACCGCATAAGCCGCTGAGCTTAGCCTACTTGATAATTTCTCAATATGAGGGCCCCAATGGAGTTTAGCATCAATAGTAATACCTAAGAATGTAGTGGACTCCACAATTTCTAGGGCCACACCATTCATTTGAACATTGGTTTCCACTAGTCTCACATTAGGTGTGGTAAATTTAATACATTTGGTTTTCTTTTCATTAAGAACCAAGTTATTTGTACTGAACCAATGAACAACATTTGACAGAGCATTGTTCACATCGTCATAATTAAGCATTTGTCTTTTAATTTTGAACAATAAAGAGGTATCATCTGCGAACAACACTATGTTTTGGTTATCCCCTATATAATAAGGTAAGTCATTAATATATACAAGGAACAGAAATGGCCCCAGAATAGATCCTTGTGGAACGCCCATTCTTGCAACAGAACCAGGTGATCGTACACCATTAACATCGACCTTCTGAATTCTGTTGCCTAAATACGATGTTAAAAGTTCGAGAGCCTTATTTCCGATCCCATAATGGTATAATTTCTTGATGAGAGTTTCGTGGTGTACGCAATCAAACGCTTTGGATAAATCGCAAAATATACCCAAAGCATCATGCGATTCCTCCCAAGCTCCAAAGATATTTTTTAATAATTCCACACCCGCATCAGTAGTAGAGCAATTCTTAGTGAATCCAAATTGATTTTTGTGAAAGATATTATGTCTATTAAAATGATTTAACATTTGACTAAGCATCAGTTTTTCAAAAACTTTACTAAGTGTAGGCAGTATGGAAATCGGTCGATAATTATTAAGATCTGACATACTACCCGCTTTAAACAAAGGAATCACTCTACTAATTTTCATGAGATCAGGAAATACGCCCCGAGCAACACAACCATTAAATACAGATGCCAGATGGGGGGCAATAATATCAATTATAGAACTAACTGCCTTTACAGACAAGCCCCACAGATCTGCCGTCTTCTTACCATTAAGATTTTTAAAAGAGTTTATGATATCATTCTTACTGACATCTAAAAATTTAAAGGATGTGTCGCATTTTAAAATACACTGTTTCATGAGTGATTCAGCTAGAATAGGAGACGACATCAACGATTTAGTTGTTAATAAAGGTATATTACTAAAATAATTTTCAAATTCGCTTGCTACTTCACTGTTTCCACATATATTTTAATCACCTATTATTAAATTGAAGTCCTTCTTCCGTACAGCATTCCTACCAGTTTCACTGTTTATCACATTCCAAGTCATTTTTATTATGTCACTGGATTGTTTAATTTTATTTTTCAGATAAATTGCTTTAGCAGAGGAACAGGCACGTTTGAATATTTTGGAATATTTTTTTACATATTCCAAAAACACTGGATTATGGTTATAAGATGTCTCACACAGTAAACCATCGGACACCATCCTCATTCTCCTTTCAATAATTTTACCATACACTTTTGCTGCCAAACTGGTCAAGCTTATGTCTCTGTAATTTGCGCAGTCATAACGTGAACCCTTATTTTTAAACAAAGGCACGATGACTGCGCTATTCCAGTCCCCGGGAACCATTCCCGAGCTCCAACATAAATTGAGGAGCAACAGGAACGCCTCCCAGACACAGGAGCCATCAAGCTTGATCATCTCGTCAGGCACCATATCAATGCTCGCTGCCTTACCATTTTTCAAACTTCTTATCGCCCATTCAACTTCATCCATACTGATGCCATCGGAGGACGCCGTTGTCGAATGTTGATCTACTAAACCACATGCGACACCGGCGCCAATCGTAGCATCCGCATACATATCGCCAAAATATTCACTCCATCGGCTTAACACGTTTTGTGTTTGTGTAAGAATGTCTCCACCTTTAGACCTTATTTTATTCATTCTGAAGGCTGACCAACCACCCCGAGACTTCTTCACCTCCCTCCAAAAGAATTTGGTGTTAACCTCGAAGTTTTTAGTCAGCCTATCTTCTGCACTCATACTTGCTCTATCACGTTTCTCTTTCACTAAGACCTTGGTGTCATTCGTACATTGCCGATATATTTCTTTCTTCTGTTCAGTCATACTGTCATTCAGATTCAAAGAAGAGACATAGTCCAGCCACGCTTTCTTCTTTTGCTCTACGGAAGCTGCCACTTCCGCATCCCACCATGCATCACCATTTGTTTTTCTATGCTTCTTTGAACTTCCACATACTTCTTTCGCTGTCTCTACCATACTCTCTTTCAATGCTCTCCAGCATTCTTCAATGTCTGATTGCGGCTGGCTTGCCATCGTCAGCTGTTCTCGGACACTCTCTGCATACTTTTCTCTTACACACTCTTCTAGCAACCTTTCAACCTTTATTCTTTCAAGCCCTCCGAAGTGGACACGCTCTCGCCAGTGCCTCCACTTTCTGAACAGACCACTAAATCTCGCAATAACGAAATAGTGGTCCGTATCGACTGTGGGGTCCCTGTAGACTCTTGCGTCCAATATTTTGCTTCGGAGGCGACTGTCTACCAAAATTAAATCTATTATATTTTTCTGTTTATTACTTCTCCATGTATACATATGGATGTCCTTATGTTGGAAAAAGTTATGTTGGAAAATGTTGTTTCGATGTGATACATAAATAAAACTCAAAATTGGAAGCTGTTTATTTTACTATCTGAGAGCACCATTAATTGACCAACTGAAGCACATTGTGGTTTTTTTTTAAAGCTAACAGAGAAACAAAGATGATTTATGTATATGGTTACGTATGTTTTTAAATATGTCCTTTGTTTTTGAGGCTAGACTGTTACTTCATTAAAGGTACATTATAATATTATAAAAATGAACTACAATTGTAAAGCATAAAAAGTTCTAAATAAGAGAAAATATAGTAAAAGGAATATGTAAAATTCAAAATAGATAAAGAATGATGTTTGTTAACATAGCTCTGAATAGTCTTTCATCTAATAATTTTGTAGACAGAGAGGTGTCTGATAACTGTAGATTTATAATTTCCCCAATACAACGATTATTTTTTCAAAGCAAGGTAGTCTCCTTTAAAAAAAAAGCCCATCAAATTTATTCGTCGTTGTTTACAAGTAACTTTAATCAATGAAGCGACTTTCTTTAATTAATGGTTTTATAATAAAAACAAGTACGTTTCGTAAAATAAATTTGAAATAAACGAAAATGAAATAGTCTCTATCCAGAGGATAAATAATTACTCATTACATTGTAAAAACAGCGAAAAGTCCTTAATTTTAAGTAACTTTGCCTAAATATAACCATATCAATGAAAAATTGCGTATCGATCGTGTACCTGTTATCATGTATTATCACGTTTACAGGTTAAAAACAGCAGTGTTATGTATCATTTTCCTTGAATGTGAATATATTAAAACTTACGCCATTACATGGAAGTACTATTTAAAAAGATAAAATTCTCATCTATCTACATTATTTTTACTTATTTGTGTGGTCTTCATTTGCGAGCGAAGCAAACCGCAATATTTATGTCCTTACTTCTTTGTTTATGTGCATATATGTGAAAGTTGTGTAAATTACATAGCTTATTTATTAATATTCCTTATCTACGAATAGTTTTAAGAAACAAAAATCTTGATGTGCTTTTGAGAATGATCTCCACTTCGAACTTGTAGCAAAGAACCATCAGAGCCACGACGTACAAGTGCTGTACGCCTAATTTCCTGAAAATGTATGTTCCAAACAAACTAATTATTAAGCTTTGGGAGAGAGTACAAATTCTGAATATAATAATAAATAAGCGAAAGAAGGAACGAATATTGTATTTTCTTTTTATAGACAACGTTAAAGACTATGAAGATGTTGAGAGGCGAATGCACCCTAATTCAAGAAATTTAAGAAGATTTCATTATTCCTAACCGTATTAGGATTGGCTCTCGAGCCTATTCAGTTTTGACAAACGATTTTTCCTTGACACGTCGGGGCCTGGGTTGACCGCTACAATCGAAGGATAATAATTTGCGATTGTATTAGAGTAGATATCAAGAAATTTATGTGCAATAAACCTCCACATGACGGGTATGACATGTTAATGATGGCTGGGATTGATGATTAACTCTTGAGATGAGACATAAATTTCAAGCATTTTTGAAAATCCTTTCTTTTTTAGAAATCTTCGTTGAGAAATTATCTTTTTCTCGCAAGCTATATTTTAGAGAATTCAAACCTGAGAAGTCTGTACAAATCTAATATTTGTCCAATAAGCTATCGCTGCTTTTTTTTTCTGTCAAATGTGAGTAAAAGACCATAATTATATTAGTAGGGTATTAATGAAAGAATCATGATCACTTCAACTTTTAGATCTACCATTGGTAGGTATTGGTATAAGCGATGGTTATTAATTTCTATCAGAGAGCTTATTAATTCTAGATAAGTTACCACCAATTTCAATAATAAAATATCAAAAAGCTCTATAACGATAATAGATAATAAAATAAGTTTTACTTTAACAGGTTCAAACGCATCATGATGACTTGATCGCCTCGATGTAGGTGGTCCTGTAATGGACGATGTCCTAGACGATGGTAATGGACTCTGAAATGTAAATACAATATTGACATGGATAACATTTAGAAAAGAAAATGATCGATTATTTTTTCTTTTTTTTGTGCCTGTCTTTTAGCTGTTAGCCGCAGATGGCTGTCACAGCTTAACCTGGACTATGGGTGAGCGCTGAGGGCTCTCAACCCGGTAACCTATTCAATTCAATTTTTTATAAGTTTGTCTCTATTGACGACCGATAATTCTGCCAAAAAATAATCGATCATGAAATGCGATCACGATAATGAATTCACATAAAATTCGTCATACCTTAAGAGCAGGAATAAAACCAAAATCAGAAGGAAGAGGCTTCATCTGGACGCTATACATTCCTTCTTCAGATGCAACAGATACTATCGAAGGTCTGGCAGATAACTGTTGCGCAAGTAATATGGTATCGGTATCTTAAAAATAAGATAATAAAATAAGTTAAAGCATTTATTTTTAAGTTTTGAACTTTAAATAGCTGTTAGTTATTACTTTAAATAGCTGTGGGTTATTAATTTTCTTACCAATATTCATGCCTTTTGCTACCCGTCGTGCTTGTACAAGTCTACCTGCACTTCTTCTAAATCTTATGCCCTTTTCTGCCTCTCTTCTTAATCTTTGAGCCGCGGCTGCAGATTCAGCTATAGACACAGCCATTGACCCCATTCCAGATCTTTTCAAGTTAAGATCGACAATATAACTTAAACAGATAGCATTAGATAATGTATTGTCACTTGGCTGAAACAATTTATACAAAATCATTAATGCTTAAAACAAACGAGCTTAAGGGCATATCAGCACAGAAATTTTATAAACAACATTTTCTTTGTGTTTTTTTACAGATATGTCCTGCACATTTAATGTAATTTCATCTTATTGTAGACGAAGAGATTAAAAAAAAATGGATGAACTGACTGGCACCGGTAAAATCCGGTGAGCATCTCCCCTTCCAAGTTCCAGGGCAGTGTTCCAGGGAAAAGGCACGCGGTAACCGTCGCCACCATGCGGTACTTACGTATGACTCTGACGGCTATGGCCCTCCGTGCTCACCCCAAGGATGGCGATCAAGGGCCCCAAGGATGACCCTGTGATAGACGACCGGGGACTCCACCTACAGAGTTGCGCCGTATAGAGTCATGGACCGAATCACCCCCGTGTACAACCGTCAGCACCAAGCACTGGGGCCGCCCACATTCAGTACAAGCCAGAAAAGGGTGGACTCTGCACCGATAAGCCACGGAGCAAGTTGGCAAAAATACTCCCGGAACCACCATCATCCGTCGAGCACCAGAGCCAGATATTTCACCTAGGTCCGGATGCTGATGCGAACCAAATTATCGGTGATCGAGGTGCTGGTGGATGCACTGCCGTGCGTATAAAATAATAGAGCCTCCTTCGTATTGAGGGCCAACATGATTCCAGGTTGGCTGCGTTTAAGTACTTAAGAAACACAATAATTTTCTTTTTATACTTACTGAACCAATGTTATTAACACTCAAATCCAGTGATCGAAGAGGAGTTTTTATCAAACCAATTGCTCGTGCCAGCAAATCACCACATGTTGGAGGATTTTCTGCACTAGTAGCAGACCATACCCCAGCTAGGGGTTTTAACAAAGGTCCAGGTGTTATACCACATCCTGATACATTTAAACTGAAATTAAGCAAAATATATTATTATGTATATATCACTAGAATAATGTTATAAAAATGGTAATGCTTATATAAAATTACCTAGTTAGATTACATCCTCTCGCTAAAGCAACAGCTATATGTGCAATTCCTTCAGACCCAAGTTTTGTATTCAGTCGTAAGTCTAAAGTTCGAATTCCACACCTAGAGTGGTTAAGAGCATGTGATATGTTTTCGATTCCCAAGGGTCCTAAACGGTCAATGATTAAAACAGTTGTAGTAAAATGTATCATAAAGCATGTTCTGTGTAGTTAATGTCCTATCCAACAAGTATAATTCCTTAATTTATGTGCAATCTTATATTAAAAAGTTATATAGCTGTGTGTTGTAATATTAGCAATAAAATGAAACTAAAAAATAAAATGTAATACCAAACATGTTATCTGCTAGAATGAGGTTGCGTAAGACTTCGCGTTTCATAATGAATTTTCCAATAGAAAATGCGCCTTCATCACCAATTTTACAATGACTGAAATCTAATACTTCTAAAGAAAAGTTTTCAGATAGACCACGAAGAACATATTTGACTCTCTGGCAGTTCATGTCAGTTCTAGTAATCCTAAAAAGAATCGTTATTGTAAATTTATTTAAGGAAATGTCCTTTTTAAACTTTTTATTACCTGAGAATTTTTAATTTTTCACATTTTTCTAAGCCTCGCGCTAAATTTTTTGCATCATTATTAGTAAATTGAAATTGATCTCTGCGATATTGAATTCCAATAGACCGTAGTTGATAGGTAAGATGTAACTCAACTAAGTTTACTAAGCTTCCTAACGCTGCATGTAGAGATATATGATCTAAAAATATAATTAAAGATAATATGTATAAATATGATGATTATCAGATTTCTCATGAAGTTGAGATTATTACCTCTAGAAATTACTTCGTTAATTTTTGTTTGAGATTTTTCATGCCTCTGTTGACTTGTAACTAAATGTGCCATTTCTGGAGAAGTCATCCGTTGAATAGGTATATCGCAAGGAATCAAGCTACGAATTGATAAACTTTGAATGTACGGACTGCAAAGCTTGACTAAGGTTGTTATCTACAGAAGCAATAATTACATTAAAAATAAAGAATATGCGTGATGATATGTATGTATGTATGTATAAAGAATAAAATGCATTTGTGTATCATATTTTGTTACAGATCCTAATTTTCACCTTTTCTGGGTCGTACAATCGTGGATTCATATTTTCTAATATATCAGCAAAATGTCGTTCCATGAATATATTTATCCATTTTTTATCATCTAATATAGGTGGAGAATCAGTAAAATTTGCATGATAGCATCTTTGCCAAAATATATCACTTGTGATGTTGTCGACCAATATCTGTAGTGGCACATTTGTATCTAATATTTGTAAGAAAAATTCTCGGTCTTTGGCTATTAAATCTTCAAGTTTAGGATAACCTGTAAAGTAAAGATTCACTATGATAATTTTCACAATTAACATTCTTGTACTATCTAGTTACATATCTCATTTTTAGAGGTATTTTGCGGGACAAGGATTTATTCCTTCGTGTATCTGTAGGATATTTACCGGTAGTCCACCAAAATGGCGACAGAGAGGGAAGTGTATGGTGGATTATAGGTTGAACAAAAACTTTTCCGCTGCGGGTTATTTTCCCGAGGTATAACTGGATCATAGGTCTATCCTCAAAGAAAAGTTGGAACTGGCACTCCTACACCATACAAGGTGGAGAGCGGGAGTGGCTTTACCTATAGTGCCGAGGGTGCGGTGCACCCGGGCGCCGCGTGTTAGGGGGGCCCCGGGAGCCACTTGGGATACATAGAGCCTCCACTGTAACGGTTCGCACGGAGCGGGCGCACCGTACGCAGCGAGTGCCTAACCATTTATAAACGTAGTGAGTGCGTTATTTGACAGGTTTAGGTAGGTTGCTTTGTCGCCATGCCCACTGTAACTTCATAATCCGATCGCGTTTACCTGGTTCTGTGTCCAAACAACAACACTAAGCATGACAATGCATTCCAGTGAGGTTCGGAGTTTAGTCGAACGTGTTGAGTGTCAACCTAGTTCATTTTGTTCATGCATTTTGATATTAGAGGACGCCAGTTTATTCATTGCACCCGGACGCTACATGTGCTAGAGCCGCCCCTGGTGGAGAGCATTGTGAAAAGCGTAGTAATGGGGCAATTAAGTCAATGTGTTTAAGTAGTGGACTACGCGATGGATCTAAAAGGTATAACTGACCGCCATGTAGATTTTTCTTCATAATATAAAAACATAAAAATCTTAATGTTTTTTTTCTTGAAAGAGTATAATGCATTAATTTGCATTACAAAGCTATACAGGTTGCCGATTTAATTAGTAGAATCCTTGAAGGAGGTGTATCAGACCATGATACACTATCCAAATCAGTAAAAAAAAATAGTACCTAATTTTTGATTCAATTGCCCTAATGATAAGCGGTCAATACACTTTGTAATATAGAAGTTCGATGTAGGCATATACTCATGCGTGTGACATTGAACTATAGTAGTAGGCAAAGAGTCCCGCTCGCGCTACGCTTACCGCCGCGCAGCTGGGTCGAAATGTACCTACAGGTCAATGTACGCTCGCAAACCTATTGTTTTGATAAGAAACAAATCACTTTATCTCGGGATTGGGCAAAGCTAGGAGTCTGCAACTAACTTTATTGTTTTTTATAACGTCATTCCTACGCCCAGTTTAAGTTATTCTAGTAATAAAATCGGCACCCTGTATAGTCTATTTTTGGAGGCTGTGGTCTGGACACACTCCGCCCATTTCATCCGGGGTGATGCAAGCGCGGCACGCGGCTCCATAACCCACCGTGTTCCCTCCCCATCGCACCTGGGCCTGTTGCTGGTCCCGATACCTTGACTACCGTGGCTGGCCTGGCGAGTTACTCTTTCGGCTGTCGTCTTCTTCGATGCCCCGGCAACAAACAACGATATTACCGAAGCGTCGCTATCACGCGGTTGGTCTCTCTACGGGTGGTGGACTTTTTTGCGGTGGGCTATGGTCTGTTCACACCCGGGGCTACAGAAGAAGCAGCACACGACCACATAGAACCACGCCGCAATGCACCTCTCTTCGTGAGTGGGCCACTAGAATTGTGGACTAATCCTCGGTCCATCCACCCGCGACTTCAGCTAGGGTGGCATCAGGCGCAGGTGCTCACGCCTGCATCGCGCCATGCGCCGGCGGTGGAGTATCCCACAAATTGTGCACGCGTTGGAGGAAGAGGACCCCGTGCTATAGACCCAACCACTCTATCAGCATCGGATGGAAGGTCTTCACGGTCCGAACATCGAACCGAAGTCTCTCCATCCGGACTGTCCAACGAGCAATGACATTCCAGCGTGCATCGCCCCGTCAAGCGCCAACTCGCGTGGCGAGATATCACCGCCCCCTGCCAGCATCGCCGACACCCTCGGCGCTTGCTGATGGTTTCGGTAATTTTACATTAATTTTAGTAGATAATTTTTATAAAAATCTAGCAGCACTAGTAAGAAATACATAATGACGTAGTACAGGCTCGAGTTAGTAAAATGATAGCCTTTTATCTTGCTACCATGTATAATAAGATAGTGGTATTTAAACTGTATGCTAAAATTAAAATACTTCGGTAACACGAACAATAAAAATCATTTTGTTTACTCAAACCTGCTGAGCCACAGAGTGCTACGTGCTAACTTTTGAGAGTATCATTGATAGTTCTTTTTTTGGCAGGCCATGATTTTGACACAGCCTGCGCATTCCATCCAGGGCGATGTAAGGGTGACGTGCGGTCCCATACACCAGCGATGGGAGAGAACAGAGAAACTGTGGTCATATTAACGACTTCGGTATTTTACACGAAGTATCGTGCAATTGACAGAAGATTGTAAGAAAAGGGGTTTACGCGTGAATGTGAGCAAAACCAAAATAATGGTCTTTGAAAGAGATGAAGCCAGAACAGATGTAAGAGTAACAATATGTAATGATGTACTAGAGCAAGTGGATGAATTTGTATATCTTGGATGTGGATTTAGCCGAGATGGACGGTACACCACTGATATAGAGCGAAGAGTGAATGCGGGAAATAGAGTGAACGGAGCGTTGGGGCAACTTCTCGGCAGCCACCACCTCAGCCAGAAGGCACGTGTAGCAATACATAACGCAGTGCTTGTCCCAACATTACTGTATGGAAGCGAGAGTTGGGTATGCAGAAAAGAGTATGAAAGTAAAATTAATGCGGTCGAAATGCGATCGCTTCGGAAAATCTGTGGAGTTAGGCTGACCGACCGCATTCGTAACGACGACGTAAGAGAGCGAGTAGGTATGAAAGAGAGTATTGGTGTAAAGATGCGAAAGGGAATGCTCCGATGGTTCGGACATGTGGAAAGAATGCCGAACGAACGTCTGGTTAAGAAGATATACAATGCGAAAGTGGAAGGATGTAGGTACCGAGGGAGACCGAGACTAACCTACCTAGACCAGATCGGTCTGGTACTGAAGGAAGGTGGAGTCAAGAGTCTCCGAAACCGGTGAGCGTGTATGAAGAGAATCATGAATGTTGAGGAAGCGAGTGAAGTATGCAGAGATAGAGTTCTCTGGCACTCTATTCTCTCTGCCTACCCTGCAAGGGATATGGCGTGATGATATGTATGTATGTTTGTGTATCGTGCAATAATTAAAGTTAAATTCAATCATTTTCATGCGATTAACTATGGATGACAAGGTGCTTTACTTTTATAGCTATATTATGCTAATAATTACATAATGATTTTTTCGGATCCCTTCATGGGTTCAGCTTCATAATGGTGTAAAAATTCTAACACCATTTCATCGCTCCACTCCATATTTATTAATTAACTGCAGATCCTCGAACGCGTCTAAACACATCGAAAATTTCTGCTGAAATGAACAACGCTAGTGCGACCACAGAGCGCGATATATTAGCGCGCTAAAACCCTTTGTCTTATCGCCAACCAAGCTATAACACACACGAAGCCCAAATGCTCGCGACGATTACCGATGACGACAGGTCACATCTGCGTGTATCGTCTCATTGCATCTAACATAAGAAGAAAAGTTACTTTTAAAATTAATACATAGGTACAAACCTGTCCAATTGTTGACCAATTTCTCTATGCAAAGAGAAACAAGTGATTTTGGAATATTTTTGTCCCAGTCAAATAATTCAGCCTTCACCTTTCGTTTACTTTCTAAAGTTTTATCCGGTTGGTAGGTTAAGTAAGTATTATATTTTACACTTGTAGAGAACTTCATATTTCTTAGTAAATTATTTACTAATAAATTTATTATTAAGTTTTTCTTGTAATTTTACTTATTTAACAATCGGATAATATTACTTTTAGGTATTGACCAAAGCTAATGTGTTTCTCTTAGCAACTTGTTCTCTTGACAACCATTGCTACTATAATCATATTAATGGTAATAAATATATAAGTACCATTTTATGATTTTGCGTACGTGGTTAATTTTTTGAATATTTAACAATCAAAAAGAATACACATACATACATATCATCACGCCATATCCCTTGCAGGGTAGGCAGAGAGAACAGAGTGCCAGAGAACTCTATCTCTGCATACTTCACTCGCTTCCTCAGCATTCATAATTCTCTTCATACACACTCACCGGTTTCGGAGACTCTTGACTCCACCTTCCTTCAGTATATGACCGATCTGGTCTAGGTAGGTTAGTCTCGGTCTCCCTCGGTACCTACATCCTTCCACTTTCGCATTGTATATCTTCTTAACCAGACGTTCGTTCGGCATTCTTTCCACATGTCCGAACCATCGGAGCATTCCCATTCGCATCTTTACACCAATACTCTCTTTCATACCTACACGCTCTCTCAAAAAGAATAAATTCAGATATAATATCACCAAATATCACCAATGACACCGATGTCACCAAATTTTAGAAGATAATGTTTTCTTTAATTACGATTTTGAAGGTAATACTTATTGTATTAAGTCTTATACGCTTCTTTTTTTTTCAAACTGTACCATTAAATTTTGAATCAATTTATCGTCTGTGAATTCCATAGCACCGGATATGAATCAAAATTTTGAGATAGCTCTTATTACTGTAACCAATTAACCATAGAGAAATATCAAAACTTCATTAGTACACTATGTACATATATTTTGAATTTTGATAAGAATATAAAAATGTTTATTACTACGCAATTATTGATTTAAGATTCCTACGCATATGTACTTCATCCGATTAATTTCATTATAGTTGTGCCAATATTCAACGTGTTAATCCAATGAAATTTGTTTTTGTTTTTTTTAATGACGCCATCCTATACTAAATAATCCTTGTATTCCGAGGGATTTTACAAACACGTAGTTAACGCTGACAATTTATAGCCAGACTCAGAATAACACTTTTTAGATCGCACAAAGTATTGGCCTGCATGGGAATTGAACCTACTGGACTGGTACGGAAGGTTAGTATCTTAACCACTACGCCACTTGTGCAATCATGTAACATAAACAAATATCTTTTGATGTTTTGTTTCACTGATAGCTTATTTGATTACGCCAATGATAACCATTATGATACTATTATGAGTGTGAATGAAGCGATGGAAGTATGCCAGGATCGTGAATTGTGGCAATCCGTAGTCTCTGCCTACCCCTCTGGGAATCAGGCGTGAGGCTATGTATGTATGTATGTAATGATAACCAATAAGTAAGTATCCTATGCTTGGTATTCTATAATAATAAGCTGAGTTAATTATTGTCTGACACTGACGCAGACCAACTGGTTGGCGCTTTTATTTCATATTATAATAGATATTTTATTGTCTGTGGCCATTATGTTCAAATAGCTTCAACCATCATTTTGACATGGAACTTGTCAATCTACAAACGTCACCGTTGTTCGACTTTTCCAAATCGGATGTCAAGACATCTAATGAATTCTAATTTATTAATGTAAATAGCCTAAGCTTAGATTAGATTGATATAAATAAATCTAAGCATTTAAGTTCTTCTATATTTTCATATTAGGTGTTTCACATTATAGAAGATGGATAAACACAATAGTTCCGAGTTATTAGATTCAGAATTCTCAATCCAAAGAAATGCCAGTTCAGATTCCTTAGACTCCGATTCGAAATCGAGTTCATTGAATTCTAAACACGGACAAGACCCCGTAAGTTTCCTATAAGGATTAATTTATTCTTATTCAATTTTATTGAAGGTCCTCCTTGCTTCCTGTTTAGTTTTAACTTGCGATTACTCATTGCTGCTGTGATCTTAATAGAATCACAGTTCTTAGTACTTTATTTGTACCAGAATAATAGTGCAATGAGCAGAAGCAGGACTGTCCATATTTGCTTATTTGTCAACTGTATCCACAGTAAGAGGGAGCACCAAGAACTCTTAAAGGCAATTACTTAACAGCAGTATTATAACATTAATGTTAAAAGTCTATACAATTATCGTTATAATATTAGATATTCAGAAACACTGAGGTTTTGTGAGGTTTTTCATAAGATTTTTGTGCTCTTATGTTTCAGGCTCATGTGTTGGGAGATATCCATTTATTAGATGGTGAGAAAGTAATGAGTGTTGCTAGAGATGTAACATATTTATGCCCATATAGTGGCCCTTCTAGAGGAGTGCTCAAAGTTACCAATTATCAACTACACTTTAGACCAAATGAAGCTGCTTCCCTGCAGAGTACATTGAGTGTACCATTGGGTGTTGTAAGTAATTAAATAATTGTATAATCTATTACAGTTGCTTTGTTTTTATCTCCAAAATGCCTGCTGATTTTATTCAACATCAGACACAGTTGATGTATTACTTTAAATTCAATAAAAAATACAACTAATCACGGGATCAGTTTTATTAATATTTTGAAAAAAGAATGAAAGAAGAAACAAACTTAAGTTATCCATCCAATATTCAGAATTACTTTTGATAAATCAAGAGAAATGCAAATACATATTTTTGTCATCAGTAAGTTTGGAGATGATCTCAGTTTAATGACTAGCTCTGCTTTCATTAGAACAACCTCTTTAGTAGAATGGCTCTTTCCAACCAAGCCATATACTTGAACGGCAAAATAGTTGTATATACTGCTTATTATTAAATTTACTATATATTATGATACTAATTAAATGATCTTACCACATTTTAATTTTGTCAATTATAATTACGTGTGCGGATATAAACAAAAGGAAAGTATTAATGAATTATATTTTTCAGGTTTCACGAATTGAAAAAGTTGGTGGTGCATCCTCCAAAGGGGAGAATTCTTATGGCATTGAAATATTTTGTAAGGTAAAGAATAACATTTTCTCCATATTTTATTTGTATTTTATGCCATACATGGTTAAATTGAATGATTACAATTTAAAAGTTAAACAATTCTATGAATAACTATGCTTAAAATGCAGAGTTTAGCTGTTGGGCAAATCATATATTGATATTCAGGCAAAACTGATCATACTTGATAATAAATTAATAGAATTGGTAATAATAAACTACTTGGGTTATAAATGTCAAAGGGTGCAGTGATTACAATAGAAGTCACATATTGTTAACTATTGTGTCTCATAACAGCAGTAATTTGTCCTGATTTATATTTACAGTGGAGACTTGATTATCTGGCCCTCGGTTATAAGGATTTGATTTGATTATCGAGACTATCAATCGCGATCTTGCATATGCAAGTCAAATTAATGCAAGGGAATATCTTGGGACTGATATTACCTGACGTGCTTAGTGTAATCTTTAGGCTCCAGGTGATTTGTTATTGTTAGCTACTGCATAATGTTATGCAGTATGTACAAAAACAGCTTTGCTTTGTACATTCTATTATCCAGGTATTCGATTATCTGAATGTCTAACGACAACAATTAGTCCGGTTAATCGAGTTTCCACTGTACTTTGTGCTTGTAGTTTCATTTTATACCAGAAATTTGTTTTAGATACAAAAATACTTAATTGTTTATTATTCTTTTAGGACATGAGAAATTTGAGGTTTGCCCACAAACAAGAAAATCATTCCAGGCGTGGCATATTTGAGAAATTACAGCAGTTAGCATTCCCATTGTCGCATAGACTGCCATTATTTGCATTCAGTTATTCAGAAAGCTTTCCGGAAGATGGCTGGCATGTGTACGAACCTATTGCAGAACTTAGACGCATGGTATAATTTGTTTGTTATTTTCTTATTGCTTTGGAAAGTATAACATTTAGGGTTAAAAACCTTCAAGGTTTAATCAGAAAAAAACTTTGGAGTGTTTAGTAAAAGACACATCAATTTTAGGCTTACTTCTGCTACTAGAAGAAGTAGCAGTTACTTCTTACTTCTATTATACATTGAGAGCAAAATGTATCTGTTATGCTAGGGCCGCACCTGCGTGTATCGTCCCGAAGTAATGTGTGGCGAAGCTTCGTACGTTTTGTACACTAGAAAGTTATCGCGATAATGTTGTGGTCACATTAGCGACTTCGGTTTTTTACACGAAGTATCGTGCAATAATTAAAGATAGCCGAAATCATTTCGATGCGTTTAACTATGGATGACGAGTTGCTTTACGTTTACAGCTATAATATGCTAATAATTACTTAATGAGTTTTTTGGATTTCATCATTGGTTCAGCTTCATATTGGTGTAAAAATTACAACACCATTTCATCGCTCCATTCCATATTTATTGATTAACTGGTGACCCTCGAACGCGTCTAAACATGGAAAATTTCCGCCGAAATGAACAACGCTAGTGTGACCACAGAGCGCGATGTATTAGCGCGCTAAAACTCTTTGACTTATCGCCAACTAAGCGATAACGCACACGAAGCCCGAATGTTGGCGACGATAGCTGATAATGACCGGTCACATCTGCGTGTATCGTCTCATTGCACGAAGCTTCGTGACGGTACACGCAGGTGCAGCCCTAGCATTATAATGATGAACAGATTTTGAATCAAACCAGTAACAAAGGAAGGAATCATCATTTTAGAACATACATGTTCCGCTGTTGGGCTTGAGTCTCCTCCAGAATAGGAGGAAAAATTTACTACATCACGCTAGTCAGACAGTTTGGTATAGGGTTTTTATTCCAGTTTTCCTTCTCTTGCAGAGATGTTATATGCATATTATAATCTCTAGGGATCTTTTACGACACTTATGGACAAGATATGGATGATGAATTATATTCCTATTCGGTCACCACAAGGAAAAAGAAAATTACCAAATTACATATTGAAATTAATTTGTAGTGGTAGAACCTCACTGTGGACAGTTTTCTGTCTACAGCCGTGGGCCGATCCGTCCTGGATAGTACCACACTGTCTCAGAAAATCGACGTCTGAGCAATGGCAATGTGCTGCTGTGCTTCATTAGGTGAGCGAGAGAGCCGTAAGCCCAACTTTTTGGGTGGGTTTGAGGATTTCTTGATGCCTACCAAGCGCCCTAACTATGTCCGAGTATTGGAAAAGTCCATTGGTGCCAGTAACAATTACCATCTGCTGCTTGCTCGTTTGCCACCAAGAGTAAAAAAAAAATTGTTATAAATTGATTGTTGGTTGTAACTTGTATGTTCATTTGTACTAATTTGACATCTTAGTACTAATGTAGGAATACAGAAGCTTATGCATTAACTAGTTTTTAACAATATTTTCACACTTTTAGGGCGTCAACAATGATATGTGGCGTATCACGCGCATTAATGATAAGTACGAGGTCTGTGATAGCTATCCGTCCGTATGGGCAGTACCGGCAGCCGCTAATGATGATTTGCTTCGAGCTGTGGCCAGCTTTAGGTCTAGAGGGAGAATACCAGTGTTAGCTTGGATACATCCCAGCTCACAGGCCACTGTAACTAGATGCAGCCAGCCATTGGTTGGGGTAAGTAACATTCATCATTCTCCTACTCTTATCCCATTTACTTGGGGTCGATACAATATGTACTCTTCTTTCATAGTACATATTTTAAAAGTTATTGGCAATAGTTTTATGACCTGCCGCCTTCCAGACGTCAACCCTCCTTGGGAATGTAATTGTTGACCAAATCAGATGGAGATGACCCAGGTCGTTATAAGGCTCTTAGTCGCCTTTTACGACATCCATGAGTTAAGTAAGGGTTGGTAGTATTCGTAGCCACACAGCATGAGGGGGATGGAGTAAGTAACGTTATTAAAGGATTTTTATTATATCTAATTGCATGTAAAATCGATGCAATGCGTATTCAGATAAATATCTGGATAGGGTGAAAGCTTGTATAAAACTGCTTTATCCTGTTAGTAAAACTACGAAAACGACAATATTGTATGAATGACAACGAAGACTATAAATAATTCGCCTGCACAGATGGCGTCGTGGTTAAGATATAGACCTTCTATGCTAGTGCCCTGGGTTCGATTCCTATGTAGGATAACACTTTGTGAGATTCACAAAGTGTTATGCTGAGTCTGGGTGTAATTTGTCTGCGTTAATTTCATGTTTGTAAAGTCCCCCGCAATACAAGGATTATTATTTCCTTAGCGCAGGTTGATGTCTTTAAAAAAAATCCGTTAGAAAATGAAAAATTATTCATAAATATATTTTTTAATTCAATATGTTATCATGATTCGCTTGTACTTATCCTAATTCTTTGGGGTCGACGCAATAAGTACTCGTACATATTATAAAAGTTAATGGCAATAGTTTTATGACCTGTCGCCTGCCTGACGTGATGACGTCAATCCTCCTTGGGAATGTAATTGTTGACCAAACATTGCTGACCAAACAATCAATATAAATTTCAATTCAATATGTACCGTACCTATTGCGTGTATATGGGATGAACGTTTGTTTAATATTTTATGATTACGCAGTGATAGTATTAATACGTAGCTCCAATTTATTCTGATAAAACATATACCAACTTTTATCGTGATCGTAACATATTTATAGTACGAAAATTAACTTTTATTTAGATGTCATCATCATCATCTCAGCCTACATATATCCCACTGTTGGTCTCGGGCCTCCTCCATAATGGGAGGGAAATTGACGTACCGCACTAGTCAGACGTGTTGGTATAGGGTTTTATTTCGAGTTTTACTTTTCTTGAACAGATGCCATATGCATATTATATCCCTTAATCGTTTTTTATGATATCCACGGGTAAGATAGGGAGTGGAGAATTGTATTCTTACGCCGTTACCACACGAAGAATTATTATTTAGATGTAGTTAAAGCATATATGAGTGAGTAGAAGTGTAACACACTTAGCCCTATCTAATAGGATGCGAACTTATTACCGCTAACCGGGCACCGTTTTAAACCCCGATTCGGATTCGCTATTGAAGATGTGCCCTAGAAAAGTAGAGGAAAACTGTCGAAAAACCCCTATATTTTTTTTGGCCGAACATGTATAGGAGCCTCACAATCATGATTGCATACTTACCATCCAGGTAGTTGTTTTATGCAATGGAGTATCCATTGAGCTAACTATGCAGGTTGTGTATTTTTCCACTCTGCTATGAATTCTCTAATTATTACGAAATGAGTAATCCTGTGCTAATAGTCTACATATTTGCGAATTATTATTCATTGTTGACGTAATGTTTTGATGTTTGTAAAAGGGGAATCCATGTTTTAAGTTATTGGTCACTTTTCAATGAATTTTAATTGTCATTTCTCCTTCATTGTTCTACTTTGTGGGTAAATGTGTATTGTTTCTCCTAAGAATATTTAGGTCGATTGAATGGTGACTTGGCGTTATCTCAGAGATGAAGGTTAACTAGCATATTATACATGGTATAAAATTCGTGAATTCCTGATCATAGTTGCAACAAAAAAATATACTAGAATCGCCACTAAAATCAGGCTATTAAATTAATGGAAATGATTGCGGTTTTCTAAGTAATTTGTAGTTTATTTGTAAAAATCATTGAAGAAAAATAAAAGAATGCAGTGGATATTACCATGCAACTGCCGACAGTGACGTCGATGGTTCCAATATTGTGCTGCAGCCATAGGTTGTTCGGTTTCCCTGTAGTTGCAGAGTAAGAATAGAATTCACCAATCTCTATCTTATTAGTGCATATAGTAAAATACGTCTAAGGATTATAATTTGCATATAACATCTACGCAAGAGAAGGAAAATTTGTAATAAAACTCTGAATCGACCCGTCTGACCATTATGCTATAATAGATCAATTTGCTTCTATTGTGGAGGAGGCTCGAGCGTAACAGGAGGATTAGTATAATGATAAGATAGTGTGTAATTGTAGTATCATTAGACCTAAGAATTAATAGTGTTTATGTTAAGCACTGTATAAGCTGTGTGGCGGCTACGAACCAACCCTTACTTTGCTCGTGGATGTCGTAAAAGACGACTAAGAGCTTTATAACGACCTGGGCCAACTTCATCTGGTGCCGTTTGGTCAACAATTACATTCCCAAGGAGGGTTGACGTCTGGCAGGTGGCCGATCATAAAACTATTGCCAATAACTTTTACAATATGTACTATGAAAGAGGAGTACATATTGTATCGCTCGCTGAGCGACAAAGCCCTTTAAGAATAAAAAAAAGATGGCGCGTAACAGAAAAACGTTACAATAATATAGAATTTCTCCCATACGTCGATAAAAAGTTTCAAAAATATGGTGTACATAACGCATTATGAAGCTTTTCTTATGACATATCCAGTAAAATACCAATAAGCTTGCTGTAATAAGCTTTAATAATTTGCATTAG
This sequence comes from Lymantria monacha, assembly GCA_905163515.2. Taxonomy (NCBI): domain Eukaryota; kingdom Metazoa; phylum Arthropoda; class Insecta; order Lepidoptera; family Erebidae; genus Lymantria; species Lymantria monacha. The sequence goes on from LR991082.1 coordinate 26,331,471, forward strand.
AATTGCAAAACTCAAGGATGTAATACCATCTTTAGCATCACTTTTGGGGTTAGATTTTGGTATTATATAGCAACCGAGTGAAAATAAAACAGTAGAGGGAAATATAGAAAACCAAAAAATCCTTCTGCAAAACAGTCACATCTCCCAATCAACTGCAGTGTTAGAATCATTGACGAATACATTCCGATGAATTTTGGAATTTTTGTCTGTTAATTTGTTCGCAAATTACGTAAATTACTTGCTCGAATATTTCGAAATATGTTGAGATAACAGTTTATACAAATATTAACAAATAAGATCATATTAAGCATATTCATTTAAAGACAATATTTGCTGCGGATTACACATAGTAAAAAATATAAAAACGAAAACTATACGTTCTTATAGGTGAGTGGTAAACGCAGCCGCGAAGATGAGCGCTATATTCAACTGATAATGGATGCCAACGCACAAGCACATAAATTGTTTATCATGGATGCCCGGCCAACAGCTAATGCGGTGGCTAATAAAGCTAAAGGAGGAGGGTGAGTATTTTAAATAAAGTTTAAGTTTATTTACAAATATCTAGTTTAAAATTTCTCTGTCATTCGTGTGGGGGATGCAATAAAGATACAATTATCTGGTCTGTGGCTGTTGTAAAAGATTATTAAGAGATATGCAGATAATATATAGATAATCTCTATATCTCCTGCATAAGCCTGAATTAAATCTCTTAATAGGCAAAAATTACATTTAGACTTAAATAGAGACCAAGAGTCAATACTATGTCTAATTACAAAAAATAATATTTTTAATGTTAAAAGTTCTAGCAGAGATTTTTGGCAATTTTAAATTGGCATTTTCCTTGGATAATTTAGTAATCCTCGGAATATGTTTTATTCATCGTCTCTAGTGATCCCCTAAATGGGTTGGGTATAACATCCATATTACACTATGTACGTTTACTCGTACTTATTATGGGACAAACGTATCGAGCAATTTCAGAAACCCTGCTGTTACTGAGGTAATTTTACTAGCCGAAAAACCTATAGTCTATAAAATATAGCATGATCTCTGGGACAGTTCTCACTAGTGCCACACGCTTACGATGCAGTGCATATTTTTGTCGATATAATTCCTTATTTTTAAAGTTATTTACTACTGCAAATGAAAAACAATGTATGAAAATCTTATTGAATTTCAATCAAATGGATGGATGAATGAATTATAAATTTAAAACAATCTATGAAAATCTTATTGAATTTAAATTAATGGATTTTATTTAATTTAAACTAAAGCTGTTAATTAATTATTTTTATTATTCGAAAGGAATATCCAAGGATACATACAAGTTCATCGTCACTGTTATCATCATCGCTGGCGCATTCCTGTAGGTTGATGATGAGTTCTTGATCACAGATTATTTCATGAGTAATCATGTTCATTTTATAAAAGAAATTATCTTTTCAATATAAAAGAAATGGTCTTATTAATATTATAACTGCCGTCTGAATATTAAATTAACGCAATTTACTTATTTTATAGAGTATAACCATGTGGTTTATATAGGTAATGTATTGGTTTTACTTGTTTTATAAATAATTAATAAGAATGCTATCGATTTACGTTTATCGATTGCCCCATCTCTATCTTATTCTCAGTCCAGTATGACCTTGTACTTGCGTAAGCATCGTATTTTTATAAAATGGTTACTAAGTATTTTAAAACGTAATGAGGTACATGTTTTGGTGTAAATACTCGTATTCATATTTTAATATTCATAATTCAGTTGACATATAACTGACACGTAAAGAATGAAAATATAGGCGATACATAATAAAAATTGTAAACATGACGCGTATTCGTAATTACTTCATCGGTTTTGTCGCCATCACAGAGATCAACCTATATTTTAAGGACAATAATAACAAGGGATATGGCGTGATGATATGTATGTATGTATGTATAATAACAATTTTTCGACCCGGGATTCCAAACAGGTCAACATACAGTCATACTTTTACCAACTAATGTTTACGCGAGTATTACACATTTGAAATACCTTTACGGATTCTATGGCGTTTGTATTTGATTTTTAATTTCCCGACGTTTCGAACACTTTACAGTGATCATGATCACGGGAGGACTGACCTGACCATGATCACTGTAAAGTGTTCGAAACGTCGGGAAATTAAAAATCAAATACAAACACGATAGAATCCGTAAAAGTAGCTTTATTTCAAATACTTTTACCATTAAACCATCGAGGTAATTATGTGAGTACTACTTCTTAGATATTTGATATTGATATTGATGTTAATTGCTAATATAATAATTCCGTTTGCCAACAGCTATGAGTCAGAGGATGCCTACCAGAACGCCGATCTAGTCTTCCTAGATATACACAATATTCACGTGATGAGAGAAAGTCTTCGCAAACTAAAGGAGCTCTGCTTTCCACAAATAGATCAGACCAGGTGAGCAAGCAAAATATTTATCGTAATTGTGCAATTCTTATCGTATGTTTCCATATATCGGCATAGTATACCTACCTTGTTTTTCAAACCACAGTTAAAAAAAAGACAGAACACACTGCAGGTGTTTTGGCTAATTATTACCGACCTCGTGCCCTTCATTGACTCCTCTTAAAAAATAAAATGTTGAAATTACTTAACTGAGTACTTTAATTATTAATATAAATATCATCATCACAGCCCATATATGTCATTGTTGGGCTCGGGCCTCCTCCGTAATGGGAGAGAATTAACCTACTATACCGCGCTGGTCAGACGTGTTGGTAAAGGGTTTTGTTTCGAGATTTTCCTTCTCTTGCATAGATGTTATATGCGTTTTATATCTGTTAGTCGTCTCTTACGATCACCCATGGATACGATAGGGGGTGGTGAATTGTATTCTTACTCCGTCACCACACGGATAATATAAATATACCATGTTGTTATCAATATAATATATTGTACATATACAGGATAATAATTTCACTCTATTTTATCAAATTAATTTTCCTTATTGTTATATAATAGAGACCAAAGCCCCAGATTTGCCAGACATATTTAACGAAACACACACAACAAATGTCAGATGAGACACTTAGATTATCTAGATAGACACCTAGACCTACCTAGATAGATAGGTAAAAATGGGACAAACTTATCTTAAATTCGCCCGGTTGATTTTTTTAGAGTGATTATTTCAAACATATTATTCTGGCAGATAAATCATATTTGCCCAACATCACTCCAAAAACATTGATTAATGTCATAGTTTGAAGCGGTGTAGCGGTCAGACGCCCTTATACTTCTTTCTACCAAATAAAATTACTCAATTATTATACACATTAATTTTAGTTTATGTTATTGAGTCAGCAGGTACTTAGTAGTAAGTTATGGTTATATTTTCAGATGGTTTAGTGGTATAGAGGCTACCTGTTGGTTGAAACATATTAAATGTATTTTAGCCGGCGCTGTAAGAATCGTTGACAAGGTAACTAACATTATCTACATATACAGAGTGTAACAGAGAATGGAACAGCTGATCAAACGGATGCTTGATAATGATGGTACGAGACCATAAAAACATTTTAAGGGAAAATATTAGGATTGCAACCATATAATGAATTAGAAATATATAAAGTTTTAAATTTTATCATCGCTTTTCCATGAGAACCTGATTGAAATATTCTGATTTAATCTGCAATTTACTCATATCATTTGTTAAATATTCGTTACAATTTAAATAAATCAATTACGTTCTCATGAGTAAGATAAACGTCACCTTAAATGCGTTAAAGAATAGTCGTGGACTTACCGGTCAATGACCACTATGTCAATCGCGACGTAACATGTATACTACGGGGTACACGTACATAGGGTATGATTATTATGTAGACGCAACAATTATGTTCTATTGGTTTTGTATAATATACAATCCAATTACGATTATACTATAACCTAACCAAACAGTTGTTTCATAACCTGATACACCTTGTATATAAATTATCGCTCTAGCTTTCTTACTTATATGCTTCTACTGTTGCAGAGAGTATTAACAGTAATCATAGGAATACAAAAGTATTTTGAAATGTTTTAGTAAATGTACAATCTTTGCTAGTGTAGATTGGAAAATGTAAAAACATATAATAAAAAGTAAATACATACAAAGTAGTCCTTAAAACATTTTTTTTATATATGACATTATTTATTTTCTACATTTTCACTTTTATTCCTTAGATATTCGTGCTAGGTACTTTGTACTTTTTTATGGATGTGCTTTTTTTACTCTCTAAAACATAGGCACAATGTAATACTCCTTTTCCGCGTGGTGACAGAGTGAGAATACAATTTACAAGCAGGCAGCACACCTGATGGTAAGTATTACGGCCGCCCATAGACCCTTGCAATACTAAGGGTATAGCTAGACTGCTGTCTGCCAACAAAAACCCTAAACCCACCTAGGAAGTTGAGCTGCCGGCTCCCTGGTTCACCGAACGCAGTGCAACATCACATTGCTACAGCTGAGTCGTCGATTTTGCCGAGAGTCTGGTTAATACCGTGGCCGGATCGGCCCGCGGCTTTAGACGTAACTGACAATAGTGTGACCCTACCATTATATTTAAGTGAGTGTAATAATTGTATTTTTCATCCAGTGCAATAGAAGGCAAAAAATAGTACTGTAACTATTGAGTACAATTTCATATTACTAGTAAGATTTCGATGGCAAAACCACATATTGTTAAGTTTTTGGTTTCGAAAATTCGTTCTATGGAGCGCCTATGTATCTCGATTTGGAGCAGCATGTATCTGTAATTGAATTTCTATTATATTCATTTATTTTACTCTGGTTCAGGTTGAAAATCACAAAACGTCAGTGTTGGTCCACTGCTCTGATGGATGGGACCGTACTGCCCAGTTGACAGCGTTGGCAATGTTAATGCTTGATCCATATTATAGAACGCTTCGAGGATTCGAAGTGCTTATAGAAAAAGAATGGCTCTCCTTTGGACATAAATTTCAATTGGTAAACATTTCTATTTATTATATACTGTTTGTAGTCAGTTGGTGCAATTATTTGTATTTCAACAGTGATGCCCGTGGGACTAAATATATTGACTGTACAGATGGCGCAATGGTTAAGATACCGACGTTCCGTGCCAGTGCCGAGGGTCCGATTCCCACGTGGGACAATACTTTGTGCGCTCCACAAAGTATTGTTCTGAATCTGGGTGTAATTTGTCTGCGTTAATTGCATGTTTGTAAAGTCCCCCGCGATACAAGGACTATTTCCTTAGTGCAGGGTGGTGCCATTAAAAAAAAAAGATACATGACACATATCTTGCTAAAGTTAATCGCCAAAGGCGCATTCTTCTGTTTTAATAATTTCACTATTAGAAGTATTTTCTAAATTTGGCACTTGCGTAAAGGTTTTACCACTAAGAATAGCTATTGAGTTACAGTGGCAGAGTGAAGCTGTTTTAAACACATAATAAAGAATACAAAGTCTCGTTTTAACTAAAATAATTTATAGCCCTTAACTCGTAAATACTGGTCGTTTTAAGGGATAAATGTATTCTATAAAGGACAAATACCTGTCCTGGGAGGCAATTCTCACCCATTTCCTCTATTTCGCTATCTATTTCCAAGTAAGAATGAACAAATTGTAAAGACATTAAGTAAAGTAAAAATTGATTACTACAATCTGCGATGAGTGAGAAAATATTAGAAAGTAATTTCGACATCTCATATGCACTAATCTCTTTCTCTATTTTTTAATCAAATCCTATATATGGATCGGCAAATGGTAATTAACCCATTTGCAATAAAACAACCCGGTCAGACGACTCGGCATAGAATTTTATTTCTATAGTTCATCTAATATAAGAAGTGCATTTTGACGTTTTGCATTTTTTAATACACAATAACCTCGGTCAAACGTATACATACACATGATTGTAAACACTAAATCTGTAATTTTAAACAACTATTAAGTTATTTACATAATTAACATTGCCCAAGTCACCCGACTTTCTTGTATAATAATCTAATCTTGAAACTCGTAAAACTAATTTAAAATAAAAATAACATGGTAAATAGTAATTGTTATTGACGACCTAACAATGTCACCTCATCACGTTCTATACATGCTTGACAACTTCCAACTCACGAATATCTAAATAATCGGTAAAAATATTAGAATAATACAATTAATCGAATAGAGATTTTGACATAGATGTACATTTTTACACTTCGATTGATTGATGAGGAAATAATTATTAATGTTCGCGACGCTGATAATTCAAGTAATAGTAGTAATTCTTAATAAATAGCTATTTTCAAATCCAGTTTTTGTTTTTAATTAACCTAATCCTACTAAATATGATGAATAGATTCTATGCTGAAATAATTAAATTTGTTTAGTACTAATTTAGCACTTAATTTATTCATCACCTTTTTGAAAAATAAAAAATAAACCGATTATTAATTATAAAGATTCAATATCGATTTCTCAGTAAAATCGGATATTTTCGATAGCGATTATTTGGTTCACATATCTAGATAACTTACTCAGACAGCTGTCAAAGTGCACTTCTTAGATTAAATAGACTATAGTTTACATTCTCGTAGAGCTGTGTTCGATGTATGGTGGCCGCTACGGATATGATAGTATCCGTACACTGATATTGTTCGTGGCTGTCGTAAACGACTAGGAGCTTTAAGGTACAGCCAAACCTGCGCGTCCAACACGCGGGACGCGAAACTCGAGCGTCTACAACCGCTTACAATAAATCCCGCGCCGTGGTCGCTTAGATGTGCATGGTGCTATAAGATGCCACGGGTAGCGTCCGATAGCGTCTGTCGCAGGGCTGACGCTTCCGCTTCGCAGTCGCTTTGGTCGCGCAGGTTTGACCGTACCTTTATATCGACCTGAGCAAATTCCATCTGATTCAGTCTGGTCAGCAATTACATTTCCAAGAGAGCTTGATGTTAGGCAGGCGGCCGGTCATAAAACTATTGCTAAAGATTTTGTAATATGTACAATGAAAGAAGGTACATATTGTATTGACCCCGAAATAATTGGGATGAGAGCAGAATGATGATTCTCTGACAATGATTATAGCTGCTTATGTACCTTAATCGTTGTTGCTGTGCGGTGGCAGTTAAGAATACTACTAACCCTTACTTAGCTCGTGGATATCGTAAAAGACGACTAAGAGCATTATATATATAAGGTATATACCTGGGCCAACTCCACCTGATGCCGTTTCAGTCAACAATTACATTCCCAAGGATGGTTGACGTCAGATAGGCGACCGGTCGTAAAAATATTACCAATAAGTTTTTACAATATGTACGTCAGTCATCAAGTAATTTTTCTTTTTATTGCTTATGACGTCAAACGAGCATGGAGCATACCTGATGGTAAGTGTCACTGCCGCCCATGGACTTTTGCAATACCAAGGGTATAGCTAAGACGCTGCCTACCAATACAAACCCCAAACCCACCCAGTCGGGCTTGCGGCTCTCTTGCTCACCAAACGAAAGGCAATAGCACATTGCCATTACTCAAACGTCGACCTTCTGCGAGAGTGTGATACTACCCCGGACGGTCCAACCCGCGGCATAGACAGAGAACTGTTTACAGCGTGATCCTACCGCTAAAGATTAATACCACCTACCACTGAAGATAATTGGGATAAGAGCAGGAGTATGATTATGTATCGTAATCGTTTTTAAGACAACAATAGGAAATAGGCAGGTGATAGTTATACACATACATACATACAGAACGTCTGGTTAAGAAGATATACAATGCGAAAGTGGAAGGATGTAGGTACCGAGGGAGACCGAGACTAACCTACCTAGACCAGATCGGTCATGTATTGAAGGAAGGTGGAGTCAAGAGTCTCCGAAACCGGCGAGCGTGTATGAAGAGAATTATGAATGTGATAGTTATATATATATATTTTTACTACTATAGAACTTTATGTATAATCTGTTTCTATACCTAATCTGTTATTATTGTAGCGAATTGGTCATGGTGATGAAAGACATTCGGACGCGGACCGTTCACCAGTGTTCGTGCAGTGGGTGGACTGTGTATGGCAACTGCAACAACAGTTTCCTGCAGCGTTTGAGTTCACAGAGAGACTGCTAATCACCATAGTAGATCACTTATACTCGTGCAGATTTGGAACATTCCTGTTTAATACTGAAAGGGAACGCGCAAAAGAAGGTATTTTGAATTTAAAATAGTATTTATATTTTTTTTCCTATGATGACGGAGGAGAATACAATTCGCGACCCTCTATCTTGCCTATGAGTGTCAAGACAACTAAGGGATATAATATGCATATAAGATCTATGCAAGAGAAGGAAAACTCGAAATAAATCTCTATATCAACCAGTCTGATCAGTGTAGTATTGTAGTTGGTCAATAACTCTTCTATTGTGATGGAGGCTGGATCCCAGTAGTAGGACGTATGTATTTTGGATGATGATTAATGTTTCTTGTACAAGAATGGGTCAAGAATTCAATATTTTATTTTCCTTTTCTACATATTTTTCTATATACATGGTGGAAGTGGACCGCTCCCGAAAACAAAGACAGGTGACCTTACTAGTCCTATTTGTAATGATAGGCTAGAAAAAAAATATCGATTCGGAGGTAAAAATTTTTTTTTCTCAACGAATTTATTTTTCACATGCCAGCGTATTAAGACAGTGCCATGTAACGATAATTCCATAAAAAATACGTAACTATACTCAGATGAGAAAAGACGCAATCTATTCAAAACTCACGATCATATGTTCAAGAGTTCAACGACCTCGCGTGGTGAAAAAAAGTTTTTTTTGTTTTGTTGAATCGATTTTTTTTCTAGCCTACCATTACAACTAGGACTAGTAGGGTTACCTGTCTTTGTTTTCGGGAGCGGTCCCCTTCCACCCTGTAATAGCGTGTGGGTCATAAAATCTGGCGAAGGAGTTGTCAGGAAAGTAGGCATTTTTCCTGGGAAACTTATCAACTCAGCTTAGGTTTGTACATTATCATTGTTGGAAATTGCGTGTTCAACAGTGGATGTGGTCAGGCTTGATGGTTGGATCAATGGACAAATAAATTAGACATTTGGAGAGAAAGACACGACTATAAAAACGATTGTACCTGACGAAATTAGTGTGATTTTTGATACATAGAAATTCTTATATATTAATAATGTTTTTGTTATAGAAGTAAAAACGAAGACCGTATCGCTGTGGTCATACATCAATAGCCGGCAGGACTTGTATCTGAACCCTTTATACTGGGGTCCGTCGTCATTCGCTGCTAGTTCCCCGCCCTCGCCGTACCCACGGCCGCAGGTTGTATTGGTACCTGTTGCATCGCTCCGAGTTGTCAGATTGTGGAAGGCGCTGTATTGCCGTTGGAACCCCACTATGAGGCAGCAGGTAAAACTGATGATTTGGTGTTTAAATATTATATTTATATATATATGCGTACTTCAACTTATCCATGTGGTAATGGAGTAGGAATACTATTCACCGACCCATATCTTACCCGTGCGTGATCGTACGAGACGTCTAAGGGATATAAAACGCATATAACATCCATGCGAGAGAAGGAAAACTCGAAACAAAACCCTATACTAACACGTCTGACCAGCGCGGTATAGTAGTTTAATTGCCCCCCCACTGTGGAGACCCGAGTCCAACAGTGAGACATTTAAGGGCTGTGATGATGATGATAATTATGCAGATAATATTTGTGCAAAAGAGGGAAAATTCGAAATAAAACCTTATACCAATTTGTTTGACTAGCATGGTATAAGTAGGACGATTTCTTTCCTGTTGTGGTGGAAGTTCGAGCTTATAAGTTTTTTTTTTAGCGGCGGGCTATGGCTTGGTCATGCTCTGTTAATGCCGTTCGGGGTGACAGAAAAAACGGTGCACGACCTCATAGACCATCTACATGCACCTTTCTTTGCCGTGCGAGCGAGCCACCGGAAACCGGTCTTTGTCTTCGGTGGCCCGCCCGAGCTTACATTTGCTGATATTATAATGTCAGATGTCGACCTGGGCTAATTTCACCTGACGCCGTTTGATCAACAATTACATTGCCAAGGATAGTTGACGTCAGGCAGACGGCCCGTCAAAAAATTATTGCCAATAACCTTTTCAGTATTTATGATAGAAGAGGATATCATCTCATCTCATCATCTCAGCTCATATATGTCCCACTGTTGGGCTCGAGCCTCCTTCGTAATGGGAGGGTAGTTAGCTACTATACCACGCTGGTCAGACGTGTGGGTTTGTTTCGAGGTTTCCTTCTCTCGCATAGATGTTATATGGGTTTTATATCCCTTAGTCGTCTCGTACGATCACCCACGGGTAAGATAGGGGGTGGTGAATTGTATTCTTACTCCATCACCGCACGGAAATAAGAAGAGGATATATATTGCGCCAATCCCAAGTTATTGGGATAAGAGCAGGGTAATAATCTATGTAGCAATAATCCAGAACAAAGCTTTATGCGATCCATAAATGAATGTATCTGTTTCGATCCACACCGACATCACTTCGATTGATAGACTAATGTGAATATTTTGTGGCTTAGGATCCGATATATCAACGCACACGTGAGCTGGTAGCGCTCCACGCACAATTGGAAGCAGCCGCCGCGGCCGCCGCTGGTGACCACGCGGCTCGACAGCATCGCCTAGGCCTTACCCCGCCACGGGTCTCTAGTCCACATCACGTATGAAACGATCTTCCCTTTTCATACTGTCAAACAGACAATGCCTCCTTCTAAAAGGATTAGTGTGTGTTTTTGAGCAACTTGTCTTTGAAGGACTGTCGCTTTGGACCTTTATAATAATAATATATATAAAAAAGATAAGATATGGAACAAAGTTGATTAAATATATCTTTGAGTATCTAGACAGAGTGGAACTGGACCACTCCCGAAAACAAAGACAGGTGACCCTACTGGTCTTACTTGTAATGATAGGCTAAAAAAAAATCTAATCAGATGAAAAAAAAAATTTAGTTAGTTTTTCTACACTCCATCATATCAGGACAGTGCCGTGTGTGTGAGTGACCGCGGGCGCTCACTATGGGCGTGTGGGCATATGTATATACATATGCCCAACGTAACCCATATGGGTTACGTCATTGTACTATAAAATATACGTTTTTGAGTTTTGAATACATTGCGTTTTTTATCATCTGAGTTAAGCTACGTATTTTTATGGAATTATCGTTACACGGCACTGACCTAATATGATGAGTGTAGAAAAACGAATTTATTTTTTATTCTAGCTTATCATTACAAGTAGGACTAGTAGAGTCACCTATCTTTGTTTTCGGGAGCGGTCTACTTCCACCCTGTATAATATAAAGCTGTACTGATATAATAATATTATAGTTAATACTTTCGCTCTTATATTAATTATGTGAGACTCGGGAAAATATTTTTGTAAAATATGAATATTTTCAACACTGCATACCCATTTGAATATATGAAAGTTACATATGATGAAATGAATGTGCATATCTCCATTACTATTATAAAAGATGTTCGAGTATTAATTATTATTTTAAATGTGATAATTTAAAGAACATACTCGGATTTGATTAAATGTTTTTGCATTAGCTTGAAAAATATTTACAATATAACAATCAAATCTATAGCAGCAATGATTATTTGTAAACAATATTCTAAAATACAATGACTATATGTAAACAAATACCATAAAATATAGAAAAATAATGTTCCCACTTTCATATTGTATGATATATATAATTTAACTGGACTCAAATACTTTTGCATTATTAACCTGTTTATTAATACTTTAATACATTCGGAATATAGGCTATAAAATGTGTCTGGAACTCTTGAAGCTTGGAGTGGCATATTTAAGCTATATCTATAAATAAAAAAGGATGTTTGTATAAATGACATCGCATCGCATCATCATCGAAATGAGCGCGATCTCAAGTCACGTCTGGGGTAGTATATTATACGGACCTTGTAGCTCGAGAAAATTTTCGTGTGTTCAGTCTCTTTTGCCATATCTACTGTTGTAATCAATGTTAAGGTTCACATATAGGCCGCATAAGCTCTGTAATATCCGTGGTGCTGTACTGCTGCACTTCTCGTATCAGTACATCCTTTTTATGTCTCCCACTTTGCAAAATAGGCAAGTGGAATTTTTCCAACTCCTCCTGTTTTTCTTTTATAATTAAATTTGTTGCGGGTCAATTAAGAGCGTTTCCCGTGACTTCCGGATGGTCAAACCTCGGTGTCTTATACGTAGCCCGTTGTGGATTCAGGTTTACAGGTGTTACAGTGGTGGTAATCTGTGGTGATATTAGACCTAAAATAAAAAAAAATATCGCTATACTTGGAAACTATTTCACCAATCATTATTAAAATTCTTATGTATATGTATTTTTTCACGGAGAAAGTTTATATGCTATTCGCATTAATGTAACACTCCACCAGGCGGCGCTGTGATATATCGAGTTTACAAACAAACCAACGGGCAGGGTTTGCTAGTTAACTAATATAAATAAAGTCCTCTGAAGATGTTTAATAGACTAATTGCGCAAGTAATAATGTTTACATAATGATATGGTTTAAGAAATTATTTATAGAAAGTTTTAATTTGAGGGGCCGTCCATTAATCACGTGATCTTGTCAAATGAACCTAAACGTGATTAATGGATGGCCGCTGATGTCCCATTGTTATATATCCGATACATTTGGATCATATTATACTGCTTTTGGTTACTCATGCTAACTGCATTTATTTAGAAAATATATAATTAAAGATAGTATTATACAATTAATTATTGCCGTACTTGTCATAAAGTTATTGTTTAAGATTGACAGATATTTAGAGATTAACAATAAAAAGTTAGAAACTAAACTAAAACTATATTATATAAAGTTAGAATTATAATTACATAGTTATTATTATACAATATTTACACAAATAATATTACTGTAAGAGAGAAAAACTCGAAATTATATCCTTTACCTATATGTATGGCCAATGCGTTCTACGGTGGATCAACGTCCCTCCTATTTTGGAGGAGGCTTTTATGGTGGATGGATCGTTAAATTTATCAGTCTTCTACTATATTATATGAATGTCACTGCTGCTCGTGACTTTTCGGGTTCGAATTTTTTATCGCTTAAAAAGTATTATTGAGTTTTTGCATTCTCTTTCGTACTAGTTCGTTCGCAAACTATCCTACACTAGGTGATAGCGTGGTACTTTATAATAAGTAATTTCAGCGTGTAGGTAAAGGTTCATTTCCGTGCACCGCGTTTATAACTAGCCGCGCGCGTTTAAACGCTTAAGATTGTCGCGTGTTGCTCATGTGGCAATAGCCAATGTATGAAAATGTATGGCGCAGCTTATATCATTCGCCGCTTACGACTGTCGCGGACCGCGGAAACCATACATTGATTATTGTCGCATCGGCCGCGCGCGACGACGCAAGCGTTTAAACGCGCGCGGCTGCGTTTAAACGCGATGCACGAAAACGAACCTTTAATATCACAAAATGTTTGTTATAACTACTATATAGGTATATCAGATGCTATATTAACGTACAATGTGTTAGTACATCTATATCTATTGTTCATATTGTTGAAAACCTTGTATTAAACGCAAATTACTTTCACTACCACCACCACCTTTTAGGTTATTTATGCATTTCTGTTTTTTGTTTTAATTATAATTTATTTTATATTTAACCTATTTTAAGTACGTAGTGATACAAGATTATTTTTTTTTAATATTTAAGTAATTATTTTAAAATAATTATATTGTTCATATTGCCAAAGTTTATAATCAATTAACAAATAGTGTATTAATTAAAATAACATCACGTTATAGTTTATTGTTCTTAGTTATATTGCATACATGCATTCAGTAGAATGTTGTTAAAGTTATCTGTAAACTTTTTCAATGTCTATGCCTTAAAAAATAAGTTGGTATTTAACTTAGAAGTACTTGTAAGAGATATTGTGTTTTAGTGTAATAATTAAATATCATTTTTGCACTATTTTTTTATTTACGTCTATAATACGCGATTTCACATTGTTATATAAAACAAACATACAGGATGTAACAGAGAATGGAGCAGCTGGTGAGAAGGGTGGTAGGTAATAATGGTAAGAACCCAAAACAAAAATTTGAAGGGAAAATGTCGATTCGTTAATGAATTAGAAGCATTTAAAGTTATTAATTTTGTCATCGCTTTTTCTTTGAAACTGAATGAAATGTACCAAGTAAATGATAAATAATCTGCTATAATACTCATTAAGTATTCATTAGAACCTAAATAAATCAATGATTACGTTTGCTACAGTATGACAAACGTCGCTTTTACAAACAGCTGACGAGTCAATGACCTTTACATTTTCCCTTCAAATTTTTGTTATATGTTCCTACCATCATTACCTACCACCCTTCTGGCCAGCTGTTCCATTTTCTGTTACAACCGGTATATTTCCACATATTTTATGTTGTAATTCCTATATTTTAGATTAAAAATATTGTAAATATAGGTCCATAATAAATGATTATCGTAATTAATTAATTATTTCATTTCCTTACCTGCAATACCTATATTTAAGACTATAATGACGTAGGGGACTCATAAATATACAATTAACGAATATAGATACACCTTGACGCCTAACAATCATGAAGAAAGAAATATCCTGTATGGGGATTGACAAGTTATATAAATAAACTTGGTTTGAGAAGTTGGACCACTACGCCATTTGTACAGCTGAGAAACTTTTATTCTTGCCCTCTGATCATTTCAGAATTTGACACCCAAGATAATATAAATGAATGGTGATATAATATATACTGATTCTATCACGATACTGAATGATTACTTATGATATAAAGCTATATTGAATCGACTTCAAAAAAAGAGTACTCGAATCATTGGCTTTTCTCTTTTTTTAAAACACAAAACCGAAAACTAAGATGCACTGTTTAATTCTTGTTTAATTCTAATTATGTATTAATTTTTATGAAATATAATTACAATGTATGCTAGAAATCCACTAACACGATTTGAAGTCGGTGCCAAGCTTAAATTAACAAAAAACAATAAGCTTAATGATATACACACAGGGTGAAAAATTAATAAAATCAAATTATTAAAGGAAATAAGAATTAAAAGATGTATTCAGAACACTATAACGCCACAACTTTAATACCATTTGACACAACCGTGAACGACGTCTGCCCGTATGGATTAAATCACTTAATCGCTTGCGCGTTCAGATCACTTCAGTCACAAGCATGGCGTGGTTTGAATGCGATATAGTATACCTATTTGGCTTGGCACTGACTTCAAATCGTGTTAGTGGATTTCTGGCATACATTGTAATTATATTTCATAAAAATTAATACATAATTAGAATTAGACAAGAATTAAACAGTGCATCTTATTTTTCGGTTTTTAGTGTTTTAAATAAGTATGGTTTTTGGCTGATCTTATTTTGAAGTCGGTTTACATTTTTTGTTAATTTATATGTATGTTCACCGAGTACCTACTCCAAGTCGCTTGGGTCGATTAGAAAAACATATTTATTGTTCGACAGGGTAGTAGGTAGGCTTTTCAGGTGGTCCCATGGTCATCAGGTCAGGATCTGATAATGAGATCCTGGCATAATCGATAGTATCATTCAATAGTTTGGCTTGGAAATTAGGTATATAGTTTTTTTTTTGTTTTTTAGTTCCTCTCTTATTTTTGAAGACCGTTATTTCTTAGTAAAAAATATTTGTCATGGATATGTTGCGTTTTTATTTTGACTTACTTCAGTCTTCAAATACCTATCAGCATTGATAGTCCTGAGGATTAAACTATTCAACATATAGTTATAGCAATCTATATCTGAAAAAAAATTAAAACTAGTTTTGAGGCTAATCCCACCACACATTCCCACCATTGTAAGTCCTGTAAGCCAGGATCCACAATGGTCTCCATAAATGACACCGAGGCATGACCCTCAGACAGTCCCGGGATATGATTTTAATTGTCTTGGGACCCGTAACAAATTTAATTAGAATAGGTTAAAGAGGAGTTGGAAAGAATGATTCCACTTCCCTCCTAGGCAAAGCGGGAGACAGGAAATCAAACTGACTAGTCAGCCAATAAGTAAAGAGGTATACAGCTAGTTTTATTACATACATATGTGTAATATTGACGCGAACGTTAGAATCGGAATGATTACTTTTTTATTCATTATAGAGGTCCGATAATACTAGTATCTGAAATAAACATTCTCAAAGTATAAATAAACCATAACAAGATACAAACTCATCTATATTATAATAACTGTTTGAACTTAGATAACTTTTGCCGATAATACGAAGACACTCGAAATAGATGCAATAATAGTCATTTATTTAAAGACTGTCTTACAGTTTACACTTTATTTACGTTTTTTTTTATTATTAAGAATGTTTAAAGTAATTAAAGATGGAAATTTGCGAAATAAAACTGCAAGTTATTTCAAATACTTAAGACATGAGAAGCGGTTGTTGGCGACTAAACAGGAGGTGGTCTCTTCGGCCGATGTAGTTATTATTGGTAAGTTTATTTTTTTTTATAATAATACCTACTTATCAATTAATTGTTCACTAGATTAAAATATCAATATTATGCAATATTTGTAATGATTTTTTAAATAAACAATGAATTGGACATATTCATTGTTTACTTGAAGTTATCGCCTCTTGCTACCACAGAAGGCAAAATGCCTTTTCTGTAGTTCTTCAAAAATATGTCAAAAGCAATAAATTATATGTTTTGTAAGAAACTACTTCAGCTCCCGGGCGTGGGATAACATTATATACATATATTAAATGAATTTCATCAATATGTATCTACATATGCCATATGGTTCTGTAGGTAGTCAAAATAATACAATACATACATACAACTCTTTCTACCCTTTTCTTTTGTCTCGGCTATCGTAAAAAACAACTAAGGACTGTAAGCATATAACATTGGGGCATCGGAAGAAAGACTAAAATCATCTCAGGCTAGACTATAAATGCCAGTTTCACTTTTCCTCCAAAATGGAAAAGAAATTAAACCTACTATACCGCGCTGGTCAAACGTGTTAGCATAGGGTTTTATATAGTTTTCTTGCATTGTATTGTAAATTACGAGTTACTACGACATCTACGGACAAGAGATGGTGATGATTATTTAGAGGATTTTTCCATCAAAAATCAGCAGAGGCATGTAATGGTATTTTCATTTTATAGGAGGAGGTATAGCAGGATGTAACACGCTCTATCAACTAACTAAAAGAGGGGTGAACGCAGTTCTTATCGAAAGAGCTAAGTTAACTAGTGGAACAACATGGCACACTGCTGGTAAAGTATTCTTTGTAATGTATTATACTGGATTGCTTTTATACAAGTCTATTTATGTATGGTAAGATCACGAGTCATAAATGGAAAGAGCATAGAACATTCGTTGTATTTAAGATAAAATTATCGTTACTTTTATTGGATAGGTATTTATCTACCTATAGTTTGCTTATCTACCCATTCTTCACTGAAAATGTGAACAAATTGATTGATTTTTATTAAAATCTACCATCTAAATCTACTTTATAGGTGTAGTATCTGTGATAAAAATAATTTTAATTTCGATTCTCCTATTGTCTTTGGCTTGTTCTCTATTTAGTGGACGGTAGATTGTTATTTTGATAGTAATCAATCGACTAATAATAATAGCAATACATAACGCAGTGCTTGTCCCAACATTACTGTATGGAAGCGAGAGTTGGGTATGCAGAAAAGAGTATGAAAGTAAAATTAATGCGGTCGAAATGCGATCTCTGCGGAAAATCTGTGGAGTTAGGCTGACCGACCGCATTCGTAACGACGACGTAAGAGAGCGAGTAGGTATGAAAGAGAGTATTGGTGTAAAGATGCGAAAGGGAATGCTCCGATGGTTCGGACATGTGGAAAGAATGCCGAACGAACGTCTGGTTAAGAAGATATACAATGCGAAAGTGGAAGGATGTAGGTACCGAGGGAGACCGAGACTAACCTACCTAGACCAGATCGGTCATGTACTGAAGGAAGGTGGAGTCAAGAGTCTCCGAAACCGGCGAGCGTGTATGAAGAGAATTATGAATGTTGAGGAAGCGAGTGAAGTATGCAGAGATAGAGTTCTCTGGCACTCTGTTCTCTCTGCCTACCCTGCAAGGGATATGGCGTGATGATATGTATGTATGTATCAATCGACTGAAAACTACATGCTCCTATAAGACTTGAATTGTTTGCCAGTTTATCACTTTAGTTATATTATATTTCTTTTAAACTAATAATACTTAAGTAATAGATACTATTAAAGAAATATATCACACATTGAGCAAACAATATTTATAAAATAACATCAAAACGCGAGTGTATTAGCGAATCCTTATTAAAATTTAGATCATTAGTAATTAAATATAGACGTTAATTCAAGTATAGTTTAAATTAACGTAGGTATTATTAATTTAGTTCGATTCAGCTTTGTCTCAACGCTATTCATTCTTAATTCTAATAGAAAAACACAGTTATCGTTACATATTCTACGACAAATATAATGTTCCGTATTTGTTAATAGGAATAATAGGGACTAGGGTCACCGAGCCAGTTAGTTACCGATAATTTGGCGTACTGAAATTTAGTTAATGAATTAGTACGTACCATTAATTTATCGTATATTTAAATAAATAATTGAAGTATTTTCTAGGTACCTACATATTTATCAAGATAAGTTCCAATATAAAAAATTAAACAGCGTTGTAATGTTAGAATAATAACACATTGTATGTTATTATTCTAAGGTTATAATAAAATATACCTATACTTAATTTAAAATATTTTTATTATCTGTGTGGTAGCGGCTACGAATACTACCAACCCTTAATTTGCTCGTGGATGACGTAAAAGATGCCGTTTGGTCAACAATTACATTCTCAAGGAGGGTTGACGTCTGGCAGGCGGCCGGTCATAAATCTATCGCCAATAACTTTTACAATATGTACTATGAAAGAAGAGTACATATTGTATCGACCCCAATTAATAGGAATAAGAGTAGGAGAAAAAGGAGTTAATTAAAAATATTTGTAATAGTAGCACTCTAGTTATGGATTCGGTATAGAAATGACCCCCCATACGACTAATCTGTGAGGAGAAATTTACATTTCAGTTGAAATAATAAAATGTGTGATTTAACTGATCGATTTTTATTTTGAGCTTCAGTAATCATATATGTACTAACAGTTGTAAATAACATTCAAAACTTGGTTGACATTAGCTTCTAGCTAACTAGTTACAATAAGTTGTGTAATTACGTGCACAAGTATTGTTTATATTTTTAACACCTTCGGCGCCAGTGTATCAAAAATGACACACATGTACACCGTGTCCATTGCGTTTAAGTCGTTGTGTATCACAAATGCTCACGATTTTCATATATTTCTTTAAAGATAAAAAAGCTTTGGCCTGGGCGAATCTTTGGATGTATTTGGGTTTAGGGTACCATAAATAAATTTAAAAAAAATATATGTGTGATTTTGGAAATCATTCTTGGCGCCGAAGCTGTATCCCCAGATTTTGAAGTCTATATTTATGTAAATTTTAGGTCTTGTATGGTCTCTGCGGCCATGCGATTTGGAAGTTAGATTGTTGAGAGACTCACGGACAGTATATAATACTTTGGAGCAAGAGACAGGCGAATACTCGGGATGGATCAACAATGGCGGCATATTTATATCGAGGAGTGATGTAAATATAAATATTTCAGTTTACTATTGAATAACACTGATATTTAAGTAGCATAGGTCATTGAGAATTTTATTTATATAACTAATTAAATAAATAACATTTATTCTACTAAATACCTATAAATTAATATCTTGTTAAAATTTTGACATCTGTCAAATTATGTAGGTATAGGTGTTGTTTTTTTCTCATAACTATACAGTTATTAATAACGTTGTCAATGATGATAGCTAATAATTAGATACAATACGACTAAACTAAAACTATTTAAAACTTTTAATTAATCTCGCTTCTTATCCGTGTGGTGACGGAGTAAGAATACAGTTCACTACCCCCTCTCTTGCCCGTGGGTATCGTAAAAGACGATTAAGGGATATAATATGTATATATCATCTGTGCAAGAGAAGGCAAACTCTAAATAAATCCCTATACCAACACGTCTGACCAGCGAGGTATAGTAGGTGAATTGCCCTCCCATTATGGAGGAGGCCCGAGCCCAAAAGTGGGATATATGTGGGCTGATATGGTGAATTAATCTGGCAGAGACTAAATTAGAGAGCACAGATGGCTTCGTAGTTCGTGGTTAAGACAACGATATACCAAGCCAGTGCTGTGACCTCGATTTCCACGCGGGACAATACTTTGTGGGATCCACAAATAGTTGTCATGAGTCTGGGTGTAATTTGTGACTGTTTAGTTATAAGTTTGCAGTACAAGGATTATTTCCTTAGTGCGGGGTTGTTGTTTTAAAAACAATTCTAATATTATGACCTCTGCGTAGTTGTGTAAGTGTACCTACCCAAGCCGATGGTCATGGATTTGATTTCCACATTCTTATAAATTATTCTTGCACATTGTCATTACATTTTACAAACCTACTATACTACGCTGGTCAGGCGATATTATTTCGAGTTTTGCTTCTCTAGTAATTATATTAGGGGCCGTTCATAAATTACGTAAGGGATTCTAAAGAATGATTTGGCCGACTCAAACCGTAAGACATCATAAGATTGCAACAACCTCCCCCCCCCCTGCACCTTAATAAGATTTTTTTGTAATAAAAGGCCCTATTGATCATATATAACTCCGTTTATTCTGAAAATATCTTTTATTACAATCTTCTTACTACTAGTAGGTATCATTACCTAACTCACTGCGATAACATTTCTCTTATTATTAATCTATCACAGTTTAACCAAAATTTGTAATTTTCAATTTAATAACTTACGTAATGTCAGGTGAACACACCAAAACGCCTTACATAATTTATGAATGGCCCCTTAGTTATTTATATCCCGTAGTCGTCTTCATATTTTTATTTTCGACGCTTTAATTATATTATTTTTAAAACATGCCGATATTAGATTCTAAGTTTTTTTTAACATTTATATTGTTCTTAGGTTAGAACACAAGAGTATATGAGGCTTCATACATTAGGCAAAGCTATGGGCATTCCTAGCCAAGTATTAAGTCCAAAGGAGGCTCAAAAAGTGTTCCCTCTTTTGGACCCATCAGTATTTAAAATGGCATTATATGCTACCGAAGATGGCACCATAGACCCTACAATGGCATGTAATGCATTAGTTAAGACTGCAACAAAAAATGGAGGCAAAGTAAGTATCATCATCATCATCTTGCTCTTATCCTAATCATTTGGGGTCGACGCAATATGTGCCCGTATTTTGTTGTGCAGTACGCACTATATTGTACAAGTTTTGGTAATTGTTTTATGACTGTGTCTCTCTGCCTGACGTCGACTTCCTTAGGAATGTGATGATTGACCAGCTGACATCAAATGGAGTTGGCCCAGGACAATGTAAAACTCCACTACACCCACGAGCAATGTAAGGGTTGATAATATTGCCAGTTGTCACCGTGTATGAGCGTATTGAACTATTGAAAAAGTCAATTAAAAATGCTTGAGACAATAAAATAAACATCGACTAAAAAATAAAAATGTTTAATCTAGAAAAAGCAACTACTAAGAATCTCTCAGAATAAACAAAACTGTTTCAAAGCATGGCTGCTTGTCGACGGAATATTAATCTTTTGTCATGCTTTCAACTCTCTTCTTTTTATCTGACAGTCTGTGACTGTCTTGATGGTGAGGTATAGCGCAACTCCTTGTGAGCTTTACTAATACTAGGAGCATAACCAGTTCGCTGATTAACTTTAATTTCACTTTGCTCTTGATGTCAATATCAGTATGGGTTTTAATTGCTGTACCTGTGGATTCACTGTTCTATTGAAAATGTCAAATCAATGTATCAAAGATCTCATCAGAACTTTTATTTGATATTTATTTATCAACTACGGCTCCTATATCTTACGTTATATATTTAAAATAAAAAAGCTATAGAAGCATTTATATAAGATGGCGGCTGTGGACTGCGGACTATTTGCGGTAGCGGTATCTCAGGCACGTGTAACTACATACATCCACGTATTGTCGATGAATGGATATCTGTGATTTAACTTTGTAAATCTTTGTCTTTAGGTCTATGAGGAATGTCCTGTTCTGGACATTCATTACACCCATAACTTGCTTGGAAATAAAGAAGTCACGGCAGTCCATACAGACAGAGGAATAATTAAAACTAAGTGCGTCGTCAATTGTGGAGGTATTGTTTAAATTATTTTTATGTATACTGAGCAAAAAATCTCATGTTGAAGTATTATACAGGGTCTAAGGGGACCGTTCCCGAAAACAAAGACAGGTAACCCTACTAGTCCTACTTGTAATGATAGGCTAGAAAAAAATCGATTAGGATGAAAAAATTTTTTTCACCACGCGAGGTCGTTGAACTCTTGAACGTGATCGTGAGTTTTGAATAGATTGCGTCTTTTCTCATCTGAGTATAGTTACGTATTTTTTATCGAGTTATCGTTACATGACACTGTCCTAATACGATGGAATGTGAAAAAAACTTAAAAATATTTGTGAATTAAAAAAAAAATTTTCATCCTGATTGATTTTTTTTCTAGCCTATCATTACAAGTAAGACTAATAGGGTCACCTATCTTTGTTTTCGGGAGCGGTCCACTTCCACTCTGTATAAGCTTCAATAAACTTATTCAATCTTGTCTTAAAATATTCACTTTGTAAAGGTTGTGTGATAAGAATAACTATGCAATTTACTATATTCCTTCATTAGGTATACGTATCACGAAAATTAATGGCTTTAATTCAGATAAATGATATGTTCAACGACATGTAAACCAGCTTTTGTACCTCTTCCAGAACATCGAGGAAACAAGTTATCTATTGATTAACTTACACCGATCTATGTATAAATTAATGCATGTGTTGTTTCATGAGCACAGGTGGAAAGAGGTCAGAACGTACTTTTAGATCATCTAAGGTCATAAACATTCCATTGTTAGGCTCGAGCCTCCTTCGCAGTGAGGAATATCCACGAGTAACAAAGGGGTTGGTGAATTGTATTCCTACTCCATCATCACACAGATGACTTAAAGATTTTTCTCTGATTGTTACTGATGATGTTTGTGGTTAATAATATGTGAACACTAATCAGAAGGCACTTGATACAATTGGCGCGAATCTATGTAGAGCGTTAACTCTTACATAGGTAAGAGTTAACGCTTAATAATAGTATATATATATATATATATATATATATATATATATATATAAGTCTCTACGGTTATTATACCCATATTTTAAGTTCTTTTCAAAGATGTTTATGACTACAGGTGCATGGGGTCCTCGAGTGGCGAGATTTGCTGGTATTCCATCTTTACCAATCATACCATTCAAGCACGCGTATGTAGTCTGCGAGGCTACGCCCGAAATCCGAAACGCACCAAATTTAAGGGATCATGACGTCAATCTGTACATTAAAGTTCAAGGAGAGAGCTGTCACGTTGGTGGATATGAAGCTAACCCGCATATGTTGGATCAGGTAGTTTATTTGTATAATACGTTTATAACCTTAATTATCCTTAGGTGTTGTAGAAACTAGCCGAGGCATCGGGTGATCGGACCGGGGACTAGTCCGGTCACCCGAAGTGAGGCCATCGCGTGAGGACAATGCCCCGAGGGCAAAAGCTGTCGGGGCATCGACTCGAGAGGAACTGGCGAGGGTAAAAACCGCCGGGCGGGCCACCGAAGACAAAGATCGGGTACCGGTGGCCCGCTCGCACGGCGAAGAAAGGCGTTTTGCAGGGTGGGTACTATGGGGTCGCGCGCCGCTTCTTCCGTCGCCCCGGACCGATTTGGTGGGGCGTGACCACCTCCATATTTCACCGCAAAAAAAATCAAAGAGGCGTTGTAAAAACGATTAACAGAGATGAGGGAAGTGAGTAGCAGTCCTCCTGGTTAACTTATAACACCACAATTATAACACCAATCCAATCATAACCTAATCATAATACCAATCGCCATATTTGGTAGGCGGGTTAGGTTAGGTTTCGCAGGATGTTTTATAAGTCCCCATTAGAGTATTGCTGGTCATTTTCTTGGTTATCTTAGCCGATTATTACGACTCCCACGGGCGAGTAAGAGCTTCTTTAGGGGCAGGCAGATCGGATACGGCACACCCTGCCCGATCGGACAAGTGCTTAACTCATCATCACAAGGTGAATGTCTGCTTCATCATTATCATAATCTCAGCTGGTATACGGTTCAGTGCTGGATTCGAGCCTCATCTACTATTATATAGGAAAATTTACCTACTATATCATGCTGGTCAGACGTATTGATATAAGGCATATTATATCCTTTGGTTGTCTTTTACGATCACACCTTGATAAGATAGAGGGTGGTGAATTGTATTCTTACTCCGTCATCACACGGAAAACTTAATACATAAACATAGAAAAAGATACATTTTACTTTTTTAGGTACCTGATAATCTTCAATTCCACTTGTACGAATTAGATTGGGACATATTTGGCGTTCATATGAACAGTGCTGGAACTCTATGTCCGAAGTTAGCTGACATCGGTGTGAAAAGTACTGTGTGTGGGCCGGAATCTTTCACTCCTGATCACAAACCGCTTTTGGGAGAAGATCCTAATGTTTTTGGTTAGTAACTTTTTTATCTATACTAATTTTTATTAAGCTGACGAGTTTGTTTGGTTGAACGCGCTAATCTCAGGAACTACTGGTTCTAATTGAAACATCCTTTTAGTATTGAATAACTCATTTATTGAGGAAGGTTATATATACATATATATAGGTTATATAACATTACGTTAAATCAAATATGAGCTTAGTTTCAATGAATAATGTTGCAAAAACGATTAAAAGTTATTTCTTTCAAGATCTTCACTTAGGCTTATGACTGCTTCCGTTTAACCCTCATGTCCGCTTCCTGACATTTTGGGTAAATGTTTTATTATTATTTTTTCTTACTCTGTGGTTTCTCGGCGTGGCATCCGCCCTTTCTTAGTTTATGCAGAATATAGTCGGACCCAGCGCGATATCAAGGAAGCGCTAGCAGTGGTCCGTCATAGGGAGGGAACACGAAGGGTTATTAGGCCGTACGCCGCCCTTCTATGGCCCGGGACCGAATGGGCGGGTGTGTGTCCAGACCATAGCCTGCAAAAAAAGGGTAGATGTTTTATGACTGGCCGCCTACCTGATGTTTACCCTCCTTGGGAATATAATTGTTGACAAGACCACATCATCATCAGGTGGAATTAGCCAAGGTCAATTTAAAGCTCCTAGTTGCATTATACGACACCCACGAGCAATGTAACGCTTGGTAGAACCTATTTGTAGCCGCCATCACATAGTATACGTGACAGGAAGTTCTTAGATAGTATTTCCTAGCTCCTTTATCAATCAAAATTAACATCTAAGTATTTATATTATGTAGTATTATCTATCCGTGTGGTGATGGAGTAAGAATACTATTCACCACCCCATATCTTACCCGTGGGTGATCGTACGAGACGACTAAGGGATATAAAACGCATATAACATCTATGCGAGAGAAGGAAAACTCGGAGCAAAACCCTATACCAACACGTCTGACCAGCGTGGTATAGTAGGTTAATTTCCCTTCCATTACGGAGGAGGCCCGAGCCCGACAGTGGGACATTTATGGGCTGTGATGATGATGATGATTTATGTTATAAAATATATTCATAATTTAAATTTGCGTCGTATCATATCACGATAATATCATGATTATAGTTATGTTGCGGATGTGGGTCAAACCTGTAAGATAAAATTAAAGTATGTTTTACATATTAGTTTACCTAATTAGAGATTGTTGACTTTTCTTATCTTCTGACGCAATTTAATCTTATTGATATTTACATACATATTTTTCTTCCTGCGGATGGTTACAAATTCGGCATATATAATGACAATGTTTTTGTTTTTCCATAGCTAGTAGGGATATTGTGGATTTTAAGTTTCGGATCTGGATATGAATATTAGTATCTATTATATTATAGCGGTGTCGCTATGATGTTATCGGAGATAATTACTGATTGTCTACAGTTTTTATATGTTAGGGCCCGTCCATTAATCACGTGAGGTTTGAAAGTTGGGTGGTAGGCGGAGTTGTTTGACAAAAAGCACGAAATATCACAAGGGGGAGAGGGGGTGTAGTAAGATATTACGTGTATTTATTTTTCGTCAAATGCTGCGATTTCTAAACGGAATAGCAGCGTGTAGTGTGACTTTGACTTGCCGTTGCCAGGCAACGAACGAAGTTTAAAGTAGGTGAATCTGTATAAAAGACCTTTTTGCGAAGTACAAAAAAAGCAAAAGCGGGGGAGATCGAGACTAACCTACCTAGACCAGATTGGTCATGCACTGAAGGAAGGTGGAGTAAAGTGTTTCCAAAACCGCCAGCGTGTATGAAGAGAATTATGAATGTTGAGGAAGCAAGTGAAGTATGCAAGGATAGAGGTCTCTGGCACTCTGTTCTCTCTGCCTACTCTGCAAGGGATATGGCGTGATGATATGTACATATGTATGTATGTATCATTTAAAAAGTCATCAATATTATAATAATAAGTCTTATTAATGTCTGTAATTTATTTTCAAAACTAAGTATACCTGTCATCTTCTAAATATCTACAGGTATTTAATTAAATATTCTTAATGCCATTACAAAGAAGCTTTTGTATAATCATTGCTGTTCTGTGAGGTACAGCAGGGATTCTGAGTGCATTTCTCTTAGAAGTAAGCTCACCAAATACATGTTTGTTAGTTCTAACAAAGATTCCTACGTCATAAATATAAATACATGAAAATGTCAAAACGTTGTAGTGTTTGAAGTATGGTCTGTAAGAATCTGAAATATGTATATTGGCTATACCGCGTACGCATTTCTTTATTATTTTTTTTGGGTTTTGAACACCATATCAGTATATATATTTATTTTTTGTTATAATAAAAAAAAAAACAATGATTTCTAATGTTTAAGCGACTATTACAAATTTGAAAACAACTAATATTACAGATTTATCGCGTTCTCTTTAATTTTTAATTTCTAAGGGCCGTCCTTCCGTAACGCACGATCATTTTGTAAAATGTTCGAAGCATTGGGCAATTAAAAAAATCAAATACAAATCAAATAAAAATAAAAGCCGTATTACAAATTGTTTTATATAAATCATCATCATCATCACAGCCTATACACGTCCCACTGTTGGGCTCGGGCTTCCTCCAGTCCTTCCTTCCGGTATTGGGAGGGAAATTAACCGCGCTGGTCAAACGTGTTGGTATAGGGTTTTGTTTCGAGTTTTCCTTCTCTTGCATAGATGTTAAATGTATTTTATATCCTTTAGTCGTCTCGTACAATCACCCACGGGTAAGATAGGGGGTGGTGAATCGTATTCTTTTTCCGTCACCACACGGATAATTATTTAAATCATTACACTAAAATTGATTACAATATAGTTTTTATTCGCAGGTTTATATCATAACTGTGGATATAATTCAGCCGGTATGATGTTCTCCGCTGGCTGTGCGATACAGATGGCTGAATGGATCGTCAGTGGAAGGTAAGATTCTCTAAATTTATCTATAAAGAAGTGAAGGTTCTTTGGATTTGACTTTAAGAGCTGGGGAAGGGTTTTGATTCAGTCTTCTTCATCTATGTCTACTAATGGCCTTTTACTGGATTTAAACTACAACTGCCTGAAAAGTATTACTAACGTACTATGGTAATTTTACATTTTAGTTCACATAAGTTCTACTGTTAATCTCGGATCTCCTCTATAATAGGAGGGAAAGTCACCTAATATATGACGCTAATCAGACGGATTGGTATAGGGCTTTATTTCGAGTATTCCTTCTCCTGCATAGAAGTTGTATGCATAGTATATACCTTAGACATTTTTTACAGTTTCTACGAGTAAGAAAGCAGGTAGTGAATTTATACTGTATTATTTGCTTAGTCCATTACCATAAATAAAACTGTCCTTATTATAATTATTCAGGCCACACTACAATATGTTCACATTTGATATACGTCGCTTCACACCGGGTCAATTGTCTCGCGGTCATTGGGTCAGAGAATCGAGTCACGAATCTTATGTCCGGAACTACAACATAGTATTCCCTCATGACGAACGTTTGGCGGGCCGTGATGCCAGTCATGACGCTATACATCAGGAGCTTGTGGATGATGGAGCCGTCATGCAAGCCAGAGCCGGATGGGAACGACCAGCCTTCTTCATGCCTGGTGAAAAGGTATTAAAAAATTATTTACGTAAATATCATCATATCAGATTATCGATTTTTTTGAACATAGGCGATAATACCACCGTGGCCTAACCATGGTGATAATGCCATAATTACACTTAGCAAAGGCTAAGTTTTCCAGGAAAATGCCACTACTCATCACCCGGTGATGCCGCGACTAATTTTTACAACTTGCACGACAAAATAAGTTGTGACACATTGTGTTTTAAGCTAATCTCCACATCCAATTATTAGTCTCGAGCCTCAATTTGGAGGCAAATTTGTTGTTTCTATGCCACAGGCTGTCATATAAAGGGCCACCGAAGACAAAGATCGGGTACCGGTGGCCCGCTCGCACGGCGAAGAGAGGAGAGTTGCATGGTGGATCTATGGGTTCATGCGCCGCTTCTTCCGTCACCCCGGACCGATTTGGCGGGGCGAGAACACGTCCATAGTCCACTGCAACAAAAAAAAGGTTGTTATTTATATTATATGTTGTCATATATTTTGATATTTACTTAAATAATACAAATTAATTATAATTATAACGACCTGGGCCAACTCCATCTGATGCCGTTTGGTCAACAATTGCATTCCCAAGGAGGGTCGACGTCTGGCAGGCGGCCGGTCATGAAACTATTGCCAATAACTTTTACAATATGTACTATGAAAGAAGACCCCAAGCAATTGGGATAAGAGTAGGAGAATCATAAATTACTTAAATAATATATTTTTAAACATTTTACAGATAAGAGTTCAACAATACGATTGGGGTGGCACCCACGATTATCCCAGAAATAACGATACGCGTTATGAGGAAGTGCTCGAAGGAGATTATAGATTTGATTTTTCCAAACACCATGAGCTCGTAAGTAATTATTTATATTTATACTTTCTTTACTAATTAGTAATACAAAAACATTTAACGATTGATTGCACAGATGGTGTAGTGGTTAAAAGATACCGACCTTCCGTGCCAGTGTCGTGGGTTCGCTTCCTATGCCGGATAATATTTTGTGCGATCCATAAACTATTGTTCTGAGGCTGAGTGAATTCGTTAATTAAATGTTTGTAAAGTCCTCCGCAATACCAGGATTATTTCCTTAGTGCAAAGTAGTGTCTTTAAAAAAAAAGCGCCACAGCATTAAGTGTTATCGGTTTAATTTCCATGCAGAAACATTTTTGCAATTCTTAAACGAATATTCTGTTTCTCGTGATCGAATGCCCCTTGTCTGGTCTAGCTTAATTTTTTCATTACATTTAAAATAAAATAGCCTGGCGAGGAACATATAATACTAGAGCTAATACTTAATAAACATATTGCATACAATTCCATTCAAAAAGATAACTTAAAAATGGCTAGCCTGCCTAGTTTCTCGCCGGTTCTTGGCTAGCGGCCGCGTTCCCACCCGGTGGTAGATTATTAGATTAATTTCAAATATGTACGTCTTATCTAGCTTGCTAGCTCACACACGTCCCACTGTTAGGCTCGAGCCTCCTCTGTATTGGGAGAGAAATTGACCTACTATACCACACTGGTCAGACGTGTTGGTCTAGGGTTTTCTTTCGAGTTTTCTTTCTCTTATCCGTTAAATATATCTTTGTAATATTACCCATGACTAAAGACTAATCGAGCTACTATTTAAGATAATGGAACTTTTGTTTATTATTATCAGATTGGAAGTGAAGCTCTGGCGTGTCGAAACGCAGCTGCCCTGTTCAATATGTCCTATTACGGCAAATTTTATTTAACTGGACCAGATGCTCAACGGACTGCGGAATTAGCATTCACTTCTAATTTATCTAAAAGCGACGGCAGGTAAGTTTCTTTTTTTTTCTGGAAGCAGGCTATGGTACCATCACGCCCCGCCCGATACTTTGGTAAACAATAAAAAAAAATGAATAAAAACGGTTTTTTTTGTAAATTTTCATCCTGTAGGGTTGTAAAATAGAGGATTTTTTTTTGAATTTATACGACACAAATAATGAAAATGATTTTAACAAGGACTTTTGTGACGTACAAATGATTTCGAAGTTGTAAGCAATAGTTAATTTTTAGTATAAATACAAAAATTATCATTTCAGGGTTGTATATTCGTTACTATTGAATGAAAAAGGAGGTGTAGAAGCAGATGTCACTGTGTGTGTATTGGATGGTGGCAGCGGACAATTGCACGAACCGATGTTTAAGGTATTTAATAAATACATTTTAAAATATTTTTTGCTTTGGTAGTAGAGAAGCAAGCGAACTACTTGATAGATTTGCTTCTCATAGCCTTCAGCAATAATAAGGGTCTTCCGAAATTACTGCCTATAGTAACAGGAAAAAGACTAGAGGGAGTGCAATGAGTATAGGAAGGAAGGCGGTTTGGTGAAACTCTCTGAAATTATATTATACTCTAATTGCCCTGCTATCACAACTACGTTTATTGTGGGAGTCGTGGTATTATAGACAGATTCAGAAGTTTCTTTGAAGTCTAGAGCCCGCCAGTCCAAACAAGTCCTTGAATTCTTGAATTTATTAGTCAAAATCTTGGAGTACCTTAGTAGACCCCATGATACTATTAACGAATGTAAAACTGACCAAAACGACGCCTCGTCCTTAGGACTGGAGGCGTCCGCCGAGGGTCCGGCACCGATCACAGAGGCCCCCCTCTCGAAAAAGAAGAAGCGCCGGACCCAGTACACATGGGGGAAAGCGAACTCTCACGAGAGGCAGCGGAGGGCGGCAAAAAAGTAGGAGCGGGATGCCGCCAAACTGAATAAGGACGGCGGCAGATCCACTGCAGAGCCGTCAATGGACGAGGGCGACAGTACTGTCGCAGAGCCGTCCAGAGACGAGGGCAGTGGATCTGCCGATTTAATGGACGAGGGCGGTAATTCCGCAGAGCCGTCCAAGGAGGCCAGCGGGTCGGCTGAGGAAGCCGCCGCCGCCAGGTCGTCGCCACGTCCTGCGGCGGCGGCCCTAACCGCGGCACTGATGGTAAGGGAGGAGGCCCTCCCCTCGAAGGTGCGGAAGCGCCCCCTGAACGGGGAGGACAGCTCGGGCGCCGATTCCGAGGGGAGTGCTGTCATCATGCCTCCTCCCAAAGTTCCGGCCTCTCGCAGAGGGTGAGGGGCCGCGGCGTCGGGAAGGACGACCCACTCCCCGGCCGGCGGAGTGCGTGGAGGAGCGGAGGCTCGCAAGCGGGCCGACGACGAGGCGGTCGCCGCGAGGGTGCTGGGGGTGTTGTCCGGCATCCCTCCCACGGAAGTGGCTGCCGCTGGTGCCCGCACGAGCGGAAACGCCCCGGACATGGAGGTCCTGCAGGCCGAAAACGCCCGCCTTGGTGGCGAGGTGTCAGGCCTGCGGGCTCAGAATCGCCGCTTAGAGTCGGAGCTGGCCGCGGTAAGGTGGGCCAACCGCGTCCTCTCAAAGGATGTGGCCAAGCTGAGGGCCCAAATCGCACGGCTCGTGCCGCCTACGCCACCTGCGTCGCCGGCCAGTGCTGGCCGCCGAGCTGTCGCCGCTCCGAAGCCGCCCCGAGGCGCTGGCCGCCCAGTGGTCGCCGCCGCGCCGAAGACGCCTCCGACCACGGAGCGTGCACCGCCGACCAGCGCCGGCCCACCCAACGTCGTGAAGCAGGCCCCTACAGCGGCCCAGCCGATAACAGCGACTCCGCTGCCCGCGGTGGGGGACGTGCCGGACGAGGCCTTGCGCGCCGTTATCGACGCCGTCAGTAATCTGGTGGATGCGCGCTTAGCCGTTCTGGAGGCAAGGCTGCCTCCAGAACCACGTGTTCGGCCGCCTCTCGCCGCGGACAAGCGGCCATATGCGGCACCAGCCCCCGCCCCGCTACCTTGTCAGGCGGGCAATAAGCCTGCCAAGCACCGCATGGGCTCTGGGGCATGCAGACCACTGGCTTCGACCCCAAAGGGGCGGAGCGGCCTTTCGACCACGGCCGCTCCCGCTCCTAGCGCGGCCCGATCGCCCGAGGAGGTGATGGATACGGCCCACTAATGGCTGCCCAATCCACTCACCTCCTGCAGGCCAACATCAACCACTCCGCCGGTGCGCAGGATCTTCTCCTGCAATCCATGGCGGAGTGGTCGATTGGTGCAGCCGTAGTCGCGGAACCATACTGTGCACCTGATCGCCCCAATTGGGTGGTCAGCCAGAACGGAACCGCGGCAATCGTCACCTCCACGCAGCGGCACATCCCGTCCCTGTCCCTCTTGGATAGGGGCGAGGAATTTGTCTCGGCGGAATGGGGAGGGGTCACGCTCTACGGCGTCTACCTCTCCCCTAATAAGAGAATGGACGATTTCGGGGCCTCACTTACCAACTTGGAGGCCTCGATACGGCGATTGGCACCAGGCCTCGTCCTGGTCCTGGGGGACTTCAACGCCAAATCCACGGTGTAGGGGTCCCCTATGACGGACGATCGCGGGCGGGCGGTCATAGAGTGGGCGGCGTCACTGGGCCTCTGTATCCTAAACAGAGGCTCAGTGAATACGTGTGTGCGGCAGCGGGGCGGGTCGATAGTGGACTTGTCGTTCGCTAGCCCCGCTCTCGCACCACGAGTTAGGAACTGGCGTGTCCTGGAGGAGGCGGAGACCCTGTTGGACCACCGGTATATCCGGATGGAGGTCTCCCCCTGTCGGGACCCCAGTAGGGGTCACAGGGCGGACCGAGCTCCCGCATTTCCGCGGTGGACTGTGGGGCGTCTGGACAGGGACCTACTGGCGGAGGCGGCCATCGTGAACACGTGGCTGTCCTCACCACCCCAGCGGACGGAGTGGATGCTGAGGCTAGCCGCATTTGCGATGCGTTAACGCAGATATGCGATGCGGCCATGCCCAGGGTGCAGCGTCTACCTCCGAGGCTCGCCAACGCATTCAATAGTCTGCCATTCAGCTGCATCAGGGAGGCGCTCCGATTCCATGGAGTGCCCTTGTACCTGAGGCGGCTGGTGGCAGACTATTTGGAGGGGCACAGTGTTCTCTGCGCGAGTCCCGCAGGGGACATTGTGCGGACGCCCATGTCGTGCCGTGTTCCACAGGAGTCGGTATTGGGGCTGACTCTGTAGGACATCAGTTACGACTGGGCGTTAAGAGGGAGTCTCCCCCTCGGGCTGAGCGTGATATGCTATGCTGACGACACGCTCGTCACAGCCCGGGGCAGGACACTCGAAGAGGCGGCGAGCCTGGCCACTCTCGGCACCGAGGAGATGGTCAGGCGAATCGAGGCGCTGGGGCTCAGGGTGGCCCTAAATAAGACGGAGGCCCTTCTATTCCATGGGCCCCGCGTAAGGCTGCCTATCGGCGCCTCGTTAGTCGTCAACTCCATCCACATCAGTATCCAGGCCCATATGAAGTATTTGGGTCTGGTGCTCGACGGGTGTTGGTGGTTCCGGGAGCATTTCCGCAAGATTGCTCCCCGGCTGGTCGGCGCGGCGTCCGCCTTATCGCGGCTCATGCCGAACGTGGGCGGAACCAGTTTCGAGGGCCGACGGCTGTATGCGGGGGTGATCCGCTCAATGGCCATGTACGGTGCACCCGTGTGGGCGAGGACTCTGAACGCCCAGCTCAGGGTTGTTCTGTGGAGGCCACAGAGAGCCATGGCGGTCAGAGCCATTCGCGGGTACCGCACGGTGTCGACAGAGGCGACATGCCTATTGGCCGGGACACCCCCCTGGGACTTAGAGGCGGAGATGCTCTCCGACCTCTACCGGCGGGTAACCTTAGTGCGCGACGAGGGTGGCTCCCCATCGTCAAACGAAATAGCCACCTGGCGCGAGGACGCCCGCCGAGACGTCATCGCCCGTTGGGTTACGCGGCTGGAGAGGCCTAGACACGGTGTTGTTACCGTTGAGGCCCTCCAGCCCGTACTGATAGAGTGGATGGAGCGGCGGCACGGAGTCCTCTCCTTTCGGCTGGTGCAGGTATTGTCGGGGCACGGTTGCTTCGGCTTGTATCTGCACACGGTCGCGTACCTATAGGGAGTGGACTCCGTCCTGCCACCATTGCAGTAGTGACGAGGACACGGCGCAACATACGCTTGAGGTATGTCCGAGCTGGGATGGGCAGCGCCGTGACCTCGTCGCTGTTATCGGTGCCGACCTGACGCTGCCGGCTGTCGCGAAAGCGATGGTCGACAGCGTCAGGAACTGGGACGCGGTCGCCGCCTTCTGCGAGGCTGTCATCTTGCAGAAGGAGGCGGCGGAACGAGTCCGGGAAAATTCCCGTGACCCGGGCCGCCGTCAGCGGCTGGGGCGGCGCAGGCGCGAATATCTGCGCCTGATGCCGCCCTAACCGAGGCTTCGGGTGATCGGACCGGGGAATTGTCCGGTCACCCGACGTGAGGCCACCGCGTGAGGGCGACGCCATGAGAGGAACCCGCGAGGATAAACCACCGGGCGGGCCACCGAAGACAAAGATCGGGTACCGGTGGCCCGCTCGCACGGCGAAGAGAGGTGCTTGCAGGGTGGGTCTATGGGGTTGCGCGCCGCCTCTTTCGTCGCCCCGGACCGATTTGGCGGGGCGCGACAACGTCCATGGCCCACTGCAAAAAAAAAAAATATATACAATTAACGTGTAAGCTGAGATCATCTTTGCCTGGTAGCTGTTATGCATACCAACCTTAACATTGTACCTGAGTGTCGTAAAAGCCGACTAAAATCTTTATATTGACCAGGGTTTAATTTTCTTATTCGAAGAAGAATTGTTGTTAGATAGACGTTCGTTCATCGTTCTCTCGTTCTCGTTCAAAACTATCTACCTAATAAAAATATTTTTAGTCATTTTAAACTCACTATCCCTTTTCACCTGAACGTGTTTGGTTAACAAGCATCAGTTAATTTTGCAATGGCAATGAACAGGTAGCGTGACCGAGTGGTCTAAGGCGCTGGTTTTAGACATCGTAGGCATGAGTTCGAATCTCACTGCCGCCGAGCTCTTTTTGCTATTTATTTTTGCAAAATTTATAATAATTTAATAATATAAATAAAACAGTTTAAAAACGTGTACATTAAATGTTTTAAAAATTAGTAGTTTTAATAAATAGGTGTAACTTGAATTAATATCAATAATTTTATGACCGGCCGCCTACCAGACGTCAACCCTCCTTGGGAATGTAATTGTTGACCAAACGACATCAGATGGAGTTGGCCCAGGTCGTTAAAAGCTCTTTCTTAGTCGTCTTTTACGACATCCACGAGCAAAGTAAGGGTTGGTAGTATTCGTAACCGCTACCACACAGCACAAAAAAAAACTTGAATTAATATAAAAAAAAACTACTGCATAAATATTTTTTTAGTTTTACGTAACCCTTCGTGCGCGAGTACAACTCGCACTTGGCCGATTTTTTCATCATTGCAGCTCGTATACGTCCCACTTCTGGGCTCCAGCTTCTTCCACAATGGGAGGGAAATTAACCTACTATACCGCGCTAATTAGACGTGTTGGCAGAGGGTTTTGTTTCGAGTTTTCCTTCTCTCGCGTAGATGCGAAGGATAGGAGAGAGAAATAGATAGAGATAGATGATGGTAGATAGATGAGAGAGATCGCGTTATATGCGTTTCATATTCTTTAGTGGTCTCTTACGATCATCCAGGGGTAAGATACGGGGTAGTGAATTGTATTCTTACTCCGTCACTACACGGAATATTTTTGTATTGGTAATCAAAATAGTAAATAATTATATCAGATTCTTCACATCTTTAGCTTCTTCAAATTAGTCATTGTCTATCAGTAAGTCAACTCGTCGCCTTTAACACTGATATGGTCACATTGTTAATAATGTTTTTAGAGAGTTTTGACGGAAAATGAAAACATTTGTAAAGCACTTATATGTCACATTCACTACACCCTAGCAGCTTTTCCACATTACATTACATAAAATTACATCCAAATTGTTTAATAGAACACGTTAAAACATATTGAATATAATGCAAGACTACCTACTACATGACGCTTTCATGTTCCCGCCAAAATTCCATTGGATCTGTTTTTTGTGTGACTATAGTTGTTAGGTACAGATGACTACGACAACTTTACGCGGACTATTGCGATATCAGACTGAAGGAGCAAGTCTAGGCATTTTAACCAACTGCTAATCCATCAGCATATGGATTTTTTGAGCCATAATATAAACAATGATTTTTTAATTACATGATTGCAGGGCCGCGGATACTACATAGTTACTAGTGGTTTTAGTGCTTATCACACATTAGCTCATCTCCGTCGCATTATTCAGACACGTAAATTGAAGGCTACCGTCACTGACGTCACAAAACAGCTATGTATTCTGAGTGTGCAAGGACCTGACAGGTAAGAAAAAATATTATTTGCATTTATATGCATGAGAGACGAGAAGGCAAATTATATTATGTTGATGAGTTGACATAGAATTTATCTCAAAAGTGTTTTTAATGCAATGATATTAAGTACATACTTACGTACATTTATCATGTATAAAGATATTAATGGAAAGCGAATGGGTGACGACGCATTGTATTCCTAGTCAATACACGAAAAATGCAGATATTATTAATTAGATATTACAGTCCTACAAATATGCAATTTATTTCCTACAAATATACATTTTAGGTAATACCTAAAACTACATACATATACCTATATAAAACATAAAATCTATATTATATATTAAATATTTAGTATTATTAGCATTAAGTGTTACCTAAAACTTAAATTTTATTTAACTGCATTTAGCATCACATAAATAGATTGATATTAATGTCAGGCGTCATTTAAACAGCGAAGGTGTCGTCTAAAACTTAGGGATCATGGTGAAATTTGCCAATAGATTCTTATTACAAACCTAAATATACAATTTATAGATTTTGAAATTCATTGCAATATTACGATATTTAATTGGAACGAAGTTCCTTATCGCGCGTTGTGAAAGGGGGCTAGACGGAAAAAATTCTTACGAAAAGTTGTCACGACACTTTTTGCTATAGTAAGCTATTGTAAGCTGTGCGGCGTCGCTCGTCGGTTCTCTTATAGAAAGCAAGCCAGATATTTTCATTTCTATTTCGCATTGAACAGTGTGGTGTCGCGACGATTTTTTTATAGATAGAGTGATTCAAGAGGAAGGTTTATATGTATAATATATGCATAATGTACTAGAGAAACACTGATAATTTTAGAGGTTTCTAATGTGATGTCGTAAATAAACACATTATTTTGCGCTTACATTGCAAACGCTGGCTGAACCCTACGAAATAGATCAAACTAAAGTACTACAGTATTATACAGCTTAAAAAGGCCTACAAAAAAGTCCGCGATGGTATATATCTATCTCTTAAGGATAACATACTATATCCATTTTAATACTTTAAAAAATGTTCTATTATAAAACGGTAATTGAAAAGCTATTTACACAAATACTGTATTAATCCTTATCATTTTAAATACATTAGTTGGCTTGAGCATTTCATGAAGATATTTTTTTTCCTTCAGACCATGCAAATTAAATCAATACCTTAAGAGATATAGCAAAATCAAAATAATGCGCAACGAAATTATTTTCGCCCGTGACCGGGCCGCGTGGCCGGCTCGCGTTCGAGCTCGGGGCCGAAAAGTTTTGGTAGTCTAGTGGAATTGTATATCCTATTATTAATATTATAAACGTGAAAGTTTGTAATAATGTATGGATGTGAACATGTTTGTTGCTCTTTCACGTAAAAACTACTGAATGGATTTTGATGAAAATAGTAATATAGCTTGCACATCAGAATAACACATAGGCTATAATTTGTAAAGATATTTTGCAAATTGGCTAAAATATAACGATAAAAATCGCTTAAGGCAGAAAAAAAGTATATAATTAAAATAGAACTTCGTTCCATCCGGGTGTCCCTTGACACCTCCGGTTTTTTATTTTTTATATGTATATTTACAATATTTTAATACTAAAGATACAAAATAAACAATATACGCGTGATATATTAGATAATAATTTTGCTATATTTTACGATTTTTTGAGATATTTTTGAAGTGGCAACTTCTTATGGGGTAAACCGCTTCGTTAAGTAACGCGTAACGGCGCCAGTCTCTCTGGCTTCCATTTCTTTCACGCATATGGCAGTGGTAGGCAGGCTCCTCCTCTCTCACTCTAACCCACAGCGCTAGCTGTATGAAGATCTAACATTTCAGTAATAACCTAACCTTTTCTCAAGTTAAACAATTTCAATACTAAATAGTTAAACTTAGATTAGTTTAAGTTATCACTTCTGTCAGGCGTCCCGAAATGCAGATGTTTTTTTTATAGAATAGAATAGAAAATTCTTTATTTGCACACCAGTTACAATGAAAAACTTTACTTAAGAGCTAGCTGACAGAAAAGAGATGTGGTAGGTAGTTTGCTACTGGTTTAAAATATAAAAGGGCAATATATATATATACATATATATATATATATATATATATATATATATATATATATATATATATATATATATATATATATATATATATGTATATATATATATATATATATATATATGTATATATATACATATATATAAAAAAAATATATATATAAGTTTTATAAAAGTGAACTCTTGTTAATGCCGGAGCAAAATAGTTATAGGCACTGTATATTTACTGTTTCAGCCAACGTATCCTCCAACGTTACACAGAGGCTGGACTCTCTAATGACGCATTCCCTGTGTATATGCACCGCAGCATTTTAGTCTCTAAAGCAGCAAAAAAATCTGACGATAAACAGTACAATTGTCGAGCTCTTCGAGTTACATGGTCCGGGGAGCTCGGATGGGAGCTACACATACCTTCATCTCATGCCATACCTGTATATAGAGCTCTGAGTCGCGCTGAGGGACTGAAAAATGCTGGATGGAGGGCTCTTACATCATTAAGTGCAGAGAAAGGTAAACTTACATGTGATATTGTAACGTAGTTTATTCAATTGTATTTCAAACGCGAGGATTTTTCAGACAACACCCTACACAATGAATAAATCTAGATCTTGTTAAGGGTTTTATAAACTTATGATTAATGATGAATATAGAAATAACAGCTCGGACTCAGAACTAACATTGGTGTACCATACAAAGAACTGTCCTGCGTGGTGTTGTAGACATGGCACGGTAGATGGTTAATTAAACCTCTATGTCACCTATGCATTCTATTCCTCTAGCTTGACTAAACTACCCACAGTGTCGGTGGATCTTTAAAAGTTGAAGAGAGCTTGCATGGCAGATTACATGTAGTACTGCTGCCGCCCCCGGACGGTTAGTCGGTGTTCAGACCATAACCTATTAAAAAAGGCATTGCCACTGCAGATTTTGAAATATACATATTCAACAAATGGGTTGTAGAATATGTTCAGATGCTTTATAAGTTCCGTTCTGCTGAACGGCTTAGAAGAGCCGCTTTTGTGAATGACTTTAATGTTAAGTATAACCTAACATACAAGGGCTATGGCGTGATCACACCCCGCTAAATCCGTCCGGGGTGACAGAAGAAACGGCGCGCGACCCTACAGACCCGCCCTGCATGTACCTTTCTTCCTAGCCGTATTCTCTGCCGAGCGAACGGGCCAACCGAACCCGGTCTTTGTCTTCGGTGGCCCGCCTGGCGTGTGGTAGTAGCTACGAATACTGCCTTCTCAAGGAGGTTTGACGTTAGACAGGCGACCGGTCATAAAACTACTGCCAATGACTTTTGCACTATGTAACCCCCCAGTAAATAAGGTAAGAGCAGGATACTGATGATGATGAACTTTACGTAATTTTCAGGATACCATTTATGGAATGCTGATCTAAGGACAGATGATAATCCAATAGAAGCAGGTTTAGGTTTTACTTGCAGAAGCAGTGGTGATTACATAGGCAACAAAGCTGTGACAAAGGCGAGAGAGAATGGTGTCACAAAGAAATATGGATTCTTTACACTTGATGATAAGGTAATTTATTTTTTAATATTATAATAATAATAATAAAGAAATATTAACTAGAGGTTCTTGGTGTTTTCTGCAAATGCCACAACTCTCGAGTATTTCTGAGGAAATGCTTGATAAAAAAAGCTTGAATGAAGCTTGAATGGATTATTTTCATTCAAGCTTACCTTTTTTTCTAAATAAAGTCTTGGTTTTAAATTATGCCCTGTGATTTCTATAAATAAAATTAAAAATGTTTGTAGAACTTTTTTAAGTGTTAAATAACGATGAATGCATAGAAAAAACCTAAAAATATAATTCTAATATTTAATTCTAATATTTAATTCCAGGTTGCACTGTTTGGTCAGGAAGCGATATTTAGAAATGGAGAACCGGTAGGATACCTAAGGAGGGGCGATTACGGTTACTTTTTGGACAAACCTATTGGAGCTGGCTACGTTACTAATAAAGGCGACGTAATAACCAAAGACTACTTAACTGGTGGAGAATATGAGATAGAAGTGATGGGTAAACGGTACAAAGCCACTCTACACATGAAATCTCCATTTGATCCAAGTGGCCAGAGGATATTGGGTAATTACGGTAAGCTTTGCATCGATGAAAATATTCATGAGCCTCATGCTGGACAAAATGAAAAAGCGGGTGGTACTGAATAAGTTAGTTTAATTGTTTATAAGATCTCAATAAATTCATCTATAGTAAAATTTGTTTTATTCATCTATATCTACTAATATTATAAAGAGTGAAGATTTTTATTTGCACATTTACTCGTATTTGTAATGTTTCGGCTGCGAAACTACTAAGCTAGGTCGATTTTAACCATTTTTCACCAATAGAAAGCCAAATTATCAGAAAGTAACATAGGCTATAAACCCATATATTATTATAAAAAAAAGATTCTTAAGAAAATTACAACATTATAACCCAAGGCATGATATTTTTTTTAAAGGCGTACTTACTCTTGAAAGACTATTTGATAGTAGAACAATGTTAAGTCATAATGGCAGCTACTATTTTCTAAAACCCAAAGTATAAAAACGATTTTTTATAGGGGTTAACTTCAAAAACTTTTGAGGGTAGACGAAATCATCGGGTACCGGTGGCCCTATCGCACAGCGAAGAGAGGAGTCCTTGCATGGTGGGTCTGTGGGGTTGCGTACACTCTCTTCCGTCGCCGCGGACCGATTTGGCGGAGCGCGACCCCATCCACAGCAAGGCACAAAAAAAGGGTAGACGAAATCAATACAATACGGGTTGCTAGATTTTAATAATATCTACAAACAAGTCTGCCAGCGAATATAATACGTATGCCGGCGAAATAATAAAAATTTAAATATTAGCTGTGAAAGCTTTTATATATCTCCATTATCTCTATTAATTATCTGCATTAATTAAATCCTACCCTAATTGTGAAAATTGTGTTAGTAGGTATCTATGCTTGTTACTTCTTCAAGCAATAAATACTACACTGATTGTTGCTAATACTTGATAGGTACTTATCTCTTTCTTTATAATGGTAGGACCACGCTGTGGACAGTTTTCGGTATACGGCTGCGGGCCGATCTATCCGGGGTAGTACCATACCCTAGCAGAAACTTGTCTTTTTGGGTGGGTTTGGGATTATTGGTAGGTAGCGGCCCAGCTGTACCCCTGGAATTGTAAAGGTCCACGGGCGGCAGTAATACTTACCATCAGGTGTGCAGCTTGGTTGTTTGCAACCAAGAGCAACAAAAAAATATATCTATAACTGTTATTTTTTATCCCGATCTTCTTACAAATTTAAAACTTAGCGGATGAAACCGCGGGGCGCTGCTAGTATTCTATAACTAAGTAAACTAAGATTTCACTTCTAGATCTATAGATCTGAGCTCAAGATTTACGTATGACTCTCATTTTTCACTTGCAAATGAGTTTCTATAACCTAAAATCATCAATATCATGATCTCGGCTCATATAAGTCCCACTACTGGGCCAGCCTCCTACATAATGGATGGGAAATTGACCTACTACACCGCGTTAGTCAAACCGTTGTTAAATAGAGGTAAAGGTGGCATTCAACCTTGGTTAACCGCGAACGGGTCGCGCGACCCACTGCTTAGTATGAATTTGTAACACACTCAGCGGCCGCGTCGCGCGATCGGTGGGCGTGGTCAAAGAATCGCGCGGCGGCAGCGACTCGGTCGCGCTAGAGTCACGCGCGCGACGCAGGCGAAAAATTCATAAAATGGCGGCGTTTTATAAATCTTTGAAAGCAACCCTCGTCTTCATGCGATGTGAAAATTGAGTGGATCTTCTGCCTTTCTTCACTAACATATCTTCAAACCATCCTTTTTTTTTTTTGCGGTGGGCTATGGTCGCACCCCGCCAAATCGGTCCGGGGTGACGGAAGAGGCGGCGCGCAACCCCATTGACCCACCCTGCAAGCACCTCTCTTCGCCGTGCGAGCGGGCCACCGGTACCCGATCTTTGTCTTCGGTGGCCCGCTCGGCGGTATGCCCTCTCAGGCTCCTCTCCTGTCGACGCCCCGACAGCTTTCACCGTCGAGGTGTCGTCCTCACGCGGTGGCCTCGCGTCGGGTGACCGGACAATTCCCCGGTCCGATCACCCGAAGCCTCGGTTAGGGCGGCATCAGGCGCAGGTATTCGCGCCTGCGCCGCCCCGGCCGCGGGCGGCGGCCCGGGTCACAGGAATCCTCCCGGGCCCGTTCCGCCGCCTCCTTCTGCGAGATGACATCTTCAAACCATCCTAACATAAAGAAGGAAGAAGGAAGTCCATCCTAACATAAATAAGGAAGATGAAGATGATGATGAAATGATATGTTAGGATCTTCAAACCATCCTAACATATCATTTCATCATCATCTTCATTTTCCAATAGTTGCTGAATTTTTTTTTTTTCTAGCTGTGGAGAATTTGTCCGACATATCGCTATAATAGAACAAAATCGTCACCCATAAAACTATGGAAAAAGCGACCGCGACTTGGTGAGTCGCTTCGCTGACATCGGACTGCTAGCAGTTGCCCTGCGACAGGCGACCATGATTGCGTAGTCGGATGGTCGCGGTCGCTAAGATCAGAATGCTACCTTTACCGTCAGGTGTGCTGCTTGATCGTTTGC
The DNA here is from genome assembly GCA_905163515.2 of Lymantria monacha. NCBI lineage: Eukaryota > Metazoa > Arthropoda > Insecta > Lepidoptera > Erebidae > Lymantria > Lymantria monacha. The sequence goes on from LR991082.1 coordinate 26,375,010, forward strand.
CAGCAAGAGCAATAAAAAAGAAATCTACTAGCAATAAAAAAGAAATCTAAATATACTTGATCACTTGATCTATTTAATTAGATTGTGAAGAAGTGAAGTGATTTATTTAGATTGTCAAAACTTTTAAAAATTATGGCAATATTTATTAACGTGGTTAAAAGGTATTTTATTTATTTAAAATACTAGTTAAAAGTTTAATGATTATCTGTAAATTGAACGAAACCAAAAACGTCACTTAGATCCTGAAGTCTGAACTGACATTTTTGACGGACGGTTTATATAGGATTCTTCTAATAAGTGACATTATTGCATTATTGTTAATCAAAATATACCTACTAAAGAATCAAAATATTTGAATAGCCGGTGAGCCACCGACGCATTTCATGATATTGTTAAAACTGTATTTAATGAATTACAAACACTAATCATATAGAATTATAGGGTTATTTATTTTAGGTTATGTTGTCTAATTTGCGAATGTAAATACTGAAAGAACAGGTACAGGCATATCAAATAATTTAAGCAAAATATTAGACCTGAATTTATTGAAGACCGCACAATATGTCAGTTACGCTCCATACAGATGTGGGTGATATAAAAATAGAGTTATTTTGTGAGCAGTGCCCAAAAGCTTGTGAGAATTTTCTAGCATTGTGCGCAAGTGACTATTACAACGGTTGCTTATTTCATCGAAATATAAAGGTATACATATGCATATCTTTTAATATAACAATAGAAACTCAATTATATTTAACTCGCGTAAATAGTTCATAACTGCAAAATTAATTTTTTAGGGTTTCATTGTACAAACTGGAGATCCCACAGGAACTGGCAAAGGAGGTATTTCTATTTGGGGAAGGAAATTTGAAGATGAATTTAAAGAAGAATTAAAGGTAATTTAAATCCAATATTACCTACTTAAATATTGATGCTTGGACTTATTGTTTACTTATTTATTAATATATTATTTTAGCACAATGCTAGAGGTGTACTAAGTATGGCAAATAATGGCCCCAATACAAATGGAAGTCAATTTTTCTTTACATATGGAGAACAACCTCATTTAGATCTCAAGTACACAACATTTGGAAGGTAAGACATTGTATAAATCAATTTAATGTTTAACTACCCCTTGATCTTATTCTTTGCAGACCCTAAACGTTCCACTGTTGATTTTGATGCCTGATTATTGGACTATTCTACACAAACTAAAAGGATTGGTGTAAATTTAGAGATTATCTTCTCTTGCAATAATTTTGTGCTTATGAACCTTTAGCCATCTCATTTAATATGTATGGGGACAAATGAACAATCTGGTGACAGTGTATTCTTACTCCTATGAATGGACAGTATATTTTATAGAAATTAATCACTATTTATTCCCAATTATGTATGATGACAACTTATTTTATTTTTTAATTAATACTAATTAAAATCTGTATTTCAGAATAATAGATGGTTTTGAAGCACTAGATGACTTAGAAAAAATGGCCGTGAACCCTAAGACATATAAACCTCTTAATGAAGCGAGAATAACATCTGTGACCATACATGCAAATCCATTGGCTGGTTAGGGTTTAAAAAAAAATTAAAGAATTTCACAACATAAATGTCTTTTATCTTCTTTAGTGCATTGTACCTAACGACGGAAATTATTTAACAGAATAAAACTTTCTTGAAATTTATTGCACGACTGTGATACATATCATACTCCCATTCTATTTCTATATATTTTTTTTTTAAAGTTCACTCCAGTATGGACCTAATCCTTGTATGCGGGGGACTTTACAAGCATAATTAATAGATTACATGTAGACCTAAATTAATTTGTGGATCACAAAATTGTCCTGTATGGGAATCGAATCCATGACACTGGCACGGTAGATTGTGATCTTAATTACTAATATCAATGCAGTCAGTATGCTAAATACAGTTCAAATCATGATGTTACACATAGAGTAAATATAGTATAGAATTTATAAAGGGGAACATCAATTTGATTTTTAAAGGGCTTAAAGTTAAAACAAAATATATGGTGGACAACATTTATTGCAGATAAATACATTAACAGTATATTTGTGTAAGTAATGATATTTTGATAAGAGTTTATTTTTAATTTTATGAATTGGCTTAACATTTTTCTTTCACATCTATGTATACCTATGGTACAATATAATCAGGGGCGGCTCTAGCACATGTAGTGTCCGGGTGCAATCAATAACCTGGCGCCTCTTGTATCAAAATGCATGAACAAAATGGAATAAGTTGATAGTTACAATGCGTTCAACTAAACTCCGAATCTCGCTGGAATGCAGTCGCATGCTTAGTTGCTTTGATATGAAACCAGGTAAACGGGATTCGATTATGAAGTTACAGTGAGCATGGTGACAAAGCAACCTACTCAAACTAATCAAATAATGCACCCACTACGTTTATAGATGGTTAGGCACTCGCTGCGTACGGTGTGCCCGCTCCGTGCAGAGCACTACGCCCGGGCGCCCCCTAACACCTGGCGCCCGGGTGCACCGCACCCTCTGCACGATAGGTAAAGCCGCCCCTGAATATAACTATGGACATTACTTAAGGTTATTATCATTGCACTTGTTATGTATTGGAAAGTTTTATTAGACAAAATTGTATGTAATATTTAAAAAAATTGTACTCTTAGTACTTTTGTAAAGAGATAGCTGTCAAGCAAGTTTAGTAGTTTTAGTATGTAAAGATTTACTAAATCGCCTACTACAATAGCCACGTATCTATACATTAATAATGATAGTGTGGTATTGTATTCATAAATTAAAACAATTTTCTAATACTCTAATCTTAATTTATTCTAATCACTAATTTTCTACATGATAATATTATTAAAATTCCAAAATCTAAGACCGGCATTAGCTGACATGAACATTTAGTGTAGAAGACAGAATCATTCCAAAGTGTTGATATAGAGTTTACAGAGTTCTGTTATTATCTGCTTAGAGTCCCTCCTTAGTACTGCATTCAGTGTGTTAATCCACTTGAATCACTTAGTTATTCTCCTACAAGAAAAAGAGGGGTGATGATACACTGTGTCCATCCTCTATGAGCATACAGGTTTGAATACTATTCTAGAATTCAAAACTTTAACTGGACAATCTCTAGTAAAATTTAAATGGTGTTGAGAAGTATATATAATGGTATATTTTAAAAATACAATCTAGAAGAATTTGGTATAAATAACCAATAGAAATTATTTGGAACTTGGGATAGTTAGCATATTCAGATACTAAGAATTCTTTGTATACATATTAATTTGAAATTTTATAACAAAAAATTTGTGCAATGTGCTTGAGTACAGTTTATCTAGTGTTATTCGTTAAACAAACATCTAGTAGTAGTAATAGATAAAGCTAGTAGTAGTAGATAAAGCTAGTCATTAATTTGTATGATGAAGGGTTAAATATGTAAATGTGTCACCACCCCTTACTCTCTTGTGGGAGTTGTAAAAACCAGCTAAACAACAAGGGCGCCACCAGCAGTTTTCATCTGACAAATTTATAAGATTAACTGAGAACTCCAATGCCCTTCCCAAGTGTGGCGATTATGGTATTATGTCCCCTTGGGAAGGACTATGTCCAGCAGTAGACGTCCATATACTGATGGATTGAAGTAAAAATAATAATAATAATGTAAAACAGTAAGGTGCTGTCACTGCTATTCTATTAGGTGCAATATAATTAAAAATTTTGTGATGTGATTTCTGTTATTGTGATTATGTGCAGTGCAAAGGAATGCACTTCCTAAATGATAACTCCCCTGGAATTAACGGATATTGTTATAGTCCCATACATTTATCCCCAAAAGGGTAAGCATAGATGTACACATGTCTAACATCCATATCTAACAATACAATACTTATTATCACAAAATGAGTGTTAGCCTATTGCTATTAACCAGGTTCAGTTCAAAACTGAGCTTATTGTTAAGAATACTACCTCATAAATTGAGGCAATTTGCAGAAATTGCCACTAATTTTTTAACTAATTCAAACTAAGTCACCATGGTTACATTAGCATAGTAGCTAGATCAACAAGACAGCTGATAAATTACGTTGTACATTATTAGCAACATTAATGTTTTATAAAATGGATTACTATGTATATGTAATATTAGGTATATACTTATTATTATACTTAGGTACATTTTGATATTCTTTGGATAAATGAGTATGCATATAGATGCCTATGTACTTCTTATTAGGAATTGCATTTTAGAGAGAACTAATGTTTACATATATTAAGTGACAATTATATTTCAGTAATCACTAAAATACTACTCAATGTTCTTGAACAATATTCTGAGCCATATAGGCTGGTCAAGTGTCTTAGATTTTAAGTCAAACTGGACAATATCACAATTTAAATATATACTTGATATATAATGTCACTTGTCACCTTCACAAATGATAATACTGTATTAATTCTATGTACAACATTAAATTTAAATAACAAAAATAATATGAGTTTTTGGTTAAAATCATTCTCAATATGAGAATGTCAATTTTTAATACTCAATTTATATAATAATGAAATTATGGAAAATTTAAATGGGCTTTTCTTTATTTGACAATAAACCTTTGGGAATTAGTTTGGAAAATTTTCAGTCCAAATAAAAAAAAAATCTCATTTATCACATACAATAATAACACTCCTCTAACAACCAAGAATGTCACATAATTCAGTAACAATATTATTTATGTAACCAGTTTTGTAAAGAATGGATTATATACCATGATATCCTGTAAAGGACGACAGAATCTTGATCATTATTAATTACATGTTAATCAAGTTTCTAAATCATAAAAATTCTCATCTAAAACAAATTCAGAATCATCTTCTTTTTTAATTTCAATACCACCAGACATTTTCTCATCAAAATGATCTGTGAAATGTGACTTTATGTGTGCTACTAAATCAGATTTTTTCTCAAAATTTACGCCACATTCAATGCAGGGCATGTTCACAACCTCACACTCATGATTTTGTTCATGTTTATCAAGCTTGTCCTTTTTGGTGAATTTCTTATCACATTGACTACATGAAAACGGTTTCATGCCAGAATGAAGTGCAGAATGACGGTCCAATTCCCTTTTTCTAGGAAACTTTTTGAAACAAATTTTGCATTGAAATATTCTTGAACTCATGTGAGCTATAGATACATGAGTTTTATAAGTGTCCAGCGATCCAAATCTTTTAGGACATTGGTGACATTTAATATTTTTAGGTCTATTTTTATTGTTAACCAGTTTTTGTTTTGGTGGTGAATTTTGCATTGGTTTATTTACAGTTTTCTTCTGTACTTTCATGAAACTGCTCTCGCCAGATATGTGGTCTGGCACTCTAGGCAAATCAAATTCAGCATTGGATGAATCTGGATGGAGTTGGGTAGGTGAAGTAATAAGATTGCTGTAAGGATTAACATTAACAACCATGTTGTGTGCATCATTTTCATTACCATATTCTGTCTTCTCAGGACTAATGGGGCCATGTTTCATTTCATGTTTTATTAGTTTATCTCTTCTGCCAAATGATAGAGGGCATTTCCTGCAAGCATAAGGCTTCATTCCTGAATGCACTAACATATGCCTCTGCATATCTCCCTTTGCTACGAAACTTCTTGGGCAAAGTGGACACACATGAGGTTTATGACCAGCATGAATACGAAGATGTTTACTTAAGTTAGTATTCCGTGAGAAACTTTTCAAACAGTATGGACATTGATATGGCCTTATGCCAGTATGTACAATTGAATGCTTCCGTAAATCTGATCGCCGTCCAAAACATTTATCACATTCAGGGCAGTGATAAGGTTTATCATTACCATGTACTAGTTTACTATGTTGTACACATTGATTACGCTCAGCAAACACCACACTACACTCAAAGCATTTATAAGGTATATTAGGATCATGAGAACTAAGCTCATGTTCTTTACACTTCTCTTGCGAGATAAAAGCTTGATCACAATATTGACACATAAATACATTTCTAAAATACGATTCTGCCATTGGTTCACCATCTGGAGTGTTGTCCCTTTCAGTGGATTCTTGTTCCACAGGTTCCATGTTCTCTGATTCTTCTGATGAATCATAATCAAGGCTTGGATCTACAACCATAACAACACTATCTTCAACAATATAGTCTTCATGCTTTGGTTGTTTCACATCCTGACTGTAGTTGTAATCATTAAGTTCTGATGAATTTGAGTTACTTTCATTTAAACGGTTGATAATTTGTCTCAACTTGGTTTCATTTTGTAAGCATTGTTGTTTGAATTTTGAATACTTTTCCAATTTGAACAAACATCTGAAGCATATACGCCCAGGGAAGCCATCGTTAGGGTCAATCTGTAATAACAACAAATTTGGTATTAATTTTATAAAGTTGTATTTTTAACAATGACGAATGTAATAAATATAGTTCAAAATCCAAATCGCGCACCTGTAAATCGAAACAATCCGTAATTTTGGAGGTTAAAGAGACGTTTGTTTCATCGTCAGGTGTAGCAGAAAATATAGACGTACTAAATGTACTTTTGTTCAGACATAGTCTACATAGAATGTGGAAATTAGCGATGATGTAGGAATCTTCCATTTTGTTCACAACACGACATCGAAAACGAAACTGTGAAGCTTCAGAGCCTTAATGATTACACATGACAGAATATCGACTTTCAAATGTTTTTTAATAATTCATTTCAAATTCACTTTAGGAACACTATACAATTAATAAAAAGGAAATCTATAAATGAGGGTCGCAAGTCTCGCGACTACGCAACCGCTCGATCCGAAGGGGCAACTGGGGCGATGTCCGTCAGGGCTGCGCTAGCGGAACATGTAGGTACCTATTGCTCGCGGTAGTCACTGTTGCCGTTAATTCAATCATCAAATAGTATACAGAAACTTAAATAGCACCATTGAAATTTATTAAGGTCAGCAGTTTACATTTTTTATTAAATGCTTCAATTTCTCGTATAAATAAATATGATTTTAGATTATAATCAAGAAAAGTCAAGTCGAAAACCGCGCTTCTTTGGCATTTAGTTTTTTATCCACAGAGTAAATAAAATGTAATACACAATTCTACTAAATTTCGAAAAATCTGTTTCTTTGTATACAGAGGTAAATTTTATTTTCTATTTATTCTACACTAATACTTTTTACACTAGCAACAGGTTATTTAATTATTATAACTTTTATATGGGACTAATCCCATCACACATTCCCACCATTGTAACTCCTGTAAACCAGGATCCAGAATGGTCACCATAAATGACACCGAGGTTTGACCCTCAGGCAGTCCCGGGAGATGATTTTAATTGTCTTGGAATCCGCAACAAATTTAATTAGAAAAGTTAAAGAGGAGGAGTTGGAAAAAACTTAACTTAACGGGGCCTTAAGATTGATTGCAGTAGTATGTATGGCAAAAACGCCTAAACGCACGGAAATTTTCTCGAGTTGCTACAAGACACAGACTACAATATTGTGGTAGGACCACGCTGTGGACAGTTTTCTGTCTACAGCCGCGGGCCGGTCCGTCCGGGGTAGTACCACACTCTCGCAGAAGATCGACGTCTGAGTAATAGCAATGTGCTATTGCGCTTCGTTTGGTGAGCGAGAGAGCCGGAAGCCTAACTGGGGTGGGTTCAGGGTTGTCTTGGTAGGCAGCGGCCTAGCTATACCATTGGCAAAGGTCCATGGGCGGCAGTGACACTTACCATCAGGTGTGCTGTCTGCTCGTTTGCCGCCATAAGCAATAAAAAAAAAAAAAAAAAAAAAAAAAAAAAAAAGATCCGTATAGTATACTACTCCAGATGTGACTTGCAAACTGTCTAACATAAGGTCGCGTTCGTTACGCCAGAGATCACACTCCCAGAGTATGTGATGTTTGTTCATAGGTACACGCGGTTATGTGTAGAACATTGACATAGTGGTGAAGATACGAGTTTAAAAGAAAATAATTTACTTTTAAAGTTAGTTATAACTTTTGATTAGCGATTATCAATATTAGAACTTTCAACTTAATTTATTGTTATTTCTTCTGAAAATGGCACCAGTGAGAGAAGATTAGGAGCGTGAGATTGTCTTGATATGGACATGTGATGAGGAGGGATGAAAGGCATGTGACAAGGAGGGTTATCAATATGTTTTTAGATGGACGAAAGAATCGTGGGAGATCCAAAAAGAGATGGATTAGTTGTGTGAAAGAGGGTATGTGTATGAAGGATGTAAGTGCTGATATGACGGCTGATAGAAGATTATGGAAGGCTAGAACATGTTGTGCCGACCCCACTTAGCGTGGCAAGAGTGCAAACGAATAATGAGGTAAAAAAAAGTTAACGGCCGAACCTAAATTGGTAGGTATGTACTTATTTTATGAGCTATGTGGTTTAAATAACTTTATTTAATGATAACGAATGATGGGGACCAAGCGTCCTGACTATGAGGACGTACTTGGTCCATTTGGTGATAAGAGAGTGAACGACGCAGGTAGGCTCATAGCGGATGTATGCATGGAGAGAAACCTTATTGTGTCAAACACATTTTTCCAACATAAGGACATCCATATGTATACATGGAGAAGGAATGAACAGAAAAGCATAATAGATTTAATTTTGGTAGACAGTCGCCTCCGAAGCAAAATATTGGACGCAAGAGCCTACAGGGGCCCCACAGTCGACACGGACCACTATCTCGTTATTGCGAGATTTAGTGGTCTGTTCAGAAAGTGGAGGCACTGGCGAGAGCGTGTCCACTTCGGAGGGCTTGAAAGAATAAAGGTGGAAAGGTTGCAAGAAGAGTGTGTAAGAGAAAAGTATGCAGAGGGTGTCCGAGAACGGCTGACGATGGCAAGCCAGCCGCAATCGGACATTGAAGAATGCTGGAGAGTATTGAAAGAGAGTATGGTAGATACAGCGAAAGAAGTATGTGGAAGTTCAAAGAAGCATAGAAAAACAAATGGTGATGCATGGTGGGATGCGGAAGTGGCAGCTTCCGTAGAGCAAAAGAAGAAAGCGTGGCTGGACTATGTCTCTTCTTTGAATCTGAATGACAGTATGACTGAACAGAAGAAAGAAATATATCGGCAATGTAAGAATGACACCAAGGCCTTAGTGAAAGAGAAAGGTGATAGAGCAAGTATGAGTGCAGAAGATAGGCTGACTAAAAACTTCGAGGGTAACACCAAACTCTTTTGGAGGGAGGTGAAGAAGTCTCGGGGTGGTTGGTCAGCCTTCAGAATGAATAAAATAAGGTCTAAAGGTGGAGACATTCTTACACAAACACAAGACGTGTTAAGCCGATGGAGTGAATATTTTGGCGATATGTATGCGGATGCTACGGTTGGCGCCGGTGTTGGATGTGGTTTAGTAGATCAACATTCGACAGCGGCGTCCTCCGATGGCATCAGTATGGATGAAGTTGAATGGGCGATAAGAAGTTTGAAAAATGGTAAGGCAGCGGGCATTGATATGGTGTCTGCCGAGATGATCAAGCTCGGTGGCTCTTGTGTCTGGGAGGCGTTCCTGTTGCTCCTCAATTTATGTTGGAGCTCGGGAATGGTTCCCAGGGACTGGAATAGCGCAGTCATCGTGCCTTTGTTTAAAAACAAGGGTTCACGTTATGACTGCGCAAATTACAGAGCCATAAGCTTGACCAGTTTGGCAGCAAAAGTGTATGGAAAAGTTATTGAAAGGAGAATGAGGATGGTGTCCGATGGTTTACTGTGTGAGACACAAGGAGGTTTCAGGAGTGGAAGGGGATGCATGGATCAAGTGTTCTCTCTGCGCAACATTGTGGAGAAGCATCTGGCTCTAGGTCAGAGGGTTTTCTGCAGTTTTGTGGATCTGGAGAGAGCATTTGACACGGTTGTACGAAAGGAACTTTGGGACATTTTACCGGAGTATGGTATTAACGGTAAACTGCTACAGGCTGTGCAGTCCAGTTACATGGGCTGTAGAGCCTGTGTGCGGCTGGATGATGGAATGTCGCCATGGTTTGACGTCAATATCGGCGTTAAGCAGGGGTGCGTTCTGTCAGCCAAGCTGTTTATCATATATCTGGATAAATGTCTCCAAAGGTTGAACGATATGAATGTGGGAGTCCAGATGGGCGACTCAGTGGTCACTGCTCTGCTTTATGCAGATGATGCAGTCCTGCTGGCACAGTCAGCGACTGACCTGCAGACCCTAGTCGACACAATGACAGAAGATTGTAAGAAAAGGGGTCTACGCGTGAATGTGAGCAAAACCAAAATAATGGTCTTTGAAAGAGATAAAACCAGAACAGATGTAAGAGTAACAATAGGTAATGATGTACTAGAGCAAGTGGATGAATTTGTATATCTTGGATGTGGATTTAGCCGAGATGGAAGGTACACCACTGATATAGAGCGAAGAGTGAATGCGGGAAATAGAGTGAACGGAGCGTTGGGGCAACTTTTCGGCAGCCACCACCTCAGCCAGAAGGCACGTGTAGCAATACATAACGCAGTGCTTGTCCCAACATTACTGTATGGAAGCGAGAGTTGGGTATGCAGAAAAGAGTATGATAGTAAAATTAATGCGGTCGAAATGCGATCTCTGCGGAAAATCTGTGGAGTTAGGCTGACCGACCGCATTCGTAACGACGACGTAAGAGAGCGAGTAGGTATGAAAGAGAGTATTGGTGTAAAGATGCGAAAGGGAATGCTCCGATGGTTCGGACATGTGGAAAGAATGCCGAACGGTCGGATCTGGTTAAGAAGATATACAATGCGAAAGTGGAAGGATGTAGGTACCGAGGGAGACCGAGACTAACCTACCTAGACCAGATCGGTCATGTACTGAAGGAAGGTGGAGTCAAGAGTCTCCGAAACCGGCGAGCGTGTATGAAGAGAATTATGAATGTTGAGGAAGCGAGTGAAGTATGCAGAGATAGAGTTCTCTGGCACTCTGTTCTCTCTGCCTACCCTGCAAGGGATATGGCGTGATGATATGTATGTATGTATGTGTATTTAATGATAATTTTTATCTGTGTCATTGGGTGCATAGTTTAAAATTACCTTGGTAATTTATTAAAAAAATAATACCTTAATAATTTATTTAAATAAAATACCTTAATCAATAATTTATTACTCATGTATAGAATATCTGTGTAAAGATGATAGGTATATAAATTAGTACGGAGTATTTAGAGTGCATCCAGGTTGGGAGCCCTAAGCGCTCACCCATAGTCCGGGCTAAGCTGCAAAATTTATCTGCGCCTAACAGCTAAAAGACACGAGAAAAAAAAGAGAAAAAAATTTAGGGCGCATTTCGTGACAGAATTTTGGTTAATACATGATTGAGAATCTTCATCAAAGACTAGACCACTTTCACAGCTTAGGAGACGAGGATAACCTCTTTGACAAGCCACGTAAAGTTGATAATGATTACCATATCTGAAAATAAAAATATTCCTTATTAGATTGTACTAACGAAAAAGTTATGTATTAGATTATTTTATTATTTCTGTGGTTACAGAGATCGCTTCATGATTTATTAATTGCCGTTAAAATAACTTCGTTAGATAAGACAAACATGTATGTAAATTATTTTAGATACGCTTACATTTTATTGACTGGAGCGTTTATTTTGTATACACGTATTTAGTCTGCGTCTTTAGTATCCGCTAAATTATATCGATTCGATATCCGCATGAATTAACTACTTGTACATTATAGATATATGAATATAAATGCAATATAAATACCTGTATTTATAAATAACGTCGGAAACGTGGCCATCTATATCAAGAGGTGGTTCAGGACAGCTGAAGTTTTTAAAAGCTAAAACAATATATTTGATATATTAAAATCAAAGATATACTTTCCATGCTTATTATAAAAATAAATAAATAGAACTTCTTTTTACCATTCGCTTTACATTGTGGTACATTCGCTGGCCAATCGCAACTGTTAATCGCTGAATTAAAAGCTAAGCCAGCTGGACAATCCATAATAGTAGCAATCCCTTCTTTGCACATGATATATCTACTGCAGTTACCATCATTCATTGAAAAGATACCACATTGTTGCTGACATTGATTGATCGGTTTTGAGCGTTCTGGAGAGTAAAAATATTGCAGTAGTTTATTATCCTTTTTTCTGGAAGCATATAATTAAAAAAAAAAAAACGCACGTTGTGTCACTGTACACTTGACTTCCGTAGGATATGCGCATGGATATTCATTATGTTGGGAGGCCGGATTGAAGTAAAGACCACCGGGACACGAATACTTGGTGGCTGTGGCTTGCTGAAAAATAAAGAATATACATTTTTAATATTATATATACGCCATTAAGATAGATAATGAATTGTAATTAATAATACCTCGCATTGAATGTAGGTATCGCACTCGTTAGGTACTGCGTAGTAACCATTTCCATATTTGCAAACGAAGTTTAGTTCTAAAGACCCCGTTGGTTCTCTGGGCCACTGGTTTAATGATATAATTGGAGAAACTCCACTGGTTGTTCTGACAGGAGAAGCTTTGGTTGTTATAATGCTCGATAGAGTTTTGCTTTCTATTTTCTTGGGAACAGGTTTGTTTGGTCTTATTGGGGGAGGCCTGCTTGTAACAATTAACGGACGATGCTTATTACTTGAATTGAATAATGGAGCAACGGTTGATGTTATGGTTGGAGGCGACTTGGTAGATAAAATAATAGGTGTAGTTGGGGTTGTTATTCTAACTGGAGTAGCTTTATTTGTTGTAATGATAGGTGGAGCAATACTAGAAAATATGAGAAGAGGTTTAGTGACTAATTTTACTGGAGGATCTCTGGTTGTAATAATGAATGGAGGGTGAACTTCGGTTGTTGCATTAGATGATGGAATTTTAGTTGATAGTGGCCAAGGGAGAGGTCTGGTAGGTACTTTACATAAAGGAACATTACTTGTGATTATGTTTGGAGGAATCTTGGTTGGCATATTGACAGATGGAGCTGTGCCTGATATAGTAACTGCAGGCGATTCGGTAGATATTGTGACTAGTGACACATTGCTTTTAACTAGGACTGTAGGAATCAAGGTTGTTGCAATGGGTGGTGGAGATATGCTTAATGGTATGACAGGAGCTGGTTGCGTAGAAACCTTGGTTGAAGAAGCCTTGGTTGTTAGTGTGACTGGTGGCACTATAGTTGTATCAGTGACTGGTGAAGATATACCTGACACTGTGTCTGGTAGAGATTTGGTAAAAATGCTAATTGGAGGAACTCTGCTTGTAACTACAGCCGGAGGAGTCTGATTAATTACAATAGGTAAAAATTTACTAGGCACAGTAATTGACAAAGATTTGTTTGTTATTATGCCTGGCGTTTCGGTTGATTTGTTGATCAGCGAAGTCACATGTTCCATTGCTGGTGGTAGGCTTGAAGTATTAAATAATGGATTTCGGCCAAATGTTGATATTGTATCAAGCTTGTACTTAGATAAAAGCGGCGGTGAGGCACCTTTTTCCGGTTTTGACTCTAAATTAGTTTCTGTTGGTTGCGATGAAATATAGTTTGTGTTTAGTTCTTCTGGTTGATGTTGAAATGCTGGTTGTCTTATTGTGACTACACGTTTTAATCCAGACGCAGGTACATGAGCACCTTCAGGGATAAATTGGAAGATACCTTCAGGAACGTGTGTATGAGCATATTCAGAGGTAGATTTCAATACCGTTTCGATTTCAAGGGTGTCTTTAGGGTCAGGTATTGAAATAAGTTCAGAAATAACAGAATCAATTTTACTTTCAGATTCAGAAGCAGCTTTCGGGTCATATTTAAGTTTTGATTTATAGATAGATTTAGGCTTAGGATTTAGGACAGGGTCCACTCCAGGTGTCTGTTCAGATGCAAGTTTAGATATGTTAGGCGTGTTTTGTCTAATAGTAGGGTTCAGCTTAGGGCCAACACGAAGAGCAGAGGTAATGACATGTTCAGGAAAAGATGGATGTGATGACTTCAGATTAGGTATAGGATTTAAAACATTTTCGAGAACATATAATGGAGCAGATTCTTTTAAATCAACAAAAATTGATTTCTTCTTTGGTTTTGTGTCAGGGAGAATTGCTGCGGCCATGGAAGGTGGTAATTGTGGAGTTACTGTTTGTATTTCCTCGTGAGGCAGAAGTTCATGATGAAGCTCTGCGCTAATTTTACGCGTAGGAAGCCTTGGTTTTGGATTTGAGGAAAGGAAGGGAAGAGAAGGATATTGCTGGGGAGAAACAGATTTATCTGACAGTAATGTTAAAGGCCCAGAATTGATTGAAATTACACCAGCTTTTGAACTTTCAAGTGTTGCAGAAGCTACGTTCTCTGGAGGTACAACTATCTTAGCTTCAGTAGTCAAATTAGGTGGCAAAAGCGGCTGACCTGACATGAGTGGTGTAAAGCCTGCCTGATCTCTTACTTTAGACATTCTGTAGTATCCAATGCCTCGGTTTTCTAGTTGTCCTGTAAGAAAGTAATAAATGATTGAATGAATTTATATATAATAATTGAAGAGTAAGTACCTATATAAAGGCTAAAAAAAATATGCGTGCGTACAAAGTACACATATTAGAAGCGACACTTTGGCAAACTAATTTTTAAATCTCGTTTACAAATATCAATCAATAGAGTGTATTCTCTCTCTCTCTCTCGTGCCATGTTTCTCGTGTCGCGTTTCATCTGTAAAAAATTTACCCCAATGCGCGCAAAGCAGTTTCATTTCAAAATAAATATGGCACATAACGGAAAAATGTTATTTAGAAATAAATATGGCGCGTAACAAAAAAAAGGTTGCAATATGAAATTTCTCCTATACGTCGATAAAAAGTTTCACTGCAAAAACCAAATTAATTATTCAGGTACTCACCGTTTACTACTACTAGGATTAGTAGCAAAAGTGTTTTGAAACGAAGCATATTTGATACTACTTCGCCAGAGATGTTAGCAAGTTGGCGGTGCAAATCTTACTGTAAGAATAACGGGCAACATTTATTAGCCATTTAAATTCTTTAACGTGAATATAATAATAGATAATGTATTTTATTAGATATAGATGGATGTTTAATGATTTCGCTTTCAAAAACTTGTGGTTTTACTAACAAGTTTGTGGCCATTATTTTTTTTTGTAATTATTGTGCCAATTACTCTTGCTATTAGAGGAATGTGGTTTAATGAAGCTGATGATGTGTAATTAGAGAAGACATTGTTTAATTTCTTACTAATATGATTAGGTAAACACATATCTTAATATATAGGTATAAATTACGCGTCACGTTGTTTGTCCGCGATGGACTCCTAAAGTACTTAACCAATTTTAATCAAACTTGCACAGCATGTGTAGTTTGATCCAACTTAAAAGATAGGATAGCTTCCATCTCAATTTATAGTCGCAATATTATTTTATTGCAAATTATTTGTCTATTATTTGACAGTCACAATTAATTGTTATCTCCAAACGATTCTAACAGATGGCGGTATTTGTTGACTGGATTGAGTAACTATTTAATAGATGGCGCTATGTTAAACGTACAAACGTTTCATATAAGCTACAATTTATTAGCATAACCACCACATGTTACTGAGGCTACCTTAGCCACAGCAACTCGTGGCTCGTGGGTCTGCTAGTATAGATATAGGTATATATATTTTATTAATATTATACAAAAAGCTACGTCTTAAACTTCAAAAAGGTATTGGTAAAATAATTTAGTCTCCAATAGCAAATGAGCCAAGATAAAATATAAATCGGTGTGGCGCTCAACGAGGCGGCTGTCATAATTACGGTAGCACTTTCGTAGTCTTCCTCTGTAGTTTATAGAAGTGACATCTCCTCCATCTCGGTTTATATTGGACCGGATCGGCCCAGCGTTGAGCGTAATCATCAGTAATAGTGTTATGTTAATACCTTATGGAGACTCAGATAGCTACGATGGTTTCAATTTCTAACTGGTCATGGCAACTTTAAAAGTAAATTATTTTCATTTAAACTCGTACGTTCACTACTATGTCAATGTTTTACACATAATCGCGAGTATGAACAATTTAGCACATCACATTCTCTAGGAGTGCGATCTCTGGCGTAACGAGCGCGACCTTATGTTAGACAGTTTGCAAGTCACATCTGGAGTAGTACACCTACTATACGGATTTTATAGCAACTCGAGAAAATTTCCGTGCGTTTAGGCACTGATTATTAATGGTTTCAATTATTGATATGGCGGTGAGGCAAAAAGAAAATTGGCAAGGTTAAAAGAAAGTAATATACAATGAAAGTTGATGTGATAATTCAAGGTCATCATTCTCCTACTCTTATCCCAATTACTTGGGGTTGATACAATATGTACTCTTATTTCACAGTACATATTGTAAAAGTTATTGGCAATAGTTTTATGACCGGCCGCCTGCTAGACGCCAACCCTCCTTGGGAATGCACACAGCTACACACAATTCAAGGTACTCAAGGTAAATAATTATATGTTCTTTAAATCTCATAATTTATTAAAAATATTCGTTTGATTTATAATCAAGCACGTAAAATGCGAAGGCTAATTTATTTATAAGTTTGTTATTGCTATGTGAACAGGTTAATGAAATTAAAACAAAAATTATTTGTCATTTTTAGGCTTGATGCTTGATTAATTAGAGCGCTGACTCTTCGTCAGCGCTCTAATTAATAATTAATACTGTCTATGCAGTTGTCAGTATGGTAACGAAGTAAGAATACAATAAAATATCTTAAAAGTGGATATAGTAAAAGGCGACTAACTGCTATGTGTATAAAACATCTGAGCAAGTGAAAAACAACGTAAAATAAAACCTTATACAAATTATTAAGTGAATTTCCTTTCTATTGCAGAGGAGGTAGAGCTTATAGGCTCGGCAGTGGAATGTATATGAACTAAGATCATGATAATGATGGTACAGCTGCTATTTTTTTTTTTAAATAGTTAATACCCGGTACTAGAGAAATAATCTTTATATATTACTAGCTTCAGCCCGCGGCTTTGCCCGCGTAAAAGGTTACGTTCCTAAAATTTTTCATCCCCTATTTTTATTTTACCACTTAAGGGTAAATTTTTTATAAAGTTTTAATGTCATATTTATTTATAACTAATCAATAGCCTAAAAATAAGTTTCAAGCTTCTGGCTTTAAAAATGACGATACTTCCTTACAACGTTTCATCCCCATTCACAATCCTTTTTTGGCATTAAAAAGTAGCCTATGTCCTTTATCAGGCTCTAGACTATCTGAGTACTAAATTTCATTTAAATCGGTTTAGTAGTTTTGGCGTGAAAGAGCGACAGACAGACAGACAGAGTTATTTTCGCATTTATAATATTAGTAAGGATTAATGGACACAATTTACACCCAAACTCAGAATAATATTTTTTTTTGATCACAAAATATTGTCCTGCATGGAAATCGAAGACACGACACATGTCACACTATCATCATCTTAACGACTACGTCATGTGTGCAGACACATTGACATGTGCTATAATTGCCTATCAAGCCTAGTTAGCCATAAGAATGACAAACTATCATTGTCCATAATTACATTATGGTTATGAGCAGCTCCTATCCCAGCAATTACTTGGTTTGGTCATGCTCACTGAAAAGATCTCTGCTTGCGGTAGCTACGTGGAGCGGGTCTCTCCTTTCCTTCTAATGTGGTTGAGGAACGTGATAGCTACTCAGTAGTTAACTCGTGAACGGCTGCCGCTTGCAGGATCTGGTCCCGCCATTTCAGTTTTTCTTTTTGTATTTAACTTTTAAAAATCGAATCTTTACTCAAAGGGTATCTCACTGGAGCTAATACAGATTGAACATGTATACAATCATTTTGATGCAAATGTATTATATACCTAAATTTAAAAAAAAATACGAGCCCGCTGAGTGTCTTGCTGGATCTTCTCAGTATTTGGCCACTTGCCGATGATGGTAGATGATGGTAGATTTTAAATATGTAAGTAATTTGATTTACAAACGAAAGGAAAAAAAAACACGTTTTAATTAAATGTATTTTATTTTATAATTATAACAAGACTTGTTTTTTTTTTCTGTAATATAATTGAATATTTATTAACACGTATAAATGTAGTACTATTTTTAAATGTACCTCTTTTGTGTACATCAAATAGAGCTTGTGGAATTACGGACGAAGTGTTTGCTTAAATGGTAGACTTGTCCTTACTTAAGAAAATATAAAATTTGATGCTAATATTAGGAGTAAACTTATCCTACAATCTTAATTTTTAAATGGTAATCATTGGTGAGTAGATTGTACAATCATATTCATGTTGTAGGTAGAAATAAATTGATAATATTACGACTTTGTGTATTGTTATTAAGTTTCGACTAGACTTATTTTGAAATTGTTTATATATCAAACAATAACTGTTATATTAGGGCGTGGTTTGGGCTAGCGATGCTAATTATTGTCGCCTCTTGATTGTAACCTTAGAGTTGAATTCCAGTTCTTTAGCTTGACGCTGATCTTCATCTTCTCTGGCTTGTGCAGCAGCGTTTCTTAATTCAATAGGGCAAGCTTCTACTTCATCGGCTGATACGCATGTTGATGTCAGCTCATCGAAGGCTGCGTCACTACCGCAGAACAAAACTCGAGGCCTTTCTCCGATGCATATGAAGTATTTCTGACAATTATCGTTGGCCCTGTATTCATTTTAATATTATTAATAATATTTAATTGCAAATTTAATATAATTGTATTACATGGAACAATCGCTTTATATTGATCATTGATGACTTTTTTTTCTCTGTATGGTGATCGAAGCTAGAACACAATTCTCACTACACCTTCCTTTCCCGTGGGCTATAATCAATATGGAAGGACGATGGTTTCCGAAGAGAAGGACTAAATCGATTAAATTATTGTAAATGATATTATTTATAAGATATCGTAAATTATAAATCGATATGCCAAATTATTTACTCGGCCTGACTCGGTTTTCGTTACCTGGAGGAACCTCATACCCAAATACATAAAACTTTAGTAACTCTAAGCCCTCTAAGGCAACTATCATTTCGTTATTAGCGCTGCTATAACTCACAAATTGTAAAATACGACTTTATTAAAACCCTACTCTTACTGATATTTATCTATGCAATCTTTATTACCACATATTAAGGAACCAGTTTATTGTCCATCCATCTACGATAGATGTATCGTATGACACTGGATAAACTACATTATTTGTAAAATATATAATAAAAGTGGCATTTTTTGCTAAGTCTCCTTGTATTGCTCTTTCAGATTAGCAAATAATATGTATTTGTAATATAGCAACGGTCAAGGAACACATTATTAATAATGTAATTATTATATTCATGGTCGGACTCATTAATAACGTCCCGACATTGACTTTTGAACTTCACGTTAATATTTAATGTACAAAATTAAAAAACAAAACAAAAAGAAACATTATTTAAAAAGATAATACCTCCTCGATGTTCTAGAAACATCAGTAGAATTAAAATAAAATTTAAAATCTTTCGGGTGCGTGTGAAATGCTCACTTCTATGGTACGAAATCCGAATTGAGTTATTCTATTGGCCAATGGCAATAAACCCTTTACTAAGATCTGTATAAGCCACTAACTAAACTAACTAGCAATGTATGTGTATATATTTGCTATCAATTAATTTTTTTAGCATTTTTTAAGAGAAAACCATGAATTTTTTTAAAGATATCAGTAACCATTATTCCTCATCTCAGCTCATATATGTATGTCCCACTGTTGTACTTAAGCCTCCTCCATAATAGTAGGGAAATTGATATACTATATCAAGCTGGTCAGACGTGTTGGTATAGAATTTTATTTCGAGTTTTTCTTCTCTTGCATAGATGTTATATGCGATTTATATCCCTAAATCGTCTCTTACGATCACCCACGGGTAAGATAGGGAGTGGTGAATTGTATTCTTACTCCGTCACCACACGGAAAATAATCATTATTACTTATAGGCTATTCTGATATAGCTACATTAATCTATTTATCTATAAATAGTCGTAAGAGCTATAAATTATTAAAAACAAAAAACTAACTTTCATATAATCTCTAAATTACTCGGTTAAAATTCTTGTGAATTATTATTTGTATATATAGGTATATATGTTTGTACGGATATTATTATATACATATGAGGACGCATTAGCAAACCGCTTGTATTTCTAATAACGAGGTTACGTAAGCAAGGTCACCTCTCATCTTCTGACATTTAAGCGTGGCCTGACACCGGCTGACCGGTCGCCTCTTAAGTAACCCGTTCTTGGTAGTTCAATATCTATTACTTTAATATTAAGTGCACGCTTGTAACTTGCTTATAATTGTATGTATGTTTTATTTTTCTATATTGTGACGGAATAGATAATGTGTTATTATCGTTTTCTGGGGTAAGAATAAGATTACAAAGAGCTAAAAAAAGTTAATATTACTTTTAGTGAAGGGGCCCTTAAAATATTTGATAACTCGTTCAGCTAGTGTGATATAGTCCCATAAAATTTCTTCTCTAAAGAATTAAGACTGACTAAGAATGATTTCAATTATTTTTGTACACGGTATAATGTATATAAACCAGTATTGAGTAAGTTTGAATATATTATTATTAATGTTTTCATTGTGAAATAGTCTCGTGGTATACTGAGAAGAAAGAGAAGTCGGAATTACCTTTCTTCATTTTGTATAAAAACTTGTGCAGAATTTTAATGTACGCAAGTCGTTAAACATAAATCTTGTTTCAATTTTCGTGTCGAGAAAATGTCGTATGGCACTAAAGTTATTTAACCAAATATGGGTTTTCAAATTACTGAAATTTAGCATTTAACATGATTGTTTATAAAAACTTGACTACGAGCGAAAAATGATTGTCACACACGGGATTGATGGAATCACCATGTGTGACAATCATTTTTCGCTCATAATCCAGTTTTTACAACTATGGGTTTTGTTCACATTTAATATCTCTTTAGAATTAGATACTGTGAAAAAAATATGTGATATTTAAATTGTTATACCTGTAGAATCTGAAGCCAGCTGGTGGTCCAAGTTCTCGCGACTCAGGGATCTCAGGACAACGGAATCCGAGGAAAGCTAAAATGCGGAAAAATATATAAGAAAAAGAAGAAACATTAGGCACAGTAAAAACGATAAATAAACAATAATTTAGCAAATTTTGCCCATTACGTCGAGATATATATTTATATATCTTTATTTTTTAACAAACTATTAAATGTTTGACCTGTATGTATATTTGTAAGATCATTCTTACCGACTTCATGATATTAGCTTATTACAATAAATTTTATCATCATCATCACAGCTCCTATACATCCCCACTACTGCGTTCAAGCCACATCGGGCAATTGACCTACAATACCACCCTGGTCAGACGGATTGGTATACAGTTTCATTTCGAGTTTTCCTTTTCTTATTACAAAATTTTAACATTACTATTTTATTCTGTAAGTTAATTTATTTTAACATGATTTTTTTAACTGTTAAATTAACCTGACTATTTTATTCTGACTATTTTGTCTTGCCAGAGTAAATAAATTACACGATTTTCAATTTTTTTTACATGATTTTGATTATAAATATTTTAAGAAATGAAGTCGGTTAAAGAAAGGGTTTTTTATTTAATTATTGGATTGAATGATAATAATTTTAGCTATATTAACGTAAGTACAATAATGAATACAAGGGATATGGCGTGATGATATGTATGTATGTATGTACTATAGTGATTCATTGATGTTTCCAAATAGTTGTTAAGTAGGATGTATGATGTACTTTCATAAGTGACAAATGTTTTCGCAACGTAGTCAGCCTTTATCAATAAGTTAACACGTGTTGACAAGGTATTTGATAATTAAGCAATAGTAGTACGTGAAGTGTCAATCGTAATTTATTTTCAATTTCAAGAAAAAAGTTGTTATTTTTTTTCTATTGCTTATGGTGGCAAACGAGCAAGCAGCACACCTAATGGTAAGTGTCACTGCTGCCCAAGGACCTTTGCTACACCAATGGTATAGCTAGGCCACTGCCTAACATTACAATCCCCAAACCCACCCAGTTGGGCTGCCGGCTCTCTCGCTCACCGAACGAAGCGCAATAGCATATTTCCATTACTCAGACGTCGATCTTCTGCGAGAGTGTGGTACTACACTTTAGACAGAGAACTGTCTACAGCGTGGTCCTACCACTATTATTAAATAAATTCAAGGTTTGAATAAATAAGGAAATAATTGAATAAAAAAAAGTAGTTGAATATTCAAGATTACATTTTGCTATTCGATGCTATGAATATGGATTAAATTTCAAATTGACTAACATTAATTAATACACCGATGGTGTAAACGTGTTAGCGAATTAGAAAACAATTATTGACTTATTATAGACGAGAATAGTCTTTGGAATAGATTTGTGAAAGGTCATGAGCCACCTATGATTATTTTACAATTAATTTTTAATTACATCATGACTTCTCTTTTGGTTTAGCTATTAGCTACTGGTCACATGTCAGTCTCGGTGTAAATCGGCCAGCTCATAGGCCGTGAGTTGAGCAATTAGGAAAACAATGTATCACCATCTTTTCTTTTACTTCGTATTGTAAAAGACTACTAAGAACTGGTTTTTTGGGTAGGTTGTGATTTGCATACACCCCGACCAAAATAATACTTCAGTTACCCGGGAAATTTGTGCTGATCATTTTCATGGTTTTACCTTTTTTTTTTTTTTTTTTTTTGTGTGTATTAGTTGTTAGCCTCAGATGGCTATGACAACTTTACCCGGACTGTGGGTGAGCGCTGAGGGCTCTCAACCCGTATGGTTTTACCCTCACTCAACTGGCTTTTATTACTCTCACAGTGAGGGATGATGAGATATTGCATTCTTAACTTTCGAGTATATAGTGATATTAGTGTGTTGCCATAATGTTATAGTCTTGATTAGTATCAAGAATAGTAGAAACTTAATGCAAGAACTAAATGTTGCCAGTATGGTTGTTTTAAACAATATACTTATATAAGACCAATCTTCTATCTAAATGTAATGTTACCATAAGGTAATAATATATCATAAATGTAATGCCGGGTGACCAGGGTGGTGGCCAGGTGTCGAAAGATGCTTAAATAAGGGATTCACACATTAATATTATTTGAAATGAAAGTAAAACTGTGCCACTCAATTGTTATCCAAGCGTGATATTGTAGGCTATTTTCTTTCCCCTTGAGGAGTAGGCGTGTATCCAATAGTGGACATTCAACTTGTTGGGCTAAAGAAGAATAGATCTTACCTTCAGCATCGCAATCTTCAACTTCATCAGGCCACTCGCAGCGGTAGGTATTAGCGCTCCAAGCCAGACCCTCAGGACATTTGATGTCGTAGCCTACTCCATTCACGCAGGTTCTGAAGTAACTGCAGTTACGTTCATCACCCAGCCTGAAGTAACCGAACTGGTTGGGACATTGGTCTGTCGGTTGTGGGGGCTCTAGAAAAGGCAAATAAGATTGTAGAAATTCATCCTCTCTTTTTATAGTTCAAAGAATTGATCGGTGTTATATTATAACCAAAGTTTTAAATTCTGATAATATTTTAATAGTCTATGTTTCTATTGACTATTTTTTTGCTGCCGTGAAAGCCAGAAACGTCTGTTACAAATTTTGACTTTTCAATAGTTACAAGTTCAGACCTTTAGGTAAACGAGACAGCTGAAAGAGACAAAATTAAAGGCTTTTGTATACTTGATTATTAAAATATTTGGTATAAATAAAAAATATAAATAAAATCCTAGGTTGAAGTTTATGACTGCACCCAATAAATAGTAATAAATTTATCCTTTATTATATGTGACCTTAAAACTATAAAACTTCTCACTTTTCTGGGAATAGAAATGTGAAACTAATAATATTAACATTAACATTTGATTAATAATGCTGACTAAGGCTTCATTCTTGGGATAATTGTGTACATATTGCCAATTCTTATAAGTACTTTTTCGACTGGTACTATGTTAGCGCATTCTGAGTATTTTCCTCGTGCCTGTTAAGTATATAATAATCATCTCCGTCTCCTTTTCTTTATTGCTATTTCTTTTTTATTTCAGACTATGAACCTCTTTGTCTACTATGAATTATCTCAGTTTATTCAAGAGACTAAGTTAGGGCTATGTACTAATAGAAAATTAAAATAAAATTCTTCCAGTAGCACTTCGTGATGTTAATTTTAATTTTTACGCTAACAAATTAATAAATATACATGATTCAGCTGGTTTTATTATAAAATAAATTGTAAAATATCTTTAAATTTATTTTAGCGTAGAGGTTCAAAGTATGAACAATTTATTATGATAAAATAATATTTTCTATAGATGACGTTACAACATAAGATAAGTACGAAATCTACAGACCAACAAAGCAGGTTTGTTGGTCTGTAGATTTCGTGGTGTATCGAGATTTTTGCAGATATCAATAAATAGATGGAGATTCTTATGTAATTAAAAAGATTATTTCAATCGGATCACCTAATTAGCAAATGCTTTATAGAAAGTGAATTCTATTAATAACCATTTTCTGTAAATGACCTTGGTAAATGTTCGTTAATATTATGTAATAAAATTATGTATTCAATGTGTGTTTTTAGGCCACAGAAATAGAATATTGATAAATATTCATCTGTACTGGATACAGATAAAATATTTTACATGGATACCAACATAAATAAAAAAAAAAAGAACTTTATTTTTTTAACTTTTAATTTAACTTTTTTTGGCATACCTACCTATATCTTTGAAATGTCATAGATACGCGATATGAGTTCGAACTTGAGATATCTGTTTATAAGGTTCTCCTATCAAGCTTCATATTTTAAATCGGCTGCTTGCAATATACTGTAGAAAACCTAAAATCTGCACATAGGAATGAAATAATAAACATAATTATCGATTTTTTGCTTCAATAATGTGTTATCTTAAAAATAAAATTTTAGAGGAGTGTTTTCCAAGTTTCAAAAAAATAATTGATATACAAATCTATAATTTTAATTATTTAATTATTTTATAATTAAATCATCTATGATTTAAATCTGAATTACGATAAAAAAATATTCGTTTTGAAACAATTATTTTTAATTTATTGAAGCAAAGAGGCGATATTATTAAAGACTTTTTTATGTTATTTAACCGTTTGTTAGAGAGACCCAGAACGTGTGACGTCATACGTAGATAAACTCATAAAATTAGGTTATACATAAGGTTTTATCGAGATAAATTAAATTAAATTACTCACGTAAAGAGGATCGTTCAAGACAGGTGACTTCCTTAGGGTATTGGCAAGGGTATGCGTTGAAATTTACATTTGGGTTGAATCGAAGGCCATCGGGGCAGAGCTTCTCTTCCGCTGTTCCATTCTAAAATAATAAAGTTATGTCAGCTATTACAAAAGGTGTTATGTGTGAAATTCCATGTCACCGATCGGTACTAAATTGTCCGCGACTGTATTAAGTAAATAACATGGCAGGGATAAGCAAACTCGAAGTAAACATCATCTTGTGTAGCTGTATAGCTTGATCCAGCAAGCTAATATCCCACTAATTTTGGTAAATTGAGGGTAGTTTCTAAATCTGAGATTAATAAAACGGCAAGAGTTAAAAATAATAAATATTCCAGTGTTAATATGTGAATTATATTTCATTATTTTTAAACTGATACATACATACATACATATCATCACGCCATATCGTAGGCAGAGAGAAGAGAGTGCCAGAGAACTTGCATACTTCACTCCCTTCCTCAATATTCATAATTCTAATTTAAACTGATAATACTAATTAATATTTTATTTGGCAATACGGTTCTAGACGGCAAAGTCCATAATGATATTTAATTGTATACGGCTAACATATTTACAAGTCGATACTACCTTGGTTTTTGACTTGGTTTTATTTAGATAGATATAGAATAACTGATAGCCTAAAGCTTCCAAGAAATTGGAAGTGGTCGAGTTAGGGCTACTTTACTTATATGCTACTTTAATACTTGTAAGTATACTTCAGACATTCGGCTTTGTAATGAAATTGAGACGAAGATATACACTTACAATTGGAGCCTTCTCAAATTTACGACAGTTACACAAATGTGCTTATAATTACATAAAAATAATTTTATATAACATAAAATTATTTTCATCTATAATGCCGTTTTCATATGTTCTAATCAATAGATTCAAATAATTTAACGTTTTTAAACGTTCTAATCATCATTATTATCATCATCATCACAGCTCATAAATGTCCCACTGTTGGGCTCGGGCCTCCTTCGTAATGGGAGAGAAATTAATCTACTAGTATACCGCGCTGGTCAGACGTGTTGGTATAGGGTTTTGTTTCGAGTTTTCCTTCTCTCGCATATATGTTATATGCGTTTTATATCCCTTAGTCGTTTCGTACGATCACCCACGGGTAAGATATGGGGTGGTGAATAGTATTCTTACTCCGTCACTACACGGAAAACGTTCTAATCAATAGATTTAAATAATTAATTATTAATCATAGTCAAGTTTCAAATACTTAATTGAATTTAATTATTTCTTGATGTTGTAAAATATGAAACAAGGCAGATATTTTAAGTTCGTCTATTCCAGACAAAAGTAATTAACATGTCTGTGTGTTATTATTACATATTATATAAGTAAATTCAAATTTGAAGACATTCGAGTCGCAAACCCGTTTGGCAATACCTACTAACTAAGAAATCAAAGAGAGGTCACACATCATCAAATTCCCATCACGTTTTACTAATAATACGGCCTTTATTGCCAGTTTCAGTGATTATTAAGTGAATTATTCATGAACGGAGACAAATGATTACGCACAAAAGAATGAAATGTTCTCATTATAGGTAACTACTCATTCCGTATGAACCTACTGCGAACATCTGAATCTATGCTAAAAATAAAATAAATTTGCATTGATATTACAGGTTGATCTTAAGGTACCTATGCTTTTGCAATTTTAAATTGTTGTTGCTGCGTACAAGTTTTTTTTTTAATTATATTATGTACTATAGGATTAATATACTATAGGATACTAATATAATATATACTATAGGATTAATCATTTAATATAGGATTAACAATTTCGGAAGGTGGAGTCAAGAGTCTCCGAAACCGGCGAGCGTGTATGAAGAGAATTATGAATGTTGAGGAAGCGAGTGAAGTATGCAAGGATAGAGTTCTCTGGCACTCTGTTCTCTCTGCCTACCCGGCAAGGGATATGACGTGATGATATGTATGTATGTAACAATTTCGTCAAATTATGGTATAAATAATGTTTTTTTAAACATCCTGTTATCAAATTTAATTAAAAGCGGTTTAAAGAAAATTTAAAAAAAAAGATATGAGTGATATCTCACAAAGTTGGGTCCTTCGAATGAGTTTTACTTAGAATATACGCTAAGAAGATATCAAGCAGAGAACAGTTGTAAAATTCGATGTAAACTCTTACAGTATGTGCTGTTTGTTTCAATTTTGTTTAGTAGAAGAAAACATGTTATGGTGTGTATGAATTGCCGGGCTGGTCACGGATGGCAAGGAAGCGGTACCAGTGGCCGGCCCAATGGTGATGGGTGGGAATACGGTGGGCTATGGGGCCACGCGCTGCTCTTCCATGCTCCGGACGGAACGGGCGGCGTGTGTGCGGACCATAGGCTTCCCAAAAAAAGAAAAATGGTGTGTATAAATAAAAAATGGAGACTTACGATGCATTCGATATATCCATCACAGCTTCCAGGTTGAGGATAGCGTTCATTTAGCTCATTGCACTGTGACGACACGGGCTGTTTATATTGCTGCTGTGTTTGCTGAGGTTGTTGATATTTGGAATATGCTTGACCTCCGTACTGAGCAAGTGCTGTTGAAAAATTATATAAGGTATAATTCATATTTTTAAAAATGTTTGTATTAAATTTTAATATCACACAATTTCAGATACACAAATGGCGTAGTGGTAAAAATACCGACCTGTGCCAGTAGCGTGGGTTCGATTCCCACGCAGGATAATACTTTGTGCGATCCATAAAGTATTCTTCTGAGTCTGGGTGTAATTTATCTGCGTTAATTGCATGTTTATAAAGTTGCCCGCAATACAAGGATTATTTCCTTAGTGCAGGGTGGTGTCTTTTTAAAAGAAAATTTTCATAAGAATATACATACATACATACATAGCCTCACGCCTGTTTCCCAGAGGGGTAGGCAGAGACTACGGATTGCCATAAACCACGATCCTGACATACCTCCATCGCCTCATTCACACTCATCACAGTCTTCATGCATGCTCTACGGTTACGCGTACTCTTAACCTGACCTTTCACTAACACATATTCAATTTGATCCCGAAAAGTACGACGTGGTCTTCCCCTTGTAATCGTCCCACTCACACTCGCTTTGTATACTTGCTTAGTCAACCTTTCTTCACTCATTCTTTCCACGTGGCCAAACCATCTCAGCATTCCCTTTTTTATCTTTGTCGCTACTTCTTCATTCACACCACAGCGCTGTTTTATAACACTATTCCTAATTCTATCTTTCAGACTTACACCACACATACTACGAAGAGCTCTCATCTCTACAGCATTTATTCTACTTTCATGTCTTCCCTGCCAAATCCAACTTTCACTACCATACATGAGAGTGGGCACTAATACTCCTTTATGTACAGCTAGGCGTGCCTTTTCCTTTTTCATAAGAATATTTTCAGCATAAATAACATTTTTTTTTTGCTGAGGTAGGATTAACAACACAGGGCCTGATATTCGCATTAGCTTCTTATTGAAATACTCGGGCAGTAAAATAATCACAGTAAAATAATAACTATTAAACAGAAAACGTTTCGGCATTTTTTTAATTTATTATTCTAAGGAATTCAAGGACGTATAGTTCACAAAACATGTTGCCTAACTAACTTAAATAAGCCTACAGAGTTCGAGAATTTTAGTTCACAGATAAAATATTAAAATATTTGACTCTTTGCATATAGCATCAAGTTGTTGAAATCATGCATGACAGTAGGGTGTGCCATACCGTCTTGCGTTTGCTTAACATTATGACATAACATTTTGCAGACGTACAGGCGTAAATTGCTCTTTTAAGTATGTCAGTGGTATTTTTATTACTTCGCCGTCTTATCACCTATAACAGTTGATAATTTTTGCTTAACCAAGTTACAATAGTATCGTGTATTTAACTCTAATAAAATCAAAACTCGTGTACTAAATTGAGTGAGTAGAAGCTCGGCTGGCTGTATGGATGGATAGGTACTAATCCAAGTGGAGATTAAATTCAGATCAGAGATACAATTCAGAGAGTCGTGAGTTTGATGATTCTAATGCAGCATTATTTTGAGCCTGAATACAATTTGCGTTTATTAATTTTTAGGTTTCTTAACGTTTTTTCATTGCCTTCGCTGACAGATAATCAAGCAGAACATCTCATAATACGTTGTAGCTGCCGCTTATGAATTGTACCAATAGTTAATTTGATCTTTTAAGAATATAAAAAAAGATGCATAAAGAATGTTAGTGCATCCGGGTTGAGAGCCCTCAGTCCTCACCCATAATCCGGACTAGGCTGTGAAAGCCATGAACGGCTAACAGCTAAAAACACGACACAAAAAATATTGCTCAAATATTTGTACGGTTTTATAAACTTACGGCTTTTTCCTTCAGGAGGTATATGGATATATATGGAGCAACATATTTCTCTATTTAGATTTTGAGCTTATGTAATAAGAATCGATTGAAACGAATTTTACATTTTCTTCTATTACTGAGATTTTTTATAACAAAAAAACAAAATAATATGAATTCTAACTTCCAACCTTTGCATTAATATTCCAAAAATTTAATGAAGCTCCTATTATTAGTCTTAGCTCATTAGTTACTTAAATGGGTTTTCCCCAGTCCTTCGTCAAATATGTTTGACCCCATGATACATAATATTCTCATGAATATATTTCACCACATCATCTCAGTTTGAAGGTCTAATTGAGTCCCAATTGCATTCATTATAATACTTTATTAAATTTATTACATGTTTACGGAGACGTGATTCAACTTCTTTAACGTAAAATTATAATAACCAAAATTGTGAATTGATTTAATATTGTTTTTAGAATGGATATGCAATTAGGCAACGAAAGAGTTCTGTGTTAAATTTATGAAAAAATACGAATATATAACGAAATTAGTTAACTATTCTAAATTAATATGAAAATATTTAACGATTTTGAAATCTGAACGAAAGTAGTTAACTATTCTAAATTAATATGAAAGTATTTAACGATCTTGAAGTGACGATGTTGCTATTAAAGAAGGCTTCGGGAACTATCAGATAATTAAATTGACTATTTATTCTTCACAGTAAATCTCAAATTGGGATCTTTATGTAAACCAAATATTGTCAATTTATTGATTTAATTCTCAATTGAAACTTCACTAGAATAATTTATGCATTATTGTAGGCATATAATGTATAAACCGCAATAATCTTGTTATTATGAATAGTAGGGGAAGGGAGGGCAAGATGGAAGGAGTAGGCAAGATGGAAACTATCTATCAATTACGATCCGAGTGACGAAGCGCCCGAGTCCTCACGTAAACAGAGTCAGGTGCCCAAGCAGCATTTATGAACGACCGCTCAGTCCGGCTCGCGCCACCTGTCGACGTGTATGCATGCTTTTTGTTTTCGCGGCAAAATATTACGCAATTATATGATTTTTGTAATAAGATTATTTAAACAAGGTAAGTAATATTACTATTATGAATTTATATAAATATTATATTAGGGATAGATTGTGTTAATTGATATTTAAATGAGAGAATTAATAAAGCTTTCTTTAAGTATTAACATTTTTATTGAAAAGGGGGTTATGGGCAAGATGGAAAATTAGACTTTAGGGCAAGATGGAAGTGTTTCCATCATACCCGCGCACTTATTTTATTCATTGTTTTTATATTCCGTAACTAAAATTCTTGTTTTTTATTGTTTTTAGATGGTTAACATGTATATAAGGAAAAGCAATAGAGGTTCTTGGAATGAAGGAATGATGCTGATGGCAATGTATGGAGCTAAAACTACATCAATAAACTCAGCATCAAAAAAAATATGGAATTCCAATCGGAACATTACATCGTCATATCAAAAAAGGGGATTCGTCCAAAAATCTACTAAAACATAGAATGAAATAGCAGAAGATAGTATGCGTGAATCTCGTTTCAGTGTTGTAGAAGAGCTGGGATCAATTATCAGGTATAACTACCTCACACTACATTTCTTCAATTAAAATTCTTCCATCACCAAAAGTTACACCTACCATAAAGAAACGGAAAGTAATGTCAAAAATCTGAAGTTTTAACCATTTCTCCTTTTAAAAACACCATTGAAATGAAAAATGAGATAAAAGCAAAACCAAAGCTAGTATGTAATCGGATCATCAAAGGCAAGGAAAATAAAAGCATGCAAATAGGAACCAATAAGAATAAAAGAAAAGGGAAAGGAATAAATATTGTACAAAATTTGGAAGATTCTTCAGAGAATCATGTCTACTGTGTATTATGTGGAGAACCTTATGTGGAACGGCCAACTGAGGACTGGGTACAATGTCCAATATGTAATGGTTGGGTACATGAATTGTGTACCGATACTGAAGAGGGTAGTTTTATATGTGTAAACTGTAAAATGTAATGATTTCCAATACATTCCATCTTGCCCGAACAAGCTTTCCATTTTGCCCTCAGGATAAGGGCAAGATGGAATTTTTGACGTTATTTTTGAATTACTTATAAAATATATTTACTTATTATTTTTTATTTTTTAATTACTAGTTTTTATAACTACAGAAGATCTATTTCAAGACTGATTAAAAGAAAAGCTTTATATTACGTTGTTTAACTTTTTTTTTAATCATAAAGTTAAACCTTCCATCTTGCCCTCCTTTCCCCTATACATATATCTATTTTTCTTGTCTGTTAAAACAATTGTTAATTAATTATTGTTAGTTGTATAATTGTTCAATTAAGGATTCAAGTGCATGGAACAATCGTCAATCATTGAATTTACTTTATTGTTTCCCTCAAACAATGCATAAAAACCACAAACTTGATATTTATATCCTCGTAAATAACTGTTATATTGTAGTTATAGTCATTAGCAAACTGATTTTTTTTTTTGCTAATCTTTAAAGTTATAACGTTTTTAATATCTATGTTTTAAATTTCTGTTCCTTAATTTGTATATTCAAGTATTAGAAAATATAATATCGTAATTATATGTAAATTATCAGTAGTCCATTTTTATTAAGGAATGTATTAGTAATAATAATGCGAAATAAATTAAGCTAAGTAAACTCTTTTTCTGATTGCTGCTGAAATCGTAGGTACGATATAAATTAAAAGAAAAAAATTATAAAAAATATGCTAAAAGTTACATTAATAAATAATATTTATCCTGGTAGCATAGATTTATTTTTATTTGAAAGCAGAATAGCTTCATTTTTTTAAATTATCATTTTACTCACCGAAGCCACAAAGGCACGCAAACACTATCAAAGTCTTCTCCATGTCAGATGCTACCTTGTACTGAGATGCGCACGAGTCCGCACTCCTATTGAATGGCATATAGTTTGACCTTGGGGACACACCGACCAGTTACGAAACCCGGTATCATCTCACCTAAGTCATCTCGGTGACATTAGCAGAAGACTATATAACATATAAGATGTTTGACCGGTTTCTAACACTTTCTGGTAATACTGGACGAGTATATCCGCGTCCGTCTTAAAGTTTTAATAACCTGAACGGTAGCAATATTCTGAAACATAATTGGAATAATCATTCTTTAATTTAACGATAAATCGAACTATTAAAACATCACTGAAGATATATCAAATTTAACAAGGCAATTTATCCATTAGGATAAATTATAGTATCAAATATTTAGAATATTGTTGTATTCTAAATGGGAGGCAAATTTATTTTAAAATTAGTTTTTTAATCGTACTAGAAATAGTCAAGTTTTTATATGGATATATGAAAGTATGAAATAAACGGAATTATTATTGTTATTTGTATCTCCTTTTTATTCACGGGATCTTCTATTGGTCTTTTGGGAAGCTTACATGGGGATATGGATCCAATAGTCATAGGCTTTTGGATAAAATTTAATCTAAATATTGGGATGGAACATCTAGCAATGACATTCCACGTCTGCACATAGCATTCGTGGAATGCCAGCGATAAGTGTAAAACTATTCTGTGGGGACGTCCATTAATCACGTGATCTTTTTTTAGAATTTTAACCCCCCTCCCCTTTGGTGATATGTGGTGAGGTTTAAGTCTATGTCCTTCCCCATTAACATCACGTTCATTTTTTAGTACCTACAAAAAAGTAGCCCACAGCTCATTACATACTCGGTTTTTTGCTTTTTTATACTTCGCAAAAAGGTCTTTATACAGATCACCTACTTTAAACGACTTCGTTCGTTGTCTGGCAACGGCTTTTCAGTTTAGAAATGTCAGCGTTTGACGAAAATACACGTGATATCTTACTACACCCCCCTCCTCCTTGTGATATTTCGTGATTTTTGTCATATAACATCCCCCCCCCCTCTTTCAAATCTCACGTGATTAATGGATGGCCCCTGTGATGATAGTATCTAATATCTGATTATGGGAATGGGTGTTAAGTGGGCTGATTTATCTTAATATTATTATTATTAATATAAATACATAAAAACAAAAATGTTTGTTGCATTGCCAAGGTATTTGCTGGATTGTTGTTTACTTAAGATAAACTTAATATTAAAATTAAAAGTGTTATTAATGTTACAAAAAAAATACATCTATTGTTTATTTTCTTGTTTACTTTAATTCACTTCCTCTATTTTACCTATTATTTATATAGTTTTAAAATTAAGTACATTTAAAAAATAATTCGTAAACTACTGAGTTTGACTTAGGAAAATGTAATTAACTGACATGCTACGTCTTGGAATTTCCGTGTGGTGACGGATTAAGAATATAATTCACCCTATCTTACCCATAGGTGCTCGTAAGAGACGACCAAGAGCTATATAACGTATATAGAATCTATGCATGAGAAAAAAAAACTCGGAACAGTCCTATATTAACACATAACCAGTGTGGTATAGTGGGTCAAATTCCCTCCTATTAGGGAGGAGACTCGAGTCCAACGGTGGGACATAAATGATCTAAGATGATGTTGATGATGATTGATGAGATAACGTTATGGAAAGTGAGATTTGATTTCTTTATTGTTAAACCAGCTTTTGCTCACGGTTTTGCTCGCGTAGTAACTTTCTCAAATTTAAACCCAAAGTTATCCCAAGAAAAAGTATCCTATGTGTTAATCCAGAATCCATCTATTAAAGGAATCTATTAAGGAAAGATGTAAACTAGTATTCAAAATAAAAATAGAAGAAATTAATAAGTCATGCTATAATAAAAATATTTTTATTTTATATAACTGCAGTTAATCTTAACAGTTGTTTTAGTATGTACCAGTGACATAGAAACGGATGCGATTGGTAGTTTTTTAAAACGTGAATCCTTAAATTCGACTTGTGTCGTGTACTCATTCTCACCTTGCTCTTATCCCAATTACTTGGGGTCGACGCAATATGTCATCTTCCTCCATACAGTCCTATCAGACGTCATCTCTGCAGTCACTACCTGTCTATCCATGTCATACCTCACGCAGTCCATCCATCTTTTCTTTGGTCTTCCTTTACCCTTAAAGCCTTCAACATTCATATTTAAAACTTTCCTCACAACATTACTTTTATCCCATCTCATCACATGTCCATACCATGTTAACCTTTCACTCCTTAACTTTTCCGTCACTGGCGCAACTTTCAAACTTCCTCTTATATGCTCATTTCTTATTTTATCCAATCTCGTTACACCACACATCCATCTCAACATTCGCATCTGTTTATTAAATAGTGAAAAGAAACGTTATCGTAAGTAGTTATTTTGTTGATTATCTATGGTTTGACGGCACCTCGGAGCCCCAGTCTAGCATAGAAGGGGCTCAACCTAAGCTACTATATACACTTGCCGCTTTTGATAGAATTTTATTCTAGGAATGAATTTAATTTTTTTTTTGTTGCCGCTTTTTGAGTGAGCTACTGGTATTGTCTATTCATGAATTTCAGTATCTCGTTTTCAGTGATATTCTCAGTGCAGACTAAAACGCCTCTATAATAATAGTAGTTTAAGTTTTGGATTTAGGTTTTTGAATATCTGTAAATTTCTGATGATTTAATATTTACTAAATATTTCATTTAATTAAAACTCATCTTCAAAAACTCGAGTGCATGTGTATAGAAGCCAGTAGTACCGTCTCGAAGGGTACTTAAAAGGATTAGGTAGGTAGATGATATAATGAAATTTTCTATAGTCGGTCCAAAAGAGAATGTCGAGTTTCCGTTCGGACGTTATAGACATTCCATAGTGTATATTGAAGGTTTTGCGTCATCTTTTATATTACACACAGCCGTTACAGTGTGTCATTCCATTAAATGAAATAAGTTATTCATCTCGGTGGGAAAAGATCGCCTCAGTGGCAATTCATGTCAAAAATGAGTAGATTTTTGACCGCAGATTCTCTTTAGCATTGGGAGAGATATATCATTAACTACTTTCTTCTACTATATGAAAATATTAAATGACCGAAAAGATACATATAATTGAAAGTCCGCAGTGATACCAACATACGTTATAGGTACAGATAAGGAGCGGGTACTGGTGGTCCATAATAGACAAACATTCTAAGGCTTCTACCAGTTTGCTTAACGAAGTGAGCTAGAACTCTTGTTGGAGCTCTTGGCGAAGCCTGGTTCTTGAACGTTGTTGTCCAACATCTTCCAAGACAACTAGGAAATAACTGCTGACATACTAACCTACAGTAACAGTCTTTATCATCTAGGACAATTCTTGCGAAATGTTACGCCGTCCAAAGAATGAGTCATCATATTTTCCCTTCTCTTTTGTTTTTGTTTACTTTTGCTGGCAAATCTTCGAATGGAAACATCTACTACGCAGATTATCCTTTGATTTAGGGCTCGTAACAGTATATCTAGCTTTCATTAATTGTGACGACGTCATATACAGTATTCGAGTCACCGCCAAAGTGTGATACTTTTTAAGGATTGAGCGGGACCAATCCAAACGATGACGTCATTAAGGTACCTTAATTTGTTGATATGTCATCTTTCTACCAGCTTATATATCAGCTTTATATATCAGAAAAGAGCATGAAAGCAAAATTAATGCGGTCGAAATGCGATCTCTACGGAAAATCTGTGGAGTTAGGCTGACCGACCGTATTCGCAACGACGACGTAAGAGAGCGAGTAGGTATGAAAGAGAGTATTGGTATAAAGATGCGAAAGGGAATGCTCCGATGGTTCGGACATGTGGAAAGAATGCCGAACGAACGTCTGGTTAAGAAGATATACAATGCGAAAGTGGAAGGATGTAGGTACTGGGGGAGACCGAGACTCACCTACCTAGACCAGATTGGTCACGTGCTGAAAGAAGGTGGAGTCAAGAGTCTCCGAAACCGGCGAGCGTGTATGAAGAGAATTATGAATGTTGAAGAAGCGAGTGAAGTAAGCAAGTATAGAGTTCTCTGGCACTCTGTTCTCTCTGCCTACCCTGGAAGGGATATGGCGTGATGATATGTATGTATGTATGTTCATTACAGGACTATCATTATCTTCAGTAGTCACCGTAGAAGGACGTCTTTCTCGCGAATTATCAATGAGTTTTCTTTGAGCATGCTTAATCTTATTAAATTAGTTGTAAATAGTGACACAGGGTGGGGCTTCATCATAAAATGCTAATCAAAGTTTATGGTAGCATTGTTGTTGAGTAACATCGCAACGAAAGTATGTAACAAGTCATTCAGCGAAAATTTTCTCTAATCAAATCCATTTCGACTCACGATAAACATTTTTTATCTGCCGCCTATTTTTAAAAACAATAGGAATTCATTATAAATCAGTCATCAATTATAAAACATATTCCTAAAAAGTTCCTAATTCAAAATTTAAATAATTTGAGATTGGCTGCTTTTCTTACTGGCCTATTTTAAAAGTTTTCAGTGTGACCGACGTATAGTTAAAATAGTGCACATTGGTGGTATTGTATTATATTTAATATCTTAGTCTTTTAACATGTTATATTAGACAATTTTGATGGCATTTTATGTAATGTGATACGAAAGAACTGCTGGGATGTAGTGAATATGATATAAAAGTACTTTACAACGTTTTGGTTATCAGAAGATACCATTAAAAGTGTGACCATAGCACTGTTGAAGGCGACGATATCACATACTGATGGCTAATGACTACTATGAAGAGACGTGAAGATAATTGTAACTTGACACTGACAACAATGGCTCGTATAAGTAGCTGAAGGCTTAAAGGACTTGTATCCATAGCCGTTAATAAATTTAAAAAAAAAATAAGTAGGTAGCTGATTACCTATACAGAAAAAGAACAAGTAGTGCATTTTAAACATAGTCAGTAAGCTAAGTATGAACTAGTACCCTGCTTAAAATATTAAAATACTGTATATGGAACAATAGTGGATTTAAATTCGTAGATTTTAGATTAAAAACTGTGATTCATCTCTATTGTTAATTTTTTTATGGTATAACCTTGTTTACATAAGTATCTCACATGGTCTTATGTCCTTTATTATTGACATGTATAGTGCATACGTAATATTAAAACTTATATATGTACTCATTTTTTTATATATTTAACTAGCCGGTTTTGAGCAGCTAGTAAGTACTTAGAGACTATTAATGGAGAATTTTACTGAAATCCTTACAACAGCGCTTCTAAGTATTATATTAAGTTTCAATTCGCCAGAGGAACAATGCATAATGTAACAAATGGTTAATGTGTTCGTTACATATGCGATACGTTAAATCAAGGTACCTACGTTGATTAAGAATCATTGTTTTTATAAATTAATTTTAACTATTTTGTAAATATTTTATGTAATTATATGGCATGTCCTATGCATGACGATAAATATTTTTAATTTTTGCTGCTGCAGAGTAAAATATACTAAAAATATATATATAAAAAAAAATAATAGAGAAGCAATCCGCCTCCCAATTATTTTCCGGGAATATTGTAACACAGTAGACAATTAACGGGAAAAGTTGAAAAACTCGCACTGATTCTGCTCAGTGATATTCTTTATTTGCAGTTATATCCATATCCTGTGGGATACTGGGTACTGTGGTACAAGAACATTCACTACTACTTAAACGTGTTTTCGATTTGAAACTAACCACTGAAGAAGAAGTACTAAATATCATTTTAAAAATTAAAACAAAAGCCATAGCAGATGACCAAATAAACATTGATATGATTTTATTAACGCTTACAGTAACTCTGCCAATAATAACCAAAATTGTGAACCTGTCTATTGCAACTTCCACTTTCCCATGCAGCTGGAAGAACGCTTTAGTAAAGGCTATACCAAAAAAGAGTACTATTAACAGCCTAAATGATCTCCGGCCAATCTCCATTTTGCCCATATTATCTAAAGTATTAGAAAAAGTTGTTCTTAAGCAAATCGTTAGGGATTTAGAGAGTAAAAACATAATACCAAAATATCAATCAGGCTTTAGAAAGAGTCACGGTACAGAGTCTGCCCTACTTCATATATCAGATGATATAACCGAAGCGTCAGATATGGGTTTAACAACTGTATTAATACTATTGGATTATTCTAGAGCTTTCGATTCCATATTTCCAGAATTACTATTAGCTAAACTAGAACATTATGGATTCTCAGAAAATACTTGCCGCTGGTTTCAAACCTTTCTTATAAATAGAAAACAAATGGTTGTTACTGAAGATAAAGGTGGTTATAATTCATTTTCTTCACTACTGCCAGTACAATGTGGGGTACCCCAAGGTTCACCATTATCTCCAATTTTGTTTTCAATCTATACTGCTGACTTACCTAAGTGTATTAAATCCTGCAAATATCACCTATATGCTCATGACACACAACTATACTACTCTTTTCGACATACAGATGTTGAAGAAGCTTTTCTAAAAATAAACAACGATTTAAATAATATATACATATGGTCTAAGAAGAATTCTTTGATACTTAACGCCTCTAAATCACAAATGCTGATACTAGGAACCAAACACCAAATATCTTGCATTTCGACGTGTAAAATTAAAATTCAAATAAATAAAGCTGCTATTGAAGAAGTCAAATATGCACGTAATTTAGGTCTTATTATGGATGGCGAATTAAAATTCACACAACATATCAATAACAAAATTAGGACAGCATTCTTTAAATTAAAAACTCTCTACAAAATACAACCATATTATAAGCAAAGAATTGCGTCTCTTGTTAACGGAATCACTAGTTCTCTCTCACTTCAACTATTGCAGCGCCATTTATGGTCCTAGAATCAACCAACGGACAGAAAATGCAATCCTGAGAGTACAAAATGCTTGCATAAGATTTTCTCTAAACATACCTAAAAAGAAACGTATTACACCATTTTTGAACAAAAGTGGCATATTGAACATGAAAGCTAGAAGAGATCTTCAACTTGCATGCACTGTTAAAAAAATAATTTACAATAAAAAACCGGAATACTTATTTGAGAAAATAATTTGGATTAAAAATCTCAGTGCAAGAAGTAATCGGTCTACAACAGAAAATCTTCTCAAAATACCATCATATAAATCTACGCGTTACCAAGGTGGTTTCAGATTTTTAGCTGCAAAAATATGGAATGATCTACCCCCTCCAATGAGAAAGAAAGTAAGTGAGAACAATTTTAAATCAAAATACAAATCTGCTTTACTAAAACGACAATTGGCTGGGGAAAATCTGATACATACCTATTTAAACACTTTGAAATTAAAACAATATTTTATTTAAATAACCCAACAGATAATGCATTATATAATTATATTGATACCTGCAAGTACGCCTACTCATATACACGAGCACTATCTTATACCATACATAGTAACACACAGTAGTATAACACCCAGACGCACACACTTGCACATGCACACACATACGCGCACACACGTACACACACACACGCACACACGCTCATGCACACACACACACACACACACACACACATAAACACATATACACACACACACACGCATAAACATACACAATATAATAGATTCACGGGGATGGCTGAAAATCAGCGCTGTTCTTGTGACAGCAGAAGCTGAGCCAATTCCTTTTGCCTACTAGATTTAATTTTGTTTATCATAATTGTTAGTTAGTTTTTAGTTTAAGTTCTGAAAAGGCAATAAATTATATTATTATTATTATTATGTATCTCCTTTTTTCACAGGATCTTCCATAGGGAAGATGCCCGGTCCTTTGGGAGGCTTACATGGGGATATGGATCTAACACGCAGAGCCCTTTGGAGAAATTTAATCTAAATATTGGGATGGGACATCTACCGATGACATTCCACGTCTGCACATAACATACGTGGACTGCCAGCGGTAAGTGTAAAACTATTGTGTGATTATGGTAGCTAATATCTGATTATGGGTGTGGGTGCTTAATGGACTGGTTCATCTTAAATCTAT
Source organism: Lymantria monacha (assembly GCA_905163515.2). Taxonomy (NCBI): domain Eukaryota; kingdom Metazoa; phylum Arthropoda; class Insecta; order Lepidoptera; family Erebidae; genus Lymantria; species Lymantria monacha. Next base: position 26,415,758 of record LR991082.1, read on the forward strand.
GATTTTTTAACTGTCGTCTGCCTTCAAACCCATATTGAGAGATGAACGGTGGCAGACGGTGACTCGCCAACTCACTGAATGGGCCCCTTAAACAGTCGCCACAGGCACACAAGCCATACGGGCAACAGGGGGCAACATTGGTGCAAGTGGCTAGGGGTGTCGAGCGGTGCGGCGCCGGTTTCACCATTGAGTCTGTGATAAACAGAGCCATGGTTTTCCCGTAGTTATGCCCTTGAAAATGACACTTCCACCCCCAAGCATATAGCTCTGGCGACCCCTCTCTGACCAGCTGTTTAAGGCAAGTCAGAGCTGAGAGTCCTTCGGGCACTCTTCGGTTTCCACTCTAGCCAGCCAATGAAGGCCAGCTGGAGACGGGGCCCTGATCGACTCTCTGGAGTATTCGGGACCGCAGTGTCGCCACTCACATTCAGCTCGTCACAAGCTGCCCTGCGGTTTATTGGCTTTCCTGTAAATCTTGTGATACATTTTTTTATATCAATAGAACTTAAGGAGCCAAATAATGTTCCTCCGAATTTTGCGTTAGCCTCATGGTGAGGTTTTATTATTATTATTTTGTATCTCCTTTTTTCACGGGATCTTCCATAGGGAAGATACCCGGTCCTTTGGGAGGCTTACATGGGGATATGGATCCAACACGCAGAGAGTTAATTATACGGGTGACTGGATCGGGGAATTAGTCCGTCACCCGCCGAGAGGCCGACCGCGTGAGGAAAGACCGACATCCTACCCGAGGGGGGGACGTCGGTCGAGGAGAGGGTACTCCTCAGGGGTATTCCGTCGGGCCAACCACTGACGTCAAGTCACTCTGCTCCGGTGGTTGGCCCAACGACGAAGGCGACGTCACGGGTGGGTTACGGGTGCGCGTGCTTATGCCCCTCTGTCACCCCGGACGGAGTGGTGCGAGGAGTGTGCCGACCGTAACCCACCCCAAAAAAAAAAAAAAAGAGAGTTAATTATTATTATTGTTTTATGTTAGTGCTCTATGCTATATATGTTATGTATTCTGTGATATTAGGTAATCTGCTATAAAATGCCACTCTATTTCAGTCTATAAGACAACACAGGCGGTCCTATCTAAGTTTCTCTTTACGGCAAGTTTTTTTATGGATCTTGACAAAAGCAGTGACTTGGTTGTGCATTATTATTATTATTGCGATATTTTTGATATAAAATATTATATTAATACATCTCATCACGCGAGGATAGAAGATTATTTGCCCGTGTGAGTTGTAACATTCGGCTTAGGGATCACCAGTTGAATGGATAGCGGTAATGTCATGAAAAACTCAAAATACCAACTGCAATCGCCAACTTGCTTGCCAAGCCTGACTGTGATAGCATTGGTCTCCTTTGGGAGCTATGTCCAACAGTGGAATTCCAAAGATCAGAATGGATATTATTTTTGCATTTAAATTGATTATCGCTTGTCATCATGTGATTGGTTTATGTACGACCTTTCACTATAAAACGGTAAAGGAACCAATTAAATCTGACATTGGAAGGTTAATAATGACAGATTTTTTTATAAACTCTAGTATAATTGAATAAGTACACAATTCGTGTTAAAGTTTTTTAATAAAAAAATACAAAGTTTTTAAATATAAAAAAAAAGAAAAATACAAAGTTCGTCAGATCTCTACGCAATATAAATAGGACCATTACGGAATAAAACTCACTTTCGCAGATGATTGATGAGATTTTGATATAGTTCGATCAGCAATATTGCACGCCTCATAAGCGAAGCGTTGAGGTCTTGCTCTACTCTCGACTTCTGAAAATCAAGCACTTTTCAAACCTAAAAATGATTGTATTTTTCTCACATTGCACTTATAGGATAATATTATTATACATATGTCAAGGAAAAACATTCGTCTAAACGTATTTGATATTTTTAAAAAGCAATTATTTTGTTTAAATTAAGAAAAAAGTTGATTAAAAAAAATTTTCGAGGACGTCCGGATGTTACCGTAAAGTATCTGGCATTCTGTCGACCGTAAAAATTAATGTATCGAAGTTTTTCTTTTATTAAAAGCTTCATAATCGCAACGCGCTGTTTCCTTTCGAAAATGGCTTGGTAATTCTTTGTCGTTTAATTGCAATTAATAAAAAACTAAACTGCTTAGTCATTAGTGTATGTATACTTTATGAAAATTGGGTTCGTTATATTTTTTGTTCGTCCATTCGGACAAGCAAAGGAAATAAATCCCATTCAGCCTATACAGCTATGTTTAGCTCTACATCGAGAATGCCACAAGATATCTAAAGTATTTTTTTTTCTTTCATTACGAGTATGTTCAAGCTTTTATTTAGTTTCACCTGTCCCGTTGTCTGTAATCAAATCTTGCAAGTTAAATTTGATCCCCTTTCCAGTTTCCGATTGAGCTGAAATTTTGTATGTATGTATAAATTAGATGACAATGCAATATTATTGTGACATAGAGCTGACCTGATGATGGACCTGGTAGCTGGCCATAGGAACTCCGTAATTAAGCGACGCAACCTCATCGAGTTTGAGCTCGATTGATTCGTCTTAACGAGTACTTTGAGACTATATGATAACCAGGGTCTGACGATGGACCTGAAACCTGGCCATAAGAACTCTGTAATTAAACAGCGCAACCCCATCGAGTTTGGGCTCGCTTGATTCGTCTTGACGAGTACTTTGATACTATATGGTAACTAGGTTCTGATGATGGTCCTGCAAGCTGGCCATAGGAACTCCGTAATTAAGTGACGCAACCCCATCGAGTTTGGGCTCGTTTGATTCGTCTTGATGAGTACTTTGATACTACATGGAAACCAGGGTCTGATCATGGACCTGGAAGCTATCCATAGGCACTCCGTAATTAAGCGACGCAACCCCATCGAGTTTGGGCTCGTTTGAATCGTCTTGACGAGTACTTTAAGACTATATGGTAACCAGGGTCTGACGATGGACCTGGAACCTGGCCATAAGAACTCCGTAATTATATATCCATATCGCTAACGTTGCGCCTCAGAGTACCAGGGCGAACCCTGTTATACTGAAGCCCTTATCCCTCCAGAATGGACTTCTGGGGTGATGAACCCTTTTTGTCCTATATTTGTGGGAACAACACGAATAATAAAAATACTAAAACGTTAAAAATAAAATTACAGAAAAATATTTTTTTAAAAACAAGCTTTTATTATTAGCTAATATAATAAACTAAAAAGTTAAAAATAAATTAACTCTAATCAGACATATAACACTTTATAAGTTCATTGTAACCTTTAACGATATTTTTATTAATCTTCAACAACAAAATAATTCTATATCATACATAATTATATATTTTTAACACTAAAACTTTATACCATAATTATTAAATATGCCCGTTTTTATCACAGTCCTAATTTTATAAATAAAAGTGTGTTGCATTTTTTAGTAAATAATAAACAGCTTGCTTTTATAAAAGGATTTTTTTCTTTAATTTTATTTTCATTTCTGGCATTGACTAATAGTAAATGATAAATAATATAAAAATTATGAGGCGTGCACTTTTGGATTTTCCAAATTATTTTAAATTGCTTCTGCCTGTGAGTAGAAAAATAGAAAATGATTGATTTAAAATATGGTAGGAAAATTTACTGCACAGATGGCGTAGTGGTTAAGATATCGACCTTCCGTGGCAGTGGTGCGGGTTCGATTCCTACGAATGACAATACTTTGTGCTAACCACGAAATGGTAGTTCTGTGTCCTGGTGTAATTTGTCTGCGGAGGACTTTACAAATATATAATATATTTGTAAAGTCCCCCGTAATACATACATATCAACACGCCATATCCCTTGCAGGGTAGGCAGAGAGAACAGAGTGCCAGAGAACTCTATCCTTGCATACTTCACTCGCTTCCTCAACATTCATAATTCTCTTCATACACCCTCGCCGGTTTCGGAGACTCTTGACTCCACCTTCTTTCAGTACGTGACCAATCTGGTCTAGGTAGGTGAGTCTCGGTCTCCCCCGGTATCTACATCCTTCCTTTCTTTACAAATATATAATATATTTGTAAAGTCCTCCGCAATACAAGGATTATTTCATTAGCGTTTTTTTTAAAGACACCACAAAATATATAGTTTAATACATTAATATTTATTAAATTGTCCTTGAATAATAAAAAGCTTATAACTTAATAATCACAGAGTAAAGTCCATTTTTACATTATTCACATTCAAATCACAAGGAACTGATATGATGACAAAGATTTGAAACTCGCCATTAGAATGTCGATCCGCTTTGATATGGTCATCACAACCAAGTTATGCATGCTTTATAAAAATAACTTGTTACGTCATCACTAAAGGTCATGGATGAGTTATTCTACGAAGGCCCTGAGAACTACGAATTGACAAAGTATAAGAATTTTTATTTTTCATATAGCTTTCAAGGCTTTGGCAATAAAAAATAACAGTATGTTAATTTATTATGTAGATTGGTTAATTTACTAAATTAATCAGAACACCAATTAAAAGCACAGTCAATCTGGTATTTTCTTCTTCAGCTCTTATACACCCCTCTATTGGGTACGGTACCTCCACCTCTACAAAGAAAAGGGCAAGTGACCTATTATTATAATAATAGGTCAATAGTCTCCGAAACCGGCAAGCCTGTATGAAGAGAATTATGAATGTTGAGGAAGCGAGTAAAATGCAAGGATAGAGTTCTCTGGCACTCTGCTCTCTCTGCCTACCCTGCAAGGGATATGGCGTGATGACATGTATGTACGTATGTCACTTGCCTTAATTAGAATGGTATAATTCCACCTGGTGGTTTATTCTTTTAATCATTATCTTACTAATGTGAAAAATGAGAACATTGTGCTGTGTGGTAGCGATTACTAATACTACCAACGCTTACTTTGCTCGTGGATGTCGTAAAAGATGACTAAGAGCTTTATATCGACCTGGGACAATTCCACCTGATGCTGTCTGGTTAAAAATTACATTCCCAAGGAAGGTTGACGTCAAACTATTGTCAACAACTTTTACAATATGATGGATTATTGCATCGACGTAATTGGGATAAGAGCAAGAGAATGATGATGATATTCGAAATGAGAACAATAAGTCGATACGTACTCGTAATCTCGTCGGCACGCTAGACGGTTAGCGAAGCAGGGTATTAGGGGACGTTCATTAATTACGTGATCTTTTTTTTACCATTTTTTAACCCCCGATGCGGTTTTAGACTATGAAGGTTTAGGACTTCGTAATTTTTGTCAAAAACGACCCCCCCATTCCCCTTCAAACCTCACGTGATTAATGGACGGCCCCTTAGGGAACCGACATTTAATTAATGGCCATATTCACCGACACATAAAGTTAAAGCAACACCTAAGGCTATTTATATGTAATTAAATATGTAGATAATATATATTGATGTTTAAATTAACTTAGAAGCTACTTAAAATTAGGTATTGTTCTTGAAAATGGCCATCAGAATAGAAAGGATTGTCTTTATGTTATTAGGTTAATTTTAAAGCGGCTAATATTACCAATGTGACAGTGAGTTTTTTAGCTACATTTTCACGCCTAAACCAAACCGATATGAATGTATTTTGGTATAATGACAGATGGAGCACTGGTAACAGTAATATGCTACTTTTATGGAGGGAGAATAACATCATCATCATCATCACTGCCCATATATGTCCCACTGTTGGGCTCGAGCCTCCTCCGTAATTTGAGGGAAATTAACCTACTATACCACGCTAGTCAGACGTGTTGGTATAGGGTTTAGTTTCGAGTTTTCCTTCTTTTGCATAGATGTTATATGCATTTTATATCACTTAGTCGTCTTTTACGATCACCCACGGGTAAGATAGGGGGTGCTGAATTGTATTCTTACTCCGTCACCACACGGAGGAATAATATAGAATGGAGAAAATATTTTTATTCTATTTTACGTGAGCGATGCTGTGGGCAGAAACTAGTAATTTATATAAAACCATCACAGTGCTTGTTCATAAACTTACTCATTGGCTATTTAGATTTTTAATGGTTTCCGCCTAATTAGTACTCGTCTGCCAGGTCTACTTTTTCATACAAATATTTGCGTTGTGTAGTATTTCCATAATATATATTTATTTTTAACCACGACGTACTTAGAATGGTAAAAAACTTAGTTGGTCTATTAACAACATTGATATTTAAAAACGCTTGATTTAAACTATTAATTATTTATTAATTAACTGATTTTAGTTATCATTAATTAATAATAGAATTCCAGACAAGTTTATTTAATCACAAAAATATATTTACTTATAAGATAACATGCCAAATAATCATAATAATGATCTGCTTGCCATGCTGAGTAGCCTAGTCTCTAATTTAAAGTATCTATGGCCTAAATACAAGCTAATATAGCGTGCGACCACTATATGCTTTTTAAATTCGATTTGGATACGTAATAAACACCCTACCTTTATTATATGTTGGTTTGCTATTGCAAACCAGCTTTCGTCATCATTATTATCACATCTCGTATACGTCCCATTGCTGGACTCAAACCTGTCCCATAGTAGGTGAGCAATTGACCTACTACCTATACTACTAGGGTTGTCAACATTTTTTTCAGCGAAATACAGTATTTTTTTTAAATAAGCTATAAAAACGTAGTACACTTCTAAAAATTAGTTTATGGAAACATTTAAAAATAGACAAAGATGTATTTTTAAATTATTATTTTTTTTATACTATATTTTTTGCACTTCTTGTATGTTTTAACAATGTTTTGTCTGAAATATATGCTTCGTTACATTCAATTTTGAGATTAATATAAATCAGAAGTTCATTTTTTTTTATTAATGAGATACTACTTCTGTTTCTCTCTTCCCGCCATTCCATATTCATAACAAAAAAAAATGTTAGATTTTTTTCGGTGTTGAAAATATGGTATTTTTGCGTATATATTTCTCCAACAGCATATACGCATACCCGAAATAGAATGCAATACTATACATTATAGTACGGTTGGAAACCGTATATACCACTCTAGCTAGATGGGTTGGTATAGAGTTTTGTGTTGAGTTTACCTTCTTTTGCAATATTGTCATTCTTCATCCTACACTTCGTCATCCGGTACGTGGTCGCCACTCTAGAATCTTTTTTCCCCAGCGGTTGTCGGTTCTTCGAGCGATGTGGCCTGCCCATTGCCACTTCAGTGTGCTAATTCTTCGTGCTATGTTCGTTTACACCCGTTATTCTACGGATTTCTGTATTACGGATTCTATCACGCAGAGAAATCCCGAGCATAGCCCGCTCCATAGCACGCTGAGCGACTTTGAGCACTTCATACAATCCTACTAATATTATAAATATGAAAATTTGTGAAGATATTTGGATGTTTGTTACTCAATCACATAAACAGTTGAACAAAGAATAAAAACATGCACACAGATAGAAAATTGCTTAGATATTACGCAGGTAATTTTCACACAGATAAGGATCTTTTTATCCCAGTTATAATATATGTTCTCTTGGGACAATCGTTCAACTCTAGGAAGGCTACTTTTTACGCGGGCAAAGATGCGGACAGAAGCTAGTTGTTAAATAAAGCAATTACGTCGTCAAGAAAACTTCTCAGCTATTCACATTACTCAACTGAGTTTCCTTTGACATTTATATTACTAATAATCATATTAATATGTGAACATAATAAATTTATTATGCGTTCTTTGTCCTATGACACGATAAATTAAAACTGGTTATTTTCTTTCCATAATGATAATTTATATTTAATAAGATATTATTAAGTGAATAAATTATTAATTTACTATTCTAGATCTTTTTAAATATAATCTGAGGCGTTCATCCTATTTGTCCCTCGAAGTGGTATTGTACGCACATTTTGACATATAAGTTTTAATGACTACAATTAATACTAGTGGGCAACAAAAAAGTTTTGTCATAGTGTATATTTCTAGTATTTGACAAATGGAGTATATATGTGACTCGATGGTTCCGAACCTATGGCAGCAGGGTTATGAGATCATCCACCGATAATTATCACTTGATGGGATATTCTTCGAGAGTGTGGCGCATATGATCAATTAGCTCGTCACGCTCATGGTATCCTGAGTTCTTTCTTTGACAATCTTATGCAGTTATGACATAGAAACGCTAACAGGATGACCCAGTATATGGCAGAAGTTTCCTCGGAGCCGTGAAGGTGCAGTGTCCGAATTTTTTCTTACTATTGCGTCGCTGGCCCAGATATGTTTCACTACTGTTTTGTTTGGCCGTTCTATGACTGCCACCGAGGTTTCTGTCGGTCATAAAACAGGACGTCCTCTCTCCAGCGATAAATTTACATTCAATACCTTTGACCTGAATCGCGACGTCGTTGCTCTTAGCTTTTAACGCTTAGGCCGTGTGAGAATGGGTTAAGAACACGATTTGTTAGCACCCCTTACTTTGCCGCTGCTCTCGTCTAGGTCGGCAGGTAGACTATGACTCCTCATAGTGAGGTAGCAGCACTCTTATGGAAAACTTATAACCACCAACTGTGAATGGAAATCCGCCTACTAAACCCGTAACCATAATTAAGAGGCATGACCTTAATTAAGAGAAATGTGTGCCTTTTATGAAATTATAATTTCAATTTATATATTTGCGAACTCTTTCTGGATAATAGCGTAAAGCTATAAATAATAAATGTATATTTAATTATGCCTAGTTAAAATTCACGATGGCCATTTCTTCTCTTTTGTTTCGTTAGCAACAAAACACACATTAAAAACTAATTTTATGTAAAATATATAATAGTAGGTACATATTTTGATTATAAATTTTGATATCTATTATGTTTTTGAATATCAATGAGTTTTTAATGGATGCTGGTTTGACCTAACTACAGAGAAAAACTACATTCCGGAAAGAGCTAATTTATTCGTTATCATCGTCCTGCTCTTAAATAGATTTGGTAATTAGTTCTATGATCAGCCGTCTGCCTGACTCAACACTCCTTGGGAATTTCATTATTGACTAGACTAGAGTTGGCCTAGATATACGTAAAACTCTTAATTGTCTTTTAGGATACTCAAAAACAATGTAAGGCTTGCTACAGAGCAGCACAAAAGACTTTTTTTTTTTTCTCCGCAAGGTGGACCATGGATGTGGTCGTGCCCCGACAAATCGTCCGGGACGATAGAAGAGGCGGCACGCAACCCCATGGACCCACCCTACAAACACCTCTCTTCGCCGTGCGAGCGGGCCACCGGTGCAGCACAAAAGACCTAACGCATTGTTTCATTTTCAACTTTGTTTCCTATTATCATTCAATGCTCTATATTTTGATGTTATCATCATGCCTTCCTCTTTAGAATGTCATAAGAGATAAAAAAATGGACAAAAGTAAAATATTATCCACCTAGCTAATGTGGTTGTAATAGCTTTATTTCTCTCGCTATAGAGTCCTCTCTCATTATAGAGGAGGTTTGGGCCCAATAGCGGGACGTACGTGGAGGGTAGAGACATAAAAGAAGGCTGAACATATACTTACGAGTAACTCATAAATTGATATGAATTACCTAACATATTTACAATTAACAGACATAAATAACACCTAATCAAATTTAAACAAAAAAATATTAATTGCATCGAGAATTGTCCTGCACTGGAATCGTTCAACATTCGGTATAGGTCACCACCTAGACCGTTACGTCCTCAGTGCAGTCAACAGTGTATTCATCCCATAGTTTCTTCAGAATCTAACTATCTATAAAACTGTTTATAAATATTAGGTTTAGCTTTAAGGATTTGGTTGAGCTGTTTTTTTCTCTCTTAAAACAGTGTCATCTGCTTTTCGTCCTTTATTAGTTTAGTTTCTAATAGTACTCGGAAGACAGGAATATTCTCAGCAGTGACACATTATATTTTCAATCTGTTAGAACATGCATTTGATTGATTTATTTACAAAAGTGTATTATCCGTATGCCAGTTAATGTACTAATTGATATAGTAATCTAACAATAGTTTAATTAAACTTGAATATAAATAAAGTATATATATATATATATATATATATATATATATATATATATATATATATATATATATATATATATATATATAACCTTAGCTTCATAAGTATGAAACCTTTTATGGAGACTGGTTATGGTATTGTCACACCACGCCCAATCAGCACTTCATCGTCATTATTCTGCACTTATTCTAATTATTAATCTTAATTTTTCTCTCTTATTCTATCGCTCTTATCCTAAATCTTTTTTTTTGCTCTTGGTGGCAAACGAGCAAGCAGCACACCTGATGGTAAGTGTTACTGCCACCCATGGACTTTTGCAATACCAGAGGTATAGCTAGACCGCTGCCTACCAATAATCCCCAACCCAGCCCAGAAAGATGGGCTTCTGGCTCTCTCGCTCACCGAACGAAGCACAGCAGCATATTGCCACTGCTTAGGCGTCAATTTTCTGCGAGAGTGTGGTACTACCCCGGATGGACCGGCCCGCGGCTGTAGACAGAGAACTGTCAACAGTGTGGTCTTATCACTAAGGAATTCTTATCCTAATTACTTGGGATTGACAGAATATGTACTCCTCTTCCATAGTATATATTGCAAAAGTTGTTGGCAGTAGTTTTATGACCGGCCGCCTGTCTGACATCAACCTGCTTGAGAATATAATTGTTAACTAAACGGCATCAGGTAGAGTTAGCCAAAGTCGATATAAAGCTTTTAGAAGTCTTGCACGATATCCACGAGTGAATATAGGTTGGAAGTATTCGTAGTCGCTAACATACAGCAAGCAAAGGGCGAGTTGCTTTTGAGAAAATTAATGATAATTAAAATTAAAACGAATAGAAATTATTCTTCACAGTCTGACAGAGTTAAATCTATTTTACAGTGGCATCAAATCACGTAAGTATTAAGATGGAGTTAGGAGCTTTATATGTTTTTCTTTTTACATTGTTTATGGTGGTAAATGAGCTAGCAATGTTGCGATGTTAAGTGTTACCGCTGTTCCTTGGGCCTTTACAATAGCAAGAGTATAGCTAGGTCACGGTCTACTTTACAATCAAGTTGGGCTTCCAGCTCACTCGCTCACCGAACGAAGCTCATTCAGCACATTGTCACTGCTCAGAGGTCGATTTTCTGGGAGAGTATGGTACTACTCTGGACGGATTGGTACGCGACTGTAGACAGAAAACTGTCAACAGTGTAGCCCTACCACTACGAGATGGGTAAGGTTTATTAGATTACAAATTACTACTCCAAGACTCTTACCAGGTATTACATAGTTGTGCTTATATGTAGTTCAAGGTATCTTAAAGAATGAATTATGAATTTTATGGAATTTAACAGATAGCAAGAAATAGGGCAGCTGCAAATAATACTTTCAGTCCGTTAATAAAGGAATATTATATGTGTCGTCATTGTAGACATTATTGAGTATGGATATCGTAAAAGTACGATATGGAAAAAGGATTTTATAGAATTATATGTGTTAGCATTAAAATTCTATTGTAACTTTACGTGAAAACTAGTGAGCGCTGAGAATCTCTATTTCATTGGCAGGCTCTTCGAGATGGCTACCGAAGAAAAAGATCGGGCACCGGTGGCCCGCTCTCACGGCAAAGTGAGGTGCTTTGTATGGTGGGTCTATGGGGTCGCGCACCGCCTCTTCCGTCACCCCGGACCGATTTGGCGGGGCGTGACTACCTTTTTTATTTTTTTTTATTGCTAGTGGTGGCAAACGAGCAAGCAGCACACCTGATGGTAAGTGTCACTGCTGCCCATGGACCTTTGCAATACCAAGGATATAACTAGGCCGCTGCCTACCAATATAAACCCCAAACCCACCCGATTGGACTGCCGGCTCTCTCGCTCACCGAACGAAGCGCAATAGCACATTGTCATTACTCATACGTCGATTTTCTACGAGAGTATGGTACTACCCTGGACGGACCGGCCCGCGGCTGCAGGCAGAGAACTGTCAACAGCGTGGTCTTACCACTACCTCCATAGTCCACCGCAAAAAAAGGCTCTTCGAGATGGTTTCACGATTAAAGTTTAGAGATATTAAAGTTTCATTAGCTACGTCAAACATTTAAAGTATTGGTGTGAGTGCCTTCAGTATTTAAATAGCTATAGAACTGAACGGGAACTATGCCAAAGCTACCGGATGGCTCTTAGTTCGAGAAATCTAATTTTATATGTAAGACAAAAATTTGCTGTAAGCTTTGTTAGTAAACAACATTTTTTGAGGAATTCTTGTACTTAGTAACCAAACTCACCCAAATCATAAGTCACGGCCTTAATTCAATTTCTTGGGTTGGTTCTTTAATTCTTCAATACTATATATACGGAAAAAAATACAAAAAGCCTTTCCTCAGACTAAGTTTATGGATTGAGATAAGATAAAACCACACTGTATTGAATTGATATTCTTGGAATAACTGAAGATATATAAATTTACACAAAATATGGAAAAACCACAGTCTCTCGATCCGATGCTGAACACGTGCCGTCTGCCTGGATCAACTTCCTTATCTGATTCATGTCTGTGTTACAAAAGGGTGACCATAATTCCAGTCTGTATCCTTGGCTTCATCATAAAAATCAGTAGTTCAATGTTCAAATCAGTAGTTTCATGAAGTCAAAATACATACTTTTTTATAATAATTTCATGAAGTCTAAATACATACTAAAATTTCATGTAATTTCAAGAAGTAGTTAATTAGTTTAATTAAGTTTTTTCATCAGTAAGCCTAAATATGTACATACTTAGTAGTCTTTCAAAGATATTTTTTAATTGATAATAAATAAAATCATTTTATCACATTTAAATACTAGCGGCAGTTGCAAACGAGCTTATAGAGACCTACGCTTTCACAAAACCTGGATACCTAGTCTATTAGAAAATGGTACCTCATCAACTTACAGAGAGCACATTATTAAAATAGCAACAAAATTTTATGAAAACCTATATAGTTTTAAAGACAATGAAAAATTTTAAACCATGCTTTCTCTTAATCTACATGAAACAAATACCGACTGGAAGGAATTAGAGATAGATCGAGAAATAAGGAGGCTAAAATCTAATAAGAGTGCAGGCCCTGACGGTATCCCAAATGAGGCGATAAAACTGGCCAGGAAACTACTGACACCAATAATAACTCATTTAATATTATCAACAAAGAGCAGAAAGTTCTAGAAAATCAAGTATATTACTGTATAAGAAAGGAGACCCGAAATATATAGGTAATTATCGACCTATTAGCTTACTACCTAGTCTCTACAAATTATTCTCACAATGTATACTAAACAGAATATCTGCAAAAATTGACGAAAATCAGCCGGTAGAGCAGGCAGGATTTCGTAGAGGATACTCAACGGTTGACCACATTCAAAATCTAGAGAGCATAATAGAGAAATACAGGGAATTCCAAAAACCACTCTACCTAGCCTTCATTGATTATCAAAAAGCGTTTGACTGTATTTCACATAAATCAATCTGGGAGGCACTAAGGAGGAACAACGTAGATACAACATATTGTAATATAATTAAAAATGTTTATGACAGGAGCACAAGTAGAATCAGCTTAGAAATAAACGGACCTGAAATAAAAATCCAAAGAGACGTAAAACAAGGCGATCCGTTATCTCCTAAACTCTTGAAAGGAGATATGTCGCTTTCAGTAAAGAAAAAAGTCATGGATAGTAACATCCTCCCTTGCATAACATATGGCTCACAAACCTGGACATTCACCAAACAGGTGAAAGAAAAGATAAGAAAATGTCAGGTAGTCATGGAAAGATCTATCCTAAGAATTCGAAAAATAAACAAAATCCGTCATACTAAAATAAGAGAACGAACAAAACATATAGACTTCTTACTCCACTCTATGAAACTGAAGTGGACATTTAGCGAAAATAGAAGATACTAGATGGACGAGACATGTCATAGAATGGAAAGGACCCGAGGGAAAAAGACAACGGGGAAGACCAATAAGAAGATGGCTTGATGACATCAAAGATATAACGGGAGATAAATGGTAGACAAAGGCGAGTAACAGAGATCTTTGGAATGATATGGAGGAGGCCTTTACCCTACAGAAGGGTTCTCATTAAAAGTGACATAATATTTTATATCTAAAATTCTAATTATAATTTTATATTTTTAAATGTATAATTTGTAAACCAAAATAGAATATAAAAATTGTATAAATACTTTATAATATAATTTATCACACTGTAATATTTGCATGTTAAATGAGAAATAATAAAAGGCTTATTTATTATTATTATTAATAAATAAAATCATACCTACATACCATCACGCCATGTCCCTTGCAGGGTAGGCAGAGAGAACAGAGTGCCAGAGAACTCTATCCTTGCATACTTCACTCGCTTCCTCAACATTCATAATTCTCTTCATCCACGCTCGCCGGTTTCGGAGACTTTTGACTCCACCTTCCTTCAGTACATGACCAATCTGGTCTAGGTAGGTTAGTCTCGGTCTCCCCCGGTACCTACATCTTTCCACTTTCGCATTGATTTGTATATCTTCTTAACCAGACGTTCGTTCGGCATTCTAAATAAATCATATTATTTTGAAATAGACAATGGGAAGGGAGGGCTATTATATTCCTATGGTTAACAATATATCATAATCATCTCAACTCGTATATGTCCCACTCCAATAGTGGCTCGAGCCTCCTCCATAATAGGAGGGAAATTGACCTACTATAACACACTGGTCAGACGTATTGGTATATGGTTTTGTTTCGAGGTTTCCCACGGGTAAGATAGAGGGCGTTGAATGGTATTCTTACCCCGTCACCACACGGAATATCTATATATATATCACATTGATAATTAATATCGACCGACCTAAAAGATGCCTTATTCAGAGACAAAATAAAATATGAATTATACGCCAAATTATAACTTGAAGTTATGGAATCTGCTTATCCAATAGATAATTTGATACTATCCCATATTCTTTGCTTTTTTATGTGTGTATGGTATATGGATTAACTGTGAGAAAGTGGCGTATTTGCGTTCCTATCCTCTATTTCGAAATAACAATGGATTTTCTCCACGAATCGCCTCATTCAATCAATTCCATCCATCCATCCATCAGCCCGTGAACGTCCACTGTTGGACATAGGCCTCCTCACGAGAATGCCATCTATAACGGTCCTGTGCCACCTGCATCCAATGGTTTCCTGCGACCTTGATGAGGTCATCAGTCCACCGAGTGGGGGGGATTTCAATCAATTAATTACCTCAAATCATATATATGTTATTTTTTTCTTTAACATATTTTATATAATATGTAGAGCGTCTTGTATTTAGACTAAATTATTTAATTAATAGAGATTCATTTTCTAATGGGCAGATAAGCCAACCATTTGATTCCATTAATTTTTGCTCTTTGATTCCATTAATTTTTGCTCTTTGATTCCATTAATTTTTGCTCTTATATGCAGTCATATTATAATTAACTTAAAATACAACTATTTTAAGTTAATTATAATATGACTGCATATAAGAGCAAAAATTAATGGAATCAAAATTGATTCAAAATATTAAGATATTATAATAAGCATAAATATGCTTATTATAATATCTTAATATTTTGAATTTATTGATGTACAAAAATTGTATCTATCTGTTCTATAAACAACTTATATCTGATGTGAAAATCAGTACTAAATTTTATTAGGCAGTTATAAATCTCTTCGTTATTATAAGTCTTCACCAGCGTGTTATTATTTTTTAATATACGAGTAAATATTAAGTAGCAGAGAGGTTTTTGGCAGTAACACTTACCATCTGTACCTGTTGGTTTACCATTATAAGTATTAAAAAAAAGAAAATATTTCGGTGTAATGAATGGATTATCACAGGCATCAAATAATTTTTCGAAATGAGATTGTCCTTTATAGTTAGGTAGCATGGTTACCCTAATATCAATTCACTACTTGATTTGTATTCACGATCACATATGTATGTCTGGAATGTTACTGTAATTTTGGATTTCACAGACATTGATTTGTTCATACAATAATATTTCTGATCATATTCATAATCTTCTTGTTCATAAATGCGGGAGTAGTGCAATGATTGTCATCGTTATCATCTGAGCTCATATACGTCCCACTGCTGGGCTCGAGCCTTCTCTACACTGGGACGGAAATTGATCTATCATACCCCACTGGTCAGATGTGTACGAATATTTCAAGTTTTCATTCTCTTGCATAGGTGTTGAATGCATTTTTTTTTTGTTGGGTTGGTTACGGTCGGCGCACGCCTCGCACCACTCCGTCCGGGGCGACAGAGGGGCGCAAGCACGCACACCCGTAACACACCCGTGACGTCGCCTTCGTCGCTGGGCCGACCACCGGAGCAGAGTGACTTGACGTCAGTGGTCGGGCCCGACAGGTGTTGAATGCATATGATATCCCTTAGTCGACTTATTACGACACTCACGGTTTACCCGTTATTACGACACTCACGGGTAAAACAGAGGGTGGAGAATTGTATTTTTATTATTTTATGTAGTATTAATTAATCTATGGTCTATTAAAATGCCCATATAGATTGTTTATTTTTTACTTCGAGAAAAAATCTCGAAGATATGTTTTTCTATGATATTTTGTTTACTTTTTTTATCTATTAAGTATTCCGAACTTTATTAGCCGCGTGCTGCATTTTTATTTATTTTAATACACTTATCTCAAGAACTATCAATTCAACTAAGAAAAAGTAACGTTTAGACATTGCTGAACAAGATGTCACAAGCGAGATTCGAACCCGCACCTATTGGGAGTCCGGCCCAATCGTGCTGCCACTTACACCACCGTGAACTATTATTGTAGGACATTCAAATCTCGCTTCGTATCATATTTACGTCTTTAATGTGACGTGCGCCATTTCGCTTCGTAATCGGGTTTTTATAAATAATTAAGCATATTAAATGCTAAATTTCAGTAATTTGAATTGCTGAACATGTTATAGGCATATAATATTGAACATATTGAAATGGAGTGGTGGCCATATATATTAAAAACTCCAGTAGAAGCATGACCGATGTTTTCTTTTTTTTTAAAAAAACAACACTCGCGCCAAGGAAATAATTCTCGTATTGCGGGGGACTTTACAAATATATAATTTAACGGACACAAATTACACCAAGACTCAGTAGGTACAACAATTTATGGATCGCACAAAGTATTATCCTGCATGGGATCGATACCCACGTCTCTGGCTGTACCCTTTCTTACTTATAAGAAGTCATAACTGCAATAAAATGTAGGTATATGAATTAGCTGAAGACCTCAGTTATGAAACGAAATCTATGGTATGAAAATATGGTCACCGAAGACAAAGATCGGGTACCAGTGGCCTGGCACGGCGAATAGAGGTGCTTGAAGGATGGGTCTATGGGTTCGCGCAGCGCCTCTTCCATCGCCCCGGACAGATTTAGCGGGGCGAGACCACTTCCATAGTCCACCACAAAAAAAAATAGTGTGAGAATATGAAATATATGGTATTATTAGAGCCTCATTTAAACTATTATTTCAATATGCTTTCAAATGTTCTGACCTCATTAATGACTACTACGATTACCTACCTACATATATGTATATGAGATTTAAAATATTAATTTATGTGATCAGATATTACTTGGCGGAAATCAACAGATATGATAAGCGTGATGTCACCATTAATATCGAATTATCTTCGCCATATTTTATCAGGTTCGTAATTATTATATACACCTAAAGGTTCTAGTGCCACAATATCCTGAATCACATTTTGATTAAGTTTTCAATGTAAATAACAGTATTTAAAAGGACTCGTTACGCCTTATAGCAGAGGGAATCAATACGTACTACTAACCAATAATTCAAGTCATCATCATTCTCCTACTCTTATCCCAATTACTTGGGGTTGATACAATATGTACTCTTCTTTCATAGTACATATTGTAGCAGTTATTAGCAATAGTTTTATGACCGGCCGCCTGCTAGACGTTAACCCTCCTTGGGAATGTAATTGTTGACCAAATGCCATCAGATGAAGATGGCTCTTAGTCGACTTTTACGACCTCCACGAGCAAAGTAAGGGTTGGTTAGTATTCGAAGACGCTACCACACTCAAGTCGTATTGAATTATTGGTTATTTTATATAATACTAGCTTCTGCCCGCGGCTTCGCCTGCGTAAAAGGTTACTTTCCTAAAGTTTTTCATCCCCTATTTTAATTTTACCCCTTAAGGGTATTTTTTTTTCAAAATGTTAATGTCATATTTATTTATATCTAATTAATAGCTTAAAAATAAGTTTCAAGCTTCTGGCTTTAAAAAAGATGATACTTCCTTACCACTTTTCATCCCCCTTTACAACCTTCTTTTTGGCATTAAAAGTAGCCTATGTCCTTTATCAGGTTCTAGACTATCTGTGTACCAAATTTTATTAAGATCGGTTCAGTAGTTTTGGCGTGAAAGAGCGACAGACAGACAGAGTTACTTTCGCATTTATAATATTAGTAAGGAGAGGACTAGTCATCATCGTCAGTTGATAAATGTTCTACTGTTGGGCTCGACGCTCCACCATAATGAGAAGAAAATTTATCTACCATACTAGTCAGACGTGTTAGTATAGGTTTTTGTTTCGAAATTTCCTTTTCTTGCATATCTATATATATCTATATATAAGAGATTTCCACCTATGTATTGACTCATCACGATATCTCTGGAAACATAAGGCCTACAAACCTCGAATTTGGTAGGAATATTTCTTTTGCCGAGTAGATGTCAGCTAAGAACGGATTTTACGAAATTATATACCTAAGGGGGTGAAAAAGCAGGGCAAAGTTTGTATGGGACAACGTGATTCCTTGGTCCAATCTATTTCAAATTTTGCATAAACATTTTTTAACAGAATTGATGAAAGATGTGATTCATATTTTATTGAGATTTATCTCCTAACTGCGTTAAAAAGGGGTGAAAAGTTATTTTAGGGGTGACTTGCTTTAAAGTTGATATCAATACTTCTTAGTAATTTTGATTTATAAGACATTTTATTTTGACACATGTTTGTAAACGCAATTCGATTATAATTAAAAAAACCGGCTAAGAGCGACTCGGAGTCGCGCACGAAGGGTTCCGTACCATTATCTATAAATGTCAAAATAATCATGTTTGTTGTATGGGAGCTTAAATTCTCTATTTGTTTTATTTTAATTTAATTATTTATTTCTAAAGGGAATATATTACTAAATATCCTGTGAATATTTCAAACGTCTACCTATTTTTGTTATTAATATCGAGCAAAAACGAGCAAAAAGATTACCTTTGTTGTGTGGGAGCCCCCTTAAATATTAATTTTATTGTTTTTTACTATTTGTCGTTGTAGCGGCAAAATAAATTCATCAACTATCACGGTTCATGAGACCAACCTGGTGACAGACAGGCAAAGCAGCGGACGGATAGCAGAGTCTTAGTAATAGGGTCCTGTTTTATCTTTTGGGTATGGAACTCTAAAAAGGTTGATGTCACATAAACGTTCTTCTTCTTCTTCTTCTTATATATTGGCAATCAGCTACATATACGAACTATTGGTACCAGTGTCAAGTTATAAATATTATTACGTTTATAGTCTTGTCAGGTTAGTCATTGTCTAAGTCAAATTGTCACCATTAACAGTGCAATGGCCACACTGTTAATTGTATCTTGTTGGTATTTTGATGGAAAACGAAAACGTTGTAAGGCACTTTTATATGATATTCACTATATCCCAGTACTGCCACATCACATTACATAAAATGCCATCAAAATTATCTAATATAACACGTTAAAACACTAAGATATCGAACATAACAAGAGCACCACATGACGTTTTCAAATTCCCGTCAAAAGTCCCAAAAAAACCACGTAAACGTTCTTCTTCTTCTCTTTGTGTATTGGCAATCAGCTACTTATACGAGCTATTGGTGCCAGTGTCAAGTTATAATTATTTTTACGTATTTGGTCTTTCAGGTTAGTAATTGTCTAAGTCAAATTGTCACCATCATCAACAGTGCTATAGCTACACTGTTAATGGTATCTTGTGGGAATTTTGATGGAAAACGAAAATGTTGTAAAGCACTTTTATATGATATTCACTACATCCCAGTAGTTCCGCCGCATCATCATCACAGCCCATATCATCCATGCACTCTTAAAGTACTTAACCGATTATAATCAAATTTGCATAATATGTGTAGTTTGATCCAACTTAAAAAATAGGATAGCTTCCATCTCAATTTATAGTCACAATATTATTTTATTGCAAATTATTTGACAGTCACAATTATCTGTTATCTCCAAACGATTTTAACAGATGGTGGTATCTGTTGACTGGATTGAGTAAGTATTTAATAGATGGCGCTATGTTAAACGTAGAATTCATATAAGCTACAATTTATTAGCATAACCACCACATGTTACTGAGACTACCTTAGCCACAGCAACGCGTGGCCGGGTCTGCTAGTATGTTATATGCGTTTTATATCCCTTAGTCGTCTTTTACGATCACCCACGGGTAAGATAGGCGGTGGTGATTTGTATTCTTACTCCGTCATCACACGGAATTTTTAACGGAACTTCGTATAATATTCTTTTGTGTAGTACAAAAAGAAAATTAGTCTCTAAATAAAATTTTATATTGTTTATGATCAGTTACTATTAAACATTTAATTTATGATAATTATTATATTGTGGTCATTTACTAGTATAAATAAAAAAATATTTTTAGAAAAAACAAAAACCAACTTCAAAACTATACCTACGATAAACGATATACAATAAACTTACACTAAGAAGTAGAAAATAATTCTTTTAATTAGTTTAATCTCAAAAGAATAACAGAATAATTTACGAAATTATAGTATACCTACCTATTTACAGGTAGGTATGTAAAAACTTATACTATGTCAAGAAAAATGGATAATAATATTATATTTTGTATTTCATAGCAAGGAGCATTGAAATATAATAAACGAAATTATTAATATTTATTTACAAGTACTATTTTTTGATGACGTCTGATAGAGTTGTATGGAAGGAGAAGACATATTGCGTCGACCCCAAATAAATTGGGATAAGAGCAGGTTGATGATGATTTACAAGTACTATTTTTTTGGAGTCGGTGCCAGCTAAATCAAAATTAAATTCCCTTGCATAAATCTTTTAAGCGCATTAAATCATCAACGAAATCTGCCCGCGTTCAGGTAGTTTACTCAGTAACATCGCCTCTACTTTCTTGCACCTGCCTCGCTCCGGCTATCGCCTTATTCGCAGTGATAGTCCATCTTTGCGTAGGTCAGGTAGGTACTGCGTAAGCCGCGGGATGTTCGCAAAGTAGAAAAACTGTCCTTGGCTGGCACCGACTCCAAAAAAATAGTACCTACTTGTTTTACTACATTTGCTGCTCAAATGAGACAGCACTGTTTGGAAAACGAGTGACGAGAGAGACACTCGTTTAAAGAAAAATGGGGTTAGGAAATGGGATAAATATTACAAATGAGAGTGACGAGCAGCGGGTCTATAGGCTTTCTCAAATGAGGGCATACACAAATTTATCTAGGCGTAATGAAACTACAAAAAGTCATTCTCAGCGACTCAGTTTGATTCGCGAACGTTATCAAACAAAATCGAGGAGCAACGATCTCAACGTTTTAATGAAAGTTTATAAAAATTGAAAAAAAAATATAATATTTAAAAAAAATAATTAATATTCATTAAAAAAAAATATTTTTATTGTTTTCACTTGTTTTTACCTATTTTATACTACCCCTTAGTAGTGTAATTTTGAAAAAACGCTAACACACATATTCTTTTATTTCTAAAAAGATGCAGGTGTGCGAAATTTCGTACATCTAACTTTGAAAATGATAAACTTCCATATAAATGTTCATTCCGTGACCCTTATTTTACCCCTTAGTAACATTGTTGTTTTACCATCAGCTAAAGCTCATAAAGATAATCTCCATACAAAAATAATCAAACTATAGTCTATCTAATCTTTCTTTTTTTGTTTTTTTTTTTCCCGCAAGGTGAACCATGGATGTGGTCGCGCCCCGCAAATCGTCCGGGGCGACAGAAGAGGCGACACGCAACCCCATGGACCCACCCTGCAAACACCTCTCTTCGCCGTGCGAGCGGGCCACCGGTACTCGATCTTTGTCTTCGGTGGCCATAGTCTATCTAATCTAAGAAGTGCACTTTGACAGCTGTCGGAGTAAGTTGTCTAGGTATGTGAACCAAATAATCGGTATCGAAAATATCCGATTTTACTGAGAAATCGATATTGATTCTTTATAATTAATAATCGGTTTATTTTTTATTTTTCAAAAAGGTGATGAATAAATTAAGTGCTAAATTAGTACTAAACAAATTTAATTATTTCAGCATAGAATCTATTCATCATAGTTAGTAGGATTAGGTTAATTAAAAACAAAAACTGAATTTGAAAATAGTTATTTATTAAGAATTACTACTATTACTTGAATTATCAGCGTCGCGAACATTAATAATTATTTCCTCATCAATCAAAGTGTCGAAATGTATATCTCTGTCAAAAGCTCTATTCGACTAATATTTTTACCGATTATTTGGATATTCGTGAATTGGAAGTAGTCAAGCACTACTGTATAGAACGTGATGACGTGACATTGTTAGGTCGTCATTAACAATTACTATTTACCATGTAATTTTTATTTTAAATTAGTTTTACGAGTTTCAACATTAGATTATTGTACAAGAAAGTGACCCGCAATGTTAATTATGTAAATAACTTAATAGTTGTTTAAAATTTCAGACTTAGTGTTTACAATCATGTGTATACGTTTGACCGACCGTTTATTGTGTATTAAAAATGCAAAACGTCAAAATGCACTTCTTAGATTAGATGAACTATAAATTATGGATAGAGGCATCAGAAACAGCATTTTTGCCCTACATTTTAAGGAATTACTTTCGATTTTCTCAGGATCTCAGCATCAGATCCTGATACCCTTATGCATATGGGACCACCCTTAGAGTATGCTCTTTCTAACAAAGAAAGAATTATAAAATCCATCCATAATTGGCGTTGCTATCGCGTAACAAACATACAAAAAAAAAATAGCGTTCGAATTGAGAACCTCCTCCTTTTTGGAAGTCGGTTAAAAACTAAGAAATCTATGCAGCTTCCCCTGGATCTCTGAGAAATATCCAGTAAAAAACCACTAAGGAACTTTGAAATGGAGTAGTGACCATATATATATCGAAAACTCCGTTAGAAACATGAACGGTGTTCTTTTTTAATAAAGGACAACACCCGCACTAAGACAATAATCCTTGTATTGCGGGGGACTTTGCTAACATATAATTAACGTTAAATTATACTCAGACTCAGGACAACTGTTTCGAATCGCACAAAGTATAGCCCGGCGTAGGAATCGAACCCGTGGCACTAGCAAGGAAGATCGGCATCTTAACTGATACACCATCTATCATGATCATTCTCCTACTCTTATTCCAATTATTTGGAGTCGTTCTTTGATATGTACTATATTGTAAAAATTATTGGCAATAGTTTTATGACCAGCCGCCTGCCAGACGCAAATTCCTTGGGAATATAATTGTTGACCAAACGGCATCAGATGGAGTTGGCCCAGGTCGTTATAAGGCTCTTAATCGTCTTATACGACATCCACGAGCAGAGTAAGGATTGGTAATATTCGTAGCCGCTTCCACACAGCATCTGATACACCATATGTGTAGTCATATATAAAGTAGCTGGTGTATAAATAAAATGAAGCACTTACTAAGAATTCTTTTACTTCGATTTTCAGGCCGATTATACATCATCTTTAGATTCTTACATAAATGTTACAAAAAGTACATACATATCGATAAATATATTATAAAATGATCACATTTAAAAGACTTTAGATATTTATTGCACTTACGAACTAAGAGGCACTTTCAAGCCATAAAGTGAAAACTCACCACATGCGTTTACCATAACCCAACCCATTGATAAATCTAAATATAAATTAATACTAAATATAAGTAGACTAAATAGTTCAAAGCAGATTCAAAAATAATACAGAATATAATATTTTTTTATAAATTCTTTTAAGCAAATTTACAAAGATACAAAAGTAGGAAATAGTTTTATACATTTTTTGTTGTTGTTTCGGAACTGCGCTAAGAACATAATATTTGTTCCTATTAGCCTCCCAAATGACCAAGATTATTAGCAGTTTTTATCACAGGGAGAGAAGGAAAACTCGATAAAGCCGGACGGTTTCTCTCCAATTATTAAGGACTCTATTAATGGCTGTCGCTATTTATAATGGAGCAGTCCATTCTTGTATCCATATCAATCATATCTGCCATTCGATTCAAACCCGCATTAATTAAGACCAGTTGACTAGAGCTTAATAAAGGTTAGAGCAGTTTTATTTGAATAATATATGTTGCCTCTTATTTTTTTAATTTTAAGATATTTTAGTCTTAAAAAACCGTAAATAATAGTAAAATATATTCATTTAGCTTTTACATATTTCAATCTCAGATAAAATTATCATTTATTTAACGTTAATTCGAGACTACTGATTGAAAATTTCTACCACAGCAAGACTCACAATAAGCTTCTATTCTGGGGTCTTACTATAACAGTTACTTTCTCTTACAACTAAACCAACGAAGTATGAATTTTATAATACAATTGAAAATAAATCGCAGTTACCCTTGAATATACGAATATAAGACATATTATTCGATTGCGGTAAATAAAATCCAGAGGAACAATCAAACAATTGTGATTGTTTCTCTCGATGAAAATTGTACATACAATCTTATTTATACTAGAATTGACTTAAAATTATATGCCGGTATATATTTACATTACACCATAAAACCAATTTGAGAAGGAACATAATAATTTCGCAAGCACTTATATGATTATGTATAATATTCAATCTATACACAACTAAATAAAATTAACCTTAATTAATTCGAACGTGGTGAGTTTAACACTTTTTATAGAACAGCGACTAATATTACATACCACAATTACACATGTAATGTTTATTATTTATGCACTAATTTGCTATTTTTTTATTATATTACTATAATTCAAATTCTGAGAAAATGTATTTGACAGATAAAAATTTAAATAAAAAGTACTAAAATCACTATTTATTTGAATTCCTAGCAAATAGAATAGCAATTGTAATAAATTATGATATGAAAGTATATGTTTTCATTTAGATTTTTATCATTTTTGTTATAATTGAAAATACACTTGCTAATGGAAACGCATTTTCAAATGCTTTCATTTTGATTTTAAGATATCTTTCAAATTCGTCATCTCAGAGTTTGAACTAGTTTGCTTACATAATTTTCAATTAGGTCAAGCATTTACATATATTTAAGTTAACAGAAATTGCAGATCGTTTTTTATATAATAATACAATAAATTTTAATACACTGTATGCTTCACAATAAACTGAAACAATTTTTTTTAATTATAATTCGAGCAATATAAATTGAGACTTGAAAAAAATATATCAAGCAAAAAGATTCATTTGTTTTAGACCTATTTTTTTTTAACATGTTTTTAAAATACTCTCATTAAAGAAACGTCGTTTTTTTTAAAATTAATACTATCCATTCCTGAGTATTTGTCGCCAGAGGTATAATGTTTTATATTGGTGTTTTATAGGTACTTCCATATGCGACGGCATTCGATATTTAAATAAATTAGTATTATCATAATTCAGCAACTACGGGATACGTCATCTGAAGTACGCGAGCACTTCTAGTTATATAATATAAAGCAACAATTTTAAATCAATTGCGTAATTTTAACATTTAATATAATAAAATCAATATTACGACAACATCTCTACAATTCCAGATTTTAAATAGTTCATATGTACATATAATTATTATTACAAAAATCTTAAATGAAATAATTAGAACTAGAATGTATAATTATCATATATATTATTCTAAAGATTAAAAATGCATTCCATTATTAATATTGTTGATAACTGTATACGAATATCCACGAAACGTATTTAGTATAAATAAGGCAAATAAGAGACATTGAAAAATATATAATACACATTGTTTTTAAAAATTGAGGAAATTAAAAAAACACGGATTTTGTTTATGGAACGATTTCAAAGTTGCACAAACGTTGCGTGTTTGCAGTAAACATGTCTTGTTATTGGGTAGAGGACATCTCTTATATAGATCGTGTATTTGATATAAAAAAAACAAGAAGAACTTGAAGACAGTAGTTATCTACGATCTGACATGATGATGACATATTAAATAAAACTAACAAGTGTACTAAATAAGATCTACAAGCAATTGATAACGATAATATTTGAAAAAAAGTACTTAAATATCACAAGTCAAGTACTCTTTTGCGTATACTTTACAGGACAGTGTAAAAATACCACAATGTTGTCAGCCGAGAAAATATTAATAAGGTATATTTATACAGTTTCAGCCTTTATTACTTTTTATTGACCGCTGGACAATTCACCTAATGTACTTGAATTTAGTAAACGAATATCGTACGGATTCTTATCTTTAAGGAGACGTTTTACCTCGCCATCTTAGATTTGGTATTGTTTTTTTCAGTTGCAATACAGTATCTACAATTTTTCACGTTAGCTATTTTATGATAGGTTTTTCTTTTTTGGTATTTCGTATATAAATAACTACCAGATCAATCAAGTAAATCAAATACATCATTTATTGAC
Source organism: Lymantria monacha (assembly GCA_905163515.2). Classification (NCBI taxonomy): domain Eukaryota; kingdom Metazoa; phylum Arthropoda; class Insecta; order Lepidoptera; family Erebidae; genus Lymantria; species Lymantria monacha. Next base: position 26,442,584 of record LR991082.1, read on the forward strand.
TTTAATTTTACGGACGTGTATTGTGTGCTTAATATTAGACTTAATACCTATTATTAAGGCCTCTCAAGAATGACTTTCAAAATGCATTCAATACATTTGTTAGAGGATCGTTAAAGACAGATCGTTCGTTGAATATGTAATAAAAATAATATTGTTACGTATTATTGTGCGTGAATTATTTAAAAAAAATATCACACTGACATTTATAGTATAATTGTAATGATATGTTTTATTAGGAGATAAGTAGCTTCTTTTAAACTTTATCCAAAAACCAGGCGGATAATTGAACCCTGTTCATCTTGTTAGTATAGTCTAGAATAATCCGATGATATTTTACTTTGAACAATTATGGTGTAAAAATTTGGATTATTTTCAATATCTTGATTTTGTATGATCGTCACAGAGCACATCCATTTCTAGATCCAAAAAGTCTTTTCAATTCTGGCATAATTACGTTTCGAACGTGAGCTGCTTGTCGACCAGCGATTGCGTCCCTCTTGGCGTTCTTTACGTAATGTTTAATACCCGGTTTGTGGATAAGGAAGGCATTGTTTAAGATCATAAAGTCGTAGTCTTTAACACAAAGGACATAACCCTGAAATGAAATAGTTTTATTTTAGGCTTTATATACAATAATAAATATCCGTGTGGTGACGGAGTAAGAATACCTCGGGCTCGGGCCTCATCCGTAATGGGAGGGGAAATTGGTTAATTTCTCTCAATAGTAGGTTTACTATACCGCGCTGGTCAGACGGGTTTTGGTTCGAGTTTTCCTTCTCTTGCATAGATGTTATATGCGTTTCATATCCCTTAGTCGTCTCATACGATCACCCACGCGTAAAATAGGGGGTGGTGAATTGTATTCTTACTCCGTCACCACACGGATTAGGTTAATTTTCCTTATTTGGAGGAGGCACTTTCCCAATAGTGATACAGTGATATATGTGGACTGAAACACGCATATTTGTGTGTTTTTTAAAACTCAATACATACCTGAGTCATTTTATCTTTCTTTCCCTCCCAGCTTAAACGTTCGTCATAATATGGATCTTGGTGAGTACCGATAAAAATCGGTTCCCAATGCACGAATTTGCCGTGTCGTTTACCAACGTGAAACACATCCATTTCTGTAACAAGAAATCAGAATGGGCTGTTTGTTATTGCATACATCAAAAGAAACTACAAACCCATAAATAATCGGTTGTTAGAAAACTGAATGATCGTAAATGTTTACGTTTGTTTTCATTCGATGAATTATGGCATCGAAATGTTAGCGTTTTTGCAAATTGGCATAAGAAGTCGAAGCCGGTTGTCTGGAAACGGCGGGTAAGTCGCGGTCGTTGAACCATAATACGCAATTAGAATGCCCCATACGACGGCCACGCTATGCTACAGACGGCATAAATATCTCACGACACTAACAGCACAAAGATTAATTGCTACTGCATCACAGCTCGTCTTGCCAATCTGTACCGTTTTGGCAACTATACTACCATATATGTTGCAATTGTTATGTATACTTATAACTGTACTAATTTATAACATATAACAACTATAAAACTATAGATATTCTATTATATATTTTACTAGCAACCCATCCTCGCTTCACTTCGGTTACGTCAGTTCAGTTTTGTAGTTTACTTTCACTACATAGAATTCCTTTTTCAGAAGGAATTTCTTAAAATCCTATTTCATCCGACCTTTACAGGACGGAAAGAAAGTCCACACTAAATTCCAAGTCTGTGGGAACTATATTTCAAAATGTGATTTTTAAACCCCAGCAAATCCCTCCTTGCGGGTGGAATTTCGTAAAATCCGTTCTTAGCTGACCTCTACTCGGCCAAAGGAATATTCCTACCAAATTTAAAATCTGTAGGCCTTATGGTTCCAGAGATATCGTGATGAGTCAATACATAGTTGGAAATCTCTTATATATGTATATATATAAATAGATAGATTATATTTAGTGATGTGTGATAGTGGCTACGAATACTACCAACTGTATACTTTGCCTTTGGATGTCGCAAAAGGTAATTAAGACTTTTATATCAAACAGGGCGAAACCTATTCGATGCCGTCTGGACAATTATAATTCGGAAGAACGGTAGACGTGGGGCAGATCATAAAGCGTTTACTAATAGCTATGCAATATGTACGATGGAAGAGGTTTGCATATTGCGTTGACTCAGAGTAATTGGGATAAGAGGAGGATGATGATGATGATGATGATTCTAAAGATAAGTCAAATGATTATCCGTATGATGGTTCAAGGAAAGCAAATTAATAGGGACGAAAGAAAAATAATTTGGAAAAAAAGTTCTAGATCAATAGTCTATGATCACATTGCTATCATAATTTGTTATTTCAAATAAAATAAAATACTTTTTTGGTCTTTATTGCTTGCTATATAACCTTAGCCAAGACTATTTTAACGAAATGGAAAATATTAAAAGCGTTCATTATTCTTTTACTAACAAAACGATACATTCAAAAGTAGTTATAGGATAATTAAAAGACAGAGAAAGTAAACGCTATTAAAAGGAATATGCTAAGTTTTTAGTCCACCTCATTATCCTGTTCAACTCAATTACTTGTGGTCGATGGAATATGTACTCTTTTTCTAACGTATATATTGCAAGTTTTGGCAATAGTTTTATAACCGGTCACCTGCCTGACATCAACTTCTTTTGAGAATGTAACTACTTATTAGAAGGCATCAGATGGACTTAAACCAAGGTATATGTAAAGCTTTTAGTCGTCATTTATCTTGGCTGGCCCAGGTACAGGCACATATGTCTCTTCATCGTCTTTTACGACATCTGCGAGCAGTGGTTGGTAGTATTCATAGTTACCATACTAGCACAGCTATGGAAAATTTATAATAGTGATATAAAAATAGTTACTGTGACAACAGTGACTATTATTATATCACTGCTATGATGTGATCATATAGGATTGAGGGAAGGATATAATGTATTGATATTCATTATTTTGATATTCAACCATTGGGAAAGAAAGGTTCTCGAGTGGCGACCACGAATCGAACGACGCGGCGTAGGACGACCCCCACTAGGTGGACTGATGACATTACCAAGGTCGCGGTAAACGTTGGATGCAGGTGGCACATGACCGTGGTCTACGTCCAACAGTGGAACGTTTACGGGCTGATGGATGGGTGGATGGATTCATTATTTGACTGTGGGAGTCGTAAAGATAGAAGATAGGGTACCAAGGATGTGTGGGGTAGTGTTCTGCCAAAAATTTCTTAAAATTTACTGTAATCTCTAATTTGCCTGCCAATCGTGAAATTTATGGTGTTAAACACTCTATGCGGGTCCCTATGTGGTTTTTTCATTTTAATTGCTTATAGTGACAAACGAGTAGACAGCACACCTGATGGTAAGTGTCACTGCCGCCCATGGACCTTTGCCAATGGTATAGCTAGGCCCCTGACTACCAATACAAACCCCGAACCCACCCGAGTTGGGTTTCCGACTCTCTTGCTCACCAAACGAAGCGCAATAGCACATTGCCATTACTCAGACGTCGATCTTCTGCTAGAGTGTGGTACTACCGCGGACGGACCAGCTCCCGGCTGTAGACAGAGCACTGTCCACAGCGTGGTCCTACCACAATTTCGATATTGATAGGCTAATGAAAGTAGATAAAAAATATGATCCTTACTGTCAGTTTCGCGAGCAGACATCCATTGAGTGCTCTGCGGGATAGTATGGCAGTTGGGACATACAAACTTGTGAAAAGGTATGGCAGTTTTATTTCGAAGCATTTTCTGTAATTCTGTCTTGGTTGATGGCACCTGAAATATAATATTAATTATAATATTTAAATATTAACATAATAAATTATTGCTTACAGTAATTTTAAAGTAAAAAAAAAAGTATTTTAAAGTATTGAAATTTGTAGCCTTGTATCGCGGGTAGTTTAGATATATTAAATTCTTTATCGTCATCACCCCATATAAATCTCACCATTGTGTCTTTTTTATGGTAGTAATGGTCTGGGCACAAGCCGTTCATTCTGTCTAGGGTGACCCCACAACCTTTTTTTTTATTTTTTTTATTGGTGGGCTATGGGTGCGTTTCGCCCCGCCAAATCGGTCCGGGGTGACGGAGAAGGCGGCGCGTGACCCCATAGACCCACCGTAAAATCCTCTCTCTTCGCCGTGCGAGCGGACCACCGGTACCCGATCTTTGTCTTCGGTGGTACCCCACAACCTACCGTATGTCCTTCCTATCGCCATTGGGTCGAACACCGCTGGGCCTGAGTCTCACACTAGAAGGGAAATTTATCTACTATATCACGCTACACCGATGGCTTGGTATAAGGTCTTATTTCCAGATTTTTCTCTCTTGCATATCATATGTCTTAGTCGCCTCTTGTGATACCCATTGAAAAAAAAAAAAAAAAGATAAGGGTTCATGATTTTCATTTCATCATTTCAGCTTATATAATTATGCTCCACTGTTGGGCACGAGCCTCTTTCATAATGAGAGGGAAATCGACTTACCGACTTACATATACCACGCTGGTCAGATATGTTGGTATAGGCTTTTGTTACGAGTTTTCCTTCTTGCATACTTGTTATATGCGTTTTATATCCCTTAGTCGTCTCTTACGATCACCCACGGTTAAGATATGGGGTGGTGAATTGTATTCTTACTCCGTCAACACACGGAAAGATATTATTACATTCTCACTTCGTACTATATGGAGAAAATACAATTTAAAAATATAAATTGTAAGCTATCTTCGTATAAGCTTGTGGGTCGCGTAAAGAATTGTTCTGCGTGAAAATCGAACCCACGATCTGCATAGGTGGTTGGTACTTAGTCTATTACGTCACATGTGTAGTTAACTTGTGATACTTACTTGTACTTTGGCGTCTACTTCAAATATGCTTATTGGGAAGACTCTTGGCTTTGTGGAAGTATTGAGAGGTTTTGAATTTCTCGCAATCATATTGAGAAATCTAGGTATTAAGTTTGGGCTTGGATATAGTTCGATATCTGATGGTAGTATGTAATGTGTCAAAGCAGCATCTCTGGCAATATTTCGGGCCACGTTCACTGGATATAGAAGATTCTTCTTCTTCATGTAAGTTGTTGATCCGTTGATAACATAAGGAATATCCAAAGAGCAGTTATATGGCGTTGATGTAAAAGTTTCGGGATCAGGAATCTGGAATCACAGAAAATATCATCATCAATAATTAGGTAAATATAATCTGGATTAACAGAACATTTTTGAAATAACGTTTTTTTTTGCGCTGTGGAAAATGCATTTACGGATCCCCTTTACTTGTAACAGCAAAGAGGTATGTAGGACGCGCTGACACAGTATGGTTTTACTGCATCAGAATACCTACTAAAAACCACAACGGCCCTGCGTCCCCGCCGGTTGTGGAAGGACAAAGGTTCGCCTTTTGGGCATATGACTCTGTTGGATTTGAAATAACGGTGATGATCACCGTTATTTCAGATAAAAAATAATTATTATCATTTCCCACTACTGGACTCAAGCCTCTTCCAAAACAGTAAGGAAATTGACTTAACACGCTGGTTAAGACAATACGGCGTGGAGAGATACATGTGGGGCAGGTCTATGGGGTCTGCGTCGCTTCTTCTGTCGCCCCGGAGGGATTAGCGGAGCGCGACTACTCCATAGCCCGTCGCCAAAAAAAAAGAAAATAAAAAATAAAACACGATGGTCGCACGGATTGGTATAGTTTGATTTCGAGTTTTCCTTTTTTTTTTGCATATATATTATATGCATATTGTATGCCTTAGTCATCATTTACTATCCACAGGCAAGATATGGGGTGGTGAATTGTATTCTTGCTTCGTCACCACACGTAAAAAGAAAATGTGTTATGTAAATATAACGCGCAATATTTTAGATATACCGACATAGATTTATTATTTGTTTACAGATGTTGAATAATTTAACATTTGGTATTTGAACTATTTTTGGAGTGATTTTTTATTGAAGAGCTTTGCAAACTTATTACAAAAATGTAATACAAAGTTTGGTGGAAATAAAGTTTAAGCGACTGCTGGACTACTTACGAATTCGTCATATTATTGGTTCAAAGCGAGTGACTATTACGCATAAGTACACTACACCAATTACTTAAGCTCTTTTCTTCGCTTACTTGAGAAGAGTGAGATAGATGATCATCTCACTTTCATAATTATATCTAAATAAATTAATCTATACTAATATTATAAAGCTGAAGAGTTTGTATGTTTGTTTGATTGTTTGTTTGTTTGAACGCGCTAATCTCAGGAACTACCGGTTCGATTTGAAAAATTCTTTCAGTGTTAGATCGCTCGTTTATTAAGGAAGGCAATAAGCTATATATCATCACGCTAAGACTAATAGGAGCAGAGCAGCAATGAAGAATGTTTTCAGATCGGGTATTTTTTCTTTTTGAGTGCTTCCGCTGCGTAAACGGTTAGTTTCACGAAAATTATGTACTACATAATTGTTTCCCTTTTAAAGTTCTAAATAAAAGTCCGAGACAGCATATGTCTATCTTTTAAGGTTGACTCACCATAACCATTTTTATGCTAATCAAATTTGTTTTAAAATAATGCGATGTTTTGAAGGTGTTTTTATAAACATTATTTCAATCCTTATCCAAATAAATACGTTATTCATCACAAAAATTCAATTTAAAACAAAATTGCCGTTTACATTATTTGATTTCAATGAATATCTTAGGAAATATCGCAGTTTAAAAATTAAATCACAGCAAAATAATAATCAAGTACTGCGCGCGCATTTATGGTAAAAATACTGTGTGAATGTTGGATTTGGCGGGGAAGACATGAAAGTAGAATAAATGCTGTAGAGCTGAGAGCTCATCGTAACGTGTGTGATGTAAGTCTGAAAGATAACATTAGGAATAATGTTATATGAGAGCGCTGGTATGCTGAGGTGGGTTGGACACGTAGAAAGAATGAGCGAGGAGAGGTTGACGAAGCAAACGTGAATGGGACGAATACAAGGGGAAGACCACGTCGTACTTTTCTGGACCAAATTGGAGATTTGGTCACGAGAGGTCATACATATTAAAAGTATGCGTAATCGAAAATAGGCGTAAGTGTATGTATGTATCTATAGAAAGTATAGATAAGACCCAACACTTTTACTTGAGGTTTAATGTTCCACTCTTACTAATAAAAGCCTCATATAGTTACCTGAAACAGCTTCAACGTATTTATTATTTAAAAATATTTCTACCTTTTACGTAAATGAATTCGTGAGTTGTTAGCGTTAGCCCAAAGCAACTATTCCACGCGGACGAAGTCGCGGGCAAAAGCTAGTGTTAAATAAAATACTAATCAAAAGTGATTAATGTATAATATTTTTTTTTTATTTCTAGCAAATGGTGACAAACGAGCAAGCAATACACCTAACGGTAAATGTTACTGCCGCTGATGAACCTTTGCCTTTACTTTTTGCCAGGGAACAACCCCGCAAACAACAATAAACAGCCTTATCTGTAGCTAAGGCGCTGCCTACTAACCAAAATCCACCCAGTTGGGCTTCCGGCTCTCTCACTCATAGGAAGCGTAACAATAAATTGTCACTGCTCAGACGTCGATTTTCTTCTTCACATAGATCTCGGCCTGCCGACCATCAGGCAGTACATGAAGCAGTGCTCTCGCCGCTACTTCGACTCTGCTGCCACTCACCCTAATCCCATAGTGGTTAGGGCTTCTTGCTATACCCCTTCAAAAATTTCCGCGATCCGTCAACCGCGATTAATACTCGACGAACCCGATGACATTATTACGCTCGCCCAAACGGAGGCATACACAGCCCGCGCGGCCCTGACAAATAATTATCCACGATTCCGTCCTCGCCGTCGAGGTCGGAAGTCGTGTCGCGTTCAAATCATAAACGTGGGAGAACCCACTTTGCCAACGACCCCCCGAGCCGAGGTCCGTACCCCACAGGGGGTGCCCTCGGGAACGGTCGCTTAAATTTTTACGGGTTGAGAGCCCTCAGCGCTCACCCACAGTCCGGGTAAAGTTGTCATAGCCATCTGAGGCTAACAACTAAGTCACACAAAAAAAAAAAAAACACGTCGATTTTCTGTGAGAGTGTGGTACTAGCCTGGATGGATCGGCCCACGGCTGTAGACAGAAAACTGTTAACACTATGATCCTACAACTAAACAACTTCTATCATGTTTTTACGACACAGTTGTTTTTTCGTTTTTAAAAGAGTGTAACAGCCTAGTATTATGATCGAGCAATAACTATAAAATGATTGAGGCAACGAGACGTCATCTTTCCGAAATTGTTTACCACTGCACTGGAAGGTGTCCTCAAGCTCTTAGACTAGACCGGACTCGGCATCAACATCAACGGGGAATACATCACCCACCTTCGATTTGCATACGATATCGTCGTTATGGCAGTATCCACGGAGGACTTTGGTGCCATACTCAATGAAAATAATAACTCAAAGAACCTATTCAAAGAATTAGAACCATAGAATTTGACAGAGTAAGTTTTCTGAGTCGTGTGGTGATTGGCTAAGAATATAATTCACTCCACCCTTTCTTTCCCGTGGGTGATTGTAAAAGACAAGCAGATAAAGTCACCGTAAGAAAACAAAAACCCTAAGAAGAAACCTTTAGTAAACTGTCTGACCAGCGTAGTGATAGTCACTTTGCCTTCAATTATATTGGAGGTTCTGACTCAGCAGTTGGACCAGCTGTAATTATGATAATAATAAATTCACTTCATTATATAAGCAGGCACTAAAATATATAGAATTAAGTAAAAGTAGAAATATCAAATGTTAATGTAAAGATATATGTAATAGATTTGTTTGGCAACGAAGAACTGAATAACATAAACCTACCTGGCATGATGCCAGACAGTAAGTATTGTTATATACCGTAATTGTGTTAGGAGTGTTCGGTTCGATGACTCTTTAGGAATGTCACATATATTTCTTATCAAGGAATATATATTATGCAGTATTATGACTAATCAATTCCAGTTAATATATATGTATATAGGACTCTAAGGGACAGTTATCGGGACTATATGCATAGTAATTCTGCTAAATAAGCATTTGTGATTACCTTTCTTCATACAAATAAATGACATGCTTACGCGCTCGCTGTAGAACGCGTCATGTTAACGATAAAACTCACACTCAGCACACAGATAATATAAACTATCCCCATTTTCTTCTTGGCGTATATATCTAATGGCTATAAAGGAGTAATCCTTGTATATTTCATATTCATAATCTATTTGTAGAACTGCTCCAATAATTTTCATGAAATTTAGTATGCATGTATCTTAGTGGTTTCAGGGGCGTTAAATCGGTCTAGCTAGATGTAGGATCTATCTATAAAAAATCTCATTTCGTCAATGTCTTCAGGTAATGAATAGATATTAGAATATGAAGGTAAATTAACAACAAGAATAAATTTGGTACAATGTCACTTCAACGTGATAGTTCTTCGGGCTATGTCGGTGACATTCAATCATCTACGGAATACTTGTATGTCTCATATTGTCTCGTAGAGAAATATTTTTTTTTATTTTTTTTTTCTATTTTATTAATTAATTTCCCGTGTGGTGCCGGAATAAGAATACAATTCATCACTCCCTATTTTAGTGTTAGTTTATATCTAATACAGTATCTATTAATTATTACATTTTAACTCACTCTTTGATTTTAATTTCGTTCAGAAATACCGACCTCTCCAAAGCACTTTGAACAATATTGATCCTTTTTGTGAAACCGATATTTAGAGACCACGTTTTAATGCTATAAGTCATCGTAGCCATAGACCACATAAAAACGTTAAAGGCCTCAAAGCTTTGCTTAACATGGACATTCGTTCGCCTGGAAACGTTATCGTGCTTAACGGTACGTTTCCAGCGAACATTTCTCCCACGTGCAGCCTATGGAATGAAGTACTTGCTGCTGCTTAAAAAGAGACTTTCGTAACTGTATGCAGTGACCTGACTGTGCCCCTAATGTGGCTAAGGTCCACGAGTAGCAGTATCACATACCGTCGGGTGTGTTGCTTACTCGTATACCAATATATCATTATATCCACGATTTCTGTACACAAGTCAAGACAATCATAATGAAGTTTTCTCACTTGTAAATATAAAAACATCAATCTATGTGTTGAGCACTTTAAATTGGCTATAACTGCACAGGAAAATACTTTGTGAGTTCCACCAAGTGCTGTTCTGAGTCTGGTTATAATATGTTTGCGATATTTAGGTATATGTTTGTAAACTTCCCCGCAATAGAAGGCTATTTATTTCCTTAGTGTATAAAAGGCCACCGAAGACAAAGATCGGGTTCCGTTGGCCCGCTCGCACGGCGAAGAGAAGAGCATTGCAGGGTGGGTCTATAGGGTCACGCGCCGTGTCTTCCGTCGCCCCGGACCGATTTGGCGGGGCGTGACCACACTATAGCTCAACGCAAAAAAGAGTGGTGTTAAAAAAAGAAACTAAAATAAACTTGATGGAATGCGAATATTACAAAACATTAAAAAAAAAACTTGAATAGAAACATAAAATTTGATAAAAATAACCACTGAAATAATCAAAAGTATACCGCCCGTTATTTTACACCAAAAAAAAAAGAAACGTGTTATATCGTTATTTTTGGAATTGGACTTCCTCCTTCTTAAATGAATTTAATAGTATTGAACCAATTTCTACGAATTCTTTTTCCTTATACAACTGAAAATATTACTGTGGCTTTTAATAAAACCGTAGCAGTGACAGCCTAATATTAGGACTCGAATGCTGATAATATTGAGTTATATAGGTCGACCTCCAGTCTGAGGGTTAAAATAAAATAGCAGGAGAGTGCTATTTTTTTTAAATATGTACGTATTTGTTCTTATATGCAGTATGTATAAGTTCATATCTTTAAGTTTTATAACGTGTCTTGTGTTGATAACTGGACTTAATTTGGAATAGTCATACACATTAATGGTTGAGAGAATACAGCGTAAATTTGCCCGATACCTATATAAGCGTGTATACGGTTATTATCCATTTTTTTATCCTTCCATGTTTCTGTTGGGTATGGTTAGTTTGGATACTCTTGAGCTTAGACGAGTGTTTGTCCATCTAATGCATTATTATTACTTGCTCAATAACAGGGTGGATAATCCATTGGTATAAAAATGTGTATACTTTTATGTACCGGACCATTATATGCGTGCTACCATCATCGACATGCAACATCGACTTTTAAGTTATCCACCATCATGGCGCCTGCCCGAGGCTGCTAGCACGCCTACTGGAAATACCGTCGAACTTATAAATAATTTTCTTCAAACAAGTCTGAATGCAGACATATTTTTTGACAGAATAGATCAGATGAAAAAAAGAAATGTGTCACTTATATATATATATTTAAATAAATAAAGTGAATACACTGTAAATAAATTTCAAATAATGACTTACCCCTAAATTGTGTTAATTTATAATTACTGCTCATATTTAATTAGTTAAAATTTTAGATATAATATTTATTGTTAAAATTATTTTATTAAATTGTATAGCATTTTTTTTTTGGGACTAATCCCACCACACATTCCCACCATTGTAACTCCTGTAAGCCAGGATCCACAATGGTCACTATAAATGACACCAAGGTTTGACCCTCAGGCAGTCCCGGGATATGATTTTAATTGTCTTGGGCCCCGCAACAAATTTAATTAGAAAAGGTTAAAGAGGAGGAGTTGGAAAGAATGATTCCACTTCCCTCCTAGGCAAAGCGGGAGACAGGAAAACAAAATGACTAGTCAGCCAATAATTAAAGAGGTGTACGGCTACGACAAGCGCAGCCGTACGGCACCACGGATACGGAAGAGCTTAACGGGGCCTATATGTGAGCGTTAAGATTGATTGCTACAGTAGGTATGGCAGAAACGCATGAAAATTGTATAGCATGTAAGCGACGTATCCACTGCAAGCTTATTATGTCAGACTTGATAAATAAATAAATAGTCGTCGTAGGCATTTCATCAAGGCCACCGAAGACAAAGATCGGGTAACGGTGGCCCGCTCGCACGGCGAAGAGAAGAGCATTGCAGGGTGGGTCTATAGAGTCGCGCGCCATTTCTTCCGTCGCCCCGGACCGATTTGGCGGAGCGCGACCACATCCATAGCCCACCGCAAGGAGGAAATAAAAAAGCCATACCATCAAGAAAGCACCTCGTTTCTTCTTTTCGGTTTACGTTTCATGTTAGACACGAGCCTTTTCTATATAAAGAAAAGCTTTTTATACTACAATGGTTCCAGGATTTGTTTTTTTTTAATTTTTAATATTTCTTCTCTTGCAGCAACGATATCTACTTACATCTCTTTTTCGTTGTGACCATTATACAGGGTGTAAGAGGACCGCTCCCGAAAACAAAGACAGGTAATCCTACTAGTCCTACTTGTAATGATAGGCTAGAAAAAAAATCGAATCGGATGAAAAAAAAATTTTTTTTTCACCACGCGAGTTCGTTGAACTCTTGAACATATATATATATGATCGTGAGTTTTGAATAGATTGCGTCTTTTCTCCTCTGAGTATAGTTACGCATTTTTTATCGAGTTATCGTTACATGGCACTGTCCTAATACGACGGAATGTGAAAAAAACTTATAATTGTGAAAAAAAAAATTTTTTTTCATCCTGTTATATTTTTTTTCTAGCCTATCATTACTAGGACTAGCAGGGTCACCTGTCTTTGTTTTCGGGAGCGGTCCACTTCCACCCTGTATAATAATATAACTATATAACTAAATAAACTTATCGTTGAATCCTGGGCTATCTATAAACTATAAGATAGTAGATATCTAATCATTAAGCTTTTATTTTTTGGCACTATGCAGAATGTGAAATAATAAAAATGTTAGGTACTCACGTTTGTAGGTATATGTTTCGAAGAGAAGAACAAATGGAAAGTGACGTATTGTCTAACGAGCATATTGCCCGTGCAGTCGCGGAGATATCTGATGCTATTAACTGTCAACGCCAAGTCCGTGCCCGGCGAGTGAATTGCCAGGCTTACTGGGCCCATCCATCTGTAGATTAAAAAAACAAAAAAAATATAGTGAGTATAATACAAATCTTTACAAAAATATTTGTAAGTAGGTAGTTTAATAGTTGGTGTACATGGATATAAAATGGTTGGTGTACAAATGTATAAGCTTCTACTATCGTAAGAGATAAATCATTGTTACGGAAGAATTTAAACATATAATTATTTAAATTTATTTCATCATTTCAGCTCATATATGTCCCACCGTTGGGCTCGATCCTCCTCGAGTCGGTCAGACGTTTTCTTCTCTCACATATATATTAATGCGTTTTATATCCCTTAGTCATCTCTTACGATCACCCACGGTTAAGATAGGTTGTGGTGAATTGTATTCTTACACCATCACCACATCGAAAATTCTAAATTTATTTATTAAGTATTATATTATGTATTTCATTATTTAGCTTTAAATTTACAAACATATTAAACCAATACTTAGAAAATTATTTATGGATATAATGTCTATACGAGTATATAGCCATACAGGTTATATTGAATTGCGCCTATATTGATTGGTCATATTGAATCTCAAAACTCGGGTCTCTTAGAGATTGATACGTCCATCAATGTACTCAAAATATAAAATTTCTATTATAGTAAAAATGTAATTATTAAGCTATAAAAAGCTTAATATTGTACTTGGAAATAGACGCTCTATTAATTTTTGCTATTACACGTAAGTTCAGCGTTGTCTTGGCCTAATATATCTTACATTTATTTTGAATTATGTAATTGTTACTTAAACAAACTAGTGCTTTAAAATATGTTGATTAAATAAAAAATTGCAACTATTTATGTGTATATTGCGCAAAAGAGTAGATGGAAGCTACGTAATTACATTTAATCAATAAGCTGAACTGTAAATGCCTGGGGGAATTGCGTGACAAGAAATATTCACGCCTGCACTCCCCCACAGATTGATAGCAAACCTGACACTTGTAACTCTACATTTCGCATTACGAAGATGGCGGCTAAGGAATTTATGTTTACAAAGTAATTTAATTATTTTCCTCAACCAAAATTTTCAACGCAAATGTATTAGGCACTTAAAAACGTCTCGCAATTTTTATTCATGTAAAAACTTGCGAGTCATATTTTAATGATGCCTCTATTTTCAACTTGATGATAAAGCGTAGATTTTTATAGAATATGACAATTGTATACTGGAGTAATATAGATCGAAAATATATTATACTCATAAAGGTTTTTATTACATTGGATATTATAAATTAGGCTACGTTATAAATCCATTACTTGAGGTTGATGAGAAACAGTTTTTTTTGCGAACCAATGATTCGATGAATGAAATACCATTTACAAAACTCGGATACTTATTTAGATAAGATCACACCGATTGGGTAGTATTCTAAGGATTGATCATTCTTACCGAGTGTTTTAAGTTTGATTTCTATGTAACGAAATTATTTGATACATAAAAACAGTTGAAATAACTATTTTATAGCATTTGACATTATTTTTCTTTTTGACATTTTGAACACTTCAGAAATCAGGATTTCATTTCATCAACATCATCATCATCATCTCAGGTCATATATGTCCCACTGTTGGGCTCGAGCCTCCTCCATAATGGGAGTGAAATTGACCTACTATACCACGCTGGTCAAACGTGTTGGTATAGATTTTTGTTTCCCATTTTCCTTCTCTCGCATAAATGTTATATGCGTTTTTATATCCTTTAGTTTCTTACGATCATCGACGGGTAATATAGGGGATGATGAATTGTACCTATTCTTACTCCGTCATCACACGGAACATTCATCAACAAGAATGCTATAAAATACTTAAAAATAGTTAATAATAACTTTATTAGTCTATAAAGTCTGAACTTAATGAAACAAATTATAGGTAAAGACTAGTTTATATAAGTATAGCTTCTCGTCATATACTCGCGTAAACACCATAACTCATTGCATAGACAAATTCACTGAGTTTGGGTGTAATTAGTGCCCTTTAATTATATTCTTGTAAAGTCTTCTGGAGCGTAAACAATCATATCACATAATATTTTACATAAGTAAAGTAATTAACAACGTTTTCGTATTTAATTAAAAATTTAGAAATGCTGATATGAGGCTGCTAGAACCAGAGCGGCCTAACTATAAGAATCATGTTTTACAATATGGAGGAAATTAAAATTAAATTGCATTAATTTAATCGATTTGAACATAGGCCGAAAATGTACTTGTACTGCCATCTATTGTTAAGAGCTTGTAAACAAGTTTAGGCCGCTGTGGTTTTGTAGATTAACGTTTTTAGATTACGAAATTGCAATTAGGTCAAAAGTTGCAAAAATGCAGTTAGGCCACTCTGGTTCCAGCAGCCTCATATAATATAAATCGATTTCTTGAGGTTAATCAAAAAGGTTCGATAACAAAAGACGTTATAAATGGAATAACGTTTAGAAAAGATTCTAAGGTGCCTGCCACCGCGTTTTAGGTCAGATCGTGTGACATGGCATTATTGTTACACCTTTCGCGTTTGAATTTTCGCCCGATGATCTTTACTAAATTGGAAATGCATTGTTTGTTGAACCGTGACGTAACGGAAAGGTTGAATTACACAATATAGTTGTAAATGTCAGTGTGACTGTCGTCTGAAGAAATCCTAGATGAGATGATAAAGTGGGTTCCGCATGCTAATCCTAAAGAGCAAAGGTATTAGCTTCGAAATACAATAGCGTAAAATTCTTTTGAGTTGATTTTGGATACAGTTATAAGGTGATTTAATTTTATTTATCCGTGTTAATTTTTTTTTAATTTTTGTTTAGCTAATACCTACAACTGGTCATAACTCAGTATTGGCAAAAAGTTAGTCTGATTAACGATTAAAAATTACGATTAAAAAGTTAATCGTGACTTTTGCGATTAAAATTAATTTAATCGTAATCAAAATATTGTTGATTATGATTATTAATCGTTAATCATGATTAAAAATGTGTGATTAAAACAGTTGAAACAAGTCCAAAAATGAAATGGTAGATAACCACAATTTCCATTTGAATATTTATAAAAAACACAGGTACGATCGAACAGTTATTATAATTAATCCCAATATTATGATAAACGTGAAAGATTGTAAGTAAGGGTTTATGACTCTTTCATTCAAATTAATTTAATCACGATTAAGTTTAGTCCGATTAAAATTAATCAAATTAAGTAATCGATTGAAACATTAATCGATTAATGACAACACTGGCATAACAGACCTTCCGCATAATAAACAAAAAAAACAAACGAGTTCCAATGTACGTTTTGATTTTGAGCGCAAAAGCTTCTACAGTGAGAGGGCAAATAGCTTAATACACCACGCCACTTTAAGGGGTCAGTAAAGAGTTTGATTTAAAATTTCATGTTTCATTCATCCATTAATCAATCAGCTTATAAAAATTAGTGTTGAACATAGGCATCTCTGAAACTATAATGGCCTAATTGCTACGCTTGTCTGCCTAGTTGGCAATTGCAGATGGTGATGTAAGTTTTCTATGAGAGAGCTGCTTTTCATTTTTTCTGGTGATCACTCATCCGAATTATACGGTAGCATATTCTACTATTTCCGTATGGCGACGGAGTAAGAATACAATTCACCACTCCTTATCTTACCCGTGGGTGATCGTAAGAGACGACTAAGGGATATAAAATACATATAACATCTATACAAGAGACGGAAAAATAAAACCCTATACCATCACGTCTGACCAGCGTGGTATAGTAGGTTAGTTTCCCTCCCTCCCATTATGGAGGAGGCTTGAGCTCAACAGTAGGACATATATGAGCTGAGATGATGATGATAATGATATTCTACTATTAACTTGTCACGCCATGGGAAGTCATTCCTTCTTATATATTGATATTATTTACTTCTTTTTGTTGTATTTTACGACAACTGACGACATACTTCAGTATTAGTTCGTCATCAACGAAACGAATATTATATAAAAATAATTTTGAATGAGCTATAACTATAGTTATATTGCAAAGAGGCTAGTCTTGTTTTATAGGACGTTCGAACGAAATGGGGAATTTAATAGGTAGGGTGCGACAGTCTGGTAACTTCGTGTCTATGATTTGTTTAGACTGTACTATATTTAGCCTAAGTACTAGTAAAATAATATTAATTTTTGTAATATATATATATATATGTATATATATATATATATATATATATATATATATATATATTCGAGTATATATCCATATCGTATTCCATAATACGATGCGAGAATTAAATGTCCTACAATAGTTCACGATGGTGTAAGTGGCAGCACGATTGGAACGGATTTTTAATAGGTGTGAGTTCGAATCCCACTTGTGACAATCATTTTACGCTCATAATCGGGTTTTTATAAATAATCAAGCATATTAAATGCTAAATTTCATTAATTTTTATATATATTTAACTAAACTATGGTCGATATTTTAAGCAGCGGGCAATTAGTTTAAAATCAATTACAAAATTCCATTCGGACTGACATAAAAAAAGTTAATTAATAAAAAGAAACGTAAAAATCAAGCTTTTATAAGCAGTAATTTTAATATTTGAGTCAATACTCAGAAACTCATAACTATTATTAGTATCTTGGATATTTGCCTGGCTTGTATACTTATATTGTTAAGATTTGTTTATTTAAATAAATTGGCTTTAACTCAGCTTGCAACTAAATCAATCTAAACAAAACTAACAATAAACATGTTATTAGCAAAATATTTGAATACCAAACGTTCATGTTTATTTAGTTTCGAATAGATAGATAGTATAACTGCTACTGTATATTTTTTTGTAAAGTTTAGAAGATTTTAAAGACTATACGAGAGTTCTTATAATAACGATGACTTGTTGGACGTGAAACTTAGTTCACTCGTGACCAGGAACACAATAAAGTATTCAAAACATCGGTAAATTAAAAATCAAATACAAGCGCGATAAAATTCATAAATATATATTTATAATTCAAAGATTTTAAAAGATAAAACTCCAACTAAAGGCAAACTTTTACGTTACACAAACTTAAAACTTATAGATAATCAACTTCTTGTAAACGAAAAATTAATTGTTCTATGTTAGAAGCGAATACACTTACCATTTGCAATAAGAGTTTGTCTGTTATATCCAGTTATAATTAACCATTTTCTTAGCAATCATCATCATCATCATAGCTCATATATGTCTCACTGTTGGGCTTGTGCCCACTCTATAATGGGAGAGGAATTGATCTACTATACCACGCTGGTCAGTCGTTTTAGTATAGGGTTTTGTTTCCAGTATTCCTTCTCTTGCATAGATATTATATGCGTTTTATATCCCTTATTCGTCTCTTACGATCCCACGGATAAGATATGATACGTCAATATTTAGTTACAATATATTTATAAAACATAGCTAAATTAACTTTGTTATAGAAGTATTCTATAAGATTATCTATATGATATACACATCTATAAGGTGCACCTTCGATAAACATGAAAATAATTATATTCTTTTATTACTTTCAATTGACAACTATTCAATGCAATAAAGTTTACGGCCCATTGAAACGTCTAGACTTCATAAATTTATTTCATTCGCTTACAATGAAAATACATGAAAGAGTTAAAGCCTATGACAAATATTACTATTGTTGTTGAAATTGTTGTTAGTAAGATTTAAATTTTAAAGCGGATGGTGGAAGCGCGTAATAGTTTGCCACCCGCAGAGACGCCAGACTGACCGCCGACGGACGGCCGATCCTAGCACTTTGTTGCTGGGATCAGATGAAGACTATCTACCGTAGCGAAAATTATAACCGATTAGGTGAAGTATTAAAGTCAAATCTTGGTAGCTCATTGAATAGCATAAACACGTCGTGTTATGATATATTACTCCGTTCATCCATTATCCCGGACAATTGGATGAGGCGTGGCCAGACTATAGCCAATTAAAAAGAACATAATCATTAAATAAATAGATATTTTTTATTATTAGTTACCTGGTTCGGATTAGCCCAATCACTAGTTAGTATGATAGCAGATTGCAAAATTCTCAAGTATATTCGTATTACTACGAAGACACAAGTGGTAGGAGCACATTGTTGACAGTTCTCTGTCTACAGCCGCGGGCCGGTCCGTCCGGGTCAGTACCACACTCTCGCAGAAAATCGACGTCTGAACAGTAGTAATGTGTTTCTGCGCTTTGTTCGGTGAGTAAGAGAACCAGCAGCCTAGCTTTTGAGTTTGGGGTTTTATTGGTCGGCAGCGGCCTAGCTATACCCTTGGTATTGGAAAGGTCCATGGGCGGCAGTAATACTTACTATCAGGTGTACTGCTTGCTCGTTTGCCACCAAAAGCAATAAAAAAATCAGCCACAGCCTTTAAAGGAGGGTAATTAACCTACTATATTGTATTTGACATGCTAGTTTAGCTTTGGGCTTCATTTCCAGAAGCTTTTGTAGTTAATGTTGTCTTAATCGATTAATATTATATATTATTAATCGATAACTTATAACTTCTCGGTAGCCACCACCTCAGCCAGAAGGCATGTGTAGCAATACATAACGCAGTGCTTGTCCCAACATTAGTATATGGAAGAGAGAGTTGGGTAGGCAGAAAAGAGCATGAAAGCAAAATTAATGCGGTCGAAATGCGATCTCTACGGATAATCTGTAGAGTTAGGCTGACCGGCCGCATTCGCAACGACGACGTAAGAGAGCGAGTAGTTATGAAAGAGAGTACTGGTGTAAAGATGCGAAAGGGAATGCTCCGATGGTTCGGACATGTGGCAAGAATGCCGAACGAACGTCTGGTTAAGAAGATATACAATGCGAAAGTGGAAGGATGTAGGTACCGGGGGAGACCGAGACTCACCTACCTAGACCAGATTGGTCACGAACTGAAAGAAGGTGGAGTCAAGAGTCTCCGAAACCGGCGAGCGGGTATGAAGAGAATTATGAATGTTGAGGAAGCGAGTGAAGTATGCAAGGATAGAGTTCTCTGGCACTCTATTATCTCTGCATACCCTGCAAGGGCTATGGCGTGATGATATGTATGTATGTATCTGTATTAATAATACATACATAATTACACATACATAATTCTCTTCATACACGCTCGCACATTAATATAGATAGCCGCGAAAAAGAAAGGACTAGTGACTATTTTATTCTCACTCCACTTGGATTTATTTCATTAGAACTTTCACATACTTATATATTACTAAAAGAAATGTGAAATATCAAATGATTTAAATACTTTTCAGGTTTTCCCTCTTTATTTTGTTTGTATATATTTCTCTGCTCATCAGTCCATCATTCCCTCTGGTGCCATACAAAGATAACAAGGGTCGTTATCCCGAGCATATCCATTGCTATAGAACTTTGTAGGAGGTTTCAACCGTAGGTTAGGTACCAACTACTTAGCAAATCCATGCCGCCAAAGCTCGTCGTGTTTCTAAACGATACTTAAACACGAAACGATTGTGCTTTGCTACTTAGCATATTTATCACTTTACATAAAGTAGAATTATGTCTATTATTTTAGACAACAAAATGTAGCGATCAAGGCACGGCAGACGTAAAATACAAACATTTATGGTAATTGAATGAATGTATACTTAATAGAAATTCAAATAAATATGTAGTGAACAAGAATAATTAGATTTATATTATCTATCTTAATAATATATGGGTGAATATACGGTATTTGATTTTTTTGTGTCCCTGAAAGAAATGTAATCTGTTCCATTCAATATTGATAATTTTTCTATTTGACACAATTTTTAAATTTGTAATGATGAGGGCCAGAAGATTTTACACTATTTTTTCATTTTATAAGCACCAGAGGAAAATGTGTTACCAGGGGAGTGACACTATTGGCAGAATAGTGACAAATTAAAGCAGAGAAGTGACAGGCTAATGATTATTAGCTAAGAAAGGGGACTAATATTAAATAAAACATATATAAATTATAGTATTTGGATATTTTTTAATATAAAAAATAAATTCAGTCTTTACAGTTTTGGTGTGTAGATTTTTCATGGTGTCCTGTAACAATCTCTTCTGTTTTTTTATTTTATTTTTTGTAATGCTATCTTTTATACCTGGGCATAATCTACTATTGCAATCTTCTTCGAAAAACTCTGCGACTATTTTCTCTAACTTCGGATTCGTTTTATCGTTTCTTGTCTTCCGTGTCATATCTAACAAACTTTTATTCGCAGTACATGACTGTCTTATAGGGTTCATATTAATTTGGTTCAACACTTTATACTTTTTGACTATTTTACCACTTATTACTTTTTTAATTCAGCATTTTTAACAGGATCGTTATTAATTCGTTGGTAGCGTAATTTTTCAGTTTGACGTTTTTTTCTAACCTCTCTTCCCTTGTTTGTTTCTTTTTAACATTCACCATGATGTCTGATGATACTCGATTATCTAAAACAAATGAAATGAAGCCTTAAAACATTACATATCAACAAAAAAATATTGTCACTCCCCTGGCGCTCATGTATTTCTTCTAGTATGAAATATGCCAGAGAAGTGACGCCAGAGAAGTGACAAAATCGCACATAACCTACAAAAACAATATCACTCGCTTTTCTGACCACAGTTTAAAGTAATACATGACATCTATACAAAATAAACATGGCATTGTGCAAATATACAATTTCGTAACGATAATATACAAAAACATATACTTACCAAAGGAAATACTTCAACGACTGGCACAAACACGCTTTCCTACAGTTAATCGCAAACTGACGCAATATTAATGGAGTTTTGCTCAACGTCGTTAGCTTGCTTCTGACTTCACACTGTTGTACGCGCGTTGTTCAAGGACAAAAACATACCTTTGCGGTTTTAAGTCAAATTTTATTTCTTTGAGTTTCGCCAGATGAAGTGACATTATTATAACATGACATGAAAATAAGTTACTATTTTTTATATTAATAAATATTTTTATAGTGTTTCTTGATAAAATATGGTTCGATGTTTATAACAG
The DNA here is from genome assembly GCA_905163515.2 of Lymantria monacha. Taxonomy (NCBI): domain Eukaryota; kingdom Metazoa; phylum Arthropoda; class Insecta; order Lepidoptera; family Erebidae; genus Lymantria; species Lymantria monacha. Next base: position 26,464,702 of record LR991082.1, read on the forward strand.
CATATGATCATGTGTAAAAAAAACACTATGGAATACATATTTAGAGTATCTGGTCACAAAACCATTATAATTTAGTAATGGGGAGGCCAGAGGAGAATACATTTATAACTATTTTAAATTATTAATGCCTTAAATTAAACAATTATCGTGAATAGATTATGTGGGCCAAATAATATACTATATTCTTTATTTTTTAAGCATATAGAAATAATAATATATTGAGTTTAACATAAAATTTGTCTATGGACCACTGGAATTCAAATAGCGTATATTCACCCATATATATAAATTACGTGTCACGTTGTTTGTCCGCGATAGACTCCTAATGTACTTAACTGATTTTAATCAAATTTGCACAACATGTGTACTTTGATCCAACTTAAAAGATAGGATAGCTTTCATCTCAATTTGTAGTAAAATTATATTAATGCAAAATATTTGTTTATTATTTGACAGACACAATTGTCTGTTATCTCCAAACGATTCTAAGAGATGGCGGTATCTGTTGACTGGATTGAGTAATTGTTTAATAGATGGCGCTATCTTAAACGTACAAACGTTTCATATAAGGTACTATTTATTAGCATAACCACCACGTGTTACTGAGGTTACCTTAGCCACAGCAACGCGTGGCCGTGTCTGCTAGTTCTTAATATAAAATCAAACTGATAAAAATCTACTAAGAACTAGGCTAATCTCATATAGTAATATTCACAAGGGAGCTTGAATTCAGGCAGATGGCCGCAAAGTTAAGGTAAAGTTAAACATTAAATAGCATGCTTTGCTATTCTAACCCCAATGTTAAAAGAAGACATATTACATCGGTCCTAATTATGTTGGAATAAGAAAAGACAACTCTCCGTGCGGTGACGGAGTCAGAACACAGTTCACCACCCCCCTCTTACCCGTGAGTATAGTAAAAGACGTATAAAGATGATATTAGGACGATATATACTACAACCCCATAAGGTTGCATGCCAGTCCGTTATCACTACATTTCAATTCTGATTAAAAAAAATATAAATAACTCATGCTCATAAAATCATTATTACAAGAAAATATCACTAAAATTAGTTATAATACAGCCTTGTATAAATTAAAGCTTGCATAAGCGGGCTTTACTTGTATGAACGTCCAGATGCAAGTAGAGTGTGCCATGTAAACAGCCGCAGGTTTGTGTGTTTCGCGTCAGTAGCCATAAAGGTATATGCAGCTGTTAAATCAATAATTACATATTTAATTTCAACCCTTCTTGGTGAGAATGAAGACTCCAATTTGAATAAACCCTTTTATGTTTTAGAAATCAATGCTTAAAAAGCGTTAAATCAAATTGAATATAAATTGAGAAGGTAAAGATTTGTTATATTTATTATTTATTAATTGCCATGTCACTACAGTCGAAATGCAGCAATAGGTGAGGGAGATGTCAAATAGCCTGCTATTCAGAGGTCCTAGATTCGGGTTCCATGTCGCATGATGTCATTTGTGCCACCTTTTCGGAATTACTCGTATGTGTAAATTAAAACAAAAAAAAAACAATTAACGTTAGCGACGTTGTGAGGAAACCCGCATATAAAATGAGTGCTCTAATAAAAGGAGGTTCTCGAATGTGTGTTGTATGTGCTTCGGAGATCATGTTAATCTATAAGTACTAGCTCTCATTAAAGTCTTTGATAACTGATACACAGTGTCAAGATGTTTGGTCTAATCTAAGAATATTAATACTCCTTTAGTTGGCGGAGATCAGAGGACAATAGTCGGTGCAAAAAAAAATCAGCCAAAATTTGCATTAGAAAGCTGACCTCAATACGATTGACAACAATATTGGCTTCGAGGATCTTAATTGGCATGGCGCCATTATATTTACATTTAATTACAATTACTGCTTACATTTGCACATCAGTCAACGTAGTATTAGATGATAAAACATGTTAGACTAACTTTTAGTAATTACACGTATTATAGCGGAATATAAAATGCGTTATATGACAGTGCGGCTTAGAAAGAATAGGTCGCCATTGAAAATTTATCGGGCGCACCAATATACACGAGCTGAAGTACGGGAAGATGAGCAAACAATTGAGCTCTATCCGAAATAAAAGTTCAAAAGAAGATAACTCGAAATCAAAACGATATGTCTTCATCATCATCATCATTATCACAGCCCATAAATGTCCCACTGTTGGGCTCGGGCCTCCTCCGTAATGGGAGGAAAATTAACCTACTATACCGCGCTGGTCAAACGTGTTGGCATAGGGTTTTGTTTCGAGTGCTCCTTCTCTCGCATAGATGTTATATGCGTTTTATATTCCTTAGTCATCTCGTACGATCACCCACGGGTAAGATATGGGGTGGTGAATAGTATTCTTACTCCGTCACCACACGGAGAATAAAATATGTCTTACCACTTGACAAACCTGTTATAGTAAGCTAATTACTCTCATCTGGTAGACATTTGTGTTCAACACTAAGACTTATATGCACCTGAAGAAGGATTTAGTAGACAAGGTTTGCAAAAAAAAAGCAAGACATATAATATCGGTTCTTAGCCTTCTTCTTCTTCTTTTTATGTATTGGCAATCAGCTACATATACGAGCTATTGGTGCCAGTGTCAAGTTATAAATATTTTCACGTTTTTAGTCTTTCAAGTCAGTCGTTGTCTAAGTCAAATTGTCACCATTAACAGTGCAATGGCCACACTGTTAATGGTATCTTGTGGGAATTTTGATGGAAAACGAAACCGTTGTAAAGTACTTTTATATGATATTCACTACATCCCAGTATTGCCGCACATCACATTACATACAATGCCATCAAAATTATCTAATATAACACCTTAAAACACTAAGATATCGAATATAATACAAGAGCACCACATGACGTTTTCAAATTCCCGTCAAAAGTCGGGTTCTTAGCCTTGAAAGCATAGTAACTAAGCTGTCCGGTCTGTCTGTCATCTATCTGTCAGTAGTTTGAATATCACGAATAGAAAGATACTAATTAGACAGTTGAAAATTTTACAAAGTCTGTATATATTTCTATTGTCATTAACAATAAATAATAAAACTAAAAGTGTTAGAACATAACGGTTTCTTAGTGTTTTACCTTTTACGAGAAAATGTAAAACTTGAATAGTAAGATAATATGGAAGCTTTCGAGAGGGATCGAGTCGTATTTTCTTTGAAGTTGCATTCCATTCAACGTTACATACATACATACCATCACGCCATGTCCTTTGCAGGGTAGGCAGAGAGAACAGAGTGCCAGAGAACTCTATCCTTGCATATTTCACTCGCTTCCTCAACATTCATAATTCTCTTCATACACGCTCGCCGGTTTCGGAGACCCTTGACTCCACCTTCCTTCAGTACATGACCGATCTGGTCTAGGTAGGTTAGTCTCGGTCTCCCACGGTACCTACATCCTTTCACTTTCGCATTGTATATCTTCTTAACCAGACGTTCGTTCGGCATCTTTCCACAAGTCCGAACATCAACAACAACATCAACATCAACATCCACATTTCCATTCAACGTTGATAGATAAAAATAAATTTTAGCTATCGTCGGATAAGATAATATTTATAAACGATTGTGATACATAAATTATATATTTTATATTCTTCCTTTTTGAATAAATGAAGTTAGCAATCTATATTGATGTTGTTGTTGAAAGGATCGTAAAAAAACCTGACATGTTAACCTAGGTTTTAATACCATCATAGTGTGCGTAAAACAGTCATGTATTATTAAAAAAAAGCTTTTAATTAATAATCTCATATTTCATTTATATAATTGAGTAATTCTCTTGAGAATAATGCTGGTACTAAAATGAAAGGATAATTGCTTTTTTACATTTTGTTTAATAAAAAATTAACGTTTATTTGAGTAAACTTAATAAGGCGGCGCGGTTTGAATATTATGATGTAAAACCTCGAAGAGTTACATGTGTGGATCTTTACTTGGCCTATAGTTTAGGTATTGTCCCTAAATGCTGCAATGCCACCAGAATCCTGAACACTGCCAACTGGCAGTCCATTATTTAATTAAGCTTTTGGGTAAGATTATCCCTTTTATTATAAATAAATATAAAATTTTATTGCAGTCATATTATTACAAGATTTAACGTCAGCAGTTTTAGGCAGTCATGTTATTCAGGACATTTAGGATAACATTTATAATAATTATATATAAATATACTATACCAATAATATTGGTCAAGTACTGAAGGAAGGTAGAGTCAAGAGTCTCCGAAACCGGCGAGCATCTATGAAGAGAATTATGAATGTTGATGTGGAAGCGAGTGAAGTATGTAAGGATAGAGTTCTCTGGCACTCTGTTCTTTCTGCCTACCCTGCAAGGGATATGGCGTGATGATATGTATGTATGTATAATATTGTTATAGCTTATGTGAGGAGTAGAAGAAATAATAAATCTATAATGTAAAGCCCAATTTGTACTTTTAATGTGTACAAGTCTATTTATTTAATTTGTCACCTTTTTTTTGCGGTGACTATGGACGTGGTCGCGCCCTGCCAAATCAACACCCCGCAAACACCTCTCTTCGCCGTGCGAGCGGGCCGCCGCACTATGGTCAAGCCCCATACAAAGCCGTCTCAAAACCATTTCATGTGAAAGGCGTTGTAATAGAATAAAATTAATAAATTAATATAGTCTAATAAATAAGCTTTCTTTTCGCAATGTTTTAGTTTTTTTTAGTTAATCATAATGTATATAAATAGACATCAAAGCTAACTCATGTTTAATAACGTAATTTTGACGCAATACGTTACTACAATTCCACGCCTCATTACTCAGAAGTTTTTCATATAAATATACAAGTATTATACATTTTTGGAATGCTTATGATCTCCTCATAACGTTTCATAATTAATATTATAAATATTGGTTTAATAAAATACAATTAACCAATATAGTTTAAGATGGTATATTTTTAGTGTTCATTTTTTTTTAACGAGACTTTTACCCTTTACCGCTGCTTACCGCTGTCGAGATATTTATTGTTTTAAGATCTTTATACATTAGTAAATGCAAGGCGAAAAAAAAATGTTGCACATACTTGCCCCTTTTTACACACGGGGCCAAAACATATCGCGTAATAAATAAAAATTATCAATTTTGTTTTATCTTTCATAAAATTATTTTGTATCTATTAAGGTCGAATTGATTGCAGTACAGTTTTTGTGGTTTTGATACAGTTTTGACCACTTTACTTGATAAAATATGGTCACTTATTATCTATTAAGGTCAAATTGAAAACAGGTTATGGGAAGAGTGCAAATTAGTAGTTTTTGCACATATCACTATTTCATTGGCCTATAAAAGGAAGGCGAACCTTGAAACATTCTGAGTTGTTGGTTAGACATTCAGTTGCCCTAAAAAGCAGAAGCACTTATTTTCAAATATTGGCAGAAGTTGACTGATTTGAAAAATAGGTGAATTTGTTTGTAGCAAACGGGAGTTGTGCAATTTATTGATAAATAGTCATAACATAGAAGACTACATACAAGAAAATTTCAATCTGTCACCAGAGGATATGGCTACTGTGGTCTCCTACATTCAAAGAAACTTGTTATCTAAATGTAACGAACGCTGGAGAAATGCATCTCGAACAAAAGAACGCTTTGAAAGTAAGAACGCCAACTGGTTAGATGGTCAATTTCGTGTTTCACTAGAGTGTCGAGTCACAGTTACTGACCCTAAAACGCCTGGAAGTGGTGGTGGTGGCAGACCTTCGAAACCATACGAAGCATCTTCAGAAAAAACAAAGAAACGAAAAAACATGGAATTGATACAAGAGTACGGACTGGACTGTGTGCTCAATGCATATGCTTAAGAGTTACGGTCTATGGGTGAGACGGAGGAGGCCACAATCGTTAATATTATACGAACTTCATCAAGAAATGATAAGAACAAATTTCTTAAATACATAACTGAGAACCCTGAAGACGTTACACCTTTTACAAAGGAAGAAGCACTACGGACATTTATTGACTTAAACCTTAACAAAGAACAGTATGGGAAACTTCGACTTTGTTTGAAGGACAAAAACTGCTCAGTGTTTCCTTCTTATCTAACTTTACTCGAAGCGAAGAAGATGTGTTACCCACCAGATTCAAGCATAACCATTACTAACATAAGTGCAAAAGTGAATCTGCAAGACTTGTTAGATCATACTGTGGCACGTATATTACAAATTGGTTCAGTTTATAAAAACGGTTTAAGAAAGTTGAAACTATTCTGTAAATGGGGTTGTGACGGGTCATCAGGGCAGAGTGAATACAAGCAAGTTTTGCCCGAAGAAAGCGATTTTATATCAGATACAAACCTTTTTATTGCTTCACATGTACCCATTAGACTCATAGATGAGACAACTAATACTGTTGTTTGGAAGAATGAAACCTACTCATCTGTTAGGTATTGCAGACCTATATTGTTAGAGTTTGCCAAAGAAACTCCTGAAAAAACCACGTCTGTTGTGGCTGATATCAACGATAAAAAAAAAAACTGTCTCCGTCCCTGATAAATAAGAATGGTGAGGTAATCGAAATTACGCATGACCTATTTTTAACCATGATAGATGGTAAAGTGGCACAAGTTTTAACTGAAACTCGTTCGAGCGCTTCTTGTACAGTTTGTGGAGCTACTCCTCGGCAAATGAATAACTTAGAGGCAGTCAGGACACGAGATGTTAACGAAAGTTCATTTCAATACGGACTGTCAACACTACATGCTTGGATTAGGAGTATGGAGATGATCTTACACATTTCCTACAACTTGTCTTTTGAAAAGTGGTCAGCTACTACACCTGAAAATAAAAAATTCAAAGACGAAAAGAAAAAATTGGTGCAAAAGCGGTTTAGGGAAGAAATGGGACTGCTTGTCGATAAACCTCGTTAAGGCACTGGAAATAGTAATGACGGAAACACCGCTCGGACATTTTTTCAGAATTACTCGTGCTCTGCAAACATTACAGGTGTAGACGTAGAACTTATAAAACGAATGTACATAATACTACAAACTATGTCATCTGGTATGGCTATTGATTCAAAAAACTTCGGTGAATACGCATATAGTACAGCCCAACTATACATAAATAATTATAATTGGTATTATATGCCTTCTTCCATGCATAAAATACTTATTCACGGAGAAAAAATCATTGAGTACTATGCTATTTTACCTATCGGTCAATTGTCCGAAGACGCGCAAGAATCCCGAAATAAGGATTACAAAAAGTTTAGACTGCATCATTCTAGAAAGTGTTCAAGAGCGGCTACCAATGAAGACGTGTTCCATACCTTATTGTATACTTCTGATCCATATATATCAAGTTTGAGAAATACCTCAGAAACAATATCGAAAGAACTATTAGATGAAGCCAAGGCCCTTCTTGCTGTCAATGAAAATCTGTAGGAGCTTGCTGAATTGTGTATATAATTTTTTTTTTCTAGTTTGGTACTATGTTCTACCATTTTATCTAAATTAAACAAGCATATTTTGTATTTTTTTCTTATATAATGCATGTCTTTTTTATTTTATTTTTTTAAATTAATTTATAAACAGAATTTTTAAAACCAAATTTATTTCATTTAAACCTTAAACATTCAAGTATATGTGTGCAAAATTACAGCTCAGTTTTGAAACAACTGGGATACGGCGTTTTGAGACGAAACATACGCGATTTTCCCACTGTGCGCCGGTACTCGATCTTTGTCATCAGTGTAAATGCGATTGTGAATTTCTTTGTTATGTTTCACACCTTAACTAACCCACTGAACAACTTCAAATGAGTTTCTTTTTTTGCGGCGAGCTATGGTCTGATCACACCCCGCTAAATCCGTTCGGGGCGACAGATGAAGCGGTGCGTGACTCCAAAGACCCGCCCCGCAATATACGACTCGACGCCGTGCGAGTGGGCCACCGGAGCCCTGTCTTTGTCTTCGGTGGCCCAAAACTATCAGAGATAGAGAAAAGTCTACCTTTTATTAAAGAAAATAGGATTATTATCGAAAGATAGAAATTTTTTAATAAAATGTTATTATTGTCTAGTTTCGGACATAGTTGAATGTACATAAAGTCGGTATTATTAATAAATAAATAAAAATAAAAATTATTATAGCATTTTATTAATAAGCATTATAATTGGTTATTAATATCTATGTATTATAAATAATAGTTTAAAAAAGTTACTTAACCATAAATCTATAAAAGGGGATGTTTGTATATATGATATCGCTAAACCCAGAAACCATTTGACCGATTATTATGAACATTGGTATCTATATGCATTTTTTAAGGAAAAGGTTTATATGCTTTGCCCGTTGATGTAACTCGCCACCAGACGGCACTGCAATATATCGACTTCGACAAATAAACCAACAAGCTTGTTTTGCTAGTATATAATAAAAATTGAAATTTTAATATTGCTTAAGACTTTTAAGTATATTTTCATTCATATTCATTAGATATTTATATAGAAACGACCCAGGGTACTTTTTAGAAAAACAGGCTGACGTGGCAAATATTATGAAACGAAATCACCTTATTCACTTCTAAGAAAAGCTATTAAGACATTTAGAGGGGAGTGAAATGAGGTACTAAATAAAGTGTAATGAGCACCTGAAATTTATTGCAGCGCGGAAAAGGGAGATCTGTTTCTACTTAATATTTATTATAGGTTAATAGCTTTACTTCGCTTTAACGGCAAGTTACAAGAATTAGTTGGATTTATATTACGCTCTTTCAAGTAGTATCAGTTCAGTTATTGTAATTACAGTTTATCACAAGTAAAATAACATTATTGCATTTTTTTGGCCGAAGTAAAAAACAAATAATAATGTTAGATGGTCTTTTAAAATGTGATTAGCTATTTTTAACTCCGGGAATCTGAGGAAAGGGGAAACAAAAGGGGAGAAAGGGGAAAGGAGGAAAATTTACATACAAATATGTTTGTTACGTATTTGTACGTAATTTTTCTCCTGAAGGTCAAATGGAGGATGAGGACAATGTATGGAAACCCCTAAAGATCTCGGAGTGGGATGATTTCATCATATTTCGATTAAATTATCCCTCTCTGAGATCTTCAGGGGTTGCCATGCTTTATGCTCATCCTGTATATATTGCATTTCAATGCGCATTTTTAACACTTAGTAATTAGTAGTAGGTAACGCTGTTGACAGCCTCCTCCTATAGCCAAAAATGGGGCGGCTAGGATAGTATATCACTCTCTTAGAAATTCTTGTAGCGTTTTGCTGCGAAACTTAGTTCGATCTATCAAAGAGCTGGAAACCAAACTCCCCCCCCCCCCTTTTCCTCTACTAATTCCATTCACTCCAATCCTGTATATATGATAGGCAGCGACCCATGTTACTAATGTTCACAAGCGGGATTTAACACTTACGATCAGATGGGCTGCTCATCGATCTGCCACTAATTTTGATACAGGCGCCAATTCTAACATTACTTAATAAAGATGCAGCGTAATAATACAGTCATCATCATCATCATCATCACAGCCCATATATGTCCCACTGTTGGGCTCGGGTCTCCTCCGTAATGGGAGGGAAATTAACCTACTATACCGCGCTGGTCAGACAGGTTGGTATAGAGTTTTGTTTCGAGTTTTCCTTCTCTTGCATAGATGTTATATGCGTTTTATATCCCTTAGTCGTCTGGTTGGATCACCCACGGGTAAGGTATGGGGTGGTGAATTGTATTCTTACTCCGTCACCACACGGAAATATATAATACAGTATCGTGATAAATTTAATAGAAAAATATGTAATCATAGTCAAATTAATTTTATTTCCTTATCTTCCTTATGACAATATGTATATTTATATATGCGTTTCCTCTTCAAGAATAACGCAAATATATTTAAGCACGGTGACAACGTTAATAACTTATTTACTTGTAACAAGGCCACCAGCTATTAAATGTTATTTGTACGTGCGCAAATAGCTAACTGCTTTTGAATTCGTAAATTATAGTGATTACGTCCTTAGACATGTTTAATGACGCTCATTGTAAGAATATTATTTTAAGAAGCAACTCGAGAACGTTGTTTGTCTGTGTATTACTTGCTTTTCGTCTATGAATGAATATAGGATTTCCCATAAAATGCCGTATTGCGGGATTCTCTGCTGTGTTGTTGAGAACATTATATTTTTTATAACAAACTATAGCAGAGGTTTAGGGTTTTAGTCTTGTATGTATGTATTGTAAAAACTATTTTTACTATATCTCAGCTCATATATGTAGCTCGAGCTACCGTCACAATGGAAATTGACCTCGAGTTTTCCTTTTTCAAACATTGTTGTTATCTGTATGCTTATATTCTATAGTTACAATGATTTCTCATGTTTAACCGAGTATTACGCATATGCAGTATAGTACATTACTGCAGCGGCCAGCAAAAGAGGCATTGATGGACGAACGTATAAATGTGGGCCGAGGTGTAGCCGAGGCACACATACGTAAGTCCACCAATTCCTAGTTGTGGCCAAGGCTTGCCGGGGCGCGACCACATCCATGGTCCCACCTTGCGAGGAGAAAAAAAAAAAAAAAAAAAAAAATGAAAAAGTTGTGGCCAAGGCTTGTATGGTGCTTTTCTTAAATAATGCGCGGAAATTAAAACTAAGTAGTACTAAGTAGAACTGTATACATGACGAATAATGAACAACATTTTTCACGTACTAAAGGGTTAATTTGTTTTTTTTTTCATTATTAAACAGCTTTCGTATTCAAGCCAGTTCGAAATTTAAATAAAACTCTGATAAGTTGTCTCCTCGGTGGCTACTTTGTGAAGTAACAAATCGTTCCAGATACGAATTTACATATATATTTATTTAGCCGCTAAAACACGACAGATATGGATTTTCATACATTTTTTGCCAGCCGCTGCCGCATGTATTTGGTCAGTACAGCAATATCGATTTATCTCGAAGAGGGTTGTCAAAATAATGCTCAAATATCCAAGCATGTTTGAGAAAACACTATTTATCGCTCTTATATTTGGTTTTTAACTTCCTGAAATTTCAAATACCTAGCGTTCATGATCACGAGACAATTATGTTTTAAGATATACACGATACAGGAATGGTTAGTGAATTATGTTCTTCATCGTCATCATAAGGAAATGTACTGGCTGTTAATAATAGCTAATAGCTGTTAAATAATTAATATTTATAAACACTAGTTAGGCTATTTGATGAGTTAGGTGTGAATACAAATTTAGCAAATATTTGCTGTATTTAGATTTTGCGTATGTGTAGAAGCAAGCATCAATTTGTTAAATATTTGCTGAGGTACAACAATAATCATTAAATCACAGTTATTTAGGAGCATATAACAGGACTTTTATTTAAATAATATGGAGGGGCCCGCAGACAAAGTAATCGTTAGATGTTTATTACTTTCACTTCATAATAAAATTCACTCACAATAACAGATCACAACCGTTTGGCTATAGGATCAGCAGGATAACTTATATTATGTATTTGACCCCAATAAATAAAAAAATAATACTTCATCAATCTTTCTTTTCATATGCATGTCGTGATACATGACTAAGGCATTCAAGCAGGTACATCAAAGTACAGTGGCCTGATTAAATCTACTAGCTATACTAGCTACTCTTCGTAAGTTTATCCTCAATGCAAACTAACATGTCGTTATACAAATAGATACCGGGGGAGACCGAGACTCGCCTACCTAGACCAGATTGGTCACGTACTGAAGTAAGGTGGAGTCAAGAGTCTCCGAAACCGGCGAGCGTGTATGAAGAGAATAATGAATGTTGAGGAAGCGAGTGAAGTATGCAAGGATAGAGTTCTCTGGCACTCTACTCTCTCTGCCTACCCTGCAAGGGATATGGCGTAATAATATGTATGTATGTATGTTATACAAATAGGCCTTTTAAAGCAATTATAATAAATAAAATTGTGAAGAAAAATATCATTAATAATGATAATTTTTTTTCACAATGATTCATTATCATATAGTAACTGACTCTGACGAAGTAATCTTCTTTTTACGCTGAATTTTAATGTACATATAGATAATTTCTTGGAATCTGTAGTTAACTAGTAACGAGTTTTTTAATCTGTGTGCACATTTTACGTCATGACACATTCAGTGTGTCAATAAATATTGTTTGAACATTACCTCGTTGGTAAAGAGATTACATAGAGGACTTTTGACAGGAATTTGAAAACGTCATGTGGTGCTCTTGTATTATATTCGATATCTTAGTGTTTTAACGTGTTATATTAGATAATTTCGATGGTATTTTATGTAATATGAAGCGGCGGAACTACTGGGATGAAGTGAATATCATATAAAAGTGCTTTACAACGTTTTCGTTTTCCATCAAAATTCCCACAAGATACCATTAACAGTGTGGCCATTGCACTGTTAATGGCAACAATTTGACTTAGACAATGACTGACTTGAAAGACTAAAAACGTGAAAATATTTATAACTTGACACTGGCACCAATAGCTCGTATATGTAGCTGATTGCCAATATATATGAAGAAGAAGAAGAGATTACATAATAAAGTATTCTTTGTAAACTTAGATAAGTAAGGACATTATACACGGTATGCTATCAAATTAACTTTCATAGGATTTTATTTTTAATTTCACTTTTCTTGTAGTGATGCCATTTACCTATATCATTTTCTTGTTTCTTGGGTGTCATACTTTAGGTAAAGTAAGGTGTGATCTATTATATTTTTTGAGACTCACCCGGTTTGCACATTTGTGAATAAGTTTTTTTTTAATATTGCCAAGTGTATAACAGAGCGTGAGTCCTTTACTAAATAAGAGCTAATACATTGGGCAATAGCTCTAATTTGATCATTAATTGATTAGTTAACTTATGAAAGAAAGAAACTTATTAACTGAACCCACGCCTCCCACTACTGGGCTCGAGCCTCCCCAAATGGAAGGGAAATTAACCTACACCCGCTGGTCAGACGTGTTGGCATAGGGTTACTTTTGAGTTTTCCTTCTCTTGTATAGATGTTAAATGCGTTTTATGTCCCTTAGTCGTCTCTTGCGATCACCCACGGGTAAGATAGCGGGTGGTGAATTGTATTCTTACTCCGTTACCACACGGACGAAAGAAAAAACTCAAGTTTAAAGTATATGTTTGTATAATTGAATTAATTATTTTATATTGTTATACTATTACAAAAATATACACTCTTAAGTTGGAGAGGGTTGTTTTTCAATGCAATTGTCCATATATTATTATATTGTCAATTGTGAAAGTTTATTTGAAAACATTTCGTTCAACAAACGTTCAAATCTCCAAGCCGAGTTCTTAATATTATAATATATTTATATGTTTATGATATATTTATATATATATATTTATATATATATATATATATTTATATATGTTTATGATAAATTTAGTAATTTATATATAATACATGTGTTATTCATATATAATATTTATATATAATACGTGTTGAATGGCATTCTTGTGGGGAGGCCTATGACCAACAGTGGACATTTACGGGCTAATGGATGGATGGATGGATGGATGAATGATGATATAATACGTAAAACTTATTATATTTTTTTCTGTATCCTACATTAATATATTATTATCGCCTTAAAAAAAACACAACAGGTAAATAGAAACTTAAATCACAATTTAACAGGTAAATTGGATTCAATGCTTTAGTTAACTGGCTTCATTTTCCCTGTAGGAGAAATACTTATTTAAAAATGCTGTACGTGTATTAATGACGATATCAAGAACATAAAGAATTCAACGTGACTTATAGATGACCAAGTATATAGTAATGTTGACTTCTCCTTCAGTACCTACTTCTATACCTATAGAAATATTAATAGTAAAAAATTTAATAGTGGTAGGACCACGCTGTTGACAGTTCTCTGTCTGCAGCCGCGGGCCGGTCCATCCGGGGAAGTACCACACTCTCGCAGAAGGTCGACGTATGAGTAATGGCAATGTGCTATTGCACTTCGTTCGGTGAGCGAGGGAGCCGGTAGCCCAATTGGGTGGATTTAGGGTATATTGGTAGGCAGCGGCCTAGTTATACCCTTGGTATTGCAAAGGTCCTCAGTGACACTTACCATCAGGTGTGCTGTTTGCTCGTTTGCCACCACTAGCAATATAAAAAAAAATCACTTAAAATAATTTAGTGCTCAATTGATTTGGTCTTCTTGATATTACTATTAACATGCTAATAGCCGTAATAAATTCTATAATGAAGGCTAAGGTTTGTGCCAATGCATTCATTAAAGGCTTTAATACTGGTCATCCAATCATTGGATACATCATTAGACATATCCAGTTATTGGATTGGTCGATATTGAATGTACACAATTGTATTACTTAGTAATCACGTAAGATTCCTCATGTATTAGATAGCAAAAGCAGCGCTGTTATTTTATATAAGGACGGAAGTAATAAATCAGTAATTGTTAATGATACCGTATTACAGTAAGGTTTAAATCTAGGTTATAGTGATTTTGGTAAATAATTAAACTTTAATTATTTACTGATTTAATTATTTACCTATCTTTTTATGAATGAAGTTTTACGACAGCCTATGATTTAAATATTTTTATTATAAGTTCATGCATTAGAAAATAAATCAATTTTTGAAGTGAAACTTCTAATGCGACTTTCAACAAGGTTGCGTTAAACGTTTAATGCAATGGCATAAGAACGCATGCGTGTAGTATACCTGTCACAGGCCAGCGCCAGCGTTAGCAACGAGTAGCGTCCAATATTCCAACGCAAGAGGGAGAGAGAAAGAAAGATACAAAGGTAGAAAGTAGGAGAAAGAAATAGAGTGAGTCGGTACATCCCAAGCACATGCGCGTGGTATTTTTGCTATGCAGCAAAGTAAACAGTGTGAGCGTGGTGAAATTAGCTGAAATACTTATTTGTTCTATTTTAATTTATAATATTCATTATTTTCATAGGTATTATTTATTTGTATTATTTGTATTCACTTCTGTCGGCAGTCCTCATGACTGCTTTGTGTTATTATTTTAATTTTTAAAATCGTATCTATCTACTTTTAAAAAGAAAGGATTTGTTCCTAATTTGTTTCATTCAAATATTTTAAAGACTGTTTATATTTAACTTGTAGATATCACATCATTTCAACTCATAAACATTGCCAGGCTGAAAGCTTCCTCCTCTAGGGAAATTAACCTACTATACCAAGCTTGTTAGACGGGTTGGTATATTGTTTTATTTTAAATTTCCTTCTTGGAGTGATGGTTTGTATACACTTGGTTGTATTTTGAGTTCACTCATAAGTCATACAAAAGGAAGAGGTGATTACAGTTTCTATTCATCACACTGAAAGACATATGACTGATATAAGACATAATAAATTTTAATAGTCTGCTTTTATTGTAATTTTCTTACAAAAAAATTCCAAATGTGTTGACAAAATGTTCGATATTTTGATAATTATGTCTATTTTTAGAGATAATTCTATAAAGTTTGAATACGAAAATAACTAATGTTATTATAATTATGTCAGATGGACATATAATGATAGAAAAATAGTCATATTTTGTGCATTATTGCTACTTATAATTATGTTTTGTATTTGTTTATTTATTTTATTTTAAGGTATTCGCAACTGTAGTGTGTGTAACTATATGTGGTAGCGGCTACGAATACTACCACCCTTCACTTTGGTCGTGA
Source organism: Lymantria monacha (assembly GCA_905163515.2). Lineage (NCBI taxonomy): Eukaryota > Metazoa > Arthropoda > Insecta > Lepidoptera > Erebidae > Lymantria > Lymantria monacha. The sequence goes on from LR991082.1 coordinate 26,480,437, forward strand.
ATGTCGTAAAAGACGACTAAGAGCCCTATAACGACCTGGGCCAACTCCATCTGATGCCGTTTGATCAATAATTACATTCCCAAGGAAGGTTGACGTCTGGCAGGCGGCCGGTCATAAAACTATTGCCAATAACTTTTACAATATGTACTATGAAAGAAGAGTATATATTGTATCGACCCCAAGTAATTGGGATAAGAGTAGGAGAATGATGAGTGTGTGTAACTATAAACTTCCTCGTAGTTGCATTTTCTTAGACAATTGCACAGTTATTTACATCAAATTTATTACATGAAATTATTACATGGAATTTTTTGATGAAAATGGACGTTTTTATTGTAGTAGAACCACGTTGTTGATAGTTCTCTGTCTACAGCCGCGGGCTGGTCCGTCCGGGTTGTACCACACTCTCGTAGAAGATCGACGTCTGAGTTTGGTGAGCGAAAGAGCCGATAGCCCCACTGGGTGGGTTTGGGGATTGTACTGGCAGGCAGCGGCCTAGCTATACCCTTGGTATAGCAAAGGTCCAAGGGCGGCGGTGACACTTACCATCAGGTGTGCTGGTTGCTCGTTTGTCACCATAAAAAAAAAACTTTAAATATATGAAAAAGTCTTTTTAGTAGTTATTATTTCTAAATGTATTGCGTAATCTTCGAGACTTCGAGTTTTCTTCTTATCTAAACATCTCAACTCGAATCGCTTTTGTGGCGAGATAAGATTTTTTGAATTTTATTTCTCTTATTTGCCTCGTTGGTCCAGTGACTTGAGTGTTTTACTGCAATTATGAGATCTTGAAATAGAATATTGACTTGAGCAAAAAAATATGTTAAGGTGTTTCTGCAGTTGCCGGGCGGGCCACCGAAGTTAAAAATCGAGTACCGGTGGTCCGCTCGCACGGCGAAGAGAGAAGGTTTTACGGTGGGTCTATGGGGTCACGCGCCGCCTTTTCCGTCACCCCGGACCGATTTGGCGGGGCGAGACGCATCCATAGCCCACCAATAAAAAAAAAAAAGAAAAAAAAAAGGTGTTTCTGCAGTTTAGTTAGCCATAGTATCATTTGGACAAATTAAAACTTTGAAGTTGGCTCGACAGTTTGATAGATTTTTATGCATATTTGAGTGGGTTATTGGATGTCTAAATACTTTTAATTAGTCCTGGTAGACTGCGCTCGAGGTTTAGGACTTTTTAAATTTTATGGTAATATTAGAATATAATTAAATAATAAAGTACAAGCACGAATAATTATTTAAAATAAAAAAAATATAATTTCATGATTCAAAAGTTTTTAATGATCAATATGATCATTAAAAACTTTTGAGTCATCATCATCATCTCATATATGTCTCACTGTTGGGCTCGAGCCTCCTCCATAATGGGAGGTAAATTGACCTACTATACCACGCTGGTCAGACGTGTTGATATAGAGTTTGGTTACGAGTTTTCCTTCTCTACCATAGATGTTATAAGCGTTTTATATCCCTTAGTCGTCTCGTACGATCACCCACGGGTAAGATATGGGGTGGTGAATTGTATTCTAACTCCGTCACCAAACAAATTTAAAAAAAAACCTTTTGAGTCGTTAATATTTTATTTTACTTTTTAAGGTTTTAGTAATTCTAAAATTTCTTCTCTTTTCATTCGTCATACGGCATTGGAGAATAATGTGATAGAATATTTTTATAAGTGATTATTATTTATTAAAAATTTATAAACAGCCTATTATTGTTTGCCTTTTTTAACTTTGATTCAGTACGAAGCTTTCGTATATTTTCATTCGGTAACGAATACAGGTTAAGTACTTAGTTATTTATACAGTGGTGAGTGGTGATCATACACAATGTTATAGTTTTAAAACGAGTACACATTTACTCTATGTAAGTGGAGTGTGTCAATGGATATAGGAACAACTACACTGATTAGTTGTGTGGGGAATAAAAAAAGCGTTTGCAATATTATTAATTGAGGAAAAATATTTTTATTCATTAAATTATTGTCTAAAATAATTATTTAAATATGAATTTAAGATCTGTTTTTTTAATTTCACTGCACACAGCGCAAATCTTCGATGTTCTGAGCGTAATCCGTTTAATGGTGGGCAACAGCTTGTATGTACTGCTGTAATATTTTCACATGTCATGATAATTAATTTTGATGAAATTTAATGTAATAAAATAAAAATAAAAAGAAATTTAAAGTAAATGGGTCTACGCATGAATGTGAGCATAACCAAAATAATGGTCTTTGAAAGAGATGAAGCCGGAACAGATGTAAGAGTAACAATGGGTAATGATGTACTAGAATAAGTGGATGAATTTGTATATCTTGGATGTGGATTTAACCGAGATGGAAGGTACACCATTGATATAGAGTGAAAAGTAAATGCGGGAAATAAAGTGAACGGAGCGTTGGGACAACTTCTCGGTAGCTACCACCTCGGCCAGAAGGCACGTGTAGCAATACATAACACAGTGCTTGTCCCAACATTACTATATGGAGGCGAGAGTTGGGTATGCAGAAAAGAGCATGAAAGTAAAATTAATGCGGTCGAAATGCGATCTCTACGGAAAATCTGTGGAGTTAGGCTGACCGACCGCATTCACAACGACGACGTAAGAGAGCGAGTTGGTATGAAAGAGAGTATTGGTGTAAAGATGCGAAAGGGAATGCTCCGATGGTTCGACATGTGGTAAGAATGCCGAAAGAACGTCTGGTTAAGAAGATATACAATGCGAAAGTGGAAGGATGCAGGTACCGGGGGAGACCGAGACTCACCTACCTAGACCAGATTGGTCACGTACTGAAGGAAGGTGGAGTCAAGTCTCCGAAACCGGCGAGCGTGTATGAAGAGAATTATGAATGTTGAGGAAGCGTGTGAAGTATGCAAGGATAGAGTTCCCTGGCACTCTGTTCTCTCTGCCTACCCTGCAAGGGATATGGCGTGATGATATGTATGTATGTATGTGTTAATGTGATATGATGCAGAGGAACTGTTGGGGTGTAGTGAATATAAGCGAAAAGTGCTTTATAAATATTTTTGTGTTTCGCTAAAATCCTGAGAAGTTATCATTAAAATTATTGCCAAACTCTACAATTTGACTTACTGGCAGACAATAACTAATACAAAGACCAAAATTTATAAAAGAAAAATATGAAGAAAATTGTGGGAAAAAAAAACAAAGGGTAAAAAAAAAACAAAGGGCAAAAAAATAACTTATTATTAGCAGATTGCTATTATAGAAAAGCAGAAAGAAGGCAATTTGCCTCCTTTGTATAAGAGTTTTGTGTCCCACAATTCGATTTATATGGGCTCATCAAGAAGAGGAACTATTAATTTGATTGCCTGGATGGCGGAGTGGTCTATTTATCGACCAAGTTAGAACTTATGAGGTTAGATTTCCCATGTAGGACAATACTTTGAGTGACCCACAAATTTTTGTTCTTTGTATGATTGTGATATATTAATTGCATGCAGGGGATTTTATAAACATAAAATCCCTTGCAATACAAAGATATGTTATATTCCAAAAATTAGTTAAAAAAATCCAAGACGTCATCATTCATTAATTTTCCTACTCTTATCCCAATTACTTGGTGTCGATACAATATATACCCTTCTTTCATAGTACATATTGTAGAAGCTATTGGCAATAGTTTTATGACCGGCCGCCTGCCAGACGTCAACCTTCCTTGGGAATGTAATTGTTGATCAAATGGCATCAGATGAAGTTGACCTAGTTCGTTATAAGGCTCTTTCTTAGTCGTCTTTTACGACATCCACGAGCAAAGTAAGGGTTGGTAGTATTCAAATCCGCTATCACACAGCCAAAAAATTGAAGACAATCATAGCTATATAGTTTGAACACTTTATAATACTGATAGTCTTATCTGTATGTAGTCTTATAATGGATGTTGTTATTATAATTTTAAATGAAACTATTGTGTTTGCGTTCGCACATCATTCAATTGTAATTCAGGCAGTGCATGGAGTCATACAATAGGGTGGTAGGTACGTGATCGATAGTCAAAAACGGATTACTAGTGATTGATGGGTTCTAGCCCCTTTCCGGGCGATGCATCGCTTTTTCATACTAATGGGTATGACAAAATAGAATCGAGATTCTGTTATTATTTCATATATTTTATGATTTTGGATTCTTATTTTTTTATATAATCTTACATATTTATTAGTAGTTAGTATCTGCAAAAGTGGAGATGTAACAATACACATATTTCGCTAAGGATTAAAACTAATGCCATTACCAGTGACCATAGTTAAAAAAAAAAACTCCGAAATGGTTATTGAAAAATTTATCGAGTAAATTTTCAATAATCAAATAAGTTCGGCAACATTTTTAATCGATCCATAATTCGATATCGCCTCCTCAATTTCAGTAATCAAATCCCCATGCCATATAGTGATCACAGATTTTGTGAAATATACCTATAACTTTTGAACCTTTATTGGAACCCTTCTTGGAAATATAATCTTTTACAAACAACGTTGAAATTAGCACACTTGAATAAAGAATTCCTGGAACTTCGTTCAACGGCTTTTTTGGCATCTACAAATGATTTTAGAGTTTGCAGTATTTATGGTTTATCACAATAAACTGTTTAACATTTAAATCCTATCCTTGTGGTGATGGAGAAGTGTTATGCTTGGTCTCTACGTGATGTTATGTCTCTACGTGATACAATTCGGAATACGGCAATTTGTAGTAAAACGGGAATATCTGAAGAAATAGTACATAGTACGTCGGCAATGGGCGAACGATTGGGGAAGAAAGGTATTCGGTTGATGACCACATTTCGGATAATGCAGCGTAGGACGAGCGAAGATAAGGTGGGCTGACGATATCTCAAAAGTCACAGGCAGCCGTTGGAAGTGGTACAGGACTGTTCTGAGTGGCATTCTCGTGGTTAGACCAACAGTGAACGTCTACGGGCTGATGGATGTGATGAATAGAAATGAAAATATCACTATATTTGTGTTGACAAGAATACTGAGTTTTTTCGCGACTATGAACACCGAAAATTTCGAAAAATCGGCCAATTTTTTTTTATTTATTGTTATTAGGTAATAGATACTAGTTCCATCAAACGATATAATATTTTTGTAGACACGTTTGCGTGATAATTTACATCGATAAAAATAATGCACGTCGTGCATCGTCTGCAGACTACTTTCGATATCTAAAACTCAGATCACAAATGTATAAAATGAATTATGGTTACACTCAACGAAGCTATTTTAGATAAGCTTTTGATGTTATCGTTATTCTAAATCGGGAGCATCTCAAAGTAACTATTACACCATATACGGTGCTACTTTTATATGAAGCAAAAAGTTTGAAATAATATTACCATTATAAAGGCAATCTTACTAGCGATCAATCATCTCTACGTCACACACGGGCCGCAATTAACATAGAATACAAACCATAAATTTAATTTCATGTTCAAGTGTGCGACCTACATGTGGAACCGCACTTGCTATGCGGATAACAGTACAGAGATGCTGATGCCGTAATGGGTAATGGTGGACTTGGCTCATCTAGGTTGACCGCAAGACGTCACGCGAACCAATCGCACTGCACTGTAACACATAAGGCTATATACACCTGTTTATAAATGTACTCTACGATCAAATGTACAATAGATAGATAGTTTATACAGTTAAAAAACCAAGACGTGATTGAATTGATTATATGTACCTATACATTTTTCCGTGTGGTGGTTACCAGTGGGTGATCTTACGAGACGACTAAGGGATACAAAACGCATATAACATTTATGCGAGAGAAGGAAAACTCGAAACAAAATCCTATACTAACACGTCTGACCAGCGCGGTATAGTAGGTTAATTTAGCTCCCATTACGGAGGAGGCCCGATCCCAACAGTGGGACATTTATGAGTTGTGATAATGACGATAATGATACATTTTACTTACGTTTACGATAATGTGTATAACTGATTATCATAATAAGACAAGTGTATAAACGAAGGCAGTAACCATATAAAAATGTGCGTATTTATATAAGAACTAGATTAGCTAGTTCAGAGCAAAGCTTACACAAAGAATGACATTTTGTCGTATTTTTTCTCATTTAGAGTATTATTTTTGTATTAAAACGTTTTGTTATCTTTGTCTGTATTTTATTCTTTTTTTATTTTGACTATGATGTATATATATATATATTTTTTTTTTTTTTTTTTTATAGAAAGACACCTCCCTGCACTAAGGAAATAATCCTTGTATTGCGGGGGACTTTACAAACATGCAACTAACGCAGACAAATTACACCCAGACTCAGAACAACACTTTGTGGATCACACAAAGTATTGTCCTGCGTGGGAATCGAACCCACGGCACTGGCACGGAAGGTCGGTATCTTAACCACTACGCCATCTGTGCAGTCGATATGCATGTGTATAATTTGTATCTAACTTTCAAAGTTGTTTTTACTAATTTCAGGAGGTACGATTTATTAAAGAATAAGGCCTTGTTGATACAAGCTCTAAAAGCAATATAATAATGTAAAAAAATTGACCTTGACCATGATTATTAATATACAAATCGATTTATTTTGGAGGTTCAACTTTGAGAGGAGTAATATCGATCGTATTTTTTTAAATTTTGTTTCGATTGTTCTTCTAACTCATTTCATCAATGTAAGAATACCAATACATTTAATTACGGTATTTACGAATTAACACGACACAAGTATCCATTGCGAAAATTCTATGAAAGTGTAGGCGTGACTTATTTAAGCAATTTAATTAATAGCATACAGGTATTTTGGAAAGATGTCGTGTATCTACAGAATATATATACGAGTATATAATATACTAATAAGTTTGCTACTCTACGAGGAAATAGATATGAAATTTAATTTCAAAATCAGATATTGAATATATTTTTTATTAATATGACTAAAGTTTATTAATGATTTTTCGATTTTTTTTTACATTTTGGTTTATTACATTAAAATTAGATTAGTTTGTAATGAACGTATTTAACGAGATAATTTTTTTGTTTACGATTTTATAATTGGAAGGTGGAGTCAAGAGTCTCCGAAACCGGCGAGCGTGTATGAAGAGAATTATGAATGTTGAGGAAGCGAGTGAAGTATGCAGAGATAGAGTTCTCTGGCACTCTGTTCTCTCTGCCTACCCTGCAAGGGATATGGCGTGATGATATGTATGTATGTATTTTATAATTTTAAGACTTGTTTAATGGAATTTGATTTATCTTTTCTTGTTATTATTATGAATTTATACGATCTGTTGATGGGTAAAAGTCTCTTTTACAATGGTAGGAATAATGCTCAAATACATATATCAAGTTGGTCAGACAAGTTGACGTTGCGTTTTATCTTAAGTTTGTTTTCTTTTGCAGTGGTTTGATCTGCCTATGTTCATCATCACCATCACAGCTCATAAATGTCCCACTGTTGGGCTCGGGCCTCCTCCGTAATCGGAGGGAAATTAACCTACTATACCGCGCTGGTCAGACGTGTTGGTATAGGGTTTTGCTTCGAGTTATCCTTCTTTCGCATAGATGTTATATGCGTTTTATATCCTTTAGTCGACTCTTACGATCACCCACGGGTAAGATATGGGGTGGTGAATTGTATTCTTACTCCGTCACCACACGGAAAACCTACCTACATTCCTTAGTCGTATTTTAGGCTTTTCTGATTTGCCTACGTTCCTTATTCGTATTTTACGATATCCGTAGTAAATATGTTTTGCTAAATTTCATCCTTAATCCATCACCATATGGAAATATTTAGAGATAATGTATCTCTGCTGAGGCAGAAGTCACACACATTATCAATGTAACTGATGAAATCAATTATGTACGATTTCAGTTGCAGTAGAATAGTATAAATCAATGATAACTTATAACGGTTGTCCTACATTGGTATTCGTTAAATAAAACATAATTCAATTTCGTGCCATCTCGCCGCTTATCATTATTCAATGTCAGTACTCACGCGAACCGCTCCTTAGTTCTTCGTTGTTTGCGGTTACCATTATAGTCCTGTTTGTGCAACGAACAAGTTCATTATTACAATGCAACCGGTAACAACTATGAGAAAATTTTATACTATGAGCAGTTATGCGAATCACGTATAAGATAGTTTACATTAGTAGATGTTTATTCACGTGCTTGAAATTTTATAAATATGTACTTACATATACATACATATATATCATCACGCCATATCCTTTGCAGGGTAGGCAGAGAGAACAGAGTGCCAGAGAACTCTATCCTTGCATACTTCACTCGCTTCCTCAACATTCATAATTCTCTTCATACACGCTCGCCGGTTTCGGAGACTCTTGACTCCACCTTCCTTCAATACGTGACCAATCTGGTTTAGGTAGGTTAGTCTCGGTCTCCACCGGTACCTACATCCTTCCACTTTCGCATTGTATATCTTCTTAACCAGACGGTTGTTCGGCATTCTTTCCACATGTCCAAAATATGTACTTGCTGCCACGAAATTCGTCGTTCGTAGTATTATTTTTATTTCGTAAAATCTGATACTTGCATAATGTCTACTGATATATAACATGATAATTTATTAGCAATAAAATATTTAAAAATATTAAAAAAAAACAACAGGCAGTCATGGGGACTGCCGATAGAAGTGAAAACTATTAACTTAAGACTAATTGAAATAATAATAATTTTCTAATTTTTATACAAAAATAAAAATTATTATTTAATTTTTATATAAAATAAAAAATACTATTAGCATTAGCATGTCGGTGACGCGAACCTATAAGTTTTTCCCCTCCAAAAACTCTCAACGCGCCTAAAGAAGTTTTCACTTCAAAAATTGAAAAAAGAAAAAAAGTATTGCTATCCGTAGCGTTCTACAATAGTCTATGCACTAATCAAGCTTTTTTGGATTATCTTAACAACTTTGAAACAATGTATTAATGACTAGTAGAATCTATTCAGTATCTTTTGTGTAATAGAATGGATACATCTAGACAAACAAATAAGAATTTTCAAAACTGTACTTTTTTTATTACTTATGGTGGCAAACGAGTAAGCAGCACACCTTATGGTAAATGTAACTGCCGTCCACAGACCTTTGCAATACCAAGGGTATAGCTAGGCCACTGCTTACCAATACAAACGCAAACCCATCCAGCTGGACTTCCGGCTCTCTCACTCGCCGAACGAAGCGCAACAGCACATTGTCATTACTCGATCTTTTGCGAGTGTGGTACTACCCCGGACGGACCGGCCCGCGGCTTTAGACAGAAAATGGTCAACAGCGTGGTCCTACCATATTTATTATTATATAACTGTATATGATATTTTTATATTATTATAACTCAGTATATATTATACTGTCCATATTACGTAGATAAAGCTATAGTAAGCTATAATTGTAATTAAAATTTTATTTTTAACAGAAAACTTTCATCATCATTTCGGCCCACATATGTCCAACTGCTAGCCTCGAGCCTCTTCCAAATTGACAATACTAATCTGCTCAGATGGGTTGCTATAGCGTTTTATTTAGTGTTTTCTCCTCTTCCATATACGTTATTTTGTATATCATGTCCCTTAGTTGCGTCTTTTACGACATCCACTATTGTGGTAGGACCACGTTGTTGACAGTTCTCTGTCTACAGCCGCGGGCCGGTCCGTCCGGGGTAGTACGACACTCTCGCAGAAGATCGACGTCTGAGTAATGGCAATGTGCTATTGCGCTACGTTCGGTGAGCTAGAGAGCCGGAAGCCCAACTGGGGTGGGTTTGGGGTTTGTAATGGTAGGCAGTGGGCCTAAAGGTCCATGGGCGGTAGTGATACTTACCATCAGGTTTACTGCTTGCTCGTTTGCCATCAAAAGCAATAAAAAAAAACCACAGACAAGAAAGATAGCAGTAAATTGTACTCTTACTCCGTCACCACATGGAAGACAAAAAATTTTGTTATATTTGTATATCATATAGATTAATTGATTTTTTGAAAATAGTATTTAAAGAAATTATTTGGGAGCAATTTATTAAAGGATTATTCGTTTAAATATTCGCATTAATAAGTTAGAAATCTGTATCAATGCGTGGTAAACATTTAAAAATATGTAATAGGATAGTAAGTGTATAGTAAACTTTATTGAGGTATTACGAGATTTTAATGAGAATAACGTGTAGGGTTTATGTTATATAATAAGAATTATACGATAGTAGTTAATAAGAATTTTAAAGCAAGCGTTGAGCTAAGTTTATGGAGGAAGATATTACAGTGAAAGTGATGGATGCAACAAATGCAGCTGCTAGCATTTGCAATAACTTGGGCAGTTTCCTGGTACAATATAAAGTGTTATCTATCTAACGATCTATGGCGATTAGAGTTTATAATGTTAGATCAATAAAAATGATTGGCTTAAAATGACATTTGATTATTGTACTTGTATGTATGTGTGTGGAGTAATGATTCTAAGCGGTTTTATGTAATGGGCACTTTGTGTGAGGAATACTTTGAGCAAATATATCTATTCATCATCATCATCATCTCAGCTCATACATGTCCCACAATTGGGCTCGAGCTTCCTCAACAATGGGTGGGCATTTGACCTACTATACCACGCTGGTCAGACGTTTTGGTATAGGGTTTTGTTTCGAGTATTTCTTCTCTCGTATAAATGTTATATGCGTTTTATATCCCTCAGTTGTCTTGTACGATCACCCACAGGTAAGATAGGGGTAGTGTATTGTATTCTTACTCCATCACCACACGGAATATATATCGCCTAATATATCCATTACTTGCTTTAATATTAATTATGTAAGTAGTTAGAATATTACGGCGTTTTGAAAGCTTTAGAGATATTTCAATTTATAATCAACAATTTTTTTTTCGATATAACGTACTTTGTTCCTGGACACCACAGTTTTCTTTGTTTTTTTACTGTACTTTAGCACAATACAGGCATAACTTATTTATATTAGTAGAACAAATTCTTAGGTCGAACACCCATTAGGGGTGTCGGGGATAGAATGTCATTAGACGATCTCTCCGGCATCCCGTAAAAGCGCGGAAGGGACCGCTGTTGGTTTTAGTGGGTATTCCGGACGCCAACATCTATGGCTGGCGAGTTCCACACACACCCCCGTTTGTCACTGGCGTGGGATAGTGCGTAAAAGCATTTCCACAGCGTTAACAAAAAAAAAGGTCGTACACCCATACCAGGCTATGGCCTGGTATGGGCAACCCAAACAAAAAGGGTCGACCATCCATCTAAAAGTTATTATTCTATCGTTCTAAAATAATCTTTTTTGTGGAGAGTTATATATAGCGGGAAAGTGTCATGTGGTGCTCTTGTATTATATTCAATATCTTAATGTTATATTAAGTAAATTTGATGACATTTTTGTGTAATTTGATGCGCAGAAAGTACTGAGGTGTAGTGAATATGATATAACAGTGTCTTACATACGTTTTCCATTTTTACTAAAATGCCCAAAAGATGTCTCTAACAGTGTTCCGCTCACTCGGCGTCGATAGGTACATGTAGGGCGGGTCTATGGGGTCGCGCGCCGCTTCTTCTGTCGCCCCGGACGAATCAGCGTCAAAAAATCTCTTAACAGTGTGACCATGGCACTGTTGAATGCGACGTTTTGACTTACTGACAGTCTACAGACTTTAAATGAAGTTAATTTATAACCAAAGATTTGGCTTAAAGGTATCCAAGTCATAAACTGCAAAAAAAAAACTTTTTCCTGGATGAAAGATATCTTATATCATTTTCTAACAACGTGTATGTAAAATTGAAGATGATGTGTTGGATAATTAAAGTATGATAACGCAAAAAAAAAACAAATAAACTCACGATTGCATTTAGGTGGGATTACGTAACTAATAGGTTAAAATTTTAAGCAATCAATGAACATAAAGTATGATTCAAATTACTAAAAGTTAGCATTTAACATGCTTGTATATTTAATGGTTAAAAAAGTATGCAAAGATAGAGTTCTCTGGCACTCTGTTCTCTCTGCCTACCCTGCAATGGATATGGCGTGATGATATGTATGTATATATATTTATAAAAACTTGATTACGAGAGAAAAATGATTGTCTCCTCTAAAAGTTAAAAATATACTACGAGGCGAAGATTGAATGTCATACAACAGTTTACTTTGGTGTAAATGATAGCATGATTGGAACGGATTTCTAATAGGTTTGGGGTTCGCATCCCATATGTGACAATCATTTTTCGCTCGTACCTAATCAAGTTTTTTATAAATCAATCATGATTTTACACTTCGTTTTGTATATAGATATTAATAGCCATTAAAATATAATTGATTGGCAAAGGGATAAATATTATATAACGGTGAAAATATTTCATACATTTAATTATCGGTTTTACGCAGGCAGATGTAAACAACTGATTTATTACTTTTGAATTGCTTTTTAAGTACTGTACTGTATAGCTTTAACGATGTCATAAACTGAAGTTCCATTATCTCTCTATCTGGCTTATAAGTGGTAAGACCACGCTGTTATCTTTCTACAGCTGCGGGCCGGTCCGTGCGGGGTAGTACCACACTCCGGCAGCAGATCGACGTCTGAGTAATTATAATATGCTATTGCGCTTCGTTCGGTGAGCGAGAGAGCCGGAAGCCCAACTTTTGTATTGGTAGGCAGTGGCCTAGCCTTGGTATTGCAAAGGTCCATGGACGGCAGTAACACTTACCATCAGGTATGCTGCTTGCTCGTTTGCGACCATAAGCAATAAAAAGAAAAAAATTTGGTGTAATGTACATTACACAATTAACGAATATCCATGTTTAATTTTTCCGTTTTTAGTATATCTTATATTAGATGCTATAATAAAGTTAAAGTTTCCGTTTTGTGACGGAGCATGAATACAGTTGACCGCTCCCTTTCTAATACGTGGGTGCTGTCAAAGACGATTAAGGAATATTATGTGCAGCTAAACATCTACGCAAGAGAAGGAAATCTCGAAATTAAACCTTATACCAACCTAATCAGCGTGGTATAGTTGATCAATTTTGTTCCTATTGCTTATGCCTCTTATGAGGCTTAAACCCAGCAGCAGGATATATTAAGGTCAGATGATGATAAAGATAATGAAACATTAGGAGTTTGTTTATTTATTTGAACACGCTAATCTCAGAAACTACCAAGATAATAAACAATCGAGCTTGTTTAGCGAGACAGGCTATTTACAAAAAGCTGGGACACTAACATGAGTTTTACAATGTCTATAAATGTTTGTAGAGACGACTAAAATTTAATAATAATAGCCGCCGAGTGCTGTATTTATTCGCCATTGTTATGATGACTGCTGTCATAATAAAAAAATGTTATTAATGTACTATTTATATTACAAATTTTCATATTATTGTTAATGCTACAGGTACACACATCTTGTGTGTCTGTTTAAACAAATAACATTATATAAGTTACTAGCTTCTGCCCGCGGCTTCGCCCGCGTAAAAGGTTACTTTCCTAAACTTTTTCATCTCCTATTTTTATTTTACCCCATAAGGGTAATTTTTTTACAAAATTATAATGTCATATTTATTTATATCTAATCAATAGCCAAAAAATAAAATTTCAAGCTTCTGACTTTAAAAATGACGATACTTCCTTACAACTTTTGATCCTCCTTTACAACCTTTTTTTTTGATTAAAAAGTAGCCTATGTCCTTTATCAGGCAAATTATAATGTCATATTTATTTATATCTAATCAATAGCCAAAAAATAAAATTTCAAGCTTCTGGCTTTAAAAATGACGATACTTCCTTACAACTTTTGATCCTCCTTTACAACTCTTTTTTTTGGATTAAAAAGTAGCCTATGTCCTTTATCAGGCTCTAGACTATCTGTGTACCAAATTTCATTTAGATCGGGTCAGTAGTTTAGGCGTGAAAGAGCGACAGACAGATAGAGTTACTTTCACATTTATAATATTAGTAAGGATTAGTAAGGATTCACGCAAGCTTTGCCGCTGGCACAGCTAGTTTATGTATATGAGAGTTAGATGCCAAATATGCCAATTGAGTTTCTCATATACTCAAAAAATGTTCAGCTGGTTGAATGTCAAGCTATCAATATTCATTGTTTTATTGTGATCACTTAGGCCTAATGTGCATCAAACTGGTAACGATCTATTGAAACAGTAAAGGGATGCGTACGAATTGGTTTAGTCTCCGGAACAATACGTTGGTATCAAATGATATAGGTTAAAAGCATTGTAACGAGTGGGAAAAATAATCTAATACTCCACGTTGTGGTAGTAACATCCTTGAGAGTTACAAAATCTGGCTGACATGATATGAGTCAAGATATCTGCACTCTCTTAGCAAATTTTATTATACTAATTTCAATCGTGAATTTCTTATTAATCATTACTCTATCCTCCATTATACTATATTACAGTATATGAGTAAGATAAAATTTAATTAGGATTTGTTTTTTATTTTTGTCGATTTGGACACGATAGGGATCTGATACTACTGATCATAAAGTTCGTCGACGCATTATGTACTCCTCTTCTATCGTACATTTTTTTTTTGGCGGCGGGCTATGTAGTGGTCACGCCTTCCTAAATCCGCCCGGGGCGACAGAAGAAGCGGCGCACGACCCCATAGACCCGCCCTACAAGTACCTCTCCACGCCGTGCAAGCGGTCCACCGGACCCCGGTTTTTGTCTTCGGTGGCCCGAAGCTATGGTACATATTTAAAAAGTTATTTGCAATAGTTATATAACTGGTTGCCTGCCTGATGTCAACTTTCCTTGTGAATGTAATTGTTGACCAAACATCAGCTGAAGTTAGCCCAAATCGATATAAAACTCTTAATCATCCTTTACAACATTCACGAGGAAGTGAAGATTCATATTATTCGTAGCTGTCACCACACAACACTTATGCTCGAACCCCGCTTGTGACATCATTTTTCGTTTCGTATCGGGTATTTATAAGTAATTAAGCATATTAAATGCTAAAAATTTCAGTAATTTGAATAACAAGGTTGTGTCATCGTTTAATACAATTCTAACTGTAAAGTTTGAAGTATTAAGTCTATACAATGTGTAAACATTGTCCGATAGATGGCATACGTCACCTTGAAGACGTAAGATATAATATATGAATCGAAATTTGCATGTCCTAAAATAGTTCACGATGGTGTAAGTGGCAGCACGGTTGGGCCGGATTCCCAATAGGTGCGGGTTCGAACCCCGCTTGTGACATCATTTTTCGTTTCGTATCGGGTATTTATAAACTTATGCTCGATTTTAACGTTGACACCTACATTTTAAGCACCATTTATGGTAATTTAAATATCGATATTATCGTTATCATTCACATAACATCAATCAATTATTGACGTACATAACTTGAATGATTGATTGATGATAATTTATGTCATATAGATTGCCTAAATTGTTGCCTAAAATTTATGTGTACTTGATAGAAATGTACGTTATAGAAGAATAAATTCATGAATAAACTACTTACATAAAAAAAAATATGGCCATTAAAGTTATCATATTTGATAACGATTTTTACAGACTGAAAGGTAGTATTATTATTACATAATATATCAACGGTTCTAGGAAACAATTCTAAATCAGTTTCATCATGAACTTACGTTGCCTTTCACCCTAATGCCTTCCGCTACATATTTTGAAATCATACGAAGATATTCTACTTAGTATACAAGAGCTCGTAAAAGGTTATGTCTGTTTCTCCATCAAATACATTTCTAAATTCCAATACATACTTATATTTTGTAATATTTGTTTTAGCTACTTTAGACGTTGTGTTTGCTTCTACGTTATTAGTTAAGTAAATAAAAAGCGCTTATTGTGTAAATTCAAGACTTTCCTCTGACTTACGTAATTACTGAATTATTGTCAAAGACCGGTTCTGAACTAATGAATAATTTATTACAGATGTATTTTTTCTTCTTCTTCCATTGTTAAGCACAAACTTCCTATAATTAATAACTATTTATTTTGATATATCCATATTTTGCAGTGATATTTCTAGTAGTTATCATTCTCCTGCTCTTATCCCAGTTATTTAGGGTCAATGTAATATGTAATTCTCTTCTACCGTACATATTGCAAAATTTATTGGCGATAGTTATATGACCGGCAGTCTGCTTGACGTCAAGCCTTCTTGGGCATGTAATTATTGAGCAGACGACATTAGGTGAAGTTGGTCAAGGTCGATGTAAAGCTATTAGTCATGTTGTACGACACCAACGAGTAAGGATTGGTAGTATTCGTAGTCGCTACCACACAGCAGTGGTATTTATAGTAATATTGTAGTGATTATATACTTACATGTCCACATAAGAGTTTTATTTCAACCGTGTCAAAGAAAGAGTGAGTGCCCCTAATTCTTTCTGTTATTAAAATTTTACATCGATTACTTCAAATTGTAATAATTTATTTTATAAAATATAAGTATCCTATGTTATTATTATTTCGATATTTATATTTTAATTTGTTTATAATTGTGAGATTTCCTGTATGTAAAGCTAGCGGGTACGGACGTAACGGATCTTAATGAACACACAGAGTTAATGATTCTACGTATTAAACCTATCCAGTGTTTGTTAGGCATCTTATTTTTATGACTAACTAGCTTTTACCTGCGGCTTCGCTCGCGTTGAAGCCGTTCAATAAATATCAAAGATCATACATTCCAACCCGACTAGAAATTTTTTCGTCTTCCTTAGCAGGACCGGACCGGGCATGCCCGATCTGGACCAGATAAGGTATGTAACGCAGAAGATATATCTGGACCCGATCAGGCAAACCTTATCGGGTCCAGATCAGGCATTCCTGATCGGGTCCAGATCAGGCGTTCCTCATCGGGTCCAGATCAGGCGTTCCTGATCGGAACCAAATCAATTAGTGTTGCATATCGATAGTATACTATCGATAGACAATCAATTGTCTATCGATAGTTTACGTATAAGCAATAGTATCAATAGTATATCGATTGTATTGTAATACGTCAATACTATCGATACTATCGATAGTATCGATAGCTCTCTACGAGCAATACTATCAATAACAACGATACTATCGATACTATCGATAGTGATTCATTCGATAGTATCAATACTATCGATAGTATCGCTAATACCATTAGTTTTAACTCAAAACTATCGATACTATCGATAGTATCGACTATTTTGGACTATCGATAGCAAGCAACTATTCGATAGTATTGTTGTCTAAAGTTATGTTATGTGGTAAGCCAAGTACTGACATTATTATTAAAGAAATTTATTTAAATTTGCGTCATCATAGAGTAGAACAAGACGACTTTTGACGGGAATTTGAAAACGTCATGTATTATATTATCTTGTATTATATTCGATATCGTAGTGTTTTAACGTGTTATATTAGATAATTTTGATGGCATTTTATGTAATGTGATGTGCGGCGATACTAGGATGTAGTGAATATCATATAAAAGTGCTTTACAACGTTTTCATTTTCCATCAAAATTCCCACAAGATACCATTAACAGTGTGGCCATTGCACTGTTAATGGTACAGTTTGACTTAGACAACGACTGACTTGAAAGACTAAAAACGTGAAAATATTTATAACTTGACACTGGCACCAATAGCTCGTATATGTAGCTGATTGCCAATACATAAGAAGAAGAAGAAGAGTAGAACAAATTTTAGTCAGGTGAATAACATTAAATTTGTGATACTAACAAAGTGAAACAATTATAATAGCAATACTTGCTGCTGTCAATATTTCTTGAGTTTCGGTGGGAATGTGGAAGTATTATGTCATATTCTTGGATTATTTCATTTATTTATTTTCTTTTTGAAGTAAAACTTCTTTAGGCGCGACTAGGGAGTAACTCAGATTTTTTTAAATAGGATCATAATTTAATACTAGATGGCGCTGTAACAAAGTTAATGGATTCTAAGAGGACATATATTAGAGTCTAAATCGCGCTATAGAAATTTTTACAAATTTTAACTATATATATTAAAATTTATAATGAACTACTGTACTCGCTTCAATTACCTGTTTCGAATGAATAGTATTAATTTAACATTTGTAATAATGAATAATCATTGTAAAGCACATGATTAATAGATATAATTATAATATAATATTTATTTATTTAAGTTAATATTTAATCATTTCAGTGATATATGTCGTCAACGCCAAAGAAGTTTTACTTCAATCGCGCGTAAAGGTGTGCGTGTAGCGCACATTTTTTTTTCTTTTTGTTAAAATGGGTCAATCCTATGAAGAAATTCGACATATTTTAAAACTTTATTACAAAAAAGATACATGCAACGCAAGCTGTGAACAAATTGTGACGTTTATGGACCTAATGTGGTGTCAGAGAGAGTAACACAATGGTTTAAATGTTTTCAATTCGGGAATTTTGATGTCAACGTTGCATCTCGCTCATTTCATTTTTAATTGTATATAATATACAATTAAAAAATTATTCTGGATTCAGTTAGATATATATTTCTATATCCCTATAATGTGAAGTTACATATATGTAAGCATATTTTTAATAGAGCCTTCTAGATGGATCACATTGCAATCGAGCATACAGAGAACTTATGTTTTTCGGACCCTGTTAAATTTACTTCACTAGATTAATATCGCTAAAAATACAACAAATCTAATGACTAATTACGGCCATAATTCTGTGTAGAATTGTAACTCAGAATTCTTGATTATGTTTTTCATAATTTTGTTTAACCGAAACTTTCAAAGCTAATAATTACACTAAAATTTTATAGTAATAGACATTCTGAGTTTCATTAGTATACTGGAACAAACCATTTTTTTTCATTTTATTGCTTATGGTGGCGAACGAGCAAGCAGCACACCTGATGGTAAGTGTCACAGTCGCCCATGGAGCTTGGCAATACTAAGGTTATAGCTTAGGCCACTGCCTACTAATAAAATCCCCAAACCCACCCAGTTGAACTGCCAGCTTTTTCGCTCATCGAACGAAGCGCAATAGCACATTGCCATTACTCAGACGCCGATCTTCTGCGAAAGTGTGGTACTACCCCGGAACCACCGGCCCGCGGCTGTAGACAGAAAACTGTCAACAGGGTGGTACAAGTACAAGGTACCACTTACATTCATTCACACATTCCGACCCAATTGTCCAGAAGTCTCGCAGCATTATAATTTTATTCAACTTTCAATGGCTATTGATCTTAACCATTATTAGCTAACTTGGGCTTCAAAGTAAGAACGCAAATGCACGTTACTGCTAGAAAAGTCACCACAAAATTCACTGAAAACAAGCAACAGGGACACAACTACGGTATTTATATTTTTAAGCAATACTATTGAAAATTTTCTGGCAATCGATAGCCCGAAATAGTCGATACTATCGATAGTATCGATAGTTTTACGCTAAAACTAATGGTATTAACGATACTATCGATAGTATTGATACTATCGAATGAATCACTATCGATAGTATCGCCGTTATTAATAGTATTGCTCGTGGAGAGCTATCGATACTATCGATAGTCTCGATAGTATTGATATGTACGATACTATCGATAGTCCTATCGATAGTATGAATACTTTTTGAGGTTAACTATCGATAGTCAAACTATCGATTTTTATGCAACACTGAAATCAATCATCTGCGTTATATATCTTGCCTGATCCAAAACGAGTATGCCCAGTCCGGTCCTTTAAAAAAACATGAATATCTTAAAGAACATGTTTAATAGGTAAAAATATAAATTAATATATGACGTAGACACCGAATGTAGTGCTATATTCTTATCATAGAGAGTCCCAGTGAGCCGTTCCGATTATGGCGCAACCACCAGATGCTAACGACTGCAACTGTCGCCTTCATTTCTCATTCATGACCTGATCGATCTGTTTTAATTTGATTCGATAACGACTAATTTAATATTAGGCCATGTCATTACGCTTCGAAGAATCTTAATACGGCGATTAAAATAATGACGTCATTTTACTAACGCCATCTATTTATTATGACCCAAAACATTAAATGTTAGAATGGTTGTTACAATATAATATTTCTATCTATGTTTTCAAATGTTAGGTACATTTATATATATATATATTATTTATTTTTGTTTTTTACTTTAAATATAAATTATTTTTATATTATTAATTAAACATTATTATTATTATTAAATACATATGATTAATTAAAGATTTCAGATTAATCTCCTCTGATGCAAATACAATTTCGCCGTGGCATAAATATGACAATCATGTCACTTTTTTGAATTTTGATTGATAGTTTTTTTGTGTCACGAAAACTGTTTCTTGTTCTGATATACTACAAGCCTTACAATATACTTGATGATATTTCATATCAGGCTATCCTTATTTGGTCCTGATCTGGTCCTGATCCGGTATGCCTTACCATACCTGATGTTATTTCACATCAGGCTATCCTGATCAGGACCTGACCTGGTCCTGATATGGTTTGCCGGATCCGGCATGCCTCATTCTGTCCTGATCGGGTCCTGATCCGGTATGCCTTACCATACTTGATGATATTACACATCAGGCTATCCTTATTTGGTCCTGACCTGGTCCTGATCCGGTATGCCTTACCATACTTGATGATATTTCACATCAGGCTATCCTTATTTGGTCCTGATCCGGTATGCCTTACCATACTTAATGATATTTCACATCAGGCTTTCCTTATTTGGTCCTGATCTGGTCCTGATCCGGTATGCCTTACCATACTTAATGATATTTCACATCAGGCTATCCTTATTTGGTCCTGATCCGGTATGCCTTACCATACTTAATGATATTTCACATCAGGCTATCCTTATTTGGTCCTGATCTGGTCCTGATCCGGTATGCCTTACCATACTTAATGATATTTCACATCAGGCTATCCTTATTTGGTCCTGATCTGGTCCTGATCCGGTATGCCTTACCATACTTAATGATATTTCACATCAGGCTATCCTTATTTGGTCCTGATCCGGTATGCCTTACCATACTTGATGTTATTTCACATCAGGCTATCCTGATCAGGACCAGACCTGGTCCTGATCGGGATTGCCGGATCCGGCATGCCTCATTCTATCCTGATCGGGTCCAGATATATGATCTGGTTGAACCATACTTTTTTTCTAGTCGGGAATAGAACTGAATCAATATGATTCAGTATTTCAAAATTACTACTTACAATGAATTTACACTCCACAAAAAGAAATATAATAAGTATCCTATGTTCTTTCTAATACCTCGAAGACTATGAGTACAAAGTTTCATGATAATCGGTTAAGTAGTTTTGGCGTGAAAGAGTAACAAACAAATTTACATTCACATTTATAATATTAGTAGGGATGTAAATCCTTTCTGTGGTACATCAACTGTGTCCAGTATATTTTTAGTAGGAAAAGTTTTTTTTATTACTTATGGTGACAAACGAGCAAACAGCACACATGATGGTAAGTGTTAAGTGCACATGGACCTTTGCAACACCAAGTGTATAGCTAGGCTGCCCAATACGGACCCCAAACCCACCCAGTTCGGCTACCAGCTCACTCGCTCACCGAAATAAGTGCAATAGCACATTGCCATCACTCAGACGTCGATCTTCTGCGAGAGTGTGGTACTACCCCGGACGGTCCAGCCCGTGGCTGAAGACAGAAAACTGTCAGCGTGGTCCTACTAAAGTAATGATAGCTTAACAGTAAGAATGAAAATTTCTTGTTCAGTGACAGTTATGCTGTTGACAGGTTGCGCTATACTTTTTCGTGGCAATCATAAAAAATGTCAAAGCGCATTATAGTGGATAGCAGTACTCGCCTGGAAAACTTACAGTACGAACTACATTCATTAACTTGCATGCCAAGCCTAGCGTTTATTATATTATTAACTTTAGTGTTGGCCTATGTCTAGAGATGGACGTACTCATAGATTCGCTGATTGTTGGAAAGCATTGTAAGAATATTGTTTGGTCCTTATTATGTAATTCCTTAAGCATCATCATGATGATTCCCCTTTTCTTATTATTACTTGAGGAATGCAGTATTCCTTCTTTAGACTCGTCTGTTTTCACATTCTTTCTTTCCATGCCGTGCTTCATACAGCTTTATTTTACCGATAGGTTATGGATATACTTCTCTGCAATTGGTGGTAGCAAAGCAGTAGACGGCAGGGAAACCACTACACAAACTTTTGCCTTGTAAGCAGATTATTGGCACATTTTAAAAATACATTCTTTAAAATTAGTGACCCAGCATACCAATTTAAGCATATCTATTTTTTTTTTTCAACAAGTTATTATCACAAGATCAAAAACGAGGACATTTGAATAAAACTATCACTCATTGAACCGGCCAATACTTGCTTCCTCAGTCTCTCGTGACCACAACTAATCCAACTTAATCGAAAAATCGAGAACAGAATGAAATTATTTTTACGCGCGAATAGATCCGCTATTATCATTTGTCACTGGGAATTGATGGCATTATAATTATTTAACCTTGTTATCATTTAGAGAGCGCCATTTGTAATTTGTAAATGTTAGATCTAATTCGGTATCAAGGTGTAATTTTTAAAAGGACAAGAATAAGGAAATTTTATTAGACTTATTTTGACCGTAGTTCGAGGTTGTTGACCAATGTCAGCCAATAACCAATGCCTAAGAGAAATTACAGTGTACAAGGTTTCCATATACATATCTCTCTATCCCCTACCTTATTAACGACGAATGTTGGTAAGAAAAGGGTCTTTGGAAGAAAATGGGAAAATATAATAATACATACATACATACATATCATCACGCCATATCCCTTGCAGGGTAGGCAGAGAGAACAGAGTGCCAGAGAACTCTATCCTTGCATACTTCACTCGCTTCCTCAACATTCATAATTCTCTTCATACACGCTCGCCGGTTTCGGAGACTCTTGACTCCAGCTTCCTTCAATACATGACCGATCTGGTCTAGGTAGGTTAGTCTCGGTCTCCCCCGGTACCTACATCCTTCCAATTTCACATTGTATATCTTCTTAACCAGACGTTCGTTCGGCATTCTTTCCACATGTCCAAACCATCGGAGCATTCCCTTTCGCATCTTTACACCAATACTCTAGTAGGTATGAAAATACCTACTCGCTCTCTTACGTCGTCGTTACGAATGCGGTCGGTCAGCTTAACTCCACAGATTTTCCGCAGAGATCGCATTTCGACCGCATTAATTTTACTTTCATACTCTTTTCTGCATACCCAACTCTCGCTTCCATACAGTAATGTTGGGACAAGCACGGCGTTATGTATTGCTATTTGATAAAGAATTTACTCATTGAATTCGGTCTAATAATCATTCAGATAAATGCTGTTATGCCTATTCTCCTGATGGTATGTCAAATTAGTTATATGACTCCTAAATTAATAGTTCCCGTTACATAGCAGAGAAGTGGAATTTTCTAATTCTTTCTGTTTATCTTTTCTGATTACATTTGTACCTGGTCCTAAGTTAAGGAAAATTTCTCGGGCATTTCCCGGGACTTCCTGAAGATCAATCCTATGAATGTTACCTATGAAAAGAATCGTAGTTTCTGACTTATATGAGGTGCTATGATCGGAATGTGTGTGGAGTAGTACCACGTGCAAATAAGGTGTGGGAGATGGATTAAATTCTTCACCCGTAACTAGGTATATGGGTGCACAAGTGCGTGAAAATTCGTAAAAAAAAAATTTCTTTAACCCATAGTCTCATAACCCGATGGAATGAGAATCTTACCTGAAAAGAAAGGGATCAGCCATAGCTCTCTGACGGCTTTAATTATTCTCAGTATAATTCATAAATTAATACGTACTACTGGAAAAAATTAAGGGATCAAAAAAAAGATCCTTATTTTTGGGCAATTTTTAACAGGCCATAACTTCGAGAGAAATGGTCGTACAGGAAATCAAAAAAAGGGAAATTGTAGCTCCATGTCTCTAGTTTTTGGATTGGAAGTTTAAAATTTTATAACCTCCGCGGTTTTTGGGTAATCGTAGAAAAACCAGCAACAAAAAAAACTGAAAATTTTTTGTTTTTTTTTTTTCGGTCTACGGGCGTAGAAAAATTTTTTCCAACTTAATTACTATATCTATCAGATAACATGTTTATTCAGCTTGAATTTGCTTTTTCAAAAAGTTCGATATCATCATTTCTCGCTGAGATATCGAACTTTGAATGGAAAAGGATCGTATTGTCTTTAACCATCAAATATCTCAGCAACCAATGATCGCACAGAAAGTTAAAGGTGGGTTTGAAGAACTTGAATGAATTCTCCTTAACGACTAGCCATTGCTTTTCCGAAAAAAAGTTTTGAGCAAAAATGTGGAAAAATCTCGGAAAAACAATTATTTTCTCATTTTTAAAAATTATAAGCTTTTCAGAGCAAAAAACGTGATCCTTTAATTTTTTCAAAATTTCGACCGTTTGAAACAAAAAACCGGCTGGCTGGATTAATTTGGTTTTTTGTAGGGTTTTTGTGGACATATTGAACTGTAAAAGGTACACTTAACATTAGTGGTTTACTCAATATTTTCGATCTAGCGCTTGATTTTCCAAAAAACCACCAAAAGCCCTTTTTTTGTTGCATTTTCAAATTAATGTGACAAAAAGAAATTTTTTTTTTTCGGACATGCAACGGCTAGTCGTTAAGGAGAATTCATTCAAGTTCTTGAAACCCACCTTTAACTTTCTATGCGATCATTGCTTGCTGAGATATTGATGGTTAAAGACAATTAGATCCTTTTCCATTCAAAGTTTGATATCTCAGCGAGAAATGATCGTATCGAACTTTTTAAAAAGCAAATTCAAGCTGAATAAACATGTTATCTGATAGATATAGTAGTTAAGTGCAAAATTTTTTTTCTACGCCCGTAGACTGAATAAAAAAATCAAAAAAAAATTTGACATTTTTTTGATGCTGGTTTTCTACGATTTCTCAAAAACTGCAGAGGTTACAAAATTTTAAACTTCCAATCCAAAAACTAGACACTTGGAGCTACAATTTTCTTTTTTTGTATTTCCTGTACGACCATTTCTCTCGAAGTTACTCCTTGTTGAAAATTGCCCAAAAATTTGGATTTTTTTTTTTGATCCCTTAATTTTTTCCAGTAGTTTATATTTTTGAAAACTATTCTTGGAATAAAATCCAAACCTCATTCTCAGCTTTGAAATTCATTCTTTATTTTCTTTCTATTGATATTCTTTTCGATATTACTTTTTAGAATATCATAGCTAGTAATATGTTATTATATAAATATTAGTATGTATGATATACGACCTTCAGATAACAAAAAAAATAGACAAAAAATATCAGATTTGTATTCGTTGTTACACGTGTTAGAATAACATGAAGCATGTGTTTAATACGTTTCCTCGAATATATAGATATATTATATTCAAAATATCTTGTTAAAAATTCTATATATTTATTTTAAACAGTTTACTAAAAAAATAGGCGCTTTATATTTCTGTATGGAGGTACCATATTATAGTTATCTAGTACAACATTTAACTTAGAAAGTAAGAGTCGTACAATAAGAGTTTATTAATATAATGACTTTATGATGTATAGTAATTAGCATCTTCTTCAATTATTTCTTTTTTTTATCCATTTGTATGGAATTAACGTATAAATTACTATCTTTTAATCCATCTAGTTTTAGAAATGTGTATTGCACAGAATATAGGTTTGAGTTTTTAATAATAATCATAATAATTTATCGACTTTTCAAAACTAAAATTAGAAACAAGCAATTAAAACTAGTTAAACTTAAGTAATAAATAAAATTAAAACTAGAAGGCAAAGGCATACTTTGTTATGTTTTTTATATCAACTGCACAGATGGCGTAGTGGTTAAGATACCGTCCTTACGTGCCAGTGCCTTGGGTTCGATTCCTGCGCAGGACAACACTTTGTGCGATCCACAAAATGTTGAAATGTTGTTCTGAGTCTGGGTGTAATTTGTCTGCGTAATTGCATGTTTGTTAAGTCCTCCGCAATACAAGGATTATTTCCTTAGTGAGGGGTAGAAAAAAACAAGAAAAAAAAATTCAATATTAGATGTTAGGTAGTTTAGCTGTGTGGTAGCGGCTACGAATACTACCAACCCTTACTTTGCTTGTGGATGTTGTAGTCGACTAAGAGTCTTATAACGACCTGGGCCAAATCCATCTGATCCCGTTTGGTCAACAACTACATTCCCGAGGATGGTTGACGTTTGGCAGGCGGCCGGTCATAAAACTATTGCGAATAACTTTCACAATATGTACAATGATAAAAGAGTATAATATTGTATCGCCCCCAAGGAATTGGGATAAGAGTAGGAGAATGATGAATAGATTAGACGTTAGGTAGGCCAGTTGTTAAATTTAGTTAAAAACCAAAACAGTATATTGGGCTATTCTTTCTCTTATGTTCGAGGTAGAAGACATGGTTTGGAGTACATATAAATTAGAACAGGGCAGAAGGATGGAAATACAATGAGTTTTATTTTTTATTACCTGATTACGATTGTAATATTAGTTTGATTTTTTTCCACTGGCTTTTCTTAGTAACATGTACCTACATAATATACAAAATTGACGGAAAACAAACACTTTTAAGAAATATACTATATGTTTAAATATATAGGCAGGAACTCTGAATGCTTGTTAATTTAATAAAGTGGTAGGTTAATAAAGTAATTAATTATATTTTAATTAATTACATATATTAAAATGTTATTCCGTAGTCCCAAAATATTCATAATTCTTTTGAATTCTTTTAGAAATCAGTAAAATGTTAGCCAACAAAAGCTTTTATGCTATGGGATAATGACTTTGTTATTCTACGCATTTCTTCTTGTCAATATAACAACATTGATGCCCGCATTTTCACTTTTCGTCATGGAAATTAAAGACGAACGCTAACCGGTTATATGCGGCGTATTAACATAGTTATTCAGCTAAATATTCCATATATCTTTCGAACTATCTAAATGTCCCGTACGAGAATTAGATCTTCGGTTTAATTAACAACGCCTAGCAACGTAGCTTTTTTTTATTAAAGTTTTTGAGGTCAGATGTATATTACGCTAGTTTTTTAAAGAGATGAACTGACGCGTCCCAGTTAAGTAGAATCTAATCAAGATGCTAATATATAGATCAATAGCTCTATATACCATTTTTATTTCCAATTTTCGTTGTACATTGGTAGATTTAATTAAATTTTTAGACAATTTATGTGATTGGTTCTACTATTTGTAATTTGCATAGAACATAATTTTAAATTGGTATTTTATATATTATTTCCTTCTTTATTTATACATTAGGTACTAACTTCCTAGTTTTACCAAACCATCCGAAGGCATTGCATATGCAAAATATCTCATGAACTCTACATTACCCTACATTGTATACTTGTAGGCTTAATTATTCGTGTCTCATAGTTATATTAGATTTATTGAGATTTCTTATTGACCACTGTTGAGAAAGAGTTGTTTAAGTTTCTCAATCCACTGTTGGACAACCCAACCCTTTTGTCGTGTTTTAGGGTTCCGTACCCAAAGGGTAAAACGGGACCCTATTACTAAGACTTCGTTGTCCGTCCGTTCGCCCGTATGTCTTTCACCAGGCTGTATCTTATGAACCGTGATAAGCAGTTAAAATCTTCATGTATCTTATGAACCGTGACAGTTAAACAGTTGAAATTTCCATAGATAATATATTTGCCTGTTGCCGCTATAATAAAAAATACTAAAAAACGGTACTAGATAAATATTTAAGTGGAGCTCCCATACATACAATAAACATGATTTTTTGCCGTTTTTGTAGATAATTAACCCTTCGTGCATCCGACTTGCATTTGGCCACTTTTTTTACAACATACAATTGATAAAAATCAATTATACTCAGACTAAAATCCATTATTTTTTGGAAATTCAAAAACAGTTGTTTTGTGTGAGAATATAAGCCATGACAGAGCGTAGAGGTTGCTATTGAACCACCACGCCATCCAGACAGTCTCAGTAGTACGTTCGTCTTATAACCTATCTATATAATTATAAATAGTATAAGCAAAAATCGTGCTGATACAGACTTAGAATAAAAAAATACTTTTTTGCGACTTTCAAACATGTTGACTATGGAATATAAGTCCTTGACTATATATACATTAACCCACGAGTACATACTAGTTATTTAGTGGGTGGCATCGGCCATGGTTCACCACCCAAATAGCAAGCCTTGTCCCAAAATTATGGAGTTTTATATATAACAATTTGTTACATTTATGCGAATGTGCCACTTAAAATATAATCATATGGATTTTATAGTCATTTACTTTTGTTTCAAGTATTATGGCGTATATTTTTGAGCATTCATGGTCACGGGAGAACAACAATATTTTGTATTTTCTTTGACATTCTATAATCATGCATATTATTACATTCTCTTTATTAATTTAACGTAAAATAAAAAGTTAAAATGGTGTCTCCGTGTGGTGACGGAGTAAGAATACTATTCACCTATATTTTACCTGTGGGTGATCATACGAGACGACTAAGGAATATAAAACACATATAACATCTATACGAGATAAGGAAAACTCGAAACAAAACCCTATACCAACACGTCTGACCAGCGCAGTATAGTAGGTTAATTTCCTTCCCATTACGGAGGAGGCCCGAGCCCAAAAATGGGACATTTATGGATTGTGATGATGATGATGAAAAAATTAAAATAAGATACCGTGATAACCTGTTGGCTTAACAGGGTACGAAAAATTACTTTCCATTTTGGGTGAAATCGCGTCCTATATGTATAAGTGGACGCGAATCTATATAAGTGGACGCAGAACAAGAATAGTAAATAATTATGATATACATTAAAAACTGGTAAGACGACTTGATATGAAGATATTTTTGACCGCGTGGAGTCATACCAGGCTCTTAAAGCTCTCTTTTTAACCGACTTCAAAAAAGGAGGAGGTTTTCAATTCGTCTGTATCTTTTTTTTAATGTTTATTACCTCATAACTTTCGACTGGACGAAGCGATTTTTTTGTAGAAATAAGTAATTTTTTTTTTCTATTCAGTAATTATCGATGTAGACATTGGACTTTAGAGCTCAAAACAGTCATATACTTAGGTATGCTACGTTCCTCGCACGGCGAAGAAAGGAGTTGCACAGTGGGTCTATGGGGTCACGCGCCGCCTCTTCCGTCACCCCGGACCGATTTGGCGGGGCGAGACGCATCCATAGTCCAATGCAAAAAAAAAATAAAAAAGGTATGCTACGTTCAAGAGACTAACGTAATAGAAATACATGGTATTTTATATGTAAGACATTTAGAATACAACAGTTTCTGATTAATATTGTAAACGCAATTCATAAAGTTCAATAACGTTTATCGACCGAAACCGTGAATGTATTAGCATACATTTACAAATATGAAAGTGCATATTTCCGTATTCATCTGTATGTATTCATCTGTAAATCCGGAGCGAGTACATGCACCGAAACGGGGCCAATTCTCCGGCACATACATGACGTGTGGGAGTCTGTCCAACTATCGACGATGGAGTGATATCGCGCTACCGCAACCGCTGTCTGTATCCGTTGTGTCCGCTGATATGGACGCGTGTGTGCAAATTGTTCCACTTATATCTTGCGCAACTATTATGTCCAGGGCTATTTCATCTGTAAATGATAGAACCAGCCTTGATAAATATTTAAAGGTCGTGACGTGTGCCGATGTAAAGCGTTTTCCGGTTTTGAGCACTTACTCACTGTGACGAACGTGTGGACGAAATAAAATTGTTATTGCAATTTATATTTTTTTTTCTTAGTAATCTACGATGTTATATTTTAAAAGAGTACCTAGTAAACATGGCACTTAATATAGCTATCCTTGACCACGTAATTACTGTTAATAGTAACAAACTTGGAACTCGTTATTGAGAATTTGGCATAAAACTATTTTTGAAATAAAACTAGTTTTACGGATTCTATCGCGTTTGTATTTGATTTTTAATTTCCCGACGTTTCGAACACTTGCAGTGATCATGGTCACGAGAGGACTAAGGTGTCTTACGTCCAATATGTCATTATTATTACAGAAATTTTATATCCACTAATCTATAACTATTTTTACGGGTTTTAATATTTTTTCAAGTGATGGATCATTTTTTAACCATTGATACGGAGACAATGAACACTTTAAAGTGTTTGATACGTTGGGTAATTAAAAATCAAATACAAACTTAATAAAAACCATAAAAATAGTTTTATTTCAAATGTATAATACTCGTGTGAACATTAAAAATCATCGTTATTGATAACTTCTTGAAAAATTTTTCAAAAATAATCACAGGAACCAACATGGCGTGTAGTAAATAAAAGTTATATAGATTTTAAATCAATCAAATGAACGAAGCTGAATAGATAGAACAATGTGTATAAAATATTTTTTTATTTATATGAAGATTGACAAGCCTGTTAGAGACAAAAAATCCAAGGTTAGCTTATTATAAGTTGCATAAACGTTGATATGGTTATAAACATATACCAACAAACATTATTGTATTGTACTTCACTAAGAACCGAAATAAATTCACTGCAGCTGTGTGAGCTAATATTTTAAGACGCCTACGAATATTACAGAACCGAATGAAAGGCACCGTGCGGTGGCAATGACACGTGGCCGTAATGATAGTTTGTCCTCTAACCTTGCTTGAGGACAACGTCGCTTATGGTTCGAGAACTGGCCATGCGTGGAGTATGACGTCTATTATCACGTATTAGTAAATATAAATGACTTCGACTTTTGCTGCACAAAATACTAATTTTTGGGTGGATAATTTATGGAGATAAAATTCTATGATACTTTTTAAAATTTTGGCTTCTCGATATTCAAGGCCGGGACTTCACGGTTAGCATTATGCCTCTTGAACAACAAGTTAATCTGACTTACATAACTACAGGATTAACAATACTGCTTTTTAATTGTAATAAAATCGTTAGGGTAAAAGTCATGTTTATTGACGCACGCGGCAATTGAATGAACGATTGGTGAATTGTATGAAATGCCCGACAATGTTTGTAGATATGAATGAATAATACAAGCTAGTATAGAAGATTTAAAGATTTATTCTAATTGATATAACAGTGCCTGAGATTAAATGTTTCAATAAACGAACACTTCAATTTTATAATAGTGAGTAGAATTACTTTAATTACGTATACCAAATATGACTTTACAGTTTATAATATACATAATACGTATATTAAATGTTGATGGTATAAATGAGTTACTTATTGAAAAAAAAAGTATAAGTATCTATCTATGTGAGGTCACATAGGTGAGTTTGCAGACTTTTTGTAAGTTTTAATCCAAGTCTAGTAGCTACAAAAAATGTGCTGCAAGTTCATGTACTTTTTGCACAGATTTTTTGTATATTATCTGAACTATTACATAGGTATAATTTAAATATACATATTTCATTATAGCAAATAAAGTGTAACTATGGCCACCGAGGTCAAGGAATCAGGGTCAAACTAAGTACCTTAAGATTGGAAATTATTATTTTTCATAAGGTTTTAAGATAGGTATCATCAAAATCTTTCGAGATATCTTCTATTTTTAAAATCTTACAAATACAGTGAATTTTTATATGATTATAATACAATAGTTCTATCTATAGTATTATAATCATATGAAAAATCACTGTATTTATTGATTTAAAAAAAAATAGAAATATATATATATATATATATATATATGTATATATATATATATATATATATATATATATATATATATATATATATATATATATATATATATATATATATATATATATATATATATATATATATATATATATATAATAACTCGAAAGATTTTAAAGATGTCTTAAAAACCTAAGAAAGATAGATAATGGTTACATCTATTGCTGTGTGGTAGCGGCTACGAATACTACCAACCTTTACTTTGCTCGTGAATATCGTAAAAGACGTCAGAGCCTTATAACGACCTGAGCGAAGTCCATCTGATCCGTTTGGTCAACAATTATATTCAGTCTGACAGGCGACCGGTCATAAAACTATTGCCAATAATTTTTACAGTAATGTACTATGAAAGTAAATAAAGTACATATTGTATCGACTGAATGAATACAATAATTATATCTACTATATAATTGCGTTAATAATTGCGATAAAACAATATTTTATTATGCGAATACGAAACTAACTACTAACTGTCATAACTCCCCTAGATCTCTTTGTCTTTTATCTTTTCTCTACTAACTCTCTTTGTCTTTTTCTCATAATGTTCTTTCTCTTTTTTTTTAATAACCTTAACTTTAACTTTGCGTCTATTTGTCACAGAAAATATGTTTTGATATAAATAAAATAAATCGCCCTATGAAATAGCTTCAAAATTAAAAGACTACTCTTTTGGAAATATATTACTACATTCTGCATCCTCTTCCAAATGAAACGATAAATCGAATCGGTGCACGGACTTACAATGATCACATTCCTTAAAATTATAATAACACTCATTTTCGACGTTATTTATAAATAGCCTAATTATTCTTTTTGTTAACCACATTAAACCAGTTTTAACCAGTTTCAATTATTCGAAACATTTAAAAAACATTATCATAAATTTATACGTGTAGAACATACTACTATTATGTTGGCAAAAATCTTTATATATTTAAATTAGATTAATATATGTGTCATGCGCAGTAGGTTCGCTTATCAGTACATTGATAATAATATGTATCGCAACATTTAGATTTCATATTTTTTTATACTCAAATCCCATTATTATAAAATAATACCGCCCGTAATAATACTTAGCTTATCTCATTTCCCTTTTTGATAGGTAAGTTATTATTTTTATAAAATATTTAATTGTATTAAATATTTTGTAAAAATAATTATATACTTTATGTATGCCGTATTTTTTTTTTGTTTCTTCATATGATGATAGATTATTAAAATACTTTATTTTTTCTTTTTTTAAAAGACACCAGCCTGCACTAAGGAAATATTGTTTGTATTGCAGGGGACTTTACAAACATGCGATTAACGCATACAAATTACACCCAGACTCAAAGTATTATCCTGCGTGGGAATCCAATCCACGGGACTGGCACCGAAGGTCGGTATCTTAAGCTGTCAAAGCCCTCTCGGCTAACAGCGGTCGCAGTGGAAAGAGTTTAGTGGGTATTCTAGTCACGGGGCTAGCGAGTCCCACACTCCTCGTCTGTTTTTCCGACAGGCGGGGGTTAGTGCGCAAATAGCATCCTTGAACCACTGCGTTAACAAAAAAAAAAAAAAAAAAAAAAAAAAAATCGTGTGGTGACGGAGTAAGAATACAATTCACCACCCCCTATCTTACACGTGGGTGATCCTAAGTGACAACTAAGGGATATAAAACGCATATAACATCTATGTGAAAGAAGGAAAACTCGTAACAAAACCCTATACCAACACGTCTGACCAGCGTGGTATAGTAGATCAATTTCCTTCCCATTATGGAGGAGACTCGAGTCCAACAATGGGATATACATATATGAGTTGTGATGATGAAGCAAAATCTGTACTTAGCAGTGGAATTAACATACAAAACGATGAAGAATAAGTAGATGCATTGATATCATTTTAAAATGTTTTTATTCATTTAGAAAAGATACTACACCTTTTGGAAGGGAGTTTGAGGTTGTATCATTTATTTAAAAGAGAGAATTTAAGACTTAGGACAAAACACTGTCAGCAACATAGTTCTACATTGAAACACATCGGTTTGCTTTAAAATACTTTTATTGCTACTCAACGATTGCGTTAAGTATAAGTATTTTAAAGCGGCGAGTTATTCTGGAAAGATTACCATAAACATCCACAAATCAGAAAAAAATATTGAATAACAACAGGACGGAAGTAGCTACAATATGGTTAATGCGTAATTATACGCGTGTAAAAATGGCGTGTACACAATGAGTTACTTATAAGAAAATACGGTAAATATAACATTTACAGATTATTATAAGTGAATGCATATTCTTCAGTAATGTAACGGAATAATTTAAATTTCATGGGAGATAAAGTGTTGTCTATTTTGTTTAATCGAATAAAGAGAATGTTTGGCAACTGTCTACTCTAGAAAAAAAAAACAAATTATATAACTTCTTTTAAGTCTGTTGTTAAAACAAAGGACTGTCGAAATTGTTGGTGACAGGGATTCTTAGCCCATCATCGAATGGCGTAAAATCTTTTAAGTTAAATATAAAATTTGTTTTAAAATGCTACTTTTATTTATGCAAACAAACATTAAAAATTCTTATTCGCTTTTCACGATTGCAAATAAGCATGTTTTCTCTCTTTCTGAGGAAAAAATATGCTTTCCTAGTACACAAGGCCTATAGTCCTATAGTATTTAGGGAGCATTAAGAGAGTAGACAGCAGCACTATCCTAGATAACATCAATTGTGGTCTCCAACCTGCCAGACAAATGTGATAATTATGGCATTATGTCTCCTCGTGGACATTGAAATGTGTTATTTCATGGCTATGGTCACAGCCTCCTTTAGTTGTATATATCCGAATTTTTGAGTGGAATTTTGTTTGAAATTCGGATACATCGTTCGATCAATGATTTGTTTTAATATTTCTGATGAGATTCTCAAAGAAACAGGCAGTCTGTAAATGTGATGGGTAGATGCAAGTCACTACGCTCAGCATTACGTATCTACAAAATCTAAAACAAATTGTGTGTTTCTATAAAAAAAAGAACAAAGACTATGACTTAATATTAGATTTCGTTAATTTTATCTTTATTACATACATACATACATATCATCACGCCATATCCCTTGCAGGGTAGGCAGAGAGAACAGAGTGCCAGAGAACTGTATCTCTGCATACTTCACTCGCTTCCTCAACATTCATAATTCTCTTCATACACGCTCGCCGGTTTTGGAGACTCTTGACTCCACCTTCCTTCAGTACATGACCGATCTGGTCTAGGTAGGTTAGTCTCGGTCTCCCTCGGTACCTACATCCTTCCACTTTCGCATTGTATATCTTCTTAACCAGGCGTTCGTTCGGCATTCTTTCCACATGTCCGAACCATCGGAGCATTCCCTTTCGCATCTTTACACCAATACTCTCTTTCATACCTACTCGCTCTCTTACGTCGTCGTTACGAATGCGGGATCGGTCAGCCTAACTCCACAGATTTTCCGCAGAGATCGCATTTCGACCGCATTAATTTTACTATCATACTCTTTTCTGCATACCCAACTCTCGCTTCCATACAGTAATGTTGGGACAAGCACTGCGTTATGTATTGCTACACGTGCCTTCTGGCTGAGGTGGTGGCTGCCGAAAAGTTGCCCCAACGCTCCGTTCACTCTATTTCCCGCATTCACTCTTCGCTCTATATCAGTGGTGTACCTTCCATCTCGGCTAAATCCACATCCAAGATATACAAATTCATCCACTTGCTCTAGTACATCATTACCTATTGTTACATCTGTTCTGGTTTTATCTCTTTCAAAGACCATTATTTTGGTTTTGCTCACATTCACGCGTAGACCCCTTTTCCTTTATTAATTTACATATTTTATTCCTTTACAGTTATTTTGATTATCTGATAGAACGGTATATTTTACCAACTATTAGTGATAATAGCAACGTTAATGTCCTTACTAAGTGCCGTCAAAGCTTATAACGATGCATTAATTAATATACCTACCTTCGAATTTTAATTAAGATGGGTTGATTAAACCGGTAAAATAATGATTTTTGTCTTTCTTAGTAAACTAATTCAGGTTTTCATCAATAACATTGAAATTTAAGGCAACACTTAAAGGCAGACTAAGGCAGCTTAAACATTAATATGATATCTTTAATGTTGTGTCATATAAAATTTGCAACCGGTAGAATGACGTTGTTGCCGGGATATTGATAAGGTACCTATAGCTTGGAATGGCTTGAGCGGTATGTGGCGAGACCACAATTTGTCAGAAAATGATATAGAATGTAGTTAATTATTAATATGATTTCAAATAAAAAAGGCAATAGGTAGGTATAAATAGTAGCAATTTATATGTAAAACATGTCAGAATTAGATAATTCGGTGTAATTTATCGTGTCCAATTGATTATAACTACTTCAAATTAGTAAAACTAATGTAACTTTTAACACATAAAAGAGTGCAAGGCAAATATAAAATTAATTCACAATTATCTATGAAGCTTTACATATTAAAATAACATTTTAGGAGTTACATTTTTAAGGCTGGTCGTGAGTTAAAATGTTTACAGAGTAGGTAACCTACTTTGAATATTTTGTTTAATAAAGCTTCGTGTGAGGTGAGCTAACGTAAGCGCAAGTATACTCGATGCGACTGCTACTTCTTTCAATACCTATGTGCAGAATTGTTACAAAGTTAACAACGTTTCTTTATTAAAATATTTCCCTTGTTGCACAACGTAATTAATAGATATTATATGAGTTTCAAATCGACTTGTGTTAATTCCGCCTAGTACTACGGTACTAGATGATACGTCATCTCAGCTCATATATGTACCACTGTTGGGCTCGAGCCTCCTACATAATGCGAGGGAATTTGACCTACTATACTATGCTCAAACGTGTTGGTATAGAGTTTTGTTTTGAATTTTCCTTCTCTTGCATAAGTGTTATATGCGTTATACATCCTTTAGTCAGCTGTTACGATCAATCACGGGTAAGAAAGGGGGTGGTGAATTGTATTCGTACTCCGTCACTACACGGAAAATGGTACCGTATGCTCAACGATAATTTCCCAAAATGTTAGTTAAAACTTTGCACATATCATATTTTGCACTTGTTTTATTTATAAATGAAGAAAACAATCTATGCGAACTCAACATATACCGTAATAGATGCAAGAGAGAGATGTGTATCTGAGACCGCGGTTAATAATTTTAAGCACAATAGCAATACAATAAATTATTTATGTTTTTCTAATCTCTATAATGAAGTACCATATTAATTTCTTGTAATAGATGGCTACAGCCATTTGGCTCTGGCGTACAAATAATCGGTAAGCTAAAATAAACATATTAATCAAATATACATACGTTTAATCTAAATATACGTAACGATTTATTAGTTCTTATAGTTCAATATTACTTCCAGCTGTTATCATTGACTAGCAAGCCTAAATAATAATCGGTTTAACAAGATCATTATTAAACCGGTATTTGTTTCAATAACGGCCGGTTTGATAGTGTTCTGCAATTACGGGTTTAAGTTTGAGGCAAAAACTATTATTAGGTTTGTCACCAAGACATTCTCTGTAATAAACAAGAAGTTTAGGTTTGTCTGGTACTTGACGATATGCTAATCCGTATTGTGAGGTTTCTACCGATTCCTGATTTGTATATTATGACAATGGAATTTGTTTTACCTGGTAGTTCGCTACAAATATATCAGCTTTTACCTTCCTCAAGAGTGATCTAAAAGATGACTAAGGGCTTTATATTGACTTTGGCTTGATGTCTGGTCAACAATTGAATTCACAAGGAGGTTTGAGGTCATTTAAGCGATCATAAAACTATTGCCAATAAGTAATCGAAGAAAACGCATATTGCGACGACCCCAAGTAATTAATGGGATAAGAGCAAGATGTCTTCAGAATTTATGTTAAAAATATATGATGTTTCGTAAAAATATTAAACATTTTATCATTATAATTGCTAAAAACAAAAATTTCAGAATGATTTTGTGTTATTGAGCTACAAAAAGAAAAAATATAGACAAAGTCCATAAAAGCGGAGTCTAAGATAAAGAATGTATTAATAAAAGATATTATTTGTATCGTCTCGATCATAGTTACTATAAATATCCTTCAGTACATACTTTCACTTCCGTAGAGACTCATCAAAAGATTACAATGTATTCGAATCGTTATTATAAAGCGTTCATTCCGATATTGCATCAATAGGATTGATTATGGTTCATTATGAAAGACGTAGGTAGGCTTTTGATTGGCTTATTTCTTAGTCTCTTGTTTCGAAATAGTTACTATTGTACGTCAAATGTTGAAATGCTGACATGAATATCTAATGCATTTGATCTTGATGTCTTCATACGTCTAATTATTACCTTCAGTCATAAGACTCTACTAGAGATGGACACACTTAACACATCTTATGAAATAATATTATTTATTCATTCGAACTTTATATACGATAAAAAATCTACAAACGCTGACTTAATGCTAATAGCATTTTCTGTCTGTCAACTTTTGAACCTTGCAGAAATAGACAAGTGTACGGCATCAATAATTACTTTATCAAATTGAAGACAATAATATAATAAATCATTTATGATTAATAATTATTTAAAAGAAATGGTGAGGGGCCAAGAAAGATTAATAATTATGATATTTATATATGTATGGTAAATAAATGCTGTATGATAGCCGATACGAATACTACCTTATCTTACTTTTTTTTTTTTTTTTGGTGGACTATGGATGCGTCTCGCCCCGCCAAATCGGTCCGGGGTGACGGAGAAGGCGGCGCGTGACCCCATAGACCCACCGTAAAAACTCCTCTCTCTTCGCCGTGCGAGCGGGTCACCGGGACCCGATTTTAACTTCGGTGGCCCGCCCGGCGGTTCACCCTCGCGGGTTCCTCTCCTCGACGCCCCGATAGATTTCGCCGTCGGGGCGTCGCCCTCACGCGGTGGCCTCACGTCGGGGACCGGACAATTCCCCGGTCCGATCACCCGAAGCCTCGGTTAGGGCGGCATCAGGCGCAGGTATTCGCGCCTGCGCCGTCCCGGCCGCTGGCGGCGGCCCGGGGCGCGGGAATCCTCCCTTGCCCGTTCCGCCGCTTCCTTCTGCGAGATGACAGCCTCGCAGAAGGCGGCGACCGCGTCCCAGTTCCTGATGCTGTCGACCATCGCCCTCGCGACGGCCAGCAGCGTCAGGTCGGCACCGATGACAGCGACGAGGTCACGGCGCTGCCGCTCCCATCCCGGACACACCTCCAGCGTGTGTTGCGCCGTGTCCTCGCCACTCCTGCAGTGGTGGCAGGCCGGAGTCCACTCCCTATACACGACCCTGTGCAGGTACAACCCGAAACACCCGTGCCCCGTCAATACCTGCACCAGCCGAAAGGTGAGGACTCCGTGCCGCCGCTCCATCCACTCTATCAATACGGGCCGGAGGGCCTCAACGGTCTCCACACCGTGCCTAGGCCTCTCCAGCCGCGTAGCCCAACGGGCGATGACGTCTCGGCGGGCATCCACGCGCCAGGTGGCTATCTCGCTCAACGATGGGGAGCCACCTTCCTCGCGACCCTTATTTTACTTATGGACGTCGTAAAAAACGACTAAGAGCTTTATATTTATGACCTGGGCCAACTTTATCTAATATCATTTGGTCAACAATTACATTTCCAAAGAGGGTTGACGTTAAGTAGGCGGCCAGTCATAAAACTATAGCCAATAACTTTTGGAATATGTAGATACGAGTACCTACATATTGTGTCGACCCCAAGTAATTGGGATAAGAGCAGGTGAATAATGATGTATATAATTAACAATTATGTAAGTGTATACTATAGTATTCCGTGTGGTGACGGAGTAAGAATACAATTCACCACCCCCTATCTTACTCGTGGATGATCGTACGAGAAGACTAAGTGATATAAAACGCAAATAACATATATATGCGAGAGAAGGAAAACTCGAAACAAAACCCTATACCAACACGTCTGACCAGCGTGGTATAGTAGGTCAATTGCACTCCCATTATGGAGGAGGCTCGAGCCCAACAGTGGGATGTGTATGAGCTGAGATGATGATACTATAGTATAATGTAATAAATACTTAAGTTCTTAATTACCAAGAGTATAGCTAGGCCGCTGCTTACCAACATAAACCACCAACCCACCCAGTTGGGGTTCCGGCTCTTTCGCTCACCGAACGAAGCGCAATAGCACATTCCCATTACTCAGACGTCGATCTTCTGCGAGGGTGTGGTACTACCCCGGACGGACCGGCCCGCGGCTGTGGACAAAGACGGTCAACAGCGTGGTCCTACCACAAATAACATTTGGCTTTTTACTTTCAACTTTCTTACTAACATTTGGTACCTTGTTTTATCTTAAGAGTTGCGTCGATATTTAAAGCAAGATTTTATTTCATCAATACTATTATAGTTTTACAATTTTCTTTATTGATATGGTAGACCTAGGTGAAATTACTATTTCACATTAGTAGCTTTTGAAATACCGAATCCATAAGATACCGGTAGGTATACAATTAAAGAGTGTATACCCTAGTATATAATAACTATTTTTTTTTATAATTTTACTAATGACTTGATCTATAATATTCCAAATGACAGCTGACCAGGAATGTCATGATAATCATACACTTCAAAGCTGATCGAAGGTAAACATAAAAAATGAACTATATCTATTGACATAATCATAATATTCGAATTGTAATGGGATGTTAATTTATTTGTGTAGTCAACTTGTTATTAAGCTTGGAATTAATTTCTTCATATACGGAATGATAAAAAACAGATGGCGCTGGTGGAGCGTAGCATGAAAATAAATAAAAACTAAATATATTCGTCTGTATTGCAAATCGATACATGGTATAGTCATACCTCGAATACACTTACAGTAAACAAAGGATGGAATGTGCAAGTAAGAAAATTCCCCACAGAGTAGCTATAGGTTTATTGATCTGTATTCCGTTTATATAACAAACGCTTTTGACCGCGTTAATTTCAAAAATTAACAGAAAGGATTTAAAAAACGTTTTGCTTTTTTAATTAGCCTATTTTGCCACGAAATATATAATATATATAATAATAGTATTATGCCTTAAAATGTATTAATTATATATTTGAATAACATAATTGAATGAAAAATATATTAATTGTCTGTGAAATAACAATTTGCCATGAGAATCTGATAGGTTAAATTACACCTGTCCATCATCCACTATGCTTTTGTAAAATAATGGCTTCTTGCCAGATCTTGAGAGTACGTTAAAGATATTATATATCAGTTAATATTTATTTAATGTTAGCATACATTTTATTAAAATTACATAAACCGAGATATTGTAAATAATTAGCAACGAGTAAATAATTATAAATAGTTGAAACATTGATCCTTGAACCAAATTTAAATAAATTATGCGCGTAGTTTCATGAACATATTAAAACAATATTTTTTTTCTAATACACAATGTAAAAGTATATATACATTATGTAGGTGCTGACATTAGACTATTCGGTCAGCATAAAATTTGTAGTAAAATTTAAATGGGACTACAAGCGTCTTAAAAAATATTTTAATAATATTTGTATTGAATTCCATTCTTACGAATCTTATTTACTAGCATATACACTTAATTACTCACGGATACAAATAAATTATTATTACTAATATAAATCATTCCTATCTGAGTACTTTTTTAAGTAATACAGCATTGTTGGCATGTGTTAATCTTTAATTATTTTTTATGGTGGATACGTACGACCCGTGGGTGATCGTACGAGACGACTAAGGGATATAAAACGCATATAACATTTATGCAAGAGAAAGAAAACTCGAAACAAAACCCTATACCAACACATCTGACTAGCGCGGTATAATAGGTTAATTTCCCTCCCATTACGGAGGAGTCCCGAGCCCAACAGTGGGACGTTTATGAGCTGTAATGATGATGATTTATATTGAATTCCATTTTTACGAATCTATTTTTACTAGCATATTCATATAAACTTAAATACTCACGGATACAAATAAATTATTATTACTATTATAAATCATTCCTATTTGGGTACTTTTTTGGGTATTACAGCATTATTGGCATGTGTTAAACTTTTTTTTTTTTTTTTTATAATCATCATTCACCTACTCCTATCCCAATTACTTTGGGTCGATACAATATGTACTTTTATTTCATAGTAGGTACATATTGTAAAAGTTATTGGTAATAGTTTTATGACCGGCCGACTGTCAGACGCCAACCCTCCTTGGAATTGTAATTGTTGACCAAATGGCATCAGATGGAGTTGACCCAGGTCGTTATAAGGCTCTTAGTCGTCTTTTACGACATCCACGAGCAAAGTAAGGGTTGGTATTATTCGTAGCCGCTACCACACCGCTATGTTTTTATAATATAGAGTGTATCATATTTTAATAAAGGCGATCGATATTGATGTGTCAAATTAATGAACAATCTGACGTCGGACGTGACTCAGATGAAATTAATGTCGTGAGTTGTGAGAAGGTCAGATTAAGAACATCTACCTGTACTTGCCACTGTTATGAGTTTATTTATGGCAATATTAAAACGACTGATCACAGGTTTTTGTCAACAATTTTATAATTAAAAAAAAAACAATTAGTTTATTATTTTTTATCAAACAGTAAAATAACAGGAATCTATAGGGAAAATAACTTTTATTTCCCACGGTTCTTTTCTGTAAAATAATCGTAATTGAAGAATGTAGACTCGTAGGTAGGCTAATTATAAATAATGTTAAAATAACATTACTTTAATTGTAAAATTGTAATAGCAGACTTATTAGTGTTAAACAAGGTCTATAATCCTGCGAACAATAATCCTGCTAAGTTTAGAACACTGTGTCAAATGTATAGAAATAAAAAAATTAATGTCTTTATATTGTGAGATAACTAGATTTTACAACATATTATCCCCATACGTAATAGTATTTTCTTCATACATTATAAAAATAAAATAAAACACTATGTTAGCTATGAAACAAAAATTGCATTTTTAATCTGTTACCACCCAACAAAAGTTTTATTATTCGTTTAATTTACTGCATAAAAAATTGTATTCAAATTTACCATCCTGTACGCGATACGTAAATTTCATCATCTCAGCTCATATAGGTCCCACTGTTGGGCTCGGGCCTCCTTAATGGAAAAATAATTGACCTACTATACCACGCTGGTTAGACGTGTTGGTATAGGGTTTTGTTTCGAGTTTTCCTTCTCTTGCCTATGCAAGAGACGAGAAGAGATATAAAACGCATATAACATCTATATGTTATATGCGTTTTATATCCCTTAGTCGTCTCTTACGATCACCCACAGGTAAGATAGGGGGTGGGGAATTGTATTCTTACTCCATCACCACACGGATGATTAGTCTTTTACTTTTTCTAATTAGTACTGTGGATAATTTAGTCTGTTACCATCCAATATAAGTTACTATAAGCGTTTAATTTACTGCTTAAAAAATGTATACAAATTGGCTACCTGTATGCCATATGTAAATTTGAAAGAAAGTGATGTTTTTATTATTTAATCAAAGAGCCCTGACATTTCAACCCATGTTTTTTTTTAAATTTATGAATCATGTTGAGATGAAGTAAGCATATTAATGCAACATTTGCAATATGAATACATTAACCATCATTGTACTTATAATTTAAACAGAGGAGATACGCTTCGCGTATGGCGAACAGGTTGTTTTTTGCGACTATAATAATTACAG
Source organism: Lymantria monacha (assembly GCA_905163515.2). Classification (NCBI taxonomy): domain Eukaryota; kingdom Metazoa; phylum Arthropoda; class Insecta; order Lepidoptera; family Erebidae; genus Lymantria; species Lymantria monacha. Next base: position 26,524,046 of record LR991082.1, read on the forward strand.
TTATTTAACTTTGTAATAAATAATTACGCAACAAACCAAGAACCTCAAAGATGTACACATAAAAAAAGGAACTCGTTTTTATTTATTTTTAGCTGCCTGGCCTGACTTCACACACCAGCAAATAATTATCTTAACTTTGATGAAAAAATAAAGTAAAAATAAAAGAAAGTAGAGTATTATTTTTGTTGAACCGAGCAAAAAAAAGATTCTATAAAAAGATTACTTAAGAGTTCGTTATTAATTTGTTAAGTTGAATAATTAGAATGGTTTGTTTTTAATAATATACAATGCAAAGGACCATTATTATGTGATTCTTATTATTGCAATAATTTATGTCGCGTATTGTTTGTTTTGATATGGCACCGATCTGGCTCGAGTCGTTGCCAAAGGAATCGTGAGTGGCAGACTATGACGCCACGTTTAATTCTAGACGACAATACAAAATAAGACATTGCAAGCTCTTTGAAACCGATGCATTTTTACAATAAAGAATTTAAATGAAACAATATTTACGGATTTAACTCGCATAAACTATGGAAGACATTATTCGTCAGAGCAACCCTCTGAATAATTTTGTAGTGGTAGGGCCACACTAATGATAGTTTTCTGTCTACAGCTATGGGCCGGACCATCCAGGTTAGCGCTACACTCTTTCTGAAAATCAACGTCTAAGCAGTGGCAATGTGATGTTGTGCTTCATTCGGCGAGTGAGAGAGCCAGAAGCTCAACTTTCTGTGAAATGTTGGTCGGTAAGCAGTGGACTAACTTTACCCATGGTGTTGCATAGGTCCATGAGCGCCAATAGCTCTTACCAATAAAAGGACATGAATATAGCAAAATCACAAACATTAAAAGAGGAAACAAAATTAAAAATACACAAAATAGAAAACATTGTGTCATTTCATATGTGTAACACCAGCATAATTTTCAAAAATTAGTAAATAAACAATTGAATATGAAAACTCACCGTTCAACTAGAGGAAGCACGTTGTCTAGGAACTCGAAACCGGCGTGTGTTGTGTATGTGATGGTTTCATGGCACGACACTGTGCCATGGTCCGCACGCACATAATTTTTAAGCACCCAGTAATCTCCGCGTTGCACTGTTTGAGGAAGAAAGTCTTTTTCGTTGCATGCTAGTAATGACCGCAGACGTAATAGAGTTGCCTCTGATAAAGCATTCTCGTCGACAATGTCTAGTGTTTCATTTATATCTGCTTCAGATGGCATTGGAACAGCACTAATTTTTTTTTCTATATCTGCTATGGAAACAGTACTAGATATGGTCTTATTGACTGAAGGCACCGTTGAAGGCATTAATTTCTGGGAAGTGGATTCCTCGACGTTTCGGATACTTGATTCCCCAAAGGATCGTGAACTGTAGTCGGCTATATTTCGTGCATTGGTTTCTGCAAAGATTCGCATACTCGAGTCTACTATTCTAGCGTCAGTTTCATTTCGTATTTCTTCTCTAATATATCTGAGCTCAGCACTACGTTCTGACCCATCGGCTGTGATTGGCATCCAATCCACTCCAGGAGCGCTATTCCCGGAATAGTGCATTGCCGCGTATAAAAGTACGGCAATATTAAAAACGATGCTCACCCTAAATATTAAATTACGGCGGTTACCCAACATTATCACGAATTTAGGCACTTGCATTATAAGAATTTAATATATATTTATACTAGAACGTCCTTCGCCGCCCTCTAGGACGTAGTTTTCTATAGGGGCCTGTTCGAGCCAGCATCACAATTTATTGCATCATCAGCACTCGTGTGGAGGTGGGCGCCGGTCTGGCGCCACGCACGTTTACCGCTCCTGTAACAAATCATAACCGGGTTTTTATAAACAGAACATTTTTTAAGATGTATGTTTGTAAACATATCGTTTTGATGTTGAACGATAATAATACAATCATCACATATTCATCATTCTCATTTTGTTTATTTTTGAGGCAATCTTCAGAGATTGGCTCTAAAAAACAAAACGCTTCACTCGATATTAGTGATGCTTATAAACCACCACAAATCAAGTAAAAAAATATCAATTAAGACTGAGAATTTTAATTTATGCACTATACTTATATTAATTAGTATAGAAAATGAAGTCATTAGGAAAGAAGGCTCTTTAAATAGCAAGAATTTACCCCGTAAAGGTTCATTTCCATGAAGCCGATCCATTTCATCCATGTGGCTGATAGCAGCCGTTCGCATGATCGCCTGCGATTGACGCGCGCGGCTGATGTGACAAATATCAAAATATGAAAATGTATGCAGTGTTTTGGAAGTTTGCGACAAACGTAAGCAACGACTGACGTAAGCTGTATAATAGATATTCATACTTTGACTATTATCGCATAAGCCGCACGTGTTTGTCGTACACGATCTGCGATCGGTCGCGATGCACGGAAATGAATTTTAAGACAAATTGGTTGGTGCATATAATATGTATTCGGTGTCATTATAAAAATATATTTTTTCTCAAACAGCTTGGAAATTTGAGCATTATTTTGACAACCTTCTTCGAGATTAATCGAAATTGCTGTACTGAACAAATACATGTGAGCAGCGACCGGCAAAAAAAAGTATGATAATCCATCTGTCGTGTTTTAGCGGCCAAATAAATATACATGCAAATTCATATCTTTCGTGTATTTTAAAAAATGGAACGATTTGTTACTCTAAAACATGGCAACCATATAGGCAACTTATCAGAGCTTTATTAAAATTTCGAACTGTCTTGAAAAAGAAACCTGTTTAATGATGAAAAAAAAATGCAAATGAATCCTTTAGCACATGAAAAATGTTGTTCGTTATTCGTCATGTATAGTTCTACTTAGTACTACTTAGTTTTAATTGCTACGCATTATTTGAGAAAAGTACTATACAAGTCTTGGCCACAACTAGGAATTGATGGACTTACGTATGTGTGCCTCGGCTACGCCTCGGCTCACATGTTCATCCATCAATCCCTCTTTTGCTGGCCGCTGCAGTAATGTACTGTAACTGAATGTACCTTTGACAGTAATCTAACAACAGATTAATACTGTTAATGTAATTACGTGATCGGATCGGGAGGTGGCTGGAAAAGCGTTTTAGAATCCGTATTTTTTTTGTGCAATCATTTAAGAGTGCAGCAAAATTTACAATGCTATATGTTCTATTATTATCATACATTTATTGAATATATGTATTAAGAGTACGTATGTATTATATATATTCAGCTCAGGTCTTCAATTAGCTAATTCTCAGTAGAATTTACCGGAATGATGGTCGCCATTTAAATTGCTATCTATCTGACTGCTACGTACTTCAAACACGCAAACTTAGTATTCAGATGGAGTTTAATCTAAATAGATAGGCGTGATGTTTATGAGGCGCCTACGAGACCGGTTAATACATTCTTCTGGGTATTTTAATGAGGTTATGATTATACGTACAGGTAATAGCTATAAAAATATTTACAGTTATTGAATTAGACGAAACAGGGCGGCAGTCCATTACTATTTTAAAATAGAGATAAAGAAGGGGGACTCACCATTTGTCCAAGGTTAAATAATATACCATAGACCTCAAGAAAGGAAGCAATATGGAATAGAGTCAAGGAGGATATAAGGAACTTTTCTTACTCCAATGTAATGCGGGATGCCTCTCCAATTTCAACTTGCCATTTGCCTCAGAACTTAGAATATTGATTCGATACGGGTTTCGCTTCTAGACGAGGCATCTTGAAGACGATTCGGTATCAAATACGAGCGCTTTCATTATGGTATGTTGATTAACCGTGGAAATATTAATAGGTCTTCCTTTCTTTCCACAGTTTTAAAATATTTAACGCTTTTCATACATACATATCATCACGCCATATCCCTTGCAGGGTAGGCAGAGAGAACATAGTGCCAGAGAACTCTATCCTTGCATACTTCACTCGCTTCCTCAACATTCATAATTCTCTTCATACACGCTCGCCGGTTTCGGAGACTCTTGACTCCACCTTCCTTCAGTACGTGACCAATCTGGTTTAGGTAGTTCAGTCTAGGTCTCCGCCGGTACCTGCATCCTTCCAAAGCTTTTCAACATTAGATTTTAAAAGTTTCAAATTTAAACTTAAGATTTTAATAGAATAATTTTAGATTGATGCTTAATTTATACCTACATATTATATGTACAAAAAATGTTTCTAATATATTCCATTATTGTTAAAAAATGTTTCGTTGTTCGACTATGAAATCATCTAAATGTGTTTCAAACCAGTTTCAAAGGCAATAAATGCGGAGATAGTTTTATAACATTAAAGCAATATATTAGGACTCGGCAAGTGGGGTTATTATGGATTTCAAGGAATTCTGTTTTATTATTTTTTAGCACATAACAGCGCCTGTTGGGTCAGCTATAATATTTCGTATAATGCGGACAAAATTAAGTCTACGACGTAGTTACAAGGTTACTGAAGTAATCTAGAGCCTCGTTAGCTATGACCACGCAAACATTTAGTGTGGTATAGTTTCGTATTTTTATCATTCGTTCATTCATTTCAGTTCATTTTGTCCCACTGCTAAGCTAAAGCCTCCTCCATAACAGGAGTGAAATTGACCTACTAAACCAAGCTGGTCAGGCGGTTTGGTGCAGGGTTTCATTTTGAGTTTTCCTTCTCTTTCATAGATGTTATTTACATATCATATTTCTTAGTCGTAATTTACAACACTCACGGGCCAGAAAATGGGTGGCGAATTGTATTCTTATCTAATTGTATACACACGGACAGATTTTTATCCTGGTGAAATAGTTCTCATAATGTTGCATACATTAGACACGTTTTTTTGAACATTATTTTCCCCTCTAGTGATGAAAAAAAAGTAGATACATTTTTTTTAAATGAAAACTATATATCTTAATTTAAAAAAAATAGTTAACTTTTTACTTGTAACAACTCTTATTGGGTAAGTCAGTTCATCAAAGTATCTAAATATGTCATTTATATGTTAGTTATATACGTAATGTATTATGATTGTTCACCAATAGTGAGATATATTCGTACAGATTATCTGGTAACCTCTATATATGGAGTGTAGGAGCCAGAGATTCCCATATATTTTTGTAATGTTCATATGGTTATAAATAAATTATTATTAATTATTATTATTAATATAGTACCTATATATTTTATTAAATTTCTTTTTGCACTTGAATTGCGATATTATTATAACGTAACATGTTTCTCCAATAGGTATAGTGAATAATTTCTCCGTATTTAAATTCTCCGTGTGGTGACGGAGTAAGAATACAATTCACCATCCCCTATCTTACCTGTGGGTGATCGTAAGAGACGACTAAGGGATATGAAATGCATACAACATCTATACAATAGAAAGAAAACTCGAAACAAAACCCTATAACAACACGTCTGACCAAAGTGGTATAGTAGGTCAATTTCCCTCCCATTATGGAGGAGGCTCGAGCCCAACAGTGGGACATATATGAGCTGAGATTATGATGATGATAGTGAATAATAGTGTATATTGATTTTGAGAAAATCTATTGCCCACGCTACTACTGTACTTAATGATAGATCTACGAGTAAGTGTCACGTTATGTTGAACAACAAATATAGCAAATTATAAAAATATTACAAGAATTTCTTTATTAATATTTTATAGCTGCGAGGCGTCTGTGTAAAAGTACTAAGGAAACCGAATAAATTCTTGAGCTCAGTGCCAACTTATAATTGCTATTCCACTTGGCAATTGCGCTCAGATAGAATGTGCATACGTATTTCACTTCGTCTCATAGGAATAGCTATAATCATGTTGATATACGCTCTGCCGAGTTTACACACGAATTTATACACAAACTTAATCATCATCATTACCATTATCATCTCAGCTCATATTTGTCCCACAGCTGGACTCCAGCCTCTTGCACAATAAGAGATTTAACCTCAAAAAAAAAATGTGCTGTGTGGTAGCGGCTACGCATACTACCAAGCCTTACTTTGCACGTGGATGTCATAAAATACGACTAAGAACCTTATAACGACCTGGGCCAACTCAACCTGATGCCGTTTGGTCAACAGTTACATTCCCAAGGAGGTTTGACGTCTGCCAGGCGGCCGGTTATAAAAATATTGCCATAATAACTTTTACAATATGTATAATGAAATAAGAGTACATACTATATCGACCCCAAGTAATTGGGATAAGAGTAGGAGAATGGTGATGAGGTATTTTAACCTACTATACCATGTTGGTCAGACAGATTGGTATAGGGTTTTATTTCGAGTGTTCCTTCTCTTGTATAGATGTTATATGCATATTATATGCCCTAGTCGTCTTTTACTATACCCAGGGGCAAGATAGAGTGTGGTGAATTGTTGTCCTTGCTTTGGCACTATACGGAAAACATACAGACCTAATAGACTAATAGTACATACATACATACATACATATCATCACGCCATATCCCTTGCAGGGTAGGCAGAGAGAACAGAGTGCCAGAGAACTCTATCTCTGCATACTTCACTCGCTTCCTCAACATTCATAATTCTCTTCATACACGCTCGCCGATTTCGGAGACTCTTGACTCCACCTTCCTTCAGTACATGACCGATCTGGTCTAGGTAGGTTAGTCTCGGTCTCCCTCGGTACCTACATCCTTCCACTTTCGCATTGTATATCTTCTTAACCAGGCGTTCGTTCGGCATTCTTTCCACATGTCCGAACCATCGGAGCATTCCCTTTCGCATTTTTACACCAATACTCTCTTTCATACCTACTCGCTCTCTTACGTCATCGTTACGAATGCGGTCGGTCAGCCTAACTCCACAGATTTTCCGCAGAGATCGCATTTCGACCGCATTAATTTTACTATCATAGACTAATAGTAATACTGAATTAATATTTCTTTCTCCGAAAGGTATTCTATGTAGCAAAAGCAAACAACACAACTGAACTGACGTAACCGAAGCGAAGCGAGGGCGGGTCGCTAGTAATTAATAAAATTGTTCCTCTCTTCCACTTTTCCCGTGCTCTATAAGGTAGACTCTATAGGGGGCTGGGGGCTAGGGATTATTATGAAAACATAATGATTAAGATCTTTTATAACATTATTGAGATTTTAAGCTATTCGTGATAATATCAAATATATCTAAGCACAAACTGCACGAATGGTGTTTTTTTTTTTTTTTTTTTTTATTGCTAATGGTGGCAAACGAGCAGTAGTTACACCTGATGGTAATCGTTGCCTACCAATACAAATCCACCCAGTTGGGCTTCCGGCGTAGAGATAAGTGTCGGTTCTTAAATTCGAATGTAATGAGTTCGATCCCCACGTAGGACAGTTCTTTATATAATTCACAGGCGATTGTTCTTCTGGTTGTATTTTATGTCCATTAATTTTATTTTTGTAAAGTCACTGGTGATATTATCATATTATGAGAACTAGAATCCTTAGTGCAGAATAGTTTTAAAATAAATATTATGTATACATATAAGTATCTTATTGTTAGATTATATTATATAAACTCTTAGTGTATGAGATGTAATTGTATTACAATATCTCACACCACACAGTTGTTCCATTTCCCACATTCAATTATAAACGGTTATTAAATTAAAACGTATACAATATTGAAATGAAAATATGCTAACGTATTTTTTTAATTACTATATAGTAATTATATAAAATATTATAAGATAGATAACTTGAACATGAATATTAAAACCAAAATCCTTTAATGCCTTTTCGGAACTCAGCGTGATGACGTGGTAGTAATACAATTCAACACCCTTTTTCTTGCTCTTGTGTGTTTTAAACAGCAACTAAGGGATTTACATACATACATATCATCACGCCATATCCCTTGCAGGGTAGGCAGAGAGAACAGAGTGCCAGAGAACTCTATCTCTGCATACTTCACTCGCTTCCTCAACATTCATAATTCTCTTCATACACGCTCGCCGGTTTCGGGAGGGAGACTAAGGGATTTAATATGCTGATAATATGGACATAAAAGTTTCTTACTCTATAATTATGCGAAAGTGGAAGGATGTAGGTACCAGGGGGACAGAGAGTCACCTACCTAGACTAGATTGGTCATGTACTGAAGGTAGGTGGAGTCAAGAGTCTCCGAAACCGGTGAGCGTGTATGAAGAGAATTATGAATGTTGAGGAAGCGAGTGAAGTATGCAAGGATAGAGTTCTCTGGCACTCTGTTCTCTCTGCCTACCCTGCAAGGTATATGGTGTGATGATATGGATGTATGTAATTATACGATATAATTATACGAGTAAGAAGATCCGAAGATAGCGAGGTATAATAAATCAATTTCTTATATAATTGATTGAATTAGGCGATACATGGCGGAAATCCATTATTATTATAAAATGGAGGAGAGGAAGGAAAACCCACCACTTTCCCACGGTTAATCAATATACCGTACACCTCAAAAAAGGAAGGAATACGGGATGGGATCAAGGTGGAATAGGATATAAGGAAATCTTACTCCTGTGATGAGCACCGCCTCCAGAAATTCTACTTGCAATTTTCCGCAGAACTTCGAATAAAGATTCGACACGTGTTTCGCCTCTAAACGAGGCATCCTCAGGACGGTTCGGCTTCAAATGCGCTTCAATAGCGCGTGTCGAATCTTTATTCGAAGTTCTGCGGAAAATTGCAAGTAGAAGTTCTGGAGGCGGTGCTCATCACAGGAGTAAGATTTCCTTATATCCTATTCCACCTTGATCCCATCCCGTATTCCTTCCTTTTTTGAGGTGTACGGTACGGGATTAACCGTGGGAAAGTGGTGGGTTTTCCTTCCTCTCCTCCATTTTATAATAATCAATTTCTTGCTTATTGTGCTGAAGGAAAGATCCTAGTACTAGAATGTATAGGAGATGATGATGATGACTGCTTGAGCAATATCTTTTTAATCCTAAAGAATAAACACTTGTAAAATAATTTAGCATTTGAAATGCTAGGTATAAAAACTTATTTGCAAGTGGTTAAGTTATGTGGTAATGACTACGAGTAATACTTACCCTTACTTTGTTTGTGAACGTCGCAAAAGACGAATAAAAGCTTTATATCGATTTGGACTACCTAAGGGCGTCTAATCAATAATTACATTCCCAAGTGGGGTTGACGTCAGGCAGGTGGTCGGTCATAAAAATGTTACTAATAACTTTAGTAATTGAGAAATAATTAAAAATGGCACACGTCTCCTTAAAGACGAAAATATTATACGATACGAGAATTGAATGTACTACATTAGTTCACGGTGGTGTAAGTGGCAGCACGATTGGAACGGATTGCCAATAGGTATGGGTTCGAATCCCACTTGTGACAATCATTTTTCGTTCGTAAACGGATTTTTATAAATACATACATACATACATATCATCACGCCATATCCCTTGCAGGGTAGGCAGAGAGAACAGATTTTTATAAATAATCAAGCATATTAAATGCTAAATTTTAGTAATTTGAATAATTAAGATGTTTACCTCTAATAGAAAAGTTTCGCTACTTATGACCCATTTGTAGTTTTTTATAAACGACTCCAAATTAGAGGAAGCTTTCAATTCGGTTGTATGGTTTATTTTAATCTTTGCTAACATGAATAAAATTATTTTGTATAAACGCCAAATGGGTAAATGTTGATTTCAATAAAAATACTTTGACCTAACTTTTCCCTTGGCCTTGATTAGTTTATGAAATATATATATATATATATAGCTAAGAACCGTCATTAGAGAGGGAGTGGCCGAATGCCTCAAACTACGTACAAGCGTTCCATTCTATGACAAGGTGCTTTTTATCGACTTGTAGAAATACGTAAATAGCTTGTATGAATAATCAAAATGTCCTCCTTAAGTTTATTATGTGTTAAATTTTAATGTAGTTAAAATATCAAAGACTATTTGAGTATTTTTTATTTGGATTTTTTTTATTTATTTTAGGGCATTTTGAATATCGAATGCAACAGTGAAATTAAAATAAATTATTATTATTATATATATATATATATATATATATATATATATATATATATATTATATACATACATACATATCATCACGCCATATCCCTTGCAGGGTAGGCAGAGGGAACAGAGTGCCAGAGAACTCTATCTCTGCATACTTCACTCGCTTCCTCAACATTCATAATTTTCTTCATACACGCTCGCCGGTTTTGGAGACTCTTGACTCCACCTTCCTTCAGTACATGACCGATCTGGTCTAGGTAGGTTAGTCTCGGTCTCCCTCGGTACCTACATCCTTCCACTTTCGCATTGTATATCTTTTTAACCAGACATTCGTTCGGCATTCTTTCCACATGTCCAAACCATCGGAGCATTCCCTTTCGCATCTTTACACCAATACTCTCTTTCATATCTACTCGCTCTCTTACGTCGTCGTTACGAATGCGGTCGGTTAGCCTAACTCCACAGATTTTCCGCAGAGATCGCATTTCGACCGCATTAATTTTACTTTATATATATATATATATATATATATATTGTATATAAGTAAGTAATAAAACATATTTGTTCACCAGTTTATTTATACTTAATCGCTCAAAAGATTAGATTGATTTGAATCAGGAAAAGAATTAAGATTTTTGACATAAATAAATTAATAATTTCCAATTAATACTCATTTAAATATTTAATTATACATGCAACATAATCCATCTTAGTTAAGTTTTTCTCGAAAGTCGGTGAATGTCTAGCAAAACTTAATAATCTACATAAAAGCCAACGCCAAAAATTTACATAAGCCAATTAGTTAATTAGCTAATAAATTATGGCTTTAATTACTTAATGCTTAATGAATAACAAGCCATTCATTATAATATTGGATGAAAAATCTGCCCTTGACATATAAATTTGTAAATTTTCTTATTAGAAAATTTGTTTGCAAGAAAAATCAATTACTTTATAGTTTGTAACTGAGACCGGCCTTGACTCTGTAATAACATCCAACCGTAAAACTACTGTGAACAACGTAATAGTTATTAGATTTGAACCACTTTGGCTACCAGACCGATTTGTTCGCCATTTTGAATAGTTTTCATTGTGGTTTTATTTCTTGTCTGTGTTACCAAGCCTAAATTCCTTTTTATAACTTCACGCCTTTATTATGGCATATCGGAAGGTGCAAGAAGAAGCGTAAATACCTTTACATTTTGCCATATATCGTTTAGGTTCACGGAAACGGTATTTTACTTCGGGGAACCGGGCATAGTTCTAAACCTCCGGTTTCCTGCTAAAATTTTCTAAAATTATATTCTCGAACATCGGGGAAATTTGAAGAAAGCCTCTAAAATTTTTTGCTTTGGCCGGCTCAGGATTAAATCCAGAACTAACTTAGTGCTGATACCATTCAGTGAATGAAGGGCTAAGATGTATTCCATAAAACTAGTTTTCGTAGCATGATAAATCAAATGCAATATAATGAAATCTTATTTGGACGACAACTGGCACATAGATATATCGTTACATAGATGGAGTTTTTTATCCCGTAATGATATAATCCCTTGAGATAATAGTTCAACTTTGGGAAACTTACTTATTACGCAGACGAAACTGCGGGCAAAAAATAGTAAGAATCTTATATTCTTATACTATATAAATTTTGACTCTGTAATGACATGGATTTATTTATATAAGTCTATGAAATTACAGAGTCAAAATGTATCACAACTACGACTATTCCTGTAGTTATTTTTCGAGACGTATCGTAAGTCAAGTGTGGCAACGTATTAAGAATACAATGTGCTACTTCTTAAGAACCTTTCCTTGGGAGTAATAAAACAGGGCTAAGGGATCACCAAGAGAATAGGCAGCCGCATGCTCCTGTGAAATTTATAGCAGTAACTCCGATCACCAACACGCCTGGCCAATGGTGACTTTGGCTTTTATAGAAAGTCTAGCCAATTTGATATCATCATCATCATCTCAGCTCGTAATATGTCCCACTGTTGGGGGTTCCCACTACTCTGTAATGGGAGGGAAATTGACCTACTATGCCACGCTGGTCAGACGTGTTGGTATAGGGTTTTATTTCGAGATTTCCTTCTCTTGCATAGATGTTATATGCCTTTTTTATCCCTTGGTCGTCTCCTACAATCATCCACAGATAAGATAGGGGGTGGTGATTTGTATTCTTACACCGTCACCTACGGAAGATATACTAATGAATACCACAATTTGATATACTAATCCTAATTTCTTCTATTTTGTGCTTTGTGTAAAAGCTTGCGTCTAGAAGTGAAACATAATCATCTAATTAATTTATTAGTATTATACAGTCTATTATTATTTTTTATGTACATAATTTTTCAAGGTAGAGCGGTCATTTACCACTGATTTCTTGGCATCATTCATTATAATGGTAAGATAATAATACCTTACCACAAACTGTATGACAAATCATACAAAAATGTTGTACATTTACAATACTTGGTAGTACTACTTAGGATTCAATGATTCAATGTGTATAAAAAGAAACAGATGGGTTATTCCTACACTTCTGTGTCGTGTATGAGTAGAACGTCGAAAGTATGAATGAGATACACAAACCCCTATAAAATTTTAGGATAGGGCTAACACTATCTGAAATTTGTATCATCATCATCATCATCTCAGCTTATACGTTTCCTTAAAAATAAAAGAGAATTTGACCTATGATACCACGCTAGAGTATAATTATTTTATTTCAAGTTTTTGTTCTCTTGTGTAGATATTATTTCATCATTCATCGTTCTCCTACTCTTATCTCAATTATTTGGGGCCGATACAATATATAATCCTCTTTCATAGCACATATTGTAAAAGTTATTGGCAATGGTTTTATGACCGGCCGCCTGCCAGACGTCAACCCTCCTTGGGAATATAATTGTTGACCAAACGGCATCAGATGAAGTTGACCCATGTCGTTATAAGGCTCTTAGTCGTCTTTTACAACATTCACGAGCAAAGTAAGGGTTGGTAGTATTCGTAGCCGCTACCACACAGCTTGTGAAGATATTATTTGTACCTTATATATTAATTTATCCAAAAAATATTACGCTACAATAGCGTATTAACTTAAAATTGATATATTTTATTTATTAGTAAAGTAAAAATGCCTTGAATATAACAATAAATATCAAAAGTGCAACAAAAGCAAAACCAGTTTTTTTAAGCATTTTTTGTTATTAATTAGTTTTAATAATACTTTTTTTTTGAAAATTTGGTATGATTGCTATATGATTACCGTTAAAAAATAAGTCATCATTCTCTACTCTTGTCCCAATTACTTGGGGTCGATACAATATGTACTCTTCTTTTATAGTACATATTGTAAAAGTTATTGGCAATAGTTTTATGACCGGCCGCCTGCCAGACGTCAACGCTCCATGGGAATGTAATTGTTGACCCAACGGTATTAGATAGAGTTGACCTAGGTCGTTATAAAGCTCTTAGTCATATTTTACGACATCCACGAGCAAAGTAAGGGTTGGTAGTATTCGTAGCCGCTAACACACAGCTGCTAAAATAAGTAAATTCATAAAATACTCGTATCGGCAAAACTTTTGGAATGTGTCGTGTCTGTAATCCAAATCTTTGAGGCGCGTGCAAATATTTTACGCTATGTTACTTTGTCAACGTCCACACAATAGATCGTAAATTCTTATGGCGACCAGGAATTTTCTTACAGTGAATTTAACTATTCAGTTTACCTCAACTATGCAAATATGTATATTTTTGCGGTGGTCATCAATCATACGTTACTTGTAACGACTATTTTGTGGGGAAGACTATGTCACTTGAGAATTGTAACAAAGTTGTTATATTTTTTCTGCCCTGATATCATAAAAATATTATAATACAAAATGTTGAGTTTATTCGAATAAGTGCATTATACAAATTTTAAAAATTCTTTTAAACCTTAACTACCTACATATGTATTATTCTTAACTATACGCTATATATGTGTTTGCGGCTATGATTACTGGCAACCCTTACATTTCTCGAGGATATCGTAAAAGACGTCGAAGCATTTTACATAGACCTAAAAATGCTATCTGATACCGTTTGGTCACCAATTGCATTCGCAATGTTGTCAGGCAAGGGTAGAAGGTACTCTCTCCGCACCGCATTCACTAAAAGCCGGCGTCCCCCAGGGATCGGTGCTCTCACCAATCTTGTTCACGCTGTACACCAGCGATATCCCACAGCTCAAGAATGTGCAAACTGCACTATTCGCCGACGACACTGCCATCTTCTATGCAGGTCGTTCTATAGAGACAGTGATCAGTAATCTCCAACGAGCGGCTACCGCCCTAGATAAATGGTCTAGGAAGTGGAGAATTACTATCAACCCCACAAAAAGCCAAGCGATCATGTTCCACCGGTGGACGGATCGCCTACATTCAATGGCTTCCTTCCCACCAATAACAATGTCCGACCAGTCCATCCCATGGACTAAACAGGTCGAATATCTCGGCGTCACTCTTGACAATCGTCTGTCCTTCGGTCCTCACATAAAGCGAGTTCGCGCGCGCGCAGCTTTAGTGTTGGGACGCCTTCACAGCTTGCTGCATGCCAAAGCCAAGCTATCACTTAGTAGTAAAGTTAGATTATACACCGCTTGCGTACGTCCCATCATGACGTACGCTAGCGTTGTGTTTACACAAGCGAAACCCTTCCGGTTACACCGTTTGCAAACATTACAGAATAGGTTCATGCGCCGTGCGACGGGAGCACCGTGGTATATGCGCAATGTGGATCTTCACATAGATCTCGGCCTGCCGACCATCCGGCAGTACATGAAGCAGTGCTCTCGCCGCTACTTCGATTCTGCCGTCACTCACCCTAATCCCATAGTGGTTAGGGCGTCTAGCTATACCCCATCAAAAATATCCGCGATCCGTCAACCGCGATTAATACTCGAAGAACCCGACGACATTATTACGCTCGCCCAAACGGAGGCATACACAGCCCGCGCGGCCCTGACAAAGAATTATCCACGATTCCGTCCTCGCCGTCGAGGTCGGAAGTCGTGTCGCGTTCAAATCCTAAACGTGGGAGAACCCACTTTGCCAGCGACCCCCCGAGCCGAGGTCCGTACCCCACAGGGGGTGCCCTCGGGAACGGTCGCTTAACTGTTACGGGTTGAGAGCCCTCAGCGCTCACCCACAGTCCGGGTAAAGTTGTTATAGCCATCTGAGGCTAACAACTAAGTCACACAAAACAAAAGAAAAGAAAAAAAAAAAAAAAAAAAACCATGCGAGAATTGAATGTCCTACAATAGTTCACGGTAGTGTAAGTGGCAGCACGATTGGAACGGATTTCCAATAGGTGCGTGTTCGAATCCCACTTGTGACAATTATTTTTCGTTCGTAATCGGGTTTTATAAATAATCAAGCATATTAAATGCTAAATTTCAGTAATTACATTTAAGGTTCCCATTTTTTTTTGGTTTGGCTTGGTCTTGCCATGAACTTTACCTTCAAGAAAAGTAAAAACTCAAGAAAAAAAACCAATACAAACAGTATATAGATCGTTCATACAATTTTTATTCTGAAATAATTATGCTTTTACAATAGTTTGCTACCGCTATTGAATTTAGCAATTATAAAATCCGTAGATAAATATCAGGGCTATTAAATCTAAATGCAGGATATGTAGAACTTGCACATCGCAAATAACACGCTAATGAGTACACCGCCCGCTGTCCGTCCGGTGAAACATTGCTCCACGTGGTCGGCAAAGGGTAATTAAATCGCAAACATTCCGTGTGCACAGCCATAGATTACGGTGAAAATCCGATAGTTTTATAGAAGCCAGCCATTCTTCAACGTCGATGGTGTGAACGCTGTGACTATTTTACATTTTTAAATTCCATAGCGAGTCGTAAAATAAGTAAATGCGTTTAGTATTAAATTTTGAAGTCAAAACGTTGAGCTTGAATCTAAGAGAAAGTATCAAGATATTATTACAAATTGTTTGTTATCCGTGTAGTGACGGAGTAAAAATACACTATCTGTTTGTGCGTAATCTAGGCTTGCTCGGTTCATAATATGTATACCAAAAAATCAGTACCCAATGTTATGTGTGAACAAGTTGAACAACGTATATTATAATATTAATAATACAAAAGCAGAGGGGAAACGGAGAAAAATATGCCTAAGACGCTATGTGGGCCAATCGCAGTGCAGTATCGCGTCAATTCAACGCATGCTGATTGTCTAGTGATGTTGCGATGCATCACGCTGATATTGTATAGAACACTATCTTCTTTCTTATCCGTTAGTGATTGTAAAAGATCAGTAAGAGACGATATCAAATAAAATCAGTGCAAGAGAAGAAAAAGCTCCATATAAAATTCTATATCAACCGGTCTGGCCAGCGTGATATTATTTGCTAATTTCTCTCTCACTGTAGAGGAGACTCGAGCCAAGTAATGGCACGTTTATGGACTAAGACGATTTTAAACCACGACAACTTTTGTTAAAAATGTTACTCATTGGTTTATAACAAAAATTTGTTAAGCGTAACATCGAAAATTACGAATTTGCTATCATTTTTAAACATTACCCGTCTTTAAGACTCCTATAGTAGGTAAAGTAAGGAATAGCGACACATTATATTTTTAACGTATTGTGTTCCAAACTTGTGACTATCGAAACATATAATTTATGGCCAAAAAAGTACATTGAGGTTTAAAAAATAACAATTTGTACATCACATGAAGAAATGCCCTGCATGAGAATATAACTCACAAATGTCGTTATAAGGAGGGCATTACGTGGACCATTACGTTATCTATGCATATATAATACATGAATAAATACACTAATTAAATTCATCACGAAATGTCACGATTCAATACCTAGATTTATTAATAAATTGATTCGAAAGCAAGGTCAAAACGATTAATTTGTAATTTGTAACTTAAAAGGGCAGTTGTCTAGGTAATTATTAATAGCAATTAGTGAGTGTCCTACTTAAAAATTACATACTCATCTCACCATAATTATGCACTTGGTATGTAAGAAATAGTTATTCAAAGCAGGTGGTTGCGCGTGCGTCGACGGCGCAACATTCAAAGCACAGTGCGACCTTCATAGGCGAAAGTGTTTTACTTAAACCGATTATAATGCCTGCTTAAGTAAAACTAACTTATAAACGTGCAGAGCATAAGAAACTTAAAATTGTGTAATATATTTATATGTTTGTGTAGGAAAGTGGCTAATTAACTAAGATTGCTTGTGGCATTATAAATGCTTTTAAAAATAAAATAGCATAGTGAGACAAATAACAATAACCTAATTTCGTAATATAGTTAATTTTAGCAGTATTAAAACAAATTTAGTTTTTGAAAATATTTCTACAAGTTCATTCATTCAATTATATTTTTTTATTGCTCAAAGAATGGCGTTTTAATATAAAGCACATTCTGATTATATTTATAATGTCTCTGGTAGTTTATTTTTTCATTATCACCAAGGCATAATAAGTTGCATTTCAATATTCATATTTTATTAGTAGCCGGCGACCCTCCCTCGTTTCGTTTCGGTTTCGGTCGCTCTGATCCCGAATTTTTAAATTTTTGATAACATTTAAAATATTTATTTTAATGATATGCTCCAAAAGACAGTTTTCAAAATAATGGTACATTTTAATCTCTAATGTATTGTTTAAAATGCCATTTTAATTTTAAATGATAAACATGATTACTGCGGATATACATATACTCTTGCAGTCTTTTTTATAAATATTTTCAAATAGTAGTAGGAGAACGCTGTGGACAGTTCGCTGTCTACAGGCACGGGCCGGTCCGTCCGGGGTAGTACCACACTCTCACAGAAGATCGCCGTCTGAATAACAGCAATCTACTATTGCGCTTCGTTCGGTTCGAGAGAGCCGGAAGCCCAACTGAGGTGGGTTTGGGGTTTATAATGGTATGTAGCGGCCTAGCTGTACCTTTGGTATTGCAAAGACCTATGGGTGGCAGTGACACTTACCAGCAGGTGTGCTGTTTGCTGGTTTGCCACCATTAGCATTAAAAAAAGAAGGTAGGTATAAGTTTTATAGTACAGTGTTTTTATTTAACTCATAAGGTTTAGTCAGCGTTAGTCAATGTCAGCTCACAAATATATGTTTTTTACGACATCACATTACAAATCTTATAAATTCTAAGATTTTCTCTAATATAATATGCACACATAATATAACCCTACAAATCTTTCTCTTGAATCTCTGTTTATTGATAAAGACCGTATTAAAATCCATTGCGTAGTTTAAGTGATCTAAGCGTAGACAGGAACAGAGTTTTATACTATGTACAGATTTGAACGGTTACGGTTCAACATTTAAAATAATTTGCAAATTATTTTAAAGTGATATCCATACATAATACCTCAATGATAAATCTGTCATTACATGACAACTCTTACTGACAGCAAAAAATTAGCATGCACACACGAAGTATAGATACTACGAGTGTATCTATACTTCGTGCATGCACACAAAGAACCCATAATCAATGTCAATTGAATGTTGTTATGTCAATTTTACATATTTACTACGCATATATAATCATCACCATAGATAATATACTATAAATCATCACTTTTGACGGGAATTTGAAAACGTCATGTGGTGCTCTTGTATTATATTCGATATCTTAGTATTTTAACGTGTTTTATATTAGATAATTTTGATGGCATTTTATGTAATATGAAGCGGCGGAACTACCGGGATGTAGTGAATATCATATAAAAGCGCTTTACAACGTTTTCGTTTTCCATCAAAATTCCTACAAGATACCATTAACAGTGTGGCCATTGCACTGTTAATGACGACAATTTGACTTAGACGATGACTAACTTGAAAGACTAAAAACGTGAAAATATTTATAACTTGACACTGGCACCAATAGCTCGTATAAGTAGCTGATTGCCAATATATAAGAAGAAGAAGAAGAAATATAATCATATTTCGGCCGTTTTACAAAATCACTTTACAAATTATAGCCTCTGTGCTGTTTTTTTTACATATATGTAAGATTATAACACATTATGTATTATGATTATAACCATTATTATGAGTATAACCATTATCGAATGCCGAACGAACGTCTGGTTAAGAAGATATACAATGCGAAAGTGTAAGGATGTAGGTACCGGGGGAGACCGAGACTAACCTACCTAGACCAGATTGGTCACGTACTGACGGAAGGTGGAGTCAAGAGTCTCTGAAACCGGCGAGTGTGTATGAAGAGAATTATGAATGTTGAGGAAGCGAGTGAAGTATGCAAGAATAGAGTTCTCTGGCACTCTGTTCTCTCTGCCTACCCTGCAAGGGATATGGCGTGATGATATGTATGTATGTATAACCATTATCATTGTAGAGTTTCATCAGAATCTATTCGGTAAACAAACTGCCATATATCTTTACAGACTTTTTCATTCATAATATTAATAAGATTTGAGGTGAGGTGGCGGTTATGAGTACTATCAACCTTTATATATCTCGTGAATGTCGTGAAAGACGTCGAGGTGTACGTCGTCGACCTTTGCTATGCATTTTATAGCATATTGTCAAGAATCACATTCCCAAGGAAGGTTGGCATCAGGCAGTTGGACGGTTATAAAACTATTGCCGAAACTTTTGCAATATAATATATGATGATAGAAAAGTACATATTGCGTTGACCTCAAATAATTTAGGTAAGAGACAGAATGATGAATATTAGTACGATATAATTTTAATTTTTGGAGTTTACTCCTTAAGAATTTGAGTAGTAAATTCTAGTGATCGAATGACCTCGTTACGTTTTTGGTGCGCAACCTATTCTGCGCACCTTTCACTTTCTGACGTGAGATAATACTTCACTGAACAGTTTTAATAAATGTAAATAAAAATATATATATTATTTTTAATCAAATGAGCTTTTTTGAGCTTGTTTTGATAATCGTACTTAAGGAGTAAACTCCAGTCGTGCGTCGGAGCTGACACACACAGTTTTTTTATGTTTTAATAATTAAAGGTTATTAAAGATAAACTTATAACTAACTACTCCTTAGCCTTGCACCGTCATTTAAATCTAGTTAATCTTTCAAACCTGTTATATAACCAATTTATTAGTTTTCACGGTTAGTTGGCGTGTGTTAAATCCTTGTTTGCTGTTTATTATCGCGGTTTAAACAGTGCATAATATAGATATGCTCTGATATCATAAAAATAACAATGTTTTTTTTAATATGTAAAATATTTATGCTTGTGAAAAGTGGAAAGCCTTCACCCGATTACTAGCAATAAGCTGCAACATACCTAATTATACCTTCACATGTTGCTAAAAAGTTAATGTTTAAAAATAATGGCTTTGGAGTTACAGTGATGGTACTTCATACTTTTTTATTACAATTATTATATTAAGAAATTACCAAATAAGTAACAGCGATATAAAATACCTGTTTTATTTATATTGTTGCGTATAATATAGTACATTACTGCAGCGGCCAGCAAAAGAGGTATTGATGGACGAATGTGTAAATGTGGGCCGAGGCGTAGCTGAGGCACACATACGTAAGTCCATCAATTTCTAGTTGTGGCCAAGGCTTGTATAGTGCTTTTTTCAAATAATGCGCGGAAATTAAAACTAAGTAGTATTAAGTAGAACTGTATACATGACGGACAACGAACAACATTTTTCACATGCTACAGGGTTCATTTTTTTTTCATTATTAAACAGCTTTCTTCTTCTTCTTCTTATTTTTATGTATTGGCAATCAGCTCCTTAAATGAGCCATTGTTGCAAGTATTGATTTAAGAGTTAAAATTATCTTCAAGTTTTTAGTCTTCAGATTAGTCATGTCCGTCAGTAAGTCAAATTGTCGCCATCAACAGTGCTATGGCCATACTGTTAATGGTATCTTGTGAGAATTTTGATGAAAAACGAAAACGTTGTAAAGCACTTTTATATGATATTCACTACATCTCAGCAGTTCCGTCACATCACATTACATAAAATGTCATCAAAATTATCTAATATAACACGTTGAAACACTAAGATATCGAATATAATACAAGAGCACCACATGACGTTTTAGTTTCCCGCCAAAAACTCTCAACAGCTTTCTTTTTCAAGCTAGTTCAAAATTTAAATAAAACTCTGATAAGTTGCCTATAAATATGGTTACTACAATTTGAAGTAACAAATCGTTCCATTTTTAAAATACACTATAGATATGAATTATATTTATTTGGCCGCTAAAACACGCCAGATATGGACTTTTATACATTTTTTGCCGGCCGCTGCTCGCTTGTATTTGGTCAGTACAGCAATATCGATTTATCTCGAAGAAGGTTGTCGAAATAATGCTCTAATTTCCAAGCATGTTTGAGAAAATATATTATTAACTATTGGTTACATATTCTGAATAACTTGTACTGAAGTGTACTTAACTATGGTTTTTACCTCGTTATTCATCATCATCTCAGCTCATATATGTCCCATTGCTGGGCTCGAGCCTCCTCTATAACGGGAGGGAAATCGACCTAATATACCACGTTGGTCAGACGTGTTGGTATAGGATTTAGTTTCGAGTTTTGATTCTCTTGCATAGATGTTATACGCGTTTTATATCCTTTAGTCTTTAGCTGAGACGAATATTCGTTCCTGTTGAAGTTACGATGGAATAATCAAGGGCCAAATATCGTTGATAGTATTTAATTAAATTTAATTAAACCGCGCGGTGATGGAATACGAATATAATTCACCAACCCATATCTTACCTGTGGGTGATCGCAAGAGACCACTAAGGTATACAAAACGCATAAAACATCTATACCACGAACTATCTATACACGTCTGACTAGAATGGTATAGTAGGTCAATTGCACTCTCATTACGGAGGAGGCTCGAGCCCAACAGTGGGACATATATGAGCTGAGATGATGATTTAATTAAAATCCATTTAATTATATTTGCTTTTTTTAGCTAACATCATCCGTCCATCTATTAGCCAATTTATAATACACAATTGTACTTTCTCTAAAATGTAATAACAAAAAAACAACTTAATTGTTTTTTTTTTATTATTATTTAACTAGCTTCTGCCCGCGGCTTCGCCCGCGTAAATGGTTACTTTCCTAAAGTTTTTGATCCTCTATTTTTATTTTTGACCGTCGGTAATACAGTGCAACGGTATTACAATACTCAGGGTTGGAACTTCATTACTGGACTGCTATATGGCGTTGAAGAAGCTAGATTTTGAGATTTTTTGACAAACAACTTTTTTATGTTTCATATAAAAATTATTATTTTTAGAATAAAAAGTATCCTATGTTACTTTTAATACTTCCAAGAATATGTGTACAATGTTTCATGATGATCGGTTGAGTAGTTTTAGAGTGAAAGCGTAACAAACAAACTTACATTCACATTTATATATTAGTAGGAATTAATTAGGTCCCTACATACTCTTCGTTAATTTTTTTAATTTATATTTTTGTCGCTTTCTATTATATTTTATATTTGAATTACTAGTTTTGTTTTAATATGTATTTATGGCACGAGTCGTACATGTGCTGTGTGGTAGCGGATAAGAATACTACCAACCTTTAGTTTGCTCGTGGATGTCGTAAAAGACGACTAAGAGCCTTAATAACGACCTGGATCAACTCCACCTGATGTTCTTTGGTCAACAATTATACTCCCAAGGAGGATTGACGTCTGGTAAGCGGCCGGTCATAAAATTATTGCCAATAATTTTTTACAATATGTACTACGAAAGAAGAGTACATATTGTATCGACCCCAAGTAATTGGGATAAGAGTAGGAGAATGATGATGAGTCATACATAAGTACGTGACGTTACATACTAATGTTAACAAAAAATAAACATGGCAAAAGTTCTTTTCTCTTATAACAAACGTATAAAACAATATGTTTCTTATACAAAAAAAGAAAAGAAAAAAAGTGTGTGTGTCAGCTCCGACGCACGACTGGAGTTTACTCCTTAAGTACGATTATCAAAACAGGCGCAGCAAAAAGTTCATTTGTCTAAAAATAATATATATATTTTTATTTACATTTATTAAAACTGTTCAGTGAAGTATTATCTCACATCATAAAGTGAAAGGTGCGCAGAATAGGTTGCGCACCAAAAACGTAACGAGGTCATTCGATCACTAAATTTTACTCCTCAAATTTTTCTCATACCGGGCGCCTTATATAAAAATCGATTCTTAAGGAGTAAACTCCAATAATTTATCTTAAATAATTATACACATTATTTTTAATAGTGGTAGGACCACGCTGTGGATAGTTCTCTGTGTACAGCCGCGAGCCGGTCTGTCCGGGGTAGTACCACACTCTCGCAGAAGATGGACGTTTGAGTAATAGCAATGTGCGCTTCGTTCGGTGAGTGAGAGAGCCGGAAGCCCAACTGGGGTGGGTTACGGGTTTGTATTGGTAAGCAGCGGCCTAGTTATACCCTTAGTATTGCAAAGGTCCATGGGCGGCATTGACAGTTACTATCAGGTGTGCTGTCTGATCATCTGCCACCATCAGCATTAATAATAATAAAAAAGATATATATTATCAGTTTATGTAACGTATGCATAATAATATTTATGCATACGGTTACCTCTTATAGATACAGTTATATTCTATGACTAGTTATAATTTTTATAAAGCTGTCAAACGAGAATAGACCAGCTATAACATATTTTACGTATTTATACGCAAACTATGACGTAGGGTATTTTAATCCTTTAAACTATTATAATTTATTATATTGTAAGATTATTTTTGAATATTTTTTTTTCAAAATTGGGCTATTGAGAAATGGTTAACCTTTTTTTAATATTAAAAATATTAATAGTTATAGAATTACATATCAGTAGGTAAGACGGATGTTTTGAGATCGATTCTCATCTAAGAATATTGTTACAACAAATAATTGTTCTGAATTAAAAATGGGCACGATTTACATGGCTGTAATTCGTGCAGATTTTTAAGATATTTTAAATAGAAGATACAAGGAATCAACCGATAGAAGGATTTCTTTTTAAGTTTGGGATGTTGTATAAAAAAAAACTAACGCATATATATATAAAAACCACCATACAAGTAGAAAATAGAAAAACGCATAAATTTTAAGCTAGAGCATATAACACGTAAGTGACTTAAGTACATACATACATAGCTTCACGCCTGTTTCCCAGAGGGGTAGGCAGAGACTACGGATTGCCACAAACCACGATCCTGGCATACTTCCATCGCTTCATTCACACTCATAATAGTCTTCATGCATGCTCTACGATTACGCATACTCTTAATAAGACCTCTCGTCAACACATCTCCAACTTGGTGCAGAAAAGTATGACGTGGTCTTCCCCTTGTATTCGTCCCATTCACGCTTGCTTTATATATTTGCTTCGTCAACCTCTCGTCACTCATTCTTTCTAAATGTCCAAACCACCAGTGACTTAAGTAATGACATTAAATTATGATAAATGTATAAGCGCAGTCCTCCCGTTTCCATGAACACTGTATAATGTTCGAAACATCGGGGAATTAAAAAAGAAAGCAAATACAAACGCGACAGAATCCGTATACCTAAATAGTTTTATTTCAAATGTGTAATACCCGCGTAAACATTAGAAGTCATTATGTATAACTCCATTTATAATGTCACATAAAAATCATGTTCATATTTTTTTAATCTAACAATCAATTAATGAACATATGTAAATATTTCAATGATAAAATATAGTTGAATTGATTATGTTGTAGTTTTCATAATAATATTGATAATATTGTTTAACAACGATAGTTTAATGGAGAGAAATTGAATTTCAAATAGCTATATTTATGTATATAGCTTCTTTTAAGTATGAAAAAAAAAAATTGCGGGCATTTACCTGTCGTGGTGATATCATAGTAACAGAACGAGAATGCAAGTGCAGATTACAGCAATGCATGAGAAGAAAATCTGTATATAATGATAACCCATCTAGCCAGCGCGGTGAAATAGTGACATGAATAATATACTGTCATCATTATCATTATAATGCTGACCTTGTAACCAATGCTGAACTTGAGACAAATGCTGACCCTGAGACTTCTCCACGATATGATATATGTGGGTAATTGGCTTACTATACCATGTGTCACGCTACTTGGTATAGGGTTTTATTTTGAGTTTTCTTTCTTGCACAAATGTTGTACATACATACATACATATCATCACGCCATATCCGTAGGCAGAGAGAACAGAGTGCCAGAGAACTCTATCTCTACATACTTCACTCGCTTCCTTAACATTCATAATTCTCTTCATACACGCTCGCCGGTTTCGGAGACTCTTGACTCCACCTTCCTTCAGTACATGACCGATCTGGTCTAGGTAGGTTAGTCTCGGTCTCCCTCGGTACCTACATCCTTCCACTTTCGCATTGTATATCTTCTTAACCAGACGTTCGTTCGGCATTCTTTCCACATGTCCGAACCATCGGAGCATTCCCTTTCGCATCTTTACACCAATACTCTCTTTCATACCTACTCGCTCTCTTACGTCGTCGTTACGAATGTTGGTACGCACAAATGTTGTAAACATATTATATCCCATAATCGTTTTTACGATGCTCATGGATAAGATAGGGGGTAATTAATTATATTTTTACCCCGTCACCATATATATATGACAATTATATCTACTTTATTTGAGGAGTAGATTAAAACTCATATCTGAGAGCTCTGTGTTGATCTGAGAATCATTTCTATTTTTATAACAAAGATGAGGCAGTGTTTATTTTATTGCTTATAGTGGCAAACGAGCAAGCAGCACACCTGATGATAAGTGTTACTACCGCCCATGGACCTTTGCAATACCAAGGACATAATTAGGCCGCTGCCTACCAATATAAACCCAAACTCATCCAGTTGGGCTTCCGACTCTCTCGCTCACCGAACGAAGCGCAACAACACAGCCGTAGCTCAGACGTCGATCTTCTTCGAGAGTGTGGTACAACTCCGGACGGACCGGCCCGCGACTGTAGACAGAGAACTGTCAACACCGTGGTCCTACCACTACTAAACGTGGTACTACACTAGTTTGTTCTAATATTAAATATTATTATATTTTCAGTTTTATTTTTATAATTAAATGCATGAAAAAGTTCCAGTTAAGAAGATATCTGTAAATCTAGTCCAGTTAAATAAATGAATACCTTTTTTTTTCTTTTTGCGAGGTGGACCATGGATGTGGTCGCGCCCCGACAAATCGGTTCGGGCCGACAAGAAGAGGCAGCGCGCAACCCCATGGGACCACCCAGCAAGCACCTCTCTTCGCCGTGCGAGCGGGCCACCGAAATAAATGAAAACCTTAGGTAGAGTAGAAGACCTCCGCGGCGACGACATTTTGCTT
Source organism: Lymantria monacha (assembly GCA_905163515.2). Lineage (NCBI taxonomy): Eukaryota > Metazoa > Arthropoda > Insecta > Lepidoptera > Erebidae > Lymantria > Lymantria monacha. The sequence continues at coordinate 26,550,475 of LR991082.1, forward strand.
GATAATTTATTCATTAAACAATTAAATTGAGTCGCGTTTAGTTATTTTTTATAAAACATAATACTTATCAAAAAACTCCTAAGAATTTTTTAAGTACCTGTCCGTCACACCGGACTAATTCGAAATAAGGGTTAAGAAGATATTTGTAAAATTAATTGAAGAAATACACATCTAGCGTACTCTGATGCAACAAATTAATTATATGACAATAAAAGGAGATATTAGAACTCAGATAGCTAAACAATATTATGCTTTACTTGGTTCATCGACCTGTTGCTGTAGATAATACCATTATGCGAAGAAGAGCGTTCATAATATGTACATAAATATGCTAATTTTCTCACTCGTTGCTCACGACCTCACATTTATTTTTTCTTTTTTCCTTTATCAAGGAAACTAATAATGCACATCATCAGCACGAGAGCACGAGTGATCAAAATGTTTAGCATTCTAGTGTGTCATCGTAAAACACCACGATGTTATTCTAGCCTGCTTATTAGCCGCCGCTCCCCAGGCGGGAGGCGGCAAAGGGGGAAAGAGGTCGCGCAGGGGCCTCAAGTCGCCGAAGACAGCTGCGGTCATTATTACCGTGTTGCCTGAGGCGGCTGAGAGGGGCCTCAACTATGAGGCCGTCCTAAGACGCGCCCGGCGGGAGCTGGACGTCTCCGACATCGGAGGCGTTGAGGCGAGGACCCGCAAGGCTCGGACAGGGGCTCGTATTCTCGAGTTCCCTGGGGCCGAGGGCGTCAAGGTGGCCGATAGTGTGGCCTTGAAGCTGAGGGGGCTGTTCGGGCCGGAGGATGGAGTCCGAATCGCCAGGCCCGTCAAGTGCGCAGAGATGCGCCTCACGGGTTTGGACGATTCCGTGACGGTGGAGGACGTTCAGGAGGCCATTGTGGCGTGTACTGGATGTGTCTCGGACACTGTCCGGATTGGCACCATCCGCCCTGGTCCGGGCGGTGTCGGTGCTGTCTGGGTGCAATGTCCGGTGGAGTCGGTGAAGAAATTGGCCGACTCAGGCAGGCTCCTCGTGGGCTGGAGTTCGGCGCGGGTAACCGTGCTGGAAACCCGGCCCGCGAGGTGTTATAAGTGCATGGCGGTCGGGCATACCCGACCGACGTGTCGCAACTGCTTCGACTGCAGCGGGTTATGCTTCCGCTGCGGTCAGGCTGGACACCAGGCGGCATCGTGCTCTGCGGTGCCCCACTGCCCCGCGTGTGCGGCAGGCAATAGGCCTGCCAAGCACCGCATGGGCTCTGGGGACTGCAGACCCCCGGCATCGGCCCCAAAGGGGCGGGGCGGCCCATCGACCGGGCCTGCGCCCGCTCCGAGCGCGACCCGATCGCCCGTTAGCACGGAGGAGGAGACGATGGATACGGCCTGTTAATGGACCACGAATCCATCCGTCTCCTCCAAGCCAATCTCAACCACTGCGCCGGTGCGCAGGATGTTTTCCTGCAAGCCATGGCGGAGTGGTTGATAGGAGTAGCCGTAGCCGCGGAGCCGTACGTGGTGCCCGACCGACCTAACTGGCTGGGTAGCACCGACGGCACTGTGGCAATCGTCGCCTCCACGTTGTGGCCTTCGCCGTCTCTGACCCTTAGGGACAGGGGCGTCGGATACGTCGCGGCGGAATGGGGAGAGATTACGCTTTTCGGAGTCTATCTCTCCCCTAACAGGAGCGTGACTGATTTCGGGGCCTCCCTCACCATCTTGGAGGCCTCGTTACGGCGACTGGCACCGCGCCAAGTCTTCGTTCTGGGGGACTTCAACGCCAAGTCCATGGCGTGGGGGTCCCCCGCGACGGACGACCGAAGACGGGCGGTCGAATTGTGGGCGGCGGCATTGGGCCTCTCTTTGTTGAACAGGGGCTCGGTGCAAACGTGCGTGCGTCAGCGGGGCGGGTCGATAGTGGACTTGTCGTTCGCTAGCCCCATTGTCGCCGCACGCGTGAGGAGCTGGCGCGTCGCTGAGGAGGTTGAGACCCTATCGGACCACCGATATATCCGGATTGAGGTCTCCCAGACCCTCCCGACGCCCAGCAGGGGTCACGGGGCGGACGGACGTTCCGCGTTCCCGCGATGGGCTGTGGGTCGTTTGGACCGGGACCTGCTGGCGGAGGCAGCCATCGTTCACTCGTGGCTGTCCTCTGCCCACCAGTTGGACGGGGTGGACGCCGAGGCTGGCCGCATCCGCAATGCTTTGACGCAGATTTGCGATGCGGCCATGCCCCGTGTGCGGTGTCTGCCCCCGAAGAGGGCTGTCCACTGGTGGTCCCGGGAGCTGGCGGATCTTCGGGTCGCGTGTATACGCGCCCGAAGGGCCTACACCCGCAGCCGGCGGCACCATCGCGACGAGGAGCGGGAGAGCCGGCTTTACGAGGGCTACCGCAATGCGCGGTCGGCCTTCAGGCTGGCCGTCCGTACCGCCAAGGACGTCAGTCGGCAGGAGATGTTGGATGGTCTCGATCGTGACCCCTGGGGTCGCCCCTATCGCGAAGCGCTGAGTAAGCTCCGCGCGCGGGGCCCTCCCCTCACCGAGACTCTCCAGCCCGGCCTCCTCACCAGGGTCGTCGAGGATCTGTTCCCGCGACGGGCGGAACACACGCCCCCGGTCATGGCTCCGCCAGACACCAACCGGGAGGCCGATGATGACAGTGTTCCGCCCATCACGGAACCCGAGATGGGGGCGGCGGTGGCGCGCATGCGCGGAAAATCCACCGCCCCTGGGCCCGACGGTGTTCCCAAGCGCGTGCTGGCCCTGGTCCTCGACCACCTGGGTCTACGCCTCAGGGGGCTGTTTGACGCGTGCTTAGCGTCGGGGCGGTTCCCTGGGTGTTGGAAGGAGGGGAGGCTGGTGCTCCTGCCGAAGCCGGGACGGTCTCCAGAGTCGGCCTCGGCCTACAGGCCCATCGTGCTGCTCGACGATGCGGGCAAGCTATTGGAGAGGGTGCTGGCTGCCCGCATCGAGCGGCACCTCGTCGACACGGGGCCCGATCTGTCGGATGCCCAGTTTGGGTTTAGGGGGGGTCGTTCGACGATCGCGGCTCTGTTGCGCCTGAGGGCCGTGGCGATTGAGGCCGTCACCGGCGGGGGAGTGCTGTTGGTGGTGTCCCTGGACATCGCCAACGCATTCAATAGTCTGCCATTTAGCTGCGTCAGGGAGGCGCTCCGATATCACGGAGTGCCAGTTTACCTGAGGCGGCTAGTGGCGGACTATTTGGAGGGGCGCAGCGTCCTCTACACCAACCGAGTAGGGGACGTTGTGCGAACGCCCATGACGTGCGGTGTTCCGCAGGGGTCGGTCCTCGGACCCACCCTGTGGAACATCGGCTACGACTGGGCGTTGAGGGGGAGCCTCCCGCCCGGGCTGGGCGTGATATGTTACGCCAACGACACGCTCGTCACAGGCCGTGGTGGGACGCTGGAGGAGGCGGCAAGCCTGGCGACTCTCGGCACCGAGGAGATCGTCAGGCGGATCGGGGCGCTGGGGTTGAGGGTGGCCCTGGACAAGACGGAGGCTCTCTTGTTCCATGGGCCCCGCATGAGTCCTCCCATCGGCGTCTCGATCACCGTCAATTCGGTTGATATCAGCATCCGGGCCCATATGAGGTATTTGGGCCTGGTGCTCGACGGGCGATGGTGGTTCCGGGAGCATTTCCGCAGACTCGCTCCACGGCTCGTCGGCGCGGCGTCCGCCCTATCATGGCTTATGCCGAATGTGGGCGGACCGAGCGCTACCTGCCGACAGCTGTACGCAGGGGTCATCAGGTCGATGGCCCTGTACGGCGCACCGGTGTGGGCGGGATCCCTGACCGTCCGACTCAGGGCTCTTCTGTGGCGACCACAGAGGGCCATGGCGGTCAGGGCCATACGCGGGTACCGCACGGTGTCGACGGAGGCAGCGTGTCTATTAGCCGGGACCCCTCCATGGGACCTGGAAGCGGAAATGCTCGCCGGTTTGTATCGGCGGATGTTGGGGATGCGAGCGGAGGGCGGTGTGGTCTCGTTGAGGGAGCACACCGCCTGGCGCGTCGACGCCCGCCGCGACATCATTGTCCGTTGGGCAGTCCGGCTGGAGAGGCCTCGGTTCGGTGTGCGGACCGTGGAGGCCTTCCGGCCGGTGCTGATGCAGTGGCTAAATCGGCGGCACGGGGTGCTCTCCTTCCGACTGGTGCAGGTTTTGACGGGGCATGGATGCTTCGCCAAATACCTGCACACGGTCGTAAGGAGGGAGAGTACACCGTCCTGCCACCACTGCGATTGCGACGAGGACACGGCGCAGCATACGCTCGAGGTTTGTGCCGCTTGGGCAGGGCAGCGTCGTGAACTCGTCACAATCATCGGTGCTGACCTGACGCTGCCGACCATCGCCAGGGCGATGCTCGACAGCGTCAGGAACTGGGACGCGGTCGCCTCCTTCTGCGAGGCAGTAGTCTCGCGGAAGGAGGCGGCGGAGCGCGTGCGCGAGGAGCGTCTCCTCGACGAAGCGAGCCGCCGCCGGCGATTGGGGCGGCGCAGGCGCGATTACCTGCGCCTGATGCCGCCCTAGCCGAGGCCGCGGGTGACTGGATCGGGGTTTTAATCCGTCACCCGCCGAGAGGCCGACCGCGTGAGGAAAGACCGACATCCTACCCGAGGGGGGGACGTCGGTCGAGGAGAAGGTACTCCTCAGGGGTATTCCGTCGGGCCAACCACTGACGTCAAGTCACTCTGCTCTGGTGGTTGGCCCAACGACGAAGGCGACGTCACGGGTGGGTTACGGGTGTGCATGCTTACGCCCCTCTGTCACCCCGGACGGAGTGGTGCGAGGAGTGTGCCGAACGTAACCCATCCCCCAAAAAAAAAAAAAAAAAGGCTGCTTATTAGTCAAAATTGATTTTATATTAATATTTTTCTACCATAAATCTTAGCCGTCTTTGTTTTTGCTGGACCACTCTACAATAGAAGGGAAATTAACTCAGTATACCATGCCTAAGGGTTGGTATAGGGTTATAATTGTGTTTTTCTTCGTGTGCATAGATGTCATCATCATTCTCCTACTCTTATCCCAATTAATTGGGGTCAATACATTATGTACTCTTCTTTCATAGTACATATTGTAGAAGTTTAGGGGGGCATAGTCCGGAGCGTGCTCGTTCGCGTCCCCTGCCAGTCTAATTAGACTGCTAATCCGGCTCGATATGCGTACCGCAATGCGGGTTAGGGCGTCCCCCGGAGGCGACGCGTACCGACCCGCCCCCGTCGGTACGAACATCGGCAGTTGCGGCGATGGGGGCCGCCACCCATCACGCCTTGCCCAGTTAGGCGAGTCGAGGAGAACGGAGTGCCGGGTGGGCACGTGGAATGTAAGAGGTTGTGTGGAAGGTAAGTTGCACGAGCTGATATCCGTCATGGCGGACAAACAGCTAGACGTGCTCTGTGTAACAGAGACCAAGCGAAGGGGCAGCGACGCCTGCGATCTTCCTGGTGGCGGGATGGCTCTGTGGTCTGGTGTACCACAGAGCGATCGAGCCAGCATGGGGGTAGGAGTGTTGTTGTCCTCTCGCTTGGCCTCAGGTGTGAAGGATTATGGAATGTATGATCCCAGACTTCTCTGGGTCCGTATAAAACTAGGTGTCACCAAGGTATTCATGGTTGTAGCATATGCTCCCGTAGGATCCTCGGTGGCATCAGACCTAGAGAAGTTTTGGGACAATGTTAGGGAAGTTCTGGATATGGCAGAAACCAGTGAACGCGTGATTGTATGCGGAGATTTGAACGGATGGGTGGGGACCAAGCGTCCCGACTATGAGGACGTACTTGGTCCATTTGGTGATAAGAGAGTGAACGACGCAGGTAGGCTCATAGCGGATGTATGCATGGAGAGAAACCTTATTGTGTCAAACACATTTTTCCAACATAAGGACATCCATATGTATACATGGAGAAGGAATGAACAGAAAAGCATAATAGATTTAATTTTGGTACACAGTCGCCTCCGAAGCAAAATTTTGGACGCAAGAGCCTACAGGGGCCCCACAGTCGACACGGACCACTATCTCGTTATTGCGAGATTTAGTGATCTGTTCAGAAAGTGGAGGCACTGGCGAGAGCGTGTCCACTTCGGAGGGCTTGAAAGAATAAAGGTTGAAAGGTTGCAAGAAGAGTGTGTAAGAGAAAAGTATGCAGAGGGTGTCCGAGAACGGCTGACGATGGTAAGCCAGCCGCAATCGGACATTGAAGAATGCTGGAGAGTATTGAAAGAGAGTATGGTAGATACAGCGAAAGAAGTATGTGGAAGTTCAAAGAAGCATAGAAAAACAAATGGTGATGCATGGTGGGATGCGGAAGTGGCAGCTTCCGTAGAGCAAAAGAAGAAAGCGTGGCTGGACTATGTCTCTTCTTTGAATCTGAATGACAGTATGACTGAACAGAAGAAAGAAATATATCGGCAATGTAAGAATGACACCAAGGCCTTAGTGAAAGAGAAACGGGATAGAGCAAGTATGAGTGCAGAAGATAGGCTGACTAAAAACTTCGAAGGTAACACCAAACTCTTTTGGAGGGAGGTGAAGAAGTCTCGGGGTGGTTGGTCAGCCTTCAGAATGAATAAAATAAGGTCTAAAGGTGGAGACATTCTTACACAAACACAAGACGTGTTAAGCCGATGGAGTGAATATTTTGGCGATATGTATGCGGATGCTACGGTTGGCGCCGGTGTTGGATGTGGTTTGGTAGATCAACATTCGACAACGGCGTCCTCCGATGGCATCAGTATGGATGAAGTTGAATGGGCGATAAGAAGTTTGAAAAATGGTAAGGCAGCGGGCATTGATATGGTGTCTGCCGAGATGATCAAGCTTGGTGGCTCTTGTGTCTGGGAGGCGTTCCTGTTGCTCCTCAATCTATGTTGGAGCTCAGGAATGGTTCCCAGGGACTGGAATAGCGCAGTCATCGTGCCTTTGTTTAAAAACAAGGGTTCACGTTATGACTGCGCAAATTACAGAGCCATAAGCTTGACCAGTTTGGCAGCAAAAGTGTATGGAAAAATTATTGAAAGGAGAATGAGGATGGTGTCCGATGGTTTACTGTGTGAGACACAAGGAGGTTTCAGGAGTGTAAGGGGATGCATGGATCAAGTGTTCTCTCTGCGCAACATTGTGGAGAAGCATCTGGCTCTAGGTCAGAGGGTTTTCTGCAGTTTTGTTGATCTGGAGAGAGCTTTTGACACGGTTGTACGAAAGGAACTTTGGGACATTTTACCGGAGTATGGTATTAGCGGTAAACTGCTACAGGCTGTGCAGTCCAGTTATATGGGCTGTAGAGCCTGTGTGTGGCTGGATGATGGAATGTTGCCTTGGTTTGACGTCAATATCGGCGTTAAGCAGGGGTGCGTTCTGTCAGCCAGGCTGTTTATCATATATCTGGATAAATGTCTCCAAAGGTTGAACGATATGAATGTGGGAGTCCAGATGGGCGACTCAGTGGTCACTGCTCTGCTTTATGCAGATGATGCAGTCCTGCTGGCACAGTCAGCGACTGACCTGCAGACCCTAGTCGACACAATGACAGAAGACTGTAAGAAAAGGGTTCTACGCGTGAATGTGAGCAAAACCAAAATAATGGTCTTTGAAAGAGATAAAACCAGAACAGATGTAACAATAGGTAATGATGTACTAGAGCAAGTGGATGAATTTGTATATCTTGGATGTGGATTTAGCCGAGATGGAAGGTACACCACTGATATAGAACGAAGAGTGAATGCGGGAAATAGAGTGAACGGAGCGTTGGGGCAACTTCTCGGCAGCCACCACCTCAGCCAGAAGGCACGTGTAGCAATACATAACGCAGTGCTTGTCCCAACATTACTGTATGGAAGCGAGAGTTGGGTATGCAGAAAAGAGTATGATAGTAAAATTAATGCGGTCGAAATGCGATCTCTGCGGAAAATCTGTGGAGTTAGGCTGACCGACCGCATTCGTAACGACGACGTAAGAGAGCGAGTAGGTATGAAAGAGAGTATTGGTGTAAAGATGCGAAAGGGAATGCTCCGATGGTTCGGACATGTGGAAAGAATGCCGAACGAACGCCTGGTTAAGAAGATATACAATGCGAAAGTGGAAGGATGTAGGTACCGAGGGAGACCGAGACTAACCTACCTAGACCAGATCGGTCATGTACTGAAGGAAGGTGGAGTCAAGAGTCTCCGAAACCGGCGAGCGTGTATGAAGAGAATTATGAATGTTGAGGAAGCGAGTGAAGTATGCAGAGATAGAGTTCTCTGGCACTCTGTTCTCTCTGCCTACCCTGCAAGGGATATGGCGTGATGATATGTATGTGTATGTGTATTGTAGAAGTTATTGGCAATAATTTTATAACCAGCCGCCTGCAAGACGTCAACCCTTCTTGGGAATGTAATTGTTGACCAAACGGCATTAGATAGAGTTGGCCCAGGTCGTTATAAGGCTCTTAGTCGTCTTTTACGACATCCACGAGCAAAGTAAGGGTTTGTAGTATTCGTAGCCAGTACCACACAGCGTTTTTCATAGATGTCATATGCATATTATATCCCATAGTTCTATTTTACTACACCCACGGGCAGGATAGGTGGTGAATGGTATTCTTATTCCGTCATCATCATCATTATCGTCTCAGCTAATATATGTCCCACTACCTATACTACGCTGGTGAAGCGTATTGGTATAGGAACTTTACTCCGGTAACATATCGAAAAACGTTTAGTGCTGTTGAATCATTATAGATTAATAAAAATCAACAACTATTCAATAGTATTGAATATATTTTTATTCTAATTTAGATGCAACCAAACATTGCTACTGAATTAAATTCAGGACTCATTCAATGTATATATAAAAGTATTAATTACCCAAAATATGCAATAATAATAAAAAGAAACGGATATAATTGAATATAAAGGCAAATAGTTCTAAAATCTGATTTTGAGGACAATGTCTGATGACGCCATATTAAATAAATTTCAATATGGTGTCTTGCGTTAATCTTTAAAGTATGAGAAAATTTTGCTTAATCAACAAAATAACCCATTAAAACTAATGTAATATGTATATTTTCCCAATACACCACGCCATCTTACATAACTGACCCAGTGAAGATGTACTCAATTGTTTATCGTTCAATTTGTACCATTTGGACTTCTTTACATCATATTACGTTTTAGTGGGAAAGTGATAATTTTTACACAACACATCCATATAATACGTACTAGATTCAACACACATGACTGCTTGCGTATCGAGAGAAAATCGTGCTAATAGTTATAATTTCGAAAACTTTTTCAATCGAATAGCTCATATAACTAAAATACGATTGTGATTTGAACTACTAAATAAAATATAATGCTCTTAGTGATTAAATAACTATGCAGGCGTATTTTAATAATATGAGTCATCAAAATAGCAACCGAGTATTTATATGAAAAGGTTTATATGGAAAGATTACTTCAAAGCTTGCTTTTAAATTTATGACCAACATATTTATACGTTGGTCTATGTCTATCTTTAACTGTAGATCATAGGTACAGCATTTTAAAAATGAAATAAGTTCAGTTATGACTTATAGTATATATATATATATATATATATATATATATATATATATATATATATATATATATATATATATGTATATATATATATATATATTGATAATAATTATATCAAACCTGTTGTAAAAAATATCTGTGTGGTGACGGAGTAAGAAAATTCACCATCTCCTATCTTCCCCATGGGTGATCGTAAGAGACGACTAAGGGATATTAAACGCATATAAAATCTATGCAAAAGAAGGTTAACTCGAAACAAAACTAACCAACACGTCTGACCAGCATAGTATAGTAGGTCAATTTCCCTCCCATTACGGAGAAGGCTTGAGCTCAACAATGGGACATGTGTGCGCTGTGGTGATGAGTCAGACTGCTTGGCATAGCATCAGCCTGTTAGTAGATTGTAAAGCAAGAATTTAATTCAAGCTTGCCAAGCTTATAAAACAGCAAACCTATGAATGATACTGCACCGCGCGACTCAAGCTTAGTCATCACTTGTATATTAAACAAAATGAATCGGATTTCTTGTGAATTTAATAGCTAGCGCAAGGATATTGTACACATTGAATTTAAATTTACTCTGAAATATCTTTAATAAATATAATTAGCAGTTCTATTTAATACAGTTAGCGATACTTTATAGGCAATAATGATTTCGTATATATATCCCAATCCATCCCAATTTTAATATTAGGGAAGAATGATGACAAGAAGAAATCATATATATAGCGCTGAATTGGTTCTGTTATCAATTATCATGAATGCACCAATGATAAATGCCAGATAATTCAAGACTATACCTTTAAATGATGACGGGATAAAAAAATATGTAAATGACCAACCTTCATTTATATGATATGGGTATGATAATAACGATGACGATGGCTCCAATTCATATATATGTTACATCGTAAGTTTACGTTATGACTTGCCTTACTTGCCTAGACACTTAACATCAAAGACAAGAAGTGCCTGAACTTCACGGCAAATACGGTAGCAATGGTATGAACAGGAAACCCCAAGCGTGTGGCGCATACCCAATCAACTTCCAAGTACGCCGAACTGGAAACGACTAGTCACGATATGCAAATAATACAGCTAGATTAAGAATGTGTGAACAGACAAGTTTCATTAAGAAACTAATAATAAGTGTTCTTAGAAAATAAATGTTTAATATGTATTTTTTCGAGGCACCAAAATTGTTCCAACAATATTTTATTAATTTTGAATAGGTAGGTTAGAAATAAAACTACTTTTATGGATTCTATCGCGTTTGTCCTCCCGTAACCATGATCACTGTAAAGTGTTCGAAAAGTCGGGAAAAAAATATTTTTTTAAAAAAATAACACCGACTTCAAAACTATACCTACGATAAACAATAAATTTACACTAAAAAGTAGAAAATAATTCTTTTAATTAGATTAATCTCAAAAGAATAACAGAACAATTTACGAAATTATAATATACCTACCTATTTACAGGTAGGTATGTAAAAACTTATACTATGTCAAGAAAAATGGATAATGATATTATATTTTGTATTTCAAAGCAAGGAGCATTGAAATATAATAAACAAAATTATTAATATTTATTTACAAGTACTATTTTTTTGGAGTCGGTGCCAGCCATGGACAGGTTTTCTACTTTGCGAACATCACGCGGCTCACGCAGTACCTACCTGACCTACGCAAAGATGGACGATCACTGCGAATAGGGCGATAGCCGGAGCGAGGCAGGTGCGAGAAAGGAGAGGCGATGTCACTGAGTGAACTACCCGAACGCGGGCAAATTTCGTTGATAATTTAATGCGCTTAAAAGGTTTATGTAAGGGAATTTAATTTTGATTTAGCTGGCACCAGCATCAGATCCTGATGCCCTGCATATGGGACTACCCTTAGAGTATCCTCTTTCTAACAAAGAAATAATTATAAAAATCCACCCATAATTGGCGTTGCTATCGCGTAACACACATACAAAAAAAAATAGCGTTCCAATTGAGAACCTCCTCTTTTTTGGAAGTCGGTTAATTAAAAATCAAATACAAACCGTGCGATAGAATTCGTAAAAGTAGTTTTATTTCAAATAGGTAGGTTAGTTTTCAATCTGTGTCACATATTCAGTGGTATCACTGTGTATAAATTATAAAGAATGGAAAAATAAAATTAAATAATATACTCCGTACACTGTTGGGCTCGGTCTTCTTCCATCATTATGGGGAATTCACCTACCATACCACGCAGGTAAGACGTGTTGGTATAGGGTTTTGTTTCGAGTTTTCCTTCTCTTGCATAAGTATTATACGAGTTTTATATCCCTTAGTCGTCCGGTTAATTTATATTCTTACTCCGTCACAACAAGGAATATTCCGTATATGACGGATGAAAAAATACAACGTCTATATCTTATTTTCCCAGGGTAGTCCAAAAAATAGTTCTTTTTTTTTTTAAAAGACCGACCTGCACTAAGGAACCTTGTATTGCGGGGGACTTTACAAACATGCAATTAACGCAGACAAATTAGACCCAGACTCAGAACAACACTTTGTGAATCACACAAAGTAATGTCCTACGTGGTAATCGAACCCACGGCACTGGCATGGAAGGTCGGTATCTTAACCACTACGCCATCTGTGCAGTCCAAGTATATTATATAGTTGAGGTATAATTTGTCTTGGTCGACTTATAACGCTTACCAAGGTGGCGATATATATGGAATTAACCCCCTTTGAGAAAGATGGATGTATTCATTGGACGATGTCTGGGAGGAATTATCAATCAGGGCCGGCTTTACCTATAGTGCAAAGGGTGCGGTGCACCCGGGCGCCGAGAGCCGCTCGGAAAAGCCTCCACTGTAACGCTCCCCACGGAGTGGGCTCACCGAAGCGAGTGCCTGACCATCTATAAACGTAGTGGGTGCGTTATTTGACAGGTTTGGGTAGGTTGCTTTGTCGCCATGCTCACTCTAACTTCATAATCCGATCGCGTTTACCTGGTTTCGTGTCAAAACAACTAAGCATGCGACAACGCATACCAGCGAGGTTCGGAGTTTGGTCGAACGTGTTATAACTATCAACCTATTCCATTTTGTTCACGCATTCTGATACAAGAAGGCGCCAGGTTATTGATTGCACCCGGGCGCTACATGTGCTAGAGCCGACCCTGTTATCAATCATAATGAATCAGTACCCATTCGTTAAATGTGGTGTGATATCGAAACACGTAGCGTCCATGTGAACCACTAGATATCTGCCAATAAGATAAATTATACGCTAATAATTTTGCTTCTCCTCTTTACAATTAAGACAATCAAAGTCCATGAACCTAATCTAAAAAAAGCGTTTGCATTTAAATGATACTGTTTCTTTCAATACTGTAATTGGCAAATTGTCGGCCTTTGTTCTAAATATAAACCGTTAGTAATATTAAGAACATTTTGTTACTTGACTGTCTAATGACTTACGGAAATTAAACTGGTGATTGTTCTGCCCCAAATGTAGATTGTAACAAGACTATAACTAATAGTTACAGAATGTTAACTGCGGTTACCTTATATTAATATATACATACATACATATCATCACGCCATATCCCTTGCAGGTTAGGCAGAGAGAACAGAGTGCCAGAGAACTCTATCTTTGCATACTTCACTCGCTTCCTCAACATTCATAATTCTCTTCATACACGCTCGCCGGTTTCGGAGACTCTTGATTCCACCTTCCTTCAATACATGACCGATCTGGTCTAGGAAGGTTAGTCTCGGTCTCCCCCGGTACCTATATCCTTCCACTTTCGCATTGTATATTTTCTTAACCAGACGTTCGTTCGGCATTCTTTACACATGTCCGAACTATGGGAGCATTCCCTTTCGCATCTTTACACCACTACTCTCTTTTATACCTACTCGCTCTCTTACGTCGTCGTTACGAATGCAGTCGGTCAGTCTTACTCCACAGATTTTCCGCAGAGATCGCATTTCGACCGCATTAATTTTACTTTCATACTCTTTTCTAGATTAATATATAATGTGGGAATATAAAACTTGAATCTTTTACACAATGACAATTCTATTGCAGATAGGATGTATATAGTTTATGAGTAAATACAGCACACTGGTGTATAAATACAATAGTTGGCCGTTAAGCCTAAGTCATAATATATTTGGAGTATCTACCGGTAGTGGATATACCGATATTTTTAAATTATACTCAAGTTTAATTCTATCATATATGTATAGACTTTTTTTGCAAGTTGGACCATGGATGTGGTCGCACCCCGACAAATAGGTCCGGGGCGACAGAAGAGGCGGCGCGCAATCCCATAGAACCATCCTGCAAACACCTCTCTGCGTCGTGCGAGCGGGCCACCGGTACCCGATCTTTGTCTTCGGTGGATATATGTATAGCCTAGGATAGATTTCTATCCGTCCATTGTAAACGTCCACTGTTGAACATAGGCCTCCCCACGATAGGCGGCATATTGCCATAATCGCCAAACTTGGCAGGCGGATTGACGATCGCGGTGAATGTTATTAAGTTTCCCGGGAGATAGCCGCTGTCCACTCTTCCGGTTAGACCCTTAGCCGATTTTTATGACACCCACGCGCAAGAGAGGGGTGACGATAATTGTAATATTTTCCCATCGCCACGCCGGGAGAATAGATTTCTAGCATAGGTTACAAAATACTTTTTGATTGAAAGAAGTTTTCCGAAATAAGTGAAGCTATTTGAATTTCGTAAAAATCTGATAAATTGGGTCTTTTTTTTTTTGATTTTATAAGAAATATTTCTTGTTATTTATTTTACAAAACGAAGCCTGGACAGAGAAAAAAGGAATAATCTAGAAAAATTCTTCTTAGACATATTTTAATTTGACGTCCTGCTTTATGTTTGAGGTCAGGCATTACATCCACTCCTCTGGATAATTTTGCTGCTGGTTAATCTGTCTGCCAAGCGTGGTAATTATACCAATATCACTCTTAAGGACCTACGTTCTATACTAGACGTCGAAGGTTGTTGGATGGTACATTTAACTTATCAATAATAAAACAGCCGTGCAGCGTTTTCCGTGTGGTGACGGAGAAAGAATACAATTCACCACCCCCTATTTTACCCGTGTGTGTCGTAAAAGACGATTAAGGGATATAATATGCTTATGGCATCTGTGCAAGAGAAGGATAACTCGAGATAAAACCCTATACCAACACGTCTGACGAGCGTAGTATAGTAGGTCAATTTCCCTCCCATTGTGAAGGAGGTCCGAGCCCAACAGTGGGACGTATGTGAGCTGATGATGATGATGATAATGATGATGAATAAAACATAACATATTTATATAATACTAATGTTACAGAAGCTTATATATTACATAAATGGAAACGTCCACATTTTTGTAATCGTGTTGTCACTATCAAATTTCGTTGTTCTATAATGAAACTGTGACTATGTAATATTTGATAAATTTGAATTTATAATATTTAAAAATATATACGTTAAATAATAATATAGTTATATTAATTATGCAGGTTATAATAAATATTTATAAATTTCAATCGGTATCTTATTGATTTCATTTAATTCAAAAAAAAAGGGAAGAATTTTAGCAATGGCCATTATTATTGAGTCAAGTTAGGTTCAGATACCGAAGATAAAAATCGGGTACTGGTGGCCCGCTCGCACGGCTGAGAGGAGTTTGCATGGTGGGTCTATGGGATCCTGCGCCATCTCTTCCGTCACCCGGACCGATTTGGCGAAACGGCGAGACGCAGCCATAGTCCATCGCAAAAAAAAAGTTAGATTCAGATGTTCAGAGACAGGAACAGAGGTTCTGCAATGGGGAACAGACTGACCTAAATACACTATCTAAAATTCTAAATGGTACTTTAATTAACGCTGCTTATATATTTTGGACCATACATGGAAAAGAAAGACATATCACATTTATCACAATATTTTAAAACAAAGAATATAATTCTAAATAAATATATAAAATAATAATAAATACAATTATTTAAGATATATAATATAAAAGAGCCATTCAATTTGACATTGAAAAACAGCTAGCTTATTAACTGTATTGAGATTTATTTTTATTTGATCCTATTGCTTTCATAGATCACGTCAGCATTAAGTTCAAAGACCTAGTCATAATTCTGTGAGACAAATGGTAGACGTACGGAACTCAAACACGTACTGTGGTCGGATGTCAAGATTCACAATTGGGCTCCATTACTTTTTTTTTATAGACAACACCCGTACTGTTAAATACTTTTTGTAGGAGAATTTATAACACTATAAATAACGGATGAAAATAACTCCCAGACTCAAGACGTACATTTCTTGATCGAACAAAGAAGTGGACTGCGTGGGGATCAAAAGTAGAGATGTCATGGAGCTCCAGAATAGAAACTATCGCATTTAATTTACCGAAATTAAAGTATATTCGAAACCGTGACCGAATCCCATATTTATTTGGGATGGGATAGTGCTGAATAATTTCAGATAGAGGCTTAGTTTGAAAAAGACGGGCCTAATAACTAAGCAAAAAATACATATTTTTTAAATAGTACATTTTTATTTTTACTCAATGACATACATTTGTACACAATGTGTCGAAATAAATATTTGTATCGAAATTACATACATACATACATATCATCACGCCATATCCCTTGCAGGGTAGGCAGAGAGAATAGAGTGCTAGAAAACTCTATCCTTGCATACTTCACTCGCTTCCTCAACATTCATAATTCTCTTCATACATGCTCGCCGGTTTCGGAGACTCTTGACTCCACCTTCCTTCAGTACATGACCGATCTGGTCTAGGTAGGTTAGTCTCGGTCTCCCCCGGTACCTACATCCTTCCACACTGTGTGAGATATATATATATATATATATGATATGTATGATATACATATATATATATATATATATATATATATATATATATATGTATTTCTGTTATGTGCATAACATAAATATGCATAATATGAAATCAGTGTCTGAAAGAACAGGTCTATGACTAGAGTGTCTCTCTTTTTCTCCCTCTCTCCCTCATTCATCATTTACTATTAGTCAATGCCATAAATGAAAAAGATAAATAATTTTGTGCCATTCTCGACGCAGTACTAAACATAGCTGCTCGTTTACAATAGCCCGTATGGGATCTATTTACTTTACCTGTCCGAATGGACGAACAAAAAGATGTAAACGAACCCAATTTTCATAAGGTATACATACACTAATGACTAAGCAGTTTAGTTTTTTTTTATTAATTGCAATTAAACGACAAAGAATTACCAAACCATTTTCTATAGAAAACCACGCGTTGCGATTATGAAGCTTTTAAAAAAAGAAATATTTTGATACATTAATTTTTACGGTCGTATCGTACGTCTTGCTAGATACGGAATATTTTATCCGACGTCTGCAAATATTTTTTTAATCAACTATTTTCTTACTTTAAACAAAATAATTGCTTTTTAAAAATATCAAATACGTTTAAACGAATGTTTTTCTTGACATATGTATGATAATATTATCCTATAAGTGCAATGTGAAAAAAATACTATCATTTTAAGGTTTAAAAAGTGATTGATTTCATATACTCTCGGTAGAGCAAGACCTCAACGCTTCGCTTATGAGGCGTGCAAAATTTCGTTTTGTGCGAGTATTACGAATTTATACGAATATTGTTATTATAAAACATATTATGTCTATATTGTCATCAACAATGCCACGACCAATAAAATGAAATCTTTCCCAACAAAACGGTAACGCAGTTAGAATTCGAAACATAACGAACGTAACCACGGCAGAAGAACAATTTATTGCACGGCAAGACCGCCGCGTTAATATGGCCCAACTCCGTGCTTCTTAACCACAAGAGTAAAGCGAGGCAGGCCGTGCTGTTGACAATGCGAAATTTGTAGTCGCTACCACACAGCAAAAATAACTTAATAATCGAAATCTGCTTTTCTCATTCATTAACTGTTAGGCGGGACGAAGTGTGCCGGGTCCGTTAGTATATATATATATATATATATATATATATATATATATATATATATATATATATATATATATATATATATATATATATATATATATATATATATATATATATATTAATATGTTACTACAAGCACATGTTAATACATATGCTTCTAAAGTTCTGCAGACTTCGTTATATAATATACAGGGTGTCCCAAAATTCAACGATAAGCCGGCACCAGCAGGTGGACCTACATATGACTACTCGAGAACAAAAAAGAAAAAAATTCTACCTTGATTTTTTTTTTCATTACGACAAAAAAACCGATTTCTTTAAAAATCGTCATCTTTTATTATATTATTAAGTGCCATTGCTACAATTTTACAAGTAATTCTGTGATTTTTTTTGTATTGGCAAGGTAAGTAGCACTACTATCGATCACAACCATTAAAAATTCCAGAATATCTATAGTTTTTACACAAAAATCAACCAAAACTATGTTTTTTCCATAAATTATGTAAGATTTTGACTTTCACCTCACTTTCACTCATCACAGTGAAAAAAAAAAGTATGGACACTACTGTGGCAAATAGTATTAAAAATTGGCGCAACTAACTACAATTCTAAAATGGTATAACATTCTAGGCAAACTAGCCACCAAAATATACTTAGGTGTACAATTTCAAAATAACAACCATATTTCGAAAATTGTTAGTGTTGATAGTAATCACTTTTACTATGTAGCCCAAATGTTTTTGTTGCAAGTTCTCAGAATTTGAATGAGACATGTGCGTAGTCCATAAGATAACATAAGTTAGACAGAGATAGAGAGATTATACGTTAGAGGGAGATAGATAGATGCTAATTGTTTAGTAACATTAATGCAGGTAGAGAAGTAATTAATGTCCTCAGCAGCACAGAGCAAGTCAGTACGCTCTACTTCTTTGTTTACTGCACACCGTTCTGTTTTAATTAAAGTGGCTCTGGTACTAACGACTTTGGATTGAATTAAGTGACCTGGCAATTGACCTGACTTGGCATTATTTTAGACTGTGATTTTGTGTTTTTTTAAAGAAGTTTTGCCTTATTTTCAAGTGTTTAGCATTCATTATGCCGCTACCATATACAGCGTTAGAATACGCTAATATGCACCTAATTTATGGAGAATGCCGATGCAATGCCAACGCTGCTAGCAGATTATATCGAGCAAGGTACCCTACTCTTCAAAGGTATCCGGATTATCGCGTATTTATTAACGTGCATCAAGCATTTTCGGAGGTTCGTATACCATCTGACAGGAGAAACGCTGGAAGACCTAGATCGGAACACGATGAAGAAGTTCTCAATGAAATAGAAAGCGATACAACTACCTCTGTACGTGCCATACAAACAGCAACGGGAATTCCAAAAAGTACTGCACATAGAATTTTAAAACGTCACCAGCTTCATCCATATCATTACAGGCGCGTGCAGGCGTTATTACCGCGGGACTATCCACTGCGGGTCGCATTTTGCCGTGTAATGCTGCAAAAACACAGGGAAGATCCCCAATTCTTAGACAAAGTTTTATGGTCGGATGAAACAACCTGCAAGAAAGATGGCTATTTAAATCTTCACAATCTTCATAGCTGGAACAATGAAAATCCGCACCTGGTGAGAGAAGACAAATCCCAATATCAATTTAAGGTTAACCTATGGACGGGCATAATAAATGGAAAAGTGATAGGACCCTTTGAGTTACAAGGAAACATAGATGGCAATAGCTATTTGAACTTCTTACAAAATGAGTTACCAGGAGTATTAGAAGACGTGCCCTTAAGTGATTTCCAAAACATGTGGTTTCAAAACGATGGTTGCCCAGCTCACTATGCCCGCCCTGTGCGAGAGTACTTAGACCAAGAGTACCCAGGGCGTTGGATCGGGCGACTTGGTCCTATCTTATGGCCACCCCGTTCACCCGATCTAAATCCCCTGGACTTTTTCTATTGGGGTTGTCTAAAGGCAAGAGTCTACTCAAAACCCATTGCAACCTTGGACGAGCTTCGCCAAAAAATAATTCAGGCTGTGGATCACATGAACAGAATCAGATATGCAAGAAAAATAAAACGTTCATTTTTAAGGCGATGTCGTGCCTGCATTACTGTCAATGGCAAACAATTCAAACGTTTATTGTAATTTTAATAATATAGTAAATTCTAATCTCTCTATATCTATCTCTGTCTAACTTATGTTATCTTATGGACTACGCACATGTCTCATTCAAATTCTGAGAACTTGCAACAAAAACATTTTGGCTACATAGTAGAAGTGATTACTATCAACACTAACAATTTTCGAAATATGGTTGTTATTTTGAAATAGTACACCTAAGTATATTTTTGTGGCTAGTTTGCCTAGAATGTTATACCATTTTAGAATTGCAGTTAGTTGCGCCAATTTTTAATACTATTTGCCACAGAAGTGTCCATACTTTTTTTTTTCACTGTGATGTGTGAAAGTGAGCTGAAAGTCAAAATCTTACATAATTTATGAAAAAAACATAGTTTTGGTTGATTTTTGTGTAAAAACTATAGATATTCTGGAATTTTTAATGGTTGTGATCGATAGTAGTGCTACTTACCTTGCCAATACAAAAAAAATCACAGAATTACTTGTAAAGTTGTAGCAATGGCACTTAATAATATAATAAAAGATGACGATTTTTAAAGAAATCGGTTTTTTTGTCGTAATGAAAAAAAAAAACAAGGTAGAATTTTTTTCTTTTTTGTTCTCGAGTAGTCATATGTAGGTCCACCTGCTGGTGCCGGCTTATCGTTGAATTTTGGGACACCCTGTAGATATTGTCAAACTTCCTTGACTTGTAAGTCGAGATAAGGAATATGCAGCTAACAATACAAACGATTGTTTACTTTAAAATTGAGTGACAATGGAAGTACTTTCCTGTTAACCTTAACTACTCTTTGTGTACATTCAGTAAAAGGAAATAGCTACCTTAGGATACCTCTAACAACCAAAACCAAGGTTTCTCTAACCGCGAATGATCCACGCTTATCATTTAATTTGCGAAAGAGCAAGCAATTTATAAAACTAATTTTGACTCAGTGGCTTCTAGAACAACCGCAGCTTATACTGAGTTTGAGACTGTGGCCGCTGTAATAACTGTAAATATCATATCCTATAAAAATATCTACAGAATGTTAAGAAACCGCATCTTATCTAATAATATCTCCTGACCATAATGCAACGGACATTACAAAATTTAAAATATTCCATCTATTTTTATTTCTAAAAAAAAGAAAAGCT
This sequence comes from Lymantria monacha, assembly GCA_905163515.2. NCBI lineage: Eukaryota > Metazoa > Arthropoda > Insecta > Lepidoptera > Erebidae > Lymantria > Lymantria monacha. Next base: position 26,571,330 of record LR991082.1, read on the forward strand.
TGTTTGGTAAAATAGAAAAGAAATACAAAAATACGAGTATGCTGTATGTGCGAATGTGGTCGATAGAATAGTGGTGATAACAAATACATGATGTATTAAAACGTCTTCTGTATAGGCGAGAAGTGAACGAAAAATTAATTACTAGTTGTAATGGACGGGTTGAAGTTACAGTGGATAGCTTATTAATTATTATTATTATTAGCATTAGCAGCAGCATCGTAATGAATTTGCAATAGATATGTGTTTACGCTACTTTAGTCCTGTTTCAGTTTTAAGAATTAGATTTATAAGTAACCTATTGTGCCAAGTACCCTGTACTTGGCTTGCTAAGTTTTCTATAGTAATAATAGCATCTAGTAATAAAAATCTAATATTAATTGTGATTACTAACATCATTCTCCTATTCTTATACCAATCACTTGGGGTAGATACCATATGTACTCTTTTTTCTTCGTTCTTTCATAGAACATATACATATTGTAAAAGTTATTGGCAATAGTTTTATGACTGGCCGCCATCCAGACGTCAACCCTCATTGGGAATGTAATTGTTGACCAAATGGCATCAGATGGAGTTGGCCCAGGTCGTTATAAGGCTCTTAGTCGTCTTTTACGACATCCACGAGCAAAGTAAGGGTTGGTAGTATTCGTAGCCGCTACCACACTAACATTTTATTTAAATTTAATATTACGGTACTTTAAAATGTAAATGTGTTTCTAATTTACATTTTCCTTCTCTCAGTGATTTCATCTGTTTACATCCCTTAGATCAATCCCTTTCCTTGTTCCTCCCAATTAGTGGTGGTTTTATGCAAGGTAGATTTTATAGTTTTTAATCTTAGAAGTTATCTGGATAAAACTGCATCTTGATCTCGAATAATAATATTACAGGTTGATCAGGTTTAAGCACTGTATATATACATATATAATACATCGCAAATGATGCGCATACTACATTTTATATCATAATGTGTTCATATGGCTGTTATATCACAAAATACATAATAGCACGTATGTAGTATCTACTGCATTTTTAATTGCCTGTTTGTTCTTTTTTGTAGTAAATAATGATAATCGTCATTAGTTTCGGACATATTTATTTTCGTTTGAGGATAAACGTAATACAAATTATAACAATTAAAGTAGCGTAATGAATCGCATTTTTATAAAATTCTATTATAATTATGGGCTAGATATAAAGAATTCCGACAATTCAAACTTTGGAGTCATCATCATCACAACCCATGTCCCACTGTTGGGCTCGGGCCTCCTACGTAATGGGAGGGAAGGTTCCATACGTTGGTCAGACGTGTTGGTATAGGGTTTTGTTTCGAGCTTTTTTTCTCTTGCATAGATCGTTTTATATCCCTTAGTCGTCTCTTACGATCACCCACGGGTAAGATGGGCCTGGGCATGACCCACGGGTGGTGAATTGTATTCTTACTCCGCCACCACACGGATAGGTTACGATCACCCACGGGTAGGATACGTGGTGCTAAATTGTATGCTTACTGCGTCACCACATGGATACAATTTTGGAGTCATCATCATCGGACATATTTTTCTAAGATTAAAAGAAGAGATAAAAATAAAGTCATTAAAATCTTATTTTGATTGAAACAGCGAATGCATTCCGCATAAAATGAATTGAAATAATTATATTTATGTGAATGTTTCTAAAGTGGCTATAAAGAGATCTTATTTACGACCATAGGATTATAAGGTATATAATAATATATTTTGATGATTCTAAGAGGCAATAATTTTGTAAATGAGCTAAAATAAAGACATTGTGTTTTAGGCACATCAATATAAAAATTAAAAAGCAGTCGCTGCAGCAACGCATAAATCATTATGGCAGGCGATTTTACGGTAAGGGCAGAACAGGAGAGCAAATGATGATTCAGAATAACTATTTGGAGATTACACAAAGAATGTTCTGTATCAGTATTGAACCCATTATATGTTGATCCATATCGGTAGTTAAGACTATTATATAGTATAGATATATTTGTTTGGTAACAGTATCAAAGAAATTAATCCGAGCAACAAGAAAATCATAACTGAAAAATACATAGGTTATTAATTAATATAAGATACTTTATGTCCTTGATTATATTTTAGAAGATGAATTATTAACCATATCAATAAACTACAAACCCGCAAGTGGATAACATTGGGACAAATCTCAAGAAATCGAGGAAGAAAGCATTAACCAACTTGCTTTAAGGCAGACTTAGTCGCTGGGTGTCGATACAAAGTACTGAGAGATTTTATTCTATCATTTTTTATAAATTTTTCATAACGCTAAATACAGTAAATTCGAGTCTCTCTTCTTCTTCTTATTTTTATGTATTGGCAATCAGCTACTTAAATGAGCCATTGTTGCCAGTGTCGAGTTATAATCTTCAAGTGTCGAGTTATAATCTTCAAGATTTCAGTGTCTTCAGATTAGTCATTGTCCGTCAGTAAGTCAAATTGTCACCATCAACAGTACTATGGCCACACTGTTAATGTTATCTTGTGAGAATTTTGATGAAAAACTAAAACGTTGTAAAGCACTTTTATATGATATTCACTACATCTCAGCAGTTCCGTCACATCATATTACATAAAATGCCATCAAAATTATCTAATATAACACGTTAAAACACTAAGATATCGAATATAATACAAGAGCACCACATGACGTTTTAGATTCCCGCCAAAAAACTCGAGTCTCTCTTTGAATAAATAAAACTTATATACCTTTTTTTTCGTGTTGGACTATAGAGGTGGTCACGCCCCGCCAAATCGGTACCCGATCTTTGTCTTCGGTGGTCCAAAACTGATATACCTAGGTACGCTATATTTTAAGGTAATAACCAATTGACACGCCTTATAGCAGATACTTTACAACATGTACATAATTGCATGTCGTGAATTAAACTGCTATTGATATAATTTAAGAAATCTACACCCTATAATACATTTGTAATTACAACGTGTGTTAAAACGTCGCAACTCCAACAAGTATGCGCACGCGCAAAAAGTGGCGTCATCTCGCACTTTATCATTTTATTATCGTAACTTGTTCAACTCTGTTAATAAAGATTTAATTATCTTGTAGATACTGGCATTTTGTAGGAGTTCTCAGTGTTATTAACTAAATTACGCTGTCTAGTTTATCAAAAGCTTGCTCATCATTTATATATATATATATATATATATATATATATATATATATATATATATATATATGTGTGTGTGTGTGTATATGTATATATATACAATATATATATATATATATATATATATATATATATATATTGTGTAATAATTCTCAAACAAATAGGAGTAAACAATAATTTTGAAATAAGAAAATAAATATTGACAATTTTCTCTACGAAATATAAACAGCGAGCCTTAGAAGAATGATAGAAGTGGTATAGCTAAAAGGGTTAAATCTTATCATGTTATGTAACCTTGTTATTTGGTGGTAAACTATATTAATCAAAGTTTGCCAGATTATTTGAGAAGAAAATACTTTATTAATATAAATGTAAAATGTACGTCATGGTAGTTAACATCATGTTAGCTGCAAGAACCTGTTAAAAGGCAAATAGAAGGGAAGGGACTTTTTTGGGATTAATTCCTCCATACACTCCCAGTACTGTAACTCTTGTAATCCAGGATCCACAAAGGTCTCCGTAAATGACACTGAGTAGCGCTCGGCAAATCTTGAAGCCATGTTGGAAAAAATCTAATTCCATCCTACGTTAGAGACTTGAAAAAAATTGACTAATGTGTGAATAAATAGATTTTTTTTTGAGAAGGGCTACATTGCAGCCAAAGAAGAATATATGAAAGTTATCTAAGTATTTCCTTGTTTATAATTTAGTATGCAACTGGAATAAAATGTATATGCAAAGCGTTTTTGTGAGTTATGTGCTAATGCAAATTTATTATGCTAATGTGCGTTAAGCGCTTTAAAAATACAAGCGTTTGCCGCAAGGAATTGTTTAATATAATTTCTTAGTAGAAACGACCAGTTTAAAATCCAATGTAATAAAAATGTATTATCTCGAAACCGTTATATAAATTCCAGACTCACGCCGATACTTAAATTATGCCGGTTTGACATCAATCGAACGAAATGCACTGTGCATTTCATATACCTTCTGCGTTAATTGCATGTTTGTAAAGTCCCCCGCAATACAAGGTTTATTTCCTTAGTGCAGGGTGGTGTCTTATAAAAAAAAAAAAAAAAAAAAACCTTCAAGACATTGGTTTGATATCTTTAATTTAATTAACAAATATTTTAATATTGGCATATAATGTTAATATATATTTCTTGCTAAACTTATTTCCTTTGGTAATTTTGACATTTGCTTTGAAAAGATCAAATTTTTCATTAAAAGCACGAATTGTGGATTGGTACAAATGAATATCTTATAAAACCGTTGAGGAGAGATGTCAGAGTTGCTTTTTTATTTTTATATCTGTAATGAAAAGGAAATATAGAAAATTTAAATTTTACTGAAATTAAAAATGTAGAAATTTCAATTTTACTGAAATTAAAAATGTAGAAATTTCAATTTTACTGAAATTAAAAGATAATATAGGAAATTTTATCAATTTACACTGTAAACCTACCTCTAGACCAGATCGGTCATGTACTGAAGGAAGGTGGAGTCAAGAGTCTCCGAAACCGGCGAGCGTGTATGAAGAGAATTATGAATGTTGAGGAAGCGAGTGAAGTATGCAGAGATAGAGTTCTCTGGCACTCTGTTCTCTCTGCCTACCCTGCAAGGGATATGGCGTGATGATATGTATGTATGTATGTACACTGTAAAGGTAAGTAAGTTGTAAGCTTATTGCGTTATATGTTATGGTCTGTTGTTATTTTCCATTTACCATATTTCTACTAGCATTTCGCAGCGAGAGCAGTGCAGTGTGGCTCTCCTAACTTGCCATGCGACTCCTCTTCGTATTTGGAACGGTCCACGGATTTGTTCTCTTTTCTCTGTTCTTTTAGGTACTTCGCTGAACGATATTCCGCTCTATTATCGTCCCATGTCGATGAGAATTTCTTTACAAAAATCGATTGAAAATTTAACAGCATTTATGCGCAATGCTTATATCACTGACTAATGAAATATTAGAAAAAATGTATCATTATCATCATCACAGCCCATAAACGTCCCACTGTTGGGCTCGGGCCTCCTCCATAATGGGAGGGAAATTAACCCACTATACCGTGTTGGTCAGACGTGTTGTTATAGGGTTTTGTTTCGAGTTTTCCTTCTCTCACATAGATGTTATATGCGTTTTATTTCCCTCAGTCGTCTCGTACGATCACCCACGGGCAAGATATGGGGTGGTGAATAGTATTCTTACTCCGTCACCACACGGAAAAGAAAAAATGTATGCATGTACGTTATTTTTAATCTCACAAAATACATACCTATGTAGAATGACCTCTATCCATTAAATAACTGCTCCATACAATTGACACTGTTTATGAATTGCCTTATTAAAATTGCTACTATGATGCAACTTGCAAATTAGATATATATAAATGCACAATAATCATAAACGTTATCACTGTAAAAAATAACTTATTATAGCAATTTGAGCATTTTATAATTAATTTATATACAAATTGCTATATTGTTATAATGAAGATATAATAAAGAGCGCAATCGAATGTTCCTCTTAGATAAAATAGCAGTAAATGAAATTATTTTTTGTAATTTTTTCCATGTGGGATGTCCAACAGTTTCCTGTATTTAATAACAATAAATGATTCACTACTCGAAGGTCGTCGGCCCGAATAAAGTAAAGCCGCAGCAAATTGATGTTCTTTAAAGGAACTTCCGAGAATCACAAGCGCAAAAAGTCTCCGACGATCACTGTCCAAATCACGATTTTTATCGCACAACTGGCACAATAGTGGTTTGTTTATTATTCTTTTAAATTATTTATTTTAAAAATTTCTTTCACACTACCAAGTTTGTTTTCGTCTTTAAAATTTAATTGTCATTAATCATAGTAGTTAATTAATTTTTCACTGTTACACACATATATAAATAAATACGTAAAAGCAGAAATAATGTTTAGGCAAGCATTGTGTTACATATGAAATTAACAAATTTAATGTATTTTTTATTTTTTATTCGCCGCTCTACATATTTTACAACATCCATAATCATAGGTGAATCAAAATATGTAACGTTCAATATATTATCGTTTTTACTTTTTTTTATATTATCTATTCATTAGATCTTTATTCTCCGTGTGCTGACGGAGTAAGAATACTATCACCACCCGATATTTTACCTGTGGGTGATCGTAAGAGACGACTAAGGGATATAAAACGCATATAACATCTATGCACGAGAAGGAAAACTCGAAACAAAACCCTATACCCTATACCAACACGTCTGACCAGCGCGGTATAGTAGGTTAATTACCCTCCCATTACGGAGGAGGCCCGAGCCCAACAGTGGGACATTTATGGGCTATGACGATAATAATGATGATATCTTTATTCATTAATTTTTGTCAATAAAGAACGTAATTATTTTTCATTTAAACATGATATTTCTTTTCAATCCTTATCACAAAAATCGTTTTAATATTAACATTACTTTTTTTATATTATACAATACTTATGCATTGAAACAGTAACCCGCCAGGCTGGCCACGGATGTCAAGGAAGCGGTACCAGTGGCCAGCCCAACGGCAATGGAAAAGGAATACGGTGGGGTATTGGGCCACACGCCGCCCTTCCTTCGCCCCAGACGGAAAGGACGGCGTGTGTCCAGACTATATATAGCCTGCCAAAAAAAAAGTATTGAAATAAGACTAGGTATATATAACTTTTATTGAAATAAAGACTAACCTTAATATGGCAACATCAATTTGAATTTCAACTTCTAAGGAAAATTCGATAAAATTATAACAAGTAACCGCAGATAACGTAATATATGTGTACTAAATACTTAAGTATTGAAAAAGAAAACAAACACTACATACAGTTTTTTTTATTATTTCTTATGGTGGCAAACAAGCTAGCAGCTGATGGTAAGTGTCACTGCCGCCCACGGACCTTTGCTGTAACCAAGGCTATAGATAGGCCGCTGCCTATCATTACAATCCCCAAACCCACCCAGTTCGGCTACCGGCTCTCTCGCTCACCGAACGAAGCGCAATAGCACATTGCCATTACTCAGACGTCGATCTTCTACGAGAGTGTGAAACTACGTGTTAGTGTCAATTTATTTAACATATGAAATAAAACTATTTTTACGGATTCTATCGCGTTTGTATTTATTCACGAGAGGATCTCCCGTCCTCCTGTGACCATAATCACTATAAAATGTTCGAAACGTCGGGCAATTAAAAATCAAATACAAACGCAATTGAATCCGTAAAAGTAGTTTTATTTTAAATGTGTAATACTCGCAGAAACATCAGAAACCATTATTTAATATATGTATATTTCGAGCGACTAATTATGTGGCCGTCTAGTCTACTAACTAATTAGCTGTGTGGTAGCGGCTACGAATACTACCAACCCTTACTTTGCTCGTGGATGTCGTAAAAGTACAGCCATATCCCGACTAGAAATTTTTTCGTCTTCCTTAGCAGGACCGGACCGGGCATGCCCGATCTGGACCAGATAAGGTATGTAACGCAGAAGATATATCTGGACCCGATCAGGAAAACCTTATCGGGTCCAGATCAGGCATTCCTGATCGGGTCCAGATCAGGCGTTCCTGATCGGGTCCGGATGAAATTTTACTGATCGGAACCAATTCAATCATCTGCGTTATATATCTTGCCTGATCCAAAACGAGTATGCCCAGTCCGGTCCTTTTAAAAAACATGAATATCTTAAAGAACATGTTTAATAGGTAAAAATATAAATTAATATATGACGTAGGCACCGAATGCAGTGCTATATTCTTATCATAGAGAGTCCCAGTGAGCCGTTCCGATTAGGGCGCAACCACCAGATGCTAACGACTGCAACTGTCGCCTGAACTTCTTATTCATGACCTGATCGATCTGTTTTAATCTGATTCGATAACAACTAATTTAATATTAGACCATGTCATTACGCTTCGGAGAATCTTAACACCGCGATTCAAATAATGACGTCATTTTACTAACGCCATCTATTTATTATGACCCAAAACATTAAATGTTAGAATGGTTGTTACAATATTATAATATTTCTATCTATCTATGTTTTCAAATGTTAGGTACATTTATATATATTATTTATTTTTGATTTTTACTTTCAATATAAATTATTTTTATATTATTAATTAAACATTATTATTATTATTAAATACATATGATTAATTATAGATTTCAGATTAATCTCCTCTGATGCAAATACAATTTCGCCGTGTCATAAATATGATAATCATGATATGATACTTTTTTGAATTTTGATTGATATTTTTTTTTGTGTTACGAAAACTGTTTCTGGTCCTGATACTACAAGCCTTACTATATACTTGATTATATTTTACATCAGGCTATCCTTATTTGGTCCTGATCTGGTCCTGATCCGGAATGCCTTACCATACTTGATGATATTTCACATCAGGCTATCCTTATTTGGTCCTGATCCGGTATGCCTTACCATATTTGATGTTATTTCACATCAGGCTATCCTGATCAGGACCAGATCTGGTCCTGATAGGGTTTGCCGGATCCGGCATGCCTCATTCTATCCTGATCGGGTCCTGATCCGGTATGCCTTACCATACTTAATGATATTTCTCATCAGGCTATCCTTGTTTGGTCCCGATCTGGTCCTGATCCGGTATGCCTTACCATACTTGATGTTATTTCACATCAGGCTATCCTGATCAGGACCAGACCTGGTCCTGATCGGGTTTGCCGGATCCGGCATGCCTCATTCTATCCTGATCGGGTCCAGATACATGATCTGGTTGAACCATACTTTTTTTCTAGTCGGGATAATGACCTGGGCCAACTTCATCTTATGCCATTTGGTCAGCAAATACATTCTTCAAGGAAGGTTGACGTCTGGCAGGCAGCCGGTCATAAAACTATTGCCAACTTTTACAATATGTACTATGAAATAAGAGTACATATTGTATCGACCCCAAGTAATTGGGATAAGAGTAGGAGAATGAATGAAAATAATGTGGCCGTCTATACAAGTATACACACTTTGTGTTGTTGCTGAGAAATTATTAGAGAAGATAATCTATCCATAAGTATATCATCGTGCACTGTTGAACATAGATCTCTCTTAATAAGGAATTATACCATAATCGCTACATTTAGTATGAAAGTAAAATCAATGCGGTCGAAATGCGATCTCTACGGAAAATCTGTGGAGTTAGGCTGATCGATCGCATTCTTAACGACGACGTAAGAGAGCGAGTAGGTATGAAAGAGAGTATTGGTGTAAAGATGCGAAAGGGAATGCTCCGATGGTTCGGACATGTGGAAAGAATGCCGAACGAATGTCTTGTTAAGAAGATATACAATGCGAAAATGAAAGGATGTAGGTACCGGGGGAGACCGAGACTAACCTACCTAGACCAGATCGGTCATGTACTGAAGGAAGGCGCAGTCAAGGGTCTCCGAAACGGGCGAGCGTGTATGAAGAGAATTATGAATGTTGAGGAAGCGACTGAAGTATGCAAGGATAGAGTTCTCTGGCACTCTGTTCTCTCTGCCTACCCTGCAAGGGACATGGCGTGATGGTATGTATGTATGTATATTTAGTAGACTGATTAGCGATCACAGACGATATAAATTTTCCAGGAGACAAAGATCGGGTACCGGTGGCCCGCTCGCACTGTGCTTGCAGGGTGGGTTCGCAATCGGAGCGCGCAACCCCATTGGTTGCGCGCTCCGATTTGGCGGCGGCGGCGATTCCGGACCGATTTGGCTGGGTGCGACGTCCATAGCCCACCGCAAAAAAAAAAAAAGGATATCGCTTCTGCTTATTTGCCTAGGTACCTCAGCCAGTTTTACGGCTCATACGGGTAAAAAAAAGGTGACATATAGTATAAACTTGTCACTAAATGGCGAAGAAAATATCGAGCGATCTAGAAAATGCACTTCGGCATTCATAGTTAGCTAACTTAGCTAGCTAAAATAGTAAGCTAACGTATTTTTATGTTCTTTATCTCATCATCATTTCAGCTCACATATGTCTTACTGTTGGGCTCGAGCCTCCTCCCTCTTGATAGGGATATTGATCCATTATACCACACTGGTCAAAAATGTTAGTATAGGGTTTTGTTTCGAGTTTTCCTTCTCTTGCATAGATGTTATATGCGTTTTACATCCCTTAGTCGTCTCTTACCATCATCCATCATCCACGGGTGGTGAATTGTATTCTTTCTCCGTCACACGGAATATTCTTAGACCAATGAGTTAGTTACTTTGAATGTAAAAGTAATATAACATTCTAAGAAATACATAAGCTTTTAAATAAAATATACTACATAGCTAATTATTTACTATATACGTAGATATAATCAACGACAAGCAATTGAATAAAATGCACTACGTTTATACATGGTCAAACTTATTGGTTGTTCAATGAGTCTAGATAGCCTGTCTATAACAGATTGATCAAACGTATCAATTGTACAGGCCAAGGTAACTTTTAAACAACATTTTGTGACTCGAAATTGTAATTTAGATTGTTGAAATTCCACAGCAATCTAAAGTTTTAAATTACTCTAGATATGGTGGTTTTTGTAGTATCCTTTAGTAGCTGTAAATAAGACCGTATTTTCTAGTTTTAAAATTGTGTGGTATTAAGGCGATAAAAATAGTTTTAAGTATTATGTCCGTGGAATGGATACTTACAGTAATTTAGACTAATGTTCTTGTCCGCCTCTGCTTTTTAATGCGGTGGTTTGTTGGAACTTTGATAGGGTTATGACCATGGGCAACGATTATTATTTACCACCAGGCTTCTTATTTAGAATATATATAGGTCATAATTTTTGAATACAGGCCTCATCCGCAAAATGAGGACAAATTACTTACTAATCCAGTTTTTTTTTCGATATTACATAGCTTTTTTGGACGTTTTTAAAAATCATAAAATATATATATATTAATTTTAAGTATGAGTGTTGAATTTAAAGAAGAAGAAGAAGAGTAGAAAGCAGAGGTATTAATTGTAATATTAGTTTTAATTTAATTATCATACTATGCGTTTTAAAGTAGTTAATGTCCCTCCTATTATGGAGGAGGGTCAAGCCCAGCAGTGGGACATATATGAGCTGAGATGATGTTGATGTAATTACAGAATACACTAATTTTATACTCAATAATATGTTGGTTTCAATTATATGGTAGATAAAAAATATACATATATAAAAAATTAACCAAAGCATAGTTTAAATTACTGAAATTTAGCATTTAATATGCTTAATTATTTATAAAACCCGATTACGAAGCGAAAAATGATGTCACAAGCGGGATTCGAACCCGCGCCTATTGGGATTCCGGCCCAATCGTGCTGCCACTACACCACCGTGACTTATTGTAGGACATACAAATTTCGCTTCGTATCATATTTACGTCTTAAGGTGACGGTATGCTATCTACCCGACAATGTTTACACATTGTTATAGGCTTAATACTTCAAACTTTACAGTTTGAATTGTATTAAACGATGACACAACCTTGTTATTTAAATTACTGAAATTTAGCATTTAATATGCTTAATTATTTATAAAACCCGATTACGAAGCGAAAAATGATGTCACAAGCGGGATTCGAACCCGCGCCTATTGGGATTCCAGCCCAATCGTGCTGCCACTACACCACCGTGACTTAGTTAAAGCATAGTTTTTGTTGTATAAATAAATATACTTATATATTTGGCGTATACTCTTTAGAGTTATTTCAAACACTACGGAAACATCAACGCATAAATCTTACGCTTTGCTTGGTACGTCCACAAACTGTTACAGTCATTCATTTGTATTTCGTAAACACTAAACTTGGAACAATTCCAAGTATTTTACACAGACTACCTGTTCATCAAGCCGTCTAACTTTTTACACGGACGTATTGTGAAAACTATCTGCAATAATTACTGCAATTCAACTAATTGCAATATTTAGAAGTAGACAAAATGCAAACTTGCATATTTCATGATATTTTGTAAGAATTATAATTAATTGGATTATTTTTATATAATTACAAATGATCAAGGGCATTTATCCGTGCGGTGACGGAGTAAGAATATTATTCACTATCTCACATTTTACCCGTGGTTGATCGTACGAGACGACTAAGGGATATAAAACGCATATAACATCTATGCGAGAGAAGGATTATATATTATAGGATCCCATTACGGAGGAGGCCCGAGCCCAACAGTGGGACATTTATGGGCTGTGATGATGATGATGAAGGGTATTTTCATATAATGGAATATCATTATGGTGATGGAAACATGGTGTGATAACAATAACGTAAACAAAGTCGGGTAGATGGCACACGTCTCCTTAAAGACGAAAATATAATATGATGCGAGAATTGAATGTCCTACAATAGTTCATGGTGGTGTAAGTGGCAGCACCATTGAAACGGCTTTCCAATAGGTGTGGGTTCGAATCCCACTGTGACAATCATTTTTCGCTGGTAGGTAATCGGGTATTTATAAATAATCAAGCATATTAAATGTTAAATTTCAGTAATTTGAACAATAAACATCAGCACGTCTTGCTTTTTCGGTGGATATAATAAAACATTATTAATAGAAATAAGAGACGGAAAAGTAAAATTAAATCTGATCCTAATATAACTGACGTTGATAGAAGAATTATATTTTCATCTTTTAAAGGCAAATTATGCCTTTTAATTGTCATATGAGATGTATAATAAAACACATGAAGGTACAAGGAAATACAGCGTAGGAAAATGTTCAAAATCCAGAAAAGATTCCATGTAAAGTAATTTCAGCTTATAGGCGAAAATTTTTTTTTATGTATAACGTTTATTTTCCTCTTAATAAATATAAGTCGGTATCTTAGTTATGACAGGAATAGAAAAAAAATATTTAGAATTTATATTATCAGATTTTGAGTAATGAAAGTTTGAAAAAGAAAAATTAAAATCAAAGAAATTTTCGACTTATTAAGGGCACTGATTAACTGATTTATAATCCATAACGAATATTAAGTGTTCATGATAACTATTAGCTAATTAGAATACTACCAACCCTTACTTTGTTCGTGGATGTCGTAAAAGACGACTAAGAGCCTTATAGCGACCTGGACTAACTCCATCTGATGCCGTTTGGTCATAAAACTATTGCCAATACCTTTAACAATATGTACTATGAAATAGGAGTACATACAGTATCAACCCCAAGTAATTGGGATAAGAGTAAGAGAATGATGATAATGACTAATTATGATTTCAGATGATGTTCTGATTAGTATTAGTATTATGTACCATATCACTAAATATAAACTTTAATGGTGCATATTATAGTACATTACTGCAGCGACCAGCAAAAGATGCATTGATTGACGAACGTATAAACATACATACGTAAGTCCATCAATGCCTAGTTGTGGCCAAGGCTTGTATAATGCTTTTCTCAAATAATGCAAGGAAATTAAAACTAAGTAGTACTAAGTAAAACTGTATATATGACGAACAACGCAAACAACATTTTTCGCGTGCTAAAGGGTTCATTGGTGTTTTTTTATCATCAAACAGGTTCATTTTTCAAGCCAGTTCGAAATTTAAATAAAACTCTGATAAGTTGCCTATATGGTTACCATATTTTGAAGTAACAAATCGTTCCATTTTTAAAATACATAGGTATGAATTTACATGTATATGGAATTTACATATTTTGGCCGCTAAAACACGACAGATATGGATTTTCATACATTTTTTGCCGGCCGCTGCTCGCTCAGTACAGCAATTTCGATTTATCTCGAAGAAAGTTATCAAAATAATGCTCAAATTTCCAAGCATGTTTGAGAAAAAAAAAATTTATATAAGCGTAGCATATATTATGCACTGTATTATGTGCAAGTGCGTAGATTAATTCAAATGAGTTTTTTATTGTTCATTGTTTTATTAATTATCTATATAATATTAAATAACTCGTATACATACATATACCTTTTGCTAATGAATAATTGTATAGGGGATTCACTTGCCACTGCGGTTAGCCTACCAGAGCTAAAAATTTTTATTCTGCAGGGCTTTTAAAAAAAATTGTTATCGCGCATGATTTTACGTATATCAGGAAAATAATCAATACGAGTATGAGTATGACAAGAAGGCTGTTAGTATGAAAAGAATTTGGAAACTTTTAAGGAACTTATTAATATTTATTTTGAGTTCCGATTACATAGCTCTATAATAGAAAGAATTATTAAAATTTTATTAATATCAACATTTACCTTGGTTAGAAAATTTTATTGTTAATGTATGTTAATTTGTTTGTCTAAATATAAATACATATAATTGTATATAAAGATATGATAAAACAAGACTGCATTCATGATATTCAGTATACATATGTGTTATCACAATAATAAGTTCCATACATAATATACAGTTGTTATTCATTGAGATACGTGTCCAAGTGTGCCTCAGCGCCCTTGTCATTCAATCCACTCACCATATTGAATGTCATTGGTTATTCAATTGTTCTTATTGTATTGCAATTCAGTAATTTTGTTATGCGGATTAACTATGAGGTATAAAAGATTACATTTTACTTGTTCACTATCTAACGATTGAAAAAAAAGCCTTCCTAAAACGCTCGTCATTGTCCGGTCAAGGCACCCGTTTTAACGCTACTTTGGTGTAGCATACAAACAATGCCGAGTCTTTTATTTGTTTTATCAAGTCACGCTTTTAGGTAACGCGTTGGGACCTATATAATAGATTTTAAATGAAAACTAAATTGGCTTAACGGAATATTAAGCAGCTTTTGACTTCAGAAATGTTAAGAATTACATTTCGGATTATACGGCCCATCATCCAACTAACTACAATGAGTAAGAAATTAAATGCGTGATGTTGCGTATAAAACATCATTAAATTATAATATAACATGGTTGAGAGGACTTAAATTTTTTGTTCAGTGTCCAGTAGATAGCTTGTTATTTGACCAATGTATTCAAGGGTGTCTGGTTGGTATACTGGCGTTTCCTGATACTTACTCGAACAGTTACATTAAAAACCAGTTTGGTTGTACGTTAAATTGCCATCCCAGTTAAATTGTAATAATTATTTGAGGGTTTTATGACAGTTCACCACTTCCGTATTTGTATTCAGTTTTTCTATATGCTGCTGTGAATTTAAACATATTGTTATTATGCAGACAACGTTTCTAGATGCGCTATGTAATTCTTCGTCGATGCCTCCATTTAGAGTAAGATGAACTCTTAAAATATACTATCAATCGCTTCAACAAACCGTTGACAAGATTTTAAAAATTTAATAATCGCATTGAAATAACGCAGGTTCAGTTCAGTAATCATCATTCATGATTCTCCTTCTCTTTTCCTAATTACTTGTGGTCGACGCTATATATACCCTTCTTCCTACATATTACAAAGGTTTATTGGCAATAGTTTTATGAACGGCCGCCTGCCTGACATCAGCCCTCCTTGGGAATGCAATTGCTGACCAAATGTCATCAGATAGTGTTGGTCCAGGTCGATATAAGGCTCTTAGTCGTCTTTTACGACATCCACGAGCAAAGTAAGGGTTGGTAGTATTCGTAGCCGCTACCACACGGTTCAGGTTCAGTAATCATTAATTAATATTTTTTTCTTTCATCCTTAATTTTATTTCCTTTTTTTTTTACTTTAACTGAATAGCTTATGAACTAGTGTGCATTATCAGTGGTGAATTACGGCACGAAATGCCGCCCTTAAATGTTGACTTCATAAAGAAGGTCAAAGTCGCACAGTGGGCTGTATTGGGGGTTAGCAAGCAATTTCTCTACGAGATAAAATCCGGAATATGGAGGTCGAAGAACAGGTATAATTGATATGGTCCGAAAAATTAATACGTTGTAGTGACAAACCGCAGGGCTTAACGTTGGGCAAAAAGGTTTTTGATAAAGGTTTTGGCGACATGTAAAGAATGACATAGTGTAGGAAGACATCTAACTAAGTGGACTAAGGACATTATGAAAACCGTTAAATGTAAGAGGAGCTAATGATGGAAAAATCAAAAAAAAAAATTTTGTATATAGAATAATTTTCTTTTTATACTGGCAATGAATTTATATTAAAAATGTGTGTCATAATTTAATAACTACTACTGTAGCGGGTAGAATAAACCTCTGTAATAATTATAATTAGGACTAAAGTATTTATACGTCCAATAGCATGTATAAATACTTTAGTTCGCCCGTGACCATAAAGTGTTCGAAATGTTAAGAAATTAAAAATTAAATCCAAAGACAGAACCCGTAAAAATTGTTGTTTTTCAAACGTGTAACGTGCGTAAAACTCAGAAATCATAATCTTGTATCACCTAATTTAATGTTACTAATAAATATATGATACGATTCTTTTTAGTTTTTTTTATTTTATTTTAAATGCTAGTTTGATATAAAATATTTTCTATAAGTATTCTTTTTGATATTCACAAGAGTATTTCAGCCAGATTTAGAATAATTTCAATTTAATTTTTTTTTTAATAGTGGTAGGACCACGCTGTTGACAGTTTTCTGTCTACAGCCTTGGGCCGGTCCGTCCGGGGTAGTAGGTACCACACTCTCGCAGAAGATCGACGTCTGAGTGATGGCAATGTGCTATTGCGCTTCGTTCGGTGAGCGAGAGAGCCGGCACCCAACTGGGTGGGTTTGGAGATTTTATTGGTAAGCAGCAGCCTAAGTTATACCCTTGCAAAGGTCCATGGGCGGCAGTAACACTTACCATCAGGTGTACTGCTTGCTCCTTTGCCACCATAAGCAATAAAAAAAAAAAATTGCTGTACCACAGGATATCTACTGCTTGTCTGTATGGGTTACCAATAAGATATACCTAAGAAAAAGTTGACGCGTGTGAAACCATGATCATATACTAATACGGAATAAGTTGAGGAGGAATTTGAGCTATCTAAAACAAAATAATGGTAAACTCAAAAAATACGATTGAAGATCGTAAAATGTTTATTTAAAGAGTGTATGTTTGTAGCAATATAAATATTTATAACGATAACCCCAGTATAATAACATCAAATTTACATTGATATCGTAGTTTTTATTAGTGAGTTGATGACGCAGCGCAATCCCAAATCGTGACAAATAGGTAAATAAAATTATTACGCTATCACATATTTCTTTATACGTCACAAGCTTATATGTAGGCATCTATTATGAAATATAGTTTCGTTATAATTTATTTTGTAAATATTTTTGGACATTGAGCAGTTTTTCTTAACCGAGACAAAGGGTAACTAAATTCAAGGACATCTGTAATGAATATTTTTCAGTTATTATACTTTGTTGCATAAAATAAATTTTGACAATAATCCATCCATCCATCTCGTAAACGTCCGCTGTTGGACATAGGCCTCCCCACGAGAATGCCATTTTCAACGGTCCTGTGCCACCTGCATCCAACGGTTTCCTGCGACCTTGATGATGTCATCAGTCCACCGAGTGGGGGGTCGTCCTACGCTACGCTTTTGACAATAATACTATTAGACTAAGGGAGACAACTCAATTCTCTTAGAAAGGAGAGAACATGAGCAATACTTTTATTAGGAACTTAATTGTATGCAAGCATATTTTAATGTATCGGACAATGTAGACGGCGAAATGCTTATAAAATTAATTAAAATCCAAGAGTAATTAAGTAGCTGTGACCTGAGAGTGTAATTAAGTAGGTAAGACCTGAACGTTGCACTCAATCATCTAAGTGCGAACTTGCGGTATATACAGTGTGCCGATTTTATTACTAGAATAACTTAAACTAGGTGTAGGAATGACGTCATACAAAACATTAAAGTTAGTTACAGACTCCTAGCTCTGCCCAATCCCGAGATA
Source organism: Lymantria monacha (assembly GCA_905163515.2). NCBI lineage: Eukaryota > Metazoa > Arthropoda > Insecta > Lepidoptera > Erebidae > Lymantria > Lymantria monacha. The sequence goes on from LR991082.1 coordinate 26,589,381, forward strand.
AAGTGATTTGTTTCTTAGCAAAACAGTAGGTTTGTCAGCATGCATTGACCTGTAGCACATTTCGAACAGCTGTGCGGCGGTGAGCGCAGCGTAAGCGGGACTATATAATTTGCCTACTAGTTTAGTGTCACACGCATGAGTATATGCCTACATCGAATTTTTATAGTAAAAGTGACCGCTTATCAGTATGGCAATTTAATCAAAACTTAGGTACTATTTTTTTACAGATTTGGATAGTGTATCATGGTCTGATACACCCCCTTCAAGGATTCTACTAATTAAATCGGCAACCTGTATGTATACCCGTATATATGAAATTGGCGTAATATAATTCGTAGTTAACATACGAGAAACTACAGGTATAGGAAGAAAACAAGACAAATTTAAAAATAAACAAAATCAAATATTCTTAAAGCAGATCCTATTGATTATTTGAATATGACCTTACAGTTTATATAGAGATTGTATATGAAAATGGCTTAATATAATTCGTACTTAACGTAGGAGAAATTGCAGATATAGGATAAACTTTGAAAATAAGCACAATCATAAAATTATTACTTAAGAGTTTTTACAATAAAATTATGTATTGGTCTAAACTGAGTCTGGTTTTCCGTGTGGTGACGTAGTAAGAATACAACTCACCAACCCCTCTCTTAACCGTGGTTAAAGACGTAATGACGTGGGTAAGAGACGCCTAAAAGATATAAAACGCATATAACATCTATTCGAGAGAGTGAAAACTCGAAAAAAGTCCCTATAGCAACACGTCTGACCAGCGTAACATAGTGGGTCAATTTCCCTTCCATTATAGAAGAGGCTTGAGCCCAGCAGTGGGACATATATGAGCTAAGATGATGATGATAAGTTTGCTAGTAATTTGTCCCTTAATTGCAAATTGTAAAGTTTGTGTCTATGTGTCTGCGCTGTAGGAAATATTACTCAATGTCGTTTCCTGTCTTTTTATTAAATAAAAAGTTACCAGTAAATTAATACAGAATAATTGTCAATACGTTATTATTAGCTATTTTAGATTAATTACATACGTATTACGATAATAATTACATACGATCAATTGTCCGTGTGGTGACGGTGTAAGAATACAATTTACCACCCCATATCTTACCCGTGGGTGATCGTAAGAGACGACTAAGTGATATGAAAAGCATATAAACATATATGCAAGAGAAAGAAAACTCGAAAGTAAACCCTATACCAACACGTTTGACCAGCGTGGTATAGTAGGTCAATTTTCCCTCCCATCGTGGAGAAGGCTCGAGCGCAACAGTCGGACATATATGAGCTGATATGATGATGATGACTTACGTAAATTGTGCCAATAAAGACGCAGTATTACGATATAAATGTAATACTGTGATAAAAGTAAAGTAACTATGAGTCAACATATATCTTTTTGTTCGTTTTATAATAGAGCTGGGTATTCCCACGACTTTATAGCTTAAGGCATCGATTTCAAGTTCGCAATTAAGCTTATTTAATCGCTGCAACAGTTCGTTTTTATATTAATTATATTTTTATATTAGTCATCATTCTCCTACTCTTATCCCAATTACTAGGGGTCATTATAATATGTACTCTTCTTTTATAGTACATATTGTAAAAGTTATTGGCAATAGTTTTATGACCGGCCGCCTGCCAGACGTCAACACTCGTTGGGAAAGTAATCGTTGACCAAAAGGCATCAGATGGAGTTGGCCTAGGTCGTTATAAGGCTCTTAGTCGTCTCTTACGACATCCACGAGCAAAGTAACGGTTGGCAGTATTCGAAGCCGCTACCACACAGCTATATTTAATATACATATTTTTATATTAATAGTTTGTGTTAATAATGTCCATAATATAGGTATTTTCGAAGACTAGAACAAAGTTAACGTATTCATGAGAATGAAATTTACATTTCCTTATGCTTGTTATATATTTTATGGCGGTGTTTATGAGTTTATCCTCAAGTGAGAGTCCTATTTATATAACAAACTTCTATAGGCATTGAATAGATACTAAAATTATTTTTTGTTGCCAACGTTGCCGTAGAAAATATACCAAAATAAATACTTAAATTTATTTATTTAATAAATTAGTGCACTTTGAATAGAACTAATGGTTGTACATTTTTAATAAATCACTTGATATTTCACAAACCTATATAATTAGCTGACACAAATTATGTTCAGACCTACAATAATTATTTGTTGGATTTAACAAAGGTCAGATTTTAGATTTTTTAAACGTTAGATTAACAAAGGAAGGTGTCAAGACTCCTCGAAACCGGCGAGCGTGTAGGAGTATGAAGAGAATTATGAATGCTGAGGAAGCGAGTGAAGTATGCAAGGATAGAGTTCTCTGGCACTCTGCTCTATCTGCTTAACCTACTCTTACTTGGAATTTAAGCTATAATGTTCAAAAAGTAGTTCCCTATCGATACCTACAGTTTTAAGCTATCTGTGTAATCAGAATATGTGTACCGGCATATTAAATCGTTATCGTATCGTTCAAAAAACGACAAAGGTACAAATGTATTATCGTTACGCATTTGACCTCCGCTAAGTCAGTTAAGTGTAATTATCGTCAGTTATTCTAAAATTTCTTGAGAGTCTTCACTGCGTTTTCGAATCGTGTCCACCAGACGCGTAAGCTTTAAGCGTCATTACAAAACCAGTCCTAAGTATTCGTAAAAGGGCATTGATTAATTCACTGCGGGTGGTCATCAGTGGTTAGACAACGGTTTTGCAGTAAAATATCCAATGTATTTTGTTGACGCTCTCCTATTACAGTATTAGAATTATGATGGTACAGCATTTTATTCCAGTCTTCATTAAAATATTGAAGTTTTAACTTTTTGTATGACAATTAATTATTTATATTAAGTTTTTTCTTAGGATATTAAAGATTGAATATTAGGGTTAATAAAATATGAATGGGATATTAAAATTGAGTATTAATCGTGACTAATTTTAGAATTAGTCAGTTTTTTATTGCTAATGGTAGCACACGAGCAAGCAGCACACCTGATGGTAAGTGTCACTGCTGCCCATGGACCTTCGCTATACCAAGGGTATAAGCTAGACCGCTGCCTACCATTACTATCCACAAACCCACCAGGTTGGGCTGCCGGCACTCTCACTCACCGAAGAAAGCGCAATAGCGCATTGCCATTACTCATACCACATGAGTATATAAACGTACAGAGACAAATATTCAAACAACCGCGCCACGGTAGGTACATCACTACAAGTATGATGCGCGTGTGTGCGTGAGCACTGGCGGCTCGTCACGTACGGAACGAAACCTCTTTAGGCTGGTTCGGCCAGTGCTTAAACAAAGGGCTCACTCACCGCTCGCTGTGCATCGCCTTGTGCATGTTTGTTTAAATTTGAAATTTCAATTAATTAGAAAGAGTGTAAATATGGTTTATTGTACTGTGTGCATGAACAACAATCGGGAAAATAAAAACATGTTTTTTTGAAAATGACATTGTATGTTAATAGATCTGAACAACCTATAAATATGAGGAAAGACTCTTTTTTTCAGCCGTTACAAAGACTTTAACGAAAGCAGTATACAATTGGGTTTTTTAATAATACCTCCTGACAACTTCATCGCATTTGTTGAATTGCTTGAGAAGAAATTTCGAGAATATTTCGATCTAGAAATAAATATTGTTAACATTGGTACTGATATACTAAAACGACGAAATACAAGATTGTAAATTTGATATGCCATGCAAGTGCTTTCCCATTAATTATTTAAAAAAAACTTTATATTCGATTTAGAATTTATCATTCGATTAAGAGATATAACAAATTATTAAAAATCAAAAATTACAAAAAAAAACTATTTAGAGTAAGCAATTTGTAAAAAAATATCCATACATAAAAAAGCTGACAAACGTTTTGTGTATTTATTTTCATCCTCATGTGCCAACCCTATAAGAATAGGTAACAATTTTGCTCGCTCCTTAGAAGCTCGGTCTCTGTACGTCTATTTACTCATGTGCTCATACGTCGATCTTCTGCGAGAGTATGGTACTACCCCGGAATGGACCGGCCCGCGGCTGTAGACAGAGAACTGTCAACGGCGTGGTCCTACTACTATTAATCTACCACTGTTTGTTATGTCAATATGAGATTGTTAATTGAATGCATTTAAATACATTCTCACATTTAAAAGCAGGATAAGTAGCGTTACCATACAAGGAATAGCGTGGTATAGTAGGTCAATTTCCCTTCCTAACGTGGAGAAGGCTCGAGCCCATCATTGGGGCGTAGAGAAGAACTTGAGATGATAAAATGAAAAAAGATTAAGTAGTAAACATTACGTTAATTGTAAATTGATTAGAGCCATGCTAGCAAACGAGTTATACCTACTATAGGTATGACTCTCAAGTTACCGACTATATCAACATTGCGTGACAATATATTACGCTCCATATCTTCATTATTAATTAATGCCAGTAGTTTGCTAGCTTGCTAATGATATTCGAAATATTAGGTATCTTTATTTGAAATATGGATAAGCTTTAGTTTAAGTGAATATTTATTTATTATTTGACTATTTAAGATGGCAAAAATAGTACAACAACGTTCTGAGTCATTATGTGCTGAGATTGCATATTGCGCAGAATGATTGACTGATTCTGTGATTTGAGTGCGTTATTATATGTTTGTAAATAATATGAGGGTATTATCTTATAAAATAATATATATCATAAAATAATTAAACGAATATAAATCCACAATGGCATTAAAATTATAATAAATATATTTTTTTAGATAAATTAAACAACTGTTAGAAAAAAAATAAAATGTTGTTTCTTGGGCATGGTTCTCTATCTCTCTGTCTCGCTCGCTCCCTTTCTCTCTTTTCGATTGTTTCGTTAGTTCACTGGAATGCGACTGCCCATCGTGCCATGTTCGAATCCTGATTAAGGCAAAAACTGTAATTGGGATTATTAAGAAATACTAAATTGCAAGTACATTAAGATTAATAAACACTCCAGCACGATGGAAATTTTACAGTGACAGAGTAAGAATATAGTTTTTTAGTATTCCTAAAGCTGGTGAATGTCAATAAACACTAAACATCAACTGAGCTGCTAAACCATCTGCCACCATTACTAATACAAGAAGTATTGAGTTAGAGTGCAATTAATAACGTTAGTTTTGCTCATGACATTCAATTGAAATTTAATTAATCTCATACATTTCTAAAATAAATCTTATGCTCACTAACCGTAGCTATTTAAATTAATTATTTGATTCTAATGTAGACACTACATATTTATTTCGCTCGTAAAGATTTATATTTATTAAATACTTGGTATGTTAGAACATGGTAGTATGAACACAACTTGGCATGTTTTATGGTCGAAATGGAATTTTATTTACAAATTTTTAATCGTGGCGTTTGTTTCATAATCTTATGCTTTTATACATATTTGCATTTGATGCATTCTGATTAATATTCCATTGCCTGTATCTGAGATTTATAAATTTAAAAAATAAATTTGAAAAATAAGTGCTAATGTTTTTATTTAAATTTTTATTTCAAAATCAATTTCAACGCATTAGATAACAAATTACTTTTACCAATGCTGGGTCACGCTTCTGACAGATTTATGTCTATAGTCCTAAGGGGCCGTTCATTAATTACGTAAGGGATTTTGAAGAATGATTTGGCCCCCTCCCCGCCTACCGTAAGACGTCATAAGATTGCAACCACCCCCCCCTGTCCATTCATAAGAATTATTGTAAGAATTTTTTTTATTACAATCTTCTTACTACAAGTAGGTAATTAACTCACTGCATTAACATTAATCTTATTAATCTATCACAGTTTTGACTAAAATTAGTAATTTTCAATTTAATATCTTACGTAATGTCAGGTTCACTACCAATGCCTATAGTAAGAAGTTATAATATTCAGTCAACACCAAAAACGTCTTACATAATTTATGAATGGCCATAAATGGGCTGGCTTCTCTTAGTTCCTAGCATACTCTCGTAGAAAATCAGCGTAAGTAACGATTATTGCATTTCGTTCATTGAGCTAAGTTATCATAAGATGGCTTGTTTGCTTATCTGTCATAAAAGATAATAAATATAAAATAAAAACAATAAATTTCTAATGTTTACGCGAGTATTACACATTTGAAATAAAACTACTTTTACAGATTCTATCGAATTTGCATTTGATTTTTAATTTCCCGACGTTTCGCACATTTTACAGTCATGACATTACAGATCATGGTCACGGGAAGCTTCGAACACTTTACAGTGACCAACGTCATCCTGTGACCATGATCAGTGTAGTTGTTGTAAGTGTTCGAAACGTCAGGAAAATAAAAATCAAATACAAACGCGATAGAAACCGTAAAAGTAGTTTTATTTCAAACAATCGATTTCTTTGTACATAGTATAGGTATACATTATATATGGGTATGCTAAATGCATAACTAGGTGGACTGATGACATTATCAAGGTCGCAGGAAGCCGTTGGATGCAGGTGGCACAGGACTCTTGCAAATGGCATTCTCGTGGGGAGGCCTATGTCCAACAGTGAATGTTTACGGGCTGATGGATGGATGCTAAATACACACATATCATTTGGATACTGCAGCATTTATACAGTAAAAGAGAATTTAAAAAATAATTTAACAAAATACGTTAAAATGTTTCCATCCATTAATCCTTCAGCCTGTCGACGTTGACTGTTAAACATAGGTTTTACCGCGAGAATGCCGCTCAAAATGTGCAGATACTCTGAAGTTTATTCCTTTCAAAATATGATTCCCGGCTCGAAATTTAATATTTTTCTGCCTCGTTAGCGTATTTAATATAATTGAATTTTAAATGTTTTTGTAATTCTTATTTTACACATAATGTGTTATAACATTTGTACATAAAATTTACTTAACATATACATTGCATATATAAGATTAGAAACAACGTTGAAATAAACAACTCGCTATTGCAGCAATGAGATAATTAAGACTAACAATACAACCAACCTTGAACTCTGAGAAAAATCACAAGAGGCGCTTTTAAAAATATACGAGAAACACTATATAAGTTAAATGTTAACAAAAACTATAGGTACGGCACATGCTATTGATGTACGAACTGGTTTGAAGTTCTGTGTTTGAATTCCAAACGTTTTCCTACGTGTTTGAAGGGAGCTAGTTGCTAGATAAACGGTGCGAAAGGCATTTATGTATTATGGATAATTCTTCACTGCACTGCTGGGAATATATATAGTCAAAGCAGACTTATAATAAAATAGTTTCTGCCCGCGGCTTCACCCGCGTAAAAGATTACAACATTACATTAAGTTTTTCATCCCCTATTTTTATTTTACCCCTTGAGGGTAAATTTTTGAAACATGTTAATGTCATATTTATTTATATCTAATAAATAGCCTAAAAGTAAGTTTCAAGCTTCTGGCTTTAAAAATGACGATACTTCCTTACAAATTTTCATCCCCCTTTACAACCCTTTTTTCCATTAAAAAGTAGCCTATGTCCTTTATCAGGCTCTAGACTATCTATGTACCAAATTTCATTTAGATCGGTTCAGTAGTTTTGGCGTGAAAGAGCGACACAGAGTTACTTTCGCATTTATATTAGTAAGGATATTTAAATAATCATAATGAGAGTATATGTATACAGTTACATACATATGAGTAAATGCTTATCAAACTATTTATTATTGTTAGCTTATCGTTTAAATTTTAATTAAAAGCTTATACTAACGTGATATTCCATCCATTTAGCTTTACGGGTTGAGAGCCCTCAGCGCTCACCCACAGTCCGGGTAAAGTTGTCATAGCCATCTGAGGCTAACAACTAAGACACACAAAAAAAAAAAAAAAAAAGATATTCCATCCATTTAGCTTTTGCACGTCCTACCGCTGGGCTCGAGCTTCCTTCATAATGGGAGAGAAATGAACCTACTATACCGCGCTGGTCAGACGTGTTGGTATAGGGTTTAATTTCGGGGGTGAGGAATTATTTTCTTACTTTGTTACCACACGAATCAAAACCACACGGATCAAACGTAATATGTAAAACCAAAATTTGTTTCAAGTTAATATATTAAGAGAGAAAACATAGGTACTTATTCACGGAGCAATCAACTGACAAGATTTTATGTAGTTCTTAAAAGATTATCAAATTGACCATTAGGAATATAAAAATAAAAAATTATCAACTTGTGTTTTCATATAATTTTATTATATTAACATTTCTATTTATACCAAAGAACTTTAACTTTAATTTGTACTAATTCAGCCCCAGCTTTGTTCATGAACATTACATACTTCACATCAAAAAAATATCTTTATAAGTTATACGAAAATACAAGTTATAATTATTCTAAATTTAGCTCATGAAAATAAAAAATATACATATACGATTTATACATTAGACATCTTTGAAGTGTGAAATAAACATGACAGATGTAACAGATTTAACAAAGAGCGTAAACTCTTGTTCAATTCACGTCATTCGCGTATTAGAGTACTCAATTCTTTACGTCTGTGTGAGACAACAGTTGGTGATAAATATGATTGTCATGTACTTTAGCGTAGAGTTTGTATAACAATATAACGAGTTAAACTTTTTCTTTTGTTGGTGAACTATTATCTGAATGTTAAGCATGACAGTGCGAGTACTCATTCATAACTCACCATACTTTCGTTCTCTGCTAGTCAGATACCTGCTAGCTTAGATTAGCTGCTTTTCCACAATACATACATATCAGCACGCCATATCCTTTGCAGGGTAGGCAGAGAGAACAGAGTGCCAGAGAACTCTATCCTTGCATACTTCACTCGCTTCCTCAACATTCATGATCTGCTTCGCTTTTCCACAATGACCTCTAAATGTTAGGTAACACTTAAGGTAATTCAAATGATATAACTATAACATTGAAGTTATATAAAGCATTTCACAATAATGTTTTCGAATAAACTTTAATTAATCCTTAAGATCTGTGTTATCACAGCCATAGATAAGATGTTGGCAAAAATCTATGAATTTAGTAAGTGTTTTAATGAAATAGTATTTTATTAAAGTACAAGGATGAGCTGTTCACTTTTAGAATTTTAAAATAATGTAATTTTAATATATTTTTTCGAATAGTTCCTGGTTGTAGCGGCTACGAATACTATCAACCCTTACTTTACTCGTGGATGTCGTAAAGACGACTTATAACGACCTGGGCCAACTCCATCCTTTTGGTCAACAATTTCATTCCCAAGGAAGGTTGACGTCTGGCAGGCGGTCGGTCATAAAACTATTGCCAATAACTTTTACAATATGTACTATGAAAGAAGAGTACATATTGTATCGACCCAAGTAATTAGGATAAGAGTAGGAGAATGATGATGAATAGTTCCTGGTTGTAAAAATATTTACCGTTCCTGTACATTGTAATATACAGCTAATATTGTCTTCACTTATATAAACTTCAGCTTGCCAGTCTGTTCTGAATACTATCAATAGCATTCAGTACAGAAACACATTGGCATTACACTAACTGGCAAACACATGTGATGGCTTTAGCCCTTTCTTCATCGCAAATGTGTTTCTTTATACATGCAATGTATTAATAAATTAAAAACATTATTACAATGCACTTTGGTTATATTTTAATTCTAAGTGGTGAAATATAGTGAAATTTTATTATGACAATTCGTATTATTTACTGCTTGACATGAACCATATTTAGTAATGATTGCTTATTACTACTATTTCTAGATAGTCATAATAAATTACGTAGCTGTACTTACTTCATCATGATGATGAAGATTTATTAGAATGTGGATAATTTTTATTCGAAAAAACCTTAAGATCTATACATATTTAATAAAAGAAACGATTGATAGATAGCTTATAGAAAATGGCTGTTACCTCGTACTTACTAATTACATTAATAAATAAAAGCTGAAAATTTGGATAAATTATTATTCAATCACTACAAAATGGCTGAACGGGGTTGCCTTTTATTTTGCACACATATTTATAGTCTAGAATAGCACAAGGACTACTTTTTATTTTCGGAAGCTATATGGGTCCTGTGAAGAACTAGTTCCTAAAATGTATTATACTGATTGCTAAATCTACATTTGTCACTGATAAACTTACTGTTTTTCGGTGTTGCCATATATATATATATATATATATATATATGCCATATATATATATATATATATATATATATATATATATATATATATATATATATAGTAACTATTTACCTCAAATGCAATCAAAAATGTCTTGCAATATAGAAATATCCTATATATTACACTCAACTTTTTGCACCTATATATTTACGGTTGTAAAATTGCAGGCTCAGCTTGTTCTACCTTATTCGTAAAGGCTTAATAAGTTTATACCGACATAATGTTTTTTTTTTTTGCAAAAACGACCTTAGAAATATTAAATATAAGTAGTAGGTAATATAATTTAAATCAGCCATAAATCAAGTTTAAGGTCTCTATTAACAGGTAGTCATTTTGAGGTGAAGGCTCAGTGATAACAGTCGCAGTTGCAGTGTTTCGTGTAAAAAAATAGCAACTACATTCATACCCTACGAGAGAAAAATTACGTGTACAGCTAGTTTATTATACACCGTATCAAATTGAATGACATTATTCTCTATTATATGCCAATTTTGTTACTTATGCATATTAGGTTTTTTTTTTGTTACAATACTCTATTTTCGAAGGGTTGGACTAAGGTATAATATGTATATTCAATTTAGAAGGTATTGTATTACTGATTACTGTCAATAATTCCAAACTTCGTATTGCTAATGAGGATTTCCGAAAGTTAAAACCTTTTAACAGCTTTTTAACGCACGTTTTAAATTTGAACTGTAATTTACATTCTTACATCACTAGACCAACGACTTTGTATATGTGAATTTAACACTAAAAAACCCGTCTCAATAAAATATCACCTTTATTTTTGTACCGATTATAAATTTATCAAAGCGATGTACCGTATAAAGTACATACTTTTCAAACACGAACGCAAGGGGTGAATATAATAACGTCACCATTATTACAAGATCCTTTAAGTCAATTACAATACCGTAGTACCGTATGCATTTCTTCCGTTTTAAAAGGTCGCATTTACCTGGACATATCACTTGGATGAGCGCATGAATAGACTTAGCTTTTTGTCCATGCCAGACTAATGAGAAATTGTAGGTACAGAGTGCAGACATTTGTGCAAACTTGTATTTAGAGATCACTTTATAGATAATATTGTAAATACTATGTTTAATATATATATATATATATATATATATATATATATATATATATATATATATATATATATATATAATATATATAATATATAGATATAATATATGTATATATAAATTTTTTTTTTCAAATGGTAGCAGAGTAAAGACATCATTGGAAGAAGAGGAAACTCGAAATAAAGCCGAACACCAAATGGTCAGCATGGTATAGTAGGTTAATTTCCCACCTATTGAGAAAGAGATTCGCGGCTAATACTGATGAAGAATTTAAAATAAACGCTTGAATAAAATTATAATATTAGTTTTGGTTTCACTAGCTCGATGTTTCACATAATTTACAGCATATACGGATACGGCAAAATCTTAGGAATTTGGCCTACCTTATCACCATAGTAAGCGTTTTGTTTTTGGTGATAATATATTCTTAATATGTTATGATGACAGATTTAGTTTCGTAGTATTCTATGAAATTGAAAATAGCATAAATTAGGTAAAGTGTATTTTATTTCTGTACTCTATGGTCTATTGATTATGACTAGCGACTAGGGGGCGTGATTCAACCGTAACGTTACCCACCTACGTATACATTAGGGAATACTGTCACATTCAAGGGCAGGATTAACCCCTCCGTTGCATGTGAATACAAAGTTGGCATATCCAATACCCATTCAGCTAAATATAACTAGATTCATTTTGAAACTAACACTATTGTGATTTTTTTAACAATGTCCAAATATAATACCTCTATTATTTTTTTCATACGATAGCCAATTTAAATGGACATGGTACACCGATATAACCATCTATTAGCACATATAATCGTAATATTAGCTACATTCCCTCAATTTTGTAATCTAATTATACGAGTTTCACTCAACTGGAGAGAAATTATATGCATAATTAACGACTTCAAATGCCTTTTTAAGCATTAATAATGCACTTATTTTTAAAATGTTAAGGAATGTAAGACATCATTGAAAAGAAATCGAGATATAACTGAATGTTAACGAGTCTAGTGAGCTTGGTAGTGTATACCAATTTGCCAGGCATTGTGGAGGAATCTGTGCCAATAGTGGAGCCATACATACGAGTATGTATATAGGTTGAACAAAACAGTTTTTGGTTCTAACTATTCAATTCATTCATGTTTTTTTTTGTGAATGATCGGTACAAAAATTGTTGCAAATATGTTACAGAACTAAGAGAGTATAATTATAATTAATCTTTATAGTATCATCATCATCTCAGCTCATATATGTCCCACTGTACGCACCACTTGGCATGAGCCTCTTCTATAATGAGAGGGTAATTGACCTACTATACCACGCTGGTCAGACGTGTTTGTATAGGGTTTTGTTACGAGTTTTCCTTCTCTCACATAGATAATAATGCGTTTTATAAGCTTTATAGTATGAAGTAATAATATTTAAAGTCATTAATCATTTTGAATGTATTTTGCAATAATAGTATCAAATATTTTTTCAATTAATCATTCAATTTAAAAAGTGTAATTCCCTATTAAATTTCACTGATTTCCAGGAATGTGTTTAATGTAATTAAAATAAGTAAATTTCATAAAATGTTTCAGTGATTTGTGGCCGCAATTCTGTGCAATTAGACTCTCGTGATTTGGACGCCAAGGACTGTAATTTCTATATATACATAAAAAGCCGTTAAATTAGAATCTATATACATATATTCAAAATAAAACAGAACTAAAAACGAATGGTTTATAACAGAGTTAGTTACTTAGTAGTTACCAAATTCAGTGTGATTTTATTTTGTCATTACTGGTGAAAATAATATTGCAATCACAATATGTTCGTGATAACACGATATTTGTGTGTACATTAAGTATTATTGTATTTATTACCTAGTTTAAACCACAAATATCTACAACTAAATAATTGGAACGTTATTGACTAAAGTAACTATTCAAGAATATAAAAAAAAAATAGAACAGTTGACGAACAGATTTCGCAAGTTCACTGTTGCAACTTAGAGAAACATCTATTATGGATATTCCAGATGTTTTCAAGTACATAACCTTCATCAAAGATTAAGAAATGAGCAATGCGATCTTCATCATAATTACTAATTAATTATACTTCTATTTAAAAATATTTATGGCATACAATTAGATACAGGTTATGGGTCTTAATATTATGAGTGCTACGGGCCTGAGTATGTCAAAGGTCTCTTTTATGTCAAGTCATAGTTTTCTGTAAGGATATAGATAAATATAGCTATCTATCTATTGAAGATTAAATGAGCGTTATGAATAGAAGCGATCAAGTCCATGCTTGCATTTATTCATATCCTACAGTTATGTGACATTTTTTGTATAATGTATGAGTGATAGTAAAATAATCTCACTTTCACTGGCATCTTTATTTAATAATTAGGTACCGAGATTTAAATGTCACGAATATCTCGACATCACCTACATATTTGCATTCTGGTTTTTAATGGTAAATTTGTTCAATGTTAAAATTGTGTTTAGGGGCTTTAGAATATCAAGGGCTAGAATGTATCTTAGAATATAGAGTGAAAAGATATCTATTTAAACATTAATATACTTACCGGAGTGTTATGTTTATTTTTCCACCCACAAATGTTCAAAACGTGCATTTGCGTGGCCGAGGTGCACGCAATCGTTCCGTTACACGACTTATATAGGCACTCTCCAAAAATACACGGGATATTAACCGGCGTTATGCACTTATATCTATAAACTTGCGAAGAGACAAGTTTTTGGAATGCACATAGATCAGCGACACAAACACTCCGTGTGATGGCGCGCAGCAGACTGGTGCGGACATATTTCTGTTTGAGCCATACTCGTTATGACTCGCGGGCATGACTCTGCAACGACCCGTCGCGTCGACGAGGGACCGTGAAAGAAGGGCCACAACCCGACTGCGTTTTTTGTCCCGTCTAAGATTAGCGACAAACAGCGTCTGGCTGGGACCATTCAAAGGGGTTCAAATTGGGCATTAAACGGTTACTAACTGTTGACATACGGCCATTTCATTGCAACAGTTAAATATAGATATAATCTGGGATTTTTGTTGAATTATTTGCGTGATATATTATCTGATCTAACAACACGTAAACGTAAAATGTTTTAATTAAATGATGTTATCCAGAAATCTTCTATTCGCGTGCTTGCGTAAACAAATTGCTGAGCTGGTTAAATCGTGCAAATTTTAGCATGATATCATAGAATATGTGAAATTTGATATTGAGACTGAAACGTGCTATTCAAGTTAAGCAAAGTGGTTTACTTCCGGGATTGTTCGATGTGGAAGACAAACTGTTAATATGGGTAATAGATTCTCTATTGCACAATTTCCTGTTGCATAGACCAGTTTGATACATAATGCGTTTGATACATAATGCGATATATGTATATTAATTTTATAAAAAATACACGCTGAATATTGGTTCATGTACCTAGTTATTTATTTAGTGAACGTGTTATTATTACTTGCCGTGTGATAATGAAGTAAGAATACTAATCACAACCCCCAAACCTGCCTGTAAATGCTTTAAAATATGACTATGGAATATAATATGCAGATAACATCTATTCAAGGATAGGAAATATGGGAAAAATCAATCAATTCATTCATCACTTGAAATAAATCAGTCAATTTCCCTCTCATTATGGAGGAGGCTCAAGCCGAGGCTTACCGCTGTGTGGTAGCGGCTACGAATACTACCAACCCTTACTTTGCTCGTGGATGTCGTAAAGGGCGACTAAGAGCCTTATAACGACCTGGGCCAACTCCATCTGATGCCGTTTTGTCAACAATTACATTCCCAAGGAGGGTTGACGTCTGGCAGGTGGCCGGTCATAAAACTATTGCCGACTTTTACAATATGTACTATGAAAAAAGAGTACATATTGTATCGACCCCAAATAGTTGGGATACGAGTAGGAGAATGATGATGATGATGGAGGAGGCTCAAGCGTAGTGGGATGTATATGAGCTGAGATGATGCAACAATGTCATAGGCTGAATACAGATTGTGCTCTCTAATTATTAACTTAGTGACACTTCTAATTGTAACTAGATATGAAAATTAAATTGTACATAACCTATTTTAAATTCTACGTCCAATATGGTTACTAGTAAGAATAAAATGTACCCTTAATTTCAAGACGTTTAGGAAAATTAAAGGCGGGTCCTTTAAGACTTTTTCGACTCGACTGCTAAACGTGGATAATATGGCATTATTCCTCATATAGCATTATCCTTGAAGATCTTTGTGATGACAGTAGAAGTCGATAAGCTGATGTGTGAATGGATATTGAGGATGTTTGCTCGACTTGCATAAAGAATATAATTAGTTATTCAAGAAATCCACATTCAGTATTTTTTTACATGTAAATTCTTTTCCATCCATCCGTCATCATAATCATCAACTTGCTCTTATTCCAATTACTAAATATTGCAAAGGATTCAGCGTCAGTTTTGTAATTGGCCGCCTGCTTGAGGTCAATCCTGCTTTTTTGGTGGTACAGTCACATCCCGATCAATCCGTACGAGGCAACGGAGGAGCCAAAAGCGATTTCAAATCCTTCTCTGCAAGTAGTTCTGTAAGCTTCGAATACTAAAAATCCTTACACACATCAGTATATAAGGATTGGTAGGATTCGAAGCCGCCACTATATTTCTTAACCATTCATTCAACCTTCAATTATTTTGTGTAGTTTATCGACTTGCTCTTTCTCATCATCATCATCACAGCCCATAAATGGCCCACTGTTGGGCTCGGGCCTCCACCGCAATGGGAGGGAAACTAACCTACTATACCGCGCTGGTCAGACGTTTTGGTATAGGGTTTGGTTTCGAGTTTGCCTTCTCTCGCATAGATGCTATATGCGTTTCATATCCCGTAGTCGTCTCGTACGATCACCCATGGGTAAGATATGGGGTGGTGAATAGTATTCTTATTCCATCACCACACGGAAAAGCTGCTCTTTCTAATGGAGGATAATTGTAAAATGACCACGATAAGCGTTTGCCTTAAATCCTCTCAATTGAAGATCATAGTTGGTGCTTTAAGTTATCCAAAAGAATATATGCTGGCTATTAATTACCCTGGTGTTCCAGCAGCCGGTTTTTACGATTCTCATAGGAAAGAAAGTAGTGGCTTCATTGAATACGTAAATTCATCACTCCACACTATTATTTTTTATGCAATATTCAATTATAAGTTTCATTATGATGATCTAAGTAGTCCCTGACCATGCTTAGGGTCGAGTTTGTGTTTTATGCAGGAAATTATATTAAATGTGAAGTGAAAATAGCACAACACAAACATGGGTTGGATATCTATGTAAAAGCCTGTTTCTACTAACGACCACTAGGCAAATTGGGCGCAAATCTATCCTTGGAAACGTATAATACTCACTACGATCGCTAATGGACCTGTTAAGCGAGGTGGTTCCTTTTATTTATGGAGGAGGCCTACGTCCAATAGTGGACGGCAAACGCCTAAATTATGATCTTGATGTTAAATTCTCTGCATGGAAGTTCTCCTTTAAGTAAAAAAAAATATTGGAAGAAAAATTGTCTTTAGGCAATCAAATCACTTTTCGAATTATTTTTTTCAAAAATTTATTTGTTAAAGATATAACACGTAATGCTTCCATTGTTCGCAGTTATCTTTTTCTACTTTTGTAGAATTAGATAGTATAAACAATGGGTCCATTTGATAGTGGCCATTTGGTACTAGATTATGTGACAACTTCCTGCCGCGGTATATAATTGTATTGATATAATAGGCTGTAAGTACATTTTATCTATAATATAAAAATAAATGGTTGTACATTTGTTACCCATTCATACGCGAGCTGTTCAGGAGTTAGTAATTAGGCTTAGGATACTATCAAAAATATAACGTTAAGAAATGGAGTAGACTGGATGACAGATGATAGCGTAAAAGTCCATGTATATATAATTTCATACGTACATATGTGACGAAACTTCTCCTAAATGGCTGCACAAATTTTGGTGAATATTTTTGTGTGTTCTGTCAGACAGTCTGAGCTCGGTAGGTGGTCATCGATTGCAAGGCATTCTATTTGTATTTTTAGATTTGTATAGAACAGCGCCTGTTGGATCACCTAGCTAGTTAATCTACATACATACATACA
Source organism: Lymantria monacha (assembly GCA_905163515.2). Classification (NCBI taxonomy): domain Eukaryota; kingdom Metazoa; phylum Arthropoda; class Insecta; order Lepidoptera; family Erebidae; genus Lymantria; species Lymantria monacha. The sequence goes on from LR991082.1 coordinate 26,606,844, forward strand.
TACATATCATCACGCCATATCCCTTGCAGGGTAGGCAGAGAGAACAGAGTGCCAGAGAACTCTATCTCTGCATACTTCACTCGCTTCCTCAACATTCATAATTCTCTTCATACACACTCGCCGGTTTCGGAGACTCTTGACTCCACCTTCCTTCAGTACATGACCGATCTGGTCTAGGTAGGTTAGTCTCGGTCTCCCTCGGTACCTACATCCTTCCACTTTCGCATTGTATATCTTCTTAACCAGGCGTTCGTTCGGCATTCTTTCCACATGTCCGAACCATCGGAGCATTCCCTTTCGCATCTTTACACCAATACTCTCTTTCATACCTACTCGCTCTCTTACGTCGTCGTTACGAATGCGGTCGGTCAGCCTAACTCCACAGATTTTTCGCAGAGATCGCATTTCGACCGCATTAATTTTACTATCATACTCTTTTCTGCATACCCAACTCTCGCTTCCATACAGTAATGTTGGGACAAGCACTGCGTTATGTATTGCTACACGTGCCTTCTGGCTGAGGTGGTGGCTGCCGAAAAGTTGCCCCAACGCTCCGTTCACTCTATTTCCCGCATTCACTCTTCGCTCTATATCAGTGGTGTACCTTCCATCTCGGCTAAATCCACATCCAAGATATACAAATTCATCCACTTGCTCTAGTACATCATTACCTATTGTTACTCTTACATCTGTTCTGGTTTTATCTCTTTCAAAGACCATTATTTTGGTTTTGCTCACATTCACGCGTAGACCCCTTTTCTTACAATCTTCTGTCATTGTGTCGACTAGGGTCTGCAGGTCAGTCGCTGACTGTGCCAGCAGGACTGCATCATCTGCATAAAGCAGAGCATTGACCACTGAGTCGCCCATCTGGACTCCCACATTCATATCGTTCAACCTTTGGAGACATTTATCCAGATATATGATAAACAGCCTGGCTGACAGAACGCACCCCTGCTTAACGCCGATATTGACGTCAAACCAAGGCGACATTCCATCATCCAGCCGCACACAGGCTCTACAGCCCATGTAACTGGACTGCACAGCCTGTAGCAGTTTACCGTTAATACCATACTCCGGTAAAATGTCCCAAAGTTCCTTTCGTACAACCGTGTCAAATGCTCTCTCCAGATCCACAAAACTGCAGAAAACCCTCTGACCTAGAGCCAGATGCTTCTCCACAATGTTGCGCAGAGAGAACACTTGATCCATGCATCCCCTTCCACTCCTGAAACCTCCTTGTGTCTCACACAGTAAACCATCGGACACCATCCTCATTCTCCTTTCAGTTTAGTTAATCTATAAAATCATTAATAAAAAACCTGGTCTTGTTCTAAACATCAAAGCGTCAACCAAACTGCATTATTTAATGCTTACACGGACTTTGGACAAGAAATTAGTTTAATATAATTTGGCATGGAAAATACATTAAATTTGACTGCAGGTATTTGCAAGATGATGATAAAATCAATTGAAAGATTATAAACATTATAAAAAAAAAAAACTGGATTTTTTAAAAGACTAGCCTGATTCTATTGCGAGATACTTTACATACATATATTAAACGGATCACACAAACTATTCTTATTAACCGAGGGAATCGACCCGCAACGCTTGACAAGGTATTTTCGTATTTTAACTACAACGCTATCTGTGCAGTTATTATTAAATTAATTAACCAGTGAACTTGTAATAAATTTTAATAAAATTGATATTAAGCACAATAATCGTAGGACATTATGGTAGGTCTCCATTGTGTACATTAGAGCCACAATTACGTAATACTTAAGAATACTTTCTACTTTATTTTTAACCGATTTCATCATATTAAACTAGTTAGATTATTTTGATATCAAACTAGTAGGAGGTTTAAATAAAACCAGGGTCGATAAATTTTGAAACCAAAACATATAATAGTAGGATGAAACCCATTGGAAAAGGAAGAGAATATAACAAAAATGAAAAGAAAAATAATTTACGGGCGATCTGAGGTCAGGAAATACATACATACATACATACATATCATCACGCCCTATCCCATGCAGGGTAGGCAGAGAGAACAGAGTGCCAGAGAACTCTATCTTTGCATACTTCACCCGCTTCCTCAACATTCATAATTCTCTTCATACACGCTCGCCGGTTTCGGAGACTCTTGACTCCACCTTCCTTCAGTACGTGACCAATCTGGTCTAGGTAGGTTAGTCTCGGTCTCCCCCGGTACCTAAATCCTTCCACTTTCGCGTTGTATATCTTCTTAACCAGACGTTCGTTCGGCATTCTTTCCACATGTCCGAACCATCGCAGCATTCCCTTTCGCATCTTTACACCAATACTCTCTTTCATACCTACTCGCTCTCTTACGTCGTCGTTACGAATGCGGTCGGTCAGCCTAACTCCACAGATTTTCCGCAGAGATCGCATTTCGACCGCATTAATTTTAGTTTCATACTCTTTTCTGCATACCCAACTCTCGCTTCCATACAGTAATGTTGGGACAAGCACTGCGTTATGTATTGCTACACGTGCCTTCTGGCTGAGGTGGTGGCTGCCGAGAAGTTGCCCCAACGCTCCGTTCACTCTATTTCCCGCATTCACTCTTCGCTCTATATCAGTGGTGTACCTTCCATCTCAGCTAAATCCACATCCAAGATATACAAATTCATCCACTTGCTCTAGTACATCATTACCTATTGTTACTCTTACATCTGTTCTGGCTTCATCTCTTTCAAAGACCATTATTTTGGTTTTGCTCACATTCACGCGTAGACCCCTTTTCTTACAATCTTCTGTCATTGTGTCGACTAGGGTCTGCAGGTCAGTCGCTGACTGTGCCAGCAGGACTGCATCATCTGCATAAAGCAGAGCAGTGACCACTGAGTCGCCCATCTGGACTCCCACATTCATACCGTTCAACCTTTGGAGAGAGAGGTCAGGAAATGAAAGGGTTTTTATTATACCCTTCCACTTCCCGACCTCAGATCGCCCGTCAATTTATTTTTCCTTTCATTTTTGTTATATTCTCTTCCTTTTCCAATAAGTTTCATCCCACTATTACTTTTTTCTTTTTTTATCATTTTTAAAGGCTTCAGCACTGGTCTAAATTTGATATTAATTATTTTGATATTAAGCTAACAGTAAGAATGCTATGATATACTTTAATACTCTTATTAAACTTGCAAATATGAAACTTTAGAGTTTAGATTATTTATTTATATAGAAATTAAAACTGTATAAGTTGTAAACATTTTGCACGTCATGTGTCCAGTACTTGGGATAATGTTTAGCCATATGTAATCACTCGTACAACAAAGCCATATTTCCAATCAATGCTTTTATAGGTATGACAAAGTATCTATTGTTTGAAAAGTTGTAATCCATTGAGGAACTGAAACATAAAATCAGTATGCTCGAATTATAAAGATGTATTTATTGTTAGCTAAAATGTTGTTAAATTAGCTGTTAATTAGTTAACTGATCTATGCTCTGGTCCACTGAAAATAGTGGCATTTAGATCTTAAACGACGGCTTAGGGCATATACCAACCTACTATTGTCCCGGACAGCCATCGAGTGCGATGAGACCATAGGCGATAAGAAAGAGGTGCGTGAAAATAATTCTTCAGCTGATAGGCTATATGTGCTTCATTTTCTGTACATAATGAACATTGAACTCTATAAAAAAAATACAATGAAACTTGGTTAATTGGGCTTTGAAGGGACCAAGGATTTTGTACCATTTAAAAAGGTTTTCTTTTATCCAGTTTTCAAATTAGACAGGTTTAAAATTATAATTATCTCATCTACAGAGGTCCTCGCTTGTAGAGGTTGAAATATATTTCAACCTCTACAAGCGAGGATACTACTCTAATATCGTTAAATCGAAATATACCTTTTCCATCTATACTGAGACCGAATTTTCTCGTTGTTTTGAATAATTGACAAGGTTGACTTTGGTATTTTATTCTCCGTAGACAGTTGATCAGGCAACTTTCCATACTCTATTTCATTTCTTGTATAATCTGATAGAAGCTTGAATTTGTCAGATGCTGTTAACATGTTATATTTAGGTTTGGACATTTTGTACACTTTTATTACCTTGTTTGTAGGTCAACACCTGAGATAGTACTGACAAACAAAGTACGTGCAAAAGAAATTCAAATGTTTGTAAATAAATGTGTCGAAATATATGTCAACCTGATATACTGTCTCATTTATACAGGGAATTGAGCTTCAGAGTCCCAATTATAGAGGTAAACATTAAAAAACTGCTAGAATAAAATCTCATTTAACTGGGCTCGAAAAGTCCCATTAACACAGGCAATTCAATGAAAAAGTAGCGGGACCTCATTGTAATTCTCAATAATAGAGGTTTCCTACTTAACCAGGCATTACTGCAATATAAAAGGATTTTATCATTTAATTTTATATTATATTATTTATCCGTGTGGTGACGGAGTAGAATACAATTCACAACCCGCTATTTTATGCGTGGGTGATCGTAAGAGACGCCTAAGGGATACAAAACGCATATATCGTCTATGCAAGAGAAGGAAAACTCGAAACAAAACCCTATACCAACACGTCTGACTAGCGTGGTCTAGTAGTTCAAATTACTGAAATTTAGCATTTAACGTGTCTGATTATTTATAAAAACTCGATTATGAGCGAAAAGTGGTTTATTGCTCGTAATCAAGTTTTTATAAGTGGTCTAGTAGGACAATTTCCCTCCCATTACGGAGGAGGCTGAAGCCCACAGTGGGACATGTATGAGCTGAGATGATGATATTATTTCTTGGTTTCAGTCGAATAATTTATATGATATACCTGTCAAAAACATAATTAACAATAAAAAACCAGATATTAAGATCAATTTATTCGTGTTATTTTTAATAAGATTTTGATATGTATTTATATAACTTTGTATAAATAAATTTTCACTTTAATTGTGGAAAACGCTGGAATCTAGTAGTGGGGCGTATATTATCATTAAAAGAGCCAAAGAAAAACATTTGAATTATAAACAGTGTGATAATTTTTAGTTGGTACAAAGTACTTACAAGACTTCCTTGGATAATTGTATTTAGAGTTCCTCTGATTCTATGTTTCATTGTTCATATTTCAGTCCCACGACAAACGGTCCTTAAACGTACGAAACAAGATTTCAATAAACCGTAAGATTTAGGTATGCACATAAACTTGTAAATACTACTTCAACAATGTTGCTAACTTTGGACGCATAGAATGTTTAGTCGTGCACTAGACTCACTATCTTACTATAACTGTTTTGTACTCGCAAAACTTTGATGTTAACTTTTGTTCTACTCGTTTGCATATTTATGTAACACTATGTAAATTAATTATTTATTGGTCGATCGCATTCGTAACGACGACGTAAGAGAGCGAGTAGGTATGAAAGAGAGTATTGGTGTAAAGATGCGAAAGGGAATGCTCCGATGGTTCGGACATGTGGAAAGAATGCCGAACGAACGTCTGGTTAAGAAGATATACAATGCGAAAGTAGAAGGATGTAGGTACCGAGGGAGACCGAGATTAACCTACCTAGACCAGATCGGTCAGGTACTGAAGGAAGGTGGAGTCAAGAGTCTCCGAAACCGGCGAGCGTGTATGAAGAGAATTATGAATGTTGAGGAAGCGAGTGAAGTATGCAGAGATAGAGTTCTCTGGCACTCTGTTCTCTCTGCCTACCCTGCAAGGGATATGGTGTGATGATATGTATGTATGTAAATTAACTAAGTCTATTAATGTCTAAAATATTTTTGTTATTCATATATTCATTATATTCTAGAATTATAATTTTCTTGTATGTTTGACATGATGCCGTCTTAGATAAATCAACAAATAGTGTGAGCGGAGATTAGTCTATTATACCCAGTGAAGCTGGCAATGTAAAGTTGATATCTCGGTACTTTGTCATAGGCATACAGGTTTAAACGAAGGGGTAACCCTCACATAATGGTGGAGAGGAGAAACGTGGCGGGTTGTGGGATTTCATGCCACTTTTCCATCACCCCGGACGAGTGGATGAGGCGTCATCAGACCATAGCTGGTCACCAAAAATAAGGTCGAGTAGCAACAGCTTTGAACTTTTGAAACCTGTAACAATAAAAAGTTTTTAATAAGAATAATAATAAAAACATTTCAAAATCTATTCACTCATGTGTTTTATTTCTACCTTACTTAGTTACCTAGTGTGAGATAAATGCTTGTAAAATAGGAATATAACAAATTCAAATTATGCAGCATTGGATTTAACGTGGACTAACTTTCTGAAATACTTACGTAATCTTTAAGGGACAAGCTCTTAATGATTTCGTGTTTCAATAAGTCACGTCCATTATTTAACGTTTTATTTCACATTTTATCTAAGTCAACGGCCGCTCGCATAACTTTTAAGTAGATTTTATATTCATCTAATGGAATATGTTAATTTTAATACATATTCAGTAAGAATATATAACTCCATGTGAGAAAATAAAGCTCGAGGTGTGAAAATATGTTAGCTATGTCACGTTATAAAAATATTTTTGACTGCAGTATCTACTAACAACGACTTGAAGAAATATTGTGATATATATATATATATATATATATATATATATATATATATATATATATATATATATATATTCTATATCAGTTTCTTATGAATCACTATGAGACACTTATTACTTTTATATTTTCTATATTTACTTTTGTTTAACTTTAGTAGTAGGGGTATATTATATATATAACTTATATAACAATTAAATAGAGTGTACTAACTTTTGCTCGGGACTTCGTCCGCCTAAAAATATTGTGGGACGTCTCCCTTTTTCATTCTCTGTAGGGTGAAATATATTAAAACAAAATTCATCCCCTACTTTACACCCTCTCTAAGAATATATCTTCTAAAAGGCTTATATACAAGATTATACTTTTCTCTGCACTACTAATGTAAGATTATGTCTAGTATTTATTTGTGTTATTTTTAATTCAAACCAAATAAAAGTATCATTGCAAAATTTAATTCCTTATTTTATACTTTTAGAAAATGAAAATGGACAAATGCTTCAACAAGTGTTTATTAATTCCTACCGAAGAGTATTTGTGTTTAATTTGAAGGCAATAGATAGATTTTTTCTTGCCATACTAATTTTGCTACAGCGTTTCACCCCTTTACGGTAGAATTTTAGAAAATTCTTTATTAGTGTGTTTACGTACAGTCGTTACAAAAATAAACTACCGTCAAAATTTCATTTTCTAGTTTCAGTAGTTTCGGGTTGACGTTAATGAGTCATTCAACCATCTTCTTTACCTACATACATTTTATTAATAAAATGTAGTGTTACTATTATAATGCTAAACTAATACATACAGATTTAGTGTAAACATTTAAACAATTTTAACAATGGTCAACAATAAATTATATTCTCAAGGAAGGTTGACGTCAGGCAGGCGGCCGGTCATAAAACTATTACCAATAACTTTTTATAAAATGTACTGTGAAAGCAGAGTAGGTACATATTGTGTCGATCCAAAGTAATAGGGATAGAAGCAGGCGAAAGAAAGTTCATAATGTCCGTTTGATTCGTATCGAGTTTATGCAAGGAAAGCAGCGAGCAACATCTAGTCATCATCATCATCATGCTTTTATCCCAATTACTCAGGGTCGACGCAATATCTACTCTTTAATACTCGGTATATTTATTAAACATATTTAAAATATGCTAATTAAGTCCTTTCATTTAATACCCAATTTGACAGTGTTTAGTTCAGGATTGCGAAAGTGGAAGGATGTAGGTACCGAGGGAGACCGAGACTAACCTAACTAGACCAGATCGGTCATGTACTGAAGGAAGGTGGAGTCAAAAGTCTCCGAAACCGGCGAGCGTGTATGAAGAGAATTATGAATGTTGAGGAAGCGAGTGAAGTATGCAGAGATAGAGTTCTCTGGCACTCAGTTCTCTCTGCCTACCCTGCAAGGGATATGGCGTGATGATATGTATGTGTATGTATGTGTAGTTTAGGATTTTATATTCTCTAGAGAATGTGATCATACTGAAATTTGTGTGGTGTATCATAGCCTGTAACTATTGGATGATGATGACGTTAACGATATCACATTTTTTCAATTATTATGATATAAACAATAAAACTCATATCATGTATATAAGTTAAAATCATAACTGTCTTTTCTTCTTTACGGTAGTTCGGTAAACATATAATTTGAAAGATATCGTATGTAGACACTATTATATAACAGCGAATGTTGTTCTACTTCTTCTCAGCTTATAGAAGTTCCACTGTTAGATAAAAACTTTTCCATAATTATAGAAAATTGACATGCTATACCGTGCTTGCCCGATATGTAAAATTTATATGGATTTTCATTCGAACTTCACGATCTCTAGTTAGAAAAACCTACCCTTTTCCTTATAATCTGCTGATACTACACACTTCAAACCTATAAGAATTACAGAAATATTCAGTGTATATTCGATGTAAAAAAAGCCCACTCGCTGGCTGAGCAGGTGTCAAAAATGAAGCTTGCAATTCAAAGAAATAGAATTAAATTAAATAATAAGTAAAAATTTTGTTACGCAATAAGCTTTTATATAAAAACTCAAATTATATAAAAGAGATTTATATTAGCAAAAGATAGTTTAGAGAAAATTTATATATAGGTCAGTGTTTATAACTAATATTCAAGATTGTAAAAGAAAAACATGATTTTTTTATACATATATCTTTTTATAAGTCTCAAATTTTTTGAGTCTTTCAGTGCACTAATTATTCAAGTGATTCTTGTCAATAAGTCGAGTTACAAAGAACTACTATCTGTTGCGTTCTATGCCTTAGAAATACGAATAGCACTTATTTCCTAGATGGAAATAATGTGTAGCCAAAATTACCTGATGATCGAATAAGACTTGAAATCGTAATAAACTCAGCGTTCGTATTAATCATATTGTTGGACTTATGTTATTTAGATATTGTGAATAAAATTAAATAAATACAACAACTATCACTTAACTACTCTTGAATTTGCTTATACATGTTAAAACGTAAAAAAGTAAGAAAATTCAAGAGTATTGTAATTTATTTTATATATTTTTCCATTGAGTAAAGTTACTCATCATTCTCCTACTCTTATCTCAATTGCTTGGGGTCAATACAAACAACAACAATATGTACTATTCTTTCATTGCACATATAGTTAATAGTGGTAGGACAATGCTGTAGACAGTTTTCTGTCTACAGCCGCGGGCCGGTCTGTTTGGGGTAGTACCACACTCTCGCAGAAGATCAACGTCTGAGCAATGGCAATGTGCTAATGCGCTTCGTTCGGTGAGCGAGAGAGCCGGAAGTTCAACTGGGTGGGTTTGGGGATTTTATTGGTAGGCAGCGGCTTAGCTATACCATTGGTATTGCAAAGGTCCATGGGCGGTAGTGACACTTGCCATCAGGTGTGCTGCTAGCTCGTTTGCCACCATAAGCAATATAAAAAAAAAATATTGTAAAAGTTATTGGCAATAGTTTTATGACCGGCCGCCTGCCAGACGTCTTCCTTGGGAATATAATTGTTGACCAAACGGCATCAGATGGAGTTTGCCCGGGTCGTTATAAGGCTCTTAGTCGTTTTTTACGACATCCACGAGCAAAGTAAGGGTTGGTAGTATTCGTAGCCGCTACCACACAGCTAATAAAGTTAGTCATTGTGCTTATAAAACTAAATCTACTTCTTAAACATAAAGCGTGTTTGCCTGTGGTGACAGAGGATACTGTTGATACCACCCTACTGTACCGTGGGAGTCGTAAAACTGACTCAAGAATCCCTATAAGAACCTTATAGTGGTAGGGTCAAACTTTTTTTTGTGTGGGCTATGGAACGGTAACTCCCCGCTCCATCCAATTCCATCCGGGGCGACAAAAGAAGCGGTGCGGGACCCCATAGACCCGTCCTGCAATGTACCTCTCTTCGTCAAGCGAGCGGGCCACCAAAACCCGGTCTTTGTCTTCGGTGGCCCGCGGGTATCCTCTCGAGTCGATGCCCTGGCAGCTTTCGCCGTCGGGGCATCGTCTTCACGCGGTGGCCTCACTCCGAGCGACCGGACTAATTCTCGGTCCAGTTACCCGATGCCTCGGCTTAGGTGGCATCAGGCGCAGGTACTCGCGTCTGCGTCGCCCAGGGCGCCGGCAGCAGAGCATGTCGCCGTAGAGGAGTTCCTCACGGGCTCGCTACACCGCCTCCTTCTGTGGGATGACTATCTCGAAGAAGGTGGCGGCCGCATATCAGTTCGTGGCACTGTCGCTTTCACGATCGCTTTGAAAAGTCTTTTGAACAGTCGGGATCCATTATTCGACAGCAAATCTAATTTTTCATTATTCGATAGCAAATCTAATTTTTCAATGGATCTCGACTATTCAGTTGTTATGTTCCATTATTAAAATATATTTTATTGCCTGCAGTAGTATTAATTCAATATTACATTATAAAATTCTAGACCACCGGACATCTAAGTGCTTGTTTATTTCTTTTCAGTTTTTTTATTATGTACGTAGTTTGGTTCACTTTTTACGCAGTCGGGTTTTTGATTTTTAATTATTTTTTTGGGATGCTCCAGTGGATGAGGGTGTGATGTGGTGTGATTTTAACTGACGCTTTTTTTCCGAGCTTACTCATCAAATAAGCACGAACAATTGGATGAACATATTTGAGTAAAATTTATTTTTGAAATATTTAACGTGATATTCTTTTTAATAGGTACCTTATTATTGTATACTGAACTAGCCGACCCGGCAGACTTCGTTCCGCCTAACAGTTAATGAATGAGCAGGTTTCATTTAATTCAAAATAATTAAGATATTTTTTTATTCTGATAATAAACATAAATGAATACATAAATGCAATCCATAAATTTAAAAATCTAAATTTTTAATAACGTGCCAGCGAGATGAAGAAGTTCTTTGTGATATACGACATTTTTCTTCTTGCGAGTTGAAAATTATCTAATTGTTGATCTCTGAGATTTGCTCGACGATTTCATATAGTGCCAAGCACTTTCAGGAACTGCCTCACTTTGCTCTTGTGATTGAGAAACACGAAGTCGGATCATACTAACGCAGTGCTCTTTACGTATCGTTCTTCTTCAGTGGTTTCATTCGCGATGTTTAGAATCCTAATTGCATTATGGCTTTGTCGGGAAATATTAGGTTTTCTTGGTCAAAACTTTGTTAATAATAATTTCGACGCAATGAGATTTATTATAATAATGCTCGTAAAAACTCGTAGCGCTCACAACTCGCACTCACAAACACATCGACAGGTCAACTTTAATTTCAACGTTTTGTGCCCTTTTCAAACCATAGACTACATTAAATGAGCTGTTAGTTGCGGTTTATTATTCCGTAAACAAATTAACGTTTAGACTGATGTTTTTAATGTTTTTTTGTTTGTTGATTAATATCATATTTTAATATCCTATTCCCGACGAAGACAAATTCTAAAACATAAAAATCATAAAAATTGGTCCTGCCGTTCTCGAGTTATAAGTGTTATAACTAACGCAACTTTCTTTTATATATATAGATTTAACCCCTTCGAGTGATCTCAAATAATTGCAAGTACATGCTATAAAGAGAACAGAACGACCGTAGTAGCGCACAAATGTCATAGCGTCTTGAGACCCAGCTGGTCAGCATCAACGTCCTGTCTTCCTATCGCTATATATATGGATTGTTCCTATTATAACTCATCCTTTCTGTCTCGATTTTTGCAAACATGTTGATTAAAAACTGGCTAAACAGCGAACGAAAATATAGCACACGATCTTATATTCCTTTCCTAATCATTATAGGGTAAAATAAAATGTTGCATTAGATATAATTTTATAAAGAGGTGTTAGTGGTTTTAGTATCGCAATGGCTATATCCTAGCACAATTCAAAAACCAAACAACTGCTGAAATAGAGTATCGACCAACGCCGAGGCATGACACAAAGGCATATTGTCACACAAACTGTAATGCATCGTGTGAGCGATGGATTTCAGTTATTCGATGCAAGGTATTACCATGGCTTTTTAATTACAATATACTGCTTAGAAAATTACCGTCCAATCATTTCAAATTTCAAAGTCATTCATATGAGGCCGTGTCCTAAAAGTACATGACCTCTCTAAAGCTTAGAAAACTATAAAGGCCGTACTAATATAGTGCGGTGACATTCGAGACATTTCAATTTTAAAAGTATTTGCATTGTACCAAACGTTTATGTGACATCAACCTTTTTAGAGTTCCATTCCCAAAAGATAAAATAGGACCCTATTGCTAAGACTCCGCTGTCCGTACATTGCTTCACCTGTCTGTCACCAGCTTGCTCTTATGAACCGTGATAGTTGGACAGTTGAAATTTTCACAGATGATGAATTTATTTTGCCGCTACAACGACAAATACTAAAAAACAATTAAATAAATATTTAAGGGGGCTCCCACACAACAAAGGTAATCTTTTTGCTCGTTTTTGCTCGATATTGATAACAAAAATCGGTAGACGTTTGAAATATTCACAGAATATTTGGTAATATATTCACTTTAAAAATAAATAATTAAATTAAAATAAAACAAATAGAGACTTTAAGAGGGGCTCCCATACAACAAACATGTTCATGTGTCCTCCCGTGACCATGATCACCGTAAAGTGTTCGAAACGTCGGGAAATTAAAAATCAAATACAAACGCGATAGAATCCGTAAAAGTAGTTTTATTTCAAATATGTAATACTCGCGTAAACATTAGAAGTCGTTAAACATGATTTGTCATTTATAGATAATGGTACGGAACCCTTTGTGCGTGACTCCGAGTCGTTCTTGGCCGGTTTTTTGAATATATTCGAATTGAGTTTTCTTCAAACATGTGTCAAAATAAAATGTCTTTTAAATCAAAATTACTAAGAAGTATTGATATCAACTTTAAAGCAAATCACCCCTAAAATAACTTTCCACCCCTTTTTAACCCAGTTAGGAGATAAATCTCAATAGAATATGAATCACGTCTTTCATCAATTCTGTTAAAGAATGTTTATGCAAAATTTGAAATAGATTGGACCAAGGAATCACGTTGTCCCATACAAACTTTGCCCTGCTTTTTCACCCCCCTTAGGGATATAATTTCGTAAAATCCGTTCTTCATTCTTAGCTGATCTCTACTCGGCAAAAGAAACATTCCTACCAAATTTAAGATTTGTAGGCCTTATGGTTCCAGAGATATCGTGATGAGTCAATACATAGGTGGAAATCTCTTATATATATATATATATATATATATATATATATATATATATATATATAGATAAACCTTATGTTCTTCAAGTGATCAAAATTACCATAACTTAGTATTCTACGAATCTAAAGATATATATGGTTTCAAAATATTATTTAGAATTTGTCAAACATTAATGCATGTTGCATTTCTCATTTTAATAATTAGAATAAATTTTTTGTTAATAATTAAATGAAAGAAATATCTTACCGCGTTATAATAAATATATATATTTTGAATGTAATGTTCGCTTTTATGTAGTTTAACTAGTATCATTAGTTTAGTAATTGGAGTCATATTTTTGTAAGTGGTAAATTACCGCCCGTTTGTCACGCACGGTATTTTTCCACCAAAATTGTAAAATAATTTGAGTTTATGACGGTAACTTCTTCCGTATTACAAAATATGAGATTGCGTAATATACGATGTATCGGAAAGACAGTGTCGTTTTAACGGCTTTGACATTTATTTGATGTTTCATCAGTACTATGGCCTTAGTGGCTTGTGTAAACTTGTTTTTTTAAACAATTTACCCATCCATGACATTTGAAGTAGATAATGCACTTTTGGCATGTATGTCATGAAAAAATATACATGTGCTAAGCAATGATTTCACCGAAATTACTTAAACGTATTTCATTGAACTCGCCAACTGCTATGCAAAGATAACCTTCGCGACTAAGCGCATTATCTTATGGCGTCATAAGAGTTGGAATTTAAGTTAAGCTTATCTATAAGAGAAATTAACAAGAAATTCTACTAGTTTGATCATTCATGGCAAGACAAAAACAAATTAGTAAAACAAATAGATAACATTTCAGAAAAGAAACTGAAACTGAATATTTAACATATTGATTAACAAATTAATTAAAAATAATATTCAAATTAATTATTTATAAAATAATTTCAAATTAATAAAATAAATGTTCAAATGTTTATTTATCATAGCCGTGTGGTAGCGGCTACGAATATTACCAACCCTTACTTTGCTCGTGGAAAAGACGACTAAGAGCCTTGTCATCTCCATCTGATGCCGTTTGTTCAACAATTACATTCCCAAGGAGGTTTGACGTCTGGTAGGTGACCAGTCGAAACTATTGCCAATAATTTTTACAATATGTACTATGAAGGAAGAGTATTGTATCGACCCTAAGTAATTGAGGTAAGAGTAGGAGAATGATGAGGCAAATTTATGGTTAATTAATTTCTAATTAATAAAATAAATATTCAATATATAAAGCGCGTAAAGCAAAATATTTCTTTTTAAATTTTCATAATTTGCATTCCAGTAATAGTAGACTAATAAATAAATAAATAAAATAAAGATTATTATAAAATTATTTATTTATTTTATAATTGTTATTTTGCAATATCATGATATTCCATGTGTTATTTTAAAAAAAAAAATATTTGATACAAAATATTATCTCCTACTCACTCCTCTGATCTAATAAGTCTTTTGCAATCATGCTATCTACTTCTACCATTTAAAAATTTTTTCAATGCCTGCAGGCTATGAAAAGGTGCCGCGGATAAGCGGCCGCATGTGGCACCAGCCCCCGCCCCGCTGCCTTGTCAGGGTGGCCGCGTGGGGAGCTACGCCGCGGCCGCGGCCGGGCCTAAGCCCAAAGGCCCCGGCCCAGCTCCGAAGGGACCCGCCCTGAGGAGGAAGACGGCTCCGGCTCCTGCCGGACCGCTGAAGTCGCCCGCAACAACACCGCCGGCGACGACCAGCGAGGCCGCGACGAGGCCTTCCGCGTCCGGCACGACTGCCGTACCCGAACAGGGTTGGCAGGTAGCCGAACGCGACAGAAGGAGTCGCGGCCAAAGGAGGAGAGCGGAGGCCAAGCGCGCCGCTGAGGTCCCCGCTCCTCAGGCAGGAGCCGGACGGAAGAAGAGACCGCGCAAGGGGCTCAAGTCGCCGAAGACGGCCGCAGTGGTGATCACTGTGCTGCCCGAGGCGGCCGAGAAGGGCCTCAGCTACGAGGCCGTCTTGAGGAAGGCCCGGCGGGAGCTAGACGTCTCCGATATTGGAGGCGTCGAAGCCAGGACCCGCAAGGCCCGGACGGGGGCTCGAATTCTCGAGTTCCCAGGGGCCGAGGGCGCCAAGACGGCTGACAGCGTGGCCGAGAAGCTGAGAGGTTTGTTCGCCGAGGAGGGTGGCATCAAGATCGCCAGGCCCGTCAGGTGCGCCGAAATGCGCATTTCGGGTTTGGACGATTCAGTGACGGTGGAAGACATCCGGGAGGCTATTGCCTCGAAAACCGGGTGTCCCATAGACACCGTCCGGGTCGGTGCCATTCGTCCCGGTCCGGGTGGCGTAGGTGCTGCCTGGGCGCAGTGCCCGGTGGAGTCGGTCAGGCAACTGGCCGGCTCAGGCAGGCTCCTCGTGGGCTGGAGCTCGGCGCGGGTAACCGTGCTTGAGCACCGGCCTGCGAGGTGCTACAAGTGCATGGCGGTCGGACACACTCGACCGACGTGCACTAATTGCTTCGACTGCGGCGGATTGTGTTTCCGCTGCGGTCAGACCGGGCACGTGGCGGCATCTTGCGCCGCCCCGCCCCACTGCCCCGCGTGTGCGGCGGGCAATAAGCCCGCCAAGCACCGCATGGGCTCTGGGGCGTGCAAACCTCCAGCTTCGGCCCCAAAGGCGCGGGGCGGCCCTACGACCACGGCCGCTCCCGCTCCTAGCGCGGTCCGATCGCCCGCTGGCGAGGAGGTCATGGATACAACCCGATAATGGGTACACCATCCATGCACCTCCTCCTGCAGGCCAACACCAACCACTCCGCCGGAGCGCAGGATCTCCTCCTGCAATCCATGGCGGAGTGGTCGATTGGTGCAGCCGTAGTCGCGGAACCATACGCCGTGCCTGATCGCCCCAATTGGGTGGTCAGTCGAAACGGTACCGCGGCAATCGTCGTCTCAACGCAGCGGCACTTCCCGTCCTTGTCCCTTTTGGATAGGGGCGAGGAATTTGTCGCGGCGGAGTGGGGAGGGGTCACGCTCTACAGCGTATACCTCTCCCCCACTAGGAGGATGGACGATTTCGGGGCCTCACTCACCACCTTGGAGGCCTCGATACGGCGACTGGCACCGGGCCTCGTCCTGGTTCTGGGGGACTTTAACGCCAAATCCACGGCGTGGGGGTCCCCTACGACGGACGACCGCGGGCGGGCGGTCAACGAGTGGGCGGCTTCACTGGGCCTCTGTGTTCTGAACAGAGGCTCGGTGAACACGTGTGTGCGGCGGCAGGGCGGGTCGATAGTGGACTTGTCGTTCGCTAGCCCCGCTGTCGCGCCACGGGTGAGGAACTGGAGTGTCCTGGAGGAGGCGGAGACCCTGTCGGACCACCGGTACATCCGGATGGAGGTCTCCCCCCGGGAACCCGGTAGGGGTCACAGGGCGGACGGAGCTCCCGCGTTTCCGCGGTGGGCTGTGGGTCGTCTTGACAGGGATCTACTGGCGGAGGCGGCCATTGTCAGCACGTGGCTGTCCTCACCACCCCCAGCAGACGGAGTGGACGCTGAGGCTGTCCGCATTCGCAGTGCGTTAACGCAGATCTGCGATGCGGCCATGCCCAGAGTGCGGCGGCGTCCGCCTCCGAGGCAGGGGGTCTACTGGTGGTCCCCAAGACTGGCGGACCTTCGTGCGGCGTGTATCAGTGCCCGAAGGTCCTACACCCGCAGCCGGCGGCGTCACCGCGACGTCGAGCGGGAGGGCCAGCTGTACGAGGCGTACCGCAGTGCGCGGACTGCCTTTCGGCTGGCCATCCGAGCCGCCAAGGGCGCGAGTTGGCAGGAGATGTTGGACGGTCTCGACCATGACCCCTGGGGTCGCCCATATCGCGCGGCGCTGAACAAGCTTCGCGCGCGGGCCCCCCCCCTCACCGAGACCCTCCAGCCCGACTTCCTTCGTAGGGTGGTCGAGGAGCTGTTTCCACGGCAGTCGGAACACACGCCCCCGGTCATGGCTCTGCCAGATCAGGACCGGGAGGCCGACGACGACGAGAGTGTTCCGCCCGTGACGGAGTCGGAAGTGGGGGCGGCCGTGGCGAAGATTCGTTCCGCCACCACGGCCCCCGGCCCGGACGGAATTCCAGTCCGGGTGCTGACGTCGCTCCTCGAGCACTTCGAGCCGTTGCCGTCGTTGGACATCGCCAACGCATTCAATAGTCTGCCATTCGGCTGCATCAGGGAGGCGCTCCGGTTCCATGGAGTGCCCCTGTATCTCAGGCGGCTGGTGGCAGACTATTTGGAGGGCCGCAGTATCCTCTGCGCGGGTCCCGCAGGGGACATTGTGCGGACGCCCATGTCGTGCGGCGTTCCACAGGGGTCGGTTCTGGGGCCGACTCTGTGGAACATCGGGTACAACTGGGCGTTGAGAGGGAGTCTCCCCCCCGGGCTGAGCTTGGTGTGCTACGCTGACGACACGCTCGTCACAGCCCGGGGCAGGACACTCGAAGAGGCGGCGAGCCTGGCCACTCTCGGCACCGAGGAGATGGTCAGGCGGATCGAGGCGCTGGGGCTCAGGGTGGCCCTAAACAAGACGGAGGCCCTACTTTTCCATGGGCCCCGTGTGAGGCTGCCCACCGGCGCCTCGATAGTGGTAAACTCCATCCACATCAGCATCCAGGCCCATATGAGGTACTTGGGTCTGGTGCTCGACGGGCGATGGTGGTTCCGGGAGCATTTCCGACAGATTGCTCCCCGGCTTGTCGGCGCGGCGTCCGCCCTTTCTCGACTCATGCCGAACGTGGGCGGACCCAGTTTTGAGGCCCGACGGCTGTATGCGGGGGTCATCCGCTCGATGGCCATGTACGGCGCACCCGTGTGGGCGAGGGCTCTGAACGCCCAGCTCAGGGCGGTTCTGTGGAGGCCACAGAGAGCCATGGCAGTCAGAGCCATTCGCGGGTACCGCACGGTGTCGACAGAGGCGGCGTGCCTGTTGGCCGGGACACCCCCGTGGGACCTAGAGGCGGAGATGCTCTCCGACCTCTACCGGCGGGTTATCACAGCGCGCGAGGAAGGTGGCTCCCCATCGTTGAGCGAGATAGCCACCTGGCGCGTGGATGCCCGCCGAGACGTCATCGCCCGTTGGGCTACGCGGCTGGAGAGGCCTAGGCACGGTGTGGAGACCGTTGAGGCCCTCCGGCCCGTATTGGTAGAGTGGATGGAGCGGCGGCACGGAGTCCTCACCTTTCGGCTGGTGCAGGTATTGACGGGGCACGGGTGTTTCGGGTTGTACCTGCACAGGGTCGTGTATAGGGAGTGGACTCCGGCCTGCCACCACTGCAGGAGTGACGAGGACACGGCGCAACACACGCTGGAGGTGTGTCCGGGATGGGAGCGGCAGCGCCGTGACCTCGTCGCTGTCATCGGTGCCGACCTGACGCTGCCGGCCGTCGCGAGGGCGATGGTCGACAGCATCAGGAACTGGGACGCGGTCGCCGCCTTCTGCGAGGCTGTCATCTCGCAGAAGGAAGCGGCGGAACGGGCAAGGGAGGATTCCCGCGCCCCGGGCCGCCGCCAGCGGCCGGGGCGGCGCAGGCGCGAATACCTGCGCCTGATGCCGCCCTAACCGAGGCTTCGGGTGATCGGACCGGGGAATTGTCCGGTCACCCGACGTGAGGCCACCGCGTGAGGGCGACGCCCCGACGGCGAAATCTGTCGGGGCGTCGACGAGAGGAACCCGCGAGGGTGAACCGCCGGGCGGGCCACCGAAGTTAAAAATCGGGTCCCGGTGACCCGCTCGCACGGCGAAGAGAGAGGAGTTTTACGGTGGGTCTATGGGGTCATGCGCCGCCTTCTCCGTCACCCCGGACCGATTTGGCGGGGCGAGACTAATCCATAGTCCACCAAAAAAAAAAAAAAAAAAAAAAAAAATGCTATGAAAAGGTAGTAAATTGAATTTTAATTCCATAGTCACACGGCGAATAATATTCAAATGAAAAAAAATTGAATTATCTATATAAATACTTAGGTTTAAAATTAAGAAGAATTTGCATTAGATTTTTATTTTGGACTAATTCCACCACACATTCTCACCATTCTAACTCCTGTACAGCATCTACCGTAGTCTCCGTAAAATACACCGAGGTTTGGCCCTCAGGCAGTTCCGGGAAGGACCAGGGATTAGTCTGGTTGCCCTTAGAGCGAGGCCACCGCGTGAGGACGACGCCCCGACGGTGAAAACTGTCGGGGCATCGACCCGAGAGGATACCCGTGAGGGTAGACCGCTGAATGGGTCACTGAAGAAAAGAACGCGTCCCAGTGACCCACCCGTACGGCGTCGAGAGGTATGTTGTAGGGCGGGGTCTTGCGCCACTTATCTTGTCGCTCCGGATGGATTAGCAGGATTTGACGTACCATAGGCCGCCGCCGAAAAAAAAGGCAGACCCGGGAAATGCTTTTAATTCTCTTGCGACTCGCAATAAATTTAAGTAGGAAAGAAAAATAGGAGTTAAAATTTTATATCCCTTCATATGTACTCGTACTTGGACAGTACATATATTAAAATTTGTATTAGATGTTAAATAAAGATTATTAGATACTAAAACATGTCAAGCCACTTAGCACCTGCAGTGCTATATAAAGGACGTTTGTAACATCTTAAACGAGTTGCTAAAAATTCTTTCGCTAAAACTAAAGGACAACATAAGTAATATTCAATGCCCAAAACATGATTATAATACGAAAATAATTTTAAGCGATGCATGTAAAACAATTTAACAAATTTTATGCGCTGTGACGAAGTATGAATACATTTCATCATACACTTTCTGACCAATGGGTGATCATCATCATCACAGACAGGTAGGAGAAGTAAGCAGATAACAACACCGTGAGAAAAGAGAACTCGATATAAAATCCTATAATAACTATTCTGACCACTGGGGGTATTATAGGTCAATTTTGCTCTCAATATAGAGGAGGTAAGCTAAATAACTAATCTTCCTTTTTTTACGGTGGGCTATGGTGTGGTCACGCCCCGCTAAATCGATCCGGGGTGGTGAATTGTATTTTTACTCCGTCACCACACGGAATGCGAATATGGAAATGAAAATATTAATATTCAGACATTTTATATTAAATTTCTTATAATAAATATAAGCTAGTTTTTTTTTTGTTTTTATGATGGTTTTATTGCCTTCCTGATTAGCTGCGTGGAACGACAGATGATCATGTATTAGACTTTGGTGTTACACCAGGACAACGTAAACTATTCTTTACTGGCTTACCCGAAATGATTACAGAACTTGCAAAAAGCGATGACCTAGTTTTTGCTGTTGACCGTTGCTTAAAGGATAGCCGTAATGTCATTAGATTAAAATGATTACAGTGATTTTACACACCTGATGTGCTAATTTCCAAAATAAAAAATATGTGAAGCTCCTTTTTTAAAATATCGGTGTATTTATAATTTTTATAGATGTGGCATTTTATTTGTAATTTTACGTGTGGTGACGGAATAAGAATTCAATTCACCACACCCTGTCTTACCCGTGGGTGATCTTAAGAGATATAAAACGCATATCACATCTATACAAGATAAGGAAAACTCGAAAGAAAACCCTATACTAGCACGCCTGACCAACGTAGTATATAGGTAAATTTTCCTCCCATTAGAGAGATGATGATGATAAGAAGAAGATGATGATGATGAGATAATTTTATTTTTAAATGAAAATATTAATATGTTCTTAATTGATCTTGTCACTTGTATCAAGAAATAGTGCTATCATATCACGACATTTTCCTGTTGCTCCGGACGGATAAAAAACAAACCCCGCTAGGGTTTGACGTACCGTTGCCGCCGCTAAAAAAAAAAAGGAATCATATCACGACAATCATAAACATCCAGAATAATACATAAATCATATTATTATATACTTAGAAATTCCTTTGCCAAACACGAATCGCACTGAGGTCAACGAACGATGTCCATTGCTTAAAATATCGTAAAGCACCTGTGCAATACAGGTAATTAATTTTGATATAAAAATCTCGTACTGCAAGTATCTCAACGCCTTGTTGTGTTCTTAGATTTAGTCACCGATAATAAAGTTATAAAATTTAAATGGATTTTGTTATAGTTCGATTAAAACATTTTCCTTGTATTAGTATACGAGGAAAATGTTTTTGGTACAATATGTAATTATCGATGACAGTTTTGTGCTATGATATAGTGTCGCGCATGAAGGCCTGTACTCTCTCTCTAATAGTTACAGTTAACATCAAATGAAAATAAATATAGCATGGAAGAATGGAGAAGTGTGTTACATAAAAAATCTTCATCGACAAATGGGAGTTTTTATTAAGAATTTGTCCAAACAATGTGGTTTTGACAATATGTTGTTATTACCCATCCTTTATGGGTGTCGTACACGGTAAGGTAATAATTGCTAATAATTGCTCACTATCAGGAAAAATATTTAATTATGATCCTAGAATAGTTACGCACGCAAAAGAGGCGGTAGAATGCAGAAGAGGCAGGATCACAAGTCCTGAAAAACATGCTACTGATGCCGAAGCCAACTCGACGAATAAAAGTTGATTAAGTGTGGTATTTCCATGTACTTCATAACAAAAAAAAAACTGCGTCAGTTTGTCTAAGCCAATCAAAACTAATAATTTTCAAGGAATATAAATTAATAGTCCTAAGCCTCATAACTAGAGTCGGTTTTAGCCACAGGCGATTCTTGGAGTTGTAACGGTTGGTATATTCTATTTATAGTTTACCAATTATATGTGTATGATTGTAAGTGTGCCAGGTAACAGATTCTAAAGACTTTATCTTTGTAATGCAAATATTTATGTAAAACGCTTCAGTATGCAATTATTTTTGTCTGCATGGTAATGATTTGTATGCGATATTATCATCATCAATTTCTTTGCCGCGGTTGAGTAGATTATTCACCAGTACATACATACATACATATCATCACGCCATATCCCTTGCAGGGTAGGCAGAGAGAACAGAGTGCCAGAGAACTATATCCTTGCATACTTCACTCGCTTCCTCAACATTCATAATTATATTCATACACGCTCGCCGGTTTCGGAGACTCTTGACTCCATCTTCCTTCAGTACCAATCTGGTCTAGGTAGGTTAGTCTCAGTCTCCCCCGGTACCTACATCCTTCCACTTTCGCATTCCCTAGTAAACTAAGTAAATGGGTTCTTGACTTATGTATATCAATTAATATTGTAGGTAATTGTCGTAAAGTTTCGGTCAAGGAGCTATTTTATCACCTAAGTGCTTTAAGTTATCAAAGCATTTGATATTTTCATCTTAATGAATAAATCACTTAAATGAAAATTTTAGTTCAATGACTCCTTGTAATGCTTTCATCTTTGTGTATAACGGTGATAGGCACTAGAATAATTTGATAAAAAATGCTATCGTATATTGTATAAATATAGATCTTTGTCTATATTTTGTTTTGAGGTTAGTAGTCTGGTCACATACCACCCAAACTCAACAAAATAGCTGAAGGGAAGATGTAAAACCTGCCGTAACGAATCAGCATCTAAGCAAACCATCAGTACCGAGGCTTGGTCTTCAGTGCTCCGCCTAGCGGATTACCCTCTCAAGTAGACTTTGTTGATACTAAAGTAATATTTTTCCATGTTAATTCTGATGATCAGAACTAGAATTGAAATTAAACAACATGTTTTAAAATTAAGCGCTTAATTTATCGGTACAGTGATTAATGAAAATGCTGTGTTTATGGCATTTTCATGGATACATTAAGAAACGACTAACTAAGAGAGAGAAAATCTGCAAATAAAATTTAGTGATAACCTATCTGGGCATCGTAATACAGAAGTACAATTTCATTTCGATTACAGAACAGTGTTTTGTCCAACAGTCGGCGTTATGGGATCTAAAGCAAAAAAAAAGGAAGAAAAATGTGCACATGCAATCATAAATTACAACTTGTCAAACAAGATTTTGTATTCTTTATCACTCCTAATCATTATTATACTGTTCTTATCCCAATTATTTGGGGTCGACGCAAAATGTACTCCTCTGTCGTACATATTGCAAAAGTTATTGGCAAATGCTCTATTACTTCTATAAAACTTTAAATCTGATCTCGAGTCTGACATATCGGATTAACGTACCATTAGACTATGAGATTAAGAGAATAGAGATTGCGTATAGGATACTATGACATGGCTACTAAATATATGGGATGAATGGTTTCCATTTATACTTCTTCTTCTCCTCAGTCTTTAAACGTTTCACTGTTACACACAGGCCTTATTCAAATGTGAGCAATTCATCTGCTACACTAACTCAGACGGATTGACATAGGTTTTATTTCAAGTTTACCTTCTTATATAATGATGTTATCTGCTTATATTCCTTAATCGATCTTTAGAATATCCATAGGAAAAAAACGGATGGTGACCATTGTTTTATTACTACATCATCACATCATCAATACATACGTCTCATATTTGGGCGCAAGCTTCTTCTATAATAAGAGGGAAATTGACCTATTATACAACGCTGGAGAGATGCGTTGGTATTGGGCAGGGGTCGGCACCTCTGGAGTCGGCAGAGCCAAAAATTAGAATTTATAAAAGTTTAAAGTTTTTAGAGTCACAATTTTTTTTTGGTAACAATATTTTTTGCTTAGTGCTCATTAATCAACTCAGAACCATTTCTAAAGGTTCTTTATAAAATATTTTTTGTATATAGAACTAAAGAGCCGCAACTTCACATCCAAAGAGCCGCATGTGGCTCGCGAGCCGCAGGTTGCCGACCCCTGGTATAGGGTTTTGTTTCAAGATTTCCTTATGTTAAATAGATATTATATGCATATTATATCTCTTTATCGTTTTTTTACGACATTCACGTCAAGAAAGAGTTGGTGAGGTACCTACTTATTCTGTCACCACACGGATATTTAATTTATTAATTATATTTTTTTGTTATATGAACTATGTTAATTTATTATCATCATCATTATCTTAGCTCATATATGTTACACTGGTGGGCTCGAGCCTCCTCCATAATGTGATGGTTGACCTACTACACCACGCTGGTCAGACGTGTTGGTATAAGGTTTTGTTTCGAGTCATCCTTCTCTCACATAGATATTAATGCGTTTTATATCCCTTAGTCGTCTCGTACTATCACCCACGGGTAAGATAGGTGGTGGTGAATTGTATCCTTACTCCGTCATCATACGGAAAGTAATTTATTATATGATTATTTAATTCAATTGGGTGATATAGCAGATACTTTGGTATCTTAGGGAAGTAATCAAACGTAATTAATTTTAGAGTTATGAAAATTCACCTGCATACTTCAACT
This sequence comes from Lymantria monacha, assembly GCA_905163515.2. Classification (NCBI taxonomy): domain Eukaryota; kingdom Metazoa; phylum Arthropoda; class Insecta; order Lepidoptera; family Erebidae; genus Lymantria; species Lymantria monacha. The sequence continues at coordinate 26,631,492 of LR991082.1, forward strand.
AAGACACTGATTGTACCCGCTCGTACAAGTTTTCGAGTGGCACTCTGATTTACGGACGAGTGATTGTAATTTTAAATTATTAAAACTCCAACGAACGATATTGATTAAGGAATTAAATAACTGATAAATAATTATCATAAAAAAGAAACCTTGAAACCAATTTTTTTTGGTCTAATGTTTTAATTTCAAACTTAACTTCAATATTTTATGGGGTTGAATTCTTTGTTTGCGGTGACGTACTAAGATTACAATATATTATATAAAACCACCCCCTTATCGTAAAAAGGTACTAAGGTAAACGTATAACATCATTGCGAGATAAGGAAAACTAGAAATATTTCCTATACCAATCCATTTGATCAGCGAAGTAATGTTGATTAATTTGCCTCTCACTATGGTTTAGGCTCGAGCTTAGCAGTGGGACGTATATCAGCCAAGATAATGGTGACGAATGCATATTATGTTTTTCCTTACTTGTTAGATAAAGGAAATAATGTATAGAAACCCATATAAATTGAGATAAGAAGCATTTAACCTAACATACGCAAATTTTACTACCATAAGTAAGATTTCATATCATACCCCTGGTGATGCAAAGGTTGTTTTTTATTGCGTTGGGCCATGGAGTGATCACCCCTCGTCAAAATTGCTCCGAGGCGACGGAAGAGATGGCGTGCAACCCTATAGACCCACCCTGCAAAGCGCCTCTCTTCGCTGTGCGAGCGGGCCAGCGGTACCCGATCTTTGTCTTCGGTGGCCCGTGATGCAAAGGTCCATGAATGGCAGTAACATTAACCATTAGATATGCTACTTGTTCGTTTGCCAGTTTGCCACCATAATCAATAAAAAAAAGTTCTATTAGCTTCTATCCAGCTTCGCTCGCGTAAAAAATAACTTAGCCTAAGTTGAACCTTTATCCTAATACATTACCTTGATAAAAACGTATTTTATGATCGATACAGGAAGCGATCTATCTATGTGCCAACTTTCAACCAAATCTGTTATGCAATGGTGTACGCATGATTGAGTAACAAACATCAATTCATCATTATCATCTCAGGTCATGGCGGGTGGGCCACTGAAGAAAAAGACCGCGTACCAGTGACCCACCCGCACGGCGTCGAGAGGTATATTGTACGGCGGGTCTATGGGGGTCTTGCGCCGCTTTTCATCATCTACTGGCGCACCACACTCGTGACATCCTGGGGCCCCTTCCCTTTCAATTTTATGCAGGTACTTACCGAAGACCCCGTGTCCGGTAAGCACCTGCACCATCCGGAAGGTTAGGCTGCCGTGCCTCCTACTGGTCCAGCGGTGAAGATGTGGGGCGATCGCCTCCACAGTCCACCGCCCTGCTACGGGGGACTCCAGATCCTCTCTCTACCGCCGGATGACACCCCTTCGGGCCACTTCCAGATTCCTTGCGGCCCAGTCTCCTTGCGGAGACTTGCTCGCCGCCGGCCTGGGCTACAACGCGAAGCCGATAGGCCTCCGCCAGAGCCTTAGCCACCAGCGGCCAAGGCGGGTCGCCCGCCAGCAGTGTCGCTGCAGTCCAGGACACCGTACGGTAGCCCCTAATAGCTCTCCCCGCCATTACCCTCTGCGGGCGACGTAGGAGGGCCCTATTGCGGGCAGTAAGGGACTCCGACTAAATAGGGGCACCATACAGTGCCATGGACCGCACGATTCCGGCGTACAATCGCCGGCAGGACGACCCTGGACTGCCACTATTCGCCAGAAGCCCAGCTAGGGCGGCGGCCATCTTCACGAGCCGCGGGACGAGCTGGGCAAAGCGTGGCCCGAAATTCTATTTAGGATCTAGGTGCAGGCCCAGATACTTCATCCGGGCCCGCACCAGCACGGCAACCCCAGACACACTGATTTGTGCTCCTCGGGGGGAACCTCGACGTGGGCCATGAAATAGGAGGGCCTCGGTTTTCTCCACCGAGACCCTCAGGCCCAACATTCCGATCCGGTCCACGATGAGCGCGACTCCTTCCCGTGCCACTCGGGCAGCCCCCCGAAAGTCAGGTCTTCCCACCGTGATGAGGGTATCATCCGCATAGCAGATTACTCCCATCTCGGAGAGAAGCCCACCCCGTAGGAGACAGTCGAATTCGACGTTCGACAGGACTGGACCGAGGACCGATCGAGAGACTGCTGAAGGCGTTCTTGATGTCGAGCGAGACCGCCAGAAGCACTTCCTTGACTTCCTGACTTGGGCAGCTGCAATACGTGAGCCACAGTCATGGAGCGCCTTACCTTAAGGCCCTCCTGTATCACCATCTCCTGAAGATTGACCGCCTGCTCGGCACGGAGCATAGCGTTAGCATATGTCACGCCCTTCTTTGCCGCCTCCGGCTGCAATTTTAAGATTACAGCCGGTGACCGCGGGGGTGCATGTGCCGACTTCAGCTTTCTTTGCGCTGAAGCAGGCGGAGCGGAAGCCGCAGAGGGCATAGCAGCCGCGGTAGGCACAGCAGCCGCGGTGAGTGGCGCAGAAGGAGAAGACTTCTTCTTCTTCCCCTTCTTTGCCACTGTAGCCCAGCTGTCCGCGTTTGCGGCTTGGGCCGGTGGAACTACTACTTCTGACGGGCTGGGAGCCGGCTCTACAGGACAGCAGTACAAGCAACGACTACAGTCCCCACCGACGTCGAACTCCTCTTTTTATCCGCAGCCAATGGTGGACGCATCGTCTTAGCGGGGAGAAGGCGGTCTTCAATTCTTGCAAATCGCGCCGCCATCATCTACCCCAGAGACTTGATTAAAGAGGACTTCAAGTCCTCTATTGCGTCTACCTCTGATGCAGCGGCAGGTATCGCCGGCTTTGAGGTCCTCAATTCTTCAAATTGTCTCCTGTGAGATTTTATTTCAGTCTTGAGATCCTCATTCTCCTTCCTAAGTCGGGCGATGTCCTTGCGCAATGAGTTCAAGTCATCTGTTTCGGTACGCACCACGATGGCATCGATACACCTCATGAGCGCATCCGCACCCTCACAGAGGATCTTCATATGCGTCCCTTTCAGGTGTCCAGACTTCCTCACTGCCCGCCTGATTTCGGAGACTTTGCTCAGTCCTAACCCTCTTATCTGAGTCGGCACCAATGTGGCCAAACCAGAACCGTGGCCAAACCAGAACCGTGGTCAAAATCAGCAGCAGTCCCTGAGACCACACTGCTCACGTCAGAGTATCTATCTCCGTCGTCCTCATCCTCAGCCCATTGTTCCCTGTGAGCCAGGTTCCCCTGAGCCCGAGTGAGGCGAACAGCATGGCCTTTGCTTTACCGCTCTGGGCCGTGCTTATCTTCCGCTTGGGTTCCAAGTCGACGTCAGAATTCCACTTTAAAAAGAATTGCGGGTTAAGATCGCCAGCAGCTCGTTTACCTCTGCGAGAAGAGATATTACCTTCTACAGGTTGCGAGGGTGGGGGCACGATCGCCCCAGATGCCTTCACTCCCTATCAACGTCGTTTTTGCGCTAAGCGCCTCCTTTACATCCTCTTTTTTTTATTTTTTTTATTTGGGGTTTTATTTAAATTCACAGATTCCATACAGATCCCACGAATACGGGGTAACTAAAAGTCCACCTGACCAGATACCCCATTGCCCAGGTAACCCGATTTAGTATACCACGGAGGTCGGGAGGTATCCGTGGTTTGACCTCTAGCGGGTTGAGAAACTCCCCAACCACCCACAAGGGGCGCCCCAAGGTGGTTGGATGACGCCTAGGGACTTTAAGGTTTTTTTAGAGTGGTGTACTCCACGCGGGCCGGCCAATTAAGGCAAGCCTCACCTTACGGCGAGTTCGCCGACGGTGGTCGAAGCCTGGCCGACTGGTCGTGTCTCCACAACCAGTCGTCTCCGCCGCCTAAGACCTGCGTCGCCACTACTCGGAATAAATCCAAGATGCCGACCAGATCCTGCCGCCATTTCTGGCTCCTTCCCTACGTCTACGGCTTCTGTCAAATGACACTCGTAGACCTAACTCCATGTCAGTTATCTGCCACCAGCGAACGCTTCCGAAACAATTGGTCCAGGGGCGATCACTGAGCCCAGGGTGCACCACGGGGAGGTTACTGACATCGCACCCCAGCCTTATAACGACCTGGACCAACTCCATCTGATGACGTTTAGTCAACAATTACATTCCCAAAGAGGGTTGACGTCTGGCAGGCGGCCGGTCATAAAATTATTGCCAATAACTTCTACAATACATACTATGAAAGAAGAATACATATTGTATCGACCCCAAGTAATTGGGATAAGAGTAGGAGAATGATGATTGCATAAGAGTCGCCTCCGTAGTGTGTGAGATGCTGAATTATTATATTATAGTAAAATGTAGCGTAAGATAGTAAACGTATGGGTTTCTCTAGAGTTTCATATTCAGAAAAAAAATGGTGACTCAATGTATTTTTATTCTACCTATAACCACATTAAAAATTCCACTCTAAATACGAGATACATTACGTCATACAATAATTCTCTATTGACCATTATTTTCGGTTTACATGTAATAATTTCACTCAAAAGCTTCATACATGGTAGTTGCCATAATCTATAATATCTCAGCTAACGATGCAAATGTTACTTAATCGCCGCCATAAAGATTTTAGAGTCAATCTACTGTTAAAAGGTAATTAAAATATTATTCCATAATAATCTACGTAACACGAACCTACGGGCAAAATATTGTTATTAATAATTTGGAAAGGTGGGGTATACTTAATGTGACCAGACGTCCCGTTTTGAACGAGACTGTCCCTTTTTATAATAACAAGTCCCGGTGTCCCCGAAAGGAATTCTGGGATGCAAAATTGTCCTGTTTTCGGAGAGCGCGCAAAAATTTGAGTAGTCGAGCCGACCGCACAGACGCGGGCGGTGTACAAAAGCGCTGTCGGTCGACCTGAAGATAGGTGAGAGTGCCCGAGTCTTCACCCGCGCTTTGTTGACTATTTGTTTGACAGATTTTTCGTTCTCTCATTTCTCGCTATTTGTTTTGTTAATAGTATTTTTTATGAGGAACAAATTGTGGACATACGAGGAAACCCAATTACAAATTTCAGTTCTCAAGGCCATGTTGACAATTAAGTTGAAAATAAAAAAAACGTGTCAAGAGCTTTATTCCTACTTAAAATCTTCACTAGCTAGTTTAAAGTAATTCCCTCTGATAAGTACAACTAAACATTTCATCTATATTTTTAAAATGTCCCGTTTTGAGTCAAAGAATAAATGGTCACGTTAGGTACCTATACTATACACCATAGCATATGCCATAGCATACCTTTCCAATTTATTAATGACTGTCTTTAGTTACTGACCTTTTACTTGTGATTCGATGCTTCAATTATGTTTTGTGAAGTAGGTTAGTAAGTGTAGTGGAATATTTTATGTTTGTTATTATGACTGTACGTACCTACACAGCTAGCTTTATGTAATTTCATTCAAGAATTTATTAGTATATTTATATTTATTTATTATTTATTAATGCGATCTCTACGGAAAAGCTGTGAAGTTAGGCTGACCGATCGCATTCGTAACGACGACGTAAGAGAGCGAGTAGGTATGAAAGAGAGAATTGGTGTAAATATGCGAAAGGGAATGCTCTGATGGTTCGGACATGTGAAAAGAATGCGGAACGAACGTCTGGTTAAGAAGATATACAATGCGAAAGTGGAAGGATGTAGGTGCCGGGTGAGACCGAGACTCACCTACCTAGACTAGATTGGTCACGTACTGAAGGAAGGTGGAGTCAAGAGTCTCCGAAACCGGCGAGCGTGTATAAAGAGAATTATGAATGTTGAGGAAGCGAGTGAAGTATGCAAGGACAGAGTTCTCTGGCACTCTGTTCTCTCTGCCTACCCTGCAAGCGATATGGCGTGATGATATGTATGTATGTAATTTATTAGTTTTCTACTTTATAATCAGTAGAGATTTAGATGAAATATGAACAAGAGATACACCAATCTGGCATTCAATATTATTACTGTACTTTCCATTTGATGACGGAGTAAGAATAAATCCACAACACTCCAACAACTTACACTATCGTAAAAGACTAAGGGATATATTATGCAGATAATATTTGTACAAGAAAAAGACAACTCGAAATAAAATCTTATACCAATTCCTCTGACCAGCTATAACATAATCTTTTTATACGAACTTCTAACTAAGGCTACCTAAGGTGACCGAGAAAGCTTTCATTGCTTCCAAAGGTATGGAATTCTTGCTAGCCATGACAGCCTCTGAATAAGTATCCTTTTATTGTATTGTACATTGAAATTTACCACCTACATGGTGGTCGCCCTATACTGCCTCGTCCGATTCATAATCGCTACTTAAGAGCCTTTTCTTTACCAACGGTTGTCCATTCCATGAACGATGTGGCTTGACCGATGCAATTTCAATGTGCTTTCTTGAGTGCTCTTAATTCATCTGGTGATATTGGAAACAATATGGCATTAAAATAATATAATTAATTTTTCTTAATACAGTTATAAGCTATTCAACAACTTAAAGCCATATTATATAAGACGCATGTGCTTAAAAAGCAATAAAAACGATCTGTGAATATGAGAAATTGAGAATATATGAATAAATATTTATGAATCATGAATATTACTGTTGAATATAAACTAAGCATAAAGTCTTTACTATTCGAAATATCGCATGTCATAAATATAAACAGGAATAAAGATGACAAAGTAACACTTTATGTGAACCTGGAGCATAAAACGGGCTGCCAACATAAATATTTATTATTGTAGTATATTTTTAGCGGATTTTGTTTATATTATAAGAAACATTTTCCGTCCAAATAAACGCAATGTATGGTTTGTTAATAAATGTGTTTGCATTATTTCTCCATTAACAATATAGAATTTGTATTTGAGTTTGATATCTCTGTATGAAAAAAAAAACTGAAACGTACAAAATAACTTAAAATACTATCATTTGTATGTGCTATCTATTGATAAGTTTGAAATCGGTGCCAAGCCGTAAACAAAATTATAAACAGCTTAGGTACTTACTGTAATGAAATTTTTACACTAAAGATACCGATACCAGCACCGACTTCAAACTTATCAATAGATAGCGCATACAAATGATAGTATTTTAAGTTATTTTGTACTATTCAGTTTTTGAAGTCGGTTTTTTTAAACGTAGTTTTTATTTTTTATTTTTTAGTGTTACAGACACACATAGGTTGTTCTATTAGTAGCGGGGCTTGAGCTACTCGTTCATTTGTCGCACTCATACTTAATGCTAATTTTAGACTTATATTGGTTTTCTCATGGATATCATTGTCAGAAATGGACCAAATTAAAATGGGACCACACGGGAAGCACCAGCTTTCAAATACAAAAAGAATCATTAAAATCGCTTTGCCCAGTCGAAAGTTACGAGGTAACAAACATAACAAAAAAAGAAATACAGACGAATTGAGAACCTCCTCTTTTTTTGAAGTCGGTTAATAATGGTAAAAACAAAAAATATCTCGTTTCTACTATTAACAAACATAATGACTTCTGATGTTTATGCGAATATTTACATATTTGAAATAAAAATATTTTAACGGATAACTATCACGTTTGTACTTAACTTTTAAATTTCCTGACGTTTCGAAAGCTTTACAGAGTTTATTATATTATTGTGATGTATGTATAGAGGTTTTATAGTTTTATGTTTCATCGAGCAGTATCTTTGGTTTTTGTTTGTTGCTTATAGTTCATCTAATCTAAGAAGTGCATTTTGACATTTCGCAGTTTTTAATACACTATAACCTTGGTCAAACGTGTACACATGATCGTGAACAATAAATCTGAAATTTTAAAGAACTATTAAGTTATTTACATAATTAACGTTGCGGGTGACTTTCTTGTACCATAATCTAATGTTGAAACTCGCAAAATTAATTTAAAGTTAAAATAACACTAAGTATTAATTGTCATTGACCATCTTACAATGTCACGTCATCACGTTCTTTACAGTAGTGCTTGACAACTTCCAAATCACGAATATCCAAATAATCGGTAAAAGTATTAGAATAATATTATTAATCGAATAGAGATTTTGACAGAGGTACATCTCTGTCAAAATTATATTTTACAAAATATATATTTCGACAATTAAATTGATATGGAAATAATTATTACTGTTCGCGACAATGATAATTCAAGTAATAGTAGCGATTCTGAATAAATAGCTATTTTCAAATCCAGTTTTTGTTTTTACTTAACCCAATCCTAGTAAATATGATGAATAGATTTTATGTTGAAATAATAATTTTTTTTAGTATTAATTTAGCACTTAATTTATTCCTCTTCTTTTTGAAAAAATAAAAATATACCGATTATTAATTAAAAAGAATCAATATCGATTTCTCACCAAAATCGATTATTTTCGATAACGATTATTTGGTTCACATACCTTTTTTTTTTTTTTTTTGCGGTGGGTTATGGACGTCGCACCCCGCCAAATCGGTCCGGGGTGACGGAAGAGGCGGCGCGCAACCCCATTGACCCACCCTGCAAGCACCTCTTCTTCGCCGTGCGAGCGGGCCACCGGTACCCGATCTTTGTCTTCGGTGGCCCGCTCGGCGGAGCGCCACGGCGCTGCCCGTCCCAGCCCGAACATACCTCGAGCGTATGTTGCGCCGTATCCTCGTCGCTACTGCAATGGTGGCAGGACGGAGTCCACTCCCTCCGCACGACCGTGTGCAGGTACTTGCCGAAGCAACCATGCCCCGACAAGACCTGCACCAACCGGAAAGAGAGGACTCCGTGCCGCCGCTCCATCCACTCCATCAGTACGGGCCGGAGGGCCTCAACGGTAAAAACACCGTGTCTAGGCCTCTCCAGCCGCGTAGCCCAACGGGCGATGACTTCTCGGCGGGCGTCCTCGCGCCAAGTGGCTATCTCGTTGAACGATGGGGAGCCACCCTCTTCGCGCATTGAGGTAACCCGCCGGTAGAGGTCGGAGAGCATCTCCGCCTCTAGGTCCCACGGGGGTGTCCCGGCCAATAGGCATGCCGCCTCGGTAGACACCGTGCGGTACCCGCGAATGGCTCTGACCGCTATGGCTCGCTGTGGCCTCCACAGCACCGCCCTGAGCTGGGCGTTCAGAGCCCTCGCCCACACGGGTGCGCCGTACATGGCCATTGAGCAGTTCACCCCCGCATACAGCCGTCGGCCCTCGAAACTGGGTCCGCCCACGTTCGGCATGAGCCGAGAAAGGGCGGACGCCGCGCCGACCAGCCGGGGAGCAATTTGACGGAATTGCTCCCGGAACCACCATCGCCCGTCGAGCACCAGGCCCAAGTACCTCATATGGGCCTGGATACTGATGTGGATGGAGTTGACGACTAACGAGGCGCCGATGGGCAGCCTCACACGGGGCCCATGGAATAGTAGGGCCTCCGTCTTGTTTAGGGCCACCTTGAACCCCAGCGCCTCAATTCGCCTAACCATCTCCTCGAAGCCGAGAGTGGCCAGGCTCGCCGCCTCTTCGAGTGTCCTGCCCCGGGCTGTGACGAGCGTGCAGTCAGCATAGCAAATAACGCTCAGCCCAGGGGGGAGACTCCCTCTCAACGCCCAGTCGTAACCGATGTCCCACAGAGTCGGCCCCAGAACTGACCCCTGCGGAACACCACACGACATGGGCGTCCGCACAATGTCCCCTGCGGGGCTCGCGTAGAGGACACTGCGCCCCTCCAAATAGTCTGCCACCAGCCGCCTGAGGTACAGGGGCACTCCATGGAACCGGAGTGCCTCCCTGATGCAGCTGAATGGCAGACTATTGAAGGCGATGTCCAACGACACCGCCAACAGCACTCCTTTGCCGGCGACAGCCTCCGCGGCCGTCTGCCTCAGGCGTAGCAGGGCCCCGATGGTCGAACCCCCCCTCCGAAACCCAAATTGAGCGTCCGACAGATCGGGCCCCACCTCCTCCAGGTGCTGGACGATGCGGGCAGCGAGGACACGCTCCAGCAGCTTACCCACATCGTCCAGAAGCACAATGGGCCTGTAGGCCGACGGCGAATCCGGGGGCCGTCCCGGCTTTGGCAGGAGAACCAACCTCCCTTCCTTCCAGCACTCAGGGAACTGTCCAGACGTCAGACAGGCGTTGAACAGTCGCCTGAGGCGAGGTTCGAGATGCTCGAGGAGCAACGTCAACACCCGGACTGGGACTCCGTCCGGGCCAGGGGCCGTGGTGGCGGAACGAATCTTCGCCACGGCCGCCCCCACTTCCGACTCCGTCACGGGCGGAACACTCTCGACGGCCTCCCGGTCGTGATCTGGCGAAGCCATGACCGGGGGCATGTGCTCCGACTGCCGCGGGAACAGCTCCTCGACCACTCTACGCAGGAGGTCGGGCTGGAGGGTCTCGGTGAGGGGGGGGCCCTTGTCGCGACGCTTATTCAGCGACGCGCGATACGGGCGACCCCAGGGGTCACGGTCGAGACCGTCCAGCATCTCCTGCCAACTCGCGTCCTTAGCGGACCGGATGGCCAGCCGAAAGGCGGTACGCGCACTGCGGTACGCCTCGTACAGCTGGCCCTCCCGCTCAACATCGCGGCGACGCCGCCGACTGCGGGTGTAGGACCTTCGGCCACTAATGCACGCCGCACGAAGGTCCGCCAGTCTTGGGGACCACCAGTAGACCCCCTGCCTCGGAGGTAGACGCCGCACCCTGGGCATGGCCGCATCGCAGACCTGCGTTAACGCACTGCGGATGCGGACAGCCTCAACGTCCACTCCGTCCGCTGGGGGTGGTGAGGACAGCCACGTGTTCACGACGGCCGCCTCCGCCAGTAGGTCCCTATCCAGCCGCCTCATAGCCCACCGCGGAAATGCGGGAGCTCGGTCCGCCCTGTGACCCCTGTTGGGGTCCCGGAGAGGAGAGACCTCCATCCGGATGTAACGGTGATCCGACAGGGTCTCCGCCTCCTCGGACAGGCCAGTTCCTCACTTGTGGTGCGACAGCGGGGCTAGCGAACGACAAATCCACTATCGACCCACCCTGCTGTCGCACACACGTGTTCACTGAGCCTCAGTTTAGGACACAGAGGCCCAGTGACGCCGCCCACTCCACGATCGCCCGCCCGCGATCGTCCGTCATCGGGGACCCCCACGCCGTGGATTTGGCGTTGAAGTCCCCCAGGACCAGGACCATTCTCCTGTTAGGGGAGAGGTAAACGCTGTACAGTGTGACCCCTCCCCAATCCGCCGCGACAAATTCCTCGCCCCTATCCAAGAGGGATAAGGATGGGAAGTGCCGCTGCGTGGAGGTGACGATTGCCGCGGTTCCGTTCCGGCTGACCACCCAATTGGGGCGATCAGGCACGACGTACGGTTCTGCGACTATGGCTGCACCGATCGACCACTCCGCCATGGATTGCAGGAGGAGATCCTGCGCACCGGCGGAGTGGTTGGTGTTGGCCTGCAGGAGGTGAGTGGACTGGGCAGCCATTAGTGGGCCGTGTCCATTATCACCTCCTGGCTTGCGGCGGGCGATCGGGCCGCGCTAGGAGCTGAAGCGGCCGGCGTCGAAGGGCCGCTCCGCCCCTTTGGAGCCGAAGCCGGAGGTCTGCACGCCCCCAAGCCCATGCGCTCCTTGGCAGGCTTATTGCCCGCCGCACACGCGGGGCAGTGGGGCGGGGCGGCGCAAGATGCCACCACGTGCCCAGTCTGACCGCAGCGGAAACAGAGTCCGCCGCAGTCAAAGCAATTAGTGCATGTTGGCCGGGTATGCCCGACCGCCATGCACTTGAAACACCTCGCAGGCCGGTGCTCCAGCATGGTGACTCGCGCTGAGCTCCAGCCCACGAGGAGCCTGCCTGAGCCAGCCAGTTGCCTGACCGACTCCACTGGGCACTGCACCCAGGCAGCACCTACGCCGCCCGGACCGGGTCGGACGGCGCCAACTCGGACGGTGTCCAGGGGACACCCGGTTTTCGAGGCAATGGCCTCCCGGATGTCTTCCACCGTCACGGAGTCGTCCAGACCCGCGATGCGCATTTCGGCCCACTTCACGGGTCTGGCGATTTTCACGCCACCCTCCTCGGCGAACAAACCTCGCAGCTTCGACGCCACGCTATCGGCCGTCCTGGTGCCATCGGCCCCAGGGAACTCCAGAATCCGAGCCCCTGCCCGGGCCTTGCGGGTCCTGGCTTCGATGCCTCCTATGTCGGAGACGTCAAGCTCCCGCCGGGCTTTCCGCAGGATGGCCTCATAGCTGAGGCCCCTTTCTGCCGTCTCAGGCAGCACAGTGATCACTACTGGGGCTGTCTTCGGCGGCCGGAGCCCCTTGCGCGGCCTCTTCCTCTTCCTCCCGCCTCCTTCGGCTCCTGCCTGGGGAGCGGAGACCTCAGCGGCGCGCTTGGCCACCGCTCTCCTCCTCTGGCCGCGACTCTTCCTGCCGTGCTCGGCCACCTGCCAACCCTGTTCGGGCGCAGCGGGCATGCCAGGCACGGGAGGCGCGGTCGCGGGCGCGCTAATCGTCGCCGGCGGTGTTGATGCGGGCGACGACTGTGGCACGGCAGGAGCCGGTGCCGACTTCTTTTTAGGGGCGGGCTCCTTTTGTTTGGGTCCAGCCGCGGCCGCGGCGTAGCTGCCCCCCACGCGGCCACCCTGACAAGGCAGCGGGGCGGGGGCTGGTGCCGCATATGGCCGCTTGTCCGCGGCGAGAGGCGGACGAACACGTGGTTCAATGTGCAAGGAGGCAAGGCTGCCTCCAGAACGGCCAAACGCGCATTGACCATATTACCGATCGTGTCGATAATGGCGCGCAAGGCCTCGTCCGACACGCCCCCCACCGCGGGTAGCGGGATTGGCGTTACCGGCTGGACCTCTGTCGGGGCCTGCTCCACGACGGCGACATTTGGCGGGCTTGTGCTGGTCGGCGGCGTCTTCGGCGCGGCGGCAACCGATGGACGGCCAGCACCTCGAGGCGGCTTCGGGGCGGCGACGACGGCGACGGTTCCTCGGCGGCCAGCATTGACCGGCGGCGCAGGTGACGCAGGCGGCACGAGCCGCGCCATTTGGGCCTTTAGGTCGGCCACGTCCTTGGTAAGGAGGTGGTTGGTCCTCCGTACCGCGGCCAACTCTGACTCCAAACGGCGGTTCTGGGCCCGCAGGCCTGACACCTCGCCACCAAGGCGGGCGTTTTCGGCCTGCAGGGCCTCCATGTTCGCGGCTGGGGCACTCGTGCGGGCACCAGCGGCCGCCACTTCGGTGGGAGGGATGCCGGACAACACCCCCAGCACCCTCGCGGCAGCCGCCTCGTTGTCGGCCCACCTACCAGCCTCCGCCACTCCATGCATTCCGCCGGCCGGGGAGTGGGTCGTCCTGCCCGTCGTCGCGGCTCCTCGCCCTCTGCGAGACGCCGGCACTTTAGGGGGAGGCATGATCACCACGCTCCCCTCGGAATCGGCGCCCGAGCTGCCCTCCTTGCTCAGGGGGCGCTTCCGCATCTTCGAGGGGAGGGCCTCCTCCCTGACAGTCAGGACCGCCGCTGCAAGATGCGGTGATGACCTGGCGGGGGCGGTTTCCTCAACCGACCCGCTGACTTTCTTGGACGGCTCTGCACTGCTGCTGCTGCTTTCTGAACTACCGCCCTCGTCCATTTTTTCGGCAGATCCGCTGCCCTCATCTTTGGACGGCTCTGCGACACTACTGTCGCCCTCGTCCATTGACGGCCCTGCAGTAGATCCGCCGCCATCATCTTGGGGTCCAGCGGTGGTAGCCTCCCTGAGAGCCCGCTGCTCCTCCCGCTCCGCCTGTCGCTTTTTGGCGCCGGAAGTCGGCGGACGCCTCAAGTCCTGAGGACGAGGCGTCGTTGTCAGTTTTACGTTGGCTTGACAAGGCCGTGATGTGGGAATCCGTTGGATTCCCGTCTGGTAAAGTGTTTTTAGGCAAATCCATTTGATTCCCACGAGTATGGGAGAACTAACGGTCGACCCGGGCAGAGATCCCTGTACCCGGGCAAGCCTACATTTACCAACCAGGGGGTCGGCCGGTACCCTGGCTGGAGCGTGTTAGGAACAGAATACCCCATCTGCCATGCATCCTCTCGCCGCACGCCAGAACTTAGGATTCCGAATTCGAATGTCGAATTCTTTATAGAGGTTGTCTTCCTCGCGGTCCGGGCGGTTAAGCCAAGACCCTCGCTCCTGAAACTACGCCTCACGACAATATGTCTTGAAGCAAGATATCAGGTTTACGATATGTCGGCGGTGGCATAAGCCTGCCCAGCCCTCAAATTAATGAATGACCGGGCCCGTCCGAGATTTCGCGTTCTGTACCCTCTACAACTCTCTAGTTGTAGAGGTACAGAACTGACCCTCTGGTCAGGAGCGAATTGAGGCTCAACCCATTGCTGGGGAACCCCCCCTCGCACCAGAAATTCGCAACGGGCGACAATTCAACAGAGGGATCTGGGGGACTGTCGCCCGCACCCAGGGTACACCACGCGGAGGTTTCTGGCATCGTACCCCTGGTTCACATACCTAGACAACTTACTCTGATAGCTGTCAAAGTGCACTTCTTAATAGACTATAGCAATAAAATATACGATAAAATATAATGTAATATTTATTAATATTCCTAAATATGAAATAATTGGCGACGAGGATAAAAAAGCCAGACGTGTGAATGTGAAGATCACATCGTGTGAATGTAAAAATAATTAAAATTTGGAATTCGTTGTAAAATTTTGGAAATGGGAAGTACGGTGTTTGGCGGAAGCCTTACTTTTGATCACCGGTCGCAAGAGTGGAGTATTTTTAGTAGTCGTTTTATGCAATATTGTACAGCGAATAATATTAATGACGAGACAGATAAATCTGCCACAAAGCGACGAGCTATACTGCTTACGACTTTTGTAGAAGTAACATATAGGGTGGCAAAGGGTCTAATATTTCCGGAGGTGTTGGACAACGTGGAATTTCACAAACTGGTAGAAATATTAACTAAGCACTTTTTACCAAAAAGATGTACTTTCTCAGAGAGGTTCAATTTCTATAAGGCGGAGCAGCGTGCAGGAGAAGATTCAGTAGAATGGGCAGCGCGAGTGCGTCATCTAGCACAGTTCTGCGGTTTCGGATCGGAATTAGAGACAGCACTTCGTGACAGGTTTGTTTTAGGACTAGAAAACGTTAAAGAGAAAGAGAAGCTTTTTGCTGAGGATATAGCGACTTTAAGCTTTAGTAAAGCTTTAGAGTTGGCGCAAAGCGTACACTGTACGCATATTGCACTCAAATCTACACGAGTAGGTAATACCAGGGGAGAGATGGCTGAACTTCGAGAGACGTCGACACATCCTTGTTTTGCGATGAAAACTAACATGGTTAGTAATAAAACGGCTATTATAACCAAATTATGTGAAGTGTGTGGTTATAGAAATCATACGAAAGATAACTGTCGTTTCATTAACGCAACATGTAAGAAGTGCAATAAAAAAGGCCATTTAATTAAAATGTGTAAAGTTAAAGCACATAGCAATAATTATTTAAACACGGATGACATAGAAAACCTGGAAGGTAATTATAATTTATTTAATATTGAGAAACCATGTAAGGATAAGACGATACTACGGAATGTTTTATTAGGTGGTAAACATATCAAGTGCGAGATAGATTGCGGCAGTGCCATATCTGTCTTACCTACTAGAGTTTATAAAGACTTTTTTGATAATAGTAACTATTGTTTACAATCTTGTAATGATGTATTTAAGTTTTATACGGGTGTTGAAATATTGCCTGATGGATGTTTATCATTACCTGTGACGTTTGAGGGGCGCACTATGACTATTAAATTTTTCGTCATTACGACAAAAGTTAAACGATCGCCTTTATTAGGACGTGATTTTATGAAATTGTTTAATTTACAGGTATCTAGCTGGGAATGTAATAATATAAAGGTTAGTGAGAGCGATGGTGAAATGTTATTGAAAAAGTATTATCAACTATTAAGTGATGAGTTAGGTACATTTAACAAATATAAAGTGAGTCTTAAAATTAAGCCCGATGCTCAATTAAGATTTTTTAAAGCGCGCCCAGTGCCTTTAGCTTTAAAACCTAAAGTAGAGCAAGAATTAAATAAAATGGTTGATTTAGGTATTTTAGAGAAAATTGATTATTCGGATGTAGCCACACCGATTGTCCCGGTTTTAAAACCAGACGGTAGTGTTACAATATGCGGTGATTTCTCTGTGACACTTAACTTAAAAATGATTGTAAGTTTTTTTTTTTTTTTGTGTCTGTCTTTTAGCTGTTAGCCGCAGATGGCTGTCACAGCTTAACCCGGACTATGGGTGAGCGCTGAGGGCTCTCAACCCGGTAAAATTTTAAGCGACAACGCCCGAGGGCTCACCCTGTGGTGAACGGACCTCGGCTCGGGACGTCGCTGATAGCAAAGTGGGCGTGCCCACGTTTGAGTTTATGAATGATTGTAAGGATGAAACGTTATGTATCAATTTTATTGCAGATTCATTATTACCTCCAATAACTGTAAATGATATAAAACAAGAAACTCAGAACGACGAACAGTTAAAAGTTGTTAGCGAATTCATTGGAAAGGGTTGGCCTTCTAAAATATACAATGAAATTTTTAAACCATATTTTCTATGCCGCCACGAATTATCTTTAGAAGATGGTTGTGTTTTGCGTGACAATAAAATAGTAATTCCTTCACAATTTAGAGAAAGAATCTTAAATGAATTACATAATTCTCATTTTGGAGTAGTGAGAACTAAAGCAGAAGCACGATCTCGTATGTGGTGGCCAAATATAGATAGAGACATTGAAGAGAAAATAGGCTCCTGTAGTATTTGTAATACATTACGTCACAATCCACCACAGGAACCGCTAGCAAGTTGGCCATATCCCGAGAGTGTTTGGGAGCGCGTACACTTAGATACACATACATACATACATACATATCATCACGCCATATCCCTTGCAAGGTAGGCAGAGAGAACAGAGTGCCAGAGAACTCTATCTCTGCATACTTCACTCGCTTCCTCAACATTCATAATTCTCTTCATACACGCTCGCAGGTTTCGGAGACTCTTGACTCCACCTTCCTTCAGTACATGACCGATCTGGTCTTGGTAGGTTAGTCTCGATCTCCCTCGGTACCTACATCCTTCCACTTTCGCATTGTATATCTTCTTAACCAGACGTTCGTTCGGCATTCTTTCCACATGTCCGAACCATCGGAGCATGCCCTTTCGCATTTTTACACCAATACTCTCTTTTATACCAACTCGCTCTCTTACGTCGTCGTTATGAATGCGGTCGGTCAGCCTAACTCCACAGATTTTCCGCAGAGATCGCATTTCGACCGCATTAATTTTACTTTCATACTCTTTTCTGCATACGCAACTCTCGCTTCCATACAGTAATGTTGGGACAAGCACTGCGTTATGTATTGCTACACGTGCCTTCTGGCTGAGGTGGTGGCTGCCGAGAAGTTGCCCCAACGCTCCGTTCACTCTATTTCCCGCATTCACTCTTCGCTCTATATCAGTGGTGTACCTTCCATCTCGGCTAAATCCACATCCAAGATATACAAATTCATCCACTTGCTCTAGTATATCATTACCTATTGATACTCTTACATCTGTTCTGGCTTCGTCTCTTTCAAAGACCATTATTTTGGTTTTGCTCACATTCACGCGTAGACCCCTTTTCTTACAATCTTCTGTCATTGTGTCGACTAGGGTCTGCAGGTCAGTCGCTGACTGTGCCAGCAGGACTGCATCATCTGCATAAAGCAGAGCAGTGACCACTGAGTCGCCCATCTGGACTCCCACATTCATATCGTTCAACCTTTGGAGACATTTATCCAGATATATGATAAACAGCCTGGCTGACAGAACGCACCCCTGCTTAACGCCGATATTGACGTCAAACCAAGGCGACATTCCATCAGCCAGCCGCACACAGGCTTTACAGCCCATGTAACTGGACTGCACAGCCTGTAGCAGTTTACCGTTAATACCATACTCCGGTAAAATGTCCCAAAGTTCCTTTCGTACAACCGTGTCAAATGCTCTCTCCAGATCCACAAAACTGCAGAAAACCCTCTGACCTAGAGCCAGATGCTTCTCCACAATGTTGCGCAGAGAGAACACTTGATCCATGCATCCCCTTCCACTCTTGAAACCTCCTTGTGTCTCACACAGTAAACCATCGGACACCATCCTCATTCTCCATTCTCTACACTTATTGTTAGATATATTTATGTTATGTGGGCAACAGTACTTAATCGCTGTGGATGCTTATTCTAAATGGCTCGAATGTTTTTTAATGCAGAAATATGATACTGAAGCAATCATCAGTAAACTAAGCGAAATGTTTAGTAGGTTTGGGCTAGTACATACCTTAGTAACTGATAATGCATCAAATTTTTGTTCCAGTGATTTCGAATCATTTTGTTGTTTAAATGGAATAAAACATTTAACCATTGCTCCCTATCACCCAGCATCTAATGGTCAGGCTGAGAATAGTGTTAAGACTGTTAAAAAAGGTCTACAGGCAATAGTAACAGGTAATAATAATCCAAATGTTACACACAGCTAAGTTAAATAAATTTTTATTCGATTATAGGAATTGTGTTCATTTGACAACAGGATTTTCGCCAGCTCAAATGATGCTAGGACGACCTCTGCGGTGTCGGCTTGACTTATTACGTGTACCAGAATTTACAAATATGTCACTGATGTCAAATGCAGCTAAATATAATGTTATTCAAAAACAAAATTTGCAGAGTAAAGTGTCTGTCGGTATAATATAAAATAAAACGTTATAATGAATGCGGCTGCATTCAAGGAACGGTTTCAGGATGTGTTGCTACCTGGCCTGCCAGAGCCTTCAGTTATAGTAACGGATAACACCGCTTATCATTCAGTGAAAATAAAAAAGCACCTACCCAAGCTAATAAAAAAGAGGAATTGGTGGCTTGGCTGCAAAAAAGTGGCATTAACGCAAATATGTCTCTGCTAAAAGCAGAGTTGATGAAGCCGGAAAATGTTCAATTCGAAATTGATGAACTGTACTGAGTACGGTCATTGCGTTCTCCGAATTCCTCCATACCACTGCCAGTACAATGCCATAGGGCTAATCTATTGTATTTGATGATTTTGACCGTGATATCCGTATAGATAATGTACATACATACATACATATCATCACGCCATATCCCTTGCAGGGTAGGCAGAGAGAACAGAGTGCCAGAGAACTCTATCTCTGCATACTTCACTCGCTTCCTCAACATTCATAATTCTCTTCATACACGCTCGCCGGTTTCGGAGACTCTTGACTCCACCTTCCTTCAGTACATGACCGATCTGGTCTAGGTAGGTTAGTCTCGGTCTCCCTCGGTACCTACATCCTTCCACTTTCGCATTGTATATCTTCTTAACCAGACGTTCGTTCGGCATTCTTTCCACATGTCCGAACCATCGGAGCATTCCCTTTCGCATCTTTACACCAATACTCTCTTTCATACCTACTCGCTCTCTTACGTCGTCGTTACGAATGCGGTCGGTCAGCCTAACTCCACAGATTTTCCGCAGAGATCGCATTTCGACCGCATTAATTTTACTATCATACTCTTTTCTGCATACCCAACTCTCGCTTCCATCCAGTAATGTTGGGGACAAGCACTGCGTTATGTATTGCTACACGTGCCTTCTGGCTGAGGTGATGGCTGCCGAGAAGTTGCCCCAACGCTCCGTTCACTCTATTTCCCGCATTCACTCTTCGCTCTATATCAGTGGTGTACCTTCCATCTCGGCTAAATCCACATCCAAGATATACAAATTCATCCACTTGCTCTAGTACATCATTACCTATTGTTACTCTTACATCTGTTCTGGTTTTATCTCTTTCAAAGACCATTATTTTGGTTTTGCTCACATTCACGCGTAGACCCCTTTTATTTTATAGATTTTATAGATAATGTGATTGACAATAATATAATTATACAAGTTAGAGAAGATGACAGCGACTCTTCAAACGAATTGGAGTCGGATTAAATTTTAATTTCATAATATGCATTTTCCAATATATAAAAACATGTTTATTTTCTTTCCCTTCGTTTGATTAAAAAATTACTATTCAATTCATTATAATTATTCAATAACTATTTTCATTTACATTGTGCTTGAAACATAATTCCCATAAATTTAACAAAATATATATTGAATTTAATAAATATGCATAATGAATGCAATATTATAAATAAAATTACTAAATATTATTAATGTTATGTATTGTACATCACTAGCCATGACGAATTGACAGGTGTCAGAAACGCAATCTCTCAGCGGCCGGACTATAGTTATAGTTTTTCAGTATATTTTATATTTAGTTTGGGAGGAATGTGATGTATGTATAGAGGTTTTATAGTTTTATGTTTCATCGAGCGAGATCTTTGGTTTTTGTTTGTTGCTTAGCAATAAAATATAATGTAATATTTATTAATATTCCTAAATATGGAATTATTATATTAAGGATTTTTAACAAACAGTCAATTAATGGAAAATTAATATCTATTGTATTATTAGTTATGTTTAATATTGTCCATAATTATGTTAAACTATTGTTTTACAAATGCAATACAAAATGCTTAACACTTTTATATCCGAGCTTATCGGTTTTTTTAGGGTTATAAGTTTTACGCCTTTCATACCATTTATAACGACCTGGGCCAACTCTATCTGATGCCGTTTGGTCAACAATTACATTCCCAAGGAGGGTTGACGTCTGGCAGGCGGCCGGTCATAAAATCTATTGTCAATAACTTTTACAATATGTACTATGAAAGATGAGTACATATTGTATCGACCCCAATTAATTAGGATAAGAGTAGGAGAATGATGATGAAGTTTTACGCCTTTCAGTGTTATTCAGAGATGTAATATATCCAATATCAGAACGTTTTTAAGTCCCACGTAATAGTGGGTGGGTAAGTCTTTTACGGGACACCATGCACAAAGCTTCGAGGTTTCTTATTAACAATTGTCTGAGGATCGAAAATCAGTGATTCTAAGGTTCCAAACGATGTTGACTTCTGTGTGGTGACGGAGTAAGAATACTATTCACCACCCTATATCTGGCCCGTGGGTGATCGTACGAGACGACTAAGGGATATAAGAGGCATATAACATCTATGCGAGAGAAGGAAAACTCGAAACAAAACCCTACACCAACACGTCTGACCAGTGTGGTATAGTAGGTCAATTTCCCTCCCACTGCGGAGGAGGCCCGAGCCCAACAGTGGGATATTTATGGGCTGTGATGATGATGATGAAACGATGTTAGTCGTGTGTCTATGCCTTGAGGTCAAGAAGTCAACTTTTCCTTCAACCGATGATATGACTTATTTCTATTTTCTTTTTTTTATTATTGCTTACTTTTGCAACTACTAAGATATCGCAGCTTACGAAAACCTCTGATAGCGAAAGAGTGATTGATAAAAGTTTAATTTTGCTATAGTTACAGATTTGCGAACTGAACAATTTTTATTTTTTTTAATGCAGACGAAGTTGCTGGCAATAGTTAGTAATTATAAATTTTCTTATAATTAATTTTAAAAATTTTTTGAGTATAATCAGCTTAGTAATTTTTTTCTTTATTGAAAATGTGCTAAATATTCCAAAGAGCTACTTAGATAATGAATGCATTAAGTAAGACGGGTTTCATTAAAATGAACTAAAATATATATTCTAGTTATATATATATATATATATATATATATATATATATATATATATATATATATATATATATATATATTCTAGTTATATATCTAGTGAGATTGTTTATAAGATCTGTACGCTTGTTATAAATATTCATAGCAAAATTAATATGAGCATATATCAATTTATGGAATATATGTAAATCTCTAGGATAGTTATTTATCTCGGAGATTTGTAGAACATAATTATTATTAAAAGATTTAAAAAAAGATTATTTATGCATTGTTACATGACACGTAGTTATTGATTTTATTCTTTTTTATTCCTTAAGGTAGCAAACGAGCAAGCAGCACAACTGATGGTAAGTGTCACTGCCTCCCATGGATCTTTGCAATACCAAAGATATAGCTTAGACCGCTGCCTACCAATAAAATCCCCAAACCCACCCAGTTGGGCTTCCAGCTCTCTCACTCACCGAATGAAGCGCAATAGCAAACATATTTTACATTCATTATTATCAATTCATCTGTTGGATATAGCATCCTCAAGTGGGTAATAATGTCATACTCGTAATAGCCACGTTTGGCAAGCATGTTAGGAACCTCAGTTGTTGTTATAAGTTACCCAGAAAAGTGCTACATCACATTCCTCTGATGATAATTCAGCGGGTTTTAATAAATATAATTTTTAAATGCACATTATTTGGACATTACACCATAATAATAAAAAAAGTAAAACAATTTTTTTTAATTTCTTTTACTTAGTTAAGAACTTTAAATATAGAAGAAATTGTATTGTAAAATAACGTGCACAAGTACTGTATAAAGATACTCATAATATTCAAGATACATAGATTATTATACTCAAGAGATACCATTAACATAATCGTTTTAGTTATTACCGTATGAAAAAGGCTATATTTATAGGATCTTTGTCAGTAAATTGTAATAGTCTATACAAACTATTATGGTGCAAAAACATTTCGCATACAGGAATATTAGGGTTTACAATATGATATATGCGAGCGTGTATGAAGAGAATTATGAATGTTGAGGAAGCGAGTGAAGTATGCAGAGATAGAGTTCTCTGGCACTCTGTTCTCTCTGCCTACCCTGCAAGGGATATGGCGTGATGATATGTATGTATGTATGTATGTACAATATGATAGTGGAAATAATACTTTTATATATCTTCATGTATAAAACAAAGTCATGTTAGTTACACCATTTATAAGTCGAAAACGGCGAGATCAATTTTTATGATTTTTCTTTTTGGATTTGTCTTCGTTGGGAATAAGATAATAAGTATTAAAATATCATATTTATCAACAAAAAAAAAAAAATAACATAAAAAGAAATTGTCACTAAAAAAATAAAATAAAAACATCAGGTTGACTTGATTCAGGTTCATTTGTTCATGATATAACGAAATGGAACTGATAGCTTACGTAATGTTGTCTATGGTTTGTTTTGAAAATACCGCGAAACGTTGAAATTTAAGTTCTTTTGTGCGATTTCTACGAGTACTATCATAGTAAATCTTATTGTGCTGATATTAACAATGCCGCGAGTAAGAAGACCTAATATTGCCCGACAAAGCCGTAATGAAATTAGGATTCGTAAAAGAACAAGATATTGCATGTGAACAGCGCCGCGTTAGTTTGACCCGTCTTCGTGCTTCTCAATCACAAGAGCAAAATGAGGCAGGTCGTGAAACGGCTCAGTTGGCTATCTGAACTCGTGGAACAAATTTCCAACATCAACAATTTTAAATTTTAGAGAAATTTTGACGCGCAATAAGAAATGGAAGAAATGTTCTTGTGCCTAATAAGGAAAGGAAAAACTGTTGTATATCACAAGGAGCTTTACTGCAGAATGCAAACCAAGCACCAAAAAACATGGCCAAAAATAATAAAGCAAATGTCTTGCTGACACGCCATTAAACGATTTTTTTAGGCGGAACGAAGTTCATTAATATATATTAAATGATATACATATAAAAGTATTATTTTAACTTCCATATTTTATACCTTAACATCCCTGAATGCATAAATATGTATATATATTTAAAAGACAACTCCCGGCATTATTAAAGAAATAATCCTTTCATTACGGAGGACTTTACAAACATTCATATTTAACGGAAATAAATTACAGCCAGACTTAAAACAACAATTTGTGGATCAATAGTGGTAGGACCACGCTGTGGACAGTTCTCTGTTTACAGCCGCGGGACGGTCCGTCCGGGGTAGTACCACACTCTCGCAGAAAATCGACGTCTGAGTAATGGCAATATGCTATAACGCTTCGTTCGGTGAGCGAGGGAGCTAGAAGCGCAACTAGGGTGGGTTTGGGGTTTATATTGGTAGGCAGTGGCCTAGTTATACCCTTGGCATTGCAAAGGTCCATGGGTGGTGGTGACACTTACCTTCGGGTGTGCTTGCCACCATAAGCAATTAAAAAAAAAAGAATAAGCAAAGTATTGTCCTACGTAGGAATTGAACCAATATAGACAGACGTCATCATCATCATCATCACAGCCTATATATGTCTCACTGCTGGGCACGAGCCTCTCCCATAATGGGAGGGAAATTGACCTACTATACCATGCTGGTCAGGCGTGTTGGTATAGTGTTTTGTTTCGAGTTTTCCTTCTCTTGCATAGATGTTATATGCATTTTATATCCCTTAGTCGTCTCGTACGATCACCCATGGATAAGATATGGGGTGGTAAATTGTATTCTTACTCCGTCACCACACGGAAATAGATAGATGTATAGATGTGTAATTATAGCATAAACATCAGAAATCATTATAAATATATAAAAAAATATGTATGTACTAGCTTCTGCCGGCGGCTTCGCCCGCGTAAAAGGTTACTTTCCTAAAGTTTTTCATCCCCTGTTTTTATTTTATCCCTTAAGGGTAAATTTTTTACGAAATTTTAATTTCATATTTATTTATATTTAATCAATAGCCTAAAATAAAAATAAGTTTCAAGCTTCTGGCTTTAAAAATGGCGATAATTCCTTACAACTTTTCATCCCCCTTTACAACCCTTCTTTTTGCATTAAAAAGTAGCCTATGTCCTTTGTCAGGCTCTAGACTATCTGTGTACCAAATTTCATTTAGATCGGTCCAGTAGTTTTAGCGTGAAAGAGCGACAGACAGACAGACAGCCAGAGTTACTTTCGCATTTATATTATTAGTAAGGATTAACATCACGTGCATTATTAGCGATTAATTATTAAGATCAATAATTACAATTTGTTAATATATGTATATAATGTATACGCAGTCGTATGTGTATAATAATTAAATCCATAGAAAATAACCATGATCAATATTTTTTTTATAATCTTATCTTATATTTAATTTAATGTATCCTACAGAGATTAGTTTAACACTAAATTAAATCTAAGACCTAATTAAAGTAAATAAAAGTCTCTTGCTTCAAAGGCCACCGAGCTAATAGAGCGTAATATGTAATATGCGTCATTAAACAAGTATTAGTAATTATTTCCATATATATTTTAAATTAAATTTATTTTAAATTAAATTATAATAATATATTTTAAATTAAATTATCCGTGTGGTGACGGAGTAAGAATACTATTCGCCACCCCACGTCATACCTGTGGGTGATCGTACGAGACGACTAAGGGATATATAACGCACATAACATCTGTGCGAGAGAAGGAAAACTCGAAAGAAAACCCTATACCAACACGTCTGACCAGCGCGGTATAGTAGGTTAATTTCCCTCCCATTACGGAGGAGGCTCGAGCCCAATAGTGGGACATTTACGGGCTGTGATGATGATGATATTTTAAATAAATTATTTGATTTCCATTCGTTACGCTGTGTGGCTACGAATATTACCAACTCTTACTTTACTCGTGGATGTCGTAAAAGTCGACTAAGAGCTTTATTTCGACCTGGGCCAAAACCAACTGATGCCTTTTGGCCACCAATTACATTCCCAAGGAAGGTTGACGTCAGGCAGGCGGCCGGTCATAAAACTATTGTCAATAACTTTAGCAATATGTAGGACGCGGGGTATATACTGCGTCGACCCCAAGTAATTGGGATAAAAGCAGGAGAATGATGAGAATGATTTCCATTCATTAGCCGTCGACGGTTACTGTTGAATTTATTCAAGTTTATACATACATACATACATACATACATATCATCACGCCATATCCCTTGCAGGGTAGGCAGAGAGAACAGAGTGCCAGAGAACTCTATCTCTGCATACTTCACTCGCTTCCTCAACATTCATAATTCTCTTCATACACACTCGCCGGTTTCGGAGACTCTTGACTCCACCTTCCTTCAGTACATGACCGATAAGTTTATACATCTAAGTTATATATATAAGTTATATATGTTTATTTATCTAAGTTATATATGTTTATACATCTAAGTTACCAAGTTTATACATCTCTGTAAAAAAGCATAATGTCATAATCGCGATACTTGGCAGGCAAGTTAGTGATCCCGGTGAAGGAGTGGTTTTTTTCTGGCTGTTATCCCGGTGATTCCTCGGAAAATTTCTACTATTCTCACGGGAAAGTAATAGATGGTGATACATTATATTCTTCTTCCTTCATCACACATTTTTTTTTATATAGGCATACATAGACATTTAGTAAACTGGATCGGGAAATTAATCTGTCACCCGCCGAGAGGCCAACTGCCCGAGGAAAGACCGACGTCCTCCCCGAGAGGGGGATGTCGGTCGAGGAGAGGGTACTCCTCAAGGGGTATTCCGTCGGGCCGACCACTGACGTCAAGTCACTCTGCTCCGGTGGTGAGCCCAACGACGCCCCTCTGTCTCCCCGGACGGGTGGTGCGAGGAGTGCGCCGACCGTAACCCACAACTCGAAAAAAAACAAAGGCGTTTAGTAAAAACAACTACATAATATATGTGAAACCCATACTCACATGTTATAGTGGCTAATATAACCACTCGTAGAATTAAATCATTAATAACTGAAATATCTAGGTTTGAGGTGTGACCGTGAATTCAGGGCAGTACGATTATTGGCCATTTGTAAGCAATATTTCGGTTCAATGAAAATTATTAGATCGAAATTAAATCTCAATATAGAGATAGTAGTTATAACAAGTGCGGCCATTTCTGAGCTATCAAATTCATACTCTCATTTAAAATTAGGGAGTACTATATTTGGTACACCCGAAGCTTTATTATGACATTTTCTTTTTATTATCATTTTATATTAGAGAAATGCTGTGTGGTAGCGGCTACGAATACTACCAACCCTTGCTTTGCTCGTGGATGTCGTAAAAAACGACTAAGAGCCTTATAACGACCTCGGCCAGCTCCATCTGATGTCGTTTAGTCAACAATTACATTCAGAAGGAGGGTTGACGTCAAGCAGGCAGCTGGCCATAAAACTATTGCGAATAACCTTTACAATTGTATTATGAAAGAAGAGTATATTGTATCGACCCCAAGTAATTGGGATAAGAGTAGGAGAATGATGATTTATATTAGAGAAATGAAAAATTTTGTTTAAATCTTATTATTTTTGACGTGAAAATTAACTAGCACCATGGCATGACTAGTGAGAGAGAATGTCAAGAACTGGAAACAAATTATGTAAGAGAACTAGCGCACTGATATGCTTTGACGTTGGTGCCTGGGTTGTCACAGAAGTTAATACCACCAGCTGGTAGCGCCTTAGTCAGGGTCGCGGGTCGTCGAACCGGGGAATAGTCGGTTACCCGTAGAGAGGACTAAATACCGACCTTTTTTGTTGAATGTCGTGGGTTCAAACTTAGTTAATGCGATCCACAAACGATTTTACCGAGTGGGTATAAATTTTATCCGTTAATAGTACATATTTTCCGTGTGGTAACGAAGTTTGAATTCACCACCCTTTACATGTGAAGTGTGTGCAAGAGAAGGAAAACTCGAAGCAAAACCTTATACCAACTCGTCTCACCAGTGTGATGTAGTAGGGCAATTTTTCTCCTAGTGTGGAGGTTCGAGCCCAGCAGTGAGACATATATGACCTGAAATGATGATGATGATGATGATGAATAGTACGTATATGAAGATCCATACAACACAAGGATTTGTAATTTTGCTACTACATGGTATCTTTAAAGAATAGGGTAAAAGCTTAAGATGATTCTTGTAGAGTAAAGATTATTTTTTATTCATTAACATATTATGACCACATAGCCACTATGTGGTAGCGGCTAAGACCGATCATTAATTACTCCAGTGGTGTAAAAATGACTAAAAGCTTATCGACCTGACCGACTGCATTCGTAACGACGACGTAAGAGAGCGATTAGGTATGAAAGAGAGTATTGGTGTAAAGATGCGAAAGGGAATGCTCCGATGATTCGGACATGTGGAAAGAATGCCGAACGAACGTCTGGTTAAGAAGATATACAATGCGAAAGTGGAAGGATGTAGGTACCGAGGGAGACCGAGACTAACCTACCTAGACCAGATCGGTCAGGTACTGATGGAAGGTGGAGTCAAGAGTCTCCGAAACCGGCGAGCGTGTATGAAGAGGATTATGAATGTTGAGGAAGCGAGTGAAGTATGCAGAGATAGAGTTCTCGGGCACTCTGTTCTCTCTGCCTACCCTGCAAGGGATATGGCGTAATGATATGTATGTATGTATGTATGACCTGGACCAACTCCACCTGATGCCGTTTGGTCAACAATTACATTCAAAGAGGGTTTTATTTTAATTTTTTATTGCTTATGGTGGCAAACGAGCTAGCAATACACCTGATAGTAAGTGTCACTGCCGCCCATGGACTTATGCAGTATCAAGGGCTTAGGCCGCTGCCTACCAACAAAATCCCCAAACCCACCCAGTTGGTTTTTCGGCTCTCTCACTCACCGAACGAAGCGCAATAGCACGTTGCCATTACTCAGACGTCAATCTTCTGCGAGAGTGTGGTACTACCCCGGACCCTTAATAAAAGTAAAACTTTAATTAAAACTCTCTACTTCAGGCCAGCGTGGTTGGCCAAATTGACTGTCATTATGGAAGAGATTTGCATTCTCTAGCCGGACATTTAAAGACGAAGAAGAAGAAAACAGAAATACCAAAAAGCAAATATTGTAATTAAAAATGTCTCAGTAATAATGTTTTTAAATATGAATTTAAGATAAAATTGAAAACAAGCGACTATTTTATGTCATTTTTATTTATATCTATAAAAGAGAATTTTTGTATATATGACATCGTTAACTCAGAAACTATTTGATCGATCATTATGAAAATTGATATGTATATGTATTTTTTCACGAAGAAGGTTTATATGCTATCCCCATTGATATAACTCGCCACTAGGCGGCGCTGCGATATACCAACTTTTTGTTCTTTTTTCACAAACAGTTACAGGGAATTTAAATAATTTTCTGGGAACAATTTCTTAGGGTTCGGACACAATTTATCCAGCCTCTTCTTCCACTCAGAAAGTAATTTGCCTCTTCATCTAAGCAAAAAGCAATTGGCCAAGCGTCTAAAGCTATAGGCTGTAGCCTACCTCTGAGTAGCGTCATTGGGCCTCTGTTTGCTGAACAGGAGGACGTCCCGGCAATACTGCTGTTTGTTGGCGGGGCATTGACGGGAACGGTGCCCGACAGGGTAACTCGCCGGTCTGACCATCGAAGTCAGGGAATCGGTAGTGATTAATCCAATGACGATGGAGAGGTCCTGTGGAATATTAGCTGTCATTGGTGTTGAGGTAGTCTCATCACAGCCTGAGGGCTCACAGCCGTGGGAGATTGGAAGAGACGGCACGCCTGGCCATTCAACATAGAGGGAATACGGTAATTTTATGGCACCGTGCGTCGCCTTTCCATCACCTCGAAAGAATTGAAACTAGACCGTCACCTACCTTCATCATCGAAACCTGTGGAAATAGATTAACGAACACTTCCAACTCCCAGTCTCATCTAGGGATTCGAGCAATGCGTATTCGATTTCGGTCGGCACGTGTATATGGTATCCGCTTATGGATTTGATAAAACTATCATATAATTACTTTGCTTACTTTGTTTTTCCATCAAAATAACTCGAAGGCTATAAATACTGATTAATAAAAAAAAAAATATTGCTTGGATTAGCCAATTATATTATTAATAAAAAGTCGTAATACTTCTCCCATCTGAGGTCATCTCGGTGGATTCTGTTTAGCCGTAAAAATGCACGATCCTTAGCTTTACTGCCTTGATGTGTTATAATATTGAAGGGAAACAGAAACACGAAGCTTACATTATAATGGATATGTATCCGCTGGCTATATTATAGCAGTGAATAAATGTTTATGCACTACTATAGTACCTTAGATTAAGGAAATATTTTCAAACTAGCTACTTATATACAGGGTGTAAGGAGACCGCTCCCGAAAACAAAGACAGGTAACCCTACTAGTCCTACTTGTAATGATAGGCTAGAAAAATAAATCGATTCGGATGAAAAAAAATTTTTTTTCACCACGCGAGGTCGTTGAACTCTTGAACATATGATAGTGAGTTTTGAATAGATTGCGTCTTTTCTAATCTGAGTATAGTTGCGTATTTTTTATCGAGTTATCGTTACATGGCACTGTCCTAATACGATGGAATGTGAAAAAACTTAAAACTATTTGTGAAAAAATAAACTGTTCGATTTTTTTTCTAGCATATAATTACAAGTAGGACTAGTAGGGTCACCCGTCTTTGTTTTCGGGAGCGGTCCACTTCCACCCACATATTATATATATATATATATATATATATATATAATATGTTGTGTATTATATATATATATATATATATATATAATATGTTATTTTCACAGGATGGTTAAATACCTGCAGAGCTGCGTGAACTACCCAATTTATAACGTTGTTATAAAACACGCTACATTTATTTTATATAGCATGTCATGTACTGTGATTTATTGTAAAATTTCTTATATAGTGTGTATAAACATGACTTACAATGTGTTAATTAAAAAACTAACAGAAAACATAAACAATATTTAAACATACCGAGGTAATGATAAGCTTGTTAAATATAATGTTTTGTTATTTAATAATTATTATTTAAAAATGGCAGCAATTTACCCACTTGCGTTTTATTACGGAACGGAATGCCGTTTATTCTATGATTATGCAGTTTATTTTTAATAATACATATCATATCATCACGCCATATCCCTTGCAGGGTAGGCAGAGAGAACAGAGTGCCAGAGAACTCTATCTCTGCATACTTCACTCGCTTCCTCAACATTCATAATTCTCTTCATACACGCTCGCCGGTTTCGGAGACTCTTGACTCCACCTTCCTTCAGTACATGACCGATCTGGTCTAGGTAGGTTAGTCTCGGTCTCCCTCGGTACCTACATCCTTCCACTTTCGCATTGTATATCTTCTTAACCAGGCGTTCGTTCGGCATTCTTTCCACATGTCCGAACCATCGGAGCATTCCCTTTCGCATCTTTACACCAATACTCTCTTTCATACCTATTCGCTCTCTTACGTCGTCGTTACGAATGCGGTCGGTCAGCCTAACTCCACAGATTTTCCGCAGAGATCGCATTTCGACCGCATTAATTTTACTATCATACTCTTTTCTGCATACCCAACTCTCGCTTCCATACAGTAATGTTGGGACAAGCACTGCGTTATGTATTGCTACACGTGCCTTCTGGCTGAGGTGGTGGCTGCCGAAAAGTTGCCCCAACGCTCCGTTCACTCTATTTCCCGCATTCACTCTTCGCTCTATATCAGTGGTGTACCTTCCATCTCGGTTAAATCCACATCCAAGATATACAAATTCATCCACTTGCTCTAGTACATCATTACCTATTGTTACTCTTACATCTGTTCTGGTTTTATCTCTTTCAAAGACCATTATTTTGGTTTTGCTCACATTCACGCGTAGACCCCTTTTCTTACAATCTTCTGTCATTGTGTCGACTAGGGTCTGCAGGTCAGTCGCTGACTGTGCCAGCAGGACTGCATCATCTGCATAAAGCAGAGCAGTGACCACTGAGTCGCCCATCTGGACTCCCACATTCATATCGTTCAACCTTTGGAGACATTTATCCAGATATATGATAAACAGCCTGGCTGACAGAACGCACCCCTGCTTAACGCCGATATTGACGTCAAACCAAGGCGACATTCCATCATCCAGCCGCACACAGGCTCTACAGCCCATGTAACTGGACTGCACAGCCTGTAGCAGTTTACCGTTAATACCATACTCCGGTAAAATGTCCCAAAGTTCCTTTCGTACAACCGTGTCAAATGCTCTCTCCAGATCCACAAAACTGCAGAAAACCCTCTGACCTAGAGCCAGATGCTTCTCCACAATGTTGCGCAGAGAGAACACTTGATCCATGCATCCCCTTCCACTCCTGAAACCTCCTTGTGTCTCACACAGTAAACCATCGGACACCATCCTCATTCTCCTTTCAATAATTTTTCCATACACTTTTGCTGCCAAACTGGTCAAGCTTATGGCTCTGTAATTTGCGCAGTCATAACGTGAACCCTTGTTTTTAAACAAAGGCACGATGACTGCGCTATTCCAGTCCCTGGGAACCATTCCCGAGCTCCAACATAAATTGAGGAGCAACAGGAACGCCTCCCAGACACAAGAGCCACCGAGCTTGATCATCTCGGCAGACACCATATCAATGCCCGCTGCCTTACCATTTTTCAAACTTCTTATCGCCCATTCAACTTCATCCATACTGATGCCATCGGAGGACGCCGTTGTCGAATGTTGATCTACTAAACCACATCCAACACCGGCGCCAACCGTAGCATCCGCATACATATCGCCAAAATATTTTAATAATAAGTTGCTATTTAAATAGATCCATGACCATGTCTACACAACTACGTATTCTAAGTAACTGATACTCATTTGATATCCCGACACGACAAATAACTTATTTTATTTAAATTTGGGTGTGATTAGTGTCCCTTAATTCCATGATGGTAAGGCTGTCGCGTAATACGGAAGTATTAGGTGACGTGAAACTAGTAAAACGTAAACGCTGGGGGATTTTTTTAACAAAGATTTTTTTTAATTAGTAATGTTATTCAATATCTCACTGTATAATATATTATTAAATCAAGATTTATAAATGAAATCAAATATGGGTATCTATAGATTACGCATCATGCAATAAATTATTACGCCATCTATGCAATCATTCCTAAATAAAAAAATAAACCTATTGACTCATATTGTTGACATGCACATTGGCTTGTCTAAGGGAAGATAATACCATTATCACCATCACAAGAAAAAAGAAACAGTTGTTTTATAAGTATCTATATCGACTTGAATCCGCTCATTATACTTGATTGTTTTCTCTGTATTTGTATCTGATTCATCTTTAAACTTCCCCATTCGTCACACATAAAAGCGTAGCTTGCAGAAATAATGTTCCATATAATTAAAATTACATATTAAATTTCTCCACGTCACCCATCAAAATAGAAAAAAAATCTAATCACTTCGATAATCGAACCTTAATATTTTTCCCACGGCTTTTCTTACAAGCATCTTCACTTCTAACTTAATTAATTCTTCTTTTTCAGAGGCAAATTATGTGTTGTATGAGTGTTACATGTAATTTTTCGCCGGAATGTTCTGGATATCAAGATGGTTATAAGCCGTATAACATTTCAAGTCATATCATCAATAGTCATCTAGTGTTATGGCAGATCAGTTAAGCCAGTGTTATGGCTTATTGTTATATGTATCATCATCATCATCATCACAGCCCATATATGTCCCACTGTTGAGCTCCGGACCTCCTCCGTAAAGGGAAGGAAGTTAACCTACTATACCACGCTGGTCAGACGTGTTGATATAGGGTTTTGTTTTGAGTTTTTCTTCTCTTGCAGCTATGCATTTAACATCTATGTTATATGCGTTTTATATCCCTTAGTCGTCTCTTACGATCACCTACGGGTAAGATAGATGGTGGTGAATTGTATCATTACTGCATCACCACACGGTGTAATATATATGTAAAGTCATTATTATCCTTTGCGTATCCCAATCACTTGGGATTGACGCAATATAGTACACATTGCCTTAACTCCTAGTAATTCATATTTTCTTGCCTCTTCTATCACACATATTGCAAAAATTATTGGCAGTCGTCTTGAGATCAGTTGGCTGCCTGATGTGAACTCTCCTTGGGAATGTAATTGTTGACCAGAAGGTATCAGGTGAAGTTTACCCAGATCGATATAAAGCTCTTAGTTGTCTTTTACGACTTCTAAAAGCACAGTATGCATTGATAGTTTTCGTTGCCGCTACTAAAGTAATTACCATATATGTATAGTAAGATATTTTTTCCGTGTGGTGACGGATTAAGAATACATTTCACCACCCCAAATCTTACTCATAGGTGATCGTACGAAATGACTAAAGGATAAAAAAACGCTTATAACAGCAAGAGATGGCAAACTCGTAACAAAACCCTATACCAACACGTCTGACCAGCGTGGTATAGTAGGCAAAATTCCCACCTATTATGGAGGAGGCTCGAGCCCAACAGTGCGACATATATGAGTTGTGATGATGATAGTAAGATTAGTATATTGTCCTTATTTAAATAAGTTATCACAAGTAAGTAATGAATAAGTTGCACTTATATTATGCAATTATTTTATTACATTTGTTCTCTTAAATGCACCTATCTTATTATTTTCTTCTCCACTTTTTATTAATTAGAAATTCATGAAATATTAAATTCACATCTTACTGATAGTGAAAATTGTAAACAAATAAATATTGTTAACGTATGGTGACGGAGTAAGTATACAATTCACCACTCCCTGTCTTACCCGTGGATAATCGTAAGAGATGATTAAGAGATATAAAATGCATATAACATCTATGCAAGAGATGAAGAATTGGAAATGTAACCCTATGTCTGGACCATATAGTAGGTAAATTTTTCTACATTTATGGAGGAGGCTCGAACCCAACAGTGGGACATATATTAGCTGAGATAAAATATATCAGAATATAAAATATAAAATAAACCATATACCATACGAACTCTTAAACAGATGTAGATATTTATTTAAAAAAATATTATTTGTAGATTTAAAAACGGAGATTTCCATTAAAACAAGTTCTCAGTAACAAAACCCTGAATTAAGTTATTATAAAACTTTTTAACAACGGAAACCTTAAGCGTAAAATCTATAACCACTGTAAGTGCTTTAAGTGTCATAATAATTATCGTCAGAAGCCAGAGAGACAGTTGAACACAAAATAGTACAGTAATTTAGATAATAGTTATACTATTTTCGAGACAAGTAAATTACATACTATATTCTTATAGCATTTAATGGGAGCATCATAATATGAACAGTAATAGACAAAAATATATTAAAATATCATTACGAAAAGCTAGAAATGCTAAAAGTTTAAGGTTAGGCTTATAATATGCGGACAACTTCTATACAAGAGAAGGAAAACTTAAAACAAAACTGAAACAAAACTGGTTAGTAACCAATTTGACCAACGTGGGATAGTAGATTAATTTCCCTCCTATGGTTGAGGAGGCTTCAGCACAGCATTGGGACCTGAATGAGCTGAGGCGGTGATATAAGAACAACGATTTAATTAAAGGTTAGATCGCAGACAGGGTCTTTGCAGTTGAACGAGAAAAAAAAAATCATCTGGCTTCTGTGGTACAGTGATCAGTATCGCTCCAATTATGAAAGAAGTTTGTGACCATGAGTGGAAAGTATTAAACTATATGAATACAATTTTTAAATTTATCTACGAAAACAAGTTGAAAGTAAAATTTTTTCGAGTCTTTATCCGTTATTTATTAGGTTTGGCTTACCGTAATTGGAAGGCACTTACTATATAATTTTTGAAAAGTAGGACAAGAACGTACTTAATCGAACACGCTGTATAATTATTAATATTAAATATAAACGCTGAAAGCCTTGGTTTTAGTGTATAAAAGTTGTGGAGCAATATACTCGTAGCCTGGGTATTTGAAAACAATATAATTAAAATAAATAATCGTTAAAAAATCGTCAATTCCCGCGTCTGGTAATCATTTTTCGTTCGCGAATGTTTTTTTTTATAAATAGCTTAATCAAAATCATTGTTGAGTCGTCGGTTAGTAGATACAATTCTAAGTGTAGCCTGAAATAGCAACATATTTATGATAGATAGCGTGCTAAGATGTCTCTCGCATATATGACATAATAACTAATAATACATAGTAACGTGAATGCGCGCGAGAATTTAGTTACTACTCACTGACTCTGACTTTATTGCTAAAACGATTGGAAAGGATATCAAATAGATGTGGGTTATTGCCTCACGTAATGTAATTATTTTTCGTTCGCAAATGTGTTTTATAAATAGCCACCAAAAAGTAATGAACAAATTTTAAAGCCTAAAGATATAAGAAATTTCTAGTTCATAAATTGTACAAAGTCGGTGGTTCAGTGGCAACACGATATCACTGATCCAGAATCTGCATTTTAAATTGTTCAGGCAAAATGCCATACCTACTATGTTTATTATTATCTATGCTCTGTGTAGATTTTATGTGATATTATATCATAAAGATAAAAAACTATATGTTTAAACTACATGCCTAATGGTGTTAAATTACTCTGTAGCTTACAATAGACGGCGACAAACTATAAAAATATTCGATCTTTAAAAAAAGCAATGAATTCATTGATATAAAAGAATTTCAAGGGACACAAAAAACTAAAAATAAACCTATGAACCATAGAATACTTATTCCTAAAGATGATAGGTTTATTTTAAGGTATCAACGTAAAAATACGCCGTAGACTGCCATTAATAGATTAGAACTGCAATCTATGATAAAGATTTGAGTGAACGTAACCTAATGTAACTATTATTGAGAGTGATTTTATTTGTAAATTTTATGTTGACTGCACAGATGGCATAATGGTCTAAGCAGCGACTTCACATGACGAGTGTCAGGACCGATTCCCGCGCAGGACAGTTCTTTGTACGATCCACAATCCATTCATATCATCCACAATACATCCATGTGTAATTCATTTAAGATTTTTTATACATAAATGTGATAAATAAAGTTTAAGTGATATGCGCGAATGTTTCTGCTATATTCAACTATTTGTCATAGTATCTTGTTTAGTTTTGTAAGGAATAAACAAGTTTTCCGAACAAATTTGTTTTTTAACCCAATTTTGAGACTAACACTCATATTTCAGTTACGTTTTTAATAGCTTCACTTCAGTATGAATTAAAATTTCTGTAGATGCTTGGCCAACTTGTAACAGTAAGTACGATCGCTATCAGAAAATATTGATGGCTAAATGGAGAATTAAAATATATCAGAATAATTTTAATAAGTAGAAATCAAACTATTATTTAAAGGTATATTATTTAATAGTGACTCAGTGTGAATGACTGCACAGATGGCGTAGTGGTTAAGATACCGACCTTCAGTGCCAGTGCCGTGAGTTCGATTCCCACGCAGGATATTACTTTGTGTGATCCCCAAAGAGTTGTTCTGAGTCTGGGTGTAATTTGTCTGCGTTAATTGCATGTTTGTAAAGTCCCCCGCAATACAAGGTTTATTTCTTTAGTGCAGAGTGGTGTCTTTTTTTTTTAAAAAAAAAAATGTATTATTCGTGAATGCTAAATATGAAGCATATAATCGTAATACAAATAACGAATAATGCTAGTAAAATAAAAGTAACCATACAAAGAAATTAAACTTGACCCCAATCAATGTTGACTTTCAAGGAATAACAAATTTGCTTAATTTATAAATTATACCATGACTAACGACCGCATGCGAGCTATGTACCTGTGTCAGTCAAATATTTATCCGGTTATTCAATTAGTTACGATATTAATAGTTATGGGTTATTCACATATATGCGTGCTTAGGGTATTGAATGAAAAGCACTGTCGTTAGAAAATTCTCACTATATAGTAGCATGAAGTCTAAAGATACCCCTGCGGCGAATAAGCATTACCCATTTATAAAACGTCGTCATCATCATCATCTCAGCTCATACACGTCCCACTGTTGGGCTTGAGCCTCCTCTATAATGGGAGGGCAATTGATCTACTATACCACGTTGGTCAGACATGTTGGTATAGGGTTTTTTTTTTTTCCTTTTCTCGCATAGATGTTACATGCGTTTTATATCTCTTGGGACGCTCTGACGGCGAAAGCTGTCGGGGCATCGACATGAGAGGAACCCGCAAGGGTAAACCGCCGGGCGGGCCACTGAAGACAAAGATCGGGTACCGGTGGCCCGTTCGCACGGCAAAGAGAGGTATTTGCAGGGTGGATCCATGGGGTTGCGTGCCACTTCTTCTGTCGCCCCGGACGATTTGTCGGGGCGCGACCACATACATGTCACCGCGCGGGGAAAAAAAAAAATGTGCGTTTTATATCTCTTAGTCGTTTCGTACGATCACCCACGGGTGAGATAGGGGGTGGTGAATTGTATTCTTACTCCGTCACCACACGGGCAAGGTATAGTGTGAGTAGGTATATTGTCTTAACCTTCAACAGTAAGGTAGTGAGAACATAAATAAATGAAATAATCCTTAAAAAATACGGTAGATAATAAGTGATATCATTGAGAACGCGATGATAGCACGATTGTATCATCACCCAAGGCTGCCAATCTTCGTGTCACGACTTCTGCATCATTTATATTTTTCTGTATGTTTTTCCGTAATCGTTGCTTTTTCGCTACTTCCTATTGGTTTTCGAATGGAATCGTAATTACGAGTTCATATTTATTGCGTCCGTAATATTCTTATAATTTCCTTCTGGTACATTTCAATACAAGGAAATATGTTTCTAGTACGGCATTAAAATTGTTCTTACCTTATAGAATTGATAAGTTTAACAGACATTGTAACCTTG
Source organism: Lymantria monacha (assembly GCA_905163515.2). NCBI lineage: Eukaryota > Metazoa > Arthropoda > Insecta > Lepidoptera > Erebidae > Lymantria > Lymantria monacha. The sequence continues at coordinate 26,670,156 of LR991082.1, forward strand.
CAAGCTACCATGATCTTAATCGAGAAGTGATTAAAACATTAAATGCAATATATAAGCCCATTTCTCTTATTTCTATCCATATACGTTTGCTGGCAGTCAAGGGAACATGATGTGTGTAAGTGGTAATTTTTACTTTTGAACTTCAGTAATACTAGATATAAGCCAAGTGCACCGTAAGTACGGAAGAAGGGAGTGGAAAGGCAGTTTGGTTCGGCGGTTCTCTCCCTCATGGAACTAAATGTAATAGTAGTAATAAATAGCTACTATTCTAACCTCGATTATCTGCGAGAGTATGGACAAGCTGACTTATTTATGGCTACAGAAAGAAAGCTATCAGTAGCGTAGTCTGAGAAGACCGGATCGGGGATTAGTGTGGTCACCCAGAGAGACGCCACCGCGTGTGGATGATGCCCTGACGGTGAAAGCTGCCGGAGCATCAACTCGAGAGAATACCCATGAGCGTAAACTAATAGGTGGGTCTCCGAAGACAAAGACCGGGTCCGATGGCCGACTCGCGAAGATAGGTACTTTTAGGGCGTGAGTAGGGTCGCACGCCGTTTTTTCTGTCACCCCGGACGAAATTGGCGGGCCGACGGAAAAAAATAGCGTTGTCTGCCAATAACATAACGTGTTGCGTACTAAACTTACAAGCGATGTACTTTAATGTAATATTAGCAAGCTTGATTAATATTGCAAACGATAAAAGAGTTGTAAAAAAAATATATAATAATCCAATTTATTTACTGTTTATTTCGTATAAAAGTATGTACGTACTTCGTAATAAAGAGCTATTATTCATCAATATGTATATCCGGGTTGCCATGGTAGATGGAAACAAGTTTTTTTGATCATCACGATTCTAGTTTACAACAACATTGTTAGATGTATCTGATGTTTAATTAACATATTTATGTTATATGTACTCCAATCTAAAAATAGATTGTACCTGGATTTATTCAAAAGCGCTTGCTAGATCTAGAGGTACCATCAAAATAACTTGCATAAGAATGTTGTATTGGTTAAAAAGAGTTTAGTTTTAATAGTCGTAGGACCACGCTGTTGACAGTTTTCTGTCTACAGCTGCGGGCCGGTCCATGTGGGGTAGTACCACACTCTCGCAGAAGATCGACGTCTGAATAATTGCAATGTGCTATTGCGCTTCGTTCGGTGAGCGAGAGAGCCAGAAGCCCAACTGAGGTGGGTTTGGGATTTGTATTGGTAGGCAGCGGCCTAGCAATACAAATGGACGGCAGTGACACTTACCATCGGGTATGCTATTTGCTCGCTTGCCACCATAAGCAATAAAAAAAAAATGGAAGATATCCTGGCTCGAAGAGCATCGCATTGGAGCTAATACTTATTAAATGTGTTACATATTTTTTAAGAGGTAATTTATAATGACTAGCCTGTTGATTTTCTTGCCGCATCTTCTCAACTTGTAGCTGCGTTCAATACGGTGGTAGATTAAGAGAAGTCATTATATTAAGCTAATAATTATTAGCTTAATATAATGACTTCTGATGTTTACGCGAGTACGATACATTTGAACACGAGTACATTTGAAATAAAACTATTTATACAGATTCTATCGCGTTTGTATTGCATTTTTAATTTCCCGACTTTTCGAAGACTTTATAACGTTCATAGTCACGGGAGGACCAAGGTCACTCACGTCCAACAAGTCATCGTTATTACAGAGATTTATAACTACTCGCTACGGTATCAGTCTTTCGATTTGTATATATTGTAAATAGTGAATAATTTAAAAATCACCTATGGGTTATAATCTATCTTGTTTTTCATGATAGCTCTGCAATCGAAACCGAGTTGATAGTAGGAATTATTTGTGTAATACTAGTTTATGGAATTGTGCCGTGTTGGGCTACAAATACTACCTACCCTTACATTGATCATGAATTTCGTATAAGATGACTAGGAGCTTTTACATCGACCTGAGCCAATTCTATTTGACGCCGTCTGCTCAATAAGTGCATTCCCAATGAGGAGCACGTCGGGCAATATAGGTGTGGTTTAAAAATATTGTAAATAAATTTGCAATATGTACAACGAACGAGGAGTTCAATTTATTTCAGTTCAGAAGAGGAGTTTTTATATTTTGCTTCGAACCCAAGTAATTAGAATAAGAACAGGATGATAATGATGATGACTAGTTCATGGTATTAGATTGCATAAGATTCCTAAATCATTTAATTTTATATAGTAAAAAAATGTTAATTTTTAATATAAGAATAACGGGTATCCACTTACTAAAAGTGACTTACAGTGGGTTCTCTAATCTCACATTGTCTGTTATTAAGCCATAAGGCGTACGTCAGATCACAACCTTTCAAAAGAACTAAGAGAAACATAAGCCATAATTTCATCTTTGCTCACACACCCGACAAATTATATTTTCAGGTATGAGGTAAGGAGTTTGGGTTTCCTATTGACTCCACCACCACTGGCTAGAGGTTTCTTCGGTCCAAATACTCAACTAAAGCCAGACTATACTATGTACGATGTCGCCCTGGCGGGCTTCAAGCAATTAATTCTCACCATCGTTGTATTGGATATATAATATATAGTTCGACGAGCACTTTTGGCGCCAAATCCTACGAAGGAGCTCCAAACGAGCTCCAAGTTCTATGCAAAATCCAAATATGTATTTATAGGAACAAAATAACATTATGAACAAATATTAAACTCTATTTCTTTGCTTTATTGGATACCTATAACAATTGCTGTTATTTAAAAAAAAAAAAAAAAACGCGAGATCTTAAAGTAGGTTAGATATGACTGCTGCTGTTTATCCCATGAGAGATAGAAATTTGATTTTTTAAAGAATTGAAAAGTATAATATATTAATATAACCTTATAACGACCTGAGCCAACTACATTTGATACCGTTTGGTCAACAATATCATTCCCAAGGAGGGTTGATGTCAAGGAGGCGGCCGGTCATAAAACTATTGCCAATACCTTTTACAATATGTACTATGAAATAAGAGTACATACTGTATTGACCCCAAGTAATTGGGATAAGAGTAGGAGAATGATGTTGATGAATTGAAAAGTATAATATCAGTTTTAACACACATTTTCACAATTTGCACTTAATTCAAGCAATTATCCAAGATTAAATGAGATTTATGTAAAGTCACATTATACTATAATCTATGCTTATGCATAGACATATTTATAAGCAAAGGCTGATTATGTTAGTTTATCTTACTATTATTAATAATTACAGCAAATAAGTTATACATATCTTCATATATTACTCACTTTGTCTCACTTACAAAACACAAGCTTCCTGATTGCTGAACAACAAATGCTTCCTTTATTTTTCTAAATACTATAATTAAACAACTGAACGATAGTGAATGAGGATTCTTCAAAAATATTCAAATACCGTGACTAGGTTACGAATAATACGTAAGATTTATATGATCGTAGCGTCACGTTTTGTTAATGCTTCACGCACGATTCATTCGTATACACTATTCTAATAGGCAAATAGCTCAATAATTAAGTAAATACATAAACTGCATACCAGTAGTTGTATTTTCATAAAGTATTGATATTATAAATCATTGAAATGCGCTGCAGATGTTGGTAAAATATCAAACTTTGATGAAAACATGTCGTGGTTTAACTGCGGTAAAGTGTATAACTTCTCGGTGAAAATTATGATTTAAGTAGAGTAACTTTAGAATTAACTAATAAGTCACATGGTAACTTTGTATAGACAAAATATAAATACAAATGTAACATAATAGTCTAAGAGCCCACGACGGCCAGACCTTCGTTATTTTATAAAAGCTGAAAGTTTTTCTGTGCATGTCGCCTATACAGGTAAGAACGACCAGTGGCTATGGAGTTTGGGTTATGGTTACTTGGGCAAGTATCCGGTAGTAAAGGTGTATAAAATAGTACCTTAAATTCGTTAAAGTACAAAGCTCAATTTTGTTATATTTTCTTCAGGTTAACTTTAGAAATTTCGTCTTCCATTGCCGGGCACTTATGACAGTTGCTACCTCCTGCCAGACACCCCTAAACTTTAATAATAGTAGTTTCGTTATAGTATAAAAGCAAAATTTTATATATGTGTTGTGTGTATTCACTTTAATAGTGGTAGGACCACGTTGTTGACAGTTTTGTCTACAGCCACGGTCCGGTCCATCCGGGGTAGTACCACACTCTCGCAGAAGATCGACGTTTGAGTAATAGCAATGTGCTATTGCGCTTCGTTCGGTGAGCGAAAGAGCCGGAAACCCAACTGGGTTTACTGGTAGGCAGCGGCCTAAGCTATACCCTTGGTATTGCAAAGGTCCATGGGCGGCAGTGACACTTACCATCAGGTGCACTGCTTGCTCGTTTGCCACCATAAGCAATAAAAAAAAAACAAAATAGGTTACTTGGGGATCTATAAAAAAATGTTACCTCAATAGCCGGACAGTTTCAATAGTTTTTATACTTTAACGAATTTAAGGTACTATTTTATACACTTTTACTTACAACCAAACTCCATAGTCGCTGGTCGTTCTTACCTGTATAGGGGACATGCACAGAAAAACTTTCATCTTTTATAAAATATATATATAAAAAAAAAATAACGAAGGTCTGGGTCCGTCATGGGCTCTTACTCTATAATAAATACGTATATTTTTTAAATTAATAATATCATTTCACAGATTAAAGCACTGATAAGTCATTTGACAGATTATTACGAAACCCATACGCTTACATGGTAATGACAGATCTCCCTAGCCGAGGAGGCGAGTGATCAGACCGGGGATTAGTCTGACATCCGAGAGGCCAACCGCGTGAGGGCAAAACAAGATGGTCTGCACCGACAATGTATTACCTCCATTTTGCTTTTGTAAATACCATTATGTCTTCTATTGAACATGCCAATACGTTAAGACGATTTAGATATTATATTCTTCTGTCATAAGTAACATGTGTAGGTACATATAACATTAATTGCGATTGTCAATCGCTTGTCAAACGTGGACTTCAATAGGCTGATGGATAAATGGAAATTGATGTAATTAGCTATATAGGCTATCCTTTTAAATAAAACAATAAATAATTTGTAAAAGTCTTTCTTAAGATTACTATGTATTATTTTGAAGTTTACGGGATTTCGTTTAGGTGAAATTAATTACAGTTTAGTATAAATTTAGTACAAGGTTTGTTATTAAACTTATTATTTTCGATAATAGAATAATATTCAAACTAGCCCCTGTCGTAAAAATAAAATTGCCACGATTAATTTAATGAAACGTATCAACATTTATGATGGTATATGTCTTTAATAACAGGAAGTCCCGCCCTGCAATCGTGTCACAGTCTTGCTCTGATTTCCCACGGGAATTACAATGACACAGTGGAAATAAAATCTGCAAGTAGCGTTTTAATGAAAGGAATGCATTCAAGAACCTTGTCTACAATTCAATAAAATAATATGTCTAGGGAATAGATATTCAATTTACCCCTCAGTCTATCAACGTTTAGTGTTAGACATAGAATCGAAGACAATATCATAATAATGCCATGATTTTACAACTGCCACGGAACAAATGGAGATACATAGTGTTCACAGCCTACCATCGTATGCCACAGATATTATGCAAAATAAGTTTGTCTTTAGTCTTCAATCAAACTAATATTCTATAACAATTAACTATCAAAGCTAATTATAAAATAGTTTGGAAAATCCAAAAGTGCACGCCTCATAATTTTTTATTATTTATCATTTACTATTAGTCAATGTCATAAATGAAAGAAAAAGAAAATTTTAGCCATTCTCGACGTAACGCAAATTGGCTGTATGGGCTTTGTTCCCTTTGCCTGTCCGAATGGACGAACAGACCAAATAAAAACGTAACGCAAAACATAGCTTGCAAGCACTCTAAACAAGACTAAGAAGAATCGATAAGAATTACCAAGCCATTTTCAAAAGGAAATAGTGCGTTGCGATTATGAAGGTTTTAATAAAAGCAAAACTTTATATACATTCATACATTCATTTTTACGGTCGTGCGAGTACCAGATCCATACGGCCAGACATCCAGACGTCCTCGTATATATTTTTTAATCGACTTTCTCTTACTTTAAACAAAATAATTGCTTTTTAAAAATATCAAATAGGTTTAAACGAATGTTTTTCTTTACATATGTATGACAATATTATTCTATAAGTGCAGTATGAGAAAAAACAGTCACTTTTAGTTTTGAAAAGTCCTTGATTTTCATATATCGAGAGTAAAGCATCACCTCTATGAGGCGTGCAATAATTTAAATCCTATTAATATGATTTAACTAAAGGAAAACTTGAAATAAAATGGGGCCAAAACATCTGCACATATCCAACGTATCTGTAGCAGATGAATTTAATGAATCTTAATTCTGTCAAAACGAGCTCTCACGTGGTCAGCCTCATTACGGGTGGTGGACTCCAATCCAGCCACCCACGACCTCGACTAAGGCGGCATCAAGTATAGGTACTGATACCTGTGCCGTCCTATGTGGAGTGTGTCGCTGTAGAAGAGTTTCTCTTGGGACTACCCTGCCGCCCCCTTCCGCGAGATAACTGCTCTCGAGATATCTACTCTTGCAGAAGGCGGCGACCGTGTCTCAATTCCTGACCATTGCCCTAGTCATGGCCGGCGACAGGCGTTACAGGTCGGTACCGACGGTTGCAATAAACTCACAACACTGCTATACGCAGGCTACACAGACCTCGAGCGTATGCTGCGCCGACTCCTCACTGCACCCGCACTGGTGGCTGGACGCCTTGTATATATGAATACAGGTATTTTCCGAGGCAACCTTGCCCCGAGAAATCCTGCAACAGTTGGAAAGAGTGGACTTCATGCCGCCACTCCATTCATTATATTTGCATCGGTCGGAGGTCCTCGACGAACGCTGAATCGATTCCTTTCCAGCTGTGCTGCCCAATGTGCGATGACCTCCAAGCCGGAGTCTTCAACATTTTACCTGAAAATATATTTATTTCATGGGATAACAATCTGTACTGCATTTGATGACTCATATGCATTTGCATAAGAAAGAATTATTTGTGCGATTCACAATTAAGTGTGGATACAAATTTTGTCACTATGTGCGTAGTCTTCGTCCATATAAGAATTGATTATTCTTAAGATTTCTTATGATGACTGTGAAGTGTTTATCTTTTAAAAATAATTTTAGTTACAGTTTAGCTTTTGCTTTCTTAATAAATTGTTGGTGCCCAAACTTTAATTTTTCATAGAAATGGTAAGCTAGAAATTAAACATTTAATTTCTCAAATAATTTGAAGTGTTGACGGTAAAAATACTTATAAACCTGTGATTATCTCATCTATGGTTTATATATTTTATTTGCATATATATATATTTATATATGTGTATACACACATATATATATATATATATATATATATATATATATATATATATATATATATATATATATATATATATATATATATATATATATATATATATATATATATATATATATATATGTATATGTATATATATATACATATATATATATATATGTATATACAGGGTTTTTTTTCAAGAGGTACCCAAATTTACATAGGAGGTTCAGATTCGATAGTATAATTGATTAGTGAAATAAAAACATATGTTTTTATTTAAAAAAAAAATACATTCTACATTTTAAACATTCCGAGATACACTAAATTTGATGACACTACGTTAGTTATTCAAAATTATAAACACACACGCCACGCATACAAAGAAACACTCCCGATAAATCAGTTAGGTACTCAAATATTTCTTTGTCGGTATTTCGGTAAGCGTTCGGCAAAATTCATAACCCCCCCTTGTACCCGCTGCGCACACGCCGATGTTCACCCCAGTGAACTCTTAGTCTTGACCGTGACCTAATTATGAGCGCGCGCTAATTTTTATTTTTTATATCCAATGATGGTTATTAAATCATGTAAGAACCGCGAATATTAAAGAATGTGTGTATGGTGCTAGCTACTTTTGTCGGGGCACGGATGCTTCGGCCTTTACCTGCACACGGTCGCGTGTAAGGAGTGGACTTCGTTCTGCCACCATTGCAGCAGTGACGAGGACACGGCGCAACACACGCTGGAGACGTGTCCGGGCTTTGACCGGCAGCGCCGTGACCTCGTCGCTGTTATCGGTGCCGACCTGGCGCTGCCGGCTGTCGCGAGAGCGATGGTCGACAGCGTCAGGAACTGGGACGCGGTCGCCGCCTTCTGCGAGGCTGTCATCTCGCAGAAGGAGGCGGCGGAACGAGTCCGGAAGGAATCCCGCGACCCGGGCCGCCGTCAGCAGCCGGGGCGGCGCAGGCGCGAATACCTGCGCCTGATGCCGCCCTAACCGAGGCCTCGGGTGATCGGACCGGGGAATTGTCCGGTCACCCGACGTGAGGCCACCGCGTGAGGGCGACGCCCCGACGGCGAAATCTGTCGGGGCGTCGACGAGAGGAACCCGCGAGGGTAAACCGCCGGGCGGGCCACCGAAGTTAAAATCGAGTACCGGTGGTCCGCTCGCACGGCGAAGAGAGAAGGTTTTACGGTGGGTCTATGGGGACACGCGCCGCCTTTCCGTCACCCCGGACCGATTCAGCAGGGCGAGACGCACCCATAGCCAACCAATAAAAAAAAAAAAAAAAAAGCTACTTTCTTAGTGCTGAAAGTTACGTGGTATGCGAAGTAAAAAAAATGCAATTAGTGAGTAGGTATAGTGAGGCCCTTCATAGCAAAATGATTACTGCATTTAAGTGAAGTGAAAGGTGATCGAACGAAACAAATAACATTAAAAACAATTTAAGTAAGTGTTAAACGAATTGTACATTTATACACACTACACGATAGGGTTTTTTCATGGAACTAAATGAAAAGGTAAGTTTAATACCTAGTTGTAAATAGTACATTCCACTTTTTAAATACACCTTAATAAATACGAACATTAGTATGTATGTGGTTTTAAATAATAAACTAGTATTTTAATGTATCTGTTTATTATGGCAGTTCTAAGCCCTTTAAATAGTATAAAAGAAAATTTTAATCATAAACTTATTTACTATGTTACTTGTGTTGGTAATTGGTTAATTACCAACACAATAACTGATACTGTTGTGTCTGTTGTATTAGTGTGTGTATTCACTACAATGTAGGTAGATAGGTGTCCATAACTTCTAGCATGAACTTGTGTGCGTTCGATAATTGCTTACTTATGAATGGCCGTGCGTAAAAAAAAAGTTTGTCCATAAATCATGAATATTTTTAGATATTTTCAAATGTAAATAATTAGGTAATTACTAGTGATTTTAAATATTTTATATTTTTAATATAACCTTATTTATATGTAGAATATCCTAAAAAAATTTGGGTACTCTTAGAAAAATAACCCGATATATATATATATATATATATATATATATATATATATATATATATATATATATATATATATGTGTGTATGTGTATTTGTGTATGTATGTTTATGTAGTATGTGTATATAGTTATATATCTATTTATTTGTATATGTATGTTTATAGTTTTATACTTATTTATTTATATATAGGTATGAATATATTTATTGGGTATTCGCACATACGGTAAAAGTACATTTAATTACCTTCGTTTTTTTTTTATTATTTTTACAATATTTTCTGTTTACATTGCACCTACCTTACATTATTTCTGCTCCACCCTAGGTCGACTTTTAGAAAATGCCTAAGGCATTAAGTCTGCCTTGTACTGTTACTTTGTGCAAAAGTTTTTAAATAAAATAAATAAATAAATAAAAATATAGAATATAGACATTGCTTGATTCCAGTAAAGCGAGATTAGAGCACTAATCCACCCTTTACATTGAGGTGTGCAAAAAATATTAGCAGATTAAAGTTTTATAGTCGCTCATTGCTTATGAGTGCCTATAAAACTTTGCATATAAACATAAACATTTTATTAAGTACGTGTAAAGTATTTACTCGTTACAAATAGACGGACCGAGAAATCTCTAGCAGCAATGATAATTAACGTGTGGTTATTACAAAATAAGGTACGCGAGGGCGTCATTAGATAACCAAAAAGCAAGCCTGCCAGGTGGCGCACCGAATGCATCACGAGCTCCAGTGCCCACGGAAATGATCGGAAAGAGGTGACATCCTGGGTATCTCGATAGGAATCTTTATGGCTTAACAAATTTATATCCACTATATCCCATTAGAATAATATTTGTAATAGACATACAAAAATCAAGTTGTATTCCAGTTTCTGTTGCTGTCAATCGTTTCGACGTCATTCGACAAGGACAGTTTCGCTGCAATAATTTCAGGGCAGCAGAGCAGTAGCTCTATTTTAAGCACCTTCTGCACCGTTTTGTCGTTGTAATCACAATTGTAGCAGACTGTAGTTGATTCTCTTCTGTCGGCCGTAAAAACAACTATACCAGTCAGAACGAGGTTACTTCGACCTCATGTCGCTGCTCCAACACTATCAACACCAACAGTACCAGCCAGAGGGGTTCCACAGTCGACTATACATGTATCAATAGCTTCCCAACCATGAGGTAACCGCCACCTTTTTTTTTTTTTCCTAAGGGTGGACCGTGGATGTGGTCGCGCCCCGACAAATCGATCCGGGCCGACAAAAGAGGCGGCGCGCAACCCCATGGACCCAGCCTACAAACACCTCTCTTCGCCGTGCGAGCAGGCCACCGGTACCCGATCTTTGCCTTCGGTGGCCCGCCCGGCGGTTTACCCTTAGGTTAGGTTAGGTAACCGCCACCCTTAGGGCTTTCTCCGATACTTAGAACTAATTTATTTGGTACCTACAAAATGTACGAGTGTAATTGAATTGAAATGATACTAAGCTGATCTATCTTGACAATATGGTTACGTAGTTATGGTATTTATTATTTAGTAGTACCAAGACCGAAACTAATTCGACGAATAAGATTAATAAAAAATGTCATTTATAAATACCTACAGTTAAATTGAGCACATACTGTACAGTAAAATTTACTATCAAAATATAATAATATATACTTGAGGGTTCTGTATAAGGAAATTGCTAATACATAAAGAAATACTATTAAATAAAACACGTTTTGGTATATTTACGTGTACCTATTGTAGAAGGTAAAAAGTCATATTCATTAGAAAGTTTTTTAGTTCTCCCGTGTAGTAATCCCTTAGTCCTCCCGTGACCATGATCACTGTAAAGTGTTCCAAACGTCGGAAAATTAAAAATTAAACACAAACGCGATAGAATCCGTAAAAGTAGTTTTATTTCAAATGTGTAGGTAGCACTCGCGTAAAAATCAGAATTCATTTTATTATATTTATTACTTAAAATATAAAGTCATTAAATTAAGTGTAATGAAATATTCTTATAGAATCGAATCTGTAACACTATCAAATTGCTAAGTGGGATTGCAACTCGAAAGTAGATTGTGAATTTTGTAAGAACAAAATTTTAATGAAATATATATATAAAAAACTATTCAATTGCATTATAAAAATATTGAAATAATCAAAAGAGTAATCAAATTAATTGATATAGTGAACTCCAAAAATATAATGTCGCAATTGGTATGTCATATCGAATGGCAATTGAGATCTCGTGAGCAAAAAACTGTCCAGTTAGACGCCAAAGGCAACGAACCTGCGAACTAGGACAATGCATAAAAACTATCTAGAGGAAGAAAAAGTGTAACACATCTTACTTCCAAAACGGTATGACTATTCAAGGCAACACATAATACGGTATACTGTTACGATCGAGCACCGAATGACTGTAGAATAAATTAGATTAAATTTATTGTCGAAATATTTTATGCTTTCCGCCTACACGAGATCATTCATACGCTTTAATAAAGCTGTGAACTGTGAACGGTATCAATTCACCATGGGGGGGTGTCTTTTACTGACATGTACACTATATGTACGTGAGAAAATGACGCTTTGGAACGATATTTAAATTGTCTATAGATTTTGTCTATGCATTTATTATAACTACCTTCGTTACGATGACTTTGTAATTTTCGTTGTTGGTTTACATTCAACTTAAAAATCTTCCCTCTTATTATATTAGCGACTCTTTACAATAGTTTGCATAGGTTATACGTGTTAGATTGATATTTAAGGTTGTTATTTTTAGCAACATCATACAATTAGACAGTTAAGCTGAACTGTTTTTACCATAGAGTGATATGTATAGAGAAGCTATCCCGAATAAATATTTTGTTCCATTTTGGTAACAGTTAAACTAAAGTCCGCTGCAGCGCTAAAAGAATAAATAATAGGTAATCTAACGCGAACATTGAAGCACACAGCGCTAGATCGCTTTATAGTTGTAATTTTCTCGGGACCAAAACGTCGTAAGATGTAGGCATTTCATGCGCACTTACGCGTTTCGTTCAACGTTATGTAACAAAGCGTGGTACTATAGACTTTACACCGCAGAAGTGACACAGTTTTTGTACCTACAAAGATTCATTAGAACTCATACAGCATACTCTATTTCAAAGTATATTATTAAGTAGTTAAATAAATAAAAATAATAGTAAATTATAAAAGAAAATGAACTATTATATGTTGATATAAACTTTGCTTTAACATACGGCAATAGTTTTGAATATCCGTGTGATGACGGAATAAGAATACAATTCATCACTACCTGTCTTGGTCGTGGATATCGTAAAAGGCGACTAAACGATATAATATGCATATAACATCTATCAAGAGAAGGAAAACTCGAAACAGAACCCTATACCAACCTGTTTGATCTTTGACAAATAAGTATTAACTGATAACATAAACTAAAGGAAAAAAGAATATAAATAATCAAAATACTTTCTAGACACTACGTCAAGTCTGTGTATAGTCACACAATTTTTACCTCCAACCAGTGTAATTGAACATCTGCGGGCTTTAGTCTATTATCAAAGATGGTGTGACATTTAAATGTAGAATATTTTTTTTTATTGTGCTAATTCGATATTATTACCTATTTGTACACTTTAACAACAAAACATTTTACTTAGTTAAATAAAGAATTTTTATTCATATCCACATGTGCACGTTTCGGTTGGTATTCTTCGAATTATCGTATTAACAACGCTGCTCTGTATACACCCACAGTCCATGATGGTCGCAGTCACACTAAAGTAAGGTGTACGGATTGCAGTACAGCTTAGTCGAACAAAGCAAGTGTTCGGAACGCGAAATCTAGTACGTAGTACATATATATCGATGGTTTTTACTATATTTAATTATTTTTTCGAATATTATAGAGTTTGTGTTTGATTTTTAAATTCCCCGAACTTCGAACATTTTTCAATATTGATTGTCACGGGAGGACTGAGGTGTTTACGTTTAAGAAGTTTTCGTTATTACAGTGCTTCTTATTTATCCGCTGTAGTATTACTTATTAAATTTTGCCTCACATTTTTGACACAGTTCCAGTAGTAGACAAACTGGTATTGAAAACAGAAAATTATATGTTCTATAATGTTCTTAAACATTAATTCTATGACAATTATTATATTGTGCTTCAGTGTAGGGACGTAGTTAAAATACGGAGTAAGAAAAAACACCACCCCCTCTCGTGCTCGTGTACGTCATAAAAGAGGAATAAGGATTATAATAAGCACATAACATCTACCCAAGAGAAGGAATACTCGAAATAAAACCCTATAACAATTTGTCTAACCAGCCTAGCATAGTAGATCAATTTCTCTCCGATTGTGGAGGAGATTCGAGCATAGTAATGGGACGTACAATACTATGCCGTGATCATGAAGATAATGTTATAAAAAATTATTTAACGTGAGAAATCTAATGCGCTCGCACAGAAATTTAGCGATTTTTTTACAGCTTGCAAACGAGCAATCAACACATCTGATGGTAAGTGTTATTATAGAAATGTTACTGTGTACGATATGTTATCGTCATGGACCTTTGAAGTACCAGGGGTACGACTAGGCCACTGTTTACCAACTAAACTCCACCCACAAAGTTGGGCTGTCGGCTCTCTCGCTCACTGAATGAAGCGTAACACACATTGCAACTGCTCACATGACAATTTCTGCAAGAGTATGGTACGTTAGACGGACCGGCACGCGGTTGTAGACAGAATACTGTCAATAGTGTGGTCCTAACAATATTGATTAGTATGTAAGTTTAGTAATCTAGGGTTTAAGATATAACAAAAACTTTGATTGAAATTAGTTTATTGATATTTGTATGATATTTTTTTTTTTTTTTTTTTTTTTTTTCCGTGTGGTGACAGAGTAAGAATACAATTCACCACCCCCTATCTTACAAGTGGGTGATCGTAAGAGCCGAAGAAAGATATAAAATGCATATGTTATATATTATACGAGAGAGGGAATACCTAGAAAATATAGCAACACGTCTGACCAGCGTAGTATGGTCAATTCACCCCCGTTTTAGTGGAGGCTCGAATATATATATATATATATATATATATATATATATATATATATATATATATATATATATATATACAGGGTGTCCCAAAATTCAACGATAAGCCGGCACCAGCAGGTGGACCTACATATGACTACTCGAGAACAAAAAAGAAAAAAATTCTACCTTGATTTTTTTTTTCATTACGACAAAAAAACCGATTTCTTTAAAAATCGACATCTTTTATTATATTATTAAGTGCCATTGCTACAATTTTACAAGTAATTCTGTGATTTTTTTTGTATTGGTAAGGTAAGTAGCACTACTATCGATCACAACCATTAAAAATTCCAGAATATCTATAGTTTTTACACAAAAATCAACCAAAACTATGTTTTTTTCATAAATTATGTAAGATTTTGACTTTCAGCTCACTTTCACTCATCACAGTGAAAAAAAAAAGTATGGACACTACTGTGGCAAATAGTATTAAAAATTGGCGCAACTAACTACAATTCTAAAATAGTATAACATTCTAGGCAAACTAGCCACCAAAATATACTTAGGTGTACTATTTCAAAATAACAACCATATTTCGAAAATTGTTAGTGTTGATAGTAATCACTTCTACTATGTAGCCAAAATGGTTTTGTTGCAAGTTCTCAGAATTTGAATGAGACATGTGCGTAGTCCATAAGATAACATAAGTTAGACAGAGATAGAGAGATTATACGTTAGAGGGAGATAGATAGATGCTAATTGTTTATTAACATTAATGCAGGTAGAGAAGTAATTAATGTCCTCAGCAGCACAGCAAGTCAGTACGCTCTACTTCTTTGTTTACTTACTGCACACCGTTCTGTTTTAATTAAAGTGGCTCTGGTACTAACGACTTTGGATTGAATTAAGTGACCTGGAAATTGACCTGACTTAGCATTATTTTAGACTGTGATTTTGTGTTTTTTTAAAGAAGTTTTGCCTTATTTTCAAGTGTTTAGCATTCATTATGCCGCTACCATATACAGCGTTAGAATACGCTAATATGCACCTAATTTATGGAGAATGCCGATGCAATGCCAACGCTGCTAGCAGATTATATCGAGCAAGGTACCCTACTCTTCAAAGGTATCCGGATTATCGCGTATTTATTAACGTGCATCAAGCATTTTCGGAGGGTCGTATACCATCTGACAGGAGAAACGCTGGATGACCTAGATCGGAACACGATGAAGAAGTTCTCAATGAAATAGAAAGCGATACAACTACCTCTGTACGTGCCATACAAGTAGCAACGGGAATTCCAAAAAGTACTGCACATAGAATTTTAAAACGTCACCAGTTTCATCCATATCATTACAGGCGCGTGCAGGCGTTATTACCGCGGGACTATGCACTGCGGGTCGCATTTTGCCGTGTAATGCTGCAAAAACACAGGGAAGATCCCCAATTCTTAGACAAAGTTTTATGGTCGGATGAAACAACCTGCAAGAAAGATGGCTATTTAAATCTTCACAATCTTCAAAGACAAATCCCAATATCAATTTAAGGTTAACCTATGGACGGGCATAATAAATGGAAAAGTGATAGGGCCCTTTGAGTTACAAGGAAACATAGATGGCAATAGCTATTTGAACTTCTTACAAAATGAGTTACCAGGATTATTAGAAGACGTGCCCTTAAGTGATTTGCAAAACATGTGGTTTCAAAACGATGGTTGCCCAGCTCACTATGCCCGCCCTGTGCGAGAGTACTTAAACCAAGAGTACCCAGGGCGTTGGATCGGGCGACTTGGTCCTATCTTATGGCCACCCCGTTCACCCGATCTAAATCCCCTGGACTTTTTCTATTGGGGTTGTCTAAAGGACAGAGTCTACTCAAAACCCATTGCAACCTTGGACGAGCTTCGCCAAAAAATAATTCAGGCTGTGGATCACATGAACAGAATCAGATATGCAAGAAAAATAAAACGTTCATTTTTAAGGCGATGTCGTGCCTGCATTACTGCCAATGGCAAACAATTCGAACATTTATTGTAATTTTAATAATATAGTAAATTCTAATCTCTCTATATCTATCTCTGTCTAACTTATGTTATCTTATGGACTACGCACATGTCTCATTCAAATTCTGAGAACTTGCAACAAAAACATTTTGGCTACATAGTAGAAGTGATTACTATCAACACTAACAATTTTCGAAATATGGTTGTTATTTTGAAATAGTACACCTAAGTATATTTTTGTGGCTAGTTTGCCTAGAATGTTATACCATTTTAGAATTGTAGTTAGTTGCGCCAATTTTTAATACTATTTGCCACAGTAGTGTCCATACTTTTTTTTTTCACTGTGATGAGTGAAAGTGAGCTGAAAGTCAAAATCTTACATAATTTATGAAAAAAACATAGTTTTGGTTGATTTTTGTGTAAAAACTATAGATATTCTGGAATTTTTAATGGTTGTGATCGATAGTAGTACTACTTACCTTGCCAATACAAAAAAAATCACAGAATTACTTGTAAAATTGTAGCAATGGCACTTAATAATATAATAAAAGATGACGATTTTTAAAGAAATCGGATTTTTTGTCGTAATGAAAAAAAAAATCAAGGTAGAATTTTTTTCTTTTTTGTTCTCGAGTAGTCATATGTAGGTCCATCTGCTGGTGCCGGCTTATCGTTGAATTTTGGGACACCCTGTATATATATATATATATATATATATATATACATATATATATATATAAGTATCAATGATTAACAGTTTATAATATTGTTATTGTCAATATATATGACGATACTTTCTTACATCATTTCATCCCCCTTTGGGGATCGTGCTGTTGACAGGTTTCTGTATACAGCCAAGGGCCAGTCCGTCCGGGGTAGTACCACCCCTTGCTGAAAATCGACGTCTGAGTAATGGCAATGTGCTATTGCGCTTCGTTCGGTGAGCGAGAGAGCCGGAAGCCCAGCTGGGTAGGTTTTGAGCTTTGTTTTGGTAGGCAGCGGCCTAGCTATACCCTTGGTATTACAAATGTCCATGGGCGGCAGTGATACTTACAATCAGGTGTGCTGCTTGCTCGTTTGCCACTATAAGCTATAAAAAAAATCTACGTTCAATTCAAAATAGAAATATATTTCAATAACAATGTAAAAATAATAAATTATTATTTTTTTATTTAGGTTAACTGAACAGAATTTTAAATAAATGATTGAATAGAATGTAGTTAACCTCTAACAATTATAACAATTGTGAAATAACTGCATTTATCGATCTTAAACTTTCACTCTCAGACTGTTTTTAGTATCTGCAACTGCAACTTCTATACCCAACTAACCCACTAAACTTAACTGTAATAACTATGAAACATTAAATAATAATATAATATCAATTTATATATATTGCAATATTATAAACTGTTAATCATTGATACTTATATATATATATATATATATATATATATATATATATATATATATATATATATATATATATATATATATAGAGCCTGATAAAGGACATAGGCTACTTTTTAATGCAAAAAAGAGGTTATGTTTATAACCTTTTTTTTTGCAAAAATGATACTTTCTTACATCAATTCATCCCCCTTTGGGGATGAAATGATGTAAGAAAGTATCGTCATGTTTAAAACCAAACGCTTGAAATTTATTTTTAGGCTATTGATTAGATATATAAATAAATATGATATTAAAATTTTATAAAAATCATCCTTAAGGGCTGAAATAAAAATAGGGGATAAAAAACTTTAGAAAAGTAACCTTTTACGCGGGTGAAGCCGCAGGTAGAAGCTAGTAGTTTATAAAATATAAATTTATATCACCAACTACTAACACCAATTGTGCTACTTCACACTTGCGAAGAAATATATCTAACAGTAGGCCTCGGTGAGGTAATGTATGAATGAATTAAAATGGGATGTTCCATCGTCATCGTCATCATCACAGTTGATATACGTCCCACTTCTGGGCGTGAGTCTCTTCCACAATCCGAAGGAAATTGACCTAGTATACCACGTCGGTCAGACATGTTAGTATAGGGTTTTATTTCGAGTTATTCTTCTTTTCCATAGTGTTATATGTGTCCCTTAGTCGTCTTTTACGACATCCACGGACAAGATAGGGGGTTATAAATTATATTCTTATACCCAAAAAAAATCACAAGCAAAATAATGGTTTTTAATTTTTACGCGAGTATTACACATTTGAAATAAAACTACTTTTACGGATTCTGTCGCGTTACGTACGGAAAGATGAGGAGGACCCGTGACCATAATCACTGTAAAGTGTTCGAAATAACGGGCAATTAAAAATCAAATACAAACACGATAGAATCCGTAAAAGTAGTTTTATTTCAATTTCACAAGAAAAGTTTTTAATGACACGTAATCATATTAGTAATCTTTATATTATTTACTTTAGCGCGATCTGCTCACCTACATACCTCAATGCATAGCTATAACAAAGTGTTAGATTCTAATCCAAACACGATTCTATCTTAGCTTACTAAATTCATAGACATCATTGTAATTATATAATCCACGTTTGCCACTGCTGTGGGCACATCCCAGCCTATTACTTAAGAAAATGTGTTACTTAATCTGTTAAGTTGAACTAACCTCTCACTTTATGCCCTATTGCAATAATAATCCGCACACTTAATTTTATTGCATACAAGTCTTGCGTTAAATTTAAGCCGACCTTACATGGTTTTTTTTATAACGTCATTTAAATAGGATAGAGATGCATTGATGTTAGGCAATCACGAATATAATGATGTCGATATTTGATAATAACACTTACTTTATTTTTCTACGTAATAATAAAATAAGAATATAATATGTTCACTTCTTTCAATCGAGTAGATATACGAATAGATAGCATAAAAAACAACATGATTGCAAAAACAAATAACTTTGTAACAAAATTGTTCGCAAATCCATTTAGCCAACGCGTTATTGCGTTTTTGATTAATTTTTGATTTATTTGAGAGAAGATCGTGACCAATATTGGGACGTTAAGTATATAGGTAGGATATATATATATATATATATATTGTAAAAAAAGAAATAATTTGGTTTTCACAATCGAATATAGCTGTAAATTATTCACTCTTTATATAACAAATGTCATATTAAATTTATGGTTTCTTTTAAATGTATTTTTCATCATACTTTTAGACTAATAGGACGTGCGCATAACTATACAAGGTGGAGATGACGATACGACAATAAATGAAAACACCGGCAATACGTATAGTAGTATTTTGAAACTATCTAAAAGTCCTCGCATACAAATTTAAAAATAAATATTTTCTAACAAACTTTTTATTATAAATATTGAAACAAAATAGAACACCGTCTGTAAATATTAGTTCACTGACCTGTAATTTGACCGAGTAGGTGCCCTTTCATTATGCCGCATGCATTAGGTACTTTTAATTGTCTTATCTAAGTCTGATGGTACAGTTTATATGGATCTTATAGTTCAGGAATAAGGTATAATATGCATTAATTTGTATTGTGTTTGGCGAAGACTTGAAGTGGTAAACTGACGATATACCGATGTGATGTAGTTTTTACCGATGCAGCGCGGGAGGTCTTTGATCTCTTGGTGATAGCCTAATAATTTGAATTTTTAATACAGAGTGTGGAAAATGTTAATAATACAAAGTAATGTGCTGTGGCTAAACTATACGACATATTATATTCAAAGTTTCTATACAGCCTGGGCAAGTCATCAGATACACTAAATTAAAATTATTGTCGTATGGTCATCTACACCTTTTATAGGGAATAAATACTATATTATGAGCATAACTATTATATTTTCTAGTCTTTATTTAACCTTAACGTTTAGGGATAGATGATATTATGACACACACACACACACACATTTTTTCCATCCCAAGAATTTCTTCTTTATACTTTTTAACATTGCAAACGTGTCGCGTTCAAAATAACAGATATATTTAGCTACTACGTCTGATAAATACTACTGCTGTTCTGTAAAACTAAAAAAAATATGTGATGTAACTAAAAATTTAAGATTTTCTAAATTATTCCTTTATATGTGCTATAAAACATTGCTTCATGTCAAATTTCAAGATTCTAGGTCGACTGGAAGTAGTAAGTACCCTTTAGGTTTTGATTCCCTTGCAAGTAGTTGCGAGTTTGAAAATATACGGCTTAAATTGCTGTTTCTTTTGATTGCGTTGACATAGAAGTTTGATTTTGTTACAACTTAAAGGTATTATAGACCTGAGTATTTGATATGAATTTTAATTTAATACCTCTACACGTTCAGGAGGAAAGGGGTAGTGAGTTTAAAATTATTAAAAATATTTTTTTATATATGTTCTAATTAAAAATTTACGGTTTTCATAATTTTTCCTTTATCTGTGCTATAAGACGTTGATTTGTACCAAATTTCAAGATTCTGAGTTCACGGGAAATACCCTGTAGATTTTGATTCCCTTGCGAGTGTCGAAAATTCGCAGAAATTTGCGACATAAACAGCTGTATCTTTTGATTGCGTTAGCTTAGAAGTGTATGTTGATATTTTCACAGCTCTAAGGGACAGTAGACTTGAGTATTTGATATAAATTTCAGCATGACATCTCCACGCGTTCCTGAGAAAAGGGGTCTTGACAGACAGACGGACGTACGGACAGACAGACGAACGGACAGACCGACGGACGGACAGACGGATGGACGGACAACAAAGTGATCCTATAAGGGTTCCGTTTTCCCTTTCGAGGTAGGGAACCTTAAAAACTATCGACTCGGTACTTAAGTGGTTAAACCTAATAGGTAACATTTTTGTTTGACCTTGACCTCACAGTCGATCTGAGTATGCCAATGCCACTATATCAAACTAAACAGCCGACAATTTTTTTATTTGTTTGTGTAAGCTAAACTCAATGCCGCAAAACCTTCTTCTATTAGATCATAATATAAATATTGCAAAATAAAATAATTAATTAAAATTATATTCTGCATTTACAATAGAACCGTAAAGGCATCAATTATATATATTGAAGTTATTTGAAAAATAAAACATATCTTATTGGAGTAATTATGTTTTAGAATTACAGAATATTTACTATTGTCTGTGTGGTAGCGGCTACGAATACTACCAACCCTTACTTTACTCGTGGATGTCATAAAAGATGACTGAAGAAGAGCCTTATAACGACCTGGGTCAACTCCATCTGATGCCGTTTGGTCAACAATTACATTCCCAAGGAGGGTTGACGTCTGGCAGGCAGCTGGTCACGCCATCGAAGAGAAAGATCGGGTACCGGTGGCCCGCTCGCACGGCGTAGAGAGGAGAGTTGCATGGTGGGTCTATGGGGTCACGCGCCGTCTTTTCCGTCACCCCGGACTGATTTGGCGGGGCGAGAACACGTCCATAGTCCACCGCAAAAAAAAGGCGGCCGGTCATAAAACTATTACCAATAACTTTTACAATATGTACCTACTATGAAAGAGGAATACATATTGTATCGACCCCAAGTAATTAGGATAAGAGTAGGAGAATGATGATGATGAATTATAGAAAATTTACCCGCCTCTTTATACATTACCGTCCATCCTCTATATATATTATCGTCCGAATATTTACCGTCCATCTTTAAATTTATTCGCGAATCACACAAGCAAGCTATGCTTTGAAGTTGATATGATGATAATTTATATTCTGTGATTCAATGACTTCGTTAGCGACGAGTTTTGGCACAGCCAGTTAATAATAGATTACAATTTAGATTGAATCAATGACGTAATTACATTAAGCAATTGATAAACAGTTATACCAATACTCTTGGATATATTTTTTTATTTAATTTATTATTCACTTTACACTAATTGTACAAACAGACCGTGGCTATAACTAATCTAAATTCCTGCCACTGAACGTGAACTATTGTAGGACATTCAATTCTCGCATCGTGTCATATTTTCGTCTTTAAGGAGACGTGTGCCATCTACCTGATAATGTTTACATATTGTACAGGCTTAATACTTCAAACTTTGCAGTTAGAATAGTATTAAACGATGACACAAACCTGTTATGCAAATTACTGAAATTTAGGTTTTAATATGCTTGATTATTTATAAAAACCCCGATTACGAGCGAAAAATGATTGTCCACACAATCCCACTTGTGACAATCATTTTTCGCTCATAATCGGGTTTTTATAAATAATCAAGCATATTAAAATCTATTAATTCCGTGTGGTGACGGAGTTAGAATACAATTCACCACCCCCTATCTTACCTGTGGGTGATCGTTCGAGACGACTAAGGGATATAAAACGCATATAACATCTATGCGAGAGAGGGAAAACTCGAAACAAAACCCTATACCAACACGTCTGACCAGCGTGGTATAGTGGGTCAATTTCCCTCCCAATACGGAGGAGGCTGGAGCCCAATAGTGGGACATATATGAGCTGAGATGATGATGATGATTGATGATTAAAACCTAAATTTCAGTCATTTTAATCTAAATTGCTTAATTATATGTGGTAATTATACAGTCGTAAAAATTACTCTAATCATAGCTAAAACAAGTTATTGGCCAAATTAAATGTCTTCGCGTATCCATTAACTATCATGAACAATGGAATGGATGCTCGGTGACAAAAGATGTATTACAAAATCATTCACAACAAACACACGAAGAAAGAACGAGACTAAATGTTTTGTAATAGTGAGCGGTACATTGGCGTTGTTTTTCTTATATGATATTGATTGCCACAATTACCTTTATAAAATTATAAAAATAACCGTGTGAAGAATGGCGTTTGAGTAAGAATAAAATAAACAATATTCCGTGTGGTAACGGAATAAAAATACTATTCACTACCCCATATCTTACCCGTGGGTGATCGTAAGAGACGACTAAGGGATATAAAACACATATAACATCTATGCGAGAGAAGGCAAACTCGAAACAAAACCCTATACCAATACGTCTGACCAGCGCGGTATAGTAGGTTAATTTCCCTCCCATTACGGAGGAGGCCCGAGCCCAACAGTGGGATATTATGGGCTGTGATGATGATGATGATGAAACACCATTCCATCTAGATGGCTAGTGTAAAATACAACTGGAAGATGTAAGCGCGGAGATGTATTTGGTGATGCGCAATGATAAAGAAGAAAGACTCCAAAGAAGAAAGAAGATCTTACCTGTAATGCAGAGAAATTACTAAAATATAATAAATAATTATTAAATAACAAGTGGTAGAGGACCGTTTTGAGTGACATTCTCGTGGGGAGGTCTATATTTAATAGTGGACGTCTACACGCTGAGGGATCCTGGACATGGACATCCCACAATAAATTATTAGTAGCGCAGTCATTATTATTCAAAAAGCATCGAACTTATTGCTAAAACTAAAAAAGAAGAACAAATTTAATAAATATTTACAAGACTTACGAATAATTTATGATTCAATTCATGTCCTTAAAAATTTAAAACAAAGGTTACGGTTAACTGTAACCTTTGTATCGTGCTTACTAAGTATTTTGATTTGTTGTATTCAATGGCGTCGCCAGCTTATGACTAAGGGGGGAGGGGTTTTGGCTATGGGCCAACGGGGCAATATTATGAAGGATAAAGACACACCATACCTACCACCTACCTACATATTTTTACACTGTTTAATGTCCTTGCGTTTTGGCAAATCTGATAGAGTCGTGATGAAAATGGCGGCTATTTTAAAAACGGATGTCAAAATCTTAATGTATTTAGTAAATTCTGAATATTTCAATACTTTCTACAATATACATTAAACCTTGTGAATTTATTTACGTTCTGTTATGCGATGTGGAATTTATTAATAGGTAAGGAAGTAAATTGCTCGCACTTTGGTCACTTTGCATCTAGCTACATGTGATCTCGAAAGTTTCGTCAACTGCCCCCACCTGCCTCCTCTTGGCAACGCCCTTGATTTTATTTTGCCTTATTGCCTATTGAATTACCGAAGGTTTCGGTTATAGATAGGGCAAAAAAACTGTCATCGACTTGATCAACTTTTCTGAAAAAAAAAACCGTAATTTGTTTGGAACTGTGTTTATTAGATAGGTCAGTTAAACCTACTCTTAGTCTTTTGGGATTAAAAAAAAAATAATTATAATTAGACAAGCATTTAAATAATATTGATAAGTATTTAAGTAATAATTTTGTAATAAATAGGTATAGTTTCTCTTTTCTTCGCCTTCGCTTTTGAAGCTGTTTGTTTTTGTAAATAACTACTAGTGATGGATTAAAATAATAATGCAATGTTTATATCGTCAGCAGCTTTTAAAAACACCCAGACTCAGAACAATATATGTGGACACTCAGCACGGGAGATCACTACGTATCACTACGTACTTAGACCACTTCGACATCTGTGCAGTCAATTTTAATTCTCGAAAATCCCCTAAGATAAAGTAATCGTCAAAGCTTTTTATTATTCTCAATCGATTTTTTTTTTGGATTTCTAGTCTAAACATTTATAGAACAACATTTTTCAACACAGTGGTAAACATCTGTCCTCTGCAACTGAAAAACCTAATTATGTTTTATAATATTAGGAGTTACTCACTGCTTTGTCGACCGTCAGATGTTTATTACAACTTGCACAGTAGCCTTCACATACCATCCAAAGCATGAATTTCATATACTCTCAAGAGGAAATCATGTTTGAAAGTTTTTAGAACGTTCATTTTTTTGCACTTCGTTGAAACATATTGCCATATTTTTAGTTAATGTACACATAATAATACATACACATATTCCTTGCAGGGTAGGCAGAGAGAACAGAGTGCCAGAGAACTTTATCCTTGCATACTTCACTCGCTTCCTCAACATTCATAATTCTCTTCATACACTCTCGCCGGTTTCAGAGACTCTTGACTCCACCTTTCTTCATTACTTGACCAATCTGGTCTAGGTAGGTTAGTTTCGGTCTCCCCTAGTACCTACATCCATATATATCCATACATACATACATACATATCATCACGCCATATCCCTTGCAGGGTAGGCAGAGAGAACAGAGTGCCAGAGAACTCTATCTCTGCATACTTCACTCGCTTCCTCAACATTCATAATTCTTTTTTTTTTTTTTTTTTTTTTCCACCCGGCACTCTGCTCTCCTCGACTCGCCTGACTGGGCAAGGCGTGATGGGTGGCGGCCCCCATCGCCGCAACTGCCGAAGTTCGTACCGACGTATATACACATATCCATACACATAATAATATATGTTTAAATTAAAAAAGTATATCGTCATTAGTTTAGTAATGACGATATACTTTTATTGTGGCGATATGTTAGATTTGTTATATTATGCCATAAATAATCATGTACGAGTGTACATAATATATTTACTTATGAATAATCGTTAGTGACGTCATAACTATTGTAAACAGAATTTTAATAATTTGGACAATCAATTTAATTAATTAAACTCGTGCGAATATGGTGTTGAGATATTATATGTTCGTTTTATAAGTTTACTTGTAGCTTTACTATTTATATTAGCTTTTTAGTCAAAAGATTTTATATATTACTGATCTTCTAAACGTCAATTGTATATTTAACTAAGTGCTAAACTTGGACCCATTCAACATAATTCATCATATTGAATTTGTATACTAATATCGTGTCTCTCTCTGTATACTAATTATCTGTGTGGTGACGGAGAAAGAATACAATTCAACACTCCCTATATTATCCTTGGTTGAGACGACTAGGGGATATAAAACGCATATAACATCTATACGAGAGAAGGAAAACTCAAAACAAAAACCTATACCAACACGTTTGACCAGCGTGTTATAGTAGGACAATTGCCCTCCCATTATGGAGGAGGCTCGTATGGGATTAGGATTGTATTGGTAGGCAACGGCCTAGCTATACCCTTGGTATTTCATAGGTCCATGGGCAGCAGTGACACTTACCATCAGGTGTGCTACTTGCTCGTTTGCCACCATTAGCAATAAAAAAAAAAATCCTCCTTCCTCCCGCCGGGAACATTGCTCAACGCTAGCAAATTTAAACAATATATATTTACAAAAAAAATTAAATTTATTCTTATATTTTTAACACAAATATATGCTTATAAAACAAATAATATTTAAACACGTGTTTTAAATAAAACTTTAAGTGTTAACTTTAAACGTCAATGTTTCGTAATTTGTAAACGAGAATAAATTGATAATGTTAGTACCAGCTGTAACAATATTTGCATATAGAGTGGAATAACTTATTACTTCCTAACTTTTGAAACTAACCAGTTCCATCAAATATTAATATAAATAGAAAAGGAAACTGCTGCATAAATATTAATTATTTTATTTATATATACAATTTTTTATCTGTTAAAGAATTAAAAATATCCTCAACCATTCGTGGTAGGATATATTTAATAGTGGTAGGACCACGCTGTTGATAGTTCTTTGTCTACAGCCGCGGGCCAGTCCGTCCGGGGTAGTACCACATTCTCGCAGAAGATCGAAGTCTGAATAATGGCAATGTGCTATTGCGCTTCGTTCGGTAAGCGAGAGAGCCGGAAGCCCAAATGGGTGAGTTTGATTTTATTGGTAGGCAGCGGCCTAAGCTATATCCTTGGTATTGCAATGGTCCATGGGCAGCAGTGACACTTACCATCAGGTGTGTTGCTTGCTCGTTTGCCACCATAAGCAGTAAAGAAAAACTTCGTAATTTTTTTGATATCAAGGTCATAAAGTTTATAAATAAACCAACACTCGGTCGATACGTACATGTGTAGACCATGCTCTTTGCGTTGGTCTCCACATGTGTCTTAAATCTCTGCAAGCTATTTGTCTAGCCGCTTGTACTTTTAGTTGCAATTACAATGCAGGCAATATACGGTACGATAAGAGTGCCCGCGCAGCGCTCTCTTTAAAAACTAAAAAAAAAACACTATGATTGTGGTATCTCTTTTTTAGAGAAGCCTATACCCAAGAGAAGATGTTGACAGGTTAAAAAAATCATATTTCTTTTTCTCAAAGCAAGTTTTTATAAGTTATGATGATTGCTGTCGAAGCGCATATAAGTATGAGCTTAGGGTATATACTCCATAAAGGGATCGAAAGGATAGTTCTAATTTGTCCCTGAAAATCCATTCATCATTTTCCTACTCTTATTTCAATTTCTCGTAGTTGATACAGTATGTAATTTGACATAGTACATAATGTAAAAGTTATTGGCAATAGTTTTATGACCGGCCGCCTGCCTGACGTCAACCCTCCTCGGGAATGTAATTGTTGACCAAATGGCATCAGATAGAATTGGCCTAGGTCGTTATAAGGCTCTTAGTCGTCTTTTACGACATCCACAAGCAAAGTAAGGGTTGGTAGTATTCGTAGCCTAGAGGCTACGAATAATACATGTGTCGTAGACGACACAGCAATCCCTGACAATCCACTTTAATTAAAAATATCACCAACCATTCGTGGTAGGATATATTTAATAGTGGTAGGACCACGCTGTTGATAGTTCTCTGTCTACAGCCGCGGGCCAGTCCGTCCGGGGTAGTACCACATTCTCGCAGAAAATCGACGTCTGAGTAATGGCAATGTGCTGTTGTTCTTCGTTCGGTGAGCGAGAGAGTCGGCAGCCTAACTGGGTAGGTTTGGGGTTTATATTGGTAGGCAGCGGTCTAGCTGTACCCTTGGTGTTGCAAGGGTCCATGGGTAACACTTACCATCGGGTGTGCTGCTAGCTCGTTTGCCACTAACAATAATAAAAAAAAAACTAACTCTATGTATCAACATTAAAGACAACAGCGAAACGTATATGATTCGAAAAGATTAACAAATTCAAATTCTACAATTAAATTATTTAAAGATATAACGCAAATTCATCAATGTCAGCAATTAAACTTTATATCAAAACAGTATGGTAAATAATTGCAACCGACACACTTAAAATTATTACAAAGAATTAAATAATGATGTGGTTACTTTATGTAACTTATTAACCTCAAAACTCACAGGCTCATACAAGTCACGGTGTATCAAATTCACCTTCATACACATTATGTTATCATAGATTATATTGTACAGAAAGCGCAATTCTGACCTTGACATAAAGTTATATTGCTACTGACTTTTACATAATTATAATGATACTTATCAATGTTACATATCTCAATTATAATTACCTACACTTATTATTGTAATTATATTCTGTATTTATATATATTTACAAGTATTCTATGGAATATTACAATAGTGCTGTGTGGTAGCGGCTACGAATACTACCAACACTTACTTTGTTCGTGGATGTCGTAAAAGACAACTAAGAGCCTAATAACGACCTAGGTCTACTCCATCTGATGCCGTTGGGTCAAAAATTACATTCCCAAGTAGGGTGACGTCTGGCAGGCGGCCGCTCATAAAACTATTGCCAATAACTTTTACAATACGTACTATGGAAGAAGAGTACAAATTGTATCGACCCCAAGTATTTGGGATAAGAGTAGGTGAATGATGATGAATGATATAGAATATTATAATATAATCTATAAAAAAGAAAACTGGAAACAAAACTATTGTAAAGTTTAGTAACCAACTAATATATATGTAATATATTAGTTGGTTACTAAACAGAATGCAGGAGCATACCTGTATTCTTTGGCCATTAAACTTGACGTGACGTGTTCGAGAAGGAAACGTTTAAGAGAAGTCGATCCAGTCGTTCACAGTAAATACAAATATCTACTGTATATATTACATATTCTCTTATATTATTATACTATTCTGCATAGCGAATATGAAAAAATATCTAAGTCTATTGACTATATAACTACCGATATCAAGGTTTTGTTGCCGCTGACTCGTTCAATTTGCGGTGAAAGATGAAGATACAGCAAGTTATGCGATCTCACGTTACCCTTTCCTTGCCCTAGATGGTTTATCACCGAAGATAATGATCGGGTTCCGGTGATCCACTCCAGAGGTACATTGCTGGGCGGGTGTATAGGGTCGCACGCCGCTTCATCTGCACGACTAGAAATTTTTTCGTCTTCCTTAGCAGGACCGGACCGGGCATGCCCGATCTGGACCAGATTAGGTATGTAACGCAGAAAATATATCTGGACCCGATCAGGAAAACCTTATCGGGTCCAGATCAGGCATTCCTGATCGGGTCCAGATCAGGCATTCCTGATCGGGTCCGGATGAAATTTTACTGATCGGAACCAAATCAATCATCTGCGTTATATATCTTGCCTGATCCAAAACGAGTATGCCAAGTCCGGTCCTTTTAAAAAACATGAATATCTTAAAAACATGTTCAATAGGTAAAAATATAAATTAATATATGACGTAGACACCGAATGCAGGGCTATATTCTTATCATAGAGAGTCCCAGTGAGCCGTTACGATTATGACGCAACCACCAGATGCTAACGACTGCAACTGTCGCCTGAATTTCTCATTCATGACCTGATCGATCTGTTTTAATCTGATTCGATAACAACTAATTTAACATTAGGCCATGTCATTACGCTTCGGAGAATCTTAACACCGCGATTCAAATAATGACGTCATTTTACTAACGACATCCATTTATTATGACCCAAAACATTAAATGTTAGAATGGTTGTTACAATATAATATTTCTATCTATCTATGTTTTCAAATGTTAGGTACATTTATATATAAATATATTATTTATTTTTGATTTTTTACTTTAAATATAAATTATTTTTATATTATTGATTAAACATTATTGTTATTATTAAATACATATGATTAATTAAAGATTTCAGATTAATCTCCTCTGATGCAAATACAATTTCGCCGTGGCATAAATATGACAATCATGTCACTTTTTTGAATTTTGATTGATATTTTTTTTGTGTTACGAAAACTGTTTCCGGTTCTGATATACTACAAGCCTTACTATATACTTGATGATATTTCACATCAGGCTATCCTTATTTGGTCCTGATCTGGTCCTGATCCGGTATGCCTTACCATACTTGATGTTATTTCACATCAGGCTATCCTGATCAGGACCAGACATGGTCCTGATAGGGTTTGCCGGATCCGGCATGCCTCATTCTGTCCTGATCGGGTCCTGATCCGGTATGCCTTACCATACTTGATGATATTACACATCAGGCTATCCTTATTTGGTCCTGACCTGGTCCTGATACGGTATGCCTTACCATACTTAATGATATTTCACATCAGGCTATCCTTATTTGGTCCTGATCTGGTCCTGATCCGGTATGCCTTAACATATTTAATGATATTTCACATCAGGCTATCCTTATTTGGTCCTGATCTGGTCCTGATCCGGTATGCCTTACCATACTTAATGATATTTCACATCAGGCTATCCTTATTTGATCCTGATCTGGTCCTGATCCGGTATGCCTTACCATACTTGATGTTATTTCACATCAGGCTATCCTGATCAGGACCAGACCTGGTCCTGATCGGGTTTGTCGGATCCGGCATGCCTCATTCTATCCTGATCGGGTCCAGATACATGATCTGGTTGAACCATACTTGTTTTCTAGTCGGGTGTCGCCCCGGATGAATTTAGCGGCGTGTGACAAAACCATAGCCCGCAGCAAAAAAAAAAAGACGGTTTAGTAGCATATAATCAGACTATATTCTAATCATTTATTTATAAAAAAAAAGTGTAAGTCTAAATAATAATAAAGAACTGTACTATCACTTTGCTAAACTGTGCGTTAGGCGCAATTAAATTTATAATTATTAACATTAAACAGTCTGGGATAAATATATAGGAATTGCTTATTTATTCTTTATCTTAAATACGAGAGTTATAATTTTGTAATAATCTTAAAATCGGTGATTCTGTATATGCTGACTTGCTGAAATAAAAACACCCAATTAGCTGTGCTAAATGACATATCTGTTTATCTAATAATTATTCTATGGTTTGAACTTCGTCTATTGTTTACGAGAAAAACACACATTGTTTTATTCTTGCTTGCACCAATGCCGTGTTAGCTCACTCAAGACATCGTACGTGCTAATTACTCAAAGTTGCTACGTGTAACATGTTGGGTAACGCAGAGGACAATTTTGTTGCCAACATTGACCGTACGGTACTTGTGACAGAACAATTAGAGCTTGTAATTGTTTGCAACATCAAGACAATATCGATTTATTGCATAAATACTATTAAAAGTTGTATATCATCATCATTATCCTGCTCTTATACAAATTATTTGAGGTCTCTTCTATCGTACCTACATATTACAAAAGTTATTGGCTAGAGTTTTATGACCGGTCACCTGCTTCACGTCAACCATTGGGAACCTAATTGTTAACCAAATGTCATCAAGTGGAATTGACCAAGGTCGATATAATAAGCTCTTAGTGGTCTTTTACAACTTCCACGAGAAAAGTAAGGATTATATTAGTAGTATTCGTAGCCGCTACCACACAGCAAGTATTAAAAGTTGTTGTTATATATTAAAATAATATTGATTATATTCATTTCCGATTGTCCGAATTCATATAATAAATTACAAGTTTATATCTTGTTATTACCCTTGTCGTTAACTTAAGTAGGTGCGAATAGAAGTCCAGGGTATCTTAACCCTTCGGGGTCTAGTTCTGTAGTGTAGTAATAGGTGAAATTCACCCTTGAGCATGAGTATTCGTGAAGTAAAAAGATCTTCTACTGATTTTCTATAAAGTACCATAAAATTTCCTTTTTGTGGGTGAATATTCCGATTTATGACGAATGCGCGTGCGTAATGTACATGTGTACGTCATCTCCGTGTGGTGACAGAGTAAGAATACAATTCACCCCAAAATATCTTACTCGTTGGTGATCGTAAGAGACGACTAAGGGATATGAAATGCATATAATATCTATGGAAGAGATGGAAAACTCGAAACAAACCCTATACCAACATGTCTGACCAGCATGGTATAGTAGGTTAATTTCCCTCCCATTATGGAGGAGCTCGAGTCCAATAGTGGGACGTATAAGAGCTGAGATGATGATGATGATGATGTACAAACTGAAATGAAGAAAATGATAGATAGCTATCAAATTCACCACTAAAAATAGAAAACAATATAATTAAAAAAAAATGCAATAACGAAGACTTGTGGAACGTGGGACACCTTCGCCTTCCCGTGGCCATGAACTCTATAAAGTGTTCGAATCGTCGGGATATTAAACATCCAATTTAACCGCGATAGAATCCGTAAAATACCGATAGAAACCGTTAAAGTAGTTTTACTTTAAATCTATAAGGAATTAAAATATTTGTTATATTTACCACTTCATGCGTAAAATATGCCCAACTATTTAAACAATTATTGATAAAGTAAATATTATAAATAACGTATCCAATAACGTTATGAAAACTATATTTTATTATAATTAACCGTGTAGTTATGGTTTGAAAAGCTGTGTGGTAGCGGCTATGAATACTACCAACCCTTACTTTGCTCGTTGATGTCGTGAAAAACGACTAAGAGCCTTATATAGCCGACCTGGGCCAACTCCATACGATGCCATTTGGTCAACAATTACATGCCCAAGTAGGATTGACGTCTGACAGGCGGCCGGTCCTAAAACTATTGCCAATAACTTTTACAACATGTACTATGAAAGATGAGTACATATTGTATCGACCCCAAGCACTTGGGATAAGAGTAGGAAAATAATGATGGGTTCTGGTTTGAAAATAGGATGTATTACCTAAAGGGCACAAAAGAAAGAAAAACAATAAAAATGAAACTTTATACTAAACTCTATTACTTAACAAATGTAAGGTAAATACGTTAGATTTACCTTTCTTACAGGTAGGTAAATCTTATAAGACCTTGTGGTATACAATTATATGTACGTATTAGCAGCAAAATGTAGGAGATGGTATTTACAATCTGAATATCTCATTAGCATAAGAACTCTGCTGCTGATGATGAGTTCACTAGTTCGAATTCTAGATCGAGTAAACTGTTGCATTAGCCTTTTGAAAATTTTAAAGAGCATCACGAATGGCGATACTAGGCTTAATATGCGATAGTACGCTGTACTCAATAGCTTTTGAATATACAAGCGAGCATTAGCCTCTTTCGCAATAAGAGAGACAGTGATCCTTGGGCTGGGTTGGTTTTATTTCTAGTTGCCCTTCGTGGTTATGTTATCTACATAATATTCTTTAGACATTTTTACAACACCTGATAATGAAAAGGGAGTTTTCCCAAACCCGAGTGAGGGCATTTGTACATGTACATTAGCGCTTTCGAGTTTTTAATTTTATAATATTCTGCCGCGATCATGGCGCTCGCAACAGTGCCGAAATAACGGTAACTCGTAAGTAATAAAATATATGGTATAAATCTCGCTTATCATCATCATCATCTTTACCCTACTCTTATCCCGATTTCGTGGGGTCGACGCAATATGTCCTTTTCTTCCACGCAAACCTATCAGATATCATTTCTGCGTTTATTCCTTTTCTATCCATATCATGTTTCACGCAATCCATCTATCTTTTCTTCGGTTCCTTTTTTATTTATAAAACACCACTCTGTATTAAGGGAAATAATCCTTGTATTGCGGGGGTCTTCACAAACATGCTATTAACGCAGACAAATTACACCCAGACTCAGAACCATCAACTGTGCGATCCACAAAGTGTTGTCCTGCGTGGGAATCTAACCACGGCGTTGGTACGAAATGTCGATATTTTAACTACTATGCCATCTGTGCAGTCTGCCCTACCCTTAAAGCCAACATTCATACTTAAAACAATTACATATCCCACTTACCCACGGAGCAAAGTAGGTAATTGCTCTGTGCACTTACCATAGTGACCATAATAGTTTGACATCCTCCACTCCTGTAAAACATACATAACATAACATATAAAAACATCAATTAAGTAGATCAGCTGTATACTATTATTGCTAAAATCTATTAGCAATAGTTACCAATTACCACCAGGTTGGCTGATCAAGCTATTTTGAGAAACAAGCGATTCGCAATAGATTTTTCTCTGATCTTACATATAGTACCTACACATTTTCTCTAAAGTAGGCTTTTAATTTCAGCTCATATATGTATATGTTGGGCTCGAGACTCCTCCGTATTGGGAGGGAAATTGACCTAATATACCACGCTGGTCAGACCTATACAGGTATATATGTTTTGTTTCGAGTTTTCCTTCTCTTGCATAGATGTTATATGCGTTTTATATCCCTTAGTCGTCTCTTTCCATGGTTAAGATAGAGGGTGGTGAATTGTATTCTTACTCCGTCACCACACAGATTAGGTTAGTAGGCAAATTATTGGATAATTAACGAAATACATGAACGTTAAAGTCCACGAGTAAGTTTAGCGTTAATGTAATTTTAATTTACATAAATAGAAAAGCTGAAATAGTTCATTTATTTAATTGGGTTAATTACACTAAGCCATGTTCGCGTAATGTAATCTAATTACTGCAATGGCTTAGTAACGAGATTTCATTATCTTCATTAACTTGAGGAGCTTAGTTAGAAATGTCGACCTAATTTTCTTAACCAGATATTAACATCTAGTTGTATGCTTATGCTTATGATCTTGGTGTCCGAATACAATGATGTCACAATTTATGGCTCATATTTAAATTATAATCTGTAATCTGTAAATGTAAAATCGGGTAAAGGGAGACCAAAGAAAAGATGGATGGACTGCGTGAAGCATGATATGTATAAACAGGGAGTGACTACAGAGATGACGTGTGATAGGGATGTATGGAAAAAGAGGACATATTGCGTCGACCCCAAGTAGTTGGGATAAGAGCAAGAGAATGATGATGATGATGATTTAAATTATAATCTGACTAACTTTAAATCGTATTTGTTAAAAAACTATTTTTATAGGCTTGGTCTAAGTATACGTCTGATCCAAATCCGTCAAGACATCTGGATTGATAGCAAAGGTTGTATGGCGGTTGGATAGCATGCTAAACGACCACTCTCTATCATTCGGAAAGATCACTATCCTTTAGCTGTCTCACTGGCAGATTACTCTTTGAAGTTAAAGTTTCAGTTGAACATTTTATTTGGGAATAGTATACGGTGTGAGATGAAGTCCTTAGTATATATAACCACGCGTTGTAAGTAATTTTAATCTATCTGTGTTATATACTTCTGTATTTATCAAAATAATCTTGAAACATTCAATTTATTTAATGGAGTATCGTGCGTATACAACGCTATCTATAAACTATACGTAAAACATTTAAAGACAGTAAAAGAACTAATTTATTTATTTTTTGATCATACCTGTCCTATACCTATTCTAAGTCACTTTTGGAAATAATACATACCTATCAAAACTTTCATCGAAATACCAACAGAACCTGGTGGTTACGTCCATTCAAAAGCCTATACTATAAATTCTATGGGCCATACTTTTCCGAACATAGTAATAAAGCTTATTTGAAAGAGAAGAGTCCCAAGACCTGTCATGTGAGAGTGAAAGAAATCTTGAGGATGGAGAAGGTATAACTATGGTGGAAATTATGAACGCACTGAAAGGTATGAAAGTGGGTAATTATGCAAGATACGATAGGATTACTGTTGAAATGCTGACGGCTGGACAAGATATCATAGCTAACATGCTATACCAGTTCTTCAATCTCTGTTGGACTAATGACCAAGTACCTGACGACTGGTGTAAGGCAGTTATTGTAACTCTGTACAAAGGGAAAGGTTCCCAGCAAGATTGTGCAAACTACAGGGGCATAAGCCTCCTTAGCATTGTCGGCAAACTGTATGCGAAAGTATTGATTGAAAGAGTAGGTAGTGAAAGTAACTGACAAGAAAATATGGGATACACAAGCGGGTTTTCAAAAAGGTATGGGTTGTACGGATCAAGTCTTCTCCTTAACATGCATGACGCAGAAATTTTTGGCTAAAGGTAATAAAATCTTTTGCGCATTTATTTATTTGGAGAAGGCTTATGACAAAGTGAGGAGGAATGAACTGTGGTCGGTACTGTCTATGTATGGGGTGGACCCATCCATTTATAAGGACTCCAGGGCGTGCGTAAGAATAAACGGATCCTACACGGAACGGTTTAATATTGATAAAGGTGTTAGACAGGGGTGTGTAGCATCACCGTGGCTGTTTAACCTATTCATGGATAGTTGTCTGAAAGATCTGAAAGATAATGATTATGGTTTAAGAATGAATGAGTTACTTATCAAATGTCTTCTTTATGCCGATGATCAGGTATTACTTGCATCGTCGGCTGAGGATTTACAGGCGATGGTAACTACTATGCATGAAGCTTTTGAAAGAAAAGGCATGAAAGTAAATGTACGTAAGACGAAAATAATGGTTTTTGAAAAGGATAAATGTATGACGGAATGTAAAATTAGTATAAATAGTGAGGAACTGGAACAGGTGAAAGAATTTTTGTATTTGGGTGTATTATTTACTCGAGATGGTAAAAATGATAATGATGTTGAAAGAAGAGTAAATGCTGGTAATAGGGTGAATGGGGCACTGTACACCTTTATGAGAAGCAGAAATGTGTCCAAAAAGGCACGTCTAGCTGTGCTAGCTGGCACGTCTAGCTGTGCACTAGGGAGTATTAGTACCTACCCTCATGTATGTTAGTGAAAGTTGGATTTGGCAGAGAAGACATGAAAGTAGAATGAATGCTGTAGAGATGAGAGCTCTTCGTAGTATGTGTGATGTGAGCCTGAAAGATAAAATTAGGATTAGTGTAATAAGAGAGCGCTGTGGTGTGAATGAAGAAGTAGTGACAAAGATCAAAAAGAGTATGCTGAGGTGGTTTGGACACTTAGAAAGAATGAGTGAGGAGAGGTTGACGAAGAAAATATATAAAGCAAGCGTGAATGGGACAAATACAAGGCGAAGACCTCGTCATAATTTTCTGGATCAAATTAGCGATGTATTGACGAGAGGTCATATTAAGAGTATGCGTAATCGTAGAGTATGCATGAAGACTATTATGGGTGTGAATGAAGCGATGGAAGAGTGCCAGGATCGTGGTTTGTGGCAATCCGTAGTCTCTGCCTACCCCTCTGGGAAACAGGCGTGAAGCTATGTATGTATGTATCGCGCTGGTCAGACGTGTTGGTATAGGGTTTTGTTTCGAATATTCCTTCTCTTGCATAGATGTTACGAGTATATGCGTTTTATATCCCTTAGTCGTCTCTTACGATCACCCACGGTTAAGGTAGACGTAGAATATATCAACACATATTACTATAAATTCTAGAAGTCCTATGCTCATTTTCATTGTACTAACAAAAATATCCTTGTCCCCATTTAACATGTTTTATGATAATAAATTGTTTGATTTATAAATTCGTAGTAATGGACGTTATGATAGTCAGTTATTCACATTGTAATGTGTAATAGTAATGTGTACTCATAAGTACGCAATCACGTTCATAAAACTCTATACCATGTAATAACATGTAAATTTTATCATCTATTATCTATCTCTCGAAATGCGTACCGCAATGCGGGTTAGGGCGTCCCCCGGAGGCGACGCATACCGACCCGCCCCCGTCGGTACGAACTTCGGCAGTTGCGGCGATGGGGGCCGCCACCCATCACGTCTTGCCCAGTCAGGCGAGTCGAGGAGAGCAGAGTGCCGGGTGGGCACGTGGAATGTAAGAGGTTGTGTGGAAGGTAAGTTGCACGAGCTGATATCCGTCATGGCGGACAAACAGCTAGACGTGCTCTGTGTAACAGAGACCGAGCGAAGGGGCAGCGACGCCTGCGATCTTCCTGGTGGCGGGATGGCTCTGTGGTCTGGTGTACCACAGAGCGATCGAGCCAGCATGGGGGTAGGAGTACTGCTGTCCTCTCGCTTGGCCTCAGGTGTGAAGGATTACGGAATGTATGATCCCAGACTTCTTTGGGTCCGTATAAAACTTGGTGTCACCAAGGTATTCATGGTTGTAGCATATGCTCCCGTAGGATCCTCGGTGGCATCAGACCTAGAGAAGTTTTGGGATAATATTAGGGATGTTCTGGATATGGCAGAAACCAGTGAACGCGTGATTGTATGCGGAGATTTGAACGGATGGGTGGGGACCAAGCGTCCCGACTATGAGGACGTACTTGGTCCATTTGGTGATAAGAGAGTGAACGACGCAGGTAGGCTCATAGCGGATGTATGCATGGAGAGAAACCTTATTGTGTCAAACACATTTTTCCAACATAAGGACATCCATATGTATACATGGAGAAGGAATGAACAGAAAAGTATAATAGATTTAATTTTGGTAGACAGTCGCCTCCGAAGCAAAATATTGGACGCAAGAGCCTACAGGGGCCCCACAGTCGATACGGACCACTATCTCGTTATTGTGAGATTTAGCGGTCTGTTCAGAAAGTGAAGGCACTGGCGAGAGCGTGTCCACTTCGGAGGGCTTGAAAGAATAAAGGTTGAAAGGTTGCAAGAAGAGTGTGTAAGAGAAAAGTATGCAGAGGGTGTCCGAGAACGGCTGACGATGGCAAGCCAGTCGCAATCGGACATTGAAGAATGCTGGAGAGTATTGAAAGAGAGTATCGTAGACACAGCGAAAGAAGAATGTGGAAGTTCAAAGAAGCATAGAAACACAAATGGTGATGCATGGTGGGATGCGGAAGTGGCAGCTTCCGTAGAGCAAAAGAAGAAAGCATGGCTGGACTATGTCTCTTCTTTGAATCTGAATGACAGTATGACTGAACAGAAGAAAGCAATATATCGGCAATGTAAGAATGACACCAAGGCCTTAGTGAAAGAGAAACGTGATAGAGCAAGTATGAGTGCAGAAGATAGGCTGACTAAAAACATCGAGGGTAACACCAAACTCTTTTGGAGTGAGGTGAAAAAGTCTCGGGGTGGTTGGTCAGCCTTCAGAATGAATAAAATCAGGTCTAAAGGTGGAGACATTCTTACACAAACACAAGACGTGTTAAGCCGATGGAGTGAATATTTTGGCGATATGTATGCGGATGCTACGGTTGGCGCCGGTGTCGCATGTGGTCTAGTACATCAACATTCGGCGACGGCGTCCTCCGATGGCATCAGTATGGATGAAGTTGAATGGGCGATAAGAAGTTTGAAAAATGGTAAGGCAGCGGGCATTGATATGGTGTCTGCCGAGATGATCAAGCTTGGTGGCTCCTGTGTCCGGGAGGCGTTCCTGTTGCTCCTCAATTTATGTTGGAGCTCGGGAATGGTTCCCGGGGACTGGGATAGCGCAGTCATCGTGCCTTTGTTTAAAAACAAGGGTTCACGTTATGACTGCGCAAATTACAGAGCCATAAGCTTGACCAGTTTGGCAGCAAAAGTGTATGGTAAAATTATTGAAAGGAGAATGAGGATGGTGTCCGATGGTTTACTGTGTGAGACACAAGGAGGTTTCAGGAGTGGAAGGGGATGCATGGATCAAGTGTTCTCTCTGCGCAACATTGTGGAGAAGCATCTGGCCCTAGGTCAGAGGGTTTTCTGCAGTTTTGTGGATCTGGAGAGAGCATTTGACACGGTTGTACGAAAGGAACTTTGGGACATTTTACCGGAGTATGGTATTAACGGTAAACTGCTGCAGGCTGTTCAATCCAGTTACATGGGCTGTAGAGCCTGTGTGCGGCTGGATGATGGAATGTCGCCTTGGTTTGACGTCAATATCGGCGTTAAGCAGGGCTGCGTTCTATCAGCCAGGCTGTTTATCATATATCTGGATAAATGTCTCCAAAGGTTGAACGATATGAATGTGGGAGTCCAGATGGGTGACTCAGTGGTCTCTGCTCTGCTTTATGCAGATGATGCAGTCCTGCTGGCACAGTCAGCGACTGACCTGCAGACCCTAGTCTACACAATGACAGAAGATTGTAAGAAAAGGGGTCTACGCGTGAATGTGAGCAAAACCAAAATAATGGTCTTTGAAAGAGATGAAGCCAGAACAGATGTAAGAATAACAATAGGTAATGATGTACTAGAGCAAGTGGATGAATTTGTATATCTTGGATGTGGATTTAGCCGAGATGGACGGTACACCACTGATATAGATCGAAGAGTGAATGCGGGAAATAGAGTGAACGGAGCGTTGGGGCAACTTTTCGGCAGCCACCACCTCAGCCAGAAGGCACGTGTAGCAATACATAACGCAGTGCTTGTCCCAACATTACTGTATGGAAGCGAGAGTTGGGTATGCAGAAAAGAGTATGAAAGTAAAATTAATGCGGTCGAAATGCGATCTCTTCGGAAAATCTGTGGAGTTAGGCTGACCGACCGCATTCGTAACGACGACGTAAGAGAGCGAGTAGGTATGAAAGAGAGTATTAGTGTAAAGATGCGAAAGGGAATGCTCCGATGTTTCGGACATGTGGAAAGAATGCCGAACGAACGTCTGGTTAAGAAGATATACAATGCGAAAGTGGAAGGATGTAGGTACCGAGGGAGACCGAGACTAACCTACCTAGACCAGATCGGTCAGGTACTGAAGGAAGGTGGAGTCAAGAGTCTCCGAAACCGGCGAGCGTGTATGAAGAGAATTATGAATGTTGAGGAAGCGAGTGAAGTATGCAGAGATCGAGTTCTCTGGCACTCTGTTCTCTCTGCCTACCCTGCAAGGGATATGGCGTGATGATATGTATGTATGTATTATCTATCTAATCTATCTTATATCTTTAAATGAGCAATTCTTGTATATATATATATATTTTCTGGATCTCGGAAACGGCATCAACAATTTTCATGAAATTTAGCATGTAGGGAGTTTCGGGGGCGACTAATCGATCTAGCTAGGTTTCATTTCTAGAAAATGTTGTTTCGTCTGTATTTTCAGGTAATAAAAAATATAATTTTTCATTGGCTGAAAACTATTAACATATGAAGGCTAATTTTGACGCTGTCATTAAGAATAGACATAGCTCAGTTGGAACATCGAGTAGTCTAATCCCAACAAACCGGAGCTCGGTTCGGTTCCTTAGCTTCCCTTTTTTAATTTTTTGCCTTTTTTTATTATTTTTATTATTTTATTAATTAATAACATTTGCCCGCGTCTTCATCCGCGTAGAAATCGAAAAAGGTTCTAATAGATTATTTTTTGTTGTTTACGTTATTAATTTTATTATTTTTTATAAATTATTATGTTTACATGTTTGTATACTTATAAAATATAACAATATTTAATATAGTGTAGGGTATTTAAAAGTCTAATAAACGTGACAATAAAATGAAATTTTGTTATATAATATGGAGGCTTTTTTCTTATAAGGCTACGTTTTGAACAGCTGCGCCCATTGACCGAGGCGACGAAAGGGCAGTGTGCGGCCCCATAACCCACCATGTTTTGCATCGAAATTAGGCCGACCTCTGGTACCGCTTCTTTGACATCCGCGACCGCCCCGGCGGGTTATCCTTTCAGGTATCATCACTATAGACGCCCCGGCAACAAACAACTGTGATGCCGAGGCGTCGCCCTCATGAGGCTCACCTTTCTGCGGGTTATCGACAAATATGGTAGTACCCGGTCCATGCACCCGCAATACTATACCAACTACAGTATTTCTTTGTAAACAATATCTTTTGTTTTTCTTTCGGATTGAAATGAGAATTACCAGGCTACTCTGTGAGCTTACTCTGAAGCATGTCACATACAACTGCCCATGGGAGAAGCAGTTTTCTCTCAAGTCTACTCCCGCTATCTTAAGAATTTGACCTCGAGCTTTGTTTATGGTCATTGCGAAGTAGACTTTGATGGCAAATTCCACTCACTGAAATTTGAAGAGATAATTTGATGGCATTTGGAGAACCTTAGAATGTTTTTTCTTGCAAACATTGTATAATTTCGGCGCGCTAGCTCTCAATTTTAAGATGTGAGCTATCCTATATATATATAAGAGTTATCCCACCGGGAGTTCTTCGGTGTATTCAGGAACTCGACCGGTTGTTTGAAGGGGGGTTTATCACTTATTCAAATGATTTATTTTGATATTTGACCTCTTCTTCGTTTTCAAATATTTGCAAGTAAATGGTTCAAAGAAATTGAAACGATTGTAGCGCACATATGTAAATCATGACGTCTTGCGACCCATCTGATCAGCATCAATATGCTGTCTCCATATCGTATCTTATTGATTGTTCCTAATAAAACTCAACCTTTTCGTCTCGATTTTCGCAAATACATATATTGATTAAGAGCTGACTAAACAGCGCACAAAAATATAGCAAATGACTATCTTCTCTTTTCCTAATCATTATACGGTAAAAATACCCTCGCCAGTGTCAAATAAAAACGTTTAATCCATCTTATGAGCGAAGAATTTCAGTTATTT
Organism: Lymantria monacha; assembly: GCA_905163515.2. Taxonomy (NCBI): domain Eukaryota; kingdom Metazoa; phylum Arthropoda; class Insecta; order Lepidoptera; family Erebidae; genus Lymantria; species Lymantria monacha. The sequence continues at coordinate 26,712,958 of LR991082.1, forward strand.
CGATGCAATGTGTTATCATGGCTCTCAATTACAATATTCGGCTTAGAAAATTGCTATCAAACACTTTTAAATTTCTAACTCCACGTTCCTATGACGCCTTTTCCTAAAACTGTATGACCTCTGTAAAGTTTAGAAACCTTCAAATGCCGTATTAATATAGTATTGTGACTTTCGAGACATTCAAATTTTAAAGAGTATTTTCATTGTACCAAGTTTTTATGGGAGTTCAACCTTTTCAGGGTTCCGTACCCAAAGCTTAAAACAAAACCCTATAACTAAGACTTCGCCATCCGTCTGTCCGTCATTCTGTCTATCACCAGTCTGTATCTCATGAACCATGATAGTTAGACAGCAGACAGACAGAAATTTTCACAGATGATGTGTTTCTGTTGCCGCTATAACGTCAAATACTAAAAAATAAAATAAAATAAATATTTAAGGGGTGCTCCCATACGACAAACGTGATTTTGGCTACTTTTTGCTCGATACATTTTTTTATTTTCTATTTTTGTACTTTTGCCTTTTTAATTTATTTTTATATTATTTTAATTATATTTAAATATATCTTCCAAAACACACTAATCAGAAAATACCGAGCAAGGCTCGGTCCTCCCGATATTAATATATGTATACAAGAATGTGGCTTTGAATTTTTATGCTAATAGTTTATATTTGCTGTATGGTAGCGGCTACGAATACTACCAACCCTTACTTACTTTGTTCGTGGATGTCGTAAAAGATGACTAAGAGCCTTATAACGACCTGCGCCAACTCCATCTGATGCCGTTTGGTCAACAATTACATTCACAAGGAGGGTTGACGTCTGACAGGCGGCCGGTTATAAAACTATTGCCAATAACTTTCACAACATGTACTATGAAAGAATAGTACATATTGTATCGACCCCAAGTAATTAGGATAAAAGTAGGAGAATCATCATCATCATCATCTCAGCCCACATATGTCCCACTGTTGGGCTCGGGCCTCCGCCACGATAGGAAAGAAATTGACCTACTATACCGCGCGTCAAAAGTGTTGGTGTAGAGTTTTATTTCGAGTTTTCCTTCTCTTGCACAGATGCCATATGCATATTATTATATCCCTTAATCGTCTTTTACGATACCCACGGCGCAAGAGAGGGGGTGGTGAATTGTATTCTTACTCCGTCACCACACGGAAATATATAGAGTAGGAGAATAATAAGTTTATAATGTGTGAGACCATCCATCCCTATAACAGTTTCTCGTAGTCTATTGTTGGATATATGTTTTCCCATGGACAATAATGCCTTAAACGCCACGGTTGATAGTTTAAAGATATATCTCTTATTAACAGCTATAGCTGGTTGTGGTATGGCTAATTACAATTAGAGCGATAGCCAGCAGCGTCAGAAACAAGGACGTCATCACCGTGTCCTGCGAGCAAAGTATAGTCAAAGTAGATAGTGGAGTGGGTCAGAACCCTGTATGCCTGTGACCCTGTATGCTCATCTATGCCGCTGATATTGCTTGGAGTGGCATAGAAGTTAATCATCAACATCTCAGCCCACATATGTCCCAGTGTTGGGCTCGGGCCTTCTCCACAATGGGAAGGATATTGGCTTACTATACTGCGCTGGTCAAATGTGTTGGTATAGGGTTTTATTTTGAGTTTCCCTTCTTTTGCACGAGATTTCATATGCCTATTATCTCCCTTACCATCTTTTACAACACCCACGGAGAGCAAGAGAGGGGCGGTGAATTGTATAGGAATTAATAAATAAGAGGAATTGTAAATACGAGAGACATGTGTCACAAATTTAAAAATCATCCTGTTTTTTGTTAAACTAATAGAAATAGGATGATTTCTGATGTTTACGCAAGTATTACATATTTAATTTAGTATGACTGAATCCTTTCATGGCCATAAACTTAGTATGACTGAGTCCTTTCATGGCCATAAACTTAGTAGGACTGAGTACTTTCGTGACCATAAATCCTATAAAGTATTCAAAATATCATGAAATTAAAAATCAAAAACAAACGCGATAATATTGATTCGTAAAAATTAATCGTAGAAATGATTTCAAAAAGAGAATGAACAGCCACGATAAACGCTGCAGTACAACACTAATAATATGGCAGAATTGAAAGAACTAATATGTGAACATTAAGATTAATTGCAATAGTGGGTACGGCACAAACGCCTGATCAGAGATGATTTGAAAGCTGTAGTAATACTCCAAACGCGTGAATCTGTTTATGGCTGCAAGCAGAAAGCTGTCTACAGCGCAACCCTAACTCTAGAGACCATACCCATTCACAGTATTACCTTCATGAGAGTAAGAAGCATTAAAAGTATCTATTTAATACGAAAATAGTAGATAAATATATAATTTAATATTGTTATAAAATTTCAATTACAATTTCAAAAGTACCGTTACAAAATATGCATGAGAGATGTAATGTGACGATTTGCCTAATAATGCCTAGATTTATTCATGATAGACCTGTATTAAATTAACTATATCATAATGTTTTATTTCATCTCATGATTTCATGAATGCCGTCTAAAGAGTCGACGGTTAAGGAACTGTTAACATAAAGATAATATTTATGAAATTAACACATTATATGCTGTTTAATTTTTCATACTCGTTTTGCTCGAATACAAGGGGAAGACCACGTCATACTTTTCTGCACCGAGTTGAAGATGTGTAGACGAGAGGTCTTATTAAGAGTATGCGTAATCGTAGAGCATGCATGTGTGAATGAAGCGATGGAAGTTTGCCAGTGTCTTGGTTTGTGGCAATCCGTAGTCTCCTTTTAACCCTCTGGGAAACAGGCGTGAGGCTATCTATGTATGTATGTTTTGCTTTTGTGTTAACGTTAACTGCGATTAAAGTGTACTGGAACCAGTTTAATTGTTTTGTTATATTTATTAGACTAGCTTTCGCCCGCGACTTCGTCCACGCAGAAGTCATCTCTGACAGAGTTAAATAGAAAAAGCAGTGCAAGGTGTTGATGGTTTGTCGCTAGGACGATGATTAACAGCGTCAGAAACTGGAATGCGGTCGCTGCCTTCTGCGAGTTAGTTGTCTAATGGAATTAGGCAATAAGGTGGGTCCGAGAGAAAGTACTCCACGTTGACACGCTCTACCGTCGGTGCTTTAGGCGGCGCAAGCGTGAGTACCTGTATTGAGGTTCACTGCATGAGGGCTTCGACTCGAGATGATACCCGGTTGCGGTGGCCCGCCCGCATAACGCAGATGTACGTGTACGGCGCGCTATGGGGTCACGCGCAAACCGTTCGAGGTGAACGGTTTGGGCGCGGTGTGTCTATATATCATAGCCGGTCACTAAAGAAAAAGGTTGTTCAAAGTTCTATTCATTCTACAAATTATATTGCCTATTTACGGTATGACCATGGGATAAAAACATAATTATCGCCACCCTTTATTTGACTGTTTTGTTTCACCAGCAGAGTTGCGACCTCGTTAGATATGATTTATTATTTGAGTTATAGAATGAACATTTTTGAAGCTAAACTTAACCTGTATCTTAAACCCTTAGGCAAGAACCTATTGCCGTCTACTATGTGTATCGTGTGAACTCTCACGCCGCACTATGGGCCCAAACAGTATTTGCCATCTCATAAATGGTTTTGACAAAAGTCGTAAATCCATAGATCCTTTTATAGTTTTATACCCTCAAAGGATGCAACTTTCGAATTAATTCCAAAAAAATTAAATAATTTAGTTTCATGTTTATAAAGTGAACCTCAAACATTGAGCATAAATATTTTCATGCCAATTAAATTACCGTTAAGGCAGTTCAACACAAAATTATTCGGATGTTTTCCATGGAAACATATTAGTGTAATACATCATTAGATAGATCAGAATGTACACTTTGTATACACGTTCAGTTTTGTAAAAAAAAATAATGATATATATTTTTTTTTATTTTTTTTAGTAAAGTAAAGAAAATTTCGATTTTGTTTATTTCAATTGGACTTTTCTATGTTGCCGAAAGCTGCCGGTGTCAAGTTAATCACTCTATTTGAGACCTTACCTATTCAGTAATACGAGGATCAAAAAAAAATTGCGCGTTTTTTGCGCGAATGGTGATTTCAAGGCAATATGTCAATCGGGGGCAAAAAAAAATCTCGAAACTTATGTTCGGTTCTTCTTTTTTACTGTGATATATTATATTTGATGTCCAACTTGTCTTTTTTTTTTCATTTCTATGATAGAAGCATACATTAACAAATAAATAGACTACAAGAATATTCACTTGGTACTTTCGATAGCGGTAATAAACCACAAGTATGATAAACTATATTGTTGCGGAAGTTCTATTTATCTGTTGCGGTAATTTATTACAACCAGTATCTACTGATTACACTATTTCGATGACAACTATCACAATCAATTACCCTGCGGTTTTTGCACAAGGCACCAAAATATTGGTCCTTTATATACGCGTGTTTTCAGCATACTATTCATCAAAGTATTCAGATACTTCTTTTCGATAACAATTAACACAAAAAAAACATGAGTGAATTCGTTTGTGTTCGACGCGATCTTTGTGATCAAATAATAAGAGTGAAGAGTACTTCAGACCTTAGACAATATTTGTTGAACAACTTTCAACTGTCGGAAACTGACGTTATCACTGTAATAGAAAGTATTCAATAAAATTTAACATCAAGTTGCAACCAGAAATGGACGAAAGCTCAAAGAAAGCCAGACAGGTTCGAGAGTCTATACTCAAATTGGTTAAACGGTGAATTTAAAGTACCATTGAATTCTTGCAGTACCTCAACCTCTGAAATATCTGGCTTGAATACTTCTGGTGATCGTGGTAGACCAACAAAACTATACGACGAGTGTTCGGAAAACACAAAAAAACGAAAAAATATGGAACTGCTCCAGGAGTATGGAATGGGACATGTCCGTAACGCTTATGTGCAAGGTTTACGATCTATGGGTGAAAATGACGAAGCGTCAATTGTGTCTATTATCAGAAACAAGGAAAAAGACGAGAAGAAAGCAATTCTACAAACCATAATCAGTCCAGATAGTGCACTTTCTTTTACAAAAGAAGAGGCATTGAGCATGTGTATTGAAACGGATCTAACGAAAGCCCAATATGGGTACCTAAGAAAAAGGCTCGTTGATAAAAATTTAAGTTCTGTTTTACCTTCGTATCAAATACTAAGTGAAGCAAAAAAGGCTTGCTATCCGCCTGCATCTAGCATAACGGTGACAAATATAAGCGCAAAAATTAATCTGCAAGATCTCTTAGACCATACAGTCTGCCGTATTATAAAGATAAAGTCAGGTTCGACAAACTACAATCGTCTCAAGCTGTTCACTAAATGGGGGTGTGATGGATCTTCCGGGCAAAGTGAGTATAAACAAATTCTACCGGAAGAAAACGAACAAATATCGGATGCTAATTTGTTTATAGTATCCCTTGTACCACTGCGACTAGTAGACGAAGAAACGTCTACAGTTATATGGCAGAATCCTACTTGCTCATCTGTTAGATATTGCAAACCAATTTCATTAGAATTTGCAAAAGAAACACCCGAAAAAACTACAGCGGTTGTCAGTGAAATTGAAGCCAAAATTAATCAATTGATTTCAACTCTTGTGTCTATAGACGACAAAGTCATCGAGGTTAAACATGAACTGTTTATGACAATGATTGATGGGAAAGTTGCTCAAGTGTTAACGAACACATCATCCAGTGCTACCTGCACTGTTTGTGGAGCAACTCCCAGACAAATGAACGATCTTTTAAAAGTTACATCAAGAGTTGAAAATGAAGATGCATTTAAATACGGATTATCGACACTACATGCATGGATAAGATTTATGGAGACGATCCTCCATATTTCTTATAATTTGGGTTTTGAGAAGTGGTCAGCAACAACTCCAGAAAACAAGCAACTTGAAGAAGACAAGAAAAAATATGTCCAAAAACGTTTCCGAGAAGTGCTTGGTTTGCACATTGATAAACCACGTCAAGGTTCCGGTAATAGCAATGACGGCAATACAGCAAGGCGATTTTTCCAAAATTACGAATGCTCTGCAGGGATAACTAGAATTGATGGAGAATTAATTAAGAGATTTTATGTAATTCTTCAAAATATGTCATCGGGATTCCCTATAAACGCAGAAAAAATTGGTCAGTATACATTGATAACCGCACAATTATACGTAAGCAAATATAACTGGTATTACATGCCATCTTCGGTCCACAAAGTACTTATACATGGTGCTAAAATAATAGAGCATTATGCAGTTCTGCCTATAGGACAATTATCCGAAGATGCTCAGGAAGCCAGGAATAAAGATTACAAAAAATATAGGTTACATCACGCTAGGAAGTGTTCCAGATCAGCAACAAACGAGGACGTTCTGCATATTTTGTTATATACATCTGATCCTTATATATCTAGTTTAAATAAACCCAGTTTTGTAATATCCAAAGAATTGTTTGACGAAGCTAAAGAATTATTGGAAATAGAAGGTTATGAATAGGATCGCAATTTTTTTTATGGTGTCATTTTTTAGCATATTTGTTTGATAATAATAATAATAATTAAGTCTTAAACTTATTTTAAGTAAAAGTGTTACTTTTATTGTCATTTTATTATAACTGTATAATTTTTTGTATGTAATTTCGTATATCGTTATCTTTGTCATTTTTTTATGAAAATTATATAACTTTTAAAATAATGATGTTTAATTTATTTTATTGCCTATATATTCATTAATACATAAAAAAAATTCAAGGGGAAACATCACAAAACAACAAAGTTATCGATTTTTGAGATGAAATATACCGATCGGTCCCACAGTGCGCCGGCACTGGTCGCCATGACGGTACTGGTGCAGGGTTGATGAAGAGGGTGAGAGAAACACGTGTTTATTTATTTTTACCGAAGAATATTTGTACGTATTTTGAAAAGAATCGATAATGAAATTTTCTCCCCATACACACTTTGCCACTTTGTTACACCCCCTTAGGTGCGGAATTCATAAAATCCTTTCATATTGAATCTCTATGTCATAAAAATAAACGTGCGTCAAAATTTAATGTTTCTAGCTTTACTAGTTTGGGTTTGGCGGTAATGAGTCGTTCAACCCGCTTCATAGGCCAAATTTACACAACCAGAGGGTGAAAATTGACAAATGCCGGATATTACCACAGAATATTTGATTCGACTCGTAATTTGAAAAGAATCAATAAAGATTTTTTTCTCTCCATACAAACTTTGCCACTCTGTTTCACCCCCTTATGAGTGTAATTTCGTAAAATCTTTTCTTAGTAAATCTCTACGTCATAGAAAGAAACCGCTGTCAAAATTTCAAGTTGCCAACTTCAATAATATCGGCTTAGTGCTAATGACTTAATGAGTCGTCCAACCCGCTTCGCAGGCCTAATTTACACCCCCAGAGGGTGAAAATCAACAAATGCTGAAATACGTGTTTATTTATTTTTAGTGAAAACCGCGCACAATATATTAGTGAAAACCGCGTCTAAATCGCATAATCCGTTTCTGAGATTAGCGTGCACAAACGCACAGACAAACAGACAAAAATTTTAAAAATCATTCTTTTGGGTTCTATTTGTGTTGATAAAGGTCCCAATAATATTTTTTCTCATATATCTTCCATGTACAGACAGCGATCCGTTACATTTTTATTATATGTATAGATAAAAGCTTTAAATATATAAAAGAATTTGAATTTTGACTGCACAGATAGTGTAGTGGTTAAAATACCGACCTTACATGTCAGTGCTCGGTTTCGACTCCTACCGCAAGATAATACACCTTGCGCGATCCACAAAGTGTTCTTGTGAGTCTGGGTGTAATTTGTCTCTGTGTGTGTGTGTTTGTAAAGTGCCCCGCATTGCAAGGATTATTTCCCTGGGTGATGTCTTTAATAATATTTTTTTATTGCATATGGTGGCAAACGAGCAAGCAGCACACCTAATGGTAAGTGTACTGCAGCTCATGGAATTTTGAAATGCCAAGGGTGTAGCTAGGCTGCTGCCTATCAATACAAACCCCAAACCCACCCAGTTGGACTGCCGGCTCTCGCGCTTATTGAACAAAGCGCAATAGCACATTGCCATTAATCAGACGTCGATCTTCTGCGAGAGTGTGGTACTACCCCCGGATGGACCGACCCGCAGCTGTAGACAGAATACTGTCAACAGCATAGTCCTATCACTATCAGATCACTATCATCTAATAATAATTTTGTATTTTTGTTTAAGTCTAAAAATAACATAGGTAATATTTTTTAATAAATTTCATAGAATCAAGGATACAGTTCGCTAGAAAATAAGTTTGGGTTAACATTCATAGTTTTTTAAAAAAAAATAAAGTACAAGTACGCTAATAAATTATTTCAAAGCCGAATTATCCAATTATTATAGTGGCAGGACCACGCTGCTGACAGTTATCTGTCTACAACCGAGGGCCGGTCCGTCCGGGTTAGTAGCAAACTCTGACAGAAGATCGAATTCTGAGCAATGGCAATACGCTGTTGTGCTTCGTTCAGTGAGCGAGAGAGCCGGAAGCCCAACTGGGTGGATCTGGGTTTAAATTAGTAGGCAGTGGCCTAGCTATACCCTTGGTATCGCAAAGGTCCATGGGCGGCAGTGACACTTACCATCAGGTGCACTGCTTGTTCGTTTGCCACCAAAAGCAATAAAAAAATATATTTTAAAGCCGAATTTCATTTCAAAAAATTGTGTACTTCTTTAAATAATGTAAAGGTTGAATGTTAATTTCCAGTATTTAAAAAACCTAACCTCGATTTAAGCCTAAGAGTATTTGACGAAACAATAATACTATAAAGTAAATACTCTCTTAGGTATTTGATGAAACAAGGTCTTTGATATGATAAACGAAAATATTAATAAGGTTAAGCAAATTTAATTTTAATAAAACAAATATTTGCATTTCTCATCTCATAGTTGTACAGGAAACTAATTTAAAGAACTAATATTGGCAATAATGTAAGGCCTTTCCAAGGTGGTAGCTGTATGGACATCCAAGTTTTTTTTACAGACCACCCTTTTTTTTTTGGGTGGGTTACGGTCGGCGCACTCCTCGCACCACTCCATCCGGGGCAACAGAGGGGCGTGAGCACGCACACCCGTAACCCACCCGTGACGTCACCTTCGTCACTGGGCCGACCACCGGAGCAGAGTGACTTGACGTCAGTGGTCGGCCCGACGGAATACCCCTGAGGAGTATCCTCTCCTCGACCGACTTCCCTCCCCTCGGGTAGGATGTCGGTCTTTCCTCACACGGTCGGCCTCTCGGCAGATGACGGACTAATTCCCCGATCCAGTCACCCGCGGCCTCGGCTAGGGCGGCATCAGGCACAGGTAATCGCGCCTGCGCCGCCCCAGTCGCCGGCGGCGGCTCGTGTCGTCGAGGAAACGCTCCTCGCGCACGCGCTCCGCCGCCTCCTTCCGCGAGACTACTGCCTCGCAGAAGGTTGCGACCCCGTCCCAGCTCCTGACGCTGTCGAGCATCGCCCTGGCGATGGTCGGCAGCGTCAGGTCAGCACCGATGATTGCGACGAGTTCACGACGCTGCTCTGCCCAAGCGGCACAAACCTCGAGCGTATGCTGCGCCGTGTCCTCGTCGCAATCGCAGTGGTGGCAGGACGGTGTACTCTCCCTCCTGACGACCGTGTGCAAGTATTTGGCGAAGCATCCATGCTCCGTCAAAACCTGCACCAGTCGGAAGGAGAGCACCCCGTGCCGCCATTTTAGCCACTGCATCAGCACCGACCGGAAGGCCTCCACAGTCCGCAAACCGAACCGAGGCCTCTCCAGCCGGACTGCCCAACGGGAAATGACGTCTCGGCGGGCGTCGACGCGCCAGGCAGTGTGCTCCTTCAACGACACCACACCGCCCTCCGCTCGCACCCCCCAACATCCGCCGATACAAACCGGCGAGCCTTTCTGCTTCCAGGTCCCATGGAGAGGTCCCGGTCAACATACATGCTGCCTCCGTCGACACCGTGCGGTATCACGTATGGTCCTGACCGCCATGGCCCTCTGTGGTCGCCACAGAAGAGCCCTGATTCGGACGGTCAGGGACCCCGCCCACACCGGTGCACCGTACAGGGCCATCGACCGGATGACCCCTGCGCACAGCTGTCGGCACGTAGCGCTCGGTCCGCCCACATTCGGCATAAGCTATGATAGGGCGGACATGAAGGTTGGTATTTTAACCATTACACCATCTGTTCAGTCACCACCGAAGACAAAGAACGGGTTCCGGTAGCCATCTCGCTTGGTGAAAAGAGGTACATTGCAGGGCGGCTCTATACGGTCACGCGCCAATTTTTCTGTCGCCCTGGATGGAATTAGCGGGGTATGACAATTCCATAGCCCTCCCTAAAAATTACTAAACCTTTTCGGGCCAATACATTTCACGCAAACGGTATCTGTAAGGATGAGCTGCCAGCCGTGCCACTGAACTTAATTGAACACTGATCGATTGGCACCGCAAATCCACTCGAAAGTAACAAAGAATCACCCAAGGCATCATAGTGTTATGCTACATCGACCTCACCTTGAACAGCTAACCGAGGTGAAGTGCAACTATAATCAATGCAAAAAAGGTATGAATCTTAATAGATTTAGTTGATAGTAATCCATCGATACAATAGCGAGTAAGTTAAAGATAAAAATTACAGTTATCTGTATAATAATAACTTATCCGTGTGGTGACGGAGTAAGAATACAATTCACCACCCCCGATCTTACCCGTGGATCGTAAGACACGAGTTAGGGATATAAAACGCATATAACATCTATGCAAGAGAAGGAAAATTCGAAACAAAACTCTTTACCAACACGTCTGACCAGCACGGTATAGTAGGTTAATTTCCCTTCAATTACGGAGGAGGCCCGAGCCCAACAGTGGCACATATATGGGTTGTGATGATGAAGAATAACTTAACTAATTTAAACTAATACTTATTTACCCGGAATATCTTAAAAACTGGCTTAGGGATCGCCAGAAGAATAGGCAGAATTAAACTTAAAAAAAAACTACTATTGACTGCCAGTCAAGCGTGGCGATTATGCTATTATATACTCCTGGGAAGTTCTATAAACAATACACTGCAATAGACTGAAGCATGAAGAGAATTACAATTTTAGGCTTCATATTTATTTTAACTTTATATTATCATAATTCAATAACACGCATTATGCATCCCAAATTCAAACCTAGAATCTTAAGATTCTTAAGGTATATTGTATTCTATTATTCTATTTCTAAAACTATATAAGGTGTAAATTAGTGATGTGAAAAATTTGATCGGTAAGTGCTAATATATACACTTCATTAGTAAAAATAAAAAAATAAGATTAAGATTTAAGAATTGTAACTAAGTATAAATATGTTAATAACTAATCTTGTAAACATAGTCAACAATAATTTTTATAACTAAGTATAGCAATATGTGGGTATTATAATAACTAATTCTAAAATAAGTTAAGTTAAACAAATAAATATTATTATTATTTTGTATCTCCTTTTTTCACGGGATCTTCCATAGGGAAGATGCCCGGTCCTTTGGGAGGCTTACATGGGGATATGGATCCAACACGCAGAGGCCTTTGGAGAAATTTAATCTAAATATTGGGATGGGACATCTACCAATGACATTCCACGTCTGCACATAACATACGTGGACTGCCAGCGGTAAGTGTAAAACTATTGTGTGATTATGGTAGCTAATATCTGATTATGGGAGTGGGTGCTTAGTGGACTGGTTCATCTTAAATCTATGAATTTTTAACTGTCGTCTGCCTTCAAACCCATATTGAGAGATGAACGGTGGCAGACTTATATTATTATTATTATTATATTCCTAAGTCGTTAAATTAATGAGTTATTGTCTATACTTATAATGAAATAGTCAATCAAATTTTTAGGTCTGTACAGAAATTAGCATGTGGGGCTGCTGTATAGTGGCAGTTACGAATAACTACCAACTCTTAGATTGCTCGTGGATATCTTAAAAGACTACTAAGAGCTTTGCCTCGACCTGGGCCAACTCCATCTGATGGCGTTTATTTAATAATCTTATTTCCAAGGAAGGTTGATATCCGGCAGGCGGTCGCTCAAAAAATGTACATAACAATAACTTTTGCAATATGTACGATGAAAGAGGAGTAAATATCGCGTCAACTCCAAGTAATTGGGATAAGATCAGGATAATGATAGATTTTAAAATCATTGATAGGACGTCTTCTAATAAAATTTTTAAATTTTTATCTCTTGGTGTCAAATCATTTATTCACGAATGTTAAGTAATTTTTTTTTCTTTTTTATTTAGTGCTTATGGTGGTAAACGAACAAGCAGCACACCTGCTGGTAAGTGTCACTGCTGCCCATCGACCTCTGCTATAACAAGGGTATAGCTATGCCACTGCTTACCATTACAATCCCTAAACCCACCCAGTTAGGCTGCCGGCTCTCTCGCTCACCGAACGAAGCGCAATAGCACATTGCCATTACTCAGGCATCGATCTTTTGTGGGAGTGTGGTACTACCCCGGACGGACCGGCCCGTGGCTGTAGACAGAGAACTGCCAACAGCATGGTTCTACCACTATGAAAGTCAAATTACTTTGAATTTTGATGTAGCTTCTATTCTAAATTTAAATACGGGTTAATGTTAATCTTAATAATTTAAATACAAAATTCGCCTCGAACGTAGTCACTGGCACAGCTAATATCATAATATAACACTATCAATAACGAAAATTATAACCAGTTGTAAATCGTATAAATAAATGGTTATGCTGTATTAAATAACTGATGTCTGTGTTACACAAAACTAACGATCCGTACTATAAAATGCTGCTATTTGTTATGTAATATTTATAGCTTTATATGCTCATAAATCAGAATACTAAGTACATATAAGACAATTGATTTGGGTCAACGATTCTTGCAAATTGTGATTGCTCAATGATTCCTTGCGCTGTATTTGCAGTGGCTAAATCACGTTAGTAATTTAATCTGCGAGGTCGTTCTGTCTCAATTTATTTGTACTTTATGCATTTTAGTTTGTAACGGTAAATACTCATTATCATTTGAACTAGCTATAAATTGTTCACGCTTTTAATTAATGTTAAAGATTCGATCAATTAAGTCTATCCCTTTTTTTTCTTTTTTTTTTTGTAGCGGTGGACTATGTACGTGGTCTCGCCCCGCCATGTCGGTCCGGGGTGACGGAAGAGGCGGCGCGTGACTCCATAGATCCACCATGCAACTCTCCTCTCTTCACCGAGCGAGCGTGCCACCGGTACCCGATCTTTGTCTTCGGTGGCAATTAAGTCTATCCCATGAGAACCTGCTTCCGTGATAAAAGTTGTATATGTATTATTCAAGATTACAATTTGATTTGACAAAGATATCAAATCTTATTCAAATCTATTAAGTCATTTAGTAATATATACCCGGCTTTTTTAAATAATATACCTATAAATACAGTAAAAAAAATTACCTGTCCAAGTTCAATATCATTTTTATATAGAAACTGCTTTTTTGTAATGGCAATGAAATTGTAACAAATTGTCCGTCAAAATTTCTGTAGTAGGTAAATATAAATCTCTATAGTAACGATGACTTCTTAGACATGAATCATTTTAGTCCTCCCGTAACCATGAAGGCTGTAAAATCTTCAAGACGTTGAGAAACTAAAAATCATATACAAATTACTGAAATGTAACATTTAATATGCTTGATTATTTATAAAAACTCGATTACGAGCGAAAAATGATTGTCACAAGTGGGATTCGAGCCCACGTCTATTGGGAATCCGTTCCAATCGTGCTGCCACTTACACCACCGTGAACTATTGTAGGACATTCAATTCTTGCATCGTATTATATTTTCGTCTCTTAAGGAGACGTGTGCCATCTCCCCGACATTGTTTACTAAAATGATTGTCACAAGTGGGTTTCGAACCCACACAATGTGGGTTCGAAACCCACTTATGACAATCATTTTTCGCTCGTAATCGGGTTTTTATAAATAATCATATACAAACTAAATAAAATCCTTAAAAACAGTTTTATTACAAACGGTTATTATTTTTATCTTCATTGATAGTTCCTGATAGGAAGTGACAATAGACGGCCTAATGACTATAAAATTAATCAAATAATTTGTGCTATATTATCGGTGACATGTTCTGCCTAAATTAAAAAAGGAAACAAATTCATTGCTCTATTACTTATTCATTAGTCTGTTGACATTCACTATTGAACATAGGTTTCTCTACGAAGGCGGAATAGTGGGAGGGTTTTTGGCGGGAATCTAAAACGTCATGTGGTGCTCTTGTATTATATTAGATATCTTAGTGTTTTAACGTATTATATTAGATAATTTTGATGGCATTTTATGTAATGTGATGTGACGGAACTGCTGAGATGTAGTGAATATCATATAAAAGTGCTTTACAACGTTTTCGTTTTTCATCAAAATTCTCACAAGATACCATTAACAGTGTGGCCATAGCACTGTTGATGGCGACAATTTAACTTACTGACGGACAATGACTAATCTGAAGACACTAAAAACTTGAAGATAATTATAACTCGACACTGGCAACAATGGCTCATTTAAGTAGCTGATTGCCAATACATAAAAATAAGAAGTAGAAGAAGACGGAATAGTGCCAATATTGCCACTATAACAGGTGAGTTTACCAATCGCAGTTGGTATTGCGATGCCCAGAAGTATGTTACTGCCCATTTTCTTAATAACATCTTAGTGGATTAGATTCCAGTAGGTAATTATAAAGATGGCGACGCATAAAATAATGATTTCTGATTTTTACTCGAGTATTACACGTATAAAATAAAACTATTTTTACGGATTCTATCGTGTTTGTATTTGATTTTTTTTTTATTGTTTATGGTGGCAAACCAGCAAGTAGCCCACCTAATGGTAAGTGTTACTGCCGCCCATGGACCTTAGCTATACCAGAGGTACAGCAAAGTCGTTGCCAACCAATAAAAATTCTAAACCCACCCCAAAAATTGGGCTTCCTGCTTTCTTGCTTATCGTACGATGAACGCTGTAAAGTGTAAAAAAGTAATGTTGATCACAAAAAGTACTCTCGCCATTATAACACATTCAATACAGTTATTAGCCCAACACGCAAGATATGTAAAATACCTTTAAACACATCCTTATGACTTTATTAACTGTTGATTAGTTTAAGTACCTAGTAAATAATCTTACCTAATTGGGGATTCCTTATCATTGTCGGCACATAATTGCCGGTTGAAACGGAAATACATAATTAACGAAAAAAAAAAGAATCAGGTTTTATTTTAATAACAAGTCAAGTCCATTACTCTTTTTTTGTTTTTTTTCACTCTGTTAACTAAGTTCATCGGACTTAATAAGTAAAAATGCTTATGATAATTGATAATACAATGTATGACTACTGATTTTACCTGCACGATAACGGGATAAGAATATAATGTGTTCCTTGCCCCTTACTTTCCAAAAAAAGTGATACAGCTAGGCCGCTGTCTACCACTAAAAATCCCAAACCCATGCAGAAAGTTGGGCTACCGGCTCTCTCGCTCACCAAACGAAGCACAGCAGCATATTACCACTGCTCAGACGTTGATTTTTTGCGAGAGTGTGGTACTACCCCGGACGGACCGGCCCGCGGCTGTGGATAGAGAACTGTCAACAGCATGGTCCTATCACTATAAGTCCACACTTCACCACCCCATATCTTACCCGTGGGTGATCGTACGAGACGACTAAGGGATATAATACGCATATAGCATCTATGTGAGAGAAGGTAAACTCGAAACAAAACCCTATACCAACACGCCTGACCAGCGTGGTATAGTGGATCGATTACCCTTCCGTTGTGGAGGAGGCCCGGACCCAGCATTGGGACATATATGGGCTGAGATGATGATGATATTTTAGAATCCTATCTTGATATTAATAAATTGGAGGACCATGATTTTTTCTAAATATTTAGAATGTGTTTCTCCAATTCCACTCCAGTTTTCCATGTGGTGACGGAGTAAGAATTGACCCCTCTTTAACTTATCCGGTGGTAACGTAAAAGACGACTAAGGGCCTAGCTACCGTATCCATTATTTAATCATTGCAAGAAAAAGAAAACTCCAAATGAAACACTTACCAACGCGAAAGACCAGCATGATGTAACAGTTAATTTTTCTCCGATTGTGGAGGAGTCTGCTACTTAATATAGTGTATAAGCTGAGATGATGATGGTAATGATGATGATATCTACTTCACTACTACTACTGTCACTACTATTCATCATCATCATCTTAGCTTATAATATGTCCCACTGTTGGGCTCGAGTCTCCTCCGTAATGGCAGGGAAATTAACCTACTCTACCACGCTGGTCAGACGTGTTGGTATAGGGTTTTGTTTTGAGTTTTCCTTCTCCTGCATAGATGTTATATTCCTTTTGTATCCCTTAGTCTTCTCTTACAATCACCCACGAGTAAGATAGGGGGTGGTGATTTGTATTCTTACTCCTTCACCACACGGATAACTTTTACTACTATTACTCTTTAATAATTATTATTTTAACAGCATATACAGTAATTAGCGTCATCTATTGATAAGTAAACGAAATAATCACTCTGTGTTTGTGCAGGCGCCCGTTACTTTTAACAGATAAGTATATAGTTTAAAAACAGATGTCAGAGTTGGCTATCTAAAGCTGATATCAGACGGTTCATTTTATGTTCATTTTTGTCTTTCATTTTGCATCTTTCACTCGAAGTGACGCATCTGAACACAAAATGAAACATTAGTGCCGAATGAATTCATTAGTGAAACGATCCAACAGTGTTGGATATTGGCATTCGGCATCTTTCACTCGCACTCCGAGTGAACAAGAAATGAACAGTCTGAACACTGAGAGAACTTTCATTCGGGTCCGGTCATTTTGTTTCAAGTTCTGTAGCCGAAGGACGTCCCGTGTTGATAATTTGCTGCGCTGCTTTGCACTGGTCGTATGCGGTAAATGTGTGTGTATGTGTGTGTGTTGATCCATCGAGTGGATCGATCAAAATACATTACATTTTTTGGAGAACTTTAAAAAGATTATTACAATATGAATCAGGATCTTCAACTGCTAGTTCTCTCAACAATGTATTTGATGCTGCTAATATTTTTTTCTTTCAATCCATGGTAGCACCCATCACCGTCGACGTTTTCTTTACTTCTTTTTTGTCAACTCTTTGATTTTTTTTAGTGCTCTGGTGGCAAACGAGTAAGCAACACACCTGTTGTTAAGTGTTACTGCCGTCCATGGATCTTTACCACACTAGAGGTATAACTAGGCCGCTGCCTGCCAATAATCCCAAACCCACCCAGAAAGATGGGCTTCCGGCTCTCTAGCTCACGGAACGAAGCACAGCAGCATACTGCCACTGCTCAAGCGACGATTTTCTGCGAGAGTGTGGTAATACCCCGGATGAACCGGTCCACGGCTTTAGACATAAAACTGTCAACAGCGTGGTCCTACCACTAAAAAAAATATCAGTAAAAATTGATTAAATGATCATAAATTAAAGTAATTCTAAGATGCACGACTTCATTCGATGATATATTGAAAGAAATAAATAGTGAATGTTCATTTTTAAATCATTCCCTCTTAGCCGTGTGAACATAAAATGAAAGAAAAATGAACCATCACTCGAGTGAACAATCACTCGAGTGAACCGTCTGATATCAGCTTAAGTATTTCATGTAGATTTTTTTTATCTATAACTGCATATCTAAATAGTTTTTTTTTCATAATATATGATATATGGTAGCAGCTACGAATACTACAAATCCTAATTTTCTCGTGGATGTTAAAAAAGAAAACTAAAAGCTACATTTTTTTTTGCGCTGGACTATGGGTGCATCTCGCGCCGCCAAATCGGTTCGGGGTGACGGAAGAGACGGCGCGTGACACCATAGACCCACCATGCAAACTTCTCTCTTCGCCGTGCGAGCGCGCCACCGGTACCCGGTCTTTGTCTTCGGTGGCCAACTAAAAGCTTCATATAGACTTGTAATTAAATGGATATGAACATTCCCAAGGAGGATTAACGTCAGGCAGACAGCCTTAGGTCTTAAATCTATTGCCAATAACTTTTGCATTACGTTCGTTGAAGGAGTGTATATTGCACTGATCCCAAGAAATTTGGATAAAAGCAGAGGAATGATGATGATGATAGTATAATAATGATATACTAAATATAAAAGGATAAACAGGATTTTTAGGTTTTTCTCATAGAAATGTATATGACTAGTATTCGTGACAGCAACACATACATAACATAAAACCAGCATCTTTCAAATCATGATAACATTTTGTGCTTCATCTCGTACTCCCTTCATCATCATTAATCATCCTCCTACGTAATGGGAGGGAAATTAACCTACTATACCGCGCTGGTCAGACGTGTTGGTATAGGGTTTTGTTTCGAGTTTTCCTTCTCTCGCATAGATGTTATATGCGTTTTATGTCCCTAATCTTGTATAATCACCCACGGGTAAGATATGGGGTGGTGAATAGTATTCTTACTCCATTACCACACTGAAAGTGAATATACATACAAAACAGTAAATTTGTTTACTCCTATACCAGGCTCACCGCTCTTTCTAATCGCTACTGTAGTTCATACTAATCTTTATTAGGTCAGATAAACATCAATCTATACAATCATATTCGTAATGAACTCTCTAGTGGTAGGACTACGCTGTTGACAGTCTCTGTCTACAACCGCGGGCCAGTCTGTTTGGGGTAGTACCACACTCTCGCAGAAGATCGACGTCTGAGCAATGGCAATATGCTGTTGCGCTTCATTCATTAAGTGAGAGAGCTTGCATAGACGTTATATGCATTTTATATCTTCAATTGGTCTCTTACGATCACCCATGGGTAAGATAGGGGGTGGTGAATTGCATTCTTACTCCGTCACTACACGGATAATCATCATTAGTAATACGTGATAATATGTATTAATTTTCGGCTGTTGTATTTTTTATATACCTAATTAAAAAAAATAATCTCGGCTGTGATCTGGATCATTTGGCACGATCCCCCGAGGCGAATGAAGGGCAACGTCAGCTCCTGCCCGACCCATGAGCGGACTTACGGAACTGATTTCTTAAGTTTGGTGGCCCGTCTATCGGATTACCTATACGAACATCTTTACCAGAACGTCGCCCTCACACAGGTGTCAATGAACCTTAGATTATGTATTAAAATCATTTATTTTTATTTAAGGCATCTTTCGATTTGTTATTCATTACAACCAATTTTTTAACGGTACAACTGCTAATTCAACATAATTAATCTTATATATGATGTATCATATCAAATAACATATGTAAATTATGTACACACATAATTTAAAAAGAAATGAATTGCTTTTCTTTTTCTTTTTATTATGTACTAGCTTTTGCCCGCGACTTCGTCCACGCAGAAGTCTTCTTCGTCGAAAAGAAAAAGCAATGCAAGGTGTTGAAGGTTTGTCGCTAGGACGATAATCAACAGCGTCAGAAACTGGGATGCGGTCGCCGCCTTCTGCAAGTTAGTTGTCTAACAGAATTAGGCAATAGGGTGGGTCTGAGAGAAAATACTCTAAGTTGACACGCTCTACCGTCCGGCTTCGATTCGAGATGATACCCAGTTGCGGTGGCCCGCCCGCACAACCTAGATGTACGTGTACGGCGCGCGTATGTCTATATACCATAGCCGGTCACTAAAGAAAAAGGTGGTTCAAAGTTCTATTCATTCTACAAATTATATTGCCATTAATATACTATTTACGGTATGACCATGGGACCGGTCATGACTTCGCCAGACACTGACCGGGAGGCCGACGATGACAGTGTTTCGCCCATCACGGAAACCGAGATGGGGGTGGCGGTGGCGTGCATGCGCGGGAAATCCACCGCTCCCGGGCCCGACGGTATTCCCAACCGCCTGCTGGCCCTGGTCCTCGACCGCCTAGGTCCCCGCCTCAGTGGGCTGTTCGACGCGTGTTTAGCGTCCGGGGGGTTCCCTGGGTGCTGGAAGGAGGGGAGGCTGGTGCTCCTGCCGAAGCCGGGACGGTCTCCCGAGTCGACCTTGGCCTACAGGCCTATCGTGCTGCTCGACGATGTGGGCAAGCTATTGGAGAGGGTGCTGGCTGCCCGCATCGAGCGGCACCTCGTTGGAACGGGGCCCGATCTGTCGGACGCCCAGTTTGGGTTCAGGAGGGGTCGTTCGACGATCGCGGCTCTGCTGCGCCTGAGGGCCGTGGCGACTGAGGCCGTCGCCGGCGGAGGAGTGCTGTTGGTGGTGTCTCTGGACATCGCCAACGCATTCAATAGTCTGCCATTTAGCTGCATCAGGGAGGCGCTCCGATACCACGGAGTGCCAGTTTACCTGAGGCGGCTAGTGGCAGACTATCTGGAGGGGCGCAGTGTCCTCTACACCAACCGAGTAGGGGACGTGCGGTGTCCCACAGAGGTCGGTACTCGAAACCCACCTTGTGGAACATCGGCTATGACTGGGCGTCGAGAGGGAGCCTCCCACCCGGGCTGGGCGTAATCTGTTACGCCGACGACATGCTCGTCACTGCCCGCGGTGGGACGCTGAAGGAGGCGGCAAACCTGGCAACTCTCGGCACCGAAGAGATCGTCAGGCGGATCGAGGCGCTTGGGTTGAGGGTGGCCCTGGACAAGACGGAGGCCCTCTTGTTCCATGGGCCCCGCATGAGTCCTCCCATCGGCGTTTCGATCACCGTCAATTCGGTTGACATCAGCATCCGGGCCCATATGAGGTATTTGGGCCTGGTGCTCGACGGGTATTGGTGGTTTCGGTAGCATTTCCGCAGGCTGGCTCGGCGGTTCGTCAGCGCGGCGTCCGCCCTTTCGTGGCTTATGCCGAATGTGGGCGGACCGAGCGCTACGTGCCGAAAGCTATACTCGGGGGTCGTCCGGTCGATGGCTCTGTACGGCGCACCGGTGTGGGCGGGGTCCCTGACCGTCCGACTCAGGGCTCTTTTGTGGCGACCACAAAGGGCCAAGCGGTCAAGGCCGTACGCGGGTATCGCACGGTGGCGACGGAGGCAGCGTGCCTGTTGGCCGGGACTTTCCTGTGGGACCTGGAAGCGGAAATGCTCGCTGATTTGTATCGGCGGGTGTCGGGGGTGCGAGCGGAGGGCGGTGTGGTCTCACTGAGGGAGCTCACCGCCTGGCGTGTCGACGCCCGCCGAGACGTCATTGTTCGTTGGGCAGTCCGGCTGGAGAGATCTCGGTTCGGTGTGCGCACCGTGGAGGCCTTCCGGCCGGTGCTGATGCAGTGGTTGGAACGGCGGCACGGGGTGCTCTCCTTCCGACTGGTGTAGGTTTTGTCGGGGCATGGATGCTTCGCCACATACCTGTATACGGTCGTCAGGAGGGAGAGTACACCGTCCTGCCACCACTGCGATTGCGACGAGGATACGGCGCAGCATACGCTTGAGGCTTGTGCCGCTTGAGCAGAGCAGCGCTGTGAACTTGTCGCAATCATCGATGCCGACCTGACGCTGCCGACCATCGCCACGGCGATGCTCGACAGCGTGAGGAACTGGGATGCGGTCGCAGCCTTCTGCGAGGCAGTAGTCTCGCGGAAGGAGGCGGCGGAGCGCGTGCGCGAGGAGCGTCTCCTCGATGACGCGAACCGCCGCCGGCGACTGGGGCGGCGTAGGCACGATTACCTGCGCCTGATGCCGCCCTAGCCGAGGCCGCGGGTGACTGGTCCGGGGAATTCGTCCGTCACCCGCCGAGAGGCTGACCACACGAGGAGGGACCGACGTGCGCCCCGGGGGGAGGGGAACGTCACTCAAAGAGAGGGTACCCCTCAGGGGGTATTCCGTCGGGCCGGCCACTGACGACAAGTTCACGCTGCTCCAGTGGCCGGTCCAACGACGTAGGCGAGGTTCATGGGTGGGTTACGGGTATGCGTGCGTACGCCCCTCTGTCGTCCCGGACGGAGTGGTGCGAGAAGAGCGCCGACCATAATCCACTCCTTAAAAAAAAAAAAATTACCATGGGATAAAAATATAATTATCGCCACCCTTTATTTGACTGTTTTGTTTTACCAGCAGAGTTGCGACCTCGTTAGATATGATTTATTATTTGAGTTATAAAGTGAATATTTTTGAAGCTAAACTTAACCTGTATCTTAAACCATTAGGCAAGAACCTATTGCTGTTTACTATGTGTATCGTGTGAGCTCTCACGCCGGCACTGGTGCGGGGTTGATGGAGAGGGAGAGAGAAACATCTGTTTATTTATTTTTACCGAAGAATATTTGTACGTAATTTGAAAAGAATCGACAAAGAAATTTTCTCCCCATACACACTTTGCCGCTTTGTTACACCCCCTTAGGGGCGGAATTCATAAAATCCTTTCATATTGAATCTCTATGTCATAAATAGAAACGTGCTTCAAAATTTTATGTTTCTAGCTTTAATAGTTTCGGCTTGGCGGTAATGAGTCGTTCAACCCGCTTCACAGGCCTAATTTACACAACCAGAGGATGAAAATCAACAAATGCTGAAATATGTGTTTATTTATTTTTACTGAAGATAATTTGTACGTAATTTGAAAAGAATCGATAAAGATTTTTTTCGCCGAACATTTTTTAAATTGACATAACTCTTTTATTTATAAACAAATTGACATAAAATAAATGTAAAGTGAAGCCTAAATGTTAAGTGAAGCTTACCACAATATATTAGTGAAAACTGCGTCTAAATCGGATAAGCCGTTTCTGAGATTAGCGTGCACAAACGCACAGACAAACAGATAGACAAACAGATAAACAGACAAAAATTTTAAAAATCATTTATTTGGATTCTGTTTGTGTTGATAAAGGGCCCAGTAATATTTTTTCTCATATATCTTCCATGTACAGATAGCAATCCGTTACATTTTTATTACCTGTATAGCTTGGCAATTAGCTACTTATACGAGCCATTGGTGCCAGTGTCGAGTTATAATTATCTTCACGTTTTTAATTTGTTCAAGTTAGTAATTGTCTAAGTTAAGTAAGTTAACTAAGTTAGTAATTGTCTAAGTCAAATCGTCGCCATCAACAGCTCTATGGCCACACTGTAAATGGTATCTTGTGGGAATTTTGATGGCAAACGTAAACATTGTAAAGCACTTTTATATGATATTCACTACATCCCAGTAGTTCCGACGCATTACATTACACAAATAAAATTCCACCAAAATTATCTAATATGACACGTTAAAACACTAAGATATCGAATATAATACAAGAGCACCATATGAAGTTTTTAGATTGCCATCAAATTTAATAAGAAAATTGTTATTTGCATTTTGAATTTTTATTATATTTTTTTACAGGCGATAGGTAGGTATATGTCCCATTGCCAGCAATAAGCCTCCGTAATCATATTGAACTCCTTCACTTTCCCGTAATATTACAACACATACATACATACATATCATCATGCCATATCCCTTGCAGGGTAGGCAGAGAGAACAGAGTGCCAGAGAACTCTATCCTTGCATACTTCACTCGCTTCTTCAACATTCATAATTCTCTTCATACACGCTCGCCGGTTTCGGAGACTCTTGACTCCACCCTCTTTCAGCACGTGACCAATCTGGTCTAGGTAGGTGAGTCTCGGTCTCCCCCGGTACCTACATCCTTCCACTTTCGCATTGTATATCTTCATAACCAGACGTTCGTTCGGCATTCTTTCCACCTGTCCAAATCATCGGAGCATTCCCTGTCGCATCTTTACTTAGTTTGAGTTTGTACTTCAGCTATAATTATGTTATGTCACCCTTTGCTCGGGCCTCATCCATAATGAAATTGATCAACCACACCAACCATGGAAGATAAATTGTACAACCATACCACGGTGGCCAGATTGGTTGGTATAGGAATTTATTTTAAGTGTGCCTGCTCTTTCACAGATGTTATTTGCATATCATATCTCGATGTCGTGTCTTATGACATTTATGGGAAAGAAGTCATCATGAAAAAAATGGTAAATAAAATAACTGATATAGAAAATGGACTGCGCTGATGGCGAATTCGTCTGCACTAGGTGACAATAGTTAATATACCGGCATGCGTTTGCTTCCCACGCAAGGCAATACTTTGTGCGATTCACAAACTGTTGTTCCGAGTCTGCTTGTATTTGGTATGCGTTAATTACTTGTTTGTAAAGTGTTCGGTATTACAAAACTTAACCTTTAGGGTAAATTGTCTTAAAAAAGACGAGGTGGTACATATTAGTTAATTATTTATTAACTCACTAAATTTACTTATTCTTCTTCTTCTTCTTAATGAATGGCCTCTGTGAGTGATTTTTTTTTTTTTTTTTTTTTTTTTTAATGGCGTTTACAAGATTTCGCCAACAACTAGTTATAAATATCTTCAGTCTTTCAGGTTAGTCATAGTCTAAGTCAAATTGTCGCCATCAACAATGCTATGGCCACACTGTTGATGGTATTTTGTTGGAATTTTGATGGAAAATGAAAACGTTGTAAAACACTTTTATATGATATTCACGACATCCCAGTAGTTCCGCGCATCACATTACATAAAATGCCATCAAAATTATCTAATATAACACGTTAAAACACTAAAATATTGAATATAATACAAGAGCACCACATGACGTTTTCAAATTCCCGTCAAAAGTCCTGTGAGTGATTAACCACAACTTCGCCAATGTCAAATAAAATAAGTTTAAAAAATTATAATAGATTTATATTTTAGTCGTCAGTCACAGTCGGTTCATTGTCTAAGTCTTAAATTTAAATTTAAATTTACATAAAAATTGATTACATACAATATTATATAATAATCTGTATAAATAAACCACAGAGTAAGAAAAACAGTTCAAAAGTGTCACTACTCTACTACTTTATCTTTCTATTCGTAAATTAGGTGACTGGTTATTATCATATTGTATAACGCTATCGATGATCCAAATTTACATTTCAGCAGTATAAAAAAAACATATTACTGTGATTATTCAGTAATTACTTTTACATAATCACAATGAACGGACATTTGAGTATTCATATAATTCATACACAGATAAAATGAATATTTGAGATCGAATTACATAATTTCATGACTATTTATATAAGAAATTAGCTGACTCAATAGACGCTGTTCTGTCCTAATCTCAAAAAAAATATTTAAAATAGAAATGTTGAATTTTGGTGGAAAGGCAAAATCGGATAATGCTATAATCGCCAGACTTGGCAAAGTCACCGAAGACAAAGATCGGGTACCGGTGGCCCGCTCGCACGGCGAAGAGAGGAGTTTTGCATGGTGGGTCTATGGAGTCACGCGCCGTCTCCCGTCACCCCGGACCGATTTGGCGGGGCGAGACCACATCCATAGTCCACCGCAAAAAAAAGAACTTGCAAAGCAGGTTGACGATGGCAATCATTGTTTTGAGTTGCCCAAGAGAGTACTTGACATTCTTCTGGTAATCTCTGTTGCAGTTTTTATAACTCCAACAGGTAAACAAGGGTCACCATATTAATAGTCTCACATGTCTTTAGTATTTATTGCATTTGTAGTTATCAAAGACAACAACTCGGAGGCTTTAATGACGGTCAGAATCTAACGACGTAGTTATGAAGTCCGGCGGTTGATATAATCGATAGGTATCTTAAAACGAAGGAAAGGAAGGAAGACCTACCACTTTGCCACGGTTAATCAATATACCGTATACCTCAAGAAAGGAAGGAATACGGGATGGGATCAAGGTGGAATAGGAGACGACCTCAAGACCTTATAGGTCTTCAGGTGTACGGTATATTGATTAACCGTGGGAAAGTGGTGGGTCTTCCCTTATTTCCTCCATTTTAAGATAACAATGGATTTCCGCGATGTATCGCCTAATGCAATCAATTATTATCGATACGATTTACAGATTTAGCCGTTCATGTTTACTAGTCTTCGAAATCGATCACGTAGAATGTAGAGCTGTATTTCTATTTCTTCTCCATCTATTGGGATATCAAATCTTGTGTATTGATAATGTATCTGCTTGTTTTTCATATTGCAGAGATCTTATACAACATTTACGAGAAAAGAATACGTGGTGACAAATTGTATTCTGCCTCCATCAACACACGGAATGTAACATATCATCATCATCATCATCATCATCACCATGCAATATGTACTCTCCTTTACTCATACATATTGTAAAGTTAACAATAGTTTTATGACCAACCACCTGCCTGACGTCAATCGTCCTTAGGAATGTAATTGTTGACCAGACGGCACCAAATAGAATTGGCCCATCTTATTCGTCTTGTAAAACACCCACGAATAATATACGTTAGTAATATTCTTAGTCGCCAAGAAATAGCAAACATAAATATAACAATAATATAAATATTAGTCCATCTACCAGTCATCTATCTAATCCCATCGATGGCCACTGTTAGACATAGGCCTCTCCACGAATATGGGATAATGTCATAATTACTACATCGATCGTTAACCCGTCTGCCAAGTGTGTTGATTAGTTCATTATTCTACATACATACATACATATCATCACGCCATATCCCTTGCAGGGTAGGCAGAGAGAACAGAGTGCCAGAGAACTCTATCTCTGCATACTTCACTCGCTTCCTCGACATTCATAATTCTCTTCATACACGCTCGCCGGTTTCGGAGACTTTTGATTCCACCTTCCTTCAGTACATGACCAATCTGGTCTAGGTAGGTTAGTCTCGGTCTCCCACGGTACCTACATCCTTCCACTTTCGCATTGTATATCTTCTTAACCAGACGTTCGTTCGGCATTCTTTCCACATGTCCGAACCATCGCAGCATTCCCTTTCGTATCTTTACACCAATACTCTCTTTCATACCTACTCGCTCTCTTACGTCGTCGTTACGAATGCGGTCGGTCAGCCTAACTCCACAGATTTAATTATGGGATGGAATTTATTTTTATTTTTTTTTTATTTTTTTTTTCGATTTTTTTATGGTTCATTATTCTGATTCTTTTTATTGCTTATGGTGGCAAACGAGCAAGCAGCACACTTGATGGTAAGAGTCACTGCCGCCGGTGGACCTTTGCTATAATCAAGGCTATAGCTAGGCCGCTGCCTACCATTACAATCCCCAAACCCACCCAGTTGGGCTATATGTCGGAGAGATCTAGTAGATACTAGGGTAATTATTATAATTAGATTTAAGCTGTTAATAACAAGTTTTTTTTAAATCACAGAATCATTTTAATATGTTAATTTCATTATTATCATCTTAGCTCATAGGTACATGTCGCACTGCTCGGCTCGAGTCTCCTCCACACTAGGAGGGATAATGACCTACTACACCACGCTGGTCAAACGTGTTGGTATAGGGATTTATTTTGAGTTGTCCTCCTCTTGCATAGCTGTAATATGCATATTTTATCCCTTAGCCGTCTCTTACGATCACCTACGCGTAAGATAGGGGGTGGTGAATTGTATTCTTACTCCGTCACCACACGGAAAAAATATGTTAATTTAGTTAAGGCGTGATGTCTTGAATTAAATACATATTTGAAAACTAATATAACTCTATTAAGGAAGGTGGAGTCAAGAGTCTCCGAAACCGGCGAGAGAATGTATGAAGAGAATTATAAATGTTGAGGAAACGAGTGAAGTATGCAAGAATAGAGTTCTATGGCACTCTGTTCTCTCTGCTTAACCTGCAAGAGATATGGTGTGATGATATGTATGTAATACAACTCTCCTTACCCAAATTAAAGTGTAAGAGCCTCAGGCTATGGAAAAGTTCAATAGCACAGCTAAAACGCCGCAGGGGTAATGCCAAATTGCATGAAATGTAAATAATGTCGATGACCCAGTATGCTCGCAAAGTGATTACAGAAACTTGTTTTGGAAATAAACAGCGACCATCAAGTGCAGGTAATTATTACTTGCCACCGAAGACAAACATCGGGTACCAGTGGCCTGCTCACACGGCAAAGAGAGGTGTTTGCAGGGTGGGTCTATGGGATTGCGCGCCGCCTCTTCCATCGCCCCGGACCGATTTGGCAGGGCGCGACCACGTCCATAGTCTACCACAATAAAAAAAGGTAATTATTACTTGATTGAATTTTCAAAACAGTCAGTTTTAGTATCGATTAAGTATGTTTTCTTTTAAAAACAGGGATAGTTCGTCTTCTCAGTATGTTATCTTTATTTTTCTAGTCTTTATAATTCCTATATTGAAATCCTATTGTATGTCATATCTGCCACCAAAGACAAAGATCGGGTACCGGTGGCCCGCTCACATGGCGAAGAGAGGAGCTTGCACAGACCCACTGTGGAGTTGCGCGCCGCCGCTTCCATCGCCCCGGACCGATTTGGCAGCGCGCGACCACATCCATAGTCCATCGCAAGGGGAAAAAAAGTGTATATCATATCTCCATGAAAGTTCACGTTTATAGTTGATAGGAATTATGATATTCTGGCATTAAACCAGATGTCATTATATTTAAAGTTATTGACTCCTCATAGTAATTATCCAATCCTTTTTTGATAGCCAACACCGTCACTTTAACATGCTCTCCTATATATGGAATTCATAAATCGTAGTATATTATTAAAAAATCTCTATCATATTCAAGTTTTATTTTGCCATTAATGCATTAGATTTTTTTTATTGCTAGTGGTGGCAAACGAGCAAGCAGCACACCTGATGGTATCACTGCCGCTCATGGACCTTTGCAATATCAAGGGTATAACTAGGCCGCTGCCTACCATAATAAACCCCAAACGGGCTTCCGGCTCTCTCGCTCACCGAACGAAACGCAATAGCACATTGCCATTACTCATACATCGATCTTCTGCGAGAGTGTGGTACTACAGACAGAGAACTGTCAACAGCGTGGTCCTACCACTTTCAGATGGAACTTTTATTTTTAAATGTTTATAAGTAGGAAGTTTCATATCAAAGTTTATCTAGAACGTAAAGTAGACTAACGTAAACAAACAATCAGAATAAATCGTTTAAAAAGAATCTATAAGTCACCAGCAATTTTCCTTATTACATTATCTCGACTTCGTAGAGCATGAGTCATTATTGAATTCTTAGTAAATCGAACACACAAAAAATTATACTATTGCAGACGTAAAATTGATTTGAACATGTTAATTACACAGACATTATTTGTACTTTAAAGATTTTAAAAACACGATCTTAATTCAATTTAGTAAAAAATAATTTATGTGGATGTGTAATAATGTTGCATAGCATTGTGTTAATTTTTGATTCAAGTTAATAAAGCACAAGCTTATTAACTTCTTCGGCCGAACTTTATTCCAAGGCTTGTAAAAGGCTGAACTTTCTGTACGCAACACCCCATAACACATTCTTTGTCGTCAAGTACGAGACCTTCGATTAGGATACTCGAAACGTTATGGAATAATAATAAACACATATTTCAAAACTTTAAACGAAAGTTGTAATACTTTAGTAATATATCATACAAACACTCTAGTGGGTCCTGTAGAGAACAGGTTACACAACTTAGGTTGCAACCTGTGCTAAAGACAAAGATGGCATTCCACTAATTGAGTATAAATCCTTTATAAAACCGATTAAAATATATGAAATACTAGGTACTTATAGTTGCTGCAAATGTGTACGCATGCACACACACAGACACATACGCGCACGCACGCACGCACACACACACGCAAGCACACACCCACACGCAAGCACACACCCACACGCACACCCATGTACCCACACGCACACCCATGCACACGCATGCACACTCATGCACACGCACGCACCCCCGGCACGCTCGCATACTCGGCACGCGCGCGCACACACGCACGTACGCACCCACGCACGCACGCAAACACGTACACACACACACACCCTCATACTCATAGGTACATATGAAAATGTGGCAACATGCACATGATTACTCACACATATGCGCATACATGCACAGATATATTCAAGAACGCATGCATATATTTAAATAGTCTATATATTTATTTGGGAATGGACTGGCCTCCACGACACAGGGTTTCCTAGTGCGGAGCCAGAGCTAAACCTAATGTAGCAAATAGATATGTATGCCGAAATTGTATTTTAATTTAATGAATTTGATGTTCCTATTTAAAATAAATAAATAAATATACCTAAGGGTTAATTATTTATTAATTTAAAAATTTTAAAATTATGTTATATATAGAGGTTTAATATTTTAGGTACATTGTTTATTATTTTAAAATGAAAGAAAGCCAGGGGATCGCTACTTTAACTATTGTTAAAAGCGATTCCCTGGCTAGGAAAATCTGTTGATTTTCGGTATGTATGACCTAATTCAATTACCTATAAGAGGTTTTTGAAAATAAGGTTCTAACCTCCTTTGATACTTTTAAATTAAAGAATTCTAAGCCAACTTGTTGTTAAATAAAAGTAAAGTCATGAACTTTGAAAAAAAACATAATGTCACTAATGGGACATTTAGTTATTTAATTATTACCAGCTCAGAGCAATCAACGTAAACTTTCCGCCACAAATTATTTAGTAAAATCCGTCTTAAAATGTCTAGAACTCTAAGAATAGTTCTTGATTTTGCCCTAGGTAAGTTATAATATATTTTCTATCTTGCGGGAACTGATGCAAAACAAAAGTGGATGATTTCATATACCTAGTTATAATATCGCAGAATTGGTAAAGTAAATATATCATATAATTTTTTATGGTATTTGAATATGTACCAAATAATATCGCCTTTGTTTTGTCAACAGGTTCTGTGAACAAGGTTCGTCCTGTTATTTCACAAGCTTGGGATAGTACCAAAGTTTACGTTGAGAACACACGCGCAAAGCCTATTGTGTGTAATTCCATTGTCTATAAGCTAGAAGAGAAGGCAAATGAATTGACTGAATTTATGTTAATGAAAATGACCACACTTCGTAATAATCAACTGCCAAAGGAAGCTGAATATCTGCAAAAGGAACTAGATAGTGTTAAAGAACAAATAGAAAAAGCTGCTTTGCATAACGACCATAGTCATAAAAAACATTTATCTACAAAAGGAAATAGCAAGTGTAAATAAAAAGATCAAGAGTTACAATCACGATGTTTATTTAAAAATAATTTGAGCAGATTTAAGTATAAAGTTCTATTTACGTTATTTAAGTTAGTTACGTTAATACTTCTGACATGATGGGTGTAAATTTAATAGTTTGTTTACCTAATTACAATGCTTCAGAAAACAAAATATTTTCAGGTGCTTCCAAAAGCCTTAAAAAGGTAACTTCTATATCATGGCGATATTTAAAAGTAGAGGCTGTACCACCACTAACTATAAGTTTCTTTAATGGACCATTTGGCAACAAATTAGAGGCTACATCCGAGAAGATAGCGGACAGTATTATAAATTCAATAGCGGGGCAAATAAAAGCAATGGATGAGGAAGTAATACAAGAGAAAAGAGCGAAAGAAGCTGCAGTAAAGGCTCAAATAGAAAAACTGAAAGCCGAGGAGAAAAGAAAAGCAGATGAAAAGAAGGCGGCAGAAGCACTTGCAGCGAAAAAAGCTGCGGAAGCAGCTAAA
The DNA here is from genome assembly GCA_905163515.2 of Lymantria monacha. Classification (NCBI taxonomy): domain Eukaryota; kingdom Metazoa; phylum Arthropoda; class Insecta; order Lepidoptera; family Erebidae; genus Lymantria; species Lymantria monacha. Next base: position 26,744,654 of record LR991082.1, read on the forward strand.
CAAGCTGCTGCTGAAGAAGCCCGTAAACGCCAGGTGACTGAAAAGAAAGTTGCAAAGAAGCCAAAAATAAAGAAAACTAAAACACCTCCAGAATCAAAACCTAAAACTAAACCACATTAACATGATAGATCCATTACTAAATTAATAGTAAAATAACATTAAAAAGTCAGATATATTTTCTAACGATATTTACATGTATACGTGATTGTAATTTTTGATTCGACTTTATGTTTATGTATAATTGTTATAGTGACGTAATTATTTTGAAGAATAAAATATATGAATAGCTCAAACTTTTATTTATCATATTAGGTGTTGTTGCAGAACTAAACATTCATAATTTCAGCCTAAATATTACCGAGTCTTAATTTAAAAATATATTCTGCATAATCTGGCAATCAAAACTAAAACCATAGCTTTCTTTTTATTACATTTAGTGGTAGACAGCTCTTCTGCTGGTAAGTGATAATTGCAGGTCAAGGAATTAGTAGTACCTACCAGTGCATAGCCAGATCGTTGCTTACCGTAAACCTCAAGCTCGGCATGAAAAATAACATCCTTCTTTATGACCTATATGATCTATGACCCTCCTCTTCTATCTCTTCATTGTATATGACGTCAGCATAGCAAGTCTTTCTTCTAATTTCAATCTTCTTTCTCTCTTTTTTTTCCAAATTATCAGCTATTCTACCATATATGGAAGTTGCTTACGATTTTGACAAAGACAAGATCAATCGACTGCCTGATAATACCTTTCCATAGGAATGCAATCGTTGTATACAATAACACGTGAGATTGGTTTAGCTCACCTAAACCAATCTCTTTCAATCAATCTTTTACATCCTCGATTAACATTAGGGAACACGCCCATACTACGTGATCCATTTTTTACATTTTTCTAAACATACACCCAGAGGCTACCTGTAGTGGTCGTAGTATATAGTTCATACCCAGTTTTGTTCGAGTGTAGGTATTTTGAAAGAGTATAAGACATGCACTAGAAAAACAATAACATTGCCAGGGATATCTTTTAAAACTAAATAATTTACAAGCATACCCATCAAAGTTAAATGGCCAGTAAAGAATTTTTAAGAACTCTTTAACACTAAGTGATACCTTGCTTATCAAAACAGATAATACTTTATAAGAGGGAAGAGACAATACCAAAGACAATACAAAAGATATTACTATAGTCTTCTTCTTCTTCTTCTTCTTAATGAATGGCCTCTGTGAGTGATTAACCACAACTTCGCCAATGTCAAGTAAAATAAGTTTAAAAAATTATAATAGATTTATATTTTAGTCGTCAGTCATGTCGGTTCACTGTCTAAGTCTATTTACAGGTCATTCTTCAAATCTGATCTGACAATAAATTCTACTATAGTCTATCTAATTTATGAAGTGCACTTTGACAGCTGTCCGAGTAAGTTGTCTAGGTATGTGAACCAAATAATCGCTATCGAAAATATCCGATTTTAGGGAGAAATCGATATTGATTCTTTGTAATTAATAATCGGTATATACATTTTTTTTAACAAAGTAGATGAATAATTTAATTGCTAAATTAATACTAAACAAATTTAATTATTGCAGCATAAAATCTATTCATCATATTTAGTAGGATTAGGTTAAGTAAAAACAAAAACTGGATTTGAAAATAGTTATTTATTCAGAATCACTACTATTACTTGAATTATCATCGTCGCGAACATTAATAATTATTTCCTTATCAATAAAATTGTCGAAATGTACATTTCTGTCAAAATCTCTATTCGATTAATTATATTATTCTAATATTTTTACCGATTATTTGGATATTCGTGAATTGGATGTTGTCAAGCACTACTGTATAGAACATGATGACGTGACATTGTACGATCGTCAATAATAATTACTATTTAGCATGTTATTTTTATTTTAAACTAGTTTTACGAGTTTCAACATTAGATTATTGTACAAGAAAGTTATAAACGTTGCGGGTGGCAACGTTAATTATGTAAAAAATTAAATAGTTCTGTAAAATTTCAGATTTATTGTTTGCAACCATGTGTATACGTTTGACCAAGGTTATTGTGTATTAAAAAAATCGAAACGTCAAAATGCACTTCTTAGATTAGATGAACTATAATAGGCACTAATACAAAGCACACACCTAAATATAGATATTATTTATGGAGGTCCGTAGCCATAAGCAAAACTATCCAACCAGGCTATCCAAAATGAAAATATATCCAAAACTATAACCGAAACCGATACAAAAATTTCGAAAAATTTCGGTTACCTAGTTTCGGTGTCTGTATGAGACATGATACGATTTCTTTTATCCAGCCGAAGTGACAGGGCAAACGTAAGCTTCTTGAAAGAGGGAAAATACGATAATGATCACTTAGCATTTTCCTTTTACAATTCTCTAAAAATCCAATACTTATACTATCCGAAAGTTTCGGAAAATCCAGCAGAATTTTATATCCGTAATCGTATTCGGAACCGGTATAATGTTATTCTAATATTCGTCGTAAATATCCAGATCCGAAACTTCATTTTCGCAAAATACTAATCGACTTTGGAACTGGCTCTGGAAACATCAACCATAACCGTCCGTTCCATCCGGGGCGACGGAGTGACAGCGCGTGGCCCCAAAACTCACCGTATTCCCTACCTATCGCCATTAAGCCGGCCACTGATACCGCTTCCTTGACATCCGTGGCCAGCCCGGCGAGAGATAATACCCAAAATGAGAGATAATACGAGAGATAATACCCAAAATGGTAACCACCATTTTGGGTATTATCTCTCGTCGATGCCCCATATAATTATATTATGAATTCTTTTTTGTTTAGCAAAGTTTCGAATAATACAGGAAATGCCTATACTCACAGTTTGGTGATTTGAATGAATGCACACGCAACTAGTATAGAACTAAGAAGAAAAAGAATTTATTTTACTCTATGGTCAATACAATATGGCGTGACCCATACAAAATTTTTCAGATTTGTAAAATTTTTAATAAAAATAATAATGGCTTCAGGTATATCTAAATTCTCAAACAGTATAATCCGTAAGTTGTTTTTGACTTTTCTAATTCTTAGAAAATAAATAGGTAGGTAATCAACTCACTTTTCTGCTGTTACTATACAATATCATATAAGCTAAGACTGCTGCTGCGAACTTCTCTCATGCTCCCTTATTTTTAAGATCCTTCCCACGGAAAAATAAATGGTGCCAGTGCATTATTCTTAAATCATATCACATGGATAAATCTACATGCTTTTTTGAAATTAACGTATTTTCTTCGGCTGTTTTTATTGTGCTAAGTAACTATCAAAACATTAATGTGAAAAAAGGAGCCAAGTTCAATGTTAAAATAATTATTAGGTGCTTGTCGACTTCACGGGCAAAAGATTTGAGATCTAAATAGGTACAAAGTTCTATAGACAATTCTAAAATTTATTTATTAGAAGATATTATAACATTAAGTAATTTTAAAACACAATTTCATATTTATCTTACAAAATCTCCTACAAAAATGTTTTGTTAATTGTGATGATTTAAATTCTTACTAGTCGAATTATTTACATAAACTTAATAGCTGGTGATATATTGAACCTCAATATTGGATTTGAGTTTTCCACATATGTCTATTTACTATTTTATCGTCTTTGTTATATGCAAGTTATAGTTATTATATTTTAAGATTCTATTTTCTAAATATTTGATTTACTAGTAAAAACTTCCAGGTTGTGTTAAGCTTTTAGTCGTTTTTTATGACATCGACAAGCAATGTAAACGACGCGCGTCGGCAGTATTAGTAGCTACTACCATACAGGATCGTTTATTATTTATAATGAGTACATACATACATACATATTATCATGCCATATCTCTTGCAGGGTAGGCAGAGAGAACAGAGTGCCAGAGAACTCTATCCTTGCTTACTTCACTCGCTTCCTCAACATTAATAATTCTCTTCATACACGCTCGCCGGTTTCGGAGTTTTGACTCCACCTTCCTTTAGTACGTTACCAATCTGATCTAGGTAGGTTAGTCTCGGTCTCCCCCGGTACCTAAATCCTTTCACTTTTGCATTATATATCTTCTTAATCAGACGTTCGTTCGGCATTCTTTCCACATGTCCGAACCATCGGAGCATTCCCTTTCGCATCTTTACACCAATACTCTCTTTCATACCTACTCGCTCTCTTACGTAATATTATGTATGTATTATAATGAGTAAGATGTGCTAAATCATTTTAATCAGATGAATTAGCATAGGGTTGGGAGTTGGCCGCCTTTTGCATATGTGGTCTCCTTTAATTGTCGTTTCCAAAACATTTTAAACACCAAATGAGTGTCTGATAGATTATATTTATACTCCATCACCATTTGGAATCATTTCTGCTATGAGTTACATAATATACATTTATTTTTTCAGGCAATAAGCTGACATTAATGTATAAATTATGCAAAAGAAAAGGAATCCTAGATATCATAAAAAGGAACCAAATTATAAAAAAACTAGGTACGATTATTTATACAAACTTTTGTTGTAATGAATACAAAAATGTAATGTAATGATTGCTGATGTTTACGTACTCTCGATTCGTAATACTCGATTACACATTTGAAATAAAACTATTTTTTTTGTATTTGATTTTTAATTTTCCGACGTTTTGAACACTCATGGTCCTCCCGTGATCACTAACGGTATAAAGTGGTCAAAACGTCGGGAAAATAAAGATCAAATACAAATGGGATACAAAGAGTAAAAATAGTTTCATTTCAAAAATTTGATGGGCGAAAATAAATGAAAAATGTAACCTATGTATTGAAACTAAAAACATTTGTTTTGTTTTACAGGACAGTATTCTACGGTTACACAGAAAGTGGAACCCGTGGAAATATCCGAACATCAAGGGTGTTACAAGTCAGAAGCTGCTTCTCCTTTGACGGTAGATATATCAAATAAAATACTAGAAGAAAAATTGAAAAATGGTATTGCTAATGTGAATGGTAACATTTTAAAGAATTCATTAACGCTTATTCCTAGAATCCAAATCAAAATAAGAGCAATAAATACTCAAACTGAAATGGTGATATCAAACTATAATAGGGTCAAACCGATATGTCCTTCACAGTCCCCCTCTACGAATGCACCCTATCCCTGCCCTCCGTGTCGAATAAAATGTCCACCATACCCACAAATTTCAAAGCAAGATCCGTGCAAAACTAAAAACGATCCATGTCAGCCAAGGAAGGATCCATGTCAGCCAAGGAAGGATCCATGCCAGCCAAGGAAGGATCCATGTCAGCCAAGAAAGGATCCGTGTCAGCCAAGGAAGGATCCCTGTCAGCCAAGGAAGGATCCATGTCAGCCAAGGAAGGATCCATGTCAGCCAAGAAAGGATCCATGTCAGCCAAGAAAGGATCCATGTCAGCCAAGGAAGGATCCATGTCAACCCAGGAAGAATCCATGTCAACCAAAAAAGGATCCGTGCCAACCAAAGTCAGATCCATGTAAACCCAGGAAAAGTACATGCTCAATAAGCACGTCATTAAATGCGCCTTATTTTACAAAATGTGAAACTATGCCTCTAAAGATATTGTTGTCACGACGCTCATATAACAAGGCACTCAACGCCAAAAAGAGATTATTAAGAAGACGAACAAGAAACTAATATTACAAGAATGAAATTAATTTTAGAATCGCGATAAAATGTTTAATACAACCAGAAGAATTTAATGACCATGAACTCAATATGCTTGCAAATTTGAGTACATTAATAATATAAAGTTAATAATTGTACATAATTCTCGTTTGAAGAATATTCGGTATCTCAAATATTTCTTGATTGCTTGATAACTAATACCACTTTTAACATTGTAACCCAGTATAAATCGATTTCCTTTAAAGAAAGAACTACTTCAGGTTAATATATCACCTAAAATAGCAAAGATATATAACAAATATATACCAAGCAGCAAACCTAATATTAAATACGAAACTAAAATAACTTTTTGATGAAAATGATTATATGTTACTAATATATGCGTATGTATAAACGTATTATTTCATCAATAATTTAGTAAACTTCATATCCAGAAATAATGCTATTTGTTCCGAATTCATGTATTATCTCATACATATTCTTCAAACTTCAGACAGGAATGTTAATAAGTATTCGAATCCCTCAATTCAAATAACTCCAATGTAAATTATCTTCACAAATATGTGATATTATTGTTTGATGTTTAGTCTGAATTATAAATAGACTAAACTAAGATAAAACATAAAATACTTTAACAACTATTTTGATGAAGATGATTCGATTTGAGAGATGTTCGATACTTATTAAATAAACTAGCAATCTTCTTGATTAAAAATGGTAGACTCTTTACAATCTATGGTTTAAAAGGTGATTCAAAAATGTAGCCAAGTCCGGTTAAATTTTTATATTTTCAGTGTTATGATTTATGGGTTTTAAATCAAGAACTAGTTATTATTGAAACAGCAACAATATTTCTATATTTTCATCATATTTTTTTAATTAAATAATAAACACATTATGTATATACGTGGTTATGAAGTCCATAATTTAAAATAAACGTATAAATTTAATTCAAGTTACAAAGATAACTCTTTAAACAATACTTTGAATATGTAATTAAATTATATTGTATATGTAATTTTTATTTTACAAAAATTGTTACTATTTTTAATAGGTCAAAAAGACCATTACTATTTTAGATAATAATTTTTGTATAGGTGCATGCAATGTAAGCAATTTCATAATAGAGGATTAATAAATTTTGGATACGACTTAGTATTTTTATATTAAACATTATTGGTGCTTATCAAATACTGTAGCAGGGTTTATCCATTTCACCTGGAAACGATAAGAAAAAAAACGGTAAACGATACGGTCCTCGGCTGTATGTTTACAGCGATTATTTCTCCCAAGAACATGAAAGATCTGGAATGAACTACCTGATGTTGTTTCCCGAGTGCTATGACATGTACTTCTTCAAACGAGGTTTAACAAGAGCACTTCAAGGCAAGTAACGGCCTGGTTGTGCCCCTGATGTTGCTTGTCCTTGTGCAACAGTATCACTTAACAATAAGGTGTGCTGGCTGCACGTTTGCCGCCAAAAGCAATACACCACTCTCAATATTTAAACTTTTTTTTTGTGGTGGGCTACGGTCGGCGCACTCCTCGCACCACTCCGTCCGGGGTGACAGAGGGGCGTAAGCACGCACACCCGTAGCCCACCCGTGACGTCGCCTGCGTCGTTGGGCCGACCACCGGAGCAGAGTGACTTGACGTCAGTGGTCGGCCCGACGAAATACCCCTGAGGAATACCCTCTCCAATATTTAAACTTTAAAATATATAGATATTTGGGTGACGAAATAGAATTAGGCAATAACCATTGTTGGTTTATGACAATGCACCATAAAACAGAATATGGCAGAGGTAATTTTTAACAAAATTGTTTTATTAACTTTATTACGTGTCTGTATGAGGTACCTGTTTATATTTAGTACTTTCTAGTATCCAGTATTCTTCCCTATAACTTTATAATAGTTGTTTTATGCTTTTACGTGAAACGTTTTCCTTTACCCAGATTTCTATTCATCTCACCTACAGTTTATTTATCTTCTATATATCTTGCCTTTGTGGTAGCAGCTACGAATACTACCAACCCTTACTTTGCTCGTGGATGTCGTAAAAGGCGACTAAGAGCCTTATAATGACCTGGGCTATATCCATAAGATGCCGTTTGGTCAACAATTACATTCCAAAGGAGGGTTAACCTCTGGCAGGCGGCCGGTCAAAACTATTACCAATAACTTTTACAATATGTACTATGAAAGAAGAGTACATATTGTATCAACCGCAAGTAATTGGAATAAGAGTAGGAGAATGATGATATTATCTTACCTTGTGATCATCCCTATAAATAAGGTCCATAAAACTATTAATATGCAATTTAAATAAAGCCATCAGTTTTGATAGAGTGAATAAGAGAGTAAATAATATTATATTCACGTAGCGATAGCTAGTAATAGTATATGGGCTTAGAAGTATACAATCGTATAAATTGTATAATTATTGTACCAATAAATATTCTACATAGAGCAAGAAAGAATTTCATGATATAGAAGAAAGAGGAGTAAGCAATAAATAATAACAAAACGTATACAGAAAGTCTATGTAATACAAAACGTTCGTGCTTAGTGATAATATAAACTCATTTGCAAAAAAAACGGGCGGTTTTGATTTTCATTCATATTTAAAAAGATACAATACCAAAAAGGTTTCAATCGTTTGTACACGTTACTGGCCGGTTTTAAAAATGCTGTGGTATTTAAAAAAGTACGTTCTAAATTCAATTTTTCATTTGATGTTCATTTTTACAGAAAACCCCTTTTTATCCTACATTTTTGGCGCGAAGTTCCAGAAGTTAACATCGACTTTCATAACTTTTATTCAATTTTTATCGATTAATTTCATATCCATGACTGTCAAAGCTTTATTTAATGCTGTTTGGCTGTATCAAAAATGGTAGATAAAGTGGTAAAAGCTACCAAAATTATCGCGCTGCTTGAAGAGGGTTGCAGCCAATGTTTCGTGGCTAGGAGGCTAAATGTTAGTCGCTCGACAGTCCAAAGGACCTGGCAGCGATATCAGGAGACTGGTTCCGTCGAGAGAAGGCCTGGTTCTGGAAGAAAACCATGTACCCAACCACGGGATGATCGTTTTCTTGTGAGTCGCGCATTGAGAAATCGCAAATCTTCGTATGTGGATCTTAAGAACAACCTCAAAGAAGTAAGAAATGTGCATATTAGTCTATGGACGGTCAGGAGGAGGCTTCTCGCTGCCAATATACGCAGTCACCGCCCGGCCCGCGGCCCCAAATTACTCCGTGAGCACAGAGTTCACAGGCTTAGGTTCGCTAGAAATTGTGAATCATGGACTCAAGACGATTGGAATAGGGTTTTGTTCTCTGATGAAGCCAGGATATCTCTGTTCGGTGAAGATCGACGTCGGCGAGTGCTAAGAAGACAAGGAGAACGCTTTGCAGAGGCATGTTTCGAAGAAATCACACCTTATGGTGGGGGCTCTGTTATGTTTTGGGCAGGAATAAATTCAATGGATCGTACAGAGTTAGTCTTCATTGAAAACGGCTCACTGACTGGGCATCGATACATAACGGAAGTTCTAATTTCTCATGCACAACCCGCATTGGCCGCTCTAGGTGAAAACTCGATTTTTATGGACGACAATGCTCGCGCCCACCGATCCCGCGATGTTAATGCGTATGTGCAAGAGGTCGGCATTCGTCGTTTGGATTGGCCAGCTCGAAGTCCCGACCTCAATCCCATAGAGCATGTCTGGGACGTTCTGAAACGGCGTGTGAGATCAGTACACCCGGCTCCGCAGACCATCAGAGAGCTGAAGAATGTGATTACTGCGGAGTGGGAACGTATTCCGCAAGCAAGTATCCGGGATATACTCGCTAGCATGCCCAGACGAATTCAAGCTGTGATTTTAGCTAGAGGGGGTCACACTCGATACTAAACATTTATCTGCTTTTACTTTATTAAAGAAAAACAAACAAAAAAACTTTTTTATTTTTACTTCATGAGCATATGCACTACTAGCGAATATACACTACTAGCGAGGTTTAGCATTATTTCCGATAAATTGTATCTAAATTTTATGAAATACTGATGAAAACGATTATTTTCTTATTAATTTACCAAATTGTGTGGATAAAACTACCTATAATTATCAAACAAAGAAATATTAACATTTGAAATGGTTCATTGCTTAGGTGCCCGTTTTTTTTGCAAATGAGTGTATATATAATTATATATATATATAATTATATATATATATATTTATATATATATATTTATATATATATATATTTATATATATATATATATATATATATATATATATATATATATATATATATATATATATATATATATATATATATATAATTTTATATATACGAGGCGAACGATTGTAATCTCATAAAGAATAATAATCAAAACCTCTTTGCTAGAAATCATCACAGAGTAAGTACAAAATACTGTTTAAAGTGCAGATCATAGAGAATGCACTATAAAATGAAATCCATAGAGTAAATCGGGTATCATAACACAAAAATGTGACTAAATTTTTTTATATCATATACAAACTAAGCCAAATGTGGCCTGTTTAAAATAATAATTGCTTTAATCATTGTTTTAAACATTTTACAAACTTAAAGAAATCTTAATGGCGAATAACAGTTTCAACTTATTTAAAATCGCAAATAGTGTAATCTTCGTTCGTAAGTTCTTATATATTGATACCATTAAACCTTTTATAGAAATTTTATAGTTAATAGATTCTATGTTCTGTAATTTAATGAAGATCACGGAGGCAGAGGTTTTTGCGGTAGAAAGATGTTGATTCCTTCGTGGTGGAATACCCCGAGGGCTCAGTTAATGCAATGACATCAAACGCAACTCTGTGGGATTAAGGTCGCAACACAAAGCACACCAATGGCATTGGTGCCGCCGGGCAGTTTTGAGCTTACCATAGCAATGAGCGTATTGTACTACCGATTAGAAGCCGTAGTATTTATTTTCTGAGTAATATATCTATCTATATATAAGCAGTGTTTTACTTATATGCACAAGCTAGAGATACCAACACAATTCGTGCCCTCCACGAGGTGAGACGCGAAGGTCCTCACGAAAACAGTAGGGAGTGGCTGGTTAGATATTATGAATAATATGGTAAATTATTAGTAAAAAATATTATGCAAATAACTTATAATTATTAGCTGTGTGTTGTTTATATATTTTGATAATGACGAAAAAATACTTTTAAGGATTAATACCTACATAGAGATGAATTTAAAATTTTACAATAGTCTTTTGAGTCATCGTCATTCTCCTACTCTTATCCCAATTACTTGGCGTCGATACAATATGTACTGTTCTTTCATAGTACATATTGTAAAAGTTATTGGCAATAGTTTTATGACCGGCCGCCTGCCAGATGCCAACTCTCCTTGAGAATGTAATTGTTGACCAAACGGCATCAGATGGAGTTGGCCTAGGTCATTATAAGCCTTTTAGTCGTCTTTTACGACATCCACGAGCAGAGTAAGCGTTTTTTTTTGTTTTTTTTTTGTTTTTGGTAACGCAGTGGCTAAAAAATGCATTTTTCGCATTCCCGCCCGGGCGGGGTATGTGGGACTCACAGGTCCTGAAGAGGTCACTGAATACCCACTAAAAAAACCAACTGCGAGCTGTTAGCCGTTGGGGCTAATACAGCTGAACCGGACTATCAAAGTAAGCGTTGGTAATATTCATAGGCACTACCACACAGCTACTACAACTACAATAGACTTTTGAGTATATAACCAATTCGAATTTTGTTAAATCATAATATGCAATCATTAATACGATTGCAGATAGCAAATTATCAACACATTAATTACCGGAGCAATTAACCAAAAATAATGTTAGTCTAATGGGTTTGTTTATGATTTTATTATTACGATATTAACGATATTAAAAATACTATCCTTTCAGATGCATTAAAAGAGTTCAAACCATTAAACGCTATACGTTGGCAGAGCCACAAGAAAAATGATAGTATAAGCACTGAAAAAATATACAAAAGTGAAATTAAAAATCAATTAAAAGCGATGGGCATTACAACTACTAGTAAAACACTAATAACAGATACTATCTCCAAATCAAAAGTGGACGAATATAACAAGGTCAGGCCTAATCACAATTCAAATCAACAGTCAGACAAATTTAATATTAGTCTATTATATTCCGTATTAAAAGCACCATACAGGCACAGATATTGCGAATTAGATGAAGCATATGAACGTAAACCTTTAGAAATGATTGTTTCTAAAGCTAAAAAAACTTGTGATCCTGAGCCGAGCAAAAAATGTAAGAGCAAATTTAAAAGATATGGAGCCAGAAACAGAAGACACAAAGTAACACAGAAGTTCTGTAGATACGATCCTAAGTCATGTATATTAGAGGAAAATAAACGTACAAAAGAAATGATTGAAAATAGACCACAAGTGAGACCTAAATAAAAATAATATGTAACCGATTTGTTACTGTGTCTAAGGACAATATTTTCAAGTGAATGGCGTTTTACAGCAGTATAGCAGCAGTGTAGTATAGGTACAATTTATGTACGTATTTCACGTCGACTGGAACATCTGTCAGAATAATGCTGATTGCTCGTTTGTCACCATAAGCAATAAAAAAAAGAAACATTTTTCAGCTGTTGTATATTTAATTCAATAGGAGCACTGAAGCATTTTTCTATGCAGTAACAGAATAAGAACAAAGTATCACTTGCCTATTACTTAATTCGTTTGTCGTAAAAGACGACTAAGAAATGTACATAGATAAGATCACTATAATAAAAAGAAATGACAATATCCTATATCAACCCGTCCACCGGTGACTAGCGTGATTTATTAGTTCAATTTCCCGTTCATTGCGGACGAAGTTCGTTTCCATCAGTGAGATGCATACGGTCTAAGATGAACATTTAAATAATACATATGTAATTTAAAATCGTTTTTATTAGGTACACTTTGTATTACTGATAGGAAAATGAACAATAATATTGTATGATATTACTAATTATACCGTAAGCAATGGTAGAGAACATTTTTCCAAAGCAGAAATTAGTAATACAGAATATTTATCGTTCAGAAGGATGTATGTACCGGGGGAGACCGATACTAACTTACCTAGACCACATTGGTCACGTACTGAAGGAAGGTGGAGTCAAGAGTCTCCGAAACCGGCGACCGTGTATGAAGGGAATTATGAATGTTGAGGAAGCGAGTGAAGTATGCAAGGATAGAGTTCTCTGACGCTCTGTTCTCTCTGCCTACCCTGCAAGGGATATAGCGTGATTATTTTTATGTATGTATGTATCGTTCAGACAAGTTTTTTTTTGACGTCAAGCAGCAATAGTGTGGATAATCTAGTAACGTAATCCTATTAAGTACTTAGTCTAAATTAGGATAACTCATTTTTTATTTGATATATCAATAGTGGTAGGTCCACGCTGTGGGCAGTTCTCTGTCTACAGCCGCGGGCCAGCCCGTCTGGGGTCCGGGCGAGTGTGGTACTATACCAAACTCTCGCAGAAAGTCGACTTCTGAGTAATAACAATGTGCTATTGTGCTTCGTTCGGTAAGCGAGAGAGCCGGAAGCCCAACTGGGGTGGGTTCGGAGTTCGTATTGGTAGGCAGCGGCCTAGCTTATACCCTTGGTATTGCAAAGGTCAATGGGCGGCAGTGACACTTACCATCAGATGTGCTGTCTGCTAGTTTGCAATAAAAAAAGTGCTCTTAGTTCCATGACCCAGTAGGATAGATACTGCTTCAATTATTTTCAATTGAATACAATAACAAACTATTTTAGCCACTTTTAATAGGCAAAATCTCTACCTAAACTATACGAGCTGATAGCAGGGCCCAGGGTACGTGTGGCTCCATAATCTGCCATATTATCCTTCACCATCAACAGAGTGGCTGATAGAAGGGATTAACAAGTTTAGAAATGTTTTTTACACCCAATTACGTTGAGATTGATTTTTTATCAAGACAATTATGATGGAATATCATTTTTAATAGACTAATTATAATAGTGGTAGGTAGGTAGGTACCACACTGTTGAAATTTTTTTTGTCTACAGCCGCAGGCCGGTCTGTCCGGGGTAGTACCACACTCTCGCAGAAGATCGACATCTGAGTAATAGCTATGTGCTATTGCGCTTCGTTTGGTGAGCGAGAGAGCCGACAGGCCAACTGGGTGGTTTTGGGATTTGTACTGGTAGGCAGCGGCCCTAAAGGTCCATGGGCGACAGTGACACTTACCATCAGATGAGCTGCATGCTCGCTTGACACCAAAAGCAATAAAATAAATCTAGTATCTGCAGCTTAAAATAATAACAATCCAACAAAAATATAACTGTGAAAATGGGAATCAAATTTAATATTATTTTAATTACAATATAACTATCGACTTCACTAACAAAATACTTAAAACATAGCTACTAAGTGCTAAAGACAATTCTGAAATTTATTTATTAGAAAAACATATAACAATCTTAGTTAAATTTAAAACACCTTTTCTATTTTTTTTTCTACTATAAAAAATTTACAAATAGTGCTTTCTAATTAGTTGAATTATTTACATAAAACAAATAACGTATAATATATTGAACATAATGATTTCATTTGGCTAGTTTTTACAAGCAAATTAAATATTTTTAAGATTAAAACTTTTCAATATAAAACTAGTTTATTTTTGATGTTTAAATATATAAAACAAATTCTGTGTTTTTGCTGAATATTTTTTATTTTAAAAGTGACTCGAAATGATTCGTGTAAACTTTCACATGGTAGGTATATTACGCCTCCACCGAAGACAAAGATCGGGTACCGGTGGTCCGCTCGCACGGCGAAGAGAGAGGATTTTACGGTGGGTCTATGGGATCACGCGCCGCCTTCTCCGTTACCCCGGACCGATTTGGCGGGGCGAGACGCACCCATAGCTCACCAATAAAAAAAAAAAAAAAGGTATATTACGCCCGTTCCCTTTACTTGAACTTAGATTGACATTGTTTAAATGTTCTTAAATTAAAACAGATATCAGTAAATACCACCATTTTTCACTTATCCTATCAACACACGTCATTGATATCCACGACAGCAAAGGTTGCTTTAATAACACTTGGCTGACTCTATTGTCGTTTACATGGGTACATTTCAATTTCGTATTTAATTAAGAATCATCATCATCATCATCACAGCCCATAAATGTCCCATTATTAGGCTCGGGCCTCCTCCGCAGTGGGAGGGAAATTATAGGTTTATTTCCCTACCACTGCGGAGGAGGCCTATACCGCGCTGGTCAAACGTGTTGGTACAGGGTTTTGTTTCGAGTTTTCCTTCTCTCGCATAGATGTTATATGCGTTTTATATCCCTTAGTCGTCTCGTACGATCACCCACAGGTAAGATAAATGGGGTGGTGAATAGTATTCTACTCCGTCACCACACGGAGAAATAACTTTAATGAAGAATATCTTGATATAAAATATCAATAAACATTTGGCTATGAATTATTATTGTTTTTTTATTTAATGTTATGTGTTTTTTTTTTAAATATGTGTGCGTACAAAGTACACATTATATATAGCGTGTATTATATTATAGCGTGTACTCTCTCTCTCTCTCTCTCTCTCTCTCTCTCTCTCTCACACACACACACTCTAGTGGGGAGGGGGTCTACTATGTCTGTATAAATCTAAAACAATATATAATCAATAGTATTCCTTGAAGTCGCTCTCATAAATAGTATTCTTTGAAGTCATTCTTGAATCCATTTGAAGACAAATAAAAATTTTAAACAAAATCGGTTCAGCCGTTTGAAAAAAAATTGCACACACACAAATACAGAAAAGATATATATTTGAATATAAATCTTAAAATAATTTTAGGAAATGTCTCTGAATGGTTTGTTAAGCACGAATTCAGAATTAGAAAGTAGATTTTATCTAATTTTCAATAAGAGCCTAAATCAAAATACGTAGTCAAACCGATTATATTTATTAAGGCTCAGAATAATATACATACCTATATTATTCAACCTACAAAGGTATGCACCATAGATGATCTTCTAGTTTTGATAAACATAGAAATACGTGCCTACCCATGAACATTGGCATAAGTAAAGAAAAGCTATTCGTTAGAAAGTTATGTCAGGCGCATATCGGTAATCTAGACTTTTTATTGGCAATCTGTGGATATATATTTATTAGGTTAAATTATATGCTGACGGTGGCTACCTACCAAATAGTTATGAGCCTAAATCTCTAGGTATGACGTGATTACGTCTCTATAATCCATTCTTAAAATACCCTGTCGCCATCATCATTCTCCTACTACATACATACATATCATCACGCCATATCCCTTGCAGGGTAGGCAGAGAGAACAGATTCTCCTACTCTTATCCCAATTACTTGGGATCGATACAATATGTACTCTTCTTTCATAGTACATATTGTAAAAGTTATTGGCAACAATTTTATGACCGGCCGCCTGCCTGTTGTCAGCCCTCCTTGGAAATGTAATTGTTGACCAAACGGCATCAGATGGAGTTGGCATAGGTCGTTATAAGGCTCTTAGTATTCTTTTACGACATCCACGAGCAAAGTAAGGCTTGGTAGTATTCGTAGCCGCTACCACACAGCCAAATGTAAATAATCCACATATATCAATAAAATGAATTGTATCTAATATAAAAAATGACAACTTTCTTATAGTACTACAATCAATTGCTAATAATTTACAGAGATCAACGACTATTAAAGGATTTTTTTTCCTTGTAATACTTGTGCGAGCAACGGGAAATAATTTATCATATATTAATTAACTTATATCTCAGCTCACATATGTCCCACTGTTGGTCTCTAGCTTCCTCCACAAAAGTTGAGAAATAATATACCTATTATCCTATTAATGAAAACTATTTTGAATTTGTCACCAGTTTGTTGATGTCATTTTAAATGACATGAGTTTCCAATGTATTATATTACTCTATGGACATGAGTATATTTTACACGATATGACATAAAGCTAAAATTGGAGTTTAAAATTCTTTAAAATTTCTTTAAAATATCTTTAAAAGCAATCCGTAAATATGTCTACGGGTATAAGTCTAGCAAAATATGTGTTTCGTAAGTGTATTTTTTGTTATGATTTATATACTCAACAATAAAGTATTTATATTGAATAATATCCGTAAGGTGACGGAGTAAGAATAAAATTCATCACCTCTATTTTACCTGTGAGTGATCGTAACGTACGTAGTAGTCCACTAACGGATATAAAACGCTTGTTATCTATGTAAGAGAAGAAAACTCGAAATAAAACCATATACCAACACGTCTGACCAGCGTGGTTTAGTAGGTCAATTTCCCTCCCGTTATGGAAGAGGTTCAAGGTTAGTGGTAGGATATATATGAACTGAGCTGAGTATATAATGTAGTATATAATAGTGGTTCTAGAGTGTGACCACGAATCGGACGACGCAGCGTAGGACGACCCCGCACTAGGTAGACTGACGACATCATGAAGGTCGCAGGAAACCGATGAATGCAGGTGGCACAGAACCGTTATGAATGGTATTCTCGTGGGGAGGCGTATGTCCTACAGTGGACGTTTACGGGTGATGGATGGATGGATATAATATAAACCTAGGTACTGTAAATAATTTATTATACATATGTATATAAATACACTTTTTGCAAGAATATATATACCTTTATTTTTTGCGGTGGGCTATGGATGCATCTCGCCCCGCCAAATCGGCCCGGGGTGACGGAAGAGGCGGTGCGTGATCTCATAGACCCACCATGCAAACTCCTCTCTTCGCCGTACGAGCGAGACATCTTTGTCTTCGGTGGCCGCCGTCGGGGCGTCGTCCTCACGCGGTGGGCTCACATCGGGTGACCGGACTATTCCCCGGTCCGATCACCCAAAGGGTATATATACCTAGGGATTATATATAGTAAGTAAATCTAATGGGCCAGGGACTTATTCACTACGCATAGATAAAACGCCACCCGCAGTGCAGCATATCTCATATTACGACGTGACTTTGCTCATCGACATGTACACGAAGTAACGTACTAAGCGAGCCACTAATAGCTGATTCCCGCAGCGTCTATGCAGCATTTTTTAGTCGGCTTCAATATGTATTAAAGGAAGAACATATTCTGTGCCGACCACATAAAATTTAAGGACTTTCGACTTATTTTCATCCTAGAAATATATGTAGTATAGAAACATAGTAGTTAAATAGTGTCATCATCATCCTCCTGCTCTTATCCCAATCACTTGGGGTCGACGTAATATGTATTCCTCATCCTACATATTGCATAAGTTATTGGCAATAGTTTTATGACTGGCCGCTTGCCTGGTGTCAACCCTCCTTGGGAATATAATTGTTGACCAATAGGTATCAAGTGGTGTTGGCTTAGGTCGATATTAAAAAGTAATATAATAGTGTATGGACCTAAAACAAAAAATCATCTAGCTAGGTTTGATGTTAATAAACCTAAATTCATTGTATGAGAAACTTACTTTCACTATTATACAGGTTGTTATTAGTTAAAATTCTGTGAAGACCACAAAATAGGATTTAATTATTATGATTATATACATATAGAGTAGAGAAATTGTTTGCAGGTGCCAGATCGATAATGATACATGAATTATCTGAAAGCTATAAACCGGCAATAATCAGACATAAGGAAAAGCTTATGGAACTGATTAAAGGTAGTCTTTATACAATAATAACTGAATATATTTATTTTTATCCTTTCCTCTTACTTATTTGGAATATTGTCATTATTCTCATGCAATGTCTGTAGAAAATTGAGTAGGGGAGACATTTTATATACCTACTTTGTCACCACACGTAGTCATTACTTACACCAAGTAATAATCTAGCACCATAAACTTGTAGCGTTAGTGTAATTTTTCGTCGACAAATATATTCACCAGCAATTTAGTATCTATTATGCTAGGGCCGCACCTGCGTGTATCGTCCCGAAGTAATATGTGGCGAAGCTTAGTAGATTTTGTACACTAAAAAGTTATGGCGATAATACTGTGGTCATATTAGCGACTTCGGTATTTTACACGAAGTATCGTGCAATAATTAAAAATGGCCGAAATAATTTTCATGCGATTAACCATGGATGACAAGTTGCTTTACTTTTATAGCTATATTATGTTAATAAATTACATAATGATTTTTTTGGATCCCTTCATGGGTTCAGCTTCATAATGGGGTAAAAATTCTAACACCATTTCATCGCGCCACTCCATATTAATTGATTAACTGGTGATCCTCGAACGCGTCTAAACACATCGAAAATTCAAATTACTGAAATTTTTAGCATTTAATATGCTTAATTATTTATAGATACCCGATACGAAACGAAAAATGATGTCACAAGCGGGGTTCGAACCCGCACCTATTGGGAATCCGGCCCAACCGTGCTGCCACTTACACCTCATTTTTCGTTTCGTATCGGGTATCTATAAATAATTAAGCATATTAAATGCTAAAAATTTCAGTAATTTGAATAACAAGGTTGTGTCATCGTTTAATACAATTCTAACTGTAAAGTTTGAAGTATTAAAGTCTATACAATGTGTAAACATTGTCCGATAGATGGCATACGTCACCTTGAAGACGTAAGATATAATATGATTCGAAATTTGCATGTCCTAAAATAGTTCACGATGGTGTAAGTGGCAGCACGGTTGGGCCGGATTCCCAATAGGTGCGGGTTCGAACCCCGCTTGTGACATCATTTTTCGTTTCGTATCGGGTATCTCCACATCGAAAATTTCCACTGAATGAAAACGCTAGGGTGACCACAGAGCGCGATATATTAGCGCACTAAAACCCTTTGACTTATCGCCAACCAAGCGATAACGCACACGAAGCCCGAATGTTCGCGACGATAGCCAATAATTACCAGTCACATCTGCGTGTATCGTCTCATTGCACGAAGCTTCGTGACGATAGACGCAGGTGCGGCCCTAGCATAATTATAGCTTATAAGTTAATGGTGTTTTTTTTATTGCCAATGATGGCAAATGAACAAGTGACACACCCGGTTGTAAGTGATAACACTGCTCATGGACTTTAGAAATACCAGGTGTACAGCCAGGCCGCTATCTACCGTGAAGAAAGTGCTCTTGTTAAACCTCTTTTAAAGAAGAACATGTTATAGTGCTGGGGAAATAAAGTTATATGAAACTTGAAAACCATGGCGGCAAATTCTCTTATAAAAGTTAAAAAATATCACCCACCTAATATACAGACTGTCCTAATATAGGTACAGACTGTCCTAATATACAGACTGTCCTAATATACAGACTGTCCTAATATTCAGACTGTCCTAATATATAGACTGTCCTAATATACAGACTGTCCTAATATGCAGACTGTCCTAATATACAGAATGTCCTAATATACAGACTGTCCTAATATACAGACTGTCCTAGTATACAGACTATCCTAATATACAGACTGTCCCAATATACAGACTGTCCTAATATACAGACTGTCCTAATATACAGACTGTCCTAATATACAGACTGTCCTAATATACAGACTGTCCTAATATTCAGACTGTCCTAATATACAGATTGTCCTAATATGCAGACTGTCCTAATATGCAGAATGTCCTAATATACAGACTGACCTAATATACAGACTGTCCTAGTATACAGACTGTCCTAATATACAGACTGTCCTAATATACAGACTGTCCTAATATACAGACTATCCTAATATACAGACTGTCCTAGTATACAGACTGTCCTAATATACAGACTGTCCTAATATACAGACTGTCCTAATATACAAACTGTCCTTATATACAGTATTTGGAGCGACGGAGAGACTTCGGATTACTCTGTGTAATGTATCGACTCTTTCATAGGTATTGCCCATAGGAGCTATTTTATTTAGTACCAGCAACGTTTCTTACATCGTTCCACTCGACACCACAATAAGGTTCAAGCATATATCACTTGAAGACGATATTGTTCCCAATTGTAAGTCTTCGTCCATGTAAATGAAAGTTTTACATAGAATGAGTTGCCTGCTGCGGTATTTCCTCAGTGATATGTCTTTCTTTAAACTAGGTTTAAGAACAGTAAGTATAGGCACACTATAGGCATGGCTATGTGCCTGGTATCACTCAGATCCCTGACCGGTAGTGATCACATGCCATCGAGTCAGTACTAAATAAACTAAATAGATTAGTTAACTATATTACTAATATTAATTAAATATATATATATATATATATATATATATATATATATATATATATATATATATATATATATATATATATATATATATATATATATATAAATCAAATCATCTCGGCTCATAAATGTCCCACTGTTAGGCTCGAGCCGCCTCTATAATGGGAGAGGGCGTGTTGGTATATATATATACTAGCTTTTGCCCGAGTTAAATAGAAAAAACAATGCAAGGTGTTAAAGGTTGTCGCTAGGACGATAATCAACAGCGTCAGAAACTGGGATGCGGTCGCCGCCTTCTGCGAGTTAGTTGTCTAACGGAATTAGGCAATAGGGTGGGTCCAAGAGAAAATATTCTAGGTTGACACACTCTAGCGTCGGTGCTTTGGGCGGTGCAAGTGTAAGTACCTGTATTGAGGTTCACTCGAGACGATACCCGGTTGCGGTGGCCCGCCTGCACAACGTAGATGTACGTGTACGGTGCGCGTGTGTTTATATACCATAGCCGGTCACTAAATAAAAAGGTGGTTCAAAGTTCTATTCATTCTATAAATTATATTGCCATTAATATACTATTTAAGGTATGACCATGGGATAAAAATATAATTATCGCCACCCTTTAATTGACTGTTTTGTTTCACCAGCAGAGTTGCGACCTCGTTAGATATGATTTATTATTTGAGTAATAGAGTGAACATTTTTAAAGTTAAACTTAACCTGCATCTTAAACCATTAGGCAAGAACCTATTGCCGTCTACTATGTGTATCGTGTGAGCTGTCACGCCGGCACTGGTGCAGGGTTGATGGAGAGAGAGAGAGAAACACGTGTTTATTTATTTTTACCGAGGAATATTTGTACGTAATTTGAAAAGAATCGATAAAGTAATTTTCTCCCCATACACACTTTGCCGCTTTGTTACACCCCCTTAGGGGCGGAATTCATAAAATCCTTTCATATTGAATCTCTATGTCATAAATAAAAACGTGCTTCAAAATTTAATGTTTCTAGCTTTAATAGTGTCGGCTTGGCGGTAATGAGTCGATTATCTCGTTTCACAGGCCTAATTTACACAACCAAAGGGTGAAAATTGACAAATGCCGGATATTACCCTAGAATAATTGATTCGACTCGTAATTTGAAAAGAATCAATAAAGATTTTTTTCTCTCCATACAAACTTTGCCACTCTGCTCCACCCCCTTAGGGGTATAATTTCGTAAAATCCTTTCTTAGTAAATATCTATGTCATATAAAGAAACCACTGTCAACATTTCAAGTTGCCAGCTTCAATAATATCGGCTTGGCGCTAATGATTTAATTAGTCGTCCCGCTTTGCAGACCTAATTTACACCCCCAGAGGGTGAAAATCAACAAATGCTGAAACACGTGTTTTTTTATTTTTACTGAAGATGATTTGTACGTAATTTGAAAAGAATCGATAAAGATTTTTTTTCCGAACATTTTTTAAATTGACATAACTTTTTTATTTATAAACCAATTTACATAAAATAAAGCCTAAATGTTAAGTGAAGCTTACCATAATATATTAGTGAAAACTGCGTCTAAATCGGATAAGCCGTTTCAGAGATTAGCGTGCACAAACACACAGACAAACAGATAAACAGACAAAAATTTTAAAAATCATTGTTTTGGGCTCTGTTAGTGTTGATAAAGGTCCCAGTAATATTTTTTCTCATATATCTTCCATGTACAGAAAGCGATCCGTTACATTTTTATTATATGTATAGATATATTATATACAGGGTGGAAGTGGACCGCTGCCGAAAACAAAGACAGGTGACCCTACTAGTCCTACTTGTAATGATAGGCTAGGAAATAATCGATCAGGATGAAAAAAAATTTTGTTTTTCTCTAATATTTTTCTGTTTTTTTCACATTCCATCGTATTAGGACAGTGGCATGTAACTCGATAAAAAATACGAGATTTTTCTAGCCTATCATTACAAGTAGGACTAGTAGGGTTACCTGTCTTTGTTTTTGGGAGCGGTCCACTTACACCCTGTATATAGTTTACGTATGTGTATATTCTGGCAATTTAGTAAATAACAAATGTTTAAATAAATTTAGAGAAAGCAGAAAATGCTTCGAAGTCTGAGCTTACAAAGAAGATTAAAGTTTTGAAAGGATTTTACAGCTTGGAAATGGCACCACCTTCTACAATGGAAATGGAGGTAAGAATTTAGATTTAATTAATATAAAACCGCTAAATTATATAAGTAGTAAACCCTTCAAGCACATTTTCAACTTATTATATATTTGATTGCTAATTCTATAATTTATCAGCAGGGTATGAAAATATTTTTTTTATCACTCAGATTCTCGTGTAGTGACGAAGTAAGAATACAATTCACCACGCGTTATCCTGCCCGTGGCTGTGGTAAACTAGAAATAAAACTATACCAAACCGTGTGATCAGCTTAGGTAAAGTAGGTCAGTTTACCTCCCATTGTGCATTGTGGGGGAAGTTCAGGCCCAGCAGTGGTACGGATATGAACTGAGATGATGATGTTAAGTTAATGAGAAAAAAAATTAGGCATGATGACCACATCACAGCCCACATAGGTATGTTCCACCGTTGGGCTTAGGCCTTCTCTGTAATGGGAGAAAAGTGAATCTACTATACCACGTTGGTCAGATGTGTTGGTACAGGGTTTTGTTTCGAGTTTTTCTTCTCTTAGACGTGATAATAAAATGAATATAATAAGAAATTATGATAATCTCTACTTATAGATTCTGTTCAGGTAAATTTTCTTCTCAGGTTATATTATTCTATTTATTTGACAATCGGTTAATTTAGTTTCCTATTACCTGTATTGAATATCATAATTCGTTTTTTAACTTCTTTTTACCGTTTCTAATTCAATTTGTTGTGGATTTCAAAGCTAATAATAACTTCCCGGTACTCTATAGCTTAGTCATTCATGGAGATCTATAGTGAATGCTGGTTAACATAGATTTACAAGGTATTTGTGAATATATATCATCATCATCATCATCACAAGCCCATATATGTCCCACTGTTGGGCTCGGGCCTCCTCCGTAATGTGGGGGAAATTAACCTACTATACCACGCTGGTCAGACGTGTTGGTATAGGGTTTTGTTTCGAGTTTTCTTTCTCTCGTATAGATGTTATATACATTTCATATCCCTTAGTCGTCTTGTACGATCACCCATGGGTAAGATATGGGGTGGTGAATAGTATTCTTACTCCATTACCACACGGAAAGTGAATATACATACAAAATAGTAAATTATCCTAACTGTATACTCCCATACCAGGCTCACCGCTCTTTCTAATCGCTACTATATTCCATACTAACCTTTATTGGGTCAGATAAACATCAATCTACTCTACAATCATGATCGTAATGAACTCTAGTGGTAGAACTACACTATTGACAGTCACTGTCTATAACCGCGGGCCAGTCCCTCCGTGGTAGTACCACACTCTCGCAGAAGATCGACGTCTGAGCAATGGCAATATGCTGTTGCGCTTCATTCATTAAGTGAGAGAGCCAGAAGCCCAACTGGTATGGGAGAGTTTGGAAGTTTGTATTAATAGGCAGTGGCCTAGCTATACATCAGGTGAGCTTCTTGCTCGTTTGTCACCATAAGCAATAAAAAAAACAGCTACAGCTCAAAATTCAAGACATTCCAAGCGCCAAGACGCATCATGCAACGAATATGTCATTATATTAAAAACAATTGCAAAAATAAAATACAATTGTCTATAATATATATTTTCCATGTGGTGACGGAGTAAGAATACTATTATTTTCACCACCCCATATGTTACCCGTGGGTGATCGTACGAGATGACTAAGGGATATAAAACATCTATGCGAGAGAAGGAAAACTCGAAACAAAACCCTATACCAACACGTCTGACCAGAGCGGTATACTAGTAGGTTAATTTCCCTCCCATTACGGAGGAGGCCCGAGCCCAACAGTGGGACATTTATGGGCTGTGGTGATGATGATGATGATGATTGTCTATAATTAAAATACCCTAGTCTATTATATCAAAATGAAGAAGTAAATGAAACGAATATTTTCAAAAGTTAAATCGTGAAATAGAGTGAACGGAGCGTTGGAGCAACTTTTTGGTAGCCACCACCTCAGCCAGAAGGCACGTGTAGCAATACATAACGCAGTGCTTGTCCCAACATTACTGTATGGAAGCGAGAGTTGGGTATGCAGAAAAGAGTATGAAAGTAAAATTAATGCGGTCGAAATGCGATCTCTGCGGCAAATCTGTGGAGTTAGGCTGACCGACCGCATTCGTAACGACGACGTAAGAGAGCGAGTAGGTATGAAAGAGAGTATTGGTGTAAAGATGCGAAAGGGAATGCTCCGATGGTTCGGACATGTGGAAAGAATGCCGAACGAACGCCTGGTTAAGAAGATATACAATGCGAAAGTGGAAGGATGTAGGTACCGGGGGAGACCGAGACTAACCTACCTAGACCAGATCGGTCATGTACTGAAGGAAGGTGGAGTCAAGAGTCTCCGAAACCGGCTAGCGTGTATGAAGAGAATTATGAATGTTGAGGAAACGAGTGAAGTATGCAAAGATAGAGTTCTCTGGCACTCTGTTCTCTCTGCCTACACTGCAAGGGATATGGCGTGATGATATGTATGTATGTATGTATGTTAAATCGTGTGTTACAAGTAGCATTGAAATTTAATTTCGTTATTGATCACAAGTAATTTAAGCAATAAGGAAACTACATAAACTTAAAATCATTGCACGACGGATAACTTATAAATATTTATGAATACTGTTTTTTTTTATTAAATACCTAATAGAAACGTCATGTCCTTCCATATGTTCATTAAATGCGTAAATAAATTTTAATTTTTGCATGTTTTCTGACATCATTTTCTCTCGTAGGCTAGCTTGTTAAGTTAGTGGCCTAAAGATACCACTACTCATCACAAAGTACCAGGTTTTTATTATATGTTAAGTAAAATGTATTATTGAGTTCTTCTAAACATTTTATAGAAATTTTTAATAATTATGAATAAACACTATTGTGTTTTATGTAAGGATTTTTTTGCGGTGGACTATGGATGTGGTCTCGCCCCGCCGAATCGGTCCGAGGTGACGGCAGAGACGGTGCGCGAACCCATAGACCCACCATGCAAAGCTCCTCTCTTCACCATGCGAGCGGGCCACCGGTACCCGATCTTTGTCTTCGGTGGTCCGCTCGATGGTTTCCCCTCGCGGGTACGTGAGGCTAAAACTTAATTAATGAAATATAGACTTATTCGATTTCTGCTTTCGGTGAAGGCGTAAGACTATAAAGACGCGGGATGTTTTCTCCGTTTATGGACAAGTGAACTCAAGTAGAAAGTGTTGTGCATAATGCTTAGTGTTTTGGCTCAGCCTTATTAGATAGCTGACTTAACGTCATGACCCTGGGAATATAACCGGTTGGTGGTATTAGCGTGGTGTGTCAGAAAGTGTTTTAAAAAAAAATATGAGTTAAAGCTTACCTTCAAGTAATGTGGAGATGCTTGAGATAAAAAAAAACCTTTTGTCTTATACGACGTCTTGGATAAAGTTGTGTGATGATAACGTTATTGCATTTTTAATATCACTATAAGGACCGACTATAGGTACCGACTATAGGTACCGACTATAGGTACCGAGAGAGACCGAGACTAAACTACCTAGACCAGATTGGTCAGGTACTGAAGAAAGGTGGAGTCAAGAGTCTCCGTAACCGGCGAGCGTGTATGAAGAGAATTATGAATGTTGAAGAACCGATTAAAGTCTGCAAGGATAGAGTTCTCTGGCACTCTGCTTTCTCTGCCTACCCTGCAAGGGATATGGTGTGATGATATGTATGTATGTATGTGTACTATAAGGATAAAACATAATTCATAAAGAAATAAAATTGAAAAAGAAAATCTACTCTGCTTTGCCGAGGCTACAATACTTGGCCTGTAGCCAACCAATTTAAATACTTGGCACAATATATCACTTGGAACGATTTTTGGTCATACGTGCTACCGCTAACCGTATGCCTTATGTTGGCGAATTTAAACAGGTCATAACAAATACCTACTGTATTTAAATGTTGAATTGTTAAAGAAAATTTGTTAACTGAGCATAAAAGAGAGCTTTTTTTTTTAAATTTCATGATTTTTTTTAATATATTTTTTTTATTATGAAGTTTTAATTTCTCTGAAGACTAGGATACTTAGGTACAAGTGGCGCTACCACATGTTGCTAAGTAAATTTAGTTGGTTAGATATTTTTATCTCCGTGTCGTGACGGAGCAAGAATACAATTCGGCCACCTATCTCACCCGTAAGAGCCGACTAAAGGATATAAAATGCATATATATATATATATATATATGACTTATACAGCGTAAACTTCAACAGCGTGATATAGTAGGTCAGATATAGATATTTCCCTCCCATTATGGAGGAGGCCTGAGCCCAACAATGGAACATTTATGGGCTGTGATGATGATGATGATGATTGAAATTAATTTTAAGAATGGATTTTCTGTATGATATGAGACTATGGGATTAGTGTATGAGTATGATGAGTATGAGTATGAGACTATGAGATTAGTGGACATAGTATTTCTATACTAGATAGAGCCTTCTATGCTGTCATTGAAATTTTATATATAGAAGGTTAATAACACTTATTGCTCAAACGTAGTATCAGCTCAAAACAGGCGAATATTTACATACATAAAGAATCGCATTGTACACTCAAATGTACAAATAATACAAATCAGTCAGTATATACAGACTCATATAGTTTATCAAAAATCTAATATTTATTCGATGCACGTATCACCATATGATGCAGTCGCAAATAAAACTATGCTAGACATTAAGCAGCTAAATAACTTTGCATCCAATATTAGATGCGTAATTTTACTGTATCTCCTAACACACAAAAAAAAAATTAAAAGAAAAATATTTTTACGAATTCTATTGCGTTTACATTTGATTTTTATTTCCCTGACGTTTCGAACACTTTACATTGTCTATGGTCACGGGAGAAGAACCTCTCGGGTGACAGTGTGATATTCCCATAAACATAATAAATCACTAAAGAATTTATTTGATAACTAGCTTCTGCCCGCGGCTTCGCCCGCGTAAAAGGTTACTTTCCTAAAGTTTTTCATACACTATTTTTATTTTACCCCTTAAGGGTAAATTATTTACAAAATGTTAATGTCATATTTATTTACATCTAATCAATAGCCTAAAAAAAGTTTCAAGCTTCTGGCTTTAAAAATGACGATACTTCCTTAACTTTTCATCCCTCTTTACAGCTTTTTTTGCATTAAAAAGTAGCCTATGTCCTTTAACAGGCGCTAGACTACCTGTGTACCAAATTTCATTTGGATCGGTTCAGTAGTTTGGGCGTGAAAGAGCAACAGACAGACAGGCAGAGTTACTTTCGCATTTATAAAATTATTAGTAAGGATTAGTAGTTATATATTAAAATTAAATAGATTGTCTATTACACGCCTCATAAGCGAAGCGTTGAGGTCTTGCTCTACTCTCGACATATGAAAATCAAGCACTTTTCAAACCTAACAATGATTGTATTTTCTCACATTGCACTTATAAGATAATATTATAATATATATGCCAAGAAAAAAAATAGTTTAAACGTATTTGATATTTTTAAAAAGCAATTATTTTGTTTAAAGTAAGAAAATAGTTGATTAAAAATAATATTCGACGACGTCGGATAAAATATTTTGGATCTGGCAGGATCACGGCCGTAAAAATTAATGTATTAATAATATACTACAGACATAAAAAATAATGTATTAATAATATATTACAGACAGCGTAATGTTTTAGTTTAAGTTTTGAATTTCTATGTTGAGTGTTGGGAGTTTCATTCCTATTTTTTTTATTTTTTTTTAATATGAGTATGTTATTCCACAGACTTTTTGTCCGTGCTCTTTTTATGTTTAATTTAATTGTTATGGTGGTTTGTTTATAAAATTAATGTTCTTGAAGTGGCTTTCTTACATTTGGATAAAGCTTGAAGAGCGAAATTCATGCATCATAGATGTTGAGCGACAACATGTCTTTTGGGGTTTCTTCTTGGCGCTGGTGGTCTTGTTGTTGATGAAACCCTTCTACTTGTAGATGTTTCTGTCCTATGTGATGTTGTGATGATGATAATGATGTCTGTGACGTATCCCTATTTCAAACTCTTTGTGCAATCCATAAATGATTATTACGAATCTGGATGATCTATGTACATTTGTAAAGTTTGCTTGTATCACACAAGGATTTTATTATACTAAGAAATAAATTCTTGCATAACATTAAAAAGAAGGCCGGTGCGAATTCTTCTCGTGATTAGTAGAACATTTGTTACGTAAATAATTGTAACCTTACAGCGGCACACTAATATACTTTGACAAAAGTACGTTCTGTGAAAGACAATCATCACAAAAATGAAGATAATGATTGAAATTATTCGTGTGGTGACGGAGTAAGAATATTATTCACCACCCCATATCTTACCCGTGGGTGATCGTACGAGACGACTAAGGGATATAAAACGCATATAACATCTATGCGAGAGAAGGAAATCTCGAAACAAAACCCTATACCATCACATCTGACCAGCGCGGTATAGTAGATTAATTTCCCTGCCATTACGGAAGAGGCCTGGGCCCAACTGTGGGATATTTATGGGCTGTGATGATGATGATGATGATTGAAATAAATTTTAAGAATGGATTTTCTGTATCGTAACGAAGTAAGAATACAATTCACCATCTTCTTTACCTTTGGGTTTCGTAAAAGACGACAAAAGGACTATAATATGCATATAGCATCTATGCAAGAGGAGGAAAACACAAAATAAAATCAACCAATCCGTTTGACCAGCTTGGTATAGTAGGTCAATTTGCCTCCTATTTTGGACAAAACCCAGGACTTGACGTGAGCTGAGATAATGAAGATGATGACGATGATTAATTTTCAAAATATTCACTTATTTTACGTTATTAGAAACGAAAATCATCCGTGTGGTGACGGAGTAAGAATACAATTCACCACTCCCTATCTTACCCGTGGGTGATCGTAAGAGACGACTAAGGGATTTAAAACGTATATAACATCTATGCAAGAGAAGGAAAACTCGAAACAAAACCCTATAACAACACGTCTGACCAGCGCAGTATAGTAGGTTAAATTCCCTCCCATTATGGAGGAGGCCCGAGCCCAACAGTGGGACATATATAGGCTGCGATGATGGTGATAATGAGAAGGGAAAATAATCTTCAAAATAATGTAAAAAAAGTATTAAAATTGATGTAGATTAAGAGAGATATTTGATAACGATAAAAAGACATATTTGAAAATAAGTACATAGATATAGATAATAAAAAAAAAACAAAATAAAATATTAATCAGAATAGTTCAAGTTCACGCAACGATTTTACTCTGGTGCAATGCAGAAATATTTTATTGTTATATTATTTTAACATAGACTTGGTATTACCTGGATATTAAAATAGAAATTGCATTGCAATGTTCCTATAACTAAGCGGTATTATAAATACAACATGTGCCAGTTGCAATGTGAACATTTTCTGCTATCAAAATGGCAGGTTATAACCATTCTATACAATTATACAATAATGTAAAACCTACACAGGCCATAGATGTGCATAGTTCCTGAATTATTGATAATGAGATGATATAAAGATATGGCACGCTGGTATGCTGGTTTACTCTAAATATACGCATTACACCTACCAGTATATGTCGAGAATAAAATTACAGATAGCCTTATGGTGTGGCAATTGGAAATCACCAGTATTGTTTTCATAACTTGCTGACTGAGACTTTTGTGTTTAACTTCTAAAAAGAAATTATTTTAATATAATATTTAATTGCCTCTAAATACACTTATTAGAAAGTGTATTTAACGACATTTAATACAAATTTAAAAACCTAAAACACGGTGGTTATTTTAACATTTTTTATTTATAAACGGATAAGAGCACTACGCAGTTATACCACACCACGTCTATTGTTTCTTTTTGCCGAAAGATGTCGTGCTAAAACTTCTGCCGTAAAGACGATTGTGTAAATACTCGCACGTCGCTCCGTCGGGCTGGTCACTGACGACAAGCTCACGCTGCTCCGGTGGCCGGTCCAACGACGAAGGCGAGGTTCACGGGTAGGTTACGGGTGTGCGTGCTTACGCCCCTCTGTCGCCCCTGACGGAGTGGTGCGAGGAGTGCGCCGACCGTAGCCCACCTCCTAAAAAAAAAGTCTAATCATAATTGCAGTGAAAAAAGAGATTTTTTTACAAAATGTGAACGTCTGAAACGCAATAACATCAGAAAGTAGTCAAAAAATTGGTATAATTATCCATTTAAGATAAGAGATAATACGATTTTTATGTATATACTAAGATATGACTTCACTCGCATAAAATAGATTTTATCTGTATTTTTTTCTACTCTTCTGGGACACGTAATACTTTTTCTGAATGAAAAATACTGAAAAGGAGTCTTTTCTATATGGGATACAGAAATAGTAACTTATCTGTATCTTTCTAAAATATTTATAACTATCTGAACAACGTATGTTACGCATGGGCGAAATTTCATGACAATTGAATAGCATGAATGTATAATAAACAAACAAACTCAAAATCGCATTTATATATTTTTTACTTTTACATAAGCATATATTGTGTGTATATATGTATGTGTTGTTGCTAAGAAAAGGGCAACCATGCGATCATGTTTAAAATCACATTCTGGCAAATACCAACGCTATTTATCTCACTCTGCACTACTCTATTTCGTAGAGCTCTCAATATGAACAAAAACTCGGTAATCTGTTTATCATTAAAACAAAAACAGAGGTTTTTGTATATACTAGGCGTATAACGTCGGATGCTATGGTTTTTTCTTATAAACACGGATCTGCTAACAAAGTGCCGAAATTTTTTAACGTAATAAATCACTTCATTTTGATCTTTTCTGTACTCTTGTATCGTATTCATATGTGGAAAATTTGCATAAATGTTAAATGGGTTTTATATCCTTTAGTCATCTCTCATGATCACCCTCGGGTAAGATAGGGGGTGGTGAATTGTATTCTTACTCCGTCACCACACATATAATTTAATAATAAATAATTGTTTCTCATCATTCTTTTGTAGAAACTAACGAACGATATCAAATTGACTCAAGACTTCTTCAAAACTGGCGCCCTCATGCATCTGACTGTGAAACAAGCATGGCTGCTCTTCCTTGTCAGCTTAGAAGTGTTTTTATGGTTTTTTATTGGCGAGACTATCGGCAAGGGTAGGCTCGTTGGATATGCTGTATAAAAATTAGACTAATTCATTTGAAATAATAAATACCATAACATTACAAGAAGTACATATTTTATATTCAGTTTAACTTCAATCCCGTGGTTTCACACGCGTTAGTTTTAATTCCCTCATAATATCAGAGTAAAAAATTACTAAATATAAGCATCTAACAAGAAGTATTGCAAACGGTTCATACTTCTTGTGTGAAGAACTAACAGACATACTTACTAACACAAATTTCACAACTATAACATTTTTCAATTAGAGGATTTTTTAATTGAAACACACTAATAAAAGCTTTCACAGGTAATATTTAAAAAATATATATTGATATCAATGAAGGAAGCAAAAATGGAACAAGCTTTTGTATAAGAATTAATATTGATACGACTGCACCTAACGTTGTGTCGGTGATATGAAACCGCCTAACCAACAGTGGTTAAAAAACCGCGTAAGGTACGAAGATTGCATTTTATGGGAAGGTGAAACAACTGAATATTTTATAAACCGCATGGCTTTCTATTGTTTAGTATTTAAAAACGTGAATCAATAATTATTTTAGGCATCAATTGTGGTGGTAGGTACATTATTTACTACAATTGAAATAGGTTTGGTTCTCCGAGGGAGTGGGCTAAAATCATTATTAAAATGTTTCTATAACTATATGGTAACGTTTCTTAAATTCTATTAACGTTAAAAGATTGTACTCAAAGCTCGCAAATCTACCACACAATCATCGCCAGTAGTACGTCCAGGCTTAATAGGATCATAAAGTTGGTATTCTTTTAGACTGTCTTTAAAAAAAAGTATATTCTGGTTGAAAGACTTGGTATGAAAAAGATTGCTTCCTAGCTTCTTTTGTAATTGATACTTACAAAGATGGAAGAATAATTTCAATTGTTTTCAGCATTTTTCCATTAGAGAATATACGCAGTCAACATTCAACTGCGTGTGACTTTTTTCCAGAGTGTATTGTATTGTAATTTGAGAATGAATTACAAATAGTACTAATTATTATTTTAGGTTTGTTTGATCTTTCAAATGATTTTAGGTAAAACCTAAAATTCAATTTTTCTTATTAATTGATACTTTCCAGGATCTGCCTATTTTTCTTAAATAACAGCCTGAAGTGCCTGAAAACTTGCATAAAGTTTTCAGCCACATCAAGCTCCGATATTCTCTCTATAAACCAATCAAGGTTCGTTAGAAATATACTCAGATGGTATTATAATAAGCTGTAAGATAGTTATTTCAGATAATGTTATAAAATCTGGTATATAAATCTCTGCATTATAAACATCATCGGAAGAAAAATCTAAAGTTTCTTCAAAGTTTGAAATATCTATAGATAATGTAATAAGACAAAAAGAGGTCACGAAACTGAAGTTAAAGTTTTACAATATGCAAAGTTATCATGAATGGATGCGTTTGAGTACCTTGGAACACATGGCAGTTGCGTCGCTGGAGTTGCAGACGTTTTTGCGTTATTAGTATTAATAAGCTGCCTTTTATGCAAACGTTCATTAGCGAGGCTTCACTAGATCTTAAAAGTGACCACAGTAAAATCAGCATAATCCTTCTCTTGTTTCACGACGTAATCCATACAAAGAAGATAGGCACAGATTAGTATGATGAGTGTTAGTAGGAATAGTAATATTTTCTTGTAGTAAATTTATGTACGTATAGCAAAGGATCTTATAAATTAATTTATACAACAATATTATAGGAAAGTACAATGCTTGTTTACCAGTTATTTATATAGTATTTATATTCAAAAACTCGCTTTTTACGAGTATTTAACAAACGCACCTTCCAATTAAATAAAATAAAATCCAATTAAAATAAAATTAATGTGAGATAGCAGTTTAGTTATAATAAACAATCATTTGACGTTTTGAGGTTCCAAAAAAAATATTTTATGGGTTCCTGTAGGATAATCGACCCGACTGATTTCATTGGATGTAGCCAATCACTCAAATGAAGCTGCAAAAATTTGATTTTGTGATTTTTATAGATACGCCGTTTTAACCATTGTTGGTTACGCGGTTTCAGATTATCACCGATGTGTCTATCGTTCTCGTATCTGATTTTACCGGCGGTCTTATTAAATTTTATAATATGATATTGTATTGTAACTTAATTATTTTCTATTATAGACTTTCTTGTAGATGTCACTAAGACATATAAATCGATAGTAGATAGGACATTACTTTGTTCTATCATCAAAAAAATTTTGAAGCGCAGCGCCTATAAATTGTCGGGTTTTTTTCCTTTATTTTAGAAATTAATAGCTACTATTATCGTTTAACTATGAAAATTAACTATATTCTTAATTAGACATTAATAAAACCTATAAAAAATTGAAACGTTTTTCTGTTACGCGCCATCTTTATTTATTTTGAACAGAAACTTTTTTGCGCGCATGAGGGTAAAATTTTTACAGATGAAAAGGGCATGGACTCCGCCCACACGGGTGAGCCTTACAGGGCCATGGACTAAACCACCCCCGTGTACAGCCACAGTGATGCATATTTGTTAACAATAGTAGCCGTCTATAAGTAACCTTTTTGGATAAATAGCATTTATTTAAAGATAAAATCGATTTATTAGTGTCATAAAAGAATAAAGATTTCGACTACCGAGAGTAGTATGAAGTGTATGTTACTAGTGATGACTTACTTTACTAAAATATGGACTCTAAATGTCGACCTTATAAAAAGACTCAGTCGCTCAGCGTGCTATGGAGTGGGTTATGCTTGGTATTTTTCTATATTTTAAAAGCCGGATTACGAAAATCTGTAGAAAAACGGGTGTAACCAATATAGTCTGAAGAATTTGCACGTTGAAATGGATTGCTAATAAGCAGGTCATATCGCTCATCAAACCTACAATCGGTGGAGAAGACAAGTTCTCTATTAGCCACCACCACTAGCAAAAGTTTCGTTAGATGTTGTTGACATAGGACCATTCTAAGTGGCATTCCCATGGGGAGGCATACACGTAATCATACGTGCATGTCTACGGGCTCATGGATGGATGAATTTAATGTTCTATTATTTGTCGACGACTAGTCCGTAGACAGCATAAATAACGATTAATAAAGCAAGGGTTCTTCTTTGGATAATAAGAATGTCGCACCAAGTATATTTTTTTAAAATGTCTATTACAAATTGAGCTGATGCATTCTATGGTCCCTAACCAAAAGCCTGACCCCTAGCCCCCAGCTCTAGTCTAAATCCTGCTACAAATTGGTTCTTTGTGAAATAGAACTTTCTTTCCAAAAACTGTTACTAAGCAATTTTTTGTAAGGCGTTCTAACATTTTTGTAAGTGTGCAAGATAAAAAAATGTTCTGGGCTATCTTGTAGAATTTGAATTTAATTTACCTGGCTTTGAAACTGGACTCACAATATGTGATCTGCAGTCTGTAGGGAGGGTTCCAAAGTTAATCGGTAATTAAGGAGCTTCCTTAATTTTGAGCCCATCATTAAATATAATTCAATATGAGATTCAATTAACTCCATGTGAGGAATCACTGAAACTATTCAGCACTATATTAAATACCAATCTGAATGGAGCATTGAGTCTCTTATCAGAGAATATCCCTCTACATTCGGATACAAACATATTCCCTCATAAGATGCAGATAGTACTAAGATTATTTAATAGAGCAAAAACTTTCCATCTCCATGTATGTAATATGGTTATTAGTGAAATATACTGGTGGTGCAGACAACAAAATTTTCATTACTTAGAGATGAAAATTGTGCCCAATCAGCTTTATCTATATTACATTTAAGGCGTGAGAATCACAATGTTGACAGACCTAGAGGATAGAATGGAAATAAGAATTGGCAAGTTGTCGCTTCTGTAAAAATCGCGTAGTAATTTCTCAGGATGCTGAAGAGGAGATATCAGATGGTTAGTTCGGATCAGAACGAATGACTGAGCCCACGCTACTATTAAATTTTCGAGTAAAACATGTTCGCCGAGTAAGTGACCCATTATTAATACATAAATTTAAACTATTTTGCCGAGAGATGGGAAAGATAAATTAGGTCATATTATAGGAACTTTAAGAAGAGTGATGAACATTATATCCACCTAGGATCATTATAGAAGATGGTAAGTAAATAATAATGTTAAATAACTCATGAGATATGTATTAAGACTAAGTTCAGATATAAATTAAAGGTTGAATACTCAGATAGTATCAATATACAGGTATCAGAATGATTAGGAAAAGAATTTGCGTGAATGTTATAATAGATCTAGAAACTAATGTACATGAGTCGGTACCACCATCATTCCGAAAGCGTGAATAACCAGGCACCCCGAAGTAAGAACCACGCCTAAGCCACATCTCCTTAATAGCAAGTATAAAGTTTTTTGTTTATTATAAAATCACAAGGTATTTTTTTTTTTTACTGCTTATGGTGGCAAACTAGCAAGCAACACACCTGATGGCAAGTGTTACTGCCGTTCATGGACTTTTATAAATACCAAAGGTAACTTTTTTTTAAACTAGATCCTTACCTACTAACCCAAACCCACTCAGAAATATGGACTTCTGGTGCCCTCATTCACTCCCTGGTGCCCTCATTTATAGAGTGAAGCGGAGCAACAAATTGCCACTGCTCATACGTCGATTATCTGCGTGAGTTTGTTACTAGTCCGGAGGAACTGGCCCGTGATTGTAGTTATAATACTGTTAATAGTGTAGGCCATTTGATACTAGTTACGAATACTCCAGCAGTTCCATTGTAAGAGTATTTGTAAGTAGTTCAGTATTCCTAAACATAGAATGTAGGTAGATTTATTAGTGGAACGAAGTAATTGAAATAAGTTACGATTAGATGGAGTAGAAATATCAAATAGCATATAGAGAGGAAACAAGTCGGGTTTTTCTAATTGCTTGATGGACGTGAAGGTGACCTGGACTATATATTGCAAAAGAGAAAAACAAGGTCTGTACTAGATAGCCGATGTCGGTTTAGGTACTACAGGCTATGGGTGAGTTCATCTCATCTCAAAGTAAAGTCTTCAGACTGTACGGTAATTTGGGAATAAGCAAGATATAAATAAGTAGCTGCTTGAGACAAATGTGTACTTATTAGTAATATCAGCGAAAGACCTGGTGTTTTGGAGAAACCTTACACTTGCTTTCAAGTATGACAGATTCTCTTGTGATATTACAAATTCAATATGTCTTTTGTCTGTTCTTAATCTAATAATTTCCAAAGCAAAGCGGCGGGTCGTTATTTTCTCTTTAGCACACAAATTATCATTTTATGGCTCGTACCACTCTTCACAGATATTGATGTAAAAAAAAGTAAATATGTGAGGCTAGTTTTGCCACCAAAAGGGCCTACGGTATGAGTAGAAATCCTAGTACCACTCATCATTTAAAATTTTCGTATTAAATCTACGAACCTTAATAATTAAACTATAATTAGAAAATATTTCAATATAATGCTACAAGTTCTTTCAGTGACTACTCGGTCAGCTTCCTTACTAAGAATGATGTTATATGATGGAATTATGACCTCAAAATTGGCAGCACTTGGAGCAGAATGAGTAAGAAATAAATTGGCATGAACAGCAGATATTCAACAACAAATTCAACTACAACTCTATTCTTACCATCTAATTTCAAACCTTTTCCTTTTTTTATGGTGGCAACCGAGCAAGCAGCGCACCTGATGGTAAGTGATACTACTGCACATGGACCTTAAGCAACACCAAGGGCACAGCCAGGCCAGTGCCTACCTTGAAGAAAGTGCTCTTCTTAAGCCTCGTTTGAAGAAGGACATGTCATAGCGCTTGGGAAACACAGCAGCAGATAGTTTATTCCAGATCTTGCACGTGCGTGGAAGAAATGTTCGCTGAAAACGCACAGTCAAGGAAACGATACATTTCCAGGTGAAATGGATGAACCCTGCTACGGTGTCGAGTGGTACGATGATAAAACGGCGACGGTGGTACCAAGTCAAACAGTTTCTCAGAGCACTCCCCGCTTGAGCGACTCCAGTCAATCCATGAGATTGGGATCACCGATGATTCGAATAGCACGCCTTTGCAGGGAGCCAAGTGGGTCTAGCTGATATTTAGGCGCGCCTGCCCAGAGATGAGAGCAGTGCTTTACGTGAGGACGAACGTGTGCTTTGTATAGCACAAGACGTTGTCTCGGCGTGAAATACTGCTTAGCCCTGCTCAGTACGCCCATTTTTTTGCTTGCCAATTTGGCTTTGTCCTCCAAATGACTCTCAAACTGCACTTTGCTCGACAGTTCGACGCCGAGGATCCCAATGCTCTTGGAAATTTGGAGAGTTACTCCTTGGAACTGAGGCGCCATGATGAAAGGAGATCTTCGCAGTGAACGTGCAAACTTTTGTCTTAGTGGGATTGAACTGGGCTAAGTTCCGTTCTCCCCATTCTGAGGCCCGCCCCAGAAAGCGCTCGACTTCCGACACAAGTTGATCCCGTCTTTCCTGTAACAGACTCCGAGCATAGGAGTATCTTACTCACTCAGTTCTACTCTACTTACTGAGTCCGAGGGATACCTCCACAAATTATAATATTTTAAAGTTATTTTTAAATAAATTATTGCCTAAATAAGCTCCTTTATTGTTATCGAAGTCTGGGTAGAAATAAATATGATGTCTTGAGAGCGTAGATTAGGACGGCTCACATATTGTTTTTGGATGGGCAATATATCAACGAGCGTTTTACTGCATTTTCGGCTAGTTTGACTGACATGGAGTGGAATATACGATATATAAGCCAACCGGATCGGAATTTTCCCGGTGGAGATCCGGGTGGTGGCATTAATCGTAATGAAATTTACAAGATTATATATTTATTTGCATAATTGTATGGTAAAATTATTGAAAGGAGAATGAGGATGGTGTCCGATGGTTTACTATGTGAGGCACAAGGAGGTTTCAGGATGCATAGATCTGTGATCTGATTGTGTTCTCTCTGCGCAACATTGTGGAGAAGCATCTGGCTCTAGGTCAGACGGTTTTCTGCAGTTTTGTGGATCTGAAGAGAGCATTTGACACGGTTGTACGAAAGGAACTTTGGGACATTTTATCGGAGTATGGTATTAACGGTAAACTGCTGCAAGCTGAGCAGTCCAATTACTTGGGCTGTAGAGCTTGTGTGCGGCTTGATTGATAAGGTGGACTAGCGGCTATAGCAATTAATTAAAACGTTAATAATACTTGAAAACATTGTTTTACTTGTATATGAGAACATATATATTATAAGTCTTATTCCATAATGACACAGTACATCAAAAGTAAAATAACATAATACAATTTCAAATTCAGTGCATCATAGACAAGTATACGTGGTCAGCATCACGACCTTCCAACATTGATGATGGAATGTCGCCTTGGTTTGACGTCAATATCGGCGTTAAGCAGGGGTTCGTTTTGTCAGCCAGACTGTTTATCATATATCTGGATAAATATCTCCAGAGGTGGAACGATATGAATGTGGGAGTCCAGATGGGCGACTCAGTGGTCAGCGAGTGAAGTATGCAAGGATGAGTTCTCTGGCAATCTGTTCTCTCTGCCTACCCTGCAAGGGATATGGCGTGATGATATGTATGTATGTAAATTTACAATAAAACGCAAATATTTTAACAGTGTAATAAGCCTCCACTATTACTCAAAATAATAATAAACAAAACATAAAACAATGATAATTCGACAGTAAATAAAGAATTATTTCACCAAAACACGATAAGGTGTATTTATGCCACCAGTCCCTTTTGACAGTTAGGTATATGTCATACACAACAGTACGGCCCAAGTGTCAGTCCCATCTCACGTTGCGTTAGTTCAGTCGTCAGTCGTCCAAAATGGCGATAGAGGTGCAATGCAGTGTTTCCGCGGAAACGAAAAATAAAGAATTATGATTTAAAAGAAATTAAAAACTTTACATAAAGATGACAGTGAGTGCAATTTAAGTAATAATTGTGTGTTTAATTAGTCTCTATCCTTACAGATTCACTGAATTTTACTAGTGTTATTAACGTAATGTTGCGGCGAATTAATTTTTATTCGATATGTCTAGCATTTGGTCTCAGTGTTCTTCTAATTCTTGCTGGGAATCGATATGCAGATAACACGTACTATCGTCCGTCCATGGAAAGCCGGAGAAACGTCAGGACGTTTTTAAAAGTCGGGGATGGAGAGGAAAACTTAATACCGCCAATACCATCAAATTCATACGATGGTGTTATGACTGCTGACAAAATAATAGAACGAACGCAGTCAAAGTTAAAATTTGAGCTATTTAAATACAATTTCTCATTTTCTGGTGTTCATGATTTGGATGATTTAATTATGGAATCGGGAGGTCGACCTTTACAAAATATTATTATATCTACATGGAGATCAGGCACGACTTTTCTTGGAGAAGTTTTAAATGCAATTCCAGGTACCTTTTACCATTATGAACCACTTCTTAAACATGGTATTGTACAAATTAGGGGGCCACCAGATTCTAACGAAGCCTTAAGTGCTATCAAAAATATGCTAAAATGTAATTTTTATGAGATGGATGATTACTTTGAGTATGGAAAAACTCATTTGCACCAGTTTAGCCATAACACAAGACTGTGGGACCACTGTAAATATAATAAGGAGCTGTGCTTTGATGCTGATTTTACATCACGGTTTTGTAAACTGTTTCCATTTCAAAGTATGAAGGTTGTACGTTTAAGATTACGACTTATCAAGGAAATATTGGATGATAAAGAGTAAGTGATTGATTTCTATCTTTTTTATCCTAGTACTTTACCATTGTACACCCAAAGACAAATGAAACGTAAATTAATGGTGAGCTTCAAGATAAGAGTTCCCTTTTATTGATGTCATACTGCAATAGATCTTATATATTTTTGTTATAACTGGACATATATTTGGATAATTTATTTGCAACAAGGTTTTGGTACCTCCGCTCAGCCTATATAATAGTTATAGGAGAAATAATGTCTAGTAACGCATTGTTATCCTTAGTACATCACTATATAGATTAAATTTAATAATTTAATTGTTAATTTGTTTGTTTGACATGTTAATAATAGAGTCTAAAATAAAATAAGAATAATGTAAACTTCATTAGGTATTTGTTTTAAGCTAAATTATCATTTCATATAAGCTCTTTCCATTTTAGGCTTAATGTTAAGGTAATTTTTTTAATACGGGATCCTCGTGGTGTGATGCAATCTAGACAACACCGTAATTTCTGTCAACCATCTCCAGACTGTTGGCAGCCTGACCTACTTTGTGCTGATATGATCAGTGATTATGTTGCAGCGGGACGATTGCTGCCATTATATCCAGAAAAACTTATGTAAGTTTTTATTATTAAGTTGTCTTGTGTTATTATTAAGTTAAATTGGAACAGTTAGTATCTGATGCTCCATATTATTGTGATCTGTGGGAATTGAACCACAATACTTAATATAGAAGATTGACACTTAGACCATTATGTAGCCAGCATTCCTTGAGAATTATATAAATCTCTTTCATTATATAAAAGATTCATGGGTCAAGAGACCTGTTTTAACACAACAAACATTTAGATATTAAATTCAAAGTAATGAGGAAGTATGCAAGGCCAAGTTAATATAATTTTGATATTGTTAATTGCTAACAGTTACACAAAATTATGATGGGTTTTATAACAATTAAATACATGTACTTCTTAAAATAATAGTAAAATGTTAAGCTCTTATTTAAAACAATAACCATCAAGCACAAAAAAAGTTCAGATATCTTCATAAAAAAAAAAATAATAGAAATAGACTTCTTCTCAGCTCATATGCGTCCCATTGTTGGTGAATTGTATTCTTACTCCATCACCACATGTAAAAGACTAACTCAATAATATTAATGTCTTTTCATGGTTAGGGAACATATCCCATACTATATGGGCACTATATATACACATTTTTTTACCCTTTTTAAAGCCCCTGTTTGACCACTTGTAGTATAGAAACAGATCTAATTTGGTTCATAGTATGGGTACATTCTCTTATATAGGCCTATTAATTACATCTCTACTTATTGTGTAAGAGGAAATAAGTTATTTAAAATAAGTTATATGAATCCGATTGTTAGATAAAGAGGTATTTCTTTTTGTAGGTATGAACCCCAATATTTTCATTATAAATAAGACTAAAAAATTCAAGGTAGACACTAAAAAGAACTGATGACATTGCTTTGTACACATTTGTTATAAAACGTGTGTAATGTATAAATATAAATCAGCATGATATAGTGACCTTATCTACAACTCAATTTGGATAAAAGAAAACATGTTACAGTGAAAAAATATACCCATATGTAATCATATTATATATTAATTGGCCATGAATCACAATTACAATCATATAATTTGTCTGGCTATGATCTGGGCACACCCCATCCAATCATTTCAGAAGACGAAAGTATGCTGTGGTCTGTATACCCTGCTGTATATTCTCTACTCATCAAAGGAATCTTTACTGGTGGCTCGCTCAATAGCCCAGAATAAAATGAGCCACCCTTAATGATTCCTTGACTTCAATTACTCACCCAGTTGGCTACTATTTTGGGTACCTCCTATCATATTATATCTACTAGAAACCTTTTTATTATAATTTAGAATGGTTTTTAGTAGATCTAATAATACCCTGAAGACAACTAATATTCCAGTAATATTTGTAGCCATTGTGACCTCATGCATAATGGTTATCGATTCAACCAGCTCTAACATTACTGAAAGTCTCATTAAGAGTCATGTAATCATTGCTTTGTGTAAGATGGTTTGAAGTGAGACAAACCAGAATACCACTAGTTAAATTTGTCCCTTTGTAGCATTTTTTGATCTTTTCATGCACCACTATTGAGACGGTAGACATGCTCTGTTTACCATGTATAAATTGAGAAGGACAGGAGGATAATGATTAATCTAGTCATTATGAAACAATGCTACTAAGACTGATCAAGGAACAATTAAATATCAGTTTTTAATTAATAAATCTGAATTGTCCTACTGCTAGAAAGAGACTTCCCTTTACGCCGCAGTTCCTATTGCAACACTTCCTTGACCATCTCTTTTCCACAAAATCCACTTTGTCGTCCAGCCAGGCATGCCAACCATTAATACATTTCCTAGTCATATTGGCTCATTTTAGTCCACTATCATCTTTGCCTACCCATTGCAATATAAGCTTTTTCTTTAGCAAATTTGCAGCCTGACTACTGGGCAGATTCTTAACGTAGGGTTTTGTTTCTAGTTTGTCTTCTCATAGAAGGTACTACATAAACTATCTATTACATGGATATCATTCTACGCGAGGGTTTCGTTGTTTTTCTGTCCTATGCAACTACTATTTTGACTTTCACTATCGTTAGTCTATTATGCTTTATTACTTAGCGTGTTATAATAACAATTCTTCTATCATAGGGTGCTACGATACGAAGAATTGGCTCTGGACCCTAATGCTACTTCACATCGAATTTTAAAGTTCCTAAGGCTAAGTGCCACACAATCTATAGAGGAGTTCCTGCAGTCACACACAAATGTCGAGGTGGCGGGCGTCAGCTCCACCTTCAGAGTCTCTCGCGACGTGCCTTTCAGATGGAAAAACGTGCTGGATTTCAATTATGTTGATGAAATACAGGTAACTACGTATATAATTTATAATTATACATATATCCGATTCTCCTAAATCTGGATTACGGCTACACAACGATGCTATCGTGCAAGTCACTGAAATCAATAACTTATAGTAAATATTGGACATCCGGGAAAAAAAAATCATTTGCTTTTCGTGTCTTGTAGGCATTGTATAAGTATATTAACCTATTATAGATTTAGTAATTATCGACACACATTCTAATATATATTATTACGGGTATTTGTAGAATATTTGTGACTATAGAGGTTATAATGTAACCGAAATGTAGAGATGTGTAAACAAAATCCATAAGAACAATTTTATTTCAAGTGTTTAAACATCGGTCATTTCTCTTCAATAGTAAAATATCTAATATCTTTAAAGGAACAATTTTTGTATATATGTACATATTTTCTGAATCACGGAAACGGCATCAACAATTTTCATGAAATTTAGCATGCAGGGGGTTTCGGAGGCGATTAATCGATCTAGCTAGGTTTCATAGGTTGGTAGTATTCATAGCCCCTACTACACAAATCTTTTCGTTATTTTTGCCTTTTTAATTTTTTTCTATTATTTTATTAATTATTTTTATTATATTTTAATATATCTTCTAAAACACACTAAAAAGAAAATACCGAGCAAGGCTTGGTAAACCATATATTGTATATAAATGATTATTAGGTAATTGTTTTCACATAATTATATACGAAGGAAGAACGTAAGGGCATTAAGTTTGTGTTGATTTTATTAGACTACACCCCATATTACACGGTATGAATCCTTTTATTGCCAGAAACTTTACAAATATAACGATTACCATACACAAAGCATAACCATACACAGTGTTCCCAGTTGCCTATATATTTGTTATAATTCATTTATTCTAGTTCTATAACCGATAACTAAAAATTAAGAACCGATATTCAAATTTATAGAAATGAACATATAAGAGGA
This sequence comes from Lymantria monacha, assembly GCA_905163515.2. Classification (NCBI taxonomy): domain Eukaryota; kingdom Metazoa; phylum Arthropoda; class Insecta; order Lepidoptera; family Erebidae; genus Lymantria; species Lymantria monacha. Next base: position 26,789,587 of record LR991082.1, read on the forward strand.
AGTTTGAAAGTTGCGCCAGTGACGTAAAAGTTAAGGAGTGAAAGATTGACATGGTATGGACATATGATGAGACGGGATGAAAGTAATGTTGTGAGAAAAGGTTTAAGTATGAATGTTGAAGGCTTAAGGGGTAAGTGAAGACCGAAGAAAATATGGATGGACTGCGTGAAACATGACATGGATAGACAAGGAGTGACCACAGAGATGACATCTGATAGAGTTGTATGGAAGGAGAAGACACATTGCGTTGACCCCAAATAAATTGGGTAAAGAGCAAGTTGATGATGATGATGATGATTCAAATTTATAAAATTAGGAGCTTATAAATTGTATGTGATGTTTACAAAATAAATTCAAGTAGGTGCACCACAATTGGTAATTGATAATAGTCATTTATCTATTTATATGGTATGTTTTTAAAACATATAGTGTTCGGTTAACATTGTGTTTACATAAATATCACGTTTTTCCTCATGACTGGTTAGCTTGCCCTTAAATATGGCGTTTATTTATTTCGAAATATTAATAGCTAGGTATAATATTATTATTAAAATTTTAGCTTTTACAAACCATAAAAATATTTATAGTTTAACTGGTCGTTCACTCCATACCGTACATCCCATGGATGGCCTTGAAATAGTGTGAATGGAAATTAGTTCAGGTCAATTCCATGAAGACACAAGATTGCGCGTGCCCTCTAAAGAAGGACTCATTTATCATAGCGACTCAGTTCCAAGGAGTGTCCCGGAGATTTGGAATCTTCACGAGATAGGATTTTTAATATCAGAGTATCTAGCAAAGTCCAGTTTGAGGGTCATTCATCGTCATAGAGAACCAAGGCAAGTTGGGGATAAAGAAGCTAAACTTCTTCAATATAATCAAGCAGTGATTCATGCTGAAACGACGACTTAACGACTTATTTCGCATAAAGCACAATATTGTGCACACGTTGAGAACTGTTCACATCTCTCAGCTGGTACAAATAAATGTCAGATGTGGTGGTGCGGCAGGTGCGGTGGCTCACCACCTGACTTTCTGCAAAGACATGCTATTCGAATTGTCCATAATCCCAATCTCACGGACGGAATTGATCCGTTGGAGCGGCGGAGATTTTGGATTATCTTTCTGTTTTCTATCAACTATAAGTAGTGCCCCGAGAAGCTGTTTAATTTGAAGCTGACGTCTCTTTTCTATTATTATATCACTCAACATCGTAATAAGATTGAACCATACTACTTGAAAAGAATATCGTCCTCGAGGGTATATTTTCTGCATTTATTTCTCCCATGCACATGCAGTCTGGAATGAACTACTTACTGCGGTGCGACTAGCGCTATGACATATCCTTCTTTCGATTCAAGTTTATGAAGACTTCCTTTCTCCCAGTAGGTAGCAACATGGCTGAAGCCTTGATGTTGGGGTCTATGAGCGGTTGTCAGACTTTACCATCAGGTGATCTTGCTCGTCTATCACCAAAAGCCAATAAAAAAAACCCTAATATTGTATCTTTTTGTTTACATTTGTTAAACTGTTTCCTCACCTTTATTTTCTTTGAATATAGAAGATATATTTAGGACAGCACGTGTGACCTACGACTGTCATGTAAAAGGCATTTCAGAAGAAGTTATTTTAACTACTCGAACCTGTTAATACTCGAAGAGGTCAGCGACAGCGTACATATGTACTGAGCTATCTTCCTTACCGCCTAAGCAAATAAGCTTCGTAACGAGCTGTTAAATAACCTATGGTGTTTGAAACAGTGAAATTGCTATTAATTAAATACATATATGTACATACATCTATTATCTTTATAGTTATATTTCACATACAAAAGGGTACAATTCGATTGATTAAAGCTGATTCACCGCGTGATTGGATTGAAATTGATTACGCCAATAGCGACGTCCCTGTATGGTCTCATGAGCGGCAGTGACACCATCAGGTGTGCTGCTAGCTCGTTAGCCACCATAAGCAATAAAAAAAAGCTACATAAATAGTGTTTGATACAGTTAACCATTAATGAATGTACGTATTCCACTCGTTGTCTGCTTTGAACATTGCAACACGAATAAGTGAAAAGTGTTTGAGCTTTTAGAACTACTTTAATTAACTCACATTAAGCTAAGAGCTGCGCTAAATTTAGAAATATTTAGCTCCGTTAGTATGGACAAGGATATTGAACGCTTAAAGATGTCTTGTTATTAGTTTTAAAAACAATTAATGTATATACCCGTGTAAGATGTTTTATTTTCTGACTCATAATCATAGGGTTTCTCAGTATATACAAATATAAACACCACCCATTTTTCTCGCAGGTGTTGCGATGTAATTGCATAATATTACAATGACTACTCAGGTGGCATAATCTAAGTAAAGTTCTCTAGTGCGGAGTGTCATCGTCGCTCGTCACGTTAGGCAATTTTTTGACTTTTTTCGAACCACAAAAGTTTTTTTTTTTTTTTTGAAAATGAGTGTAATTTGTGTCCTTGGATGTTTGTTGATTCCCCTGCCTTACCTTAAATGACTCTTACCTTAATATGGAAATTATTCCTTAACAACTTGCCATATGTCTTTAAAAAGCTGTTCCGCAAAATACAGGCCTCCCAAGAAGCAGGTACGCTGTGTCGCGGTTGGTTTTTAGTATATTAAAGAAAGTGTTGTCAATTTGTCTCCCATTAACACCGCTCGATCGATGTATAAATATATTTTTCACAGCGTTATAACAAGCTTTGACAAAGTCAATTAAATTCAAGTGATTTGTGTGACAGAGAATTTAGTGGATAGACACGATTTCAGTTTTATTATATCATAGATGTGTTCTATCGAATAGCTTGTAACTAGACGCAAATGGATAGTTGTTTCATAATATTTATACAGCCAATCACGAGTGAAGTCTTGAACTACTTTTCCTTAGCCTTCGAACGTGACCTAACTGTTTACACTACATATTATCTGTTATATCTCTGAAATCTGAGTTCTAGTAAATGAATCGTTAATCGCCAATATAGTATACAACTTTAGATTATCCATTTTAAAGACCAGTGATCTCTTTACAGCGCGGAATAAATGATTGAATGTTAGGGGTTTCTTGTAATATAATTGTTGAGTGTGCTCGCTTTGGAGATAAAATGAAAAACAATATGCACAATGTATTTATTTACCTAAAAAGTATAAAGCACACAACAGATATTTGACGAATCGCCCTAGAGTTCTCGTTTATATACTTGAGGGAAACTATTTTATACTTTTCATCCTTTATAAAAAGTTGGTACATTATTTTTTTTTTGCGATGCGCTCTTGTTTGTCGTCTGTATAGACTAAAGCGCTCTGTAAGTTCAATGTCGTATTGTGAATATGTAATACGTGCAGTATGTATGGTATATAACATAGTATATAAATTCTTTCCTAAAGGAATTTTAGCCTCCTTGAAAACCGAAGAATTAGTCTTCGAAAATTAGGAAAGATCTGAAAGATTGCAGATTTAATTGATCGCTCTTCTAATTAATATCTTATTACTGATTTTGCTGATATTCGAAAAGAGCTATTGGATGCCTAAAATTTAGTAACGATTCTGAGCAATGGCCACTTATTGCGGTGGGTGCTTCTTTCCTCTGATAATACTACCTGATTTGGCTGGATAACAATCTGGTGATGTCTGCTAACACTTTGACATTTATTGAAGTTTTCTAATATAAATAAAACAATTTGTAGTGTGTAGATATAAATTTCTGTAATAACGATGAATTATTGAACGTGAGACACCTTAGCCCTTCCATGACCATGATCACTGAAAAGTGTTCGAAACGTCGGGCAATTAAAAATCAAATGCAAACGCGATAGAATCCGTAAAAGTATGTGTGACTTCATTTTTCGCTTCGTAATCGCAAAATTTCAGTAATTTGAATAACAAGGTTGTGTCATCGTTTAATACAATTCTAACTGCAAAATTTGAAGTATTAAGCCCATACAATGTGTAAACATTGTCGGGTAGATGGCACACGTCTCCTTAAAGACGTAAATATAATACGAAGCGAGATTTGAATGTCCTACAATAGTTCACGGTGGTGTAAGTGGCAGCACGATTGGGACGGATTTCCAATAGGTGTAGGTTCGAATCCCACTTGTGACATAATTTTTCGCTTCGTAGTCGTGTTTTTATAAATAGTTAAGCATATTAAATGCTAAATTTCAGTAATTTTATCCGTAAAAGTAGTTTTATTCCAAATGTGTAATACTCGCGTAAAAATCAGGAACCATTGATGATAATACTCAGCCATCTTGTCAATTGAAATATTAGTGTTTCTTAATTTTAATAACATCGCGAACTATTTTAAGTAGATATCGGTATTCTTTTGTGAGGATTTGGAGTTTATCAAACCTACACCGGGGTTTAATGGCGGCCGCAGGTTTTTACTGTGCCCACAGACAGCGGACTTAATGAGATGAGCGTGGTATACTAGGTACTAGTTTCTCTTCCATTATGGAGGAGGCTCGAGCCCAACATTGGGACATATATGAGCTGAAATAATAATAACATTTAAAATAAATGTTTGATAGTTTTAAATAAAAATGTAGTTTTGTCACAATTAATGTATTTTGCTTTAGATATAAAAATGAATTGCTCATAAAGTCACTCACGCGGTACGACCGCGACACAATTTTTTAATTGTCACGGTCACATAATGGCCTATTTTGTCAATACGAGAGGGGTTATGTCGCATACAATAATATTACGCTAATAAAATAAGGTACTCGTATGTTGATCATTATTGCAATATCAGCACAAACATTATCGTAGTGTTTTAAAAGTTTATATATGGTATATGTACCTATATAATGTATTTCGTGGCATCGTTACTAAAACCTTTAAGTCAAATGTTTATTTATAAATTATCATTTGGTTTAAAATTATTATCAGTCAGTAAGTCAAATCGTCGTCTTTAGCAGTGCCATGCCCACAATTTTAATAGTAATTCTAGGAATTTCAGTGGAATATGAAGAGTAACGCACTGTTATATTCGTTGGTGACGAACGTTTTTCCGTGTGGTGACGGAGTAGGAATATAATTCACCACCCCTTATCTGTAGGTGATCGTAAGAGACTACTAAGAGATATAAAACGCACATAACATCTATGCAAGAGAAGGAAAACTTGAAACAAAACACTATACCAACACGTTTGACCAGCGTGGTATAGTTAGGGGTTAGTTTCTTTCCTATTATGGAGGAGGCTTGAGCCCAACATATATGAGCTGAGATAATATCATATTCACTACACCACTATAATAATTAATTAATATATCATCAAAATAATATATCGCGTTAAAACACTAAGCTATTGAATATAATACAAGACCCCAACATGTCTTCGTTTTTGTCACACAACGAATTTTGCCATTCATAGTAAAAATGGAGTTAATGTTAAAAGATTTCAGAACTCCTTCGCACTAAGAATGTTTCTGTCCTTTCACTACAAGAATGTACAGTGTATATTGCAAAATATTTTTGGGAGAAAGCACAACATCTTGGTACAGCAAGTGTTTTGCCGAATTTAGTCAAAGGCATACACCACTAATTCACGACTTTCGTGATTCAACTACGTGCGACGAAGATAGTGTATATTGCAAAATACTTTTGGGAGAAAGCACAACATCTTGGTACAGCAAGTGTTTTGCCGAATTTAGTCAAAGGCATACACCACTAATTCACGACTTTTGTGATTCAACTACGAGCGACGAAGATAGTGTATATTGCAAAATACTTTTGGGAGAAAGCACAACATCTTGGTACAGCAAGTGTTTTGCCGAATTTAGTCAAAGGCATACACCACTAATTCACGACTTTCGTGATTCAACTACGAGCGACGAAGATATGGTTATTGTTAAGTAGCTTATTAAATAAAACAAGCGTATCGCCTTTGAGATAATTTGGAGTTTATTATTGAATACTTAGAAAAATAATAAAAATAATATTTCGCTTACGACTTGTTTTAATAATATGATATACCAACCATACCGTGCATCGTGTAACAATACACTAACTTAAGTCCTAAAGCTGTGAAATGATCTTTTAAAAATATTGAAATTATTCTAATTTTCCATTTTCTTTAAATTCCAGATAATGTGCAAAGAAGCCATGAATTTATGGGGTTATCGAATGGCACACAACGCCACGCATATGGCTAGCAATGATTTTAACCCCATAGAAAATTATACTATCACACAATGAACAAACATATTATATTTATTATGGAACATTGATATTGATGCGACTTCATACATATATGAAGAATACGAATTTTAATACTCATTTTGTAAGTATGTTTTATTTATTTGGAAATAATCTCTTCCAGCTTCACATTAGTCTTAACAAACAGATTGCAACGTGCGTGAGCCTTGTAACATTAAAAGTGTTTAGGTCGACACCAGGCCTATGTAATTGCGTCACCTCACACGCCGATGGCGGAGCGGATCAATGTGGGTATTATCCTCCTGAACCAATCCGCTCCCTTTTTCTACGAGATGATTGTCTCGAAGGCGTCGATCGCTTTCATTTCTACGCTATCTACCGTACGTCTCATAACGGTTGCAGGTGGACAGACAACAAAAGGTCGGTACCTATTATTGCAGTAGTTCACGGCGCTATTACTAATGATATCGTTATCACTACAGTTGGTTCCGATTAGTTCATTTGTCTATCACCTTATTATGTCACCATCTGTTACTTTCTCGTGGAAGTCACGAAGCTGACTGAAAGAAACCTAGGAGAATAAGCAGCAGCAATCTCCTGGGATACATATAACGTCAACTGCGATCACCAACCGGCCTGCTAAGCTTGGCGATTATGTATCTCGTTGAAAATGTCATGTGTTGAACAATGAACGGTAAACGAATGAATGGGTCTCTTTAAACACTTCTATTATTTTTTGTTAGGTTTTATCATGTTTTTACATATAGTGTTCTTAAAGTATTCGTAAAATGTTCGAGAGGTCGGGAAATTAAAAATCAAATACAAACGCGATAGAATCCGTAAAAGTAGTTTTATTTCAAATGTGTAATACTCGCGTAATATAGTATTATTTTTGGAAGTAAACTATATTACCTCAGATTTTAAAGTTCTTGAATATATCTTAATATCACCACACGAATTCCTAAAGGCATTCATTTGTGTGAGAATATTTTTTGTGTATTGTCTTTTTTGTACGTGTCGCCTTTGCTTTAAAACCTGTATGTTGGCTGTGGTATTACAATTATTATAAAAATATACCAGACTGCATTTTTATATTAAATAACTAACTAATTAAGCCGAAATACGTATGTTGTAAGAAAAAATTGACTTTGGCCTCGTCTATTTGATCTCAGCTTGGTAAATAATGTTACTACATAATATTTTATGTGCTGTCTATAAGTGTAAGCAAAATTTTTATGTTTTCTTCATGTCCCCAGAAGTAAGAAATAATCCTTAGAAAGGGTACCGAATAAATTCTGTAGGCCTTATTTTAGTTTTATTTATAGTCCATACTAGCTTCTGCCCGCGGCTTCGCCCGCGTAAAAGGTTACTTTCCTAAAGTTTTTGATCCCCTATTTTTATTTTTGACCGTCGGTAATACAGTGCAACGGTATTACAATACTCAGAGTTGAAACTTCATTACTGGACTGCTAGATGGCGTTGAAGAAGCTAGATTTTGACATTTTTTGACAAACATTTTTTTTTATTTTTCATATAAAATTTTTGATTTTTTTTAATAAAAAGTATCCTATGTTACTTTTAATACCTCCAAGAATATGTGTACAATGTTTCATGATGATCGGTTGAGTAGTTTTAGCGTGAAAGCGTAACAAACAAACTTACATTCACATTTATATATTAGTAGGGATGCATTTCATTGTTACATACATCATTATCATCATCTCAGCTCGTATATCTCCCACTTTTGGGCTCAAGCCTCCACACTTGAAGGGAAATTGACCTACAACACCACGCTGGTCAGACGTGTTGGTATAGGGTTTTATTCGAGTTTTCCTTCTCTTGCATATATGTTATATGCATATTTTACCCCTTAGTCGTTTTTCACGATCACGCACGGGTAAGATAGGGGGTGGTAAATTGTATTCTTACCTGTGTTCTTAACTGTGTAGCCTCATAGAACGATTGATAACTCTCATTGCCTCAGAAAATCAACTATCATATCATATGTTCGTCGTACTTATATGTATTTTGTGTAGTAATAAGAATATAGTACGTTGTTTATCCCTTCATCTCCTATAGATGTCGTAAAAGACAACTAACTTTTATTTTTAGCAGACAACGTTTACTCTAAGAGAAGGGAATTATCAACCTTGTGACGGAGTAATGACATATTACCAACCCCTTATTTTGCCCGTGGCTATTGTAAAATATGCCTAAAGAATGTAATATGCATATAACATCTACGCAAGAGGCGAAAAATTCGAAATGAAATCTTGTACCAAACCGCCTAATCAGCGTGATATCATCATCATCATAGCCTATATATGTCCCACTTTTAGCCTCGGGCCTCCTTCGTAATAGGAGGGAAATTAACCTACTATACCACGCTGGTCAGACGTGTTGGTATAGGGTTTTGTTTCGAGTTTTCTTTCTCTTGCATAGATGTTATATGCGTTTTATATCCCTTAGTCGTCTCGTAAGATCACCCATAGGGTAAGATATGGGGTAGTGGATAGTATTCTTACTCCGTCACCACACGGAAAAAAAAAAATAAGCGTGATATAGAATGTCAATTTTGCTCCTATTGCGGAGTAAACTCGAGCCTACTAGTGGGAGATATATGACGAAGAGTAGGGAAGGAATACGTTATAGGTGAATTGCCCTGACATAGTAAAACACGCTTTTGCCCATTACAGGAAAGTAAATGACATAGAAATAAGTGTCGATATTAACTTGTGACGATTGTGATAACTACCCATTTACACCTATCATCAATCGACACGGATTACCAGGATTACACCACCATTACTGGATATCTACTCTTTTAGACTATTCATCTTCATCCTGCTCTTATCCCAATTACTCGAGATCTTCGCAATATGTACTCCTCCTTCATCGAACATATACACTACCGTCCAAAAGTTTGGAAGCAGCAAGGTAAAATCGAATAAAACCAAACTAAGTCATTTAAATTTAAATGTATTGATAAAAAAATAAAGAACAAACAGAAACTAACTTAAACAAAATAAAAAAATAATATACAATGGTAAATTAGATTAAATTTTAGCTTCATCAAAGTGTCCACCTTTCTCCTTTATAATCTTCTCACATATTCTGGGCATTCTATTAATCAATTTTTTAAAATAATCTTTATCTAATTTGTTCCATTCGTTCTCTAATAGCTGCCACAAATGTTCTGAGCTCGTAGGACAACGACTTTTCACCCTCCTGTCAAGTTCATCCCAAACAAGTTCAATGGGAGAAAGATCAGGGGATTGAGATGGCCATTGCATGATGTTTAAAATGTTTTCAGCTTTTTTCTTGTTTAAAAAGTTCTGGCACAATTTAGACGAATGCTTAGGATCATTATCCTGTTGAAAAATGAATCCAGAACCAATGAGACTTAGTCCACTGGGTATGGCAGAATCTTGGAGAATTTTTAAATAGCCTTCCTTGTTTAATTTTCCGGTTATCCTCACAAGATTGCCGGGTTTACTGTTGCCAAAACACCCCCAAACCATGACATTACCACCACCATGTTTGATGGTAGGCACTGTACATGCCTCTGAAGCCCTCTCTTCTTTTGACCGGCGTACAAAGACACGTCTATTGGATCCGAAAATCTGAAATTTTGATTCGTCACTCCAAAGGACATTTTCCCATTGTTCTATAGTCCAGTTTTTATGCGCTTTTGCCCATTCTAGTCTATTTTTCTTATGTCGATTTGTTAGTTTGGGTTTTTTAGCAGCAACACATCCTCTTAATCCCGCAGACAGTAAGCGTCTTTTAACAGTAGTTGTTGAAATGGGTGTTTCTCGCGTATCATTCAGAGCTGCAGTGATCTGTGGTGCAGTTAAGCGTCGATTCCGTTTAGAAAGAACTCTAATGAAGTTGTCCTCTTGATTTGTTGTGGATTTGGGCCTACCAGATCTCTTTCTATCTTCATTTTTCCCCGTTTCTTGTTTTCTAGCAAGGGTATAGTGGACACCTTTACAAGAAATTCCGAGCCTTTCTGCGATTTGACGTTCACTGTATCCTTCCTCGCGTAGAGTGCAAATAGCGCTTCGCTGTTCAAGCGTGATTTGCTTGCGTTTTGCCATTTTCAGAAGAAAAAATACGGTCAAAGTAGTAGCCGATATCTTTCGAATACAGACAATGTTAATATCACAACTTTCACGTGCCAATGCTCAAGTGCGACTGAATAAGGTCTAAAAAAGTTAAAACCAGCAAACATTATCAATAAAACTACACCATTGCATAGGATAAAGTAGCCGACGGATTAAGTCATAAAACACGTGTTTCGTCAATATTAAGGAATTCCATAAAACTTGATGAATGTAGGATAATAATCCTTTTGTGTTTGTGTAGACAGTCGTAAAAGGTTGTAAAACTTAAGATTATTGCTAATTTTTACCGCTATTAGTCGGCATTTATTTGTTTTGTTTGAAAACAGGTGTGCTTCCAAACTTTTGGACGGTAGTGTATATAGCAATAATTAAAAAAAATGGCAATACTTTTGTTGCCGGCCGCCTGATATCACTCTCCTTGAGATTGTAATTGTTCAGCAGAGGATATCAGATGCAGTTGGCCTAAATCGATGCCTATATTGACCTGCGCTAAGAGCTTTAACTCTTAGTTGTATTGTACGACACCCACGAGCAAGGTTAAGAGTTGGTTACTACTCTTTCAGAATATCTTTTTTATTTCTTTTACACTACTGGTAACACTATATTTTTATTATTTTCAGGTGACGTTCCATAACTATTGCTCCAAAAAAAAAATATTGGCTGTTTTTTTCTTATACTTAGAGAAGCATTGCTATTGCAAGACTAAGGTATGCGCTAGAGTAACAAAAATACTGTATTTTTTATTTTAATCACTATTCAATAAGTTCTGATGTATATTTAAACATTGTGATTGATGAGAACGTAATCGAATCTCTTATATATACATACATATATATGACCCTAACATCTTATTCGTTATTCAGACTATTAAAAAGATATACTTCGAATCACTCATACCTTGAATGAGATATTCAATTGCCTAAGCGAGTTTAATTGCCGCTCAAGACCAGTATTTATTCAAATAGATACTTAACATTGATATATGTACAATGTCTTGTAATTATTTATCTATTTATGTTACATGTATTATTGTTTCTCAATCTAATATCTATATATTTATTTTAAAAGTCTGTTACAAGTATTAATTGATAAAAAGCATATTTTATAAAAAGTACGTCACAGGAATAATAATTACTTATATCCTGTTCTACCTTGATTCTATTCGGTACTTGGTATATTAAGTAACCATGGGCAAGTAGTGGATCTCCCTTCATTGCCTCCATTTTAAAATAATTATGGATTTACAACACTTTATCGCCTAATTCAAGCAATCAAGATGTATAAAGTCTAATAACAATATATTTATTTTGTGAATGAAAGGTTTTTAACAATACTTTTAGTTTACTTTAAAACAAATATAATAAAAAGAATTGAACGAATTGTCTTGAACAATTATTTATTAATTTATTTATATAATAATACAATACCGGTGACAAGATTTTTTTATCTGAAGTTATAATCAGTTAGGTCATAATTTATCAATCACAATGTAGGTAGGTACCTACCAATAATAAATATAGAAGTTTAAAAAAAAAACTGTAATAAAATAATGATATTATTATTTTTACAGCAATTTGGTGTTATCAAATAGTTATTTTACGTTATATTTATTATTAGCTAATTTTATGTAATGTAACAGTAATGATATTTGACAATAGTTTGAAGTTAGTATCGGGGGAGGCTACCACCATCTTAGCGCGTAAATGCGTTTCCACAGCGGAAATAATAAGGCTACCACCATTTTTTATAGACGTGTCATGTCAATGCAATTTTGGTCAATGATGTGATTAAACTTGCATTAAAACGTAAATGGCTTAGCAATTGTGGGGACGCCATTTGTAATCGTTTATTCTTGATGGTAAAAACTAATTATAAAGACATCTGAAATAATCTTTATCTCGCTCTATATTAGTAGCAACACATTATGGTATATTCCATGTGCCATGATACATTGAAATAGTGTAAATTTTTAGAAGTCATGGTACGAAACTGAGTAATATTGCTTTAAAATTGAAACAAACCGTTCTTATAACAATATTTTTTTGTAAAAATTGGTGGTAGTCCTACAGGCTCTATATTAGGCAAGGAACTACCCAAAGTAGGTTCCTTAAGATTGATGATTGGTTATATAATTTACTTGAAATTGATTTCTCTTTAAGACTGATCGCATATCTATCGATCCAATTCTTCCATATGTTTATGACTAAAGCTTGAAAACATATCTATATATTCCAATGGAAAAGTACTTCGTAGTTAATAATAGTAAACTCAGGTTGTGTATTAGCAATGTGGGTAGCTAGGGACACAGTATCGTTACAAAAAATATCTATATTATCCTCATAAATAAATAAAAAATGAAAACTATCAATTCAATTATATAATCGACAATTTATTAGCATAATATAACTTATATAAAAAAAAAACAATATTTTAAAATAGATGGAATAAGATTTGATTTTTTTAATATATAAAAATAATTATTATTTATTAAATATTTAAAATAATAATTTCTATTCGAAAAGTGTTTGTATTTAAAATAGCATTTAACAGAGATTTTCTTTACATTTATACTTCAAACTTTCAACATGGGTTTTTAAATAGTGACCAGTGTCCACAACAAGAAATTTGGTTATTAGAAAAAAAAATACTCTTTGCTAGTTTGTAAAAAAAAATAATAATGATAAATTTATAACTAACACTTGAATTCTACAGATGTATTTTGTGGTATTAATCCTGACGATATGGTATCTCAAAGATCATTCCTTGTAACTAGTGAGCAAATTTGCTGTATACAATAGTATTGAGTAAAAGAAACTTAAGCCATGTCATGAACTATCGATACTTCTCGTGTCCCTACAAATGACGTTATATCAAAATATGAAATATGGACCATTGATGGTAGAGTTTGGAATTGTTTGACAAGATTTTATGCTCAAGCAATTCCTGTTAATTCATTTAAATGCATTTTATTATTAAGCTTAAGCAATTTTGCACTCATGGAATTGACCGATTGTTGATGCTTCCATTTTAGACACGTACATTAGGAACGCGTTATATTTAATAGATGTAATAAAATATGAATAAAATACAATTATGTAGCCATATCAACATAGTTTTCGACTGACATTTCAAAATCTAGTACCTAAGTATGATTGACGGTAAACATACTAGGGTGATAATGGTGTTTATAACTAATAAATAAAAGCATTGGTATATCCGCCACGCCATAAAACATATCATGACAAATTATAGGATTGCTAAAGATTTATTTCACACAAACGTAATTTTAATTTTATTTTAAAATTTTACTGTTTTATAATGTTTTAATATATCATAAAGATAATCTTACTATAAAAATATGAGACTAGCAAGTGTGAAAATTTAAATGAAAATTATTATCTCAGATATTAGATATGAAAATTAATTTGAAAACTGTTGCCATATTAAAATTTCGATAGTCATGTAACTCTTGTAAATGTTAATGCGACGATGATAATCAGAAAAATAGTCATGGATAGTTTATAAAAATATCTTTTCATGTTTCACACACAGTTTGGCTGCATAGACACTAAAAAATATATGTATATTAATTAAGGGTGAATATTTATTAATGAATTTTCATTAATATTTCGGATAGCAGCCCTACTGTGATACATAGCACAATAATTCGAAATGCCGTTAATTAATAAATGTTGTATAATTTATTGATAAATAATTGAACACCCCAGACGCCATAGTGACTACCGTGGTATCTCAATAACTCGAACCATAAGAGAAAAAAGAAAACATCGAGTTAATGAGTTGTCAACTTAACAAGTACGCCGAGATACGATTACAAAAAAGAAATTAAAGACTCGATAACAAAAAAAAATTAAAGACCCGATTTTACGTTGCTTAGAGTGCACAATGAATGGCACGTGTACCAAGCACAAAAAATAAATGTAAAACACCGAACATTCCGATTAGATTTTGTTGCCATGAATTCAGACTCCGTAAGCTGTAGTTAGCTACAGCTTACGGAGTCTGCTTTTTCGAATTCGAGTAATAGAATGTAAATATGTAGAATCAATGCCTCGTAGAGAAGTTATATATTATTTGAGATACAAAGTTGAAGTAACTCGAGTAATTGCATATTCAGAAATTCAGCGGAAGGAAAATGCATTTTTCTCGACCTGAGTTAGAGAGATTCCACCGAATTTAATGACATGACTCCGTTTAAAAAAGTATGCTTTGTTTTAAAGTTTACAATGAGATTACGATCTAGTCTTATGTGCAACAAAAAAAATGTGAAATAAAGCCCTGACATGATAATCATACAACATTTATTATTTATTTAATTTTATAATATTATTTAAATAGAAATTAATCGCGCTGATCAAGAAATCTCCAAAAACGATATTAAGTGCATAATAAATAATTAAGAATATCACATAATATCTAAGTTTACTCAATCTGTTGGATAATAGTAGTGTATAGAAGAAATATTAGATATGAGTGTAATCTCCGTCCATAACATAAACAGGTCAAACGATTGATAATCCCGAATGACAGAGTCTGTCTATTTGCTCGTATTCCATACATCGTATTATACGTTTATCTAAAATTCTCACCACAACCAATTTTTATACATATTTATTGAATCTACCTAATGTCAGTGATAACACTTTATGATAAATACTTTTAATTGAATACTTAAATTCTTTTAACCCCTCACGCGCTTTTGGGACACCGTTTGACCCAAAAAAAATTCGCTCAACGCGCTTTTAGTAAACAGGTTTGGCCCAATTAAATGTTTTACAATTAGCAATTGTTTTTAGCACTGTATTTCACATTTTCCTTGTAATATAGCAACAATAACAGTTTATGTAAAACCATAAAATTCATTGAACTTTTTTCAATATAACAAAGCGCGGGGCACTCGAGAGCACCGCGAAGTCTGGCGCGTGAGGGGTTAAGGTGGGTGCTACAGGGAATCTATTTTTTTTTGCACACACACTAAATATATGCCTTTTTCGTACACACTTGCAGAACACTTACAAAGTTTTATTTTTGTTTTAATACATTATTTAAATTGTAAATGTCATCATCTGGATAGCCGAGTATCACTTTGACGGGACACACAACAGATATGAAATTTTATTGATCAATTAATAGTCTAGTCATTTGCTTGTAAGCAAGATATTGGAACGTTATGAATAAATGGTTTTATGCTTTATATAAATTAATATTGAAATAATAATAGTCAAATTATTGTGCTCACGTGTCGCAATGACGAAATGAAATTTTAAAATGGCCTAAAAGCGTATACGTTATTTGCGATAAACTTAGTGCCCCTTAGTGTGTAGAGTGGCCTCATAGATTATTGAATAGAATTTTAATAAAAATATAATTAACATCCAATAGTGCAGGGTCACCGAAAATATTTTGGAGTCCAGCTTGAATCCTTAATCTTAGTTCCATCATTGGACCATAGCAAAAAGCGAGCTTCCATGCTTACCTTGTAAGCCTTATATTGGTCCGGATTAGACGATTTAATCAATCATTATACACCGGCATTAAAAATATAATATCGATACTATAAATAAACCCAATTTACTATATACTTTTTTATTACTATTATTTATCTTATTTAGAAAGATAGAAAAAAAAATACATTTTGTATTGTTTTTTATGATTAGATTTCTTTTTGCAAAGTTGTAGGTGTCTGACAAATAAATAGCGTTAGGATGGATAATAACGCCTTTGGAAGTGCGTAAAGCTCTAAAAATCATTATTAAATTACGCACATAGCACTGCCTGTGCTGAGCACAACCGTGAACCATTTACATGGGACACAGTATTCTGGTAGTTATAATAAGTACTAATTACACAAACAATAATTAAAACAAATTTAAAATAATTAATGTAGTGAGAAATCATTAAGTGCACTTGATTATAAGGTAGTCAACAATTAGAATTTAAAAGTACTTGATTAAATTGATTATTATGATCAGTTTGATAGCATTTTTGCTAAAATTTATTAGAGTTTACTCCTTAAGAATCGATTTTCATATAAGGCGCCCGGTATGAGAAAAAATTGCGGAGTAAAATCTAGCGATCGAATGACCTCGTTACGTTTTTGGTGCGCAACCTATTTTGCGAACCTTTCACTTTCTGACGTGAGATAATACTTCACTGAACAGTTTTAATAAATGTAAATAATAATCGTACTTAAGGAGTAAACGCCAGTGGTGCGTCGGAGCTGACACAGACACTTTTTCTCTAACACAATGAACATTTGTCTCAATCAGTTAAATACTCATTATTATTTCGTTATAAAAGCATAGGCAATGACTTAATATATATTATTGCAAATGCCAACTTTACTATTGATAAAGGAGGCTGTTACTAAATTGAGGATATTCCTTTGAATATAATTTTAAATTTTGCTCTCTATTCTAATTATATAGATATTATTATATGATCAGATCTTACACAGGTAAGCGTGCCAAATTTTATTGAGTTGCCAAATTTGCCGTTTAACATACAATAAATATACGACTTAAATGATTCTATATCACACAAAATTTATGAATTCCGTAACACGTTATTCTTTCTCGGAGATAAAGATAAAGATTTATGAAATTCATGATTCCCTGAAAATATAATATTAAATTTTTTTGGTAATTGTTATTTTTTTAAAATTGAGGGTAGTCTGTGAAAACTTTCTCTGTAAACTATGAACTGCAGACTGAAGTTGTCAAGCTACCAGTGAAATCTATTTTAACCAGACCTTTTATAAGTGAAATATAAATACTGGGGTAAACTAACAAATACATATACATACATATTTAACTAATACTATCCCTTTACAGATTACATAATTTCATAAGTCATTTGATGGGTTGTTATAAATCTTATTTCCTTACACGATAAGAGCTGAAGTTATGTTGTTATAAAAAATGTTGCTTCATTTTTTTAAATGGAGATCTTGTCACGTTTCCCTGTGTAATATCTGCATCTGTGCTTGAATGCGGCATCAAACATCAGATGATCCTTCATTCAATCACACTAGTCCTAAGAAACGAAGCTTACAAACACTTGATGTCAATAAAATACCATCAATTAATTAAGATAATATGCTTCCTGATAGATCTGACAATATATTCAGTTATGCCTTAATGAAATACTGGTAGTGATATAGGTAAGATATGGACTTGCATGTTAGTATTATATTATATACATAATAATTTTTATTGGAGTACTGGTGGCTGGCTGGATCCAGTATAGATTTTTTATCATATCATTAGCATAACGTAAGGATATACAATCATTATAAAATATTTACTTATATTAAAAAAATATGCTTACTTCTCAATATTATTGTGATTACGTGTATGATCTTTTGTTATTGATGTATAATTGGGTTGTATCTTTTTTTTATAAATGTATCGTGTGTGATATTTGGTACTTTTGGTTGTCGGGTTATTGATCTATTTTTACTCAATTATGTTATTTGTATACCCATTAAGTTAGAATTAATTAGATGAATTACCAGTTGTAATGTTCAAGAACGTATAATGAAACAGGGATAGGAATAGCTAATTAGTGCACTTTGGGTTTAACGAATTGTGTACGTCCCCGGATAAAGCATTCCGCCCGGGATATAGTTCTATAAATTTAAAAACAATAATTTCATCTGACCAGGATATTTATATATATTTTAATTAGTTATAGAAATGCTTATTTAAACTTTAAATGCGTACAGTATTTTTTATTATACTTATTTCCAATGTAGTGGACAATTTTAAAAAATATATTTTAAATATGGGTTTGCTATATCTTAAAATATTTATATGTATATATTAATACATCCGTCATCTAATGCCTTATAGCTATATTCCTATCTTTTATCATTGTCCTTTATTATTATTGTTTGGTTATACATAAAGATGCTGGCGAATTTATATTACCGCATAATATACATATGAGTCAACAAAAATTCAAAATATATTTTATCGTTTATATCTAAGGTTTGAGTTATTTAAATAAAAACAGCGATAATTTAATAATGTATAAATTGGCCCATACTTAAGAATGAAAGTGGTAGAATTTAAGGGTAGCCTTATTAGATTAAGAGTTACAGTTGAATGCATAAGAATGTTAAAATTTTAATCTGTAGATTGAAATAGCACGGCCGGCGTTATAATTGCAAACATTTTCAATTTTTTTTTTGAATTTAATAAAGTTAAAATAAAATGTTATTGTTTTACTTTCCTTTTATCTTCGGTCCATATAGGGTATGAAGCTCTTTCTATTAAGTCTACCATAAGTAAAATAATTATTGAAATGATTTCTGATTGATAATTATTGAAAGGGCAAGGGTGAGGCGCTAGCGTTCAGCCTAGATATCTTGAAGGCGTTCGACAGGGTCTGGCACGGGGCCCTTCTATCGAAGCTACCATCATATGGAATCCCGAAGGACTCTGTAACTGGATGACCCGCTTTCTGGATAGTCGGAGGATAAAAGTAGTCGTCGACGGCTCTTGCTCCGAGACCATGACCATTAATGCTGGTGTACCACAAGGCTCGGTGCTCTCCCCGACGTTGTTTATTTCGCATATCAACGACATGCTCTCTATAGAGAGTATACGTTGTATGCTATGTGGATGACAGCACGGGTGACGAGCGATACATCGAGCATCTGAATGACCCTCGGAGTGTGTTACAGGAAAGGCGGGCTCAACTTGTGCCTGAAGTCGAGCGCTCTCTGAGGCGAGCCTCGATATGGGGTGACTGGAATTTAGACCAGTTCAATCCCACTAAGACAAAAGTTTGCGTGTTCACTGCGAAGAAGGACCCATGTATCATAGCGCCTCAGTTCCAGGGAGTAACTCTCCAAATCTGCGAGAGTTTTGGGATCCTCGGCGTCAAACTATCGAGCAGTCCAGTTTGTCAGTCATTTGGAGGACAAAGCCGAATTGCCAAGCAAACAAAAAGTTAGGCGTGCTGAGCAGGGTTAGGCTTCTTGCCGAGACAACGTCTTGTGCTACATAAAGCACAAGTTCGCCCTCACGTGGAGTACTGCTCTCATCTCTGAGCAGGCGCGCCTAAATATCAGCTAGACCCACTTGACTCCTTACAAAGGTGTGCTGTTCGAATCGTCGGTGATCCCAATCTCACGGACAGACTAGAGTCGTTAGAGCGGCGGAGAGACTGTGGGTCACTCTGTGTACTCTACCGACTTTTTCACGGGGAGTGCTCTGAGGAACTGTTTGACTTGGTACCACCGTCACTGTTTTACAACCGTACCACTCGACATCGTAGCAGGGTTCATTTATTTCACCTGGAAACGATACGGACTTCGACTGTACGTTTTCAGCGATCATTTCTCCCACGTACATGCAAGATCTGGAATGAACTACCTGCTGCTATGTTTCCCGAGCGCTGTGACATGTTCTTCTTCCAACGAGGTTTAAGAAGAGCTCTTTTTTCGCGGTAGGCAGCGGCCTGGCTGTGCCCCTAGTGTCACTGTCCATGTGCAACAGCACCACTTACCATTAGGTGTGCTGTTTGCTTGTTAGTCACCGTAGGAAATAAAAAAAATGAGGATGTTCTAAGAGGTTTCTATAGTTTGACAAAATGACCTTCAATTTTAATATTCTGCTATGAATGGTGAATAATTTCGCTGACAACCTAAACATATATCGCACAAACAAACTAAAACAAGTGGGTAGAAGCTACAAGAACACAGAACAAAATCCAAATATTTGCCCAAACAGTATCAAACTCGGAAGAAATAGCGGTATTATTTAAGACTGCACAAGATGCCAACCTTTGTCAGTAATCTAGTTCTAGTCTAGTCTCGATAACTATGATGCTGTGTGGTAGCGTCTACGAATACTACGAATCCTTACTTTGCTTAGGTGATCCAAATTCGAGGAAGACGTCAGCCAACGAATCTCAAGTCGCCTGGGCATCCTTCGGAAAACTTAGGTAGGTCTCATCATCATCATTATCATCATCACAGCCCATATAAGTCCCATACCTGTTGGTTTCCGGCCTAGTCCGTAATGGGAGGGAAATTAACCAACTATACCGCGCTGGTCAAACTTGTTAGTATAGTTCTCTTGTTAGTATAGTTATCTTTTTTCGAGTTGTCCTTCTCTTGCATAGACGTTATATGCGTTTTATATCCCTTAGTCGTCTCTTACGATCACCCACGGGTAAGATAATGGGTGGTGAATTGTATTCTTACTCCGTCACCACACGGATAAGAATTTTAATATTTTAATCTGTAGAAGGAGGGTCTATTCGTCTAATATTCTGAAAATAAAGGTGTGTGTTACCAGCGATGATTTACGGCACTGAAGCGTGGTCTGCCTCGCTTTGCTTACTGTAATAGCATTTTCTGTTACTCAATTTGAGAAGGATTGTGAAATGTGACTTTTCTTGGTTGATACAATATAACTACAGATCAACTCCACATCCATTTTATGGCTACTAAAGTTTCTTGTACTGTACTAGTAGCAGGTACCCAGAGAAGGTATCTCGGTGAGTAGAATAGCTTAAAAAAAAATTAAACCAAATATTATATTAGTTAAATTTTATTTTAATGTATTTTAACAAGAAGTGTAAACGTTAATATTATAACAGCACATACAACTAGAGTCATAATAGCCATGTCGGTGATACTTTTAGTAATTCCTGCATTTGCTCCACTCCTTTCAATGCCACACGAAGAAACGGTGAATACTTCTAAATAACAACAAACAAAAAAAAGTTGTAATAAAAAGTGATTATTATGTTTACTTCTACCACTTAATCTTTTCTTGCGTTAAACGCAAGTCACTTTTATAGAATATACCCACAAATGTAAATATATAGTAGGAATATTGACAGATTACGAAGTAACAATACAATGTATCATCATCTTTCCCATGGGTTATAGTAAAGGACAATTAAGAGACATGAGTAGAAGCGACGGTACGAACGAAATAGCGAAAGTCTCGCTTGCATTATTAGGTCGATTTTTGTCACTACTGAGGAAGGAAGAGATCAACAATGGGAAGATTACACGGCGATGATAAAATATATAAATTTTAAATATTTTTCAACGACTGCACAGACGGTTAATATACCACGCAGTACAGTACTTTGTGCGGACCACAAAGTGAGGTTCTGAGTCTGGGGGTAATTTGTAT
Organism: Lymantria monacha; assembly: GCA_905163515.2. Classification (NCBI taxonomy): domain Eukaryota; kingdom Metazoa; phylum Arthropoda; class Insecta; order Lepidoptera; family Erebidae; genus Lymantria; species Lymantria monacha. The sequence continues at coordinate 26,811,085 of LR991082.1, forward strand.
GCGTTTATTGCATGTTTGTAAATTATCCCGCAATACAAGAATTATTTACTTAATGCAGGACAGCGTCTTTAAAAAAATCGTTTCTCACTAAAATGTATCGTATCTTTGAAATAGGTAGTTGTTTGAGACAAAAACACAAAAATGTAATATGCGCAGTTTGTTGCAATAATGTACCTAGTCAATAGTTGGTATACAGCCGTGAAAAATCATGATAGTTGATAATAAAACAAGTTTTGTTCCAGTTCAATGATTACCGCATTGGTATAAAATATATTTGGTTTTCAACAATTACGCTCAATAAAACATAATTGTTTTATTGAGCGTAATTGCAAATTAATATTTGCGGACAATAATATCAAACGCTTGGTGGGATCATTTAATTAAGTAATGAACGATTATTAATTAGGTATAATATGTGGCCGGCCCAATGGCGATGGGGAGGGGATACGGTGGGTCATGGATAGGGGTGTCACTTTGAAAAAACATCGATGTTTTTTTCGATTCGATAAATCGAAACTGTACATCGATGTCTTTCGATGTATTAGATGAAAACATCGAGTACTTTGTCTAAAGTCATTGTTACTTCTAAAAAAAAAAAAGGTCTTTTTTGTGGCATTTATACCTATTCCAATCCCTTATAAAACTGACTTCTAAAAAAAAAGGTCCTTTTTGTGGCATTTATACCTATTCCAGTCCCTTATAAAACAGATACATCGAGTATTTCGATAGCTCTTCAAAACATCGGATCGATTCGATGTATCGCATTGTAAACATCGATGTTTTCGATGCATCGATGTATATCGAATATCCCTAGTCATGGAACCACTCGCTGCCCTTTCGTCGCCCCGGACGGAACGAGCGGCGAGTGTCCGGACCATAACCTTTTTTTTTTTTTTTTTTTATTGGTGGGCTATGGGTGCGTCTCGCCCCGCTGAATCGGTCCGGGGTGACGGAAAGGCGGCGCGTGACCCCATAGACCCACTGTAAAACCTTCTCTCTTCGCCGTGCGAGCGGACCACCGGTACTCGATTTTAACTTCGGTGGCCCGCCCGGCGGTTTACCCTCGCGGGTTCCTCTCGTCGACGCCCCGACAGATTTCGCCGTCGGGGCGTCGCCCTCACGCGGTGGCCTCACGTCGGGTGACCGGACAATTCCCCGGTCCGATCACCCGAGGCCTCGGTTAGGGCGGCATCAGGCGCAGGTATTCGCGCCTGCGCCGCCCCGGCCGCTGACGGCGGCCCGGGTCGCGGGATTCCTCCCGGACTCGTTCCGCCGCCTCCTTCTGCGAGATGACAGCCTCGCAGAAGGCGGCGACCGCGTCCCAGTTCCTGACGCTGTCGACCATCGCTCTCGCGACAGCCGGCAGCGTCAGGTCGGCACCGATAACAGCGACGAGGTCACGGCGCTGCCGGTCAAAGCCCGGACACGCCTCCTGCGTGTGTTGCGCCGTGTCCTCGTCACTGCTGCAATGGTGGCAGAACGAAGTCCACTCCCTACACGCGACCGTGTGCAGGTAAAAGCCGAAGCATCCGTGCCCCGACAACACCTGCACCAGTCGAAAGGAGAGGACTCCGTGCCGCCGCTCCATCCACTCCATCAATACGGGCCGGAGAGCCTCGACGGTGACGACACCGTGTCTAGGCCTCTCCAGCCGCGTAGCCCAACGGGCGATGACGTCTCGGCGGGCGTCCTCGCGCCAGGTGGCTATCTCGCTCAGCGATGGGGAGCCACCTTCGTCGCGCAGTGAGGTCACCCGCCGGTAGAGGTCGGAGAGCATCTCCGCCTCTAGGTCCCACGGGGGTGTCCCGGCCAGTAGGCATGCCGCCTCGGTCGATACCGTGCGGTACCCGCGAATGGCTCTGACCGCCATGACTCTCTGGGGTCTCCACAGAACAGCCCTGAGCTGGACGTTCAGAGCCCTCGCCCACACGGGTGCGCCGTACATGGCCATAGAACGGATCACCCCCGCATACAGCCGTCGGCCCTCGAAGCTGGGTCCGCCCACGTTCGGCATGAGCCGCGAAAGGGCGGACGCCGCGCCGACCAGCCGGGGAGCAATTCGGCGAAAATGCTCCCGGAACCACCATCGCCCGTCGAGCACCAGACCCAAGTACTTCATATGGGCCTGGATGCTGATGTGGACGGAGTTGACGACTAGCGAGACGCCGATTGGCGGCCTTACGCGTGGCCCATGGAACAATAGGGCCTCCGTCTTATTTAGGGCCACCCTGAGCCCCAGCGCCTCGATTCGCCCGACCATCTCCTCGGTGCCGAGAGTGGCCAGGCTCGCCGCCTCTTCGAGTGTCCTGCCCCGGGCTGTGACGAGCGTATCGTCAGCGTAGCATATCACGCTCAGCCCGGGGGGGAGACTCCCTCTCAACGCCCAGTCGTACCCGATGTCCCACAGAGTCGGCCCCAGAACCGACCCCTGTGGAACGCCGCACGACATGGACGTCCGCACAATGTCCCCTGCGGGACTCGCGCAGAGGACACTGCGCCCCTCCAAATAGTCCGCCACCAGCCGCCTCAGGTACAAGGGCACCCCATGAAATCGGAGCGCCTCCCTGATGCAGCTGAATGGCAGACTATTGAATGCGTTGGCGATGTCCAGCGACACCGCCAACAGCACTCCCCCGCCGGTGACAGCCTCCGCGGCCGTCTGCCTCAGTCGTAGCAGGGCCCCGATGGTCGAACGCCCCCTTCTAAAACCGAATTGAGCGTCCGACAGATCGGGTCCCACCTCCTCCAGGTGCTGGACGATGCGGGCAGCGAGGATGCGCTCCAGCAGCTTACCCACATCGTCGAGGAGCACGATGGGCCTGTAGGCCGACGGCGAATCCGGGGGCCGTCCCGGCTTTGGCAGGAGAACCAACCTCCCCTCCTTCCAGCACTCAGGGAACCGTCCAGACGCCAAACAGGCGTTGTACAGCTGCCTGAGGCGAGGCTCGAGGTGCTCGAGGAGCGACGTCAGCACCCGGACTGGTATTCCGTCCGGGCCGGGGGCCGTGGTCGCGGAACGAATCCGCGCCACAGCTGCTCCCACTTCCGTCTCCGTCACGGGCGGAACACTCTCGTCGTCAGCCTCCCGGTCTTGTTCTGGCGAGGCCATGACCGGGGGCATGTGTTCCGACTGCCGTGGAAACAGCTCCTCGACCACCCTACAGAGGAAGTCGGGCTGGAGGGTCTCGGTGAGGGGGGGGCCCTGCGCGCGAAGCTTATTCAGCGACGCGCGATACGGGCGACCCCAGAGGTCACGGTCGAGACCGTCCAGCATCTCCTGCCAACTCGCACCCTTGGCGGCTCGGATGGCCAGCCGAAAGGCCGTCCGCGCATCGCGGTACGCCTCGTACAGCTGGCCCTCCCGCTCAGCGTCGCGGTGACGCCGCCGGCTGCGGGTGTAGGACCTTCGGGCTCTGATACATGCCGCACGAAGGTCCGCCAATCTTGGGGACCACCAGTAGACCCCCTGCCTCGGAGGTAGACGCCGCCGCACTCTGGGCATGGCCGCATCGCAGATCTGCGTTAACGCACTGCGGATGCGGACAGCCTCGGCGTCCACCCCGTCCGCTGGGGGCGGTGAGGACAGCCACGTGTGAACGATGGCCGCCTCCGCCAGTAGGTCCCTGTCAAGACGACCCACAGCCCACCGCGGAAACGCGGGAGCTCCGTCCGCCCTGTGACCCCTACCGGGGTCCCGGAGAGGGGAGACCTCCATCCGGATGTACCGGTGGTCCGATAGGGTCTCCGCCTCCTCCAGGACACTCCAGTTCCTCACCCGTGGTGCGACAGCGGGGCTAGCGAACGACAAGTCCACTATCGACCCGCCCTGCTGCCGCACACACGTGTTCACTGAGCCCCTGTTAAGAACACAGAGGCCCAGTGAAGCCGCCCACTCGATGACCGCCCGCCCGCGGTCGTCCGTCATAGGGGACCCCCACGCCGTGGATTTGGCGTTGAAGTCCCCCAGAACCAGGACGAGGCCCGGTGCCAGTCGCCGTATCGAGGCCTCCAAGTTGGTGAGGGAGGCCCTGAAATCGTCCATTCTCCTGGTAGGGGAGAGGTATACGCTGTAGAGCGTGACCCCTCCCCACTCCGCCGCGACAAATTCCTCGCCCCTATCCAAAAGAGACAAGGACGGGAAGTGCCGCTGCGTAGAGACGACGATTGCCGCAGTACCGTTTCGGCTGACCACCCAATTGGGGCGATCAGGCACGCAGTACGGTTCCGCGACTACGGCTGCACCAATCGACCACTCCGCCATGGATTGCAGGAGTAAGTTCTGCGCACCGGCGGAGTGGTTGGTGTTGGCTTGCAAGAGGTGGTGCATGGATGGTGTAGCCATTAACGGGCTGTATCCATGACCTCCCCCTCGCCGGCGGGCGATCGGACCGCGCTAGGAGCGGGAGCGGCCGTGGTCGGAGGGCCGCCCCGCCCCTTTGGGGCCGAAGCTGGAGGTTTGCACGCCCCAGAGCCCATGCGGTGCTTGGCGGGCTTATTGCCCGCCGCACACGCGGGGCAGTGGGGCGGGGCGGCGCAAGATGCCGCCACGTGCCCGGTTTGACCGCAGCGGAAACACAGTCCGCCGCAGTCGAAGCAATTAGTGCACGTCGGTCGAGTATGTCCGACCGCCATGCACTTATAGCACCTCGCAGGCCGGTGCTCAAGCACGGTCACCCGCGCCGAGCTCCAGCCCACGAGGAGCCTGCCTGAGCCGGCCAGTTGCCTGACCGACTCCACCGGGCACTGTGCCCAGGCGGCACCTACGCCGCCCGGACCGGGGCGGATGACACCAACCCGGACGGTGTCTATGGGACACCCGGTTCTCGAGGCAATAGCCTCCCGGATGTCTTCCACCGTCACGGAGTCGTCCAGACCCGCGATGCGCATTTCGGCGCACTTGACGGGCCTGGCGATCCTGATGCCACCCTCCTCGGCAAACAAACCTCGCAGCTTGTCAGCTACGCTGTCGGCCGTCTTGGAGCCCTCGGCCCCGGGGAACTCGAGGATTCGAGCCCCTGTCCGGCCCTTGCGGGTCCTGGCTTCGACGCCTCCAATATCGGCGACGTCTAGCTCCCGCCGGGCCTTCCTCAAGACGGCCTCGTAGCTGAGGCCCTTCTCAGCCGCCTCAGGCAGCACAGTGATCACCACTGCGGCTGTCTTCGGCGACTTGAGCCCCTTGCGCGGCCTCTTCTTCTTACCGGCTCCTGCCTGTGGAGCGGGAGCGGGGACCTCAGCGGCGCGCTTGGCCTCCGCTCTCCTCCTCTGACCGCGACTCTTCCGGTCGCGCTCGGCCACCTGCCAACCCTCGGGCGCAGCAGGCGCGACAGGCGCGGAAGGCGCAGTCGTTGACGCGCTGGTCGTCGCCGGCGGTGTTGTTGCCGACGATGACTGCGGTCCGGCAGGAGCCGGTACCGTCCTCTTCCTTGGCTTTGGCGCGGGCCCCTTGGGCTTGGGCGCCGCCGCGGCCGTAGCGTAGCTGCCCCCCACGCGGCCACCCTGACAAGGCAGCGGGGCGGGGGCTGATGCCACATGCGGCCGCTTGTCCGCGGCGAGAGGCGGCCGGACACGTGGTTCTGGAGGCAACCTTGCCTCCAGAACGGCCATGCGCGCATCGACGAGTTTTCCGACTGCGTCGATGATTTGGCGCAGGGCCTCGTCCGGTAGGCCTCCCACCGCAAGTATCGGGGTCGGCTGGGCCTCTTCGGGGGCCCGTTCCGCGGCGTCTGGCGGCTTTGGCGCCGCAGGGACGCTAGCCGGCGGCATGCGGTCCGCAGCGAGAGGCGTCATCCTCACCACGGGGACCAGTTTAGCCGCGGCGGCTGGGCCAGCGCCAGCCAGCGACGCGCGCTTCGCAGCGGCTGGCGTCTTTCTCGCCATGGGCACGGGTGTTACCGTCACACCAGTGCCCAACGTCGTCGGCACCGCGGCGCGAGGCGGCTTTGGCGCTGCAGCGGCCGCTGAGTGGCCGGCCTTGGCCGGTGGCGCAACTGGCGCAGGCGGCGCGAGCAGCGCCATTTGCGCCTTTAGGTCGGCCACGTCCTTTAATAACTGGCGGTTTGCCCGCCGCATCCCCGCCAGCATATCCCCCAACTGCCGGTTCCGGGTCCGAATGGCGGACATCTCGCCATTAAGGCGGGCATTTTCGGCCCGCAGGTCGGGGGGGTCGCCGTTGGCGCGGGCAGCAACCGCCGCCGCCCTTTCCTCTCCCGAGGCCCCTCGCCCTCTTCGGGAGGCGACCTTAGGTGGCGGCATGTTGGCCACGCTCCCTTCAGAGTCGGCACCCGAGCTGCCACCCTTACTCAGGCGGCGCTTCCTCTGCGAGGGGAGGGCCTTCTCCTTGGTCGTCAGCGTTGTCGCTGTCGGCGCCGGGCTCTTTGCCACAAGACGCGCTGACGACTTGGCAGGGGCTTCAACAGCCGGCCTGCTATCCTTCTTGGACGGCCCTGCGGGAATGTCACCGCCCTCGTCCATTTTGGCGGTAGAACCGCCACCCCCGTCTTCTCCGGACGGCTCTGCGACATCGCTGTCGCCCTCGTCCGTCGACGGCTCCGTTTCGGCTCTACCGCCGTCTTTCCTCGCTTCCGCGGCGGAAGCCTTTCTGCGCGCTCGCCGCTCCTCCAAACGCCGTTTGAAGCTGGAGGTCTTCCCCCGGCTCCTCCTGGGCGACCTCCGCTTCGATGTTGTTTGGGCCTCTGCGTGTTGTGCCGGACCCTCGGCGGACGCCTCGAGTCCCGAGGACGAGGCGTCGTTTCGGTCAGTTTTCCGTTGGCATGACCGGGCCTTGAGGTGGGAATCACTATGATCCACGTAGTTGTTAAAATTTAATTTCAGAGTATCCATAGTTAAACCCACGAGTATGGGAGATACTATTACGTCGACCCGGGCAGAGATCCCTGTACCCGGGCAAGCCTACATTTACCAACCAGGGGGGCAGCCGGTACCCTGGCTGGAGCGTGCTAAGAACAGAACAACCCATCTGCCATGCATCTTCTCGCCGCACGCCAAAACTTAAGATTATGGGTGATTTCCGAATTCGAATGTACATTCGAAATTCTTTATAGAGGTTGTCTTCCTCACGGTCCGGGCGGTTAAGCCAAGACCCTCGTTCCTGAAACTAAGACAAGCAAAGAATCAGGTTTACGATTTGACGACGGTGGCGGTGGAACATGCCTGCCCAGCCCTCAAATGAATGAGTGACTGAGCCCGTCGCGGATTCGCGTCCGGTCACCTTCTACGGATAGAAGGCTAGGAGCGAAGCGCCAGATATTCGCTACGGACGACAGTACAACAGAAGAACTGGGGACCGCCGTCCGCACCCAGGGTACACCGCGTGGAGGTTTCTGACATCGTACCCCGTCCGGACCATAACCTACCCAAAAGAAAATATGAGCGTTTTTAAAAAGCAATTGTTGCATATTGTTTAACGTTTCCTCGACACAGCACACATTTTGAATTGAACCATTAACTGCGATTTCGGTAAAAGATTCGGTACATAATTTCTTTCATTCTACGGTACCGTAAAGGCTACTTACTATATCTAAATAAATCAATAACGCTTTATTTTATGGGCCGTTACTGTTTTTGAGATTGTGTTTACCGCCGCCTTTAGACATTATTCTCCATCAATCACGCCTGTTTTATTTCTATTCAAATAAAAATCATTATATTAACCATAACACAATACATTTACCATAAGTTAATTTAGTCATATAAAGATATCTATTTAAGATATGAATCCTTAACCTCTATTTATCGTAAGGAGGATGTCCTTACGAGTAATAAGTTGCCGAGAATACATAAATTTTTACAAAAAGAATGTTTCAACATGTGATTGAAAATTTTGGATTCAAAAGTGATTGAAAAAATAGATTTTATTTGTCAAATAATATGAGGTGTTGTATTCAATTATGAATTAGAAGGCGTATGGATGAGAATGTATCACATTAAACTGTAAATGTTAATAAGATTACCTGTAATCACTAAAGTCATTATAAAATAGAACTGGTACATTGTTAGCGCCTAATAATTTCGTCACGCTCTTGTATTAGTACAGTTGATAGTAATTCATTGACTGAATATATCAGAAGCTTTCATCGACTATTGATTTATCTTATCACAACTAACACTATGTAATAAAAATATCTATATTAAATTAATTGCCGCATATTTTTGTTGATATTTTTGTCTATTGCTCTTGGAGGCAAACGAGCAAGCAGCTCACCTGATGGTAAGTGTTACTGCCGTCCATTGACCTTTGCAATACCAATGGTACAGCTAGGCTGTTGCCTACCAATGAAAACCCCAAACTCCTCCAGAAAGTTGGGCTGCCGGCTCTCTTGTTCACTGAACGAAGCACAAGAGCACGTTGCCATTGTTCGCACGTCGATTTCGATCGACCCCGGATGGACAGGCCCGTGGTTGTAGATAGAAAACTGCCAACATTGTGGGCTTTCCACGAAGCATTTTTTATTACATACATACACATACATACCATCACGCCATGTCCCTTGCAGGGTAGGCAGACAGAACAGAGTGCCAGAGAACTCTATCCTTGCATACTTCACTCGCTTCCTCAACATTCATAATTCTCTTCATACACGCTCACCGGTTTCGAAGACTCTTGACTCCACCTTCCTTCAGTACATGAGCGATTTGGTCTAGGTAGGTTAGTCTCGGTCTCCCCCGGTACCTGCATCCTTTCACTTTCGCATTGTATATCTTCTTAACCAGACGTTCGTTCGGCATTCTTTCCACATGTCCGAACCATCGGAGCATTCCCTTTCGCATCTTTACACCAATACTCTCTTTCATACCTACTCGCTCTCTTACGTTGTCGTTACGAATGCGATCGGGCAGCCTAACTCCACAGATTTTCCGTAGAGATCGCATTTCGACCGCATTAATTTTACTTTCATACTCTTTTCTGCATACACAACTCTCGCTTCCATACAGTAATGTTGGGACAAGCACTGCGTTATGTATTGCTACTCGTGCCTTTTGGCTGAGGTAGTGGCTACCGAGAAGTTGCCTCAACGCTCCGTTCACTCTATTTCCCGCATTCACTCTTCGCTCAATATCAGTGGTGTACCTTCCATCTCGGCTAAATCCACATCCAAGATATACAAATTCATTCACTTGCTTCAGTACATCATTACCTATTGTTACTCTTACATCTGTTCTGGATTCATCTTTTTCAAAGACCATTATTTTGGTTTTGCTCACATTCACACGTAGACCCCTTTTCTTACAACCTTCTGTCATTGTGTCGACTAGGGTCTGCAGGTCAGTCGCTGACTGTGCCAGCAGTACTGCATCATCTGCATAGAGCAGAGCAGTGACCACTGAGTCGCCCATCTGGACTCCCACATTCACATCGTTCAACCTATGGAGACATTCATCCAGATATATGATAAACAGCCTGGCTGACAGAACGCACCCCTGCTTAATGCCGATATTGACGTCAAACCAAGGCGACATTCCATCATCCAGCCGCACACAGGATCTACAGCCCATATAACTGGACTGCACAGCCCGTAGCAGTTTACCGTTAATACCATACTCCGGTAAAATGTCCCAAAGTTCCTTTCGTACAACCGTGTCAAATGCTCTCTCCAGATCTACAAAACTGCAGAAAACCCTATGACCTAGAGCCAGATGCTTCTCCACAATATTGCGCAGAGAGAACACTTGATCCATGCATCCCCTTTCACTCATGAAACCTCCTTGTGTCTCACACAGCAAACCATCGGACACCATCCCCATTCTCATTATCATCTTTTATTAAAATACCTTAAGTAGGTAAGTGCGAGGGTACAAAAATAATATTTAAATTATTATTTGAGAATCTTAATCATTGTTCATCAATCATCATTCATAACATATGAAACAAATACTTTTTTTATTGCTTATGGTGGTAAACGACAAGTAGCACACCTCATGGTAAGTGTTACTGCGGCCCATGGACCTTTGCAATACCAAGGATATAGCTAGGCCACTGCCTACTAATATAAACCCCAAACTCAAACAGTTAGGCTTCCGTCTCTCTCGCTCACCGAACGAAGCGCAATAGCACATTGTCATTACTCAGACGTCGATCTACTGCGAGAGTGTGGTACTAACCCGGATGGACCGGCTCACGACTGCAGAAAGAAAACTGTCAACAGCGTGGTCTTACCACTAAAGATTAAGTACACACTAAGTTAACAAAATTGTAAAATTACATCATCTCAGGTCATATATGTACGTCCCATTGTTGGGCTCGAGCCTCCTCCATGATGGGAGGGAAATTGACCTACTATGCCATTCTGGTCACGCGTGTTTGTATCGAGTTGTGCTTCGAGTTTTCCTTCTCTTGCATAGATGTTATATGCGTTTATATGCTTTAGTCATCTCTTAAGATTATCTACGGGTAGGAGATGGTGAATTGTATTCTTACTCTGTCACCACACGGGGAAAAATACATATATTATAATATTAATCCTTCATTTTTAACATAATATGTTTCATTATCACAAGCGTTGTATAAAATGTTCAAGGGATATAAACTGATAACGTCACTGCAATAGAAGTAAAGCACTGCGTGGCTAGTTTGGTCTAGTAGACCAATTTTCCTACTTCAGGAGACACACGTATCTAGTAGTGAATAATATAAGTAAGAAAAAAAAACCACAAAAGAAACATCAACTGAACCAAAGATTACATTTCAGACTTTTTTAGTAGAATTATGCTTATACCACTACAACAACTAGACGGTTTATGCAAAGATAAACGTATTCTTATCCGTATAGTGATGAAGTAAGAATACAATTCACCACCGCCTGTCTTGGTGGTCGTAAGAGACGACTAAGGGATATAAAACACATATAACATCTATGCAAAATAAGGAAATTTCAAAACAAAACCCTATACCGACACGTTTGACCAGCGTAGTATAGTAGGTCAATTTCCCTCCTATTACGAAGGAAGCTCGAGATGATGATGAAATGTATTCTTTTAATATATTACCTCCTGGCACTATCCCTTGTACCTATACAAAGTGCTTACAACAGATCTTGTTTGCTGCCTGATACAAGGAGAGCAACACATGCTGCAGTGTTTTAAGTAAGTCGAAAAATTATTATTGCTCCCTTGGGAACGTAATCATTGATCATAAGGCTCTATGTGGAATTAGCATAGGTTGGTGTGAAGTTCTTAGCCGAGTGTTGAAACATCCCTGCACTGAAGGTTAGTAAAATTAGCGGCCCTCATACGGTATATCATTTGGTATATATATTTATCCGTGCGGTGACGGAGTAAGAATATAATTCACTATAAGGTATAATTTCTTGTCCGTGAGTGTCACAAAAGACGACTAACTAACGGATATAATATATTATCCGTGTGGTGACGGAGTGAGAATTCAATTCAGCACCCCGTATCTTACCCGTTGGTGATCGTAAGAGACGACTAAGGGATATAAAACGCATATAACATCTATGCAAGAGAAGGAAAACTCGTAAGAAAACCCTATACCAACACATCTGACCAGCGCGGTATAGTAGGTTAATTTCCCTCCCATTACAGAGGAGGCCCGAGCCCAACAGTGGGACATATATGGGATGTGATGATGATGATGATAAAGGGATATAATATCCCTATAATATTTATGCAAGAGAAAAAAAATCGAAAACCCTATAGGTACTCATCTGACCAGCGCAAAGTATAAAAAATAATTTGACAGAGTGAATAGATTCAAATACATAAGTAGAGCTCCCGAAAGTCAAATATACTTATATATTTATTATTTTTGGGTTATTAAAAACTACATACATACATATCATCACGCCATATCCCTTGCAGGGTAGGCAGAGAGAACAGAGTGCCAGAGAACTCTATCTCTGCATACTTCACTCGCTTCCTCAACATTCATAATTCTCTTCATACACGTTCGCCGGTTTCGGAGACTCTTGGCTCCACCTTCCTTCAGTACATGACCGATCTGGTCTAGGTAGGTTAGTCTCGAATTAAAAACTATATTTTTGTAAATCAAAAATATTGGTCCTCATATGATGGTTCTACATAGCCAAAAATGTATGAAACTATCAGGTTCTAACTCAAGTAGAATTTAAAACAGTATTTTTATTGCCATTTTCTGCCATATTTGGTTGCTATATTCTGCCATGCTTGGATCCAAAATCATGATTAATAAAATAATGTCTTACGTCGTGATAGTGATATGAAAAATCAAATCCTAATCTTGAAGATACATGCGTCCAAAGATTTTCTGATTTTTTTGACGACTCCACGGTGCTTCACATACGTTCGTTTAGACAAAATGTTTCAGCGTGAGCCTTATTGAGGGCGGACCTCTTCCCTATACCAAACTTACTCTTTCATCGATTTTTTTATAATATGCAATAATAAGACAAAAAATACTTCATTTGTGTATGTAATAGTACTACATACAATAATGTTATTAATTTTATTAACAGATTAACTAAATTTATTTTAACTTTATTAAATAAATAGTTACTTGATATGATAAACATACAATATTGGTAGGTAGGTACCCTAAGCTAGTTTTTAAACTCCTTTATACAGTAAATCCTAAGGGATTAAGATTTCAAAATTGTTAAAACATGTTGAGTGAGACTTAACGAATAATTTAAGGTAAAATATTTATAGAGCTAAATAATATATTATTAACTACATAATAAAGAAAATAGACATAAATGTATGCCTATAAAATGTGGTAGTTAAAGCTATAATCAATATTAAACACCTTTTACACTACAGCTAACTTTGAGGTTTTGTTTATTTCCATAGATTTTACAAAATAAAAATCATATCTTTGAATTCACTTATATTTGATTTGCGGGTGTTTTACACTTTGGATTTGAAATCATTTACTCTAGCAGATAACGGGATAAAAAGGAGATGATCGTTTTGTAAGTAATTTTTCATACTGTTCAGCGTGATATAGTAGATCCATTTCCTTCCTATCGTGGAGGATAGGCTTGTGCCCGACATAAAAGTATATGCTTTGAATTAATTATATAGTATATTTCAATTAGATATCATATTAAGTATCTTTATGTACCAGTGAAGCTATCGGGTTTAACCCGTAGTGATGGAGTAAAAATACGATTGTTACCAACTTCTTTTCCACAAGGTATGTAAAAATCGATTAAAAGATGATATTTCTACAAGAGGTAAATCAATTAAAGAAAGAATCTCGAATTAAAACTCCATGCCAACTCGTCTAGCCAGCGTGGTGTATTAGACTAATTTCTGACTGGAAGAGGCCCATGCTCAACTGTGGCTAGGTATATGAGCTGAGAATAAAGCATTAAGCTAAATTTCTTAATAGCTTTACATTATGTTATTGCTTATTTAATTACCAAACATGTATTATTTAGCAATTAACTTGTCAACATAGCAACTAACCGAGAAAGTGTGTGCCTTTAGTCACGTAGGTATATAATTATATACGTATTTGAACTGCTTTTTGGCGCTGACGACGGAATATAATAACATGACATAATCTGTATAGTTGGTTACACATGATATTCCAATGTGGTGACGGGCTAGGAATGTGCATTACCACTATTGCATCAGCGATACAAAAATGGTTATTAGATAACTTTCATCCAAAAAAACTACATTAATTCAAACTAAACCATAGCTAATGTATAATATTTAGATATACTAAATTTCATGCTACTGTATTCATCATCGTCATCTCAGCCCACATACGTCCCACTGTTGGGCTCGGGTCTCCTCCATAATGGGAGGGAAATTAAGCTACTATACTACGCTAATCAGACGTGTTGGTATAGGGTATTATTTCGAGTGTTCCTTCTTTTGCACAGATGCTATATGCATATTATATCCCGTAATCGTCTATTACGATGTCCACGGGTAAGATATGTCGGGTCGTGAATTGTATTCTTACTCCGTCACCACACAAAAAGCTACTGTAATACTGGACTAAAATATATTCCAAAGCTATTGTTTCCTTCTAGAATTGTACAAAACGGCTAATTATAAATGTGCTTGAACTCATGCGTTAATTCACAGGAACTACAGGAAGCTTCGATCGCGTCCTTGTTATCACCGTCTTAAAAACAATGCAGACATATTACGTCACCATCGTCCGGTTTTATACTTCGGTGAAGCCCAAAATAAAAGTTTATATATTTTACAATTTTTAGGTTCAATAAAATATTCATAATTCCTTAATATTAGCAGCGATAGAAAGATTAAAAATGGTCAGTATATCTCGCAGTGACTAGAGCGATAAAACCACCATTATGCATGTATATAAACTTAAATGTCTTTTAATGGATATTTAACTCACATAGTCATACTAAATGTTTTTTTTTATTGCATATGGTAAGTGTAACTGCTGCCCATGGACCTTTGCAATACCAAGGGTATAGCTAGACCGCGGCCTACCAATAAAAACCTCAAACCCATCCAGTAGAGCGTCCGGCCCTCTCGTGTTGATAACATATATTTTTTTCATCTAATATTTTTTTTTAAATTTATCTTTAGCCTTTTTTTTATTATTATATAACGATAAGTATTATAATTATATTCATGTCATTAGCTGCAACTAAACCTAATAAAATCTATTATTTAATACGCAGTATATAATATTAAAAATAGATGTCACGTAGTTACCAGTTAACTGACTGAGTGCTTGAAAGTCACCTGCAGCAATTAAATACAAGTACAATACGACCTTGATTAAGCTTCCGTATTGGTTTAAATAAAAAAATGATTCAAAAATTACTTTGTTAGTTCCTTTCAAGTGATCAGCCCATTTATTACAATTAGTTCATAAACCTCTACAATGTATTTTCGTCTATCAAGTTAACTTGCGTGTTGTATTTATGCGATGTTGTTTTATAATTAGAAGCGACCGACCATCCAGTCAGTGTGTTTGTGTAGGTGTGGCGTACTTGCTCAAAACGTCTGAGCGCATCGAAGTGCGCGCGCGCATGTCTGTACAAATAAAGTTGTTTACAAACAAATATACATTTCAAAGTTTTTATTCGTTTCAAAGAAACTGTTTTATGGAATAAAAGGTAAGAGCCCTTGCATTTATAATACATTTATATTAAAAAAAAAATAGAACTGTGTAACATTTTAATATTTGAATCAGGTTTTCTTAGCCGGTTTGAATTTGTATCATAATGTGTTCCGGTGTGGAATCACATAACTTGTTCATTTTTTTTGTATTTAGGTATAAAAAACTTGTGGATTTAGCATAGCTTGGGTCTTTTATACTCATATTCATAGATCTACGCTCTGAATTTATATTTTCTACATAGGATGATAAACAATAAATTAATGTAGATCTGTATTTATTACTTATTGTATTCTACATTTATTACTTTAATTCAATTATATAGAAAAAATAATTTATCTTTATGCATTCGACCTCTGTAATATCTTGTTGCATATATACGTATACTTACTTTAATATCCCTACTAATATATAAATGTGAATGTAAGTTTGTTTGTTACGCTTTCACGCTAAAACTACTCAACCGATCATCATGAAACATTGTACACATATTCTTGGAGGTATTAAAAGTAACATAGGATACTTTTTATTAAAAAAAAAATCAAAATTTTTATATGAAAAATAAAAAAAAATTTGTCAAAAAATCTCAAAATGTAGCTTCTTCAACGCCATCTAGCAGTCCAGTAATGAAGTTCCAACCCTGAGTATTGTAATACCGTTGCACTGTATTACCGACGGTCAAAAATAAAAATAGGGGATCAAAAACTTTAGGAAAGTAACCTTTTGCGCGGGCGAAGCCGCGGGCAGAAGCTAGTTTATAATAAATATTGGCTGGATTTAAGCGGTTTACTGTAAATAATTAAGTTTTTATATTATTACTAATTAGTGTTTTATATATTTTTTATTCAACACTTTAATAAAAATAATATAGACCGATGTCGAATTATTCCTTTTCAGGAACATTCTATCGCTTTCGGTAAACTCTTAAATATTTCTGTAGTTGTATTGCAAACTTATCTAAATAGAGTCATTGCACAGACCTGACACATACATATCCGCTGATAACGACTATTAATACGCCAAACCCGTTTGGGGTTGGGTTAACATATTTTCCCACCCTTTACTCTGTGAGTTTTAAAACCCGGCTGTGGGACTACTAGAAGAATTGGCAGTTGTATACAATTGCCACACTTCTTATCTTATGCTTCAATAGATGGCACTGTGTAACTTCTTTAAATGTTTTATGTATAAAAATAAATATAAAACGAAATATTACTTTAAAAATGCTCAAGAACAACTCGTATGTTTTATCACTAAAACATGGTACATATTGACCGCGTTATCATAATATTGCCTTGCGGTAATAAGTTGTTGACATTATGTCATTTGTATTACCTAACGCGTCTTATTAAGTCCTGATGTAACATAAATACATATTACATTATATTTTTTAAGAACATGTAAACGAGAGAAAGTAATTATCAATTATTTTCTATCGTTCTAATTAGGGAATCTTTCATTGTATTATGTCATTATGAGCAGGAATTCACTACATTCATTATCATCATTTTTCAGCTCAAATAAGTTTCATTGTTGAGCTCAAGCCGCCTTCAAAATGAGAGGAAAGTTGACCTACTATATCACGCGGTTCAGATGGCTTGGTATAGAGTTTTATCTCAAAATTTCCTTTGGTATTGTCTGTTTTCGTAGTTTAGTCGCCTTTTACTGTTACAAGGGGAAAAGAAAGAGTTAGTTTATAAAATTAGTATAATATAATAACATTTTTATAGTTGGAATTCTAAGTGTACACTTATTCTTTTATCGTATTCTATTTTCGGTTTCACAAAATAATATATAGAGTGTTATCATCATCATCATCTCAGCTCATATATGTCCAACTGCTGGGCTCGAGCCTCCTCCATAACAGGAGGGAAATTGAACTACTATACCACGCTGGTCAGACGTGTTGATATAGGATTTAATTTCGAGTTTTATTTCTCTTTCATAGATGTTATATGCGTTTCATATTCCTTAGTCGTCTGTTACAATCACCCGCAAGTATGATAGGGAGTAATGAAATGTATTCTTACTCCGTCACCACACGGATAGAGTGTGTGTGAGTGTAGGTACATATCAAGTGCTTAGTAAAAAAGAAAATATAAATTAGGTGTCTGAGTCTGGAAGTCATTACTTCATTCTGATAAGAGGCACACCACGCCTTAAATATTAGGAGTTGGATATGTTAATACTGTAAAACATCTACAAAAACTTTAGTAAATCCCGGACAAACGCAGACGTGTAAAATCGTTTTAAACGTGATGCTTTGATTTTTTTTGTAATTATCGATAAAGCCTGTTTTACCGTTTTTTTGTTAAATAATGTTTTTGGTTCTAAATCACAAAATGGAATACATTTTATGCTTGACTTGTCGATTTTATATTAGACTAGCTTCTGCCCGCGACTTCCCCCGCGTAAAAGGTTACTTTCCTAAAGATTTTCATCCCCTATTTTTATTTTACCCCTTAAGGGTCAAGCTTTTACGAAATTTTAATGTCATATTTATTTATATCTATTCAATAACCTAAAAATAAGTTTCAAGCCTCTGGCTTTAAAAATGACTAAATTCCTTACAACTTTTCATTCCTCCTTTACAACCTTTTTTTGCATTAAAAAGTAGCCTATGTCCTTTGTCAGGCTCTAGACTATCTGTGTACCAAATTTTATTTAGATCGGTTCAGTTGTTTTGGCGTGAAAGAGCGACAGACAGAGTTACTTTCGCATTTATAATATTAGTAAGCCGGTAACAGACGGGGGCGCATGGGCCTCGCCAGCCAGCTAAAACGCCCGACCGGAATAGCCACTGAAACTACAGCGGCTTTCGCGCTTTTACGGGGCACGTGATCGTTTACAGACATTCGATGCCTAGCACCCCAACGCTTGGACTTCTGGACCACGTCCTGTCAAGGCGGTAGGAGGAGGTGTGCATAACGGCGCCTCCTCCTCTCCAGTCGTTTTCCATGGTAGCCTCATAAAAGTGGGCCATCGACGACTGAGTAATATTCACCTGAAAAAAAAACCCCAAATACGATAGTCAACCCGCCTGCCAAGTATGGCGATTATAGCTTTATATATCCTCCATTTGGGCGCCTATGCTTAGTATTTGACCCTAATAGATTAATGAACGGATAGAATATCAAAGTTAAATAATCATCATCAATCTGCACTTATACCAATTACTCGGAATCGACGCAATATTTACTCCGCTTCTATTGTACATATTGCAAAAGTTATTAGTATTAGTTTTGCGACCGACTGATATCAACTGTTTATAAATACAATTGTTGACTAGACGGTATCAGATAGAGTTGACCCAGGTCGATGAAAAGCCCATAATCGTCTTTTACAATACCCACGAGCAATTTACGGGTTGGTAGTATTCCCAGCCGCTACTACAAAGCAAAGTTAAATAACATTACATAAAATAACAAATTACCTTAATGTGAGACTAAAAGAATTAGATTGTTACTATTTTTAGGTACGTTATTACTGTTTTCATCTCTCCAATTTTCGCAATTATCCCTACTAATATTATAAATGTGAATGTAAATTTGTTTGTTAAGCTTTCACGCCAAAACTACTTAACCGATTATTATGAAACTTTTTACACATAGTCTTCAAGGTAGAATACTTAACATTAAAAAGAAATACGGAGAGTAAAATAAATTATTTTAGCGGGCATGATAGTTGAACCTATAGTCAATATTCAAGATAAATCAAGATATTACATAATTTGACCGTCGGTAATACAGTACCTAGAGTTTACAAGTAATTTTTAAATACTGAATCACATACATAGATTCAGTTCTATTGGAATGTATGATCTTTAATATTTATTTAAGGGCTTGAACGTGAGTGAAGCTGCGGGTAAAGTAATAATTTAGTCAATGTACTTTCTTCTAAACTCATTTTCCACAAATACTTTTCATATGTTACAAAGTGTAATAGTGTACACTATCCACTAAAAAAAGAATTCCAAAGCTAACAGGAAAATATGTGATAGATTACAAGTATACTCTGTGCTAATGGCATTTATTATACTATATATATTTTTGTAGTCTCTCACCTTTATCCCGTTGTCGTAAACAGTTCACTGAAATTTCGCCTTATCCGATATAATATTACAATGAAAGGGATTTGTTGCTTTTATCTGCGTCCTATTCACTTACATAAAATAGGATACAAAAAAATTATAACCAAATCCGCTTATATTTTTATAACATAATAATATTATATTTTCCTTTTTACAAATTTAATTTTGTATCTTGTTCATGATAGCTCTCGCATTAAGATATAAATCCTTATGTCATGAGGGACTTTAAAAATATTTAAGTAACTAGGTCACAGTTTAAGCTCAATTATAGAAGGAATTGCATAGCTGTATATAGGTACGAACTCAACATACCCCTATTTTTGTGTCCTATGATAGACCCCGTTTGGTGAAGAATTAAAATACATTGGGTCACCATCTTATATTTCTGTGGAACTTGAGTGGTAGGACCACGCTGTGAACAGTTCTCTGTCTACAACCGCGGGCCGGTCCCTCCGGGGTAGTACCACACTCTCGCAGAAAATCGACGTCTAAATAAATAATGGCAGTAAGCTATTGCGCTTCGCCTCAATAGGTGTGGGTACGAATCCCACTTGTGACAATCATTTTTTGCTCTTAATCGGGCTTTTTATAAATAATCAAGCATAGTAAATGCTAAATTTATTAGTAATTTGTATGTTAGCCTCATATGGCTGTCACATCCTTAAGAGGACTAGTGGCGAGCGTAGACGGCTCTCAAGATATAACATTTAAACCACGAGCGAAACTTATACACATGCTTTATCTATACTTCTATACTAATATTATAAAGAGGAAAGGTTTGTATGTAAGTATGTTTGTAACGAATTGGCTCAAAAAGTGCAGGACCGATTTTCAAAATTCTTTCATCATTTGAATGCTACATTATCACTGATTAGTATAGGCTATTTTAATTACAAGATAAAAATAATGATCATCCCTACTAAAACTACAATAATGTTACGCAAGGTGCAAAAAAATGCCTTATAAAATACCTTTCATCACATGTGCTGCAAAAACTATTGATGATATCACAAAAAATGTTCCACAATATTAAAAAACATATCAATATCTACAAATAATGTCGCGATGGCATGTGTCTAGGTATTGTAGTTATGTCACTATAACTACTTTTTTAACATTTTAAAATTTAATAGAAATGCCGACCAACTTCAGACCAAGTTATTTATACCGTTGCCTTAATCCTTACCTAAATAAATAATTTCTCAAGCAAGGCTGTTTAAATACCTGTAAATTACTTTTTAGTTTATAAAAATTGGACATTCCATTCGAAAGATATTACGAGTTTAATAAAATTTAAATAAAATTAATTCGCCGCTACGCCGGAGCCGTGACACGCCGGAGCCGGAGTGAAGAGCGGGGCACATCTATGAAATAGGTTACATATATTAGGCTCCCTACAGAATATATATATAGAATACTAGCCGACCCGGCAGACTTCGTTCCGCCTAACAGTCAATGAATGAGCAGGTTTCATTTTATTCAAAATAAATAAGATTTTTTTTTATTCTGATAATAAACATAAATAAATACATAAATGCAATCCATAAATTTAAAAATCTAAATTTTTAATGACGTGCCAGCGAGATGAAGAAGTTTTTTGTGATATACGACATTTTTCTTCTTGCGGGTTGAAAATTATCTAATTGTTGATCTCTGAGATTTGCTCGACGATTTCATATAGTCAACCAAGCACTTTCAGGGGCTACCTCACTTTGCTCTTGTGATTGAGAAGCACGAAGTTGGACCATACTAACGCAGCGCTCTTTACGTATCGTTCTTCTTCGGTGGTTTCATTCGCGATGTTTAGAATCCTAATTGCATTAAGGTTTTGTCGGGTAATAATAGGTTTTCTTGGTCAAAACTTTGTTAATAATAATTACGATGCAATGAGATTTATTATAATAATGCTCGTAAAAAGTGGTAGCACTCACAACTCGCACTCACAAACACATCGACCAGTCAACTTTTATTTCAACGTTTTGTGCCGTTTTCAAACCATAGACTACATTAAATGAGCTGTCAGCTGCGGTTTATTATTCTGTGAACAAATTAACGTTTAGGCTGATGTTTTTAATGTTTTTTGTTTGTTGATTAATATCATATTTTAATATCCTATATCCTAATCCCGACGAAGACAAACTCTAAAACATAAAAATCATAAAAATTGGTCCTGCCGTTCTCGAGTTATAAGTGTTGTAACTAACACAACTTTCTTTTATATATATATAAATTTAACCCCTTCGAATGATCTCAAATATTTGCAAGTAAATGGTATAAAGAGAACAGAACGACCGTAGTAGCGCACAAACGTCATAGCGTCTTGAGACCCAGCTGGTCAGCATCAACGTCCTGTCTTCCTATCGCTATATATACTGATTGTTCCTATTATAACTCATCCTTTCTGTCTCGATTTTTGCAAACATGTTGATTAAAAACTGGTTAAACAGCAAACGAAAATATATCATACGATCTTATACTCCTTTCCTAATCATATAGGGTAAAATAAAAAGTTGCATTAGATATAATTTTATAAAGAGGGTTTTAGTATCGCAATGGCTATAACCTAGCACAATTAAAAAAACAAACAACAGCTGAAATGGAGTATCGACCAACGCCGAAGCATGACACAATGGCATATTGTCACACAAACTGTAATGCATCTCAGTTATTCGATGCAAGGTATTAACATGGCTTTTTAATTACAATATACTCCTTAGAAAATTACAGTCCAATCATTTTAAATTTCAAAGTCTACGTTCATATGAGGCCGTGTCCTAAAAGTACATGACCTCCTTAAGCTTAGAAACCTATAAACACCGTACTAATATAGTGCGGTGACATTCGAGACATTTCAATTTTAAAAAGTACCCGACTAGAAAAAAAGTATGGTTCAACCAGATCATGTATCTGGACCCGATCAGGATAGAATGAGGCATGCCGGATCCGGCAAACCCGATCAGGACCAGGTCTGGTCCTGATCAGGATAGCCTGATGTGAAATACCATTAAGTATGATAAGGCATACCGGATCAGGACCAGGTCTGGTCCTGATCAGGATAGCCTGATGTGAAATATCATTAAGTATGATAAGGCATACCGGATCAGGACCAGATCAGGACCAAATAAGGATAGCCTGATGTGAAATATCATTAAGTATGATAAGGCATACCGGATCAGGACCGGATCAGGACCAAATAAGGATAGCCTGATGTGAAATATCATTAAGTATGGTAAGGCATACCGGATCAGGACCAGGTCAGGACCAAATAAGAATAGCCTGATGTAAAATATCATCAAGTATGGTAAGGCATACCGGATCAGAACCAGGTCAGGACCAAATAAGGATAGCCTGATGTGTAATATCATCAAGTATGGTAAGGCATACCGGATCAGGACAGAATGAGGCATGCCGGATCCGGCAAACCCTATCAGGACCAGGTCTGGTCCTGATCAGGATAGCCTGATGTGAAATAACATCAAGTATGGTAAGGCATACCGGATCAGGACCAGATCAGGACTAAATAAGGATAGCCTGATGTGAAATGTCATTAAGTATGGTAAGGCATACCGGATCAGGACCAGATCAGGACCAAATAAGGATAGCCTGATGTGAAATATCATTAAGTATGGTAAGGCATACCGGATCAGGACCAGGTCAGGACCAAATAAGGATAGCCTGATGTCAGATGTGTAATATCATCAAGTATGGTAATGAATACCGGATCAGGACCCGATCAGGACAGAATGAGGCATGCCGGATCCGGCAAACCCTGTCAGGACCAGGTCTGGTCCTGATCAGGATATCCTGATGTGAAATAACATCAAGTATTATGGTAAGGCATACCGGATCAGGACCAGATCAGGACCAAATAAGGATAGCCTGATGTGAAATATCATCAAGTATATGTATAGTAAGGCTTGTAGTATATCAGAACCAGAAACAGTTTTCGAAACACAAAAAAAATATCAATCAAAATTAAAAAAAGTGACATGATTGTCACGGCGAAATTGTATTTGCATCAGAGGAGATTAATCTGAAATCTTTAATTAATCATATGTATTTAATAATAATAATAATGTTTAATTAATAATATAAAAATAATTTATATTTAAAGTAAAAAACAAAAATAAATATATATATATATATATGTATATATATAAATGTACCTAACATTTGAAAACATAGATAGATAGAAATATTATATTGTAACAACCATTCTAACATTTAATGTTTTGGGTCATAATAAATAGATGGCGTTAGTAAAATGACGTCATTATTTGAATCGCGGTGTTAAGATTCTCCGAAGCGTAATGACATGGCCTAATATTAAATTAGTTGTTATCGAATCAGATTAAAACAGATCGATCAGGTCATGAATGAGAAATTCAGGCGACAGTTGCAGTCGTTAGAATCTGGTGGTTGCGCCATAATCGGAACGGCTCACTGGGACTCTCTATGATAAGAATATAGCACTGCATTCGGTGCCTACGTCATATATTAATTTATATTTTTACCTATTAAACATGTTCTTTAAGATATTCATGTTTTTTAAAAGGACCGGACTGGGCATACTCGTTTTGGATCAGGCAAGATATAATATAACGCAGATGATTGATTTGGTTCCGATCAGTAAAATTTCATCCGGACTTGATCAGGAACGCCTGATCTGGACCCGATCATGAATGCCTGATCTGGACCCGATAAGGTTTTCCTGATCGGGTCCAGATATATCTTCTGCGTTACATACCTTATCTGGTCCAGATCGGGCATGCCCGGTCCGGTCCTGCTAAGGAAGCCGAAAAAATTTCTAGTCGGGTATTTGCATTGTATCAAACGTTTATGTGACATCAACCTTTTTAGAGTTTCATACTCAAAAGATAAACAGGACCCTATTACTAAAACTCCGCTGTCCGTCCGTTGCTTCACCTGTCTGTCACCAGGTTATTCTCATGTACCGTGATAGTTGGACAGTTGAAATTTTCACAGATGATGAATTTCTTTTGTCGCTACAACGACAAATACTAAAAAACAAATAAATAAATATTTAAGGGGGCCACAGGTTCCCACACAATAAAGGTAATCTTTTGGCTCGTTTTTGCTTGATATTGATAACAAAAATAGGTAGACGTTTGAAATATTCACAGAATATTTGGTAATATATTCACTTTAGAAATAAATAATTAAATTAAAATAAAACAAATAGAGAATTTAAGAGGGGCTTCCATACAACAAACATGATTATTTTGCCATTTATAGATAATGGTACGGAACCCTTCGTGCGCGACTCCGAGTCACTCTTAGCCGGTTTTTTGAATATAATCGAATTAAGTTTTCAAACATGTGTCAAAATAAAATGTCTTTTAAATCAAAATCACTAAGAAGTATTGATATCAACTTTAAAGCAAATCACCCCTAAAATAACTCTCCACCCCTTTTTAACCCAGTTAGGAGATAAATCTCAATAGAATATGAATCACATAATTTCGTAAAATCCGTTCTTAGCTGACCTCTACTCGGCAAAAGAAACATTCCTACCAAATTTAAGGTTTGTATTTGTATGCCTTATGGTTCCAGAGAAATAGTGATGAGTCAATACATAGGTGGAAATCTCTTATATATATATAGATTAGCCCATAGTAATAGATCGGCATTCAGTTACGATCCACCGATATGTTTTGCTAAAAATGGACTGATGAAGCCAACGGTATGTGTTGCGCGCCTGGAAAAGTTATTCTTCCTATTATTAAAGAGATTTTTTTTTACTAACGTACGTAGATTCAATAGCCTATTCCAATTAAATGACTTCCTTCGGGGCAAAGGAAGATAGAGAGGATTTTGTTTTTTTTTTTAAGTATACCTATACTCTAAACCTTAGTGAAATGTTTTATTTTTTTTTAAATTACCCGTTGATGTCATTTATTCTGTTATCATTTTGTTTTCAATTATCAAATCCCGTACCCAAAGGGAGTCAGCGATGCACTATTGCTAAATACATTATTATTTAGGTATGTCTTGCATTTCCTGTACGTTTATGCCAAAATGTTTAAAAAATAAATGTCCACCCGTGCGAAGCCGGGACGGGCCGCTAGTGTTATATAAAACCAAACGCAAGATTAGTTTAAGATTTACATCTTCTCGAGCTTTACAAGCTACGATATCTTGATGAAAACCTGTCATTGCATATACTCGAGCTTGATGCGGAGTATTTTTATTACAGACTCGGTAAATTTGCTGACTTTAACTAGCATTACAGTCATAGCTGATAATACAGACCTCGTTTAAAAAGCATAGGACCAACATAGGTAAAATACGAGACAAAGTCCCGAATATGATTTTTCTTATATGGTAAACGAACTTGATGGTAAGTGTTACTGCCGCCCATGAATCTTTGCACTACCAGGGGTATAGCTGAACCGCTACCTACCAACCAAAACCCAACCAAATTCGTCTACCGGCTCTCTTGGTCTCCGAACAAGGCGCAACAGCACATTGCTGCTTAGAGAACTGCAAGAGTGTGGTACTATGCCAAACGGACCGACCCGCGGCTGTAGACAGAAAACTGTCAACAGTGGCCCTACTACTATTAAAAATATAGAAGATCAGCGTTTTTGTATTTAGTGATATAAAAATTCTCAAAAACCTGGAACCTTAGTAGATGATAGTACGTTGGCTCGGCTACATTTTATCTTGACGGGTTAAGCTTACCGTCGATGATATAGGTTATTATTGAATGTTAGAAAGATAAACTGCTCTTATTATATTTAAACTAACATTAAATAATATTCAATACAACATACGGTGCAATACAAATGCAAATTTTGAACTAAGGTTTTTAAATAAAGGAAAGTGATGATAGATATATAATTAAAATTAGTGTCAATGTACCTTTACAAAAAATAGGTTGATAAAAGATTAATAATGCCCACAACAATATTATAAAAATGTATCTTATGACTTAATAGTTAGGTATGTACGAGTATATGTACATATTAAGTAATTTGATAAAAAACGAAGTTAGAATATTTTACCATCTTAACTGTATTTCATCGTTTATCTATATAGATTTTTAAAATAAGAGCATCAGTCATAATGTGCTAGTCGGATTTCTTCACGAAGGGTGTCGTATATGCATACAAGATACTTTTTTAATACTATATACTTTTTCAACAATTAAACACTACTTTAAATATTAAAAGAAACGAGAAATGTATTATCACAACAGAACATGAAAGTATTCAAATACTTTGTACTTGTGTAGAGAGACCTTTAAAAATTCATTTATTTTTTGTGAAAATTGTGACTGTTTAATCTGTTTATCTATAACTGTTGATAGACAGATGATACCGGATGAATGAACGGACGAGTAAACAGCGGGGGTTTAGTAATTTCCGTTTGGTCCCTTTAAGTATGGAACCCTGAAAAGTATAATTGCTAAAAAGATATTCTCATTACTTGCCGCCTTACGGATGCATTTAACGGCTGGAATTTTTTGTACAACGAAGACAGATAAGGATATCCGATTATTATTTGATTGGCGAAATGAACATTATGTCTTCAAGGCTATAGAATATTGCTCAAATAGCAACAAGCTAGAGTGTAGCTCTGTCTGCAGCTTCGCTTGTGTTTACTTGTTGCTATTTTTTTCACAAGTAGTATATGAAATCAATTTTGTATGTGATAATAATATCTAATAATTAATTAATAACATAAAATTATAATAGACAAATTCATCATCATCTCAGCTCATATACGTACCACTGCGTCGAAACTTTTCAATCATGAGAGGAAAATTAACCTACTATACCGTGTGGGTGGCCCTTTGGTATAGGATTTTATTATTTCGAGTTCTATAAATAGTCGTCTTTTAAAATTACTCACGGAAAAGGGAGGGTTTCATTCAGATAAATTTGCTATTTTTCGCGTCTAAGTCGCCAGAGGAATTTGTGTTAACATTACATGTTCATTCAGAAAATTTAAATAATTTTATCATCAAATCAAAACAGGAAAACGGCATTTTCAATTAACTAAATAGATTCAGTAGTATATGTATATCAACTAAAATAATAGCATGTTTTTGGATTCCTATAGAAATCAATCTTAGATCGCTACACTAGTTGCTATAGAGAGCTATTTTTAATTTCTTTCCCTTGCGGTTATATTATTTAATTTTATGAGTCCCCTCTTACGGCACCCGCGGCCTAGTAAGGTTAGATGACTCATTCTTATTCTGTCATACTCCAATCATTACTACTTTATTACTTTTATAGGAAACGAAAAAATAATGAAAGGAAACACGGTAAATAATTTATGCGATCACGCAACCTGCGCGTTATTATCGGCTATTGCAACAATAATTATTTTACAATAGTAGGTATAAGTTCATCCTCTGCTGTGACTTGGCGGCTACAAATACTAAAAAAAGCCTTATATGGCCATCTGATGCCATGTATTTTACAATTACATTCCTATGAAGAAGAAACTATTGCTAAAACTTTTACAGTATGTACTCACGAAGAAAAGTACATTATCATTATTCGCCTTCTCTTATTCTAATTAATTGGGGTCGATACGATATTTACTCTTCTTCTATAATACATATTGTAAAAGTTATTGGCAATAGTTTTATGACCGGCCGCCTGCCACACGTCAACCCTCCTTGGGAATGTAATTGTTGACCAAACGGCATCAGGTAGAGTTGGCCTAGATCGTCATAAGACTCTTATGACACCCACGAGCAAAGTAATAGTTGGTAGTATTCGTAGCCGCTACCATACAGCTCGAATGAAGCATTAATTGGGACAAGATGATGAAGATAAGTATAGGTTGTTGTTGTTTGTTGTTGTATTGGTCCTAGCATTCATTTTAGTTCGTTTTCATTACTCAAGAGGATAACGTTTAGCCAAGGTCAGATCAAACGTCAATGTACATGTTTAAGAATATTGACTCACCACGTCGACTGTTTAGTTATAATATTCAGGACTAAGTATTTAAAGTGCTTTCTTGGAGAACTCAACTCGAGACTATTAAATATCTGTGTATTTTTTTAATAGTTTCCTCATGATCTTTTCCTTATAATGCTAATTATTACATAAGGAAACGATAAGTGATTATAATTTGCAGTCGCATAATTTCGAAATATCATTGTCTGTTGGAACCAAACTACCTTCATAAGAGGAGGAAAATTCGTACACTATATAGATAGTATATAGGGCATAGTCGGATAGGGGCATAGTCCGGAGCGTGTCGTCGCGTCCCCTGCCAGTCTAACTAGACTGCTAATCCGGCTCGATATGCGTACCGCAGTGCGGATTAGAGCGTCCCCCGGAGGCGACGCGTACCGACCCGTCCCCGTCGGTACGAACTTCGGCAGTTGCGGCGATGCGGGCCGCCACCCATCACGCCTTGCCCAGTCAGGCGAGTCGAGGAGAGCAGAGTGTCGGGTGAGCACGTGGAATGTAACAGGTTGTGTGGAAGGTAAGTTACACGAGCTGATATCCGTCATGGGGGACAAACAGCTAGACGTGCTCTGTGTAACAGAGACCAAGCGAAGGGGCAGCGACGCCTGCGATCCTCCTGGTGGCGGGATGGCTCTGTGGTCTGGTGTACCACAGAGCGATCGAGCCAGCATGGGGGTAGGAATGCTGTTGTCCTCTCGCTTGGCCTAAGGTGTGAAGGATTACAGAATCTATGATCCCAGATTTCTTTGGGTCCGTATAAAACTAGGTGTCACCAAGATATTCATGGTTGTAGCATATGCTCCCGTAGGATCCTCGGTGGCATCAGACCTAGAGACGTTTTGGGATAATGTTAGGGAAGTTCTGGATATGGCAGGAACCAGTGAACGCGTGATTGTATGCGGAGATTTGAACGGATGGGTGGGGACCAAGCGTCCCGACTATGAGGACGTACTTGGTCCATTTGGTGATAAGAGAGTGAACGACGCAGGTAGGTTCATAGCGGATGTATGCATGGAGAGAAACCTTATTGTGTCAAACACATTTTTCCAACATAAGGACATCCATATGTATACATGGAGAAGGAATGAACAGAAAAGTATAATAGATTTAATTTTGGTAGACAGTCGCCTCCGAAGCAAAATATTGGACGCAAGAGCCTACAGGGGCCCCACAGTCGATACGGACCACTATCTCGTTATTGCGAGATTTAGTGGTCTGTTCAGAAAGTGGAGGCACTGGCGAGAGCGTGTCCACTTCGGAGGGCTTGAAAGAATAAAGGTTGAAAGGTTGCAAGAAGAGTGTGTAAGAGAAAAGTATGCAGAGGGTGTCCGAGAACGGCTGACGATGGCAAGCCAGCCGCAATCGGACATTGAAGAATGCTGGAGAGTATTGAAAGAGAGTATGGTAGATACAGCGAAAGAAGTATGTGGAAGTTCAAAGAAGCATAGAAAAATAAATGGTGATGCATGGTGGGATGCGGAAGTAGCAGCTTCTGTAGAGCAAAAGAAGAGGGAGGTGAAGAGGTCTCGGTGTGGTTGGTCAGCCTTTTTTTTTTTTTTTCCGTTGGGCTATGGACGTCGCACCCCGCCAAATCAGTCCGGGGCGACGGAAGAGGCGGCGCGCAACCCCATTAACCCACTCTGCAAGCACCTCTTCTTCGCCGTGCAAGCGGGCCACCGGTACCCGATCTTTGTCTTCGGTGGCCCGCCCGGCGGTAGGTATATCCTCTCGGGTTCCTCTCTCGTCGACGCCCCGACAGCTTTCGCCGTCGAGGCGTCGCCCTCACGCGGTGGCCTCACGTCGGGTGATCGGACAATTCCCCGGTCCGATCAACCGAAGCCTCGGTTAGGGCGGCATCAGGCGCAGATATTCACGCATATACCGCCCCGGCCACTGACGGCGGCCCGGGTCACGGGAATCCTCCCGGACTCGTTCCGCCGCCTCCTTCTGCGAGATGACAGCCTCGCAGAAGGCGGCGACCGCGTCCCCAATTCCTGACGCTGTCGACCATCGCTTTCACGACACCTGACGCTGCAGGTCGGCACCGATGACAGCGACGAGGTCACGGCGCTGCCCGTCCCAGCCCGAACATACCTCAAGCGTATGTTGCGCCGTGTCCTCGTCGCTACTGCAATGGTGGCAGAATGGAGTCCACTGCTTCCGCACGACCGTGTGCAGGTACTTGCCGTGCCCCGACAAGACCTGCACCAACCGGATGGAGAGCACTCCGTGCCGCCGCTCCATCCACTCCATCAGTACGGGCCGGAGGGCCTCGACGGTAACAATACCGTGTCTAGGCCTCTCCAGCCGCGTAGCCCAACGGGCGATGACTTCTCGGCGGGCGTCCTCGCGCCAGGTGGCTATCTCGTTGAACGATGGGGAGCCACCCTCGTCGCGCATTGTGGTAACCCGCCGGTAGAGGTCAGAGAGCATCTCCGCCTCTAGGTCCCACGGGGGTGTCCCGGCTAATAGGCATGCCGCCTCGGTAGACACCGTGCGGTACCCGCAAATGGCTCTGACCGCCATGTGGTTGGTCAGCCTTCAGAATGAATAAAATAAGGTCTAAAGGTGGAGACATTCTTATGCAAACACAAGACGTGTTAAGCTGATGGAGTGAATATTTTGGCGATATGTATGCGGATGCTACGGTTGACGCCGGTGTCGCATGTGGTTTAGTAGAACAACATTCGACAACGGCGTCCTCCGATGACATCAGTATGGATGAAGTTGAATGGGCGATAAGAAGTTTGAAAAATGGTAAGGCAGCGGGCATTGATATGGTGTCTGCCGAAATGATCAAGCTTGGCTCCTGTGTCTGGGAGGCATTCCTGTTGCTCCTCAATTTATGTTCAAGCTCGGGAATGGTTCCCGGGGACTGGAATAGCGCAGTCATCGTGCCTTTATTTAAAAACAAGGGTTCACGTTATGATTGCGCAAATTACAGAGCCATAAGCTTGACCAGTTTGGCAGCAAAAGTGTACGGTAAAATTATTGAAAGGAGAATGAGGATGGCGTCCGATGGTTTACTGTGACTGAGACGTGTACTGAGACACAAGGAGGTTTCAGGAGTGGAAGGGTATGCATGGATCAAGTGTTCTCTCTGCGCAACAGTGTGGAGAAGCATCTGGCTCGAGGTCAGAGGGTTTTCTGCAGTTTTGTGGATCTGGAGAGAGCATTTGACACGGTTGTACGAAAGGAACTTTGGGACATTTTACCGGAATATGGTATTAACGGTAAACTGCTACAGGCTGTGCAGTCCAGTTGCATGGGCTGTAGAGCCTGTGTGCGACTGGATGATGGAATGTCGCCTTGGTTTGACGTCAATATCGGCATTAAGCAGGGGTGCGTTCTGTCAGCCAGGCTGTTTATCATATATCTGGATAAATGTCTCCAAAGGTTGAACGATATGAATGTGGGAGTCCAGATGGGCGACTCAGTGGTCATTGCTCTGCTTTATGCAGATGATGCAGTCCTGCTGGCACAGTCAGCGACTGACCTGCAGACCATAGTCGACACAATGACAGAAGATTGTAAGAAAAGGGGTCTACGCGTGAATGTGAACAAAACCAAAATAATGGTCTTTGAAAGAGATGAAGCCAGAACAGATGTAAGAGTAACAATAGGTAATGATCTACTAGAGCAAGTGGATGAATTTGTATATCTTGGATGTGGATTTAGCTGAGATGGAAGGTACACCACTGATATAGAGCGAAGAGTGAATGCGCGGAGTGAACGGAGCGTTGGGACAACTTCTCGGTAGCCACCACCTCAGCCAGAAGGCACGTGTAGCAATACACGCAGTGCTTGTCCCAACATTACTGTATGGAAGCGAGAGTTGGCTATGCAGAAAAGAGTATGAAAGTAAAATTAATGCGGTTGAAATGCGATCTCTGCGGCAAATTTGTGGGGTAAGGCTGACCGACCGCATTCGTAACGACGACGTAAGAGAGCGAGTAGGTATGAAAGAGAGTATTGGTGTAAAGATGCGAAAGGGAATGCTCCGATGGTTCGGACATGTGGAAAGAATGGCGAACGAACGTCTGGTTAAGAAGATATACAATGCAAAAGTGGAAGGATGTAGGTACCGGGAGAGACCGAGACTAACCTACCTAGACCAGATCGGTCATGTACTGAAGGAAGGTGGAGTCAAGAGTCTCCGAAACCGGCAAGCGTGTATGAAGAGAATTATGAATGTTGAGGAAGCGAGTGAAGTATGCAAAGATAGAGTTCTCTGGCACTCTGTTCTTTCTGCCTACCCTGCAAGGGATATGGCGTGCTGATATGTATGTATGTATGTATAGATAAATACAGGGGTTTTCTTCAGTTTTTATTTTTTTTATTTCTATCGATGTTGTCATCATCATCTCAGCTCCTGTATGTCCCACTGCTGGGCTCGAGCCTCCTCTAATAATGGGTGGTTAATTGACCTACTCAACCTCGCTGGTCAGACGTGTTGGTATAGGGTTTTGTTTCGAATTTTCCTTCTCTCGCATAGATGTTATATGTTGTTTATATCCCTTAGTCGTCTCGTACGATCACCCACAGGTAAGATAGGGGTGGTGAATTGTATCCTTATTCCGTCACCACACGGATGATCGATGTTGTATTATTACGTTATCTAATCGTCTCTAATGACACCAACAGAAAAAAAGAAGACTCATGACACATTTTAATCCATTTTATACGCGTCAATTTTACGATGTAAGCTACCGAATTCAAGGAATTAATATCGATGGTCAGATATTTCATGCTATGTCAGCTGATGCTATGTTGCCTGTAGCCCTTTCAAGACCTTGTATAGATCGAACGAAATGTTACCAGACGATATCATGCCGCAATAAAAATCAGTACTCCTGTTTCATATTTTTTTACATAGTATAACAATTTTTTACATGTAGCCACTATGCGTTTTTTTTTTGAGGTTATCATATCCAGATTGGTCACGTACTGCAGGAAGGTGGAGTCAAGAGTCTCCGAAATCGGCGAGCGCGTATGAAGAGAATTATGAATGTTGAGGAAGCGAGTGAAGTATGCAAGGATAGAGTTCTCTGGCACTCTGTTCTCTCTGCCTATCCTGCAGGGGATATAGCGTGATGATATGTATGTATGTTTGTATATACTTTGAGATATAATAATATTCTAAATTCGGGTTGAGAGCCCTCAGCGCTCACCCACAGCCCGGTTACGCTGTAACAGCCCCTAGGCTAACAGCAATCGCAGTGGATGCGTTTTAGTGGGTAACCTAGCCCTAGGCTAGGAGTCCCACACTTCCCATCCGGGGAGTAAGTGCGTAATGCATTTCGGACCACTGCGTTATCAAAAAAAAAAAAAAATTCTAAATTGAAAGTCTAACAACTTGGTTATAGTCCAAGAGCCAGTAACAGATATATATGACCAAGTTCCTCTCAAGTGATAATTAGTAAAATGCATCAGAAAATGAAACCATAAAGTCTCGTGAACGTCAGCTAAGGCTCAGTGGGGGGGATGAGCAGTAGAAAAAAAAAACATTCACTCATTTCCTCTCGGCTAAAAATTTATCAAATTATAGCTAACCCAATATCTCAACAAAAAAAAAAATCAGCTGGCTATAACATAGTGTATTGTACGTCAGCTGATGTCTCGATCATGGAAAAAAAATCTTCACTTTCAGTGATATCCTCTCAAATAAAAATTTACCTGATGATAGCTTATATGTAACTATTGATAAATATATACGTCAGCTGGCTGTATCTCGGTGGAAAAATCGTCAGCTGATAATTTGAAGGTAACGTAGAAGTTAGCCAGAAGCATTTACTGACTTCTTATTGTAATTTTTCATAATTTTGTTATAATAAATATTTTTTATCAAGTAACTAGTTAATTTATTTTAAGCAAATAGATTATTTAAATATTGGAATAGAACTAAAATTATTTGAATATACACGTATAAGTTTAAAAAATATTGATACGGAATATTTGTTTCACCTCAACACTCATATTGGAGTGCTATGCCGAATAATTAAAGAGATGTCATTTCCTCCCACATGAAAATTTGTGAGCTGATTTTAAATATGTTTCTGTGATAAATAAAAAAAATCAGCTAGCAGTAAGTCGAGGGAAACTTAGTCAGCTGATGCATTTAAATAGTCAGTAAATTCTTCTGGCTAACTTCTACGTTACCTTCAAATTATCAGCTGACGATTTTTCCACCGAGATACAGCCAGCTGACGTATATATTTATCAATAGTTACATTTAAGCTATCATCAGGTAAATTTTTATTTGAGAGGATATCACTGAAGGTGAAGATTTTTTTTTCCATGATCGAGACATCATCTGACGTACAATACACTATGTTATAGCCAGCTAATTTTTTTTTGTTGAGATATTGGGTTAGCTATAATTTGATAAATTTTTAGCCGAGAGGAAATGAGTGAATGTATTTTTTTTTTCTTCGAGCGTGGGAGGTTACAACTGCTCATCCCCCCCACCGTGCTGCAGCTGACGATCATAAGGCTTCATGATACTATTGTCTGATGCGTATCACCAATTATCTCTCGAGAAGAAATAATTAACCAAATTTTCACCTGGCTCTCGGACCATTAATATGTACGAGACTATATCACGACGATCGTCCAGTCGTAATTTTAAATGTTACAGGTAGAACAACTATTGTTATTCTAGAATATCAACACAAAATTATCGAATCTTTTTCTTCTAGTTTAATAATACGAAATAGGTAATCATGGTTTTATTTTAAGACAATAATATTCTAGTCTTCATAGTCTAAATAATAAAGCTAGTTTATAATAGTTTTGCTTGCAGATAAATTTACTATATACTTTATTAAGTGATGGCACTGTTTTATAATGTCTTTAATTACCCATGCTATATACCAAAAACGTATAATCATATATAGTCGGGTATACCTTCAATTTACCCGGAAATAACGGACTATTATTTACATTATAAAGAATTAATTATTATGAATTTGTTTAGGATACGATAAGTGAATAGTGATAGTGATTATCCGTGTGGTGATGGAGCAACAATACTATTCACCACCCCATATCTTACCCATGGGTGATCGTACGAGACGGCTAAGGGATATAAAACGCATGTAACATCTATGCGAGAGAAGGAAAACTCGAAACAAAACCCTAATACCAACACGTCTGACCAGCGCGGTATTAGTAGGTTAATTTCCCTCTCATTACGGAGGAGACCCGAGCCCAACAGTGGGACATTTATGGGCTGTGATGATGATGATGATGATGATAAGTGAAACAGAGAGAGAGAGAGAAAGAGGAACCTTAAAAATTGTTCAGAATTCGTTGTAAATAGAGATTGAGGGACCTGCACAATCAGTTACAATGTCAGTATAAATATTTTTCTAAATGCAATATAGAGTTATTGTATTATATTGTATTGAATCTATATAATAATGTAAATAAATATTTATTGCTGTTGTTTACTTAATTGCTGTATGGTTGCTGCTAAGGGGGCGTTCAAGTATTACGTAACGCAATTTTTGAAGATTTTTGATCCTCCCTCCCCCACATGTAACGCGTCGTAACGTATGTCTGTACCCCCTTCCCTACTCTGAACGTAACGTAACACCCAAGTGACCGTTTTTAAACGTGCTTGAGGCAATAAAAAAGAGATGCCAAACTCGCAATACATGTGTATGTTGTTTATTCATCATCTCAAAAAAAAAAGAATTGCGTGTCAACTTAGGCAATTTTAATTCCCTAGTTTTTTATTTAATAAAAAAAACAATGCTACGTAACGCGTTGTTTGAATCCCCCTCCCGACTATGTAATGCAT
Source organism: Lymantria monacha (assembly GCA_905163515.2). Lineage (NCBI taxonomy): Eukaryota > Metazoa > Arthropoda > Insecta > Lepidoptera > Erebidae > Lymantria > Lymantria monacha. Next base: position 26,847,009 of record LR991082.1, read on the forward strand.
TGTAACATTTAACAAGAACACCCCAAAAATTGCGTTACGTAATACTTGAACGGCCCCTAAGAATGGTGTATGGTAATGGCTAATATACCGACTACATAAAGCATCGACGCCAGTAATTGGGGTAAGAACAGGATTATAATACATTAAAAGAAATCTTTTCAAATTTGAACTAGAACATCTTGAAATTCGCACTTAAGTACAAATATTTATTAACAAACCTTTCGATAGTAATAACTAATAACTGCGACCAAAAGAGGTAGGATTTATAGTAAGATAAATACTTAAAAACATGGCAAAATTTAGATTAAATATGAAATGGGACTACGGGACCTATTTACGATTACACATACTTTTAATGTGTATGAAATCGCTGTGTGGTAGCGGCTATGAATACTTCCAATCCTCACTTTGCTTGTGGATGTCGTAAAAGACGACTAAGAGCCTTATAACGACTTGGGCCAACTCCAGCTGATGCCGTTTGGTCAACAATTACATTCCCAATTAGAGTTGACGTTTGGCAGGCGGCCGGTCATAAAACTATTGCCAATAACTTTTACAATATGTACTATGAATGAAGAGTACTTATTGTATCGACCCCAAGTAATTGGGATAAGAGTAGGAGAATGATGATGATGATGACCTCTCGTGAACAAATCGCCAATTTGGTCCAGAAAAGGTCTTCCCCTTGTATTCGTCCCATTCACGATTGCTTTATATGTTTGCTTCGTCAACCTCTGCCCACTCATTATTTCTTCCACTTCGTGTCCAACCCACCTCAGCATACCAGCGCTCTTTTATAACATTATACCTAATTGTATCTTTCAGACTTACATCACACACGTTACGAAGAGCTGTCAGCTCTACAGCATTTATTCTATTTTCATGTCTTCCCCGCCAAATCTAACTTTCACTGCCATACATGAGGGCAGGCACTAATACTTCCTATACTTATTATTATTATTTAGGATGTGTAAAGCCGACGGAAGGTCATGAGAAGAAAACAAAACTAAAAATGTAGTGTGTGCAGAAGTACTTTGAAATAACATTAGTTTGAGTTTTTTTTTAATATAAAATTATAAGATCCAGTATTTTTATCGTATATGCGCGCCCAGTACTTGATCATTATTTTGCTGCGATGTTATTTTTAAACTGCGATATTTCCTAAGATATTCATTGAAATCAAATAATGTAATGAGCAATTTTGTTTTAAATTAAATACTTGTGATGAATAACTCATTTATTTGGATAAGGATTAATATTATGTTTATAAAAACACCTTCGAAAATATCACATTATTTTAAAACAAATTTGATTAGCATAAAAAAGGTTATAGTGAGCCAATCTTAAAAGATAGACATATGCTGTCGCGGACTTTTATTTAGAACTTTGAAAGGGGAACAATTATGTAGTACATAATTTTTGCGCAACTTTAACCGTTTACGCAGCGGAAGCTCTCAAAAGGAAACATAAACCCAATTTTACACATTCATCATTGTTGCTCTGCTCCTATTGGTCGCAGCGTAATGTTATATAGCCTAAAGCCTTCCTCTATAAATGAACTATCCAACAAAAAAAGAATTTTTCAAATCGGACCAGTAGTTCCTGAGATTAGCGCGTTTAAACAAACAAACAAACAAACTCTTCCGCTTTATAATATTAGTATAGATTAAAAGAAATCTTTTCAAATTTGAACTAGAACATCTTGAAATTCGCACTTAAGTACAAATATTTATTAACAAACCTTTCGATAGTAATAACTAATAACTGCGACCAAAAGAGGTAGGATTTATAGTAAGATAAATACTTAAAAACATGGCAAAATTTAGATTAAATATGAAATGGGACTACGGGACCTGTAGCACATTTAATACATACGGTGCCGTGAATACAGCTCACAGGATACATACGAGTATGTCTACTACTATTGTAAGCACCGCCTATAGTATTTTTAAAATAATATCACATAATTTAATTATATGTGTTTATTATACATATTAAACAGACTTTTTATAATGCACACATTCATAATTAAAAATTACTGTTCTAAATGTATTATATACTGTAAACAGCATAAATAAACAGTAGATAAATATATAGATATTGAATTCAAAGAGAACAATGGTTTATTTATGAATTATGATAAATTGAATATTGATAAACTTGTTACGATTTCTCCTTATCTTACACATAACAACACAGCAGTAAAGATCTACTGAGCTAGGTTTAAAAATAACTAAAACGCAACTAGGTATTTATATTCGTTCCACTGTATGTATTCTAGTTGCAACATGTTAACAATTTTACTGTAGATATATTGTTTTGACCTGGTAATACCATAATCGCCACGCTTAGCAAGTGGGTTAGCGATCGCAATTGGTGTTATAATTTTTTCAGGAGAGATTTTGTCCAATCCCTAGGTGCTTTCTTAGGCGGTTTATAAAATGCCCGCCCCTATACGGCATAATTATCATCCTTATCATTTAATTGTCATTTAATTTTAAGGAATTAACTTTGAAATCTAACTGGTAGAGCACATTTCACTCTTACTAAATGACAATTTTAACATATTATTTTTTTCTTATTTGTTTGTTCTACTCCCTATTCATTTTTATAAACATTGGGAACCATATTAAATCCTAATAGAAAATACGTACCTATTGTTTTGCTCCTTATTTCTTTGGCTAATGCCGAAGAAGGCATATATTTATACGTTAATGAACTCAACCCGAGATTCAAACCCGAGTTTTCAGAGTTAACAGTCCCATGCTATGCACAAGTAAAAATTATATATATATATATATATATATATATATATATATATATATTATTATATAATAGGAATTACCACTTATAATAAACCCTACTATGAACCTATTGGACGTAAGACACCTTAGTCCTCCCGTGACCATGATCACTGTAATGTATTCGAAACGTCGGGAAATTAAAAATCAAATACAAACGCGATGAAATCCGTAAAAGTACTTTTATTGCAAATGTGTAACACTCGCGTAAACCTCAGAAATCATTATCCGAGCAACGCTGTTATAATTACTACTAGATATAAATAAATATCATAGTATATAAATACAATTCGCTGTATTTTGGACAAACAAGTAACAAAGAAATTCTGAACTTATTATATGGGACCATTGTGTTTATCATGTTACTTTGTATTACTTTGTGATCCTTTAGGGCCTGTGCACACCACGTTTTTTAAATGCGCCGTCGACGCGCGTTTGTAGCGATACGCACGCAAGTCAGACGCAGCCTGTAGATCTTTGCACACCTGTATAAATTCATATACGCGTTTGGATCGATACAAACGCGATGCAAACGCGCATGTGTAGCGATACAGACGTGATACAAACGCGCTGGCATTTTGCGTTTTTAAGCAAAACCTCGTCAACAGTAGCAAGGTGGCGTCGGTCGAGACAGCATTGATTGCATGCGCTTTGTTATTAATTTTTAAAAAGAGAAAGATGAAAAATTGTCGTCGTTTTTGGGTACACCCATTTACAAGCGAGAGAAGATTGTGTGGACATTATACAACAACTCACTTTTTTCACTGATTCACACTTCCCTCGTTGCGGGGGAAACCCCGCCCGTAGGGAAGGCGCGCGCTAGCGGTCGCATTGGTGTCGCGCGTTTGAATCGATACAAACGCGCGTTAGCATCGCGTTTGTATCGATACAAACGACAACAAACTGCTCTGTAGGATAAAAGCGCGCCATCGACGCGCGTTTCTAAGACGCGCGTCGACGGCGCGTTTAAAAAACGTGGTGTGCACAGGCCCTTATGCGTTAATTTCGCATTGTTTATATTATATTATTGTTATTACAGTCTTATCGTTAACCAGTTTTATAAAGACGCATAAACTAGACATTTAAAGCATATAATATTGAATTCAAGTGAAATATTTTATTGAATTTTCTTAAAATTATTGATCAAGTTTTAGTGTGTGTGGTGACGACTTCCAATACAACCATGTCTTACATCGATCATGGGTACGTAGAAGACGACTAAGAAATTTACTTGGGTTAACTCTATCTAATAACATATGGTCAACAGGTACATTCCCAAGGAGAGTCGAAGTCAGGCAATAAGGACAATATGTACGATGAAATTATTATTGCGTCAATTATTATTCGTTTGGTATTGCGTCGATTCCAAGTGATTGGGATAAGACCAAGATGATTATAGCGATTGCTCAAGTTTTAGTGATATTTGTTGTAGGCCTTTGATTGTAAAACTTATTACATATAATTCTATGTTTAAAATGCTATAGGCTTCCTTTAATTCTCTTGTAGTTTTTTTCTACTTACCTCCCTTAATAGTCTCTTATATGATAGTCATGAGAAGGAGAGAGTAGAGTAGTAACACATTGCACTTTTACTCTGTCACTATAGGGACATAATTGCTCGAGAAATAGTCATAATATATTTCCGTGTGGTTACGGAGTAAGAATATAATTCACCGCCCGCTCTCTTGCTAGTGGTTATCGAAAAGACGACTAAGTGATAATAAATAGAGCATAATAAGCATATAATATCTATACATGAGGAGGAAAACTCGAAATAAACCTTATACCTACGTATAACCTTATACTTTGTGTGATCCTCAGAGTGTTGTTCTGAGTCTGGATGTAATTTGTCTGCGTTAATTGCATGCTTGCAACACAAAGATTACTCCTTATTGCAAAAAAAAAAACTAAATTAAGTTCCTTTAAAGCATGACCAAACCAATTTCATACGCTGGTTGCGGCTTTTATGACAAACGGATTCAAAAACGTTTTATGCTGAACATTATGTTCTTTAAATCTTCAAAAATACTTTATACCAAATTGCATAAATTATTTACAAAATGAACAAACTTGGACCATGTCAAATGTATGTAAGGAACAGAAATAAATAATGAACTAGAGTCGTTCATATTGACTATAAATTCAAGAATGCATATAATATTGATTTCAAGCATAGATATGTTAAATAATTAAGCGTATTAACAACAGTCTCTTTTTGGTTACGGTTTTATAATTTATGTTTTATTTATAAAGCATGCACTGTCAGCATTTTTCGATATAGGTTCTTTTGTTACAATGTTATAATTGGATTATGAGTGACGCAATAATGTAAGAATTAAGCCATGTCAGTATTATTAAAAACAACGAAATTAACTCTTTTCAACTTTGTTGTTTTCCATCATAATGAATTATGAATGAATTTCTTTTATAATTTGTACGTACTTTATACCCATATTTATATATGTATCTATATGAACTTTGAAACTCCTTTGGAAATAAAACTATTTTTACGTATTCTATCGCGTTTGTATTTGATTTTTAAGTCCCCAATGTTTCGAATAGTTTACAAAGTTCATGGTCATGGGAGGACTGTCTGACTAACACAGTCCTCGCGTTATCATTGAACGCCGTAAAGTGTTCGAAACGTTAGGATATTAAAAATCAAATACAAACGCTATAAAATTCGTAAAAATAATTTAATTACAATTTTTTTTATTGCTTATGGTGATGGTAAGTGTCACTACTACCCATGGACTTTTACTATACCAACGATATAGCTAGGCCACTGCCCACCATTACAAACCCCAAATCCACCCAGTTGGGCTTCCGGTTCTCTCGCTCACCGAACGAAGCGTAATAGCACGTTGTCATTACTTAGACGTTGATCTTCTGCGGAAGTGTGGTACTACCCCGGACGGACCGGCCCGCGGCTGTAGACAGAGAACTCTCAACAGCGTGGTCTTCCCACTATTGGAATCACTATTGGAATATCATTTCAAATGTGTAATACTCGCGGCAACATTAGAATTATAATAATAATAATTTATTTATTTAAGAAACAACATATAAACTGACTAGAAACTGAGAATTAATTGATTTTTTCTTTTTAAAACATGCAATATTACTCTCCATTATTCATCTCATTCATCATATCATTTCAGTATTTTATTTGTCCAAGAGAATTCTGATATAGTAAAGAAACACTAACCGAAACAGGTGTTCCAATAAATTTGATGTAAATTACCTGGGCCTATTTAATTGCTAGAAGCAATTTGTTTAAACCGCTCAACTAAGTATCTGTGCATTTATTTAGGACACTGTAAAGCCTTTTAAAGGCTTTTAAGGTTTGTTGTGGCATTTGTTGGGATTTGTTTATTCTGTAAATCAGCGCCGGTTATAATGCGAACCACCAACGGATTAACCCCGTCCAAACGTGGTCGCCAAACAAAACAAAAAATCACGTCAGTTATAATTAGTTTTATTTTGTAAGTGACTTCATCAGTGAATATGAGCCAAGAGATTTCACCATACTCGCCATGATACATTGAAATAGATAGCAGTTTCAACTTATTATACATATAGTATGCCTAAATTGCAAGATTTTATTTGAATAAAATGCTGAATTAACAATTTCAATGGATATATAAATTGCGTAAATAAAAAAAAAGTATTAGTAATTTTCATATTACTGTATTTTATCCCATTTTATTCTAATGTTCTAATGTTAATGTTTATTATTAATTTCTTTTTATGTTTAAAAAAGATGTTTGTCATATTTGAAATTAAAGATTATTTTATATACTACATAAGCGACCCTTCATCTTCTGGCTGTGTAGTGGCTACGAATACTACCAACCATTACTTTGCTCGTGGATGTCACAAAAGACGACTAAGAGTCTTATAACGATCTGAACCAACTCTATCTGATGCCGTTTGATCAACAATTGCATCCCCAAGGAGGGTTGACGTTTGGCAGGCGGTCGGTCATAAAACCATTGCCAATAACTTTTACAACATGTAGGTACTATGAAAGAAGACTACGTATTGTATCGAACCCAAATGGTTGGGATAAGAGTAGGAGAATGATGATAAGCGACCCTTCATTGCTCTGACCCCACGTCTTAAATTTCTGATATCATCTAAGATATTTAATTTAATGATATTCTGTGGGGACATTTTTGATGTACCTACTTACATTAAATACACCACGTGCCTAGTGTATTTAATTGGGTAAAAAATAAAACTGTACTATAAACGTGTTTACTGTGGTTGTTCTCAAGAGATGGATATTTTATTTTGCTATTGCGGCCTCTTTTTTTATAAATATTTTTTTAAATACACAATTGCGTAGTATATTGTTATGAAATATCTCGTAAGGAGCCAGCCAGCATTTGCAAGGTAAACGCACAAAAATATGTCTTTGCCGACATTATATTTGAAATTGTTTAAATTCGCGGCATTTATTTTTCAATATGATATGGATGTATTATACACATAAATATTTCTCTTGAATCATTCTGTCTATTGACGACAACCACATTAAAATCCTTTAAAAGATCTAAGCGTAGGTACAGACAGAGAATACTTGGTTTTATACTATGTAAAGAAGATAAATTATAATTAATTATTAACATTTTTATTACTTAAAATTAACTCGAATAGTATCTGTTGAAAGTTGACAAGGATTTTAATGCTTTTTATGGCTCCAGGATTTTTATACTGGATAAAATTGTATCAAAAATTGCGCAAAAATGGACAGGTGAGAAACGATTACAAATAATGACAAAAAAGTAATGAATCGATCATTATGATAATACATAGAGAAATGATAGTTTGAAAGTTGCGGGCAATTTAGAGAGTGAACCTCTGTTGTGGTATGGACAAGTGATGAAAGTGGATAAACGTAATATACTTTAATGCAAGTTTTATCTTGGCATTGCTGTATATAGTTGTTTACACCTTGGAACATTTCTATTTTCTAGATGAAGAAGATTTTTTTTTAAATTGACTACACAAAATTTCATGATGCAAGGCGTAAAATTGTATTATTATTTAAATTTATAATATCTGATTAGATTATTGATATATAAATGTTCGTATACAGTGGTCATTTTAACCACTTTGCTATCTACTTAATCGTACCTACTGTCAATCAAATCAAATCAAAATCAAAATAATATATTTGTCAGAATATTGTCATATTGGTTAATATTATCTTATACAAAGTTTCAAATATTCTACCGTTTCCGGTGTACAAATGTTTAGTAGATTTTATAAATATTGGGAACACAATCAAATAAATAAAAATAATAATTAGAAATACAATGTCATGGATTGGGATAATATAAAAATCAATTGAAATGTCAAAGTAATAAAATATAAAAACATTTTTAAATTACATTATTAAAGTTTGTCATCCATAAATTCGTTAATTAAGTAATAACATTTATTCATTAAGAAATTAAAAATTGTACATTTAAATCTGCTTAAACACAGGTCTTTAAAAGACTCTGGCAGTTTATTATATATGCGTATTGCCATGCAATAGACATTCTCACTAAACAATTTAATTCGTTGTTTAGGGACATACAACTTATTTTTATGGTGACTCTTTCTAGCTACGACATCATTGTGCAGTTTAAAATGATTTCGATGTTTATAAATAAAGAGGCATATTTCAAATATATATAAACTAGGTAAGGGCAAAATTTCGAGCTTTTTGAAAAGTGGCTCACAACTGTCCAGGTGACCAGCACCACAGATCGTTCTAACACATTTCTTTTGTACTCTAAATATTCTTAATGTGTCAACAGAGTTACCCCATACGATTAGGCCATGTCGCAACAGTGAGGAGACATAACCATGGTATGCAATTGCAAATCGTCGCTTGCAAAATGCAAGCGACGATTCTAATGTAGCAATATGTCTTAATCAACTTAAGACATAAACATATCGATCTAACTTAAAGCAGAGTTTCTCGATATGTTTTTTCCAATTACAATGTTTGTCAATAATTAAACCTAAGAAAGTAGAAGATTCTGCTAATTCTAATATGTTTTCATTATATCTGATATTTAATTTAATAGGATGGCTGTTGTATGTCTGGAATTGTACCATGCTTGTCTTATTGATATTTACATTGAGATTATTACATTTAAACCAGTCAATAACAGAATTTAAAGCATTATTAATAATGCTTTATTTGAAATTGACATTAATGTCAATTTCAAATTTATTTATGTCAAGTCCCTCGATCAACAGAGTAGTATCGTCAGCATACAAAAAGCATTTATGTGCGGTCACATCAGGGAGATCATTAACATATAATAAAAAGAGAAGAGGACTTAAAACATATCCTTGTGGTACTCCACGTTTATTGACCCTGAATGTAGAACGGTGAAATAGTTTGTTATGTCCTGCATATGTTGGTATTTCTACACATTATAACCTACCATTTAAGTAGCTCGCCAGCCATTCCCAAGCTTTACCCCTAATCCCGTACTTTTCTAATTTAAATAATAAAAGATCATGCTTGACAAAATCGAATGCTTTTGACATACCTAAAAAAATGGTCACTATTGGATTTTTTTTATTAAGACATTCAGTTATAGTCTTTATGAGTGATAAACAAGCTAAAGTCGTTGACATATTCTTCTTAAAACCAAATTGCTCTGATTTCAGTATGTTATGCTTTGACAAAAAATTTATCATTTTTGAATACATTGCTTTCTCAAGGACTTTAGAGATAACGGGAATGAGTGTTATGGGACGATAATTGTTCATATCATGAGTAGTTTCTTTCTTGTGCAAAGGTTTTACAACAGAATATTTAAGCCGAGTTGGAAATATACCGTTAATAAAAGATAGGTTAACAATATGGCTAATGGGGCCTGATAAAGCTTTTGAACAAATCTTTATCATTTTTGTATTGATGTCGTCAATACCTGTAGCATTAGTGTTATTTAGGGAAATTATAATCTTATAAATGTAAAAATCATCCACCGGAGTCAAAAATATCGAACTAGGATTATTAAAAATGTCATAAGGATAATTAAAGTCAGTACAGTTTGGGCCGTCTTTTTTAGTTATAAGGTCGATAAAGAAGTCGTTAAATAATTCAGCGATTTGTTCAGGTTGAGTAATTTTTTTATCTCCTACCTGTATTAGATTAATTCTTTTACATTGATTTAGTTCACCAACATTACTTTTTATTATATTCCAAGCTGCTTTGCAACGATTTTTTGAGCGTAGTATAAATTTACTATTCTTAATTTTTTGAGCTGCATTTATACACTTTTTAAATAAGTTACTATAGTTCTTATATATTTCTTTATTTAGATTCTTATGGGACCTTGATGAAAAATATAATGCTCCATTATACACTATGTGTGTGTGTGTGATAGGTTGCAATATGTACACTTGCATGTTGAATTGCATTTTTGTCTGGACTGGCCCTTACAGTATTATTCTTCACACATATATATATACATACATAATTGTTAAGAAACAATGAATTTAGATCTTCAGTCTGAGATGAAATTTTGTATTTAAATAACTAATTTGTACTTAAATAAGTGTAATGTGTAAGAACGACTACAAACACTACAGCGTTGCTTCAACGAAATGAAGTAGCATAAGCTGAGCTAAGATCCTTTTTTGTCTCTCAGAATATATTAGCTTTTAGTTTTATTAGTACATAAGCTATCATTGTTTTACTTTTCCGTTTTCTTCCAAATGTTTTAGATGTAATGTATGAGAGCAAAATAAATGCGTTTTATTCTTTCTTCTCTTTCTGCACACCTTTAAATTACTCGTAGATGTCGTAAAACATGACTAAGAATATAATATCGACTTGTGCTTATTCAATCAGATGCCGACGATTCTTCTCTTGAGAATTACATTTCCAAGGAGGGTTGACATCAGGCAGGGTAAGAGCAGAAGAGAAGATGATGATAAGGTTTTCCTCATTCAAGTTTATCTATATGAGTGTCGTATGTGAGGTAACGTGATTTTATCCAAAAAAATATATTACAGTATGTATTTTGTATCTTGTAATTCTTTGAAGAACTTACATTGTTGCTATTGGGGCAGAGCTGGGCTATTACCAAAAAAACAATGACCAGGGAATACAATGGTAAATCTATGTTTATGACATCCGGCTTTATGGCAGAACAATGAATAACGAAACACACACTCTATATTAATTAGGCCATTGTTTAGTCTCTGAATAATAGTGTGTATATAGATTTAGTGAACGCTGATATTTATTTGAAAATTGGTTTAGTTAGTTATCGGACGCCGTTGCGAATATAGCCTTTATAGGCTCAGGCTCAAACGCGGTTTCGTTACGTTCCATAGCATTTGTTTATTTTTTGCTTTAATATTTTTTTTTACGTTTACTGTAAATTAGCTGACGCCGAAGTTTTAGCTTGCGAAAATTTAAATATGTATTTATAATATTAGATACTTTTATAATAACCAAAATAAAAAAATTCAAATTCTGTTTTATAATGAATGCAATTCAAATGATTTTTTTGTTATTTTGACGATAAATTCCGTTAGACTTCTTTAGAGTTCATCAACGTTATTGATTAATCTAGCAAGAAATAAAATTAATTCATGCAAGTATCCAAAACTGAATATTTGTGAATATTAAGTAATATGTATTTTTTATTTTTGTTGCTTATGATGGCAAATGAGCGAGCAGCAGACCTGATGGTAAGTGATACTGCCATTCAAGGACCTTAGCAATGGCAAGTACGTTCAGCCGCTGCCAAGCGTGAAGAATACGCCCTACGAATTTTTTAACTTTTTTTAAATAAGAACGGGTCATAACGCTCGGGGGAAATACCGCAGTATACCTGCTAATTATTTGAAATCCTGCACGTACGTGGGAGAAATAAGGGTAAATGGTTGTGATAACGTACATAGATAGCTGTGTGGTAGCGGCTACGAATTCTACCAACCCTTACTTTGCTCGTGGATATGATAAAAGACGACTAAGAGTCTTATAGCGATCTGGGCCAACTTCATCAGATACCGCTTGGTCAACAATTGCATCCCCAAGGAGGGTTGACATCTGGCAGGCGGCCGGTCATAAAACCAATAACTTTTACAATATGTACTATGAAAGAAGAGTACATTATGTATCGATCCCAAGTAATTGGGATAAGAGTAGGAGAATGATGATGATTGTGATAACGTACAGTTCAAAATCATGACGTTTCCACATGACCTGGATATTTAGTATACCTTAATAATTTAGACTACGATAAATAAATATTCATAGACACTAGTCTGTCACTTTAAAAACAAAACTATTAGAAATTCAAACAATTATCACAAAATATATAGGTACAACTACGTTTCACCTTTGCCGTGGACCTTTTTTCCCAGGTAGTGAGATAGGAAACAGAATAAAGATTTAAAAAATAATGAATAGTTTCTAATATTCCTTCCATACAATCTTTTTTATTTGCAATATACACGATAAATAATTTTGAACGCTAAAATTGTTTTTAGCAAGTTTTTTCTGTATCAGTAACGCCTGTTAGTTATTTGCAATTAATGGTTTCCGTTTACTTTTTTATAATAAACAAAATCATTATGGAAACAAATTACTGAAATTTAGCATTTAATATGCTTCATTATTTATAAAAACCCGATTATGAGTGAAAATTTATTGCCACAAGTGGGGATCCAACCCATGCGTATTGAAAATCAATTCCAATCGTGGAATTTGAACAGATTTCCAATAGGCGTGGGTTCGAATCCCACTTGTGACAATCACTTTTCGCTCGTAATCGGGGTTTTATGATGGAAACAATCTAAATAGTACACTTTATCAATTTACGTGTGGTGTCAGAGCAAGAATATAATGCACCATCCCTTATCTTACACGTGGGTGTCTTAAAAGACAAATAATATGCAGATGACTTCGATATAAGAGAAGAAAACCTCGACATTTCATCCTTTACTAACTCGTCAGATCGGTGTGGTATATTTCGTAGTTCAATATTGGGCCTATCAGAGGGACGCCTTTGAATTTTAAAGATATCTTTTTCTGCACTACTTCATTTTTTTTTATTACTTATGATGGCAAACGAGCAAGCAGCACACCTGATGGTAAGTGTCACTGCCGCCCATGGCTATAACCAAGGCTATAGCTAGGCCGCTGCCTACCATTACAAGACCCAAACCCATCCAGTTGGGCTTCCGGCTCTCTCGCTCACCGAACAAAGCGCAATAGCACATAGTCATTACTCAGACGTATTCTGCGAGAGTATGGTACCTCCCCGGACGGACCGGCCCGCGGCAGTAGACAGAGAACTGTCCACGGCATCCATGATGTAGGTAGTAGGTTCCACCTACTACTAATAAAAATATAAATTATATAGAAGAGATCTAACTACATATATTTACTTTAGCTCCAGCTAAAGTAAATATATGTAGTTAGCTAGTTAGATCTCTTCTATATAATTTAAATTTAATTAAAATTTAATACTAAAATTTAATACTAGGCAACCTAAGAACTCCAGTTCTTAGGATGCCTAGTTTGTCCTAGGCTTCACTAAATTGGAGTTGGTACCCGAAAGGGTAACCGGTCGGGCTGGCCACGGACGTCAAGGATTCAGAACCAGTGGCCGGCCCAATGGCGATGGGAAGGAAATATGGTGGGTTATGGGGCCACGCGCCGCCTTTCCGTCGCCCCGAACGGAACGAATGGCATGTGTCGAGACTATACCCTGCCAAAAAAAGGCTTCACTAAATATAATATTTATATTTCATATTATTTAACTAATTATTAAGTTAGTAAAATAAAAATATTGTTATTCGGTAACAACTGACGTGAAGCTGCTTAGTTAATGTCAATGTCGAATAAAATTTAAGTAATTCTTAATTACAGCTATCTTAATGACTGTATTCATAATTAGTTCTCATAATTAAACTGATTCTTATTCAAATAAGGGTTCTTATACTATTATAATAGTAGAATTCTTATCGTGCGCTGCTAACTGTGAGGTATAGGAAAAGTATCTGCAAATAGTTTTCTTATAATTATTTCTTTTTATAGTTTTCTTTTTGTAAAAAAAAAAACAGTTTAAAATTGGAGTGGTTATTAAGGTAAGAGTCACTATATTTTTTTAACATAGGCACTTAGAAACTTTCTTGCACTAAGAAATAAACCCTTATGTGTACTTTCCTCTCAGCTCACATATGTCCCACTGTTGGGCTCAGGTCTCCTCCATAATGTGAAGAAAATTGAGCTTCAATACCGCGCTGGTCAGATGTGTTGGTATAGGGTTTTATTTAGAGTTTTCCTTCTCTTGCACAGATGATATATGCATATTATATCCCTTAATCGACTTTACGATATCCACGGGTAAGAGAGGGGGGGGGGGGGGTGAACTGTATTCTTACTCCATCACCACACGGAAAGTGTGTGCTTTATGAACATATAATTAACAGTCACAAATAATGCTCTAATTTACAACATTTATTTGTGAATCGCACAAGGAACATATAATACATGGGAATCGAATACACCATACTCAGCATGGGAATTCACTACGTAGACCTAGTAGTCTAAATAGTGCAGTAAATATTGTACTAAATGTACATTATCCAATAAACTATAATAGTAAGTCAGTGGTCAGTTTTTTTTAATGATGATCATTACAGCCCATAAATGTCCCACTGTTAGACTCGAGCCTCCTCCACAGTGGGAGAGAAATTAACCTACTATACCACGCTGGTCAGACGTGTTGTTATAGGATTTTGTTTCGAGTTTTCCTTCTCTCGCATAGATGTTATATGCGTTTTATATCCCTTAGTCGTCTCCAACGATCACCCACGGGTAAGATATGGGATAGTGAATAGTATTCTACTCCGGAGAATTTATTTCACCTGAGTATTATTCTTTTTAGTTATTTAATTTTCATGAAATTTCGTACCTATCTATATACATATAATAAAAATGTAACGGGTCGCTGTCTGTACATGGAAGATAGATGAAAAAAAATATTACTGGGACCTTTATTAACACTAATAGAACACAAAACAATAATTTTTAAAATTTTTGTCTGTTTATCTGTTTGTCTGTGTGTTTGTGCACGCTAATCTCAGAAACGGCTCATCCGATTTAGACGCAGTTTTCACCAATATATTGTGGTAAGCTTCACTTAACATTTAGGCTTTATTTTATGCCAATTGGTTTATAAAAAAAAAGTTATGTCAATTTAAAAAATGTTCGGAGAAAAAAATCTTTATCGATTTTTCTCAAATTACATACAAATATTCTTCAGTAAAAATAAATAAACACGTGTTTCAGCATTTGTTGATTTTCACCCTCTGGGGGTGTAAATTAGGCCTGCAAAGCGGGTTGGACGACTCATTAAATCATTAGCGCCAAGCCGATATTATTGAAGCTGGCAACTTGAAATGTTGACAGTGGTTTCTTTATATGACGTAGAGATTCACTAAGAAAGGATTTTACGAAATCATACCCCTAAGGGAGTGGTGCAGAGTGGCAAAGTTTGTGTGAAGAGAAAAAATATTTATTGATTCTTTTCAAATTACGAGTCGAATCAAATATTCTAGGGCAATATCCGGCATATGTCAATTTGCATCCTCTGGTTGTGTAAATTAGGCCTGTGTAGCGGGTTGAACGACTCATTACCGCCAAGCCGAAACTATTAAAGCTAGAAACATTAAATTTTGAAGCACGTTTTTATTTATGACATAGAGATTCAATATGAAAGGATTTTATGAATTCCGCCCCTAAGGGGGTGTAACAAAGCGGCAAAGTGTGTATGGGGAGAAAATTTCTTTATCGTTTCTTTTCAAATTACGTACAAATATTCTTCGGTTAAAATAAATAAACACGTGTTTCTCTCTCCCTCTCCCCCGCCACCTCAACCCCGCACCAGTGCCGTTGTGGCGACCAGTTCCGGCGTGAGAGCTCACACGATACACATAGTAGACGACAATAGGTTCTTGCCTAATAGTTTAAGATACAGGTTAAGTTTAGCTTCAAAAATGTTCACTCTATACCTAACTGAAATAATAAATCATATCTAACGAGAGAAACAAAACAGTCAAATAAAGGGTGGCGATAATTATATTTGTATACCATGTTCATACCGTAAATAGTATATTAATGGCAATATAATTTGTAGAATGAATAGAACTTTGAACCACCTTTTTCCTTAGTGACCGGCTATGGTATATAGACACACGCGCGCCGTACACGTACATCTACGTTGTACGGGCGGGCCACCGCAACCGGGTATCATCTCGAGTCAAAGCCCTCATGCAGTGAACCTAAGTACAGGTACTCACGCTTGCGCCGCCCAAAGCACCGACGGTAGAGCGTGTCAACGTAGAGTATTTTCTCTCGGACCCACCCTTTTGCCTAATTCCGTTAGACAACTAACTCGCAGAATCAACACCTCAACGCATCCCAGTTTCTGACGCTGGTGATTATCATCCTAGCGACAAACTTTCAACACCTTGCATTGCTTTTTCTATTTAACTCTGTCAGAGATGACTTCTGCGTGGACGAAGTCGCGGGCAAAAGCTAGTATATTAGTATATATATATATATATATATATATTTTAATTGTGATAATACGATAATGACGTTTAAATCATTTCGCTATTACGTACTAATTTTAAGTTGTAAACAACGTCATTAATAATTGTATACTTTCAAACAGTATTTACATTTTCATCATCATCATCTCAGCTCATATACGTCCCACTGTTGGGCTCGAGCCTCCTACACAATTGGAGGGAAACTGACTTACTTTGCCACGCTGGTCAGATGTGTTGGTATAGGATTTTGTTTCAAGTTTTTCTTCTCTCGCATAGAACATCTATATACGCGTTTTATATCCCTTAGTCATCTCTTACGATCACCCACGGGCAAGATAGGGGGTGGTGAATTGTATTCTTTCTCCGTCACCACATAGAAAGTATTTACATTTTATATAGGTAGGTATAATCTACTTTAATATATATTAGACTAGCTTCGCCCGCGTAAAAGGTTACTTTCCTAAAGTTTTTCATTCCCTATTTTTATTTTTACCTTTAAGGGTAATTTTTTACGAAATTTTAATGTCATATTTATTTATATTTAATCAATAGCTTAAAAATAAGTTTCAAGCTTCTGGCTTTAAAAATTACTATAATTCTTTACAACTTTTCATCTCCTTTTACAACCCTTTTTTGCATTAAAAAGTAGCCTACGTCCTTTATCAGGCTCTACACTATTTGTGTACCAAATTTCATTTAGATCGGTTCAGTAGTTTTGGCGTGAAAGAGCGACAAACATACAGAGTTACTTTCGCATTTATAATATTAGTAAGGATAACAACAAACACGGTTACGTGTTGGATTCGAAAAAAAAAAATTATAAAAGCAACTTATTGATTTGCTTGCTCTGTCTTATTTTTTATAATAATATTTTTTTAACAATACATTTTATTTCACACCATTAAAATTGAAAGAAGATAACAATGTAACAATTAACATTGGTCCAATTAGCCGGTCTTATCGCATATTACAAATTTTTACAGACAACCTTAGGATGAATATTTCAATTCGTATACAAGGGCACTTTTGTTTGGACTAGATTAATATGATGAAATATTCCGTGTGGTGACGGAGTAAGAATACTATTTACCACCCCATATCTTACCCGTGGGTGATCGTACGAGACGACTAAGGGATATAAAACGCATATAACATCTATGCCAGAGAAGAAAAACTCGAAACAAAACCCTATACCAACACGTCTGACCAGCGCGGTATAGTAGGTTAATTTCCCTCCCATTACGGAGGAGGCCCGAGCCCAACAGTGGGACATATATGGGCTGTGATGATGATGACGAATGTGAGGGAAAAAGTAAATAAAAGAAATCATTTAATAATAAACAGCATTATATATCACATATGTACATTCCTATATACTTTTTATATATTATATTACACACAATTTTTGCATGCATGAAGGACTATGAATTAGTCATGCGCAATATAGATCACTGCGCTGAAAAGAGTGATACATATCTTTTGAGTGTAAAGATACATATCACTCATTTAGCTCATTTAGCTCACTTAGCTCAGCAGTCAACCACATTATTAAATCACTCCTCTAGCTCACTTTCAAAGATCGTTCACTTTAAATCTATCACTCACTTTAAATCTATCACTCACTTTAAATCTATCACTCACTTTAAATCTATCGCTCACTTTAAATCTATCGCTCAAACAAATCTATAACTCATTTTTCGCATTAGCTTGATAATGTTTCGAATTTACCTTTCAGATAATTATATTTTTTAGAAGATTTTTGTCAAATTCATCTATTTTCTAAAATCTATATTAATTATTAAACTTTATAGCTAAGGAAATAGAGTGTATTCTCTTTTGACAACTTAATTACATCGATACGAAAACAGCGTGAAATATCATTCTCGTCGGCCAGCCACGCAACACACCTATCTCGCTCATTTTGTGAGAGGTGAAACATTCTGCGATGCGAAGTGAGCGATGAGCTAGAACTGAGCTACTGAGCTAGTGATATATTCGGCGGTAAAGTGAGTGAGTGATAGATTGTGTCTATGTGAGTGATATAGCTCTTTTATATCACTCACTCAGGAGCTACACAACTTTACTATGAATTATCATGATAGGCAATCACAATGAGATGTTAAGTACATGAAGTGTTATATACGTTTACTAGAAGAGAACTGATTCTTGCTTTTCTCGAATAGCAGATTTTTTACAACTCATACGGGTAAGTAAGGAATGGGGACAATTGTATTCTTATTCCATTGCCACACTAGAGTTTTTCGTATGTATATATATAGCTTTCGTATGTGTAAAATTACAAGTTTATAATAGACAAGTAGTGATAGTTAACGAGTTTTTAAAATTAGGTATTGTTTTGACACGTATTACTGTCAGTAACCTAAGCTGTTATTGCTTTAAAAAAAAGTTTAGAAGTAACAGAGAATTGTAGACCAACGCATATTATATTTTTATTTGGCGGCAGTCTACGGAGTGGTTACACACAGCTAAATCCGTCCGGGTTGAACGCATATTACATGTAAAAAATTCTTTTGAAACCGACACAGCGAGGGGTAATTCTGGCAATAATTGATAGAAATACTTTGTGGAAGATAGTGATTTTAAAAAAAAAATATTTTTAATATAATAAGATATGAGATGAAACCAGAACAGATGTAAGAGTAAGAATAGGTAATGATGTATTAGAGCAAGTGGATGAATTTGTATATCTTGGATGTGGATTTAGCCGAGATGGAAGGTACACCACTGATATAGAGCGAAGAGTGAATGCGGGAAATAGAGTGAACGGAGTGTTGGGGCAACTTCTCGGCAGCCACCACCTCAGCCAGAAGGCACGTGTAGCAATACATAACGCAGTGCTTGTCCCAACATTACTGTATGGAAGCGAGAGTTGGGTAAGCAGAAAAGAGTATGAAAGTAAAATTAATGCGGTCGAAATGCGATCTCTGCGGAAAATCTGTGGAGTTAGGCTGACCGACCGCATTCGTAACGACGACGTAAGAGAGCGAGTAGGTATGAAAGAGAGTATTGGTGTAAAGATGCGAAAGGGAATGCTCCGATGGTTCGGACATGTGGAAAGAATGCCGAACGAACGTCTGGTTAAGAAGATATACAATGCGAAAGTGGAAGGATGTAGGTACTGAGGGAGACCGAGACTAACCTACCTAGACCAGATCGGTCATGTACTGAAGGAAGGTGGAGTCAAGAGTCTCCGAAACCGGCGAGCGTGTATGAAGAGAATTATGAATGTTGAGGAAGCGAGTGAAGTATGCAGAGATAGAGTTCTCTGGCACTCTGTTCTCTCTGCCTACCCTGCAAGAGATATGGCGTGATGATATGTATGTATGTATAATAAGATATATAAAACGTTAAATACAATATTAATATTGTTGACAGTAAATCTAATTGAGCTGGCTATGTCAAGTATTTTTTAACCATAATACATAATACATAATCCCTATCCCTACTAATATATAAATGTGAATGTAAGTTTGTTTGTTACGCTTTCACGCTAAAACTACTCAACCGATCATCATGAAACATTGTACACATATTCTTGGAGGTATTAAAAGTAACATAGGATACTTTTAATAAAAAAAATAAAAAAAAAATTATATGAAAAATAAAAAAATTGTTTGTCAAAAAATCTCAAAATCTAGCTTCTTCAACGCCATCTAGCAGTCCAGTAATGAAGTTCCAACCCTTAGTATTGTAATACCGTTGCGCTGTATTACCGACGGTCACGTCAATATCCAATCCAATTGACTATAGTTTCAGCTGTTTGGGATTTTTCTATATTTATTGTTATTTTTTTCTGTCATTATATATGCAGTATAAAACTATTTGAATTTGAAAGTAACCTTTTATGCGAGCGAAGCCGCGGGCATAAGCTAGTAATATATAAATGTGAATGTAAGTTTGTTTGTTACGCTTTCACGCTAAAACTACTCAACCGATTATCATGAAACATTGTACACATATTCTTGGAGGTATTAAAAGTAACATAGGATACTTTTTATTAAAAAAAAAATCAAAATTTTTATATGAAAAATAAAAAAAAAAATTGTCAAAAAATCTCAAAATCTAGCTTCTTCAACGCCATCTAGCAGTCCAGTAATGAAGTTCCAACCCTGAGTATTGTAACACCGTTGCACTGTATTACCGACGGTCAAAAATAAAAATAGAGGATCAAAAACTTTAGGAAAGTAACCTTTTACGCGGCCGAAGCCGCGGGCAGAAGCTAGTAATACATAAATAGAGCTGGCTATTTAAGAGAGTGTTGTATTTTAATCAAGAATTTATTCTTACTAAGTACCTTTTTTTTATTTTTTTATTGCGGTGGGCTATGGACGTGGGCGCGCCCCGCTAAATCGGTCCGGGGCGACAGAAGAGGCGGCGCGCAACCCTATAGACCCACCATGCAAGCACCTCTATTCGCCGTGCGAGCGGGCCACCGGTACCCGATCTTTGTCTTCGGTGGCCCGCCTTCTTACTAAGTACCTGTCAATCAATAAATTAGTCCTTAGATTAAATTGGTGACATAGACTAACGACAGGAAAGTTAATATAGTACGAAGCTGTTATGTCCATCTTTGGCCGTTGAAGTCAATTACTCTCTGTAGTTGTTATTTATTTAAAAGTCCGTGGCAAGTCTCTTTCAGCCCGGAGGGCTGGACGGAGCATGGTAAGACAAGCCTATTGGCAAAAAAAAAAATTAAATGGACCGTATAATACCGCTTCACGAGCCCTTCTCTTAGAAAGCCCTATACCACAGTTATAAACTTAGATGGATGGATAGATTTAATAACAATGATTATTTTGTTAGTGGTTGCTATTATCATTTAATAACATTTTAAACTACAGTATTATCATCATCATCATCACAGCCCATATATGTCCCACTATTGGGCTCGGGCCTCCGTTATGGGAGAGAAATTAACCTACTATACCGCGCTGGTCAGACGTGTTGATATAGGATTTTGTTTCGAGATTTCCTTCTCTTGCATAGCGTGCGTTTTATATCCCTTAGTCGTCTCTTACGATCACCCACGGGTAAGATAGGGGGTGGTGAATTGTATTCTTACTCCGTCACCACACGGATATAATAATCTAATTGTATCATTACAATTTTTAATACATATTAGTCAATATTTTACCCATTATTTATTCGCATTGTAAAATCAAATGACCGTTACGTGGTCTCACCTTGAAATTGTAACATTTTTTATCCAATCAGATTAGTCTATTACTATTCGTGTTATACATAATTATATTATTCTCGGGAAAACAAATTCAAATATTGGTTTGGCAAATCTTTTTTTTTTGTTATAAGTGTAAATTTAAAAAACGGTTATTACGCATTATAAGTAGTATATATTTTAAATTATTCGATATTTTAACTATTATATGGCATTGTGGATTTAATAGATTACAATGGAATTAATTTTAATGTTTTTTTGTATAAGTTGTTCCCCATTAGACCCAGTTGACCATGAAATCAACATCCGTGATACAGTTACTAGATTAACAATAAACATTAAAAAAAGTAACAAAGAAACTAAATGTTACAATACAAACTTATATGCAGAGGTACTTTTATAGTAGTATATGGCATAGTTGATGAAATTGTTTTATTATTTACGCTATTCGCTGGAAAGCATGCCGATATTTACTTATACTCATTCATTTCTGTGTGTGTATCTATTGGCGTCAGAGTTTAAAATTAAAATTACTACGCTGAGCAGCCCGGTTATTAAACACAATTGTTGTTTATACCTTCTTCAAGTAAATGCTATTATCCGTTCTACTGATGATCCATCAGTAGATTTTTTTTGATTTCCTTGAGAAAATAAGTAATGATTGAAAGAAAGTGTGAGAAAGTGCATTCTTAACTCTTCACTACGCGAGTGGTCAATAGTCACCTCAAAATTTAACTCAATGCTGCCATCTGTTGCGTTCGTAAGAATTACGGGTAGGTCATAGACTTATCATTCATCATTCTCCTGTTCTTCTCCCAATTAGTTGGGGTCGACGCAATATGTACCCCTCTTCCTAAATATTGCTAAGGTTATTTATTGGCAATAGTTTCATGACCGGCCGCCTGCCTGACATCAACCCTCTCTGGGAATGCAATTGCTGACCAAATGGCATTAGGTAGTGTTGGCTCAGGTCGATATAAGGTTCGACTGGACGTGGCCAGATGGCCTAGCGTTGGGGTGTCGGGGATAGAATGTCAATAGACGATCTCTCCCAATCCCGTAAAAGCGCGGAAGGGACCGCTGTGGTTTTAGTGGGTATTTCGGTCAAACCAGCGGACCGGCGAGTCCTACACACCCCCTCGTCAGTCACCGGCGAGGGCTAGTGCGTAAATGCATTTCCACAGCGTGAACAAAAAAAAAGGTGGATATAAGGTTCTTAGTCGTATTTTACGACATCCACGAGCAAAGTAGGGGTTGGTAGTATTCTTAGCTGCTACTACACAGGTCATAGACTGTCTATAATTAATTAATATATTCAAATTACTTAAATTTAGCATTTAATATGCTTAATTATTTATATAAACACGATTAGGAAGCCAAAAATTATGTCACAAGTGGGATTCTACTTGTGACATCATTGTTCGCTTCGTAATCGGGTTTTTATAATTAATATATATCAGAGATCAAATATACCTTACAACATAATATAGGCACGAGTAGATATTCAATACCTAGTTTCAAATGTCGATATCTTGCAAAATGTGGTAAACGTGACAAGTATCGTATGAAAATACTTGTGGGTTGCTATGTGACGATGACGATCGACTACAATTGAATCTGCGGTTTCTTTTGAAGGTTTTATTAAAAAAATATATTATATTGTTGGGAGCAATAATAATAAAATGTATTTTATGTCGGTAAATATTATAAAAATAATAAGTGTATTGTAATATGCATATAACATTTAAGCAAGAGAAGGATTATTTGAAAAAACATTCTATAACAACACGTCTGACCAGCGTGATATGATAGACCAATTCCTTTCTACTGTGAAAGAGGATCGATCTTAGCAGTGGAACGTGTATGAACTAAGATGATGATGATGATATTTGAAAGAAATCACGGCATGACTCCTCTGAGAATGAGAATGTGAGAATTATGAACACTGTAAAGTGTTCGAATTGTCGGGAAATTAAAAATCAAATGCCAACCGAATAAAATGCGTAAAAATAATTATATTTCATATACTTTATATGTAATTAAGATCCTCTGTGTGGTGACAGAGAAAGAATAAAAAGTATCCTCCTTTTTTCCCCGCTAGTATTGTACGAGACCAATATGCTACAAGTATATAGAAGGCAGCTTCTATTCCAACGAAAATACACACCCAAGAACGAAACGTAGATACTTGGGTTGAAAGTTAAGAAACGCGTTAGCTTAAGTAGTTAACGGAAATAACTATCCATCTTATACGAATACTATATATTATGTATATTACGAATAAGTTTCCGGATACAAGCAGCAGTTCTGAACAATTTGTAAGTAAGGAGAGGGATTAAATTAGCACGCAATGTATGGACCCCACCTCATACAATTAAGTGCGACTTTACTAACCATAATCCTCTATTCTGTATGCTAAACGTGTTCTCTTTAGCTTTAATCATTACTAAAGTTACGAATATATCTTTCCTTCAAATAATGTTATATATTTTGTGTATTTTTTGCATAAATACATGCCACAATGTCTTTACATAACGCCTTCATCCGTTTCAAAAATCTTCGTCTTCTTTTTCTCAATTGCGAATACTGGAACCGAACATCTTACCTAATAAAAAGTAAAATTGCCTACTGTTCTATATCCTATACTACTATTCTATTCTATATCCTTTTCCAATATTTCTCTACAAAATACTGAATAAGAAGCGGGTCCAAGCATTTACTGATTGCGTCTGCCTTTCATTAAGTTTAATTAATTGCATCCTATAAGGTGCAGTTTTTTATGGCACCCACAAGGGAAGAAATGGTCATCATCTCGGCTCACATATGTCCCCCTGTTAGGCTCGCGCCTTCTCCACAATTGGAAGGAAATTGACCTACTTCCTACTTATATACCACGCTGGTTAGACGTGTTGTAATAGGGTTTTGTTTCAAGTATTTTTTTAAGTTTCAAGTAGTTTTCTTTGTTTTTAGTTGTCTCCTAAGAATTGGGAATGAATTATATTCTTATTCCGCCACCACACGATTAAGAAAGGGCAGAGAAAGGGAACACACGAATATACGATACGATAATGTCAGAAATAGAGTATGTGATTATTTCTCTGGCGTCAAACCTGTGTTGCAAATTTGCTGGTACTGCAAATTATGTGTATAATTTAATATTAAAAGATCGAAAAGCGTAAAAGAAACCATGTTTCGGTACTTCTCACAATAGATTTTGGAATCTGAAAAGATAATATTTAACTCTACATTTTTTACATGACAAGCTTTCATTTTTACACTGCAGACATTCTATCAATTCGAGTAAATTAATTTTACGTCATTTTTTATTATGCGAACTTGAGGTTAAAAACATTCCCGTCTTGCTATCCAATTAAAATTTTTATGATAAGTCAATGAAGTTTTCACGCTTAAAATTCAGCACTCATATTAAATCGCCAATTACGACAAAGCGGAATGTAATGAAATACTAGGTTCTAAAAAATTATATCTTCTACATTCACATTTTTTCTATTCGGAGCCTCTTTTGTAATAGAAATGGGCGAAGCATCAGACTGGCTCACGCCATCTATTCCTTGTTGCTTGATCATTTTTTTACACATTCTATGCAAAAGTAAATCATGATTGAATTTTATTTTTAATCCGTTATTAAACGAACATATAAAAGAGTTAGTTATTAAAACCTATTAGTGGGCGTCCATTAATTACGTGAGGTATTCAGGGGAGGGAGGGTGTCTAGCCGAATCTTAATAAATCTCACTTGCGGAGAGGGTCTTTTTTTATTTTTTAGCAGAAAAAGGTGTGAAATTTCGTGAAAGTTAAGTTATATTAAAGTTAAATGAAAGAAAAGCCTTTATACCCAAGTACAAGTTTTGAAAAATCTCACGTGAGATTGGCGAAGGGGGAGAGGATTATGAAAAATCTTACGACAACTCACCAAGGGGAGAGAGGGTCAAAAAATCTTCAAAAATGCCTCACGTAATTTATGGACGCCCCTTAGATAATTTACCAGCAACAAATTGAAGCCGCAAAGTAACGTATTTATCCTTTGTATATAAAATACATATATGGGTTGCGATGTGATTAATTAAGTGACAAAATTAAGTTTCAATGACCGGAATGGAATCATGTCTTGATATAAAATTGACTGTTTTATTTAAGTTAACTTTGACTCTTAGACCCGTTTAATTACGCTTTAAATTATTCAGCACACAATTTTGTAGGCGTAATAACGTCACAGTTGTGTGAAATTGGTTTTCTCCAGAAATAATGTAGATTCTGTTTAATAAGATTCCGGGTTAAAGGATCAACGTTTATACGGCTAATAATTATACGGTTAAGTAATGATAATTATACTAACAGCTACTTAATAAGGTACGGTTTAACTTATTGAAAATGAGAAATGCACCTTGGCAATATAAGGAGAAATAAATTAGTTTTCTTTGATGACATATGCACTACATATCTATGAATTTTCCTTAATATAATAAATATATAATATATAAAATAGCAAGATAGGCATAGACAGTGGTAGGACCACGCTTTTGACAGTTCTCTGTTTATAGCCGCGGGCCGGTCCATCCGGGGTAGTACCACACTCTCGCAGAAGATCGACGCATGAGTAACAGCAATGTGCTATTGCGCTTCGTTCGGTGAGCGAGAGAGCCGGACGCCCAATTAGGTGGTTTTGGGGTTTATATTGGTAGGCAGCGGCCTAGTTATACTCTTGCTATAGCAAAGGTCCATGGGTGACAGTGACACTTACCATCGGGTGTGCTGCTTACTCGGTTGCCACCACTAACAATAAAAAAAAGAAGGCATTAGTGCCAACTTAAGAGAATATTTTATCAATTTGTTGATGCTTTATTACATTAGATTGATATGGCAATAACATATGCTCATTCATTATCATTATCATCATTAAAACACATGTACGTCCCACTGGTGAATCAGAGCCTCCTCCGCAATAGAAGGCAAATTGATCTACTCTAACACGCTAGTAGGATGTAATATAGGACTTAATTTCGATTTATTCTTCTCTTGCACAAGATATTACTAACATACTAGCTTCTGGCCGCGGCTTCGCCCGCGTAAAAGGTTACTTTTGTAAAGTTTTTCATCCCCTATTTTTATTTTACGCCTTAAGGGTAATTTTTTTACAAAATTTTAATATCATATTTATTTACATCTAATCAATAGCCTAAAAATAAGTTTCAAGTTGCTGGCTTTAAAAATGACGATACTTCCTTACAACTTTTCAACTCCCTTTACAACCTTTTTTTTGCATTCAAAAGTAGCCTATCCTTTGTCAGGTTTTAGACTATCTGTGTACCAAATTTCATTTACATCGGTTCAGTAGTTTTGGCGTGAAAGAGCGACAGACAAACAGAGTTACTTTCGCTTTTCTAATATTAGTAAGGATAATATGCCTTAGTCATCTTTTACGTCTCCAAGATAAGAGCGAAAGACAGCTATAATAGTGGTGGTAAATTGTATTCTTACTAAATCACTTCACTACACGGAAATATGATCATTATTTAGAAGATATTTAATTCCTTTTGACAAAAAGATATAATAATTCTGGAACACATTAAACACTGTTTCATACCCGTTCGTAAGCAATTAAAAATTAAAAAGTACTAAATGAACGACCGACAGAGAATACGTGATGATTCAACCAACGAATTTTATCAACTATCGATCTCCATACCTAATGATACATGAGTATACGTAGAACTATATTTATATGCTCCACTCTTTATTCTGAGTCTGCATATCATTTCTGTTCATTATGTGTGTCTTTCTAAAGTTCCCTGGATCTTTAGAAGTTTACTTGCCACTTATCAAAAAACATTCTGCACTACTACTAGGGAGTACATACTACGTTGACCCCAAGTAACTAGGATAAGAGTAGGGAAATGATGATCTAACCAAAAATTTGTATTTACGGGCACAGTACAAATACAACCTTCAAAAAATTTGTTCTAAAGAATGTTTAACAACAATCATATATTCTATAATATTAGTAAACATGTTTGTACAAAATATTTTAGCAACAGAATCACATTCCATCTTATCATAAAATGATAAGATCTTTGCTTGCTTTGAGTTTATATATTACGACATAGCTTGCGGTGATATATCTACGTACTTTATGTCATAAACACCGACAAATTCTATAATTATAATGTTTAATGTGTAAGTTCTCTATGCTTAATTAACTCTGATGTTTTCGAGAACATTATGCTATTTTTATCCGACTGCGCGACGCATAGGAGTGGTATTGTGTTTGACAGTCTATATATAAATGTATGCTTGTATGTTCCTTTGAAGTACTATACAGACCAAACGCCTGAGCCAATTTTTATGATTCACACGTCAATCGATTGCTCTTAGTCCAGCGAGTGTCACTAAAAACATGACATTATTATTTGATTTTTTTTTTATTTGCCGACGTTTCGAGCACTTTTTAGCGTTCGTAGTCATGGGAATGCGAGGAAGGAATTAAATACATACACGATAATTCCATAAAATAATTTTATCTATATTTACTTATACAATTAATTTATTTGGATATAACTCATTTATAATTATTTTTTTCCGTGTGGTGACGGAGTAAAAATACTATTCACCACCCCATATCTTACCCGTGGGTGATCGTACGAGACGATTAAGGGATATAAAATGCATATAACATCTATGCGAGAGAAGAAAAACCTGAAACAAAACCCTATACCAACACGTCATCATCATCATCACCATCCCATTACGGAGGAGGCCCGAGTCCAACAGTGGGACATTTATGGGCTGTGATAATGATGATGTTGATAACTCATTTTCTAGTAGTTTCTTCAGTGCAGACACATGATAATTAAGTCTTATATTTTTATTTACGGTCTGTAATAGTCCTCTGTTTCCATAACTTTCCAAATTCCAACCGAATAAAATGCGTAAAAATAATTATATTTCATATACTGTATATGTAATTAAGATCCTCTGTGTGGTGACAGAGAAAGAATAAAAAGTATCCTCCTTTTTTCCCCGCTAGTATTGTACGAGACCCATATGCTACAAGTATATAGAAGGCAGCTTCTATTCCAACGAAAATATACACCCAAGAACGAAACGTAGATACTTGGGTTGAAAGTTAAGAAACGCGTTAGCTTAAGTAGTTAACGGAAACAACTATCCATCTTATACGAATACTATATATTATGTATATTACGAATAAGTTTCCGGATACAAGCAGCAGGTCTGAACAATTTGTACGTAAAGAGAGGGATTAAATTAGCACGCAATGTATGGACCCCACCTCATACAATTAAGTGCAACTTTACTAACCATAATCCTCTATTCTGTATACTAAACGTGTTCTCTTTAGCTTTAATAATTACTTAAGTTACGAATATATCTTTTCTTCAAATAATGTTATATATTTTGTATATTTTTTGCATAAATACATACCACAATGTCTTTACATAACGCCTTCATCCGTTTCAAAAATTTTCGTCTTCTTTTTCTCAATTGCGAATACTGGAACCGAACATCTTACATAATAAAAAGTAAAATTGCCTACTGTTCTATATCCTATACTACTATTCTATTCTATATCCTTTTCCAATATTTCTCTACAAAATACTGAATAAGAAGCGGGTCCAAGCATTTACTGATTGCGTCTGCCTTTCATTAAGTTTAATTAATTGCATCCTATAAGGTGCAGTTTTTTATGGCACCCACAAGGGAAGAAATGGTCATCATCTCGGCTCACATATGTCCCCCTGTTAGGCTCGCGCCTTCTCCACAATTGGAAGGAAATTGACCTACTTCCTACTTATATACCACGCTGGTTAGACGTGTTGTTAAAGGTTTTTGTTTCAAGTATTTTTTTAAGTTTCAAGTAGTTTTCTTTGTTTTTAGTTGTCTCCTAAGAATTGGGAATGAATTATATTCTTATTCCGCCACCACACGATTAAGAAAGGGCAGAGAAAGGGAACACACGAATATACGATACGATAATGTCAGAAATAGAGTATGTGATTATTTCTCTGGCGTCAAACCTGTGTTGCAAATTTGCTGGTACTGCAAATTATGTGTATTTGTCAGTTTTAAAATCTATGTAGCTTTCAAGTCTAAAACGTTGACAATGATCCCATCATGATTAATGATTTCATTTATATCAATATTAAAAGATCGAAAAGCGTAAAAGAAACCATGTTTCGGTACTTCTCACAATAGATTTTGGAATCTGAAAAGATAATATTTAACTCTACATTTTTTACATGACAAGCTTTCATTTTTACACTGCAGACATTCTATCAATTCGAGTAAATTAATTTTACGTCATTTTTTATTATGCGAACTTGAGGTTAAAAACATTCCCGTCTTGCTATCCAATTAAAATTTTTATGATAAGTCAATGAAGTTTTCACGCTTAAAATTCACCACTCATATTAAATCGCCAATTACGACAAAGCGGAATGTAATGAAATACTAGGTTCTAAAAAATTATATCTTCTACATTCACATTTTTTCTATTCGGAGCCTCTTTTGTAATAGAAATGGGCGAAGCATCAGACTGGCTCACGCCATCTATTCCTTGTTGCTTGATCATTTTTTTACACATTCTATGCAAAAGTAAATCATGATTGAATTTTATTTTTAATCCGTTATTAAACGAACATTTAAAAGAATTAGTTATTAAAACCTATTAGGGGGCGTCCATTAATTACGTGAGGTATTCAGGGGAGGGAGGGTGTCTAGCCGAATCTTAATAAATCTCACTTGCGGAGAGGGTCTTTTTTTATTTTTTAGCAGAAAAAGGTGTGAAATTTCGTGAAAGTTAAGTTATATTAAAGTTAAATGAAAGAAAAGCCTTTATACCCAAGTACAAGTTTTGAAAAATCTCACGTGAGATTGGCGAAGGGGGAGAGGATTATGAAAAATCTTACGACAACTCCAACCACCAGGAGAGAACACCAACCAAGAGGAGAGAGGGTCAAAAAATCTTCAAAAATGCCTCACGTAATTTATGGACGCCCCTTAGTTAATTTACCAGCAACAAATTGAAGCCGCAAAGTAACGTATTTATCCTTTGTATATAAAATACATATATGGGTTGCGATGTGATTAATTAAGTGACAAAATTAAGTTTCAATGACCGGAATGGAATCATGTCTTGATATAAAATTGACTGTTTTATTTAAGTTAACTTTGACTCTTAGACCCGTTTAATTACGCTTTAAATTATTCAGCACACAATTTTGTAGGCGTAATAACGTCACAGTTGTGTGAAATTGGTTTTCTCCAGAAATAATGTAGATTCTGTTTAATAAGATTCTGGGTTAAAGGATCAACGTTTATACGGCTAATAATTATACGGTTAAGTAATGATAATTATACTAACAGCTACTTAATAAGGTACGGTTTAACTTATTGAAAATGAGAAATGCACCTTGGCAATATAAAGAGAAATAAATTAGTTTTCTTTGATGACATATGCACTACATATCTATGAATTTTCCTTAATATAATAAATATATAATATATAAAATAGCAAGATAGGCATAGACAGTGGTAGGACCACGCTTTTGACAGTTCTCTGTTTATAGCCGCGGGCCGGTCCATCCGGGGTAGTACCACACTCTCGCAGAAGATCGACGCATGAGTAACAGCAATGTGCTATTGCGCTTCGTTCGGTGAGCGAGAGAGCCGGACGCCCAATTAGGTGGTTTTGGGGTTTATATTGGTAGGCAGCGGCCTAGTTATACTCTTGCTATAGCAAAGGTCCATGGGTGACAGTGACACTTACCATCGGGTGTGCTGCTTACTCGGTTGCCACCACTAACAATAAAAAAAAGAAGGCATTAGTGCCAACTTAAGAGAATATTTTATCAATTTGTTGATGCTTTATTACATTAGATTGATATGGCAATAACATATGCTCATTCATTATCATTATCATCATTAAAACACATGTACGTCCCACTGGTGAATCAGAGCCTCCTCCGCAATAGAAGGCAAATTGATCTACTCTAACACGCTAGTAGGATGTAATATAGGACTTAATTTCGATTTATTCTTCTCTTGCACAAGATATTATTAACATACTAGCTTCTGGCCGCGGCTTCGCCGCATAAAAGGTTGCTTTTGTAAAGTTTTTCATCCCCTATTTTTATTTTACGCCTTAAGGGTAATTTTTTTACAAAATTTTAATATCATATTTATTTACATCTAATCAATAGCCTAAAAATAAGTTTCAAGTTGCTGGCTTTAAAAATGACGATACTTCCTTACAACTTTTCAACTACCTTTACAACCTTTTTTTTGCATTCAAAAGTAGCCTATGTCCTTTGTCAGGTTTTAGACTATCTGTGTACCAAATTTCATTTAGATCGGTTCAGTAGTTTTGGCGTGAAAGAGCGACAGACAGACAGAGTTACTTTCGCTTTTATAATATTAGTAAGGATTATATGCCTTAGTCATCTTTTACGTCTCCAAGATAAGAGCGAAAGACAGCTATAATAGTGGTGGTAAATTGTATTCTTACTACATCACTTCACTACACGGAAATATGATCATTATTTAGAAGAAATTCAATTCCTTTTGACAAAAAGATATAATAATTCTGGAACACATTAAACACTATTTCATACCCGTTCGTAAGCAATTAAAAACTAAAAAGTACTAAATGAACGACCGACAGAGAATACGTGATGTTTCAACCAACGAATTTTACAACTATCGATCTCCATACCTAATGATACATGAGTATACGTAGAACTATATTTATATGCTCCACTCTTTATTCTGAGTCTGCATATTATTTCTGTTCATTATGTGTGTCTTTCTAAAGTTCCCTGGGTCTTCCGAAGTTTACTTGCCGCTTATCAAAAAACATTCTGCACTACTACTAGGGAGTACATATTACGTTGACCCCAAGGAACTAGGATAAGAGTAGGGAAATGATGATCTAACCAAAAATTTGTATTTACGGGCACAGTACAAATATAACCTTCAAAAAATTTGTCCTAAAGAATGTTTAACAACAATTATATATTCTATAATATTACTAAACATGTTTGTACAAAATATTTTAGCAACAGAATCACATTCCATCTTATCATAAAATGATAAGATCTTTGCTTGCTTTGAGTTTACATATTACGACATAGCTTGCGGTGATATATCTACGTACTTTATGTCATAAACACCGACAAATTCTATAATTATAATGTTTAATGTGTAAGTTCTCTATGCTTAATTAACTCTGACGTTTTCGAGAATATTACGCTATTTTTATCCGACTGCGCGACGCATAGGAGTGGTATTGTGTTTGACAGTCTATGTATGTATGTATGCTTGTATGTTCCTTTGAAGTACTATACAGACCAAACGCCTGAGCCGATTTTTATGATTCACACGTCAATCGATTGATCTTAGTCCAGCGAGTGTCACTAAAAACATGACATTATTATTTGATTTTTTTTTTATTTGCCGACGTTTCGAGCACTTTTTAGCGTTCGTAGTCATGGGAATGCGAGGAAGGAATTAAATACATACACGATAATTCCATAAAATAATTTTATCTATATTTACTTATACAATTAATTTATTTGAATATAACTCATTTATAATTATTTTTTTCCGTGTGGTGACGGAGTAAAAATACTATTCACCACCCCATATCTTACCCGTGGGTGATCGTACGAGACGATTAAGGGATATAAAACGCATAATATATAACATCTATGCGAGAGAAGAAAAACTCGAAACAAAACCCTATACCAACACGTCTGATCAGTGCGGTATAATAGGTTAATTTCAATCCCATTACGGAGGAGGCCCGAGTCCAACAGTGGGACATTTATGGGCTGTGATAATGATGATATTGATAACTCATTTTCTAGTAGTTTCTTCAGTGCAGACACATGATAATTAAGTCTTATATTTTTATTTACGGTCTGTAATAGTCCTCTGTTCCCATAACTTTCCAAACAATGGAAAGGAGATTAGTCGAGCCTCAGTCGCTGGTTCGAAATAGTACCATAAGATTTAAACATACATACATACATATCATCACGCCATATCCCTTGCAGGGTAGGCAGAGAGGACAGAGTGCCAGAGAACTCTATCTCTGCATACTTCACTCGCTTCCTCAATATTCATAATTCTCTTCATACACGCTCGCCGGTTTCGGAGACTCTTGACTCCACCTTCCTTCAGTACATGACCGATCTGGTCTAGGTAGGTTAGTCTCGGTCTCCCTCGGTACCTACATCCTTTCACTTTCGCATTGTATCTTCTTAACCAGACGTTCGTTCGCCATTCTTTCCACATGTCCGAACCATCGGAGCATTCCCTTTCGCATCTTTACACCAATACTCTCTTTCATACCTACTTGCTCTCTTACGTCGTCGTTACGAATGCGGTCGGTCAGCCTAACTCCACAGATTTTCCGCAGAGATCGCATTTCGACCGCATTAATTATACTTTCATACTCTTTTCTGTATACCCAACTCTCGCTTCCATACAGTAATGTTGGGACAAGCACTGGGTTATGTATTGCTGCACGTGCCTTCTGGCTGAGGTGGTGGCTGCCGAGAAGTTGCTTCAACGCTCCGTTCACTCTATTTCCCGCATTCACTCTTCGCTCTATATCAGTGGTGTACCTTCTATCTCGGCTAAATCCACATCCAAGATATACAAATTCATCCACTTGCTCTAGTATATCATTACCTATTGTTACTCTTACATCTGTTCTGGCTTCGTCTCTTTCAAAGACCATTATTTTGGTTTTGCTCACATTCACGCGTAGACCCCTTTTCTTACAATCTTCTGTCATTGTGTCGACTAGGGTCTGCAGGTCAGTCGCTGACTGTGCCAGCAGGACTGCATCATCTGCATATAGCAGAGCAGTGACCACTGAGTCGCCCATCTGGACTCCCACATTCATATCGTTCAACCTTTGGAGACATTTATCCAGATATATGATAAACAGCCTGGCTGACAGAACGCACCCCTACTTAACGCCGATATTGACGTCAAACCAAGGCGACATTCCATCATCCAGCCGCACACAGGCTCTACAGCTAAGATTTAAAGATTTGATGATTTCATTGATCTCATCTGCTCAAGACATTTAATTTCTTCTGTCGATAGTAAAGGAAAATAAGATTATAATATATTTTTAGTCAGATGACTGATGAGTTGCTGACTAACTCAGGAATTAATTATATCATATATCACAATAAAAACTGTAAAAAAAAACTTAGCTGAGTGGTAGCGGCTACGAATTCTATCAACCCTTACTTACTTACTCGTGGATGTCGTAAAAGACGACTAAGAGCCTTATAACGACCTGAGCCAACTCCATTTGATACCGTTTGGTCAACAATTACATTCCCAAGGAGGGTTGACGTCTGGCAGGCGGCCAATAATAAAACTATTGCCAATAACTTTTACAATATGTACTATGAAAAAACAGTACATATCATATCGACCCCAAGTAATTGGGATAAGAGTAGGAGAATGATGATATCACAATAAAAACTAATACTTACTGATTGTTGACTTGTATTTGATTAAATAAAAATAATAATAATAATCTTTGTAAAAGAAAGGAAAGAAAACAATATCGCATGTTATCGAGTCCTACTTAATTAGTCTTACAGAGGCTAAATAATGGTTTAAAATCATCTATATTTACCGTAAATAACTTTAGAAGGAAATAAAATGTTGAGTTATATAATAAAATAAAATATATCTGGATATCTGCAAAGTTGATGTTAAAAGTTTCCAAGACGCCGCCAGCTAGTTTTTGAAAATCTCACCATGAAGTAAGGGTTGGTAACACATTAAATTCTTAACCTTTCATCATATATTATATGTATAAATTACTAAAATTATAATGAAGTCGAAAATCAAATAAATTTTGAAAAAATTGAAGAAATAAATAAAAGTCATAAATGTTCCGTGATCTATACCAATTACGAAAATATACCTAGATGAATTTTTTGTATGTTTGATTGTTCGTATATATATTATGTTCGATGGTCTAATAGAAATTAGCGAATAGTTAATTAGACAGGCAAGTGCAATGAGGTTAATATAGCATAGGCCATCTTTTGTCCTATTTATCATAAAATATATCGTAGTGAATTACATATGTATATAGTGATTTATGCAATTGTATGTTATTTATGCAGTTTTATGGTATTGAATATTAAATAGATATTATGGAGTTTGCCAAAAATATTAACGTCGGTCTGGTCAGTAGGTACATAGACTCAAAATTGTAGTATTCTCAAAAAGTTTTAGTTAACGTATTACGTCTAAGACATTTTTATACAAGCAAAACAAACATTTTTTTTTTAATTGAACTGTATAACGTCTGCTGAATTGGCTAGTTTATAATACACTAGCGGACCTTGCAAACTTTGTTCCGCCTAAGACTCAATATTTGAAAAGTAAAAATCCTACAACTCGATCACAGCGCCACCTATCGGATCCAACTGCAAATCTGAACCATTCTCCAATCCACTTGAACACGCATAATAAATTTCAACCAAATCCATCCAGCCATATAGAAGGATTTCGGTGATATACACACGTATGATTTTGCATTTAGAATTATCTGTATGTGAACGGTTTCATGATTTAATAAACATACCCCACTGTTAACGTAATCATATTGTTAACCAACGTTATTTATTTAGCACAAGTCATAGATAAGGACTTATAAAACATCTGAATGTGACGTCATTAATTGCTTAATTTATCGTCGACAGGTCTTATCAGGTACGCTTGCTTCACGTCTAAGGAAAACTAATTTAAATTTAAATGTTTATTTTATAATTATGGGAAGTGTGCATTCAGATATTAAAGAGAAAGAACAAAGTACGTAAAATGAAACATAAAAACGCGTTTATGAAAATAAACATTTTACTCAAATAATAATTATCGTAGTGATAAAATAGATTATAAAATGATGGCACTCATAAGCAGTAGAGCGTTGATTGTGATATAAGTTAATAAAATTAAGAGTTTAGATATATTTTGGGCGTAGTTTGTAAATGTTAAAATCGTCACCGTTATACAAATATAAAAACCTGTTTTCTGTTGTTTTTAATACATTAGTAGCTATTAAACAAATTTAGATAAATTTACACGCCTACATCGGCTCAGTTTGTCCATCTACACTAAAGAGTTAAAACAAAATCTATGTGTAAACCTTTCTGCATTACAAGTACGATATTAATATTCAGTTGCAGAACGTATAGAAACGTTAATTAATGAAACTAAACTGAACCTAATTTGTTGCTATTATTGTTTATTTGAATATGTCCTTGGTTTTATTTATTTTATAAAGATACGACTACAATTGCTGTCAATTTTCTATATATCACTCACAGTCATGAAATGTGTTTTTCAAGTGCAAGTGGTGTTTAATAAAATGATAGTTTTTATTTGGAATCGTTTTCGCAAGCTGAAGTCTAACAAAGAAAAACAGGTAAATTAACAATGATTTTTGTTAGTTATATTATTTTTTACTTCGTTATTTTTTACTTCAATCTATATTAGGTCTTTATATTGATTTATGTAATATTTAATGACCGCTTCCAGCTTAGTTTCTAGCTTTTCTAAAAAAATATGTAATAGAATATTATATAAAAATAATACATACACATACATACATACATATCATCACGCCATATCCCTTGCAGGATAGGCAGAGAGAGAGCAGAGTGCCAGAGAACTCTATCTTTGCATACTTCACTCGCTTCCTCAATATTCATAATTCTCTTCATACATGCTCACCGGTTTCGGAGACTCTTGACTCCACCTTCCTTCAGTACGTGACCAATCTAGTCTAGGTAGGTGAGTCTCGGTCTCCCCCCGGTACCTAATATTATAAAAATAATACATTTTTATATAATATACTATTAAATATATTTTTTAAAGCAAACAGTTTAGATAATTTGTCAGTAGGGTTTCGCACCAAGGCACTGGGACTTAGGGTGGCCCTCAATGACACGGACACCCTATTATTTCATGGGCCCCGCAACAGTTCATCCACCGGTGCTTCGGTCACCGTCAATTTCGGCCCCAGCAGCATCCGGGCCCTGATGAAATATCTGGGTCTGGAGCTCGACGGGCGATGGTAGTTCCGAGAGCATTTTCGCCAACTTCGGTTCGGTCCGTGGTCCTGTACAGTGCACCCGTGTGAGCAGAGTCCCTAACCGTCTACCTCAGAACTCTCTTGTGGCGATCACAGAGTGCTAAGGCAATCGGGGTCATTCGCGAATACCGCGCGGTGGTTACGGAGGCAGCGTGCCTGTTGGCTGGCACTCCCCGTGTGACTTGGAGACGGAGATGCTCGCCGGAATTTGCTGGCGGGTGTCAGCGACGGCAATGTCTTGCCCCTCGAGTTAGCTGCTTGATGGGGCGACGCCCGCTGGAACGTCATTACCCGTTGGGCAGTTTAGCTAGAGGGGTTTCAGTCGCTGTTCAGACCGCGATGGCCTGCCGACCGGTGCTGATGGAGTGGTTGGGTCGGCGGCTAATCTGACGCTGGCGACCATCGCTAAGATTATGCTCAACAGCGTCAGAAACTGAAACACGGTCGCTGCCTTCTGCGAGGCAGTGATCTCGCATAAGAGGGCGGCAGGGCATGTCATAGAGGAGGTTCTCCACGCTGATACAATTTGCCACCAGCGCATAGGGCGTCGCAGGTGTACCTATGCCTGATGCCTCCCTAGCTGAAGTCCCGGGTGGATGGCTCGGGGATTAGTACACCACCCGCATAGAGGCTGACCATGTGAGGTCCCGGCAGCACAGCATAGTTGTTTGTTGCTGGGGCGTCGATGAAGATGATACCTGAAAAGGCAAATCGCCAGTCTGATCACGGATGTTAAGGAAGTGGTACCAGTATTCGGTCCAGTGGCGATGAGATCCTTCTCATCAACACTATGAGCCACACGCCGCCCTTTATTTTTTCTTGTTTTTTTTTCCGTCGACTCTGACGAAATGGTAGACAGAAGTGGAGAACCACGCTGTTGACAGTTCTCTGTATACAGCCGCGGGCCGGTCCGTCCGAGGTAGTACCACACTCTCGCAGAAGACCGACTTCTGAGTAAAGGCAACGTACTATTGCGCTTCGTTCGGTGAGTGAGAGAGCCGGAAGCCCAATTGGGCGGGTTTGGGGATTGTAATGGTAGGCAGTGGCCTGGCTATGCCCTTGGTATAGCAAAAGGTCCATGGGCAGCCTTGACACTTACCATCAGGTGTGCTGCTTGCTCGTTTGCCACCATAAGCAATAATAAAAAAATATTTTATAAAAAAAACAAAAACCGACTTCAAAACTATACCTACGATAAACGATATACAATAAACTTACACTAAAAAGTAGAAAATAATTCTTTTAATTAGTTTAATCTCAAAAAAATAACAGAACAATTTACGAAATTATAGTAAGGTAGTTAGGTATGTAAAAACTTATACTATGTCAAGAAAAATGGATAATAATATTATATTTCGTATTTCAAAGCAAGGAGCATTGAAATATAATAAACGAAATTATTAATATTTATTTACAAGTACTATTTTTTTGGAGTCGGTGCCAGCTAAATCAAAATTAAATTCCCTTGCATAAATCTTTTAAGCGCATTAAATCATCAACGAAATCTGCCCGCGTTCGGGTAGTTCACTCAGTGACATCGCCCCTCCTTTCTCGCACCTGCCTCGCTCCGGCTGTCGCCCTATTCGCAGTGATCGTCCATCTTTGCGTAGGTCAGGTAGGTACTGCGTGAGCCGCGTGATGTTCGCAAAGTAGAAAAACTGTCCTTGGCTGGCACCGACTCCAAAAAAATAGTACTTGTAAATAAATATTAATAATTTAGTTTATTATAAATATAATTAAGTTATTGAAATCAATGCTCCTTGGTTTGAAATACAAAATATAATATTATTATCCATTTTTCTTGACATAGTATAAGTTTTTACATACCTAACTACCTGTAAATAGGTAGGTATACTATAATTTCGTAAATTGTTCTGTTATTCTTTTGAGATTAAACTAATTAAAAGAATTATTTTCTACTTTTTAGTGTAAGTTTATTGTATATCGTTTATCGTAGGTATAGTTTTGAAGTCAGTTTTTGTTTTTTTTATAAAATATTTTTTTATTTGCCGGTTTTTAGTGGAAAATAAGTGAATTCAGATTTTTTTAATAGGTAGACCTAGTAAACAGGCTGCTCAAATGAGACAACACCGTTTGGAAGATACGAGTGACGAGAGAGACACTCGTTTAAAGAAAAATGGGGTTAGGAAATGGGATATTACAAATGAAAGTGACGAGCAGCGGGTCAATAGGCTTTCTCAGATGAGGGCATACACAAACTTATCTAGGCGTAATGAAACTACAGAAAGTCATTCTCAGCGACTCAGTTTGATTCGCGAACGTTATCAAACCAAATCGAGGAGCAACGATCTCAACGTATTAGCTTAATACACGAAAGTTTAACAAAATTGAAAAAAAAAAATATATTTAAAAAAATAATAATATTAATTAAAAAAATAATTTTATTTTTTTCACTTATTTTTACCTATTTTATACTATTTATACTACCCCTTAGTAGTGAAATTTTAAAAAAAACGCTAACACACATTCTTTTATTTCTAAACAGATGTAGGTGTGCGAAGTTTCGTACTTCTAACTTTGAAAATGATAAACTTGCATATAAATGTTCATCCCGTGACCCTTATTTTACCCCTTAGTAACATTGTTGTTTTACCATCAGCTAAAGCTCATAAAGATAATCTCCATACACAAATAATCAAACTATATAAATTATGTATAGAGGCGTCAGAAACAGCATTTTTGCCCTACATTTTAAGGAATTACTCTCGATTTTCCCAGGATCCCAGCATCAGATCCTGATACCCTGGATATGGGACCACCTTTGAAGTATCCTCTTTCTAACAAAAAAATTATTATAAATATCCACCTATAATTGGCGTTGCTATCGCGTAATATACATACAAAAAAAAAAAAAAAGGGTTCGAATTGAGAACCTCCTCCTTTTTGGAAGTCGGTTAAAAAAGTAGGCGGGGTGTATCCAAATAGCCTACAAAAAAAGGAAAAAGGGGTTCCCATAATTAGATAAATTTAAACGTATATATTTATACTCCACAAGACATTTAATAGCATTGATGTAATAAATTATAATACTGGAATTCATTTACGTCACAACTGACTTTTAAATATTCGGTCAGGTTTTTAATAAATACAGTAATTGTTGATTCATAGTTATATTTTTGAGCAAAAAAAAAAATATACTAAGTAACTTTAGTCGAGATGTTAATATAACGCTATGCATTAATGCAATTTTTTATTTACTTCTTAAAGACTATTATAAAATGGAGGAGAGGAAAGAAGACCGACACCTTTCCCACGGTTAATCAATATACAGTACACCTCAAGAAAGAAAGGAATACGGGATGGGATCAAGGTGGAATAGGATATAAGGAAATCTTACTCCTGTGATGAGCACCACCTCCAGAACTTCAACTTGCAATTTTCCGCAGAACTTCGAATAAAGATTCGACACGTGTTTCGCCTCTAAACGAGGCATCCTCACGATGGTTCAAAAGCGCTTCTTAAAGACTATTCAGGAAATACGCGGTAAATTTTATTTATTAAATACATTTTCATGACAATGCTTTAAACTTTATTCTGAATCACTAAATATCTATGATTCATGCGCCGTTACAAAAATACGAAGTAGGTAGCTATATAGGCATAGAATAGCTATTTTTAGATTGCATGTCATAAGTAAGCTTATTCCGTGATTAAATATTCTAACAGAG
The DNA here is from genome assembly GCA_905163515.2 of Lymantria monacha. Classification (NCBI taxonomy): domain Eukaryota; kingdom Metazoa; phylum Arthropoda; class Insecta; order Lepidoptera; family Erebidae; genus Lymantria; species Lymantria monacha. Next base: position 26,888,465 of record LR991082.1, read on the forward strand.
GAATTGTTGTTGATTAGATTTGATTGACCAAATCTATATATTTTATTTTGTTAATAAAAGAATTCAATAAGGTATAACCTCAAATATGTGTGTCATATAGGAACTTTACCAAAATTTGACCCACTTCCAGTTGACCGGTCCGTGCCGAACTTTATCAAGGTATATAAACACGCCGTTGCTTGGTTACAGCTATGTATGTATATACGTATTTAATCCTCTCCTAAGGCCCTGCACATTTACAACTTTTATATTGACTAAGCTGATTAGTCGAATTTTGTATTTCTCCTAAATTCTACATAACTAACTCATTTAGTCTTTATAAGTGTGTATACAATTGATTTGAACGGTCGATATTTTTTTCCAAATGGGCCAGTCTTCTTTCGAAAATCAAATTGCTATTGCTGCTAACATTGTTAATTAACAAAAAAAAATCTAATTTGTTCTTTAGTTTATAGGATAATGATGGAGATGCGCCAGTATGGCGTAACTCCATCGTTCGCGAATATAATTCACCGCCCTCTATCTTACCCATGGATGATCATAAAATACGACTAAGGGATAAAATATGCATATAACGTCTATGCATAAGAATGAAAACTCAAATAAAATCCTATACCAACGTGTTACTAGCGGGGTGTAGTAGGTCAATTTCCCTTGAAGCTTTCCGAAGATTTTCGTGAAGGAAGCTCACTAACGAAGACTGTTGACTGTGACTGTGGAAGACTGTTGGGCACGAACAGGGGGACAAATATGAGCTGAGATGATGATGATGATGATGATGAGTCTGATCTACGTGGTATAGTAGATCAACTTCCCTAGCATTAGGGACCAGACTGATGTCAATAACGATATATATAGATTAACGAATAAATAATATACAATTGTGGAGTATACTACTACCGGAGTATGAGTGCAGTCCAGTTACATGGGCTGTAGAGCCTGTGTGCGGCTGGATGATGGAATGTCGCCCTGGTTTGACGTCAATATCGGCGTTAAGCAGGGGTGCGTTCTGTCAGCCAGGCTGTTTATCATATATCTGGATAAATGTCTCCAAAGGCTGAACGATATGAATGTGGGAGTCCAGATGGGCGACTCAGTGGTCACTGCTCTGATTTATGCAGATGATGCAGTCCTGCTGGCACAGTCAGCGACTGACCTGCAGACCCTAGTCGACACAATGACAGAAGATTATAAGAAAAGGGGTCTACGTGTGAATGTGAGCAAAACCAAAATAATGGTCTTTGAAAGAGACGAAGCCAGAACAGATGTAAGAGTAACGATAGGTAATGATATACTAGAGCAAGTGGATGAATTTGTATATCTTGGATGTGGATTTAGCCGAGATGGAAGGTACACCACTGATATAGAGCGAAGAGTGAATGCGGGAAATAGAGTGAACGGAGCGTTGGGGCAACTTCTCGGCAGCCACCACCTCAGCCAGAAGGCACGTGTAGCAATACATAACGCAGTGCTTGTCCCAACATTACTGTATGGAAGCGAGAGTTGGGTATGCAGAAAAGAGTATGAAAGTAAAATTAATGCGGTCGAAATGCGATCTCTGCGGAAAATCTGTGGAGTTAGACTGACCGACCGCATTCGTAACGACGACGTAAGAGAGCGAGTAGGTATGAAAGAGAGTATTGGTGTAAAGATGCGAAAGGGCATGCTCCGATGGTTCGGACATGTGGAAAGAATGCCGAACGGACGTTTGGTTAAGAAGATATACAATGCGAAAGTGGAAGGATGTAGGTACCGAGGGAGACCGAGACTAACCTACCTAGACCAGATCGGTCATGTACTAAAGGAAGGTGGAGTCAAGAGTCTCCGAAACCGGCGAGCGTGTATGAAGAGAATTATGAATGTTGAGGAAGCAAGTGAAGTATGCAGAGATAGAGTTCACTGGCACTCTGTTCTCTCTGCCTACCCTGCAAGGGATATGGTGTGATGATATGTATGTATGTAATATACAATTAAAATTATATCTATCCGTGTGGTGACGGAGTAAGAATACAATTCACCACCCCCTATCTTACCTGTGGGTGATCGTACGAGACGACTAAGGGATATAAAACGCATATAACATTTATGCAAGAGAAGAAAAACTCGAAACAACCCTATACCAACACGTCTGACCAGCGCGGTATAGTAGGTTAATTTCCCACCCATTACGAAGAGGCCCAAGCCGAACAGTGCGACATATATGGGCTGTGATGGTGATGATGAGGATGAATTAAAATTTTAAATAAAATTGATTTAATTTTTTAATGTCTAAAAAGAATTCTAATAAACAGTATTAGTTAAGACGAATTCAATGAGCCCAAACTTGTTGGGTTTATGAATATGCAATATGGGATTTTGCCTCCTTCCTTCGAGCTCCATTATCAGAGTTTTTTAATGGTACCATCATACATGAATATGTAAAGTAAATACCTTTTATGCATCTATAATCTCTAGGGCAGCTAACAAAAAGAGCTAATGACCTTGTAATACATTTTTTTGGCAGACTATGGTCTTCATAACCCATTGTATTCCTTCACCATTGCGCTAATTCTTTCATATCCGTGGGTGGCCCGGTGGGTTACCCTTTCTGGTATTATCTCCGTCGATATACTGGCAACAAACAACAGTAATACTGGGTAGTTACCACCTTATGAAACACATGCACATAAATTGCAGATGATATACCATTTCGAACACCGCAGTTATCAAAGAAAAAAAATACCTCATTATAATTAGTCTATTCGGAACTACAATGCCACAGATAACACACAGATACGTTAAACTTATAACACATCTATTTTTTCATCGGGCATCAAAAAGAATTAACAACAAAAATATAATTTAATACATAATGATTTTTGTTCTAGGTGCAGTCACAACCTACAATGTCGGTAATACTAGACTCTATTGATCTAGAGAGGGAGTACTCACCCAGCATGTGGACGCCGAGATTTGATACACCTATGGAAGTTTTACAAAACCATATCAAATACGTGACTGCAGGTACCAAATTAGTTATTTATTCAGTGGAATGAAACCGCCGCTTTGTCGTGCTAATTCTTCGTGCTATTAGGTTTACACCCTTCTTTTCTAAGGATTTCCGTATTACGAATTTTATCTCGCTAGAAAACTCGAACTTAGGCCGCATCATAGCATTCTGAGCGACTTTGGGCTTGGTCACGAGATTTACATTTAGGGACCACGTTTCCGTGTCGTAAGTAAACACTGGCAACACACACTGGTCATAGACCTGTGTTTTCAGATCAGTGTCTGGGGTATATTGAATGAGAAGATGGTCTTAATTTACTGAATTCGTCCGTTGTTCTCTTTCTTGAAATTAGCTCTACGTAACTGGACTGTTTGTCCAAGGTAATCGACAACTTCGGAAATTGCATTGCCAACTACGACACCGGTATTAGAATAATATGGATGTTTCACACAACTTTTGACAATGTTTGTCATTGTGTCATGTTCTTTTATAAACCCAGTAGTTGGAATACTCTGTTATGATCATTGATGCCGGGATTCTACTATAACAACAATATCGTCTGCAAATCTAAGGTGAATGATGTTTTCGTCGTTGATATTCAAGTCGTGTTCGGTTCATTCTCAGAGTTTAAAGACATCTTGCAATGCGTTAGTGAACAGTTTCGAAGAGATACCGTCTCCCTGTCCCACACCTTGCTGCAATTTATCGGTTTCATCCTTTTCTCCTAATGCGAACTGATATTGTGGCGTTTCTATATAAACACGCATTTCGATATAGTGACATTCGCTGTGGCACCGCTGAAGGGACTGCAGCACCACCCAAGTTTAGACGTAATCGAAGGCTTTCTCATAGTCCACAAACGCTATACACAGAAGCCGATTATATTCCTCAGTCTTCCGGATAATCTGCCGAAGCGTGTGGATAGGATCTATCGTAATATTGCATTTTCAGAAACTGGCTTGTTTAACTTATAATTGATCAAAATTTTTAATTATAGTAAAGAAGGAAAACCTAAATGTATGCGTATTGCGAGCGTAAAAAAGGGAAATCAAAAATAATGTGTATTTACTAGCTTGCTTACCTCCATCCATTCATCCATCAGCCCGTAAACGTCCACTATTGGACATAGGCCTCCCCACTAGAATGACATTCGCAACGGTTCTGTGCCTTCTGCATGCAACGGCTTCCTGTGAACTTGGTAATGTCATCAGTCCACCTAGTGGGGGGTCGTCCTACGCTTTGTCGCGAATTGATCGCTTGGTTACGTACATTATTTCTGTATTTATTTTTATTAAAGTTAATAATTTAAAATAATTGCCTTTCAGCAAGCGATGAAGCGACTTCGAACATTCCACATAAAATAGAAATTGAATATGGTTCCACTGCAGGACAAAAACTAGACATACTAGGCACTGACCTTTCAGATGGTACGTACTATTTTTAACTATAATGCATATACGTCACTAAAGGTTAATTACTAACCATATTAATATTTAGTTACTTTTAGAGTAAAGATAATAGTTAGCCTTTATTATACTCTAAGGATCATGTCATGAGTGATCGACAAAGAAGAAGGATCAGATGCGTAGCCTGGTAGTAGAGATGGAAAGATAAGTGATAGTCATCGTTAGCAAAATATCTGACAGTGACAGATTCCTGTTGATAATCGCTTAAATTAACGTAATGCTTCAGGAGACTTTGGAGTAGGAATACTAGGGAAATGCTAATGTAAGTCAGCGTTGCACAAAAGCGATCAGCCATGCGTATTGTCTGCACTAGTTCGTTCTTTCCTAGTACTATCTTAACAGCAAGTCATGACAAATAGATCTTGAAAAACCCCCGTGACGTTGTTTTTTATATATTGACGGAGTAAATATACAATTTACCACCCTCTATCTTACCCGTGAGTCTCATAAAAGATGACGTAATATACGTAACGTAAAACTTATAATACGTTTGATTATCGTAGTATAAGTAAGGTCAATTCCTCTCCTTTTATAGAAGAGGTTCTAGGCCAGCAGTGAGCCGTAAATGAGCTGAGATGATGATATATTCTGGCATAAAATATGCATCAGTAACTCCCTAATATAAATTTTTATGTGGGAATTTCAAATGACTGCATAAATTGCGGAGTGGTCTAAGTAACGTGCTTTATCTTCCCATCGTCATCGTGACGAATGTCCTAGGTTCGATTATATATAGATTCTTTAATAGATTATTTAATACATTTCACAAATAATAATTCTGAGTTTGGCGTATTTTAATTATAAGTTTGTAAATTTCCACAGGCACAATAATATATTTCTTAGTGCGGGAAGTAATAATAAAAAAAAGAGTGAATACTTCATGGGCCAATCCCAATCAATTTATATATATATATATACACTACCGTCCAAAAGTTTGGAAGCACACCTGTTTTCAAACAAAACAAATAAATGCCGACTAATAGCGGTAAAAATTAGCAATAATCTTAAGTTTTACAACCTTTTACGACTGTCTACACAAACACAAAAGGATTATTATCCTACATTCATCAAGTTTTATGGAATTCCTTAATATTGACGAAACACGTGTTTTATGACTTAATCCGTCGGCTACTTTATCCTATGCAATGGTGTAGTTTTATTGATAATGTTTGCTGGTTTTAACTTTTTTAGACCTTATTCAGTCGCACTTGAGCATTGGCACGTGAAAGTTGTGATATTAACATTGTCTGTATTCGAAAGATATCGGCTACTACTTTGACCGTATTTTTTCTTCTGAAAATGGCAAAACGCAAGCAAATCACGCTTGAACAGCGAAGCGCTATTTGCACTCTACGCGAGGAAGGATACAGTGAACGTCAAATCGCAGAAAGGCTCGGAATTTCTTGTAAAGGTGTCCACTATACCCTTGCTAGAAAACAAGAAACGGGGAAAAATGAAGATAGAAAGAGATCTGGTAGGCCCAAATTCACAACAAATCAAGAGGACAACTTCATTAGAGTTCTTTCTAAACGGAATCGACGCTTAACTGCACCACAGATCACTGCAGCTCTGAATGATACGCGAGAAACACCCATTTCAACAACTACTGTTAAAAGACGCTTACTGTCTGCGGGATTAAGAGGATGTGTTGCTGCTAAAAAACCCAAACTAACAAATCGACATAAGAAAAATAGACTAGAATGGGCAAAAGCGCATAAAAACTGGACTATAGAACAATGGGAAAATGTCCTTTGGAGTGACGAATCAAAATTTCAGATTTTCGGATCCAATAGACGTGTCTTTGTACGCCGGTCAAAAGAAGAGAGGGCTTCAGAGGCATGTACAGTGCCTACCATCAAACATGGTGGTGGTAATGTCATGGTTTGGGGGTGTTTTGGCAACAGTAAACCCGGCAATCTTGTGAGGATAACCGGAAAATTAAACAAGGAAGGCTATTTAAAAATTCTCCAAGATTCTGCCATACCCAGTGGACTAAGTCTCATTGGTTCTGGATTCATTTTTCAACAGGATAATGATCCTAAGCATTCGTCTAAATTGTGCCAGAACTTTTTAAACAAGAAAAAAGCTGAAAACATTTTAAACATCATGCAATGGCCATCTCAATCCCCTGATCTTTCTCCCATTGAACTTGTTTGGGATGAACTTGACAGGAGGGTGAAAAGTCGTTGTCCTACGAGCACAGAACATTTGTGGCAGCTATTAGAGAACGAATGGAACAAATTAGATAAAGATTATTTTAAAAAATTGATTAATAGAATGCCCAGAATATGTGAGAAGATTATAAAGGAGAAAGGTGGACACTTTGATGAAGCTAAAATTTAATCTAATTTACCATTGTATATTATTTTTTTATTTTGTTTAAGTTAGTTTCTGTTTGTTCTTTATTTTTTTATCAATACATTTAAATTTAAATGACTTAGTTTGGTTTTATTCGATTTTACCTTGCTGCTTCCAAACTTTTGGACGGTAGTGTATATATATATAGTAAATAATATTATGTATTATTTAGTATTATTAGGGATCGTGTTCGTAGATTGAATGAGAAACAAGTCAGAAATTAAAGTTAATATTTAATAAATTCTATATAAATCAAATTATTTATTTTCGTTATCGTATTCTATAAATGATACAATCGGTTTGTGATAACTAAAATAAGAAAATATGGCAATGTAAAAGTTCACAGAAAATAAAAGTTAGGTTAACTTTTAATTATATTACACATACATACATTTATATATACGCATATAATATAAACATCAGATGACTTACCTATACGATCGAATCCCTTTATATGATATCAATAAATATGATATCAATAATTATAATTTGTGTAACGGTTATTGTTTATAATTTTTTTTCAATATATATTATTTTTCCAAAATGTATTATTTGCCAAGCCGATAAATACGAACACTAACCTCACAATGGAAAACAGATAGTTGTTAAAATAATAATAATTATCATTACGTATCAACTATAACTATTAATTTAATAAAGACAATTAAGATGTAAGAATTGATCATACGAAATATAGCGATACAACTGCGAAGAGCAGCTGACTGTATCTTTCTCGCTCGAGTACACTAGGCGGTCTCGAGTTCACACGATCGAGCGTTTCACCTCAGAGCATGACGGATTAGCCTAACTTACTACCCACAAAAAAATCTGTGTGCGATGCGCCTAAAAAAGTTTTCACTTCAAAAATCTTAAAAAAAACGAAAATACTCAAGAATTTCGATCTTATAACTGGATTTAACATATAAGTTTGAAAGTGGAGATTTCCGATTTACTCAATTCGAAGGGTTTAGCTGGCTTTGAAGTCTCTAGAGGCACAAGAATTTATTTCTTAGTACGAAGTATTTTATCTTTAAGGAAAAAAGAAAATATAATACTCGTCGATGTCGACCTTATAATCAAACTGGATTTATTATATCAATCTTAATGCAAAGCTATCTGATTCCTTAAATTCGGAGGTATTAGTTCGCATATCAAAATATTTAAAGGTTGATCACCTATATTAATAAAAAAATATTTTATAAAAAAAACAAAAACCGACTTCAAAACTATGCCTACGATAAACGATATACAATAAACTTACACTAAAAAGTAGAAAATAATTATTTTAATTAGTTTAATCTCAAAAGAATAACAGAACAACTTACGAAATTATAGTATACCTACCTGTTTACAGGTAGGTATGTAAAAACTTATACTATGTCAAGAAAAACGGATAATAATATTATATTTTGTATTTCAAAGTAAGGAGCATTGAAATATAATAAACGAAATTATTAATATTTATTTACAAGTACTATATTTTGGAGAGGACGTTTGACCGAGGTTATTGTGTTTTAAAAAATGCAAAACGTCAAAATGCACTTCTTAGATTGGATGAACTATAAATTATGTACAGAGGCGTCAGAAACAGCATTTTTGCCCTAAATTTTTAGGAATTACTCTCGATTTTCCCAGGATCCCAGCATCAGATCCTGATACCCTGCATATGGGACCACCCTTAGAGTATCCTCTTTCTAACAAAGAAAGAATTATAAAAATCCATCCATAATTGGCGTTGCTATCGCGTAACAAACATACAAAAAAAAAAAAAAAAAAAAAATAGCGTTCGAAATGAGAACCTCCTCCTTTTTGGAAGTCGGTTAAAAAATAGACATATGAAAATTTGCGCTAAGTACCTAACGTATTCTGATGAAATAATGTGTCACTGTTTTCTATTAAAACAAGTGGAAATCCAATAGTGAAAATACAATCTATTTTATGGAAGGCTACAATTCTGATAATCACCTCTCCCACCACCGTGGGACCATATAATGTAGTTTATATTCCATGCAAAAATACAAACTATATATAAATACTACTATGTGTTATAATTTTCCATATATAAAAGATAGTTTTTACCATTCCCACGGGAAAGTCAATAGTGGTAATGCATTATATTCTCCCTAAGGGTATTTGTTTGATAGGTAACTTTTATTTGTTAAATTGATTCATTTTTTTTATTTAAACCATTATTAATTGTAGTAATGTAGTCTTCCAATGAATAACTACGAGTATTTGTAGACGTAATAATAATGGAATGTCTTAACCGTGTACTGTCGCTTAATAATACGAAATGGGAAGTTATTAGTAACGAACAAATAAAAGGGTTTTTTGTCCTCGCGGCTACCTTTTTAGTGCTTGTGATGACCTCACATACCAATGAATAGCCCGCTGGCCGGGCGACTATTCAGATAAATGGAGCAATTCCTGAGCCTTTATGCCTCGAAATATACGTGACCCTCATAGCTATATTGAGTAAAGATTTTCTTTTACACCTGAAATTAAGAAATCTTTTCTTAGTATATAATTGTAGATAATTATATTTTTTGTTATAATCTGTCTCGACTTTATTATAATAGGGGCTATATAAGCAAAGATTTTTCGGACACTTTTCAAATTTAATCATACACACGCACATCTTATCAGGGACTTTCTAAAACTTCTTCATTTTAAATCTTACTGATTTTTTTAACTTCATATAATCCCTCATCAAAATTATCACGCATACACCCTTATATATAAACACACAACTCTCAATAATGTCACACACACATACCTAAAAAAGAAACCTTGAAGTAAATATACATAGTTTGTTAATACGAGATTGGTGGAAGTTAAAATGTAAAATTTATTTTTGATTAAACTATGAAATTCTATCTCATATAGTATAAAATTTAAATTTATAAAATTTATCTTTAATGGAAGAGTAATTTATAAAATTTATCCTCTGTCCAACTACTGAATTTGTTATAAATTGAAATCTATTACTGATCATTACGTTAAAAATATTCGATACTTTATAATAATGACTCTTATTCTACATGTATAGATATCAAGGCAAACCGCGAGTCACAATATTCGGTCATTGACACGATTGAATTTACAGATCATACTATTAATAATAACGAAACATTATATAACGTATCTAATTATCATATGTTAAACGCACGTGAAGTTAAAAACACTTTTTAACTTTAATTTATGCGACAAATGCTAAATAATATTTTTTTACTTACTTGTGCACAGGTAGAAGAAAGTAAGAAACACAACACAGATGAAATATTTCAGCAAAAAAAATATTACCGTTCTTTTTTTTATTATAGCTTACATTATTGCCATCGCAAACGAGCAAGCAGCATATTTGATACTAAGTTTTACTGCCGCCCATCGACCTTTGCAATATTAAGGGTATAACTAGGCCGCTACCTAGCAATCAAAAAATTCAAATTCATGTTCATTTATTTTGCTTAAACCCTGCGAGGGCTCTTACATATTATCAGTATTAACATTTTAATTTAATCTAATAAACTACCACCGGATCGAAATTAGACCCCTACAGAGAAGATCCGGCAATAAACTCAGCGGGTTTGTCTTTTATTGTTATTTCTTTTCAATTTTTTTTTATATAAAAAAATAAAAACCTCCCAAGTTGGGCTTCCGGCTCTTTCACTCACCGGACAAAGCAATTTAATTTTTCTGCGATAGTGTAATTCTATCCCAGACGGACCGGCCCGCCGCTATAGACAGAAAACTGTCAATAGTATGTACCTTTTTTTCTCTCTTACTATGGACTATGGATATGGTTGCGCCCCGCCAAATCGGTCCAGGGCGACGGAAGAGGCGGCACGCAACCTAGACAGACCCACCCTACAAGCACCTCTATTCGCCCTGTGAGTGATCAATAGTATCTCCTACCACTATTAAATTCGTTCGGTCTTTATTATTTTTAATTGTATATAATATGCACATGATTAATGCCTTTCAATTTTGAGTCCGATCTGACTATATTTATTCTAAGGGTAAAACTGCACGTTGTCATAATAATTATATATTCAAAATTAACTAATAAATTATATTGACAGATTTTAATTGCAGGAAACTTAATATATGTGCCAAAGTGGCAAAAATACAAATAAAATATGACAGCTCGACCTGATATTGCTTCTTTTTATCCTCATATTACACATTACGTTTTGTAACGTGTCGTAAAAATGTTTCCATAGGGACAGAGACAATATATATGGTGCAGTCGAGTGACCCATAAAAGTAAACATTAAACTGAATACCAGATATTTACTGATTTGTTTTTTTTAGAGTCTATACCCGCATTCAATTTTAAAATATTCTGACGCCTAGACGGCATAGTAGTCTCAATAGGAATCTCTAGTGCCGGGTGCATGGATTTGATTTTAAAACAAAGATTGCGTAATCAATATTGATTATAATAATAATCATTTGTCAGAATATTATCGTTTGGGCTTGGCAATTATATTCCCTTAGCAACAGCTGAGACAGGTACCATATTTTGGCCTCACGCATATCCACATTAGTTATTATAAACCTTAAGCTTAAGCAAATGTGTGAGGTTGTAAAATAAAACAATTTTCTTTCTTTTATCTTTCTTTCTTTAATCATCAAGAAAGTAAATAACTCCCATTATATTACAGTATATCTTCTTAGTGATATTTTAAGGACAATATGTTTCTTAAAACACGATATGAATCCTTGTGTCGTGCGGGATTTACAAAGATATAGTTTGATCAACAGAAATATCATCCAGACTCAGAACAGTTAATTATAAATCACACGAAGAACTAGCCTGCGTGAATCTGGATTACAACCACGATACTCAGCATGACACTACTAAAATGACTACACCATCCGTGCAATCTAATTTTAATTAAACTATTTTGTTTTTAAGTGTTTTGTTTAGAAATATATCTATAAATATATTCATTACTTCGATATATTTTTTCTTAGCGCATATTAATTCCATTCTTGGATTCCAAACTGCCTCCATAGTGGGCAGGATATTGTTTAGCCTACAAATTTTAACCTACTGTATCACGTTCGTATCCGTGTGGTGACGGAGTAAGAATACTATTCACCACCCCATATCTTACCTGTGGGTCGTGGATCGCACGAGACGAATAAGGGATATAAAACGCATATAACATCTATGCGAGAGAAGGAAAACTCGGCACAAAACCCTATACCAACACGTCTGACCAGCGTGGTATAGTAGGTTAATTTTCCTCCCATTACGGAGGAGGTCCGAGCCCAACAGTGGGACATTTATGGGCTGTGATGATGATCACGTTCGTCAAACGCTATGACTCGATTTCTTTTTCACAGTTTCTTTATCTTACAATGAAATCTTACGCCTCTTAGTTGGTCTCTTAGAAAGTATATGGCAAATGAAATGATAGTAAATACTTGTATTGTGGGTGATGGGCTAACCATCAATATAGAGCCAAGTTATTATGAAGAAAATATAATATAATAAATGTAAAATATATTTTGTTATTATCAATCTAGTGGCATAATTGTAATTGCTGACCGTTAGAAATAAAGTTTGAATCCTTGGACGAACTAGTTTTCAAGAAATTTGCATTAGTAGCACCGTGTCTGCATTTGTACCCAATGGAAAAAAATAGATTCGACCCGACGGTCTTACGTGGGTTGTATATGTCGTATAAGTTAAATGACCCAAATTTTACCTGTGATCGGGGATAAAGCATGAACTATAAAAAATAAATAGAAAATAATAATGTTAGATGAGTCAATAAGTTGTAATTGACGTAATATATTTTTTTAGCGTTGTATGTATATTTTTTGAAATAAATGATGTTATATGCGTATTAAAGTTGTAAATAAATAAAATACTGAACAGATAAAAAAAATAATTAAAAAAATCAAAAACCCGACTGCGTAAAAAGTCACCAAAACTACGTACATAATAAAAAAAACTGAAAAGAAAAAAACAAGCACTTAGATGTCCGGTGGTCTAGAATTCCATAATATATTATTGAATAAATACTATTGCAGAAAATGAAATATATTTTAATAATAGAACATGACAACTGAACAGTCGGGATCCTTTATTCGACAGCAAATCTAATTTTTCAATGGATCCCGACTGTTCAGTTGTCATGTTCTATTATTAAAATATATTTCATTTTCTGCAATAGTATTTATTCAATAATATATTATGGAATTCTAGACCACCGGACATCTAAGTGCTTGTTTTTTTCTTTTCAGTTTTTTTTATTATGTACGTAGTTTTGGTGACTTTTTACGCAGTCGGGTTTTTGATTTTTTTAATTATTTTTTTTATTTTATACTTTTTAGTTATAAATACCTAGGTAGCTATAGTTATCTTATTTACTAATAAGTAGGTAAGTACCTAACTATATATAGTTTTTCGACTGAAGTAAAGTACTATATCGTTAGAAATTGGAGATGGGCGACCGCGTCAGACATTAGATACTTTAGGTAGGACTACCTATGGTATATTGGACAATATACCTACTAGATACTTCAGTATATGTCCATCCATATCCAGTTATATGAATTTTTCGTCTTTTCATCGTAAATTTCTACTGTCTAAAAAACCTATATGTGAGAAAGGTTGTTACGAAACTTTAAATCGATATAGATCCTAAACGGCTAGTCAAATCGAAAAATGTTGAGAGAAAACTAAAAATGATTTTTAAATACCTATTTAACGATACCCCACTCGATATAGTTTGTTGACTTTAATTTTTTTAATTTTCACAATATGGCGTCCAGTAGTCGCCATATTAAATTTTCAATAACGTCATATCTTTAGTGACACTCGCCGGATTAAGAGGAATCGATTGACGTGCGAATCATAAAAATCGGCCCAGGCGTTTGGTATATATAGTGCTTCAAAGGAACATACAAACATACATACATACATAGACTGTTAAACACAATACCACTCCTTTGCAGTCGGGTAAAAACACGAAATTAAACTCTGGCCAGCCTGTATGACCAGCGTATTATATACATTATATAGACTCATTAACAGGAATGCTTAATTATACAGTAGGTATAATAGCCTAAAGCATGACAAATTAGGACCTACTCAGAGACGGCTTAAGAATGGAATATGTAAGCCTCCCTTTCACGTTGCGGACAAAACGATTCAGAAAGGAGGGGAGAATTTCGAAGAATCAACTAGAGTACTTTCTTGAAATTCTTATAACACGAACTAAGACCGCTAAGATCTTCCAAGCGTGGTGATTATTGTATTATCCTCTTTGTACGGAGTCTCCGATAGACTGACAACGTTGATGAATCATGAAAATCCTAATAGTTTTTATTTTATTTTTCAGATGCACCAATTATGGTTTATATCCACGGTGGCTACTGGCAGCTATTATCACGCGAAATATCCCGGTATCCGGCTAATTCATTGTACAAAGCGAAAGTGAAAACCATTGTTGTCGGTTACGATCTCTGTCCAGTTGCAACACTGCCTAAAATCATCAGCCAAATACATCTGGCAGCCAAATTTGTGTTCGAATATGCTGAAAAAATGGGATCAAAGTAAGTTATATCTTCTGAAATAGACGTGATATAAATTATTTCCGTGTGGTGATTGATGGGTGAACAAACCAAGTTTATTCAACCCTTACTTTCAAGTACGTGTCGTTATCAGCCACCATAATTAGGAGAATCGGTATAGGCTCTTCTAGTCACTTCAAAGCAATCGGTATAGGCTCTTCTAGTCACCTCAAAGCAATCGGTATAGGCTCTTCTAGTCACCTCAAAGCAATCGGTATAGGCTCTTCTAGTTACCTCAAAGCAATCGGTATAGGCTCTTCTAGTGACCTCAAAGCAGACACTGCATTCGCCAACCTACATACCAATCGCACTGTCTCTCCTTTAGGGAGGCTTATGTTATTTTTTTTTTGGCGGCGGGCTATGCTGTGAGGCGACAGAAGAAGCGGCTCACAACCCCATAGACCCGCCCTACATGTACCTCTCCCCGCCGTGCGAGCAGGCCACCGGAATCCGGTCTTTGTCTTCGGTGGCCCGCCCGGCGGTTTACCCTCCGGGTATCCTCTCGAGTTGACGCCCCGGCAGCTTTCGATGTCGGGGCGTCGTCCTCAGGGAGGCTTGTCTAACAGTAAAATTTGACTGGATGACGGATGGATAAAATATCCTATACGTTTCTTTAGATTAGACCGTCTATGATCAGATGATACACAATCTTGCTTGCCGGGGCGATAGCAACATAACTTAAAGGTCCATTCTCCATTTCCCGTAATCTTCTCTTCATTTCTTCTCTTTCTCTTCATATTCCCATCCACGTTAGAGTGCTTCCTACCACATATCACACAACGAGTTACCACCACAAGTTACCACGCTAGTCAGAGTTGGTATAAGGTTTTACGTTGTCGACTTTTCATTCTCTTCTAAAATATGCTGTTTTTTTTTATATAATAAAGTTTTCGTCCACAGACTTTTGTTCGTGCCTTTTTTATGTTTTGTATTTTAATTATTATATTGATATTATATAGTTCAAGGTTTCTTGAAGTGGCTTTAATACATTTATGATGGTTTATATCATCAATATTGGCGCATCCTTGATGTTGTATGATTGCATGTTCCTTTGGGGTTTTCTACTTTGTAAAGATGTTGAAAAGTAGACCGCAGTAAATAATATTGAATTCTCGTATTGCTTTACAAATTCTTGACTTGAAGTCTTCTAGCTACAAATCTATAATTAACGATCACAAATTACGCCCAGACTCAGAACTAAAACTTTTTGGGTCGCACTAAGTTTCACTTATATTTGAGGCTGCTAGAACCAAAGTGGCCTAACTCCTTTTTGCAACTTTTAACCTAATTGCAATTTTGTAATCTAAAAATCTTAATCTTCAAAACTATAGTGTCCTAAATTTTTTTACAAGCATTTAAGAATAGATGGCCATACTAGTAAATTGCCGGCTTATGTTCAAATCGATTAAATTAAATTTAATTTAATTTTAATTCCTTCCATATTGTAAAACTTGGTTCTTATAGTTAGGCCGCTGTAGTTCTAGCAGCCTCATTTATAACATAAACTTATACCAAAACCTTATGACAAAACTGAGAGTGGGGAGTTCGTTTGTTAATTTTGTTAACAAGCGTTATTAAAATAATTAGTTATTTTTTAATTTGGGGGGCATAGTCCGGAGCGTGCTCGTCGCGTCCCCTGCCAGTCTAGTTAGACTGCTAATCCGCCTCGAATGCATACCGCAGTGCGGGTTAGGGCGTCCCCCGGAGGCGACGCGTACCGACCCGCCCCCGTCGGTATGAACATCGGCAGATGCGGCGATGGGGGCCGCCACCCATCACGCCTTCCCCAGTCAGGCGAGTCGAGGAGAGCAGAGTGCCGGGCACTGGCTCTCTGTTCTCTCTGCCTACCCTGGGATATGGCGTGATGATATGTATGTATTAGTTAATTAATAGAAATAGGTACACCTATTTCTAATAATTAACTAATTATTTTAACTATAAGAAAATTTATAAAAACTCGATTACGAGCGAAAAATGATTGTCACACACTTGTGATTCGAACCCACACCTATTGGAAATCCGTTCTAATCGTGCTGCCACTTACATTTCCAACAGGTGTGGCATTCATTTTTCGCTCGTAATCGGGTTTTTATAAATAATCAAGCACATTAAATGCTAAAATTTCAGTAGTTATTTGTATAAGAAAATTGCAATGTAGTTCAATAATATATATCTCTTCTTCATTTTCAGAGGTGTATACTTCGGAGGTCACTCAGCAGGAGCATATCTTATTGCTAAGCTACTCGCGAATGCCGATTTCTTAGAAAATACGCCAGGTGCTCATCGGCTTCAAGGAGCGTTCCTCATCTCTGGTGTATATGATCTTCGTGAACTTATCCACACTTCTATCAATGACGCAGTCCAATTGCCAAATGAATGGGCATTGCCACTCTCGCCACAGTTTGATAACTATACGCATTTGCATAAAAAGGGAATACGTGTGTACATTATAGCAGGTCAACATGACAGTCCAACGTTCAAAAAGCACTCCAGAGATCTGTATGAAGTCTTACACAATACATGTTTGATACAAAATATGTATTTAGAAATAAAAGATGGATTCGATCACTTTAATATAGTTGAATGTTTCTCGACTGATGATAATTACATGAAAAATCTCTTGGTTCACGACATTCGAAAGCATTTGTCATAAATTCAAATTATAATTTAAGTTTTTTTAAAAACTTAATTTAAGCATAAAGTACTAGTTTGTATTTTTATACAGTTATATAAAATCATGTTTTAATTGATAAATATACGTATAAGGTAATAAAAACTACATAGATTAAAAATTCATATTTCATTAAATAGAACATACATACATATCATCATCATATCCCTTGCAGGGTAGGCAGAGAGAACAGAGTGTCAGAGAACTCTATCCTTGCATACTTCACTCGCTTCCTCAACATTCATAATTCTCTTCATACACGCTCGCCGGTTTCGGAGACTCTTGACTTCACCTTCCTTCAGTACGTGACCAATCTGGTCTAGGTTATGTTAGGTTAGTCTCGGTCTCCCCGGGTACCTACATCCTTCATTAAATAGAAAATAGCTATAAACTATAAAAAGTTAGTAATAATAAGGTATATACAGCTAGCAATATGGTAAATAGAGTTTATTCTATCACTTATAAATTCTATTATAAGATCTTACATATATGATGTCGAAAAATATATTAATATAATTCATAATATATTTAAAATATAACAATAGTTATTATATACGTTTTGTTACTAGTCGTTAGAATAATTGACGAAACATTTAAATTTATTAAACTATTTTTACTGTTTTTATTAAAAATCTTAAATATAAGATAATGCTGTAATATCTTTCTAAACATTATTTTAATGTTAAAATGTCGACATCTTTTCACTGTATGATGAAATAAGAACCAATTATATTTTTAAATATTTTTAATTTAAAATGATTTTAATGTCCTATCTACTACCTATAAAATATATAAATGATTTTAAAAACACATGTATGTATATATATGTAATATTACAGATGTAATACTTAAATTAAATAAGTATCTCTAGCCAGCCTGTTACCTCGATTTTCTTTTTTATCAATAACAAAAAAAAATAAAGTTATTTTTTAAAAACTTAATTTAAAATAACTACATTTAAATAATCGCTTTAATAAATTTGTATGGCTAGTAAAACTCGTATTTATTATAACTCTCATCAAAAAATCATTGTAGCTTAATACAATTTTGCTATTATGGAAATATTTTCCTTGTGGTGACGGAGTAAAAATACTATTCACCACCCCATATCTTACCCGTGGGTGATCGTACGAGACGACTAAGGCATATAAAATGCATATAACATCTATGCGAGAGAAGGAAAGCTCGAAACAAAACCCTATACCAACACGTCTGACCAGCGCGGTATAGTAGGTTAATTTCCCTCCCATTACGGAGGAGACCCGAGCCCAACAGTGGGACATTTATGGGCTGTGATGATTATGGAAATATATCTTTATACCGTATATCTTTACGTCTTAGAAATCCGTCTTGATCTCAATAAAAATATCACTTTTTGTACAATAAATGATAACTAAAACACTAAATCCGTAGCCGCCTCTAGCAAGTTTTTGTTAAAGTAAACGTTATTTTACCGACTACAAAATGTTTTACCAAAATATTGTCATAACAAACATAAAAAGGTCTGCTCTGCCTTTGTGTGATCATGGGTAGAATTCCGATGGTTTTGTGTCATAATAACAAAGAGGTGGACATCCTATTTGCACGTAAGTACTTTCTTTTGTGGCTCTTGATGTTGAAGCAAATTACTCATTAATTTAATAATCTAGATATACTTGTGGGCTTGACGTGTATACTATCGTCATCAACATCTTGCTCTTACCCATTAGGGTTGACGTTATATTACTTGGGGTCGACGTAATATGCACTTGTCTTTTAGAATATATATAAGGCTGCTAGAACCAGAGTGGCCTAACTGCACTTTTGCAACTTTTAATTTAATTGTAATTTCGTAATCTAAAAATCTACAAAACCACAGCAGTCTAAAATTGTTTACAAGCTCTTAACAATAGATGGCAGTACAAGTACATTTTCGGGTTAGGTTCAAATTGATTAAATTGAATTTAATTTAATTTTAATTCCCTCCATATTGTAAAACATGGTTCTTGTAGTTAGGACGCTCTGGTTCTAGCAGTCTCATATATTGCAAAAGTTATTGGTTTTTTGACTGTCTGCTTGCCTGACATCAACCTTTCTTGAGAATGTAATTGGTAAGAATATAATTGTTGATCAGCGGACATCAGATGGTGTTGACCCAGTTTGATGTAAAGTCGTGTTTTGCGACACCCACTAGCATAAGTGTTGGCAGTATTCGTAGCCGCTACTACTAAGATTTAAAAGCAAGGATGCCTTCTCATTACTCTGTTTATTATTCAGCTTTTCGCTATCCATTGCGGCCAGCAATCTCTTAGAATGCCACATTTGGCAGTGAATTGCAGAAGTTTTAACTGTAACTTTAATTGAAGAAGTTATTATATCTAATACTCGCCGCGTTTGGCAAACGGATTGGTGAATGTAGTGGGATGTTATATATTTGCCAAAAGAGCCCTGCTAGCTATCCTTTTGTTTCTTTTTTTAATTGTAATATCTGGATGATCGTGTTTAGCCCGGTTTTATGTTCTTTTTATCGATTTTATATTTCATATTATTTTTGGATAGTAAAATAATTGATAAAATAATGAAAAAAAAAAAAACTGAGAAAACCAAGGATTGAACCGCTGCTGTCTAGATTAGACTGCTCGATTGCCCAACCGAGTAATTTCTATTTTGGTTGACAATGGCCAAATCTTCATCTTCCAAATCACCTTCATATGTTAATTACTGAAAACACTGGCTATCATTGGCTGAAAACATTGTGTCTGGGTGTAATATGTCTGTAAAGAATTATTTCCGTACTGCAAGGTGATCTTTAAAAAAAAACAAACCAAATTTACAAAGATTGCGCGATTACAGATATTATAAGTATCCTGTCGCTAAACGAGGAAATTATTAACTGTTCTTTTAAAAGTTTTTAAATTTATCGCTGTATAAAGCTTCTAAAGAAAATTACATAATTAAAAACTTCTGCTTTAAAACAACAAACGGAATCGACGTTAAGGAAATAAATGCTAATTAAAATATTTATAATTTTCAAAATAAATGTTAATTAAGATTAAAATCGTCACACATCTAACAAGTCGTACTCACCACCATATATTTACGTAACTTGGAGTTATAAATATAGCTACAACAGTTACATATCCTCAATGACAGCAGTTCATAATTATTCTCCTAGCCTCTAGTATTCCCGTTTACCATAAAGTTAGCCGTCACGATATTTAAAAAAAAATGTATTTTCCATAGGGCGATTGGTTTCAAATCACAATAAAACATATCTATAAAAGAGGATGTTTGTATAGGTATATGACATCGCTAAACTCGAGAAACTATTTGACCGATCATTATGAAAATTCATGTGTATATATATTTTAACGGATAAGGTTTATATGTTATCATTGATGGAACTCGCCACCAGGTGGTGCTGAGATATATCGATTTCTACAAACTAACTACCGGTTTGCATTTGCTAGTAATATTATAAATTCTTGTTTTTCTGTTAGATTATTTAACTTTTTGTGTATAATTTTATCTTTACCCTTATTTCTTTTATAGCAAGTAGCACACCTGATTATGGTTGGGGTCTGCTGATATGAGGTTGCCGGTGCCTACCAACCAAAATACAGCCAGAAAATCGTTATATCTAAAGGCAATAATCTAATGTTCTAGTGGCATTTTATACCGTTGCCTCCTCCATTGCTTTTCTAATATGTAACACTGAATAATTAAAGTCTTGACATTCTGTTATTGCGTTGTGGATACTTTTAATGTAACTTATTAATAAAATTGTTAACCTAAAAATATTAATTAACTATCGACTTAACTCATTCGCCCCAAATACGCAATTTACTCGTAACAAACAAGAACTAATAAAGCAACGAAGTAAACAAAAACTAGCAAAAACAAGAAGCCTGATTTAATTTCCGCAGTTGCAACCTTTAACTTGTTCGAATTAATGTTAACGTTAAATATTTGTGTTTCTATTCATCAGAGATGCCTTAAAACCTGGACAGTGAATGCTACGTTTTTTAGTCATCATCTTAGCTCATAGGTTCCTAACCTGGGGGTAATTACCCCTGCGGGGGTAAAACTTACATTTCGCGGGGCTAACAATGAGCTGGTTGTTGCTTTAAACGCCGAATTTCAAAATGACAAGTCTGAGCACAGTGTGTCTAGCACCGACAAGCACGCAAAGTATACCTACGCCACCGCCGCCGCGCGCTTTTTCTCGTCAACAGGCGAGCGCCCCCTCTATCACCCAGGCAACTGCCGCAATTTCAATTGTTCCATTGAATTCATGCAGTTATTTCATTTGTTTTGTGCACAATGAAAACCCTTTGGGTTGGGAAAGGGGTAAAATCAGTGACCCTAGTTAGGAGAGGGCTAAAATCAGTGACCCTAGTTAGGTCATAAGGGTAACGGACCTAAAAAGGTTAAAAACCACTGTCTTAGCTAGTACAAGTGCCACTGTTGGGCTCAGTTTCCACAATAGAAGGGAAATTATTTAAAATTATTTAATTTATTAAAGGGGAATAGGGAGGGAAATTGATCTTACTTACTTACACCATGCTGGTCAGACATGTTGGTATAGAGTATTATTTAGAGTTGTCATTCTCTGGCATAGATATTTAATGCATATTATATTTTTAACTGTCTTTTACGAGCATGAGAATATGAATTCTTACTCTCTCACTACACGGTTAATTTTTTACTATGTTCATATAAATAAATCTGAGAATTTTATGTATAGCTTCCAGAAGTAATTATATACATATATTCGCAGGAAGCTACCACTTCTCTCCATAAAATAAACCTTGATAATAAAGTTAAATAAAATAAATATATAATAACATAAATAAAATAAAAGTGAAATAAAATAAAATAAAAGTTAAATAAAGTATTATTTTCTTTTTTCCTTGCAGAAATCAAATTATAACTAAACCGAGTTAATTCTATTATTTGGTCCTGATTATTAACAGATCGGGGATACTATAAACGATAATTAAACTTAACATGACGAAATGAACCTGATTGCACGTGGATTATATCGCCCTTACTTAATTAGTATAGTATAACACTATTTTTCTTCATCGTTACGCACGTAACTACATACATATGTATATGAGCATGAGCCTCGTTTAAGCAGAAAATTAGATTATCTACCTCCAAGTAAGGCCAACTCACAAATATTTCTTTTGAGTTTTATTCCTTTTGTGTTACCGGCTTACGTCAATTAGTCCTCTTTAACGAAATTTACGTAAAAGTAATTGATGTCAAGTTAATATAATCAAAAGCCATCAAAACAATTATAATTAATTTTATAAAAATATTTTTATTTTAATAACTAAATTTTGGCATGCACTCAATTACACTTAAAGATTAAAGAAATGAAATGGTAAAGGAATTAATTTCGGCGCCAAAGAGCGGAGACGATCCTTGAATTAGGCTCAGTGTAATTTTCGACGAGATGTAAATAAGAGTGAGGGAACTTAAAATACCTTTAACGAACTGAACGAACTTTGTAGTACCCAGTTGACATTTTAAGTTCGCAATAGCTAAATATTAGCTGTATGTGTAGTATGTATCTTTGAGAAATGACAAAAAACATATTTTTATTAAATAATATGCGCATTGAACTACTTATGTATAGGATATTTGACTGTAAAAATAGGATTTGTTTTGGTGTAACCTTAATAACTCAAGTTATATTTATTTAAATCAATCTTGTATATAAATATTAACTATATTCTTACAGATATTTTAGGGTAAAATTTGAGAGACAATAGTTTTTGACTTAAATATAATTCACATTTAGCGATCTCGATCTAATGTGATAACATCTCAGCAAAGTATACCAGTTAATGACTATACCAAAATTAGTTATTTACAAATATACACCGCGAAGTACGCACTTTCTTCATAATCAACAATGCTAGGAAAAGTAATTCACTACTCTAAGGATTGACCAAATAATATTGGTACAAGATTTCTTTTCTTCCTCGTTTATATTCCTTATTCGTCTTTTATGACACCAAAGGGCAAGGAAAGGATTGTAAATTGTATAGTTACTTATTTACTCTATTTTAATGGATGTGCTAAGAGACTATTAAAATGTGTAAACAAATGATATCCACTTCAAGAGGAGAATAACTCGAAACAAATAATAAAAGAGCTTCTCTAAAAATTTCAGAAAAATCAGTAAATAAAAAGGCGGCAAGATATCGTTGCAACATTACTACATATTTCTATTAAAATCATTTTGAGATTAATTTAGACGTAGGTTAATATAAAAAGGCAAATATTTGCACTACCATCGCTTGTGTACGGAGCTTGAAAATAAATTACTTATTCCATAAGAAATGAATCTTGTGATAAATGAGATTTTATTCAAAAAAATGTCAACTTAAACATTGCAAGGAAAGTCTTAGGAGAAGTAAACATTCGAAAAGTAGATAATAATCACTAGTTCATCATTCTCCTACTCTTATCCCAATTACTTGTGGTCGATACAATATGTACCTACTCTTCTTTCATAGTACATATTGTAAAAATTATTGGCAATAGTTTTATGACCGGCCGCAGACGTCAACTCTCCTTGGGATTGTAATTATTGACCAAACGGCATCATATGGAACCCAGGTCGTTATAAGGCTCTTAGTCGTCTTTTACGACATCCACGAGCAAAGTAAGGGTTGGTAGTATTCTTAGGCGCTACCACACAGCTCAGATAATAATCACTAGTTGTGATTCTTTAATTCACTATTTACATCACATAGTGACGGAATAATACTACAATTCAGCACCTTCTTTCTTGCATTCCTTACTCATCTCATGTGACACCTTTTTTTCTTGCTTGTTGTCGCGCCCCGCCAAATCGGTCCGGGGCGACGGAAGAGGCGGCGCGCTATCCCATAGACCCACCCTGCACCTCTCTTCGTCGTGCGAGCGGGCCACCGGTACAAGATCTTTGGTCAGCTCTTGTGACACCTGCGGGAAGAGAATATACCATATTGTATTCTTACCGTCATCATTCAGAAAGCCAATTAATTCCGGTAGTATTTTTTATTATGAGTACTTTCAATATGACCAAAAAGTTTCCAATAATATATAATCCAGCAAAGGCATGTTTAATGCCTACCTGATGAGCACACTCTTTGTGATTTCCCGAGTGGTTTTAAAAGTTATATCGCTCATTATTTAGTTGTTCTCATACAAGCTACTGACAATTCATATTAAATGTTTATACTGTTTATAGTTATGCTTGACATTGACTGTTATAATAATATATATAATATTTTCTTTTTTTTTTTACTTCTTCAGCTTATACATACGAGTTGTTGAACACAATAAGACCCATATAAAAGTGCATCCTTCTTTAATGGGAATTGAATTATTTTGATTCTGATTTAGAATTGATTTGAAATAAACTATTAATATTTTTAATTAAACTTTTTTTTTATTTTTAAATATTTCATTTACGACCCGTAAATGAAATATTTAAAAATAAAAAAATTGTTAACATTTAAGAAAAAGGTAAGAAATATATTTATATATTTGTTATCCGTGTGGTGACGGAATAAGAATACAATTCACCACCCATCTTATCTATGGGTGATCGTAAGGTCGTAAGTAAGGGGACGTCCATTAATCATGTGATCTTTTTTTTAGCATTTTTTAACCCCCCCTCCCGCTTGGTGATACGTGGTGAGGTTTAAGACTATGAAGGTTTAGGGCTTCGTGATTTTTTCAAACCCCTCCCTCCCCTTTCAAACCTCACGTGATTAATGGACGTCTCCTAATTAAGGGATATAAAACGCATGTAACATATATGCGAGAGAAGAAAATCTCGAAACAAAACCCTATACGAACATGTCTGACCAGCGTGGTATAGTAGGTTGATTTCCCTCCCATTACGGAGGAAGCCCGAGCCCAACAGTGGGACATAAATGGACTGTAATGATGATGAAGAATTATAGAAACAGTTTTTCTTATTTATTTATCTAATTCAGGGCTGTCCACGCAACGGCCAACAAGCCGCGGGCCGCATGCGGCCCGCGGGTTGTTTTCATGCGGCCCGCAACGTAATTTTAATCAGAAAATAGTTATGGACATAAATAATCAATATTTGGTATAATTTATTTATTTTTATTCTTGTAACATTCCATTCGCATGATATTTAAAAGTGAAGCTACTTTTACTATTATTCGGGGAATTCCCGAAACGTATTTTATTTTTGTAGAGTGCGTATTTGCTGGAGTCACGTAAGTTAAGCTTTCACTAATACGTATCGCCTACTATTGTACGTACCAACACTGCTTCGAATTTTATACATTAATTAACAAGTAGTTTTGAATTACTGAAATTTTTAGCATTTAATATGCTTAATTATTTATAAAATCCGATTACGAAATGAAAAATGATGTCGCAAGCGGGATCCCGCTTGCGACATCATTTTTCATTTCGTAATCGGATTTTATAAGTAGTTTTGAGTAAAATACTTCATTATGTCTACGAAGAAGCGAAAATTAAGTGATGAACATCGTGTGTTTAACGAGAAGTGGGAACTTGACTATTTTATTTGTAACAATAATAATAAACTTCAGTGTATGATTTGTATGCAAGTTTTGTCTGTTAGTAAAGAATATAATGTTAAACGTCATTATACTACTTTACACGAAGAAAAATATAAAAGACATGTCGGTGAAACAAGAAAAATTTATAAATACCCGATACGAAACGAAATACTAAATAATTAAGCATATTAAATGCTAAAAATTTCAGTAATTTGAACAAGAAAAATTGTTGTGGCTGAGTATAAGGAAAAACTAACGCAACAGACAAGTTTTTTTTCAAAAGTAAATACAGACAATGAACAAAGTTTGGCTGCTTCATATGAAGTTTGTTTGCAATTAGCCAAAGCTAAAAAAACATTCAGCGATGGAGTTTTTATAAAACAATGCGCCGTTGCCATGGCTCATCGCTTCATGCAACCGAAATTGGCGGAAAAATTTGAATCTGTAGCTTTATCTCTCCAAACAGTTGCGCGGCGAATAGATGATATGGGCGAATATGTTTCGAAAAAAATACATGATTACATTGCCAAATGTGAATATTATTCATTATGTTTGGATGAACGTACCGACCAGACAGATATCGGTCAATTAATAATTGTTATTCGCTGCATTTCAAAAGATTTTTCGATCACGGAGGAAATGTTAAATTTAGTGCCACTACATGGCTCAACTAAAGGCAGCGATATCTTTCAAGCTGTTAACAAAACTGTTATGGAATACGGTGGATTTCAAAAATGTTCTTGTATTGTTACTGATGGAGCAAAAGCTATGACAGGAAACGTTACAGGACTTACGGGACTTCTAAAAGAAAATGGCATTGATTGCCCATTAATCCATTGCATCATACACCAAGAAGCCTTATGCGGAAAATCTTTGCGTCAAATGAATGCTATGAAAATAGTTGTTAAAATAACAAATCTTATTAGAGGCGGCAACACAGCTCTGAGTCATCGTAAATTTCGTAATTTTTAACTTAAATTGACGCAGCCTATGGGGATCTGTTATTGCACTCAGAAATTCGATGATTAAGTGCTGGTCAGTGCTTGCAGCGCTTTTTCGCTTTGCGGAAGGAAATTCCCATTTTTCTTAAAAATGAAATAAAATCTGATACAAATGATATGGAAACTAAAATGCAAGATCCTGAATTTCTTGCTGATCTTGCATTTTTAATTGATATGACACAACATTTGAATGAAATGAATTTGAAATTACTTAAAACTTGTATGGCTACGTGAACGGGTTCAAAAATAAACTAAGATTATTTAAAACGTCACTGGAAGAAAACGATTTTTCTTTTTTTCCGAGTTGCAAAGAACATCATACTGAAATAGGCAATTTTGAAGGATGCAAATTTTCTGACCACTTAAAGTACATCGACGAGGTATTTTTTTAATTTGAGCAGTGTTTCACAGATTTTAAAGAAATAGAGAGCGATTTGTCTCTTTTTACGAATCCATTGACAATACAAATGGAAAGCGTAAAGACTGAATACCAGTTGGAATTATGTGACGTACAGTCTGATCCCTTTTACAAGGGTAAAACAGAAACTGGAATGGTTTTTTTTAAGATCCTTGGCGATCGTTTTCCCAAACTAACAAATGTTGGCTTGAAAATGGAATCGATGATGGGTAGTACTTATTTATGTGAAAGTGCGTATTAAAAATGAACTTTATAAAATCTAAATATAGATCAGTCAGATAATTCACTTCTTCATGCAATGCGTCTGGCTACAACGAATGTTGACGTCGATATTGATATGATTGTAAAAGATAAATTAACGAAGAACCAATAAATGTATAAAGAAATTGTTACTCTGTATTATTTTACTTGAAAACTGAAAATATTATTTTCTGCGGCCCTCCAGTTTCTGAAGTCAATTTTATTTTTTATATATGGTAGATTAATTAAATTTAATTTAAAACACAATGTAAAATTGACAATATATAAGTGCTCCTATGAGGCTTATGCAAAATAAATGATTTGATTTGATTTGATTTGATTATTAGCCCGCGAAGGTATGTAGTTTGGACAGCCCTGATCTAATTAATTAGATGGAGTTCAAGTAAATAGTTAACGCACAAAAATAACACTCAAAATATGAACTTTTGGACCGTATAAAGAACTATCGTATGTAGGAATTCGTGAACGTCATTTAGACTGCATGTATGGTGTAGCGTATAGCAACCAACCGTGCCAAGTATTATGGGTTCGATTTCCAAGGTGGACAATACGTTGTGCAATCTACAAATTGATTTGAAGCTGGCTATATTTTGTGTCCGTTTTATTTTATGTTTATAAAGTCAGAGAAATGAATACATAGACCATTTGTACGCTATTTGTGTAATTTTATATTTTCATTGATTTTTAGTCCCATGTCTTTATCCCTGAATGGTGAAGAGCAAAGGTGTTAACACGCCTACATTTCGTCACATAATTCCCATTATAATTTAGTCTCATATAAATTATAATAATATATTAATAATAAATAATAATAAGTTATTCAGTCCGGGCCAGTCGTTACCTCACAATGAGGCTAACGCAAAACTCGGAGGAACATTATACGGCTTCCTAAGTTCTTTTGATATAAAAAAAAAATGTATCACAAGATTTACAGGAAAGCCAATAAACCGCATGGCAGCTTGTGGCGAGCTGAATGTGAATAGCGACACTGCGGTCCCGAATACTCCAGAGAGTCGATCAGGGCCTCGTCTCCAGCTGGCCTGCATTGGCTGGCTAGAGTGGAAACCGAAGAGTACCCGAAGGACTCTCAGCTCTGGCTTGCCTTAAACAGCTGGTCAGAGAGGGGTCGCCAGAGCTATATGCTCGGGGGATGGAAGTGTCATTTTCAAGGGCATAACTACGGGGAAACCATGGCTCTGTTTATCACAGACTCAATGGTGAAACCGGCGCCGCACCGCTCGACACCCCTAGCCACTTGCATCAATGTTGCCCCCTGTTGCCCTACGGGCAACGGGCGTATGGCTTGTGTGCTTGTGGCGACTGTTTAGGGGCCCGTTCAGTGAGTTGACGAGTCACCGTCTGCCACCGTTCATCTCTCAATTTGGGTTTGAAGGCAGACGACAATTAAAATCTCATAGATTTAAGATGAACCAGTCCACTAAGCACCCTCTCCCATAATCAGATATTAGCTACCATAATCACACAATAGTTTTACACTTACCGCTGGCAGTCTACGTATGTTATGTGCAGACGTGGAATGTCATCGGTAGATGCCCCATCCCAATATTTAGATTAAATTTCTCCAAAGGCCTCTGCGTGTTGGATCCATATCCCCATGTAAGCCTCCCAAAGGACCGGGCATCTTCCCTATGGAAGATCCCGTGAAAAAAGAAGTTACATAATAATAATAATAATAAATTATAATATATCCTCCATTAAGAGAAGAGAAGGAAAATTCGAAACAAAACCCTATCCCAACACGTCTGATCAGCGTGGTATAGTAGGTCATTTTCTCTCTCATTATGGAGGAGGTTGAACCCAACAGTGGGACATACATATATGAGCTGAGATGAATAATAGAGATCGTATCTATTGCCCTAAACTGGTGTGGTGCCCATAAGCATAGTTTATGCTTGATGCAGTACTAGTATTAGAAACTAGGAGGCCCTGATCTCATAAGCATACCACTCGAATAACAAAGTAGTCAGCAGTTATGAGTTTTAAATAGACGGTTTATTAATAATATTTACAGACCATATAACTATAATTCATAGGAAGCTCTAAATAAATATATGAACATTTTCGATGAAATAAAATAAGGACAGAACGGAAGAAAACTCTTAATCAGTCAAATTTTATTAAAATTAACAGAAACTATGAATATTCATCATCTCAGTTCATATATGTTCCACTGTTGGGCTCGAGCCTCCTCCATAATGGGAAAGTAATTAACCTACTATACCACGCTGGTCAGACGTGTTGGTATAGAGTTTTGTTTCAAGTTTTCCTTCTTTCGCATAGATGTTGTATGCGTTTTATATCCCCTAGTCGTCTCGTACGATCACCCACGGGTAAGACAGGGGGAATTGTATTCTTACTCCGTCACCACACGGAAAATGAATATTATATGCGTTATTATACGTTTACGATAATCACTACTTTTACTAAGTTCTAAATTATTGATACAACCACTTGTCCAATCAACCTTTCATTTCACACCCTGCTGAATGACGTTCTCCAAAGAGAATTATATAAATCTGTGTCACTTTTATACAACAGTTGCCTGTGACTTTCAAATTGTCAGTCCACCTAATGCGAAGCCGTCCAAACTAACATACATCTTCCAATACTCGGTCGGGATTTAAAAACCTTTACTCCCAAATAACTAATATTACATATTTGTCAATGTGTGATACCGTTTTTTTTATTGCTTGTGATGAAGACGAGCAGGCAGCACAGCTCATGGTAAGTATTATTGCCGCCCATGGACCTTTGCAATACCAAGGGTATAGCTAGGCCACTGCCTACCAATACAAACCCCAAACTGACCCAGATGGGCTTCCGGCTCTCTCGTTTACTGAACGAAGCGCAATAGATTATATACCATTACTCAGACGTCGATCTTCTGTGAGAATGTGGTATTACTCCGGACGGACTGGCCCGCAGCTCTTTACATATAACTGTAAACTGCATGTTTCTACCACTAAAATATATATATATATATATATATATATATATATATATATATATATATATATATATATATATATATATATATATATATATATATATATATATAGCTCCTTCAGTCTACTAATTCCAACTGCTACGCATTAGCATATCGTCTCTTAAATAGAAAAGTGACATTAATCAAAAATACCAAAGTTTACAGTATCTACACGCATTTAAAGATTTCTTTCAACAAACAAATTTACGGCGTAACATAGAATAACACTTCTGATAGCACAGTTTTTGATATTTAATTTGATGATTTATCTTTTTTTTTTAACGACGTCGTAAGAGAACGATTAGGTATGAAAGAGAGTATTAGTGTAAAGATACGAAATGGAATGCTCCGATGGTTCGGACATGTGGAAAGAATGCCGAACGAACGTCTGGTTAAGAAGATATACAATGCGAAAGTGGAAGAATATAGGTACCGGGGGAGACCGAGACTAACCTACCTAGACCAGATTAGTTATGTACTGAAGGAAGGTGGAGTCAAGAGTCTCCGAAACCGGCGAGCGTGTATGAAGAAAATTATGAATGTTGAGGAAGCGAGTGAAGTATGCAAGGATAGAGTTCTCTGGCACTCTGTTCTCTCTGCCTACCCTGCAAGGAATATAGCGTGATGATATCTATGTATGTATTTATCATTTTTTTATTAAATTACAAACTATAACAAAACATTTTCAACAATAATACTAATTTTAAAATGTTTCGAAAAATATCACTTTTCTATTTAAGCGGCGATATGTTATATGTATTCTTTTACAAATTTCTATATTCCGACTTCTATCTCGCAAAAAATACGATATAACACGCTAAGCAACTTTGAGCTTAGTTATTAAGACGATAATAAGAGACAATACTGCTCTACCCGAGGCCATGGGTAGTCAGAACAGGCAATAGTTCACCATATGCAAAAAAGCCAATCGCGTGAAGGCGATCTACCGATGTTTACTGCTGGAACTGTCAAAGAATAAATAATAAATGGAGAGAATCATTAGCGTATACACAGTGCTAACGTCGACAAAAGCGATGAATGAGAGACGACTGCTTGTAGCGGAGATGCGAATGTTGAGATGGATGTGTGGTGCGACAAGAATGGATAAAATAAGAAATGAACATATAAGAGGAAGTTTAAAAGTTGCGCCAGTGACGGAAAAGTTAAGGAGTGAAAGTTTGACATGGTCATGTTATGAGACGGGATGAAAGTAATGTTGTGAGGCAAGTTTTAAGTATGAATGTTGAAGGCTTAAAGGGTAAGGGAAGACAGAAGAAAAGATGGACGGACTGCGTGAAACATGACATGGATAGACAAGGAGTGACCACAGAGATGACGTCTGATAGAGTTGTATGGAAGGAAAAGACATACTGCGTCGACCCCAAATGAACTGGGATAAGAGCAAGTTGATGATGATGATGATGACACAGTTTAATTACAACGATTTTGTAAAAAAATATATCTACGAAGTATATATACGTATATAGTGTTTAGTATAAGCTTATAAAAAGTATGCCGCTAAAATATATTATTTTGTTAATAGAGCAATTGTTGATGGCAATTATAGTTTAAAAACTGAAAACCTTCAGTCAAATAGCGTAAATAATACAAAAGCTTATTAAATATTTATATATGTATGTATGTCAGACTTTTTTTGGTAAGCTATGGCCCAGACACACGTCACCCACTCCGTCGGAAGGGCAGTGCGTGGCCCCATAACCCACAGTATTCCCTCCCCATCGCCATTGGGCCGGCCACCGGTACCACTTCCTTGCCATCCGTGGCCAGCCCGGCGGGTTACCCTTTCGGGTACCATCCTCCGTCGACGCCCCAGCTAACTACCGGGGCGTCGCCCTCACGCGGACAGCCTCTCTGCGGGTGACGGACTATTCCCCGGTCCAGTCACCCGCGGCCTCGGCTAGGGCGGCATCAAGCGCAGATATGTATGTCAGACTTGCATAGATGCTATATGCGTTTTATATGCCTTAGTCGTCTCGTACGATCACCCATGGGTAAGATAGGGGTGGTGAATAGTATTCTTACTCCGTCATCACACGGAAGAAACTATACATACCTATATATAATTTCATCATATGAACGTATAACCTTGTAAATGTCATTTCTTTACAATATGTCATTTATTAACCATTCAAGTTATTATTAGTATTATATCAATAAGCTCTCGAATTATTAGAATACGCAATATGATATAAATACTTGTGTCGTAGGCGACTATAATTGTATAATTATCGTGCTCAAATAACAACCAACACAATCATATTTTGTTTGCAAAGGCACTCAATATAGAAACTACTTAGATTACTATGTTATTTTTGCGTTCAATGAAATGTTGTGCTTCAATTTCCCGCGAAAATCTTGTGCTTCAAATTACGATGATATCGGTACTACGAGAAAAAATCTTCTAACAGATATACAAACGTTGTGTAAACAAATACAAAAGTGATGATTTTATGAAAGCGCGATTTTTTTCACTTTGGGAGCGTTTGTATTAAAGAACCTTCTTAAATATATTTCTATAGATTCACGCCTAAAGAATTAAGAAGCGACGATAAATATGAAAATTGTACTAGGTATATTTGTAAAGTTATATAGTAAACAAGTAGGTCTACGTTATGTAACAGTAGAAAAGTACAGGTACCAAATAAATACATAGTTTATTTCTTAAATAATAAGACTGAAGAAAGAGCTCAATGTTTTGTTTTATTTTAATTTGCTGTTTTTTGATTTTGTGTCACGCGGAAGTTTACAAACATACGATTAACTTACATAAATACCACCCAGGCTAAGAACCATCATTTGCGAATCGAACAAAGTGTTGTTCTAGTTGAGAATCTAACCGACAGTACTCGAGATGGATGTTCATGTTCATATTTAGACTACTACCTGTGTACTACCTACTTGTGTATTCAATTGTATATTTATTAGTGCTATCTATGAATAACACTAATGCATTATACCTTTATGCACAACACTCGAGACGGGTGTTCATGTTCATATTTAGACTACAACCTGTGTACTACTTGTGTATTCAATAGTATATTTATTAGTGCTATCTATGAGTAGCACTAACACATTATACCTTTATGCACAACACTCGAGAAGGATGGTCATGTTCATATTTAGACTACTACCTGTGTACTACTTGTGTATTCAATAGTATATTTATTAGTGCTATCTATGAGTAGCACTAACGCATTATACCTTTATGCACAACACTCGAGAAAGATGGTCATGTTCATATTTAGACTACTACCTATGTACTACTAGTGTATTCAATAGTATATTTATTAGTGTTATCTATGCGTAGCACTAACGCATTATACCTTTATGCACAACACTCGAGAAGGATGGTCATGTTCATATTTAGACTACTACCTGTGTACTACTTTTGTATTCAATAGTATATTTATTAGTGCTATCTATGAGTAGCACTAACGCATTATACCTTTATGCACAACACTCGAGAAAGATGGTCATGTTCATATTTAGACTACTACCTGTGTACTACTAGTGTATTCAATAGTATATTTATTAGTGTTATCTATGCGTAGCACTAACGCATTATACCTTTATGCACAACACTCGAGAAGGATGGTCATGTTCATATTTAGACTACTACCTGTGTACTACTTTTGTATTCAATAGTATATTCATTAGTGCTATCTATGAGTAGCACTAACGCATTATACCTTTATGCACAACACTCGAGAAGGATGGTCATGTTCATATTTAGACTACTACCTATGTACTACTTGTGTATTCAATAGTATATTTATTAGTGCTATATATGAGTAGCATTAATGCATTATACCTTTATGCACAACACTCAATAAGGATGGTCATGTTCATATTTAGACTACTACCTGTGTACTACTTGTATATTCAATAGTATATTTATTAGTGCTATCTATGAGTAGCACTAATGCATTATACCTTTATGCACAACACTCAAGAAGGATGGTCATGTTCATATTTAGACTACTACCTGTGTACTACTTGTGTATTCAATAGTATATTTATTAGTGCTATCTATGAGTAGCACTAATGCACTATACCTTTATGCACAACACTCGAGAAGGATGGTCATGTTCATATTTAGATTACTACATACCTGTGTGACGCCGCTAAGTGACGTTGCGCTGTCAAGGACCAGATTTTTTTTTATTCTTTATTGAATATAACAAAAGACAAATTAATTTAAAACATCATATGTATATGGCTACACATAAAACTTGCAGTACATATTTCATTTCAATGCGTTCTTCAGAAAAGTTATCTACGATTTTCCTATCACTCATTTTGATAGCTAATAAAATCGAACATTTTTGTTTTCTGTCATACCATTTTTTTTGTATACGACCAAAGAATTTCTTTTGTATGGATTGATTTCTAAAATATTCCACTTATAGAATAGTGTTATTAAAAGTCTCATCATTGTCCTACCTTTATCTCACTATATCTTTAAACGAGCAATTCTTGTATATATATATATATATATATATGTGTAATCTGAATCTCGGAAACGGCTCCAACGATTTTCTTGAAATGTAGCATACAAGGGGTTCCGGGGGCCATTAATCGATCTAGCTAGGTTTCATCCAAACAAACCGGAGCTCGGTTCGGATCCTTACTTTTCTTATTTACTTTTTGGCCTTTTTTTTATTATTTTATTAATTATTATCATTTGCGCGCATCTTTGTCTACGTAAAAGTCGAAAATGGTTCTAATAGGATTTTTGTTTGTTTTTACGTTATTAATTTTATTGTTATTTATAAATTATTATGTATGAAATGTTTGCATACTTATATAGTATAACAACCGTTATTATAGTGTAGGGAAGGTTTAATAAACATGAAAATAAAATGAAATTTTTGTTATATATGGACACGAGGCTTTTTTCTTAGCAGTCTATGTTTTGAACACAGCGCGCCCATTCCGACCGAGGCGACGGAAGGGTAGTGTGCGGCCCGATAAGCCACCATCTTTTCCATCGAAATTAGGCCAACCACTGGTACCGCTTCTTTGACATCCACCCGCGATACTACACCTATTACAGTATTTCTTTGTAAACAATATCTTTTGTTTTTCTTTCGGATGCTAGAATTACCAGGCTACTCTGTGAGCTTACTCTGAAGCATGTCACATACAACTGCCCATGGGCGAAGCAGCTTTCTCACAATTCTACTCCCGCTACCTTAAGAATTTGACCTCGAGCTTTGTTTATGGTTATTGCGAAACAGACTTTAATGGCAACCTGCACTCTCTGATATTTAAAGGAATAATTTGATGGTCGGTATTTATTCCTAGGATTCTCTGAGAATCCTAGGAATAAATACAGACTCTGCTTGAGAACAACCGGTCAGTATAGTTGACCCGATTACATTGCAATGCAATGTTTTTTCTTGCAAACTGGTAGTATTACATCATTTTGGCGCGCCAGCTCTCAATTTTAAGATGTGAGTTTGGAGACCGGGAACATTCAGAGTATTCAGGAGCTTGATCGGTTGTTGGACTCGGAGTTTATCACTTATTCGAAGGATTTATTTTGATATTCGACCCCTTCAAATGATTTAAAATATTTGCAAGTAAATGGTATAAATTAATAATATGCAAGAGAAGGAAAACTCGAAACAAAACCCTATACTTACACGTCTGACCCGCGTGGTATAGTAGGTCAATTTCCCTCCCATAACGGAGGAGGCTCGAGCCCAACAGTGGGACATATTATGGGCTTGATTGGCTATGATGATGAATGGTATAAAGAAATCGAAACGATTGTGGTAGCGCACATAGGTAAGTCATGGCGTCTTGCGACCAATCTGATCAGCATTAACATCCTGTCTCCTTATCGTATCTTACTGATTGTGTCTAATATAACTCAGCCCTTCCGTTTCGATTTTTACATATATGTTGATTGAGCACTGGTTCAACAGCAAACAAAAATATAGCAAATGATCTCTTTCCTAATCATTGTGCGGTAAAATAAAAATGGATAATACATCTTATGAGCGATGGATTTCAGTTATTCGGTGCAATGTGTTATCATGGCTCTCAATTACAATATTCAGCTTAGAAAAATGCTGTCCAACAATTTAAAATTTCAAACTCTACGTTCGTATGACGCCGTGTTCTAAAAGTGTATGACCTCCTTATAGCTTAGAAATTTCAAATGCCGTATTAATACAGTACTGTGTCTTTCGAGACATTCCAATTTTAAAGAGTATTTCCATTGTACCAAGCTTTTATGTGAGTTCAACCTTTTCAGGGTGCCGTACCCAAAGCATAAAACGGGACCCTATAACTAAGACTTTGCTGTCCGTCCATCCGTCCATCTGTTTAGCACGAGGCTGTTTCTCATGAACCATGATAGTTAGACAGCAATCAGACAATTTTTTTTACAGATGCTGTATTTCTGTTGCCGCTATAACGAAAAATACTAAAAAACTAAATAAAATAAATATTTAAGCCGTGCTCCTTTACAACAAAAGTGATTTTAGCTCCTTTTTGCTCGATATGTTTTTCTTTTTAGTTTCTATTTTAAATTTTTGCCTTTTTTTTAAAATTATTTTTCATTATTTTTATTATATTTAAATATATCTTCCAAAACACACTAACAAGAAAATACCGAGCAAGGCTCGGTCATCCAGATATTCTCAATTTATATGAGATCGGCACATAACGTGTTCTGTAATACAGATGGCCGAAGAGTAAATC
Organism: Lymantria monacha; assembly: GCA_905163515.2. Classification (NCBI taxonomy): domain Eukaryota; kingdom Metazoa; phylum Arthropoda; class Insecta; order Lepidoptera; family Erebidae; genus Lymantria; species Lymantria monacha. Next base: position 26,925,513 of record LR991082.1, read on the forward strand.
ATATGGTATAAGGTTTGGACTAATCCTTCTTTGGAATGTAAAATCGTTGGCCATGTGGTATTTGGGATGGGCTCAGGTCTGTATAGAGCCCTTAGCAATTTAAGTACATAGTTTGATGATTTCAAAATTTTAAGATAAAAGATAACCAGTCTTAGAATTGTTTTAAGCGAAGTTATTTCTCTTATTTCAAATAAACAGACAATAAGATAAAATAGACAAGTCAAATTCAAAAATAATATTTTATATTTCAGTATTCACTTGAACGATTTCCAATGAATCACAGACGAACTTCGGAGCATTCACTTCATCTATTGCGGTATAATCGAAGTACCTGCGTGGAAAATTAATTTGTTCGTTAAACAAGCTAATGCGGAGGTTTCATCGACATGGTTCACCAGATTGATAAAGGAAAATAATTTGATTGAATTGAGGGTTGATCTTAGACAGACATTTAGTTTTAATATTTCGGTAAAACTTTTCTCTCTGATGTTTTTCAAACAATATATTGAACAACAACTTATAACAACGATTCCATGGAATTGTATTAGAACAATTTACTATATTTTAATTTAGTAATGTATGTATTTATAAGAGCGTAGCTGTGTGGTAGCGGCTAAGAATACTACCAACCTTACTTTGCTCATGGATGTCGTAAAAGACAATTAAGAGTCTTATAACAACCTGGGCCAACTTCATCTGATGTCGTTTGGTCAACAATTACATTCCCAAGATGGGTTGACGTCTGGCAGACGGTCGGTCATAAAACGATTGCCAATAACTTTTACAATATGTACTATGAAAGAAAAGTACATATTGTATCGACCCCAAGTAATTGAGAAAAGATTAGGAACGGATGAACGAACGTATTAATTTATAAGAGAATCTCTGAAAAAAAAAGTTAACCTAAATTGGTTATAGTACGATTAAGTGATGACTTTAGATGAATTGCGGATTTTTTTTTTCGGCTAAATGAGCTGGCTGGTCTGACTGCAGCCTAAAACACAGCAGCATGATTCTAGCACTTTAATATTCATTCTCATGTATTTTAAATTAACCTAGCTGTGTGGTAGCGGCTACGAATACTACCAACCCTTACTTTGCTCGCGGATGTCGTAAAATACGACTAAGAGCGTTATAACAACCTATGCCAACTCCATCTGATGCCGTTTGATCAACAATTATATTCCCAAGGAGAGTTGACGTCTGGCTGGCGGCCGATCATAAAACTATTGCCAATAACTTTTACAATATGTGCTATGAAAGAAGAGTACATATTGTATCGACCCCAAGCAATTGGGATAAGAGTAGGAGAATGATTATGTATTCTAAATTAACCCATAATAGCTAAAAAGTAGTTCGATATAATCCATATATTCATCCATCACCCATAGATGTTCATTGTCGGACATATACATCCCTACGAAAATTCCACTCAGAACGGTTTGGTGCCACCAGCATCCAACGGTTCCCTGCGGTGTATGATATATTTAATATTTAATAGACATACTTAATTCGTCCATTAATATAAATGGCCGATTGCTTATGGTGATATCTCTAATTCAATTTCTAACTCAGGAAAAAAGTGTTAATAAGTTTTCTACGGGTTTTATCTACAAGTTTTGCAATACGAATTATGGTAATGTGTGTGTTAGATAACAATATACTCAATTTGCAGCAATTAATTGAGATTCAAAATTACTCGCCGAAATCTTAAAACGCTTTTTACTTTCTAGATTATTCTCTTTTATGATATCCCTTGCGTTATTCATAATAAATGAAGTTTTTGCTTTACTTGCTGCGAAGTCGGATAATAATAAGTAACTGCATAGTCCATGGAAACGAAACTGCAAATACAGCTGATAAACTAAATAATTCTGCTAACGTAGATTGCCGTAATAATTACAACCATTCATTAGGTACTTTAGTTTATATGCCTGTATGTTGCTAAATTGCGAATCACAAATACTGTCTATTTGTATATCTAATCGACTCGACTCAACTAACTAAAGTTTTGTATTGAAGAAAATATTACTAATATTACACTCATTTGCAAAAAAAAACGGGCACCTAAGCAATGAACCATTTCAAATGTTAATATTTCTTTGTTTGATAATTATAGGTAGTTTTATCCACACAATTTGGTAAATTAATAAAAAAATAATCGTTTTCATCAGTATTTCATAAAATTTAGATACAATTTATGGGAAATAATGCTAAACCTCGCTAGTAGTGTATATTCGCTAGTAGTGCATATGCTCATGAAGTAAAAATAAAAAAGTTTTTTTGTTTGTTTTTCTTTAATAAAGTAAAAGCAGATAAATGTTTAGTATCGAGTGTGACCCCCTCTAGCTAAAATCACAGCTTGAATTTGTCTGGGCATGCTAGCGAGTATATCCCGGATACTTGCTTGCGGAATACGTTCCCACTCCGCAGTAATCACATTCTTCAGCTCTCTGATGGTCTGCGGAGCCGGGTGTACTGATCTCACACGCCGTTTCAGAACGTCCCAGACATGCTCTATGGGATTGAGGTCGGGACTTCGAGCTGGCCAATCCAAACGACGAATGCCGACCTCTTGCACATACGCATTAACATCGCGGGATCGGTGGGCGCGAGCATTGTCGTCCATAAAAATCGAGTCTTCACCTAGAGCGGCCAATGCGGGTTGTGCATGAGAAATTAGAACTTCCGTTATGTATCGATGCCCAGTCAGTGAGCCGTTTTCAATGAAGACTAACTCTGTACGATCCATTGAATTTATTCCTGCCCAAAACATAACAGAGCCCCCACCATAAGGTGTGATTTCTTCGAAACATGCCTCTGCAAAGCGTTCTCCTTGTCTTCTTAGCACTCGCCGACGTCGATCTTCACCGAACAGAGATATCCTGGCTTCATCAGAGAACAAAACCCTATTCCAATCGTCTTGAGTCCATGATTCACAATTTCTAGCGAACCTAAGCCTGTGAACTCTGTGCTCACGGAGTAATTTGGGGCCGCGGGCCGGGCGGTGACTGCGTATATTGGCAGCGAGAAGCCTCCTCCTGACCGTCCATAGACTAATATGCACATTTCTTACTTCTTGGAGGTTGTTCTTAAGATCCACATACGAAGATTTGCGATTTCTCAATGCGCGACTCACAAGAAAACGATCATCCCGTGGTTGGGTACATGGTTTTCTTCCAGAACCAGGCCTTCTCTCGACGGAACCAGTCTCCTGATATCGCTGCCAGGTCCTTTGGACTGTCGAGCGACTAACATTTAGCCTCCTAGCCACGAAACATTGGCTGCAACCCTCTTCAAGCAGCGCGATAATTTTGGTAGCTTTTACCACTTTATCTACCATTTTTGATACAGCCAAACAGCATTAAATAAAGCTTTGACAGTCAAGGATATGAAATTAATCGATAAAAATTGAATAAAAGTTATGAAAGTCGATGTTAACTTCTGGAACTTCGCGCCAAAAATGTAGGATAAAAAGGGGTTTTCTGTAAAAATGAACATCAAATGAAAAATTGAATTTAGAACGTACTTTTTTAAATACCACAGCATTTTTAAAACCGGCCAGTAACGTGTACAAACGATTGAAACCTTTTTGGTATTGTATCTTTTTAAATATGAATGAAAATCAAAACCGCCCGTTTTTTTTTGCAAATGAGTGTATAATAACGCAATCATCTAACATAATATTTACTCATGATTTAAGGAACTGCTTAATGGACAGTACAATTCTATCAGCCTACATATGTCCCACGCTGGTTAGACGTGTTGGTATAGGATTTTGTTTCGAGTTTTACTTCTCTCGCATAGATGTTATATGCGTTTTATATCCCTTAGTCGTGTCGTACGATCACCCACGGGTAAGATAGGGGGCGGTGAATTGTATTCTTACTCCGTCACCACACGGGAAGTTGTATGGTTCCTAAACGTATTTAATTATATTTGCTCAAACGTTTCCTCAAACTTTTCCGTGTAGTAGATAGTATATGGATTAATTCACCAATCAATTTAACTTACATAGGTCAAATGTACATTATATTATTAATTGGTGATGATTCGCAATTTGTGAGATGACGAGAGCTTTGGCGAGAACGTGAAAGTATCGTGTGATACTCTTGTATCATATTCAATAGCTTAGTGAAAAACAGGAGTTGAAAAAATTCCACTTCCCTCCTATGCAAAGCGGGAGACATGAAACAAAAATTGACTAATAGGCCAATAGATAAGAGAATGTACTGGTACGTGAAGTGCAGCAGTATAGCACCACGGATATGGCAAAGCTTATGGGCCTATATTAACATTGATTGCAACAGTAGGTATGGCAGAAGGACGAACCTAAACGCACGGAAATTTTCTCGAGTTGCTACAAGGTCCGTATAATAAACTACCACAGATGTGATTTTCAGACTGTCTAACATGAGATCGCGCTCGTTACGCCAGAGACTGCACTCCCAGAGGATGTGGTGAGCTGTTTGCTCAGACTCGCAATTAGATGTAGAATATTGGCAAAATGGTGAAGCTACTAGTTTAAAATAACATAGTTTACCTCTAAAATTCCCATGACCAGTGAGGAATTGTGCTACAAAGTGGCCAATTTCCATATTTTCTCTAAACACTCTCGAATAAATGGGAAAAAAAGATATAAATGACTACCCTTAGTTGATGAGTCCCACCTTTCCTGCCATTCGGTCAGGCGCTTTTCGTACACGACGATCATAACATATGTCTAAAATATATTTTCTAATAAAAGAGATACACATATCTAAGCATAGGTATTTACTTAACTTCTTTATGTACTGTGTCTTCAACACGATCAAAGATAAAGTAACGATTACTAGAGTTTATCCGACCTTTAAAATTTATTTGTTCACAGCTTAAGATTATTGGCGTAAATAAACTTGTGAAAGCAACACGTACCACGTTTATTGCAGACTCATTGTCCATTTTATCAATTTTGAAAATCTGAGAAGGTAGCATCGAGATAGTTCGTCATTTGCGAACGTGTACATGTACAAGTCGGTATATACCTGATAAAACAACCACACGCTAACAGAACCTGCATATTTCGGCAGAAAAGGTCGTGCTGCTGCTCCACTTACTCCACCAGTACCTACCGTATTGACCACCAGAGTATGGACAGCAAAACGGGGCCTTGAACTGAAACACTCCGGACATTCCCTTGTGGAGAAAAATGTGAAGCTATAAAATCAGGAATCATTGCATCATTCTCCTACTCTTAACCCAATTACTTGGGGTCGATACAATATGTACTCTTCTTTCATAGTACATATTGTAAAAGCTATTGGGATTAGTTTTATGAGCAGCCGCCTGCCAGACGTCAATCCTCCTTGGGAATGTAATTGTTGACCAAACAGCATCAGGTGGACTTTACCCAGGTAGTTATAGGGCTCTTAGTCGTCTTTTACGACATCCATAAGCAAAGTAAAGGTTGGGAGTATTGGTAGCCGCTACCACACAGCCAGAAGATGAAGGGTCACTTATGTAGTATATAAAATAATCTTTTATTTCAAATATGTCAATATTTTTTTTTTATATACAGGTTGCCAATTTTATTACTAGAATAACTTAAACTATGTGGAGGAATGGCGTCATACAAAACATGAAAGTTAGTTACAGACTCCTAGCTCTGCCCAATCCCGAGATATAGTGATTTGTTTCTTATCAAAACAGTAGGTTTGCCAGCATACATTGACCTGTAGGTACATTTCGACCCAGCTGTGCGGCGGTGAGCGCGGTGAGAGCGGGACAATTTGCCTACTAGTTCAATGTCACACACATGAGTATATGCCTACATCGAACTTTTATAGTACAAGTGTATTGACCGCTTATCAGTAGGGCAATTTTATTCAAAAGTTAGGTACTATTTTTTTTTTACTGATTTGGGTAGTGTATCATGGTCTGATACAACCCCTTCAAGGATTCTACTAATGAAATCGGCAACCTGTATAGCTATAAAAACAGTAGGTAATATTAAAAATACCAAGTTAACAACCCTATGTAGGTATTGCTTCAGTTCATAAATTTTGGAATTTAATGATACATTTGCAAATTTTTTTCTGAAAACAATGCTATCAAATTAAATGTTTCCATACTTAAGATTTTGTATTTACTGTAATGTTTGCTTTGCATTAACGCTGATTGTATAGTTTGCCTACCATATTGTCTTTATATATAACGTTGAAGAAAAGTTTCTTCGCATTGTATATGAAAATTCAGGACAATTTTTTTTTTGGTTCTTTTTGTTTTTCTTTTTCTCAAAGTTTCATCTCATCTCATATATCTCCCACTGCTGAACTAAAACCTCCTCCCACAGTAGGAGAAAAACTGACCCACTACACCACGCTGGTCAGACTTGTTGTTATAAGGTCTCATTTCGAGTTTTCCCTCTCTTGCAAAAATGCCATATGCATATTTTATGCCTTATTCGTCTTTTACGATCACCCATGGTTAAGATGGTGGGGCATGTATTCTTACTCTGTTATCACACGGAATAGTTTATTTAGATTCAATTTCAATATATATATGTGCCATTTTGTTCGGTGACTGTATGGCATCTTGTAGGTAGTGTAGGTTTATCAAAACGCATTATCCAACCTTACGTTGTGCAATCAGATAATTAAATACAGAAGGAAACCACCGCAATAATAATTATTATTTATCATCCATTTCATTTTCTTCTAGCATATTATTTACACATTATTATATCAACTGCTGGGCCAATCGAATGCTGAAGTAAGGCAAGCAAGTAAGCTCAACTCGAGAGCAAGCCACACAAATTGGTCGTGTGAAAAACATGAATTTTCTATATTTAAATCCGCACAACAACAATTCAAAAAATGCTCCAATCGCCACCAAACTTTACAGGATTACCTGCTGGGTCTATCTAAAGATAAAGCAAGCTCAACTTGATAGCAAGCTACATACAATTGGCCGTGTGAAAAACATGAATTTTCTAAACTTAAGCCGGCACGACACGATGCTTCAAAAAAAACATGCTCCGATCGCCACCAATCTTTACAGGATTCTTTTCTGGATCAATCTAAAGATTATCTAAAAATTTCATTAAAATTTGTTCAGCCGGTTCGGCGTCTATAAGGAACAAATATACATACTTTCTATTTTATATATACCTATATATAGATAGATAGATACACTTTCGAGATATATAGAAGACAACTCTGGTAATATTACAATGATTTCTAATGTTTACGCGAATGTTACATTTGAAATAAAATAAAACTACTTTTACGGATTCTATCGCGTTTGTATTTGATTTGATCTAGTAATATTCCATATGTAAAAAAAAAATAAACAAATGCTTAAGTTATTCGTGGCAAGTTATCGTAAAGTGCGTACAAAGTTGTATTCAAGTTAAGCGGGCGGACTTTCAGGGCGGGCGGCAGAGAGTCGCGCGCCGCCGACCGAGCCGCACATCGAGCTCCTACTACTATGAGATCAAACAAAAGTCCAACTAACCGAAAAACTTAACTCAAACATTAAATACTTTTATCAACAATCGTGAGGCTACAGAGCAATACTATAACTATTCTCTTCCTGTTATTAAAGTTTTAGACTAGTTTAAAACTATATTTAACACAAATATTTAGCTTATGTGTTAATTGATCATAGTTGCTGTGCTTATAATCTGCTGAAAGGTAAGTTTTTAGTTCATTTAAATATCAAATATTTCTAAGGAGAAGAAGGCTGCAAGGTATAAATAAATAAAACTTACATAAAGTTTGGGCTCACTACGAGGTGGGAATTCTTCTATAAAATATAAATCGAAATTACTTCAAAAATAGGTTCTCATATATAATTAAATAAAATTAAAATAAAAAAGTGATACCTATATTCCTAATAAAATAAAACCTTAAAAGTTATTAATTTATAATACAGTATTGTTTTTTATATAACAAACTAATATTATTATGTACATTTTTAATGAATTTAAAGTACATTACTCTATGCAATATGTTTATCACATAAACTTTGCTGCAGATTAGAAACACGATATAATAATCTATTTAAAATCTCAGTAGACTCCTAAGGAGGTTACTATTAATATTATATGTATATTATTATTTCTACTTTCGACAATAGAGAATCATGAGAAGATATGTAAATATATTTTAAGTTTGTTTTAAATATATAAATTATTCACATTCTATTCGTCTACGTGTGTTTAGGGATCATCATATTTACGAAACAGCTCTGTAACTTTTTTAACATTAACAATAAATTAGAAGAAGTACATTAGCCTAATATCTACATTATTATAAATAATTATACTTTTAGTCCTTGACCGTATTATGGCATATTATGAAAATAGATTATGACCCTTCCTTTCGCGAGGGTATCATAAGTGTAAACTAAGAGACACAACGCATATAAAATCACCACAAATGCAGAAAAAAGTCGATTAATTACCCTATACTTGTTTAACTTATGTGGTGTATGAAATCAGTTTTATATTCTTCATATTTTAGAGCAAACACATGATCACTAACGAGTGATGAAATTCATATTCTTCGAACGCGCGTTGTTGAAAATTTTGCGTAAACAATTTTATTAATTTAAGAATAGCTACGTATTTTGTTTTTAATATTTTAACATGTTTTAGACTTACCCACTTCGTTGAACCTCTTTGTAAAACTATGTACTATATTAATTTTACGAGTCTTTTGTAGTTTACTCAGCTTAAGCAACTTAAAAACATCATATTAAATTGTAGCAGGTACAAAACATTAAAAGATTTTCCATTATTTCTAAAAGTAATTGTTAACATTCTACATTAAAAGTTTTCAGAGTATTAATATCTTAATAGTGGTAAAACCCTTATCAAAATACTTTAAATATCTTACTTGAGAACTCGGTAAAGAGGTTCGCGCGAATATAGGCTCAAATTTTTAAAAGAGGAGAGTGAGGTAAAGTTCGTAAGACTATACTTATAAACATATTAGCTATAGTAAATGTATATTTGAAATTACAAATACATTTTTAAAAACTTCCAAAGAGTATGTATAAAAAACTACACTATCGGACTTATATTTTTTTACGCCGTAAAAATATGTCACTTTAAAGAGAAGGAAGAGAAAAAGAAGGAAAAATCATATGTATAATATAACTACATAAAAAGTATAATTTATTATCAAATTATTTAATTATATAAATTATTTATATATAAATTATTTATTGTCAAAAATATAGCAAAATTAATTTTAATTTTATATTAAGTACCACAAAGTGAACATTCATCTATAGAACTACCAGAATAACTTTGATCGTTCAAGCGTGAACGCATTCAAGCATAATCGTAGTCCACTTTTTTGAACAAGTATGATTTAAAATTAAATTGATTAAAAAACTATATTTATTTTACCGACAATTATTGTGAAAAAAATCTAAATATATATATATATATATACACACATATAGACATATCATCACGCCATATCCCTTGCAGGGTAGGCAGAGAGAACAGAGTGCCAAAGAACTCTATCCTTGCATACTTCACTCGCTTCTTCAACATTCATAATTCTCTTCATACACGCTCGCCGGTTTCGGAGACTCTTGACTACACCTTCTTTCAGCACGTGACTAATCAGGTCTAGGTAGGTGAGTCTCGGTCTCCTACGGTACCTACATCCTTCCACTTTCGCATTGTATATCTTCTTAACCAGACGTTCGTTCGGCATTCTTTCCACATGTCCGAATCCTCGGAGCATTCCCTTTCGCATCTTTACGCCAATACTCGCTTTCATACCTACTCGCTCTCTTACATCGTCATTGCGAATGCGGTCGGTCAGCCTAACTCCACAGATTTTCCGTAGAGATCGCATTTCGACCGCATTAATTTTGCTTCCATGCTCTTTTCTGCATACCCAACTCTCGCTTCCATATAGTAATGTTGGGACAAGCACAGCGTTATGTATTGCTACACGTGCCTTCTGGCTGAGGTGGTGGCTACCGAGAAGTTGTCCCAACGCTCCGTTCACTCCATTTCCCGCATTCACTCTTCGCTCTATATCAGTGGTGTACCTTCCATCTCGGCTAAATCCACATCCAAGATATACAAATTCATCCACTTGCTCCAGTATATAATTACCTATATATATATATATATATATATATATATATATATATATATACATATAAGTAATGATGTACTGGAGCAAGTATATATATATTGTACGGTATGCACAGCCTGCAGTGGACTGTATGAAGTAAGTTTACTGAACTAGGTGAGGAACTGATATTATCCTATCCCTGCAAGCCGCGAAGAAGTAATTAAAAAATACTCCACCAACCTTTCATCCACTTTCGCCGAGGGCAGTAGTGTCGTCGCAGTAGGCTCGCCAAACCGCGCGGTCAGCTTCACTATATTCTATACAACTATGCAGTTCACAGCACCACAAAACACTATTATGGTGGTTCCAACAGTTCCGTTAAACAATGTCCTACCAAGGATTAAGCAGGTGCGGCAATTACGAATACACCGAGTGGCACAACCGCCTGGCGGACCGAGTTGTGTCAAATCTTCTACTCAACTCTCATAACGACGGTTGCAGAATCGAAGTTGTGAAGTTTCTCCAAATACCCTCCACATAACTTGCAAGGACCGAACATACCCCTCACCGAATTCAACATGATGAATTCCCCATTCTAAATTAAAGAGCAAGTAAGGGATATACAATCCACTAACCTATGTAAACAAAACACATAGAATAAATAAACCTTTAGTGAGGTATATTTTTGAAAAAAAAGAATAATAATAATTAATTAATCTAGATAAACAATAAAATTTAACCAAAAAAAAAAAATAAAAGGTAATTAATTTGCATACGGTAATGGACAAATTTTATTCACCGGTCTCTTAATTAGACCATTTTTAGTTCTCAAAGTAACTACACGAATAATGCCATCAACGCCCTCGTGTGTTGTTTCAATTCTACCAAGAGGCCACTGCAATGGGCGCGTCAAATTTGATTTCAGTAAAACTAAATCACCAATCTTTACGTTAGGAGGTGAGGCAAACCACTTCTCTCTTTGTTGCAGAGTATGAAGATAGTCATTTGACCAGCGCTTCCAAAATAACTGTGATATTTTTTGAATTGACTGCCAACGAGATAATCTATGTTGAGGAACGTCCTCATAATTATATTCAGGCACAGCCACTAAGCTTTGTCCTATCAGGAAATGACCAGCAGTTAATACATCGAACTCGTTTGGGTTTTCAGATAGTGTACATAAAGGGCGTGAGTTTAATACAGCCTCTATTCTGCAGAACACAGTTGACAACTCTTCCAGAGTGAGACTTCTATCACCTACAATACGTTGTAAAATGTGTTTCGTACTTTTTATCCCGGCTTCCCAAAGTCCACCCATGGAAGCTGCGTTAGGAGGATTTGTCCTCCACTCTACTTGCCGCGCGGTTAATCCTACGAGTACCTCGTCATGAATCTTATTACCATTTAAAAATCTAAGTACCTCCTTGAGATGCTTGGCTGCCGATACATAATTCGTCCCGCAATCGGAATATAAACAAGTACTTAATCCGCGACGGGCCACGAAACGGTCATATGCAGCTAGAAAACATTCAGCTGATAAATCAGTTAACACCTCGCAGTGTACTGCTTTTGTTGAAAAACATACAAATAGGCATAGATAAGCCTTGTATATTTTTGCGTTACGACGTGTACTTTCTTTTACAAGGAATGGACCACTTATATCTGTACCTACATGGCTGAATACCTTATCAACCTTAAGTCGGGACATGGGCAACGTACCCATTTGAGGTTGTAATGCAGTAGGTCGGCATTTAAAACACACCTTACACTTTGTCAGTACCGATCGAATGATGCTACGAGCACCAACGAGCCAATAGTTTTGACACATTAGACCTTGTAATGTACGAGGCCCTACGTGTAGGTATTTTACGTGCAAATATTCGATTAATAATTTACTTGTACGGCATTTTGGTAGCAAAACCGGGTGCTTCGTATTGTACGGAAGGTCAGATTGTGAGATACGACCCCCCACCCTGAGGACTTTATTTTCAACGAAGGGTGATAGTTTACGTAAAGAGGCTACAAACTTACCCTTTTCTAACGCTACTATTTCAGATTCAAAGTGATTTTGTTGAATAATTCTAATAATTGAATCATGACCTTTGCGCAACTCAAAGGTCGTTAGAGGGCCTAAAGACCGATTTGAAATTTTACACTGAAGATTTATAATAAATCTATGACACCATGAAATAATACGCTGTAATTTATTAAAAGAAGAACACTTATTAAATATTTCTTCAAGGTCATTTTTAATTTCAACCTTTAGAGAAGAATTAAAACTAAATGTTGCACTATTTGATTTAAGTTCGGGAATCTTGAAGTTATGATTTAATAAATATGGTTTTATAGGCCACTTTTGTTGGTTATCATATAGCCAATCGGGGCCGTGAATCCACTCTGTAGCTCTTTCCACGAAGTGAGCAGGCAACGTTCCACGTGAACATATGTCTGCAGCGTTATTTTCGCCCTTCACGTGATACCAACAACTAGGTGGTACTGCGGCAATAATGCGACTAACATGGTTAGCCACAAAAGTTTTTAACGTGTATGGTTGTGTATGTATCCAAGCCAAAACATTTTTCGAATCGCTGAGCGCAAATATAGAAACAGATAAATTATTATCGCTTAAGTTTTGTACGACAAAACTTACAACCTTCGATAGCAGCACGGCTGCTTCGAGTTCGAGTCTAGGTATAGACAAGAGTGGGTTTAACGGCGCAACCTTTGACTTACTAGTCAGCAGTCGAACCTTCACTTCACCTATATTGTTTATACTACGTATATATAAGCACGTTGCGTATCCACGGGATGACGCATCGCAAAATGCTATTAATTGTATTTCACTAAAATTAGGTATTAAGATGTGACGCTCAAAACGCAATTCAGTCAAAAGTGGTAGATCGGAGATGAATCGATTCCACTGTGAGCACGGCTCAGGTGGTAGTTGCTCATCCCATGCGACTCCCATCTTCCAGAGATCTTGCATGATACACTTTGCGACAAACGTACATGGTGAAATAATACCTACAGGATCGAATATGCTCGCCAGTAGTTTTAAAACTGATCGTTTGGTCTGTTTATTATCAGTCATGTTATAGGAAAACGCAAAACTGTCACAGGCAGGTAACCATGTCAACCCTAACACCTTAAGGGAGGATGATAACGTATCATCTTGAAAATCGATGGTTACAACTTGATTTGACTGCATATGAGTAAGTAACTCGGGACAGTTGCTAGCCCATTTTCTTAAATCAAAGCCACCACTTTTAAGAAGTGTCAGCAAATCATCCTGCAACGTGCAGGCCTGTTCTAATGATGGGCAGGACCATAATTCGTCATCAACGTAGAAGCCTTGTTTGAGCACCTTTGCAGCCTCTGTACGCGGACGTTCAGCATGAGTGAGCTCATCCTCAGCTAGCTGATGCAGCGTGCGCACAGCTATGTAAGGTGCACTACGGAGACCGTAGGTATTCGTTCGAAGTTCGAAGACGCGAACTGGCTCCGTTGCAGATTCTCGCCAAAGAATGTGCTGGTACTTCCTATCAGCAGGATCAATCAGAACAGCCCGATACATCTTTGACACATCAGCAGTGAAACAAACTTTATATAACCGAAAGCGAATTATAATCTTTAGTAAGTCTGGATGTAGTTTTCTACCTGTCAAGAGTGCATTGTTAATTGAAATACCATTCTTAGGTTGTGCTGAACCGTCGTAAACAACGCGCAGAGGTGTACTTACGGACGATGGACGCAGAACACAATGGTGCGGTATATAATATCCTGACTGCTCAGGACCTTGATATAACGCCATGTGTCCAAGAGATTCATACTCTCGCATGAAGTCAACATAAGACTTATGAAGGTCTGGCGATCGCGCCAGGCGGCGCTCGACCTGTTTAAGCCTAGTTATAGCCACATCATAAGAATCACCAATAGGTGCATGGTGTGGGTTTAATAAAATGGGAGAAACATAACGACCATTCTCATCACGACAGTGTTTTTCTGTGTACATTTTTTCGGCTAACTCCTCCATAGGATCCGTTGGAACTTCACACGGTAAAGATTCCAACTCCCAAAACCGTTTAAGTGTATCATTTAAATAATTATTTTCAATTGTGTACGACACAAATGACGTTGCACACGGTACAACATCGAGACTGCTAGAGCAATTTTTTAACCCTAGTCTCCCAGTTATGACGTAACCAAATATGCTCCCCAATGCCACTGGTACATCTTTATTTATTATAAATTTTGTCCCGTCATAAATATAGGGAAACACTTCACCCGATAAAATAATGTCAATCGGGGACGTTGTATAAAAATACGGATCAGCTAATTGTAAATCTTTATACTTAGTAATCAACTTATCGGGAATAAGTACGTTTGGCAAATCGGATGTAATTTTAGGTAAAATTACAGCATCAATGTTAAACACCGGCGTGTTATTGTAGCGCGGCTGAATAACACACGAAGCCATTCCATAATTTTTTACATATTCGCCACCTAGTCCGAAGATATTATATGGACATTTATTAGCTGATAATCCTAACCGTTGAAAACAATCTAACGTAATAAAATTACTTTGCGCCCCAGAGTCAATTAATACGCGCACGGGCTGATAATTATTAAACGCGTTCAAAACATTCACAACAGCTGTTCCCAAGATAACTGTACAGTTAGAAGTATGCGTAGACGTCAGATGACACACCGTACTGATAATTGATTGTTCGTCTCCCTTGCACGGCGCAGGAGCGGTCTCAGTCGAAATCAGCTGATTCGAACACGGTTTGTTATTATCTATCGCGCTAACTTCACGATGTAACAGAACATGATGCGGTAAATTACAGATTAAACATTTAAAATTACTTTTACACGCCTTAACGGTATGATTTGATTTTAAACAATTATGACATAATTTTAATTCATTCGCACGGCGAATACGTTGCTCATTAGACAATTTACGAAATTGTTCACAACGGAAAATCATATGATTACTATCACAATGTACACATAAACCCTTTAACCCAGAGCGTGTAGAAGATAGCGAATGCTTTTTTGTATCCTTTTGTCGCGAATCATTTTGTTGATATTTATTAGAATACACATTAGAATATGACGCAGAATGATCTAGAACTTTTATTTGATTATGTATAAATAATGCTAATTCATCGAAGGTAGGAATGGAATTTTGATCTAATTTTTGTTCAAAATATTTTCGAGTTTGTGGATCTAATGCCCTTAACGCAATATGACACATTACATAACTGCTTAAATCTTTAATATTAAGTGCCTGTATTGCCTTATACGAATGTTCGAAGTTCTCAATAAACATGTTCAAATCAGCAGACGATTCCTTGCGTAACGGTGAAAAGTTTAACATTTTATCTAGGTACCTACCAACTAACAATCTATTGTCTCGATATTTATCAATTAAACTCTGCCAGACGAGATCGTAGTTATTGGCGGATATCGGTACACTTTTAACCATATTTAATGCAGAACCTTTCGTGCAAGACAATAGATAATGAAATTTATCAATTTTTGGAATGTGCGGCTGATCATGTACTAACGAGCAAAATGTTTCATAAAATGTATTAAAATTCTCAATATCCGAATTAAATGTAAATAATTCAAGTTTAGGCAGGCGAGGGCGGGACTCCATGGTAACCAAGCGATTCTCACCGTTATTGCCGATGCGTGCCGAGCTATATTTCGAAGCACATAATTTCACTCGAAAATATAGTTCATCAAAACTTTGTAACTCTTGACTTCTAAGTATTGACTCAGAATCAACTAAAAGTTCTTGTTCGAATATATCGAATATTATTTTTTCGAATGAACTACGTAGGTCACTAATTTCAGAGACGTGCAATAAAAACAATTCTTTCGTATCAGAATTCGATAAATCGTGGGACATATCATATACCTTTTGCATTTGTGAAAACAAGAGTTGTTTTCGTTGAATTAACACGGTTAATTCTTTGGGTAATGGATTTTTCTTATCACTAGAAGTTTTTGCTTTAGGTGCCGCCATCTTGTGAAACAACACACGTAGCCCAATGAAATTATAAAATTAATAATATATTACTTTCACTAATACTTGTTACCTATACAATTTAATTATATAACACTTAGCTGAATAATTGTACGACAAAAATAATTTATGTGTTTTGTTTATATTGTATACTTCGTATAGTGGAGAAAAGTAAAGTACATAAGATATGTATAGAACGTCTACACAATGAAATTATAATTTCATTAAATAATGGGGAATAAGAAGTAATTGGCACGGCCAATATAAATAAATTATATGCTAAGAACGTCTTAACATATATGATATTTATTGGGAGGTATTCTAACACGGTTAGAAATAACGGTACAGAACGTCTGTACTGTCTAAATACCTGGGAATTACGAATTCCTAGGTGAGGTATGAGACCTTAGGAGCGGTATCCTGGGTCGAAGTGACCAAAAAAAGACTGTACGGTATGCACAGCCTGCAGTGGACTGTATGAAGTAAGTTTACTGAACTAGGTGAGGAACTGATATTATCCTATCCCTGCAAGCCGCGAAGAAGTAATTAAAAAATACTCCACCAACCTTTCATCCACTTTCGCCGAGGGCAGTAGTGTCGTCGCAGTAGGCTCGCCAAACCGCGCGGTCAGCTTCACTATATTCTATACAACTATGCAGTTCACAGCACCACAAAACACTATTATGGTGGTTCCAACAGTTCCGTTAAACAATGTCCTACCAAGGATTAAGCAGGTGCGGCAATTACGAATACACCGAGTGGCACAACCGCCTGGCGGACTGAGTTGTGTCAAATCTTCTACTCAACTCTCATAACGACGGTTGCAGAATCGAAGTTGTGAAGTTTCTCCAAATACCCTCCACATAACTTGCAAGGACCGAACATATATATATATATATATTCGTATATATATGTTATTAAAGTAAGAAAACATATTCTGATTAATTTATTATACATTATTATAAAACTAAATTGGAACAATACTACGTACGGCATTATCGCTAAGAATAATAGAAATCTCCGAACATTAGTTTAGTCTCAAAATACGATTTATGTCACTAAAATAAATTCTTGTGTCGCGGGCGATTTCACAAATATAGAACACTGCCATAAACTATACAGAGATTCAGAACGATAATTAATTTATAGATCACCATAAGAATTATTTTGAGTGAGGATAGAACAAACAACACTTGACACGAGAGCTCGGTACTTTGAGCACTCCATCATCTATGCAATCAAAGAGCAACTCGATTTTAATCCATAAAATCTGTATTTTCACCAATCGTATTAGTTAATTTTTTAGTATAACTAATTGCAGCAACATATTATTTTTTCACAGTAAGACTGCATTCTAACCCCCGAAACCTATATAGATATCTAATCTTAGAATATGATTCTAGGGTTCAATTAGATGTGAAAATAGTTGAGGAAACTGATTGCCCACTTTATCGTCTATAAATAACTTAACGTGCTAATCCTTCTTTTTTTTTGGCGGCGGGCTATGGAATGGCCACGCCCCGCCAAATCCGTCCGGGACGACAGAAGAAGCGGCACGCGACCCCATAGACCCGACCTACGTGTACCTCCCTTCGCCGAGCGAGCGGGCCACAACGTGCTAATCCTAGAGGTTCTTTTTAAATTAGATATGCAAATCTCCTCACAATATTTCCCTTTACCGTTTCAAATCTATTCCTTAACATAAAATTAAATATCAATAATTATGAAATAGATTAGACTATATAGTCCAATAGCATAACGTTATGTTAAAATAATTCAATGTACATAAATCATCATTCTCCTACTCCTATCCCAATTACTTGGGGTCGATACAATATGTACTCTTCTTTCACACTACATATTGTAAAAACTATTGGCAATAATTTTATGACCAGCCACTTGCCAGACGTCAACCCTTCTTGGGAATGTAATTGTTGGCCAAACGGTTACATTAAATGTCAATTATAAAGATTAGTATTCGTAGCTACTACCACATAGCAATTTTAATTCAATGTAAATAAATATAGAACCCAAAACTATATTGCATCTGTTGACATTGTTCATATTTTGTAAACAATAACTAATGAGCTTTGCACCGAAAATTCTATTTTCTGGTTAACCTCGTGTATAAATATAACTCTATTAGACTACTGATGCCACATATATACAAGGCCGCTTATGTTTACTTTTTGATACTCAATAAATCATATCAGCGCTAATGGCTCCTATGACAGCCTTGCCGCCATAATGCATATAGGTAAATATATTTCTATTTGTATGAAGTCAAATGCTTAATGCACAATTTGTATATAATGTTCATCCATTTTACCAGTATATAAAGAATCAGTTTAAAAAAATGATAAAGGCACTTAAATGCGTTTTCTTTTTTCGGAAAGCGCTAGCGATTTATTATTGTGTTATCATCTCAGTTCTTACAAATCTCACTGATGGACTGAAGCCGCCTCCACAATGGGAGCGAAATTAAGCTACTGTATCACGCTGGTGAGACGTTTTGATATATTATTTTATTCTGAGTTTACCTTCTCTTGCTAAATTTTTATTAGACGACGGTAATCAGACGAGTTGTTATATGCTTCTATTTCAAGTTTTCCTTCTCTTGCATGATTGCTATGTTACATGCATATTATATTGTATCCTTTAATCGCCTTTTACGGCACCAACTGGTAAGATAGAGATGATGTATTCTTAGCATGTATTCTTACTCTGTTAACACATGGCATTTTTATTAACTGGCCAAAAAAATCTTTTATGGTTAAATAATTTCTTATTCCTGTGTGTATCGGAACACATTACAAAAGGACGGGATATAGGAGGATATATACCTACAATGGTTACTACTCCTCCTTATCGCATGAATATCGTCAGATTCGGATCAAAGAGTTAAGGGGCCCTGGGTTCTTTACATGAGATATAATCTTTTTTAAACTGATTGAAATTAGCTAATTTAGCCCCTTTTAATCCGAACATAGGTATCGTGACAATCGATTTAGAAATGTAAATAGAGCATCATTTGATTTTTACACTTGCCACTCGCTTGTATTATCGATATAGTATAAAGTAATAAAGTCGACAAATTTTAAATAATTCATGCAAACATAATAAACTTGAAAATAATAATTTATTTTGACATATAACTTGCAACTTAGACACCGTAGTACCAAAAACCATACCAGGTTTAAATAATTAATTGATTAGTGTCCTCAGAGGTGTGTTTTATTAATAATGAATGTAAAAATGTATCGAAATATATTAATCACATTTTTTGAAGACAACTTCCGCAGCAAAGAATAATTACTTGTGTCACGGGGGACTTAATGGACAGAAGATATGAAGAAGTATTCTGTAATTGTGAGTTGTACAAATAATTGTCGTGGGTAGGCTTGAAACCCCGTCACTCGGCGCAAAAATGGTATATTCAACACTTCGCCAGTCGATATTATTTATCCAATAAAATAATATCATCTAGCCAATAGTTTTATGACCCACGTATAGATTGAACGAACGAAACTAAACACCACATTGAACGAACGTAACAACTCAATATCACGATTCATGACAAGTCTTGTAATCTTATGATTTAAACTTTCACAGTTTTCATATGGAACAAAGAAAGAATGGTATCAAATGGACCGATGTTTTTTTTAATATGATTTCTATTTTAACTACTATGATGACAAAAACGTCATATAAATTTATTTACTATGCCAGAAGAAATATATATGCACAACCCTACCAACTTCCAACACACCTTTTTCAATTTTCTCTTAAAGCATATATTTATCTTTCGAAAGACAAAGTAAAACTGAAAACTTTGTATAGACAAAGTTGGTATAGACCAAGGAAGGTTTATTTATTTATAAATAATAAAGTTTTAACTGTATATATTTGGGTATTTTATAAAGTATCTGTAGGTATTTTCATTGACTGTTTGAATATCTGATTACTGAAATAGCAATCACAGAAGGTTATTTACATACTTTCTAATTTCGAGACTCATCGCTAAATCGTTCTTATCCGTTTACAAATATTTGCCATAAATTGATTTTCGCCATTACAAATGCAGTAAGCAATAGAGATGTTCGTTTATATTAGTGCTGAGAAAAGGAGGACTAACGAGAAAAAATAAAATTAATAACTTATTAGATATCTTCAATGTATTAAATATTCTATACTGCCTATATACTTGCTGTGTGGTAGCGGCTACGAATACTATAAACCCATACTTTGCTCGTGGATGTCGTAAAAGACGACTAAGAACCTTATAACGACCTGGACCAACTCCATCTGATGCCGTTTGGTCAACAATTACATTCCCAAGAAGGGTTGACGTCTGGCAGGCGGACGATCATAAAACTGTTGCCAATAACTTTTACAATATGTACTGTGAAAGAAGAGTAGGTACATATTGTATCGACCCCAACTAATTGGGATAAGTGTAGGAGAATGATGATTCTATAATGCTTATAAGAATTGTATTAGTTAAAATTGCATCTCATTTCAAACAACTCTACAAATATTTTTGGCAGGCCACTTGGACCGACCACTACTACCGTTTTCTTGACATCCGTGGACAGCCTGGTGGGTCACCCATTCGGGAATCATTTCCATCGACGTCCCGGCAACAAACAACTGTATCGTGTTCACAGGGTGTCGCCCTCAAGCGGTGAGCATCTCTAAGAGTGGAGGACTAATCCCTGGGTCCATCCACCAGCAACTCTACAAATAA
Organism: Lymantria monacha; assembly: GCA_905163515.2. NCBI lineage: Eukaryota > Metazoa > Arthropoda > Insecta > Lepidoptera > Erebidae > Lymantria > Lymantria monacha. The sequence continues at coordinate 26,946,379 of LR991082.1, forward strand.
TCTGTGGTAGATACATTTGTATCAATATTTTGAACTTTTATTATTGTCCAATCTGTAGCTTTGCACTTAAGTGCGTCATTTCCATAAACTTTTTAAAACCATTACGTTTTTATTAGAGCCGAACCGATCCGGCTCTTACGTTTTATGTTTGTGACCATACTTATATAGGTCTATGTATTACACTTTTGGTGAGTAAGTTTCGATTTTTATATGGAAAGAGATTTAGAATATTTGTAGGAGAACTTTACTTATTTTCAACGTAAAATAAATCTATAAATCCATATAAACTAAAAAAAATAAATTTAGTTTCTTTTGTGATTTAGTCTTACTAAGAGAGGATTTTATAAAATTCGACCCCAAATGGCGATGAAGTGCAGTTGCAAAGTTTAAATGTACATACATACATACATATCATCACGCCATATCCCTTGCAGGGTAGGCAGAGAGAACAGCCGTAAGCTTGACCAGTTTGTTCAAGCTTATGGATGTATACTAATATATTTAAATGTAATGAATAACAAACCATTTTCTTTAAATTAACCACAAATTTTCTTCAGTAAAAATAAATAAACACTTGTTTCAACATTGATCACTTATCATCCACCTCCTTAGAGGGTGTAAAATATAAGAATAATGTTTATCATAATACTTATTGAATTAAAAATTAGCACTAATGTGTATTAAACAGTGATAGATACTTTTAGGATTTAGACTCACTAAAAAGGAATCTGCTGAAAATCAGCCCCTCAAATGATATACATATTTCTCCTTAAGAGTATGAAATAAGGGTTGATTTTTGCTTTGATATTTTTCATCCTATAACACAAATAATGAAAACATTAATCAGGAGGGACGTCACATACGATATTTTGCGCGGACTAAGTCGCGGATAAAAGCTAGTATTAATTATACTTTAATGACGCTTCATTTTAAATATTAATTACAATAGAAAAACATAATAACACTAATGAAAATTTGTATGTCTACAAAAACAATTTTAAACAAGTCATGCTTAGGGCAAACCTAGAAATACCAGACAGATGAGTCTACGTGTTTTTGCAGAAACAAATAAATGAAACAGCAAAACTCTTAATACATATATGTACTATCTTTTAGTATTTTTACAGTTTCTTTTCTGATCACACTTAGCTGATTTGATTGAAGAAACTAGCATTACATCTACGAGTGAACCTATAACGTTTTTTTAACTTCTATTAAAGTTATTTATAATAGGAGTGTGGTGACGAGGTAAGAAAAAAATACAGACGAATTGAGAACCTCCTCCTTTTTTGAAGTCGTTTAAAAACAATTCGATATCTCCTTTGTTACCCGTCAGAGAGGCCTAAGAGACGCAAGCAAATAATATTCTTTTTATTGCTTATGGTGGACAACGAGCAAGCAACACATCTAATAATAAGTGTTACTGCCACCCTTTATAAACTAACCTAACCTAAGGGCACAGCTAGACCGCTACCTACTAATACAAATCCCAAACCCACCCAGTTGAACTGCCGGATATCAGTGCAAGAGAAGGAAAACTCGGTATATCAACTCGTCTGACCAGCGTGGTATAGGAGGTCAATTCCCTTCTCATTGTGAAGTGAGTTCGAGCAGGATTTTTTATGAGCTGATGCGGATAATAAACGTGTCTGTTATTTCAAATTAAATCCTTTAATCCGACGACGTAAGAGAGCGAGTAGGTATGAAAGAGAGTATTGGTGTAAAGATGCGAAAGGGAATGCTCCGATGGTTCGGACATGTGGAAAGAATGCCGAACGAACGTCTGGTTAAGAAGATATACAATGCGAAAGTGGAAGGATGTAGGTACCGAGGGAGACCGAGACTAACCTACCTAGACCAGATCGGTCAGGTACTGAAGGAAGGTGGAGTCAAGAGTCTCCGAAACCGGCGAGCGTGTATGAAGAGAATTATGAATGTTGAGGAAGCGAGTGAAGTATGCAGAGATAGAGTTCTCTGGCACTCTGTTCTCTCTGCCTACCCTGCAAGGGATATGGCGTGATGATATGTATGTATGTATGTAAATCCTTTAATAAATATTTCATTTAACATCAAAATTTCACATAAAAAATATTTGATAAGTGCTAGAATTCTCTAAAAATAACCATAATATAAAAATGCTGTTTATTTTTAATGTTATAAACAATATATTATAGAAATATATATATTTTTTTTGATTTTTTTATTGATTATGGTGGGAAACGAGCAAGCAGCACACCCGATGATATGTGTTACTACCGCCCATGGACCTTTACAATACCAAGGGCACAGCTAGGCCACTGCTTACTATAGAATAATCAAAACCCACCCAGAATTGTTCTGCCATGAGTTTGATGCTAACGCAAGGCAATTATGGTGCGAAATATATTTTTTTTAAAATACACGTTTTATCGTTTATTATTCGTTTTTAAACACTGCAATAAAATTGACACGTAAAAATATCACGTAAGATTTTAAATATTTATATAATTAACGGAGAACAATAATTCCATTCTCCAAGAGCATTTATTATTACAATCACCGCGATTATAGACAGATCACTCTTTTTTTATGTTTCCCAGAAAATTGCTGCTATTTATTCGCGTAATCATCCCTTAACTGGTTACTACAACTCCTACGATATAGTAAAGTTTACTGGCTTATAGTATTCTTAACTCTTCTATACAGGAATGCTTAAAGAATGTTCAGTAGTAGTTCAGAGTAAAAATAACAGTTTATCAATTCTTCCTTTTTAGCGGGTTGATTTTCTGTGTGGTGACCGAGTAAAAATACTATTCACCACCCTATATCTTACCTGTAGGCCGTGGTGATCGTACGAGACGACTAAGAGGTGTAAAACGCATATAACATATAGCGAGAGAAGGAAAACTTGAAACAAAACCCTATAACAACACCTCTTTTTTTTTTTTTTTTTTTAGTGGTGGGTTATGGTCGGCGCTCTTCTCGCACCACTCCGTCCGGGGCGACAGAGGGGCATACGCACGCATACCCGTACCCACCCACGAACCTCGCCTGCGTCGTTGGACCGGTCACTGGAGCAGCGTGAACTTGTCGTCAGTGGCCGGCCCAACGGAATACCCCCTGAGAGGTACCCTCCCCTCTGACCAGCGCGGTATAGTAGGTTAATTTCCCTCCCATTACGGAGGAGGCTCGAGCCCAACAGTGGGACATTTATGGGCTGTGATGATGAGTAGGTCGATACCCAAACGGACGATAAATTAATATAAACCGGTAAACATCACTGCTGGAGAGGGAAATATAGTAAAACCTTCTACTAGACCATTTGACCACTCCCACGAGGGTTATGTGGGAGTGCCCACGAGGGTTATCCGCCGGACGGGACACCGAAGACAAGGACCGGGTTCCGGTCCCCCGCTCGCTCGGCAAAGAGGTGCACTGCAGGGCGGGTCTATGGGCTCGCGCGCCGCTTCTTCTTTCGCCCCTGATGAAATTAGCGAGGTATGACAATTCAACAAAAAATGGACCATTTGACCACCGCCGTATATCACTAGTATATTAGTTCTTTTTATTAGTTCTTTTAGATAATATATCTTTATTTATTCATTATATTGTATCTCCTTTTTTCACGGGATCTTCCATAGGGAAGATGCCCGGTCCTTTGGGAGGCTTACATGGGGATATGGATCCAACACGCAGAGGCCTTTGGAGAAATTTAATCTAAATATTGGGATGGGACATCTACCGATGACATTCCACGTCTGCACATAACATACGTGGACTGCCAGCGGTAAGTGTAAAACTATTGTGTGATTATGGTAGCTAATATCTGATTATGGGAGTGGGTGCTTAGTGGACTGGTTCATCTTAAATCTATGAATTTTTAACTGTCGTCTGCCTTCAAACCCATATTGAGAGATGAACGGTGGCAGACGGTGACTCGCCAACTCACTGTTATTATGACATTTTAAGACACACTTTTTTTAGGGACAGGCTATGCTTTGGCCACATTCCGCCCGATCCATTCGAGCCGCGGAAGAGACGGTGTAACACCCCATCAACTGCCGTATAATACATAAATATGCTATACGCTATGTGCGAGGGCTACCGGTGCCAGGTCTAAAAAAAAAATATTAAAAGAAGCAATCATTGTATTGCGAGGGTCTTTACAAACTTGGAATTAAGGAACACAAATTATATCAAAAACTCAAAACTATATTTTTTGGTTCGAACAAAATATTATACTTTTTTTACGGCAAGCTATGGTCAGACCCCACCCACTAAATGAGTCCGAGGCGACAGATGAAGCAGGGCGCGACCCTATAGACCCACCCCACAATGTAACTCTCGACGCCATGCGAGTGGGCCAGTGGAAACCAGGCTTTGTCTTCGGTGGCACAAAATATTATCCTGTATGGGAATTGAATCCATGCCACTTAGCGTACTAGGTTAATATCTTAACAGTATGTATATTTTTATGTATATTCTTATCTTATCTAATACTTACAAACTTAAAAAAAAAAAAAATGTAAGCTATGTATATTTTGGGGACTATAGTTTATTATATTATTTTAAATTGAGCAAAATATATGTTGCCTATATAATATTAAGTCAGTATTACCTTTTATGTCACTTTAACTCTTTATTTTTCCTTAACTTTAGCTTTCCTCAATTCTATTTTCTAATTACTATTTCCTTAATCTGTTACTTTTCTCTTTTTAACTTGTTATCTATATTGTTATTTACTCTCATGTAGTATAATTTGTAAAACTTGTCTTCATCTAAAGTTTTGCTTCTTGTAGTAACATTAAGTTAGTATTATTATTTAGTATTTTTATCTAATTTTAAGTTTGTACATAATAATATCTTTATATAATAATGTCAAGCACTCCTTTACGCCACCATAACTTATATAATAACTGTTAATATTACTATTTTCTATGCAGATCATACATGCTGACTTATATGCCTGTATCAATGCGCGTAGACATACAGACTTGTGTGACATGTACTTACATGCGTCTCATGTGCATGCACTTATATGCACATCGGACACGTGCACCCATGTGCATATTATATATGCAGAGTTGCGAACATATGCTTATGTTTATGTATGTATGTATATATATATATATATATATATATATATATATATATATATATATATGTGTGTGTATGTGCGTATGTATATATAACATACTTATGTATCATGCATCGTATACTTTAAGCTAACTAATTAACCACACCACACTATTTAACACTGCTAATTTAAGGTCCCTGATCATGTCAGGGGAACCGTATGCCCAAACAATTAGAGCTTGGAAAAAAAAAACATATCTTAACAGTTAAATATATTGGCTTATTTTAGTATAACTATTAAACTGTAGTTTAATAGTTATACTAAAATAAGTAGCAATCTTATACATTATAAGATTGGTACATGTAATAAGGAAAAAGGTGTCAAGGCTTGCTAACACATTACATGGCGCCATTCAGACCGCCTCAGATTTGGTTGTCTATAAAATATCGTTACTAGTATTGTTTTTATAAGATGTGGTTAAATAGTTTAGTACATTTTTAAAGGGTTACTAATTATAATTTCATACCTATATCCGTAAAGGGATAACCAGGAATGTGATTTACTCATGCAAGGCTTTGCCTTTATAGGAGAGGAATTGTTAACTAATTTATGCGGGCTATACGGATTGGCATAATCTATGTTTTGAGTTTTACTTGATTTTCAGCTGCTGTCAGCTTACATCACATATTGGACCGGGGAATAGTCCGTCATTTACAGAGAGGCTGACCGCGAGAAGGTGACGCTCGGCAGTTAGCCAGGGCATCGAAAGGGGTGGTACCCGATAGGATAACCTGCCAAGCTGGTCATGAATGGCAAGGAAGCGGTACCAGTGGCCGGCCTAATGTCGATGGGGAGGGAGTGCGATGGGTTATACGCGCGCTGCTCTTCCGTCGCCCCAGACGGAACGGATGGCGTATGTTCGAACCATAGCCCATCCAAAAAAAAAGCTTACGTCATTTATTTTTCGTCTCTTACGCAACAGTGGAGATTAGCACAAGTTCTTACCATCTAAAGGCTCCAGTCAGGCGTCACATATGCACTCGGTCTTTTCATACATATGTCCTCATTCACATTCAAATAAACCATCCATCTCTTTTTGGTCTTCCACAATAATAATCTTCTTTGTCACATGACTTTTAAATTAAACTAAACTCAGAACAATAATTGTGAATCGCACAAAGTATTGTACTGCCTGGGAATCGAACGCACGACATCGGAACTGTAGTTCAGTATCTTAACCACTACGCCATCTGTGCCGTGAATCATCACATGTCCTTACCAAGCGAAACTCAGTATCTGACATAAAGTGCATATATAGATTGATACTATGTAACTAAACGAATATTAATTTAGAATTCGTACGTACTCATTTAAAATTATATTGCAATATTTTGGATATAATTATATAAACAATAACTAACTTAAAAACAGATCCGAAGGACTCTAGTATTTAAATTATTTTGAAAGATGTGTACATTATCTTAAAAGCATGATGAAATTAGCATATATCCACAACTCGCGACAAATATTTACACATTTAGGAAAACAAACCTCTGCGTAGAAACTTTTCGCGGTTAAACACATAAGATATTAAACTTGTGTGAATTTAAGCATTATAGTACTTTAGTACATAATATATATATATATATATATATATATATATATATAGTATATATATATATATAGTATATATATATATATATAATATATATATATATATATATATATATATATATATATATATATATATATATATATATATATATATATATATATGTATATATATATATATATATATATATATATATATATATATAAGAGATGAAGCCAGAACAGATGTAAGAGTAACAATAGGTAATGATATACTAGAGCAAGTGGATGAATTTGTATCTTGGATGTGGATTTAGCCGAGATGGAAGGTACACCACTGATATAAAGCGAAGAGTGAATGCGGGAAATAGAGTGAACGGAGCGTTGGGCAACTTCTCGGTAACCACCACCTCAGCCAGAAGGCACGTGTAGCAATACATAACGCAGTGCTTGTCCCAACTTTACTGTATGGAAGCGAGAGTTGGGTATGCAGAAAAGAGTATGAAAGTAAAATTAATGCAGTCGAAATGCGATCTCTACGGAAAATCTGTGGAGTTAGGCTGATCGATCGTATCGGTAACGACGACGTAACAGAGCGAGTAGGTATGAAAGAGAGTACTGGTGAAAAGATGCGAAAGGGAATGCTCCAATGGTTCGGACATGTGGAAAGAATGCCGAACGAACATTTGATTAAGAAGATATACAACGCGAAAGTGAAAGGATGTGTACCGGAGGAGACCGAGACTAACCTACCTAGACCAGATCGGTCGTGTACTGAAGGAAGGTGGAGTCATGAGTCTCCGAAACCGGCGAGAGTATATGAAGAGAATTATGAATGTTGAGGCAGCGAGTGAAGTATGCAAGGATAGAGTTCTGTGGCACTCTGTTCTCTCTGCCAACCCTGCAAAGGACATGGCGTGATGGTATGTATATGTATGTATATATATATATATATATATATATATCTTCTATACATATAATAAAAATGTAACGGGTCGCTGTCTGTACATGGAAGATATATGAAAAAAAATATTACTGGGACTTTCCAACACTAATAGAACCCAAAACAATATTTTTTTAAATTTTTGTCTGTTTGTCTGTGTGTTTGTGCACGCTAATCTCAGAAACGGCTTATCCAATTTAGACGCGGTTTTCACTAATATATTGTGGCAAGCTTTACTTAACATTTAGGCTTTATTTTATGTCTTTTGGCTTATAAAAAAAAAGTTATGTCAATTTAAAAAATGTTCGGAGAAAAAAATCTTTACGATTTTTTTCAAATTACATACAAATATTCTTCAGTAAAAATAAATAAACACGTGTTTCATTCAGCATTTGTTAATTTTCACCTTCTGGGGGTGTAAATTAGGCCCGCAAAGCGGGTTGGACGACTCATTAAGTCATTAGCGCCAAGCCGATATTATCGAAGCTGGCAACTTGAAATGTTGACAGTGGTTTCTTTATATGACGTAGAGATTCACTAAGAAAGGATTTTACGAAATTATACCCCTAAGGGGGTGGAGCAGAGTGGCAAAGTTTGTGTGAAGAGAAAAAATCTCTATTGATTCTTTTCAAATTACGAGTCGAATCAAATATTCTAGGGTAATATCCGGCATATATCAATTTTCACCCTCTGGTTGTGTAAATTAGGCCTGTGAAGCGGGTTGAACGACCCATTATAGCCAAGTCGAAACTATTAAAGCTAGAAACATAAAATTTTGAAGCACGTTTTTATTTATGACATAGAGATTCAATATGAAAGGATTTTATGAATTCCGCCCCTAAGGGGGTTTAACAAACCGGCAAAGTATGTATGGGGAGAAAATTTCTTTTTAAATTACGTACAAATATTCTTCGATAAAAATAAATAAACACGTGTTTCTCTCTCCCCCTCCATCAACCCCGCACCAGTGCCGTTGTGGCGACCAGTTCCGGCGTGAGAGCTCACACGATACACATAGTAGACGACAATAGGTTTTTGCCTAATAGTTTAAGATACAGGTTAAGTTTAGCTTCAAAAATGTTCACTAAAAAAATAAATAATAAATCATATCTAACAAGGTCGCAACTCTGCTGGTGAAACAAAACAGTCAAATAAAGGGTGGCGATAATTATATTTTTATCCCATGGTCATACCGTAAATAGTATATTAATGGCAATATAATTTGTAGAATGAATAGAACTTTGAACCCCCTTTTTCTTTAGTGACCGGCTATGGTATATAGACACACGCGCGCCGTACACGTACATCTACGTTGTGCGGGCGGGCCACCGCAACCGGGTATCATCTCGAGTTGAAACCCTCATGCACTGAACCTAAATACAGGTACTCACGCTTGCGCCGCCCAAAGCACCGACGGTAGAGCGTGTCAACGTAGAGTATTTTCTCTCGGACCCACCCTATTGCCTAATTCCGTTAGACAACTAACTCGCAGAATCAACACCTCAACGCATCCCAGTTTTTGACGTTGTTGATTATCATCCTAGCGAATAACCTTTAACACCTTGCATTGCTTTTTCTATTTAACTCTGACAGAGATGACTTCTGCGTGGACGAAGTCGTGGGCAAAAGCTAGTATATAATATAGTTTTTGATAGTTATATAGTTTTTGACCGGCCGCTTGCCAGACGTCAACCTTTTTTGAAGATAGTTCTTCCTTAGAGTTGGCTTAGGTCGTTATAACGCTCTCATTCGTCTTTTGTGACATCCACGAGTAAGTAAGGGTTGGTAGTATTCGAAGCCACTACCACACAGCTATATTATTTTGAGGGATATAGTACAAAACTATTCAATTTCGTATGCTCTTGATCTTTGGTATCGCAATTACGAACGTACGTATTCGAGTCAATACGTGATATCCTCTACTGAAAATTAAAATGGAAATCGTACAATGAAAGCTTAGCGCGTCAAATTAGAGACACTTTATTCTTTAGGATACAATTCTTTTCTCGGCACCTCGTCTGTCGCTTTAGCACGTACGCAAATGCACCTGCAATTTTTTATTCCATGCTTTTGGTAAGCAAGGCTAATCTGACATTAATGGCCTCTCCCGCTTTGCCTATACAATAGCTGGGCAAAAATAGGTTATTTCGTTTATTTATTTACTCAAACTTGTCTCACGCCATTTTACATGTTAACTACATGGAAAGGCGTAAATAAGTTGAATCAGAATATGACAATCCAAGTTAGAATACATTTATCGCATACAAGTGTATTTACTGTACAAGTAAAAAAATAATAATCGTATCTTTAGATTATTTCCTAAACTTGTGATTAACTACACAAGCTTGGGTATTAACAAAATCAATTTCTATTCAGCTAATGAAATTAATCTGTGTATGTTATATCAAAACTTTATCTCGTATATATTATTCGTATTATTAAAATAAGTTTTAATAATTGAAGTGTCTTAGTCGATCTTACTACCGTTAGTGAGATCGACAATGGAGGACTTTTCACGGGAATCTGAAAACGTCATTTGGTGCTCTTGTATTATATTCGATATCTTAGTGTTTTAACGTGTTATATTAGATAATTTTGATGGCATTGTTATATTAGATAATTTTTATGTAACGTGATGCGACAGAAGTGATGTAGAATATCATATAAAAGTGCTTTACAACGTTTTCGTTTTCCATCAAAATTCCCACAAGATACCATTAACAGTGTGGCCATAGCACTGTTGAAGGTGACGATTTGACTTAGACAATGACTAAACTGAAAAGACTATAAACGTAATAATAATTATAACTTGACACTGGCACCAATAGCTCATATAAGTAGCTGATTGCCAATTCACAAAGAGAAGAAGAAGAAGAGATCGACAATGACATTTCAATTATTATTACTTATTTTTAAGGTTACGTCAATTTTATACGTACCTTGAATAAACGTCTTAACGATGAATGACAAAAATGACTTAACTTCTCCTAAATACCACTGAGCTCTTCTAAATTACGAAAAAAAAAAAATCTAATAAGCAAAAATCGAATTTCAGATGATCATTAAGTGCCATTCAGGTCTCACTAATTACTGAGCTTGGAATTTTTAAGGATTCCTTATGGTAGATCTCATTTAATAAGTAACTGAGGGCGACAGGGAAGCGTTGGTATTTACTTGACGTTTCATTTTACGTCTAGAGGCAATTTAACCTGCCTAATGAACTGTCAAAACATTTTAACTTTCATTTCACCTCGTTATTAACTTTTTACATTAAAGAACACATTTCTTCTTCTCAACCCATATGTAAAAAGAGATTAATATAAAAACCCGATTACGAGCGAAAAATGATTGTCACAAGTGGGATTCGAACCTACACCTATTGGAAATCCGGTCCAATCGTGCTGCCACTTACACCACCGTGAACTATTGTAAGACATTCAATTCTCGCATCGTATTATATTTTCGTATTTTAAAGTGACTTGTGCCATCTACCCGAATTGTTTACACATTGTACAGACTTAATACTCAAACTTTGCAGTTAGAATTATATTTAACGATGGCACAACCCTGTTATTCAAATTACTGAAATTTAGCATTTAATATACTTGATTATTTATAAAAAAAAGCCAGTTACAAGCGAAAAATCGTAATCGATTTTTTATAAATATTCAAAGCATATTAAATACTAAATTTCAGTAGATTAATATTTTGAAGTACAATTAGGTCGTTGTTCACGTCTGCCTGTTTTAGGGCTTATTTCTTATAAACTATGTAAAAGAATTATGTTACGATTTTCAGCTTTATTAACATTTCTTATGAAAGGTTTTGTGGAGGGAAATTGATCTACTATACAACTCTGGTCACATAAATTAGTATAGGGTTATATTAAGAGTTTTAATTCTCTGGCATTTATTATTTTTAGGGTTCCGTACCTCACAAGGAAAAAAACAGAACCCTTATAGGGTCACTTTGTTGTCCATCTGTCCGTCTGTTCGTCCGTCCGTCTGTCCGTCTGTCTATCAAGGCCCTTTTTTATATTATCTCAAGTAGGTTTAAAATAAAACTATTTAGGTCGTGAATTACTGTCTGTAATACCTTTTGTTCCTATTGTGCGGTTCCACATATGTTTTTCTTGCAAGGAATCCTCACACACGTAGGAATAAGACCATGGTCCCAACATCTCATCAAGTAATTTCGTGATGTTGTATATCTTGCGCGCTTAGTATAAAGATACTCTAACTGGCGTATTTTGTTTGCAATTTCCAGTCCGTATTGGTTGACATAAATATAAAATTTACGTCGGGTTAGATAGTTCATTCCATATTAAATAAAATATAATTCATTTGCTTTGAATTGCGTCAATGATGTCCAATTTACATGACTTAATAAGAACAGATAGTTTTCCCCTAATCTTCCAAATATTTCTGTCTGCTTTAATGACAGAGTGATTGTTGTGCGTGCCAATACGTCATCACACTAATCTGGGTCAAGCTTATAGCCATTTATCTTAAGGTACCCCAGTGGTGATAATCCTTGTCAAACCATCAAACATCCAAATGCTAATTCACCCATTTGACACTAATAATATTAGTATGTTATTTCTGTTACGAGATATTATAATTTTTTTTTTGAACGGAGCGTTGGGGCAACTTCTCGGTAGCCACCACCTCAGCCAGAAGGCACGTGTAGCAATACATAACGCAATGCTTGTCCCAACATCACTGTATGGAAGCGAGAGTTGGGTATGCAGAAAAGAGTATGAAAGTAAAATTAATGCGGTCGAAATGCGATTTCTACGGAAAATCTGTGAAGTTAGGCTGATCGATCGCATTCGTAACGACGACGTAAGAGAGCGAGTAGGTATGAAAGAGAGTATTGGTGTAAAGATGCGAAAGGGAATGCTCCGATGGTTTGGACATGTGGAAAGAATGCCGAACGAACGTCTGGTTAAGAAGATATACAATGCGAAAGTGAAAGGATGTAGGTACCGGGGGAGACCGAGACTAACCTACCTAGACCAGATCGGTCATGTACTGAAGGAAGGTGGAATCAAGAGTCTCCAAAACCGGCGAGCGTGTATGAAGAGAATTATGAATGTTGAGGAAGCGAGTGAAGTATGCAAGGATAGAGTTCTCTGGCACTCTGTTCTCTCTGCCTACCCTGCAAGAGACATGGCGTGATGGTATATATGTACCTATGTATTATTCTTTTTTAATATTTTTTTTTTTTTTTTTTACATTACGTAATCTGTATGCCGAAAATGTTTTTTTTTATTCTATCTACATATAATACCTTATCTATAGTAGTACATTATCTGGTTTTTTTTTCATATTTTTGAGTATCAAATAAAATACTTAGTTATCGCTCTAATAAAGTCTATTGCTTGACTATACAAATAGTTTCTAAATGTCGTCCTCATAAAAAAGATTAAAGTCAATCAGCGTAATGTGGAGAGGGTTATGTTCAGTATTTCTCTACGCAATAAAAGCCGGAACGTAGAAATCCGTAGAAAAGGGTGTAACGGACATAACGGACAACCGTTGGGGAAGAAAGGTTCTCGAATGAAGGCCACACTGGCCGAACGCAGCATTTGACGACCCCTCTAGTAGGACTACAAACACCATGAAAGTCGCAGGAAGCCTTTGGTTGCAGCTAGCACAGGACCGTTCTGACCGCCATACTCGTGTGGAGCCCCATCTCCAACAAGGGACGTTTACGGGGTTGATGAATGAATTATACAAGCAAAAAGTTACTTGTAATAAAAACCAATTTAATTCTAACAACATTAGCTCCTATTAGTAGTTGATTGTGAAAACCAAAACAGAAAAAAAAAATAACAAGACAACGTTATTTAAATATTAACTACACTATTTTCTATATTTTGAATACGTTCACATCTGTGCCATTAATTATTCAAAATCATCTTATGTTTTAAAATATTTAATAGTTTTAAATAAACTGGGTCGAGGTAATTTATTGGCTTGACCCAATTTAATAACTTACTTAAATTAAGTGTTCATTTTTCTTTTTTCCTTAAAAAATGCTAAAAAAAAGATCACGTGATTAATGGACGTCCCCATACATACAACAACACCATCATGTAAGTCCCCCTAATTTTCTATGCAATTTTCAGACAGTATATTAATCATTCATCTACACTATAATTTAGAAAATCAATTTGGTCCAAATCAGTAATCTTGCCAAGCCTTTATTTATATAAAAGAAGTACCTGGGTAAACGAGTTTCGCACGACTACTTTTATTTAAATTACTTATATTTTAAGGGCGGGGATCTTTATTGAGATAAAATTGTAAAGCATTTTGTATATTTCGTGTATCTTGGCAACAGCTCTAACAATGTAAATCAAATTTGATATTTAAATGTATCTGTATAGATGTGTTGTTTGAAAACGGCACAAAAAAAATATTAAAACTACTATATAAATATTTTTAAAATATCAGATTTATATTTAGTCGATATACCGGGTGTAACAGAGAATGGAGCAGCTAGTCAAAATGGTGGTAGGTAATGATGGTAGGAACACACAACAAAAATTTGAACGGAAAATGTCGAGGTCATTGACTCATCAGCTGTCTGTAAGGGCGACGCTTGTCATACTGTAGCAAACGTAATCATCGACTTATTTAGGTTCTAATGAATATTTAAGAAAGTATGAGTATGTAGCAGACTATTTATCATTTACTTGGTACATTTAATTCAATTTCAAAGGAAATGCGATGACAAAATTGAAAACTTTAAATGCCTCTAATTCATTAACGAATCGACATTTTCCCTTCAAATTTTTGTTATGTGTTCCTACCATCATTACCGACCGCCCTTCTGACCAGCTGCTCCATTCTCTGTTACATCCTGTATAACTGCAGTTATTAAATTTTATTACGATCAATTCGACACGAAGGGAAAATATGATTACACTAAATATATTACCAGCCTATCCTTGATCAATGCCTAAGTATGTGACTGCCTATCCTGCTTATGGTCTGTATCTAGAAGTAAAAGAGTTGACATATTTTCATAAATTCCAGATTTCTCAATAAAATCTTTATAACATTAAACTTTGAATCAATGTTCGGTTAAAGGCAAAATTTAAGTAACATACCTTTTTAGTTCTATGTAATAGCATTAAACAACTCTGCTTATACCTTTGATGATAATAACGTGAGATTATAAATATATACACTAAATAACCCAATTTGATTGATGTACGAGAATCAAAATCCCCCGTGTCAAAACAACCATTAGAAGGATTTAGTCACACGTCTTATGTGACCGAATCCTTCAAACGGCTTCCACATAAAAGACAATACATTGCCTTTTATCCACACAAATTGTGCCTTTTTTATGAAACCATTAACTCGCATCCATTCAAAGCTTTTATGTTTTGTCATACAAGTTTTTTGTTCAATAATGATGGCTATATTTTCACGAGTTATAAAATTGGAACGTAAAATAAAATTTATGATTAGTAATTCATAGTAATGGTATATAAGAATGATACGTAAAGAGAATATGTGTTTAATAGGTATAAATAAACTAATTAGGTACCAAGTTGAATACCACAAGACAGCAAGATACCGGTAGCGCCTTTTATATAATAATTATGTATAATCAGATCTACTATAATAGCTCAAAATAAATTCTAAATGTATTTAGTACATTTTATGAGTTAAGTTTTTATTAAATGCATTTTTATATAAAATCCAGCCAGTTAAAATTTAAATAAAAAAGTCCATAATTTAGAAGAATGTTTAACGGTAGGTTTTTTTTTTTGGCAGGAATCTAAAACGTCATGTGGTGCTCTTGTATTATATTCGTTATCTTAGTGTTTTAATGTGTTATATTAGATAATTTTGATGGCATTTTATCTAATGTGATGTGACGGAACTGCTAAGATGTAGTGAATATCATATAAAAGTGCTTTACAACGTTTTCGTTTTTCATCAAAATTCTCACAAGATACCATTAACAGTGTGGTCATAGCACTGTTGATGGCGACAATTTGACTTACTGACGGACAAATGACTAATCTGAAGACACTAAAAACTTGAAGATAATTATAACTCGACACTGGCAACAATGGCTCATTTAAGTAGCTGATTGCCAATACATAAAAATAAGAAGAAGAAGAAGAATGTTTAACCTGGCGGTATATTAGTATAAATATTCTAATTGAAAAGTTGACGTATGTACTAAATCCGAAAAATATTTACCAATAGGTGGCGTATTAAAGAGGGAGAGAATTGAAAACAACGCGTGCTTGTTGCATTAAATTAGGAAAGAAGTTGGAACGGATTTTCATTAGATGTGGCTTCAGTTCATATATGTCGTAAATAATTTTTCATCCCTAAATTATTTTTTTTTCATATTAATTTCGACTTCGTCATCCCAATCCATCTTTGGTGACTCAGAAAAAGTAATGAATCCCATAGCTACATTTTACTATTGAATTAAAATTCTCTCTACCTTTAGACCATATTTAACTTATAAAAAATACTACCAAATTTATAGGAACCATTAATTAATAGTGACTATCACAAACAAAACTATTTATACTATGCACTTGTAACTTGCCTACCTACTTGACAAAGCGAACCTTCATGTAATTACAGCATACCATCTCATCTACTAAAATTCTAAAAACGTAATTTCGTGTAGAATGAGGGCATTTCTTTTATATTCCTGACTCCAAATATAACTTATAAACCTTGCTACCTACTGGTAGGTAGGTACTTAAAAAGTTTTCTTAATCTAAGTAGCATATTATATAACTATACTGTTAAAAATGTGTGTAAAATTACATATACATTACAAAACATAAGTTGAGTATAATTACAAATCGATGTTTACCAATGAAATTATAATACAATTTTAGTAATTTTAAAAAGATTATTAACATGTATTGTAATTTTGCAATCTTCATGTATAAATCCTACGCGCGTTGACTTTAACGCAGTAGGCAGTAGGTACATGGGTTGCTTTCCATTTAGTTAACACAAAGGGAGTCTGCGGTACATTGTGAAACACTGCCAAACACTGTAAAAGTTTAAATGAAACAGCTAGTTGTCTCAAAATAACACTAGAGTGCATCAATATTGCAAAATTATGGGCGTTGTATACCTAAATGCAAGTTCCTTGACAAAGTCTTGGCTCAATAATTTATAAACATAACCACATTATCAGAGCTCACTTCAATAGTGCAATATTTACATTTGAACATTTTTATTAAATTTTAATTAGCAGTAAGAGACAAGCTCAATTTAATAATCTCAAATAATATCTACTACTAGAATATGCCGTAAATAAATTGCGAAGTTAAGTAATGATACTTAATTCAAGCAAAGTAGTACCTATATATTTAAAGTACTCTATGAAAGTAGGTAAGCATCTGTTAAACACCACTTTTTCGAGTGTCGAACAGTGTACGGCTGTGTTCAACAGTGTCGTTGATGGAAAGCGCTTTATCGAACACTGCGTTACACTGCGTCACTTTTTGTATTAAATGGAAAGCACACATGATGTAGTAAATTTACAAAATAAGTTTTAGAATTGCGAAATCGCGCTGCGTAATTACTTCCAACACATTTTTAGTAAAAATACTACAGAAATGTTTAACAGTGTACAGAGATTTGTTTTCGCCGTATAGTACATTTGTGTGTATGAACAGATTTCTCTAAACCGTTAATATACCTAACGCTAGGGCCGCACCTGCGTACCGCCGGGCGGGCCACCGAAGTTAAAATCGAGTACCGGTGGTCCGCTCGCACGGCGAAGAGAGGAGGTTTTACGGTGGGTCTATGGGGTCACGCGCCGCCTTTCCGTCACCCCGGACCGATTCAGCGGGGCGAGACGCACCCATAGCCCACCAATAAAAAAAAAAAAAAAAAAAAAAAAAAAAAAAAAAAAAAGGGCCGCACCTGCGTGTATCGTCACGAAGCTTCGTGCAATGAGACGATATACGCAGATGTGACCGGTCATTATTAGCTATCGTCGCGAACATTCGGGCTACGTGTGCGTTATCGGTTGGGTGGCGATAACTTTAAGGGTTTTAGCGCGCCAATATATCGCGCTCTGTAGTCAAATTAGCGTTTTTCATTTCGGCAGAAATTTTCGATGTGTTTAGATGCGTTCGAGGATCTCCAGTTAATCAATAAATATGGAGTGGAGCGATGGAATGGTATTAGAATTTTTACACCATTATGAAGTGGAACCCATGAAGGGATCCAAAAAAATCATTATGTAATTTTTAGCATAATATAGCTGTAAAAGGAAAGCAACTCGTCATCCATAATTAAACGCATGAAAATTATTTCGGCCATATTTAATTATTGCACGATATTTCGTGTAAAATACCAAAGTCGCTAATATGACTACAGTATTATCGCGATAACTTCTTGTTAAAAACGTACGAAGCTTCGCCACATATTACTTCGGGATGATACACGCAGATGCGGCCCTAGCATAAGTAACATTTATTTATTCTGGAATTTAGTGGAGAGACTAATAGATGGCATCAATCTCCTCCAATATAAAGACTTCTGAATTTTATAATGGCAAACTTTATATTTTATATACTTTCTAAGTTTCGTTCTTTATAACATACTTTATAAGCTTCGTTTTACGTTTTCAAGATTTTGCCATTGTGTTAGGGTTACCCATGGGGTACTATCCCAGAAACCTCCACGCGGTGTACCCTGGGTGCGGGCGGCGGTCCCCAGTTCTTCTGTTGTACTGTCGTCCGTAGCGAATATCTGCGCGATTTCGCTCCTTACTCTACTACAGTCGTAGTAGAGGGTATAGGACGCGAAACATTGGGACGGGCTCAGTCACTCATTCATTTGAGGGCTGGGCAGGCACATGCCACCGCCCACACATCGTAAACCTGATTCTTTGCTTGTCTTAGTTTCAGGAGCGAGGGTCTTGGCTTAACCGCCCGGACCGCGAGGAAGACAACCTCTATAAAGAGTTCGAAGTAACATTCGGACTCGGAAATCACCCAGAATCTTAAGTTCTGGCGTGCGGCGAGAAGATGCATGGCAGATGGGTTGTTCTGTCGTTAGCACGCTCCAGCCAGGGTACCGGCTGACCCCCTGGTTGGTAAATGTAGGCTTGCCCGGGTAAAGGGATCTCTGCCCGGGTCGACGTATTGTATCTCCCATAATCGTGGGATCAATAATGGATGCTGAAAAATTAATTAAAAAAAACGACGGGGATTGTAGCGATCCTCACCCCAAGGCCCGGTCAAGCCGATCAAAAACTGACCAAGACGACGCCTCGTCCTCAGGACTTGAGGCGTCTGCCGAGGGCCCGGCACAAACCGTGGAGGCCCAGAAGAAGAAGAGGAGGTCGCCTCGAAAGTCTCGGGGCAACGGCCTGAGCCACAAAAGGCGGCTGGAGGAGCGGCGGGCGCGCAGGGAGGCTGCCGCCGCTGAAGAGAAGAAGGACGGTAGACTCGCAGCAGAGCCGTCGACGGACGAGGGCGACAGCGATGTCGCAGAGCCGTCCGAAGACGAGGGCGGCGGATCTACCGTCAGAATGGACGAGGGCGGTGATATTCCCGCAGGGCCGTCCAAAGAGGAAAGCGGGTCGGCTGGTGAAGGCCCCACTAGGTCGTCGGCGCGTCTAGCAGCAAAGACGCCGCCGGCGACCGCGACTAAGAAGGAGGAGGCCCTCCCCTCGCAGGTGCGAAAGCGCCCCCTGAGTAAGGGAGGCAGCTCGAGCGCCGAAACCGAGGGGAGCGCGGCCAACATGCCTCCACCTAAGATCATGGCCTCCCGAAGAGGGCGAGGGACCTCGGCTGTAGAAAGGGCGGCGGCGGTCGCTGTCCGCGCCGGTGACGCCACGGATCTGCAGGCCGAAAATGTCCGCCTTAGAGGCGAGATGTCAGGCCTGCGGACCCGAAACAGGAACCTGGGCGACATGCTGGCGGAGATGCGTCGGGCAAACCGCCAGTTGCTGATCGACGTGGCCGACCTCAAGGCGCAGGTGGCGCTGTTCGTGTCGCCTGCGCCAGCCGCGCCACCAGCCAAGACCGGCTACTCAGCGGCCGCTGCGGCGCCAAAGCCGCCTCGCGCTGCGGCGCCGACGACGTTGGGTGATGGCGTCACCGTCACACCCGTCCCCGCGGCGAGGAAGACGCCTGCCGCCGCGAAGCGCGCGCCGCCGGCTGACGCTGGCGCAGTCGCCGCGGCGAGACTCCCTGTCCCGGTGGTGAGGTTGACGCCTCTCCCCGCGGACCGCTTGCCGCCGGCTAGCGCCCCTGCGGCGGCAAAGCCGCCAGGCGCCGTAGAACGGGCCCCTGAGGAGGCTCAGCCGACCCCGTTTGAGGTGGGAGGCATATCGGACGAGGCCCTCGCCAAAATCATCGGCGCAGTGGGCAAGCTCGTCGATGCGCGCTTCGCCGTTCTGGAGGCGAGGTTGCCTCCAGAACCACGTGTCCGACCACCTCTCGCCGCGGACAAGCGGCCGCATGTGGCACCAGCCCCCGCCCCGCTGCCTTGTCAGGGTGGCCGCGTGGGGAGCTACGCCGCGGCCGCGACCGGGCCTAAGCCCAAAGGCCCCGGCCCAGCTCCGAAGGGACCCGCCCTGAGGAGGAAGACGGCTCCGGCTCCTGCCGGACCGCTGAAGTCGCCCGCAATAACACCGCCGGCGACGACCAGCGAGGCTGCGACGAGACCTTCCGCGTCTGGCACGACTGCCGTACCCGAACAGGGTTGGCAGGTGGCCGAGCGCGACAGAAGGAGTCGCGGCCAAAGAAGGAGAGCGGAGGCCAAGCGCGCCGCTGAGGTCCCCGCTCCACAGGCAGGAGCCGGACGGAAGAAGAGACCGCGCAAGGGGCTCAAGTCGCCGAAGACGGCCGCAGTGGTGATCACTGTGCTGCCCGAGGCGGCCGAGAAGGGCCTCAGCTACGAGGCCGTCTTGAGGAAGGCCCGGCGGGAGCTAGACGTCTCCGATATTGGAGGCGTCGAAGCCAGGACCCGCAAGGCCCGGACGGGGGCTCGAATTCTCGAGTTCCCAGGGGCCGAGGGCGCCAAGACGGCCGACAGCGTGGCCGAGAAGCTGCGAGGTTTATTCGCCGTGGAGGGTGGCATCAAGATCGCCAGGCCCGTCAAGTGCGCCGAAATGCGCATTTCGGGTTTGGACGATTCGGTGACGGTGGAAGACATCCGGGAGGCTATTGCCTCGAAAACCGGGTGTCCCATAGACACCGTCCGGGTCGGTGCCATTCGTCCCGGTCCGGGTGGCGTAGGTGCTGCCTGGGCGCAGTGCCCGGTGGAGTCGGTCAGGCAACTGGCCGGCTCAGGCAGGCTCCTCGTGGGCTGGAGCTCGGCGCGGGTAACCGTGCTTGAGCACCGGCCCGCGAGGTGCTACAAGTGCATGGCGGTCGGACACACTCGACCGACGTGCACTAATTGCTTCGACTGCGGCGGATTGTGTTTCCGCTGCGGTCAGACCGGGCACGTGGCGGCATCTTGCGCCGCCCCGCCCCACTGCCCCGCGTGTGCGGCGGGCAATAAGCCCGCCAAGCACCGCATGGGCTCTGGGGCGTGCAAACCTCCAGCTTCGGCCCCAAAGGCGCGGGGCGGCCCTACGACCACGGCCGCTCCCGCTCCTAGCGCGGTCCGATCGCCCGCTGGCGAGGAGGTCATGGACACAACCCGATAATGGGTACACCAGCCATGCACCTCCTCCTGCAGGCCAACACCAACCACTCCGCCGGAGCGCAGGATCTCCTCCTGCAATCCATGGCGGAGTGGTCGATTGGTGCAGCCGTAGTCGCGGAACCGTACGCCGTGCCTGATCGCCCCAATTGGGTGGTCAGTCGAAACGGTACTGCGGCAATCGTCGTCTCAACGCAGCGGCACTTCCCGTCCTTGTCCCTTTTGGATAGGGGCGAGGAATTTGTCGCGGCGGAGTGGGGAGGGGTCACGCTCTACAGCGTATACCTCTCCCCCACTAGGAGGATGGACGATTTCGGGGCCTCACTCACCACCTTGGAGGCCTCGATACGGCGACTGGCACCGGGCCTCGTCCTGGTTCTGGGGGACTTCAACGCCAAATCCACGGCGTGGGGCTCCCCTATGACGGACGACCGCGGGCGGGCGGTCAACGAGTGGGCGGCTTCACTGGGCCTCTGTGTTCTGAACAGAGGCTCGGTGAACACGTGTGTGCGGCGGCAGGGCGGGTCGATAGTGGACTTGTCGTTCGCTAGCCCCGCTGTCGCGCCACGGGTGAGGAACTGGAGTGTCCTGGAGGAGGCGGAGACCCTGTCGGACCACCGGTACATCCGGATGGAGGTCTCCCCCCGGGAACCCGGTAGGGGTCACAGGGCGGACGGAGCTCCCGCGTTTCCGCGGTGGGCTGTGGGTCGTCTTGACAGGGATCTACTGGCGGAGGCGGCCATTGTCAGTACGTGGCTGTCCTCACCACCCCCAGCAGACGGAGTGGACGCTGAGGCTGTCCGCATTCGCAGTGCGTTAACGCAGATCTGCGATGCGGCCATGCCCAGAGTGCGGCGGCGTCCGCCTCCGAGGCAGGGGGTCTACTGGTGGTCCCCAAGACTGGCGGACCTTCGTGCGGCGTGTATCAGTGCCCGAAGGTCCTACACCCGCAGCCGGCGGCGTCACCGCGACGTCGAGCGGGAGGGCCAGCTGTACGAGGCGTACCGCAGTGCGCGGACTGCCTTTCGGCTGGCCATCCGAGCCGCCAAGGGCGCGAGTTGGCAGGAGATGCTGGACGGTCTCGACCGTGACCCCTGGGGTCGCCCATATCGCGCGGCGCTGAACAAGCTTCGCGCGCGGGCCCCCCCCCTCACCGAGACCCTCCAGCCCGACTTCCTCCGTAGGGTGGTCGAGGAGCTGTTTCCACGGCAGTCGGAACACACGCCCCCGGTCATGGCTCCGCCAGATCAGGACCGGGAGGCCGACGACGACGAGAGTGTTCCGCCCGTGACGGAGTCGGAAGTGGGGGCGGCCGTGGCGAAGATTCGTTCCGCCACCACGGCCCCCGGCCCGGACGGAATTCCAGTCCGGGTGCTGACGTCGCTCCTCGAGCACTTCGAGCCTCGCCTCAGGCAGCTGTTCAACGCCTGTCTGACGTCTGGACGGTTCCCTGAGTGCTGGAAGGAAGGGAGGTTGGTTCTCCTGCCAAAGCCGGGACGGTCCCCGGATTTGCCGTCGGCCTACAGGCCCATCGTGCTCCTCGACGATGTGGGTAAGCTGCTGGAGCGTGTGCTCGCTGCCCGCATCGTCCGACACCTGGAGGAGGTGGGGCCCGATCTGTCGGACGCTCAGTATGGGTTTCGGAGGGGGCGTTCGACCATCGGGGCCCTATTACGCCTGAGGCAGGCGGCCGCGGAGGCCGTCGCCGGGAAGGGAGTGCTGTTGGCGGTGTCGTTGGACATCGCCAACGCATTCAATAGTCTGCCATTCGGCTGCATCAGGGAGGCGCTCCGGTTCCATGGAGTGCCCCTGTACCTCAGGCGGCTGGTGGCAGACTATTTGGAGGGCCGCAGTATCCTCTGCGCGGGTCCCGCAGGGGACATTGTGCGGACGCCCATGTCGTGCGGCGTTCCACAGGGGTCGGTTCTGGGGCCGACCCTGTGGGACATCGGGTACGACTGGGCGTTGAGAGGGAGTCTCCCCCCCGGGCTGAGCTTGGTGTGCTACGCTGACGACACGCTCGTCACAGCCCGGGGCAGGACACTCGAAGAGGCGGCGAGCCTGGCCACTCTCGGCACCGAGGAGATGGTCAGGCGGATCGAGGCGCTGGGGCTCAGGGTGGCCCTAAACAAGACGGAGGCCCTACTTTTCCATGGGCCCCGTGTGAGGCTACCCATCGGCGCCTCGATAGTGGTAAACTCCGTCCACATCAGCATCCAGGCCCATATGAGGTACTTGGGTCTGGTGCTCGACGGGCGATGGTGGTTCCGGGAGCATTTCCGACAGATTGCTCCCCGGCTTGTCGGCGCGGCGTCCGCCCTTTCTCGACTCATGCCGAACGTGGGCGGACCCAGTTTCGAGGGCCGACGGCTGTATGCGGGGGTCATCCGCTCTATGGCCATGTACGGCGCACCCGTGTGGGCGAGGGCTCTGAACGCCCAGCTCAGGGCGGTTCTGTGGAGGCCACAGAGAGCCATGGCGGTCAGAGCCATTCGCGGGTACCGCACGGTGTCGACAGAGGCGGCGTGCCTGTTGGCCGGGACACCCCCGTGGGACCTAGAGGCGGAGATGCTCTCCGACCTCTACCGGCGGGTTATCACAGCGCGCGAGGAAGGTGGCTCCCCATCGTTGAGCGAGATAGCCACCTGGCGCGTGGATGCCCGCCGAGACGTCATCGCCCGTTGGGCTACGCGGCTGGAGAGGCCTAGGCACGGTGTGGAGACCGTTGAGGCCCTCCGGCCCGTATTGATAGAGTGGATGGAGCGGCGGCACGGAGTCCTCACCTTTCGGCTGGTGCAGGTATTGACGGGGCACGGGTGTTTCGGCTTGTACCTGCACAGGGTCGTGTATAGGGAGTGGACTCCGGCCTGCCACCACTGCAGGAGTGACGAGGACACGGCGCAACACACGCTGGAGGTGTGTCCGGGATGGGAGCGGCAGCGCCGTGACCTCGTCGCTGTCATCGGTGCCGACCTGACGCTGCCGGCCGTCGCGAGGGCGATGGTCGACAGCATCAGGAACTGGGGCGCGGTCGCCGCCTTCTGCGAGGCTGTCATCTCGCAGAAGGAAGCGGCGGAACGGGCAAGGGAGGATTCCCGCGCCCCGGGCCGCCGCCAGCGGCCGGGGCGGCGCAGGCGCGAATACCTGCGCCTGATGCCGCCCTAACCGAGGCTTCGGGTGATCGGACCGGGGAATTGTCCGGTCACCCGACGTGAGGCCACCGCGTGAGGGCGACGCCCCGACGGCGAAATCTGTCGGGGCGTCGACGAGAGGAACCCGCGAGGGTGAACCGCCGGGCGGGCCACCGAAGTTAAAAATCGGGTCCCGGTGACCCGCTCGCACGGCGAAGAGAGAGGAGTTTTACGGTGGGTCTATGGGGTCACGCGCCGCCTTCTCTTTCACCCCGGGCCGATTTGGCGGGGCGAGGCTAATCCATAGTCCACCAAAAAAAAAAAAAAAAAAAAAAAAAAGGGTTACCCAAAGAACTAAGAAAATACTTTCCTTGTCCTTTTGATTGTCTGCTATACAAACATTGAATAGTTGTGTAAGTATTAAAACAGATATAGTAGTGCTATATAAAAATTAAATATTTATACTACCAACCTTTGCATTCTATGTCCACGTGCATATAAATTTTGAATCAATTTATTCTCACAATTACGCCGCAGCATATGATTTAAAGATACAATATATGTCATTTTCCTTCACATGCTTTTTTTAATATTGATTTGTTACATTGTTGCTTGTTATGAACTGAAATATTGATTAGATAATGTATCTAACAATTCAAATCATAACTGCAAAGTAATTGTATGTAATGCCTTGTTTATATTTTTATACAAAGATTATTATTTTATGTCAATGATTTCATTTTTACCGCACGGTAACACGATTACGTCTTTCACTTACAAGCCTTTCTTTGCTACGTGGATGGTAAATAACCACTCATCGTGAAAACCTTTAACGTAATTAGCATCTGATCTGATATTTAGTTTTGTTTGTTATATAAAATTTATAAATTAAAATCTCATTTTTTTTAAAATTTATTTAAAGGGCTTTGTCGCTACGCGACTACATCGCCCTGTAAGACACTGTACAAAGATCAACAAAAAAAAATATGTAAATAAAAAAAATAAAAACAATTAAAGTTGACGAAATTAAGGCCTGCAGACCCAACTCCGCCAACTTGTATAAAACAATAGCTTCATCAGACTCTGGGGCGGACAACATACTATTACATATTCCCACATCAAAAATGTTACTTCTATTTAAATAGTGCCTTCTATATCCCTCGTTCCTAACACACTCCATCAGAATGTGCTGTATATCTTCCAGCACCCCACAGCTATTGCATATTGGTGATTCTGTTTTTCTCATTTAGAATGAAAACTTATTCGATGGAATGTACCCAGAACGAAGTCTAAGAGCAGTCACTAATACATTGCGTTTTAGTTCACTGTTGCCGAACCGAGGATATTTAAGAATATGTGGTTGGATCCTGTACCATATGCCTTTTTCTATAGAACGCTTATCAAAATATTCTTGCCAAAGTATTCTACACTGCTTTTTAATATGTCTAACGTAATCGGAGGATAGAGGAGTCACCCCCAGAGGAATTCCATCCATTATCGCCTGTCTGGCTAATAAGTCAACAACCTCATTCTCTTGCAACTGAATGTGAGATGGAATCCACTGCAGACGTATTTCCCTATGCTCAGCTTGTAAGTTTAAGAGTGATTCCAATATGCTGTAGGCAATCGGGACACCTCTCGCCGCGTGAGAGGTACACCGAGCCAAGTGTTGCAAAGAGCTTTTTGAATCTGTAAGGACTACAAACTTACTATAGTTTATTGACTGAATGTAAGCCAAAGCTTCTGCTATAGCAATTATAGTCTTTAAAATATAGCTTGATCTCTGTGACAGATAGCGACAAAACCGATGAAGTAATTATGAATACGCGTCATGTTTACAATTTTATTTTGTATCGCTTATATTTATATTCTTTACGTGCCAGTTATATCTCAACTGAATTATGAATACAAAAATATGAATATTTACTCATATGTTTTAAAATACTTAGTAAACTCATATGTTTTAAGATACTACACCAACTACAGTATTTCTTTGTAAACAATATTTTTTGTTTTCCCTTCAGATACTAATTCTAGCATACCAGGCTACTCTGTGAGCTTACTCTAGAGCATGCCACATACAACTGCCCATGGGCGAAACAGCTTTCTCTCAAGTCTACTCTCGCTATCTTATGAGTTTGACCTTAAGCTTTGATTCTGGTCATTGCGAAATAGACTGAAGTCAAAGTGCTCTCTTTGGAATTCTAAGGGGTAATTTGATGGTATTAGGAGAATCCTAGGAATAAATACAGACTCTGCTCGAGAACAATCGGTCAGTATACTTGCCCCGATTACACAGGGATGCAATGTTTTTATTGCAATCTGGTGGCATTGTATAATTTTGGTAGATTTATATTGCGCAGCAACATGATTGGCACGTCAACTCTCAATTTTAAGATGAGAATTGGGAGGCTAGAAGGCTTCAATATATTCAAGAACTCGACTGGTTATCTGACTCGTTGTTTATCAATTACTCAAAATAATTATTTTGATATTCTAGCCCTTCGAATGATCTCAGATATTTACAGTCGTCTCGAATTTTTTTATACCGTTATAAAAAAATTCGAGACGACTGTAGCGCACATACGTCAAGGCGTCTTTGGAACAAGCTGATCAGCATCAACATCCTATCTCCCTATCGCATCTTTCTTATTGTTCCTAATAAAACTCAACCTTTCCATCTCGTTTTTTAGAAACATGTTGCTTAAAAACTGGCTAAACAGCGAACGAAAATATAGCAGATGACTAACTTCTCTTTTTCTAATCATACGATAAAAATAAACAGTTGCAGTGATTATATTTTTATTGGCGTTTTTGGGTAACGGGTATTGTATGAGTGATGGATTTCAGTTATACGATGCAATTTGTTATCTTCTTCTTCTTGATGAATGGCTTCTGTTCAATGTGCTATCATGGCTCTCAATTACAATATTCTGCTTAGAAAATTGCTGTCCAACAATTTCAAACTCTACGTTCCTATGAGGCCATTTCCTAAATGTGCATGACTTCTCTAAAGCTTAGAAACCTTTAAATGTCGTACTAATACGCTGCGGTGACTTTTAAGTCATTCCAATTTTAAAGATAATTCGCATTGTACCAAGCTTTTATGTGAGTTCTACCTTTTTAGGATTTCATACCCAACGGGTAAAATAGGGCCCTATAATTAAGACTCTGCTGTCCGTCCCTCCGTCTGTCATGAGGATTTAGTAACTCATGAACCATGATAGTAAGAGAGTTGAAATTTTCATAGATGATGTATGTATTTCTGTTGCCGCTATAACGATAAATACTAAAAATAGAATAAAATAAATATTTAAGGAAGTCCCATGCAACGAACGTTTTACAAATTTTTTTGCTCCTTTTTGCTCAATATTGATAACGGCAACAGGTAGACACTTGAAATGTTTACAGAATATTTAGTTATATATTCACTTTAGAAATAAATAATTAAATTAAAAAGAAACAAATATAAAATTATTTAAGAGCGGTTCCCAATCAACAGCATGTCTTTGTTTGCCGTTTTTATAGATGTACGGAACAGATCGTGCTGAACTCCGACTCGCACTTGTCTGGTTTTTTGAATGAAATTGAATCTAGTTTTCAAACATGTCACAAAATAAAATGTCATAATTTCAAATCAAAAATTTTAGAAGCCATTCATCAAGAAGAAGAAGTAAATCAAAAATATTAAGGAGTATTGATATCAGTTTTAATGAATAAAACACGAAACACATTTTCATCAATTCTGTTAGAGAGTGTTTAGCAAAATTTGAAATAGATTGGACCAAAGGATAATATTATCCCATACAAACTTTGCTCCGCTTCTTCATCCC
This sequence comes from Lymantria monacha, assembly GCA_905163515.2. Lineage (NCBI taxonomy): Eukaryota > Metazoa > Arthropoda > Insecta > Lepidoptera > Erebidae > Lymantria > Lymantria monacha. Next base: position 26,974,611 of record LR991082.1, read on the forward strand.
CTTAGGGGCAGAATTACGAACCACCGAAGACAAAGATAGGGTACCGGTGGTCCGCTCGCACGGCGAAGAGAGAGGATTTTACGGTGGGTCTATGGGGTCACGCGCCGCCTTCTCCGTCACCCCGGACCGATTTGGCGGGGCGAGACGCACCCATAGCCCACCAAAAAAAAAAAAAAAGGGGCAGAATTACGAAAAATACTTTTTATCGGATGCCTACATCCCACAAAGCACACACCCTCGAAGTTTTAGGTCTCTACGATCAGTGGTTTAGGCTGTGCGTTGTTCCATCAATCAGGACAAAGAATTTTATATATATAGATGATGCTTACGCAAGTACAAGGTCATACTGGACTGAGAATAAGATAGAGATGGAGCAATCGATAAACGTAAATCGATAAGATTCTTATTAATTATTTATAAAACAGTAAAACCAATACATTACCTATATAAACCACATGGTTACTCTATAAAATAAGTAAATTGCGTTAATTTAATATTCAGACATCAGTTATAATATTAATAAGACCATTTCTTTTATAAAATAAACATGATTATTCATGAAATAATCTGTGACCAAGAACTCATCATTAACCTACAGGAATGCGCCAGCGATGATGATAATAGTGATGATGAACTTGGATGTATTACTTTCGAATAATAAAAAGAATTAATTAACAGCTTTAGTTCAAATTAAATAAAATCCATTAATTTAAATTAAATAAAATCCATTAATTTAATTTCAATAATATCTTCATAGATTGTTTTAAATTTATAATCGATTCATTCATCCATTTGATTGAAATTCAATAAAATTTACATACATTGTTTTTCAATTCCAATAGCAAATAACTTTAAAAAATAAGGAATTATATTGACAAAAATGCGGACTATATCGTATTCGTGCGGCACTAGTGAGAACTGTCACAGAGATCATGCTATATTTTATAGACTATAATTCAATGTATATAATCGATATATTTGAATTATAACTGAATAGGATCAAAAAGGCAGCACCTCCAACAGTACCATCCTTAGCTCCGTCGGTAAAAATTTTTTTGTGGTTTACGTAATATTGATCTATATACTTAGTACACATGCTGAGGAGAGTGCGATTATCATATGATGAAATCTCATTTCATTGTTTGGTTGCGTGTAGTATTTTCTGAGCATTGTAAAAAAAAACTTGCCAAAAAATTTTTTTAATAATTTATATACCTAGGTCATCATTCTCATACTCTTATCCCAATTACTTGGGGTCGATGCAATATGCACTCTTCTTTCATGGTACATATTGTAAAAGTTATCGGCAATAGTTCTATGACCGGCCGCCTGTCAGACGTCAACCCTCCTTGGGAGTGTAATTGTTGACCAAACGACATCAGATGGAGTTAGCCCAGGTCTTTATAAGGCTCTTACTTGTCTTTTACGACATCCACGAGCAAAGTAAGGGTTAGTCGTATTCGTAGCCGCTACCACACATTTATATACCTAGGCATATAGTTATTTATTAATTAGTTCATCTAATTAAAATGTTGATAAATGAATTAATATTTGTTTAATCATCTTCTTTAAGAGATATAGTAGTACATACGTGTAAATTTGTTGTTATCCTGTATTCTTTTCTTGTTTTCATGACAAAAAGAAAAGCAGCAGTCATAAAATATGCAAGTAATACTAAACATGTAATGAGTAATAGTAATTAAAAAATATATATTACTCCTACTTCATCCTATTTTGATAGTGGTAGGATCACGCTGTTGACAGTTTTCTGTCTGCAGCCGTGGTTCGGTCCCTCCGGGATACTCCACACTCTCGCAAAAGATCGACGTATTAGTAATGGCAATGTGCTATTGCGCTTCGTTCGGTGAGTGAGAGAGCCGGAAGCCCAATTGGGTGGGTTTGGGGTTTATATTAGTAGGCAGCGGCCTAGTTATACCCTTGGTATTGCAAAGGTTCATGGGCGGTAGCGACACTTACCATCAGGTGTGCTGCTTGCTCCTTTGCCACCACAAGCAATAAAAAAAACTACTTCCTATTAATATTATAAATGCTAAAGTTTGTTAAGCTGTATGTTTATTTATTATTTTTCTTGTAAAAAGAACTAAATGGCCTTAAACTTAATAACATAGCTTATATATTAAAATAACAGAAGGTGATATTATAATATTGAAAAATTTGACGTGGTTTGGTAGCGGTACGAACATTTACATTGCTTGTGAGCGTCGTAAAAGACAACTAAGAACTTAACATAGTACTGATCCAACTCAAACTGGTGCCTTTCTGATCAATAATTACATTCCTACATTCCTAAGAGGAGCTAACGTCAGTAAAATATTAACCTATTGTCAAATTTTTGTATGTGTATAATGGAAGAAGAGATATTACGCCGACCTGGACCAAGTAATTAGAACAAAAATAAAATGATGATGATGATAATACTTTTTTAAGAATTGCCGAAATTATTTAAAATATAACTCTGAGTGGCAAGTAAATCAACAAAATTCCTGCTAATTGAGAACTATTTTGGCTTGCAAAGTACAAAAGATTAAGAGTTATTCAAAACGAATGCATAATACTTTAGTTACTTTTAAATATATCTAAAGAAATTTCGACATTATACGAGTACATCTACATTTTACGTAGACGTATCAAAGAATACTTTAAAATTGGATGCTATTTATTACTATTTTCCTACTCTTATCCCAATTACTTGGAGTCGATACAATATGTACTCTTATTTCATAGTACATAATGTAAAGTTTTATGACCGGCCGCCTGCCAGACGTCAACCCTCCTTGGGAATGTAATTGTTGACCAAACGGCATCAGATGGAGTTGGCCTAGGTCATAATAAGGTTCTCTAGTCGTCTTTTACGACATCCACGAGTAAAGTAAGGGTTGGTAGTATTCGTAGACGCTACCACACAGCTGCGACATGACGCTTTCACGTGCCCGCCATAAATCGATTATTCAGTCCAAACATCTCATTCATCAATTTCTGGCACTCTGTTCTCTCTGCCTACCCTGCAAGGGATATGGCGTGATGATATGTATGTAACATCTCATTCAAGTTGGAAAATTAAAAAAAGAAGTTCTGGTAAGATATATAAACTTAAACTAAAACAATTAACCCTGATGTGATTCATAGATATACTGAGACCTTGGTAAGTTTTGGCTCCACTAGCATCTTGATACGTAAAGAACTATTAACAGTTTTAACTAAACATGTGTTATGCTGACCTCGTCCCTATTTGTAGGGTAGATTACAACATGATGAACTTTTTACCAATGTCATTTTGTAAGTAGGTCATATAAGTTACGTTTCATAAATTCAATATTTAAACTACAATACTGATCATTGTGTATTGCAGCGACATTTTAACGGCTACGTATACTAGAAACCTTTAGAACGCTCATAGGTGTCGTAAAAGATGACTAAGAGATATAATCATCATCATCATCACAGCCCATAAATGTCCCACTGTTGGGCTCGGGCCACCACCGTAATGGGAGGGAAATTAACCTACTACACCGCGCTGGTCAGATGTGTTGGTATAGGGTTCTGTTTCGAGTTTTCCTTCTCTTACATATATTATATGCGTTTTATATCCCTTAGTCGGCTCTTACGATCACCCACGGGTAAGATGGGGTGTAGTGAATTGTATTCTTACTCGTCACCACACGGATAACGCGCTGCAATTGGTTACAAGAAATTCTATATAATTTTTTTTTTTTTTTCAATTTGTGTTGTATCTGGCCGATCAACTGTATTAGGTATATATAAATTGCATATTGCTTTGGATTGCATTAAGAGTGAGTACTGTCTGATTTTTGTTTTATAATAGTGATGATTTTTCACTTCAGGTAACATAGATTCGATTCTCATGCTGAACAAAACTTTATGCAATCATCATCTTAATTCATATAGGTCCCACTGCTGCACTTGTATCTCCCTTTTTTTTTCTTGCTCATGGTGGCGAGCTAGCAGCACACCTGATCGTAAGTATCACTGCCGCCAATGGACCTTTGCAATTCCAACGGTATAGCTTAGGCCGCTGCCTACCAATAAAATCCCCAAAAGGGCCTCTCTCAGTCACCGAACGAAGCGCAATAGCATATTGCCATTACTCATACGTCGATCTGCTACGAGAGTGTGGTACTACCCCGGACGGACCGGGCCGCGACTGTAGACAGAAAGCTGTCAACAGCGTGGTCTTTTTTTTTACGGTGGACTATGGATGCGTCTCGCCCCGCCAAATCGGTCCGGAGTGACGTTAGCGGCGGCGCGTGATCCCATAGACCCATGGTGCAACTGCTCTCTTCGCTGTGCGAGCGGGCCACCGGTACCCGATCTTTGTCTTCGGTGGCTCAATAGTGTGGTCCTACTAAGGAGAGAAATTGACTTACTATACCACACTGGTCGGACACGTCGGTTAGGTTAGGTTAGGGCAATAAAAAAACCATATCAAACAAAAGAAATTAAAAACAAAATAAATAGTCCCATGAAATTTAAAATCATATATTGCAGAATAGTAAATAAACATTTTCTCAAATCAAAGCATAATATTCATAATGTAGAATGGTCACTACGTGACTACAAAAGGCAAAACCGATGTCAGAGGCTTGTGATAAGCGGTAACATTCTCATATATCCTTCAAATAACATATACTAGGAATATTCCTAACCTGATTCCGTGACATCTCGCGCAATTTACGACGTACCCTTTACTTGGGATTCATTTGTAGCTATCACAAGCAGCCGTGGCTTGATTACACTCGGTCTCCACCCACCTGAACGCGCCATAACGTATTTTATGACGTTTCATTTATTGTTATTAAATTTCGTAATCGTTTGCACTGAGTTCAACTGAAAATTTACTGACTTAAACGGGAACTGTATAATATTAACTTAATTAAAATAATTATTTTAATCACATTATTAACACCTAAAAAGTTCTTCGTTTACTTTTCTTTTATGTAATCTTAATTCTGGATATGTTGATGAGTTTTGATTTAAAATGGGATGCTAATTAGCCTACTTATACCACTGGTCGAAGTTTGAACGGATTGACCTTGAGTTTAGTGGGTGTTCTTTCTCTTACAATAACGTTAATTGCTTCAATTATGATATCTGCACAAAACAATGGGTACAGACGGATTGAATTTTTAATCGATAATCACGCAGATAATCATCATTCTCCTACTCCTATCTCAATTACTTGGTGTCGATGCAATATGTGCTTTTCTTTCATAGTACATATTGTTAAAGTTATTGGCAATAGTTTTATGACCGGCCGCCTGCCAGACGACAACCCTCCTTGGGAATGTAATTGTTGACCAAACACAATCAGATGGAGTTGATAGCCCAGATCGCTATAAGTCTCTTAGCCGTCTTAAAGTAAGGGTTGGTAGTACTCCTAGCCGCTACCAAACAGCATATAATATAATACTAATGTACTTTAGTAGCACATCCATGTGGTGATGGGGTAATTATACAATTCACTACCCCCTATCTTACCCTTTTTTTTTTTTTTGGTGGACTATGGATGCGTCTCGCTCCGCCAAATCGGTCCGGGGTGACGGAAGGGCGGCGCGTGACCCCATAGACCCACCGTAAAACTCCTCTCTCTTCGCCGTGCGAGCGGACCACCGGTACCCGATTTTTGACTTCGGTACGCCAGCGCCCCCCACGACCCTCCCCCCCTCCACCTATCTTACCCGTGGGTGTCGGAAAAGACGACTAAGACATACAATATGTATATAACATCTATACAAGTGAAAGAAAACTAGAAAAAAAAACCTTCACGAAGTAACTGACCAGTGTACTAGTATAATAGGTCAATTTCATTTCTATTTTCCACAATATCTTAACCTCCAGGAGTCTCGAGTCAACCAGTGGGACTTATATGAATTGAGATGCTGTACTTTAGTATTTTTTTTTACATACATACATATCATCACGCCATATCCCTTGCAGGGTAGGCAGAGAGAACAGAGTGCCAGAGAACTCTATCTTTGCATACTTCACTCGCTTCCTCAACATTCATAATTCTCTTCATACACGCTCGCCGGTTTCGGAGACTCTTGACTCCACCTTCCTTCAGTACATGACCGATCTGGTCTAGGTAAAAATCAAAAAAGAAAGAAAAAAAAAAAACCATTGTAGGTAGTTAATTGTAGGTAGGTACTAATCGCAGTTAGTTTACGAGAATATTATTTAGGGAATGTTATTGAAAATATATTGTTCACGTAACCTAATGCTAGCTATGAATATTCAGCTTGACATTTAATGGATTACAAAACATCTTTGCTACTGTTTTAGGGTAACTAATTCGCTTGATTAACTTTTTCCACGCGTCATTTGCTCTATCATTAACAGCGGTTCATCATATCTTGGACATCCAACAGGTCTGATATCGTATCAAAAGAAATAGCTATAATCGAACAATGCATTGTCCTCATATCTATCACTTAATAGTCACGATGATATGTAAGGCACACGTATAAATAATAGGTATTGACATTCATAATATTCTTGATCCTTTGTTTTTTTTTTGTATGACTAAGGTGGATTCCTTACGTCAAGATCGCTTGCCCTAAACGGTCAATACAATGTATATTAAGAATTCTTCGCAAAGAATTCTACAATCATCCAATATGGTACGTCGATGAATTTTCCGATTCCTTTTCATTGATTGATCCCTAAAAGTTGAGAAGAAATATTGTAAAAAGTTTTTTAATAAACTCAAATATATAAAAAAGGGAAACTGACTCTTGAAAACATCTGCGAGCATAGTTATTAAATTAAAAATAGTCGATTTAATACATAAATTCATAATAAAATCATATGCTATTTCTACTACGCACTACCTAATATAATCATCATTCTTGTACTTCTATCCCAATCACTTGGGGTCGATACAATATGTACTCTTTTTACATAATACATATTGTAAAAGTGATTGGCAATAGTTTTATGAGCGGCCGCCTACCAGATGTCAACCCTCCTTGGGAATGTAATTGTTGACAAAACGTCATCAGATGGACTTGGCCAAGGTCGTTATAATATACTTAGTCGTTTTTTACGACATCCACGAGCAAAGTAAGGGTTGGTAGTATTCGTAGCCGCTACCACACAGCATTACCTAATATATTGCAAACAATATTATGCTTATATATTATTAACTAAAAAACTTCACGCAATAATCTAAGAATAACATATTCCATTATTATTGTAATCTATTAATTTATTTAAGAAAAATTAAATACATATTTTGTTGTCAACTTTGTTATATTTTAAACCTTCGTGACGTAGCAGCTCACCAGTAAATACACGTATATTATAATTTCTAGTCTACAGTTATCTCATTTTACATGTTGATGTTGATGGATCTAATGTAAGCTTTTGAGTTTGCCCCTTATTTATTAATAGTGAGTATCACAGTCTCTATGTGTGATGTGTGTCTCTATCTATGTGATTCTCTAAATCAGAATTAAAATCTGCTATAGCTTGAAAATTTGTTTACTTGGAATTTCATTTAATATCATAGGTACTTTCTTATCTCTTGATATGTGTTGATCGCTCTAATTAAGCTTGCACCTTATTTATTAACAATAAAGGTTATAATTATATATCCAATTAGTAATAAAATGTGCTAAGTGACAATTTACAGATTCTTTCGCGTTTAAATATTTGTAATTTCATATTTGCTGTTCGGCAATCTTGGTTGCTTTCATATAGCCTTTCTGCTTACTCAAAAAAAAGATAACGCTTTTTACTTCCAACATGTTATCGCTATCATATTTTTAGATATTCATTATAAATATCATATTCGATTACGATCGTTGAGTGAGCAGTTAAGGTGAGAAAAAAACGCTCACATTTATATTTATAACATTACCTAGGATATAAACAAACTCCTGCTCTATTGAAATATATGTTTCAAAGAGTAGCCCTATCGTTGGTTTTATTTTGTTTTACTACTTTGAAAGTTGGCTAGGAAATAGTCCACAAATAGCTAGACTGTATGATTAGATTTGGAAAGCTGATTTACTGCAAGATTGCATCTAACTGAATTTGTTATAGCGATGCCCTGATGACCCGGCTTTTTCATTTTCCCTTATTATTGTGATGTCCTTGCATTGGCAGAAAGTGCATTATTGAATAAGATAAATATTGGAAAAGCTAATTTAGATACATAATCCAGCAAGTTACAACAAAGTATTTACTTTGAACTTGATAATAAAAGCCGATCTGTTCTCCGGTCTCTCCTCTATTTTTATTATGGTATACGAAATTAAATAAATTTATAAATCTGATAAATCTGAGTTGCATTGTTTAATATAACAATTGCACTCCATCTTTCGATCCCCATCTCCAATTGTATTAGGATCGGCCTCGTAGTCTAACCAGCTTAGCGACGGCTGCCATCGACTGTTATTTAACCTTTCAATCAATCATTTAACCTTTCAAATAATCCTAAAAGATAATATTATTTTAGTATTAAATTATATATTAGTATATTGTACCATATATCGACTGTCATAAATGATCCGACGGCTTAATGTACTTTCTGAGGCATGAATTTCAATACATCTTCTATTTCGAGAAGATTGTTTATTTCGTTCTTATAATAAGTATCAGATTCATATTGAGCATCATCTTATCATCATTATTTCAGGTCATATATGTCCCACAACTGAGCTCGAGGGCCCTTCACAGAGGGGTGGCAATTGACCATCTATATCACACTATAGTCTGTCTAATCTAAGAAGTGCACTTTGACAGCTGTCTGAGTAAGTTGTCTAGGTATGTGAACCAAATAATCGCTATCGAAAATATCCGATTTTACTGAGAAATCGATATTGATTCTTTATAATTAATAATCGGTTTATTTTTTATTTTTCAAAAAGGTGATGAATAAATTAAGTGCTAAATTAGTACTAAACAAATTTAATTATTTCAGTATAGAATCTACTCATCATATTAGTAGGATTAGGTTAATTAAAAACAAAAACTGGATTTGAAAATAGCTATTTATTAAGAATTACTACTATTACTTGAATTATCAGCGTTGCGAACATTAATAATTATTTCCTCATCAATAAAAGTGTCGAAATGTACATCTCTGTCAAAATCTCTATTCGATTAATTGTATTTTTCTAATATTTATATCGATTATTTGAATATTCGTGAATTGGAAGTTGTCAAGCACTACTGTATAGAACGTGATGACGTGACATTGTTAGGTCGTCACTAACAATTACTATTTGCCATGTTATTTCTATTTTAAATTAGTTTTACGAGTTTCAACATTAGATTATTGTACAAGAAAGTCACCTGCAATGTTAATTATGTAAATAACTTAATAGTTGTTTAAAATTTCAGATTTAGTGTTTACAATCATGTGTATACGTTTGACCGAGGTTATTGTGTATTAAAAAATGCAAAACGTCAAAACGCACTTCTTAAATTAGATGAACTATAGTCAGACAGATTGGCACAGAGTTTTATTTCGAGTATTCTTTTTAACGTAGATGTTATCTGAATATTATATCAATTGTCTTTTACGCCTCCCACAGTTAAGAAAAGGTGGACAAATTGTATTCCTTCTTTTGCATAGATGTTATTCTATCTATATACGAGTATATAAAAGAAAGTTGTGTTAGTTACAACACTTATTGCTCGATAACGGCTGTACCAATTTTTATGATTTTTATGTTTTTGAGTTTTTTGTCTTCAGGAGTAGGATATAGGACATTCAAAATATGATAATCAAAATCATTAAAGAACACAAAGCAGTCATGAGGACTGCCGACAGAAGTAAAAACTTAAACCTATAAAAATAATGAATATTATAAATTAAAATAGAACAACAAGTACGCATTTCAGCTAATTTCACGACGCTCACACTGTTTACTTCGCTGCATAGCAAGAATACCACGCGCATGTGCTTGGGATCTACCGACTCACTCTTTTTCTCTCTCCTACTTTCTACCTTTGTGTATCTTTCTTTCTCTTTCTCTCTTGCGTTGGAATATTGGACGCTACTCGTTGCTAACGCTCACGCTAGCCTGTAATAGGTATACTACGGGCATGCCCTCGAGTGCCATTGTGTTAAACCGTTTAACGTAACCTTGTTGGAAGTCGCATTAGAGGTTTCACTTCAAAAAAACATCAGTTCTAAACGTTCATTTATTGACGGTATAACGAAACGCAACTAATAGCTCATGTAATTTTGTCTATGGTTTGAAAATACTGCAAAACGTTAAAACTAATTTTGACTGGTCGAAGTGTTTTTGTGTGCGAGTTGGGAGTGCTACGAGTTTTTACGAGTATTATTATAATAAATATCGATGCGTCGAAATTATTATTAACAAAGTTTCACCAATTCTCCTACTCGTATCTTCTATATTACTTAGTGTCGAAACAATATGTACTCTTTTTTCATAGTACATATTGTAAAAGTTATTGGCAATAGTTTTATGACCGGCCGCCTGCCAGACGTCAACCCTCCTTGGGAATGTTGTTGTTGACCAAACAGCATCAGATGGAGTTGGCCCAGGTCATTATAAGGTTCTTAGTCTTTTACGACATCCACGAGCAAGTAAGTAAGGGTTGGTAGTATACGTAGCCGCTACCACATAGCTAGGAATAGTGTATATCACCATAAAAAAAGCTAACACTGAATACCTATTAACAAAACTTAACAGACTTACACACTTCTTTCAATAATAGTTTAGCAATAGGCAAGTCCATTTGACACTTCGATTACGCTATTTGTATAGAATGAAAGTGATTTTCGACGTACTCCTAAGGTACTCTGAAGTACTTTAACATCACATAAGGTCCTTTAGGGAATTTATTAAGGGACGAAGGCAAATCGGTCAGACTTAGTTTAGATATGCTGTCAATTTGAAAGGTTACGTGGCAACAATTCAATAGGTAAATCAATTTTTAAAGGTCAAAATGATTTATACTTTTCTTACTTATATGCTTAAAATAGACTTCGTCAGTTATTTTTATAAGCAGGTCTTACTTGAGTTTTCGCACGAGTTTTTTTTTTACTGCAATGTCCCATTTTGTTTCTGTAAATGGATTACTTTACTTCACAATACTGCTGGGATACTTACATTTTATTTCTTACAAAGAACGACTGCTTAAAACTTAATTTTCTATTCCTTAATAATAATATTTTATTGCCAGATGAATGTACCCGCGCTATATACCTTTCTACCTTTTATGTGTACGTAATTTCATAATGATACACTGAGTTGTTACAGAGTAAAAACATAATATATAACTGAATTTACGCATTTATAATATTAGTTAGGATCTCACACTCCGAAGATAGAGAGAGAGAGAGAAGCATATGTGTTAAACACTCAAATTTCGCCCTGCAGTTTTTAGTTTAATATAATAAAGAGCATAGTTAACATCGTTTACCAGACAGAGATCCAAACATCATGCAATGCTGTGAGAAGTTCTACAGGAAAAAATGAAAAACAGTTGAACGCTTTTTAGACTGACTTAAAATATACTGCATTGACGCCCTCGACATTTACTGGACAAGGCTGAGGACGACATTACGCTTTGCTCGACTAAGTGTCTACACGGCACGCGCTACCATAACCTATAAATATCCACATTACTTTCCTCACCTTCGGAGTGCAAAACCACACCGCGAAAATATCATTAATCGAAATATGGAAACTTCCACTTTACCTCTAATTTCGTCCCAAGCCGATGTCGTACTCCTCAGGCAATGCCCTTGGATCATATAGCTTACCTAACTATCATAGGATTGAGAGCCTCCAGCGCTCACCTATAATCCACGTCAAGTTTTAAAAGCCATCAAACAAATGTAAATAATAAAAAGAAACGTACGATATATATTTAAATAAAGTAACTCCTTGAGCATTGTAGCGGAGTGAACGAACGTGAAAGTAAACTTCAGTACCTTCTGTCTTATCCATGGGTAACGTAAAAAAGAAATATACTAAAGGCTGAGCCACATTATATATAGATAAATAACATCTACGCAAGAGAAGGAAACCTCGACATAAAATATTTTACCAACGTGATTTGTCAGCGTGGTATATTGGCTCAATATCCCTCTCACAGAAGAGAAGCCCAATAATGGAACACATGTGGACTGAAATAACCAATTCTTCAACCCTTGATACAATGCTATAAATATGCTTTTCGTGATCGAATTCAAAACAAAGACTTGCGATACCTTGAATTCAAGTCGGAAGCAATGACGAAGAAATTTTGTCATTCTTTGCAAAGCAGCATATAAAGTAGCGATTTTCTATAAAATGAGGTGCGAACTCCAAGTTTCGAATATTTTCACTACATGACATCTAAATATATATAGTCTGAAAAATTAAAAGAACTGAAAATTCAAAAGTGACTTGGCACTACGCGCGCAGTCAGACGAAGCGTTTGCTACAACCATTGACTAACCAAAACGCCAGCGTTCACGTCTATATAGATGTCAAATCTTAGGCATAGCATACAGTAATTCTATCCTTTTACATTTGCGTATATGTACGAACATGAATTGAATCAACTATAAAAAATTATACTTTAAAACTTACATAGTGAATAATTTTGTAACTATATTTATTTGTAACTAGATTTGTTGCCACGGAGTAAGAATGAAATTTAATCACATTAATTAACCATAAGAACCGTACGTGGACTTTTGGCGGGAATCTAAAACGTCATGTGGTGCTCTTGTATTATATTCGATATCTTAGTGTTTTAACGTGTTATATTAGATAATTTTTATGGTATTTTATGTAATATGATGTGACAGAACAGCTGGGATGTAGTGAATATCATATAAAAGTGCTGTACAACGTTTTCGTTTTCCATCAAAATTCCTACAACATACCATTAACAGTGTCACCATAGCACTGTTGATGGCGACAATTCGACTGACTGACAGACAATGACTTACCTGAAGAGATTAAGAACGTGAAGATAATTATAACTCGACACTGGCAAAAATGGCTCGCATAAGTAGCTGATTGCCAATACATAAAAAGAAGAAGAAGAAGAAGAACCGTACGTGATAATTAGGAGTTAAACTAACTTAGAAACTACCTATGCTAATTTGTTTTGCAAACTAGCAATTATTCGCTCAGTGTACAATTTATTTATTCTACCTAATAGTGAAAGTTATGAGTTGAAAAGAAAACACTAAAGTCTCGTGTATTTTTATGTATAATAATATAAAAGGTAAAATGTGAAATCCCCTTTAGTCAATCGATAAGGTGCGGGAGCATTAAATTTTTACAGTTGGCCGGCCCGTTGCCCACCGGTGCCCGAGTTATATTGATTTGACATTAGATAGTACCTCATGGATGAAGGATTAGCCAAGAACTGAAAACCATTTTGTATTTGTTCATAATTAATATTTTATTATTGAATTTCTAAATATATTTAATGAAATAAATCTCCCTCAGAAAATAAATTATAATCAATTCACAAGATCCTTCTAGCTTGATTGTGAAAATGAATTATTCTGTTATTGATATATAAGCCTAAGTTTATAGAGTAAAAATTTAAAACAATAGCCATTTCTTTTAAAAAACTAAGCAAATATCCTAAATCCTCGTATGGGAATCATGTCAAAAATCATACATGAATTTCATTACACATTTTGATGAATCTTCTTTGATAATTACAGTAGATATTTTTATTTAGATTATAATTTTATTATTGGTATGAGGTGATATTATAACTGATTACACATTCAAAAGAAAATCTGATTTTATTTTGTATTTTTTATTGATCGCTAAGCGAAGAAAGCTACGAATAACAACAAAGATATGATTTAATACATACGAGATGGAGTGGCACTATCTTTTGAGTAATAAAGCCCACCAAAATATTACATAATATGTGTGCTGCGATTATGAACTTCACTGATAAAGATTTGAGATTTAAATGATTGCAAACTTCTGCAAATAATTCTAAAATTTATTTATTATTAAAATTTTATTTATACACCTAACATTCTTAAGTAAATTTAAAACACAATTCATTTTTTTTTGCTACTAAATTTTGTTTGTTAATTAAAAATATAACTTTTTATAAATTGAATAATAAAAATATTTACACAGCAGCTATAAACACACAGCTATAAACTATTTAATCTCAACATTTATGCTTATTGTGGACAATTTACGGAAGAGGGAGACCGATTTTGACAAAACTTTCGTTCAAATTATTAGGAGTAACTAAGCTACTTAGTTTTCAGAAAAACAGTTGTATTTCACATAACAAAATTTGATGGCCATGAGGTAATAAAAAAATGCCTATTCATATAGGTAATTAATACATCTAATATAATGTAAACATTTAAAAAAATCGAAAATACAAATTTACAAAAATGAACAGATTTTTTTTGTGAAATGCCACATAGATAAAATAACAGCTAGTATTTCATAAACATCAATAGACATTATTCACAAAGATTTAAAAGATTTATTGATATAGATTTAAAATTTACTTTTATGAAACTAGTAAACACCTATTTGAAAATTTATGTGTTTAGTAAATGAGATACATTTACAATAAAATTGACGTAATCATTTTATACTCAAGAAAATAAACATTAAATTGCTTTGAAAAATCTAATTTATTTAACTTCTCACAGAGATAAATAAACAGGTTATCGAATACTATTTTTGATTAACTTAAAAATGAAAAATTATTTCATTATATCTTAACGCAACTGTATAAAGACCTGGATTATTTGCGTATGGACGCACGCAAACTACGTCCTGTACTAATCGTCTCTTTCGACAATTATGTTACTATCACATGGACTGACACTATTTTTTATTTTTTAAAAAGACCACCCATTATTATTATTATTTTATTTATTTTTTTACGGAGTGCTATGATCCGGTCACACCCCGCTAAATTTTTTTTTTTTTTTTTTTTTTTTATTGCTTATGGCGGCAAACGAGCAGACAGCACACCTGATGGTAAGTGTCACTGCCGCCCATGGACCTTTGCCAATGGTATAGCTAGGCCGCTGCCTACCAATACAACCCTGAACCCACCCCAGTTAGGCTTCCGGCTCTCTCGGCTAAATCCGTTTCGGACGACAGATGAAGCGGTGCGCGACCCCATAGATTCGCTCCGCAATGTTACTCTCCACGCCGTGCGAGTGAGCCACCGGAACCCGTCCTCCCAGACTCGTTCCGCCGCCTCGTTCTGCGATAACTGCTTTGGAGAAGGTGGCGACCGCGTTCCAGTTCCTGACTATCGCTTTTACGGCGGCTGACAATGTTAGGTCGGCACCAATGGTAGCGATGACATCACGGTGCTGCTGAGCCCAGACCGTACAAACCTCGTGCGTATGCTGTGCCGTGTCCTCGTCACTGCCGCACTGTTAGCAGGGTGGAGTTAACTACCTTCTTGTGACCGCAGGGTCGACTGTACGCCTGGTCGCCTGTACCTGTACACACAGGTACTTGCCGAAGCAACCATACCCCGACAAGGACAAGACCTGCACCAACCGGAACGAGAGGACGACGTGCTGCCGCTCCATCCACTCTATCAGTATGAGCTGGAAGTAGACATGCGCGAAACAGTACTTCGCGAAGTGATGTGATATGGCATTACATTTCGTGTCGAGTAATATTACATTTAACCATCACTTCAAACCTCACACATGACATTTCATGTCATGTGTGATGCGTAATGCGATAGCGCTCTATATATACGGCGGGCGGCGTCAAGAAATATAAGCCTGAACGTTCTGAAAATAAAGCTCAAAATAAATATTGAATTTCCAGACAAACAGACAGAATTGTTTGGTACATTGCAGAAATGCAGAACAGTACACATGTGATGTGTGATGTTTAATGTGATGTAATGTTTAGTCGCGTAATGGGTAATATGACAGTACACGGTCGGGTAATATTACGTGTGATACATCACTCGCATTACTTACGCATATCTAGCTGGAAGGCCTCAACGGTACGAACACCAAATCGAAGCCTTTCCAGCCGCGTAACGCAACGGGCAATAACGTCCTGGCGGGCGTCCTCACGCCAGGCGGCCAGCTCGCTATGCGATACGACGCCGCATTCGTCGCGTATTAAAGACACCCACTGGTAGAAATTAGAGAACATTGCCGCCTCCAGGTCCCACGGGGGAGTTCCGGCCAATGCGCACGCCGCTTCGGTCATCACCGTGTGGTATCCGCGGATGACCCTGACCGCCATGACTCTATGTGGACGCCACAGAAGAGTCCTGAGCCGGACGGATACAGACCTCTCCCACACGGATGTACAGCGCCATTGAGCGGATCAACCCCGCTTACAGCCGTCGACCTTCTACGCTGGATCTGCCCACGTTCGTCATGGGCTCGTCTGCCTCAGGTGCAGCGGATGGCCGCGATGGTAGAACGCCCCCTTCAAAAGCTTAATTAAGCGTCCGACAGATTGGGCCCACCTCGTTAAGGTGCCAAACAATGTGGGCAGCAAGGATACGCTGCAACTGCTTGCCTACATGATGTAGGCCACATCATCCAGCAGCACAATAGGCCTGTAGGCCGACGATGACTCCGGAGGCTGTCCTGCCTTTGGGAGGAGAACCAACCTTCCCTCTTTTCAGCACTCAGGCAACTGTCCAGCCACTAAACAGGCGTTATACAGATGCCTAAGGCATGGCTCCAGGTATTTGAGGAGCAGCGTCAACACTGGGGCGGGTACTCCATCCGAGCTGGGGGAAAATGTCACTATCCTGCACTAAGGTCTCTCGTCTTGTATTGCGAATGACTTTACAAACATGCAATTAACGCAAACAAATTATACCCAGACTCAGAACAATACTTACAATTATTACAGAACAATACTTTGTGGATCGCACAAAGTATTGTTCTGCGTGGAAATCGAACTCCTATGGTGGCCACTGGCACGGAAGGTCGATATCTTAACTACTACGCCATCTGTGCAATCAATTAAAGAAACCTGCATGAAAGACGACTTTGAAATAAGCTCATATTATTTTATCTTGTAAAAATTTGTAAATTAGCCGCGTCTATTATACCTTAGTACTTAGGTACCTTTGTTTTTTTATAACTCTTACGTCTTAAGAAAAGAGTACTTGACAATCAATTTTAAAAATTTATGAGTCTTTCCAAGATTTTTGACTGCAAACAGACATTTTCATTCAGTACACAACATTTATTTTCCTAACTTTTTGAAATCTGTGGTATAATCAAGTATCTAATAAATACTCATACTTAACTTATTGAGTTTTGTTCATACAAAATTAATTTTAATAATTATTACATGTATAAAAAATTATTACAATTTCAAAAATACAAAACTACAATTGCACGCAAAAAAGTTCAAAATAATGCCTGCTTTGGTAATTTAATGTAGCATGCATAGCGATGACTTTATCGCTGTTTTTAATTCTATCTTGGGTGTTATTGTATTTTCTACTAACTTTTGCCCGCAATTATGTGTGCGTGCAAGTCAAAAAAGATGCCTTATAGGATTTTAAATTGGTTTTTTACGTTATTAATTTCGTTATGAACTACGTGATCTCTATTAAAGCTTAGAAATTAAAATTCCGTACTACTTACTATAGTACAGAGACTTTAAAAAAAAAAATTAAAAAAATTCAATTCAGTCTTTTTTGAATAAAATCGGATTAAGTCTTCAAATATGTGTAAAAATAAAATATAATTGAAATCAAAAGCACTAAGGAGTATTGATATCAACTTTGAAGCAAATCACCTTCAAAATAACTTTCTACCCCTTTTTTACTCTTTTAGGGCATCCGCTAACAGGCTTCCTAAATTCATGTATTTCAATAAAATACGAAACATGTCTTTTATCAATTATTTTACAGAATGTTTATGTAAAATTGTCACATAAAACTTTGCGCACTTTTTCCACCTCCTTTAGGATACAATTCAGAAAACCTTTTTTATCGGATGCCTACCTGTCATACAAAGAACACACTATCCAAGTTTCAGATCTCTAGGATCAGCGGTTAACCCATGCGTTGATCCGTCAGCCAGTCATTCAGAACAAAACATTTTATATGTATAGATTACGAAACTTGCCCGGGATTACACGGGAAGGATTATTAATATTATTAGTTATAAAACTATAATCATTGATGGTAATGGAATTGCTATACATTACATGAATTTGAGATAGTAAAACACATGTCTAAAGATGAATGTATTACATATTATTCTCTAATATATCAATATGTCGTTTCTAAAATAAAAGTTTGTGACAGTTAAAAGCAAAAAAAAAATACACAAACAAAAATAAATATAACAAGTTTCCTGTTGATTTTATCTCGTAGCCTTATCTGCTTCTCAAACGTTACTTGAGTTATGGAGGCGTTTAATTTAATTTGCCTACGAATTGAGTTACGCAGTCAAAATACGTCAACGAAGTATCGTAGATCTACGCCTTGATAACAGAGATGATAAAAGAGGCAATCGTAAAAATAAATTGAATATTGCACAGTATTTGTACACTGAAACTTATCAGTATAATATGCCAGTGAATATAATGTATTTATAGTAAATTAAAAATAATATATTTAATTCAGAGTAAGTGAAGTCAGTGTGGCAATATAAAGTACGTAAAGTGGTGAGCAAGGGCGTCGCCAAAGAGAAGCAGTTGCCCCCCAAGAAGTAGAGATCAAATGAAGCTAGTCGCAAAGCGACCAAAGAGCGAGCAATTGAACGTTTTTAAAATCGCCTTTTAAAATTGTCATTACTCATAAGCTGGCGACGTCTGTGGTGGTGGGGTGCGGTTACGAATACTTCCAACCATTACATTGCTTATGAGTGTCGTAAAAGACGATTAAGAGCCTTAAATCGACCTGGGCCAAATTCGTCTAATAGCGTCTAGTCAACAATTACATTACCAAGGAAGTTTGTCGTCAAGCAGGCGGCCAGTCATAAAACTATAGCCAATAACTTTTGTAATATGTACGATAAAAGCGGAGTACATACCATACTCGACTCCGTGTAATTGCTATAAAAGCAGGATAATGATGATAATACCTAAGGATAGAAGCAGATTATATTGTGTTGACTTCATGTAATTGAGATGAGAGCAGGATGATGATAATGTCACCTAAGTAAGGTCTAAAAAAAAAAGTCTTGAAAAGAAAGCAAAATCCCACAACACAAACGAAAGATTGAAGAAAGCTAAAGACTGAATACAAGAAATGTAAGAAAACGTCTAAAAAAGCAATAACTATGTAAAGACTCCAAGCCAAGACAGAATTAATTCGCTCGTTAGGGTTTGAGAGCAAAAGGCGCTGTATTGTATTACTTAAATCCAATAAGAATAAACAAGGCATAGGGCATGACAAATATATAAAAGATGAAGTATAAAGAACAATTAAAAATAATGTTTCCAAAAACAAAACCCAATTACGAACAATAAATAAATAAAATGAAATAGCCGTTCCTTCTAATTATTTCCTTATATTTGCAGTTATGTGTACGAAACTGCAAACAAACCGCAGTCTAAAAAATATGAAACAAGAAAATATTGAAGATAGCGATGTTCAGAGCACAGCTGTGATTGTATGCTGCCGTGTTCAAAGCTTCGTTTATTGCTATTTTCTCGCGTTTTAATACGATAAAAACAATAGTTATATAAACACACCTTTAGCTAAAAAAATTTTTCTTTCGGATAAATATTTGTATGTTTTCGGATATAAATTGCTTAGTATTTCTCTAGGAGATAATCTAGGATACACAGGCCATATTGCTCGTTGAACCGACAACCGTTAGCCGGTAAACCTCCGTCAAACGCCTTAGCCACAAGCGGCCAAGGCGGATTACCTGCCAGTAGTGTCGCCGCAGTTCAGGACACCGTACGATAGCTGCTGATAGCCATCACCGCCATAACCGTCTGTGATTTTGTCTTCATATTGCCCCAAGCTGAGATAAATCTAAAATTGCCAAAAAAATATATTCAGATTTTGAGAGATTAGTTCGTACACACGAGCATACAGTCAGATGAAAAGAAATTAAAAATATAAATTTTCTGCTGGTCTTAAAAGATTTTATACGAAAATTCTCATCACCCACGTTAATTTTTTGATAAATTTATAAAATGTATTATAGGAGCCCATGGATCATTGTGGGACATAGACCGCTCGAAGAGGGATAATGCTATAATGTCCACGCTTGGTAGGAAGGTTGGTGATCGCGATTAGAGTTTCCCAGGAATGTCTTACTGCCCATTCTTTTGAGCATTCATCAGCCGATTTTCACGTAGTGTAATTAATAGTTTCAAGTAAATAGTGGTGCTATATCATATTCTCAGCTCATCATCGCAGTGATTGTATTAATTTAACCATAGTTCTATGGTAGTTTGTAAGATTCCAAAGCATTACACTATATAATAATAACACTGCTCTTATGTTTATTATCATCATATCGGCTCATATACGTCTCACTACTGGAATCGAGCCATCTCTACAATAGGAGGCAAAATTGACTTACCATATGAGTCAAACAGATTGGTATAGGGTTCGACATTTTCTTCTTTTTTTTGAATAAATGTTATATTGACATTCTTTATTCGTATTTTACGACACCCACAGGCAAAATAAGACAGGGGTACGATGTCAGAAACCTCCACGCGGTGTACCCTGGGTGCGGACGGCGGTCCCCAGTTCTTCTGTTGTACTGTCGTCCGTAGCGAATATCTGGCGCTTCGCTTCTAGCCTTCTATCCGTAGAAGGTGACCGGACGCGAATCCGCGACGGGCTCAGTCACTCATTCATTTGAGGGCTGGGCAGGCATGTTCCACCGCCACCGTCGTCAAATCGTAAACCTGATTCTTTGCTTGTCTTAGTTTCAGGAACGAGGGTCTTGGCTTAACCGCCCGGACCGCGAGGAAGACAACCTCTATAAAGAATTTCGAATGTACATTCGAATTCGGAAATCACCCATAATCTTAAGTTTTGGCGTGCGGCGAGAATATGCATGGCAGATGGGTTGTTCTGTTCTTAGCACGCTCCAGCCAGGGTACCGGCTGCCCCCCTGGTTGGTAAATGTAGGCTTGCCCGGGTACAGGGATCTCTGCCCGGGTCGACGTCATAGTTTCTCCCACACTCGTGGGATCATTATGGAAACTCTCAATTTTAATAATATTTACGACGGGGATCATAATGATTCCCACCTCAAGGCCCGGTCATGCCAACGCAAAACTGACCAAAACGACGCCTCGTCCTCGGGACTCGAGGCGTCCGCCGAGGGTCCGGCACAGCACATGGAGGCCCAAACAACACCGAAGCGGAGGTCGCCCAGGAGGAGCCGGGGGAAGACCTCTAGCTTCAAACGGCGTTTGGAGGAGCGGCGAGCGCGCAGAAAGGCTGCCGCCGCGGAAGCGAGGAAGGACGGCGGTAGAGCCGAAACGGAGCCGTCGACGGACGAGGGCGACAGCGATGTCGCAGAGCCGTCCGGGGAAGATGGGGGTGGCGGTTCTACCGCCAAAATGGACGAGGGCGGTGACATTCCCGCAGGGCCGTCCGAGAAGGATAGCGGGCCGGCTGTTGAAGCCCCCGCCAGGTCGTCAGCGCGTCTTGTGGCAAAGAGCCCGGCGGCGACAGCGACAACGCTGACGACCAAGGAGAAGGCCCTCCCCTCGCAGGTGAGGAAGCGCCGCCTAAGTAAGGGTGGCAGCTCGGGTGCCGACTCGGAGGGGAGCGTGGCCAGCATGCCCCCACCTAAGGTGCCGGCTTCCCGAAGAGGGCGAGGGGCCTCGGAAGAAGAAAGGGCGGCGGCGGTCGCTGCCCGCGCCAACGGTGACTCCCCCGACCTGCGGGCCGAAAATGCCCGCCTTAATGGCGAGATGTCGGCCATACGGACCCGGAACCGGCAGTTGGGGGACATGCTGGCGGGGATGCGGCGGGCAAACCGCCAGTTATTGAAGGACGTGGCCGACCTAAAGGCGCAAATGGCGCTGCTCGCGCCGCCTGCGCCAGTTGCGCCACCGGCCAAGGCCGGCCACTCAGCGGCCGCTGCAGCGCCAAAGCCGCCTCGCGCTGCGGTGCCGACGACGCTGGGCACTGGCGTCACCGTGACACCCGTCCCCGCAGCGAGAAAGACGCCTGCCGCTGTGAAGCGCGCGTCGCCGGCTGACGCTGGCGCGGTCGCCGCGGCGAAACGGGTCCCCGTGGTGAGGATGACGCCTCTCGCTGCGGACCGCATGCCGCCGGCTGGCGTCCCTGCGGCGCCAAAGCCGCCAGGCGCCGCGGAACGGGCCCCCGAAGACGCCCAGCCGACCCCGATACTTGCGGTGGGAGGCTTACCGGACGAGGCCCTGCGCCAAATCATCGACGCAGTCGGGAAACTCGTCGATGCGCGCGTGGCCGTTCTGGAGGCAAGGTTGCCTCCACAACCACGTGTTCGGCCGCCTCTCGCCGCGGACAAGCGGTCGCATGTGGCATCAGCCCCCGCCCCGCTGCCTTGTCAGGGTGGCCGCGTGGGTGGCAGCTACGCCGCGGCCGCGGGTGCGCCCAAGCCCAAGGGGCCCGCGCCGAAACCTAGGAAGAGGACGGTACCGGCTCCTCCCGGACCGCAGTCATCGTCGGCAACAACACCGCCGGCGACGACCAGCGCGTCAACGACTGCGCCTTCCGCGCCTGTCGCGCCTGCTGCGCCCGAGGGTTGGCAGGTGGCCGAGCGCGACCGGAAGAGTCGCGGTCAGAGAAGGAGAGCGGAGGCCAAGCGCGCCGCTGAGGTCCCCGCTCCCGCTCCACAGGCAGGAGCCGGTAAAAAGAAGAGGCCGCGCAAGGGGCTCAAGTCGCCGAAGACAGCCGCAGTGGTGATCACTGTGCTGCCTGAGGCGGCTGAGAAGGGCCTCAGCTACGAGGCCGTCTTGAGGAAGGCCCGGCGGGAGCTAGACGTCTCCGATATTGGAGGCGTCGAAGCCAGGACCCGCAAGGGCCGGACAGGGGCTCGAATCCTCGAGTTCCCCGGGGCCGAGGGCTCCAAGACGGCCGACAGCGTAGCTGACAAGCTGCGAGGTTTGTTTGCCGAGGAGGGTGGCATCAGGATCGCCAGGCCCGTCAAGTGCGCCGAAATGCGCATCGCGGGTCTGGACGACTCCGTGACGGTGGAAGACATCCGGGAGGCTATTGCCTCGAGAACCGGGTGTCCCATAGACACCGTCCGGGTTGGTGTCATCCGCCCCGGTCCGGGCGGCGTAGGTGCCGCCTGGGCGCAGTGCCCGGTGGAGTCGGTCAGGCAACTGGCCGGCTCAGGCAGGCTCCTCGTGGGCTGGAGCTCGGCGCGGGTGACCGTGCTTGAGCACCGGCCTGCGAGGTGCTATAAGTGCATGGCGGTCGGACATACTCGACCGACGTGCACTAATTGCTTCGACTGCGGCGGACTGTGTTTCCGCTGCGGTCAAACCGGGCACGTGGCGGCATCTTGCGCCGCCCCGCCCCACTGCCCCGCGTGTGCGGCGGGCAATAAGCCCGCCAAGCACCGCATGGGCTCTGGGGCGTGCAAACCTCCAGCTTCGGCCCCAAAGGGGCGGGGCGGCCCTCCGACCACGGCCGCTCCCGCTCCTAGCGCGGTCCGATCGCCCGCCGGCGAGGGGGAGGTCATGGATACAGCCCGTTAATGGCTACACCATCCATGCACCACCTCTTGCAAGCCAACACCAACCACTCCGCCGGTGCGCAGGATTTACTCCTGCAATCCATGGCGGAGTGGTCGATTGGTGCAGCCGTAGTCGCGGAACCGTACTGCGTGCCTGATCGCCCCAACTGGGTGGTCAGCCGAAACGGAACTGCGGCAATCGTCGTCTCAACGCAGCGGCACTTCCCGTCCTTGTCTCTTTTGGATAGGGGCGAGGAATTTGTCGCGGCGGAGTGGGGAGGGGTCACGCTCTACAGCGTATACCTCTCCCCTACCAGGAGAATGGACGATTTCGGGGCCTCCCTCACCAACCTGGAGGCCTCGATACGGCGACTAGCACCGGGCCTCGTCCTGGTTCTGGGGGACTTCAACGCCAAATCCACGGCGTGGGGGTCCCCTATGACGGACGACCGCGGGCGGGCGGTCATCGAGTGGGCGGCTTCACTGGGCCTCTGTGTTCTTAACAGGGGCTCAGTGAACACGTGTGTGCGGCAGCAGGGCGGGTCGATAGTGGACTTGTCATTTGCTAGCCCCGCTGTCGCACCACGGGTGAGGAACTGGAGTGTCCTGGAAGAGGCGGAGACCCTATCGGACCACCAGTACATCCGGATGGAGGTCTCCCCTCTCCGGGACCCCGGTAGGGGTCACAGGGCGGACGGAGCTCCCGCGTTTCCGCGGTGGGCTGTGGGTCGTCTTGACAGGGACCTACTGGCGGAGGCGGCCATCGTTCACACGTGGCTGTCCTCACCGCCCCCAGCGGACGGGGTGGACGCCGAGGCTGTCCGCATCCGCAGTGCGTTAACGCAGATCTGCGATGCGGCCATGCCCAGAGTGCGGCGGCGTCTACCTCCGAGGCAGGGGGTCTACTGGTGGTCCCCAAGATTGGCGGACCTTCGTGCGGCATGTATCAGAGCCCGAAGGTCCTACACCCGCAGCCGGCGGCGTCACCGCGACGCTGAGCGGGAGGGCCAGCTGTACGAGGCGTACCGCGATGCGCGGACGGCCTTTCGGCTGGCTATCCGAGCCGCCAAGGACGCGAGTTGGCAGGAGATGCTGGACGGTCTCGACCGTGACCTCTGGGGTCGCCCGTATCGCGCGTCGCTGAACAAGCTTCGCGCGCAGGGCCCCCCCCTCACCGAGACCCTCCAGCCTGACTTCCTCTGTAGGGTGGTCGAGGAGCTGTTTCCACGGCAGTCGGAACACACGGCCCCGGTCATGGCCTCGCCAGAACAAGACCGGGAGGCTGACGACGAGAGTATTCCGCCCGTGACGGAGACGGAAGTGGGAGCAGCTGTGGCGCGGATTCGTTCCGCGACCACGGCCCCCGGCCCGGACGGAATACCAGTCCGGGTGCTGACGTCGCTCCTCGAGCACCTCGAGCCTCGCCTCAGGCAGCTGTACAACGCCTGTTTGGCGTCTGGGCGGTTCCCTGAGTGCTGGAAGGAGGGGAGGTTCGTTCTCCTGCCAAAGCCGGGACGGCCCCCGGATTCGCCGTCGGCCTACAGGCCCATCGTGCTCCTCGACGATGTGGGTAAGCTGCTGGAGCGCATCCTCGCTGCCCGCATCATCCAACACCTGGAGGAGGTGGGGCCCGATCTGTCAGACGCTCAATTCGGTTTTAGAAGGGGGCGTTCGACCATCGGGGCCCTGCTACGACTGAGGCAGACGGCCGCGGAGGCTGTCACCGGCGGGGGAGTGCTGTTGGCGGTATCGCTGGACATCGCCAACGCATTCAATAGTCTGCCATTCAGCTGCATCAGGGAGGCGCTCCGATTCCATGGGGTGCCCTTGTACCTGAGGCGGCTGGTGGTGGACTATTTGGAAGGGCGCAGTGTCCTCTGCGCGAGTCCCGTAGGGGACATTGTGCGGACGTCCATGTCGTGCGGCGTTCCACAGGGGTCGGTTCTGGGGCCGACTCTGTGGGACATCGGGTACGACTGGGCGTTGAGAGGGAGTCTCCCCCCCGGGCTGAGCGTGATATGCTACGCTGACGATACGCTCGTCACAGCCCGGGGCAGGACACTCGAAGAGGCGGCGAGCCTGGCCACTCTCGGCACCGAGGAGATGGTCGGGCGAATCGAGGCGCTGGGGCTCAGGGTGGCCCTAAATAAGACGGAGGCCCTATTGTTCCATGGGCCACGCGTAAGGCCGCCAATCGGCGTCTCGCTAGTCGTCAACTCCGTCCACATCAGCATCCAGGCCCATATGAAGTACTTGGGTCTGGTGCTCGACGGGCGATGGTGGTTCCGGGAGCATTTTCGCCGAATTGCTCCCCGGCTGGTCGGCGCGGCGTCCGCCCTTTCGCGGCTCATGCCGAACGTGGGCGGACCCAGCTTCGGGGGCCGACGGCTGTATGCGGGGGTGATCCGTTCTATGGCCATGTACGGCGCACCCGTGTGGGCGAGGGCTCTGAACGCCCAGCTCAGGGCTGTTCTGTGGAGACCCCAGTGAGTCATGGCGGTCAGAGCCATTCGCGGGTACCGCACGGTATCGACCGAGGCGGCATGCCTACTGGCCGGGACACCCCCGTGGGACCTAGAGGCGGAGATGCTCTCCGACCTCTACCGGCGGGTGACCTCACTGCGCGACGAAGGTGGCTCCCCATCGCTGAGCGAGATAGCCACCTGGCGCGAGGACGCCCGCCGAGACGTCATCGCCCGTTGGGCTACGCGGCTGGAGAGGCCTAGACACGGTGTCGTCACCGTCGAGGCTCTCCGGCCCGTATTGATGGAGTGGATGGAGCGGCGGCACGGAGTCCTCTCCTTTCGACTGGTGCAGGTGTTGTCGGGGCACGGATGCTTCGGCTTTTACCTGCACACGGTCGCGCAAAGGGAGTGGACTTCGTTCTGCCACCATTGCAGCAGTGACGAGGACACGGCGCAACACACGCTGGAGGCGTGTCCGGGCTTTGACCGGCAGCGCCGTGACCTCGTCGCTGTTATCGGTGCCGACCTGGCGCTGCCGGCTGTCGCGAGAGCGATGGTCGACAGCGTCAGGAACTGGGACGCGGTCGCCGCCTTCTGCGAGGCTGTCATCTCGCAGAAGGAGGCGGCGGAACGAGTCCGGGAGGAGTCCCGCGACCCGGGCCGCCGTCAGCGGCCGGGGCGGCGCAGGCGCGAATACCTGCCCCTGATGCCGCCCTAACCGAGGCCTCGGGTGATCGGACCGGGGAATTGTCCGGTCACCCGACGTGAGGCCACCGCGTGAGGGCGACGCCCCGACGGCGAAATCTGTCGGGGCGTCGACGAGAGGAACCCGCGAGGGTAAACCGCCGGGCGGGCCACCGAAGTTAAAATCGAGTACCGGTGGTCCGCTCGCACGGCGAAGAGAGAAGGTTTTACGGTGGGTCTATGGGGTCACGCGCCGCCTTTCCGTCACCCCGGACCGATTCAGCGGGGCGAGACGCACCCATAGCCCACCAATAAAAAAAATAAAAAAAAAAAAGGCAAAATAAGACAGAGGAATTCTATTCTTACTCCATCGCCAACCGGAAATGAATGTTTATTGTAATGCTTACATATTTACAAAAGAATTATGTATGTATAATCATCATCTTTTTTTTTTTTTCTTTGATGGGCTGGGCTACGGTCATCGCGCTCCTCGCACCACTCTGTCCGGGGCGACGGAATACCCCCCGAGGGGTACCCTCTTCTTGAGCGACATCCCCTCCCTCGGGGAGGACGTCGGTCTTTTTCTCGCGGTCAGCCTCTCGGCGGATGACTTACTAATTCCCCGGTCCAGTCACCCGCAAAATCATCATCTAGCTATCTAGCTCATGTGCCAATTATCCTCATCTTCTATACAGCCTCATCTTCTGTACAGTCGTATCAGACGTCATCTAGTTACTCCCTGTCTAGCCATGTCATACTTCAAGCAATCCATCCATCTTTTCTTTGGTCTTCCTTTATCCCTAAAGCCTTCAACATTCATACTTAAAACTTTCCTCACAACAATACTTTCATCCCGTCTCATCACATACCTATACGTTGTCAACCGTTACATTGTCAATCATTATTTAAAGTTGCGCCAGTGACGAAAAGTTAAAGACTGAATTCCTTAACTTTTCCGTCACTGGCGCAACTTTCAAACTTTCTTCAATATATAAACATTATGATGATAACATTTGAACCCCAAATTATTATAACCTATATTCCAAATATTTATATGTATAGATTATGTAAAGTTGTGTAAGTTATTTGTTTCCTTATAAATTTTTCATCTCTCACTATGTTATTCATTTCTCATAATTATCACCAAGGTTATGCGTAAATACATTTTCACTCGCTATTATATTTAATTGATCTTTAATTTACCTATAGTATATTATCTATGTTCAGTTGTTCACTATCTTGAGCTATCTTGTAAACAGAATGTCACAAACTACCTATTATTCTTTATCTTTATCTATGGTTAGAGAGGTTTTTGGTAGCAATACAAAAATGCGTGTGCTATTGAATTGTATTCATTTCCTTTGTTTTTGGTAATGTTGTATTAACTATTATTTTTTTGTTTTTTCTGGTATCTTGTATAGTGTTTAGTGTGTGGTAGTTAGGGTACTGAAATGTAACAATAGTAATTTGCACGTCTTTTCATGCTTTCTACTAGATTTCCAACAAATCTTTAATATGCGGACAGTAAATGTGAAGAATCTAGATGGTTAATAGCTGGGAAGTAATAATAATTTATTTAGAAAAATAATAAAAGCAATTGGCTGCATGGACCTTGTTTCTTTTGCCTATTTGAATGATTGGTTGAACAGAACAAATAACTTTTAATATTAAATATACTTGTATACACTGTAAGATGTACATTGTAAAGCAATATTTATTTTTAAGATTAAATTTTAATATGTTATATTAATATAGATATGTTATTAATAAGTTGTATAATGTAGGTGCAGGGATATAGTTGGGTAATTTCTGGGACATGAATTTATTTGTTTTCTTTTTCTCTTTTTGAACTGCTGCTTCTTTGCTGACAGACGTCGTAGGACGCTGCAGAATAACAGCGTTGTGGTAACACTTTTGTAGTTGATACCATAACATTAAGCTGAGCAGCCATCCTTTTCCTCATTTGCGGAGGGGACGCCTTTGTCATAATATATATGTATTTTTCTTTTTTAATGTTTTTATAATTGAGTGCTTTTTTTATATATATTTATTTTTTGATTTTGTTAAACAGTTGCTGATATTTACCACTGTATGTCCTTTCCGTGAAGGAGTAATAAATAAGTTTTCTTTCTTTCTTTTCTGTTTCAATATGTTCATTTCTTATTTTATCCATTCGGTGTGTCTGTACTGTCTTTGTTTTTGGGAGCGGTCCACTTCCACCCTGTATATATATATATATATATATATATATATATATATATATATATATATATATATATATATATATATATATATATATATATATATATATATATATATATATATATATATATATATATATATATATATATATATATATATATATATATATATATATCTATTATATATATATATATATATATATATATATATTTATGCATATATGCTGGTATATTTTTGTATGGATTCATATTTTTTTATTTTGCGTTAGCAGTTTGTATTCGTATTGTATCAAACTTTGACCTGAAATTAATATCTTAAGTGTTATGGGTCGATACAACTTCTATAATAATGTTAACATTTTGGAGATCAGCTAATTGAGACTTTCCGAGACCATAATGAGCTGTACAAAGAAGAACGTTTTAATATTATACAGATACAGCGTGGCATAACAAATTGTTTGATAGTTCAGATGAAGAACTTTCCGAAAAATAATTTTTATTTTTAACAGCCTGTAAACTAATACCCCGTAAACATTCGTTAAACAGCACTAAAAATATTTTTTCATTAATGCACTCCTCTAACGTAAATCGCTACTATGGACATTATCGCTGCTCGCCATATAGCCCAAATCGGGGCATCGTTCTTTTAATTTATGCTGATTTTTTATCTATGGTACACTAAAAATTAAAGAACTTCAAAATACATTTAATCATTACAGTTAAAGATTACGTGATTATAGAATTATAGAAATTGACAATAATCATACACGAAATTTTTCATTTCGTAATCGGGTATTTTTAAATAATTAAGCATATTAAATGCTAAAAATTTCAGTAATTTGAATAACAAGGTTGTGTCATCGTTTAATACAATTCTAACTGTAAAGTTTGAAGTATTAAGTCTATACAATGTGTAAACATTGTCCGATAGATGGCATACGTCACCTTGAAGACGTAAGATATAATATGAAGCGAAATTTGCATGTCCTAAAATAGTTCACGATGGTGTAAGTGGCAGCACAGTTGGGTCGGATTCCCAATGGGTGCGGGTTCGAACTCCGCTTGTGACATCATTTTTCGTTTCGTAATCGGGTATTTATAAATAATCATACAATAGAGTAATAGTCCAATAAATCGAGTAATATCGGAATCGAATAAGTCGAGTAAAATCGAGTAATATTCTAAACTTCGTGTTCGATGTAGAAGTATAGACATAAAAAAATATAGATTTCACTTTAAAGACAAATCTTCTTTTTAAATATACCAAACTATATTATAAAAGAATAACGCGTCTCTATCAAAAATGTACTGACGAAATATATCAACATAAATACTGAATAAAATATTAATTTACTCTGTTAATAAACTATTTCATTTCGCCATACAACGTAATAAATATATCGGCCCATTTAATATCTGTTGGTGACAGCGACAGTGTTTATATGATGAGAAGTTATTACCTTTATCAAACTCTACATTAAGTCTCTACTACAGAGCTGAAATATATTATGGATATGTATTACATTATGGTTATTATACATATTTATATATATATAACATATATATATATGTATATATATATATACTAGCAGACCCGGCCACGCGTTGCTGTGGCTAAGGTAGCCTCAGTAACACGTGGTGGTTATGCTAATAAATTGTAGCTTATATGAAACGTTTCTACGTTTAACAAAGCGCCATCTATTAAATATTTACTCAATCCAGTCAACAGATACCGCCATCTGTTAGAATCGTTTGGAGATAACATATAATTGTCACTGTCAAATAATAGACAAATAATTTGCAATAAAATAATATTGTGACTATAAATTGAGCTGGAAGCTATCCTATCTTTTAAGTTGGATCAAACTACACACTATTAACTTATTACTATGCAAATTTGATTAAAATCGGTTAAGTACTTTAAGAGTGCATGGCGGACAAACAACGTGACGCGTAATTTATATATATTAAGATTGTTGCTATTATAACTCATCCTTTCTGTCTCGATTTTTGCAAACATGTTGATTAAAATCTGGCTAAATAGCGAACAAAAATATAGCAGATGATCTTATACTCCTATCATTATAGAATAAAATAAAAAGTTGCAGTAGATATAATTTTATAAAGCGGTGTTTGCGGTTTTAGTATCGCAATGGCTATATCCTAGCACAATTCAAAAACCAAACAACTTCTGAAATAGAGTATCGACCATCGCCGTAGCATGACACACGGATATTGTCACACAAACTGTAATGCATCGTGTAAGCAATGGATTTCAGTTATTCGATGCAAGGTATTGCCATGGCTATGAATTAAAATATTCTGCTTAGAAAATTACCGTCCAATCATTTCAAATTTCAAAGTCTACGTTCATATGAGGCCGTGTCCTAAAAGTACATGACCTCTCTAAAGCTTAGAAACCTATAAACACCGTACTAATATAGTGCGGTTACATTCGAGACATTTCAATTTTAAAAAGTATTTGCATTGTACCAAACATTTATGTGACATCAACCTTTTTAGAGTTCCATACCCAAAAGATAAAACAGGACCCTATTACTAAGATTCTGCTGTCTGTCCGTTGCTTCGCCTGTCTGTCACCAGGTTGCTCTCATGAACCGTGATAGTTGGACAGTTGAAATTTTCACAGATGATGAATTTCTTTTGCTGCTACAACGACAAATACTAAAAAACAATAAAATAAATGTTTAAGGGGGCTCCCACACAACAAAGGTAATCTTTTTTCTCGTTTTTGCTCGATATTTATAACAAAAATAGGTAGACGTTTGAAACATTCACAGAATATTTAGTAATATATTCACTTTAGAAATAAATAATTAAATTAAAATAAAACAAATAGGGAATTGAAGCTACCATACAATAAACATGATTATTTTGCCATTTATAGATAATGGTACGGAACCCTTCGTGCGTGACTCCGAGTTGCTCTTAGCCGGTTTTTTGAATATAATCGAGTTTTCAAACATGTGTCAAAATAAAATGTCTTTTAAATCAAAATCACTAAGAAGTATTGATATCAACTTTAAAGCAAATCACCCCTAAAATAACTTTCCACCCCTTTTTAACCCAGTTAGGAGATAAATCTCAATAAAATATGAATGACGTCTTTCATCAATTCTGTTAAAGAATGTTTATGCAAAATTTGAAATAGATTGGACCAAGGAATCACGTTGTCCCATACAAACTTTGGCCTGCTTTTTCACCCCCTTATATACGGATATAATTTCGTAAAATCCGATCTTAGCTGACCTCTACTCGGCGAAAGAAATATGCCTACCAAATTTGAGGTTTGTAGGCCTTATGGTTCCAGAGATATCGTGATGAGTCAATACATAAGTGGCAATCTCTTATATATATACTAGTCACAAAAATTAAAGGATATAAAAAAAAATCCAAATTTTTGGGTGATTTTCAACGAGCTGTAACTCCGAGGAAAATAGTTGTACAGAAAAAATAAAAAAAGCAAATTGTAACTCTAAGTGTCTAGTTTTCAGATATGACTATAAATTTTTTTTATCATGTCCAGGTCTGGAGAAATTCTAAGAAAACAACCAAAAAAAAATTTTTCAAATTTTTTTTTCGTCTAAAAAAAGGTCCACGGGCTTAAAAAAAATTCTTTTGAGTGTTTCGTTCAAAAGTTCTTTTAGAAAATTTAATACTCTTTAATTTGACGTATTCAAAAAGCCTGTACAATAATTTGCCGCGGAGTTATCGTCAATCAAAGCAAAAAATATCTTTTTAACTTTGATAATCAATAACTCCGGAAATAATGATTGTATAGAAAATTGAAGGAAGGTTTTGAAAACTGCACAATATTCTCTATAAGAAAATGTAAACATCTTTTAGAAAAAAAAAAAATTTGAATTGAAAACTCGGACTGAAAAAAAGACAAAAATTCGCATAATTAAGGATATTTGGATAACTTGGTATAACTTTGGATAAAATGGATGAACGAAAGATATCGTCGGTAATTTTTTAACCTTAAAGTGTCCCCTAAAATCCCTCAAAAATTCAAAGCGCTGCGATTTTTTTTTCATTGTGCCCCGAAGCTTCAAATTCTTTGTTTTTGCAAAAATCACCATTATGAGCAATTTTGTGATTTTTATTAATTTTTTCAATGGAAAAATTTTTTTCTCTCTAAAATCTTTATTTTTTTGATCAAAAAGATTAACTGTTTAAGAACTTTGAAAAAAACAAATCAGTCATTATTTCAAGAGATATTGATTATCAAAGTTAAAAAGATCTTTTTTGCTTTGATTGACGATACTTACGCGACAAATCGTTCTACAGGCGTTTTGAATACGTCAAATTAAAGAGTATTAAATTCTCTAAAAGAGTTTTTGAACGAAACAATCAAAAAAAATTTTTTGAAGCCCGTGGACCTTTTTTTAGACGAGAATAAATTTGAAAAATTTTTTTTTGGTAGTTTTCTTAGGATTTCTCCGGACCTGGACATGACAAAATTTTTTTATAGTCATATCTCAAAACTAGACACTTGGAGCTACAATTTACTTTTTTTATTTTTTTTGTACGACCATTTTCCTCGGAGTTACAGCTCGTTGAAAATAACCCAAAAATTTGGAATTTTTTTTATATCCCTTAATTTTTGTGACTAGTGTATATATAGAAGATATATATATATATATATATATATATATATATATATATATATATATATATATGTGTGTGTGTGTGTGTTTTTGAGGAGGAGATATTTTCCATATGATGATGGAGTTAAAATAAATTTCCACCTTCTATGTTGCCCGTGGGTATCGTAAAAAACAACTAAGGAAAACAATATGCGTCTAACATCTATTCAAGATAAGCTAAACTCGAAATAAATTCTATCATGTCTGACTAATGTAGTAGAGTCGGTAAATATTTTTACCATTATGGAGGAGGTTTAAGCCCAATATAGGACGTGTATGACGTACTATATGTTGATTTTAACGTTATGTTGAGGATTTTGGACATCAATAGGCCAACTTAAGAATATTATAAACGGTTTTACCTTCATAAACAATTGTTTTGGTCCGGAATCAGCTGGCTTTTAACAAAAACACAGATAGGGTGAAACATTCTATTGGATTCAAACTTATTTTTATTGCTTATGGTGGCAAATGAGCAAGCAGCACACCTGATGGTAAGTATCACTGCCGCCTATGGACTTTTGCAATACCAAGGGTGTAGCTTGGGCCGCTACCTAACAATAAAATCCCTAAACCCACCCAGTTGGGCTCCCGGCTCTCTCGCTAACCGAACGAAGCGCAATAGCATATTGTCACCACTCAGGCATCGATCTTCTGCGAGAGTCTGGCACTACCCCGGACGGATCGGCCCGCGGTTGTAGACAGAGAACTGTCAATAGCGCGATCTTACCACTACCAAACTGCCAGAGCATATGATATCTAGCTTATGAATCCAATACAGAGTATGTATTGGATTCAGAAGTAAACTTTAGTATTCTCAGATATTGCTGAATCAGCGACTGCTACGTTAGATGATTGCAATGTTACCTACTTGTTATGCAAAATATAGTTACGTCAAATTATTAAATGTTCAAGTAATTTGCACTTGCGATATTTGGATCAAGACTCCGAGATGCTCCTTCGTGTAGATTTTTTTTTATTTTTTATTTAAACATTCCTCTGTGAACAGTAAAATATTAGTATTTTGCACTTCATATTCGGGGTCCAATGACCTACATACCAAAACAATTCATTATTTCATTAAAATTTCCTTTTTCTCTATTCTTATATTAATGTAGTTTGATATTAAATTAATGTAAGTATAAATAAATTATAAAGCATACCTTTATTATAATTGGAAGACCTTGTAGCTTTTATTAAAATAATATTAATTAAGTGCGAACCTTGAGATTACAATTATAAAATCATAATTTACGTTCTACAGATTTACCTATCTTCAGTAATAATTATACACTCATAACAATTATTATGCTATTTAAATAGTTTCTCTTCTTCTTCTTCTTCTTAATGAATGGCCTCTGTGAGTGATTAACCACAACTTCGCCAATGTCAAGTAAAATAAGTTTAAAAATTATAATAGATTTATATTTTAGTCGTCAGTCATGTCGGTTCATTGTCTAAATAAATAATGTAATACAAATAGTTTCTCTATATAATCAATATTAAAATTAACAGCAGTTGACATTTGTTATTGTCAAAAAAATAAGTAGGTGGTAAATCCATACAGCATACCGACCTACCCATATAGAAGTGAAAATGTAACAAATTAAATTTTTGATATTAAGTTATGTGAACTTTATAAAGCTTACAACATAATTATTTCTGATGTTTATGCAATATATATATAGTACATTACTGCAGCGGCCAGCAAAACAGGGATTGATGGACGAACATGTAAATGTGAGCCGAGGCAAAGCCGAGGCACAAATACGTAAGTCCATCATTTCCTAGTTGTGATCAAGGCTTGTATAGTGTTTTTCTCAAATAATGCGCGGCAATTAAAACTAAGTAGTACTAAGTAGAACTGTATACATGACGAACAACTAACAACATTTTTCACGAGCTAAAGGGTTCATTTGTTTTTTTTTTATTATCAAATAGGTTTTTTTTCAAGCCAGTTCGAAATTTAAGTAAAACTCTGATAAGTTGCCTTTTTGGTTGCAATATTTTGAGGTAACAAATCGTTCTATTTTTAAAATACACGATAGATATGAATTTACATATATATTTATTTGGCCACTAAAACACGACAGATATTGATTTTCATACATTTTTTGCCGGCCGCTGCTCTCGTGTATTTGGTCAGTACAGCAATTTCGATTTATCTAGAAGAAGGTTGTCAAAATAATGCTCAAATTTCCAAGCATGTTTGAGAAAATTAAATTAATTAGTTGAAATAAAACTACTTTTACGTATTCTATTGCGTTTGTATTTGATAGCGAGAGGACTGATGATAGGACTGAACGCTGTAAAATGTTCGAAACGTC
Source organism: Lymantria monacha (assembly GCA_905163515.2). Taxonomy (NCBI): domain Eukaryota; kingdom Metazoa; phylum Arthropoda; class Insecta; order Lepidoptera; family Erebidae; genus Lymantria; species Lymantria monacha. The sequence continues at coordinate 27,010,599 of LR991082.1, forward strand.
GGGAATATATAAATCAAATAAAAACACGATGGATATTATTTACTTAGACAATGAACCGACATGACTGACGACTAAAATATAAATCTATTATAATTTTTTACTTGACATTGGCGAAGTTGTGGTTAATCACTCACAGAGGCCATTCATTAAGAAGAAGAAGAAAAACACGATGGAATCCGTAAAAATGGTTTTATTTCATAAGCTTACTACAGTTTCAACTATACCATTCAAGACTACTTTCAAAACATATGTAGATATACACCGAGTTAGTTTTCTTTTTATTAAAAAAAAAAAGTGTGTATGTCCGCTCCGACGCACGACTGGAGTTTACTCCTTAAGTAGGTACGATTATCAAAATAGGCGCAAAAAAGCTCATTTGACTAAAAATAATATATATGTATATATATTTTATTTACATTTATTAAAACTGTTCAGTGAAGTATTATCTCACGTCAGAAAGTGAAAGGTGCGCAGAATAGGTTGCGCACCAAAAACGTAACGAGGTCATCCGATCACTAGATTTTACTCCTCAAATTTTTCTCATACCGGGCGCCTTATATGAAAATCGATTCTTAAGGAGTAAACTCAAAAAAACATAGATTTATAAATATACAGCGTTAACCCTAACGACAAAATTTTCATGCTAGACTCGAACTTCCTCCACAATAGAAAGAAAATTAACCTATACCACGCTTGGTCAGACAGACCGGTCTATACCAACCGGTTTTATTTCGAGTCTTCCCACTCTCACGTAGATGTTATATACATATATTATCCCTTAGTCGTTTTTACGATACACATAGGTGAGATAGCGGGTAATGCATTATATTCTTTCTTCGTTACTACACGGAGAATTTTCTAGCATTAAGTAATTCATCATATCAGCTCATATATGTCTCACTATTGGGCTCGAACCTCCTCTATAAAGGGAGGAAAATTTACCTACTATACCACGTTGGTCGAACGTGTTGGTATAGGGTTTAGTGTTGAGATTATCTTTTCATATTTAGATGTTATATGCATTTTATATCCATTAGTCATCTCTTACGATTTAAGCCAAGACCCACGGTTAAGATATAGACTGGTGAATTGTATTCTTACTCCTTCAATACACTAAAAATTAAGTAATTATTATTATAATATTAATAATCGTAACGACGACGTAAGAGAGCGAGTAGGTATGAAAGAGAGTATTGGTGTAAAGATGCGAAAGGGAATGCTCCGATGGTTCGGACATGTGGAAAGAATGCCGAACGAACGCCTGGTTAAGAAGATATACAATGCGAAAGTGGAAGGATGTAGGTACCGAGGGAGACCGAGACTAACCTACCTAGACCAGATCGGTCATGTACTGAAGGAAGGTGGAGTCAAGAGTCTCCGAAACCGGCGAGCGTGTATGAAGAGAATTATGAATGTTGAGGAAGCGAGTGAAGTATGCAGAGATAGAGTTCTCTGGCACTCTGTTCTCTCTGCCTACCCTGCAAGGGATATGGCGTGATGATATGTATGTATGTATGTATGTATAATATTAATACGTTAGATTGTAAGTATAATATACTTCTATATTACAAAGTTTGTAAACTGAGTTTTGATTGAAAGGATTACTACATTACCGTCGACATGACTGAGTTCATTGGCATGCATAGAATAATCTTCAAGTTGGACTGACATTTTCAACTATTTTCGTAATATCTCCATATATCATATAGAACTTAAATGTGACAGGTGACTTTAGATGTGAATAATAGACATATGTTGAAGTTTCGAATTGTACATTATGAAATACATCAGTATTAGTACAATTGCGTTCATTTTTGTTTTGTTTGAACTCAATATAGTCATCATCATTCTCCTTTTCTTATCCCAATTACTTAGGGTCGACGTAATGTCCACCCTAAGTAAAAATAATAATAATACCGGTGGCCCGCTCGCACGGCGAAGTGAGGTGCTTGCAGGGTAGGTCTATGGGGTTGCATGCCGCCTTTTCCGTCACCCCGGACCGATTTGGCGGGGCGCAACAATATCCATAGTTCATCGCAACAAAAAAAAAAGGGTCGACGTAATACGTAAACATACTTATTTCCAAAGTTATTGGCAATAGTTTTATAACTGGCTGCCTGCCTGATGTCAACTGTCCTTGGAAATGTACCTAATTGTTGACCAAACGGCTTCAAGTGGAATTAGCCCAGGTGGATATAAAGCTCTTAATCGTCTATTACGACATCCACGAACAAAATCAGTGTTGGTATTATTAGCCGCTACCACAGTATTTTTAACTTAATTATAGTACACGAGCTAAGGTCCTATCCAGGTGAGCCATCTTAATTTTTGGTTCTCTACCTTCTTGTTTCTTTTTAGACAAGAAAATCTTTTATGGAAACATCTTTACCCGCCGCCAAAAAAAAGGTATAACTCTTTACTGGATAGACAAAAAAGGGTTTTATTACATTCTCGGCAACTCGGTATACCTACTAAAGCCTCGCAGTATTCCTTCGTCTACTTATTGCCGGGTGAAGGTTATACTCGTCGCATTCATTCCTCTACCCCCGAATTCCTCAGCCCTCTGTCTATAATAACATATCAAAGGAATGAAATAGGATAATGAAATTGTATATTTATAGATAAATCTTTTGAATTTAAATTGGTTACACTTACAGCATATTAGTAAGGACGCTCGTCCAAGCGAAGCATTTAAATTATATACCCACATTTCACTACCCAATCTTGAACATATGATCATGAGTTTTGAATAGATGCGTCTTCTCTCATCTGAGTAAAGTTACGTATTTTTTATGGAATTATCGTTACATGTTGCTGTCCTAATACGATGGAATGTGAAAAAACTTAAAGTTACTTATGAAAAGAAAAATGTTTTCATCCGAATCGATTTTTTTTCTAGCCTATCATTACAAGTAGGATCAGTAGGGTCAGTAGTCTTTGTTTTTGGGAACGGTCCTCTTCCACCCTGTATATATGGAAAATAATTCTAATTATGGTTATTATTTGTGTTAATTATAGATTTTTTTTTATTTTTTAGCAACGCCCTTTAACTTAATAAATGAAAAAATAAACTGTCAGCACTCAAAACATAATTTTGTTCTCAGGCAATAATGCAATATGATCGATTTATAAGAATAGATAACGTTGTCAACGTCAATTTCAACGATGGATGAACATTTGGGATGATTAGATCAGTATTGAGTACCCCAAATGGAGGTCCCCGACTCTACCTTATATACTCAACACCGAGATTATAATATTAGCATAAGTTTATAAAAATAAATCAACGAAATAATTTTTATTCACGTCGATAAAAATAAATAATTCTGCAAGAATATGACTTTCTACACACTGAATAATGATTAAGTAGGTAGGTATGTCATTTTAAATTCGTATAATATAATAACCACTTGATGCAAGCTACACCTAAATAATGAGTGTTCTTGTATTAATTAAATAATTATATGCAAACGTATAAATAATGATCACAAAATACATTACAAGCTTTTTGACTAACAAAATATTAATTTACAACATTAGTTTCACGTTAATTGGTTTGATTATGCCATCTTTGTATACTGTCTAGTTTTAATTTACAGAACACTTTCGAAATACAGTTGAATCCTTCTAATAAATTATTTAAAGTAATTATGTTGTTACGGTATCATCATCATTATCATCATCACAGCCCATATATGTCCCACTGTTGGGTTCGGGACTCCTCCGTAATGGGAGGAAAATTAACCTACTATACTACGCTGGGCAGACATGTTGGTATAGGGTTTTGTTTCGAGTTTTCCTTCTCTTGCATAGATGTTATGTGCATTTTATATCCCTTAGTCGTCTCTTATGATCACCCAGGGGTAAGATAGGGGGAGGTGAATTGTATTCTTACTCCGTCACCACACGGAAAGTATACACACACTTGCTATATGATTATTTTACACGCAAATTACAGACTCAACTTTTGAAGATACTGCAGTACTCTATATGGACTGCTACTACTGTTTTCTTAACTTGAGAATGAAAATTTAAACTAACTTTACAATTGAGAATGGGATTCGGGCGCGGTTGGACTTGACTATTACGTATGTACGAATATTTCATGGGACCAAATCACTATTAACTAAGATTCGAATCCAAAACTGTGAGTACCATGTACCATGATTATGTCAACCTTGTGTTATAAAATTATATTAATTAATAATAATGTGAATTTTAATCCAGGCTTCTTTTTGTTTTTCACATTAAGAAATTGACAGCCAAATTAATGAAAATACTTACATGTATAAAAGAGGATGTTTGTATACATGTCATCGCTAAACTCGGAAACTACTTGACCGATCATTATGAAAATTGGTTAGTATATCTATTTTTCACGGAGAATTCGCCATTGATGTAATTCGCCACCAAACAAACAAACAAACCAACGGGCTGGGTTTGCTAGTTATACATAAGCGCTATCTTTTTTTTAAACTTTGTTTAAGGTTACACTCGAAGTAATTAAACCTATTCTTTGTATTTACAATTCCGTAATCATTTCCGCTCCATTGGTTGCCGTAACAGAAACAAATCCAGTTCCTTTAACTAAATCAATACGATAAATTTTATAAATTATTAACAAGTCTATTAAAATAATTTGTTTACAAACGATGCTATTGTCTTTGTAAACAAATTATTATAATAGAACATCCACACTATTTTAGGTAAACATGAAATATATGTAGATTAAATTCGTATGAATAAAATAGTATTGTTTGTAGCTGTATTTTTTACATTTAACTCAATGGTCATTCATAGGATGATAACCGTTATGACGCATAGTCCTTTCAGACAAGGACATGGGTTTTTAATACTTAACATATTTTTATTGGTTCTTCATTCCCTTCCCACAGCTGGGCTTGAGTTCCCTTCACTATAGAAGAGAAATATAATACCACGCTGTTCAGGCGGGTTGTTATAGGATTTTATTTCGAGTTTTCCATTTTTTGCATAGATTTTATCCTCTAATAGCATTTTACACCCACGGGGAAGAGAGATGAATTGTATTCTTGTCACTACATGACAAAGATTTTATTTGTTTTATTGGTAACTATTTTAATCAAATCGATATTCTGTATTATATAAGATTAGTAAAAATAATAGTGGTAGGTTAGGTAGTAGGCTGTTGACAGTTCTTTGTCTACAGCCGGGGGTTGGTCTGTCCGGTGGTCCGGGGTAGTACCACACTCTTGCAGAAGATCGACGTCTGAGTAATGGCAATGTGGTATTGCGCTCCGTTCGGTGAGCGAGAGAGCCGGAAGCCCAACTGGGTGGGTTTGAGATTTGTAATAGCAGGCAGCGGCTTAGCTATACCCTTGGTATAGCAAAGCACATGGGCGGCAGTGACACTTACCATCAGGTGTGCTGCTTGCTCGTTTGCCACCATTAGCAACAAAGAAAAATAAAAAAATAGAACTTTATATTGAGTTTTCGATTGCTTGCAAAGATGTTATATGCGTATTTTATCCCTTAGTTGTATTTTACACCCACGGGAAAGAGAGATGAATTGTATTCTTGCCATCACATGACAAAGGTTTGATTAGTTTTATTGGTAACTATTTTAATAAAATTTACATTCAATGTTATGTAAGATTAGTAAAACTAAATAAGTAATTCTTGTTTTTTTATTGATCTTGGGATATAAACATAAAAGTAAGGGTTGTCATGTAAAATAAGTAAAGTGAGGTTCGAGATTAGGCGAGCCTGTAAGAAAATTCTTAGTTGCTGCACTTTCTTTAGTCATAGAAACTGAAGGCTCGGTATTAATTTTATAGAAAAACAATTTCACCAAATAACAAAATTTAACCCAGCCAATCCTTACTAATATTACAAATGCAAAAGTAACTCTGTCTGTCTGTCGCTCTTTCACGCCAAAACTACTGAACCGATCTAAATCAAATTTGGTACACAGATAGTCTAGAACCTGACAAAGAACATAGGCTACTTTTTAATGCAAAAAGGGTTGTAAAAGGGGTTGAAAAGTTGTAAGGAAGTATAGTCATTTTTAAAGCCAGACGCTTGAAACTTATTTTTAGGCTATTGATTAGATGTAAATAAATATGATATTAATTGTAAAAAAACATTAAGGGGTAAAATAAAAATAGGGGATGAAAGATTTTAGGAAAGTAACCTTTTACACGGACGAAGCCAAGGGCAGAAGCTAGTATTGCCATAAATGAAACTTAGCAAGAGTGAAACGTTTATTAGAACCACAACTATACATACTTAGTAAAGCAAATTATCATTTCAAATAAACTATTGATAATAATTTAGTGGCATCTAAATGCAGAATGGAAATTACTCTCAACACAAGTTATTTTCAATATAATATTTATAAGTAGAACAATATTTTTCCCTTTTTTTTTTAATGGTGCCACCCAGTTCTATGAAAATAATCCTTGTATTACGGGGGACTTTAGAAATATGCAATTAACGCAGACGACTCAGAATAACACTTTGTGGATCGCAAAAAGTATTGCGTGGGAATCGAACCCACGGCATTGGCACGGAAGGTCGATATCTTAACTACCGCCATCTGTACAGTCAAATGAAATAAAATGTAAATATTAAGAGTGAAGTAATGAACAGCCATTAAAAATAAAAAGACTGGTGATGGTTTTGAATTCTAGATTTCTGGGTTACAGTTTATTCAGAGTCTAGAACTCCAAACCACCTCAGACTATTCTGAATTTGTAATAAAATCAAATGTCATAATAGAAAATGGTCTCTAGAAAGACATCTCAGTCCCTCTGTTGGGCTCGAGCCTCCTCCATAATGGAAGGGAAATTGACCTACTATACCACGCTGGTCGTCTAACCAGCGGAGTATAGTAGCGTATACCAACACGTCTGTTTTGCTATTGGGTTTTGTTTCGAGTTTTCCTTATCTTTGCATAGATGTTATATCCATTTTATATCCCTTAATCACCTCTTAGCATCACCCACGAGTAAGATAAGGGGTTGTGAAATGTATTCTCACTCCGTCACCACACGGAAAATCAGAGCACATTTTTGCATTAAATTAAAAACACTTTATAATCACATATCGTTTCTTAGTATGAGCAAAGTTACTATTCTCTATCCTACTCACGGAGCAAATACAAAGAGGAGCTGTTGTAATGAATATTTTCTATGAAACAATGCGTGTCATTTACAGGGGTGAGGGGAACGCTGCTAATGAAGAAAGTGAGACAAGTAATAGTACTTGTCGCACTCCCTCCTTTATGTTCATCTACCGGCTATTAGCACAACTACTAATTTCGTATATTGTATGCAGTTGAGCTATCTTGCATTAGATGTCAGTAAATGTATGGTATAACAGGGACGTACTCAGAATTTACCTATATCAAGGAGTGCTAATTTTTTTTATTTCAAAGATACAAACAAATCTTATTAGCTGTTTGCTCTATTCAAATACAAATGTAAACATTTGTAACACACACACACACATTTATAATCAAATAATTCTGCATAGCGAATAGGTGTACGACTACTGTTTTTAACCGAAAATTTCTTTATAAGGCTTGTCAGCATTGTTCATAATGTTAATATTTTATGAAAAATCCATCTTTTCTTTACTGTCATTCTGATAAACTTAGAAGTTTAGAAACCTTTTTTTCTTCATATTTGTGTCCTTTTCATACGACCAAGTAATACAATTATTTGTTTGGGTTTCTAACAAATTGTCGAATGAAAGTAGTTGGACTTTTAGTAAATATGTTAGCTACACGGTATTATTTCCTTCCTTTTTGTCTTTTCCATATAAAAAAAGAATCAAACCACTCTGGTTAAGAAGATATACAATGCGAAAGTGGAAGGATGTAGGTACTGAGGGAGACCGAGACTAACCTACCTAGACCAGATCGGTCATGTACTGAAGGAAGGTGGAGTCAAGAGTCTCCGAAACCGGCGAGCGTGTATGAAGAGAACTATGAATGTTGAGGAAGCGAGTGAAGTATGCAGAGATAGAGTTCTCTGGCACTCTGTTCTCTCTGCCTACCCTGCAAGGGATATGGCGTGATGATATGTATGTTTGTATGTATGTATCAAACCACTCTATTAAAATAAGGCTTTATATAATTGATAATGCAACAATGGTGTCAATGACCAAGACATGTAAAAGAGTATTTCAAGCGAGCAGACCAGCCCCCCCTGGTAGCAACCGTTTGATTGACGCACGAGCCATCTAAAACTTAGCCATGCCAAAGGTAACTTGAAGACCCGGTCTTCGACGCCACCACCATTTTGAATATTTTTGTGACGTGCTCAACCTCAATAATAAAAATGAAATACTCTTTTGTATCATCTATTTATTGAGCTATACCTAGTCTTGCCCTAAATACCGTAACAAAGAAAAACCTTTTTCTATTGCAAAAAATATTTATGACTTTTACAGTGTTAGTTAAATACATAAATATAAAACAATTTAAAATATAAAAAGCTTGTTCGAAGTGGTTTCTATTGGCTGCAATACAGTCCTTTAAATCTTCATTGTTAAAATGAGAAGAACAAATCTTTGTATATTTCGTAGGAGTCCAGTTTTCTCCGGTTTGTATCGGCGGATGTTGGGGGTGCGAGCGGAGGGCGGTGTGGTCTCGTTGAGGGAGCACACCGCCTGGCGCGTCGACGCCCGCCGCGACATCATTGCCCGTTGGGCAGTCCGGCTGGAGAGGCCTCGGTTCGGTGTGCGGACCGTGGAGGCCTTCCGGCCGGTGCTGATGCAGTGGCTAAATCGGCGGCACGGGGTGCTCTCCTTCCGACTGGTGCAGGTTTTGACGGGGCATGGATGCTTCGCCAAATACCTGCACACGGTCGTAAGGAGGGAGAGTACACCGTCCTGCCACCACTGCGATTGCGACGAGGACACGGCGCAGCATACGCTCGAGGTTTGTGCCGCTTGGGCAGAGCAGCGTCGTGAACTCGTCGCGATCATCGGTGCTGACCTGACGCTGCCGACCATCGCCAGGGCGATGCTCGACAGCGTCAGGAACTGGGACGCGGTCGCATCCTTCTGCGAGGCAGTAGTCTCGCGGAAGGAGGCGGCGGAGCGCGTGCGCGAGGAGCGTCTCCTCGACGACGCGAGCCGCCGCCGGCGACTGGGGCGGCGCAGGCGCGATTACCTGCGCCTGATGCCGCCCTAGCCGAGGCCGCGGGTGACTGGATCGGGGATTTAGTCCGTCACCCGCCGAGAGGCCGACCGCGTGAGGAAAGGCCGACATCCTACCCGAGGGGGGGACGTCGGTCGAGGAGAGGGTACTCCTCAGGGGTATTCCGTCGGGCCAACCACTGACGTCAAGTCACTCTGCTCCGGTGGTTGGCCCAACGACGAAGGCGACGTCACGGGTGGGTTACGGGTGTGCATGCTTACGCCCCTCTGTCACCCCGGACGGAGTGGTGCGAGGAGTGTGCCGACCGTAACCCGCCCCCAAAAAAAAAAAAAAAAAAAAAGGAGTCCAGTTTTCTATTAATTTTTGAAATCCATTGCTTCTAACATCGTCATTGGACGGTATTCTAAAACATACAAAATTTACAGTTTAATTATAATAGGTTCATTTAAAGTAGTGTAAAAAATATTTTTCTTTGATGAAAAATTCGAATGTTATAATTATATTCTAATTACGACCCTGGATTTTTGACACTTTTATAGTTCTTCATAGTTAACGACAGCTGGCGTATTGCTTACAAAATAATTTTCAACTACGTATAAAACTCATATTTTTGTCTTTGGGTATAAATTTTAATACTCATGGTTATTAGTTATTACAATAATCTTAATAGTTTGAACTGTATGTACTTTTATTATTCTAGGTTCTATTACGAAAAGTGGTGCCATCTAGCGTTGAGTAAAATTATTTCTGAACATGATACCGTCAAAAGAACTTTCTAGAAATTATTTTGATAAATAATGAATAAATATACTTACAAATGGAATGTGATTCTTTCCATAGCATCTGTACATTTATTGGAGTAGTTTTTACATGATAAAACACAACACTTCATGGTTTTCTTCGTAATAACATAAAAATACACCAAAAATATAATTTTATGCACCGTACGAACACCGTCAGCGACGACAGAAGACTAATAGGCCACGCCTACTATTGATGTTAACGTGATGACGTTAGGGCCTACTTGAGAATCACAGTGCACAGTTACTTAGGCCGTCTCCTCTTTGTATTTGCTCCGTGATCCTACTATATCTATCGTTGCAAAGAGGTTGTATAAAATTGTTATTAGGTTCATCTTATTAGTTTAACTTCCACTATTCTGTATAGACCTTCCCAATAGAAAATAATACGATAGTAGCCATACTTAGGTGGTTGGTGATCGTAGTTGATGTTTTAAATTGCCGAGTAGAGTGCAGCTCTCCATTCTTTGCTCCCCTGGCTAATTTGAACAACTTCCACAGGAAAATTAAAAAGGGTCACATATTAGCTCCTTATTCTCCTATTCAGAATAATAAACTTTGAAAGTTACGTTAAATTTCATTATTATCGTGCTGGTCACGTTTGATCAATACGTTGGAAATACTGCCTGAGCCTTAAAAATATATCAAAATAATACACTAACAAATTGTATATCCTAAAAAGATCTGCAAACTTCGCGATGTTATATGTACCGCAATAAATATATTTACACATTTGAAATAAAATATAGATTATTTAGGAAGCTATGTTTGGCAATGCAATATTAAAAATGATTCCACACGTAGATATATTTACCGATAGAACATGTGCAATATACAACCAAATAAATAAATATTTAATTGTGTTAAGTTTGGCTTTGTCTATTATTGTTAATGTTATTTTATTTGTTATTGTATAATATTAGGTATAATAAGTAGATATTTATATTGTGTAGTATAGCTAGGGGATTCGATCCCGGTCGATTTTTCTAATCCCGGGATTTCGGGATTATATACAGTTAATCCCGGGATCCCGGGATAGTCCCGGGATTGTATTGGTAATGGAAAATGGTAACAAAAACTCAGTAAACATATCAAAATCAATTTTTGAGGACATAGAATATTTAAATTTTAAATCCCTCAAAAGGCGGTTAAACAAAATTATACTTTTTTTATAAACTTTCTTCTTATAAAATAAGCAAACTAGGCACTTCTGTAAATAATTTATGAAACCAACAATAAACTTCAAAAAATCAACTTCTTTCTACTTATGTTTACGGGTACTTATATTTTAAATTAAATTGAGCAGAAACTTTAAAGATTACTTATTTAAACCACGAAAATTAAATCATTAATGCATTTTTGCTTTTTAATAATTTGATTATCACCAATTAACAAAAAAAACATCAATACTTACACGAAGTGAAGCGGAAATTTTTACAAACTTTTGCGCATAATCCAGTCGTTAACAAAAACAAATGAAATTGCTTAGTATGAATCAATTAAAAATATGTGTATTATAAGTGAAATCAGCCATGTAAACAAGGTGGCTGTTAAAACGTCAAATCAAGGTAAGTGCGTTGCGTCTCACGCACATTTTAGTGACTAATTTAAAAAAATGTATCAATCCCGAAAATCCCGGGATTCATTAAATTTAATCCCGAAAATTTCGGAACCAAAATATGACCGGGATCGAATCCTCTAAGTATAGCATATAAGCATTTTGGTTGAAACAGTAAGCTTTTATGTTTTTAAATAAATACATCAATGCAGTGTTGCTCCATAAGAAGGATTGGATAACTAATTAAATATATTAGATACGTGGTGTATTTAAAGTATATTAAATTTGCCCTTTTCATATTAAAATTAATATTCTACAGAAGTGATCAGAGATTTATAATTCGATGACAAAACTACTGAATACCGAAGGGAAGCATCATCATTAGCTCAGCTTATATATGTCCCCCTGTTGGGCTCGAGCCTCTTCCATAATAGGAAGGTAATTGACCTATTATACCACGCTGATCAGACGTGTTGGTGTAGGATTTTGTTTCGAGTTCTCCTTCTCTCACACAGATATTATATACGTTTTATATCCCTTAGTCGTCTCGCATGATCACCCACGGGTAATATGGGGTGGTAAATTGTATTCTTACTCCGTCGCGACACGGAGAAAAAAATGGAATCATTACCAGCCAAATTATAATAGTAGTTTCAGATTCAATTTCTTGTAGTTTAACGTTGAAACCATATCTGTGACAAGTCTCTCATCTAATGGTCTTGATTGAATAATGTTGTGTGTAAGTAGATATTAAACACTATTGGATTATTCCGGCTAAAAGGACTCCATCCGCCGACCTTTCCTCAATAGTGAAGATGGATACGTCACACTAAGTAATTACTTACTTATAGACACGGGTATTTGAGTAAAAGGGTTTGTATAAACGTCATGATTTGCTTGTTTAATGTAACATACGATTTCTATATAACATATTCATTGTCTGAACATATCTACGTATCGCTGCAATGGTCGCATAGAAATAATACTTGATTTAAACACTATTTCATTATTTAAAGAAATGTATTTAATATAATTTAAATACTTAATGTATTTATGATATTTCTTAAAGTTATATTATTTGGATATTGAAAATGAATTATAAAATATAAAAAAAAATAAGAAATATTATATACTCTATGCATAATAAGTGTAAAAGTATATGCCTTTAAGTATATAAGTGACAAATAATTATATATTTAAATCAAATCAAGTCATTTATTATGCATAAGGGCACTTACATATTTTCTATTTTACATATGTTTTTAAATTAATCTACCACCGGATCGGCAAGCCGCCACAAACTGAGAAGATCCGGCAATAAACTCAGCGGGCTCGTCATTCTTTTTTAAATTATATGTTTTCATCAATAGTATTGAATACATGTTTGGTCCATATTAGCTCCAGTGAGATGCCCTTCGAGTAAAGATTTATTTTTAAAAGTTAAATACTAGATTAACAAAAAAACAAAAGGAACAGAAATGAAAAAAAATATTTCATTCTTTTTATTGTCAGTCCCACACGTATTAATTCTCCCATAGATTTTAACATTAATAATGTCTTGCTATAATGCTATATTTTACTAGATACTGTGATGCTTTTACTGGTAGATCATGCTACTCACAGCTTTCAGCTTGTAACCATAAATGGAGGCCGGCTCATTCCAGGAGGTAACTATCACGCACGGAAAATCAACGTTAGATTTTTAGCAATTTTTTGCTGTGCTTCATTCGGTTAGCCAAACGAAACTTGGCTGTGACTTTAGTATCGCTAAGGTCTATGAGCGGCAGTTATTTTGGTATATAATAACATACCATCATATGGACTACTTGCTTATTTAATAGCAACAGCAATAAAAACACAATCATTTTCAAGCTAGTATACTAGATGATTAACCCGACTAGAAATTTTTTCGTCTTCCTTAGCAGGACCGGACCGGGCATGCCCGATCTGGACCAGACAAGGTATGTAACGCAGAAGATATATCTGGACCCGATCAGGAAAACCTTATCGGGTCCAGATCAGGCATTCCTGATCGGGTCCAGATCAGGCATTCCTGAACGGGTCCAGATCAGGCGTTCCTGATCGGGTCCGGATGAAATTTTACTGATCGGAACCAAATCAAATCATCTGCGTTATACATATATCTTGCCTGATCCAAAACGAGTATGCCCAGTCCGGTCCTTTTAAAAAACATGAATATATTAAAGAACATGTTTAATAGGTAAAATTAATATATGACGTAGGCACCGAATGCAGTGCTATATTCTTATCATATAGAGTCCCAGTGAGCTGTTCCGATTATGGCGCCACCACCAGATGCTAACGACTGCAACTATCACCTGAATTTCTCATTCATGACCTGATCGCTCTGTTTTAATCTGATTCGATAACAACTAATTTAATATTAGGCCATGTCATTACGCTTCGGAGAATCTTAACACCGCTATTCAAATAATGACGTCATTTTACTAACGCCATCTATTTATTATGACCCAAAACATTAAATGTTAGAATGGTTGTTACAATATAATATTTCTATCTATCTATGTTTTCAAATGTTAGGTACACATATATATATATATATATATATATATATATACAGGTTGCCGATTTAATTAGTAGAATCCTTGAAGGAGGTGTATCAGACCATGATACACTATCCAAATCAGTAAAAAAAAATAGTACCTAATTTTTGATTAAATTGCCCTAATGATAAGCGGTCAATACACTTTGTAATATAGAAGTTCGATGTAGGCATATACTCATGCGTGTGACATTGAACTAGTAGGCAAAGAGTCCCGCTCGCGCTACGCTTACCGCCGCGCAGCTGGGTCGAAATGTACCTACAGGTCAATGTACGCTGGCAAACCTATTGTTTTGATAAGAAACAAATCACTTTATCTCGGGATTGGGCAGAGCTAGGAGTCTGCTACTAACTTTATTGTTTTTTATGACGTCATTCCTCCACCCAGTTTAAGTTATTTTAGTAATAAAATCGGCACCCTGTATATATATATATATATATATATATATATTATTTATGTTTGTTTTTTACTTTAAATATAAATTATTTTTATATTATTAATTAAACATTATTATTATTATTAAATACATATGATTAATTAAAGTTTTCAGATTAATCTCCTCTGATGCAAATACAATTTTGCCGTGGCATAAATATGACAATTATGTCACTTTTTTGAATTTTGATTGATATTTTTTTTTGTGTTACGAAAACTGTTTCTGGTTCTGATATACTACAAGCCTTACTATATACTTGATGATATTTCACATCAGGCTATTCTTATTTGGTCCTGATCTGGTCCTGATCCGGTATGCCTTACCATACTTGATGTTATTTCACATCAGGCTATCCTGATCAGGACCAGACCTGGTCCTGATAGGGTTTGCCGGATCCGGCATGCCTCATTCTGTCCTGATCGGGTCCTGATCCGGTATGCCTTACCATACTTGATGATATTACACATCAAGCTATCCTTATTTGGTCCTAACCTGGTCCTGATCCGGTATGCCTTACCATACTTAATGATATTTCACATCAGGCTATCCTTATTTGGTCCTGATCTGGTCCTGATCCGGTATGCCTTACCATACTTAATGATATTTCACATCAGGCTATCCTTATTTGGTCCTGATCTGGTCTTGATCTGGTCCTGATCCGGTATGCCTTACCATACTTAATGATATTTCACATCAGGCTATTCTTATTTGGTTCTGATCTGGTCCTGATCCGGTATGCCTTACCATACTTGATGTTATTTCACATCAGGCTATCCTGATCAGGACCAGACCTGGTCCTGATAGGGTTTGCCGGATCCGGCATGCCTCATTCAGTCCTGATCGGGTCCTGATCCAGTATGCCTTACCATACTTGATGATATTACACATCAGGCTATCCTTATTTGGTCCTGACCTGGTCCTGATCCGGTATGCCTTACCATACTTGATGATATTTCACATCAGGCTATCCTTATTTGGTCCTGATCTGGTCCTGATCCGGTATGCCTTACCATACTTAATGATATTTCACATCAGGCTATCCTTATTTGGTCCTGATCTGGTCCTGATCCGGTATGCCTTACCATACTTAATGATATTTCACATCAGGCTATCCTTATTTGGTCCTGATCCGGTATGCCTTACCATACTTGATGTTATTTCACATCAGGCTATCCTGATCAGGACCAGACCTGGTCCTGATCGGGTTTGCCGGATCCGGCATGCCTCATTCTATCCTGATCGGGTCCAGATACATGATCTGCTTGAACCATACTTTTTTTCTAGTCGGGAAGTGAAACTAAAAAAAAAAAACTCTTCTAGAATAAATTATTTTAATACATATAAATTTGGAAAATTGAATAGAGAGATAAAGTCAATATTATCTCTAACCAAAAAAATATTTAACTCTAATCTCTAGTCTCTAGTCAGAGTGAAACTTTAAGGTTTCTAATCCAATTTAGTTTCTTTTTTGTTGAAGAGAGGATATACTTCAATGGTAATTTTTCAATAATACACACTATCAGTAAGTCCAGTAAAACATAACAATATTACCGTATGTTTTTTTTACATTCCAACTAATGTTGGAATGCTTTGACATTTCATTAAACAGAGTAACTGATACTAGATATAAAATTAAACATCAAATAAATACCAATGTTGCCAGCCACCCTCCGGTATTCTTTAAATGAAATGTAGCCTATGGTATCCTGAAAAGTTCCAAGCTAAATAATTAGATTCTTGAAAGGCACTTAATGATCATCTGCAACACAATATATTACATATTACAATATATTACTTGAAATTGCTTTGCAAGTATATATATATATATATATATATATATATATATATATATATATATATATATATATATATATATACTCCTCCAAAACGGGTGGGCTGATTTTGACCTTTTTTTTGTATGTATTCAGCTGGCTATAAGAATGGTTTAAAGTAATAAGTAGATCCGGTAGTTGGAACTGTGATCGATTTCAAAGAACTCTTATTTTTTTAGATTTATACAGAACACAGTCTATGTGGACAGTAGTTCATAATCATTTAAATCTATTACTTTGTATGGGATGTAAAATTATTAACACTGGTATAGATTTTGAACAATCTGCTACCAAAAACTTTTCCTTTATTAAAGAAGTCATTAAATAACATATTTAAATTACTGGACTTATTTTAAGAAATAGTAGTATAGTTATTTCCTTGTCGGGACGGAGTCACAATATAATTCACCACGTGTCCGTGCGTGCAATAAAATTCGATTAAGGGTTACACACATATAACATCTATGCAAGAGAAGGAAAGATCGAAATAAAACCCTACACCCACCCGCCGGACCAAATTGGTATAATATTAGATCAATATCACTCGTGCCTCTGGCCCAGCAGTGGGATGTATATAAGCTGAGATGATTGATGTACTTTTTTTTTAGGGCACACCCTTGCATGGCCACACCCCAGTAAATCCCTTTTGGATGATATAAGGGACGGGACGCGACCCTATAGTCTATCGTACAAGTATCTCTCAACGCCATATGAATAAACGACGGATGCCCTGGTCTTGTCATCGGTGGCTATGTCTTGATAAGCTAAGAATACATTATAATGTCACCTTTTTGATGGTTCATTAATAGAGGACTAAGGAATAGTTTCTAAAACGATGTACTTTCATCAGCACAATTCCTTAGGGAAAGCCTTGGCCGCAAATTCTTCTTTTTTTTTCTTTTGGTGGCAAACGAGCAAGCAGTTCACCTGATGGTAAGTGTTACTGCCGCCCATGGACCTTTGCTATACTAGGAGTATAGCTAGACCGCTGCCTACCAATATAAACCCCAAACCCACCCAGTTGAGCTGCCGGCTCTTTCGCTCACTGAACGAAGCGCAACAACACATTACCATTGCTTAGAAACTGATCTTCTGCGAGAGTGTGGTACTACCCCGGACGGACCGGCCTGCGGCTGTAGATAGAAAACTATCAACAGCGTGGTCTTACCACTATTGAATCCAACTAAAACGTCATGCTTAATAACGCATGTCATGTTACTGCATAATATTTGTTAAAACTTCGTAGTGGTTGAGAGAGACACTGTTGAGAGATTTCTGTCTACAGCTCCCGGCTCCATCCGAGATAGTACCTCTAAAATTGACGTCATAACAGAAGCAATGTGCTGTTGAGTTTAATTCAGTGAGCGAGAGAGCCGGCAGCCTAAAGTTCTAGGTGGGTTTGGCTTAGAAACCAACGGTCTATCTGTACAATTTATATTGCAAAGATCCGCGTTACCACTTGCCATCGGGTGTGCTGCTTGCTCTTTTGCCACCATAAACAATGAAAATAAAATAAAAACTGCTTTATCATCATCATATATTATTATATTTCGTAGCTGAGAATGGCTTTGTTAGTTTTTCTAAAATTGTAAATTGCCACAATAATAATTATCATAAATTAATTGCTTTAATAATAAGAGATCATAAACAATATAAAATTTTATATATAGAATAATTTTCTTTTTGTACTGGCAATGAATTTGTATTAAAAATAGGGTAGATGTAAATTTCTGTAATAACAATGACATATTGGACGTAAGATACCTTAGTCCTCCCGTGACCATGATCACTGTAAAGCGTTCGAAACGTCGGGAAATTAAAAATCAAATACAAACGCGATAGTATCCGTAAAAGTAGAGTTTTATTTCAAATATAATACTAATTAATATAAAATAGGATATTATTAAGTGCTACTTATTTGATGTTAAAAAATAATAGATGTAAATGGATAAAAATTAAATATATGTTAATTTAGTTAATGATGAGGTATAAGCCTCACCATGATTATGTTAATAGCAAGTTTACTAACTAATCTAAAAACACGATTAAACTTATTCCACATACGCAGTAAACATACTCGTAAGTGCTAAATCCACTCTAACTTATCAAATTAGATGTCATATTCTGAGTCAATTTATATACGTCTTTCTGGTTTACTGTACGAATTCCAATTTCATTTTGTGAAGATGGTGCCACGTATTGGCTCGTATACGCACGATCGTGATCGCGGTACCAAAGTTTAAGAGCATATCAAATTGAATAACTGTGCCAATTATTCACAGAAAATTCTCAATCGTATCATCAGTCTATATAAAAATGTAAACAGCTTTGA
This sequence comes from Lymantria monacha, assembly GCA_905163515.2. Taxonomy (NCBI): domain Eukaryota; kingdom Metazoa; phylum Arthropoda; class Insecta; order Lepidoptera; family Erebidae; genus Lymantria; species Lymantria monacha. Next base: position 27,029,290 of record LR991082.1, read on the forward strand.
CAAAAAATAGAAAAAAAAATCCATGTCACTTATTTTATGTGATATGAATGTTTTACTAAAAACAGTGAAAATTTAACCTTGTGCGATATTTTTAAGTACTATAACGACAAATAGGCTAGTTTTGGCAACAGATATTTTTTAATGGAAGCACAGATAACTGCGCTATCGATCACAGGTACAATTAAAACCAGACGTGTTACAATAACAAAAAAAAATACATTTGTTAAGAGTATTCTTTAATTTTTTTGGAAGAAAACGTTGAATTTCCTGTATATATGTATGTACATAAATGTCTAAAAATAACTCTTTTATTTTTTACGATTTGTAATGTTCAAAATATTCCCAAAGAAATAGACAAAAGTTTAACAAAAATGCTCTTATTTTAATATACTAATTGCATGCCATATTTAGAGTAAATTTGTCACCGTCCTTTTTTTTTGTAGGCTATGGTTCGAACACACGAGAGCACCGCTATACCGTCTACTATTTATATTATAAGTCAATTATTTCTTATGTTTTCTTCGGGATGAAATTTTTTAAAATTTAATATTAAAATCAAATGAAATTAAATTTATTTATAGATTGATATTTGTAGTACGTAACTACTATGTTGAGATTTAACTTTCAATCTATCCGTCCTATTAGGATAATTTTCTCTGCTGTGATAATCTTCTGTTGGAATAAAAGTGTTGATTGTCATAATGACGATTGGCAGGTGGGTTGATAATTCCCCTGGACGCCATGAGTACCTATGGCGCGCCAATTGATGATGCGCGTCATACCCTGAAGGTATGTCCTGCCTGGGTGTCTCAGTACCATGACCTATCGGCGTTCATAGGAATAGACCTATCGTTGTTGACCATCATTTCAAAGGTGCTTGACAGCGACAAGTGCTGTTAATCGACGGCATCCTATTGCGAGGAGGCCATTTCTCCGAAAGAGACTGCCGAACGGGAACGCGAGGCATTTGCTCCCACAGACTTGCTCCGCAGGCGGCGATCAGGAGGAGCGAAGCTCCGTTACACGCATCTCCTCCCACTGCACACTGCCTTGACGGACGACTTGTCCAGATGACCTAGCGTTAGGGTGTCGTGCACCCCATAAAAGCGTGGAAGGACCACTGTGGTTTTAGTGGGTAATTATATTGAGAAGTCGACCGGCGAGTCCCGCACAACGAGTCTGTTAGCGACGGCGGATAGTTCGTAAATACATTTTCACAAAACAAAAAAAAATGGGTTGACAATCGAACTTAATGTTATAATTTCATAGAAAAGTACTACTGCTCAATGTCCTGCTAATCAGCTCCAAGCAATTTTTACTTCTAGCAGAATAGCAATATTGATATATACAGACTGATAACATTTTAATTTCAATCTATATTCGCGATATTATTCGAAATAAAGTATCGCCGGCTACAAAAAAATACAAAATATTAAAACCTAATTCCAACTTTGAGTTAAGTAATTAAACAAAATCAACTTGTTTGATACACAATGGCAGATATTTGAAAGCACAATTAACCAAGCATTCTACGCAAAAACAGAATGAGAACGCCTTGATTTATGATCGTGTCAATAAAAAGGGAACAAGAGTGGATTATACTTCAAAATCTGAAAATGTCACGAATTGTAATCTTCTTTACATTAATCTCGGTGAAATTGCAATAAGAAAATGAAAATTGCTCAAAGGAAATACCATTTAATAAAATGTTTTCAATAAAACAGATTACAAATTCTATTGTTAATATAAAAAATATTAACAAATAGAATTTCTCTTTTATTGAAAACAGTTTATAAATGGTATTTCCTTTGAGCAATTTCATTTTCTTATTGCAATTTCACCAAAGCTCAAATACTGTGTGATTTAAGTAGACAAAGTGGTTAAATACGAATTTTCGATTTACTTAATCCACATAATCATTCGCTTTGTAATCTGAAGAATCGAGAGTTTCCAAAGCGACTTAATTTTAAGGCATGATTTTAAAATATATTTAATTTAATAATGTCAAGTCATTAAAAGCTTTCTATTGTTTAGAAGATTTTGAAATAAATAGACTTTATTTGATAAAGATTACCCGGCAAACAAACAATGAATATACTAGATTTTAACTCATTCAACTGCTTATACCACGAGTCTTTATTTAAAAGATTATTATTAAATAATAGTCATTATAATGTTTCGATTTAAAAACAAAATTAGTGAAAGCTAAGGTTCCTCCATCGTTTCTGAGTACTATTAACCTACCTCTAATCCTAGCAACATATGTTATTTTCGTGCAAAAAAATAAACCACGAAGGGAAAATTTAAACACCGGTGGCTCGCATGGCGAAGAGAGGTGTTTGCAGGGTGGGTCTATGGGGTTGCGCGCCGCCTCTTCCGTCGCCCCGGACCCATTTGGCGGGGCGCGACCACGTCTATAGACCATCGCAATAAAAAAGGGAAAATTTAAACACTAGAAATTGAGATACTAAATATCTTAATTTTTAATCCAAAGAAAATTATTTGAATATTTTAGTAATGATCGAAGAAACAATTGTCCGAGTTATGATTTTCAAATAAAGCTTAGCTAAAGTTTAAACACAAAAACAAAAAATAAATATATGTATATAGAAGCCATGTTTTGCGTTAAATAAGGTCAATAAATTGTTAAGTTTAAGGAACCTTAAAACGTCCTTGACACTTAGTATGGATTTAGTTTAAAATAAATATCGCTCTTTTTGATCTAAAACCACCCAGTCATTGCCCGAGCTTTTGCAAGATAAATTCTAAATGCGCTTTCACGTTACCATAAAACACTTTAATATTTTACTTTCTGATCTTACTAACACTTATATAAAAATATTAAGTATATTCCCTTGCGTCCAATACTACATTCTATTTAACAAAATAAATCTTAAACTGAAAGATGACTTAAATGCGAAAATGCATTTCAAAAGGGTAAATACAAAAGCTAGCAATGATTGATGTATGTATGATAATGTCAAAACATTAATGTAAAAGGGTACCATTGCGTTCTAGATCACGACGATCTGACACGTAATATGTAGATTAAATGAAATTTATTTCGATATAATCTCGAATTTCTATCCAGGAAAATCTTTCTCACTCCCATGGCTTTCAATGTAATTCTCTCTGAATTAAGAAATAATCTGAAATCGCTTACAAAGGATTTGTGCTTTCTTTTGCATGATAAGTAATTAAAATAACAAGAATTATCAACTTATTTCTTATTGTCATTTACGAATTTCGATGGCCTTTTGTTTATTACAGCAGAGCATTGTTTTACGAAGCGATTTATATGAATAAATATAGTATTTAAAGGTTTAACTCGATTGTCATGTCAAACATACTCAATGTTAATCCATGTATTCAACCCGAGCAATTGGATTAATACCACAGAAAGCACGGGTTTCATACGTTTTTGAGAATATTATATATATATATATATATATATATATATATATAATTTGAATTTTTTTTTACGCAAGGAGAAACTTTATACCGCTCTGTGCGAGACAGGCATAAGGTTTATGCCGGACTCCCGGTAGAAGGCACCCGTTAAAATCTCTTGGTATGCCTTCAAACTAGCTAGTACCGGGAAAGATATTTACAATTATCTTCCCTCTCTACTCAACAGTTCCTGAAATCCACATTTTTTTTTCTGAAGGGTCTGACACTTGACGGCCACCTCTGAGAGTGGCACGTGCAAAACACAGCTGGATGCCATGTCGGCCCGTGTTTTTGCTTAAGTAGTGGGTGTAGATATAAGAACTACTTAATTTGCCACCATAAGTAATATAAAAGAAACTAACTGTAGCAGATCCTCTCATAATGAGATTTATATCCATCAGTTAGAGCCTGAAGATGAATTTAACTAAAATAACTATGGCGGCCAATTTCTACACCTTCGGTAATTAGACCATTCATTATCATAAACGTAATATGAATTTATATTCGTAATTAAGAAAATTACTATTAGAATGAAGGTAAATTAGTCTTCCAAGGTTAGGTTTTATTATTTTATTGTTTATCTATGCTTTAATAAAATCATAAGGATCTAGAATGTTGCCTATTTATTTGTTACCTAATCACGAGAAAACGCCTGAAGGAAATCCTATTAAATTTATAATTAACTAAACATTGACCCAATTTGATAATTATATTTGTACAGGATTTCTGTGTGGTAGCGGCTAAGAATACTACCAACCTTTACTTTGCTCGTGGATGTCGTAAAAGACGACTAAAAGCCTTATAATGACCTGGACCAACTCCATCTGATTGCTGTTTGGTCAACAATTACATTCCCAAGGAGGGTTGACGTCTGGCAGGCGGCCGGTCATAAAACTATTGCCAATAACTTTTACAATATGTACTATGAAATAAGAGTACATACTGTATCGACCCCAAGGCATAGGGATAAGAGTAGGATGAATATAGTATATAATAAGAGTAGAATGAGTAGGATAGAATGATGATGATGATTTGTACTGGATTTACATTTAAATTCGTTCTATATAGACCTTTTAATAGTCGAAATATTTTATCCTAAGTATGATTCCCATGCAAGATAGATATTTACGAGAAACATAAATCGACTTTTTGAGGCATGACTGTCATTTGTTTTCACAACTGTACTCTTGTAAGGGACTTAAGAATTTATGCTTTGATTAGAGATCGTATATAAAAAATATGATAGTAGAACAAATTCACTAGACTTCTGCAGTCGGTACATCTAGGAAAGAACAGAGGGCAGGCCAGTAAATGTATTGACTGCTATACGATGATAGCCTGCTAAGCTTTTAATTTACAATATGTTTTAAAACGTTGTTATATAATTTAATATTTTGAGGAATGTTTTACGTGGTAGCAAAAAATCTCTAGGACATCTTGGCACCTAGTAAGTATGTTACATGTCTTATCAAATTATATCAAAGACTTTTGAGAACCAAACGGTAGCAACGCGTAAGACTTTTATAAGTGAAAAATAGTTCTCTCGCTACATTAAGCGGAAATAATAATAAGTGCGTGATAGACGTAAAAATCATTAAATAAATTCTGACATTAGATATAATAGAGAAATGTAATATTTGCAATTTTAAATGACTGTGAATAATACATACATGTATACATATCATCACGCCATATCCTTTGCAGGGTAGGCAGAGAGAACAGAGTGCCAGAGAACTCTATCCGTGCATACTTTACTCGCTTCCTCAACATTCATTATTCTCTTCATACACGCTCGCCGGTTTCGGAGACTCTTGACTCCACCTTCCTTCAGTACGTGACCAAACTGGTCTAGGTAGGTTAGTCTCGGTTTCCTCGGTATCTACATCCTTCCACTTTCGCATTGTATATCTTCTTAACCAGACGTTCCTTTGGCATTCTTTCCACATGTCCGAACCAACAGAGCATTCCCTTTCGCATCTTTACACCAATACTCTCTTTCATACCTACTCGCTCTCTTACGTCGTCGTTACAAATCCGATCGGTCAGCCTAACTCCACAGATTTTCCATATTTAAATGACTGTGAATAAAATTATATTAAAATGCACTTTTGAAAACAATCAATCATATTGAAATTTGCTGACATACGATTGTTTATAAGTATATATGTATTAACTTAATTAGTATGATTTCGGATGTCAATTTTTTTATCATCAATCAGCAGAAGTGCAGAACTAAAGAAGTATGCGAAATTTCAACGTCATAAATCTAAAGAAGATTCTAATTTAACTATCAAGATAAATCTTGCTAGGTGAATTAGAAATTTGGCTAGGTTTTTCAGGTTAAAACAAATACAAAACAATTAGAGAATAAACATTGCCATTTAAATGAGTTTCTAAAAAATACTGTAGGCGCTGAGTAATCGTTAATGTTGAGAATACAGGAGCCCAGTGGTTCGCCCAAAAGGCGACGAGCGGATGCTAGGTATGTTAAGTAGCTCCCATAACCCTTTTTTTTTGCAGTGGGGCTGCCATAACCCTGCTGTTACTTCAGGCAACCAGGTAAAGTATGGTAGATTATTCCAACATCTTTTGTTGGTAAAAGGTCGGATGTATGTAATAATATGACATTATCATTTTATCGTAGGCGCTATTTTAACCAACATTGAAACTAAATCATATTGCTACTGTTATTTGATGCTTCCTAGTATCATAATTGAAGATATAAATAATTTGTTGCTGACATAGACTAATTTTATTTATTTTTTAAACATTACCCTGCACTTAGGAAAGAATTCTCGTATTGCGTGACACTTTACAATCATATAAATGACACCGACAAATTACACCTAGAGTCGGAACAACACTTTGTGGATCGCAAAAAGTATTATCCTGCGTAGGAATCGAACCCACGGCACTGGAACAGAAGGTTGTTATCTTAACCACTATGTCATCTGTGCAGACAATTTCATCATCATCTGTAACTTGCTCATTTATTTTATCCTCCACCTTCATATTATTTTTATTTGAAACACCATAATACGTCTTCTTACTCTAATAAAGAGGAAGAAAGAGTAAAACATATTTCTCAGAGTTTTTGCTAAATTTTCGATACACCTACATAAACCTATCCGTGTGGTGACGGAGTAAGAACACAATTCACCACCCCCTATTTTACCCGTGGGTGATCGTAAGAGACGACTAAGGGATATAAAACACATATAACATCTATGCAAGAGAAGGAAAACTCGAAACAAAACCCTGTACCAACACGTCTGACCAGCGTGGTATAGTAGGTTAATTTCCCTCCCATTACAGAGGAGGCCCGAGCCCAACAGTGGGACATATATGTGCTGTGATGATGATGATGATGACATCAACCTTCCTTAGATACGCAGTTGTAGACTATCTGATACTTGGTGAAAACGACATAGGTTGACATAATGCCCTATAGTCCTTAAAATATAGCTTGATCTCTGTGACAGATAGCTACAAAACCGATGAAGTAATTTTGAATACGCGTCATGTTTACAATCTTGTTTGGTATTTTTTTTTATTGCTTATGGTGGCAAACAAGCAAGCAGCACACCTGATGGTAAGTGTCACTGCCGCCCATTGACCTTTGCAAAACCAAGAGTATAGTTTAAGCCGCTGCCTACCAATAAAATCCCCAAACCCACCCAGTTGGGCTTCCGGCTCTCTCGCTCACTGAACGAAGCGCAATAGCACATTGCCATTACTCAGACGTCGATCTTCTGCGAGAGTGTGGTACTACTCCGGACCGATCGGCCCAAAACTGTCAACAGCGTGGTCCTACCACTACGATCGCCTATATTTTTATTCTTTATGTGCCAGTTATATCTCAACTGAATTATGAATATAAAAATATGAACATATACACCAATACTTGTACCTCATATGTTTTAAAATACTTTTATAAAAATATGATGCTTACGCAAATACAAGGTCATACTGGACTGAGAATAAGATAGTGATGGGAGAATCGATAAACGTAAATCGATAACATTCTTATTAATTATTTATAAAACAAGTAAAACCAATACATTACCTATATAAACCACTTGGTTACTCTATAATATAAGAACATTGTGTTAATTTAGTGTTCAGACATCAGTTATAATATTAATAAGACCATCTCTTTTATATTAAAAATATAAATTCTTTTATTAAATAAACATGATTATGCATGAAAAAATCAGTGACCAAGAACTCATCATCAACTACAGGAATGCTCCGGCGATGACGATAATAGTGACGATGAACTTATATGTACTCCTTTCGAATAATAAAAATAATTTATAAACAGCTTTAGTTTAAATTAAATAAAATCCATTTGATTGAAATTCAATAAGATTTTCATACGTTGTTTTTCAATTGCAGTAGCAAATAACTTTAAAAAATAAGGAATTATATCGACAAAAATACGGACGTTTGCGTGCGGCACTAGTGAGAACTGTCACAGAGATCAAGCTATATTTTAAAGACTATAAATCACACCCATGAGCATGTTAGATTAGTAAATACTCGTAGCTAGCTACTCCATGAGCTAATTTTAACATACTAATGATATTTATCTGTAACGATACGCCGTGTGCTTGTTGTCATTATTATTATCAACTTATAGCTTGTGGATGTCTTAAAAATAGATTAAAGCTACAATGCAAATCGATTAAAAGCTCACCACGAATATCGATTAAGAGGTCAGATATAAGCTAATGCTGTATGTGTTGTATCAGTATGATGTCATTTCAACTCATATACCTCTTACTATTGGGCTCAAGCATCCTCCATAATAGGAGGGAAATTATCCTGCTATACCGCTACGCTAGTCAGATGAATTGATGTAGGTTTTTTCTACCAAGTGTTCCTTCTCTTGAATGGATGTTATATGCATATTATATCCTTCACTGGTGATTTACGGCAATGGGCAAGGTAGGGGGTGAATTGTATTCTCACTCTTTCATCCAGCGATTATTGCGGATGCCACATGGTTGTTTTGTGCTTATGTCATTAATGGGTCTTCCAAAAATAACACGACAACTAAAACAATTGAAACATGTCATTAATTAATAAAAAAAAAAAGTGTGTGTGTCAGCTCCGACGCACGACTGGAGTTTACTCCTTAAGTACGATTATCAAAACAGGCGCAAAAAAAAGCTCATTTAACTAAAAATAATATATATATATATATATATATATATATAATATATATATATATATATATATATATATATATATATATATATATATTTACATTTATTAAAACTGTTCAGTGAATTATTATCTCACGTCAGAAAGTGAAAGGTGCGCAGAATAGGTTGCGCACCAGAAACGTAACGAGGTCATTCGATCACTAGATTTTACTCCTCAAATTTTTCTCATACCGGGCGCCTTATATGAAAATCGATCTTAAGGAGTAAACTCCAAAAAATCAAACAAAACTTAAAAATTAAATTTGTAGTTTGATTTACTTTTTTAAGACTGTGAAGCCCATTTTCTCCATCCTAGTTTTAGTTAGCATCAAGTCTATACAAACAACACATAACATTAAGGTCGCTTAAATATTTCTGTGTTAAATAATATTAAATAAAATTTTAATTTAATGTAATGACTAAGGTGTTATAACATCAATTTTATGTCTCTCATTAGTCAGTACTATAATATTGTCACAACCGACCATAAATTTTATTCCTGAGTTTAACAACATGCATGATGGACTTTTATCACAAAAGAAATTTCAGTTAATATTAATTGAATATAAAACTCCGTCTACTTTACATGGCACTTTACAAAATACGTTAATATTATGGTGATTTACAATCTTTCTGTCTTAAAAGATAAAAATGTGATTCTATAAAAAAAATGCAAAAACGAAGATTTTATGTTAAAAATTTGCCTGTTTCCATTTATTATATCAAATTTGAATGATTTCATAGTTTGTCCTTTGTTTTTTATTTCGTTAATGGCAATTTTGGGTCGTAGGAATTATAGCAAAATCAGAAAAAAAACTTATAGCCTTAATTAATATTTAATACTTCCTAGACTTTAAAATGTTTTCGGCATAAAATGGTTAGTTACAGAAGCAATATAATCTACTATTCACAAGAAAAATAAATTGTTATATGCATATGAGAATGAAGGATAGAAAGATCCAGGATTCTGAGTTTCTGTCAGCATATGCGTTTTTGATTGTCCTTGTTTGACCTATGCAAATGAAGCCAGAAACTTAAATCCTTACTTCCTTACTAATATTATAAATGTGAAAGTAACTCTGCCTGTCTGTCGCTCTTTCACGCCAAAACTACTGAACTGATCTAAATAAAATTTGGTACACAGATAGTCTAGAGCCTGATAAAGGACATAGGCTACTTTTTAATGCAAAAAAAGGGTTGTAAAGGGGGATGAAAAGTTGTAAGGAAGTATAGTCATTTTATAGTCAGAAGCTTGAAAGTTATCTTTAGGCTGTCGATTAGATATAAATAAATATAACATTAATTACCCTTAAGGGGTAAAATAAAAATAGGGGATGAAAAACTTTAGGAAAGTAACCTTCTACGCGGGCGAAGCCGCGGGTAGAAACTGGTAAGTAATACAGTTATAGGGAATTTTGTCGTTCTAATGATTATTTATGTAAATTTTGTTTTTTTTTTTAATAATAGATTCTGTTTACTCTGTGGACTGTCACTCCTTCACAATAAATTAAAGAGATCTCAGTTATTTGTTCTGGATAAAGTCTATTGCTATCTCAAATTCTATTAACAAAATGTTCCTTTATCGCTATAAGTAGATTAATTAAAGAAGGTCAATTGATTGAATAAAGTTACTTGTAATCATCGAGGTAAGATTTGATCGGATTGTTAAATATCTCTATTTCTTAAGGTACGCACAAATAGCCTATCTATTTAATACACTTAGACAGTGACTCATCCAACTTTTTCAATAATGGCATATACAGAGATATTATCTCCCTAGACTGAATAAAATAGGTTACTCATTTGATATTCATGTCGCAGATATGACAGACACATTCATTCAAAGTTGACCATAACCATAGCGTACCGATATGATAAACTTGCTTTCATATAGGTACTCGTGAATAAAACAAACTGTAACTACACAAATGTTAAATAAATGCTTTGATTTTATGAACTCTTTTCATCATTATTATCTCAGCTGATATATATGTCCCACTTCTGAGCTCGAGCCACCTTCACACTAGGCGGGAAATTGACCTACTACACCACATAGGTCAAACGTGTTGGTATAGGGTTTCATTTGGACTCTAAATGAAACATAAAACTCTAAATTTTTTATAGAGGTTTATTTCTCTTGCATAGATGTATAAAATGTATATACATAAAGTATATTTTATCCCTTACTCGTCTTTTACGATCACCCACGGGTAAGATAGGCGGTGGTGAATTGTATTGTTACTCCATCACCACACGGAAGTGAACTCTCTTAGGACGACGAAATCGTCGCCCCGGACGAAGCGGGCGATGTGTGTCCGGGCCATAGCTTGTCAAAAAAAAAAGGACGACGAAAAGATCACAATTTATAAAAGTTGTAAATTTTAAAATTATTATTTAATATCATAGTCATGACTAAATCACAAACCATGAATGTAACGAAAGCAAATTGGCCTGTAAGGCCAAACAATGATTCGAATATGTTACTTTAAAAAAATAATCGTTTATTTCGTCCAATTTATCTTTGAAATTGCCATTTTTATTTTAGTTATGGGAACTAGATAACTATTTCGAGCTACTGCCGACCCCGAAGATGTCCCTAGAGAGACTCCGACAATAAATCCACCTCAGTAATATTTCTGCAACAATGATTCATTGAAAGGATGTAACTAAGGTGAATTTCATTTTATCGGTATGGTTTTCTAGCAGTGATTTTATGTTTTCGATACTATCATTTATATTAAAAAGGCTGTTACTAATAAATAAAATGTTGTCACATTTTATCTAACGTGTTTAAATAGTATCGGGGATGATGATGACCATGATTATTTTTATGCTCGAATTTGATGATCAACTTCATGAAATTTCAGCACAGATTGCGTAGTGGTTAACATACCTACGGTGTTGCAGGCAATGGCGTTCGATTCCTACGCAGGACAATACTTTGTGCGTAAGGAAAGACCGACATCCTACCCGAGGGGGGGGACGTCGGTCGAGGAGAGGATACTCCTCAGGGATATTCGTCGGGCCGACCACTGACGTCAAGTCACTCTGCTCCGGTGGTCGGCCCAACGACGAAGGCGACGTCACGGGTGGGTTACGGGTGTGCGTGCTTACGCCCCTCTGTCACCCCGGACGAAGTGGTGCGAGGAGTGCGCCGACCGTAGCCCACCCCAAAAAAAAAAAATTTTGTGATGTTTTTTTTTTAAAAAAAACATAGGTATTGAACGCGTACAATAAAAATATTTACTATAACGAGATTAATCTCTGCAAATTTAATTCAATTTTTGGGAAATCTTCAAACAATATGCGTACACATTATCTTTTAGAATGCCTTATAAATTTTATATTCTAAAATAGTACATTGTATTAAACAAATTTTCGAGGAAACAATAAGATAGACAAACCGGTAATAAATTTAAATTAACTACGACTTTAGAGAAATAAATATTGTTTTCAAACATTACAATTTTATTCTATTACATAGTAATACGAATATGTGTAAGATAGTAGCATAAGCTGTGTGGTAGCGGTTACTAATACTATTAACACTTACTTTGCTCGTGGATGTCGTAAAAGACTACTAAGAGTCTTATAAAGACCTGAGCCAACTCTATCTTATGCCGTTTGGTCAACAATTACATTCCCAAGGAGAGTTGACGTCTGGCAGGCGGCCAGTCATAAAACTATTGCCAGTAACTTTTACAGTATACTATGAAAGAAGAGTACATATTGTATCGACCCCAAGTAATTGGGATAAACGTAAGAGAATAATGATGTGTGAATTAGTATCCCTTATGTGCCAGGGCTCCATGCAGAAACCAGATAAAAATAGAATATGTAGTATGTGGCGACTGTCCGCCACTACTTCATATTGGACCGCAACCCAACAATTCGAAACAATCCGCTCCGCTAATGTACATTGGACCATACACCAACATCACCTGATATATCGCCTGATGTATCAGCTGATGTACCTACGGCGAGGCGCGCGACGCGCGCGCCGCCGCCGACACTCGCTTCTCGTGAACGCCACGATTAACACGCTTATCTGCTATTATATTATTCTCTCGGATATTTCATATCATTGTATTAAGTCTTATAATAATTCATTGTATATAGTATTCAGTTCATTAAATCATTAATCGTAATAATAACAATCTTCATTCTTGTTCGTCTTCTTCTTTCATCTTCCTGTTTAAATATAATATAAAGACAATAGTAGGATAGTCAATTACTACACGCCATCCTACAAGTATTTTCTAAATTTGCTGTAGGAATAGTAAAACTCGACTAAGAGGTCATCAAAGAAACAGTGCTCTCTAGTTATATTTCCCAAAGCGATCCTCACAGCCCTCAATTTGGAGAGGCCTATGTCCTAACAGGGGATGTTGATAGCCTAACAGATAAATTAATACAATAATACCTATATGAAATACGAATTTCTATGACACAGTTACAAAGTACTTCATAAAAGTCGTTATTTGTCACTGATTATTTGATATGATGTAAATGCCGCCTTCAATAGCGCGATGGTTGATAGTAGGAATTTTGGTCGATATTGACACGACATCCAAACACATGCTCTCTATTTAAATCATTATACTTTAGCACTTTCGCTGCATAATGTTATATAAATTAGTAACAAAATTATTGAATATACTGGTACACTACATCTGCTACATCACATTAGAAGGTTCTAGCAAAAACCCGAGATTATGAGAATATGCATGTTGACTACATGCATATTCTCATAATCTCGGGTTTTAAAACGTAATAGTTTAAAACATCCTCTGGCGAGTACCGAAAATTTTAATTATTGAAAAGCGTAGGTCTTCAACCGGAGGAGGATGTTCAAGTGCCTATCTAAATTACGTTCATACATTAGTTCATGTTGTATATTATTTAATCTGAAGGCGTCTTATAATGTCAGTTTATCGCTGCTACATGTAACTAGTGCTCTTAATTCAAATATATGAAATAATCAGAAATATCACAGTTTCACTAAAGAAATTCCATAATTGTGCCGAAACAACATGTTAATTGCATGTAGTCATCATTCTCCTGCTCTTGTCGCAATTACTTGGGGTCGACGCAATATGTACTTCCTGCATATTGCAAAAGTTATTGTCAATAATTTTATGACCCGCCGCCTGCCTAACGTCAACCCTAATTGGAAATGTAATTGTTAACCAAACGGCATCAGGTGATGTTGGCCCAGGTCGACATAAGGCTCTTAGTCGTCTTTTACGACATCCATGAGCAAAGTAAGGGTTGGTAGTATTCGTAGCCGCTACCACACAGCTTTAGTTACACGTAACATACGTGTAACTGAAGCTGTGTATGTAAAAAAAATTAAACAAAGATATTCAAACTTTTGAAAATAAGGCATGATCTAAGAAACACCAAAAAGCTATTTTTTTATAGAGGCCCAAATTCTATTATTTAAAATTCTAAATTTGGAACATTTCTATACGAAATTAACTTTCGTAAAGCAACCTTAAAATTAGTCATTAAACATAAATAAAACAATAAAATTACATTTTACTTTTTATTGCATTATATAAAATATGGCAGTGAATTATCTCGGTCAAGGAAGAAGTCTTGTCACAGTTAATTTTTCTTAGAATAATTATTTATGATTTCGCTATGATAATGAGTCTTTAAATTGTTTTTATTTAATGACATTTTTTTTAGAGGAACCTTTTCCGGTTTGTCTATACTCCAACGTAACTTTTTTTTTATTGCTTATGGTGGCAAATGAGAGAGCAAGACACCTGATTATAAGAGTTACTGCCGTTCATAGACCTTTGATCAGTTCATAGATCAAAAATATATGCCGCTGCCACTTACCAACTAAAACCCACCCAAATTGGACTTCCGGCTCTGTCGCTCACGAAATGAAGTATAATAGCATATTGTCATTGCTCAGACGTCGATTTTCTGCTAAAATGTGTTAATACATCGGACACACTGACCCGCGGCTGTAGACAGAAAACTCACTATTGTATATCAACACGATTGTATATGAAAATAATTGATTCACCATGAGTTGAATTGGCTAAAAGTTATTTGAAAACTATACTTTTTTCTGGATGAAAAGTATAAAATAAATAAATAGTCTGAAATAATTTTTTCTCTAGGTCTGACAATATTTATATGCAAATGTTTATTATGATTAATTAAATGATTAAAGTGCGAAAGAGTGACAAACATACTGAGATTCGCATTAATAGTACTTGATGTAATTCTATAAAAACCATGTAAAAGCCGTCACAATCTATATCGCTGCAGTCTTATCGTGTTTCAAATCAAATCATTTATTACGCATAAGCCCCATAAGGGCACTTACATATTATCAATTTCACATGTAGGATGGCCTGTAGTAATTGACTATCCTACTATTGTATTGTCCAAGTCTTTATATTATATTTAAGCTGGAAGATGAAAGAAGAAGATGAACAAGAGTGAAGACTGTTATTATTTAGATTAATGATTTAATGAACTGAATACTATATACAATGAATTATTATAAAACTAAATACAATGATATGAAATATGCGAGCGAATAATATAATAGCAGATAAGCGGGTTAATCGTGGCGTTCACGAGAAGCGAGTGTCGGCGGCGGCGCGCGCGTCGCGCGCCTGGCCGTACAACAGGTGATACATCAGGTGATATATCAGGTGATATTACTGTATGGCCTAATACACATTAGCGGAGCGGATTGTTTCGAATTGTTGGGTTGCGGTCCAATATGAGGTAGTGGCGGATAGTCGCCACACCCACATTTATTTTTAATTAATCTACCACCGGATCGGAAAGTGGCCACAAACTGACAAGATCCGACAAGGAACCTTAGCGGGCTCGTAATTTCTCTAAATTATATGTTTTCTCACAATGATACATATGTATTTATTCTATATTAACTCCAGTGAGATGCCCTTCGAGTAAAGATTGTTTTTTTTAAAGTTAAACACAAAATTAAATTTATTATTTATTAATTAAAACAAAACAAAACAAAAAATATATATATATATAAAATAGTTGAACCAGATTCCACAAGCGGCACCCGATCACGAGTTAACTACTAGAGCAGCCATCGTGCACCTCAACCACATTCGAGGGAAGGAAGAGACCCGCTCCATGTAGCTACCGCAAGCACAGACCTTTACAGTGAGCATGATCACACCAAGATCTATAAATTGTAATCAAATAGCTCAGATAAATAAATAAATAACTCGTTAGGCAAAACACGCTACACTGTACAATTATGGCAATGAAAAATATACAGAATTCAGATGACAGTGAGGATCAGCGCCAAAACACTGTAAGAGTTAAAATGATATAAAGGAATTGCTGGGAGAGGATCTCCTCATAACTATTCCGTGTTATCATTTAGATAATCCGAAATGTTGTAATATCATTTATTGCAAAGTCTATTTTAATAGCCTTTTTAAACTTATTCATGGGCATAACAGTTTGAATGTTAGGGAAATAGGTAGCCTATTTTTTTCCCGCAGTGAAGCTCTTGGGCCTAGATTATAAATCGCGCGGGCAGTCCGTTTTTGGAGAACAAAGATGTTATTCAACTCTGCAGAGCATCCCCAAAGTAGTATGCCATAAGACATAAGGCTGTGGAAGTAACAATTCTAGCCGTGTTTGACCGCAGTGCAAAACATTGATGAGAACAAATCATCTTTGGAATCTGTGGTTTTTAGTTGATTACAACTAAATATATATAAAGTATCTACCAAATATGAAATACTAAATGCCATCTATCTATTTAATTTTACAAGGAATTATCTTAAGCCTATTGATTTATTATATTCCTTCTTTTGACTTAACCGATACTCATTAATTCTAATTAAAACCCTTTGATTAAATTTGTTTCTCACAAATATAATTAACAGGCTTCTGCCCGCGGCTTCGCCCGCGTAAAAGGTTACTTTCCTAAAGTTTTTCATCCCTTATTTTTATTTTACCCCTTAAGATAATTTTTTTACGAAATTTTAATGTCATATTTATTTATATCTAATCAATAGCCTAAAAATAAGTTTCAAACTTAACTTTAAAAATGACGATATTTCTTTACAACTTTTCATCCCCCTTTACAACCTTTTTTGCATTAAAAAGTAGCCTATGTTCTTGATTAGGCTCTAGACTATCTGTGTACCAAATTTCATTTAGATTGGTTTAGTAGTTTTGGCGTGAAAGAGCGACAGACAGACGGACAGACAGAGTTACTTTTGCATTTATAATAAGGAAATAAGGATAATTAAAAAATACCACTAGTCATCAACAGCACCCTGTTCTTCTCCCAACTACTTGGGGTTGCCGCAATATATCCTTTTTTTCTGTTCTAACCCTATCGAATGCCATCTCTACGATCATTCCCCTTCTGTATATGTCATGCTTCACACAATCAAACACGAAAAACAGGTCTATGACCAGCGTGTGTTTCCAGTGATGACTTATGGCATGGAAACATGGTCCTTAAAGGACTCATTACTAACCTTAAAGTCCTTCAGCGTGTTATGGAGCGGGCTATGGTTGAGATTTCTCTGCAAGATAGGATCCGTAATACTAAAACCCGCACAAGAACGGGTTTAATTGACATAATATGAAAAATTAGCATACTTGGGCACGCCACTCGACGAACCAATAACCGCTGCGGAAGAAAGGTTCTTGAGTAGAGACCGCGTATCGGACGACGCAGTGTAGTTCGCACCGCCACCAGAGCATCAGTGAAGACTTGGTGAAGTTTACTGGAACTCTTTGGATGCGCATGGCTCAAGAATGCATTTTGTGGTAAAATATAAAGACCGGTCAAACAATGAATAGCAAAAAGCTGAATGAAAATGAATGCTGAAATTAAGGCCATAAATTACTCTTACTTTGAAAGAAAACGCCTAATAATGGCATCATAAAAAAGATATAATGATATATACATTTTTATATAATGCCCTAGACACGCACGTATTAAATTTTCATTAGTCATACCGTGGGTACTCTATGCGACGGCCTTGTCTCCAGTGAGTTACGACGAAATCTATATTGGTCGGCTTTATTGACATTAATTGTTACTGCTCAAGCCCATGGTTCGCAGCATTATGTTTTATAGTCTATTAATTTTTTCAATAGAGAGACTATGTATTGCATTTAAAAAACTTAAGCACTGATTGTTTTTCTTCTCCCGCGAGATCGTAATAAAATTATTAGACTTTACGCGTCGCAATCCATTGTGTACAAAGAACTGACCGAATTGTAGGAAAAGTAGGATTCATCAACGAAGAGCCGTCACATATATATCTATTTTCGAGTGGCTTCGTGAGCACTTAGACAAAGTGTGGTGGAAAATTAACAACTGTGTAGCCCAATTCCTCACTGGACATGGTAATTCTAGAAGAAAATTATATATTATTAATTTATACTATCCACCAATATTTTCTCAATGTTATTTTTAATATTTAACCAACCAACCAACTAACACAACTACCAACCAACCAACTATTTTGTCAATTTTCTACATCTAACTGCGATTTTAAACAAACAGCTCATCACATCTTCTGTAGTCTTTAGAAAAACGAGCGCAATCTTATATTAGAACAGTGTGCAAGTCACGTCTAGGGTACTATGGGCCACTGAAGAAAAGACGCGTGCCAGTGACCCACCCACATGGCGTCGAGAGGTATGTTGTAGGGCGCGTCTACGGGGTCGTGCGCCGCTTCTCCCATCGCCCCGGACGGATTAGTGGGCCGTCAACGCACCATAGCACCCCCGCCAAAAAAAATGGGTAGTATACTACAAGGATTTTCAAACAACTCGAGATAATATCCGTGCTTTCTCACGCTTCTGCCTTACTTACTATTACAATCAATCTTAAGGCTTATATATAGGCCCCTTAAGCTCTGTGATACCTATGGTGCTGTATTGCTTTCGTAGCTGTACATCCTCTTATTTATTGGCTTATTAGTAAATTTTGCTTCATGTCTCTCACTTTGCATAGGAATGTATTTTCTTTTTTAATTGTAATTGTTGCGGGTCCCAAACAAAAAGCATTGCCGGAACTTCGTGACTATCAAACCTCATATCAAATCATTTATGATCACCATTGTGCGTCCTGGCTTACAGGTGTTACAATAGTGAAAATGTGTAGTGGGGTTTGACCTAAAAACAACACCAAACGCATATTCTTTAAATCAAGGACTTGATAATAGCGCGGTCAAAATCGAGCAACACAAATCTTCAACTTAAAAATTTTACCTATTTATATTAAATAACTAGCAGACCTGGCCACGCGTTGCTGTGGCTAAGGTAGCCTCAGTAACATGTGGTGGTTATGCTAATAAATTGTAGCTTATATGAAACGTTTGTACGTTTAACATAGCGCCATCTATTAAATATTTACTCAACCCAGTCAACAGTTACCGCGATCTGTTAGATTCGTTTGGAGATAACAGATAATTGTGACTGTTAAATAATAGACAAATAATTTGCAATAAAATAATATTTCGACTATACATTGAGATAGAAGCCATCCTATCTTTTAAGTTAGATCGAACTACACATGCTGTAACAAATTTGATTAAAATCGGTTAAGTACTTCAGGAGTCCATCGCGGACAAACAACGTGACGCGTAATTTATATATATTAAGATAATTTAGATATAGATTCTGTATGGTAGGGGGTACGAATACACCAACCCCTACATTACCCATGAGTATAGTAAAAGACAATTAAGAGCCTAATATATAATATAAACATTATGTTGAATTTCATTTTCAATAAACTCTTTTGTTTATTTGAAAAGGACAGAGTAAAATAATAATTTCTATATTAACACTCAACGAATATCTTAAACTCTATAAAAGATTCATCCCTACTCTATCTAAATCAATTCTATTTGTCTTTATGTAAACACCTCTTGAGCCCTACAATACCTGATCGAAACACCTTGCATCCCGTCTTATAAATATTCATTAATTTAGCTCTAAACTAAACTATGTTGATGATGTTTTCTAATTTACGAAAACTTATGAAACTATACACACGTTATACATTAATAACATGTTTGCTTTGATTCAATGAGATTAAAGATATGTTAGGAATAAATTTTACTCTAGCAATTAAGGAGTACTGAAATATCTCTCACAATTTGCATAAATATCAATAGTTGATACGTCATTTTCAAGATTATTTTCAGCTGATGACAAATGTTTAAAAACAAATCGTCATTCTCCTAATACTGTTATCCCAATTACTTGGGGTTGATACAATATGTACTCTTCTTTCATAGTACATATTGTAAAAGTTATTGGCAATAGTTTTATGACCGGCCGCCTGCCAGACGTCAACCGTCCTTGGGAATGTAATTGTTGACCAAACGGTATCAGATGGAGCTGGCCCAGGTCGTTCTAAGGCTCTTAGTCGTATTTTACGACACCCACGAGTAAAGTAAGGGTTGGTAGTATTCCTAGCCGCTATCACACAGCTAAAAATTTTACAAACAAATACGAATTTAAAAATAATGTCACTAAAAAATTATAACTAAGTTCGTAAGTTTTAGTTAAATTACAACACGCCATCTAGTGGTAATTTATTCTTTATAACTGTTGTCGGTAATATTATTTAAAAATAACATTCAGAAAAAAAAAATTCACCATCTATAGGAAAATCCTTTTTTTAATTATAAATCCTAATGAACGTTATGAATTTCACAAAAAAAAATCATAATAATTTTGAAATGAATAATTTGTTACAAAAAAAAATAGTATTAATACAAAGTAAGAAATATATATTCACATTACCCGTCGCAATCGTAAATGATGACTAAGGGATATGATATCTATGTAAGAGAAGGAAAACTCAAAACCAAGCCCGTCTGACCAGTGTGAAATACTAGATCAATTTCGCTCCTATTATGGAGGAGGCTCGAGCCCAGCAGTGGGATGTATATGTGCTGAGATGATTATGACAATGAAAGGAAAAACATATTTTATAAGGATGCAGATGATATCTGCATCCTTATAGAATTATAGAATTTCCAATTTTATTAGCAAACAATATTATTTACTAATTTGCAGACTGAGGCGGTATAAGTTATTTCCCGGAGAGAAACGGAATAATCAAACAATCGCTGTAAGTTGTGATTTGCTTTAAAGATGGAGAGAGGATTCCTGGAAGTTATAAAGCCTTATATAGCCTCATTGTAGCCCGGAATAGCCGAACTCAATTGTGGTCAAACAACAAATAATAAATAAAAATAATTAAAAACTTTTTAAAAACAAGCATGTTTTTCAAGTTTTTCTTTTATTATTAGTCATCGTTCAAAGGTTCCCTCATTTGGTAGGAGTACGTTCTATTCAGTGTCAATTGATGGGTTGAAACTCTAAAATGTTTTTCCGCAACCGTTGTTGGTTCATCGAGAGCTTTTAAAAGATTTCAGGACAAATAAAAAAGGGCGGAAATGAAATTTAATGTAAATTTCTTTATTGCACGTAATAAGCTTTTAAAAAACTTGCAGAATATTATTATTTTCATTTTAATACAACTGATATATTGAATAAAAGCTTTTAAAGAGTTTTTGTAAATTATTTTTTTTTATTTTATTCTAGTTTCTTCAGTAAGTCTTTCATGTGATCATAATGATGGTCATGATGATATTATAACAAAGTATTGGCCATATCTATTGGGAATTCGTTCCAACCATTAAGCTAGCGTCGGTAGATATGTGTAGTAACCAGTTAATTGCCACCGCACTGGTTAACTGGCAATGATACCGGGTTAATTTTAATTGATAGAGCGATTGGAATTAATTTCCAATAGACTTAAGTCCCATCTGTGATAATCGTTTTTCGTAGGCAAATGTATTTTAAAAATAGACTAGCATATCAAAAAAGGAAAAATTAACAATAATCATTTTCTTTAATGGGTAGTGTCGTTGTTTAGTATAAACGCAGCTGAAAACTTAAATTATGATTTAAAAAATAGGTACATATTTCTGATAGATAATGAGATAAAATGTCCATAAAGATGAGAATGCGAGTGACAAATTGGTTACTATACGGCCTTAGATTTGTTTTTTTTTTTTAATAGAAATGATCCCACCATTTGGGGGGCATAGTCCGGAGCGTGCTCGTTCGCGTCCCCTGCCAGTCTAATTAGACTGCTAATCCGGCTCGAAATGCGTACCGCAATGCGGGTTAGGGCGTCCCCCGGAGGCGACGCGTACCGACCCGGTACGAACATCGGCAGTTGCGGCGATGGGGGCCGCCACCCATCACGCCTTGCCCAGTTAGGCGAGTCGAGGAGAACGGAGTGCCGGGTGGGCACGTGGAATGTAAGAGGTTGTGTGGAAGGTAAGTTGCACGAGCTGATATCCGTCATGGCGGACAAACAGCTAGACGTGCTCTGTGTAACAGAGACCAAGCGAAGGGGCAGCGACGCCTGCGATCTTCCTGGTGGCGGGATGGCTCTGTGGTCTGGTGTACCACAGAGCGATCGAGCCAGCATGGGGGTAGGAGTGCTGTTGTCCTCTCGCTTGGCCTCAGGTGTGAAGGATTACGGAATGTATGATCCCAGACTTCTCTGGGTCCGTATAAAACTAGGTGTCACCAAGGTATTCATGGTTGTAGCATATGCTCCCGTAGGATCCTCGGTGGCATCAGACCTAGAGAAGTTTTGGGATAATGTTAGGGAAGTTCTGGATATGGCAGAAACCAGTGAACGCGTGATTGTATGCGGAGATTTGAACGGATGGGTGGGGACCAAGCGTCCCGACTATGAGGACGTACTTGGTCCATTTGGTGATAAGAGAGTGAACGACGCAGGTAGGCTCATAGCGGATGTATGCATGGAGAGAAACCTTATTGTGTCAAACACATTTTTCCAACATAAGGACATCCATATGTATACATGGAGAAGGAATGAACAGAAAAGCATAATAGATTTAATTTTGGTAGACAGTCGCCTCCGAAGCAAAATATTGGACGCAAGAGCCTACAGGGGCCCCACAGTCGACACGGACCACTATCTCGTTATTGCGAGATTTAGTGGTCTGTTCAGAAAGTGGAGGCACTGGCGAGAGCGTGTCCACTTCGGAGGGCTTGAAAGAATAAAGGTTGAAAAGTTGCAAGAAGAGTGTGTAAGAGAAAAGTATGCAGAGGGTGTCCGAGAACGGCTGACGATGGCAAGCCAGCCGCAATCGGACATTGAAGAATGCTGGAGAGTATTGAAAGAGAGTATGGTAGATACAGCGAAAGAAGTATGTGGCAGTTCAAAGAAGCATAGAAAAACAAATGGTGATGCATGGTGGGATGCGGAAGTGGCAGCTTCCGTAGAGCAAAAGAAGAAAGCGTGGCTGGACTATGTCTCTTCTTTGAATCTGAATGACAGTATGACTGAACAGAAGAAAGAAATATATCGGCAATGTAAGAATGACACCAAGGCCTTAGTGAAAGAGAAACGTGATAGAGCAAGTATGAGTGCAGAAGATAGGCTGACTAAAAACTTCGAGGGTAACACCAAACTCTTTTGGAGGGAGGTGAAGAAGTCTCGGGGTGGTTGGTCAGCCTTCAGAATGAATAAAATAAGGTCTAAAGGTGGAGACATTCTTACACAAACACAAGACGTGTTAAGCCGATGGAGTGAATATTTTGGCGATATGTATGCGGATGCTACGGTTGGCGCCGGTGTTGGATGTGGTTTAGTAGATCAACATTCGACAACGGCGTCCTCCGATGGCATCAGTATGGATGAAGTTGAATGGGCGATAAGAAGTTTGAAAAATGGTAAGGCAGCGGGCATTGATATGGTGTCTGCCGAGATGATCAAGCTCGGTGGCTCTTGTGTCTGGGAGGCGTTCCTGTTGCTCCTCAATTTATGTTGGAGCTCGGGAATGGTTCCCAGGGACTGGAATAGCGCAGTCATCGTGCCTTTGTTTAAAAACAAGGGTTCACGTTATGACTGCGCAAATTACAGAGCCATAAGCTTGACCAGTTTGGCAGCAAAAGTGTATGGAAAAATTATTGAAAGGAGAATGAGGATGGTGTCCGATGGTTTACTGTGTGAGACACAAGGAGGTTTCAGGAGTGGAAGGGGATGCATGGATCAAGTGTTCTCTCTGCGCAACATTGTGGAGAAGCATCTGGCTCTAGGTCAGAGGGTTTTCTGCAGTTTTGTGGATCTGGAGAGAGCATTTGACACGGTTGTACGAAAGGAACTTTGGGACATTTTACCGGAGTATGGTATTAACGGTAAACTGCTACAGGCTGTGCAATCCAGTTACACGGGCTGTAGAGCCTGTGTGCGGCTGGATGATGGAATGTCGCCTTGGTTTGACGTCAATATCGGCGTTAAGCAGGGGTGCGTTCTGTCAGCCAGGCTGTTTATCATATATCTGGATAAATGTCTCCAAAGGTTGAACGATATGAATGTGGGAGTCCAGATGGGCGACTCAGTGGTCACTGCTCTGCTTTATGCAGATGATGCAGTCCTGCTGGCACAGTCAGCGACTGACCTGCAGACCCTAGTCGACACAATGACAGAAGATTGTAAGAAAAGGGGTCTACGCGTGAATGTGAGCAAAACCAAAATAATGGTCTTTGAAAGAGATAAAACCAGAACAGATGTAAGAGTAACAATAGGTAATGATGTACTAGAGCAAGTGGATGAATTTGTATATCTTGGATGTGGATTTAGCCGAGATGGAAGGTACACCACTGATATAGAGCGAAGAGTGAATGCGGGAAATAGAGTGAACGGAGCGTTGGGGCAACTTTTCGGCAGCCACCACCTCAGCCAGAAGGCACGTGTAGCAATACATAACGCAGTGCTTGTCCCAACATTACTGTATGGAAGCGAGAGTTGGGTATGCAGAAAAGAGTATGATAGTAAAATTAATGCGGTCGAAATGCGATCTCTGCGGAAAATCTGTGGAGTTAGGCTGACCGACCGCATTCGTAACGACGACGTAAGAGAGCGAGTAGGTATGAAAGAGAGTATTGGTGTAAAGATGCGAAAGGGAATGCTCCGATGGTTCGGACATGTGGAAAGAATGCCGAACGAACGCCTGGTTAAGAAGATATACAATGCGAAAGTGGAAGGATGTAGGTACCGAGGGAGACCGAGACTTACCTACCTAGACCAGATCGGTCATGTACTGAAGGAAGGTGGGGTCAAGAGTCTCCGAAACCGGCGAGCGTGTATGAAGAGAATTATGAATGTTGAGGAAGCGAGTGAAGTATGCAGAGATAGAGTTCTCTGGCACTCTGTTCTCTCTGCCTACCCTGCAAGGGATATGGCGTGATGATATGTATGTATGTATCCCACCATATACATATTCCCAGCGTTGTAACTCCTATAAGCCATGATCCAAAAAGGTCTCCACAAGTGATACCAAGGTTTGTCCCTCAGGAAATTCCGGGAGATGCTTTTAATTACCTTGAGGCCCGCAACAAATAGTTAATGAGGAAGAGGAGTAGGTAAAAAATGATTTCAGATCCCTCCCAGGCGACGTGCTAGACAGGAAGCAAAACTGACTAATCAGCCAATGAATAAAGGGGTGTACAGCCACGATAAGTGCGGCAGTACGACACCACGGATACAGGAGAGCTTAAGGGGGGCCTCTATGCGAACCTTTTTTTGCGGCGAGCTATGGTCTAGTCACACCCCGCTAAATCCGTTTGGGGCGACAAAAGAAGCGGCGTGAGACCCCATAGACTCGCCCTGCAATAAATCTATCTTCGCCGAGCGAGCGGGTCATCGGAACCCGATCTTTATCTCCAGTGGCCCGATGTGGCTCACATTATCAAATTAAGATTGGTTGCAGTAGTAGGTATGGCAAAAATGCCTAAATACACGGCAATTTTCTCGACTTGTAACAAAGACCAAAAATTTTTTTCTAAGGTATGTGGAGTTAGCATTCTGATTCTTGCTTTTTGTCTGTCGTATTATTGAATTTTATACGCGGCGTCGATTGTAAGTTACATTTTAATACGAGTAAAAAATGTTATGTTTTTGAATAGTAAATGCAAGCTGACTTCGTGTACTCTATTCGAATATATCATTCAGAAATGTTACTGTTAATTAGACCTAAGCAGGGATAGTTCGATTGTATGAGTAAAAGACCGTCGTTGACATAGTCGAGCAATTGATATTTCTTGGGCAGAGGTAATTCAAAAATATCATCAAAATATTAATTCCATAGATATGGACATGGACAACACAAAATCTTGAGGTCGGCCTATCGTCAGTGGTTTCGACACAGTATGGCGACCAAGTTTCAGTGTGTTCGATTTTTGTGAAAAAAAAATGACTGCATAATTAGATAGATATTCCTATAGCACCAACGAAGCTTTAGAAGTAACATTGGCCATTAGGCGTTATCGAAAGCAACTGAGATGTCTATAAAGACGCCTAGCACATATTTAAAAATGGATGTATTAATAGCTTTTCTCACTAGCCGCGCCAATAGTTAATTCACTGCGAGTGATTTAGACTAGTATGTCGCTAGCAAGTAATTTAGACAAGTTTTTCAAATAAACCAAGTAATTAATAATTTAATAATTTAAAAAAAAGTCCGATATCATGACGTGTCCTGTGACTTTACCCTTAGTAATCTTTTGAGCCAATCATTATTTTGATGACTAATTGAAATTTAACTTGCAATATTTGATTGCAGATAGTTAAACTTGTCTGTTACTTTTACCTGACTAAATAAATAAAAACTTATAAAAAGCAAAGGGCTGTGCTGTATCTGAAAAACAATTTTTTTATTGCTTATGGTGGCAAACGAGCAAAGAGTACAGCTGATGGTAAGTGTCATTGCCGCGCTTGGACCTTTTCTATACTGAGGGTATAGAAAGGCTGCTGTCCACCAGTACAAACCCAAAACCCACCCAGTCGGGCTTCCGGCTCTCTCGCTCACCGAACGAAGTATATTGCCATTACTCAGGCGTCGATTTTCTGTGAGAATGTGGTACTACCCCAGATGGATCAGCCCACAGCTGTAGACAGAAAATTATTATCAGTGTGGTTCTACCACTAATTTACATTTATCTATCGCACTATAAATGCATACCTATTTTTTAATTAAATAGACGTTAATTATCCTATAATATCGACTTTACTAGCCTTTTTACTACTGAAGATTAAGTCTTTATTTTTTTCTAACGTAACCCACGTCTCAAATAGAAAAGAATAATTAATAAATACATGTATAGAAAGGTACATCAATAATGATGATTGAAAACATATTCGTAGCTTATTAAAGTCACCAATAGAAATACGTTGAAGTCATACCTCATCATCATTCTCCTGCTCTTGTCCCAATTACTTGGGGTTGACGCAATATGTACCACTCTTCCTACATACTGCAAAGGTTATTGGCAATAGTTTTATGACGGGCCACCTGCCTGACATCAACTCTCATTGGGAATGCAATTGGTAACCAAATGGCATCAGGTAGTGTTGGCCCAGGTCGATATAAGGCTCTTAGTCGTATTTTACGACATCCACGAGCAAAGTAAGGGTTGGTAGTATGCGTAGCCGCTACCACACAGCAACGTTGAAGTCACACCTATGCCGAATAAATATAATTTTGATTGTACAGATAGCGTAGTGGTTAAAATACCACCCTTTCGTGCCAGTGCCGTGGGTTTGTTTCCTATGCAGGACAATATTTTGTGCAATCCGCAAAGTGTTATTCTGAGTTTGGTTGTAATTTGTCTGGGTTAACTATATATTTGTAAAATTCTACTCAATACAAGATTTTATTTGTGGTAGGAACACACTGTTAAGTTTTCTATCTACAGTCGCAGGCCGGTCCGTCCTGGGTAGTACCACACTCTCGCAGAAAATCGACGTCCAAACAATGACAAAATGCTGTTGTGCTTCGTTCAGTGAGCGAGAGAGCCGGCAACTCAAATTTCTGGGTGGGTTTGGGGTTTTTATTGGTAGGCAGCGGCCTAGCTGTATTATTGGCATTGAAAGGTCCATGGGCGGCAATGATACTTACCATTAGGTGTGCTGCTTGCTCGTTTGCCACACACTCAGCAATAAAAAAGAAGTACTTCCTTAGCGCAGAGGTCTTTAAAAAGAAAATAAAATGTTCGAGAATTATCTTTATATCTATTCTTTTTAATTAAATAGCATTCATCACTAAATACTACTTAATCCAAAAACAGGGCCAGTATGAAAAGAATTATGCTATTATAATAAAAGTTGCTAGTTTATCTCTGAATTGAAGTTTTATACTACAAAGCTTTAACACTTGAGTAATCACTTTCAACGTTTTCGCATCGGTAACTTATTGCTACCAATGCGAAAACTACACCGTAACTTGATGTTTATTCAACTAGAAATATTCCGATACACCTTTATGCTTTTTCATGCTTACCATGTGTCGGCAAATACAATAATGCATCGGTCCCGAGTGTCACGAATATCTGCCACTATCAATTGTAGATATGAGAGATCTGTGCCCTCACAAATCTTAATATAAGGTATGAATAAAATATCTCATAAGTTTCTATCTCATAAGGCACTGTAAAAATGAAAATTACATACCTTCTTATACATTTTCAAAGCATCGTTAATTAGATCAACGATTACTCAATGAACGAATTTGAAATCACATTGAAATATTGATTTAAAGCGAAATTTAAATATATTTATCATTATTGAAATGTGATCTTTGTGAATACATCATCATCATCATTCTGCCTTTTGTCATCTAATGCTGGAAAAAGGTAAACATAATGATAAAAAACTTCAAGAATCGAATGGCCAACTAGGACTAATACAGGAATGACATGGGAATTTGACATGACTTTCGTATTATCCATGTTCATTCGTAAACCCACTAGTTGGGATACCCTGCTAAGATCGTTGAGCATGGTGCCAGGGTCATTTATGGATTCTGCCATAACGACATTATCGTCTCCAAATCGAAGGTGAGTGATGTTTCGCTGTTGATGTTGATGCCGAAACTCTTAGACTGGACCGGCCAGTCTAAGAGTTTGAAGACATCTTCCAATACAATGGTGAACAATTTCTGAGAGATGACGTCTCTCTGCCTCACACCTTTCTGCAATTGGTTTATTACTTTTATCTTATATGCGAACTGATATTGTGGCGTTTTTACACAAATACTTCAGAACTTCGATGTAACAATAGTCAATTTAGCACCACTGAAGAGACTGCAGCACCGCTCAGATTTCGACAGAATCGAAGGCTTTCTCATAGTCTACAAACTCTATAGATAGAGGCCGTTCATTTCCTCGGTCTTCTGGTTAATCTGCCGAAGCTTGTGTATGTGGTCAATGGTACTATAACCTTTTCGGAAACCGCCCTGTTCAGGGGGCTGGAAGGTATCGAGCTTGAGCGTGAATCGGTTTGTAATGACCCTCGAAAACAATTTGTAGACGCAACTCAGTGAGATCGGTATGTAGTTCTTAAGAAGAGCGTTGTCTTCTTGAAGAACAGCACCACCACACTCCTGGTTCACGACTCTGGAACGTCGCCCCCGAGAACGACCGGACTAAACATCTTTTGAAGGGCTTTTAAAACTGGTTTGCCGCCTGCCTCCAGAAGTTCTGCAGTAATTCAGAATTATGGCCTTACCGTGATATTTGTGAATGCATTTGATATTTATTTGTAAAATTAATAGGTATTCAAGATAAACATAATCCTAAAAAAAAGAAAACAATCTAGATTTACATAACGTGTGGTAACAGAGTAAAAATACAATTCACCAACCCCCTTCTTGTCCGTAGATATTGTAAAAATCAACGATATACAAGTAAGCTCTCTTGCAAAAAGATAAAACTAGAAATAACACTCTATTGACTTCTAATGTTTACGCGAGCGAGTATTACACATTTGAAATAAAACTTTTATTTCTAAGTTTTATTTCTAACACTCTATTTCTTTAAACCCAACATACCAGCGGGTAATAGTAGATTTAGAATATTAGAATTTCCCTCCCAACTTGGACGAGACTCGAGCTCACTTTTACAAAATGTACGATTGAAGCAGAGACCATAGTACGTCGATCCCAAGTAACTGGGATAAGAGCAAGATGATGATCATCATATTATTTTATATTTTAATAAGTCACCACCGATTTTTTCGCCTACTTTAGACCGAATAGTGTGTGATATAAACACTATTCGCACTCACAGGCTTTCCATTTTTATGTTAAAGATCAGCACTATAATATGGTCGAATTTAGTAAGGAACTGAAAATACTCATTAAAATTATTTTAATTCAATACTAACTCTTTATTTCATTCTTTTAATAGTTATGAATACTAGTGGATATGATTTTACATTGTAACTCTACGACTTGTCAGATGTATTGACATTTTTGGTGACCATGCAATAGGACTTAATATTATATTTACTGTAAAATAGGTCATATAATTAAAAATATATTATAAAGTAATTTCTTCAAATATTCAAACAAATAAACTTTTCAAGTTTGTATTAATTATTTCGATTACAAATCGAGTTATTTCTATTAACTAATAACAGTTTTATCATATCTACTAGAACTTTCATACAATACGAAGAACTTACACTTACTATATCCTGAAAGGATCTATCTAGTAATTCGTCTCGAGTTTAAATTAATTGTCAAAAATAAGTACACCAAGAGCTATAAATGCTCACCAAGAGCTATGTATTCGCTCTGTTGAACATCGGATATACTCAAGACCCGTGTAGACGAAATCGATTCCAAACGTGAGTTACATTTCCACAAATTTCTAAATGTATAAATAAACCTTTAAGAAAATTAAGTAAAGTCATAAATAACAATTAAATTGCTGCACGAGTTGAAAAGTAATTTACTTATAATTTCAATATGAATTGATCGAGAAACAATCATAAAAAGTTCGACTGGCTGAACAAGAGTTTTAATTTAAAAGAACTTAGCTATGATTACGAAAATACTTTAAAAGTAATATTTCGATGTATATAGTATTAATAACTTATTTAATTTATTAATTAGTAACTAATATTTGCACAACGTCCATAGATTAATAACCATATCTATGGTTTAAATGTGTCAATGCTGAGTTGTGTTTAGATTGTGGACATGTGATGAGACGGAATGAAAGTAATATCGCGAGGAAGGTTTTAAGTATGAATGTTGAAGGCTTAAAGTGAGATCAAAGAAAAGATGGATGGACTGCGTGAAGCATGATATATTTAGATAGACAGGGAGTGACTACAGAGATGACGTCTGATAGGGCTGTATGGAAAAGAGGACATATTGTGTCGACCCAAAGTAGTTGGGATAAGAGCAAGAGAATGATAATGATGACTGAGTTGTGTTCTAAATCCGTTACCAGATGGCCAATTAGCGGTTAATTAATAGCAGTATTTTAATAACCTTGTAGTCTAATACACAATTGTAAAAATATATGCATCACACTGTTAAGCACGGGCTTCGTCATCAGTCGAAAGGAAATCGACCTACTATATACCATGCTCTTCAAACAGGTTGCCAAAGGGCTTTTCCTTGTTTGATGTTATATAATTTTTACCTTTTGCTACTGACACAGACAAGAAAGGGAGCTGTATATTTACTTCGTCACCACACGCAAATAATTTAAGTAATTAATTGGACATATTTATTTAAACCTTCCTTGCGGTAATGGTGTAAAAATATATATAATCGTGTACCAACACAACTTGGCAACGTGGTATGATAGGTGAATTCTCTTCGCATTGTAGGGGAGGTTTGTGTACAGCAGAGGAAGTTATCAAGAGGGAGAAAATAGTTAAATAAATATTAGCTCGACCTCGCCAAGCGTCGCCGGTTTGATTCCTACGTAGGGCAATATTTTGCCGCTTGGGTAGAGCAGCGTCGTGAACTCGTCGCAATCATCGGTGCCGACGGTCAGGAACTGGGACGCGGCCGCAGCCTTCTGCGAGGCAGTAGTCTCGCGGAAGGAGGCGGCGGAGCGCGTGCGCGAGGAGCGTCTCCTCGACGACGCGAGCCGCCGTCGGCGACTGGGGCGGCGCAGGCGCGATTACCTGCGCCTGATGCCGCCCTAGCCGAGGCCGCGGGTAACTGGATCATGGAATTAGTCCATCACCCGCCGAGAGGCTGACCGCGTGAGGAAAGACTGACGTCCTCCCCGAGGGGGAACGTCGGTTGAGGAGAGGGTACTCCTCAGGGGCTATTCCATTGGGTTTTTACGCCCCTCTGTCACCCCGGATGGAGTGGTGCGAGGAGTGCGCCGACCGTAAAAAAAAGGGGCAATATTTTATGGAAAATTTGTTTAATATTAATTAAGTATTTATTAACGGACACAAATTAATGTTTGTAAAGTTCCCCATAATACAAAGATTAACTTAATCCAGAGTCTTTGTCTTTAAAAAGAAGATTTAATTGTGAGATATATGTAGATTAATATAACAAAATGTGGATGTTTTCATTGCTACCAAATAAATTTTTATTTTTTATTTTTTACAGATTTTTGGGCTTATACACTTGACACAACGATGATAATCCCATGACTCATATCACCATAAAACTAACCGTTAACTCTACGAGTCACTCCACTCCCAGTATGGTGACGGTTTAGAATAGAATATATCCCCCTTTATCTTTCCACGGGAGTCGTAAAGATCAGTTAGGAGTTCATTAGAAAAATGGGCAGCAACACTTGCCTGGAGAGCTTATAATATCAATTCATCAACACCCGGCTCTTATCTCAATTACTTGGGGTCGACGCAATATGTAGGGGAGACTGGGTACGATTGTGACAATTTAGGTTTGACCGCCAATAATTTTGTTAATTTACTAGTTAGTTGAGACAAAAATTACTTAAATCGTAGTTTGTACATTTGTCTTCTAAAAAATACTGAAATTTTGTCTCAAAATACGCTGTATTATTTATAGCATCAAATTTGAAAAATAGGGAAAATGTCACAACCGACCACACACCAAGGGCGGTTGTGACAGTGGTTGGGGTCAGTAGTGACAGACGTAAACATTCTCTGAAATGGTTTATAATGACTTTTATTGTTAGAAATGTTAAACATAACACAAAATACTTTTCATCTATATAAAGTATACATTTACATACATACATATCATCACGCCATATCCCTTGCAGGGTAGGCAGAGAGAACAGAGTGCCAGAGAACTCTATCCTTGCATACTTCACTCGCTTCTTCAAAATTCATAATTCTCTTCATACAAGCTCGCCGGTTTCGGAGACTCTTGACGCCACCTTCTTTCAGCACGTGACCAATCTGGTCTAGGTAGGTGAGTCTCGGTCTCCCCCGGTACCTACATCCTTCCACTTTCGCATTGTATATATTCTTAACCAGACGTTCCTTCGGCATTCTTTCCACATGTCCGAACCATCGGAGCATTCCCTTTCGCATCTTTACACCAATACTCTCTTTCATACCTACTCGCTCTCTTACGTCGTTGTTGCGAATGCGGTTGGTCAGCCTAACTCCACAGATTTTCCGTAGAGATCGCATTTCGACCGCATTAATTTTGCTTTCATGCTCTTTTCTGCATACCCAACTCTCGCTTCCATACAGTAATGTTGGGACAAGTACAGCGTTATGTATACGTGCCTTCTGGCTGAGGTGGTGGCTACCAAGAAGTTGTCCCAACGCTCCGTTCACTCTATTTCCCGCATTCACTCTTCGCTATATATCAGTGGTGTACCTCCCATCTCGGCTAAAACCACATCCAAGATATACAAATTCATCCATTTGCTCTAGTACATCATTACCTATTTTTATTCTTACATCTGTTCTGGCTTCATCTCTTTCAAAGACAATTATTTTGGTTTTGCTCACATTCACGCGTAGACCCCTTTTCTTACAATCTTCTGTCATTGTGTCGACTAGGGTCTGCAGGTCAGTCGCTGACTGTGCCAGCAGGACTGCATCATCTGCATAAAGCAGAGCATTGACCACTGAGTTGCCCATCTGGACTCCCACATTCATATCATTCAACCTTTGGAGACATTTATCCAGATATATGATAAACAGCCTGGCTGACGGAACGCACCCCTGCTTAACGCCGATATTGACGTCAAACCAAGGCGACATTCCATAATCCAGCCGCACACAGGCTCTACAGCCCATGTAACTGTACTGCACAGCCTGTAGCAGTTTACCGTTAATACCATACTCCTGTAAAATGTCCCAAAGTTCCTTTCGTACAACCGTGTCAAATGCTCTCTCCAGATCCACAAAACTGCAGAAAACCCTCTGACCTAGAGCCAGATGCTTCTCCATAATGTTGCGCAGAGAGAACACTTGATCCATGCATCCCCTTCCACTCCTGAAACCTCCTTGTGTCTCACACATCAAACCATCGGACACCATCCTCATTCTCCTTACAATAATTTAACCGTACACTTTTGCTGCCAAACTGGTCAAACTTATGGCTCTGTAATTTGCCCAGTCATAACGTGAACCCTTGTTTTTAAACAAAGGTACGATGACTGCGCTATTCCAGTCCCTGGGAACCATTCCCGAACTCCAACATAAATTGAGGAGCAACAGGAACGCCTCCCAGACACAGGATCCACCAAGCTTGATCCTTTCGGCAGACACCATATCAATGCCCGCTGCCTTACCATTTTTCAAACTTCTTATCGCCCATTCAACTTCATCCATACTGATTCCATCGGAAGACGCCGGTGCCGAATGTTGATCTACTAAACCACATGCGACACCAGCGCCAACTCGAGTATCCGCATACATATCGCTAAAATATTCACTCCTTCGGCTTAACACATCTTGTGTTTGTGTAAGAATGTCTCCACCTTTAGACCTCATTTTATTCATTCTGAAGGCTGACCAACCACCTCGAGACTTCTTCACCTCCCTCCAAAAGAGTTTAGTGTTACCCTCGAAGTGTTTAGTCAGCCTATCTTCTGCACTCATATTTGCTCTATCACGTTTCTCTTTCACCTGTCATTCTTACATTGCCAATATATTTCTTTCTTCTGTTCAGTCATACTGTCATTCAGATTCAAAGAAGAGACATAGTCCAGCCACGCTTTCTTCTTTTGCTCTACGGAAGCTGCAACTTCCGCATCCCACCATGCATCACCATTTGTTTTTCTATGCTTCTTTGAACTTCCACATACTTCTTTCGCTGTATCTACCATACTCTCTTTCAATATTCGCCAGCATTCTTCAATGTCAGATTGCGGCTGGCTTGCCATCGTCAGCCAGTCTCGGACAGCCTCTGCATACTTTTCTCTTACACACTCTTCTTGCAACTTTTATTCTTTCAAGCCCTCCGAAGTGGACACGCTCTCGCCAGTGCCTCCACTTTCTGAACAGACCACTAAATCTCGCAATAACGAGATAGTGGTCCGTATCGACTGTGGGGCCCCTGTAGGCTCTTGCGTCCAATATTTTGCTTCGGAGGCGACTGTCTACCAAAATTAAATCTATTATACTTTTCTGTTCATTCTTTCTCCATGTATACATATGTATGTCCTTATGTTGGAAAAATGTGTTTGACACAATAAGATTTCTCTCCATGCATACATCCGCTATGAGCCTACCTGCGTCGTTCACTTTCTTATCACCAAATGGACCAAGTACGTCCTCATAGTCGGGACGCTTGGTCCCCACCCATCCGTTCAAATCTCCGCATACAATCACGCGTTCACTGGTTTCTGCCATATCCAGAACTTCCCTAACATTATCCCAAAACTTCTCTAGGTCTGATGCCACAGAGGATCCCACGGGAGCATATGCTACCACCATGAATACCTTGGTGACACCTAGTTTTATACGGACCCAAAGAAGTCTGGGATCATACATTCCGTAATCCTTCACACCTGAGGCCAAGCGAGAGGACAACAGCACTCCTACCCTCATGCTGGCTCGATCGCTCTGTGGTACACCAGACCACAGAGCCATCCCGCCACCAGGAAGATCGCAGGCGTCGCTGCCCCTTCGCTTGGTCTCTGTTACACAGTGCACGTCTAGCTGTTTGTCCGCCATGACGGTTATCAGCTCGTGCAACTTACCTTCCACACATCCTCTTACATTCCACGTGCCCACCCGGCACTCTGCTCTCCTCGACTCGCCTGACTGGGCAAGGCGTGATGGGTGGCGGCCCCCGTCGCCGCGTCTGCCGATGTTCATACCGACGGGGGCGGGTGGGTACGCGTCGCCTCCGGGGGACGCCCTAACCCGCACTGCGGTATGCATTCGAGTATACATTTATATATCAAATTAAATTAAATCTACGATCACTTCTACTCTTATAATTAATAAGGCACTGCAACATCTGATGTTATTTTAACCATCTTCTTTAAAATCATAAAATCAATCAAAGTGTTAATTAATTTAAATTACCGTAACTATAAAGTTACTAAACGATTAAGCGTTATTATTATTACAGATAACAGCCATCTTAGAATCAGTCAATACTTTAAATAAATTTAAATTACCGTAACTATGACAACATACTTAAAATATATTCATAAACTGTAACATCTAACGTTATTGTAACACAATCTTTTTAGAATGACTCAAAATATTAACTATTATAGACTTAAATTTACGGTAGGTAACTAAAAAAAGTTTTGCTATAATATAATTGTAACAAAAACTTCCAAAAATAAACGTTAATGAATATATGAGCATACTGAGATCTAGTCAGATTTATCACATATATGACAAAGATAATAGTGATTATCACCTACGCATTCTACGTGGGACCAGAATCCACATGTCCCTTGACATTTGATCCATTTTTCGCCAGCCTTACTTTCAGAATATGCGCCTACACAAACCAAAAATATATGTCACAACTGTACCCACTACATTTGTCACAACCGTACCCAACGCATGCTTCTGAAAACAATAAAACACCATGAATAACCTAAATTATCTACGTAAAAAGTAATCATTTATTATTAACTACTAATATTCAATTCATAATAAAAAAATATTTGCAATAGTATATCTTTATAGCAATAAGAGTAAATATTAAAAGAATCTGAATAAAAAACTTACTTTTGGCTGTTAAAAAGCAATGTGGCCTCCTGCTTTTGTTTACGTCGCGTACCGGCTAATGCAGTACTGGGCAACATGTGTAGACATGCATCGCGCTTCTTTTTCCCCTTACACTCTTCCCCGTATTCCGTATAGTTTCGCTATTATAACGACTGTCACTACCGTACCCTGGCACAACCGTACCCAGTTTACTCTACTTCTATTCCATATATATTGGAAAAGTTGTGACAATAATTTTATCACCTGCCGACTGCCTCCTTTGAAATGTAACTGTTGACCAGACGGCATCAGATAAAGTTGGCCCAGGTCAAAGTAAATATCTTAGTCATCTTTGCTGAAATCCACGAGCATTGTAAGGGTTGGTAGTATTTATAACCGTCACCACAGCTAATAATATCAACTACGATCACTAATACGCCTGCCAAGCGTAGCAATTATGACCTATGTCTAACAGTAAACGTCAACAAGCTCCTTTTTTGGCAGGCTCTAATATGGATACATGCGATCCATTCTGTTCGGAGCGACGGAAGGCCGGCGTGTGGCCCATGTTTGGGTGTTGCCCAAATGCAAGACCAAGACTCTCTGCAAGAGTCTCGCAGTTCTCCCTTAGACTGCATTTTACGATTTCTTTGGCAAAGAAAGGATTGTCAACATTTTATATTCTTAATACCAGTACACGGGGAAATAATTTGATGTTATTTTCAGTAGTCTCATGATAGATAAGTGTGATTATAGCCCCACTCCCGTTAAGTGGTATGTACCTAATTATTGATAGTTGTCAGTGTCAATAGATGAATGGAATTTCATATCTACGTGGATTTTTCATTTCTATAAAAACCAATGACTCTGTGTTATTTTAACAGTGAGAGTTACAAGACTTGCGATTGAGTAACACACTAGTCATGACCCACCGTGTTCCCTCCCCATCGTCATTAAGTCGGCCACTGGTACCGCTTCCTTGAAATCCGTGGCCGGCCCAGACATCAACAAGTTGATGATGATAATAATGATGATTTGAGTCAAAGAGACACATAAACACATATAGTCCCAGTGAATAACTCTTTCACTAGAAGGCATATATATATGATAATTGTGATTAAATTTGTTTGGAAACGAAGTCGTGTCGCACGCTATCAAGAACAAGTAATAAAATCATGTTTTGATAATCACGTTCTTCAAAATGTCTTTGACGTAATATCGAATCTTAAGTTACAAAAAGGTTATTGAAGATATATCTTTATTAATGGAAGGGCAAATACGAGTATGTCATTTCATTTCTACATCATATGTATCAGCCACAGCCAGGTGATGAGTTAATGATACAATGTGCCACCACCTCTTATTTTTCTATGAGAGTTATAAAAACCGGCTGAGGGCGCACCAGGAAACTGAGTAGCAGCATTCTCGTTCAAAATGTATAACACTAACTAAGATTGTCGATCCACATTCCATATGTGGGCATTGCGATGCGAATGCGAAAGTGGAAGGATGTAGGTACCGTGGGAGACCTAACCTACCTAGACCAGATTGATCACGTACTGAAGGAGGCGAAGTCATGAGTCTCTGAAACCGGCAAGCGTGTATGAAGAGAATTATGAATGTTGAGGAAGCGAGTGAAGTATGTAAGGATAGAGTTCTCTGGCACTCTGTTCTCTCTGCCTACCCTGCAAGGGATATGGCGTGATGATATGTATGTATGTATATGTGGGCATTTCGGAATTATCCCTACCTTGCTTGAGGGTTTTGGGCTATATTGGAAATTATTTATATGAATTATATTCAACGGAGGTCACCTGTGAAAGTCTGAAATGAAATAACGTAAAGAATATTAATATGTGTGATGGCAGAATAAGAATATACTATATCGCCGCTTTTTATATCTCAACACC
Source organism: Lymantria monacha (assembly GCA_905163515.2). Lineage (NCBI taxonomy): Eukaryota > Metazoa > Arthropoda > Insecta > Lepidoptera > Erebidae > Lymantria > Lymantria monacha. Next base: position 27,067,869 of record LR991082.1, read on the forward strand.
ATTCTCATGGCAAATTTATAACTCCAATTGTGATAGTCAGTCTGCCCGCCAAACGTTGCGATTATGACGTTACTGACGTACTTTTGAGATGCTTTTATTAGTAAAGGTAAAAAGATCTATAGATGGATACTATCCCATAGTGAATTATCCGATGAATTGAAATCTTTATGCGTATAGAAAAACTATAATGTTGTTGACACAACTATTTCCAAGCAACACGCCTCTGCTTTTAGGCCGATAATATAATATCAAATACTGAGAAAAACAATGCAAATTTCCAACAATTATTTGTAATTGTTAATGACTCACGTTGATTTCTGACTCATGTTCTTCGTGAAAACTTAACAATGAAAATAGACGTTTAATCATCAATAATACATCATATTCTCATAAATAGAAATCAATTTTAGCTACCATAATTCTATACATACACTTCACTAATTATGCATTCTAGAATATTGAAAAATCATTCAAGTTGAATGTGTCATCCAAATGAAATATAAATATCATGAACTATGCATATCATAAAATCAGTAATTACAAAACTCATTTATAAAGAAAAAAGATAACCACATGGCTTTTCCAATTAAGTTACTCTAGTACCTACCTATTTGTAAACAAACACTTATTATCAGCAGAATTACATTTTGAATAGCATAAACAATAGTCCTGATTGATGTTCAAATCCCAACAATTATTATGATAGATCCTAAGTCATTAAATGTGTAGGATAGAAATGTTATATAAAACCAATAGTAATCTAAAACTGTGTCTCCGATGACAACAACTACTGACTCGATGCCAAAAAAGGGAAGACACAGGGTATGGAGTGGTCACACCCCGCTAAATCCTTCCTGGGCGACAGAAGAAACGGCGCGCGACCCCATAGACCCGCCCTACATGTACCTGCCTTTGCCGAGTGAGCGGGCCACCGGACGGTGAAATAAAAGAAACACGTAGAACAATTTTCTAATACAAAGTAGAATATTACCTTTAATTTATCATATAGTTTTATAAACGTATTATATAATATGCTTTGCTCTTCAAAATCGCGCTAGACTTTTCCTACTATTCCGTGTAATGGCAAGCGAGCTCTGGGTTTTACATAAGATTCACATGTAAACACAGTTACTATCACTTAGCGGCTATTCATGCCTGTGTGTTAAAAAATTCAGAGCGGAAGCGACCAACAAATATTGTTCACATGGACATGCATAAGGTTATAGAATAAAGGCAATAGTAGTCAAAAAATGAAAACGCGATAAAAATATAGATGTATGTCATTGGTCGAATTGGTCAAAACGCGGTAAAAATATGAATATTGTCACTTGAATAGTGGCAGGACTACACTGTTGACAGTTCTCTGTCTACAACCGCGGGCTGGTCCGTCCGGGGTATTATCACACTTTCGCAGAAGATCGACGTCTGAGTAACAGCAATGTGCTATTGCACTTCGTTCGGTGAGCGAGAGAGCCGGAAGTCTAACTGAGTGGGTTTGGGGATTGTATTAGTAGGCAGCGGCCCTGAAAGTCCTTGGGCGGCAGTAACACTTACCACCAGGTGTGCTGCTTGCTCGTTTGCCAACAAAATCAATAAAAAACCGGAGGTGTCAAGGGACACCCGGATGGAACGAAGTTCTATTTTAATTATATAATTTTTTTCTGCCTTAAGCGATTTTTATAGTTATATTTTAGCCAATTTGCAAAATATCTTTATAAATTATAGCCTATGTGTTATTCTGATGTGCAAGCTATATTACTATAAATTTCATCAAAATCCATTCAGTAGTTTTTACGTGAAAGAGCAACAAACATGTTCACATCCATACATTATTACATACTTGCACGTTTATAATATTAATAATAGGATATACAATTCCACTAGACTACCAAAACTTTTCGGCCCCGAGCTCGAACGCGAGCCGGCCACGCGGCCCGGTCACGGGCGAAAATAATTTCGTTGCGCATTATTTTGATTTTGTTATATCTCTTAAGGTATTGATTTAATTTGCATGGTCTGAAGGAAAAAAAATATCTTCATGAAATGCTCAAGCCAACTAATGTATTTAAAATGATTTTTTTTTTTTTTTTTTTTTTTTTTTTTGGGGGGCGGTCGGCGCACTCCTCGCACCACTCCATCCGGGGTGACAGAGGGGCGTAAGCGCGCACACCCGTAACCCACCCGTGACGTCGCCTTCGTCGTTGGGCCGACCACCGGAGCAGAGTGACTTGCCGTCAGTGGTCGGCCCGACGGAATACCCCTGAGGAGTACCCTCTCCTCGACCGACATCCCCCCCTCGGGTAGGATGTCGGTCTTTCCTCACGCGGTCGGCCTCTCGGCGGGTGACGGACTAATTCCCCGATCCAGTCACCCGCGGCCTCGGCTAGGGCGGCATCAGGCGCAGGTAATCGCGCCTGCGCCGCCCCAGTCGCCGGCGGCGGCTCGCGCCGTCGAGGAGACGCTCCTCGCGCACGCGCTCCGCCGCCTCCTTCCGCGAGACTACTGCCTCGCAGAAGGTTGCGACCGCGTCCCAGTTCCTGACGCTGTCGAGCATCGCCCTGGCGATGGTCGGCAGCGTCAGGTCGGCACCGATGATTGCGACGAGTTCACGACGCTGCTCTGCCCAAGCGGCACAAACCTCGAGCGTATGCTGCGCCGTGTCTTCGTCGCAATCGCAGTGGTGGCAGGACGGTGTACTCTCCCTCCTGACGACCTTGTGCAGGTATTTGGCGAAGCATCCATGCCCCGTCAAAACCTGCACCAGTCGGAAGGAGAGCACCCCGTGCCGCCGTTCCAACCACTGCATCAGCACCGGCCGGAAGGCCTCTACGGTCCGCACACCGAACCGAGGCCTCTCCAGCCGGACTGCCCAACGGGCAATGACATCTAGGCGGGCGTCAACGCGCCAGGCGGTGAGTTCCCTCAAAGAGACCACACCGCCCTCCGCGCGCACCCCCGACACCCGCCGATACAAATCGGCGAGCATTTCCGCCTCCAGGTCCCACGGGGGACTCCCGGCCAACAGGCACGCTGCCTCCGTCGCCACCGTGCGGTACCCGCGTACAGCCCTGACCGCCATGGCCCTCTGTGGTCGCCACAGAAGAGCCCTGAGTCGGACGGTCAGGGACCCCGCCCACACCGGTGCGCCGTACAGGGCCATCGACCGGACGACCCCCGTGTACAGCTGTCGGCACGTAGCGCTCGGTCCGCCCACATTCGGCATTAGCCATGAAAGGGCGGACGCCGCGCCGACGAGCCGCGGAGCGAGCCTGCGGAAATGCTCGCGAAACCACCAATGCCCGTCGAGCACCAGGCCCAAATACCTCATATGGGCCCGGATGCTGATGTCAACCGAATATGTATTTAAAATGATAAGGATTAATACAGTATTTGTGTAAATAGCTTTTCAATTACCGTTTTATAATAGAACATTTTTTAAAGTATTAAAATGGATATAGTATGTTATCCTTAAGAGATAGATATATACCATCGCGGACTTTTTTGTAGGCCTTTTTAAGCTGTATAATACTGTAGTACTTTATTTTGATCTATTTCGTAGGTTACAGCCAGCGTTTGCAATGTAAGCGCAAAATAATGTGTTTATTTACGACATCACATTAGAAACCTCTAAAATTATCAGTGTTTCTCTAGTACATTATGCATATATTATACATATAAACCTTCCTCTTGAATCACTCTATCTATAAAAAAAATCGTCGCGACACCACACTGTTCAATGCGAAATAGAAATGAAAATATCTGGCTTGCTTTCTATAAGAGAGCCGACGAGCGACGCCGCACAGCTTACAATAGCTTACTATAGCAAAAAGTGTCGTGACAACTTTTCGTAAGAATTTTTTCCGTCTAGCCCCCTTTCACAACGCGCGATAAGGAACTTCGTTCCAAAAATTGTAATTCTACCTGGACTACTGAATCACAAAGTGTTCCAGTAGCAATAATATCAAAAATAAGTCGAAATTGTTAGCTGTACTATTGTACAGTTAACAATTTCCAACAACAATACTGAATAGTTTCCTAAACTAAACAAGGTCACTTGAGACAGTCGTTAATTACAAACAGTTCGACCGTCCATTAATAATCTTTATTGCTTTTTTATACTGACACCAAATGTCTTGGTAAATGATACTCATGAAAAGCGCATTCGTTGAGTCGTAGTTGTAACGTTTCTTATTACTTAAAACTTATTTAAGAAGACAAAACATTCTGTCGCAATACAAATACAAAGTTAAAAGGACTTTTATAACTTTATCCGGTATACAAATAACCTATGGATTTTTCAGGGAATAATGGGCGATTTTAAAAACACGGTAAAGGTGGACATTTACGAGGATGTAACAAACACGGTAGCGAGTAGTTTATGCCAGTCTTCACGTACATATTAAAAGAACGATTAATTAAACTAATTAATATGATATTTGTAATTTAATTTACAAATTATTCCGTCGTGTCTTTAGAAAAAGATGCTTAAAACATATCCCTTAAATATATTTTTTTGTTCCAGATGGGCCAATTTCACATTCTCGTACTACTCCTTGCAACAGTAGCACTTTCTTCGAGTAATGTACTGCCAATATTTGAGAACCAACTAAACAAAGAATCATATGATTTCGATGGTCGATATAATGACAATACGCTTAGTAATAGATATCAAACAAAAAATGCTCTAAATGAAATATATAAATTTTATGTGACAAAAGAAAATAGTCCAGCACGGGATAAATTACAATTTATGTTTACAGACCTGGACAATAATCGCGATACTGATATTATAAATATATTTAATAAGAACGATAACTATAATGGAGAAGGTTTTCGTAAAGAACAATGGCATAACTATCCAAGACAACTAGATCGACTACACCAGATACATGAACAAAATAAAGAAAAGAGAAATTACGAGACCGACCTTACCAAAGAACAATACAGCGAAGAAACTGCACCTGATAGAAATGATATAAATGACATAACCAACGAATTTCATCTACTCAGTAATTCCGAAACAAATAATATCTACGATATAGTAATGGCTGCCAATCCCCTACTAACACTAAAAATACGTTTGGCCTGTCTAACTGACAATGTGGACCATACGAATAACCACTGCTTTAATCTGATAACTTCTGAATTAAAATCTAGTTATCAGGGTAAGGATGAAAAAAATGAACACGAGCTCAAGGACAAAAATCCCATACTGAATGTGATGAAAGTCAAAAGAGAAGGTATCTCAAGTACGCAAAATAGTGAATCGACAGGTCAGTAACATAAATGTGTAAGAATTTGTTCTTTTTACATACATATCATCACGCCATATCCCTTGCAGGGTAGGCAGAGAGAACAGAGTGCCAGAGAACTCTATCCTTGCATACTTCACTCGCTTCCTCAACATTCATAATTCTCTTCATACACGCTCGCCGGTTTCGGAGACTCTTGACTCCGCCTTCCTTCAGTACATGACCGATCTGGTCTAGGTAGGTGAGTCTCGGTCTGCCCCGGTACCTACATCCTTCCACTTTCACATTGTATATCTTCTTAACCAGACGTTCGTTCGGCATTCTTTCCACATGTCCGAACCATCGGAGCATTCCCTTTCGCATCTTTACACCAATACTCTCTTTCATACCTACTCGCTCTCTTACGTCGTCGTTACGAATGCGGTCGGTCAGCCTATCTCCACAGATTTTTCCGTAGAGATTGCATTTCGACCGCATTAATTTTACTTTCATACTCTTTTCTGCATAACCAACTCTCGGTTCCATACAGTAATGTTGGGACAAGCACTGCGTTATGTATTGCTACACGTGCCTTCTGGCTGAGGTAGTAGCTACCGAGAAATTGCCCCAACGCTCCGTTCACTCTATTTCCCGCATTCACACTTCGCTCTATATCAGTGGTGAACCTTCCATCTCGGCGAAATCCACATCCAAGATATACAAATTCATCCACTTGCTCTAGTACATCATTACCCACCACCGAAGTCAAAGATCGGGTACCGGTGGCCCGCTCGCACGGCGAAGAGAGGAGTTTGCAGGGTGGGTCCATGGGGTTGCGTGCCGCCTCTTCTGTCGTCCCAGACGATTTGTTGGGGCGCGACCACATCCATGGTCCACCTTGCGCGGAGAAAAAAAAAAGTACATCATTACCTATTGTTACTCTTACATCTGTTCTGGCTTCATCTTTTTCAAAGACCATTATTTTGGTTTTGCTCACATTCACGCGTAGACAATCTTCTGTCATTGTGTTGACTAGCCAGCAGGACTGCATCATCTGCATAGAGCAGAGTAGTGACCACTGAGTCGCCCATCTGGACTCCCACATTCATATCGTTCAACCTCCTATCCAGATATATGATAAACAGCGATAACATATGTTCTTTTTAGCTTTTATAAATCAATTTAATTACTTTTCATCACATTAAAGTCAATAAACTCTTATTACGAAATATGTTTTACACAAAGGTGTAATGTTTGTCATTGCATGATAACCCTTAGTCACTGATAATAAAGAATACCGATATTTCTATTACATATGTGACCTTCATATTTAATTTTAGATGTTTTTCTGAAGTTACAAAATTAATGACAACTATGTTAATTTCATTTTCAGAAGACGCTTTAAACGAAAACAAGACGGTGAAAAAGAGAATATTTTCATTATGGAGTCGTCTGCAAAGTTTAAACCCTAAAGTACATGAGTTACAACACCGACGACATCTACATGCGTTCTACGGACTACCAGATTCTGATGGTGGCGGGATTCTTACCGCAGAAACCAGGGCAACCCTCATGCGACCTCCTGGCTCACCATTGCGATGGGGCTAAGTGTACTCTAAATTGCATATATATTTTTCGTTATATATTATCCAACGCGTAATTGTGCTGAAGTAGCAAAAAAAGGCAAAATTAAAGTATAAGAGTCTCCCTCTTATTTTAAGCCTTTAAAAGTTACAGTAGCAAAAAATTCAAGCTGAAATGCAGTTTGCATTATAATCAAAATACTGCATACAAGTACGTCTGCGATATATATGGCTGGTTTATTGATACATACTCTTAAATTAGCTGTTACGAATATTGAGGCTTAGCTCTAGGCTTAGTCTGTCTCAACATATTAATGTTATGACTTGTCAAGTGGTGTGTATTTAAAGCAATAAATTTTGTATAGGGATATTCTGTTATATTATGATTTTATAGATTAGATTTAGAATTAGTCTATTTGGTCGCAAAGCTAATGTTATATTTATGGAACATATTGTATTTTACACTCTTTGCTTGTATTTTATAATTAATGAGTTTTATCACTTTAAATATCAATAAATAGTACAATATTGTGACCAACTCAATGCTATAATTTTATAGTTAGATGTGAATGGCGTCTCGTAGTAAATAGTTTACAAAAATTTGTACTGACTGTTTTACATTAAAATGAAATATAAATAAGAATTTTAATCTGATAAATTATATTTAAGACAAGTATTAATTGACAGATGACAAATAATTTTATTATAAAACGCTTGATTTCAAATGCTTTTTTTGTCATAGAATATATCTACCTGTTTGTTAAAATTACTATAGGATATAAGTATATAACTTCCATGTCTAATGTGTCTATAGTCTTGACAAATATTTAAAATAATAATAGTGATATTACGTATATTGCCATCATATATATGTAAATAAATAAAATGTATATCAGCCTTCATATTTTATTTAATCCAAAGCTTCCTTTTTTTATTGCTTATGGTGGCAAACGAGCAGACAGCACACCTGTTGATAAGTGTCACTGCCGCCCATGGGCCTTTGCAATAGTAAGTGTATAGTTAGGCCGCTGCCTACTAATATAAACCTCAAACCAACCCCAGTTTGGCTGCCGGCTCTCACTCGAACGAAGCGCATTAGCAAACAGTCATTACTCAGACATCAATCTTCTGCGAGAGTGTGGTACTATCCCGGCCGGATCAGCCCGCGAAAATTATTTCTTCCTTATTTAGAGGACTTGTCTTATTTCAAAGTAGATATATCCTCAATAAATATCTAATATATCCTATATAAAGACAACAACAAAATGGCAACCAAACATTTACATAAATATTTAAAAGTTCTTAAACGTAGATGTGTGCCTACAGAAGAACGAGGGTAGCAAGTTAGATTGAATAAAATAATACTGTTGATAGGGCGACCATGATCAATAAAGCGACAATTATCGGAGAAAACTTTCACAAGTAGCGTCTACGAATCGGATGATTTGGTATTATTCGCGACACAGATAACCTTATATTATAAGGTGGCAGATGTACCTACTTGTTCGATGTGATGTGCTAGTAATATGTCCAGAAAAGGACGTTGATATGAAAATGGATGAAATATTTAAAACTTAGGTATTACCGTGTATATGTAATAGAGTATACAGAAAGACACCCACACCTAATTTACCCATGGCAGTCGTAAATATCGGTTAAGGGGGCACTAATTACACATACCTACAGTGAACAGCAGCGCTGCTAAACGAATAAAGCCAACTACTATCCTCCTACCTAACCCGCCCGTCAAGCCCGCCAAGCAATGATATAATGATATGTGCTTAGCCCCAAATTATTAAGCTGGTACATAGGTACTAAAACTATGCTATCAATTAGCATAATACAGGTAGGTAGGTACGTCTTATAAACGTCATCTAAATTTTTATACATAATGACCATGTGAAGCCAGATTAGGCCAATAGTATGATATAAAGTGATGTAATCATATGCCTACTATTATTTTGAGGCTCCTCAAAAATTAAAAAGATATCGGCATAGGTACTTACTTATCGTAAAGTTCTTTATAAAATTAATAATATTAATATACCTATTAAGATATTTAATATCTTAATATATTAATTAAACTACAGCATTTTTTTTATTATAGTGACATCTACTGTGCACAAAGAGAACTAGAGAACTACGTGATTGTAAATCTTTAGTTGAAATAATACGCTGAAATATCATGTTGTAAATATAGCAACAGTAATATTTACCTACAAGTAAATAATAATAATAATAATAACTTACCAATTTCAATACAATAAAATAACGTACGATGGAAGTTTATCGATGTAACAACATAAATTAAATTCTTTCTGACAGATGTCAAAAAATTAGAAAAAAAACAAGATTTGAGGAACGTAAACAAAACAACCACATCAGTGTTTCTGATAACGATTATCAGTGATTATAAGTTGTTTTGAAGACAGCTGAAATGGCCGTGAGTAAATACTATTATGAATAATCTTATGTTAATATAATTTTATTTCTAAAAAATGCTAAATATCAATAAATATTACGCTCTATGAAGCATTGTCATAAAAAGGTCATATAGATACTACGTTGTATTTTATAATGTTATTTTAATATGTATAATTATTAATGTCACAATTCCGTGGAGATAGGCGCACAAAGAACAATAATTTTTTTATCCCCTAACCTCAAAATATATATAGGTATACCTAATAATTAACGAAAAATACAAAATATGTGGCGATCTGGCAATTAAATTCATTTCATCACATTTTTTTTAATGGCAACTTGCTTGTTATATTTTTAATGTAAAATATTATATAGGTATATGTTGGCTCCTACTATTACGGCAACATATTATACAATACCTCATCGTAGCAAATCACTTTTCTTCTTCTTATATATATATTGGCAATCAGTTACTTATACGAGCTATTGGTGCCAGTGTCAAGTTATAAATATTTTCACGTTTTTAGCCTTTCAGGTTAGTCGTTGTCTTAGTCAAATTGTCGCCATTAACAGTGCAATGGCCACGCTGTTAATGGTATCTTGTGGGAATTTTGATGGAAAACGAAAACGCTGTAAAGCATTTTTATATGATATTCACTACATCCCAGTAGTACCGCCACATCACATGACATAAAATGCCATCAAAATTATCTAATATAACACGTTAAAACACTAAGATATCGAATATAATACAAGAGCACCACAAGACGTTTTCAAATTCCCGTCAAAAGTCAAATCACTTTTCTTCTTCTTCTTCTCTTTCTTAATGAATGGCCTCTGTGAGTGATTAACCACAACTTCGCCAATGTCAAGTAAAATAATTTTAAAAAATTATAGTACATTTATATTTTAGTCGTCAGTCATGTCGGTTCATTGTCTTGTTCTTTTTTCATCACTTTTCTTCTATCTAGTAAGACGTTGTGCCAGTGTCAAATATTTTTTTTTTAATTTCAAGTTTAGTTTCTAGGAAAAAAGTTAAAACAAATTGGGACTTTTAGTGAAGGTCATATTCGATACAATCACGCATAATCGTGGCTAAAATTATATGATGAGAACTTTCTCCAATAATTCAGTTCCCGAATTATACGAAACTTACAAAAAGACCGGCCAAGTGTGAGTCGGACTTGCGCAACATTATCTATACAAATGACAAAAAATCAGGTTTTTTCTATGGGAGTCACCTTAAATATTTATTTTATTCTGTTTTTTAGTATTTGTTGTTATAGCGGCAATAGAGATACAAATAATGTGTGAAAATTTCAACTGTCTAATTGTCACGGTTCATAGGTTCGGATATAGCCTGGTGACAGACAGACGGACGGACAGCAGACTTTTAGTGATAGGATTTACACGTGACACTGGACTACATGTAAAACATGTCAGAGCATATTGTTAAAAAACAATTATGTTTAAAATGTCATTTTAGAATTTCATCATCATTATAATCTTGACACTTATACATCTCACTGCTGGGCTTGACCACACTACACAATAGAAAGAAAATTAAGATACTATACTACGCTTGTTAAACGAGCTGGTACATAATTATATTTTAAATTTTCACACATACATATCATAACGCCATATCCCTTGCAGGGTAGGCAGAGAGAACAGAGTGCCGGAGAAGTCTATCTTTGCATACTTCACTCGCTTCCTCAACATTCATAATTCTCTTCATTAAATTTTCATTTCATGGAATAGATATTATCTGTATATTGTATTCCTTAGTCGACTTTTATGATATCCACGGATAAGAGAAGAGGCGGTGAACGGCATTGTTACTTCGTCACCACACAAAAGAATATTAGAATTTTAAGTTTATACTAATAATACATCAATAGTAATATAAATATACCTGCGCTTATTAACAAAGTACACTTTCATGTGCAAGCTACCATCAGCCAAGTGCATACTGTCACGAGATTACCGTAATAGGTTTTGCCTTCATTAGAAAATTTTACTTCAAATATAGAAAGAAGATGAACATTCAAATAAATGGAAAATTCAGAATGGATACTAAGAGAGAATTGCAATTTTCTACAATAATTGCAATTTTCTACAGACCTTTAAATATTAATGTAACTCGTTCGTGTTTCGTCTTGAAATAAACTATCATCAGTTCATCTCAATTGAGGTCACAATACTTTAACGAGAAAGGAACTACAAGTTTATGGTTCAGCATTGTCAAAATGCGCAACACTAATGTTCCTGTTTATGCCCTTTATAAACTTATTTAGAGCAGAAAATTTAAACTATAGCCACACAAATATAGAATTTCGACTTTTAGCACTAAATGAGTGTAGTATTTTAAAAATTAAACATCGATCATGTTTATAGAGCTTTCAAAACGTGATTCTAACTTTTATTTTAAATGATGAATGCTAGTTTTTTATTTATTTGTTATGCTTCCTCACTTTAACTACTCGACTGGGGATTTTACAATTGCGGAGGCACGTTGACAGATACAAAAAAATATTGCCAAAAAGGCGAACAGAGCCACAAAACTAATTTTTAATTTATATTCTAAGAATTTATATATATTCGTGAAATTTTAACTTTTATATATTCACAGCGCTTTAGTTAAATTATTAAACAAATACTTTTAAAATCCACACATGATTGAGCAAAGCAATAGAATGTTAAAAAATGTACTTTTTGAGGTAATCTCTCATTTTAGTAATCATTCATTTTAGGTTGTAATAGTTATAAATCATTTTCTTAAAATAATTTCAAATATAGAACAGCTCTTTGTTCACGATAATATTTCATTCAATTAAAAGTGAGATTATATTTTTATGGATCAGAATGAAAGTTAAATTAATACGTCATTCTTAGGAGTTTCTTTCAATTATATCTACAGTCTATTGTTTTATAATACTGTAGAACGAAACAATATCTTTTGGCAAGTTAATCAGACATCGTATTTGAGTTTTACTACCTACCGTAGTCTCTAAAAGTTTAGACCATTTCTATTTGGAAATGTTTCCTTTCATTTATTATAAGAATTACAATAAGGCAGATACTTAATTAAGTAACGACTTTGTTAGACGTTATTAAATTGAATTTCACGAAGATAAATGGTTAAGTAATTTCCAATGGTAAATAACAAATGCTTAACACGTAACATTACATCGATACCATATTAGAATTAGAGATTGTTATTATACATATAGGTACATAACTAATTACCTACTTATAGAGTGTGGGCTACTACTATAAAATAAGGAACTTCGTTCCAATAATATTTCTCCAATCGTTAATTCAATGATATTTTTTTGCATTTGAAATAAATCTATTGTTTCGGATTCTATCGCCATCGTATTTGATATTTAATTGCGACGTATAGGTACAGCTGAGCCGGAGGAGGCGGCGGGCAACCCCAAAGACCCACCATGCAAACACCTCTCTTCACCGTGCGAGCAGGCCACCGGTACCCGATCTTTGTCTTCGGTGGTCCGCCCAGCTGTTTTTTTTTTTGGTGGACTATAGATGCGTCTCGCCCCGCCGAATCGGTCCGGGGTGATGGAAAGGCGGCGCGTGACCCCATAGACCCACCGTAAAACTCCTCTCTCTTCGCCGTGCGAGCGGACCACCGGTACTCGATTTTTGACTTCGGTGGCCCGCCCGGCGGTTTACCCTCGCGGGTTCCTCTCGTCGATGTTTTTACTATCCTAAACTATTGAGAATTCTTGGTCATTACTACGAAAATTATTAAAAATGTCGAGCCAATAACAATAAAATAAAACCCGTAGACTCAAGAGTCTAGGATATAATATGTTTTCATTAATTGTATATTTTTAAAAATAACGCGATGTAGAGATTTATTTCTTAATGTGTGGGGTCTTGTCCTTGGGAAAACCGTAAAAAGTTTACATATTATTTATTTTACTTTTAATTTCTCTATACATGTATATAGGCTGAAAGAGGAGCGATACTCTATGCCTATTGGTTGTCTTCCTGCTCCTGGAGAGTACGTGCGGCATTGACATTTAAGAAGATTCCATTTGAAGAACGTACTGTAGATATTGTTAAGCAGAAACATCAGTTTACCGAAGAGTACCGAGGCATCAACCCCGCCCAGAAAGTACCTGCACTTGCTATTGGTAAGTCTATCACAAACATTTATTAAATATCAGCTTTATTCACAATTTTGTACACTTAAACATGTTTGTCTTGGGATCAGTTATAGTAACACATATATAGGATGGAAAAAAAAAGAACAATTTCGAAGAGAAACCCGATTTACATGTCACTAGCCACTCCACCACTCCTGACGTTCCCATGGGATTCTATCGTCGAGCGATTACTAGGAGATTCGACTGCAGTAATTTCTTACACTTATAAACAGCAATTGCTCGCCTACGAATTGTGGCGATTATGCTTTTATCCTTAGTGAATTTTATGTCCAAATATGGATATCTATATACTGATGGTTGGATGGAAATCTAAAACAAAGTACTCTGTGTTTTTGCTTTGTCAATCTTGCTTTACTTTTATCACTTCAGCATACCTTTTTCAATATTTTTCATTACTACTTATTCTTTCTATAGCATTCTGATATAAACACTATTACTAATTTTATAAATACATACATACATATCATCACGCCATATCCCTTGCAGGGTAGGCAGCGAGAACAGAGTGCCAGAGAACTCTATCTCTGCATACTTCACTCGCTTCCTCAACATTCATAATTCTCTTCATACACGCTCGCCGGTTTCGGAGACTCTTGACTCCACCTTCCTTCAGTACCTGACCGATCTGATCTCGGTCTCTGGTCTAGGTAGGTTAGCCTCGGTCTCCCTCGGTACCTACATCCTTCCACTTTCGCATTGTATATCTTCTTAACCAGGCGTTCGTTCGGCATTCTTTCCACATGTCCGAACCATCGGAGCATTCCCTTTCGCATCTTTACACCAATACTCTCTTTCATACCTACTCGCTCTCTTACGTCGTCGTTACGAGTGCGGTCGGTCAGCCTAACTCCACAGATTTTCCGCAGAGATCGCATTTCGACCGCATTAATTTTACTATCATACTCTTTTCTGCATACCCAACTCTCGCTTCCATACAGTAATGTTGGGACAAGCACTGCGTTATGTATTGCTACACGTGCCTTCTGGCTGAGGTGGTGGCTGCCGAGAAGTTGCCCCAACGCTCCGTTCACTCTATTTCCCGCATTCACTCTTCGCTCTATATCAGTGGTGTACCTTCCATCTCGGCTAAATCCACATCCAAGATATACAAATTCATCCACTTGCTCTAGTACATCATTACCTATTGTTACTCTTACATCTGTTCTGGTTTTATCTCTTTCAAAGACCATTATTTTGGTTTTGCTCACATTCACGCGTAGACCCCTTTTCTTACAATCTTCTGTTATTGTGTCGACTAGGGTCTGCAGGTCAGTCGCTGACTGTGCCAGCAGGACTGCATCATCTGCATAAAGCAGAACAGTGACCACTGAGTCGCCCATCTGGACTCCCACATTCATATCGTTCAACCTTTGGAGACATTTATCCAGATATATGATAAACAGCCTGGCTGACAGAACGCACCCCTGCTTAACGCCGATATTGACGTCAAACCAAGGCGACATTCCATCATCCAGCCGCACACAGGCTCTACAGCCCATGTAACTGGACTGCATAGCCTGTAGCAGTTTACCGCTAATACCATACTCCGGTAAAATGTCCCAAAGTACCTTTCGTACAACCGTGTCAAATGCTCTCTCCAGATCCACAAAACTGCAGAAACCTCTCTGACCTAGAGCCAGATGCTTCTCCACAATGTTGCGCAGAGAGAACACTTGATCCATGCATCCCCTTCCACTCCTGAAACCTCCTTGTGTCTCACACAGTAAACCATCGGACACCATCCTCATTTTCCTTTCAATAATTTTACCATACACTTTTGCTGCCAAACTGGTCAAGCCTATGGCTCTGTAATTTGCGCAGTCATAACGTGAACCCTTGCTTTTAAACAAAGGCACGATGACTGCGCTATTCCAGTCCCTGGGAACCATTCCCGAGCTCCAACATAAATTGAGGAGCAACAGGAACGCCTCCCAGACACAAGAGCCACCAAGCTTGATCATCTCGGCAGACACCATATCAATGCCCGCTGCCTTACCATTTTTCAAACTTCTTATCGCCCATTCAACTTCATCCATACTGATGCCATCGGAGGACGCCGTTGTCGAATGTTGATCTACTAAACCACATCCAACACCGGCGCCAACCGTAGCATCTGCATACATATCGCCAAAATATTCACTCCATCGGCTTAACACGTCTTGTGTTTGTGTAAGAATGTCTCCACCTTTAGACCTTATTTTATTCATTCTGAAGGCTGACCAACCACCCCGAGACTTCTTCACCTCCCTCCAAAAGAGTTTGGTGTTACCCTCGAAGTTTTTAGTCAGCCTATCTTCTGCACTCACACTTGCTCTATCACGTTTCTCTTTCACTAAGGCCTTGGTGTCATTCTTACATTGCCGATATATTTCTTTCTTCTGTTCAGTCATACTGTCATTCAGATTCAAAGAAGAGACATAGTCCAGCCACGCTTTCATCTTTTGCTCTACGGAAGCTGCCACTTCCGCATCCCACCATGCATCACCATTTGTTTTTCTATGCTTCTTTGAACTTCCACATACTTCTTTCGCTGTATCTACCATACTCTCTTTCAATACTCTCCAGCATTTTTCAATGTCCGATTGCGGCTGGCTTGCCATCGTCAGCCGTTCTCGGACACCCTCTGCATACTTTTCTCTTACACACTCTTCTTGCAACCTTTCAACCTTTATTCTTTCAAGCCCTCCGAAGTGGACACGCTCTTGCCAGTGCCTCCACTTTCTGAACAGACCACTAAATCTCGCAATAACGAGATAGTGGTCCGTATCGACTGTGGGGCCCCTGTAGGCTCTTGCGTCCAATATTTTGCTTCGGAGGCGACTGTCTACCAAAATTAAATATATTATGCTTTTCTGTTCATTCCTTCTCCATGTATACATATGGATGTCCTTATGTTGGAAAAATGTGTTTTACACAATAAGGTTTCTCTCCATGCATACATCCGCTATGAGCCTACCTGCGTCGTTCACTCTCTTATCACCAAATGGACCAAGTACGTCCTCATAGTCGGGACGCTTGGTCCCCACCCATCCGTTCAAATCTCCGCATACAATCACGCGTTCACTGGTTTCTGCCATATCCAGAACTTCCCTAACATTGTCCCAAAACTTCTCTAGGTCTGATGCCACCGAGGATCCTACGGGAGCATATGCTACAACCATGAATACCTTGGTGACACCTAGTTTTATACGGACCCAGAGAAGTCTGGGATCATACATTCCGTAATCCTTCACACCTGAGGCCAAGCGAGAGGACAACAGCACTCCTATCCCCATGCTGGCTCGATCGCTCTGTGGTACACCAGACCACAGAGCCATCCCGCCACCAGGAAGATCGCAGGCGTCGCTGCCCCTTCGCTTGGTCTCTGTTACACAGAGCACGTCTAGCTGTTTGTCCGCCATGACGGATATCAGCTCATGCAACTTACCTTCCACACAACCTCTTACATTCCACGTGCCCACCCGGCACTCTGCTCTCCTCGACTCGCCTAACTGGGCAAGGCGTGATGGGTGGCAGCCCCCATCGCCGCAACTGCCGGTGTTCGTACCGACGGGGGCGGGTCGGTACGCGTCGTACTAATTTTATCTTCTCTCTAAAAATATGCCCGTAAAGAAATTCTTGGGGGATAACGTTTCAATAGATTGATAGATTTTCAGAGTTAGTTTAGGATATAATTCCAGATATAAAATATAGGTTGTATCTTATTAATTGTAACAAAGATCATCATTCTCCTACTCTTATCCCATTTACTTGGGGTCGATACAATATGTACTCTTCTTTCATAGTACATATTGTAAAAGTTGTTGGCAATAGTTTCATGACCGGCCGCCTGCCAGACGTCAACCCTCCTTGGGAATGTAACTGTTGATCAAACGGCATCAGATGGAGTGGGCCCAGGTCGTTATAAGGCTCTTAGTCGTCTTTTACGACATCCACGAGCAATGTAAGGGTTGGTAGTATTCTTAACCGCTACCACACAGCCGTAATTGTAACAAAGATATTTTAACATATTTGAATATTTTTTAAAGTGACTGAAATATATATTTTTTTTATATTTTCAACTACAACTAGAAGAACAAGAAAAGAACAAAGTGTCTTTCCATTTTAAATAGAGACCATAAGAAAAGTGCCAATGGACACATTCTTTACTTTGTAAGTTTTAGCAAATTAAGTTATATTTAAATTACTTATTAGCCTCAAGGCTAGATTGTAATTGTTATGAGGTAACCATTCAGTTATATCATAATGAAAAAAAAAATTTTCAACTGCCATGTCGCTACTATTTTGAAAGTTTTCCAAAAACTGATTTGACAAAAACATAACTACTGAACCAGCTTCCAAAAATTCACGAAAATCAGTTAAGAAATAAACTGTAAATAAAAACAGCCGGACCTCCCGTCAGATATACGGAAGCCTAATCTTTATCCATGCTGAACCGGAGACACTTCTCTAGTTCTTTGCGAAATTGTACTGTAACCATAAAAGTGACCTCAATGTTAAGTTAAAAAATGAGAAAGAAGTAGGAATCTTAACTTTTTATAGATATATGGCCTACTATGTTTTTTTTTCATATATTCGAACACGATAAAATTAAATAGGCAATGGGGAATATGCATGATTTTTTTTTAAACGTTTCTACTAGTTATTACATTACCAAAAATAAATATAACACATCCCAAATATAAACCATTAAGCTAAAACAAAAATATTAAAATCACTATCACTTTTGGGCGATTTAAACGCGGCTATTATGGCGCGCTTCTGTGATGTTAGAATACACACACAAGTTGGATGTCAACAACGAAATGTTTGGTTCAAGAAGTTATTGAAAATTAAAAAAGTGAGTGTATAGTCAACTTATTACTATGGAAAAGAACAGAAAACGTATTATAAATATTGTTTGGTTCCTATGTGCCAAAATATTATCAAAACTGCACCTAACAATGTATATTTCCTTATGCCGAGAAATGTAATAAATAAGAAAAAAAATATGTAAGGCGACGAGAAGAGACAATGTGTCGTGTTTGAGCAGTTTAAACCGTTGTGAAGATCTTTTTAACGTAAGTAAACAAATTAGAGAAGTGATGAAGTACCTACATAAAAGAATCATTTTTCCTTAATTACATGCACATACTTGTTTTGTTTACAAACTTCGACGTACCTACACATACCTACCTAGTTTATGTAAAGTTCTTAAAGATATATTCTCAATATCTAATAGGTACATGGGTTTATCCATAAAAGTAATATATGTTTAGTCATCTATGATACCTATGAATGAAAACATGTAACTTATTAGAGTAAAAGAAAAGTTCGAAATTATTTATTATTTATCTTTCTATTGGGTTTCAGATACAGAGCATTATATGCAATACAAAATAATGGCATTAGAACAGGGAAAAAAGTGACGTTTGTTGAGTCACGCATTCACAAAGATTAATACTTGAACACAGGAAACTAATAACTCATGAAATAACTGGGTAACGATACAAAATAATCACTAGAAACACCTTAATACCAGAAGACTCGAGTGTACGATGACGTCATGTTTTGAACAACCAATCCCGTCGCGTTTTAGAACTTTGCGAGCGAATTTCAAAAAAGCCGATTTTTGATAATTAAATTTCACTATTAAATAATGATAAATTTCAAAAATAATTGTATAGGTATGTTTTTTAAGCAATAAAGATCACAAAAGAAATATTGTGTTCATTTTGGAGTCACGTGCATATTTCCTATTGTGCTCCAAATAACAATTACCCATGTCGTGTGTCATGAAGTGGATTCTCAGACAATTTCAGTCTGGAATTGTTATATCCATTCCAGTCTAGTATGTAGAGTCATCAGGTGCTTACCGGACACGGGGTCTTCGGTAAGTACCTGCACAGAATTGGGAGAGAAGGGGCCCCAGGGTGCCATGCGCGCCACACACTGGAGGTATGCCCCACCTGGGGGCCTCAACGCCACGTCCTGTCGGCGGTCATTGGAGGGGACCAGTCGCTGTCGACCATCATCTCGAAGATGCTCGATAGCGACGGGTGCTGGTCGTCGATGGCCTCCTTTTGCGAGGAGGTCATCTCTACAAAAGAGGCAGCGGAGTGGGGACGAGAGGCAATTGCGTCTGCAAATTTGCTCCGCCGCCGGCGGCCAGGGCGGAGGAGGCGTCGATATGCGCACCTCCTCCCACCGCCTTGAATGACGACAGGGCGTGAGCCAATGGCCAAGCGTTGGGGTGCCGGGGATCGAATGTCAGTAGGCGATCTCTCTGGCATCCCGTAAAAGCGCGGAAGGGGCCGCTGTGGTTTTAGTGGGTATTCCGGTCAGGCAGCTGGCCGGCGAGTCCCACACTCCCCCTCACCTGTCACCGGCGGGGGATAGCGCGTAAATGCGTTTCCACAGCGTGAAAAAAAAAAAAGAAGTATGTAGAGTCATTGTGTCCATTATTGAATGTTTGTAAAGAATATAAGGATTACTTCCTTATCAGAATGAAACAGCGCCGCCTAGCGTTCGCTATTTGAAATTTAACTGCTACTAGAGAAATTGGACGTTAAGGCGTAGTAGATAAAGTGGGTGAAAATTCAGAGTATGGCTATTGTGCGCTCCAAAATAAATACAGATATGACACATGCCTGTAATTTATATAAATATTGGTTCAGAATCTAAAATTCCAAATATTTTATATATCGGTACCTACGAGTTTCATGTAAGCTAAATATTTTGGAATTGTATTTATTGGATCGACATTTGCAGAATAAGATTTTATTTCACGTTCACGAGTGGATGGAGCGGCGGCACGGGGTCCTCTCTTTCCGACTGGTGCAGGTGTTGTCGGGGCACGGTTGCTTCGGCAAGTACCTGCACACGGTCGTGTGGAGGGAGTGGACTCCGTCCTGCCACCATTGCGGTAATGACGAGGACACTGCGCAACATACGCTCGAGGAATGTTCGATCTGGGACGGGCAGCGCCGCGACCTCGTCGTTATCATCGGTGTCGACCTGACGCTGCCGGCTGTCGCGAAAGCGATGGTCGACAGCGTCAGGAACTTGGACGTGGTCGCCGCCTTCTGCGAGGCTGTCATCTCGCGGAAGGAGTCCGGGAGGATTCCCGTGACCCGGGCCGCCGCCAGCGGCCGGAGCGGTGCAGGCGCGAAAATCTGCGCCTGATACCGCCCTAACCAAGGCTTCGGGTGATCGGACCTGGGAATTGTCCGGTCACCCGACGTGAGAACACCGCGTGAAGGTGACGCCCCGACGGCGAAATCTGTCGGGGCGTCCACAAGAGAGGAACCCGCAAGGGTATACCGCCGGGCCGGCCACCGAAGACAAAGATCGGGTACTGGTGGCCCGCTCGCATGGCGAAGAGAGGTGTTTGCAAAGTGGTTCCATGGGGTTGCACGCCGCCTCTTCCGTCGCCCCGGGCCGATTTTCCGGGGCGCGACCACATCTCACAACTCTTAGTTATATTTTATGGTACCCACGACACGAGCAATGTGGTGATGGTAGTAGTTATTCATAGCCGCCACCGCACAATAAATTTTCCAATATTGAGTTTCCAATATAAGTTATAAATTACTTAAGCATAATATAGCTTTAATTGATAAATTAACTTTAAAAAATTCAATCTGTTGTTCCTGTATACTCCCACATTAATACTTACAAACATTATCTACGTCTTTGTAATATTATTATAATAATAAGTTGCGGTGAGATTATTTGGCAAATAAAACTATTATTATAGTTCGGTACCAGAACGAAAAATATTTATTAGGTTTGATTCTGTCTATTAATTCATAGAGTCAATAGTGAACTAGAATATTGAAGTATATTATATAGAGAAATAACAATAAAAACTATCCCACAGAGGAATAAAGTCAATTTAAACATCATGGCGTGGGTGGGAAACTAGTTCAATCATTTTAGTAACTTTTATTTTTCACGTTTTATCAAAGAAATGATTTACTTCTTCTTTGCCCATAAACGTCTCACTGTTGGATGCCTCCAACCTCGCTCGTGAGCTTCCCTCACAATAGAAAGGAAATAAGTTCTATATTAGACTGAGCAAACGCATTTACATGGAAGATTTTTGAGATTTCTATCTCTTCATCATCGTCGTCAACATCTCATTTTATTAGTGGTAGGACCACGCTATTGACAGTCCTCTGTCTACAGCCGCGGGCTGGTCCATCCGGAGTAATACCACACTCTCGCAGAAGATCGACGTCTAAGTAATTACAATGTTCTATTGCGCTTCGTTCGGTGAGCGAGAGAGCCGGCAGCCGAATAGGGTGGGTTTGGGGTTTGTATTGGTAGGCAGTGGCCTAGCAATACCTTTCGTATTGCAAATGTCCATGGGCGGCAGTAACACTTACCCATCAGGTGTGCTACTTGCAGGTACTTACCGGACAAGGTGTCTTTGGTAAGTACCTGCATAAAATTGGAAGAGAAGGGGCCCCAGGATGTCACGAGTGTGGCGCGCCAGTAGATGATGCGCGTCACACTTTGGAGGTATGCCCCGCCTGGGGGCCCCAGCGCCACGTCCTGACATAGGTCGTTGGCGGAGACCTGTCGCTGTCGACCATCATCTCAAAGATGCTCGACAGCGACAGGTGCTGGGAGACGATGGCCTCCTTCTGTGAGGCCGTCATGGAGAGAAAGGAGGCTGCGGAGTGGGAACGTGAGAGGCTTGCGCTGAATCTGAATCGCTGAATCTGAATCTGAATGTGTCTGAATGACTGAATCGCTCCGCCGCCGGCGGCTGGGTAGGGGGAGGCGCCGTTATGCGCATCTCCTCCCACCGCCTTGAGGACCGACTGGGCGTGGCCAAAAGGCCAAGCGTTGGGGCGTCTGGAATCGAATGTCAGTAGACGATCTCTACGGCGTCCCGTAAAAGCGCGGCAGGGGGTCGCTGTGGTTTTAGTGGGTATTCCGGTCGGACTAGCCGGCCGGCGAGTCCCACATTCCCTCCCGTCATGACATCGGCGGGAAGGGGTTAGCGCGTAAAGGCGTTTCCACAGGATCAAAAAAAAATAAAAAAAGTGTGCTACTTGCTCGTTCGCCACTTTAAGTTATAAAAAAAAATCTCAGCTCATATACGTCCGACTGCCAGCCATGAGCCTCCTTCACAATAGGAGGGAATATAACCTACTATACCGCGCTGGTCAGATGGATTAGAGTTTTATTTCAAAATTTCCTTCTCTTGCATAGATGTTCTTGCTGCATACATATTATATCCCTTAGTCGTCTTTTACGATAGCCATGGACTAGAAAAGTGGTGATGAATTATATTCTTACTCCGTCACCACACAGCCAATGTATTACAATTATGTTATCTGCTTACTGCTTTTAGTTATCATTAACAACAGTTGCAAGAAAGAAAGGGGTGGTGACGTATTATGGTCATAATCCGTTACACAGACAGAGACAATTTTACTGACAACATATATTGTGATTAATGTCTACCAATACGCACTCTTAAAAATATAGTAAAATATAGCAAGGAAGGAAGGAGATTGAAAATAAGGGAAAATATCATATGCTTCTATGTTTATTCTATCTAATGCATCTAAAAACTGCTGACCGGAGTTCCGGTGGCTCACTCGCACGGCGTCGATAGCTACGTTGTTGGGTGGGTCTACGAGGTCACGCGCCACTTCTTCCGTTGCCTCGGACGTATTAGCGGGGTGTAACAACACCGTAGCCTGCCGCCAAAAAAAAAGCTAGTACACCCCAAAAAAAATATTGGTTAGTGACGTGCTTCACATCTCGATGAAGCTTCTCCAAAACAACTTAACGGCAATTCAGCTCATTTATAAAAGAGTCGCTAATTATCTTACCTTCTAAAATCACAATTGATTCCTTCCAATTATGAATCTAATTTAATTAATAGTCACAAAATAATAAATATGAGTTATTTAACTCTCCACCCATATAGATAAAATTTGTCCGAATTTCAGCATTTTACTGGTGCCATTATTGGCCACTAACCAATATTAAAATGTATATACTTTTTGAATACATAAAAATATATTTTAAAAATAAAAAACATAATACCGGCTGAAAAGACAATTTAAAATAATTTATTTTAAGAAAACCGAAATAAATTTGAGAACAGAAAACAAAATTAAAATAAACTATGAACTCGGTTTAATAGAGTACATTATGAGCTGAAAGCCTAAGTTAATTACGAGCATTAAGTTTAGTTGCAGGCAGGACCAGGGCAAGTGCAAATTATAAACAAAAATTATTAATGGGTCATATAACTATTTTGGACATGTCTCGTACAACTATTCTGATCCGGGGCTCTTTCTCGGCCGCCTGCCAGACGTCAACCCTCCTTGGGAATGTAATTATTAACCAAACGGCATCAGATGGAGTTGGCCCAGGTCGTTATAAGGCTCTTAGTCGTCTTTTAAGTCAGTCAACTGGTTAGATATCAAACTCGAAACAAATTTTAATTATATCTATACGTGCTTGACATTTTTATATTTGTTAATATTTGCGTAAATAAAAATAAATTGCTAAGAAACGTGTTTTAAATACCTACAAATCATGTTATCCGTGAACATTTCAATTTGGACATGTCCCAAAGTTGCTGTTACCCTACATTGTAGCAGAACATGTAACAATTTAATTTATGAGTAATTACATAGACATTAAAACATGGAATTTACTCCAGTTTTGTGTCACCGAACGAAGCGCAATAGCACATTGCCATTACTCGGACGTCGATCTTCTGCGAGAGTGTGGTACTACCCCGGACGGACCGATCCGCGGCTGTAGTCAGAGAACTATCTACAGCGTGGTCCTACCACTATTAATGAATGAATGTAATTATCGACCAAACGGCAACGGATGTTGTTGACCCAGTTCGATATGAACTTCATAGAAGTGACAATGGTCAATTATCCCACACTGTGCCTGTAGATACAGTTCGAAATTTTTATTTTAGGAAGTTTATGTATTGCTAAACTCGAAAAAAATGCATATCAAATATTAATGTGCGCTTGATATAAAATACAATTGATATAACAACGATGGATGGCGCGGTGTAGCGCGAGACTACATTGTCTATCTTACGACAGAAAAGGATCAGCAAAATATCAATTTTCACGCATCGCATCCACTAATCGCCTACTCAAATAAATTACCTTTTGTTTTTGTCGCTTTTGAAAATTCAATTCGGCAAAATATTATTTTTTTGGCGAAATGTTACTTTATTTTAGGCCTAATATTATTTTTTTCATAAAACGATTGTATGTAAACTCCGCCAGCTAAAGTAATAACATTAGTTTGAGTTTATATCGTTAATCTATGACATACCTACTTTGTTTCTTTATATATTTTTAACTAGCTGCCGCCCGCGGCTTCGCCTGCGTAGAAGGTTACTATCCTAAAGTTTTTCATCCCCTATTTTTATTTTACCCCTTAAGGGTAATATTTTTACACTTTAATGTCATATTTATTTATATCTAATCAATAGTCTAAAAATAAGTTTCAAGCTTCTGGCTTTAGAAATGACGATAATTCCTTACAACGTTTCATACCCCTTTACAACCCTTTTTTTGCATTCAAGAGTAGCCTATGCCCTTTGTCAGGCTCTAGGGTATCTGTGTACCAAATTTCATTTAGATCGGTTCAGTAGTTTTGGCGTGAAAGAGCGACAAACAGACAAAGTTACTTTCGCATTTATAATATTAGTAAGAAAGTAAGGATTGAAGGGTCGGGCTCGAAGTTTTGTGAAACTACAGGGCAAGTCCATGTTTAGTGAATCACTCATCAACAATTTGTCCATTTCGCTGTTGTTATTGTTGTTTATTATACTTCTATTTTACACTATTGTATCCAAAAATAAACCAAGCTTAACGTACTTGACGTATGATATATCACTATAATGGCATAATATTCGAAATAAAGCTTTAAAGAACCCTCTGCTCAGCCTTGTGTTAAGTAGGTACTATTGGCTACTGGCTACAGTCGATAAGAGAAAAATATATTCGAGTTAACAAGAAATAATACAAAATAAATATGTATATAATTCTTTTATAAGAAATTACTTATATATACTTATGAATATAAGGTGGACGGAAAAGTTAAAGAGTGAAAGATGGTATGGACATGTGATGAGACGGGATGAAAGTAATGTTGTGAGAGAGAGTGAAAGTTTTAAGTATGAATGTTGAAGTACTAAGGTTTAAGGGAAGACCGAGAAAAAGATAGATAGACTTTTTTTTTTTTTTTGGTAGGCTATGGCCCAGTCGCACGTCGCCCGCACCGTCCGGGGCGACGAAAGGGGAGCGCGTGGCCCCATAACCCACCGTATTCCCTCCCCATCGCCATTGGGCCGGCCACTGGTACCGCTTCCTTGCCTTCCGTGGCCAGCCCGGCGGGTTACCCTTTCGGGTACCATCCCCCGTCGACGCCCCAGCTAACTGCCGGGGCGTCGCCCTCACGCAGTCAGCCTCTCTGCGAGTAAAGGACTATTCCCCGGTCCAGTCACCCGCGGCCTCGGCTAGGGCGGCATTAGGCGCAGATACTCGCGCCTACGCCGCCTCAGGCGCCGGCGGCGGAGCGTCTCACCGAAGAGGATTTCCTCTCGGAGTTGCCCCGCCGCCTCCTTCCGCGAGACAACTGTCTCGCAGAAGGCGGCGACCGCGTCCCAGTTCCTGACGCTGTCGAGCATCGCCTTAGCGATGGTCGGCAGCGCTAGGTCGGCACCGATGATCGCGACGAGTTCACGGCGCTGCCAGGCCACACAGACCTCGAGCGTGTGCTGCGCCGTGTCCTCGTCGCAATCGCAGTGGTGGCAAGACGGTGTTCTCTCCCTCCTCACGACCGTGTGCAGGTACTTGCCGAAGCAACCATGCCCCGTCAAAACCTGCACCAGTCGGAAGGAAAGGACCCCGTGCTGTCGACCCAACCACTCCATCAGCACCGGCCGGAAGGCCTCGATGGTCCGAACACCGAACCGGCCTTTCCAGCCGGATTGCCCAATGGGCAATAACGTCACGGCGGGCGTCGCCCCGCCAAGCGACCATCTCACTAAGCGAGACGGTGCCCCCCCCCCCCCCCCCCTGCCCGCGTCACTGACACCCGCGGGTACAGTCCGGCGAGCATCTCCGCCTCCAAGTCCCACGGGGGGTTCCGGCCAACAGGCATGCTGCCTCCGTCGCCACCGTACGGTATCCGCGTATGGCCCTGACCGTCATGGCCCGCTGTGGTCGCCACAGCAGAGCCCTAAGTCGGACGGTCAGGGACCCCGCCCACACGGGTGCGCCGTACAAGGCCATCGACCGGACCACCCCCGCGTACAGCAGTCGGCACGTAGCGCTGGGTCCGCCCATTTGGCATAAGCCAGGATAGGGCGGACGCCGCGCCGACAAGCCGTGGAGCAAGCCGACGGAAATGCTACCGGAACCACCATCGCCCGTCAAGCACCAGGCCCAAGTACCTCATATGGGTCCGAAAGATGGATAGACTGCGTGAAACATGACATGGATAGACAAGGAGTGACCACAGAGATGACGTCTGATAGAGTTGTATGGAAGGAGAAGAAATATTGTGTCGACCCCAAATTGATTGGGTTAAGAGCAAGTTGATGATGATGACTTATGAATATAAGGCAGTTTTTAAATCTAAGAGATAATAATTAATCAAAAGTTAGTTACCCAACAACAATACACATTCCTCTTGACAAAGCTCGTTAACAAAGTCAGCACATCAATTCAGAGCATCAAACGCTTAGTGACATAAATAATTGTCGCTTTGGCATAGTTTTAGCATCATAAATATGTATACTTATATAGCTGGCGTCTAGCACGTTGTACAAAGTGATGCGCGACTAACCCAACAATTCCCTAACTCAATTATGTCGCACACTAGAACGTTAGGTACGATAATATAGAGATGAATTTATAATATTTGATAGCATACTAGCTATTTGAACGATTATACCTTCTAAATTGTATTTAATCTTTTACTAATCGCGTAGCACTTTATGTAATCACCAAGGTATGAAACATGAACATGACTGAATGTCGTCAAAATTTAGATTCCTTCCCTAAAAAAAGGCTACCCTTTGTTTTAGCGGCGATACGTCAAACCCCCCGAATCCACCCGGGGCGATAAGAAAAGCGGCTCAAGACCCCGTAGATCCGCTCTACAACATACCTCTCGACGCAGTACGGGTGGGTCACTGGGACGCCAGGCTACCCTATCCTTAAGTGCTAGAGATGGGCGTTTTCAGATTTTTACGTAAACCGATACAAATTCGATTTCTGATATTGAAATCGGTTTCAAAAACCGATTTCAGATATCGATTTCCAGAGCGGTTGGCGGGGCGGATTTACCTTAGTTTCGATCGATATTCGATGGTTTTAGTTATTTTAGCGTAGCAAACGAAAAACGCATTCAAAATATTTTTCTTTAATTTCTTTGTTGATTGGATTTAGGTGTACGATTTTCCTTAATGCTTTATCGAGGCTAAACTAGAGTACTAGACTAGCAAAAATGTTTTGTTTTGGATATGATACAAAACTTTCTGGCGTATTTAAAAATCGGCATATTTACAATGATTTCATGATTAGGTATATTATATAATGTAATTTTTTTTGTATGATTTTTTTCTTACCATTTTACATTTAATAGTTATTTCTTATTTATCATCAAATCGTTTGCATGATACTAACATACGTTAGTATAGTATTGAATCATAAAATACCTATCTAATTATATAGCTCACGAGAACACAAAAATAACATTACGCGCGCACCGCACGTGTCACTAAGGTCAAGTGTGCATCATAACTCTCCAATAATTCAAAAAATCTATTTAACAAACATAAAACTTATACTATCATTAAGTATTGTGTAATATTATCATGGAAGTAGTTACATTCTGATATAGATCTTATTCCCTGTCCCTTGTAATTCTGTTTCGTTTCAATCTGCCATTCTTAGTTTCTTAGAAACCGCCAAAATCCAAAACTGATGACAATTCGCTTCATCTCTTTCACTGCACTAAACGATCGCTTAGTTAGAATGAAAGGAGGTGAATTTTAATGAGATTCGCTTTCTCTCATTCTAACTAGACGATCGATTGGCGGAGTGAAAGAGTTAGTAAGTTTTTAAATATTGGTTTGGTTTGCAAAACTAGCAATAGAAAACGATTGCGCGATGATTAGATTTATATTTGTTTGTGTTTTCGTCGTTTTGTTTTGATATGTCGTGTTGATTTAGTTTCTGTCGAAATACGTTTTCTAAAATCAGTTTGTATAGTGTTGAATATCGATACGATACGATTTCTGACTGAAAACCGATTGTGATTCGTTTTGATATATCGGACGCATACCTATTAAGTGCGTATCTATCTAGAGGGCTACCTCATTCTCGAGTGCGTATCTATTTAAAGAGCTACCTTATCCTAGAGTGTGTATCTTTCTAGAGGATTCCCTTATCCTTAAGTGCGTAAAGCGACAGGGCTACCTTATCCTTGAGTGCGTATCTATTTTGAGGTCTACTTTATCCTTGAGTACGTATCTAGATTATCCTTGATTGTGTAGACCTTGTCAAATCTATCATATAACGCTCTAACTTAAATCACCATAAGTATATTATGTCGCGAAGAGACAAGTCGTTTTAAATTAAAGTGTTTGCCACACTACATTGTGTGATATGATAACATTATGTAACTTATGAATACAATGTCAAATCTCGGCAAACTTTGTTATTCACTAATCATTTATATGTGAAACAAAATAACGCGATTGGGGTTAAAATTGATAGCGCAGATGGCGTAGATGTTAAGATATGGACCGTACCAGTGTCACGGATTCGATTTCCACACATAACAATATTTTGTGTAATTCAAAAACTACTGTTCTTTGTAAAAATGTACCCAATATTTTGTGTCCCCTAATTATGCTTGTAAAGTCCCCCGCAATACAAAGATTATTTCCTTAGTACATAATGTTGTAATTTAAAAAAAAAATGTCTTAGTATTTACAACAGTCAGATTTACTTGAACTATTTCCATCCATCATTATTTGAATTACGTTTAATCCATATATCCACATATTGACTAAGAATTAAAATATACCAATGTCACTTTATTGCTTTTAAGTGTTATGTAAGTAGCCTCAGGAAATGAGTCGTGAAACGACTACATGACCACCAGCCCAGTACTTGACGAAAATCTTACTTAATTATTATTAGCGCCTATTACAAGTAAGTCATGTCGCGGATACACGCATTAGACAAGATATGTTGGGCTGTAATTCAAACTTAGATGTAAAATAAATCTGAAGCTGTTATGTGATAATTAAAGAATCGGTACCGGTGTTAAGCCCCAATAATGACAGCGAAGTAATACCTACGTCAGGTTATGTGACTGCACGCGCCCTCCCCCACCCCCCTTCCCCCCTTGCCTATCAAAAATAAACCTGAAATGTAACCGTACCGCCATTAATCGTTAGCTGAAATCTTGTTACCCAATGTTTTTTTAAGTACTCGTAATTATACTAAATTACATTCCTGATCGTGGTCAACAGTGGTCTCAATTTACTTTTTAGAAAATCTTAAGGAAAAACATATACTAGGTTGATTTAGAGCATGCTTACTATAAGCAAGTACTATACTAACCTTCTTAGGAAAATATCTTCAACTATTTTGTAAGTTTTTTTTTTTCACTTTAGCTACTTATTTTTTGTAATAAAAACGTGAAAAAATATATCAAACTTGGTATATCCATTAAAGTCTGTTCGTTGAAATAACACATTTAACAACTAGCATATATAGTAAAGATCTGCAATAACTTGAGAATTTAATTCCATAAAGTGGTATACTACAGTTTACTAGGTGGGTTTTCCTTGGTAGGCAGCGGTCTCCCCCTGATATTGCAAAGGCACATGCGCGGCAGTAGCACTTACCATCAGGTATGCTAGAGTCGGCCACCGAAGACAAAGATCGGGTACCGGTGGCCCGCCCGCACGGCGAAAAGAGGTGTTTGTAGGATGGGTCTATGGAGTTGCGCACCGCCTCTTCCATCGCCCCGGACCGATTTGGCATGGCGCGACGACCTCCATAGTCCACAGCAAAAAATAAAGAAAAAGGTGTGCTAGAGGCAACTATTTGTGCAATACAAATGTATATTAATGTATAAGTCATATTGTGGTTATGCCCTCTGAGTTTTATTGTAGATAAAACCAGATTTAACATGAGAAATATAAATTTTATTTCCAGTATGAGAAGCTTACCTCAGCTTTTATATGGCTTGCTACTTTATTTTCTAGCACCATTTATTAAGCGTTAACTAACTCTCTGAATGCGTTATTACGCAGACGGTGTGCATAGTTTAAAACGGTAATTAAGATATAGCTTTAAACTAATAAAACCACATCGTGTTAGAAATAACGTGAAAACTACGTTAATTTATTTTTATACAAATGATTGCGTTGTCAACTAATGTTAGTACAAGTACAGCTACCAATATAAACCCCAAACCCATCCAATTGGGCTTTTGGATAATTTGGTCAATTATAATGAAAATTCTTCTTTTTGAAGTGAAAACTTCTTTAGGCGCTTTGAGCGTTTTTGGAGGGGAAAACTTATAGGTTCGCGTCACCGACATGCTAATGCTAATAGTATATCTATAGCTATATGAAAACTTCTTTAGGCGCGTTGACGGTTTTTGGAGGGGAAAAACTTATAGGTTTTTATTTTTATATAAAAATTAGAAAATTATTATTATTTCAATTAGTCTTAAGTTAATAGTTTTCACTCCTATAGGCAGTCCCCATGACTGCCTGTTGTTTTTTTTTTGTTCTCAACTCATATAGTTCCCTTTAGTAAGAATGAACCTCCTCCAGATAAGGGAAATAAGCCTACTGTACTACGCTGGTCAGACAGATTGAGTTAACACTTTCTCCACGTAGTCTGTGTAAACTAATAACATTCAAAACATTGTGAATCTCAACTTATACTATAACTTATAGTTATAAAGATGAAAATATATCAGTGTGGCTTAAATAAAATACAGATTGCACTAATTAATTCAAACTAGTATAACATATGTATTGAATTATTTCCTTTTGCCTGTTGACTGTAATTTAATATAATTATTGTATTGTGTGTGGGTAAAAAATGAATAGCTAAACGTGAAGTGGGTAGATGAAAACAGTTGTAATAACAATAATATATTAGATGTTAAATATCATTAAAAACTAAATAAATAAATGGAGGAATTTGATAAATAAATTTTCTTTTTTGTGTTAGAAAACTTGTTCATAGTAGAGAAAACATTATCATTATCTTGCTCGTATCCCAATTACGTAGAGTCGATGCAATGTGTCCTTTTTTTCCATACGCTTTTTTTTGAGCTTCCCTTGTTCTGCTTTTAATTATCCTATGCCTCCTCTAACCTTTAGAGGAGGCATAGGATAATTAAAAGCAGAACAAGGGAAAAATCGTAACAAATCAAACTTTTGAATGGCAAGGTTTTATCTGCTTACCCTTCTTTTTTTGACAAACTATATATAGGTAATCTATGTCTAGACCATATTTTTTTTAGCGGGTGACTGGACCGGGGAATAATCCGTCATCAGCAGAAAGGCTGACCGCGTGAGGGCGACGCCCCGGCAGTTAGCTGGGACGTCGACGGGGGATGGTACCCGAAAGAGTAACCCGCCGGGCTGGCCACGGATGGCAAGGAAGCGGTACCAGGGGCCGGCCCAATGGCAATGGGGAAGGAATACGGTGGGTTATGGATCCACGCTGTTAGCCGAGAGGGCTTTGACAGCTTAACCGGACTATGGGTCAGCGCTGAGGGCTCTCAACCCAGTATAAGTTTTAAGCGACATCGCCCGAGGGCTCTCCCTGTGGAGA
This sequence comes from Lymantria monacha, assembly GCA_905163515.2. NCBI lineage: Eukaryota > Metazoa > Arthropoda > Insecta > Lepidoptera > Erebidae > Lymantria > Lymantria monacha. The sequence goes on from LR991082.1 coordinate 27,100,178, forward strand.
ACGAACCTCGGCTCGGGGCGTCGCTGGTAGCAAAGTGGGCGTCCCCACGTTTGAGGTATTGACTGTTACGCGTCGCTTCTTCCTTCCCCGGCGGCGGAGGCGGAAGCGCGAGTATTTATGTGTTATGGCCGCGCGGGCCGTGTAGGCTCTTTCTTGAGCGATTGTAATTGCATCGTCAGCGTCGGTCAGTGCATGTCGAGGACGTCGGATCGCTTATATACCTTGCCTTACCTACCTTTTTCATACCTTGCCTGCATCGCCCGAGGCGACAAAAATGCCGCGCGTGGTCACATAACCTGTTATATTACCTCTCCATCGCCATTTGTTCTAACCACCGGAACATATACCTTGACATCGATAATCCCGCCTGTGGATTATCTACCCACCCTATGAGAAAACCAATGAAAAATATTATGTGTAAAAAACCATAAGCAAAACTTGTCAGCGATTTAAACAACCCTCAATAGTATTCATCTCAATGTACTTGTTAATTATTTAAGATTACAATACGACGTATTGTCTCTAGGGAAATAAATAGAATAAGAATCAATACTTTTGTGAACATTATTAAAATTATTAGATAAATTACTTATTCTGACTCTTTGGAGTAGTTATACAAAATTACTGAGCCATTATGACTTATATAATGTCAGTCGTTTTTATTTAATATCTATGGACTTATTCTGACCATAATATCCCAATATGAGCAAAAGGTAATTTCCCTTAGGAAAAAAGAAATAATAAGTAATTTCTGCGAAAAGAGTCGCTATAGAATTTGATTAACCGACCTTGAAGCGAGGTATGTATTTAATGCCTATTTACGTCCTATCTGTATTTTACTAATTTCATTTTTAATGCTTAACGTGATTTTACAAGAATTTTACAGATAATTAATCTAAGAAAATTTATATCTACCCGCTACATACATAAATTTCTGTAATAACGATGACTTTTGTACGTAAGACACCTTAGTCCTCCCTCCTGACCGTGATCACTGTAAAGTGTTCGAAATGTCGGGAAATTAAAAAATCAAATACAAACGCGATAGAATCCGTAAAAGTAGTTTTATTTCAGATGTGTAATACTCGCGTAAAGATCAGAAACCATTAATTTAAGTACTTTTTGTCCTCAATTTTTTTATTAATGTTCACACGAATCTTTGGACAGATAGCATTGATATACAGGTCACAAGCCCTTGATGAATTCTAATCTAAACCAATAAAAAAAAATCTAATCTAAAATGGAAGATGAGACACCTACTGAGTAAAACTAACAACTAAGTACGACTACTATAGTAACGGCATAATAATGTACCTTCTTCACTTGGTCAGTGTGGTGACGGAGTAAGAATACAATTCACCACCACCTATCTCACCCATACGAGACGACTAGGGGATATAAAACGCATATAACATCTACGCGAGAGAAAGAAAACTCGAAACAAAACCCTATACCAACACGTCTGACCAGCGTGGTATTGTAGGTCAATTGCCCTCCCATTATGGAGGAGGCTCGAGCCCAACAGTAGGACGTGTATGAGCTGAGATGATGATGAATGTACTTTCTGTGGAAGCAAATGCGATAAACGTATAAAAAAAAAATTGGTTCTCATATATTGAACACTGCTATTCTGCACACATAATGCAGCTTATTTATTTGCGGGTAAACACAAAATGATTTATATTTGCAGTATTTTAAAGAAAAGTAAGGCAAAAGTCTTAGATTAACTTTTCGTCTTAAAATAAGTTTAAGCCATTTTATTGTCAAATTGATCTCAAAATCAAAATATTTTATAAAAAAATATTTTTATTACCTGGGGTGACAAACGAGGCAGGCCATTTACCGCTCATGGACCTCAATAATACGAGGTTCATACCCAGTTCATTACCAGGCTCCCATAATTAGTACATCATCATCATTATTCTCTTGCTCTTATCCCGACTACTTGGGGTCGACGGAATATGTCCTCTTTTCCATACAGCCCTATCAGACGTCATCTCTGTAGTCACTCCCTGTTTATACATACCATGCTTCACGCAGTCCATCCATCTTTTCTTTGGTCTCCCTTTACCCCTAGAGCCTTCAACATTCATACTCAAAATCTTCCTCGCAACATTACTTTCATCCCGTCTCATCACATGTCCATACCAGGTCAAACGTTCACTCCTTAACTTATCCCTCACTGGCGCTACTTTCAAATTAGTAATTTTCCCATAATTAGTACAATATATAAAAATTATAAAAGAATACCGAAATTGTACTTCATGTGTATATTTTATCTATTCATCGGCCTATCAATGACTACTGATAAACGTAGACCTCACCACGAGAGAGTTTTATGTCATAGCAGCTATACTAGACGAACGGATTCGCCATATCAGTTTATCTTATAATAAAAAGGAGCGTAGGCGGCAGCTGGCTGGGATACTCCCAAGTTACGCTGCCGCCTACGTTCCTTTTTTTTTGCGGTGGGCTATGGAGTGGCCACGCTCCGCCAAATCGGTCCGGGTCGACCCCATAGACTCACCTTTTAGTTTTATTTTGGGGTGGACTATGGATGCGTCTCACCCCGCCAAATCGGTCACTCAGGAGAAGGCGGCGCATGAACCCATAGACCCACCATGCAAACTCCGCTCTTCGCCGTGCGAGCGGGCCACCGGTTTCTGATCTTTGTCTTCGGTGGCCGCCGTCTACGTGCCTATCAGATTTATTGCCTTAACCAATTTTTACAAATAAAAGACACTAAAGTATGATGCCACAGTACATTCTTAACTCATTAAATGTAAATGAATAAAGACAAAATCATATAGGTATATATTATATCTTATTAAAGACAAAATTAGCCAAATATTTTAAAAGCTATTAACCTGAAGAAATTTGCAATTGAAAAGCCCTCAAGAAACCAAAAGTGAGTAGAAAACGTCATACGTATTATATATTGAGCGACAAAGCTGGACTGGCTAGCTAGTCTTTGTGCTTAACTTTTTAAGAGTTCGCTTTAGCGTTCGTGACCTTTTGTATAATTATTGTAACAAAATTTAAAACGGGACGAACTTTGGATTTAGAAATTCAATACCTATGGAATAGCGGCCACTTAACTACTATTGTACGCAATAAGTTCAAGTTAATAACTTTTGGCGGGATAAACACTTGTCGTTTAGTATATCATACTAGCCAAAACGGCACTTAAATTTTTGAAAGTAAATAGTACTTTTATTTGACTGCACAGTTAACACAACACACAACTATTTATTTTTCCGTGTGGTGACGGAGGAAGAATACAATTCATCATCATCATCATCATCATTTCAGCTCATATATGTCCCACTGTTGGGCTCGAGCCTCCTCCATAGTGAGAGGGTAAATGACCTACTATACCACGCTGGTCAGACGTGTTGGTATAGGGTTTTGTTTCGAGTTTTCCTTCTCTAGATTAATTCAACACCCCATTATCCCTATTTTACCTGTGGGTGATTGTACGAGACGACTAAGGGATATAAAACGCATATAACATCTCTGCGAGAGAAGGAAAACTCGAAACAAAATCCTATACCAACATGTCTGATCAGAAAGGTATAGTAGGTCAATTACCCTCCCATTATGGGGAGACCCAACAGTGGGATATAATAGGCTGAGATGATCTCATCTCAGCCTATTATCATCTGATAATGATGACTGATGGCGTGGTGGTAAAAATACCGACCTTCCGTGTGCCTTTGTGTGATCCATAAAGTGTTATTCTGAGTCTGGGTGTGATTTTTCTACTTTAATTGAATGTCTGTAAAGTTCCCCGCAATACATAGATTATTTCCTTAGTGCGGGGTGGACTTTAAAAAAATATTATAGTTATTAACTAATGTATTTATCAAGGGCCAGATTGGTAGTTTCAAGAAAAAAAAATTGTACAAAGTAAAACGCTGTATTAAACTTGATCACTAAGATATTTTGCTCGAATATTAGCTTAGGCATACGTTGCTAATCGTGATGTTCTTGGTTCTGATTCTCGCCTTGTGAAAACAGTTATTGGTTCTGAAAATTTTTAACCACACCAACTAAGTCTGGATAGCAATCAATCACAGTATATCAAAAACTTAAAATTTATAACAATAGGTATTAATTACTAATGAAATTTCACTGCATTGCATATTTCTTTTAAAACACCACATTTTTTTTTTGCGGTGGGATATGGATGTGATCGCGCCCCGCCAAATCCGTCCGGGGCATAAAAAACACCACCCTGCACTAAGGAAATAATTCTTGTATTGCGTGGGACTTTACAAACATATAATTAACGCAAACAAATTACACTCAGACTCATAATAACACTTTGTGGATCGCACAAAATATTGTCCTGCGTAGGAATCGAACCCACGGCACTGGCACGGAATCTTAACAACTACGCCATCTGTGCAGTCAAAATTAACGAATCTCCATATAAAAGTACTACTTTGACTTCATCATCGTCATCATCATCTCAGCTCATATATGTCCCACAGTTAAGCTCGTGCCTCCTCCGTAATGGGAGGTAAAATTAACGTTACTTATACCACGCTGGTCAGACGTGTTGGTATAGGGCAGGAGTGGCCAACAAGTCGATCGCGATCGATCAGTCGATCGCGCGACCAATTTTGGTCGATCATTCGCAAGTTCCATGAGGGGACAAATGTTGTTTTAATTCCCCTGGACATAAGTTTTTTACACCATTAAATAAATATTCATTTATGTTGCTTATTTACCCATAAATCATTGAACTCGCAAGAGTGCACGTCGGTATAAAAGCACATTGCATAAACGTCTCCCTTCTTACCTATGAACTAGGTCGATCGCGACACAATTTTAAAATAAAATGTAGATCTTATGTGCACAAAAGTTGGCCGCACCTGGTATAGGGTTTCGTTTTGAGTTTTACATCTCTTGCATAGATTTTATATGAGTTTTATATCACTTAGTCGTCTCTTACAATCACCCACGGGTAAGATGAATTGTATTCTTACTCTGTCACCACACGGAAAGTACTTACTTGCTTTTACTACTTTGACTTGCTATATCACAACTGTTGATTTAATGTCATGAACAATTAAACATACAATTGCTGTCTTTATCGGAGTTGATTTTTATTGGGATTCCATCAGTGTTCGGCAAATACTCCTACTAACATTATAAATATGAAAGTTAATAAAGATATTTGAATGTTTTTTACTCAATCAGGCGTAAACCGTTGAACAGATTTGGATGACAATTAAAACATAAATAGAATATTGCCTGGATTGACATATAAGATACTTTTTATTCTGGTAATGAGTTCCCTTGGGATAGAAGTACAACTTTGGGAAAGTTACTTTTTACACGAGTGACGCCAAAGCAAGCTAGTTCAAAATAAAAACCTCGAAGGTACTATTAGTAGGTGGGTGGTAATGGCTTGTCTTCGTCTACACGAGATTGAAAATTGTATGGCGAATTATAGACTATAGCAAAAAAAAATCGTATTTTCGAGTATTATTTTCGTGTGGTGAGGATGACAGAGTAAAAATAATTGTATTAAACTTCGCCCAGGAACGTAACCAGTAATTAAATGACTTCAAAAGATAAAAAAATCAAAATGGAAGCTTATATGAACTGATCAATCCAGCCTGGCATACTAGGCCGATCATTCTCTAACTATAAAGTTAGTTTTTTTACTACTTATAGCGACGCTTATAAACGAGCAAGCAACACGCCTGATGGTAACCATTACTGCATTACCACTTATAGTCCTTTGCAATACCATAGGCAAAGCTTGTCTCCCAAAACGAAGCGCAAAAACACACACCCACCGCTCAGGCGTCTATTTTCTTTGAAAGTATGGTATTACGGGCAGACCGACCCGTACCCGACTGTAGACAGAATTTTTTAACATTCTGTTGACAATTTTTCTCTCTCTCTCTCTACCACAATGAAATTAGTTGGTGCCCAATGAACCTAAATGGATGCACGCCAGCTAAATCTATCTGAGATTTAATATACCATTCTTACCATATCTACGTATTGATGTAGCTTTCTTCTTCACTTTGCGTATATAAGTAAATTATTATGTGTGATAACAATGCGTGTTCTATATAGCTTATATATATGTATATATACGACGTTAAAGCCTTTAATACATCAATATCCGCCAACCAAAGAGGAAATTTGAAGGAAATATTCAGCCTTTTGATACGGGCTGCATTATCGATACGTGGTTCGAAATTTAAATCTACGAATTGATCTTTTGTATATTAGGGTATATATAAAAATATAATGTCAGTTAAATGTCACATATCGGTAATTAAGTTTGATTTTCTTTCTTTTTTTTTCGCATTACTATTATTGGTCCTTATTTATAAGGCGAGCATCTTATATCTGTGGAATTTTTGTGAAATGTTTTCGAATTTTATGAATTTTTGTGTAATCTTTTGAAATTTCAATTTTAAGATTTTATCTTTTAAGATATTTAACGTTAGACTACCTGTTAATTAAAAAAACGCTTCGCCATAGAGATATCATTGGTAAATAGTAAATTCATCTCAAAGCACGGCGTTGATATTTATTCTCTAAGGGACTATCCAAATGCATTATGCAGGCAACCAATAGGTATATAACACATACCTGGAATCCATTCGAGCGAAGTAACTAAAATCCTTTTTCCTATTAATACATATTATAAGTTTAAAAGTTAGTTAAGATGTTTGGATGTTTCTTACTCATCCACGCGTAAACCGTTGAAAAGATTTGGATGAAAATTGGCATACAGAGAGACTATTTTCCCAACCCGATAACACATGAGTAAATAAACGTACAGAGACCAAGCTTCTAAGGAGCGAGCAAATTTGTTACCTATTCTGATAGGGTTGGCACATGAGGATGAGAATAAATACACAAAAAATCCATACATAAAAAGCTGACAAACGAGCTTTTTATGTATGGATATTTTTTTTACAAATTGCTTACTCTAAATAGTATTTTTTGTAATTTTTGATTTTTAATAATTTGTTATATCTCTTAATTATGTCTTTGGGATAATTAAAAAAAGATATGTTTTTATTTTTTCGATTGTTGTTCATGCACACAGTACAATAAACCATATTTACACTCTTTCTAATTAATTCAAATTTCAAATTTAAACAAACACGCACGACGCGATGCACAGCGAGCGGTGAGTGAGCCCTTTGTTTGAGCACTGGCCGAACCAGCTTAAACAGGTTTCGTTCTGCACGTGACGAGCCGCCAGTGCTCACGCACACACGCGCATCATACTTGTAGTGATGTACCTAACGTGGCGCAGTTGTTCGAATGTTTGTCTCTGTACGTTTATTTACTCATGTGCCGATAATACGTTCCATTGCGATAATTTTGTGGTAAAATTTTATGTTGTAAAAATCACTTTTACGCAGGCCGCGTTCTAGTTATCAATAAATGTATTGAAATGTATTGATTATTGACGTAATATTTCCGATATGCGGAGAACACATAATATGGGTAATGGGTAATGAACTACATATAAATAGCACAGCTTGTTGTGTATACAAAATTGTAGAGTTTTAACACCGTGTCTAAGTCAGTTAATTAGTAGGGGAGAGGCGGCATGAAGGGGACATTTTTGTTGTAGTGAAAAAACGGAGCGGAAATAGGCGTGTATGTATGTATGTATCTATAGAAAGTATAGATAAGATCCGATATTTTTTATTTAAGTTTTATGTTCCACTCTTACTAATAAAAGCATCATGTAGGTACCTAAAACAGCTTTAACGTATGTATTATTTAAAAATATTTCCACCTTTTACGTAAACGAATTCGCGAGTTGAAGTTAACGTTAGCCTAAAGTAACTATTCCACGCGGACGAAGTCGCGGGCAGAAGCTAGTATTAATATAAAATCACATTATATATTTTATATAACTAGTACAGTCATGTTCTAAAATATTCTCCAGCTTCGTTATTTGGCTACTCTAAACTAAATCTACCCAGGTACTATTCGTAAAATAAGTAATAGTGACACAACGAACGAAAACATAAAATAACGAATAATAAAAACATTTAGAAGAATCACTTAAACATTTATAGTAGAATAATTAACTGTTATATAATTATTTTCTTAAAGTAAATCATATACATTTTTTATCCAGCTACAATATTTCAATTTCGGAGTGAATACTTCATTCTCTGATATACCATTAATTGAATGCGAATCAGTAACTACATTCGATATAGAATTTATTACATTACTACTATTTATACGTTACTGCTACGCTTGCCAATTTCTGGTTAGTATTCTTCATTTTTGAGTCACAAATTTCTTTGATTCTGTTGTCTTTTTTAACCCTTTCCTTTAGTCTTGTTTGGTCTCTTACCTGTTAAAGAGCATTTAAAATTTTGTTTTTTATGTTTTGAATTGAGTTTAAACATATATAAAAATATTTTGTTATTACGAAGTAGATTAGTGTAGATCTACTTATTTTAATTTTTTCCAGAGGATATAAAGAGGATGATTCATTCATAACCGTTTGTAATGTCCCTTTCATGAATATCACATAAAAATTAAAACATAACCTTACAACCGATTTACTAATAAATAAAAGTTAACTAACCTTTTGTTCTCGTATCTGCAGATAACTAATAGATCACAATCACTGGTAAAACAATACTTGTTGATTTACAACGTTTCACAAAACATTTCCAAAGAATAATGAAAAAAAATACTTTTGTGTGCAATTATGAATACTCGCATGCTGTCGCCATCTTTACAGTAGCAGGAGTGTGATGTTAGGTACGAATGGTTATCCTTCGGGGTTATCATGAATTAAAAATATTTTATATTTATATTTGGGCTGTAGAACCTGTGTGCGGCTGGATGATGGAATGTCGCTTTGGTTTGACGTCAATATCGGCGTTAAGCAGGGGTGCGTTCTGTCAGCCAGGCCTCTTATCATATATCTGGATAAATGTCTCCAAAGGTTGAACGATATGAATGTGGGAGTCCAGATGGGCGACTCAGTGGTCACTGCTCTGCTATATGCAGATGATGCAGTCCTGCTGGCACAGTCAGCGACTGACCTGCAGACCCTAGTCGACACAATGACAGAAGATTGTAAGAAAAGGGGTCTACGCGTGAATGTGAGCCAAACCAAAATAATGATAATAAGTTAATGATGTACTGGAGAAAGTGGATGAATTTGTACATCTTGGATGTGGATTTAGCCGAGATGGAAGGTACACCACTGATATAGAGCGAAATTCACTCTTCGCTGCGAGAAATAGAGTGAACGGAGCGTTGGGGCAACTTCTCGGTAGCGACCACCTCAGCCAGAAGGCACGTGTAGCAATACATAATGCAGTGCTTGTCCTAACATTACTGTATGGAAGCGAGAGTTAGGTATGCAGCAAAGAGTATGAAAGTAAAATTAATGCGGTCGAAATGCGATCTCTACGGAAAATCTGTGGAGTTAGGCTGATCAATCGCATTCGTAACGACGACGTAAGAAAGCGAGTAGGTATGAAAGAGAGTATTGGTGTAAATATGCGAAAGGGAATGCTCCGATGGTTCGGACATGTGGAAAGAATGCCGAACGAACGTCTGGTTAAGAAGATATACAATGCGAAAGTGAAAGGATGTAGGTACCGGGGGAGACTAAACTACCTAGACCAGATCGCTCATGTACTGAAGGAAGGTGGAGTCAAGAGTCTCCGAAACCGGCGAGCGTGTATGAAGAGAATTATGAATGTTGAGGAAGCGAGTGAAGTATGCAGTGATAGAGTTCTCTGGCACTCTGTTCTTTCTGCCTACCCTGCAAGGGACATGGCGTGATGGTATGAATATATGTAAAAATATTTTCGCCTCGAAACATTTCTTAGTTTACAGAATATTAGACTTGTTCCTTTCAATACGTGTCCCTTTCATGCCACCTCTCCCCTACCATTATAATTGGAGTATATTTAAAATTTGTAAATGCATTGTTGATACTAAAAATATTTTTTTTCTAGTTCCATTATTCATTATCTCAACTCATATATGTCCCACTACAGGTCTCGATCTTCCTCTTGACTCGACTTACCCCTACGCTGATCATATGGGTTGGCATAGGATCCTATGTCAAGATTTCCTTTTCTACGATTTTATCAACATATCCTATCGGTTAGTCCTCCTTTTTAACGATGAGATTGAAGATGAGAGGAGGGGTGGCGGGATTATGGTGAATTGTATTCTGTCTTCGTCATCTCACGGAACTTTTACTCTGTCAACATAAGGAACGCCACACTCAATAAACTAATCACTTAAATTTCATGCAATATAAGTAATATTATAATAATACTAATAAGATAATACCTACTGAGAAAGGCGAAAGAAAATATTTGATTGAGTTTTAAGTTTCCTTTCTAAAGAAGTAAGATAACTGCAAATTTCGACAAGTTAAAACGGTTGATTCAAAACTTTCATAACAAAAAACACAATAGTGGAATAAATTTTCATATAAGACAAAAGAACAAGTACGTGCTCCTAAAAATTGTTATTATTAATGTAGGCTGAAATGTGTGTATCGATATAGATATCTTAGTTTAACTAAAAGTTATAATAGGTCTTATAACTTTTAGTTGAAGTTGAATAAATTCTTAATAAATAAAAATGAGAGCCGTGCAAATATTTCACACTGTTATAATTTTTCTTTTTTAATTACAAATTAATTTTTATCTTAGTAGTTATAATGTAATAATGTAGTTATAATGTAATTATTAAATAAGATTTATTAACAAGCATTTGTTTAGAAATCAAAAACATTTATTTCTTCGGAATGTCATGTCATCTATACTCATATTATAAAGCTGAGGAGTTTGTTTGTTTGTTGGAATGCACTAATCTTAGGAACTGCTGTTCCGATTTGAAAAATTCTTTCAGTTTAGGATCGACCATTTATCGAGGAAGGCTCATCATTACTTTGAATTAATGTTAACTTTAACCCGCGACTTCGAACAATTAACTAACAATTCCACGCGGACGAAGTCTTAATATTACCGGCACTAGTCAACATGTTCTCATCAGATGACGTGTTGAAACATTATTCTGTATTTTTCTATGAAAGCATTAATTTTTATATATTTACTCATTTTTCGTCATTCGAGGGGTAAATAATCTACATAGTGTATCAATCATTAAGGTCAGTGCTGTATCATGGAAATATTACATAAACGTAAACAATACCTTTCAGAAATAAATCAGTACAGATCTGTCACATGACGTCTGTCTTATCTGTCCAGTAAGGAACAGATCACTGCTGTAAATAAAACTAAAGCACATCAAATACTGCTTTTAAAGTCCTAGAGACTTTAATAGGTATGTCTTCTCCAAAAAAAAAAAAGGATTTATTTTCTATACCACGCCAGTAAGGTACGTCGTCGTCGTCGTCACAGCTCATATATTCCCCACTGTTGGGCTCGGGCCTAATGGGAGGGAAATTAACCTATCTACTATACCGCGCTGGTCAGACATGTTGGTATAGGGTTTTGTTTTAAGTTTTAATTATCTTGCATACATGTTATATCTCTCTGACGATCACCCACGGGTAAGATAGAGGGTGGTGAATTGTATTCTTACTCCATCACCACACGGATGGTGAGGTACGTAGGTTTCGTGCCTAAGATTTTATATCAACTTATTTGTCGTTCATATAATAGTTCTCAGCTAGTTACACAACTTAGTAGTTTTTATAACACTCACGGAAATGAAAAAAAAAATGACGGAATCCGTCGTATTTCTAGTTTATCACCGCATAGATAATGTATGTTACATTATCCTATCCTACTTCCTACTAATCCTACTATCCTACTAATATTATAAACGTGAAAGTTTGTAATAATGTATGGATGTGAACATCTTTGTTGCTCTTTCAAGCAAAAACTACCGAATTGATTTTGATGAAACTTTATAGTAATATAGCTTACACATCAGAATAACACATAGGCTATAATTTATAAAGATATTTTGTAAATTGGCTAAAATATAACGATAAAAATCGCTTAAGACAGAAAATATCGCCCATCTGAGAGTTATTTTTGCATACGCTGCAAAGATCTTGAAAGTTAGACAAATGTTATGTATTGTGGAAATGTATCTCTTAAATAGTTCTACAAAAAATTCCGCGACAGCATATATCTATTTTTAATATTTAAGTATTTATCGTTAAAATAGTAAATTAAAAATTCAAAATAATTTGGTATTTATTGTCGATGCACATTTTATAGTAACGAATTGATTCTTATGTAAACAAATGGTTTTATTGCTTTCGATATTTAAAGTATATATTTTTTGCCTTTTACCGCGTGTCGTTTGGTACAATGTTTTAAAAGTTAGAACGATGAGAGTGCGCAGTGCTGTGGTCAGGCAGCAACCGGGCGCACTACAGAAATATGACAAGAAATCTATGATCGCCGATTGTGCGACCCGAACACAAGTAAAGTCGTGAGAGCAGTCATCGTTGATGATTGTTGTATTTTTGACAGCACTATTGATTTATTAATAACATACTATACCTGTATATAATAGATAGGTATTGAAAGTTTGTGATATGAAACATCTTTTTGCGCGCCTTGGCAGTAAAATTATGTCGACTACTGGAAATGATAGATTGGGTTAGGTAGGTACTAAGGCAAATGTGGTCATGCCGTGATACTTCGCCGCTATTCTCTATTCATTTGTGTGTGCGCGCGTATGACAGCGGTAGCTGTCTAACATAAGTGTGACATTAAATCCTTACTAATATTATAAATGCGAAAGTAACTCTCCTTGTCTGTCACTCTTTCACGCCAAAACTACTGAACCGATCTAAATGAAATTTGGTACACAGATAGTCTAGAGCCTGATAAAGGACATAGGCTACTTTTTAATGCAAAAAATGATTGTAAAGGGGGATGAAAAGTTGTAAGGAAGTATCGTCATATTTAAAGCCAGAAACTTGAAACTTATTTTTAGGCTTTGATTAGATATAAATAAATATGACATTAACATGTTGTAAAAATTTACCCTTAAGGGGTAAAATAAAAATAGGGGATGAAAAACTTTAGTAAAGTAACCTTTTGCACGGGCGAAGCCGCGGGCAGAAGCTAGTCTATGATAAAACTATTTTTATTTTTCTTTTTGTCACATATTTATTTTAATATCACTACTGCTGTCAAGTTTAATGTCAGAAATATTCCAAACAACCAAACAATATTGGTCGTCGTTCTATTAATGTTTAACAATAATTCAGTTCAATCACGACAATATTTCATCGAGCAATAGGCCGATGAACGTGCCGTCATTCATTTGAGTATGCATATTTAGTTCAATATTCGCTGATGTCACCATCGTATCGCGACAATAGCCCCTCTGTGCCCTCGGCTTCCTCGAGTGCACTTTGGCTACGCTAATAACCATGCTATTATCACGATCAAATATACCCACGCTCGATAAAATACACGGAAGCTAATTATAAGGCTACATAGATTATGCTCTAGAGAGTGACTTCCGATGCCTAGTGTGTAGACTTGTACTCTACAAGTCGCCAACCCCAAGTAATTGGGATAAGAGTAGAAGAATGATGATGATGAGTGTTGAGATAAACCAAGCTACTGAACTTCCAACCTCAGTTAAATTATAAGATATCATTATTACTCAATAGTTTTGCATCTACCGTTGGCAGTCCACGAGGGTTATGTGCAGACGTGGAGTGTCATCGATAGATATACCATCTTTTAGATTAATTTTCTCCAAAAACCTCTGTGTGCGTGACTTATATCTCCATCCAAGCCTCCCCAAATCCGGGCATCTTCCCTATAGAAGACATCATGAAAAAAAGAAGTAAAAATTTAAGTCAAACTACTTAGTCTATTTAAAAACAATATATTCAATAATTATGTTCAATTCAATAAATTCTACTACTTATCTATTGTTGAACGATATCCAATGTTGATCTATCTATAGTTCTCGCTGTGATGCATAACGTCGAAAAAATACGTAGCAGAAATAGCAATATACCATGGAAAGTGGTAATATTGTAATATTTCTTCTGAATTGAGAACTTCCTCCTTTTTTAAGTCGGTTAATATATAGACATCTGAAAATATGTTTTGAAACTGCTTTAGTATGCTTCTCTAGAAATTAGCGTATTAAAAAACAAGGTTTTATTTATAACGATAACAAACTTTAAAAAAATATCTTTAAAAGTAAAGTGAATTTAATCGGTGACATTAACTATATGATTAGATATCCCAAAAGTAGATATCTACTCCCGATTTAACGCGTTCTATGGATTCGATCCCTATATAAGATTTTCTTTGTGCGATCGCCACAATGATTGCTTTAAGTCTGGCTGTAATATAATTCTTTTAATTGTATAAATCCCTCGAAACACAAGGATCTATAGGTACGTGCGGGTGCTTAAAATACCAAAAAAAAAAACAAAAAATACCTGAAAAATTTTAAATGACAAAGGCGACTTACTTAAATTGGTACCATGGAGAGATTATGCATCTAGTCTATATTATTCTAAGTGAAGGTTCAAGTCTAAACTAGTGGATCGTTTCAAGTTAATATAGCTTAAAGCATAGCAAAAGCAATAATTTTCTACGTAATTCACAAGAAAATATTGATTAAGTGTTTTAATTTTATATACTTAAACTGACTCCATTATGGCACATTAGCCGCTTAATGTATTCAACCCAATAACTTGCTATCTCGGTTATAAAAGATACGTTAGTGCTCATAAAACCGTTTAGCAAAGATGCGAAACGATAATAGGTTGGGTTTAAATATAATTCTTCTAATATTCAGCTGTTTATCACTAATATTAAAGGTTTTTAATTGAGGTTTATAATAATCGTTAATATAATTTTGATGTTAATCTAAAGCGGCCAACCGTCCCGCATGCTGCTGGACCGCATTCTGCGGGACCGTCCCGTAATGACAATTGTAATCCCGCCTTCCAATATTTAATAAAATAGTTCCGCGAATCGACTAAGGCGTCCCGCATGTGCCGTATTCCCATCGTCCCGCTCGCGTAAAAGTATTCTACATCGAACATACGAACGCCAAGGCGCTGCCGCAGCGTATCGTCAAACGTGTTATATGCAATGCTAATTATAAAATTTAATATGGGCAGCTATGAAAACTTATTAAACAGTCTGAACCAAAACCCAGAACTAGTAAAAAAATTACACTCATGTGAAAAATATGACTTTAAAAGTAAATGTTAATTCAGTAGTAGTGTTGTTTGTTTCTAACTTAAGTACACCACCAACAATTCCAACAAATCCTCAATCTTGTTATGGATAGTGGTGAGTGCCCCGTACTGACTTATTATAAAGTTGGCCGCCTTATGTTAATCAACCTTTACATACATAAAATCGACGTAGATTCAAACTTGATGAAAATAAAAATAAAACCAAATTTTGTATAGAACACTGAAGTATTTTAACACTGAAGTATATTTATTATAAAAGAGTAAAAAGGAGATAGGCTTTTGTAAAAACATCGCCCATATCATTTCTCTAGTTAGAATAATATGAATTTATATAAGAAGCAGACAAACTTTGCGGATGAGTGGCAATTCAATCTTGACAGACACTTCACGTAATAATATCAAAAGTTCAAACTATGTTCTCATTCCATGCTCAATCAAATATCATTAAATATTTGCCTAGCTCTGGTGAGCCAACAATTTGTTTAAATGGACCGGTCAATAACACTGCAAATAACTATTAAATGAATGTGTCGCCGTTTAATAAAATCATTCACGTACATAGATAGGTATATACAATAACCACTATTTAGGTCATTGTATCTTGCAAAGAGTGTTTAATAGATACTGTGTTGTCACTACTATTTTATTCTTTACATGAAATTTATGGTGTCTTGTAAATAGAGTGACATTAACCTATTCTTTGAGGCTAATGTCTCATATTTTGTCTACAGGAATACATATTTAACTTTTTCATATTCATCTGCCTAATACCCTAGTAAGTAGTGAAAAGCTCATCTACAAATAACTAATTAGAAATGTTTACAGAATATTTCGAGCTCAATGTAATATTATAATAATAAAACAAATCAAATTTTAATCCAAGATATCATGTCTTGTCTGTCCACTCCTATAAATTGTAAACAACACATCATCATCATCATTTCAAGTCATATATGTCCCACTGCTGGACTTGCGCCTCCTTCCACACTAGGAGGGAGATTGACTTACTACATCACGCTGATTAGACGTGTTGTTATGGGGTTTTATTTCTAGTTTTCCTTCTTTTACATAGATGTTATATGCATATTTTATCCCTTAGTTAGCCTTTTACGATCACCCACGGATAAGATAGGAGGTGGTGAATTGTATTCTTACTCCGTTACAACACGGAAGGATAACTCAATGTTCCTAAAATGGCCATAAATTCTATTAGGAATTAAAATACAAACCTACAAAGTAGTTAACTCAAACAACGCCAACTTATTTTTTGAGCAATCCTTATCGGTCTACCATGAATCTATTCAAAGATTTATGTACTGTCTCAAAAGAGAATTTATTTAATGTTTGCTCTAAAGATTGCCTGAGAGACTCAATATCGAAATGACGTTTCGAGTAGGGCAGTATCTTTATTATATATTATATATTACTGATCATATATGATATAATTATGTAGTACTTATATTCCATGGGTTTAAATCCAAGCTAAATAAGATCCAATCTTTACTCAAAATCGTTGTAGTCGAAACAGTTTTAAGCAATTTACGCCTGGTAATCAAAACCAATTCTGCTAGAGAGGCCGCTATACATTTTTGAAGTATATGTAAAATAAATAGATGGCTTAACCGCAGATTTTAAACCTTTTTAACAAAATTTACCTAACAATATGCCTTTAAGAAGTCATTCTGTTCTCTAAAGAATCTTATCACAAAATTTGCCAATAAATCATGATTGGTATTGAAGAAGATGGTCAAAAATTCCAAAAATACACTTTTGCATACAATTTTAAAACTTCTTTATATCGTTTTTTATTTTTGTAATGTTTTTCAGCCAGCATTGTTGTTTCAATTTATTTGAATCGATCCATTCTGTTAGATTTAAAGATTTATTTAGTTCTATGCTCTCTATATTGACGATATGCAAGCTAGCTATGTACTGACCGTAAACAGATTCACCAAAAGCCACTCAAATACTTTTGGATACCATCCATGAGTAACATCCACAACGCTCTCGGAACCTTGTTTATTATACACCGTAGGCTGTACCTTATTGCCCGTGTCCTAATCATCTGTTGAATATATATCCTATGTACCCTCTAAGGAACATAATTCCATAATCGCGACATTTAACATGGGATTAGCTTTCACATTTGGGGTGTTATATGTTACTCAGTAGGATCACTTTGCTACCAATTCTGCTCTTGATAGCTCAGTTGAATTTATAACACCCATAGAATAGTGGAAAGAAAGAGATGACGACACATTAAACTCTTAACCAGTCATCACATGTGAACCACGAGTATCTACCCTATTCTTACTGTGATATTATCTACTAATATTACTTAGTCGTCATATATTGCACTATCGGGAAAAAGAATAGGTAGTCGTCATCATCATTCTCCTGCTCTTATCCCAATTACTTGAGGTCGACGAAATATATGCTCTTTTTTCATCGTACATACTGCAAAAGTTATTAGCAATCATTTTTTTGACCCGTTGCCTGCTTCACGTCTACCCTTCTCGGGAATGTAATTGTTGGTCAAACGGCATCAGGTGAAGTTGGCCCAGATCAATATAAAGCTTTTAGTTGTCTCTTACAACATCCACCAGCAAAGTAAGAATAGGTAATCACGTTAATATTATCATCATCATCACAGTCCATATATGTCCCACTGTTGGGCTCAGGCCTCCTCCGTAATGGGAGGGAAGTTAACCTACTATACCGCGCTGGTTGTTTCGAGTTTTCCTTCTCTTGCATAGATGTTATATGCGGTTTATATCCCTTACTCGTCGCTTACGATCACCCACGGGTAAGATAGGGGGTGGTGAAATGTATTCTTACTCCGTCACCACACGGATGACGTTCACGGATCACGTTAATAAACTCATTTGCAAAAAAAACGGGCGGTTTTGATTTTCATTCATATTTAAAAAGATACAATACCAAAAAGGTTTCAATCGTTTGTACACGTTACTGGCCGGTTTTAAAAATGCTGTGGTATTTAAAAAAGTACGTTCTAAATTCAATTTTTCATTTGATGTTCATTTTTACAGAAAACCCCTTTTTATCCTACATTTTTGGCGCGAAGTTCCAGAAGTTAACATCGACTTTCATAACTTTTATTCAATTTTTATCGATTAATTTCATATCCTTGACTGTCAAAGCTTTATTTAATGCTGTTTGGCTGTATCAAAAATGGTAGATAAAGTGGTAAAAGCTACCAAAATTATCGCGCTGCTTGAAGAGGGTTGCAGCCAATGTTTCGTGGCTAGGAGGCTAAATGTTAGTCGCTCGACAGTCCAAAGGACCTGGCAGCGATATCAGGAGACTGGTTCCGTCGAGAGAAGGCCTGGTTCTGGAAGAAAACCATGTACCCAACCACGGGATGATCGTTTTCTTTTGAGTCGCGCATTGAGAAATCGCAAATCTTCGTATGTGGATCTTAAGAACAACCTCCAAGAAGTAAGAAATGTGCATATTAGTCTATGGACGGTCAGGAGGAGGCTTCTCGCTGCCAATATACGCAGTCACCGCCCGGCCCGCGGCCCCAAATTACTCCGTGAGCACAGAGTTCACAGGCTTAGGTTCGCTAGAAATTGTGAATCATGGACTCAAGACGATTGGAATAGGGTTTTGTTCTCTGATGAAGCCAGGATATCTCTGTTCGGTGA
The DNA here is from genome assembly GCA_905163515.2 of Lymantria monacha. Taxonomy (NCBI): domain Eukaryota; kingdom Metazoa; phylum Arthropoda; class Insecta; order Lepidoptera; family Erebidae; genus Lymantria; species Lymantria monacha. The sequence continues at coordinate 27,119,069 of LR991082.1, forward strand.
AGATCGACGTCGGCGAGTGCTAAGAAGACAAGGAGAACGCTTTGCAGAGGCATGTTTCGAAGAAATCACACCTTATGGTGGGGGCTCTGTTATGTTTTGGGCAGGAATAAATTCAATGGATCGTACAGAGTTAGTCTTCATTGAAAACGGCTCACTGACTGGGCATCGATACATAACGGAAGTTCTAATTTCTCATGCACAACCCGCATTGGCCGCTCTAGGTGAAGACTCGATTTTTATGGACGACAATGCTCGCGCCCACCGATCCCGCGATGTTAATGCGTATGTGCAAGAGGTCGGCATTCGTCGTTTGGATTGGCCAGCTCGAAGTCCCGACCTCAATCCCATAGAGCATGTCTGGGACGTTCTGAAACGGCGTGTGAGATCAGTACACCCGGCTCCGCAGACCATCAGAGAGCTGAAGAATGTGATTACTGCGGAGTGGGAACGTATTCCGCAAGCAAGTATCCGGGATATACTCGCTAGCATGCCCAGACGAATTCAAGCTGTGATTTTAGCTAGAGGGGGTCACACTCGATACTAAACATTTATCTGCTTTTACTTTATTAAAGAAAAACAAACAAAAAAACTTTTTTATTTTTACTTCATGAGCATATGCACTACTAGCGAATATACACTACTAGCGAGGTTTAGCATTATTTCCCATAAATTGTATCTAAATTTTATGAAATACTGATGAAAACGATTATTTTCTTATTAATTTACCAAATTGTGTGGATAAAACTACCTATAATTATCAAACAAAGAAATATTAACATTTGAAATGGTTCATTGCTTAGGTGCCCGTTTTTTTTGCAAATGAGTGTATATTATACTCGTACTCTATCAGAATAAAAGTATTTCACATTAACAATAAATATTTTTGAAATTTGAAAATAGAACAAACGGTTTATTTAATTTCTATCATTAAATTTATTACCAAACTAGTTTTAATATTTCATTGTATAGCCACCCTAAAGTTCGAAGCGTAGACAAATATTTTAACTATGAGTGGTAATTATTTTAATAGCTCCATTAATTGAAACAAATAATAGCAGTTTAGTATTTATGATATAACAAAAAATACGGTTATTAATGCGAAGCTTCTCTATATAAACGTTTTTAATGACAACAATTTGGCAATATGACTTAGTAAATGTTGTTCACGTTTTGTAAATCGAATCTACAAAATCCAATTTAAGTAACAGCTTATTAAACTTTTAAAACCTATATAACGCAAAAAGTCTACCTACTAAATAGGTATAAATAAAATTTTAGATTAGATTCTCATGCAAAGCGAAATATAGTAAAAAATCGCCCAAGTACGAGTCAGACTCCCGCACGAAGACTTTCGTACCATTATATATAATAACGATAAAAAAATCAAGTTTGTTGTATGGGAGCCCCCCCTTTAAATATTTATTTTATTTTTAGTATTTGTTGCTATAGCGGCAATAGAAATACATCATCTGTGTAAATTTTAACTGTCTAGCTATCACCGTTCTTGAGATACAGCCTGGTGACAGACGGACGGACAGACAGCGAAGTCTCAGTAATAGGGGCCCGCTTTTACCTTTTGGGTACGGAACCCTAAAAAGAAAGACATACTAATTCAAAATTTATTTAATTTTATGCCTTAATTACTAAATGGGCGAACCTATGTACTGATAAATGTTACGAGTGCACGTCACTATAACTTATATTTATAATTTTCTTTGTTACAAAACATATGCACTAATAAATTAATCCTCGTATCACAGAGGACTTCACAAATATTTGTATATTTATTACGGGCACAAACTACATCCAGACACGGCATAATCAATTGTTGATCGCAAAACGAATTGTCTAGTATGGGGATCTAACTTAGAACACTCAGCGCGAGACATTGGTAATTAGATCAGTCCAACATCTGTCCAGTCGCGATTGTGATGTTTTTGTAACATAAGACTCGGTTTATCCTGTTGTTTTTTAGATACACAGTACATAGGTACTTTTTGATATATTTTTAAACATATATCTGGGAGACTTGATTTGGATATACTTTTTCGGGCTATTATTATATGTTATTTTAATCTGTGTTATTGATTCCATAGCTAAAATGTTTAATAGTCTGTAAAAATAACATGTAATAATAAGTAAGTAAATATTTATTAAACCGCCCTGCATATGCTGCTTAAGTGACAAATACCATGAACAAATATGTTTTAACTTGTATTATCTATATATATATATTAGGGTGTGCCAAAAAAAATGGATATTTTTTTTCACTCTCCGCTCAAAATATCGTAGAAGATGTCGAAACAAAAGGCCTGTCCAAAGGAGAGTTCGTAATTTTAATTTTAAGAGGTCCTCCATCAAATCTGAAGTTTTCCCATTTAAATAACACGGGAAACAATTTTTTTTTCATTATGCACTGCCGCAACATCTGAAGATTCCATTTTTTCATGAAATAAACTACTAGACCTTATTTGGCATTAAATGTTGAACAGAAAATTTCATTGGGTCATATTGCTACCATCGATGCCTGACTTTTTATAATGCTTTAGAGTTTCAATTTTCCCGAAATTTCGTGTTTTTTGCAATTTTCAGCTAAACCATCTAAGATAGAACAAAAAGTTAAATGACAATTTTGTAGTCCATTTGACGCACTATAAAAAACCTTTTAATAATTTTTTTTGTATCATTAATATTTACAAAGTTACAGACCAACAAAATCCTATTTTTCTAATTTTTATCTTTGTTCAAGTGAACCATCGATAAAAATATTAAAAATTTGGTTCTTATTTTTTAGTACATCAAATTTGCTACAAAATTCTATAATTAATGCCAAATAAGGTCTAGTAGTTTATTTCATGAAAAAATGGAATCTTCAGATGTTGCGGCAGTGCATAAAAAAAAAAAAAATTCCCGTGTTATTTAAATGGGAAAACTTCAGATTTGATGGAGGACCTCTTAAAATTAAAATTACGAACTCTCCTTTGGACAGGCCTTTTGTTTCGACATCTTCTACGATATTTTGAGCGGAGAGTGAAAAAAAAAATATCCATTTTTTTTTGGCACACCCTAATATATATATATATATATATATATATATATATATATATATATATATATATATATATATATATATATATATATAATATATATATATATAATATATATATATATATATATATATATATATATATATATATATATATATATATATATATATATATATATATATATATATATATATATATATATATATATATATATATATATATATATATATATATATATATATAATATATATATATATATATATATATATATACAAGGGATTTCCACCTATGTGACTCATCACGATATCTCTGGAACCATAAGGCCTACAGACTTTAAATTTGGTAGGAATATTCCTTTCGCCGAGTAAAGGTCAGCTAAGAACGCATTTTACGAAATTCCACCTGCAAGGGTAGCTGCTGGGGTGTAAAAATCATATTTTTTAAATATAGCTCCTACAGAATTGAATTTTGGTAGGCATATTTGTGTTACCACACAGAGATTTAACTAAGGGCTTTCTTTCTGCCCTGCAAAAGTCAGATAAAGGATTTTAAGAAATTCCTTCTCCCTGTGGAAATTCTATGTAGCGAAAGTAAACTACACAACTGAACTGACGTAACCGAAGCGAAGCGAGGGCGGATCGCTAGTAGTAAATAAGTATTTGAAATACCATAATAAGAAAAAATGCTTCTATCGTCTATTCGGCATTACAAACTCTATATTGCAGTAGAAAAATAATAAAATAAATTACAGAGTAGTGTAGCTAATATTGACAGTATTAATGCGTACAGGTGCTTTCAGGACGGTGATCAAAGCATTTACTTTACAAATAAGGTGTAATTGCCAAAACAAAAATGATCTTAATACCGCTCACTCTAGGTTCAATTTTATTCATACTTTTTGATCATTGGGAAAATAATTTACCACTTGGTGAGCTTATTTGTAGAAAATTTCCACTTCGAATAATTTGTGTAGTTCGCTTAATTTAACTGCAAATCAAATAGGAGACTAATTAAGTGGATTACTTACAACAATCCAAAGAAACTAACGAAACTGTCGTTACGAATGTTTAAGTTGCAAAACTTTTTAAGGGTATTTAACTTTTGCTTTTGTAGAGACAGCATACAACACACAATTCCACCTAAATATATTCAAATACGACAAACTATTGAATCATCATTTCAGCTCATATACGTCCAACTCCTCTAGGTGCGACCCACTTCTACCACAGAAAAATATAATACGAAGCGAAAATATAATGTCATACAACAGGTCACGCTGATGTAAGTGGTGGTACGATTGGAACGGATTTCCAATAGGCGTGGGTTCGAATCCCATGTGTGACTATCATTTTTCGCTCGTAATCAAGTTTTTTATACACAGAAAGGAATTTAAACTACTAAACCACACTGGTAATACAGGTTAGTGAAATAAGATTTTATTTCTAGTTTTCTATTTTTTTGCATAGCTGTTAAATATTATACACTCATTTGCAAAAAAAACGGGCACCTAAGCAATGAACCATTTCAAATGTTAATATTTCTTTGTTTGATAATTATAGGTAGTTTTATCCACACAATTTGGTAAATTAATAAGAAAATAATCGTTTTCATCAGTATTTCATAAAATTTAGATACAATTTATGGGAAATAATGCTAAACCTCGCTAGTAGTGTATATTCGCTAGTAGTGCATATGCTCATGAAGTAAAAATAAAAAAGTTTTTTTGTTTGTTTTTCTTTAATAAAGTAAAAGCAGATAAATGTTTAGTATCGAGTGTGACCCCCTCTAGCTAAAATCACAGCTTGAATTCGTCTGGGCATGCTAGCGAGTATATCCCGGATACTTGCTTGCGGAATACGTTCCCACTCCGCAGTAATCACATTCTTCAGCTCTCTGATGGTCTGCGGAGCCGGGTGTACTGATCTCACACGCCGTTTCAGAACGTCCCAGACATGCTCTATGGGATTGAGGTCGGGACTTCGAGCTGGCCAATCCAAACGACGAATGCCGACCTCTTGCACATACGCATTAACATCGCGGGATCGGTGGGCGCGAGCATTGTCGTCCATAAAAATCGAGTCTTCACCTAGAGCGGCCAATGCGGGTTGTGCATGAGAAATTAGAACTTCCGTTATGTATCGATGCCCAGTCAGTGAGCCGTTTTCAATGAAGACTAACTCTGTACGATCCATTGAATTTATTCCTGCCCAAAACATAACAGAGCCCCCACCATAAGGTATGATTTCTTCGAAACATGCCTCTGCAAAGCGTTCTCCTTGTCTTCTTAGCACTCGCCGACGTCGATCTTCACCGAACAGAGATATCCTGGCTTCATCAGAGAACAAAACCCTATTCCAATCGTCTTGAGTCCATGATTCACAATTTCTAGCGAACCTAAGCCTGTGAACTCTGTGCTCACGGAGTAATTTGGGGCCGCGGGCCGGGCGGTGACTGCGTATATTGGCAGCGAGAAGCCTCCTCCTGACCGTCCATAGACTAATATGCACATTTCTTACTTCTTGGAGGTTGTTCTTAAGATCCACATACGAAGATTTGCGATTTCTCAATGCGCGACTCACAAGAAAACGATCATCCCGTGGTTGGGTACATGGTTTTCTTCCAGAACCAGGCCTTCTCTCGACGGAACCAGTCTCCTGATATCGCTGCCAGGTCCTTTGGACTGTCGAGCGACTAACATTTAGCCTCCTAGCCACGAAACATTGGCTGCAACCCTCTTCAAGCAGCGCGATAATTTTGGTAGCTTTTACCACTTTATCTACCTTTTTTGATACAGCCAAACAGCATTAAATAAAGCTTTGACAGTCAAGGATATGAAATTAATCGATAAAAATTGAATAAAAGTTATGAAAGTCGATGTTAACTTCTGGAACTTCGCGCCAAAAATGTAGGATAAAAAGGGGTTTTCTGTAAAAATGAACATCAAATGAAAAATTGAATTTAGAACGTACTTTTTTAAATACCACAGCATTTTTAAAACCGGCCAGTAACGTGTACAAACGATTGAAACCTTTTTGGTATTGTATCTTTTTAAATATGAATGAAAATCAAAACCGCCCGTTTTTTTTGCAAATGAGTTTATTATGTACCTTAAGGGTCTTTTACAACACCTACGAGCATGAAAGGTCTATGTTGCGTACTTAATATTTATGTAAAAGCCAATTTATAAAATTAGGTAAACCGGTAAGAAGATATGGCGCCATGGGATCAATGGCCTAATTCTAGCAAACAAAAAACCTTATTCTCTATTTTTTATTTATTAAGATGTCTTTTTAATTATTTTTTGTATCTTTTTATATATACTGCAATCCAATTAAAGGCGTAAAGTTTAATGTAATCTTTGATGGAAAAGCGCATCTTTAGGAACTAAATCATTCATATCTCAGTCATATGTACTATGCATAAAACTCTCCATAATAGATATAATAAAGCCAAATTAAAGTTCATGTTTTGGAGTTTAGTGTCTTCTTAGTCAATCGACATTACCAATTGTTACCAACAAATAAATGATTATTATTATTATGTATCTCCTTTTTTCACGGGATCTTCCATAGGGAAGATGCCCGGTCCTTTGGGAGGCTTACATGGGGATATGGATCCAACACGCAGAGGCCTTTGGAGAAATTTAATCTAAATATTGGGATGGGACATCTACCGATGACATTCCACGTCTGCACATAACATACGTGGACTGCCAGCGGTAAGTGTAAAACTATTGTGTGATTATTTATGGTAGTTAATATCTGATTATGGGAGTGGGTGCTTAGTGGACTGGTTCATCTTAAATCTATGAAATTCTAACTGTCGTCTGCCTTCAAACCCATATATAGAGATGAACGGTGGCAGACGGTGACTCGCCAACTCACTGAATGGGCGCCCTAAACAGTCGCCACAGGCGCACAAGCCATACGGGCAACAGGGGGCAACATTGGTGCAAATAGCTAGGGGTGTCGAGCGGTGCGGCGCCGATTTATTATTATTATTATTGTTCTCTAGCTTCTCCACTTCACCCCATCAATCAACCACTCACAGCACTTCCATCAGTCCAAATGTGTATGTAATAATACTGGATGCTGTTGTGATCTCAATTACAATCGTATCCATTATTTCAGCCATCATCAAATGGCATTGATATTAACTATTTTTTAAATCATACTGTGTAGAGAAATAGACTACAAAGCAGAGGTTGCGCGGTGGCTCCACAAGTGCATCTCTAGCTTTTTTTTAATTTTTTGTCTATATTATGTGTCATCATCACAGCCCATATTTGTCCCACTGTTGGGCTCAGGTCTCCTCCACAATAGGAGGGAAATTAACCTGCTATATCGTGCTGGTCAGATGTGTTGTTATAGGGTTTTTTCGAGTTTACCTTCTCTAGCATAGATGCTATTGCGTTTCATATCCCTTAGTAGTCTCTTATGATCACCCACGGGTAAGATAGGGCGTGGTGAATTGTATTCTTACTCCGTCACCACACGGATATTATTTTATTTTTTGTTTACTATGTGTATATAACTATCGCTTATTATCTTATTATTTATCCCATATACATTATATTGGATACTTTCAAAATTACTAGGGATATGTTTTCTTACTAGAGTATTGAACCCAATACACATTTTTAGTAATATGTTGTATGTTTTTAATAAATGGCCACTTATTTGTAAATGAAACCATTTTTACGAATTCGTTTGTACTTAATTTTAATTACCCGACGTTTCGAACACTTTACAGCGTTCATGGTCATAGAAGAACTAAGGTGTATCACGTCCAACAAGTGATCGTTATTAGATATTTATATCTACCCACTATAGTATAATTTATTAAATCTGACCCACATTTTTAATACAAATTCATTGCCAGTACAAAAAGAAAATAATTTTACATATAAAATTTTAATGGCAACTTATCTACCTACCTATAAATCGATACTAATGTCTCATTGCAAATAGGTACCTATTACTGACTCCAATCTATATCAATGTTTAAGTATCTAGGCGCAAACGATTTGTAAATATCGATTTATAGACAATTTATATCACTTCAACGATTTGTAATTCAAATATCACACATCGAGACATTTTAATAATACAATATCTGCAACATATACTCATATTTGGAAAACTTTTGATATAGTCACATATTTTGATGACTACATCAAAAGTTTATTAATTTTATTACGAATAAACTTATAAATAATAATAACATTAGAAAGAAAGAAAGAAAATTTATTGATACATCCTTTAACAAAGTACAAAATTATACAAATATATTATAAAATGTGTATTTGAAATGTATCAACCAGGATTCCATTTCAGCATGTGCCAGGTTATAAAGTCCTGGCGCTGACATTAAATAATATATAGCTGTGTGGTAGCGGCTACGAATACTACCAACCCTTACTTTTGCGGTGAACTATGGTTGCGTCTCGCCCCGCCAAATCAGTCCGGGGTGACGCAGGAGGCGGCGCGCGACCCCATAGGCCCACCATGCAAACTCCTCGCTTCGCCGTGCGAGCGGGCCACAGGTACCCGATCTTTGTCTTCGGTGGAAGCCTTATAACAACCTAGACCAACTCCATCTGATGCCGTTTGATCAACAATTACATTCCCAAGGAGGGTTGACGTCTGGCAGGCGGCCGGTCATAGAACTATGGCCAATAACTTTTACATTACTATTTACATAATATATGTACTATGAAAGAAGAGTACATATTGTATCGACCCCAAGTCATTGGGATAAGAGTAGGAGAATGATGAATGATTAAATAATATAAAATAAATATTATAATTATAACATTAAATAATATAAAGTATCTTTTACCATATTTATCCGTATCGTATAATATATACATACGTACATATCATCACGCCATATCCCTTGCAGGGTAGGCAGAGAGAACAGAGTGCCAGAGAACTCTATCTCTGCATACTTCACTCGCTTCCTCAACATTCATAATTCTCTTCATACACGCTCGCCGGTTTCGGAGACTATTGACTCCACCTTCCTTCAGTACATGACCGATCTGGTCTAGGTAGGTTAGTCTCTGTCTCACTCGGTACCTACATCCTTCCACTTTCGCATTGTATATCTTCTTAACCAGACGTTCGTTCGGCATTCTTTCCACATGTCCAAACCATCGGAGCATTCCCTTTCGCATCTTTACACCAATACTCTCTTTCATACCTACTCGCTCTCTTACGTCGTCGTTACGAATGCGGTCGGTCAGCCTAACTCCACAGATTTTCCGCAGACATCGCATTTCGACCGCAATCCACCGTATAATATATACCTAGCTATATATCTATATAGCGGTAGATAGACCCTCACTAGATGGATTTATGACATCTGACTGCGCTTAGTTCTGCTTCACCCCACTACTAAGTTACTACTTACTTAGTAGGTACTTTAAGTTATATGACTTCTAACTTTTTCCTCATAGAAGTTTTCTTTCTTTCGCACACACACGCACACATAAATATATACATTGGATATATAGCGATATATCTATATAGCAGTAGATACCAAACTAGGTGGATTGACGACATCTTAAGACTCGCAGGAAGTCGTTAGATGCAAGTGGCGCCGCCCGGATCGTTCCGAGTGGCAGTCTCGTGGAGAGTCTATGTCCAACAGTGGATGTCTATGGGCTGATGGATGAATCATGGATGATCCGTATCGTGGTGGAGTAACAATGCAAGTGTCATTACGCCATCCTATACCTAGTGCAATATACAGATATACATATAATCTTAATAATATTTAAAATATTTTATTAATTATCTCATCATTCTCCTACTCTTATCTCTCTTATCCCAATTGCTTGGGGTCGATACAATATGTACTCTTCTTTCATAGTACATATTGTAAAAGTTACTACCCTGCCAGACGCCAACCCACCTTGGGGTAATGTAATTGTTGACCAAACGGCATCAGATAGAGTTAGCCCAGGTCGTTATAAGGCTTTTAGTCGTCTTTTACGACATCCACGAGCAAAATAAGGGTTGGTAGTATTCGTAGCCGCTACCACACAGCTTTAATTTTAATTTCATTAATTATCTGTGTGGACTAAATAAAAATATGAATTTCCACTATCACACTAATAGAGCGTAAAGTAACTTGTACATAAAGTTTAATAAGTTGCCAATAACTGTTTGTATCAAATCACTACAACTGCATACGTTTTTATCCCTAGATATATGTTACAAACGATAACTGTTACATTTTATCCCCAGTGGCAGAAATGTCACTGGGCCACGGCGATAACAAATGATGTACAAAATTTCATATGCACTAGGGAATCGTATTGCCGGAGTCAGTGTAACTTCATCTTTCATGAAAAAAAAATAGTTATATTTTTTCATATATACGTATATGTGTGTTAAAAAAGTAACATGTAAGAATATATTTATAATAATATATAAATAGTCTTATACTAAATGTTTTCTTCTGGATTATATCAAAAATTTATTGTTTTTATTTAATTAAAAAAGTAATCTGTGTTAAATAAAAGTTTTATTTAAATAATATGTTGATTGTCGACTGACTGCCTAGTCTTGCTTCACACCACCACTACGTTACTACTTACTTAGTACTTTAAGTGATATGATTTCTAACTTTTTCCCATAGAAGTTTCCGTTTCTTTCACACACAGTTACACACACACACACGCGCGCCCACGGGCCCTTGCACGCACCTTTTTTTGGGAATATGGAGGTGGTCAGGCCCCGCCAAATCGGTCCGAAGCGACGGAAAAGACGGCGCGCGACCCCATAGACCCACCCTGCAAAGCGCCTCTCTTCGCCGTGCGATCGGGCCACCGGTACCCAATCTTTGTCTTCGGTGGCCCGCTCAGCGGTTTACCCTTGCGGTTTCCTCTCGAATCGTTCCCACGCGGTGGCCTCACTTCAGGTGACCGGATTAACCCCCGGTCCGATCACCCGATGCCTTAGCTAGGACGGCATCAGGCGCAGATATTCGCGTCTGCGCCACCCAGGGCGGCGGCGGCGGCCCGAATCGAAGGAATCCTCCCGGACTCGTTCCGCGAGATGACTGCCACGCAGAAGGCGGCGACCGCGTCCCAGTTCCTGACGCTTTCACGACAGCCGGCAGCGTCAGGTCGGCACCGATGACAGCGACGAGGTCACAGCGCTGTTGAGACCAGCTCGTACAGAACTCGAGCGTATGCTGCGCCGTGTCCCCATCACTGCCGCACTGTTGGTAGGACGGAGTCAACTCCCTCCTTGCGATCGTGTGCAGATACTTGCTGAAGCAACCGTGCCCCGACAAGACCCGCACCAACAGAAAAGAGAGGACTCCGTGCCGCCGCTCCATCCATTCTATCAGTACGGGCTGGAGGGCCTCAACGGTAACAACACCGTGTCTAGACCTCTCCAGCCGCGTAACCCAACGGGCAATGACATCCCGGCGGGCATCCTCGCGCCAGGTGGCTATCTCGCAAAGCGATAGGGAGCCACCCTCGTCGCGTACAAAAGAAACCCGCTGGTAGAGATCGGGGAGCATCTCCGACTCCAGGTCCCACGGGGGTGTTCCGACCAATGCACATGCCGCCTCGGTCGACATCGTGTGGTATCCGCGGATGGCTCTGACCGCCATGGCTCTCTGTGGGTGCCATAGAAAAGCCCTGAGCTGGACGGTCAGAGACCTCACACATGGGTGCGTCGTACATTGCCATAGAGCGGATTACCCGCGCATACAGCCGTCGGCCTTTAAAGCTGGGTCCGCCCACGTTCGGCATAAGCCGCGATAGGGCGGCCGCCGCACCGACCCCCGCGCACGCGCCTGCACCCCCACTCGCGCACATGCATACACGCACACGCGTGCACTCACAGGCAACCAACATACACACAAATACGAGTTTAAAACACGTACAATTTTTCAGAAAATATATATGCTTATAAATATCGAATATACAAGACAAATTCTTGTATCTTATGTATAATTTGATTATTATTTGAAATTAAAATGTTATTTTTCCTTAGACCAGCTCATTTACGTAGCGTAGGTAAATATACTTTTTAAATCATTATTCCATAAAAAAATTAAAAGTACATTTAACTAAAATATATATATTTATTTTTAAATAAATTTTAATCCAAATGTGTGCAGATGACGAGGTGCTTGTGGAGTCGATGGCCATCGTACAGTACTTGGAAGAGACACGCCCGGAACCGTCCTTGACACCAAACACTCCGTTGTTGAGAGCCCGCATGCGAGAAATATGTGAGGTAATTGAATATAAAATTACAAAAACAGAAAGTACGTAATCAAAAACAATGATGTCTGAAATAAGCTATTGCTTAATAGCCGAGCACTGCTACACCATAAAATATAGCCGGCGTCTACGAAAGGTCTATATTTATAATTCACAACATACAGAAGAAACGAAAAGAAATCTTGTTGTTGATAATATGCCTCATAATTGAGTGATAGAAGTTTGCCGTGGGTTGATAGAGTAAGATTACATATGGTCATCAATCCTTCCTTTCCTGTAGGTGTCGTAATAATTGGTAAATTTGTATTTACCTTCACCAATTTTTACGCAAATTATTTCATAATGATTTTTGCTGGTTACGCGAGTATTGCACATTTGAAATAAAACTATTTTTACGGATTTTATCGCGTTTGTATTTGATTTTTAATTTCTCGAACTTTCAAACACTTTAAAGGGAATAGTGTTCGTAAGAATAGTTTTATTTTAAACTAGCTTCTGCCCGCGGCTTCGCCCGCGTAAAAGGTTACTTTTCTAAAGCTTTTCATCCCCTATTTTTATTTTACCCCTTAAGGTTAAATTTTTACAACATGTTAATGTCATATTTATTTATATCTATCTAATCAATAAACTAAAAATAAATATCAAGCTTCTGGCTTTAAAAATGACGATACTTCTTTACAACTTTTCATCCTCCTTTACAATCTTTTTGCAATAAAAAGTAGCCTATGTCCTTTATCAGGCTCTAGACTATCTGTGTTCTAAATTTCATTTAGATCGGTTAAGTAGTGTTGGCTTGAAAGAGTGACAGACAGACAGACAGAGTTACTTTCGCATTTATAATAGATATTAGTAAGGATTTAATGTCACACTTATGTTAGACAGCTACCGCTGTCATACGCGCGCACACACAAATGAATAGAGAATAGCGGCGTAGTATTGGCATGACCACATTTGCCTTAGTACCTACCTAACCCAATCTATCATTTCCAGTAGTCGACATAATTTTACTGCCAACGCGCGCAAAAAGATGTTTCATATCACAAAATTTCAATACCTATCTATTATATACAGGTATAGTATGTTATTAACAAATCGATAGTGCTGTCAAAAATACAACAATCATCAACGACGACTGCTCTCACGTCTTTACTTGTGTTCGGGTCGCACAATCGGCGATCATAGATTTCTTGCCATATTTCTGTAGTGCGCCCGGTTGCTGCCTGACCACAGCACTGCGCACTCTTATCGTTCTAACTTTTGAAACATTGTACCAAACGACACGCGGTAAAAAGCAAAAAATATGTACTTTAAATATCGAAAGCAATAAAAGCATTTGTTTGCATAAGAATCAATTTGTTACTAGAAAATGTGCATCGACAATAAATACCAAATTATTTTGAATTTTGAATTTACTATTTTAACGATAAATGCTTAAATATTAAAAATAGATATATACTGTCGCGGACTTTTTTGTAAAACTATTTAAGAGGTCCCGAGTTCAAAACGAGTTAAAACTATTTAAGAGGTCCCGGTTTCCCGAGGAGATAGGCCTCGTTAGCATTGGGCTGCAACCTATCTAGGAGAAGGAAAACTCCGAAATATAACCTGGGGAGATGAGCCTCATAAGCATTGCGCTGCAACTCATCTAGGAGAAGGAAAACTCCGAAATATAACCCCCGATCCAAGGTGTAAACCGACCCGTGCTGAGGGATTCGCGGCCAGAGGGTAAGCTGGTCAAAAACGGAGGGTGCATGTGTTGGTGGTCACAGGGCACAGCGGTGATTCCACCTTGCCTCCACACAAGGGCTCTGTGGGGGTGGATCGTTTAATACCCTACTACTCGTGGGAACGCTATGGATTGTATGAAAAATTTTAAAAGTCCAAATGACGGCGATGCGGTTCGCAACCCTTCACGTCTCGATCCCAATGAGGGCGAAAAGCGGTCTACGGAGTGCCGTTTTGCCACGTTGAATGTAGGAGGAGGAATGAAAGAGAAATTAAACGAGGTATGTCAAATGATGGATGATAAAAAGATTGATATTCTTTGTGTGAATGAAACGAAGCGAAAGGGATGTGAGATAACTAGTCATGGACCTTATACGGCATACTGGTCCGGGGTACCAATGACTAGTAGAGCCTGTCAGGGAGTTGGTCTCCTTCTTTCTGCTCGAATGGCTCAATGTGTGAAAGAGTATGATTGTGTGAATGCTAGATTAGTATGGTTAAGAATGAAAGTAGGTCTGACCCGTATTTTTGTTGTAGAAGTATATGCTCCTGTAAACACGGGTTTGACTAAAAATAAATGTGAGCAGGATGGAAGAGAAAAGTTTTGGGAGGAACTAAGAGATGTTTTAAGATTATGTCAGTTAAATGAAAGGTTGATTTTGCTAGGTGATTTTAATGGATGGGTGGGAGTAGGCCGAAAAGGATTCGAAAACGTTTTAGGAAGGTTTGGTGATGAAAGTGTGAATGAAAATAGTCAAAGTCTGCTAGAGGTGTGCTTGGAATGGAACCTTTGTGTTACAAACACTATGTTTGAACACAAAAAGATCCATATGTATACACGCGAAGCAAAGAATGTAAGAAAGAGTATGATTGATTTTATAATAGTAGACAAAAGACTCAGAAACAAAGTTCTAGACACCAGGGTGTATCGCGGTGTTGGTATCCATACAGACCACTTTCTAGTAATGACTAGAATAAGTGGTCTCATAAAAACGTGGCGAAACCGGATACATAACCCGACAAGTGTACTAGAAAGGATAAAAGTAGAGAATTTGCAAAATGAGATTGTTAGAGAGAAGTATAAAAGTAAACTGACAGAAAAATTGTATGATTCGGCTGATATTAGTGATATGGAAGAATTATGGAAGACTTTTAAAGAAAATGTGGTAAATGTTGCTACAGAAACATGTGGCGTGACCAGAAGAAGGAAAGTAAATAAGATGAAGAATATATGGTGGGATAAAGATGTGCAGAGTGCAGTTTGTGAGAAGAAGAAAGCCTGGATAGATTGGCTTGCTATCAGAGCCACTGAGAGAATAGAGAAAGCAACGATTCATGATATAGACATAGCCAAAGAAGAGTACAAGAGAAGAAAAAGAGAAGTGAAAGAAATTGTCAGAAAAAAGAAAGAGGATCAGAAAGACGAGTACGATAGAAGATTATCGCAGGATTACCAATCTAATTTAAAGATTTTCTGGAAATCCATAAGATCAGCTCGAGGTAAAGTTCAAAGTACAGAGCTTGCCTCGATCAGAGATAAGTATGGAAGGATAGTGAATAGAGAAGAATGTGTACTAGAGAGATGGAAGGAGTATTTTGAAAGCTTATTTGAAAGAGAAGAGCCACAAGATCTATCATTTGAGAGTGAAAGAGATCTTGAGGATGGAGAATGTTTTACTATGGTGGAAATTATGAACGCACTGAAAGGTATGAAAGCGGGTAAATCTGCAGGATACGACAGGATTACAGTTGAGATGCTGACAGCTGGACAGGATATCATAGCTAACATGCTATACCAGCTCTTCAATCTCTGCTGGACTAATGGCCAAGTACCTGACGACTGGTGTAAGGCTGTAATTGTACCTTTGTACAAAGGGAAAGGTTCGCAGCAAGATTGTAGGAACTACAGGGGCATAAGCCTCCTTAGCATAGTCGGCAAACTGTATGCGAAAGTATTGATTGAACGAGTAGTGAAAGTAACCGACAAGAAAATATGGGACGCACAAGTAGGTTTTCGAAAAGGTATGGGTTGTACGGATCAAGTCTTCTCCTTACAATGCATGGCGCAGAAATTTTTGGCTAAAGGTCAGAAAATCTTTTGTGCATTCATTGATTTGGAGAAAGCTTATGACAAAGTGAGGAGGAATGAACTGTGGTCGGTACTGTCTATGTATGGGGTAGACAGCCATCTTATACACGCGCTGAAATCCATCTATAAGGATTCCAGGGCATGCGTAAGAATAAACGGAGCCTACACGGAGTGGTTTAATATCGATAAAGGTGTTAGACAGGGATGTGTAGCGTCCCCGTGGTTGTTTAACCTATTCATGGATAGCTGTTTGAAAGATCTGAAAAATAATGATTGTGGTTTACGAATGAATGAGTTACTTATCAAATGTCTTCTTTATGCCGATGATCAGGTATTACTTGCATCATCGGCAGAAGATTTGCAGGCGATGGTAACTACTATGGATGAAGCTTTTGAAAGAAAAGGTATGAAAGTAAATGTAAGTAAGACGAAAATTATGGTTTTTGAAAAGGATACATGTATGACGGAATGTAACATTTTTATAAATGGTGAGGAACTGGAACAGGTGAAAGAATTTTTGTATTTGGGTGTTTTGTTTACTAGAGATGGTAAAAATGATGATAATGTTGAAAGAAGAGTAAATGCTGGTAATAGTGTGAATGGGGCACTATACACCTTTATGAAAAGCAGAAACGTGTCCAAAAAGGCACGTTTAGCTGTACATAAGGGAGTATTAGTACCTACTCTCATGTATGGTAGTGAAAGTTGGATTTGGCAGGGAAGACATGAAAGTAGAATAAATGCTGTAGAGATGAGAGCTCTTCGTAGTATGTGTGATGTAAGTATGAAAGATAAAATTAGGAATACTGTTATAAGAGAGCGCTGTGGTGTGAATGAAGAAGTAGTGACAAAGATCAAAAAGAGTATGCTGAGGTGGTTTGGACATTTAGAAAGAATGAGTGACGAGAGGTTGACGAAGCAAATATATAAAGCAAGCGTGAATGGGACGAATACAAGGGGAAGACCACGTCATACTTTTCTGCACCAAGTTGGAGATGTGTTGACGAGAGGTCTTATTAAGAGTATGCGTAATCGTAGAGCATGCATGAAGACTATTATGAGTGTGAATGAAGCGATGGAAGTATGCCAGGATCGTGGTTTGTGGCAATCCGTAGTCTCTGCCTACCCCTCTGGGAAACAGGCGTGAGGCTATGTATGTATGTATGTATTTAAGAGGTACATTTCCACAATACATAACGTTTGTCTAACTTTCAAGATCTTTGTAGCGTATGCAAAAATAACTCGCAGATGGGCGATTTTTTCTGTCTTAAGCGAATTTTATCATTATATTTTAGCCAATTTACAAAGTATCTTTATAAATTATAGCCTATGTGTTATTCTGATGTATAAGCTATGTTACTATAAAGTTTCATCAAAATCAATTCGATAGTTTTTGCGTGAAAGAGCAACAAAGATGTTCACATCCATACATTATTACAAACTTTCACGTTTATAATATTAGTAGGATAGTAGGATAATTTCACTTTTTTAGGAAAATAATTTCATATAAAAGAAGGCAAACTCAAAATAAAATACTAAAGTCCTTACGTCGCTTTTTCTTTGCTGTTAAAGTTTCTATTGTTTGATGATAACTGTAATCATCATCATCATTTCAGCTCGTATATGTCTCATTGATGGTCTCGAGCCTCATCTGTAATGGGAGGGAAATTGACCTAGTACACCACGTTGGTCAGACTTGTTAGTATAGGGTTTTGTTTCGAGTTTTCCTTCTCTTACATAAATGTTATATGTGTTTTATATCCCTTAGTCGTCTCTTACGATCACCCACGGGCAGGACAGGGGGTGGTGAATTGTATTTACTCCGTCACCACACGAAAAACTGTAATCATAGATAAGATAATTCTCTATAAGAGACAAAGTATCGAAGTATTCGTAAATGCACATATTAGTATGAAACGCAAACGTATAAAGATCGTAAATCATAACTTGGCTGGGGTCCTGTCAAAACCTAAAGGTACACCAAACTATATTAAAAAGGGATAATGACAAAACTTTCGCAATAAATTCTACATTCAAAATTAAATGATTATATGCCTTGCTGCTTGTTATTCTGCATTTAGTAGGTCCTAATATTCAGTCATTTGGGGGGCATAGTCCGGAGCGTGCTCGTTCGCGTCCCCTGCCAGTCTAATTAGACTGCTAATCCGGCTCGAAATGCGTACCGCAATGCGGGTTAGGGCGTCCCCCGGAGGCGACGCGTACCGACCCGCCCCCGTCGGTACGAACATCGGCAGTTGCGGCGATGGGGGCCGCCACCCATCACGCCTTGCCCAGTTAGGCGAGTCGAGGAGAACGGAGTGCCGGGTGGGCACGTGGAATGTAAGAGGTTGTGTGGAAGGTAAGTTGCACGAGCTGATATCCGTCATGGCGGACAAACAGCTAGACGTGCTCTGTGTAACAGAGACCAAGCGAAGGGGCAGCGACGCCTGCGATCTTCCTGGTGGCGGGATGGCTCTGTGGTCTGGTGTACCACAGAGCGATCGAGCCAGCATGGGGGTAGGAGTGCTGTTGTCCTCTCGCTTGGCCTCAGGTGTGAAGGATTACGGAATGTATGATCCCAGACTTCTCTGGGTCCGTATAAAACTAGGTGTCACCAAGGTATTCATGGTTGTAGCATATGCTCCCGTAGGATCCTCGGTGGCATCAGACCTAGAGAAGTTTTGGGACAATGTTAGGGAAGTTCTGGATATGGCAGAAACCAGTGAACGCGTGATTGTATGCGGAGATTTGAACGGATGGGTGGGGACCAAGCGTCCCGACTATGAGGACGTACTTGGTCCATTTGGTGATAAGAGAGTAAACGACGCAGGTAGGCTCATAGCGGATGTATGCATGGAGAGAAACCTTATTGTGTCAAACACATTTTTCCAACATAAGGACATCCATATGTATACATGGAGAAGGAATGAACAGAAAAGCATAATAGATTTAATTTTGGTAGACAGTCGCCTCCGAAGCAAAATATTGGACGCAAGAGCCTACAGGGGCCCCACAGTCGACACGGACCACTATCTCGTTATTGCGAGATTTAGTGGTCTGTTCAGAAAGTGGAGGCACTGGCGAGAGCGTGTCCACTTCGGAGGGCTTGAAAGAATAAAGGTTGAAAGGTTGCAAGAAGAGTGTGTAAGAGAAAAGTATGCAGAGGGTGTCCGAGAACGGCTGACGATGGCAAGCCAGCCGCAATCGGACATTGAAGAATGCTGGAGAGTATTGAAAGAGAGTATGGTAGATACAGCGAAAGAAGTATGTGGAAGTTCAAAGAAGCATAGAAAAACAAATGGTGATGCATGGTGGGATGCGGAAGTGGCAGCTTCCGTAGAGCAAAAGAAGAAAGCGTGGCTGGACTATGTCTCTTCTTTGAATCTGAATGACAGTATGACTGAACAGAAGAAAGAAATATATCGGCAATGTAAGAATGACACCAAGGCCTTAGTGAAAGAGAAACGTGATAGAGCAAGTATGAGTGCAGAAGATAGGCTGACTAAAAACTTCGAGGGTAACACCAAACTCTTTTGGAGGGAGGTGAAGAAGTCTCGGGGTGGTTGGTCAGCCTTCAGAATGAATAAAATAAGGTCTAAAGGTGGAGACATTCTTACACAAATACAAAACGTGTTAAGCCGATGGAGTGAATATTTTGGCGATATGTATGCGGATGCTACGGTTGGCGCCGGTGTTGGATGTGGTTTAGTAGATCAACATTCGACAACGGCGTCCTCCGATGGCATCAGTATGGATGAAGTTGAATGGGCGATAAGAAGTTTGAAAAATGGTAAGGCAGCGGGCATTGATATGGTGTCTGCCGAGATGATCAAGCTCGGTGGCTCTTGTGTCTGGGAGGCGTTCCTGTTGCTCCTCAATTTATGTTGGAGCTCGGGAATGGTTCCCAGGGACTGGAATAGCGCAGTCATCGTGCCTTTGTTTAAAAACAAGGGTTCACGTTATGACTGCGCAAATTACAGAGCCATAAGCTTGACCAGTTTGGCAGCAAAAGTGTATGGAAAAATTATTGAAAGGAGAATGAGGATGGTGTCCGATGGTTTACTGTGTGAGACACAAGGAGGTTTCAGGAGCGGAAGGGGATGCATGGATCAAGTGTTCTCTCTGCGCAACATTGTGGAGAAGCATCTGGCTCTAGGTCAGAGGGTTTTCTGCAGTTTTGTGGATCTGGAGAGAGCATTTGACACGGTTGTACGAAAGGAACTTTGGGACATTTTACCGGAGTATGGTATTAACGGTAAACTGCTACAGGCTGTGCAGTCCAGTTACATGGGCTGTAGAGCCTGTGTGCGGCTGGATGATGGAATGTCGCCTTGGTTTGACGTCAATATCGGCGTTAAGCAGGGGTGCGTTCTGTCAGCCAGGCTGTTTATCATATATCTGGATAAATGTCTCCAAAGATTGAACGATATGAATGTGGGAGTCCAGATGGGCGACTCAGTGGTCACTGCTCTGCTTTATGCAGATGATGCAGTCCTGCTGGCACAGTCAGCGACTGACCTGCAGACCCTAGTCGACACAATGACAGAAGATTGTAAGAAAAGGGGTCTACGCGTGAATGTGAGCAAAACCAAAATAATGGTCTTTGAAAGAGATAAAACCAGAACAGATGTAAGAGTAACAATAGGTAATGATGTACTAGAGCAAGTGGATGAATTTGTATATCTTGGATGTGGATTTAGCCGAGATGGAAGGTACACCACTGATATAGAGCGAAGAGTGAATGCGGGAAATAGAGTGAACGGAGCGTTGGGGCAACTTCTCGGCAGCCACCACCTCAGCCAGAAGGCACGTGTAGCAATACATAACGCAGTGCTTGTCCCAACATTACTGTATGGAAGCGAGAGTTGGGTATGCAGAAAAGAGTATGATAGTAAAATTAATGCGGTCGAAATGCGATCTCTGCGGCAAATCTGTGGAGTTAGGCTGACCGACCGCATTCGTAACGACGACGTAAGAGAGCGAGTAGGTATGAAAGAGAGTATTGGTGTAAAGATGCGAAAGGGAATGCTCCGATGGTTCGGACATGTGGAAAGAATGCCGAACGAACGCCTGGTTAAGAAGATATACAATGCGAAAGTGGAAGGATGTAGGTACCGAGGGAGACCGAGACTAACCTACCTAGACCAGATCGGTCATGTACTGAAGGAAGGTGGAGTCAAGAGTCTCCGAAACCGGCGAGCGTGTATGAAGAGAATTATGAATGTTGAGGAAGCGAGTGAAGTATGCAGAGATAGAGTTCTCTGGCACTCTGTTCTCTCTGCCTACCCTGCAAGGGATATGGCGTGATGATATGTATGTATGTATGTATGTGTAATATTCAGTCTAGGTTCATATACTTAGTTATATACTTGTTATTACTTGCCTTAACATAGGTTTATATAATTCCTGTGTGGTCTTTCACCAGATGAATACAATAAATTGCCATATTGACTTTTCTGTGGAAATCGTAACGAACGGGTAAGGAAGCACCGGGTAAGAGAACAGCAGCGGTCTAATGGGAAACTATTAATAGCAACAACGATCGCCAAACCTCCCTGTTCATGGGGAGGCCTATACCAGACAATGAACGGCGATATGTTAAGGAATAAATATACTTACATAAATATTGGATAAAATGACTTCTGCATTTGAAATCATTTTTGACAATATTAAAGACACAAGCTAGCACTCGATCATAAATAACGACCAATTCAGGAGAAGACTAAATGCGTAAAAATGTATAAAACAGTGAAATAATTCTCAGGTAGTTAAGAACAAATCTGTAATTCTGTCCATTATTAAATGAAAATTCCTTAATACAAATAATATATATACGTATATGAGACGAATGCAAATATACAGTGTAGAATTGGACCGCTAACGAAAACAAAGACAGGTGACCCTACTAGTCCTACTTGTAATGATAGGCTAGAAAAAAAAACGATTCGGATGAATAAAATTTTTTTTTCGCAACGAATTTTAAGTTTGGGAATTTTAATTTAGGGGGCATAGTCCGGAGCGTGCTCGTTCGCGTCCCCTGCCAGTCTAATTAGACTGCTAATCCGGCTCGATATGCGTACCGCAATGCGGGTTAGGGCGTCCCCCGGAGGCGACGCGTACCGACCCGCCCCCGTCGGTACGAACTTCGGTAGTTGCGGCGATGGGGGCCGCCACCCATCACGCCTTGCCCAGTCAGGCGAGTCGAGGAGAGCAGAGAGACGGGTGGGCACGTGAAATGTAATAGGTTGTGTGGAAGGTAAGTTGCACGAGCTGATATCCGTCATGGCGGACAAACAGCTAGACGTGCTCTGTGTAACAGAGACCAAGCGAAGGGGCAGCGACGCCTGCAATCTTCTTGGTGGCGGAATGGCTCTGTGGTCTGGTGTACCACAGAGCGATCGAGCCAGCATGGGGGTAGGAGTGCTGTTGTCCTCTCGCTTGGCCTCAGGTGTGAAGGATTACGGAATGTATGATCCCAGACTTCTTTGGGTCCCTATAAAACTAGGTGTCACCAAGGTATTCATGGTTGTAGCATATGCTGCCGTAGGATCCTCGGTGGCATCAGACCTAGAGACGTTTTGGGATAATGTTAGGGAAGTTCTGGATATGGCAGAAACCAGTGAACACGTGATTGTATGCGGAGATTTGAACGGATGGGTGGGGACCAAGCGTCCCGACTATGAGGACGTACTTGGTCCATTTGGTGATAAGAGAGTGAACGACGCAGGTAGGCTCATAGCGGATGTATGCATGGAGAGAAACCTTATTGTGTCAAACACATTTTTCCAACATAAGGACATCCATATGTATACATGAAGAAGGAATGAACAGAAAAGTATAATAGATTTAATTTTGGTAGACAGTCGGCTCCGAAGCAAAATATTGGACGCAAGAGCCTGCAGGAGCCCCACAGTCGATACGGACCACTATCTCGTTATTGCGAGATTTAGTGGTCTGTTCAGAAAGTGGAGGCACTGGCGAGAACGTGTCCACTTCGGAGGGCTTGAAAGAATAAAGGTTGAAAGGTTGCAAGAAGAGTGTGTAAGAGAAAAGTATGCAGAGGGTGTCCGAAAACGGCTGACGATGGCAAGCCAGCCGTAATCGGACATTGAAAAATGCTGGAGAGTATTGAAAGAGAGTATGGTAGATACAGCGAAAGAAGTATGTGGAAGTTCAAAGAAGCATAGAAAAACAAATGGTGATGCATGGTGGGATGCGGAAGTGGCAGCTTCCGTAGAGCAAAAGAAGAAAGCGTGGCTGGACTATGTCTCTTCTTTGAATCTGAATGACAGTATGACTGAACAGAAGAAAGAAATATATCGGCAATGTAAGAATGACACCAAGGCCTTAGTGAAAGAGAAACGTGATAGAGCAAGTATGAGTGCAGAAGATAGGCTGACTAAAAACTTCGAGGGTAACACCAAATTCTTTTGGAGGGAGGTGAAGAAGTCTCGGGGTGGTTGGTCAGCCTTCAGAATGAATAAAATAAGGTCTAAAGTTGGAGACATTCTTACACAAACACAAGACGTGTTAAGCCGATGGAGTGAATATTTTGGCGATATGTATGCGGATGCTTTGGTTGGCGCCGGTGTTGCATGTGGTTTAGTAGATCAACATTCGACAACGGCGTCCTCCGATGGCATCAGTATGGATGAAGTTGAATGGGCGATAAGAAGTTTGAAAAATGGTAAGGCAGCGGGCATTGATATGGTGTCTGCCGAGATGATCAAGCTTGGTGGCTCCTGTGTCTGGGAGGCGTTCCTGTTGCTCCTCAATTTATGTAGGAGCTCGGGAATGGTTCCCGGGGACTGGAATAGCGCATTTTTTTTTTGTGTGACTTAGTTGTTAGCATCTGATGGCTATGACAACTTTACCCGGAATGTGGGTGAGCGCTGAGGGCTCTCAACCCGTAATAGCGCAGTCATCGTGCCTTTGTTTAGAAACACGGGTTCACGTTATGACTGCGCAAATTACAGAGCCATAAGCTTGACCAGTTTGGCAGCAAAAGTGTATGGTAAAATTATTGAAGGAGAATGAGGATGGTGTCCGATGGTTTACTGTGTGAGACACAAGGAGGTTTCAGGAGTGGAAGGGGATGCATGGATCAAGTGTTCTCTCTGCGCAACATTGTGGAGAAGCATCTGGCTCTAGGTCAGAGGGTTTTCTGCAGTTTTGGGGATCTGGAGAGCGCATTTGACACGGTTGTACGAAAGGAACTTTGGGACATTTTACCGGAGTAAGGTATTAACGGTAAACTGCTACAGGCTGTGCAGTCCAGTTACATGGGCTGTAGAGCCTGTGTGCGGCTGGATGATGGAATGTTACCTTGGTTTGACGTCAATATCGGCGTTAAGCAGGGGTGCGTTCTGTCAGCCAGGCTGTTTATCATATATCTGGATAAATGTCTCCAAAGGTTGAACGATATGAATGCCCATCTGGACTCCCAGTCCAGATGGGCGACTCAGTGGTCACTGCTCTGCTTTATGCAGATGATGCAGTCCTGCTGGCACAGTCAGCGACTGACCTGCAGACCCTAGTCGACACAATGACAGAAGATTGTAAGAAAAGGGGTCTACGCGTGAATGTGAGCAAAACCAAAATAATGGTCTTTGAAAGAGATGAAGCCAGAACAGATGTAAGAGTAACAATAGGTAATGATGTACTAGAGCAAGTGGATGAATTTGTATATCTTGGATGTGGATTTAGCCGAGATGGAAGGTACACCACTGATATAGAGCGAAGAGTAAATGCGGGAAATAAAGTGAACAGAGCGTTGGGGCAACTTCTCGGCAGCCACCACCTCAGCCAAAAGGCACGTGTAGCAATACATAACGCAGTGCTTGTCCCAACATTACTGTATGGAAGCGAAAGTTGGGTATGCAGAAAAGAGTATGACAGTAAAATTAATGCGGTCGAAATGCGACCGCATTCGTAATGACGACGTAAGAGAGCGAGTAGGTATGAAAAAGAGTATTGGTGTAAAGATGCGAAAGGGAATGCTCCGATGGTTCGGACATGTGGAAAGAATGCCGAACAAACGTCTGATTAAGAAGATATACAATGCGAAAGTGGAAGGATGTAGGTACCGAGGGAGACCGAGACTAACCTACCTAGACGAGATCGGTCATATACTGAAGGAAGGTGGAGTCAAGAGTCTCCGAAACCGGCGAGCGTGTATGAAGAGAATTATGAATGTTGAGGAAGCGAGTGAAGTATGCAGAGATAGAGTTCTCTGGCACTCTGTTCTCTCTGCCTACCCTGCAAGGGATATGGCGTGATGATATGTATGTATGTATGTAATTTTAAATTTTTCTCACATTCCATCGTATTAGGACAATGCCATGTAACGATAATTCCATAAAAATACGTAACTTTACTCAGATGAGAAAAGACGCAATCTATTCAAAACTCACGATCATATGTTCAAGAGCTCCTCCTGAGACCTCGCGTGGTGAAAAAAAATTTTTTTTTCATCGGAATCGATTTTTTTCCTAGCCTATCATTACAAGTAGGACTAGTAGGGTTACCTGTCATTGTTTTCGGGAGCGGTCCCCTTCCACCCTGTATAATACGGAAAACCTTTGTTTGGAGCTGGACAAAAGGTAATTTTTAATTCGGCGAGTGTCACTAAAGATGTTATTGAAAATTCAATATGGCGACTACCGGACGCCATATTGTGAAAAAAAAAAATTAAAGTCAACAAACTATATCGAGTGGGGTATCGTTAAATAGGTATTTAAAAATAATTTTTAGTTTTCTCTCAACATTTTTCGATTTGACTGGCCGTTTAGGATCTATATCGATTTAAAGTTTCGTAACAAACTTTCTCACATATAGGTTTTTTAGACAGTAGAAATTTACGATGAAAAGACGAAAAATTCATATAACTGGATGTGGATGGAGATATACTGAAGTATCTAGTAGGTATATTGTCCAATATACCATAGGTACTACCTAAAGTATCTAATGTCTGACGCGGTCGCCCATCTCCAATTTCTAACGATTTAGTACTCAACTTCAATCGTAAAACTATATATAGTTAGGTACTTACCTACTTATTAATAAATAAGATAACTATAGCTACTTAGGTATTTATAACTAAATAAAAAAAATGATTAAAAATCAAGAAACCCGACTGCGTAAAAAGTCACCAAAACTACGTACATAATAAGAAAAACTGAAAAGAAAAAAACAAGCACTTAGATGTCCGGTGGTCTAGAATTCCATAATATATTATTGAATAAATACTATTGCAGAAAATGAAATATATTTTAATAATAGAACATGACAACTGAACAGTCGGGATCCTTTATTCGACAGCAAATCTAATTTTTCAATGAATCCCGACTGTTCAGTTGTCATGTTCTATTATTAAAATATATTTCATTTTCTGCAATAGTATTTATTCAATAATATATTATGGAATTCTAAACCACCGGACATCTAAGTGCTTGTTTTTTTCTTTTCAGTTTTTTTTATTATGTACGTAGTTTTGGTGACTTTTTACGCAGTCGGGTTTTTTGATTTTATAATCTTTTTTTTTTTAAATATTTTTTAAGTAATTAGGAGCAAAATATTATGCCAACGGTATATATTAGACGATGAATTAATTAAGATGGTCCAATATTTGAAAAGATAAAACAAGATATTGTTAGTATTTTAGTAAATAGTTGCTTCATCATCATCTCAGCCCATATTATGTCCCACTGTTAGGCTCGGGCGTCCTCCTACAACGGGAGGTATATTGACCTACTATACCACGCTGGTCAGACGTGTTTTTACGAAATTTGATAGCAGGTTTTATTTCGAATTTAGTTATTTTAGTAACTAGAGAAAATGCTATTAGTGGACTGTTGTATAAAGGGATATTTTGTTGCCCATACAAAATATATTAAGTCGTTGATACAGAATAAATATATTAACAAATATACAGTATCACAATTCATGATAAAACGTTTATTGCAGATCGTCGTCGCAGGTACTCAACCTTTACAAAATTTCGGTCTAAAGCCGCGCTTTGAAACTGACGAACAGTTCCAGAAATTTAGCATATATTTCGTGGAACGCGGACTGCAAACTTTGGAAGAATTACTACAGAAATCAGCGGGGAAGTATTGTATTGGAGATGAAATTACTGTAGCAGATATTTGCATTCTACCACAACTATATAATGCAGTTTCCAGGTAACTTCTAAAACATTATTTACTCGTTTTCTAACGAATATAAAGAGTAAGAAGTATAACCTAATTTAAAGTTTTATTTAATAAATGTAAGTTTTTATTCTATCGCGGTTAAAATAATCTAAAGTAAGTTTTTATTCTATCGCTGTTAATAAGTTTGATGCGATAACCACACCAAGTACAGTTTCTCCTTACGTATTCATACAAGGGTTAATAAATTGTGCCACATTTGACTTCCAAAAGTGATTCGTCAGTCTTACAAAATGGTAGACTTAATAACACATATCATTCGCCCGTCGTGTGACATATCACTTTATAAACCGAAATGAAAAACTAACACGCATATATTTGCTTTATATAAGTAGAGTTTCAATAGAAAAGTTAAATATTTTACTGTGATATATATTAAGGTTTTATTTCCACTTTCGTTATAAAATTAAAGTCTAAAATCTGCGTCAAAAACCGTATTGAATATTACTTACTTTAAATTATTTTAAAGTAGATAATATCAATGGCTATTAATTCGATTTAGAGATTTTTGTTAATAGAAATCTGTGTTCATGATTTCTGAACTGTATGAAGTTTTATCAACTAAATTATATTATTCCCACTTTTTAAGGAAATTTATATCATGGTTACTAAGACTTTATGC
The DNA here is from genome assembly GCA_905163515.2 of Lymantria monacha. Lineage (NCBI taxonomy): Eukaryota > Metazoa > Arthropoda > Insecta > Lepidoptera > Erebidae > Lymantria > Lymantria monacha. The sequence goes on from LR991082.1 coordinate 27,147,015, forward strand.
CAAGCTTTTATTTATAAATTAGCACTTCGTTTAAAGTCATTACATGTTAGTAAGTCAAATCGTCGCCTTCAACAGCACAATCTTTATGGTATCTTCTGGGAGTTTTTGTGGCAAACTCAAGTGAAAAAGCACTGTTACGTTATATTTACTACAACTCAGCACTTCTTCCACATCATATTACAAAAAATGCTATGAAAACTCTTTAATATAAAGCGTCAAAACACAAATATATGGAATATAATACAAAAGCACAACATGATAGTTTCACGTTAACACTATAATAGGGTTCTATTACTCCTATTGGAATAGCAATGGAATGGAATAACAAGCCACAGATAAAATACAGTTTATTTTTAAATATCACACAATCGCTTTATTTTTATCGTATAAGTGATCGATTAGTATATAAAAAAATGAAATACCTCCTAAAAGATTTTTTATTGCTAACTTTTTACTACTTATTAGTATCTGGACTTTCTGTCTGTATCATGTAAAATAACAGTTTATACATTTGAATATTACTTAAGCATTATCTTCTCTGCAGGTACTCAATGGACCTCGGTAAATACCCTATAATTTCAAGAATTTACGAAAATTTGAATAACAACAAAGTTTTTCAAGAAACACACCCTCAGAATATCAAGCCTAAGAAATGAAATCAATATAACTTCACACCAACAAATAATAAGCAAGTAATGCGTAAAACGATATACAATTTAGTACATTATAAATATCTTTCAATAAAACAGGATTTTCTAAACAATATGAATTCATCTTGAAATGTATTTTTACTTAGCATCTCCTTTTTCTTTACTGACAAACTATGATATAATCGCACTCGCACGATGTCCTGTCAGTAAGGCAACAAGAAGCAACATCACGATTCGTCAGATGTTCGCTCTCCTCCACGAAATCAACGTCTGAACAGTTGCAGTGTGCTGTTGCGCTTCGTTTGGTGAACTAAGCCAGGAAGCCAGCAGCTAAACTTTCTGAGTGGGTTTGGGGTTTTCATTGGTAGGCAGCGGTCTAGCTGTATCACTGGTATTCCAAAGGTCCATGGACGGCAGTAACACTTACCATCAGGTATGCTGCTTGCTCGTTTGCCACCATCAGCTATAATAAAAAAATGTACTAGGCCTTTTTTTTGTATCCTATGCATGTATGAACGCTTAAGTAGAATAGAATAGAATCAGATTTATTGGCGATATAACAACATGAGGAAATAGGTAACACTTACCATATATGTATCACTTTTATTAACTAACTAGCTTCTGCCCGCGGCTTCGCACGCGTAAAAGGTTACTTTCCTAAAGTTTTTGATCCCCTATTTTTATTTTTGACCGTCGGTAATACAGTGCAACGGTATTACAATACTCAGGGTTGGAACTTCATTACTGGACTGCTAGATGGCGTTGAAGAAGCTAGATTTTGAGATTTTTTGACAAACAATTTTTTTAGTTTTCATATAAAAATTTTGATTTTTTTTAATAAAAAATATCCTATGTTACTTTTAATACCTCCAAGAATATGTGTACAATGTTTCATGATGATCGGTTGAGTAGTTTTAGCGTGAAAGCGTAACAAACAAACTTACATTCACATTTATATATTAGTAGGGATTACATATTATATTGTCAACAGGGGAATGCTCAGCACTGTATGGCATAGTATATATGCACGGCTGGTTTTCAGCAAACCCCTAGAGAGTAAAAAAAAATAATAAAATAATTAAAGCAAGAGAAGTAATAATAGAAATAACATAAAGTAAAGAATAAAGAAAATGAAAAGATAGATGAAGAATTAAATTATAATGTGAGGGTGTGCTATTAGTGACGACAACATTAAAAATACAACGTGCTACCATACTAACTAGAGAATAGGCACCAGCACTCGCCTGGATAACCTATAGGTTAGTTAGGAATTATGATACCAAGTGTACTCGACAATGCGCCTGCCAAGATGATTATGGCGATACCTTCACCATAGAGCGGTACAACATACAGCGATAAATTACACTTGAAATTTTAGCTATGTACTATTATTATACATACATACATATCATCACGCCATATCCCTTGCAGGGTAGGTATAGAGAACAGAGTGCCAGAGAACTCGATCTCTGCATACTTCACTCGCTTCCTCAACATTCATAATTCTCTTCATACACGCTTGCCGGTTTCGGAGACTCTTGACTCCACCTTCCTTCAGTACATGACCGATCTGGTCTAGGTAGGTTAGTCTCGGTCTCCCTCGGTACCTACATTCTTCCACTTTCGCATTGTATATCTTCTTAACCAGACGTTCGTTCGGCATTCTTTCCACATGTCCGAACCATCGGAGCATTCCCTTTCGCATCTTTACACCAATACTCTCTTTCATACCTACTCGCTCTCTTACGTCGTCGTTACGAATGCGGTCGGTCAGCCTAACTTCACAGATTTTCCGCAGAGATCGCATTTCGACCACATTAATTTTACTTTCATACTCTTTTCTGCATACCCAACTCGCTCCATACAGTAATGTTGGGACAAGCACTGCGTTATGTATTGCTACACGTGCCTTCTGGCTGAGGTGGTGGCTGCCGAGAAGTTGCCCCAACGCTCCGTTCACTCTATTTCCCGCATTCACTCTTCGCTCTATATCAGTGGTGTACCTTCCATCTCGGCTAAATCCACATCCAAGATATACAAATTCATCCACTTGCTCTAGTATATCATTACCTATTGTTACTCTTACATCTGTTCTGGCTTCGTCTCTTTCAAAGACCATTATTTTGGTTTTGCTCACATTCACGCGTAGACCTCTTTTCTTACAATCTTCTGTCATTGTGTCGACTAGGGTCTGCAGGTCAGTCGCTGACTGTGCCAGCAGGACTGCATCATCTGCATAAAGCAGAGCAGAGACCACTGAGTCACCCATCTGGACTCCCACATTCATATCGTTCAACCTTTGGAGACATTTATCCAGATATATGATAAACAGCCTGGCTGATAGAACGCAGCCCTGCTTAACGCCGATATTGACGTCAAACCAAGGCGACATTCCACCATCCAGCCGCACACAGGCTCTACAGCCCATGTAATTGGATTGCACAGCCTGCAGCAGTTTACCGCTAATACCATACTCCGGTAAAATGTCCCAAAGTTCCTTTCGTACAACCGTGTCAAATGCTCTTTCTCCAGATCCACAAAACTGCAGAAAACCCTCTGACCTAGGGCCAGATGCTTCTCCACAATGTTGCGCAGAGAGAACACTTGATCCATGCATCCCCTTCCACTCCTGAAACCTCCTTGTGTCTCACACAGTAAACCATCGGACACCATCCTCATTCTCCTTTCAATAATTTTACCATACACTTTTGCTGCCAAACTGGTCAAGCTTACTTATTATTATATATTATAAAATAACTATTTGTGGATCATATGAAGAATTTTACTGAGTGAAAATTGCGCTGTGGGTTAAGAACAAAACGTTCAAGTATTCATATCGTTATCGAGACCAATTTGTCTAGGATTACGAACAACGCCTCTAGCGGGCGTAATTGAATATAATTTCGGTAACACCTAAAATTTTACTCAAAAGGAATTCGATATGGCAGATTAGTATTTCAACCATTGTCGTCTGTGTAGTGTAGATTTTGGTTGGCCAAGAAACTACTCCTACCGAAGTTATTAGTACATTATTTCAATTATATTGCTGTTTGGTAGCGACTACGAATACTACCAACCCTTACATTGCTCGTGGATGTCGTAAAAGACGACTAAGAGCCTTATAACGACCTGGGCCAACTCCATCTGATGCCGTTTGGTCAACAATTACATTCCCAAGGAGGGTTGACGTCAGGCAGGCGGCCAGTCATAAAACTATTGCTAACAACTTTTACAATATTTACTACTAGCGGCCCGTCCCGGCTTCGCACGGGTGGACATTTATTTTTTAAACATTTTGGCGTAAACATACAGTAAATGCAGTACATACCTAAATAATAAGGTATTTAGCAATAGCGTATCGCGGGCTCCTTTTGCGTACGTGACTTGATGATTGAAAACTATTTATATATTGAAGTATTTATAGTGACATAACTACAATAGTTAGACACATACTATTGCATCATTTTTTGTAGGTATTGATATGTTCTTTAACATTGTGGAACATTTTTTTGTTCTACCATCAATAGTTTTCGCAGCACATGCGATGAAAGATATTTTATAGGCAATTTTTGCACCTTGGGTAACATTATTGTAGTTTTAGTAGGGATCCTTATTTTTTTATTGCAATAAAAATAGCCTAGATTAATCAGTGATAATGTAGCATTCAAATGGTAAAAGAATTTTTAAAATCGGTCCAGTACTTTTTGAGCCAATTCGTTACAAACATACATACAAACCTTTCCTCTTTATAATATTAGTATAGATTAAAGAAGAGTACATATTGTATCGACCCCAAGTAATTGGGATAAGATTATTAGATTTGTAAATCAATTTCAATAGGTAGTAACTACATAGAAATAATAAGTATCTCACCATTATTTCCCTAAAAAAACCCTTAACCACATTAGCCTTTTTTTTTATTGCTTATGGTGGCAAACGAGCATGCAGCACACCTGATGGTAAGTGTGACTGCCGCCCATAGACCTTTGCAATACCAATGGTATAACTTAGGCCGCTGCCTACCAATAAAATCCCCAAACCCACCCAGTTAGGCTTCCGGCTCTCTCGCTCACCGAACGAAGCGCAATAGCACATTGCCATTACTCAGACGTCGATCTTCTGCGAGAGTGTGGTACTACCCCGGACGGACAAATGTCAACAGCGTGGTCCTACTATTACTATTTATCTAAAGCCTTTTGTAATTATCTTAACTTGGTGCAACATGATTTCCTCTTGCACTATACTATATAATCGCTGCGCTCCCAAATCTACAGCCAACATTTTATTATTGACTAGCTTTTGCCTGCGACTTCGTCCACGCAAAAGTCATCTCTGACAGAGTTAAATAGAAAAAGCAATGCAAGGTGTTGAAGGTTTGTCGCTAGGATGATAATCAACAGCGTCAGAAACTGGGATGCGGTCGCCGCCTTCTGCGAGTTAGTTGTCTAATGGAATTAGGCAATAAGGTGGGTCCGAGAGAAAATACTCTAGGTTGACACGCTCTACCGTCGGTGCTTTGGGCGGCGCAAGCGTAAGTACCTGTATTGAGGTTCACTGCATGAGGGCGACTCGAGATGATACCCGGTTGCGGTGGCCCGCCCGCACAATGTAGATGTACGTGTACGGCGTGCGTGTGTCTATATACCATAGCCGGTTACTAAAGAAAAGGGTTGTTCAAAGTTCTATTCATTCTACAAATTACATATATTGCCATTAATATACTATTTACGGTATGACCATGGGATAAAAATATAATTATCGCCACCCTTTATTTGACTGTTTTGTTTCACCAGCAGAGTTGCGACCTCGTTAGATATGATTTATTATTTGAGTTATAGAGTGAACATTTTTGAAGCTAAACTTAACATGTATCTTAAACCATTAGGCAAGAACCTATTTTTTTTTGTTTTTCTTTTTTTTTTTATTTGTCCAGACACTTGAGGTCTGGACCGCGACCCCTAACATAATCAGGGATTGACAGTGTACTCGGTTGAATGCTATTTTTTAAGTTTTTATGCTGATTATTCGTTATTTGAGAAATTAAATTGCCTTACTGTTTATTTATTTAGTTGCACTAATGGATTTTTCGTTTCGTTGTTATATTTCTAATTTTTTTTTTCTTTTAAACACCACTCTGCACTAAGGATCCTTGTATTGCGGGGGACTTTACAAACATGCAATTAACGCAGACAAATTACACCCAGACTCAGAACAACATTTTATAGATCGCACAAAGTATTGCCCTGCGTAGGAATCGAACCCACGGCACTGGCACGGGAGGTCGGTATCTTAACCACTACGCCATCTGTGCAGTCTTATCTTATTATTTTATTATTATATTATATTATCTTATTATATATTATTAGTATTATCAATTGTTATGATTTGTCGTATCTATTTTTTAATTTTCCTATGTTTATTCTATTTAGGGGGAGCCTCCCGCCCGGGCTGGGCGTGATATGTTACGCCGATGACACGCTCATTACAGCCCGTGGTGGGACGCTGAAGGAGGCGGTAAGCCTGGCGACTCTCGGCACCGAGGAGATCGTCAGGCGGATCGAGGCGCTGGGGTTGAGGGTGGCCCTGGACCAGACGGAGGCCCTCTTGTTCCATGGGCCCCGCATGGACCCTCCCATCGGCGTCTCGATCACCGTCAATTCGGTTGATATCAGCATCCAGCCCATATGAGGTATTTGGGCCTGGTGCTCGACGGGCGATGGTGGTTCCGGGAGCATTTCCGCAGACTCGCTCCACGGCTCGTCGGCGCGGCGTCCGCCCTATCATGGCTTATGCCGAATGTGGGCGGACCGAGCGCTACGTGCCGACAGCTGTACGCAGGGGTCATCCGGTCGATGGCCCTGTACGGCGCACCGGTGTGGGCGGGGTCCCTGACCGTCCGACTCAGGGCTCTTCTATGGCGACCACAGAGAGCCATGGCGGTCAGGGCCATACGCGGGTACCGCACGGTGTCGACGGAGGTAGCGTGTCTGTTGGCCGGGACCCCTCCATGGGACATGGAAGCGGAAATGCTCGCCGGTTTGTATCGGTGGATGTTGGGGATGCGAACGGAGAGCGGTGTGGTCTCGTTGAGGGAGCACACCGCCTGGCGCGTCGACGCCCGCCGCGACGTCATTGCCCGTTGGGCAGTCCGGCTGGAGAGGCCTCGGTTCGGTGTGCGGACCGTGGAGGCCTTCCGGCCGGTGCTGATGCAGTGGCTAAAACGGCAGCACGGGGTGCTCTCCTTCCGACTGGTGCAGGTTTTGACGGGACATAGATGCTTCGCCAAATATCTGCACACGGTCGTAAGGAGGGAGAGTACACCGTCCTGCCACCACTGCGATTGCGATGAGGACACGGCGCAGCATACGCTCGAGGTTTGTGCCGCTTGGGCAGAGCAGCGTCGTGAACTCGTCACAATCATCGGTGCTGACCTGACGCTGCCGACCATCGCCAGGGCGATGCTCGACAGCGTCAGGAACTGGGACGCGGTCGCATCCTTCTGCGAGGCAGTAGTCTCGCGGAAGGAGGCGGCGGAGCGCGTGCGCGAGGAGCGTCTCCTCGACGACGCGAGCCGCCGCCGGCGATTGGGGTGGCGCAGGCGTGATTACCTGCGCCTGATGCCGCCCTAGCCGAGGCCGCGGGTGACTGGATCGGGGAATTAGTCCATCACCCGCCGAGAGGCCGACCGCGTGAGGAAAGATCGACATCCTACCCGAGGGGGGGGACGTCGGTCGAGGAGAGGGTACTCCTCAGGGGTATTCCGTCGGGCCAACCACTGACGTCAAGTCACTCTGCTCCGGTGGTTGGCCCAGCGACGAAGGCGACGTCACGGGTGGGTTACGGGTGTGCGTGCTTACGCCCCTCTGTCACCCCGGACGGAGTGGTGCGAGGAGTGCGCCGACCGTAACCCGCCCCAAAAAAAAAAATGTTTATTCTATTTCCGTCGCATTCCGTGCCATTTGTTGCTGATTAAAGATTTTTATCTACTTGTTGTGTGTGTTTTTGTTGTTGTGTGGATGCGGGATGGATGAAATGACGGCAGGTCACGGGTACAACATGCGACCCCAAAGTACCCCCTAAATTAAAGGGTAAAATATATAAAACCCTAATAAGACCTGCTGTACTGTATGGATCAGCATGTTCGGCGACAAAAGCGACGGATGAGAGACGACTGCATGTAGCGGAGATGCGAATGTTGAGATGGATGTGTGGTGTGACGAGATTGGATAAAATAAGAAATGAGCATATAAGAGGAAGTTTGAAAGTTGCGCCAGTGACGGAAAAGTTAAGGAGTGAAAGGTTAACATGGTATGGACATGTGATGAGACGAGATGAAAGAAATGTTGTGAGGAAAGTTTTAAATATGAATGTTGAAGGCTTCAGGGGTAAAGGAAGACCAAAGAAAAGATGGATGGACTGTGTGAGGTATGACATGGATAGACAAGGAGTGACTGCAGAGATGACGTCTGATAGGACTGTATGGAGGAAGATGACATATTGCGTCGACCCCAAGTAATTGGAATAAGAGCAAGATGATGATGATGTTGTGTGTGTTTTGGTGATTGTGTATTTAGTGTGTGTGTGTGCGTTTTATGCTTCTGTGTTATGTTTATGCTGTTTGTCTATTGTAAATGTGCTATGCTCATGATAGCTTTCTTTACTTTTGTGTTGTGTATATGGCAAGATCCTATTGCCGTCTACTATGTGTATCGTGTGAGCTCTCACGCCGGCACTGGTCGCCACAACGGCACTGGTGCGGGGTTGATGGAGAGGGAGAGAGAAGCACGTGTTTATTTATTTTTACCGAAGAATATTTGTACGTAATTTGAGAAGAATTGATAAAGAATTTTTTTCTCCCCATACACACTTTGCCGCTTTGTTACAACCCCTTAGGGGCGGAATTCATAAAATCCTTTCATATTGAATCTCTATGTCATAAATAAAAACGTGCTTCAAAATTTAAGGTTTCTAGCTTTAATAGTTTCGGCTTGGCGGTAAGGAGTCGATCAACCAATTTCACGGGCCTAATTTACACAGACAAACAGACAACCAGAGGATGAAAATTGACAAATGCCGGATATTACTCTAGAATATTTGATTCGACTCGTAATTTGAAAAGAATCAATAAAGATTTTTTTCTCCCCATACAAACTTTGCTACTCTGCTAAGGGGGTGGCTTAGGGGTATAATTTCGTAAAATCCTTTCTTAGTAAATCTTTACCTCATATAAAGAAACCACTGTCAACATTTCAAGTTGTCAGCTTTAATAATTCCGGCTTGGCGCTAATGATTTAATGAGTCGTCCAACCCGCTTTGCAGTCCTAATTTACACCCCCAGAGGATGAAAATCAACAAATGCTGAAACACGTGTTTATTTATTTTTACTGAAGATAATTTGTACATAATTTGAAAAGAATCGATAAAGATTTTTTTCTCCGAACATTTTTTAAATTGACATAACTTTTTTATTTATAAACCAATTGACATAAAATAAAGCCTAAATGTTAAGTGAAGCTTACCACAAACATATTAGTGAAAACCGCGTCTAAATCGGATAAGCCGTTTCTGAGATTAGCGTGCACAAACGCACAGGCAAACAGATAAACAGACAAAAATTTTAAAAATGATTGTTTTGGGTTCTATTTGTGTTGATAAAGGTCCCAGTAATATTTTTTCTCATATATCTTCCATGTACAGACAGCGATCCGTTACATTTTTATTATATGTATAGATATCATATCCAATAGTCTAGAATCGTTAATAGTATAAGAATACAATGAATCTTAACCCTTACTTTCCCATGGAAGTCGTAAAGCCAGTTAAGGGAGCAACCAGGGAATGGCCAGCAGTACTCTTCTCAGAAACTCATTATACCCGAACCCGCGTGGCAAGCTTAGCCTTTGTGGCATTAGCTCGTAGCTAGCATATACTCCTAGCGTAATCATTGAGAAGTCTCCAACAATGTGACAATGAAAGTCAATCAGCTGATAGAAGGATGGATGGATGAATTAATTTTATATAAAATATACCATATATATATATATATGTATATGTATATATATATATATATATATATATATATATATATATATATCCATTATGTTATTTACGTATTTTTTTAATTAAATAATAGTTTTGAAATTTGAAACTATAAGTATGTAAGCTGTGTGGTAGCGGCTACGAATACTACCAACCTTAGAAGAAAGGAAGAGAAGCAGATGGTGTAGTAGGTCATCCAAGTATTAAAAAATTCGCTGCTTTACGCTGCTGTTTACGAGATACATTCTTCCAAATTAGAGTGTTTTACGTTAGAATATCGCTACCTCACGTGCGCGGTCCGGCTTCATTCGAGTACCTACTCAAAAGATGTAAATGGAATTGTCCAAGAGACCTATCAAGACACTTGCCGTGAAAGAGGTTTGGGTGAAAGCGATGATCATATTGTAAGAGAAGCATCTATTTCACAATGTCCAACAAAACTGAAAGAGTTGTTTGTAGTCATACTTTTATTTTGTGTGCCCTACCTACCTATCATCCCTAACGATTTGCTAATACCTTTCAAATGTCTTCAATTTACTGTGAAAACATCGTGAGTCCTTAAGTCAAACTTTCGACTCAGTAGGGTCTGTCATGTAGGTTGTATACACCGTATTGTCTGTTAACCTATCGTGAGTTGAAGCACCCGAAAAATAATACATATTACTACCTCATGATATACCATCAAATGTCGTTTACAGAGTAGCCCTAAATAATTAAATATTAATGCTTCCCACGTAGTACACCCGAAAAAAGAGGAAACCCGTGGGAAGCCGGGGCAGGTTGCTAGTATATGAATAATTGTTGTTGTCAATTATACTAATAGTAGTAGAAGATTTAAGTTTTCTAGTAGAGCCAAGGTAAAGCTAAGCACTATAAGTCCGTCCAGGAAAATATACCAGTAAAGCCATGATTTCGTAGGTACCGCGATATTAACAAAAAGGCCACATCGGTTATTTGCCGCCTACGACTTGGACACGCGTGTACAACACATCTTCAGCTAAATATTCCATCCTCTCTCTATGACTTACTCCCTCCACCTATCCCTCTTCCTTCGGATTTTAAATTTATTGATTATGAATTTGAGTTGATTCCCCATTCATATATATTTTGAGTAAATTTATTAATTCTACTAACATAAAACTGTGATCGTCTTAACTAATCTACTATACGAATATATATATTGTGTGTGTCTTTTGTTCAAGGTAAATCAACAGCTTTTTTTTAAATACTATTTACTTTCACAAAGCCAATTTGTAATTATAAACATACTATCTACTCTCTCTACTGAAATATGTCATATTTCAACTTGGAGAAAAGTCACCTCAAAAGTACATGGTCATTGGCGTAGTTAGTAGGATCACCATTACGAACAACTGAACTGAACTGATTTAAGTTCTTTCACAAACACTTTATTCCCTAAATTTTGCGTCTGCTGAATTTTATGTAAATTATATACATGGAAATAAAGATAATTAAACGTAGATTAAAATGTTATTAAAGTTATTCGAAACATCGTCCCTGATTTTGGATACAAGTATTCGATAATAACAAGCAGAGTATTCCTGTCTATATTAGACACAACTACCGTCAGGAATGCCTTGAGGGACTCCAAATTCTAGTAAGAGTTAAAACAGGTTTTTCCTCAAAATGTAACTATATTTTGCAACGGCTTCAAGTCTGGGCTGGAGGAGAGCCATTCGTCCTGTTTGATGAAGTCAGTTCCATGCGCGTTCAGCGAGTTTTGCATGTTTACTGCCCGATGAGCTGGTGCAAAATTTTGTCTCGATATATGAAAACCAACACATATTGCACACGATATTGCAACTTCGTGTCAGTTTTCAAATACCTATGTTTTGAGAATGAGGTTCATGTGTCAGATCCGAATATGTTACTCCAAACCATACCATGATTAATGATGGGTAATATTAATGATTGATTTTCGGGAAAGCTTGCTCGCTACTTCATGATTATGATCAAAAAATTTCCATTAGCTGCAGCGATGAAGGGCAGATTCGGTCTTCTTTTTGTGGCCAGTCCATTTATGTCATCTTCTTACTTGCAATGGCAATCAGCTAATATATACGAGCCCATTATCGGTAATGCCATGATTTTAACATCTGTATTATATTAACATTTAAATTTTTATTTATAAATTATTATATCATTTAATATCATTGTCCATCAGTAAATCAAATCGTCGACCTCAGCAGTCCTATAGCCACTGTTAATAATATCTTCTGATATTCACTACACCCCAGCACTTCCTACGCATCACATTACGTAAAATACTATGAAAATGATATAACATATTAAAACACTAACTCTTTAATTAATCCACGGGCACTTTCGATTTTTTTCTACGAGATTTTTTTATACCACGAGAGGTTTTTTTTATGCCAGAATACCGCTTTGTGGTCATTTTTCTTGTGGTGAGTAAAATAATATCGTAATTTTATAAATTTAACATTACTATAACATAATTATGTTGCTGCCTGCTTGTAGTAGGTACCTATGTACACACACACACACATGCATGAACACACATGCACAAACACACACACATATACATGCATATTTATTTCATTTTTAATTCTTTTTTGTTATTATTATTTTATTTTTTTTACTCATTATGATATATTTTCTTTTTACCACTACTGTCTAGTTGATAATAATAAACCTGTCATCAAATAGGGGAGGACACTGGTTCCTGCAACACAGTTTACAACTAGCGTAGGAACCAGGGAACTCGAAATATTTTGTGTAAAAATTTTTGCGTCGAATAAACAATTATTATTATTATTATTGTATCTCCTTTTAATTCACGGGATCTTCCATAGGGAAGATGCCCGGTCCTTTGGGAGGCTTACATGGGGATATGGATCCAACACGCAGAGGCCTTTGGAGAAATTTAATCTAAATATTGGGATGGGACACCTACCGATGACATTCCACGTCTGCACTTAACATACGTGGAATGCCAGCAGTAAGTGTAAAACTATTGTATGATGATGGTATGTAATATATGAAATATGGAAGTGGGTGTTTAGTGGACTGGTTCATCTTAAATCTATGAATTTATAACTGTCGTCTGCCTTCAAACCCATGTTAAGAGCTGAACGGTGGCAGACGGTGACTCGCCAACTCACTGAATGGGCCCCCTAAATAGTCGCCACAGACACACAAGTCATACGGGCAACAGAGGGCAACATTGATGTAAGTGGCTAGGGGTGTCGAGCGGTGCGGCGCCGGTTTCACCATTGAGTCTGCGATAAACAAACTCATGGTTTCCCCGTAATTATGCCCTTGAAAATGACACTTCCACCCCCGCATATAGCTCTGGCGACCCCTCTCTGATCAGCTGTTTAAGGCAAGCCAGAGCTGAGAGTCCTTCGGGCACTCTTCGGTTTCCACTCTAGCCAGCCAATGAAGGCCAGCTGGAGAAGAGTCCCTGATCGACTCTCTGGAATATTCAGGACCGCAGTGTCGCCACTCACATTCAGCTCGCCACAAGCTGCCCTGCGGTTTATTGGCTTTCCTGTAAATCTTGTGATACATTTTTTTTTTATATCAAAAGAACTTAGGGAGCCAAATAATGTTCCTCCGAGTTTTGCGTTAGCCTCATGGTGAAGTAACGACTGGCCCGGAGGTAATTTAGGTTATTATTATTATGTATAGTAGTATTAACTGAATTATTTTTCTAAGTACTTCTTGAGTAGTTAGCTAAGAGATATTTATAAAATAAAAATAAAGTATACTTAGGGGAAATGAGATAAAAAATAATGTCGTTGCCTCTCGGTTTCAAATGGACCTTGAGAGCACAGTAATTTCGTTGCTTTGTACGGACCCTATTCTATATCTTATTACCTGCAAAATGTAAAAAAACGTGTCATAAAACTCTCTAAAATTCACGCTATTCACGACATTTGCTTTTCTACGATAGCATAACCTAAAGATAAGTTAGAAAATATTTTCTGTAGTAATATTTTTGCGTAATTCAACACCCAATGAGAATTTTACTCAGTGGCGTGTCGATAGGATGGTAGTGAAGGCAAAATGACACACTAATGAACCGCTGTAGCTTCGCACGAGTATGCTCAAGAACGTGAGTATAACTTCGTTGTCACATCATTGAGTAAATTAATTTGGTAGCAAAGAAGATAACATTTAAACAGATAATATTAAGGTCTAAAGCGCTGCTAATATCCAAATTGATAAGAATCTTTTTTACTTCTACTTTTCGAGTAACTAAGTCTTATTTATTACACATAGGAAAGATAGAGGGCGGTGAATTGGATTCTTATTCTACTCACCACACGGCAATACAATTTTAATAACGTAATAAATAACTAATAATAAATTAGACGCACTCACCGCAGTCTTATCCAGTGAGACTACAGTGATTCACAGAGATGCAATCCATTCGACTTGCGATTATATTGCAGCGTGCAAAACTGCAAGCATGTTTCCTTAAGCTAGATGTAAGATGAGCATACCTACTGCAATTTTGGCTAAGTTAGAAGCCCAATCGCCCGCCTCAAGTCAACCCTCTCTTTTTACCACTTGAGTTAGAACTTCGCAGATTAATGCATAGCTCCTAGTGGGCTTTCACGACACCGTCGAGTCATTTTATATTTCGTGATATTCGTAGCTACCGAATACTCTGCTATAAATTATGATATTCAACTATTCTTTTCATCCAAAGGTATGTATAATTGTACATGTAATGGATTTTAACCGACAAATGCTTTATTCTAGATAATATTATAAAATTAAAAGATATAAAATTAAAAAATTATAAAAATATATTATAAAAAAAATTATGTACTTTAAAAAATGTAAGTTAACATAGAAATAGACATTAAAAATAGCTGTATTTTTAGAACAAAAATGAAGGGATTAACAACTGCTCAAATATTCACATGTAAAGGCTTAGAGAAAGGATTCAATTCGTTGTTAACAAGATTGAAGAACGACACCGAAGATTTCAAAAGGACTACTCGGTGTTATTATTATGTTCAAGGGACTGTGCTCATATTAACAACATCTGAAACAGAATAACTATGGACAATGGATTCTTATGATGAACCGATTATACTCTAAATCATTCAATTAATTATTAAAGAGTCACTTTCGATTTCTAACAAATGCCAATTGCATACTTATTATTAAAACATCTTGATGGCCAGAATAATAATATATTATTATTAACAATATATTATAGTAATAAATTATTTAATAACAATATAAATTATTATTAACAATTTATTATATTAATAATATATTATAGTAGTAATTTTAATAAAATCGCAATTTGTTAATATTTACTGACACTGTATTTATAACCAATATAATAAAATAAATTAGAAATTTTAATATTGAATAAATAGAATAATTTAAATCAAATAAATTTTATGTTCTCACTAACAATAGACCTAAATTATCGTAGGATAAAACAGCGCCTACTCTTGAGGAGGGTGCTGAAGTTGTATGTACTTGACACCATCAAACTCAATTAAAAACCAGTGGATGTACTGCAGTGTATTTTGTTCCACGACTATTACTAACTATAACTAAAAATAAAACTAAGCAACCTTTTTTTGCCGTGGACTATAGATGTGGTCGCGCCCCGCCAAATCGGTCCGGGGCGACGGAAGAGTCGGCGCACGACTCCGTAGACCCACCCTGCAAAGCGCCTCTCTTCGCTGTGCAAGCGAGCCACTGGTACCCGATCTTAAGACTAAGCAGCCTAAAAAAAATGCATTTTCTCTATATATCTTTACATGTTCCTATTATTTAAAAGCTTTAAATATGTATTTTTAATAGTTTTTACTTATGTAAATTGTCTTGTTAGCATGGGTCAACCTTGAAACTCAATTATTAAATAGTGTATCCCAAAAGGAAGTTTCGATGATAATGAACGATTAACCAACTGACATTACAGCAAATTCAATATGGCGGACGTCCTAAAATGACGGTCAAATTCTTCGTATCATATTTACGTCTCCTTAAAGACGTAAATATGATACGAAGCGAGATTTGAATGTCCTACAATAGTTCAAGGTGGTGTAAGTGGCAGCACGATTGGGCCGGACTCCCAATAGGTGTGGGTTCCAATCCCACTTGTGACATCATTTTTCGTTTCGTAATCGGGTTTTTATAAATGAACGATTAACCAACTGACATTACAGCAAATTCAATATGGCGGACGCCCTAAAATGACGGTCATATTCTTTTTTATTTTACAAGACTAAAAGAAATAAAATATGTACCAAAACACTTTAATAAATTTAACCTATCAATTTACCACTCACATAAATTTAGTTTACATTAAAATTCAATTCGTGTTGTAAGTGCCCATATTTTAGAATAAAGAATTGTGATTTAATACAGTGTAGTGGTCACGCACGCTTCAGACAGCTGCGTAGTACCCTCGACCTTTGAAACCTTACAATTTCACACACATTTATTATGTAAGTTACATGTCTTATCCTTAACATACTACTAGAACTAACCCTTATAAGTAAGCGTATAAAAATTGGATTAAAAAAATTATCGCCGTATTGATTAAATGAAAACCATTCAGTATTCTAGACTAGATAATGTTTAAAGAAAAGCATAGAGAGAAAACATAAATTTGTTCTAGTGCTAATGATTAAATAATGATCAAATTTTTTCTTTCTGCCCTCTTTCTATCTTTCCCACAGTATATACATATTCTTTTTAATTCTGAATTATAATGTTGTGTATATATTTTGTGTTTACTAACATACAACAATTTGTGACGTCTCTTTCAGCCCACGCAATAAAAACTATTGCTAGAAGACCGATCATTTGTCACAAATACTCGGTTTATTTATTTATTTTTACTCTCTCCACCTTGACATTGGCAGAATCATCGGTCGTCGATGGAGCCAAACTTATAAAAAAATGAATTGAATTGAATTATTATTATAATTGAATTATTATAAGCACGCAGTAATGTATTGTTTTTTTTATTTCCCGTAGTATTTATTAGATTGACGATAATTAGATAAATGTACAATGTGTAAACAATGTCCGGTAGATGGTACACATCTCCTTAAAGACGAAAATATAATACGATGCGACAATTGAATGTCCTACAATAGTTCACGGTGGTGTAAGTGGCAGCTCGATTGGAACGGATTTCCAATAGGTGTGGGTTCGAATCCTACTTGTGACAATCATTTTTCGCTCGTAATCGGGTTTTTATAAATAATCAATCATATTAAATGCTAAATTTCAGTAATTTGAATTAGATAAATGTTAAGTATTTATAAATAAAACACAATCTTTCGATAAAACGACTGATTCAAATTTATTTTACAAACTCAAATGATACAAACGTGCTCGCTACAAATATAGGACAAAGCTTTGTCACCAGCGGCATTCATTTGTGATTCGATACGCGTTAGCGTCTATAGGCAATTTGTTTATTGCGCTTTTACACGCTAACACGAAGAAGTTTTTTTTTCTACGCTGTTTGCTGCTTATAAATTAAAAATTAAATTGGCAGTGATAGTACACTAGCTCCGAATTAAATTAAATAAAGAAAGAAAGAAAACTTCAATAATATAGATAATATAATATAGATATAGGTAGATAGATACTAATATTAAAATGTTGTAAACAATAGTGAATGGGTTAAAAGACATCCAACAATGGACATCTACGGCCTCCCCATGAGAATGCCACTCAGAAAAGTCAGGTGCCGCAACCTGCATCTAATGACTTTCTGCGTCATTCGAGATGTTGTCATTCCATCTAGTAGTAAGTCGTTCTACGCTCTGTTCTTCGATTCGTGGTCGCCATTCAAAAACCTTTCTTCCCCAGCGGTTGTCAGTACGACGAACGCAGTGACCTGCCCATTGCCACGACAACATGCCAATTCTTCGAACTATGTCGGTTATACACGTTTTTTTTACAGATTTCCGTATTGTAGATTTTATTATGCAAAGAAATACCGAGCTACTAAGCCTACACTACTAAGCCTACATGCTGAGCGACTAAGCCTTTTTATGAGGTCGAAATGGAGAGCCCACGTCTCAGTCCGTTACTCATCGCTGGTAACACATACTGTTAAGAATCTGTTTTAAGATACAGTGAAATATTGGATGAGAATATTCTCCTAAGTTTTCCGAACGCGGCCGCACAGTTGATTGACGTTGATTAAAATTGGATCCACTGGATCCGTTGGATAACCATTTTTTAGGGACAATTCACACAATCAGTTTAGTTCGAAGTGTTTTTAATATCGGGGTTATCAACAGTCGATCAAAAAGAGGTATTTTAAATATTTGATAACATATTTACACATGGGTGTCGTGAAAGACACATTCCGAAGGAGATTTGAAGTCGGACAAGCGATCAATTATAAAACTATTTTTTTTTGGCGGCGGGCAATGGAGTGTCACATCCCGCTAAATCCGTCTGGGGCAACAGAAGAAGCAGCGCGCGACCTCATAGAACCGCCCTACATGTACCTCTCTTCACCGAGCTAGCGGGCTACCGGAACCCGGTCTTTGTCTTCGGTGGCCCAATTATAAAAAAAGAAAACGATTACCAAAACATTTGCAATAAGGAAATAAAAAATCAATCCATTAATATATTACTACGTGCTTGAAATAATATATTTTTTGTAATTACCAGATTTTAATAATCGAATAGAAGTAATGGCTCTATATTTAATTTCAAATTAAAATGTATATTAATTAATATATTCGCCACCCGACTCTAGCTACTAGTGTTAACGTGAAGCTAAATGGTTGATTAAAGTTGAACAACCCCTAAAATACCTCGTTAGAAAACAATAAAAATATATCTCTGCTGTTACAAATAGCAATTGGCCTACAATGCGA
Organism: Lymantria monacha; assembly: GCA_905163515.2. NCBI lineage: Eukaryota > Metazoa > Arthropoda > Insecta > Lepidoptera > Erebidae > Lymantria > Lymantria monacha. The sequence goes on from LR991082.1 coordinate 27,165,580, forward strand.
ATTGAATTTAATCGATTGAGTCAGACGTAGATAACATTTTTACACAACAACACATAACTTAAATAACAAACAGAACGTGAAACATGGCGAAAATTCTCCTGCGGTAACAAAGAAATGATCCCCTAAGGATACCTAGAAATGGGGAAGCCTTCAAAATACACATATCTATCCTTGACACATAATACTCAATACAAATCCGATCTATGAACATTTATGGGAATCGTTATGGTACGTGAGTACTTTCAAACATGTAACTTCAATATTATCGATATGAATTTTTGAACAGATGAAGTCATGATCATCATCACAGCTCATATATATATGTTATGTCCCACTGTTGGGCTCAGGCCTCCTCCATAATGGGAGGGAAATTAACCTTAGTAGGTTGTCAGACCACCACCACCACGCTGGTCAGACGTGTTAGTAAAGGGTTTTGTTTCGAGTTTTCCTTCTCTCGCATAGATATTATATGGGTTTTATATTCCTTAGGCGGCGGTAGGGGTAAGATATGGGGTTTGGGGCGTCGGGGATCGAATGTCAGTAGACGATCTCTCCGGCGCCCCGTAAAAGCGCGGAAGGGGGCCGCTGTGGTTTTAGTGGGTATTCCGGTTGGACTAGCTGGCCGGCGAGTCCCACACTCCCTCCCGTCTTGACATCGGCGGGCAGGGGTTAGCGCGCAAAAGCGTTTCCCAGCGTCAACAAAAAAAAAAAAAAAGGGGTAAGATTTGGGGGGGTGATGAATTGTATTCTTACTCCGTCACCACACGGACAGTTTTACTTAGATCAGATTAAAAGCTTATATTAATAAGCATAGATATAATATTTCTAAATATTAGTCGGACTATGTGGCATTAAAAGTTAAGCTTCGGGGATTATTGCATAATTAACATTTTTTAAATCACTGCGACATATTGGTTAATTAATTCTTAACTATTATGATATGATTTCATAAAACCTTTTAATTTCGTGCTTAAAACAAAATTATAATTTAATAAATGAATGACGCATAACTAAAGCACCGCGCTTTTACCTATTAGTATCTTAATATAAGTGGCTAAAATGATATATCTATAATAAATTTAAACAAGTAGTTGACGATCCCTGATTTTTCAATGACGCTCATTAATTTGACACCAGTGTATTAAAGATCGCAAGCGATGTGATGTAGTGCTGCGATGTAATACAACAGTATCTTTCCAGCCGTCGCTGGCACGTCGGCTTGACATGTCCGTCCCACGAGGACGGCGAGAGGCTGCCCACCAGCCATATCCTTAACGCGCCCACCGGGATGGGACCTAATGTAAATAAAAACCGCCGAACATATTTATTCGAGCCGCAATGGCTCCACAGACGAAAGGACTATTACTCCTTTTATTATTTTGCTTTCTTCGCATCGGCAACGGGAATGGTAAGTAAATATTATTCGATTAATTCAATGCTTTTACATGAAACAATATTTATTTGATAATGCATTAGAATACGCATATAATGCGTATATATTTTTATTTTACAGATATAATTTATAAAAATAACGGTTGAAATAATTTTTTATACAACAAATTTATATATATAAAAAAATTAGCGACGTAGTTTATTAGATCGTCGCATTTATCGGGCCGTTGAGGCTGTGTATTCTTAGTAAAGGTTAACATAGTTATTCAGAAATAACGTTAATTTTATATTTATAATTATTTAATGATTATTAGAATAAATTGACGAATTATATGCTTCTTATAAGTTCAGACCATAACAAATATACGTAAGTTTTATACAGATATGACTATGTGGCGACGGGATAAGAATATAATTGTCGCTACCCCATACTGGCCCGTGGGATCGTAAAAATCGGCTAAGTGTCTCACCAGAAGGATGGGCAAGAGCTTTCTCCTAGGATACGTAACCTCAAAGCGATCGCCAGTCTGCCTGCTAAGCGTGGTTCTTATGGCACTACACCTAAATTTTAGATGAGGCCTACATTTAGCAATAGACGGCGAAAGCTGATGACAACTTTTACACTATGTATGATGATAGAAAAGTACATATTGCTTGGACTCTTGAAGAGAAGGATAATCATGATGTAATTATAATACTATGCATTTGCCTCGCATGAACCATGCAACCATACTTCCATCCACATGTTGCTTATATATTTTTTAAAGCACACAAGTGTTATTTGTCGTATAATAGACAGTTTTAGACTGCGTGCTAAACAAAAACTAGCCTGACCCTATCTGAGAATTCAACGTTGAACCTCATGATTTATAGTCGTTTACAGATATTACTAGACCAAAAATTAGACATCTTTTGCTGATCTTGCGTTACCGATGTTAGCGAAAATGAGCATTAGTTATTTATAGCCAACAGAATTAGAACCAGGTTGTAGCAAAAATAGACATTATGCATAATATCTGTAATTTATATATAATTATTGCTAAAAATATAATTTATTTACTTAGTACATACATACATACATATCATCGCGCCATATCCCTTGCAGGGTAGGCAGAGAGAACAGAGTGCCAGAGAACTCTATCTCTGCATACTTCACTCGCTTCCTCAACATTCATAATACTCTTCATACATGCTCGCCGGTTTCGGAGACTCTTGACTCCACCTTCCTTCAGTACATGACCGATCTGGTCTAGGTAGGTTAGTCTCGGTCTCCCTCGGTACCTACATCCTTCCACTTTCGCATTGTATATCTTCTTAACCAGGCGTTCGTTCGGCATTCTTTCCACATGTCCGAACCATCGGAGCATTCCCTTTCGCATCTTTACACCAATACTCTTTTTCATACCTACTCGCTCTCTTACGTCGTCGTTACGAATGCGGTCGTCTATTTACTTAGTGTCCTTATAATATTATAAACTTATTCTATTCTAATAATTTCCACATTTGTTTTAGATGAAACTGAAATCTTCGATGTTTTGTCGGTCGTGCGCGATGTTGTCGAGCTTCCTATTGGTGTAACAAAAACTCCAGGCCGGTGTCAATCAGCACAATTACCAGAAGAAGACTACACGGCCATCACTCTTAACGAAAATGCGACATTATTACAACTAGCCGCTGGAATGTTTTACAATACCTTCCCAGAGGACTTCTCTATTTTAGCTGTAGTACGATTACCAGGTAATTTTATTTATTAAATATATATGTTCCTCATGAATATAACATGACTATAAAATTAAATTTGAAAACCGTAATTATTAGAACAGTTATGGGTTTATACAAATTGTAATACCGCCCTGGCGCTAAGCATTAAAGCTGGCTCGTTTTTTAATCATATGAATATTGCAAAGAGTAATCTATAGAGATTAATTTAACGAATTCCTCTAATTGAGCCCTTTGGTCAACAATTATATTCCCAAGGAGGGTTGACGTCTGGCAGGTAGCCGGTCATAAAACTATTGTTAATAACTTTTACAATATGTAGGTACTATGAAAGAAGAATACATATTGTATTGACTCCAAGTAATTAGGATAAGAGTAGGCGAATGATGAGTTACTTAGCCTCACATATAAGCATATAGACTCGGCTTTTAAATTGCTTTTCATTTTTCTATTTTATATAAACAAAACAAAAACGGAACACAAAACCCTGTTCATTCTTTACTCAACAAAGAAGATTGTATTCAGTTGTTTATAATTTTTTAAACAGAAACAGAACAAAATCCACTGTTCATTCTGTACTCGGACGCTGGTGATGAGCAGTTGCAGCTGGTTGTGGGCAACTTGATAGAACTGTACTACGAAGACACCCGTGGTGATCCACCCGATCACGAACTCCTCACTTATCATGTTGATATCGCTGATGACAGGTTTGTATATTATATTAATAACCTCTGGAGTATTACTAAGGTCCTTGTGTGCTGACGAAGGATAATACAAAGGGTCACCATCCATTACTTTTCCATGGAAAATAATCAGCAGCACTTTCTTGGGCCACTTATAAAACCAACGGTAAATAGCAAGCCACCTGCTAATAGTTGGTATTATAGCATTATTCCCCTTTGAGGCCTGAAATCCAACAACAGCGTATGCGGATAGATTCATGAATAAAAATATTACTAAAGATCCCAAGACTCTATGCTTTATAGAGATTTTATTTGATTTTTACTATTAAACGTATGGAGTAATCACTAGAGCTATTGGTCCGATTTTATTTTTTTTTTCCTTTCACTAATATAAAATTATTATCCCAAGAATAAAAACATGTCAATCCAACTGGAAGGGAATCACACAACACACTGTGGAGTTGTGGGCAGATTTATTAAAAAAAACTATAATTATCGTCATCGTTTGCAGGATGAGGATCCTAATTTACAATCTAGAATATGAGAGTGCATACTTTGACACTATATATACTTATCTTCTAAGTCAAAAGGGAGAAAATCTTTAATTGCTTGGTACTTCGGACACTTAATAACATCAACTTGTAGAAGAATTCAAACAATATTTTATAATACTATCTAGCTGACACAGAGTAACCAAAAACAATCATATCTCCCAAATTGGACGAAGAAAGTTAAATTAACAAAATTTTATTAAAATCAATTAAGTGATTTCTGTGATTAGCATGAACAAATATCGTTGCAGTTATATCATGATTAATTATTTTTAAAGAAGTTAATGGGTTAGGACAAGAGCATGAAATAACTTGCAACGAAAGTACTTAAATAAATATCAAACAAACAGTAATTTATTGTTAACAGATGGCATCGAATAGCGATCAGTATAAAAGGCGACTCTGCTACTCTACTAGTAGATTGTCAAATTAAAGAGACTTTACCATTAAACCGCAAACCTGGAAGCACCTTCAACTTAGCTGGGGCTTTATTAGTTGGCACTCAAGTCACACCTGATCAGTACTATGAAGTGAGTAAAAAAGTTATCATATAAGATCTAATATAATTAGTTACAATACACTTCTATTTTCACTTAACTGAAAAAAGAACTATTAGCGAGAGCGTCTCACAGTGGAAGATATTTTAATATTTAAATAAACCTCAGGGTGTCATATTAGCGACCACCGAAGACAAAGATCGGGTACCGGTGGTCCGTTCGCACGGCGAAGAGAGAGGATTTTACGGTGGGTCTATGGGGTCACGCGCCGCCTTCTCCGTCACCCCGGACCGATTTGGCGGGGCGAGACGCACCCATAGCCCACCAATAAAAAAATAATGAAAAAAAAAACAAAGGGTGTCATATTAGCCACCGAAGACAAAGACCGGGTTCCGGTGGCCCGCTCGCTCGGCGTAGAGAGGTACGTGTAGGGCGGGTCAATGGGGTCGCGCACTGATTCTTCTGTCGACCCGGACGGATTTAGCGGGATGTAACCAATCCATAGCATGCCGCCAAAATAATGGGTGTCATATCAAATACGAGCTGTCATAACAATAGCATATATTTGAAACAAACAACCTAGATTAGAAAGAAACTACTAGATAGACATTAACTTTTTAATAAATAAAATTCATGTACACTCTTTGTTTAAAATACGGTTTTAATGCCTGGGGCATTCTGGAGCAATGCATTGGGGAAAATAGTAACGACGAAAACAGATTATAATTTTATCAAGATGAAATTTTAAAACACCACCTACTAAAGACAGACAGAACCTTTAATGAAAATTTACTGCTTGATTGGGATTTGTAACTTAAGAACGGATCATACTATATGAAGCATCACTATAAGATTGTTCTCAGTCTTTCATCATATGAAATGCAGTCGTCTCATACCGATCACAATACTAATCCATTGATATTGCATACTCAAAAAGAAATTAAATAACACTGCAATTTACTTCAATGAAAGCATTCAAAAGCTTTATTTCTAGGATTTACATTGAAAAGGCTGGTTTAAACCTTTTCAAAGATTGCCCGATTCATAGAATAAAATAACAAGTTTTGATATGATTGAATAGCAAAAAGGCTTGCTATCAATAGATACTGATCCAATAAATCTAAGATTGTTTTGCTATAAATTTTATTGAAAGATTATATGAAAAATTTTAGTTTATCTATTCAGTGCTTATCTTTGAAATATTTAAAGATTATTAAAATTATAATTACTTTATATACATCTACCCAAATATAATTATTATATAATTGACACGTTGTTAACTCAGCAAGGTTCAAATATGTCATTAGAACATGTCGCTACGTCTGAAAGTAATTTAGAATAGAATGAAAACCTAGCTTAATCCAATTTATTAAAGAAAATAGTCAATCTAAACTTAAAAGTACTACACTAACAGTGATTAATCTCTAGAGATTGATTTTAATTTTAATTAAATGTTCTTATATTTAAGAAAGCAATTTTATTTAATTGATCGGATTTTTAATAATAACTTACATAAGTATTAACTACAATTAATGTGTACTTATAACATTGAAATATTAATTTGCCACACTAAAATGACCTTTATAATAATCAGTCACAAGGTTTATAAAGAAATGTAAGTAACTGCGGACGATTGGAGGATTTTATTCTTTATTTGAAATTGTCAAAATATCAGCTTTCATACGAATAAACAATTAGCACATTGAAAAATAGACTGAAAAATAATAAACTACTAACAAAAAAAAAACAAGATATCTTTCAGTCAAATTGCCATTACTTTATAAAAATCTAGTGTTTTCAATCTGATATATTAATGAAAAAAACGTTTTTTTTTTATGTCAGGGTGCTATGATCCCGCCCGCGAAATTATTAACGTTATCACAGATTGCACGTTGAAATAATTGAAGACAAGAGTTATTTTTATTAAATATTTATAAAAGATAAAATAAAATTAATATCTAACAGTAATTAATTACTGCTTATTTTAATTATAGGTCTTGAGGACTAAAGGTTAAATACTTATCTACTTACCATTTCATAATTAAAATACATACGTTAATATAAATATCGATTATACATTTTTTTTCTTTGCCGTGGACTATGGACGTTGTCGCGCCCTGCCAAATCGGTCCGGGGCGACGGAAGAGGCGGCGCGCAACCCCATAGGCCCACCCTGCAATCACCTCTCTTCGCCGTGCGAGCGGGCCACCGGTACCCGATCTTTGTCATCGGTGATCGATTGTAATGCCATTCAGCAGCCAGCATTCTCTATCATTTTCAATATTACAAAGAAATATATGGTCGATTATATTTAGCAATTTGAAAGAAAACAACTGTTTAGATAGTATTTTGATAGAGATGAAATTTTAATGTACCACCTACTAAAGACAGAGAGAAACCTTAATGAGAATATATTGCTTGGTTCGTTTAGTAATATAAGCATTCGTCTGTTGACTATATGATCACGCATTGGAAACATATGTCAAATAGAATAGAAATAGAATAGAAATAAATTTATTCAAAGGAAAAATGCACACTTTTACAATTGTTTTTTTTTCTACCAAACTGTATTACAGTTTGTTGGCAGATGAAGCTCCCTGATTTGTAACATTCACAATTTTCCATATAACTATTAGTACTTATTACATTATCATTGCTAAGTTAAAGGAAACATAGTTTATAACAATTCATAATGCTTGCAATGTTAATAATATTATAACTTGTACGAGATACACAGGTGTAAGGTACATACCATATTTATTTGCATTGAAATCCACGTACGCACATAACACAGCACTCACAGATACCTCTTTTGTGGATTTAAGGTTAGGAACCTTCACAAATTGAAATTAAATGTCATACAACGAACACCAGAAATATCATATTTATAACACAAACACCTTAAATATCGTACTCGCGGCTAACAACCGCATTGTTACATATTAATATTACGACTAAATGTTTCTATTAGAAATTTATTTACCTTATTTTTAATTATTCTTTTAGTATTAGAACTATTTAACAAGGATGACGGTAAGTTATTGAATACTTTGGGCACAAAATAATTTCTGTTTCTTTCCCCATAATAATTATTACAAGGGGGTAATTCTAGCATATTAGTACCTTTTCTCCGCGGGCGATTTTTATATACCTTGAACTCATCGCTATCGTACTGCTCAATTGCAGTTAATAATGACACTTTCTCATGGACTGGCAGTAATTTACATGCTATAAAAAGTTGTTCATAGTTATTTTTACATTGGTTTTTTGTATTTTTGTCTACTAGTAACTTAAGAAACCTTATTTGTATTGATTTTATTTTATCTAAATAAGTTTTAAATGTACGACCATAGCTAGTCAGTCCATAAGATAGTATTGAATCTACAAGCGCGTAATACACAGTATACAATGTCGCCTTATCCAAGATAAACCTAAGGTGGTGGAATTTTACAAGCACAGCTCTTAATTTATCAACTACTGTCGTAATATGTACTTTCCACGAAAACTTGGAGTCTATACATAGGCCTAGGTACCTATAGTACTCCACCACCTCAATGCTTGAGCACACGCATGTTGCATAGGAATCATGCATGCACTCGTAGCTATGTCCGACTATTTTTGGCCGTCGATCTACCTTTTGTACATAGGGAGAACATATATGCATACATTTTGTTTTATTTAAGTTTATAATGATTCCATTATCGTGTGCCCATTTTATTATATTAGAGAAATCTTCCTGTATTTTACTTTCTATTACATCGAGGTTCCTATCTGCATAAACTAAACAAGTGTCGTCGGCGTACATATAGATGCGACAATTCTTAACCACGTTACACATGCTGTTCACATGCATTGTGTAACCGACGGGGCCAAACACGGAGCCGGTCGGTACGCCACAACTTACGCGTGTAGGCTCGCCACTAACTCCATCAATGACGGTCTGTAGCGTTCGGTCTGTGAGATATGCTCGGAGCCACCTGTTAAGCGGCCCCGCGATTCCGCACTCCTCCATGGCTTGAAGCAACTGACAATTTTCCAATGTGTCAAATGCTTTTCGGAAATCAATGTACACTACCACCACCTGCTTCCGCTGATCTAGACCCTCATTGATATCATCAGTGAAACGACCCAACACAGTTGCCGTACTTCGACCCCTACGAAAGCCATGTTGGGTATCAGTTAAAATATTATGTTTTTCTAAGAAAACACTTATTTGACTTACAATATATTTTTCTACTATTTTATTTATTACTGATAAGATAGCTATTGGCCTGTAATTAGAATAATCACAATGCGACCCTTGCTTAAAAATAGGCCTTATTATCGCTGTTTTTAGTTTTGATGGGTATATCCCCATTTCCATACACAGATTAATGAAATAAGCAATTATAGGACTAATCTTCTTATTAATTAATTTGATATCCTTTATTCTAATTATATCCGCCCCCTGTGATTTGTCACCACTTAATGCGCTTATGATTTTTTCTATGTCTGATGGAAGGGCTTTTCGAAATCTTAAAGACACCTTGCTACTTGCCACATAGTCAGCTCTGTTAAGGAACTTATGATCGCATACATGTTTAATATTTAATATTTCTTGGGTAAAACATTTTGAAAAATTATTACATATATTTATTATACTCGCCGTTCTACCTAAATGTTTTATAATAATTTTATCGACATTTTTCGTTTCCTTTCCAGTCCATTCGTTAATCTTAGCCCAAACTTTTCTAACGTTTTTGTTACATTTTGCTATCTCCTCCCTACGATAATCATTTTTAACTTTATTTATATATTTATTAACTCTATTTCTACAACTATTATATTGTAATCGCAAGTTCATGTCTTTTGGTTTGTTTTTTCTTAATCTAAATAATCTATCTCTATTTGCAATCATATTTTTTAAACTGTCTGTTACCCAAGGCTTACATTTGCGTTTTGTACTCAACTGCACTTTTATTTTAGACTCGTTGTAGATATTGACAAACATTGAACACATCTGATCATACAAGTAAAGTGGGCACTTACAGTCCATTAGTTGTTCCCATGATACTTCCAAAAGGTTTTTGAACACTTTTTTGTCACTTAAAACTGTAACACTTTTTTTTTCTCTAACGAGTGTATTCACTGCACCAGTTACGCACACTCCTATGAGATAATGGTCTGATATCTTACAGGTTAGGACATGGGCCGTGGTGGCACGATTGGATCGAATCCACGCATGATCGATGCACGACCTTGTCACCAAACCGTCACATACTTCCTCTCGCGTTACATCGTTGATAGCACAATCGAAACCTAGCTCGTACATATTATCCATATATTGGCTACACACACTGGAAACACTTTGATTGGTTTTATACAATATGTTAATGTTCGTATCTCCCATAAATATCACTTCACAGCTCCTTGGAATACTAAACAATAACTGATATATCTCTTGTACAAAACTTGCCTTATCTGTTTTCGGTGGCCTATATGTTATCACTACATGTATTACTCTCTTCCCATCTTGAAACAGCTTACCATGTATTATTTCGGAGTGTCTAGCGGTTATTTGTTTGGCGCTAAAATTGTGTTTATTTTTCACATACAAAAGCACACCGCCACCTCTAGTACCTTCTCTCGTATTTGCATATGTACTATATCCCGGCAACCTGTACAAAGGTAATTCATACTTTTTTACATTTATCTCTGTTAATGCTATGATATCCAAGTGAGTCATACTCTTGCACACCAGTACTTCCAATTCATTGAAATGTTTCCTCAACGAACATATATTTAAGTGTACAACATTAAAACTCGAATCAGTGTTACTTAATTCTTCTTGCCATGTATTTATATGTACACACTTCGTGTATTTAATGGTAGGTTGTATATTTACTATATTGTCATCGAATTTTGTTGTAGTAATTTAACCACTGTAGTAAAGTAATATTTTATAAGGCGTATTGTGATATTAATTTTATACTACCCACTTCATTTTTTATTTGCGAAAACGTTAATGTCCCCCAATGTGCGAATTACTCTTATTTTGCTGTCACTGGGCTCATCCTTTTTTATTAGGACCTTTCCATGTTGCACCCAAATATATTTATAAGTCGGTCTAAGCTCATTCTTTGCTGTCCATAACAAATTACGTATATATTTCGATAAATCTTCATTTATGTAAATTCGTTGCTCGTTTCCGTTAGCGAGTATGTCATTATTCGTTAGGTGCATATTTTTTCTAGTAGCTAGCCATTTTTTACGAGCTTCACAAGTGCCAAGTGTTAAGACTACCGGCCGCGGTTTTACCTCTTTTTGTCGGTCGGACATCGGTTTCTTCGGACTTCGACTTCGGACAATGTTATAAGGCTCATCATCATTCTCCTACTCTTATCCCAATTGTTTAGGGTCGATACAATATTTACTCTTCTTTCATAGTACATATTGTAAAAGTTATTGGCAATAGTTTTATGACCGACCGCAGGCCGGCAGTAAAATCATTATAAGATTTTGAACTTTTCCTTTCTTTACGATGCTGTTTTCATGTTTATATCCCTTACTCATAATACCTACTGAAAAAGAACGTTGGTGAATTATATTCTTAATCGGCGTGCTTCACATAGTCAATAGAGAGATGCATGCTTATGTTAATTGACGCTTTCTTTTTATAACGTCTGCATAGATGGCGTAGCGGTTAAGATGCCGACCTAGCGTACCAAGTGTCACGCGTTCGATTCCCACGCAGGACAGTCTACAATTTATTTTCCTGAAGTTTCGTGTAATTTGTGTATATTTGTAAAATCCCCCGCAATACAATGATTATTTCTTTAGTGAAGAGGTTTGTATTTTTAAAAAGAGAAAGAAAGAAAATTTGTTATCACATGGCAATTTATTTTGGACAGCCAGTAATTATTGCTTACAATTACCTCAACAACTGTTAGCAAAAAAAAAAACTAACTAGTTTTTTTTTCAAATTATCATGCATAATAAAATATGTAGCGGGTTGTTTGGATATGGGTGTGTGTTTGGGTGTATAGCGGTGGTTAAATTAACGACTCGAAAAATGTTTAGATAATAAAACTATACTAGATGAAATTATATAAAAAATAATAAAATGTACTTGGCTCGTTCCTCCAATGGTATAAGTAGATATGCTATTGCAATTCTAAGTTCTTAATTTTCGATCCTGGGTCGGGCATAAAATGTATAAATGGTATTATCATCGCGTTTTCGCAGTTTTTGCATAATCCCTTGCGAAATTCTTATGTTATTGCTAATAATTTCTCGAGGTTTGATACTGTACTCATTTAACAACAATAAACTTATCATCTACTAAGTGTTACAGAGGATATATATTAATATTTAGGTTATTTCTCTGCTCACCTTCATTGCTGATTTAAATACACTATAAATAAATAATATACATACCTTTCAGGGTGACATCGAAGTTCTACAATTTGCCAACAAACCAGACACTGCCTACGAAATGTGTGAAAATATAGCACCTAATTGTCCAACCGGATCAGCATATATCCTTATACCATCACTACAGGAGCCAGAAATCAAAACTATACCCATTAGCGAAAAAACCGAACAACTAAATCTTAAATTGTTCTCGGAAAACGAAGTAAGGAGAGGATATAATAATTACAGGGACCACTTAATTGATAGAAATCTGTCTGATAATAATTATTGGCCTGAACATCATACCAATCAACTCACAACATCTCCTCCTCTTTGGCAAGTGGCTGCTAATGCCAATCCTTTTGCTAACCCGTATATACCTTCTACAGATTATGGTAAGTATCTATCTTATCTAACCTTTGCCTAAGCGGTTAATACTAAACTACCCGCTTAATTGATTGAATTAGGCGATACATGGCGGAAATCCATTATTATTATAAAATGGAGGAGAGGAAGGAAAACCTCAGGACGTGAACCGTCCTGAGGTTTTCCTTCCTCGTTCGGCTTCAAATGCGCATTTGAAGCCGAACCGTCCTGAGGTATCCCGTATTCCTTCCTTTTTTGAGGTGTACGGTATATTGATTAACCGTGGGAAAGTGGTGGGTTTTCATTCCTCTTCTCCATTTTATAATACCCGCTTAAGTTAAATAAGTTTCATTCAGGTTGAAAAAAAATACAGCTTGTTAACTTACAAGTAACGCTGGCCTGGGTTGACATAGGATTTTATTTCGAATTATCTTTCTCTTGCAAATTATAGCTGGTTTTTTTTTCAAAAAGGCTTGATGTCAGGACAGTGGTAAAATTTGATCTGAATCTATTTTTTTTTGATATTCTTCCACGTGTATTAAAATATGAAGACATGTTTTGGTGATCCCTTGTAAATTAGATCAAAAAAATAATCAGTGATCTTATAAAGCATTCCCAAGGAAGGTTGACGTTTGGCGTGCAGCCGGTCATAAAACTAATGCCAATGATTTTTACAATATGTACTATGAAAAAACAGTACCTACATATTGTACCTGCCCGCGGCTTTGCCCGCATAAAAGGTTACTTTCCTAAAGTTTTTGATCCCATATTTTTAATATGGAGTATATTAAGGGTATTTTTTTACGAAATTTTAATGTCATATTTATTTATATCTAATCAATAGCCTAAAAATAAGTTTCAAGTTGCTGGCTTTAAAAATGACGATAATTCCTTACAACTTTTCATCCAACCCTTTTTTGCATTAAAAAGTAGCCTATGTACTTTATCAGGCTCTAGACTATCTGTGTACCAAATTTTATTTAGATTGGTTCAATAGAGAGCGAGCGAAAGAGAGTTACTTTCGCATTTATAATATTAGTAAGGATAATGAAAAAAAAATATAAGTAGCTTATATACGCGTGGTTAAAAAATATTGAAGACAATAAAAGTCCATAAAGGCAGGTTATAGACGAAAGCCATCTCAATCTGAGAGTGAACCCAACCTAACCGTAGATCAATTATAGATTGATGACGATTACTTTTATTTCTCCAGACGAAAATAGCATCTTCGGATCATTTACGGATGTCAATGAATTCGCTCCTGGTTCACCAGCACCTCAGGAAAACAATCTCAATCCTGAGTTTGATCGCACAACATCAAGAGTAAGTATGCAAATACACATGTATTTCATAGCATTATGAAACAAAGATATGAATTAAAACTAATGTATTTATTTTTTATTTTTCGTAGTTTTAAATATTTAACAGTATTGATGGTCATGAACATGAAGCCACAAGATGGCATAGAAATCGCCTCTTTAACCATCTGTACATCATATCTTCTGTGTGTGCATAGAAAATTAATCAAAAAATTTATTAGCGGAATGATACACAACCTCCATTTAGAAGATCTTGGACGGCAAAATGGCTATATTATTTTATCTTTATTTCAAATTTTGTATTAAGTTTTAAAGTACAGATTAAATATCAATTTACTAGCTCCTCCGCAGCTTCTCAGCTCCTAATATCCTTTATCTATACATATAATAAAAATGTAACGGGTCGCTGTCTGTACATGGAAGATATATGAAAAAAAATATTACTGGGACCTTTATAAACACTAATAGAACCCAAAACAATAATTTTTAAAATGTTTGTCTGTTTATCTGTTTGTCTGTGTGTTTGTGCACGCTAATCTCAGAAACGGCTTATCCGATTTAGACGCGGTTTGCACTAATATATTGTGGTAAGCTTCACTTAACATTTAGGCTTTATTTTATGTCAATTGGTTTATAAAAAAAAAAGTTCTGTCAATTTAAAAAATGTTCAGAGAAAAAAAAATTTATCGATTTTTTTCAAATTACGTACAAATTATCTTCAGTAAAAATAAATAAACACGTGTTTCAGCATTTGTTGATTTTCACCCTCTGAGGGTGTAAATTAGGCCTGCAAAGCGGGTTGGACGACTCATTAAATCATTAGCGCCAAGCCGATATTATTGAAGCTGGCAACTTGAAATGTTGACTGTGGTTTCTTTATATGACGTAGAGATTCATTAAGAAAGGATTTTACGAAATTATACCCCTAAGGGGCCACCCCCCACCAGCAGAGTGGCAAAGTTTGTATGAAGAGAAAAAATCTTTATTGATTCTTTTCAAATTACGAGTCGAATCAAATATTCTAGGGTAATATCCGGCATTTGTCAATTTTCACCCTCTCGTTGTGTAAATTAGGCCTGTGAAGCGGGTTGAACGACTCATGGTAATGAAATACGATAACGTTTGGCGGTAGCCAAGCCGAAACTATTAAAGCTAGAAACATTAAATTTTGAAGCACGTTTTTATTTATGACATAGAGATTCAATATGAAAGGATTTTATGAATTTCGCCCCTAAAGGGGTGTAACAAAGCGGCAAAGTGTGTATGGCGAGAAAATTTCTTTATCGATTCTTTTCAAATTACGTACAAATATTCTTCGGTAAAAATAAATAAACACGTGTTTCTCTCTCCCTCTCCATCAACCCCGCACCAGTGCCGTTGTGGCGACCAGTTCCGGCGTGAGAGCTCACACGATACACATAGTAGACGACAATAGGTTCTTGCCTAATAGTTTAAGATACAGGTTAAGTTTAGCTTCAAAAATGTTCACTCTATAACTCAAATAATAAATCATATCTAACGAGGTCGCAACTCTGCTGGTGAAACAAAACAGTCAAATAAAGGGTGGCGATAATTATATTTTTATCCCATGGTCATACCGTAAATAGTATATTAATGGCAATATAATTTGTAGAATGAATAGAACTTTGAACCACCTTTTTCTTTAGTGACCGGCTATGGTATATAGACACACGCGCGCCGTACACGTACATCTACGTTGTGCGGGCGGGCCACCGCAACCGGGTATCATCTCGAGTCAAAGCCCTCATGCAGTGAACCTAAGTACAGGTACTCACGCTTGCGCCGCCCAAAGTACCGACGGTAGAGCGTGTCAACGTAGAGTGTTTTCTCTCGGACCCACCCTATTGCCTCATTCCGTTAGACAACTAACTCGCAGAATCAACACCTCAACGCATCCCAGTTTCTGACGCTGTTGATTATTATCCTAGCGATAAATCTTCAACACCTTGCATTGCTTTTTCTATTTAACTCTTTCAGAGATGACTTCTGCGTGGACGAAGTCGCGGGCAAAAGCTAGTTGTTAAAATATAATTCGAAATATACTGACTGGGCTAGTCCCTATCACTAATAACTAATGCCACATCACTAATAACAAATTCTATCCCTATCTAATCTAATTTAATTACTAGAAAAAATATCATTCACCTGAGCGGCTTCACACAACTATCGCTATTTACATTTTCTTTTGTGTGTCTCATTGCGAAGTAAAGAAAATAAGAATACAGTAATCGCCACATTTTTCCATGGGCGTTGTAAAAAGCGGTCCAGGCATCACCAGCGCAATGTGTCAAAATCAGCAGCGCTCTCCTTGGAAACCCATAACCCGTTACTGAAGCTGCCAAAACGCTTACCGCTGATAGTGATTATGGCAATAATTTCTCCAATTGATTATTGCGCTTCATAGTGTTTTATGGAGGAAGCTGGTTACAGCAGTGGATGACAAAAATCAGAATGATGAATGATAATTAGTGTCGAGAATATAAATAATTTTAAATTAAAAATTAAATAAGAAACCTACAACTTGTTACATCACAAACACAAAATAGAAAGAAACAGAATAGGTTAACAATCCAGAAAATCAACTCATAACCAACGAATTATAATATATGGAATTCTAAAAGCGCAATTTTTTACCGAAGTAACTTATGCTGCGAAGTGACAAAACAAATAAAATGGATTTTAATATATTCGTTTTTGTTAATCCTGAGATTATTCTAATTTTGCAGCCTAAACAAAGGGACGATAATGAAACGGATATGACCGCTACTACACTGACTGTCACCGAGACGTCCTACTTCCCTACCATTACGACCACCGAGGATTCAGATTGGCTCACACATCCACCGGATATTACTCAAGTAAGATAACATTATATTGTTCATTTAACCTGCTAAGGCTCTTATTCGCTATTACGCTTTTAATGCTGTGACGCCATAATATGCTTGTTAGTTACACGCATGCAAGAAAATATAGTTAAAATATCCATTATATTTTCTTGTACATTGCACATCAATTCGAAATGAATTTTTCAGGTTAAAAATGATATTATAATCTTATAAACTGGACAAAAGTTGAACCATGTAACTAAATCAGCTAATATAGAATATATTATAGTACTTACTGCCTACGACTTCATACTCGGCGAATTCTATACTTAGTGCTTACTTTTTCACTACAATATTTCACTACAGTCAAGTCAATTACATTCCCAAGGAGGGTCCTTGGGAATGTAATTGATGACCAAAGGGCATCAGATGCAGTAGTCGTCTTTTACGACATCCACGAGCAAAGTAAGGGTTAATAGTATTCTTTTCCGCTACCACACAACAATAAATGATTATCGTAACAAATTAAAAAGTTATGCCACCATATTTTTGCGTAAATTACAAACAAATTAACAGATAGACAGATAAAAATTCTAATGCTCTTTATACTAATTTTCTCAAATATTCGATCTACTACGTTTACTGTTTTATTACAGTATAAAATATGTGTCAAATAACGTGACAATAGCAGTTAATGCCTCGTCTAGATTAATTTCTACAACTATAAAAATGCGTACATAATATATGTTTACTATTCTGAGGTGTAGGTTACTAACGATAACAATGATATATTATTCCCCTAACGACATATAGTAGTATCGCTGAAGCATCGAGCTAGTAATGTACTCTTATACACAATATCGCTATGTATGCATATAATTGTAATAGACAGTCACTTAATATTAACTTAGACAAACTAAAACAAAAGAACATACATACATATCATCACGCCATATCCCTTGCAGGGTAGGCAGAGAGAACAGAGTGCCAGAGAACTCTATCTCTGCATACTTCACTCGCTTCCTCAACATTCATAATTCTCTTCATACACGCTCGCTGGTTTCGGAGACTCTTGACTCCACCTTCCTTCAGTACATGACCGATCTGGTCTAGGTAGGTTAGTCTCGGTCTCCCTCGGTACCTACATCCTTCCACTTTCGCATTGTATATCTTCTTAACCAGGCGTTCGTTCGGCATTCTTTCCACATGTCCGAACCATCGGAGCATTCCCTTTCGCATCTTTACACATGATATGTATGTATGTATGTAAAACAAAAGAAATAAAAATACAAAATGTATATTTTTTTTATTTTTTATAAGAAATAAATATACTGTATTCTTTTTAAAAAAATAAAATTTAAATTCTTCATAAATTCTCTAACATTTTATGTTATATAATATGGTTAAGTTGCATGTTTGTTGCGCGATATTCAAAAATGGCTGAATGCTAATATCATATTGTAATTATTTAGATTATTTATCGAAGAAAATATCACCTCAGTTCTATTTAAATGTTAATTACAATTATACATACATACATAGCCTCGCGCCTGTTTCCCAGAGTGGTAGGCAGAGACTATGGATGGCCACCGAAGACAAAGATCGGGTACCGGTGGTCCGCTCGCACGGCGAGGTGTTTGCAGGGTGAGTCTATGGAGTTGCGTGCCGCCTCTTCCGTTGCCTCAGACCGATTTGATGGGACGCGACCACCTCCATAGTCCACTGCAAAAAAAAAGAAGGCAGACACTACGGCCACAAACCACGATCCTGACAGACATCCATCGCATCATTCACCCTCATCACAGTCTTCATGCATGCTCTACGGTTACGCGCACTCTTAATCTGACCTATCGCCATTATAATTATGTTTACATAATTAGAGAAAGTCGATCTATGAATTTATTCATAAACCGACTTTGTCTCTAATTCTGTCTTAGATACTCGATAGATAATTAATCTTAACAATGGTTTTCTATGGTAAATAATATGTCCATCTCAGCTCATATCCGCCCCACTATGGAGCTCAAGCCTTTTCCATAATAGAAAGGCAGTTCACCTACTATATCTATGCTAGTAAAAAGTGTTGGCATAAGGTTTTATTTCGAATTTTCGTTCTCTTATATCATCTGCATATTAGTCGCTTAGACGTTATTTACGACATCCACGTGCAAGATAGAGCATGGTAAGTTGTATTCTTACTCCGTCACCACACGGAAAACAATACGTAATATATAGCATAAAGAAAGTATTGCTATCCTATTTATCCTAATCCATCATCATTCTCCTATTCTCATCCCAATTGCTTGGGGTCGATACAATATGTACTCTTCTTTCATTGTACATATTATAAAAAGGTAATAGTTTTATGACCGGCCGCCTGCTAGACGTCAACCTTCCTTGGGAATGTAATTGTGGACCAAATGGCATCAGATGAAGTTGGCCCAGGTGACAAGGCTCTTAGTCGTCTTTTACGACATCCACAAGCAAAGTAAGGGTTGGTAGTATTCGTAGCCGCTACCACAAGGAGAAAAAAGCGCGTTTATCCCAATCCATAAACACTTTTTTTGAAGACAATATGGTAAATACATAAGAAATAATAAGAAAATATTTTCAGGATAATTCCACTTCAGGTTACGATACATCTGAAAAGGAATATTATGATTACGGCAGCTCTGGAAGTTACTTCGGTCCTAGAGGATATCCCGGGCCACCTGGTACACAAGGACCAAGAGGACCAAAAGGAGAGCCAGGGAAATCTGGTGCAGAAGGATCACAAGGCTTTCCGGGAGCACCAGGGAATGTGTTCGTTATTCCTGTATGTGATTTATTACTTTTTTATTATAATTACATTAATAAATCCCTGCGTCCATACTTTGCAATTTTAAATTAGCGAGCCTTCTTGTGTGTCCATTATCAGTTCGACACAATATGTGCCTATTCTTCTTTCATCGTATAAATTGTAAAAGTTTTGGATATAGTTTTGTGACTGGCCATCTGCCTAATATATACCTTTCTTGGAAATTATCTAGACTGCATCAGATGGAGTTGGACCAGGCGGATGTAAAGCACCTAATCATTACCCACTAATAATCTAGAGGGTTGGTAGTATTCGTAGCTCCGGGCCGGCCACTGACGACAAGTTCACGCTGCTCTAGTGGGCAGTCCAACGACGTAGGCGAGGTTCGTAGGTGGGTTACGGGTATGCGTGCGGACGCCCCTCTGTCGCCCCGGATGGAGTGGTGCGAGAAGAGCGCCGACCATAACCCACCCCTAAAAAAAAAAAAACAATAATAAAAATTTTAATTATAATAATATACATATAATTATACTACAATTATATTTCTTTATGTTATTTGAAAATTAGATAATCTAGTTTAAACTTATGTCGTCTCTTAAACAAGTAATTTCTAGTCAGTTTCAATAATTTTCTAATTAGGATAATTATATTAATAATAAAAAATCATAATACTTTGAAAATATGATTTACAGTTACAACAATCTGCGAACGACAAAGGTCCTGATGCTCAGTCAGAAGCCCTAAGACAGATGTTCACTCAGCACATGGTATGTCTATTATCTATTGTTAGTTACCTTCAAAAATTATTCTTTACAATATTGATAAGTGCATCAATGATCATATTACTACATAAAAAAAAATCCTAATCATCTTATACTAAAATTAAAATTAAAATATCTGACGATATAAAATGACTTACAGGCTGCTATGCGTGGTGCGGAAGGTCCCATGGGTCTAACAGGACCAGCTGGCCCCGAAGGCGAAATTGGACCAGAAGGACCTAAAGGAGAACAAGGAGAGCAAGGAGAACCAGTAAGACATACATCATTTATTAAAACAAATAATTATACTACAGCGAGTTAAATCGATGTGAGACAGGTGACGCATTCAATTAACAAAATACAAAGGACAGCCATGAAACTTTGATTGTAAATGTTTGTATAAAATATCTTGTACGTGCCGGATTAGATTTGCAATTAATTTTCTTGAATTTTGCATATAAAAAGAAACGTTTATTATATTCGCTTCCTAAGCCCTTCTAATCTGTCTATGTTGAAAATTTATATTCTTAATTTTAATTCACCCAGAATCGTCGAGGCAAATATTATCCGGCTATACTTATTATTTAAGCAACATGAAATCAGATAGCTATTATAAGTATATTTAGGTATTAGCAAAATGCTAAGCTTTAGGACTCGCGCTTTAGGGCTCGCGCAGTTTTTCTAACGTGGAATAATTGTTAAGGCAATTTTTTAAATTATTATTTTTATATAAGATTATTGATATGGGCTGCGGTAGATAATTCATATGACCAATCATTTTCAGATAGTTTTTTATTTATCAACCATTGGTTTTTTTTTTTTTTTAAAAACGTGAATCTGCTCTAAGGAAATAAACTTTGTATTTGGGGGACTTTACAAACATATAATTAACGCAGACAAAATAGTGGATCGCACAAATTGTTGTCCTGCGTAGGAATCGAACCCACGGCTGGTACGAAAGATCGGTATCTTAACCACTACGCCATCTATGAAGTCTTATGCATATTAATTCTGTGACATGACGTATTTGAATATTGACTTTTGTAAAACAGGGTCCGCCTGGTCCTAGAGGTTTACAAGGACCTCCAGGTCGGCTAGGACGTCGTGGACATGCAGGAAGAGATGGCGAGAGAGGACTAACAGGTGCATCGGGTCCTAAAGGTGAACAAGGATATCCCGGCTTAATAGGCATCCCTGGTGATAAAGGCGAACGTGGTACTCCAGGGCTACAGGGTGAACCCGGTGCCCCTGGTCAAGATGGGCCGCCAGGAGATGATGGACCTTCTGGACCCTCTGGCATTTCTGGAGAACTGGTAAATTAGTACTTAATAATTCTGTAAATAATTAGGATAATCTGGTTTCTAGACTCTTTAATGTATAAAAGTTCAATTTGTAAAAACCCGATTACGAGCGAAAAATGATTGGTGTGAAGTGGGATATCCCACTTGTGACAATCATTTTTCACTCGTAATCGAGTTTTTATAAATAATCAAGCATATTAAATGCTAAATTTCAGTAATTTAAGTTCAATATGTGTTAATAAAATATTAAATCACTTCATTATAGTACACAAGTCTCATCCCAGAACTAAGTTTTATTCGTTTTTAGCAAATAATATTTTAAAATTACATCTAAGTTATACTGCTGGACTTGGCCGTCCTTCAGATTAACAGGGAATTCGCCTTACTAATCAGACGGTAGGGTCTTATTTTGAGTCTTCCTTTTCTTGCATAGATGCTGTATGCATATTACATACTCGTACCTTAGTCATCTTTACAAGAAGGAATGTGGAGAATTAAATTACTCTGTCACCATATAGACAGATCTTAATATATATAAATTACGTGTCACGTTGTTTGTCCGCGATGGACTCCTAAAGTACTTAACCGATTTTAATCAAATTTGCACAACATGTGTAGATTGATCTAACTTAAAAGATAGGATAGCTTCCATCTCAATTTATAGTCGCAATATTATTTTATTGCAAATTATTTGTCTATTATTTGACAGTCACAATTATCTGTTATCTCCAAACGATTCTAGCAGATGGCGGTATTTGTTGACTGTGTTGAGTAAGTATTTAATAGATGGCACTATATTAGTCATACAAACGTTTCATATAAGCTACAGTTTATTAGCATAACCACCACGCGTTGCTGGGGCTACCTTAGCCATAGCAACGTGTGGCTGGGGCTGCTAGTATATATATATATATATATATATATATATATATACTAGCAGACTCGACCACGTGTTGCTGTGACTAAGGTAGCCTCAGTAACACGTGGTGGTTATCCTAATAAATTGTAGCTCCTATATGAAACGTTTGAAGGTTTAAGATAGCGCCATCTATTAAAAACTTACTCAATCCAGTCAACAGATACCGCCATCTGTTAGAATCGTTTGGAGATAACAGATAATTGTGACTGTCAAATAATAAACAAATAATTTGCATTAAAATAAAATTACTTTAAATTGAAATGAAAGCTATCCTATCTTTTAAGTTAGATCAAAGTACACATGTTGTGCAAATTTGATTAAAATCAGTTAAGTACTTTAGGAGTCCATCGCGGACAAACAACGTGACACGTAATTTATATATATTAAGAATATATATATATATATATATATATATATATATATATATATATATATATATATATATATATATATATGCAAACGAACAAGCAGCACACCTGACAGTAAGTGTCACTGCCCGCCCATGGACCTTTATTATAACCAATAGCTAGGGCGCTGCACTATTACAAACCCCAAACCCACCTAGCTGGACTTCCGGCTCTCTCGCTCACCGAACGAAGCGCAATAGCACATTGCCATTACTCAGACGTCGATCTTCTGCGAGAGTGTGGTACTGCCCCGGATGGACGGGCCCGCGGCTGTAAACAGAAAACTGGCATATATTACTTACTGTCATAATAAAAATGCAATGAAACATAGAACTTCCTCCTTTTTGAAGTCGGTTAAAAATATCTTTATGTTGTTTTCTCGATCCTGATGTTTCGAATACTTTACTGCTTGGGCACAAATGCTCACGCGACCTCTTAAATTAAAAAAGTCGTTCGAGAAAAACAATTATTAAAAAAATAATAACAATTAAGTTAATATAAGCATTGTTTTATTTTAGGGACCAAGAGGATTTATGGGACCCCGAGGTTTTCCGGGTCTAATAGGCTATCCAGGCATACCAGGTCTTGAGGGACCACAAGGTACAAAAGGCGCTTCTGGTCAACCAGGCACTCCTGGACCACCGGGACAACCGGGAATTATGGGTGCATCTGGCTCACCTGGGCCTCAAGGCCCCATAGGTTCACCAGGGATTCAGGTATATCTATTTATATAGACAATTTCATTGATGTATAATTTTTTTAAAAAATATTTGTTTTGATTTTCATTTTATTGAAGTGAAACTTTTTTAGAATCGTTGTAATTTTAAACGCGATGAAACGAAGAAATAAGTCCATAGAGACACAAATACATAAATGTATAGGATTCAGCCGGCGAGAGAATGAGATAGAACACATTAGACATTCTCGGTCTCCTCTTTGTGCGACTCTTCGTAGTATCCCCACTATCTGACCCCAACCACTAGAGAGATAGAAAGAGAGAGAGAGAAAGAGAGTACACGCTATTGGTTGATGTATGTAAAATATATTTAAAAAATAGTTTGCCAAAGTTTCACTTCTGATAGGTGTACTTTGTACACACACATTATTTTTTTATTTTGAAGGGCCCACAAGGAAAACCTGGTATATCAGGTCTACCGGGACCGGAAGGTTCACCGGGTACACCAGGCAATCCAGGACAGCAAGGATCACCAGGAGATGTAGGACCTCAAGGTCCACAGGTATATATATATATCATAATTACATTTAGAAAAATATTTAAATTTAAATTTCAACCTTGAAAAACTTGTAATACAATTTTGTAGGGAATGCTGGGCTTTCCCGGCAGCAGAGGCTTAAAAGGAGATGAAGGTCCTCGAGGACTACCAGGGGATAAAGGAGACAAAGGCTTAAGAGGTGAGTATTGTAATTATTGTAATAGTTAAATTATTGCAATTGCAACATCAAGCACTCAAGTATTCTTTTACACATACATCTATGTGGCGGCGGACAATATTATTTCATTCCCATTCCTGGTTTTAATTTTATAGAAACTTTAATACAATGATTTGAAAACTATTTATTACCAAATTAATATGAGATTATATCTAATATAAATTTCATAATTAATACTTCTTTAATAATGCAGTAAAATTTTGCTAAAATATTAAGTTGGTGACTTACCAGATATTAAAATCTAGTAAACTCTTCTGTTAATAAGTGTTTTTCCTAAACTCTTCTCCCAAACTTGGACAAAAATTCATTGCTGTATTATCTTTAGGCATCGAAGGAGAAAAGGGCGAAATGGGACCAAAAGGAGAAAGGGGACTATCTGGAGAACCTGGACAGCCTGGAATAGAAGGTCCTGAAGGCCCAAAGGTAACAGTAAAATGGTAATTTAATGGTATTAATAAATACTATACGGTATGAATAACTCTTTGTTTTGTTAACTTTTTCCTTAGGGGATAGAAGGACCAAGAGGTGAAACTGGTCCCATAGGGCCTGCTGGTGAAAAAGGGGCGACTGGTTCTCAAGGACCACAGGGATACCCAGGCAGCCAAGGAGAAAAAGGTGATAAAGGTGACTACGGGAGGAGAGGGCGACGCGGAGCTAAGGGTGTAATGGTAATAATAAATATATTAACTACATAATTATCATTACTCGAATTACAATAGTAATAAAACAAGACTGCAGTTTCTTCTCAGAATCGATTAAGTAAGGTTTGGTATGTTTATAATTTACTACACTTTAGCCTTATAGATTTGTGTTCCTATCGTAGGATATTTATATATATCCTTACTAATATTATAAATGCGAAAGTAACTCTGTCTGTCTGTCGCTCTTTCACGGAAAAGCTACTGAACCGATCTAAATGAAGTTTGGTACACAGATGGTCTAGAGCATGACAAAGGACATAGGATACTTTTTAATGCAAAAAAAAGGGTTGTAACGGGGGATGAAATGTTGTAAGGAAGTATCGTCATTCTTAAAGTCAGAAGCTTGAAACTTATTTTTAGGTTATGGATTAGATATAAATAAATATGACATACACAAAATTTTGTAAAAAAATTACCCTTAAGGGGTAGAATAAAAATAGGGGATGTAAAACTTTAGGAAAGTAACCTTTTACGCGGGCGAAGCCGCGGGCAGAAGCTAGTACATTACATGTTATACCTCATGCAACTGCTGCTGCCCGTTCATTTGATGATGATCAATTATGATTACATCAGGCTTCTTCTCTCTTCGTATAATAAGGAAAACGCGTGCCCAACAATAAATACTACGCACAAATCAAATCAAATCAAATTCATTTATTATGTATAAAACCTGCGAGGGCACTTACATATTGTATAGTTTTAACATTTTATTAATTCTACCACCGGATTTAAAAACTACCACCATCGTACATCGGTACGTTATCGCTTTTTTTTTTGGCGGCGTGCTATGGAGTGGTCTCACCCCGCTAAGTCCGTCCGGGGTGACAGAAGAAGCGGCGCGCGACCCCTTAGATCCGCTCTACATGTACCTCTCTACGCCGAGCGGGCCACCGTTTACCCTCGGGTATGCTCTCGAGTCGATGCCCCGGCAGCTTTCACCGTCGGGGCATGGTACGTAACCCCAACTGAGAAGATTCGGCAAGAAATTCAGCGGGTTACCTACTCAGTATATAAATTGCAATTACTATTATATTTAAAACGATGATTCTTGTTCGTAGGGTATGGTAGGATCACCGGGAGATCGAGGAGAGACGGGAACAAGAGTAAGTATTATTAAAACATTATATAAATCGAATTGAACTTTGTACTTTGTATAAATACTTCTATTTGGTGGCGGCTATGAATATTGCCAACCTTTATATTGCTCAAGGGTATCGTAAAAGACGACCAAGAGCTAAAGCAGATCGACTTTGTCTAACCCCATCTGATGCTGTCTGCACAACAATTACATTCTTAAGGATGGTTGATGTCAGACAGGCGGCCAGTCATATAAGTATTGCTATATGTTTGACAATATGTACGATGGAAGAAAATTACATATTGCGTCGCCCCTAAGTAATTGAGATTCGAGCACGAAGATAATGATTCTGTATAAAAGTATGAAATTTGTATACGCTCTAGGGTTATAGAGGTCCTCGTGGACGTCGCGGTTCAGATGGACCACCAGGGCCTAAAGGAGATACAGGTCAGCCAGGACCACCAGGTTCTATAGGAGAAAGAGGGCCGCAAGGTTTAGAAGGCGTTCGAGGTTTTCCAGGTGCTATGGGTCCACCTGGTAATGATGGTAAACCAGGATTACCGGGACCTCCCGGTGAACGTGGTCCTACTGTAAGTATATATTTTTTTAGTTTCTTTTTTATTGCTTATGCAAACGAGTAAGCAGCATATTTAATGGTAAGGGTTGCTACCGCCTATGGACCTTTGCAATATCAGAGATATAACTACTTAAGTAGAGACCTAACAACCAAAACCTACCCAGAAAGTTGGACTTCCAGCTCTCCCACTCGCTCAGACGTTGACTTTCTGGGAGAGTGTGGACCCGGACGGACCAGCCCGTCACTGTAAATAGAAAACTGTCTACAGTATGAGCGTATGGTCACTGCAATCTACATTCATTTTTTCTTTAATTATTAGTTAAATAACATCTTTATCGATATTAATACGTTTTTATTATCTGATCTAATCATGCGTTTTTGGTGTCTTTCTCTTTAATTTTTTTATAATTATATTTAGACTATACCCTAAAGAGGGTAAGCACAGGTATAACACCTATATTGCCCCATATACGTTATATGTTTGCTTAATAGCTATTGGCGTCTGGCACAGTTCTAGTAACAATTATCTACTTAGAATTCAAACTCAGTCATACAGCACGATATGGAGTAAAGTCAATACCTCTGTGACCTTGAACACTGAAAAGTGTCGTACACGAGAAAGTAAATATTAAATATAAAGGCGATAAAATCCTTTAAAAAAGTATTTTCTCTTATGGGTAAACATCAGAAATCATTACGAGCTTATGCTATTAAGCCAACCAGGTAACGTGAATAATTTAAACTTTTTGTTAAATTATTCACATTGCCTAGTTTCTGAAAATTATTCAAGTTGTCTGGAATTTGATTTATTATTATTGTGTGATTTTGTGCAGGGGGGCCCCGGCGCTGCAGGCCAAGTCGGACCAACAGGTCCTGTAGGCCCTCAAGGTAGTCCTGGTGAACCCGGTCCTTCTGGACCACCAGGTGCATCTGGTATACCTGGAACTCCTGGAGAAATTGGTGCCCCTGGCGAAGTCGGCAAGGAAGGATCACAAGGACCTCCAGGCCCGGAAGGTAAACCTGGTCCGGTTGGATCACCAGGACCACCGGGACATAATGGAGAACCCGGATTACCTGGACCTTTTGTGAGTATTACTTTCTTTTTTTTTTTTTTTTTTCATATAGTAAAATTATAACTGACTGCTTTGTGTATATTTCCTTAAATATTTTATTAAAATATGTAGAAGAAGTAATCAGACACGAGGAATATAAATGCGGATATAAAGTTGCAATTGACCGTACTGCAAGTAATCACGATTACTTTCACACCTATACACCAATCACAACTCGCACCTTAAGTGAGCTCACAGGACAGACCCAGGCAATCGCCTTTGTACAAAGAACTATATGGTATGGATGGATGACACAGGATAGTCTTGCCCGTGCGACCACGGGACAAGACCACAACCAGCGCCACCCATTTACCTGCTCGTGGATTCCTCAGCCAAATCACCTAAGGGTTCATTAAGAGAACGAGCAACAGCTCTTCTCCGGAGAACGTACAGCATTTACCGCTACCGCCAGTCCACCTGCCAAGCGCAGCAACCATGACACCACTCTCTCACAAGTGACAACATGAGAGAGGTCCACCAAACTAACGTAAGTGAGTATACGATATGCGACCAGTGCACCGCGCCACTCGCGGGCTCAGACTGCCGAACGGAGGTCGGTCGTTTAGTTTTGTTCGTCTCTTAAACAAGCTTGCGCTAGGTGGCGCGATTAGTGAATACTTTGTTAACATGTTTCCGCTTAGCACGTACGACAAACGGAAGTACCGTCACGGCCAATCCTGACTGTCGCACGTCCTCGTGCGCTTACTAGTCTCGTACAAATTGCCTGAAAACTTACAAAAATGCATTAGTGTTAGCTCGTCCATGCCTGACTTTAGATTAACTGAAACGTTCAGTCGTTTAGTGAAATAATCAGTAGCGTAACGCTATTCACTATGGTAACAGGCCTTGAAGGAGTGATAAATGCCCGGCTGGTGATCGGTTTGCGGAGCCTCCACTGGATTAACCAGTGGTCTCACATGGCAAGGTCCGATCGCACGAGTACAAAGTGGAAACCGTAACTTATACATCACACAGACTCTCCAAAAGTCAACGTAAAGGCGCAGTGACCAGCCATAGAAAGAGTAGTACAAGATATCCACCGACTACTATTGCAACAACTCACGACATGGGTTCGGGGACCCCTCGATCGTTCTGTAATATGAATTGTACTGCGGGCGTATGGAGCCCCTTCGACCTATTAGCAATTCCACATGGCGTGGCCCGGGCATATAAAGCCCATGCGACCAGCCTTCACTAAATACGGCGTGGACCGGGCACATAAAGCCCTTGCGACCTGCCTTCACTGAATATAGCGTGGACCGGGCACATAAAGCCCTTGCGACCAACCTTCACTGAATACGGCGTGGACCGGGCACATGAAGCCCTTACGACCAGCCTTCACCGAATATGGCGTGGACTGGGCACATGAAGCCCTTACGACCAGCCTTCACTAAATACTACAGGGTCCGGGCGTATGGAGCCCTAACGACCAACATTCTGCAACAAGAACGTGGACCGGGCATACTAGGCCCATTTCGACCAGTCACTCTGCTGTTTAAGGCTTCTCCATCCTTTACAGTAACAATCTATTTCCTTCATCAAAAATTATCATCAAAAAAAATTTTATTGTCTCCGACTCCCTTCAAATAAATCACATCACGTCATTCAAAAAATTTAAAAAAATTCTGCCTAAAGGGATTATCACTTTATGTACAAAATCTTACGATCCCTGTCTAGGCTGCGACGTACACGACGCGTCGGTATATTTGTATCACTTCACACGCGCTCAAAATTAATCCTAAACGTAGGATAGATATGAAAACGAAACCTTTTAAATTTAGATGACCAAACTGAGTAAGGTTATAAGCTTGGGTACTTTATCCCACACTTCTGATGTAGAAGAAGTAATCAGACACGAGGAATATAAATGCGGATATAAAGTTGCAATTGACCGTACTGCAAGTAATCACGATTACTTTCACACCTATACACCAATCACAACTCGCACCTTAAGTGAGCTCACAGGACAGACCCAGGCAATCGCCTTTGTACAAAGAACTATATGGTATGGATGGATGACACAGGATAGTCTTGCCCGTGCGACCACGGGACAAGACCACAACCAGCGCCACCCATTTACCTGCTCGTGGATTCCTCAGCCAAATCACCTAAGGGTTCATTAAGAGAACGAGCAACAGCTCTTCTCCGGAGAACGTACAGCATTTACCGCTACCGCCAGTCCACCTGCCAAGCGCAGCAACCATGACACCACTCTCTCACAAGTGACAACATGAGAGAGGTCCACCAAACTAACGTAAGTGAGTATACGATATGCGACCAGTGCACCGCGCCACTCGCGGGCTCAGACTGCCGAACGGAGGTCGGTCGTTTAGTTTTGTTCGTCTCTTAAACAAGCTTGCGCTAGGTGGCGCGATTAGTGAATACTTTGTTAACATGTTTCCGCTTAGCACGTACGACAAACGGAAGTACCGTCAAATATATTACATAATAAAATAAATAATATAAATTGCTGTAACATAACGACAACTAAGAGTTTTATATCCACTTACGCCAAGTCCACATGATGCCTTTTGGTCAACAATTATATTGGCAAGGAGGGTTGACGACCCCCTGGATGCCATGAGTGTGGCGCGCAAATTGATGACGTGCATCACACCCTGGAAGTATGTCCCGCCTGGGGGCCTCAGCGCCACGACCTGTCGGCGGTCATAGGAGCGGACCTGTCGTTGTCGACCGTCATCAACAAGATGCTTGACAGCGACAGGTACTGGACGTCGATGACCTCCTTTTGCGAGGAAGTCATCTCTGCAAAGGAGGCCGCGGATCAGGAACGCGAAGCACTCGCGTCTGCGAACTCGCTCCGCCGGCGGCGACCAGGGAGAAGGAGACGCCGCTACGCGCACCTCCTCCCACCGCCTTGACGGCTGACTGGTCGTGGCCAGATGGCTAAGCGTAGGGGTGTCGGGGATAGAATGTCAATAGACGATCTCTCCGGCATCCCGTAAAAGCGTGGAAGGGACCGCTGTTAGGTTTTAGTGGGTATTCCGGTCGTCAATCTCATGGGCGGCGAGTCCCACAGTCTGTCACTAGCGGGGGATGTGCGCAAAAGCATTTCCTCAGCGATAACAAAAAAAAAGGAAAAAAAAAAGGAGTGTTGACGACAGGCAGGTGGCCGGTCAAAACTATTGCCAATAACTTTTGCAATACGTACGATGGAATCAGTAAAGCAGAATTAATATTGTATCGACTCTAAGTAATTAGGATAAAAGCAGATGAATGATGATTACACAATAAAATAAAGTCAGTGTAAATTCTGTCTTTTAGGTACATAATGAGTATTTCACTGAACTAAAATATATTAAAAAAGTTGAAAAATTTTCGTTCTAGTACTTCTCGTTAATCATTCTGTCATCATCATCATCATCATCAACCTGCTCTTATCCCAATTTATTTGGGGTCGACGCAATATGTCTTCTCCTTCCATACAACTCTATCAGATGTCATCTCTGTGGTCACTCCTTGTCTATCCATGTCATGTTTCACGCAGTTCATCCATCTTTTCTTCGGTCTTCCCTTACCCCTTAAGCCTTCAACATTCATGCTTAAAGCTTTCCTCACAACATTACTTTCATCCCTTCTCATCACATGTTCATACCATGTCAATCTTTCACTCCTTAATTTTTCCGTCACTGGCGCAACTTTCAAACTTCCTCTTATATGTTCATTCCTTATTTTATCCATTCTTGTCACACCACACATCCATCTCAACATTCGCATCTCCGCTACATGCAGTCGTCTCTGATCCGTCGCTTTTATCGCCCAACATGCTGATCCATACAGTACAGCAGGTCTTATTAGGCTTTTATATATTTGGCCCTTTAATTTAAGGGGTACTTTGGGGTCGCATGTTGTACCCGTGACCTGCCGCCACTTCATCCATCCCACATCAATTCTGTGCTTCACCGCACGATCCAGGTCGCCATCGCTTTGGATAAGAGAACCGAGGTATCGAAAGTTCGAGCATACTGGGATAGGTACTCCATCTAAAGTTATGGGTGTAAAATTGGAGAGACCGCCGAAATCACAGAACATGTATTCTGTTTTTGGTCTGCTGATTTTCAAGCCTACATTCTCCAACTTACAGCGCCACTTTTCCAGCATGCTCTGTACCTCAAGGCCCTCTTTCCCGACGAGAACAATGTCATCAGCGAATAGCATGCACCAGGGTGCCTCTTCCTGTATCTCCGATGTTAATGCATCCATTATCAACAGGAAGAGGTAAGGACTTAACGCCGATCCTTGGTGCAGACCTACTTCGACACTGAACTCGTCGGAGTCTCCAGCCGCTGATTTCACGTACGACCTAGATTGTCGGTACATGGCACAGATTAACCTAACATACTTCACAGGCACACCTTTCTCTTTCAGTACCCACCACAAAACTGTTCTCGGTATTCTGTCATAGGCCTTCTCGAGGTCAACGAATACCATGTGCAAGTTTTTATGTGCACCACGATATTTTTCGCACAGTTGTCGCAGTGCAAACATGGCATCCGTTGCCCCGCGGCCCGACATAAATCCGAACTGGTTTTGGGTGATCTCACTTTCTTCTCGCAATCGTTTCTCAATCACTTTTTCCCACAATTTCATACTGTGTGGCATAAGCTTTATTCCTCGATAACTACCGCAGTCCTGAACATCCCCTTTATTTTTAAAAATGGGCACTAGCGTACTATTGCACCATTCATTGGGGATTACTTCGTCGCGCAGCAGCTTATCGAAGAATAAAGTTAACCACATATACCCATCCTCTTCCAAAATCTTCCATACTTCAACTGGTATACCATCGGGCCCTACAGCCTTTCCATTTTTCATACTTCTCATTGCTTCTCTTACCTCATCTATTGTAATTTCCACATGATACATCTTTTAACACTCCACTCCATGAATTCTCTTCGTTCATTAACCTTTCAAAGTACTGCTTCCAACGCTCTTTTATTTCCTCTTCTTTTATCAACACTTTACCTGCTTCATCTTTTATACACCTGACATGCCTAATATCTTTTGCTCTTTCTTCTCGGGCTTTAATTATGCGGTATAGCATCCAACATTCATTCACAGATTTATCATTCATATCATTCATTTCAATCATTTTATCCATCACATTTTCTTTAAATCTACTTGCATACTCTTTCCTTTCAAGCATACTTACCTTTACTGTCAATTTAAAATAAATAATTATTTCTCAAACATGATTGGAAATATGAGCATTATTTTGACAACCTTCTTCGAGATAAATCTAAATTACTGTACTGACCAAATACT
This sequence comes from Lymantria monacha, assembly GCA_905163515.2. Taxonomy (NCBI): domain Eukaryota; kingdom Metazoa; phylum Arthropoda; class Insecta; order Lepidoptera; family Erebidae; genus Lymantria; species Lymantria monacha. Next base: position 27,198,736 of record LR991082.1, read on the forward strand.
TGCGAGCAGCAGCCGACAAAAAATATATGAAAATCCATATTTGTCCTGTTTTAGCGGCCAAGTAAATATACGTATATGGCAATTCATATTTATCGTGTATTTTAAAAATGGAACGATTTGTTAATTCAAATTCTAGTAACCATATAGCCAACTTATAAGTTTTATTTAAATTTCGAACTGTCTTAAAAAAGAAAGCTGTTTAATAATGAAAAAAAAAACAAATGAACCCTTTAGCACGTGAAAAATGTTGTTCGTTGTTCGTCATGTATACAGTTCTACTTAGTACTACTTAGTTTTAATTTCCGCGCATTATTTGAGAAAAGCACTATACAAGCCTTGGCCACAACTAGGAATTGATGGACTTACGTATGTGTGTTTATACGTTCGTCCATCAATGCCTCTTTTGCTGGCCGTTGCAGTAATGTTTAGTACATTTTTTATTTAAAGGGAATACCTGGTACTAAAGGAGATATGGGACCACTTGGACCTGCGGGTGTACGAGGAGATAAAGGTCAACAAGGTGAAACTGGCAACGAAGGACCGCAAGGGCCACAAGGTCGAGAAGGACCACGAGGTTCACCGGGACCTGGCGGCCAGAAGGGCGAGATTGGTGAACCAGGTCCAGTAGGTAAGTGAGCACCAATACTAGAAATGATTACAACACTTATAGATATACCTAGTTACTTTCCGTTATTACGTATAATTACATAAATCCGCCCCTCTCCTTTCTCCGTGGTTGGAGATAAACGAATAACATAGAGAACATGAAAATAAAACTCGAACTATTAATCTATCTGAACAATATCATCATCATCATCACAGCCTATGTATGTCCCACTGTTGTGCTCGGGCCTCCTCCGTAATGGGAGTGAAATTAACCTAACTATACCGCGCTGGTCAGACGTATAGGTTTTGTTTCGAGAATTCCTTCTCTTGCATAGATGTTATATGCGTTTTATATTCCTTAGTCGTCTCTCTACGATCACCCACGGTTAAGATGTCACGGGTGGTGAATTGTATTCATACTTCGTTACTACACGGATATACTGAACAATATGGTATAAATATAATATTTATCCCATTGTGGAGTAAGCCATGCACATTAACAGAACTAAATAGAGGTTATAGGCGACTCACTTACCTCGCGCACTATTACCTACGCGTCCCTATTTAGGCTATTATAGATATTAGCTTATATGGATATTAGTTTATAATATTTATAACGACCAAATCTCACAGCGACTATATTTAATTCCATTTGAATACACTTGCGTACGCTGTGATTGATTTTTACCTAATAACTATTCATTATTTTGTTAGTGTTTAGTGATTGGGTATTATAATTTTTGTGCTGGTTTAAAGGATTTGATCACTATTTCACTTCTATAATAGGTGAATAATAATTAAAAACGTTCATATTCACAAGAGCCTTCTATTTCGTTTTGAGGCAACAGAAGCTCTGTTTTGTAAAATAAAATACATTGTTTAAATTTATCATAGATATTTAATTTATTATATTTAGGTCCAATCGGTCGAGATGGTTTACCTGGACCAAGAGGTTTGAACGGCGTCCCGGGTCCAGTAGGACCTCCAGGCGAAGATGGCGACAAAGGCGAAGCAGGGGCACCAGGAGAAAAGGGCTTCAAAGGAGCTATTGGAGAACCGGTAAGTAGAACATTAAACAATAAATTAAAGTTAGCAAATATATACGTGGAACATTCTTACAAATATAATTATGGTAAAATGATATCCAGAGTATATACATTGTACCCAAAAGTAAAAATAGTTTTTACTATTATACCGTTTCAATGAAAATAACTAATCCCTAAAAACAATCTTGCGACCCAACTAGAACTAAGACATTATTTTCCCCTATGATATTCAACTTTGGAATATCGTGGAGACCAAGCATTTTATGATATTCTTCACCAAAAAAAAATAGACAAAATCGTTCTGAAGAACATATCTCTTCTTGATTCAAGTCTACAAGTTATTTTAACAGTCATTACAAATCGACTTATGACGACTTTCAGGCGGTCCAACAAGTCACTCGCACTAAGAAATAAATCCTCGTGTCGCGTAGGACTTTGCAAATATATATATAATACGCCTACTTACATCAATAAGCCATCGATGCAGTCAAATATTTTGTTTCGGGTATTCCTTATCTTTCAATGATGTTAATAGTCTCTTTTCAAAACACTAGGAAGGAAGGAACAGTGAATTATATTCCTATTTTTTCGCTACATAACTGTAAATTCGTTTTGCAGGGACCTCCAGGATCGCCTGGCATCCAAGGACTGCGTGGTGAAGCAGGTCCAGTGGGTTTACCCGGAGATAAAGGCCCACCTGGTGAATTAGGCCCCCCTGGTTTACCAGGCACAGATGGAACACGAGGACCAGTCGGTCCACCAGGCCCATCCGGACTACAAGGCGAAAAAGGACAACAAGGCCTCAAGGGAGATACTGGTGATACCGGACCAATAGGTATATAAACAGAGAATACTTGTTTTATTTTTATGTTTTGTAGTTAATTTCAATATTGGTATAACGTAAGTATAAACTACTAAAAACTTCTGCCTTGACTGGTAAATCTATCATAACATTATAACATTATCGTCATTTAATCATCATTCTCCTACTTTTATCCCAATTACTTGGGGTCGATATAATAATTATGTACTCTTCTTTCATAGTACATATTGTAAAAGTTATTGGCAATAGTTTTATGACCGGCCGCCTGCCAGACGTCAATCCTCCTTGGGAATGTAATTGTTGACCAAACGGCATCAGATGGAGTTAGCCCAGGTCGTTATAAGGCTCTTAGTCGTCTTTTACGACATCCACGAGCAAAGTAAGGGTTGGTAGTATTCTTTGCCGCTACCACACAGCAATAAATGATTATCGTAACAAATTAAAAAGTTATGGCTCAATATTTTTGCGTAAATGACGAACAAATTAACAGACTGACATAGAAAAATTCTAATGCCCCTGATACTAATTTTCTCAAATATCTTCAATAGTCGACATTCTACGTTTACTGTTTTATTACAATATAAAATATGTGCCAAATAACGTGACAATAGCAGTTAATGCCTCGTCTAGATTAATGTCTACAACTATAAAAATGGATATATACATTTACTATTCTGAGGTGTAGATTACTAACGATAACAATGATATATTGTTCCCCTAACGATATGTAGTAGTTAGTATCGCTGAAGTATCTAGATAGTAATGTAATCTTATACACAATATCGCTATGTATGCATATAATTGTAATTGACAGTCACTTAATGTCATGTTACAAAAAATAAGCTCAAAAAATAAGCTCATTATCGTCATTTAATCGTCTATTAAAAAACCTGCGAGAAAAGTATAGGTGTAGATAGTTTTCTCTCAAGTCTAAAATTAAACCTCTAAAATTAACCTTATGATGCCATGCCTTCTGGCCATCACGCTTGTGTTCGGTTTCAATGTGGAGAAGTGGAACGATTAATAACTATAAAAGAGAACTCTTAGTATTAACAATATTGAAATTATGGAGTAGTAAATTATAATGTACTGTATAAGCTGATTTGTTCCTTTTTATAAAAAAACATCTACATTATATTAATTTTAATTAGACCTTTTTTTCCGGTGGACTAAGGACGTGGTCACGCCCCGCCAAATCGGTCCGGGGCGACGGAGGAGGCGGCGCGCAACCCCATAGACCCACGAGCGAGCGGGCCACCAGTACCCGATCTTTGTCATCGGTGGCCCGCCCGGCGGTTTACTCTCGCGGGTTCCTCTCATTTCGACGCCCCGACAGCTTTCGCCTTCGGGGCGTCATCCTCACGCGGTGGCCTCACGTCGGGTGACCGGACTATTCCCCGGACTGATCACCCGAAGCCTCGGTTAGGGCGGCATTAGGCGCAGATATTCGCGCATGCGCCGCCCGAGGTGCCGGCGGCGGATCGAGTCCGCATGGAGGGAATCCTCCCGGACTCGCTCCGCAGACTCCTTCTCCGAGATGACAGCCTTGCAGAAGGCGGCGACCGCGTCCCAGTTCCTGACGCTGTCGACCATCGCTTTCACGACAGCCGGCAGCGCCAAGTCGGCACCGATGACAGTGACGAGGTCACGACGCTGCCCGTCCCAGCTCGTACATATCTCGAGCGTATGTTGCGCCGTGTCCTCGTCACTACCGCACTGGTGGCAGGACGGAGTCGACTCCCTCCTCACGACCGTGTGCAGGTACTTGCCAAAGCAACCATGCCCCGACAAGACCTGCACCAACCGGAAGGAGAGGACTCCATGCCGCCGCTCCATCCATTCCATCAGTACGGGCCGGAGGGCTTCAACGGTAACAACACCATGTCTAGGCCTCTCCAGCCGCGTAACCCAACGGGCGATTACGTCCCGGCGGGCTTCCTCGCGCCAGATGGCTATCTCGCTAAGCGATAGGGAGCCACCTTCGTCGCGTGCTAAATTAACACGCCGGTAGAGTTCGGAGAGCATTTCCGCCTCTAGGTCCCATGGGAGTGTTCCGGCCAATGCACATGCCGCCTCGGTCGAAACCGTGCGGTATCCGCGGATGGCTCTGACCGCCATGGCTCTCTGTGGGCGCCACAGAAAAGCCCTGAGCTGGACGGTCAGAGACCTAGCCCACACGGGTGCAATTTTAATTAGACCTAGATGGTGTAATGGTCTAAGGAATATTTCTTATTGACACGGTGTATCCGTCTTTAGCACAGAGAATATCCTCCGTACTAAATACAATGTTTCCCTATATGACAATTCTTTGTACAAACCAAAAGGGAGACTGGGTGTACTTAGTATTCTGAGTTTGGGTGTAATTTATGTCCGTTAATTGTCAGTCTTCCGCAACATAAGAATTTATCTCTTAGTATATGTGTTGTCTTTTGAAAAAAATTGTTTTGGAAATAATCTTAGCTTATACATTGTGTTAATCACTTCTGTACCAACTTAGACAGGAAGATATTTTCACCGATCTCATAGGAAGTTAGGAATAAGAACATGATGATAATTTGATTTTTATAGGTGCCACAGGACCAGCTGGTCCTTCGGGACCACCAGGTAGACGCGGACCCAAAGGCATTCAAGGAGAAGCTGGACCTAGGGGAGCTGAAGGGCAGCAAGGCAACGTCGGTAGTCCTGGTGCACCAGGCCCACCAGGTTCACCAGGGCCTGAAGGCAAACTGGTAAATTTATCTATAAATACTGTTTCTCAGCTTTTCAATATCTTTCTACATCAGATTTTTTTTTTTGTCTCGTATATATCTCATATATATCGCCCTACTATTGGACGCGGGTCTGTTCCATAATAAGAACAAAATTTGTCTGCAATCCAAAACTGGTGAGATGGATTGGCGTATAGTACTTTATTTACGAGATAGATTGGTTTTTGCAGTGATGTCATCTTCATATTTCCTTTCTTAAGACAAGTCATGATCAACATTATATGCTTATTCCATTGCTATACGTTGGATAATTGCGTCGAATTATAAAGTGGTTACAAAGAGCTCAATCTTTGTCCTACATAATAGGCAAAAAAGTTGGCTTGGCTGGCGAATTAAGTATTCGGCGCCACGGTACCCTATCTCTGATGGACAGGCGGGGTTAAATGATAAAACGTGTCATAAAAATGGAAAATGTTTAATTACCATTGCTTAACTAACTATCAATTATTGTTTAGGGTCCAAGAGGTGCGGTTGGACCAAAAGGTGACGATGGCCCTCCAGGATTACAGGGTGAAACCGGTCCCTCAGGACCAATAGGTCCAGAAGGTCCTAAAGGTGACACGGGTCCCGCTGGGTTCCCCGGTGAGAGAGGTGAAACTGGTCCACATGGAAGTAAAGGTGAACCGGGGGCAGATGGACCTGAAGGCAGCTCTGGACCACCAGGGCCATCTGGACCAGTCGGTCCACCTGGAAAGTCTGGAGAACCTGGATTACCCGGTAGCCCTGTAAGTTTATTACTATCTATAACTATACTGACAAAAAGCGTGGAATCGTGATTGAGAAGCATGGAGCACACTATATGAGTTTTGGGTGAAGCTTAATTAAACTACAACAATCAATATCCAAAAGCTAAACAAATAAACTGACCAATAAATCGTAGTAAGTAGGTACAACAATTCATTCAATTGCGTGCATTTAAGCACCTCTTCATCAAACTAGATATCCACTAGCTAGATAAACAAGATTCAATTAAGTGAATTGCTGTGTTGATTACTTTTTTTTTATGGCACACATAAAATACACTAAAAATTATATCGATTTGTAAATACAATATAACATTTATTTTCATATTGAATTGGTTACGGAAATTATTAATTAGACAGAGAGAGCATTACCAAGAATATGACGTCAATGCTTCGTTTTCATACAAATATACATCTGCCTTAATGGAACATCAATTGTCTTTATAAAAAATTATCGAATATTTTGATAATAGTCAAAAACCCAATTATTTTAAATATAACATTGGAATATAATTTCGATGGATTTCAATGTCTTTTTTTTTCAAAAACCACGGTATTGTTGCATTACACTAATTTATATAACGTGTCCTTTAAGTCAGAAAGGTGTAAAATGACAAAGGGATCTCTAATTGAAACGATACGTATTAATAGTTATGATTAGAAACAGTAAGTAGTAACGCATTTATTGGTGCAAGTTATCTATTTATAAAACCCGATTATGAAATGAAAAATGATGTCACAAGCGGGATTCGAACCCGCGCCTATTGGGATTCCGGCCCAATCGTGCTGCCACTACACGCGGGTTCGAATCCCGCTTGTGACATCATTTTTCATTTCGTAATCGGGTTTTATAAATAATTAAGCATATTAAATGCTAAATTTCAGTAATTTAAATAGCAAGTTATCTATTCACTACTTATATAAGTGGCTGAGATATTTAAATAAGTTTCATCAATATAATATACTAAAATTATTACACATTTTGACTAACCTAGACCAGATTGGTCACGTACTGAAGGAAGGTGGAGTCAAGAGTCTCCGAAACCGGCGAGCGTATATGAAGAGAATTATGAATGTCGAGGAAGTGAGTGAAGTATGCAAGGATAGAGTTACCTGGCACTCTGTTCTCTCTGCCTACCCTGCAAGGGATATGGCGTGATGATATGTATGTATATATGTAAAATTATTACAATGCTATTTATCACGACTATACTAAAAAGCTAGCCTTCCTTGCTGTGTAGTGGTGCTTACGTACTAACACTTTACATTGCTTGTAGACATCGTAAAAGACGATTAAGTGTCTGGTCAACAATTTTATTCCTAAGGACGGTTGACGTCAGGCAGGCGTCCGGTCGTAACATTATCACCTACTACGAGGGGAAAATGATGTCACAAGCGAGATTCGAACCCGCGCCTATTGGGATTCCGGCCCAATCGGGTTTTATAAATAATTAAGCATATTAAATGCTAAATTTCAGTAATTTAAATAATAAGGTTGTGTCATCGTTTAATACAATTCTAACTGCAAAGTTTGAAGTATTAAGCCTATAACAATGTGTAAACATTGTCAGGTAGATGGCATACCGTCACCTTAAGACGTAAATATGATACGAAGCGAAATTTGCATGTCCTACAATAAGTCACGGTGGTGTAGTGGCAGCACGATTGGGCCGGAATCCCAATAGGTTCGGGTTTGAATCCCGCTTGTGACATCATTTTTCGCTTCGTAATCGGGTTTTATAAATAATTAAGCATATTAAATACTAAATTTCAGTAATTTAAATAACAAGGTTGTGTCATCGTTTAATACAATTCTAACTGCAAAGTTTGAAGTATTAAGCCTATAACAATGTGTAAACATTGTCAGGTAGATGGCATACCGTCACCTTAAGACGTAAATATGATACGAAGCGAAATTTGCATGTCCTACAATAAGTCACGGTGGTGTAGTGGCAGCACGATTGGGCCGGAATCCCAATAGGTTCGGGTTTGAATCCCGCTTGTGACATCATTTTTCGCTTCGTAATCGGGTTTTATAAATAATTAAGCATATTAAATACTAAATTTCAGTAATTTAAATAACAAGGTTGTGTCATCGTTTAATACAATTCTAACTGCAAAGTTTGAAGTATTAAGCCTATAACAATGTGTAAAACATTGTCGGGTAGATGGCATACCGTCACCTTAAGACGTAAATATGATACGAAGCGAAATTTGCATGTCCTACAATAAGTCACGGTGGTGTAGTAGCAGCACGATTGGGCTGCAATCCCAATAGGCGCGGGTTCGAATCCCGCTTGTGACATCATTTTTCGCTTCGTAATCGGGTTTTATATGTAATAAGTTAATTAATATCGTACATACATGCATATTTTCTGTTCTCTGTCATAAATCGGGATGATTACGAGATGATTTATTTGAATACATGAGTTTTAAAAAATACTGTGGGTAAATGTACCTACAAGCATAAAATTTATATGGCATCTTTATTAACAGGGTTCAGAAGGACCAGCTGGAACTCAAGGCAGTCCTGGATTACCCGGAGATAAAGGTGATGTAGGCCCCAGAGGCCCTTCAGGTGAAACTGGTGCTAATGGACCCCCAGGACCTGCAGGACCAGAGGGACAGCGAGGAATACGAGGCGCACCTGGACCTATAGTTAGTAATCTATAATTTAAAGTGGACACCAGATTAAGATTAGTGAATTCAGCTGCTGTTAATCAAATAAAGTCAAAGAAATTATAAAGCCCCTTTCTTTGGCAGTAGGCTATGTAATGGTGGCGCACCCTGTTAAATCAGAAGAAACGGCGCATGAACCCCTAGATCCGTCCATGTACATGTGCCTATCTACACCGTCAAGTGAGCTACCGGAACCAAGCTCTTGTCTTCGGTGGCCCACCCAGCGAGATCCCCTCACGGGTGTGCTCAAATCAGCACTCGGATAACTTGACCTATATCTCGCCATCGGAGCGTCGTCCTCATACAATCTGTCATTTTAGTCTTGTAATTTTGTTAATGTTATATTTCGTTTGAAATTATTCTAATAATTTACCACCGGGTCTAAACGCGGCAGAAGCTAAGAGAATCTGGCAACAAACTCAACAGGCCCGTCCTTTTTTTTTAAATTAAATAAATTGTATATTATCGATATACTTATATAGATGTCACTAAACAAGCATTAAAGCTCGAACTTCGAACCTAAATGATGATTCGAAGTTGCACCACCTATTATGTAAAAATACTTCTTTATGCTAATATATTGACTACACAGATGAAGTAGTCAGGGCCGGCTTTACCTATAGCGCAGAGGGTGCGGTGCACCAGGGCGCCGGGTGTTAGGGGGCGCCACATCGGGTGCCTAACCATCTATAGTCGTAATGGGTGCGTTATTTGACAGGTTTGGGTAGGTTGCTTTGTCGCCATGCTCACTGTTACTTCATAATGCGATCGCGTTTACCTGATTTTGTGACAAAAACTTTCAACCTATTCCATTTTTTTCACGAATTTTGATACAAGAAGGCGCCAGGTAATTGATTGCATCCGGGCGCTGCATGTGCTAGAGCCGCTTCTGGAAGTAGTGATTAAGATATCGTGTCAGTGTCATAAGTTCGATTGCCCGATTCCTACGCAGAACAATACTTTATCTGTTCAATTAACTAGTGTTCTGAATCTGGGTGTAATTTGTGTGGGTTAATTTATATGTTTGAAAAGAGTCATCAATAATGCGAGGATTATTGCCTTGATACAGTGTTGTCAAAAAATAATATCTTCCAAATAATATTGTCTCGATTTAGGCACAGTTCATCTCCTACTAGAATAATTGTAACATTAATTCAAGTAAATTAGGTATAAAATATCGTTTGAATTCCTTTCTTATATTTAACAAGGGGAGGGCACGACCTTGGGATTTTATTTTTGGATGAGACTCTGTGTAATGATTGTACTCTATTAGAGTATCCAACCCTTAAAGTAGTAACGCGCAACGCTCAATCGACTTGGAGAAATTTACGGTTGAACATTCAAACTCAGCTTATATACTAGTAAGATTCGTCCACTGCCAGCGGCAAAATAGCCTAGTCGTCAACGACTTGGCTTTTTGCGTGAGTGATCAGGGTTCGAATCCTGGCGACAACTTTTTTTTTTCCATTTATCTTATTATTTCTACAATTAAATCAATTCATTAATTAATAATATCTACTATTTTAATAACAAATTATTTTATTTTGCGAGCAAAAGACTCTTAAAATTTTTAATTATAAAAATTATTCTACTATTCAAAATGCTATACAAAATTAATTGCTATAATGTTTAACAATAAATAAAGTTTCATTTGGGTTATTTGCTTTTATTTGATACACATTTTTTATTATAAACATGAGCCTGAATGGTAATCATCATAAAAACATTTAAAACAAAAATTTTTTTGACATCTAGCACAATTAATAAAAGCGGAATTTTTACAAGAACAATGATTTTGGATTTGGAAGGATTCGAACCCTGATCACTCACGCAAAAAGCTAAGTCGTTGCCGACTAGACTATTTTGCCGCTGGCAGTGAATGAATCTTACTAGTATATAAGCTGAGTTTGAATGTTCAACCGTAAATTTCTCCAAGTTGATTGAGCGTTGCGCGTTACTACTTTAAGGGGTGGATACTCTAATAGAGTACAATCATTACACAGAACCTCATCCAAAAATAAAAGCCCAAGGTCGTGCCCTCCCCTTGTAAGTCGAATTAGCAGATATTTCTAATACGTAATTCTATCATTTTTAGAAGAAAACAAACTTTAAAATATTCATTGATTTTTTTATACATCCATTTGTGTTCGTTACTGATATGAATAGCTCATATTATTATGCTCTATAAATATACAAATATCACTTTTTATTATTTTCAGGGTGAAGTTGGAGCGCCAGGCATTGCAGGGCCTGCAGGTCCCTCTGGAAAGCCTGGACTTACTGGTGCTCCAGGTATAAAAGGCGATAAAGGTAGCCGAGGACCAAAAGGACACATTGGAGATACTGGTATAATGGGATTGAAGGGTGATCAAGGTGAAATAGGCAAACAAGGACCACCGGGTCCAATGGGCCCCTCTGGTCCTAAAGGAGACATGGTAATCAGTAGTTTATCTAATATAGTGTCTAAACTGTAATGACATTTTAACATTACCCATCTGTCTGTTTACCAGGGCCCTATTGGACCAATTGGACTCAAAGGCGACACGGGTCCTCCTGGTTTACCAGGCCCAGAAGGTCACCTTGGACCTAAGGGATCACCAGGACCTGAAGGACGTCCTGGTCTACCTGGACCACCTGGAACTCCCGGCCCACCGGGGCCTCCAGCTCCAGCGCCACAGATACCTCCAGAATTATTTGCATCTTACTCAAGACGACGTCGAAGTGCAGATCAGAGTATAGAGTTTGTAACCGAAGACAATTTTGAAGAAGGTAAATGCAGTTAATTATTATTTAGAGATGAACATAAGTTAGTCTAGGTACCTAAATAAAATAAATAATATTTTCTTTAGCAGATGAAGAGATTGAATGGGTAAAGGAAATCATGACAGGTATATTTCAAGCTCGTGCAGTATTAGAGGCAGCAAGACAACCTCGAGGTACAAGAGGCAATCCAGCTCTGTCCTGCAGAGACCTCAGAACTTCGCATGTGAATTTCACTGACGGTAAGAAATTATATTTCACTTAAGTAATAGAAACACCTAGCGATTATACTAAAAATATATAACAGACGAGGAATGAGTATTGGCATCATATTTTATTGAAATAAAATGCCAGGATTTGCAAATCCAATTAAGCTTCCGATTTAATTAATTTATTCTTCATGTTTTGGTACGAGAAACTGTAATGTAAAACGTACCTTATTCCATATACACGATCAAGTTAAAATCATTTAGTATGACTATAAATACAAGGTAGACTGACAAAGTTGTAAAAGTCGCATGGAACCATTGAATGCGAGTAGCATAGGGCAGTTCTGAGTAGCATTTTCTAGAAAAAGCCTATGTGTAACAGCAAAAATTGCCAGGCTAATAGACAGAATGCAAATGAAGAAATTATCACAATTTATAATGATAAAAAGTAATTTTTGAAGATCTTAAATCTCTAATAAAAAAAATCAACCTACTCAACTTTATTCTGTATTTGCATAAGCAAACATTCTATATCTAAACTTGCTGCCCGTAAAAGCTTTAAGCGATATGCCGACAGCAGCGCCATCTACCGGGTTCAATTGTGTTTTGAAGTCATCCCATTGGAATATACATAGAAAATTTCATCCCAATCGGCCCAGCCGTTTGGGCATACCGACAATGGCGCCATCTATCAGGTCCAATTGTGAATCTAAACCATTATGGTTTTGTTCGAGGGGATTCGAGTCTCGAATCTCCTCGAACACTCACAATTTTTTTCATTCCAATCGGTGCAGCCATTTAAGAGGAGTTTGATGACATACACACGTACAGTAGAATTATATGTATATATAAAGATAAACAGATGTATAAGAAGTATTTTTCAAATTGCATTTTAAAACATACTTATAAGCAGAACCAGAGTAGTTCTGAAAATTAACATTATCTAAATTTTATTTTAATAAGTGGGCTGCATTCATTTAAATATAAGTTGCCAATATTAAGTCACCTCTAAAATTATAGGACACTATTGGATAGACGCACGTGGTGGTATGGGTGGTGGACGTCCGATCCGCGTTTACTGTAAGGGCCACACCACTTGCATATACCCGGATGACAGAGAACCTATTATATTCACAAATAATGATCCCGGTCAGAAATTCTCTCAACTCGATAATGGTTTTAAGGTAAGAGTAAATCTTTATTTAGATTTCTAATCGTTCAGAACTATGCCTTCGCGGTATCAAAACAGCAAGTCACTCGAAACTGTAGTTCTCAACATTTCAAAGTAATAATAATAACTTCTTTTGTGCTACATTGATGTACCTAACTTTTGTGCTACATTCCTAAATTGTTTTGCCCTGTTTACACCAACGACCTCTAAAATTTAGGTAGCATTTAAAGCAATATAAATAACACTATTAGTGTTATGTACAATTTACATCACTATTATTAAATTTATTTAATATTAATAAACATTAATAAATTAATTAATCTCAATATTTTATGTCGTTTAAGACAATCTTAGGCAGAATTTAAGATTCATTACTTAGAATTTAGGATTCGTTAGTATAAATGGGCATTCAACAATTAAAACTGCTTACATATTTTATTTTATTTATTTGCCTAATCATTCTCCTGCTCTTATCCCAATTAGTTGGGGGCGACGCAATATGTAGGTACTCATACCTACATATTGTAAAAGTTATTGGCAATAGATTTATGACCGACTGTCTGCCTGAAGTCGGGCTGACTTGAGAATGTAACTCTGACTCCTTGAGAATGTAATTGTTGACCAAACGGCACCATGTGGAGTTGGCCCAGGTCAATATAAAACTCCTAGTCGTCCTTTACGATATCCACTAGCAAAGTAAAGGTTGGTAGTATTCGTAGCCGCTACCACGCAGCATATTTATTTCCCTATGAACAGTTAATCAATATCTGCTATAAGTTTAGCAGTTATATACTGCTAAACTTATAGCTATAAGTTTATCTTTTATCCTAAAAAATATTTTTATATATTAATTATCTATAGTACAAGTACTTACATATAAAAATATCCATTTTGAGGATAAGCTAATCAAAAATATTTTGTTCCCACATTAATTCATACAGTATGAATAAAATTGATCCACTAAATACATGAACGAGAATACAATGAAGAGAGAGCTACCTTGAACGCGAATAAACCTATTAAGTACAATAGGGAGGTTTTTACTCAATATATGACAGACATGCCTATTATATCTACATATGCTATTTAAATGCTTTAATCGACTTTTTATACTTCTTCCTGCATAAATTTATTTACAGCTCACGTACGACAATGAAGGTAACGGTGCCATACAATTAAAATTTCTGAGGCTGTTGTCAAATGGAGCACGGCAAAATTTCACCTACGCATGTATCAACACCAAAGCACCACAAAGGTTATTATAGTCTATTTTTATAACCATTTAATAATACATAAATATATAGCTGACTATAATTATTATATATTTGACATAAAACAATTTTTACAGATTTAATCAAGTTGTACCTAACTGGGTCATTGACGGCGTAAAAACTACGTAATATTAGAAGTTGTGGATAACAAACTTTTGTTTTGTTTGAACATCAGAATGTCGCTTAAACTTTTACTTCTAAAATATATCCTGACGGTCTGACAACATTTTTTTTTTATGTGTCTTAGTTGTTAGCCTCAGATGGCTATGACAACTTTACCCGGACTGTGGGTGAGCGCTGAGGGCTCTCAACCCGTGGTCAGATAACCAGTCTGTATAGGGTTTTATTTGAGATTTCCTTCTCTTGTTATCTCCTTAAATTCTTTAGTCGTTTTTACGACACCCCTTAGGAAAGGCAGGGATGATAAATTGTATTTTCGATCACACCACGACACGGAAAAGAAATATGTTTAAAAATGAAAACTAACGTAATTTAATATTAAAATCTTAATCCAATAAACATTTTACATGTTTAAAACTGCAATATGTATACATTTTTAATATGAAATGAATTGTGTTTCAGATCTGATATCCCACCCGAATTGACTAGACTTAGTGCTCTTAAACTAATTGGCTACAATTCTGTGGAGTTCAAGGAGCCTCAGTTGTTGCTAGACGATTGCAAGGTACGCTAACTTTATATAGTACGATTCTTCGCGACGTTTCCCTGAAAGTCCAAAAAGAGTGTTTCTTCAGGAATATATGTTGTTATTACTAACTTATTATGCATCCTTTTGTAGCTTAATTGTGCTAGATAAAATTTAATTTTGAGTCACAAAACGTTTCATTAAATATACAATAGTTCACGATTTGCAAATAAATTTAAAACAAATATGATATGCGTAAATCAATGTTATGTACGTAATTTATTTTTACGATATCAAATCCACGTAGAATATTAGATCGAAGATTAAAAGTCTTGTTGAAGGATTTTGTAAACTTATATTAAATATAGCTTTCGCCCGCGACTTCGTCCACGCAGAAGTCAACTCTGACAGAGTTAAATAGAAAAAGCAATGCAAGGTGTTGAAGGTTTTTCGCTAGGACGATGATCAACAGCGTTAGAAACTGGGATGCAGTCGCCGCTTTCTGTAAATTAGTTGTCTAACGGAATTAGGCAATAGGGAGGGTCTGAGAGAAAATACACTACGTTGACACGCTCTACCGTCGGTGCTTTGGGCAGCGCAAGCGTGAGTAACTGTATTGAGGTTCACTGCATGAGGGCTTCGACTCGAGATGATACCCGGTTGCGGTGGCCCGCCTGCATAACGTAGATGTAGGTGTACGGCGCGTATGGGGTCACGCGTCACCTCGAACGGATTGGGCGCGTTGTGTCTATATACCATAGCCGGTCACTAAAGAAAAAGGTTGTTCAAAGTTCTATTCATTCTACAAATTATATTGCCTTTAATATATACGGTATAACCATGGGATAAAAATATAATTATCGCCATCTTTTATTTGACTATTTTATTTCACCAGCAGAGTTGCGACCTCGTTAGATATGATTTATTATTTAAGTTATAGAGTGAACATTTTTGAAGCTAAACTTAACCTGTATCTTAAACCCTTACGCAAGAACCTATTGCCATCTACTATGTGTATCGTGTGAGCTCTCACGCCGGCACTGGTCGCCACAACGGCACTGGTGCGGGGTTGATGGAGAGGGAGAGGGAAACACGTGTTTATTTATTTTTACCGAAGAATATTTGTACTTCATTTGAAAAGAATCGATAAAGAAATTTTCTCCCCAAGCACACTTTGCCGCTTTGTTACATCTCCTTAGGGGCGGAATTCATAAAATCCTTTCATATTGAATCTCTATGTCATAAATAAAAACGTGCTTCAAAATTTAATATTTCTAGCTTTAATAGTTTCGGCTTGGCAGTAATGCGTCGTTCAACCCGCTTCACAGGCCTAATTTACACAACCAGAGGGTGAAAAATGACAAATGCCGGATATTAACCTAGAATATTTGATTCGACTCATAATTTGAAAAGAATCAATAAAGATTTTTTTTCTCCTCATACAATCTTTGCCACTCTACTCCACCCCCTCAGGGATATAATTTTGTAAAATCGTTTCTTAGTAAATCTCTACGTCATAGAAAGAAACCACTGTCAACATTTCAAGTTGCCAGCTTCGATAATATCGGCTTGGCGCTAATGACTTAATGAGTCGTCCAACCCGCTTTGCAGGCCTAATTTACACCCCCAGAGGGTGAAAATCAATAAATGCTGAAACACATGTTTATTTATTTTTACTGAAGATAATTTGTACGTAATTTGAAAAGTATCGATAAAGATTATTTTTCCGAACATTTTTTTAAATTGATATAACTTTTTTATTTATAAACTAATTGACATAAAATAAAGCCTAAATGTTAAGTGAAGCTTACCACAATATATTAGTGAAAACCGCGTCTAAATCGGATAAGCCGTTTCTCAGATTAGTGTGCACAAACGCACAAACAGACAAACAGATAAACAGACAAAAATTTTAAAAATCATTGTTTTGGGTTCTCTTTGTGTTGATAAAGGTCCCGGTAATATTTCTTCTCATATATCTTCCATGTCCAGACAGCTTCCGTTACTTTTTTATTATATGTATATTATAAGTATAAATAAAAAAAAGTATAAATTAAATAAATAAATAAATTAAATTAAATATATATATTAAATCCGACACCATATTTTTTTCTGTAAATATAACCATTTTTTTTTGGCGGCGGGCTACGGTGCCTTCATGCCCCGCTAATCCATCTGAGTCTGTAAATATAACCATAAATAAACACATATTTATCAAATAAAAATCTTAATATTTTTTTGTTTTACAGGAAGGCACAGGAAAGATAGTCCTAGAAATAAAAACATCACGAACTGAACGTTTGCCAATAAGCGACTTCCAGCCTCTGAGTTTCGCTGACGCTGAACACGAATTTACATTCACCGCCGGACCTCTCTGCTTCACATGACATTTGTAATAAATATATATATATATATGTAAATAAGGATAATTATAACATTATGTACTTAAGCCACCTTTGTAAATATTGTAAATAAATGTTGTGACAACAATAGTGACTATTCGTTTGTTTTATTTGAGGGTTAATATGCGCAGATTGAATGTCCTTCCATCTATGTAGCCTATCAAATTCGGCTACTGGACATAGGACTCCCTAAAGGGTCCATTAATCATCATCGTGAGGTTTGAAAAGGTGTTGTTTGATAAAAATCATGAAATATCACATGGAGGAGGGGGTGTGTAATAAGATATCACGAGTATTTATTTTTTCGTCAAACGCTGTGATTTCTAAACTGAAAAGCGGGGTGTAGTGTGACCTTGACTTGCCGTTGCCAGGCAACGAACCAATTTAAAAGTAGGTTATCTGTATAAAGACCTTTTTGCGAAGTATAAAAAAGCAAAAAATCGAGAATATAATGAACTGTGGGCTACCTCTTTGTAGGTACTAAAAATTCACGTGATGTTGATGGGGGATGGGGGGTCATAGTCTTAAACCTCACCACGTATCACCAAGGAGAAGGGGTGGGGGTTAAAAATGCTAAAAAAAAGATCACGTGATTAATGGACGTCGCCAAAGATGTATAATACCATAATCTCCACGATTAGTCACGGCCGACGTACCTACACCACTTGGGCTCACCAAAATCGCAGTTGGTGTTATAAATTTCACAGGCAAGTACTGCTTTGATTCTCCTGCTGTTCCTCCTGCTGATTATTTAATTTTAATGTAACTATTATATACTTTTGCTAGCATAGGACATAAACACTTAAGTACCTTCAAACAATATATTGAACTATATAAGGCTGTGTGGTAGCGGCTACGAATACTACCAACCCTTACTTTGCTCGTGGATGTAGTAAAAGACGATTTAGAGCCATATAACGACCTCGGCCAACTCCATCTGATGCCATTTGGTCAACAATTGCCTACATTCCCCAAGGAGGGTTGACGTCTGGCAGGCGGTCGATCATAAAACTATTGCCAATAACTTTGTAAAATATGTACTATGAAAGAAGTGCAGGTACATAGTGTATCGACCTCAAGCAATTGGGATAAGAGTAGGAGAATGATGATAAGGCATTACTTATTCTTATAATTTGGCTATTATGGGTCATAGATATATAGGACATATATGGAAATAAAACAACCGTCAATAAAAGCAACCTTATATCAATATATACATAGAAAACAAGTCCATATGTCAGGGAAATGCTATGCATCGAACTGTTAAGTCGTAATCTATATCCTTAATAACTCGAAAAAACTGCCATTATCTTCCGCTGAACCTTTTACCTGTGATGTATTTATACAATATACATACATACTTACATATCATCACGCCATATCCCTTGCAGGGTAGGCACTAGGCAGAGAGAACAGTGCCAGAGAACTCTATCTTTGCATACTTCACTCGCTTCCTCAACATTCATAATTCTCTTCGTGTATGAATATATAGATATCGCCGGTTTCGGAGACTCTTGACTCCACCTTCCTTCAGTACGTGACCAATCTGACCTAGGTAGGTGAGTCTCGGTCTCCCCCGGTACCTACATCCTTCCACTTTCGCATTGTATATCTTCTTAACCAGACGTTCGTTCGGCATTCTTTCCACATGTCCAAACCATCAATCCATCCATCCATCCATCAGCCCGTAAACGTCCACTGTTGGACATAGGCCTCCCCACGAGAATGCCATCTATAACGGTCCTGTGCCACCTGCATCCAACGGTTTCCTGCGACCTTGATGAGGTCATCAGTCCACCGAGTGAGGGGTCGTCCTACGCTGCGTCGTCCGATTCGTGGTCGCCACTCGAGAACCTTTTTTCCCCAACGGTTGTCGGTTCGTCGAGCGATGTGGCCTGCCCATTGCCACTTCAATGTGCTAATCCTTAGGGCTATGTCGGTTACACCCGTTCTTCTACGGATTGCCGTATTTCGGATTTTATCACGTAGAGAAATACCGAGCATAGCCCGCTCCATAGCACGCTGAGCGACTTTGAGCCTTTTTATGAGGCCGACATTTAGAAACCACGTTTCAGTGCCGTAAGTCATCGCTGGTAACACACACTGGTTATAAACCTTTGTTTTCAGACACTGCGGAATATTAGAAACCATCAATATATAAGTCGAATTTCGAAAAGCAGACTCCGTAAGTAGTAGTTTTATTGTATGTATTTTTTTTTATGAAAGACAACACCTGAAGCATCCTTGTATTTCAAAGATAATTAACGACATAAATTACACCCAGACTCAGGAAAAAAAATATGTATTACACAGAGTATTGTTCTGCGACCAAATCGTACCCGCGACACTTGGCTTGATAGATCGGTATCTTAACCGGTACGCCATGTATGCATTCAGTTAATAAATGTGTTTCTAATCCATTGTTTGTACTTGAGTGCAATGAGTGAATACATTCATTGAACTTTCTAAACAATTTGTTTATAAAAAGGTGCTATTTATAGCACCTTTGCAATTAAAAATTGTAGCAATTATCTGTTAAATCGAAAACTCATTAACTTGATCTCCTATGACATTCGATTTTTCGAGATTCCTTTGTATCTTCGTGTACTCTATCCTTGCCATATGTGACATGTTTTTAAATAAACTAAAGAAATAACTAAGATACATATCCGTATCTACATCCATAAAAGTGGATGTATACTATTGGAGCGATCATTATGAAAATTGGTGTGTACGATATCGCCATTAAGGCAACTCGCCACCAGGCAGCGCTGCGATATACCGACTTCAACAAACAAACCAATGGTCTCGCTTTACTAGTATTATATAAAAAATAAAAAACAATCCGTACTTTTATAAGGTAATTAATTAATTATTTATTACATTTAGGTATATCAATTTTCCAATCATTGCGTACAAATTTTATGACAGGTATTTAACTTAAAATTACTATACTTTAACTTGAAATTATTATGTTTTAACTTAAAATTACTATACTTCAGACGTTTTCATATCACATCATAAACATTATTACTGGGCTCTTTGGAATATCCAACTGCGTTCTAGATCGCCAGTACCTACATAGTACAGATTTCCTATATACATTTCAAACACACCTTTCGCTTTTACCCTTTTAAAGCTCATTACAAAATTGTTGTAAGTACCTTATAGTACGTCGTATGCATTTTCAACTATCTACAGAGGATGTAATGAAAAAAAAATCGTAACAGTTAGCCTGTGAATCAGACTTAGTGCTTACATAACAAATTGGATATGACAAAGTAGACTGGGACTTAAGTAATCTATAATTTACCATTAGTTCTTAATCCCCCGCGCTGAAAGAGTGTGTTATAAGTTTGACGCCAATGTCTGTGTCGTTCTGTGGTATTATAGCTATCGAACGGATGGTCTCGATGCGATTTTTATATGATATATAAGGTATATGATGATATAACGAATAGATTCGATGAGATTTTTTTTATGAAAGGGAGTTTCCTTGCGTTAGTTTTTAGCTATGTTTGATAAAATCCAATCTAGCAATTTAAAAAGTATTACTTCTTTTCCAAAATGATGTAAGGCATTATCGGCATGAAATGGAATTTTAACGATCTTTTACTTACGTATGATTATGCGACTGAACGATTCACATGTAGCAGTATAATCGTTAAAATGCTGGACAACCAGAATGGTCTGCAGAGAATCCAACTCTTTAAAATCTTAAAGCAGACAGATCATGTTTGGATTCACTAGATTAGTTTCAAGTAGGTTCGCTTATCTATACCTGTAGCTTAAGAAACCAATTCATTTCTCTGAAAGCTGACGAGATGGTTCTTAGCTACAAGTTCAAGCGTTTCAAGGTCATCAGTCCTTTTTATTAGCTGTTGTAGTTATCTTAAACACCAAATGAGGTGGTAGGTTTTTACTTTACTTTTAAACACATTTGTGGCATAACATTTGTAATACCCATGTATGATTGTACTGGCCTATTCTGATGATAAAAGCTTAAAGGTAGAATACGAAATCCTGGATTTAAAAACTTATCAAGTTTCAGTTCATTGGTTTCGCCTTAGCTAGTTCCGTTCTAAAAAGTAGGATATAAAAATAAAATTAAACACTTTAATAACTAAAAATTAAAATAATAAACTTTCCCTCTCGACCTTAAAACTTCATTAAAGCAACCTATTCCTAATAGGTTCTTTTTATTATAAGAGCCTTTCCTATCCTATACTATTTAGGATACGCATCGACGCATCGAGGGAAAATTAAGTACATCAAATGAAAACATATCTTTTTAAAAAAAAAATTAAAAACAGAACACAAATAAAAATAATATTGGTAATGATACGGTATGTACGTACATATATGTACGTATAAGTACGCCCTGTGCGTGTATACATAATAACATCGCACGCGGCTCTCAAGCGAACACATCATATAGAAGTCCTGGAATTTCGAAATAGTGCAAAAACTTAGACCTTTTAAGATTAGATTGATGTAAAAAAATTAAGTTCATACATACAATTGAAAAAATATATATTTTTATTTGATTAATACTTTCTAGTCGTTATATGTACCTATGTACTAATTATACTTCTTCACTTAGAGGTCCCCTCACGCAACGATGTTTATTTTAAAAATATGAATAGGTTCTTTTAATAAATTCAAAAGACAGAGATTTTAGTTTTTTTTTTATTATTTAGTTTTTAGAGTACTTGTTGTGTTGTATCGAGAGTTTTATTTTAATTTTATTTTTATATAATGTACGTTCTGCTGGATTTGATATCTATAAGCTATATTACATACAAATACACTTATTTCTTAAGCAGATATTAACTTTACATTCACAGCACAATACCTGCAATGGAGATTGACATATTTTCCTATTACAATTACTGATAAAACACCGATAGCTCATATATTCAAAGTAAAATAATTACTTGTAATATATTTTTAGATAACCAACGCAAAACCAATCCCTGACATAAAATAAAAACTGCATTATTTTGTTATACCTACACCGTGACATTTATATCGTCTTACAAAAGAAGTG
This sequence comes from Lymantria monacha, assembly GCA_905163515.2. Classification (NCBI taxonomy): domain Eukaryota; kingdom Metazoa; phylum Arthropoda; class Insecta; order Lepidoptera; family Erebidae; genus Lymantria; species Lymantria monacha. Next base: position 27,220,910 of record LR991082.1, read on the forward strand.
CCATAAAAGTATCCAACCAATTTGGTCTAAACTATCACTATAGTGATAAAAAAATAAAATAGATTAAAGTTAATATTTTGTAACACTGTTTATAATGTTTACATTTTAAACAAAAGAAATCATACGGCACGGCACGGATTTGCTAACGTAATTACGTTAGCCAATCACAGCTACGAAGTCCACGTGGACTGCTATTCCAAAACGTACCTACGCCTAGGTAGTACCTACACAGTATGTAGTTTATATCGAGTATGTAGCCTACCGCTCGCTTTTAATTAGTAATTATTTATAATAATTTTTAATAAAAAATATTCCATTAAATATTTTTTTAACCTTTTAATTGTACGAATGAATAGTAGATACTGGATACGTTAACCGAACTGCTTTTGTAAGACGATATAAATGTCACCGTGTATAAGTGCACAATGATACAAATAAGACGGTATGCACCAAAGGCAAACATATAATATATGAACACGATAGCTACTTTTAAAAATCAACTTATTAGTTATTCTTTTTAAAGAATTCAACTAGAGAATTATTTTGTTAGGTAAATTATACATTAATTATACTGCCAATCGTCCAATTATCAGCGGCCCGATAAGGTAGGTGAAACACGAGGCAAAATTAAAAGCATGTTTTGTCTTATACGCCATAGGAAATCACGTTCCATGGTTTTAATCTGATCCTTAATATAAAGCTATATACAAATGTATAAAGAATTGTGATAATTAAATAAAACATCAAGGATAGGTTCCTTATTGTGTAACCAAATGAACTTCAAACTCTTATTTGTCAAACTCCCTGTGTAATTAATCGCTTTAATGAGTAAAATGACACCATTTTTCAAATACATAATTACATAATTACACATATTACATTAGATATTTATCACGCTGCATTTATATTTTTCATATATAACTTTACCACGAGAAGCCACATTACTACAAGAGAAGGAATACTCGAAACAAAACTCTATACCAACACGTCAGACCAGCGTGATATAGTAGGTTAATTTCCCTCCGACAATGGAGGGGGCTCGAGCCCAACAGTGGGACATATATGAGCTGAGATGAGAACTTTACCACTACTAGTATATTTCACATATTATTCGCTATCACCAAATTAAATAAAAACAAAATCATTTTAAAAACTTAACGCGGTCCAGCGCCATCTATCCAATGATCCTCGAACCAATGATCGATATATGACATTTTGACAATTTCTTTTGATTCGAACAAGTTATGACGTCACACGATACTGGCGGTTTTATCTCCGTTAATATAGCGAATTTAAGACCTGAAGTTTATTGCTTACATAATAAATACATTTTTCTGACACATAGTAAGTGTTACAATGCACCATTCTAAACATTTTATTTACCAATTTTGTATTGTGGAACGGTTATATAATTTAAAATATCAGTTAGCAGTTCTACAATATAAAAATAATTAACAATATTACATTCTATATTTCCAGGCATCTCAAGTTCATAATTATATTGCTATATTATAACTAGTGTTGCCCAAATGCAAGACCAAGACTTATAGCAAGGGTTTCACAGTGCTGCCTTAGAAAACATTTTACGACTCCCTTGGCAAAAGAAAAGTTGCCGACATTTTTTATTTTAATACCAGTACACGGGGGAATAAATTAATGTTCTTTTAAACAGTGTCAATAGATAGGTGTGATCATAGCCCCCCCTCTAGCAAAGTGGTGTATACCTAATTTTAGATAGAAGAGTTAGCGTCGTTAGATGAATAGAATTTAATAATTTAGTTGGATTTACATTTCTATGGCAGGTACCCAAAGCATATGACGGTGTTATTTTAACAGCGAAAGTTACAAGACTTGCGAAACTCTTGATGTAAGTCTTTATCTTGCATTTGGGCAACACTAGTTATAATTTGCATATTATAATTAAATATTTTAAACCTCAATATTATATCATTATTTACACACAGCATAATAAAATTACAATTATTGATCATGTTTTATTTTAATTATTTAACAATATAGATTTGCAATATATGTCAAGATCAGCAAATATATTTTTTTATTGCTTATAATGGCAAACGAGAAGGCCTCACACCTGATGGTAAGTGTCACTGCCGCCCATGGATCTTTGTAACACAAGGTATAGCTAGGCCGCTGCCTACCAATGCAAACCCCAAACCCACTCCAGTTGGGCTTGGGGTATATATATGTGTAACAATCGTCATGTTATCATCATCATGATATTCATCCTACGACGTCTATTACGATCAATTTCAATAAACTCTGAGAGCACAGAGATCGGTTATCTTCCAGAGACATTATCTTCGTTTGGTGAAAAGTAATCTTATACCTTTTTTGCGGTGAGTCACCGCCGGTGACCATATAGTTTACTCGCACTCTGCCCAGCCATCAGGGGCGACCGAAAGGCGACGAAGGATCTCATAAGCCGGACTTAACCGTAACTTCGGTAGACAATGATGATAATTGTCGCAGAAGAAAATTCGATATCCCGAAAAACGAAAAAACTTTCAAGAGCTAAGCTGCTATTTTAATAATTGAAATAAGTCTTTATAATCTTTAAAATATAGCATGATCTCTGTGACAGATAGCGACAAAACCGATGAAGTAATTATGAATACGCGTCATGTTTATAATTTTATTTTATATCGCCTATATTTTCATTCTTTACGTGCCAGTTATATCTCAACTGAACTATGAATAAAAAAAGTTTATATATTTACACCAAAACTTGTACCTCATCATCATCACAGCCCATAAATGTCCCACTATTGGGCTCGGGCCTACTCCGTAATGGGAGGGAGATTAACCTACTATACCACGCTAGTCAGACGTGTTGGTATTGGGTTTTGTTTCGAGTTTTCCTTCTCTCGCATAGATGTTATATGCGTTTTATATCCCTTAGTCGTCTCGTACGATCACCCACAGGTAAGATATGGGCGGTGAATAGTATTCTTACTCCGTCACCACACGGAAATTGTACCTCATGTTTTAAAATACTTACTAACCATTTCATAAAAATATGATGCTAACGCAAGTACAAGGTCGTACTGGACTGAGAATAAGATAGAGATGGGACAATCGATAAACGTAAATCGATAACATTCTTATTAATTATTTATAAAACAAGTAAAACCATTAGCTATATAAACACATGGTAACTCTATAAAATAAGTAAATTGCGTTAATTTAATATTCAGACATCAGTTATAACATTAATAAGACCATTTCTTTTATATTAAAATGATAATTTCTTTTATAAAATTAACATGATTATTCATTAAATAATCTGTGATCAAGAACTCATCATCAACCTACAGGAGTGCGCCAGCGATGATGATAATAGTGACGATGAACTTGGGATGTATGTGTATTCCTTTCGAATAATAAAAAGAATTAATTAACAACTTTAGTTTAAATTAAATAAAATCCATTAATATAAATTTAATAAAATTTTCATAGATTGTTTTAAATTTATAATCGATTCATCCATCCATTTGATTGAAATTCAATAAGATTTTCATACATTGTTTTTCAATTGCAGTAGCAAATAACTTTAAAAATAAGGAATTATATCGACAAAAATACAGACATTGCATCGCAAGCGTGTGGCACTAGTGAGAAGTGTCACAGAGATCATGCTATATTTTATAGACTATAATTTTTATAGACTATAATAATTAAAACGACGGGAAGGTTAGAAATAAATGATGGTTATTATTATCCATACAGTAATGTGTTCTTTAGTCCAGACTATGTCAAGCAATTAAACTGATCCTCTGTTCTGTTGTCAATTGTATTTAATATTGACATATTACACGTAAATATTTTGGAAGCCAAACTGTATGTCGTGACTTTATATTATATTTAAACATTAGGACTTTATATTGAATAATTTCGATGATTCATTATAAGTAATACAATGCAGAAAAGTGCTAAATGCAATATTTGTGAAATAACAATGTTTTATGTGCATTATACGTTCTGATAATATTCACAGATTTCTATGAAAATATTATCTATATAGAAAGGTTTTCATCTTTAGTATAGGGCCATTGATCTAGTAAAAGGAACGATTTGATAGTGCCTCTAAACATAAATGCAATACCATCAACCATACAAATATTTTTTTTACAAACATGCTTGGAAATTTGAGCATTATTTTGACAACCTTCTTCGAGATAAATTAAAATTACTGTACTGACCAAATACATGCGAGCAGCGGCTGGCAAAAAATGTAAGAAAATCCATCACTGTCGTGTTTTAGCGGCCAAATAAATATAAATTTATATCTATCGTGTATTTTAAAAATGGAACGATTTGTTGCTCCAAAACATGATAACCAAATAGGCAACTTATCAGAGTTTCATTTAATTTTCGACCTGACTCGAAAAAGAAACCTGTTTGATAATGAAAAAAAAAAAAACAAATGAACCCTTTAGCACGTGAAAAATGTTGTTCGTTGTTCGTCACAAATACAGTTCTACTTAGTACTACTTAGTTTTAATTTCCGTGCATTATTATTAGATTATTAGAAAAATACTATACCAGCCTTGGCCACAACGAGTTATTGATGGACTTACGTATGTGTGCCTCGGCTTCGCCTCGGTCCACATTTACACGTTCGTCCATCAATGCCTCTTTTGCTGGCCGCTGCAGTAATGTACTATTTCCGATGCTGATTACTGTATGTAGCTGATTACTAAAAAAAAAAAAATTATCTTTAAAATAAAATAATTTTAGTGATATATGGAATAGAATCATCAGCAATAACTTCTTTTTATAATATGCTTTACGAGCTATTCAAATAAAACTTAGTTACATAATACAGTTCAGTCATATTTAAAAAAAATATTTAGCTACTATGGCTCTGCCTGTGATAATGGAGCAATCTCTTCAGAACTTTTCACTGTCTCTGATTCATTCACCATGTTAGAATGTTGCTCAATAGCAATCTTTTCTATGGACTCGTTTGAATGATCATCCACAAGAACAACAACACTAGTCTTCTGTGAAGTGGTTTCTAAATCGCAATTTGGTTCGCTTAACTTATCTATTACACCATCATTCCGTACTTCACTACTATCCGTATTATCTGCAATTGGCGTAATGTCCTCATTCATATCTTTACTGAGGTTGGTATTACTGAGAATGTTATCTGCTATAGTGATTTCTTTGTTAATACCAATATCTGTTTCATCTATTGAAATGAGATCATCTCTTATATTAAAACATGTTCCAACTCCAGGCTCATCTTGACTATTTTCATCCTCTGTAGATGCAAGGAGAACGTCTTCCACCAGACCATCACATTCATCATTATTTGAATGAATAATTTCACCTCCACCAATTTTTTTGTTCATATTATTGTCATCAGCAAGAGATAACATCTCAGTGTCTTGGCACACCTCAATCTCTTCATTAATAAGCTGTAAATTATCTTGCTTCAAGTTTTGTATATTTTCTGAGTTTTCATCTTCAGAATAACTAGAATTTTCAATACTTATTACATCATCACTTGACTTTCTCGGTCCTTCATTTGAATCTACCGAATCAGATATAGCTATGGGAGTACCAGAATCAGAAGAATCAACTGTTGAATCCTGTCCATCATCTGCAGAGTATAATTTCTGTAGAAGATGAAGTTCATCCATATCTGATTCCAATGCATTGCTGTCATCGCTTAGTGACAGTGTCTCAGTAGCATTTAAGGAATTATTAGGATAATTTTTATGTAAATTTTCAATTTCATTATCATTTCCATGGTCCTTTTTCTCCAATACATGATTATTAATTGCTGCATGATTAAGAGGTTCTGTTCCTACAGCAGCTACAGCATCATTGGCAATTTCAGCATTGGTATCATTATCTGCTGTATCTGACTTGCCTTTAGTTAGAGCAACATTACTTTCTGTTAAGTTTTCATTCTCTAGAGAAACCCTTTCTTCCATATTAGTTTCCATTTTTGGAGTTTCATTTATATTTACTTGGTCCTCCCTTGAGATTGTCATTTCTTTTTCATCACAAGACTTTTTAGATTGCAGTAATCGCCGAAGTCTGTCTTTTCTCTTCTCTGTAGTCTCTAATGAAACATTTTCATCATTCATCTCTTCTTCACTTTCAACTGGTGATTCCTCAGCTTCTTTATCTCCAATTTCTTCAGCCTCTAATTTCAATTGATTTTGTCTGTCTGCATATCTGAAATAATAAACCAAATCATAATTTTCTTGACCTTGTCCCAAGTTAAATGAAGTCTGAGCTACCTCTCAATCTTTCTAAGGAATAAATCGCGTAACACATATCACTAGGTTGCATTGCCAACTAAACAACAACAAACCAAGCATGTTATTGTTAGGTTATTGTTAGGTTAGGTTAGGTTAGAGAAAAGGTTCTTCTTATTATTGACCAATTGCAATTAAAATTAGAATCTTATACTTACTTATTAAGAATTTCAATCTCCTTTTCTGCTGCAACTTTTTTATTTTCAATCAATTTCCTTTGTAACTCGCTGTCGTTCTCTGAAGGGTCCACATTAAGTGTAAGCCTCGAAGCTGCTAATCTCCACTCATTTTCTTGTCGCCGTCGTTGCAATTTTTTACCACATCTTACAAACAAATCACGTGCTGTAACAGTAAAATAAGCAGTTATATTAAAATCAACTCTATAAGTTTAGGTACTTTTAGCCACAATAGTAGCATGGGAATAAATATTGTTTGTTTTCTTATATTTTTATTTTTTTACAAATAATAAGGTATCTACAAATGAAAATACATTCCATAAATATTAACGCTGTTTTAGAATAAATACAATCTCACCTTCTTCCATAATATCAGCCTCATTAAAACCCAACTTATCTTCTTCATTAGCTTCTCTAACACAGCGAAGAACATCATGGAAGTCAGGAAATGGCAAAGGTGTCCCAATAGGAACTTTTTTATTAATCCATTTTTCTAGCCTTTTTGCAGGTCCTGATGTTTGTCCCAGCCTAGCGTCTATTTGGATACGAGGTTCTGATGGCATTTTTGTATTGGAAAGTTGACAAAACTTTGAGAAGACCCGGACCATACGCTCTTTATACCTGAAAGTAAGTTAAATCTATGTTAGATACAAAAAGACATTAAAAATGTACCAAAAGAAAGATAAATTTAAACCTAATTGAAATACAGGGTGGAAGTGGACCGCTCCCGAAAACAAAGACAGGTGACTCTACTAGACCTACTTGTAATGATAGGCTAGAAAAAAAATCGATTTGAATGAAAAAAAAAAGATTTTTTTTTGCAGCATTGTTTGCGTTTTTCTACATTTTATCATATTAGGACAGTGCCATGTAATGATAATTTCTTAAAAAAATACGTAACTTTACTCAGATGAGAAAAACGCAATGTATTCAATAATCAAAACATCTGTTCGGCCGATATACCTACACGCGCGCGGTAAGTGACCGCACGCGTGTAGGTCTCGCCCAATACCGCGGTCATTCACCGCGGGCATGTAATCAACTCTGGAACAGCTGATCTGAGTTTTGAATACATTGCGTATTTTCTCATCTGAGTAAAGTTACGTTTTTTTTTTTTTAAATTATCGTTACAAGGCACTGTCCTAATACGATGGTGTGTGGAAAACTTCCAAAAATTGTTGTAAATTTTTTTTTTCTATCCAATTCGAACGAACGAACGAACATTACAACAAAGTACAAGTAGGACTAGTAGGGTTACCTGTCTTTGTTTTCGGGAGCGGTCCCCATCCACCCTGTATATTACAAGTTTGTTTAACCTAATCTAATAAAAGTGTCTGTCCCCCCTGTAGTAATGGATACTAACTATAAATGTAAAGTGTCAAAAAAATAAATTAATTTAAAATGCAATAGTATCCCTAGCATTCATTTGATATGTGTAACAATTAGCTAAATACCAGAAATTATTACATATGTAAGTAGTATATAAAAGAATGTCACTAGATTGACACTCTTTTATATATTACTGAGCCAAAACGATTTCACAGTGGGCTTATTCACTTATCTTGGCAAATGGGCCAAGGCTAAGGAAGGCCTTATATTATCTATTTTTAAACAACTCAAATATTTCGTAGTCTATAGCTGTATGGTTCGACTTACATGTTTTGCTTACTATGGAGTTTACTTGTAATTGCTATATAACTGACCAGTGCAAAGTAATACGGCAACCACAACACATATCGCATAATACTTGTGCTTTACTTAAATTAAACTTTACCTAAAACTGTGTAGTTTTTTTGCTCAACTTCAGTGTACTGGATCAAGTAGAACCGTACAATAGCCGTGGAGAATCTGATTTTATTGTAAATTTATATCTTATTCGTAATATACATATACTATATTATATAGTTTACTTTAGTCATATGATACATGGGTAATGAAAATTAAAATACTTCTTTAGGGCATAGTGGTACATACTCCACGCTTTCTGGATTGTAGATAAAATACTAAGTAGTACTCTACTAGAATATAATATATATAATGCTGATATTGATAAATTTATCAACATTTTGTTAACACATTGTGAAATGCAAAACGTAAGCCTTTGTACAGGGCCTCTATATCTATAGGCTACACTTTTCAGATATTCAAAGTTTAAAAACCTTGATAAGACAATGAAGAATTATAATTGAGAAAATTAATAGAAAAAAAAAATGTATGGAGTACTAGAATGGAGTATCACACATGGTAGAACTGAAATCTTTGGAAAACTAAGAGCGGAATGAGAACAATGCTTAAAATAGGAAATCGCTTAGACTCAATTTTATAAATTGTCTTTTTTTAACCCCCGACACAAACAAAATGTTATATGTTTGACTCCAATGTCTGTTTGTCTAACTGTGGCCTCGTAACTTTCGAAAGGATGGACCACTTTCAATGATTTTTATTTATTGGCGTCCTTTCGTTTCATGAAGTACTAAAAAAGTTTTCATTTAAAAAAAAATGGAGGGTGCATGTGTTGGTGGTCACAGGGCACAGCGGTGATTCCACCTTGCCTCCACACAAGGGCTCTGTGGGGGTGGATCGTTTAATACCCTACTACTCGTGGGAACACTATGGATTATATGAAAAGAAATAAAATTCCAAATGACGGCGATGCGGCTCGCAACCCTTCACGTCTCGTTCCCAATGAGGGCGAAAAGCGGTCTACGGAGTGCCGTTTTGCCACGTTAAATGTAGGAGGAGGAATGAACGAGAAATTAAATGAGGTATGTCAAATGATGGATGATAAAAAGATTGATATTCTTTGTGTGAATGAGACGAAGCGAAAGGGGTGTGAAATAACTAAACATGGACATTCATACAGACCACTTTCTAGTAATGACTAGAATAAGTGGTTTTATGAAAACGTGGCGAAACCGGATACATAACCCGACAAGCGTGCTAGAAAGAATAAAAGTAGAAAATTTGCAAGATGAGGTTGTTAGAGAGAAGTACAAAAGTAAACTGACAGAAAAGTTGTATGATTCGGTTGATATTAATAATATGGAAGAATTATGGAAGACTTTTAAAGAAAATGTGGTAAATACTGCTACAGAAATATGTGGCGTGACCAGAAGAAGGAAAGTAAATAAGATGAAGAATATATGGTGGGATAAAGGTGTGCAGAGTGCAGTTTGTGAGAAAAAGAAAGCCTGGGTAGATTGGCTTGCTGTCAGAGCCAACGAGAGAATGGAGAAAGCAACAAATGATGATATAGATGTAGCTAAAGAAGAATATAAGAGAAAAAAAGAGAAGTGAAAGAAATTGTTAGAAGAAAGAAAGAAGATCAAAACAACGAGTATGATAGAAGATTGTCGCAGGATTTCCAAGCTAACTCGAAAATTTTCTGGAAGTCCATTAGAGCGGCTCGAGGTAAAGCCCAAAATACAGAGCTAGTCTCAATCAGGGATAAATATGGAAGGACAGTGAATGGAGAAGAATGTATGCTAAAACGATGGAAGGAATACTTTGAAAGCCTGTTTGAAAGAGAAGAGCCAAAAAAATTATCATTTGTGAATGGAAGAGATCTCGAGGATGGAGAATGTATAACTGAGATAGAAATTACGAATGCATTGAAAGGTATGAGAGCGGGTAAGTCTGCAGGATACGACAGGATTACAGTTGAAATGCTGACGGCTGGAGAAGATGTTATAGCTAACAAGCTATACCAGCTCTTCAATCTTTGCTGGACTAATGGCCGAGTACCTATAGACTGGTGTCAGGCGGTAATCGTACCTCTTTACAAAGGGAAAGGTTCGCGGCAAGATTGTAGAAGCCACAGGGGCATAAACCTCCTTAGCATTGTCGGCAAACTGTATGCGAAAGTGTTGATTGAAAGAGTAGTGAAAGTGACCGAAATGAAAATATGGGATGCACAAGCGGGTTTTCGAAAGGGTATGGGTTGCACGGATCAAGTCTTCTCTTTACGATGCATGACGCAAAAATTTTTGGCTAAAGATCAGAAAGTATTTTGCGCATTCATTGATTTGGAGAAGGCTTATGACAAAGTGAGGAGGAATGAACTGTGGTCGGTACTATCGATGTATGGGGTAGACGGCCATCTTATTCAGGCACTGAAATCCATCTATAAGGATTCCAGAGCCTGCGTAAGGATAAACGGGTCCTACACTGAATGGTTTAACATTGATAAAGGTATAAAATCCGATTACGAAATGAAAAATGATGTCGCAAGCGGGATTCGAACCCGCGCCTATTGGGATTCCGGCCCAATCGTCATTCATTTTTCATTTCGTAATCGGATTTTATAAATAATTAAGCATATTAAATGCTAAATTTCAGTAATTTTAATTGATAAAGGTGTTAGACAGGGATGTGTAGCGTCACCGTGGCTGTTTAACCTATTCATGGATAGCTGTTTGCAAGATTTGAAAAATAATGAATGTGGTTTAAGAATGAATGAGTTACTCGTCAAATGTCTTCTTTATGCCGATGATCAGGTTTTACTTGCATCGTCGGCTGAAGATTTGCAGGCGATGGTAACTACTATGCATGATGCTTTTGAAAGAAAAGGTATGAAAGTAAATGTAAGTAAGACGAAAGTAATGGTCTTTGAAAAGAGTAAATGTATGACGGAATGTAATATTTCTATAAATGGTGAGGGATTGGAACAGGTGAAAGAATTTATATACTTGGGTGTACTGTTTACTAGTGATGGTAAAAATGATGATGATGTTGAAAGACGAGTTATTGCTGGCAATAAAGTGAATGGGGCATTGTACGCTTTTATGAAGAGTAGGAATGTGTCTAAAAAGGCACGCCTAGCTGTACATAGGGGAGTATTAGTGCCCACTCTCATGTATGGTAGTGAAAGTTGGATTTGGCAGGGAAGACATGAAAGTAGAATAAATGCTGTAGAGATGAGAGCTCTTCGTAGTATGTGTGGTGTAAGTCTGAAAGATAGAATTAGGAATAGTGTTATAAGACAGCGCTGTGGTGTGAATGAAGAAGTAGAGGCAAAGATAAAAAAGGGAATGCTGAGGTGGTTTGGCCACGTGGAAAGAATGAGAGAAGAAAGGTTGACTAAGCAAGTATACAAAGCGAGTGTGAGTGGAACGTTTACAAGGGGAAGACCACGTCGTACCTTTCTGGATCAAATTGAAGATGTATTGGCGAAAGGTCAGGTTAAGAGTACGCGTAACCGTAGAGCATGCATGAAGACTGTGATGAGTGTGAATGAAGCGATGGAGGTATGTCAGGATCGTGGTTTGTGGCAATCCGTAGTCTCTGCCTACCCATCTGGGAAACAGGCGTGAAGCTATGTATGTATGTATGTTAAAAAATCATCAAAGATTAAGATATCCAAAAAATGACCTTTCGGTTAATAAGTAAACAGAATCATCTTCATCATCAAAATCAACTTCTTGCTCTTCTAACTTCTGAATAGCTCTATGCAACTTTTTTATAGTCTTCTCCAGTTTGCGGATTTGTCTTTGGCGTTTATTGTTAAATTGACACTCTTCTCCTAACGTGCGCGCGTGTTCTGTAGGTACATTAAAAAAATATTAAATAAGTTAACAATCTTAAAATATTTTAAACTTCATTCTGAAATATACACATTTTTAAAAGAAACAGACTTAAGTAAGAAAAAGAAAAGCTTTCATATTATATTTGATACTATTGCACCCATTTTAAAACTATTTGGCCATATCACTATTTTAAAATAATAATACTGTCTGGATGCAGCATAGGCTGAATATTAAAATTAACTAAAGTTGTGACGAATATTGTCAGCAAAGTCTAATAAACTTGGGAAGAGAGCTTTAACAATATGCATTACACCAATATTTTTTGTTATACAAAAGGAATATATATATATATTATATATAGCAAAATTGACCTCTTTAAAATTTATTTGAAAAATTTATTTTTCAAAATTCATTCGCAATATTGATTAAAAGATATAAGTTGATCCTAAATATTGGGTACTTGCAAACAATATTTATGACCAAATTTAGCAAGCCCAACTAATAATCATATTAAGATTTTCAATCTAAGTAAACATGAAGATTTTATTGACTCCAAATTTTCTCTGTACATTTAATTCATATAACTATTTTAGGCAATATCACAGAACTAAATTATAGTATGTTAATAAAACAATTATTAGTATATTATATAAGCAAAAATTAAAGATATATGTAAAAATTAACTCATTTAACAATTGGTTAAGAGTACAGTTTATAGCTCCCAACTTATGACTTGCTGGCTGGTAAAGGCTCTGTCTGGAGAAATGTATAACACTAAACAGTAAATAATTACACTATTAACCTCATGAGTGAGACTAAAAACAGCCCTGAATCATAGCAATTTCAATATTCCAATGGTCAATGGTAGCTTGTCCTATAATGACAGTACATACAAAGTTCATTGAGTAGCGTTGACGATGCTCTCTTCAGCTGATTACTACTAACAGGCTTCTGAATGGACACATCTATAAGAACATCTGACGCAAAATTCACAGACCTAAAGTATATTAGGAAAACAATAAGGTTCCAAAGTTCTTTTGAGATTGAGATACATATAAATAATATAAGGCTGAGACAATGGAAATGCTAAAAAAATCTGAAGACAAATGGACCAGCTATTTATATGTATATCATACCAACCCAAAATAAAGGCAATATTGAACAGCCAGCAAACCCAACTCATCTGAGCATCCTACATTTACCACACTGTAAAACAGGGGAAACTTAGAATATTCTCATCCAATATTCCTCAGCGTCTAATACTGCAACTTTATGAGAAATGTGTATTACTAATAATGATTTAAGGCTATGAAATATGGTTTTTAAATGTTAGGATCATAAATAAGCTCAAAGTCATACAGTATACTATATACAAAACTTTTCTCAGGACTTTGTCTACAAAGTAAAACCCAAAGTATGGTCCACAAGAATGTATGTAACAGATTGAAATACAAAGTATGAGCATGCCAAAGTGGAAAAAGTAGTCTACATTATACAACACCTCAACATTTGTGAAGTAGAAAGGTTCTCAATAGGCTCCACATCTTAAAAACATGGCACAATCTGATTGCAGCAGGTTTATTAACCGCATTCATTCAAATGGAGTCAAAATATCTGATTTAGAAAAGTTTTGACGAATTATGTAAAACTAAAAATTATTAATTAGTATACATTCACCTAACACTCAGCAAGTGCTCTTATAATAAAAATGATTGTAATTGAAGATTGATTTGATTGATCTTTATAATAAAATTACCTTCACTTTTAGGTTCTTCAATTACAGGTTGTGACTTAGCTAATTTCCTTTGTAAATTTAATTCATCAACTATATCTTTTATATACAGATACATCTTTTCAGGACTAGCCTTCATTGACAGAATTTTACTTGACACCATATCAGTAAACTCTTCAGATTCTGTATAATCTTTGGGTACCTGTCTATAATATCCTTTTATTTTCTTTTCAACAATTTTCTTCATGTCTTCTGAATTTTCTAATTGGAAGCAGAGATCTATAAAATTTTGATAAATAGGATTGAATTCATTAATGTCATTGTTTTGGGGCTCAGTTTTGTTCTTATTTGATGCTTCAACATTGGAATCCATTTGTACATTTTTTAGATTGTCATTTGATTTAAACTCTATATTATCAATAGAAGTTGAATCTCCTACTTCCCTCTTTCTATCAAGACTGCTATCAACATTCACACTACCCCCATTCAAATCTATTTCAATTTCAATAGTTTTATTGCTGTCTGCTTCCTTTGGATATTCCAATTTCTTTTTACTTTGTAGCTCTTCTTTATTTGCACTTTCATCTTTATTTTCACTCCCACTTACAATCTTTTTTTTATCTGCAGCTGCCTTAATAGGACTATCCTCTATTACAATAGCTGAGACATCATGAGCCTTCTTGTTTTGTGGTTTTGGTTTTACTGGGCTATCTTCAATTAAAATTTCAGTTATTTGAGATGTATCAGGTTCTTTATTATTCTCTTTTTCTAGAGCACAAATATCTTTCTGTTCTTCTGGGCGAATATACCATTGTGGAGAGTCGGAACTTTGTATAGGAGCTTCATCGTCATCTAATTCTACTGTTAACACTTCACTTGGAACCCTATTTACTTGAAGAGTAGGTTTATGTTTATTCTTTACATTCAATGTCAGTATTGGTCTACTTAACCTATTAGAGATAGTCCTTTTAACTGTAATGCTAGGCGGTAAATTAAGTTGGCTCCTCTTTTGTATTTGTACAGGAGGCTTTACAATTTTAACTTTACTGTTGCATGGTTTAATTTGAACAGCTCCAGAATTGTGTTTTTCAGAATAAGGATTAAAAGCAATTTTAGGTTTTAATACTGACCCAGAAGCAGGTTTACCATTTAGTTTATTTCTCATAGCAGCTTCTAAATTTGTGCTTAATACTTTCTGAATATGCAAACCTTTGCCTGATATTAATTTTGGTATGGGTTTTAAATTAGTTTTTGCTGGCGTTATAGTTAATTCGGGCAGTTTTCTTGGGATGCATACCATAGTGTTTGGCGTTGGTTTGCTCTGAAATAAATTAGATGCCGGTTATATATTCATTTGAAATTGTAATACAAAAAACAAATAATTGTTAAGAATTAGTAAAAATCTGTTCAACTGACCCTTTTCGGTGCCGGTTCAGTTTCTTCATCCGAGGACCCCAATTCAATAACATCTTGACATGACATCTTGTACAGAAATCTATAAATTACGTGAAATTTCTCATAACAATAACTGTGTTATTATATTAGTGATCAGGCTGTGTTAAATACCTAACAATTACATAGTTTGTAAGTGTGGTTTAAAAATAACAGTAAACCTATGATTAAAAATACGACGATGCCACAAATAAGCGCTATATTTGATGGCCGCAGCTATAGTACCGGCTTGTCAGAATATGACCACAGACTATTAAATACCTATTTTCGAGTTATTAAGTCAAAATAGCGAATTAAAATTGTAAATTGTGCCCAAGTAGTTCGTTCATCAGGGATAATGTTGCCATTTTGAACCCAATTAAGGCCAATTAATTTGTTTGACAATTTAGATAGGATAACAAGACGATAGTGAATTTTCTATCGCGATTGTGACTTTTTCTAGATTAAAGATATTGTGTTTTAGAAAATAGGATCATATTTGTCTCAACAGGAAACCGTAAGTCAGTTTTAATGTAATTCATCCACTTTATAACTGTCTATAAAATTTTACATTTATATTACAATAACATAACCTTACATTGATACATCTTCGTCTCATTATCAACCTGTTGTTAAAGAACTGCTATTCCTACGTGGAAGAGGCAATAATTTGTCATAGCTATTTATATTTAATATAAAATTGTTATTTTAGTAGTGGTCATAATATCAAGTTTTGTAAAACACAAGACGCATTACCAACAAGTATTAATATTGTACACAAATGTGCATGATATCCTCATAGACATACAATATACACTTATTTGCATTTATATTCATAAATTATCGCTTGCTTGAAATACAGAATTATATTTGTGAGAAAACTTTGAATCACAGGGAAAATTTATTAATAAAAATCTAGCAACTATAAACGTCTGGGCTGCGAGGTTTGGCCTGGCAGTGAATGCAGATAAATGTCAATGTATCTTAGTCGGTAGTCCTCGCATTATCAGCAGAGTTGATACACACAACTTGCCAAAAATTAAATACAACGGAATAGTCATACCCTATAGTAGTCATGTAAAGAATCTCGGCATTTATCTAGACTCGACGATGGAGTGGCAAACACAAATCTCTTACATTTCAAAGAAAGTTACTGGGTCACTTCGCGCGCTTTACCGCCTAAAAAACTTTCTTCCAGTCAAGACCAAGACAGCACTGATTCAAACCTTAGTTCTTCCTATCATCGATTATGCTGACGTGTGCTATCTCGACCTGAATGCAGATCTGCTCAATAAACTGGACCGACTTCTCAACAATTGCATTCGATTCGTTTTAAACCTTCGGAAATTCGACCACGTATCCAATTTACGCTCTCGGCTCAATTGGTTACCAATTAGGCAAAGACGAAGCTTGCGTACTCTTACTCTTCTTTATTCTATTTTAAACTCTCCTAATTTCCCCTCTTACTTAAAACAACAGTTTCAATTTCTTAGCACCACTCACGACCGTAACCTTCGCTCTTCCAATAATCTTCTTCTCCACTGTCCCTCTCACTCCTCCAGTCTGGTACACTCTTCCTTTAGTATCCAGGCTGTTCTTCTCTGGAACTCGCTGCCTCTGGAAATCAAAATGGCTGCAAACTGTAACATATTCAAGCCAGGGTTAAACGATTTTATTTAGACTTTCTAGCGGAGTCAACACACCTGTAATTGTTCTCATCTATAATTTACGTAATTTACTTGTATATATATATATATATGTATGTATATGTAAGTATATAGTAATATATTTATTTGTATATGTATGTATATTGTTATATATGTATTTATTTGTATATATGCATATGTTTTGGAATATAATCATATTTATTAGGTATTTACATGTTTAGTGCACCCACATATACCTAACAACTTAGTTTCTTTTTTTTTTTAGTATCTTTTATCTCTCTACATTGTATTGCACCTACCTCACATTATTTCTGCACCACTCTAGGTCGACTGGTAGAGAATGCTTATGGCATTAAGTCCGCCTTGTGCTATTTTTTTGTGCAAAAGTAATAAATAAATAAATAAAATTAACATTTAGTTAATAAATACAAATTATAATCAGAAGTATCATTCGTGCATTGCCCTGCTTAGGTAATAAACTGACATTGCTCTATACTTAGTTCAGTCTAAGCCTATGCCTTAACAATTTAAAAGAAAATGTTCTCATGTCTTTGAACAGACTTGAAGACAAGGAGTGACCACAGATATGACGTCTGATAGAGTTGTATGGAAGGAGAAGACATATTGCGTCGACCCCAAATAAATTAGGATAAGAGCAGGTTGATGATGATGATGATGATGTTCTCATGTCTTTGAATATTGGTGTGTGATGACGGCTATGAATACTACTAACACTTCTATTGCTTGTGGGTGTTGTAAAGGATCATTAAAATCTTTACAGTGACCTGGGCCAATTCTATATGCTGCCCTCTGGTCACTAAATACATTTCTAAGTAGGTTTGACTCAGGCAAGTGTTCATAAAATTATTGTCAAAACTGTTGCAATGTGTATGATAGAAATTGACTATGTATTGTTTCAACCCTAAGTAATTCGGAATAAGAGCATGACCATCATGATTTTGAAGTCTTTGTAGATGCATTCTGCTTCCATTTCTAAGAGAATACACATCAGTAGATTAGTTGAACTATAGTCAGACTATAATCATGTTATAATTGAATGATATTTTTTTCAACAGGATCAAAATGTGACTTGATCTTGGTTCTTACACACTCAGTTGTGGTCTTATTCTTACAGGAGGCGTGCGTCGTAGTTTCGTGACCGTATATACGTCCTTCACCCGCAGTCGGAGACGTGATCGCGATAACCAATGCCAGGGCCAGCCGTGAAAGGCTTACTGAAGAGCGCTGTCTGGCCTTCAGGCTGGCCGTCTTTTGCGCTAAGGATGAGAGAGGAGAGGAAATTTTAGACAGTCTCAAACGTAACCCTTGGGGTCGCCACTATCGCGCGGCGTTCAATAAACTCCCTACCCGGGCCCCTCTTCATTGAAGCCTGATGGGACTGGTGGTGGATTATTTGAAAGGGCGCAGTGCCCTCTACGTAGATCGAATAGTTGTATGAACACTCATGTCGTGCAATATACACCATCAATTATTTTTCTACTGATCATGTCATTTAAGTTGTTCTCCGTCAGTAAATCAAATTATTACTACTAGTAGTGCTATGGTATAGCCACTATTAATTGGTAAAAGATGAAAACATACATATTGAAACAACTGTTTCACAACTATTGACTGCACAGATGGCGCAGTGGTTAAGATACAGACCTAACATGTCGGTACCATGGGTTTGATTTCCACACAGGAAAGATCTATGTGCGATTCACAAATTGTTTTTTTGAATTTGGTTGTAATTTGTGTCCGTAAATAGTATAATCCCCACAATATAAAGATTATTTCGTTGGGTGTGGCCGTTCTTGGTTGTGTCTCAAAAAATGTTTACCATTTTCCATGCATTACATTTAATAAATGCCATAATTTTTTTTTAATGAAACAAATATATTGCATATGCCTAATATAAAACCAACCACACGAGGCTTTGACGTGATTGCACCAAAAAACCCCGGCGCTCAGAACTTTGGTATTAATTGCAGAAACACAGGTCATCACCTGAGTTCATATACGCGCCACTGCATCTAAGCATCCTCCACTATAGGAGCAAAAGTAATCTACTATACCGCCCTGGTCAGATGGGTGATAAAGTAGTAACGTGTGGATGGTATTGGATTTTATTTTGAGTTCTTTTTTTCTTACATAGATATAGTCCTTAGAACTCTTTTATGACAGCTACGAACAAGATAGGTGAATTGTATTCTTACTTCATCACCTCACAGAAAAACGCACAGGTACTCTACATGCACTCTTTAATATTAATTTTCTTTAAATAATTATATATTAGTATATTCCGTGAATAATACAAACTTCAAATTTTCTACATAGATTCCTCATGAAAAGATGGTATTAGTTAAGATCGATCTTTTGGAAATTTCACCCCTAGCAAGTATAATACGGGATGAATGGTTGTATGTGATTTCGTAATTTTTAACCTCAACTGCACAGATGGTGCAGTGGTCTAAGTAACGACTTTCCATGCTGAGAGACCTAGGTGCGATCCTGCGCAGAACAACTGTTTGTGCGTAAGAATAATTGTTCTGCGTCTGAATGTTATTTGCGTCCGTTAATTGTTTGAGTAATCTCCAGGGACAAGAGTTTATTATTCTTAGTTGGGTGTTATATGAAAAGAATATAATAAGCATGGACTCTTCTACACATGTTCCTGTTTATAAATAAAAGTACTGCGTTTCGGTGTTTGCAATAATTTAATTCTGAAGAGGTTTAAATAGAGGTGAAATATACTATGACAGAAATACGTTTTGAAAGTAAAACATTGAAAATGTTTATGTATTTTTCAAGTTTCAAATTTTTTCATATTGAAAATTAATATTTTTACCACCTTAGTATCCGATGTTTTAGAAGTAGCATAATGTTAACATAACATCCTACTTCTGACACTAAAAGTGTATTAATTTTGCTATACTGATACATAGTCATTATACTCTAAACTTATGGATATAAAGGAGAAAAATATCTTATGAAGTGTAAACTAATTAACATAATGCCAATACATAAAAAAAAACAGGAAATGGTCTGTATGTTACTTACTTGTATTTTACAGCATAAAAGCGACTGCATTCATTAAATAGTTACGTCTGTTTTTAAAATTAATAGGCGGTTATACTATTTAGAGCATTAATATTTTTACAGCTTTTATTTACCAATTGTTTATCAAGTTTTGCGTTCACAATTATCGTCAAATTGTTTGTTTTGCTTGAAGAATGATTAATGCCCTAATCGCCCTAAAACGAGCTTCATTTATAGCTATGCTTACACATTTTTCGAGTTACATAAACAAGGCTTGTAAAATGTTGAATGAGGTGCAAATATTTGAAACGGAATATTGGATTGATATATTCGAAACTTATACGTAAAATATGATGTTTTACATAGTGACTTGGAGGCATTGGTGGACGATCCCAGCGAGTCATATGCGGAACACGAGGTGTTTGAGAACCAGTAAGTACTTCAGTTTGTTGACCACTGCATGCATTTTAATCGGCAGTGCTCACAGTCAACGTGTGGAAGGTTCAGTGTCCCAGGTTGTACCTGGTACTAATAACACAAATAACCACTATTGGATATTACTACAATTCGCTATAATTGTTTTATACTATTCCAAGTATGTATATAGATAGACTAATGTTCAGTCAAAACAATTTGGCCACAATAAAAACACGGCCATACACCCTTATAAAATATTTCATCATTGATTCTAGCATCTGACATGTACTAACTCTAAAACAAACGGTAAACTGTTTCAGTAGTTATTGTAATAAAAAGAATGGAATTTATGTGGTGATTTTTATATAGCGCCATATAATAAACAATCAGACCTTCTCCATAATGGTAAGGAAATTGACCTACTGTACTACGCTGGTCAGACGTGTTGGTATAGGGGTTTGTTTCGAGTTTTACTTCTCTCGCATAGGTATTATATGCATTATATATAATGTTATATATTCCTTAGTCGTCTCTCACCATCACCCACAGGTAAGATAGGAGGTGGTGAAATGTATTCTTACTCCGTCACCACACGGAGAATTTATTTCCTCAAATATGGTTTATACAGGTGTTACATTTAAATTTAGGTACATCATATTCTGCGCAGTGGGGTTATAATTAATTAATTAAGCGTCACAATGATTTCAATTGATAAATATATCAATAATAAATAATACCATTGACAATGGTTAGTATCCATATTATTCATGTTACCATCCATGTGGTTTTTATAATGTACTAGCTTTTGCACGCGACTTCGTCCACGCAGAAGTCATCTCTGACGGAGGCAAATAGAAAAAGCAATGCAAGGCGTTGAAGTTTTGTCGCTAGGACAATGCACAACAGCGTGAGAATCTGGGATGTGGTCGCAGCCTTCTGCGAATTAGTTGTCTGGCGGAATTAGGCAATAGGGCGGGTGGGAAAGGAAGTACTCTACGGTGACACGCTCTACCGTTGGTGCGTTGGGCGGTACAGGTGTGAGTACCTGTAGTGAGGTTTATAGTGTGAGGGCTTCGAATCGAGATGATACTCGAAAGAGTAACCCACCGGATGCGCCATCGCTAACAAACATTCGGTTGCAGTAGTCCGCCCGCACGGTGTAGAGGTACGCGTACGGCGGGTTATGGGGTCCTGCGTCGATTCGGACATTTTGGGCGGCATGTGTCTATATGACATAGCCGGTCACTAAAGAAAAAAAAATATATTGCCTTTAATATCCTATTTACCGTGTGGCGATGGGATAAGAATATAATTATCACCACCCCTTATTTGACCGTTTTGTTTCAACGGCAGAGTTGGTCTCTCCAGCAGAATGTGCTGCAGCCTCTTCCTGAGAAACGTATATGGACGCACTGCTATGTTGCCAAGCGTAGCGATTGCATCTCATCTGTGGGGAAGGATTACGTCGAATAGTGAACGGAATATGTTCTGTTTCTGTTGATTAAAATAGATTAACGTACATGTGTTAGTGTAGTCTCAGATATTACTTCTCTGTGCAAGAATTACCTGACTATTGGCGAAAATGAAGTTTAAAATGATTTCCATTATTTGTATTGTAGGTTGAAAATATCAGAAATATCAAAACAATTTTCATCCTCCCATTCACACTTGCTGACACATTTTCAAAAAATATATTTTTAGTGAGTCTCATCATTCAGCCTTTTGTAATCCACTGCTATACATAGGCCTCCCTCATATTTCACCATAAAGTGCGGTCTAGTTCTACCCGCATCCAACGATTCCTAGCAACCTTCACCAGGTCGTCGGCCCACCATTGGGCGATCAACACTGCGATGTCCGATACGTGGTCGCCACTCGAGAACCTTTCTTCTCCAATGGTTATCGGTTCGTCGAGCCATGTGGTCTGCCCATTGCCACTACAGTGTGCTAATTTCTCTTTTTTTTTTTAAATACACCTCCCTGCACTTAGGAAATAATCCTTGTATCGCGGGGGACTTTACAAACATGCAACTAACGCATACAAATTACACCCAGACTCAGAACAACACTTTGTGGATCACACAAAGTATTGTCCTACGTGGGAATCGAACCCACGGCACTGGCACGGAAGGTCGGTATCTTAACCACTACGCCATCTGTGCAGTCGTATTCTTAATTCTTCTTACTATGTCGATTACAGCCGTTCTTCTGCGGATTGCCGTATTACGGATTCTCTCTCGCAGAGAAAATCCGAGCACAGTCCGCTCCATAGCATGCTGAGCGACTTTGAGCTTTATTATGAGGTCTACAGTTAAGGACCACATTTCCGTGCCATAAGTCATCCCTGGTAACACACACTGGTCATAGACCTATGTTTCTGTGTTAGTGAGTCTCAAATAAGCATAATGTAGGTAAATATTTTGTATGACAATAAATAAATTATTTTTAAGTGTTGTTTTAATTATTTATGCACAATTATGAATGTATGTAGGTAATACAATATAGCGACCTATTAGATAAATCCTGTTAGTAAATCATATATTATAACTGGTATAGTTATAGGTATTCTACAAAATGAGAGTGACGTCGCTTTGTAGTCGAAGCTTGTATATAAATATACCACAACCACCGACAAACCGACCACGTGAGGGTGAAGTGTCGGCGCTTTGTAGTCGAAGCGTGTATGTACCCAAAATGATAACTCATCGGACGAGACATCGAAGTCAAGGAATCTGTAACAAGGGCCCGCTCAAATAGCTGTAAGGGATATAGATATATACGGCATGTGATATTAGGACACACTACCTTTCCGTTGACCCGAATGGTTCCGGAAAGGTGTGATTAAACTGTAGCCTCATCTCAGCTCATAAGTGTCCTACTGCGGCCCTCGAGCCTTCTCCACATGAAAGGGAAATTGTTAATATTGGGTATTACTTAAAGATTTCCTTCGCTAGTGACGTTGTTTATGAAGTTATTTATGTCTTTCGGTCGTCTCTTACAATGATCCGTAGGAATGGAAAAGGTCAAGTGTCATATTGAAGCTATTCTTTCTCCATCATAACACGAAAATAGCTTATGAAAAGTAAGTAGTAGAATATACTTTACCTATATATTTAAGAAACAAAGCGAGCCCCAACACTCCCACAACCTGAGCATTTATATAGTACTCCTTATTGAAAAAATATCACACCTATATATTTGTGCCATAGTAATTTAACATCATATCTAGATGTGTAATTTATCAAAAAAAAATTATAACCATTAGAAAAAATATAACATTAGGTATAGCAATTTTTATTCATTGAATAGACGTATTTTACCATTAACGCCATCTGTTAAAGTACTAAAGAGTTAACATCGCTGTAGCAGAAATACACTCAATACTAGAAGATATCGTAGTTAATCTGTATAATACTAGATGACACTACACATCAAGTTGTAGAATAACACTTAATATAATTTGATAATTAACTTTACGTTCGTTAAATGTTTGTGTAATCTTTAGGGACAAGAATTTATGTATTATTTATAGTTGGGGTGTTATATTAAAAGAATGTTATAATAGTACATTAATGCCATCTGTTAGACAACTAAAGAGTTAACATCGCTGTAGCCGAACTAAACTCTGTACTGGAAGACCTCATAGTTTATCTTTATAATACTAGATGACCGCTAAATCAATTAACGTATAATTTAATTTGATTAATAAAAAAATATCTAAAATGATTTGTTGTATGAATTATTTACCGAAACCCATATCAATCCGATATTCTATATAAAAAATAATACTTAAAAAAACTGTCTTAAAATTTATTACCCGTTAAAAAAACTACGCGAGCCTTCACAAGGCTCAACATTTTGCTAGTAATAAACCATATTTTACAAAAATAAACAGTATTTCATTTTTAACGTTTCCATTCAGACCATATATAATCTACATAAACAAAACCCACACTCAGAATAATCATTTATGGATCGCACAAATAACTGTTCTGCGAGGGAATCGAACCCATGATATTCCCTATAGGTAATTATTTTATACATAAAATTATACAATATATGGATGGCGTAGGTATTTTTTTTAAATGTTTTTGGCAAACACATTTAGATCTTAAAATATTAAAAAAATATATTGAAAAAATAAGTGTTAAAATTAAAAAAGATTTAACCTAGACGAGAACCGTAGCCGCCTAGAATACACTGCTCGATTTCCCAACTGAGTTATACCTACTTATTTTCAAAACCAATGTCAAAATTTGCCTTCATATTCTAATAGTTTTCAGCCAAAGTAAAATTATATTCTGTTAGCTGAAAATACTGCTATACAATATTTTATGAAAATCGTTTACAAAGATTTTAAATAGATATTAGATACAATTATAGTTTTTACTATTTATTTTGAAGTAGGTAACTAAATAGATATAGACATAGGTAAAAGAGCAGACGGTGTTCCAAAAATACAATATGTCATTACTCCTTCTTTTCCCGTCTGCCTCAAAAGGCAAGGTTGAGGGACATAAGGCAGTTATCATCACTGCAGCAGGTACCTAGTAAACTTGAAACGAAATTATATGCCAACCCGTCTTGAAAGCGTACCAAGTATAAGTAGTCGGCACGTGCCTGCATTAGGTACAATGGAAGAATAAAAGGGAAGTTTTAAATGTGTATTTTACTCCTCAAATTGGAGTATTCTTCCCTCATTATTTTGAGAAAGTGGACCACCTGACCTGTACTATAGGTACCTACAAAAGTACGTTTTGGCTTGTTAAATCATTATACTGGAAACCATGTACCTATTATACGACGCAAGCATACATATATACGCACAGCCTAGTTAAGGATACTACGTATCCTATAACTATTATACTGTACACAACCTACATACATAACTATATATATAACTATTATATATATACATAACTATTATACACAACCTACAATACACAAAGTATTGTTGTAGGATAAGAAATTATATATTTTAAGAAATTAATTTAAAACATTGAAGTACATATTGTTTTTACTTTATATATTTTTTATATTTGATAGCAATTTTAATCAATTACATCCGTAAAAAGGAATGTTCTCAATATTCCTATCTTCACTTGGGACCATATCTATACAGCACACTAACGCAATTGTGGAAAAACCAGGTCCTAGACCTTTGTTTACTATAGAAAGCAATGGTGTCAAAGCTCATCTTATGTTGGTAGTTCGGTAAAATAGAATAAACAAACCACAACTGTCAGTCAAAATCCATTAACACATAAACAAAAACGACAATACATTCTCACAATTACACACATACTCATGAAATATCAAACAATTTTATTGCCAGTCTACATGCCAAATGATATAAGGCCACTTATACGTTTCATCAAAATATAATATGTGAAATAAAACTAATTTAGGGGTTTTTATGGAATGAATAATATTCAGTTTAACTTATTGAATTATTGCAGTCTTGAATATTATTACAGCATTTTTACTGACGCAAATCGAAAATTGAACTATTCATTCATTCAGCAACTCTTTTTGTGTTAACAGCTCTTCCCACAGATTACAAAAGAATATCGTCGGCTTAGAGTGTAAACCTGCTAACGACATAATACGTAACTTTACAGGAGAGACAAAAAACATTCTTAAAAAGATATAAATTAACTTTAAGAAACGTCTTTTATACAGTTGGCGTACTTCTTTATTTTTTATGTTTTAAAATAAAAGAAGAGTCAGTAGAATCAGTATTCATTTATTAATTAGCACATTTATCACTTAACAGGTTTTAAATACTTAGTAACTATTTGAATAAAGGACTTAGCAGTTTACTTAGTTATTACTTTAACACATTTTTACTATAATAAAGGTATTTAAATACAACATAATTATTATTATATAATTATGTAGTTACATTTGCCTTTTAGTCTCTTCTGAATATAATAATATTATTAAATTATGACTTTAGAAAATTTTCACAGAATTTAATTTTGAAACTAGAATGCTCTTTTATAATAACTTCTTATTAAACGAAATTATTTGTTGTGATTAAACTTTAGAAAATAATCACAACATTTATTTTTAAAACCAAACTTAATAACAAAACAATATTTCTCTTGTTAAAAAATATTAAATTCTAAATATTTTATACCCTTAACATAAAATAACTGTTTCAGTCTTCATATTTCTAAATTAAAGTACAGAAAATATCACATTAAGTACAGATATCAGTCAGTCTCAACAATTATTATTATTAATACAAGTGACTAGTCATGAAGTAAATTATCATAATAATGACGATAGTCTTCAGGTAAAGTATTTTTCAAATATTGCAAGTCTTCAAATTTCCTTTTGGTAATTTTTCTTTTTGTTACAAACTGATTTCTTAGGGTGCCAAAAGGCAAAAACTACAGTCGGTGATTTTCTTTGTAGAAGTATTTTCCAATCCTCAAAGAATCTCAATTTAAAAAATACTTCACCATTAGGGGTGTACTGAAGAGCTATCAGTAACTTTAGCGTCACCTACTGCGTGGACGTGGTGTCCAGGACGAACGCTTTTAAAAAATTTTACTTGATCAAAGTTTTTGAAAAAGCTATTATCTAAGTAAGTCACATCATAAGGTCTAGGGTTTTTCTTGCTGACCTGCAAATAGATATATACTCCGCAGGAACATTGATGTTTTTGTCTTTAAGAGCTCGCTCAACAGAGGAATGAATGCTGTCCGCTTCCATTTGTGTATGGCCAACTTCAAGGAACTTTTGTTCTATGGTTATGTTATGGTTTATAGCCGTTAACAATAATGCATTAGCCATTACACTGTTCCTATTTTGATAGGTGCAACCATCGCTATAAAATATTATTTTATTTAGCTTTTTTTGTTCATTTTGTGGTAAAACCTTGTTCTCAATTAAACTGACCTATATGGGTTTACCCTTGCAAACTCTTCAGAATTTAAATCTCCTTCGGTTTCATTCCACAAATAGCAATAGCCATCTTTGTTCTTCAAATTATAAAAGGCAAGATTCTGTACTTGGAGCTTTGTTCTATAGTATAAACTGCTAATTTTTGATTTAGGTGCCATCAGAACTGCCTGCAAGTCAACGGTAAAAACTACGCTTTCTTCAGCTTTATCTTTTTCTTTTTCTGCTCGAGCTTCTTCTTTCTTACTTTGATGTTCCAAATAATCTTCTTGCAACTTATTGCCAACTTTAAACAGAGCACATATCTCACATTGATCCTTCTTAGGTAAGTATAATCCAAGATTTTGTGCTTTAAATATCAATATATTTCAATTTCTGACGATGTTAATGCGAAAAAAAAAAAAATAATAAAAAAAAATACATACCTTTGCAATGTTTAAATCTGCAAGCCTCCGTTTGCACCAATAATGACAATTGAAATAATTATTTGATAAAACACATGTGCTGGCTTCGAATATTCAATACAAAATGGCGGTTAAAATGGAGTTAGCCGCTAAATTTTGGCGCCCATGGATTTGGCAGTTTCCCTCATCATGCGTTTTTGTCAATATAAAATCAAAACTGACACTAACTGTTTTTCTAAAGCTGTGTATTATTTTTTTCTCTTTCGAATGGTATGTAAAACGTATTATTGGTTAAAAATGGATTTAGCAGGTTTACACTCTAAGCCGACGATATGACATTGACAGTTACAATTGTAACGTAATTGTATGAAGCTGTAACTGACATTTGTATATGGTAGTTCGGCAAAATAGCCACTGCGATATTTGATGGCGTTTAGTTGACAAGACAAAGCTGTCACAATTTTACAAATAGTTGCCAGATTAAAAAAACCTTTTGGCGTTTTGACGCCAAAAAATCTTTGCTCTAAAATGCTAGGGCCGCACCCGCGTGTATCGTCCCGCAGTAATTTGTGGCGAAGCTTCGTACGTTTTGTACACTAGAAAGTTATCGCGATAAAACTGTGGTCACATTAGCGACTTCGGTATTTTACATGAAGTATCGTGCAATATTTAAAGATGGCCGAAATCATTTTCATGTGTTTAACTATGGATAACGAATTGCTTTACTATTACAGCTATATTATGCTAATAACTACATAATGATATTTTTGGATCCCTTCATGGGTTCCGCTCCATAATGATGTAAAAATTCTAACACTATTTCATCACTCCACTCCATATTTATTAATTAACTGGAGATCTTCAAACGCGTCTAAACTAGACTTGGGTAGCTCCTGAATGAGAGATACAAATGAACTAGCTCTTTGATTGCAATCTAGCTCACTATTGGCTCAGTAGCTCAGTTAATAGTTCAACGGCTCAATCGGCTCTTTTACTCGCGTCGTCATGTCGTGCGAGCAGTCGACGACCGAAAGTGCCCGATATATGCCGATCACCGCCGAACAGTAAAAGTATTGAGCACCGATATGCATTGTGACTATTGCGAGCCTAAACGTTATATGTTCAACAAAGAAAAATGTTTGAAAATAAAAAGTTATATTTAAAAAAATAATTTTCATCTTTGAATAACAATATTCAATAATAATAATAGTTATCAGTGTAAGCTGTCACTGGACGCAGTTGATTCTGTCAGCCCATATGTATTTAGTGAAAAGCTGTTTTTAACCATTTCAATTACAAACAGACCTTTCAATTTTATTTATTTTTTTATATAAATATATTTTATATCTAATCCTGTGATCACCAATCAAAATTTACATGCTCATGCATATCAAGCTTATCGCTTAATGATCGCGTAGTTCAGAGTTTGAACTATTCAAAAGAGTTAGAGCCGTGAACGAGTTGAAATGAAATGAGCTAACTCAATAAAAGAGCTAGCTCTCTTGATGAGCTAAATGAACTCAAGATATATATGAGCTAAATGAACTAAAGAGCTAAAAGAGTGATATAGCTCTTTTGATCAAAAGAACTATATCTCTCTTTTCTTTTCAGTGAGCCGTTTTTCGCATCTCTAGTCTAAACACATCAAAAATTTCCGCCGAAATGAAAAACGCTAGTCTGACCACAGAGCGCGACATATTAGCGCGCTAAAACCCTTTGACTTATCGCCACCCAAGCGTTAACGCACACGAAGTCCGAATGTTCGCGACAATAGCTAATAATGACCTGTCACATCTGCGTGTATCGTCTCATTGCACGAAGCTTCTTGACGATACACGCAGGTGCGGCCCTAGCATTATGCTAAGTCTAAGTCAAAGGGTTTTAGCGCGCTCTGGGGTCAGACCAGCGTTTTTCATTTCGGCGGAAATTTTCGATGTGTTTAGACGCGTTCGAGTATCTCTAGCAAAGAGTAAAGTTATTAAACTGAAAAAGAGTGGCAACTCGATGATAAAATATGCATGTATGGAAAGTGCTGCTGCCCAGAGTTTAAGCGGTGAACTAAAGTTGAAGTGATATATATATATACATATCTACATGTGTAGATATGTGTAATTATACAGAATATTCTTTTACTATGAGATATACCCTGAAATATAAAAAAAAACATATCGGCTGATATCGAAACAATAATAATATAAGTTTAACAATGAAAATTGATATAATTTTCAGAAAGTACATCAATAATCGAAAATAGATCGATGACAATAACACTATGAACAAAAAATAACAATTCTCAGTTGTCAAACGTTTGACAGACGGGACAAAATGGCAGCAGCTAAGTTTGTACAACCAGTCTGTAGGCGGCGCGACGGTCAGTAAAAAAAAGTAATGTTTTAAGTGTGCCCCCCCAGATCTCCTAACTGGAGATGACAAAATGGAGAGAACAATCAATAAATATGGAGTGGAGTGATAAAATGGTGTTAGAATTTTTACACCATTATGAAGCGGAACCCATGAAGGAATCCAAAAAAATCATTATGTAATTATTAGTATAGTATAGCTGTAATAGTAAAGTAATTCGTCATCCATAGTTAAACACATGAAAATGATTTCGGCCATCTTTAATTATAGCACGATACTTCGTGTAAAATACCGAAGTCACTAATGTGACCACGGTTTTATTGCGATAACTTTCCAGTGTACAAAACGTACGAAGCTTCGCCACACATTACTTCGGGACGATACACGCAAGTGCAGCCCTAGCATAATGGATAGATGAACAAATTAAATAAAACTTGGCTGTATGGGCTTCAATCCTTTAGCCTATCCGAACAGAACAAAACCAAAAAAAAATCTATATTTCGTGCTTCGTGCTATCAAAGATCAACATTGAAGTTTCGTACAAAAATAAAATTTGAGCTGTCAAAATAAATTGTGATTTTAATTTGTAATAATTTCTGATTTATCGATTAGTTAGGACAATGATCAAACTATTTTCTTTAAAACAACAAAAAAAGGATGAGGAAGGTTCAGCAAGAGCAGGAGGTTCACAGAAAAAGGCATCAGCTGCACAATTGCGGATAACAAAAGGTAAATTAGAGAAAATCGGATCATTTACGGGTTCTCAATTCACTGTTATTGTAGTTGTGTTCATATCGCATTTCAAAGCTTTCTGTTCTATTGATATTTAATATAATGTCTAATCGTATCCTAAATGTTGAATATATTTAAGGTTCAGAAGTTAATACCTGTAGTGGAAAAGTAACTGCATTCTACTTAGTTCTGTTTGATTCTAGCAGTACAGGAACGTAAAAGTAGCGTTCTAAGAGAGGTCTAAGTTCAGCAATAGACCACTAAATACTAAATAGATAAATTAGTTTAGAGAATATATAGAGTTATGCCATGTCTAAATTATCACAATATTGATTCTCTTACTTTGTTTTACACAGTGATATGTTTATATTCTATATTTTCAGATTTGAATGAACTAAATTTGCCTAAGACATGCAGTACAGAATTTCCAGATCCAGATGATTTACTAAATTTTAAACTTATAATATGCCCTGATGAAGGATTTTATAGAGGAGGTCGATTTGTATTTAGTTTTAAGGTAAGTCAAGTCAAGTAAATTGTTTTTAATCAGATTCTCCAATTGTGAGTCATTAGTCAAGAAAGTGTATAGTCAATTGTGAGTCATTAGAAAGACAAAAGGAGAATAAATACTTCCTCTCACATGGGTGGGTGGAAGTGTAAAACATAGCACACAGCTCAGCTTTTTTAATTTTAGCCATATGTTTTCTAATTGACATTAGCCTTGGGAATTGCATGAGATACCTAATTAACAATTATCACATGCGCAATAGAATATTCAGTATTGAAAAATTATTGTTTCCATTACCAAAAATATCCTCTTCCCTGACCATTTCTTGTTGAAGTACTTAAGAACCAGCTTTATATCAACAGTGACTTTATTTTTATCATCAATATATATTGGGATGGCCCAAAAAAATATTTTGGTCTTTATTTATCATGAAAATATACTTAGAAATTGTAGAAAAGCTCACAGCTCTTATATCAATATTAAGTAATGGTCCATATAGTATTAGATGTTGTACTTTAAATAACTTTCAAAATAAGTTGATACAAAAAAGTCATAATAATAACAGTAAAATGTATTTTTTGTAGTAGTATGTCAATTTTAATCAAGATTATGTATTGGTTTTCACAACACTAATTAATTAAAATACAATAAAATTTATAAAATCCGATTACGAAATGAAAAGTGATGTCGCAAGCGGGATTCGAACCTGCGCCTATTGGGATTCCGGCCCAATCGTGCGTCCAGCCCAAGCACGATTGGGCCGGAATCCCAATAGGCGCGGGTTCGAATCCCGCTTGCGACATCATTTTTCATTTCGTAATCGGATTTTATAAATAATTAAGCATATTAAATGCTAAATTTCAGTAATTTATACAATAAAATTCTAAATAAATGGCAAATAAAAATCATAAAAAGGAACCCTTAATTTTATAACTACATATAAGCTCTAAACATGCTGTGTGGTAGCGATTATGAATACTACCAACCCTTACTTTGCTCGTGGATGTCGTAAAAGACGACCAAGAGCCCTATATAGACCTGGGCCAACACTACTTGATGCCTTTTAGTCAGCAATTGCATTCCCAAGAAGGGTTGATGTCAGGCAGGTGGCCAGTCATAAAACTATTGCCTCATATAACCTTTGCAATATGTAGGAAGAGGGGTACATATTGCGTCGACCCCAAGCAATTGGGATAAGAGCAAGAGAATGATTATATAAGCTCTAAACGTTAGCAGATTTTTTTTTGTTATCCCCAACAATATTGTCAAGATAATAAAAAACTAATTTCTCTGTGTACCAATGGAATAAGGATACAACTGCTAAAGGAAGGAGGTGGCAACCCCATACTTGCCCATGGGAGTTGTAAATAGCAGCTAAGGGCTCGCTTCAAGAAAGTGGTCAGCAGCTTTCCTGGGAAACATATTATACCTCATTGTAATTGGCAATGGATGTGCCACGATGATAATAATCATGATGATGAAAGAAAAATACTTCTTTTCAATAGGAGGAAAGTTAGTCTATTATGCTAAATGGCCAGACAAGGTTTTTAACCTTTCTTTTTTTTATAATTGTCCATGTGAACATATGCAACAAAATGGATAAAGGAGTGTATGTATAGAGTAAAATCTTGTTTATTTATTTGTCTCTTAGGATAATCTCAGTGGGCAATAAAGGTATAGAAATTAATTGTAAAGATTTAATGTAACAATCATATAACTAGTAATTGAATAATAATACTTAATTCAAGAGATCAAATGAAGACTTACTAAATGAAATTTAATAAAGAAAGGTACTTTATTTGTGAGACAGTGGTTACTCCATAAGACACATAGATTAACCTTCTGTTATTAACTTATTAGTACCCACTAATAAGTTGTTAACACACTCTTTAGATTAAATGTGTTGGCTACTTTCCATAATGTTGCTAAGTGCCGGATAGATTGTTAGGTACCTTGTTTAAGTCATTATCATCTCAACTCATACCGCACTGCTGGGCTGGAGCCTCCTCTAAAATAGAAGGAAATTTGACCTGCTATAGAATGCTATTCAGAGATACTTATATTTTAAGTTGAGTTTAATGTAAATGTAATGTAGTAAATATGACTGCATGCATGGACATTCATGGACAATATGTATTAGAATACCTACCAATTTAGATAATTGAGATGCCTAAAACCAACTGCGCCAATCAACAATTGTTCGATTCTTGCATAAACATTTATAAATAATATTTTGTGATTGTGTATATTTTACATTAAAAAAAAATATTTAAAAAAAAAACCTTTAAGAACAATTTTTCTCAAATTACAGATATAGTTGTAAAGTCAATAATCATTCATATGGAAGATGGTGGGTCATCAATCCTTTCCCATGAGTGTCAAAAGAAACAGCTAAGAAAGACAACACAAAATTCCTTATCTCAACCTCTAACTTGTGTGTTGTAGTAAACTAACTGCCTTTCCATTTTCCCAATAGGTGCGGGTTCAAACCCCGCTTGTGACATCATTTTTCGTTTCGTAATCGGGTATTTATAAATTATTAAGCATATTAAAAGCTAAAAATTTCAGTAATTTGTATAACAATTGTCTTCAGGTAGGACCAAACTATCCCCATGAGCCACCTAAGGTGAAGTGTGAAACAGCTGTATACCACCCTAATATAGACTTGGAAGGCAATGTATGCCTCAATATTCTAAGGGAAGACTGGAAACCAGTGCTCACTGTCAACTCAATTGTTTACGGTTTACAGTATTTATTCTTGGTAAGTGTCCAAACACTAACAGTACAATTTATTTATTAAGAATTAAGTTAATTTTACTAGTAGCATAGATAAACTATCTTTGATCTATGTTATAAGTGTAAACAGTATGTTTACAAGATTTTCTTAAACTTTCAACATTTGTATACCGGTGTAACAGAGAATGGAGCAGCTGGCTGGAAAGGTGGTAGGTAATGATGGTAGGAGCCCATAACAAAAATTTGAAGGGAAAATGTCAAGGGGTCATTGACTCATCAGCTGTATAAAGGCGACATGTGTCATCTGTTGCAAACGTAATCATTAATTTATTTAGTTTCTAATTAATATTTAAGAAAGTATGAATACATAGCAGATTATTTATCATTTACTTGGTACATTTCATTCAGCTTCAAAGAAAAAGCGATGACCAAATTGAAAACTTTAAATGCTTCTAATTCATTAACGGATCGACATTTTCGCTTCAAATTTTTGTTATGGGTTCCTACCATCATTACCTACCTTCTTTCTGATCAGCTGCTCCATTCTCTGTTACACCTGGTATATGAAGGTTCGAGTAGACTATTACACGCATAATGAGATTCACTTCCGGTCTTTCAATTGAGGTGAAATTTGCTACACTTATGTAACTTGCCAATTAAGGTAATAAACCACCTCTGATAGAGACAGACTGTTGAAACGCCTACTTGAAAATCACCCGCAACAATACGCAACTTAAATTTCGGGTATTAAAATTACTCAAGTGCATAATTAATTTTTAACTTTACTCTCATTGTCGGTAATGTGCTGTACAGTCGTAATACACGCAAATCAATTTGTAAAGTATTTTATTTAATTATACAAACTTAAAGACACCAACATATGGTCCAGCGATCCGGATTAATTGCTATATGTGAAGATTAGCGCAAATAATCAAGAATATTAATAATTGTTGGCATTTTTCTGCAAGTTAACTGAAACGTGACGAAGTTACCAGCAGACGCTGAAAAGTGGTTTGGCCATTGGATCTTATTCAAATTAACTTTGTATTAACCCAACACTCTTTAAAATTTGTATTTAAAGCTTTGAAGTTCTTAATAAGGTCAGTATATACACTTATATAAGATAATTACCATATATATATATATATATATATATATATATATATATATATATATATATATATATATATATATATATATATATAGGCCATAGTGTCAATCGGCAAGTGACAATAAAATTTATGTTCCAGTTACTATTTGTAATTATTATTTTGGTTAATTTATTTTGTAATTATTACAGTTGCTATTTAGGCAACATAAATTAACTAACTTACATAATTTTATTATGTCTTTGATCATTTATATGTCGATAAATAGGTAATTGTTAATTACTTGTATATTTTAGTTTAACGAATCTAATTAACTTAATTTTGTTATTGCATTGTATTTATTCATTATTAACGTAGATAAAATTAATAGTTAATTGTAATAGTTTCCGATTCGATTCCATCACACTATAGGAGGCGTTCAAGTATTACGTAACGCAGTTTTTGGAGATTTTTGATACTCCCTTCCCCTAATGCGCGCTCGTAACGTTTTTCTGTATCCTCCCTTCCCCCTCACTAAACGTTACGTAACCCAAGTGACCGTTTTTAAACGTGTTTGCGGCAATAATAAATAAAACTAGGTTTTTCTGACTTGATCCTGTCCTTACATATATTTTTGGCTTTATCCACCATTGTTCTCATAATTTATTATCCTATTTTAGTTTTATTTACTAATAAACTCTTAAAACAAAATAAAAATGACGTACAATACTGTCGAGGGATTCCCCATAAAATATAAACGAAAAGAGCTGTCAACTTTGAAGAACGGAATAAAGGTGGCGTACACCAGCGAGGGATTTCCCGTAAAACCTAAACGTAAAAGGTTGCCAACTTGGGAAATTTAATTTCCTATTTTTTTATTTAATGAAAAACAATGTTACTTAACGCGTTCATTAAACCCCCATTTCCGACTATGTAACGCATTGTAACGTTTTACAAGACCTCCCTCCCCCCAAATTGCTTAACGTAATACTTGAACGCCCCCATAGGTACCTGACGAATAAATTATTATAGTATAATTAGCATTCAATTGTTATTGTATATAATTCCAGGATATAGCAGTTGCCTCTCATAATGTCAACAAAGGGTGAATTTGCAATGGAAGTGCCCAAGGAAATTTCCGATTTCACTAAAAAACGCAGTAGCTTCAAAGGTCGTATTACAATATTTAGTAGTCATTTAAATTCATTAAAATATTTCGTCTTTAACGTAAGGATGGAAGCGTTACTTAGAGTTACGTATAAGAAAGCTTGAATCATTGTATGCTCAATTTGACGATACACAAACTCGATTGGAATGCTTATCGGATAATCTCGAGGCTCAAATGGCTCATAGAGAGGATTTGCGTCTAAATATTATAATTAGGGTAGGCAGAGAGAACAGAGTGCCAGAGAACTCTATCTCTGCATACTTCACTCGCTTCCTCAACATTCATAATTCTCTTCATACACGCTCGCCGGTTTCGGAGACTCTTGACTCCACCTTCCTTCAGTACATGACCGATCTGGTCTAGGTAGGTTAGTCTCGGTCTCCCTCGGTACCTACATCCTTCCACTTTCGCATTGTATATCTTCTTAACCAGGCGTTCGTTCGGCATTCTTTCCACATGTCCGAACCATCGGAGCATTCCCTTTCGCATCTTTACACCAATACTCTCTTTCATACCTACTCGCTCTCTTACGTCGTCGTTACGAATGCGGTCGGTCAGCCTAACTCCACAGATTTTCCGCAGAGATCGCATTTCGACCGCATTAATTTTACTATCATACTCTTTTCTGCATACCCAACTCTCGCTTCCATACAGTAATGTTGGGACAAGCACTGCGTTATGTATTGCTACACGTGCCTTCTGGCTGAGGTGGTGGCTGCCGAGAAGTTGCCCCAACGCTCCGTTCACTCTATTTCCCGCATTCACTCTTCGCTCTATATCAGTGGTGTACCTTCCATCTCGGCTA
This sequence comes from Lymantria monacha, assembly GCA_905163515.2. Lineage (NCBI taxonomy): Eukaryota > Metazoa > Arthropoda > Insecta > Lepidoptera > Erebidae > Lymantria > Lymantria monacha. The sequence goes on from LR991082.1 coordinate 27,257,907, forward strand.
AATCCACATCCAAGATATACAAATTCATCACCAAGGGATATGGCGTGATGATATGTATGTATGTATGTATATTATAATTAATATTTAATAATATTCGCATCACACGACGTGTAGTGATAGACGCATATATGATGCATTAGAATTGCATTTTTTTTCAGATGCATCAGAAAGAGCATATTGTGCGTGCCTATACGTCCGTAGTATTGATGCACATAATAGGATCTTAGTTAGACTATTAGTCGCCAAGAGCAAAGTGGCTCCTATTAAAGAAATAACCATTCCTAGGCTCGAGTTATGTAGTGCTTTGGTAGGCGCTCGTTTATATAATAAAAGCTATCAATTCGTTAAAAGTAAAACCATCGCGTGCTATGTTTTGGACTGACTCCACAATTTTACTAGGGTGGTTAAAGATGTTGCCATGCAAGTTTTTTTTTGCAAGTACATTTGTTCGCAATGGTATAGGTGAGATTTCAGAAAATACTGGCGATTATACTTAGTGACATGTACCGCTGAACACAATCCTGCAGATTACATATCCCAGGGCGTGAGTATCGAGGCTACAAGACCTTGATATGTGGTGGTCGGGACCAAGATTTTTAAAGGAGTATCCGTTAAACTGGCCTGTTACACAGAACTCAGTTATTTGTGAATCATTTCCTGAGATCCGTACAGATTTATCGTTTACTCTTCAAATTCACGAAATATCTATTAATAATTTTATAAATTGCAATCGTTTTTCTAATTATAATCGACTTAAACGTGCCACACCAAACCAGTTAAGAATAATTATCTTTCTGAATCTAAGTTAAGTAATTCATTAAATGTTATTATTAAAATATCTCAAATCGAATCATTTATGGAATATAATTTATTAATTAAAGGACAAAACTTACCAAGAGTCCGTTGCTTAAATTTAATATATTTTTAGATAGTAAAAATATAATGCGGGTAGGTGGTCGTCTTGAGAATTCCGCCTTCGCTTATGACAAAAAGCATTCTATTATAATACAGTTCACAACATCGATTTACTAAGTTGCTTTTTGACTATGAGCATGCGAGACTCATGCGTGCTGGGCCACAATTATTATTAGCTTCTACTAGAGAAGTGTACTGGCTAATAGGAGGCCGTAATATGGCAAAAGCTTGCTACCGTCGCAGCATTAAATGTTCGCGGATGAAAGGAAAGGTTGTGACATCTCTGATGGGTAATTTACCACAGCAGCGGCTTAAGCCAGGTGGGTTTCCCTGTGAGACCGTAAGTGTAGACTACGCGGGACCTATATCCTCTGCTAGTCGTCAAGGGCGTGATTGTCGTATTGTAAAGGTGTATACCGCATAATTTATTTGTTTTACTACCAAAGCCATACATACGTCTGGAGTTGGTAACTGATTTGACGAGCAATAGTTTTATATTAGCCTTGCGCAGGTTTATAGCTCATCGCGGCAAACCTACTGACCTTTATTCCGATAATGGTACGACGTTTATCGGGGCATACAATGATCTTGCTAGATTCTAAAAAAATAATTGTATCACAATCCCTCGCGACCTTTCAAGTGATGGTGTTAGATTCCATTTTATACCTGCATATTCCTCACACTCTGGTGGCATATAGGAGGCGGGTGTAAAATCCGTAAAATATCATTTGCAAAGAGTGTTGGGTTGGTGTTGTCATTTGAGTTATGAAGAACTCAATTCCATCCTAGTACAGATTGAAGCCATTTTAAATTCTTAGCCACTCACACCACTGTCATCGCAGCCTGAACTAATGACACCGTTGACATCTGGTAATTTTTTAATTGTTCGTCATTGAAATTCATTGCCAGCAAAGGACCTCCGGGTCTACGACACTTAGGACATTAGTCGATTTCATAGAATAGAACAGTTTCGGCAACGTTTTTGGACAAGATGGAGCAAGGAATATGTTTCAGAGCTCCAACAAAGGACTAAATGGCGAACATCCAATGAGTCATTGACACTCTTGTCCTGGTGAAGGAAGACTCCTTGCCACCTCTTAAGTGGAAACTTGGTCGTGTCGTCGCAATTTATACTGGGCCAGATCAAATCGCTCGTGTTGCGGATGTCAATATTACGACTGCACTCTTTCGACGGTCCTTTAATAAACTGTATCCACTGCCTTTTATTGAAAATTAGTATATACCTGGTTTGTTGAAAGGCAAGCATTCAACGCCCGGGGAGCATGTTCAAGCGCCTACTTGAAGATCACCCGCAACAATACGCAACTAAAAGTTCGGGTATTACAATTACTCAAGCGCATAATTAATTTTTAACTTTCACTCACATTGTTGGTAATGTGCTTTACAGTCGCAATACACGCAAATCAACTTATAAAGTTTTTTATTTAATTATACTAACTTAAAGATCCCCCAACACAGACTTATGAAGTAAGAATTTTGGTCATAGGAATGAATAAACCTAAAAAAATTACTCCATCCTGTGTGTGCTCTTTGGAATGGTCTTGATGTGGGTATTATATCCGTACGTGATATTCAAGATCTAACGAGAGAGGGGAAACGAGATCATAGGAATTAATGAACAAACAAGATAGCTCAATCATGTTTGGACATTTTTACCTAATGTTATCTATTATGTAAAAAATAAGAAATATATCTAACTAAAACGACATTTTCTAACCAAACAGTAAATTATTAATAATAAAAAATATAGTACACATTTGAAATGTTTATATAAGCTTGTCGCGGGTTTTTTCTGTTTAAACAAACAAGAATACAAAAATATTTCTAACTAAAAAGCCATAAATCAATTAATATAATCTTTTATTTAATAAAGAATTTAATTTTTAATTTAAAAAACTAAGAATTTTAATTTTAAATTTTTCGCCTTGATTTCCAGTACACAATTGAAAGTATAAAGTAAAGAATAAAGGCTTATGAGATTTTGCTCTTTAGATAAATAAAAGTACAATATGTAAGTTAATCTTGACAATTTCAAGCAATTCCAAGAAAGTTTTTCTAAAGAGGTTTTTACACTGCGATTTTTTCGTAGACGTATTTCAGTCCTAGAAATAATTTTTATTTAAATCATTTTAGGAATAATTTTAATGTACGTCACTTTTAAAAGTTTTAAAAGGCAAATTGCACAGGTGACGTAATATGTAATAAACCGACTTGCCGAGCCAAGTGTCGCGGTTTCGGTTCCCAAGCAGGAGTTAATTAGTAGGACACACAATTTGTTGTTTTGAATCTGGATGTAATTTGTGTTTTTAAATGATACGTCTCTAAAGTCGTCTGCAATATAAGGAGTATTTTTTTAGTACAGGCTGCCTTATTTCTCCTTAGTTTTTTAAAGAATAATAATAAGCGTATATCTTATTATTAAGTTGTTACTTTCTCTAGCTCATACAAGAATAGATATGCAATATCGAGCAAAAGTAGTTGCTTTTGAAATACCTATTTGTATAGATATTTGAAATTATCAAATGAAATGGCTGTTAACTAACAGCCATTTCATTTGATACTCAACATGGCACTGTATAAAAAGTTACTTTTTTTAATTCAGGACTTTAGCCATCTAGGGTGCGTCATATTGAATTTAGTGTAACGTGACAACGGCTCTAACTAGAGGTTGCTGTGCTGTGGTCGCTACATCGTCGGTAAATAATGTGTAAATAACGCGGAGTGAGTAAAAAAATATAGGACTCGCTTCGTCGAACAAAAATATATTGTAATAAATTGCCTCATTTTATTTAATAATGCCGAGTAGTGTATTGGTAACTAGTAAATAGTTCCAAAACAGCAACTAAAATTTAATTATCAAGTTTTCTTACATAAATTTTATCTCTTGAATGTATTCATTCAGTGGCCGGGCTGCAGTGATGGCTGTAAAGCTTGTTAGTACATTGAAGTTTTTCCCTTAAACAGGAACCGAACCCCGAAGATCCATTAAACAAAGAGGCAGCAGACGAGCTCCAGAGCAATAGAAGGTTGTTCGAACAACATGTTCACAGGGCCATGCGGGGCGGTTACGTCGGATCTTCGTACTTCGAGAGATGTCTCAAATGAACTTCAAAACCCAATGTAAATTAATGCTACCAACTACAATATAAATAAAACAATCTCACTACAGAGAGCATTTTGTTATTTATTAAGACTACAGTTAGAATAATTGATATGTTGTGTATATTTATTTTTATACCTTAATTTACAAATAGAATTGCCCATTATTTTGAATATTGAATAAGGACCTGTCGTTACCGACAAATTACGTTCAAAATAAGGAAATTAAATGATACAAAAATATTTTATATTGCATTTTAATTAATATACATTGGTGTAGATGGCGTTGTAATGCCTATAAAAGTGTTAGCGTGTGTAATTCCAGTTAATACCATAAAGCAATTGAAAGTTTTATGTGTTCCAAGCCTTTATTTATTCTATATATTCTGTGGCAAATATTGTAAATGCAACTCAAATAAATAACCCATCACGCCATTTATTTTCATTAAATTGTGAACTTTATCCTATTAATAATAAAGGTGAATTTGTAAAATAGTGTTGAATACAAAGTTACTTGACCTACGCTTACTAGTTGAGTGAATGGCACGAGACGAGGTTAGATTAGAGTGGAATAGCGAAGCCAACACGGCAACGGCAAGCGTCAGAACACGCGTGGAGTGCCGTGAAGTGAGCTGCAATCAAGGGTCGACCGACCGTGTGAGTCAGTTAGCGGTGCAGTGGTTAGAGCACCGCCACTCCGCCAGTGCTATTTCGAACGCCGAGCGGTTCGCGCACGTATGTTCAACGCAATACGCTTTCTCTACACGGCATCAGCGTGCTCAAGGCAGAGCTGTTTCGACACGCCACTCGGTTACGAAAGTCTGCGCGATGATATATAAGTGAGAGCCGACATCGGACGCTAGGGTAACGCTCATCGCACACGGTGAGCTAATTTATTAAACGAGAGACATTCGAAACTCGCCAGCTGTGAGGGACGGGGGGCGCGCGACGCCGTCGTTCGTATACGCGGGAATAACCTTTCCACATAGTGACTTACTGTGAGAAAAGCAACGGATACCAATTTTTAATGTGTCACGTCAGTATAGCTTATTGCTGCTACGTCAGATCGCTGAACGCCTCGAGCAAGAACTACAAGGTTATGCAAATGAGTTCCGAACGCTTCTATACCAGGGGTAATCAAAAGACCATTCACAACTTTAATAAACTTTAACGTTTAGGTTCTACCATAAGGTGTAATAAGTGCTTATCTATTATTTCTCTACTTTTTATCTTTCGGTGTTACGTTCGTTAATTGCTAATTATTGTGGGAGTCGACTGATAAGAAGTGATTGTTGCCCGATCGAGCAAACGTGCGAAAATCAGAACGCTCTTATCAAGCAACTGCAATGGCGGCTCCTCAGGAGGAGAGCCTGCTATCGCGCTGCGAAATCCCCATAATCGACTTGGCGCATATAGGTAAGCTCACTACATGTAATAACTACTACTACAACACCGACCGTCATTCTACTGATCAGCGAAAGTGTTTTACAGAACTGTACATTCACTCCATTTATCACCTGTTGTTATTGTGTTTGGATACATACACAGAAAATTTACTCGTCGACTGTGTTAACATATGTTGTAATTCGGGTGTGATAGACATCCAGTTTAATTAAGTATTATTTTAGGCGCAAAAATATTGCAGTTCTGTATATAGGTAATTGTGTTTTCACATTCGACTAAAGGTAATATGATTATCAAACGAGGTATATAAAATCCTATTTACTAGTTCGTTCTACTATACGAGACTACACTGCCACTTTTCACCAAGTGAAGTGTATTCAAACATTGACTTGTTTGAGGGAAAAATAAAAAATGTAGTTTTACATGCTAACATAACAATCTAACTGTGTAGACCAGCAATTTCTTTAAATCTTTTGTGATAAAGAAAATCAATTAAAACAAAGAGTAAAGTCTAAGAAAGCTCTACCTGTCCCCTCTCTAATATAGAGAACCCTCCTAAGATCGTATGTCAGACGACAGTTGACTGACAGCTGTAGGGCGATGCTTTATTTGTTGTCATTAAACAATCTCGGCATCCCGCTCTTATGTGGGTTCAAAGACCGAACTCCCTGAACTGTCGATCGCAGTTCATCTGCCTAATTCCACAATAAATAAGAAGCTATCGTTTACTTAAACTAAATAACCACTGAGCTAAAAGGGAGATGGTTATTTTATGAATTGTTAATATAAACAAAGAAAATGGTTCCTTAGGACGATGAGTAAGCGTCCGTAATTTGGTTGATTTTTTTTGTGTACCTAATAATGAATCAACGGCTAAAAATGAAATCTCATAGATGACTGAATCACTTTCAACTAGGTCCTAACTCTACAATTAGGTACTAGGTATTTTGAAAGTTATGAGGTTTTTAATCTGTTCATGCTCTACCTATGCTCGGTAAAACTTAAAGGATTGCTGGAAGCAATAGGGAACTTACGCCACCGGTTCAAGAACTACCTGCCGCGGTATTCTGAATTAATAATAATCGTTAAATCAGAAATAAGATAAGTAAGCTATCCATTTATTTATTTCTAGAAAAATATACTAAATATAGCTAATGAATCTGATTGCTTACCTAGATAATGTTGATGTTTTATGGACCGGCACTGCTGAATGTGCTGGATGCTATAGATACGAGTAGGTCCATACGACAATTGTGTCCATAAGTGTGATCCGGAATTGGCACTTTTAAATCTAGATGTAATATACAGTGGCAGATTCGTGGATAAAGTGATTTAGTGGACACCTAAATCACGTTATCCACGTCGAGATTTAGAATCGTTTAAAATTCAAACCGTCTGTATATTATTTACCAAATCAAACAAAATATATTCAGAGGTATTTTGGAGTTTTGAGGTCTAATATCTTGCGGTGGTAATATTGCATGGTAATGATTCTTGTAAACATTAAATAGATGATGTCCTTATGACAATATTAAAATCATGTCACCGTTATCATGTCATTTACAAACCCTCTTTACCAATATTTTGCACCAACCACCGATCTGTAAGTTGGGCCTCCATTGACCATTGCCACCCTGAGCCCCCAAAGAGCTCAGTCCACCGCAGATTTGTCACCGATATTTTCTTTTTGTAAAATCTCGTAACAGGGATCTGTTGATTAGGATATCGTCTTTAGCATCCTATCTTTTAAAAAAATACCTGTAACAAACTACAGTACAATATTTCGTACTAGCTAGCTGCCTAATTATTTTATGGCACTAAGGTACTTTAACCCGCGGTCATAGGGGTTGAAAAGTGTTACACGGACGTTGGGGTGGGTCTCACAGACTCGTTCATTAGATATCAATATTATTCTAATACTTCATAAATTTAATATCATATTTATTCGTATTAAGTTTTTAGGTATTTACGTAAATAAATAAACGAAAATATCATATTATATTATCTTTTAATCTTATTTATTAGAGCTTTAAAAAAATAACGACAAATATCAACAAACTTTTTCTTTTCTTCTTAAATATAGGTCTATTATTAATTAACAATCTTTCTTAATGTTTTAACGTCACTTTTTTGTAGGAAACTAAATTATCTTTAGAAGAAAATAACAATTAATTACTCCAAATTTAATCACTATCTTTGGTACAGTCAGCACAAAAAGGTACAATATATTTTAAACAAATATATTTAGTGCAATTCTCGCAGCTGCAGTTTGTTTTATGTTATTTCTTGGCTGGACACTCTCGGTACCTTTTGCGAACACTAGCCTATTTGTCGGAAGTCCCCTTGTAGATTCACAAACAAATGTTTATATTTTTTTAAAAACATGTAGAAGCTCCGATACATTATGGCGAAGTTCTAGATGTTCCATGATAAGCCCGAGGCGTAGGATTTTTATAAAACGCAGTCATTTTTTTTAAACTATTATTAATTTTGTTTATTACTAGACCCTCCAGAATCAGACTCAGAAATCGGAGCCAGACTCGTAAAATCGAAAAAATACACTGTCGTTCTGCTTCTTGTCGATCCATTTTTTACTAATTACCTACAAAAAAAACATAAATAAAATGCATTGAACTATATATCAGCAATTTTAATTGTGAATAAAAATAAAAAACAAATACAAAAGAATAAATTCACGGATAATAATTAAAATAATATCTATACAAAATGGCACAAAATTGTGACATCAACTGCAGGGATGGGTCTCGCATACCTAATTCAATTTCGAGCACGTGTAACTCCCACTGTAGCTGTCGCCCGACTATCCTGTTAACTGTGACACATAAAACAGTTCAACAGCTCCAGCTATTGAGAAGAACAGCAAATATGTACACTTAGGAACCAAACTAGAAGCAAAATAAAAAGTGACGGGTGTTACAGACCCAACCCACATGACGCCGGGTTAAAGTTAAAACTAGGTAAATTAGTGATTAAGCCAGTGATCTAGGTGTTTATGATTTAAATAAACACAATATAACTTTCAGTATTATGCAGGTGCTATATTCTAATGCAATATCAGTAACGTTTCACAAAATTACGTGAGGAAACATCACTTGTGTGTCTAATTAGCTGTTTAATGTCTCGATTATGTCATTACAATACGCAGTAGGACGCCTTTACCGTTGCATAATACATTTTATATAGGTGTAGTTACCTTTTTAAATCATCCTAGTTGTATTTAGTACTTATTATTCGCAATAATAATGTCCACTTTGTAGTTTAACCTGTTTTAATGATTTCTGATTGTTTACGCGAGTAGTACATATTTGAAATAAAACAATTTTTATGGATTCTATCGCGTTTGTATTTGATTTTTAATTGCCCGATGTATCGAACACTTTACAGCGTTCATGGTCAAGGGAGGACTAAGGTGTCTCGCGTCCAATAAGTCATCGTTATTATATAGATTTATATCTACTCGCTACAGTATTAGTTATAAAATTTTAACCCACTTTTTTGCTAGTACAAAAAGAAAATGATTCTACGAGTAGGTACTAAGTACATATATACACATAAAAAAATATATATTGGACGTGAGACGCCTCCGTCGTCCTCGTTGTCCTCTAGTGACCATGAACACTGTAAAAAGTTCGAAACATTAGGAAATTAAAAATCAAATACAAACGCGATAGAATCCGTAAAAATAGTTTTAACCTGTTTTAATGAATATTATTTCTGTTTTAATGAATATTATTTTTCTAATACGCAAATAACTACCATGTCAACTCGGTTACCTAAACGGGTAATAATATTCTACGATTACACTAGCCTAGCCTGTTTGGTTATATGAATGTACTGACATCTAAAATATCTAACTATAAAATATATCTTACAAAAAAGTATTCTATAAACCTCTACCTAAATATCTATCGACACATTATAAGTATCTAATACATGGAATTCGAAATTGCTATAATGGGATGGACTCCATTGAAAACCATATATCTAAGCGGGACAGATATAAAAAAAGAAACCTTTGCAACAACTGTGGGGGCAACGCCCGTGCGATCCTTTGTAACTCCAACAAGCTTGGCAACCGCACAGCATTGCGTATCACGATATATAATATATCTAATATAAACTAGCGATGCAGTGATCAGGGCGGGTTTCAAATGAATAATAATTGATACTCACAACCAGGTCACATTTCAGCTTTTAATTATTACTTAGAAATTATAATTATATACTAATGTTTTTCATTAATTGTTTTGTCCCTATTCCACTTTTTTTCACTCTCATTATAAAGGAAAAAAATTTTCACATTTTTTTTAAACTGGTGGCGGCGATCGCACTTCCAGCAACGTAGATTTACGTACGTACAATCGTCTTAAACGATACCGCTTGTAAGGAAGCAGTTGTGAATCATATTCACATTCCGTTACCATACATAAATATCCATACACCGTTTCCACATGGCGAAAGGGAAAAATGAATAATCCCCACTTAAGATGAATTTCGTACTATAGGATAGACATGACACATAGAGAGCGAGCCACAATCAATGCTTGTTCTTGCCTTTGAGGAATGGTCAGACGAAAATATTGCACTAATTCTGTTTGCCCGACATAACACATAATATTATTAAATAAAATGTAATTTTAATTCATTGTTGTAGAATGATTGTAAGGGGCGTTCATAAATTATGTAAGGGATTTTGATGAATGGTTTGGGCTCCCTCCCCCCTACCGTAAGACATCATAAAATTGCAACTACTCCCCCTGCACCTTAAGAATTTTTGTAACAAAAGGCACCATAGATCAAATATATAACTCCGTTTATTCTGAAAATATCTTTTATTACTATCTTCTTATTACAAGTAGGTATGATTAACTCACTGCAATAACATTAATCTTATTAATTTATCACAGTTTTGACTAAAATTTGTTATTTTCAATTTAATATCTTACGTAATGTCAGGTTCACTACCCCCTCCCTGTCCATAGTAAGAAGTTATAATATTCAGTCAACACCACTAAACGTCTTACATAATTTATGTATGGTCCCTAATAATTAATAAATGACATATATTATGTAATCATTATAAATAATTTAAGTAGTGTAAGGCGTTCTATTGTTAAGCGATAACTAGTTACAGTTGGGCCAACGCAACTAATTGCAATATCATGGACTTCATACGTACTACAAAATCATCATTCATCATCACATCTCATACATATCTCAGTGCTGGGCTCGAACCTTCTCCACAATAAGGAATATTGTCCTACTATACCATGCTGGTCAGTCGGGTTGGTATAGGTTTATATTTTGCGTTTCCCTTACCTTCTATAGATGTTGTATGCACAACATATTCTATAGTTGTCTTTTACGACATCCACGGGAAAGATATGGAGTGGTGTGGTGATAGGGGGTGGTGAATTGTATTTTTACACGCTCACCACACGTAAGGAAATCATTATCATTTAATATATTAAACCTTTGTAATGTTTAATTATAATGCTATTTATTTTTTAGGAAATATAATTGGTAACTGCAAACTATCAATTTATATGAAGAGACGACGGTGGCCTTTCCTTTACTTGTAGTGATGTTAGCTTGTACTTGCTTACTTACCTTAGTCATCTCTTACAACACCGACATTAAAAGAAGGGATTGTGATACATTGCATTCTTAGTTCGTTAACAATGAAATGCCAAGGCAAAACTTTTTGCACGTAAAAGTCTAGATAAGAAAGTTTAAATATCAGACACAATTCTGATATTTAGACTTTCCAGATTCAACAACAGTACTAGCTAATTGCGTCACAGTATATCTATGCCAAAACAAATTAATGATAACCTTCCCATAACCAATACCTTCAGGATCAATAACAAAATTATCACCGAGGATGCTTAAGTATTAGCGGATACTAAATTTGAGTTGATTAATAGGAGAATCGGTTTTCAAAATTCAGTTGAAAAGCTTGATGATTTTAGTAGATAAAGTAGAAAAGTATACAAATAAAGCTGGTAGATATAAGAGTACTAAAGTTGAATGTCCAGGATGCCAATTTGTTAACCTGGAGATTTGCGTGGCGCGCATTCGGGCCCGGCAAAATAAAAATAAGCATAAGAGTTTGTTAAAAGTTAAAACACAGCTTATTTATGTAATTGAGAACAATTTTATGATTATCATAACAAAAATGGATAACTGGGTATATTTGTTTTATCACTATATTTGAAGGTTGGAAAGTTTGGCATGTGATAAGATAGCTACAGATATATTGCAAAATAATCAGAAGCATAGCATAGCATATTTAATTTTGAATTATTTTTATACTATTACTTAAGAGGGGCCTACATTTTAATAACAAACTTCGCTTTGCCTAAGGTCTTATCGATATATTTATTCCTGTAATATGTTTCCTACAGACAGTACTAATCCTTAGTGAAAACTACCGCTCCGAGCCTTATCAATACTGGAGGTACATATGGAATATAAACTCATTTGCAAAAAAAACGGGCACCTAAGCAATGAACCATTTCAAATGTTAATATTTCTTTGTTTGATAATTATAGGTAGTTTTATCCACACAATTTGGTAAATTAATAAGAAAATAATCGTTTTCATCAGTATTTCATAAAATTTAGATACAATTTATGGGAAATAATGCTAAACCTCGCTAGTAGTGTATATTCGCTAGTAGTGCATATGCTCATGAAGTAATAATAAAAAAGTTTTTTTGTTTGTTTTTCTTTAATAAAGTAAAAGCAGATAAATGTTTAGTATCGAGTGTGACCCCCTCTAGCTAAAATCACAGCTTGAATTCGTCTGGGCATGCTAGCGAGTATATCCCGGATACTTGCTTGCGGAATATGTTCCCACTCCGCAGTAATCACATTCTTCAGCTCTCTGATGGTCTGCGGAGCCGGGTGTACTGATCTCACACGCCGTTTCAGAACGTCCCAGACATGCTCTATGGGATTGAGGTCGGGACTTCGAGCTGGCCAATCCAAACGACGAATGCCGACCTCTTGCACATACGCATTAACATCGCGGGATCGGTGGGCGCGAGCATTGTCGTCCATAAAAATCGAGTCTTCACCTAGAGCGGCCAATGCGGGTTGTGCATGAGAAATTAGAACTTCCGTTATGTATCGATGCCCAGTCAGTGAGCCGTTTTCAATGAAGACTAACTCTGTACGATCCATTGAATTTATTCCTGCCCAAAACATAACAGAGCCCCCACCATAAGGTGTGATTTCTTCGAAACATGCCTCTGCAAAGCGTTCTCCTTGTCTTCTTAGCACTCGCCGACGTCGATCTTCACCGAAGAGAGATATCCTGGCTTCATCAGAGAACAAAACCCTATTCCAATCGTCTTGAGTCCATGATTCACAATTTCTAGCGAACCTAAGCCTGTGAACTCTGTGCTCACGGAGTAATTTGGGGCCGCGGGCCGGGCGGTGACTGCGTATATTGGCAGCGAGAAGCCTCCTCCTGACCGTCCATAGACTAATATGCACATTTCTTACTTCTTGGAGGTTGTTCTTAAGATCCACATACGAAGATTTGCGATTTCTCAATGCGCGACTCACAAGAAAACGATCATCCCGTGGTTGGGTACATGGTTTTCTTCCAGAACCAGGCCTTCTCTCGACGGAACCAGTCTCCTGATATCGCTGCCAGGTCCTTTGGACTGTCGAGCGACTAACATTTAGCCTCCTAGCCACGAAACATTGGCTGCAACCCTCTTCAAGCAGCGCGATAATTTTGGTAGCTTTTACCACTTTATCTACCATTTTTGATACAGCCAAACAGCATTAAATAAAGCTTTGACAGTCAAGGATATGAAATTAATCGATAAAAATTGAATAAAAGTTATGAAAGTCGATGTTAACTTCTGGAACTTCGCGCCAAAAATGTAGGATAAAAAGGGGTTTTCTGTAAAAATGAACATCAAATGAAAAATTGAATTTAGAACGTACTTTTTTAAATACCACAGCATTTTTAAAACCGGCCAGTAACGTGTACAAACGATTGAAACCTTTTTGGTATTGTATCTTTTTAAATATGAATGAAAATCAAAACCGCCCGTTTTTTTTGCAAATGAGTTTATATTGTATATCTATGTAAAAACTGGTTTAGGAATGTTAAGTGTGGGTGTAGACAAGGATATATAAAAGAAGAACTATATATAAAATAGAAACCTATGTTTTATCCTAAACCCATATAATGGCCATAGTTTAGCTGATTTTATAGAATACGGCGGATGTGACAGTTCGTTATAGCGCGACAAGGTGAGAAGCAGAAGGCACCTAATTAATTAGTTGATCCTAATCGGGCTAGCAGACGTCACGTTTCTTGAACTCCAGTCGAACTAAAGAGCTAAACGCACTCTGTGGTACTTAAGAAGAAATATAGTATGTTTTTTATACACATGTAAAACTGACGCAGAACTTACTGCAAGAGGTAAGGCTTGGGGAATGCCCACCTAACGTCAAACCTCGTGTATGTTGAAGTCATTAATCAAACTAAGCAGTGTTGACAAACGTCTATATAAAATTCTATTCTACTCTTACGACACGTGCAAGTTTTTTTAACGTTAGCAACTGACCGCCATCACAAAGCATGTATAATGTACATTATTTATTTTTTGTTTTTATTCAAATATATCACATTTTGTTGAAAATATTTTGTCAACCGTTTTTACCATTTGTAATATTTGCGGTAAGTGATAACTAGTTTCCTGTACCTATCATTGTTGCTCACGTGAACATTTTGTTCCGTTCGTAATCACTATGATGTTAATTGGCATGTCACATTTTGGATCCAACCATTCTACTACTGACCCACATTCGAGTTCATTGATCATTCGCTGTTTGGTAAGTGTATTCGCAAAAAAATAAAACGCGTAGGTATTTGTGCGATGTTCTTCGATGACTCGAAATGCGGTGACTAATGTTTCCCGTATGCCTACCAGACAACAGTGCAGTGGCTAATTGGTATTATTGTAATTTAATCAACTACTCGAATATAATTATGACTTTGTAGTTTATTATGATTACCTATTCAACAATGGAGTAGAAGAATAAATATCGGCCAAGTTGTACTCGCGCACGAAGGGTTTCGTATCTATAAAAACCTCCTTTATTGTACGGGACCTTCCTTAATTATTTATTTTATTTTAATTAATTATATTTAAAGAGAACATAAAACTAAATATTCTGTGAATAGTTAAATTAAAGCGTCTACCTGCCACCGTTATTAGTATCGAGCAAGAAACGGTAAAAAATCAAGTTTGTTGTATGGGAGCCCCCCTTAAATATTTATTTTATTTTTAGTATTTGTTGTTATAGCGGCAATTGAAATACATCATCTGTGAAAATTTCAACTGTCTAGCTATCACCGTTCTTGAAATACAGCCTGGTGACAAACGGACGGACGGACAGCGAAGTCTCAGTAATAGGGTCCCGTTTTTACCCTTTGGGTACCCTTACTTTTGGTAACCCTAAAAATGCACCCAATATAGATTGTGTTAATCCTGGTAACTGAGTTTTTCGTCCGTAATGTTTGATTTGTTTTCCTGTAATCCTGTAATAATGTAAATAAACAAATAATAGAAGTAGATATAATCTTTTTTATAATTTCAGAGCATTTTTATTACTTAATAAGTATATTTCAATTATACCTCCTCAAGTTATCATTTAAGTCTTAAGGCTCATCAAAGGCTACTCATGTCTCACCCAAGCTTTGGGTTACTGTTTCATAGTCTACTAACAAACCCAGCCCGTGTGTTTGTTTGTAGAAGTCGATATATCGCAGCGCCACCTGATGGCTAATTACATCAATGAGGATAGGATATAAACTTTCTTCGTGGAAAAATACATATAGGTACATACAAATTTTCATAATGATCAGTCAATTAGTTTCTACGTTCAGCGATGTAATTAATATATATACAAACTTCTTCTTTTATAGTTATAGATTGGCATGGACTGTCATTTTAATATTAATTCAAATGTGTAATTTTTTTATTATTAAATATTTAATGCATATATATTAAAAACTGTAGTTTATTTTTTTTATTTTAATCCGTTTTGTTAAGATCGTAATTAACTATGATATACCTATCTACCTAATTTATATTCTATAATTATTCCTTTGGGGAAATTGTAATTACGTGTACCTACATACTTATTCATTAAATTAATATACCTAAATCTCAACAATTCATCACAAACTAGAGTAAAATAACATCTAGGTAGGTATGTAGAGACAATATAATAATATTCCTACTTAATTACTAGCTTTGTTTTTGAGGACAGGAAAACATCTCAGTCCAATATTCAATCGAGGATTAATGTATAAAATAGGATGAATAGAGAATACGAAACATATACAGATAATATACATATATGTACATTTAGTTCATTCACCCTACACTGTCGAAAGTTAAGATCTAGAATTCGTTAACTTGCCTAACAGTACAGTGCGCTCTTAAACTAATTTTTTATGTCAAATCTCAATCGCTTTGTCCAACGTGTTACATGAAACGAATCTATTTTAAAAAAAAGTTATCGGCGCATTATACGCGGTCGCCAGATGGTATTTGCACTGGCAAAGTTGAGCAAAGTAACGCGATTCTTTATTATTTCAGAACATATCCAATAAACGCTATTATTATTGTATTTCTATACCTATATAAGTCCTATTGTCAATGTGTGTTGGATTTTCTTTTTGTCTGAAATAGTCCCAGTAGCGAATTAATATACCTACTAGACATGCGCGAAACAGTACTTCGCGAAGTGATGTTATATGGCATTACATTTCGTGCCGAGTAATATTACATTTTACCATCACTTCAAACATCACACATGACATTTCATTTAATATAAGCCTTAATATTCTAAAAATAGAGCTCAAAATAAATATTTATCGACCGCAGGCGCAGCGCGGTCCAGTCGTTCTATCCCTCTCACTCTCCCGAAAAGACACACGGCGCGTTTGAGAGATAGATAACCATTACCAAATTACCGAACATTGCAGAAATACAGAACAGTACACGAGTGTTCGACGTCATGTTTAATCTGATGTGTGATGTTTAATGTCATGTCATCTTTAGTCGCACAATGTGTAATATGACAGTACGCGGTCGGGTAATATTACGTGTGATGCATCACTCGCATTACTTACACATGTCTAATACCTACGTCGGCAAGATGTCAACCGGACAACAGACTGATAGGATAGGACGTGTCTTGCTTTCTATGGCTGGATGTCTACATGAAAAATATGTATAATCATCCTAGACTTGTGACATCATGTACTTGATATTATTGTCATCGTCCGCCAAGCCCTCCAGGTTGGATAATATGGTAGCATGGGAACTCAATCGTGAGACGGCGAGCGAGAGCATAACCCACGATATTCCCTCCTCATAGCCATTGGGTCGACTACTTGTACCGATTCCTTGACATCCGTAGCCCACCTGGAGATTAGTTATCACCCTGCGATACTATTGAAAGATGCAATTCATGTTCCATTGTGATATTTAAAGCTAAAACTCGAAGTTACTTAAAAAAAAACTATTGCAAAAAAATACACGTACGTAGTTTTGGCTACTACGAATAAAAATATTCAAAGCTTTTAACTAACTTTGATGTTTTTACATGGTAGTCAAATTACTATGCTAATAATTATAAGCAAAGCTACAAAAGAAGTTATTAAATGTTTATATGCATTCGACACAGTTTTAAAATAATGTGTAGCTATTAACATTTGTATGTATATTTTATTATTCGTATGTGTTGTGTGATAAACGTTAGATTTTTATAATTTTTATCAGTTTATTACCCACCACAATTATTTGACTGGGTGAATTCTAGGCCAATTTATTTGTTTTACCTCTAAGCGTACGTAAATGGATTCATGGAGATTAACGGCGTTTTGGACATTTTTATTGCAATTATCTTGCTTTTGCACTATTTTCGACGAATTCGATCAGATCCGCTAATGATATTAGATTTGCTGCTTATTCTCGCCCCTATTGTTATATTCTACTTTTTAAAAGTTTAAATGACATTTAAGGTTACTCTGCTCCTATAAATCTTTAGCTTCATTATTTTTTACACTTTCAACTTCCTCAATAAACTATTTTTATTACTAATCTATTTTTTTAAATCGATAGCTCCCGCATTGATACTTAACATTCACAAAAATTTCAGCTTACTCTACATAAAGGAGTAACAAAATGCTAGGAAACTGCTAAAATTTGTATTATTTATCACACATGCCAATTCGCTGACTTTAACCATCCTTGATAATACTGTAACCAGACGTCGTATAGCAATTAGTCAGCATTTACGACGCCCAGGAGTAGCGTCTGTGCTGGCAGTACCTATCTGAAAATAATTTCCTCTCGATTAAGTACTGGAAATAATGAATTTCACAACTGATATGAAACCTTCTTTTATTATAATTGAGCTCAAAATAATTTGCACTGAGAAAAAGATTTCCCTATTACGCGAGCCATGTCTGATTTTTTATATGTCTCACGCGATTTCCTAGATACGTGTCCGCTTGTTACGTCATATACTCGTTATTCTTCTATTTATAATACATTAGACATCATATAAAATACGTCGAACAAACTAATTTTACGCATTAGTGAGCTGTGAATTTAAATAATAGGCAAGGATTGAATATCATTGCGTCTCCAAGCGTAATAGTTGAAGTCGCAAGTAAACGGACTGAGGCTGGGGGCCACAATACGGCGTACTGCGTAAAGCCTCGGAGCATGCGGCTTTTTCCTTTAAAGCATAGTACTTAGGAACCCGTAAGATGCGCCACTGAATTTAAATACACACGGTGATATTGGTCTATTCATAGGGCGAAGTGCGAGTGAATGGTATGCTATAGGGCCCCTATTTATCAAACACGAAAATATTGCAATCAGATCACAATATACTCAAGTTATTGTCCGTTTTTAAAAAAATATACCTCATAACGAACTGAATAATTCAGCGAATATCTAAATTTTGATGGTATGCGACTTAATGTGATGCATAGACAATATACATATACAAATATTTGTAAGGCACAAAAATTTAAGAACACGTATATATTCCTAATAGCATTTTATAAATTTCAAGAATTTGAGGTTAAAATATTTTTGTTTATTTATAAATCTATATATATGCCCAAGTAGGTGACATGGATTTCACTAGGTTGGAATACAGTTAGAATTATAGAACGTTCTAAAAAACCTAGTAAGTCTTGGCATGTTATTATTGCATTCAGATAGAACATGATAAATTCCACTTGACAATGAAAGCATAAAAATAAAAAAAATACTTTAATAGTAAAATAAATTTCATTAAATGTGGACACAATGTGTTAGGAATTAACAGGAAAAAATTATTACTTAGGAAATTTTTTTTTTTAATAATTTTTTATTTTTAATTTAGTAAAATCTTTTTCTTTTTACAAAATTTTACTTGGAAAATTTTTTTTTTAGTTGGGTCTGTTTAACATGGGTTTATAGAAGTCAATCTCTTGTTTCATAACACGATTCACCTGCTGATTACTCTACTTCAGAAATGATAAGCTTATAATGTAAGTACTTCAGATTCTTAACTACTATTATATAATAATATCAATAAATAAATATAAAGAATTATATTATGTTAATAGATAACATCATTATTAGGTATATCGATTAACAATTCTTACAATACGAGCCTTTTGTAGTGAATCATAGGCTGATTCAAATGGTAACACGCATTCAGCTCATGCTATCCTTAGCGGTAAGGAAAAATAAGGACGTAAGCAAAGAGTTGTAATTATTCTATTAAAATATACACTATAGTTTACTCAAGAGTCTGTATATGACTAATGGAACAAAAGTAGGCATAATCTATTGGGAAAACCAATAACAAACATTTCGATTTCAAAACCTACGGCGTGTATCCACTAACATTGCGAAGCTTTTTCAACACACTTATATTAATTTGGTTTGTATTTGTATGTAATCTTTGAAAGTTATTTTACCCCCTTCTGAACGTCGGATTAATTTGAAACTTTGTACACATATTATAGACAATGCATTAATTTAAATAGTCCCGTTATCCTTGTATAATTAGCGAATTTTTATATTCGTGGCTGAGATTTTGATGACGTCATCGCTATTTTCTGCACCGCACTTTTTTTTATTACCTTTGATGATACACGAACTAACAAACTACCTGATCGTAAATGATAACTGCTGCTCATGGACTTCTGCAATACCAAGGACACGACCAAGTTGCTGCCTACTAAATTATTCCAACTCGCTTAATTTCATTTCACTAAACTATCAATACTCGAATAGTGGTAATAGCGAATGCTCCCTCGATCCATTGTGGTCTTATAATATTTGAGGCTGCTAGAACCAGAGTGGCCTAACTGCATTTTTATAACGTTTAACCTAATTGCAATTTCGTAATCTAAAAATGTTAATCTACAAAACTACAGCGGCCTAAATTTTTTTTACAAGCACATCAATAGACGACTATACAAGTAAATTATGGCCTTATGTTCAAATCGATTAAATTTAATTTAATTTTAATTCCCTCCATATTGTAAAACATGGTTCTTGTAGTTAGGACGCTCTGGTTCTAGCAACCTCATTTGATCTAGTAATTACCTTTTTCATTGGCTTCGTAAGAGAGCGAGTAGGTATGAAAGAGAGTATTGGTGTAAAGATGCGAAAGGGAATGCTCCGATGGTTCGGACATGTGGAAAGAATGCCGAACGAACGCCTGGTTAAGAAGATATACAATGCGAAAGTGGAAGGATGTAGGTACCGAGGGAGACCGAGACTAACCTACCTAGACCAGATCGGTCATGTACTGAAGGAAGGTGGAGTCAAGAGTCTCCGAAACCGGCGAGCGTGTATGAAGAGAATTATGAATGTTGAGGAAGCGAGTGAAGTATGCAGAGATAGAGTTCTCTGGCACTCTGTTCTCTCTGCCTACCCTGCAAGGGATATGGCGTGATGATATGTATGTATGTATGTATGTATTGGCTTGTTGTAGTCGAACCCCTGACATAGCTTCGAAACTATACTATACTTGATTCGCGTCTTGAATATATTCCAAAACCCTCTTATGACTCGGCAAAGCAATAAATAAAATTATGATGAGGAAGCATTAGCGATGTAACCAAACACTTTACTAATATGTACAGATATAATTTTGCTTTGTCGTATAACAAAAAGAAATAGTAGAGTTGCCTTTATTTTGCTGACACTACGTTCGCATCCTCAAATAAATATAGTTATAGTCATATTGTCACGACCAAGATAATTACAAAACAATGGTACTTTGAGATACGACATGTCATCCAGTTGGTGAGTGGTCGTGCAGCTGCGCACATGATAAACTCGAGTCCCTGTTCCACATAGTTCACAATGACTAACTTGTTCATCTTTACATTCACAATAGTTACATTTGCATTCTCTGAATGAACTTCTATGTAATACAAATAATAGTTAGTTTACTTCATATTGTATGGTTTAATTTCGATATATATTTGGTATTTGTATTTATTTAATAATTATTTAATCTTTAAAGATACTTTTAAAACTTGCTCTTAGGTTTATAAAGCCACGTCCACGCCACCACGTCCATAGTCCACAGCAAAAAAAAATGTTTTATAAAGCCGGATAAGCGTTGTTATTCTACTTTTCGAAACCAGGAGCAACGTACATAATGATTAATATACTTCCCAACCAGGTTGGGTCCGTATACAGAGCTTAAAATGGTCCACCAACAATAGTGCCTCAGTCCGGTCTTAGTCAGATAATCTCAGAAAGTCTCATAAACACGTTATTGTGAAATTTGGTTGTTTTCTATTCGAATAAATTATTAGTTTGATTAGAATAGAAGATTTATGATTGCAGATTGGAAAATACAAAAGGCAAGGCCTGTTTGCTTTCTCGTCGTATTTGTGTAATACCTATGAATTTGTATCATCGATTTTTTAATTACTTTTAAAAATAGCAAATATATTTTGGAATTAAAACGTTTCTGAAAACTTGATCAAAGAATTATCATATTTTTAACGTCATTAAGTATTATTATTATTATTCACCTGCTCTTTATCCTAATTACTTGGGGTCGACGTAATATGTACTCGTCTTCCATCGAATGTGTTGGCAATAGTTTCATGACCAGCTTGCTTGCTAGCTGCTTCAATAATTCTAAAATATATTTTTTCGTGTTCTGCACTAAGACCACATCACACGTCTTTTTGACTTACTGTACTTTGCCTTGCTGAGAATAGGTACCCACATAAAAAAGAGAGACTAGTGTCTATTCTTCCATATGCTAGTAAAGGTTTGGGTGTAACAGGGAAAATATAGTAACAGATTGAACGCTGACGAACTCGCTAAATATGACATTAATGCCATGTATATTTAAAAGGTTTATTAAATAAAGAATATTGTTATAAGAAAACACATTGAAATAAAAGAGTTTACATTAAACAAAATATGGTAACGCTATTTAAAATACGGTTAATGGCTGGATGAATAATAACAAACCAAAAAATTTAAGCAAATGTGTAAAGAATATATGTCAAACATTAGCAGAGAAAAGCCATGTTGGACATTTTCGGGTCAAATTAGCAAAGCGATGAAAAAATGGAAAAAATTAAACACTCTTAATGAGCAACTTCTTTACATTATATGCATATAATGTGACAAGTGTAAATTAAGTAAAGAAGAAAATCCTGTAAAGAATGTGTTCAGGAACCATCTTGAAGAACATTTATCTTATATTGCCTTTGTCATTTTTTTTGTTGTAATACTCGAAACACTCCTAACATGAATGAAAAAAGTTGTCACCCAAAACCGTAATAAAGTGCCGCTACTTCCTCGAATTTGTTAAACTCGTTTGAATTCCTTTTATCTTTCGACAGCATGCTGAAACGGTCTCAATAAGTATGTTACTGGGTCATCGTTGACTCCATGTCGTCGTGTTCGACGACCAAACGGATTCTAATCACGATAAACAGACATTCACATAACACATTGATTAGTATCAAATTTTGCGTGATCCTTTAATATTAGGGATTTGGCGGTTATTACTTTTCGGATCTGGACAGATATTAGAATATAATTATATCGTTGTCGGATACGGTTACAAATTTTTGGATTATCCGATAGTTTCGAACACAGGTATTGGACTTTGAAGGAATTGTAAATGTCAATCCGAAAATTTTAACTTAGTTTCGGTTGCGATTTCGGATATATTTTCATTTCGAAAATCCGATAATTTCGTTTGCGGATTCGGATATATTTTCATTTCGAAAATCCGATAGTTTCGGTTGTGGTTTCGGATATATTTTCATTTCGAAAATCCGATCATTTCGGTTACAGTTAACTTCCATAAGTACGTACTTAGCAATTGGGGTCATATTTACACTACATTTTATATCTGATTAAGTGAATGGCGTAATCATCTGAGCAACGATCACCCACAGCGATGGTCATCATAATTCATTGCCCAATTGGACATTTCCTTATTTGATACACAAAGTTGACCAGATTCTGGTTGTAATTTGTGTCTTTCATTTAAACATTTGCAGTCTGTCGTGATACAATAAATGTATTTCTTAAGAATTGGCGTTGTTATAAAAATAAATGTTTTATGAGGTTGATAGCTCATTACCGGTGGCCTGCCGAAGTGGAAACGGAGAGGTATGAGTGCAGCATAATTTTATTATAGAATTCCCTTCCCTACCATCGCCCCGGACGGATCGGATGAGGTGTAACCATAGTGTCCCCAAAAAAGTTGTCGATAGCTCATGGCACGAGCAACGAGCGCGAACTTTAAAGCCTTGTACTTTATTCGATGGTTTTAATGATTAATAGTCTAAAATAATGGAACACAGTTAAAAGTTAAATTTAAAAGAAAATCAAAGCATTTAAAATAAACATCATTCTCCTATTCTTAACCCAATTACTAGGGGTCGATACAATATGTACTCTTCTTTCATACTTCACATATTGTAGAAGTTATTGGCAATAGTTTTATGACCGGCCGCCTGCCAGACGTCAACCCTCCCTGGGAATGTAATTGTTGACCAAACGGCATCAGATGGAGTCGGCCCACGTGGTTAGCAGGCTCTTAGTCGTCTTTTACAACATCCACAAGCAAAGTAAGCGTTAGTAGTATTCGTAGCCGCCACCACACAGCTTGTTTAAAGTAAACAATAAAATTGTAATCGCTATAAACTTGTGATTATTTGCAATGCAATTAAATGGTCAGTAATAAAATCTATGCTCATTTTAAACATTAATTTCACAGTATAGATTTAAATGAAAAACCTGTCCAGTATAATTACCACCTACTACTTTAGAGGGGGGCATAGTCCGGAGCGTGCTCGTTCGCGTCCCCTGCCAGTCTAATTAGACAGCTAATCCGGCTCGATATGCGTACCGCAATGCGGGTTAGGGCGTCCCCCGGAGGCGACGCGTACCGACCCGCCCCCGTCGGTACGAACTTCGGCAGTTGCGGCGATGGGGGCCGCCACCCATCACGCTTTGCCCAGTCAGGCGAGTCGAGGAGAGCAGAGTGCCGGGTGGGCACGTGGAATGTAAGAGGTTGTGTGGAAGGTAAGTTGCACGAGCTGATATCCGTCATGGCGGACAAACAGCTAGACGTGCTCTGTGTAACAGAGACCAAGCGAAGGGGCAGCGACGCCTGCGATCTTCTTGGTGGCGGGATGGCTCTGTGGTCTGGTGTACCACAGAGCGATCGAGCCAGCATGTGGGTAGGAGTGCTGTTGTCCTCTCGCTTGGCCTCAGGTGTGAAGGATTACGGAATGTATGATCCCAGACTTCTTTGGGTCCCTATAAAACTAGGTGTCACCAAGGTATTCATGGTTGTAGCATATGCTCCCGTAGGATCTTCGGTGGCATCAGACCTAGAGAAGTTTTGGGATAATGTTAGGGAAGTTCTGGATATGGCAGAAACCAGTGAACGCGTGATTGTATGCGGAGATTTGAACGGATGGGTGGGGACCAAGCGTCCCGACTATGAGGACGTACTTGGTCCATTTGGTGATAAGAGAGTGAACGACGCAGGTAGGCTCATAGCGGATGTATGCATGGAGAGAAACCTTATTGTGTCAAACACATTTTTCCAACATAAGGACATCCATATGTATACATGGAGAAGGAATGAACAGAAAAGTATAATAGATTTAATTTTGGTAGACAGTCGCCTCCGAAGCAAAATATTGGACGCAAGAGCCTACAGGGGCCCCACAGTCGATACGGACCACTATCTCGTTATTGCGAGATTTAGTGGTCTGTTCAGAAAGTGGGGGCACTGGCGAGAGCGTGTCCACTTCGGAGGGCTTGAAAGAATAAAGGTTGAAAGGTTGCAAGAAGAGTGTGTAAGAGAAAAGTATGCAGAGGTTGTCCGAGAACGGCTGACGATGGCAAGCCAGCCGCAATCGGACATTGAAGAATGCTGGAGAGTATTGAAAGAGAGTATGGTAGATACAGCGAAAGAAGTATGTGGAAGTTCAAAGAAGCATAGAAAAACAAATGGTGATGCATGGTGGGATGCGGAAGTGGCAGCTTCCGTAGAGCAAAAGAAGAAAGCGTGGCTGGACTATGTCTCTTCTTTGAATCTGAATGACAGTATGACTGAACAGAAGAAAGAAATATATCGGCAATGTAAGAATGACACCAAGGCCTCAGTGAAAGAGAAACGTGATAGAGCAAGTATGAGTGCAGAAGATAGGCTGACTAAAAACTTCGAGGGTAACACCAAACTCTTTTGGAGGGAGGTGAAGAAGTCTCGGGGTGGTTGGTCAGCCTTCAGAATGAATAAAATAAGGTCTAAAGGTGGAGACATTCTTACACAAACACAAGACGTGTTAAGCCGATGGAGTGAATATTTTGGCGATATGTATGCGGATGCTACGGTTGGCGCCGGTGTTGGATGTGGTTTAGTAGATCAACATTCGACAACGGCGTCCTCCGATGGCATCAGTATGGATGAAGTTGAATGGGCGATAAGAAGTTTGAAAAATGGTAAGGCAGCGGGCATTGATATGGTGTCTGCCGAGATGATCAAGCTCGGTGGCTCTTGTGTCTGGGAGGCGTTCCTGTTGCTCCTCAATTTATGTTGGAGCTCGGGAATGGTTCCCAGGGACTGGAATAGCGCAGTCATCGTGCCTTTGTTTAAAAACAAGGGTTCACGTTATGACTGCGCAAATTACAGAGCCATAAGCTTGACCAGTTTGGCAGCAAAAGTGTATGGAAAAATTATTGAAAGGAGAATGAGGATGGTGTCCGATGGTTTACTGTGTGAGACACAAGGAGGTTTCAGGAGTGGAAGGGGATGCATGGATCAAGTGTTCTCTCTGCGCAACATTGTGGAGAAGCATCTGGCTCTAGGTCAGAGGGTTTTCTGCAGTTTTGTGGATCTGGAGAGAGCATTTGACACGGTTGTACGAAAGGAACTTTGGGACATTTTACCGGAGTATGGTATTAACGGTAAACTGCTACAGGCTGTGCAGTCCAGTTACATGGGCTGTAGAGCCTGTGTGCGGCTGGATGATGGAATGTCGCCTTGGTTTGACGTCAATATCGGCGTTAAGCAGGGGTGCGTTCTGTCAGCCAGGCTGTTTATCATATATCTGGATAAATGTCTCCAAAGGTTGAACGATATGAATGTGGGAGTCCAGATGGGCGACTCAGTGGTCACTGCTCTGCTTTATGCAGATGATGCAGTCCTGCTGGCACAGTCAGCGACTGACCTGCAGACCCTAGTCGACACAATGACAGAAGATTGTAAGAAAAGGGGTCTACGCGTGAATGTGAGCAAAACCAAAATAATGGTCTTTGAAAGAGATAAAACCAGAACAGATGTAAGAGTAACAATAGGTAATGATGTACTAGAGCAAGTGGATGAATTTGTATATCTTGGATGTGGATTTAGCCGAGATGGAAGGTACACCACTGATATAGAGCGAAGAGTGAATGCGGGAAATAGAGTGAACGGAGCGTTGGGGCATCTTTTCGGCAGCCACCACCTCAGCCAGAAGGCACGTTACCAACTGTTAAAATTCTAATTATCCTCGCATAATCAGTCAGAATTTAAGAGTCTCCGAAACCGGCGAGCCTGTATGAAGAGAATTATGAATGTTGAGGAAGCGAGTGAAGTATGCAGAGATAGAGTTCTCTGGCACTCTGTTCTCTCTGCCTACCCTGCAAGGGATATGGCGTGATGATATGTGTGTATGTATGTACTACTTTAGATTTTAACCATATTCCTAGTCGAGTTACTAAAATAATCGGCTGAAGGATCACTAGGAAAGGGGACAGCGATATTCTCCTATATAACTTATAACCCTTGCGATCGCCAATCTGTAAGCTAGGCGTGATGATTATGTCATAATTAGAGGATTCGATCCCGGTCGATTTTTCTAATCCCGGGATTTCGGGATTATCTACAGTTAATCCCGGGATCCCGGGATTGTATTAGTAATGAAAATGGTAAAAAAGTCAGTAAACATATCAAAATCAATTTTTGAGGACATAGAATATTTAAGTTTTAAATCACCGAAAAGGCGGTTAAATAAAATTATACTTTTTTTTATAAACGTTCTTCTTATAAAATAACCAAACTAGACACTTCTGTAAATAATTTATGAAACCAACAATAAACTTCAAAAAATCAACTTCTTTCTACTTACTTATGTTTATGGGTACTTATATTTTAAATTAAATTGACCAGAAACTTTATAGATTACTTATTTAAACCATGAAAATTAAAACATTAATGCATTTTTACTTATTAATAATTTGATTATCACCAATTAACAAAAAAATATCAATACTTACACGAAGTGAAGCGGAAATTTTTACACACTTTTACGCATAATCCGGTCGTTAACAAAAACAAATGAAATTACTTAGTATGAATCAATTAATAATATGGGTATTCTAAGTGAAATCAGACGTGTAAATAAGGTGGCTGTTAAAACGTCAAATCAAGATAAGTGCGTTTCGTCTCACGCACATTTTTATTGACTAATTTAAAAAAATGTATCAATCCCGAAAATCCCGGGATTCATTAAATTTGATCCCGAAAATTTCGGTACTAAAATATGACCGGGATCCCGGGATCGAATCCTCTAGTCATAATCCACAATGTAACAGTGGACAATGATATATGATATCCATCCATCCGATATAATAACATGTTATATAAACTGACTTACTACCGATTACTTGCTGACGTGTAATAATTAATTCCGTTTCAAAATATTCCACTATTTTATTGATGCCCAGATTGTACAACACGCAGACACTACATATAATATCGTTAAGCACTGTAATTTACCTGTTATCATAGAGCGTATAATAATGTTAGATTGTAGGAAGTAAAAACTAATAACACTTGACATGCTTGTAATCTTTTGTAAACAATGTCGTATATTATTTGAAATAGGTGTATATAGTTTAATGCATTGACATACAAGGAAGTATGTAATCTATGCTTAAAGAAAACTAGTGTATGAGCTATGTTCGTGCTAAATATGTGAAATAGTGAAATTATAACCAATATTACTTATTTTTAGTTTTTTCTGTATGGTGATGGAGTAAGAATATAATTCACCGCCCACTGTCTTGCTCGTGGATGACCGTAGGAGGCGACTAAGTGATATAAACCGCATATAACATCAAGAGAAGAAAAACTCGAAACAAAACCTTATATCAACACGTCTGACCAGCGTGGTACAGTAGTCCAATTTCCCTCCCTTTATGGAACGAGCTCGAGACTAACAGTGGGACATATATGAGATGATAATGATTAGTTGTTTAAAGATGAAGATTCACCAGCCATTTTTCTCCATGGCAATCGTAATAATTAATTATAATCAGTTAACATCACTTAAAAAAGGGTGACTCGGTATAAAACCCTATTCTAATATCAAGTTAGCGTGGTATAGTAGGTTAATTTGACTCATTTGGCGGCGGTGTGTCAAAAAGAGCAACTTTCAGACGTGTCAAATTGGCTACACAGATGGCATAATGATTACGATACCGACCTGTCGTGTCAATGTCATAGGTTCGATTCCCATGTAGGACTGCACTTTGTGCTATGGGTGTAACTTGTGTCTATTAATTACATGTATGTGTCCCCTATAATACAAGAATTATTTATTAACTTGTTGGTTGTTGTTGTTTATTTTTATTTTTTAGTTATTTATTCCTTGGTGCCGAAATTAAAAGTCTTATCAAATAAAAAGTTTGATATATTTAAATAAGCAATTCTTATTAGAATCTCTGAAACGACGAAAGTAATTTACATTAAATTTGGTATGCAGGCGGTTTCGGGAGGTATAAATAGATCTAGCTAGGTTTCCTTTATAGAAAATATCATGTTGTCAATGTTTTCAGCCAATAAAAAAATACAATGAGAATACGAAGTTTTTTGCTGTTGTCATCAAGAATAGACAGGTCAATTGGGAGTACGAGCAATTTAATCCAGACAACCCCGGTTCGGTCTTGATTTCCCTTTTTTGTTATTTTCCCTTTTTTGCCGTGTTTATTTTTTTAATATCTAAAAAGATATTACGAAAAACACAATTGAATAAAAAACGTCAAGCATATTTTATAAATTATATGATATAGTTTTATATTTATAAAAATGTCTATATTATTAAATAACTAAGATATACGATGACGCAATAATGGCCTGTTTTTGTTTATCTATACTTTTGCATACACTTTTTTATACAAAAATAAAGATAGATACATATACTTATGAGTACTCCGTGTGGTGACGGAGCAGAATACTATTCACAACCCCATATCTTACCCGTGGGTGATCTTACGAGACGACTAAGGGATATAAAACGCATATAACATCTATGCGAGAGAAGGAAAACTCGAAACAAAACCCTATACCAACACGTCTGACCAGCGCGGTATAGATTAATTTACCTCCCACTGCGGAGGAGGCCCGAGCCCAACTGTGGGACATTTATGGGCTGTGATGATGATATGACTACTAATTTGGCTGCACAGATGGCGTAGTGGTTAAGATACCGACCTTCAGTGCCAGTGCCGTGGGTTCAATTCCCACGCAGGACATTACTTTGTGCGATCCACAAAGTGTTGTTCTGAGTCTGGGTGTAATTTGTCTGCGTTAATTGCATGTTTGTAAAGTCCCCCGCAATACAAGGTTTATTTCCTTAGTGCAGGGTGTTGTTCTTTTAAAAAGAAAAAAAAAAGGAAACATCTATCAATACATAAATAAAACTTTCGAAAAATTGTAGGCAATTTGACACATGATTAATTATTGTATGCAACTATGTTAAAATATTAGACGTTCTGTTAATATTGACATTCTAAGTCTCTACAAGGTCTCTATCTATCCAAATACGGATTTCGCTATATGTCGATGTCGTTAGGTGTTGAGCAAGCGTGTTTGCAGAATTCGAATCGTACATATCCTCGACGAGGCACCATTGTCCTCGACTAAAGTGCTGTACATCCTAATGACGCGCGGAGGCCATTGTTTGACGTTCTGACGCTTTACCATCTGTGTACACTGCGAATATTTGCAATTCCACCTACTTACAGTACATGTACGGCGTTGCAAATCAACGTTAGCGTCTATATACACAGCAAAACTAATATACTTCATAATAAACTAATGTTTTATATTTAGGTATATGTATTGCACAAAAAGTTAATACGTTACAAAACTAGTAGTTAGTTGTCCAATCATCTCAGCTCATATACGCCCTACGGCTGGGTTCTAATCTATTCCAAAACAGAACGAAATTTAACCTATTATACCATGCTCGTCCAATGTGTAATTTTTATTTTGAGGTTTCCTTCTATATCTACATAGATACACTACCGTCCAAAAGTTTGGAAGCAGCAAGGTAAAATCGAATAAAACCAAACTAAGTCATTTAAATTTAAATGTATTGATAAAAAAATAAAGAACAAACAGAAACTAACTTAAACAAAATAAAAAAATAATATACAATGGTAAATTAGATTAAATTTTAGCTTCATCAAAGTGTCCACCTTTCTCCTTTATAATCTTCTCACATATTCTGGGCATTCTATTAATCAATTTTTTAAAATAATCTTTATCTAATTTGTTCCATTCGTTCTCTAATAGCTGCCACAAATGTTCTGAGCTCGTAGGACAACGACTTTTCACCCTCCTGTCAAGTTCATCCCAAACAAGTTCAATGGGAGAAAGATCAGGGGATTGAGATGGCCATTGCATGATGTTTAAAATGTTTTCAGCTTTTTTCTTGTTTAAAAAGTTCTGGCACAATTTAGACGAATGCTTAGGATCATTATCCTGTTGAAAAATGAATCCAGAACCAATGAGACTTAGTCCACTGGGTATGGCAGAATCTTGGAGAATTTTTAAATAGCCTTCCTTGTTTAATTTTCCGGTTATCCTCACAAGATTGCCGGGTTTACTGTTGCCAAAACACCCCCAAACCATGACATTACCACCACCATGTTTGATGGTAGGCACTGTACATGCCTCTGAAGCCCTCTCTTCTTTTGACCGGCGTACAAAGACACGTCTATTGGATCCGAAAATCTGAAATTTTGATTCGTCACTCCAAAGGACATTTTCCCATTGTTCTATAGTCCAGTTTTTATGCGCTTTTGCCCATTCTAGTCTATTTTTCTTATGTCGATTTGTTAGTTTGGGTTTTTTAGCAGCAACACATCCTCTTAATCCCGCAGACAGTAAGCGTCTTTTAACAGTAGTTGTTGAAATGGGTGTTTCTCGCGTATCATTCAGAGCTGCAGTGATCTGTGGTGCAGTTAAGCGTCGATTCCGTTTAGAAAGAACTCTAATGAAGTTGTCCTCTTGATTTGTTGTGGATTTGGGCCTACCAGATCTCTTTCTATCTTCATTTTTCCCCGTTTCTTGTTTTCTAGCAAGGGTATAGTGGACACCTTTACAAGAAATTCCGAGCCTTTCTGCGATTTGACGTTCACTGTATCCTTCCTCGCGTAGAGTGCAAATAGCGCTTCGCTGTTCAAGCGTGATTTGCTTGCGTTTTGCCATTTTCAGAAGAAAAAATACGGTCAAAGTAGTAGCCGATATCTTTCGAATACAGACAATGTTAATATCACAACTTTCACGTGCCAATGCTCAAGTGCGACTGAATAAGGTCTAAAAAAGTTAAAACCAGCAAACATTATCAATAAAACTACACCATTGCATAGGATAAAGTAGCCGACGGATTAAGTCATAAAACACGTGTTTCGTCAATATTAAGGAATTCCATAAAACTTGATGAATGTAGGATAATAATCCTTTTGTGTTTGTGTAGACAGTCGTAAAAGGTTGTAAAACTTAAGATTATTGCTAATTTTTACCGCTATTAGTCGGCATTTATTTGTTTTGTTTGAAAACAGGTGTGCTTCCAAACTTTTGGACGGTAGTGTATATGCATTTATATCCTTTCGTCTTTTACGATACTAATGATTAAGATAAGGGGTAGTGAATTGTATTCTTACTTTGACAACACACAGAAAGTAGTATTTGAAAACAAAGATAATATAAATACGCTGATCAAGAGTGTTTGCGCGACAATAAACTTCGCATATGCACCAGCGGGAAGAGAGGGGACGGCGCGAGCGGTACGAAGCTCGACACCAGCGACATCGAGGCACCGAACACTTTCTAGCTAACCACCGCGGCGAGCATACTTATACGTGCTAATATTCGAGCGTCGTTGTATTCAATTATTTTAAGTACAATAAATTTATTATTAGTACATTGTTGCTTTACTTATATTATTAAGTTAGGCATCAAACAATGGTCCTTCGAGCCGGATTACTACTACTATTGTTTTCTCAGCGGTAATTTACGTCACAGAAACGTGGTTCTTAAACGTTGGCCATATAAAGAAGCTCGCAGCCGCATAGCGGGCTATGTTTGGAATTTCTCAGCAATATAGGATCCAAGATTTAATCTCTACTTATACTCAATATTCTAACAATATTAATGGCCACTTTCGTACATTTGTAACAATCTATGGTATCAGTTAACTGTAGTCAAATATTACATCATAGTAGAATAAAAATTATATTATGTTACGTTGTTGATCATTATTCGTTACAATATTTCTTTAGAATCAAACTGTACTAGAAACTTTAGTATTATAAATTACATAATACGTTTGCCGACTAGTTCTTTTATATTTGGCGGAATACCAAACTAGAAATCGTATTTAACACTCATATGAAATAAAACAGAAAATCTCGGAAACCTCGGTCTCTATATTCTGTTTAAGGATATATCTAATATGATTGCGAAAAAAATTTCAGTATTGCATTAAGATTGATGTTTTCGACTGATTTAAAATGATGGTTCTTATAAATTCTCTTTCTGTTGCCCTTTCTCTCTTTGCTTCAAGAGGTAAATAAACGAATATTGTTTGAAAATTAAGGCCATACGTCAATCATCCTTATCGTATATTTGCTTCGTCGATTCGATTCATGTTAAGTAGGTATATGCATCATGCACTTTCAGCGTTTATGTTGTTCAATACAGGGTTGGCAAGTATATAATTTTAACACTTCAATCTGCCATATTTGCAAAGCTCGCCGGATGGGTCACTGAAGAAAAGAACGCGTCCCAGTGACCCACCCGTACGGCGTCGAGAGGTATATTGTAGGGCGGGTCTACGGGGTCTTGCGCCGCTTTTCCTGTCGCCCAGAACGGATTGGCGGGGTTTGACGTACCGTAGCCCGCCGCCAAAAAAAAAGAAGTACCTACTTGCAAAGCTTGAGATCGAATGTTGTATCGTGCAAAAGGGTTCTTAGATCTTATTACCAGGCAATTTTCTATGACAAATAGTAACCTCAGAATAAACTCCAGGTGATGGCAATTGGTGATCGACTCTGTTACTTGACGAAATGTGCTTCTATTACACCTCTACCTATTCATTATAATTTATGACGTGCATGAGACTAAAAAGATAATGAATTTTGTATATGTTTAGTGGAAGGAAAACTATTAAACAAGTGTGGTAACGGAGTAAGAATACGATTCACGACTCTCTATCTTCCCCATGTGTAATCGTAAGAGACGACTAAGGGATATAAAACGCATATAACATCTATGTTAGAGAAGGAAACCCAGAAACAAAACCCTATATCAAGACATCTAACCAGCGTGGTATAGTAGGTCAATTTCCCTCCCATTATGAAGGAGCCTCGAGCTCAACAGTGGGACATGTGTGGGCTGAGATGACAATAGAGCTTGCCTTAAACTTATATCTAAAATTTAATATGATTTTATAAAATTATTATAATTTATCTTATTATACTATCTTCTTGGTTATTATATTATCTTGAGTTCAGCATTATATGCACCTAAAGTTAAATACTCCTTTACATAACTATGAATATGCATATTTAGTTACGAGATAAGATAAAAAATATAATCAAATCTATATAAGTCAAATGTAGCGATCTTCATGTATTAATAAAAATAAAATAAATACATAATAATATGTATATAAATAATAACAAGCTGTGTGGTAGCGGCTACGAATACCAACCCTTACTTTGCTCGTGGATGGCGTAAAAGACGACTATAAGAGCTTTATATCGACCTGGTCCAACTGCATCTGATGCCGTATGGTCAACAATTACATTCTCCAGTAGGGTTGACGTCAGGCAGGGGGCCGGTCATAAAACTAATGTCAATAATTTTTGCAATATGTGCGATGGAAGAGGAGTACATATTTCGTCGACTTCAAGTAAATGGGATGAGAGCAGGATAATACATACATACATATCATCACGCCATATCCCTTGCAAGGTAGGCAGAGAGAACAGAGTGCCAGAGATCTCTAGCCTTGCACACTTCGCTCGCTTCCTCAACATTCATAATTCTCTTCATACACGCTCGCCGTTTCGTAGACTCTTGACTCCACCTTCCTTCAGTACGTGACCAATCTGGTCTAGGTAGGTTAGTCTCGGTCTCCCCCGGTACCTACATCCTTCCACAGCATAATAATAATGTATATAAATAACAAAAACAACATATAGAAATGGTTTAATTATCGGTTTCGCGAATGTTATTTAAAAATAAAACAGTATACATTAGACAGCCCTGTTTTAAATGATTTATATATAGTACCTTATTGATTCAGCACGTGTATAAGGAACGTGTGTTTGTGTGTGCATGTTATTAAACGGTGTACCTTGTTTGATCGATATATGGCGCCAGTCCTAATCCTGGTGAACCTACGCAAATAACCTGATACATACTCTTTGTTTTTGCTTATCGATACAAGTCTTATTTGAATGCTAAATATTTTTATTATTTATTCGTGTGGTGATGTAGAAAGAATACAATTCACCACCCCCTATTTAACACGCAGGTATAAAACGTATGTATATAACATCTATGCAAGAGTCGCTTAAAATTTTATCGGGTTGAGAGCCCTCAACGCTCGCTGTCACAGCCCTCTCGGCTAACAGCAATCGCAGTGGATACGTTTTAGTGGGTAACCTAGCCCTAGGCTAGGAGTCCTACACTCCTCGTTCCGGGTGGTAGTGCGTAACGCATTTCGGACCAATGCGTAATCAAATCAAAAAAATCTATGCAAGAGAAGAAAACCTCGAAACAACTCTATCGCAACACGTCTGACCAGCATGGTATAGTAGGTCAATTTCCCTCCGATTATGGAGGAGGTTCGAGCCCAACAGTGGAACATATATCGAGTTGAGATTATGAAATATTTTTATTAAAATTTAAGTCATTCCTTTCACACTTATCGAAATTTAAGTTTCTCTTAGCCATATAATATTTTCTGCTATTCAGTATAGGAGTAATATATTTAGAGCATGATTAAATCAGTATTGACGCGTGAAAGTTGAAATTTAGTGGTTAATTTCTACATAGCCTATTCTGTCAGTACGTTCTTGTTGCTGGAACGTACTAAAATAGTTTTGCACAAATCTTCGTTAGTTTCCAGAAGTATTCATGGCATTACAGCAATGACATTCCGTCCTATTTAATAAATTTTATTGCTAATATAAAACCTTTTTTTAAATTTAACAGTTAAAGATATTCTCTCATAGATGATACAAATTTAACAATTTAAAGAGACGTAGACTTATATAATTAAAATTTAAAAAGAACTCAAACATTTTTTGACATACTGGAGTACCTATGGGTAGGATATTAGAACTACAATTATAAGTATATCCGAATGAAAAATGATCTTATTGTTGGAGATATAATAAACTCCAAACCTCAGCAGTGTGGTGACCACGATACTACATTTTTCATGGAATATTTAATCCTTGATTTCAAATTCACAAAAATGAACGAATTTATTAATTTCTTCTAGTCCAACAGAAGAGCTAAACAACAAACCTATTTACTGTAAGCGGGTAAATGATATAATCGGTATTAGTTAATAATTGTGTTTATTGAATTTTAAATCTAA
This sequence comes from Lymantria monacha, assembly GCA_905163515.2. Taxonomy (NCBI): domain Eukaryota; kingdom Metazoa; phylum Arthropoda; class Insecta; order Lepidoptera; family Erebidae; genus Lymantria; species Lymantria monacha. The sequence continues at coordinate 27,293,880 of LR991082.1, forward strand.
ATCAACAATAATTTATTATAATGTAGAGCTATACAGAAATAAAGAAAATATTTTATTCCTTAAAATTTTAATCTACAGATATTGAAGATACTTATTTAATTCAATTCTAATTTAGTGCTGTGTGGTAGCGGCTACAAATACTACCAATCCTTACTTGCTCGTGGATGTCGTAAAAGATGACTAAAAGCTTTATAACGACCTGGGCCAACTCTACTTGATGCCGTTTGTTCAACAATTACACTCCCAAAGAAAGTTGTTGACAGGCAACCGGTCATAAAACTATCGCCAATAACTTTTGAAATATGTACAAGTACTCGTACATATTGCGTCGACCCCATATAATTGGGAGAAGAGCAGGAGAATTATGATTGAAAATATATCCAAATAATCGGTAATAAACGATATTGCTATTTCTATGCTTCTTGTTTTTTTTTTAACTTTATTATATTTTCTACTATCCTGCAAATAAAACCGGATAGTTACATATAACAACAGTTAGGAAACTGCATTAAGTCAAAACATTTAGAAAGCAAACAAACGAGTATGTTTCTAAGAAGTTGTCTTTGTCACTCGTTTTGTCTGAATGAGGTTAGGTAATTCTACCCGTACCGTTATTGAAACCGTATGTATATATAAAATATCACCTTTTGCATTTCCTCCACTGCCGGCGGTAGACCTAAGAAGCCCCCTCCCCCACCAATCCATGCTTGACACAGGTTGGTTGGTTGTGATCGCAGTAAAGTGTTATACGTTTCCTAGGAAAGACTGTTTTGAGATCATTAGTTGATTTTTACGACTTCTAAACGCAAGTAAGATGTGGCGATAATTGTATTCTCATCCCGTCGCCACACGGGTGTAACATCTTATACAATGCAATTTTACAAATGTATTCCCTATCGTAATTTGGACACAGCCAGCCAGTATCAATTAACACCAACGAACTGAAAAAAGAAAGAAAAGAAAGCATTATATAATAAACAAATATGTATATGCGCAGTTGTAGGTGTACTTTCTATATTGTCACTTGTACGACGGGAATATCGGCTTATCATAGTCTCATAATCATGAAAAGTAGTTGATAATATAATATAATAAAATACTCACGAAACTTTGGAAGTAAAAGTTTCTAGAACCTGGATTAGGTGTTCGGGTAAACCGCCAGACGGGTCACCGAAGACAAGAACTCAGAGAATATTATACAGAGTAGGCTATATGGTTACACGCCGTCTCTGCCGCCTTTCTGGACGGTTCCGGCGCAGTGTGACCGGATCATATTCTGTTACAAAAAACTAAAAAGAGAAAGTATCATACTTAGTAACACACTACTATAAAATAACAGTCGTAATTCTTACCTGTGGACATTAAAATCTAGTATTTAATTTTGATAGGAGCACTAATAATAGTCATTATTAACTGTCTGGTAATGGCACGCCATTAAAATTATATTTTACACATAATCGTGACTCACAAAGTTTTAAATAATTTACACGATTTAAATTAACCATTTATACCAATCTTAGAAGTTTCCTTCTTCTTAGGAAGTACAAATAATTCGGCAATACGAATAGAAGTGAAAATAAATCGGAAATAAAATTTGTTAATTATAGTTAATCTAATCTAAGAAGTGCATTTTGACGTTTTGCATTTTTTAATACACAATAACCTTGGTCAAACGTATATACATGATTGTAAACACTAAATCTGAAATTTTGAACAACTATTAAGTTATTTACGTAATTAACATTGCGAGTGACTTTCTTGTACAATAATCTAATGTTGAAACTCGTAAAACTAATTTAAAATAGAAATAACATGGTAAATAGTAATTGTTAGTGACGACCTAACAATGTCACGTCATCACGTTCCATACAGTAGTGCTTGACAACTTCCAATTCACGAATATCCAAATAATCGGTAAAAATATTAGAATAATACAATTAATCGAATAGAGATTGTGACAGAGATGTACATTTCGACACTTTGATTGATGAGGAAATAATTATTAATGTTCGCGACGCTGATAATTCAAGTAATAGTAGTAATTCTTTATAAATAGCCATTTTCAAATCCAGTTTTTATTTTTAATTAACCTAATCCTACTAAATATGATGAATAGATTCTATGCTGAAATAATTAAATTTGTTTAGTACTAATTTAGCACTTAATTTATTCATCACCTTTTTGAAAAATAAAAAATAAACCGATTATTAATTATAAAGAATCAATATCGATTTCTCAGTAAAATCGGATATTTTCGATAGCGATTCTTTGGTTCACATACCTAGACAACTTACTCAGACAGCTGTCAAAGTGCACTTCTTAGATTAGACAGACTATAGCTAGGTAATGTAGTCCTTCATTACTTAATGAAATATATTAGTTACTAGCTTCTGCCCGCGGCTTCGCCCGCGTAAAAGGTTACTTTCCTAAAGTTTTTGATCCCCTATTTTTATTTTTGACCGTCGGTAATACAGTGCAACGGTATTACAATACTCAGGATTGGAACTTCATTACTGGACTGCTAGATGGCGTTGTAGAAGCTAGATTTTAAGATTTTTTGACAAACAATTTTTTTATTTTTCATATAAAAATTTTGATTTTTTTTAATAAAAAGTAGCCTATGTTACTTTTAATACCTCCAAGAATATGTGTACAATGTTTCATGATGATCGGTTGAGTAGTTTTAGCGTGAAAGCGTAACAAACAAACTTACATTCACATTTATATATTAGTAGGGATAATAAATAAGACTCGAAATAATTTAAAAATTCAAGTCACTAGAATCGATAGTAAATGGTCAAGTGTCAAGCATTTGCGTTCTGTCTATTTTATGATGGTCTTTAATCTTGTTACAGTTTAATAGCATAATTGATTAACTGAATTTAAATATCTATGACTTAATGTGGTTAAGTCTTCTTATCCTTCATAATAATTCCACTGTTGGGCACAAACCTCTTCCAAATGAGAGAAATTTAGTGTATTAACTGTGATTGACAACACGCTCACAAGATAGATTGATATAGGATTTAATGTTCAGCTATCTTTCTGTTGCAATGATATTTGCGTAGATCCGTTAATTGACTTCTGAAATACTAAAGTGACTGCTATATCCCTAGATCCCTACTTCGTCACCACATGGATAAATTAATTTAACGCCACATGGCAAAATTTATATTTAATATCATTACTAAAAGGGAAAAATAGTAATTATCACTACCAAGAGCCAAAAGGAGGCAATACTAAATGGGACTAATGGGAGGCGGTTATAAATTTTAGTCGTGCCACTGCTGAATATGCACAACATTCGGATCTACTGGGTTCTACATACTCATAGTAGTCAGACCATAATGATCTATAGATGTACAAATCTTTGAGTACAAGTTAGGTTAGGTGTTGTCTATGACCACGTGTCCAAAGAGTATGAAACTCCTAGGCTACATCCAAAGAGTAAAGTTATTAAACTGAAAAAGAGTGGCAACTCTATGATAAAATATGCATGTATGGAAAGTGCTGCTACCCAGAGTTTAGGCGGTGAACTAAAGTTGAATTGATATACAGGGTGTCCCAAAATTCAACGATAAGCTGGCACCAGCAGGTGGACCTACATATGACTACTCGAGAACAGAAAAGAAAAAAATTCTACCTTGATTTTTTTTTTCGTTACGACAAAAAAACCAAAATCTTTAAAAATGGACATCCTTTATTATATTATTAAGTGCTATTGCTACAGTTTTACAAGTAATTCTGTGATTTTTTTTGTATTGGCAAGGTAAGTAGCACTACTATCGATCACAACCATTAAAAATTCCAGAATATCTATAGTTTTTACACAAAAATTAATCAAAACTATGTTTTTTTCATAAATTATGTAAGATTTTGACTTTCAGCTCACTTTCACTCATCATAGTGAAAAAAAAAAGTATGGACACTACTGTGGCAAATAGTATTAAAAATTGGCGCAACTAACTACAATTCTAAAATGGTATAACATTCAAGGCAAACTAGCCACAAAAATATACTTAGGTGTACTATTTCAAAATAACAACCATATTTCGAAAATTGTTAGTGTTGATAGTAATCACTTTTACTAAGTAGCCAAAATGTTTTTGTAGCAAGTTCCCAGAATTTGAATGAGACATGTGCGTAGTCCGTAGATCCACAGTCTGAATTATTTTATGGCGAAGCTCGTCCAAGGTTGCAATCGGTTTTGTGCAGACTCTGTCCTTTAGACAACCCCAATAGAAAAAGTCCAGGGGATTTAGATCGGGTGAACGGGGTGGCCACAAGATAGGACCAAGTCGCCCGATCCAACGCCCTGGGTACTCTTGGTCTAAGTACTCTCGCACAGGACGGGCATAGTGAGCTGGGCAACCATCGTTTTGAAACCACATGGTTTGCAAATCACTTAAGGGCACATCTTCTAATAATCCTGGCAACTCATTTTGTAAGAAGTTTAAATAACTATTGCCATCTATGTTTCCTTGTAACTCAAAGGGCCCTATCACTTTGCCATTTATTATGCCAGTCCATAGGTTAACCTTAAATTGGTATTGGGATTGTCTTCTCTCACCAGGTGCAGATTTTCATTGTTCCAGCTATGAAGATTGTGAAGATTTAAATATCCATCTTTCTTGCATGTTGTTTCATCACGACGACGTGACGTTTTAAAATTCTATGTGCAGTACTTTTTGGGATTCCCGTTGCTGCTTGTACAGCACGTACAGAGGTAGTTGAATCGTTTTCTATTTCATTGAGAACTTCTTCATCGTGTTCCGATCTAGGTTTGCCAGCGTTTCGCCTGTCAGATGGTATACGACCCTCCGGAAAAGCTTGATACACGTTAATAAATACGCGATAATCCGGATACCTTTGAAGATTAGGGTACCTTGCTCGATATAATCTGCTAGCAGCGTTGGCATTGCATCGGCATTCTCCATAAATTAGGTGCATATTAGCGTATCCTAACGCTGTGTATGGTAGCGGCATGATGAATGCTAAACACTTGAAAATAAGGCAAAACTTCTTTAAAAAAAACACAAAATCACAGTCTAAAATAATGCCAAGTCAGGTCAATTTCCAGGTCACTTAATTCAATCCATAAGTCGTCAGTACCAGAGCCACTTTAATTAAAACAGAACGGTGTGCAGTAAACAAAGAAGTAGAGCATACTGACTTGCTGTGCTGCTGAGGACATTAATTACTTCTCCACCTGCATTAATGTTACTAAACAATTAGCATCTATCTATCTCCCTCTAACGTATAATCTCTCTATCTCTGTCTAACTTATTTTACGGATTTATGGACTACGCACATGTCTCATTAAAATTCTGAGAACTTGCTACAAAAACATTTTGGCTACATAGTAAAAGTGATTACTATCAACACTAACAATTTTCGAAATATGGTTGTTATTTTGAAATAGTACACTTAAGTATATTTTTGTGGCTAGTTTGTCTAGAATGTTATACCATTTTAGAATTGTAGTTAGATGCGCCAATTTTTAATACTATTTGCCACAGTAGCGTCCATACTTTTTTTTTTCACTATGATGAGTGAAAGTGAGCTGAAAGTCAAAATCTTACATAATTTATGAAAAAAACATAGTTTTGATTGATTTTTGTGTAAAAACTATAGATATTCTGGAATTTTTAATGGTTGTGATCGATAGTAGTGCTACTTACCTTGCCATTACAAAAAAAATCACAGAATTACTTGTAAAACTGTAGCAATAGCACTTAATAATATAATAAAGGATGTCCATTTTTAAAGATTTTGGTTTTTTTTGTCGTAATGAAAAAAAAAATCAAGGTAGAATTTTTTTCTTTTCTGTTCTCGAGTAGTCATATGTAGGTCCACCTGCTGGTGCCAGCTTATCGTTGAATTTTGGGACACCCTGTATATACATATCTACATGTGTATGTGTAATTATACAGAATATTCTTTTACTAGGAGATCTACCCTGAAATATAAAAAAAAACCATATCAGCTGATATCGAAACAATAATAATATAAGTTTAACAATGAAAATTGATATAATTTTCAGAAAGTACATCAATAATCGAAAATAGATCGATGACAATAACTACCTACACTATGAACAAAAAATAACAATTCTCAGTTGTCAAACGTTTGACAGACAGGACAAAATGGCAGCAGCTAAGTTTGTACAACCAATCTGTAGACGGCGCGACGGTCAGTAAAAAAAAGTAATGTTTTAAGTGTGCCCCCCAGGTTACATCTGTCGACCGACCGTGTGGCCACTGGCCACCTCCACCATACTTGTCACCTTATACATATCTCTCCCTGTCTATTTATTCTAATTTTTTAATGCAAAAAGATTTTGATAATATTTTTATTTAAAATACTAATGTTTGAAACTATATTTCAAAATGTATGATTGAAACTTTATTTAAAAACGAAAGATTTATTACCTGTGCACTTTGTGTTATAAGTTGTTTAAATATCAATACGTAGTTTACGTACGCACAGACTATTTTAGTCTGTGGTAAACTATTATTAAAACATTTTTTGCTTAATTACCGGGCCATAATCTCCAAAAAAAAATATTTTTTACAAGTTACTGTAAATACCTTTACAATAAAAACCAGAGTACAGTTGCTAAAACTGGTATCTAAGTATATCACTACCTATTTAAAGTACAGCGGCGAATGGCATTTCATAAATAGATTTCACTTTCTATCCTTGTCGTGTTACCTTGGTTTCTATAAAACAAAAAAGGCAATTACTTCGAAAATGGCGGCCAGGTTTGTGAGCTGTATACATTCATTTATAAAGTATATATATATAAAAGTTTTCCTTGTCTATGAGTAAAGTCTAGCAAAGAGTTTCATTACCTACCTGTGAGAAGTCTAGATCTTTTTTAATAAATAATAAATTTTCGTGTTACAATTTTAGAATAGGTCTTTATTCGCAAACCACTAATAGAATTTCAAACTGTAATATGCTTTATCTAAAACATCAGGCTGCGAAAATCCACTGATCTCTTTAAAATCATTCGGTATTATATCAAAGCGATGAGTAAAACAAACGAACACATGGTATAAATTCGTATTCCAATCCATTCTCTTTATGTTTGTGCAAACTGTATAAATATTTACCTGCACATCACAGTGCTTTGTATCGTGTAATGTAGCGAGCCATAATCAAACAAAATAAAATGAAAAATGAAATATACTGAATTGACAATATTTATCATAATCATTACTAAAGTTACTAACACAAACACGAATGTTAATAATGTTAATGTTACTAGCTATTATTAATCTAATCTAAAGTTTAGATTAATGTAGGTTATTGTAATTTAAATTAAAAAAATGCGTATATTTTATGAGATAAGATATTATTTAAATTACATTCCTTCGACTAACTAATAAAACTTACATTTTGATCTATGATAATAAATAATAATCCTAATTAATATTATTCTTAGAAATAAAACTACTTTTATGGATTCTATGGCGTTTGTATTGATGATGATCATTTGTAGTGATTATGGTCACGGGAGGACAGTCCTCTCGTAACCATGATCACTGTAAAGTGTTCGAAACGTCGGGCAATTAAAAGTCAAATACAAACGCGATAGAATCTTTAAAAGTAGTTTTATTTCAAATGTGTAATACTAATTTAATATCATTCTTAACTACTCAATTGATCAAGATAAAAAGTCAGTCCTCGATGTAGCTCGGGGTACTGAAAAGGGCAACAGACATAATTGATTCAGAAAAGTACTATATCAAAGAGTTAAATAATATTTTTTTAACGATCTTACGACATGAAATCAAATCTTCAACAAATCTTCATTTGACAATTTGGCCATATAAAAAAGATTATGCCACACACGAGTATTAATATCTCTCATTTTGAAAATACGCTCTTTCATGTGAATTAAAGAATGCACTTCAATAATCAGTAAAATTAAATGAAAAACCACAAAAAATATCTTTTTACAAAGAACCAGCATGCAATAAGTTAATAATAGACCACAGATCTAACATACTTGACTAATAATGTTATCGGTTTTTTGCTAGTAGTTGGAATAGTTAAAAGCGCTATGTAATTAAGTTGTTTTTTTTTTGCTTCTTAATTAGATTGCTAGATTTAGATTTTATATAGATTTTATTTTTGACTGCAATTAATTTATGTAAGTACAAACTTAGTTTCCCCTAACTATTCATTAATTTGCCACGAAGATCCTATCATAGTTTCGCTCAGCAGTATGGAATAGTTTTTCTTTTGTTTTTCTTGTCCACCCAAAGTAATTGGCACTGTTAATTTGAATGAATCCTTGATAAAATATAGTTGTAATTAATTCTTACTAAAGCATTGGAATTTATAATGAAATCTCTGCTTTTTTTGTTTCAGGTAAAATCGGCGACACGTCTTTGTGTTGTACTACACACAATCACGCTCAGCCATACATATACAAAGCACAATGAAAATGGTGACGGATTAAGATTATAATGGGTATTTACCATTTCCTTTTCCGCAGTTGTCGTAAGGGCGATTACGAGACGTAAGTAGATAAAATTATTATAGTAAAAAAGGAGTTTAATAAAAACCTATAACTAGCCTGTGTAGCAAATATTAGAGAGTGGATCAATTTTATTAGCAATTATCGGGTTGAGAGCCCTCAGCGCTCATCCATAGTCCGGGTAAAGTTATCATAGCCACCTAAGCTAATAACTAACTAAGACACAAAATAAAATATTAGCAATTGTTGCCTTGAAAAAGACTGAATATGCAACCGATCTAAAAGGAAGCACTATGGGCTAATTGGCAAGAAGAAATTACTAGCCTAGGGGCTTCTTTCTCGAGTGGCAGGGCACTCAAGAAAGAAAGCATCAAAATGGTTTGCAACATGTGAAAAGAATAGATGGAAAAAATTAGCATGAAGCATATAAATGTCATTATTATCTTCATCATCTCTGCTCATATACCATATATCCTACAGCTGGGCTCAAACCTCCTCCAAAACAGGAGGGAATAAGACCTACTATACCACGCTCCTCAGTCAGCTAGATATAGAGTTTTACTATTAGAAAAAAAAATAATTAAAAGAACATTCTTTGTAAGGTTCAGACGCATGAGTTAAAGAGACAACCCATTCATATCGAAGCACCAATTTATTAACAAAAAAACCTATTCAAAATTGTTTAATTATTGCTGATACATAGAATTTAAGTTAAATTTGTGCAAATATATATAAATATAAATATATATATATATATATAGCTATTATATAAATAAATTTAAATTTATATACATAGTATTCTTTGATGAATTGTAGTATTTCATTCACTTTTATTACCAACAGATTACACGTACTATGCTACGTTACTCAATGTAAACACGAATACGTTTTGGCAACATTGGTGATGGAATATAAATAAACCAAACAAGTTTATTGTAAATAATGCGGATTTATTGCAATAGGGAAACCACTTTCACGCAATCGATATTTATTCCGTAATATTTTGTGCTTTATTGATATTTTAAAATTTGATTTAATATTGTAATGTGGTAAAAAAATCAAAGTAGACATCAATTCCTATATCTTCTCAAACTTTAGGCTCATATTTTCTCAAACTGTAAATCTAAATAAAATTTTCGACTATATCGTATGAAATGCTGTTAAAGAAACTATAAGAATGATTAATTCTATTCCGATTCGCCATGCGGTAATACAAGTAAAAAAAAACAGATATTAATGGTACATTCGGCGCTAAAGTGATATGAAAGATCCAGAAATCATTCGTAAACCATCTACCATATACGTAGTTGTTGCATTTCGAGAATCGATTTATCAAGATTGTCGATTTGTAAAGCAATAATCTGCTATTTCGGCTTGCTAATTTTGTGAATTAGGCTCATTCAAATTTTATCTCGTAAAGAACGTACTTAAATTGCTGGAAGAAAAAAACTTACATTCCAAAACTACAACCTTTCCAAATTTCACATACTTATGTTACATAAGTTTAATTTTATATTGAAAAATTGCCTTGTTGCAATTTGGCACGATGTGAAGGTTTTTTGAGAATCCTCATCCTGTCAAGGTAAAATATGCGCTAAGTAGCGCTTTACAAGTGCCTTATTCTTGGCCATTCTGCAAAATTTAAAAGGAAAACGCACTTTGCTTGATGCAATAATGACGTAAAATACTTTATTACGAGTATATGATCTTATTCAACAACTGCAAAATATCTGCTCAGATTATTATAAATAACTAGCAGACACGGCCGCGCGTTGCTGTGGCTAAGGTAGCCTCAGTAACACGTGGCGGTTATGCTAATAAACAGATACCGCCATCTGTTAGAATCGTTTGGAGATAACAGATAATTGTGACTGTCAAATAATAGACAAAAAATTTGCAATAAAATAATATTGCGACTATAAATTGAGATGGAAGCTATCCTATCTTTTAAGTTCAAACTACACATGCTGTGCAAATTTGATTAAAATCGGTTAAGTACTTTAGGAGTCCATCACGGGCAAACAACGTGACGCGTAATTTATATATATTAGATTAGATATTAAGAAGATATACGAACAGAGATATCTATTTGAAGGTTAGGTACTCACAAAAGCTTAGATTTAAAAAGACTTTGTTATTAAGCTTGAGAGAATAATGACCACAATTCACATACACAGACTAATTAGCGAGATAAAAGAACTATAAAAAAATATAATTGTATGAGTAAGCGAAGTTGAATAAATTTCTGCAAGAACAAGTTTTCCTGCAAATAACAATAATCATATAAATTGCAAACTACCTACTTCTCTGTGTTTCTATAATGTTTGTTTCTGCAAAGTTTCTACATATCTTTTTTTCTGTTCAATGCTTCAATGGGCACAATATTACCAACACTTACTTTGCTCGTGGATGTCGTAAAAGACGAATTATAACGACCTGAGTCAGCTCCATCTGATGCCGTTTGGTCAACAATTACATTCCCAAGGAGGGTTGACGTATGGCAGGCGGCCGGTCATAAAACTTTTACAATATGTACTATGAAAGAAGAGTACATATTGTATCGATCCCAAGCAATTGGGATAAGAGTAGGAGAATGATGATATGGTTCTTCAATGAGCACATTTCAATGTTGTTTTTTAACGTTTATAGTTTTTCTAAGACAAATTCTAATTTACGTGAATGATGCAAACCATACACATTTTATCTAATGAGGTTATATTTATTTTGTGACATACTTACTGACCTATTTTTATCGGTACCATATTACGAGTATATTTTTATCTTCTAATGAATGGTCAAGAATTAATAAAGAGTGCATTTGCTAACCCACCAGATAAGCGTGGCGATAATGGCATTATACTCCTTCATGGGGATGCCTATGACAAGCAATGGACGTCGATACACTGATGTATAAATGATCAAACATGGAGCAACAAAAATGACACTGTTTAAAAAGGTTATCTTCTCAATTTCCGATGTTATGTCGTCTAGAGAACGCTATATTGAATTCATTATGACGTGATATATTCTATAATCAGCTGACCATAAAAGCGCTTCTCCTTATTTCTCAAATTATGATAAATGGTTTAGAAATTATGCGGGCATAAACGAATATATATGTATATGCCACATACCAGTCATAAACATAAACCTCATTTTGGATTCGCAGTAATCTGGGTAAGTAATAAACGTACTAAATAAATATTTATAAACTAAATATATTTCCACTAATGTTATATATTCAAAGAAAACCCCAATAACAGATTATTGGGGGTTTTTCTTTACTTTCAAATGTAAATAAACATGTTTTGTATAAACAATGTACCAATTCCTTATCATAATATATGTTTTATTATATCGATCTATAGATCTATAGTTGACTTTATCATTTATTTAATTGCATTGTGACTGTACAGTTGCAACATAAAGAAAGAATGAACGAAAACGTGCCTTCATTTAACATTTATATCTACAAAAACATTGATATTTATTGATAAACGATAAAAAACGTTGACCACAAATAAATATGATATTACAAATTGTTTTCTATTTTTGTCCCTTCATATACAGAGATAAAAAGTTATAAAGTTATTTCATATTTCTTTTATATATATTTTCTTTACTAATTATAAACTATTATTTCAGTTAATTTTTGCCTATTTTATTGCAATGGAACGTTGTTAAACCTCATAACTCGCCGTTTTCTTGCTGCAATCTCAATACTTCGGCCGGACTACACATTTTAATGACCCCGGGTATATAGCTGTTGTTGATAAGTAGCGCTGTTTTCGGTTAATTCGGCATAAGTTTGTGATGTCGCACTGACGAACCATGGAAAAAGTCTGCGGAAATGCTCTCGGCACCTCTGTTCTTGTCTCTATAGCAAATTTTGCTATAAGGCCTTTGCTAAAGTTTCCATGGAAACTTGTTCTGACAATGTAACTAGCCATATTTTACTGCACGCACATACTTACGCGCTTTCTCTAATCAAAAACAATTAAATACCCACAAACACACATGTTTTAAATAGTCTCAGTAGCGAACTCTCATGCCATGAGTGTATCACACGTAAAGTAATGCCTAGTTTCCTACCATTAGAAATGAATAAGGTCAATTCTCACGTCAAGTCACAAGGATTAAAATTTTAGTAAATTTATTAACAGGATAATATCATATTTAAAAAAATAATTGTGTGTGTTTTATGAAGCCACGGTAAAAGTGAAATTTTTTTTCGCATGCATTTCGCATTGTAGACATTTAACTAAAATTTTTTAGAAAATATTCGATTTAAGGTATTAAAATCGCATCATCAATCATAATTTTATACTTGGAAAATGGGAATGATTATGGGAAATGATAACTAGGTCTCCAACTAATATTTTAATTTAACTCTGTGTTTTAGAGTACGACATACATAATATATACAATTACACGGTCTGATGCGAACCATAGGCGCCGCCATATTGGACTCGGCTGCTCTGTCGAACGGCGGCTGAGCGTCACGCGACATGCAATAGATAGACGAAAAAGTTTGAGGCGATGTAATAAAAGTTTTACTTTAATAATAATTTACTGAGGTATTTCATTGCGCTTATTTTGTGCTCATACATACATATTTTTAGGGTAAGCTGGTATAATAAATAAAAAAAACCGGAGGTGTCAAGGGACACCCGGATGGAACGAAGTCCTATTTTAATTATATATTTTTTTTCGCCTTAAGCGATTTTTATCGTTATATTTTAGCCAATTTGCAAAATATCTTTATAAATTATAGCCTATGTGTTATTCTGATGTGCAAGCTATATTACTATAAATTTCATCAAAATCCATTCGGTAGTTTTTACGTGAAAGAGCAACAAACATGTTCACATCCATACATTATTACAAACTTTCACGTTTATAATATTAATAATAGGATATACAATTCCACTAGACTACCAAAACTTTTCGGCCCCGAGCTCGAACGCGAGCCGGCCACGCGGCCCGGTCACGGGCGAAAATAATTTCGTTGCGCATTATTTTGATTTTGCTATATCTCTTAAGGTATTGATTTAATTTACATGGTCTGAATGAAAAAAAATATCTTCATGAAATGCTCAAGCCAACTAATGTATTTAAAATGATAAGGATTAATACAGTATTTGTGTAAATAGCTTTTCAATTACCGTTTTATAATAGAACATTTTTTAAAGTATTAAAATGGATATAGTATGTTATCCTTAAGAGATAGATATATACCATCGCGGACTTTTTTGTAGGCCTTTTTAAGCTGTATAATACTGTAGTACTTTATTTTGATCTATTTCGTAGGGTTCAGCCAGCGTTTGCAATGTAAGCGCAAAATAATGTGTTTATTTACGACATCACATTAGAAACCTCTAAAATTATCAGTGTTTCTCTAGTACATTATGCATATATTATACATATAAACCTTCCTCTTGAATCACTCTATCTATAAAAAAAATCGTCGCGACACCACACTGTTCAATGCGAAATAGAAATGAAAATATCTGGCTTGCTTTCTATAAGAGAACCGACGAGCGACGCCGCACAGCTTACAATAGCTTACTATAGCAAAAAGTGTCGTGACAACTTTTCGTAAGAATTTTTTCCGTCTAGCCCCCTTTCACAACGCGCGATAAGGAACTTCGTTCCAAAAATTGAATTTTCAATCAACATAATATTTCAAATAAAGAGTCTTTGTTTCAGATAAAGAGTTATCATTTCAAAGAAAAGTAATAATAATAATCTATACTTGTCATTATAATCCGACAATGAATCAATTCAAAAGTCACTTTAATCTCAGATCTTATAAGTAGATATATATAAATTGGATTCAATTTTTTTTTTGGTATACAATACAGATATTTTTCATATTCAGGTGTTCAGTGATAAGAATTAGCATTCACGTTGTCATGCGCACGTGTTTTCGCTTATATCGACTATAGAATGAATAGCAGTGTAAACATTAATCATAAGCCTTTGACGTAAACCTAGTAACGTCTTTCTACTGTTGAATTAATCTTCATAGCAATGCCTAGCAATTTGCAATTACAAAATTTACTGACAACTTTTACCAATATTTTTATTCTTTTTTAGGGTTCCGTACCCAAAGAGAGTTCCCGTTTTTAGACCCTATTACTGAGACTTCGCTGTCCGTCCGTCCGTTCGTTACCAAGCTGTATCTCAAGAACGGTGATAGCTAGACAGTTTAAATTTTCACAGATGGTGTATTTCTATTGCCGCTATAATAACAAATACTAAAAATAAAATAAATATTTAAGGGGGGCTCCCATATCTAGTTTTACGGAACCCTTCGTGCGCGAGTACAACTCGTACTTGGCCGATTTTTTTTACTTTTCGTCTTAGTGACCGGTAATAATATGTCGGTTTTATTCACCGTTTTGTTTATTTTTCAAACACGTCGCCTATGAGATCGGCTAACTAAATCGGACTAACTTCTTGGCATAATCATCATCAGACTATTAGATGTCCAGTAATAGATGAGCCTCCTTGCGAAGAGGACTGATGTCATAATCACCACGACTGTCAGATGGGTTGGCGATTGTAAATGGTGCAATAAGTTTTCTAACAGAGTATTCCTGCCCAGTTTCTTGCCACTCCTGTTAGCGCACGGAATAAACTCGTGTCATCAACATCTCAGCTCCTATACGACCCCCTTCTAGACTCGAGCCTTCTCCACAATAGGAGGGAAATTCGCCTACGTTATACCACGTTGATCAAGTGCATAGAATTTTCCTTCTCTTGCTTAGATTTTATATGCATATTATAATCCTTAGTTGTTTTTTACGACATCCACGAAGAAGATGGAGATGGTGAATTGTATTATTTCTTCGTCACCATACGGAAAACTCGTGTTATGCACGCTTTCTGATGATGTATTTTCGCTCATCATTTTAGACAAATATTCTACTTACGCATATAACTAATAACAATAATAACACACGTTAGGTACAGTCATCAACTTTACCCCTACGTTATGACTATTTCGTATGATTAAAAAATGGGCAATCTTCTGGAAAACTCATACCACTAACAACGATTGCCAACTTGGCTGCCAAGCGTGCGATTATGGAATTAGACATATTATTACGTCCAACCATGGATATTAATGGGATAAATGTATAACTACTTTAGATTAGCTACCTAATAATAATAATAAACAGTTTTCTACAGGCTGATCCTGATGCTGATATACACTACCGTCCAAAAGTTTGGAAGCACACCTGTTTTCAAACAAAACAAATAAATGCCGAAATATATAAAAATAGCGGTAAAAATTAGCAATAATCTTAAGTTTTACAACCATTTACGACTGTCTACACAAACACAAAAGGATTATTATCCTACATTCATCAAGTTTTATGGAATTCCTTAATATTGACGAAACACGTGTTTTATGACTTAATCCGTCGGCTACTTTATCCTATGCAATGGTGTAGTTTTATTGATAATGTTTGCTGGTTTTAACTTTTTTAGACCTTATTCAGTCGCACTTGAGCATTGGCACGTGAAAGTTGTGATATTAACATTGTCTGTATTCGAAAGATATCGGCTACTACTTTGACCGTATTTTTTCTTCTGAAAATGGCAAAACGCAAGCAAATCACGCTTGAACAGCGAAGCGCTATTTGCACTCTACGCGAGGAAGGATACAGTGAACGTCAAATCGCAGAAAGGCTCGGAATTTCTTGTAAAGGTGTCCACTATACCCTTGCTAGAAAACAAGAAACGGGGAAAAATGAAGATAGAAAGAGATCTGGTAGGCCCAAATCCACAACAAATCAAGAGGACAACTTCATTAGAGTTCTTTCTAAACGGAATCGACGCTTAACTGCACCACAGATCACTGCAGCTCTGAATGATACGCGAGAAACACCCATTTCAACAACTACTGTTAAAAGACGCTTACTGTCTGCGGGATTAAGAGGATGTGTTGCTGCTAAAAAACCCAAACTAACAAATCGACATAAGAAAAATAGACTAGAATGGGCAAAAGCGCATAAAAACTGGACTATAGAACAATGGGAAAATGTCCTTTGGAGTGACGAATCAAAATTTCAGATTTTCGGATCCAATAGACGTGTCTTTGTACGCCGGTCAAAAGAAGAGAGGGCTTCAGAGGCATGTACAGTGCCTACCATCAAACATGGTGGTGGTAATGTCATGGTTTGGGGGTGTTTTGGCAACAGTAAACCCGGCAATCTTGTGAGGATAACCGGAAAATTAAACAAGGAAGGCTATTTAAAAATTCTCCAAGATTCTGCCATACCCAGTGGACTAAGTCTCATTGGTTCTGGATTCATTTTTCAACAGGATAATGATCCTAAGCATTCGTCTAAATTGTGCCAGAACTTTTTAAACAAGAAAAAAGCTGAAAACATTTTAAACATCATGCAATGGCCATCTCAATCCCCTGATCTTTCTCCCATTGAACTTGTTTGGGATGAACTTGACAGGAGGGTGAAAAGTCGTTGTCCTACGAGCTCAGAACATTTGTGGCAGCTATTAGAGAACGAATGGAACAAATTAGATAAAGATTATTTTAAAAAATTGATTAATAGAATGCCCAGAATATGTGAGAAGATTATAAAGGAGAAAGGTGGACACTTTGATGAAGCTAAAATTTAATCTAATTTACCATTGTATATTATTTTTTTATTTTGTTTAAGTTAGTTTCTGTTTGTTCTTTATTTTTTTATCAATACATTTAAATTTAAATGACTTCGTTTGGTTTTATTCGATTTTACCTTGCTGCTTCCAAACTTTTGGACGGTAGTGTATTTATTGATGACATAAATCGAATGGCTAATAGAATCCTATCGTATTTGAATAGTGCTTAAGTTAGAATTGTTGTATCCTATGTTATACAAGGTGGAAGTGGACCGCTCCCTAAAATAAAGACAGGGTACCCTACTAGTCCTACTTGTAATGATAGGCTAGAGAAAAATCGATTCCGATGAAAAAAAATTTTTTTTTTCACAACGAATTTTAAGTTTTTCACATTCCATCGTATTAGGACAGTGCCATGTAACGATAATTCCATAAAAAATACGTCACGAATCGATTTTTTTTCTAGCCTATCATTACAAATAGGACTAGTAGGGTCCCCTGTCTTTGTTTTCGGGAGCGGTCCACTTCCACTCTGTATAATTTATTGTTATTGTTTTATTTTTGTGTTAGAATTTATGTTTGATTTAATACTGCTTCTTTATGTATTTTTAATTTTTTAGTTATATAAGTAGACGTAAGTTAGAATAGCATTATGAGCGTTTTGGTTATACTGTAAGCTTATATTGTTTATATGAATGAATAAATAAATAAATAATATAAATTTAAACTTCATAAAAAAACGTATGTAGAAAATTAAAAATGCAAGTACGTATTATTCTAGTACATATATTGTTACAAAAACTGTTTATACTGTCCTTGTGAAAATGTTATTATATCAATCAATCTATAATGTTCTTTTAGTTCAAAGCATGTATGCATTCAAAGGTGATCGTATAAAGACAATGTTTAAAAAAATTGCTGAAATTTAAAATTATAAATAAACAACACCTTTGCGATACTCTTAATGTCTTGTTCAAAAATAATTAAAATTATGATTAAAACTGAAAAGTTTGTTCTTTGAACACCTACCATAGGAACTACCAGCTGGAATCTTAACAATATTATTTGTATTAGGTAACCCATTTATTGAGGAAGGTGTTACAGCGATGTGTATTAAGGGCTATAATACATAACGCTGCACATACATAGATTTGGATGATTTAGGCGGTCAAAAGTGTTTTTTCTAAAACTTTCCTAATGAATGACTCATTAGTACTTAAACTAGATAAGGGACCAAAGTACATCATACAACCCCTCCCGTGCGATCCCGTTACGTTCGGACCCTTTGACAGGTAGTCGAAACTCGGTTGTTGCTTAAGGTGAACGTATCAGTTATCGGCGCTCTTATTTATACTTAACATTCAAAGTGTAAAATTGATTCTTTGGACTGTGATATTAAAGTGATTGTTATGGATTTTGATAATTCAGGTAAGAACTGATGTATTTACAAAAATTATAAGATTTAATAATGTTTATTTTACTATTAATACCCCGTCAAACATGCTGTGTTCAAAAAGTCTTACTTTTCATAAACTGTTGTATTCATTGGGACTTTTGTTATACTTCAGTGTACGTCCCTGTTATGTTACTTATGCCACATGATAATATACATATCTACCCTAGTAATGACCAAAAATTAGGCGCTAAGTATCGCAGAATACAATTTCACCAGACTTTAAAGATTTTTGATAAAAAACTATAAATAACATATTTTCTATTAATATGTACTAATATACCTTTATTTTATCGTAGGATCTGGCAGTGGTTCTGGTGTAAGAGTAATCACTCGGAAGTACTTATTTGAGCAGATAAAAGCCCAAGATTTTTCAACTTTAGTTGAAAAATTAGACTCATATGAGAGTCACTTAATATCGGAATATGGAGAAACAGAAGACGATAAAAAGAGTTTGAAACGCAAATTTTCTTACATAAAATCTCAAATAAAACAAAGATGGGCCAAAGCTCATAAAATAGAAGAAGTTTTTCTAAACCAAAATAAATCTTGGTTAGAAGGTACCTTTGAGATTCCGCTAGCATCACTTAAACGACAAGGTCGGCCATCTAAGAATTTTGAAGATTTAAGTGAAAGAAGCAAACGGAGAAAAACTGAAGTTGTTCGAGCTACTATGGGTGATGAAATCATTGTTCATGCAGCGCAGTCAGTACTACAAAAAAGTGGTAAACGAGACGCGTCAAAGGTGCTTAAAGATATAACAAATTCTCCAACAAGGGCCAGTGCATACAAAAAGCCTACTCCAAGACAGATAAACTAATCGCTCCTCTTACCCAATTGCAAGCATTAAAAATGTTTGTTGAAGCCGACCTTACTAGACGACAATATGAAATAATTAGAGAAACAAACAAAAGTCATTACCCTTGTTATGACCTTTTGTTATCTGCAAAACAAGAATGTTATACACCAAAAGAATCCCTTCGTGTAACAGCTACCTGCGCCGAAAGTAATCTGCAGTCTTTATTAGACTTAACGGCCAGTCGATTGTCATTGTATTTAGAAGATGTACTAATGACACTCAATGAAATAGAAAAACAATCGTTGACCATAATAAGCAAATGGGGTTGTGACGGCTCACAACAACAGAGATTCAAACAAAGGTTTGATAACGATTTAGACTGCGACGGCAGCCTTTTCTTAAGCTCATTTGTACCTTTACAAATTGTTTGTGGAATAACAGGTAGCAAGATTATTTGGCAAAACCCGACTCCATCTTCGCCTCGTTTTTGCAGGCCAATAAGATTTAGATTCATAAAAGAGTCGACGGACGTAACTAAAGATGAAATAAATTATGTAGAAAACGCAGTTAAGTCATTGAATGCTTCTAAAGTGACTCTGCAAGGAGAAGAATTTACTTTCAAATATACCATGAAAATGACTATGATAGACGGGAAAGTATGCAATGCGGCTACAAATAATTCATCTACCAGTCGGTGTTATATATGCGGAGCCACACCAAAAAATTTCAATGACCTGGATATGAAGAATATTTTGTGCCCACAAGCACTAGAGTTCGGTTTATCGATACTACATGCCAGAATCCGAATCTTTGAATCAATTTTACATTTGGCATACAAGTTACCTGTAAAGAAATACAAAGCAAGAAAAACACAAGAAGAAAAACAGTTGGAAGAAAAAAGAAAGCAAGAGATACAAAATCAATTTAGGATTCAAACTGGATTATTAGTGGACATGCCACAAGCTCAATTTGGGAACACCAATGATGGCAACACCAGCAGGCGATTTTTTGAAAACCCAGAGCTAACCGCTGAAATCACTGGTATTAACTTTCAACTAATTTTCAGGCTTAAAGTTATATTAGAGGCGTTATCAAGTGGTCATAGGGTAGATAAGGAAAAATATGATAAATACGCCATCGAAACAGCCAAACTGTATATACATTTGTATGGATGGCACCCAATGAGCCCTACGATGCATAAACTTTTAATCCATGGGGCAAGCATTATAGAAGCTTCCGTATTGCCTATTGGTCAACTGTCCGAAGAGGCTGCGGAAGCTCGAAATAAACATTTTCGGTCTTACCGTCAAAACTATGCCCGAAAATTTTCCAGAGAAGAATGTAACTTAGATATTTATCAAAGACTTCTGTTAACTTCGGACCCTTTAATCAGTTGTATGAGGGATATAAAAAAAATGTCACGGAAATCTTTTCTACCTGAAACAATTGAACTTTTAATGTCGGCAGAGCCTAATCCGATGTCAGAGCAGGAAGAAGAGTCAGAACATAACATAACTATCTAATTTTCCTGCTCTGACATAGAATCTGGCTCTGCAGACATTATGGAGAGTTAATTTTATATGTAATTTTTATGTTAAAACTGTATTATGTTATGTATTAAAGCATATTTTAAAAGCTGAAGGGGTTTTTTCACTAATTATATCATTTAAAAATAATTAAAAACCACAAATGTTTTTGGCCGCCTAAATCAGGCAAATCTATGTATGTGCGCTGTGACAAATAAGAGTGGTGCAGTGTCCATATGTTAACAAATCGGCTAAAATTTTGAAGCAATGGCTGCCAAGCGTTCAGCGCAGTCGTTGTTATGGCAACTAATGATATAACAAAAAGTGTTATTAATGTATTAACTATTATGTTTATTAATTATTATTAACCATTCGTTCCTGTGTGCTTCGTGTAGCATATTAGTATTATGTTGATCGTACGTAGAACGATGAAAATAATTTAACCATATTTATTACTATTTAGCTAATTGAATTTAGTAACGTCTAGTTTGTTTATTTTAACTAAATATAATTAGTTATTAACTTACATGTAAAGAAATAATTTTATCCATTTAAAAAAAAAAATAACATTATCATTTAATTATTAAGTCTAAACTTGTCTTATTCATTATTAATGTATATTACAAGTTTCGGCTTAAAAAACATAATTATTCACGGACATATGGTGTTCGGAGCACATAATTGGTCTCATGAATATTGATACCCAAAATTAAAGAAAAATACCAGAACTATTGATCAGATCGCTACCCAAACTTTATATCTGGATAATTCTTGTAAATTTCATGCAAATATATCCAGCCGTTTTGGAGTGCTTAGACAAGATACATATAATAATAATAATAATAAGTATAATTTATTTCTCTTCACAAAGTTACTTAGGTGTGATTTATATATAAGCACATTTTTACAGTAAACAACCTTTGTGAGAGACTGGTGCCTGAAGTAGGTTTTTTTAATATTAAAAAACCTGTGTTACAAGTCACCAGGACTCCCGCTAAAGGAGAACAGTATTTCAAAAATATAATCGATAACATTACAAGAATGAATACAATTAGTATCGAATATTGTGAAGTTCTAAATAATACAAGAAAATACAAAAAATGCAAAAAAGTAAAGAAAGTAAATATGTGATAGTAATGGTGAAGTGAGTGGAAGTCTGTTTTGTATTTATATAAGTGCGTGTGAACGTCTGTGTGAGCGTGAGTGCGTGTAAGATTATATGTTATTGTGTTTGCGTGTATGTTTGTGAGTACATGTGTGCGTATGCGAGTATATGTGAGCGTATGTGTATGTGCGTGTGTGTGTGTGTGTGCGTTCGGAGTGTGTGATCTCATAGGCTGCTGCTACTCTTGCGTATGAAGGTAATAACTGAATTATGCTAGTTATTAATTGGAACGTTCAGTAGAGATTCGGTTTTTTGGTAGTCTAGGGATCTCAGATGCTTTTTTATAACATATTTGCATTTTGATTTAGTCATTGGATATATGTTAAGGATTGTATTAAGTTTGTTATAGAGATGATTACCAAGAAAGCAAAAGAATCTGTGAGATAGTGCTGTTTTGTAACGAGGAGCTGCACAAATCGTACCTTTCCGTCTCTTACTTTTTAAAGAAGTAGGGTCATATTGCAACTGGGAGTGCTTTTTGAGAACAGTATATAGAATGAACGTTTGTCTAACCGTAAGAAGATGCCATTTTTTGTATACATCTACAGTGGAAAAGCGTCGAGGCAGGCTAGCACCCGTCTTAAGAATGGCGCGCTGAGCTCTTTCAACTTTCAGTAAATGAGTTTTAGGAGCACCACCCCATGACGTAATGCAATAATTAATTAGTGATTGTCCCAAGGCATTATAAACCAACTTGAGAGTTTCATGATTGGCTGAATGTCTTAGAGTTTTAAAAATATAAATTAATTTTCGTAATCTGGCTACTAGAGTCTCGATATGTGTTTTAAAAGATAAGTGTTGGTCAATAGTAATCCCAAGATACTTTATACACTCAACCCTATCAAGTGTAGGACACAAGCATTTAGCCTCATCAGAGTTGCAACTATGAACAGATATAGTAAGTGCTTGTGGCGGCAGTAGATTAGATCTATGTGCAAAGGCAATATATTTGGTTTTAGAGGTATTTAAGGTCATAACGTTAGTTTGTAACCAACTCTTAACCTTATTTAAACCTACTTGCGCAGCATCAAAGACTCTCCCAATTATCCCCGCTAAAAAACAGCGCAGTATCGTCAGCAAAGGCTATAATTTTGCCTTTGTGGAGCGGCAGGTGACACAGATCATTAATGTAGACTAAGAACAGTGTTGGACTAATAATACTGCCTTGTGGTACACCAAAATTGACATATTGACAAACATTGACATTTATATATATACAGATAACATTAAATATAATATTATACATGCAAGTAAACCTGCTGAGACAGGTAGTGTAACAAAAACATTGATTCTTTTAATGAAAGTTCATCATAAAAGGCATCGCATGCGCTACGATAAGTCTGTGAACAAAAGAGATTCATTACAATCCACGCACTATGAAAATAAAAATAATAAAATTGCTACTGCGAATTATTACTCTATTATTATTTTCTTTAACCTATAAAGCGATTAGGCCCCTTTTTTGTTTTGTTTTTGTTGCGGTGGACTATGGGGGGCGTTCAAGTATTACGTAACGCAATTTTTGAAGATTTTTGATACTCCCGCCCCCCCATGTAACGCACCGTAACGTTTCTCTGTACCCCCCTCCCTGAACGTTACGTAACACCCAAGTCACCGTTTTGAAACGTATTTGTGGCAATAATAAATAAAAAAGAGCTTCCAAACTCACAATACATGTGTATGTATATTGTTTATTCATCATCTATAAAATTAAATTTGCTTGGCAACTTAGGAAATTTTAATTCCCTAGTTTTTTATTTAATAAAATAACAATGTTACGTAACGCGTTGTTTGAACCCCTCTCCCAGCTATGTAAAGCATTGTAACATTTTATAAGATCCCCCGTCCCCCCAAATTGCGTTACGTAATACTTGAACGTCCCCTATGGACGTGGTCGCGCCCCGCCAAATCGGTCCGGAGCGACGGAAGAGGCGGCGCGCAACCCCATAGACCCACCCTGCATACACTCTCTTCGCCGTGCGAGCGGGCCACCGGTACCTGATCTTTGTCATCGGTGGCCCGCCCGGCGGTTTACCTTCGCGGGTTCCTCTCGTTTCGACGCCCCGACACTCGACAGCTTTCGCCTTCGGGGCGTCGTCCACACGCGGTGGCCTCACGTCGGGTGACCGGACTATTCCCCGGTCCGATCACCCGAAGCCTCGGTTAGGTCGGCATCAGGCGCAGATACTCGCGCCTGTGCCGCCCGAGGCGCTGGTGGCGGATCGAGTCCGCATGGAGGGAATCCTCCCGGACTCGCTCCGCCGCCTCCTTCTGCGAGATGACAGCCTCGCAGAAGGCGGCAACCGCGTCCCAGTTCCTGACGCTGTCGACCATCACTTTCACGACAGCCGTCAGCGTCAGGTCGGCACCGATGACAGCGACGAGGTCACGGCGCTGTAAAGCGACAGGCCTCGCGCTTTGCGGTAAAAATCGCAAGTATATTGGTCATTCTTTTGTGTAAAATTAAGTAGTATAACATGATAGTATTATTTTTTAAAACTCTCTTTTGATATACGCTCCCGTCTTTAATGGTGGTGCATAATGTATTTGGCCTTAGCTATTCTACAGGTGACAATAAATCCTAGTGCGCGTAACAATTAATGTCTATTGTGATTTTATTTCGCGCATTCAATCGCAATGAGTTATATTCGCATTGCGCGCATGACCTTAGTAGACTGAGTGCCCAATAAAATAGGCTATCTTATAGAGTACTCGCTGACCCCAACACTTATTCCCACCATCATCAAAGTTAGTAATTGGCACACAGATCTTTATCGTTCAATTACTTTGTATTCGTACAAAGTACCTACTGAAATTAAAGCACAGATACGTAACCGCTTTTTACGCTTCTAATTTATTCCACTCTTAGTTATTAATTTAATAAAATATAATAGCCATCATTTCATAGGTATTATTACGCTTTACTGATTTTTTATTCATTTTATTCGTCACGGCCACTCGTATGCACCAGTGTATCGTACGGATAGTGAGGCGTATAGAGATTGAGAAAAAAAATATGCTATATATGCAACTAATCAGTACGATCGTATAAAGTCCTCGAAAGAACCAAGGAAGGACATAAATTTGGCCTCGAAGGAACCAAGGAACGACATAAATTTGGCCTCGAAAGAACCAAGGAACGACATCGAAGAAACCAAGGAACGATATAAATTTGTCCTCGAAGGAACCAAGGAACGACATAAATTTGGCCTCGAAGGAACCAAGGAACGACATAAATTTGGCCTCGAAGGAACCAAGGAACGACATCAATTTGTCCTCGAAGGAACCAAGGCACGACATCAATTTGTCCTCGAAGGAACAAGGAATGACATAAATTTGGCCTCGAAGGAATCAAGGAACTACATAAATTTGGCCTCGAAGGAACCAAGGGACGACATAAATTTGTCCTCGAAGGAACCAAGGTACGACATAAATTTGTCCTCGAAGGAACCAAGGCACGACATAAATTTGTCCTCGAAGGAACCAAGGAACGACATAAATTCCTTCTTTACATATTTAACAGTTCAATGTAAATGTTTATTATCAACGCGTAACTTTGTATTGCTTATAATGAAGTAATCGTGTGATCCATCATTCCACCAGCAGAATAAAAACATAGATCACATGATATCAATCTACGCGTATCTTTATCTTAAATTTATCCCTACTATCCCTACTAATATATAAATGTGAATGTAAGTTTGTTTGTTACGCTTTCACGCTAAAACTACTCAACCGATCATCATGAAACATTGTGCACATATTCTTGGAGGTATTAAAAGTAACATAGAATACTTTTTATTAAAAAAAAATCAAAATTTTTATATGAAATATAAAAAAATTGTTTGTCAAAAAATCTCAAAATCTAGCTTCTTCAACGCCATCTAGCAGTCCAGTAATGAAGTTCCAACCCTGAGTATTGTAATACCGTTGCACTGTATTACCGACGGTCAAAAATAAAAATAGGGGATCAAAAACAAAAAAGGAAAGTCACCTTTTACGCGGGCGAAGCCGCGGGCAGAAGCTAGTATTATATAAAATCAATATGTGTCTATATGTTTCCTATGTACTCCAAAACGTCTGTACCGATTTTGAGGCATTTTTCAGATTAATTTAGAGAGTAATCATGTAAGAAAGTTAGATGGTCATCAGATTAATTAAAGCTCTTTTTATTTAAATTTTTGATTACAAATATATTGATGAGTTATTTCATGACACTAGTTATTCGCTCAAACAAAAAGAATTTATATACATAATAATATGTGTACTAGCTAATGAAATGTAATAACATTTCTTACTCTAACTGAAAGAAGTGTTATCGTAATATCGACGGCGGATACAATATACAATATATTATCCTACTTCCTACTATCCTACTTCCTACTAATATTATAAACGCGCAAGTTCGTAATAATGTATGGATGTGAACATCTTTGTTGCTCTTTCACGCAAAAACTACCGAATGGATTTTGATGAAACTTTATAGTAATATAGCTTACACATCAGAATAACACATAGACTATAATTTATAAAGATATTTTGTAAATTGGCTAAAATATAACGATAAAAATTGCAAAAATCGCCCATCTGCGAGCTATTTTTGCATACGCTGCAAAGATCTTGAAACTCAGACGAATGTTATGTATTGTGGAAATGTACCTCTTAAATAGTTCTACAAAAAAGTCCGCGACAGCATATATCTATTTTTAATATGTAAGCATTTATCGTAAAAATAGCATATTAAAAATACAAAATAATTTGGTATTTATTGCCGATGCACATTTTATAGTAACTAATTGATTCTTATGCAAACAAATGCTTTTATTGCTTTCGATATTTAAAGTATATATTTTTGCCTTTTACCGTGTGTCGTTTGGTACAATATTTCAAAAGTTAGGACAATAAGAATGCGCAGTGCTGTGGTCAAGCAGCAACCGGGCGCACTGCAGAAATATGACTAGAAATCTATGATCGCCGATTGTGCGACCCGAACACAAGTAAAGTTGTGAGGGCAGTCATCGTTGATGATTGTTGTATTTTTGACAGCACTATCGATTTGTTAATAACATACTATACCTGTATATATATAGATAGGTAGTGAAAGTTTGTGAAACATCTTTTTGTGCGCCTTGGCAGTAAAATTGTGTCGACTACAGGCAATGATAGATTAGGTAGGTTTTTTTTTTTTTTTCTTTTTTTTTTTTTTTTTTTATTGCTTATGGCGGCAAACGAGCAGACAGCACACCTGATTGTAAGTGTCACTGCCGCCCATGGACCTTTGCCAATGGTATAGCTAGGCCGCTGCCTACCAATACAACCCTGAACCCACCCCAGTTAGGCTTCCGGCTCTGTCGCTCACCGAACGAAGCGCAATAGCACATTGCTATTATTCAGACGTCGATCTTCTGCGAGAGTGTGGTACTACCCCGGGTGGACCGGCCCGCGGCTGTAGACAGAGAACTGTCAACAGCGTGGTCCTACCACAATAATTATGTACTAAGGTAAATGTGTCATGCCGTGATACTATGCCGCTATTCTCTACTCATTTGTGTGTGAGCGCGTATGCCAGGGATAGCTGTCTAACATAAGTGTGACATTAAAAATTAAATATTAATCTTAAATTAAATTCGCTCTTTTTTATATGTAAAATGTCAATTATAATAATAAACAGAAATAACAAGTTACTTTAGAGACCGGCTTTGTTTTTTCTTTTTAGTATTTACAATAATAACTATTTGTTATTAAGCAATATAATATAAATCTTTCCATCTGAATTACATTGGCGAGCGCTACCTAAACTGTAGAATTCACACGAAGATAACGTATAGTTTATTTTAAATAGTTCTGAACAAAAAATAGCGACAGTTTACTCTTTATATGGAAGCATCCTAAATGATAAGCTCATACATGTCCCTTTGATGGGCTCAAGCCTCCTTCACACTAAAAGAGAAATTGACCTACTACACCACGCTGGTTAGATATGTTGGTATAAGCTAATTTAGTTGAGTTTTCCTTCTCTTGCATAGATGTTATATGCATTTGTATACCTTAGTCATCTTTTATGATCTCCCACAGGTACAGGGGGTGGTGATTTGTATTCTTACTCCGTTACCACGCAGAATTAGAGCATTTAGTTAATTCTTATCTAAATAGTGATATTTGTCGCTTTCAATATTTAATGTAGATTTCAATATTTGGGTAAATATCACGATAAGATGGGAAGAGCGTATTGTGGGCCTAAGCAATGACGTTTCAACATCGAATGCGCGACTGAGGCCTGGGGAAGGTGTCCTTCCTTTATCAAAAAACACGCGGGCGAAGCCGCGGGCGAAAGCTAGTATATTATATAATATACAATATATTATATGGGCCGGCCCAATGTGCAAAATGACAATTTTTCAATAGAGGCACTCGAAGTTTCTTTTTGATATATTTTTTATGTGTTTCATCAGTATACCGATATATTTTCCTATTTTAGTATCTTTAAATGTCTGCTACTACCGTGCGGTGATTAAGTAAGGATACAATTGACTACCACCTATCTTGCTCGTCACTATCGTAAATGAGAAACGACTAAGCAAGGGCGGATCCAGCATGCAAGTCAGAGCAGGGTCATGTACAAATATAATTACAGTATAATTTAATTCTAATAAAAAAAGAAATTATTGGTATCATCATCACAGCCCCTAATGTCCCATTTTTGGGCTCGGGCCTCCTCCGTAATGGGAGGGAAATTAACCTACTATACCGCGCTGGTCAGACGTGTTGGTATAGGGTTTTGTTTCGAGTTTTCCTTCTCTCGCATAGATGTTATATGCGTTTTATATCCCTTAGTCGTCTCGTACGATCACCCACGGGTAAGATATGGGGTGGTGAATAGTATTCTTACTCCGTCACCACACGGAAAGGAAAATAAAATTATAGTTTTTGAAATTAGTGCTCGACATAGGCACCCTGAAACCGCCCTTGTGACTAAGATACAATGCGCATATAATAATAATTTATGCAAAGGAGAAAAATCTCGTAATAACCCTGTACCAATCTGTTTCCACCAATATTAGGTCAATTATCATCCTATTGTAGAGGAGCCTCAAGGCCAATAGTGGCACATATATACGCTGAGATGATGATGATGATAAATGAAACTAAATCATGCCCCTTCCAAAACTGGCGGTAAATTATTATGATTAAATAAAATAACCTAAAGTCTACGTATGATCTTGTTGCCAGCCTCTAATAAAACAATATTTGCAACTACTTGCTGAATTACTAAAATAGTTATTGCTAAATATATCAACATTGTTTAAATCACGTGCCTATAAACATGAAACATACTAATTGGTAGAACTAAACGCATATAAGACTAAAATAAATAGGTACATTTATATGCGAAAGGGAATGCTCCGATGGTTCGGACATGTGGAAAGAATGCCGAACGAACGTACAATGCGAAAGTGGAAGGATGTAGGTACCGGGGGAGAACGAGACTCACCTACCTAGACCAGATTGGTCACGTACTGAAGGAAGGTGGAGTCAAGAGTCTCCGAAACCGGCGAGCGTGTATGAAGAGAATTATGAATGTTGAGGAAGCGAGTGAAGTATGCAAAGATAGAGTTCTCTGGCACTCTGTTCTTTCTGCCTACCCTGCAAGGGATATGGCGTGATCATATGTATGTATGTACATTTATATAAAATCTTTAAAAATGTATTTGAGTACGCTATACTTATCAATATATATGTAGGTACTGTAGGTAGTATTAGTCAGTCCGTCAGTTTCCTGGCAATCAAGTTTTTATTGTTTAATAATAGACGTCACTGACCCACTCGCAGCATGCTTATAATAAACCCCGATTCAAATCTTATAAGGCTTCAGTGCCAGTTTCCTTATCATAGCCTACATATTTATTTTTTTCATTTGGCGCCCTCTCGCTTTGCTATTGTAATTAATTCGAAACAAAACAAGTGTAGAACATGATTATTTGATTGCTGAATCAGTAGCAGTGGCTTCACTGAATAAGAAATATTATTTTATGACTATAGTGGTAGGACCACGCTGTGAACAGTTCTCTGTCTACAGCTGCGGGCCGGTCCGTCCGGGGTAGTACACCACCACACTCTCGCAGAAGATCGTCGTCTGAGTAAGACAGCGAGGGAACCGGATGCATAACTGAGGTGGGTTTGGGGTTTGCATTGGTAGGTAGCGGCCTAGCTATACCCTTGGTATAGCAAAGGTCCATGGGCGGCGGTGACACTTACCATCGGGTGTGCTATCTGCTCGTTTGCCACCAATAGCAATAAAAAAATTCTCAGCCTATTAATGTCCATTATTAGATATCGGCCTTCTCAAGTAAGATATTATGATGATCGCTATGCTTGGCTAAAGGTATGGTGATAATAATTCAGATAATAATTATCGTAAGTTTCTTAGAAGAGTAATGCTGCCTAAATACATTATACACGACTTCCACGAAGAAGTAAGGAGTAATGTACACATTATATGTATACTTAAACCGTCACCACACAGATTGGTTTAGGTATTTTGCTGACTAATAAAATTAAATATTTTTACTGTTCACCAAGTTTGTTTTAATGTACTTCAAAGATATGCATATAAATGATTTGGTAGATCTTTACGCTGTCGCATCGCATAGCTAAACTTCAAGGATAAGATTCTTCTATGACTATACATATTCTAAATATTAATTACGAAATAGTAGCAGCTCTTATTATATCTCTCTAGTCCTCTTATTTTTTCCTCCTTTCTCTCGTTACTCGATTGCAATGACGATTGCTACTGGGAAAAAATATAGAGCCTTTAAGAGCTGCAAACCCTGCCAAAAGGTAAAGAAAAACAATAAGGCTATGAGGGTCAATTATAAATGGAGAGAAAGCTTTGTAAATAGGTATATTACTCGCATATGAATACCTACTTATAATACCGTTTCAACAGATAATTATCTGTTGAAACATTATGTTATTTATTATATATTATTTACATTATATTATACATTAAATGATTATAATCATTTAATGGAGTTCCTGTTTATCATAATGCAAGATTCCATTGCGAAAATTTTAATGGTTTTCCACAGTAAAACTAATAAAATACACAATTTTGTAACATACGTTGTTATATCTGCTTAAAAATGTATACATTCACATTTTTAAATACATTTTATTGAGTTCACTGTCATTTGCAAACTAAAATACCTACTAATATAACCCAGTATGCAGACGAATACATCTTTTGGGACGACTTAACAATTTTGACATTAATTTTATACGGCCTTTAGTCGAAGATGATATTTATTATTGTTTTTCATTTATAAATATTTTAAATAATAATCGCCACATATGTTATGAAGTTTACATGGCGCCAAATTACATCAGCGTTCTCTTACATCAGTTTTATTGCAAATAGGCAGTAATTTTTCGTATCAATTTATTATGAAAGATAAAATATCCCCGGCAATTCCAATAATGATAAAGCGGTGGTATAATTCACACCTAGGTTTAGTAATTATGAACGCTTTATTTCACGAACGATAAAGAATAATAATAATTTCGTCATATACTCTATTGTATTCTCAACTAAAGCTGAATATACATATAGGGGCATATATAAATAAGTATAATAATTTTGGTGAGTCGTTTCAACTTCCGCGTGTCTTTGTTCATAATGCTTTATATCTACGTCATCATAACATTACATGTTCATAGCAACAGGGTCGTTTGTTAATTTACTTAGATTATTTTACTTCATTATATTCGTATTTAATATTTATATAATTTATTATTAAGGTCTAAACAATAATTAAATTGTAAGAGAACTGTTTATAAAACCCGATTACGAAGCGAAAAATGATGTCACAAGCGAGATTCGAACCCGCGCCTGTTAGGATTCCGGCCCAATTGTACTACCACTACACCACCGTGTCTTATTGTAGGACATGCAAATTTCGCTTCATATCATATTTACGTCTTAAGGTGACGGTATGCCATCTACCCGACAATGTTTACACATTGTTATAGGCTTAATACTTCAAACTTTGCAGTTAGAATTTACAATTCAATAGAATTTACAATTAATACATTAAACGATGACACAACCTTGTTATTTAAATTACTGAAATTTAGCATTTAATATGCTTAATTATTTATAAAACCCGATTGCGAAGCGCTTCGTAATCGGGTTTTATAAATAATTAAGCATATTAAATGCTAAATTTCAGTAATTTAAATCTAAGAGAACTGTTCAGCTTAAAACTGAAGATATGAGCTGTTCCTTGTGCCGTGTGTCCAATGATTAGATTCGCAAGGAGGATAGCTGGCTAACAGTTATCGATATTTAATTTGCTTTAATTTAGATCTATGTATATGAATTAATAATATTCCTGGAACTTAAACGTGATTTTCCGC
Source organism: Lymantria monacha (assembly GCA_905163515.2). Lineage (NCBI taxonomy): Eukaryota > Metazoa > Arthropoda > Insecta > Lepidoptera > Erebidae > Lymantria > Lymantria monacha. The sequence goes on from LR991082.1 coordinate 27,326,367, forward strand.
TATGTCAATGACGGTGGTTAAAGTATGTAACATATTAATAAATAAACTCATGTGTTCGATTAGGTATTGAATCAGGTAACAGTTTTACTGGCGGTTTTCTGCAGTAATTCTCAATTGTAAATGCAACATCCGTATGGTAACGGAGTAAGAATACAATTCACCACCCCATATCTTACCCGTGAGTGATCGTACGAGACGACTAAGGGATATAAAAAGCATATAACATCTATGCGAGAGAAGGAAAAATCGAAAAAAAACCCTATACCAGCACGTCTGACCAGCGCGGTATAGTAGGTTAATTTCCCTCCCACTGCGGAGGAGGCCCGAGCCCAACAGTGGGACATTTATGGGCTGTGACGATGACGACGACGACGAAATGCGACATTCATGCATCATTCATCAGTCCGTAGACGTCCACTGCTGGATATAGGCCTCCCTACGAGAATGCCACTCAGAACGGTCCTGTGCCACTAGCACCCCACGGCTTCCTGGAACTTTTAAGATGTCGTCAGTAGGTCAAAATTATACAGCTTTAATTAAATTTAGCGGATTAAATTTAATAAAATATTAAATATCAGAAAATTATTAACGATCACTATTCTACTGATTGACAACTCTTTTTTTTTGGCGGTGGGCTACGGTGCGGTCACGACCCGCTATCCGTCCGGGGTAGGGTTCATGATTTCTCGAGCTTTTTAATTTCTCGGGTCTCGAGAATTCTCGGGTTGTCGAGAAATTTACATTTACGTACGTTTTCTTATATTATTTGGTTCCAATAAATTCAACAAATTCAGTGGTTTTCCACTCAAATAAAAGTATCAAATTAATTATAAAACTTTTATTGATTATATTCAAAAACATTAATCTTATGAATAATCTAATTAACTTTTTTTTAAATACAGAAATAATATTATTCAGACTCATAATTATAATGACAGCACCATTTTTGCCTGGTTATTTAGAACTTTTAAACAAAAGTAGCTTTTAAACTAAACAAAAAATCAACATGAAAGAAAACGTTAATATCTTAAATTCAGATAGAAAATAAATGTAAATTATAATTAAATTACAATCACAGCACCATTTATGGCATGTTAATTAGAATAAAAACAAATGAAAACTTTGCAAGATCAATGGAACATCTCACGCTGAGGAGCTGAACATACAGTCAGACAGATATGATGTACATGATTTCTCGAGTTCTCGACTTTTCTCGAGCTTGATTTCCCGGGAACAAAGCCCAACGATTTCCCGAGAATTCTCGGCTCGAGAATTCCCGGGAATGAACCCTAGTCCGGGGCGACGGGAGAAGCGGCGCATGACCTCCCCGTAGACCCGCCCTACAACATACCTCTCGACGATTGACAGCCCTTTTTTTTTTGCGGTGGACTATGGACGTGGTCGCGCCCCGGCAAATCGGTCTGGGGCGACGGAAGAGACGGCGTGCAACTCCATAGACCCACCCTGCAAACACCTCTTTTCGCCGTGCGAGCGGGCCATCGGTACCCGATCTTTGTCATCGGTGGCGACGATTGACAGCCCTAAGTTTCATTAAATTATACTTTTCTTTTTAGCTTAATGTTTTTCAGACAGGCTATTTTCCGGACACACATCGCCACATATACATAACCCAACCGTATTCCCACCACCATCGCCATTGGAGCGAGCACTAATATCGATTCCTTGACATCCGTAGCCGATTGGAACCTCATGGCTCAGTAGTTAACCCAAACCTCTAATAATTTTGCTAAAGTAAGTCCCAGTCTATACAAATAAAAAATGACACTATATGCAACACTGATAGTAAAACAAAAATCTTTTATAATTTTTGAGACAAAATTTTGCTTAATCCAGTCAGTTTAACTAACTTAGGAGATGGAACCCGAATCGGTAATAATAAAGGCTTGGAGACACGAGCAGCTGTCACTTACTAATACTAGTTGCACCTATTAACGTCTGCAATAAAAAAAAGTAAAAGACTATCCATGTTGAAAAACGACAGGCCTTCAACAAACTGTGCCAATGTCTGAAATATAGTTGTTTGGAAATCGATATCATTGATCATGATATGCGCTGGCGCCTCTATGTACGCAACATTACAAGTATAAAATCACATAGCATATCAAGCTAGAGTTACTTGGAACTTGATATTCTTGAGATACCGTTGCTGCATGAGAATGTGGACAATGTTGTCAGGGTAATATTTATAAATTACTTAAGTAATTCCGTATGCATTAGACATTTAATTGCAGCATCTTGAATAATAAAGAACTAAACAAGATGGCTGATCAAGTTTTATAAAAGTAGTAAACGATAAAATAGAATCATCTCATCATCATTATCTCAGCTCATACATCCCACTGTTGGGCTCGAGCCTCCTCCATAACGGGAGGGTAATTGACCTACTATACCACGCTGGTCAGACGTGTTGGTATAAGGTTTTGTTTCGAGTTTTCCTTCTCTCACATAGCTATTAATGCGTTTTATATCCCTTAGTCGACTCGTACGATAAAAAAAAAGAGGGTGGGAATTGTATTCTTACTCTGTCACCTCACGGAAAATATAAAAAATATAATATAAAATGTATATCAATTATATATTTTTGTTTAAATACACGTACCTATACAGATGCACATAATATATTAACCGGTTAATTGAAACTTGTTTCTAAAACAAGTATTGTGAATATTGAAATAAAAGTTAGCATGACGATAGTTTGATTGCCTTGACCTCTGGCAGATCTGATAGATCGCCAACGTCAGTTATATGACACAAAGTAAAATTACTTGATAACATTTATCATAATAAACATTTCGAGTTGATTGATGTCAATGCAATGACGGTAATTATAACGAAATTATATATTCATTTATATAGTCTTATAATAATATATGTATAAGTCACGTTACCTGATGTTCGTTCATGTTAATCATCGAAACCTGTAAATAGCATCGCAGCACAATCTGCACATAGTACTAAAGAGCACGCTGATCTTCCTTTAGACGGAACTTGTGCTACTGGTATGCACTCAACTCCAGGCGAGATGTTTTGTAGATAGGAAATTACGTATTTTTAGTACCTAGACTAAGGTAAATAAGTTATTAAATAGACACAGCACAAATCATAAAAATAATTGATATAACTGTAATAGAATATTTATAATAACTCAATTGTGATGACAGAGAAATTACTAGAAATTATCAAAGAATATTGTTTTATATTTCTTATACAGATCCTTTATAAATACGTTCCCATATATTACTACGTGGATATTAAGTTGTTAGTTTTATTTAAGACTGTGGGGCAAAACAATAACCTAAAACAAAGGTTCAACCTAGTTCAGGTAAGTTACCAATTATATTAATTCAAATTCAACCTTTTGTTATTGCTTATATTACTTTTTGCCGAATATACCTTACACCTGAAAAAGCTTTGTATTAGTGTCGTCACGTACTTATGTCTACCTATGATATCCCATTCAAAGAACCTTAACGCGCGTCTTTACAAGGTTATGTTATGTATTTCCTAACCTTGTACAGTCGTAAAAGATGCCGGTGTAAGGTTTAAGCAGTCCATAACACGTTGCAATACTCTTTATTGTGTAAAGAAAATGATACATAAGTATACGCATAATAAATGACATACGTATGCGTATATAACACGCATGGCACATTTGTAAGACACATTTAAAGCTATTCACTTCCCATTTCTTTAATGCCAGTTGTCACCTCCTGAAAATACATCACATGCTAAATTTATATTTGAATAATAAAATAAATTGTTGTCCATGTGGTGACGAAGTAAGAATACAATACACCGTCCCCTATCTTACCCGTGGGTGATGATAGTACGAGACGACTAAGGGATATAAAAAACGCATATAAATCTATGCAAGAAAAGGAAACTCGAAACAAACCCCTATCTATACCAACACGTCTGACCAGCGCGGTATAGTTAGGTTAATTTCCCTTCTATTACGGAGGAGGCCCGAGCCCAACAATGGGATATATGGGCTGTGATGATGATGAAAATAAATATATTTAAAACTAGCTTTTGCCCGCGCCTTCGTCCACGCAGAAGTCATCTCTGACAGAGTTATATAGAAAAAGCAATGCAAGGTGTTGAAGGTTTATCGCTAGGATAATAATCAACAGCGTCAGAAACTGGGATTCTGCGAGTTAGTTGTCATTGTCTAACGGAATTAGGCAATAGGGTGGGTCCGAGAGAAAATACTCTACGTTGACACGCTCTACTGTCGGTGCTTTGGACGGCGCAAGCGTGAGTACCTGTATTTAGGTTCACTGCATAAGGGCTTTGACTCGAGATGATACCCGGTTGCGGTGGCCCGCCCGCACAACGTAGATGTACGTGTACGGCGCGCGTGTGTCTATATACCATAGCCGGTCACTAAAGAAAAAGGTGGTTCAAAGTTCTATTCATTCTACAAATTATATTGCCATTAATATACTATTTACGGTATGACCATGGGATAAAAATATAATTATCGCCACCCTTTATTTGACTGTTTTGTTTCACTTCAATAATATCGGCTTGGCGCTAATGATTTAATGAGTCGTCCAACCCGCTTTGCAGGCCTAATTTACACCCCCAGAGAGTGAAAATCAACAAATGCTGAAACACGTGTTTATTTATTTTTACTGAAGATAATTTGTACGTAATTTGAAAAAAATCGATAGTTTTTTTTCTCTGAACATTTTTTAAATTGACATAACTTTTTTTTATAAACCAATTGACATAAAATAAAGCCTAAATGTTAAGTGAAGCTTACCACAATATATTAGTGAAAACCGCGTCTAAATCGGATAAGCCGTTTCTGAGATTAGCGTGCACAAACACACAGACAAACAGATAAACAGACAAAAATTTTAAAAATTATTGTTTTGTGTTCTATTAGTGTTGATAAAGGTCCCAGTAATATTTTTTCCATATATCTTCCATGTACAGACAGCGACCCGTTACATTTTTATTATATGTATAGATGTCTAAGATTCGTACTGTATTAAATAAGATTGTTGTAATACCAAGCACTAAACATTCTCGGCATCTTTAAGATTGCACAACAAATCAAAAACAAAGGATTAATGCCACTTTTAAAATATGATATACTAATAATTATATCATCGTCACTCGTAAAAGATAAAAGATACGGGGACAATGATGTCATTCAACTGTTAACGGTCGTATCATAACCGTCGCCAGTTATACGTTATCCGGACTTGTTTGAATCATATAAGTTACATCATTAGAATAATATAGTTTTATTTTAATTTATTTATTGGGGACATAAAACAGTTACAGTCATCACTCTCCTACTCTTATGCTAATTACTTTGTCGTCGTATTGTCGATACAATATGTACTCTTCTTTCATAGTACATATTGTAAAAGTTATTGGCAATAGTTTTATGACCGGCCGCTTGCCAGACGTCAACTCTCCTTGGGAATGTAATTGTTGACCAAACGGCATCAGATGGAGTTGGCCCAGGTCGTTATAAGGCTCTTAGTCGCCTTTTACGACATCCACAAGCAAAGTAAGGGTTGGTAGTATTCGTAGCCGCAACCACACAGCTTAGTTACATGTTACAGTGTTACAATAAATATGTTATTAAATAATTTTAGTTTACATATAACTCACACAAACGTACATATATTTCCATAAAGGTAAAAGAAGTTACAGACATGCATACATAAGAAGTTTTATGCACCGGTATTCCATAAATAGGACATAATTTTACACACTAGTTGGACTGTTTATCACTTAACTGTGTATTTAGAAAAGATGCGATAGATGACGGAATTCGTCTAGAAAATCTTTTCAACACAGACTAGCCTGATTCTAAATTATGGAAACGTCTAATATTTGAATTTCTTGTGTTCTTCTCTATGATTATTTATTGTGATGACGTATATTTGAAAATACAGCCCGTAGAAGGAAGAGCTACTTTTTTTAGTATCGAACTTTATAATATCCGCAAGGAAAGTTGACTTCGTAAATTGATATTAGATTTCAGATCTAAATGGGAGGCAAAATTTTAGTTATTTTTTATACTTCTAATGGCAAAAGATCACTATTAGTAGTTGAAGCAACAGCCGATTATTTCCGGCTCTGGTCCGGGATTCCAATTTTGGTTCGATAAAACTATTATCGAAATAAAATGCCATAAATTCTCAAGAAGTTTAGAACTATACCAATGAGGTTATTCTCACAATAAATGGCTCGTACTCTATCATGTGTGGCTAAAAGTCATATGGGTATGAATAATACGCTTCTGCTCGCTCAGGAATAAAATCGAGAGATAATAACACCACAGATTCTGCTCGCTCAGGAATAAAATCGAGACACCGTGGCCCAACTTCTCAGTAATTTGCGTTTCGTCCTTAACTGTCTGTGAAAACACGATTTTTTATTTTCTTTTAATGGCTCGTAAAACAATATAATTCGTTTTAAAATATTAAGATTGGCCAATTTAATAATACCAACTACTTAATATATATTAATATAGTATGTACTTAAATAAGCGCTATTGCTCTTAAAATAACATTAAAAAACAGCTTCTGCCATTAAATATAAAATATACATAATAACTAGTTAGGTAGTAGTTATTTAAAAGATTGTGGTTTCATATTTCAGAGGTTACCGTACTCTTTAAGGTTTGTTAAGAAAACTTCAGATCAGCATCTTTTCAGATTATAGTAACTTTATATTTTGGAGAAAACAAGTTATTGTTTCACATATATTTTTAGTTATAGTTTCATGCTTTTATTTCCGAAGGGAAAAGTAGAGATATACCGGGTGTAACAGAGAATGGAGCAGCTGGTCAGAAGGGTGGTAGGTAACGATGGTTCAAATTTTTGTTATGGGTTCCTACCATCATTACCTACCAGGCTACCACCTTTCTGACCAGCAGATCCATTCTCTGTTACACCGGGTACAACAACTACGTTAGCTACACATTTCCCACGTATTAGGGGGACGAACTTATTGCCAATAATCAGAATTTTTTGAGAGTATTGTCATAAAAGTTTAAGGTATCGAGAAGCTTCAATGTTGTTTTGTTTCGAACCCACAAGTTCAGTAGTATACCTTTAGCTAATAATGGCTTTACATAATAATAATCAAATTTAAATATGTTTTTTCTCTTCATCTAAGGGCTAAGGCTAGAGTTCTTAAAGGACCTGCTTTTATGTCACACTAATAGACACAACGGTCTCATGCTCAATAATAAAGCAATTGATATACTCACTATATCGCACTGGCCAGACATGTTGGTATATTGTTCTATCCAACGTTTCTTTTGTGAGACTCACTTCTTGAATCCACTTGATATTGTTTAACAAAATCTTAGTTTAGACTTCAACACAGTATCGCGAATAACTAAACCTGCTGTTTAAAAGCGGCATGTGTTGAAACTAGTTACGTCTACACTTATCGCGCAAGCCCCATTGCATTAGTAGCGCCTAGTGCCGTTAAGTAAAAGATTTCGTTCTCAACCAGTCTTCTTTCCTTCAAGTAAATACTTGGGTAGATACCCAAAAAATCTTTGTCCTCATTTTCGTCGCCTATATCAAAAATATGACCGTGAATATGGCCCCAGTAAAACGGTGTCAAGGCCAGACCTCCAGCTTGCTCAGAATATATGCACATACAACTGTATATTTTATTCAAATTGCACAAAACAAGGTAACCGCCATTATACGTACATCATCTTTCAGGTCAGTGTATCTATTGTTCTGCTCATATTCGAATCTACATATGTACTCTTCTTTCATCATACATATTGCAAATGTTTTGGTAATAGTTTTTATCAGACAGAGATAGGGTTATATATGTAATAGAGCAGTCTTATCTATTGGCCTATTAGCCAATTTTTGCTTCATGTCTCCCGCTTTGCATAGGAGGTAAGCGGAATTTTTGCAACTCCTGTTTTTCTTCTCTAGTTTTTGTTGCGGTCCCAAGAGAATTAAAAGCATTTCCTGGGACTGCCCGAGGGTTAATCCTCGATGTCTTATACGGAGAACATTGTGGATACTGGTTTACAGGAGTTACAGTGACGGAAATGCGTCATGGGATTAGCCCCAAAAAAAATTGCGCTTCGGGAGTGCCGGCAGAAGTGAGAACTTGAACATTAACGTAGTGCACTTTTTAAATATTTTGGAATGGTTAGGGAATAATTTCTCACGAATTTATTTATTTATCAGTATGAAAGTACTATCATGTATGTGGTTAAATACAATATTCATGTATTGCTCTATCTTACACAAACATAACAATGTATATTACATAAAAAAATTAACACTTCAGAATTATTACAATCTTTTACATTAAAACAATTATCTCTCAGAAAAATCAACTATCATCCATAATTTCAACGTCTCCTTCACCATCATCATTACTAGCATCATCATCGCCAATCTCTAAAACTGATACAATAGGTTTATGGTTGCTGAAGTAAGAAACGAACAATTTTGATTCGAATCTATTTAAATGTCTAATAAAGACAGCATCATTAATAGTTTTGTATTTCGTTGTGCTAAGATTGCGATCATTTGACATCGTTAAAACAAATTCATTATTTAAAAATTCAATTAATAGACATACACGCGCAAGCGCCCTGCGCTGCTTAAACGAAACAGCAGGAGCAGTCACACATATTCGACGCGCGGTAGAAAGAGAGGGGGATACTACACCCCCTCCTACGCCGCGCCAGCGGTCTGCTCTCCTTCCGTCTTACGAATTTTCGATCAGGCCACGTGTCCTGATGCGTGTTTAACATTTTTTACCCATCCCAAAAAATGCACAACGCCGCTAAAGAAGTTTTTCACTTAAAAATGTAATAGAGTATCAGATAGAGTTAGCGTAGGTCGATGTAAATATCTTAGATATTTTTAAGACTCTCACGAGCAATATAAGAGTTGGTAGTATTCTTAACCGCCACCACATAGCCATACGTAACCTCGTTTATATGATAAAAGTAATTTATCTGAGTTAACATTTCAAATGTTTAATTTATCTATTTATAATACATATTAACCTTACACAAATATATTCTGTGACGACAGTATAATTTACATCAAGATTTCACAATTCTAGAAATCATGTAATTACTACAACTATTACATAAATTACTTAAATTTTTTTTTTTTTTTTTTTTTTTTTTTTTTATTGCTTATGGCGGCAAACGAGCAGACAGCACACCTGATGGTAAGTGTCACTGCCGCCCATGGACCTTTGCCAATGGTATAGCTAGGCCGCTGCCTACCAATACAACCCTGAACCCACCCCAGTTAGGCTTCCGGCTCTCTCGCTCACCGAACGAAGCGCAATAGCACATTGCTATTACTCAGACGTCGATCTTCTGCGAGAGTGTGGTACTACCCCGGACGGACCGGCCCGCGGCTGTAGACAGAGAACTATCCACAGCGTGGTCCTACCACAATATAAATTCAAACTCATGCCCTATATGCATGCATGCATGCATCTCATGCATATATGTTATGATAGACGTAATTAGGACAATTACGTCTATCATAACATATAAAAAAAAAAAAAAAAAAAAAAATATTAAGAACTATCAATAGCATAGGTTAATCTTTAAATTCCTTAAAATCTTGGACTACTTAAGTTATGACTACACTTTACTTCTACGTTATAACAATGGACACGAATGTTGTTAGCTCTGTTTCACCATATAATACACAATTTCAAACAACTGTTTTCATCTTTCTAGGTACAGATGTATGCCCTATGAAATCTGTGCTGAGACGCATTGGACAGCAACTGTTCAACGCTCTCAGTACCAAAGGGCTGGCGGTGCTAGTCAATCACGGCATTGCCGATGAAAAAGTAAGTAGAAAAAATAAATGACAACTTTTCTAAAATGAAAATTTTCAATAGCACCTTTGAAGTATAAAAACTGGTCTTATATTTCCACTTTAATGGAAATTAGTGGTGAAATATTACATAACTATATACCACTTCAATAAAATAATCAATTTTCAAAATTTTTGGTTGTGCTAATCCACCTGTGCACCTCATATACCCGTCTGGTGATGGTAGAAATAATACAAAGTCAATGCTGTAAAAATGTACCTCTAAATGCACGAAACGTTTGCGAATAACATCACCAGAGAAGCGCAAATATCGCATATAACAAATAACATAGCGCAAATATGATATCGTATCAAATTATAAACGTCACGTCATGAAATAGGAGTATCTCGAAAATACATCATCAGATAAATAAATTCGACGTATGCAGTAATTGTGTTAAAATAGAATTCTGATAACCAATACAAAGGAAGGATAAGGTTTACAATAAACATAACCATATTTTTTTTTATTGCTTATGATGGCAAACGAGTAAACAGCACACCCGATGGTAAGTGTCACTGCCGCCCATGGACCATTTCAATATCAAAGATACAGCTAGGCTGCTGCCTACCAATGCGAACCCCAAATCCACCCCTTCCGTTCAGTTGGGCTTCCGGCTCTCTTGCTTACCGAACAAAGCGCAATAGCACATTGCCATTACTCAGACATCGATCTTCTGCGAGAGTGTGGTACTACCCTGGGCGGACCGGCCCACGGTTGTAGATAGAGAACTGTCCACAACGTGGTCCTACCACTATTATCACCTTAAGTGTCAGAATAAAAATTATTCTTTCTTTTGAAAAGTGTGAGAATGTGATCAATAGGCCGTTCCTTAACCAACCCACATTGTCAGGTGCCATACGCGGACCGTCAACAAAGCGGCAAGTATATTTTGTAGACGCCAATAGAATCCATTCTACTAGTCATAGTAGTGCATATCCCTTTTCACGTCTGACGCGTTCCCATTACGGTCATAATATAAAACGGTGTAATAGCCAAACACCTTTAATATAAAGTTAGAACCCTAATTTACACTTTATATTAAAAGTGTTGTATCTCATATTAGAGAGACTATTATTACTTTTTGATACATATAATCATAATCATCATCTCAGCTCATATTTGTCCCACTGTTGAGCTCGAGCCTCATCCATAATGGGAGGGTAATTGACCTACTATACCACGCTCGTCAGACGTGTTGGTATAGGGTTTTGTTTCGAGGTTTCCATCTCACGCATAGAGGGTATATGCGTTTTATATCCCTTAATCGTCTCGTACGATTACCCACGGGTAAGATAGGAGGTGGTGAATTGTATTCTTACTCCGTCACCACACGGAAAATGATACATATAAACCAAGTATTAATATCAATCGAAATATACAGAATTAAGTTGCCTGAAATTCTCTCTTTTCATCTGATCAAGTCTAATTTGGCTTTGCAGCACGTCAACTGATTGATACAAATATATAACGACGAGTATGTATATTGTAACTGGCTCCAAGGCAAACTTTACTTGTGTTTAATATAGAATGTTATAATATCTTATCACCTAATCTTGATGAGTTGACATTAAAATTTATTCAAGGCAGTCCCAAGACAAGGACATCATACTTATCGAACGTTCATTTAGAATAAGTAGTAAGTTAATTTAAAGTCACACTGAACAAGATAGATTCCGTGTGATGATAGAGATGTCCAAAACTTTTTATCAACCGAAGTATTAAAAATAATAAACATACTTTGCTTCAAAATAATCTGAATAGCCCGCTACGGGCGTATTATGCTTCGCCAAATACCTGCACAAGGTCGTCAGGAGGGAGAGTACACCGTCCTGCCACCACTGCGATTGCGACGAAGACACGGCGCAGCATACGCTCGAGGTTTGTGCCGCTTGGGCAGAGCAGCGTCGTGAACTCGTCGCAATCATCGGTGCCGACCTGACGCTGCCGACCATCGCCAGGGCGATGCTCGACAGCGTCAGGAACTGGGACGCGGTCGCAACCTTCTGCGAGGCAGTAGTCTCGCGGAAGGAGGCGGCAGAGCGCGTGCGCGAGGAGCGTCTCCTCGACGGCGCGAGCCGCCGCCGGCGACTGGGGCGGCGCAGGCGCGATTACCTGCGCCTGATGCCGCCCTAGCCGAAGCCGCGGGTGACTGGATCGGGGAATTAGTCCGTCACCCGCCGAGAGGCCGACCGCGTGAGGAAAGACCGACATCCTACCCGAGGGGGGGATGTCGGTCGAGGAGAGGGTACTCCTCAGGGGTATTCCGTCGGGCCGACCACTGACGTCAAGTCACTCTGCTCCGGTGGTCGGCCCAACGACGAAGGCGACGTCACGGGTGGGTTACGGGTGTGCGCGCTTACGCCCCTCTGTCACCCCGGATGGAGTGGTGCGAGGAGTGCGCCGACCGTAGCCCACCCCCCAAAAAAAAAAAAAAAAAAAAACGGGCGTATTATTATTTTCATAAGATTTCTTTTAATTAATTAACCTGAAAACTACTTAATGCGGTCGAAATGCGATCTCTGCGGAAAATCTGTGGAGTTAGGCTGACCGACCGCATTCGTAACGACGACGTAAGAGAGCGAGTAGGTATGAAAGAGAGTATTGGTGTAAAGATGCGAAAGGGAATGCTCCGATGGTTCGGACATGTGGAAAGAATGCCGAACGAACGCCTGGTTAAGAAGATATACAATGCGAAAGTGGAAGGATGTAGGTACCGAGGGAGACCGAGACTAACCTACCTAGACCAGATCGGTCATGTACTGAAAAGGAAGGTGGAGTCAAGAGTCTCCGAAACCGGCGAGCGTGTATGAAGAGAATTATGAATGTTGAGGAAGCGAGTGAAGTATGCAGAGATAGAGTTCTCTGGCACTCTGTTCTCTCTGCCTACCCTGCAAGGGATATGGCGTGATGATATGTATGTATGAAAACTACCAATAAGGCTTATCCTTATACATCATATTTTTCAACGAAAGGGTTAGTTTAAACATTTCAAGAAGAATTCAAACAGGTTATCTAATAACTGAATACATAGTAATATAATTAAATAACGACACTAGTATTGAGATTAATAATAAAGCTGTGTGGTAGCGGCTACGAATACTACCAAGTACCAAACCTTCCTTTGCTCGTCGATGTCGTAAAAGACGACTGAGAGCCTTATAACGACCTGGGCCAACACTACCTGATGCCGTTTGGTCAACAATTACATTCCCAAGGAGGGTTGACGTCTGGCAGGCGGCCGGTCATAAAACTATTGCTAATAACTTTTACAATATGTACTATGAAACAAGAGTAGGTACATATTGTATCGACCTCAAGTAATTGGGATAAGAGTAGGAGAATGATGATATTGAGATTAATAATAATATGTTTTTACCTAACCTAAAAATTGACAATAAACCCTATCGTAAGATTACATGCCAAAATGTAAGTCATAGATTTTCGAAAGAACTAAGGCAGCTCATGGTCCATAATAGTTGAATATACATATGTACATGATACCAATGGTCCCATGGTTTATGGAGTCATCCGTTTACTCTATCCCCCAGGCCACTGGGCGGGGTGTAGTCAGACTAAATCCACCAATAAGTCTGAAAACGTTTCTAGAGGGACCACCATTTTTCTACGTCATAGTATACTTACTCCGTCTTCCGCAGTGAATTTATTGGTCGGAAAAGGTTTGGTATATTATTTGATATACATGGGATGGGATATGTTTCTATCATAATATTTTATACGCTTCTTGTATTATTTTGAGTAATTTTATAAAAAGGTTCTTCTTATTTTTCAGTTGAAGGCTGTATACGCCGATTTAGACAATTTCTGTGCGCTTCCCGAGGGCTGCCAGGCGCAGTACTTAAGAAACCCTGTCAGTAACCATGGCTATGTTAAGCCTGGTATGGAGCAGTTTGACACCAGTAAAAAGGTAACATATAATAATAAGTCTCATAGTTACAAGCACATATATTATGCAACTTTGCCAAAAAATAATGGAACTCGCCGAGTTGGAGATAACTTCAACCTGATTAGATTTAAAAAGGCTAGCACTAGTTAAAATTAATCTATAAATTTTCCTTATTGTGTTCAGTATTCACATTAATAATTAAATTTTCTAGAAGATGAGATTTTTATATGTCATTATCATCTCAGCTCATATGTCCCACCGTTGGGCTCAAGCCTCCTCCATAATGGGAGGGAACGTGACCTACTATACCACGCTTGTTGGTCAGACATGTTGGTATAGGGTTTCGGTTCGAGTTTCTATTGCACAGATGTTAAATACGTTTTATAATCCTTAGTCGTCCCTTACGATCACCCACGGGTAAGATATAGAGTGGTGAATTGTATTCTTACTCGGTCACCACGGATAATTTTTATATGTGTATCGAAAAAAAAAATATAATGTTTAAGTGTCACGCATGGTGATGGATTGATTACTACAAAACATGCTAAATGTTTACTCTCCCGTGGAAGTCATAAAAAGTAAAAAACATTTGAGAAATCACCAGGACCCCAGAACAATGGACAGCAGAATTCGCTTGAAAAATTTATAACGCCAACTCGCTTGCCTAGCGTTGTGACTTAGGCATTATTCGCACTGGTATTCTATGTACAACAGAAGGTCTCCCTCATTAGACAGGTGAATTCTTTATGTCACACGTAACGTAAGGTGTGACATAACACCGTATTAGATTTAACTTAAAACGGTTCAGGAAGAAGTATCTGCACCGTTAGACGCCCCAACTAAAGCTATAATTAAAAGAACACCGTGCTCTCCGTGTTTCTTTCAAAACCAAAGTTGAAAATATTCGAGCCAAATGAAAGTAATAAATAATGTATTTTTTATTGTTTTACAGGAATTGCGTCACTCTTTCAACATTACTACACTGTCAGCTGCATCGATGCCGGCACAGGAAGAAGTACCGGAGTTCACCAAGCACGCAATCCCTCTCGCCCAAGACCTCACCAACCTCTCGCGTGTTGTTTTACAAGCTCTTGCTTATGCTGTTGGTTAGTATTCACAATACAATTTTATTTTAGCTAAATAGCAAGTGTTTCACTATATACTATTGCAACTAGATGGGTGCTAATTACGTTAAGCCTCATACGAGATGCCGTATCTAAAGTATATGTACGAAGTCAAGAATTCATTTCGTCTTAGTCGCCTTGTACGACACTCGTGGAATACTAATCGATAAAAACCGAGTATGCGTTTCAGTAGTACTCTAAGACTCCGCTACTGAGAATAAAACTGAAGGGTAACTTCTCATTTTCAAAACACAAACTATCTGAATATGTTCTGTATCTGTTTTATTCTACGGGGTGGAAACAAAGAACAACCAGGCTCAGTGCAATCTTCGTTACATCACATCATCATGTGAGCGAGGATCGAACTCAAGCACTAGGACGTTGACTATGAAATGTACAAATGATTGCGCTGAGACTGACTGTTACCTACTTGTGTTTATTATATGCTATAGTATACTATATAATATAATCGATACGAGAATATATTAATAACTAGCAGACACGGCCACGCGTTGCTGTGGCTAAGGTAGCCTTAGTAACACGTGGTGGTTATGCTAATAAATTGTAGCTTATATGAAACGTTTGTACGTTTAACATAGCGCCATCGATTAAATACTTACTCAATGCAGTCAACAGATACCGCCATCTGTTAGAATCGTTTGGAGATAACAGATAATTGTGTCAAATAATAGACAAATAATTTGCAATAAAATAATATGGCGACTATAAATTGAGATGGAAGCTATCGTATCTTTTAAGTTGGATCAAACTACACATGCTGTGCAAATTTGATTAAAATCGGTTAAGTACTTTAGGAGTCCATCGCGGACAAACAACGTGACGCGTAATTTATATATACATATTAAGATTATTTAAAAGTGACCCATCAGGTTTAGCCCAAATAGCTAGTAGCTTAGATATTATAATTAAAATGATTAAAACATACCAATCTCACATCTTATATATGAAAATTGAATTCAAATGTTTTAATAGGTATGTCTATAACGTGTTATAATAATTTTAGTATTAAAACCAGAAAATTCTAATACACATTATAATCGTACAAATAAGGATAATTTGCAAATTATTATCATCAGCCACTACAGTTAATAAATATATTTTTTTTACGATTCTTAGTATTTTACCTTTTACAAAATATTTAATTATAACCCAAACCTTGTTGGCTTTCTAATTACTTCAAAAGTGAAAAATAATGTATTGAATTTACTTTTTGTCTTTTCTTTCAAACGTACATACTTGTCGACTATGCTAGTTGATAAGGCAATAAACCTTGCCATCTTAACGTAAATTTCTTTTCTTTTTTTTTTCTATTTTTGTTTCTAATTAATGACTTTACAAACTATACGTAGCCAATTTCAATTAAAAGAATAGAGTCATATTAGATAGAGATATCGGCAAATCTTTAATTCAGTACTTGCAATAAATAATGAACCTGTACAGATCTAGACTAATACACTACAACAGGCTTAAGAGGCAAATTAAAGGCACAAGATTTTACGCTTATAGTTTTTACTTAACACGCAGCAGCACAAAAAGTTAATTCCATAAGTAAGATATGTAGACTGAGTTTTGAATGGTAACGGTAGCGCTACAAAGTATAATATTTACGTGTTTACTCAAGCCTGCCACGTGTCCTTTAGGATTACATGATAATTCTGCACGTAACAGAAATTCTATTATGTACCTTCGATTAATTCCCTAAAACGCTGTTCTTAATTATGTGTGGCTTAACAATTTGAAGCTTTAGGGTTAACCAGAGTCATTTCTATATTCGTTAGCTATTAAATGGCGAGTTAAGATTCATATATAATATTTTTAATTGTGCAAAAATTAATAATTTGATTAGTTATTTCGTAAAAAAAAAAATATAAATCCAAATTTAGAACCAACCATTTTATTGTTTTACTTCAGGCGTACCACCATCGGCGCTACTGGCGTGCCACTCGGGCATGTTGCAGGCTGACGACGTCAATCCTTCTACAATGCGTCTGTTGTATTATCCCCCCGTTCCACCTGAAGATGAAGTTCCGTGCTGTCAATCCGATGCCGTCCACTACACTAGATGTGGTGCCCACGCCGATTACGGTACATTTACCCTATTGACGCAAGATTCCGAAGGTGGACTTGAGGTAAGGATGACTTACGATGAACTCTTATAATAATCTCACTTAAAACTCATCATTATCATCCTGCTCTTATCCGTAGTACTGAGGTCGACGCAACATGTACTCTTCTTCCGCCGTAGACATCTATATATTGTAAATATTTTGGCAGTACAACAACCCTCCTTAAAAATGTAATTATTGACCAGACGAGACTAGATGGAATTGGTCTAGATCGATGTAAAATTCTTAATGGTATCTTTGTCGTAAGAGCAAAGTAAGGGTTGGTAGTATTCGTAGCCGCCACCACACAGTACACTTAAAACTGAGTAAAGTTCTATAATATCAAAGAGTTTTGTTTCTGTGCGATGATATACTAGGAATATAGAGATATCGACCAAGGCAAGGTTTCATTATCATTTTTATAGTTTGTATAGTACCTTTTACAGCGGGTTTATTACTGTCCGTCTAAAAGGTCATGTCACCTATTGAAACTCGTCATGACCTATCTTCGTTTAACCTATTAGACCTAGGTCTATCCAAAGAGGAAGAAATGCCATAATCGCCATACTTGGTAGTTGGGTTGGCAATCGCGATTGTTTGGTTATTTGACAAGGAGAGTTAATTTGCAAGGAGACCGCTAGTGCTTATTCCCTTTGGTAACTCCTCAGAAGGTTTTGTTTGATGTGCGGCCTCACAACTTACTTTAATTGGAACCCCAACACCATTTGGACTACCAGCGATAACGCTTCTTGATATCGGTGGTCCGTCGGGGATTTTCTAAATATGATATTAATAAATATGCATCTTATTTACAGGTGAAGCTGAACGGTAGCGATAAATGGGAAAAGGTCGGCCATCTTCCTGGTGCCATCTTGGTGCAGTCCGGCGAATTTCTTGCTGCTTGGACAACCAATCTTCTACCAGCACTTGTTAGTTATATAATTTATAAAAAAATATATATATTTTATGTCTATAGTCTATCTTCTTCTTCTTCTTAATGAATGGCCTCTGTGAGTGATTAACCACAACTTCGCCAATGTCAAGTAAAATAAGTTTAAAAAATTATAATAGATTTATATTTTAGTCGTCAGTCATGTCGGTTCATTGTCTAAGTAAAAAATCTCTATAGTCTATCTAATCTAAGAAGTGCACTTTGACAGCTGTCAGTGTAAGTTGTCTAGGTATGTGAACCAAATAATCGCTATAGAAAATATCCGATTTTAGTGAGAAATCGATATTGATTCTTTTTAATTAATAATCGGTTTATTTTTTATTTTTCAAAAAGGAGATAAATAAAGTAAGTGGTAAATTAATACTAAACAAATTTAATTATTTCAGCATAAAATCTATTCATCATATTTAGTAGTATTAGGTTAAGTAAAAACAAAAACTGGATTTGAAAATAGCTATTTATTCAGAATCACTACTATTACTTGAATTGTCATCGTCGCGAACATTAATAATTATTTCCTTACCAATAAAATTGTCGAAATGTACATCTCTATCAAAATCTTTATTCGATTAATTATATTATTCTAACATTTTTACCGATTGTTTGGATATTCGTGAATTTGAAGTTGTCAAGCACTACTATATAGAATGTGTTATGTGATGACGTGACATTGTTAGATCGTCAATAACATTTACTATTTACCATGATATTTTTATTTTAAATTAGTTTTACGAGTTTCAACATTAGATTATTGTACAAGAAAGTCATCCGCAACGATAATTATGTAAATAACTTGATAGTTCTTTAAAATTTCAGATTTATTGTTTGCAATCATGTGTATACGTTTGGCCAAGGTTATTATGTATTAAAAAATGCAAAACGTCAAAATGCACTTCTTAGATTAGATGAACTATAATTTATAAAACTTGAATGATGCTGATGAAGATTTATATTTGACCAATATTTATTTGTTTTCAAATGTGACCAAGGTCACAAACAACTTGGAGATTTAAGCGCTACTGTCAATTCACCATGCGGTGACTGATTAAGAGTGCAATATGTTTCTGTCAGGCACAGATCCTGCCTTCAAAAAAGGTTGTGGACATAGTCATCTGAAAATCAAATGTGAGTCGGCGTATGAACTTGCTCATGATCGATAGGATAGTATCTGTAGTGTATGCATGTAATTATGTATACACTACAGTATCTACGATTCGAATAACACGCGTTTTTTTTTATTAAGGACTTGATTATAATATTTGCAGCCTATTGATCTCAATAAATCAACGTAGTGTGATGTCGTAAGTCTATTAAGGTTCTTGGCATTTCCGTCGTGGGATTCTGTTCGTGTGGGAGTTTCAAATACCTGCTAAATGATCACCAGGATGGGCAGAAGAACTCTTCTCGGAAACTAACATCAAATATGTTCGTTAACCTGCCTATTCCAGCGTGGTATAGATAGCATTATCCCCCTTTTTTGAGGATGCCTATATTATGTATGCTAAAAGTTAGCTGGATGTTGACTTTTTTCATAAAGGCCACCCCGCACTAAGGAATAAATCGTATTGTGAGAGGATATTATAAACACACAATACAAACAAAATTCAAACTCAGAACTATAATTCTTGTATCCCACAAAAATTGTGTTAACGTGTCGATCGAACCCATGACGCTTGGTACGGGAGGTTGGTACTCCAGAGGACTACGCTATCTTTGTAGTGTCTGCTTTAGAGATATTGTAGATATAAAGTTTCAAATCGGGATATGGTATTCTAATGATAATATATATTAGAATAACATTATACCTGTTCAGATACGGTTACGAACTATCCAGTAGTTTCGGATACTTTCAATTAAGGACGTTGATTTTTTAGGAGATTCGAAATGAAATGCTAATCGTGATGATTATCATATCATTCTCTTTTGGAGTGGCTTAGCCGAAGGTCTCACGAGGAGCGTCATTACATTCTTGCTTTTTGCAAACATTATATCTTCCGTATAAATAAAATAAAAAGTCAAGGTGCTGTCCTAATTAGTATAATAAAAGGAAATGTGAGTTCGCCTTTATTGGGTTTTCACCGCCTTGAAATTATATATTTCCGGGTACTATTAATTATCTAAATTATGAACAAAGTCTACATTATACAGGGTGTCCCAAAATTCAACGATAAGCCGGCACCAGCAGATGGACCTACATATGACTACTCGAGAACAAAAAAGAAAAAAATTCTACCTTGATTTTTTTTTTCATTACGACAAAAAAACCGATTTCTTTAAAAATCGTCATCTTTTATTATATTATTAAGTGCCATTGCTACAATTTTACAAGTAATTCTGTGATTTTTTTTGTATTGGCAAGGTAAGTAGTACTACTATCGATCACAACCATTAAAAATTCCAGAATATCTATAGTTTTTACACAAAAATCAACCAAAACTATGTTTTTTTCATAAATTATGTAAGATTTTGACTTTCAGCTCACTTTCACTCATCACAGTGAAAAAAAAAAGTATGAACACTACTGTGGCAAATAGTATTAAAAATTGGCGCAACTAACTACAATTCTAAAATGGTATAACATTCTAGGCAAACTAGCCACAAAAATATACTTAGGTGTACTATTTCAAAATAACAACCATATTTCGAAAATTGTTAGTATTGATAGTAATCACTTCTACTATGTAGCCAAAATGTTTTTGTTGCAAGTTCTCAGAATTTGAATGAGACATGTGCGTAGTCCATAAGATAACATAAGTTAGACAGAGATAGATATAGAGAGATTAGAATTTACTATATTATTAAAATTACAATAAATGTTCGAATTGTTTGCCATTGGCAGTAATGCAGGCACGACATCGCCTTAAAAATGAACGTTTTATTTTTCTTGCATATCTGATTCTGTTCATGTGATCCACAGCCTGAATTATTTTTTGGCGAAGCTCGTCCAAGGTTGCAATGGGTTTTGAGTAGACTCTGTCCTTTAGACAACCCCAATAGAAAAAGTCCAGGGGATTTAGATCGGGTGAACGGGGTGGCCATAAGATAGGACCAAGTCGCCCGATCCAACGCCCTGGGTACTCTTGGTCTAAGTACTCTCGCACAGGGCGGGCATAGTGAGCTGGGCAACCATCGTTTTGAAACCACATGTTTTGCAAATCACTTAAGGGCACGTCTTCTAATAATCCTGGTAACTCATTTTGTAAGAAGTTCAAATAGCTATTGCCATCTATGTTTCCTTGTAACTCAAAGGGCCCTATCACTTTTCCATTTAATATGCCCGTCCATAGGTTAACCTTAAATTGATATTGGGATTTGTCTTCTCTCACCAGGTGCGGATTTTCATTGTTCCAGCTATGAAGATTGTGAAGATTTAAATAGCCATCTTTCTTGCAGGTTGTTTCATCCGACCATAAAACTTTGTCTAAGAATTGGGGATCTTCCCTGTGTTTTTGCAGCATTACACGGCAAAATGCGACCCGCAGTGGATAGTCCCGCGGTAATAACGCCTGCACACGCCTGTAATGATATGGATGAAACTGGTGACGTTTTAAAATTCTATGTGCAGTACTTTTTGGAATTCCCGTTGCTACTTGTATGGCACGTACAGAGGTAGTTGTATCGCTTTCTATTTCATTGAGAACTTCTTCATCGTGTTCCGATCTAGGTCTTCCAGCGTTTCTCCTGTCAGATGGTATACGACCCTCCGAAAATGCTTGATGCACGTTAATAAATACGCGATAATCCGGATACCTTTGAAGAGTAGGGTACCTTGCTCGATATAATCTGCTAGCAGCGTTGGCATTGCATCGGCATTCTCCATAAATTAGGTGCATATTAGCGTATTCTAACGCTGTATATGGTAGCGGCATAATGAATGCTAAACACTTGAAAATAAGGCAAAACTTCTTTAAAAAAACACAAAATCACAGTCTAAAATAATGCCAAGTCAGGTCAATTTCCAGGTCACTTAATTCAATCCAAAGTCGTTAGTACCAGAGCCACTTTAATTAAAACAGAACGGTGTGCAGTAAACAAAGAAGTAGAGCGTACTGACTTGCTGTGCTGCTGAGGACATTAATTACTTCTCTACCTGCATTAATGTTACTAAACAATTAGCATCTATCTATCTCCCTCTAACGTATAATCTCTCTATCTCTGTCTAATTTATGTTATCTTATGGACTACGCACATGTCTCATTCAAATTCTGAGAACTTGCAACAAAAACATTTGGGCTACATAGTAAAAGTGATTACTATCAACACTAACAATTTTCGAAATATGGTTGTTATTTTGAAATAGTACACTTAAGTATATTTTGGTGGCTAGTTTGCCTAGAATGTTATACCATTTTAGAATTGTAGTTAGTTGCGCCAATTTTTAATACTATTTGCCACAGTAGTGTCCATACTTTTTTTTTTCACTGTGATGAGTGAAAGTGAGCTGAAAGTCAAAATCTTACATAATTTATGAAAAAAACATAGTTTTGGTTGATTTTTGTGTAAAAACTATAGATATTCTGGAATTTTTAATGGTTGTGATCGATAGTAGTGCTACTTACCTTACCAATACAAAAAAAATCACAGAATTACTTATAAAATTGTAGCAATGGCACTTAATAATATAATAAAAGATGTCGATTTTTAAAGAAATCGGTTTTTTTGTCGTAATGAAAAAAAAAATCAAGGTAGAATTTTTTTCTTTTTTGTTCTCGAGTAGTCATATGTAGGTCCACCTGCTGGTGCCGGCTTATCGTTGAATTTTGGGACACCCTGTATAATAGTGTTAGAATAAGATTGTGATAATTATGTATAACTTGTAATATGTTTGGTTGTATTGTATTGCAGGTGCACCGAGTAGTGGTCCCGGCAGGCGCGTACGCACGCGCTCGCGGTCGCCATTGCGTTGCGTTCTTCTGCCACCCCGACCGTGGCGCTGAGCTGCCAATATTGCCACTCCGTGTTGCACCTCCAGCTGCGCCTGTTCTCGCCCCGCACGCGCATCTCACGCTGCACCACCGCTTACTCAATGCTGCCCATCATTTGCAGAAACGTTTCCGCGAAACTTACGCATGACTAGCACACCACGACAAACGTACGCTAAACGCCTAAACGTTTATGTGGTATCAGTGACCGTGTACTCATTAAAGGCCACGACTGATATGTGAGGACCAATTCATATAAAACCTTTGTACTTACTAATATATTTTCAAGCTTTGAACAAGGCCATGTCACGTCCCTGATATCAATGTATGCGGTTAAGTTATTTTAGCATTTACATTGACCGCTCACCGACACAACCTAATGGCATCAACTGCCTTCTAGTTTTTGCTTTTAGGTCACAAATGTGTTGCTCTGTGCCGAAAACTAAATAAATTAGCATTTTTAATTATTAGCTAATTAAAATATATATTATATATAAGAAAATAGTAGGAAAAACTACTTTTCATAATGTGTCTCAAGTAAGTTACTTCATAAACAGATTTTATAGGAATCGCTGGATATGAAAATGACTTTTCCCAATAGCCGTAATACAAGATTTTAATGTTACGCTAATAGCATTTAATTTGTTTGTCTTACTGTTCTTTAAATTTCAATAGTTTGCAGAATTAAAGCATCCAAGATCAATAATAAATATTATGTCAGATATATAATTTATAACCAATATGTCAAACTATACTACGATCACTTTTGACTAAACATTATTCTGTAATAATATAATTTTTACTTCTCTGCAAATTAATTACCTACTTATCCTATTAACGGAAAAATATACATACGTAAACTATTATCTAAGAAGTACAAATATACATTATATCCCTTCAATATCCACAGTTGATTTAATCAAAACTTCTCTACTTCAGTCAAAAATACGTACAAATGAATGAATAAATTCATTTTCATGTTTCAATTAATAAATCATGTTTAGTCGAATTAAGAAACCCTTTATTATCCATTAATAATCGGGCTTAGCTAATTTATTTTTGACTGAATCTAACCACGTACTTACCTATTTTAGAATTTGATAACGGTTATATAAATAATTTCTATTAAATAATTTTCTATTTGATTATAATTGCTTTTCAATAGATCAAATATATCAAAACAGATATTAATTATGATTTACATATCTAACTACTTAAAATACTTGAAGGCTAGCTTATATTATGACGGTATCTATACCTCTTGTACCGAGGTGCTTATATGCAGAAATTATAAAATATAATAAATATAACGTAATAAAACTTGGAATAAAGCAATTTTTGCAGCTTCTTTCGCATTTATTAGTTTGGTTTTTACTTTTTCTGTGTTATGATGCATGGTGCATCCAAGGATAACGGTCTTCCAGTGACCTTGGATACTATTAAGTCTCCAAAATGGATAGTAAAATATCAAAATATAGAAACTAAATCCGTAAATACAATTATATTACATAAATTCTGGCATCAAAAAAAAAATCTAATTTGAAATTTATTTATGGTGGTCCATTTGTATCTTGCCAATCAGATTACGACTAAAGACTTTTTAATTGTTCATTCCTTTAATGCATTTTAGAGTTACTTTTCTATTACTATTTCATTACACTAATAAAACATTTATATCCCTCTATGATTGTCGAAGTTTTAAATATTTATAATTATTGACAGTTTAGCTACTTGAAGTAAATAAATATAGTATTCTGCTTGATTTATCCTAATGTTCTTGCTATGAAAACTTTATAATTATAAATACTATATACATTTTTGCTCTTATGATACACTGTCCGTTTCACGACTACTTATTGCGTTTTATTAAGTAAATCGTGTGATAATTATAGCTCAAGTTTTTTTTATCTGTACTTAAGTATACGATATTGTGTTCGAATATCGAAAAAAATAAAATAAAAAAAATAACTATTTTGTGTGTAGGTTTTAAAATATGTGACATTTTTATTACAGTACTTAAATACCCAGTTACGTTGGTACTTAAAATGGTACATTTTGTATTGAGTATTTTTGAAGGTATTATTTTCTTTAGTTTTGCGTGACTTAATATTTTTAAAGAATTAATGTTTGACATTTTTATATGTTCTAAAATGTTGCTAGATCTAAGTGAGTTTATATTTGCAACATTTGTTCTCTAAATACCGACTAGTAATATGTCTACGTAATTTGTGCATAAGCTATGACTATGTCGTTGACAAATACATTGATACAAAATAAGCATGGATGTCAAATTTTCAAGACGTTTCTCTGTTCCAATTAAAATGTCTGCAACACAAGAATTTGGTAAATCTGTGTATTATAACTTGTCACTGGCATACACATACAAAAAATTTCAATAAATATTTTCAATACCACAGTAATTAATAAATAGGTTTCTTAATACTGATATTTTAAATGTAAGTAGTTAATAAAACATTCATATGACAATAGAAATAAAATTATTTTATAAAATTGTTATGAAGAATTTTAAAACCATACAATACCTCCATATTATGTTACAATTGATTTAGACACGTTTCAAATGATAGGGAATAAAGATTGATGATTATTATAAACAACAAACTTTGTTTTATTTATATTAATACTATGGTGGACTATGGACGTGTTCTCGCCCCGCCAAATCGGTCCGTGGTGACGGAAGAGGCAGCGCATGACCCCATAGACTCACCATGTAAAACTCCTCTCTTAGCCGTGCGAGCGGGCCACCGGTACCCGATCTTTGTCTTCGGTGGCCATATTAATACAGGCTTGCGAAAAAATATTTTTATTTTCATCCTAGCATAATTAAATTTTTATTTAATCTTCTAGGAATGTTTAGTAATTAATATGCAACAATGGTTTTTTTTTATCCGTGTGGTGACGGAGTAAGAATACAGTTCACCACCCCCTATCGTACCCGTGGATGATCGTAAGAGACGACGGGATATAATACGCATATAACATCTATACAAGAGTAGGAAAACTCGAAACAAAAGCCTATACCAACACGCTTGAACAACGTAATATTGTAGGTCAGCTTCCCTCCCATTGTGGAGGGGGCTCGAGCCTACCAGTAGAACATATAGGACTTTAGGTGATGATGAATGTTTTTTATAGACGATTTATATTTATCTTCTTTTTTAATAATTTTTACGAAAAAATAATATTTAAATAATATGAAATTAAATATTTAGTAACGAAAGGAACTTCATTGTTTTAAAACAAGATCCTTGGCAAAAAAAAAATATGGATGCTCTTTTTTTCTATTTAAAAAGACGACTCCTGTCAATAAGGATCCTTGTATTGCTGGGAACTGTACATACTTGTACTCATAATTAATTAACAGACACAAATTTCACCCAGACTCAAAACAATTTGTGGATCGAAAAGTAATGTTTCAAAGTATCGAACCCGCGGCACTCGCATGGTTGGTCGGTATTTTTACCACTACGTCAGCTGTGCAGTTTTCGATTTGTATGTTGAAAAAGAATTCATATATTTTTATTTATTGCTTGTGGTGGCAAACGAGCAAGTACATCTGATGTTAAGTGTCACTGCCGCCCATGGACCTTTGCAACAGCAAGGATATAGCTAGGCCGCTGCCTACCAATATAAACCCTAAACCCACCCAGTTGGGCTTCCGGCTCTCTCGTTCACCGAACGAAGTATAATAGCACATTGCCATTACTCAGACGTCGATCTTCTGTGAGATTATGGTACTACCTCGGACAGACCAGCCCGCGGCTGTAGACTGAGACGGTCAACAACGTGGTCCTACCAAAAATAGATCAAACATCATACCAGATGAATCATAACAATTAACTTTTCGATTCTATTAAATTCTATACAAATTTTATCGTATACTCAAATACCAAGACCACTGCTGTGTGGTAGCGGCTACGAATACTACCAACCCTTACTTTTCTCGCGAATGTCGTAAAAGGCGACTAAGAGCCTTATAACAACTTGGGCCAACTTAATCTGATGCCGTTTGGTCAACAATTACATTTCAAAGGAGGGTTGACGTTTGGCACGCGGCCGGTCGTAAAACGATTGTCAATAACTTTTACAATATGTAGGTACTATGAAAGAAGAGTACATATTGTATCGATCCCAAGTAATTGGGATAAGAGTTAGAAAATGATGACTCAAATACACACCAGGGAACTCCATTGCAAGGCACAGCAATTTTTCTTTTAATTTTGAACTCTGTGTTTCGAATGCACAACCTAACTTTTGGTTCTCAGGTACTTAATATTTAGAAAATAGTGGTAATTAGGGTATTTTATCTTTTTGTGTACTTTTAGCAAAGGGTTATAACCCTTTTATACTTCATTAGCAGAGATGACACTCGTCAATATTATTTTGTGGTTCCACCACTTCCATCCATACTATCGCAGTCTTTATTACAAAAAAAAATGTTAGGCGCCGTTCGACGAAGTTCGCAAACACACGAAGCACCCATTTTCTTGATCTTAATTTTTTACATAGTTTCATACAGTGGTTCAATAAATTTAGTAATATTTTATCGCTGTTTTTGTTAATATATGAATTGATACATATTCGAGAAGCATTTATGAGGGCTTGTTTTCAAAAATCACAGAAATATTTTAATACAGTCAACACACATCTTTATACTAGAAGCCATACAATAAGTTATCATAATTGTTTCAAAAATATGCACTTATAGTTGTATGTATACATAAACAACTAGAAGTTATCATAGTTATATTAAAAATATACAAAAGAATACCTATATAAATAACAACAATGCTGTATAGTATGAAAAAAGAAAGTAGCTAACTTTTGCATATTATAAAAAAAATACGTGCCTGATTATTTTAAATCTTTTTTTATATAGTGAATACCAAACAATAAAAAATACCAAACGAAATTGTAACTGTGTGTTTTATAAAAACCCGATTGGGTATGTGTGTGTGTGTGTATTTTAGTTTTTACGCGAAGGAAATTTTTTCAAATGAATTGTTTAGCCTAATTTGTGGTCTTGGTAAACAGGACATTTATCACTATTGTAGTAATAACAACGCAACTTGGTGCTTTCGTGACCACATTTGTATGGGATATTGTTACTCTAGTGTTGACTCATTCATTATTAATCATTTTCCTATAGCCTACTTTGGTTAGATAAAAATGTGAGCCGTCATGGGACGCCTGGCAGATGTGAAACATCGTGTGTGTACAAGTAATATGCATAAAAGATAATATTATTACAGGAATTAAATATAGCCTAATGAAAAAATGAAGTATTACGAATTTCTTACAGAAAATGGTAACTTTATTTAATAAACATTTATTTACATGTGATATAAAAATTCGATATTAATATCAAGTGGCCACAATTTAAATATTTAAATATTGATCCCTGTGATGATTGTTGGGAACTGAAATATTTAAAAAAATATGATATTAAAATACACAAGGAAAAGAAAAAAAATTTTGAGTGTGGCTTCAATATACTCATGAACTCAAATCTTAGTTAATTATTGCAATATATGACTAAAGATTTGCAAATATAAATTTTATTAATAAATTTTTCCATATTAATTCCTTCATGAATAATAAAAAAATAATTAATTGAAGATAATATTAATATAATTATTTATCTTAATATAATTTATATAATTATTTATCTTAATATAATTTATATAATTACTAATATGATTAATATGAATATAATTAATTAAATATCGTCGAACTGAGTGAGAAGCCACACCGTACACTCTACTACATATAATATATATATATATATATATATATATATATATATGAGTATGATAGTAAAATTAATGCGGTCGAAATGCGATCTCTGCGGAAAATCTGTGGAGTTAGGCTGACCGACCGCATTCGTAACGACGACGTAAGAGAGCGAGTAGGTATGAAAGAGAGTATTGGTGTAAAGATGCGAAAGGGAATGCTCCGATGGTTCGGACATGTGTGGACATGGAAAGAATGCCGAACGAACGCCTGGTTAAGAAGATATACAATGCGAAAGTGGAAGGATGTAGGTACCGAGGGAGACCGAGACTAACCTACCTAGACCAGATCGGTCATGTACTGAAGGAAGGTGGAGTCAAGAGTCTCCGAAACCGGCGAGCGTGTATGAAGAGAATTATGAATGTTGAGGAAGCGAGTGAAGTATGCAGAGATAGAGTTCTCTGGCACTCTGTTCTCTCTGCCTACCCTGCAAGGGATATGGCGTGATGATATGTATGTATGTATGTATATATATATATATATATATATATATATATATATATATATATATATATATATATATATATATATATATGTATACCTCAGTATAGCGTGGCGACGGGGTGACCGGACCGGGGATTAGTCTGGTCACCCTTGGAGAGAGGCCACCGCGTGAAGACGACGCCCTGACATCGAGACATAATATTAGTCGAGATGGCAGGGCGTCGACCCGAGAGGATACCCGTGAGGGTAGACCGGATGGGCCACTGAAGAAAAGAACGCGTACCAGTGGCCCACCCGCAATGCGTAGAGAGGTATATTGTAGGGCGGGTCTACGGGGTCGTGCGCCGCTTCTCCCGTCGCCCCGGACGGATTAGCGGGGCGTGACCGTTCCGTAGCCCGCCGCCCAGAAAAAAAAAAAAAAGCGTGGCGACCCGTCGCCACACCGTACACTCTACTACACATAAAATATATATATGTATACCTTAGTATAGCGTGGCGACCCGTCGCCACGGCAAGCGTCGCCACGCCAACAATTCGGTTTACAAGTGAGCCTATAGATGTTTCACATCAATAAGACCTCTACCTACATTACCTATAAGTAATTAACAAAAAAACATCAACGCAAATTACGCCTAGAAGAATAATTATTTGTGACTATCATATAGAATTGTGCTGCGTGGGAATGAGGATCCACGTCCTTGGAGACTACCCTAACTGCGCAGACTAAATATTGAAATTAAGTTTTATGTGCCAGTAATTTTTATTTGGTGTATAGATTTATAGAAGTGAACAGTTGTCATATAATAATATTTTTTGAAATAAGAACCTAAATATATTGAGTTGACCCCAAGTATTCGAAATAAGAACACATTTTAAATTATCTATTGATAGTAAAATGGTGAAGGAAATCTTTCATGGTAATAGCGACCCTCATCCTACGTCGCTCTATGAACTCTATGTATTCTATTAAAGGAATATACTATTATATAGTTTGATTTAATAGCGCCGTTATGTTTCATTAACAAGTTAGCTAGCTTAAAAGCAAATTAGTAACTAGAGTAAAATACTTCATTCAAATCTAAAACTGAACAAGGCGAATGCTTTCTTAATTTCATATACCTAATCTAAAACAACTAGGCGAATGCTTTCATATTATTATGGCGTATTTCATAAACAGTAAAACTCTTTACGCCATTGTTCGTTGTAGTAAGAGATTAATATTGCAATCACCACACTTGGCTCTTTGGCTGATATTAGGAAATGACTAAAGGACATAAACAAATAACATCATTTTAAAAGAAAAACAACTTGAAACAAAATCATGTGCCCAGTGTCAATACCTAATTTCCTCCATTGTGAATTGCATGCGTGCCCAAAAGTGGGATATTGGTATATTACGTATGTGACATAAAAGATAAGAGTAAAAAAAAAACATAATGACGCTTTTAGTAGGTGCAAAAAAAAACCTTAGTAAAACGATAAGAACCGAATTTCGCAATTGGGTTTTTCGACCTGTCATAATGTTTATAATTAATTATACCAACGTCAAATTTAACGTCATCCAATTAATCAGCCACGAGATACACAGGTTGTAAGAACAGATTAAATTCTTGTTACATAATCCAATGAGTACGTACGTCTACATTTATTTAACAAATACGCCTATATTTATTTAATAAAATGTTTTGAGATACTGAGATTGATATCCTGCCCGAGGCTGCAAATTTTATACAAGACACCAGTCGTACCGTTTGAAACATTGTAGGTACCATATGCTTTCAGTACTTCATAGGCCTCATGCTCTTAATTTCTGTCTTGTGATAGTACCAACTTCTCAACCGTTCCTTGGACATTGTGAGTGAGGACAAAGTGCACATTTTGTACTAAATATACTTATATGTTAGATGTCTATAGAAGGGCAAAAGGAGATTGCAATGTGCCCCCGTCTTGAATTAGAGAGAAGACTCAGAAAATTATCAGAAATAGAAATTATCAAACCTAAAACAGAACATGTTGCTTTGCGATACTAAATGAGTTCAAGCATTATTAAACGTATTTATCGTGTCCATACATTCATTAAACGTCCTTCAACTACATCATTCTTCAACTTGCGTTTACGCAATTTTCATTTTTTTTTCACAGGGACTTGCCACATCTTTGTGTGGTAGGTAGCGATTATGAATATTATGGTAAGTACTAGTACTATCCTTAACTTTGCTCGTAGTACAGTACTTTGCACATAAAACATGACTAAGACACGGCTTTATATGAATCTGAGCTAACACCATTTTTTTATTGTTTATGGCAAACGAGCAAGCAACAAGGCATTACTTGACGAGTAAAATGCGCGGTTCTTCACAAAATCTATTTGAAACTTCTCTTACAATTTATTTTTTTTCTTGAATAATTTTCCGGTGTACGCTTAACATACACAGTACGTTTAAACGGTTTTCGGCCATCGTAGACCTCAGCCACGTTTTGACATGTCGTAGAAAAAGAGCCGGGCGGGCCACCGAAGTCAGAAATCGAGTACCGGTGGTCCGCTCGCACGGCGAAGAGAGAGGAGTTTTACGGTGGGTCTATGGGGTCACGCGCCGCCTTTCCGTCACCCCGGACCGATTCGGCGGGGCGAGACGCATCCATAGTCCACCAAAAAAAAAAAAGGGTAGAAAAAGACCTTTTTATATTATTGCTTGTTGTACACGGTTATGCCAACGAAATAATTATGGCTTTTTTGTTTGCCGGGAAGAAAGTGTCCGCCTCCTTTCATACATCAGTAAAGTCTAATTTTTCTAGACTTTCTCTTTCCATACCTTTATCCTTCCAAACTTTATGCCATAATTCCGCTTCATGCTCAAAAAGAGGAAGATCATAGTACTGGCAGAAATCTTGCGATGATGAATGACGCACGCAGCTGAATCAGTTGCCTCCCATGGATACGGGGTGAGCCCCGTATCCCGCTCCGCTACTATCGGGAGGTATGAAGCTCGTGAGCATTAGCGACCGACCGTTCTTCTGGGGTGGGAGGTTCAACTGCCCCTCCCTGCCCGTACCTCGCTACGCCCTTGGCAAGCAGCACATCTGATGGTAAATGTTACTGTAGCTTATGAACCTTTGCAATACCAAAGACACAACTAAGCCGCTGCCTACCAACCCAAACCCCACCAATTGGGTTTCCGGCCCTCTTGCTCACCGAACGAAACGCAACAGCACATTGCCACTGCTGAGACGTGCGAGAGCGTGGTACTACGCCGCACGGACCAGCCGGCAGCTGTAGACAGAAAACTGTCAACAGTGTGGCTAATAAACCACTACTCATACATACATATCATCACGCCATATCCCTTGCAGGGTAGGCAGAGAGAACAGAGTGCCAGAGAACTCTATCTCTGCATACTTCACTCGCTTCCTCATCATTCATAATTCTCTTCATACATGCTCGCCGGTTTCGGAGACTCTTGACTCCACTTTCCTTCAGTACATGACCGATCTGGTCTAGGTAGGTTAGTCTCGGTCTCCCTCGGTACCTACATCCTTCCACTTTCGCATTGTATATCTTCTTAACCAGGCGTTCGTTCGGCATTCTTTCAATGTGGAAAGAATACCACTACTCATAAATCGCCTAATGCCGTTTGGTCAACAATTCCATTCCCAAGGAGGGTTGGGGTCAGGCAGGCGGGATAATAAAAGCAAAATAATGATGATGACCTTTTATATTTGTTACCACCGCTCTAATATATTCATTTCTCATGCGTAGCTATACTTATGTATTACTAGCTGTTACGCGTTACCAAATTTGAAGTCTGTAGGAACTATACTTGAAATGTGATTTTTCAGGTTAACAGCCCCGCAACCCACCTTGCGGGTGGAATTCGGTAAAATCCGTTCTCAGCTGACCTCTACTCGGCGAAAGGAATATTCTTTCCGAATTTAGAGTTTGCGGGACTTATGCTTCCAGAGATACCGTGACGAGTCTATACATAGGTGGAAATCTATATATATATATATATATATATATATATATGTATATGTATATATAGATGTAGATTACAGCTACGCATTAAAATAGGTAGAAATGCGTTGTTTTTTAACTAGGTGAAAAGGTTACCCGTGATTATGTATGCAGAATGTTCTTAAGTGTACAACTTATGCCCATTTTATGCATAAATTATAATATGGATATACATAATCATCATTCTACTTTTATCTCAATTACTTGAGGTCGGCGAAATACGTGGTAATTTTCTATCGTACACATTGCAATTAGTTTTGACAAGTGTCCGGCCACCTGTCTGATATCAACCCTCCTCAGGAATGCAATTTTCGACCAAACAACATCATATCAACTTATATCAGGTCGATGTAAAGGATATTGTATCTGTTTTTACGCGTACAGATATGAATATACATAAATATATAGGTATTTATTGTTTTTTTTTATTATGTCACGCATTTATATATATCTATGAAAGAGTATGTAAAAGTCAAAGAAACTCACATTTCGCCATATTAATTAAAACCTATTGTCTTTTATTGTCTGTTATACCTACACATTGAAGTGTATTTTACCATAAAACCAATAACGTCCCGATATCGAACCTGTCACTCCATACTCAATAGTGTCACTCAGCAGTGATGTGATATCAGTGCTTAGTATGGAGATATCATACACAAACATTGGGGTCAATCTACTGATACTACTGATATTAACCACAGCCCATAAACGTACATTATATTTTTGATCTATGAAGTCTATGTCCTAAAGAAAGCACCGTTGGGGGGACAAGCGCAGCAATACGTACGTCACATACGTATGACTATTTTAATTTCGCCGCGGCATAATCGAGGCGGCTATTTTCGAGATTTTATTTTGGCGTAGTTCGCGTGTGGTCGAAGCCGCCATGCTCTTTTGGCGGGAAAAGTCACAATGGTCGAGAGTACTGTAGCCACCGGTGCAGAATACAAGTTTTACAAAGAAAATAAAATGGTAAGTCCTTTTCGCAATAAATATTTTTTTCTTCTTTCTTTCTTAATCTCATTCTCACAAATATATGTCTTTATTTTATACATTGCATTATATTAACCTTTTTGCATTAGTATGTTCTTTCTCTATATATATATATTCCAATCAATATTGGACATTAGCCTCCGAGGTCGAGAGGAATTAATACCGTGATCACAACAGTTGGCAGGTGGGTTGGCGATCGCGATTGGGGTTATAAGAGTTTAAGAAGTGGGTTGCTGCCCATTTTCTTAGTAATCCCTCAGCCGTTTTTACTACTCTGAAGGAAAAGTAAAGGTCCACTCTTCGGCTCGCCTCTCTTCAAATATATCACACCGGTTATACAGCTGGGTATAGGGTTTCATATCGAGTTTTCAGTTTTCAAGCAGTGATTTTATCTGCTAACATCCCTTAGACGTTTTAATGCACCCACGGGGAAGAAGAGGGGAATCAGTTGACGAGACTGTGGTCGTAGTAGGTATTATGAATTGCACAGAAAGCACTGCTGCCCGCGTTGTTTTTCTTTTTGTGCCCGCTCCTCTGGTACTCCCTTAACCGATATTATAACACCCACGGAGAAGTAAGACTCGTTGGCACACTGTATTTTTAACCCGTAACTTAGGAAATAAATATTTGTCGTGTGGTGACGGACTAAGTATATTACTCACCGTCCCTATTCTTGCCCGTAGGAGTTGTAAAAGACAAATAAGAAATACAATATACACAAATGACGAATAAGAGATTACATATAACATCTATTGCAAGAAAAGGAAAACTCGAAATAAAACCTTATACCAACCCGTTTGACTAGTGTAGTACCTATATATTAGGTCAAGTATATAAGTATTTAGTCAAGTATATAGTATATAACCAGTGCAGTATATAGTTGGTCAAGTGAAAGGCGGTTCGAGCCCAGCAGTGGGACAATAAGATCTGAGATGATGACGAATACGATACATAGTACTAGTCTATGATGTCCTGTGAATATAATATGATGATGATGAATGACTGCACAGATGGCGTAGTGGTTAAGATACCGACCTTCCGTGCCAGTGCCGTGGGTTCAATTCCCACGCAGGACATTACTTTGTGAGATCCACAAAGTGTTGTTCTGAGTCTGGGTGTAATTTGTCTGCGTTAATTGCATGTTTGTAAAGTCCCCCGCAATACAAGGTTTATTTCCTTAGTGCAGGGTGGTGTATTTAAAAAAAAAAAAATATATAAATATAACCACTTGCATGACTTTCCGTATTGTGGATTATGAATACAACGTTTTGTCTCTCCTTACGTCCTCGTGGAAGTTGTAAAAAGTGGTTAAACACTGGGACAGTGAGCAGCAGAGTTCGCATGAGAAACTCATCAAAACAACAGTGATCGCTAAATCGCTCTGTCAAGCGCGGTGATTATAGAATTATCAGGCGTAGGGACACCTGTGTTCAACAATACACATCGATAGATTAATAGATGGATAGATAACCAGCCTATTGCTAACCTTGTGGGCGTCCACCTGTATAATATGTTGTAGGCTGGTTAGAAGTATTGCTTGCCAGTTAGCTTATCACACAACTTCTATAGACAATTCACCTAAATACCATAAGTCATCTTGATACTATTACTTTGAAGTTACTATTTTATTATACATTGCGTGTAAGTCGCCTTAAACTAAGATAGAATATCAGCACTACTTTTTACAAAAAGTTTGTTGCTATTGCGTATTATTTTGAACTTGTACTCAGTGACTAATCGACTAATTACGTGGTGCCTGTTCTGATGCATTAGATATCTACTTAATTCTGTATATTTTTATAGTCCACCTTTATCCCCAAAAATATAGGCAAAAGCTTTATTATAATGCAGTAATATGTTGCACTTAAAAGTTAACATGGTACAATATTACTGTATTGTAAAGCCGGCTTTTGACTATGGGATATAATATAATATATATTACATCTTGAGATATATTTTATCGCGCGTCATACATTTTGTACGAGACCGTTCACACTGTGCTATAATATTACATCCCGAAATATAAATATTTTTTCGACCAAATAAGCGATATTTTGAAGAAGTATATTTTACCTCACGTCCCTGGACACCACGCGTCCCCCGTTTTTTTCTTTTTTTGTTTTTTTTTTTTGCGGTGGGCTATGGACGTCGCACCCCGCCAAATCGGTCCGGGGTGACGGAAGAGGCGGCGCGCAACCCCATTGACCCACCCTGCAAGCACCTCTTCTTCGCCGTGCGAGCGGGCCACCGGTACCCGATCTTTGTCTTCGGTGGCCCGCTCGGCGGTATGCCCTCTCGGGCTCCTCTCCTGTCGACGCCCCGACAGCTTTCGCCGTCGAGGTGTCGTCCTCACGCGGCGGCCTCGCGTCGGGTGACCGGACAATTACCACGCGTCCCCCTGCCAAGCCCTCAGTTTGAATGGTGACCGAAGCTAAACTGTTCCAAAATATATATCTTACAGTGTGAACAGCAATCGCCGGATGTAATATATAGCTCAAGATGTGATATATTTTACATCCTATAGTCAAATGTCGGCTTAATAAAGTTTTTGTCTATATTTTTGAGGAAAAAGGTGAACTATAAAATATATACAAATCTGAAACTAAAGTACTAGATTATGACAGTGCTATAGTTTTGTTGGTGAATCTTGATGACTCCGACTACTGTTGCCCAAATGCAAGGCGCAAGGCTTGCAACTCTCGCTGTTAGAGTAACACAGAGTCATTTGTTTTGACAGAAATGAAAAATCCACATAGAAATGATAAAATCCAACTAAATTAATGTAATTCTATTCATCTAGTGGCACTATCTTTACAACTATCAATAACTAAAATACCACTTAGCGGGAGTGGGAGTGTTATATTCACACCTATCTATCATGAGACTGTATAAAATAACATCAAATTATATCCCCGTGTACTTGTATTAATAACACAAAATATTGACAATCCTTTCTTTGCCAAAGTAATCGTAAAATGCTGTCTAGGGGACCACAGCGAGACTTTTGCAGAGAGTCTTGGTTTTGCATTTGGGCAACACTAACTTTGACAGACTATGTCAGCGTCTAGCACTTTCCTCTGGGCGTGTGCGAGTCTCTGAGAGGTGATCTCCATATTCCAGTTCCCGACATGCAAACCATCACTTCTACGATCGATATACCTTACCGTATACAGGTACTTACCAAAGTATTTGCGTTCCGACATGATATGCACTAGTTGGATGTTAATGACTCTTTCTTGTTTCCCCATACGCTCCATCAACACCGACTAGGTTGCGGTTAAAACACAGAACCGAGGTTTCTCCAACCTTAATGCCTCAATTCAAGTTCGAATCAACGCTCGGCGACAGTTACTCCCTCAAGTCTATAGGCGGCTACCCTCTCTCTGAATGGCCGGTACTTGATAAAATAGCAAAACAAGCATTTCGAGTAGACAGAAATGCTCTCGACTATCAAACACCAGGATATTTTATCTGGGCCTGTATTATAATGGGGAATGTATTCACGGTAATCGAGATAACAGCGATGGGCTATTGCGTTCGCGTTCGTTATCGTGAAACAACCGAGGCATTCCGATCCGATTTGTCCTACCAATAATTATTCCACTTTAAGCATTACTATATTTATTAAGTCTTAAGGTTTACAGAATTGCAGTATAGTCAGACCATAAGGAGATTTAAATTTTTTTCCTGTATATTTTGAAATGTATTCAAAATTATACATACATACATACATACACATACATATCATCACGCCATATCCCTTGCAGGGTAGGCAGAGAGAACAGAGTGCCAGAGAACTCTATCTCTGCATACTTCACTCGCTTCCTCAACATTTATAATTCTCTTCATACACGCTCGCCGGTTTCGGAGACTCTTGACTCCACCTTCCTTCAGTACATGACCGATCTGCTCTAGGTAGGTTAGTCTCGGTCTCCCTCGGTACCTACATCCTTCCACTTTCGCATTGTATATCTTCTTAACCAGGCGTTCGTTCGGCATTCTTTCCACATGTCCGAACCATCGGAGCATTCCCTTTCGCATCTTTACACCAATACTGTCTTTCATACCTACTCGCTCTCTTACGTCGTCGTTACGAATGCGGTCGGTCAGCCTAACTCCACAGATTTTCCGCAGAGATCGCATTTCGACCGCATTAATTTTACTATCATACTCTTTTCTGCATACCCAACTCTCGCTTCCATACAGTAATGTTGGGACAAGCACTGCGTTATGTATTGCTACACGTGCCTTCTGGCTGAGGTGGTGGCTGCCGAAAAGTTGCCCCAACGCTCCGTTCACTCTATTTCCCGCATTCACTCTTCGCTCTATATCAGTAGTGTACCTTCCATCTCGGCTAAATCCACATCCAAGATATACAAATTCATCCACTTGCTCTAGTACATCATTACCTATTGTTACTCTTACATCTGTTCTGGTTTTATCTCTTTCAAAGACCATTATTTTGGTTTTGCTCACATTCACGCGTAGACCCGTAGGCCGTAGATTCAAAATTATGCTTATAATATTGGCAGCAGAATGAGCATAATCAAATTACAGACATGCATTATTCGCGTGATAATTACATGATGTTACAGACTGCGGATTTAGACAGCTTATCGCTATCAATATGTACTATCAGTATCACTGAGATTTGTGTCTGGAAACTACGTCATAAAAGACATACAGGGCATTATCATGCACACGGTCGTTATATTTAGGTACTACCACTCATGCACACGTTTGGTGCACGTTTATTGATAATGCTTTTTTTTTGGTAATACACCTTATTATCTTCGGTGGAGGGTAATACATTGTTAAACAATGTTATGATTGAAATAAACACCAAGTACAATAACTGGCATAAATTTTATACTGATGGATCGAAAAGCATTCAGGGTAAAGGAGCTGGATTTTTTTATGATAATCTAGGCGTTAAAATTGGATATAGAATAAAGATAGATTTAACTGTTATGTCGTTGGAACTCTTTTAAGCAATGTTGTATGAAAATGAAAAAAATATCAATAAATTTGTAATTTTATCTGATAGCAAAAGTGCTTTGCAACATGTGGCTCGATGTGCCTCTGGCATCAGAGGTACTTCGATCGGCCTATGATATTATCGATACAATTTACAAATTTGCTTTGAATGGAATTGAATTTAGAATGCAATGGGTACCGAGTCATATTGGTCTTCATGGTAACGAGGGGGCTGATCGTATTTCCAAATTAGCAGCATTATCAGGTAACGAAATCAACTTAACGGCAGACTATCTAGACATAATTCCTAAATTAAAAATAAAATGTCATGACATCTGGAAAGAATATTTTAATGAAAAATCTAAAACAAAAGGCATATGGTACAAAACTATTCAACAACAGCCTCCTCGTTCCCCTTGGTTTGATGATTGTAAATTAAGCAGAAAGTATATTAAGTTAGCCCTAAGAGCATGATCTGGTCACTTTCCATCAGCAAAGTTTGCATTCTTGATGAAGAAAACTGACACACCATATTGCACAGTATGTAATTATCTAGAAGATGTGCAACATTTGCTGATGGATTGTGCAAGGAACCGCAGCGAAAGAATGTTATTCCTAAGGAGATTTAACTTGAACATACTAGATGTTGGTTTGGTCCAAACAATATTATCTCAACCTAAGTCCGAACAGGCAAAACATTTGTGCAGCCTATTAACTTTATTGTACCCTTAAAATGCTGCTGTCCTAATTTTAGCCTTGATTTTTATGGTAGTTTATATGATATAAATGTGCCTTGATACAATGGGGTTGACGTGTCCATGTGGATAAAAACCCCCATAAATTAATAGATAATAAAAAAAAACCTTATTATCTCTTAATGTTTCTTAGATACTTTAATAATTAAAGTCACAAATTTCATTGTTTGGCCACAGACTACAGATTCTGTATCGAATATTGTAGCATTAGGCGTTATATCAACTGATTATTTCGTATTATATAAAAGCATCAATGGCTTTAGGCAGTCAAAAACATGAATTAAACGCCACGTCTTGTAATTGAAAGTTTTCAGGAATGTCATCGTCATTTCAATCGATTATCTAACTACATAACTTTGCAGATGTTCTGGCATTTAATGTAAGAACGTTTGGGCAATATTCAAATCCCCAGATTTCGTCCTTCAGAAAATAAGATATATCTGACAAAACCGGGCTCCTGGTCCATTAGCACGTGGTGCTAACTGATAAGATTGACACACTTTAAATGTTGAATTTAGAATTAACTTAAATGATTAACACAGTTTAAATTTAAGATTAGAATTATCACTCGCCTTGAAGTTAAAATGCGACTTTGACTATTCTAGACTATTTTAGACTTTTATTATATTCGATATCTTAGTGTTTTAACTAAAGTGTGTTATATTAGATAATTTTGATGGCATTTTATGTATTGTGGCGGAACCACTGGGACGTCACTACAGTGAGTATCATATAAAAGTGCTTTACAACGTTTTCCTTTACAACAAAATTTCCACAAGATACCATTAACAGTATGGCCGTGCTGCCAGCGCTGTTGATGGTGACGATTTGACTTAGACAATTACTAACCCGTAAAGACTAAAAACGTGAAGATAATTATAACTCGACACTGGCACCAATGGCTCGTATAAGTAGCTGATTGCCAATACATAAAAAGAAGAAGTTAAAATGGCATTTGTCAAAATGTCTACTAAAGTAAAAAGACAATCTATAGTCTATAAAATATAGCTTGATCTCTGTGACAGTTCTCACTAGTCCCGCACGCTTACGATGCAGTCCGTATTTTTGTCGATATAATTCCTTATTTTTAAAGTTATTTGCTACTGCAATTGAAAAACAATACATGCAAATCTTATTGAACTTCAATCAAATGGACGGATGAATCGATTAACAATTTATGAAAATCTTATTGAATTTAAATTAATGGATTTTATTTAATTTAAACTAAAGCTGTTAATTAATTCTTTTTATTATTCGAAAGGAATACATCCAAGTTCATCGTCACTATTATCATCATCGCTGGAGCATTCCTGTAGGTTGATGATGAGTTCTTGGTCTCAGATTATTTCATAAATAATCATGTTTTATAAAAGAAATTATCTTTTTAATATAATAGAAATAGTCTTATTAATATTATAACTGATGTCTGAATACTATATTAACACAATTTACTTATTTTATAGAATAACCATGTGGTTTATATAGGTAATGTATTGGTTTTACTTGTTTTATAAATAATTAATAAGAATGTTATCGATTTACGTTTATCGATTGCCGTGAGTGATGGCACTATCTTATTCTCAGTTCAGTATGATCTTGTACTTGCGTAAGCACCATACTTTTATAAAATGGTTACTAAGTAATTTAAAACATATGAGGTACTAGTTTTGGTGTAAATATTCATATTTTTATATTCAGTTGAGATATAACTGGCAACTAAAGAATGAAAATATAGGCGATATAATCAACTGTGGTAGGACCATGCTGTTTCTGAGAGTTTCTGTTCATGAGAGTTTTCTGTCTATAGCCGCGGGCTGGTCCGTCCCGGGTAAGTACCACACTCTCGCAGAAGATCGACGTCTGAGTAGTGGCAATGTGCTATTACGCTTCGTTCAGTGAGCGAGAGAGCCAGAAGCCCAACTGGATGGGCTTGGGGATTTTATTGGTAGGCAGCGGCCCAAGCCCTTGGTATTGCAAAGGTTCATGGGCGGCAGTGACACTTACCATCAGGTGTGCTGCTTGCTCCTTTGCCACCATAAGCAATAAAAAAAATACAAATTAAAATTGTAATAATGACGCGTATTCATAGTTACTTCATCGGTTTTGTCGCTATCTGTCACAGAGATCAAGCTATGTTTTAAGGATTATAAATATTTTATTTCGTTCCAAATTAAATCCTACATGTCCTAAATGTCCATTAATCTATTTCTATAGAATATAAGTTAATCTCAAAAACGAATTGCACATCAGATAAGTAAGGTAAAGATCAGGGCCGGCTTTACCTATAGCGCAGAGGGTGCGGTGCACCCGGGCGCCGGGTGTTAGGGGGCGCCGAGAGCCGCTTGTAACCATCAACCTATTCCATTATGTTCACCCACTTTGGTACAAGAGGGCGCCAGGTTATTGATTGCACACGGGCGCTACATGTGCTTCAGCCGCGCCTGGTAAAGATATTGTATTACTTACATTCAAATCTCGAGGCAGACATAGAAGAAACATAAATAAGATTTACATAAATAAGAACTAAAGTATAACTAGGTATCTCATAAAATTCAACTTAACCTATCTCAAAGGGCAAAAATGTTTTGCAATTCCACAATATACTCCCTACGTCTGAAATTGCGCCGTATGACGGATGTGAGTCACTATTTTAATGAGCTTCAAGAAGTTATATCATAGCTATGCATATCTCTCTCATCTCTTCTCAGTCTACTCTTGAGGTTTAAGATTAACACAAAAGTATCTACCAGAAGTGTGGATAAGGGACGGCGCTGGCGGAAGGAGCAGCACCCTAGGTCCCCGTTAAGACCCTGAAGTCGCGAGATATACGTCGAGACTAGGAAACCTTTAAAATCCGTCATACCGTCTATAAACAATTACTCAACACACTCAAAATTTCAAAAAAAAATATTCAGATGACAGATGGTAGTTTAGAAATTTCTTTTTCTTTTACTGCTGCGGTATTGTTGCATGGTAATGTTAAACACGAGGTGACATTCTTATGATGATATTAAAATCATGTCATCATGTTATTCATAACCCTTCTTTTCCAATACTTTGTACAGAAACTTTGTTTAGAATTGCCGACCTAACCCCCCAAAGAGCTTCGTCCACAACTGCTTATTAAATAAGACTACAGTGTGAATAGAAATTGGCTTACGGCTTGGTTTAGCTTGCATTAACATAGTTTTCTTTCACATTTACTTTATAAATCTACTAATATTATAAATGTGAAAATTTGTGAAGATGTTTAGATGTTTTTTACTCAATCACACGTAAACCGCTATCCAGATTTTGATGAAAATTGGCACATAGATAGACCAATTCCTGGATTAACGTATATAGGGGAAAGTGGGGGAATTGGGAACACTTAACTTCAAACGCTGAAAAATAATAGAAAAGCCTCACTGATATAATCAACTTTTATTATAACATAAACTATTTTCATCTATCTACATATTAGTATTTTTTATTGTAAGAAAAGGGGGTCTACGCGTGAATGTGAGCAAAACCAAAATAATGGTCTTTGAAAGAGATGAAGCCAAAACAGATGTAAGAGTAAAAATAGATAATGATGTACTAGAGCAAGTGGATGAATTTGTATATCTTGGATGTGGTTTTAGCCGAAATGGAAGGTACACCACTGATATAGAGCGAAGAGTGAATGCGGGAAATAGAGTGAACGGAGCGTTGGGACCGAGAAGTTTCTCGGTAGCCACCACCTGAAGGCACGTGTAGCAATACATAACGCAGTGCTTGTCCCAACATTACTATATGGAAGCGAGAGTTGGGTATGCAGAAAAGAGCATGAAAGCAAAATTAATATAATAAATATAATAATCTTTATTGGGTCAAAAAAATAGGGTTACAATAATCTCCTTATATTAGACATTTGAAAAACACAGAAGTGCTTTGGCATTCGTACTAGGATACCCCGTGTCACGAATGCCGTCACATTCCCTCGTAATCTACTATCCAAGTAAACATACCTTAGACATTTTAATTATATTACATTTAATATTTGCATAGAAATATAAAATAAATAATAGTAGTGCGTGTATGTGCGTGCGCGTTGTGTAGAAATAGAAATAGAAATAAATTTATTCAAAGGAAAAAATGCACACTTTTACAATTGTTTTTTTTCTGCCAAACTGTATTACAGTTTGTTGGCAGATGAAGCTCCCTGATTTGTAACATTCACAATTTTCCATATAACTATTAGTACTTATTACATTATCATTGCTAAGTTAAAGTAAACATAGTTTATAACAATTCATAATGCTTGCAATGTTAATAATATTATAACTTGTACGAGATACACAGGTGTAAGGTACATACCATATTTATTTGCATTGAAATCCACGTACGCACATAACACAGCACTCACAGATACCTCTTTTGTGGATTTAAGGTTAGGAACCTTCACAAATTGAAATTAAATGAAAAAAGTGCATTATTATTTTATAATTGTGAGCATTGCCTCTGTTTCTTCATAGCTTAGAGATTTAATGCGGTCGAAATGCGATCTCTACGGAAAATCTGTGGAGTTAGGCTGACCGACCGCATTCGCAACGACTACGTAAGAGAGCGAGTAGGTATGAAAGAGAGTATTGGTGTAAAGATGCGAAAGGGAATGCTCCGCTGGTTCGGACATGTAGAAAGAATGCCGAACCAACGTCTGGTAAAAAAGATGATATACAATGCGAAAGTGGAAGGATGTAAGTACCGGGGGAGA
The DNA here is from genome assembly GCA_905163515.2 of Lymantria monacha. NCBI lineage: Eukaryota > Metazoa > Arthropoda > Insecta > Lepidoptera > Erebidae > Lymantria > Lymantria monacha. Next base: position 27,371,022 of record LR991082.1, read on the forward strand.
TCAAGACTCACCTACCTAGACCAGATTGGTCACGTACTGAAAGAAGGTGGAGTCAAGAATCTCCAAAACCGGCGAGCGTGTATGAAGAGAATTATGAATGTTGAAGAAGCGAGTGAAGTATGCAAGGCTAGAGTTCTCTAGCACTCTATTCTCTCTGCCTAACCTGCAAGGGATATGGCCTGATGATATGTATGTACATATTAGTAGCAAAATATTCTGAACAAAACACATTTTATAAAAGATATAAACAAAGACAAAAAACATTGTCATTCATTTTTACCCGATACCCTATAGGGTAATTGAGATCAGCCCGCGGGGGAAATGGGAGCGGTGTGGGGAAATTGGGAACGACACCTTTATAATGAACTACATTTTTTTTGGAGGCTCAAATCACACACGTAACCTCTACTAGTCTGGCCGGCAGTACATTTTTCATATGCCCAGAGTTTACAGATGGCGCACATGATCCTCTCTTGGTGGGGATTCATACTTTTCATTGCACATTATACAATACGTTTTCATTTCCTTGTAAAGCCTTTTCCAAATTTTTTACTGTTTTACCCTTGACTCGTGGCTTCTTTTGTTTGGTTTTTTTTGCGGTTCTTTTTTGGAAACGTATTCTTTTTTAGGTTTTTTCTCAATTTGTCTTTTTTATTTATTCTCGAGTTGATGTTTTATTGGTGTGCTGGGTAAAATCTGAGAATGCTTCTTATTTTGACACACAGAACTAGTTCTTGTTTTATGTATGACAGGCACATTGATAATTTCGGTAAGAGGCATAGAAGTGTGTGGAGAAGGAGTATTAATGGTAATGCCCATATTGTTGGCAGTGTAGTTGTGAAGAATAGAAAGGGCATTCTGTGCAGGTGTTTCACTATGGGTAACAGTGTTAACGGACTCATTTAAACTTTGTTCAACTGCAGTTTTATGAACATTGCATTCTTAAGTGTGACTAGTATGGGGTTGATCAATTACTGGACTTTCAAAGATGTTTTTAAATTTGTCAGGATCAGTAGGATGAATCCCAGCAGCTCAAACTCCATTGACAGCCTTATTTATGTTAGCCTTTTGTAGTACGCCTTTGTAAAAAGTTCTCCAACCTCATATTGGGTTATTCGTTTTCCACGATTGTTAACCATGTAGAGCTCACCTTACTTATTATATGCCATTTTAAATGAACTGAAGATTGTAAGATCCAGTGGCTACATTTTGTGAGATACATGGGGAGGCAAGGAAAGTTCGATTGCACGTCGAAGATCTTCAACTTGATATATTAGTTTAGTCTTTCGTATGTAATTTTGAGTTTGAGGCATCTAAAACAATTTACAATATAAAACCATTTTTAAACAATCAACCAGCAATACTACATAGAATAATTAAGAAATAACGCAAGGGGTAATTGGGAATGTTCCCAATTACCCGCCTGTCATCCTTCTCAATTGCCCGAAGTAGTTAATAAATAAATAACATGGCCGCCATCTTTAATAGTCTTTTTTTTAACTTCTAATCACGTAGAGTTTGGAAATAGATAGTGCATACTTTATAGTAACAAAATATGGTGCCTTTGAACTTAAAAATATGATAGTTACATCTATTATAATACACGAAAAAAATTATAACAGAAATGCAAAAAAAATGTTGGACTCACCGTGACAGCACGCATGCGGCGTTTCACTGTTATTTTTGCACAAATATTGAGGGACGCTGAATGTGTCCGTTGGCCAAACGTGGGACAGTGTGGGTCGGGGGGAAGTATTACTTATCCAGTCGTTCCCAATTACCCGCCGTTCTTAATTACCCCACTCTCCCCTAAACTTTTTACGCCTATAATGTGTTCGCTTGGGATAATAGTTCAAATTTGAGAAAATTACCTTTTACGCGGGCGAAGCCACGGTCAGAACCTAATAGGTACAAAATAAATTTAATATCAATCAAAATATTTCATGTACGAGACTATTATTCACCTACTCTTATCCTAATTCCTTAAGGGCGATACAATATGTACTCTTGTTTCATAGTACATATTGTAAAAGTTACTGACAATAGTATTATGACCGGCCGTCTGCCAAACGTCAACCTTGCTTGGGAATGTAATTGTTGACCAAACGTCATCAGATGGAGTTGGCCCAGGTCATCATAAGGCTCTTAGTCGTCTTTTACGATATCCACGAGCAAAGTATGGGTTGGTAGTATTCGTAGCCGCTACCATACAGCTAATGATGTGTAATGGTCTGTACGAGACCGAAAGCATATTATTATTAATCAATAAACGGATTTCTTTTTTATAAATTTCACGCCATTTCTAGAACATCAACAAAGAACCTAACTGTTTGATATGAACTAATGATGAAATACATTTAGCAGAATATTGTGGACGTGAGTGATAAGGCTGAACCGGTACAATCTAGTTAATACGGACTGTCTGCATGCCCCCGACGGACTTTGCGATAGACTGTGCATGTAAACAAGTGTACCTATATACTCGACACGTGAATGTAATTTGTTAGTTGTTTTAACAATGTAAGATACATACTTATGTACACCACATGTTACGTCTACAGAGTAGTTTATTAAAAGAATAGTCGAGTATTAAATGCGTTGGTTTTAATTTGCCGTGTAGTGACGATATAAGAGTAACTATGCTTACCAACAGTTCCCTTTGCGTGAATATCATAAAAAACGATTAAGGCATTTATGCAGATAACATATAACTATAAGAGAACGAAATTAACAATAAAACCTTATACCATTTCGTTTAACGACGTAATCGACTAATTTCTCTCAGCTAGAAGAAGCTCGTGCGAGGGGGTCATGTATAATAGCTAACGTGCCCATTTATTCTTTGACTCAAAATGGGACATTTAAAAATATATATATATATATATATATATATAATATAAAAATATATAATATAAAAATATATAATATATATATAATTGATAATTATGATATAATAAATTAATTTGATATAATACATGGCCTTGAGAACTGAAATTTGTAATTTGGGTTTTCTCGTATGTCCATAATTTATCCTCATAGAAAATACTATTAATGAAACAAATAACGAGAAATGAGAGAACGAAAAATCTGTCAAACAAATATTCAACATAGCGCAGCGGGCACTGTCACCTATCTTCGCGTCGACCGACAATACTCTTGTACAACGCCAGCACACAGCCGGCCGACTCGACTTATCAAATTTTTGCGCCATTTCCGAAAATGGGACAATTTTGCATCCCAGAGTTCACTTCGTGGATATCGGGACTCGTTATTATAAAAAGGGACAATCCCGCTCAAAACGGGACGTCTGGTCAGATTATGTATAGCGGCCGAGAAGAAGAAAGTGTAAATTATGATAGTTATCAGTCCTTTTCCTTCTAGACGAATAAGCTATTAATCTTAATGTTAGTGTAGCTCAATTTTAAACTTAGTGATTAAGTAGATACCATTATTTGCTTCTTTAGTTTTCTCAACTTATTTTTTCTTAAAAGCGCAATTATCTAAGTACTAAAACATGATTATTAGAAAAAAACCCAATTCGGTTATTAGATGCGTAATTAATATATTTCACATATATTAATTACGTAAAATAGTTCATAATTTTATTAACGATGATCATAAAACTTAAAAATAAAAATTGGGTGAATAATAATAAAAGCATGGGTGCACATTAGCTTAAAGAACCTTCTAGATTCAACTCTATTCTCTAGATATTGTATTCAATGCATTATTTAAATGTCTTATATATTAAATTAATCAAGGCACATATTTTACTTGTTGATACAAAAAGCGTTGAAGACGTGAGACTGATAAGAAAACCGGCTAAAACAGGCGCAAGCGCCGCGCGCCGGCCGCAGGGGGCCGATTCGCCTACATAGGACTGTCACTCATATTACAAATGAGCGCACCCACACAAACATACAGCACGGCTGATAACATTATCACTCGTTTAAACAAGTATTCAATGACGCACAGTTTTGCAGTGTTTGTTCACGACTTTAAACAGGCATTATGTGCTTTGTCACGTTACCCGCATAGAAAGTAAGATAACTGTACACATTCCTAGAAAATTAGATCAAAAATATAGGTTGGAGAAGCAAAAGAGAACAAACATTGGTAACATTACACTTAACTACGTAGAATGCGACAATCTTAGAATAAAAACACAAAGAAGGATAGTTCGGTACTTTAAGTATTTAAAAAAGTGAAGCCAAAAATCCTGTTAGCGTGCAAGCGATTACACGAGTATACACGCAGTCACGCACACTACTATAAAATGGAACACAATGACCTTGCACACTATGGAACGGGGGCGTAGGGTGACATTTTTGTCACCATATTATAGTAGTAGGACCATCCTGTTGACAGTTCTCTGTCTACAGCCGCGGGCCGGTCTGTCCAGGGTAGTACCACACTCTCGCAAAAGATCGACGTCTGAGTAATGGCAATCTGCCATTGAGCTTCGTTCGGTGAGCGAGAGAGCCGAAAGCCCAACTGGGTTTGGGGTTTGTATTGGTAGACAGCGGCCTCGCTGTACCCTTGGTATTGCAAAAGTCCATGGGCGGCAGGAACATTTACCATCAGGTGCGCTGCATGCTCGTTTGCCACCATTTTTTATTTTTTTTTATTTTTTATTGGTGGGCTATGGATGCGTCTCGCCCCGCCGAATCGGTCCGGGGTGACGGAAAGGCGGCGCGTGACCCCATAGACCCACCGTAAAATCCTCTCTCTTCGCCGTGCAAGCGGGCCACCGGTACCCGATTTTTGACTTCGGTGGCCATGCTCGTTTGCCACCATAAGTATTAAAAAAATAAAAAAAAAATACTAATTTAGTGGCACAAAGAATCTAGCCGGTTAGGCATATGAAAACTGCACTCGCGTATGATGAAGGGATCTTACCTTGTTTTTATTGATTTTCATTTAAAATATCCATACACTTAATTTCACACCCCTAACCCCCATAGTAAGGGCATAATGGGGGTGGCAACACTGACAACCCTAACGAAAACATTTTTTCTCAGTACTTATTCAAGATATCTTCATGAAATTGAAACCATACATAGTCTAATCAACAAGTGCTTTTTAGGTCAAATTTTTTGCGTATTCTACGAAAATTATGATTGAGGTGTCATTTGTTTCGGAATGGCATGTAGATAGTTTTCGAGAAAATGCTAAGGCCGCTCGCAAAAATTGCAATAGATAGCAAGAGAAACAATTAAGTGAATGATTAAAAAAAATCAAAAAACCCGACTGCGTAAAAAGTCACCAAAACTACGTACATAATAAAAAAACTGAAAAGAAAAAAACAAGCACTTAGATGTCCGGTGGTCTAGAATTCCATAATATATTATTGAATAAATACTATTCCAGAAAATAAAATATATTTTAATAATAGAACATGACAACTGAACAGTCGGGATCCTTTATTCGACAGCAAATCTAATTTTTCAATGAAAAATTTCTTTATTCGACAGCAAATCTAATTTTTCAATGGATCCCGACTGTTCAGTTGTCATGTTCTATTATTAAAATATATTTCATTTTCTGGAATAGTATTTATTCAATAATATATTATGGAATTCTAGACCACCGGACATCTAAGTGCTTGTTTTTTTTTTCAGTTTTTTTATTATGTACGTAGTTTTGGTGACTTTTTACGCAGTCGGGTTTTTTGATTTTTTTTAATCATTTTTTTTTATTTTACACTTTTTAGTTATAAATACCTAGGTAGCTATAGTTATCTTATTTATTAAAAGTAGGTAAGTACCTAACCATATATAGTTTTTCGACTGAAGTTGAGTACTAAATCGTTAGAAATTGGAGATGGGCGACCGCGTCAGACAATAGATACTTTAGGTAGGACTACCTATGGTATATTGGACAATATACCTACTAAATACTTCAGTATATGTCCATCCACATCCAGTTATTTGAATTTTTCGTCTTTTCATCGCAAATTTCTACTGTCTAAAAAACCTATATGTGAGAAAGGTTGTTACGAAACTTTAAATCGACATAGATCCTAAACGGCCAGTCAAATCGAAAAATGTTGAGAGAAAACTAAAAATTATTTTTAAATACCTATTTAACGATACCCCACTCGATATAGTTTGTTGACTTTAATTTTTTTAATTTTCACAATATGGCGTCCAGTAGTCGCCATATTGAATTTTCAATAACTTCATATCTTTAGTGACACTCGCCGGATTAAGAGGAATCGATTGACGTGCGAATCATAAAAATCGGCTCAGGCGTTTGGTATATATAGTGCTTCAAAGGAACATACAAACATACATACATACATACATACATACATACATAGACTGTTAAACACAATACCACTCCTTTGCAGTCGGGTAAAAAAAAAAGACGTGTGGCACTCCGGGACTGCCGCGGTAAAGCTATTGCATAGCATTTTGTATCAACTTATGCAATTATAATTTTTTTTTTATTTATTTATTTTATTCATGCAGTATTGCTTTTTCTTTGATATTAATTCAAGTTACACTTTTTGAGCGTGGTGACCGATAAGTAAACAAATTTTTCTATTATTAAATAAATAAAAAAAGTTAATATTGTTTATTTAAAATATTTTTATTATTTTACAATACATGTGGGTTTTATTATTTTACAGTAGCTGTTGGTTATTCAGGAATATTTATCATTGAAACTATAGGTTTATGATAACTGAAATAAGAACCATAAGTTTGCGACTTAATATCCTCTAAATACCTAGAAAATACCGCGTCAATGGTGGTCCCATATTTTTTTGTGGACTCTTGTGGATCATTATTCATTTTCAAATTCAATGTTTTTGATAGAAAAGTTGTCAACCGCTCTGATTTTTTATCAGCGAAGTTAATGTTGAAATCGCCAGCCAAGATAATTGGAAATTTATTACGTAGAGTCGTACAATACGTCTAATCGCACACAACACCGTGTCGAAGACTGCCGAACTGAAACGACGTTAGACGGTTAGACGATGCACGGCCTTCAAGCCACACCTCCTTGCCCGTCGGAGTGGGGAGCGTGAGGTTTTTTCGTTACGGAATTTCTGGATTCGGTCCCCGCGCTCAAGGCCCGCGATAGAAGCTATGCAATAGCTTAAAAATTATTTTCAATGTTTATTAATGTAGCTTTTTTAGATATTTCTTCCTCTTTTTGAATCTTTTACTTTTTTATCTTAAATAGTTTCAGGCTGTATTATTTTCAGTTCTTTTTTTTGAACAAGATGACCATACACGTTTTTGCATGACTTCAACCTAACGGTGCCAAAAATTTAAAGTTTCATAATTTCTGTCTCGTCATCTCTGTTATCGACGGACAGACTGGCGAACGGATAACAAAGTAATCCTATTACAATGACATAAAGGATCACTTTGTTTTTTAGGGTTCCGTTTTTTTCCTTTCGAGGTACTGAACCCTTAAAAATGGTGCAAGACGATGAGAAGAGACAATGTGTCGTGTTTGAGCAGTTTATACTGTTGTGAAGATCATTTTAACGTAAGTAAACACATTAGAGAAGTAATGAAGAACATAAAATAATCATTTTACTTAATTACATGCACATACTTGTTACAAATTTTGACCTAGACACAACCTAGATTACGTAAAGTTCTTAAAAATATTCTCAATATCTAACACATGGGTCTTTATCCCTAAAAGTAATACATATTTTGTTATCTATGATACCTATGAATGAAAACATGCAAATTAGTAGAGTAAGAGGAAAGTTCAAAATTATTTATTATTTATCTTTCTATTGGGTTTCAGATAGTTTTCTATCTGTTTCATATAATTTTATGTATCCTTTTGGATACATAAAATTATATGAAATACAAAATAATGGCATTAGAACAAGAACAAAAAGTGACATTTGTTAAGTCTTTGATTCACAAGGCTTAATACTTGAACACAGAAAACTAATAACTTATGAGATAACTGGGTAACGGTACAAAATAATCACTAGAAACATACAAACACCTTGATACCAAGACTCAGTGTACGATGATGTCACGTTTTAAAAAACCAACCGCGTTGCGTTTTTGATATTTGCGAGCGAATCTCAAAAAAGCCACTTTTTGATAATTAAATTTCACTATTAAATAATATCCGTGTGGTGACGGAGTAAGAATACAATTCACCACCCCCTATCTTAGCCGTGGGTGATCGTAGAAGACGACTAAGGGATATAAAACGCATATATCATCTATGTAAGAGATGGAAAACTTGAAGCAGAATCGTATACCAACACATCTGACCAGCGTGGTATAGTAGGTTAATTTCGCTCCCATTACGGAGGAGGCCCGAGCCCAACAGTGGAACATATATGGGCTGTAATGATGATGATTAAATAATGATACAATTTCAAAAATAAATGTATCGGTACGTTTTTTAAGCAATAAAGATTACAAATAAAAATATTTTGTTCATTTTGGAGTCACGTGCATATTCCCTATTCTTGCATTGTATTCTGCTGATTTTAACGCGCTTTCATAAAAGCAATATTAGTATCAGCAAGTTCGACATCAGAGTTCAATCTTTTACCAAAAGTGTTATTTAAAAATCCAGCTAATCTTCACAATGATTTTGCCACAGGAAAAACCTTGTTGTCAAGCACATTATGTATTAAATGTTATTTTTTACCAATAGCGCCATGTACAACTTCAACAGCCCAACGTATTTTAGTTACAAATAGAGATGCATTTGCCTCTTCTACTGTTAATAATAATTGCACTCATTTCCCTTTCAAAGCTTGCATGAAAATGAGCAGGTTACTACTAGGGATGCTAAAAAATAATCGAATTTTATTTAAATCGATTATTATCTTCTTATAATCGATTTTTATAGTAATATTAATCGATTTTTAATAAATCGATTATATAAACTCCGCGGTTAAATCGATTTTATTAACAGCGCCATCTACGAGACGGATAAATAAAACACGAAATAAATGTATTATTATTTACAACTTAATACGATACTTTTAGTATCGTCTTAAGTATTTTGTTTTAAAATTAATGTAAAATAATCATCATCATCACATCAGCCTATTGCCGTCCATTGCTGAACATAGGCGTAAATGTTAAATAGTACTACTCATTTATGGATTTTTTTTTTGTTTTAGTTTATGAGACAAAAAAGGTCATATTTTGTTAAGTTGCTCATAATTACATTTTCATTATAATAAAATATTTAATAGTATTGAAAATTTGTTTCAATAATTAAGAAAAATTATTGAAAGGAGAATGAGGATGGTGTCCGATGGTTTACTGTGTGAGACACAAGGAGGTTTCAGGAGTGGAAGGGGATGCATGGATCAAGTGTTCTCTCTGCGCAACATTGTGGAGAAGCATCTGGCTCTAGGTCAGAGGGTTTTCTGCAGTTTTGTGGATCTGGAGAGAGCATTTGACACGGTTGTACGAAAGGAACTTTGGGACATTTTACCGGAGTATGGTATTAACGGTAAACTGCTACAGGCTGTGCAGTCCAGTTACATGGGCTGTAGAGCCTGCGTGCGGCTGGATGATGGAATGTCGCCTTGGTTTGACGTCAATATCGGCGTTAAGCAGGGGTGCGTTCTGTCAGCCAGGCTGTTTATCATATATCTGGATAAATGTCTCCAAAGGTTGAACGATATGAATGTGGGAGTCCAGATGGGCGACTCAGTGGTCACTGCTCTGCTTTATGCAGATGATGCAGTTCTGCTGGCACAATCAGCGACTGACCTGCAGACCCTAGTCGACACAATGACAGAAGATTGTAAGAAAAGGGGTCTACGCGTGAATGTGAGCAAAACCAAAATAATGGTCTTTGAAAGAGATAAAACCAGAACAGATGTAAGAGTAACAAAAAAACCGGAGGTGTCAAGGGACACCCGGATGGAACGAAGTTCTATTTTAATTATATAATTTTTTTTCTGCCTTAAGCGATTTTTATCGTTATATTTTAGCCAATTTGCAAAATATCTTTATAAATTATAGCCTATGTGTTATTCTGATGTGCAAGCTATATTACTATAAATTTCATCAAAATCCATTCAGTAGTTTTTACGTGAAAGAGCAACAAACATGTTCACATCCATACATTATTACAAACTTTCACGTTTATAATATTAATAATAGGATATACAATTCCACTAGACTACCAAAACTTTTCGGCCCCGAGCTCGAACGCGAGCCGGCCACGCGGCCCGGTCACGGGCGAAAATAATTTCGTTGCGCATTATTTTGATTTTGCTATATCTCTTAAGGTATTGATTTAATTTGCATGGTCTGAAGGAAAAAAAATATCTTCATGAAATGCTCAAGCCAACTAATGTATTTAAAATGATAAGGATTAATACAGTATTTGTGTAAATAGCTTTTCAATTACCGTTTTATAATAGAACATTTTTTAAAGTATTAAAATGGATATAGTATGTTATCCTTAAGAGATAGATATATACCATCGCGGACTTTTTTGTAGGCCTTTTTAAGCTGTATAATACTGTAGTACTTTATTTTGATCTATTTCGTAGGGTTCAGCCAGCGTTTGCAATGTAAGCGCAAAATAATGTGTTTATTTACGACATCACATTAGAAACCTCTAAAATTATCAGTGTTTCTCTAGTACATTATGCATATATTATACATATAAACCTTCCTCTTGAATCACTCTATCTATAAAAAAAATCGTCGCGACACCACACTGTTCAATGCGAAATAGAAATGAAAATATCTGGCTTGCTTTCTATAAGAGAACCGACGAGCGACGCCGCACAGCTTACAATAGCTTACTATAGCAAAAAGTGCCGTGACAACTTTTCGTAAGAATTTTTTCCGTCTAGCCCCCTTTCACAACGCGCGATAAGGAACTTCGTTCCAATAGGTAATGATGTACTAGAGCAAGTGGATGAATTTGTATATCTTGGATGTGGATTTAGGCGAGATGGAAGGTACACCACTGATATAGAGCGAAGAGTGAATGCGGGAAATAGAGTGAACGGAGCGTTGGGGCAACTTTTCGGCAGCCACCACCTCAGCCAGAAGGCACGTGTAGCAATACATAACGCAGTGCTTGTCCCAACATTACTGTATGGAAGCGAGAGTTGGGTATGCAGAAAAGAGTATGATAGTAAAATTAATGCGGTCGAAATGCGATCTCTGCGGAAAATCTGTGGAGTTAGGCTGACCGACCGCATTCGTAACGACGACGTAAGAGAGCGAGTAGGTATGAAAGAGAGTATTGGTGTAAAGATGCGAAAGGGAATGCTCCGATGGTTCGGACATGTGGAAAGAATGCCGAACGAACGCCTGGTTAAGAAGATATACAATGCGAAAGTGGAAGGATGTAGGTACCGAGGGAGACCGAGACTAACCTACCTAGACCAGATCGGTCATGTACTGAAGGAAGGTGGAGTCAAGAGTCTCCGAAACCGGCGAGCGTGTATGAAGAGAATTATGAATGTTGAGGAAGCGAGTGAAGTATGCAGAGATAGAGTTCTCTGGCACTCTGTTCTCTCTGCCTACCCTGCAAGGGATATGGCGTGATGATATGTATGTATGTATGTGTATGTTTCAATAATGACACTTGGTTTCCTTATTCCTTGTCTTGAAAATTTAAAGGAACATTCGTTTTAATTTTTAGTTTTGAATTGGTTATTTTTTATTCATATCATTTTATTTGATTTTTAATTTGTTAATTGTTAATATGAATCTCTTAGGTTTATTATTTGAATATGAAAAGCATGTAGATTTTTAAATAGATTTTTTTTGTAGGAATCGATTTTTTTTATTGAAGTCAATTTTGGCAAATCAATTAATCGATTCTTTTTCATTAATCTCAATCCCTAGTCACTACACGTTCTTTGTTACGCAATATAAGATAACATTATACAGAGTATACATCACGGTGTTCGAAATTCGTGCACTCGAATGCCATCAAATCTAATATTGTTTATCTTTGATTGTTCATAGATATTCATAGTTTATTTGTACATACATATTTGTGGACATTAAAAAGTTATAAGAACATAGTCATTATGATAGATATAAGCGCACAGGTGTTTATATAGTTTTGTTGAAAATTGACATAAGGATGCACGTATCCGTAGGTGATAGATTTTTTATTTTTTTAAACTACATATGTTGCACCAATTCGACCGTTTTGTAACTTTAACATCTAATAGCTAACTAATTAACAAATAAGATATTTTTTGTTAGTTTTTACTTTAGGGGTTGGTATAAAAAACCAACCTCAAAAAATATGCTTCTCATTTTTTACAGTTCCTAATATTGTAAAAATTGAAAAAAAAAAATAGTTTATCGATATTCATATACGGTTTTAATTCCATAAAGATATCTTAAATAACTACTGGGGAAATATTTTTTCGTTTAGGGTTGTCACCCCCATTATTCCCTTACTATGGGGGTTACGGGTGTGAAATTAGGTGCATGGCTATTTTAGATGAAAAAGAATAAAAACATGGTAACAACCCTTCATCAGAAGCGAGTGCAGTTTTCATATGCTTAACCGGCTAGATGGTTGCTATGTGTATTATTCTAAGGTGACAATTGACATTGTAAACCAAATACCCACTGTTTTGACAATAACATTATGCAATATTGCAAAACATTAAATAATATTGTGCAATATTGCAAAACATTAAATAAGATTATGCAACGGTCAAAATGATCGCTGAAATCGGTTGTTAGGGTTGCCAACCGTACTATAATATATAATATTGTTGCTATATTTCGGGTCTGCGTACTATATACTGTTGGAGAAATATATAGTACGCAAAAATACTATATTTTAAATACCGAACGAAATCTAACATATTTTTCAGTTATGACCTCGGAAATGCTCAGAAGAGAGAAATAGAAGTAGTATCTCATTAATAAAAAAATACCTTTTAATTTACATTAATCTAAAAATTGAATATAATAACGCATATGACACTCTTATTTCAGACAAAACATTGTTAAAAAATGCAAAAAATATAGTCTTTATAAAAATAAATTAGTAAAAAATATATCTTTAAAAAATAATTTTTATTAATAATTTGCCATAAAACACACATTTTTTTTAGAAGTGTACTATAATTTTATAGCTTATTTTGAAAATACTGTATTTTGCTGAAAAAATGTTGGCAGCCCTAGTTGCTATGAATGATTCAATAGATTCTTATTTCAGTTTTGGACACTTAACCCATTTTCTTTATTATCTTTTTGAACGACTTGTCAACTTACATTACAAGTTTTGTTACGGATGCTATGCTTGCCGTTTTTGCGGATGACACTAATGTCATTTTAGCCGCTGATAATATGAAAAATCTAAACAACAAAATCAATAGCACTCAATATCAAAGCAAATAAATAAATAATTATTGTGTACAATGTGTTTGAATATTAATTTTGGACTAACAACTTAATACTAAATACCAACAAAACTAAATGTACCTATGTTGATCAAATCGACTGCAAAAAATACCGATACTTTACAGATTATATCTGGCGGGAAAAAAAATATATGGTGGATAATATAAAAATCCTAGGAGTAGAAATAGATACTTTGATAAACTGGAAACAAGAATTGTCACATATTATAAAAACAGTAAGCTCTGCCTGTTGTGCGATTGGAAGTTTTAGGGAATTTCTAACGATAGCTCAATTGAAGATGGTGTATTTTGCCTTAGTAGAATCTAAATTCCGGTATAGCATACAGTTCTGGGGTAACAGCTATAATTATAACATAAACTCGGCGTTTGTAATACGAAAGAGAGCCATAAGAATAATAGTAAGTATCAAACAGACAGAATTATGTAGAGAACACTATTTCAAGCTAAAAATCTTTATATATTCTAGTAATACTGACCAACCTAGCCATAAAACGTACATAAATATGAGACTAATACAGAAAAGGAAAGAAGACTGAATACTCGCAGAAAGGACTTGCCAACCATTCTGCCTCCAAAATTAAATATTGTTCAGCATAGTTCCAGAGTGCCTAGAAGCCGTAATATTGTATAATAGATTGTCTTCCGATTTCATAGTTATTAGAAATCACACTATATCTATACATATAATAAAAATGTAACGGATCGCTGTCTGTACATGGAAGATATATGAGAAAAAATATTACTATAGTCTTTAAAATATAGCTTGATCTCTGTGACAGATAGATACAAAACCGATGAAGTAATTTTGAATACGCGTCATGTTTACAATTTTATTTTGTATTTTTTTTATTGCTTATGGTGGCAAACGAGCAAGCAGCATACCTGATGGTAAGTGTCACTGTGACATGTAAACCGACTTCAAAATAAGATCAACCAAAAACCATACTTATTTTAAAACACTAACACACAACCGAAAAATAAGATGAACTGTTTAATTCTTGTCTAATTCTAATTATGTATAAATTTTTATAAAATATAATTACAATGTATGCTAGAAATCCACTAACACGATTTGAAGTCGGTGCTAAGCTTAAATTAACAAAAAACAATAAGCTTAAACCAGGACAAAGCGTAAGCCACAGAATAAGATGGTTCTAAATAGGTACGTATTTATATAAGAAAATTTTGATACAATTATCCAATACGGCTGGACAGCGTTTAGGAAACTTAAGAGGATCATCGCACCTAATATATCTCAGTGTCTGAAGGCATAAAGCTATGACAGTCATGATTTATGACAAGAAAATGTGGTCCCTAAATGTGGGTCTTGTAACAAAACTCAAAGCCGCTCAGCGTACTATAGAACGGGGCATGCTCGCTCGTTTCTGTGCGAGATAGGATTCGAAATACGCTCATTCATAGAATAACAGATGTAATCGATATATTACGAATACATCGTTCAACGAACTGATAATTGAGGAGAATAAAAGTTTGGCAATTTGTGGCAAAATATGAGAGAAGCTCAAATCCAGATGATGATACATATTTACAACAGTTCGACTTTGAGAAAGGGGAATTGAAAAATGTCCATCCTTCCAGCTTGGTATGTTATTTTCTACCTACGTAACAAAGATCATATATCGTCAACATAAAGAATTACCTAACTCCTAATCGTTATGGAATAGTACCTTACATTATCAGCTTACGTGATTAAATTGAAAGAATACAGTTAAAGGTCTATGCGTGCATATGATATTGAAAGAATTGTCCTCCAACTCCTAACTAAGGAGATGTACCTTTCATCATCAGCTCATTTAAATGAGATTATCACTACCAGATGCAAATATTTGAATAGCTTTGAAAAATATATGAGACACGTAATATGTCCCTATATAATTTGAAGGTTGCCCTCAATTGCCATGAATTCCCATCACCAGATCATGATTTGGTGACAATGAGACCACCTCGGGAGTTAACTTAAAAGAATACAGCTAAAGGTCTATGCATGTGTATGATATTAAAAGAATTATCCTCCAACTCCTAACTGCTAAAGAGATGTACCTTCCATCACCAGCTCACCTAAATGAAATGTTCACTGCCAGATGCAAATATTTGAATAGCTTTGAAAAAATCATGAGACACGTAATATGTGCCTATAAAATTTAAGGGTTGCCCTGGATTTCCAAGAATTCCCATCATCAGATTATGATTTGGTGACAATGGGACCACCTCGGGAGTTAACTTGAAAGAATACAGCTAAAGGTCTATGCGTGCGTATGATATTGAAAGAATTATCCTCCAACTCCTAACCGTTCAGGAGATGTACCTTCCATCACCAGCTCACCTAAATGAAATTATCACTGCCAGATGCAAATATTTGAATAGATTTGAAAAATACATGAGACACGTAATATGTGCCTATAAAATTTAAGGGTTGCTCTTGATTTCCAAGAATTCCCATCATCAGATCATGATTTGGTAACAATGGGACCACCTCGGAAGTAAACTTGAAAGAATATAGCTAAGAGTCTATGCGTGCATATGATATTGAAAGAATTATCCTCCAACTCCTAACCGTTAAGGATATGTACCTTCCATCACCAGCTCACCTAAATGAAATGTTCACTGCCAGATGCAAATATTTGAATAGCTTTGAAAAATTCATGAGACACATAATATGTGCCTATAAAATTTGAGGGTTGCCCTCGATTTCCATGACTGCCCATCATCAGATCATGACTTGGTAGCAATGGGACCAACTCTGGAGTATACCCTTTAGAAAGAAAAAGAATTTTGAAAATCGGCCCATAATTGACAAAAATATCACTGAACATACATAAAAAAAAAATACATACAATGAAACATAGAACCTCCTCCTTTTTGAAGTTGGTTAAAAATAAATAATTAACAGCTTTAGTTTAAATTAAATAAAATCCATGATTTCAAGATTTCAATTCAATAAGATTATCATAGATTGTTTTACATTTTTGTTCGATTTACCCATCCATTTGATTGAAATTCAATAAATTAATATTAATGGTAGGAATTTGCTAGGCCTACAAAATTCCTACCATTATCGGAAATAATTAAATTAGGTTTGCCACGGCGAGAAATAAATCTCGCATACATTGTTTTTCAATTGCAGTAGTAAATAACTTTAAAAAATAAGAAATATATCGACAAAAATACGAACTATGTAGTTCGTATTTTTAAGTAAGCGTCCGGCACTACTGACAACTGTCACAAAGATCACGCTATATTTTATAGACTATAGGACCTTTATCAACACAAATAGAACCCAAAACAAGGATTGTTAAAATTTTTGGCTGTTTATCTGTGTCTGTACGTTTGGGCACGCTAATCTCAAAAACGGCTTATCCAATTTAGACGCGGTTCGCTAATATATTGTGGTAAGCTTCACTTAACATTTAGGCTTTATATTATGTCAATTGGTTTATAAATAAAAAAGTTATGACAATTTAAAAAATTTTCGGAAATAAAATCTTTATCGATTTTTTTCAAATTACGTACAAATTATCTTCAGTAAAAATAAATAAACACGTGTTTCAGTATTTCTTAATTTTCACCCTCTGGGGGTGTAAATTAGGTCTGCGAAGCGGGTTGGACGACTCATTAAGTCATTAGCGCCAAGCCAATATTATTGAAGCTGGCAACTTGAAATTTTGACAGTGGTTTCTTTCTATGACGTAGAGATTTACTAAGAAAGGATTTTACGAAATTACACCCCTAAAACAGAGTGGCAAATTTTGTATGGGGAGAAAAAAATCTTTATTGATTCTTTTCAAATTACGAGTCGAATCAAATATTCTATGGTAATATCCGGCATTTGTCAATTTTCACCCTCTGGTTGTTAAAATTACGCCTGTGAAGCGGGTTGAACGACTCATTACCGCCAAACCGAAACTATTAAAACTAGAAACATTAAATTTTGACACACGTTTCTTTTTATGACATAGAGATTCAATATGAAAGGATTTTATGAATTCCGCCCCTAAGAGAGTGTAACAAAGTGGCAAAGTGTGTATGGGGAGAAAATTTGTTTATCGATTCTTTTCAAATTACGTACAAATATTCTTTGGTGAAAATAAATAAACACGTGTTTCTCGTTCTCTCTCCATCAACCCTGCACCAGTGCCGGCGTGAGAGCTCACAGGATACACATAGTAGACGGCAATAAGTTCTTGCCTAAGGGCTTAAAGGCTGAACTTAACCTGTATCTTACAGGTTAAGTTTAGCTTCAAAAATGTTCACTCAACTATACCTCAAATAATAAATCATATCTAACCAGGTCGCAACTCTGCTGGTGAAACAAAACACACAGTCAAATAAAGGGTGGCGATAATTATATCTTTATCCCATGGTCATACCGTAAATAATATATTAAAGGCAATATAATTTGTAGAATGAATAGAACTTTGAACAACCTTTTTCTTTAGTGACCGGCTATGGTATATAGACACACCGCGCCCAATCCGTCCGAGGTGACGCGTGACCCCATAGCGCAGTAGGTGATCTGTATAAAACCTTTTTGCGAAGTATAAAAATTCACGTGATGTTGGTGGGGGTCATAGTATTAAACCTCACCACGTATCACCAAGGAGAGAGGGGGTCAAAAAATGCTACAAAAAAAATTACGTGATTAATGGACGTCCCTAAGGAGTAGGTAATCTCTGAAAGTCCTGGTGTGATTTAAAAAATCTTTCACTATTAGAAATCTTCGTTATCATTGATTGTTATAGGCTGCTTTTAATTTTGATAAAGACATGTTCTCTATAGTAAATAACAATAATAGTAATTGAAGTCAGAAGAAAATTACCCGGCTGGTTAATATACGTATGCTACCTAAATGGTTTGAGTTAAAGAAACAAAATGTACTGCATAAATATTAATTTATTATCATCTTGACAAATAAGTCCGTGACATCATTCCTCCAACTTTAATATTTCAGCTACAAAGATAGGTTACGTTACAAGATATTTTACGATAAAACTAAAATAAAAATTACAACATGAAGTTTAGGTGCAATTTTCAAGTCATCATCATCATCATCACAGCCCATATATGTTCCACTGTTGGGCCCGGGCCTCCTCTGTAATGGGAGGGAAATTAACCTACTATACCACGCTGGTCAGACGTGTTGGAAAATAGGTTTTTGTTTCGAGTTTTCCTTCTCTCATATAGATGTTATATACGTTCACGGGTAAGATAGGGGGTGGTGAACTGTATTCTTACTCCGTCACCACATGGAAAAATTTTCACTCAGATGTACTTTGCCTTTTAGGAGACGTAAAACAAGATATGTCAACAATAATTGTCAAGTATGCTCTATAAATTATTAAAAAAGTACAAAGTAAGTACAAAGTACTTACTAGGTGGCTAACAGAGCGGGATAGTGGTGGGCCGATATTTAATTAATCGCCATATTCACCAACAACACCTAAAGTTAAGGCAACAACTACGTCTATGTATACATATGACACTAACTTTTAAATTGACTTAGAAGCTGCCTAAATTTTAGATGTAGTTCGTGAAAGCAGGTATCGGGCAAGAAAGGTAATGTGAGTGCTACAGACTACTTTTAAAGATAAATATATTAATTCAATAATAATTCTCATTCTTACTAATAATATCATAAATGCGAAAGTGAGTTTCTTCATTTGCTACGTTTTCGCTCCTAAACCAAACTGATTATGATGAATTATGGTGCAACGATAGATGGGACCTTATCGACGGTAGGTCGATAAGGTCCTAATAGGCTATTGTTTTGAAGAGAAAACAGGGGATATTGCAATTATTTTTATTCCGTATTAAACGAGCGAATCCGCGGGCTGAAGTTAGTACCCACATATAGATAAATAGAGTCTAATCACCTATATTTAGTTTGTCGGATCAGTGGCAATCAGGTTACCAGGCAAGCAGGTTACAGGCAGAAAACAGATTGGACATTAAATTAAAAATTAAAAAAAAACCCCGACACAAAAACCTAAGATGCTTTTAAAAAGTAAAAAAAAAATAAAAAAGAAGAAACTCAATCTTAAATAAAGTACCTATAGTCTGTCTAATCCATGGAGACTAGAGTATTATTTATCAAATCACAGCTGACTACGTAACTCAGCACACTTCACTCTGCTTATTACTGCTACATTCATATCATTTCCACTTGCTACACTAGCGCTATTTCGGTGAGTGTTCGAACAATAATTTGCTGTTTACAAGTGGACACTTTTTTGACTAATCCCCCATACAAGATGGTACTCCTTACTCTAGTCTCCATGGTCTAATCTAAGAAGTGCACTTTGACAGCTTCTTCTTCTTCTTTTTATGTATTGGCAATCAACTACTTATACGAGCCATTTTTGCCAGTGTCGAGTTATAATTATCTTCACGTTCTTAATCTCTTCAAGTTAGTCATTGACTGTCAGTCAGTCGAATTGTCGCCATCAACACTGCTATGGTGACACTGTTAATGGTATGTTGTAGGAATTTTGATGGAAAACGAAAACGTTGTAAAGCACTTTTATATGATATTCACTACATCCCAGCTGTTCTGTCACATCATATTACATAAAACACCATAAAAATTATCTAATATAACACGTTAAAACACTAAGATATCGAATATAATACAAGAGCACAACATGACGTTTTAGATTCCCGCCAAAAGTCCACTTTGACAGCTGTCGGAGTAAGTTGTCTAGGTATGTGAATAAAATAATCGCGATCGAAAATATCCGATTTTAGTGAGAAATCGATATTGATTCTTTGTAATTAATAATTGGTTTATTTTTTTATTTTTCAAAAAGGAGGTGAAAAATTAAGTGCTAAATTAATAAAAAACAAATTTAATTATCTCATCATAAAATCTATTCATCATAATTAGTACGATTAGGTTAAGTAAAACCAAAAATTGGATTTGAAAATAGCTATTTATTCAGAATTACTACTATTACTTGAATTATGATCGTCGCGAACATTAATAATTATTTCCTTATCAATAACATTGTCGAAACGTACATCTCTGTCAAAATTACTATTCGATTAAATATATTAATCTAATATTTTTACCGATTATTTGGATATTCGTGAATTGGAAGTTGTCAAGCACTACTGTGTAGAACGTAATGACATGACATTGTAAGATCGTTAATAATAATTACTATTTACCATGTTATTTTAATTTTAAATTAGTTTTACGAGTTTCAACATTACATTATTGTAAAAGAAAGTCACCCGCAACGTTATTTATGTAAATAACTTAATAGTTCTTTAAAATTTCAGATTTATTGTTTGCAATCATGTGTATACGTGTTGACCAAGGTTATTGTGTATTAAAACATGTGAAACGTCAAAATGCACTTCTTAGATTAGATGAACTATAAGTATGTATTCATAATTCTAAAAGAAATACGTCACGTTGGGGGACCGCCCCTTATTATTTATTATCTACGATTTTTTTTTCATAAATATTACATGCCTACCTATCTAGTCTTTTACCAAAGACTTATATTTTTTTTTTGTTATATTTAAAGTAAATTGATGTTAAGGTACATAACAACAACTCGGAAAATAGGAATATTGCAGCACGGGCGGCGCGCCGGCGCGCGGCGGTGTGCAATGCGTATTCATGCGCAGGCATTAAATTGTTAGGTTTGGAGCGGTCGCAACAACAACGAAAGTTAAAAATGAGTCGCTCTTAGAGATTTCAAGTAATTACTTATTACAATTTTTGAAAGCCAGATGACTCGGATGCATTTCCTTAGAATTTGTTAAGATTTATCTCGATGGATATCAATAAATAATTTGTAAAACTGAACAAAATTCTTTAGTTATTAGCCTATTCAAAACATTATGCATATCGCTACAAAAGAAACTTACGAGCTATAGATGGATATCTACCACAAATTCTAACCAACGATCCACATTCAAAAACTTTAAAAAGTATTCACTAGTTTGTGATTTTATTAAAGTGATTTTATCGAATTAATGGAAAAATTAATCGCCTGTACGACTCTGGAAACGTACTGCGATTGGGATATATACAGTATAAACATCAGTCGAAACGACTTTTTCGTTTTGTTTTTAAATGTTTAAAAATTCATTATATTATTTAGATTTAGAAATAAATGTGTCTTATTTCATAATTGCGTACGTGAGTGAGGTAAACCAGACAAACTTTATCAAACTATAAGGTTTTGTTAAGGGGAGAAATACGTGTAAAAGGACGTTTTCGCGCTGATTTTAATTTTTTTTTAAGGTATTAAAAATGAATATTATTTTTTGAAACTATAAGGTGTACTTATACGTGTAT
This sequence comes from Lymantria monacha, assembly GCA_905163515.2. Classification (NCBI taxonomy): domain Eukaryota; kingdom Metazoa; phylum Arthropoda; class Insecta; order Lepidoptera; family Erebidae; genus Lymantria; species Lymantria monacha. The sequence continues at coordinate 27,392,732 of LR991082.1, forward strand.
TGCTTAGTTTTATTTTTCATATGTTACAAAAATATAACTTTATTATTATTCGACAGCAAATCTAATTTTTCAATGGATCCCGACTGTGTTGTTATGTTCCATTATTAGAATATATTTTATTTTCTTCAATATTATTCACTTAATAATATATTATAGAATTATAGACCACCGGACATCTAAGTGCTTGTTTTTTCCTTTTCAGTTTTTTTATTGTGTGCGTAATTTGGTTCGCTTTTTACGCAGTCAGGTTTTTTGATTTTTTAAATTATTTTTTTAAATACCTTTTTCTTGAAACAAGATTTTTCGAAACGGTGTACACTCTAGCTTAAAAAGTTTTAAACCGATCATCCTGAAATTTGGTTTATAATTTCCTTACACAATCGTGGTGTACCTATATGAACCTCAATCATAAGCGATATTTTTAAGTTCACTATTTTTTTTATAGTGAACAATATATGAAAAAATGGTTAAATAAAAAACATGACTTTTTTTAACAGCCATCTAAAAAGTGCTTTCTGTTTTAAATTGGGGGTTTTATAGAAGATACACATATAAAAAAAAAGTAATTTTTCTGTGCCATTGATTTCAGATAAAAATTGTAGCTTCCATATCGTGTACCTACACCAACTGTTAAGTCGGATGACAACCTACGATGTGTATCAGCTGATATCTGCACTATATTTATTGTGTGCGTAATTTGGTTCGTTTTTTACGCAGTCGGGCTTTTGATTTTTTAAATTATTTTACATATCATCACGCCATATCCCTTGCAGGGTAGGCAGAGAGAACAGAGTGCCAGAGAACTCTATCTTTGCATACTTCACTCGCTTCATTATTTTAATTTATTTTATACTTTTTAGTTATGAGTATCTAGCTAGGCTATAGTTATTTTATTTATCAATAAGTAGGTACCTACCTATATTTCGACTTAAGTTGAGTACTAAATCGTTTGAAGTTGGAGATGGGCGACCGTGTCAGACATTAGATACTTTACGTAGTTCAATATACCTAATAGATACTTTAGTATATGTCCATCCACATTTACACGCACAGTCATACAAAGTTTTCGTCTTTTTCTATCATAAATTTCTACAGTCTAAAGTAGGTCTTTAGACTGTATATGTAAGAATGGTTGTTACGCAACTTTAAATCGATATAGACCCTAAACGGTCAGTCGAATCGAAAAATGTTGAAGGAAAACTAATAATGATTTTTAAATACCTATTCAACGATATCCCATTCGATATAGTTTGTTGACTTTCATTTTTTTCATTATCACAAAATGGCGTCCAGTGGTCGCCATATTGAATTTTCACTAACGGCATGTCTTTAGTGACACTCGCCGGACTAAGAGAAATCGATTGATGTGTGAATCATTAAAATCGGCCCAGGCGTTTGGTCTGTATAGTGCTTCAAAGGAACATACAAACATACATGCATACATACATACATACCTACATAGACTGTTAAACACAATACCACTCCTGTGCGTCGCTCAGTCGGGTAAAAAGTGACAGAAAAAAATAAAGTAGTATTAAACTAATTGAAACAACTTACCAATTAATCAGCTATTCCTAACATACAGCTCACGCTAGTTTGGGAGCCAGAGTTTGTAATAATTTGTTAATAAGTTATGGCATAATAAACATTTTTATTATTATTATTCCAGCATCATATTGCAAACTTTCTTCAGCTTTATATGCTTCATTTTCAGCTTGCAACTTTTCTTTTCGTGCTTTTCGGGCTTCTTTACTGTCCAAGGAGCTGCGTCGATTCTGTCGGGCTACGCTATGCTCTGTACCGAAGGGCACTTACTAAATCGTTTATAACTTTTGAAAGAATAGCAATTTTGACTCGAAATTTTATATCTATATATTTGAATAGTTTTACTACCCATTCATGGAAAAATAAATTTAGTTTTTTAAGCCTCTACGCGTATTTGCCGCCTTAAATTAATTGTTAGCCTATCCAATTTTTATCAACATTAAACTACGCGCGATTTCTCAATTAACTAATGAATTCCTTATACGTACCCTCATTTTCATCATCATGTTCTCAAGCTCAAAAAGTATTTGTTACACTTTGAACATCCATATTCTTTTCCTTATGACGACTTCACGTTCATTGCGTCAGTATGGAACAAATCTCACTAGGTGTGTTATTAACTCATGAAAACTACTGCTGTCATATAATCCCTTCGCTGTCACTACGTTGTATGTATACAAAACCAGCGCACAAAAATATACATTTTTTTAAATGTGGGAACAGAATGAGAATACAATGCGGAACCATCCCTTCTCATTCCAACGGGTGACGTAAGAAAACACTAAAGGACGCAAGTACATAGCGCACAGTTAGAAAATAAAAATGTCCTAAGAAACCTCATACCAAACTACATGGCCAGTTTCATAAACCAATTTCAATCTTTATGAAAAAACAACATATATAATGTGTACATAATTATGTTGTTTCAGTCCTGTGTTATCACATTTTATATTTTGATATTCAATCTCAATTAATATCTAATCGATTTAAGCTTTGTCTAAAAGACAATTTAAGTGACATGACTAACACAAGTCCAAAACTGTATAACATGTAATTTATCACGCAAATTATATTACAACCTGTAAACTTTCCCTAGCAAAGTTATATAATACATTGATATGAAAGATTACGTTTAACGATGAAAGACTTCGTGCTGTGTGGTAGCAGTTACTAATGTTGAGGCCCACAAGAAGCTCCTCGTGTGCCCTCTGCTTCGCCCAGCTGATGGCCAGCTGCAGAGTTTCTTCCTTGTCTTATATACCATCCGCAGCTAGACCTTGAGGCCATGAGCAGAAATTTCGGGCAACCATCCATAAATCTGACGTCGCGGCGGCCGCTGCCAGGCCCTCGGCATCGCAAACCGCTTGCAGTGCAGATAGTTGGCCCGCGAGCCCATTCACCCCTGTGATGTGTTGTCCCGCTGAGCCCCAGCGCTGCACTGTGGCGGACTCCCGAGCTATTTCTAGGTCGTCATTTGGGGAGCCCACCTCTTCTTCCGCACCGGAGCCCTAGTGGTCTCGAGGGAGCAGTTACTAATACTATCAACCCTTACTTTGCTCGTGCATGTCGTAAAAGACGATTAAAAGTATTATTGCGACCTGGGCCAATTTCACTTATGTCTTTTGGTCATTAATTGCGTTCCAACGTCAGGCGGGCGGCCGGTCACAAAACTATTGCCAATAACTTTTGCATTATGTACGAGTCCATATTGCGTCATCCCAAGTAATTGGGATAAGAGCAGGAGAATGATGACGAAAGACGCCATAAGTGTGTAAATAAAGCTTATTAATTTTATATGTAAATATCAATTATATCTGTTTATTTTCTATGCGCTATTGGAGTAATAATACCCGTCTAGTTTGCGTGGTACCTATATTACGCCATAGTCCCTCCTATAATGGAAGCGAATCGTTAATTTTTTTGACGGCGGGCTATGGAATAGTCACACCACACCCCGCTAAATCCGTCCGGGGCGACAGAAGAAGCGGCCCGCGGCCCCATAGACCTGCCCTACATGCACCTCTATTCGCCTAGCGAGCGGGCCACCGGAACCCGGTCTTTGTCTTCGGTGGCCCAAGTGAATCGTACCTAACTGTGGCATGTTATATCAAATGAGAAAGAGATAGATTTCATTCCAACATAGTTTGTACTTGGATAATGGAAGGTTAGTTGTTCGATATGTAATGAAAGTCCCTTGCCTATATTACATAATGTTACCCTTTTCGATTATTTAGGTATAATGGAAAAAGAAAGAGACCCAGCCCTGTCTTTGGTTTTTTTTCCTGGATTTTATAATTTTATAATTAGAATCATTTGAATTAGAAAACTTCACTCGGACGGGTATTGGATGGGGATTGGGATTTTTACCCTATTTAGCCGTCCTATTATTTACGTTATTGAGTTCACTTTATATACCTGATGCCAGTGAAATACAAAATAAAATATGTGTAAAATCTGGAAACGGTTGCTAACTTCAATAAAAGTATGTTAAATAACTTTTGTTATTTTATTTTGTAAATATCAGCAGCACCGTCGCTAGTCGATTGGCGCACGGTTCACGTCGGTCGCTTTTGTTTGTGTGCCTCACGCACACATATACGGAGCGCACAAAATACTCTACTCTATGCCCCCTTAATGGATAGGAAAGTTTATAGTCTGAAAAATATTGCGGTACATATATCAATCTATCTGAATAGCTTTTTAGTTCTGTAAATATAACCAGAGCATTAGTTCTATAACAGTATTGGGGACATCATTAATGTACTATGACATAAATTTATATCATATCAAGACTGCACAAATGGCGTAGTGGTTAAGATAAAGACCTTCCGTGCCAGTGCCATGAGTTCGATTTCAACGCAGGATAAATACTTTATGCGATTCGATTCGATCGATCGATTTGCGTATAGTAACCATCTGCAAATAACAATTAACCTACCTCATCTCTCAGGAGAGAGATGAGGTAGGTATGCCGGGCTCAGCGCCAACTAAATGTTAAGGTCACTATCTGCTAAAAATCACACGCGGTTCCTACCTTCCGATACGACGAAGTCATGGGACCTTTTTCTCATGTACCGCAACTCCACCTGAATTTTTTTTTTTTAGAAAACTACCCTACGCTAAGGAAATAATCCTTGTCACCTACAATAGGTGACTTTGCAAACATGCAATTAACGCAGACCAATTATACCCTGCCTCAGAACAACAGTTTGTAGATCACGCAAAGTGTTGTCCTACGTGGGAACCCTCGACTCTGGCATGGAAGGTCGATATCTTAACCACTACGCCATCTGTGAAGTCATTATTATATCTAAACTTGGTCCAACCTGCATTATTGATAGTTCAAATGTTAACAACGGCGTACTACAAATTACTGACATTTAGAATTTAATATGCTTGATTATTTATAAAAACCCGATTACGAGCGAAAAATTATTGTCACAAGTGGGATCCCACTTGTGATAATCATTTTTCGCTCGTATACGTGTTTTTATAAACGGCGTTCTATATGTAGCATTCAGGAATATATTGCTGACTCGGCTAACACATAATCATTATTACAATACATTAATCATTGTGTCAATATTGAAGTATCAAGACCGAAGCCACTTGAAATTGTTTTCGAAACTTACTTATCTGCGTATTTTTTTACAAATAATCACTGCGCGAGAATGAAATCATCAGGCAACTCAATGATCATGAAGAAACTTGAATGCTTGAAAACTTTCTTTGAAATCTATAAATATATTGTACGATACAGAAGAACGATGAGCGTTAGACTGTTAAGATTTTTCCTTATATTCGCGGCGGGGTATGGTCTGGTTACAGCCCGCTAAATCAGGCCGGGCGCGCGACCCAATACACCCGCCCCGCAATGTACCTCTCTACGCTGTGCGAGTGGCCCACCGAAACCCGGAGACTATTAAGTCTATTCTCATTTCGAAAAGATTCTCTGGGTCAAAGCATATACATAATGTTATAACTAGATACTAGTAACAACGGAATACTACATCGGCAATATGTAGACAAAAATTACGACGCAATTCATATTATCTTTTCAAATATCAATACTTTATCAGACTGCTGTCCTCTAGACTAGATCCGCGTTTGTAAGTATCGTGGTAACAGATATCCGTATGACTATATTTTGCAGATTATTTTTTTTAATTATTTAAAAATATATTGTTTAGGTAATGTATGCATCCACAGAGTAGCTCGCCCAAATTGGTATTTTTAATGTCACTAAACCAAGGCCACTTGATGACGGTAAGGGGTATCCATTACCTACTTATTGCTACAAGCAAATGGTAATTATATATTTAAAAAACCTGGCATCTAGATAAGCTGGACGAGATACGGTATCTAAGATCCAAATGATCTCCGATATGTACAGCAGATTGAAACAATAACTCTGTACATTTTACTGATAACGCTGAACCGAAAATAGATCGATGTTCGAATGAAGAACGAATGTCAAAAGAATCCAATATCCTTAATTACTTTTATTGCAATATATAGACAATGGTTACAAAAAATACATACACAAATACAAATAATTATTTGAAATAAAATTGTAATTTAAATAACTGAAACATATTTAAGATTCATCATCCTCAACGCCCTCTTTTATCCTCATTATTTGAGGTCGACGCAATATTTTTTGTTATTGCTATGCCAAACGAGCCAGCAGCACACCTATTGGTAGATAATTAATCAATAGCCTAAAAATAAGTTTGAAGCTTCTGGCTTTAAAAGTGACGATAATTCTTTACAACTTTTCATCCCCCTTTACAACACTTTTTTGCATTAAAAGTAGCCTATGTCCTTTATCAGGCTCTAGACTATCTGTGTACCAAAGTTCATTTAGATCGGTTCAGCAGTTTTGGCGTGAAAGAGCGACAGACAGACAGACAGACTTTCGCATTTATAATATTAGTAAGGATAACAGAGGTATCTTACAAATCCATGACCCACTAATCCTAGTTTCACTTGTATATAAATATTTGGTGTTCTCAACCCATAAACATCCTAATATTAGACATAAGCTTGATTTTTATCATCATTCTCCTGCTCCTATCCCAATTACTTGGGGTCCACATAATATTGTACAGATTGCACAAAATATTGGCAATAATTTTAAGACTGCCTGACATCACCCACCTTGGGAATATCGACGGCGGAAAGCGAAAACGTAGTAGTCCACAAAAACGAAAATGTTCACCAGAGCCAAAAAACTATTTCACTTTTCAAAAAATCATAACTAGCGTATTTTTTAACGTAGACTCACGATTTTTGGATATTAGATTTATTATTTTTTTCTAAATATAATTATTACTCTCAAATCTCATTCTAACAATTATTTATCAAAATTTTGTTGACTACGACATTTTGAACTATTTTTACAGAATGTTAAAACGCTGTAATTGCACTATTGAGTTGTGTGGAGCGGGATCAAAGGATTTTTTTTAAGGAAAACGAAAACGTCGTAAGCAACATTATTTGAACTAAGGCTGCCCAACTGCATGTTGTAAACGTAGTTATTCCATGAAACTAATATCTTAGAATAGGTGTAAACTAAAATAATTGCTTATTTGCCCCAAGTAAGACAAAATGTATTACACGTAAAGCGATTTAAATTTGACAGAATATTAAAACGTAGAGTTCAATAAATAATACACTACAAATTATATTACAAATGTAAAAACATAATAAGCTTAAAAAAAAAGTTAAAATATATGAATAAGTAATTTACTTAATTACTTTGTCTTTAACCATAACAGATGTCATATCTTCTATCAGCAGAAGATAAAGTTAAGTTAGTTAGTCAGCTAAACACCAGCACGGATAACAGGTAGTGGTTGAAGCCCCTCTTGGGTCATCTGACCATTGCTTGTCCCGTAGGCAGTGTCCCTATTGCGAGGCCTTTTCATCATGTTCGATCAGCTGGCGATCTTTATGTATACCTCATACATCGTCAGCCATAGGCCTTGGAGGGCAAGTGTGAGGCACTAGCGTTCAGCCTAGATATCGCAAAAGCGTTCGACAAGGTCTGGCATAGGGCCCTTCTGTCGAAGCTACCATCATATAGAATCCCCGAAGGACTTTGTAATTGGATGACCAACTTTCTGGATTCAGACTGAACATAAAAGTAGTCGTCGACAGCTCCTGCTCCGACCATGATGATGCTGGTGTACCATAGGGCTCGATGCTCCTCGACGTTATCTCACTATATCTTTAAATGAGCAATTCTTGTATATACATATATATATATATATATGTAATCTGAATCTCGGAAACGGCTCCAACGATTATCTTGAAATTTAGCATACAAGGGGTTCCGGGGGCGATTAATCGATCTAGCTAGGTTTCATTTATAGAAAATATTATTTTGTCAGTATATTTCGGCAACAAAAATATAATTTTTCGTTGTAATAAAACTATTAGAATATGAAGATTTTCAAATTTTGACGCTGTCATTAAGATTAGACATTTAGCTCAGTTGGAAAATCGAGTTGTCTAATCCATACAAACCGGAGCTCGGTTCGGATCCTTACTTTTTCTTATTTACTTTTTGGCCTTATTTTTTATTAGTTATTTTATTAATTATTATCTTTTGCCCGCATTTTTGTCTGCGTAGAAGTCGATAATGTTTTAATAGGATTTTTGTTTGTTTTTTACGTTATTATTTTTATTGTTATTTATAGATAATTATGTATAAATGTTTGTATTCTTATATAGTATAACAATCTTATCCGTATGGTGACGGAGTAAGAATACAATTCACCACCCCCTATCTTACCCGTGGGTGATCGTAAGAGACGACTAAGGGATATAAAATGCATATAACATACATATATGCAAAAGAAGGAAACCTCAAAACAAAACCCTATACCAACACGTCTGACCAGCACGGTATAGTAGGTTAACTTTCCTCCTATTATGGAGGAGGCATGAGCCCAACAGTGGGACGTATATGGGCTGTGATGATGATGATGATGATAATAATCTTTGTTATAGTGTAGGGAAGGTTTAATAAACATAAAAATCAAATGAAATTTTTTTATATATTATCGACACCAGGCTTTTTCTTAGCAGGCCATGTTTTTAATACAACGCGCTCATTGCGACCGAGGCGACGGGAGGGTAGTGTACGGCCCCATAACCCACCGTCTTTTCCATAGAAATTAAGCCGACCACTGGTACCGCTTCTTTAACATCCCCGCCCATCCGCAATTCTACACCTATTACAGTATTTCTTTGTAAACAATATCTTTTGTTTTCCTTTCGGATGCTAGAGTTACTAGGCTACTCTGAGATCTTACTCTGAAGCATGTCACATACAATTGCACATGGAAGAAGCAGCTTTCTCTCAAGTCTACTCCCGCTACCTTAAGAATATGACCTCGAGCTTTGTTTATGGTTATTGCGAAGCAGAATTTAATGGCAAACTGCACTCTCTGAAATTCGAAGGAGTAATTTGACGGCATTTGGAGAATCCTAGGCATAAATACAGACTCTGCTCAAGAACAACCGATCAGTATAGATGACCTGATTACATTGCAATGCAATGTTTTTTCTTGCAAACTGGTGGCATTGTATAATTTTGGCGCGCCAGCTCTCAATTTTAAGATGTGAGTTGGGAGACCGGGAGCCTTGAGAGTATTCAGGGACTCGACTGGTTGTCGGAATTGGGGTTTATAACTTATTCGTAAGTTTATTTTAATATTCGACCCCTTCGAATTATTTAAAATATTTGCAAGTAAAATAATAGCATAAAGAAATCGAAACGACCATAGTAGCGCACATAGTTAGGTCATGTCGTCTTGCGATCAATCTGATCAGCATTAACATCCTGTCTCCCTATCGTATCTTACTGATTGTTCCTAATATACCTATATATAGCCTTTCCGTCTCAATTTTTACAAAAATGTTGATTAAACCTTGACTAAACAGCGAAAAAATATAGAAAATGACTATCTCTCTTTACTAATCATTATGCGGAAAAAATACCCTCGCCAGAGTAAAATTAAAATGGGTAATATATCTTATGAGCGATGGATTTCAGTTATACGATGCAATGTGTTATCATGGCTCTCAATTACAATATTCGGCTTAGAAAATTGCTGATCAACAATTTAAAGCTTAGAAACTTTCAAATGGCGTGTTAATACAGTATTGGGACTTTTGAGACATTCCAATTTTAAAGAGTATTTCCATTATACCAAGCTTTTATGTGAGTTCAACCTCTTCAGGATTCCGTACCAAAAGCGTAAAACGGCACCCTATAACTAAGACTTCGCCATCCGTCCGTGCGTCCATCTGTCTATCACCAGGTTGTATCTCATGAACCATGATAGTTAGACAGCAGTCAGACAGAAATTTTCACAGATGATGTGTTTCTGTTGCCGCTATAACGTCAAATACTAAAAAACAAAATAAAATAAATATTTAAGGGGTACTCTTCCATACGACAAACGTGATTTTGGCTCCTTTTTGCTCGATACATTTTAATTATATTTAAATATATCTTCCAAAACACACTAATAAGAAAATACCGAGCAAGGCTCGACCCTCCAGATATTTTATCCTGAATATCAATGACTTGCTCTCTATAGAGAGTACCTATATATTGCTATGCGGATGTCAACACGGGTGACGAGCGATACACCGAGCATCAGAATGTTCCTCGGAGTATGTTACAGTAAAGACGGGCTCAATTTGGGTCTGAAAATGAGCGCTCTTTGGGGCGAGCCTCGGAACGGGGTAAACGAAACTTAGTCCAGTTCAACCCCACTAAGACACTAGTTTGCGCTTTGACTGCAAAGAAGGAACCGTTTATCATGGTGCCTTAGTTCCAAGGAGTAACTCTCTAAATTTCCGAGAGTATTGGGATCCTCGACGTCGAACTATAGAGCAAAGGCCAGTTTGGTAGTCATTTGGAGGGCAAAGCCAAATTGGTAAGCAAAAAGTTAGACTTGCTAAGCAGAGCTAGGCGGTCCTTCACGCCGAGACAACGTCTTGTGCTATACAAAGCACTAGTTCGTCCTCACGTGGTTTACACTCATTTCACATGAACTTACCCTGTTCCTAGACTGTACGTTTTCAGAGATCATTTCTCCCACGTATGTGCAAGATCTGGAATGAACTACCTGCTGCCGTGTTTCTGGAGCGTTATGACATGTCCTTCTTCAATTGAAGTTTAAGAGCATTTTCTTCAAGATAGACAACGGCCTGGCTGTACCCCTGGTGTTACTAAGGTTCATGTGCAGCAGTATCACTTACCATCAGATGTGCTGCTTGCTTGTTTGCCACCATAGGCAATAAAAATGTGTCATAAAAATATTAATAGTAATTTTTTATTATCATAATACACTGACAACATCGTACACGTACTACAAGTAATACAAACAAGAACAAGTGTTCTTGCTCAAAAATGACTTACGAAAATAAGTACCTCTTTACAAAAAGATTGCCATCTTATTATACATTACAACAAAAAATAAGAATATAGCAAGCTGAGCAACAAATAGAGCGTTTAAGGGCGGTAAATCGATGAAGTTTAAATCTGCATCACTATTAAAATGGTGTAATGGGCGTACTTACTTTAAATAAGATAATCTAAATGTCATAAATTCCAGAGTGGATTGTACAGAAACTTTACCAAGTGTAGTAATAGAATAAATTCCTTGTACCACTACCCGCTAAAACGTCGTTAATGAGCAAACATCTTTTTTAACGGAAAGCGAATGGGGAATATGCATGATTTTTTTTTTATTTTTTTAAACGTTTCTACTAGTTATTACATTACCAAAAATAAATATAACATCCAAAATATAAACCATTAAACTAAAAAAAAAATATTTAAAATCACTATCATTTTTGGCGATAAAAACGCGGCTATTATGGCGCGCTTCTGTGACGTCTGAATGCACACACATGTTGGATGTCATTAACGAAATGGTTGGTTCACGAAGTTATTGAAAATTAAAAAAGGGTGTGTAAAGTCAACTTATTACTAGGGATGTTAAAAAATAATCCATTTTTATTTTAATCGATTATTTTTTTCTAAAAATCGATTGTTTATAATCGATTTTTATAGTAATATTAATCGATTTTTAAAAAATCTATTATATAAATTATGCGTTTTAATCGATTTTTATGAAAAGCGCCATCTATGGAACGGTTGAATAAAACTCGAAGTAAATCCATTATTATTTACAAGTTAAGTTAAATGTCTTCCAATAGTAAAACATCTAAAAGCGGTCGGCGAAAATATTTTACGATTAAGAAACATACAGCAGTATGCAAGTACTGTTCCAAAAAGGTAAAAACTTGCAGTAATACTACAAATTTAAAACAGCATACATACATACCATCACGCCATGTCCCTTGCAGGGTAGGCAGAGTGAACAAAGTACCAGAGACCTCCATCCTTGCATACTTCACTCGCTTCCTCAACATTCATAATCCTCTTCATACGCGCTCGTCGGTTTCGGAGACTCTTGACTCCACCTTCCTTCAGTACATGACCGATGTGGTCTAGATAGTTTAGTCTCGGTCTCCCCCGGTACCTACATCCTTCCACTTTCGCATTGTATATCTTTTTACCCATACGTTAGTTCGACATTTTTTCCACGTGCCCGAACCATCGGAGCATTCCCTTTCGCATCTTTACACCAATACTCTCTTTCATACCTACTCGCTCTCATACGTCGTCGTTACGAATGCGATCGATCAGCCTAACACAGCCACAGATTTTCCGTAGAGATCGCATTGCGCATTAATTTTACTTTAATTCTTTTTTCTGCATACCCAACTCTCGCTTCCATATAGTAATGTTGGGACAAGCAAGTTATGTGTTGCTATTCGTGCTTTCTGGCTTCGGTGGTGGCTACCGAGAAGTGGTCCCAACGCTCCGATCACTCTATTTCCCGCATTTACTCTTCGCTCTATATCAGTGGTGTAACTTCCATCTCGGCTAAATTCACATTCAAGATATACAAATTCATCCACTTGTTCTAGTACATCATTACCTATTGTTACTGTTACATCTGTTCTGGCTTCATCTCTTTCGAAGACCATTGTTTTGGTTTTACTCACATTCATGCGTAGACCCCTTTTCTTACAATGTTCTGTCATTGTGTCGACTAGGGTCTGCAGGTCAGTCACTGACTGTGCCAGCACGACTGCATCATCTGCATAGAGCAGAGCACTGACCACTGAGTCGCCCATCTGGACGCCCTCATTCATATCGTTCAACCTTTGGAGACATTTATCCAGATATATGATAAACAACCTGGCTGACAGAACGCACCCCTGCTTAACGCCGATATTGACGTTAAACCAAGGCGACATTCCATCATCCAGCCGCACACAAGCTCTACATCCCATGTAACTGGACTGCACAGCCTGCAGCAGTTTACCGTTAATACCATACTCCGGTAAAATGTCCCAAAGTTCCTTTCGTGCAACCGTGTCAAATGTTCTCTCCAGATCCACAAAACTGCAGAAAACCCTCTGACCTAGAGCCAGATGCTTCTCCACAATGTTGCGCAGAGAGAACACTTGATCCATGCATCCCCTTCCACTTCTGAAACCTCCTTATGCCTCACACAGTAAACCATCGGTCTCCATCCTTATTCTCCTTTCAATAATTTTAGCATACACTTTTGCTGCCAAAGTGGTCAAGCTTATGGCTCTATAATTTGCGCAGTCATAACGTGAACCCTTGTTTTTAAACAAAGGCACCATGACTGCGCCATTTCCGTCCCTGGGAACCATTCCCGAGCTCCAACATAAATTGAGGAACATCAAGAACGCCTCCCAGACACAGGTGCCGCCAAGCTTGATCATCTCGGTAGACACCACATCAATGCCCGCTGCCGTACCATTTTTCAAACCTCTTATCGCCCATTCAACGTCATCCATACTGATGCCATCGGAGGACGCCGGTGCCGAATGTTGATCTACTAGACCACGGATACTCGGGTTAGCGCCGGTGTGCAACACCCCGAGTATCCGCATACATGTCGCCAAAATATTCCCTCAATCGGCTTATCACGTCTTGTATTTGTGTAAGAATGTCTTACCTTTAGACCTTATTTTATTCATTCTGAAGGCTGACCAATCACTCCGAGACCTCTTCACATCTCTCCAAAAGAGTTTGGTGTTACCCACGAAGTTTTTAGCCAGCCTATCTTCTGCACTCATATTTGTTCTATCACGTTTCTCTTTCACTAAGGCCTTGGTGTAATTCTTACATAGCCGATATATTTCTTTCTTCTGTTCAGTCATACTGTCATTCAGATTCAAAGAAGAGACATAGTCCAGCCACACTTTCTTCTTTTGTTCTACGGAAGCTGCCTCTTCCTCATCCCACCAAGCATCACCATTTGTTTTTCTATGCTTCTTTGAGCTTCCACATACTTCTTTCGCTGTATCTACCATACTCTCTTTCGATATTCTTCAGCATTCTTCAATGTCCGATTGCGGCTGGCTTGCCATCGTCAGCCGTTCTCGGACACCCTCTGAATACTTTTCTCTTACACACTCTTCTTGCAAACTTTCAATCTTTATTCTTTCAAGCCCTCCGAAGCGGACTCGCTCTCGGCAGTGCCCCCACTTTCTGAACAGACCACTAAATCTTGCAATACACGAGATAGTGGTCCTTATCGATTGTGGGGCCTCATTCGCATTCTTTATCCATGTATACATATGAATGTCCTTACGTCGGAAAAGTGTGTTTGACACATTAAGGTTTCTCTCCATGCATACATACGCTATGAGCATACCTGCGTCGTTCACTCTCTTATCACCAAATAGACCAAGTACGTCCTCATATTCGGGACGCTTGGTCCCCACCCATCCGTTCAAATCTCCGCATACAATAACGCCTTCACTGGTTTCTGCCATATCCAGAACTTCCCTAACATTATCCCAAAACTTCTTCAGGTCTGATGCCACCGAGGATCCTACGGGAGCATATGCTATGCAATCATGAAAGGTGAAGTCTGGGATCATACATTAATCCTTCACACCTGAGGCCAAACGAGAGAACAGCACTCCTACCCCCATGCTGGCTCGATCGCTCTGTGGTACACCAGACCACAGGGCCATGCCGCCACCAGGAAGATCGCAGGCGTCGCTGCCCCTTCGCTTGGTCTCTGTCACACAGAGCACGTCTAGCTTAGCTAGTTTGTCTGCCATGACGGTTATCAGCTCGTGCAACTTACCTTCCACACAACCTCTTACATTCCACGTACCCACCCGGCACTCTGCTCTCCTCGACTCGCCTGACTGGGCTAGGCGTGATGGGTGGTGGCTCGGTACGCGGCGCCTCTGGGGCACACCCTAACCCGTACTGCGTCTGACTAGACTGGCAGGGGACGCGACGTGCACGTTCCGGACTATGCCCACCTACACGCACCGGACTATGCCTCCCTAAAAAAAAATCATCATCATGTCAGGCTATTGCCGTCCACTGCTAGACGTAGGCCTAAATGTAAAATATTACTGGACATTTATGGCATTTTTTGTTGTGATTTATATTTTAGCTTTTGAGACAATAACGTTGTTATTTTGTTAGGACGCTCATCATTTCATTTTTATGATAATAAAAAAAATGTGTCAATAATTACATTTGGTTTCCTTATTCCTTACCTTGAAAATTTAAAGGAATATTCGCTTTGATGAATTTTATATTTGAATTGGGTGATTTTTTATTCATATAATTTTATTTGATTTTAATCTGATAAATTGTTAATATGAACCTCTTAGGTTTATCATTGGAATATGAAAAGTATATACATTTTTAAATAATATAAAAAAATCGTTTTTTTTTGTAAAAATCGATTTTTTCGTAAAAATCGATTATTTATTTTGATTATAATCGATTTTTGGAAAATCGATTAATATTAAATTTAAAAAAAAACGATTTTTATTTAATCGATTTTTTTCCAGTAACCTCACATCCCTACTTATGACCATGGAAAAGAACAGAAAACCGTATTATAAATATTGTGTTGTTCCTATGTGCCAAAATATTATCAAAACTGTACCTAACAAAGTATATTTCCTTATGCCTAGAAATGTAATAAATAAGAAAAAAATGATGCAAGGCGATGAGGAAATTAAGACAATGTGTTGTGTTTGAGCAGTTTATACTGTTGTGAAGATCATTTTAACGTAAGTAAACACATTAGAGAAGTGATGAAGTACATAAAAGAGTCATTTTTCCTTAATTACATGCACATACTTGTTTTTTTAACAAACTTCGACGTACACTACCTAGTTTACGTAAAGTTCTTAAAGATATATTCTTAATATGTAATAGGTACATGGTTCTAAAAGTAGTATATGTTTAGTCATCTATGATACCTATGAATGAAAACATGTAACTTATTAGAGTAAGAGAAAAGTTTGAAATTATTTATTATTCATTTTTCTATTGGGTTTCAGTTACAGAGAATTATATGCAATACAAAATAATGGCATTAGAACAGGGACAAAGAGTGACGTTTGTTAAGTCTCTCATTCACAAGGATTAATACTTGAACACAGAAAACTAATAACTCATGAAATAACTGGGTAACGATAGAAAATAATCACTATAGAAACGCCTTGATACCAGAAGATTCGAGTGTACGATGACGTCATGTCAAGACGACAAATTTCTAAAACGCAACGCGATTGGTTGTTCAAGAGCAACGCGATTGGTTGTTCAAGAACAACCAATCGCGTTGCGTTTTAGAAATTTGCGAGCGAATTTAAAAAAAGCCGATTTTTGATAATTAAATTTCACTATTAAATAATGATGAATTTCAAAAATAATTGTATAGGTATGTTTTTTAAGCAATAAAGATTACAAAAAAAATATTTTGTTCATTTTGGAGTCACGTGCATATTCCCTATTGCTGTAATCAACATAGTACAAGCAAGTTATTACTACTTTTTTCTGTAACGTACAGCGTTTTTGAATGGAGGCATTTAAGTTTAAACCCGTTTTTTTTAAATGTTAATTTCATAACTATTCATCTTAGAATTATGTAACCCAGACCATTTGAATCAGTTTTTTTTTCTGGTTCGAACAGTGCAATAAAAAATTTTTTCATACTTTGTGGACTACGACGTTTTCGTTTTCCGCCGTCGATATAATTGTTGAACATCAGGTGGAGTTGGCCCAGGTCGATATAAAGCTTTTAGTCATCTTTTACAACATCCACGATAAGTAGTAATGGTTAGTAATATTCGTAGCAGCTACCACAAATGCTTTTTAATGGGGGATAAATTGATCTATTATAGCAGATGAGCTATCAGAGTACCGAGATTTTCTTTTGCATTTTAATTACTTAGATCTCTTATTTCCGACACCCGCGGGTAAAAAATGGTTTAGTGAAATCCATCTTTACTGCGTCGTCATGCGAAAGGAACAATGACAACTTATCACTCTTTTCATAAGCTGTATTTTACTGAAAAGATCTATTAAAAATCAGACCATGGTCATCATAATTTTGATAAGTTTTACGATGGCGTTAAAACAGAATTATGTTCTAATAATTTGAAATAAAACTACTTTTACGGTTTCTTCCTGACGTTTCGAATCACTGTAAGTGTTCGAAACGTCAGGCAATTAAAAATCAAATACAAACGCGATAGGAACCGTAAAAGTAGTTTTATTTCAAATGTGTAACATTCGCGTAAACATTAGAAATCATTATATGTTTTAATAAGACAAAAATCTGAATCATAATGTTTACCGCCGATCTAATATTTAATTTTAACCATTGGCCAGTTATTCCTATATACGGATATTTGATAGCATATCTAATAAAAAATATTCGCAAAATGCGTCTTGACAACGATTAGTGATGTGTTAGTCAATAAGAACCAGTAAGAGGTCGCTTTGCACCGACGCGACTCCGCGATATCAGTCACCCATTGAACCGGAGCCTATCATACCAGTTATAACTGGACAGCGGCCGCGGCAGGCGGCTTATGATAACGTTGCTACACTCGCAGCGATGAATCTTTTATTAGCGACCAGTTATGCCAAACTATACCTTATTTGATCAGTTTTTTAACTTAGACCGATTGAAACATACGATAAGATGTTAAAGGGTAGGTAATATCGCTTATCACAATTCAAACGTGACGAAAAATATAGTTGTAGGTAGTGTGTTCGCGGGGGACTCGTTCTCTTATCAGCTCGGTGTCAGTCGTAGATGTTTTATAAGTAAGCGCGGTGAGCTCTCTACATCATTGTCCGTAGCGACTGCACGGTGACCACAACCAGCTTTGTTATTATTTTTTTTTTGTAAAACAAGTGCCACGATGTTAGTGTGCCCGGCTTGGCAGTCGGACATCCCTAGAGATGGGTGTAGAGTACAACGATGGATGCCTGCGGAGAGATTTGCACCTTATTTCGCCAGACCTGTTGTATACCAACCATATACACCACCTCAGGTGCGCATTTATTAACAATAAATTATTAATCTATGATAAAAAATATCACGTGAACTAGTTAATTCTAGATTTTAGTAGCTTCTTCAATTGATATATTTATATTTTATTTTTTAGTTTGAGGATGAAGATTCATCGGGTGGTTCTTCACCAGAACGTAACACAAACGAAGCGTCAGATAACTTGGATGGTGTTTGTGGTTGGAGAGGATGCGGTGCGCGTTTCCCAAGCGTGGCTCGTTTGTCCGCTCACGTCGCTCGCACGCATGCTCTTGCGCACAGAGACGGCCTGTTCTATTGCGGATGGAGAAACTGTACTAGACCACAGAAAGGTTTTAATGCACGGTGAGTTGAGTTGAGTTGAGTTGTTTTATATTTAAAATATAATAATATCATATACTCCGTTCAAATACTTTTTTAACTTTCGAGTTAAATACCTATATTTTTTTAGCATTGAATTAAATATGAAAGATATGTGTGTGAAAATAAATATAGCTATTACGCAAACATGGAGATTATTACACTCGCATAATTTCTGTATAGAAAATTTAATATTTCTTTCTTTTTCTACAGATACAAGATGCTTGTGCATGTACGCACACATACAAATGAACGTCCACACACATGCAACCAATGCAATAAAAGTTTTTCAAGAGCTGAAAATTTGAAAATACATCTCAGATCACATTCTGGAGAGAAGCCGTACGTCTGCCCTTATGAGGTAAATGTTGCAATGAATTCTATATGTATATTTTGATACTTTTCAAAACATATAATTGTAAATTAGTCGCAAAAAAAAGATATAATTGTAAGATTAATATTCTTTTAGTTGCAATGTTAAAACCATACAGATTTTAGATAATGCCGTAATAAATAGAACGGTATCTTTAAATATAATTTATTGATTTCATAAAATAAACTTAATCCATTTATTTTTATTTTTAACAGGGCTGCGGTAAAGCTTACTCGAACTCAAGCGACAGATTCAAACATACAAGAACACACGCCGTAGAGAAGCCGTACTGCTGTAAAGTGCCTGGCTGCAATAAACGCTACACAGACCCTTCAAGCTTAAGAAAGCACGTTAAAACCTACAAACACTATACAACAGAACAAATAGCCAGGCGAGAATCTTCTGATGAACAAAGTCCAGATACATATTCCAAAGATACTTACGCAAAGGCAGTTACATCTCCCACATATAATCCACCTTCTAGCTCTATGTCACCAAGGCAGACATACCAAGCTGTCTTACCAGAAACTTCCGTCCCAACAATAACTTACGCACCGATCTCTGACCAGGTCACTTATATACGATCGCTAGAACCCATATATCCAGTGAGAATACCCACTCACGAAATGTCTTATTTAGAGTATACTAAAATGTATGAACATGCATATAGAAATTACTATTCTAGTACGATAAGTTATCCTCAATTGGAACCCAGTATTAATGAAAAAGTATTCACTTATGACTCACCTCGAATCAATGTTACTGTTAACGTAGAAGAAAATCCAAAAGTATCTGCGCCATTGGAAGAACCTTTAAACTTATGCGCAAAAAGACATGAATATAGATGCGTTGATGAACTAGTCAGACGTACAGACTTGCCTTTAGATTTAAGTACTAAGAGTTAATATTTATTAATTAATAAATTATTCAAAAGTTATTTTTTGTATTTTTTTCACTTTTTTTTTATACCTATAATTACTCGCCAAATTGACAGTCGTTGGGGAGGGAAATGTTTTCGAGGCCACGACGTACCCACTAGGCGGCTTAACGAAATAACTGTCCTAGCTGATAGAATACTTTCTCTTTTATTGACAACAATAAGGTTATGGTCATCATCGTTAGCCTACCCTTCTATAGACACTTGATGCATCGACTGCTTTTTATCCTCTTTTTACACCATGTCCCATTATTCGGTATGGGTCACCTTCAGAAAAAAAACACGGAAACTAGGCTACATCACATTGACCAGATGAAATAACATGATTTTATTCCGAGTTTTTATTCTATCGCAGAGATTTTATTTTATTTACATCCCGTAAATGGGAAAAGGGAAGAAATGGTAGTGATCATTGTAAAACTCAATTTGCCGGCAAAACATTATTTCTCTATGCCTACTAACTTAACGTGGATACTGCCAGGGTTTTAAGTAGTTTCTAGTCTATTACGGACTTTGCACAAAATCGTACACCAACTTGTCACACCAGCGTGGTACAGGAAGTCAAAAATGGGTACGTTTGTACAGGGTGGCCCAGAAAGACCGAAGTGGTGTGAATTGCTTATAACTTTTTATTTAAGAGATATTTTTTTAATTTTTTTTTTTTTAAATACATTAAATTTATGGGGAATATTTTTGGATTAGTTATTAAAAATGATATCCCGCAAGTGGTGGCCATATTCTGCTTCGCACAAATGTGCTCTTTCCAACACATTTTCCATGACCTTTCGCAAAACTTCCGGTGGTATGTTGTTAATTTCTTCTCGAATATTGGTTTTTAACTCCTCAATAGTCCTAGGCTTATTAACATAAACTTTTCCTTTTAAATAGCCCCAAAGAAAACAGTCTGGAGCGGTTAAATCCGGGGAACGCGGAGGCCAATTAAAATTGCTGTTACGAGAAATTATTCTTTCACCAAAGATGTCGCGTAAAAGAGTCATTGTGGCCCTCGCAGTGTGCGCTGTGGCTCCATCCTGTTGGAACCATATTTGCGGATGGTTTTCCACGGCTGGCCTTACAAAATTTTGCAACATGGCCCGATATCGATCACCATTGACGGAAATGGCGACACCTTGTTCATTTTCAAAAAAAAATGGGCCAATGATCCTTTCTGAAGAAACACCGCACCAAACGGTACACTTAACTGGGTGCAATTGTCGTTGATGAAGTACTCTCGGGTTTTCCGTAGCCCATATCCTACAGTTTTGCTTGTTAACGAACCCATTTAATTGAAAATGGGCTTCGTCACTCATTATTAAGTTATGAATAAAATTTGGATTCTCTTGTGCTTTTTGCTGGAAATAAATTGCATAGTCAAGTCGTTGCTGGTAATCTGTTGGTTTCAATTCTTGGACAAGTTGAATTTTGTATGGAAACAATCCTATGGTGTGCAAAATTCGCTGCAGCGACGTTCTTGAGAGGCCCAGTTGTGACGAACGTCTCCTGGTTGATGTTTCTGGATCCTCCCGAATACTCTCCTGTACCACTTGAATATTGTCAGCCGTGTGGACAGTTCGGTGTCTGCCGGGACCAGGAAGGTTCCTTACTGCTCCTTGTTCTCGAAAATTTGCAACCAGACGGTTTATTGTTGACTGAGAGGGTGCAACCCGCACATTAAATTGACGACGGTATGCACGCTGAGTCAACACAATGGACCGTTGATTTGAAAAGTAAATTTCAACAATTTGGGCACGTTGTTCAATTGTGTATTGCTCCATTATAAATTATCCAAGTCTTCTTTACAAAATACTGAAAAGAAAAGAAAAAAAAAATTATAATAAAAAAGTTATAAGGAATTCACACCACTTCGGTCTTTCTGGGCCACCTCGTAGTATGAGTAGTGGAAACCCGTGCATTTGCACAGAGCGGCAAAGAATGAGGTGCGGCAAATTATCTTATTATTATCTTCCTACCTAGACACCATCCACCACCGAAGTTGGCAGATTGAGAATTTTATGTGCCACCTTCCAACCTACATTCAAGTATTTTATTTAACTGAATTATTTTAGTTCGAAAGAAAGAACGAAGAAGTAGGGATCTGCAAAAAGTACGGATACAGATATCCGTACTTTTACTATCTACTAGTACTATCTAGTACTAAGCTACTAGATGCTTTCATTTCGATACATACTAAGTATATTTGGGCACGATACTTTTTTCTCGATATTTTTGAGGTATCGTTACTTTTATAAGTACACGATACTTTTAACAAATTTTAAGCCACATTATTAGATTTGGGTCGTAGGGGATTATCCTTATAGACAATAGCTTATGTTTAGAGCGTGTATTGCCAGTTCCTCGTGATTTTACTGTTGCCCTAATTTATTTTTGTACCGATGATTTAATATGTCGAAATTTAAATTTAGTTTGAAACCATTATTGTCTCATTGGTGATAAGTTCCGAACTCCAAGTTTCAAAATTTTTCGTAATATATGATAGATATGATATTACGGATATTACCACTTAGCGTGGGATGAGGGCAGGCAAATGATGACGGATATTACTCAATCGGTAGTTTAAAAATAAATTGAAAAGTACTCGATACCTAACAATATCGAGAGTTTTCTCGGTATCGATAAATCTGCGGTACTGGTATCGACTAAAGTATCGATACTTTGGAAACTTTGTGGAACACAAAGAAGTTGTTACAAGTTGCTCCTTTTCCTAAATTTAAAAGTGACGTGATTGTTAGTGGGGCAGATTAATCATATAAATATTGAAGCGGACGTGTGAATTTACTACGTAAGTACCTATCTATTTTATAAAGTAAATTATAGTACGTAAAAAATACGTAATATTGAACACATCTTGCTAAAAAGTGTAGGTACTTACTTTTGTTACTTAAGGTAAATAGTAAAATAGTTTTAGTGCCGATTTCACCATCTCCGGTTGGCCTATTCGTCAATTAAAATTTCAGTTCTTTGACAGTTGTTGTATGAGTTTGACAGTTTTTATTTGACAAATAGGCTATTCGAAACTTAAATAACAGGTGGTGCAACCGGCCCTTAATATAATATTGACCGCAAGGTATGTTAAAAATGTTTTAAGTGGTATGTAAATCGTGTGAAAATGAACATTGCTCCTCTTTCGGCTTGTTAATTCATCTGTGACTGCGATTCATTGGTTTAATCGAAAAAACGTAGCTGTCAGAATCAGAGAAACAGAATGACTCTCAAATTTTTAACATTAGTAATTTCATTACATCTATTTAAATTTATTACATACTTTTACTGTACAGAATGGCTGACGGTAGATCATGCTTGACGGGACACCAATATAAAAAACGAAGACTTGAAAAAGATGCAAAGCAACAAAATCATACGTAGAGTCCTTTTTGAAGAAAAGTGAGCTAAACAAACCATCATCACCCATACCAGAAACCGATGCTACAGCTGAGATTCCGCTTAAATCTTGAGAAGAACACAGAACACGAGTACGTCCGATTCCAATATAATTTGTGAACCTGGTGCTTCTGCTTCTGGGTCAAGCGCTATTCAATAAAGCACCCTTAGATCTTTTGATCGGAATCCGGTAGCAGGATCTTTGCAGTTCTGAATGCAAGTGAGGACTCGTCAAACAGTACTTCCATTAATCGTGACTTTTTGAGTTTATTATATTGCCTGTGCGCTCTTCGATAACGTCTCAGTCGCACAGCTAGTTCATTATTCCACCAGTCACACCTTCTAGTATTGGGCAGAGATGTACGGCCCAGTATATTAAAGAGTGACATTATTTCAGCGCTTTCTTTCACGTCTAATTCTCTACGAATAAAATCCCTGGCACACGAGGAAAATAAAGAACTAAAGAATTCCCAGTTTGCTTCTTTACATTTATATCTAAAGTTGTAGCTATGACTAGGAGGATCTTGTACCTGTCTCAGATTAAATTAGTACACGATCAGGAGACGATCACTACACGACGAGTCCGGGAAGACGTGCCACCTATACAAGCAGACGTCTGCGCTTGAAAGTATTATGTCAATAGAAGATTCGCCCAAAGGGCTGCAAAATATTGGTGGTGCATCGAGTGTATTGTGGATGGATAAGTTCATTTTAGCGAAGAAATCTTCTATAGTACACTGTCGATCAGTATCGGTGTACCTCAACTTGCCATACCATAATAGAGTAGATGACGCATTTACGTCAGCGCCTACTATTATTTTGCGGCCCTTAAAACATGACGAAGATGATGTTGTGTGGGGTGACGGGATCTGAGTATTGAAAATAGCAGCTCACAACATAAACCCTACAGGATGGGGGTGTAACCTCCGCGACAACACAGTGTGATGTCATAAAATTTTGTAAATTCAAATTCATTTATTATGTATAAACCCTGTGAGGGCACTTACATAATGTCAGTATTAACATTTTAATTTTAATCTAATAAACTATCACCGGATCGGTACTAGACCACTACTGAGAAGATCCGGCAAGAAACTCAGCGGGTTTGTCTATTATTATTTCTTTTCACTTTTTTATATATATAAAAAGAATGGTACATGAAAGAAATAGCTCCAGTGTGATGCCCTTCGAACCTAATAGTTTAAATACAATGTAAAATAGCCAATGGCTGGACCAGATCCACAAGCGGCACCCGATCACGAGTTAACTACTAGAGCAGCCATCACTTCCCCCAACCACCTTGAAGGGAAGGGAGGGACCCGCTCGACGCAGCTACCGCAAGTAGATCTTTCAGTGAGCATGACCATTACCATGTATTACTAACGCTAACCAAAGTCAAAATTCGTTAGGCAAAACACGCTACGCTTCACAGGTATGTAAGATCATTATAAAAAAAACATAAAACAAACAGTTTACAAAGACAAGGTAATTGCTGAATGAGGAGCTGCTCATAGCCAGTCTGTACTATCGCTTAGATAATCCGAGATTTTATAATAACCTTTCTTACAGAGTCTGTTCTTGACAGCCCTTTTAAATTTATTCACAGGCATGTCTCGGATATCTTTTGGCAGTTTATTATAAAAGCGTATACATTGCCCCATAAATGACCTATTAATTTTTTCGAGACGAGTCGTGTGTACAACTAATTTGTCCTTATTCCGAGTATTAACACAATGAATGTCACAATACCTTTCAAAATTATTGATATTTCTTTTTACATATAATACGTTTTCGTAAATATATGGCGATACAACAGTCAGAATATTTACTTCTTTAAATTTTTCTCGAAGTGAAACTCTTGGGCCTAGTTTATAAATTGCGCGGACAGCCCTTTTTTGGAGAACAAAGATACTACTCAGATCCGCGGAGCATCCTCACAGTAATATGCCGTATGACATAAGACTATGAAAATAAGCGAAATAAACTATTCTAGCCGTTTCAATATCGGTCAATACTCGAATTTTTTTGCCCGCATAAGCCGCTGAGCTAAGTCTGCTCGACAATTTTTCAATATGAAGGCCCCATTGCAGTCTAGCATCTATAGTAATACCTAAAAAACGGTTGATTCGACAAGGTCCAGAGCCACACCATTCATTTGAACATTGGTTCCCACTTGTCTCACGTTAGTTTTGGTAAATTTAATACACTTTGTTTTATTCTCATTAAGAACTAAGTTATTTGTGTTGAACCAATGAACAACGTTAGACAGTGCGTTGTTCACATCGTCATAATTAAGCTTTTGTCTTTTAATTTTAAATAACAAAGATGTGTCATCTGCGAACAACACAATGTTTTGATTGTCTCCTATATAGTAGGGCAAGTCATTAATGTATACAAGGAACAGAAATGGCCCCAGAATGGACTCTTGTGGAACACCCATTTTAATAACAGAACCAAATGATCGTGCACCATTAACATCGACCCTCTGAATTCTGTTGCTTAAGTAAGAAGTTAAAAGCTCAAGGGCGCTATCCCTGATCCCATAGTGGTATAATTTTCTGATGAGGGTTTCGTGGTGCACACAATCAAATGCCTTAGACAAATCGCAAAATATACCCAAGGCCTCATGCGATTCCTCCCAGGTTGCAAAGATGTTCTTTAACAATTCTACACCTGCATCAGTAGTAGAGCAATTCTTAGTAAAACCAAATTGGTTTTTATGAAATATACTATGTTTGTTGAAATGACTCAACATCTGATTAAGCAAAATTTTCTCGAATACTTTACTAAGTGTTGGTTGTATGGAAATAGGACGAAAATTGTTAACATCTGACATACCTACTACCAGATTTGTGCAACGGAATTACTCTACTAATTTTCATGAGTTCAGGAAATACACCCCGAGCAACACAGCCGTCAAATACAGATGCCAGGTGGGGAGCAATGATAGGTATTATAAAATTAACAGTCTTTACAGAGATAAACCCCACAGATTTGCTGTCTTTTTAATATTAAGAGTTTTAAAAGAATTTAAGATATCATTCACACTGACATCTGAAAATTTAAAGGAAGTGTTACATTTCACAATGCATTGTTTAAGGAGCGATTCAGCTAAAATAGGAGACGACGCTAAAGATTTTGTTGTTAATACAGGTACATTTGTAAAATAGTTTTCAAATTTCGTCGCCACTTCTTTATCCACTTTCACAATTTTATCACCTATCTTTAAATTAAAATCCTTTTTTCGTACAAAGTTCCTACCAGTTTCACTATTTATCACTTTCCATGTCATTTTAATTATATCACTGGATTGTGTAATTTTGTGATGACGTGATAGCAAATTTAGAGCTTGATACATAGATGCTGGCTCATGCTTTGCTGTCCAACTGGATAACTCTACTGCGTAAGCGAGCATTTTGGTATTTCCATAACAAGACAGTCTAATTCCGACGTCGCGCGTCGCTACCCTGTGTGAAGATTTAACTGTTCTATGTTTAAACTATCCATTTTAATAGTTAGTACTTAGCACTAGTTTTGTCAGTTTAAATTTATAGGTGAGGCAATCTGGCACGCTACAGGAGTGATCATGAGGCTTTTAAAGCGTTTACAAGCTGCATTTGCATTTGTAGTCTGGTGTACCACAGAGCGATCGAGCCAGCATGGGGGTAGGAGTGCTATTGTCCTCTCGCTTGGCCTCAGGTGTGAAGGATTACGGAATGAATGATCCGAAACTTCTTTGGGTCCGCATAAAACTAGGTGTCACCAAGGTACTCATTCATATTCCGTATGTGTTTGTACTTTCTGTTCTTTATTTATTACTTTAAATAACACTATTTATAAATTCTTCATATATTATTGTATAAAATGTGGAATGCAAAAAAAAAAGAAAAAAAAGAAAAGAGTATATAATAACAATAAAAAAAATGTATATAATAATAAAAAAAAACAATAAATATATATATATATATATATAAATAATAATAATAATAGTTAATATTACTCCCTCATTATCTAGTTTTAATTTCCTACATTGTATCATTTATTTCCTTTCGCTTCACTTAACTTTCTTTACTTCTAATAAGAAAACTTTATTCAATTATTTCTCTAACTTTAAGTTACCATGTAATGCTCTTTCTCCTACCTTTTCTGTTATATATGTTCTGTATTCTACTTAAGCTTAATCTAATATTTATGTTCTCTATGTACTTTAGTGTTTGTACTTTCTGTTCTTTTTTACTTTGTAAATCTAATATAACACGCTAAACAAGGTCCCTGATCATGTCAGGGGAGATAGTAGCCCAAACATACGATAGTTTGGAAAAAAAAAACGTATTCATGGTTGTAGCATATGCTCCCGTAGGATCCTCTGTGGCATCAGACCTATAGAAGTTTGGGGATAATGTTAGGTAAGTTCTGGATATGGCAGAAACCAGTGAACGCGTGATTGTATGCGGAGATTTGAACGGATGGGTGGGGACCAAGCGTCCCGACTATGAGGACGTACTTGGTCCATTTGGTGATAAGAGAGTGAATGACGCAGGTAGGCTCATAGCGGATGTTTGCATGGAGAGAAACCTTATTGTGTCAAACACATTTTTCCAACATAAGGACATCCATATGTATACATGGAGAAGGAATGAACAGAAAAGTATAATAGAATTAATTTTGGTAGACAGTCGCCTCCGAATCAAAATATTGGACGCAAGAGCCTACAGGGCCCCCACAGTCGATACGGACCACTATCTCGTTATTGCGAGATTTAGTGGTCTGTTCAGAAAGTGGAGGCACTGGCGAGAGCGTGTCCACTTCGGAGGGCTTGAAAGAATAAAGGTTGAAAGGTTGCAAGAAGAGTGTGTAAGAGAAAAGTATGTTAGAGGTGTCCGAGAACGGCTGACAATGGCAAGCCAGCCGCAATCGGACATTGAAGAATGCTGGAGAGTATTGAATGAGAGTATGGTAGATACAGCGAAAGAAGTATGTGGAAGTTCAAAGAAGCATAGAACAACAAATGGTGATGCATGGTGGGATGCGGAAGTGACAGCTTCCGTAGAGCAAAAGAAGAAAGCGTGGCTGGACTATGTCCTCTTCTTTGAATTTGAATGACAGTATGACTGAACAGAAGAAAGAAATATATCGGCAAGGTAAGAATGACACCAAGGGCTTAGTGAAAGAGAAACGTGATAGTGCAAATATGAGTGCAGAAGATAGGCTGACTAAAAACATCGAGGGTAACACCAAACTCTTCTGGAGGGAGGTGAAGAAGTCTCGGGGTGGTTGGTCAGCCTTCAAAATGAATAAAATAAGGTCTGAAGGTGGAGACATTCTTACACAAACACAAGACATGTTAAGGCGATGGAGTGAATATTTTGGCGATATGTATGCGGATACTACGGTTGGCGCCGGTGTCGCATGTGGTTTAGTAGATCAACATTCGGCACCGGTGTCCTCCGATGGCATCAGTATGGATGAAGTTGAATGGGCGATAAGAAGTTTGAAAAATGGTAAGGCAGCGAGCATTGATATGGTGTCTGCCGAGATGATCAAGCTTGGCGGCTCCTGTGTCTGGGAGGCGTTCCTGTTGCTCCTCAATTTATGTTGGAGCTCGGGAATGGTTCGCAGTCATCGTGCCTTTGCTTAAAAACAAGGGTTCACGTTATGACTGCGCAAATTACAGAGCCATAAGCTTAACCAGTTTGGCAGCAAAAATGTACAGTAAAATTATTGAAAGGAGAATGAGGATGGTGTCCGATGGTTTACTGTGTGAGACACAAGCAGGTTTCAGGAGTGGAAGGGGATGTATGGATCAAGTGTTCTCTCTGCGCAACATTGTGGAGCAGCATCTGGCTCTAGGTCAGAGGGTTTTCTACAGTTTTGTGGATCTGGAGAGAGCATTTGACACGGTTGTATGAAAGGAACTTTGGGACATTTTACCGGAGTATGGTATTAACGGTAAACTGCTGCAGGCTGTGCAGTCCAGTTACATGGGCTGTAGAGCCTGTGTGCGGCTGGATGATGGAATGTCGCCTTGGTTTAACGTCAATATCGGCGTTAAGCAGGGGTGCGTTCTGTCAGCCAGACTGTTTATCATATATCTGGATAAATGTCTCCAAAGGTTGAACGATATGAATGTGGGAGTCCAGATGGGCGTCTCAGTGGTCACTGCTCTGCTCTATGCAGATGATGCAGTCCTGCTGGCACAGTCAGCGACTGACCTGCAGACCCTAGTCGACACAATGACAGAAGATTATAAGAAAAGGGGTCTACGCGTGAATGTGATCAAAACCAAAATAATGGTCTTTGAAAGAGATGAAGCCAGAACAGATGTAAGAGTAACAATAGGTAATGATGTACTAGAGCAAGTGGATGAATTTGTATATCTAGGATGTGGATTTAGCTGAGATGGAAGGTACGCCACTGATATAGAGCGAAGAGTGAATGCGGGCAATAGAGTGAATGGAACGTTGGGGCAACTTCTCGGTAGCTACGACCTCAGAAGGCACGTGTAGCAATACATAACGCAGTGCTTGTCCCAACATTACTGTATAGAAGCGAGAGTTGGGTATGCAGAAAAGAGTATGAAAGTAAAATTAATGCGGTCGAAATGCGATCTCTACGGAAAATCTGTGGAGTTAGGCTGATCGATCGCATTCGTAACGACGACGTAAGAGAGCGAGTAGGTATGAAAGAGAGTATCGGTGTAAAGATGCCAAAGGGAATGCTCTGATGGTTCGGACATGTGGAAAGAATGCCGAACGAACGTCTGTTTAAGAAGATATACAATGCGAAAGTGGAAGGATAGAGGTACCGGGGGAGACCGAGACTAACCTACCTAGACCAGATCGGTCATGTACTGAAGGAAGGTGGAGTCAAGAGTCTCCAAAACCGCCGAGCGTGTATGAAGAGAATTATGAATGTTGAGGAAGCGAGTGAAGTATGCAAGGATAGAGTTCTCTGGCACTCTGTTCTCTTTGCCTACCCTGCAAGGGATATGGCGTGATATGTATGTATGTATGATATATAGGCGCCACATGTACAAGCGGCATACTTTGATGAGAAATCTGGTTTGTCCATGTTTGGGCAGAACTTTGTTTATGTCCTTCCGCACAATGTCCGCACGTGGGTGTTTTTCAATGCAGTATTTAGCGAAGTGACTATACTGCTGATAGTTCGAGCAACGTAAAGTTTTAAAGTCATCATAGAAACAACAGCTAGCCCAATCTATAAAAAGTTTTTCTTTAGTGTTTAACAGGTGGGACCGCACTTCTGGGTCAAGTTCTACGCCCATCCGCTTTCGTCCGTTTAATTCGTTCGTCAATTGGTTTAATCGCGGTCAGTAATACTTGCTATATAGCGAATGATGACGCGTAATCAGCTGATCGTTCAGCTGTCGGATAAGCGATGACACAAGAAGCGCGTGACGTTCGCATCTCAACACTTAGAACAACTTTTGATATCTTTAATTTCTGGGCGTTAGATGGTGTTTGAGCGTTTGACGTACGTTGGATTTTAATTTGACGTAGTTCTAACTCAATATTTGCTAGTTTTGTTTCATAGAAGGCCGACTTTAAGGCTAAGAGAGATATAATAATAGTAATAAGCATTAATGGTAGTAGTAAGCGTTGAGCGTAATCCACAATTGTTGTTTTATTCGTGATATTCAACATGATGATGATGAATACGTTGAGCGTAATCCATAATTGTCGTTTTATTGGCGATGTTCATGCGAGAATCTTAATCATTGGCTATGTTGTTAATTTTCGATAAAAATAATGAAGCCTCAGAGACAAGATCGCAATAATCGGTCTGTCTAACATCGCTAATATTAAGTGATGGAGAATTTTTAGTGCTGTTCTCCTGTTGAAGCCTAATTTCGGGTGTAATATAAGCAGGTGACGGCTGGTTGTAAAGCGCGCGTCTGGTGTCGCTGGTAGGGGAGATCGCAGAGTCAACAGACTCGGACGAAAAACATCTTCCCCACGTCAGTATCCGTATAATACTTTTGCATTTTAAATGAAAATATGAACGATCAACAAATGTAAACAAACTATTAATTCACGAACAAAAGTTTTGGCATTTATAAAAGTAACTTGCGGCGTACTACTTATGAAAAATAAAAGACACCAATTTAAACAGGATTATATAATAAATGAGATGCCGGTTCCGGTCGTCGACCAGTCAATACGCACGTCATAGAGCTCCGCGGAAAATTAAAAATAAACAGTGTAAAAAAGTGCCAACAAAGTGTATCATACGAACTATTATCTATAACAAAGAATAAAATACGTGACCAAAATTACAGGAAAACTGTTAAATTGCGAGAACAATTCAACCGCATGTTGTAAACATTCTAACCTACAAAAATAACGTTTTTGTACATAGATTATAGAGTGGAAACTACAGTACCAACATAATAAACAGTAAAAGAAGTGTTTCCATAGCAAAACAAGTGTTGCCACAACGAAACAAGTGTTGCCTCAGCGAAACAAGTGTTGCAATAGCAATATAAAAAATACCAAAGATAGAAAAAAGTATGGAAATCCTATTGACAAAATTAGACGAAAAGTTAGACCAACAAACTAAACTTATAACAACTTCAGTAGCACAAAATGTGATGGCAGCACTAGACGAAAAGCTTAAAGCGATCACCGAAGAAAATGCCCAACTCAAAAATAAAATAAACGAGCTAGAGTTAAAACTTAAATTCGTTGATAAGGGTAAGCGCAAAAATAACCTTGTCTTTTTTAGCATCGAGGAAGGAAAAGCAACAACAGAAACGGGGCTAGTAAACTACATAAAAGACGTTATAATAAATATGGGAGTACATTTTGAAGTCTTATTGTGGTAGGGCCACACTGTTGATAGTTCTCTATCTACAGCCGCAGGCAGGCCCGACCGGGGTGGTACCACACTCTCGCAGAATATCGACGTATGAATGGTGGCTTTTGCCGCTGTGCTTCGTTCGGTGAGCGAGAGAGCCGGAGCCTAACTTTCCGGGTGTGTTTTCGTGTGGTGGGTTCTGGTGATGCTTGAAATTTACGGTGGTAAGGTCTTGGTTGGGGCATTGGGCGTGAGGGGCTGATATGGGGTACAGGGAGACCCGGTGGGAATGGTCACCGCCGGCCACCTGCCGGTCAGCAGGGGACCCGAGCCCAGGACTATCCCCCCTGGGAGGCTGTCCCGCCAACCGGCGAAAATCCCGTTGCGGAGTCGTCGTGCCGGAGTGGGAAACCGGAGTGGAGCCCGACGACTACGGGCGGGGGGGCACCGGGGGCCCTTCCGTGCTTCGTGTCAGCTCCTCACAAAACCCACCCTCCAACCATGTACTATGCCCCGCACCTTTTTTTTTTTGGCATCACCGGACCCCATTCCACGAAAGTACACTCCCTTCCTCTTCTTATACAAAACCCATGAAAAGGAAACACAAAAAGAGAAGGTTTTACACGGCGGTCCCTCTATCCACATTTGACGTGGACTTTTGTAACATTAGGGGTTTACACAGCAATCTCGACGCCGTCCACCAACACCTCGAGACGGCGCGGCCTGCCTTGCTCTTTTTAACGGAGACGCAGATAAGTGCCCCGGATGATATTTCGTACCTAAATTATCCAGGCTACGAGTTGGAACACTGCTTCCACCGTAAAGCTGGGGTGTGCGTGTTCATCCGGGATGACATCTGTTGTCGCCGCCTTAGGGCCCTCGAGCATGGTGACCTGTCAATTTTATGGTTACGCGTAGACTATGGAGGGTATACCCGCATCTACGCGTGCCTCTACAGGTCCCATGGCAGTGATTCAGGGTCAACTCAGTTATTCGAGAACGTTCAATGGGGGATTGACGAAATATTGGAGCAGTGTCCATCAGCGGAGGTGGTGGTTCTTGGAGACTTTAATGCTCATCATAAAGAGTGGTTGGGGTCCCGAACCACTAACCTCTTGGGTAGGCATCTCTTCAATATGGTCTCGGCCTATGGTCTCTCACAACTGGTAACACAGCCCACCCGTGTTCCAGACATTGAGAGCCATGAGCCGTCTCTACTGGATCTTCTGCTGACTACACACCAGCACGGATACCGGGTAGTGGTCGAAGCTCCTCTTGGGTCATCTGACCACTGCTTGGTCCGTAGCAAAGCCCCTATTGCGAGGCCTAATCGCTCTAAAGCGACTGGGACTCGCAGAGTCTGGCAATATAAGTCAGCAGATTGGGATAGGCTTCGCGAGTTCTACGCATCCTACCCATGGAAGCAGCTTTGCTTCGCCTCTAGGGACCCTGGCATTTGTGCGGATTGCGTTACCGATACCGTTATTACGGGGATGGAATTATTCATCCCCAACAACAAAATACCGGTCGGTGGCCGCAGCCGGCCTTGGTTTAATAAAACCTGTAGGACGGCTGCACAGCAAAAGCAGTCTGCATACCAGGCCTGGAATAGGGCCCAAAACTGTCGGGACCCAAATGTCAGGGAGGAGAAGCGAAAATTTAATGCTGCTTCTAGATCTAGTAAGAAGGCTATTGCCAGAGCCAAGGCGGAACATGTTGCCAGAATCGGCGAGCGATTGGAGAGCTATCCCGCCGGGAGTCGTGCATTCTGGTCGCTCGCCAAAGCTGCCCAAGGCAACTTCTGCCAGTCCAATCTCCCACCACTGCAGAAAAATGATGGCAGTCTAGCCCACAGTGCAAAGGAGAAGGCCGATCTTTTAGGTCAATTCTTTGCCTGTAACTCGACTTTGGACGCTGGAACCGCCACACCACCTATCATCCCGCGGTGTGAAAGCTCTCTGCCTAAAATCCGCATTACGCAGCGAGCGGTGAGGCGGGAGCTGCGGCTAATAGACGTACATAAGTCGAGCGGGCCGGATGGCATCCCTGCAGTGGTCCTGAAAACGTGCGCCCCCGAGTTGACCCCCGTCCTCACGCGCTTATACCGACTTTCCTATGATACTTGTAGGGTTCCATCTTCGTGGAAGATAGCCCATGTCCACCCGATCCCAAAAAAGGGAGACCGGTCGGACCCGTCGAATTACAGGCCGATTGCGATTACATCCTTGCTCTCCAAGATAATGGAGAAAATAATCAACCATCAGCTTCTGCAGTACCTTGAGGATCATCAGCTGATCAGTGACCGCCAATATGGGTTTCGTCATGGCCGGTCGGCTGGTGATCTTCTTGTGTACCTCACACACCGTTGGGCAGAGGCCTTGGAGGGCAAGGGTGAGGCGCTAGCGTTCAGCCTAGATATCGCGAAGGCGTTCGACAGGGTTTGGCACAGGGCCCTTCTATCGAAGCTACCATCATATGGAATCCCCGAGGGACTCTGTAATTGGATCACCAGTTTTTTGGATGGTCGGAGCATAAAAGTAGTCGTCGATGGCTCCTGCTCCGAGACCATGCACATTAATGCTGGTGTACCACAAGGCTCGGTGCTCTCCCCGACGTTGTTTATTCTGCATATCAATGACATGCTCTCCATAGAGAGTATTCGTTGCTATGCGGATGACAGCACGGGTGACGAGCGATACACCGAGCATCAGAATGTCCCTCGGAGTATGTTACAGGAAAGACGGGCTCAACTTGTGTCTGAAGTCGAGCGCTCTCTAGGGCGGGCCTCAAAATGGGGTGAACGGAATTTAGTCCAGTTCAACCCCACTAAGACACAAGTTTGCGCGTTCACTGCGAAGAAGGACCCTTTTATCATGGCGCCTCAGTTCCAAGGAGTAACTCTCCAAATCTCCGAGAGTATTGGGATCCTCGGCGTCGAGCTATCGAACAAAGTCCAGTTTGGGAGTCATTTGGAGGACAAAGCCAAATTGGCAAGCAAAAAGTTGGGCGTGCTGAGCAGGGCCAGGCGGTACTTCACGCCGAGTCAACGTCTTGTGCTATATAAAGCACAAGTTCGTCCTCACATGGAGTACTGCTCTCATCTCTGGGCAGGCGCGCCTAAATATCAGCTAGACCCACTTGACTCCCTACAAAGGCGGGCAGTTCGAATCGTCGGTGATCCCAATCTCACGGACAGACTAGAGTCGCTGGAGCGGCGGAGAGACTTTGGGTCACTCTGTGTACTCTACCGGCTCTTTCACGGAGAGTGCTCTGAGGAACTGTTTGACTTGGTACCACCGTCACCATTTTACCACCGTACCACTCGACACCGTAGCAGGGTTCATTCATTTCACCTGGAAACGATATGGTCCTCGACCGTACGTTTTCAGCGATCATTTCTCCCACGTACATGCAAGATCTGGAATGAACTACCTGCTGCTGTGTTTCCCGAGCGCTATGACATGTCCTTCTTCAAACGAGGTTTAAGAAGAGCTCTTCCTTCACGGTAGGCAGCGGCCTGGCTGTACCCCTGGTGTTGCTGGGTCCATGTGCAACAGCATTACTTACCATCAGGTGTGCTGTTTGCTCGTTTGTCACCGTAGACAATAAAAAAAAAAAAAAAAAAAAAAAAAAAAAAAAGTCTTCGAAATTAGTAATGTTAAAGAATCGGTAAAAAAAGAGCTCGATAAAAATCGCCATGTTGTAGTCTCACTCACAACTACATGGAAAAAACATATAATTCTGCGAAACAGATCTAACCTGCAAGAAAAGTAAATATCAAAAAGGATTACTCTAAAGAAATAGAAAAACGTAAACAACTGCAGCTGCAAGTTGAAGAGGAAAGGATAAAAGGTCAAATAGTGTTCATAAAATACGACAAACTGATAATAAAGAAAACACAGCAACAGAGAAAAGAAGAAAAGAGAGACTTCAGGATCACCACAAATACCATCACATAAGAAAGTCAATGCAGGAAATACCGAAAGTACATAGTCCACCTTGAACAACGCCCCCTCTAAAACTGCGACAAAGGAAATAATCAGACCAAATATACTGAACTGCGTAGAGCGCGGAAGATCAGCTTCATTATCAAATCTCTCAAAAAAACTAATATGCGACACCCGGATCCAAACAACCCCAACCACCACATTACTAAACACAACACTCATAAATTGCACCCAAGTCGGCTTGGCATCGTGGGGGAAGAAGACAAACACCCTTCATCTAAAGCAAAACATTATAATTCGAAACACCCTAAAGCAAACCTATCTAGAAAAAATATGCACAAAAAGAAACAGTACAGATAAAACAAGATAAAAAGATAACTGAATATATACATGTCTGCACACTGAATACTCGGACATAAAGAACAGAACAGAGCCTCAAAGATCTAGAAATAGCCAAATCCAACAAAAAATGGGTCATAAAGGAATCAGCGAAATGAGAAGGCCAGGAGAAGGGATAAAAAAGTGGAACGACTATATCATGTTTCACAAAGGACACACCAGACAAAAAGGAGTAAGTTTCCTTATTAAGTCTAAACTGAAGAAGAACATTATGGGATTTGAAGTTTCTGACAGAATTGCGGTAGTTCATTTAAAATTTAAAGTTATAAGAAAAACTGGGCCATCTTTCAAATATACGCCCCAACAGAACAAGCGTGAAAATCAGACAGAATATTTTTATGAGAGTATCTCAGAAGCAATAAAATCACACTACAACAACATAATAATCATGGGCGACTTTAACGCACAGGTTGGAGAAAGGTAAATTGGAGAAGAATCCTCAATCGGGCAGTTTGGGCATGGCAAAAGAAGCCAAAATGGACAGAAACTAGTAGAATCCATGATGGAAAATAATCTTATTTTAATGAACTACGAAAAAAAACTAAATGCAAATGGACGTGGTCCTCCCCAGGTGCGAAATTCAAAACTGAAATTGATTTTATTATAACCAACAAAGCAAGCGAGTTCATAGCATAGTTAAAAAGCTCAACTTTAATACAGACCACCGTATGGTAAGAAGCTGACTAAGCCTAAACCAGGAAATACAACAAAAAATAAAACAGTTGATACAGAAGTATAACGAATATAATAAACAAATCTACTTGACGTTTATAGATTACTCAGACATTCAACAGCTTCAGGCACCAAAACATATGGCGGAGCCTTGAACAACAAGGGGTCCAGAGCAATTATATAGAAATAATTAAGAGTATATAGAAATCTAGCACGGCCAGTATTAAACTAGAATCAACAGGAGAGTCATTCCCTATCAAAAAGGGCGTACGCCAAGGCGACCTTCTCTCCCCTACGCTATTTAATGCCATACTCGAACACATCTTTAGACAGCTAAACTGGGACCACTTAGGTCTGAACATTAATGAAGCTCGCCTAAACCACCTAAGATTTGGCGATGATCTGGTGCTTCTTGAAGAGTATCCAGCAGCGATAGAACAAATGATGCAGAGCCTAGCAAATACAAGTAGAGAAGTTGGTCTGGAAATCAATGTAAGTAAAACAAAATTGATGTCTAACTCAAGGGAAATAGACGTTATGGTAGATGGCAACAAGATCGAATATGTCAAAGAATATATCTACTTAGGACAGATAATATCCCCTTCAGATGAAATGACAAAGGAAATAAACAGGCAAATAGCCCAAGGATAGAGAAAATACTGGTCACTGAAGGAAATAGTGAAAAGTAAGGATAAGGCAATCACATTAAAAAAAACATTCGAGATCTGTATTCTACCAGTTCTTACTTATGGCTGTGACACTTGGTCAACAACACTTCACCACAGGGAAAGGCTAACAAAATGTCAACGTGCCATGGAAAGAAGCATCCTAGGGTTAAAAATCAAAGACAGAGTCAGGAACGTAGACATGAGAACAAGAACAAAACTCACAGACATTCTTACCCGGATAGACGTCCAAAAATGGAGATAGGCTGGACATCTGCTACGCCACCCCATTAACAAATGGAGCAAGCAAATCACCCTCTGGCAACCAAGAGACGGCAAAAGAGGTAGGGGTCGTCAAGTCAGGAGATGGGAAGATGTCTTGAAACAGACAGCAGGATCGTTCTGGTTGAGAGTAACAAGGGATAGGATCCATTGGAAGGAATTGGAGGAGGCCAATGCCAAAAGGCACACCGAACTTAAGGACCTCTTGTAACCCTATGTTTAGGAATAAAAGGCTATTATTATTATTACATAGAATAAATAAACACAAATACTTATCGTAATACACACGCAATAAACACAGCAAGACACAATTGGGAACGCATGAGCCGAATTAATCCTTAAAAGGTCAAAACTATTTTTAATATACGCGCGAACCCATTTCGTACTGCTCCGAGCGGAGGCGAGGTTATGTAGGTACTTGTATTACGAGTAAGTACACATGTACTGTAGGGATATACATATATCCCTCAACAAAACTAGCTCATGACTTGTATGGTTTTGTGTATGTAAAGGGCGGCGAAAATTATCATTGCCCGGAGCCGCTAATTAGACCCTAATACTCGTAAGTACATTCCATAAGTAAAGTTATCACATTTTCACTTTTTGAAACTTGAACTTTATAGATATTTTCAAACGGCATGTAAGATTCTTCACACTCAATCCATAGTCTCATTGATAAGCACAAGCCTCCTCCACAATGAGGGAATATTGACCCATTACACCACATTGTCCAAATGAACTGACATATGGTTTTATTTCAAGTTTTCCCTTGACATGATGTAATCTAATAAACCTTTTAGTTTTACGACCTCATCCAAAGAGTTACAGCTCGTTCTTATTGCGACTCTTTTTAATTAAGAATAACTAATTCACAGCAGACCATTTATTGAATTAATCCCAACCCTATCACTTTAGAAGATAGCTAAATAAGAAATAAGGTTAATGACATTCATTTATTAATATACAACAAATCAAGCACAGTACAGGTACCTCCCGTAAATATTTACATATATTTGTATTGTTCATCACATTCAGCATATCCTTATCACTGTGCTAATATTATACGTGACATACAAGCATAGAAGATTACTTCTATGTTTGACGACAAAACAAAACTCATTGTAGTCCAAATAAATTGACTTTCATTTAAAAATACAACATTTAAACATAATAAAAAATAACAAGCTATGGAATATTTTAAACATCCGGCAATATCTGGTTACGGAAGATAAGCTTCATTCGATGACTTGGTGACACATTTAATAAAACCAAAACTTCATCGACAATATTTAATAGATAGTATTCGTAAACACCCGATCGCAAATGGCTCAATACGATCAGAATTATTTTTAGTTTTAATATTGAGAAGAGTATCTTAATGAATCAAAATCATTCTGTTTTTATTATTGAAAAATTGTACTTTAATTATTTTTATTCAATTTTAAATAATAATTAAGTATTTTAAAATAGAATACAATATAAAAATATGTTTTAGGTATGATGAGAAATATATTTTGTTTATGTATATGTTTTAAGCTCTCACAAGGCGTGCCATTCCTTCGGCGATGGTGTTGAGCGCTGCAAGATCCTTGCGTGCCGTGTCCAATAGATGCGCCATGCCACGTTGTTGTAAAGACAAGAACTGTTTAACATCCTCTTGTGCACCTGTTTAGTCAAAATTATTCTTTAAACATTTTATTCCCAAGTAATTGTTAACAAATTCAAGTAAATGGCAATTAGCGCCGTCTTGGGCCATGCTTTAGGCACTCAATAAACTGGGGTCCACATGGCAAAACAAAAACGTTTTTGACGAAATATGCTAGACGTTTTAATTGTTTATGATTAGTTCCCGTTACAATGATAGCAAGAGAAGAGAGAGGGGAGGATTGTAATAGTCGTTACAAATTTGGATAGTACATTTGTATTTACATGCATACTTGTATTTTCATAGTTCGTTGATATTGTTGGACGTTGTGTCTGAGATATAGTTGGGCGATGTTCAATATAAATAAATGAAACATACCTGGATCAAGATGATAACGTTCATGCGAGGCACCACCGCTGGCGCTACGCTGCAACCGCACCGCACACAACAACTCGTTCAGGCGGCCCTGATGGTGATCAATCAATTTTATTGTGTGTCGGATAAAGGATATCTACAATATATTAGAGAGCTGATAAGCTAATGAATGAATGGACTAACTTTTCTATATTTTTTAAAAAGAGACTAAAGAATGTAAACAGGGAACAAATCTGCATGAGAAGGGAAAACTCGGCAACAGAACTTTATGCACTACTACCCGTTTGACCAATGTGGGATAGTATATTTTCATTCTCATGTGCAAAAGAGATTCATGCAAAATAATAGAACTTCTCTATATCTTCTTCTTCTTGTTCTCAGATGTATCGATGTAAGTCTCATTGTTATGCACGGGCCTCTTCTAGGTGAAGAAAATTAACTTACACCACATTGGTAAGATAGATTGGCATAGCCTTTTATTTCGAGTTTTACTTTTCTTACAATGATATTTGCTTAAATCATTGATCTTTACAATATCCATGGGGAGGGCACATAGGACTCTTACTCCATCACCTTACGAGCAACATACATATTTGGGCTGAGAATGAGATGAAAAATAAGTATATTTTTTTCTAAATAAAGCCATTTATTTCAGACTTTATCGCGACTGTATTTTTCAATTGCCCAGCATTTAAAACACTTAAGTGTCCATGGTCATGGGACGACTAAAGTATCACACGTCCAACAAATCATCGTATAGGGAAATCACTGTAATAACGATAACTTCATGACAGTCACGGGGGACTAAGTTATTACGGATTCTTTGTAATAACAATGACTTGTTGGACGTGAGACACCTTAGTACTCCCATGGCCAAGAATTCTAAAGTCTTCAAAATATCAAGCAATGAAATTTAAAATAAATACACCTCATAATTCGTAAATATAATTTTATTTCAAATGTGTAATACTAGCGTAAATATCGGTGTATTCATTAAATTCTCCACGCACTCACTGCCTTTCGTTCCTTCCTGCTATCTCATAATCCACTTTCCGATTTACTAATACAAAACACTATTTAGTCTTTGGTTGTTTCAACCCAGAATTTCACAATCAGTACAGTATGCCCGTGCATATTTATACTCGTGAATTCCCCAAGATTTGTTTTTAAAAATAGTTTCGAAGGTCAAATAGTGCATTAATTACACATTTACATCAAAGCATTCTTTAAACCATATATCACTGTTCCAATAAAGCAAATAGATTTGAAAGCGTCATCGTGATTGTTCATGAGAAGATAATAACCGTACATCGTGCCTTTCATTATTGTAAACAAATGACATATGAATAGGTTTCTTTTAGGTCACTAAATAAACTATATTATCAAATATGTATAAGCAACCGTTAAACCGACTACAAGAATCCTTCAATTTTAATTAAGCGTAGTTATGCTTAACTCTAATCATATTGTGATGACGATGAGTAAAGATATTAGTTTAGCTGTGTGGTAGCGACTACGAATACTACCAACCCTTACTTTGCTCGTGGAAGTCGTAAAAGACGACTAAGAACCTTATAACGACCTGAGCCAACTGCATTTGATGCCGTTTGGTCAACAATTACATTACGAAGGAGGGTTGACGTCTAGCAGGCGGGCGGTCATAAAACTATTGCCAATAACTTTTACAATATGTATTATGAAAGAAGAGTACACATTGTATCGACCCCAAGTAATTGGGATAAAAGTAGGAGAATGATAATGATGATCATGAATAAAGATGTTAGTTTGCTGCATCTTAAGTTTTCTGGATTGGGTTAATGCTTAAATGCTATATTTCATTTAGGAAAAGGCCCGCTTCCCGAAGGATAGAAAAAATACTTCTAAAGTGTCTTTTGTATACTAGTTTGTAATAAAATATAAATAAATGTAATATGTATATATAATATCACGATAAATAATCTAATACGCGGATCTGCACACGTTATATGCATGATAATCAAATAATTTAAGTATCAAACAATCATTCATATCCAACAATGTTTCATATCAAAGTGGATATTACCAGTTTTGAAATTTAATGAATTAGATTAGATAGGTGAAGATAATAAACATAATTTATAACAGAAATATTAAAGTGCAATTCAAATAAGGTTTAATAAATTTTATTTTTTATTACAGACCATATGTATGAATTGCCACGTACAGATTGATAATTGTTGTAAATGGAAAACTGTATTGTTAGCGAGTATTACCTACTTACAATATTACGTTTAGGATCAATTGAATGTAGACTGAATAGAATATTCAGCTCATCTGCTTAATAAAGATGTAAATCATTATTTGTTTACCTACAGTTATTCATATACACTTACATTTCCACTTCTCGGTCATAAATATTTAGGTAATAATAATATAACAGGAATATAGAAAGTATATGGCGAAATCAAAAGCCTTGCAAAAATTATGTTTGCAGAATTCAATTTTTTGTTAAGTTTTCTTACGAAGAATTAGTTCAGACTCAGAGGACTGTCACTGTTATCACTGCGTTGAAAAGTAACAACGTTAATAGAAAGATAAAATAGATAATTGTACTGGAGTACTATGCGATACACCTACCCTGCTGGAAACTGGAATGGATCCAGGCGTTTCGCATAAGGCAAATAAAAGAATAGGTCATGAAGCCATGTATTATGCACATTCGATTAGTGTAGGCTAGGTTTCAGATGTTCATACAACTAATAAAAGACCGCATGTAAATAAGTGGGTCCTGTAAAAAGGTGATGTACTTTTAAAAATGATATTGCTACTTATTTTCTGATAGTTTCTTTTTTCTTTGGTTAAAAGTCACGTTGTGGTCGCGTTAAAAGTCAAAGACACTTTGCAAATATACAATTGATGGACAGAAATTATTCAGATGCCAATCAACCATTTATGGATCAATAGTTTTGCGTGAGAATGGAATACACAAGACTTAGTACTTTATCAGGCTACTCCAAATCATAACACAATTTGTGTAGTCAATTGTAGCAAAAAAAACACAAAAATTAGAATGTAGTCAGGTAGTACCGATCTATATTAAAAAAAAACGCTAGTGTTAATTAATAGTTTATCAATACCGGTGTAACAGTGATATGAGAACATGTTACACATGTCTGGTGTCTGGAGATAACGATACGATGATAAAACAATGATAAGCGAACACGCTTACAATGAGTGAAACTAGACAATTCGGCAGACAAGGTCGAACATGTACTTATCATAGGTAATGCCATTGCACTACAAGGTAAGCTTAGTAATAATATATATATGATAAAAATCGTTAGAATGGAAATATTTGCAAGGTAATAAATATACTTATCAAAACATTATCGTTACTGTCTCATGACTTTCACTATAGCCTTTAATGGATTTTATCAGCGTGGCAACAAGTTGTCCTTTGAAATGAAAAATTTATCATCATCTTAGCTCATACATCTCAGTCCTGGGCTCGAGCCTCCTCCACTATAGAAGAGAAATTGATCTAACGTCTAATGATATAGCGTGTATTCAGATGTGTGTATATGGTTTTATTTTGAGTTTTATCTTTCTTGTATAGGACTTTATAGGCATATCCTTTGGTCGTCTTTTACGAGGCCACCGAAGACAAAGATCGTGTACCGGTGGCCCGCTCGCACGGCAAAGAGAGGTGTTTGCAGTGTGGGTCTATGGGGTTGCGCGCCGCCTCTTCCGTCGCCCCGGACCGATTTGGCGGGGCGCGACCACCTCCATAGTCCACCGCAAAAAAAGAGACTCACGGGCAAGATAGGAGGTACCTAGTAAATTGTATTCTTACTCCGTCGTCACACAGACGGAATGAAACCTTATTTTTATTAGTTAATTATAATTAATTAAAAATAAGTTAACTAAATAATATATTCCTCGATTTTCTAAACCCTTGGTAACTTCAAACAAGATTTGCAATATGCTATGCATTGCTTGGATATCACCCGGTTTATTCTGCATTAACTAAGTTAGTATAAAACGGATCTGTGCATAAATATGTATTTGAAGACTCAATATCCCTATGTCCCTCAATATACAAACGCGATAGAATCCATAAAAATACTTATAATTCAAATGTGTAATACTCGTGAAAACATCAGAAATTCAACACTTGAAAGAGAAGAAAATCCGCTGTTGAGAATGGCAAGAGGCTCTGTTGTCTTGTCATTTTCACCAACAGATTTTAGTAACAGTAAATCCTCGATAAACGCTTGAATGACTTCCTTGTTTATAATATCGATATAGAGGATGATCGTTATGTAAGAAAAAAGAAAACCATACTGCAATTTAAAAATTTCTTTGAATATATTACTTTGAATGATAGTATGA
Source organism: Lymantria monacha (assembly GCA_905163515.2). Lineage (NCBI taxonomy): Eukaryota > Metazoa > Arthropoda > Insecta > Lepidoptera > Erebidae > Lymantria > Lymantria monacha. Next base: position 27,436,976 of record LR991082.1, read on the forward strand.
ATTCGCATAAGTGTTTGGTTCCAAACATAGTGTGAAGGAACAAAACACTTCTTACGAATGATTTAAAACGTTATATCAAAATTACTCAAAGCCTTGGAAGGTGTTAAAAATCATCATCATCCTGGTCCTATCTAAATCATCTGGGGTCAACGCTATACGTACTATTTTCGATCGTATATATTGCAAAAGTTATTAGAAATAGTTTTATGTAGAGCCACATGCCCGACGTTAAACCTCCTTGGAATTGTAATTGTTGACGAGAAGGCATCAGGTGGAGTTGGCCCAGGTTGTTATAAAGCTTTTAGTCGATTTTACGACATACATGAGTTGGAGCATTTTTAGCGGCTACCACACGGAGGGTGTCGAAAAATGAAAAGAAACTACAACAGCATTGTTCTTGCTAATCTAATATGCAAATTTAAGTATTTAGAAGTTATAGAGAATTCTTAAACAAAATTCTTTATAGTAAGTGGCCAGGGGAAACGCACAACTCAGTAAAAATCTATTCCTGCCTTTAAGACCCACATTATAATCAAATGGATAACTAATGTGCTGTTCTAATATGAAGATAATAAGTTTATGAAAATATATGATTGGTTATTTTATTAAGAGAGAGATACCTACATCTTCTTTTAAAATTTTATTAGATAAATTAAAATAACTATAGTTCATCTAATCTAAGAAGTGCATTTTGACGTTTCGCGTGTTTTAATACACAATAACCTTGGTCAAACGTATACACATGATTGCAAAGAATAAATCTGAAATTTTAAAGAACTATTAAGTTATTTACATAATTAACGTTGTGGGGGACTTTCTTGTACAATAATGTAATGTTGAAACTCGTAAAACTAATTTAAAGTAAAAATAACATGGTAAATAGTAATTATTATTGACGATCTTACAATATCATGTCATCACGTACTAAACAGTAGTGCTTGACAACTTCCAATTCACGAATATCCAAATAATCGGTAAAAATATTAGATTAATATATTTAATCGAATAGAGATTTTGACAGAGATGTACGTTTCGACAATGTTATTGATAAGGAAATAATTATTAATGTTCTCGACGATGATAATTCAAGTAATAGTAGTGATTCTAAATAAATAGCTATTTTCAAATCCAGTTTTTGTTTTTACTTAACCTAATCCTACTAATTATGATGAGATAATTAAATTTGTTTAGTATTAATTTAGCACTTATTTTTTTATCTCCTTTTTGAAAAATAAAAAAATAAACCGATTATTAATTACAAAGAATCAATATCGATTTCTCACTAAAATCGGATATTTTCGAAAGCGATTATTTGGTTCACATACCTAGATAATTTACTCCAACAGCTGACAAAGTGCACTTCTTAGATTATATAGACTATAATCTATTAAATGTTTTAACTAATCTTTAAAAATGTTAACTACAGAGTACTAGGACGTTAGTTATCCTGTGCATGTACTCAAGGGTGTGAAGATTGACATCATCACCTCCTATTAAGAATTAAACACGTGTTTCAATTGCATCCAAAATTGGCAGAGCATAGCGACAGAAGATATTGACAGATATTATTATTATTATATAGACAGCACCAGCTCATAAAGTTTACATGCTTCATCAGGGATTGACATTCGGAGAGTACTTGATCCCTAAATAAACACTGATATCCACGAATTACTGTCATAAGCGTGCACGAGCTGATCACTTATCTCTCCACGACTATTCTAACATTTGAGCGCATGAACTGAACACTCAATTGATATCTTTTCGCAACTTCAAATAGATGATGATGATATCCGGTATATAGATAGATGCCTATCTGTATATCGGTTATGTGTTAATCGATTATCAACGGACACAGTTACGGATAAGTAGACTGCTATAGAAATGATCATAATTAGTAGATAATATTTATTTTATTAGGTATTGGACAGAATATTTTCTTGAGAAATTCTTAACCTACACGATCAGACCAAAGAATAAATCCTAGTAATAGCTAGAGATAAAAGAAGCCGTTCATCAAAAAGAAGAAGAATTAGCCATAAATAATTAGTTTAAGAACCATTTTTATCCGTGTCTTAGGATCCGGCTCGCGAAGCTTTTACATTATCAGAGCTTGCATTATATCTGAATGATTCCCACAATAAAAAAAGGAGAAATCTCAATATTTTGCAATATCTTAAGCCTATCTGCAATGCCGGGCTGACCACGGATGTCAAGAAAGCGGTACCAGTGGCCGGCCCAATGGCGATGGGGAGGGAATACGGTTATGGGGCCAAGCGCCGCCCTTCCGTCGCCCCGGACGGAACGAACGGCATGTGTCCACACATAGCCTACCAAAAAAAACCTATCTGCTTATATGGGTAAGGTATTTTCTGTTATTTTTTTTTTTTTATTTTTTTAACTGAATGCGTAATATCTCAAGAATATTGTGTCAAAATTTCAAGATTTCGATTAGAGCAAAATTGACGAAGTTATGAATATTTTTATACCTACCCCACCCGAGCAGAGTAGAAAGCAGAAAAACAAATTAAAGAAGGCAGGATTCGTCGTAGATAGGAGCAAAAAAATAGTTTAGACATCATGGATGATAGCAATATCCTTTATGGACCTGATACTGATGATTGCTGCCATTGCCGTATTTTATAATATTTCTTGGTGAAAATATTATACAATATTCTTCGAATGACATACTTTAATTTATCATTGCTTTAATAAATAGATTTTATCTGTGACGTCGCAAAAAATAATAAAAAAATGCATTTGTCTTTAAGAATTAACCTTCCTTAAGTATTTATAAATACCCGATACGAAACGAAAAATGATGTCACAAGCGGGGTTCGAACCCGCACCTATTGGGAATCCGGCCCAACCGTGCTGCCACTTACATTTTTCGTTTCGTATCGGGTATTTATAAATAATTAAGCATATTAAATGCTAAAAATTTCAGTAATTTGAACTTCCTTAAGTATTTATTTATTAACTGTAACAATTATCATTTAGTTAAGTGGATTGATGCTTTATTAGTTTTACTATCTGTCGCCTATTGTTTTGTTTCGCTAACTTAAATATTATTTGTTATGTATACTTAATAATCTATTGTTTATCATTATTTTATTAGGTATTAATACCTTCACGTTACATATTTACACAGTTTAATGTATAGCAATATTTATGTTTATTCATTTCTATTGTGTACTTTATTATTTCGGTGGTGAGGAGATAAAATATCTATAATATAAAATAATAGTTACGATTATGTAATGCCGTGAAGGACTAACAGCTTCGTAATTTGACACTTTATCGGCCATTTAGTGTATCTGCTTGATGTTTTAGCGTTATTATTTTGTGCATATCGAGCCTTTACCGCCATTTTAGCGTAACCACCAAAAATCAAATTATCCAGGAGAAGGAAGAATTTAAAAAAATTAAATATTAAAATATTTTATAAAATAAAAATTTTTAGTTAGAAACATATTTTAACATATATTACAACTATAGAGATGTACTCGTATATACGTGGCGTACTCATGCAAATTATGACAATTACAACTTTTTGAATCGTTATATCTCAAAAATGGTGTCTCGTAGGAAAAGTATTCATACATTTTTTGTAGATAATTTTATGATCTACAGTTTTTGTCTGAAGTACTTTATGATAAAACTTACTGTTTTGCTGAAAATCGTGAAAATTTCATTTTTTTTGACCTTTGACCTAAATTTTTTTTTTCCACACAGGGGAACTTTCAAATTTTATTTTTAATCATATTTTAAACAATCTTACTGATTTTCAGCTTGTTGGGAATTTATGTAGCTTTACTCTTATTTTTTGCTTTACTCATATTTCTAATTTGACCGGACTATATTGAAAGTCTCATGTTTTTTAATTCCAAAGCTTCGCGAACCTGTCTAGGCAGATATCGGTGTTCTTTTGCGAAGATTTATGGTTTATCAAACCTGGTGCAGTGGTGAGTGCAGTCCTGACTGTGCTCACAGACTGCAGACTTAGTGTGACGGCAGTGCTAAACATCAGCTATATGTTCCTTAATCCGAGTTCTTACAAAGAGAGTTTGGTCTATTTAAGAGAGACCACAGCCACGGTCTAATTCATAAAGCCAGCATCCTGTAGAGGAATCAGGCACTTGGCAGATGGTAAGAACTGGCTAATCCTCTTCAGTGGCTTAAAATAGGTTTTTATAGAAGCACGTTTCAGGATATAGCCAATCTTGTTAGTGACTTCTTTCACATAAGATAGGGAGATGTTCGACTATTGGTGGTTTATGTTTACTCCGGCTGGACCGGCCCGCGGCTGTAGACAGATAACTGTCAACAGCATGGTCCTACCACTAAAACTGACTGCAAGTAGACGTTCGACTGTTGGTGGTTCGGTACGGTCTTCGTGACAGGGGCGAAGAACTTGCAGCTTGAATCTACTTGACATGCTGCAGCTCCCTAGCCAGGTGTTCATCGTCAACAATTCCTGGTGGTCTCTGTAACAACGCTTTGGAAACTGGCTAACTGCAAAGAGGGATGGTGAGAATCTCCGTTCAAATATTTATATGTATGGGTTGCGTTACGATTCTTACGATACACTGTGTGACTTAAGGCGTTGTTAAGTTTATGAATAACCAAAATATCTAAGAAAACTAGAGAGTTATTTGTATCCAGTTCCACAGTGAATTAAAATTTTGGATTGATGGAGTTAAAATGGTTTAGAAATATGGTTACTATGTGTGATGGTAATATTGTGAATATGTCATCTACGTACCACTTATGGAACATAGGTGTGACAGGCGAGCTTCTTAGGACAGTCTTCTCGAAGTCCTCCATGAATATGTCAGCAACAACGGGAGAGACTAGCGAGCTCATAGCCACTCGATCTACTTGCTTGTGGAATTCATCATTCCACATTAAATAACCAGTTGTTAGGCGTTGACGTTAGGTACAGTTCAGCATATTCCAAGCGCATATTATTGTCAGATAGCTTTTTAGGTACAGTTTTGATACAATCCTCCACAGTTAAGCAAGTGAAAAGTGATCTGACATCAAAACTGACCATAGATTCATTATCAGCGAGATGTAATTTTACTGGTAAAATACTAAGAGACTTTCAAAAATTTATTAGTGTGTCCTCGGAGTTGTGAGGGGACTTTCGTAATCTTCTGAGCTAATTTGTAAGTAGGCATGTCGATCTGACTCACTATTGATCGCAGTGGAGCATTCGTTTCTATATCTTGGGCAATTCATATAGTTTGGGCGGTTTGCACACGATGGTAGATGTAGTGAAAGCTATCTGACAATAATAATCTTATCGGATGTAATGCATTACATCTTGACGTCAAAAATCTCATACCATCGTGTGCCAAACCGCCCAAACTGTATGGATTGCCCAGGATACAGAAACGAATGCTCCACTGCGATCAATAGTGAGTCAGATCGACACGCCGACTTACAAATTAGCTCAGATGGTTGCGAAGGTCCTCTCACAACTCCGAGGACACACTAATGCATTTGTGAAAGACTCTTACCATTTTGTCAGTGAATTTAAAGATCTCGCTGATAACGAATCTATGGTCAGTTTTTTGCATTATTATTATATTAGTAATATGCCCATGGAATATGCTGACCTAGTACGTCAATACCTATCAACTGGCTATTGAATATGGAATGATGAATTCTACAAGCAAGTAGATGTAGCGGCTATGGGCTCGCTAGTCTCTCCCGTTGTTGCTGATATATTCATGGAGGACTTCGAGGAGACTGCCCTAAGAAGCTCTACTGTCACAGCCAGATTCTTTAAGCGGTACGTAGATGACACATTCACAATATTACCATCAGACAACTATTCCTAAACCATCTCAACTCCATCAATCCATCACTATGGAACTGGAGACAAATAACTCTCTAGCTTTCATAGATATTTTGGTTATTCACAAACCTAACAACGCCTTCAGTCACACAGTGTATCTTAAGGCAAAACATACAGATAAATACTTGAACGGAGTTTCTCACCAGCCCTCTTTACAGTTAGCTACTGTTTTCAAATCTTTGTTACAGAGAGCACGAAGATTCTGTGACGATGAACACCTGGCTGAGGAGCTGCAGCATGTCAAGCAGGTTGTACGTGCAAACAAGCTGCAAGCTCCTCGTCCCGTCACGGGGACCGTGTGAAACCACCAACAGTCGAACGTCTCCCTACAGTCAGTTTTATTGGTAGGACCATGCTGTTGACAGTTATCTGTCTAGAGCTGCGGGTAGGGCGGTCCGAGGTAGTACCACACTCCCGCAGAGTTGAGTAATGGCAGTGTGCTGTTGCGCTTCGCTCAGTGAGCGAAAGAGCCGGAAGCTCAACTGTGTGGGTTTATATTGATAGGCAGCGGCCTAGCTATAGTATTGCAAAGGAACACGGCAGTAACACTTACCAGTAGGTGTGCTGCTTGCCACCATAAGCGAAAAAAAAAGTCCTAGCTTATATGAAAGGAGTCACTGACAAGATTGGCTATATCCTGAAACGTGCTTCTACAAAAACCTGTTTTAAGCCACTGAAGAGGATTAGTAAGTTCTTACTACCTGTCAAGTGCTAGATCACTCTAAAATATGCAGGCGTTTATGAATTAGACTGTGACTGTGGTCTCTGGTAAGTAGACCAAACAAAGAGTAAGAATTTGGATCAATGAACATATAGCTGATGTTTAGCATCGCCGTCACACAAAGTCTGCAGTCTGTGAGCAGCACAGTCAGGACCGCACCCACCATTACATCTGGTTTGTTAAACCACAAATCCTCGCAAAAGAAAATCGATAGCTGCCTAGAATGGTTCGCGAGGTTATTGAAATTACAAAACGTGAGAATTTCAATAGAGAAGATGAATGGACATTATCATCAAAATGGGATCCTGTCACTCACTTAATTAAAAATAAAACTTGAACGTGAGCACTTATTGTATAGATTTGACGCACAATAATAGTTAAATATTAATTTACTTAATTTTAGTAAGATGAAGGAGGCCACCTCTCAAAAGTTAGTAATTATATTATGCCTCCTGAGTTTTCTTGCTGGATCTTTTTCAGTGTGGCCGCGTTCTGATCCGGTGGTAGCGAAAGATTTCATATGAGATTATGAAAGGGGAGCCGGTTTGAGATAAGGGGGAACGGGCTCACTTTTTTTTATTATTGCTGATGATGACAAACGAGCAAGAGGAACACCTGATGGTAAGCGTTATTACCGCCCATGGCCCTTTGCAGTAACATTGCTGTAGCGGCCTCGCAGCTGGTTACTAAATAAAAGCCGAAAATCCACCCATAAAGTTGGGCTGCAGAGTCTCTCGCTCACCGAACGAAGCACAACAGCACATAGCCCTTGCTTAGACGTTAATTTTATATAAGAGTGTGGTGGTACTACCACGAATGGAACGGCCCGCGACCACATTGTGGGCCCTATAAAAGGAAAATCCTCAAAAACGCCTCATGTACTTAATAGACGACCGTGAGGCCCTTATTAGAAGGTACTCATGTTAAATCTATTCAAATTGAAGTGGCTCATCGATCTCTCGGTCTTACTAGCGTCGGACAAATTCCCGCAATAAGTATGGGACATCCTCCAGGACTCAACATACTTCACTATTGAGTGAGCAGCTTACTTTCAACATATTATACATGCCAATAGCATATGTTCGGAACTTAAGACTACAGAGAAGAAAGAGAGATTTTGAGTTATCACATTCTAAGGTCGCAGCTGACTTTTTAATTTGCTAATATGATTCTATAAAAGAAAAACATCGCCAACATTGTAATTAGATTTTTACATTTAAACAATTCCCACGAAACACGGATGCATACATGGCATATGGTCTAATTAGCGGTCTCCCATGCCGAGTGTCGACGGTCCGATTTCTATGCAGGACGGTTTCCTTGGGTAATCGATAAATGATTGTTTCGAGTGCAGGGGGCAATGCTTGTTATTCGAATTTTATCTCGATTTCGTAATTTAATCTTTTCTCTAGCGGGATGTGTCTGTTCTCGAAAATTCGTCGAACCAATCCCGAAGTACAAGGGTGGTAAGAATTGTCCAATCTAAATTTCAACTGCTGAATGAACTTATAGTTGCGTTTTTACTTTATTTTTAAAAGGGCTCAGTTGTCGCATAATTTAAAAAAAACTTACATTATAAAGTGGTGGTGCGGAGAGTTGCGATGTAAGCTCGTGTAGGCGCGCCCTCGTAGCCTCTTCTTCGGGACTTAAGGCAGCTCCTACCCGTCCCAATACTTCCTGCCGCGATACCACCTACGACCATAATTTAACATTAAATTAGCCACCCAAGAAGCTCACTTCGTTCCTTCTTTTTGACTCTAAAGCGTCACTCCAATAGCCTTGAAGATCCTTTACAATGCAAAGGAAACTAACCGACTATACTACACTGGTCAAGTATTACTTCAAACTTTCCTTCTCTTGCAGTGAAATTATCTAATTCCATCACTTAGTCATCTTTCAGGAACTTCGTGCGAAAAGAAGTAATTACAAATGGTAAGGAAGGAGTTATGGATTATATGTATTATATATTATATACTTATTCCATCACCATAATTATAGAGAATTGATCTCATTTCTCTTATATGTGTTTTTTTTTAAGTGGATCTAAGCTGACACTTGCGAGAATTTGCTACACCTTTGACATAATCAGAGAATATATTGCTATGGGGTATTGAGATTTTCAATTCCCTTTGGGGGAAATATAGTATTTTTTACTATTCAGTTATGATGTACATTCGTACTATGATGATAAATTAAAAATAAAATATCATCAATCCTTACTTTACCATGGGAGTTGTAAAAAATGAGGCTCAAAACTGCTATCACCAATCCGCTCGCCAAGTGTAAATATTATGGCATTGTCCACTTTAGAGAGAGCTATGTCCAATAGCAGACGTTGATATACTGTTGGATGGACGGATGTTGATAAAGCATTGTTACCTGTAGCAGTGTATGTCTCAGAGCATGCAAGCGTGCGGCGAGGTGCGCAAGCCGAGCGCTAGCGGCAGCCCTACGAGTGCGTAGTACGGCAAGCTCGCCAGCCGCGCGCGATAACCACTGCGCCTGCAGACGCGCCTGCTCCGCCTGACAACTGCTGCGGAACTTTATCTACACACAAACAAAGCGTATTGTAATAAAGAATCGTAGTATAGTATTATAATAGGAGTATTGAATCGGAACAATATTTTAACGCTGCACCGATAGATGGCGTGTGGAACGTCTTTATAAAAACGAAGACACCGGTGAAAGTTTGGTTGTTACACGTGAGACCACACTCGTATGGGTTGGTAAGACGACTGGATCGGCTTTCCAGTAGCAGTTTTCAAGGTTTAAACGTTTAAATCCTATGTTTAGCAATGATTTTTCGCTGTAAAAAGGCCTTTGACAGCTGTGTGGTAGCGGCTACGAATACTACCAACCCTTACTTTGCTCGTGGATGTCGTAAAAGACAACTAAGAACCTTATAACGACCTGGGCCAACTGGATTTGATGCCGTTTGGTCAACAATTACATTTCCAAGTAGGGTTGACGTCTAGCTGGCGGCCGGTAATAAAACTATTGCCAATAACTTTTACAATATGTACTATGAAAGAAGAGTAAATATTCTATCGACCTCAAGTAATTGGGATAAGAGTAGGAGAATGATGCTAAATATTTGAACAGGCAATCTGGAACAATAACACTAGGCCAAGATATTAAAAGATGGTACATCAGGCTAATCTTGAATATCTAATAAGCATTTCATTGCTGAGGCTCGGGATGTTAAAGGGATGTAAAGAAGATCTAGTACTTTACCTCAGTGAAGCCGATCATTGGTACAGGTATATAGTTATCAGGATCAGGATTGTCTGCTTGGGCCTGTTTCCATAACCGCATATCCATACCTGTCAAAGTAATAAGTCATTTTTAACAACAACATTATTTACTAAAACTTGATTATGAGCAAAAAATGATTGTCACACATGGGATACGAACCCACACCTATTGGAAATCCGTTCCAATCGTGCTACCACTTATACCAGCGTCTGCTGTTGTATGACATTCAATTCTGGGCTCTTATTATAATTTCGTCTTTAGAGGAGACGTGTGCCATCTACCTGACAATGTTTACAAAGTATACAGATTTAATACTCTAACTTTGCAGTTAAGAATTTTATTAAACGATGACACGACTCTGTTATTCAAATTATTTTTCGCTCGTAATCCAGTTTTCATAAATAATCAAGCATGTTAAATGCTAAATTTCAGTAATTTTGAAAATTTTTATTTATAACATTAAAATGATAAATATTCACATATAAATGTATATATATATATATATATATATATATATATATACGGCTTTGTTTTTTCAATGACTCAATAGTAAGTAATGAAATTGTAGTACCTATTATATAACTGTTCCTGGTGTGGATGACTGACAGGTTAAAAAAAAACGAGGGGTGTCAAGGGACACCCGGATGGAACGAAGTTCTATTTTAATTATATATTTTTTTTCTGCCTTAAGCGATTTTTATCGTTATACTTTAGCCAATTTGCAAAATATCTTTATAAATTATAGCCTATGTGTTATTCTGATGTGCAAGCTATATTACTATAAAATTTCATCAAAATCCATTCGGTAGTTTTTACGTGAAAGAGCAACAAACATGTTCACATCCATACATTATTACAAACTTTTTATACATTATTACAAACAAATAACATTAATAAATATGAAAGACCTAGCACAGTTTGTTAAAGAATGTGACATGAATGAGATGCTGGACTAATAATATTATAAATGTCTGCTAACATATTACTAAAAGTATTTTGTCAGAAAAAGTATTTATAAAATACTAAGATACCAAACAAAAGGTATCTAAATACAAGATACAAAATAATTTTTTAAAAAGTATCTTAGATAGAAGGTGGAAATACGTATTTTGTATCTTGTATCTGTATTTCAGATACTTGTATCTTAGATAATGTCTGTCTAATCTAAGAAGTGCACTTTGACAGCTGTCTGAGTAAGTTGTCTAGGTATGTGAACCAAATAATCGCTATCGAAAATATCCGATTTTACTGAGAAATCGATATTGATTCTTTATAATTAATAATCGGTTTATTTTTTATTTTTCAAAAAGGTGATGAATAAATTAAGTGCTAAATTAGTACTAAACAAATTTAATTATTTCAGCATAGAATCTATTCGTCATATTTAGTAGGATTAGGTTAATTAAAAACAAAAACTGGATTTGAAAATGGCTATTTATTAAGAATTACTACTATTACGTGAATTATCAGCGTCGCGATTAGTTTTCGTCAAATTCTGCGATTTCTAAACTGAAAAGCGGCGTGTAGCGTGACTGACTTACCGTTGCCAAGCACGAACGAAGTCGTTTAAAATAGGTGATCTGTATAAAGACGTTTTTGCGTAGTATAAAAAAGCAAAAAAACGAGAATATAATGAGCTGTGGGTAACTTCTTTGTAGGTACTAAAACTCACGTGATGTTGGTGGGGGGAGGGGGGTCATAGTCTTAAACCTCACCACGTATCACCAAGGGGGAGAGATGTTTTAACAAAATGCTAAAAAAAGATCGTGATTAATGGACGTCCCCCTATGTACAGCAACGTCAATTCTTAGCGAAGATGATAAGTTAATGTAGACGTTGATATGGTGATGTACATACCTGGTGGTGCTGTTTGTAAATACTGAGCCAGCATCTGAGGCGATGGCGCAGTGATGGGTGTCACAGAAGTGCAACCAGCGCCGGTAAGAGCCGCCCGCGCGGCGCCCCCATTTAGAAACGTACTCAGCTCGGCAGCCGACACATGACAGTTGCCTGCGCCCTTATCCGCCACATATATCACCACCTAAAACAAACAGACAATACCTTCATTACTTTTAACATTACCTACAACAAACAGACAATACCTACATTAGTCTTGAAAATTACCTAAAGCATTACCAGGAGAATCAACAATAATACTTCCCCGGCAAGTTGCCGGACTAACAACTGCGCTGATAATTCTAATTATCATTATTCGTTTATATTTCCCATTAAGGAGGCCTATGACCAGCATTGGACATCGGGAGGCTTATGGATTCACGGAATATGTAATATTAATGTTTAAATTGCCTTAGGAGTTCCTAGAATGTCGTTGATAAAACCAGGTATGAGTAACGCTGAAGAGATTGAAACTTTGGCAAGGAAAAATCTAAATATGACACAAAAAAAAAAAATCAAAACACTCACCTGAGTCTTATTATCCGATACAGCTTTAACTGATTCAATATTGACAGCTAAATTCGGTTTGTTCCCCAACAAACCATGCAGTGATGTTTGCAAAACCTGCTGATTTGTTCTGAAAAAAAAAAACAAGACCATAAACAAATGTGATTACTATTCTATTTTTGATTCTTAACGGTGATTAGTAGAGGAACAGCAGAGCTATTAGTACAAACGTAACACCATTGATTTGTTGATCTAACTTTACAATGCATATTAATCTTAATTTTTAGTACCCTTTTATTATCTTGACAAAAGTTGTTAACAAAAATTTTTTAAGACGTCCGAACGACCTGATCATTGGCAATAATTTCAAAGTCCTTTGTCAATATAATGGAATTAAATAAAAATAGAAGGTGTAATAAATTTCCGCTAGATGGCCCACGTCTCCCATATAGACGACAAAATAATACGAGCTACAAATTGATTGTCATACGACAGCTCACACTTATTTAAGTGATAGGACGATTGGAACGGATTTCCAATAGCCGTGTGTTCGAGTCCCACGTGTCACAATAATTTTTAACTAGTAAATAAGTTTTTATAAAAATAAGCATTCGTGTTTTCAATTTTTTACAATTGAAGATAAGAAGTCACAATTAACGCAATATTACAATCGAGTTCATAATATTTCGCTGCTGAGTTGAAAATCTATTCATTCATCAATACATCCGTCAGTTACTTGAACTAAGACTTATAAGAGCGCAGCTACATCTGGAAATCTATTATGTAATTAATACTTTTGTACTTTACAGCGTTTATGTTCTACCGTGACCATGAACGCTGTAGTTTTCGAAACGTCAGGCATTTAGAAAGCAAATATGTAATGTATCATTTGAAATGTGTAATGTACTCATATAAACATCAGACATCTTTTATATAACTTTAAATATTTTAATGCCCGGCTAGTGGTACTACTACCTATATGTTATGTACTTTTGAAGTCCCGTAGCCCGCCGCCAAAAAAAATGTTATAAAACTTCTTCAAAGCAAATTCTATGTATATGTTTCAATCAAAAATTGTAGAATCATCCTCATCATCTCAGCCCATATAAGTCCCACTGCTGGACTCGAGCTTCTCCACAATAGGAAGGAAATTAACCTAACATAAAATACTGGAGAAACGGTTTGGTATGGCGTTATATTTCAAGCTTTCATTGTCTTGCATAGTTGTTATCGACATATATATCCTATATCCCTTAGTCGACTTTTACGAGATCCATGGGCAAGAAAATGGTAGTGAATTATATACTCACTACGTCACCACATTGGGTTTGCCTTCTTTTATACCTTTTAAAATATTATTTAAATATCTTGTCTTTTCTTCTTCTAGATTGTTCTCAATTTTTTTCTCTTCACATAATAATATTGTTATATGAAAAGAATGACAAATGTGAATAAACTATGATATTTAATCTGCTGGTTATCCCACTAAGTTGTATAAAGAATCATAATAACGTTCTCATTTAATAACTCACTTGATATCTTGTTCTGCTTTATTAAACATCATAGCAACATGACCATCCTTGTCGTCACGACCACCCAATCTAGAATATCCAACTGCTTTGAATCTACACAAAGGATTTTGTTCGTTGAGCTCTAATGGAGGAGCGTTGCGGCTGTAGTATGCTTGTCCTGTAATAAATAAAATAACATTAAGTCCAACTTTTCCGTGTGGTGACGGAGTAAGAATACAATTCACCACCCCCTATCTTACCCGTGGGTGATCGTACGAGACGATTAAGGGATATAAAACACATATAAAATCTATGCAAGAGAAGGAAAACTCGAAACAAAACCCTATACCAACACGTCTGACCAGCACGATATAGTAGGTCAATTACCCTTCCATTATGGAGGAGGCTCGAGCCCAACAGTGGGACATATATGGGCTGAGGTGAAGTCCAACTAATCTTGTTATAGGTGGAGTTTCTCTGAGCGAGTAACTTCGGATTGGAAAGAGAAGGCGAAAACCGCGTCCCAATTTCTGACGTTGTCAAGCATCGTCCTAGCGAAAAGTGCCGTGCCACTAAAAGATAAATCAATGTCTATGGATATTTCTACTCCATTTCATTATGTTGTACAATTATACACCCCTGGGAAGTGTTGCTAGTGATGAAACCTCGTCCAAAGTCTAGCAGTGTGCTCTGTTCTTGTTCCACATGAGGAATATGAAAGGGCAGAAAATGATTTAGGGCATAATTAATTTAATGACAAAAAATACATTCTGTCCGTCAGTCATTGGTCTTGTGACATAAGCATGTAACTACTCACTATCAGCTCATATATTGAGTTTTTATAATCTTACCTGTGCCCCACTTTGCTTGTATAAGGTTCCATTTTGCAAGCACCTGATCTCTCTCATCACCAAATACACAACAGTTGAAGACAGCTGCAACTAACGCTTCATGTGCTGATGTTGGTCCTTGTTGCTGTGGTTGTTGCTGCTGTTGCTACAGAACAAAAATATATATTGAAAATTATTATCGAATTTAAAAAGTGCATGCAATAGATAATTGCCATGACCTAAGTTGTGCTATACCGTACCGTATGTCATAGGTTTCAATCCTGTGACCTCATAATCAGCATTGCATGTATCATGCTCATGCCTCTGGCCTAATAACCTTTCTATATTAAATTATCATAGCAATCCATTTTAAAAACTAAAGAAATAAATATATATAAAAAACTTATATGAATTTAGTGTTATATTTTTATTTATGATCTTTGAGATAAATGAGCATAAATTATTACTCTGTCACCACATGGATGTGACTCATAAGTCATAATGAATTAGAGAATGTTTTTTTTTTTAATTTTATCCAAATCAAGAGAATGCATAACAATATTAAATAGTTATGTTCAGAAATCCTTTGTAAAAATCAATGACAAACCTGTTGTTGCCCAAATTGTGGAGCTGTACCAAGGCCAGTGCCAAAACCACCAAATCCAGTAGCAGGCTTCGCAGCAAATGTTGTTCCAAATGCACTGCCTGTACCAAATGTATTACCAGTACCAAATGTGTTGGTGCCAAGCATATTGGCACCAAATGCTGGTGCAGCAGTGCCAAACGTCGAAGTGCCTGCTCCAAATGCCGAAGTTCCGGGGCCAAATGTCGATGTTCCAGTACCAAAAGCACCAGTTCCAAAACCTAAAAAAGATGTGTATTAGAATCCTCAGCTTTTCAGTTTATAAAAATCCCACTATTGGGCACAAGCATCTCCTATGATGAAAGGCATATTTCAGTAATATATCAGACTGATCAATAGGATTATACTTCAGATATTCTATATCCTGCAGTGATGTGTTTTACTTTCATTATATTCCCTAGTCGTCTACTATTATATTCGCGGGAAAGTAAGTTAGTGACTTTTATACTCTACTACCACACAGAGGTAAATAAAAATACCAGAGTCAAAATCTTTTTGAAAGTAGTAGACTAAAAATTACAATAATTAAATAAGACACGAAAAACATAATTGTCATTCTATAAATGGTATATTAGTAAAACTATAATTTATTTTATACTGATATGATGGTGGTGAAGACTGACTTCCTGGTTTGAAGACATATTAGACCATGAATTGTTAAGAAAATCTTGTTTTTACCTTCACAGTTATTATATTTTTTCTAATGGTCTTGTTGGATTAAATTCAGTCCTAATACAAATAATATAAATAAAAACTAGGAAGAAATACTAAAAGCCAGGAAGATGATATCAAAAAGTTACCTAATGTAGGTTTAGCTGGAGTGGCTCCAAAACCTGAGCTAAATAATGAAGGTGCTGTGGATGCTGGGGGTTGGCCAAGTCCTCCAAACGGAGTAGCTGTAAAACAAACATGTTTAAAGTTATTAATAGGTTATGTTTAAACACTAAACCTTATTCATAACTAGATTTAGAAAATAACTAGCAAATTACATACAAAGTATAATATTAAAATAGATTAAATGACTTGAAAAATATTATACATATCTAAATCTATGATTTTAGAGGGACTGCTATGGAACTTAGTAATCATTGCATCTTAATTTATTGCCAGATAACACCAGACTCAACTTCAATTTTTTTTCTATTAAACTTGGTATACCTTTTCGTAATTTCTTGTAATAGATTTTAAAAATTCAAAAAATATAGCTATAATCTCCAAAATCAGAGAAAAGTTGTCAATAATTACAGAAGTCATAGATATTCTTATAAAAATTAATAAAATCTCCCTTATTCTTGTCTGTGTAGTGACAAACTACAAATACTGTCTACCAACACCCCTCTCTTTCCAGTTTTCTTAGTAAATTGACTAAAGGAAGGTATCATTTAATCTATGTCATCATATCTGGAGAGTACCATAGTAAGGGTACCAACCCTTAATAAGTAAGGGTACCAACCCTTACTTTGCTCGTATTTGAAGCCGCTACCACACAGTTATTCTTTTTTAGAGTGAGAGTCATAAGTACTGACTAAGGGAGCACCATGGGAGTTGACAGTTCCTGGGACACTGATAACATCAAATTCATCAATCATATCATCGATCAAATCAAGATATTTTGCCCCAGTTGCAGTATAGTGACAAAAATTACCTGAACTAGTAGCTGGTGCTCCAAAACCGCCAAAGCCCGAGGAGGTTGTAGTTGTTCCAAAGGTGTTTGTTGAATTTCCAAATGAAAATGTGGCTGCAATATTAAAAAAAAAATATTAAATTATCATCATAAATCAATTAGGTAATTAAGGTTTTGTTCAGGGATTCACTGGATACTTTATAAATGTATTGTTACTATCTGACCCTAGCATCTTTGCATTTTTTTATTATAAAATTCTTGTCCTGACAATAATGAACACAAAAAAAAAAGAATTATCCAATTTGGGACACTCATTGAGAAGGTCTGAGCATACATACATTTCAGCTTTTCATTTTTATATAGATTATACATTATAACTGGGTGGCACAGGACTATCTTATAATGGCATTCTCGTGGGGAGGCCTATGTCCAACAGTGGACGATGGATACATTATAAATTAATTTAAATAATAATAATAGAATGGTAAGATTTACCCTGTGGTTTAATTTTGGAACACTTGTATTATAAGAGACCACCAAAAGTTAACATTAACATTGACAGTAACCTAACCAAGAATGAATATTAATCCAACTCACTGTAGCATATTCAAATTTGTTTTACTTGCAACTGGAATTTTATATTCTAGAAACAGTGACTCTGTATGAAAATGCATATGCTGCAGAACTTATAGTGGACACATATGACATGGATTAATATGAGTCAGATACAATTGAGGTATCCATTATAAACAGAGTAGTCCTGGGTCTGTATCTGTTGTGTAAACCCAGAGACCACTTTGGCTTTATGACTTTGGTGTTAATATAGTAGAATACAGGCAGAATACCATGCAGTTAATGGATATTCCAAGCATGATTTCTTTACAATATAAATATTAGTTTACGTGTTATATGTGAATGATACTTACGCTTGGCAGCTGCACCAAACGCTGAAGTTTGTGTATTAGTGTTAGTCCCAAAAGAGAAGGCCATTTTCTAAGTAATTATACGCAACAACGAAATTCAATACTTGTGACACAGATCTGAAAGAATTTATGACAGAAAACGATAAGCACAAAAATATTTAAGACAGCTGTTGTAAATTATGTTTAACTAATGCATTTTTATACTTGATAGACTACTTGTTTTAAGTAAAAGCACTAACTGAAAATCTGAAATAAATGTAAACAGTGTGCATTATTTTTTTTTTTTTTTGGTTCTGTTCGTCCATTCGGACAGGCAAAGGGATCAAAGCCCATACAGCAGTGTGCATTAAATAAAGCGGTTGTTTTGGCCGAAGCTATTATAACTTAGTGGACACAGATTATAAAATATGTATTATAATTTAATCTAAAATAATATCGGGAACAGTTGGACCAATTTTTGTGATTTTTATGTTTTTGAGTTTGTTTTCGTCGGGAATAGGACATAAGATATTAAAATATGATATTAATAAACAAAAAAAATCATTAAATAAACATAAGTTCTAAACGTTTATTATAGTCTATAAAAAATAGCTTGATTTCTGTGACAGTTGTCACTAGTGCTGCACGCTAACGATGTAGTCTGTATTTTTGTCGATATAATTCCTTATATTTTAAGTTATTTGCTACTTTGCTATCAATGTATGAAAATCTTATTGAATTTCAATCAAATGGATGGGTGAATCGATTATTTATAAATGTAAAACAATCTATGAAAATCTTAGTGAATTTAAATTAATAGATTTTATTTAATTTAAACTAAAGCTTAAAAATTCATCGTCACTATTATCATCATCGCTGGAGAATTTCTGTAGGTTGGTGATGAGTTCTTGGCTACAGATTATTTCATGAATAATCATCTTTATTTTATAAAAGAAATTATCTTTTTAATATAAGAAATCGTCATATTAATATTAAAACTCATGTCTGAGTACAAAATTAATACAATTTAATTATTTTATACAGTAACCATGTGGTTTATATAGGTAATATATTGGTTGCACTTGTTTTAACATAAAAAAAAGAATAAGAATGTTATCGATTTACGTTTATCGATTGTCCCATTTCTATCTTATTCTCAATTCAGTAAGACTTTGTACCTGCGTAAGCATCATATTTTCATAAAATGGTTACCAAGTATTTTAAAACATATGAGGTACAAGTTTTGATGTAAATATTCATATTTGTATATTCATAATTCAGTTGAGATATAACTGCCAAGTAAAAAATGAAAATATAATCAATACAAAATAAAATTGTAAACATGACGCGTATTTAAAATTACTTCATCGGTTTTGTAGCTATCTGTCACAGAGATCAAGCTATATTTTAACGACTATAGTTGATGATGTAACAAAACGGAACTGACAACTCACTTTTTTTACTTTACTTGGAAAATAACGCGAAAAGTTGAAATTAAGTTTGACCGGGCAGAGTTCGTTTTGTGCGAGAGTTACGAATTTTTACGAATATTGTTATAATAAATCATATTCAACTTCTATCCGTGTGGTGACGGAGTAAGAATACTATTCACCACCCCACATCTTACCCGTGGGTGATCGTACGAGACGACTAAGGGATATAAAATGCATATAACATCTGTGCAAGAGAAGGAAAACTCGGAACAAAACTCTATACCAATACGTCCTACCAGCGTGGTATAGTAGGTTAATTTCCCTTCCATTATGGAGGAAGCCCGAGCCCAACAGTGGGACATTTATGGGCTGTGATGATGATGATGATGATGAAATCATATTGTGTGTATATTGTCATCAACAATGCCACGAACAAGACGATCAAACCTTCCCCGACAAACCAAACCGATCACGAATATAACGGCAGAAGAACAAAATATTGCACGGGAAGACCGCCTCGTTAATATGGCCCGACTTCGTGCTTCTAAATCACAAGAGCAAAACGAGGCAGCCCATGAAACTGCTCGGTTGACAATGCGAAATCGGCGAGCAAATCTCAGAGATCAAGAATTAGATAATTTTCAACGTGCATGAAGAAGACTGTCGTATAACACAAGGTAATTCTTCACCTTGTCGGCACTGTATTAAAATACTTGTTTTTTTTTTAATTTATATATTATTCATATTTATTATCATAATAAAAAATCACTTAATAATTTTGAATTACTCGAAATTTGCTCATTCATTAAGTGTTAGGCGAAGTGTGCCGTAATAAAATCTGATGCCAACAAGTGTGGAGTGCTTGTATCCAAGACTGGATAAGATGCTAATGTAAGGGCCGAAAAAAGTAGATAATATAAGTTGATAAATCTGAAAAGACAAAAAATAATATTTTCTTACAAGTGATTGTAACGATAAATAATTATCACTTGTAAAAAGTCTTCTATGTACTTTATCTTGTATGTTTAAATATAGAATGTACACATTAAGAATATTAAGATTTGCTAAGGAAAACTATAATTCTGATGACTTCTTCGAAGCACTTTAACTTGGACATTGGCGAAATTGCTTCTACTGTGCAGCAGAAGCCAAAGAGATAAGAAAAACAAAAAAATAAGAATAATAAGTTGACAAACAAACATGGTAGCAGAGCTTGGTTGCTAAATTTTTATTAAATTAATTAACATGTATTAATTAAATGTACGGTGTGATAGGGTTGGAGATGGTGTTGTACCACATCTTCACGGAGCAGTCCCTGAAGGTTTACTATCAATTATTAAAGAACTTGACGGCGGAACTTGACGAGGAAAGTTCAAATGGAACTTACCTGGTAATCGAGGATATATGGGGCTACATAGAAGAGACACCGTCAGATGTTGCTGGTTTTAAGTCAGACAGAGAGGTATGTGCAAAGATACTTTTAATGGTAAAATGAAACTGTCTGGTGCACGTGAGAAAAGAGCTACTACAGTTAAAGAGAGTTGGAATGCTTTAAAAGCTGCTTTCGAAGACCAGGGAGTTAATAATAGATGTCGACTTCTAGGACGTTTTGTTAGTCAGAAGCTAAGTATGTAGGTATGTCCACGAGTTTAAGTCACCGAGTTGCTGTCGTTGGCCAATCAACTAGCCGATATGGGCGAAGAAGTAGATGACGAGTTGCTGAGCTGCACTTATGCTTTAAGGACTAGGAGACCAGTACGAGCCGATGCGAATGGCTATTGAGAATAGCAATATAACTTTGACAACGGACTACGTTAAAACTATATTGCTACAGATTGACATCAGTGACACATCTGAGATATCCTCATCGCAGAATGCTTTGAGCGCAAATAAAGTCATGTTAAAGCAATACCGAGCTACAAAGGAAAGACAGCGAAGAAGAAAATGGAATGCTACATATGCGGGCATGTCCTTACATAAAACCCATTTTTGTCTTAAAAAGCATAACAGTCAAGCACACACTACACATACAGTTCTCAATGCCTATAGAAATAGATCGCAAGAGTGGATTTTTGATTAAGGAGCGTCATTTCATATTGGGGGGCATAGTCCGGAGCGTGCTCGTTCGCGTCCCCTGCCAGTCTAATTAGACTGCTAATCCGGCTCGATATGCGTACCGCAATGCGGGTTAGGGCGTCCCCCGGAGGCGACGCGTACCGACCCGCCCCCGTCGGTACGAACATCGGCAGTTGCGGCAATGGGGGCCGCCACCCATCACGCCTTGCCCAGTTAGGCGAGTCGAAGAGAGCAGAGTGCCGGGTGGGCACGTGGAATGTAAGAGGTTGTGTGGAAGGTAAGTTGCACGAGCTGATATCCGTCATGGCGGACAAACAGCTAGACGTGCTCTGTGTAACAGAGACCAAGCGAAGGGGCAGCGACGCCTGCGATCTTCCTGGTGGCGGGAAGGCTCTGTGGTCTGGTGTACCATAGAGCGATCGAGCCAGCATGGGAGTAGGAGTGCTGTTGTCCTCTCGCTTGGCCTCAGGTGTGAAGGATTACGGAATGTATGATCCCAGACTTCTCTGGGTCCGTATAAAACTAGGTGTCACCAAGGTATTCATGGTTGTAGCATACGTTCCGTAGTATCCTATACTCGGTGGCATCAGACCTAGAGAAGTTTTGGGACAATGTTAGGGAAGTTCTGGATATGGCAGAAACCAGTGAACGCGTGATTGTATGCGGAGATTTGAACGGATGGGTGGGGACCAAGCGTCCCGACTATGAGGACGTACTTGGTCCATTTGGTGATAAGAGAGTGAACGACGCAGATAGGCTCATAGCGGATGTATGCATGGAGAGAAACCTTATTGTGTCAAACACATTTTTCCAACATAAGGACATCCATATGTATACATGGAGAAGGAATGAACAGAAGAGCATAATAGATTTAATTTTGGTAGACAGTCGCCTCCGAAGCAGAATATTGGACGCAAGAGCCTACAGGGGCCCCACAGTCGATACGGACCACTATCTCGTTATTGCGAGATTTAGTGGTCTGTTCAGAAAGTGGAGGCACTGGCGAGAGCGTGTCCACTTCGGAGGGCTTGAAAGAATAAAGGTTGAAAGGTTGCAAGAAGAGTGTGTAAGAGAAAAGTATGCAGAGGGTGTCCGAGAACGGCTGACGATGGCATGCCAGCCGCAATCGGACATTGAAGCATGCTGGAGAGTATTGAAAGAGAGTATGGTAGATACAGCGAAAGAAGTATGTGGAAGTTCAAAGAAGCATAGAAAAACAAATGGTGATGCATGGTGGGATGCGGAAGTGGCAGCTTCCGTAGAGCAAAAGAATCTCTTCTTTGAATCTGAATGACAGTATGACTGAACAGAAGAAAGAAATATATCGGCGATGTAAGAATGACACCAAGGCCTTAGTGAAAGAGAAACGTGATAGAGCAAGTATGAGTGCAGAAGATAGGCTGACTAAAAACTTCGAGGGTAACACCAAACTCTTTTGGAGGGAGGTGAAGAAGTCTCGGGGTGGTTGGTCAGCCTTCAGAATGAATAAAATAAGGTCTAAAGGTGGAGACATTCTTACACAAACACAAGACGTGATAAGCCGATGGAGTGAATATTTTGGCGATATGTATGCGGATGATACGGTTGGCGCCAGTGTTGGATGTGGTTTAGTAAATCAACATTCGACAACGGCGTCCTCCGATGGCATCAGTATGGATGAAGTTGAATGGGCGATAAGAAGTTTGAAAAATGGTAAGGCAGCGGGCATTGATATGGTGTCTGCCGAGATGATCAAGCTTGGTGGCTCTTGTGTTTGGGAGACGTTCCTGTTGCTCCTCAATTTATGTTGGAGCTCGGGAATGGTTCCCAGGGACTGGAATAGCGCAGTCATCGTGCCTTTGTTCAAAAACAAGGGTTCACGTTATGACTGCGCAAATTACAGAGCCATAAGCTTGACCAGTTTGGCAGCAAAAGTGTATGGAAAAATTATTGAAAGGAGAATGAGGATGGTGTCCGATGGTTTACTGTGTGAGACACAAGGAGGTTTCAGGAGTGGAAGGGGATGCATGGATCAAGTGTTCTCTCTGCGCAACATTGTGGAGAAGCATCTGGCTCTAGGTCAGAGGGTTTTCTGCAGTTTTGTGGATCTGGAGAGAGCATTTGACACGGTTGTACGAAAGGAACTTTGGGACATTTTACCGGAGTATGGTATTAGCGGTAAACTGCTACAGACTGTGCAGTCCAGTTACATGGGCTGTAGAGCCTGTGTGCGGCTGGATGATGGAATGTCGCCTTGGTTTGACGTCAATATCAGCGTTAAGCAGGGGTGCGTTCTGTCAGCCAGGCTGTTTATCACATATCTAGATAAATGTCTCCAAAGGTTGAACGAATGTGGGAGTCCAGATGGGCGACTCAGTGGTCACTGCTCTGCTTTATGCAGATGATGCAGTCCTGCTGGCACAGTCAGCGACTGACCTGCAGACCCTAGTCGACACAATGACAGAAGATTGTAAGAAAAGGGGTCTACGCGTGAATGTGAGCAAAACCAAAATAATGGTCTTTGAAAGAGGTGAAGCCAGAACAGATGTAAGAGTAACAATAGGTAATGATGTACTAGAGCAAGTGGATGAATTTGTATATCTTGGATGTGGATTTAGCCGAGATGGAAGGTACACTACCTATATAGAGCGAAGAGTGAAATCGGGAAATAGAGTGAACGGAGCGTTGGGGCAACTTCTCGGCAGCCACCACCTCAGCCAGAAGGCACGTGTAGCAATACATAACGCAGTGCTTGTCCCAACATTACTGTATGGAAGCGAGAGTTGGGTATGCAGAAAAGAGTATGATATTAAAATTAATGCGGTCGAAATGCGATCTCTGCGGAAAATCTGTGGAGTTAGGCTGACCGACCGCATTCGTAACGACGACGTAAGAGAGCGAGTAGGTATGAAAGAGAGTATTGGTGTAAAGATGCGAAAGGGAATGCTCCGATGGTTCGGACATGTGGAAAGAATGCCGAACGAACGCCTGGTTAAGAAGATATACAATGCGAAAGTGGAAGGATGTAGGTACCGAGGGAGACCGAGACTAACCTACCTAGACCAGATCGGTCAGGTACTGAAGGAAGGTGGAGTCAAGAGTCTCCGAAACCGGCGAGCGTGTATGAAGAGAATTATGAATGTTGAGAAAGCGAGTGAAGTATGCAGAGATAGAGTTCTCTGGCACTCTGTTCTCTCTGCCTACCCTACAAGGGATATGGCGTGATGATATGTATGTATGTATTTCATATGACAAATAGGAGAGAGTAGCTGGATAAATTTGTAAAGTTAAAGGAGCCAGTCCAAATATCTTGCGCGAATGGTAATAGGATGGAAGGTGAAGGCCGAAATGATGTAAGTTCAGATGAGTTGAACATTAGTGTGAAAGGAGCTGTTTTTGTGCCAAAACTTGCTATGAATTTATTGAGTGTAAGTACGTTAGTGGAGTGTAATTTTTGTGGTAGTATTTTCTAAAAGAGGTTGTGTATTGTATAAGGCGAATGAATGTTAAGTCAAAGGCAAAGATGAGATGGTATGTAAGGAAGAAAAAGGGATTTATATAGTGAAACCTAATTCTAATCTAATTTTCACATGTTCACAGCATTGAAAACAGACGCAGATGATGCAGCCCAGGTTTGGAATTGCAGACTTGGACATTTAGGACTCGTCAAAATGAAGATACTACGGAACAAACTGGCTAGAGGTATTTGTTTCAATGGTCCTAATTCAGTACACTGTGTGTCGTGCATAAAATGTAAACAAACTACATTACCTTTTCCTAAACAGAAGAGTGCGCGTGGTACCGAACTCCTTGAATTAGTACATAGCGATGTTAGTGGATCCATGGAAATTGCTTCATTTTCAGGATACAAATATTTTCTGACGTTTATTGACGACAAGTTGAGAAAAACTTAGCGAAACAAAAGTGTTTTTTTTTTCGAAGTTGGTTGAAAATAAAATGTTAGTTGAAACTCAGACGGGTAAAAAGCTGAAGGCAATTCGTACTGACAATAGAACCGAAAATGTCAAACACATGAGTAATTTTTTGCGGAATAGTAGTATTATTCACCAGATCACAGTAGAAAACACCGCAACAAAATGGAGTAAGTGAAAGAGCAAATCGTTCAATTTTGGAACGAGCTAGAAGCATGCTTGAAGAAGCGAAACTTGAAAAGAAATACTGGGCTGAGGCGGTAAGCACATCAGTTTATTTAAAGAATAGATTTCCTACGCGTGCTGTTAAAAGGATGACACCTGAAGAAGCATGGTCTAATAAAAAGGCTGACCTTTGTTACTACTGTTTTGGTACTACCCCGGACAGACCGAGCCGTGGCTTTAGACAGACAACTGTCTACAACTAGGGATGTGAGGTTACTGGAAAAAAATCGATTAAATAAAAATCGTTTTTTTTTATTTAATATTAATCGATTTTCCAAAAATCGATTATAATCAAAATAAATAATCGATTTTTACGAAAAAATCGATTTTTTCCTATTATTTAAAAATGTATATACTTCATATTCAAATAATAAACCTAAGGAATAAGGAAATCAAATGTAATTATTGACACATTTTTTTTATTATCATAAAAATGAAATGATGAGCATCCTAACAAAATAACAACGTTATTGTCTCAAAAACTACTCGCAACAAAAAAATGCCATAAATGTCCAGTACTATTTTACATTTAGGCCTACGTCTAGCAGTGGACGACAATAGCCGGACATGATGATTATTTTTATTTGGGAGGCATAGTCCGGAGCGTGTAGGTGGGCATAGTCCAAAACGCGCACGTCGCGTCCCCTGCCAGTCTAGTCAGACTTCAATCCGGCTCATATGCGTACCGTAGTGCGAGTTAGGGTGTCCCCCGGAGGCGACGCGTACCGACCTCTCCCCCCTCGTTGGTACGAACATCGGCAGATGCGGTGATG
This sequence comes from Lymantria monacha, assembly GCA_905163515.2. NCBI lineage: Eukaryota > Metazoa > Arthropoda > Insecta > Lepidoptera > Erebidae > Lymantria > Lymantria monacha. The sequence continues at coordinate 27,463,149 of LR991082.1, forward strand.
GGGGCCACCACCCATCACGCCTTGCCCAGTCAGGCGAGTCAAGGAGAGCAGAGTGCCGGGTGGGTACGTGGAATGTAAGAGGTTGCGTGGAAGGTAAGTTGCACGAGCTGATAACCGTCATGGCGGACAAACTAGCTAAGCTAGACGTGCTCTGTGTAACAGAGACCAAGCGAAGGGGCAGTGACGCCTGCGATCTTCCTAATGGCGGGATGGCCCTGTGGTCTGATGTACCACAGAGCGATCGAGGCAGCATGGGGGTAGGAGTGCTGTTGTCCTCTCGCTTGGCCTCAGGTGTGAAGGATTACGGAATTTATGATCCTAGACTTCTTTGGGTTCGTATAAAACTAGGTGTCACCTTTCATGATTGTATATGTATGGCATCAGACCTGGAGAAGTTTTGGGATAATGTTAGGGAAGTTCTGGATATGGCAGAAACCAGAGAACGCGTGATTGTATGTGGAGATTTGAACGGATGGGTGGGGACCAAGCGTCCCGACTATGAGGACGTACTTGGTCCATTTGGTGATAAGAGAGTGAACGACGCAGATAGGCTCATAGCGGATGTATGCATGGAGAGAAACCTTATTGTGTCAAACACATTTTTCCGACATAAGGACATTCATATGTATACATGGAGAAGAAATGAACAGAGGAGTATAATAGATTTAATTTTTGTAGAAAGACGCCTCCGAAGCAAAATATTGGACGCAAGAGCCTATAGAGGCCCCACAGTCGATACGGACCACTATCTCGTTATTGCGAGACTTAGTGGTCTGTTCAGAAAGTGGAGGCACTGGCGAGAGCGTGTCCACTTCGGAGGGCTTGAAAGAATAAAGGTTGGAAGTTTGCAAGAAGAGTATGTAACAGAAAAGTATTCAGAGGGTGTCCGAAAACGGCTGACGATGGCAAGCCAGCCGCAATCGGACATTGAAGAATGTTGGAGAATATTGAAAGAAAGTATGGTAGATACAGCGAAAGAAGTATGTGGAAACTCAAAGAAGCATAGAAAAACAAATGGTGATGCTTGGTGGGATGAGGAAGAGGCAGCTTCCGTAGAGCAAAAGAAGAAAGTGTGGCTGGACTATGTCTCTTCTTTGAATCTGAATGACAGTAGGACTGAACAGAAGAAAGAAATATATCGGCAATGTAAGAATGACACCAAGGCCTTAGTGAAAGAGAAACGTGATAGAACAAATGTGAATGCAGAAGATAGGCTGGTTAAAATCTTCGAGGGTAACACCAAACTCTTTTGGAGAGAGGTGAAGAGGTCTCAGGGTGGTTGGTCAGCCTTCAGAATGAATAAAATAAGGTCTAAAGGTAAGACATTCTTACACAAATACAAGACGTGTTAAGCCGATTGAGGGAATATTTTGGCGACATGTATGCGATTGAGGAAATATTTTGGCGACATTATTCGTGGTCTAGTAGATCAACATTCGGCACCGGCGTCCTCCGATGGCATCAGTATGGATGAAGTTGAATGGGCGATAAGAACTTTGGAAAATGGTAAGGCAGCGGGCATTGATATGGTGTCTGCCGAGATGATCAAGCTTGGCGGCACCAATGTCTGGGAGGCGTTCCTGTTGTTCCTCAATTTATGTTGGAGCTCGGGAATGGTTCCCAGGGACGGGAATAGCGCAGTCATCGTGCCTTTGTTTAAAAACAAGGGTTCACGTTATGACTGCGCAAATTACAGAGCCATAAGCTTGACCAGTTTGGCAGCAAAAGTGTATGCTAAAATTATTGAAAGGAGAATGAGGATGGAGTCCGATGGTTTACTGTGTGAGGCACAAGGAGGTTTCAGGAGTGGAAGGGGATGCATGGATCAAGTGTTCTCTCTGCGCAACATTGTGGAGAAGCATCTGGCTCTAGCTCAGAGGGTTTTCTGCAGTTTTGTGGATCTGGAGAGAGCATTTGACACGGTTGCACGAAAGGAAATTTGGGACATTTTACCGGAGTATGGTATTAACGGTAAACTGCTGCAGACTGTGCAGTCCAGTTATATGGGATCAAAGAGTAAAATTATATTAACTGAAAAAGAGTGGCAACTCGATGATAAAAAATGCATGTATGGAAAGTGCTGCTACCTGGAGCTTAGGCGATGAACTAAAGTTGAAGTAATATACATACATACCTACATATGTACATATCTGTATGTAATTATATAGGATTTCTTTTTACTACTATAAGACCTACCCTGAAATATAAAAAAAAACATATCGGAAACGGCAATAGTATAAACTTAACAATGAAAATTGAGATAATTTCCAGAAAGGACATCAATAACCAAAAATAGATTATTGACAATAAGTACATACGCTAGGAAAAAAAAATAATAATTCTCAGTTGTCAAACTTTTGACAATCAGAACAAAATGGCAGCTATGTTTGTACAAACAACCTGTAGGCGGCGCGACGGTCAGTAAAAATAAGTAATGTCTTAACTGTGCCCCCCCAGTATGGGATGTAGAGCTTGTGTGCAGCTGGATGATGGAATGTCGCCTTGGTTTGGCGTCAATATCGGCGTTAAGCAGGGGTGCGTTCTATCAACCAGGCTGTTTATCATATATCTGGATAAATGTCTCCAAAGTTTGAACGATATGAATGTGGGAATCCAGATGGGCGACTCAGTGGTCAGTGCTCTGCTCTATGCAGATGATGCAGTCCTGCTGGCGCAGTCAGTGACTGACCTGCAGACCCTAGTCGACACAATGACAGAAGATTGTAAGAAAAGGGGTCTACGCGTGAATGTGAGTAAAACCAAAATAATGGTCTTCGAAAGAGATGAAGCCAGAAAAGATGTAAGAGTAACAATAGGTAATGATGTACTAGAACAAGTGGATGAATGTGTATATCTTGGATGTGAATTTAACCGAGATGGAAGGTACACCACTGATTTAGAGCGAAGAGTAAATGCAGGCAATAGAGTGATCGGAGCGTTGGGACAACTTCTCGGTAGCCACCACCGAAGCCAGAAGGTACGTGTAGCAATACATAACTTGCTTGTCCCAACATTACTATATGGAAGCGAGAGTTGGGGAGGCAGAAAAAGTATTAAAGTAAAATTAATGCGCAATGCGGTCTCTACGGAAAATCTGTGACTGTGTTAGGCTGATCGATCGCATTCGTAACGACGACGTAAGAGAGCGAGTAGGTATGAGAGAGACTATTGGTGTAAAGATGCGAAAGGGAATGCTCCGATGTTGATGATGTTCGGGCATGTGGAAAGAATGTCGAACGAACGTCTGGTTAAGAAGTTATATAATGCGAAAGTGGAAGGATGTAGGTACCGGGGGAGACCGAGACTAACCTATAGGGATGTTAAAAAATAATCGATTTTTATTTTAATCGATTATTTTTTTCTAATAATCGATTTTTTATAATCGATTTTTATAGTAATATTAATCGATTTTTATAAAATCGATTATATAAATTATGCGTTTTAATCGATTTTTATGAAAAGCGCCATCTATGGAACGGATGAATAAAACTAGAAGTAAATCCATTTTATTTACAAGTTAAGAGTGCCATAATATATGTAGTTGTTGGTAAACAATAAAAATGTCTTCCAATAGTAAAACATCTAAAAACGGTTGGCGAAAATATTTTACGATTAAGAAACATACAGCAATATGCAAGTACTGTTCCAAAGAGCTAAAAACTTGCAGTAATACTACAAATTTAAAACAGCATACATACATACCATCACGCCATGTCCCTTGCAGGGTAGGCAGAGAGAACAGAGTGCCAGAGAATTCTATCCTTGCATACTTCACTCGCTTCCTCAACATCCATAATTCTCTTCATACAGGCTCGCCGGTTTCGGAGACTCTTGATTCCACCTTCCTTCAGTACATGACCGATTTGGTCTAGGTAGGTCAGTCTCGGTCTCCCCCGGTACCTACATCCTTCCACTTTCGCATTGTATATCTTCTTAACCAGACGTTCGTTCGGCATTCTTTCCACATGTCCGAACCATCGGCGCATTCCCTTTTGCACCTTTACACCAATACTCTCTTTCATACCTATTCGCTCTCTAACGTCGTCGTTACGAATGCGATCGATCAGCCTAACTCCACAGATTTTTCGTATTTCGACCGCATTAATTTTACTTTCATACTTTTTTCTGATTACCCAACTCTCGTTTCCATATAGTAATGTTGGGACAAGCACTGCGTTATGTATTGCTACACGTGCCTTTTGGCTGAGGTGGTGGCTGCCAAGAAGTTGTCCCAACGCTCCGTTCACTCTATTTCCCGCATTTACTCTTTGCTCTATATCAGTGGTGTACCTTCCATCTCGGCTAAATTCACATCCAAGATATACAAATTCATCCACTTGTTCTAGTACATCATTACCTATTGTTACTCTTACATCTGTTCTGGCTTCATCTCTTTCAAAGACCATTATTTTGGTTTTACTCACATTCATGCGTACACCCCTGTTCTTACAATCTTCTGTCATTGTGTCGACTAGGGTCTGCAGGTCAGTCGCTGACTGCGCCAGCAAGACTTCATCATCTGCATAGAGCAGAGCACTGACCACTGAGTCGCCCATCTGGACTCCCACATTCATATTGTTCAACCTTCGGAGACATTTATCCAGATATATGATAAACAGCCTGGCTGATAGAACGCACCGCTGCTTAACGCCGATACTGACGTCAAACCAAGGCGACATTCCATCATCCAGCCGCACACAGGCTCTACAGCCCATGTAACTGGACTGCACAGCCTGCAGCAGTTTACCGTTAATACCATACTCCTGTAAAATGTCCCAAATTTCCTTTTGTGCAACCGTGTCAAATGTTCTCTCCAGATCCACAAAACTGCAGAAAACCCTCTGACCTAGAGCCAGATGCTTCTCCACAATGATGCGCAGAGAGAACACTTGAGCCATGCATCCCCTTCCACACTTGAAACCTCCTTGTGCCTCACACAGTAAACCACATCGGACTCTATCCTCATTCTCCTTTCAATAATTTTAGCATACACTTTTGCTGCCAAACTGGTCAAGCTTATGGCTCTGTAATTTGCGCAGTCATAACGTGAACCCTTGTTTTTAAACAAAGGCACGATGACTGTGCTATTCCAGTCCCTGGGAACCATTCCCGAGCTCCAACATAAATTGAGGAACAACAGGAACGCCTCCCAGACACAGGAGCCGCCAAGCTTGATCATCTCGGCAGACACCATATCAATGCCCGCTGCCTTACCATTTTTCAAATTTCTTATTGCCATTCAACTTCATCCATACTGATGCCATCGGAGGACGCCGGTGCCAAATGTTGATCTACTAGACCATGCAACACCGGCGCCAACCCGAGTATCCGCATACATATCGCCAAAATATTCACTCCATCGGCTTAACACGTCTTGTATTTGTGTAAGAATGTCTCCACCTTTAGACCTTATTTTATTCATTCTGAAGGCTGACCAACCACCCCGAGACCTCTTCACCTCTCTCCAAAAGAGTTTGGTGTTACCCTCGAAGTTTTTAGCCAGCCTATCTTCTGCACTCATATTTGTTCTATCACGTTTCTCTTTCACTAAGACCTTGGTGTCATTCTTACATTGCCGATATATTTCTTTCTTCTGTTCAGTCATACTGTCATTCAGATTCAAAGAAGAGACATAGTCCAGCCACGCTTTCTTCTTTTGCTCTACGGAAGCTGCCACTTCCGCATCCCGCCAAGGATCACCATTTGTTTTTCTATGCCTCTTTGAGCTTCCACATACTTCTTTCGCTGTATCTACCATACTCTCTTTCAATATTCTCCAGCATTCTTCTATGTCCGATTGCGGCTGGCTAGCCATCGTCAGCCGTTCTCGGACACCCTCTGCATACTTTTTTCTTACACACTCTTCTTGCAACCTTTCAATCTTTATTCTTTCAAGCCCTCCAAAGTGGACACGCTCTCGCCAGTGCTCCCACTTTCTGAACAGACCGCTAAATCTCGCAATAACGAGATAGTGGTCCGTATCGACTGTGGAGCCCCTGTAGGCTCTTGCGTCCAATATTTTGCTTCGGAGGCGACTGTCTATCAAAATTAAATCTATTATACTTTTCTGTTCATTCCTTATCCATGTATACATATGAATGTCCTTATGTTGGAAAAATGTGTTTGACAAAATAAGGTTTCTCTCCATGCATACATCCGCAATGACCAATCCGCAATGCCTACCTGCGTCGTTCACTTTCTTATCACCAAATGGACCAAGTACGTCCTCATAGTCGGGACGCTTGGTCCCCACCCATCCGTTCAAATCTCCGCATACAATCCCGCGTTCACTGGTTTCTGCCATATCCAGAACTTCCCTAACATTATCCCAAAACTTCTCCAGGTCTGATGCCACCGAGGATCCTACGGGAGCATATGCTACAATCATGAAAGGTGACACCTAGTTTTACACGGACCCAAAGAAGTCTGGGATCATAAATTCCGTAATCCTTCACACCCGAAGCCAAGCGAGAGGACAACAGGACTCCTACCCCCATGCTGGCTCGATCGCTCTGTGGTACACCAGACCACAGAGCCATCCCGTCACCAGGAAGATCGCAGGCATCGCTGCTCCTTCGCTTGGTCTCTGTTACACAGAGCATGTCTAGCTGTTTTTTCGCCATGACGGCTATCAGCTCGTGAAACTTACCTTCCACACAACCTCTTACATTCCACGTACCCAGCCGGCACTCTGCTCTCCTCGACTCGCCTCGCCTGACTGGGCAAGGCGTGATGGGTGGTAGCCCCCATCGCCGCATCTGCCGATTTTCGTACCGACGGGGGCGGGTCGGTACGCGTCGCCTCCGGGGGACACCCTAACCCGCACTGCGGTACGCATATGAGCCGGATTGAAGTCTGACTGGACTGGCAGGGGACGCGACGTGCACGCTCCGGACTATGCCCCCCTACACGGACCGGACTATGCCTCCCAAAAAAAAATCATCATCATGTCAGGCTATTGCCGTCCACTGCTAGACGTAGCCCTAAATGTAAAATAGTACTGCACATTTATGGCATTTTTTTTGTTGTGATTTATATTTTAGTTTTTGAGACAATAAGGTTGTTATTTTGTGAGGATGCTCATCATTTCATTTTTATGATAATAAAAAAAAATGTATCAATAATTACATTTGGTTTCCTTATTCCTTACTTTGAAAATTTAAAGGAATATTCGCTTAGATGAATTTTTAGATTTGAATTGGTTGATTTTTTATTCATATATTTTTTTTTTATTTTACATACATACATATCATCACGCCGTATCCCTTGCAGGGTAGATAGAGGCAACAGAGTGCCAGAGAACTATCTCTGCATACTTCACTCGCTTCCTCAACATTCATAATTCTCTTCATACAGGCTCGCCGGTTTCGGAGACTCTTGACTCCACCTTCCTTCAGTACCTGACCGATCTGGTCTAGGTAGGTTAGTCTCGGTCTCCCTCGGTACCTACATCCTTCCACTTTCGCATTGTATATCTTCTTAACCAGACGTTCGTTCGGCATTCTTTCCACATTTTAATCTGATAAATTGTTAATATGAATCTCTTAGGTTTATTATTGGAATATGAAAAGTATATACATTTTTAAATAATAGAAAAAAATCGATTTTTTCGTAAAAATCGATTATTTATTTTGATAATAATCGACTTTTGGGAAATCGATTAATATTAAACAAAATAAAAATCGATTTTTATTTAATCGATTTTTTTCCAGTAACCTCACATCCCTACTAACCTACCTCGACCAGATCGGTCATGTACTGAAGGAAGTTGGAGTCAAGAGTCTCCGAAATCGGCGAGCGTGTATGAAGAGAATTATGAATGTTGAGGAAGCGAGTGAAGTATGCAAGGATAGAGTTCTCTGGCACTTTGTTCTCTCTGCCTACCCTGCAAGGGACATGGCGTGAAGGTATCTATGTATGCTGTTTTAAATTTGTAGTATTACTGCAAGTTTTTAGCTCTTTGGAACAGTACTTGCATATTGCTGTATGTTTCTTAATCGTAAAATATTTTCGCCAACCGCTTTTAGATGTTTTACTATTGGAAGACATTTTTATAGTTTACCAACAACTATATACCTATATTATGGCACTCTTAACTTGTAAATAATAATGGATTTACTTCGAGTTTTATTCATCCGTTCTATAGATGGCGTTTTTCATAAAAATCGATTTAAACGCATAATTTATATGATTGATTTTTTAAAAATCGATTAATATTACTATAAAAATCGATTTTTAGAAAAAAAATAATCGATTAAAATAAAAATCGATTATTTTTTAACATCCCTATGCTGATCTAGATATATTATTTTGTAATATGTATTTTGTATTTCAATTAAAAATAGCTAAAATACTGTATTTTGTATTTCAAATACCTTACTTAAAGATATTTTGTATTTTAATTACTTGCGATACTGTATTTTGTATTTCAATTAAAGCAAAGCATGTATTTTGCCCAGCCTTGCCTGAAACATACTTTTCTATACTGTCGTCTGCCCCTTTAGTTTTTCAATAGGCCATATCGCGCCCTTACCATCCGGAGCGACGTCAGGCCGGCGTGACGAGGCAGGCCTGGCAGATAGCTGGTGTTACTCCTTCCCGTTAATTAAACTTGCCGCCGGACCAGAACCGGTTCCTTGAATTCGGTGGCTTGTCCAGTGGGGGTTACCTTTTGGGGTGGTTTCCCCTGTCGAAGCTCTGGTAACAAAGCGCCGGGACGTAGCTTTCACGCGGTTTACCTATCTAGTTTTCTCGCTTATAATATGGTTTCTCCTACAAGCATTATGTCTTTAGTATGTGTGTATGCATCACATGGTAGAAAGCCAGGGAGGGCATTGGCCTAATTTAAACAGTAACTCCTAAATTTATCAATTATTATGTCTATAAACCTCATCCTGACATTGCAGTTCAATATAGATGAAAACATAAGTACAACGTACGTTGGCTATTAGTGATCAGAGATCATGATTGTGTCACTATATCTTCCATGAGAACCATATAAATTTTTGAATAACCTGGATGATATTAGATTTTAAACTATAAGCAGACTTATTGTTCATCATCATCATCTTGGCTCATGTATGTCCCACAACTGGACTCGTGCCTCCTTCGTGAGAGGGAAATTGACCTACTGTAGCACGCTGGTCAGACATATTAGTATAGTGTTTTGTTTCGAGTGTTCCTTCTCTTGCATAGATGTTATATGCGTTTTATATCCCTTAGTCATCTCTTACGGTCACCCACAGGTAAGAAAGGGGATGATATATTGTATTCTTACTCCGACACCAGTGATATTTACTTATTGTTTAATGTAAACAAATTTGGAATACTTAGGTATTCCAAATTTGTTCCTTATAATCTTTATTTAAGTCCTTATAATCTTGATGAAGATAACAATTCACGACAGTTTTCTTTTGTAAGATAACAATGGACTGCATCGATGGCGTAGTGGTTAAGATACCGACCTTCAGTGGCAGCGCCGCGGGTTTGATTCCTACACGGGACAATACTTTCTGTGATCCACAAAGTCTTGTTCTGAGTGTAGGTGTAATTTGTCTGAGTTAATTGCATTTTTGTAAAGTCCCCCGCAATACAAGGATTATTTCCTTAAGGCACGGTGGTGTTTTAAAAAGAAAACAGTTTACATTTTCTTTTGTAAAAAAAACAATTTACGACACTTATAGCAATATCGCGACAAAAATGCTAAGGGACATCAGCAGAAAGCATCATTGCAAGAGGAATAATCCCAAATGAGATAACTTCCTTCCTATTCCTATCCTTCTATTCAACGAGGTATAGATATTTCACTATTGTTGTAACGGAGGCATAGCTTGGCATAGTAGTAAAACATAACATATTATATGATCTAAAACACTCGCAGGCATTATAGTGATTATTAAGATAAATCACGTATGTCTTTCATCATCAACATCTAAGCTCACATAAGTCCCACTGCTGGCTAGGGAAATTGACATACTATATCACGCTGGTCATAGGTTACGTTGGTATAGGAATTTATTCCGTGTTTTCGTTCTCTTGTATAAATGTCATCTACTTTGCTGATATATATCCCTCGGTCGTCTTTTATGATACCCACGGGCAAGATATGAGATGAAGAATGTATTCTGTATTCTTACTCCATCACCACATGGAAAATCTGTTTACATACATACATATCATCACGCCATATCGCTTGCAGGGTAGGCGGAGAGAACAGAGTGCCAGAGAACTCTATCTTGGCATACTTCACTCGCTTCCTCAACATTCATAATTCTCTTCATACACGCTCACAGGTTTCGGAGACTCTTGACTTCACCATCCTTCAGTACATGACCAATCTGGTCTAGGTAGGTTAGTCTCGGCCGCCCCTACATTCTTCCACTTTTGCATTCTAATCTATTTACTTTGATTTATATCCAACCTTTAGCATTATAACTTAAAATTGGTTTATACTTATCATATTTCACATGATTACAATAGGTTTTGGTATAAAAGATATAAATTCTTTTGATCTTATGTAAATTATTCATTATGCCCACACCTGCTCCATAATGGGTGGCAAGTCTATTAACCATAATTAAACAATTTCATTTAAATTGGTTCAGTAATTTCAGGTCTATCAATACAGATAAACATTTCCATATCTATCATTTCGACTTCTGTGTTAATAAATTGCCACTCAATTGGATAATTTCAAAAATATATTCATACATACATACCATCACACCATGTTCCTTGCAGGGTAGGCAGAGGGAACAGAGTGCCAGAGAACTCTATCCTTGCATACTTCACTCGTTTCCTCAACATTCATAATTCTCTTCATACACGCTCGCCGGTTTCGGAGACTTGACTCCACCTTCCTTCAGTACATGACCGATCTGGTCTAGGTAGGTTAGTCTCGGTCTCCCCCGGTACCTACATCCTTTCACTTTCGCATTGTATATCTTCCAAAAATATATTCAAAGTAAAGAATTCAATCATTTCAGCTTCACTCTACAGTTTGTTAAATTTGTGGTAGATAACCTGATGACTGGCTTTCCAATCTTAATTTGATATGTAAAAAATCTAATCAAATGTTGAATATTATTAAAATTATGTCAAAACCAAAATTCTAATGAAGTATTTAAATAACTTCATTTTACCTAATCTATTCAACCCTAAATAAATAGCTATACTGTTTTGACTTAATACTGAGATGACAATTCTGCAAGAAATCCTTTTAATTTTCAAATAACTCTTGGTTTTTGTTTTGGTAATAAATCACTATGAATATATACTCATAAATAGCTATTTTATTGCATATCATATCACCATTTCATCACTTTCTGTTTGTGAACTACTCATTTACATTTTCCTAGATGGTAACACATCACAGATGGAACATTCCAGAGGAAAATAAATTACATCATTTTACTTGGTTTAGTTTTTGTAAGTATACAATATAACAGTACACATTTAACAGCAAAAATGAGATAAAATTATAATTACGCAATAAAAAATCGGAATTAAGTCTTCGCCTCCCAGGGAATCCGCTATTTCTTTTCTCCAGGAGGCTGTAGCGGTTGGCCTCTTTCCTTTCCTCGTAGTTTTATTCCAATTGCCCTTTCAATTTTACCCAGCACAACGTTATTAGGAATTCCACGACCGGCCTCGTAATCATTTACAATTTGAGGTTTCTCGCATATTTTGGTTGCCAAATCTTTTTGACTCATGCCTTTTGCTTGCCTGCCTTGCATTATAAGTTTGCCCAAGTCAAGAGAGACTTTTTCATGACGTAATTCTTCAGTCTCTCTATCAAGTTTTGCTGTGTTTTTAGTAGTGACATGTTGTTTGTTAGTTCCTGCACCAAATTTTTGTTGCGTATCAACTGGTAAACCTTGACGGCGTGCTGCATTTACAGCTTGTTCAGTTTTTAATGCCGATGCTTTTGGTGGCTTTTTGCGAAGGATTGTCACTGTATCCCAGTCGGACATTGTAGCGTAGTTAAACAACACTTACTTCTCCAAGAAAAGAAACTGAATATAGAAAATTTTTCCTTGCTTCACGCGTGTCTTTGTGTGGCTGCCCAATATAATATTAAATTTTACTCTATGGATCGCTAGCTGGCTGTTCGAGAATCGAGATCGACGTCAACGAATATAGAATAACGAGTAGGGATACTCGATATTCATCGATGGTGAATAAACATCAATATTTAGCTGGAAAACATCGATGGCGAATAAACATCGACATTTAGCTGGAAAACATCGATGTTTTGTCTTTATCGATGTTAAGAGAATAAAATGTCGAAACGTCAATATAGTATTGATGATCATCTAGCGTTAATTGAATGGAGGTACTAGATATATGACTATCAAGTTCTACTATTTTTCACTAGATCATATTGATCAACGCAACTGAAATAAGCTGGACGAATAGTTATTACTTTGCATTGCCTGAGGTATTTAAAAAATACTATCGACATCAGCGCTCGCATGATTCTTGTAAGTGTAATTGTTGTGAGTAAACTTGTTAAATAGAAATCAATTTAATTTGCATTGTATTTTCAATAACAATAAACACATTCAAAATATAGAAAAGATAGTTTTTTGCTGTCAACAACATAGATGTCTTAGACATATCGATGTTTATCGTACATCGATAGTTTTGAATCGATTGGTAACATCGATGTTGACAACGATGTTTTTCTAATATTGGACATCCCTACTAACGAGATCAGAGACTAGAGTGCATTTTTTTTTTGTTCTGTTCATCCATTCGGACAGGCAAAGGGATCAAAGCCCATACAGCCAAGTCTTATTTAATTATTTTTCATACATTGTTCATCATTTCTTCATATTATGTAGCCTTAATAGTCATTGTCTGTCAGTAAGTCAAGTCGTTACCATTAATCGGGCGCTGATAACCTAATCAATGATTTTCTTTGGGAATTTTGGACAAATATGAAAATACACGTAAACCACTATTATACCATTTTCACTAGTCTTCAGCACTTTAACTGTACCATATTGCATAAAATACCAGCAAAATTATTCAATATAACACCACAAAACACTAAAGAAATGAATATAATACAAGAGCGTGACATGACATTTCCACATTCGCGCCAAAACTCACTAGAGTGCAATACAATGAGTGCTGCCAGCTCCACCTAATAATATGCGACAGTGGTTATTAAAAATGGAATTGATACTTAATGTACCAACTTGGGTATTTGACTACTATGAAAACATAACTCAATAAACTATTGATAGTAGAACACGTTTATAAAAGCAATTCAAGAAAACAAAGTCTTTAAAAGATAAGCATATATCTTAAAATAAATGACTTTGTTTTTAAAAGATATGAATAATTCTTAAAAAATCTGGCTATGTTATAGTAATGAATAAAACAAACGAAAATGATGAGCTTGTGTGTGTTGAAGTGCTCATTAAAATTTATATATTTCAAAAATATCATTTATTGACATACATTAATCTATAATACAGTGTATTTTTAGGAATTTATGTGAACATAGTTATTACCGCAAATTGAGTAAGTTATAAGTTACTTTATTTCAAAAATGTAACATATACACATATTGGTACCCATGACTGTATCTATTTAATTATTTTTTAGCTTTTAGTACATTTATCTGCAAAATTACCATGACTGTTTACAATAAAACCATTTCACTTAAATTATTTTTACCATTTTTATTTTCAAGTTTTTAGTTTTTATTTCTCATTCTATTTAATTCATTTAAGGCCTCATTCTTGCAAGGTTTCTTGCCCGTTAATTTATTACATTCTAACTCCTCGATACGTAATCCCTCCAAAGATTCCACTTTACTAAGAGCCACGTAGGCTTGACCTTCCTCAAATAGTTTCGTGCCTTAGTATACGACTACGTGATCTACAGTGCTGCCCTGCATTTTAGGCACCGTGGAAGCCCATTACAATATTGAGAGCAACATTCTTCTTCAGCGTCTCATCGTCTCAACGTCTTTCAGCCGTCCCGTAATTAAACTTGGCTGGAAACTGTATAGCTTTTGGGTGTATAAGATGCACGCCGTCTCTTGCAAAGGCAATTCGAACCGAAGGTACATTTGTCGCATACATCTGGGTCCGACGAAATTGGGGCCAAATGATTTTGTTGATGTAGCCTACAGCGCCATTTAGTAATCCCTTTGAAACGTCAACATTGGACCGTAACATGACTTTTGCCCCCACAAATATTTCCAATTTAATCTTGACGGAAAAACGTTAACGACGTATCATTTTTAGCCACCAAAGCCACACAGTCCTCGACATGATACGAAATCTTGACTTGTGTGAGAGTTATAGATATTGATTTTGTAAAGAGCACTGTATTTTACTTGTCAAGCCCTTTCATTTAATACCCATATTGATGGGATTGAAAAAAAAAATAGATTATCCGCCATCTTGTAATGGTGGGGTAGGGCAGGTCGGGGGGCATAGTCCGGAGCGTGTACGTCGTGTCCCTTCCCAGTCTAGTTAGACCGCAATCTGGCTCAAATGTGTAACGCAGTGCGGGTTAGGGCGTGACCCGGAGGCGACGCGTACCGACCCGCCCCCGTCGGTACGAACATCAGCAGATGCGGCGATGGGGGCCACCACCCATCACGCCTTGCCCAGTCAGGCGAGTCGAGGGGAGCAAAGTGTCGGGTGGGCACGTGGAATGTAAGAGGTTGTGTAGAAGGTAAGTTGCGCGAGCTGATAACCGTCATGGCGGACAAACAGCTAGACGTGCTCTGTATAACAGAGACCAAGTGAAGGGGCACTGACGCCTGCGATCTTCCTGGTGGCGGGATGGCACTGTGGTCTGGTGTACCACGGAGCGGTCGAGCCAGCATGAGGATAGGAGTGCTGTTGCCCTCTCGCTTGGCCTCAGGTGTGAAGGATTACGGAATGTATGATCCCAGACTTCTTTGGGTCTGTATAAAACTAGGTGTCACCAAGGTATTCATGGTTGTAGCATATGCTCCCGTAGTATCCTCGGTGGCATCAGACCTGGAGAAGTTTTGGGATAATGTTAGGGAAGTTCTGGATATCGCAGAAACCAGTGAACGCGTGATTGTAGGCGGAGATTTGAATGGATGGGTGAGGACCAAGCGTCCCGACTATGAGGACGTACTTGGTCCATTTGGTGATAAGAGAGTGAACGACGCAGGTAGGCTCATTGCGGATGTATGCATGGAGAGAAACCTTATTGTGTCAAACACATTTTTCCTACATAAGGACATCCATATATATACATGGAGAAGGAATGAACATAAAAGTATAATAGATTTAATTTTGGTAGACAGTCGCCTCCGAAGCAAAATATTGGACGCAAGAGCTTAAAGGGGCCCCACGGTCGATACGGACCACTATCTCGTTATTGCAAGATTTAGTGGTCTGTTCAGAAAGTGGAGGCACTGGCGAGAGCGTGTCCACTTCGGAGGGCTTGAAAGAATAAAGGTTGCAAGAAGAGTGTGTAAGAGAAAAGTATGCAGAGGGTGTCCGAGAACGGCTGACGATGGCAAGCCAGCCGCAATCGGACATTGAAGAATGCTGGAGAGTATTGAAAGAGAGTATGGTAGATACAGCGAAAGAAGTATGTGGAAGTTCAAAGAAGAATAGAAAAACAAATGGTGATGCATGGTGGGATGCGGAAGTGGCAGCTTCCGTAGAGCAAAAGAAGAAAGCGTGGCTGGACTATGTCTCTTCTTTGAATCTGAATGACAGTATGACTGAACAGAAGAAAGAAATATATCGGCAATGTAAGAATGACACTGCGTAGAATATCGAACTCAAGCCAATCGCTTGAGTTCGATATTCTACGCAGGACAATACTTTGTGCATTGTAGATCGCACATTGTTATGAGGCTTGGTGTAATTTACTTACATACATACATATCATCACGCTATATCCCTTGCAGGGTAGGCAGAGAGAACAGAGTGCCAGAGAACTCTATCTCTGCATACTTCACTCGCTTCCTCAACATTCATAATTCTCTTCATACACGCTCGCTGGTTTCGGAGACTCTTGACTCCACCTTCCTTCAGTACATGACCGATCTGGTCTAGGTAGGTTAGTCTCGGTCTCCCTCAGTACCTACATCCTTCCACTTTCGCATTGTATATCTTCTTAACTAGACGTTCGTTAGGCATTCTTTCCACATGTCCGAACCATCGGAGCATTCCCTTTCGCATCTTTACACCAATACTCTCTTTCATACCTACTCGCTCTCTTACGTCGTCGTTACGAATGCGGTCGGTCAGCCTAACTCCACAGATTTTCCGCAGAGATCGCATTTCGACCGCATTAATTTTACTTTCATACTCTTTTCTGCATACCCAACTCTCGCTTCCATACAGTAATGTTGGGACAAGCACTGCGTTATGTATTGCTACACGTGCCTTCTGGCTGAGGTGGTGGCTGCCGAGAAGTTGCCCCAACGCTCCGTTCACTCTATTTCCCGCATTCACTCTTCGCTCTATATCAGTGGTGTACCTTCCATCACGGCTAAATCCATATCCAAGATATACAAATTCATCCACTTGCTCTAGTACATCATTACCTATTGTTACTCTTACATCTGTTCTGGTTGCATCTCTTTCAAAGACCATTATTTTGGTTTTGCTCACATTCACGCGTAGACCCCTTTTCTTACAATCTTCTGTCATTGTGTCGACTAGGGTCTGCAGGTCAGTCGCTGACTGTGCCAGCAGGACTGCATCATCTGCATAAAGCAGAGCAGTGACCACTGAGTCGCCCATCTGGACTCCCGCATTCATATCGTTCAACATTTGGAGACATTTATCCAGATATATGATAAACAGCCTGGCTGACAGAACGCACCCCTGCTTAACGCCGATATTGACGTCAAACCAAGGCGACATTCCATCATCCAGCCGCACACAGGCTCTACAGCCCATGTAACTGGACTGCACAGCCTGTGGCAGTTTACCGTTAATACCATACTCCGGTAAAATGTCCCAAAGTTCCTTTCGTACAACCGTGTCAAATACTCTCTCCAGATCCACAAAACTGCAGAAAACTCTCTGACCTAGAGCCAGATGCTTCTCCACAATGTTGCGCAGAGAGAACACTTGATCCATGCATCCCCTTCCACTCCTGAAAACTCCTTGTGTTAAAAAATATTGAAAGGAGAATGAGGATGGTGTCCGATGGTTTACTGTGTGAGACAGTAAACCATCGGACACCATCCTCATTCTCCTTTCAATAATTTTACCATACACTTTTGCTGCCAAACTGGTCAAGCTTATGGCTCTAGGTGTGGGTATGTATCTCTCTGGTGTATGTATCTCTCTCTTATGGTGTAATATAAATCCGTTAATTATATGTTTGTAATGCCTCCCGCAGTATTAGGATTAATTCCTTAATGCAGGATATTTAGGTGGGCTGTAATTGATACAGCGTCCAGTGCCAAGGCAATAGAATTTAAAGAAATAAATTAAACGACACGTATTGTAAAATATTAACAATAGCGACACAACGCGTGCCCACACCCATTCGCGGACACTATCGTCGGACGACTGCCCCCCGCCTCAGCGTGGAAGCATCTAAAAAACACGGTCGAACGCGCTGCGCGTTCCTATACGTAACTACCCACAACTCAGTAGGCAAAATAGGTGTACCTACGCGAAGTTATATTGTGCCATTGCAAATAACTTTATTATTTTTACATAAATAGGTACATAGTTACATAGGCAAATATTAGTATACAGAAATCATACATGGAACACACAAAGTTGGTCGTCTGGTTAGCCCTACGACTATTGTCTTGGGTTCGGCGCCGGTGGCCACTAACCAGACAACGAGGCATAGGTAAACACGTTGAATCATGTTTAGGTACACACACAAGTAATACATTATTATTTTAAACGGTGACGTCATGCGTCGTTAACAGTGGGCCTTAGAAAAAAATATTATTCAAATTTCATGTTATCACTTTGAATAAATGACACGAGAGGCTTATGGTAACTAAAATAGGAAACGAATGCTCTAGTTTCAATTTGATTCATATATCTTAGTAACATGGCGTCAATGCTGTTTTCGGTCTGGTGGTTGATTGAGTGCAACTGTTTCACATTATTAAATTAAAATTTATATCGAGAAATTCAAGTACAGGGAACGCTGCATCTGATATATTCACATCAAAATTATAGACAGACATACATACATACATATCATCACGCCATATCCCTTGCAGGGTAGGGCAGAGAGAACAGAGTGCCAGAAAATTATAGACATTTGATCTTAATCCTTTTTGAGAATTCACGACAGGTACTTTAAGAGTGTACTTCACTAACTTTTCATGTATGAATTCATGGATTTTATTTATTGACTGGTTTGAGAGAAACGTAAATTGTTATAATTAGAACTGAATTAGCATTATCCATTCTGCTTTAACATGCACATACGATAAGTAGTTACGACATGGATATAACAATATTGACTAACAACAAAGCTTTATGGTAAACAGTTACGCCACCTTTTATTTTGTTCATGCTGTGGAAATGCATTTACGCACTATCCCCCACCGGTCAGTTTAGGAATGTGTTACGCACTATCCCGCACCGGTCAGTTCAGGAATATGTTAAACAGTTTGCAAGTCACCTGTGGAGTAGTATACTATACGGAGCTTGTGGCAACATTAAATTGATTCTTGATTCGACATGTCGAATTGTCATGTCAATCTTACACTCTTACAGTTAAAAAAAATAAACTAAGTTATTGGTGCTAATTTACTAAATAAATAATATTCACGAGGTGCAAGAAGGAGGATTTTAATATGAGTGATGAAATCTCCGAAACAGAAGAGGAAATATTAGTGTATGCAGAATTTGAAGACACAGTTAATATTGAAAAATATCGAGCTGTCCACGTTTTAGGTATCAATGAACAAAATCCCATCATTCAAATGGACGATACTTTTTTTACAGGTTATTAGCCTATATCTTTATCTTATAATTTATTGTAGCGTGCGGTTATATAGCTTTTATATATCGTTTAATAGTTCTTGCATCAAGAGTAACATGGTTATACGTTAAGTGCTTGACCGGGACAGTCCCGTTTTAAGGCTGTCTGCCCCTTTGTCTAAGCCAAAAAAATGCACCGTTTTGATTACCAAAACCACTATAAAAAAAATCTTAAAACTTCCTAAATATATAACATAAAACAGCAATCTGTGATGAAAGTGAAAAAAATGTTGATTATTTCAAATTATATAAATGTTTAAATAACATTGCTCAATCGGCCGTCCAGACGAAGGATCATTTTGAATGAACACCTTTACTTCCATGTAGACTGCCATTTATGTACCATAGTTTTCACACAAGTAGAGACGTCATAAACATTTTTTTTGAAATATTGTTTATAATATTTTTCCTTGTATGGTGAAGAACTTTATGATGGCAAGATGTTAAATTTTGATTACTTGCTGATTGACTTACTTACTCGTTGATAAATTGAATCCTAATGAGTCGATTTGACTGTAATTTGGCTGAGAAACCTCACCCTCGCCAACTCTGTTATTCCATGAACCTTTTGATCTCCCCTTGTGTAAAAGATAATGCGATATCCATTATAAACATACTAGATTTTAATTGTAGAAAGCGTTTGAAATTAGGATAAACAAAATTATTTCTACAGATTCTCTGAAATGACGCAAAACATTGAAAATTCTTTATTTTTTTGTTCATAATTTCAAATGCACGCATTAAGAATGTAAAAAGAATAGGGAAAAAGGGATTTTTTTTCATTTTCTTCCGATTTTGAAGCATTTAAAGCCAAAAGTGATTCTGCACTTGTTTTTTAAATTCAAGTGAATGACACAAATAAACGGCTTGATGGATCAAATTGAAACTCTGTAGGGCTTTTAAAGGTACTGACCTGACAGAGGTAATGACCTGTAAAAGACACACTTAACATTAGTGAGTTGTCCAATATTCTCAATGTGGCATGTGATTTTCTAGATGACCCCTAAAAGTCTTATATTTTATGAATATTCAAAGTCATGTTAAAGGAAAAAAAACCCGCTAAGTGCGAGTAATACTGCGCGCGAAGGGGAGTAATACTGCACGCGAAGGGTTCCGTACCATTATATATAAAAAAATATATGATGCAACTAAAAATTTAAGGTTTTCAGAATGTTTCTTTTATATGTGCTATAAAACATTGCTTCATGCTAAATTTCAAGATTCCGGATCAACTGGAAGTACCCTTCAGGTTTTGATTCTCTTGCGAGTAGCTGCGTGTTTGAAAATATGCGACATAAATTGCTGTTTCTTTTTTTGATTGCGTTGACATAGAAGGTTGATTTTGTTATAGCTTAAAGGTACTATAGATCTGAGTATTTTATATGAATTTCAATTTAATACCTTAACGCATTCATGAGAAAAGGGGTAGTAAGTTTAAAATTATTAAAAATATTTTTTTTTGTATGATATAATTAAAAATTTACGGTATTCGCAATCTTTCCTTTATCTGTGTTATAAAACATTGCTTCGTACCAAATTTTAAGATTCTGAGTTCACGGGAAGTACCCTGTAGGTTTTGATTCCCTTGCGAGTGTCGAAAATTTGCGTTAATTTGCGACATAAACGGCTGTATCTTTTGATTGCATTAGTTTAGAAGTTTGATTTTTTCACAGCTTTAAGCAACAATAGATATGAGTATTTGATATAAATTTCAGCTTGATACCTCCCACACATTCCTGAGAAAAAGGATCTTGACAGACAGACAGATGAACAGACGGATGGAAAACAAAGTGATCCTATAAGGGTTCCGTTTTTTCCTTGTGAGGTACGGAACCCTAATAAACTTTTTTCTATAGAACCATGCCTGGACCTTGTAGACAATTCATTCAAGTTTCTGAAACCCATCATCGATTCTCTGTGCAACCACAGGTTCTGAGATATTGAAAAACAAAGAGAAAATGATCCAAATTCAAAGTCCGATAGCTCTGTGAGAAATGGTCGTATCGAGACCATAAAAAAACGAATTTGAAGCTAATTGAAAAACCTATCCAAAACAATTCTTTTTCAAGTCTGTACACCAAAAATAAGATAGAAAAAAAATATTTTTCTCATGATATTCATTAAGAAGACCTATGATATGATTGATACCTATCATTAATTTTTTTTCGAAAGATCGACGAAAAAATCAAATGTATTTTTTCGAAAAAAAAAAAGACAGTAAGAATACAATTCACATTTTAAAATTCATAATTTTAAATAAACTTACCCCTTTCCTCCTGAACGTGTAGAGGTATTAAATTGAAATTTATATCAAATACCTTTAAGCTGTAATAAAATCAAACTTCTGTGTCAAAGCAATAAAAAGAAACAGCAATTTAAACCGTATATTTTCAAACTCGCAACTACTTGCAAGGGAATCAAAACCTAAAGGATACTTTCAGTCGACCTAGAATCTTGAAATTTGAAATCATCGCACAGCCTAAACCGCTGGGGCTAATTACATGAAATTTAGACAGTTGCTGCCTTTTTATTGTAGGTGCTCACTAAGAAAGGATTTTTGTAACTTTTTCCTCTAAGGGTGAAAAATCGGGGTTAGAAGTTTGTATCCAACTTCGTCATTTTTGAAGTTAGATTCGTGAAAATTTGTATTTCCCTATTTAATATTAAATAAATAAAAACGTGATTCAACATATCTAGAAATTCCTCCTCAAAGAGTGAAAAGTAAGGGGTTGAAAGTTTGTATGAAACTTCGTCCATTTTGAAGTTAGATACCTGAAAATGTATTATTAACTATATACGGAGATGTACAAAATACCCTGTACAAAGTATCTGAAATACAAAATGCAAGATACTTTTAAATTAAGTATTTCAGATACCAGATACAAAATACTTTTGAAAATAGTATCTGAAATACAAGATACAAAATAGGTATCTTCTAAATACTTCTTAAGATGAAAATACTTTTGTAAGGAAACAAGATTTTATTTTAATGAATTTAAGTTTATTTTTGATAATTGACATTAATATTATTTAATAAATCGTGTAATAAATCGTGTTAATCGCTGAAATGAAAGGTATAGTTTCAAAATCCTTTTTTACATTTTTGTATGAAAGGAAAGATTTTTAAATTTTATTTGCTATAAGTCAATGCTTATAAATGTAATTCACTAAAATTTGCCATAAATTCAATTTAAAAATAATGTTAGTTGTAAACGCCACTAAAATAACTATTATTATTTTCAGTCCCCTATTTTTTGTTTTTTTTTTGTGGATGGGCTACGGTCGGCGCGTTCCTCGCACCACTCCGTCCGGGGTGACAGAGGAGCTAAGCACGCACACCCTTAACCTACCCGTGAACCTCGCTTTCATCGTTGGACCGGCCACCGGAGCAGCGTGAACTTGTCGTCAGTGGCCGACCCGACGGAATCCCTCTCCTTGAGCGACGTCCCCCCCCTCGGGGACGACGTCGGTCTTTAGTTCAGTTCCTGACGCTGTCGAGCATCGCTCTGGCGATGGTCGGCAGCGTCAGGTCGGCACCGATGATTGCGACGAGTTCACGGCGCTGCTCTGCCCAAGCGGTACAAGCCTCGAGCGTATGCTGCGCCGTCTTCTCGTCGCAATCGTAGTAGTGGCAGGACGGTGTACTTCTGTCCTGACGACTGTGTGCAAGTATTTGGCGAAGCATCGTTGCCCCGTTAAAACCTGCACCAGTCGGAAGGCGAGCACCCCGTGCTGCCGTTCCAACCACTGCATCAGCACCAGCCGGAAAGCCTCCACGGTCTGCACACCGAATTGAGGCCTCTCCAAACGGTCTACCCAACGGGCAATAACGTATCGACGGGCGTCGACGCACCAGGCGGTGAGCTATGACCCTCTGTGGTCGCCACAGAAGAGCCCTGAGTTCACCAGTCAGGGACCCCGCCCACACCGGTGCGCCGTACAGGGCCATCGACCGGACGACCCCCGCGTACAGCTGTTGGCACGTAGCGCTCGGTCCACCCACATTCGGCATAAGCCACGAAAGGATGGACGCCGCGCCGACGAGCCGCGGAGCGAGCCTGCGGAAATGCTCCCGAAACCACCAATGCCCGTCAAGCACCAGGCCCAGATACTTCAAATGGGCCCGCATGCTGATGTCAACCGAATTGATGGTGATCGAGACGCCGATGGGAGGGCCCATCCCATGGAACAAGAGGGCCTCCGTCTTGTCCAGGGCCACCCTCAACCCCAGCGCCTCGATCCGCCTGACGATCTCCTCGCTGCCGAGAGTCGCCAGGCTTGCCGCCTCCTCCAGCGTCCCACCGCGGGCTGTGACGAGCGTGTCGTCGGCGTAACAGATCACACCCAGCCCAGGTGATTTTCAAAGTCCCCTAAAATTAAATTGACCAATAACAATACTGCATTTGAAACACGTGACTTGTAAAACTGTATGGCGATATTATTTGTTTTGAGATGCTCGCGGATTTTAAAAGAAATACATTAAAAATTATGAAAGACCACAGTTTGTTAAAAAAATGTGACATCAATGAGATGTTGGACTAATAATTTTATAAATGTCTGCTAACTTATTACTAAAAGTATCTTATCAGAAAAAGTATTTATAAAATACCAAGATACCAAACAAAATGTATCTAAATACAAGATACAAAATGATTTTTTAAAAAGTATCTTAGATACAAGATGGAAATACGTATTTTGTATCTTGTATCTGTATTTCAGATACTTGTATCTTAGATAAGTCACATCTCTGACTATATAATATTAAATAAAAACAATAAGAGTTTTAGTATTTTTGGAAATTTCTTCCCTAAGGGAGTAGAATAGGGCTTACAAGTTTTTTTTTTATGAAACTTCGTCAATTTTGAAGCTAGAACCGTTAAAATTTGGATTTGCGTATTTAATATTAAATAAACAAACACGTATTTCAGCATTTTTGGAAATTTTCCCCTTAGGGATGAAAAATATGTGTTGCAAGTTTGTATGAAAGTTGGTCAGTTCTAAAGTTCCTATTATTAGACAAAAAATACGAGGTATAGCATTTTTTGAAATTGCCTCCCTATGGTTCTAAAATAGGGGTTGCAATTTTTTATGAAACTTTATTAGTTTTGAAGTTACATTCGTGAAAATGTTTATTTGGCTCTTTAGTATTAAAACAAATACGTGTTTCAGCATTTTTAGGAATTTCTCCGCTAAGGATGTAAAATGGGGATTGCTATTTTGTATTAAACTTCGTCGACTTTGAAGTTAGATCAGTGAAAATTTGTATTTAGCTATTTAATATTAAATAAAAATAATACGAGATTTAGCATTTTTGGAAATTTCTCTCCTATGGCTGTAAAATAGGGGTTGCAAGTTTTTTATAAAACTTTGTCAGTATTAAAGTTATATTAGTGAAAATTTATATTTGGCTATTTAGTACTAAATGAAAAAGTACGTGTTTTACCATTTTTAGAAATTTCATCCCAAAAATAGGGATCGCAAGTTTGTATGAAACTTCGTCAGATTTGAAGTTCGATCCGTGATCATTTGTATTTGGCTATTTAGTATTAAATGTTAAAAATACATGTTTCATTATTTTTGTAAATTTCTATGCGCAGAATGTAAAATACGGGTTGCAAGGTTTTTATGAAATTTTAACAGTTTTTAAATTACATTTGTGAGTCTTTTTGTTTGGTATTTTTTGTTTCATTATTATTGGATATTTTCTAATAAATCATGTCGATGTCAAACAGCAAGTTTATTAGAAACATCATTAGTTTTATAGTTCATCATCTCAGCTCATATATGTCCCACTGTTGGACTCGAGCCTCCTCCGTAATGAAGAAATTGATCTACTATACCACACTGGTCAGACGTGTTGGTATAGGGTTTTGTTTTGAGTTTTCCTTCTCCGGCATAGACGTTATATGCGTTTTATATCCCTTAGTCGTCTCTTACGATCACCCACGGCTGAGATGGGGTGGTGAATTGTATTCTTACTCCGTCATCACACGGAAACTTTTGAAGTTAGAACCTTGAAAATAGTTATTCGGCTATTTGATATTAAATGAATAAATACTAGGGGTGTGCGAATAATTCGAACTTACGAATTATTCGTTCCGAATCGAATATTAATATTCGATTCGAAACTCGAATCCAATAATTCGAAATTTCGAATTATTCGGGAACTTTCGAATTTTTCCGAAATCGAATCGAAAATTTCGAATAATACGAATAATTTCGAATTATTCGAAAAATTTCGAATTATTCGAATAATTTCGAATTTTTCCGAATTATAATATTATTTGCAAATTTTTATTGTATTTTAAATTCGGAGTTTGTTACGTTCGATATTCAAATATGACATTAATAATTAATAAATATTTTATTTAAACCATGAAATATAACTACATGAATAGAACAATGAGTATGAACATTTGCTACAAATTTTTGTTTAAAAATAATAAATACGATACTGAATCTGGTGATAATGAAGTTCGTTTATCAGATACAATATCACCAGCAGTGGAAAATAATCTTTCACTTTCAGCAGAAGTACAAGGTATTCCTAAATATCTTCTCGCCATAAGTGACAATCGGGGATATTTATTTTTTTCGAATTATTCGAAATTTTTCGAATTATTCGAAATTTTTCGAATTATTCGATTTTTTTCGAATTATTCGTCGAATTTCGAATAATTCGAAAATTCGAATTATTCGATTCGAATTTCGAATCGAATATTCGATTCGATTCGATTCGAACGATATTCGCACACCCCTAATAAATACATCATTTCAGCATTTTTGGAAAATGCCCAATAAATATGTAAAATTGGGGTTGCACATTGGTATGTAAATATGTATTTGGCTACTCAATATTTAAATAACAAATACGTATTTCACCATTTTTTGAAATCATTTCCTAAAGAGAAATGGATGTTGGAAATTTGTACGAAAATTAACTTATAAACAAGTACGGAACTTTGTTTTGCTTTTTTTTTTAATACTGATATCTGTAATTTAACTACAATTCATCATTCTCTTGCTCTTATCCCAATTACTTGTGGTCGTCGCAATACGTACCTACTCCTCTTCCTACATATTGCAAAAGTTATTGGCAATAGTTTTATGACCGGTCGCCTGCCTGACGTCATCTCTCCTTGGGAATGTAATTATTAACTAGACGGCATGAGGTGTTGTTGGCCCAGGCCGATACAAAGCTCTTAGTCGTCTTTTACGACATCCACGAGTAAAGTAAGGGCTGGTAGTATTCATAACCACTACCACACAGTGACCACAGACTGTAACTTAACCAAATACAAATATTTAATTAATGATGAAAAACACGTATTAAAGTTTTATTTTTAATCATCCCTTAAGAAAGTAAAATATGATATTAAAGTTTGTATGAAAATGCGTCAACCTCCTCGGCGAACAAACCTCGGAGGCGCGCCCGCTGGCGCGCTAGTCGTCGCCGGCGGTGTTCATACGGGCGACGACTGTGGTACGGCAGGAGCCGGTGCCGACTTCTTTTTAGGGGCGGGCCCCTTTTTCTTGGGTCCAGCCGCGGCCGCGGTGTAGCTGCCCTCCACGCGGCTACCCTGACAAGGCAGCGGGGCGGGGGCTGGTGCCGCAAGGGGCCATCCCTTATCCGCGGCGAGAGGCGGCCGAACACGTGGCCAAGCGCGCATCGACCAGGTTTCCCACTGTGTCGATAATGGCGCGCAAGGCCTCGTCCGGCACGCCCCAGACCGCAGGTAGCGGGGTCGGCGCTATCAGCTGGGCCGCTGTTGGGGCCTGCTAAACGGCATTAGGTAGGCTGGTGCTGGTTGGCGGCGCGCGCTCCGCAGTCGGAGCCGTCTTCGGCGCAGCGGCAACCGTTGGGCGGCCAGCTCTTCGGGACGGTTTCGGAGCGGTGGCAGCTCCTCGGCGGTCAGCGTTGGCCGGCGGCGTAGGTGGCGCAGGCGGCACGAGACGCGCCATTTGGGCTTTCAGGTCGGCCACGTCTTTTATAAGGAGGCGGTTGGCCCTCCGCACTGCGGCCAACTCCGACTCCAGTCGGCGGTTCTGGGCCCGCAGGCCTGATAGCTCACCACCGAAGACAAAGATCGGGTACCGGTGGTCCGCTCGCACGGCGAAGAGAGAGGATTTTACGGTGGGTCTATGGGGTCACGCGCCGCCTTCTCCGTCACCCCGGACCGATTTGACGGGGCGAGACGCACCCATAAAAAAAAAAAAAAAAAAAGGCCTGATAGCTCGCCATCAAGGTGGGCGTTTTCGGCCTGCAGGGCCTGCATGTCTGGGGCGCTACCGCTTGCGTGGGCACCAGCGGCCGCTACTTCGGTGGGAGCGATGCCGGACAACACCCCCAGCACCCTTGCGGCGGCCGCCTCGTCGTCGGCCCGCCTGTGAGCCTCCGCCCCTTCACACACTCCGCCGGCCGGGGAGTGGGTCGTCCTACCCGATACCGCGGCTCCTCGCTCTCTGCGCGACGCCGGCACTTTGCGGGGAGGCATGATCGCCACGCTCCCCTCGGAATCGGCGCCTGAGCTGCCCTCCTTATTAAGGGGGCGCTTCCGCACCTTCGAGGGAAGGGCCTCCGCCCTTGTCGTCAGGGCCGTGGTTAGGGCCACCGCCGCAAGACGCGGCGACGACCGCCGCCGTATTCCTCCAGTTTGGCGGCAGCGGCCTCCTTCGCCTTCCGCTCTGCCAAACGCTTCCTCTCCATTGTGAAAGCCTTTACCGCCCCCCAATTCATCGTCTTCCGTCGCTTCTTTGTCTTCTTTTGGGCCTCCGTGGTCTGTGCCGGGCCCTCGACGGACGCCTCAAGTCCTGAGGACGAGGCGTCGTTGTTAGTTTTACGTTGGCTTGACAAGGCCGTGATGTGGGAATCCTCTGGATTCCCGTCTTGTGTTGGTGTAGGTGTGGAAGAAGTAAAATCCATATTGATTGATTTACGTGCCTCCCAGTTTTGTTGCTCATTTTTTTATATGTGTCCTTCCTTACATTTTTTTCACACTCTCGTTCACATCGCAATTATATTCCCCTCGCACTGGCGCTGATTACATTCCCCAATTGTTTACCTTTTACAATTATATCCTTTTTTGCCGCATTTTCTCATTAGTATTATTATTTTCTTAAACGTTTTAATATAATTGATTAATATATTACTTATTTACTAATTGTGGGTAAACTCTTTTTAATCTTTCCAGGTAAGTTTGAAGATGCTTTAGGAACTTATATGTTTTTTGAAGAAGATCCACATCCAAAAACTGATGATCCATTATTTGATAAAGTACCAGATAAAAACTTTAAATATCTTTGTAAGACAAGAAAATATCTGAACATGGAACATGCTTATGTTACACCAAAAGAAGGTAAAATTGACGTCTAAAAAGGAAGTGAAATAATGAGTACATATAAAATTCTTTAGTCACTAACATTATTTATATAGGTGTATTTGCCTATTTATCCAAACAGGCAATGTCAATGTGAGGCCAATGCGTGTCTATAACATGGCGACTATTTTCGTTGACTCTAGTCATTAAGTTTTTTATTTGGCTCTCTTGCGCAGGAGAATTTTTGCTCCTTTCCAGTTATATCCCAAAGAAGTCTTATCTATTTTTCCTTCGTAAAATAAATCTGTAAATGTGTTTTCGTTACTTATATCTAATTGGATAGTATGGCCAATATTTCTAACTATTATATATTCTAACTATTTTTAACATTGCTAATATAACGTTTGTAATTGATACAGCGTCCAGTGCCAAGGCAATAGAATTTAGAGAAATAAATTAAACGACACGTATTGTAAAATATTAACAATAGCGACACAACGCGTGCGTACACCCATTCGCGGACACTATCTTTGGACGACTGACTCCCGCCTCAGCGTGGAAGCATCTAGAAAACACGGTCGAACGCGCTGCGCGTTCCTATACGTAACTACCCACAACTCAGTGGGCAAAATAGGTGTACCTACGCGAAGTTATATTGTGCCATTGCAAATAACTTTATTATTTTTACATAAATAGGTACATAGTTACATAGGCAAATATTAGTATACAGAAATCATACATGGATCACACAAAGTTGGTCGTCTGGTTAGCCCTACGACTATTGTCTTGGGTTCGGCGCCGGTGGCCACTAACCAGACAACGAGGCATACGTTGAATCATGTTTAGGTACACACACAAGTAATACATTATTATTTTAAATGGTGACGTCATGCGTCGTTAACAACGTTAAATTTAGTTTAGTGCAGGTTGGCCTTTTAACCGTTACTAGCGAGCTTGGGAGAAATATGCTTACTCATCTGTGCAGATGGTATAAATATAAATTTCTTCATAAAAATATATAATGTCGATGTGAACTCAGATACTGATCGATTAAGCGATATAAAACGCATATAACATCTATGCAAGAGAAGGAAAACTCGAAACTCAAACCCTATACCAACACGTTTGACCAGCGTGGTATAGTAGGTTCATTTCCCTTCCATTATGGTGGAGGCCCGAACCCAACAGTGGGACATATATGGGCTGTGATGATGATGATAATGATGATGAACTCAGCAAGACAGCTTGTCACGGTCTGACATTTCACGGGTTTGGCTTAGAACAACTTCATTCGTCTTGAATTTTCTGTATTCTGTTAGTGAAATATGATGATAATAAATGTCAAAGCTTACACATGTTGGATATTTGTTATTGTATCATGCAAATACGGACGACTAAAAGTATTTCAATCATCATCATCATCATTTCAGCCCATTGCCGTCCACTGCTGAACGTAGGCCTCCCTCATTTTACGCCACAGAGTGCGGTCCTGTGCCGCCTGTATCCAACGACGCCCAGCAACCTTCACTAGGTCGTCTGTCCACCTAGTGGGGGGGCGTCCCACACTGCGTCGTCCGGTACGTGGTCGCCACTCTAGAACCTTTCTTCCCCAGCGGTTGTCGGTTCTTCGAGCGATGTGGCCTGCCCATTGCCACTTCAGCATGCTAATTCTTCGTGCTATGTCGGTTACACCCGTTCGTCTGCGGATTTCCGTATTTCGGATTCTATCTCGCAGAGAAATCCCGAGCATAGCCCGCTCCATAGCACGCTGAGCGACTTTGAGCCTGGTTATGAGGCCTACATTTAGGGACCACGTTTCCGTGCCGTAAGTCATCACTGGTAACACACACTGGTCATAGACCTGTGTTTTCAAACACTGAGGTATGTTGGATGAGAAGATCTTCTTAAGTTTCCCGAACGCTGCCCAACCGAGTTGGATTCGTCGGCTGACCTCTTTCTCGAAATTGGATCTACCTAACTGGACTGTTTGTCCAAGGTAAACATAATGATCGACGATTTCGAGAATCGCATTGCCAACTAGGACCGGTACAGGAATGACATGGGCATTTGACATGACTTTCGTCTTGTCCATGTTCATTCGTAAACCCACTAGTTGGGATAACCTGCTGAGATCGTTGAGCATGGTGCCCAGGTCCTCCATGGATTCTGCCATGACGACAATATCGTCTGCGAATCGAAGGTGAGTGATGTATTCGCCATTGATGTTGATGCCGAGTCCGGTCCAGTCTAAAAGCTTGAAGACATCTTCCAGTGCAGTGGTGAACAGTTTCGGAGAGATGGCGTCTCCCTGTCTCACGCCTTTCTGCAACTGGATCGGTTTCGTACTCTTATCCCGAATACGGACTGACATTGTGGCGTTCCTATACAAACACTTCAGCACTTCGATATAACGATGGTCGATTTGGCACCGCTGAAGGGACTGCAGCACCGCCCAAGTTTCGACTGAATCAAAGGCTTTCTCATAGTCCACAAACGCTATACACAGAGGCCGATTGTACTCCTCGGTCTTCTGGATAATCTGCCGAAGCGTGAGGATATGGTCTATGATGCTATAGCCTTTTCGGAAGCCAGCTTGTTCGGGCGGCTGGAAGTCATCAAGCTTGCACGTGAGTCGATTGGTAATGACTCTCGAAAACAACTTGTAGACGTGGCTCAAGAGTGAGATGGGTCTGTAGTTCTTTAGAAGAGCTTTGTCGCCCTTCTTGAAGAACAGCACCACCACACTCCTGGTCCACGACTCTGGAACGTCGCCCCCGAGGATAACGGAATTAAATAGCTTCTGAAGGGCTTTTAAGACCGGCTTGCCGCCTGCCTTCAGGAGCTCTGCCGTAATTCCGTCATCTCCCGGTGCCTTACCGTTTCTTAGTTGTTCGAGAGCCATTCTGATCTCGCACAAGCCAATGTCCGGGATTTCTTCGGTATAGTGCCGAGTTAGCTTGGATCTGGGATCTTGGACCAAGCCGACAACAGGATTTCGGGATGTTTTATATAACTGTCCATAGAACCTTTCGACCTCTCCCAAGATCTCACTTTGGGATGAAATGACAGTGCCGTCATCGGTCTTCAGCTTAGTCATTTGGCTTTGCCCGATAGACAGATCTTGTGCGAACACTTTTGAGCCACGATTCCGCTCTATCGCTTCTTTAATACGGAGCGTATTAAATTGGCGAATATCGCGACGCACAGACCTGGAGATCTGCCTATTTAGCTGCCTGTGTTCGGACCAATCGGCTGAAGACTGTACTGTCATTTCTTTTCTCCGCTCCATGAGCTTGAGAGTCTGGTCAGAAAGTTTTTTAGGTCTATTAGTGCGGTGAGCCTTGAAAAATTTCGACCCAACCGCGTGGACAGTTTCCACGAACCTGTTGTTTATATCGTTCGGAGATTCGCACTCGTCTAGACATTCGAAGCGATTGTGTAGTTCGAGTTGAAAGTTTTCGAGGTTCTGGTATTGGACAGGTGTAGGTCGGAGGGTAGACTTCATCAAGCGTGACAGTTCGACTTTTGTGTGGATATTTAATGTGCCTCGTACTATTCGGTGATCGCTCCCAGTTTTAATCCGGCTGATCACTGAGACATCATTAAATATATGTCGTTTGTCCGACAAGATGAAGTCTATCTCGTTTTTTGTTGAACCATCGGGGCTAATCCAGGTAAATAAAAGGTAATTTCAATGAAATTTGATATTTTATAATCTAAATGTGTAACCTGATTTTCTTTCTTTTTATAGTCTCATTATAGATCAATGACAAGTTGCGATATTAGTTTACGGACTTCAATATGTCTGCGGAGCTAATCTCTTTGATATGCAATGTGACGTATGCCATTTCCATTTGCCTATAGCAAATGATAATTAAAAAAATAATACTCTTTAAAGTTGTATAAGTCAGAAATGCACTTCTCAGTTTTGTATATGAGAGCTCTATGTGTAGCATAGCTAATGCTAATGGATGCCGTTAGTCATGAAACGGGATGGAGTATGGTCTTATTTCGACTTTCCCTTTCTTCTTCGTAGGGGTGTACCCTTAGTCGTCTTTTACGACAGCCTCGGACAACAGAGGTGGTAGTGAATTGTATTCTTATTCCGTCACCACACAGATAATCTACATTAACGCGAGTGAAAGCGCACTTATAGCTATTAGACGAATAAAATTTAAGAAAATGGCACATTGTTACATATAATTTTTACAGGTCATGCTATTCAGAATACCAAGCAAGAAATGGATGATGACGTAGAGGAAATCAATTTCAATTCATTGCAGGAAGCTATTGATAAATTTAAAAATCATTGGGAATCTATTACAAATGTACATACAGTAGATCAGTAAGGTAAGTTAATTGATATCATTAGAGTAATTAAAATCCATCTTTCAATCTAGTCCAAGTTTCAAGCTGATTGCCTGCCTAAGATTATTTGTATAAAAAAAAACTTGTCCTGAACAAGTAGGTGCCAATAAAATGGTTTCGAGCCTTAAAATCTCAACTGCAAGACAATCTCTTACTAGCTTTATAGATTACTAGCTTCTGCCCGCGGCTTCGCCTGCGTAAAAGATTACTTTCCTAAAGTTGAACTATTATCGCAAGGGAACACATTTACCGGGATAAAAATATTCTATATGTTAATCTAGGAAATGCTTGCAAAGGAAACATAAACATAAGAGATTTTACTAAAATAAGAAAAAATCGAAAATAAAACCAAATATATAGCTAACTTTTCTATATATAAATAAAATATAAGATAAGATTCCATAAAAAAAAAATAAAACAAAAAGCTGATCGCAGGAGGCAGCCTTTTTATTGTATTAAGCCAACTATGCGTCTGAGCTGCGAGGCATGATACCTCGCAGAGCTACTGATAGCAGCTGCTCAACGTAATGCCATTTTTATTTATATCTAATCAAAAGCCAAAAAAAGTGTTTCGTCAATCTAGCTTCTAAAATAACTAATTTCCATATATACTTTCATCCCCTATTTTTATTTTACTCCTTTAAGGATAAATTGGTAATAAAATTTAATGACACATTTATTTATATCTAATCAACAGCCTAAAAATAAGTTTCAAGCTTCTGGCTATAAAATGACGATACTTCCTTACAACGTTTCCTCCCCCTTTACAACCCTTTTTTGCATTAAAAAGTAGCCTATGTCCTTTGCTAGGTTCTAGACTGTCCGTATACCAAATGTCATTTAGATCGGTTCAGTAGTTTTGGCATGAAAAAGCGACAGACAGACAGACAGTTACTTTCGGATTTATAATATTATACTATTTCCATTTCTTTATTTTCTCGATGACAGTTCTAATTTGATAGTTGTAGTGTTGTGACCAAATAAGTAATGATATCGATCGCATATATGTTTTGAACAAAGACAAATTCAACAAAAACATTCAAATATATTTTTTCAAGCTGGGAACACTCAATGACCCACCGCCATTTTGTATTTGTTTTAATCTGTCACTCGCAACAAGACGGTCGTGCTATATGGTCAATACATTTCTATTCGCTGAATTTTTTCACATTATCCATACGTTACGTTGTGTATTTTGTGCTCCTCCGTGTTGATTGCTGCCCAGCTGTCAAATATCAAAATGCCTAAAGGATCTGTTCTGAAAAGTCAGGCAAGAGAACTGGTGATCAAGGTTCGTAATTACTTTGAAGCAGAATATCAAAATGGTGGCCCGCTATTACCACTGTCGCAAGTGCGAGAGCGTGTTGCGGCCGCATTAGGAGTTAGTAGACCTACTGTTTCAAAAATTACTACCGAAGCTTACGGTACAAGCGGCATGCAAGCAAATAAGCTTCGTACGCCGAAGAAGAAACGCCAACCACGTCGTGTGACATCGGTTGACAGCTTCGACGCTGACGCTATTCGTCGTCATATATACGACTATTACTTGCGCAAAGAAATTCCAACACTTAAAAAACTTGTTGTTTCTTTACGTGAACGTGGTTTGTTCCATGGCCAAAAATCGTCATTAAGCTTAGTTTTGAAAGAAATTGCATTTTTTTATAAAAAATCGGACAAACGTAAAATATTGATGGAGCGTCACGACGTTGCTATGGCTCGCTGCGAATTTTTGAGCGAAGCCAAAAAGATATCAGATTGGTCAAATGTTATTTTCACTGACGAGACTTGGTTAAATGCAAACCACACAGTATCGAAGAACTGGACTGACGACACCGCCGCTTCCACTAGTTCAGTGCCAATGGGAAAAGGTGAACGCCTCATCATATGCCATGCATGGTCTACGAAAGGATTCGTGTCAGATGCTTTACTGGCCTTTAAATCTACGAAAACAGTGGACTACCACTAAGAAATGAACGCGGAGATTTACGAAGGATGGTTCAAAGAAATGGTGCAATCTCTGGAAGAACCGTCGATAATTATTATGGACAACGCTACATATCACTCTAGACAAATTGATAAAATGCCGATGCAGGCCAATAAAAAACGAGAGATAATTGACTGGCTCAAACGTCATGACGAAAATGTGGATGATACTTTATTAAAAGTACAATTAGTGAATATTTCAAAATCTAAAAAAAGTCTCCCTAAAACATATATTACCGACGAAATAGCTGTCGAATGTGGTCATTGGGCTCTTCGACTTCCGCCGTATCATTGCCAGTACAATGCTATAGGACTAATATGGTCACAAATCAAAGGACACGCCGCTCGAAACAATACCCATCCCCCTTTTACGGCAAACAAGATGTTAGATTTATTAAAAAATTCATGTGCGGAAGTAACCGCCGAACACTGGGAAAAAATTGTGAGAAGAACCCAAAACATTATAGCGTCAGATTGGGAAATTCATGTGGCATTAAATAATATAGAAATACAGGAACTTATAATAAATGTTTAGGAGAGCTCATCGAGTGATAGTGGCGATTCATCAGATTTTGATTAAAATAAATAAATGAACAATCAACATAATATAATTACATCTTGTAATGAAATGTAATATTAGTTAATAAATTTGTATAAAATTATCCGGCAATAGTTTAGTTTCTTACACTTTGTAAAAAAATATCGGGTCTCTTATCGTGTTACGTTTATCGATAACTCCATCCCTATCAGTTTCTCCCACTCTGCTATGACCTTGTACGCGCGTAAGCGTCATATTTTTATTAAATAATGTATACATAATGTAAAAAAGACGCTCGTTCAAGTTTCCACAGGAGCTGTCATCGAGAAAATAAAGAAATGGAAATAGTATAGTAAGGATAATACACCCATGTATTAATTATTATTGACTGACATATTAGTTTTATAAGTGCCTTGACATTTTTGCCTTGTTACTTTCTCATAATGATTTTTTTTATGTAACTGTTTGAAAATTACAGGACTATTCGTATATAAAGTGGCCATAACAACTAGAAAAATGAAAACATTAGAGAAAACATTTCAAGAGATAAGCAAACGACACGTGCGAATTAAAAAACAAGAAAGAATAGATAATAATTTGATACTTTATACAGTACTTGATGAACTTTTGAAAACAATGCGACAATGTGACAATTTATTCAATAGTATGAAACCAAAACTGGAATACTTGGGTAGTTATTTTGATGGTCTGCGTGTAGGACAGCCAACTGAATACGATATTAATGTCATTCTTACTATACATGTTAATTACGAAAAGATTGTGTTGATACCACAAAACTATGCGTATGTAAGTATAATAATGCCGGAAGAATTCCGCAGGCTATCAAAAATGCCTGTTACTGCTTTGAAAGGATTTAATAAGACTGAGAATTGGTGTAATTCGTCTTATCATTTATCTGTCACTAGTTTTAAATCCTGGATGCAAAGTGTTGTGGATGCTGCATTAAATCAACTACCACAACAAGGTAACAGAAGAATTTTAAAAGCAAAGGACAAAACTTACGAGATAGCTTTTAAAACATCGGGTCCTGCCAATACTTTAAACATACATATTAATAAAGACTATGCCATTGACATTGATTTGGTGCCGACTTTACAGTTTGAGCTGCCAAAAATGCCAGCTTCTTCAAAAGTTGATTTTGATAAGGTGAAACAAACCAATGTTTTGTATTATTTTGCTGTTCCCAAACCGAGTGACGATGATTTTAGTTGGAGGCTGGCATTCCCCTATCAAGAACGTTTTTATACAAATTACAAAGATAATTTAAAGAGTACGTTAAAGTTGTTAAAACTATTTCGTGATATCCAAGGCTTTAAAAAGTTGGCAAGTTATTTTATAAAAACTTTATTTCTGTGGGCAGTTATTGAAAATGAAGAAAACTTTTGGAGTAAAAATTCTCTTGTGTTTTTAATACTTCATATGTTAGGAAAATTGAGAGATAGCTTAGCGGACAAAACTATAAGAAATTTCTGGTGTCCCGAACACAACTTGCTTGAAAAAATCAAACCTCATACTTGTCAATGCTGGTCTAATCGTATAAATAACGTGATTATTGATATACAAAAGAATAAAGTTAAAAATCCTAACGTAGTAATTAAGTATTTTACGAAACAGTGAAACTTTTCTCTCTGATATTTTTTTTTATTTTAAGTATACGTAAGTCAAGTATTTTTTATGTAGTATAGGTATAATAGTAAGAAAGTTTATCTTTCTAATCGAAGACTTGTCATGTATATATAGTAGTATATAACAATACAGTAAAATTATTTTAAAATGCTATGTACCATATCGTTTTATTTTTTACACCAATGACATGCAAAATATTGCACTTCAAAAATTTAGAAATAGCTGTCGCAATATACTCGATGGTGACAGGAAATTAAATAAGTCAAAAATACAGCAGCAGTTACTTTCTCTGGGACCCGAAAACCTGCTAAGAAAGGACCAGGAGAATGGGCAGTAGCAAACTCCTGAGAAATTTATAACACCAATTGCTATTGCTAACCCTTTGGGCAAACTTGCCGATTAATGTGTAACAGCTTTTTGTAAGGAAACATGGCCAAATATTTACATAACGGCACCTAGCTTTTGCCCCTCGCGCTCATTTTTTCTATCGTGTGTGCCATCGACCATGTACTGGGTCGTACTGTAGGTACTGGTCTACGTACTATGTCAAACTCTGCGCCTTTGTGTGAACTAACACGAGAGAAGAAGAGAGAACTTTTCTTTTAAGAACTCCCATCGGATCACTATTGCCTCTCTGGCCTCTTTGGCTTGAGATACACATTCGTGAAAATGGCTAAGGGTAATATTTCAACGCGTTCACTTTTGAAAAATGTCTGCAGACGTCTTGTGTGACGGGGTAAAAATAGAATTATCGCCACTCCTTATTAGCCCGTGGGAGTCGTAACAATCAAATAAGTGCCCTGTCGTAAAAATGAACTAAGCGTCCTACCCAGAGAGTAGGTAGCACCTCCTTCATAGGACATATAGATATAACTAGTGTTGCATATCGATAGTCTACTATCGATAGACAATCAATTGTCTATCGATAGTTTACGTATAAGCAATAGTATCAATAGTATATCGATTGTATTGTAATACGTCA
This sequence comes from Lymantria monacha, assembly GCA_905163515.2. Classification (NCBI taxonomy): domain Eukaryota; kingdom Metazoa; phylum Arthropoda; class Insecta; order Lepidoptera; family Erebidae; genus Lymantria; species Lymantria monacha. Next base: position 27,500,973 of record LR991082.1, read on the forward strand.
ATACTATCGATAGTATCGATAGCTCTCTACGAGCAATACTATCAATAACAACGATACTATCGATAGTGATTCATTCGATAGTATCAATACTATCGATAGTATCGCTAATACCATTAGTTTTACTCAAAACTATCGATAGTATCGACTATTTTGGACTATCGATAGCAAGCAACTATTCGATAGTATTGTTGTCTAAAGTTATGTTATGTGGTAAGCCAAGTACTGACATTATTATTAAAGAAATTTATTTAAATTTGCGTCATCATAGAGTAGAACAAGACGACTTTTGACGGGAATTTGAAAACGTCATGTATTATATTATCTTGTATTATATTCGATATCGTAGTGTTTTAACGTGTTATATTAGATAATTTTGATGGCATTTTATGTAATGTGATGTGCGGCGATACTAGGATGTAGTGAATATCATATAAAAGTGCTTTACAACGTTTTCATTTTCCATCAAAATTCCCACAAGATACCATTAACAGTGTGGCCATTGCACTGTTAATGGTACAGTTTGACTTAGACAACGACTGACTTGAAAGACTAAAAACGTGAAAATATTTATAACTTGACACTGGCACCAATAGCTCGTATATGTAGCTGATTGCCAATACATAAGAAGAAGAAGAAGAGTAGAACAAATTTTAGTCAGGTGAATAACATTAAATTTGTGATACTAACAAAGTGAAACAATTATAATAGCAATACTTGCTGCTGTCAATATTTCTTGAGTTTCGGTGGGAATGTGGAAGTATTATGTCATATTCTTGGATTATTTCATTTATTTATTTTCTTTTTGAAGTAAAACTTCTTTAGGCGCGACTAGGGAGTAACTCAGATTTTTTTAAATAGGATCATAATTTATTACTAGATGGCGCTGTAACAAAGTTAATGGATTCTAAGAGGACATGTTTTAGAGTCTAAATCGCGCTATAGAAATTTTTGCAAATTTTAACTATATATATTAAAATTTATAATAAACTACTGTACTCGCTTCAATTACCTGTTTCGAATGAATAATATTAATATAACATTTGAATAATGAATAATCGTTGTAAAGCACATGATTAATAGATATAATTATAATATAATATTTATTTAAGTTAATATTTAATCATTTCAGTGATATATGTCGTCAACGCCAAAGAAGTTTTACTTCAATCGCGCGTAAAGGTTACACGCACACATTTTTTTTTTCTTTTTGTTAAAATGGGTCAATCCTATGAAGAAATTCGACATATTTTAAAACTTTATTACAAAAAAGATACATGCAACGCAAGCTGTGAACAAATTGTGACGTTTATGGACCTAATGTGGTGTCAGAGAGAGTAACACAATGGTTTAAATGTTTTCAATTCGGGAATTTTGATGTCAACGTTGCATCTCGCTCATTTCATTTTCAATTGTATATAATATACAATTAAAAAAATATTCTGGATTCAGTTAGATATATATTTCTATATCCCTATAATGTGAAGTTACATATATGTAAGCATATTTTTTAATAGAGCCTTCTAGATGGATCACATTGCAATCGAGCATACAGAGAACTTATGTTTTTCGGACCCTGTTAAATTTACTTCACTAGATTAATATCGCTAAAAATACAACAAATCTAATGACTAATTACGGCCATAATTCTGTGTAGAATTGTAACTCAGAATTCTTGATTATGTTTTTCATAATTTTGTTTAACCGAAACTTTCAAAGCTAATAATTACACTAAAATTTTATAGTAATAGACATTCTGAGTTTCATTAGTATACTGGAACAAACCATTTTTTTTTTCATTTTATTGCTTATGGTGGCGAACGAGCAAGCAGCACACCTGATGGTAAGTGTCACAGTCGCCCATGGAGCTTGGCAATACTAAGGTTATAGCTTAGGCCACTGCCTACTAATAAAATCCCCAAACCCACCCAGTTGAACTGCCAGCTTTTTCGCTCACCGAACGAAGCGCAATAGCACATTGCCATTACTCAGACGCCGATCTTCTGCGAAAGTGTGGTACTACCCCGGAACCACCGGCCCGCGGCTGTAGACAGAAAACTGTCAACAGGGTGGTACAAGTACAAGGTACCACTTACATTCATTCACACATTCCGACCCAATTGTCCAGAAGTCTCGCAGCATTATAATTTTACTCAACTTTCAATGGCTATTGATCTTAACCATTATTAGCTAACTTGGACTTCAAAGTAAGAACGCAAATGCACGTTACTGCTAGAAAAGTCACCACAAAATTCACTGAAAACAAGCAACAGGGACACTGGCAATCGATAGCCCGAAATAGTCGATACTATCGATAGTATCGATAGTTTTACGCTAAAACTAATGGTATTAACGATACTATCGATAGTATTGATACTATCGAATGAATCACTATCGATAGTATCGCCGTTATTAATAGTATTGCTCGTGGAGAGCTATCGATACTATCGATAGTCTCGACAGTATTGATATGTACGATACTATCGATAGTCCTATCGATAGTATGAATACTTTTTGAGGTTAACTATCGATAGTCAAACTATCGATTTTTATGCAACACTGGATATAACTGTTGAAGTGTTTACCGAGATTGTCAAACTACCTGTCTGGCAATTACGGCCCTATACCTTCATTTGTTGGAGAGGCTTACGTCTATGGTAAATATTGAACGAATCTATTTAATAATTCATAAAATAATTTAATAATGTGTAATTTAATAATTCAAATTACGAATTATTAAATTACACACATACATTATCTCGGCACAGTATCGTGAGTATTAGACATTCGCGAAACAGTACTTCGCGAAGTGATGTGATTTGGCATTACATTTCGTGCCGAGTGATATTACATTTTGCCATCACTTCAAACATCACACATGACATTTCATGTTATGTGTGATGCGTAATGCGATAGCGCTCTATATATATACGGCGGGCGGCGTCAAGAAATATAAGCCTTAACGTTCTGAAAATAAAACTCAAAATAAATATTGTATTGCCAGACACCGGACATTGCAGAAATGCAGAACAGTACACAGGTGTTCGCGTCATGTTTAATGTGATGTGATGTTTAGTCGCGTAATGTGTAATGGACACAAGTAATATTACCCGACCGTGTACTGACACACGGTCGGGTAATATTACGTGTGATACATCACTCGCATTACTTACACATGTCTAGTGAGCATCGAAAACTCCGTAGTGATCTACCATGCTCTATCTATGTTAGTGTAATGCAAAGATTAAAATTATATTAAGTGAAAAAGAGTGGCAACTCGATGGTAAAATATGCATGTATGGAAAGTGCTGCTACCTGGGGCTTAGGCGATGAACTAAAGTTGAAGTAATATACATATATACCTACGTATCTACATGTGTATATGTAATTATATAGGATTTTTTTTACTATGAGACCTACCCTGAAATATAAAAAGAACTATATCAGACGTTAACAAAACGCAATAGTATAAACTTAACAATGAAAATTGAGATTATTTCCAGAAAGAACATCAATAACCGAAATTAGATTATTGACAATAAGTACATACGCTAGGAACAAAAAATATCAATTCTCAGTTGTCAAACTTTTGACAATCAGGACAAAATGGCAACTATGTTTGTACAAACAATCTGTAGGCAAGAAATACGTAATGTTTTAATTGTAATATCCGGCATTTGTCAATTTACCCCCTTTGATTGTGTAAATTAGGCTTGTGAAGCGGGTTGAACGACTCATTACCGCCAAACCGAAACTATTAAAGCTAGAAACATTAAATTTTGAAGCACGTTTCTATTTATGACATAGAAATTCAATATGAAAGGATTTTATGAATTCCGCCCCTAAGGGGGTGTAACAAAGCGGCAAAGTGTGTATGGGGAGAAAATTTCTTTATCGATTCTTTTCAAATTACGTACAAATATTGTTCGGTAAAAATAAATAAATACGTGTTTCTCTCTCCCTCTCCATCAACCCCGCACCAGTGCCGTTGTGGCGACCAGTGCCGGCATGAGTGCTCACACGATACACATAGTAGACGGCAATAGGTTCTTGCCTAATGGTTTAAGATGCACGTTAAGTTTAGCTTCAAAAATGTTCACTCAAATAATAAATCATATCTAACGAGGTCGCAACTCTGCTGGTGAAACAAAACAGTCAAATAAAGGGCGGCGATAATTATATTTTTATCCCATGGTCATACCGTAAATAGTATATTATTGACGATATAATTTGTAGAATGAATAAAACTTTGAACCACCTTTTTTTTTAGAATAGAATAGACTTTTAGTGACCGGCTATGATATATAGACACACACGCCGTACACGTACATCTACGTTGTGCGGGCGGGCCTCCGCAACCGGGTATCATCTCGAGTCGAAGCCCTCATGCAGTGAACCTCAATACAGGTACGGCTCACGCTTGCGCCGCCCAAAGCACTTACGGTAGAGCGTGTCAAGAGTATTTTCTCTCGGACCCACCCTATTGCCTAATTCCGTTAGACAACTAACTGGCAGAAGCCGGCGACCGCATCCCAGTTTCTGACGCTCTTGATTATCGTCCTAACGACAAACCTTCAACACCTAGCATTACTTTTTCTATTTAACTCTGTCAGAGATGACTTCTGCGTGGACAAAGTCGCGGGCAAAGGCTAGTTTATAATATAAAAATGAATCACTGAATGCTGCTAAGCGCAAATCTCGAGAACAGCCGAACCGATTTCGCTAATTCTTTTTTTAAAATATTCCTTGAAGTACGAAGATGGTTCTCACGCAGAGAAAAATTTAAAAAAATGCCTGTAAAGGTCTAAAAACAATATACTTTTCTATACTCCCTTACAAACGATACGTAATAATACTTAAAAGTCAATTTGAACTTTAATAACATACTATAAAGTTCAAGTATTAGTGGACAGTTTCCAGGAAGGTAAAACAATTGAGTGACGTTAGTACCTATTATTGGTTCTGTTCGTTTATTCGGACAGGCAAAGGGATTAAAGTCTATACAGCCAAGTACGTACATTCATACATATCATCACGCCATATCACTTGCAGGGTAGGCAGAGAGAACAGAGTGCCAGAGAACTCTACCCTTGCATACTTCACTCGCTTCCGCAACATTCATAATTCTCTTCATACACGCTCGCCGGTCTCGAAGACTCCACCTTTCTTCAGTACGTGACCAATCTGGTCTAGGTAGGTGAGTCTCGGTCTCCTGTATTATATATCATTTCTTTATATTGTAGCCTTAATAGTCATTGTCTGTCATTAACTCAAGTAATGCACATTAATCGGGCGCTGATAACCTAACCATTTTTTTTAAATACACGTGTAAACCACTATTATAGTATATTCACTACACTTTAGCATTTTAGTTAGAATAATTAAAAATAAAATGAAATATAATAAGTAGGTATCATAATAAAAAATGTGAAATTGTAATTTTATTTGTAATTTTTTAATGGCTATTAAAAGAATTTAGGTGCTTTGTAATATTTATTTTTTCGATTTAATGTAATTGTTGGCTCATTAACTTTCTTTTTCTTTTTTTATCTTACTAGCTGATCCGGCGTCCCGAATAACACACAATAAGTTTAAAAAAAAAACTAAAAAATTAAAGAATCGACTGTTAGGCGCAAAGAGTAAAGTTATTAAACTGAAAAAGAGTGGCAACTCCATGATAAAATATGCATGTATGGAAGGTGCTGCTACCCAGAGTTTACGCGGTGAACTAAAGTTGAAGTGATATATATATATACATATCTACATGTATATGTGTAATTATATAGAATTTTATTTTACTATTAAAGCTACCCTGAAATATAAAAAAAACATATCAGCTGATAACGAAGCAATAATAATATCAGCTTAACAATGAAAATTGAGATAATTTTCAGAAAGTACATCAATAACCGTAAATAGATTGATGACAATAAGTACCTACGCTAGGAACAAAAAATAATAATTCTCAGTTGTCAAACGTTTGACACACAGGACAAAATGGCAGCAGTTAAGTTTGTGCAAACAATCTGTAGGCGGCGCGACGGTCTGTAAAAATAAGTAATGTTTTAAGTGTGCCCCCCCAGGTTAGGCGGTACGAAGTTCGCAGGGTCAGCTAGTAATAATAATAAATCATTACTTTTATATTTACCGCGACACTGCGGTCCTGAATACTCCAGAGAGTCGATCAGGGACTTGTCTCCAGCTGGCCTTCATTGGCTGGCTAGAGTGGAAACCGAAGAGTGTCCGAAGGACTTTCAGCTCTGGCTTGCCTTAAACAGCTGGTCAGAGAGGTGTCGCCAGAGCTATATGCTCGGAGGTGGAAGTGGCACCATGGCTCTGTTTATCAAAGACTCAATGGTGAAACCGGCGCCGCACCGCTCGACACCCCTAGCCACTTGCACCAATGTTGCCCCCTGTTGCCCGTATGGCTTGTGTGCCTGTGGCGACTATTTAGGGGGCCCAATCAGTGAGTTGGCGAGTCACCGTCTGCCACCGTTCATCTCTTAATATGGGTTTGAAGGCAGACGACAGTTTAAAATTTCATGGATGTAAAATGAACCAGTCCACTAAGCACCCACTCCCATATTCATATATTAAATACCATCATCACACAATAGTTTACACTTACTGCTGGAATTCCACGAATGTTATGTACAGACGTGGAATGTCATCGGTAGATGTCCCATCCCAATATTTAGATTAAATTTCTCCAAAGGCCTCTGCGTGTTGGATCCATATCCCCATGTAAGCCTCACAAAGGACCGGGCATCTTCCCTACGAAGATCCCGTGATTAAAAAGGAGATACAATAATAATAAATTTATTTTCTCTTTAAATTTAACATGTTATGTGTGAAGTCTCTGACTTCTGTGCTAGGTAGTAAACCTGTGTTACAAAAATCAGCGCCCTCTTAATAGATGTGGGTACATATATATTATATACTTCAAAACAAATTGTACAATTATTAATCTTGTAGTTAGTAAATACAAAACAAGTTAAAATTAATGGAGAATAGTGTGTGGTGTAAACATAGGCCTATGCGAGCATGGGTATGGTAATTTTTTTTCCGGTCGATGTGTGTACTATGCATTTTTTTGTGTATGTATATGTGTGTGTGCGCGTGTGTATATGTGTGTGTGCGCGTGTGTATATATGTGTGTGTGTGTGCGTCTGTGTGTATGCGTGCGTGTGTGCACGCGTGTGTGTATGTTTGTGTGTGTATGATAGTAAAAAAATAGAGATGTTTTTATGATACAGTTTTTAACACATCTTCAGTATCCTCATATGAAAGAGATTGAAGCAACATTTTAGTTCTTTTATTCAAATTATGTAGGGTGAGTTTGTGTATGGAAAGCTTTTTATGAACAAGGTTGTATAAGCGAGCACTCTGAATACGAAAGCCTCTTTGTGCGAGAGAAGTACGACACGTGGGTATCCTGAAATTAGGGTGACTCGTCCGTTGGTTCACTAACTTCGGGTCAAGAGTTAGTTTAGAGTGTCTTCGTACTATAGATCGTAAAATGTAAAGTTGTCTAACAGTAAGGACTTTAGTCTCGGAATATAACTGGTTGGTAGGATAGTCTCTTGCTAATCCAACCATAACCTTGAGCACTGCTCGTTAGGCTCGTTCCAGTTTTAGCATTACTGTTTTAAATGTTCATCCCCATATAGGGATACAGTATGTGATTCTAGATTCGCAAAGGAACGATAGATCAATAGCTTTGTTTCTAAGTCGGCAGAATGTCGCAGCTCTCTAAATACAAACATTAATTTCTTTACGCGAGAACAGAGGGTATCAATATGTTCCCGGCAGTCCAATCGCTCAGAAATATTGACGCCCAAATACTTAAGACTCTGAGTCATTGGAATACATGCACAATCGCAATTTGTATTATTTTGACACATGTAAGCTATTATTTGTTTAGAAGTAGGTGGTGGTATCAGCGAATTTTGTGGACAAAACTGGATAACTTTAGTTTTTGTAACGTTAAGAGTTAAAGAGTTAGTTGTTAGCCATTCTATTATCGTTCTCAAAGAGTGTTCTGCATTTCGCTTAGATTTTACCCAATCATTATCATGCACTAAAAGAGCAGTATCATCAGCATAAGCAAAGATATCACATTTAAATAACTGTAATAAACAAAGATCATTCATGTATACCTGGAATAGAGTAGGCCCTATAATACTGCCCTGTGGTAATCCACAGCTTAGATTTTCTGCTGTACTATTGAAGCCACTAAGCCTAACATATTGACTACGTCCACTTAGGTAACTTTTAAACAGTTTTAAAGTCAATCCACGTATTCCCATTAGCTCTAATTTGTCAAACAGTCTAGCGATATTTACAGTATCGAAAGCCTTGCTTACGTCCAAGAATATACCGTAACATTTTTGTTAATTATCCAGTCTGTCAACCAGACTATTTGTAAAATCAATCACATGATCAAAATCTAAAAAATCCCCGGACAATATAACCATAAAAACTACATATACACGTTACAGAAATTATTTGAATCGATTACTCCGTAAAATGAAAACATACTATGAAAAAAATCTGTTGGAGAGTGCAGGCAATAACTTGAAACGTCTGTGGTCTGCTATCAAAAATATAACTTGTACACAAAAAAATAAAACTGTCCCATTAGAATTATTAGGAATCTGTGACACTCAGATACTGTCAATTAATTATGTTTGTAACTACTTCACAAATGTGGGGAAGGAATTAGCGGATAAAATATTGTCTATGCAGACTCCAACTGATGTTGCCAATCTCTCTGCTTCTCAGCATACAGTTAAATCTTTACCAAACTCGATAGTTATTGAGGAGGTGACCGAAACTGAAGTTGACAAAATAATCATGCAATTAAGACCACATAGTGCCACTGGCTGTGACGGAATACCATCCTCAATAATCAGAGAATGCCGACATGTCTTGTCGTCACCTATAACCCATATCTGTAATCAAGCTATATCTAGCGGAGTCTTCCCTGACATATTTAAAAATTCAATAGTACATCCCATTCATAAGGATGGCGATAGAGACTGCGTCGGTAACTATAGGCCTATATCAATACTAACAGCGTTATCAAAAATTTTAGAAAAAATATTAAATAGATCAATCAATAATTTTCTAAATAAGTACAACATCATAGCTGAGAATCAGTATGGATTCGGATTAGGCATTTCAACCGAAGACGCTATTATGGATTTGACGAATCTGATAGTTAAAAACATAGATGAAAAGAATAAATGTATGTGTATATTCCTTGATATATCGAAGGCATTTGACGCGGTCTCTATACCCATCCTCCTAGCGAAACTAGAGAGAGTGGGAATACGTGGTAGAATGCATAATATTCTCAAAGATTACCTTAGTAATCGTAAGCAACGAGTGAAGATTGATGACCTATTTAGTGAAGAGTATACGATTCAGTATGGTGTCCCACAGGGAAGCGTATTGGGCGCTACGCTCTTTAAACTATATGTAAACGATCTTTGCACGATGAAACTACACAACACTACTATTTTTACTTACGCTGATGATACTGCCGTATTCGTCTGGGGCTCTGATTGGGGAGATGTTAAGAAAACAGCTGAGGATTCCCTCTCAAAAATTATGCAATGGCTAAAGTATAACCTACTTACGATAAATTTGAATAAAACACACTATTTGCCCTTCTTTTTACGTCCTTCTAATAAGCCACCAAATGACTACATTATTAGAGCCCATATGTGTGATGATAAGAATGGATGTATTTGCCAGGTTATAAACAGAGCAGATACTGTAAAATACTTGGGAGTAATTATTGATAGCTGCTTGAAATGGGATAAACATATACAAACAACCACTGCTAGAATAAGGCGCCTGATACACATTTTTAAAAACCTTAGAGAATCCGCAACTCAAGAAAAGCTAAAACTTGTCTATAAAGCTCTATGTCAGTCCATATTACAATACTGTATACCTGTATGGGGAGGCGCCGCAAAGTCTCATCTCTTGGGATTAGAGAGGGCGCAAAGAGCCGTTTTAAAAGTAGCAACAAAAAATCCATATCGTTATCCTACTGCAGAACTATATGCAGGGTGGAAAGTATTATCTGTGAGACGACTTTATGTGCTCTGCTCTTCTTTGAGGAGGCACCCGACAGTTCCTCTTCCAGATCCCAAGAAAAGAAAGAAGTCATCTGTATGTCCAAAAGTGACTTGTAGAACCTCTTTTGCTAGAAGACAGTACAAAAGCTTAAGTGCTAAAGTATATAATACTATAAATGCAAAATTAAATATTGTAAATCTAAATAAACACCAGGTAAAAAATAAAATCACAGAGTGGCTATTAACTCAGACTTACAATGATATAGAAACGATAATAACGTTTCACTCTTGATATATACATTGGTACATACATACATAAATAGTACATAGACACGCACGCACACACACGCACGCACGCGCACACACACACACACAAACACACTCACACATTCCCGCATGTTAGATTAAGTGATATGTTATTCAACTATACTTCATAATAATAAATAAACTTAAGAGTTAACGACAACTTACAGTAAGTGCATGAGCTTCTCCAGTGACAACATTTTTGTACGAAATAAAATTGTTTTACAATAATTCATGTTACACTGACATCCATAATACAGGCCTTGTGCCTAGTATGGTAGTTAGTAGATGAAATAAGATGAATGCCATATAGACTCTAAGTAATTGAAACTTTGTTCATGAATTGTAAGTTCAAGTATCAATAAATTATTATTATTATTATTATTATTCTTTAATAATAAACCTATAAGGCTATTATTCATGATTCGTTCTATTATTTTTGATAAAGAACTGAGAACTGAAAATGGTCGGTAGTTGCATATGTCATCTTTGGCTCCACTTTTATATATTAGATGAACCACTGCGTGTTTACCCGCATCATGGGAAGTACCTGAATTTATAACACAGTTACAGATGTGTGTTATACTAGGAGCGAGTGCATTACATGACTGTTTAATAACTTTTGTTGGTATGTTATCCCAATCAGTTGCACAATTACTGTGAAGAGTTTTAATAATACACATAATTTGATCTTCATCAACAGGACTTATGACAAGAGAGCTGGGTGGTGATATTGAAATAGACGTAGTATGATTAGCATTTGCAGGATGTATTATTTTTGAAGTAAGATTCTTACCAACGTTGACAAAATAAGTATTTGTCTTATTTAACAATACGGTAGGTTCAGCAGCGCTTGTTAACAGGGTATTTGAAGATTGAGTCTTTTTATTATTATTATGAGTGATCGATCCTATTACTTTCCATAATTATCGCGGCCATCTTTAATTCTTGCACGATACTTCGTGTAAAATATCGAAGTCGCTAATATGACCACAGTTTTATCGCGATAATATTCTAGTGTACAAAACGTACGAAGCTTCGCCACATTACTTCGGGACGATACACGCAGGTGCGGCCCTAGCATTAATATATTATTATTCGCCAACTTTTTTCATGACATGAGTGCATTCATGAGTGAAAATCATAACGTCATTAGTGACCTTGTGGCGATTTACAATCGACACTGCTATACGTCATAGTAAAATTAAACTACCTACCATAAATTATTTTAATAATATATTAAATATACATCGTGACCTAAATCAGTAACCTACCTATAATGTATTATCATAGAGAAGTAATAATTTAATAAGTTCAGTTGAAATAATGTAATAATACAGCTGTAATGTAATAATACAGTGAAGATTGTGAATTTTATGGGGCAATGAACAGTGTAGATCTTGCCTAGAACATGGTCGTCATGGAATAACGGCAGTGGTATTTTAAGTCTTGTTAACGGTTAGAGGAATGCAACATTTCTAGTCGGTTGACACCTTTACTTAAGTTTAATTAATAATCAGATGTTAAATATTTTGTCGCAAAAAAGTGTCACGTTCCGCCTGGGCGGAGTGTGCAAGCGAGAGCGTGGAACAAGCGACATAGAAGCGGGACAGTGACAGCATATAGCACACAGCTTACACGTAAACTGTTGTGTCAACTGTTTATAAAGTGAAATGAAAAGTTATTATGGTTTCCATTGTATATTACAACAACAATTGCGGTAAAATAGGTAATTAATTCTTGTTGTAGCTGTTGTTCCGTGTTGTAGTAGTTTAACTGTTTACAAAATTAAGTGAAAATGTATTGTGGTTTCCTTTGTTTATCTTTGTTCAACTCGTAAAGTTGCAATTTATCATCAACGTTTTCTTATGACGTTATCAAGTAAAATTATCGTCCGTAAACCGACTTTACTACTAATATCATCGAGTATATATCTTTATTCTGGGCATTATTGGTCAAAAAGCTAAAGAAATTAAAAAAAAATTGCCCACATTTAAGTATATTGTACAGATTTACAAATTATAAAAAACTTAATATAAGAAATTTAGCTTTTGGAATAATTTTTCAATCACTTCTTTTGTTACGCACATCAGTGTTTATAACGATAAATACTCTATTCCACTTTTGTAATGCTCGCAAACAAATGGGACATAAAAAACATATAAGCTCTCAATCAAATGTACCAAAAATACACGATAAAGTTTAGTGCCATATAGTGTATCGGTTTGTTCTCGCTGCAAAGTCAAAAAGAGATAAAATAGTTAAATAACCTAAGTTCACTTTCGTCATACTCCAAATCTCTCTCGCTGTAACCAAAACAATCTAAAGTATTCAGATATCAGTGACAGGCATGAAACCACTGTTTTTGCTAATTTATTGACAATGTCATATTTATGTAATATGATTACGAATTTTTTGTACGGCGTGTTATTATGATGTGACAGAAAAGGCTAAGTTCAATGATGATTGCATAACGTATTTTTTATTATTTTATAGAATTTTAAAGTAAAACAATACATAGTTCAGTTTTGTTTGCATATTTTAGTACTTACTACTTGTAGATTAGATCAAGTAACCCACATTATAATTGATTAACATTTTTTTTCCTGGTAACATTTTAAAATTGCATCCATTCGCTCCGACTCCGCCCTCCGTTCAGCGGCCATTTTATTTGTATTGTATCGCCATTTCATTTTACTCGTGAGATGGAGAATTGAAGTAGAAAGTGAGACAGAAATAAAATAGTTTGAATCCTTCTGTTATTGGAACACGTGAATTTAAAAGTATTAATAATACGAAATTATAATTGTTAGCAGGTTAGAGGCAGTAAATTATTTTCCATATTTTGAATCACACAGTACCCATTTTAGTTATCATGACCGCGTCTCATCTCTTGCTCTGGACAAAATACAATGGCGTCCGTTTACTCCTAGCGCGTACAATCCGTCATCCTTTTCTTGCACATATCGACTATTCAGGAGACAATACCTTCCTAACGAATGATCTTTTTACGAGAAGAGTAGACTGATAAGAAATATTCCCCGTTACCTTCGCACCTTGTGTTTTGCTTTTGTGTTTCTCTTTCGCGTGCAATTAACCGCGCTTTTGTGATAGTTAAAAATGGTTCAAATATGCATACATTTTGTTCTACATTATAACAACTATTTTGCAATTTGTAGCTGAAAGGAATAGTGTGATGAAGTAATTAAATATATCCACTATGTTTACAACTAACGCTGTCCCAACGGGCACTGTGCCGACTCTTCAATATCAAGACCATCCAACTCAAAAATCACAGGGAAAAAATATAGAAAATGTTCAGCAAAAAAATACTCAACAGACTCAACAAACACAACAACAGGTATATTATTTCAATGTTGAATGCTTTATAAATATTGTTGACATAAGTGCTATAAAGAAACAAAGACAATATTGAGTTAACCATATAATTTAGAGGAAAGGTAAATACAAAACTATTAAAATTTTATTAAAGAGTCGGTTTTTACTGTTTTGATGGTACCTAAGCAACAAATTACATATTTTTTTTCAGGTGTAAAAATGTGTTATTATTGTTAAGTTTTAATTTCAGGAATTTCCAACATTTTGTTATACAACTAATGTAAACATGATTGGGAAGATTGGCACTAGTGCTGCTAGTGGGACTGGTGGTGTTAACATTACACAACTCACAACAAGTGATGATAAAACTTGTTACATAGCTCAACCATTCTCCTATGCAAACTATGCGCTTGTTAATCAAATGCAAATCGCTCCAAATGGAATACAAAATACAATATCAAATATTAGTTTTAAATGTGATGTTTGTGGTCTTATGTTTGGACATTTAACACTTCTTAATGCTCATAAAAGAATACATGCTCAAGATACAGGTCAGTATTTGAAACATTTTCTTTTCATAACATACTAAAAGATCATATTAATAATTCAGTCACACTAGAATAGGTTAATACTTAATTTATTTATATATGATGTATCAATACTAAATATTAACAAATTGTTACAATTTACTTCATGCCCTTTAAAAGAATAGTGGCTTTAAAAATATTAATAAATTCTTAAATAGGATTCATAGATGCAGCAATTCTCACCTTTATTAATTTTGTAATAATTTTTTTTGTTGGCCAGCCAATGAGCCAGTAGCACACCTGATGGTAAGTGTTACTGTCGCCCATGGGCCTTTTGCCATACTAGGGGTGCAGCTAGGCCTTTGTCTACCAAAGTAATATAATGTGGAACAGAAGCAGTAATATAAAATGATGTTTCTATTCACCCCAAATTCATTTTGTTAGCTGACTTTTGAATTCTTATGCTGTTTGTTTGTAAACCTTATTATTTGCTGATGATAATATTTGTGATTGATAGAGATATATTTACTATTTCTGTTTTTGATTACAGATAACAATATAACTGTTGTGGCTACAGGAGTTAGTAATGGTAATGATGTAGCCATGCCGCCTCATATCCAGATCCTCTCTTCTGATTCAAGTGAGCAACCACAACATCATGTACAGTTACAAGAATGTAAGTATGGTCTTATTTGTTTACATTCCTATTTAAATCCATCCATCAACATTTATTGCTGGAGGTAGGCCACCCTAATGGAAAATAAAACAATGGGTGGTAACATATTGTATTCTTAACCTGTTTCGCACAGTCATTCATATTAATGAGATCAAAATAAAAAAGTCTTAGAATGCCTAAAAATATGTATGATATATATATATGGGGTATTCCATGCCAAATCGACCACTTTTGAACCTTACCCCTTTAAATTTCGCTGAAATTTTTTTATCTTTTTCTACTCGATGAAAGACGTTTTTCAGAATTTTTTCAAATTTCTTTATCCAACCCAAAAAAAGTTATGAAGCTTTAAAAAAAATGGCTCTTTTATTTTCAATTTTCTATTTTTTTTTATTTAGTTGAAAAAAAAATTTTCAACATTTTAAAAATGCAGAATTTTTTTTTTCATAAATATTATTTATATAACATAATTAATGTAATTATATGATTTTTAGCTATTAATATCCATGTTCACGGACAGGTGTACTCTGTTAATTATCAAGATTTGTAATACTTTACATTTTGCCTTTTTACAGCAAAACCTGTAATAATAGAAAAAATTCAAAAATGTATTACTTGTGGTGGTTCCATCACAAATAATCCAAAGCGGAAGGGACCGAAACTAATAAGATGTGAAAATTGTATTGCCCAGGACTCTGTAGATCAACAAAGAAATAATCAAAGTAAGTATGTTTTCACTTAAAACAATCTTAAGAATTTATTACACATAATATTATGACATTAAAATACAGTCCATAAAATTTGATTTTAGCCTTGGCTTTTGTGAAAAAAATGAAATTAGCAGTTTTTCTATAGTGTTTTAGAGTAGAGGGATTCAGTCTTACGCTGAACTCTTTACAAGATGCAATTCTGGTCAAAAGATCCTCCAAAAATAGGAGGGAAATTGACCTACTATATCACGCTGGTCAGACATGTTGGTATAGGTTTTAGGTTTGAGTTTTCCTTATCTTGTATAGATGTTATGTGTTTTGTATCCCTTAGTTGTCTCTTACAATCACCCACGGGTAAGATAGGGGGTGGTGAATTGTATTCTTACTCTGTTACCACACGGATACATTGTATACACTTAACCAGATATGTGTGTGTAGTATGGACATACTCGAGAAATGTCAGTATATTCTGAGTGAGCTAATTGTAGCTCATTTGTCAATTAGCATTTTTTTTGCAAACAAAACTAACTATAAGCTCAATATAAAAAGAAAATACTGTCAATATTTATTTAAAATGATGTAATTATAACATTCAACTAGTTAGTCTTTTTCTGATTGATAAGTGCCAATAATGCAATTAATTTTTTTGGCTATATCATCTCCCTATATATATATATTATATAGGTGTATACGATTCTATATATCACATTATTAATATTATTTGGCAGTGAATGCAACTCATGTATTTGTTGCATCAGAGGAGAATCTAAAGTTTGAAGTAAGTGAAGTGAGAAGTGGACAACCAGCTACAGATCCTTTAGCTGCCGCACCAACCAACCAACAAAATCAACAACAACAAAAACCTTGTAAGTATATTACTTATACTCACATCATTCTAAATTACTATGTACTTACACCCAATTTTTGTATGATCCTTAATATTATGTAAATACTTTCAAAGTGAACATAGCTCTTTTTAGCAGCATAGCTTATGTTAGAAGTATTGATACAGCAGAAAAATAATATCTTAAATTTAACGGAAAGTGGTGTTCAATGGTGATCAACAAATCATAATTAAAACTGAATAATGATTAGGCTTAGCAGGTATGAGCAATATCACATAGGTTTTACTACATCAAGTCACCTATATCTCAACAATATATGTGTTTCAAACATTCTGAATTTTTAATGGTCTCTAATTCTTTCAGGGTCTTTTACTTTAAAGGGTGCTTTATCTTATACATGGAGAATCTATATTATATATATCTTATGTTTGTTTTAGTACCTGGACATCATCCTGTTAAGAGGAGAAACCTAGCATCAGTAACAAAATGTCAAAACTGCAATGGTTCCGGAATTATTTTTGTAGGTGGTAATAAGAATAAGTTAAACCAATCAAGCTTGGATAAGCCATTCCATTGTAATATTTGCGGAGGTTCTTTTGCAAGATACTCATCATTGTGGTCACATAAAAAGCTGCATTCTGGTGAAAAAAACTTCAAATGTGGTATATGTGGTATTGCTTTTGCAAAAGCTGTCTACCTTAAAAATCACTCAAGAATACATACAGGAGAAAAACCATATAGGTTAGTGTTGTTTATTAATATATTCTTAAAATTATTTAAATATTAAGACATCCATTCTGGATGAATATAATTTTAAATTGAGATGCGTTTTGTCTCTAAAACAATGCATCTCCAGGACAGTTTGGTAAGACTGTCCCCTAACATGAATATTTATACAACTTTGAAAGATTACAAGTTCAATGTAAATTATAACTTTTCGAGCATTGTTCAGTGCAGAATAATACTTTTTAACCTCCATTTGAAAGTAATAATAGATTTCTGCTTTGAATTTTGCCTTAATCATCAGTCTCCTGCTCATATCCGAACTACTATCGGTTGACGCTATATGTACTCCTCCTCTTCCATCATACATATTGCAAAATTCATTGACAAAAGTTTTATGACCGGCTGGCTACCTGACATCAAGCCACCATGGGAATATAATTGTTGATCAAAGTGCATCAAGTAGAGTTGGTCCAGGTTGTTTTTTATAATAAATATTTTTATAAATATTAATGAGTAGTCTGTTATTAACATTCAGAGTTACTGAGCTTAAATACCATAGTACACCTGTAATTTTTCACACTTATGTATATTATATAGTAAATTATTAAAACGATAAGCATGTTTAAATATTGAAGCAAAATATCTTATGTGCATATCTTCATAGACCCACTCTTGTTTTATAAAAAAATCTTAAGAATGTATCGAGTCTGAGCTTGATAAACATAGAAATGGAATCACCTTAGCTTTTTTTTTTTTTTTTTTTTTTGTAACGCATTGGTCCAGGAATGCATGACGCACTTACTCCCCGGATGGGAAGTGTGGGACTCCTAGCCTAGGGCTAGGTTACCCACTAAACCGCATCCACTGCGATTGCTGTTAGCCTAGGGGCTGTTACAGCGTAACTGGGCTGTGGGTGAGCGCTGAGGGCTCTCAACCCGAAAAAATTTAAGTGACAACGCCCGAGGGCTCTCCCTGTGGAGACGGAACTCGGCTCGGGGCGTCACTGATGGCAAAGTGGGCGTGCCCATGTTTGAAATATGGATTATTACGCGTTGCGTCTTTCTACACCGGCGGCGATGTCGGAAGCGCAAATGTTTGTGTGTGTTACGGCTGCGCGGGCCGTGTATGATCTATTCTACGGATAATGTTTAAATTATATTATATTTGTGTTGAAAGCGCCCAATCCTTCGATCGTGGGAGCGAATTTGGTGGCGATGCTGAGAAGGGCGAGGGCATTACCTTCGTTCCTTTTCAACTCCGCAGCTATTTCGCGAAGTTCCGCGTAATTGATAAGAGCCGCGAAGTTCATCACAAGGGCCAGATCCGGGTCTAGTCCCTGCGAAGCCCTTGGGGTCGGGGGGTCACCTTAGCTGTGGGGTGCTGGAAGATATACAGCACGTTCTGATGGAGTGTGTTAGGAACGAGGGATATAGAAGGCACTATTTCAATAGAAGTAAAATTTTTGATGTGGGAATATGTAATAGTATATTGTCCGCCCCAGAGTCTGATGAAGCTATTGTTTTATACAAGTTGGCGGAGTTGGGTCTGCAAAGGCCTTAATTTTGTCAACTTTAATTGTTTTTTATTTTTTTATTTACATATATTTTTTTGTTGATCTTTGTACAGTGTCTTACAGGGCGATGTGGTCGCGTAGCGACAAAGCCCTTTAAATAAATTAAAAAAAAAAAAGAAATGGAATCAGTAATCTAAATATTGTTAAGCTCAGATGGCAGTCGCCTTTTAGAAAGATGATATTTTGTTGAGAGTGGTTGTATTAAAAAGTCTACCTCAGTACTATTAAGAATAAGAAAATGTATTTTTAGTTAACATTACTGAATTTGTTACAGGTGTAATACTTGCGGTATGCAGTTTTCTCAATCGCCACATTTAAAAAATCATGAAAGAACACACTCAGGTGAAAAGCCCTATGTTTGTGAGGTGAGTTTAGTATCTAATTGGATATAACTGTAAAAATGTTGGATTATTCCTTTGAGGTTTTCCCTGAGCGACGTCCCGTCGTACATACATGGTAGGTTTCGTAGCGGTTAGCGGGCCTGGTCTGGTCCATTCGTTCATGGACTAATGAATTATTTTTTATTGTTTCATTATGCTGTGAAAATTCATTTATGTAACTCCCGCTTCAATCAGTTTCTGGGACTCACTAATACAATGAGTCAGAATAGCCATTAAGAACTGACAGGGACTCCACGCCCCTGCTTCTTGTTGAACTAAACTAAAAGTTTGTATTTTGGCTATTACAATGCTAACGTCCATGGAATCGGCTTATTGGCCTACACTTATGTGCAGCCATTATGGCGGAGGTGAGAAGCAAATAGATTCTGCCCTTTTTCCTTGGCCGCCATTTGTCAAGCGGGCTAGCGTTGGCATTTGTCTGGCGTTCGCGGACTGACAGTCGCATTGGCTACTGCTGGCAGTGACATGTCGGCCCAAATGGTTGTCTTAGTTCATGGCAATGATCTAGCTATACCAGACAGTTTTCGAGCGCCTGCTGCGCTATGCCCTCACTGCAATCACACGCTAGTAGAATGAAATCGGTTCCCTCCTTGTGACCGGATTCTAGTACTTTTCCAACACCTTTACCATTATAAGGGACTTGATGCTTCTAACACAGGTAGAAGAAAATTAGAAACCGGTGTTCAGGGCTTCGTAGAACTTTTATGACCGGTCGCCTATCTGATGTCAATATTGGTAATATTGCAACATATTGAAACTTGATCAGATATGCCTTGATCACACCTAACGAGTACAGTGGCGAGACAGTGCCCTCGGCCGAGCGCTCGGTTGGTATAAACACTTTAACGAGTGCTAGGTCGAGCAGAGAGGCGAGAGAGTCACTAGAATCCCAATCTGTTTACTAGGCCGAGTACCCACCTCCCCGCTTCATTCTTCTGCTCCCGCAGCGACTCGTTATCCCGCTCGGCAGGAATGAACACGCACTCGCTTGTCACTCGACCACTCGCCACTCGTTTGTTCGTCACCAAGCAGTGTTGTTTTTGTTTTCAAATTATCCTAGTCTAATTAAATTAATTAGATTAATTTAATAATTAAAATGTCCGCTAACAAATGGAACTTGGAAACAACAATAAAATTTATTCAGTGTTATTTTAATTTATTAATTCTTTGGTCTTCTTCTTCTAATAAATCACACAATTCGTTAATAATGTCTGGTAACAGCCGGTTGAAAACTCGTTCAAATTCCTTTTTTTTGCGATCCATTGCAGACGCCCTTTACTTTTAAGCGTGATCAAAACTGAACTGACTCGCCATTTTAATAAATACGTGTGACCACCCATTCGGTTCGGCGACTCTCTCGGCCGAGAGCTGACTGACTGTCTCGCCACTGTACTCGTTAGGTGTGATCAAGGCATTACAGTTGGAATTGGTTCAGTTTCGAGTACAACTCTTATTTGGCAGATAGATGGCGTCCACAACCATTAGAGGTTTGTTTACCTCCCATAAATAAACATAGCTTTTAATGGTTTGAAGATACACAACAGAACCAGCGTTTTTAAAAATGATCATTTCGGGTCGAAGCAACTTCACGATTGTCCTCCAAAATTCAACCACTAAAACGTTTCAGTTACAATTCTTTTCGTGTCGGATGTATTGATAGCAAATTCTTCGAATGTACGAAGAAAGCCAACTTGTTATTTTTTGTAATCGCCAATTGTATTAACGCTTACTATAAGTTAGCGTTGATACGATTGGCGAATACGAAAAAATTTGCTATTACGAAATCAAATGATAAGAAATAATTTGTTTTCATATTCGTTTTCTGTAGAATATCACAGTAGGGCCTCAGTTTCATTTCAAAATAATTGTATCAGCGACCGTTCATAAATTACGTAAGGGATTTTGAAGAATGATTTGGCCAGCAATTCCGTAAGACATCATAAGATTAAGATTTTTGTAAGAAAAGGTCAAAATCAATAGGAATTGATTAGTTATAATTTCGTTTATTCTGAAAATATCGTTTATTATCAATCAATCTTCTTACTACAAGTATTATTAACTCACTGCAATAACAATAATCTTATTCATCCATCACAGTTTTGACCAAAATAAGTATAATAATTTTCAATTTAATAACTTACGTAATGTTAGGTTCAGTAAATGCCTATATATAGTAAGAAGTTATAATATTCAGTCAACACCCTAACACCAACGCCTTACGTAATTTATGAATGGCCCCTTAGTATGTTGTCAACAATGTTAACACTATAACTATATTACTAGGTCTGTGACAAGGGCTTCGCTAGACACGCAACCTTATGGAATCATCGACGTATACACACCGGAGAGAAACCTTACAAGTGAGTGCTTATTGTAAAATGATCTGCTAATTTGTTTATTTAACGTAACCATTACAAAACATTAAGTTTAGAATATAATTCGTTAGAATATAATTTCGTTACCATTTACTTTACCATGGTATGGATGGAGTGTAAATTATGAAATTAAGAAAGTTACATGAATCAATGAAAAGTGTATATGCTACACTTTTATTTTATTTTAAACTTTTTTTTTTTTTTTTTTTTTGCGGTGGGCTATGGACGTCGCACCCCGCCAAATCGGTCCGGGGCGACGGAAGAGGCGGCGCGCAACCCCATTGACCCACCCTGCAAGCACCTCTTCTTCGCCGTGCGAGCGGGCCACCGGTACCCGATCTTTGTCTTCGGTGGCCCCGATTTTATTTTAAACTAGCTTCTGCCCGCGACTTCGCCCGCGTAAAAGGTTACTTTCCTAAAGTTTTTGATCCCCTATTTTTATTTTTGACCGTCGGTAATACAGTGCAACGGTATTACAATACTCAGGGTTGGAACTTCATTACTGGACTGCTAGATGGCGTTGAAGAAGCTAGATTGAGATTTTTTGACAAACAATTTTTTTATTTTTCATATAAAAATTTTGATTTTTTTTTTAATAAAAAGTATCCTATGTTACTTTTAATACCTCCAAAAATATGTGTACAATGTTTCATGATGATCGGTTGAGTAGTTTTAGCGTGAAAGCGTAACAAACAAACTTACATTCACATTTATATATTAGTAGGGATTATTTATAAGTTTTAGGACAAGATATTTTTATGTAAATAAAATGCTTCCTTACTTGTGCATGTTACTGAACAACTGGACACAATTATATGTTTTTTTTTTGTTGGTTGGTCTAGATTCAGATAGTAAGGGAGCATCCCTTACAGTATAATGAAATGAGCCTCCGAGTGATCTGTAAAATAAACCATAAATTGTCTTTAATCTATCAAATGGTGCTATTTAAATATATAAGTACCTATGTTTACATATTCTGATATAACACTCCGAAGTTCATTGTGTATGCAGTGAACATACTAGAATGTGGAGCTGAACTCAAGTTGTAGGAATTTCAGCTTTTTATATTTGTACAGAATGTCTATCGGGTTAGGTAGTCATTTATTTATATTACTATTTTATTTGAAAAAGCAATAATTAATTTGAATAATATCAAATGCAACGTAACAACAATTTTTTCTTTTAATAATAGTGGTTTTGAATGATTTGTATATGAACTGTCTGCATTAATGAATTGTATATGAATATTATATTGGAAAATGATTAATGTTATTATTGTCTATTAAGACCGCCTCGTTAGGTGAGCATCCTACGAAGAGTTTAATATCGAAGTTCGATGGTATAATAATAATAATGTGATAATCACACTCATCTGTTGTATAAATATAGTTCAGTGTGGAAGTAATTTTCGACAGAAACCCCGAAATCTACAACTGTGTGATAGATAAAAATACACCTAATATTTAGACGTGTGTAAGTAATGCGAGTGATGTATCACACGTAATATTACCAGACCGCGTACTGTCATATTACACATTACGCGACTAAACATCACATTAAACATCACCCATCACATTAAACATCACACATCACATTAAACATGACGCGAACACCCGTGTACTGTTCTGCATTTCTGCAATATTCGGTAATTTGGTGATGGAAATCTATCTCTCAAACGCGCTGTAATGGGATAGAACGACTGGACCGCACTGCGCCTGCGGTCGATAACAAAAGAAAATTCGAAACGTTCTGCTCGGTCTGGCAATTCAATATTTATTTTGAGCTTAATTTTCAGAATTTTTTATATTGAATGAAATGTCATATGTGATGTTTGAAGTGATGGTAAAATGTAATATTACTCGACACGAAATGTAATGCCATATAACATCACTTAGCGAAGTACTGTTTCGCGCATGTCTACCTAATATTTGTAATTCTTCTTCTTCTTATTTTTATGTATTGGCAATCAGCTACTTAAATGAGCCATTGTTGCCAGTGTCGAGTTATAATTATCTTCAAGTTTTTAGTGTCTTCAGATTAGTCATTTGTCCGTCAGTAAGTCAAATTGTCGCCATCAACAGTGCTATGGCCACACTGTTGATGGTATCTTGTGAGAATTTTGATGAAAAACGAAAACGTTGTAAAGCACTTTTATATGATATTCACTACATCTCAGCAGTGCCGTCACATCACATTACATAAAATGCCACCAAAATTATCTAATACAACACGTTAAAACACTAAGATATCGAATATAATACAAGAGCACCACATGACGTTTTAGATTCCCGCCAAAAACTCTATTTGTAATTAAATATCACAGTAAAATTTAGTTGTGTTATATGTATCTATCCATCAGCCTTTAGACATAGGAGGAAAGCGATAGTATTAGTTCCGCAGCATAGTGCCACTGCTCATTTTCGTAATGATTTGTCAGGCGATTTTTACGATTCCCTACCTGCTACAACACTGTGCGGTATCAGAATATTTATCTCTATTAAACTTAAAATAAAACAATAATATTTTACTAGGCTGTAAACGAGTATTCGAGTCTTTGCGCAAAATATCCTTTAAATTCGTAAGGTTATTCATTCTCGCACCATTACTTAATTCTGATGTAACTGTTTAAAAAATTTAAACTGTTAAATTCTAATTAATGCTGAAAGATTTTTGAAACATGCTGGACCGTAAAAACTAATACAAACGTTATCGAATCTATAAAAATAATAATATTATTTATATAGAAACAATATGTTTTTTAACAAAGATAACTAATTGTATTTTTCTATCAAAGATAACATGTTAAACTGCTTATTTTTTTATTGTACAGGTGTGAAACTTGTGGATCAGCTTTCAGCCAAGCGGCTCATCTAAAGAACCATGCAAAAGTGCATTCCGGAGAGAAACCATTTAAATGTGACATATGTACTGCAGCATTTGCAGACCGATTTGCACTTAAAAGACATAGAGGCATTCATGATAAATATGGTATGTGAGCATTTGAGCTGTTTAGTTCAATCTAGTCATAATTATGGATATCTTTTGGGGCTATACATGACGCGAATCACCTGAATCGCCAATAGACCTGATCTTCCCCATTTCAAATGAAAGTCCGAGTGATTTGTGTTTGTTGAGTCTCTTGCAATACAAGAATATTCCTTGGTATGTCGCTTAAAAAAGTATTAATATTGAACGGAATATGGTGGTTGTCTATAAAAGTAAATATCTCACCAAGCCCCAAAACCCTGGGTTTGACAGCCCTCAGCACTCACCCAACAGTTAAAAGTTCTCTTAGCCATCTGCGGCTACCAACTAAGTCACACAAAAAAGAGGGGCCCAAACTCTGTAACCATCAACTTGGCAGTGCTCCTGAAATTGCAGTGGTTCATGAGCGGCAGTTATCAATTACCATCAGGTGGGTGGCTTGCTTCTTTGCTTTCTCATAGGAGTAAAGAATGAATAAATAAATTAGTTGAATTAATGTCCATATTTTAGGTGCTGTTTATTGTTTCCTTACATAAATATTACAGCAGAAACAGATACATCTTTATCTGGTCACTAAAAACGTTATTTTTATGATGACATAGGTTTTAAAAGTATATTGTATATAAAAAATTATTTCACAGGACAAACAGCCCCTCTACCTTCGAGAATACATCAAAATCAACAAGAGCAACAGCAGCAACAACAAACGCAACAAAATACTGAGCAACAAAGCACACAGGCTGCTGTTGAGGTTGAACACCATACAGAGCAAACACTTTGAAACAAGAAATCCTTTTTTGTTACTTGACGACCCCACCATATATAATAAGGTGTATTTGTATTCTAGGAGAGTATCCATGTCGAGACACTCAAGAAGAGACTGTAAAATTCTTCCTAATGGATGAATATAATGTGATAATCATCTTACAAATAAAAACATTATAAGATTGGCTCCTGTAAACATTGCTAAAATGTCACACAATACTCTAATCCAGTCAACAAAGGACACAATACTGTGCAATTATCAATCGTAAATATCCATATCACTGGGGGTTTACTACTATCTCTTAAAGCAGAATTTTTTTTCAGTCTTACAATGCAATTGCGTACCATGCGGGAATAGTAAGCTTATTTTACTATTGTAACAGATAAGCAATTTTGCTAATATCTCTTGAAATTATACATTCATGAGATAACGAGACAGAAATTATGGTATCATCTCGCATTATGGTTTGGAGTGTGTGTTACTATTAATTAAATAATTTATTCTATTACATAAAACAATATTACTTTCTATACGAAACTCAGTTAATATTACTAAGAAAAATTATTTTGTAAAAGTTGGAAGTTATAAGCCTACAGGTATATTAACCAATAATTTGTTACCTAATACCACCAATAATTTGGATATTCCATATCCAAATCATTGAAAATCTAAGCTCTCACACTATTTAAGAACAGTATGAGGATTATTGTAAGGTGGTGTAAATACTCAGCCTGCCTGACGTCCTGTAAACTAGTGTCATAATGTATCCTTCAGCATGTCTATGCATGTTTTGAAGACTAAGTGTGAAGCCAGGGTCCTCCCTGGATACTTTGGGGGACCATGAATGACTCCCCCTGGGCCCATGACAAACCCCGGATGTCCTACTAAAATGCCATTTATTATTCTTGTGAAATGCAACAAACAACTGGATATTTTTTATAAACATAAATAGTAAACTTAAGCCTTTCTTATGATTATAAGTGTTGGTGATATTATACTTCTCATTCACTTTTGTTCTGGAATATTGGTATAAAAGAAAATTTGTAGTTTGTGGGGACAGTGGCATAGATAACTTATTTATGACTGCCTGCTTTTTGTGATTTGAGTATGAACTGAAAATTATATTTCTCTTTTTATATTTGAATTTCGGGAGACTGGGTTATGTGATTTCTTGTTTGATTTTTTTGGAAATCATTTAAATTTATTGTTATTTGAAGGAGTGACTTTGTTTAATATTCCGCATTCTACAAATTGATTGTTGTAAATAGATAAAGTAAGGTGCATCACTGGAGGCCTATTTGGTGTAGTATTTTAGCATATCAAATGATAATTTGAATCTGAATATCATATTGATATGTGGATGGGATGGACTTACCAATATTTAGCAATATTATTTATCTAGGTGTATGGTTTTATCACAATATTCATGATATCAGCTACACAATCTGTCTATTGTTTATTTTTAAGCAAGACATTTGAAATGATGATATTGTATAGTAAGTACAGCTCATCCAGAAGCAAATGCATCAGTGATGCTTATGTATGTTATAACTGGATTTTTTAATTATGAAATATTAAAATTTTGTCTAGAACGGTTTTGTTTGTTTTATTAACAATATACTGCGAGTATCCATCCTATGAGTAAGCTCTTAACAAATTTAAGTGCCGATATGAATCAGTTATATTTTTCTTAAGATTTTGCATTGATGCACAATAATTTCATTATGATTAAAGAATTAAAACAATCACAGAAATTACAAATGGTAAAATCTCATTGTAAATGTTCAATCAAGAGTGCTATGGCATTTGACATTGTGTAATGTGCAGTGTTTATTCTTATAAAAATAATTAGTAACCTCCTTAGCCCGATTATTATGTCCCATCCCTTTGGCTATATGAAATTAGCCTTCGAAACTACTCTGTTCAGACTGGTTGGCATCTAGTTCAGTTCTATTTGTAGTGATTTACTTTTCTGATACCCCACGGCTAATAGACTAACCCCAGTGCAATATGAGAAAAAGCATTAAGGTACATTATCGATTATGGGGTTTTACGCCATCTCGGATAGTTGGGCCATTACAGCACTGCATAGGATTTGCACAAAAGCTGTTTGAAAAAAGGGTCTTTGCACTCGATTTTTTGCCGTCTAATAGTTACTATTTTGTGGCAGATAAAATTTGTAAATTAATATCACTTCATAGTTTTGCCTGACCTACCGGTAGATAATAAGTGCAAAATAAACTCTTTCTCATAATTAAAAAAGAAATAAAAAAAACATTTTTGAAAAAAGATTTTATTTTACATCACGGAATAATTTAATAAACCAACACATGGTGAGAGGTTATGTTGCAACTTAAAACTATGGCTACAAATTACTCATAAATCCAGTTCTCAGCAGCTGGTGTCCAGCCAACGACTTCTTTCTCCGTGAACCATAATGCAATTTCTTTATTAGCAGACTCCACACTGTCAGATCCATGAATAATATTACGGCCAACTTGGATGCAGAGGTCACCACGGATTGTTCCTGGTTGAGAGTCAGCAGGATTTGTAGCACCAAGCATTTGACGACCGGTCTTCACCACATTGAGGCCTTCCCATACCATAGGGACTACTGGACCAGAGCTCATGTATTTTACTAAGCCAGGGAAGAAAGGCTTAGATGATAAGTCACTGTAATGTTTCTGTAAAAGCTCTTCGGTAGGCCACACAAATTTAAGCGCTACCAACTTAAAACCTTTCTTCTCAAATCGCTCAATGATGTTTCCAACGAGTCCACGTTGTACACCATCGGGTTTAATCATAAGAAAGGTTCTTTCACGTTGTTCCGCCATTATAATTTTCACTAATGTGCTAAGTACCGGCTCGTCTGGAATGGATCGAAAAATGAAAGAGTGGAAATGACAGTGTTACCAGCTCTCCAAAATATTTACCCCCAAGCTAAAGTCAAAAACCCCTAAAGTAATCCTAATTTCTTTGAAAATCCCCTAAAAATATTTCTGTAAATATAATAAATAATATTCAATAATATATTTTGCTGTTCGTTGTTTATAAATTATTTAACATTTGAAATATTATTTCATTATGCTCCTGATAAGATTTTGCAAAATAGGTAGTTATATTTTTATATTGCAAATATTAAAATATATATATCTATTTTAGAGAAAGGACATTTTGCTTGATATTGCCCAGCTAATCTACATAATCAAAACACTCTAAAAATACGCCTTAAAGGTAACATCCCGATCTTAGTGACCGCGACGCGCGACTGCGACCGTTCGACTACGCAGCTGTAGTCACCTGTTGTGGGGCGACTGCTAGCATTCCGATGTCAGCAAAATGACCGCGCCTCGCCATACTTTCTATAATTTTATGGGTGACGATTTTGTTCTATTATAACGATATGTCGGACAAATTGTCCACAGCTAGAAAGAAAAGATATTCTGCAGCTATTGGAAGATGAAGATGATTATGAAATGATGATATGTTAGTATGATTTGAAGATATGTTAGTGTTTATTCCTTCGGAAGAAAGGAAGGGAAGGAAAGGGAATAAGATCCACTAAATTTTTCATCGCATAAAGACGAGGGTTGCTTTCAAACATTCATAAAACGCCGCCATTTTTAAGAATTTCTCGTCTGTGTCGCGTGACTGCACTGCTTTTGGCACGACCGGGCACGTTTAGTGCTCCATATAAATTCATACTAAGCAGTGGGTCGTGCGATCCGGTCACGGTAGCGGGTCGCGGTCGCACGTCATGGTCGCTAAGATTGGAATACTACTTTTAGATATAAAATTTCTTAAAAAGTTCTCAACCCACTTATTTACTCCTAAATGTGGGAGAAGACCTCTAAGTTAGGAACCCTAGGAAGTGGTGTGGCAATCAGTGTTGGTATGACAAAAATAAAGTTTTTAAAGAAATTACATTCATGATCCTATAAGCAGGCCACCTGTCCGCCCCACAGGAGGCATTGCTTCATCATTCATTCATATATTATTTACTACTTATTTTATTGTAACTCCTAAGGTCGGCAAAAAAAGAAGGATATATTAATTGGAACAGCCTTCCTGGTATGCTAAGACTTAAGAGACCGGTATTATAATGGGGAATATGCACGTGACTCCAAAATGAACAAAACATATTTTTTTGTAATCTTTATTGCTTAAAAAACATACCTATACAATTATTTTTGAAATTCATCATTATTTAATAGTGAAATTTAATTATTAAAAATCGGCTTTTTTAAAATTCGGTCGTAAATTTCTAAAACGCGACGCGATTGGTTGTTCAAAACGTGACGTCATCGTGCACTCGAGTCTTCTGGTATCAAGGTGTTTCTAGTGATTATTTTGTATCGTTACCCAGTTATTTCATGAGTTATTAGTTTTCTGTGTTAAGTATTAGTCCTTGTGAATAAGAGACTTAACAAACGGCACTTTTTGTTCCTGTTCTAATGCCATTATTTTGTATTGCATAAAATTCTCTGTATCTGAAATCCAATAGAAAGATAAATAATAAATAATTTCGAACTTTTCTCTTACTCTAATAAGTCACATGTTTTCATTCATAGGTATCATAGATGACTAAACATATATTACTTTTATGGATAAAAACCCACGTCGAAGTTTGTAAACAAAACAAGTATGTATGTGCGTGAAATTAAGGAAAAATGATTCTTTTATGTACTTCATCATTTCTCTAATGTGTTTACTTACGTTAAAATGATCTTCACAACAGTATAAACTGCTCAAACACGACACATTGTCTCTTCTCATCGCCTTGCATAACTTTTTTCTTATTTATTACATTTCTCGGCATAAGGAAATATACTTTGTTAGGTGTAGTTTTGATAATATTTTGGCACATAGGCACGACACAATATTTATAATACAGTTTTCTGTTCTTTTCCATGTTAATAAGTTGACTTTACACTCATTTTTTAATTTTCAATAACTTCGTGAACCAAACATTTCGTTGTTGACATCCAACTTGTGTGTGCATTCTGACGTCACAGAAGCGCGCCATAATGGGGAATATGCATGTTTTTTTTAATTTTTTTTATACGTTTCTGCTAGTTATCACATTACCAAAAATAAATATAACACATCCAAAATATAAACCATTAAGCTAAAAAAAAAATATTAAAATCACTATCATTTTTGGGCGATGTAAACGCGGCTATTATATTTATTTTTGGTAATGTGATAACTAGTAGAAACGTTTAAAAAAATATAAAAAAATCATGCATATTCCCCATTATGTTGAACGACTTATAAAATTATTATATCTTGACGAGAACGATGGATTCATGAAATAAATATCTAAAGAGTGTAACAGAGAATGGTAGATGATGGTGGTATAAACCCATAAAAAAAAATTAAATCTTAATGAATTAGAAGCATTTAAAGTTTTAAATTTTATCATTGCTTTTTTCTGTAAAACTGATAGAAATGCAAAATGAAAGTAAAAAATGATAATTAATCTGCAACATACTCATTAGAATTTAAATAAATCAATGATTACGTTCAAATAAAAAACACAATCTTCGCTTTAAAAATTATGTCCCAGCTAACGCATGAATAAGCTTATTTCAATCGCGACGGACTTAGTTAATAGTGAATTAAATGCAGCTATGGATACAAATTGCGTCATTAGAACTTAACAGTGAGTCTGAATCCAGTAGTGAAGTAAATGGTTCCGCAGTTACCGCATGGTGGCGATCGAGGTGGTGCATTGGCTGGAACGCCCCCGTGGAACCTGGAAATGGAGATGTTCTCCAACTTCTACTGGCAGGTGTCTGCGATACGCGATGAAGGCGGCGTTGTATCGCATAGCGAACGGCCGCCTGGCGTGAAGACACCCGTCGGGACGTCACTGCCTGTTGGGTTACGCGGCTGAAGCGGCCTCAATTCATTGTAAGTACGTACCGTTGAGGCCCTCCGTCCTGTACTGACAGAGTGGATAGAGCAGCAGCGCGGAGCAGCACACGAGGACACGGCGCAGCATACACACGAAATTTGTACAACCTGGGCTCAGCAGTACCGCGGCTTTGTCGCTGCCATCAGTGCCGAACTGACGCTGCCGGCTGTCGGGAAAGCCGTCGTCGACTACATTAGCAACTGGGTTGCGGTTGCCATCTTCTGCGAGGCAGTTACTCAGAAGGACGCGGCAGAACGAGCCTGGGAAGACATCCTCCACGGAGACTCGGGCCGCCGTCGGCGCTTTGGGTGGCGCAGGTGCGAGTATTTGTGCCTGATGTCGCCCTAGCCGAGGCGTCGGGTGACCGGACCAGAGATTAGTCCGGTCACCCGGAGTGAGGCCATCGCGTGAGGACGACGCCCTGAAATCAAGACTTATTGATCGGAATGACCGGGTATCTTGAGAGGATACCCGCTAGAGTAGACCACCAGGTGGGCCACCGACGACAAAAATCGGGCACGGCGTGGAGAGGTCATTGTGGGGTGAGTTTATAGGGTTGCACGCCGCTTCATCTGTTGCCCCGGATGGAATTAGCGGGGTATGATCTGACCAGAGCCCGCAGCAAAAAAAAAAGTGATGTAAATGGTTGTGAATTAGGTATATATCCCATTTATTGTCCCATTTACATATGTAAAGTGATATGTAAGTGCCACCGGTACCCGGTCCTTGTCTTCAGCGGCAAGAAGTGCCCTACCCATTCCTTTTTGGTGGCGGGCTATGTTGTGGTCCATCCAACCATCTTCTATCAGCCTGTAAACGTCCGCTGTTGGACATAGGCCTCCTCACGAGAATGCTATTCGCAACGGTCCTGTACCACCTGCATCTAACGGTTTCCCGCGATGTTCTTGATGTCCTCAGTCCACCTAGTGGGGGTCGTCCTGTCCGTCGTTGAGTTATAATGTTGTGGTCACATCCCGTTAAATGATAGTCAACAAAATTCTTGTCTTTCCGCTGGCAAAGTAGGTTTTCCAAGGTTTATGACTCTTTCCAAGGTTTATGACTTTTCCAAGATTTATAGCTGTGCATGCCGCAACCTGGGCAACTGTAATAGAGTTGTCGGGTTCTTCGAATATTAATCACGGTTGATGGATCACGGGTATTTTAAACGGGGTGTAACTAGATACCCTTACCAATATTGGTTTAGGGTGAGTGGCGGCAGACGCGAAATAGTGGCGGAAGCAGTGTTTAACTTTTGTAAAAACCACACTTGCGTACTTCATAATTAAATGGGACGCACTTAGGACGTGTATAATCGATTTTTACTATGGAGAGATAGCTTGGCTTTAGCGTGCAACTAGCAGCGTAACGCGTGAACAAAAGATGTAATATGCGTAACACAAAAGATGCGCGCGCGTAAACTCACTTTATGTGCGGACCAAAGGTCAGTCGACCATTGAGGATGACATCTAGGTATTTGAGGTGGTGTCTAGTCCAAGGGATAGACTAGTCTGACATTGTAATGCGTGGGGATGAATGAAGCCATGGGGGAGGTGACCAGTCCACCCGTGGAACAGGATCGCTTGGTTATTAGAAGGATTTATAGTTAATCTCTATTTCCTAGACCATATGTTTAGGGCGGTAGCCGCAGCTGTTTGAGAATCCTAATTACTAATTCTACTGAAAAATATGGGTAAAATAGCAGATTTTTTCTTCGAAGAGTGCTCTCTGCACCTTCTTGGGTTGAGGGATGTCGCTAGTGTATAGCGAGATTAAGAGTGGGGATAGCACCGATCCCTGAAGAATGCCGGCTTTAAGTGGATACGGTGCAGAGAGCAGAGGCGGTTTTACCTATAGTGCAGAGCGTGCGGTGCACCCGGGCGCTGGATGTTAGGGGCGCCGAGAGCAGCTCGTAACACATAGAGCCTCAAATGTAACGCTCCGCACGGAGCAGGCGTACCGCACGCAGCGAGTGCCTAGCCAATTATAAACGTAGTGGGTGCGTTATTTGACAGGTTTGGGTAGACTGCTTTGTCGCCAAGCTATAACTTCATAATCCGATCGCGTTTACCTGGTTTCGTGTCAAAAAAACGAGACTAAACATTCGACAACGCAGTCCAGCGAGGTTCGGAGTTTAGTCGCAAGTGTTGTAACTACCAACCTATTTTATTTTGTTCACACATTTTGATACGAGAGGGCGCCAGGTGATAGATTGCACGCTACATGTGATAGAGCTGCCCCTGGCAGAGAGAGTACCTTCTACCTGGTAGCGGAAGCTGCGATCGGTTAGAAAGTCCCTGACTATCATGACTATGTAATGGGGACTATCTAAATTTAAGAATTTGAAAATAAGGTCACTATGCCCAAGCTTCGTCAAACGCTTTGCTGATAAGGATAGCTCAGAAACATTTGAATTGAGAATATAATATAAAAAATAAGTTGATAAATGTGGATGATACAATTTGACTAAACGTTTAGTAAACGTTTGGTAGTACTAAAATTAATCTCTAAAGCCGTTAACAATTTGGATAGATGTTATAGCTTCACCCTTCAAGTAATTGTTAAATTGATGAAAATTGCGACCAAATGTAAGGTTATCAGGACGTTTTCAGGACGATCGAATGTAAGGTTAATGAATGTAAAATGAGAATTTCAGTTCAATTATGAATAAAAATAAGTATGTAATGCTAATACATAATCTATATATATATATATATATATATATATATATATTTATATATATATATATATATTTATATATATATATATATATATATATATATATATATATATATATATATATATATATATATATTTATATATATATATATATATATATATATATATTTAAATCGCTGAAGTGTTGTTGCGTCTTTTCAAAGTCGAATCCTGTAGCGTCCACCATTGTCAATGGGATTCCAATAGTTAATCGTGCGAATATTGTTACATTGCTGTCATATGAATTCCATTGTCGATGAGAAATTTTATTTAAACACGAAATGAAAATATTCAATTTGGATAATTCTCGCTGGTTTGTGGTGTCCGTTCATGATGGAAATCATCCGACACTTTGTATATTTCTTAGTTATCAATACATTTCTTCGATTTTCCTAAATCCATCTAAATATATGGGTATATCGCTTCCGTATATTATCTATACCTACATATAATAAAAATGTAACGGGTCGCTGTCTGTAAATGGAAGATATATGAAAAAAAATATTACTAGGACCTTTATCAACACTAATATAACACAAAACAATATTTTTTAAATTTTTTGTCTGTTTATCTGTTTGTCTGTGTGTTTGTGCACGCTAATCTCAGAAACGGCTTATCCGATTTAGACGCGGTTTTCACTAATATATTGTGGTAAACTTCACTTAACATTTAGGCTTTATTTTATGGCAATTGGTTTATAAAAAAAAAGTTATGTCAATTTAAAAAATGTTCAGAGATAAAAATCTTTATTGATTTTTTTCAAATTACGTACAAATTATCTTCAGTAAAAATAAATAAACACGTGTTTCAGCATTTGTTGATTTTCACCCTCTGGGCGTGTAAATTAGGCCTGCAAAGCGGGTTAGACGACTCATTAAATCATTAGCGCCAAGCCGGCTATTATTGAAGCTGGCAACTTGAAATTTTGACAGTGGTTTCTTTCTATGACGTAGAGATTTACTGAGAAAGGATTTTATGAAATTATACCTCTAAGGGGTGGAACAGAGTGGCAAAGTTTGTATGAAGAGAAAAAAATCTTTATTGATTCTTTTCAAATTACGAGTCGAATAAAATATTCTAGGGTAATATCCGGCATTTGTCAATTTTTACCCTCTGGTTGTGTAAATTAGGCCTGTGAAGCGGGTTGAACGACTCATGGTAATGAGTCGTTCAAACGTTTGGCGGTAGCCAAGCCGAAACTATTAAAGCTAGAAACAATAAATTTTGAAGCACTTTTTTATTTATGACATGGAGATTCAATATGAAAGGATTTTATGAACTCCGCCCCTAAGGGGGTGTAACAAAGCGGCAAAGTGTGTATGGGGAGAAAATTTCTTTATCGATTCTTTTCAAATTACGTACAAATATTCTTCGGTAAAAATAAATAAACACGTGTTTCTCTCTCCCTCTCCATCAACCCCGCACCAGTGCCGTTGTGGCGACCAGTTCCAGCGTGAGAGCTCACACGATACACATAGTAGACGACAATAGGTTCTGCCTAATAGTTTAAGATACAGGTTAAGTTTAGCTTCAAAAATGTTCACTCTATAACTCAAATAATAAATCATATCTAACGAGGTCGCAACTCTGCTGGTGAAACAAAACAGTCAAATAAAGGGTGGCGATAATTATATTTTTATCCCATGGTCATACCGTAAATAGTATATTAATGGCAATATAATTTGTAGAATTAATAGAACTTCGAACCACCTTTTTCTTTAGTGACCGGCTATGGTATATAGACACAGTACCGGTGGCCCGCTTGCACGGCGAAGAAGAGGTGCTAGCAGGGTGGGTCAATGGGGTTGCGCGCCGCCTCTTCCGTCACCCCGGACCGATTTGGCGGGGTGCGACGTTCATAGCCCACCGCAAAAAAAAAAAAAAAAAAAATGGTATATAGACACACGCGCGCCGTACACGTACATCTACGTTGTGCGGGCGGGCCATCGCAACCGAGTATCATCTCGAGTCAAAGCCCTCATGCAGTGAACCTAAATACAGGTACTCATGCTTGCGCCGCCCAAAGCACCGACTGTAGAGCGTGTCAACGTAGAGTATTTTCTCTCGGACCCACCCTATTGCCTAATTCCGTTAGACAACTAACTCGCAGAATCAACACCTCAACGCATCCCAGTTTCTGACGCTGTTGATTATTATCCTAGCGATAAACCGTCAACACCTTGCATTGCTTTTTCTATTTAACTCTGTCAGAGATGACTTCTGCGTGGACGAAGTCGCGGGCAAAAGCTAATACATTATATAATTTGTGATACTTTTTAAACAGATCTCGTATACGCCACTTTGGTAGTGCACACCAAAACTAATTTATTTTATATAATTTATTGCAGTTTATCCTTCTTGATATCAGTGCTTAAAACAAACAAACTCTTCCAGTTTATGTTAACAACAATAAAACTAGGATATAAAATTAATGTCAGAAGAAATAATCACAAAATTACCTAGAAGAAATATTTAATGGTGTGGTCATCGCACTATTGAATGTGACGATTTAGTTTACTGATAAATGTTGATTTGATTAAGCTAATCTCAAGATAAGTAAAGACGTGGCATAAAGGTCTTGCCCGCGTCGCAACGCGGATTCGCTAAGCCTCCGCCAGAGCCTCAGCCACTAACGATTAAGGTGGGTCGTCCGCTAACAACGTCGCCGCGGTCCAGGAAACCGTACGGTAGCCCCTAATAGCTCTCACCGCCATGACTCTCTGCGGTCTTCGCAAAAGGGCTCTGTTGCGGGTGGTGAGGGAATCAGCCCAAATAGGGGCTCCGTACAGCGTCATGGAGCCCACGACTCTGGCGTATAAACGCCGGCAGGACGACCCGGGACCGCCAGTGTTTGGCAGAAGCCTACCCAACAGCGCGGCCGTCTTGACGAGCCTTGGGACGAGCTGGGCAAAGTGTGGGCCGAAATTCCATCTAGACACATCAAGGCTACATCAAGGTGCAGGCCCAGATAGCTCATCTGAGCCCGCACTGGCACGGCAACCCCAGACACACCGATGTGTGCTCTTCGGGGAGGACCTCGATTCGGGCCATGAAATAGGAGGGCCTCGGTTTTCTCCGCTGAGACCCTCAGGCCCAACATGCCGATCCGGCCCACGACGAGCGCAACTCACTCCTCTGCCAATCGGACAGCTCCCCGGAAGTCGGGCCTCCTCGCCGTGACGAGGGTATCATCCGCATAGTAGATGAACTCCATCCCGGGGAAAAGCCGACCCCGTAGGAGCCAGTCGAATCCGACGTTCCACAGAGCCGGACCGAGGACCGAGCCCTGTGGGACGCCGCACTCCACCCGATGGCGACGTATGCGAAGAGAGCACGTGCCTTTCCTCGAGGTACGCCTCTAACAGCCTTCGGAGATACGGAGGCACTCCATGCCACCGAAATGCCTCCTTCAATGTTTCGTATGAAAGATTGTTGAAGGCGTTCTTGATGTCGAGCGAGACCGCTAGAAGAACCTCCTTTTGGGCCACCGCTTCGGTGGCCAGAGACTTCAGGGCGGCCAATGCATCGATTGTTGACCGGCCGCCCCTGGCCGTATTGACATCCGGACAGTCCCGGCCCGACTTTCTCGAGGTGCTGTACGAGACGGTCCACAAGCATCTTCTCGAAAAATTTAGCCGTCTCGTCCAGCAGCACCAGTGGTCTGTACGCAGAAGGGGAGTCAACTGCGCGACCCTCCTTCCGCAGCAAGCACAATCTGCCAGCCTTCCATTGTTTCGGGAACTGCCCGGACCTTAAATACATGTTGAGCAGTTCCCGGAGTTCACTCTTGAGGTATTCTGCGGCGATACCGAGCACAAGCTCCGGGACGCTGTCCGGGCCAGGCGCTTTCCTTTTCCCGTGAAGTTGCGAAAGGGCCACTTCCATTTCTCGGTCGGTGATGGGTGGAATTGTGGTCTCCACCTCCATCACCGACCGAGGAACCATTCGAGGGGGAACATGTCCCATAGAACGCGAGAACAGCTCCCCCATTATCCCCGACAGGAAACCCGAGTCCATCAAATTCGATGATGGGAGCGCCACAGGCACGCAGTTTGTTCCGCGCCCGTTGATATGGGCGCCCCCACAGGTCCCGGTCGAGGCCTGCACGTAGCTCCTCACGAGCCCTCTCCTTCGCCTGGCTGATGGCCAGCTGCAAAGTCTTCTTCCTCGTCTTGTATTCTTCTCGCAGCTGACCCTCAAGGACGTCGTCCCGGTCAACTCTCTGACGATATCGAACGTAGGCACGCCGCGCCCGGTTAGAAGCCACCGAAGATTCGCAATCTCAGGTGACCACCAGTACATCTGACGGCGCAGCGGCCTCCACCGAGCCCTTGGCGTCGCCGTATCGCAGATTGCCTCAAGGGCACTTCTCATTTGACGTGCAAGCCCCTCTATATCTGTGAATAACTGTCCCGTCCTGCCCCAACGCTGTGCTATGGCAGACCGAGCCATTTCCAGGTCGAGTTGACCAATGGCCAGAGAAATAGATACCGATGATAGCGAAGTCTCGCCACCCTATCACAACATAACCATTGCCCTCTCCAGTGCAGAGAGGGGAGGGCCGGAACATCCTCTGGACAGAACAGCCACATCTTCGTTATTGTCCCCCACCCAATTGGGTGAGTGAGGGACAAAATAGGGCTCGCAGGCCACCACCAGGTGATCCGCTCTGGGAGCTTGAAGCGGAGGTCCAGGTAGACGCCTACCGGCTTCGTGCCACGGCGCGAGCCTAGAGTGCGCAGATCTCTGACAGAGAACTGGACAGAGTGATGGTGACGGCCTGGGGAACCTTGATTCAGCGATGAAAGGTAGATAGAATCCTCCGTAACAGGAAGACAAACAGTGGAGGCTGTTGGCCCACATCTATATCGCTGGATCAATAGACGACATCATGTTTATTCCTGCATTAGTATTTTGTGTGACGCAGTTAAATCACAAATTAAAATTGATAAAAACTTATTAATTTCTATACAGAAGCAACATTATCGACATGATCTATGTAAAAAAAACATCGAATATACGCTTATTAATATAGACCATAAAAAAATTAAAAAAAGCAAATAACGACAATCACGCAGTATTGAATTTTTTTTGCTAACTCCGCCCCCTCACTCCTGTAATCCCCGCGATGGCCTTTGCACGATGCCATTTTGTGTGACGCAATTAAATTACTAATTAAAATCGATAAAAACTTTTTAATTTATATACAGAAGCAACATTATCGACATAATGTCTGTGACCAAAATAGTGAATATACGCCAATAATATACGCCGCGCTGAGGCGGCCTCCCGAACTTGCGCGGTATAGTGCAGAACTAAAAAATACGGCAAAAATCACCCCAGTGACAAAATGGAGTCCACGCCAATATTTCACCCATGCGTTGTATCAACCATTTGGCTGCCTCTGGCTGAATTTGAGAGCTGGACAATCGTGCGTCCGTATAAATGATGCAACAAGTGAGTTGGATGCAACATCATCGGTAAAAAGCGCCATGTATGACGCAACATCACTTTGGGGATGTATATATATATATATATATATATATATATATATATATATTTATATATATATATATATATATATATATATATATATGAGGACGTACTTGGTCCATTGGTCCATTTGGTGATAAGAGAGTGAACGACGCAGGTAGGCTCATAGCGGATGTATGCATGGAGAGAAACCTTATTGTGTCAAACACATTTTTCCAACATAAGGACATCCAGAAAAAAGTATAATAGATTTAATTTTGGTAGACAGTCGCCTCCGAAGCAAAATATTGGACGCAAGAGCCTACAGGGGCCCCACAGTCGATACGGACCACTATCTCGTTATTGCGAGATTTAGTGGTCTGTTCAGAAAGTGGAGGCACTGGCGAGAGCGTGTCCATTTCGGAGGGCTTGAAAGAATAAAGGTTGAAAGGTTGCAAGAAGCGTGTGTAAGAGAAAAGTATGCAGAGGGTGTCCGAGAACGGCTGACGATGGCAAGCCAGCCGCAATCGGACATTGAAGAATGCTGGAGAGTATTGAAAGAGAGTATGGTAGATACAGCGAAAGAAGTATGTGGAAGTTCAAAGAAGCATAGAAAAACAAACGGTGATGCATGGTGGGATGCGGAAGTGGCAGCTTCCGTAGAGCAAAAGAAGAAAGCGTGGCTGGACTATGTCTCTTCTTTGAATCTGAATGACAGTGTGACTGAACAGAAGAAAGAAATATATCGGCAATGTAAGAATGACACCAAGGCCTTAGTGAAAGAGAAACGTGATAGAGCAAGTATGAGTGCAGAAGATAGGCTGACTAAAAACTTCGAGAGTAACACCAAACTCTTTTGGAGGGAGGTGAAGAAGTCTCGGGGTGGTTGGTCAGCCTTCAGAATGAATAAAATAAGGTCTAAAGGTGGAGACATTCTTACACAAACACAAGACGTGTAAGCCGATGGAGTGAATATTTTGGCGATATGTATGCGGATGCTACGGTTGACGCCGGTGTCGCATGTGGTTTAGCAGAACAACATTCGACAGCGGCGTCCTCCGATGGCATCAGTATGGATGAAGTTGAATGGGCGATAAGAAGTTTAAAAAATGGCAAGGCAGCGGGCATTGATATGGTGTCTGCCGAGATGATCAAGCTTGGTGGCTCCTGTGTCTGGGAGGCGTTCCTGTTGCTCCTCAATTTATGTTGGAGCTCGGGAATGGTTCCCGGGGACTGGAATAGC
Organism: Lymantria monacha; assembly: GCA_905163515.2. Taxonomy (NCBI): domain Eukaryota; kingdom Metazoa; phylum Arthropoda; class Insecta; order Lepidoptera; family Erebidae; genus Lymantria; species Lymantria monacha. The sequence continues at coordinate 27,541,637 of LR991082.1, forward strand.
GCAGTCATCGTGCCTTTGTTTAAAAACAAGGGTTCACGTTATGACTGCGCAAATTACAGAGCCATAAGCTTGACCAGTTTGGCAGCAAAAGTGTATGGTAAAATTATTGAAAGGAGAATGAGGATGGTGTCCGATGGTTTACTGTGTGAGACACAAGGAGGTTTCAGGAGTGGAAGGGGATGCATGGATCAAGTGTTCTCTCTGCGCAACATTGTGAAGAAGCATCTGGCTCTAGGTCAGAGGGTTTTCTGCAGTTTTGTGGATCTGGAGAGAGCATTTGACACGGTTGTACGAAAGGAACTTTGGGATATTTTACCGGAGTATGGTATTAACGGTAAACTGCTACAGGCTGTGCAGTCGAGTTACATGGGTTGTAGAGCCTGTGTGCGGCTGGATGATGGAATGTCGCCTTGGTTTGACATCAATATCGGCGTTAAGCACCCCGTTGTGTCAGCCAGGCTGTTTATCATATATCTGGATAAATGTCTCCAAAGGTTGAACGATATGAATGTGGGAGTCCAGATGGGTGACTCAGTGGTCACTGCTCTGCTTTATGCAGATGATGCAGTCCTGCTGGCACAGTCAGCGACTGACCTGCAGACCCTAGTCGACACAATGACAGAAGATTGTAAGAAAAGGGGTCTACGCGTGAATGTGAGCAAAACCAAAATAATGGTCTTTGAAAGAAACGAAGCCAGAACAGATGTAAGAGTAACAATAGGTAATGATATACTAGAGCAAGTGGATGAATTTGTATATCTTGGATGTGGATTTAGCCGAGATGGAAGGTACACCACTGATATAGAGCGAATAGTGAATGCGGGAAATAGAGTGAACGGAGCGTTGGGGCAACTTCTCGGCAGCTACCACCTCAGCCAGAAGGCACGTGTAGCAATACATAACGCAGTGCTTGTCCCAACATTACTGTATGGAAGCGAGAGTTGGGTATGCAGAAAAGAGTATGAAAGTAAAATTAATGCGGTTGAAATGCGATCTCTGCGGAAAATCTGTGGAGTTAGGCTGACCAACCGCATTCGTAACGACGACGTAAGAGAGCGAGTAGGTATGAAAGAGAGTATTGGTGTAAAGATGCGAAAGGGCATGCTTCGATGGTTCGGACATTTGGAAAGAATGCCGAACGAACGTCTGGTTAAGAAGATATACAATGCGAAAGTGGAAGGATGTAGGTACCGAAGGAGACCGAGACTAACCTACCTAGACCAGATCGGTCATGTACTGAAGGAAGATGGAGTCAAGAGTCTCCAAAACCGGCGAGCGTGTATGAAGAGAATTGTGAATGTTGAGGAAGCGAGTGAAGTATGCAGAGATAGAGTTCTCTGGCACTCTGTCCTCTCTGCCTACCCTGCAAGGGATATGGCGTGATGATATGTATGTATGTGTATATATATATATATATATATATATATATATATAAGAGCTTGTCCTGATTGACTGATTCATCATCGCACAGCCTAAACCGCTGGGGGTAGTTACATGAAATTTTGACAGTTGCTGCCTTTTATATTGTAGGTGCTCACTAAGAAAGGATTTTTGGAAATTTCTCCTCTAAGGGTGGAAAATAGGGGTTGCAAGTTTGTATCTAACTTCGTCAATTTTGAAGATAGACTCGTGAAACTTTGTATTCGTCTATTTGATATTAAATAAATAACAATGTGTTTCATCATTTTTATAAATTTATCCTCTAAGGGTAAAAAATAAAGGGTTGCAAGTTTGTATGAAACTTCGTCAGTTTTGAAGTTAGATTCCTGAAAATTTGTTATTAGCTATATAATGTTAAATACAAATTTACCTGTCTCATCATTTTGGGAAATTCACCTCTAAGGGAGTAGAATAGGGGTTGGAAGTTTTTCTTATGAAACTTTGTCATTTTTGAAGTTAGAACCGTTAAAATTTGTATTTGTTTAATTAATATTAAATAAATAAATACCTATTTCAGCATTTTTGGAAATTTTTCCCTAAGGGTGAAGACTAGGAGATACAAGTTTGTATGAAACTTCATCAGTTTTGAAGTTAGATCCCTGAAAATTTGTTTTTAGTTATTTAATATTAAATAAATAAATACGTGTTTCAGGATTAATGGAAATTTCTCCTCTAAGAGTGAAAAATAAGGGGTTGCAAATTTGTATGAAACTTCGTCAGTTTTGAAGTTAGATCACTGAAAATTTGTTATTAGCTATATAATATTAAATAAAAATTTACCTGTTTCAGCATTTTGGGAAATTCTCCCTTAAGGAAGTGGAATAGGGGTTGCAAGTTTTTTATGAAATTTTGTCAGTTTCAAAGTTAGAAACTTTAAAATTGTAATTGTTTATTTAATATTAAATAAACAAGTACCTGTTTCAGCATTTTGGGAATTTTCTCCCCTAAGGGTGAAAATAGGAGTTGCAAGTTTGTATGACTTCTTCAGTTTTGAAGTTAGACTACTGAAAATATGTTATTAGCTACAAAATATTTAATAATAATTTGCCCTTTTCAGCATTTTTGAAATTTTTTTCCTAAAGGAGTTGAGTAGGGGTTGCAAGTTTTTATATGAAACTTTGTCAGTTTTGATGTTAGAACCGTTAAATTTTTAATTTGTATTTGCTTATTTAATATTAAATAAACAATTACCTGTTTCAGTATTTTTGGAAATTTCTTCCCTAAGGGTAAAATTTAAAAATAGGAGTTGCAAATTTGTATGAATCTTCGTTAGTTTTGAAGTTAGTTCCCTTAAAAATTTGATTTTAGCTATTTAATATTAAATAAACAAATATCTATTTCAGCATTTTTAGAAATTTCTCCTCTAACCCTTAGATATAGGGGATATATAATAGGAGATGCAAGTTTGTACGAAACGTCGTCATTTTTGAAGTTAGATTCTTGAAAATTTGTTTTTAGCTATTTAATATTAAACAAATAAATACGTGTTTCAGCACTTTTGGAAATTTCTCCCCAAAGAGTGAAAATAGGGGTTGCAAGTTTGTATGAAACTTCATCAGTTTTGAAGTTAGATACCTGAAAATTTATTATTAACTATATAATGTTAAATAAGAATATACCTGTTTCAGTATTTTTAGAAATTCTCCCCTAAGGGAGTAGAACAGGCCTTGCAAGTATTTTTATGAAACTTTGTCAGTTTTAGAAAGTCAGTTTTAGAAAGTCAGTTTAGAAGCTAGAACCGTTAAATTTTGAATTTGATTATTTAATATTAATAATAAATAAACCAACACGTGTTTTAGCATTGTTGGATATTTTTCTCTTAAGGGTGAAAAAATAGGAGTTGCAAATTTGTATGAATCTTCGTCAGTTTTGAAGTTAGATTCATGAAAATTTGTATTTGCTTATTTAATATTAAATAAATAAATACGTGTTTCAGCATTTTTAGAAATTTCTTCCCTAAGGTTGAAAAATAAGGGGTTGCAAGTTTCTATGAAACTTCGTCACTTTTGTAGTTAGATAAATTTTAAATTTTGTTATTAGCTATATAATGTTAAATAAAAAAATTACCTGTTTCAGCATTTATGGAAATTCTCTCCTATGGGAGTAGAATAGGGTTTACAATATTTTTATGAAACTTTATCAATTTTTAAGTGAGAACCGTTAAAAGATGTATTAGCCTATTAATAATTAAATAAATAAACATGTATTTCAGAATTTTTAGATTTTTCTCCCCGTAAGGGTGAAAAATAAGGAGCCCCAAGTTTGTATGAACCTTCGTCAGTTCTAAAGTTAGATCATTGGAAATTAGTTTTTAGCCATTTAATGCTAAATCAGGAAAACCTTTTTTACCATTTTTGGCAATTTCTCCCCTAATGGTGAGAATGGGGGTGGCAAGTTTTTTATGAAACTATGTAAGTGCAGTTAGAAATGTGAAACTTTGTATTTGCCTATTTAATATTAAATAAATAAATAGTAGTAGTAGTCTTCCGTGTGGTGACGGAGTAAGAATACTATTCACCACCCCATATCTTACCCGTGGGTGATCGTACGAGACGACTAAGGGATATAAAACGCATATAACATCTATGCGAGAGAAGGAAAACTCGAAACAAAACCCTATACCAACACGTCTGACCAGCGCGGTATAGTAGGTTAATTTCCCTACCATTACGAAGGAGGCCCGAGCCTAGCAGTGGGACATATATGGGCTGTGATGAAATAAATAGTTGTTTCTGCATTTTTGGAAATTTCTCCCCTAACGATGTAAAATAAGGATTGGAAGTTTGTTTGAAACGTCGTCACTTTTGAAGTAAGATCCTTGAAAATTTGTTTTTAGCTATTTAATATGAAACAAAGATATGAATACGTGTTTCAGCCTTTTTGGAAATTTCTGCCCTAAGAGTGTAAAATAGGGGTTACGAGTTTGTATGAAATTTAAAAAACTTTGTCAGCTTTAAAGTTATATTCCTGAAATTTCGTTTTTAGCTATTTAATGTTAAATAAAGGAACACCTGTTTTAGCATTTTTGTAATTTTCTCCCCTAGGGGTGAAAAATAGGGATGGGGTACTATCCCAGAAACCTCCACGCGGTGTACCCTGGGTGCGGGCGGCGGTCCCCAGTTCTTCTGTTGTACTGTCGTCCGTAGCGAATATCTGCGCGATTTCGCTCCTTACTCTACTACAGTCGTAGTAGAGGGTATAGGACGCGAAATATTGGGACGGGCTCAGTCACTCATTCATTTGAGGGCTGGGCAGGCACATGCCACCGCCCACACATCGTAAACCTGGTATCCTGCTTCAAGACACGTTGTCTTGAGGCGTAGTATCAGGAGCGAGGGTCTTGGCTTAACCGCCCGGACCGCGAGGAAGACAACCTCTATAAAGAGTTCGAAGTAACATTCGAACTCGGAAATCACCCAGAATCTTAAGTTCTGGCGTGCGGCGAGAAGATGCATGGCAGATGGGTTGTTCTGTCGTTAGCACGCTCCAGCCAGGGTACCGGCTGACCCCCTGGTTGGTAAATGTAGGCTTGCCCGGGTAAAGGGATCTCTGCCCGGGTCGACGTTGTGTATCTCCCCTACTCGTGGGAATCTCATGGATACGAATTTAAAAATACCTTTTAACACCGACGGGAATCTGTGCGATTCTCACACCACGGCCTTGTCAAGCCAAAGAAAAACTGACAACGACGCCTCGTCCTCAGGACTTGAGGCGTCCGCCGAGGGCCCGGCACAAATCGTGGAGGCCCAGAAGAAGAAGAGGAGGTCGCCTCGAAAGTCTCGGGGCAACGGCCTGAGCCACAAAAGGCGGCTGGAGGAGCGGCGAGCGCGCAGGGAGGCTGCCGCCGCTGAAGAGAAGAAGGACGGTAGACTCGCAGCAGAGCCGTCGACGGACGAGGGCGACAGCGATGTCGCAGAGCCGTCCGAAGACGAGGGCGGCGGGTCCACCGTCAGAATGGACGAGGGCGGTGATATTCCCGCAGGGCCGTCCAAAAACGACAGCGGGTCGGCTGGTGAAGGCCCCACTAGGTCGTCGGCGCGTCTAGCAGCAAAGACGCCGCCGGCGACCGCGACTAAGAAGGAGGAGGCCCTCCCCTCGCAGGTGCGAAAGCGCCCCCTGAGTAAGGGAGGCAGCTCGAGCGCCGAAACCGAGGGGAGCGTGGCCAACATGCCTCCACCCAAGATCCAGGCCTCCCGAAGAGGGCGAGGGACCTCGGTCATGGAAAGGGCGGCGGCGGTCGCTGTCCGCGCCGGCGAGGCCACGGATCTGCAGGCCGAAAATGTCCGCCTTAGAGGCGAGATGTCAGGCCTGCGGACCCGAAATCGGAACCTGGGCGACATGCTGGCGGAAATGCGTCGGGCAAACCGCCAGCTGTTGATAGACGTGGCCGACCTCAAGGCGCAGGTGGCGCTGTTCGTGTCACCCGCGACAGCCGCGCCATCGGCCAGGGCCGGCTACTCGGCGGCCGCTGCGGCGCCAAAGCCGCCTCGCGCTGCGGCGCCGACGACGTTGGGTGATGGCGTCTCCGTCACACCCGTCCCCGCGGCGAGGAAGACGCCTGCCGCCGCGAAGCGCGCGTCGCCGGCTGACGCTGGCGCGGTCGCCGCGGCGAAACTCCCTGTCCCGGTGGTGAGGTTGACGCCTCTCCCCGCGGACCGCTTGCCGCCAGCTAGCGCCCCTGCGACGCCAAAGCCGCCAGGCGCCGCGGAGCGGGCCCCTGGAGAGGCTCAGCCGACCCCGACGCTGGAGGTGGGAGGCTTGTCGGACGAGGCCCTCGCCAAAATCATCAACGCAGTTGGCAAACTCGTTGATGCGCGTGTGGCCGTTCTGGAGGCAAGACTGCCTCCAGAACCACGTGTCCGGCCGCCTCTAGCCGCGGATAAGCGGCCGCAAGTGGCACCAGCCCCCGCCCCGCTGCCTTGTCAGGGTGGCCGCGTGGGGAGTTACGCCGCGGCCGCGGCCGGGCCTAAGCCCAAAGGCCCCGGCCCAGCTCCGAAGGGACCCGCCCTGAGGAGGAAGACGGCTCCGGCTCCTGCCGGACCGCTGAAGTCGCCCGCAACAACACCGCCGGCGACGACCAGCGAGGCTGCGACGAGGCCTTCCGCGTCTGGCACGACTGCCGTACCCGAACAGGGTTGGCAGGTAGCCGAACGCGACAGAAGGAGTCGCGGCCAAAGGAGGAGAGCGGAGGCCAAGCGCGCCGCTGAGGTCCCCGCTCCACAGGCAGGAGCCGGACAGAAGAAGAGACCGCGCAAGGGGCTCAAGTCGCCGAAGACGGCCGCAGTGGTGATCACTGTGCTGCCCGAGGCGGCCGAGAAGGGCCTCAGCTACGAGGCCGTCTTGAGGAAGGCCCGGCGGGAGCTAGACGTCTCCGATATTGGAGGCGTCGAAGCCAGGACCCGCAAGGCCCGGACGGGGGCTCGAATTCTCGAGTTCCCAGGGGCCGAGGGCGCCAAGACGGCCGACAGCGTGGCCGAGAAGCTGAGAGGTTTGTTCGCCGAGGAGGGTGGCATCAAGATCGCCAGGCCCGTCAAGTGCGCCGAAATGCGCATTTCGGGTTTGGACGATTCGGTGACGGTGGAAGACATCCGGGAGGCTATTGCCTCGAAAACCGGGTGTCCCATAGACTCCGTCCGGGTCGGTGCCATTCGTCCCGGTCCGGGTGGCGTAGGTGCTGCCTGGGCGCAGTGCCCGGTGGAGTCGGTCAGGCAACTGGCCGGCTCAGGCAGGCTCCTCGTGGGCTGGAGCTCGGCGCGGGTAACCGTGCTTGAGCACCGGCCTGCGAGGTGCTACAAGTGCATGGCGGTCGGACACACTCGACCGACGTGCACTAATTGCTTCGACTGCGGCGGATTGTGTTTCCGCTGCGGTCAGACCGGGCACGTGGCGGCATCTTGCGCCGCCCCGCCCCACTGCCCCGCGTGTGCGGCGGGCAATAAGCCCGCCAAGCACCGCATGGGCTCTGGGGCGTGCAAACCTCCAGCTTCGGCCCCAAAGGCGTGGGGCGGCCCTACGACCACGGCCGCTCCCGCTCCTAGCGCGGTCCGATCGCCCGCTGGCGAGGAGGTCATGGATACAACCCGATAATGGGTACACCATCCATGCACCTCCTCCTGCAGGCCAACACCAACCACTCCGCCGGAGCGCAGGATCTCCTCCTGCAATCCATGGCGGAGTGGTCGATTGGTGCAGCCGTAGTCGCGGAACCGTACGCCGTGCCTGATCGCCCCAATTGGGTGGTCAGTCGAAACGGTACTGCGGCAATCGTCGTCTCAACGCAGCGGCACTTCCCGTCCTTGTCCCTTTTGGATAGGGGCGAGGAATTTGTCGCGGCGGAGTGGGGAGGGGTCACGCTCTACAGCGTATACCTCTCCCCCACTAGGAGGATGGACGATTTCGGGGCCTCACTCACCACCTTGGAGGCCTCGATACGGCGACTGGCACCGGGCCTCGTCCTGGTTCTGGGGGACTTTAACGCCAAATCCACGGCGTGGGGGTCCCCTGCGACGGACGACCGCGGGCGGGCGGTCAACGAGTGGGCGGCTTCACTGGGCCTCTGTGTTCTGAACAGAGGCTCGGTGAACACGTGTGTGCGGCGGCAGGGCGGGTCGATAGTGGACTTGTCGTTCGCTAGCCCCGCTGTCGCGCCACGGGTGAGGAACTGGAGTGTCCTGGAGGAGGCGGAGACCCTGTCGGACCACCGGTACATCCGGATGGAGGTCTCCCCCCGGGAACCCGGTAGGGGTCACAGGGCGGACGGAGCTCCCGCGTTTCCGCGGTGGGCTGTGGGTCGTCTTGACAGGGATCTACTGGCGGAGGCGGCCATTGTCAGCACGTGGCTGTCCTCACCACCCCCAGCGGACGGAGTGGACGCTGAGGCTGTCCGCATTCGCAGTGCGTTAACGCAGATCTGCGATGCGGCCATGCCCAGAGTGCGGCGGCGTCCACCTCCGAGGCAGGGGGTCTACTGGTGGTCCCCAAGACTGGCGGACCTTCGTGCGGCGTGTATCAGTGCCCGAAGGTCCTACACCCGCAGCCGGCGGCGTCACCGCGACGTCGAGCGGGAGGGCCAGCTGTACGAGGCGTACCGCAGTGCGCGGACTGCCTTTCGGCTGGCCATCCGTGCCGCCAAGGGCGCGAGTTGGCAGGAGATGCTGGACGGTCTCGACCGTGACCCCTGGGGTCGCCCATATCGCGCGGCGCTGAACAAGCTTCGCGCGCGGGCCCCCCCCCTCACCGAGACCCTCCAGCCCGACTTCCTTCGTAGGGTGGTCGAGGAGCTGTTTCCACGGCAGTCGGAACACACGCCCCCGGTCATGGCTCCGCCAGATCAGGACCGGGAGGCCGACGACGACGAGAGTGTTCCGCCCGTGACGGAGTCGGAAGTGGGGGCGGCCGTGGCGAAGATTCGTTCCGCCACCACGGCCCCCGGCCCGGACGGAATTCCAGTCCGGGTGCTGACGTCGCTCCTCGAGCACTTCGAGCCTCGCCTCAGGCAGCTGTTCAACGCCTGTCTGACGTCTGGACGGTTCCCTGAGTGCTGGAAGGAAGGGAGGTTGGTTCTCCTGCCAAAGCCGGGACGGTCCCCGGATTTGCCGTCGGCCTACAGGCCCATCGTGCTCCTCGACGATGTGGGTAAGCTGCTGGAGCGTGTGCTCGCTGCCCGCATCGTCCGACACCTGGAGGAGGTGGGGCCCGATCTGTCGGACGCTCAGTATGGGTTTCGGAGGGGGCGTTCGACCATCGGGGCCCTATTACGCCTGAGGCAGGCGGCCGCGGAGGCCGTCGCCGGGAAGGGAGTGCTGTTGGCGGTGTCGTTGGACATCGCCAACGCATTCAATAGTCTGCCATTCGGCTGCATCAGGGAGGCGCTCCGGTTCCATGGAGTGCCCCTGTACCTCAGGCGGCTGGTGGCAGACTATTTGGAGGGCCGCAGTATCCTCTGCGCGGGTCCCGCAGGGGACATTGTGCGGACGCCCATGTCGTGCGGCGTTCCACAGGGGTCGGTTCTGGGGCCGACTCTGTGGGACATCGGGTACGACTGGGCGTTGAGAGGGAGTCTCCCCCCCGGGCTGAGCTTGGTGTGCTACGCTGACGACACGCTCGTCACAGCCCGGGGCAGGACACTCGAAGAGGCGGCGAGCCTGGCCACTCTCGGCACCGAGGAGATGGTCAGGCGGATCGAGGCGCTGGGGCTCAGGGTGGCCCTAAACAAGACGGAGGCCCTACTTTTCCATGGGCCCCGTGTGAGGCTGCCCATCGGCGCCTCGATAGTGGTAAACTCCATCCACATCAGCATCCAGGCCCATATGAGGTACTTGGGTCTGGTGCTCGACGGGCGATGGTGGTTCCGGGAGCATTTCCGACAGATTGCTCCCCGGCTTGTCGGCGCGGCGTCCGCCCTTTCTCGTCTCATGCCGAATGTGGGCGGACCCAGTTTTGAGGCCCGACGGCTGTATGCGGGGGTCATCCGCTCGATGGCCATGTACGGCGCACCCGTGTGGGCGAGGGCTCTGAATGCCCAGCTCAGGGCGGTTCTGTGGAGGCCACAGAGAGCCATGGCGGTCAGAGCCATTCGCGGGTACCGCACGGTGTCGACAGAGGCGGCGTGCCTGTTGGCCGGGACACCCCCGTGGGACCTAGAGGCGGAGATGCTCTCCGACCTCTACCGGCGGGTTATCACAGCGCGCGAGGAAGGTGGCTCCCCATCGTTGAGCGAGATAGCCACCTGGCGCGTGGATGCCCGCCGAGACGTCATCGCCCGTTGGGCTACGCGGCTGGAGAGGCCTAGGCACGGTGTGGAGACCGTTGAGGCCCTCCGGCCCGTACTGATAGAGTGGATGGAGCGGCGGCACGGAGTCCTCACCTTTCGGCTGGTGCAGGTATTGACGGGGCACGGGTGTTTCGGGTTGTACCTGCACAGGGTCGTGTATAGGGAGTGGACTCCGGCCTGCCACCACTGCAGGAGTGACGAGGACACGGCGCAACACACGCTGGAGGTGTGTCCGGGATGGGAGCGGCAGCGCCGTGACCTCGTCGCTGTCATCGGTGCCGACCTGACGCTGCCGGCCGTCGCGAGAGCGATGGTCGACAGCATCAGGAACTGGGACGCGGTCGCCGCCTTCTGCGAGGCTGTCATCTCGCAGAAGGAAGCGGCGGAACGGGCAAGGGAGGATTCCCGCGCCCCGGGCCGCCGCCAGCGGCCGGGGCGGCGCAGGCGCGAATACCTGCGCCTGATGCCGCCCTAACCGAGGCTTCGGGTGATCGGACCGGGGAATTGTCCGGTCACCCGACGTGAGGCCACCGCGTGAGGGCGACGCCCCGACGGCGAAATCTGTCGGGGCGTCGACGAGAGGAACCCGCGAGGGTGAACCGCCGGGCGGGCCACCGAAGTTAAAAATCGGGTCCCGGTGACCCGCTCGCACGGCGAAGAGAGAGGAGTTTTTACGGTGGGTCTATGGGGTCACGCGCCGCCTTTTCCGTCACCCCGGACCGATTTGGCGGGGCGAGACTAATCCATAGTCCACCAAAAAAAAAAAAAAAAAAAAAAAAAGGGGTGAAAAATAGGGATTGCAAATTTGTATGAAATATCAATTTTGAAGTAAGATCCCTGAAGGTTTGTTTTTAGCGATTTAATATTAGACAAAAAATACGTGTTTTAGCGTTTGATTTTTTTTTCTTTCTTATGGCGGCAAATGAGCAGACAGCACAGACTGATGGTAAGTGTCACTGCCACCCAATGGACCTTTGCAATACCTAGGGTATAGCTAGGCAGCTGCCTACCAATACAAACCCCAAACCCACCTCAGTTGGGCTCCCGGCTCTCTCACTCACCGAACGAAGCGCAATAGCACATTACCATCACTCAGACGTCGTTTTTCTGCGAGAGTGTGGACGGACCGGTCCGCGGCTGTAGACAGAGAATTGTCCACAGCGTGGTCCTACCACTATTTCAGTTTTTCTTCCCTCATCATCATCTTTATTCTCCTACTTATCTTATCTTATTCACATATATATCTTATCCCAATTAGTTGGGGTCGATACAATATGTACTCTTCTTTCATAGTACATTACATTACATATTGTAAAAGTTATTGGCAATGGTTTTATGACCGGCCGCCAGCCAGACGCCAACTCTCCTTGGGAATGTAATTGTTGACCAAATGGCATCAGACGGTGTCGGCCTAGGTCGTTATAGGGCTCTTAGTCGTCTTTTACGACATCCATGAGCAAAGTAAGGGTTGGTAGTATTCGTAGCCACCTACTACCACACAGTTTTTCTTCCCTATGGGTCTAAAATAGGGGTTGCAATTTTCTCTTTATCAGTTTTGGAGTTACATTATTCGTAAAATTGTTTATATGGCTCTTTAGTACTAAAGGAAATACGATTTCAGCATTTTTAGAAATTTCTCCGCTAAGGATGTAAAATGGGGATAACAGTTTTGTATTAAACGTCGCCGCGTCGTCGACTTTGAAGTTAGATCAGTGAAAATTTGTATTTAGCTATTTAATATTAAATTTAAAAAAAATACGAGTTTTAGCATTTTTGGAAATTTCTTATCTATGGTTGTAAAATAGGGCTTAGAAGTTATTTATGGAACTTTCTCAGTATTAAAGTTATATTAGTGAAATTTTGTATTTGGGTATTTAGTACTAAATAAAAAAGTACGTGTTTTACCATTTTTAGAAATTTCATCCCAAAAATAGGGATCCCAAGTTTGTATGAAACTTCGTCAGATGTGAAGTTCGATCCGTGATCATTTTTTGTATTTGGCTATTTAGTATTAAATGATAAAAATACGCGTGTCATCATTTTTGGAAATTTCTACGAGAAGGATGTAAAATATAGGTTGCAAGTTTTTTTATGAAATTTTAACAGTTTTTTAGTTACATTTGCGATGATTTTTATTTGGTTGTATATATATAATAATGAAACACTAAGTTTCATTATTTTTGGATATTTTCTCATAAGAATGTAAATCAGTGGGTTCCAAGTTTATTAGAAACTTCATCAGTTTTAAAGTTAGTACCTTGAAAATAGTTATTTGGCTATTTGATATTAAATGAATAAATATATAATTTCGGCATTTTTGGGAAAATGGGCATTAAATATGTAAAATAGGGGTTGCACATTGTTATAAAAATATGTATTTGGCTACTCAATATTAAATAAAAAATACGTATTTCCCCATTTTTGAAAATCATTCCACAAAGAGAGAAATGGATGTTGGAAATTTGTACGGCAATTAACTTATAAACAAGTACGGAACTTTGTTTTGCTTTTTTTAAATCCTGAAATCTGTAATTTAACCACAAATCATCATTTACTTGTGGTCGACGCAAAATGTACCTACTCCTCTTCCTACATATTGCAAAAGTTATTGACAATAGTTTTATGAACTGCCGCCTGCCTGACGTCATCCCTCCTTTAAAATGTAATTATTAACCAAACGGCATCAGGTGGTGTTGGCCCAGGCCGATATAAAGTTCTAAGTCGTCTTTTACGACATCTACACATACATACATACATATCATCACGCCATATCCCTTGCAGGGTAGGCAGAGAGAACAGAGTGCCAGAGAACTCTATCTCTGCATACTTCACTCGCTTCCTCAACATTCATAATTTTCTTCATACACGCTCGCCGGTTTCGGAGACTCATGACTCCTTCCTTTAGTACATGACGGATCTGGTCTAGGTAGGTTAATCTCGGTCTCCCTCGGTACCTACATCCTTCCACTTTCGCATTGTATATCTTCTTAACAGGACGTTCGTTCGGCATTCTTTCCACATGTCCGAACCATCGGAGCATGCCCTTTCGCATCTTTACACCAATACTCTCTTTCATACCTACTCGCTCTCTTACGTCGTCGTTACGAAGTTGTTACACGTGACTTCTGCCTGAGGTGGTGGCTGCCGAGAAGTTGCCCCAACGCTCCGTTCACTCTATTTCCCGCATTCACTCTTCGCTCTATATCAGTGGTGTACCTTCCATCTCGGCTAAATCTACATCCAAGATATACAAATTCATTCACTTGCTCTAGTATATCATTACCTATTGTTACTCTTACATCTGTTCTGGCTTCGTCTCTTTCAAAGACCATTATTTTGGTTTTGCTCACATTCACACGTAGACCCCTTTTCTTACAATCTCTGTCATTGTGTCGACTAGGGTCTGCAGGTCAATGTCAATAGACGATCTCTCCGGCATCCCGTAAAAGCGCGGAAGGGACCGCTGTTAGGTTTTAGTGGGTATTCCGGCTGTCAATCTCATGGCCGGCGAGTCCCACACACCCCCCCGTCTATCAGTGGCGGGGGATGTGCGCAAAAGCATTTCCTCAGCGATAACAAAAAAAAAAAAAAAAAAAAAAGGGTCTGCAGGTCAGTCGCTGACTGTGCCAGCAGGACTGCATCATCTGCATAAAGCAGAACAGTGACCACTGAGTCGCCCATCTGGACTCCCACATTCATATCGTTCAACCTTTGGAGACATTTATCCAGATATATGATAAACAGCCTAGCTGACAGAACGCACCCCTGCTTAACGCCGATATTGACGTCAAACCAAGGCGACATTCCATCATCCAGCCGCACACAGGCTCTACAGCCCATGTAACTGGACTGCACAGCCTGTAGCAGTTTGCCGTTAATACCATACTCCGGTAAAATGTCCCAAAGTTTCTTTCGTACAACCGTGTCAAATGCTCTCTCCAGATCCACAAAACTGCAGAAAACCCTCTGATCTAGAGCCAGATACTTCTCCACAATGTTGCGCAGAGAGAACACTTGATCCATGCATCCCCTTCCACTCCTGAAACCTCCTTGTGTCTCACACAGTAAACCATCGGACACCATCCTCATTCTCCTTTCAATAATTTTACCATACACTTTTGCTGCCAAACTGGTCAAGCTTATGGCTCTGTAATTTGCGCAGTCATAACATGAACCCTTGTTTTTAAACAAAGGCACGATGACTGCGCTATTCCAGTCCCCGGGAACCATTCCCGAGCTCCTACATAAATTGAGAAGCAACAGGAACGCTTCCCAGACACAGGAGCCACCAAGCTTGATCATCTCGGCAGACACCATATCAATGCCCGCTGCCTTACCATTTTTCAAACTTCTTATCGCCCATTCAACTTCATCCATACTGATGCCATCGGAGGACGCCGCTGTCGAATGTTGTTCTACTAAACCACATGCGACATCGGCGTCAACCGTAGCATCCGCATACATATCGCCAAAATATTCACTCCATCGACTTAACACGTCTTGTGTTTGTGTAAGAATGTCTCCACCTTTAGACCTTATTTTATTCATTCTGAAGGCTGACCAACCACCCCGAGACTTCTTCACCTCCCTCCAAAAGAGTTTGGTGTTACTCTCGAAGTTTTTAGTCAGCCTATCTTCTGCACTCATACTTGCTCTATCACGTTTCTCTTTCACTAAGGCCTTGGTGTCATTCTTACATTGCCGATATATTTCTTTCTTCTGTTCAGTCATACTGTCATTCACATTCAAAGAAGAGACATAGTCCAGCCACGCTTTCTTCTTTTGCTCTACGGAAGCTGCAACTTCCGCATCCCACCATGCATCACCATTTGTTTTTCTATGCTTCTTTGAACTTCCACATACTTCTTTCGCTGTATCTACCATACTCTCCTTCAATACTCTTCAGCATTCTTCAATGTCCGATTGCGGCTGGCTTGCCATCGTCAGCCGTTCTCGGACACCCTCTGCATACTTTTCTCTTACACACTCTTCTTGCAACCTTTCAACCTTTATTCTTTCAAGCACTCCGAAGTGGACACGCTCTCGCCAGTGCCTCCACTTTTTGAACAGACCACTAAATCTCGCAATAACGAGATAGTGGTCCGGATCGACTGTAGGCTCTTGCGTCCAATATTTTGCTTCGGAGGCGACTGTCTACCAAAATTAAATCTATTATACTTTTCTGTTCATTCCTTCTCCATGTATACATGTGGATGTCCTTATGTTGGAAAAATGTGTTTGACACAATAAGGTTTCTCTCCATGCATACATCCGCTATGAGCCTACCTGCGTCGTTCACTCTCTTATCACCAAATGGACCAAGTACGTCCTCATAGTCGGGACGCTTGGTCCCCACCCATCCGTTCAAATCTCCGCATACAATCACGCGTTCACTGGTTTCTGCCATATCCAGAACTTCCCTTACATTGTCCCAAAACTTCTCTAGGTCTGATGCCACCGAGGATCCTACGGGAGCATATGCTACAACCATGAATACCTTGGTGACACCTAGTTTTATACGGACCCAAAGAAGTCTGGGATCATACATTCCGTAATCCTTCACACCTGAGGCCAAGCGAGAGGACAACAGCACTCCTACCCCCATGCTGGCTCGATCGCTCTGTGGTACACCAGACCACAGAGCCATCCCGCCACCAGGAAGATCGCAGGCGTCGCTGCCCCTTCGCTTGGTCTCTGTTACACAGAGCACGTCTAGCTGTTTGTCCGCCATGACGGATATCAGCACGAGCAACTTACCTTCCACACAACCTCTTACATTCCACGTGCCCACCCGGCACTCTGCTCTCCTCGACTCGCCTGACTGGGCAAGGCGTGATGGGTGGCGGCCCCCATCGCCGCAACTGCCTAAGTTCGTACCGACGGGGGCGGGTCGGTACGCGTTGCTTCCGGGGGACGCCCTAACCCGCATTGCGGTACGCATATCGAGCGACATCTACGGACAAAGTAAGTTGGTATTATTATATTTAATTAAAGATAAAAAACACGTACTAAAGTTTTTTTTAAATAATTCCTAAAGAAAGTAAAATATGATATTAAAGTTTGTATGAAAATGCGTCAATTTTAAAGAGAGATCCTTAACAAATCCAAAAAAAATGTGATATAAAAAATAAGTAAAAGTATGTTTCAATGTTTTAGAAAATAAACCCCCTTTTTTTTTTTTTTTGCGGTGGGCTATGGACGTCGCACCCCGCCAAATCGGTCCGGGGTGATGGAAGAGGCGGCGCGCAACCCCATTGACCCACCCTGCAAGCACCTCTTCTTTCAGCGGGCCACCGGTACCCCATCTTTGTCTTCGGTGGCCCGCTCAGCGGTATGCCTTCTTGGGCTCCTCTCCTGTCGACGCCCCGACAGCTTTCGCCGTCGAGGCGTCGTCCTCACGCGGTGGCCTCACGTCGGGTGACCGGTCAATTCCCCGGTCCGATCACCCGAAGCCTCGGTTAGGGCGGCATTAGGCGCAGGTACTCGCGCCTGCGCCGCCCCGGCCGCGGGCGGCGGCCCGGGTCACGGGAATCTCTCCGGGCCCGTTCCGCCGCCTCCTTCTGCGAGATGACAGCCTCGCAGAAGGCGGCGACCGCGTCCCAATTCCTGACGCTGTCGACCATCGCTCGCGCAACAGCCGGCAGCGTCAGGTCGGCACCGATGACAGCGACGAGGTCACGGCACTGCCCGTCCCAGCCCGAACATACCTCGAGCGTATGTTGCGCCGTGTCCTCGTCGCTCCTGCAATGGTGGCAGGACGGAGTCCACTCCCTCCGCACGACCGTGTGCAGGTACTTGCCGAAGCGACCATGCCCCGACAAGACCTGCACCAACCGGAAAGAGAGGACTCCGTGCCGCCGCTCCATCCACTCCATCAGTACGGGCCGGAGGGCCTCAACGGTAAAAACACCGTGTCTAGGCCTCTCCAGCCGCGTAGCCCAACGGGCGATGACTTCTCGGCGGGCGTCCTCGCGCCAGGTGGCTATCTCGTTGAACGATGGGGAGCCACCCTCTTCGCGCATTGAGGTAACCCGCCGGTAGAGGTCGGAGAGCATCTCCGCCTCTAGGTCCCACGGGGGTGTCCCGGCCAATAGGCATGCCGCCTCGGTAGACACCGTAGAAAATAAACCCCTACGGGGACTAAACTAGGGTTTATAGTTGTATGAAAATTGTCACTTTTGGAATTAGATCTTTAGAAAGTACATCGATGCTTAAGTATAATCATAAAGCTATTGCTAATAACTTTTGTAATATATATGTAGAAAGAGGAGTATATATTGTGTCCACCCCGAATAATTAGTAAATTATGTAAAAAAAATAGAAGACTTGGAAGAGAAATATGAAAACGTCATATGGTGGTCTTTTATTATATTCATTGGTACCTACTTGTATTATATTCATTAGTCCTATATTATATTCATCATTCAATATCTTAGTGTTTTAAACGTGTTATATTCAATAATTTTGATGGAATTTTAGGTAATGTGATGATGCGAAGGCACTGCTGAAATATAGTGAATATGATATAAAAGTGCTACAGATTTTTTAATTTTGCAACAAAATTACGAGTAAAAAATATCCCTTAACAGTTTGGCCATAGCACTGTCGAAATTCATTGCGTTCGCTACTCCCTTTTCAGTCCATGGGTGCGTAAAAATGACTAAGGAATATGATATACACACACATAACGTCTATGTAAATGAAGGAAAACTTGAAATAAAACCATATACTAACTAATCTATCTGGCCAGTGCTATATTAGTGGTTCGGTACTAGTGGTCGGTTATTAGGCCACGCGCCGCCTTTCCGTCGCCCTGGACGGTGCGCGTTCAGACCATAGCCTAAAAAAATGCTCATAATTTAGTCAATTTCTCTGCAAAGGTAGATTTCTTCTCCAATCCTACCATTTAAAGAAAAAGGAGGACCACACTGCTGACAGTTTTCTGTCTATAGCTGCGAGCTAGTCCATCCGGGGAAATAATACGTTATCGCAGAAAATCGACGTTTGAGCAATGGCAATGTGCTGCTGTGCTTCGTCCAGTGAGTGACAGAGCCGGAAGACCAACTTTCTGGGTGGGTTTGGGGTTTTCATTAGTAGGTAGCGGGCTAGCTATACCCTGGTATTGCAAAGGTCCATGGGCGACAGTAACACTTACCAGATGAGCTGCTTGCTCGTTTACTACCAAAAGCAATAAAAAAAACAAGAAGCTCAAGGTCAGCAGTGGTATGTGAGACCTACATGAGCTGAGACGAGCTGTTGATAAATTCGCATTTAATTAATTGTTTACCTTTTTTTTCTTGAACCTTATAAATCCTACAATGATGAATGACTGATGCTGTATCAAATCAAGGGATCTCTCTCTATAATGGTTTCTGATGTTTGCGCGAGTATTACACATTCGAAATAAAACTACTTTTACGGATTCTATCGCGTTTGAATTTGGTTTTTAATTGCCCGACGTTTAGAAAACTTTATAGTGATCATGGTCACGGGAGGACTAAGGTATCTTACATTCAAAGGTTATCGTTATTAAAAAGTTTGACCCACACTTTAATACAAATTCATTGCCAGTACAAATAGAAAATTATTCTATATATATGTAAAAATGTTATATTGTTTATGATCAATTATATTAAACATTTAATTTATGATATATTATATATTATATTAAACATTTAATTTATGATAATTATTATATTGTGGCAACTCACTAGTTTACAAAATCTAACAAAAACCATTACTAAGAAATACAAACGCGATAGAATCCGTAAAAGTAGTTTTATTTCAGATCTCTCTCTTACAACATATTGATTATCGAATAATTCTGAAGTAGTAACATCATTTTGGAGTCGAGTTTCAGTGCTAATTATAATATTGTATATATTTAATAATACACTAGTAAAAATAATTGCTTTAGTATTTAATCCTCTACAATTTTGGCCTTAACATATTATTTATGCTAATTTAGAAAAAAAGCAATAAAATAATAATATAATCTAAACAGTATAAATTGGGAATTTCTTCAATATTGAGTTATTTAGTTGATCGCTCTGGACTTTTCAAATATTGATATTTGATGACATTCACATATTTTTTATTTAAAAGAGATGCTTAAATAAGTTTTAGGAATCTCTTTTGAATAAAAAATATGTGATTGTCATTAAATATCAGTATTTGAAATGTCCAGAGCGATCAACTAAATAACTCAATATTGAAGAAATGCCCTATTTATAGAATTCGTTCAGTCAGTACTATCGTATTGCATATCTACGTGGGGAGGGGCTTCAAAAACCTATTTTATAAACAAGAAATAGCTTAACGGGCAATCTTAAAAGTAATGACATTTAAACTATCACTATATCCGATGACAGAATTGCATCAGTCCTGTAAGGTATTGACAGTCCGACAGTTGATTATTATCCAAAGTACTTACGCAAATCTTAATACACCTTATAACGAAAATGTTTTCCTTAAAAAATAATCATGCAGTCTGTAAAAATTACACAATAAAAACATCATACCAAATAGTTAACACACACACTAACACAAACGTACACGCACAAGCGCACGCGCGCTCACGTACACACGTACGCTAACACACACACACGCACACATATTCACTTTCATGCACACGTAAACACAAACATGCACCCAAACATCTCCCTACAATTAGAAATAGATGGCACTAAGATAGAATAAAATGTACTACCATATTGATCTCACTCTAAACGGGACTACTGCACTCCGAGATACAGGTTCACACCCAGTTCGGGTGCAGTAGTCAATGATATAAAACATTTGTATAGTTCAATACCTGATTTTATAATTATTGGTTTTGTGTTATACCTATTTCTAGTACTTGTAAACTTATACAAATTATTAAGAAATAAATATATTATTATTAAACTTAAACTTAACTAGATTCTTAAGTATGTTTAGTTACTAAATTCAAGTGCTTCATTACGATTGACGGTTAGAGGCGGGGCGTAACACCTCGCGGTGCAAAAGGATTGACGGTTAGAGGCGGGGCGTAAGACCTCGCGGTGCAAAAGGCCTCGCGCCCGCGCCTCATATCTGAAACTATATTTGAAAAATTATGGAAAATCCATATAAATATATTAGAATTAATTCTCAACTAGGTGGACAGACGACCTAGTGAAGGTTGCTGGGCGTCGTTGGATACAGGCGGCACAGGACCGCTCTCAGTGGCGTAAAATGAGGGAGGCCTACGTTCAGCAGTGGACGGTAATAGGCTGAAATGATGATGATGATGAATTCTCAACTTATAGTACATTATTGCAGCGGTCAGCAAAAGAGGCATTGATGGACGAACGTATAAATGTGGGGCGAGGCGTAGCCGAGGCACACATACGTAAGTCCATCAATTCCTAGTTGTGGCCAAGGCTTGTATAGTGATTTTCTTAAATAACGTGCAGAAATTAAAACTAAGTAGTACTAAGTAGAACTGTATACATGACACAACAACCAACAACATTTTTCACGTGCTAAAGGGTTTATTTGCTTTTTTTTTCATTATCAAACAGGTTTCTTATTCAAGCCAGTTACAAATTTAAATAAAACTCTGATAAATTGCCTATTTAGTTACCATATTTTGAAGTAACAAATCGTTCCATTTTTAAAATACACGAGAGATATGAATTTCCATATATATTTATTTGGCCGCTAAAACACGACAGATATGGATTTTCATACATTTTTTGGCGGCCGCTGCTCACATGTTTTTAGTCAGTACAGCAATTTCGATTTATCTCGAAGAAAGTTGTCAAAATAATGCTCAAACCAAGCATGTTTGGAAAAAAGATATTTTACTCGGGCGCACGAAAAGAATGTGAATGAAATAATAGATATGCCTAATAGGATATACATACATACAACATCACGCCATATCCCTTGCAAGGTAGGCAGAGAGAACAGAGTGCCAGAGAACTCTACCCTTGCATACTTCACTCGCTTCTTCAACATTCATAATTCTCTTCATACACGCTCGCCGGTTTCGGAAACACTTGACTTCACCTTCTTTCAGTACATGACCAATCTGGTCTAGGTAGGTGAGTCTCGGTATCCCCCGGTACCTACATCCTTCCACTTTCGCAATGTATATCTTCTTAACCAGACGTTCTTTCGGCGTTCTTTCCACATGTCCGAACCATCGGAGCATTCCCTTTCGCATCTTTACACCAGTACTCTCTTTCATACCTACTCGCTCTCTTACGTCGTCCTTGCGAATGCGGTCGGTCAGCCTAACTCCACAGATTTTCCGTAGAGATCGCATTTCGATCGCATTAATTTTGCTTTCATGCTCTTTTCTGCATACCCAACTCTCGCTTCCATATAGTAATGTTGGGACAAGCACTACGTTATGTATGTACACGTGCCTTCTGGTTGAGGTGGTGGCTACCGAGAAGTTGTCCCAACGCTCCGTTTACTCTATTTCCCGCATTCACTCTTCGCTCTATATCAGTGGTGTACCTTCCATCTCGGCTAAATCCACATCCAAGATATACAAATTCATCCACTTGCTCTAGTACATCATTACCTATTGTTACTCTTACATCTGTTCTGGCTTCATCTCTTTCAAACACCATTATTTTGGTTGGTAAGGTACACCACCTTAGGATAGTGATACCTTAGTGATAGGATATACTTTATATTAAGTTATAAAATTAATTAATTATAAAATCTCATCTTTGTTGATTCTGATCATTCGCTTATATTTGGTCAGGCACTGGCAACAATAGTTGGTGTTAAGCTGCTATCGCGGAGGAAATAAGTCCCCGGTCAGATACGGGTGAAGGCCGTATTACTACAATTTGATGATGTTTTTGAATTCATAGAAAACTTAAAACGCCAAACGGAACAATTGGACACACTCAGTGATTGCAATTCCGTTTTGAATGAAATGTTCAGATGGAATGGAATTTATCATATCATTACATATGTGGTATGAGTTATTAACGCGTGTCAATACTATAAGCAAATTATGGCAATCTGTACAAGTCCACATAAGTATGTACCTACCACATAAGTAGTACCTACTCTTCAACATTTGCGTACATTTTATGATTGGATCAAAGAATATGGTCAAACTAGATAGTGGTAGGACTACGCTGTTGACAGTTCTCTGTCTGCAGTCGCGGGCAGGTCCGTGCGGAGTAGTAACACATTCGACGTATGAGTAATTGTAATGTGCTATTGCGCTTCGTTCGGTGAGCGAGAGAGCCGGAAGCCCAATTGGGTGGGGTTGGGGTTTATATTGGTAGGCAGCGGCCTAGTATTGCAAAGGCCTACCCCTGGTATTGCAAAGGTCCATGGGCGGCAGTGACACTTACCATCAGGTGTGCTGCTTGCTCGTTTGCCACCACTAGTAATAAAAAAAAACTGAATTCCAAAAATGCTTTTCTGATGCCCCTCAGATTATTAAGCAGTTATAATTTTTGACACTCCACTACATAAATGGGTTTCTTATCTCTACCAATTCTGAGGAGGATCAGAGTTGAGTCTACCTTTTGGTTGGTTTTTATTAATGTTTACTACTGCTGCTACTAACAAACTGTCTCGAACTAGTGGACTCCGTAATTTAACTACTTATAATTGACTTTGATCATGAAGATGAAGAGTTGGTTTTAGCAACTCTATGGGTAAGTACTATTATATGTAATTAGTAAGAACTAATAACACTTAAAAAATGTGTTCTAACTTGACAATTTTAAGTATATATTTAGATCTCTTTTTATGTTTGTCTTTTTTTATTGCTTATGGTGGCAAACAAGGAAACAGCACACCTCATGGTACTACTGCCACCCATGGACCTTTGTAATACCTGAGGTAGGTACAACTAGGCCGCTTCCTAACAATGAAAACCCCAAACTCACTCAGGAAGTTGGGCTGCCGGCTCTCTCGCTCCCGAAATGAAGTACAACAGCACATTGCTCTGCTCAGCCGTTGTTTGTCGGTGAGAGAGTATGAGCTGTTGATGGCTGCTGATGATAATACGCATTTACTAAATCGATTTTAAAGGTTCTTCACCATTGGAAGGCTACATTATCAAAGATAGGTTCAGAGATGCGATTTATTTGAAATACTTCTATTTAGAATGCAAATACAAAATGCAAAATACCTATTTTGTATTTTGCATTTAAATGCCTTTTACTAAAAAACATTTTGTATTTTATTTGAAATACCTTTCGAGATGTTTTAAGCATTTTTAATATTCATTTCAAAATGCAAAATACTTTGTGATTAAGTTTAGCCAACATTACCAGTCAAACAAAATGAAATGAACGAATGACGCTTATATTGTCGAATTTGAATGTCTATAAAGCTAGCATGACAAAGTAAGCAGAACGGCTTAAAGAAAAGTGCAAAAATTAGTGCTTATTTAGTGCTAATTTAGTGCCAAAAACTTAAATTTGATGCTCTGATAGATTTGCAAAAAATGAGAACACTGCTAGCTTGTAATTAAGCTAGCAGTGTATTCCCTAAAACGCCTATATTAACGCGGTATAGGACTAAAGCAATGTATAGGGAATTAAGTGCTCGATTTGTGGTGGCAGTATGTGATAAAAAATTAGGCAAAAAAATATTTTTTAAAATTTTTGTCAATCAAAACTGCCAGTATGACAGTCTGAGCAAGTGACCGGATTGAATACGTCAATCTGGATCAAAAATCTATGATTGTCAAGGGTTAATAATTTAGTGCTCGATTAGGTTGGCAGTATGTAATTAGTAATTTGAAAAAAAAAAAATTTTTTATCAATCAAAACTGCCAGTATGACAGTCTGAGCAAGTGACCGGGTTGAATACGTCAATCTGGATCAAAAATCTATGATTGTCAAGGGTTAATAATTTAGTGCTCGATTAGTGCTGGCAGTACGTAATCAGTAATTTAAAAAAAAAATTATCAATCAAAACTGCCAGTATGACAGTCTGAGCAAGTGAGCGGATTGAATACGTCAATCTGGATCAAAAATCTATGATTGTCAAGGGTTAATAATTTAGTGCTCGATTAGTGCTGGCAGTATGTGATAAAGAATTTGAAAAAATATTTTTTTTATTTTTTGTCAATCAAAACTGTCAGTATGACGGTCTGAGCAAGTAACCGGATTGAATACGTCAATCTGGATCAAAAATCTATGATTGTCAAGGATTAATAATTTAGTGCTCGATTAGTGCTGGCAGTATGTGTTAAAAATTTGAAAAAAAGCAAGATATAGATATGTCATACTGGCAGTTTTGATTGACAAAAATTAAAAAAATATTTTTTTTTTGCCAAATTTTTTATTACATACTGCCAGCACTAATCGAGCACTAAATTCCCTATACATTGCTTTAGTCCTATACCGCGTTAATATAGGCGTTTTAGGGAATACACTGCTAGCTTAATTATAAGCTAGCAGTGTTCTCATTTTTTTGCGAATCTATGAGAGCATCAAATTTAAGTTTTTGGCACTAAATTAGCACTAAATAAGCACTAATTTTTGCACTTTTCTTTAAGCGATTCTGCACACTTTTCATGCTAGCTTTATAGACATCGAATTTGACCGACAGAGGCACCTGCTAGCCATGCGCGCCCTTTTTTTTATTTGATTTGATTACCTACTTTTATGATATTGAAGTGTTGTTGTTATCTCTACAATACTGAAACGGCTATGTACTGTACTACAACAAGATAAGAGAAAAGAAAAGTGAACCGAAACCAAAGGCCACACAATTCACAAAATGGAGCCATGGCTCTCTTTTCGTTAGTTTAGTTTTTACATTATTTTAAGTGAGTATTATTATTAATAACATAACAAAATTTATTGATATGCGTACTGATAAATATGACCAAAATGTCATGCATAAGGTGCCATGTTATTAGACGTTTTTGTTTGGCTCGGCATTGTGTCTCTATTTCTAATGCTAGGGCCGCGCCTGCGTGTATCGTCCCGAAGTAATTTGTGGCGAAGCTTCGTACGTTTGGTACACTAGAAAATTATCGCCATAAAACTGTGGTCACATTAACGACTTCGATATTTTACACGAAGTATCGTGCAATAATTAAAGTTGGCTGAAATCATTTTCATGCGTTTAACTATGGATGACGCTTTACTATTACAGCTATATTATGCTAATAATTAGATACATAATAATATTTTTGGATCCCTTCATGGGTTCCGCTTCATAATGGTGTATAAATTCTAACACCATTGCATCACCCCACTCCATATTTATTGATTATCTGGAGATCCTCGAACGCGTCTAAACACAACGAAAATTTCCCCCGAAATGAAAAACGCTAGTCTGACTACAGAGCGCAATATATTAGCGCGCTAAAACCCTTTGCCTTATCACCACCCAAGCGATATTGCACACGAAGCCCGAATGTTCGCGACGATAGCCAATAATGACCGGTCACATCTGCGTGTATTGTCTCATTGCACGAAGCTTCGTGACGATACACGCAGGTGCGGCCCTAGCATAATGTTAAATACCTAAAATAAATAAAAAATTCTGAGATTTGGTCAAAAGGTATTTTATTTTGAAAAAGTATTTTGAAAATACCTATTTTGCATTTGAAATACAAAACGCAAAACTATTTGGTATTTTGCATTTGAAATAGTAAATCTGAAAAGTATTTTGCATTTTGTATTTAAATGCTTTTTTAAAACCATTTTGTACATCTCTGGATAGGTTATATTTTCTCCGTATTCTCACGAGAAGGCGCATTATGCCGGTGAAATCAAGGAGTCTGCTAGTTTTATATAAGTATACTTACTATATAGTTAAACAAACTATTTCGAAAGTTTATTTTCATTTACGCGTATTTCTTTTCCCGTTTCGTTCATATGCAGAATAAAAATGGATCATTAAATAAAAAAAATCTATGAAATTTTAATTTGTATTTAGAACATAAGCTTTACTAAATCGAATTCGCGATTGGTTTTGATTTGTTAATCAGTGTATATAAAACGAAGTCGAGGTGAAACCATTAAAGCTCCAGTCGGATATCGACAAAGACGAAAATAGCGTTGTATGTTTATGGTAGAACAAATCTATACATTCCCTTAATATCATAGGGGTAGGGGGGTAAAACCTATTCTACGTACTATTTACAAATTAATATTTCTTATTGAAAATTTATTATTAATTCGAAATTTATTATTAAAAATCTATTTCTATTTCGGATGCTGAATGATTTTCTTCATTCCACAATGTGCATTTCGATTTACATATTGTTTTATCCAAAGACAAGATAGTTATCTAATAATATAAAGATAGATTATCTTTATATTATTAGATAACTATATAGTCATTTCTTTTTTCAGATATTTGATAGCAATGATAAAGTTTAACCTAAATTGTCTGCTACAAAATAAAAAATCTTTGGTTTATTATATGAAACTGAGATGATCTGATCCATTTCTAACAACGTTTTATTATTCAGAAAAACGAGGTAAAAATTACGTAAGAAAGGAGTTCGAGAAATCTTATGTATCCTTATAGGGGAGGTCAAAAATCGTTAAAATCATCCTTATGTAATTAATGAACGACTCCTTACCGTCGAACTTTCTAATTACTTCTCAACAAAGAACAAGTTTATCAAAATAAAAGTGCCCGAATACTTTATTGATATCAAACATTCGCCCACCCAAAGGACGATAAAAGGTGAACTAATCGCTACGTTATCACCGGATTGGTGATCGTAGTTTTTGACTTATAACAATAAGTTACGAGTACCTAAGAGAATGCTGCTGCCCATTCACTTGGTGATCCTTAAGTTGGTTGTTGCGACTCCCACAAAGAAAGGAATTGTGACACATAGTATTCTAAGCCCGTCACCACACAGGTGAAGGTCAATTTTTGAACTGAATTCATTTTAAGTATAACTAAATTTAGTTCGGCTAATAAGTATACCTACACAAGATTTATAAATTATAAAATTTCATACGAATTTGGCTGCATCTAGAGTCATTATAAATCTATCAGAGTAATGTAAAATACAGCTATAGACACAAAAAATAGAAACAGAATTTCCACCTTGATACAATATTAAAACAGTTTAATTAACTGATTAAGCCTGAAGACTGATGTAAAATTACTATTTATATAAATTACATCCTTATCAATCACCCCATTAAAAACATAGATAGACACCAACTGTGGCAAATTAACATAACTATCAATTAAATCGATCGTTAGCCAATTGATTGACACACCTTAAACGTTCAGCAATTATAGGCAGGTTCGGGTGATACATACATACATACCATCACGCCATGTCCCTTGCAGGGTAGGCAGAGAGAACAGAGTGCCAGAGAACTCTATCCTTGCATACTTCACTCGCTTCCTCAACATTCATAATTCTCTTCATACACGCTCGCCGGTTTCGGAGACTCTTGACTCCACCTTCCTTCAGTACATAACCGATCTGGTCTAGGTAGGGTAGTCTCGGTCTCCCCCGGTACCTACATCCTTTCACTTTCGCATTGTATATCTTCTTAACCAGACGTTCGTTCGGCATTCTTTCCACATGTCCGAACCATCGGAGCATTCCCTTTCGCATCGCGCGATTGGCGTCTTAAAGAATATAGAGTTACTTAGAATATATGAGCACTTTGCGGAGTTATAGAGAGAGAGATGAGAAACCCTATCCGTGTGGTGACGGAGTAAGAATACAATTCACTCTACAATTACAATCTTGCCCGTGGGTGATCGTACGAGACGACTAAGGGATATAAAACGCCTATAACATCTATGCAGACGGAAAATTCGAAACAAAACCGTATACCAACACGTCTGACCAGCGTGGTATAGTAGGTCAATTACCCTCCCATTATGGAAGACGCCCCAGCCCAATAGTGGGACATAGGTATATGGACTGAGATGAATGAAATGAAAGAAGCCCTTAATGTCTGTAGCCATACACAAACAGCGACTAAGAGTGAGGATTGAACTTTCGGTCGAGATGATAGGCCAGCGGTGTTGACTCAAAACTAAGCAAGATCAAGTACACATATACCTACTCATATACAGTGAATCAGTCGCCTAAAGTACCTGCATCTGTGATCACTATCTCCAAATCTCAAGGAGGCACTTTTGAACAAATCGTGTACCAATATGATCAATCTCAGCAAAGCCAATCAGTTTATGAGGTTTTCGGTGGTATCACATCATTAAATGGTCTTTATATGATCAATGCCCGACATTATTTCAATTGATTGACTCCAAAGATGGCTTAGTCGTTAAAATAGGTACTTATGGTAGGTAAAACGCAAACTTTTTTTTGGTTCTGGGTGTAATTTGTATTCGTTAATTATGATTGCCCCCGAAATACAAGAATTATTTTCTTGGTGTTGTCTTTAAAAAACTGACTGACTCAACATCTGTGGCCGATACTATTCGCCAAATAAAAATGTTTTGTTATAATGTTCCTGATCAGTGTTATTTTATATTTATCACAGCCATTAACGCATAAAACTTGGTCGCGCACTCAGAATACACCTGTATAGATTCAATTATCAACCGATTTGCATATTTGGCAGTCAGCGAAACTTGGATGGAAGATTTCGTGCTAGTATGCACTAACATGAAATCTTCCATCTAAGTTTCGCAAGACACAAGTCGCAAGCCATATGTATGTCTGGCTTTGATTTGAGATCATATTGTAATACAGCTAAGCGCAGACTCATTGCAACAATATCATCGGCGGCAGTATCATCAACATCAAGTTAAGTAGCAGATGGAGTCACCATATCAAGAGCTTCACTGATTATAATATCATATAACTACGATTGAATTGAGTGAATGTAATAGAGTAAACAATGAATCGGATATTAATTTTCAAATTAAATACTCAAAGGCGAATTGGTGACGTTTATATAGTAAATTTAGCGGTCAATGGCATCTTTAAATCCATGCTCGGTGAATGTAAATTTATTCGAGCACAAAGTTACAAGAAATTAAACTTTTTGTGTTTCGATCGCTATTAAAATATATCAAAAATTATTCTAAATTTGGTATAATTTAAATTAAATTATACCATATTACGAGTATGATCTTACAAAACTGTTCCTTGCTCGACTTTATTATCAGCCCAGCAAAATCAATTTTTTTATATCACAATTGCTCCTACACCTAATACTTAGGTATTTGTGTCTTACTTTTGATATCATAAACATTAATCAATTTCAGGATGTCCTAACTGCGTCCTCAATCGACATTGCGATTTCGAGGCTTAAAATAAAACAGAAAAACAACTGAAAATGTATTACTATATTGATAATTCGATTGTTTCTAAATATTCATAAACATTAATCAAGTTCAGGATGTCCAAACTGTGTCGTCAATCGACATTGCGATATTGAGGCTAAAATAAAACAGAAAAACACTTGGAAATGTACGACTAAGTATATTGATAATTCGATTATTTCTAAATATTCATAAACATTAATCAAGTTCAGGATGCCCAAACTGCGTGCTCAATGGACAAGTAGGTACGTAACGAAAATATTTTTATAAGTGAGGATGACTTCCAAATGATAAAGAATTACAATTTAAACGAAATTTGGTACACAGATAGTCTAGTCTGAGAAAGGACATAGACTACGTTTTATTGCGGAAAAAAGGTGTTGTAAGGAGATAAAATGTTGTATGAAATAATCGTCATTTTTAAGGCCAGAAAAACTTAAACCTTATTTTTAGGTAATTGATTAGACGCCACCGAAAACAAAGATCGGGTACCGGTGGCCCACTTGCACGGCGAAGAGAGGAGGGTTGCGGAATAACTTTAATGGCAAATACTCGTCAAATAAGATCATAAAATCCCTGAATATATACAAATACACCGACGCTGTCATACTACCCGGCCTTCCTGAGACTATATACCTGTCACACACCCAGGCAGAGAAAGAAAGCCTCAAGGAAAAGGGATACGGCACCGGTGAGGGCTCCGAACTACGAACCATCCACGAGGCACAGGGACTCGGCGCACCAAATATCGTCATAATTCAGACAAGAGACTCGGTGCAAAAATTACACAACAGCATGCAACATGCCGTGGTCGCCGTATCCAGGCATACCAGATCCTACACTTACTACACAGACATCCGTATATGTATATGTATTTATTAATAATTTTTGGTACCACTGAATCTCATTGTACGCATCCACACTCCCTTCCTCCTCTTCTTAAAAAACCCGTATGAAAAGTAACAGAAAAAAGAGAAGGTTTTCTACGGCGGTCCCCTTATCCACATTTGATGTGGATTGTTTACACAGCAATCTCGACGCCGTTCACCACCATCTCGAGACGGCGCGGCCTGCCTTACTCTTTTTAACGGAGACACAGATAGGCGCTCCGGATGATATTTCGTACCTTAACTACCCTGGCTACGAGTTAGAGCACCCCTTCCGTCGTAAGGCCGGGGTGTGCGTGTTCATTCGGGGTGATATTTGTTGTCACCGGCTTCGGGCCCTCGAACATGGTGACCTGTCTATCTTGTGGTTGCGCGTAGACTATGGAGGATTTAACCGCATCTACGCGTGCCTCTATAGGTCGCATGGCAGTGATTCGCGGTCAACTCAGTTATTTGAGAACGTCCAATGGGGGATTGACGAAATATTGGATCAGTGTCCATCAGCGGAGGTGGTGGTTCTTGGAGACTTCAACGCTCATCATAAAGAGTGGTTGGGGTCCCGAGTTACTGACCTCCAGGGTCGACATCTCTTCAATATGGTCTCGGCCTATGGACTCTCACAACTGGTGACACAGCCTACCCGTGTCCCAGACATTGAGAGCCATGAGTCTTCTTTATTGGGTTTTCTGCTGACTATACACACCAGCAAGGATACCGGGTAGTGGTCGAAGCCCCTCTTGGGTCATCTGACCACTGCCTAGTCCGTAGCAGAGCCCCTGTTGCGAGGCTTAATCGCTCTACGGCGACTGGGACTCGCAGATTCTGGTAATATAAGTCAGCAGATTGGGATGGGCTTTATGCGAGTTTTATGTATCCTACCCATGGGAGCGGCTTTGCTTCGCCTCTGAGGACCCTGGCGTTTGTGCAGACTGCGTTACCGAAACGGTTATTATGGAGATGGATTTATTCATCCTCCAATACCCAAATACCCGTCGGCGGCCGCAGCCGCCCTTGGTTTAACAAAACCTGCAGGACGGCTGCATGGCAGAAGCAGTCCACATATCAGGCCTGGAATAGGGCTAAAACCTGTCAAGACCCGAACGTCAGAGAGGTGAAGCGAAAAATTAACGCCGCTTCTAGATCTAGTAAGAAGGCTATCGCCAGAGCCAAGGCAGAACATGTCGCCAGAATTGGTGAACGATTGGGCAGCTTTCCCGCTGGGAGTCGTGCATTCTGGTCGCTCGCCAAGGCTGCCCAAGGCAATTTCTGCCAGTCCAATCTCCCACCACTACAGAAAAGCGATGGCAGTCTGGCCCACAGCGCAAAGGAGAAGGCCGATCTTTTAGGTCAATTCTTTGCCTGTAACTCGACTTTGGATGCGGGACCTGCCACACCACCTACCTACCATGAAATCCGTATCTCGCAGCGTGCGGTCAGGCGAGAGCTGCGGCTTTTAGACGTCCATAAGTCGAGTGGGCCGGATGGCATCCCTGTAGTGGTCTTAAAGACGTGCGTCCCTGAGTTAACCCCCGTCCTCACGCGCCTATACCGACTATAAACTTTAAAAACAAAACCGTAGATTTTACCTGCTGCGACCAATTCACATAATCTACTGCATGTTGAAGGACGAATTATATCCGCGTAGTATTGGTCTGCTCTAGCGTAGTTGTCACCTTTATTATTATGTGATATAATAGACAACTCTATCCAATGTTCTACGGTATAACCTATCAGCTCTTTGCGTATGATGAAATGTCTTTCTTGGTTGCCGTACATCAGAAAAGATATCTATCGAGATCTACTAAAATCGGTACAGCCATTTGTTGTACCATCTCTCAATCATCTCCATCATCCCCATCGTCATAATTTATTTAATATCTGTAATATCAATAAAAGTAAACAAAACTTTAGGTGAGTTCCTATAGTCTGTTTTTAAATCTCAGAGACCAAATTCAAACATAAAAATGTCAAATTTTCAAACAATGCTGCCGGTTTTTTTTTGTGAAGTGGTGTACCTACGATATCGGTATATCGAAACGTAAGATTTTATATTTATTAGAAGATTAACTTTATGGTTTTCTATTCCAAAGTGTATCATTAAAGAGCACATGGCCGCACGAGGCGCTATATTATATCGTTACAAATATATCGCGATGTACGGCCTTACATATTCAAATGTACACAAAAAATAATTAATAGACGCCATTATTGTTGTTTCTGTTCCCGATTTGGCTCTGCGTTGATATATCAGTCATTAAGTCAGTCAGCTTCTTGCTTTTATATATCATCATCATTCTCCTACTCTTATCCCAATCACTTGGGGTCGATACAGTATGTAGGTACATAGGCTATCATAGCACATATTGTTAAAGTTATTGGCAATAGTTTTTTTTATGACCGGCCGCCTGCCAGACGCCAACCCTCCTTGGGAATGTACGACTAATTGTTGACCAAACGGCATCAGGTGAAGTTCGCCCAGGTCGTTATAAAGTTCTTAGTTGTCTTTTACGACATCCACGAGCAAAGTGAGGGTTGGTAGTACATATTAGTAGCCGCTACTACACAACTAGCTCTTCGAACCCGACGACGCTATCTCGCTCACCCAGACGGAGGCATACACAGCCCGCGCGGCCCTGACAAATAAACATCCACGATTCCGTCCCCGCCGTCGAGGTCGGAAATCGTGTCGCGTTCAAATCATAAACGTGGGTGAACCCACTTTGCCAGCGACCCCCCGAGCCGAGGTCCGTATCCCACAGGAGGTGCCCTCGGGATCGGTCGCTTAACTTTTACGGGTTGAGAGCCCTTAGCGCTCACCCACAGTCCGGTTAAAGTTGTCATAGCCATCTGGGGCTAACAACTAAGACACACAAAAAAAAAGAAAAAAAACAACTAGCTCTTGCTTTTATATATATATATATATATATATATATATATATATTAGGGTGTGCCAAAAAAATGGATATATTTTTTTTTTCACTCTCCGCTCAAAATATCGTAGAAGATGTCGAAACAAAAGGCCTGTCCAAAGGAGAGTTCGTAATTTTAATTTTAAGAGGTCCTCCATCAAATCTGAAGTTTTCCCATTTAAATAACACGGGAAATTTTTTTTTTTCATTATGCACTGCCGCAACATCTGAAGATATCATTTTTTCATGAAATAAACTACTAGACCTTATTTGGCATTAATTATAGAATTTTGTAGCAAATTTGATGTACTGAAAAATAAGAACCAAATTTTTAATATTTTTATCGATGGTTCACTTGAACAAAGATAAATATTAGAAAAATAGGATTTTGTTGGTCTGTAACTTTGTAAATATTAATAATACAAAAAAAAATTTTTTTTTTTTTTTATAGTGCGTCAAATGGACTACAAATTGTTGTTCTATCTTGGATGGTTTAGCTGAAAATTGCAAAAAACACGAAATTTCGGGCAAATTGAAAGTCTAAAGCTTTATAAAAAGTCAGGCATCGATGGTAGCAATATGACCCAATGAAATTTTTTGTTCAACATTTAATGCCAAATAAGGTCTAGTAGTTTATTTCATGAAAAAATGGAATCTTCAGATGTTGCGGCAGTGCATAATGAAAAAAAATTTTTCCCGTGTTATTTAAATGGGAAAACTTCAGATTTGATGGAGGACCTCTTAAAATTAAAATTACGAACTCTCCTTTGGACAGGCCTTTTGTTTCGACATCTTCTACGATATTTTGAGCGGAGAGTGAAAAAAAATCCATTTTTTTTTGGCACACCTTAATATATATATATATATAGATTTATGTATTTCTCATGGTGTATTTGCCAATGAATTAAAATTAACAATAATAAAACCACATTTTAAAAAGGACAACAAATACGACATAGATTGCTACAGACCCATTGCGATAATACCGGTGATATCTGAAACTTTTGAGAAGGTTATTCATAAATGTCGTTATGGTTACTTTGAACTCGATTGTATCGACCCCAAGTAATTGGGATAAGATGCATTGCATGCCGAAAGGTTAAATACAGTGACACTGAAACAATGATGTATGTGACAACTTATGTCATCATTCTCCTACTCTTATCACAATTACTTGGGGTCGATACAATATGTACTTTTCTTTCATAGTACATATTGTAAAAGTTATTGGCAATCGTTTTATGACCGGCCGCCTGCCAGACGTCAACCCTCTTTGGGAATGTAATTGTTGACCAAACGGCATCAGATGGAGTAGGCCCAGGTCGTTATAAGGTTTTTAGTCTTCTTTTACGACATCCACGAGCAAGGTTTGGTAGTATTCTTAGCCGCTATCACACAGCTATGTGACAACTTATGTACCTAATTACCTGTATTTGCAATAAATAAATCTGAAAACAAAAACACTGGAAAATATATGACTATATTAATATAGTCTAAGAAGTCTAAGTCTAAGAATTATTAATAATTCGATTGTTTCTAAATATTAATAAACATTAATCAAGTTCAGGATGTTCAAACTGCGTACTCAATCGACATTGTGAGTTAAAATAAAACAGATAAACGCTTGGAAATGTATGACTATATTGATAATTCGATTGTTTCTAAGTATTCATAAACATTAACCAAGTTCGGAATGCCTAAACTGCGTCCCCAATCGATATTCTGATATTGAGGGTTACAATAAAATAGGAAAACACTCGAAAATATATGGTTATATTGATTATTCGATTGTTTCAGATATTTTAAAAGAAGTCTGAAATATTAGTTATACCTAAACTTTAATTTCCTTATGACCCGCCAGCTTTCTGAATGGCTTATGCCGTAACTCCACAACTCAGATTTCATAATTGCGGCTCATATGGTTATTTATCAGTTGCACATTATTTTGATGGACATAAACATGAATAAATGGCTGTGTGGTAGCGGCTACGAATACTACCAACCCTTACTTTGTCGGTGGGTGTCGTAAAAGACGACAAAAGCTTTATATTAGTGTTGCCCAAATTCAGTCTTGGTCTTGCAGTCTTGGTCTTGTTCTTGCGTTTTTGCAAGACCAAGACCAAGAACAAGACCGCGTATTTTTAGCAAGACCAAGACCAAGACTGACCGTGCAAGACTTGAGCAAGAACAAGACTAAGCCTGCAAGACTCTTGCGTCTTGCAGCTAGGACTTAGCGCTATTTCATGGAGTAGTTAGGTGTAACAGTTCGGTGTATAGGTACGCTTAGGAATTCTATGAGACGCAAAAAACTGTATCAAAGAATATGAAAAACTGGACCTATGCGCATTACGACTAATACCATAAACATACCTACATAGCGAATAAAAAAATATCCATTAAAATCAAACTGAGTGCATGCATAGTTATGTTTTAACCATCGGCACTTTGATAATGCGGCATCAAAGGTTTTGTACTTACTTCTCAAAGAAATTTGCCGCTTTTCGGAAGTACATGGTTATGATACACGCGCCGGCGGCTTCTTTTGAAATCATATACAACAATCGTTGCCGCCGCGCCGAAATCACAACATTTGACACTATTTGATTGCCGCCACAGGGCGTAGGTATACTCATGCAAAATAATTTCGAATTTTAAGAGTACCTACAGGTGTTCCAAAGAATAAATAAGTTTCAGAGTGCTTAGAATGAAAATGAATACATTATACTGATCACGCAAGTAGTATTATGATAGGAAAAAATGTTAAGGATAGGTAGTAGATGTCATAATAATTTATTCTAGTAAGTATATACACTCATTTGCAAAAAAAACGGGCACCTAAGCAATGAACCATTTCAAATGTTAATATTTCTTTGTTTGATAATTATAGGTAGTTTTATCCACACAATTTGGTAAATTAATAAGAAAATAATCGTTTTCATCAGTATTTCATAAAATTTAGATACAATTTATGGGAAATAATGCTAAACCTCGCTAGTAGTGTATATTCGCTAGTAGTGCATATGCTCATGAAGTAAAAATAAAAAAGTTTTTTTGTTTGTTTTTCTTTAATAAAGTAAAAGCAGATAAATGTTTAGTATCGAGTGTGACCCCCTCTAGCTAAAATCACAGCTTGAATTCGTCTGGGCATGCTAGCGAGTATATCCCGGATACTTGCTTGCGGAATACGTTCCCACTCCGCAGTAATCACATTCTTCAGCTCTCTGATGGTCTGCGGAGCCGGGTGTACTGATCTCACACGCCGTTTCAGAACGTCCCAGACATGCTCTATGGGATTGAGGTCGGGACTTCGAGCTGGCCAATCCAAACGACGAATGCCGACCTCTTGCACATACGCATTAACATCGCGGGATCGGTGGGCGCGAGCATTGTCGTCCATAAAAATCGAGTCTTCACCTAGAGCGGCCAATGCGGGTTGTGCATGAGAAATTAGAACTTCCGTTATGTATCGATGCCCAGTCAGTGAGCCGTTTTCAATGAAGACTAACTCTGTACGATCCATTGAATTTATTCCTGCCCAAAACATAACAGAGCCCCCACCATAAGGTGTGATTTCTTCGAAACATGCCTCTGCAAAGCGTTCTCCTTGTTTTCTTAGCACTCGCCGACGTCGATCTTCACCGAACAGAGATATCCTGGCTTCATCAGAGAACAAAACCCTATTCCAATCGTCTTGAGTCCATGATTCACAATTTCTAGCGAACCTAAGCCTGTGAACTCTGTGCTCACGGAGTAATTTGGGGCCGCGGGCCGGGCGGTGACTGCGTATATTGGCAGCGAGAAGCCTCCTCCTGACCGTCCATAGACTAATATGCACATTTCTTACTTCTTGGAGGTTGTTCTTAAGATCCACATACGAAGATTTGCGATTTCTCAATGCGCGACTCACAAGAAAACGATCATCCCGTGGTTGGGTACTTGGTTTTCTTCCAGAACCAGGCCTTCTCTCGACGGAACCAGTCTCCTGATATCGCTGCCAGGTCCTTTGGACTGTCGAGCGACTAACATTTAGCCTCCTAGCCACGAAACATTGGCTGCAACCCTCTTCAAGCAGCGCGATAATTTTGGTAGCTTTTACCACTTTATCTACCATTTTTGATACAGCCAAACAGCATTAAATAAAGCTTTGACAGTCAAGGATATGAAATTAATCGATAAAAATTGAATAAAAGTTATGAAAGTCGATGTTAACTTCTGGAACTTCGCGCCAAAAATGTAGGATAAAAAGGGGTTTTCTGTAAAAATGAACATCAAATGAAAAATTGAATTTAGAACGTACTTTTTTAAATACCACAGCATTTTTAAAACCGGCCAGTAACGTGTACAAACGATTGAAACCTTTTTGGTATTGTATCTTTTTAAATATGAATGAAAATCAAAACCGCTCGTTTTTTTTGCAAATGAGTTTATTATAATATTGATTATATGGTTTTAAACTAATTACTTAGGTACTATTATTGTACATTTAGTCATTATATTTCTTAAGTTTTTACAAGAAAAAATAGCAAAAAAGTGTTCAAATATCACCCGTTTGATAAATATTGTAGCCACTTTTAAATATACTTGAAACGTGTAAAAAAATACTACAAAACTAATAAAATAATATAAAAAGCGTAGGTACTTACCTACTAATAAAATAAAAAGCCTGCGATAAGAGTTTTGTATTGCTTACCAGCCCGAATATCTCTGAGAGAGATGATGAGAGTAAGTATTTACTAGCAGTGCCCGCGACTTCGTCCACGAGGAATAGTAACTTTGGAGGTATAGTGACGTTCAGGATTTATTTATTTATTTTAAAACTTCTGTCATCAAACATACAAACAAACTCTTCAGCTTTATAATATTAGTATAGATAAGTATAGATGTACGCCAAAACATTCACTCCTATGTAAAGAATAGTGATTGGCACTAATTCTTTACATATATTTTATTCACGCGTCGCGTCTGTACAAGTAGGTAATAATCTGTGTTTGTACGCCGCACGCGGCATCGTTTGATTTGCGGCGGCATCCTTTTAATAGAGCCGGCACGTGGCGAGGCGGCGCGGTAGAAAGCAAGGAAACGTACTATAAATAAAGGAATTATTTTAATTCCAGTCATTTCCAATTGAGCTGTGCTTCGAGTCTAACTTAATAATTGTTTTTACTAATTCTTGTTGTTTTCTAAAAACGTATCACGTGTACAATTAATATGAGTGACGAAGATTCAAATTATTCTAGTCCGAGTAACGAGAGTTTGAGTCACAGATCTAAAAGACCCAAAAGCAAATTTGAGGAGTTTTTCGAAATAATTCATGCATCCCAAACTGCCTTGCGTAAATTGTGCCAACATAACAAGATTGAAATAAAAATGAAAAACAGAAACACTTCAGGCTTAAGGAAACATCTAATATCTTTCCACAAAAAGGAATCACAAATATTTCTTACTGTTAAACCAAAATTAAGTGGAGATATCACAAGCTTTTTAGTAACCGCTGGAAGAAGTGGACAGGTAAGAATATTTTTTTAACAATGGTCGAAGTTGTCGCTACGGGAATTTTAACTCCGCGTAGCTATTCATGCGATACTTTCAAAAACGCCATTAACTTACGTAAGTATTTTTGAGTTAGTGGTGTTTTCATCTAGGGGTGCGACATATTAAGTATGTAATTATCGTCTTAAATATTTTTTATAAACACCCATATTTTCATTTGTTTTCATAATCGGCCAGTAACAACTAAGTACTTTATTTTGGTAATATAACAAATGTCAATTTAACGATTTTCTCGATTTAACAACAACAAACCTCCTCCTCCTAAACGCTCAAACCTAGTATGTTTTAAATAATAACACAAGATTTATTGTTTTATTTCAGTCGGAAAACAGCAGTGACAACATCACGACAGCTACAGTTGATTGGGTGGTGAAAAAATATCTTCCCTTCTCATTTTTCGATGACGAAGCTACACAAGTATATTTTCGACGTATTTGCCCTAATATGGTGTTTCCTAAAAGGTCTACACTTAGAAGGAAAGTCAAAGAGCGATTTGAAGAGCTCCAATTGAATCTCAAGGAACGTCTTCAACAATTATCATCTAAAATGTCGTTTACTATTGATGGGTGGACGTCAATTGCTGGTAGGAGTTACTAGGGGGTTACTATGCATTATATAGACAACGAATGGAAGTATCGATCTGTAGTTCTTGATTTTATACCATCACGCGGTCGACATACTGGGGAAGATATTGCAACGATTTTCCATGAATGTTTATTGGAATATGACATAATTGATAAAATACAAGGTATCACGGTCGACAACGCAACTGCAAATACCAAATTTATGTATGAACTGGGCAAACAGCTGCCGCCACACTTTGATTCAGACAATCAACATTTCCGGTGCTTTGCTCACATTTTAAACCTTGGTGTACAAGATTTATTAAAGACCTTAGCATTACACTATGAGTCTGACACTAACGCGCAAGATCAGCAGTATGAAGACTATGCAGACGAAACTGAGGATGAGGAAGATGAAGAATATGCACCAAATATTGCTGACTCGCGTACATCTGTAACAAAGTTACGCAGTATTTCCAGTAAAATAAAAAGAAGTGAGATAGTGAAGAAGAAGTTTCAGTCTGCTTGTGAAGCAGCTGGCGTGCCATCAAATCTAAATGCCATTCTTGACTGTCCAACGAGATGGAATTCCACACATGATATGATTGGATTTGGTTTAAAAGTGAGAGCGGGCATTAACATATTGTGCAGTTCTGTCACCGAATTGAATGATTTCCAAATCACAGCTAGTGAATGGCAGGTACTCGAAAAATTACATAAATTTCTAATAAACTTTAAACTTTTAAGTACAAAACTTGGTGGAGACAAATATGTTACATTACCGCTAGTCATTGTATCATTCAATCTCTTGCTAGATAAAATTGAATCCATGGTAAAACAGTTAGATGAGAAACCTAATCGATCTGAAGTGGATGAAAGGCTCATTCTAGCTTTCCAAGTAGCTCGAGACAAAATGCTTAAACATTATAAGAAGAGCAACTGGATTTATTGTACTTCTTTAATTTTAGACCCAAGGCATAAGGCTCAGACTTTTGACCTGACAATGTGGGGGAAGCAACTTAAAACAGAAAGTCTGCGCAAGTTCAATGAACTTTATGAAGAACATAAAAGTCTACACTCACTGAACAAATCTCTGGAATTACCAAAAAAAGAAAATAAAGTATGTGATGAAGATGAAGACGTAATAGACTTTGATAAACTCTATGAATGTCCCTCGACGTCATCTGGATCTTGTCTTCAAGGCTTAGTGATAGACGAGTTGGAGGAGTACCTGAGAAAACCAAGAACTGTCAGCTCGGAAGACATTTTAGATTGGTGGAGGACGCATGAGACAGAGTATCCGACTTTATCGAAGATGGCCCGTGATTTTCTCTCAATACCTGCAACTTCAGTACCTGCTGAGAGATTATTTTCTAAAGCATCATTAGTAATTAGAAAACATAGAAATAGGTTAAGTGATGAGTCAGCCAGATGGTTACTTTGTATTAATTCTTGGTCAAAAGAATTGATATAAAGTAACATAACCTAATGATAAAGCTGTTGTGTACTGTTATGTTTGATTTGTGTTGTATTTTATTTTTTATTGAAATAAATGATAAATCGTAAAACTCTTTTATTAAATTTCATATAAGTTGAGGGTTCAATCTCTTTCTAGACAGATATTGTTCTTTAAAATACAGTCAAGTTATTGTAATTAATTTGTTTTTTTACATGTTTTAGCAAATGTAAGCTTATAAATCATAAATGTTTATTAAGAAACAGTTACTTCCATGGAAAACGACATATAGGTCAGTTGATTTTTCGAATTTCTTATCAAATCCTCAGTTATTTATTAATCTGCTTGATCTTT
This sequence comes from Lymantria monacha, assembly GCA_905163515.2. Lineage (NCBI taxonomy): Eukaryota > Metazoa > Arthropoda > Insecta > Lepidoptera > Erebidae > Lymantria > Lymantria monacha. Next base: position 27,582,820 of record LR991082.1, read on the forward strand.
ACTATGGCTATGTTAATTCAAGCTCACAATGTTTCAATTCTAATACGTTTTTCTAAGATTTAAAGTAAACTTTAATAAATAGTAATAGACTAATAGGTAATTGCAAGACTTGCAAGACTCTTGCTGCAAGACCAAGACCAAGACTGGGAGCGCAAGACCAAGACCAGGTGTATTGGCGCAAGACCAAGACCAAGACTGGCTAAGTCTCGTCTTGTTCTTGCATTTGGGCAACACTACTTTATATCGACCTGGGCCAACACCAATTTAAAAGCATCTGCCATGAAGACGATTCCCAAAATAAATCCCAAATTGATTATAATTATAAAATTCCTTCCAGTCGCAATATCAATTAGGCTAGTGTGAGTATGTACGTATAATACGTATACATACTACAGAAATATTAATACCTAATATTTCTGTGGTACATACTCACACTAGCCCAATTGATATTGCGGCTGGAATGAATTTTCAATAGATGTAGACACAAGACCCTTTTGTGATAATAATATTTCAATCCCAAATAAGTTTTTATGAATAAAAATATCGTATCAGGGGGGCATAGTCCGGAGCGTGCTCGTCGCGTCTCCTGCCAGTCTAGTTAGACTGCTAATCCGGCTCGAAATATGCGTACCGCAGTGCGGGTTAGGGTGTCCCCCGGAGGCGACGCGTACCGACCCGCCCCCGTCGGCACGAACATCGGCAGATGCGGCGATGGGGGCCGCCACCCATCACGCCTTGCCCAGTCAGGCGAGTCGAAGAGAGCAGAGTGCCGGTTGGGCACGTGGAATGTAAAAGGTTGTGTGGAAGGGAAGTTGCACGAGCTGATATCCGTCATGGCGGACAAACAGCTAGACGTGCTCTGTGTAACAGAGACCAAGCGAAGGGGCAGCGACGCCTGCGATCTTCCTGGTGGAGGGATAGCTCTGTCTGGTGTACCACAGAGCGATCGAGCCAGCATGGGAGTAGGAGTGTTGTTGTCCTCTCGCTTGGTCTCAGGTGTGAAGGATTACGGAATGTATGATCCCAGACTTCTTTGGGTCCGTATAAAACTAGGTGTCACCAAGGTATTCATGGTTGTAGCATATCCTCCCGTAGGATCCTCGGTGGCATCAGACCTAGAGAAGTTTTGGGATAATGTTAGGGAAGTTCTGGATATGGCAGAAACTAGTGAACGCGTGATTGTATGCGGAGATTTGTACGGATGGGTGGGGACCAAGCGTCCCGACTATGAGGACGTACTTGGTCCATTTGGTGATAAGAGAATGAACGATGCAGGTAGGCTCATTGCGGATGTATGCATGGAGAGAAACCTTATTGTGTCAAACACATTTTTCCAACATAAGGACATCCATATGTATACATGGAGAAGGAATGACCAGAAAAGTATAATAGATTTAATTTTGGTAGACAGTCGCCTCCAAAGCAAGATATTGGACGCAAGACCCTGCAGGGGCCCCACATTCGATACGGACCACTAACTCGTTATTGCGAGATTTAGTGGTCTGTTCAGAAAGTGGAGGCACTGGTGAGAGCGTGTCCACTTCGGAGAGCTTGAAAGAATAAAGATTGAGAGGCTGCAAGAAGAATGTGTAAGAGAAAAGTATGCAGAGGGTGTCCGAGAACGGCTGACAATGGCAAGCCAGCCGCAATCGGACATTGAAGAATGCTGGAGAATATTGAAAGAGAGTATGGTAGATACAGTGAAAGAAGTATGTGGAAGTTCAAAGAAGCATAGAAAAACAAACAACAGCGATATGTATGCGGATACTCGAGTTGGCGCCGGTGTCGCATGTGGTTTAGTAGATCAACATTCAGCACCGGCGTCCTCCGATGGCATCAGTATGGATGAAATTAAATGGGCGATAAGAAGTTTGAAAAATGGTAAGGCAGCGGGTATTGATATGGTGTCTGTCGAGATGATCAAGCTTGGTGGCTCCTGTGTCTGGGAGGCGTTCCTGTTGCTCCTCAATTTATGTTGGAACTCAGTAATAGTTCCCGGGGACTGCAATAGCGCAGTTATCGTGCCTTTGTTTAAAAACAAGGGTTCACGTTATGACTGCGCAAATTACAGAGCCATAAGCTTGAACAATTTGGCAGCAAAAGTGAAATGTGTGGTAAAATTATTGAAAGGAGAATGAGGATGGTGTCCGACGGTTTACTGTGTGAGACACAAGGAGGTTTCAGGGGTGGAAGGGGATGCATGGATCAAGTGTTCTCTCTGCGCAACATTGTGGAGAAGCATCTGGCTCTAGATCAGAGGGTTTTCTGCAGTTTTGTGGATTTGGAGAGAGCATTTGACACAGTTGTACGAAAGGAACTTTGGGACATTTTACCGGAGTATGGTATTAACGGTAAACTGCTACAGGCTGTGCAGTCCAGTTACATGGGCTGTAGAGCCTGTGTGCGGCTGGATGATGGGATGTCGCCTTGGTTTGACTTCAATATCGGCGTTAAGCAGGGGTGCGTTCTGTCGGCTAGGCTGTTTATCATATATCTGGATTCTGGATAAAAGTCTCCAAAGGTTGAACGATATGAATGGGGGACTCCCGTCCAGATGGGCAACTCAGTGGTCACTGCTCTGCTCTATGCAGATGATGGAGTCCTGCTGGCACAGTCAGCGACTGACCTGCAGACCCTAGTCGACACAATGACAAAAGATTGTAAGAAAAGGGGTCTACGCGTGAATGTGAGCAAAACCGTAATGGTCTTTAAAAGAGATGAAGCTAGAACAGATGTAAGAGTAACAATAGGTAATGATGTACTGGAGCAAGTGGATGAATTTGTATATCTTGTATATAGATTTAGCCATGATGGAAGGTACACCACTTTTTTTTTATTTTATTTTTTTTATTGGTGGGCTATGGGTGCGTCTCGCCCCGCCAAATCGGTCCGGGGTGACGGAGAAGGCGGCGCGTGACCCCATAGACCCACCGTAAAATCCTCTCTCTTCGCCGTGCGAGCGGACCACCGGTACCCAATCTTTGTCTTCGGTGGTCCATGGAAGGTACACCACTGATATAGAGCGAAGAATGAATGCGGGAAATAGAGTGAACGAAGCGTTGGGGCAACTTCTCGGTAGCAACCACCTCAGCCAAAAGGCACGTGTAGCAATACATAACGCAGTGCTTGTCCCAACATTACTGTATGGAAACGAGAGTTGGGTATGCAAAAAAGAGTATGAAAGTAAAATTAATGCGGTCGAAATGCGATCTCTACGGAAAATCTGTGGAGTTAGGCTGACCGATCGCATTCGTAACGACGACGTAAGAGAGCGAGTAGGTATGAAAGAGAGTATTGGTGTAAAGATGCGAAAGGGAATGCTCCGATGGTTCGGACATGTGGAAAGAATGCCGAACGAACGTCTGGTTAAGAAGATATAGAATGCGAAAGTGAAAGGATGTAGGTACCGAGGGAGACCGAGACTAACCTACCTAGACCAGATCGGTCATGTACTGAAGGAAGGTGGAGTCAAGAGTCTCCGAAACCGGCGAGCGTGTATGAAGGGAATTATGAATGTTGAGGAAGCGAGTGAAGTATGCAAGGATAATAGAGTTCTCTAGCACTCTGTTTTCTCTGCCTACCCTACAAGGGACATGGCGTGATGGTATGTATGTATGTATGTAAAATATCGTTTTCTTTGAAAATCCATTCCATCCATTAAACCGGGTTTAATTGATTGAACAATTGAAACGAAGTAGGTACTGTATTTTTTTTTCAACCCGTACGTTCGTTCCATAGTTACGTTTTTTTTCAACACTGGAAGAGAAAGTAAGCTCAAAATATAACTCTATGCCAACCCATTTGCCCAGTGTGATATAGTAAATTAATTGCCCTCTTATAATGGATCTCGGGGTCTCGGGTTCAATAGTAGGACGTGTATGGATGTTCTCTCTTGTTCTATATGGATGTTTGCTGTGAATAAATGAAATTGAAAACGTTTAGATTTAAAGTCGGTAATTTAAAATTTTAATGTAAATAACTTTGAAATCAAATAAATTGTAAAGATTTCTTATTTATTCAATCATAAATAAGATTCAGATATTCAACTCCATATTATCCACAGAGGACTACAAATCGATAGTTGATAATTTGTTTACTTAAATGATTTTTTTTTTTGAACATAGGATTTCTTATGAACAAAGAAATATCGGGATAATCGTAAAACATACAATGACTACCATTAACAAAAATAAAAAAACATACAATAAACAATAAACATACAATAAAATTTTCTAGAACTAGTTTCATAGGCACTTCTTCTACCTAAACTTCAGAAACCATTCTTTTATAGTGGCAGTCAATGGTTATGTCTATTACGTTACATTTTTATTATATCTACGAATACAGATTTCTAAGTTTTACTAAGTGGCTACAACACTATATTTGTATGTGTATGCAACATTCAGAAGTGTGTCATTTCTTTTCAAATTAAAACTATTTTACAGTACATTTAATTTTATTTTCCTAATTTCATTTATTTTTCTTTTAAATACACTCTTCACTATAGTCTATCTAATCTAAGAAGTGCACTTTGACAGCTATCAGAGTAAGTTGTCTAGGTATGTGAACCAAATAATCGCTATCGAAAATATCCGATTTTGATGAGAAATCGATATTAATTCTTTGTAATTAATAATCGGTTTATTTTTTATTTTTCAAAAAGGAGATGAAATATTAAGTGCTAAATTAACACTAAACAAATTTAATTATTTCATCATAAAATCTATTCATCATATTTAGTAGGATTAAGTAAAAACAAAAACTGGATTTGAAAATAGTTATTTGTTCAGAATCATTAGTATTACTTGAATTATCACCGTCGCGAAAATTAATAATTATATCCTTATCAATAAAATTGTCGAAACGTACATCTCTGTCAAAATCTATATTCGACTAAATATATTAATCTAATATTTTTACCGATTATTTAGATATTCGTGAATTGGAAGTTGTCAAGCACTACTGTTTAGAACGTTATGACGTGATATTGTAAGATCGTCCATAATAATTACTATTTACAATGTTATTTTAATTTTAAATTAGTTTTACGAGTTTCAACATTACATTATTGTACAAGAAACTCACCCGCAACGTTAATTATGTAAATAACTTAATATTTCTATAAAATTTCAGATTTATTGTTTGCAATCATGTGTATACGTTTGACCAAGGTTATTGTGTATTAAAAAATGCGAAACGTCAAAATGCACTTCTTAGATTAGATGAACTATAAGCAAGGGGGGGCATAGTTCGGAGCGTGCTCGTTCGCGTCCCCTGCCGGTCTAATTAGACTGCTAATCCGGCTCGATATGCGTACCGCAATGCGGGTTAGGGCGTCCCCCGGAGGCGACGCGTACCGACCCAGCAACTGAAGGAAGGTGGATTCAAGAGTCTCCGAAACCGGCGAGCGTGTATGAAGAAAATTATGAATGTTGAGGAAGCGAGTGAAGTATGCAGAGATAGAGTTCTCTGGCACTCTGTTCTCTCTGCCTACCCTGCAAGGGATATGGCGTGATGATCTGTATGTATGTGTGTGTTCACTAAGCAAAGAATCCTTATATTGCTATGTACTTTACAAACATACAATTTACAGACGCGTCCATACTCGGAAGATTTTTTGATTCAAATAGTACGTTTCATAGTTGGGCATGAGACTCTTCTTTGATTATGACCTCAGTCGGTTTTTTACGCCTCTAACGAAAAAGTAAAGGGCGCTGACTGGTGAAAGATCACTTTCTTAAGTCCTGCCTACACGAGGAATATTACTGTCACTAGTACAGTCTATCTAGTCCATTTATCAGTTTAACGATGGTCATTATTGGAAATCTTTAGGTATTTTTTTCTGTAAGTGTGTGTAACCGAATTTCTCCTAAACAACTGATTTTAATCATATTTTTGAGTGTCTTTAGGGAGATGGGATAAATGGATGTCATAGGTAGCCCTGCAGTAGATTTTCACTGCAATTCTATTTTTTTTTTAATTTATACAAAACAGCGTCTGCTTGTTTTTGTTTGTTAAAATGATGCATGATATATGTTTACGAAAGACAATGAAGAATGTTTACTGTATTTGAAAAGGGCATGTGCTATAAAAACACTTCATCGACAAGACGTTTAATAAAATAATACAATTATATTCTGTCAAGTCTTCTTTTTTGTCATGGGAAGCAACCCTCATCAGGTAGACTTAAAGTTTATACCAGGATTCTATTAAGTCATAGATTTTATAATCATCTCAGCTCAGATACGTGCCAATGTTGAGCTCGAGCCTCCTCCATATAGAAGGGAAATTGCTCTATTATACCATGGAGGCTAGACCGTTTGATATAGGGTTTTATTTGCCGGGTGGGCCACTGAAGAAAAAGACCGCGAACCAGTGACCCACCCGCACGGCGTCGAGAGGTATATTGTAGGGATGGTCTACGGGGTCTTGCGCCGCTTTTCCTGTCGCCCCGGACGGATTAGCGGGGTTTGACGTACCTACCGCCCGCCGCCAAAAAAAAGGATTTCATTTAGATTATTCCTTCTCTTGCTGTTATTATATGCATATCATATGCCTTAGTTGTCTATTACGACACCCACGGATCATGATCCGTCCACACCATGGTGTAGTGCTGTATTCTTATTCCTTCACCACATGAATGCATTCATGCATGGATGGTAAGTACTACCATATAACCAGCTAAAACTAAGCAATCTCATATGTTTGGTTATTAATATCTAGAGCGCTCTACCAAAGAGTATTTTGTGTATTGATACCAAAAAAAAAAGTAAATTTCAACTTAAGACTTGGCAAATTTTAATATTTACAATGTTTTCTACAATTACATATCTTTAAGTATCTTCCTAGGTAATATAATAAATATATTTACTGTTTCATATTCTTAGTGAATACATACTTATCTTATATAAATGAGCCAATGACTCATGAAAACGATTTGACCTAGTTTTAGTATCTCATCTTGTGATGTGTGTGTGTTTAATTGACTGTAAAATACTGACTTTAAACGTATTTCAAAACATTAGAGTAGATAAACATTTAAAAAATAAACAATGAAGACATATTATCTACGTGATGTTACGGGTCATTCTAATTTTGAATATGAATATTTTTTTTTTTCATATAAAATTAGCATAAATATTAGAGTATAAAATATTTAGATATCATTACCATTAAATAGCCAAGAAAATGATGACAATTTGAAATAACCACCTTTTTTCCCTTTTTTTTGCGGTGGGCTATGGATGCGTCTCGCTCCGCCAAATCGGTCGGAGATGACGGAAGAGGCGGCGCGTGACCTCATAGACCCACCATGCAAACTCCTCTCTTCGCCGTGCGATCGGGCCACCGGTACCCGATCTTTGTCTTCAGTGTGAAATAACCACCTAACTGAAATGATGCTAAACATAACAGCAATGATGATATATAAGTAATTATGCAGTTCTTCAGTGTTATGCACAAGGTTGACTAAACCTTAAATGAAATGTACACATGGGACGTCAATCAAATCCAAGTAAAAGTTTTCCCAATAACAATAATAAAAAATAATAAAATACAGAAAAGCATTAATGGTTTTTTTTTCAAAATGGTCTAGAAATTTCGGGCAAATTAATCTAGCTCTTAAAATTCATAGGAAACACATACCCGCACGCATAATCACATCGAATTCTATAACTTTACTTCTGTTATCGCATAACAGAAGTCACGAAACTTTAAATTTCTGGCACCGTTAGGTTGGAGCCATATGGATATAAACCTTTATACTCATCTTGTTCCAAAAAAGAACAAAATAATACAAGGCCAAGCGTTTTTGCTGTAAATTTTCCATAACTTACCTTTGCACAGTATTCATAGATATGACGAGGAAACTTTTACATGATAGATAAATTATTATCTATTATGTAAAAGTTTGCTCGTGTTATTAAACAAGCATAAGATTTTTTTTTTGCTAAAAAAACTATCACAGACATCACTAATTTTGCACTCGTAATGCAAATAATATTACCCTTCTCAAAAAAGTTATTTATATCTGTAAAATTACCATCGTTTTTTAAGTGAAATTGCCTATAATCACAAAAATAATAATTTGTACAAGTAGAATCAAATAAAACCAATAGTTAGACAGTACAAAAAACAAGTTGTAAACATTGTAAAGTAATAATATTTTATAAAATACAATTGTGATACTAATAAACTTTCTTAGTGATAAATCGAACGTATTTTTGGCACATTCAAGTGGATACCACAGATTACTTAATAAATAAGTAATACACAGATAACAGAGCGTGTATTTCGTCCTTGAATTCTTGTTTTGTTTATTGTTAAATCCATCTAACATTTTTAATTCAAACAAATAATGATAGCAGATATTAAATTCAATTATAAAAATAAACACAATGCCAAAAGGTAAACAATTAAAAAAACTTTTCTTAAAGTACTTAAAATAGAATGACCCTATATACAACGAAACAAGTACGAAACGAACGAATACAAGTAACTAAACACATATGGCCAGGTCCAGATTAAAATAGTTGAGAGTCCCCGGGCTATTTACGTGAAGAGGGTCCTCTATTAAACTCGTCGAAATTATTTTACACGATTAACAATAAAATGAACTCATATGATTATAAAGTAAGCAAATAGATATACGTAAATAATTAGATAAATATTTCAAATAAACAAATGTATCTACTAATTCATTTATTTTACGGTTTTTTTTTCTTATTTTTGATTTAATCAAACGTTGATTGTTATTAAAATTAATTGACCTTAATAATTTCAAATTCAGTCGCTAAAGGATTTAATGCCGTCAATCGTTCACCTGACAGGATTTTTATAGAACAATCGCACCAGGAGAGCGTACTTATACATATTTTTTATTCTTTTTAGAACTGTTAATGATCTTTCTGCCTCACAGAAAGCGATTGGTATGGTTACTAATATTCTCACCACTACATGCCCTCTAATGCAATATTTTAAAAGAAATAAGAGTAGACATAATATTACCTTATTCTTATAGAATTTTTAAATGTGGAAAAGCTTCTGTGATTCTGTTAAAACACATTTTAAAAGACATGCATTTCAAAACTTCACTACCGTATTTTTAAAGTGTATATTTTTTAAATCTGTAAGTCTACAGGTTAATTTTTAGAATTTTCATAGAGAATCTTTTAGAATACTTAGAATTTCTGAAATTTAAATATCACTTACATACATACATACATACATATCATCACGCCATATCCCTTGCAGGGTAGGCAGAGAGAACAGAGTGCCAGAGAACTCTATCTCTGCATACTTCACTCGCTTCCTCAACATTCATAATTCTCTTCATACACGCTCGCCGGTTTCGGAGACTCTTGACTCCACCTTCCTTCAGTACCTGACCGATCTGGTCTAGGTAGGTTAGTCTCGGTCTCCCTCGGTACCTACATCCTTCCACTTTCGCATTGTATATCTTCTTAACCAGACGTTCGTTCGGCATTCTTTCCACATGTCCGAACCATCGGAGCATTCCCTTTCGCATCTTTACACCAATACTCTCTTTCATACCTACTCGCTCTCTTACGTCGTCGTTACGAATGCGGTCGGTCAGCCTAACTCCACAGATTTTCCGAAGAGATCGCATTTCTACCGCATTAATTTTACTTTCATACTCTTTTCTGCATACCCAACTCTCGCTTCCATACAGTAATGTTGGGACAAGCACTGCGTTATATATTGCTACACGTGCCTTCTGGCTGAGGTGGTGGCTGCCGAGAAGTTGCCCCAACGCTCCGTTCACTCTATTTCCCGCATTCACTCTTCGCTCTATATCAGTGGTGTACCGTCCATCTCGGCTAAATCCACATCCAAGATATACAAATTCATCCACTTGCTCTAGTACATCATTACCTATTGTTACTCTTACATCTGTTCTGGCTTCATCTCTTTCAAAGACCATTATTTTGGTTTTGCTCACATTCACGCGTAGACCCCTTTTCTTACAATCTTCTGTCATTGTGTCGACTAGGGTCTGCAGGTCAGTCGCTGACTGTGCCAGCAGGACTGCGTCATCTGCATAAAGCAGAGCAGAGACCACTGAGTCACCCATCTGGACGCCCACATTCTTATCGTTCAACCTTTGGAGACATTTATCCAGATATATGATAAACAGCCTGGCTGATAGAACGCAGCCCTGCTTAACGCCGATATTGACGTCAAACCAAGGCGACATTCCATCATCCAGCCGCACACAGGCTCTACAGCCCATGTAACTGGATTGCACAGCCTGCAGCAGTTTACCGTTAATACCATATTCCGGTAAAATGTCCCAAAGTTCCTTTCGTACAACCGTGTCAAATGCTCTCTCCAGATCCACAAAACTGCAGAAAACCCTCTGACCTAGGGCCAGATGCTTCTCCACAATGTTGCGCAGAGAGAACACTTGATCCATGCATCCCCTTCCACTCCTGAAACCTCCTTGTGTCTCACACAGTAAACCATCGGACACCATCCTCATTCTCCTTTCAATAATTTTACCATACACTTTTGCTGCCAAACTGGTCAAGCTTACGGCTCTGTAATTTGTGCAGTCATAACGTGAACCCTTGTTTTTAAACAAAGGCACGATGACTGCGCTATTCCAGTCCCCGGGAACCATTCCCGAGCTCTAACATAAATTGAGGAGCAACAGGAACGCCTCCCGGACACAGGAGCCACCAAGCTTGATCATCTCGGCAGACACCATATCAATGCCCGCTGCCTTACCATTTTTCAAGCTTCTTATCGCCCATTCAACTTCATCCATACTGATGCCATCGGAGGACGCCGTCGCCGAATGTTGATCTACTAGACCACATGCGACACCGGCGCCAACCGTAGTATCCGCATACATATCGCCAAAATATTCACTCCATCGGCTTAACACGTCTTGTGTTTGTGTAAGAATGTCTCCACCTTTTGACCTTATTTTATTCATTCTGAAGGCCGACCAACCACCCCGAGATTTCTTCACCTCCCTCCAAAAGAGTTTGGTGTTACTCTCGAAGTTTTTAGTCAGCCTATCTTCTGCACTCATACTTGCTCTATCACGTTTCTCTTTCACTAAGGCCTTGGTGTCATTCTTACATTGCCGATATATTTCTTTCTTCTGTTCAGTCATACTGTCATTCAGATTCAAAGAAGAGACATAGTCCAGCCACGCTTTCTTCTTTTGCTCTACGGAAGCTGCCACTTCCGCATCCCACCATGCATCACCATTTGGGTTTCTATGCTTCTTTGAACTTCCACATACTTCTTTCGCTGTGTCTACCATACTCTCTTTCAATACTCTCCAGCATTCTTCAATGTCCGATTGCGGCTGGCTTGCCATCGTCAGCCGTTCTCGGACACCCTCTGCATACTTTTCTCTTACACACTCTTCTTGCAACCTTTCAACCTTTATTCTTTCAAGCCCTCCGAAGTGGACACGCTCTCGCCAGTGCCTCCACTTTCTGAACAGACCACTAAATCTCGCAATAACGAGATAGTGGTCCGTATCGACTGTGGGGCCCCTGTAGGCTCTTGCGTCCAATATTTTGCTTCGGAGGCGACTGTCTACCAAAATTAAATCTATTATACTTTTCTGTTTATTCCTTCTCCATGTATACATATGGATGTCCTTATGTTGGAAAATAAAATAATATAATAAAAATCACTTAACTATGATATTACTTGAATTTGATTTCATTATTATGATTCGAATTTTTATCATTTTTATTTGTCTTTTGGGTGGTATACGATGATGTTTTTTGTAGACTGAAACGGTGCCACCGACGACAAAGACCGGGTTTCGGTGGCCTACTCGCACGGCGTAGAGAAGTAGATTGCGAGGTGGGTCTATGGGGTCGCTCCGCTTCACCTGTTGCCCCCGGACGGATTTAGCGGGGTGTGACCAGACCATAGCCCGCCGCAAAAATAACGTAACATTTTCAAAAAATGGAGGCCCTCTATCTAATTAGGTCCGAAGCTGTAGAAGGGTAGACCACCTGAACTATAGTGGTAGTTCATATATTGATGACTCACGTTGATGATGTTATTAAAATTATTCTGAGAACAACCTTGGAATAATTTTAATGACATTCTTGTGGTCTTTACAGCGAACGTGTCTCGCGTTCAGACCGTCAAGGCCTTTCAGTTGGTGCTTATGGAGTGGTTGGCTCGGAGGCACGAGGTCTCCTCTTTCTGACTGGTACAAATTTTCGACGGGGCATGGTTGTTTCGGCAAGTACTCGCACACGATCGCAATGCGCGAGAGGAGACCGTCCTGCCATCACTGCAATTGCAGCGCAGCACACCCTCGAGGTATGTGTGTCCGGGGCAGAGCAATGGCGTGGACGCGTCGCAATCATCGGTGTCGATCTGATACAGCTGATCGTCGCTAGCACGATGCTCGATAGTGTCAGGTACAAGCGGTTACCCCCTTTGCAAGACAGTTGTCTTGTGAAAAGGAACGGCGAAGTGAGTCAGGGAGCAGAAGCTCCACTCTGAAATACTCCACAACCGGCACTTCGGGTGGCGTAGAAGCAGAAGTACCTGCGTCTGCTCGGACAGGGCATCAGTCAATCATCCGCAGAGGCTGACCGAGGGAGGACGACACTCCGACAACAAAGCTGGTTGTTGAGAGTAAGCCATTGTGCTGGACGCGGTAGTCAAAGAATTGGTACCAGTAGTCGGCTCAATGACGATTAGTAGAGAATACGATAGATTATTAGACCACACACACCAACCTGCCATCGCCCCGAACGGAACGAGCAAAATGTTTCCAGACTATAGTCTGCGACAAAAAAACGGTTTTATTTTGAATGTTGTATCTTTGAATACGCATAAGCTTTTTGAATTAGGTGCTGTGTGGTAGCGGCTACGAATACCTACTACTAACCCTTACTTTACTCGTGGATGTCGTAAAAGACGACTAAAACGCCCCAGGTCGATATTTTTATATCGATCTGTTCCAACTGCACCCGATGCCGTTTGGTCAACAATTACTTTCTCAAAGAAGGTTGACGGCTGCCGGTCATAAAACTATTGCCATATTATAAACTTTTGCGATATGTACGAATACGTATTGCAACGACCCCGAGTAATTGGGATGAGAAAAGGAGAATTATGAACGATGAAGCTTTTTAAATTAGATCATGCAGAAACAACAACAATAGATTTAAGTAAAATTATTCACAATTATACAATAATTAACATACAGACCTATTTAAATCGCACTTATTATATAAACTTATTTAAAACGTAATAATCATAAAAATTAATGATCTTTCACGCTTATGATTAACTATTAACTAGTTTCTTTATACAGCGATTCAAAAATTGTTTTTACATAGCTTATGTGAAATTAGTTAGCCTTCAATATTTGACAAGTCTTCTCTGCTATATCAATTTATAACACAATTAGGTGGTGCTAGATGATATAGATCATTCTACTGTATTTACCCTAATTCATATGCGATCTTGTCTTATTACTCTAAGTGGAAGAGCAAAACATTATCATATCAGCAAAATATTTGTATAGGGTTTTAGAAAGATTTTAACATCACCCGTCTTCTGAAGCGAGTAATTCTTAAGAGTACTCGGCACTTTTAATTCGCGTAAACTATTCCACTGTTGGATGGTAGTATAGTTCAAAATGTCTACTGAACGTGCGTTGTTTTCGTCTTGATGTGAATCTAAAACATAATTTACATGAGTAACGGAGTAAGAATATAATTCACCACCCTCTATCTTATATATGGATGATCATAAGAGACGACTAAGGGATATAAAAGGTATATAACATCTATGTAAAAGAAGTTAAAATCTAAACAAAAACTTATACCAACACCTCTGACCAGCGTGGTATAGTAGGTCAATTTCCCTCCCATTGCGGAGTAGGTAGTTTCAGGCCCAATAGTGGGCAATATATGAGCTGAGATGATGACTCAACTAGATATTCTCTTGGAACATATAACTCTAACTTCTTGACCTTATAAAACAATTGAAATTTTCGGATATATATTCTTCTTCTTCTGTATTGGCAATCAGCTACATATACGAGCTATTGGTGCCAGTGTCAAGTAATAAATTTTTTCACGTTTTTAGTCTTTCAAGTCAGTCGTTGTCTAAGTCAAATTGTCACCATTAACAGTGCAATGGCCACACTGTTAATGGTATCTTGTGGGAATTTTGATGGAAAACGAAAACGTTGTAAAGCACTTTTATATGATATTCACTACATCCCAGCAGTTCCGTCACATTACATTACATAAAATGCCATCAAAACTATCTAATATAACACGTTAAAACACTAAGATATCGAATATAATACAAGAGCACCACATGACGTTTTCAAATTCCCGTCAAAAGTCCAGATATATATTGTATTTATTCGAAAATTTAATGACATTGTCCTCTTATACCTTATTTTTTTTAAAGACTTGTCTTCGTACTAGGAATACATCATAAAACCATCAATTTACTAGTGTAAAGTAATCTCTATGGATGATCGGGCATAAATATGTTTTTCTTTCCTTCTTGACCTATATACAACTCAATATTGGGCATGGGCCTACTACGTAGAGATTTGTTGCCGCGGAAATTATGGCATTATGACAAATTTATATTCTTATTCTAGCCAATATACTGAACTCATATTATAAGGTTAAAATACATTTAACAACATACATACATATCATCACGCCATATCCCTTGCAGGGTAGGCAGAGAGAACAGAGTGCCAGAGAACTCTATCTCTGCATACTTCACTCGCTTCCTCAACATTCATAATTCTCTTCATACACGCTCGCCGGTTTCGGAGACTCTTGACTCCACCTTCCTTCAGTACATGACCGATCTGGTCTAGGTAGGTTAGTCTCGGTCTCCCTCGGTACCTACATCCTTCCACTTTCGCATTGTATATCTTCTTAACCAGACGTTCGTTCGGCATTCTTTCCACATGTCCGAACCATCGGAGCATGCCCTTTCGCATCTTTACACCAATACTCTCTTTCATACCTACTCGCTCTTTTACTTCGTCGTTACGAATGCGGTCGGTCAGCCTAACTCCACAGATTTTCCGCAGAGATCGCATGTCGACCGCATTAATTTTACTTTCATACTCTTTTCTGCATACCCAACTCTCGCTTCCATACAGTAATGTTGGGACAAGCACTGCGTTATGTATTG
Source organism: Lymantria monacha (assembly GCA_905163515.2). Lineage (NCBI taxonomy): Eukaryota > Metazoa > Arthropoda > Insecta > Lepidoptera > Erebidae > Lymantria > Lymantria monacha. The sequence continues at coordinate 27,598,012 of LR991082.1, forward strand.
CTACACGTGCCTTCTGGCTGAGGTAGTGGCTGCCGAGAAGTTGCCCTAACGCTCCGTTCACTCTATTTCCCGCATTCACTCTTCGCTCTATATCAGTGGTGTACCTTCCATCTCCCTCTTACATTTAACAATGTAAAGTCAAAATAGTTGTATTAAATATCTATAATAATGAGTGTCTTATTTGATTAAATAAAAGCGAAATCTGTATATTACCTGTCTATATATCGTTCATAATATAAATATTATATCACAGGTTCCTGTAAGTGAATAATTAAAACTATATATATTACTAGCTGTCCCGGAAGACGTTGTCTTGCTCGGAAAAGTTTTAAGCAATATGCCGACAGCAGCGCCACCTTCCTGTTCCAATTGTGTTTTGAAATCATCCAGGGACCCATTGGAACATAGAAATTTTCATCCCAATTGGTCCATCTGTTTGACATACCGACAACGGCGCCACCTACCGGGTCCGATTACGAGTCTAAACCATTCTCGAATCCCCTCGAACACACATAAAAAGTTTCAAGGCAATCTGTTTAGCCGTTTATGAGTAGTTCGCTGTCAACACACGTACAGAAGAATTATATACTTATATAAAGATTATATATTAGTTTTCTTTGTTGAACACCAATTGGTCTTGTGACATATTGCGATAAATGTCCTGGCGTCAAACATTATATAATTTAATAGCAAATTCAGCTCGTTAATTTGTTTGTAGAAGTCGATATATCGTAGGGCCGTCTGGTGACAAGTTACATCAATGAGAACAGCATATAAATATTCTCCGTGAAAAAATACATAGGTATACGTACCAAATTTCATAATGATCGGTCAAATAGTTTCTGAGTGTAGCGATATCATATAAACAAACATCCTCTTTTATAGATAAGTTATCAACTATGATTTATGTAGGTACCTACTATAACCATCAATGTCAATACAAGATTCTTCTAGACAAAAGAAAGGAAATTATACGTCTGCATCAACGTAGAGAGATATGCTTAAGTTTTTCATTATAATCTGAAACTACATTGAGAAAGGAAGCGGTAGAGACACATATATATATTAATTGTCCAACACAAGGACATCGAGTGTAGGTACTAGGTACGGTGAATACGAAATTTATTTGTATATAGTCGAAAAATTATAAAAATCATATTAAGTCAAGCCCGTTCTTGCGAAAGAGATATTGTGATTAAAATTATTATTCTCTATTATTAGCGATATATTACATTCTTTATCATGGAACAAATTGACTTTCTGTATAAGATTGATAAATATATTGACGTTGGAAGTCAAATTACTTGAGTCAGTCATAACAAATAAACAAGAAATAAAGCACAAAAAGAAAGTAGAAAAGATTTATTTTATTATGTACAAACATAATAGATAAAATTATGTTACCAGCTTAAATTACTCGTAAATCCATTTATTAGTAAAGGATGTCCAATTAACAATTTCTTTGTCAGTAAACCACAACGCGATTTCTTTATTTGCACTCTCTATACTGTCGGATCCGTGAATGACATGGCCATGGCCGGCCTGGTTGCACAAGTCACCACGGATTGTTCCTGGTTGAGAGTCCATAGTATTAGGAGCACCAACCATTTGACGACCGATCTTCACCGCGTTGAGGCCCTCCCATACCATGGGGACTACTGGTCCAGAGGTCATATATTTTATTAGACCAGGGAAAAAATGCTTTGACGATAATTCACTGTAATGTTGTCCCACTTGCTCTTTGGAAGGCCAGATGAATTTAAGTGCAACCAATTTCAGACCTTTCTTCTCGAATCGATCGATGATGTTCCCAACAAGTCCTCTCTCTACGCCATCAGGTTTAACCATGAGAAACGTTCTTTCATGATATTTATCCATTATAATTTTTCACTATAGTGATACTGGTACGTCTGAGATGGGTTTGAAGGTAAAGCACAACGAAGGTGTGAGTGGTGTGGCAAACAGTATTAATAAGATAAAAATTGTATTGCCATCTCTAAGTATCAAAGTTGCCGTTTAAGAAAAAGAAATTACTAAATTAGTAGATACATATTATATTATATAGACAATATATAATATAAAATAAGGGTTAGTAGGTAGGTACTACTATACATGAAGTTTAAAATTATTTTATATTTAATCACATTTTCGATATATTCTATGAAGAGACTACTTAAGAAAGTACTTTTAAATAAGGGTTAGAGTCACAGTGTAAGAATATTACTTTGAAATAGATCAGTTTTATTATACGTATGCATTATATTCATGAGGTACGATTAATCTTATTTTTGTTTCATGTATGGTTTTAATCCTAATTATTTAAAAAAAAATGTCTGTAACGAAAAGTATATGAACAGGACTATATGTATATTATCAAAGATTCGATAGCGGTATTTATTGTCATAGAAACGTTGACCTTACAGTTAAACAGTGTGCTATGGAGACACTTAAAAATACAAATATTTGCAATAGGTAGGCCACATTCCTGACAGTTTTCTGTTTACAGCTATAAATAGATTTGGTGGTCTGGGGCATAACACTCACATAAAAGAAAAGCAAAAAATCAATATCTGAGTGGTAGCAACGTGCTACTGCGTTTCGTTCCTTTCGGAGGTCCAATCCTCGTTCCGAGTTCAAAATAAACACAAAATGGATTTCAACTATATAATCTGAAAGTTTAACCCGTTGAAGTGGTATTGTACGGAATTATCCTGTAAGCCCGGGACTTCGGAGCAATAATAATAGTAATAATTTGATATTATTGTACGTCTCCACACAAAGCGTGGAAGTAATACTCTACTCTATCTGCCCTTAACGGAATCTAGCAATTGCTGGATGTTTCTATTCAATACTCCAAATCCGACACCTATGACATTAAATCATTTCTTTTGATCTGAAAAAACAAGATTCGATATGATTGTTTATTAAGCCACATGCTTCCATGAACGCATAACAAGTAGTAGGTCCAACAAACTTAAAACCTCTACATTTTAAAGCTTTTGATAGTGCTCTAGAAGTTGCTGTTTCTGTAGGTACATCTTTATGGTTTAACCAATTATTAACCAAGGGTTTGTGCTCAACGAAACTCCAAATGAATTTCGAGAAATCCTCTCCTTCATTTTCCATTTTTACATAGCATATAGCATTGTTTTTTATGGCATCTAATTTTCCCTTATGCCTTATCATGCCTGGATCTTTTAAGAATTTATTAATATCAGCTTCCTTTATTTTTGTAATTCTATGAGGATCAAAGTTATAAAAATTTTTGCGATAATGTTCTCTTTTTCTTAAAATCGTTAACCACGATAGACCGGCTTGCTGTCCTTCCAAGCAAATCATTTCAAATAAATAAAATTTTTCGTATGTTGGTCGTCCCCATTCTTCATCGTGGTATTTTATATAAAGTGGATCTTCAGTTACCCATGAGCACCGAATAACTTTGGACTTGTCCATTTGAAGGTTCAAGTTCTTTTCGTTGCAGAAGCTGTGAAAATTATATTTTTATGCAATTGCGTAATGCTGTAGATCTGCAATATGAAAACCTACAAATCACACACTATCCATTTTTGGTATTTTCAAAATATAATGCCTCAAGAAGGGCGTGATTTTCATAAGCCACAGATATCAGCCTTGGCAAGACAAAATAGAAAAAAGAGATAGAATAGATAAACATTGATACATGGGGGATAATTCAGATTTTTTTTTTAATTAATTCAATACGGAAAATATTTTTCATAATAGCGTATCGTCCAATATTGATGTAGTAATTATTATAGGAGATTTTTTATAATGGCCAAAAATACCTTTTGGAGGACTAATAATATATCGGGATCAACATGTGATGGAAAATGATTGAAATAACTGTGACATCAAGCGCTTCTTTATAGTTGAATCCTTTGTTATGACAACAACGCTTGTAGATTATAAAACCGCAAGAAGAATACCTAGTGCAACTCGTTTGATTTCGAGCGCGCATGGCACTAGACTGCCTATGCCCAACATGTGGTACTCATACCCTTGGCGGTACGTGAGGTCCCATTGGAAGTACGCGAAAATGAAACTGATATTGGCGGCAATCATGATAATTTTATGTATAGGTACAATATGTAGTTTAAAAGGAACCTTATAATTAATAAGTTCATAAGGTGTTAGGACGTGAGTGTTGGGTTAATTAAATACAGTATATTGGATTATATACCACCTATCCTTACCAGGAGTGGTGGGGTACTGATAAATGAAAGTTTTATTTAGGGGTACAACAAAAAGAGTTTGGTTGCACGGCAATAGAAAAATTCTCAGAAATTCATTCTTCTGTCAAAATTAGCAGAGGAATCAATTATTTCGTGAGAAACTCCCAATTAATGGCAAAGACTTGATTTACTGAACGATATGAATGTGGGAGTCCAGATGGGCGACTCAGTGGTCACTGCTCTGCTCTATGCAGATGATGCAGTCCTGCTGGTACAGTCAGCGACTGACCTGCAGACCCTAGTCGACACAATGACAAAAGATTATAAGAGAAGGGGTCTACGCGTGCATGTGAGCAAAACCAAAATAATGGTCTTTGAAAGAGGTGAAGCCAGAACAGATGTAAAAGTAAAAATAGGTAATGATGTACTGGAGCAAGTGGATGAATTTGTATATCTTGGATGTGGTTTTAGCCGAGATGGAAGGTACGCCACTGATATAGAGCGAAGAGTGAATGCGGGAAATAGAGTGAACGGAGCGTTGGGACAACTTCTCGGTAGTCACCACCTTAGCCAGAAGGCACGTGTAACAATATATAACGCAGTGCTTGTCCCAACATTACTATATGGAAACGAGAGTTGGGTATGCAGAAAAGAGCATGAAAGCAAAATTAATGGGGTCGAAATGCGATCTCTACGGAAAATCTGTGGAGTTAGGCTGATCGACCGCATTCGCAACGACGACGTAAGAGAGCGAGTAGGTATGAAAGAGAGTATTGGTGTAAATATACGAAAGGGAATGCTCCGATGGTTCGGACATGTGGAAAGAATGCCGAACGAACGTCTGGTTAAGAAGATATACAATGCGAAAGTGGAAGGATATAGGTACCGGTGGAGACCGAGACTCACCTCCCTAGACCAGATTGGTCACGTACTGAAAGAAGGTGGAGTCAAGAGTCTCCGAAACCGGCGAGCGTGTATGAAGAGAATTATGAATGTTGAATAAGCGAGCGAAGTATGCAAGGATAGAGTTCTCTGGCACTCTGTCCTCTCTGCCTACCCTGCAAGGGATATGGCGTGATGATATGTATGTATGTACTTGAGTTACTGTCATACTTTTATTATGAATAAGCCATTAAATAAATGAAGAAATAGAATATAACGCTATAACTTATGACGAAAATTGTACAAGGCTTGGTTATAAACAGATTATTTAGTTAATAATGTATTCGACTAAAGGACTTTGTATCCATGGTGATGAATACAATTTTAATTATAATAGGTATAATGTCAAACTAGCTGGTAAGCATCTGAAGTATTTTATAGGACTTTTGACGGGAATTTGAAAACGTCATGTGGTGCTCTTGTATTATATTCGATATCTTAGTGTTTTAACGTGTTATATTAGATAATTTTGATGGCATTTTATGTAATGTGATGTGCGGAAATATTGGGATGTAGTGAATATCATATAAAAGTGCTTTACAACGTTTTCGTTTTCCATCAAAATTCCCACAAGATACCATTAACAGTGTGGCCATTGCACTGATAATGGTGACAATTTGACTTAGACAACGACTGACTTGAAAGCTTAAAAACGTGAAAATATTTATAACTTGACACTGGCACCAATAGCTCGTATATGTAGCTGATTGCCAATACATAAGAAGAAGAAGAAAATAAGTATTTTATATTCTAAGAGTACCTATTGTATTTTATAATCTAAGTTTTTCAAATCGCTGGTTTACCTATATGGTATGTAACAATATAAATAAATCAGCGGTGATTTTAAGAACTTTCATATGAAAAATTACAAAAAAGGGAGTATAGGAATATTTATTCCTTGTTTAGAGGAAAATATTGAACAAAATCGGTTTACCACGGATTAACCACACCTACTCTAAAAAAATAAGTTATATCGATTAAATCTAATCAGCACCCTAGTCATCTACCCTCCATAACCTATAACGAAATTAAAATTTTAAGGGTAAGTTATATTACATACAATATTATTTTTAAAATTAGTATAAAATTTAAATAAAATAAAAAATATATGAAATCAGTTTATTCACTTACTAAAAGCCTGCAAGATTCGTGAAGATAATACGAACAAATTAAATATATTTGTTAGATGTAGAGAATGAAACTAAGCCTCAGCGATATTTATGATTTGGTGCTTTTTTTTTTTGGTTCTGTTCGTCCATTCGGACAGGCAAAGGGATCAAAGCCCATACAGCCAAGTCTTATTTAATTATTTTTCATATATTGTTCATCATTTCTTCATATTGTGTAGCCTTAATAGTCATTGTCTGTCAGTAAGTCAAGTCGTTACCATTAATCGGGTGCTGATAACCTAATCAATGGTTTTCTTTGGGAATTTTGGCGAAATATGAAAATACACGTAAACCACTATTACACTTCAGCACTTTAACTGTACCATATTGCATAAAATACCAGCAAAATTATTCAATATAACACTACAAAACCCAAAAAAAAAATGAATATAATACAAGAGCGTGACATGACATTTCCACATTCGCGCCAAAAAAAAGCACATTCGCGCCAAAAAAAAAAGCACATTCGCACCAAAAAAAAAAAAAGTTCTGGCAAGTGATTTCGTACGGTAGGTCGAGGGAATAAGGAGGGCTTTCAAGATAACTTATAAAGAAAAAACTAGATCGTGCTTAGTACACGAACTAGTTTTTAAATAGGTATTTGTATTAATTATTTGCACAAATAAGTTGGTAATACATAGGTTACTTTCCATTTACAACACAGAGGGACTCGGCGTTACATTGTGAAACACTGCCAAACACTGTGTAAAAGAAACAGTTAGCTGTTTCATTTAAACTTTTACACAGTGTTTGGCAGTGTTTCACAATGTACCGCAGTGTCCCTCTGTGTTAACTAAATGGAAAGCAACCATAGTCATTCAGTTTACCAAAAACTAATAAAAGACGGTTCAAAATTAATATGTCTATTTTATAGAATAATCAGTAACCCCCCCTGGGGTTTACTGATTATTCTATAAAATAGACATATTAATTTTGAACCGTCTTTTATTAGTTTTTGGTAAACTGAATGACTATGGTTGCTTTCCATTTAGTTAACACAGAGGGACACTGCGGTACATTGTGAAACACTGCCAAACACTGTGTAAAAGAAACAGTTAGCTGTTTCATTTAAACTTTTAAAAGACGAAAACACACACAAAAACTAATAAAAGACGGTTCAAAATTAATATGTCTATTTTATAGAATAATCAGTAAACCCCAGGGCGTTAACTGTATAAGCAATAAATATCAGTATAAAATATGAAGAAATCTGTGAAATCTGCTTTATTCCGAGTCAGTTGATTACACAGTACCTAAGTATAATCACTGTATAGCGAATAAAAATGTCCATGTCAATCATATTTACTAGGTTTGTTTAAATTGAGATATCCTGTACAAATTAACCACTTTGGACCTCCATAAACAGCACTTAGGCGAGACTGATGATTACATCTATGAGGTTTAATATATCTTCGAGTTTGTGGTCCGCGAACAATATTATCAATAAGATCTTTATGCTCATTGCTCAGTGTTCCATCCGATATTTGCTGCAAAAGAGGCAGATATTCTATTTTCGCTAGCTCATTTGATATACGCATCATCTGGAACGTATAAATAAAGGTATTATAATATTTAACTAATACTCACGTAGCTGCAACTGAGCCAACTAGGTAAAAATAAGAATTAATTATAAATGGAGAAGGAATTAAAAAAACTTACCACTATTTTTAGTTGAGCATCAGACAAAGATATTGATAAGGGACCTAATAACATAACACTACTATTTTTTCCAAGACTTTCTGGATCCACTGATATCAGGTTACCTTTCTCATTGCTGGTACTTCTTATTTCATCATTAAAAATTAAAAACATGTATTCATTTGGTAGTGTAAATTCCTTCATTTCTAGTTCGGCCATGCCAGTTTTTGACATCAATTCTTGTTGTATGTGATTTAATAAATTCGTAAATTTCATTTTCGTTTTAACACTTTGTTTTAAAGTTTTATTCCTTTTACAACAAAGAGCTTTCAATTGTGCAATAAGAACATCAAACATCAGCTCTTTCTTTTCTTCATCAATATCGTTTTGATATTCTAGTTCGGTCCCAGTGGGATAGCTATATAATAAATTATTTAATTTTTGCACCGCTACGTATTCTGATGCTGCACTTTTAGGTACAGCAAAAGGATCTATTTCTTTATTTTCCAATCTAAAAAACGCTTTTTGAGGTTGGTTTTTATGTGTTACTGTTTGAAATCTTTTCATTTGGGAATCATTCGAAAAATCCTTTGCGTTTGAATAAATATCATTTTTTGAATTGTGCTCCAAATTAAGAGTTGGATTGAGCTTTGTATTATGTTTTGGATTTACATTTATTTTAACCAGATCCTTCATAGTATATTCATTCTTATTGGGTTGATCGCTCAGTAGTTTAATAAGTTCACCATCAGATAATTTTGAAAGCAAATAAGTTATGTCATTATCTGCAAAAAAAAAATCATCAATTATTATTTTACAGCAACATTTAACATGAGATCTTGAGAGAGTATTTTGAGATTGACTAACCAGAATTTTTAATGATTTTTGGTCTGGGCAAATTTTTATCATTTGGTATATAGCCTTTGGCAATAAGAAAATCTGCAATATCATATTCCGGTTTATTGTTCGTTGGAAGCAGTAGATTTTTCTTTAATAAGGATATCGAAAAAGTGCAGTGTATCTGAAATGAAATAAATATTATGTCTGATCTCTATGATTGTAATATTATGTCATCTCATGACTGTATGATTTTTTATGATTTCCTCTTTTTCTCTTGAAGTAGTGATGGAGTAGTAAGGGTACTGCTATTCCATATTCATCCACAGCTGACTGTTAAAAGAAGTCTAACAGATGTATCTAAACATTCAACATAAGTTACCTACTTAGTACAAGAGAAAGAAATCCGTAATTCAGTAGACGGTTATTTTTCCTCTCAATATGAAGGAGATCTTTGTTAAATAGTGACACATATCTATATCATCATCATTCTGCTCTATCCCAATTACATGGGGTCGATTGAAGTCGCTAGCATTTAGTGTTGCCGCGTAAACAAAAAAAAAAAAAAAAAAAATCCCCGTGAATTCTGACGAAGACACTGCATTTTGTAAATATGACATTATATTTTATACTCATCATTTCGGCTTATATACATCCCACTATTTGGTCTCCAGCACATTGGGAGGAAAATTTAACTACTGTATCACGCTGTTCAGACGGGTTGATAGAGGTTTACATTTTAAGGTAAAAACAAGATGCTACTCAAAATTTAATATTTTCAAAAATAAATGCGTATTCATCGCATAATGAACATATAGAATTCGACGGTTGTGCTGTGACGACAAAAAGTAAGCGCAAGGCGCTATTGTACCTCTCTTTTCAATTTAGAAGTTTTAACAAATCGATTCTAATGAAATGGTATTGATTCAGAGAGAGATAGCCCGACAGTAATCGACATCTAAAGTGTTGACGACGACGACGACGTTGTGTTTTTAATTAAAAAGTTAAGTTAAAGGTTATAAAATATTTAGTTATTTAAAAATAAAGAGCTTTCCTCTTTTGATCCATCGGTTTTTTGGAAAACCAATTTAATGATAGTTTAGAACATTTGGATTTTATTGTTTTGTTTTAAAAATGTAAAAAGTTTATCAAGTTAACTCGTAATACTTCAATTTTGTTTCAAAAATTACTGGAGTAATTGACTAAGTATCGTTTTATTATTAAAAATAAGTCAATCTGTCAAATCTCAATTAATTTTACTACTTTTTATTTTTTAGCACAATTGAAAAATTGATGACTGTTAAAAATTCATGACTGTTAAAAATTGATTCTGTTTTCCAGTAAATTACACGTTTAAAAATAACCGTATTGATAGTTTTTATTTATACCATTCTGGAGTCACAATTTGCCTTGCTGAAAATGATTCCTTCCTTTGATGCAAATTTTTATAAGTTATTAATTTAAGTAAGATAATTATGATTTTTAATTAAATAAGGATACGCTAGCTTTTTGTAGCAGTCTTTTTAAAAATGGATATACATTTCGCTAAGAAGTTATACTTTAAGTTTTTAAAATTAATAACACTGTTATTGTTTTTCGTCTAACTTATTGTAACATTTACCTGAAGTTTATATAAAAAAAAAATAATAACACTTCACAATTCTTTATGATTGAATGATCACGTGATTTAAAATTTCGGACGATTCGGTCCCCAGCACCCAGGTTAGTTCGCGCAAGAGAAGTAAATATTTTATTGTTACGTACGAAGCTTTAATTTTAAAGGATTTTTGTGCGAAGTATGACATTGATTATTATTAAAAATTTGATTAATATTAGGTATTTACTATTCGTAAATCTTAGTGAGATAAAAAAAAAAAAAAAAAATAAGAAAAATATCCTATCCTTTTCCAGTCCTTTTATTGTAATTAATTATTTGCTGCATGCAAATTTAAAACTATTATTATAATTAAAAACTATTTTTTAATGATGTCAAAGAAGTACAGTACATGACCGATCTGGTCTAGGTAGGTGAGTCTCGGTCTCCCCCGGTACCTACATCCTTCCACTTTCGCATTGTATATCTTCTTAACCAGACGTTCGTTCGGCATTCTTTCCACATGTCCGAACCATCGGAGCATTCCCTTTCGCATCTTTACACCAAGAGTCAAGAGTCTCCGAAACCGGCGCGCGTGTATGAAGAGAATTATGAATGTTGAGGAAGCGAGTGAAGTATGCAAGGATAGAGTTCTCTGGCACTCTGTTCTCTCTGCCTACCCTGCAAGGTATATGGCGTGATGATATATATGTATGTATGTCAAAGAAGTATAACTTCGCCACGCGCGTATACACGCACCTATTTCTTTTTTATAGTAATATTTTATCCTAAAAATATAAGGTATCTGCTTAGTTTGAGAACTAATTAAAATGCTAGTATCCCAACCGCAGACAACATTATAAATCGTATTTATTCATTTGTTATACATGTCAAAATACCAAGATGGTTTAGAGACCTATTAGTAGGGTTGTCATCCGTCTGGGTTTTCCCGGATTTGTCCTAGTTTACATCCGGGATTTATATTAGCATCCGGGAGTGTCCGGGCGCGGTTTCAATTGTAGTCTGGGTTTAAAAATTTTAAAGACTTGGATCGCCCGCGGCACATGCACGCGGGCACACCGCGCGCTACAATCAATCGACGAACCGAAACAACCTGTTGACATGTCCGGGTTCTGGGCTCTATTCGGGGTTTTTACGATGGATAACGAATACAATATATGTACTATGCTCTAACTTGTCCTTGGATGTCGTGAAAGACAACTAAGGGATATAATATGCATATAGGTAACAGTTCTATAAGAGAATAAAAACCTATACCAACGCATCGTATATGTAACTCCTATTATGGAGGACGCTCGAGCCCAAAAGCGGGACGTAAATGAGCTGTGATAATGATGGCCATTGTCATTAATTTAAATTTTCACTAATTGTTTTTTTTGCCATGCTTTAATCACACACCTTCCATCCGAGATGACACAAGGGCCGCCCCATAATCCATCGTATTCCCTCCCCATTGCCATTGGGCCACTGGTACTGACTGCTTGCCCTCGGTAATCACCTATATGTTTTTTTCTTTTCACATTCGCTTTTCCACATCCACGAACTATCGATGTCCACAGTTGTATCAATGTCTTCCTAATAAAAGGGATAACGTCTTGAACGCCATGTTTGGTAACTGAATTGGACAGTTGGTGTTATAAGTATTCTAGAAGAGCACTATTATCCAGTGCCCTGTTGCTCCCTTAGCTAGATTTTACAACTCGCTCTGTAAAGATCCCAATGTAGGTACCTATTCACAATCCTCATGAACTTTACCTGAGGTCAATTTCCGGTCCAGTGGTACATTATTGATTGTTTACCTGACAAACACCATATACTTATTAATAATATTTGTAATTAAGTTGATAACGTACCCAATATGCGAAAAATATTAAAAATGTATAATCAAATGAGTACATTTTTATCTCAGGATTAATTTACACATTGAATACAAGTTTAATTTGATAGTTGAATACTCAATAGCTTCTATCATGTAAACAGTATTGGCTTATCTCAATTATTGTTTACTAAATTAACAATGAACAAGCGCTCGTTAAATAGTTAACGATCATGATAAGAAGACTCTGTAACATAGAAATCGTCGAAGCGGATTACAAAAATTAAAGAACTTATTATGATTTTAACTACCTCTACCTGTAGATTCACGCGTGTGATTCTTTGTGTAGTAAAATTTCTTTAGAAGTGATATGACGAATAAACTACCTATAGTAAGACTATAATAATTTACCTACGGACCACAAAAAGGTTTTCAAACGGAAGTGCCGTTCACTATCGACAGGTAATCAATAGAAAAAAAACAACAGGCAGTCATGGGGACTGCCGATAGAAGTGAAAACTATTAACTTAAAACTAATTGAAATAATAATAATTTTCTATTTTTTATATAAAAATAAAAACCTATAAGTTTTTCCTCTCCAAAAACGCTTAACGCGCCTAAAGAAGTTTTCATATAGCTATAGATATACTATTAGCATTAGCATGTCGGTGACGCGAACCTATAAGGTTTCCTCCTCCAAAAACACTCAACGCGCCTAAAGAAGTTTTCATATAGCTATAGATATACTATTAGCATTAGCATGTCGGTGACGCGAACCTATAAGTTTTTCCCCTCCAAAAACGCTCAACGCGCCTAAAGAAGTTTTCACTTCAAAAAACAACTTGAATTGTTTTTTTAACACAACTAATCCACTGGATTCGTTACCATGAAACATATGAACTCAAACTTCAGCAGCAATTAAAAATTTTCACTGGCCACCTGGCGCCAGATCATCTGATCAGCTCGATGATACCAAATTATTGTAGTGTCATCGTTCGTATCGACACGTCAATAGCCGTCACTCACTTCAGTTACTTCTAATAAGAAGTAAGTTAAAATCAATTTGTAAGATTTTATTACATTGTTACTTAAAAGAGAAGCATATAAAAAAGTGAGTATCTAAAATACATTCGTCAATGATGTGTTTATAGGATATCCATTTCCAAATAATTCATATTTTGTGTATTAGGATTTAGGATTGTGGTTTAGGTATTAGGATGAAATCTTCTGTAACACTTAATTGACGATAAGTTTTTTCTTTTAATGAAAATTTAACGTTCAAATTGACTCAAACCGGATTAAATTTTAAAATTTTCTATTGTTAAACTGAAACATTTTAATTTGATACATTTATTAGATAAGTCTAACCACTTTTTGTTTATCTTACGTCACTTACTTTCTTTATCACAAAAAATGTCTGTTTAAGATAATATTGTACAGCTTAGATTTTTTTCTACCCAAGATTGGAGGCAGATACATAAGTAACTTAGATGAGATTTAAGGTTTTGCTGCAACTAATGAAGGTATGGCTATAAAACAAAACCAAAGTATAAAGTATTATATTACAAAATTGTAAAATAAAATAAGTATTTTTCATAGGTTTTACATTGTTTCAATTATAAATCATTATTAAAATATAGGAAGTGGTATACCTACTAGCGCACTCAGAGGTACACACTTTAGTGTGTGTCTTTTAATAATGACGTCACAACACTTTTTTAGATGTAATCCTCACTCTTTTATACAAAATACTACATTTATTATTTTAGTATTCACTTAAAAGGATAATAAAATTTCAGAGATCTTTTGCCCTTCAGGATTATATAGAAAATATGTTTATAAAAAATATATAGGTATGTACACGTACAAACCACCTAGTATAAATATAAGGAAACGTGGCATAAACGAATTTCAATCTTCAGTTTTTTAGTTAATCGTTTTTATATTCATTTTTCTTACAAAATAAAGTTTGGCTGTATAAATTGTTTCTTTAGCTAGTTGAAACTGAGAAATAAGAAGAAGAGCGCAATGCTTGTCACTGTCATGGTTTTTGGCGCAAATATGAGAATGTAATGGGACTTTTGACGGGAATTTGAAAACGTCATGTGGTGCTCTTGTATTATATTTGATATCTTAGTGTTTTAACGTGTTATATTAGATAATTTTGATGGCATTTTATGTAATATGAAGTGGCGGAACTACTGGGATATAGTGAATATCATATAAAAGTGCTTTACAACGTTTTCGTTTTCCATCAAAATTCCCACAAGATATCATTAACAGTGTGGCCATTGCACTGTTAATGGCGACAATTTGACTTAGACAACGACTGACTTGAAAGACTAAAAACGTGAAAATATTTATAACTTGACACTGGCACCAATAGCTCGTATATGTAGCTGATTGCCAATACATAAGAAGAAGAAGAAGAAAATGTAATGGACTTTTGACCGACTTTTGACGGGAATCTGAAAACGTCATGTGGTGCTCTTGTATTGTATTCAATATCTTAGTGTTTTAATGTGTTATATTAGATAATTTTAATGGCATTTTATGTAATATAAAGCGGCGGAACTACTGGGATGTAGTGAATATCATATAAAAGTGCTTTACAACGTTTTCGTTTTCCATCAAAATTCCCACAAGATACCATTAACAGTGTGGCCATTGCACTGTTAATGGCGACAATTTGACTTAGACAATGACTAACTTGAAAGACTAAAAACGTGAAAATATTTATAACTTGACACTGGCACCAATAGCTCGTATATGTAGCTGATTGCCAATATATAAGAAGAAGAAGAAGAAGACTTTTGACGGGAATTTGAAATCGTCATATGGTGCTTTTGTCTTATATTCTATATCTTAGTGTTTTAACGTGTTATATTAGATAATTTTGATGGCATTTTATGTAATGTGATGCGGCGGAACTACTGGGATGTAGTGAATATCGTATAAAAGTGCTTCACAATGTTTTTTCCAACAAGATACCATTAACAGTGTGGCCATAGCACTGTTGATGGCGACAATTTCACTTTGACAATGACTAACCAGAAATACTAAAAACGTGACGATATTTATAACTCGACACTGGCACCAATAGCTCGTATAATTAGCTGATTGCCAATACATAAGAAGAAGAAGAAAATGTCATGTTGCGCTCTTGTATTATATTCATTTCTTTAGTGTTTTGTAGTATTATATTGAATATTTTTTTCTGGCATTTTATGGAATATGATACAGTTAAAGTGCTGAAGCGTAGTGAATATGGTATAATAGTGATTTACGTGTATTTTCATATTTTGCCACAATTCCTAAAAACATCATTTATTTGGTTATTAGCGCCCGATTAATGGTTACAACGTGATTTACTGACGGACATTGACTATTAAAGCTACATAATATGAAGAAGTGATAAATAATATACGAAAAATATTAAATAAGACTTGGGCTGTATGAGCTTCAATCCCTTTGCCTGTCCAAACGGACGAACAAAACAAAAAAAAAGGTCACTGACATTGTTTAAAAATTTAGAGTCGTGTATCGCAGAGTATCTATAGTGTAAATATTTATTTACTTATTGTTGTCTTTATTTGTCTACTAGATAATTACAGGTGTATCTTGTATAGAGTTAAATTTATTTATTACTAAACGGTATAGCTAGAGATAGTATCTTCGCACTGCAATTACAAGTTTACATATCGTACATTCTATTTGAAATTTAATTTATAACGATGAATATACCCTTCCCCATGTTAACTCCACGTTTGGTAGACCCTTCATGGTTTAACGCAGATGGTCCTTGTGACGAAGAGACTGAACTATCTGCTTTAGAACAAGCGAATCAACACTGGGTTAGTAGTAATAAACTTGTATTTTGTTTTGTAAATAATAAGTGAAGTGTAACACACATTTTACTATGTAACTTTTAACCACACTTAACTGAAGACCTTTTGCCAAATATGGACTACAGTTCTATTACTACTGGGAATTTCCTTGAGAATCTATCAATTGTATTCGTTTAGTAAATATGTCACTTATTGAAAATATCTAATAACATATGTTATAGCTAAGCTCTATTGGCCAACAATATATGAAGCGCGTACCTTTGGGGAAGTCTGACCCTGAACCGATGGAGGAAGAAGCTGATACAGATGAAGAAGAAGGTGTGTATGTAATTTATCACATTTTTTGGAGGGAATATGATAAATTAAGAGACTGTTTGTTTGCAATTTGAAAAAGACTTCAGCCATGTTTTAAATTTTCTACAAATCTCTAATAGTCATCAGTACAACTAAATTTTTTTGACACCAAAACTTAAACGTTTTTGACACATACAAATGTAAAATTTTGTGAGTGCCTTTTGTGCGGCAAGTCCAACAAACGTTCAAATGTGAAACTTTTCCGTGCTGCATATTCGAATGCCTGAATTCCTGGAATTGTCAATATAACATCACTTCGACTTTCTGTATATACAAGTTTTATTTCTTGAAAATATTTTTAAGAAATTAATTTCAAAATAATGGTCAACTTGTCCAACAAAAATCATGCAGCGTATGGAGTGTCCACCACTCTGAAAATGTTGATATTACGTCACTATGACTCCCCATATATACAAGTTTGATTTTGTGAAATTAGTTTAGAAAAAATTATTGAAAAAATGTGGGCATTTTGACCAACAAAAATCATGCTACGTATGGAGTGTCCACCACCCCAATAATGTCGATATGACGTCATTATGTTTCTCCCTACATACATGTTCGCCAAATATGACAATGATAAATAATAGTAATTATTCTAAATGCAAATATAGCAATACAATAGTTAGTATTCTAAATGCAAATATCAATTAGGCCGACAAATATATTGAGTTAGATAGTCAGTTCGACAAATATTTAAAAATAAAAAAGTATTACTAATGATAAACGTCTGACTGAATTAATTTAAATATTCACGTATATTATTTATATAAATATATTAAATATTGACATAAAATTTGTCATATTAATTAAAATTACAATTATAAAAAAAATTCAAGCATAAAATCTGGAAAATTAAAAATCAGTTTTTTTATTTTGATGTTTTATTGTAATAAATCATAAAAATACGTTTTTTATTTAAAAAAAAAATAATATTTCACTCAACCTCAAAATTATTAACTATATCATCATCATGAATCATCATAATATATATCATATCATATCATCGTCTTTGAAAGAGATAAAACCAGAACAGATGTAAGAGTAACAATAGGTAATGATGTACTAGAGCAAGTGGATGAATTTGTATATCTTGGGTGTGGATTTAGCCGAGATGGAAGGTACACCACTGATATAGAGCGAAGAGTGAATGCGGGAAATAGAGTGAACGGAGCGTTGGGGCAACTTTTCGGCAGCCACCACCTCAGCCAGAAGGCACGTGTAGCAATACATAACGCAGTGCTTGTCCCAACATTACTGTATGGAAGCGAGAGTTGGGTATGCAGAAAAGAGTATGATAGTAAAATTAATGCGGTCGAAATGCGATCTCTGCGGAAAATCTGTGGAGTTAGGCTGACCGACCGCATTCGTAACGACGACGTAAGAGAGCGAGTAGGTATGAAAGAGAGTATTGGTGTAAAGATGCGAAAGGGAATGCTCCGATGGTTCGGACATGTGGAAAGAATGCCGAACGAACGCCTGGTTAAGAAGATATACAATGCGAAAGTGGAAGGATGTAGGTACCGAGGGAGACCGAGACTAACCTACCTAGACCAGATCGGTCATGTGCTGAAGGAAGGTGGAGTCAAGAGTCTCCGAAACCGGCGAGCGTGTATGAAGAGAATTATGAATGTTGAGGAAGCGAGTGAAGTATGCAGAGATAGAGTTCTCTGGCACTCTGTTCTCTCTGCCTACCCTGCAAGGGATATGGCGTGATGATATGTATGTATGTGTATATCATCATCATAATTATTTGATTTGGCTTCGTTGGAGAATGTTAATACATTCTTAATAACATTAAGTCACGTGGTTCGTGTAAAACTATGCCGCGTAAATTCAAATAAAATATGGGAATATTTTTAGAAAAAATATTTTCAGTACTTAAATCTACTAATTATGAAAAATTCATTACTAAGTTGTATCTACAGGGAGACATAATGATGTCATATCGACATTTTCGGGGTGGTGGGCATACGCAGCATGACTTTTGTCGAACAAGTTTGTATATACGGAGAGTCATAGTGACGTTATATTCGAAAACGCAGCAGCGCTAACAGTTTTCGCATTAGAAAATTTGTTGGACTGGTCGCAAAAAAGGCACTCGCAAAGTTTTACATTTGTGTGTCAAAAAAAATTAAGTTCCTTGTACTGGGGTACTATAAGAAGATACTAAAATATTGCAAACCTATGTTTATTGCTTTCCTTTCTAATTTTTTTACTTTATTATAAACTTTTTATGATACATTATGAATGTGTTCAACTGATGGTATCTTGTTAGCAATACTCCACACTCCACAATGAGTTCTTTCAAATGAGATGCCATGGTTAAAGTCGTGTTGCCACTGATGTTTATTTACAATTTGGAAGGTGGGAGAAGTTTTGGCTTGTTCAATATGCTGACTATGAACTGAGAGCCCCTAAATTTGTGGGTTCCATGCATGACACTGTCTAATCCAAGGATTATGTGTATAATATCCAAGGGTAACTATGCCGCTGCACCCAGTACAAGCTGCCTAATGATGACCTTATATATTATAACACATTATTGTATTTCTTTAAACAAATTACACAGGTCCACAAAAAAAAAGCGGTCTGTGCTGGGTGTTTCTCTGTTTTTTAAGGTTTGACCCTAATTTTCGTATTCAGTGGTAAAAAATACGTCGGAAAATCTTTGTCGAAGAACCAGCACAGAGCACTTTTTTTGTGTACCTGTGTTATTATGCAGAAAAACTGATTAGGTCGTAGATTTCGTCAGTATTTTTTATATTTCTCCGTTTTTTGCAGTTTGGCCTCCAATTTTGACTTCATATTCAATATTTTGGATATGAATTCAGCGGTTAAAAATACGTCGAAAAATCTTTGTCAAACACCCAGCATAAACCACTTTTTCTATTTGGACCTGTGTTATTTATAATATCTTCCCAGTGTTGTGATTGGTTAGATTAATTATGACCAGATGGTCATAATTAATTAAGTTTTCATTGGAGTAAATAGGAGTTTACGAATCAATAGGAGAATGAACAGCAGCACTTTTCTGGGATAATTATAATACCAACTGCAGTTACTAACCCGTTTGCTAAGCTGGGTGATTAGAAAATTATCCCCACCCTATGAAAACGCCTATGACCAACAGTGGACATTGATGCCTATCTGATTGACGTTGGTGGTATCTGGTGCTGACGATGATGACGAAATATTCAAAGTGATGGTATATTTTTAGGCAATGATGAATCAGATGAGTCTGAAGATTCCCATGATGAGGACGACGAAGAAGATGTCCCTCCAGCGTATTCCCCTTCTAGAAACAATAATGAATTGGAGCCTGACAGCCTAGATGATCTTAATGATGGCGCAGATGTCAATGCCTCAGACCAGAGTTCAATGTGGCACTATAATAATGTTCATTGATGTGATATTACTATTTATAGATTAATTTAAAATATTATTGACAATGCAGTAACAATTATTATTGATTGTACCTCCTGCATGCATTTTATTTCTCATTCAAAATACATTCTCTTGTAGGTTGAACTAATATTCTTTTAATATATTAGCTACTGCACGCCGCATAGTAGGAAACAAACACACTCACTTCCACAAAATTTGGGTTATAGTCCAGTGCAATTACGGAAATAAATAAACATAAAATTATGTAGTTTGGAGATTATGAAGGATCGATAGGGTGGAGTATTCTGAGCATATATTCCAATTTGAGTGATTCTGGCGAGGTCAGCTCAAGGTCATTTCGATGAAAACGCGTTTAATTCGATATCTCGAGAACGGCTAGTGTTAGGCAAAAAATTGTAGAGACCTTTTCTCTTCTAAATTAAAAAATTATCTCAAGTTTCAATGTTAGGCTGATATTATTATTGTTCAATTATCAGCTGATATGTTTTTTTTTTATATTTCAGGGTAGCTTTCATAGTAAAAGAAAATTCTATGTAATTACACATACACATGTAGATATGTACATATATTACTTCAACTTTAGTTCACCGCCTAAACTCTGGGTGGCAGCACTTTCCATACATGCATATTTTATCATCGAGTTGCCACTCTTTTTCAATTTAATAACTTTACTCTTTGGATTAAACTATTTAAAAATTGTACTTTATTTAAATATTAAATATTGTAATCATTCTAATATCATTTAAATATTGTACTTATTCAATTTGGGTATTTTTTATTCCATTCGATGGGATAATAATGTGAATAAGGATTAGAAAAAGAAGTAAATGAACAATTAAAACTGTTTCACACATTTATTGATAAAAAAATTGGTCATAAAATTCGCAAAATTAAGCACCCGAGGTCGATGAACGTGATTCATCAATATTAAAAAAGGCCCTGACGGTATCGGGGCATACGTCGTCCTCGTCCATTGCGTCAAAAATATCATCGTTGATAATATTGGCGGTATTAGAACAATAGTTGTCTTGGCAATTAGTGCAAATTACTGAGCAAAACAGGCCGGCCTTTCTACATCCGCACGCTTTGCCGCAGTTGGTTTTGCATTTGCACGCAATCGATCTGAGCAAATCTTCCGGAGCTGGTTTCAGTGACATCAGTATCGGCTCCAATCCACGGGGGGTGCGACGCCAGCCCCACTCCTCGGGTTCCAGATAATTTTCGAGCCAGTATTGTACTTGGTAGTAACACCTCAACGAGTGAAAAAATGGACAGTGGCGCGGATTTCGCTCGGTAAAGTAACATATAACTGAAGGTATTGGCATTACAGAAAAAAGTTGTTCATAATTAAAAGATCTACACTTTAGATGATTCGTAAAGTTCAATAAAATTGAACGGTTGGGGAGAAAATGGCGAAAAATAAAATAAAGAGGAAAAAAACTAAAATTTTTGCCTTTCGGAAGCAATAAATTGAAAAATATTGATGGAAAAAAAAGTTTTAGATAAAAAAGTTAGTAAATAAGTTAGCGTTTTCATCGAAATGACCTTGAGCTGACCTCGCCACAACCCCTCAAATTGGAATATATGCTCAGAATACACCCCCCTATCGATCCTTCATAGTCCCCAAACTACATAATTTTATGTTTTTTTTTCCGTAATTGCACTGGACTATTACTCCAAATTAAACATCAATATTACCTACCTACATGTGTAATGAAAGAACTTTAGATAACATGTGTTTCTCAAAATAAAAGACAGCCTATAACACTCATGGATAATATAGTTTTCTAATAAATAGTGAAAGAATTTTCAAAATTAAACCAGTACTTTTAGAGATTACTCCTTGCATCCAAACTTGCTAACTACCTCTTTATAATACACTACTGGAAAAAATTAAGGGATCAAAAAAATTCCTTATTTTTGGGCAATTTTCAACAGGCCGTAACTTCGAGAGAAATGGTCGTACAGGAAATAAAAAAAAAGGCAACTGTAGCTCCAAGTTTCTAGTTTTTGGATTAGAACTTTAAAATTTTGTAACCTCCGCGGTTTTTGAGTAATCGTGGAAAAACCAGCAACAAAAAAAAATTCATTTCTTTTTTTTGGTCTACGGGCGTAGAAAAAAATTTTCCAACATAACTACTATATCTATCAGATAACTTGTTTATTCAGCTTGAATTTACTTTTTTAAAAAGTTCGATACGATCATTTCTCGCTGAGATATCGAACTTTGAATGGAAAAGGATCTTATTGTCTTTAACCATCAATATCTCAGCAACCAATGATCGCATACAAAGTTAAAGGTGGGTTTCAAGAACTTGAATGAATTCTCCTTAACGACTAGCCTGCTATTCCAAATAAAAAATAATGAGCAAAAATGTCTCTGAACAACAATATTTTTCTCATTTTTAACAATTATAAGCTTTTCAGAGCAAAAAACGTGATCCTTTAATTTTCTCAAAAATTCGATGGAGTGAAACAAAAAAACGGCTGGCTGGATTAATTTGGTTTATTGTGGGGTTTTTGTGGACATATTGAACTGTAAAAGGCACACTTAACATTAGTGGTTTCCTCAATATTTTCGATCTAGCGCTTGACTTTTCAAAAAACCACCAAAAACCCTTTTTTGTTGCATTTTCAAATTCATGTGACAAAATGAAAAAAAAAATTTTCGGAAAAGCAATGGCTAGTTGTTAAGGGGAATTCATTCAAATTCTTGAAACCCACCTTTAACTTTCTATAAGATCATTGGTTGCTGAGATATTAATGGTTAATGACAATAACATCCTTTTCCATTCAAAGTTCGATATCTCAGCAATAAATGATTGTATCGAAGTGTTTAAAAGAGTAAATTCAAGCTGAATAAACAAGTTATCTGATAGATATAGAAGTTAAGTTGAAAAAAAAATTTCTACGCCCGTAGACCGGAAATAAAACAAAAAATAAATTCGATTTTTTTTTTGTTGCTGGTTTTTCTACGATTACTCAAAAACCGCGGCGGTTACAAAATTTTAAAGTTCCAATCCACAAACTAGACACTTGGAGCTACAATTTCCTTTTTTTTTAATTTCCTGTACGACCATTTCTCTTGAAGTTACTGCTTGTTGAAAATTGTTTTTTTGATCCCTTAATTTTTTCCAGTAGTTTATAATACATACATATCATCACGCCATATCCCTTGCAGGGTAGGCAGAGTCCCCGTGGGACCTAGAGGCGGAGATGCTCTCCGACCTCTACCGGTGAGTTACCTCAGTGCGCGAGGCAGGTGGCTCCCCATCGTTGAGCGAGATAGCCACCTGGCGCGAGGACGCCCGCCGAGACGTCATCGCCCGTTGGGTTACGCGGCTGGAGGCCTAGACACGGTGTTGTCACCGTTGAGGCTCTCCGGCCCGTACTGATGGAGTGGATGGAGCGGCGGCACGGAGTCCTCTCCTTTCGGCTGGTGCAGGTATTGTCGGGGCACGGGTGCTTCGGCTTGTACCTGCACACGGTCGCGTATAGGGAGGGGACTCCGGCCTGCCACCATTGCAGCAGTGACGAGGACACGGCGCAACATACGCTCGAGGTATGTTCGAGCTGGGACGGGCAGCGCCGTGACCTCGTCGCTGTTATCGGTGCCGACCTAACGCTGCCGGCTGTCGCGAAAGCGATGGTCGACAGCATCAGGAACTGGGACGCGGTCGCCGCCTTCTGCGAGGCTGTCATCTCGCAGAAGGAGGCGGCGGAACGAGTCCGGGAGGATTCCCGTGACCCGGGGCGGCGCAGGCGCGAGTATCTGCGCCTGATGCCGCCCTAACCGAAGCTTCGGGTGATCGGACCGGGGAATTGTCCGGTCACCCGACGTGAGGCCACCGCGTGAGGGCGACGCCCCGACGGCGAAATCTGTCGGGGCGTCGACGAGAGGAACCCGCGAGGGTAAACCGCCGGGCGGACCACCGAAGACAAAAATCGGGTACCGGTGGTTCGCTCGCACGGCGAAGAGAGAGGAGTTTTACGGTGGGTCTATGGGAGTCACGCGCCGCCTTTTCGTCATTCCGGACCGATTTGGCGGGGCGACACGCATCCATAGTCCACCAAAAAAAAAAAAAGGGTAGGCAGAGAGAACAGAGTGCCAGAGAACTATCCTTGCATACTTCACTCGCTTCCTCAACATTCATAATTCTCTTCATACACGCTCGCCGGTTTCGGAGACTCTTGACTCCACCTTCCTTCAGTACATCACCGATCTGGTCTAGGTAAGTGAGTCTCGGTCTCCCCCGGTATCTACATCCTTCCACTTTCGCATTGTATATCTTCTTAACCAGACGTTCGTTCGGCATTCTTTCCACATGTCCAAACCATCGGAGCATTCCCTTTCGCATCTTTACACCAATACTCTCTTTCATACCTACTCGCTATAATTATATTAGAATACAGATATTGTAGGCTATTATTATATATATATATATATATATATATATATATATATATATATATATATACATATATATATTATAGTCTATAGTGTGGCTTAGTCCCGTGTAACTCATAATAATTAATTGCTTACGTTAACAAGCGTAGCAATATACAAAATATTCTTAGGCCATGTACGTCCCATTGAGAGGAAGACTGGAGTAAAATACTTGGCCATAGATTGCTTGAGTTTTGTTTCTCGTCGACATTATCTGCTACGCTACTTCTAGTTGTCTATTACAACTGCGACAAAGAGTAAATGTATTACAGGTATACTTACTCCTATTTTCAACGATCCCTAAATCTTATAGGTAACAATTTTTTATGTTAACTGGTGTCAAATCAAAAAAAAAATTCAATACTTGTTTTTTTATCTGGTTTAGGGTAGGGATGCGAGGTTACTGGAAAAAAATCGATTAAATAAAAATCGATTTTTTTTTATTTAATATTAATCGATTTTCCAAAAATCGATTATTATCAAAATAAATAATCGATTTTTACGAAAAAATCGATTTTTTTCTATTATTTAAAATTGTATATACTTTTCATATTCCAATAATAAACCTAAGAGATTCATATTAACAATTAATCAGATTAAAATCAAATAAAATTATATGAATAAAAAATAAACCAATTCAAATATAAAATTCATCAAAGCGAATATTCCTTTAAATTTTCAAGGTAAGGAATAAGGAAACCAAGTGTAATTATTGACACTTTTTTTTTATTATCATAAAAATGAAATGATGAGCGCCCTAACAAAATAACAACCTTATTGTCTCAAAAACTAAAATATAAATCACAACAAAAAAATGCCATAAATGTCCAATACTATTTTACATTTAGGCTTACGTCTAGCAGTGGACGACAATAGCCTGACATGATGATGATTTTTTTTTAGGGAGGCATAGTCCGGAACGTGCACGTCGCGTCCCCTGCCAGTCTAGTCAGACTTCAATCCGGCTCATATGCGTACCGCAGTACGGGTTAGGGTGTCCCCCTGAGGCGACGTGGGTCGAGCCAGAATGCTGGAGAATATTGAAAGAGAGTATGGTAGATACAGCGAAAGAAGTATATGGAAGCTCAAAGAAGCATAGAAAAACAAATGGTGATCCTTGGTAGGATGAGGAAGAGGCAGCTTCCGTAGAGCAAAAGAAGAAAGTGTGGCTGGACTATGTCTCTTCTTTGAATCTGAATGACAGTATGACTGAACAGAAGAAAGAAATATATCGGCAGTGTAAGAATGACACCAAGGCCTTAGTGAAAGAGAAACGTGATAGAACAAATATGAGTGCAGAAGATAGGCTGGCTGAAAACTTCGAGGGTAACACCAAACTCTTTTGGAGAGAGGTGAAGAGGTCTCGGGGTGGTTGGTCAGCCTTCAGAATGAATAAAATAAGGTCTAAAGATAAGACATTCTTACACAAATACAAGACGTGTTAAGCCGATTGAGGGAATATTTTGGCGACATGTATGCGGATACTCGGGTTGTCTCGATTATCCGTGGTCTAGTAGATCAACATTCGGCACCAGCGTCCTCCGATGGCATCAGTATGGATGAAGTTGAATGGGCGATAAGAAGTTTGAAAAATGGTAAGGCAGCGGGCATTGATATGGTGTCTGCCGAGATGATCAAGCTTGGCGGCACCTGTGTCTGGGAGGCGTTCCTGATGTTCCTCAATTTATGTTGGAGCTCGGGAATAGTTCCCAGGGACGGGAATAGCGCAGTCATCGTGCCTTTGTTTAAAAACAAGGGTTCACGTTATGACTGCGCAAATTACAGAGCCATAAGCTTGACCAGTTTGGCAGCAAAAGTGTATGCTAAAATTATTGAAAGGAGAATGAGGATGGAGTCCGATGGTTTACTGTGTGAGGCATAAGGAGGTTTCAGGACTGGAAGGGGATGCATGGATCAAGTATTCTCTCTGCGCAACATTGTGGAGAAGCATCTGGCTCTAGGTCAGAGGGTTTCCTGCAGTTTGGTGGATCTGGAGAGAACATTTGACACGGTTGCACGAAAGGAACTTTGGGACATTTTACCGGAGTATGGTATTAACGGTAAACTGCTGCAGGCTGTGCAGTCCCGTTACATGGGATGTAGAGCTTATGTGCGGCTGGATGATGGAATGTCGCCTTGGTTTGACGTCAATATCGGCGTTAAGCAGGGGTGCGTTCTATCAGCCAGGCTGTTTATCATATATCTGGATAAATGTCTCCAAAGGTTGAACGATATGAATGTGGGAGTCCAGATGGGCGACTCAGTGGTCAGTGCTCTGCTCTATGCAGATGATGCAGTCCTGCTGGCGCAGTCAGTGACTGACCTGCAGACCCTAGTCGACACAATGACAGAAGATTGTAAGAAAAGGGGTCTACGCATGAATGTGAGTAAAACCAAAATAATGGTCTTCGAAAGAGATGAAGCCAGAACAGATGTAAGAGTAATAATAGGTAATGATGTACTAGAACAAGTGGATGAATTTGTATATCTTAGATGTGAATTTAGCCAGAATGGAAGCTACACCACTGATATAGAGCGCAGAGTAAATGCGGGAAATAGAGCGTTGGGACAACTTCTCGGTAGCCACCACCGAAGCTAGAAGACACGTGTAGCAATACATAACTTGCTTGTTCCAACATTACTATATGGAAGCGAGAGTTGGGTATGCAGAAAAAAGTATTAAAGTAAAATTAATGCGAAATGCGATCTCTACGGAAAATCTGGGGCTGTGTTAGGCTGATCGATCGCATTCGTAACGACGACGTAAGAGAGCGAGTAGGTATGAAAGAGAGCATTGATGTAAAGATGCGAAAGGGAATGCTCCGATAGTTCGGGCAACTGGAAAGAATGTCGAACGAACGTCTGGTTAAGAAGATATACAATACGAAAGTGGAAGGATAGGTACTCAGGGAGAGCGAGACTAACCTACCTAGACCAGATCGGTCATGTACTGAAGGAAGGTGGAGTCATGAGTCTCCGAAACCGGCGAGCGTGTATGAAGAGAATTATGAATGTTGAGGAAGCGAGTGAAGTATGCAAGGATAGAGTTCTCTGGCACTTTGTTCTCTCTGCCTACCCTGCAAGGGACATGGCGTGATGGTATGTATGTATGCTGTTTTAAATTTGTAGTATTACTGCAAGTTTTTAGCTCTTTGGAACAGTACTTGCATATTGCTGTATGTTTCTTAATCGTAAAATATTTTCGCCAACCGCTTTTAGATGTTTTACTATTGCAAGATATTTTTATTGTTTACCAACAACTACATATATTATGGCACTCTTAACTTGTAAATAATAATGGATTTACTTCGAGTTTTATTCATCCATTCCATAGATGGCGCTTTTCATAAAAATCGATTAAAACGCATAATTTATATAATCGATTTTTTAAAAATCGATTAATATTACTATAAGAATCGATTATAAAAAATCGATTTTTTTGAAAAAAATAATCGATTAAAATAAAAATCGATTATTTTTTAACATCCCTAGTTTAGGGGTGTTAGCCTCAGATAGCTGTTACAGCCTTACGCGGACTAGTGAACGCAGAGGGCTCTCATCTCAAAACATTTAAGCATCGAGGCCCAAGGAAGCCCTTCTGGTATACGAACTTTAGCTTGGGGTATTCCTATGGCCAATGTGGGAGTTCCCATATTTGCTGTGTATATACAGGTTGGAAGTGGACCGCTCCCGAAAACAAAGACAGGTGACCCTACTAGTCCTACTTGTAATGATAGGCTAGAAATAAAATCGATTGGGATGAAAAAAATATATTTTTCACAACGAATTTTAAGTTTTTTTCACATTCCATCGTATTAGGACAGTGCCATATAACGATAATTCTATAAAAAATACGTGACTTTACTCAGATGAGAAAAGTCGCAATCTATTCAAAACTCACGATCATGTTCAAGAGGTCTTCGACCTCGCGTAGTGAAAAAAAATTTTTTTCATCCGAATCGATTTTTTTTCTAGCCTATCATTACAAGTAGGACTAGTAGGGTTACCTGTCTTTGTTTTCGGGAGCGGTCCCCTTCCATCCTGTATTTACGCAGCACGGTTTCGTAGCTCGACGGCAAGGATGGAACCGTGGTTCATTATTTATCGCCTCGCGGACCGTGTATGCAGGTATCTGTGCTTTAGCGATCTCGTTGTCGGGCTCGTCGAGAACGAGTCTTGGTCAGCAATCTTCGAGATCAGGGACGGTGCGACTATTAAGGAGCTACACATCACAGGCAATGTAAAGTCTGACTTTAAACTTTAGCGTCAGCTTTCACTGGAGGTTTGGTTTTGTTAGCTGTGTAATCAAATCAACCCATAACAAACTTATTATTTGTCTTAAGGAATTAATTCTCGCACGCCAATAAATAACACCCAGACTTGGACCAATCATTTGTGGATCGCACAAAGAGACGTCCAGCAGGGGGGATCGAATTTGAACCCACAGAACAGTGACATAGAGTTTGAAACATTAACTCGACCATTTGTGCATCCAAATCAAGAATAATTGTTACCGCCATTATTAAATCATCTAATTTCATGCGAAGTGTCTGAAACCATTGAATGTATTGTCCCATAACTCTTAAGTGGTGTAAAAATATGTTTATGTATAATATATTGAGTCTTGGTGAAAGTATAGGTACTTGCCAACGTTATATGGTTTATGAAATAATAAGTTGTGTTTTAATAAATACAAATATAAAATGCACAATAGTTTATTTCTGTCACCATTTCATTGTAAAATGCTTAATGAGTATTGAGTCCGCAATATGAACGGATAAAATGGATTTAAATATAAGCTAAAAAGGTTTAAATGATCAAATATTACCGATTACATTTTTGATAATCATTTGAGAACAGCAAATGTACCGTATAAATACTTTTACGTCTATTGAAGAAGCATGGAATATATAATATGCAGTTTAAAAGTGCAAAATCACATCTGAAACTGTTAATGCACTTTAATATTGTCCGTATCACATTTCTACTATTATATGAAATGACACAAGGCCCTAGTTCTTAGAATAATAACACATGAAAACCAATTCCATGCACCATATTTGACGCCACTAAATTGGTGTCAGAAATGTCACACTACGCCGGCCTGTTCAAGGTCTTTGTGTTCCATTTTCTAGTAGTATGCGTATATACTTGTGTAATCGCTTGCACACATTTTGCAATATTGTGCGTGTATAGTCGTGTAATCGCTTGACATTAACAGGATTTACGGCTTCACTTTTTTAAACACTTAAAGTACGAATCCTTCTGTGTTTTTATTCTAAGCGCTAGTTATTATATGTGAAAATAATTTAATAGAAATAAAATGTTGGGCAACATTTCGAGCAGGAATAATCAGCGTACGACCGAAAGCGGAAATAATTGTCCGTGGATCGGACAATTGTATTCTGTATTGGGCATTAAATTTACAGGTCAGTTTGAATATTGCAAGCTATAGAGATGCACAAAATCACTTCTCAATCGACACAAACTATACTTGCTTAAAAGTAATATGTAATACATTCTTTTCTTTAGAATTTTACTAGAAAATAAAAAAATTTGAAGTATTTTATATACTAATATAAAATAAATATAGCCATATTTTTTAAATATACCTACCATATATTATTTACATAAAGAAATACGCCATTGTCTGCAGAATAATATTGTTTTAACCTTTAGGCTAGCCGCACACACACAATAATATTGTCAATAAAGTGTATATTGTCAATAATATTGTGTGTGTGCGGCCCGTATTGCGGTATTGTTCAATATTATTGCCAATTTCCAGAAATTCTGATTTTGTCACGACAATATCAGGGGGAGGCAGGGGTATTGTCAATAATATTGTCGTATGCGGGCGCGCGGCAATATTGTAGTTGAGAAAAAGATTTCAAGGCAGACGGACGTTCATGTTTTTTGTAAAAAATGGACGACGAAAACAGTATCCATAGCGAAAATAGTGTTGATAATACTACTTTCACACAAAGTCAATATTTGTCAACATTAATTAAAACATGGGAAACGTATCCAGAATT
This sequence comes from Lymantria monacha, assembly GCA_905163515.2. Lineage (NCBI taxonomy): Eukaryota > Metazoa > Arthropoda > Insecta > Lepidoptera > Erebidae > Lymantria > Lymantria monacha. Next base: position 27,628,308 of record LR991082.1, read on the forward strand.
ATGGAATACATCCAGCAAAGCATATCGTGATAAAATTAAGAAAAACAATGTGCTTGATAAGTTGCTCGATATTTATAAAAAAATCAAATCACAAGAGAAGATGTTAAGAAAAAATTAAATTCTCTACGAACTAATTTTCTAATTTTTAAAATCATTTTGTTCAGTAACTCTTAGTTCATTTATTAGATGAAAATGATTCAACTCAGCTTTTTTTCTCATCCAGTCATTAATCCATCGTTTCTTTCTTGATTGCCTTTTTTTAGTAGATAAAATTAATGCAATACTAAATGCAACGACTTTTTTCTTTCTATCCATTATATAAAACGTTCGCACACGCATCTAGCTACCGAGCGACTATGTCAGATTGTACCACAAAATATTGACAATAATATTGCGTAGTATGCGGGACCATATATTGAAGAACATTATTGACAATCTTGGATTGACAATTGCGTGCGTGCGTGATTATTGCGTGTGTGCGGCTAGCCTTAGGCAGAAGCAGATTTTTTTCTTTCAGTGATCACGAAATGAAATCGGAGCAGCTGGATGATGAACAAGATAATGAAAATAAGAGTCGACAGCAAAACAAATCGACCTACGGCTCTCTTGTTGATGTAGATCAAATTTAAAGATTCGAAACTGTATGTTATTCTTTAGTTTTATCTGGCAACCAAAAATATTATTACCGCAAAATTAGTTTCAAGTGGTCAGCAGAGGAACCTATATAGCTAACCTAGGAGCAGAAAGAATCGTAAAGACAGTCACAACATTGTTGATATACCTCGACTTCCACCTAAAACCTTCACCTATCACCGACTTTCGCTTGAGCATGCTCAGGACACAAAAATAATTTATACAGTTGTTATTTATACAAATCAAAAGTTATCAGAGGCTACAGGCCTGAAGTACAAAAACCCTAATAAAATTGAACTTGGGCACATGAAAACTTTCTTGCGCATATTAATATTTGCTAATGATTGTTCTGGGCGTGAATTTTTCGCTGCTTGATGTGTTAATTCCAATTTCTCACCCTCTTAAATTATATTCGTTTTGATAATAGTAACATTAAACCGCAACGCATTGACGGACTCATTGGCTGCAATTTCTAAATGTTTTGGGCTGTTCATTGCCAATTGCAAGAAAGCATACAGACCCGAAGCGATTCTATGTGTAGATGAGATACTGGTCACATTTAGAGGCAGATGCAAATTTATATGCCGAAGAATCTGGCCAGATTCTTCGAAATATGATGGAGCAGTTGAGAGAGGTTTGAAATATCTTGGAACGTTGAAAAAAAAAGGGACATAGCACCTGAATTTCAAGCCTTTAAAACACAACAGCCTGAATCGTTGCTGCATGGCTTCACTAAAGATTTCACTATCGTCTCTTATGTCCTTAAAAAGTCAAAAGCAGGCATGTTGGTGCCGCACAGTTTTTCAGTCTTCGTACGCTTTATATAAGACTTGCACACTACACACTACATTCCTTAATATTTCTAAAGCTAAATATCTACAAAATCTTGGTTTTACCACACTTGAAACGTCGAGTATGAAACGATCGATTACCAAGAGAGCTGAGATCGACAAAAGCACACGTACTAGATAGGGATATGCCTCTGAAACCTGAAAGAGCCTGAAAATATAGAAACATCAAGAAAAACATGCAAAATATATACAACCAAGACTCAAAAGACGATGTACATTTGCATTGTTGAATGTTGCAAACTTCTTCATGGATGTTCGAAAACAGTATGCACCGAATGCGAAGAAATCAAGTGATTTATTTTTAAATATTAACGATTGATGCCCCAATTTCTAATTAGTTAGGTATTATTATAATAATGACTGATATTTTAATAGTACAAATTGGCCAAAAATATTTTCAAATAATTTAGTATGGCTAGATTATAATATTTCTAAGAGTGCCAATGTATGTTGATTTCATTAGATATTTTGTTGTTTTCTTACACATTCAAAGTAAATAATTAAAAGATATTTTAAATAAATAATTGTGATTATAAATACATGATCATACTATTTATTAATTGCTTATGTAGCCGTATGAGATACGTCACGTCATTATCCACGAGAGGGACAAACTACGTTAGTACTTAAAGGTTAATTATAAAATACATTGAAAACAATAAATTCGTTGTAGATAACTTATACAATTTAAATTGGATTTTATAATATTTAAAACTTATATATTACACGTTAAAAATTAAAAAAATAATTTACCAAATACTGTTAAAATACACTGGTCATATCAATAATAATATCTACAACTCTTGTTAACAACGGCCTCATATTTTCCGGTGGAATTGTCTTCCATTTCTCTGCAAGACATTTTTCAATAAAGTCATGAGTGGACTTCTTACCTGAAAAATAATATAAGTTACATATCTCTATATAGATATAATTATGCTCTATGTTTCTGTGATTGAACTCCTAAACGGCCGACGCGTTGTTGATGGTTTCTTTAAGGTATGTTCCGGTGGATTCAAGAATGATTTAGATTAATAATTGGACCCGGTATGTAGCGTCGCAATGGATTTCAAGGAATTCCATATTTCTTTCTCTTTAGATACGTACAAAACAGCGACGGTTTGTTGAATCATCTAGTAGTTGTATAAATTGTCAATTAGGTAACGGAATGTCAGCCATATTACATGATCCATTTTACCAAGACCACTCGTCCTGATCTCGGTAACCATTTGTAGTATACATCAAGAATTAAATTAAGCTCGACTTTGTGACTAAAAGCCTACCCACCTTCATCGCTCTGGTGATCAAACGTGGTATTTTTGAAGATCGCCTGCCCTGAATAGTTTATGGTTAGATTCCCTGACTAAAAAATAATAATCAGCAGAATTATGGTTAACGGAATTTTATATCATGTATTTTGTTACTTAAGAGCTGCCAATATTTCGACCCACTACAGGTTTCACTATCATCATTGATGACGCACAATGCTAACGGTATCGACTTTTTTTTTCTTTTGCGGTGGACTATCTGCCTCTTGCCCCGCCAAATCGGTCCGGGGTGACGGAACAGACGGCGCGTGACCCCATAGACCCACCATGCAAACTCCTTTCTTCGCCGTGCGAGCGGGCCACCGGTACCCGATCTTTGTCTTCGGTAGCCTGCCCGGAACGGTATCGGCCCTGGCTTTTAAGAAGATTTTCTTTGTATAAAGACGAATCACTGGTTATCATCTCAGCTAATATATGTCCCAATGTTGGGCTCGAGCCACCTCCATAATGGGAGGGAGATTAACCTACTATACTACGCTGGTCAGACGTTTTGGTACAGGGTTTTGTTTCGAGATTGCCTTCTCTCGCATAGATGTTATATGCGTTTTATATCCCTTATGCTGGGGCCACAGTAGCGGCTAACGTCAATGTCCAATAGCGCGATAATTATTGCGATAATTTTTAACGCGCCTAAGTGGGTGGCTACACTTGAACGGTCAACGTGAATGCTCATCATTGGCGATAAAAACGACGTTAATTTTACTTGAATTGAAGCAAGATGGACGTTGACAGAGTTCTGTATTTCATGAGTATACATTTTTATTATTTGAATTTATTGAATCATTACCGAATGAAGGAAAAAGGAAACAATTAAAAAGAAGATGGTGGATGATACAAATGCACACTGACGTAGTGTGGCCGCTGCACTGCATTAATTCTCGCGTTAATATCTTTGATGTACCGCCACTTGAGCTATTGCTTAACGCCAAAGGGCAATGTTAATGCCGTTGTCAAATTATCGCGTTAAGTCCTGGCTACACCTACGGTTAACGTCCATTATCGCAATAATTAATGCCATTTCTCGTTAGTGTGGCCCCAGCATTAGTCATCTCTTACGATCACCTACGGGTAAGACAAGGGGCGTTGAATTGTATTCTTACTCCGTCACCACACGGAAAAATCACTGGTCGTCAGATGTTAAATAATTAAAATCTTCAAATTAATTAAATTTTCCATTTAACATGCTTGGTTATTTATAAAAAACTTGATTGCGAGCGAAAAATGATTGTCACATATGGGATTTGTACCCACGCCTATTGGAAATACGTTCCAATTGTACTACCACTTACACCAGCGTGAGCTGTTGTATGACATTCAATTATCGCTTCGTATTATATTTTCGTCTTTAACCACTACGTGTGTCATCTACCTAACAATACAATTATTAAAAATGTCATCGTTTAATACAATTCTAACTGCAAAGTTAGAGTATTAAATCTGTATAATGTGTAAACATTGTACTTGGTAATTTCGATAGCTTCCCATACCAATCTCGGTATGCAATGACGTTCTATCACAAGTACATGTGGATTGCGCTATTTTCCATGTAGTTATCTGCATATGTTGCTGTGTCATTGCTGATTTTTGGTGGTCAATGGTAAATCATTAAGCTCTAAAATGTTCTTTCTTATAATATATCACTGTGACTTTTGTTTGAACAATGTATGAGCTTTAGTCAGTTGCAGTCTATACACACCTGACCTTGCCCAACGAGAATTGTCTTTCGGACGAAATGACAGCCGGCGTATTTACTATATGTGAAAAGAGTGGCAGTTAAGTTCGCAAACATTTTTCAAAAGTACTCGATAAAGATTAGCTTCACTTCTTTCTAAAATATTTACCAAATATTATACACATCGAAAGACAATTGCCTCTAGGCAGGAGCAAGTGTGTATAAAGTGGACTGCAGCTGAAGTGAACTGTGGACTGCAGTATTATGTATCGTACTCGAAATCGATAGTGAGAACAATGATAGTAAATAGTAATACGACTGCACGTAAAAACCACTGAGAAAGTGGATAGACAGATATGTATAACTGCAGACGAACTACTCGCCTGCAGCTGCTTCTTTTCTGTGATCATGGCACTTGCAACAGTGCTATAAAATGCATGGTATAAATCCCGTTAACCATAATGGCCAGAGTATAAACGACCACGATAAAAGAAATATTAAGAGCGGTTACGCACTACGTCCGATCCGAATCTATTCGAACCCTAAAAAAAAATATGTATCTAGAAAACTCGGACCGAATTCTATTGCTTACGCACTTGTCCGATACGAACCCGTGAAAATATGGGTCTAGAAAACTCTGACCGAATTACTTCATTTTACGCCACAGCAGAGTGTTCACGTCGTTGATCATGAGTCCTTTAAATCGACGTCAACTTCTGGCAATAGATACTATTGTATGTACGAAGAACGTAGACGTAGGTTCGTACGTACGTAGATGTATGTACGAACTAATACACTGGATGGATGCTTGCCGCTTCACGTCACCCAGAGCCGGATACAGCCCCGCTGCCTCTCTGCTCGTATGCAACTCGGCTTTAATTCGGACGCAGTGCGCGTGCGAGTTCATACAAATAACTCTATGGCTACATCGGTCCGTCAAAAATATTCTCCGGCATGGAGATTCTAGAATGATGGAGATCGGATGTAGTGCGTAAATTACTATAGAAATAGTTCTACGGCTATGATGGACCATATTTTCACGGGTTCGAATCGGATTCGGATCGGACGTAGTGCAGAACCGCTCTAATAGTAACTATTAGAAAATAAAAGTTTAAATTTACCTAAAACTCTATTGGAACATTTGGCCAAATTCAATGTAAAGAATATAGCACTTCTCTTGACTAAGGGATCATATTCATCACAATAATAATGGAAGGCCATTGCAAGTTCTGATGGTACACTATCAATCTCCTTAATAAGTAATACTCCATTTCTGTCCACATCATCTCTATATCTATTCATTAATTCACTATGCTCTTGCATATCTAAATTTGAGCTGAGCACTACAGTATCTTTTATTGAAATTATATCGTTACCTGAAAAATAAGACATGATAATTATCATCTCAGCTCATACACATCGCATTGATAGGCCTCGAGCCTCCTCCAGAATGCTAGGGAATATGACTTATTACACCACACTGGTCAGATGGCTTGGTGTAGGGTTTTATTTCGAGTTGCCCTTCTTCTGCACTGATCTGCTTGCTGCCTTTACTCTTCTTTTACGAACATCTACGGTGATGAAAGTATTGGTGATCATTATATTCTAATTCCGCCACAAAAATAAATAAAGCATTGTATGTGGTGTTTTCATATGGTCATTTGCTGTAGATTGTCATGCATCATTTTCTAATATATTTTAGTCGCAAGTATAATTTAAGATTATCTCTAAGGAGAGTCAGTAAAAATATTCTTACGTAAATATCTAGCAGCAGTAAACACTACTTCATAAATAAACTTATCGAACAGCGATGGATTAAAATTGTTAGTGCTACTATCGTAGACGAACATGAACGACCCTGTGTCCATTCTTGAGAATATTGTTGTTATACCTGAAATAAAATTACAATGATTTGTAAATTATTTTCTAAAGAGTTTCAGGACATTAATTTGTGGATAGCACAAAGTATTGTCCTTTTTTTTGTGGTGGGCTGTGGCGTGGTTACGCTCCGCCCAATCGGTCCAGGGCGACGGAAGAGACGGCGCGCGACCCCATAGACCCACCCTGCAATGCGCTTCTCTTCACCGTGTGAGCGGACCACCGGGACCCGATCTTTGTTTTCGGTGGCACATAACGTATTGTCCCGCGTGGAAATCGAACCTAGGATTCTCGGTCGGGTAGGTCGGAACTTAATCGTTACGCCATCTGTGCATAGATAGGTAGACCACTATATGATCCCAGGTCAGATGCCATGGGTAGGAAATTGATACTATGCTTACTATAACTACGCTACTTCAACAGGTTGGCATATAGAATTTTATTATATTTGCAATACAGTTATGTACTTATTTTCCTTATTTGCTTTTTACACCTATTTGAAAGAATGAAAAAAAATTGTCAATTATATACCCTTATAATTATGACATGAAAGGTCTCTCTATTTATTGGTAAAATGGTAATTAAATACATTGGACGCTTGGGTAGTTAAACATGCTTTTTTTTAAAGTTATTTACAGGTCACTATCAGGCACGAGCTTCCTCCATTCTGAGTAAGTTGACCAACTGATAATATTGTTCATGGCCCAGACAGGCCAGGCATAACATTTGAGTTTTAAATGTCGTCTTGCAGTGAAGTCATAATTTACGATACTCTTGCGGAAAAGACATAATCTGTATCCATACTAACCATCTATCAGCATCTCAATGCCCTCTAAAGCACATATACCTCCCAAGGGAGATAATGGCGGAGAGTTAATGGGCAAGAGAATTAGAGATGGGCGTTTTCAGATTTTTACGCAAACCGATACAAATTCGATTTCAGAAACCGATTTCAGAAATCGATTTCCAGAACGGTTGGCGGAGCGGCATTACCTTAGTTTCGATCGATATTCGATGGTTTTAGTTATTTTAAGCGTAGCAAACGAAAAACGCAAACGAACGCATTCAAAATATTTTTCTTTAATTTCTTTGTTGATTGGATTTAGGTGTACGATTTTCCTTCATGTTTTATCTAGGCTTAACTAGAGTACTAGACTAGCAAAAATGTTTTGTTTTGGGTATGATACAAAACTTTCTGGCGTATTTAAAAATCGTCATATTTACAATGATTTCATGATTATATTATATAATGTACATTTTTTTTGTATGTTTTTTTTCTTACCATTTTACATTTAATAGTTATTTCTTATTTATCATCAAATCGTATGTATGATACTAACATACGTTAGTATAGTATTGAATCATAAAATACCTATCTAATTATATAGTTCACGAGAACACAAAAATAACATTACGCGCACACCGCACGTGTCACCAAGGTCAAGTGTGCAACACTCTCCCATAATTCAAAAAATCTATTTAACAAACGCAAAACTATCATTAAGTAGGTATTGTGTAATATTATCATGGAAGTAGTTGCATTCTGATATAGATCTTATTCCCTGTCCCTTGTAATTCTGTTTCGTTTCAATCTGCCATTCTTATAGACTACAGGCCCGTGTCGAAAAAATTATGGGTCATTTGAACCACCAGGTGACCTATCTAGAACGATATAAGAGCATACAATAATAAGATTCAGCACTATGCCGTCACTTGAAAGCTGTCCAACTGAGAGCAGGTGAGAATTCGAAAGTACCGGTAGAGTGAGTACATTTTGGTCATATATTTTTGTACGGCACTCTTACCATCGATAGATCCATGAAAAATAATAAGAAAACGCGTAGTGCCGTAAAAAAATGGTGCGCCACAAAGTCGGATTTTTTTTTATTTTCCGACAATTTCCAGGGTAAATTTGGTCATTTGATTTTGTACGGCATCAGTTTCATACAATTTCAATACTGCTTCTAATCCATTATTCCGCAACGCCGTACAAAAATCATACGACAAAGGGAAAAATCGAGGGTTGCAACCCCCTCTCTTTCCGTGGTCCAGGGGGTGATTTGAAAAAGTACGGCTTCGGTTCCAAAACATTATCTAGCACTCAAAAGTACTATTAAAAATAATGCCGTCAAAAAATGATTGTTCATTTGAATGTATATCAATAATTATCTTAATTTGATCGTATCCTTGATTTATAAAGCTGTAAAGTCATTTGATCCTGTACGGGAACTTTTTTTTTAACATGATATTGTAAAATACAGCTGTTATATAGTATTGCCGTTCAAAAGAAACTGTTCTAAAAAAATATAGAGAAATACAAAAACTGAAATTTTGCAAATTATTGCAAAAATTTAAATATCATAGATTAATGAAATATAGCAGTTTTCTACATTTTATGCCTTGTTTTAAATAGTATTAACATAAATAAATTAGGAAAAAATGATGCCGTACATATTAATGACCAAATTTACCCTGGAAATTGTCGGAAAATTAAAAAAAAATCCGACTTTGTGGCGCACCATTTTTTTACGGCACTACGCGTTTTTTTATTATTTTTCATGGATCTATCGATGGTAAGAATGCCGTACAAAAATATATGACCAAAATGTACTCACTCTACCTGTACTTTTGAATTCTCACCTGCACTCAGTTGGACAGCTTACAAGTGACGGCATAGTGCTGCATCTTATTATTTTATGCTCTTATATCGTTCTAGATAGTTCACCTGGTGGTTCAAATGACCCATAATTTTTTCAACACGGGCCTGTAGTCTATTAGTTTCTTAGAAACCGCCAAAATCCAAAACTGATGACAATTCGCTTCATCTCTTTCACTGCACTAAACGATCGCTTAGTTAAGAATGAAAGGAGGCGAATTTTAATGAAATTCGCTTTCTCTCATTCTAACTAGGCGATCGATAGGCGGAGTGAAAGAGTTAGTAAGTTTTTAAATATTGGTTTGGTGTGCAAAACTACATTTCGATCGGTAAAAAATAGAGAACTTCTTGGGTGTGAACTGTCAAAACGGGCCTTTTATTTTGTGATTAGTATAGCAATAGAAAACGATTGCGCGATGATTAGATTTATATTTGTTTGTGTTTTCGTCGTTTTGTTTTAATATGTCGTGTTGATTTAGTTTCTGTCGAGATACATTTTCTAAAATCAGTTTGTATAGTGTTGAATATCGATACGATACAATTTCTGACTGAAAACCGATTTCAGATTCGTTTTGATATATCGGACGCATACCTAAAGAGAATGGATGTCATTGTCTTGGCAAACTTAATAGCAGATGTAATTTTTTCAATTAAAACTATTTGTACGAATTGTATCGCACTTGTGTTTAATATTTAATTGCCCGAAGTTTTGAACACTTTTCAGCGTTCATGTTTTTCTCGCAATCAATGTGTTTTTACATATTATATGCGAGATAAGCCGTAACAATAGTTTCATTTCAAATGGGTGATACTCGCGCGTAAACATCAGAAATCATTATGTCAACTTTACCTGCCTTATTGCATACATACACACATAGCATCACGCCATGTCCCTTGCAGGGTAGGCAGAGAGAACAGAGAACTCTATCCTTGCATACTTCACTCGCTTCCTCAACATTCATAATTCTCTTCATACACGCTCGCCGGTTTCGGAGACTCTTGACTCCTACTTCCCTCAGTACATGACCGATCTGGTCTAGGTAGGTTAGTCTCGGTCTCCCCCGGTACCTACATCCTTTCACTTTCGCATTGTATATCTTCTTAACCAGACGTTCGTTCGGCATTCTTTCCACATGTCCGAACCATCGGAGCATTCCCTTTCGCATCTTTACACCAATACTCTCTTTCATACCTACTCGCTCTCTTACGTCGTCGTTACGAATGCGATCGATCAGCCTAACTCCACAGATTTTCCGTAGAGATCGCATTTCGACCGCATTAATTTTACTTTCATACTCTTTTCTGCATACCCAACTCTCGCTTCCATACAGTAATGTTGGAACAAGCACTGCGTTATGTATTGCTACACGTGCCTTCTGGCTGAGATGGTAGTTACCGAGAAGTTGTCCCAACGCTTCGTTCACTGTATTTCCCACATTCACTCTTCGCTCTATATCAGTAGAGTACCTTCCATCTTGGCTAAAACCACATCCAAGATATACAAATTCATCCACTTGCTCTAGTACATCATTACCTGCCTTATTCTGGTAATTATAACGATTATGGCATCAAATCGATGTATTGAGGAATATATATACTGAACAAATGATAGGCTGATAGCGATAAGTCTTTTGAAATCAAAGAACTATTCTTTAACGGTTGCTGTTATTTTGAAAATAAAGAGCTTGGAGTTCCCTATGCTATGCTTATTAAAGAAAATATTAAGAATCATGTACAAAATATACTCACCAGTCTTAAGTTTTAAAATCAAATTGTGATCAACATTGTATTTTTCTTTAAGACTATTCATATCACTTTCAAATAATACTTCATCATAATTGACTGTCTGTGTTGATTTAGTATATTTGCTACTTTGCAGAGATTTTAATATTATAGGACTATTAAAATAAATCACAGCTATAAGCATCACAATCACACTGGTTATAATAATCATAATTAAATTTGATTTGCTTGACTCTTGACTGTCAAATATTGGTGTTGTACCAACTGGTGACTCTCTCTGATGCCATTGATGAAGCTTTGAACTTTCATTACTGCTATTAAGTATGTTATTTTCACTACTTTCAAGTATTATAGATGCTGAAGTATAGTTTACGGCTGGATCACTGTCATCACTGGAATACAAATGTGGCGACAGTGTAGAAGGTAAAGATTTCGAAAGCATATTGCTGTAACGAAATAGACAATTCAAATTTTTTTATTCAGTTAAAGCCCCCAAACTTTTGAAGCCATTAATGTTGATGAAATGGTGATTTATTTATGAATATTTAGTTACAGACTTATTAATTTTATGGAATTATTCTTGAATGTAATATAGTAAAATCAAAATCTAGTTTAAGTATAATATACCATATATACAGCTGTGTGGTATCAGCTAAGAATATTACCAACCCTTACTTTGCTCGTGGATGTCGTAAAAGACGACTAAGAGCCTTATAACGACCTAGGCCAACTCGCATCTGATGCCGATTGGTCAACAATTACATTCCCAAGGAGGGTTGAAGTCTGGCAGGTGGCCGGTCATAAAACTATTGCTAATAACTTTTACAATATGTACTATGAAATAAGAGTACACACTGTATCAACCCCAAGTAATTGGTATAACAGTAGGAAAATGATGATATCATATATACATCAATGTTCTCTGGTTTTGAGAAATAGACTAAAATATATTCATAGTTATTATATACAAAGTACCTGTGACATGACAGAGTAACAATTAATATGCCAAACTCTTCTTTCTGGCGTCATAAAAGATATAAGCAGGTAACATGATCATAGAAGAAGGATCTCAAGAAATACAATTCGAACACCAACACATTTGATTGAATTTTTATAGTAGGTCTCATTTACCCTGCTATTGTAGAGGTGGACTGAACCCAACAGTAGGACATACAGTGCCTGAGAAGAAGACGATTTATATAATAATAAAATAATATCAACCATATATATAATCCTAAAAGTGACCATATATACAGGTGCTAATTTTATTACTAGAATAACTTAAACTAGGTGCAGGAATGACGTCATGTAAAACATTAAAGTTAGTTGCAGACTCCTAGCTCTGCCCAATCCCGAGATAAAGTGATTTATTTCTTATCAAAACAGTAGGTTTGTTAGCGTATATTGACATGTGGTTACATTTTGACCAGCTGTATGGCGGTGAGCACAGCGAGAGCGGGACTATTTGCCTACTAGTTCAATGTCACATGCATGAGTATATGCCTACATCGAATTTTTGTACTTAGTACAAGTGTATTGACCGCTTATCAGTGTGGCAATTTAATCAAAATTAGGTACTATTATTTTTTACTGATTTGGATAGTGTATCATGCTCTGTTACACCCTCTTCAAGGATTCTACTAATTAAATCGGCAATCTGTATAAACACTAATTTATGAGTGATTTGTAAATGATATATAGCAGTATGTTAGCAGAGTGTAACAAATTACTTACAAACTATTATCATCAGTGTATTCCTCCTGTTGTGAATATGAATTTCTCCGTTGCTTCTTTTTCTTCCTCACTGGTAAAGGACTAGTTTTTTTCATTTTGCTATACAATCAAATAATATTAATGACTTATTAGAATAATATTTCTGACTAGTGTGGTATAGTCAATTGCTCCGCAAATGTGGAAAAGCCTCGAGCTTAGAAACGTGACATATGTATATGAGTTAAGATGATGATGAGGAATATTCCTCATCATCATCATCTTGTATATGTCCCACTGCTGAGCTAGAGCCTCTTTTACAATAGGAGGAAAATTTACCTATTTACAGTATTTCATTCAGATGGCTAACTATAGGGATTTATTTCAAGTTTTTTTTTGCATAGTTGCGATAAGATTTATTTAAGTATAATTGATATTCCATGTAACTTTTAAGTTTCCTTTTCTATAAATATTTTTCAAACACAGAACATTTTTTTTTTAAAGACAGCAACTTGTAATATGAATATTATACATGTAGTGTGTATTTTTACAAACATACAATTAACAGACATAAATTAGTCTCAGACTTAGAACAACAATTTGGTATTGCACAAAGTTTTAAGAATCAAACCCACTACACACACTACACTTTGCATGGTAAAGCGGTATCTTAAGTACTATGCCATCTGTGCAGTATGGAATTCTCAATGACAAATCTATCACATTAATGCAATAGAGGCTTATCAGATAAATTTACCTCATGATATTATCAACTTCATCAACGGCTGTCGCATTTTGAATTGTTGAATTAGATGTGTGGTGTTTATGTTGAGAGCTATTTAAGCCATATCTGCCCATATTGTCGCAGTAGTCATGTATACCCGCCCTAGCTGATGGTGTGATTGAAGCCCCTCTAATCTGAAAGATAATAAATATACTATGCAGTACAGATTATAAAAATATCTTAAGTCTTTAATAATATTAAGGTGATAAAACAACAACCACTGGAAATGACTGTGTTTACTTTTTTTGGACTCATTGGAAAATAGAGAATAGATTTTTACATTCGGTTAATATTTTACGTAGTAAGATCATATTCTCCTAGCTTTGCTGAAGTGTGTTTTTTTAGTAATATACTTAGACTTCACCACTAAAACAATACATAATTTTCTACAGGCAAAAATATGAAATCGTTGAAAAATAAGTAAATTAACTAACTTACCTCCCTTTGTGAGTCACTATTCATTTAAATTCTTTGAGTGCAATGAATACCTAAAGTTATATAAATTAACACATGTTAATAATTTGTAGTTACAGTTTAATAAAAAGCTTTAATTTTCTGTATAAAATTATACCCTTCTCGTAAAAAAGAGCTAAACAGAATACATGACAAATTGACAATACATGTGTTCGAAGGATGTCCGATACGCGGATACGATGCGATAATTTGGAATATCGATACATACGATATATCGATATTTAATACGATATTCGGGCCATAACCACTATGACAAAGTTTTATAATTTTATATTTTGATTTAGATCATAACAAAATGAGATAAAACAGTGCTTTTGAATATATTATTTATAATACGGCTGACAAAATAGTTTTTTTGGAACTAATCCCACCACACACTTCCACCACTGTAACTCCTGTAATCCAGGATCCATAATGTTTTCTGTACACGACACCGAGGTTTGACCCTCGGTAAGTTCCAGGAATGCTTTAAATTGTTTTGGGACCCGCAACAAATTTAATTAGAAAAAACAGGAGTTTGAAAAATTCCACTTCCCTCCTATGCAAAGTGGGAGACATGAAGCAATCATTGACTAATAGGCTAATAGATAAGAGGATGCACTGATACGTGAAGCGCAGCAGTACAGCATCACGGATATGCCAGAGCTTATGGGGCTAAATATGCGTTAAGATTGATTACAACAAAATTGACAAAATGGTGAAGCTAATAGTTTAAAATAAAATAATTTACCTCTAATTCCTATGACCAATGAGGAATTGTGCTACAAAGTGGTAAATTTCCAGCCATATTTTCTCTAAATACTCTCGAATAGATGGGAAGAACAGATATAAATGACAACCCTTCGTTGATGAGTCCCACCTGCCATTCGATCAGGAACTCTTCGTACAAAACGGATTGCGGTGTGTAAAGTCTGATAATTTTAATACGATCGCGTGGTAGAAGAAAATCCATGCTCATATTTGCCCTGTTAGAATAATACATTGACACGTGCCTTTGTATCTCTAAGTCGACAAACCTCCAAGCACTAGCAAGGCTTTGATATTAACTGTTCTGTATGCCCTACATAAGAATATATAATATTGAGAAAAAATGTTTATGAAACAAGAGCAGTGACTTTTATTTAGATACGCAGGTATACTGTTAGGAATAGAGACTCCTTGCATTGTATAGGAATTGTCTCGTATGAATAATTTTCAAATATAAGAACTCGAAGTGTTCTTTTATTTGACATATATATAAAAAGACAGAAGACCCATTGAATAGTTGTAGAATATACTCTTAAATAAAACGTTTATTCTTATACTTTTATATAGTCTCTTTATTTATTATTGTGATGAATTTCCTGCTTTAGAAATCTTATATAAAACGATGTGTTAAATTTTACATGGTAGCAGAGCGTGAGCGTTAAAGATCAACGTATACCTAAATCATATATTGAAAAATGTCGAACATAAAAATCGACCCCCTCACAAGGGAAAATTATGATACATGGGTAATACAGGCTGAAGCAGTGCTAATTCGACAACACTTATGGAAATTCATCCAAGAGACTGATGCTGCTGTTCAAGATAAGGAAGGAGACAGACAGGCAAGGTCACAACTAATCCTTATAATCGCTCCTTCTGAGCTTAAACAAATTAAAAATTGCTCAACAGCACTAGAGTTATGGAATAAACTTAAAAACATATATGCTAGTAAAGGACCGGCAAAGAAAGCCTCCTTACTAAAACAGCTTATATTAACGAGACTGGAAGGTAATGATGTTCGTAGTCATCTTAACATATTCATGGACATTGTAGACAAACTTGCAGACATGGATGTAAACATAAATGAAGATTTACTAACCATTATGATGCTGTACAGTCTTTCTTCAGATTACGACAACTTCAGAGTCGCAATTGAAACGCGAGATACCCTTCCAAAACCAGACGAACTTAAAACAAAAATCATTGAAGAATGTGAAGCTCGTCATAGTCGGAGTATAAACAATCAAGAGAAACCAAGTGAGTTGCCTATACAAGAAGAAGCATTTTATGCGTCTTGTAAAATTTGCAAACGGAAAGGTAACATATTTAAGCGTAAAAGTCATAAAATTTGTACGAATTGCTGGGATAAAAACAATGAGAAAGCTAAACAACATAAGAGCAATTCTCATAAAAACCATTTCGCTACGAAGTGCCTTCTCACTAACAAGAAGAAGCCTGACAATAGTATTTGGATCTTAGACAGTGGCTGTACATCTCACATGACTTATGAAAGAGATCTTTTCAAAAAGATTGATAAATCATCAGGTAAGCTGAAGTTTGCTACTGATGAGCTAGATGCAGAGATAAAGGGGAAAGGTACAGTATCCTTTACTACAAAAAATGATGATAGCGTAGCACCTACCCATCTGAAAGATACACTATATGTACCCAGTCTATCTACTAACTTGATGTCCGTTAGTAAAATGACTGATGTTGGCTGCTCCGTCTTATTTAATAAGGATAAAGCGACGGTCACTAACCCTAAAAGCAAAATTACTCTAACTGCATACAAGCAAAACGATGGACTTTATTATATGCAATGTAAACACAATAAGCGCAACAATTTGGCAAACACAGCGTCGACTACAAATAAAAATTCGAACATTAATGAGTGGCATAAGAAACTCGGCCACATGAATGCCAAAGATTTAAAATATGCACAAAAAAATGATGCGCTACTTGGTCTAAACTTTGACAATTCAGAAAGCTTAGACGAGTGTGAAGCTTGTATTCAAGCAAAATTACATCGTGTTTCTGCTCCACGAGAGAAAACGACTCAACGCACAAAACAACTCTTAGAAATCGTTCATAGCGATGTGTGTGGA
Source organism: Lymantria monacha (assembly GCA_905163515.2). Classification (NCBI taxonomy): domain Eukaryota; kingdom Metazoa; phylum Arthropoda; class Insecta; order Lepidoptera; family Erebidae; genus Lymantria; species Lymantria monacha. The sequence continues at coordinate 27,644,889 of LR991082.1, forward strand.
CCGATCAGAACGCCTACATTAAACGGTAATAGATATTTTGTCACATTCATTGATGATTTCAGCAGATATAGTAGAGTGTATTTCATGAGAAATAAAAACGAAGTCTTAGAAAGATTCAAAGAGTTTAAAGAGTCAGCGGAAACACACACAGGTAACAAAGTTAAGTACTTACAATCAGACAATGGTACTGAATATGTAAATAAAGATTTTAATGCTTTCCTAAAATGCTGTGGAATAGAGCGCAGACTTTCGGCGCCATACACGGCAAGCCAAAATGGCTTAGCTGAGAGGAAAAATCGCACTCTCATTGAAAAGGCAAGGGCTATGATGATAGATGCAAAAGCACCTTTAAAATGCTGGGGAGAGGCAATATTTACTGCAAACTACCTTTGTAATAGGAGTATTAATAGCGCTATTCATCACAAAACACCATTTGAGCAATGGGTTGGCAGGAAGCCATGTATAAATCATCTCTACATATTTGGTTGTAAAACGTATGTTTTATTAAAAAATGGCAATAGTCATAAATTTGCTTCAAAAGCGATACAAGGTATGTTTGTTGGGTATTCTGAAACATCCAAAGCATTCAGAATATACATACCATCTAAAAATAAGATCATAATTTCGAAAGATGTCAGAGTCATGAGAAAAATGTTTTATGATGAACAAAACAAAAATGAAGACTCCAAGCTTTTATATGATCTAGTATTATCACAGTAGAACAGGTATCCTCGGAGTTACAGTTAGCTGATATGCTTACCAAACCTTTATTCGGCCCTAGAATCAAAGATTTCAGTTCAAGAATGGGACTGAAGAATTTGACTTCAAATTCATAAAAACTGTCGAGGATGTTAGGAATAGAGACTCCTTGCATTGTATAGGAATTGTCTCGTATGAATAATTTTCAAATATAAGAACTCGAAGTGTTCTTTTATTTGACATATATATAAAAAGACAGAAGACCCATTGAATAGTTGTAGAATATACTCTTAAATAAAACGTTTATTCTTATACTTTTATATAGTCTCTTTATTTATTATTGTGATGAATTTCCTGCTTTAGAAATCTTATATAAAACGATGTGTTAAATTTTACATATACTTAGATTATTTTAACTTTATAGTTATTTAAAATACATATAAAAATATCTTTTTTATTAAAAAATACGTATCTGGTAAAATTATTGTAAAAAAACGATTTTGTATTGATATATACTTGTTATGTCGTAGATTGATTGAAAAAATTACAATACTATTACGGTAATGGTATCATAAGCTTTTTTCATCGATGCAAATGAAAGAAATAAAATCATGTATCGATACCAAACTAATTCAATGCAGTTGTGATGCGATATATCGATACAATACACTGTTTTGGCATCCCTAAGGTGTTCTATGCTATTTGGACATATTGTGCACAGATTATAAAATATTAATTATCTAAATACAAGGACGCGAGTCAGTTGCATCATTTATAACTTGAGAACGGATAACACTTAGACAATGAACCGACATGACTGACGACTAAAATATAAATCTATTATAATTTTTTAAATTTATTTTACTTGACATTGGCGAAGTTGTGGTTAATCACTCACAGAGGCCATTCACTAAGAAGAAGAGAACGGATAAGCTAGTGTATTGTTTTACTCTATGGGATAAGCGGTCAGTGGACTTGTACTAAAAACTTTGTTGTACACATTTACTCATACGCATATAGTATGGCGTATAGTATTGAAATAGTTATATCATGTAGGCAAATATTCCCACGGGCAGCGTACTGTGTGCCGAGCCTAGTCAATCAGCGCATACACTTAGTAGTCGACAATTATTTATTATTGAAGTCGACAATTGCGCAATTGTAATAGTGCATTTCTAATCTTTATGTAGCTCCGCTCGCTCAGTCTTTGGCTTACGTTCATTATTATTGTTTTGATACGTGGTCACAACAATTTTCAAATCGTTAGTATACGGAGATGATGCGATTGATGTGTCGCAAGAGCCAGAAGCACAAATTTACGTCGGCGCACTCTACTGTGCGTAGAACAAAATTACACATTTAAACAACTTTTAAAATACACATTACTGGGCACGTTCACATGTTGATTTATAGCGAGAAGCAGGCAAGTACCCAGACTTCATATACGTGATCTCAGCGCTGATAGAAATGGCCATATACGTATATAGCTCATATCGGTAAAACTGGAAATTAGAATTAATCGCAACTACCTTTTTTTTTATTTTGATATCGCTGTGGAAACGCATTTATGCGCCGGTGATATTCGAGGAGAAGTGTAGGACTCATCGGCCGGCTGAAACCCGACCGGAACACCCACTAAAACCACAGCGGCCCCTGCCGCGCTTTTACGGGGAGCCGGAGAGATCGTCTACTGACATTCGATCCCCGGCACCCCCACGTTTGGCCTTCTGGCCACGTCCTATCATCCCTCAAGGCGGTGGGAGGAGGTGCGCATAACGGCGCCTCCTCCTCCCCGGCCGTCAGGGGCGAAGCGAGTCAGCTGACGTAAGCGCCTCGCGTTCTCGCTCCGCGGCCTCCTTCCTTTTCATGATGGCCTCACAAAAGAAGGCCATCGACGACCAGCACCTGTCGCTGTCAAGCATCTTCAAGATGATGGTTGACAAAGACAGGTCTCTCTCAACGACCGCCGATAGGACGTGGCGCTGGGGCCCCCAGGCAGGGCATACCTCCAGAGTGTGACGCGCATCATCTACTGGCGCACCACACTCGTGACATCCTGGGGCCCCTTCTCTGCCAATTCTGTGCAGGTACTTACCAAAGACCTCATGCCCGGTAAGCAACTGCACCATCCTAAAGCTTAGGCTGCCGTGCCTTCTATTAATCCAGCGTTGGATATGGCACAACCCCCTCCACAGTCCCTCGCCCTGCTACGGGGGACTCCAGATCTTCCCTCCCCCGCTGAGTGACTCCCCTTCGGGCCACTTCCAGTACTCTGCCCAGTCTCCTTACTGAGACTTGCTCGTCATCGGCCCGCGCCGCGACGCGAAGCCGGTAGACCTCAGCCAGGGCCTCGACCGCAAGTCGCCAAGGCGGGTCGCCTGCCAGCAACGTCGCTGCGGTCCATGCTTTAGTGTTGGATGCGGCCCTCTGCGGGCGTCGCAGAAGGGCCCTGTAATCGCACTACCTGTCAAAATCTGACTTACTCATAATAGATATTTATCTATGGTCTCATTACTATAATAACAAATGCGGTAATTTTAATCTCAGAATAAGTAACGCTAGGTATCTATTGTATAATACATTTTTCTGTGATTTACTTACCATAAAGTCTATGTTTATACTTGTTTTTTAACAAATAGGATAAAACGTAGACAAAACATAACTATCCTCAACCATACCAAAAGCCGAGGTCCATTATTTACAGGGGGAACTCTTGGGCGATATCGCTTTAAGTTATACATCTTTGCTCGGACTATTACTCTTCATCTTCTTCTTAATGAATGGCCTCTGTTAGTGATTAACGACAACTTCGTCAATGTAAAAGTAAAATAAGTTTAAAAAAAATAGTAGATTTATATTTTAGTCGTCAATCATGTCGGTCTTCCTAGTCGTGTCCTGTCAAAGTCCTGTCTTGGGACTATTACTCATAGCCCGAGCAAAGACTTCAAAACAGGTAGCTTTGACATCTTTGGCGGCTAACAACCTGTAACAAAAACAAATGATAAAAAATCTATCTATTATACAGTATAAAACCTTCAGCGTAAAGAATAAACCATGTATTTATGTATGATTTATTAAGTTATTCTATCTCTTTGAGAAAATCACCTAAAACTAAAAGGCTCGCGCAAAAATTTCGCACCGTTATAGGTACAGTTATTTGAAGCGGAAATGCTCGCCGGTTTGTATCGGCGGATGTTGGGGGTGCGAGCGGAGGGCGGTGTGGTCTCGTTGAGGGAGCACACCGCCTGGCGCGTCGACGCCCGCCGCGACGACGCGAGCCGCCGCCGGCGACTGGGGCGGCGCAGGCGCGATTACCTGCGCCTGATGCCACCCTAGCCGAGGCCGCGGGTGACTGGATCGGGGATTTAGTCCGTCACCCGCCGAGAGGCCGACTGCGTGAGGAAAGACCGACATCCTACCCGAGGGGGGGACGTCGGTCGAGGAGAGGGTACTCCTCAGGGGTATTCCGTCGGGCCAACCACTGACGTCAAGTCACTCTGCTCCGGTGGTTGGCCCAACGACGAGGGCGACGTCACGGGTGGGTTACGAGTGTGCATGCTTGCGCCCCTCTGTCGCCCCGGACGGAGTGGTGCGAGGAGTGTGCCGACCGTAACCCGCCCCCCAAAAAAAAAAAAAAAAAAAATAGGTACAGTTATTTACTTATCACAATATTGATGTTAATTTTTGTGAAAATCTTAATGTTTTGTGATTGAGATCGAGAAATTATTTTTTTATATAATAGAATATTTTTATAGTTTACCACTAAATCATCTCAGCTCATAATATGTCCCACTGTCGGGCTTGAACCTCCTCTGTAATGGGAAGGAAATTGACCTACTATACCAAGCTGGTCAGACGTGTTGGTATAGGGTTTTGTTTCGAGTTTTCCTTTTCGTGCATAGGTGTTATATATGCCTTTTGTATCCCTAGTCGTCTCTTAAGATCACCCACGGGTAAGACTCACTCTGTCACCACATGATTAAACCACTAAATAGTATATAGTCATACGCAATATGTATCACTGCGCTGAAAAGAGTGATACATACCTTTTCACTATAAAGATACATATCACTCATTTAGCTCACTTAGCTCAGTAGTCAACCACATTATTAAATCACTCCTCTAGCTCACTTTCAAAGATCGCTCACTTTAAATCTATCGCTCAAACGAACTTATTACTCATCATTATTATAGGCTTCGCTTTCTATTGAAATTACTCATTGTCGATAGTAAAACTTAATTTTTAATGTATATTAACGTTCTACAAAAACACTCAAGCATATAGAGAATTCTATTTAGATTTCTATTATTAGAGAAAAAAGATTCTAGGGCGAACAATTTCCGGGAGCATTTTCGCCAAATTGCTCCCCGACTGGTCGGCGCGGCGTCCGCCCTTTCTCGGCTCATGCCGAATGTGGGCGGACCCAGTTTTGAGGGCCGACGGCTGTATGCGGGGGTGATCCGCTCAATGGCCATGTACGGCGCACCCGTGTGGGCGAGGGCTCTGAACGCCCAGCTCAGGGCGGTGCTGTGGAGGCCACAGCGAGCCATGGCGGTCAGAGCCATTCGCGGGTACCGCACGGTGTCGACAGAGGCGGGAAATACCTGCACACGGTCGTGTACAGGTAATGGACTCCAGGCTGCCATCATTGCAGTAGTGACGAGGGCACGGCGCAACATACGCTCGAGGAATGCTCGGGCTGGGACGGGCAGCGCCGCGACCTCGTCGCTATTATCGGTGCCGATCTGACGCTACCGGCTGTCGCGAGGGCGATGGTCGACAGCGTCAGGAATTGGGACGCGGTCGCCGCCTTCTGCGAGGCTGTCATCTCGCAGAAGGAGGTGGCGGAACGGGCCCGGGTGGATTCCTGTGACCCGGGCCGCCGCCCGCGGCCGGGGCGGCGCAGGCGCGAATACCTGCGCCTGATGCCGCCCTAACCGAGGCTTCGGGTGATCGGACCGGGGAATTGTCCGGTCATCCGACGCGAGGCCACCGCGTGATGACGACGCCTCGACGGCGAAATCTGTCGGGGCGTCAACAGGAGAGGAGCCCGAGAGGGCATACCGCCGAGCGGGCCACCGAAGACAAAGATCGGGTACCGGTGGCCCGCTCGCACGGCGAAGAAGAGGTGCTTGCAGGGTGGGTCAATGGGTTTGCGCGCCGCCTCTTCCGTCACCCCGGACTGATTTGGCGGAGTGCGACGTCCATGGCCCACCACAAAAAAAAAAAAGAAGGGCGAACAATTTAGTGTATGTATTTACTGTTCCAATAATAATAACTAAAAACTAATATTTTTTAAAATCTATACAGGATTGTTTTTCTAAGAGTACCCAAATTTTTTTAGGATATTCTACATATAAATAAGGTTATATTAAAAATATAAAATATTTAAAATCACTAGTAATTACCTAATTATTTACATTTGAAAATATCTAAAAATATTCATGATTTATGGACAAACTTTTGTTTTACGCACGGCCATTCATAAGTAAGCAATTATCGAACGCACACAAGTTCATGTTAGAAGTTATGGACACCTATCTACCTACATTGTAGTGAATACACACACTAATACAACAGACACAACAGTATCAGTTATTGTGTTGGTAATTAACCAATTACCAACACAAGTAACATATTAAATAAGTTTATGATTAAAATTTTCTTTCATACTATTTAAAGGGCTTAGAACTGCCATAATAAACAGATACATTAAAATACTAGTTTATTATTGAAAACCACATACATACCAATGTTCGTATTTATTAAGGTGTATTTAAAAAGTGGAATGTACTATTTACAACTAGGTATTAAACTTACCTTTTCATTTAGTTCCATGAAAAACCCCTATCGTGTAGTGTGTATAAATGTACAATTCGTTTAACACTTGCTTCACTTGATTCACTTAAATGCAGTAATCATTTTGCTATGAAGGGCCTCCCTATACCTACTCACTAATTGCATTTTTTTTACTTCGCATACCACGTAACTTTCACTTCACTAAGAAAGTAGCCAGCACCATACACACATTCTTTAATATTCGCGGTTCGAATATCTTACATGATTTAATAATCATCATTGGATATAAAAAATAAAAACTAGCACGCGCTCATAATTAGGTCACGGTCAAGACTAAGAGTTCACTGGGGTGAACATCGGCGTGTGCGCAGCGGGTACAAGGTGGGGTTACGAATTTTGCCGAACGCTTACCGAAATACCGACAAAGAAATATTTGAGTACCTAACTTCGATTTATCGGGAGTGTTTCTTTGTGTGCGTGGCGTGTGTTTATAATTCTGAATAACTAACGTAGTGTCATCAAATTTAGTGTATCTCGGAATGTTTAAAATGTAGAATGTATTTTTTTTTTTAAATAAAAACATGTTTTTATTTCACTAATCAATTATACTATCGAATCTGAACCTCCTTTTTTTTTTTTTTTTTTTGGTGGGTGGGCTACGGTCGGCGCACTCCTCGCACCACTCCATCCGGGGTGACAGAGCGGCGTAAGCGCGCGCACACCCGTAACCCACCCGTGACGTCGCCTTCGTCGTTGGGCCGACCACCGGAGCAGAGTGACTTGACGTCAGTGGTCGGCCCGACGGAATACCCCTGAGGAGTACCCTCTCCTCGACCGACATCCCCCCCTCGGGTAGGATGTTGGTCTTTCCTCACGCGGTTGGCCTCTCGGCGGGTGACGGACTAATTCCCCGATCCAGTCACCCGCGGCCTTGGCTAGGGCGGCATCAGGCGCAGGTAATCGCGCCTGCGCCGCCCCAGTCGCCGGCGGCGGCTCGCGCCGTCGAGGAGACGCTCCTCGCGCACGCGCTCCGCCGCCTCCTTCCGCGAGACTACTGCCTCGCAGAAGGTTGCGACCGCGTCCTAGTTCCTGACGCTGTCGAGCATCGCCCTGGCGATGGTCGGCAGCGTCAGGTCGGCACCGATGATTGCGACGAGTTCACGACGCTGCTCTGCCCAAGCGGCACAAACCTCGAGCGTATGCTGCGCCGTGTCTTCGTCGCAATCGCAGTGGTGGCAGGACGGTGTACTCTCCCTCCTGACGACCTTGTGCAGGTATTTGGCGAAGCATCCATGCCCCGTCAAAACCTGCACCAGTCGGAAGGAGAGCACCCCGTGCCGCCGTTCCAACCACTGCATCAGCACCGGCCGGAAGGCCTCTACGGTCCGCACACCGAACCGAGGCCTCTCCAGCCGGACTGCCCAATGGGCAATGACATCTAGGCGGGCGTCAACGCGCCAGGCGGTGAGTTCCCTCAAAGAGACCACACCGCCCTCCGCGCGCACCCCCGACACCCGCCGATACAAATCGGCGAGCATTTCCGCCTCCAGATCCCACGGGGGACTCCCGGCCAACAGGCACGCTGCCTCCGTCGCCACCGTGCGGTACCCGCGTACAGCCCGGACCGCCATGGCCCTCTGTGGTCGCCACAGAAGAGCCCTGAGTCGGACGGTCAGGGACCCCGCCCACACCGGTGCGCCGTACAGGGCCATCGGCCGGACGACCCCCGTGTACAGCTGTCGGCACGTAGCGCTCGGTCCGCCCACATTCGGCATTAGCCATGAAAGGGCGGACGCCGCGCCGACGAGCCGCGGAGCGAGCCTGCGGAAATGCTCCCGAAACCACCAATGCCCGTCGAGCACCAGGCCCAAATACCTCATATGGGCTCGGATGCTGATGTCAACCGAATTGACGGTGATCGAAACGCCGATGGGAGGGCCCATGCGGGGCCCATGGAACAAGAGGGCCTCCGTCTTGTCCAGGGCCACCCTCAACCCCGGCGCCTCGATCCGCCTGACGATCTCTTCGGTGCCGAGAGTCGCCAGGCCTGCCGCCTCCTCCAGCGTCCCACCGCGGGCTGTGACGAGCGTGTCGTCGGCGTAACAGATCACGCCCAGCCCGGGTGGGAGGCTCCCTCTCAACGCCCAGTCGTAGCCGATGTTCCACAGGGTGGGTCCAAGGACCGACCCCTGTGGGACACCGCACATCATGGGCGTGCTCACAACGTCCCCTACTCGGTTGGTGTAGAGGACGCTGCGCCCCTCCAGATAGTCTGCCACTAGCCGCCTCAGGTAAACTGGCACTCCGTGGTATCGGAGCGCCTCCCTGATGCAGCTAAATGGCAGACTATTGAATGCGTTGGCGATGTCCAGGGACACCACCAACAGCACTCCTCCGCCGGCGACGGCCTCAGTCGCCACGGCCCTCAGGCGCAGCAGAGCCGCGATCGTCGAACGACCCCTCCTGAACCCAAACTGGGCGTCCGACAGATCGGGCCCCGTGCCAACGAGGTGCCGCTCGATGCGGGCAGCCAGCACCCTCTCCAATAGCTTGCCCGCATCGTCGAGCAGCACGATAGGCCTGTAGGCCGAGGCCAACTCTGGAGACCGTCCCGGCTTCGGCAGGAGCACCAGCCTCGATCTGAACCTCCTATGAAAATTTGGGTACCTCTTGAAAAACAATTCTGTATAAACACTTATCCATGTGGTGACTGAGTAAGATTTACTCGTGGGTGATCGTAAGAGACGGCTAAGGGATATAATAAAACGCATGTTATATCTATGCAAGAGAAGGAAAACTCGAAACAAAACCCTATACCAACACGTCTGACCAGCGTGTTATAGCAGGTCAATTTCCCTTCTATTATGTAAGAGGCTCGAGCCCAGTAGTGGGACTTAAATTAAGCAGAGATGATGATAATATAAACACACAAATAAATATACAGTTTTATTACAAAAAACGTCTATAAAAGCAAGTTTTTTTCAACATTCGGACACGTATTTACGAGATACCCCGGGAGCAACTAATTATCCATAAAAAAGAATTTCAAAATACTTTATCGCTCTAGTATGATACTAGAGCGATAAAGTATTTTGAAATTCTTTTATATTTCAAAAAAGCATTATTATTATAGTTGGTTAAAATAAAACAAATCTATTTTCTAATACACACACAAACATATCATCACGCCATATCCCTTGCAGGGTAGGCAGAAAGAACAGAGTGCCAGAGAGCTCTATCTCTGCATACTTCACTCGCTTCCTCAACATTCATAATTCTCTTCATACACGCTCGCCGGTTTCGGAGACTCTTGACTCCACCTTCCTTCAGTACATGACCAATCTGGTCTAGGTATTAGTAACGTAAAGTAACCATCGAAGTATTCCCTTTCGCATCTTTACACCAATACTCTCTTTCATACCTATTCGCTCTCTTACGTCGTCGTTACGAATGCGATCGATCAGCCTAACTCCACAGATTTTCCGTAGAGATCGCATTTCGACCGCATTAATTTTACTTTCATACTTTTTTCTGCATACCCAACTCTCGCTTCCATATAGTAATGTTGGGACAAGCAAGTTATGTATATGTGCCTTCTATGCTATGCTACACGTGCCTTCTGGCTGAGGTAATGGCTACCGAGAACTTGTCCCAACGCTCCGTTCACTCTATTTCCCGCATTTACTCTTCGCTCTATGTCAGTGGTGTACCTTTTATCTCGGCTAAATTCACATCCAAGATATACAAATTCATCCACTTGCTCTAGTACATCATTGCCTATTTGTACTCTTACATCTGTTCTGGCTTCATCTCTTTTAAAGACCATTATTTTGGTTTTACTCACATTCATGAGTAGACCCCTTTTCTTACAATCTTCTGTCATTGTGTCGACTAGGGTCTGCAGGTCAGTCGCTGACTGCGCCAGCAGGACTGCATCTGTATAGAGTAGAGCATTGACCACTGAGTCGCCCATCTGGACTCCCACATTCATATCGTTCAACCTTAGGAGACATTTATCCAGATATATGATAAACAGCCTGGCTGATAGAACGCACCCCTGCTTAACGCCGATATTGACGTCAAACCATGGCGACATTCCATCATCCAGCCGCACACAAGCTCTACAGCCCATGTAACTGGACTGCATAGCCTGCAGCAGTTTACCGTTAATACCATACTCCGGTAAAATGTCCTAAAGTTTCTTTCGTGCAACCGTGTCAAATATTCTGTCCAGATCCACAAAACTGCAGAAAACCCTCTGACCTTGAGCCAGATGCTTCTCCACAATGTTGCGCAGAGAGAACACTTGATCCATGCATCCTCTTCCACTCCTGAAACCTCCTTGTGTCTCACACAGTAAACCATCGGACTCCATCCTCATTCTCCTTTCAATAATTTTAGCATACACTCTTGCTGCACAACTGGTCAAGCTTATGGCTATGCGATTTGCGCAGTCATAATGTGAACCCTTGTTTCTAAACAAAGGCACGATAACTGCGCTATTCCAGTCCCTGGGAACCATTTCCAAGCTCCAACATAAATTGAGGAACAACAGGAACGCCTCCCAGACACAGGAGCCGCCAAGCTTAATCATCTCGGCAGACACCATATCAATGCCCGCTGCCTTACCATTTTTCAAACTTCTTATCGCCCATTCAACTTCATCCATACTGATGCAATAGGAGTACGTCGTCGGTGCCGAATGTTGATCTACTAGACCACATGCAACACCGGCGCCAACCCGAGTATCCGCATACATATCGCCAAAATATTCACTCCATCGGCTTAACACGTCTTGTATTTGTGTAAGAATGTCTCCACGTTTAGACCTTATTTTATTCATTCTGAGGGCTGACCAACCACCCCGAGACCTCTTCACCTCTCTCCAAAAGAGTTTGGTGTTACCCTCGAAGTTTTTAGCCAGCCTATCTTCTGCACTCATATTTGTTCTATCACGTTTCTCTTTCACTATGGCCTTGGTGTCATTCTTACATTGCCGATATATTTCTTTCTTCTGTTCAGTCATACTGTCATTCAGATTCAAAGAACAGACATAATCCAGCCACGCTTTCTTCTTTTGCTCTACGGAAGCTGCCACTTCCGCATCCCACCAAGCATCACCATTTGTTTTTCTATGCTTCTTTGAGCTTCCACATACTTCTGTATCTACCATACTCTCTTTCAATATTCGCCAGCATTCTTCTATGTCCGTTTGCGGCTGGCTTGCCATCGTCAGCCGTTCTCGGACACTCTCTGCATACTTTTCTCTTACACATTCTTCTTGCAAACTTTCAATCTTTATTCTTTCAAGCCCTCAGAAGTGGACACGCTCTCGCCAGTGCCCCCACTTTCTGAACAGACCACTAAATCTCGCAATAACGAGATAGTGGTCCGTATCGACTGTGGGGCCCCTGTAGGCTCTTGCGTCCAATATTTTGCTTCGGAGGCGACTGTCTACCAAAATTAAATCTATTATACTTTTTTGTTTATTCCTTCTCCATGTATACATATGGATGTCCTTATGTTGGAAAAATGTGTTTGACACAATAAGGTTTCTCTCCATGCATACATCCGCTATGAGCTTACCTGCGTCGTTCACTCTCTTATCACCAAATGGACCAAGTACGTCCTCATAGTCGGGACGCTTGGTCCCCACCCATCCGTTCAAATCTCCACATACAATCACGCGTTCACTGGTTTCTGCCATATCCAGAACTTCCCTAACATTATCCCAAAAGTTCTCTAGGTCTGATGCCACCGAGGATCCTACGGGAGCATATGCTACAACCATGAATACCTTGGTGACACCTAGTTTTATACGGACCCAAAGAAGTCTGGGATCATACATTCCGTAATCCTTCACACCTGAGGCCAAGCGAGAGGACAACAGCACTCCTACCCCCATGCTGGCTCGATCGCTCTGTGGTACACCAGACCACAGAGCCATCCCGCCACCAGGAAGATCGCAGGCGTCGCTGCTCCTTCGCTTGGTCTCTGTTACACAGAACACGTCTAGCTGTTTGTCCGCCATGACGGATACAGTCAGCTCGTGCAACTTCCCTTCCACACAACCTCTTACATTCCACGTGCCCACCCGGCACTCTGCTCTCCTCGACTCGCCTGACTGGGCAAGGCGTGATGGGTGGCGGCCCCCATCGCCGCAAAAGTATATACATTTTTAAATAATAGAAAAAATCGATTTTTTCGTAAAAATCGATTATTTATTTTGATTATAATCGATTTTTGGTATATCGATTAATATTAAATAAAAAAAAAGACGTGTGGCACTCGGGGACTGCCGCGGTAAAGCTATTGCATAGCATTTTGTATCAACTTATGCAATTATAATTTTTTTTTATTTATTTATTTTATTCATGCAGTATTGCTTTTTCTTTGATATTAATTCAAGTTACACTTTTTGAGCGTGGTGACCGATAAGAAAACAAATTTTTCTATTATTAAATAAATAAAAAAAGTTAATATTGTTTATTTAAAATATTTTTATTGAAGTAAAACTTCTTTAGGCGCGACTAGGGAGTAACTCAGATTTTTTAAATAGGATCATAATTTATTACTAGATGGCGCTGTAACAAAGATAATGGATTCTAAGAGGACATGTATTAGAGTCTAAATCGCGCTATAGAAATTTTTGCAAATTTTAACTATATATGTATATTAAAATTTATAATAAACTACTGTACTTGCTTCAATTACCTGTTTCGAATGAATAATATTAATATAACATTTGAATAATCTTTGTAAAGCACATGAATAATAAATATAATTAAATTATAAAATATAATATAATAATATAATATTTATTTAAGTTAATATTTAATCATTTCAGTGATATGTTGTCAACACCAAAGAAGTTTTACTTCAATCGCGCGTAAAGGTTACACGCACTTTTTTTTATTTTACAATACATGTGCGTTTTATTATTTTACAGTAGCTGTTGGTTATTCAGGAATATTTATCATTGAAACTATAGGTTTATGGTAACTGAAATAAGAAACATAAGTTTGCGACTTAATATCCTCTAAATACCTAGAAAATACCGCGTCAATGGTGGTCCCATATTTTGTTGTGGACTCTTGTGGATCATTATTCATTTTCAAATTCAATGTTTTTGATAGAAAAGTTGTCAACCGCTCTGATTTTTTATCAGCGAAGTTAATGTTGAAATCGCCAGCCAAGATAATTGGAAATTTATTACGTAGAGTCGTACAATACGTCTAATCGCACACAACGCCGTGTCGAAGACTGCCGAACTGAAACGACGTTAGACGATGCACGGCCTTCCTTGCCCGTCGGAGTGGGGAGCGTGAGGTTTTTTCGTTACGGAATTTCTGGATTCGGTCCCCGCGCTCAAGGCCCGCGATAGAAGCTATGCAATAGCTTAAAAAAAATCGATTTTTATTTAATCGATTTTTTTCCAGGAAACTCACATCCCTAGCGAGTGATAGATTGTGGCTATGTGAGTGATATAGCTCTTCTATATCACTCGCTCAGAAGCTACACAACTTTACTAAATAGCGTTTTGAATTTAAGTTTTAAATTTCATTTTTTTATGGAATTGTTGATTCTAATATATTTATTTTTCGTCCTTAGAGAGAAAAATAAGCTTTAACAGGTTGTATCAAATATTAATGTTTCTACAGTATTATGCAAGAAGTTTATAAACACAAAACAATTTTCAGAAATAAAAGACTATAGTAATAAATTATTGGCTTCGGCTGGCAACTTACAGATTATTATTACGATACTACGGCTGTTACGGGTTGACTTATTATTTAAATATTTAGTTGAAAATTACGTGTCATATTATAATCATCATCTCAGCTAATATACGTTCCAGTGCTCGACTCGAGACTCTTCCAGAGTGGCAGAACATTCTCCCTATATGTTTTTATTTATTATAGCTCTGTGTACACTCATCATGGCCAGACCATTAACGCGATCTTCTGTCATGGTGCTTCTTAGCCATGTTTTTAGTCTTCTGAGGCTGCTAAAGGATCGCTCTACTGAACAGGTCGTGCATGGTAAAGCGATCAAAATTTTCAATGCTTTTTCCGTTTCGAGCAGGAAGGAATTTGTTTCCTTTAGGACATCAACAACTGTAAGATTTGTTAGATTAAACACACACACAATTGCTGCCAAAGTTCGATTTCATTCTTTATGTTCGGTAAATAATAAAACTGGGCTATAGATTCATAAGTTTGTTTCAGATTTTCAGTTGTCATCTTTTGCATCTGCACCGGGTGTAAGTTACTTAGATAATGGGAATGATGGCGTGTTTTCTTTAGCAAAACGTACTCCAAGGGATGTGATAATTGAATACAAGTATGGTATTATTAAAAACCTCTTCCAGTATTCTGAAGGGCTTTCTACTGGACGATTGCTTCTATGACGTTGTTTCCCCGTAATACGCGGCATTGATGTAATGTCCTCCTCCAGTCCGACTTTCTCCGCAACAGCAGTAGCTTCCTTTATAATTTCGTCTGTCACTTTTTCCAGATTTTCACGGTGGTTTTTAATTAAAAGAAAAATTCCTTTTAACGTGTTGCGAGGCTTTGACCACGTCCAGAGCTACAGATTAGAGTACGTTGACAACGGGTTCTATCAAAGCCGAGTATTTGTCTACCAACATAATCCCGAGAATGAAAGAAATTGTGGAAGTAGCCGCATGCAGTCGGAAGGCACTTTTCCGAGTTGCACTATTTCCTTCCTTAGATAATGTTTGTAAGGCTTCCAGAGTTATTGGAAGATTTTCATTAAAAATTCTGATGGTTTTGGTTTTCTCACTCCATCTTGTATCGCAAAGTCTGGAAATATTAGGTATCAACTTCCTCCTCAAAACTGATTCCCGAAAAAATGTATAGTATCTTTGGTGGTTCCCAGGGCGTTTCTAATTTCAGGAAGTGAATTTAGATCATTGATAACTAGATTCAGTTTGTGGGACGAGCAATGAAAGTATGAGTAGAGGGCTTTGGTGTACTTTTTGCGTAAGATGCGCTTGTACCCCTCCGTCTTTTCCTGACATCGTTGAACAACCATCAAAACCAAAACCAACGCATTTATTTATATTCAGATCTTCTTTTATCAAAAGCTCATCTATGCTATGTGTAATCGATTTCGCAACCAAATCTTTTAGCTCAATGAATCCGACAAAAATTTCTTTGACTTCCTGTGTTTCTTCATCAAAATATCGCATCCCAATCGATATCTGTTCAGTGCCAGAAATATCAGCTGTTTCGTCTGCTAGCATACTATATGCTGCTCACTGCTGCTTCTTTCACTTTTTTCATAATATCAACCTTAATAACAAACATACATACATACATATCATCACGCCCACGTCCCTTGCAGGGTAGGCAGAGAGAACAGAGTACCAGAGAACTCTATCCTTGCATACTTCACTCGCTTCTTCAACATTCATAATTCTCTTCATACACGCTCGCCGGTTTCGGAGACTCTTGACTCCACCTTCTTTCAGTATGTGACCAATCTGGTCTAGGTAGGTGAGTCTCGGTCTCCCTCGGAACCTACATCCTTCCACTTTCGCATTGTATATCTTCTTAACCAGACGTTCGTTCGGCATTTTTTCCACACGTCCAAACCATCGGAGCATTCCCTTTCGCATCTTTACACCAATACTCTCTTTCATACCTTATAGCCTTAATAACGCTTCCACAAATACCAATAATTTCATTTTGAATATCCACTGTACGGTATCTTGCATTCTTTCCCCCTGTTCAATGTGTTTCTTTAAAATCAAATCTCCCGCCTCAATTTGCAGCCTCTATTAATCATCGAGAATACTTTCACCAAAATGTTCATAGATCAATATACCTTTAATAATGTTTACCTCTCAGTGCTAAGTCGTATGCCCCGCAAATCGTAATGCAGGAAATAATAGATTTTATAATTTTGCGATTTTCTTTAATAATTCCCTGGGAATATCCTTTCTGAATAAGACTATATATATGCACACACCATACCTACCTCTACCCTACCTACATATTTTTACAATGTTTAATGGCCTTGCGTTTTGGCAAATCTGATGTAGTCATGATAAAAATGGCGGCCATTTTAAAAACGGAGGTCAAAATCTTAAGTTATTCTGAATATTTCAATACTTTCTACAATATACATTAAACCTTGTGAATTTATTTACGTTTTGTCATGCGATGAGGAATTTATTAATAGATAAGGAAGTCAATTGCTCGCACATTGGTCGCTTTGCGGCTAGCTACATTTGATCTCTATCAACTGCCCCCACTTGCCCCCTCTTGGCGACGCCCTTACCCACGGCAAATGAACTCTTACTCCGTCATCATACAAACTCAAATTACGTAATCAGAAAGCATTCCAATTGTTCCGCTGGCAAACTAAAGCTGTACTTGATAAATGACTATAATATTTTATTATTTATACTATACTATAATATTATACTATAATATTTTATTATTATTGGCAGCAAAAGTGTATGGAAAAATTATTGAAAGGAGAATGAGGATGGTGTCCGATGGTTTACTGTGTGAGACACAAGGAGGTTTCAGGAGTGGAAGGGGATGCATGGATCAAGTGTTCTCTCTGCGCAACATTGTGGAGAAGCATCTGGCTCTAGGTCAGAGGGTTTTCTGCAGTTTTGTGGATCTGGAGAGAGCATTTGACACGGTTGTACGAAAGGAACTTTGGGACATTTTACCGGAGTATGGTATTAACGGTAAACTGCTACAGGCTGTGCAGTCCAGTTACATGGGCTGTAGAGCCTGTGTGCGGCTGGATGATGGAATGTCGCCTTGGTTTGACGTCAATATCGGCGTTAAGCAGGGGTGCGTTCTGTCAGCCAGGCTGTTTATCATATATCTGGATAAATGTCTCCAAAGGTTGAACGATATGAATGTGGGAGTCCAGATGGGCGACTCAGTGGTCACTGCTCTGCTTTATGCAGATGATGCAGTCCTGCTGGCACAGTCAGCGATTGACCTGCAGACCCTAGTCGACACAATGACAGAAGATTGTAAGAAAAGGGGTCTACGCGTGAATGTGAGCAAAACCAAAATAATGGTCTTTGAAAGAGATAAAACCAGAACAGATGTAAGAGTAACAATAGGTAATGATGTACTAGAGCAAGTGGATGAATTTGTATATCTTGGATGTGGATTTAGCCGAGATGGAAGGTACACCACTGATATAGAGCGAAGAGTGAATGCGGGAAATAGAGTGAACGGAGCGTTGGGGCAACTTCTCCGCAGCCACCACCTCAGCCAGAAGGCACGTGTAGCAATACATAACGCAGTGCTTGTCCCAACATTACTGTATGGAAGCGAGAGTTGGGTATGCAGAAAAGAGTATGATAGTAAAATTAATGCGGTCGAAATGCGATCTCTGCGGAAAATCTGTGGAGTTAGGCTGACCGACCGCATTCGTAACGACGACGTAAGAGAGCGAGTAGGTATGAAAGAGAGTATTGGTGTAAAGATGCGAAAGGGAATGCTCCGATGGTTCGGACATGTGGAAAGAATGCCGAACGAACGCCTGGTTAAGAAGATATACAATGCGAAAGTGGAAGGATGTAGGTACCGAGGGAGACCGAGACTAACCTACCTAGACCAGATCGGTCATGTACTGAAGGAAGGTGGAGTCAAGAGTCTCCGAAACCGGCGAGCGTGTATGAAGAGAATTATGAATGTTGAGGAAGCGAGTGAAGTATGCAGAGATAGAGTTCTCTGGCACTCTGTTCTCTCTGCCTACCCTGCAAGGGATATGGCGTGATGATATGTATGTATATTTTATTTATGACATGTCGATAGGACATTGACAGGACACAAAACCGACATGACTAACGACTAAAATATAAATCTATTAATTTTTTAAACTTATTTTACTTTTACATTGGCGAAGTTGTGGTTAAAAACCAGAGATGCGATTTATTTGAAATACTTCTATTTAAAATGCAAAATACCTATTTTGTATTTTGCATTTAAATGCCTTTTAGTAAAAAACATTTTGTATTTTATTTGAAATACCTTTCGAGATGTATTTAGCATTTTTAATATTCATTTCAAAATGCAAAATACTTTGTGATTAAGTTTAGCCAACATTACCAGTCAAACAAAATTGAAATGAACGAATGACGCTTGTATTGCCGAATTTGACCGATAGAGGCACCAGCTAGCCATGCGCGCCCTATTTTTATTTGTTTTGATTACCTACTTTTATGATATTGAAGTGTTGTTGTTATCCCTACAATACTGAAACGCCTATGTACTGTACTACAACAAGATAAGAGAAAAGAAAAGTGAACCGAAATAAATGGCCACACAATTCACAAAATGGAGCCATGGCTCTCTTTTCGTTAGTCTAGTTTTTTACATTATTTTAAGTGAGTATTATTATTATTAATAACATAACCGAATTTATTGATATGCGTACTGATACATATGACCAAAATGTCATGCATAAGGTGCCATGTTATTAGACGTTTTTGTTTGGCTCGGCATTGTGTCTCTATTTCTAATGCTAGGGCCGCACTTGCGTGTATCGTCCTGAAGTAATTTGTGGCGAAGCTTCGTACGTTCGGTACACTAGAAAATTATCGCGATAAACTGTGGTCACATTAGCGACTTCGGTATTTTACACGAAGTATCGTGCAATAATTAAAGATGGCCGAAATCATTTTGATGCGTTTAACTATGGATGACGAATTGCTTTACTATTACAGCTATATTATGCTAATAATTACATAATGATATTTTTGGATCCCTTCATGGGTTCCGCTTCATAATGGTGTATAAATTCTAACACCATTTCATCACCCCACTCCATATTTATTGATTAACTGGAGATCCTCGAACGCGTCTAAACACAATGAAAATTTCCCCCGAAATGAAAAACGCTAGTCTGACCACAGAGCGCGATATATTAGCGCGCTAAAACCCTTTGACTTATCGCCACCCAAGCGATATTGCACACGAAGCCCGAATGCTCGCGACGATAGCCAATAATGACCGGTCACATCTGCGTGTATCGTCTCATTGCACGAAGCTTCGTGACGCTACACGCAGGTGCGGCCCTAGCATAATGATAAATACCTAAAATAAATAAAAAATTCTGAGATTTGGTCAAAAGGTATTTTATTTTGAAAAAGTATTTTGAAAATACCTATTTTGCATTTAGCATTTGAAATACAAAACGCAAAACTATTTGGTATTTTGCATTTGAAATAGTAAATCTGAAAAGTATTTTGCATTTTGTATTTAAATGCTTTTTTAAAACCATTTTGTACATCTCTGTTAAACACTAACAAAGGCCATTCATTAAGAAGTAGAAGACATGCTGATATTTAAACGCCTTCTTGGATGTTGAAATTCCTATTCGAAATATTATGAATAAAATTAATTCACGATCAAAATTCTTTAATTTACAGAATTTAAAAATACACCAGTTGTTTACCAAGGCTGCCAGCCTGCCTTCCACAGATTTGTTTAAATCGTACACAACAAAAATTTTGTATTATCTTCGTGCCTTTAGAATTATATGTATAAACTTAAATATCAATAATATGTTCTTTACATATAAATTATTATCCGTGTGGTGACGGAGTGAGAATACAATTCACCACCCCCTATCTTACCCGTAGGTGATCGTAGAAGACGTTTAATGATATCACATCTATGCAAGAGAAGGAAAACTCGAAACAAAACCCTATACCAACACGTCTGACCAGCGCGGTATAATAGGTTAACTTCCCTCTCATTATGGAGGAGGCCTAAGCCCAACAGTGGAACGTATATGGGCTGTGATGATGATGATACAAATTATTACGCTCAATGGCTCACTAGTCTTAATGTAGGAAAACTACATCTGAATGTATATATATATATATAAATATATATATATATATACATTGTATTATCGAATGCGTACCGCAGTGCGAGTTAGGGCGTGCCCCGGAGGCGACGCGTACCGACTTGCCCCCGTCGGTACGAACATCAGCAGATACGGCGATGTCAGTCAGTCAGGCGAATCGAGGGGAGCAGAGTGTCAGGTGGGTACGTGGAATGTAAGAGGTTGTGTGGAAGGTAAGTTGCACGAGCTGATAACCATCATGGCGGACCAACAGCTAGACGTGCTCTGTTTAATATAGACCAAGCGAAAGGGCAGCGACGCCTGTGATCTTCCTGATGGTGGGATGGCTCTGTGGTCTGGTGTATCACAGAGCGATCGAGCCAGCATGGGGGTAGGAGTGCTATTGTCCTCTCGCTTGGCCTCAGGTATAAAGGATTACGGAATGTATGATCCCAGACTTCTTTGGGTCCATATAAAACTAGGTGTCACCAAGGTATTCATGATTGCAGCATATGCTCCCGTAGGATCCTCGGTGGCATCAGACCTGGAGAAGTTTTGGGATAATGTTAGGGAAGTTCTGGATATGGCAGAAACCAGTGAACGCGTGATTGTATGCGGAGATTTGAACGGATGGGTAGGGACCAAGCGTCCCGACTATGAGGACGTACTTGGTCCATTTGGTGATAAGAGAGTGAATGACGCAGGTGGGCTCATTGCGGATGTAGGCATGGAGAGAAACCTTATTGTGTCAAACACATTTTTCCAAAAAAAGGACATCCATATATATACATGGAAAATGAATGAACAGAAAATTATAATAGATTTAATTTTGGTAGACAGTCGCCTCCAAAGCAAAATATTGTCGCAAGAGCCTACAGGAGCCCCACAGTCGATACGGAGCACTATCTCGTTATTTCGAGATTTAGTGGTCTGTTCAGAAAGTGTAGGCCCTGGCGAGAGCATGTCCACTTCGGAGCGCTTAAAACAATCCCGGATTAGCTACCTACGTAGCAAGAGTAGCAAACGCTAACGCCCCGCGAAGCGGGGAGCCCCGCATTCCAACTGCGGCTGTCTAACCATAAAAAAAACTTCCAATTTAAAAGTGTAAAAATATTTGCATTCCTTAAGCGCCATATGCTTCCCTTTCAACTGAAAATCTAAATTTAGATTTCGTCACGTTACATTTTATCGCAAATTAATCATGTGGATCATCATACATTAATATGGTATAAAAATACCTATATCATTAGATAGGAGATTAATTAATTAACAGATTTGATACATTTGTAAGCCTATCAATTAACTAAATGTATGAAAGCATAACGTAAAATTATTATTGTTTTTAGAGAACATATTACGACAGCTTAAAACTCTTACAACTGAAGAGATTTTGGAAAAACCTCAAGTATGGTCAATGACTCCTGGGGTCGCTCGTATCGCGCATCGCTGAACAAGCTTCGCGCGTAGGGCCTCTCCCTCACTGAGACCCTCCAGCCTGACCTCCTTCGCAGAGTGGTCGTGGAGCTTTTTCCGTGGCAGCCGGAACACACGTCCCCGGTCATGGTTTCGCTAGGTCAGACGACAGTGTTCCGTCCGTGACGGAGTCGAAAATGGGGGCGGCTGTGGCGAGGATTCGTTTCGCCTCCACGGCTCCCGGCTCGGACGGAATATCCGTCCGGGTGTTGACGTTGCTCCTCGAGCACCTAGAACCATGCCTCAGGCGACTGTACAATGCCTGTTTGGCGACTGGATAATTTCTTGTGTGCTGGAAGGAGGATAGGTTGGTTATCCTGTCAAAGCCGGCACGGCCTCCGGATTTGCCGTCAGCCTACAGGCTCATAGTGCTGCTGGACGATGTGGCCAAGCTGCTGGAGCGTATCCTCGCTGCCCAGATTGTCCGACACCTGGGCGAGGTGGAGCTCGATCTGTCGGACGCTCACGACTCGCTGGCTCTCGACTTTTGAAGGGGGCGTTCGACCATCGGGGCTCTGCTGCGCCCGAGGCAGACGGCTGCGGTGGCTGGTGCCCGCGGAGGAGTGCTGTTGGTGGTGTCTTTGGACATCGCCAACGCATTCAATAGTCTGCCATTCAGCTGTATCAGATAGGCACTTCGCTGTCACGGGGTGCCCTTGTACCTGAGGCGGCTGGTGGCAGATTATTTAGAGGGGCGCAGCGTACTCTGCGCGAGTCCCGCAGGTGACATTGTGCGGACGCCCATGACATGCGGTGTTCTACAGAAGTCGGTTCTGGGGCCGACTCCGTGGGACATCGGTTACGACTGGGCGTTAAGAGGGAGTTTTCCCCCTGAACTGATATCTGGATAAATGTCTCCAAAGGTTGAACGATATGAATGTGGGAGTCCAGATGGGCGACTCAGGGGTCACTGCTCTGCTCTATGCAGATGATGCAGTCCTGCTGGCGCAGTTAGCGACTGACCTGCAGACCCTAGTCGACACAATGACAGAAGATTGTAAGAAAAGGGGTGAATGTGAGCAAAACCAAAATAATGGTCTTCGAAAGAGATGAAGCTAGAACAGATGTAAGAGTAACAATAAGTAATGATGTACTAGAGCAAGTGGATGTATTTGTCTATCTTGGATGTGGATTTAGCCGAGATGGAAGGTACACTACTGATATAGAGCGAAGAGTGAATGCAGGAAATAGAGTGAACGGAGCGTTGAGGCAACTTATCGGTAGCCACTATCTCAACCAGAAGGCACGTGTAGCAATACATAACGCAGTGCTTGTCCCAACATTACTATATTGAAGCGAGAGTTGGGTATGCAGAAAAGAGCATGAAAGTAAAATTAATGTGGTCGAAATGCGATCTCGACTCGTTTTTTGACTAACGACGATGTAAGAGAGCGAGTAGGTATGAAAGAGAGTATTGGTGTAAAGATGCGAAAGGGAATGCCCCGATGGTTCGGACATGTGGAAAGAATGCCGAACGAACGTCTGGTTAAGAAGATATACAATGCGAAAGTGGAAGGATGTAGGTACCTGGGGGAGACCGAGACTAACCTACCTAGACCAGATTGATCACGTATTGAAGAAAGGTGGAGTCAAAAGTCTCTGAAACCGGCGAGTGTGTATGAAGAGAATTATGAATGTTGAGGAAACGAGTGAAGTATCCAAGGATAGAGTTCTCTGGCACTCTGTTTTCTGTGCCTATCCTGCAAGGGATATGGCGTGATATACACATATACGTGATATATACATACAAATATGTAAAACACATGCATACGTATGTAAAAATATTTTATATCTTTTCAACTTGTTTTTTTTTTTAATTCGGGAGCAGTATTCTTCTGCATGAATAATAACCCATATCCTTTCCTATATTCGGTGTATCTGTGACAGCATACATGCGAAATTTTATAAAGAATATTTTTTACAGAATCCTCAGAAACTGATAGTTTGGCCCTTCACTATTACCGTGAAGGACAAAATTGTCTTTTAACTTATTGTTTGGATACAGTAAGCATGCGAATTTAGTAGGCAAATCGTAATGTGTACTTAACCTACCTTAAGCCTGCTCTTGACCAAGGGACTTACTCGTATATTTCTAACTAGCTGATGCCCGCGACTTCGTCCGCGTGACATTCAGTTGTACTACGCACCCCTGTTTGAAACTTAAAAAATATAAATTCGACCAAGTACTTCCGGCAGCCACTTAACCATTTTCATCAAGGAGGACGCTTTCTCCAATTTTCATCGGCAAATTTGTAAGCATGTGAATTAGTGTTGCCCAAATGCAAGACTCTTGCGAGGCTCGCAAGTCTTGCAACTTTCGCTGTTGAAATAACACAGAGTCACTTGTTTTGATAGAAATAAAAAATCCGCATAGAAATGAAAAATCCAACTAAATTATTGAAATTCTATTCATCTAGTGGCAGTAACTGTACAACTATCAATAATTAGGTACATACCACTTAACGGGAGTGGTGCTATTATTTCTCCGTGTACTGGTATTAAGAATACAAAATGTTGACAATCGTTTCTTTGCCAAGGAAATCGTAAAATACTGTCTAAGGGAGCACTGTGAAACTCTTGCAGTAAGTCTGGGTCTTGCGTTTGTGCAACATGAATGTGAATGGCCACTTTGGCTTTGCTTCCATGTTGATGGTTAGGGTCAGCTTTTCTACTTGGGCCACAGAAAAGAATACTTCAGTGAAGCATTGATCTCATCGGTTCTATTTCCTCGGGTTTAAGCTGGAAGGATTTGGCAAAAATCTCCAAAGAAAAGCACCATTGGCTTTTCATTACGATCAATATTTCGTAGTGCTCGATCGGCCTCTACGACTTCTTTTTTTATCCAATCATCGTAAACGATTAGACAGCAATACTAAATAAAAACACTAATAGTAGTAAAGCCACAGTTGAACCGTGGCAATTTGAAGGAGGCGGCGGCACGGCGCAGGCGCGATTACCTGCCTCTAATGCTGCCTTGGCCAAAGCCGCGGGTAATTGGAACGGTGAATAGTCCGTTACTCGCAGAGAAGCTGACCACCTGAGGGTGACGCCCGGCAGAGGGCGTCAACAGGGGATAGTATTCGAAAGGCCCAATGGCGATGGGGAGAGAAAACGGTGGGTTATGGGGCCACGCGGACGAAATGGATGGCGTGTGTCCAGACCATGGCCTGCCAAAAAAAGAAGTAGGTGCAGTTTGCTCGTTTACCACCGTACACAATAAAACAAAAAACACTTTGAATGTGTCGCAGTTTGGTGTTATTGATATTGCTCTATAAATCTATCGGGTTTTTAAACAATGTGTGCGCTGTTTTATCACCAAAAAGTAATGTAGCTGCAGTTTCTGACATAGCCACTGCCAAAGTTATTTTACGCTGTCTCCTCATTTTATACCTGGGGTATCTAGGAAAAATCGCTTTCTATCATCTAAGTTTATATACGTCCCACTATTAGGCTCTAGCCTCGTCCGTAATGGGAGGGAAATTGACCTAATATACCACGCTGGTCAGATGTGTTGGTATAGGGTTTGGTTTCAAGTTTGCTTTTTCTTTATAGATGTAATATATATTTATATCCCTTAGTCGTCTTGCGGGTGATCGACCCACGGGTAAGACAGGGAGTGGTGAAATATATTCTAACTGCGTAACCGCACGGATAAATATATAATAAATTGCTTTCATTGCGAAATAATTAATAAAAATGAATTTCTTGGTCCATGTCGCGCTTTAAGTAGCGTCGGATATCTTCAGATGAATATCTCTTATATTTATATTATAATGTCAAAGAATTTGAAAGACTGTAAAACAATAACATCATTAAAAGCAAAAGACTCAAACGAATGGGGGTAAGGCTGTTACAGGCCTCCTCAAGGGTGTCATCTCAGCACTGATCACCTTCAAGTGCTCTGCAAGCTGCTTGAAACGTACTCTATGCTATCAACAGTGTATAAAAATCTAAAAAAGTAGGCCCTCGTTGTGCGAGGCATAATATGCAGCAACAGGCGCGTTGTGTGGTAGTGGCTACGGAAACCACCAACCCTTACTTTGCTCGTGGATGTTATAAAAGACGACTTAGAGCCTTATAACAACCTGGGCCAACTCCATCTGATGCCGATTGGTCAATTATTACATTCCCGAGGAGGGTTGACGTCTGGCAGGCGGCCGGTCATAAGACTATTGCCAATAAATTTTACAATATGTACTATGAAAGAAGAGTATATATTGTATCGACCCCAAGTAATTGGGATAAGTGTCGGAGAATGATGAGGCGGCAGTAACCGTATTTACTATTGCTAAGGTGACTGGTGTAGTGATGGGTCATGGTTGCTTCGGCATGTATCTACTAAAGGTCGCAAGGAGGGAAAGTACACCGTCCATCCACTACTGCGATTGAGAGGTGGACACGCCGCTGCATAAGCTCAAAGTTTGCGTGGCCTGGGCAGAACAGCGCCTTGAACTCATCGCAATCATCGATGCCAAACTGGCACTGTCGACCATCGCTAAGACGATGCTCGATAGCGTCAGGAACTGGGACTCGGTTGCCGCCGACAGTCGTCCCACAGAAAAAACGGCGGGAAGTGTCACAGAGGAGACTCTCCATGCTGACACACTTTACCCCGGCGCATCGAACGTTATAGGCGCGAGTACCTGCACCTGTTGCTATCCTAACTGAGGTCGTGGGTAGATGGACCATAGGCATTAATCTACTACTCGCAGAGACACCGACAGCGTGAGGGCGATGCAATGCTGTTGTTTGCCGGGGTGTCGACGGAGGCAATACCTGAAAGGCTAAACCCCCGAACCGGCCACGGATGTCAAGTAACCGGTACCAGAGGCCAGCCTGATGGCGATGGGGAGAGAACGCAATGAGTTATGGAGCCACACCACGCCCTTCTGTTGCCCTGGAAGGAATGGCCGTGTCCAGATCATAGCCAACCAAACAAAAACAAAAAGGGTGTACTTTGCATACTCGCCCCAAAGTACCATCTTAACTAAGATGTGGGTACTTTTACATTTTTCATGTTTGACTTAGTTGTTAGTCGTAGATGGCTATGACGACTTTACTCGGACTGTTGGGTAAGCGCTGAGAGCCTTCCACCCGAAGTACCTTTACTAAGTTCAAAAAGTTAATATAGTAACTTTTGAAAATATAACGAATGATTTAAATTTAATTTTCAGCGCCATCTATTGTTCATTTAACAAACTAAATAAATCATTCATTTTATTAATTTATAGCTAAATAATTATACTATTAACTAATTAAAACATTATTTTTCATCACAATTAGTTTTAATATTTATTTTGACTACTTGACCAACGTTATATGGTATGTCAACTTCCGTTCAACTATGCAGGAGGTTTGAGCCCAGCAGTGGGATGTATATGAGCCGAATTCATGAAACTACTACATATTAAGTAATACAAATATTATCCTTACGTTATAGATACATTAAATAATTATTTTGAATTGAACCTTTTAGTGACGTAAAAGGCGAGCGGTGGTTTTAAAAACTGAAAAGCCCATAACTTTTTTTACAGACATCAGATTTCAATGAAACAAAGACTAAATGTTGCTCTGGATTGGGCTTAATCTTCTTATCAAAACTGCGAAACAATCCATTCAGTATCTTCGGAGATTAGCGATTACAGACATACAGACAGACAAAAATTCCAAAAAAAGATTTTTGGGTTCTGTTAGTGTATAGTTACTGCCTAGATTCATTTTTTAATAAATTTATCAAATGTACAGACACGGACTTTCTACTCATTTATTATATGTATAGATATGACGATAGATATCTGTAAGGAACAAGTAGGTCAATAATTTGTGAAGAATACAAAAGGCATTTATGGATTTATATTATAACTATAATATCACGAATAATTTAAATGCTGTAATCTAAATAATACAGTAATTAGAAAAATATCAAAATATACATTGATTCCAGCAAAACAATTGTAGAAATTTCAATAAGTTTAGATCCTGAACGGTAAACGTGTAAAGACGTCATTTTATGTGCTGCACCACTTCTTCTAAATGTTGGCTTTGACGGATAAACCGCAAGAGTTCCTTGTTCTTGTTTCTCATTATTTTTAATTTTTTCATCTAACCAAGCTTTAAAAACATACGTTGGTATAAACTCAATCATCTTTTTATTAACAGCATATGTAGCAGACATTTCTTTGGTACACTCAGTTTGTCCTTTAATTATAATACCCATAAGTTCATTATTAAACACAACTGGCCCACCAGTATCTTTAAAACACGTTGTTACTTTTGTTTCGACGCAATCGAAATACCCTTTGACATGCTCTGCTACTTCAGGTGTGTAACGGACTTCTAGCCCAACATATTGAAGCTCTTTAGTTTGTCCAGCATCTGCATTTAACCCAAACCCTATGCTTTCTATATCTACGACGAGACGAGGATTCGTATAATTACTTAGGTTAATTTTGGATGCAATGCTATTATTGTGCTTCTCTGTATACACAACACCAATATCTTTAGATCCTTCACCAGTTGTAAAAGTAGGGAATCTCTCGCTTTTCATAATATGAAGAGAAACAGTGCTTTCGTCTTTTTTATTAGTAGTACTATTTAAAAGAACATGGCTTACTGGTTGTTGAGTGCACGTTGCAGTTGTAACTATCAACCCATTGGAAATTATACTGCCAGAACATAAATATTCATTTTGCTGAGACATTATGGCAACCATGAACGGAAACTGATTATGTTTAGCAAGCCGTATCTCATGCATTTGACTATTATGCCTTCTCGTACAAGTTATGTTTGTAGGTTCATCAATGGGGATATCCAAGGATTCATCTTTGGTCTCGTCATTTGTTTCGCCATTATCGTCTCTGTTTTCGTCTATACTTTTCTTTACATGCTCACCCGTACATACGGTTATAATACCCAATAAAAAATTAGTAAATAACAGAAAATTCATTAAAAAAAAATATGACTTCATTATCCAAATACTTTTTTACATACTGTTCAACTATGAAAATTCTAGTTCTTTTTTCGTTGATGTCATATTGTGCTTTTCTTTTATTAATTGCATTTCAGCTGCCAGTGCATAAAAAGAAAAATAGGTGGGGATTTAAAGATATAATTTGCCTTTTATATTATTATGTAAAATGCAAATTATATCTTTTAAATAATCCGAAATTTGGTTCAGTTATAATCCATGGTTATATTATCAATTATAGTCTGACCGTACTTAACTCATATAGACCAAATGAGGGTAGACCAACATATCCCCATCACAGGTATTCGACGATATAGGTATTCGATGGCAGTGGCCTGCTCGCTGGCTTAACTTTTTCGATATAAAGCTGATATCAGACGGTTCACTCGACTGATTGTTCACTCCAGTGATGGTTCATTTTTCCTTCATTTTATGTTCACACGGCTAAGAGGGAATGATTTAAAAATGAACATTCACTATTTATTTCTTTCAATATATCATCGGATGAAGTCGTGCGTCTTGGAATTACTTTAATTTATGATCATTTAATCAATTTTTACTGATATTTTTTTTAGTGGTAGGACCACGCTGTTGACAGTTTTATGTCTAAAGCCGTGGGCCGGTTCATCCGGGGTATTACCACACTCTCGCAGAAAATCGTCGCTTGAGCAGTGGCAATATGCTGCTGTGCTTCGTTCCGTGAGCGAGAGAGCCGGAAGCCCATCTTTCTGGGTGGGTTTGGGATTATTGGCAGGCAGCGGCCTAGTTATACCTCTAGTGTGGTAAAGATCCATGGACGGCAGTAACACTTAACAACAGGTGTGCTGCTTACTCGTTTGCCACCAGAGCACTAAAAAAAATCAAAGAGTTGACAAAAAAGAAGTAAAGAAAACGACGGTGATGGGTGATGGATGGGTGTTGACGGACGGACCATGGATTGAAAGAAAAAAATATTAGCAGCATTAAATACATTGTTGAGAGAACTAGCAGTTGAAGATCCTGATTCATATTGTAATAATCTTTTTAAAGTTCTCCAAAAAATGTAATGTATTTTGATCGATCCACTCGATCGATCAACACACACACATACACACACATTTGCCGCGTGCGACCAGTGCAAAGGATCGCAGAAAATTATCAACACGGGACGTCCTTCGGCTACAGAACTTGAAACAAAATGACCGGACCCGAATGAAAGTTCTCTCAGTGTTCAGACTGTTCATTTCTCGTTCACTCGGAGTGCGAGTGAAAGATGCCGAATGCCAATATCCAACACTGTTGGATCGTTTCACTAATGAATTCATTCGGCACTAATGTTTCATTTTGTGTTCAGATGCGTCACTTCGAGTGAAAGATGCAAAATGAAAGACAAAAATGAACAAAAAATTAACCGTCTGATATCAGCTTTACCACAAATTATTTAGCATTACTTTATTACGGTCACTTTAATTTCCGCCGGTCGATGGATCGATATTCGCTAACTACAGTTGCAACAGTCTGTGGTTGCAACTTCAACTTGAGCGGCATCAGATGCATGTGTGGTTTATTTACTTACCATACGATTTCGTATATGTTCGACAGAATTATTAATTTGATGTTGCTCACATGAGCAAGAAGTTACTTCAATGTTTTTTTTTTTTGTGTTTCTTAGTTGTTAGCATAGAGTATTTTAAATATATAGGTAGTTGTTAGCCTCAGGTGGCTATGACAACTTTACTCGGACTGTGGGTGGGCGCTGAGGGCTCTCAACCCGTAAGTTACTTCAAGAATTTTAGCTTTCTTATATTGTTCGCTCGTGGATCTGATATTTAGCATCTATTAGTCTGTGGACTCTGTGGTGACATGTTTGTCAAGTTATCACAGATAATAAATTTGTACTGGTGTCTTCAGCACCGAGCTAGTTACTGCAAAATTATTTATACGTTAGTGTACGCGCAAGCATATATTATCATCATCATTACTCAGTAGGTACCTTACCTAGGTGTAATTTAAAATAAAATGTCTAAACGAAAGGGTCAAAAGAAAAATCAAGATCTTGATGAATATGAAGAGAAAAGTATTGTCAAAATTGATGACCAAGAGGTAACCTCTAAAAGTAAAGGAAAAATGAAAAAGAAAGGCAAAGGGAATACTGGTGATGGTAACAACAGCGACGAAGGAGGTTTACACAACAAACTAACAGCTTCAGATGACGAAGACGTCTCCAAACTAGCTGCTAAAAAGTCACAAAAGAAAGGTACACATATGTTTCCAAAATATAAGTTGTTCGTCTTAGCCTACACACGTTTTACTGTATGGGACGGGCCTCCAGATGAAGGAAAATTAGCTTACCTCTTTAACTACTATTAACTTTCGTCTGGATTAGGTTTTAATTTCACATTTTCCTTCGCTGGCAGTGATATTATTTGCTTACATCGCTTCATTGATTCTTATGATACCCACGGAAAGGAATGGTTCCATCCATCCCTGTTGGAATAATTCCCTTACATCTCGGTAACTATTATATATCGGAAGGGTTTGAGATCATAATATATTTTATTGACACCATATATGTTTGAGGACCAAGCAAGATTTTAAGTAGGCAGATCTGTGGTGCATGTTAGTCTCATTCATCATTTAAATATAACTATATACAATTAGCAATGATTAGGTGAAATATGAGCTTAGTGTTATCTGTAAATTGATGACGCCACACTATTGGCAGTTTCTCATATTAAAAAGGATACAGTACTGTTAAGACCTGGTACTTTTGTTTATTATATTTATCATAATTTTAGATTAATTATTTTTAATGTAATTTTAGTATCAAATAGTACTTTAAAAATAAAAAAACAAATAGTAATAATGTAAATTTAAAATATGCATGTCATAGAAGTTTCAACATACTTAACATTTTTATAATACTTTTAGCAAAGAATAAAAAGAAAGGACATGAATCTGAAGATGAACATGATGATGATAAGTCAGTATTGAGTAATTCTCATAGTGTATCTAAGACTCCGGCTAAGGCTAATAAAAACAAGAAAGGTAAGCATAGGGTCCTTTACTAGCTATATTAATCATATTAACTTTAAAATATTGACTGCACAGATGGCATAGTGGTTATGATACAGACCTTCTGTGCCAGATCTGTGGGTTCGATTCCCACGCTGGACAATACTTTGAGCGATCCACATAGTGTTGTTCTGAGTCTGTGTCTTGTCTGCATTAATTTGCATGATTGTAAAGTCCTCCACAATACAAGGAGTATTTTCTTAGTGTTGGGTGGTGTCTTTAAAAATAATAATATAAAAAATATAACTAGAGGCTCCTCATTGAATTTATGACTTATTTTACTCAAAATTAACATTCTAATTATGTAGGGTGACTCACCACTATGTGGTAGAGGCTGGCCTATGTGCAACAGTGGATGTCAAGAAGCTGATGGATGGATAGAATATCCAAAAACACACTTTCGTTAGATCACATTCAGAACAAATAAATTAAGAACATGCATATCACTGACATAGAGTGATGGAAGTCAAATGATCTTTATTTAAATGCTATTGATTTAGAATGAAAGTTAAAAATGATTAAATTATTTATTTTTCATTTTCTGACATAAAGGTGCTTGTAGACTAGTTTGTTAGTTACAATTACTTCAAATACACTAGGATAATGATCCTATTTAACAGATTTAATTAACATAAAATGAAAGTATGTGTTAATTTTAATAGTGGTTATTTCATAGTGATATTTGTTAATAATCACCAACCCTCACAAACGATATTTAAACAAAGGTCAAAAAATAAAAGTCCTCCCGTGACCATGATCACTGTAAAGTGTTCGAAACATCGGGAAATTAAAAATCAAATACAAACGCGATAGAATCCGTAAAAGTAGTTTTATTTCAAATGTGTAATACTCACATAAACATTAGAAGTTAAAGGTCAAAAATTTTTAATCACTTTCACTGCCTGTGTCTAACACAAATATATAATTGTTTTTGTATAACTGTTTATCATTTTATAGGTAAAGGTAAAAAGGATGATGATTGGTCTTCAGAAGGCAGTGATGTTGAACTTAAGGAAGATTCAGAAGAGGAAATTGCTAAGCCTGTCAGTAAAAAGAAAGGTATATGATTTGTTAAATTATTGCATACAAACCACCACATGTTCAGAAGTATTGATATGCCTTCCTGTCAGTGATCTTGGGATGATTAATTATAAATTATGCAAACAGTTAATATCAGTATAACAGGAGGTAACCAGTCTGTCTGACCAGTAGGGTATAGTAGATTATTTTTTGTAACTATGGAGGGGACTTAGACTAGCAATGGGAAGTATATAAATGAAGATGGTGATGTTTATGATGCTTCTTCAAAAATATCCACGATCCGTCAATCGCCACAAAGTTTCGACAAACTCGAATATGATTACGCTCACCCAGATCGCAGCATACACAGCCTGCGAGGCTGACAGATAACTAATTATCCACGGTCCTGCTCTTGTTATTTTGATTGGATATGCCATTAAAATTATAAACATAGAAAAATCCAATCTGCCAGTGATCCCTCAGAGCAGAGGTCTGTTCTCCAAAAAGGCTCCTTTGGGTCAAGTTCATGTTGAGGATTTAAATGTAACTGAGGATACTGTATTCAAAGAATAATAAACATGATTATAAGATACAGTTGTTTCTGTTGTTTGTGCTTAAGCGGAGGTAATTCCCACTTACTAAAAATATAAGGCTGACTTACAGGATATCATTAATAAATATCAAATAAATCTGTGTTTTGAGGTTTAAATGTTTATTAATGTCTAATTTCTTTTAATAACATTTTGTTGCCAGCAAAGAATAAAAAGAAAAATACAGAAGTACACTCTAGTGATGAAGAAGATAATGACGACACTAAATCACAAGTCAGCAATGTATCAAGTAACCAACCAAAATCGGCTAGCAAGTCAAAAAATAAAAAAGGTTTGTCATCAATACAAATTTTGCTCTTCTTTTATTTAAATAGTTTTTATTTTTCATAATCTCACATCATTAATCACTATTAAAAAAGGAAAACTTCTTTTTCATCAGAATATTTTTATGTATTTCAATATGGCTGGATTGATTTGGCTAATTGTTTTTTGTTGAAAAGTTAGAACTTGGAAAGGATTTTTAAGTAGAGTTGTCACTTTATCAGAATATGATGATGTGATTATAGGCAAGTAAGAAGAATCTTACATATCATATAATACTTATTTAGGTTTTATTGGTACACTAAATTGGAAAATAAATAAACTCAAAATAAATAAATAAAAGGTTGCCTGGCAGAAATCGCTTTTAGCGATAAGGCCGCCTATTGTACTATCTTCACTTAGAATTGTTATTATAAATGTATTTACCTAGGTGTGCAATAAAGTAAAAATAAATAAACTTAAAAAAAAGGTTCGTGAATTCAAAAAAGCTGTCTACTAAAAATTTTAATTAAAAATATGGACTTTAGTGGTTTTGAAGTTTTCTTACATTTATGTTTCTGCTGATGTATATAACCATGTAGTTAATTATTGAATTATTTCAGGGAAAGGAAAGAAGGAAGATTGGCCTGAGGATACAAGTGATAAGGAATTGAAATTGGAAGAATCGGATGAAGAAGAAATGGTTATTCCAGTCCCTAAAAGTAAAGGTATAATGTGACACGTTTTTTAACATTGTGTTTTTAGCAACATTTTTTTTTAACATGCTATATTGCTATGGACCTATCGTGCATTGGCGTATAAGGGTAGGTATCGAAAAAAAAATAACGGTGCAAAAAGTCATGATAGTTTAATATTTGTCTTAGATGATATATATTTTGTTGAAGAGTTTTAGCCATATCTGCGAAGTTACAGTTTTATGCGTTGAATAAATTACGCGAACACTATTAAATTTTTCGATTTTTATTTTGGAATAGGTAAACAAAAGAAGAAAAATAATATGGATGACCTGGAAGCGGAATTAAAGAAATTTGAAATAAAGGAAGAACCTGAAATTGAGAAACCAGCGAAGAGTAAGGTGAGATCGAAATTTTCATTTGGAATCAATTTTCGTGTTGCCTGTTTGTATGTCGTCTTAGCCGATAATAGATTTCTATTGGGAATTAAGAATTATGCGAGACTGGTTTTTGAAACTTCCAGGTAAAGTATTGTTCAAATGATAATGGTTTAAGAAAGAAATTTATCGCTACCCTATCTTCTAGTACAGTTAATTACAAGTCCCTTTTTGGCACAGCATTTTAAAGACACGACCACGCTGTTGACAGTTCTCTGTCTACAGCCGCGGGCCGATCCGTCCGGGTTAGTACCACACTCTCTCAGAAGATAGACGTCTGAGTAATGGCAATGTGTTTATAGTCCGCGTAAAGCTGTCAAAGCCATCTGCGGCTAAGAGCTAAAAACACAAAAAAAAATGGCAATGTGCTATTGCGCTTCGTTCGGTGAGCGAGAGAGCCGGCAGCCCGACTGGGTGGGTTTGTGGTTTGTATTGGTAGGCAGCGCAAAGGTCCATGGGCGGCAGTGATACGATCAGGTGTGCTCCTTGCTCGTTTGCCACTATATAAATAAAAAAAATAGTTCGACATCAGATCCCAGATATCATTATCAGTCTTTACGATATTTTGGGTTATTGACTACCGAATAACCGACAGATATATCAGTACTCTTGGCAGGTGTTAAGTACGAGAATGGGCAGGTATAATTATTGTTATGCGGCGCGCATAAAAAATATAAGCTGATTGACTAATACTCTCTCGATTGGTCAGAAAACGTTGAGTTTTATGACGTGGCTTTCAGCCAATCAGGTTTTGCAGGTATTAAACGTTTTCCGGCCTACACGAGCCCGCGGCTCAGAATGTCGGGTTTATGGCAATCTGTCACTCTAGTAAAAGGAGATTAGAAATAGCCCACGTGTTTTTGTAGTATTACTAGGCTCCAATTCGGAAGGGCCAAATTTAATAAAAGTTAACTGGATGATCTGTTTAGTGGATATATCAAATGGCTTTTATCAAATGTATGATGTAATCTAACCACTAGCCCAGTGGAAGGGTAACCATAAATTATTTCTACGGCTAAAGAATAGTATGCTTGTTTAAGTGAAATGCCGTCCTGTTATAATGCAGTAAGATTTTGGGGCTTTTGTATGCGTTACTGTCTATCGGTAATGCTGGATGAAAATCTTTATCCTTTTCTGTATCCTTAATAACGTGTATGAAACATTTCATGATAACAAACAAACAACTTATAGTTGCTTTTATATAATTAAATTATTGCCGTTAATTAATTATATTGTATATGCTCACAGGATAAAAAGAAGGGCAAGGTAGTGGTAGCTGAGGCACCAGACGATTCTGCCGATGAAGTATCTATTGAGACTGAAGACAAGGTATAAATTAAAATGTTTGTTTATATTTAATGTAGTTTTTTAGGTTAGGTTATAATGTTAACGTAGTACAAGCTTTTGTTCTTTCTGATAATTATCGTGGTTCAAGAAAATTAGCTATCTAGGTAGAACGTATCTAATAAAATTCTTAATTAACAAGTTTGGAAAAATCACGAAATCATAAAAAAAATACATTAAGTAACGCAGAATAAAGAATAGACATTTAGCTATTTAATGATCTATGCATTGGTTTGATCTTTGCGAATCTAAGAATCGAGAGAGCCGGAAGCCTAATTGGGTGGGTTTAGGGATTATATTGGTAGGCAGCGGCCTAGTTATACCCTTTTTTTTTTTTTTTTTTTATTACGCTGTGGAAACGCATTTACGCGCTAACCCCTTCCCGCCGATGTCGTGACGGGAGGGAGTGTGGGACTCGCCGGCCGGCTAGTCAAACCGGAATACCCACTAAAACCACAGCGGCCCCCTTCCGCGCTTTTACGGGACGCCGGAGAGATCGTCTACTGACATTCGATCTTTTTTTTTTTTTTTTTTTTTTTTTTTTTTTTTTTTTTTTTTTGGTAACGCAGTGGTTAAAAATGCATTTCTCGCATACCCGCCCCGGGCGGGGTATGTGGGACTCACAGGCCCTGAAGGGGACACTGAATACCCACTAAAACATACCAACTGCGAGCTGTTAGCCGAAGGGGCTTTTACAGCTTAACCGGACTGCGGGCGAGCCCGAAGGCTCTCAACCCGATAGACATGAATTAGGCGACTTCGCCCGAGGGCTCCCCCTGTGGGGAACGGGCCTCGGCTCGGGGCGTCGCTGGGGGTAAGGTGGACGTGGACGTGTCCATCTTGGGGTCGGAGATTTTTGCTCGCCGTGTTTTCGTACCTCGACGTCGAGGACGGAAACGCGGATGTTTGTGCGCGATGGCCTCGCGCGCGGCGTAGGCTTTGGTCTGGGCGAGCGTAATAACGTCGTCATCGTCGTTGAGGACGTGACGTGGACGTCGGACTTTGGAGATGCGCGATGGGGTGTAGGAAGCCGCCCCGACCACTAGTTGGTTGGGGTGTGTCGTGGCAGAGTCAAAGTAGCTCTGGGAGCACCGCTTCATAAACTGCCTGATGGTCGGCAGTTCGAGGTCGATGTGAAGATCGAGACATTCGATCCCCGACGCCCCAACGCTTGGCCTTCTGGCCACGCCCAGTCGGTCCTCAAGGCGGTGGGAGGAGATGCGCATAACGGCGCCTCCCCCTACCCAGCCGCCGGCGGCGGAGCGATTCAGCGGGCGCAAGCCTCTCGCGTTCCCGCTCCGCAGCCTCCTTTCTCTCCATGACGGCCTCACAGAAGGAGGCCATCGACTCCCAGCACGGCCTAGTTATACCCTTGGTATTACAAAGGTCCATGGGCGGCAGTGACACTTACCATCAGGTGTGCTGCTGGCTCGTTTACCACCATCAGCAATAAAAAAAAATCTAAATATGCATCTACTTGATAAATTTCCGTGTGGTGACGGAGTAAGATTACTATTCACCACCCCATATCTTATCCGTGGGTGATCGTACGAGACGACTAAGGGATATAAGACGCATATAACATCTATGCGAGAGAAGGAAAACTCGAAACAAAACCCTACATCAACATGTCTGACCAGCGCGGTATAGTAGGTTAATTTCCCTTCCATTACGGAGTAGGCCCGAGCCCAACAGACGAGGGACATTTATGGACTGTGATGATGATGATGATGATAGCAGTGATATCTATTTTTACCAATTACACAAGAATTGATGATAAAAATATAAATAAAACCGTCATCATCATCGTCACCGTTCTACTCCTGGGCACGGGCTTCCTTCGGCAATAGGTTGGGCATAGACTCACTACACCCTTTTTATTGGTTAGGCTATGAATCGGACACTCGCCGCCCGTTCCGTCCGGGGCGACGGAAGGGCAGCGCATGGTCCCATAATCAACCGTATTCCCTCCCCATCGCCATTGGGCCGGCCACTGGCACCGCTTCCTTGCCATCCGTGGCCAGCCCGGCAGACTCACTACACCCTGCTAGTCAGATGGGTTGGTATAGGGTTTTATTATGAGTATTTCTTCTCTCACATAGATGTTATTTATATATTATACATGCTTTAGTCGTTTTTGAGGATACCCACTGGCAAGAAAGGGGTTGGTGCTTACTTCAATCACCACATGGATGAATATAATTACATAAAAATAAATTATTATAATTGTCATAAGGTGGCAGATCTGCCAGAAAAGGATAAAGAAGAGCCAGCTGAAAAGAAAATGAGTCACAAAGAGAAGAAGAAACTGAAGAAACAACAAGAATATGAGAAACAAATGGAACTGTTGACTAAAAAGGGAGGTCAGGGTCACAGTGATCTTGATGCCAACTTCACTGTCAGCCAAGCGCAGAAAACTGCTGGTAGGTAACTACAGAATAAAGTGACTAATTTATTTTTATAACGACAACACCCCTGCACTAAGAAATAAACTCTTGCAAACATAGAAATTAGGTCAAGAAAGGTAACAGTTGGTGCATGTGATGAGCTCTTTTAAACGCCAAGCATGTAATCATACGCAATATTCTTATCGATCTAATTACGCACGTGTTTCGACTCTGACTTGAAGGAAGCATCTAGGACATTTGAGCAACTGTCTACCTCAATGCCACCTCACTCAGCAGCAGCAGGTTTTTGGTTAAAGGTATACTTATTGCTAAGCCCTTGTATGATTAAATAAATAAATTTTCAGGTCAAATGGCAGCCTTGGAGAATGCGGTAGATATAAAAGTTGAAAATTTCTCAATAAGCGCAAAAGGCAAAGATTTATTTGTGAATGCGAATCTCCTTATAGCAAATGGCCGTCGATATGGTTTGGTGGGTCCGAATGGTCACGGCAAGACTACGTTGTTGAGACATTTGGCGCAGCGTGCTTTTCCTCTTCCACCTTATATAGACATACTGTTGTGTGAGCAGGAGGTGACGGCGAGTGATATGAGCGCTGTAGATACTCTATTAGAAGCTGACGTCAAGAGAACAGGTGAGATCAGAATAGAGAAAAACTTTACTTTGAAGAATCTCCTATGCAAATGTTGATGATAATGTTTTCTTGATTTTATAATTTTGGGTTACCTTTATAATAAGTGATATTTGACATAGATTGTTTTTTTTTTTTTAATTAAGAGATGTAATATGCATACTATATCTATGCAAGTGAAGAAAACTCGAAATAAAATCTTATACCAACCTGTCTGACCATTATGATATAGTAGGATAATTTACCTCCTGTTATAGAGGAGGCAAATTATCTCAGCCCGGCAGCTGAGATGATGAATATGATTGTTTTTTAAATTTTCTATAGAGATAATTTTAATGTCTTTCAACTTGTACCTTTTAACATACAAAATACAGCATGTAAAAGTAATAAAAAGTGCATTGTTTGTTAAAAAAATAAAATCTAAGACAATTAGGACACCAAAATAATTACAGTATTACTGCTACTACTTACCAATTTCAGCTAAAACTTATATTATGATAAACAGTGCTAATCTGAAAGATCTCATTCATTCGCCTTTAATACCGAACCTGAACTATATTCATGTTCTTCATACAACTAAACTGTTTGTTTGTGAACATATTAATCTCAGGAACTATCAGCTGAATTTAAAAAAAAAAAAAACTTTTTGAGTCAGATAACTTGTTTAGTGAAGAAGTTTATAATATGTTACATACATACATACATACCATAATATGTTAAACTGCTTATAAATGCAGAAACTTTTAATTTTTGAGACCATATAGGTCCTAATTTTGGGTATGAAAGGTAGTCGTAATGGAGGGTAAATTTGTTTAATTGTTATATATTTTATTGCAGAGTTGTTAAAGGAATGTAAGGAATTAGAAGCTGAGACTGAAAAAGGTAATTTAAGTAAACAGGATAGGCTGAATGAGGTGTATGCTGAGTTGAAGGCAATAGGCGCTGACAGTGCAGAGCCTCGTGCTCGACGTATCCTAGCTGGTCTAGGTTTCAGTCGGGAGATGCAAGATCGTGCCACTAAGAACTTCTCTGGAGGATGGCGTATGAGAGTGTCGCTCGCTAGGTAATTATTTATAAACTATTAAGGTTTAATACAAAGATTACACACAAGTCTGGTGTTTTTGTACTGAAAATATATTTTCTTTTACTGTGGGTTATTTCCTAATTCTTATTTTGGTGATACATTGTGTCACCAATCCTTTTCTTTTTTCTTGAGATTTTTTTAATAATGTAGTGCAGACACCAATCTTTCATTAACTTTCCCAAGAAAAGAATACGACCCGGTTGGCTAACATTACCTCAACTATATGGTCAGTCCAATGCTAGTATTGTTGATAATGGTGTTGATGATTCTTTAGCCAGTTTTTACCACTTCCACGGGAAATTAAGTGTCACATACCTATGTTAACCCCTCATCACACGGTTGCCTCTTTGTAGATGTAATAAAAATATAATTTTATGTGACAGTGATGATTTCTTTTTTTATATTTACAGAGCTTTGTATGTGGAGCCGACGTTATTAATGCTTGATGAGCCGACAAATCATTTAGATCTGAACGCCGTTATTTGGTTAGACAAGTAAGTACAATTAATTAATTATAAAAATCCGATTACGAAGTGAAAAATGATGTCACAAGTGAGATTCGAACCCACGCCTATTGGAAATCGGTCCCAATCGTGCTGCCACTTACATTACCGTAAACTATTGTAGGACATATTTTTTTTTTATTTTCATTTCTTTTTTCGCTTCGTAATCGGGTTTTTATAAATAATTAAACATATTAAATGCTAAATTTCAGTAATTTGTGCAATTAATTAATTTGAAAATTAAATTTATTTTTATTAATTAAATTTTGCAAAAAAAGGTATGTATATTTGTTATAAACTTATATTAATATTATAAATGTAGTGAAGTATGTGGAAAGTTGAATATTTTCAGGATGTTGGTCCTGAGGCATTATAATAAGAATCTATTTCCTATCCTTACTAATATTATAAATGCGAAAGTAACTCTGTCTGTCTGTCGCTCTTTCACGCCAAAACTATTGAACCGATCTAAATGCAATTATGTACAGAGATAGTCTGATAAAGGACATAGGCTACTTTTTAGTGATAAAAGGGTTGTAAAGGAGGATGAAAAGTTGTAAGGAAGTGTCGCCATTTTTAAAGCCAGAAGCTTGAAACTTATCTTTAGGCTATTGATTAGATGTAAATAAATATGACATTAACATTTTGCAAAAAAAAACCCTTAATGGGTAAAATAAAAATAGGGGATGAAAAACTTTAGGAAAGTAACCTTTTACGCGGGCGAAGCCGCGGGCAGAAGCTAGTATTATATAATTAGAGTATTAATGTTAACTCTTGTAAAATTAATACTTATAACTCTTGTAAAATTGATATATCATAAAAGATGACTAAGGGATATGTTATGCAATATAACATACATATATGCAAGAGAAGGAAGACTTGAAATAAAAGTAGCTTTATATATAAAACTATAATTGATTGAATTAGGCGATACATGGCGGAAATCCATTATTATTATAAAATGGAGGAGAGGAAGGAAAACCCACCACTTTCCCACGGTTAATTAATATACCGTACACCTCAAAAAAGGAAGGAATACGGGATGGCCTTTTTTGAGGTGTACGGTATATTGATTAACCGTGGGAAAGTGGTGGGTTTTCCTTCCTCTCCTCCATTTTATAATATAAAACTATATAAAAATATCTTTATATATAAACAACATGGCAATATTTACGCTAATATCCGAAATTATTTAACCGATTTTAGTACATTTTTTTAAATGTGTCTTAAATTGATAGGATATATTGATAGGCAAGTTTATTTAAAGTCAGGTCGGACTGTTAGTATATTTCTATACATATCTGTTGCTTTATATTTTAGAAAATATCGCAAATCCTCTCTCATTATAAATGTTAATGACATTAATTAAAATTGAAACTTATGCAAATAATAATTATGAAAAACCTTCATACATAATTATCATATTTCAGTTATTTACAAGGCTGGAAGAAAACGTTACTAGTAGTATCTCACGACCAGTCATTTTTGGATAATGTTTGTAATGAGATCATACACTTAGATACACAGAAACTGTACTATTATAAGGGCAATTACTCTATGTTCAAAAAAATGTACGCGCAGAAGAGGAAAGAAATGATAAAAGAGTATGAGAAGCAGGAGAAAAAAATTAAGGATTTGAAGGCCCATGGACAGTCTAAGAAACAAGCTGTGAGTTTTATTGTTTTATGATACATTTTTACTCATAATGACCATGGTCATTATGGCAGGCGCAAATAAGAAATGTCTTATTTGCGCCAATGGAAATTATATAACTATCCCCTTTAGAAAAGCTATGTCCAACAGTGGACGTCTATAGGCTGATGT
The DNA here is from genome assembly GCA_905163515.2 of Lymantria monacha. Classification (NCBI taxonomy): domain Eukaryota; kingdom Metazoa; phylum Arthropoda; class Insecta; order Lepidoptera; family Erebidae; genus Lymantria; species Lymantria monacha. The sequence continues at coordinate 27,687,534 of LR991082.1, forward strand.
ATGAATAGTGGGAATGCAATAAGTCCTATGGAGTTAATTGGTGGTTGTGTATGATCAACATAAAATCAGAAAAACATTAAATGTATTTTTGTTGTAATAGGAAAAGAAACAGAAGGATGCCTTGACCCGAAAACAGGAGAAGAATCGTACGAAGGCCCAGAGAGAGGACGAAGACGCTGCTGCGCCTACAGCACTACTGCAGAGACCTAAAGAGTATATCGTGAAATTCTCCTTCCCTGATCCACCACCTCTGCAACCGCCGATACTCGGCTTACACAGTAAGTATTGAATACTCTAAGATCAATCTATCAATTAAACAGTGCAATTAACTTATAACATATTGGTGTAAGTAAATATATCCCTCACCAAGTTTCTGGTTTCGATTACCACGAAGAACATATATTTTTGCGATTCATAGAGCTAGGAGCTATATTGGCCTGGGCCGACTCTAAATAATTACATAATTTTTCCATTTTGTTTTTTTTTTTTAATCTTTATGGTGGCAAACGAGCAAGCAGCACATATGATGTAGGTGTTACTGCTGCCCCCATGGGCAGCAGTAACACCTACATCTCATACATACATACTCCTGATATAGCAAAGCTCCATAGCTTTGCTATATCAGGAGTACAGCTAGCCAGCTGCCTATCAGTGAGAACCCAAAATCCACTCAGAAAGTTGGCTGGTTGAAAGCGCAGTTGCACATTGCCACTGCTCAGACGTTGATTTTCTGCGAAAGAGTGGTACTATCCCGGACGGACCGGCCCGCAGCCGTAGACAGAAAATGTCAACAGGATGGTCCTACCATTATTACAAACATATTAAGTTATTAAGGAGAATTGAGGTCGAGCAGGTGGCTGGCCATTACCAAAACTTACAATAAGAATGATGGAAGAACAGTTCATATTGCATCTACCCCAAATAACTGATATAAAAGAGGATAATGATGAGATACCTGCGATGAAAGTAATTATTAATTATGGCACGCACGTGGAATTGTTCTTTGTGGGAAGAGATCGGCGATCATTGCCTAGATAATTACGACAGCTAAGCAGTCAATTTATGATCTAATCATATAACCAATCTTTACAGATGTGGACTTCAATTTCCCTGGACAGAAGCCATTATTTAAAGGTGTCGACTTCGGTATAGATTTGAATTCCCGTGTGGCAATCGTGGGTCCCAACGGTGTAGGCAAATCTACGTTCCTCAAACTGCTGGTGGCCGAATTAACTCCTATTAGAGGCGAACTAATTAGGAACCATAGACTGGTCAGTGTACTCGTATTATATAAAAAAAATGTTGCTAAGCGTCTCGCTTAATATGGCAGGACGATTCAAATAATTCAACTGTTTAATAATATTCCAATTCAATAAAATCTAATATGATGATGGAGTAAAAAGAGCTTAAGTCTCCAGCCTCTTTCTTTCCCGTGAATGCAATTTATTTTTAATTGTGAAGGAGGCTAGGTCTAGTGCTTAGAGTGTGTGTGGGACATATATCTAATAAAGGCCCTAGGGGTATAAGCATAGTGAATTTGCCCTTGAAAGATATTGGCACGATACTGTGAGGATTTTTAGGTACTAATAAGATAATAAGATCCTGAAAGTTTCAGATCCTTAACCCAATTGGTATTCGGGAAAAAGCAAACTATGTAATAATCAGAAAAAATGATAATTCTCGGAAACGCGTGAATCGATTAATTTGAATTTTGGATATATTTTGGGGGCTGATAGTACCTTTTAGGAAAAAAATTAAGAGCTATTTCGGTTGATAAGAACCACAATAAAAATGACATTTTTGTTTTAATTTTGATTTTTACCTATGATACGAGTTTGGTACATTTATAAAACTATTTTTTTTGGATTCCTCATCCAGTTTTCTATGGAATTATGAATTTTTAAGATTTTTAAAAAAGGTACGCCATATTACAAAAAAATAAAAACCATTTTTTATACAAAAATTCATTTTATTTGTTTGTTTTAAGCTCAAGCCTCGATGTTGTCACTTATATACATTTCTTATATTAGTTCGCCTTCTTTCATTCTAGGGGTGTCCACTTTGAAAAAACATCGATGTTTTTTTCGATTCGATAAATCGAAACTGTACATCGATGTTTTTAGACATCGAGTACTTTTTCTAAAGTCATATCAAAAGGTCTTTTTTGTGGCATTTATACTTATTCCAATCCCTTATAAAACTGACTTCTAAAAAAAAAGGTCCTTTTTGTGACATTTATACCTATTCCACAGTCCCTTATAAAACAGATTTCTAAAAAAAAAAAGGTCGTTTTCGTGGCATTTACTGGTTATCATCGTTTCGATGTTTTATGAAAAACATCGATACATCGAGTATTTCGATAGCTCTTCAAAACATCGGATCGATTCGATGTATCGCATTGTGAACATCGATGTTTTCGATGCATCGATGTATATCGAATATCCCTATTTCATACTAACTAAGCGATCGTTTAGTGTAGTGAAAGAGATGAAGCGAATTGTCATCAGTTTTGGATTTTAACGGTTTCTAAGAAACTATGAATGGAAGATTGAAACGAAACAGAATTACAAGGGGCAGGGAATAAGATATATATCAGAATGCAACTACTTCCATGATAATATTACACAATACTTAATGATAGTTTAAGTTTTGTGTTTGTAAAATAGATTTTTTTAATTATTGGAGAGTTTTAATGCACACTTGACCTTGGTGACATGTGCGGTGTGCGTGTAATGTTATTTTTGTGCTCTCGTGAACTATATAATAAGATAGGTATTTTATGATTCAATACTATACTAACGTATATTAGTATCATACAAACGATTTGATGATAAATAAGAAATAACTATTAAATGTAAAATGGCAAGAAAAACCATACGAAAAAAAATGTACATTATATTGTGTTTATGTGGATACGTGTAATGAGTCATATATTAAATAAAACAACCAGATATAATTTATTTTCAATTACATTATAATTACTTGACCTAGATAAATTGCATAGGTAGGCACCACAATATAATATAATCATGAAATCGTTGTAAATATGACCATTTTTAAATACGCCAGAAAGTTTTGAATCATATCCAAAACAAAACATTTTTGCTAGTCTAGTACTCTAGTTAAGCCTAGGTAAAGCATGAAGGAAAATCGTACACCTAAATCCAATCAACAAAGGAATTAAAGAAAATATTTTGAATACGAACGTTCGTTTGCGTTTTTCGTTTGCTACGCTAAAATAACTAAAACCATCGAATATCGATCGAAACTAAGTAAATCCGCTCCGCCAACCGCTCTGGAAATCGATTTCTGAAATCGGTTTTTGAAATCGATTTCAATATCAGAAATCGAATTTGTATCGGTTTGCTTAAAAATCTGAAAACGCCCATCTCTAAACAGAACATACATATATAAGCCACAAAACCGAGGCTTAAGCGTAAAACACATAAATAAATTGAATTTTTGTATAAAAAATGGTTTTTATTTTTTTGTAATATGGCGTACCTTTTTTAAAAATCTTAAAAATTCATAATTCCATAGAAAAATGGATGAGGAATCCATAAAAAATAGTTTTATAAATGTACCAAACTCGTATCATAGTTAAAAATCAAAATTAAAACAAAAATGTCATTTTTATTGTGGTTCTTATCAACCGATATAGCTCTTAATTTTTTTCCTAGGAGGTACTATCAGTCCCCAAAACATATTCAAAATTCAAATTAATCGATTCACGCGTTTCCGAGAATATTCATTTTTTCTGATTATTACATAGTTTGCTTTTTCCCGAATACCAATTGGGTTAGGGAGCTGAAACTTTCAGGATCTTATTATCTTATTAGTACCTAAAAATCCTCACAGTATTGTCCCAATATCTTTCAAGGGCAAATTCACTATGCTTATACCCCTAGGGCCTTTATAATAAAATTATAATATCTAATAAGTTTTTAAGAAACTGACTGACGAAAAATTTAAAATATAATATTAATGTGTTATTATATACTATATATTTAATAAATCCTCTACTAATGTACTCGCACAAGTTTTCTAGTAGGTATGTTGACGAAGTCATTTATAAATATTGTATTTTTATTGGATTGGATTACAAGGAGGTTTCAGGAGTGGAAGGGGATGCATGGATCAATTGTTCTCTCTGCGCAATATTGTGGAGAAGCATCTGGCTCTAGGTCAGAGGGTTTTCTGCAGTTTTGTGGATCTGGAGAGAGCATTTGACACGGTTGTACGAAAGGAACTTTGGGACATTTTACCGGAGTATGGTATTAACGGTAAACTGCTACAGGCTGTGCAGTCCAGTTACATGGGCTGTAGAGCCTGTGTGCGGCTGGATGATGGAATGTCGCCTTGGTTTGACGTCAATATCGGCGTTAAGCAGGGGTGCGTTCTGTCAGCCAGGCTGTTTATCATATATCTGGATAAATGTCTCCAAAGGTTGAACGATATGAATGTGGGAGTCCAGATGGGCGACTCAGTGGTCACTGCTCTGCTTTATGCAGATGATGCAGTCCTGCTGGCACAGTCAGCGACTGACCTGCAGACCCTAGTCGACACAATGACAGAAGATTGTAAGAAAAGGGGTCTACGCGTGAATGTGAGCAAAACCAAAATAATGGTCTTTGAAAGAGATAAAACCAGAACAGATGTAAGAGTAACAATAGGTAATGATGTACTAGAGCAAGTGGATGAATTTGTATATCTTGGATGTGGATTTAGCCGAGATGGAAGGTACACCACTGATATAGAGCGAAGAGTGAATGCGGGAAATAGAGTGAACGGAGCGTTGGGGCAACTTTTCGGCAGCCACCACCTCAGCCAGAAGGCACGTGTAGCAATACATAACGCAGTGCTTGTCCCAACATTACTGTATGGAAGCGAGAGTTGGGTATGCAGAAAAGAGTATGATAGTAAAATTAATACGGTCGAAATGCGATCTCTGCGGAAAATCTGTGGAGTTAGGCTGACCGACCGCATTCGTAACGACGACGTAAGAGAGCGAGTAGGTATAAAAGAGAGTATTGGTGTAAAGATGCGAAAGGGAATGCTCCGATGGTTCGGACATGTGGAAAGAATGCCGAACGAACGCCTGGTTAAGAAGATATACAATGCGAAAGTGGAAGGATGTAGGTACCGAGGGAGACCGAGACTAACCTACCTAGACCAGATCGGTCATGTACTGAAGGAAGGTGGAGTCAAGAGTCTCCGAAACCGGCGAGCGTGTATGAAGAGAATTATGAATGTTGAGGAAGCGAGTGAAGTATGCAGAGATAGAGTTCTCTGGCACTCTGTTCTCTCTGCCTACCCTGCAAGGGATATGGCGTGATGATATGTATGTATGTATGTATGTATTTTTATTTTTTTTTTATTTTTATTGCTAGTGGTGGCAAACGAGCAAGCAGCACACCTACCTGATGGTAAGTGTCACTGCCGCCCATGGACCTTTGCAATACCAAGGGTATAACTAGGTCGCTGCCTACCAATATAAACCCCAAACCCACCCAAATTGGGCTTCCGGCTCTCTCGCTCACCGAACGACGCACATATTGCCATTACTCATACGTCGATCTTCTGCGAGAGTGTGGTACTACCCAGGACGAACCGGCCCGCGGCTGCAGACAGAGAACTGTCAACAGCATGGACCTACCACTATTAAAATTGTATTCAGATAAGGTCGTCTTTTTAAGTTTATCAATATATGTCATACAACAGCTCACGCTGGTGTAAGTGGTAGCACGATTGGAACGGATTTCCAATAGACGTGGGTTCGAGTCCCATGTGTGACAATAATTTTTTGTTCGTAATCAAGTTTTTATAAATTTATCAATATACATTTATTTAATGAATTCAATGTAAAAATGTCGAGTTATATGTGCTTATCTTTTTTTTTTAAGACAACACTGCACTAAGCAAATAATCCTTGTATTGCGGGGGACTTTACAAACATATAATTAACGCAGACAAATTACAACCAGACTCAGAACAGCATTTTGTAGACCGCACAAAGTATTGTCCTGCATAGGAATCGAACCCATGGTACTGACATGGAAGGTCGTGATCTTAACCACTACGCCATCTGTGCAATCATTAAGTTATCTATCAATGATATAATGTTACACTATAGGTAAAGAAAAAGGTTAAAATTATTTTTATCTATGTGTATGTCTGTTTCCCTACAGCGGATAGGTCGTTTCGACCAGCATTCAGGAGAGCATCTAACAGCCGAAGAGTCTCCTGCAGAATATTTGCAACGTTTGTTTGGTCTGCAATACGAGAAGGCTCGCAAAGCACTTGGCACCTTCGGGCTGGCGAGTCATGCACATACCATCAAGATGAAGGATCTGAGCGGAGGGCAGAAGGCTAGGGTTGCTCTAGCCGAGTTAACACTAATGGCGCCAGACGTTGTCATCTTAGTACGTATAGTTAAATATCCTTTTTTTTTTTTTTTTTTTTTTTTTATTGGTGGGCTATGGGTGCGTCTCGCCCCGCTGAATCGGTCCGGGGTGACGGAAAGGCGGCGCGTGACCCCATAGACCCACCGTAAAACCTTCTCTCTTCGCCGTGCGAGCGGACCACCGGTACTCGATTTTAACTTCGGTGAATAGTTAAATATCCTAACATCTGGTCTATATTTTCATCCATCTATCCATAAGTATGTACAATATCCACTATTAAATACATCTCAACGAAGGTGTAATATTGCCATAATCATCACAAGTTTTTTGACATACCCCGCTCGGATCGTCCGGGATGATGGAGGGGCGGTGTGTGACTCTATAACCTGTCATGTTAACTCCCTATCACCATTTGGGTTAACCATCTTTATCAAGTCCTTGACGTTGGTGGTCCGGTCAAAGGGTTATCCATTCGAGTATCATCCACGGTCGACACCTCGGCAATTGGTCCTCTAAGCATTGGGGGCGTCGCATAATATAATGTACAGACGCATAATGAATTCTGGTACGATTGGGATTTGGCAATACAAAGCTGTCATTATTGTATTGAAATGCAGGACAGAAAGGAAAATCTGCAGTTTTCCTATGGTTGCCAACCAGATATCGGTAATTAATAAAAGGAAATATAAGACAACTTGAGTGGTATAGACAATAAGGATACTTACTAGTTACTTCTTACTTGTAATGTATATGATGAAAAATCTCAATCTAAATCTTTCATAAAAATGTGGAATGCTATTTATTTCGTAACTCTAATTCCTGTTTTCACCAATGACCCCCTTAAATTTGGTCAACCATAGCATTATAAGTGACACCTATCATTGATGTTATGTATTGTATATATTACGAATTACGACTACAATAAAATTTAGGGATTGTTTATGATAACGGACAAATAACATTTAAGTCTGATAATAATTAATATTTCAGGATGAACCTACTAACAACTTGGATATAGAGAGTATAGACGCTTTGGCGGACGCTATCAACGATTACAAAGGAGGTGTGATCATTGTATCTCACGACGAGCGACTCATCAGGGAGACCGACTGTGCTCTCTACGTTATAGAAGATCAAACCATTAATGAGGTATATTTATTAAATGTTAAAAATACATTTTTTTATTTTTTATATTTGCTTATGATGGCAGACGGGCAAGCAGAGTTGTTATAAGTTATCCATAAGTGATCTGCTGCCCAATCACATTTGAGACGCTTTTTACGACTCCTTCGGGATAGTATAGTTTGGCCACATCTGTCGCTACATGTGGATTATTAATCAATAATACGTGTTTGACGTGTGGTGACGGAGTAAGAATACTATTCACCACACCATATCTTACCCGTGGGTGATCGTAAGAGACGACTAAGGGATATAAAACGCATATAACATCTATACGAGAGAAGGAAAACTCGAAACAAAACCCTATACCAACACGTCTGACCAGCGCGGTATAGTAGGTTAATTTCCCATTACGGAGGAGACCCGAGACCAACAGTGGGATATTTATGGGCTGTGATGATGATGATGATGAATACGTGTTTTACATCATGAACGCAAAGTGTACAAATTTAACTCCGAAACGTTTTATGCGTTTGAAATTACGTTATTACGTATATCTACAGTTTATTTGATTGAAAGATTTGGATTAAAACTCGACAATTATTTCAGGTGGACGGTGGCTTCGACGACTACCGTAAAGAACTTCTCGAAAGTCTCGGTGAAACAATCAACTCACCATCAATTATTGCCAACGCGGCCGTGCAACAGTAAACTCTGTAACTACATACCTGTATTATTTGTTAAAATTGTATCGATAATTTATGTATTTGCATATTTACTAAACGAAACCAATCGATCCAAATGTGTTTATGTTATTCAGTTAGAAAATGAAATTTTGTCCTATACAAATGTAGGAATATAGCCCACAATGTATAATAATAATTGTAAGTTATATAAAACTGACGCGGAGTAGATACAGCATCAAAGGTTACATAAATATGACAGAATTACGTTCATTTTCAACAGCGGCACCTAAAGTTTAAGTAAAAGCTGACGCATTTTAATCATCAATCATTTGATGCTATATCTCATATAAACCTAGCCTAGGCAGCACTTACTAGGCCACCGAAAACAAAGATCGGGTACCGGTGGACCACTCGCACGGCGAAGAGAGGTGCTTGCAGGGTGGGTCTGTTGGGTCGCGCGCCGCCTCTTCCGTCGCCCCGGATCGATTTGGCCTGGCGCAACCACCTCCATAGTCCACCGCAAAGGAAAAAAAAATGGCAGCACTTACTAACTAAAATGGTGAAAATGAGCAATTGAGTATTAAGAAATTATAAGAATGATGTTAAAAATGCTTAAATTTACCTATCCCCAAAGTGAGATGGCATGCTTTCACTATTGGAGCATGATTATATTTAAACATAGAGAATTTCATTAATATAGGTTTTTATTTATGAATTGTTCTTAATACCTAGCCGTATTTATTTCTTTCCTCGAGATATTTACGCAACATACGCTTTACAATTTAAAAGCAAATTTGTTGCAATCTGAACAAGTTTCTAAGCAATTCCCTCAAATCATCTTTTTGAAGTTATACTTCTTTAGGCACGTTATGAAAAAATGACGAAAGTGAAATTTTCATATGCGGGCGCATCACTGTAACACAAAAGTAACAGGTTGAAGTTCGCCGCGAATAAGATGCGCGCGCATCATTATAACACCGCTCATTACGTCTCGAAAAAAAGCTACCAACAAAATAGAAATAGAACCTCTTTCTAGTTTCTACATTCACAACACGTGTTTTAGTTTTATACAAGTGCGAATTAAATTATATTCAGTAGTGATTTAAATTGAATATTTTGATTAATATAACTATTCGTTAATATTAGTGAAAATATTATCCTATCCTTTTCCTTTTATTATTTTATTGTAATTAATTATTTGCATGCAATAAAAACTATTTTTTAATGATGCCAAAGGAGTATAACTTCTTACGCGTGTGCATAAGTACATGTACCCATTTCTTTTTATTCAAAACTATGATTTTACATATGCTACTATTAGCTTTATATTCTAATATTTCAATGTAAAATTATTTGTAATATTGTTTGTTATTTAAAGTTTGTCACTGTGACTTTAAATAAAAAATGTCACGCTTATACTTTTTAAAAGTTCTCCCTCAAGATGTATATAAATGTGTGACATTTTTTGTATTCTATATTCCATCATTTTATATCATGTATTTTAATATGTAAATAAATTTAAAAAATCTATTCTTATTTCTAATAAATTTTACTACCTGGCACTGTATAATTTTAACAGATTTTACAACTATTTTGTTAACATATAATTATTGCGCTACTCAATACAACATTTATAGTAATTGAATATGAGATTTATATAAACTTGATTACGAGCGAAAAATGATTGATGGGATCCCATATGTGACAATCATTTTTCGCTCGTAATCAAGATTCCTTAAATAATTAAGCATGTTAAATGCTAAATTTTAATAATTGGAATATGAGATTGTTATAAAATCACATAAGTGCCTAATTAATAGCGTACTTATTGATAATTATATCGATATAACAAAATCAGGTGCTCATAATGCAATTCCTTTATGCGTGTTTAATTTTGTCTTTTAAAAGAGTATCTCTTACAGAATAATAAATTTAATTTTAATCCGTCACTAATGTTAGGTATTATTTTGAACTAACATATTTTCTTGTCAATATTAGTCAATATTGTATAGGTCGAATGTTATTCAATATTGAATTCCTAGTGTAAAATGTTGAAAATATTTATATACAATGAATAAATTTTGTTACATAATTATGCTGTATTTTTCTTCATTCTGAAATATTTCTAATTTGTTTTTTAAAATTTAAATTTTGGTGTGTTTTGTAAGAGTTATTCATGTTCCGGATTTAGGAATTTTGACGGGTCTTTGGAAATATTTTATTGCGCTCTGGATTTATATTATTTTTTTAGTGTTTTGTAGTGTTACATTGAATAATTTTGCTGGTATTTTATATAATATAAAACAGATAAAGTGCTAACGTGTAGTGTACCTACATGAAATATATGCAATATAATTATGTATGGGTTACGTGTATTTGCCTATTCTGCCAAAATTCCCAGACTATATTTAATTTGATTTACATCGTCCAATTAATGGTAACGACTTGACTTTCTGACTGAAGAAAATTGTATTAGACTTGGCTGTATGGGATTTGTTGCATTTGCTTGTTCGAACAGAAAATATTCTAAAAGTATTTACTTTTTAACGCTGCATCGGCATCTTCATAAATACAGAGTGGAAAGGGACCGCTCCCGAAAACAAAGACAGGTAACCCTACTTGTACTAATAGGCTAGAAAAAAATCGATTCGGATGAAAAAGAATTATTTTTTTCACCACGCGAGGTCGTTGAACTCTTGACATATGATCGTGAGTTTTGAATAGATTGCGTCTTTTCTCATCTGAGTATAGTTACGTATTTTTTATGGAATTATCATTATATGGCACTGTCCTAATACGATGGAATGTAAAAAAAACTTCAAATTCGTTATGGAAAAAATGTTTTCAACCGAATCGATTTTTTTTCTAGCCTATCATTACAAGTAGGACTAGTAGGGTCAACTGTCTTTGTTTTCGGGAGCGGTCCACTTCCACCCTGTACATAAATAACACACATAATGACTGCACAGATGGCGTAGTGGTTAAGATACCGACCTTCCGTGCCAGTGCCGTGGGTTCGATTCCCACGTAGGACAATACATTGTGTGATCCACAAAGTGTTGTTCTGAGTCTGGGTGTAATTTGTCTGCGTTAGTTGCATGTTTGTAAAGTCCCCCGCAATACAAGGATTATTTCCTTAGTGCAGGGAGGTGTCTTTTTAAAAAAAAAAAAAAAAAAAAAAAAAAAAAATTAAAATCCAGAATGAATCAGTCGATTTCTGATATGGAAGAGACCTACCTAATTAAACTAATAGGGTATTTTTAAAAACAATTATATAATAATCATAAGAAAATTAAATTTTATTGGTTTAATATGTTATTTGTATAACATCTTGAAGTTTAGCTCTAACCACCGCCGCTCACACAGCGTCGAGAGGTACATGAAGGGCAGGTCTATGGGGTCGCGTGCCGCTTCTGTCACCCCGCACGGATTTAGCGTGGCGTGACCACACCATAGCCCTCCGCCAAAAAAAAGGTTAGGTCTAATAGGTATTTCTGTGGTGCCACGATAAGAATACAATGCGCTAACTTATCTTTTATGGTGGATGTCATAAGAGACTATTAGTCTAAGAATGTAAACTAAAAACATCAAAAACAAGATAACAAGAGAAGGAAATCTGAATTAATATGCAAGGCCAAATTGTATGAGCAACGTGGTATAGCAGGTCTATTTACTCCCAAGTTGAAGGAGGCCGGTTCATAGTAATGGGACTGCATTAGTAAAATAATTCAGTTATCAAGGGTTCAACAGAATTCATACTTGAAATAAATAAACATTTAAGAAGCTGCACAATCACGCAGCTGCGTACTTATTGCTTTCTTAATAGTATGAAACTTCCTTCTTTAATTGAGAACTTTGTAATGGTTATTAATAAAGCTCATTTTAATTTCGTACTTAAGACGTGGGGAAAATCATCATCATCAAGTATTGTCCTGCTAAGTCTGGGAGTAATTTGTTTGCGTTCATTGCATGTTTGTAAAGTCCCCCGCAATACAAGGATTATTTCCTTTGTGCATTGTGGTGCGTTTTGCCATATTTCAACAGGCCCAGGGTGCTTTTCACTCCATGAAACTTACGAAAAAGACATGGTTGACAAGGTATAAAGTGGAAGAATAAATATGCGTTTGATAATGTTATGTTCGAGACATATAGAGGGAGAGCCCGTGATCGCTAGACCTACCAGATAGTATAAAGGCTAAAAAAATTTCTGTACAAGGACCCCACAGCAGGTAAGAAGGTTTTGATATTATGAATCTCGAACCGTGGTGGCTTTGGCAGGTAACAGGTAGCAAAGGTGAGCATAATTGCTGCCCAAAAACATTATAGCATAATGCGCAATTTTTCAGTATGTTCTACAGGATACTATTGGAATATGAAAGAAGAGTACATATTGTATCGAACCCAAGCAATTGGGATAAGAGTAGGAGAATGATGATGAATTGAAAGATATTTTTAATTTATAAAAATAATAGTTTTGTTCGATTGGATTGACCAATAAATCATACTCACTATTTATACTTATATTGCATATAGTATATAAACCGCCTCTGCGCTCGCCCCTACAGCTGACCTTCAACTATGTCTGGGAGAGTGTTAGAACCTTTGAAACTGTCTGGTCGTTTGGGAAACATCTTTGAATAACCAAGTAACATATATAAAACTCAGATTTTATATAATGACGTAAGTAGAATTATTATTTATTAAACTTTAAAGGTGTCTGGCAGGGGGTTGCCACCCTACAAAGTGTCTGGCAACGGATGGTATGATATTCTAATAGTATCCTGTAGAACATACTGAAAAATTGCGCACTATGCTATAATGTTTTTGGCCAGCAATTATGCTCACCTTTGCTACCTGTTACCTGCCAAAGCCACCACGGTTCGAGATTCATAATATCCAAACCTTCTTACCTGCTGTAGGGTACTTGCACAGAAATTTTTTTAGCCTTTATACTATCTGGTAGGTCTGGCGATCACGGGCTCTTAGTCCAATATAGATACACCATCAGGTACGAATCTCAACTTGATAGTGGCACATCATTTTCCCTCATATTACAAAGTAGTCCACTGCTCAATAGCGCACATGTAGCGCAAAATAAAGTGAACATAATTTCTGGGTTGAGAATCCCAACAGCTAAACACACACCAAAAACGGGCTAACAGTTGAAGACACACAAAAAAGTGAAAAATATATCGGTTGCCTATAGCGGTAACTAGGTATAGACAGACTAATTAAAAAAAAAGGAAATATTTTCGCAAATGTCTATCTTAAGATATATGATTTTATTTAAAGGTTTAGTTGCTGTGTGGTAAGAATATTACTAATTCTGTCTGTCTGCTCGTGGATATCTTAAAAAAACGACAAAGAGCTTTATATAGACCTGGTCGAACTCCATCTCATGGCGTTTGGTCAACAATTACATTCCCAAGTAGGGTTGACGTCAGGCAGAGGCGGTCGGTCATAACACTGTTGCTAATAACTTTTGCAATATGTACGATGCAAGCAGAGCGTACCTACATATTACGTCGACCGCAAGTAGTAGGGATAAGATCAAGGGAATGATGAATTATTTTGGTTTAAATATTTAACGAGATTTCAATATACCTACATACGTACACTAGCTTCCGCCCGCGACTTCGTCTGTGTGGAATGGTTACTTCCAGGCGCGGCTCAAGCACATGTAGCGCCCGGGTGCAATCAATAACCTGGCGCCCTCTTGTACCAAAGTGGGTGAACAAAATGGAATAGGTTGATGGTTACAAGCGGCTCTCGGCGCCCCCTAACACCCGGCGCCCGGGTGTACCGCACCCTCTGCACTATAGGTAAAGCCGGCCCTGGTTACTTCGTTGTTCGAAGTCGCAGATTAAAGTTAGCCTTAGCCCAAAGTTATTAGTCCACGCAGACGAAGTCGCGATCATAAATACGCGCGCAATATGTGATCATTATTTTGCAGATGTTATTTTAGAACTGCGATATCTCCTTAGATGTTCATTGAAATTAAATGATCTAAAGGGCAATTTTGTTTTAAATTAAATACTTGTGGTGAATGATGCATTTATTTGCATAAAGATTAATCTCATGTTTATAAAAACACCTTCGCAAATATCGTATCTATTATTTTAGAATAAATTTGGTTAGCATAAAAGGTTATAGTGAGCCAACCATTAGATATAAACATATGCTGTCCCGGACTTTTTTTAGAAATTTAAAAGACGAATAATTTTGTCATACATGATTTTACGAAACTATAACCGTTTGCGCAGCGCACGCAGCAGAAGCTCTCAAAATGAAAATAAAACTCTCGATTTTGTAACATTCTTCATTGGTGTTCTGCTCCTATTAAACTTAGTGTGATATATACCTAGCCTAGAGCCTTCCTCGGTAAATGGGCTATAGAACACGCAAATAATTTTTCAAATCGGACCAGTAGTTCCCGATATTAGCGCGTTCAAACAAACAAACAAACAAGCTCTTCAGCTTTATAATATTATTACAGTATAAATTATATTCAACATAGTAGAAAGTTAATATCTAACAGGAATGGGGCAAGTATCTCAAAAATTCCCGAGATGACGTTCTGAAAAAATATTTTTTGTTTTTGTGTTTTCGTTTGTAATATTTCCGCGTAGAGGCGGAGTAACAATACAATTCATCTTGCTCGTGGATATCGCAAAAGGCGACTAACAGATACAGATATAATATGCATAGAATATCTATGCAAGAGAAGAAAACATCGAAATAAAACCCTATGCAAACACGTCTGACCAGCGTGGTATAGTAGGTCATTTTCCTTGCTATTATGGAGGAGGCGGAGGATTGAGCCCATATATAAAAGAAATGAGACAATAAAGTGTTTTCTGGGAAAGATACTTAGATATGACTTAAAAAGCAAATCTTTATATAAATATATAATTTTACCGTCGATTACAAAAGTGTGTATGCAGAAATAAATGTACATAGGGGTAAAAGATATTCTCCTATAAAATAACTAGATTTTTCAAACTATTTACATAATTATGCAGATCTTATAATTAGAATACCCTTGAGATAAGAAAGACTTGGTATAGAGGTACACAGTTAATACTTTTATTTAAAAATCTCTGCTCATTTCTGAACACAAGTTTTCCTCAATTTACCGGTAGCCTTTCGCCCCTCCATTATAAACTTCTCAGCTTCATTAGAGGATTTAAAACGCAAATTTCCTTTTCGATTGTAACTTTTTTCCACTTCTTGAAAGAAACCTTCTTTTAAAGTTGAAAGAAAATTAGTGTCCTCGCCTTTGAGGGGTAGCAACGTATTTTAAAAGATGCATTTGTATTTAGGTACGAGTAAGTTCATTAGAACATGTATTGATATTTCAATAAATCTTTTAAATAGGTACATTTGATAATGATTTCTTCTAGAAATCAAATTAGGTCCTGGTGCAGCCATTGGTTATTTTACATTGTATTACTAATAAAAAATTGAAAAGAAATGACAATAATAGACAAACCCGCTGAGTTTATTGCCGGATCTTCTCAGTAGTGGTCTAGTTCCGATCCGGTGGTAGTTTATTAGATTAAATTAAAATGTTAATACTGACAATATGTACCTAAGTGCCATCGCAGGTTTTATGCATAATAAATGAATTTGAATTAGGTGATTCATCTTTATCTAATTATGTTTCTAAGCACTTGTATATATGTGTGTAAATTAAGATCTGTATTGAAGCCCATCGCTTTTACTACAATAAAAGTTATAAGATGTCTTAATTCGAATTTTTAACTATCATTCAAATGTGTTCAGTTATTTTTTTGCATCAGTAAGTAACAAAAAACTAAACCATATTACATACAAAAACAGAACTTAAAAAATTATAGTATGTACAATGGGCGGCTTTTAGCGCTCTTAGCGAAGAACGATTTCTTCCAGGCAACTTTTTTAAGGATAAACTATAGAGTAGTAGATTATGGCAAATATATCAATACAAACTTATATATAGTATATCTGATCAATACTAAATACATAAGAAATTATCATCATCATCTCAGCTCATATATGTGCCACTGTTGGGCTCGAGCCTCCTCCAAAATGGGCGGGAAAATTATGTAGGTACTATACCACGCTCGTCAGGCATGTTGGTTAGAGTTTTATTTCGAGTTTTCCATCTTTCGCATAGATATTATATGCGGTTTATATCCCTTAGTCGTCTCTTACGATCACCCACGGGTAAGACAGGGGGTGGTAAATTGTATTCTTACTCCGTCACCACACAGAATAAGAAATGCGTAAATAATATTACAATTATAATATTTATAAAATTAGTAGTATAAAGTTAGTAGGTAGGTAAAAGTCTGCTTTAGGGATACCAAAGCAGGGCGGGCCACCAAAGACAAAGATCGGGTACCGGTGGCCCGCTCGCACGGCGAAGAGAGGTGCTTGCACGGTGGGTCCATGGGGTTGCGCGCCGCCTCTTCTTGTCGCCCCGGACCGATTTGTCGAGGCGCGACCACATCCATGGTCCACCTTGCAGAAAAAAAAAGGGATACTAAAGCAGACTTTTACCTACCTACTAACTATAATATTAGTTGGATAGGCATGCTGATTCAATATGAAGGGGGGAACATGTACGTCATATTCCGATGTAATAGATCCATGTGAATAGTGATATTCGAAATCCATAGATACGCTTTCTCACTTAATATCGCATTTTTTTACCGGTGGTATACCTATAAGCAAGCAGCGCCCCTGATGCTAAGTGGCAACTGATGCTCATGAACCTCTGCAATAGCAGGAATAAAGCCAGGTCGTTATCGCAAGAAGGAATCTGGGTCTCCGCATCTCTCACTCACTGAATGAGGTGCATCAGCAAATGACTACCACTGTGACGTCGATTTTATTTAAGAGTGTAGATGAGTTCAACCATTTATGACTGAAGGAAAATTTTGTCAGCAGTATCGACAACAATTGTTAAACAATTTTACAGAATATTACTAATATTAGAAATATTACGACTCTAGCATAAAAAATATTTTACATTTTTTATTGTATTTCCCTTTTTTTGGGAACAGACTATGGTATGGTCATACCTCGCCCGATCCGTCTACGGTGATAAAAGGGACCACATGCGACCCCATAACCTGCGGTAAATATACCTACCACTCAAACGCCACGTAGGCGAGCAGTACTCGATCCTTTTCATCGGTTGCCCGTCCGGCGGGTTACCCTTTTGGGTACCACCTCGGGTTGCCTTCGCTCGGTTGACCTTTCCTTGAGTGACGCCCCATCAACTTTGATGTCGGGGCGTCACCCTCTCGTGGTCGGACTTTACTTGGGTGATATTCTAATCTTTAGCCTGGCGATGACCCGCTGCATTGGCCAGGGAGGGTGGTATCAAACACACCGAAGACAAAGATCGGGTACCGGTGGCCCGCTCGCACGGCGAAGAGAGGTGTTTGCAGGATGGGTCCATGGGGTTGCGCGCGACCACATCCATGGTCCACCTTGCGGAAAAAAAAGGTGGTATCAAACACCGGTATGCGGTTATAGTTAGGCTAGGATAGGTGTTACCGGAGAGGAGTTCTGTTCGGTCTCGTCATCGTTGACCCGTCCCGTGGGTTACCCTTTTGGGTACCATCTCCACTCGACGCCCCGGCAA
Source organism: Lymantria monacha (assembly GCA_905163515.2). Classification (NCBI taxonomy): domain Eukaryota; kingdom Metazoa; phylum Arthropoda; class Insecta; order Lepidoptera; family Erebidae; genus Lymantria; species Lymantria monacha. The sequence continues at coordinate 27,705,383 of LR991082.1, forward strand.
CTTTCACCATCGGGGCGTCATCATCTCGCAATTAGGCTTGCCCCGGGTGACACCCCGACAACTTTTACCGTCGGAGTGTCGCCTTTCTATGTTCGGTGCTTTCTTGGGCCACAGATTAATCTCCAGACCGAACACTCACTGCATTGATTAAGATGGCATCTCAACATCAAGGATGGAAACCCTCATCATCCTGGGTCGACGCCCCGATGCCTCATTTCGCTAGATGACTGCCTCGCAGAAGGCGGCGTCCGTGTCCCAGTTCCGGATGTTGTCGATCATCGCTCCAGCCACGGCAGCCTCAGGTCGACATCGATGGTGGCAATGAACTCAGGGCGCTGCTCTCGTCTGGCTACGCGAACCACGGGCGTCCTACAAAAACCTCACCAGTCGAAATGTATATCGAACCTAAAGACTACTCACAATCAAGCCTCCTTTAAAACAGAAGGAAATTGACCTACTATACTACGCTGGTTAGACGCGTTGGTATAGGTTTTTATTTCGAATTTTTCTTCTCTTGCATAGATGTAATATTTTAACATTAATATGATATGTAATATATTATAACCCTTTTCCGTGTGGTGACGGAGTAAGAATACTATTCACCACCCCCCCATATCTTACCCGTGGCTGATTGTACGAGACGACTAAGGGATATAAACGCATATAGCATCTATGCGAGAGAAGGAAAACTCGAAACAAAAACCTTTACCATCACGTCTGACCAGCGCGGTATAGTAGGTTAATTTCCTTCCCATTACGGAGGAGGCCTGAACCCAACAGTGGGACATTTATGGGCTGTAATGATGATGATGATTATGACCCTTTATCGTCTTTTACGATACCCACGGATAAGAAAGAGGGTGGTGAATTGTATTCTTATTTCATCACCATACAAAAAAAATTATAATAATTGCTAAAAAGATATTTTTTTAAATAACTATAATAGACAGAACATATCACACTGATATATCCACTAATAAGCCAACAATAAGAGGCTTATCATTACCACAAGAGCCTATTACTGACTCGAGAGTAGTCCCGCCCCTCCTTACGATATCAGAAGTTTCGAACCCTAGTTACTTTGTCACACTAAATAAACAATGGACGAAAGCGACGAATCAAGGGAACGAGAGAATAGATATAAAGCGACAGAGTTATAGCATCTATGAGCAGAAAACTTCATACAATGTGTACACAATAGAAACGATTATACTCTCCCCCGCAACATGATTTTATTTGTGCAGTTATTGCGTTGCCGAAAAGATATTTAAATTTCATTAGGTTTGTTTTACACTTAATTTGTGAGGGGTGTGTTGTATTATTAGGGGTGGATTCCCTTTATTGCTACATTGGCCCTTTGAATATTTCGACGGCGATTTGAATTAAAATAGATACATGAATCAGATAGTCACCCTATTAAGACTTTATCTATCTTTTGATCACTTTTAAAATAAAGATTAGTGCGTTAACAACTGGTATGGAGGTTTCGAATATCATTGATAGTAAAAAGGTATAATCACGGATATTTTATCTAATATACTTAGTATATAGATATCATTTTTTATTTTTGGTAAGCTCTGGTCCGGCTGCACTTTGCCCAACTGTTTGGCTTTGTTTGACTCAATACCTTTAAACCTATATTTAATCCATAGACTCTTAATACAGGAATTCTAGACTCTTAATTAATTATATATGCATACTGCAGCTGCAACAGTATCATTAACTGACTATCAAGTGTGCTTGTTCGTTTTCTTGCTCGTTTGCAACCATAGATAATAAAAAAAAATTTTTTTAGAATTTTTAATTTATTTTACAATTAGTGTAATCATGTAGTTGGCAACATGGCTATCATGTGTATATTAGCTAAAACTGAGCTTATACTCGTTCCAACCATTTATTTTACTTTTGACACATGCTTTAGGACGTAACTGTTTCATTATACGCAATTATTAACTTTGAAACGTGTGAACAGAGAAATATATAAACTGCCCAATAATATTTATATATCTTAATTATTACCCACTAAATACATTAATATGCCGTAAATAGCTCTATTCATAAAATTTAAGTGATAATTCATTTCCGTTATAAAAAAAGTTACGTTCTATCGCATCTAGTGACTGTCACGTTACGTTCTATCGCATCTAGTGACTGTCACTAGATGCGATAGAACGTAACTTTTTTTATAACGGAAATGAATTATCACTTAAATTTTATGAATAGAGCTATTTACGGCATATTAATGTATTTAGTGGGTAATAATTAAGATATATAAATATTATTGGGCAGTTTATATATTTCTCTGTTCACACGTTTCAAAGTTAATAATTGCGTATAATGAAACAGTTACGTCCTAAAGCATGTGTCAAAAGTAAAATAAATGGTTGGAACGAGTATAGATTGCATTATTTGTATTTTTGAAATTATTTCTTCTATTAAATTTTATTTACTAATTAGCTTTTTCCCGCGACTTTGTTTGCGTAGCAATCATGTGTGACGTCCCCGTTAAATATCATTTTTATTAGGTACCAACTTGTAGGACGAAAAGTGTTCTGTGTGGTGGTGGCGGCTACGAATACTGCCATCCCTTAAGATGCAAGAGACTCTTATCAAACCAAATATGGGCTATGAAAAAGAAAGAGAATGTAGAAATGGATTTCAGTGACATTTAGTCGTGTAGGTCATCATTTGTCTATATACATACATAATATCGGACGTTATACAGCTAGGTATGAGTATGAGTACCTACATCTAAAGTACGTATGTACCTACGTACCCAAGTAGTGGTCTAAGTGGAGATATTTCGCAGACGCAGACTCCATTAGTGGTGTTCGTCGGACTGTCACAATCATTTTTCTTTCCCGCCGCTGCTAATTCTCGGCTACGCTTTGCTGGGCATGCACGCCGATGTATACATTTTGATCCATTTTGAATATATTGCTTTTATTACGGCAGAGGCTTTTTTTTTTGGCGGCGGGCTATGGTTTGGTCACGCTCCGCTAAATCCGACCGGGGCGACAGAAGAAGCGGGGCACGACCCATAGACTCGCCCTACAAGTACCTTTCCACGCCGTGCGAGCGGGCCACCGGAACCAGGTATTTGCCATCGGTGGCCCGCCCGGCTCGGCAGAGGCTAATAGACACTCTTATTTAATTAAACTCATGTAAATTTATAATTTCTATGGAAAAATACATTGTATTCTTAACTATTACACTAGAGCCTTACTTAGAACCAAAAATCAACCCTTACTTAAACTAGTTTTCCATGTGGTGATAGAGAAATAATATAATTCACCACTCCTTTTCTTGACTGTGGATGTCATAAAAGACGAGGATGTGATATACATATAACATCTATGCAAGATAAAGAAAACTCGAAATAAAACCCTATACCAACTTGTTTGACCAGAAGACCGGCGTGGTATAGTAGGTCAATTCGCCTCTCATTGTGGAGGAGGCTCGAGCCCAACAGTGGGACGTTTATGAGCTGAAATGATGATGAAGTAGATTCGAACGAGGAACTTCACGATTACCAATCGCATACTTATGATGACAAGACAGAATGAAGTAGTCATAGTCATTTATTTTAAAAATATATTAATATTATGATGGTAAATAGTATCCATACTATCAGATAAAAAAAAACATTGTTTACTTTTTAATCGCGGACAAGGCAATACATAGACAAACAAAAATTTGTATCTATAATAAATAGATAATTACACTGAATTCAATTGTGTACTAATATAAGTCTTGAATACAAAGCCATCAATTTTATCTATTCTTTTCATTCATTCCAAAAAAAAATTTGTCTTTTTTTTAATAAAAAAGTAGTCGTTTAGTTCGTTTTTATAAATCATTAATTATTTTGTTTTTGATCTACACTATAATATACGATGAATACTAAGCATCTTATAGGGTGTCTTTTATTAGTGGTAAGCTCAAATTTGTTACAGTTTTCTCTCTATAGCCGCGGACCAATTCGTCCGGGATAACATCACACTCTCGAAAAAATATCGAGGTCTGACCAGTAAAGTTCTAAATTAGCAATGTGCTGTTGCGCTTCGTTGGCTGAGCCAGAGCTATAAGCCCAACTTTCTGGGTGGGTTTTGGTTGGCAGGTAGCGGCGGTACCTCTGGTATTGTAAAAGTCCACGAGCGGCAGTAAGACTTATCATCAGGTGTGTCAATTGCTCGTTTGCCACCATAAACAATAGAAAATAAGTCTTATTTACAATCAACAATATTTCAATGGTCAAACTATGTTTGACTATGAATCCGAATCAGATTAATCATCATCATCTTCATCTGAGCTCAATTTAAGTCCCACTGTTGGGCTCGAGCCTCCTCCATAATAGAAGGGAAATTGACTTACTATACCATGCTGGTCAGACGTGTTGGTATAGGGTTTTGTTTCGAGTTTTCTTTCTCTTGCATAAATATAACATGGGTTTTATATCCCTTAGTCGTCTCTTACGATCACCCACGAGTAAGATAGGGGGTGATGAAATGTATTCTTACCCCGTCACCACACGGATAATCAGATTAATAATAATTGTAGTAATAGATATCATAGTGATCTTTAATCATATTTTCTAATAGTGGTAGGACAATGCTGTTGACAGTTTTCTGTCCACAGGCACGGGCCGGTTCGTTCGGGATGGTACCACACTCTCGCAGAAAATCGACGTCTGAGTAATGTCCATGTGCTATTGCGCTTCGTTCAGTGAGCGAGAGAGCTGGCAGCCCAACTGGGTGGATTTGGGGATTGTAATGGTAGGCAGCGGCCTAGCCCAGCTATACCTTTGGTATAGCAAAGGTCCATGGGTAGCAGTGATACTTACCATAAGCAATAAAATAAAAATTATACTATAATTTTGAAGGCAGTCTGGCATTTCAAGGGTTTAAAAATACTTATTCCGTCTATAAAGACACAAAACTTGTTGTAGGGATAATATGCGTAGATATATGACAATTTGTCTCGTAAACTTCACGCAGAAAAAAAATAACATATATCAAATAACTTCATACATGATTACTTGATTCCACAATAAGTAGTAGAAAAGTGTGACTCAACTAAATACATAATGTATGAGGTAAGTACCAAGATCGTTTCGCCAGCGCTTTCGACAGGGAGGCTAATATCGACTTTTATTACTCTAGAGGGGTTGGTCATTAGCGGGATAAAGCGGCCGGCACCTGATAAAGTGCGTTTTGTTGCTCACTTGCTTATTTCTCTGTTCTGTAAAGCTTCATGTATTTATAGGGTTCAACTTTATAACTTTGAGTTAGGTCAAAACGTAATTTATTTGACTTGAGTTTTTAAATAGCTTTTACGAATATTTAGATAGAGATATTTATGTACCTATCTACTACGACGAGGTACGACGTAAAATAATGGTCACTATAGTCCTTAAAATATAGCTTGATCTCTGTGACAGATAGCGACAAAACCGATGAAGTAATTATGAATACACGTCATTATTACAATTTTAATTTGTATTTTTTTTTATTGCTTATGGTGGCAAACGAGCAAGCAGCATACCTGATGGTAAGTGTCACTACCGCCCATGAACCTTTGCTATACCAAGGGTATAGCTTGGGGCGCTGCTTACCAATAAAATCCCTAAGCCCACCCAGTTGGGCTTCTGGCTCTCTCGCTCACCGAACGAAGCGCTATAGCACATTGCCACTATTCGAGACGTCAATCTTCTGCGAGAGTGTGGTACTACCCCGGACGGACCGGCCCGAGGCTGTAGACAGAAAACTGTCAACAGCGTGGTCCCACCATAATTTATTATATCGCCTATATTTTCATTTTTTAGGTGCCAGTTATATCTCAACTGAATTATGAATATAAAAATATGAATATTTACACCAAAATTAGTACCTCATATGTTTTAAAACCATTTTATAAAAATATGGTGCTTACGCAAGTACAAGATCATACTGAACTGAGAATAAGATAGAGATGGGGCAATCGATAAACGTAAATCGATAACATTCTTATTAATTATTTATAAAACAAGTAAAACCAATACATTACCTATATAAACCACATGGTTACTCTATAAAATAAGTAAATTGTGTTAATTTAGTATTCACACATCCGTTATAATATTAATAAGACCATTTATTTTATATTAAAAAGATAATTTCTTTAATAAAATAAACATGATTATTCATGGAATAATCTGTGACCAAGAACTCATCATCAACCTACAGGAATGCCAGCGATGATGTTAATAGCGACGATGAACTTGGATGTATTCCTTTCGAATAATAAAGAGAATTAATTAACAGCTTTAGTTCAAATTAAATAAAATCCATTAATTTAAATTCAATAATATTTTCATAAACTGTTTTAAATTTATAATCGATTCATCCATCCATTTGATTGAAGTTCAATAAGATTTTCATGCATTGTTTTTCAATTGCAGTAGCAAATAATTTAAAAAAATTAGGAATTATATCGACAAAAATACGGACTGCATCGTAAGCGTGCGGGGCTAGTGAGAACTGTCATAGAGATCAAGCTATATTTTTAACCGACTTCAAAAAGGAGGAGGTTCTATGTTTTATTGTAGCGATATTTTTGTCTATGGTGGGCCGATTTTCAAAATTCTTTTTCCTTTCTAAAGGGTATACTCCAGAGGTGGTCCCATTGTCACCAAGTCATGATCTGATGATGGGAAGTCATGGAAATCGAGGGCAACCCTCAAATTTTATAGGCACATATTACGTGTCTCATATATTTTCAAAAGCTCTTCAAATATTTGCATCTGACAGTGATAAAATCATTTAGGTGAGCGGATGATGGAAGGTACAGCTCCTTAACGGTTAGGAGTTGGAGTATAATTCTTTCAATATCATATGCATGCATAGACCTTTAGCTGCATTCTTTCAAGTTAACTCCCGAGGTGGTCCCATTGTCACCAAATCATGATCTGATGATGGGAATTCTTGGAAATAAAGGGCAAACCTTAAATTTTATAGGCACATATTACATGTCTCATGTATTTTTCAAAGCTGTTCAAATATTTGCATCTGGCAGTGATCATTTCATTTAGGTGAGCTGGTGATGGAAGGTACATCTCCTGAACGATTAGGAGTTGGAGGATAATTCTTTTAATATCATACGCACGCATAGACCTTTAGCTGTATTCTTTCAAGTTAACTCCCGAGGTTGTCCCATTGTCACCAAATCGTGATCTGATGATGGTAAGTCATGGAAATCGAGGGCAACCCTCAAATTTTATAGGCACATATTACGTGTCTCATATATTTTCAAAAGCTCTTCAAATATTTGCATCTGACAGTGATAAACTCATTTAGGTGAGCGGATGATGGAAGGTACAGCTCCTTAACGGTTAGGAGTTGGAGTATAATTCTTTCAATATCATATGCACGCATAGACCTTTAGCTGCATTCTTTCCAGTTAACTCCCGAGGTGGTCCCATTGTCACCAAATCATGATCTGATGATGGGAATTCTTGGAAATAAAGGGCAAACCTTAAATTTTATAGGCATATATTACATGTCTCATGTATTTTTCAAAGCTGTTCAAATATTTGCATCTGGCAGTGATCATTTCATTTAGGTGAGCTGGTGATGGAAGGTACATCTCCTGAACGGTTAGGAGTTGGAGTATAATTCTTTCAATATCATATGCACGCATAGACCTTTAGCTGCATTCTTTCCAGTTAACTCCCGAGGTGGTCCCATTGTCACCAAATCATGATCTGATGATGGGAATTCTTGGAAATAAAGGGCAAACCTTAAATTTTATAGGCATATATTACATGTCTCATGTATTTTTCAAAGCTGTTCAAATATTTGCATCTGGCAGTGATCATTTCATTTAGGTGAGCTGGTGATGGAAGGTACATCTCCTGAACGGTTAGGAGTTGGAGGATAATTCTTTTAATATCATATGCACGCATAGACCTTTAGCTGTATTCTTTCAAGTTAACTCCCGAGGTTGTCCCATTGTCACCAAATCGTGATCTGATGATGAAAATTCCTGGAAATCGAGGGCAACCCTCAAATTTTATAGGCACATATTACGTGTCTCATATATTTTCAAAAGCTCTTCAAATATTTGCATCTGGCAGTGATCATTTCATTTAGGTAAGCTGATGATGTAAGTTACATCTCCTTAACGATTAGGAGTTGGAGGATAATTCTTTCAATATTATACGCACACATAGACCTTTAGCTGTATTCTTTCAAGTTAACTCCCGAGGTGGTCCCATTGTCACCAAATCATGATCTGATGATGGGAATTCTTGGAAATAAAGGGCAACCCTTAAATTTTATAGGCACATATTACGTGTCTCATGTATTTTTCAAAGCTATTCAAATATTCATCTGGCAGTGATAATCTCATTTAGATGAGCTGGTGATGGAAGGTACATCTCCTTAGCGGTTAGGAGTTGGAGGATAATTCTTTCAATATCATATGCACGCATAGACCTTTAACTGTATTCTTTCAAGTTAATCACGTAAGCTGATAATGTTAGGTACTACTCCATAACGATTAGGAGTTAGGTAATTATTTATGTTACGAGACCCACATTTAGGGACCACATTTTCCTGTTATTAATCATCACTGTTCATAGACTTGTGCCTTAAGACACTGAGATATATTAGGTAAGATGATCAGATCCAGCCGTATTGGATAATTGTATCGTACCTATTTAGAACTGTCTTATTCTTTGGCTTACGCTTTCTCCTGGTATAGTCTTTTGATTTGAGTAGTTTATTAGACCCTAAGTCGCAAAAAGCTGTCCCTCTAGTAGAGTCTTTACACAACTCAGTGCAATATAAAACTGATCATTGCCAATTTAGTTTTAGCTAAATCAATGACAGCTTTGTTTAAGGCTTTGTAAAGTACCGTAGAGTTTATATACCGTAACCGCCCAACAGAGGATTAGCGGAAGCATTTTCTGTTCAATATCCTGTAACCTTTCGTTGCCTGATATGTGGTTGACACAGGCGCTATGGCAACTAACCCGTCACTGTCTTTCACTTTCGTGCCAATAGTGTCGTCATTAAATTTTATAATTACCTAAATCAGGTAACTAGCCTGTTTCAATTTGGTCACAACGAAGGGGAAGCCTACAAGTTCCAAACTTGTTATTATCCCTATTGCCCGCTTACCAAGCCCTTAATGACAGAGATATTGCATCCTACCATAATTCTGGAGCCTATGTCTAGTTTTAACAATCGCATCAAACCGTCACAATTATTTACATCACTTGGATGTTGGTAGTATCTCATACCTAAGTTGTTGCCTCACGTGACGTATCGATAGTACATATGGTGTTATACGCGAAGGCACCGACTTCAAATCGTGTTAGTGGATTTCTAGCATACATTGTAATTATATCTTATAAAAATTAATATATAATTAGAGTTAGACAAGAATTAAATAGTTCATCTTATTTTTCGGTTTGTAGTGTTTTAAATTAGAATGGTTTTTGGCTGATCCTATTTTGAAGTCGGTTTATATAGACTATAGTTCAAATACGCTTTCTAGTAAGGATCATTTTTGTAATTAGGTACATTAACTATGAAACAATAACAAGAATCAAAAACACAATTTAGATACGGCGTCGCACGTCACTACTATACCTCGCAGTGTCTCTATATTGACAGGCAATAAAAGAAAGAGATTTCACATTTCAGAGTCCAAATGTGAAATCTCTTTCTTTACGTACATAGATCGGTTTTTAGGAGCTGGTAATTCATCAAATGAAACTTTTGAAAGAAAGAGGATTTTATTACCTTGTCCAGTGTGTTTTTAATATATTTCTATTTTTTTTTTAAATCTATAGCTTCGTATTTTTTAAAAGTTCTATAAGCGACGGTGCATAAGAAAATACATTTTAAATAAAGTTAGTTGAGATGCTATCATAACAGGAAAATCATATTCGTCAGTGTTTTTTACTAATTATATTGATAAAAACATTTATTTCTTTTGGAATTCCCAAATAATGCTATGCTCAGTAAATAAAAATATATTCAGTACAATCATTTTCCTACTCTTATTCCAATTACTTGGTCGATAGAATATATACTCTTCTTTCATAGTACATATTATAAAAGTTATTGGCAATCGTTTTATAACCTTAACTGTAAACCGCCGGGCGGGGCGCCCGGTGGTTTACACTCGCGGGTTCCTCTCGTCAACGTCCCGAAGATTGTCGGGGCATCGTCCTCACGCGGTGGCCCCACGTCGGGTGACCGGACAATTTCCCGGTCCGATCACCCTAGGCCTCGGTTAGGGCGGCATCAGGCGCAGATATTCGCGCCTGCGCCGCCCCGGCCGCGGCGGCGGCCCGACGGCGGCCCGGGTCGCGGGAATCCTCCCGGACTCGTTCCGCCGCCTCCTTCCGCGAGATGACAGCCTCGCAGAAGGCGGCGACCGCGTCCCAGTTCCTGACGCTGTCAACCATCGCCCTCGCGACAGCCGGCAGCGTCAGGTCGGCACCGATAATAGCGACGAGGTCACGGCGCTGCCCGTCCCAGCTCGGACATACCTCGAGCGTATGTTGCGCCGTGTCCTCGTGTCGCCGTGCCCGTGGCCGGAGTCCACTCCCTATACGCGACTGTGTGCAGGTACAAGCCGAAGCATCCGTGCCCCGACAACACCTGCACCAGTAGAAAGGAGAGGACTCCGTGCCGCCGCTCCATCCACTCCATCAGTACGGGCCGGAGGGCCTCAACGGTAATGACACCGTGTCTAGGCCTCTCCAGCCGCGTAGCCCCACGGGCGATGACGTCTCGGCGGGCGTCCTCGCGCCAGGTGGCTATCTCGTTCAACGATGGGGAGCCATCTTCGTCGCGCACTGAGGTAACCCGCCGGTAGAGGTCGGAGAGCATCTCCGCCTCTAGGTCCCACGGGGGTGTCCCGGCCAGTAGGCATGCCGCCTCGGTCGATACCGTGCGGTACCCGCGAATGGCTCTGACCACCATGACTCTCTGTGGTCTCCACAGAACAGCCCTAAGCTGGGCGTTCAGAGCCCTCGCCCACACGGGTACACCGTACATGGCCATCGAACGGATCACCCCCGCATACAGCCGTCGGCCCTCGAAGCTGGGTCCGCCCAGGTTCGGCATGAGCCGCGAAAGGGCGGACGCCGCGCCGACCAGCCGGGTAGCAATTCGACGAAAATGCTCCCAGAACCACCATCGCCCGTCGAGTACCAGACCCAAGTACTTCATATGGGCCTGGATAACTCTCATTCTTGCCTGTGGCTGTCGTAAAATACGACTAAGGGATATAACATGCATAATTATTACATAATTATATGTAAAAGATGGAAAATTCGAAATAAAATCTTGTAGCCACACGTCTGACCAGCGTGGTATGGTAGGTACGTCAATTTCCCTCCCGTTATAGAGGAGGATAGAGTCTAGTATGGATGCGATCCAGAGTGTATGAGCTGATAATGATGATGATGAGTTATTCACAATTAATGATTATCAAATTCTAATTCATTTTTATTATTTTTTTGCTTTAAGCGCAAATAAACCCTTTACATTAAACACTGTGCTATCATTTCGTAGGTGAATTTAGTTATAAATGAACAATAGTGTATTGGAGCGATTATTAACACTTTACTCGTTCCTCCCTACTCGTTCGTACTAGTATGATTGATGATTTCATGTTTCCCGCTCCCAATGACTAATAGAGTGTCGCACATATGATGTTTCTGTCGAGAACTGCTACCAAATTTCTCATATTACCACGATTATTATTTCAATGGTAGCATGTCAAAGGTGGTTCTAATTGAAATTATTTATCACTTACGTTATTTGGTTGGGTTATTTCTGTTATAAGGGAGCTAATCGTTTTAAAGTATGAACACATTTTTATTATAACACCGAGAGAGGGTAATTCATCTTAACTCATACCTATATGTCACACACTCCTTCATAATGGGAGGGAAATTGACCTACTACACCACGCTTGTCAGACGTGTTGGTTATAGGGTTTTATTTCGAGTTTTCCTTTTCTTGTATAGATGTTATATATGTTTTACATCCCTTAGTCGTCTCGTACGATCACCCATGGGTAAGTAATGAGGTGGTGAATGCTATTCTTACTCCGTCACCACACGGAATGAATGGGTATTAACATTCTACTACGTATAAGTAACATATAGTGTGCTGGCTAGGCTTTCTTCTAAGGAACTGCGAAACGGATGTTTTTCCAAAGGATGTTTTTGAAGTTTAATGCTGGTAATAGGATGAATGGGGCACTGTACACCTTTATGAGAAGCAGAAATGTGTCCAAAAAGGCATGTCTAGCTGTGCATAAGGGAGTATTAGTACCTACCCTCATGTATGGTAGTGAAAGTTGGATTTGGCAGAGAAGACATGAAAGTAGAATAAATGCTGTAGAGATGAGAGCTCTTCGTAGTATGTGTGATGTGAGCCTGAAAGATAAAATTAGGAATAGTGTTATAAGAGAGCGCTGTGGTGTGAATGAAGGAGTAGTGACAAAGATCAAAAAGAGTATGCTGAGGTGGTTTGGACACCTAGAAAGAAAGAGTGAAGAGAGGTTGACGAAGAAAATATATAAAGCAAGCGTGAGTGGGACGAATACAAGGGAAGACCTCGTCATAATTTTCTGGATCAAATTAGCGATGTATTGACGAGAGGTCATATTAAGAGTATGCGTAATCGTAGAGTATGCATGAAGACTGTTATGAGTGTGAATGAAGCAATGGAAGTATGCCAGGATCGTGGTTTGTGGCAATCCGTAGTCTCTGCCTACCCCTCTGGGAAACAGGCGTGAAGCTATGTATGTATGTATGTTTTTGAAGTTGTTTGCTCCGTCACTGTTCTACGATTATGACTATTCCTAAGTTCATCATTTTGAAATGTAACTGTGTGTATATTAATTTGTACTAAATACAATCTAAAAGTTACAATTTTCTTACTAAATTCCCTTTTAAGTTATATCTTTAGATGTTTGTTTCATTTGGTGTTAGAGGAAGCAAAGTATTCTGATAAACTTTTTTATTGGGCTAGTTGTTTTTGCACAGCATATTATGGAGTAGGTTCACCCCTGTGTGCTGTGGGGCGCAAAATCCCGGGTCGAGCAATAAACGCGATTAGACAAACATTTCCTGACGCGCGCCACTTTTTCCAAAACTTAGCGTATAAATCAGATCAGTGGTGCGTCGCAGTTTTCTCCTCGTCTTGCCAAATTTATGTACCGATCGGCCCTTTCGTATGGAGATGTGGCTCGCTATTTACATATAAATACCTCGATTATTTGAATTATTCAATTGAGAGGGGGCGGCGCTGACAAATCACTTCCTAAGAGATGGCACAAGTCGGTGGGCTCGAGATCTGTTGACGCGTGTAGGATACTTGCTCGTACACATTTTTCTATAAGTTTTTATGATGCCAATCTAACCTTAAGATTAGTCCGTATGACTTAAATAGATTCTTCAGTATAATTTCTTGATTTCTATATATCGACATAATGTATATATTTTCGATTTGTATAACTATTATTTTTAAAGATTTTCATTTATTTTCTTTTTATGGTTTTAATTAATTGTATTTACTGTGCTTCACATAATACTAAATGTTATTAGGGTTGAGATAATGATACAGATTTGATGTCGCAGTTTCAGTAATTTCAATTGATGTATAACTGGTTGAACGCTGGCGAAAATTACAATACTTTATTTTTTAATTTAACAGTTTTTATCCATATTAACTTCATTTTAATCATTAAATTAATTCCCGTTGTAGATAGTGTTTGTATAAATAACCACAATTATACCGACCCCAAAGGGTAAAATAATAAAAAAGTAGTTAACTACTAGCTGAATGTAGTTTTGCCGCAGTTTTATGTTCTCTCACGTGTCATTTAGCTAGGGAAATAGAAGTTTTTGTATGGAAATCGGACGCACTAAACCTCGGGGCCCGGGTGTGCGCCGCCTATTGTTGCCATGTAACAGCATCGTAAAAGTTTATCATTGGCGAATAAAAAAATCACGTTTCTGCAAGATTCAGTAGTTGCCCCAATGCGTTTATGTAAGAATAATAGACGGTTTTCAAATTAAGAATATGTCATAAAATAATTGTTTTTAATACAGAGCATTTTGAACCATCATAATATATTATTATTTGTATTATTAAATTAAAAACGTACTGAAAATTAAATCCACAGCAAACGTATGAACTTCTACTGTGCTCATCCTTTAAAGTATCTAAACGTCACGTCAGTGTAACAAACACGATGAATCAGTAAAAATAGTTTCAGATGTTTACGCGAGTACTAGATACATATTTGAAATAAAACTATTTTTACGGATTCTATCGCGTTTGTATTTGATTTTTAATTTGCCGACGTTTCGTACACATTTTGTTCATTTTAACGGGAGGACGCTCTTATTTTAAAAAATATTGTTTTCTTTCTCAATATTATCATTCTCCTACTCTTCTCTCAATTACTTGTGGTCGATACAATATGTACTCTTCTTTCATAGTACATATTGTAAAAATTATGACCAGCCGCCTGCCAGACGTTAACCCTCCTTGGGAATGTTATTGTTTACCAAACGGCATCAGATGGAGTTGGCCCAGGTCGTTATAAGGCTCTTAGTCGTCTTTTACGACATCCACGTACAAAGTAAGGGTTGATAGTATTCGTAGCTGCTACTACACAATATTGTTTTCTTCCTCAATATATATTTCTTATTATATACCTGATGGTTATTTAAGACACAATGAGTGGAGTGGCGTAGGCGTATTCTTACTTTTAATTCTTCGATTCTCACTACACGTAGAAATAATCATATATTTTCATTACTTGAATGTGTTCCGTGTGGTGACGGAGTAAGAATACAATTCACCACCCCTTATCTTACCCGTGGGTGATCGTAAGAGACGACTAAGAAATAGAAAACGCATATAACATCTATGCAAGAGAAGGAAAACTCGAAACAAAACCCTATACCAACACGTCTGACCAGCATGGTATAGTAGGTTAAATTCCCTTCCATTATGGAGGAGACCCGAGCCCAAGAGTGGGACATATATGAGCTGTGATGATGATAATGATGAATGGGTGGATTCTAGAAATGTTTACACACCAATCAATCATAGTAGTCTAGTAACTAGATGAAATTTCAAATTAAAATTGGAAAATATATATAACTATTTAGAAAATAATTTAAAATAATTAACATTCTGCTATACGAAATAAATAAGGTTGAAGTAACTTAACACTGTTTCAATAGCCAATACTATTATAACATATATTTTGCCCCTGTAAATGCGACGCCTGATAAGAATCTGAAATGTTAAAATCCCTTGTTAGGTGCTCCTGTTACTGTATTTATATCGCTAATCGGGCTATTGTCTCGTTCGAGCATAAGCAGTGAATGCAGTGGCCGGTGTGGCGCGGGCAGCCGTTACATCTGATAACGCCATTTGATATGCTAATAGATGTGGCAAATGTTCGCGTAATGAGCGTGCGACGGTTTAACGCCTACTATACTGCCTTGATGTAATATTCGCGGGCTTTTTTTAACCCAACTACAATAGAAACAAAATAAATTCTTGTAGTTTCGTTTGTTTGTGAATCGCATTAAAAGTTCGTGTTCTATCCGTGTGGTGACGGAGTAAGAATATAATTCACCACCTATCTTACCCGTGGGTGATCATAGGAGACGATCAAGGGATATAAAACGCATATAACATCTATGCAAGAGAAGGAAAATTCGAAATAATACCCTATACCAACTCGTCTGATCAGCGTGGTATAGTAGGTTAATTTCCCTCCCATTACGGAGGAGACCCGAGCCGAATAGTGAGACATATACGGGCTGTGATGATGATGATAATGATGATTAAAAGTAACTTCTTTTTGCAAGAGCTGTTGTCAAAAGCAACTTCCTTAATAGTATCTAAGTTTAATAATGTCTAAAAATATTAAGTAAATTATTGTTTCATTGTTATAATAATGGAAAATTGTTATATAATACAGTAAACGTAATCTTTTGTATTTTCTTCTTTTATTTATGTACTATTTAAGCTGTGTAGTAGCGGCTATGAATACTACCAACCCTTACTTTGCTCGTGGATGTCGTAGAAGACGACTAAGAGCCTTATAACGACGCGGGCCAATTCCATCTGATGCCGTTTGGTCAACAATTACATTCCCAAGGAGAGGGTTGGCGTCTGGCAGGCGGCCGGTCATAAAACTATTGCCAATAACTTTTACAATATGTACTATGAAAGAAGAGTACATATTGTATCGACCCCAAATAATTGGGATAAGAGTAGGAGAATGATGATGATTTATGTACTATTTGTTCAACACCAGCTACCATATAGCATATATCATAGGCCAATTGGTCTACTACATCTTGTTGGTCAGACGGCTTTTCGCAGGCTTTCTTTTAAATTATATCTATTGTTTTTCTCAGTTATATTTTATATATGTATATACCTACCTATTGTATTCCTATTCACCGATCGGTAAGGAGCAATTATTTTAGGCCTTATACACTAACAAAGGGTAAAGACTAATCGCATTTGATACTATACTACCTATAGCTAATATAACATGAAGTTAATACCAGTTATTATATCTATTTATATTTATGTTTATATATTGTTTTATTGTTTAGGATAGTTAATAATTCCTACCCGAGGGAAGGACGTCGGTCGAGGAGAGGGTACTCCTCAGGGGTATTCTGTAGGGCCGACCACTGACGTCAAGTCACTCTGCTTCGGTGGTCGGCCCAACGACGAAGGTGACGTCACGGGTGGGTAGCCCACCCGTGACGTCGGTTGTGCGTGCTTACGACCCTCTGTCGCCCCGGACGGAGTGGTGCGAGGAGTGCGCCGACCGTAACCCACCCAAAAAAAAGGATAGTTAATAATGGTAATAATAAATTAAGATGTAATAATTAGGACTTATTATGACGTGTTGGGGGATAAAATATGGTATTCGAAATACCAAGTTAAAATATAATTGCTAAATTGAAATAACCGCGCAAATAACGACAGAAAATTAATAAATTTTTAATTTTAAGTATGTAATAAAATTGTCCTGTATTTTGTTTTGCAATATGCTACCAACCTACAAATGTCGGCGGATTAAGATGATATCATAGATAATTTAGCTCGCACAGTTGTTGGATATCAGTTAACGGTTAATACGAGGTAATGCTCTCTTTGTTCACCTACGGAATTATTAACAACATTTATCGATATATAAATTGTAAAATAAATATGCCTAAACGTAAAAAAGGCCCTTATGAAAAGTTTGGTAAATAAGTTATGAGCTCTTGTTAGAAACAAATAGGTATTGGCGATCACTTTCAATCGATTTGGCTACCGATCGTGATCAAATATCTCCCAGCTACTTTTCCACCCTCTCTTTACAGTAAATCGCATTTACAACGTTTCAACCTCGCTAACATGTTAAAACAGAACTAATGGACATTCGCTCCAGTCTCAGGCCGCAAGAGACGAATAATACAAGTAAAATGGTCCCATCTCCACGCTTCATTAATTTTATTGCCCTGAGGCGCTCCCGACTCAAGTCGAAACGCTACGCGCACCGTCATTGGCGAAAACACGCCATTATTCTATGCTGCGAGTGACTTAAATTAAATAAACACAAACCATTATTCGTATATCGAAGTGCGCTTTACTTTTCTTTTGTCTATGCTACAACTGTCAACATTTTGGCGGGTAATCCTTTACATGTATGCGCATGTAGCTTCGGAAACTGCACTAATGTAATGGAGATATTAGCACGAAACCGTGGCGGAATAATTCAGACATGGTTTTTTGTGTGGGCGCTACACAATAGGATTATTCTCCATTGATCACTGCTTATTATAAGTAGTTGTGGAGGGTGCGTAACATGAAAACTAAATTTGGTTTATCGGCTATTATGGAAAGTAGGTGTTAATGTTGAAGTAAATTTATGACTCGATCGTGACTTCTATAGTTAATACAATATACTTCATGGCTGTAAAGCACAGGGTTTCGTATTAGAATAATAAATTAATTTACATTCATTCTTTAATTTTATATAAGGCCTTTGTATATTGATTTACTTTTGTTGATTTTTCTAAATAATACGCGTATGAAAGACGCAATCGCTGAGTACAAAGAGTACAGAGTTTCTTAAACAGCTACGAAGATAGAACTTCTGTTGGGAGAGTTCGTAATTTAATATTTGCATTTTGCTTTCTATAATGTTTAAACATGTTCCATGGATTTTATAATATTTAAGCGGGTTATAAATTATAAATATTTCTAATTATAAATATAAAACCTGAGTAACTTTACTTTTTCATAACAATTTAAGTATGTTGTTGTAGATAAATAAGCGAATACATTATACTCTTAAAAAACAACGAATAATATAATTTCTACAGCAAACAAAAGGTAATGAGGGGTAAGTGGGGGTTACTTGGACGCAAACTGTTAGGCCACAAGTCCGCGGAGCGCGGCGAAAGCAAGCTCGGAGGAGGAGGTGAAAGCTCTCACAATACCCCCAACTACTAATGTTTACTCAACTCCGAATACGACAAAGGGCCGGAACTATTGTTTGTTGGAAAAGCTTTATTTCGCTACCCTCGATGCTTGTTGCGACAATAGGTTACCCAACTTAAAAATATATTATCTCACTTGACGCTAGAAAAGTGTGAATGCGCATGTCAAGTTATTATTTTAAAAGCATATAAATCTGTAAGAAAATATTATGTTTACTAAGTTACGTTACCGTGTGGTGACTGAGTAAGAATTCTAATCAGCGTCTTTTCTATTCCCGCTGGTGTCGATAAATCCTTGCAAAAGAAATAAAACCTTCTACAAATTGGTCTGATCAGCGTGAGGTTAATTTCCCTTCCATTGTGCAGGAGGCCCATTTCGAAAATTGCCGAAAAGGAAGACAAAAACGAAAAATTACGTTTGATACAAAAAACAAAAGAAATACCATAGGTTAATTTCGACAATAAGCGATATATGTATGACAAATTTAATTGCACAACTCTACTCTCACTATTTTCAATGGTTACATAACCGCAATATATACGATTTGATTTCATTTAAGTAGGTAAAAAACTTAAAGTAAAAGGACGATTTTATGGTCAAGTGACAATAGTCAGTAAATACCTAGTAATCTATGAAGTACAAATGACTGAAATTTAGCATTTAATATGCTTGATTATTTATAAAAACTTGATTACGAGCGATAAATGATTCTCACAAGTGGAATTCGAACAGACCTACACCTAATACACCTATTGGAAATCCGTTCCAATCGTGCTGACACTTACACCACCGTGAACTATTGTAGGACATTCAATTTTCGCATCGTATTATATTTTCGTTTTTAAGGAGACGGGTGTCATCTACCCGACGTTGTATAGCTATGAAGTAGGTACCTAAATTAACCCTGTAAGCTATAATCTTAAGAATAAATTATCACGCTGCCTGTGAAATCTGCTTGAATCATTCAAATTGCATCATTGTACAGGTAAAATACAAATATAGGAATAACTTAATATACATATTTTAGTTTAATTAATAGTATCATTTTACAGATTAAATTAATTTCATAGGTCATTTGACAGATCGTTACAAAGCCTATTTGCTTGGACGGAACAGCTACTCAGGAGTTTTATATAAAATGCCACGTACGCTCAACTTAGTTACGTAATTTAAGATTTTACAATTAAGGCGCCTTAAGGTACTGGACATACGTTACTTAACTTATTTTAATCAAAATAGTTTCATAAAATAACGTTTATAAAAGTATGCCATAACAATAATAAATAAACAATTTAATGAGTTTATTTAAGGCCACATCCTTGTTAGTTCCATTTCCGAACACAACAGGGGCGCTGGAGAGTTGAAAATTATCCTTTTCACGAACGACCTTAAACATAATAGAGAAAGCACTTAAGCCATTTTCTCCGCCTTTGAGTGGCGTAAGCGCGACCGTTTGCCGGGGCTACATCTCGTGAGCTAGAAAATCAGTAGCTATTATAGTCGAATATAGCTAGTTTTATCTCTTTACTAGTGCGTAGATGGCGGTGAGGGGTCGGGCTGCCCGTCAACGTTTTTGCTAATGCGGCTATTGGGCGGTGCTAACAGCAATTAGGTTACATGCGAGTAAATGCATTATGCATTACCGCTACACTTGGATTGATTTATTGTGTAATACAGAAACGCCAAATAAATAAAAACCAAGATCTTTTGTCGGTGGAAGTAATAATCCCCAATGTACTGTTTGCATAGATGGCGTAGTGGTTTGGGTAAGTACTTACTGATTTGCTATGCTAAGTGTCGTGGGTTTGATACCGAAAGAGTGCAATTCTTTAAGCAGGTAATAAATATTTTCTATGTATGTGTGTAAATTGTATATGTTTGTAAAGTATCTGTGACAAAAGGATATTATTTGTCAGTCGCAGTAGTTAGTTGCCTTTAAAAAAATACTAAATTACAGAACACCTGGTACAATATAGTTATTACCAACACGAATCAGACAATAGATTGAAGTATTAAAAGCGATCAGTATTGTGCCCTAAAGTGATTGCTTGCCAATAAACTATAACGTACTCTCCTTAAATATTTATAGCTTTTCAGAAATGATACGAGTCAAATTTTCAATAATCGAAATGAAAACTCATTTCCCGCAACTGGAAAATTCTGATGTCACGCGATTGAATAGCTTATTTTGTGAGTGTGTGTTGGGTTTTCTTTTTTTTATACCAATAGAATATTTTCATATATTGGATTCACGTGATCTTATATTAAATTCATGTCCCTTAGAATCCCTGCTCTTTATATCGACGTCATGTTTTTTGATATTCCTTCACGTAAAAGATCACATCTGTTAGTGGCCGAGCGTCTAGCTACCGATCTATGAATAATAAATGTGTCGAGCTAGCCGATTGGGGAAATTGAATTTTATAGTTGGTAACACATTCGAGGACAGATGTCACAAAATGGCTGCTAGCCGGCGGGTATATGCGGTGTAATCGAAATGTCAAATAGAAATCAAAATTAGGTCGATTGTAGTGTTAATAATTAAATAATGATGGGCTGTATGGTAGTCGCCACCATTTGTACACATTAACGAAGGACTATACTCCATTTATAATGCGTAGGGAAGGTGCGAGCATCATTTTGATTAAACAGAGTTACTTCTGTTTGGATGGACAATTATCGGTCCATTACGCTGAGTACACAAAAGCTGGTTGATTTTCCATTAAATTATAGAACGCTATTCAAATGTCACTTACCTACTCCTGTTACACATATGGTTCATTTACTTTCATTATTGTGGACAATATTCATTAATCTTGTATATTTATACCACGCCTTATTCCCAAAGAGGTCAGCAGAGTTGTAAAACATTTTAACTTGTACATTTTTAGTCTTCTCTAACACGGGTTTATTACTTTTCTTGCCCGTCGATGTTATAGAAGACGACACAAAAATATAATAGCTTGGTATTTTCCTTTTTCTTTCTCTTCAGCAGACCTGTATGGTCTGCTGAAAAGAAAGAAAAACCAAATAAAACCTTTCCTCAATCTGTCTGACCAACGTAGTATAATACCCTTTTTACAATTACCCTTGCAATCTATTACCCTTTTATAGTGGAAGATGTTCGAGCCCAGCAGTGAGACATATGGACTGAGATAAATACAGATCCAGAAATAAACTCTCAATTAAATTTTTGACTCTCCTGCCGAGAAAGTTTACGGGCTCATGCTTACTTTGAAAATTCTCCTGATTGAAAATTGTAGTAAATCTCAATAACATTTATTAATTGAGACATGATTTGAATCACCCCTTGTGGTTACTAATCACATGCTTATACTACTAAATCAACGGTATCATAGATAATAATACATTATAAGATCTTGCACTTACGTTGCAAATGTTATTAGGTACTTTAGATCCTCGTCATGCTTATATACATTGATGATACCGTGGTATCGTGCCGCGCAACATTACAAAACCAGGGCTGTCATAAATTTTGGAGTATTAATAATAGGACAAAAGTCAAGGTATCAACGAAAAATGCTCAAAATGCGAATGTATCTGCTATCTCATAATAAACTGGTCTACTGATTTTCAGTGGTAATTCTGAAGCAGATGCTGATCTGCGTCGTTGATTTCTACATATCACTGCAGGTGGATATGTGCGGTTGCCAGAGCCTAAACAATAAAAGACGTATAAGACTTCTCTCTTGATCGAATATTTCTTACTGATAAAAAAGTTCATACCATCGTGCGACAGTATAGAATAAGACTCTTCATACCAAGAATATAGATGAAACTAGATAAAATCAGAGCCGAATTAACCCAGCGCGGGGCCTGTAGCAAAATCTGTCAAGGGGCCCCAGATTTGCTTTAGGTAAGGTAATTAAATAAAACAAACTGATACAAATAATCTTTTCTAAATTTAATATGGGCAAATTTAGAGCTAACACTTTCAATATTGACTTTTTTAAGCAAATCATACTCTATATTCACCAAAGTGAGATAAAAATATTTTACACTCCTATTTAAATTGAAGTTTTTTTACGGTTATACTCCCGCGGTTGGAGTGCGGGGCCCTCCAATTCGCGGGGCCCGTAGCATTTGCTACTCTTGCTACGTGGCTAATCCGGCGCTAGATAAAATATACCTAAATAAATATTTTACAAGTACAAGCTACGTTACCAGTTAAAGATTATTTATTCAATTTTGTAAGTACAAGCTACGTTACCAGTTAAAGATCGTAAAGCTGGTATCAACTTTAAAAATATAAATAAAGAATAATTTATAATCTTAAGTTGATTTCATCTTGTAATTATACTACAAAAGGTATCGTATAACAATACTAAATTCAATTCGCCTTAATGCCGATGTATTAATTGATTACTCCTCAGCGCTCCGCACCCCACAACTTGAGTTAGATAAATTCGTGCTATCCGTTTACATCATAAAATTTTATTAGTGGCAATACAATGGTAGAAGCTATTCGTGCATCAATTGAAAGGGACTTTTCCGCCGGCAATAGCGTCCCCAACCAATATGTATTTCCTTTTGGCGCGAATTAAGCAGGCTATTAAGTTGGCTTTGAGACGTATGACGAATCATAAATCTACGCGGACAATGGCTATATATTCACATGAAGATTTGTACGGATTGCAATAATTTAATCTGTTTTTTTAATGTCTGTGTTGGAAACTTACGAGTATTTGCTCTTTCCACTGATCTAAGAAAAGCGCACTCGGTTGTTTAGCAAAAACTTGAAAATTTTAAAATGTCAGTTGAAAGTCTTGATGTCAATATTTTTTGGTGTCCTTGTTGCTTCAATATTTGTTTGTTAGTAAAAATGAAAGTTCTTATTCGCAGGCCACATATACGAGTATATATGTAGTAAAATGCTGTCCTACATATTGGTACGGAAAATTGCCTACTATAACTACGCTGGTTGAAGGGATTGGCGTACGGTTTTATTTCGAGTTTCCCTTTTTCTAATAAATTTATTTGCATATATTCCCTAATTCTCTTTTATTAGGTAAATAGACACAGAAGGATTTGTAGATTATGGTTTAATTTCATCACTACATGAATAAAAAAATAAATAAGAAAACCCATTCATCATTTTCTCGAAGTACGTCTCGAAGTAATTTCTGTACATTTCTTGATGCTCAGGCGAGTAGACCGTGTAAGCGTAAACAGCAAACTCACATTCATATAATAATTTTACTTAAGATATAGAGCTATTACTGTAACCTCTCAGATGGTATCGCAGAAAGAAAATTGGCAATAAAACCATATGCCGAATCTAGCGCTCGAGGCGACTTATGCCCAACAGTGCGATATACTTACCTATACGCGTCGAGTTAAATAAGAAGAGATTATTGTTTCAATTATTATCTGCAAACGAGTTAATTTGTCGCATTACGAGCTTAATTAAATTACTTTGTTATCATCAATCAGTCCCACGCAATCATTATTCGATTAATGAAATTCAATTTTAACGCATTCATACTTTAGTTGCGTCACTTAATAGATAGATAGCGTGAGTGTATTCAGAGTCATAATCTGTCATAAATGTCAAGCAAGCGCGACGATGCGATGAGCCTATTATTTTAAATATTATCGTCAATTCATTTCGTAGCTTAAACAAGTGGCCCAATATCAACCTATTGTTGTTGATAACCGACACGCAATCGAAATGCCCATTAAGAAAATAGAATTTAGAAGGAGAAAATACGATATTTGTTAAGGAGCGTATGTTTATCAATGATCTTAATTGGTAAAATGGAAAAATACATACATATCATCACGCCATATCCCTTGCAGGGTAGGCAGAGAAAACAGAGTGTCAGATAACTCTATCCTTGCATACTTCACTAGCTTCTTCAACATTCATAATTCTCTTCATACACGCTCGCCAGTTTCGGAGACTCTTGACTCCACCTTCTTTCAGTACGTGACCAATCTGGTCTAGGTACGTGAGTCTCAGTCTCCCCCGGTACCTACATCCTTCCACTTTCCCATTGTATATCTTCTTAACCAGACGTTCGTTTGGCAATCTTTCCATGTCATGTCCGAACCATCGGAGCATTCCCTTTCACATCTTTACACCAATACTCTCTTTCATACCTACTCGCTCTCTTACGTCGTCATTGCGAATGCGGTCGGTCAGCCTAACTCCACAGATTTTCCATAGAGATCGCATTTCAACCGCATTAATTTTGCTTTCATGCTCTTTTCTGCATACCCAACTCTCGCTTCCATATAGTAATGTTGGGACAAGCACTGCGTTATGTATTGCTACACGTGCCTTCTGGCTGAGGTGGTGGCTACCGAGAAGTTGTCCCAACGCTCCGTTCACTCTATTTCCCGCATTCACTCTTCGCTCTATATCAGTGGTGTACCTTCCATCTCGGCAAAATCCACATCCAAG
The DNA here is from genome assembly GCA_905163515.2 of Lymantria monacha. NCBI lineage: Eukaryota > Metazoa > Arthropoda > Insecta > Lepidoptera > Erebidae > Lymantria > Lymantria monacha. The sequence goes on from LR991082.1 coordinate 27,730,361, forward strand.
ATATAAAAATTCATCCACTTGCTCTAGTACATCATTACCTATTTTTACTCTTACATCTGCTCTGGCTTCATCTCTTTCAAAGACCATTATTTTGGTTTTGCTCACATTCCCGCGTAGACCCCTTTAGAAAAATTATAGGATATTAAAAGCAGGATAGGACAGGACATATACACACTTTGTTATGCAGATGCAAATTCATCTTAATAAATACGCTTATATACCTTGTACAATGTACATACTTAGTACAGCACATATACATATATACTTTCCTTGTGGTGACGGAGTAAGAATACAATCTTACTCGTGGGTGATCGTAAGAAACGACTAAGGGATATAAAACGCATATAACATATAGATGATGCGTGAGAAGGAAAATTGGAAACAAAATCCTATACCAACACGTCTGACCAGCGTGATATAGTAGGTCAATTTCGCTCCTATTATGGAGGAGGCTCAAGCCCTACAGTGGGACATATATGCGCTGAGATGATGATTATGATGACATACGTATAGGGATATACGCTTACACATAGAGAGTTGGTATCAACGTCCTGGTATATCGCTAACCTAACCTAACCCTAGTCTGAACCCTCGAAGCCTTAACAATATCAGCAACAACGTACTCGCGACTGTAGTGCCCTACACAACGGCCACGAACCAAATCGGCGCGTTTTGCCTTATCTACGCCGCCACCTTGCTTTCTTACCCCTTGAGATAATGGGGCAGACTGTATAATAATATTTTATACATACATACATACATATCATCACGCCATATCCCTTGCAGGGTAGGCAGAGAGAACAGAGTGCCAGAGAACTCTATCTTTGCATACTTCACTCGCTTCCTCAACATTCATAATTCTCTTCATACACGCTCGCCGGTTTCGGAGACTCTTGACTCCACCTTCCTTCAGTACATGACCGATCTGGTCTAGGTAGGTTAGTAGTTAGTTATAATATTTTATAATAATTTAAAACTAGTCTATGCGGAGATGGAGTAAGAACAAAACGTGTTGCTAAACTTTTTTGAAATAACACTCTGTAGCTTATGCGCCCAACATGTATTATTGGTCAACTGCCCTGTAATTTTGGAGGAGACTCATGAACAGTCAGAACAATGAACAGTCGAACGTCAACTGAGACGTAGTACCGACCTAATATCCATCGCGTTAGTTAACAATTAGGATTGTTATTGACATACCTACTTCATATAGTCAATGTTACTAGCACTAGTTCTTAAGTTTTTGTTGTTACTAACAAAATATGGAGCTCTGAACTCCGATATAAAAATCATTATTATTATTATTATAAACATAACAGCGTATGATCAAAATGTAGATATTATTAAATATAACCTCTGCAATAGTCGTGAAACTTTGAATGGCAGATATTTCAATCATCTTGTGATCGTGGACATAGAGCATGGTATATTTCAAACGATAGCATGAAAACAAAATTAGCTGTGAAATAGTTTATTTTTGTATCTAATACTTACATAAACGTCCTTATTATAACTTTAAACATAAAATAAGTGTAATTGAGACTTAGTCGTCGGTAGTCTCCCTTATGATGGTTACACCGTCCAGCTTAGCTATTTGTGGCAAACGCGTAGAGGCTTGATGGCGCCAAGTATCAACGTCAGGTTGATTTTCCATCAAAGGATTGCCAATGAAAACCAGATCTCTTAAAGCTGAGCATTCCTGTAATTTGGTAATAATATTCCATTTTTATTTATATATTACTAATAGTAAGGTAATATTTCATTTGTAATTATATTTCTCTCTTATCTATGAAACATATTATGTATAATTATGTATTTGGATAATTAGACTATGCTAATTATTTTATTTTTTCCTTTTTTCGGCTAGTTACTTATTTACATAAACTTCAAAAATAAAATATTAATGAATGGTAACAATGTTTTGCTTGCTTTTGTTGGCAGACGAGCAAGCAGGCTACGTAAGGCTACGTGGTGGTGAGTGATATCACGCTGCGGACAGAAAATTGTCAGCAGCGCAGCGTGACATACTCGTATGAATACTATCATAGACTCAAATACGAATACTAGCAAGTGGTTATTAAATCATGTCATTGTGAGATATATTTAAAGTGATATACAGTGGAAACTTGAGTATGAATGTTGAAGGCTTTAGGGGTAAAGGAAGACCAAAGAAAAGATGGATGGACTGCGTGAAGCATGATATACAGGGAGTGACTACAGAGATGACGTCTGATAGGGATGTATGGAAAAAGAGGACATATTGCGTCGACCCCAAGTAGTTGGGATAAGAGCAAGAGAATGATGATGACAGTGGAAACTCGATTAACCGGACTAATTGCTGTCGTTAGGCATTCGGATAATCGAAAATCCGGATAATAGAATACACGAAGCAAATCTGTTTTTGTTCACATTGTATAATGCTGCAGTAAGATTTTATAAAAAATAACAAGTATACTTATCAAAATATACTTATCAAAAATCAATGTTTCATGAAGAAATTAATAGATAAATTATCCAACGTACCTACAACGAATGCAATTTATGTACTTACAAATATTTTCTCAAATTAAAATAAATATCTGGAGGACCGAGCCTTGCTCGGTATTTTCTTATTAGTGTGTTTTGGAAGATATATTTAAATATAATTAAAATAATGAAAAATAAATTAAAAAGGCAAAAGTACAAAAAAAGAAAATAAAAAATGTATCGAGCAAAAAAGGAGCCAAAATCACGTTTGTCGTATGGGAGCACCCCTTAAATATTTATTTTATTTTGTTTTTTAGTATTTGACGTTATAGCGGCAATATAAACACATACATACATACATATCATCACGCCATATCCCTTGCAGGGTAGGCAGAGAGAACAGAGTGCCAGAGAACTCTATCTCTGCATACTTCACTCGCTTCCTCAAACAAAAATACATCATAAACAAATAAACACATCATCTGTGAAAATTTCTGTCTGACTGCTGTCTAACTATCATGGTTCATGAGATACAGCCTGGTGATAGACAGCTGGACGGACGGACGGGCGGCGAAGTCTTAGTTATAGGGTGCTGTTTTACGCTTTTGGTACGGAACCCTGAAGAGGTTGAACTCACATAAAAGCTTGGTACAATGGAAATACTCTTTAAAATTGGAATGTCTCAAAAGTCACAATACTGTATTAACACGGCATTTGAAAGTTTTTAAGCTATAAAGAGGTCATACACTTTTAGGACACGCGTCATAGGAACATAGAGTTTGAAATTTTAAATTGTTGGACAGCAATTTTCTAAGCCGAATATTGTAATTGAGAGCTATGATAACACATGGCATCGTATAACTGAAATCCATCGCTCATAAGATATATTACCTATTTTAATTTTACTCTGGCGAGGGTATTTTTACAGCATAATGATTAGTAAAGATAGATAGTCATTTTCTATATTTTTTCGCCGTTTAGTGAGTGTTTAATCATCATATTTGTAAAATAAGAGACGGAAAGGCTGAGTTATATTAGGAACAATCAGTAAGATACGATAGGGAGACAGGATGTAAATGCTGATAAGATTGGTCGCAAGACGGCATGACCTACCTATATGCGCTACTATGGTCGTTTCGATTTCCTTATACTATTTACTTGCAAATATTTTAAATAATTCGAAGGGGTCGAATATTACGACCGGGCCCGCTCCCGCTCCGATCGCGACCCGATCGCCCGTTAGCCCGGAGGAGGAGACGATGGATACGGCCCGTTAATGGACCACGAAGCCATCCGTCTCCTCCAAGCCAATCTCAACCACTCCGCCGGTGCGCAGGACGTTTTCCTGCAAGCCATGGCGGAGTGGTTGATAGCAGTAGCCGTAGCCGCAGAGCCGTACGTGGTGCCCGACCGACCTAACTGGCTGGGTAGCACCGACGGCACTGTGGCAATCGTCGCCTCCACGTCGTGGCCTTCGTCGTCCCTGACCCTTAGGGATAGGGGCGTCGGATACGTCGCGGCGGACTGGGGAGAGATTACGCTTTTCGGAGTCTATCTCTCCCCTAACAGGAGCGTGACTGATTTTGGGGCCTCCCTCACCATCTTAGGGGCCTCGTTACGGCGACTGGCACCGCGCCAAGTCTTCGTTCTGGGGGACTTCAACGCCAAGTCCATGGCGTGGGGGTCCCCCAGGACGGACGACCGAGGACGGGCGGTCGAGGAGTGGGCGGCGGCACTGGGCCTCTGTTTATTGAACAGGGGCTCGGTGCATACGTGCGTGCGGCAGCGGGGCGGGTCGATAGTGGACTTGTCGTTCGCTAGCCCCATTGTCGCCGCACGCGTGAGGAGCTGGTGCGTCGCGGAGGAGGTTGAGACCCTATCGGACCACCGGTATATCCGGATGGAGGTCTCCCAGACCCTCCCGACGCCCGGCAGGGGTCATCAGGCGGACGGAAGTCCCGCGTTCCCGCGATGGGCTGTGGGTCGTTTGGACCGGGACCTGCTGGCGGAGGCAGCCATCGTTCACTCGTGGCTGTCCTCTGCCCACCAGTTGGACGGGGTGGACGCCGAGGCTGGCCGCATCCGCAATGCGTTGACGCAGATCTGCGATGCGGCCATGCCCCGTGTACGGTGTCTGCCCCCGAAAAGGGCTGTCCACTGGTGGTCCCGGGAGCTGGCGGATCTTCGGGCCGCATGTATATGCGCCCGGAGGGCTTACACCCGCAGCCGGCGGCACCATCGTGATGAGGAGCGGGAGGGCCGGCTTTATGAGGGCTACCGCAATGTGCGGTCGGCCTTCAGGCTGGCTGTCCGTACCGCCAAGGACGTCAGTCGGCAGGAGATGCTGGACGGTCTCGATCGAGACCCCTGGGGTCGCCCCTATCGCGCGGCGCTGAGTAAGCTCCGCGCGCGGGGCCCCCCCCTCACCGAGACCCTCCAGCCCGGCCTCCTCACCAGGGTCGTCGAGGACCTGTTCCCGCGACGGGCGGAGCACACGCCCCCGGTCATGGCTTCGCCAGACACTGACCGGGAGGCCGACGATGACAGTGTTCCGCCCATCACGGCAACCGAGATGGGGGTGGCGGTGGCGCGCATGCGCAGCAAATCCACTGCCCCCGGGCCCGACGGTGTTCCCAACCGCGTGCTGGCCCTGGTCCTCGACCACCTGTGTCCCCGCCTCAGGGGGCTGTTCGACGCGTGTTTAGCGTCCGGGCGGTTCCCTGGGTGCTGGAAGGAGGGGAGGCTGGTGCTCCTGCCGAAGCCGGGACGGTCTCCAGAGTTGGCCTCGGCCTACAGGCCTATCGTGCTGCTCGACGATGCGGGCAAGCTATTGGAGAGGGTGCTGGCTGCCCGCATCGAGCGGCACCTCGTTGGCACGTTGCCCGATCTGTCGGACGCCCAGTTTGGGTTCAGGAGGGGTCGTTCGACGATCGCGGCTCTGCTGCGCCTGAGGGCCGTGGCGACTGAGGCCGTCGCCGGCGGAGGAGTACTGTTGGTGGTGTCCCTGGACATCGCCAACGCATTCAATAGTCTGCCATTTAGCTGCATCAGGGAGGCGCTCCGATACCACGGAGTGCCAGTTTACCTGAGGCGGCTAGTGGCAGACTATCTGGAGGGGCGCAGCGTCCTCTACACCAACCGAGTAGGGGACGTTGTGCGAACGCCCATGACGTGCGGTGTCCCACAGGGGTCGGTCCTTGGACCCACCCTGTGGAACATCGGCTACGACTGGGCGTTGAGAGGGAGCCTCCCACCCGGGCTGGGCGTGATCTGTTACGCCGACGACACGCTCGTCACAGCCCGCGGTGGGACGCTGGAGGAGGCGGCAGGCCTGGCGACTCTCGGCACCGAAGAGATCGTCAGGCGGATCGAGGCGCTGGGGTTGAGGGTGGCCCTGGACAAGACGGAGGCCCTCTTGTTCCATGGGCCCCGCATGGGCCCTCCCATCGGCGTTTCGATCACCGTCAATTCGGTTGACATCAGCATCCGGGCCCATATGAGGTATTTGGGCCTGGTGCTCGACGGGCATTGGTGGTTTCGGGAGCATTTCCGCAGGCTCGCTCCGCGGCTCGTCGGCGCGGCGTCCGCCCTTTCATGGCTAATGCCGAATGTGGGCGGACCGAGCGCTACGTGCCGACAGCTGTACACGGGGGTCGTCCGGTCGATGGCCCTGTACGGCGCACCGGTGTGGGCGGGGTCCCTGACCGTCCGACTCAGGGCTCTTCTGTGGCGACCACAGAGGGCCATGGCGGTCAGGGCTGTACGCGGGTACCGCACGGTGGCGACGGAGGCAGCGTGCCTGTTGGCCGGGAGTCCCCCGTGGGACCTGGAGGCGGAAATGCTCGCCGATTTGTATCGGCGGGTGTCGGGGGTGCGCGCGGAGGGCGGTGTGGTCTCTTTGAGGGAACTCACCGCCTGGCGCGTTGACGCCCGCCTAGATGTCATTGCCCGTTGGGCAGTCCGGCTGGAGAGGCCTCGGTTCGGTGTGCGGACCGTAGAGGCCTTCCGGCCGGTGCTGATGCAGTGGTTGGAACGGTGGCACGGGGTGCTCTCCTTCCGACTGGTGCAGGTTTTGACGGGGCATGGATGCTTCGCCAAATACCTGCACAAGGTCGTCAGGAGGGAGAGTACACCGTCCTGCCACCACTGCGATTGCGACGAAGACACGGCGCAGCATACGCTCGAGGTTTGTGCCGCTTGGGCAGAGCAGCGTCGTGAACTCGTCGCAATCATCGGTGCCGACCTGACGCTGCCGACCATCGCCAGGGCGATGCTCGACAGCGTCAGGAACTGGGACGCGGTCGCAACCTTCTGCGAGGCAGTAGTCTCGCGGAAGGAGGTGGCGGAGCGCGTGCGCGAGGAGCGTCTCCTCGACGGCGCGAGCCGCCGTCGGCGACTGGGGCGGCGCAGGCGCGATTACCTGCGATGCCGCCCTAGCCAAGGCCGCGGGTGACTGGATCGGGGAATTAGACCGTCACCCGCCGAGAGGCCGACCGCGTGAGGAAAGACCGACATCCTACCCGAGGGGGGGATGTCGGTCGTTCCTCAGGCCTCAGGGGTATTCCGTCGGGCCGATCACTGACGTCAAGTCACTCTGCTCCGGTGGTCGGCCCAACGACGAAGGCGACGTCACGGGTGGGTTACGGGTGTGCGCGCTTACGCCCCTCTGTCACCCCGGATGGAGTGGTGCGAGGAGTGCGCCGACCGTAGCCCACCCCCCAAAAAAAAAAAAAAAAAAGGGGTCGAATATTAAAATAAATCTTTCAAATAAGTTATAAACCCCGAGTTTGACAACCGGTCGAGTTCCTGAATACTCTGAAGGCTCCCGGTCTCCCAACTCACATCTTAAAATTGAGAGCTGGCGCGCCAAAATTATACAATGCCACCAATTTGCAAGAAAAACATTGCATTGCAATGTAATCAGGTTAATTATACTGATCGGTTGTTCTTGAGTATTTATTCCTAGGATTCTCCAAATACCATCAAATTACTCCTTCAATTTAAGACGGTGCAGTTTGCCATTAAAGTCTGCTTCGCAATAACCATAAACAAAGCTCGAGGTCATATTCTTAAGGTAGCGGGAGTAGAATTGAGAGAAAGCTGCTTCTCCCATGTTGTATGTGACATACTTCAGAGTAAGCTCACAGAGTAGCCTGGTAACTCTAGCATCCGAAACGTAAACAAAAGATATTGTTTACAAAGAAATACTGTAGAATCGCGGGTGGGCGGGGATGTCAAAGAAGCGGTACCAGTGGTCGGCTTAATTTCGATGGAAAAGACGGTGGGTTATGGGGCCGTACACTACCCTTTCGTCGCCTCGGTCGTAATGAGCGCGTTGTGTTAAAAACATGGCCTGCTAAGAAAAAGCCTGGTGTCCATAATATATAACAAAATTTCATTTGATTTTTATGTTTATTAAACCTTCCCTACACTATAACAAAGATTGTTATCATCATCATCACAGCCCATATACATCCCACTGTTGGGCTGAGGCCTTCTCCATAATAGGAGGGAAGTCAACCTACTATACCGTGCTGGTCAGATGTGTTGGTATAGGGTTTTGTTTTGAGTTTGCCTTCTCTTGCATAGATGTTATATGCATTTTATATCCCTTAGTCGTCTCTTACGATCTCCCACGGATAAGATGGGAAGGGGGGTGGTGAATTGTATTCTTACTCCGTCACCACACGGATAAGATTGTTATACTATATAAGAATACAAACATTTATCTATAAATAACAATAAAAATAATAACGTAAAAAACAAACAAAAATCCTATTAAAACATTATCGACTTCTACGCAGACAAAAATGCGGGCAAATGATAATAATAAATAAAATAATAAAAAAAAGGCCAAAAAGTAAATAAGAAAAAGTAAGGAACCGAACCGAGCGCCGGTTTGTTTGGATTAGACCATTCGATTTTCCAACTGAGCTAAATGTATATTCTTAATGACAGCGTCAAAATTTGAAAACTTCATATTCTAATAGTTTTAGTACAACGAAAAATTATATTTTTGTTGCCGAAATATACTGACAATACAATATTTTCTATAAATGAAACCTAGCTAGATCGATTAATGGCCCCCGGAACCCCTTGTATGCTAAATTTCAAGAAAATCGTTGGAGCCGTTTCCGAGATTACATATATATATATATATATATATGTATATATATATATATACAAGAATTGCTCGTTTAAAGATATAGTGAGATAGTGAGATTATGAAATCCAATATGTACACGTGTACGTAATATGTTATATCATTTGTTTATAATATTTATGTAGTTCAATTTGAGTTAAAATATTTGGTAATTGCCGTTTGACGTAAGCCATTTTATCTCTCTATTGCTGCTATATCATGAATTTGTTTAAGTTGTATTAACCTCAAAATATGACACTGTTGGATACAGTAGAGTAAAAGTTGCTAACTAAATAAAATAATAATGAAACTCGTGGAGTATAGAATACGCGAAGCACGGCCGGGTAATGCCAGTTGTGATACGTTCGCTTGCATTGATTTAACTTGTATACGCAAGATTAAGATTGATAGTCCGTATAACTAAGGATCGGATAATCGAGTTTCCACTGTATATAACAGACCTGTAAACGATTAAATTCCACCCATTCTTTGATCAAATTGTTAGATATGTAGAGTACTTGCAGTTTCTTTAGACTCCCTACACCTTTCAGTTTGTCTATAGGATTATAACTGATCCATAGCTGTTCGAGTGTCTCTGCCACAGTCTCCTGGTGAAAGTTTAATAAAAATGAAGATCATTATATCAATTTACGAGTACATAAGCACGCAAGTATTGTTGATATTTTAAGGATTTAATATGTAGCTGTCAATCTATCTAACATTATTGCCATAAAGCTATTATTATGACGCATTTTTTGAACTAGGCTAAAATAATAATTAAATAATGTACAAAAAACATTATTTAATTATTATTTTAGCCTAGAGCACCCAGATCGTAACAGACGACTAAGGAATTTAAAACGCATATAACTTTTATGCAAGAAAAGAAAAACTTGAACCTAACACTATGCCAACACTTCCGATCAGCGTGGTAAAGTAAGTCAATTTCCTTTTCGTTATGGAGGAGGCTCGAGCCCAATAGTGGGACATAAATGAGCTAAAATGATGAAAATGTTGAATGTACAAAACCGATAAAATTATATTATATATTAATGTAAATAGGTTTTACGAAATAAATGAGTATGAGTAATTTTGATGTGATCCCTTCGGTTTGTGAAGGAGTAAGAATACAATTCAACCACCAGGGGTGGTGAATTGTGTTCTTACCTAGGGGTGATCGTAAGAGATGACTAAAGGACGCAATAAAATAACATCACTGCAATAAAATTTTCCGTGTGGTGACGGAGTAAGAATACAATTCACCACTCCCTATCTCTTAAGCCCTAAGGTGATCGTAAAAGAAGACTAAGGGATAATATATGCATAAACATCGATCGACCGGACCGGGCATGCCCGATCTGGACCAGGTAAGGTATGTTACGCAGAAGATATATCTGGACCCGATCAGGAAAACCTTATCGGATTCAAATCAATCATCTGCGTTATATATCTTGCCTGATCCAAAACGAGTATACCCCCAGTCCGGTCCTTTTAAAAAACATGAATATCTTAAAAACACGTTTAGTAAATAAAAATATAAATTAATATATGACGTAGGCAGCGAATGCAGTGCTATATTCTTAACATAGAGAGTCCCAGTGAGCTGTCCCAATTAGGGTGTAACCACCAGATGCTAACAACTTCTACTGTCGCCTGAATTTCTCATTCATGACCTGATCGATCTGTTTTGATCTGATTCGATAACAACTAATTTAATATTAGGCGATGTCATTATGCTTCGGAGAATCTTAACACCGCAATTCAGACAATGACATCATTTTACTAATGCCATCAACAATTTACTATGACCCAAAACATTAAATGTTAGAATGGTTGTTACAATATTATTATATTTATTTCTTTCTATCTATGTTTTCAAATGTACCTATTATTTATTTTTGTTTTTACTTTAAATATAAATTATTTTTATATTAATAATTAATTTATTATTATTAAATAAATATGATTAATTAAAGATTTCAGATTAATCTCCTCTGATGCAAATACAATTTACACCGTGGCATAAATATGACAATCATGATATGATACTTTTTTTGAATTTTGATTGATATTTTTTTTTGTGTTACGAAACCTGTTTCTGGTCCTGATATACTACATGCCTTATCATATACCTGATTATATTTTAAATCAGGCTGTCCTTATTTGGTCCAGACCTGATCCGATATACCTTACCATACTTGATGATATTTCACATCAGGCTATCCTTATTTGGTCCTGATCTTGTCCTGATCCGGTATGCCCTACCATACTTGATGATATTTCACATCAGGCTATCCTTATTTGGTTCTGACCTGGTCCTGATCCGGTATGCCTTACCATACTTGATGATATTTCACATCAGGCTATCCTTATTTGGTCCTGATCTGGTCCTGATCCGGTATGCCTTACCATACTTGATGATATTTCTCATCAGGCTATCCTTATTTGGTTCTGACCTGGGCCTGATCCGGTATGCCTTACCATACTTGATGATATTTCACATCAGGCTTTCCTTATTTGATCCTGACCTGGTCCTGATCCGGTATGCCTTACTATACTTGATGATATTTCACATCAGCCTATCCTTATTTGGTCCTGATCAGGTCCTGATCCGGTATGCCTTACCATACTTGATGTTATTTCAAATCAGGCTATCCTGATCTGGACCAGACCTGGTCCTGATGGGGTTTGCCGGATCCGGTATGCCTCATTCTGTCCTGATCCGGTCTAGATACATGATCTAGTTGAACCATACTTTTTTTCTAGTCGGGTAGTAGGTCGATACGCTCCCACTATAGCGGAGGCTCAAGTCTAATATTTGTAAATTGTGACGAAGATGAATCTCATCAGTCACTCCTAACGGTCTAATATTTGTAAATTGTGACGAAGATGAATCTCATCAGTCACTCCTTAGCAATTTATCATAAATTAAAAATAAATAACATATACGTGCTATTTGGTGTGTGGTAGTTACGTATACTACCAACCTTTACTTTGCCTGTGGATATCGTAAAAGACGACTAAAAACTTTACATAGACCTGAGCCAACTTCACCTGATGCAGTCTGGTCAACAATTGTATTCCCAAGGAAGGATGACGTCAGGCATACGACCGATCATAAAACTTATTGCCAATAACTTTTGCAATATGTACGGTGGAAGAAGAGTAAAATTGCGTCGACCCCAAGTAATTAGGATAGGAGAAGAATAATGATGTATAAATGATGATAGAATAATGATGAATATTTCATTGTAATAATGTTAAAAAAAATGTATTGCAAAATTTAGAAATATTGTACTTGTTTTAATAAACACAGAGAAATAATACTTCGTGTTTGCACACTATCTATCTGTCAGCATATTGAGGTTCACTGTTGCTATAGACCTCCACATTTTACATTAAGCTTCGTTTACATCTACAGACATTGAGGTTTTCCAGTACATAACGTAGCTCAGTGGTCACTGCTCTTCTCTATGCAGATGATGCAGTCCTGCTGGCACAGTCAGCGACTGACCTGCAGACCCTAGTCGACACAATGACAGAAGATTGTAAGAAAAGTGGTCTACATGTGAATGCAAATAATGGTCTTTGAAAGAGATGAAGCCAGAACAGATGTAAGAGTAACAATAGGTAGTAATGTACTGGAGCAAGTGGATGAATTTGTATATCTTGGATGTGGATTTAGCCGAGATGGAAGGTACACCACTGATATAGAGCGAAGAGTGAATGCGGGAAATAGAGTGAACGGAGCGTTGGGGCAACTTCTCGGTAGCCACCACCTCAGCCAGAAGGCACGTGTAGCAATACATAACGCAGTGCTTGTCCCAACATTACTGTATGGTAGCGAGATTTGGGGCATACCCAACTCTCGCTTCCATACAGTAAGAAAAGAGTATGAAAGTAAAATTAATGCGGTCGAAATGCGATCTCTACGGAAAATCTGTGCAGTTAGGCTGATCGATCGCATTCGTAACGACGACGTAAGAGAGCGAGTAGGTATAAAAGAGAGTATTGGTGTAAAGATGCGAAAGGGAATGCTCCGATGGTTCGGACATGTGGAAAGAATGCCGAACGAACGTCTGATTAAGCAGATATACAATGCGAAAGTGGAAGGATGTAGGTACCGGGGGAGACTGAAACTAACCTACCTAGACCAGGTCGGTCATGTACTGAAGGAAGTTGGAGTCAAGAGTCACCGAAACCGGCGAGCGTGTATGAAAAGAATTATCAATGTTGAGGAAGCGAGTGAAGTATGCAAGGATAGAGTTCTTTGGCACTCTGTTCTCTCTGCCTACCCTGCAAAGGACATGGCGTGATGGTATGTATGTATGTATAACGTGGCAAAAATGCCACAGACAGTTTTCACATTTCTACAACAACAGCACATCCAACTTAAACAGACGTCATCTAGCAAAGTAGAATGTACATGTATATAGCTTTTATACGTCTATGGAACTGTATGCTTATCTATTGCACGCCTCATAAGCTTATACGCCTTATAAAGTTATTTTTCTTCTTTTATATTCTATTTATGGCATTGACTAACAATAAATGATAAATAATATAAAAATAATGAGGCGTGCACTTTTGGATTTTCCAAATTATATTAGGATTTTAATAGAACTCTAAATTTTAAATTGAGTGTGGTTAACCATCTATAACTTCGTTGTTACTTACCACTCAATATTGGCAAGAATTTGAACATTTTATGACGTTCATCATCATCAACATCATCCTGATCTCCCAATTATTTGGGATTGTCTTCTTCTTCCATACAACTTTATCAAATGTCATCTGTGAAATCGAGCACAACCATCTTCCATGTCATACATCACGCAGTCCATCCATCTTTTCTTTGGTCTTCCCTTACCCCTAAAGCCTTCAACAATCATATTTCAAATTTGCCTCACAATTTACCTTCATCCCATCTTATCACATGTTCATATCGCGTCAGGCTTTCACTCTTTCATTTATTCGTTACTGGCGCAACTTTCAAAGTTTTTCTTATACATTCACAACTTATTTTATCATCATACTGCACATACATCTCAACGTTCGTATCTTCGCTACATGCATGTGGCTCATTCGTCGCTTCTGTAGTTGAATAAGCGAACCTAATTATCGAAAGTATGAGTATACTGGTATGTTGCGATAGATTGGTATGCAGCATTCATTTTATGGAGTAATGAGCGTATGAGTGAAAACTAATTTTCTTTAATCTTATGTTTGAATTTCATAGTGCTTAAAAAACATCAGAACAGGAATTTTCTTTCCAAAAACCTAAACAGGCGTGCAATGAAGGTGCTATTCATCTATATATATTCATCTTCTTTTTATGAAAATGCTCATTTATTACGGAACATTGTAACTATCATAAGAATCTTACTATGCCAGCCAAAGATTTGATGTTGTTTCGACCCACTGATAATATTTTAAGATTCCTCATGCCCGCAATGCCGGCTATTTTGTCGATGACATTAGACGACAGACTTAGTTTTCTAAAAATAAATAATAAACAATTAAATATATTAATATTAAAATTAGTTAAAATTGGCGTTCTTTTATGGTATTGCCTAGTCTTAGACATCTATCATCATCATCATCTACTTGATCTAAAGTAGCAATGCATAATCATATGACGAAGCACATTAGTTTTTATTTCCTTTTCATCCCGGAATAGTATTTAAGCTAAATAGGCCTGCATGCTCGATCTTCGATTTTATTTGGGTAATGCTTTACTTAAATAAAATAACTGTTAATAATATTATCAATTTCAAAATTTAAAAAACAGTCGCCCTGCTTTATATGAGTCCATCTCTTTTAATATCTTTTTAATAGATTAAAAAAGAATCGCTCATATTCACATGCATATAGATATTGTTCCACATTGCGGCGTTTCGTGACTTTGTTCCTTCCTCAACTTGATCAAAATAAAAAAAAACTTGGGTAGTCCCCAGAGATATTCCATTCAAATCTGTTCATAGTTTGGGAATATATTGTTGAATATAAATAGATATATATTACAGTAAATGAAAATATTCCTTTTGATATTTAGTATTGTTTTAGCAGAAGTAATGGCGGTGGTGAAAATATTTTAGTACCATCAATTGTAGGGAGAGAGCTAATATTGTTTGTAATTAAAATATGATAAAATAAACAATAAATCGCATAGTTATTACAATCACGCAGTAAAACAGGCTGATCACTATCTAACACAATATATATAAGGAAGAAAGAAAAAATATCGGTTAGATAGCCTAGGTATTATATAAGAGGAGGATCAAAACAACACTGCGACTTAATAGGCACGAAGCATAAACACAAATGGCAATATTTCTGCAATGTAAGATTTTTTGCCTAATCAGTTTGCGCGCGTTAATTATATCTGGTGTGGGACACAGCTGAATACGTAGCGTATACCCTGTGACCTTGTGGTTAAATTATTATGTGGATGACATTATTATTATTAAATGTAGAATATTATTTTTTTCTTAACTGTGAAACTCGTAAAACTACTGTATGTACAAAATTTTCACAATAAGTCATAGGTATTGTGACTGCACGCTCATAGTAGGTATCTACTACTAGTAAATAGCTATAATATTAATTAAAACCTTACTCGCAAGCAACTAGAGTTGATAGAGCACCATCCATTTTTTCTATAGGAGGCCATTGAAACTGTAATTCAATCACAGTTGCTTCAGCGGCGACCTCGCCCTTTTGTTTCTCCCATCGCGCTATAGCTTCTTTGCAGGTCGTAGGTTTTAAAGCCATTTGTTTTTGTCCTTATGATAATACACAATAATATTGTAAAACCAGGGATACTTCTTATTCTATCATTTATCTTCGATCAACCGTTGAAAATAATTCAGTGTAGTATGTTTTATTTTTAATTGTTTTTTTTTAATTATTATTTCAACCAGTATTTAATTGTTTGCAACAATTATTTTTATCAAATAATTTGTGATATATAGGCAATAGATATATCAATAAGGAGTATAATATTATACCGTCTTTTATTATTTGTTATTTTGTTATGTATTATATACCTACCTTCAAAAATATATACTGTCGACTCTACGAGATTACTATATATATTAACGGGTCCAAACGTAAAAAGTTATGTAGAATAACTACATAGGTATCTGTGAATTACACAAATAGTTATCATGGATTTGTCACGAGATCTCAGCTGTCACTATACATTGATTGTCATGATATGTAACTGGCCACTTTATTTCTTTTTTAAATATCAGAACTTTATATTCATTTATTATACTAGGTACTTAAGTATACTTATAAAGATTTGTTTTTTGATATAACATAAACAAATAAAGCTGTTTCTATGTGTATTTGCGTTATATGAGAAGGGTGTAGGACAAGGGTCGCCGGTCGTCCCGGTTGGACGCCAGTAATCACGTCGCGCCCTCACACCTCTCTGAGCCCCCAATCCCTCACTGTATTTTTCCTGTGTGCCCAAAGCGTTCGCTTGCTGAATTTCAAGTGTAGGGATTTAGCGGCTGTTTCTTCTTCAATAAGAGGTTTAAGCTGTTAGCTTTTATGTATGTTATACATATCAAGGTATTTACAGTGGGTATGTCATTTTTCGTAAATATTTTGGTATATATACGTGTATAATGTAAAAAAATATATACTTACTATGTACATTTATACTGTAAATCAGTATGTTATTAAATTTCTTTACAAAAGTATAAAAATAATGTCCAAAATGTTTTTTTTTATTTAGTCTAATGGTGGCACCACACTTCGCTATGCGTTATTCGTTATGCGGCTACTATTTATTTGCCCAAATATTTGACAAACACTTTATGACGAACATGCTACTCCACACTTCGTGCCATGATGCCCAATATTTGGCACGCCGACACATATGGAATGAATGACAACATGAATGAACGAACGAAGTGTGGGCACTCGACACACATATTCGGCTTATTTGTGTCCTTTGAAGTGTGCAAAAACCGACAAGTGGATGGATACGCGTATTTTTTATTCGTGCTTATGCGTTATGTGTGCGCGTATAATACAGACGAATGAGACCTCCACACTTCGTCGCATGCGGCCAATTAGGCGCATAACGAATAACACATAGCGAAGTGTGGTGCCACCATAAAGTGTGACCTGATATAAACCATTATACTAACTGATATAAAGGTTGGAATAAATCAGGAGTGGAAGGGGATGCATGGATCAAGTGTTCTCTCTGCGCAACATTGTGGAGAAGCATCTGGCTCTAGGTCAGAGGGTTTTCTGCAGCTTTGTGGATCTGGAGAGAGCATTTGACACGGTTCGGCGTTAAGCAGGGGTGCGCTCTATCAGCCAGGCTGTTTATCATATATCTGGATAAATGTCTCCAAAGGTTGAACGGTATGAATGTGGGAGTCCAGATGGGCGACTCAGTGGTCACTGCTCTGCGCTATGCAGATGATGCAGTCCTGCTGGCGCAGTCAGCGACTGACCTGCAGACCCTAGTCGACACAATGACAGAAAATTGTAAGAAAAGGGGTCTACGCGTGAATGTGAGCACAACCAAAATAATGGTCTTCGAAAGAGGTGAAGGAAGAACAGATGTAAGAGTAACAATAGGTAATGATGTACTAGAGCAAGTGGATGAATTTGTATATCTTGGATGTGGATTTAGCCGAGATGGTAGGTACACCACTGATATAGCGCGAAGAGTGAATACGGGAAATAGAGCGAACGGAGCGTTGGGACAACTTCTCGGTAGCCACCACCTCAGCCAGAAGGCACGTGTAGCAATACAAAACGCAGTGCTTGTCCCAACATTACTATATGGAAGCGAGATTTAGGTATGCAGAAAAGAGCATGAAAGTAAAATTAATGCGGTTGAAATGCAATCTCTACGGAAAATCTGTAGAGTTAGGCTGACCGATCGCATTCGTAACGACGACGTAAGAGAGCGAGCGTATATGAAGAGAATTATGAATGTTGAGGAAGCGAGTGAAGTATGCAGAGATAGAGGTCTCTGGTACTCTGTTCTCTCTGCCTACCCTGCAAGGGATATGGCGTGATGATATGTATGTATGTATGTAGAAAAGTTTGAACAAACAACATAGGTCAAATGAATCCATTGCAATAAAAGGCTCACTCTAAATATGGGTTTTTAAATTACAAATATTTGTTCCACTTCATAGGAGTTAATAGGGATATTTTGGTGACACGCGTCCCTTCGCCATTGACACGTGATCTATACATAATCCGCATAAATATAAATTCATGCCGCACGTGCTCAGAAGTAGGTAGGTATATGTGGATATTGCATTGGAAATAGTTTCACATCTATAATTATTCCATTATTTAATCTCGTGCAATGGAAGTAAATAAGTTATTTTATTTATATAGTGTTATTTGTATGAAATATTCGTTGTTTTTAAATTAATTTCTTAATTTTTATTTTTACAATACTCTGCACTAAGGAAACAATTTTCAACAAACTACTATGGAGGGGGGACTTTACAAATATACAATTTGTGGTCAAATTACTCCCAGGTTTAGAACAAAAATTCGTGGATCGCACAAGCTATTCACTAACGTAGTATTCGAACCCATGACTCTGGTACGGTAGGTATCTTAACCGCTGCGCCATCTGTGTACTACGCCACCTGCTCTTTTTCGATATAGCGATTTGATTTTTGTTTTGTCACGATACAGCGTATCCAAATAAAACGTCTTTTCATATCCTGGCTGGATATGGTGGTAGATAGAAATGTAACCCACTATTTAACCTTTTACTATTTTTTCGATTTCTTTTTGAAGTGAAACTTCTTTAACGGCGTTGGAAAAAAAATCACCGTCACATTTTTCCGTTACGCGTCATCTTTTTTTGAAGGAAAACTTTGCGCGCATGAGCGTAAAATTTTTACAGATGAAACGCGACACGAGGAACGCGCTACGAGAGAGAGAGAGAGAGAGAGAGAGAGTACACGCTATTGGTTAATGTATATAAACGAAATTTAAAAAATAGTTTACCAAAGTTTCACTTCTGATATGTGTACTTTGTACGCACGCATAAATTTTTGCCAACCCTTACTTTGCTCGTGGATGGTCGTAAAAGACGACTAAGAAAGAGCCTTAATTCGACCTAAGCTAATGCCACCTGATGCCATTTGATCAACAATTACATTCCCAAGGAGGGTTGACGTGGTCGGGGTCATAAAATTATTGCCAATATTTTTTTCAATATGTAGGAAAAGGAGTACAAATTTCGTCGACCCCAAGTATTTGAGATAAGAGCAGGAATGATGATTGTAAATGGGAACCTGAGTTTCTGTCTTTGTTATTTTTTCAAACTTATTAGTTTCACAGTATAGGTAGTAGTCATATTACTCAACCAATTATCATATAATAATGCAAAATCACAGTCATTGTCCAGAAAAAGATACAAGTTACCTTTCCTGAAACAAAATGTATGTAGGTTTCATTATTTCAAAAGAATAAAAAAATATTAAGTCTGCCTTAATGTAGATAACTGTGTGTGTATGTGTCCTCTCCCTCCTCGCAACCGCATCTAGGTAAGTACCTAGACGCAGTTGCGAGGAGGATAAGTATCAAAGCAATCATGCCTCGTCTAGACCTGCACCAGTCGGAAGGAAAGGAGCCCCTGCCGTCGACCCAATCACTCCACCGGCACCGTCCGGAAGGCCTTCACGGTCCGAACACCAAACTGAGGCCTGTCCACCCTGACTGTCTAAAGGGTATCGTCTTGTCTGGAGGTTAACTCGCGGAGCAAGACATTGTCGCCTCCTAGCGTCGCCAACATCCGGTGGTACAGATCGACAAGCGTCGTTACGGGGAGTTCCAGCCAAGAGTTATGCTGCCTTCGTCGCCAAATATAATTTCAGCCAAATCAATGATTCAAAGGTAAAATCTGATGGTCCACAAACAAACTGCTTAAATGGTAAATATATAAAGTGTCAGTTTATATTATATGTGATATATGTATATCTAAAATCATGAAGATCCAAGTCAATACGCGTGATTTCATTTTGCTACTAAAAGTCCTAAATTATATTAAATATTTTATGGCCGAAACGTTTGAATATTGTTTTGACTAATTTTATTGTATTCTATTTAATGTAATATTGAGGAGGTAATAATATATTGTGAATATGAAATTACCACACTTAAAGAACAAATATTTTTTCATATTTCTTCGAGATCCCTATTTTTTTTAGGTACACCGCTTTACTAAAATAAACGGATTAATTTACAATAAGTTCAAATGCAATATGATTGATAAATGAAGATTTGGCTTAAAAGCCTTTCTAACAAACTACTGAAATATCTGTCAAATGTTTATTACGTCAAATCAATGTGTATGTGCGCACTTAACCTCAAACATAAACAAGTGTTTTTAAAGTTTTAAATCTACTAAAATAAGTGAAATGGATGATTTACAATTAAATATATCTGTTTCTAAGAAAGTATGTACCTGAAACACTAATAATTTAATAAAATTATATTTGTAAACCCTAATAAAACATTATTTTTTGTTAGGATAAGAAAAAGGCTGGTGTTGCTCAAAAGAATGCTTCAGAATATAAGTTTCTTTCAAATCCCAAATTTACTGGTAAAACAATAGCTAGGAAAAGACCGCAGAATTTGGCTCAGAAGAACATTTCAGTTATAAATAACGCTCATGGCTCGCCAAAGAAGCCGCCAAAAGTTTCAACCTTCACAGAAGACAAATCTGATGACTTGTCTGCAAAGCTGCGTGATCTTAGTGAAAACAAGGGCAAATTTCTAGGGAAGAATTACCAAGATCTTAGTGATAATCTACAGTTGAAGCAGAAACCTAGGAGTGGAGGATGGATATCATCATTGTTCAAAAACAATCCACAGGTGCCTCGTATTGGGCAGCGAGCTGTTAAACCTATTGTTGAAAAAGTATTTGCTGGACAAACATTCTCAGATTTAGACATACACCCTCATAGTGTAGCTAATATACAGCAAAATCTTGGTTTAAAAGAACTCATGACAGTTCAGCAAAATGCTATCCCTGTTATATTGCAAGGCCGTGATGTTCTTATTAGGTAAATATAACCTACGATTTGCTTCTAGTATTTATATTTCTGTAGAATATTTTTTGTGTACTGTGACAATATTTTTTGCTTTACTATAACAAACTAGAAGGATGTATGAGATGTCTATAAAATATAGCATCTCTAAGGGGCATATATTTTTTTTTTATATACTGTTGTGATTTTTATAACTACTATGTAAGAGAGGAAAAGCTCGAAACAGAACCCTATGCCAACCCGTCTGACCAGTATTGTATATAGTAGGTCAATTTTCCTTCTAGTACCGAAGAGGCTCGAGCCCAATAGTGGAGCATAAATGAGCTGAAAGGATTTCAATTGTGGAAATTTCCTTACACTTTAGTTTGTTAATGTTAAATGGCAGATGGAAGATAATATTCTTCGAAATACTTGTATATACTCTGTGATGTGTGGTGGTGCTTACAAATACTACCAACCCTTACATTACTTGTGGGTGTTTTAAAAAACGAAAAAGACCTTTCTTAAGAGTGGACAAGCAATTTAAAATAAAACTATTTTTATGGAATGTATTGAATTTGTATTTATTTTTTTAATTTCCTTACATTTCGAACACTTTACAGCATTTACGGTGATGGTCCTCCTGTGATCATGAATAGTCACAAAACTACTAATTTTGATTTTAAAATATCCTTATTAAGCATACATATATAATATTTATGTTAAAGTGTATATAGATGTCAGAAAATCACAATCTTATGTAAAATTACTGTTCTTTTCTATGTTGAAGAGATAATATTATAATATTTAATTAAGGACCTTATGGAGTTCAAAAATAAATATAAAAGTTATGGATAGTTTGAATAGTGTCAGATTGCATGAGCCATGTTATGACAAGTATTTTTTCACTTGACCTAAATGACAGCCTAAACCTAAGCCGCTCCAAACAGAAATAGTACAAAAATTAACACATTGAGTATGGAAAATACTACAATTCCTAAAAAAATATTCGAACTTATCTGATAATCCGAAATGACTTTAATCTGTAACCGTATGCGACATGGGTATA
The DNA here is from genome assembly GCA_905163515.2 of Lymantria monacha. NCBI lineage: Eukaryota > Metazoa > Arthropoda > Insecta > Lepidoptera > Erebidae > Lymantria > Lymantria monacha. Next base: position 27,752,076 of record LR991082.1, read on the forward strand.
ATGATATTCTAAAATCTGTATCTATATTCAGATTCGAAACTTCATAGCTGCAACATTAGGGATGTTGACAATGTTTTATAATAATGATAAAACATATTTTTCCAAATCAGGTCACAAACAGGATCAGGTAAAACTTTAGCCTATGCTCTACCGATCATAGAGGGTTTGCAGGCAATAAGACCTAAAATAAATAGACACAATGGAATCAGGGTAGTAGTTGTGGTACCAACAAGAGAGTTAGCAGTCCAGACATATGAATTGTTTGTTAAGTTAGTCAAGGTAAGGATTTGATGTTGTAATATTTTTTGTGGTATTAAATACCTAACACAAAGGGAATGTTTTATCACCGCTTCTCTTTCTGTATTTGTCATAAAAGATGACTATTAGATATAAGAACACATTATGGAAAAAAAAGAAAGGAAAGTTTTACGTCAATCGTTTTGGCCGTTTTAGTATAGTTGGTTAATAGTCCTTCTTATGTAGGAGTCCTTCTATAGTAGAAAAGTAGGAGTAAAAAAAATCAGATTACCAAGTTTTATAAAAGATTTTTTAAAAATATGTCCTATGAATATATACATATATCCCATATATATATATCCCATTTTTTTATTTACAAAACTACTGCAGAAAGTAATAAATCTTTGTTGCACCTTGTATGTTGGTAAGTTTAAAAACAGAATTAACAAATATAAAGTATATATCATAAGAGATGTGTGGTGTGTGCGCGTGTTTTCTGTGTGGGGATGGAGTAAGAATACTATTCACCACCCCATGTCTTACCCGTAGGTGATCGTAGGATACGACTAAGGGATATAAAACGCATATAACATCTATATGAGAGAAGGAAAACTCAAAACAAAACCCTATACTAACACGTCTGACCAGCCCGGTATAGTAGGTTAATTTCCCTCTCATTACAGAGGAGGCCCGAGCCCAATAGTGGGACATTTGTGGGCTGTGATGATGATGATGATCATAAGAGAATAATTCCAAATTTTGTGGATTTGCAATCTATAACAGTTGTTATGCTTTGGAATCAAATCATAATACCCATTATGAAAGATCAGTACTCTGGTGGCTATGCTGTCTCTGCAGCCACCGTTGCAAGCAGCCCTGTTAATTTCAGCATTCGCCTTATCAATAATTATGTTAGCAGTTTATGATAAAAGACAAGTGGATATAAATTTAAGAATTCATACAAGTACATTCCATGAACAAGTATTTGTATGATATTGAATAATTGCATGGTCTTTAATAGATTTAGATTATTAGGGATTTTGACACAGTATTATAATGTTATTGAAAATCTTATATAAGAAATTATTGTTCCTCTAGGTGAACCCAGAGGAACAATAATTTCTTATATAAGATACAGCACGTGACCAATCTGGACAAACCTAAATATAGGTGAACCTTAGCACTGGACATTTATTTTAATAGTTTCGTCTTAGTATGATTTTTTTAAAGAGATTTTCCAGTATTGAATTGTCTCAAAGTATTTTTGTTTTGTTAAACATCACCTCATCTTCTACTCTTTGGTTAATATCATTTCCCCATATATGTATTAAACCACAGTTTAATTAATAATTATGAAGGCAAACTAAAAATTCTTATTCATTTAACGAGGCATTTTAATGTTGATTATTATTTCTGCTCCGATGGTTCGGACATGTGGAAAGAATGCCGAACGAACGTCTGGTTAAGAAGATATACAATGCGAAAGTGGAAGGATGTAGGTACCGGGGGAGACCGAGACTAACCTACCTAGACCAGATTGGTCACGTGCTGAAAGAAGGTGGAGTCAAGAGTCTCCGAAACCGGCGAGCGTGTATGAAGAAAATTATGAATGTTGAAGAAGCGAGTAAAGTATGCAAGGATAGAGTTCTCTGGCACTCTGTGCTCTCTGCCTACCCTGCAAGGGATATGGCGTGATGATATGTATGTATGTATGTGTATTATTATTTCTTGTACTCTATAAAAAAGTAATTTTACTTGGATATATAATAAGTCTCCTTGACTCAATTTGTATTTTAGCCATTTACATGGATAGTGCCTGGTTTATTAAGTGGAGGGCAAAAAAGAAAAGCAGAGAAAGCTCGACTGAGAAAGGGACTTAACATATTAGTGGGTACTCCAGGCCGTATAAATGATCACTTGAGGCACACTCATTCTTTGAACTTTGCCAAAGCTGGGTAAGTAACATTTCTTTTGTTTATTTGATTATTGAATTCATATATTTCTTTCTTTTTGTTTGTGGTGTATCCCTTTATTAACCCTTGGCTATTCATTTGTCCATAGAGCTATCCTATACACTCCATCAAAACATCAATACATTTCGTGTAAGGCCGTGTTGCATTATGTTGATACGTAGTTGCTACGCGAGAAGCTTTCCCAGAGTGTGTTAAAACCAACTAAACTGTGTTCTTTTGACCGGCTATATTCTAGACACACTACGCTCGCACCATCTGAGAGCAAGATGATGTGCTTGCTCTAATACTTCCGTGTCAAGCTGATGTTGGTGTATTGATCATCGGCACCGATATTTTAAGTGGCCTACTCGCCATGTGGTACCCAGCAACTGCCTTTATTTCAAAGTAGTTAAATTATAAAACATTGGTAGCAAAAAATTACCATAGATTTGACTTTTCGTTTATTTTTAGCTGTTTAGTTTTAGACGAGGCTGATCGTTTACTAGATATGGGCTACGAAAAAGATGTAGCAGCTATAGTCAAAGCAATTGAGGATCACAAAAAAGCAGCGACATATGATCCAATGGCTATGGTTAAACAAAACAGAGTACAAAAAATACAAACCGATGATGATATCGAAGAAAAGAATGAAGACGTAAACAGTAATGAAACTACAGATAAGAAACATCACTTGACTGAAGTTTTCTTATCTAAAGAAAATCAAACTATTCTTCTGTCTGCAACACTTACAAAGGTAAGATTTATTATAATACAAATGTATGGTAACTCCCTCTTAACACTTAGTTTTATAGTTATTTGAGGACATGTTAAAGGGTTCAGCCAGCACCAAGACCAAAGCATTATGATGTATGATCCCTATTATATGTTTATATTGCAGTAACGAAGTATTGAAAATTCGATACAAGTTGTACACTTGTACAAAATAATGTTGTCTAGTACTTGATGCCTCATCATTTATGTCTGATACAGAAATTATGTTGCTTCTAGTATGTCATAAACATACCATGATACTCCTTTGCACTTTGATGAAGTTTCTGAAATACGTGCGATGTAGAACGTGTCTGTGTTAGTTTAGGTGAATTTTGGAGCAGCAACATTTTATGTTAGGGTTTTTTACGCACGTTATGACTTCTCCATAAAGATAACACAGTTACGAATAGCAAATGATAGGTATTTAACTATCAAGATACGACTATATTATTGACTAGCATAAATGTGAATACATAATATTTATCACTATTTATTTATTATTTAGTTACATTGTTCTAGGCAGTTGAAAATTTAGCTGGAATTACTTTATTGAATCCCGTGTTTATAGACACCTCTGAAGGCAAAGCGGTGATTGCAGATTCATTAAAATCTAAGGAATTGAACGAAATTCCTAAAAACGCTGTTAAAAAGATTAAGTTGGAAGTGGAAATACAAGAAAAGCCTAAAACAGTTGTGAGTAATCTGGAAAATGAAAAAGAAGTTCAGCCAGAAATAAAAAGAGGTAAATGGAAAAAGAACTGTTAAATGTTTTAAATTTGTCAGGTTTTATTTGCCTTAACTAAATGGCTTGTATTTATTCTAGGTTTGAAAGCATTTTCTGGAATAAATCACCCTGATTTGTTTAAAAGTGATAGTATGGATGAATCTTCAACAAAAGTAAATGATTTTAAAAATTCAGTTGAGGAAGATAGTGATAGTGATTCAGATTATGAATACTTCAAAGTCCAAAAGCAATTAGCAGCTAAAAAAGCTAAAGTTGAGGTAGAAGTAGACTCCGATGATAGTGATGACAAAGAAGAAGAAGCAACACCAGTTCCACCCGTTAGCACATTTGCTGAAGCAGTGAAAACAGCACTAGTTGAAGATGAATTAGTACTGCCTTCAACAGTAAATCAGACATTTTTGATTGTGCCCATGAAACTAAGACTAGTAACTTTATGTTCTCTTATTGTTGAACACTGTGTCGTGAATAAAAAGGGCGGTAAAATGATAGTGTTTATGGCAACATTAGAAATGGTAGATTACCTTTCGGAATTAATAGAGATTGTTCTGACGGGAAAAGATGTCAAAGTGAAGAAGAAGAAACAAGATAAAAGTAAAGCAAAGAAAAGAAAAGCCGATGAGGGTGATGATGAGGTAAATAATAGTAAGATGAATAGAACATAATATAAAAGTTGAGGTCAATTTATAAATGAGAGTATTCATAATAAATAATACGCCATCAAACACATATTATATTATATAAAAAAAGTATATTATAGTTTTGGTTAATGATAGTTAATGTCTTGCCTTAGAGCAACAGTTTATTAAACGTATTTACATTTATCAAAGGCATGTTCTTTCAGGATGATGAATCGTCATTGGATGAATCTGATGAATATCGAGTAGATTACGAAGAGCCATCTGAAGGAGGATTAGTACCAGTGGACATAGAGATGTTTAGCTTACACGGTTCAATGCCACATGAACAAAGAATGGAGGTATTCAAACAGTTCCGAACTGTTCGAAGCGGTGTTCTTATCTGTACGGTAAGTTATATTGCATTAAATACATTGTATGCTAAATTATAAATTAATTACCAGCTGCTCGGCTTAGATCTGTATAGCCATTAAGTAACAACAGTTGGATGACCTTTTCGTGTAGGCATTCTGAGTTTAAAATTTTTATTCCTCACGCGAGTAATGCGATTTTCAGGAACGTAAATTTATTATTTTTAAACATGTTATATCTGTTACATTTTCAGAAATAAAGACGTCAAACTGAAATAAAAAGTAAAGCACCATATTATGTTTAAATTTAACGTGTTGACCCAATAGCAATCTATGGCTTCATTATGCTGATTTTTTTTTTAAATGTAGCCATCATCATTTTCCTGCTCTTATCTTAATTTATAAGCATGTTTTCTTCCTCTAGTATAGGTGCAAAATTCGAAAGTTTCTTCATTCTCTCGATCAATCTTTCGATCCTTCCTTCGAATCGCGATTTTGATCACATTGAGTAGAATTCGCAAGTCGGCTCTTAATAGGATTTTATGAAATCTACAATTAATGTTAGGGTTGGTAATAATCGTTACCACTCACTACGGCATATTATGTAGTGGAGATAATTTTTAATTCGTACATGGGTAATAATTTTTACATATCGCGCTACTAAGATCACAACACACATAGACATTTTTAAACGTCTATATGTGTTCTACAATAGAATTTCAATTTGTTATAATCAAAAAACGCGCTACCAGATTAATCAAACCGTTCTTAACACAACGGCGCATCGGCCCCTGCCTTTGTCGTCGCCTCGCTGCCTATTAGCTGGTCATTCATCTAGCTTCTCTGTCGGCTTCCATCGCCGTCACAATACGTCGATTATATACAATTATATGTGTTTATTACATCTATCATTGCCGACCCATACATTTGATACGTGTTACGGTTGGGATTTTAATTACAGATTTATTAGAGTAAAATTTTTGTCTTTGGCTAAATTTATTCGTTTTTAAACTCTATATCTAGGTATGTATATATGTGTGCTATTTGGAAATAGATTTTTATATGTATTATGATTTAAAATATATTTTGTTTTTTATAGACTCGATGTGTCTAGTTATTTATAATAGGCAGTGAACATATTCGTACATTTTATTTTTCAAGACTCACCTATGCAATCTTAGGGATGAGCATTCTTAATGGGTACAGTTTTAAACTCCGTTCTACTGTTTACAAATCTTACGGCATAGTGCGATGATGCTTCTATTGGTTTGAATTCTAATGCATTACGATTAGTAAACCTATAGGCCCTAAGACTGCTGTGGCGACTTCAAATGCTGTACGTGTGCTCAGAATTTTCTTTTTGTTTCTTTTTTATATTAGGTACATAATTCATCATTTAAAAATTAAGAATATAATCACCATTTTTTATATATTTACTTATTTTTCATCGTGTATGATGACGAGCTAAAAAAACAGTGTGTAACAAACCCTTGCTTACGTAGTATCTACCGTGGAAGTTAAGTTACGTAGTATCTATCTTACGTAGTATCTTGCTTACGTAGTAGAATCGGCTGAGGGATCACTAGTAGAATGTGCGGCAGCGGTCTTTTGTGAAGCCTATAGCACCAATTGCGATTATCAAATAAGTTGTTAAAGGTGGCGATTATGGCATTAATAAACTTTGTGAAATGTTTATCCAGCAGTGGAAACCCGTTAGGCTAATTCATAGTTGGATTACCTATGTACTTGTCTATACTTATTCTTTATTGTAATGTACCTACATATTATTTTTTTCATTGAATAAAACTCATTCCATTTCTAAAGATATCCATTTGTGTTTTCAATAAAACTAATCTAATGTACAGTCATAATTGTTTTATAAACGAACTTTCCAACACTATAAGTTACAAAATTCCTATTCTTAATATGCTTGTTTTCATCATCATCATTCTCCTACTCTTATCCCAATTACTTGGGGTCGATACAATATGTAGTTTTCTTTCATAGTACACATTGTAAAAGTTATTATTATGGTATAAAACCATAATAATAACTTTTTCCTTGGGAATGTAATTGTTGACTAAACGGCATCAGATGGAGTTGACCCAGGTCGTTGTAAGGCTCTTAGTCGTTTTTTACGACATCCACGAGAAAAGTAAGGATTGGTAGTATTCGTAACGCTACCACACAGTTATGTTTGCTTTCATATTAATACATACATACATATCGTCACGCCATATCCCTTGCAGGGTAGGCAGAGAGAACAGAGTGCCAGAGAACTCTATCCTTGCATACTTCATTCGCTTCTTCAACATTCATAATTCTCTTCATATACGCTCGCCGGTTTCTGAGACTCTTGACTCCACCTTCCTTCAGTACTTGACCAATCTGGTCTAGGTAGGTTAGTCTCGGTCTCCCCCGGTACCTACATCCTTCCACTTTCGCATTGTATATCTTCTTAACCAGACGTTCGTTCGGCATATTAATAATATATTAAATATCAAAAGACAGTAAAATTGGTATGATAAATATGTGCAGCAGAAACTAACCGTCTAAAAAATACGCCCACTTTGAATAACGCAATTATAAATATGTATCTATTTTTACATAAATGTCGACAGAGTACCAACCTAAAATGCAAATGAAAATATTTGTAATTATCCACGGATGGCCAGTACAGGTAGGGGAGCGTGAAATTATTTTCTAATAGCTTTAAAGAAATATATGTACGTTTGTGTTTTAATTTACTCAACCGTAATGGCTCGCGGAAGTAACAAAAAATAGGTAAAGGAATGGATTTAATTTGGCTTTGTTATATTTACTGTTCTTGTTCAATTAGACTTCATGGATGGTTTAATGAGTTAATTCGTTACCTAGTCACATGTTTAGTCAATTGTTATATTTGCAGTTCCTATAGGTTCGGCTATTTTTTAGATCGCAAAAGTATTATGAAATTATTTTAAGCTATTAAATAAGTTTGATGTATCTATTTGTCTGTGTATCTGTGCGACTGTGTATCTGTGTGACTGTGTATTTTGTGGTAGTGTGTCTGACTGTGGCATTGTAACTCCTCAATGAATGCACCGCTTATGCGGTTTTTTTTGTTTGAAAGCTGACGTGATCGAGATGGTTCTTTGCTAGAATTTATCAATATATGTTCAGGCGTTTCAAGGCTCTTTTTATTAGAAGCTGTATATGATTTAACGTTTGAAACATATATAATGTATGATTGTGCCAATCAGATACTCTGATGACAGAACTCAGAAGTAGGAGACGAAATTCTGGATTGTTAAAACTCATTAGGTTTGGGCTTGTTGGATTTGTCTTAATTAGTTTTATTCGTTAGTTCTTTTTATTCGGGGTTTACTTATTTTTTTATTATTATTAAACCGCAATCATTCATTATTAATCAGTGACGGACCTACAACTCGAGTTGTTTACTTAAAAAAGATAAAATTTTCGGCCTACCCTCATTCCAATATAGGTTTGTTTGCAACTTCTTTCTTCGAAGCACAGGCAAAAGAAGAGCAGATAACACTACAAAAATATGATTCAATTTCATACTTCTTGAATTTTCCAATGTTAGTGGTCATTGCGTTAGATTAGAACGATCCAAATAAAAACTATTCGTCAAGTATGGGTATAATGTACTATGAATATACAAGATCGTGTGGTGATGGAGTAAAAAAAAAAACCACTACCCTCCATCTTGTTTTTTTCGTAGGTGTCGTAAAAGGCGACTAACAACCAACATCCAACATCTATGCAAGAGGAGGAAATCTCGACATAAAATCTTATACCATGACTGACAAGTGGTTATATTACGGTAAACTTCGATCTTATTGTGGTGTAAATTCTAGCCCAGCAGTGGGACGTGTATAAGCTGATATGAGGATGATGATGATGTAATATGAATATCCAACTAACAACGTATTGTAAGTTATAAGTGTAAGTAGTACTTTACTCTTTATAGAGTCACATATGTGAATGAACTTTTTAATATATTCAGTTGTGTCTGCGGATAAAATTTGTCAAACACTTACTTAAAATAAAAATAAAAAAGAAATATATTTGGATCGTCCGTTGTGTGTGTGGACCGTTTAATGCAGGTATATAGTGTATTGTATAAAGGATTAAGAGAGATAATGACTCGCGGTAAGATGGTATCAGGGTTAATTTGGATCGCAGCGGGCGGTGGCTACCAAAGAGTATATAACCAACTATGTTTGTGGCTACTGCGGCGGGCCCGCTTGCTTACGCGTAACGAACTCGTGTTTCTCAGCATAAACATACCGGCAACTTCTCATGAAGTTAAAAATGGGATGAATGATTGAGATAAAAATAGATTTGTAATGATTTCTGATGTTCACGAAAGTATTACACATTTGAAATAGAACTATTTTTCGGAATATATCGCGTTTGTACCTACTTGGCGTTTGTATTTAATTTTTTAATATCTCGATCTATAAAGTTAGCTGTGTGGTAGCGGCTTCTAATACTACCAACCCTTACTTTGCTCGTGGATGTCGTAAAAGATGACTAAGAGCCTTATAACGACCTGGGCCAACTCCATCTGATGTCATTTGGTCAACAATTACATACCCATGGAGGGTTGACGTCTGGTAGGTGGCGGAGGAGAATAATGTTGATCTATAAAGAGTTTGGAACGTCGGGACATTAAAAATCAAATACAAACACGATGGAATTCGTAAAAGTAGTTTTATTTATGTAAAGTGAGTTTTAAGCGGATAGTTTGGTGGTTCGACAAAAATAATCCATAAAATAATTTTTGGAACTGATGACTGCGCTAGTTTAGTGATCTTATGACCATTTTCACCAATAACTCCTAAATTTAGGTGACCCCATTAAGACAACATAAATGACACATTTTTATTTATTTTTTCGCCGAGGAAACGCATTTACGCGCTATCCCACGCCGGTGACAGACGAGGGGGAGTGTGGGACTCACCGGCCAACTGGAACCCGACCGGAATACCCACTAAAACCACAGCGGCCCCTTCCGCGCTTTTACGGGGAGCCGGAGAGATCGTCTACTGACATTCGATCCCCGGCACCCCCACGCTTGGTTTTCTGGCCACGTCCTATCGTCCCTCAAGGCGGTGGGAGGAGGTGCGCATAACGGCGCCTCCTCCTCCCAGGTCGCTGGCGGCGAAACGAGTCAGCTGACGCAAGCGCCTCGCGTTCTCGCTCCGCGGCCTCCTTCCTTTTCATGATGACCTCGCAAAAGGAGGCCATCGACGACCAGCACCTGTCGCTGTCAAGCATCTTCGAGATGATGGTCGAAAACGACAGGTCTCTCCCAACGACCGCCGATAGGACGTGGCGCTGGGGCCCCCAGGCAGGGCATACCTCCAGAGTGTGACGCGCATCATCTACTGGCGCACCACACTCGTGATATCCTGGGGCCCCTTCTCTTCCGATTCTGTGCAGGTATTTACCAAAGACCCCATGCCCGGTAAGCACCTGCAACATAAATGGCACATAACATTGAGCTTAATTAATTTTTTTCATGTTAATGTTAAATTAAATATAAATTTTAGACACACCTAAGGCGTAGTGTTATTTATTATTATGTTAGGGATTCCTTAAACTGTAGGGGGTCGTCGGTGAAAACAAGCATTAAACATAATCGAATCTTATTCAAATCGTTACATATTGTGCCAAGTTCGGTAACTTTGACTTCTACTTCTCAGTAGATTGATTGTCTTGAAGTGTGCCATACACGTTGTCAGCAATACAGAAAATGAAAAGGCCATCTTTCCTCCAGGAAAATGTGCCTGTATATTACTATAGAAAAGTGATTGTTAAAATTTACAATACGCTGAGCGAAGCGTCGGTTACAGATAGTAAGGAATAAATTCATGCATTACCGACTACGTAAACATATAACAAATAGTAGTTAGACTACAGCTGCAGTTCAATGTGTATCCAAATATCAACAAGTTCTCTTAATAGTCATGTCTGATCTTCGCGATAAATAATAGCTTAAGTATTTTCTCATTTTGGTTCGCAAAACTTATCTAAAAGAGAGACAGTAATGTGTAGATGATATACGAAGTTTGACAAGCAAGCTTAGATTTCTTTTCTTATTATTTAAGTAAATGTTTTATATTCGGTGTGGTCACGGACCAAGAATACTTTATATTATCACTATTGCATTTACTCTGGCGCCGTATTAGAAGAGTGAGAGACTACGCTACGTAAGAGATAAATCATAGTCATAGAGAAGGCAAATTTGAACAAAAAAAAACACAAAGCAGTCGCGAGCACTGCCGACAGAAGTGAAAACTTAAACTTATGAAAAAAAAAACAAATACAAAAAATGAAAAGCGTGACCCAGGTATATGTATGGGTGTGACCATACAAAAATACACATATTATATATATTACAACCGGACCGGGCATGCCCGATCTGGACCAGACAAGGTATGTAACGCAGAAGATATATCTGGACCCGATCAGGAAAACCTTATCGGGTCCAGATCAGGCATTTCTGATCGAGTACAGATCAGGCATTCCTGATTGGGTCCGGATGAAATTTTACTGATCGGTACCAAATCAATCATCTGCGTTATATATTTTGCCTGATCCAAAACGAGTATGCCCAGTCCGGTCCTTTTAAAAAACATGAATATCTTAAAGAACATATTTAATAGATAAAAATATAAATTAATATATGACGTAGGCAACGAATGCAGTGCCATATTCTTATCATAGAGAGTCCCAGTGAGCCGTCCCAATTAGGGCGCAACCACCAGATGCTAACGACTTCAACTGTCGCCTGAATTTCTCATTCATGACCTGATCGATCTGTTTTGATCTGATTCGATAACAACTAATTTAATATTAGGCGATGTCATTACGCTTCGGAGAATCTTAACACCGCGATTCAGATAATGACGTCATTTTACTAACGCCATCAATTTATTATGACCCAAAACATTAAATGTTAGAATGGTTGTTACAATATTATAATATTTATTCGTATCTATGTTTTCAAATGTACCTATTATTTATTTTTGTTTTTACTTTAAATATAAATTATTTTTATATTATTAATTAAACATTATTATTAAATATATATGATTCTTTAAAGATTTCAGATTAATCTCCTCTGATGCAAATACAATTTACACCGTGGCATAAATATGACAATCATGATATGATACTTTTTTGAATTTTGATTGATATTTTTTTTTTGTGTTACGAAAACCCTACCATATACTTCATTATATTTTACATGCGGCTGTCCTTATTTGGTATAGACCTAGTCCTGATCCGGAATGCTTCACCATACTTGATGATATTTCACATCAGGCTATCCTTATTTGGTCCGGATCTGGTCCTGATCCGGTATGCCTTACCATACTTGATGTTATTTCACATCAGGCTATCCTGATCAGGACCAGACCTGGTCCTGGTAGGGTTTGCTGGATCCGGCATGCCTCATTCTATCCTGATCGGGTCCAGGTACATGATCTGGTTGAACCATACTTTTTTTATAGTCGGGTGGCCAGGCCAAATATTACCAAAAAAAGAATCCCATTTTATAACAAAAATGCTCGTAGGTCTATCATATAGATCAATAAGTAATACTAATTTGTATTGTAGGATGTCGCAGCCAGAGGTATAGATGTACCAAGGGTGGACTTCGTACTACAATATTGCGTGCCAGCTTCTGTCACCGATTATGTGCACAGGTTAGATTTTACTGAACTCAAGTATGCTTTTCAAGGTCTTCATATTTATCTTTTCTTTAATAATATGTCTACTAATAATGTGTTTTTATTAAGTCTTGAAGTGCTTTGAACAAATTAAGGTATTACTTTTCTTCACCTTTCCAGTGTTAGAATTACATGCTAGCTTTAATCAGGGAATTTTATATATTGCTTAGTAGTTTTATAACTGTAGGGTAATACAGAAGGGCCGGGGCGGCGCAGGCGCGAATACCTGCGCCTGATGCCGCCCTAACCGAGGCTTCGGGTGATCGGACCGGGGAATTATCCAGTCACCCGATGCGAGGCCACCGCGTGAGGACGACGCCTCGACGGCGAAATCTGTCGGGGCGTCGACAGGAGAGGTACCCGAGAGGGCATACCGCCGAGCGGGCCACCGAAGACAAAGATCGGGTACCGGTGGCCCGCTCGCACGGCGAAGAAGAGGTGCTTGCAGGGTGGGTCAATGGGGTTGCGCGCCGCCTTTTCCGTCACCCCGGACCGATTTGGCGGGGTGCGATGTCCATGGCCCACCACAAAAAAAAAAAAAAAAGGGTAATACAGAAGATGTTTTTTTTTTGGATAGGGTTGGTCGTACAGGCCGCGCAGCACAAGTTGGTGCTGCAGTAATTTTCCTGTTGCCAAGTGAAGTTCAATTCGTCAGGCATTTGGAGCAGAAACGGATCAGGTATGTTGAATTTCAGCAGTAATAATTATGCAGCTTATGTCATATGTTTACGAAAGATTAATTTAGTTTCCTTGTTTAATAAGTTTTGAGTACCTATCTGTTATGTGTTCATTGTGTTCAATTAGAATTAAAAGATGATGACGATATAAGCAGATAACGAGAAAGGGAATTCAAAATAGAATCCTATATCTCCTTTGACCAGCGTGGTATAATAGCTCAAATTCCTTCTCACTGTGGAGGAGGGTTGAGTCCAACATTGGTGATTATGTCCCGAGGAAAATAATAAAAATAGTTTAGGAATATGTTTGACTAATTTATTATATGTTTTTAATAGACTTCGCCAGACTGATGAGTCTCGCGCTTTGGAAGCTTTGCGTACAGTAGCACCCGCGACCTCTAGTGCCCAACGCGCCGCCGTTGCGGTTCAAGCGCGCTTGGAGAAAACTGCGCATACTAACAAGAATTGGCTTCTTCGGGCCAGCAGAGGTGAGTTCATAATATCTGATAACTAGTCGCAGCCAGTTATTTCTAATGCGAATTACTGAAAATATCATAAAAGGACATGCATTTTAGGCAAACCATTTCTTTATTGTTATTATTTGCCACAATCATTTGTGAAAGTAAGTTGTGGATACCTTAAAGAAACGTAATTTTTAAGAAATAAAAATAAACAAAGAAATTTTGTACAATGTAATGAAATCACGGTTACTTTTTTAAGATCCCATATTAAGTAATGTATAATACTTGTTAAATAATTATTAAGTTATTCATTATGAAGTTATTAATTATTTAACACTAACGTATTTGCAACTGCGCTTGTATGAACAAACAACTCGAAGCGATTCCGGACCACGATAACTTTCCCCATGTACAAAAAGTTCAAGGCTAAATACGACTCCATACAGTGCAGATGTCAAGCTGGGGCTTAAGGGTTACTTATGTCGATGTCTTGCTAAATTCAACGGTGTTCCTTACATTTTACTATAATTTTTATAGAGGGATGTGCTCTGCATATTCTTGTCTGTAAGTTTTGCAAGCTTGCAATTGCAGACATTAGGGAAGTGTCCTTGCGACATTAATGTTCATAAAGGTGATCACAAGACTGCATACTATTGTTCCTTGCTGTGATGTAATAAGAGTCCTATTCACCAATCCTTCCTTTTCCACGTAACGCAAATTACGTCTAAAGATTTTAAGCAGAAATATTATTGTAAGAGAAGAAAAGCTTTATACTAACCCATCTAACCAGCGTAGCATAACAAGTCAATTTGCTAACCATTGTGGAGAAGACAGACGAACAAAATCCTATCACCACACGTGGAGTAATAGAACTATTACTCCACGTGTGGTGATAGGATTTTTTTTATTGCTTATGGTGGCAAACGAGCAAGCAGCATATCTGATGGTAAGTGTTAATGCCGCCCATGGACCTTTGAAATATCAAGGTTGGCTACTTAGGCCGCTGCCTACCAATAAAATCCCCAAACCCACCCAGTTGGGCTTCCGGCTCTCCCGGTTAAGAAAATAATATAAATAATATGTCGCCATCGCTTTCTTTATCGTGAGAGTCCGATAAACTGTCGGCAGGATCATCAAGGGAGTGAGAAACAGCACTCTCCTCTCGTTCGTTCCATCTGGAGCAACAAAAGGGCGACCTGTGGCTTCATAACTCACCGTGTTCCCTGTCCATCGCCGTTCGGCCGACTGCTGGTACCGATTCCTTGACAACCAGTCCAGCGGGTAACAATACTCTCCTGGGAAATTTATAAGGCCAATTGCGATCGCCAATTCGCTTGACTAACGTTATGGTTAAAGCATTATGGAGAGGTCTATATTCTACAGTGGACATTGATAGATGTGATGCAGGAAAACCTTTAGATTAACGCCTCATTTATGTAAATGTATTTTGATTTTATTATATCCACCAGCTTATACATCATGGGTACGTTTCTACGCCGGCTACCCACGTGATGTGCGTGAATACTTAGACTCTAAGCAACTGCATCTCGGCCACGCAGCAAAGGCGTTTGCATTAAGAGACGCTCCTGCAACATTGGCTAGACGAGTCAAGTCCAACCCAACAAATAATAAGGATAGGCCGTCTAATAGACTGACCGTTCATGAAGATGAGGAGAAAAAACGACCTGGGTAAGTTCATTCAAAATTAAACCTTTTTTCAGTCGTGGATAAAGAAGATAGATGAAAATAATATCTCGCCACTTTTGCCGCACACATTTTAGCCGGGGACGATGATATATTAGGTAGATGAGAGATGATATTCTAGCTGTGTGGTAGCGGCTACGAATACTACCAACCCTTACTTTGCTCGTGGATGTCGTAAAAGACGACTAAGAGCCTTATAACGACCTGAGCCAACTCTATCTGATGCCGTTTGGTCAACAATTACATTCCCAAGGAGGGTTGACGGCTGGCAGGCGGCCGGTTATAAAACTATTGCCTATAACTTTTACAATATGTACTATGTAAGAAGGGTACATATTGTATCGACCCCAAGTAATTGGGATAAGAGTAGGAGAATGATGAATGATGATGATGATATATTAGGTAACTAATGGAATGGTATCATGAACTTGTTGCATATGGAAATTACATTGTATTAATAATTTAAAAATAATAATCTAATCTTAAAATTAATTAGGACAATTTTACTGTCATATATATAATGGAAGGATGAGTTCATTACTGCATTGCATTTGATTAATGATCTGCCAGTATGAATAATGAACTTGCCACAGATCACTGAAATATCATGCTCGATTTATTGTACTGCTCTGTGGAACCAAGATATTGTTTAGTTTTTCTTCCATTGTCCCTGATATGTTTATTTACAGGTTGGCTTTTTTCCATGTTTTGGTTGAGGCTCTATGAGTGTTTAGTACAGTAACTCTTGCATTACTCGAAGAGCTACTACGTTCAGTAGAGTTAAATACACAAAAAAGTTACAAGCTGGGTATTGAATTGTAAATAAATATTTAAAACTTAGTGGCATATAGGTACTAATATTTTTTTGCTCTTCATTTTCGCGCAGTGATTTTCTTAAGAAATTACTGCTTAGAAACGATTGTTCAAATATATACTCCTCAGAAATGACGTTATCAAAATCAGATGAGCTTAAATGATTTTTCCAGCCATCTTCTAAACAGTATATTCGCACGTTCTTCAGTCTATATTGGAGTAAGAACATGCAGCATCATGTCCACGTTGTTTAGGGAAGCGAACGATGACGATGTTCTATAATAATCACTTAGGATCTTCTATTAGAAAAATCTGAATTAAGATAATTCTTGAATGCTCTGTTTTCGTTCATAAACTGAACACGACTGCTGAACGGTGATTCGTATTTTATCTATGTCAAAAATGTTCGCTTTTCTTTTAGTTTTCAAATGGAATTCACAATAGCGAGCACAAAGTTTGTAACTGGGCTCAATGGACAGCAAAACGCTCCTTTCCATTGCAACATTCTAAATGATATCCGCGTGGTGAAGAAGTCATAATATGTTACTATCGCCTATTTTTTCCGTTGGTGACGTAAAATAAGAGGAAGGGAAATAAAGAGATAACATCACAGTAAGGGGAGGAAAACTTGGAACAATACTTATAAACCATCTAGTCTTTGGGGATAGTAGGCCATTTCTAGGGAGGAATCTCTTGCTCAATAGCGAGGTGGACATATGTACATAATATACAGGTTGAAGAAGAAGTAACCAATTTCTTGTTCGTTTCTCGATTTGACTGAAGACGTTTTATATTAATAATATTAAAACTACTTTTACGGATTCTATCGCGTTTGTATTTGATTTTTAATTTCGCGCCGCTTCGAACATTTTGCAGGGATCATGGTCACGTAAGGACTGATACAGGTCCTCCAAAATCAAATACAAACGCGATAGAATCCGTAAATGTAGTTTTATTTCAAATGTGTTCACACTCACGTAAACATCAGAAATCATTTTGATAATATTATATTCGATTTGTATAATTATTGCATATATTTTATTCCAGATTTCCAAAAGTAAAGATTGGTTCTATTTCTGGACGACAAATAAGCAAGCAGAGTTCCATGCACACGGCGAGCGAATACGATAGCGGTTTACCTTCCCTTGACCATTCACAACCTAAGAAAAAGAAGAACAAATGAACCATTAAAATTATTGTAATAAAAGTCAAAAGAATTATAATAAATATCAAACAGCAATTACTTTGAAATATTCTT
Source organism: Lymantria monacha (assembly GCA_905163515.2). Taxonomy (NCBI): domain Eukaryota; kingdom Metazoa; phylum Arthropoda; class Insecta; order Lepidoptera; family Erebidae; genus Lymantria; species Lymantria monacha. Next base: position 27,769,424 of record LR991082.1, read on the forward strand.
TTATTTATTTCCTACTAACTTATGCTTGTGGTTTTGTTTTAATCTAAATTTTGTCAATGAAACTTCCACGGAAATGGTAGCGTATTTTTTTAGGATTAAAAGTGTGGATATCCGTTCAGCCGTTTTCTATTATTTGATCAACAAACATCCATTCAAACATTTGCATTTATAATATTAGTAGGTAGGTAGTTAATGCGAGATGGAGCTTATCCAAAATTTTAATCATCTGTCGGTTAGAGTAATGGCAGCTATGGCTACCGTTTTCATATTTCTGACTCACGAATGACTCGAATGAAAAATGATTTTAAACCATTACGGTGCTTCGTCCGGCCTTTTGATATTTAAATTTTTTTCAAGCGGCCATCATTATGGCAGAATGATTTGCGAATATCGCCCCAGCTCGCGGTTATTGTTATACTCTTGAACGAGTTTTTTGTCGTTCTCATTTACCGTGTTTTTATTGCTACATAATGACAAATTGAAAGAGTATCGTGAAGCTATTTTATACAGCATTCTATGGATTTTTTAGTGTTATAAGGTTATCTTGGGCATTAAATGGCTTAATTCTTGTAATTCTAGGTTTTTTTTTCTGAAACATATTCGGATCTCATTCCTGTCAAGTCCCTGTCAAGGCCAAGGGTATGTTTTATAGGCAATTTTTATAACGCATAATATTTTTTAAATACTAAATAATTCGGACGAATAAAACACATACTTTAAAGAAAGGCCTTCGACTTTGATTTCGCAATGAAGCACTGCATTAAAAAGAGAAAAATAAAAAAATACGAACTTAACACAATAGATACTCTTCATATCAGTTTGAAATTGGTATCGGTATTGTCCTAAAATTTAAGGCTTGTTGGTGACACAGGTATAAGTCCGCCTCTGATAATTGCAAATCTCTCACGTCCTGAGCAAAATCGTGGTTTACATTCGAACACCTGAATCAGTACCCGATTTTAATTGATTTGCGAGAATTTAACAAACATACTAAACGTATATATTTTGAGGATTAGCCTCGATTTCAACAAGATTTTCCTCATCAGATTCTGACTTGCTGACTATGGGATTACTCCAAATTCGTTTTAGAACAAACGAGAATTTTGAAAACCGACCCACAATTGACGTAGTAATCGATGAACTGTATATTTAAAAAAAAATACAGTTTTTATGAAGTTGTTTAATTAAAAAAAAATAATACAGGTGGATGGACAGTGGACAATCCTCTATCCGCTATAAGGTTTATTACATAAACAGGGCGTCTCATAGAACGCCAGGGCATCGTTTAGAAGTCATATATCGCAAAGTATACCTTTGTCGCTGTGCGGGCCTGAACAGTTGAAAACTATCGCGCCATTAGTGATGAGGGTGATCATAGCCAGCAAAACAAAACTAGTTTCTAAGGTAAGTATTATAAAAATACATATTATTTTTTATGGTGATGTCAGTTAATCACGAAATATCATAACTTTGTAAAAAGTGCTACAATATTAATTAGATATAATTAAATATTAGCTGAAGTTAAAATTTAGTTTTCGATGTTAAAATAAATTAAATCAAAACTAATTAAATATTAATAATGGTTAAAAATGTAATGTTGTAACTGTAAAAGTTAAATGTAAGTTATGTTTGTTAATTTTGTTTAACTGTAAAAGAGTCATTTTCTCTTACATTAAATTATAACGAAAATGTATATTTTAGTTCAGAATTTAAAAAATAACTTACGCAATAAATCCTATATACAATAGGTACATAATTTTTTTGTTGAGATTAAATAGATTTGAAAGGTTGTTTTTCTTTTCAATTAAGATCGTTTATATCTAAATTTAAAAGGACAATAGGCAAGACAAAATAAGATTGAGCAATAAAATGTACAATATAATGTAACGTTTTGTGTAGCATAGTTATGTGGCGCGGCTTCGCGCGTCATTAACCAGCACATTTGCATGGCGGCCGGCGCCAAAGCTCGTGAAAATGCCTTTTCATTAGCATCAGCTCTACTGAAAAATTGTTCTGGCAACCATTCGCTATATGGTATGAAGGCAAACGAATTATCTATAAATGATGCTAAACAGTAGGCTTATTGTATTTGCTTATATTATGTAAGTATCTATATCAATAATATATTAAGTCTTAAGGATTGATCTGAGTGTAAAGGGATTTAAAATAAACTGTACCACACTTTTGTTTCATGCGAGATGTCGTGTAAGGGAATAGCCCCTTGCACACCACGCCCATAATTTCTATTGGGTCGATTTTAGTTAAATGAACTATATGTATCTAAGGATACGGTAGCTGGCTAATCTTACGTCAAAATAATTATATACTATGTAATTAGAAGAATCGTACGAATGTTTTGCATCATTAGTAGAGGATTTATCACATAAATAATTTTAACCTAGCAATGTCGTGTTTATATACCGTAAATTATAATATCTGAAAGATTGGCACGTGAGAAAACAACTGCTTTTTAAATGTATACATTAATTTTAAAATAGTTAAGAAATAATATATACGTATATTGGACAGCAGTTTTAAATACGTACTTGTCTATGTTTCTTCGTTAAGATCGAAACAACGTATTATTGTTAGACAGTTAACTCAATATACAATATAATAATACAGGAATATTGGCTTAGTATACCTTACGGAACAGATAGATTAAGTTTAAGATGAATGACATTTAGTTACAAAGGTATACTAGTTAAATTACTGAAATGTAGCATTTAATATGCTTAATTATTTATAAAACCTGATTCATCATCATCATCATTTCAGCCTATTGCCGTCCACTGCTGAACGTAGGCCTCCCTCATTTTACGCTACAGAGTGGGGTCCTGTGCCGCCTGTATCCAACGACGCCCAGCAACCTTCACTAGGTCGTCTGTCCACCTAGTGGGGGGGCGTCCCACACTGCGTCGTCCGGTACGTGGTCGCCACTCTAGAACCTTTCTTCCCCAGCGGTTGTCGGTTCTTCGAGCGATGTGGCCTGCCCATTGCCACTTCAGCGTGCTAATTCTTCGTGCTATGTCGGTTACAACCGTTCGTCTGCGGATTTCCGTATTTCGGATTCTATCTCGCAGAGAAATCCCGAGCATAGCCCGCTCCATAGCACGCTGAGCGACTTTGAGCCTGGTTATGAGGCCTACATTTAGTGGAAAAATTTTTTCGCTTCGTAATTGGGTTTTATAAAGGTATATTAGCTTACAAAAGCATGTTGATATATTTCAGATTCAGATATATGTATTTCGAAATTTTGCTTATATTTCGATTTTTTTCTTTTGCTGTGTGCTAACTGCTTATATTGTTTAATCCTGTTTTTACTATTCGACATCTCCTTTTTTGATAAGTTCTGGTTTGGCCCGCCAATAGTATCCAGGGCAATAGAAAGACGGCTTGGGATTCAATAATCTGTCGTATTACTCTTTCAGTAATTGAATCGGTCACTGGCACGGATTCCTTGACTTCCGTGACTCTTTTACTACCCATACAACAATTTTTTTTTTGTGTGGCTTAGTTGTTAGCCTCAGATGGCTATGACAACTTTACCCGGACTGTGGGTGAGCGCTGAGGGCTCTCAACCCGTTAAAGTTAAGGGACCCCATACAACAAATGGTGATGATATATTATATTCTCTGTCACCACTGTCATTTACATGGTGTCTATTATTTACTAATCAGTTTCTGTTATTTGCTAATTTCATAATGTATATATGTACCTACATCATTTCATATAAGTCCCAGTACTGGGTTCAGGCCTCCTCCACAATGGTAGGTTAATTCACCTACTACACCGTGTTGATCAGACGGGTTGACATAGGGTTTTATTTCGAGTTTTCCTTTTGCAAAGACGTTATAAGATAATACATATTATATTCTTAGTCGTCTTTTACATCCACGCGCGTGAAGTGTAGTGAACTGTATTCTTACTCAGTCACCACAGCGTAAAATATAAACATATCATTTATAACATGTAAAATATTATGAAGTAGTTTATGACTGTCAATATGTGTGCCGCATGATTGATGTGCTGAGAAATGTATCAGATTATATAAATGTATGCCCGGCATAGTGATTGCTTTCACGGCAAAGAATTCTATTGAAAGAGGCGAGTCAATTCGGTAGTACAATGAGAGACGAACTTGGTGGCCTATGTGCTATCGCGAGTGGACTGAATGTTGTTTGGGTTGCTGCCTATACTTACAATAACGCATAGGGGTTTTTGATTCAGCTGTATGTATACATCATTTGATTTTATTGTTTTTTTTTATTCTTGGCTATAAAACCCGATTACGAAATGAAAAATGATGTCACAAGCGGTATACGGTGATACGAAGTGAAATTTGCATGTCCTACAATTATTCACGGTGGCGTAGTGGCAGCACGATTGGGCCGGAATTCCAATAGGCGCGGGTTGGAATCCCGCTTGTGACATCATTTTTCATTTCGTAATCGGGTTTTATAAATAATTAAGCATATTAAATGCTAGCTTTCAGTAATTTAAATAACAAGGTTGTGTCTTCGTTTAATACAATTCTAACTGTAAAGTTTTAAGTATTAAGCCTATAACAATGTGTAAACATTGTCGGGTAGATAGCATACCGTCACCTTAAGACGTAAATATGATACGAAGTGAAATTTGCATGTCCTACAATTAGTCACGGTGGTGTAGTGGCAGCACGATTGGGCCGGAATCCCAATAGGCGCGGGTTCGAATCCCGCCTGTGATATCATTTTTCATTTCGTAATCGGGTTTTAGAAATAATTAAGCATATTAAATGCTAAATTTCAGTAATTTATTCTTGGCTACTATATACACACACATATATATATATATATATATATATATATATATATATATATATATATATATATATATATGTATATATATATATATATATATTTCCCTATAGTGCTACAATTGCAACCGTGGTAGGCGGATTGACGATAACAGTTGGTATTATGTTTCCTAGAAGAGCTTTGTTATCAATATTACTGGTAATGCTTTCCCTTATTTTTATGACTCCACGATAAAATAATATAGGTGGTAACACAGTCTTCTTAACCCTTCGCCAGTTTTACAGGGAATAAAATAAATATAAACGGGCAATACAATATCTTTAATTCAAGAAACACATCTTCTGTTCTTATAAAAATGTCTTGTGAAAGGTATTTCAGAAAGAAATACAGTAGTATTTCTAACCCGTCACCACGTTGTAGATGGCATATGAACTGTAAGTTCGGCGAAAATGGATAGTAGAATGGATTAATACTATAACATTTATTATAGCGTGTCTACGTAAATAGTATTTGGTCTATGTTGAACGGCGGAGAGTCAAACGCGCCGCGTCACGACCTACCGAATTATAAGCACAAAGCGCCGTTGATACCGAATATTCCATATAAATATTGAGCTAATCGCCCTTTCAATGAAGCGGCCCGCTTTTTTATTAATAATTGATCGCAGAGCGGCGAGTCATGCGTCTGTATTGTATGGATGAACATATTTTTTGCTTCAGCCCAACTCATTAATGAGGCGATCGAAGTGAGCATATGACGCCCGCGCCGAAGGGCGAGCTCCCGTGAAACTTGCACACAAATAATGGTAGATTATGTCAGGAAATACGTTAATATGGAACTAATTATTGTTTATACAACTTTTCGGCTATCTGTAAGTTTAAAATGTGTCTATAGTAACGGAGGTAGTGTGAAAATTGTTAATATATTACATATATTATGCAGATTAGCAATAGATTACCTGCGCGTATGACGTAATGGTTAAGTACCAACTTTTTACCTGTATGAGCTCAGATAGATTCAAATCTAGAATAATGAGATCGGTAAACTGGAATAAAAATAAAACAAAAATGATATATATGTATATATATATATATATATTACAACTTAATAAAAAAATATACATAATATTATTTTTACCAATTTAAGAGCCCTCAGCGCTCACGCATAGTCCGGGTTAAGCTGTGAAAGCCATCTACAGCTAACAGTTAAAAGACACACAAACTAAAAAAAGTATATTATTTTTTATGTAAGAATAGTAGTACACCAAAATATTTATTTGGCCTACTTCTACTCGGTTTCGGCCGTTCGTGATTCGCACCGTTACTATGTCTAAATTTTATCTATATTAGTTATAAGATTTATCATCATACTAATACTATACGGTTGTTTTTAAAAACTTAACAATAATAACAACAACTGTACAAAATAATGCAGTTCAATCCAACATTTAATAAGTCTTAGCAACAATTTGCCCGCAAGACCGCTAACAATTAGGAATTTTACATGAGTAAGCTTTTTTACTATATCTACTTACAATCAAGGTTCTTAGGTAAATGGTTGTTTATCAAGTGCTCTTAAGTCTACTAAAACAAAGATTTCATAGTTGTAGAGATGAAACATTGTGAGAAAACCCGTGAAATGTACGCTCATGAGAGTTTCTTAGTGCATTAATTCTGCTTTTTGACAGGCAGACATCTATAATCATACCTCACACAAACTGCCCAGGGCGATTGAAGGGTGGCGCGCAGTCTCATAACTTATTGTATTAACTTTTACCGCTAATTGAACGGGCCACTGGAACAGATTCCTTGACTTTATTGGCCTACCCGGCAGGTTATACTTTTTGGTACCTATTTCCATCAACATCCCGGTAATAAAACGTCGAACCGTAGTCTTTCCTTGTTGCCTTTCACTTTTTTTTGCGGTGTGCTATGAAGTGGCCACGCTCCGCCAAATCGGTCCGGGGCGACGGAAGAGGCGGCGCGCGACCTCATAGACCTGTAAGCACCTCTCTTCGCCGTGCGAGCGGGCCACCGATACCTCTCTCTTTGCCTTTGGTGGCCTCCTCGCTGCCTCTTTGCGGGTGGTAGTCAAATCCCTGGCTTGTACTGTTGACAGCCAGGGATTAAGACAAACTAGGTGTTTTATGAATATTTTAATCACCCTCATTCTGAAACTTAAAACGTTGCTTATTGACTTAAAAAGTATTAAGTAAGTAGGTTTGTTAGATAATGAGGAAGTTGTTCTTAATACTAAATACATATTTTAACAAGCTACTACCAGATATTGCCTAATCGGCTTGTGAACTCGTAGAATTAGTATAATCACATTATTGTATGTACCAACAATGTTTTGGTGTGTCGACACTTTCATTGATAAGTGGTTAGTTCCGTTTATTCCATTTATTTAATTAAACATTCTCACACGTTTCATAAATACAATAACTTTTAATTTTTAATGTATTATGAGTGCACCGCTTACAGCCAGTTAGGTTAACAGTAACAGCGGCGTGGGAAGTCGGCTAAAAGTTTGTGGTGTCCATACTTTTATGATAATAAAGGATAATTCATTCGTGCATCCATTCATCAGCCTATTTACGTCCAATGTCGGTCTAGTGGTCATAGGTCAAGAGAAGATATTGCTAACCTCTTGCTCACTGAACTTGCAGACGGGTTGAGCAGCGCAATTGATAAAACAAATACGCCAGAAGCTATTGCTGTTCATTCGCCTGTTGATCCCTCAAACATTTGATGAGTCCAAACTGGTAAGTAAGTGTGGTGATAGAATACAATCGAATTCAAGTATTCTTATATCTCTCCTTCTTCTCAGGTAATATCTACGCTCTTGCTGGGTATATCAATTTCAAAGAGCCTTTTGCCATAACATTGAACAAATTGGCCTACTTGAAAGCTCGTCTTAGTTCGTCGAGAGAGAACGTTTTAACATATGGCTTTTTAATTTTCGAAATTTTAACGTTACTGCTCAGATTTTATTTAATTTCCTCAAGCTATAAGCATTACCGTTTACACTATGAGGGCATGCGGGATCTGCGCTCAGGGTCCCACTCTAATGAGGGCTCCGAGAGATTATAGTTTTAATCTCATAGTCATCACCGTTTCAGCTTATTTACGTCCCACTATTGGGCTAGAGTATCCTCCGCAATGGGAGATTGTTCAGAAGTGTTTGTATAGGGTTTGGTTTTGAGTTTTTATTCTTTCACAGTGAATTTATCTGTTTATGTACCTTAGTCTTCTTTTACGATCACCTGCGGGTAAGAAAACAAGCGGTGGTGAATTGTATTATTACTCCTTCACCACCCAGAAAAGTGTGACTGTAGCATTCATTAAACTACACTATTATACCTACAATATTGTTTATATTTTGTATGTTTAGAAGGAATCAATAGTCTCTAATAAAAATCTGCAGCAAATCTAATTATATCAACATATTTTTGTACAAATCAACAATCCTCATTACCTTGTTCTTATCCCAATTACTTGGGGTTGACACAATATGTCCTTTTCTTCCACATTATCCTATCCGATGTCATCTTTGCGTTCACTTACTTTCTGTCAATATCATGTTGCACGTAATCCATCCATCTTTTCTTCGGTCTGCTCTTATTCCTAAAGCCTTCAACATATATACTTAAAACTTTTCTCACAATATTAGTTTCATCCCGTATCATCACATGTCTACGTCAGGCGTTCACTGTTCAACTCGTTCGTCAATGGCACCATTTTCAAACTTTATCTTATATGCTTGTTTCTTATCGTATCTATTCTCATCACGCCACAAATCCATCTTAACATCCGCATATCTGCTACATGCAGCCGTCTCTCATCCGTCACTTTTGTAGGTCAACATGCTGCAGGTGTTCTCAGTATATAGCTCTTTGAGTAAATATCTACTGCGAGTATTTTCGTAATGTTGCGCCGGACGCTCGTGAGTCTACTAAATGATTTTCATAGTAGTGTAGGCTAGACATTCCCGTAAAACAAAATTGCACGAAATACGAGTAGTGCTGTAGAATAGCCGTATTTTTTTATAATCCTTCGCTTGTGTACTTGACTATATCGCTATACTTATTATTATTTCACATCTATAAGGCTGTGTTAGTATTCTGGGAATTATCCGAGCAGGATTTGGCTTAAAGTGCCGACTTTCACCCAAATCGTGTAGGGATTGCATCGTCCCGTCGGGCCGGCCACTGACGACAAGTTCACGCTGCTCCGGTGGCCGGTCCAACGACGAAGGCGAGGTTCACGCGTGGTTTATGGGTGAGCGTGCTTACGCTCCTCTGTCGCCCCGGACAGAGTGGTGCGAGGAGCCCGACGACCGTAGCCCACGCCACAAAAAAAGAAAAAAAAAAGGGATAGCAGCGTCAAATTCAAAAAACACATTCATAAGCTGTTGTATTTATAATATTAGTAAGATTTTAAGAATATTTATAAACTGCTTTACAAAAAATTGATTTTGGTTTTGCAGAAAATAACTTGAATTAAACCTTATACCAACCTGTCTGATCAACGCGATGCGTACGTCAATTAACCTACCATTGTGGAGGAGGCTTGAACCCAGCTGTGGGAAGTATATGAGATGAGGTGATGTACATGATTAAATTAGGGAGTAATGGAAACTTCAAATCTTCAAATCTTTATTTAAAAAAAGTAAAAATAAGTACAAAATATCAGTTAGTACACTGTCTATTGTGTTAGTTAAAAACTGTGTTACAAAAGACAGGCATCTTCCTAATTAAATTAGAGCTATCTCTTAATATAAGGGTTAATGATTAATGAAAAGTTTATAACATTACAAGTGCAAGTTTTAAATATAATCTAGATTACAAACTACAGTGTGTGTGTGTGTGTGTGTGTGTGTGCGTGCGTGCGTGCGTGCGTGCGTGCGTGCGTGCGTGTGTGTGTGTGTGTGTGTGTGTGCGCGCGTGCATGTAAGCATTTGTGCGGGTGTGTGTGTGTGCGTGTGTACGCGTGTGTGTGTGTGTGTATGTGAACAATGTAATGAATGATAGTGGTGATAGAGAATATAATATATCACCATAATTTACTGCCGTATGGGTAATAAAGAGAAAAGAGTCACGGAGGTCAAGGAATCCGTGCTAGCGATAGATTCAATTGCCGAAAGAGCAAAACGACATTATGGAGCAATCATATTTTTTTTTATAACTAGGTATATTTTCGCTTGTGTTGACTTGACTATATATATATATATATATATATAACTATACTATTATTTCATATCTTTAGTTATATTAGCCGTGTTAGTAAGTATTATGGTAATTATTCGAGCATATTATTTTGTTGCCGACTTTCACCCAAATCCTGTAAGGATTGCAGCGTCAAAATTAACAAACACATTCACAAGCTGTTGTATTTAGAATATTAGTAAGATTTTAAGAATATATATAAATTATTTCTCGAAAAGTTATTATCGACATGAATGTCGAGATAATATGCAGGATCCCAAATTGACTCTTAATTTTGAAGACTATTTCAGACGGCAAATGATAAAATGTAAGAAAATAATAATTTAAAAGTGATGTATTCTCTAATTGTAGTTTATGAGGTCACGTTTATTAATAAATTAAACGTGAATTCTCTAAGAAATACTTATATAAACACATCATTTTAATAGTGGTAGCACACTCTCAACAGATCTCTGTCTACAGCCTCGGGCCGGTCCGTCCGGGATAACACCCCACCCTCGTAGAAGATCGACGTGCGAGTAATGACAATGTGCTATTGCGCATCGTTCGGTGAGCGAAAGAGCCGGAAGTGCAACTGGGTGGGTTTGAGGTTTGTACTGGTAGGCAGCGGCCTAGCTATACCCTTGGTATTGCTAAAGCCTATGGGCGGCTGTGACACTTACCATCGGGTGTGCTGCTTATTCATTTGCCACCACAAGCAATAAAAAATAAATCATTGGCCGGGGTAGAAGACTGATAAAAGTACCTTTGCTAGGTCACTGCAGACACTGTTACACGCTTAACACTCTTTTTTTTTACCGTGGAAGTAGTAAAAACCTACTGATGGATAACTGGGAGAATTGGCAACAACACTATATTGAGAAACTTGAAAAACTATCTGCAATCGCCTAACCACCTGTCTAGCTAGGCGATAATATCGTTTAGTACATTTATAGTTCCACCACTTTATCTGATTACGACTAATTAAATTAAGTATTCGCACGGTTCTACTATATGTTATTATTTGTATATTGCTTTTCACCTTCTTAACAAAATTAAGAAGAAATGTAAAACTAAAGTAACTGTTATTTAATCTTTCTGTGTCATTTTATTAAAATAAAATGTATGATAATATGATAGATGTCGATTTCTAATTTATACTGATCATAATTTAATTAATTCATGGACACCATCGTTGGGACACAATGTCATTGTTCGCGAGATGTTGCCATCTGATTATCGTTATTGTTTTAAACCGGGAAACAGCTAACATTCACTTCATTTAATATAATTGAGCGAATGAGAAACGTTATCAATTATAATTGTTACGATGCATACTTTTAGCAGAAACTCATTTATAGCTATTGTTTTTTTTTTACATAGTACATCTTGTTTAACTATTAAAAACGTCGTTTTAAAAAGCATTTATCTACTTGCATGTTATAAGTCATGAATAACATTATAATGACATTGACAAAAGTTTGAAACTTAATGTAGGTATATTTAAAATGAATCCAGCGCTCTGTGCCTGCTTTTAATAATTAAATTCAATTTGTATAATTCAATTCGGTCGTTACCTTTCAATTATCTGTATTAAAGAAAGGTGTACTTTGTAGTATTATTATAAATTGTTCCAATTTTAAAATTGACCTTATTTTTAATTTTCTATCATCATCATCATCTCAGCTTATACATATCCCATTGTTGGGATCGAGCCTCCCTCATAATGGGAGGAAAATTGACATACTATACCACGCTGCGCTGGTTGGTATGAGATTTATATGGTATGAGTTTTCGTTCTCTTGCATAGATGTTGTAAACGTTTTATATCCATTAGTCGTCTCTTACGATCACCCGCGGGTGAGATACGGGGTGGTGAATTGTATTCTTACTCCGTCACCACACGGAAGACGGTACTATTGCAAATTCATCATGCATGATACTATTATAAATTCTTCTAATAATTTTAGAATAGGACATTTTTAATTTTCTATATTGCATTAAAATACATACATACATACATACATATCATCACGCCATATCCCTTGCAGGGTAGGCAGAGAGAACAGAGTGCCAGAGAACTCTATCTCTGCATACTTCACTCGCTTCCTCAACATTCATAATTCTCTTCATACACGCTCGCCGGTTTCGGAGACTCTTGACTCCACCTTCCTTCAGTACATGACCGATCTGGTCTAGGTAGGTTAGTCTCGGTCTCCCTCGGTACCTACATCCTTCCACTTTCGCATTGTATATCTTCTTAACCAGGCGTTCGTTCGGCATTCTTTCCACATGTCCGAACCATCGGAGCATTCCCTTTCGCATCTTTACACCAATACTCTCTTTCATACCTACTCGCTCTCTTACGTCGTCGTTACGAATGCGGTCGGTCAGCCTAACATTAAAATAATAATAATAAATCAAATAATTTAATGTGTATATAATTTACCTTAACATATATCTGTCCCATTCTAAAATCTTGTAAAAAAGGTTGGTTTTATGCAAAAAAAAAAAAATATATGATAGCAATCAGATCGTGCAATGTAAATTTTTAATGTTCGTTTAAACAATGAATAATAAAATAGCGATTGAATTGCAAGCAATATCGGTGTAGATGCTTTGTAGACTGTTGTTAATGACGTGGAAATAATGTGTCGGCACAAAAAATATCAAGAATGCGTTGTAGTATTCACTTTGTACTGAAAAGTAAGAAATAACCGTTTTACTAGCAAAATAATCATAGTATTTGTGGCAAAAACAAACCATTAATCGTTCTATAGATGGAATCCACTTGTTATTTTACTATTCATGAGAAAGTTAATGGCGCAGGTCTTATACAAACGAACGTTTTAAACACTTTATGTTAGGGGAATACGTGCTGTAAAAACGGATAATAATATTATTTATTGTTATTAAATTATTATTCATTTCACGAAGTTTATATAATTATGTTACTATTGTGGCGTTGCCCGAGCGCTTTTGTTTTTATTTTGGCGACGGGCTTTAATATGGTCACACCTCGCTCGATCCGTCCGGGGCGATTTAAACTGCCCTTCAAGTATCACTTAACGTCGTAAGAGCGGGCCGCCGTTCTTCTATAACCGCAGTAAGAAGAGTTCTTTTCTTACGATAAGCCAATGACTTGGTTGTACCTTTGGTATTATTGAGATGCATGAATGACATTTACTATCAGATGGGCTGTTTGCTCTTCTGCTACGAAAGGAAAAGAAAAAAAATCAATATAAATGGACATGACATGGTATGGCTTTATATTATTTTTGCCAAGCCACTATAGATTTTTCCAACATTTTTCCAACATAAGGACATCCATATGTATACATGGAGAAGGAATGAACAGAAAAGCATAATAGATTTAATTTTGGTAGACAGTCGCCTCCGAAGCAAAATATTGGACGCAAGAGCCTACAGGGGCCCCACAGTCGACACGGACCACTATCTCGTTATTGCGAGATTTAGTGGTCTGTTCAGAAAGTGGAGGCACTGGCGAGAGCGTGTCCACTTCGGAGGGCTTGAAAGAATAAAGGTTGAAAGGTTGCAAGAAGAGTGTGTAAGAGAAAAGTATGCAGAGGGTGTCCGAGAACGGCTGACGATGGCAAGCCAGCCGCAATCGGACATTGAAGAATGCTGGAGAGTATTGAAAGAGAGTATGGTAGATACAGCGAAAGAAGTATGTGGAAGTTCAAAGAAGCATAGAAAAACAAATGGTGATGCATGGTGGGATGCGGAAGTGGCAGCTTCCGTAGAGCAAAAGAAGAAAGCGTGGCTGGACTATGTCTCTTCTTTGAATCTGAATGACAGTATGACTGACAGAAGAAAGAAATATATCGGCAATGTAAGAATGACACCAAGGCCTTAGTGAAAGAGAAACGTGATAGAGCAAGTATGAGTGCAGAAGATAGGCTGACTAAAAACTTCGAGGGTAACACCAAACTCTTTTGGAGGGAGGTGAAGAAGTCTCGGGGTGGTTGGTCAGCCTTCAGAATGAATAAAATAAGGTCTAACGGTGGAGACATTCTTACACAAACACAAGACGTGTTAAGCCGATGGAGTGAATATTTTGGCGATATGTATGCGGATGCTACGGTTGGCGCCGGTGTTGGATGTGGTTTAGTAGATCAACATTCGACAACGGCGTCCTCCGATGGCATCAGTATGGATGAAGTTGAATGGGCGATAAGAAGTTTGAAAAATGGTAAGGCAGCGGGCATTGATATGGTGTCTGCCGAGATGATCAAGCTTGGTGGCTCTTGTGTCTGGGAGGCGTTCCTGTTGCTCCTCAATTTATGTTGGAGCTCGGGAATGGTTCCCAGGGACTGGAATAGCGCAGTCATCGTGCCTTTGTTTAAAAACAAGGGTTCACGTTATGACTGCGCAAATTACAGAGCCATAAGCTTGACCAGTTTGGCAGCAAAAGTGTATGGAAAAATTATTGAAAGGAGAATGAGGATGGTGTCCGATGGTTTACTGTGTGAGACACAAGGAGGTTTCAGGAGTGGAAGGGGATGCATGGATCAAGTGTTCTCTCTGCGCAACATTGTGGAGAAGCATCTGGCTCTAGGTCAGAGGGTTTTCTGCAGTTTTGTGGATCTGGAGAGAGCATTTGACACGGTTGTACGAAAGGAACTTTGGGACATTTTACCGGAGTATGGTATTAACGGTAAACTGCTACAGGCTGTGCAGTCCAGTTACATGGGCTGTAGAGCCTGTGTGCGGCTGGATGATGGAATGTCGCCTTGGTTTGACGTCAATATCGGCGTTAAGCAGGGGTGCGTTCTGTCAGCCAGGCTGTTTATCATATATCTGGATAAATGTCTCCAAAGGTTGAACGATATGAATGTGGGAGTCCAGATGGGCGACTCAGTGGTCACTGCTCTGCTTTATGCAGATGATGCAGTCCTGCTGGCACAGTCAGCGATTGACCTGCAGACCCTAGTCGACACAATGACAGAAGATTGTAAGAAAAGGGGTCTACGCGTGAATGTGAGCAAAACCAAAATAATGGTCTTTGAAAGAGATAAAACCAGAACAGATGTAAGAGTAACAATAGGTAATGATGTACTAGAGCAAGTGGATGAATTTGTATATCTTGGATGTGGATTTAGCCGAGATGGAAGGTACACCACTGATATAGAGCGAAGAGTGAATGCGGGAAATAGAGTGAACGGAGCGTTGGGGCAACTTCTCGGCAGCCACCACCTCAGCCAGAAGGCACGTGTAACAATACATAACGCAGTGCTTGTCCCAACATTACTGTATGGAAGCGAGAGTTGGGTATGCAGAAAAGAGTATGATAGTAAAATTAATGCGGTCGAAATGCGATCTCTGCGGAAAATCTGTGGAGTTAGGCTGACCGACCGCATTCGTAACGACGACGTAAGAGAGCGAGTAGGTATGAAAGAGAGTATTGGTGTAAAGATGCGAAAGGGAATGCTCCGATGGTTCGGACATGTGGAAAGAATGCCGAACGAACGCCTGGTTAAGAAGATATACAATGCGAAAGTGGAAGGATGTAGGTACCGAGGGAGACCGAGACTAACCTACCTAGACCAGATCGGTCATGTACTGAAGGAAGGTGGAGTCAAGAGTCTCCGAAACCGGCGAGCGTGTATGAAGAGAATTATGAATGTTGAGGAAGCGAGTGAAGTATGCAGAGATAGAGTTCTCTGGCACTCTGTTCTCTCTGCCTACCCTGCAAGGGATATGGCGTGATGATATGTATGTATGTATGTGCACTATAGATAACGGGTTTCGAAAAGAGTTATTTGGTAGACCAATCTTATTAAGTTTTATGTAAACAAACCAGATTATAAGCTCAATATAACAATTGTCGAATCCTTCAAAGTGTTATAGAAGTCAAAATATAATATTATAAAACGATTTCACCTGGGCAATGAGTTCTTGATGTGTGTAACCTGAGACTTGAGAGCGCTGTATCATTTGAACGGAGCCTGCGGTCGCACGACGATACAAAATACTGCGAAATTGCGCGTGCGCATAGCCCGTAACGTATACACACATACGCACGGCGTGTAAACTATTATGTTTATACAATATGTACTTGTGTGCGTAGTCAACATTGTATTGATACTTTCACGTCATAAGTACTTATTGATATAATAGCTTTTTAATCGCTAAAGATTTTCCCTGAGGTCTAAATACGACCGTTTGTAGAAAGAAATAAAAGGAAAGCTATTTTAAATAAAAGTTTTTCACGTAAATTTAAACGATTTTATATAACGATTATTCGTGCTGTTACAAAACCATTTCACAAAAGTATTAATATAAATAATTGATAATAAGATATTAATATGAATATGGAGTAATTCTTAAATTGACTGCGTATATACAAACAGTGCCCATATACATACACATATATGCCAAGACGGTCCATATCCTTTAAGGAGCTTTCTGTTTATACACGTCAGGTACGTAGTTGGTCGTTGTAAATACCTTCATTTCATGTGTGCTAATCAGTCACCCTTGGGAAAATTGCCAAATGCTTGGTCACCATTTAAATTAAGCACCATTTAAATCGAGCTGGAAAAATTAAGAATTCGTCGATTATATTTTTCAAGCAAAATTATCAAAGTACCTACAGTGAAAATATTGGTACGCTCAGTATGGCGTTCGCGCGACTGCTGAAGCTCAAGCAAAATTATCAAAGTAGAGTGAAAGTATTGGTACGCCCAGTAGTAGTACTGCAGAAGCTTTGTATAAGGCCTTGACACGGATGTGTAAACGAGTGGATATAAAATGTAGCCACTGTCATTTTTGTTCCCTTGATGTAGCACGGCTCGTCCACGTTCTATTCACGGCCCTGTGATGTTTGTGAACATAAGACTCAAAAATTGGTGCAATAAAAGCTCAACTTATAAGTGGCACTTCTGTGTTTGTCGCAGTTGCAGTGCAGTCTCAGCTTAGAGTCGTAGCTCTTTTATTATTTTTCTATATGCCCTTTTATTATTTATTATTTTTCTATATGCTCTTTTATTATTTTATACATGCACTTTTTATTATTTATTATAGGTATTTTTTTTACTATTGACACAATAAATTTATGTTCTGTCCTTAAAATTACAACGCGTCTAAATTTAAATTCATTATTTTTCAATACCGCATGTTTATCTCTTCTAATTTAATTTGATACAGTACTCGGGCCATCTAGGATAGTAGATAATAGACATATCTAGATTAGTACAAGGGCCATCGCGAAGTGCCTAAGCTTCCAACATTGGCGTTATTGATATCGTGGTGGACTATAGAACTTATAGAGACTATAGAATTTATAGGTGTAAGAATGTGAGATAGAAGTAGTCTCCATGATAAATAGTGATTGATTTATTGTTATTTGAACAATAGCCACGATAGGTACTAATAACGCTATTCTATATTTTTTATAGAATAAATTTAAAATTATTCCTGATGTAGATCATAGAATAAATTAAGAAGACTATTTCACGTTTATACTTTAGGCGATTATTTAGGTACGCCGTCAACCTATCTAGTATTAGATAAGCTTTTCCAAGCGGGTACATATGCCATAAATGCACAAATAGCATGGTGACTGCACTTGGTATTACACATGTTCTAGGAGAGATGCAATCCATTCATTTACTGATCCATCAGCCGTTTTTTATGATTTCCACAGGAAAGTATTCATATTATCATCTTAGCTCATATACTACTGTTGAGCTCGGGTATCCTCCACAATGGAAGGGAAATGACCTACTTACTATACACGCTCGTTAGACATGCTGATATGGGGTTATATAGACTTTTTCTTCTTTTTTATCGATGTTACCTACATATATCCCTTTGTCGTGTTTTACGACAACCACGGGCAAGAAAGAGGGTGGTATATATTCTTACTCCGTAAGCACACGGTAAAGTATGGGATAGAGATAAAATATACTCTTAATCCATCACCACGTGAGAAGACTACTCTTTACTACAATTCTGAGGACAGTATAAGGCTTAATTTCTGTATCTTCATACGTAGGTAAGCAAATATGTAAATAAATTTTGATGTTGTGATTACAACTGCCTGTTTGCCTACAGGCATACCTGGTGTTCAATGTTGTGGATATCTTGGATGTGTGTGAGTTGGTAGCCAAGCCGTGTATTGCATTACACGTCACTGATACATTAACCAATAGTTTAACATTAACATATCGTTTTACAATTGCCCTGTTAACTGTAACTTTACTTGATATTAATATTATTCATTTATTACAATTACGTTAGGTCTAAATTTTCTTAATCTTGTAGTACTATTGGGTACTAGACTCTTACGATAAGAAGGAAATGGTTCTTCTAGTAGTTTAGAATTGACCATATTGATCGGTATAGGTTAGTTATGGGTCCTCGTTTTTTTATTGTACCCATTCTTAATGCCCTGTGTGTACTCTGTTTCTTCTGTATTACTTGTTTTGAATAATCAATCATACATGAATTAACTAAAGTTAGTAAACACCAAGTCTCTCTTTTTAAAGATTGCCGAATTATTTAAAAGTTTATAAATAAGATATAATAATTTATAGAATTATTTAAATTTTGTGATCAGCTGCAAAAGGGAATGTCCGAATATGGAACTGAAAAGATATTAATTAGTAGAAATTTTATACACAAATTGCGATCATCGTTTTTAAATACTAGGTGCCAACAAAACATAATACCCCATGTCATGTCGACATAAGACCATATGTGTCACCTTATTTTTCATTTTTTCGGTCGACGAATCAGTGGGCGAATGGTTAACAGCACTCTTCTAGGAAACTTATAATACCCACTGCACTTGCCAAGTCGCCTGCATGGCGAGCTTTACGCCCCCTTTCATCATCATCATTATCTCAGCCCACATTTGTCCCACTGCTGGGCTCGGGCCTCTTTCACAATGGGAGGAAAATTGACCTACTATAACACGCTGGTCAGATGTGTTGGTATAGGGTTTTATTTAAAGTTTACCTTCTCTGGCACAGATGCCATTTGCATATTATATCCCTTAATCGTCTTTTACGTTACCCACGGGTAAGATAGAGGGTGGTGAAATGTATTCTTACCCGTTAGGTATTCTTACCCGTTTTACCCGTAGGGGTCGTTTTCATTGTGGTGACGACACGGAAAACTCCCCCTTTGGGTAATCCTATCTCTAACTGTGAAATTTAATAGATGGATGGACAATTGGACATACAAAACGAAGTGATATTATAGCACCGCTTGTTATAAAACATATAAAAATCAAACTGCATAATAAGAGTGATATTTTATCAAGTAAAAGTATGGCAACACTCAATCAGTATTTAGTTGAGATTACGTCCGTTTACCAACCGAGCCGCGGTAACCGCAGCTAATTCCACACTTATGTGTGTACGTATAATTTATTTAGTCCATACAAAAGTGTGCATCGTACAAGATAATTATGGACGTTAAAGGAGATTTAGTTTTAGTTTTAATTAGAATTACTCTATGTTTTGACAATAATTAAATTATGTCGTTTTTTTTTCGCATTATTACTATTTTTATTAATCATATTTATATTATTGTTTTTTCTTCTTTTCAAATCATATTCGTTCCACTGCTGGACACTGATTTCTTTTTGAGAGAAATTAGTCTACAGTCGGAGGAAACTAGTCAGCGGTCGACTCAACATGCACTTCTCCTCCGTCGTACATATAGCAAAGGTTTTATGACTGGCCGTCCGCCCGACGTCAACCCTCCTTGGGAATATAATTTATGACCAGATGGCATCAGGTGGAGTTGGCCCCAGTTGATATAAAGTTCTTAGTCGTCTTTTACGGCATCCACGAGTGAATTAGTATTTGTAGCCGCTACCACACAGCAAGCAGCTCGGTATAATTTATATGTCTAAATTTCTTTATAATGTTTTTAGTAATAAATATAAAATAAAGGTAAAGGTGACTGACATTTTAAACTAAAATAGATTTGGAAAGAGTTAACTTGTTGAAAAATAATAAAAAAACATTTATTGTAGATTTTTTAATTTCTAGTAAACTAGTGTGGTGACGGGTTAGGAATACTTTCGTCACTTCTTACTTTCAAACTTATTAGTACTTTTTACTTCTTTGAATATTGGTTAAGCGAATAATGGAGTGAGCATCAACACTCTCCTAGGGAACGTACACTTCGATCTTCAACACGGCTGCTGAGAGTAGCGATTATGGCTTATTCCTTTTTTATGAGGAAGTTTAAATCCATCAGTTAACATCGATTAATCGAGAGATGAAAATAAATCTGGAAGCAGATAAATTGCAGTATCTTTATCTGTTGGATATCTTGAAAATTCAAAAAAGAATATTTCTTAGATGTTTATTATTTTGTAATATTAGATATTTTTTATATTTTTATCTCAGATAGTATCTAGTATCATGTTATAAGTTCAATCTAGAAGTTTAACTAATAACGAAGTTTTTAACGAAAAATCTGCATTCATTTCCATGAAGTAGATTTTGTTTGGCGTATGTATAAACAGACAGGCAGACAAAAATTCTAATATTTAATTTGCTACAAAAATGATTTTATGAAATTTTGTCACATTTGTATTCATAGTTCATAGAACCACGAACGCTGTAAAGTATTCAAAACGGCGGCAAAATGAAAATCAAATATAAACGCGATTAAATTCATATTTTTTTCATCAATACTCGCTTAAACATGAGACATTTATAAAAACAACTTAATTACGAGCAAAAATTTATTGTCACACATGGGATCCATCACACATACATCCCATATGTCACAATCATTTTTCGCTCGTAATCAAGTTGTAAATAATCAAGCATGTTAAATACTAAATTTCAATAACATAAGAAATTATTAATATAATTAGGTTTTTTTTATATCTTTTATATCTATAGGTACTCCGTGTTGTGACGGAGTAAGAATACAATTCACTACCCCCCTATCTCACCCATGGGTGATCGTACGAGACGACTAAGAGATATAAAACGCATTAATAATTATGTGAGAAAAGGAAAACTCAAAACAAAACCCTATACCAACACGTCTGACCAGCGTGGTATAGTAGGTCAATTACCCTCTCATTATGAAGGAGGCTATATGATATATGAGCTGAGATGATGATGATGATGATATCTATAATATACAAACATCGTTCTGTTACAATTTTATTTAAATATTTCAATTACAATTCAAACGGATAAGTTATTCAATAATGGCGATGCGATGTAATCAAGTGGCTGAACTCTAGTATAAATAAATTGTGGTTAACGTTGTCCATATAGATGGTTCATGTTTAATAGAGTATGTGAACATGATATCGTGGTATTAGCCACTGGGCGCTCGAGTCAGTGGGTTGACGTCCAAGCTACTACATGTTGACGGCGACAGGAAGGGACGCTGCGGTTAGATATCACTCGTGTTCTCACTTAAATGAGTTTGTATTAACTGGGGTAATAAGTTATGCGTTCAGTATTTAATACCACTTATATTTTGAGATTGAGAACTCATGCATCATTCTCCTACTCTTATCCCAATTACATACTTGGGGTCGATAGAATATATACTCTTCTTTCACAGTGCATTTTGAAAATGTTATTGGCAATAGTTTTATGACCGGCCGCTGCCAGATGTCCGATGCTGTGGGTTTCATTTTCATACAGAAAAAAATCCTTTCTGCTATTTATAAATGATTGTTCTAAGTCTGATGGAGTAGTTTGTGTTAATTTTATTGTATGTTTGTGAACTCCCTCCCCTACCTCAAGGATTTATTCCATAGTACTAAGTATTTAAAAGTAAAAAGTATGGCCTAAAATTTTGATTGAACTATTTCTCATTAAATCCGATTACGAAATGAAAAATGATGTCGCAAGCGGGATTCGAACCCGCGCCTATTGGGATTCCGGCCCAATCGTGCTGCCACTACACTACCGCGACTAATTGTAGGACATGCAAATTTCATTTCGTATTGTATTTACGTCTTAAGGTGACGGTATGCTATCTACCCGACAATGTTTCCACATTGTTATAGGCTTAATACTTCAAACTTTACAGTTAGAATTGTATTAAACGATGACACAACCTTGTTATTTTAATTACTGAAATTTAGCATTTAATATGCTTAATTATTTATAAAATCCGATTACGAAATGAAAAATGATGTCGCAAGCGGGATTCGAACCCGCGCCTATTGGGATTCCGGCCCAATCGTGCTGCCACTACACTACCGCGACTAATTGTAGGACATGCAAATTTCATTTCGTATTGTATTTACGTCTTAAGGTGACGGTATGCTATCTACCCGACAATGTTTCCACATTGTTATAGGCTTAATACTTCAAACTTTACAGTTAGAATTGTATTAAACGATGACACAACCTTGTTATTTAAATTACTGAAATTTAGCATTTAATATGCTTAATTATTTATAAAATCCGATTACGAAATGAAAAATGATGTCGCAAGCGGGATTCGAACCCGCGCCTATTGGGATTCCGGCCCAATCGTGCTGCCACTACACTACCGCGACTAATTGTAGGACAT
Organism: Lymantria monacha; assembly: GCA_905163515.2. Lineage (NCBI taxonomy): Eukaryota > Metazoa > Arthropoda > Insecta > Lepidoptera > Erebidae > Lymantria > Lymantria monacha. Next base: position 27,791,969 of record LR991082.1, read on the forward strand.
GCAAATTTCAATTCGTATGGTATTTACGTCTTAAGGTGACGGTATGCTATCTACCCGACAATGTTTCCACATTGTTATAGGCTTAATACTTCAAACTTTACAGTTAGAATTGTATTAAACGATGACACAACCTTGTTATTTAAATTACTGAAATTTAGCATTTAATATGCTTAATTATTTATAAAATCCGATTACGAAATGAAAAATGATGTCGCAAGCGGGATTCGATCCCGCGCCTATTGGGATTCCGGCCCAATCGTGCTGCCACTACACTACCGCGACTAATTGTAGGACATGCAAATTTCATTTCGTATTGTATTTACGTCTTAAGGTGACGGTATGCTATCTACCCGACAATGTTTCCACATTGTTATAGGCTTAATACTTCAAACTTTACAGTTAGAATTGTATTAAACGATGACACAACCTTGTTATTTAAATTACTGAAATTTAGCATTTAATATGCTTAATTATTTATAAAATCCGATTACGAAATGAAAAATGATGTCGCAAGCGGGATTCGAACCCGCGCCTATTGGGATTCCGGCCCAATCGTGCTGCCACTACACTATCGCGACTAATTGTAGGACATGCAAATTTCAATTCGTATGGTATTTACGTCTTAAGGTGACGGTATGCTATCTACCCGACAATGTTTCCACATTGTTATAGGCTTAATACTTCAAACTTTACAGTTAGAATTGTATTAAACGATGACACAACCTTGTTATTTAAATTACTGAAATTTAGCATTTAATATGCTTAATTATTTATAAAATCCGATTACGAAATGAAAAATGATGTCGCAAGCGGGATTCGAACCCGCGCCTATTGGGATTCCGGCCCAATCGTGCTGCCACTACACTACCGCGACTAATTGGGCCGGAACGCGCATGCCGCACGATTAGGCCGGAATCCCAATAGGCGCGGGTTCGAATCCCGCTTGCGACATCATTTTTCATTTCGTAATCGGATTTTATAAATAATTAAGCATATTAAATGCTAAATTTCAGTAATTTAACTATTTCTCATTATCACTTCTTTTTCTTATATCACGTTCAATGCGCTACTATATGTCTAAGTTTCCGTACTTAGTTTCTGTCTTGCCTGCGATACTAAAATGCACACTTATTTTTAGTGTACACCCTCCGCACCAAAAAGAAAGCTGCGTTTTTCTTCAATTTGTTTCAGTGTGAAAAAAGAAATGAATATATATATTTAAGATGTGCTACTTAGCCCTAGTTCCGTGGTATATCTACCTTAAATACAAGGTCAACTTGATGTAATACCGTATTGAAACTACTTTATACTATAAACTAATTTATATATGTGCCAAAAAAAGATCTAAGTTTCTATAACATTACAAGGCCCGAGTGGTCTAGTACATATCTAAATTAAGTTGTGAAATAAATATTGGCGTTGCCTATCATCACAATGTTAGATATTCAAAATGACGATGTCGATTTGAATACCAAGAGTGAATAGCATTTTTTCACACCACTTTACCGACTAAGGTTGAGATGAATTTAGATTGTTATCATTATAACTAAGTACCTACCATTACATGAAGTATAATCAACTGATTGCATTTGGTATACTATATAAAAATAACCACCCATATGTAAGCAAAATGTCTATATTAAAATGTATCGGTATACATAGATATATTACATATGTCTATATGCCTTATAGTGCAAAAACTACACATTATTATATGCTTAGAGTTACAGAGGTTATAATAGAGGCTAAGTTTGCAGAGAATCACACATTCCGCTACTGAATGAGAGATTCTTTTTCTTTTTTTTGCCAGCCTATATAAATTGTTTTTTTGCCAGCCTATATAAATTGTACGGGATTCGAGTTGCCTCGACGATGGGAAATCGTTGTATCACGCCGATCAGATAGGTATCGGTTTTATATTGGATTTTTCTACTTTTGAATTGATATTATATACATTCATATATTTCCGTGTGGTGACGGAGTAAGAATACTATTCACTACCCCATATCTTATCCGTGGGTGATCGTACGAGACGACTAAGGGATATAAAACGCATATAACATCTATGCGAGAGAAGGAGAACTCGAAACAAAACCCTATACCAACACGTCTGACCAGCGCGGTATAGTAGGTTAAATTCCCTCTCATTACAAAGGAGGCCCGAGCCCAACAGTGGGACGTTTATGGGCTGTGATGATGATGATGATGATGACATTCATATAAGTTATTGGTCTTTTACAACACTCGCGGGCAATAAGGAGGTGATGAACTGTGTTATTATTATGTCACTATATGAAAAAAAATCCCTCATACTGACATGAAAATTTGCTTAATATACAACTTTAACCTGATTTGAATAATGTTTATTTTCTAAATACTTTTCTTTGAATTTATATCTGCTTATGATATTCTTAGCTATGTAGTACATAAAGGTGAGAATCTGTGAAGAAAGAAAATTCGAAATGAAGTTGTCTGTCTGGCGTGGTATAATAGTGTACTCTCACTTCTATTTTATGCCCAGTAAAAGCTTCCCAACCTATTGGAAATATTGGTGTCAAATATATATATATGGAGGTTATGTATATGAACCATAAAGAAGAAAACAGCAAATACATCTTGTCCTATTTGGCATTAATGACTTATTTATCATCATCATTACCCTGCTCTTATCCCAATTTCTTGCGGTCGACGCTATATGTCCTTTCATCCCCAAAATCCTATTAGATATTATATCTGCGTTCACTCCTATTCTATCCATATCACGCTTCACGGAATCTATCCATCTTTTCTTCAGTCTGTCCTTACCCCTAAAGTCTTCAACATTCATACTTAAAACTTTTTTCATATCATTACTTTCATCCCGCCTTATTACATGTCCATACCACGTCAGGCGTTCACTCTTTACATTAATGACTTATTTATATGGACTTTTGACGGGAATTTGAAAACGTCATGTGGTGCTCTTGTATTATATTCGATATCTTAGTGTTTTAATGTGTTATATTAGATAATTTTAATGGCATTTTATGTAATATAAAGCGGCGGAACTACTGGGATGTGGTGAATATCATATAAAAGTGCTTTACAACGTTTTCGTTTTCCATCAAAATTCCCACAAGATACCATTAACAGTGTGGCCATTGCACTGTTAATGGCGACAATTTGACTTACACAATGACTAACTTGAAAGACTAAAAACGTGAAAATATTTATAACTTGACACTGGCACCAATAGCTCGTATATGTAGCTGATTGCCAAAATATAAGAAGAAGAAGAAGACTTATTTATATAACTGATAATATATGTCAATTGGAGCATGTGATAAAAATACCTATAGTAATGAAATTTTTTTTTTTGTAAGTAATTGTTATGCAAAGGAAATGTTTTCTTTTCATTAATTCATCATTATCATCTCAGCTCATATATGTCCCACTGTTGGGCTTGAGCCTCCTCCATAGCGGGAGGGAAATTGACCTACCATACCATGCTGGTCAGACGTGTTGGTATAGGGTTTTCTTTCGAGTTTTCTTTCTCTTGCATAGATTTTATATGCGTTTTATATCCCTTAGTCGACTCTTATGAACACCCACAGGTAACATAGGGGGTGGTGAATTGTATTGTTACTCCGTCACCACACGGATGAAATTTTTAATTTTCATTAATCAACTTTGATAAATTATTGAACGACTTCACAGATGGTATAGTAGCATGAGTAACGACCTCCTCCGTGTTGTGGAATTGAATTTCACGTGTCCTACGTGTATACCTACTAGTTCTTTGTATGATCCACAAATGGTAGATCTGATTTTTTTTTGATAAAATAAATATCTACTGATTTTATTTTATTTGTATTTGATAATGGTTCTTGGCATGGCAGAACTTTCTCGTTATCACGAATACCTACTGAATATGTTCGAAATGACGGGCAAGTAAAATACAAACGCGATAATGCAAAATTCGCGTAACATCAAACATCTTTAGTTATCTGTTATATATATCTGTATCTGTATTTGTTTATTGTATTTGAAATAAAACTACTTTTACGGATTCTATCGCGTTTGTATTTGATTTATAATTTCCCGACGTTTCGAACACTTTACAGTGATCATGGTCACGGGAGGACTGAGGTGTCTTACGTCCAATATGTCATTGTTATTACAGAATCGGATCTTTCTCAGAGTGGCCGCGTTCCGATCCGGTAGTAGCTGAATAGTTTTTGTTAGTTTTGTAAAAATTGTAAAATTGCCACAATAATAATTATCATAAATTAAATACCTTAATAATAAAAAATCATAAACAACATAAAAATTTTATATATAGAATCATTCTCTTTTTGTACTGGCAATGAATTGTATTAATTTTGTATAAAAATGTGGGTCAAAATTTAATATCTTATAGGGTAGATATAAATAAATTTCTGTAATAACAATGACATATTGGACGTAAGACACCTCAGTCCTCCCGTGACCATGATCACTGTAAAGTGTTCGAAACGTCGGGAAATTATAAATCAAATACAAACGCGATAGAATCCGTAAAAGTAGTTTTATTTCAAATGTGTAATACTCGCGTAAACATTAGAAGTCATTATTGTTTATTGTATGTTTGTAAAGTCTCCCGCGTGACCAGGATTTATTCCATAACACGAGGTTCTATAAAAAAAATACCTATATCATGAAATCGCATCACTAACATTAATATGAAAGGCAGAGTGCTGTACAGTAAAATTGCTTCCTTGAACAATTTAAATTATCGTAGCGATACCATAAAACAGTCTATTAAAAATGTAATAAGAAGTCTAATAGAATACATATTTAAATTATCATGGTAATCGGATACAAACGATAGATTGGACGTCTGTTTGTTACATATGAGCGTCGGGCGTGACGCGACTTTTTCGCACCAATGCTTTTCGACGAGTTTAAACGAACGAAAAATTTGACATTCTGTAATCTAAGCCCTGTTACAAGAGATACTCGATATTAAGAATGGTTCGCTTTTCGAATAATATCGATAGCCGCCGAAACTGTTTATTTATTACCTATACTATAATAACAGTAAATCATAGCTTGCAAGCATTATAAACGAACCCATGGCGGTATGGGATTTGTTCCCTTTGTCTGTCTGAATGGACGAAAAAAACAAAAAAAAAATATAAACGAATCCAATTTGCATAAGGTATACATACACTAAAGACTATGCAGTTTAGTTTTTTATTAATTGCAATTAAACGACAACGAATTACTAAGCCATTTTTGAAAGGAACCAGCGCGTTGCAATTTTCATAATCGCAACTTTTTCGCGCTTTAAAAAAAAATAATACTTTGATACATTAATTTTTACGGTCGTGAGAGAGCCAGATCCATACGTAAATCCGGACGACCTCGTATATTTTTTTATTCAACTTTTTCTTACTTTAAACAAAATAATTGCTGTTTAAAAATATCAAATATGTTTAAATAAATGTTTTTTCTTGACATATGTCGTTCACTCACATTTCTATTGTATGCCCAGTAAAAGCTTCACAACCTATTGGAAATATTGGAGCCAAATATATACATGGAGGTGATGTATATGAACCGTAAAAAAGAAAAAAAAATCCATCTTTTTCTATCTGACATTTATGACTTATTTATTACCATCATTATTTACATATGTTTGATACTATTATCTTATAAGTGTAGTATAAGAAAATACAGTCATTTTTATTTTTAAAAATCATTGATTTTCATATATCGAGAGTAGAGCATCACCTAAACGCTTCGTTTATGAGGCGTGCAATTATCTTTTTGACACGCACAAAAATTATTGATTTGGCATTTAGGTATATGTACTCTAAAAATTAAAATTAATCCGAATGGTGACAAGGTAAGAATACCCTTTACCACCCGTTATCCTATCTATCTGCGAGTGTCGTAAAATATGACTAAAGCATGCATATAAAATCACTACATGAGAAGGAAAACTTGAATAAACACTCTGGAACAATTCGCCTGACCAGTCTGATGTGGTAGGCTAATTTATCTTCCATCATAGAGAGGCTCCAGCCAAGCAGTAGGATATATAAAATGTTTAAAAGAATGGTAGTTCAAATACCTTTTCCTTTGAGTGAATATTAAGGTAAATAGACCATTCTTCTAAAACTAGTGGTGAATAAAGAGCTTTTTGTTTTTTTATTGCTGATGGTAGCAAACGAGCAAGCAGCACACCTAATAGTGTTACTGCCACCTATAGACCTTACTAGGCCGCTGCCTATCAATAAAACCCAAAACCCAACCAGAAAATGGGCTGCTGGCTCTCTCGTTTACCGAACGAAGCACAACAGCATGTTGCCATTGTTAGGACGTTGATTTTCTGCGAGAGTATGATACTAACCCGGACGGACTGTTGACAGAATTCTATCGACAGTGTGGTTCTACCATAAGAGAGTTATATTCTAATCAGCGAAAGTAAAAAAAAATGGAATGGAATGCTCCGATGGTTCGGACATGTGGAAAGAATGTCGAACGAACGTCTGGTTAAAAAGATATACAATGCGAAAGTGGAAGGATGTAGGTACCGGGGGAGACCGAGACTAACCTACCTAGACCAGATCGGTCATGTACTGAAGGAAGGTGGAGTTTAGAGTCTCCGAAACCGGCGAGCGTGTATGAAGAGAATTATGAATGTTGAAGAAGCGAGTGAGGTATGCAAAGATAGAGTTCTCTGGCACTCTGTTCTCTCTGCTTACCCTGCAAGGGATATGGCGTGATGATATGTATGTATGTAAAAAAAATACTACAAAGTATAGTTAATGTGATTGCTTTATAGCTTGAATGATATTAAAATCATTGGATTTCAATATTGAATTAGAATAATAACATTTTCAAGCTACAGACTATATGAGATGTTATAATACTTATTTTATTATATACGTAAGTATTAATCAATCGGTTGCAAATCTAAATGAATAATATAATTATTGCTAATTAAAATTGTGCAATAGTTTTCTCACAGAGTGTGTTCTTGAAGGATTATTAACGTTAGTATGCATAAGCAAGTAACTCGATCAGCTGAGAGCGACGCGAGCTCATCGAAGCGGACGACACTGTCTTCCTATTCCTACTTCTCATTTTACACCCGGTAAATGGTGTTTAGTCACATAATTATTATTTTTTAAGATGTTACGTAATCATAATATTAAATTTGCTAATCATAAATATACTTGGAACATCATGATTTTGACATGATCTTTATATAAAAGACAAAGACAAAAGAGGTCTGCGCGTGAATGTGAGCAAAACCAAAATAATGGTCTTTGAAAGAGATGAAGCCAGAACAGATGTAAGAGTAACAATAGGTAATGATGTACTAGAGCAAGTGAATGAATTTGTATATCTTGGATGTGGATTTAGTAGAGATAGAAGGTACACCACTGATATAGAGCGAAGAGTGAATGCGGGAAATAGAGTGAACGGAGCGTTGGGGCAACTTCTCGGCAGCCACCACCTCAGCCAGAAGGCACGTGTAGCAATACATAACGCAGTGCTTGTCCCAACATTACTGTATGGAAGCGAGAGTTGGGTATGCAGAAAAGAGTATGAAAGTAAAATTAATGCGGTCGAAATGCGATCTCTGCGGCAAATCTGTGGAGTTAGGCTGACCGACCGCATTCGTAACGACGACGTAAGAGATCGAGTAGGTATGAAAGAGAGTATTGGTGTAAAGATGCGAAAGGGAATGCTCCGATGGTTCGGACATGTAGAAAGAATGCCGAACGAACGTCTGGTTAAGAAGATATACAATGCAAAAGTGGAAGGATGTAGGTACCGGGGGAGACCGAGACTAACCTACCTAGACCAGATCGGTCGGGTACTGAAGGAAGGTGGAGTCAAGAGTCTCCGAAACCGGCGAGCGTGTATGAAGAGAATTATGAATGTTGAGGAAGCGAGTGAAGTATGCAAAGGTAGAGTTCTCTGGCACTCTGTTCTCTCTGCCTACCCTGCAAGGGATATGGCGTGATGTTATGTATGTATGTAAAAAGACAAATAGTTATTTAAAAGATCATAAACCATGTCTACTACTATTTCTACGTAAGTCACACAAGTTTAAGTTGTAATAATGCTTTCTTTACTGATCATTATCATATCAGCCCACATATGTCCCATTGTTAGGTTTGGATGGAAGGGAGAGCCCATGGAGGAGGCCAAAGCACAACAGTGTCCAATTTCTCTAAATTGACTTACCACGCTAGTCAGACATGTTGGTATAGGGTTTTTATTACCAAATTTTCTTCTCTTGCACAGATGCTATATACATATGTATATCCCTTAATCGTCGTTTAAAATATCCACGGGCAAGAGAGGGGTTGGTTTATTGTTTCCTCACTCCGTCACCACACGAAAATATTAACTGTTATAACTATAATGTTTTCTTGTCCGCATTTCGTGTACGTTGGCTAAATTAGTCGCATATATATCTGTATATTAAAATGCACAATTGAGTGCAAACATACGTGTATTTTCTATTTCTCGATTACTATAATTCGATAGAACAATAATCACCGTTTAAGAGTTCATTTTGACTACGAAATTCAGGAGCGAGTAGGATTTATTGCCGTTCTATGCGATAATATTATATTATCAATGCTACTCGTAGCCGTATATTCGTGTGATAGGGAAGAAAGAAATATACGTACAGTACGACTCGAAAAAAGCCAATAATACTTGTGAAAATACCTTTGTCCTTAAATGTATTTTCACAAGTATTATTGGCTAAAGGAAGCTCTCGTCTGAAGAGTTGACCGCTGGTGGGAGATATCGCAGAGATTTTATAGTTTATTTGGCAGTATAGCTGAAAAGGCCTCGTTTCGGTGTTCCTTGGAGTTTTATTTCTTAGTTGTGGGTTTTCCTGATTTACGTTTTTCTGTCTATAAAGCAATAGTGGATTATAGAAATTAATCGCTAAACTAATGCGTTTTCTCAGTCTAGATTAAGCAATATACTATAGATATATAGGTAGATACCTATATAGCAGAATGTTTGTTTATATGTACCTACCTAACATGCATAAAATATTTTTATTATACCTAAAAAATTTCATCATCATCACAGCCCATATATGTCCCACTGTTGGGCTCAGGCCTCCTCCATAATGGGAGGGAAATTAACCTACTATACCGCGCCGGTCAAACGTATTGGTATAGGGTTTTGTTTCGAGTTTTCCTTCTCTTGCGTAGATGTTATATGGGTTTTATATTCCTTAGTCGTCTCGTATGATCACCCACGAGTAAGATATGTGGTGGTGAATTGTATTCTTACTCCGTCACCACACAGAGAATAAATAATCTACATAACTTATATGAATAATTGTTAGATACGAACAAAATTACTTTGGAAATGTCTAAAGAAGACGTAATTAATCTTATAATCTGAATAGATACTGAAAATAATTGAATTTATGAAAATTTATTAAATATTTTTCAAAGATTTTTAGTTCAAAATGGCCGTGTACTCAATGTTCGTTGGGCTAAAGTCAATAAAATGAATGCTTTCATTTACAAGATTTGTAAACATAAAAGGGTAAATTTACATTTTGATATTCGCAAGTGCTTCGGGGACTAAAGTGGCGTTCTCACCCTAAAATTTTAAAACATCTATTTGCATATGCTTTGAGTACATAAACGACACTTTCTGAAGCACTTTCAACTGTTGAGAGGGAGGTGGGGGTAAAGGTGTGGCAAGCTGGGAGTGTGGTGGGTAGATATAATCGTTTTAATCTCTATAAAGTGACAGATTATATGGTTACAGAGAGTTTTCAAATTATCTTATAAGGTTTTCTGTGAAAATAGAATATAACTATAATGATTCATCATCATCATCACAGCCCATAATATCCCACTGTTGGGCTCGGGCCTCCTCCGGGAAATTAACCTACTATACCGCGCTGGTCAGACGTGTTGGTATAGGGTTTTGTTTCGAGTTTTCTTTCTCACGTATAGATGTTATAGGCTATGCGTTTTATATCCCTTAGCCGTCTCGTACGATCACCCACGGGTAAGATATGAGGTGGTGAATAGTATTTTTACTCCGTCACCACACGGATAACTATAATGATTAAATACAATTAATTTGAAAAATAGCTATTTTTGTATGTATTTTATTCAGTCTATATATAATGTGACTATATACCGTTCTAATCATTTAAGGAAAGCATAACCCACCATATTTCCCCTTTTAAGCCTATTCGTTATGCCAGCAGAATATGTTCTGTTCTTGACGATGAGATAGGAATTTTGTGTAGCGATGGAATACGAATACAATTCTCATCGCCGTTATCGTCGTAAAAATTGACTGCAGATCTCACTAGGAACTTGAAAAGCAGCTCTTTTCTGGGAAATGAGTAATGTTTCACTGCGATCGTCAACCCCCAATCCAGCGTGACAACTATGCCACTATGCCTAGTGTGGAATGACTACATTGTGCAATGTACAGCGAAATGTTGAATAATGATCAAATCAAATATGTACTCGTACATATTACAAAAGTTATTGACAGTATTTTCATGATCGTCCGCCTGCCTGACATCAAACTTCCTTGGGAATGTAATTTTTCACCAGACGGCATCAGGTGAAATTGACCGAGGTCGATATAAAGCTCTTAGTCGTCTTTTACTACATCCACGAGCAAAGCAAGGGTTAGTAGTATTCGTAGCTACCACATAACATTGTTAAGCATTGAAATGTTGAATAATGATATAACCCTAAAAAGAGCTGATACAGTTGTATCAAACCCTGATCTATTTACAAGTGGAATTAAAATAAATTGGCTTATATTAGGTGTTGAAATGGTGTTACGTAAATGATTAGATATATGAAGTGAAAATTGATATCGAACAAGGTATTTTTTGAAATTTGATACTTAAGCTTACTTATTATAAAGCCAAATGAGTCTTTTAAAAGTTACTCTATAAGGAAATATTAGCATCACTCACTGAAGCTTATTCACTAAAATTCTGAAACGTCAATTTGCATATATTAAACTTAAACTGCTATCTGAAATCGGCACGAATGAGGAGTGCGGCGTGAAGCGTGACGAAAGAGTCGCCGGGGGTAGGAGGTAATCAGCGTAATGCCAATCATGCAAATGCCGAGATACGACTGAAAGCCTCAACCGGCTTGTTTCAGGAGTTAAAATGGAGATCCACTTAGTGGGCTACGCAACTCACATACGTAATTGATGGCCTCTGTTAAGATTATGTACGTTATAGACCTGATATATTCTACTGATATTTGATATTTATGTAATATTTTTATTTGACTGCTTGTGGGTGTTGTAAAAGATGACTAAGAGCTTTACATCGACCTAGGTCAACTTTATCTGATGCTGTCATGTAACAATTTGCCGACGAGGTTTGACATCAGGTAGGCAAAACTTTTGCAATACTTTTGTGAGATGAAAGACACATATTGTGTTGACTCCAAGTAATTGAGTAAGAACAGAGTCACGGTGGTGATGATCCGTTCGGGGCGACGGCGCGTGTAGCGACCAAGCCCATATGTTGCCCTTTTATTTATGGAGTGGTCACGCCCGAGCCCCGCTAATCCGTCCGGGGCGACAGAAAAAGCGGCGCGCGACCCCATAGATCCGCCCTATATGTACCTCTCTACGCCGAGTGAGCGGGCTACCGAAACGCTACCGTAACGGTTCGGTTATTGTCTTCGGTGGCCCGCCTGGCGATTTACTCTCATGGGCCCTCTTGATGCTCCGTCATCTCGACCAATAAGTCTCGATGACAGGGTGTCGTCCTCACGTGGTGGCCTCACTTTGGGGTGACCAGACTAATCCCCGGTCCGGTCACCCATGCCTCGGCTAGAGCGACATAAGTGGAGGTACTCGCACCTACGCCGCCCAAGGCACCGGCGGCGGTGCCTGTCGCCGTAGAGGAGTTCCTCACGCTGCCCTGCACGTATCTTTCTACGCCATGCGGGCGGGCCACTGGTAGATACTTGGACCTTGTCGTCGGTGGCTCGCCCGGTGGAGTTACCGTTTCGGATATCGTCTAGAGTCGACGCCGCGGTAGCTTTTACCGTCGGTATGACGCCTTCACGCGGTGTCATAAATATACCTTGACAATTTTTTATTATTATTATTATTTATTCTAATAGGTCTCAAGCTTTTGTGTACTCACTTACTTTTGGCCATGGTCTAAGATGATGCTGATAGGAGAACATAGATGATAATTAATAATTACTATCATATTGTATTGTAAATACATAAGTTTGTCGATTCTGCTTGTTAATCTATGGACAACCCGCGAACGAAAACAACGTAGCCTGCTTCTAACGAATTTAAACGCCGGCTTAAACTGAGCTGTATGCTAGCTAATTGAGGATTTGTAACACGAATTCACCTGTTTTGCTTTGACGAAATTTACCACCCTTGTCTGTTTCTTAAGATAATTTCAAGGAATCATTGCTAATTGAAATAGCTTTTCCATTAAAATATAGTCATACTATATATTTCTTATATATTGTATAAGATTCACATCATTATGTTAATCTTATGTAATTGAAAGAAATCAAAGTACCTAATATAAAATATGAAAAACAAAATTCTCTATCTGGCCGAATGATCCGATCTGGATATCTGCAACAATATCGTGAATGTTTCAACAACCCCCGTGTGGTAACGGTCTATCAATACAATTTATCACCAACTTTTAATATCTACTCGCGCCTACCTAAAAAATTACGAGTAAACAGTAGCGCTACTGGCAAACCTAATAACAACTGCTGCGATCGCCAATCTGCCTGTTAAACTTGGCGATTATGGCATTATTCCCCTTCCTGGGGAGGCCTAATAATAGCTACCGATAGCAGATGCATGTGTTGGAGAATATTTACTCTTCGAGTACAAGAAAGATTCAAATCACTAATAGGTAGGTACGTATACGAGACTAGTAATAAGTAAAAAAATTAATCTTTTTCAATATAAATCAACCGTCATCGTGTAAAGCATCTAAAATCAGCCACTAAAAGATCAATTCACTTTCATTTACACTTTAATCAGTATGCTTCGTTTTATTCCCGAATATTTTCCATTAAAGGGTACTAAAAGCAATATGGCGGCTTTTCGTACGCTTCTTGTTTAAATTTCGTATTCAAAACGTGGAATCACAGAAGCGCGAGCGTGAGTTTAATGTTGTCACTTTTAAATATTAAAATTAGATTATTGTATTGCGACAGAAGTGTTGCAAATTGATTCTAACTACTTTACAGTCGGTACGATGAAGCCAGTTGGGCTTAATTGGCTTTTATGTTGTATTATCTTTACATTAAAGAAAAGAAAACATTGACATAAATGAAATTTAGAGGTTATTCTACGCCTTCTCATTCACTAAAATATTTACAACTTCTATAAAATATTTCAATAGAAGTTCAAATATTCAATTATGATATTTGAATTGTTACTAAAATTAAAAATGATTGAAATGGTTATGCTATTGATAACAGAAAAATAAAAAATACCTACTTTTTGATTTAGTTATTGAGTTTATTTTGATTTGCTATAAACGTAATAAATAGTATTAATTAATTACGTAGATATTCACACAAAGAATGCATTGATATAGCTCGTAAAAGAGTAGGTATAGTGAAAAGCTGCGAATTATATAAATTAACATATCAAACGCGCCTTCGTTACTCGCTACACCACCCTACCATACCATCCTTTACAGCGGCTAAATAATCTTGATACTAGAAAAAAAATATTATTTTATTATCATCCGAAGTATATATTTCTTTTTTAATTGGTGGCAAACGAGCAAGCAGCACACTTGATGGTAACTGTCACTGCCGCCCATGGACCTTTGCTATAACCAAGACTATAGCTAGGCCGCTGCCTATCATTATAAACCTCAAATCCACCCCAGTTGGGCTTCCGGCTCTCTCGCTCACCGAACGAAACGTAATAGAACATTGCCATTACTCAGACGTCAATCTTTTGCGAGAGTGTAGTACTACCCCGGACGGACCGGCCCGCGGCTGTAGACAGAGAACTGTCAACAGTTTGGTCTACTAATAATAACTACATAACTATGCCAGAGACTGGATGTCTAGAAATGGTGTTAAAATTGAAAGTGTCATGGTGCAAACGTAGCTATCGAAAGTGCTGATAATGAGGAGACAAAAGAGCACGTATGTTTAACATAGGATCATCACCATTGTGATCCCATACCATTTATTTAGGATGCAATATGTACTGTGTTTTCATCGTACATATTGCAAAAGTTTTAGTCATAGTTTTATGAACGGTTGTCTACTTGATATCAAACTTCCTTACGAATATAATTGTTAACATATAATATGTATATGTACATATAAAACCTATTTGATTGCGTCTCACTAAATTTTTTATAATGCCTACGCAACGAAACAAACAATTTTTTTTCGTGTATCAACCAACAATGGTTAATTAATTATATTAAACTATACACTATGTACAAAATGATCTAGTGTTTTGATAACGACAAAAAGAAACCTTTCTCTATTAAAAAAAAAATAATACATTTTTGTTCTGAGAACCATAAATAAAACAGTTTTAAAAACCTCGTACGATCGAGTATATATCTATTAGAACGTGTTTACTCTAACTAATTACACTTTTTCGCATTGTCATTCTCTTAAAGTCTGCCAATTAAAATAAATTAAACAGCCCCAAATATGAAGAACTATAAACCATTGTTTTGTAGTTTTTATATATTGTAAAATCCCACAGTTTAAAATATAATTGTCATTTATTTTATAACATTAATTTGTTAATTCTAATTGGTAATTAAGCCTGGTCGTTTAAAACTGAAATGTAAAATGCTAGCAACAAAATAAATAATAGAATAGAATAGCGTTTATTTCTCAGTACATAATGTTATAATTTAATGAGGTTTGTAGTTTTTGTCGGTCGCCAAAATTATTCTTAACTCATTAGCTTAGTTCACTTAACGTTATAATATTCTCTAATTTAGAATATAATGGTGTATCTAGAAGTAAATAATTTTCATTTCTTTTTTAATTTATTGTAGCATTATCAATGCTTTTTATTCCTTTTTTTTTCTGAAAACATATAAGTATCTCCATTTTTTTTAAGTGATCAAGTATTAAATGTTATTTTAAAGAACATATCTATAAAGCTAAAAATCACATAGTTGATATCTTTACTACGCAGACTTGGATTCGATTTTCAATCGCGATAAATATCTATCGGCTTCACAAATGTTTGTTTTAAGTCTGGATGCATATTATGTCAGTTCATTATAACTTTTTAAAGTTTGACGACATAAGGAAGTATATAACGTATGTAGAAGAATATTTATATTTGGAATGTTAACTATAGTTGAAAATTAAATTGTTACGATGTTTTAGGAAGTTTTATTTTCGTAATATTTAACCGAGAATTAAATCTCTTTTACTGCCTCAACAACCTGGTATAAAAACAGCAAAATGATAAATTATTTGCATTAAAATTCGAAAATATCAAGAATGCGCGCGCTATATATTAAGCAGTAACGTTGCATTCGTAGAAATAAATGACATTTTAAATTGGAACGAGTGTAAGTGCAACCCGGTCGCTCACAGCCAACTAACACCTGAATTATTTACATTTTAAGAGTTATATGTTAATGCAAAGCTTATGTATGCTCTAATAGTATAAAATAAATAGTTATTATTTATTAACCGTATAGTGATGCATTAATAATACAATATGTCATCACCCCTTTCTTGTATTTCTCATGGGAGTCGTAAAAATGGACTGAGGGATTATTAGAAGCTCATTGTAATCTTATACATAATATTAAATGCGATCACCAAGCCGTGCGCATAAAACATGGTACTTTTGGCACTTTCCACATTGGACGTTGAAAGGCTGAATCATGAAATGATGATCATCATTACCATCGTCTCATATGCATCCCACTGCTGGACTCGAGAATGCTCTACAATGGGGGAGAAATTTGGCCTACTATACCAATCTCATGAACAGGTTCGGTATAGAGTTTTATTGTGATTATCTCTTGTAGTGATTTTATTTACTTGCTGCCCTTAATTGTCTTTTACGATCACCTTAAAAAGAAAGAAGGGTTAGTAAAGACTTCGTATTCTTACTTCCACAATGAACAAAAATATCCATATTTCATTAAAATTATACTTTAAAAACATTTAAGATAATACGTGCATTTAATAATGAACAATACCATCAAACAACAATGAATATATAGCTTAAGCCGTAAGAACAAACGTCCCATAGGCTAAATCTAATATGAAATATGGATGAACATAAGGTTTGAGTCGGGGGTGTGTCCCGGCACCCACCTCGAGGCTTTCGTTAAACGGTTGCTAAACGTTTGGGCGGGCCGCCCTATAAAACTTACTACGACACAGTCTCTCTAATAACCCTACACGTAAAATACCTTTTAAAGCAATTGATATAAGGCTCATTTTTAATAAATGTACAATTCATGGAACCTTAATATAGTAAAAATACATTAATGTCTTTATGTACAGTTTAAGCGGTTGTACCTATTATTAAGTAGGGCGGTCCTGATTTTCCCTTAGTACCTATTCTTTGAAGTGATATAAATTGTATAACATGACATCTCCTTTTCAAAAATAAGGCATTTCACAGTGTAGAAATCATTAGCTGTGAACTTTTGAACTACCTTAGGTAAATTGCAATTTATCCTTTCGCGATGTTTACGCGAGTTTTACATATTTTTTTAAAGATATTTATAGCGTTTGTGATTTTAGTTTCTGGTTTTTACTTTCTTGACGTTTCGAACACTTTTCAGTGCAGTCTTGTCGTGATTACATATGATCACTGAAAAGTGTTTGAAACGTCGGAAACGTAAAATATCAAATACAGGTGCAATAAAAACTGTAAAACAATTTTAGGTTTTTTATATAAATGATAATTACATGTACAAAACAATAAATCTTTGTAACATAGGAGACTTTATAACATCTATTAAATGCACACCAACCACAACCAAACTTAGAACAACCACTTATGGGTTCTGTGTGTGCATTGAACTTACGACATTTATATGGATGGTCGGTAAATTAACCATTCCGCACTCAAATATGTGAAATAATCCTTACATTGTTCGTGGGTACCGCGAAAAACGACTAAGAATTTTACATTGACCTGGATTAACTAAAGCCGATGCCGTTTAGTCAATAATTACATTGCCAGGAAATTTGACATCAGACAGATAGCGTGTCATAAAACTATTACTTCAACTTTTGCAATATGTAGGATGTAAGAAGAGTATAATTATATCGATCCCAAATAATCAGAATGAGAGTAGATTGATTATGTTTATTTGTACGCGAACAATAACATAATCAAGTTATCTACCTGACAATAAATGTTAAGTGAATAAACGGCACATCAAAATAGATTTTAAATAGTCTGTTAGAGATCTAAAAGCCGAAAAATATCATTTGTTAATAGTTACTCGTATTGTATTGTATTGGTAACTTGATTAAGCGAAATCTGGACATATACCTATTACAAAGATACATCTGCGAGTGTTTACTTAATAAAAAACCACTCTTTATTACGTAGCATTAAAAATTACACAGCATCATGAGAATGCGCTACACTCCACCCCTGCAGGAATCAGCGCGTGAGATTAAAAATAAATAGATTAGCGATATCTTTATAAAGAACATATATGAATATTTATATAAGGAAATTGTATAAAACATTAAATTATGTAATTTGTTTTTCTGTATTTATTAGTAACTCAAACTTATTTTCTTGTAATGTAAATAGCATTCAAAAAAACCTAAACAACAGTTTTGCTACAAAAGTTAGCTCTATTTCGCAAATATACTTCGCGGCTATCTATCCAACTACGCCCCTGTTATTTTCCGCCCTGTAATACAGTGCTGACTAGATATGACTTTTTGCATTAGCCAGAAGCGCATCACAATTTTAAAAATATTCACTCGGTAGGGAAGAATCTATGAACGGTAATATTTTATTACAAGAAAATATATTTAGCACTGAATCTACTGCGTGATATTTAGTAACTTTGAACTTGAATGATTTATAAGGACTAAGTACTATTAAGGATATACAATGCGAAGGATGTATGACTATTAAGGATATACAATGCGTGGAAGGATGTAGGTACTGGGGAGACCGAAACTAACCTACTAGACCAGATTGGTCACGTACTGAAGGAAGGTGGAGTCAAGAGTCTCCGAAACCGGCGAGTGTGTATGAAGAGAATTATGAATATTGAGAAAGCGAGTGAAGTATGCAAGGATAGAGTTCTCTGGCACTCTGTTTTCTCTGCCTACCCTGCAAGGGATATGGCGTGATGATATGTATATATGTAAATACTTAAAATTTGGTAAAAATATACAACGTTCCTTTTATGTTCCACTTAGTATTGTAGATTAGTTAGATCTTAATCCTATTATATATATTTCATAAATAATATAGTGTTTCAGGCAGTTGAATTATGATCAATTCATCAGAACTTAGAATCACAATCTAGTATAGATTGTTTGTGACCAGTAGTTAGGCACAGTTATCATCCTCATCCAGGCGTCATTTCTAATGAATACTATTTTTTTGCAAATTTATTTGATTTTCGCTTAGTTTTTAGAAAAACGTAAGCTTAAATTTGCAGCTGTACTCAGTTAACAGTAATAACATCGCTTAGCTTAACAAGGGCTATTAATTTATTGAAATGTTTATACTTCTGTTTATCTTCTCGCAGTGTGAAATTGTGAAAATGAAATATCAAACAACCCTTTATTAACATTTTTAGCGAATTTGGGAGTTTGACATTATATTTGAGTCTTAAACTCTTATAGAATAATGCTTTTTTGTAATATATATATATATATATATATATATATATATATACTAGCAGACCCGTCTCCGCGTTGCTGTGGCTAAGGTAGCCTCAGTAACACGTGGTGGTTGTGCTAATAAATAGTAGCTTATATGAAACGTTTGTACATTTAACATAGCGCCATCTATTAAATACTTACGCAATACAGTCAATATATACCGCCATCTGTTAGAATCGTTTAGAGATAACAGATAATTGTGACTGTCAAGTAAATAATTTGCAATAAAATAATATTGCGACTATAAATTGAGATGGAAGCTCTCCTATCTTTTAAGTTGGATCAAACTACACATGCTGTGCAGATTTGATTAAAATCTGTTAAGTACTTTAGGAGTCCATCGTGGATAAACAACGTGACGCGTAATTTATATATAGTAAGTATATATATATACATATACATACTATTTTATTAAATATTCATAACAATCAAATTAAAATAGTTACTGAAATAGTAACTATTTTAATTATATATAATGGTATTTCTAAATCATTGTCGAGGATTACAGTCTTCTTACATTATAACCAAAAATTAAAATGGCAATCTTGTATTTTTGTACCGTGATCAAAGGTTGAGCACTTCTGTGGCGTCGATTTTTTGCACGCCTAGTTAATAAGCGTCTACTGGCTCGTGAAATATTACAAATTGCGTCCCCTTTCCCTCCGTACCTCAGTGTACCGCTCTTCATTTTTACAGTGTTTTTTCATGCCACTACATCAAGAGTACTCGATCAGCGAGTGTTAAATTAATATCATGTATATGTGTATAACTTTGGTATTTGTATGCTTAAGTAATCAAGTTACTTTTAGATGAGTTTTATCTTTCACTCGTGTATTGGGAATTGAAATAAAATAGACCGGGCGAACAAAAGAAGTTGAGTTTTTGTGTTTATTAGTTTGTATCCATAAAGGTATTTTTTTTGTTATTCTTGTTAAATGTAATTTAGGTTTATTTTTGTTGTACATATATTCATTGAGTGAAAATTAAACCAGTTAATTTAGTGTTAGGACCACGCTGTTGACAGTTTTCTCTCTGGGCCGATCCGTCCGCCACAATCACACAGAAGATCAATGTCTGAGTAATGGTAATGTGCTATTGCGCTTCCTACGGTGAGTGAGAGAGCCGGCAGCCCAACTGGGTGGGTTTGGGGTTTGTATTGGTAGGTCTATCTATACCTGCGGCCTAGCTATACTCTTGGTATTGTAGAGGTCCATGAGTGGCAGTAACACTTACCATCAGGTGTGTTGCTTGCTCGTTTGTCACCATAAGTTATAAAAAAAATTACATAATTATTTTATTGCATGAGATTGTAGAAGATAATTAACCGTATAATCATATTGTTACCATATATTTGCCAAAAATTAATAACAATAGTTGTGTAGTCATTAGTGATTAAAAATCTATGTATAGAAGATGAAGTGGATGTTTAATTATTTAGTTTGCCCCTGACTATGAATGCTGAAAGGTTTTCGAAATGTGGGGATAGAAATTGGAGATATAAACAAAATTTATAGTAGAAATGATTTATCATTATAAATGTATGTAACATTAGAAACCATATGATTATTCAACCATACATACATATATACATAAATATCATCACGCCATATACCTTGCAGGGTAGGCAGAGAAAACAGAGTGCCAGAGAACTCTATCTTTGCATACTTCACTCGCTTCCTCAACATTCATAATTATCTTCATTCAACCATTGTTATATAAAAAAAACAAAGAAACTAATAAGCACTGCCCAGTTTTAAATTATCAGTTAAATAAGTCTGGACTTAATAAGAAAGAATATGTTTATGATGAAACTTTAAATAACTAAGTACTAACAACTAAATTCAAGTAATGAATAATGTAATTATAAATAATTGTGTTACAAATTTCCTTTTGATTAATTTCACTGATTATTTACGCTTCCTCGACCTTATATTATTGGTAATTGAATTGAATTATTACAAAATCAGTTAAGTTTGCTATAGAGCCAATCAATTTCCTAAGGATAACTTTATAAAAGCGACCGGGGCTTTAGGAATTGGGAAAGTGAATTAAGCGCCCCGCAAACTGGTTATATCAATCATAAACTTATTCGATTAATTACGTTTTGCGGAGTTAATAGCGACATCTAATATCGGCCGTAGAGATGTGAGCATCGAACTGTATCGATAGTTATGTTTCAAAGTTTCTGAAATCCAATTTGTATAGCTACTAATTTCGTTTCAAAATTGGTAATTGGATTAGGTACATTTAGATTGTGTATTTTATTATTACAATTATATTTTAAATTCATTTAGTATTACACTCTGCATTAAAGCGCTTAATATTATTTTTAATATTAGTTAAAAGAATTTATATATTTGAAACAAATCTAATTGCTGATGGAGTCGAAAAAAATAACTATGAGTGTCGTAAAAGATCACAAGTGAAGGATAACATCACTCCAAGATAAGGAAAAGTTGAAGGAGGTCCGTGCCAAGTCTGCCAATAGTGAGTAGGTAACAGAAACACAAAAGATCTTTTTTTTTCAATTCAACATTAGACGTGATTCTTCATTCAGTGATTACTAGATAAGTCATCCTAATTTCTTGAATTTCAATAAAATAATGTTATATTTGTATTTTTTCAATGGTGATGTGTTCGTATAAATGGTGCGTGGAACGCCACTTTCAAGAGCGGATCAAAATGATTAAAATTTTATCTTCCAAAAACAAATGCAAGAAATTTCTTACCAACAGTTTTAGATTAGTAATTTTCGCCTCTTTAAGGAGCTTTTTACAGGTTTGTGCTGTAACTTACTGTTTTCAAGTTATAAACCGAAATATATGTTTTTTTTTATTGCCTTATTGATATAAAATTAATGTTGATGGTGATGAAATATAGAATGAATTTAAATTATGCGAGAATTCATTATCATTCAAATTCAACAGAAATGTTAGATGGATTTGATTGTTATTTATGCAGAAAACATCGATATTGTCCAAGAACAGTACTATTTGGCCCATTTCGGCAGTGTCATTAAGCAGGCTGTGTTAATGATTAATGCGGCGCCGAGCTCACACGTACTCCTAATCCCCCACCTCACCGCACAGCACCCTTTGCCTCTTGACTAGCCCCTCGACGGGCATAAAACTCAAACCGACACTTAATCGAGCTACCCCTTTTGATGGAGAGCGCTGTCCTAGCTATACTCTTATTTACTAACGGACTTAGTTCGCTCGATCGTGACTAACCACGCCATCATTCATGATCCATGGGTTTCTCAGGAATTGGTAGAGCACGATTTTTGTATTGCTTTAACCAGACTAATGCATTGGCCACGTTCATAGACGTAAATAGCACTTTAATGGCTATTTGAATGTATAAGTCCTAAAATACTATTTATGTTTCTATAATATAAGAATATATTGTTTCTATAATAATAAGAATACTTATAAATAATTTGGAAAATCCAAAAGTGCACGCCTCATAATTTTTATATTATTTATCATTTACTATTAATCAATGCCAGAAATGAAAATAAAATTAAAGAAAAAAATCCTTTTTTAAAAGCAAGCTGTTTATTAATTGCTTAAAAATGCAACACACTTTTATTTATAAAATTGGGACTGTGATAAAAACGGGCAGATTTAATAATTAGTGTGTTAAAAATATATATATATAATTATGTACAATATGGAATTATTTTGTTGTAGACGAAGAAGCTTAATTATCGTTAAAGGTTACAATGAACTTATAACGTATAACGTTACAAGTGTTATATGTCTGATTAGAGTTAATTTATTTTTAACTTTTTAGTTTATTAGCAATAAAAGCTTGTTTTTAAAAAAATGTTTTTCTTTAATTTTATTTTAACTATTTATTTAGTATTTTTATTATTCGGGTTCTTCCCACAAATATAGGACCAAAACGGTTCATCACCCCATTGTGGAGGGAGAAGGGCTTCAGTATATCAGGGCTCGCCCTGGTACTCTGAGGTGCAACGTAAGCGATATGAAATGTTTATACACCCTCATACCATTCAGCCCTCGGCACGTGCTTACTTTGGCATTGGGTCATCCATCTAATCATTCAGACATAATCCACATTTATAATAAGCGGAACGAACTTTTGCCCCTATTTGTTAGAGTTGCATATTCACGCCAACCAAGATACTCGTCAAGACGAATCAAACGAGCCCAAACTCGGTGGGGTTGCGTTTTTTTATTACGGAGTTCCTATAGCCAGCTTCCAGGTCCATCATCAGAACCTAGTTACCATATAGTATCAAAGTACTCCTCAAGACGAATCAAGCGTGCCCAAACTCGATGGGGTTTCGTTGTTTAATTACGGAGTTCCTATGGCCAGATTCCCAGTCCATCGTCAGACCCTGGTTACCATATAGTCTCAAAATACTCGTCAAGACGAATCAAACGAGCTCAAACTCGATGGGGTTGCGTCGCTTAATTACGGAGTTCCTATGGACAGCTTCCAGGTCCATGATCAGACCCTGGTTTCCATATAGTATCAAAGTACTCGTCAAGACGAATCAAACGAGCCCAAACTCGATGGGATTGCGTTGCTTAATTACGGAGTTCCTGTAGACAGCTTCCAGGTCCATGATCAGACCCTGGTTTTCATATAGTTTCAAAGTACTCGTCTAGACAAATCAAATAAGCCCAATTTCGATGGGGTTGCGTCGTTTAATTACAGAGCTCCTATGGCCAGCTTCCAGGTCCATCATCAGGTCAGCTCTATGTCATAATAATATTGCATTGTCATCTAACTTATATATGCATGCAAAATTTCAGCTCAATCGGAAACCGGGAAAGGGATCAAATTTAACTTGCAAGATTTGATTACAGACAACGGGACAGGTGAAACTAACTTCTTCTTCTTCTTATATATTGGCAATCAGCTACATATACGAGCTATTGGTGCCAGTGACAAGTTATAAATATTTCCACGTTTTTATAGTCTTTCAAGTTAGTCATTGTCTAAGTCAAATTGTCGCCATTAACAGTGCAATGGCCACACTGTTAATGGTATCTTGTGGGAATTTTAACGGAAAACGAAAACGTTGTAAAGCACTTTTACATGATATTCACTACATCCCAGTAGTACCGCCGCTTCATATTACATAAAATGTTATCAAAATTATCTAATATAACACGTTAAAACACTAAGATATCGAATATAATACAAGAGCACCACATGACGTTTTCAAATTCCCGTCAAAAGTCCCCAGGTGAAACTAAATATAAGCATGTACATACTCGTAATGAAAGAAAGGAAACTACTTTTGAAATTTCGTGCCATTCTCGACGTAGAGCTAAACATAGCTGCATAGGCTGAATAGGATTTATTTCCTTTGCCTGTCTGAATGGACGAACAAAAAATGTAAGCCCAACCAATTTTCATAAAGTATACATACACTAATGACTAAGCAGTTTAGTTTTTTATTAATTGCAATTAAACGACAAAGAATTACCAAGCCATTTTCGAAAGGAAACAGCGCGTTGCGATTATGAAGCTTTTAATAAAAGAAAAACATCGATACATTCATTTTTACGGTCGTGATAATGACAGATACTTACGGTAACATCCGGACGTCCTCGAATATTTTTTTAATCAACTTTTTTCTTACTTTAAACAAAATAATTGCTTTCTAAAAATATCAAATACGTTTAGACGAATGATTTTTCTTGACATGTGTATAATAATATTATCCTGTAAGTGCAATGTGAGAAAAATACAATCATTTTTAGGTTTGAAAAGTGCTTGATTTTCATATATCGAGAGTAGAGCAAGACCTCAATCAACGCTTCGCTTATGAGGTGTGCAATACATTTAGGTTTATATTTTTTTTTTGACGACGGCCGCGGAAGCTGTCGCCGGCAGAGGAGTGCTGTTGGCGGTGTCGCTGGACATTGCCAACGCATTCAATAGTCTGCCATTCAGCTGCATCAGGGTGGCGCTCCGATTTCATGGGGTGCACTTGTACCTGAGGCGGCTGGTGGCGGACTATTTGGAGAGGCGCAGTGTCCTCTGCGCGGGTCCCGCAGGGGACATTGTGCGGACGCCCATGTCGTGCGGTGTTCCGCAGGGGTCGGTTCTGGCGCCGACTCTGTGGGACATCGGGTACGACTGGGCGTTGAGAGGGAGTCTCCCCCCGGGCTGAGGTTGATATGCTATGCTGACGATACGCTCGTCACAGCCCGGGCAGGACACTCGAAGAGGCGGCGAGCCTGGCCACTCTCGGCACCGAGGAGATGATCAAGCGAATCGAGGCGCTGGGGCTCAGGGTGGCATTAAATAAGACGGAGGCCCTATTATTCCATGGGCCACGCGTAAGGCTGCCAATCGGCGCCTCGTTAGTCGTCAACTCCATCCAGATCAGTATCCAGGTCCATATGAAGTACTTGGGTCTGATCATTTTCGCCGAATTGCTCCCCGGCTGGTCGGCGCGGCGTCCGCCCTATCACGGTTCATGCCGAACGTGGGCGGACCCAGCTTCGAGGGCTGACGGCTGTATGCGGGGGTGATCCGTTCGTTGGCCATGTACGGCGCACCCGTGTGGGCGAGGGCTCTGAACGCCCAGCTCAGGGCTGTTCTGTGGAGACCTCAGAGAGCCATGGCCGTCAGAGCCATTCGCAGGTACCGCACGGTATCGACCGAGGCGGCATGCCTACTGGCCGGGACACCCCCGTGGGACCTAGAGACGGAGATGCTCTCCGACCTCTACCGGCGGGTTACCTCAGTGCGCGACGAAGGTGGCTCTCCATCGTTGAGCGAGATAGCCACCTGGCGCGAGGGCGCGTGGCGAGACATCATCGCCCGTTGGGTTACGCTGCTGGAGAGGCCTAGACACGGTGTTGTTACCGTTGAGGTTCTCCGGCCCGTACTAATGGAGTGGATGGAGCGTCGGCACGGAGTCCTCTCCTTTTGGCTGGTGCAGGTGTTGTCGGGGCACGGATGCTTCGGCTTGTACCTGCACACGGTCGCGTATAGGGAGTGGACTCCGTCCTGCCACCATTGCAGCAGTGACGAGGACACGGTGCAACATACGCTGGAGGTATGTCCGAGCTGGGACGGGCAGCGCCGTGACCTCGTCGCTGGTATCGGTGCCGACCTGACGCTGCCGGCTGTCGCGAAAGCGATGGTCGACAGCGTCAGGAACTGGGACGCGGTCGCCACCTTCTGCGAGGCTGTCATCTCGCAGAAGGAGGCGGCGGAACGAGTCCGGGAGGATTCCCGTGACTCGGGCCGCCGTTAGTGGCCGGGGTGGCGCAGGCGCGAATATCTGCGCCTGATGCCGCCCTAACCGAGGCTTCGGGTGATCGGACCGGGGAATTGTCCGGTCACCCGACGTGAGGCCACAGCTTTCGCCGTCGGGGCGTCGACACGAGAGGAACCCGTAAGGGTAAACCGCCGGGCGGGCCACTGAAGACAAAGATCGGGTACCGGTGGCCCGCTCGCACAGCGAAGAGAGGTGTTTGCAGGGTGGGTCCATGGGGTTGCGCGCCGCCTCTTCCGTCGCCCCGGGCCGATTTTCCGGGGCGCGACCACATCTATGGTCCCACCTTGCGAAAAAATAAAAAAAATAAAAAAATAAGATTTATATTTTTGACGGTAATATACAAACTATATTTATTTTTATTTTTAAATTCTATTACACCTCTCTATTTGAAAGGAGGTAATGTTTTCCGTAAGAGAAAGACAATTCGAAACAAAACCCTATACCAACACGTCTGACCAGTGTGGTATATTAATTTCCCTCCCATACGGAGGAGGGAGGAGGCCCGAGCCCAACAGTGGGACATATATGGGCTGTGATGATGATGATGATGAATGTTTTCCGTGTGGTGACGGTGAAAATACAATTCACCACCCCCTATCTTATCTGCGGGTGATCGTAAGAGACGTATAAAGAATATAAAACGCATATAGCGTTTTATATCCCTTAGTCGTCTGTCTCTCTATGCAAGAAAAGGAAAACTCGTAACAAAACTCTATAGCAACACGTCTAACCAGCGTGGTATACAATTTCCCTCCCATCATGGAGGAGGCTCGAGTCCAACAGTGTGACATATATGAGCTGAGAGAGTTATAAAATTTGGATTTGCTACTGAGACTTTCTTAACGACAACCACAATAAAAGTATTGTCTTTCTAGTTACCCATAATTCAAACCTAAACCGTCACGCTACTGGTCTAATAAAAAAGAGTAATAACACATAAATTATACTTATATATGTACTCCATTATCGCTTTTATCACGTTTATACTTCGCGATTATTTGCGCGTATTTCTTAAGCAATTATTTTTACCAACTTAGATTAACGTCGTATAGGTGTTCAGAAGTCGAATTAAAAGGATAAAAGAGCCGAATGAAGGTAGCCAGGCAATTAGTCGCAGCGGATGATGGATGACGCCCTTCTCTGATATCCGTGATGGACACAAAACGAAGACGGAGAACCACATAACTCATTATACGGCGATGATAACGCGCGGTATAAAGTCGTAGTTAGATACGGAATATTCGATGATTACCCCCGCGCAACGCCCCGCCTCGTCCCGCCGACGTCATGCACCAGATTACATTTTTTAAAAGGAAGTCACTTGTATACTTTTTGTTTGTTCACTTGCCTTTGTAGAGTTGTCGTGTAATGGTCTTATAATTTGGTTAGTGTAATAAAATAACTTGCTAAGAAAATGTGGTCAAGCTTCTTATTTCTTCAATTTTCTTGATTTTATCGGATAGTATAGCATTGCAACGTATTATATTTAGTTCATTCTGTTAGGCAAATACAATATATCTATTAAAGCCTAGTGATATTACTAGATTATTTTTAATATATTTTTTGGAGAATTATTATTAGATATAGAAAAAATATAATATTATTATTTTATTTTACTATAATTGTATTATTACACTTAATAAATTTTAGAAATTACCCACAGATTAGATTTTCTTTATTGAATAATGTGCCATTTACCTACATGAATAATTATTTCATGTTCTTACTTCAACTACATTGATTGCCTTAGGTGTAAAAATTTGGCCACCGAAGACAAAGATCGGGTACCGGTGGCCCGCTCGCACGGCGAAGAGAGGTGTTTGCAGAGTGGGCCACGCCTCGCGTCGCGACTCTCGGTCGCCTCGGACCGATTTGGCAAGGCACGACCACCTCCATAGTCCACCGCAAAAAAAAGGTATAAAAATTTAGATGTGATTAGTGGAAACTTGCATTAGTTTACTAAAGTCAATTAATATTAGTAGTATAGTGGTCTAAGTAGTAACTTCCTAACTCTCACAAGCTGAGTGACGTAGTTAGATTATTACTTGGGACAGTTCCTTGTGCGTTTTATAAATAATTAATCGAAATCAGAATGGCATTTGTATTCGTTAATTGTGTATTAAGTTTGCTCGTAAGTGTAAAGTTTGCCACGAAACAAGGATTTCTTCCTTAGGTAGATAGGTATTTGTTTAGTAAAAAAAGATATTTAGTTCCTCTATAATAGGCGATTAATAGATATACTTGAATGATGGTTAAACATGTCAGTACAGGATTTTATATTACAAGTGGTAAGATTTTAGACTGGAAGATAGTGTTGAATAGTACTCTTACTTCATAACCACATAGATTTCCGTGTGGTGACGGAGTAAGAATATTATTAACCACCCCATATCTTACCCGTGGGTGATCGTACGAGACGACTAAGGGATATAAAACGCATATAACATCTATGCGAGAGAAGGAAAACTCGAAACAAAACCCTATATCAACACGAATGACCAGCACGGTATAATAGGTTAATTTCCCTCTCATTACGGAGGAGGCCTGAGCCCAACAATGGGACATTTATGGTCAGTGATGATGAACCACATAGAAAATGGCCACATAGTAAAATAGGCTTCTAAATTCTGGCGTTAATTTTGTTTTACATTTTAATAATCAGGTGGAACATTGACATGTAATAGCTTTTAAATTTAAAAAAAAGAATACTAGCATAAGAAGCTATCATAATTAATATCCGATAAATGTTACGCATCATAAAATATAGCAATAAATTATCCTCATTGTGTTTACAGAGAAAATATTACATTGTTCATGCAGATTAATTAATGCAATAACGTTTTATGTTTTTAAAAAATTTAATAAATCTTTTATACAATGTTAAACAATCTGCTGTGTGATAGCGACTACGTATACTACCAATGATTGCTCGTGGGAATTATTAAAGACTATTAAGTGCTCTATAACGACCTTGGGCCAACTCCATCTGATGCCGTTTGGTCAACAGTTGCATTCCCAAGGAGGGTTGACGTCTGTCAGGCGGCCGGTAATATAGCTATTGCCAATTAAAAAATATGGGCTTCCTCAAGAGAGTACTAGTAGAGTCTATCATGTAAGCTTTGAGTAGTAACTATATAATATAAACAAAATATTTGCATGCCTAAACGGCAGAATGTATAAGGCACTTACTATTATAATGTTTGTCATCTGCTTGTAACTACCTACATTCCAGCGAATAAAATTATTATTATTAATAATTTTTACAATATCTACTATGAAAGAAGAGTACATATTGTATCGACCCCGAGTAATTGGGATAAGAGTAGGAGAATGATGATTGACCTGGATCAACTCTATCTGATGCCGTTTGATCAATAATTATATTCCTAAGGAGCGTTGATGTAACTCGCCACCAGATGGTGCTGCGATATATCTACTTCTACAAATAAACCAACGGGCTGGCTTTGATAGCATATTATAAAAGTGGTTGTTTGTATATATGACATTGCTAAACTCAGAAACTATTTGATCGGTTGTTATGAAATCTGGTATGCATATGTATTTTCTGACGGAGAAGGTTTATGTTGATTTAATTTATTGATGTAACTGGCCATCAGGTGGCGCTGCGATATCGATTTCTACAAATAAACCAAGGTGTTGGTGGTTTGCTGGTTTTCTTCTTGCAGCTAAAAATGCAAAAAATCAGACTCGTCAAGGATAATATCATACACTTGAAGAAAATGACGTCTGAGTAATTGTATCTTGTTAGTCATTTCATTTGGTGAGCAAAAGGGCCGAACGCCTAAAATCCATCTCACTGTAGGCAGTGAATTTGTGCTATTAGCTGGGCTGTTTGCTACCAAAGGCAATAAAAAAATATAGGCTTTCCTAGGAAGGGCTCGTATCATAATCGTTGGAATTGGCTGGCGAATTAGCGACCACACTTGGTATTATTAATTTCCGAGCTGAGCGCTACTGTTCACTACCCTGGGGCTTCCTCACTACATTTTTACGATTCCTACAAGAAGGTCGAGACACATTGTATTCTTAACCCATCAGCAAGCGGAGAGTAATAAAAAAAAGTGTCTTAATGCGCTAAATACAGCTCGACAGTGAGTTATTCACCATTGTTGGAATAATAAAAAATACTCATTGGCATCCATTATGGTCCATTAGCGCATGTGACTGGTCATTAGACACGCTAGACACCTGTCTACGTATGGTGAATAGCTGGTAGCCACAAAACGGAACTAAGCCTGTGCTGATGTATTTATAAAGTAGCAGGGAATGACGTAATTTTCTAAATAACGACCTCCTATGCCAAGTGAGAAGTTTCAATTTACAGGCAGCACAATTCCTTGCATCATTTATAAATGACAGTTTGAATCGGATAGTAAGTTATGTACGCGGAATTATCAATTTTAAAGGTCCTATGATGTGAGAATTGATCTTTTAGATATAAAAATTAGTTTGTTTCTTTTATTGCTTATGGTGGCAAACAAGCAGACAGCACACCTGATGGTAAGTGTCATTGCCGCCCATGGACCTTTGCAATAATAAAGGTATAGCTAGGCCGCTGCCTACCAATACAAACCCCAAACTCACCCCAGTTGGGCTTCCGGCTCTCTCGCTCACCGAACGAAGCGCAATAGCGCATTGCCATTACTCGGACATCGATCTTCTGCGAGAGTGTGGTACTACCCCGGACGGACCGGCCCGCGGCTGTAGATAGAGAACTGTCCACAGCGTGGTCCTACCACCATTAATATTATTATTGTTTTTTATTCACCACTATTATTATTGTTTTTTATCTTCGAATCAATTCTTTTGCCTATGTATGGGTGAAATCATTTTTTAAATAGAGCATTTACTTGCGAAAATCGAAATATGATATCTCCGTTCGATTCCTCGATTACCTATACTCTCATCGAGCCGAGCATTTCAACGTTGATAATCAGGTGCTAATTTTCCATTAAATTGAGAAGGTACTAGTGATAATTATTATTTATAAGAATTTTGAATGCATAACAAATATAAATGTAATTGAATCATAAACTACGGATTTATATATCTCTTCTTAAAATATATTATAAAATTTGTAATTGTAAATAAATATCATTATTATGTTTATATGAATTATACCATTAATGGCAATCCTATTGGTATAATAACAATAAAACTATCAACTGTTAGGCGATAATTAATAGTGGTAATACTATAGAAAGTGGATTTAAAATATATATTCACAGTCTAATTAAAGTAACGTAATATAATTACATAGATAGAATAAAAATACTCTGTGCCCTGCCTTAACGAAAGGGAAGCTAGTACTAAAATACCTATCAGCTATCAAACGAAACATAATCTAACTGGTCTAGCCATATTATGATATAGTTAAGCCATTTGACCTAATTTATATCTTTTTTTTTTATTTGGTCCGGTCACGCTGCCCGTTCTGTTCGGTTCGGCGGAAGTGCAGCGCGTGGTCTCCTAACCTACCGTATCCCATCCCCATCGCTTTTAGGCCGGCCACTGGTACCGTTTCCATGCCATCCGTGGCCAGCTCGGCGGGTTACTCTTTCGTTTGGTTACGATCCCCCATCGACGCCCCAGCTAACGGCCGAGGCGTCGGCCTCACGCGGTCAGTCTCTCTGCGGGTGACGGACTATTCCCCGGTCCAGTTACCTGCGGCCTCGGCTAGTACCTAACTTATATTTTACATATACATACCTTTACAAATATTTAATATAATAATGTTATTAAATCAGTTGTGTAGTAACCAAGATACATTGTTTATAAAATCCGATTACGAAATGAAAAATGATGTCGCAAGCGGGATTCGAACCCGCGCCTATTGGGATTCCGGCCCAATCGTGCTGCCACTACACTACCGCGACTAATTGTAGGACATGCAAATTTCATTTCGTATTGTATTTACGTCTTAAGGTGACGGTGTGCTATCTACCCGACAATATTTACACATTGTTATAGGCTTAATACTTCAAACTTTACAGTTAGAATTGTATTAAACGATGACACAACCTTGTTATTTAAATTACTGAAATTTAGCATTTAATATGCTTAATTATTTATAAAATCCGATTACGAAATGAAAAATGATGTCCTACAATTAGTCGCGGTAGTGTAGTGGCAGCACGATTGGGCCGGAATCCCAATAGGCGCGGGTTCGAATCCCGCTTGCGACATCATTTTTCATTTCGTAATCGGATTTTATAAATAATTAAGCATATTAAATGCTAAATTTCAGTAATTTAAATAACAAGGTTGTGTCATCGTTTAATACAATTCTAACTGTAAAGTTTGAAGTATTAAGCCTATAACAATGTGTAAACATTGTCGGGTAGATAACACACCGTCACCTTAAGACGTAAATACAATACGAAATGAAATTTGCATGTCCTACAATTAGTCGCGGTAGTGTAGTGGCAGCACGATTGGGCCGGAATCCCAATAGGCGCGGGTTCGAATCCCGCTTGCGACATCATTTTTCATTTCGTAATCGGATTTTATAAATAATTAAGCATATTAAATGCTAAATTTCAGTAATTTAAATAACAAGGTTGTGTCATCGTTTAATACAATTCTAACTGTAAAGTTTGAAGTATTAAGCCTATAACAATGTGTAAACATTGTCGGGTAGATAGCACACCGTCACCTTAAGACGTAAATACAATACGAAATGAAATTTGCATGTCCTACAATTAGTCGCGGTAGTGTAGTGGCAGCACGATTGGGCCGGAATCCCAATAGGCGCGGGTTCGAATCCCGCTTGCGACATCATTTTTCATTTCGTAATCGGATTTTATAAATAATTAAGCATATTAAATGCTAAATTTCAGTAATTTAAACAAGATACATTGTTCATGACGCACGTAATTTTTGAAAGGACGATTTTCTTGTTTTAAGTTCATAGTTATATTTAAAAGTGCAAAATAAGTAATTATCATCATTATAAATCGTTACATTAACATTTAATATCCAATTACTAAATCCTACAGAAATGCATTCCGTTTTACTAATTCGAGATGTATTAGTAAAACGGATCTCTTTAATATTTAGCATGGTAAGTTCCATCCATCCATCAGTCAGTAGACGTCCACTGTTGGACATAGGCCTCCCCATAAGAATGCTACTCGTAACGGTACTGCGCCACTTACATTCAACGACTTTCTGCAACTCTTAAGATGTCATCAGCCCACATAGTGGGGGGTCGTCCGACGCTGCGTCGTCCGTTTCGTGGTCGCCACTCGAGAACCTTTGTTCCCCAACGGTTGACGGTTCAACGAGCGATGTGGCCTGCCCATCGCCACTTCAACGTACTAATTCTTCGGGCTATGTCGATTGCACACGTTCACCTACGGATTTCCGTATTCCAGATTTTATCGCGTAGAGAAATACCGAGCATAGCCTTCTCCATAGCACACTGAGCGACTATGAGCCTTTTTAAGAGGCCGACATTTAAAGATTACGTTTCAGTGCCGTAAATCATCGTTGGTAACATACACTGATTATAAACCTTTGTTTTCAGACACTGCGGAATATTAGAAGAAACGAAAGGATTCTCCTAAGTTTCCCAAACGCTGCCCAGCCGAGTTGGATTTGTCGACTAAACTCTTTCTCGAAATTGAATGTTATGTTAATAAATTTAAAATAGAAAATATCTATGTTAAAAAGGCTTTTAAAAATATAAGCTGAACAATTTTCTGAAATAAAATATAAATAATATTAGCTTAGCTTAAGCAATCTTACAAATAATAATGTCAGTTAAAATAAGTTCAACTATTTCAGAGCTACGATGCCATAAACAGATAAACAAAAACCAAACTATAAACACTGTTTTTGTTGAATGTTAAAATGTCGAAATTAGTCAAAAAAAAGGTCTTTTATATGGTTATTATTCATTTGTAACAGACTTACTATACAGTTTAATAATGCAGCTACTACTGGCCACTGTTGGCCGGTCATCGCATCAAGCTCTACATTTCTTAAATGGAAATGACGCGTAGATAACCGATGCGTTACGACTTGCTCACCAGTTACGCGCCTACTGCGGAAAATGACCCGTCTCTACGTACTTTGGTATCTACGTGTAAGACAGGGTTGCTATGAATTTGTATTTTTGTACTTGTTATTCAGGACGAATAGAACCAAAAAAAAAAATCCGAAGACAGGAAAAGGGAAATATCCCATACATCCATAGGTTCGTTTACAATGCTTGCAAGCTATGTTTTGCGCCACGTCGAGAATGGCGCAAAATTTCAAATGTATTTTTTTCTTTCATTTATAGCATTGACTAATACTCGTATAAGGCGTGTTTCATACATACATAATTAAGGCGTGTTACATAAATACACTTTTGGATTCTTCAAACTATTTTTAATTGTTATTATTATTTGAAATAAAACTATTTATATAAATACTATCGCGTTTGTATTTTATTTTGAACTACCTGACAAATAAAAATCAAGTATAAAAATGCGCAAAAATAGTTTTATTTCAAATGTGTATTACTCGCGTAAGCATCAGTTATGATAATAATATACTTTGTACGTATTATACAATGCAATGTAATATATTTATAATTACGTAGCACCGGCAGCGGGTATAGGGGCCAAACTACTAGTGGTTAGAGATCCATGGAGAGATCCCATGGTCCATGCAGTGTCGAGGAGAAATCCTTTTTTTCTGCATCTGAAAGTCGATCCAATCGCTTCACGCGAAACTACTGAGACATTAGTCGAAGTTTTTGCCTTTATATTATATCATTGTGAATGACATATTCTTTGCGTTGTTGATCATCTTCCTTATTTCAGTCTATATGCGACCCACTGTTGAGCATGAGCCCTATATATTAGAAGAAAAAATGTCCTTTTTGACAGGCTATAGTTTGGACACATCCCAGCCATTCTATCTGAGGTGACGGAAGGGTAGCGTGCGACTCCATATCCTCCTACACCATTGAGCCGACCAGTTCGAAGGAAAAGGCCCTACTACTCCTTTGGCTAACATATAGCTGACATATTTATTTCGAGTGTATCTTTTTGCACTGACATTATCTACTTACGTTCCTCAGTTATAGTTGTTACGTTTAAAAAAGCGTTTTATGAGGTCGTTACTAAAATCTTTATGCCAAGTTTTATTTATAAATTTTTACTTAATTTATAATCGCTACCCTAGTAAGCCAAATCGTCGCCTTGAGGCACTGTTAAAGGTTGAGGTTGTTGAGGTTTAAATACGATTTGACTTGCTGACCTGCTAATGATATTTTCTGGGAATTTAAGTGAAAAGGAAAAAATATGTAAAGCACTGTTATATCATATACACAGCAGCACTTTCTCAGCATCACATTATATAAAATGACATCAAAATGATTTAATATAACACGTTAAGACACTAAGATATTGAATATAATAGGATCACCACATGATACTTTCACATTCCCATAAAAACTCAATAGTCCTGTTCTTCGTCGACACCCACAGATAATGAAACGGTGATGACCATATGTTATTGATCCACATAATTAAATTTCATCAATAAAATCTTTTGTCAACCCTACACGTATATGTAGTTTATACACAAATAGAATACGTATGTATATTACAATTATTTACACCATAACGTGTTTTAATGTTTCCCATAAAAGTATGCAAGAAATAATGATGCAATTATCTTTTGTTTGTTTAATCACTTCGAGTTAAATTAATTTAACAGTTTCTTATGTAATTTAAGATGTTTGTTATTATTAATTGCGTTTGTATGGAAATTTTGTAGTGGTTACTGGCTATCTAATACCAACATTTCTGACTTTGTGCATTGTTAATTATTATCTAGTGTTTATCATAACATTTATACTGATAAATATATCGAAAACATGACATTGAAAAATAAAGAAGATATATTTGTTTTTTTAATCATAAACTTATATGTTTAATGTATGTAAATACGAACTAAACTCTCAGCTTTAGCTTCTGGATGAAATAAATTCTTATATTTGTAAAAGTTTCATAATAGGGATTATTCTTGTTGTGGTGTAAAAAAGGTACATCACATCGCATACTCACGAATGTTACTAGACTGATGTAGTTCAGTTTTGATCTTTACTAAATAAAATTTAACTTATCAAAATAAATAAACATTCCTTTCGAAGCACTAAAAAGTCTCCTGTGCTATTTTCATAATCGTTATTTATGTGGCTATTTTCACTAATAAATATAAGAGTAAATTATTTTTTTATAAACTAGTCTTTTAATAAAGCATTGTAAATTATCTCTAATGTTGGGCGTATAAGTATCACATAAGTACACTACGTCAAATATAATAAAAAAATAATATACCTATATGAATTTTTTATATGGCTTATGGTGGCAAACGAGTAAGCAGCACACCTGGTGGTAAGTGTTACTGCCGCCCTTGCAATACCAAGCCGCCCATAGACCTTTACAATACCAAGGGAATAGTTAGGCCGCTGCCTACCAATAGAAACTCCAAATCCACCCAGTTGGGCTTCCGGCTCTCTTGCTCACCGAATGAAGCGCAATAGCACATTGGCATTACTCAGACGTCGAGACGACGAGAGTGTGGTACCCCGGTTGGACCGGCCCGCGGCTGTAGACAGAAAACCGTCATCAGCGTGGTCCTACCACTAAACATATATATCTTATCCTTTCAAAACAAACACGATTTAATTACAAAGTAAAAATGATGTAGTTATAATTACTTCTACACACATTAATAAATATACTCGCAGTAATAAACAACATAGAACCACTAAATGTCTGATTAATCAGTTGAACCATTTAAAATTAATAGTAAATAGTTCAATAAGCTGTAACGATAAGGTGGAACACGTTCATACTATCTATTACCATAAACTTTCAACGGCACATTTATCACATTAACACATTTAATTGTCTTTAGAGTTCAAATTTATTCGTCACTTAATGGATATGTGCTTTCAATATTTATTGATGTTTTATTAAAGTTTTTTTATGTTTTATATGTTCCTCGTACTACTTACGGCTGTAAAACTAATTATATTATTGGTAATTAATCAATAATTGATCAAGTGACTTTGGTAAGGTGTGATATTTATAAAAACAGCATATTTATGGACATTACTTATACATTTAATCAGTATTTTTTTTTTGCTTGTAACTTAAAACAGGTTTACCTGTTTGGTACAGCGGTAGTATACAGCTGCCGATTACGAGTTGTAGTTCGGTGTAGTTATT
Organism: Lymantria monacha; assembly: GCA_905163515.2. Taxonomy (NCBI): domain Eukaryota; kingdom Metazoa; phylum Arthropoda; class Insecta; order Lepidoptera; family Erebidae; genus Lymantria; species Lymantria monacha. The sequence continues at coordinate 27,829,405 of LR991082.1, forward strand.
CTCTAACACATGGGATTATAAATTTAAATAAAATATAGTCTTATATCCTTGCTTTCTTTCTTTTCCAGTAGCAGTCGGCAACCGGGTTGACAGAAGGTGATATGAGTGCCTTAATTTGCCGAGCAACCGTATTTTTTTAAAGACAACAAACCTGTTTTAAATCAATAATCCTTGTATTGCACTGGGGGACTTTACAAAGATGCAATTAAAGTACACAAATTATACCTAGACACAAAGTAGAAATTTGTGGATCGCACACACAATCCATGATGGTAATTTTTTAGTTTGTAGTAGTTATTTTTTTATAATTTTAACCACTACATCATCTATGCAGCCGTCTAGAATATTCTTTACTTTTAAAATAATCTCTGGCACCCTAGTTACTAGTAGCTGGCTTGAGAGATTAAACCTTCTTCTTATACCCTAATGATTAAGGCATTCCAGGAGATCGCACCTACGCGGCAGATTGTACTCCATGTGCCTACCCCTTCATTTGGCAAAAAATAGTATAATTTGAGACGTAGCCACTTATATGACAATGCCACTCAATATATTCGACACCGACCAGATTAACAAAGTCCATATCCTTTCTGACTGCTCTGTTTTTAATTACGCAGATTAAAGCGTCACAAAAAACAGATACTGCCGAACTCTCCTCGTTGCTGACCTTCGTTCGAGTAATAACTAGTTAGCTGCAATGCTAAGAAGGAAAGACTATATTATGGCCCAGGTTCGTTCAATTACTTATTTAAAATTTCATTACCAAAATTGGTGAGGTTCGACAAAATCATAAAGGATGATTGAAATTAAAAAAAGATCTAGATTGAAATCCATCATTGCCTCTTTTGCTTTAGTAAAGTTTATTTGTCTCATTTAATTTACAAATTGTTCTAGAAATAAAATTTTAAACCAAACTGTCAGGTCAGCTCGGTATAATAATTAAAAACTTCATAATCGAGGAGGTTTTTGCACACTTGTTGGATATTTATGGATAGAAAAGAAAGATATAATTTGATTTGTTTTCAAATGAAAGGCAAATCAAATCTTAGTAAAGAAAGTAAAAAATATCACTAAATCGTTATCGTAATTTTAAATATTTGCAGGTAGTCTCAGAGTTATATGATAGTTTGGGAATGTGTAAATAAGATCCACAAACTAAGATTTCGATGCTGTTATAAGCTGAAAACACGGACAGAGGTGCTTTGGAGTCCCAAGTTGCTGTTCCGTTCACTTTTAATGGCTAGTAGAAATGCAGCGAGACCATAGCCGTTCAAAAAAGGTACGAATGTGTGTTTATTCTATTATGTTTGATGTTAGATGTTAGTTAATTTGCATTTGATTATTTAGAACTGGTTGAGTGTGTAGTGATTAGTAATAGGTAGGCAATGCCTCATAACACGCACCAACCCTTGCCGATGAAACATGGAAAATGCGAATTACATCGTGCACCATTTGTTTTCGTCTCATTATTCGGTTTCCGAACGAAAAATTCCAAATGAAAGACGACATTTGTCATTTTATACGAATTAGTGTCACACTTTCACCAAATTTACTGCTGGTTTTGTAACATGACGTTTTGATTGTCATGTCGCTGAAATTACTGTAATTTTTTTATTTATAAGTATTAATATCGTCATTGTAATGACAGAAAATTTGCTATTAAATGTAATTTGATTATAAGCGTAGTGTCAGTTAATGTACGAGAAAATGGTATATGAGAGAGCAGTTGATCATTTAACCGTCTTTTTTTGACACTGTACCTCTTTGTGTGTGCACAAAATCGTTCTGTAATAGCTTAGGTGACTATCAAAGTATTAAATTATTGTTATTTATAGTTTTTATAATACTTGTAAATATATGAAGAATGTAACATAATGATTTAAAAATGTACTTATAAAAGTAGATAACAAGCTTTTGAAATTATTAGAAGACATATTATTATATTCTATATCTTTTTCGCAAAACCATGTTTTGTAGTGGCGACGCAAAATAATGTAAAGATGCAGTCTTCAGTATGAGGTTTTCTTCGTGAAGAGCTCTCTGTCTATTTGTTAAGATTTAAATGGTTTTAACTATCTTAATATAACAATAAATGCTACATTGCTTTAAGAAGTCGATATATTTTTAATATGATTAATTCTGTAAAGTATTATGAACGTTCCCAATGAAATTTTCATCATCATCAGCTCAGCTCATATTTGTCCCACTTTTCAGCTGGAGCCTTCTCCATAATGGGAGGGAAATTGACCTACTATACCACGCTGGTCAGATGTGTTGGTATAGGGTTTTGTTTTGAGTTTTTCTTCTCTTGCATAGATGTTATATGCGTTGTATATCTCTTAGTCATCTCATACGATCAACCACGAGTAAGATAAGGGATGGTGAATTGTTCTTACTCCGTCACCACACGGAAATGATGATTTAATGAATAAAGTGAAATTTTAATTGAAATTTATTTAGGTATAAGTTATATTTCATCGCCAGGGCGATGCTCGACAGCGTCAGGAACTGGGACGGGGTAGCAACCTTCTGCGAGACAGTAGTCTCGCGGAAGGAGGCGGCGGAGCGCGTGCGCGAGGAGCGTCTCTTTGACGACGCGAGCCACCGCCGGCGACTGGGGCGGCGCAGGCGCGATTACCTGCGCCTGATGCCGCCCTAGCCGAGGCCGCGGGTGACTGGATCGGGGAATTAGTCCATCACCCGCCGAGAGGCCGACCGCCTGAGGAAAGACCGACATCCTACCCGTTGACGTCGGTCGAGGAGAGGGTACTCCTCAGGGGTATTCCGTCGGGCTGACCACTGACGTAAAGTCACTCTGCTCCGGTGGTCGGCCCAACGACGAAGGCGACATCACGGGTGGGTTACGGGTGTGCGTGCTTATGCCCCTCTGTCACCCCGGATGGTACGAGGAGTGCGCCGACCGTAACCCACCCCAAAAAAAAAGTACAAGTTATATTTATATATTTTATATTTCATAAAATTAAATATAAAAAAAAGTTTAACAAAAAGCACTTAAATTAAGTGCTTAATATACTTTCTGCTTAATATACTTTTTTTAAGGTAAATTATGCTTGCCTCATTGGTCCAGTGGGGGCAAGCATATGCTAATATTAATAGTAAATGTGAAGTGTGGAAGTAAGTTTGGTACATACATACATATCATCACGCCATATCCCTTGCAGGGTAGGCAGAGAGAACAGAGTGCCAGAGAACTCTATCTCTGCATACTTCACTCGCTTCCTCAACATTCATAATTCTCTTCATACACGCTCGCCGGTTTCGGAGACTCTTGACTCCACCTTCCTTCAGTACATGACCGATCTGGTCTAGGTAGGTTAGTCTCGGTCTCCCTCGGTACCTACATCCTTCCACTTTCGCATTGTATATCTTCTTAACCAGGCGTTCGTTCGGCATTCTTTCCACATGTCCGAACCATCGGAGCATTCCCTTTCGCATCTTTACACCAATACTCTCTTTCATACCTACTCGCTCTCTTACGTCGTCGTTACGAATGCGGTCGGTCAGCCTAACTCCACAGATTTTTCGCAGAGATCGCATTTCGACCGCATTAATTTTACTATCATACTCTTTTCTGCATACCCAACTCTCGCTTCCATACAGTAATGTTGGGACAAGCACTGCGTTATGTATTGCTACACGTGCCTTCTGGCTGAGGTGGTGGCTGCCGAAAAGTTGCCCCAACGCTCCGTTCACTCTATTTCCCGCATTCACTCTTCGCTCTATATCAGTGGTGTACCTTCCATCTCGGCTAAATCCACATCCAAGATAAACAAATTCATCCACTTACTCTAGTACATCATTACCTATTGTTACTCTTACATCTGTTCTGGTTTTATCTCTTTCAAAGACCATTATTTTGGTTTTGCTCACATTCACGCGTAGACCCCTTTTCTTACAATCTTCTGTCATTGTGTCGACTAGGGTCTGCAGGTCAGTCGCTGACTGTGCCAGCAGGACTGCATCATCTGCATAAAGCAGAGCAGTGACCACTGAGTCGCCCATCTGGACTCCCACATTCATATCGTTCAACCTTTGGAGACATTTATCCAGATATATGATAAACAGCCTGGCTGACAGAACGCACCCCTGCTTAACGCCGATATTGACGTCAAACCAAGGCGACATTCCATCATCCAGCCGCACACAGGCTCTACAGCCCATGTAACTGGACTGCACAGCCTGTAGCAGTTTACCGTTAATACCATACTCCGGTAAAATGTCCCAGAGTTCCTTTCGTACAACCGTGTCAAATGCTCTCTCCAGATCCACAAAACTGCAGAAAACCCTCTGACCTAGAGCCAGATGCTTCTCCACAATGTTGCGCAGAGAGAACACTTGATCCATGCATCCTCTTCCACTCCTGAAACCTCCTTGTGTCTCACACAGTAAACCATCGGACACCATCCTCATTCTCCTTTCAATAATTTTTCCATACACTTTTGCTGCCAAACTGGTCAAGCTTATGGCTCTGTAATTTGCGCAGTCATAACGTGAACCCTTGTTTTTAAACAAAGGCACGATGACTGCGCCATTCCAGTCCCTGGGAACCATTCCCGAGCTCCAACATAAATTGAGGAGCAACAGGAACGCCTCCCAGACACAAGAGCCACCGAGCTTGATCATCTCGGCAGACACCATATCAATGCCCGCTGCCTTACCATTTTTCAAACTTCTTATCGCCCATTCAACTTCATCCATACTGATGCCATCGGAGGACGCCGTTGTCGAATGTTGATCTACTAAACCACATCCAACACCGGCGCCAATCGTAGCATCCGCATACATATCGCCAAAATATTCACTCCATCGGCTTAACACGTCTTGTGTTTGTGTAAGAATGTCTCCACCTTTAGACCTTATTTTATTCATTCTGAAGGCTGACCAACCACCCCGAGACTTCTTCACCTCCCTCCAAAAGAGTTTGGTGTTACCCTCGAAGTTTTTAGTCAGCCTATCTTCGGCACTCATACTTGCTCTATCACGTTTCTCTTTCACTAAGGCCTTGGTGTCATTCTTACATTGCCGATATATTTCTTTCTTCTGTTCAGTCATACTGTCATTCAGATTCAAAGAAGAGACATAGTCCAGCCACGCTTTCTTCTTTTGCTCTACGGAAGCTGCCACTTCCGCATCCCACCATGCATCACCATTTGTTTTTCTATGCTTCTTTGAACTTCCACATACTTCTTTCGCTGTATCTACCATACTGTCTTTCAATACTCTCCAGCATTCTTCAATGTCCGATTGCGGCTGGCTTGCCATCGTCAGCCGTTCTCGGACACCCTCTGCATACTTTTCTCTTACACACTCTTCTTGCAACCTTTCAACCTTTATTCTTTCAAGCCCTCCGAAGTGGACACGCTCTCGCCAGTGCCTCCACTTTCTGAACAGACCACTAAATCTCGCAATAACGAGATAGTGGTCCGTGTCGACTGTGGGGCACCTGTAGGCTCTTGCGTCCAATATTTTGCTTCGGAGGCGACTGTCTACCAAAATTAAATCTATTATGCTTTTCTGTTCATTCCTTCTCCATGTATACATATGGATGTCCTTATGTTGGAAAAATGTGTTTGACACAATAAGGTTTCTCTCCATGCATACATCCGCTATGAGCCTACCTGCGTCGTTCACTCTCTTATCACCAAATGGACCAAGTACGTCCTCATAGTCGGGACGCTTGGTCCCCACCCATCCGTTCAAATCTCCGCATATAATCACGCGTTCACTGGTTTCTGCCATATCCAGAACTTCCCTAACATTATCCCAAAACTTCTCTAGGTCTGATGCCACCGAGGATCCTACGGGAGCATATGCTACAACCATGAATACCTTGGTGACACCTAGTTTTATACGGACCCAGAGAAGTCTGGGATCATACATTCCATAATCCTTCACACCTGAGGCCAAGCGAGAGGACAACAGCACTCCTACCCCCATGCTGGCTCGATCGCTCTGTGGTACACCAGACCACAGAGCCATCCCGCCACCAGGAAGATCGCAGGCGTCGCTGCCCCTTCGCTTGGTCTCTGTTACACAGAGCACGTCTAGCTGTTTGTCCGCCATGACGGATATCAGCTCGTGCAACTTTCCTTCCACACAACCTCTTACATTCCACGTGCCCACCCGGCACTCCGTTCTCCTCGACTCGCCTAACTGGGCAAGGCGTGATGGGTGGCGGCCCCCATCGCCGCAACTGCCGATGTTCGTACCGACGGGGGCGGGTCGGTACGCGTCGCCTCCGGGGGACGCCCTAACCCGCATTGCGGTACGCATTTCGAGTAAGTTTGGTAAACGCAAATAAGCTGGCTCTTTATTATGTGAGTCTACGTTTTAAATAGCGAAATGTATATTTCTGTCTAATGCTTCGTTCCTCAATATTCAACTATAAAAACCTCTTGGTCGTGGGATTATTTGATTGTCGTTGATATCTGACGTAGAAATGAAAAATTATAGTTTCACTAAATTATAAACATCACAATTAATTTGTTAAGAAATATTTTCTTAAGTATGTTTTATTAGAAATATTTTTTATCAACGTTATGATATAGTAAAAATTGCATATTTTGCGGTGTTTACTTAAAAAAATATTATCATTTATGTAACACAAATAAAATTCTCCGTATGGTAACGGAGTAAGAATACAATTCACCACCGTCTGTCTTACCCGTGAGTGATCGTAAGAGACGACTAAGAGATGTAAAACGCATATGACATATATGCAAGAGAAGGAAAACTCGAAACACAACCCTATACCAACACGTATGACCAGCATGGGAAATTGACCTACTATAGGTCAATTTCCCTCCCACTACGAAGGAGGCCCGAGCCCAACAGTGGAATATTTATGGGCTGTGAAGATGAGGATGATGATGATGAGTTCTAACAGATTAAATAATTGTATTATAGTGTGAAAACGGTCATTTAGAACCATATTAAAATATATACTCTTTTACCCTTTTCCTTTTACGATTTCGAAGTTAGCCAAAACGATAACAAAAGTGAAATTATTGTTTAAACATAATCAGAGCCAAACGTTGTACTTAGTGAAGTAGTAAATTGATAAAGAGAGAAAAACTGTCTAGATTTAACATAATTCACACTTGTTATCTGGTCCCGGTCTGAGTGCACGAGGCGCTTGAGCTCGGCGTTCTGATACCACACGATATAGGCATTTATAGCGAGTCCAAATACATGTACTTATGGTATAGTTAATATGTAGGTATATGCACAGCGTAGGGTAGAGATTGTGTTCTGCGGTAAAGCGATAATTCAGCTCAATCTATGTCGTGAGCGCTCACGCTTTGTTTTATCCGCTGGCTTCTGTGCGCCTTTATTTAGAAAATTGATGAGAAATGGTTTCCATTACAATCTACCGCGTTATAAAAGATATTGCTACGCTAGATTCATTGTACGTTGCTTCCAAAGGAAATGAACGCAAATTTGTTTTCGTGATTGCAAGGTTTGGTATATTGAAATAATATCGATATCATTTTCTTGCGCAATTGTATTTCTCATTAGATATTTATGTGTGACCCCATGAGAGCCATTCTATTCGTACACGAATGCCTCTACTTGTAGAATAAAATACGTATCTAATATACATTGTACTTATAATAAAACGTTCTTTATCTGTTCTAGCGTACTTAAGATTTATTTTTAAATTTAAATTTACTTGCATTTACCATAATGCGTATCGGAATATGCAAACTCAATTAGCGTCAATGGTAATATACTTAAATTAAATATATATTTCAGTTAGTAGGCGCTACTAACTGTAATGGAGCTCTAAAGTTATCTAAACATCGGCTGTTTGAACATACACCGCTTCCAATTTGCGTGTGTTTGCGTCTCACCACGGACAATCGCTCGCAAATTGCCCGGCCACTGATTGCCTACCGACGTTTATCAATATTGCAGCTACCATTTCCACCGAAGCGTCCTATCACGTCATGAATTGAGTAATTGTACGTGGAAACACGCGACAGATGAAATATTAACCGCTCGACACCATAATGTCTACGCTTTTGTTATTGATAATTAAACTAATCATAATTTCACAAAAGAGCGCGCTGTCATTAATTAAGTCGGTCTGTTTTACAAACGGTACACCAATAACCGTGACCTGTTATAATCAATAATTACAATAACATCATGTAGATGCGGAACTAATGATGCGGTTCCTAGTTGATGTGACGTTTGGAGAGTGTACTCAGCAGGCCGCCACCCCGCGACTGAATATAACAAAGCCGGGGTCATCCGCATACAATAGCGTTACGTTTATCGATGTGTCGAAAACGAGCATTCAAAGTCGATACCGAAAAAAATATCGATTTCCGTAAATAAGTGAGTGTAACACATTTATAATAATGATGAATGGAGCCATCGGGTGTTGTTTGCGTGGATATTGCGTATCGAATCGTGCAACCGCTCGAACGCAACGCGGCTACTGCATTCATTGAGTGCTAATTGAAAAGGAGTCATCATATCACATCCTGCTATAAATCTAATATAAATTGGGGCGTACCTGAATTTCTATATATCTTATTCGCATTTACTGTTGTAAATCAATGCTCTATTCTTGGAGTGTCTAATAAATCTTATGTTGGTTGCAAAGATTTATCGAAAAATTTATTAGGCGAATATAATTTGTGGATACTTGAATTCAGATTAAAATTGTTTTAATTTTATTTGAAAGTTCCCATGAATTAATATTTATTTATCTATAAGTGTCTGTCTTCTATATAAAATCTAATTATATTTAATATTTTGACAAATAATATTAAAATTTAAGTATTTTAATATTGAATTCCAAGTTGTTACATGATATGTGTATGCCCGTATATTTGCTACAAATTTGTCAGGGGAATAGTACTGTTTTTAAACTAAGACAGACATTCAAACAGAATCAAGTTGGTTTCAATCTAAGTTATATTCGTATAAGTATGCTACATACATGATATCAAAAATAAAAAATATAAATTGCAAACGTTTGCACCAATAATAATAGGTATTTAAATTACTGAAATTTAGCATTTAATATGCTTAATTATTTATAAAATCCGATTACGAAATGAAAAATGATGTCGCAAGCGGGATTCGAACCCGCGCCTATTGGGATTCCGGCCCAATCGTGCTGCCACTACACCACCGCAATAATTAAGCATATTAAATGCTAAATTTCAGTAATTTAAATAACAAAGGTTGTGTCATCGTTTAATACAATTCTAACTGTAAAGTTTGAAGTATTAAGCCTATAACAATGTGTAAACATTGTCGGGTAGATAGCATACCGTCACCTTAAGACGTAAATATAATACGAAGTGAAATTTGCATGTCCTACAATTAGCCGCGGTGGTGTAGTGGCAGCACGATTGGGCCGGAATCCCAATAGGCGCGGGTTTGAATCCCGCTTGCGGCATCATTTTTCATTTCGTAATCGGATTTAATAATAGGTATTATTATCAGACATTATAAAACAAGTATTATGATTATATATAAATTATTTATTATTATCATCATAGAATTCACCGTGTGGTTGTAGCACTAAAAATTAAATATGTTGCTACCCCTTTATTTAGAAGTCGTAAAAACCTGTTAAGAAATAACCAAAGAGTGGACACTAGCGCTCTCGCTTCAGAAAATTACCAATTGCGATGACCAACACACCAGTTAAGCATTGCCATTATAGCACTTGGGCAAACCCATATCCTATAGTGGACAGGATTTAGGATTAGCTAAAGAATACGTGAATGGATTATAATATAACGTATACATCATGTTTTTTTTTTGCATTATATATTAAATTATTAAAACTTTTGAAATATTAAAATTTGCTAGCACGGTGGCCATATGCAGTTAATATTTTATTATCGCATAACTGAAAAATAGATTATTTTTTTCTATTTTAATAATGCTAAATGAAAATTTTTGTGGAAAATTACATATATCCTGCTGACGCTGATAAGACTTAAAAGCTTCTAAATCTTTTTTTTTATTTCTTATCGTGGTAAACTAGCAAACAGCACACCTGATGGTAAGTGTCACTGCCGCCCATGGACCTTGCTATAACCAAGGCTATAGATAGGTCGCTGCCTACAAAAAATCCAAAAAAATAAATAATTTACATAATACAGATTAGTGAGTGTGCACAGGCTCTTCATGATTTCATTCTTCCATTCCCTTGCGTCCGTCGGACGACCAAACAAATAGTGGCTACAAATTCATGGATACCTATATGTCGCTATCATAGATATTCAGATATAATATTATTATTATAAACATTGAATAGCTACCATATAGATAATAAAGCTGAGATGAGAATAATAAAGATAACTTAAGCTCTTAAGTAAAGCCTATGCCAATATATTTGAACAGCTTTGTGTAATTGGTTCATTTTCATCTCATAATGTAGGTATGTGCCACGCAAAGTGAACAAAGAGAAATTAGTGGGTATCATAAGACATAATAAGGTGATGTATGCGGATATTTTTTTTATTACTTATGGTGACAAACGAGCAAGCAGCACACCCGATGGTGAGTGTCACTGCCACCCATTGATCTTTGCAATACCAAGGGTACATATAGCCAGAACGCTGCCAACCAATACACACTTCAAACCCACTCAGTTGGGCTTCCGGCTCTCTCATTCACCGAGCGAAGCGCAATAGCACTTTGCCATTACTCAGATATCGATCGTCTGCAAGAGTGTGGTACTACCCCGGACGGACTGGCCCGCGGCTGTACACAGAACTATCAACAGCGTGGTCCTATTACTATAAAATTCGACCACAGTCTTGCCCTAATATTTATGTACTGTCTTTAGAATAAACTTTCAACATTGTGAGAGTTGTTGACCTTATCGAAGTATGTGACAAACAAATGAATCGCACTGGTAGTGTTGGTATGGGAAGAGAGGACATCTATTATTTTCCAATTTACCTCTTCAACCTATTTCACCGTTTATTAATTTTCATCCTCTAAAGCTATAAATACTCATAGAGGATGAAAATTATTACACGCTGAAACATATTTATTTTAATAGAAGATTAAGCGGTGATACTTTTTTTTTAGTTGCGCCAGTGACGGAAAAGTTTAGGAGTGAAAGGTTGACATGGTATGGACATGTGATGAAACGGGATGAAAGTTATGTTGTGAGGAAAGTTTTAAATATGAATGTTGAAGGCTTTAGGGGTAAGGGACGACCGAAGAAAAGATGGATGGACTACGTGAAACGTGACATGGATGGATAAGGAGTGACCACAGAGATGAAGTCTGATAGAGTTGTATGGAGGGAGAAGATATATTGCGTCGACCAGAAATAAATTGGGATAAGAGCAAGTTGATATGATGATTAAGCGCTGATACTTTTACATGTTGTTTATAGATAACGAAGTATTCTAAGTAGCGATCTACCATGCGAGGCATCGTAGGTTCGAGGTTGTTATTTGGATCCGTTAGTTGTTTATATCCACAGAGATGCAAAAAATTATTCCTTAGTGCAAAGTACATACATACATACATACATAACATCACGCCATGTCCTTTGCAGGGTAGGCAGAGAGAACAGAGTGCCAGAGAACTGTATCCTTGCATACTTCACTCGCTTCCTCAACATTCATAATTCTCTTCATACACGTTCGCCGGTTTCGGAGACCCTTGACTCCACCTTCCTTCAGTACATGACCGATCTGGTCTAGGTAGGTTAGTCTCGGTCTCCCCCGGTACCTACTTCCTTCTACTTTCGCATTGTATATCTTCTTAACCAGACGTTCGTTCGGCATTCTTTCCACATTTGCGAACCATCGGAGCATTCCCTTTCGCATCTTTACACCAATACTCCCTTTCATATCTACTCGCTCTCTTACGTCGTCGTTGTGAATGCGGTCGGTCAGCCTAACTCCACAGATTTTCCGTAGAGATCGCATTTCGACCGCATTAATTTTACTTTCATACTCTTTTCTGCATACCCAACTCTCGCTTCCATACAGTAATGTTGGGACAAGCACTGCGTTATGTATTGCTACACGTGCCTTTTGGCTGAGGTAGTGGCTACCGAGAAGTTACCCCAACGCTCCGTTCACTCTATTTCCCGCATTCATTCTTCGCTCTATATCAGTGGTGTACCTTCCATCTCGGCTAAATCCACATCCAAGATATACAAATTCATCCACTTGCTCTAGTACATCATTACCTATTTTTACTCTTACATCTGTTCTGGCTTCATCTCTTTCAAAGACCATTATTTTGGTTTTGCTCACATTCACGCGGTCTACGCGTGAATGTGAATGTGAGCTGCTGCTGAGTGACCTTTTCTTACAATCTTCTGTCATTGTGTCGACTAGGGTCTGCAGGTCAGACGCTGACTATGCCAGTGGGACTGCATTATCTGCATAGAGGAGAGCAGTGACCACTGGGTCGCCCATCTGGACTCACACATTCATATCGTTCAACCTTAGGAGACATTTATCCAGATATATGATAAACAGTCTGGCTGACAGAAAGCACCCCTGCTTAACGCCGATATTGACATCAAACCAAGGCGACATTCCATCATCCAGCCGCACACAGGCTCTACAGCCCATGTAACTGGACTGCACAGCCTTCAGCAGTTTACCGTTAATACCATACTCCGGTAAAATGTCCCAAAGTTCCTTTCGTACAACCATGTCAAATGCTCTCTCCAGATCCACAAAACTGTAGAAAACCCTCTGACCTAGAGCCAGATGCTTCTCCACAATGTTGCGCAGAGAGAACACTTGATCCATGCATCCCCTTCCACTCCTGAAACCTCCTTGTGTCTCACACAGTAAACTTAGTGCAAAGTACGCAAAGTAGGTCTTTAAAATTATAAATAGGCTCCTTGTTACAAATACAACTGTTAAGAATGATATCTAAAGTATTAGAATGAGTTCATGCGCTATTGACTAATCTATCAAGATATTCTCCATTAGTGAATACTAAAGGTGGTTGATATGTTATTGAATTAAATCATCATTCTTCTACTCTTATCTCAATTACTTGGGGTCGATACAATATGTACTCTTCTTTCATAGTACATATTGTAAAAGTTATTGGCAATAGTTTTATGACTGGCCGCCTGCCAAACGTCAACTCTCCTTGGGAATGTAATTGTGACCAAACGGCATCAGACAGAGTTGGCCCAGGTCGTTATAAGGTTCTTGGTCGTCTTTTACAACATCCACCAGCAAAGTAAGGGTTGCTAGTATTCGTAGCCGCTATTGAATTAAATATTATCACAAATAACTACTAGACAGCGTCTTACTTTTGTGATCTAGAGACTCATTAAAAATAAAAAAGGGGTATGTTGAAAATCAACTCCTCAAAGGAAATATATATTTCTCACTAAGAGAATACGATAGCCAATGAATTTTGCTTTGATATTTTTCATTTTATACCACAAATAATGAGGATCATATTTAAGGCAATTGTATGATTTCTATACGGACAAAGTTGCAAGCTAAATTTAGTAATAATATATGTATGCTAACTAATATTATTCATGCGAATGTGAATTTGTTCGTTTGTTTTTTGTTTGTGTGAAAGTGTATTTCACACCTAAATCACTAAATCGATTGAAATATAAATTCAAATTTATTTGTTATGTATAAATCTCGCTAGAGGACTTATATACAGTTAGTTTAAACAATTTAAATTAATCCAATAATTACCTACATATACTTAATCGACGCCGCCGCGCCGTTTATCAAGCTGTCTCTTTTTGACTCCCGACGCAAATAAAAAGGGGGTTGTAAGTTTGACGTGTCTGTCTGTATGTGTGTCTGTGTGTGTGTCTGTCTGTGTATCTGTCTGGCTGTCTGTGGCATCATAACTCCTGAACGGATGAAGCGATTTCAATTTAGTTTTTTTCAGAAGTTTAAAAGTTGTGGGGGGTGAAAGTGGGAAGAATAACCGAATGCCTACAAATACACTCGAGTGGGGTCTCAAATGAAAGCGCGTCACGTGCCCATTACAAAGTAATATGATGCAATCTTTACCTTAAATATGAATTGATAGATTTAGAAGCTATGTATTATATATATTTAGAAGCTATGTACATATTAGCAACTTAACATAATCTACATTATATCTAATATATACATTATAATATATAAATGTTGACTGCACAGATGGCGTAGTGGTTAATATATCGACCTTCTGTGCGAGTGCCGTGAGTTCGATTCCTACGCAGGACAATACTTTGTGCGATCCACAAAGTGTTGTTCTGAGTTTGGGTGTAATTTTTCTGCGTTAATTGCATGTTTTTAAAGTTCTCCGCAATACAAGGATTATTTCCTCAGCGTAGGGTGGTGTCTTCAAAATGAAAAAAAAAATAACTATGTACCTACCTATACAAAGTATAAAATAAAAAAATATTTAAAAATTTAAAAAGCCCTTGACACAAAAACCTAAGTTGCCTTTAAAAAGTAAAAAAAAAGGAAACTCAATCTTAAAGTATCTACCTAAGTGTGTATTAATAATTCTAAAAAAATATCTCGCGTTGGGGGACCGCTCCAAGCTAACAATTTAATTACAAATAGTCTAACCTCACCTAACCTAACTAAGCAACATAATAAAATAAATATATTAAAATATATTAAATAAATAATAATATAATAATTAGGTGCGGTCCCCCAACACGAAGTATTTTTTTAGAATTATTAATACATACTTATTACTTTAAGATTGAGTTTCTTTTTTTATTTTTACTTTTTAAATGGAACTTAGGTTTTTGTTAAGGAGTTTTTTTAATTTTAATTTATGTATATACATTAGGGTGATTCATTTCCGCAAAATTTTGTTGTTTTTCGTTGCTCATGCTAAATATTAATCTACACATAGAAAAAAAAAAATTAACCAAATTTGAGATCTTAATATTAAGTTTAAGTACTTGCAATTTAAATTTAAATTTTTACTATTTAAAATGCATGTAAAAAAAATTTTTTTTTTTTTTCAAATTTTTAATGCTTACCCGGCTTGCACACAATATCGCAAATCGGTTTGATGGACCTTGTGAGGAATTTCACGCTCTTCAAAATAGCCTTAGAGATTTTTTTGTGTAACTTGCACTGGTTCACCAGTAGGAGTCGTCAAAGTACAGTTTTTGATAAAAATATATGTTTTTTTTATTTTTTGAGCAAACCGCCAAAAGTAGTAAGAAAAAAAGGACTGACTCATAAAATAAAAGTTATCCAACCAATATTTAATGAATTTACAGACATTTTTATACCAGAAAATGTAAGAAATTGATAAATATTAACTCATAATGTTATTTAGTTTAATTTTTTTTTATTTATTACCATTATATTTCTTTACACTAAGAACTTTTTCAAAATTAGTATGATTTTTTACTCATAATGAATACAAAAACAACATATGAATTGATAAAAAAGGTTACGTTATTATATAACATACTTCAAATGTAATAAACATCTAAATAGTTATAAAAAACAAGTTAACAAATTTCAAATAACTAATAATGTTATTTATAACACATCAAGATTTTAAAGCTGAATAAAGCTTCTTGGCGCACGTTGGAAATTCTTTTCTACATTGTTGAACCATTAATAATAAATATTGTTTCTGATCTTCATCATATGTCCCAAACTCGTTAAATTTTTCAAAGAGTGTAACACATCGTTCAGCAGTGTCATTAACAACACGTAATTTTTTAAAAGTTTCGCAGCAAGTAATGTATTCTTGATCCGTTTTCCAGAAATCAGGGTCGATGTCTAAGAATTCACACGTCAAATTAAACTTATTGAAAATAGTGAGAGATTCTTGACTCACAAAATTACTTATACTTTTAGACGACATTATTTCAAGCTTTTTGCTGTCTAAAGTAAATCGAGGATATTTACTATTGCTCGATTTTTTGTTTTTAATAGAATCAACTATTTTTAATTTTTCTTCTCGGGATAGTTTTTGATCAAAAAGCGCTAAGCCTGTAAGATTCTCGTTCAAGTACTAATTTACTAATTTTGGAATTTCGCTACAAAAAATTGTATAATCTTTATTTTCACTTTTTTGCTGAACGATAGAAATGTTGAAAATTGCAAGAGTAAAAAATCATACTAATTTTGAAAAAGTTCGTAGTATAAAGAAATAAAATGGTAATAAATAAAAAAAAATGAATCTAAATAACATTATGAGTTATTATTTATCAATTTCTTACATTTTCTGGTATAAAAATGCCTGTAAATTCATTAAATATTGGTTGGATAACTTTTATTTTATGAGTCAGTCCTTTTTTCTTCCTACTTTTGGTGGTTTGCTCGAAAAATTAAAAAAAAATATATTTTTATCAAAAACTGTACTTTGACGACTCCTACAGGCGAACCAGTGAGAGTTACACAAAAAAACTATAAGGATATTTTGAAGAGCGTGAAATTCCCCACAAGGTCCATCAAACCGATTTGCGATATTGTAAAAGCCGGGTAAGCATTAAAAATTTGAAAAAAAGAAGTTTTTTTTACATGCTTTTTAAATGGTATAACTTTAAATTTAAATTGCAAGTACTAAAAATTAATATTAAGATTTCAAATTTGGTGAGAATTTTTTTTCCATGTGTAGATTAATATTTTGCACGAGCACCGAAAAAAAAAAATTGCGGAAATGAATCACCCTAATATACATTTTATAAACTAAAAAACAAAATATAAACGAATAATTAAAAATTTTAATCTTTGGTAATTTGTTAATGAAAAACGGTTATATGCTTCGGCGCCATGGGACCGTTTAAAGTTCCAAGTAAATTTCAAACATTGCGTTTCCGTGCTTTAGAATATAACAAAAATAATCGTGCTTATTGTTCCAAAAGAACAGTTGTTAAGCAATTCAATGACCTTTAGATGGCTTAAAAAAATGTTGACTTCATATTAACCATTACATAACAAAAGTATTTTATGTGTAATAGATTCGACTTTTAATATGCTACGAAATGCCCGAGAAGCAACAACCTCCATTCATATTGTAATATAACTTGTCTTGTAACTTCAAGCCTGGCTGCACTTCCTCGAATATTGCGTAGACAAACGAATCATTTTAGATCAATTATAAAAAGTCTCAATTATAAAAAGGTTAGTAATTGACAAACGACTAAGTCGTGGCGCTCAACCGTGGAACAGCTGTTGTTGAGTGCTCAGGCCCACGACGAGCGCGGACAAAAGGACCCACAACAAATGCACTTCCAATTCGCATCGCCACTAATTGCGTAATTATGGGGGAGAAGAAAAAAAAATCGAATGGCAAGCATATTCAATGCTCTGCAACCGTTCAACACATTAGCTCATGACATTTCTTCATCAAAATATTATTTTTAAACATTGAAAGTCATGCATGATGATTTTAAATATGAGTTTGCGTTATGATGAATGTTGATTTTAACTCTGAATTATATATATACGTACGTAATATAATAACTAAACACGTTTATAAGAGTTCATTGAATAATCCGTGTGGTGATGGAGTAAGAATACAATAGTTACTTTTTCTACCGTTTTCACCTTTCTCTTCACCCCGAGAGGTGTGATTCGTGGTTTAATAATCTCCGGACCTGGTTCAACTTGATCACGCGATGCCTATGCCGCGTAACTATGACTAAAATTAAAATAACTCCTTTTTTTACTACGGTCGACGCGCTCCTCGCACCACTCCGTCCGGGGCGACAGAGGGGCGTAAGCACGCACACCCGTAACCCAACCGTGAACCTCGCCTTCGTGTTGGACCGGCCACCGGAGCAGCGTGAACTTGTCGTCAGTGACCGATATTAAAATAACCCTGAGGACAGCCGACCGCCAGTAAGTCCTACTGGACCTCCTACCTCATGTCATGTCCTACTTTATGAAGAGTAAGACAGGAATAATCTTCAGAGGCATGCCAATGCGTAGCTGTTTATTTTATTATGGATTTCATTAAAGAATGTAATAAAGTAATATGCAACCTTAAAAAGTAATTAACTACTTGTTATTTAATCTTTTTAATATTTATTACTGTAATTTTACATATTATTGTCATTAGTATTACCATAAATATCATTATAACAACAAATTTTTAAATTGAAGTTTTAATGTGCATGTAGTTTACAATATATAATATTATAAGTTGCTATTTTACCTTATCATTTATTACGGATAGCTGTGTGGTAGCGACTACGAATACTACCAACCCTTACGTTGCTCGTGGATGTCGTAAAAGACGACTAAGAGCCTTATAATAATCTAGGCCATTTCCATCAGATGCCGTTTGGTCAACAATTACATTCCCAAAGAGGGTTGGCGTCTGGCAGGCGGCCGATCATAAAACTATTGCCAATAACTTTTACAATATGTACTATGAAACAATAGTCTATATTGACCCCGAGTATTTATCAAGGATTGCACCCAATCCATCATTTTATCTGTCACTAATGAACCACCAAATCTTGGTAGAATTAAAACTTTAGACACTGTCCTTCAGAGCTCTTTACCTCAAAATTCTCTTAATTCTCACTTTATATCCCAATATCATTAGATATGTTTTTCAAACCATCGGGTATTTTACAATATTTTAATAATAGGTATCTACTTGTGATATTATTTATGTATTTTAAAATATCTAAACTATATGCAACTGGAATCGCTATTGGCAATTCAATGCACGAATCAAGCGGAAAATTTCGGGGCTCTGCTGTGAAAATTTTCTTGTTAGAAGCTAATATTTTCGAACTATCTTCGCTTGATATTACCCAGTACATTCGTATAATATTTATTAAAAGGCGACGAAAGGCTGTAAAAATTGCATTGTTCAAGAATTATTTCTAAATAACAAAGGAACGTCATTGATAATTATAGCACAGAATAGTTTGTTTAAAGTATTAACAGAAAATTAATTGTATTAAAATTAATTAAATTAAAATACCTTGTATATCCATTACACTTTTTATTGTTTAATGTCGTACCTTGTGACAGTAAAAATATTTTATTATAGGGCTAATGAAAAATATTTTAATATTTATAAGTAGCTAAAGTTCATATTACACTTGATTATGAATTAACAAAAGGGATCGCATCGGAACAGGTGGGATTCAAACCAAAAAAATCTTAGAATAACGGCCAAATGTTTAAATCGAGTAATCAATTACTTTTCATAGTCAGTAAATTTACTATGGCATTTACAAGTAATTAAAAATATGGATTACAAACAATATAATCTGATTAATGGTGCGAAATGGCTTTTTCAAAGATTTTGTGAAATGAAACTGCTTTTGTTTTTGTCAATTTTACAATTACTTGTAACCTATAGCATGTATGTCATTAGCCTTTTGGATTCCTGCAGGTGTAGTATATCTCGATTAATGACTTCTTAAACATTGCACGTTCATCTATCATCATCGTACAGTGCTTAAAAGGAGGTTTCGGATTTTTCACTACCAAGCTAGTGTAGCCAATATAACTTAGGTCATATTACGGTGCGATACTTAATTATAACTTTAAAACTCGAAGTTTACTATTTACTAATAGTTGGAATATGGTTCAGCACTAATTAGATGGTTAAAAAACTAATTTAATAGCGTTACTTACGTTCTCGACAGTTGTAAAATCTGTCTGAGGAAGTATATGTAGCAGCATTATCCTGGTAAACTATCAAACGTAGCGATTATGGATTAATCCTCATAAAAGAGACTCATAAATGACCATAGATTAGGTAATGTAAATGTATGGATGAGAAATTATTATTACACAAAAATACTACAAGTTTAAACGCTCGCCACAGTTTCTGGACACTGATTTAATGAATGCCGTTAAAATATGTAAAAATAAAAGGAAGTTAAACAGCTATGGTACATTCAAATTTTATCATAAACGTTATTACTTTTTTTTTTGTATTATAATGTGAGCAACAAAAGTTAATTGTTGCTGTTATCGTTCAATCGAGGAATAGCTAATTAGTTCAACACACGGGCATTATACGCCATGTGTGCGGACAGCACACACGTATAAAATAAATGGTCAATGGTCACAAATTCATTGTGGTTATAGACGTGGTAATGTATTATTTATTTTATTTAGCTTTTGAACATAAACATAATATGTGAATACAAATGAATTTATTTTGAGTAGGTATCTAATTTTTCATGTTATTGAAATTATTATTATATTGTATTAAAATTAATGAGTAGATACTTAAGTGGAGGAATAATGAGTTTAATTTTAACATTAATGTTAAATGTTGAATGAAATACAACATCAATTAATTAGTGATCAATTATTAATTAGTGATCAATTATTATATATATGAGTTGATAATTATATTTGTATAATATTGCTTTACTTCGGGTTGAGAGTCCTGTGTGCTCACCCAAAATTTTGGGTAAAAATTTTATAGACATATGCGACTAACAACTAATCACATAAAAAATGCCTTACCATTGAGTTATATGTACTTTAAAGTACAATATAAAATTTTTATACCTTAATAATCTTTTCTTTCACCTTTAAGTTTAGAAAATTAAGAAACTTCTTAGGTAAATGTTTACTATTCGCAATTTTAATATTATTAATACAGCGCGCAACTGTTTATTCATGGTATTCTGCTATATATAAATAACTAATATTAATTGAAGTTTATGTTTTATACAAATAATGTTACATAATAAGGTATAAATTTCTTTATTATCTACTTACAAAAGTTTAATGGAATGAATAAACATATCTAAGCGTTCTAAATCATAGAAACACAGTGTTTTATTGTCACTAAGGTGGAAAACCTAGTACACACATACAAAGAGCATCAGGTCATACGTTTATTGTATCTATTTGTCAATGTGTGTGTGTGTATAGTACACACACACAAGTGCACATGCGTGCACCGTCACCTGATACCGTCGGAACCGGCCACTTCCGCCGGACGTGGCAATTAGTGACACACACAGACACGCAACCAATAACACAACTTATGGTAAGATGTTTAGTAATTTTACGCAACGTTTTCGCGATTCTAGACAAAAGCATTTATTCGGACGCTTACCTCGTTCCATTGGATGGTTATTGACAATTTAGATGGCAATGAAAAAATATTAATAGAACTTTTATAGACAGATTTTTTTCCATGTGGTGACGGAGTACGAATATCATTAACCATCACCTATCTTACCGTGGGTGATCGTAAGAGACGACTTAGGGATATAAAACGCATATAATATCTATACAAGAGAAGGAAAGCTCAAAACAAAACGTCTGACCAGCGCAGTGCGGTATAGGTCAATGTCCCTCCAATTATGAAGTAAACTTGACCCCAACAGTGAGACATATCATATATATCCCATGATGTGATGAT
Organism: Lymantria monacha; assembly: GCA_905163515.2. Lineage (NCBI taxonomy): Eukaryota > Metazoa > Arthropoda > Insecta > Lepidoptera > Erebidae > Lymantria > Lymantria monacha. The sequence continues at coordinate 27,850,759 of LR991082.1, forward strand.
GATGATGATGGTGAAACAGAAATTTAAAATTAATTTAAAATTTGCTTTTGTTTTGTTCTTACCTACATAGATTTATCACGTTGATGTATAAGTAAGTGTATGGTAGCGGCTACGAATACTACCAACCCTTATTTTGCTCGTGGATGTCGTAAAAGACGACTAAGAGCCTTACAACGATCTGAGTAAACTCCATCTGATGCCGTTTGGTCAACAATTACAATGCCAAGGAGGGTTGACGTCTGGCAGGCGGCCGGTCATAAAACTATTGCCAATAACTTTTACAATATGTACTATAAAAGAAGAATACATATTGTATCGACCCCAAGTAATTGGGATAAGAGAAGGAGAATGATGATGATGTATAAGTTGCATTCTCCTGTAAACAGTACGATAGCTACGGATTTGACTCCTAGGCTGGATATTTTTTTTTGTGTGTGATTTACAAATTGTTGCTTCAAGTATAGGTGTAATTAACACGTCCATTTATTATTTGCTTGCAAAGTAGTTTGATTAATTAACGCAAGAACCCTTCTTTAAAAAAAGCTGTTGTTATTTATCTAGTAGTTATGGATGATAGTTGCTTACATCTATTTTTTTTTTTATTGCTTATGATGGCAAATGAGGAAACAGTACACAGCTGATGGTAAGTGTCACTGTCGCCCATGGACCTTTGCAGTAACAATGGTACAGCAAAGGCCCGCTGTCTACTAATACAAACCACAAACCAACCCCAGTTCGGTTTCTGTCTCTCACTTACCGAACGAAGCACAATAGCACATTGCCGTTACTCGGACGTCGATCTTCTGCGAGAGTGTGGTACTATCCCGGACGGACTAGCCCGCGGCTGTAAAGAACAGTCCTCAGCGTGGTCCTACCACTATTAAATTCATCCTACACTATTATATGTTAAAGCATGCGAAACTTTATGCTGGCAGGCTTAAGTGCCTGCACCTGATATTATCTTAGCTAAGTCAGTTGGATGAACTAAAGATAGTCTTCCAAATGCAACCTGCCGAAGTAAACCAAAAAGGCATCTAAGCGTTCAGTGAGTAAGTGCTTAAAGGATAGGTAACCCGCTGGGTATACGACTCAACTCAAATATCTGCGATGCTTGTGAACGGCTCAAAAGGCGAAAAGAGGTAGCACGCAGTTTATGAGATACCATACCGCCTTCTTAATAGTCTACACAAATAGGCAGAATGGAATCGATATTATATATCATAAGACCAACAATACATATATAATATTATACACATATAATAACATAGATAATATTATAATAATTAATACAGAATGTAAATAGAATACAATTAGCCAAGTAAATGCGAGGCATCGCCATTTTTCCGTTAACTAATTGTTCGGATTAATTGCTATTAAAGCTAGTTAATACGGTAAAAACAGCAAATATACATCGTGTAATTTGATAGTAATTATAACTTTGTAACAAACGTTACCGTGCTGCAACGATATTTAGTTAAATATACTCGAAATTGGTGTAGTTTCGAGGAAGTTTATAGTATAATTAATATAGTCTAAATAATTCTACAAAAAAAAACATATTTATAAATATATTTTGCCATTATCCTACTCCTATTCCAATTTCTGGGGGTCGACGATATACTATTTTATGTTTCACTGTGGGTATACATATCAAAATTTTTGGCAATAGTTGTTTGTTTATAAAAACCCGATTACGGAGCGAATTATGATGTCACAAGTGGGATTCGAATCCACACCTATTGGAAATCCGGCAGTGCTGCCACTTACACTACCGTGAACTATTGTAGGATATTCAAATCTCGCTTCGTATTATATTTACGTCTTTAAGAAGATGTTTGCCATTTACCCGACAATGTTTACACATTGTATGGGCTTAATACTTCAAACTTTGCAGTTAGAATTGTATTAAAAGCAGCGCAATTGGGACGGATTTCCAATAGGTTTGGGTTCGAATCCCACTTGTGACATCATTTTTCGCTTCGTAATTTGGTTTTTATAAATAATTAAGCATATTAAATGCTAAAAATTTCAGTAATTTGAATTGTTGTTTGGCTCCTATAACATAGTTTGTAACTAGCGTAGGAGCTAGAGATTCCGATATATTTTTGTAATGTCCATATGGTAATTTAAAAATGTAAATGTTGCCTAGACAGTATCAGATAGAGTTGGCTCAGGTCTACATAAAAGTCGTCTTGTACGACACCTACGAGCAATGTAAGGGTTAATATTATTCGTAACCACAACTACACGTCAATTATGAGAGCATTTAAAAGTATAATTATAGATGTTAAAATAAATAAGATTATCGAACCCATATCTTTCATCAAATATACTATAATGTTTCTTGCGAATAGAATGCAAGAAGTTTGTAAACAGCGAGTACTTACACAATTTACAACTTCTTTTACTATGTTTTTAAATATTTTCCATAAAATTTTTGGGTATTAAAACAGTGAAAACAAATAGCTTAATATATACGATAGTGATACCTTGTGAGCTGTGTGGTAGCGGCTTCGAATACTACCAACCCTTACTTTGCTCGTGGATGTCGTAAAAGACGACTAAGAGCCTTATAATGACCTGAGCCAACTCCATCTGATGCCGTTTGGTCAACAATTACATTTCCAAGGAGGGTTAACGTCTGGCAGGCGGCCGGTCATAAAACTATTGCCAATAACTTTTACAATATGTATTATGAAATAAGAGTACATATTGTATCGGCCCTAAGTTATTGGGATAAGAGTAGGAGAATGATGATACGATAGTGATATCTTCTCTTAAATAAAAATACAAAAACCTTTTATATATGCATATATGCTCTTTGTTCAAAGAGACAATTAAGAGTAAATAACATATTTCAACTCAGTCTTTTAGTTCCTTGTAAGATATTCGTTAGAATAGCCTAATAAAAGCCTTGGAATCGAGAATATCTGTAGAAAACTCCAATAATCTTTTTCTTTGCCCGATTCAGATTTTAAAGGACATAAATGTGTTGTATTTTAATCGCAGTAGCGAACTTAAGTTGTAAAGAGGTTATGGCCTTAAACTACCCTTGACAATTTATAAATACCAGACAATATAATATAATAATAATAATAAAAAAATGTATCACAAGATTTACAGGCAACTCAATAAACCGCAGGGCAGCTTGTGGCGAGCTGAATGTGAGTGGCGACACTGCGGTCCCGAATACTCCAGAGAGTCGATCAGGGCCTCGTCTCCAGCTGGCCTTCATTGGCTGGCTAGAGTGGAAACCGAAGAGTGCCCGAAGGACCCTCAACTCTGGCGTGCCTTAAACAGCTGGTCAGAGAGGGGTCGCCAGAGCTATATGCTCGGGGGTGGAAGTGTCATTTTCAAGGGCATAACTACGGGGAAACCATGGCTCTGTTTATCACAGACTCAATGGTGAAACCGGCGCCGCACCGCTCGACACCCCTAGCCACTTGCACCAATGTTGCCCCCTGTTGCCCGTATGGCTTGTGTGCCTGTGCCGACTGTTTAGGGGGCCCATTCAGTGAGGTGGCGAGTCACCGTCTGCCACCGTTCATCTCTCAATATGGGTTTGAAGGCAGACGACAGTTAAAAATTCATAGATTTAAGATGAACCAGTCCACTAAGCACCCACTCCCATAATCAGATATTAGCTACCATAATCACACAATAGTTTTACACTTACCGCTGACAGACCACGTATGTTATGTGCAGACGTGGTATGTCATCGGTAGATGTCCCATCGCAATATTTAGATTAAATTTCTCCAAAGGCCTCTGCGTGTTGGATCCATATCCCCATGTAAGCCTCCCAAAGGACCGGGCATCTTCCCTATGGAAGATCCCGTGAAAAAAGGAGATATATAATAATAATAATAATATTTATTACCAAAATAAGTTAATTACATATAAAATTTACATTTAAATTTAGAGATTATATTAGAGAGATAGATTTAATTTAGATAATAATCCATTATTGTTTGGTACTTATAAATAATTATAATTAGCATAGCACATTGATTCTTAATATTACTGGAGCAAGCAGATGCTCACTCCGGTAATTAATGAATCCAAAAACAATAATGTTCTATTTGTCTTATTGTAGTCTAGCTGAAATAAAGGAAAAATATAATAAACATTTGATTAAGTAAGTGAACGTTGCTAAGTAATTGTCGTAATAATAAATATTAGATTTTCTATAAGCCCTATTTAATGTAATTAATGCTGAATACGAGATGTAGCCAAATTATTAAATAAATCTCGAACAGAGTACAAATTCTAAATTACTTATACTAAGTTATATTTTAAAAAGTTTCATTAACTATCTGTTCTGTAGAAATTGTCATGTTATCTTATAAAACGAGCAATTCTTGTGTATATATATATATATATATATATATACATATACATATATATATATATATATATATATATATATATATATACATATACATATATATATATATATATATATATATATATATATATATATATATATATATATATATAATCTGGATCTCGGAAACGGCACCAACAATTTTCATGAAATTTGGCATATAGAGGGTTTCGGGGGCGATTAATCGATCTAGCTAGGTTTCATTTCCAGAAAATATTGTTTTGTCTGTATTTTCAGGCAATAAAAAATATAATTTTTCATTGGCGGAAAACATATGAAGGCAAATTTTGACGCTGTCATTAAGAACAGACATAGCTGAGTTGGAACATTGAGTAGTCTAATCCCAACAAAACAGAGCACGGTTCGGATCCTTAATTTCCCTTTTTTAATTTTTTGCCTTTTTTATTTTATTTTATTAATTACTAACATTTGCCCGCGTCTTCGTCCGCGTAAAAAGCGAAAAAGGTTCGAATAGATTATTTTTTGTTTTTTACGTTATTAATTTTATTATTTTTTATAAATTATTATGTTTACATGTTTGTATACTTATAAAATATAATAATCTTTATTACAGTGTAGGGTATTTAAAGGTCTAATAAATATGACAATAAAATTAAATTTTGTTATATATTATGGACACCAGGCTTTTTTCTTAGGAGGCTACGTTTTGAACAGCTGCGCCCATTGACCGAGGCGACGGAAGGGCAGTGTGTGGCCCCATAACCCACCATGCTTTGCATCGAAATTAGGCCGACCTCTGCTACCGCTTCCTTGACATCCGTGGCCGCCCCGGCGGGTTATCCTTTCGGGTATCATCACTATAGACGCCCCGGCAACAAACAACTGTGAAGCCGAGGCGTCGCCCTCATGAGGATGACCTTTCTGCGGGTGACGGACTAATACCCGGTCCATGCACCCGTAATACTACACCAACTACAGTATTTCTTTGTAAACAATATCTTTTGTTTTTCTTTCGGATTGAAATGAGAATTACCAGGCTACTCTGTGAGCTTACTCTGAAGCATGTCACATACAACTGCCCATGGGAGAAGCAGCTTTCTTTCAAGTCTACTACCGCTACGTTAAGAATTTGACCTCGAGCTTTGTTTATGGTCATTGCGAAGTAGACTTTGATGGCAAACTGCACTCTCTGAAATTTTATGAGGTAATTTGATGACATTTGAAGAATCTTAGAATGTTTTTTCTTGCAAACATTGTATAATTTTGGCGCGCTAATTCTGAATTTTAAGATGTGAGCTGAGATATCGGGAGGCTTCGGTGTATTTAGGAACTCGACCGGTTGTTTGAAGCGGGGTTTATCACTTATTCAAAGGATTTATTTTGATATTTGACTCCTTCGTATGTTTTCAAATATTTGCAAGTAAATGGTTTAAATAAATTGAAACTACCGTAGTAGCGCACATAAGCACATAAGTACATCATGGCGTCTTGCGACCCATCTGATCATCATCAATATGCTGTCTCTATATCGTATCTTATTGATTGTTCCTAATATAACTCAACCTTTGCGTCTCGATTTTTGCAAATATGTTGATTAAGAGCTGACTAAACAGTGAAAAAAATATAGCAAATGACTATCTTCTCCTTTCCTAATCATTATACGGTAAAAATACCTTCGCCAGAGTCAAATAAAAACGGTTAATGCATCTTATGATCGATGGATTTCAGTTATTTGATGCAATGTGTTATCATGGCTCTCAATTACAATATTCGGCTTAGAAAATTGCTGTCCAATAATTTTAAATTTCAAACTCCACGTTCCTATGACACCTTGTCCTAAAAGTGTATGACCTCTTTAAAGCTTAGAAACCTTTAAACGCCGTATTAATACAGTATTGTAACTTTCGAGACATTCCAATTTTAAAGAGTATTTCCATTGTACCAAGCTTTTATGGGAATTCAACCTTTTCAGGGTTCCGTAACCAAAGCTTAAAACAAAACCCTATAACTAAAACTTCACTATCCGTCCGTCCGTCTCTCTGTCACCAGTCTATGTCTCATGAACCATGGTAATTAGACAATTGCAATTTGCCCAAATGATGTATTTCTGTTGCCGCTATAACGACAAGTCCTAAAAAACAAAATAAAATAAATACAGGAGGCTCCCATACAATAATTTAGATATTTTTTTAGCTTCTATTTTTATTTTTTGCCTTTTGATTTGTTTTTTCATTATTTTATTATATTTAAATAGGTATATCTTTCAAAACACATTAAAAAAATACCGAGCAAGGCTCGGTCCTCCAGATATTATCTATATTATAAAAGCATTTTGACCGTATTACAAGTTTTGCTTGAATAAAATCCAAGTTCATTATTCATAATTTGATGCGTTAAAGTGAACATCAAATTAAACCTGTTTGCATGATAATTAAACCGCCTTTTATGAAAGACCATTGTTCTTGTTAATTTTTTTATCGATTATAAGCGTAACAGTGAGTTTTTGAGTGAAGGTGCTTTTATGTTAGATAGCATATTGGGCTAAATTAAATGGATTTTTAAAGCTTTAAAACGATCAAACTACATAGAGTTGTACTATTTGATATTGTTTTAAATAGACTGTTGAGAATAGGCATCCAATTTTGCTTCAGGCCATCGATACCTTTGGAGATATCTTTGGAGCAAGCAATATAAAACAGATTTAAAAAAAAATGATCCTGGATTATGATTATTTATTATATTATCCTGATTTATTTATTTTCTACAAACAGTACAGAAAAAATATTTTATTTTATTAAGATAAATTTAGAAGTATACTAAGAAGATATTTAAGTCACAAAAAGCATCACACGATTCTTAGCAATATACAAAGAATGTTAAAAAAATGTATTTTGAACTATATATAAAAACAATAGGATGTAGGTACCGAGGGAGACCGAGACTAACCTACCTAGACCAGATCGGTCAGGTACTGAAGGAAGGTGGAGTCAAGAGTCTCCGAAACCGGCGAGCGTGTATGAAGAGAATTATGAATGTTGAGGAAGCGAGTGAAGTATGCAGAGATAGAGTTCTCTGGCACTCTGTTCTCTCTGCCTACCCTGCAAGGGATATGGCGTGATGATATGTATGTGTATGTTTAAAACCAATTTTATACCACCGTTTTTTTATTGTAAATAGAGGTCCAAATGACAACGTCATTCAGTTTAAATTCCGCATAACAATCGGGTTACAATACAGAGACTTTGAGTGATTTACAAAGTCTCTAGTTATATTAAATTAATATTTACATAATTAATATTATATCATATTTGCTAGTCTTATAATTAATAAATAGGCATCCATGAATTAATTAAAATAACTTATATGAGGTATTGGTTGATGGAAGATAGGCAATAATAATTTATAAGTTAATTATGTGTAGTTTTACAGACGTTCGTGGCAAATGACCAGTTTAAAAACAGTGATAAAGTCCGTAGATTTGTGTGGTGCCAGCGGGTGGTAATGCAGGGGATCGGGGTGCAGGGAATTAGGGGGGGTCAGATAACATCGCGATTACGCGCTACAAAACGGCCGATATCGCGCGCTCATTACCAACACAAGTTAGCTGCATAATGGATATTTACAAACCATCTCGATTTCATATCGCTTTTAACTGAAATTATACGTAGAAATTTCTGAGGTTATTTTTCATATTTAAATGATGTGTGCTTGATATGTAGGGAAGGTTTTCCGTGTATTGACGGAGTAAGAATACATGACCCCTTATCTTGGATGTGGCATAACAGACGACTAAAGGGTAGATATGTATGTATTGCCCTGTATGGCGCACCGGTGTGAGCGGGGTCCCTGACCGTCCGACTCAGGGCTCTTCTGTGGCAACCACAGAGGGCCATGACGGTCAGGGCCATACGCGGGTATCGCATGGTGGCGACAGAGGCGGCGTGCCTGTTAGCCGGGACGCCCCCATGGGATCTGGAAGCGGTGATGCTCGCCGACCTGTATCGGCGGGTGTCGGGGGTGCGAGCGGAGGGCGGTGCGGTCTCGCTGAGGGAGCTTACCGCCTGGCGCGTTGACGCCCGCCGAGACGTAATTGCCTGTTGGGCAGTCCGGCCGGAGAGGCCTCGGTTCGGTGTGCGGACTATGGAGGCCTTCCGGCCGGTGCTGATGCAGTGGTTAAAACGGTGGCACGGAGTGCTCTCCTTTCCACTGGTGCAGGTTTTGACGGGACATGGGTGCTTCGCCAAATACTTGCACACAGTCGTCCGGAGGGAGAGTACACCGTCCTGCCACCACTGCGATTGCGATTGGCGCATGATACGCTCGAAGGTTGTGCCACTTGGGCAGTGCAGCGACGTGAACTCTTCGCAGTTACCGGTGCCGACCTGACGCTGCTGACCATCGCCAGGGCGATGCTCGACAGCGTCAGGAATTGGGACGCGGTCGCAACCTTCTGCGAGGCAGTAGTCTCGCGGAAGGAGGCGGTGGAGCGCGTGCGCGAGGAACGTCTCTTCGGCGACGCGAGCAGCCGCCGGCGACTGGGGTGGCGCAGGCGCGATTATCTGCGCCTGATGCCGCCCTAGCTGAGGCCGCGGGTGACTGGACGGGGAATTAGTCCGTCACTCGCCGAGAGGCTGACCGCGTGAGGAAGGACCGACGTCCTCCCCGAGGGGGGACATCGGTCAAGGAGAGGGTACCCCTAAGGAGGTATTCCGTCGGGCCGGCCACTGACGTCAAGTTCACGCTGCTCCGGTGGTCGGTCCAACGACGAAGGCGAGGTGTCACGGGTGGGCTACGGGTGTGCGTGCTTACGCTCCTCGGTCGCCCCGGACGGAGTGGTGCGAGGAGTGCGCCGACCGTAGCTCACCCAAAAAAAGGTATGTACATATAAGATCTATACAAGAGAAGAAGGAATTGAAACAAAAACTTATGTCAGCATATCTCACCAGCCTGGGAGAGTAGGTTAATTTTTCTCTTACTCTAGAGGCGGTGCGAGCTCACCAGTGGGACTTATGAACTGAAATAATGATGATGAAGATGATATGTAGGGAACATATTATATTTTTGAAGTTATACTTACTCTTTAAGTTGTAAGTAAGTTATCTTAAGTACGGGATGTATCCGTGGTGCCGTACTGCTGCGCTTATCGTAGCTGTACAACCCTTTACTTATTGGCTGACTAGTCAATATTGCTTTCTGTCTCCCGCTTTGCCTGGGAGGGAAGTGGAATCACTCTTTTCAAACTCCTCCTCTTTAACTTGTCTAATTAAATTTGTTGCGGGTTCCAAGACAATTAAAATCATTTCCCGGGACTGCCTGAGGGTCAAACCTCGGTGTCATTTATAGTGACCACTGTGGATCCTGGCTTACAGGAGTTACAATGGTGGGAATGTATGGTGGGATTAGTCCCATAAAAAAAAATACTTACTCTTTAGGCGTGTTATGAAAAAAATATGAGAGTGAGGCTGAAGTTGGCCGCAAAACCGCTCATTAAGTCTTGAAAAAAAAACTACCAACGACATAGAAATAAAACCTCTTTCCAGTTTCTACATTCACAATACGTGTTTTAATTTCATACAAGTGAGAATTATATATGTGCTAATAAATTATATTCAGTAGTAATTTAAAGTGAATATTTTGATCTATATTATATACTTATAAAACCCGATTACGAAATGAAAAATGATGTCACAAGCGGGATTCGAACCCGCGCCTATTGGGATTCCGGCCCAATCGTGCTGCCACTACACCATTTTTCATTTCGTAATCGGGTTTTATAAATAATTAAGCATATTAAATGCTAAATTTCAGTAATTTAAATAACAAGGTTGTGTCATCGTTTAATACAATTCTAACTGTAAAGTTTTAAGTATTAAGCCTATAACAATGTGTAAACATTGTCGGGTAGATAGCATACCGTCACCTTAAGACGTAAATATGATACGAAGTGAAATTTGCATGTCCTACAATTAGTCGCGGTGGTGTAGTGGCAGCACGATTGGGCCGGAATCCCAATAGGCGCGGGTTCGAATCCCGCTTGTGACATCATTTTTCATTTCGTAATCGGGTTTTATAAATAATTAAGCATATTAAATGCTAAATTTCAGTAATTTAATATTATATACTATTCGTAAATATTAGTGAAAAAGAATTATTCTATCCTTTTCCAGTCTCTTTATTATTTTATTGTAATTAATTATTTGCATGCAGTTAAAAACTATTTTTAATGATGTCAAAGAAGTAAACTTCTCATGCGCGTACATAAATAGGTATACGCACCCATTCGTTTATTTTTATGGAAAGTTGTCTTTTAAATTTTTTGTCTGACGGCTTTTGTCTCCGTAGTAGTGTTTCAGTGTCACACATTCACATTTCAGTAATTTTTAAATGGTTATTTAAAAACTAAACATATTATTGACTACCTAACCGATCTCAGTATCTACTATGTTATTTTGAATTTTCTAATAGGGAAATTCGGTTACGCTTGATATAAGTGCAAATCGCAGGATCTTTTGGTCAGTACTTCGTATTTACTAGATACTACAAAATTTATTGGGAAATTTGTTACAGCTATTAGTATAATTGAAAGAAGATATACATAACATTCAAATAAATAAAATCACAACACTAATGATAACAATAGAATGAGTAACAAACAATTCAAAAGCGAAACGTACATTGCCATAATTTCACAAAATAGAACATTTAACTTTGAAAAACCGCGTTTAACAGTCGCGTGGTGACGAGAGAACAATGTAGACGTGACGTTTCCCGCGCATTATCTACTTTACTTGTCAAAATGTTGCGCAGGCGCATCATACTCCATAGTGAAACTGGCCAAGTGCGAAACCAGTTCGTCCACGAATAGATCCCGTACCATCTATTAAAACTACTTTCTAAATACTTTTTTAAAGGGAAAATCCCAAGATATTATATATTTATTGTGCAATTGTATTAATTAAATTTATTTTTTATTTTTATTTAGCTGTGTGGTGTTATCGGCTATGAATACTACCAACCCTCACTTTGCTCGTGTATGTCATAAACGATGACTAAGAGCTTTACCGACCAGGGCAAATTCCACCTGATGCCGTTTGGTCAACAATAACATTCCTGAGGAGGGGGTTGACGTCAGGTAGGCGGCCGGTCATAAAACTATTGCCAATAACCGTTGCAATATGTACTACGGAAACAGAGTACATATTGCGTCGACCCCAAGTAGTTGGGATAACAGCAGGAAAATGATGATGATGATGATGTATTAATTTTATTTCTCTGATGTTTACGAGCGAGTATTACACTTTTGAAATATAACTGGGGTCAGTTGTCTCGAAGGAAGCCAGTTTAAGCCAAGCTGGTCTGAGTTGGCCATCATTCAGATGTACCTGCCTTTAAGGCAGTGTATAAAAGAAACTGTGTCAAGATTTCTGCCACAATCAACTATTTTTATAGCTTTTATCGCGTTTATATTTGATTTTTAATTTAAATTTTCTACTCCGAATATTATACAGCGTTAATGATCAGCGGAGCACTGGCATTCCTAGTTTTATGTATTTTTTTTAATTTATTGTTATAGGCGCACCATATGTTTTGTGAAAATTTTAGGGACATGAATAGGTGTGGTTCAAGAGATACTGGCCGCTTACAGAACCCTAAAAATTATAAAAGGCTGTAAATGTTAGCCGTTGTATAAAGTAATGAAACTAATTAGATTTTAATAACATTACTACCGATCTGACTTAACTGTATATTAAATTGCATAATTATTGCAAATAACAAGCTACTGTAATTACAATAAGTGCCTGTAATAGCGCCTTACTATTATATTTACAATGGAATTAGGATTGGGTGATTTTTTATTCATCCAGCCATCTATCTCAGCACAGATACGTCGCATTGATCGGCTTGAACTTCCTTCGTAATAGGAGGGAAATTGACTTACCATAGTCATAGGTGTTGGTATTTTTTTTTTTTCGCATGGTGGACCATGGATGTGGTCGCGCCCCGACAAAACATCCGGGGCGACAGAAGAGGCGACACGCAACTCCATGGACCCACCCTGCAAACACCTCTCTTCGCCGTGCGAGCGGGCCACCGGTACCCGATCTTTGAAATAGGTGTTGGTATAGAATTTTGTTTCGAGTTTTCCTACTTTTCCATACATGTTTATTGCATAATATATCTTTTAGTTGTCTTTTAAAACATCCACGCGCAAGATAAGGATGGTGAATTGTATTTTCTTACTCTATTACCACACGGGAGAGAGTTTTTATTAATCTATGTTTTTCGGTTGGCTATGATTTTACGGCAACACGGATCATCCATTGTTATAGCAGGCCGCTGGCAACTATGTGGTATCATGACCGTTTGGTATTCAAATGCTCTACACCTTTTGAGGAGACGATGTTTTAATTATATACTCCTGAACGCTGCCCAGCTCTCTTCAAGACCTCACGACTATCCTGTGATTCTGAGAGAGGTTACGATTTGAAAATATTTTACTTAAGGATTAAATTAGGGAATAAATAAGCAGCAAAGACGAAATAATCAATCAAAATGATAAAATATATATTAAAATTTTCACAATCCTAAAGTCTACTAATCTACCTAGGGTAATTTTTTTTGTAGGTATATTGTTTCGCGAAATATCTCTTTAGAGCTCTAGATGGAAAACTATGCCGTAGAAATTAATGAAACATCTGTTTTGTCTCATCTCTTTGTTAGCGGTTAAAATATCCTCTTTGCTAGGTGGTAGGTTTTATGTTATAACGCCAAGTGGCAAATTATCTATAGAAATTTGAAAGTATATGAAAATTCCAGAAACTCCTATCTATCGTTAGACTAAGCAGCGAAAACTCCGTACTTACTATATAACTAATGGAATAGGGTAGGTTCTTCAAATTATGTTAGTCTATAGTAGACTGGATACATTTTCACTATTATTGTGATAGAGTCGATGGGTACTGCTTGTGGGTTGTGGTCCAACCATAATCCTTTGCATTAGATTTTAGAATTATATTATGGTTATATCGCATTATTTGGTTTTTAAGGAGGACGCAGCTCAATAGTAGCTAATACTTTTTAGGCACGTTGTATGCAATTTTTATGTAAAAGAAATTAGTAAAATTAAATTAAAAAATATATAAACTCATTGAATTTATTGACGGATATTCTCATTGTGATCGAGTTTCTATCCGGTGGTAGTTAGTTATTCATTTAAGGTGAATATGAAAAAATTCACGATAATTAAGACACTCCGTAGGGTTTATGCATAAGAATATATTAGTGGTAGGACCATGCTGTTGACAGTTCTCTGTCCACAGCCGCGGGCCGGTCCGTCCGGGGTAGTACCACACTCTAGCAGAATATCGACGTCTGAGTAATGGCAATATGATATTGCGCTTCGTTCGATGAGCGAGAGAGTCGGAAGCCCAACTGGGTGGGTTTGGGGATTGTAATGGTAGTCAGCGGTCTAGCTATACCCATAGTGTAACAAAGGTCCATGAGCAGCAGTGACACTTACCATCAGGAGTGCTCCTTGCTCGTTTACCACCATAAGCTATAAAAAAGAAACAAAAAAAAATATTTGAATTTTACCATATTTATAAAAAGGGGAAAAACTGTTAAAGACTTATATATCCTTCAAATAGTATCCGTTGTATAAATAGCAGCAGAGCAATATAAGAAGTTACGTAAATACTAAACGTACATAGCCAGTATGCAGCTAGTTTTGACGAAAAACGCCACACGACTAAAAACTAAAACTGTCGAACTAATTTTGTATGGTATCAAATCTAATCTATGATACAACGTTCAACAATAATTGAGCATATAGGTCAATAATTCGCGCGATAGGTTTAAGTAACCTAGTTAACGTTATGACACCTTTTTTCCCTGGTAATGTATCTAATATGAAAAAGTTCAAAAACAAAATGGCGAAAAGCAAAATTGAAAAACAAAATGGCCGAATAGGAACAGAATTAAGATTTAATTTTACTTGCTGGCCTTACACATAACCATAAAAATAATTTAATGGTTACATTTAACTACGTTTCCGTAAGCTGAAAATATAAAATGATTTTAAATAAATATCTTAAAACATGTAATTGTACGTGTATAAGAGTGAAATTAATGAATAGGTCGCGATAATTTGAAGATAGAACATATCAGTATTTTTTTTAATTTGGCAAACGTGGCAATGCACCGTTCAAACTAATGCCAATCAATAATTACGTTCTTGTTGTATATGATAAAAGGTATTTATGGTTTTCGTCACGATGTTTGAAAAAGGTTTTCATAGAAAGCATGCATACAACTCACGAAGATATATCTGGCGACGATTGCGCCTATTAGTTAAAATAATAGACGCAGTTTGCTGTTTCACACGTTCGATATTAACTAAAGAAAAAAAATCTACTATACTATGTGTTAAATCAACTTGCATGGGTGCGTCCGCGTGTTAAATACGCGATTGGTCCGCTTGTTTGTTTCAGCATTAAAATGCAACGACTAATTATCTAGTGGTCGTGCGATACGATCTGTAACCGAGCCGCCAACCAAGCAACTGGCTTTTAAAGCGGCCATATTAGATAGTTTTACAATTGAATTGTTTTTCATCAACACTATGTTGGACGGCGGTCAAAAAAACGATTTTTCTGTGCCATAGGTGTTTTATCTGAGCGAAAAATAAATTACGTCTTTTGTGCGTCTATATTTTCATCATCATCATCACAGCCTATATATGCCCTACTTTTGGGCTTAGGCCTCCTCCGTAATGGGAGGGAAATTAACCTACTATACCACACTGGTCAGACGTGTTGGTATAGATAGGGTTTTGTTTCAAGTTTTCCTTCTCTTGCTTAGATGTTATATGCATTTTATATCCTTTAGTCTGTTACGATCACCCTCGGGTAAGATAGGTGGTGGTGAATTGTATTCTTACTCCGTCACCACACGGATTATATATTTGATATTATATTTATTATTGATATTATATTTCTATATTTTATGTACATATATAAAATTCTACGACTTGAATTGATAGGCTGAAAGGGTAACATACAATCTATGAAATCAACACACTCACATACACACTCATATTTTTTTATTACTACCTAAGCCCCACGACCGTATTAAAGTTATTTTCCTAGTCCTTATTAACAGAAGGTTTAACTGGATTAAATGCTCTATGGCCTTTTTCTACACTTGATAGCGAGTACATAAAATCTTATCCTTTAAGTAGTTAGGCATAACATATTCAGGTTATATAAGTTAGGATTTACCATTAACCGAGTCGTAAAGCTTATTATTAAATTAGTAAAGTACAATGAAAATATAGAATCAAATCATCATCATCATTCTCCCACCCAATTACTTGGGGTCGATACAAAATGTAGGTACTCTCCTTTCATAGTACATATTGTAAAAGTTATTGACAATAATTTTATGACCGGTCGCCTGCCTGACGTAAACCCTCCTTGGATGTAATTGTTGACCAAATGGTATCAAATGGAGTTGGCCCAGGTCGTTATAAAGCTCTTAGTCGTCTTTTACGACATCCACGAGCAAAGTAAGGGTTGGCAGTATTCGTAGCCACACTAGCTACCAACAGAATATAGAATCAAATGATATATTAATAAAGATATAATGAATATAAAATCATTGCTAGATCTTTAAAGCTTTTAAAAGTATCTTGTCTTATTTGTTTAAATTATAAACTATATATGAATCTAATATCATGTAATAAGCATGGCCAAAGTAGAGTAATAACAATTTTCTAACTCAAGTTTCACCCTTCCAGTTTTTGCATAGTAAGTTATTAATAATTAAGCATATTAAATGCTAAAAATTTCAGTAATTTGAATAACAAGGTTGTGTCATCGTTTAATACAATTCTAACTGTAAAGTTTGAAGTATTAAGTCTATACAATGTGTAAACATTGTCCGATAGATGGCATACGTCACCTTGAAGACGTAAGATATAATATGATTCGAAATTTGCATGTCCTAAAATAGTTCATAATGGTGTAAGTGGCAGCACGGTTGGGCCGGATTCCCAATAGGTGCGGGTTCGAACCCCGTTTGTGACATCATTTTTCGTTTCGTATCGGGTATTTATAAGTTATTAATATTATTAATATGATTTTAAAACATTTTTTTGTGTGAAAAGTGAAGTTAAAAAAAGCCTGAAGATGAATAAATTTAGTTCATCTACGTGACGTAGAACTAAGGTCTCCCCTCCACTTGTGACCAAGCGTGGTATTTTTAGTGACTTCCTCCTCTCGTAAATATTTCACGAAATTCAATTACGTCCCCTTATCTCAAAACGAACAATGAGGTCGTAGCAGCATATTTTCTTCCTGTAAAAACCGGTGGAACAACTCGATTAAGTTACCTATATGATAGACTTAGACCAATTCTTAACGTTGGTGGTATATAATACATACCATTTCAAAAAGTAAAATAAATTATACTGTAAATAATTAAACTTCCAACTTTTATTAATAATGTACTTGCACAATTCCTGTTATGCATCTAACCACAATTTATCACTTCGTAATTGTAAATACAAAAGCTTATTAATCATTTTAATAGAATTAAAAAGAAAGTATGACATGTTAAAAAAAACCAACATGCAAGCCATAAAACTTAATCGCACAGACATGAACTTTAAACATACATAACTACGTATACATCCTGTGAATTAAACTCATTCATTACTTACATTGTATTTACATATATGTCGGTATTTAAATGTAGCTACTCGCGTAAAATTATAGCTTCCACAATTCAGCACTTGTCGAAAAATAATAGTAATGAAATAAAAAAAAAACGTTAACATTTTCATTACAGTTATGTACTACCATTCTAACGGTACTCTTGGCCCTACACATTTGTAATTTGTAATTAATAATATAACAGTACTTTATAGAGGTTAATATTTTATTATTCATAGCTATTTTATTCGTGTTACAAATGCAGTGGCGGATCGTTTATGATGGGGACTAAATTGTAAAATTAATTGCGCCACGATCGTATCATGCGTGTTAAATAAAAATCGCTCTGGTTTGCTATTCAAATCATTCATCATCATCATCATCATCACAGCCCGTAAATGTCCCACTATTGGGCTTGGGCCTCCTCCGTAATGGGAGGGAAATTAACTTACTATACCGCGCTGGTCAGACGTGTTGGTATAGGGTTTTGTTTCGAGTTTTCTTTCTCGCGCATAGATGTTATACGCGTTTTATATTACTTAGTCGTCTCGTACGATCACCCACGGGTAAGATATGGGGTGGTGAACAGTATTCTTACTCCGTCACCACATGGAATTAATATAACAATACTTTATAGAGGTTAATATTTTATTATTCATAGCAATTTTATTCGTGTTACAAATGCGGTGGCAGATCGTTTACGATGGGTACTAAATTGTAAAATTAATTGAGCCACGATCGTATCATGCGTGTTAAATAAAAATCGCTCTGGTTTGCTATTCAAATCACTACGTCCGTGCAATTACGTATCTTAAATGGTGAGATATCATTACGGGATCGCTTATGTCCCACTTATATAGTCATTGCGTGCAAATAAAGTCAGTTTATAATCAATTAATACCATTTATATGTGCGTATCGTCATATTATCGCTATTTAATATTAAACTGTTTCACCATAGGGCTGGGCTGGCTTTATCTCTTTATTTCATAGTGATATTTTAATAGAAGCTCTATTAACATATATATTTCATATGCTATCTTTATATATGCAGTGGCGGAAGAAAAGCAGAATAGACTGTAAGGCCCTAGATGAGTTTGACGAGCATCACTGTTATTTTCATATATGTATAATGTATAATATTATAATGTACATTCATAAAGCTATTAGAGTTGCCTTTTCAAAAAATATATATTTACGTAGGTAGAATTTATGATCTTTCTAAATAAAAACTTTTCAAGCCTTTATTTTCTCAATAGTATTTGAGTCACTTTTTAGACTAACCAGTTTTTAATGCGTCTAGTGGCAGACGAGCGGCGGTACATCGATGATAAGTGTTACTGCCGCCCCTGGACCTTTGCAATATCTCGATTACAAGCTAGGCCGTAATCAATAAAAATCCCAAAACCACCCAGAAAGTTGGGCTTTCGGCTCTCTTGCTCACCAAACGAAGCACGTAGCATATTGCCACTGCTCAAGCGTATTACCCCGAACGGACCGGCCTATAGCTGTAGACAGAAAACTGTCAAAATGTGGTCCTACACTATTAAAAAGTTTCGCAGAGAAAGATTTCCGCAAGAAAAGATGACAATATTTTGAAATTAGACTAGATGATTTTACCAGGTTAGATCAACGCAATGTCTCGTCTCATCATCTATCCAAACAAACTTTCTCATTTGTAATAGTAGTATAATAAAATTTGTCTCTAGTTAACTTTGTTATCTGGTTACTTTGGCTGTAAATATTTTTATCGTAGATACATACATAGTTTATTTAAAACTGCTGTTAAAAGAATATAGTATAATGATGCATTCCGATAAAAGGTCAAGTGTGTTTATCGTGACAAATAGTTCTTCTTAAGAATTATTCTTTTTTTTTTTTTTTTTTTTTTTTTGTATTTGGAGTCACAGTTTTCAAGATTTAATGTTGACTAAAATGATATCATTATTCGCAATAGTGGCGACTTTTTTTTTAACATTTGCGAATACTTTATTTATATTGCTTTGTTTGTTCTTCAATAGTGTTATAATGCACATCCCTATACTACGTCCTGGATTAATTGATAATAAGGACATTGTTGCATTGTTACAATACATTAAATACATACAATATGAGCCACTCAACTGCTTTAATTGCGGCCATTACCTGCGTTTAACTTACCGATCTGATTAATATGTTAATGTGCATTCATATTTAATGTCCCTATGCAATGTGATCGGATATATTCCTCATATGTTTTTACTGATGTAATCTAGATTTAGAGCTTTGTGTACATTTTAATATTATATAAATATTGTTAGGTTGCTGCACTTTAGCAAAGTGGTATAAAGAAATCTTTAAACTTTGAATCTATGCCTACCATTTAGATTACTACCATTAGACATTTTACACTAGTGAGATTTTTGAAGGACCACACTGTTGACAGTTCTCTGTCTGCAGCCGCGGGCTGGTCCGTCTGGGGTAGTACCACACTCTCGCAGAAGATCGACGTATGAGTAATAGCAATGTGCTATTGTGCTTGCGTTCGGTGAGCGAATGAGCCGGAAGCCTAATTGGGTGAGTTTGGGGTTTATATTGGTGGGCAGCGACCTAGTTATACCCTTGATATTGCAAAGGTCCATGGGCGGCAGTGATACTTACCATCAGGTATGCTGCTTGCTCGTTTGCCACCACTAGCAATAAAAAAATAAATCTATTTATTTCTCTATTACAGACTCTAATACATACATATTTGATTTTTACGTTTCGAATAATTTACAGTGTTTACGGTCACGGAAGGACCTGAGCCCTTCTTAAAAATCAAATACAAACGCGATAGAATCCTTAAAAATGTTTAAGGTGTCAGTTTTATGTCAAATGTATAATAGTCGCATAAATATCAGACATCATTAAATTTTCTAGCATTTATTAGTAAAAATATATAACTACATAATAATTATTATAATAATAATTATGCATATGTTTATGTAATGGAACATAATATAAAAAAAAAACAACAGGCAGTCATGGGGACTGCCGATAGAAGTGAAAACTATTAACTTAAGACTAATTGAAATAATAATAATTTTCTAATTTTTATATAAAAATAAAAAATATTATCGAACATCTAGGAATCGGTTTTACCACGCTAGTAAGATAACCTTTAAACCACAATGATACTCATTTCATGACATAAGGTTAAATATTAAAAATACAATTAAAAATTAGCATGTCGGTGACGCGAACCTATAAGTTTTCCCCCTCCAAAAACGCTCAACGCGTCTAAAGAAGTTTTCACATAGCTATAGATATACTATTAGCATTAGCATGTCAGTGACGCGAACCTATAAGTTTTTCCCCTCCAAAAACGCTCAACGCGCCTAAAGAAGTTTTCACTTCAAAAATTAAGGAATACAAATTTTGCCAGATTCGAAGCAAACAATTGTGGACATGACATGGTTGGTTTGTTATAGATATACATAATTCAGGACTTTAAATGATATAAATGATAAATATACCATCATATCATAATAAATGATAGATATCATACCACATTAAATGAGACACAAAATATAATATATGAAATGTTATAAAATCAAATTATCATTTTTATTAGATTTTTATTGAATAACATTACATTCAATGGACGATTTCCGTCTTATCAGTTACTTAAGTATTTACTTAAATTTTTGTTGGAATCTTAGTGATTTGAATGTATTGAACTTTAAACGACTTGTTAATATTTCGATCGGAATGCGTGCCGTTATAAGTTTATGATGAGATATTTTTTGTTAAATAAAAAATTTATGATATAAAACAGTCAATATAGAATGCTAATTGCGCTTTTAATATTAATGCCGCATTAATAGCTGATTTTAGGATAATATATTGACGTGGTAGGTAATATGTCTTTCTATGTGTAGTACCACGCTCTCGTGGAAGATCGACGTCGGAGTAATGGCAATGTGCGATTACGCTTCGTTCGGTGGGCGGGAAAGCCGGAAGCCCAACTGGGTGGGTTTGGGGATTGTAGGCAGCGGCCTAGCTATAACCTGGTATAGCAAAGTTCCATGGGCAGCAGTGACACTTACCATCAGATGTGCTGCTTGTTCGTTTGCCACCATAAGAAATAAAAGAAAAAAAAGTTCGAGAATGTCATCGGTCCACAATTGATTAAGCGCGACTTAAGATCTTGGTTAGGGTAACATTAGGTAACGGTAGATACTTGTGCCTGCGCTACCCTATGTTCCAACAGATAGGTTCAAATATTCATCTATAATGGCTATGTATATCATTTCGCTATCGCCTTTCTGACCACATACGAGTATGTCTAGTTAAAGTAGGATCTGGTTTCATGTACCTGTTTTTGATTTAGTAACTACGAGTCGAACGATGCAGTGTTGAACGACCTCTCATCAGGTGACATCTCAAAAGTCGCAGGGAGCAGGCAACGTAGATCTGTTCTGAGTGGCATTCTTGTGGGGAAGACTATGTCTAACAGTAGATATGTATAGATTAATAAGTTTATATGAGTTTTTCTTAATTTTATGATATATTTGTATAAAAATATATTTAAAATATATTTGTATAAAAAAAAATTAATGAAATATAAAATGCATACGGGGTGTATGTAGTTAAGGATACAACGTATCAACCACTTCTTACTTACCTATGAATGTCTCTAAAACCAAGTGTGGAAGTACCAGAGAAGTGAGGAGTACTGGTTTAAGTTGTAAGACTAACTATGATAACCGATCAACCGGCTAAGCGTGGTACTATTTCACGTTCAGGTCCCCTGTTTTTGTCAGACTAAGATTTGGATGCACCTCACCCAAACCGTCCAGAGCAACAGAAGGCGTGTAATCCCACAACCTGGCGTGTTGTTCCTCTCTATCATCATTTGTACTCTATCTTCAGTTGACCTTTAGAAGACCAATATCTAACAGTTCACGATTATGAGTGATGGGTGAATGAATGTATGTATGTATTTATAGGAAACAAACATTGCACATGTTTTCCAATGAATAATACACTCAGTTATAATTAAAACTAATAGTACTTTATCAGTTCGATCACAAATATACTTGCACGAGTTAAATACCCAATCATTATAGCATTCAATCATTGCCTGTATAAAAGTTACATTGTATGACCATTTAAAACGCGAATGGCATTGTAGTACCAGTTAGATGCTTTTTCTTAAATATTTTGTAATTAAAGTATCTATTATAAAATCGTCGTAACGACGACGTAAGAGAGCGAGTAGATATGAAAGAGAGTATTGGTGTAAAGATGCGAAAGGGAATGCTCCGATGGTTCGGACATGTGGAAAGAATGCCGAACGAACGTCTGGTTAAGAAGATATACAATGCGAAAGTGGAAGGATGTAGGTACCGAGGGAGACCGAGACTAACCTACCTAGACCAGATCGGTCATGTACTGAAGGAAGGTGGAGTCTCCGAAACCGGCGAGCGTGTATGAAGAGAATTATGAATGTTGAGGAAGCGAGTGAAGTATGCAGCGATAGAGTTCTCTGGCACTCTGTTCTCTCTGCCTACCCTGCAAGGGATATGGCGTGATGATATGTATCTATGTCTCTATCTATTATAAAATTATATTTTTGTATTCCGTGTGGTGACGAAGTAGGAATACCATTCACCACCCCCTATGTTACCTGTGGGTGATCGTAAGAGACGATTAAGGGATATAAAACGCATATAACATCGCAAAATTAAGTCTACAAATTTTTGCATTGTTGTAAATTTATATACGAGCAAAGTATGTAACACTCGATTATTGTTTTATTTTGGGAATGCGTGCGTCATTTTAATGGACAAAAAAGTCGAAAATCGCTTGTAATCGGTTGTGAATGGTGGTCGGCGGCATCGACGGAAGCCGATAGAGATCTACAAGGCCCAGACGGGAGGGTGGGCGAGCTAGTTGGCCATTGATTTTATACTAAACACTCGTTAAATATTTTAATGATCAACATTTGCAACACTAATTGTTTCGTGCCAGTTTATTATTATTTATTTCATAGTGTGGTGAGACTATGAACATTTAAGATAAAGGCGTAATTCTATTTCCAAATAAACCGGCGTAATCCATATTTCATTGTGTAACTTTTAGTACTATTTAATAT
The DNA here is from genome assembly GCA_905163515.2 of Lymantria monacha. NCBI lineage: Eukaryota > Metazoa > Arthropoda > Insecta > Lepidoptera > Erebidae > Lymantria > Lymantria monacha. The sequence continues at coordinate 27,873,939 of LR991082.1, forward strand.
ATCCTATTAAAATAAACTTATTTTATTTAGAATTAGTATGCGGATATAAGTTCAGTATAGCGTTTATACTTGCTTAATATTGAGATATTGGTGTCAAAAGACATGTAGTTAGAAGTTAATTTATTAGGAAATTAAATATATCACATGTTGTTATCATTATAATTTCTGGATTGACAATGGTTTAAACTCATGAAGTCCCGGGCGACTTCACGAACAGACAAACGGGAGGAATTTCAAAGAATCCAATTTCCCTAGGTTCTACTTATACAAAGCGGGAGACAATAAGAAAAATTAACTAATTGGCCAATAAAGAAGATGCTGTAAGGCTACAATGAGCGTACTAGTACAGCATCATGAGTAAGACTGAGTTTAAAGAGTCAGCTTTAAGACTGATTGCAATAGGTACCTACCTATGACAAAAGCGACAATTTACTCGAGGTACTCCAAGGTCCTTACGGCTTACTACTCCAGAAGTGTCTTCCAAAGCTGTCTAACATTAGGAATTAAATGTTCAAGGTCCAAATAAAATAAAAAACTATTTAATGGTATAAAAAGTCTTTGAAAATCATTACTTTAGTGGATATATAGCAATAAGGTATTATTACTATTATAAATTAGACAGAGAATTACATTATTGGGCAGATTGATATAATATTGTTGCAAAACATAAGTCAGAATTGTACTATCATTTGGATACACCAAAGTAACTAGGCCAAATTGGCCATTTAGGAATTAAGCTGTCTACATAATCCACTAAAGTAGTATAAATACTGAAGTAGTCTCTTATTACCGGGCATTATACGAGTAGTTAACGATCGCAATGCATCTTAAGTGAAACGTATTCTTTGTTAATCGAGCACTTAGCAAAGCGCAGGAAACATTATTAGGTATGTGAATAGTAATAAAACGTTAAATATTACGCGAATTGAGGAAACATCAGCCATAATTCACTCAATTAAACGATCTTTTTAAAGCACCTACAATGCAATGCGAGGAAGTCGTTTAAGTAAACTGACCATATCTTTTGTGGTTTTTTTTAAGCCTCATAACAGATTCGTTATATCACTGATACCGTCAACAGATAAAATATAAGTTAAAAGCCTATTAAGCATAGTGTTTTATTGCAGGCCAGTTTCGTGTGCTCATCGCAATGTACTTTTAATTAGATTTAAAAATGATACTGAAAATTATTTTTAGTAGATAATTTTGGTGGGTTTTATTAAATAACATTATACATTTAAAACTTGGTTATATATAAAGTTCTTGTACAATATAAAAAAAATATTCTAAAACTTTATTTCAGGTCAATGATCCTGGGTAATTGTGAAAAAGAATAGAGTGATTATAGTCACTTCAATAAAGTGATTATAGTTAGTTATAGTCACCACGAATACTTATTATTTATTATAAACATGGAGACAGGTGTGAGCAAGAGCAGTTGCCGGTCTGTATTCCCATGACCGCTTTACAATATAGAGATACTATCCCTATGAGTATGAAATTGGGAAAGAAACTTCGTTTCCATCTTAGTTAAAGGTGTCGACGACGATGGGACGAGAGTTATAAGTATCTTTTTTGTAATATTTTTGAAGTGAAAACTTTTTTAGGCGCGTTGAGCGTTTTTAGAGGGGAAAAACTTATAGGTTCGCGTCACCGACATGCTAATTCTAATAGTATATCTATAGCTATGTGAAAACTTCTTTAGGCGCGTTGAGCGTTTTTGGAGGGGAAAAACTTATAGGTTCGCGTCACCGACATGCTAATGCTAATAGTATATCTATAGCTATATGAAAACTTCTTTAGGCGCGTTGAGCGTTTTTGGAGGGGGAAAACTTATAGGTTTTTATTTTTATATAAAAATTAGAAAATTATTATTATTTCAATTAGTCTTAAGTTAATAGTTTTCACTTCTATAGGCAGTCCCCATGACTGCCTGTTGCTTTTTTTTTATTTTTGTATCAACTGTTTTATGTAACTCTAGTTTTAACAGCAGCAATTAAGGATTCAGTAAATTTTATTCTAAACTCTAAACCTCGTTAGAGATCTATGTTTAGCATAGATACTAAATTAGTAGTGGAAGGCAGAATACTTTCCACAAATAGTGTTTTACTTTAATAATTTAAAGCAAATGTTATTATTATATGTTCGTTTGTTGAAAATTATACTCGTATATTCGGACGCTATTGTCTGTTGGAATAACACAGGTTGTGTCCATAAGTTTTATATATTCACTAGAATCAATTATCATAAATAATTTTCTACATTTATCACATCAGTATTATAGTTTATAATAAATATGGAGTTAATTTTTTTTGCTTAGCTTTAATATTGTAAAAAGATAGTTTAAAACTTATAAGCTGATGTAATAACAAGGTTTAAGCGAACTAACCATATTCATTACACATATTTATGTATGTAAGAACCCTGTCGTTATATAAAAACAAAACGGTGGATCATCACGCTAGGTAATGCCTACTTATGCTATTATGATATTTAATATTTATGATATTTAAACGATGCTCGACCACGATATACGTGAATACTTTGTTGTCTGTTATGAAATCCTTATTTTTAGTTAAAAATTTACATCTAATTAAAATCATGACTATTTCTACATCCAAGTATAAATACAATGAATTACCAAGTTATTAATTACAATTCCATTCTGCGCGGCTATGATTATTATTTTGATACTTCACTAAATCACATCAACAGAAATTCGTTAAGATTTATAATTTGACGTACTAAAATATATAGAAAGAACAGAATCTACAAAGTAGACGCCATCACCTAGTGACGAAGTAATGAAATGTTTGTCACCGTCTCTTCCTGCGCAGAACATAACTTCAGAGCCGCAGAAATTCAAAGTCTAAGGAATGGAATGTGCTGTTGCGCTTCATTCACTGAACGAGAGAGCCGGAAACCAAAGTTTCTAAGTGGATTTGTAGTTTTCACTGGTAGGCAGCTACGCAGCTGGACCCCTGGTTGTTGCAAGGATAGTAACATTTACCATTAGGCATGCTGATTGCTCGCTTGCCACCATAAGCAATAAAAAAAGAGTAAGTATTGAAATTTGAGTGTGTTAACTATTTAGACCATGGAAGTAATAAGTAGTCTGTACAACAGGAATGAGCTGTTGTCGCAAAATTGAAGCCGAGCGAGAGCTCAGAACTGTACCTTTTATCCCTCTCTGGCGATGGTGACCATATTGAAATATGATTTAAGGACAATAATTATAAAAAATATTTGTGATCTGACGTCAGCAGATCATTGCTTCAGATGGATTTTAATCGAAGATGCTAATTATAAACTTGCCGTTTGTGGCACTATACATTTCCTGTTTTTGCTTGCTTTTCACACTCGCGTCATATAGGTAGGTACTTATCTACTGGTCCTTGTGGGACACGACATGCAGCTGGACTGAGATAAAATTACGATAAGGTGGTGTGTGGTATATTTAATTAAGAAAAAACAGTTAAGTTTACATTTAAGTTTAATTCTAAATCAGACATTGCTAAATAAGACAGTCTTGTGAAGTTTCTGCTGCAAACACAGCTTATTCCTTATATGTTTCATTGATTCTAATTTTGCATTGAGTTAAACGTAAATTGAGATATGAATTTGCTAACGCCTTCATCAATAGAATATCATGTGGATCTTCAAATATAGATTGAGGAGGATGTGCTGATTCTAACGATGTATGTAGTTTACTATAAAATTCTCGGACGACATACCTACATGATAATTTTATTTTTGTTTACGTTTTTTAACGATTGATTTAATAATGTAATAAACAGTGTTCTATGGTGTTGTGATCCAATAACACCACACAATTTGAACAAGAAATTTTGTGAATATTCACGATATATCCAGCAATATAAAAAATAATGTTCAGTTTAAAATCTGAAACACAAGCGTTATCTACGAGATCTAACAAATCATCTATTGATGTCGATCATGTCGACTGATCTTTATTACATTCTTCCACAATAGCTTTCTTTTTGTTCCTAAATTTTCTAAAGAACTTAATGTTAGGGACATTAAGATCTTTAGGAAATTTGAAATCTAAACAAAGTTATTTTCATAAAAAAAATAAAAAATACATAGGTATTTAAGTTATTTGTTCTTGAACTAGGATTGGATAGTCATGCATGGTCACCGTAATTCTTCACTAACAAATTATGTTATTATTATTATTTACGATTTCATGTGGGGTTGTCAGGTCAGGTGTCCGTATTTCATACATATAAAAGAAAACCTATACCCCAATCGCAAAATGTTTGCGTTAATAAGGTTTTACACTTAGCAACAAATAATATTGCTTTAATATGTCGGTAATAAATTATTATTTATATTTAAAAACATTTTGGAAGTAAATGTTTTTACTTCATTACATTACATCAATCGCATATTTTTCTACCAACAAGGAAAGGATTGAAATCAACTTAACTCTGACAATTCTAAGTCCACTGTGAGAACGGGACACAGGGTACACTGGTTGCCCTCTCACTCGGCTTCATTTTTATTTTGCGCGTAACAAGACTCTTACTACCTTAGCATAAGGTTTTATTTTCTTTATTTTTGCTGCAAGATGCACAGATAGAGCTCATTGCTGTTGTACAGAGTACTTATTACTTCCATGATTTAGACAAACTGGTGATAAATATTACACGGTGACCCTTGGAAAGAGGTGATCGACTGATATCGCCTTTGTAGAAAGTTATCTTTGTCGCACTCTACCTGTGTGACGTCGCACGAAGCATTGATAGTTTGTTATCTATTAGGTGCTATTAAAGAAATTATGACAAAATAAAATACATCTATTTTACAACTACTTTGTCTGAATTCTTGCGGTTTTAACAACTCTATAAAAACATTTTATCTGAACAGAACTATACTCTCTCGCATTTGTATAACGACTGACAAACGGCGCTCAGGTAGTGCGCTGCAGAGACGTCGCTCGTTGAAGCCGAAATTAACCGATTACTTCTTTCGAAGATTCGATGTGCAGTATTTATTGCTGGGTACTATACCTACTGAACCTTTTGTATAGCATTTGCTTTGTTCACAGACTATATACGTTTTAATATTGAATACGTGCCAGCAGACAAAGGAACTAGCTTACCATACCACATTGGCCACATCGGTTGTTAAGGATTTAATCTTTAGATTTCTTACCCTGGCAGTGATTTGGCCCTGTACGGCGTACCGGTGTGGGCGGGGTTCCTGACTGTCTGACTCAGGGCTCTTCTGTGGCGACCTCAGAGGGCCATGGCGGTCCGAGCAGTACGCGGGTACTGCACGGTGGCGGCGGAGGCAGCGTGCCTGTTGGCTGGGAGTCCCCCGTGGGTCCTGGAGGTAGAAATGCTCGCCGATATGTATCGGCGGGTATCGGGGGTGCGAGCGGAGGGCGGTGTGGTCTCATTGAGGGAACTCACCGCCTGGCGCGTCAACGCCCGCCCAGACGTCCCGCGCGCTGGCAGTCCGCCTGGAGAGGCCTCAGTTCGGTGTGCGGACCGTGGAGGCCTTTCGGCCGGTGCTGATGCAGTGGTTGGAACGGCGGCACGGGGACTCCTTCCGACTGGTGCAGGTTTTGACGGGGCATGGGTGCTTCGCCTAATACCTGCACACGGTCGTCAGGAGGGAGAGTGTACCGTCCTGCCACCACTGCGATTGCGACGAGGATACGCCGCAGCATACGCTCGAGGCTTGTGCCGCTTGGGCAGAGCAGTGCCGTGAACTCGTCGCAATCATCGGAGCCGACCTGGCGCTGCCGATCATCGCCAGGGCGATGCTCGACAGTTTCAGGAACAGGGACGCGGTCGCAGCCTTCTGCGAGGCAGTAGTCTCGCGGAAGGAGGAGGCGGAGCGTCTCCTCGACGACGCGAGCCGCCGCCGGAGACTGGCGTGGCATAGGCGCGATTACCTGCGCCTGATGCCGCCCTAGCTGAGGCCGCGGGTGACTGGACCGGGGAATTAGTCCGTCACCCGCCGAGAGGCTGACCGCGCGAGGAGGGACCGACATCCTCCCTGAGGGGGGGACGTCGCTCTGAGAGAGTGTACCCCACCGGAGGTATTCCATCGGGTCGGCCACTGACAACAAGTTCACACTGCTCCGGTGGCCGGTCCAACGACGAAGACGAAGTACACGGGTGGGTTACGGGTATGCGTGCTTACGCCTTTCTGTCACCCCGGATGGAGTGGTGCGAGGAGTGCGCCGACCGTAACACACCCCCAAAAAAAAACCTTGGCAGTGATGTTATCATCTTACATCTTTTAACCGAGTTTTACGATAGAGGCATGAGAATGAAATTATTAGCCACTATTGTCTTGTCATTGCCAATTGTTACTCTGTCACCATACGGGCTTTGTAGATGGGAATACGTCATCATTCTCCTACTCTTATCCCAAAAACTTGGGGTCGATTCAATATGTACTCTTATTTCATAGTGCATATTGTAAACGTTGTTGGCAATATTTTTATGACCAGCCGCCTGCCAGAGGTCAACACTCGTTGGGAATGTAGCTGTTGACCAAACTGCATTAGATAAAGTTGGCCCCTTATAAGGCTCTTAGTCGACTTTTACGACGTCCATGAGCAAAGTAAGGGTTGGTAGTATTCGTAGCCGGTACCACACAGCTGGGAATACGTATAGATAGTTTTTGGTGATTTCTTCTTCTTCTTAAATTCACCAGCCTATTGTTCGCTACAAATCTTTATAATAACAGGAAAGAAATTGGCTTACTTCACCACATCAGGCAAGCACGCCCTTTTTTTTTGCCGTGGACGATGCAGGTGGTCTCGCCCCGCCAAATCGGTCCGGGGTGATGGAAGAGACGGCGCGCGATCCCATAACCCCACACTGCAAAGCGCCTTCAAGTCTATTCGCCGTGCCAGCGGGCCACCGGAGTCAAGCACGCCTGGCAATTGGTTTAACTTTTTATTTCTTCTGCAGTGTTTCGACACTGTTCTTATTCTGTCGTCGTACGGACAGAATACATTTAATTTTAATTTTAAATTACGGTGCTAATAATTAAAAATATTTATATTAATCATTATAGATAACGCTTATTTAATATAAGCGCTTATAAATGGTATGGATAATCTAAACAGGAATTCAATTTAATTTTAATAGGATACAGATGTTTATATTGTAATGATGCCATCAAAATCATCAGTTATCATTATCTTACAATAACTTATGATATTAATCGTTATATAAAATATGTTTATGTTTATAAATCGAGCATGGTTTAAGTGAACATTGCGTTACCCTAACTCCAACGCGTTTGTACACGCAATGGGCGATTCTAGAAAACGGTCGTTTTACGATTAGATCTGTGCAGGAGGCAGGTGAGGGGGTGCAATGGTGTGCGATCTAGGGGTGTTGTTAATTGCTCCGTTTTGTGAACACGGTCGGTGGCGTGCCCTGTGGGCAATCAGCGGCCGCTGACTGATTGCTTTTTAAATAGGTTTTATGCCCGCTAAAAATGTTTCGAAGGAAATCAAAGAGAAGTTTTCGTGAGGGCCGATTGTGTAAACGTGGCCGAGGACAAGTTGTTTTATAAAACGCGAATCTGGCGTGACCGCCGTGACTTAGCGACGAAGAATTCTATCGCTTTTTATTTTTTATATTTGTTAATGTACAAATTATTTTAGGTAGATTAATAGACGGTATTATTGTTACAAATTCATACGACTGAACTAAAGTAAACTTAAATTAAATTTCATCTTTCCAAACGACGTATTTCAGGACTATAGCCCAAACTTCTTAAAAGCTGTGTGGTAGCGGCTACGAATACTACCAACCCTTACTTTGCTCGTGGATGTCGTAAAAGAAGACTAAGAGCCCTATAGCGACCTGGGCCAACACCATCTGATGCCACTTGGTCAACAATTACATTCCCAAGCAGGGTTGACATCTGGCAGGCGGCTCGTCATAAAACTATTGCCAATAACTTATACAATATGCACTATGAAAGAATAGTACATATTGTATCGACCCCAATTAATTGGGATAAGAGAAGGAGAATGATGAACCCAAACTACTTAAAGTTTAGTAGGTATAGTATTTTATTATATAGTATTAGTACTTAATATTCTTTTGTAATATTCTATTTTATTATATCTTTCGTAATTTTCTATTCTACTAAATATTCTAATGTAAGATTTTGAATTTATTGATAGTAAGCACTTCAATAAATTATTAATTATTTCAATAACTAAGAAATGTGCATAAAATATTAATATAAAGAAAGTAGGAGTTAAATTAGATAAATCAAATCCTAAAATATAATACATAATCTGTAGCCAGTGAGCTACGTGCCTGGAGTGCTGGCAGTATTGCCACGTTAAATGGCACTGCTTAACCTCTGTGCCAGGTAAGAACCAGCATTTCGGTCATGTATCGAAACATATTTAAATTAACACGCACATACACATATCGTCATGCCATATCCCTTGCAGGGTATACAGAGAGAACAGAGTGCTAGAGAACTCTATCCTTGCATACTTCACTCTATTTAAATTAATTAATATGAAGTAATATTAAAGTTGTTGTTTATGTATATTGCTTAAGTCTAAAGACATGAGCGAATCAGGGAAAATATATTCGAATTAACACAATATTCTTAAAAAATTACGTACCTACTCAAAAAATACTTCAACTTATACAGCGTGACGGGTAAAAGATTGTACATATTGAGGGAGGGTATTCAGTACTCGATTCTGATACCGAATATATAAAAAAAATTGATACTTAAATTTAGAACTAATTGTCCTATAAAAATGATTATTTACGTACACATCCGCATAGATGTTGAAATTGCATTAAAATAGTAACTAGCGGAGCGCGTGACCTTGACAACAGTGCTAAGTAGTGGCTCCCGCGCACACTCTGCAAGAGGGATGTCCCCGGGGTGAGTGTCCGTCTGTGGTCAGCTGATCAGTCAAAGCGCGTGCGCCGTATCGGGTGTTTTGCATTTCCGTGTTTGTTAACCTACGCGTCTTTCGATTGCCCGCGTTTTGATTTTAACCGTGACTATTTGTGTGTGAAGTGTGATAGAATGTGTTATTCGCACGAAAAGTGTTGGGAAATGGTTCGTGCATATGCTCGAGCAAATGACAGTTGTACAAGGTGCGATTGATTTGTGTCAAGAAATGTTGAGAAGGTGACCATCTTTTTGAGAATCCTGACACAATAATATTGTTGAGGTTTACTATCTAGTTAATTAATATTACCTTCTTATTATATTTTTATTGATTACATGTGACCATTATCTATCGTCTCCTTCGATATGTACAGTCTTTTACCAGTCATACCGTATATTATTTAATAATCTTCAATTTCAATCTAAACCCGAAGGAGTATCGCACTAGAATTCAAAACCAGGATCTCACCATCATATCACTGATATCAAAAATCGGTAGTGAGTAGTTAAAATATACTGTTATAGTATCTACGATACAACAACGTTTTAAGAGCATTTTATTTTCTAATAGTAGATATCTACTATTCTGTCACAACAGTTTCGCCAACCTGTCTGCTAAGCTAGCGATTATGGCATTATGCCTGAGGAAATCAACGTTCAATAGTGAAGGTTGATAAGCTTATTTATTCATGATGACCTGCTTTTAAGGGCACTTTAATAGTGGTAGGACCACGCTGTTGATAGTTCTCTGTCTACAACCGCGGGCCGGTCCGTCCAGGGTAGTACCACACTCTCGCAGAAGATCGACGTCTGAGTAATGGCAATGTGCTATTGCGCTTCATACAGTGAGCGAGCGGCGCGAGAGCCGGAAGCCCAACTGGGTGGGCTTGGGGTTTGTATTCGTAGGCAGCGGCCGTAAAGGTCCATGGGCGGCAGTAACACTTACCATCAGGTGTACTGCTTGCTTGTTTGTCACCAAAAGCAATAAAAAATATCATTCCTATGCTTGATCTGTTTTCGATCGTTTTTGATTCCAGGCCCAATGGACAATAACAGAGAAGGAATACAGCAAATACTAATAATAATTATATTTCGGGAAGTTAAATGGTATGCTCGTCCCTGTCAAAATACCGTTAAAAGGACACATATTCCAGTGGCCCGCTCGCTCGGTAGGCGTAGGAGGTACATGTAGGTACATGTATCTTCTGTCGCCCCGGATGGATTAGTGGAGCATAAATACTCCATAGCCCGCCGCCCAAAAAAAAAAGGACACATAGTATACATTGATAAATCCCAATTTTTTCACACAAAAGTCGAATGTGATGCAGAAACTATATAAATACACATTGTTGTAGCATTTTTTCATCTTTTTCTTTTTTCTATCTTTATAGCATTTTATTTTAATACCCTGGACTACCAGGGATCGGCAACCTTTTGAGTCGGAAGAGCCAAAAATTAGAATATATAAAGGTTTAAAGTTTTTAAAGGGCCACAATTTTTTTTATCAGCAATGATTTGTGCCGAATTCTCATTAATTAAGATTAATTAAGAACCATTTTTAAATATTTTTTTGCGTATAAAACTAAAGAGCCACAATTTCACATCCAAAGAGCCGCATGTGGCTCGCGAGCCGCAGGTTGCCGACCCCTGCCCTAGTCAAACATTTAAAAATGATATTTTTGTTCGTACATTAAATATACATAAAAGTCGTTTAATTGATTTTTGAGATTTTTATGTTTGACCCAGTGACATTAGCATCACTATGACGAATTTTAAGAAAGACGACTAAGGGCTTTTTACTGACCAGGGCCAACTCTAACTGATGCTGTCAGGTCAACAATTACATTCCCAATGAGAGTTGACGTCAGGTAGGTCGCTGGTCATAAAACTGCTTTTGCAAAATGTATGGCGTAGCAAGGGTAAATATTGCGTCAAACACAAGTGATTGGGATAAGAGCAAGATGATGATTGTCACATAAGTCGTTGAGTAGTTTCAAGCGGATATAAAACATATATATACATAGGCCAAACACATATCCCTCTTTTCGTTTTCGCCGCAGTCGAGTGAAACATGCAATTATATCGAATATTATTAGTCGTATAGTTTTAATTTATATATTACTAGCTTCTGCCCGCGGCTTCGCCCGCGTAAAAGGTTATTTTCCTAAAAATTTTCATTTTTCATTTTTCATCCCCTGTTTTTATTTTACCCCTTAAGGTTAAATTTTTACAACATTCTAATGTCATATTTATTTAAATCTAATCAATAGCTTAAAAATATGTTTTAAGCTTCTGGCTTTAAAAATGACGGTATTTCCTTACAACTTTTCATCCCCCTTTACAACACTTTTTTGCATTAAAAAGTAACCTATGTCCTTTACCAGGTTCTAGACAATCTGTGTACCAAATTGCATTTAGATCGGTTCAGTAGTTTCGGCGTTAAAGAGCGACAGACAGACAGAGTTACTTTCGCATTTATAATATTAGTAAGGATAAGGCTTAAACAATGTATATGAGTAATGCCTGCATAGTTATAAGTAGCAGCCCTAATGGTGTGGTTGGAAATGGAGACAGTACACACAATTGAACACGGACCTATTAACCGAGTCTGAGCCATGTTGGCGTGACAAAGTGAAGTTAGCAAGCGGCGTGGTTGGCCTGAGGTGTTCGTTACAACTGTTACACTGGTCATATTAATGTATTTAATACTGTTATATTTATTGCCATTAATTAATCTTTACTTAAATACTGTTAGCTTACGTTTAAATAGTTTATTTTATGATGTTTGTGTTTTGTAATTTGAAATTATGTTTGTGGTTTAACTATAATATAAAAAGCAATTTCTTATCTCGAGATAAATATTTATCTTAGTATCGGATAATAAAGATGATAAACGATCTTAATATATCTTAAGTCGTATTTCTATTATCAATAACAAAGTAATTGTAATATTAATGATTCGGACATGTGGAAAGAATGCCGAACGAACGTCTGCTTAAGAAGATAAACAATGCGAAAGTGGAAGGATGTAGGTACCGGGGAGACCGAGACTCACCTACCTAGACCAGATTGGTCACGTACTGAAGGAAGATGGAGTCAAGAGTCTCCGAAACCGGCGAGCGTGTATGAATAGAATTATGAACGTTGAGGAAGCGAGTGAAGTATGCAAGGATAGAGTTCTCTGGCACTCTGTTCTCTCTGCCTACCCTGCAAGGGATATGTCGTGATGATATGTATGTATGTAATAATAGAGTAAAATTAAAATAAATTTACCCCAATAACAGAAGGAAATCTCGTAATAAAACTATACGAACCGCGTGGTAGTAGGTAAATTTTCCTCCTATTTTTTTTTTCCTATTAGTCCTTCATGGTCATTAGATCATAATCTGATGATGAGATCCAGGCAAAATTGGAGACACCTTCTAATTTTATCTTCACACTTGAAGCGATTTGGGTACATTTCTATAGTGACTAGTGCATTTGTTTTCCGCAAGCACTACTCTTTAGGTGCCTACTTTTATAAGACTCCAGTGCTACCCGCTTTCTCATACAATATATACGTAAGAAAATCCTCCCCATAATATACCTACCACCTATCTTATACTAAATACTTGAGGTAGTATATTATATTAAAAAATAGGTATGAATAAAAATATTTTTATTCAAAATGTATTTATAGTCACTTTGAATAGTTCTGCCATAATCAGGTTTATTGGATTTCTCTTGAAGAGTAGCTAATGTAGAGTTGACAGTGTCCATCTAATATCGATGAAGAGTAGATGTTAATGCATAAAATATATTACTTAGTCTCAATTTCTTCATTAGGTTCATTAGATAAACAAAATTAAGTTTACGAACCTAATTTTTTGATTAAGCCTTTACCTAAGAACTAATGGATTTGGGCTTTCTAGCAGAAAAAGTTAGTGTTTTTTATGAAAAATATTCGTATATTCGTTGCCAAAACGTATCACAAAATATTCTTTCAATTGAAGTTGAAGCTTAAGTTTTTTTTAAATCTGTTGTAGCATTAACAGATATAACCCGCTCAAGAAATGTGTAAGGCTGTAGGTACTTTTTAATTAAGTATCTACTTGAAGTCAATCTGGAGAGCTGTATGAAATAAAAAATATCATTAAATAATTTTAAACGATACTTACCTTTTTTTTTGGGTAGGCTATGGTATGCACACACGCCGCCCGTTCTGTCCGGGGTGATGGAAGAACAGCGCGTGGATCCATAACCCACCGTATTCCCTCCCCATCGCCATTGGGCCAGCCACTGATACCGCTTCCTTGCCATCCGTGGCAACGATACTTACCTTAACAAATATATACTTCGAATATTATTGTCTTTGTGAACATTTTAGAAACATAAAGTATTTAATTTTTTTATAGGCTCTTTTTTGCATAGGTAATAGACACTTTTCCGTGTGGTGACGGAGTAAGAATACAATTCACTACCCCTATCTTACCCATGGGTAATTGTACGAGACGACTAAGGGATATAAAACGTATATAACATCTATGCGAGAGAAGGAAAACTCGAAACTAAACCCTATACCAACACGTCTGCCCAGCGTGGTATAGTAGGTCAATTACCCTCCCATTATAGAGGAGGCTTGAGCCCAACAGTGGGACATGTATGAGCTGAGATGATTATGATGAATAGACACTTTACTATGTAACTAATATTTTAATAGCACGTTGTAGAGGCTGAGCCTATTGCATTTTATTGCGCTATTTCAAGGATCGTACTTACCATACAATATTTGGATATGTTTAAAAATTTACTGAACATGAAATTATAATAATTCGAACATTTATTTAAGCGTATACATAAGAAGTATTATAAAAAAAAAAACAAAAGTTACGTTTAATTGACAACATTTTAATTACAAAACACCACAAAATCTATGAGACATGGAATGTCACATTTCGGATTGCTTAAGTACATCGTCGTATTACCGTTATAGCATTAGGTACTCCATTACATACATTTAATACTTTAAGTTGTGTATTTAATACTAACAATACATACATTGTAATATATAAATGTCATATATTTATATTATATTATACAGTAGGTATATATTTGCACATTGTTTTTATGTTCCAATCTTTGAATACTGTACAGCACAGCTTCAGTGTCACACCATAATCTAAATTTATTTTGTCCAAATAAACATTCTATAAAAAAATCACTAAATGTGAACTAAATTGACTTTTAACGATGTGTGGGGCGATGGAAATGGATATAGTAATGAATTAATATTAGAGAAAAAAATGAAGCGCCTGTTGCAGGCAAATTGACAACTGATTGGTTGTCGTAATATAGCATTTGTACCAATACGATCAAATCGATATTGCTACAAGAATAAATACTGTATATAAATTTGGAAGGCTATAGGCTAGAAAACTAGTAATCAATTTGGAACTTGCAAAGCTTATAAAAATCAATAAAGCTAAGATAGATTATGTAGAAGATGAAATGGAATGAAAGTTTTGCCTGCAATTTTGACATGTAACAGTAGGGTTTGAATAAGATAAACATGTTGCGCCGAAGTCACTGAGATACCAACTTGGGTTATCAACAAGGGGATGGAGAGAGTATCAAAAATTAAAATAATAAGTTACGCAATTACTCAAAGGATAAATAAAAAGTTGAAATAAAATACCCATCAGATTTTTTTTGTGTGTATTAGTTGTTAGCCGCAGATAGCTATGACAACTTTACCAGGACTGTGGGTGTGGGAGCGATGAGGGCTGTCAACTCAAATACTCTTTAGAATATATGCCCGCCAATTTATTAACATGATATATATATTGACTAATTAAGGCCTCACCTAGATTGAAAATATGTGCAGGTAAGTATTTTTTTGCCACTTCGTAATTAGGTAGCAGTCAATCGATTGGTGTATGAAGATATATTATGAAAATAGAATCGAGAACATTGACAATATAACTGAAAAATGCGTAACTGAGTTATTATTTCAATTCATTATTTAAATGTAAATTATATGTTCGTTGAAGGCTGTAGGTAGGTAAATAAAAAGTACCTACTTATATAATGTTGATAGTGAGTTATCGTGATATAATTCATCGACATTATAGGCAGCTTTTGAGTAATCGGAAGTACAAGGATAAGTTTAAGATTTCTTTACAGTATAGATCCATAAGAGCAAAAGCTTTTGTATTTAAAAATCTAACAATATTTTCAAGGAATTCGATGCACATGTAAAGATTTGTAAATTTTAAGAATTTCTTAAGACGAATATAATTTATATATTAGTTGATAACGAAAACTTATTTCCTGTACGAAATATTTAATATATATATATTCACATCCTATTTACTTATATGCAATTTATACTAAATTGTAAACAAATTAATCAGCCAAAAAGTATAAAGCCTATTTAATGATTTATACGAAATTGCTAAACTTAGTTTAATTTTCTGCTAAATTTTTCACAATGCCACATTTTAGTCATATTATATGTTTGTAGCCACCGATAAGCTAGTAAATGTTTAAAGAGGTTTATACAAAATAAAACACAAAATCTATAAATATACAAAACTAAGAGTGAAATACAGATTTTGCAGTTATGAGATTATATATATATTTTAATTACTGTTATAAAATATTTAATTGTCTTCAAAAATATTAAGGCTTTTAATTTGCGAAACGTTTCTATTATTTTAATGTCCACAATAATTTTAATCGAATTGTTAGGCAATATAGTTTTTATTTATATCTATATGATATTTTTCATGAAATCAGTTTATGAAATTCAAGATGCAACACCGAAGCAAACTTTACATGGAACATACTTAAATATAAAATAATCAATAACGGAATGCTTATTCCAGCCTATTTACTTTCATCGTAACTTACAAAGCTTTATCTAATCGCTATTTATCAATAAGTAGTTAACACAACATCTATAATATTTTACACGTTCTTATAATCAATTTCTGGGCTTATAATATCACATATTACGGACTTATGCCCGTCAGGAAATACATTTGAGATATAAAGGAATTTCGGTGCAAAATAAACGTGCAGCGATTTTGATTGAACAAACAGTAACCGAAAGGTAACTGTAAACATGGCGATTAATCCTCTAACCATATAAAGCACATATCAAACAATTAGTGTCTATCACTTTAGTTTTTATATTCACTTATTATTATTTTTTAACGTCTGGCAACTCAAAAGTTTTACACGAATAGTTTCTTTATTGTTAAGAACACACGATTCACTTGTGAAAAGGTTAACATTAAACATGTATGGGTTCATCCTCGTCATCGTCAGATGGCCTATCTGTAGACGTAAGTGGTGTATGAGGAGTGTGGGGAGGTGATCGATGCGGCGGCGCGGGGCTGCCAGGATCTAGATCTGGAGATGGTGAGCGCCGCGCGTGGGCGTAGTATCCCAAGGCGCCAAGCGCCGGAGCACCTAATCCTCCCAGGTGTGCTGATGGCCCTGGCAATCCAAGACCCAGGGGTGGAACACCGGCTAATGGTGCCCCTGGATATAGCCTGTTTGAAAATGAGAAACAATTATTTTAGTGCACGTAAATTTATCGTGTATTATTAGATATTCAGTTCATGAGGACTTTATAATAATATAAGCTTGTAAGTGGAGAGTAAGTGGAGAATTTTCACATAGGTAATCATGGATAAAAATTGATGGAGCTATCATGCTATCTATCGTATTGAAGATTTTATCCCTAAAGTAGTAGGTATAGTTCTTGATAAATTTGACTAAATATTTCTAATTTTAACGATCCTTATCGACTGTGTGTGTATGTGTATTTATAAGGATGAATTAATGATTTATTATTATTTTCTTTTTTTTTTCCTAATTTAATCTATTTTATACTATTATATTTTATCTATTTTGTACTATAACAATCTATTACAAGAAAATGAAATAATTGATTGTATGCGTTTGACGATATTTTATGTACAATTATTTGACTTGTAAATCCTATATTTACCAATAAATTGATTATTCTGATTATTCATAGAAGCTGTAACCAAAATGTTATTAAAATATTAAAATTGTAAAGCGTACAAACAAGCTACCAAGCATTTATCCATCCAAACATTCTCATTTATAATAATAGTAAGATCTTATCTTAACGTTCCTTATATTGTTTTTGTATTTAGTCGTTGGTAAAAATGAAGTTTGGTCCTTAACTATTTATTACCATGCTTTTTGCAATCTCCCTATACACTATTGATTATTTTAAGCAATGATTTCTAGAAGAAATTTAAGGCGTCTTTAAATTCAAATACAGTTACTAACAAAAGCAATCCTATCCTTTTTGTAATTACTTCCTAGGTGATTGTACAAATGACGTAGTGGTTAAGATACCAAGTGCCTATGGAGGGTATGATTCCACGCAAAACAATACTTTTCTCAAATTGTGGTTTTCAGTTTGGGTTTAATTTGTGTCTATTAATTATATATTTGTAAAGTTCATTTGCAATTCAAGGATAGTACTTTCAGGTTAATAAAAATCGTAAGCAATAATTTCATGTTTCATTTTGTGCTTGTTTTTTTTATTAGCTAATTTTAATTAGCTTTTAGTTTTTATTAAATGTTAAAATGTTAAGTAGGTAGATAGATAAATAGAAATGGTATCTTTACGGATTGATTTGAACACTATATCATATTCTGCGCAAATGGCGAATGTCTGCTGACTTGAAGTCATCTATAAGTAAATTAAAACATAATCAATTTTTTTAATGTTTTCTACAAAAGCAAAATCTTACAGGAAGTAGAATATGTGCCTAAATAATTCAAATAGGAACTTACCTATAAGGCAGAGGTTTTTGCAGGGTATTAGCAGTCGCTGTGGCGGCCGCGGCTGCAGTGGCCGCAGCCTGCCTGTAGTACAAGTCTGCAGAAGGCGCTGGTTGCGCTGGGTACGCTGGCACACCAGGCCAATAACCGCCGTATAGCCGTTGAAATGCCGCGTAGTTACCGGCTTCTGCTAATAGTTCCAGTCCTACCGCCGTCTGACGTTTCCATTTTGTTCTAACAAATGAAAAGAGATCGTGAATTAAGATTATAAAAGGTAGATCCATCAAACAGCAGATGGTATTTATGTATATTTCTCTTGCATCTGTCCATAATCTTATTATGTGTATGGACAATAAGGGTATTTCTATTTTATAACTTGAATCATCATATCTTCTTACATTATTCTAATTTATTACTCTAACGTCTCAGCTGGAATTGTTCTCAGCCAAGGCCCAACATTCTAAATTATTGATTATTGTTATTGATTTGTATAGATAACAAAATAAATATACCTACAAATATATATCATAACATTTAAAAGATAATACAATATTTATAAGAATTAACTTCTTAAGTAAAATAATATAAAATAATAAGTAGGTATTTGGGAAATACCTACACGTATAAAATTAACATTCAAAAGTGACGATTTAGGTAATTAATTTATATCTATGAATTCTAGTCTTCGCTTTTATATATTTGCGTATAAAATGAACAGCTTTTGGATATAGTGTATTATTGAATTTATATTAATTTACTAGGTACTAATATTAAATTTGACTTGAAATGAAAAACATTAACGGATGTTTTAACATCTACTTTAGTAGATACAGTATTTTCGAGCTCAAATCGAAACAAGAATCATATTATTTTTCTAGATCAAACAAAAAAATTTAATGTTCAGATAAATTAATCACTTTTGACAAGTCATCATTCATCATCATTCTCCTACTCTTATCCCAATTACTTGGGGTCGATACAATTTGTACTCTTCTTTCATAGTACCTACATATTTTAAAAGTTATTGGCAATAGTTTTATGACCGGCCGCCTGCCAGACGTCAATCCTCCTTGGGAATGTAATTGTTGACCAAACGGCATCAGATGGAGTTGAACGACCTGGGCGTTATAAGGCTCTTAGTCGTCTTTTACGACATCCACGAGCGAAGTGAGGGTTGGTAGTATTCGTAGCCGCTACCACACAGCTACGCTTTTGACAAGTAGGTATAACCATAATTATAATTATAAACAAAATTTGTACTCTATAATACATAGGTAGGTACCTATGTAGATTTCCAAATATCTGTTACGTTTAAATTGGACTATAGTCCAATTTAAATATATTTAAATAATTCTGTAAGTTATGAAACAAAGTAAGACTGTTTCAAATGAATATTATTAAGAATTTTGCTCTCGTAATAGGTTTTGATACATGAAATATTATAGCTATTGTCACAAAGTTTCAAGTAGCATTTTTAATAGAAAGACAATTCATACATTTAATTTTCCTAATGTAAGATCATCATCATCACTCTCCTGTTCTTATCCCAATTACTTGGGGTCGACGCAATATGTACTCCTCTTCCTACATATTGCAAAAGTAAATAATTTTATGGCAATAATTTTATGACCGACCGCCTGCCTGACGTCAACCCTCCTTGGGAATATAACTGTTGACCAAACGGCATTAGGTGATGTTGGTTCAAGTCGAAATAACGCTCTTAGTCGTCTTTTACGACATCCATGAACAAAGTAAGGGTTGGTAGTATTCGTCGTGGCTACCTCACAGCTTATTTATTAAATATATAAAATATCTGGATGACCTAGCTTTCGTTCGGTATTTTCTTTTTAGTGTGTTTTGAAGATATATTTAAATATAATAAAAATAATAATGAAAAAATTAAAAAGTCAAAAAATAATAAAAAAGAGCAACCAGATCTGAACCAGCCTCGATTAGACTGCTCAATTATCCAATTGAGGTGTCTTAACGACAGCGTCAATTCAGTCATTGCCTTCATATTTTAATAGTTGTCAGTCAACGCAAAATTATATTTTTTCATTGCCTGAAATCATCGACAAAACAATATTTTCTACAAATAAAACTTAGCTAGATCGATTTGTCGTCCCCGAAACCCCCAGCACGCTAAAATTCAAGAAAATTGTTGGTGCCATTTCCGAGATTCAGAAAGTAGGTATATACCTATATATACCTACATGAATTGTTCGTTTAAAGATAATAATATATGATTTTTCCAATGTAAGATATAAGTATGCACTTGTTTATTCTAGGAATATCTGTGTTTATATTCTAATGACCTAATTCAAGTAATGTTATAAGTTTAGTTAGGTATATGTTATATAGTTCAAGTATCTAATGTTATAATTTATGTCATTCTCGCTGGTGGTGAACATGAATTATGTAAAAAAAATAATGACAACTAACATAACTCTAAAAAACTGATCGTCAAATTGATCATAATAATAAAGATTCAATGCAGCTCTAAAAAAACCTTACAAGAATCTCAATACTGTTAGGCAAAAAAAAAAACTATAATGTTAAAATGTTCGCGGTCCATTTGATGTCGAAATAAATCGTACAATAAATCGATTTATGCCACATTAGAAACTTAAATCGCCTCTAAAATTCTGTGAACTACCGTTTACTGTCCCTAGTGCAATAGATCACATGCCCTCAGGACATGACCCCAATCGTCATCAAATTTGTCACAGTGTACTCGAGATAACAATAGTTTATATTGCATTAAAACCGCTAATAAAAAATATAAATAAAATAATAAATTTGACAAAACGTCTTGAGCACTAGTGAGTGCGCTGGTGCGTGCTGCAGTACTTTAATTTGATTTATTTGATTCGTTTGGGAAAGGGTGAACTCGTATAAATTACGCAACAGAATAAAGCGTGTATATCGTCCTCAGATTTTACTGCTCTATCTCATACAATATCATTATTTATAAATTTTAATTTTACTAATTGTAACATCCAAGGAACATTCAAACAAGGGCCACATTGAACCAGAGTATGCGTGAATATTAATGTGTTTTGTCTTTATACATAGTTTTGCCTTTTACCTTACTTCACCACCTTGAACATTGTCAGTTTCATAAATAGATAGAAGTTCAAACAGCTGAAGCTCTATTAACAACGACGTGTATACTGTTTTTAATTTGAGTGAGCACAAAAGTAAAATAAACAAATTATTTAATTTAAAAAAAATAGATAAAAGAAAATCAGACAATATTTTTGAATTTTCCGTAGTTAGGTATATATTGTGTATTCTTCAAACAAATAAAAACGCATCCCCTAGTATAAATTTAATTTAATTTCGTTGCACGGTACTCGATTAGTTCCGAAGTGGTTGCTTATTGTCATTGAGTGAGGTTGTTATTAATTCGTGGGGAGTAGAAGCATCGTTCATTATCATTGCTATTATTATTCGTATATTGTTAAAAGCTGCGCGCCATCGCCACAGCAATGTTAACCAGACGCTTCACTGGTTACCTCATTAATTAATTTCTGTAAATGGCTCATTTAATTTTATTAAATGTAAATGAAGGGGAGTTCTCATGCTTTGATGTTCGTCATCAGTTAAATAATTTATGTTTGTATAATCCCATTTATTATAATAGTTCGGATTAATTCGGATTCTCAATTCAAAAAACGAAGCAAGCGAACAATAGAAAATAACACTTTAAGCCGTATTAAATTTGATCCTAATTTTAATACTACACTTTAATTATCAGTAGCTGACAAATGATCGATAGAAAGCTGTTCTCTCATTAATCATGTTATTATGACGGCTCGCTCTTAGCGTACGTCACTTGAGAGCACTTATTTAATTGTCAAGTGCCGAATGAGAGCCAATCTGCTCAGTGACACTATTCATTTTATTTTCGCCGCAGGCTACGAACAAAAAGCTCTAAGAGCATACTTAAATTTGGACTGGCATCTTAAGTCAAGACTTCTCACACAATACGCTCTTCTCTCTCTAACTTGTTGTAAATGCGCGAACCGGATGTCTGCCATCCTTTTTTCGCCGTCCCCCGGTGGAGTCTGCGTACGCTCCGCCCAGTGGTTTAGTGATTTGATGCTGCGTGAACTGATTCAATTGTTATTTGAACAGGCTCATCCGAAAATGCGTCTTAACCGTTCTCGTTAAAGACGAAAATTGTCCGGTAAAACGAAACGCTTACGACCTCTCTGGGGGGGAGGTTGTTTATCTCAGTTTGCGTTTTTCGACGACGTGATGCGAATTCGGCTTGTTTATCCGACAAACAAAGAGCACTTTGATCGATCGGACGAGTCCCAGCGTTAGGCGCTTACGCCGTTAAGACACCCAAGGAAACGGTAACAATTTGAACTTTATCGAACGTTATTTATACGCTGCTTAGAAAGTTTCTGGAACATGTTTGTGTTAGCTCTCTTGAGGGGATTGTTTGAAGTATAAATTCGTTTATTCTTAGGATTATCACACATCTATCTGTAAATATTAACGTTATACATTTTAATTGAGCATAATATATATTTATATATATATATATATATATATATATGACTGCAGAGATGACGTCTGATAGGACTGTATGGAGGAAGATGACATATTGCGTCGACCCCAAGTAATTGGGATAAGAGCAAGATGATGATGATGATGATATATATATATATATATATATATATATATATCTACCTCTATCAAATTGCATACCTATGCTAAATATGAGTTAGGGAAAACATTAAACTATTTTAATGAATATATAAACATATATGAAACTAAATATGTTATCGGAACAAACACGTTCGTAGACTTATTTCATTTAGTAGTTACACTATAGTAGGTACATATTTTCATAAGTTAAATATGTAATAACTTGGATACAGGATAATGTTGTAGGCACCTTACTTACCTATACAAATGTTTTATATTTCAAATAGAAAATTGGATCTATTATTCGATTGAAGACACAGTAGGTATATAAGGTATATTGTGTATTTCTTAATAGAGCTGTGTGGTAGCGGCTACGAATACTACCAACTCTTACTTTGCTTTTTTTTTTTTTTTTTTTTTTTTTTTTTTTTTTTTTTTTTTTGGTGGACTATGGATTAGTCTCGCCCCGCCAAATCGGTCCGGGGTGACGGAGAAGGCGGCGCGTGACCCCATAGACCCACCGTAAAAACTCCTCTCTCTTCGCCGTGCGAGCGGGTCACCGGGACCCGATTTTTAACTTCGGTGACCCGCCCGGCGGTTCACCCTCGCGGGTTCCTCTCGTCGACGCCCCGACAGATTTCGCCGTCGGGGCGTCGCCCTCACGCGGTGGCCTCACGTCGGGTGACCGGACAATTCCCCGGTCCGATCACCCGAAGCCTCGGTTAGGGCGGCATCAGGCGCAGGTATTCGCGCCTGCGCCGCCCCGGCCGCTGGCGGCGGCCCGGGGCGCGGGAATCCTCCCTTGCCCGTTCCGCCGCTTCCTTCTGCGAGATGACAGCCTCGCAGAAGGCGGCGACCGCGTCCCAGTTCCTGATGCTGTCGACCATCGCCCTCGCGACGGCCGGCAGCGTCAGGTCGGCACCGATGACAGCGACGAGGTCACGGCGCTGCCGCTCCCATCCCGGACACACCTCCAGCGTGTGTTGCGCCGTGTCCTCGTCACTCCTGCAGTGGTGGCAGGCCGGAGTCCACTCCCTATACACGACCCTGTGCAGGTACAACCCGAAACACCCGTGCCCCGTCAATACCTGCACCAGCCGAAAGGTGAGGACTCCGTGCCGCCGCTCCATCCACTCTATCAATACGGGCCGGAGGGCCTCAACGGTCTCCACACCGTGCCTAGGCCTCTCCAGCCGCGTAGCCCAACGGGCGATGACGTCTCGGCGGGCATCCACGCGCCAGGTGGCTATCTCGCTCAACGATGGGGAGCCACCTTCCTCGCGCGCTGTGATAACCCGCCGGTAGAGGTCGGAGAGCATCTCCGCCTCTAGGTCCCACGGGGGTGTCCCGGCCAACAGGCACGCCGCCTCTGTCGACACCGTGCGGTACCCGCGAATGGCTCT
The DNA here is from genome assembly GCA_905163515.2 of Lymantria monacha. Lineage (NCBI taxonomy): Eukaryota > Metazoa > Arthropoda > Insecta > Lepidoptera > Erebidae > Lymantria > Lymantria monacha. The sequence continues at coordinate 27,897,746 of LR991082.1, forward strand.
GACCGCCATGGCTCTCTGTGGCCTCCACAGAACCGCCCTGAGCTGGGCGTTCAGAGCCCTCGCCCACACGGGTGCGCCGTACATGGCCATCGAGCGGATGACCCCCGCATACAGCCGTCGGCCCTCGAAACTGGGTCCGCCCACGTTCGGCATGAGTCGAGAAAGGGCGGACGCCGCGCCGACAAGCCGGGGAGCAATCTGTCGGAAATGCTCCCGGAACCACCATCGCCCGTCGAGCACCAGACCCAAGTACCTCATATGGGCCTGGATGCTGATGTGGATGGAGTTTACCACTATCGAGGCGCCGATGGGTAGCCTCACACGGGGCCCGTGGAAAAGTAGGGCCTCCGTCTTGTTTAGGGCCACCCTGAGCCCCAGCGCCTCGATCCGCCTGACCATCTCCTCGGTGCCGAGAGTGGCCAGGCTCGCCGCCTCTTCGAGTGTCCTGCCCCGGGCTGTGACGAGCGTGTCGTCAGCGTAGCACACCAAGCTCAGCCCGGGGGGGAGACTCCCTCTCAACGCCCAGTCGTACCCGATGTCCCACAGGGTCGGCCCCAGAACCGACCCCTGTGGAACGCCGCACGACATGGGCGTCCGCACAATGTCCCCTGCGGGACCCGCGCAGAGGATACTGCGGCCCTCCAAATAGTCTGCCACCAGCCGCCTGAGGTACAGGGGCACTCCATGGAACCGGAGCGCCTCCCTGATGCAGCCGAATGGCAGACTATTGAATGCGTTGGCGATGTCCAACGACACCGCCAACAGCACTCCCTTCCCGGCGACGGCCTCCGCGGCCGCCTGCCTCAGGCGTAGTAGGGCCCCGATGGTCGAACGCCCCCTCCGAAACCCATACTGAGCGTCCGACAGATCGGGCCCCACCTCCTCCAGATGTCGGACGATGCGGGCAGCGAGCACACGCTCCAGCAGCTTACCCACATCGTCGAGGAGCACGATGGGCCTGTAGGCCGACGGCAAATCCGGGGACCGTCCCGGCTTTGGCAGGAGAACCAACCTCCCTTCCTTAACTCTTACTTTGCTTGTGGATGTCGTAAAAGACAACTAAGAGCCTTATAACAACCGGGGCCAACTACATCTGATGCCGTTTGGTCAACAGTTACATTCAACAAGGACGGTTGACGTCAGGCAGGCGGCCGATCATAAAACTATTGCCAATAACTTTTACAATATGTAGGTACCTACTATGAAGATCGGGTACCGGTGGCCCGCTCGCACGGCGAAGAAGAGGTGCTTGCTGGGTGGGTTGATGGGGTTGCGCGCCGCCTTTTCCGTCACCCCGGACCGATTTGGCGGGGTGCGACGTCCATAGCCCACCGCAAAAAAAAAAGAAAAAAAAAAAAGGTACCTACTATGAAAGGAGAGTAGATACATATTGGATCGACCCCAACTAATTGAGATAAGAGTAGGAAAATGATGATGTGTGTTTCTTAATAACTATAAAATTGTACGTACAACTCCACAAAGACACGTAGATTTTTTGATTTTGCTATTTAGTTTGATGGTGTGTTTATTCTACGATAAATTTTGGATTTAACTGTTGTTCCGAAAATTGTTTTATACTATGAAACTCCACGAAAAAATTATGGTGATTATTATGATAAATAAAGTAAGGAAAATTCGTAATAAAAACCCTATATCCACTCGTCTGACCAGCGTGATATAGTAAGTCAACTTCCCTCTTATTGTGAACAAGGCTCGAGTCCAGTAGTAGGACGTATACTTAAGAGCTGTGATTATGATGATGATGATGATGAAAATGATCTATCGAATAATATTTAAATATTCTAAGAACTAGTAAATAAAGCTTCTAAACGTGAAATAAATTATTTTTTTCATCTATCCATCAGCTTTTTTAATAGTATGCCTCTGCAGTTTATTACTGCCATTAGTGATTGTAGTTGGTAGATTATGAGATCTTCAGGAGAGCATCATCATTCTCCAACTCTTACCCCAATTACTTTGGGTCGATACAGTATCCTACTCTTATTTCATAGTACATATTGTATAAGTTATTGGCAATAGTTTTATGACCGGCCGCCTGCCAGACGTCAACTCTCCTTGAGAATGTAATTGTTGACCAAACTGCATCAAATAGAGTTGGTCCAGGTCGTTATAAGTTTCCTAGTCGTCTTTTACGACATCCACGAACAAGTAAGGGTTGTTAGTATTCTTAGCCGCTACCACATAGCAAAGCACAGAGTTCTTCAGGAGAGCGCTGCTACCATTTCCTTGATTTCTCCCTTCAGTTCAGTCGGTTTTTACGACTTGCTTAAAGACTTTCTTAAAGTATGAGATGAATACACATTCTTATATTTAAATATCAATGTATTTCTTATTTCTAGGCAACTTTGAATTGTTATATAGGTATCTCTATATTATTTGCTAAATGTGCCGTTGCAAAAAAAATATATTCTGATACCTAAGTCTTTTCTTGTTACAATGAATGTAAAAGAAAATATAATATGATTAGTCATGTTTTGTTTTACCAGTTTATATTCCTATTTTCACCAAAAATAGGTAATTTTACTAAAAAAGATCCAAGGTAAGTGTGATCACTCAGACCTATCTACTTAGCAGTAGACAATACGACCTTCACAGTAGACAATATGGCCTTTACAAACATATAATTAATGGAAATAAATTACATCCATTCTCAGAACTGTGCACTTTGTAGATCATACAAAATATTGTTCTTTGGAGAAATCGAACCAGCGCTGCCACGAAAGGTCGGTATCTGAACTACTACGCCATCTGTGCAGTCAAATCTTTGAGTCGAGGTTCCTACGATCGCTGAAGAATGTCACTCGATGAACGATAATACGTTATGTGATTTTGTATAAGGGGCCATTCATAAATTATGTAAAGCGTTTAGGGAGGTGGGGTGTTAACTGAATATTATAACTTACTATAGGCAGGGAAGGGGTAGTGAACCTGACATTACGTAAGATATTAAATTGAAAATTACTAATTTTGGTCAAAACTGTTATAGATTAATAAGATTACCTAATGTTATTGCAGTGAGTTAATGATACCTACTTGTAGTAAGAAGTTTGTATTAAAAGATATTTTCAGAATAAACGGAGTTATATTTGATCAATAGGGCCTTTTTTTACAAAAAATCTTATTAAGGGGCAGGGGGTAGTAGTTGTAATCTTATGATGTTTTACGATAGAGGGGGAAGGGGCCAAATCATTCTTTAAAATCCCTTATGTAATTTATGAACCGCCCCTAATAAGTATTCTAGGATTTATATGTTTATTTGAATGTAACTAACAAAGGAATGTAATCTTGTATAAACACGTGCTTTAACAACACACTGGCCAAGTGGCAATAGTATTACCATCTTGTAAATGTGAGACAGTGTTAATATCTATTAGTGTGTATATCTAGTGTATGTAGATAAATGCACAACAAAGATGATAGAACATTGTTATAACTGCCACGTCATCGAAGGTCGAAATCGAGGTATGCAGTCGTACTATCTACCTATATTAGTCAAAAAACGCAAATTTGTATAATTATACCCACAATAGACATAAAACAAGAAACAGCAAATAGTTACGTATCTAATAATTTGCCTCAAACTTGTCTCAAAACTATAATCGAATATTATACTAAAATACCTACAAGTATCCATAAGATTAAATGTTTCCCACAAAAGTATAGTCCTATAATATGTGATTGCATCATGATCCAGACTTAGAACAGAAAATTACTATACAACGAATAATCCAGTTCACAGTCCGCTTATTAAAATCCAACCAAAACTGAAATGGCATTTGCAAAATAGTGATTAGCTGTTAAATGATAAGCCGGACGACCGGAACGTCCTTGCTACGAATCCCGTGTCTCTGAGGTATAATTTGTATGGGTTCGGTATAAGCGATTAGGCTGTTCTCGGTAGCTACGCAAACCACGCGTGGAACCTGCATATTATGTCATTACAGAATGTGTAGGCACACGTATGGCATCTTAATATAGAATAGAACAAGTTAATAGACAACAACAGGAAAAATAAACATAAAAATATTTATAATTAAACCCTAATATTGCTTCACGAAGTCCCCTACTTTAGAAAATAAATCAATTTATAGAATTCACCCAAACGCAGAATAATCATTTGTAACTAGCACAGATTACTGAAAACGAAGCTATGACAATTTACAAGGCAGGTCACTACTTATAAATACATTATCTGTGCAGTAGTAAATATGTAGGTACACACGTATGATTTTCGCAAGCTATGTGTAGGTGCTACTGAATACGAAAGAGTCGGTACTGGTGACCAAATTGACCATAGACTTTCAAAAAAAAAAAAACAAGTATAGGTATCAGACAAATACGAAATATATACTAAATAATTAGCTATCATCATTATATTGAAGGGAAAATACACTGAAGTGGTTCTTGTACCAGCACGATGGGCTAGCCGAAATAGCAGACTAGCTAGACGAACTGATGACTGCTGAGGAAAAAATATTCTCTAGTGATAATGTATAACTCCAGTAAGTGTATCGACAACTTGGTGAAAGTAACAAGGTCGTTGGAGGCGGACAGCACAAGGTCGCATTATGTTGTATAGAGTAGATATCTTCCAGCAATCGATGGCGACGGGATAGATGAATTGAATTAGTTATTATTTCATTATTATCATTATTCTGCTCTTATACCTACCAATGATAAGGGGTCGACACAATATGTATTCTTTTTCCATTGATACGAAAGTTATTGGCAATACTTTTATGACCAGCCACCTACCTGACAAGACGGTATTAGATGGATCTGGTCCAGATTGATTTAAAGCTCTTGGTCGTCTTTTAAAACACCCAAAAACAATGTAAGGGTTAATATTCGTAGCTACTACACAGCAAAGTATTTATATATTCTTGTGCTAAATTACAACTGAGTGTTTAATGATTTCGAAATCTTATTGATAGTCTATACAACAAATACAATAGATCAATAATAGTAAAATGCGCATGTATTTTGTGAATTTATTGAACTATTAGCAATGAATAAGCTTCTAGGACAATTATGTTACGTTAATGTTATGAAAGAGGCCATTTATTAATACGAGTACCAAGTTACTAGTCTTGTAAATAAATTCACGAGTGCTTAAATGTTCTATTGAGTGTTTTGAAATTGCCAAGTTAGCTAAATATAATTCTATTGGATACTTCTTTATAATTAACTTGCTCTTTTAAAATAATGCTAATTTAAAGAAGATATTGCTATATACCTTTACGGATAATAAAGGCGATGTAATCGATTTCTGTACGAAATTGTTCTGGATCTGGTTGTAACTTGTGTTTATTAATTATATTTTTATAAAGTCTCTTACAACACCAGGATTATTTTCTTAGTGTAGACTTATTATAAGAGTATAGTTCTTTTTCCTCTTTATTTATTGGGGACTTTTAATCTTTATCAATATATAAGCTACATCGTACCCTAAAGTATAGTCGCAGTATAGTTGTGTGCTATTATTTCATGTGGTATGACTCGATCTCCTTCTATTATTGACTACATGATATCATTTTACAAATGATACAAATTCACGAACTACACACACCGTTTAGTCCCTCTCGATTATTCACGCTTCACGTTTCAGTTTTTAAATCGATAACTTATCATTAGATACATTTGCATAAGTCAGAGATTCCAATCGTATTGTACCAAATAAAAAGTTGTTCAATTAACACTTTTAATAGACGTGTATCTTTTATAAAAATATTTGAGGCTTTATAATCGATATGTTCTAGAACTCTAGGCGATAGTGCCGAGATGTGAACAATAGGGAAATATCACCCACATATCTAAAAAAAATAACAAATAAAATTTGCAATGGGCTAAACATTTTTCTGTCGAATTAACGAACGGTCGGTAGAGAAAGAAGAATCTTAATGGGAGATTCTGAATCAGTAAGTATAAGGTAAGAGCACTTAAAGACTACTTAAAAAAAGAATATCGGGATAGTCTGGATGCGGCAAGTGAAAGATCAAGTATTATGGTAGAAATTGAGTGGATACTATGTACGTTATTGGCATACAGAATAGGTTCGTTTCCCTGGTTGATTCGTTGACATTTCTATAAAGAGTGGTATGTCTACGAAGATTCGTATGTATTAGATTACGTCTTAACTACATATCTACGGTTCTTCTCCAATAGTATCTATATAACTCCAAGCGATACGATATTGCTATATTTTGGTCTAAGTATAGAATAGAATAGAAAATTCTTTATTTGCACACCAGTTACAATGAAAAACTTTACTTAAGAGCTAGTCTACTATGTAATGTACAAAGGGCGGCCTTATCACTTTAAGTGATCTCTTCCAGGCAACCTCAGGATGAAGCTGACAGAAAAGAGATGTGGTAGGTAGTTTGCTACTGCTATAAGGGCAAAAAAAAATATATATGTATATATATAAAAAAAAATATTAAGATATACACATAAACCTACACATATACGTATATATTATACGTATATATACATACACACACACACACACATATATATATATATATATATATATATATATATATATATATATATATATATATATATATATATATATATATATATATATATATATATATATATATATATATATACATACACATACACACATACAGATATATACATACACATATGTACTTAGACTAAACATTTTTGGTTTTTTAACGTTTATTAATGAAAAAAAAAAATTGAAATCAAATTGATAGTTCTTACGATTATGGTTTTTAAAAAGACAAACTCGTTAATGTTTTTATATAAAGTTTATACAACCTTTGAATCAGGCTACTGAGTACTACTACTATTGTTTTTTTTTTTGAGTTATTTTGCTATAATTGTATAAATATCAGACAAGTTCAATAATAGAAAAATATTATTTTAGTTTTCAATTTTCTTTGATGTGCAGTGAAGTAACACCGTCTCCCAAGACAGGTGTGAGCTCAGCTTGGTAGACGAAGAGTTTAATCATTCTTCCTCACTCAATATATTTTCCAATATTAGACACATGCCTTATCTGCATTGGGGGAACAGTGACTTCCGATGTTGATCACATGTATTGACATTGAGTTTTGGTTTTCCTTCCCTTATAGCGATGTTATCAGTTTACTTCAATTAGTGATATTTTACAATGACTGCGGGCAAAGGAGTGTCTTTGAATTGCACCTATAATAATTCTTATTCCGTCAACAAAAATAAAAAAAAAATATCTAAGGCATAAGAGACAAATAACGATTATAAAGTACATTTATGTAAAAAAAAGCAACATTTTGACTATCGGAATCAAATAAAATATTATTATTATTGTAATTGATTCTTAGGTACCTACTAGAGAAGTATCATCATCCTTTGACCTACTATACCATGCTCGTCAACGTGTTGGTATAGGATTTTGTTTCGAGTTTTCCTTCTCTTGCATAGATGTTATATGCATTTTATAAACTTTAGTAGTCTCTTACGATCACCCACGAGTAAGATAGGGGGTGGTAAATTGTATTCTTACTCCGTCACCACACGGAAAACTAAAGTGAATGCTCATTTAAACGTATGCAGATTTTGCTTAAATGTAGCCATTAACAATAAATATGAAAGTAGCATATAGGTACGTTATAGGCAAGACTATAAATATTTTTATTCAATAATAAAGGAAGCCTAGAAATGATAGTAGCAGACTCACAATACAAGTAGATGTTGCGAGTGTTATTACAGCATTTATACGTCATTAGATAATCGTAATAAATTGCATATTGTCGGCGGCTAAACGTCGATAAACGGCTTATTGAGAATCCATAACTGTACGCTGTCATGACTTAAATGAGGAATCATCCATAATTTATTAATTTATAGCTATTTATAGTTAACTAATATTATGTTATTATTGAGAACATTTTAAATGAAAATAGAATAATGAGTGCATAGAATTAGAAGCATTAAGTTTTAAATTCTATAGATACACTTATCACTAAACTTATCAGTGTGGTGACGGAGTAAGAATACAATTCACCACACCCTATCTTACACATGGGTGATCGTAACAGACTAAAGGATATAAAACGCATATAAAATCTATGTAAGAGAAGAAAAACTCGAAACAAAACCTCTATACCAACACGTCTGACCAGTGTGGTATAGTAGGTCAATTTCCCACCCATTATGAAGGAGGCTCGAGCCCAACAACGTATGTGAGTTGAGATGATTATGATGAAACTTATAAATAATATAGAAATCAAAGCAAGATATTTATTTTTACAGGTTATATCTGTTATATAAGAGATTTCCACCTATGTATTGACTCATCACGATATCTCTGGAACCATAAGGCCTACAAACCTCAAATTTTGTAGGAATATTTCTTTCGCCGAGTAGAGGTCAGCTAAGAACGGATTTTACGAAATTATATGCCTAAGGGGGTAAAAAAGCAGGGTAAAGTTCGTATGGGACAACGTGATTCCTTGGTCCAATCTATTTCAAATTTTGCATAAACATTCTTTAACAGAATTGATGAAAGATGTGTTTCATATTTTATTGAGACTTATCTCCTAACTGAGTTAAAAAGGGGTGGTAAGTTATTTTAGGGGTGATTTGCTTTAAAGTTGATATCAATACTTCTTAGTTATTTTGATTTAAAAGACATTTTATTTTGACACATGTTTGAAAACTCAATTTGATTATATTCAAAAAACAGGCTAAGAGTGACTCGGAGGCGCGCGCGAAAGGTTCCGTACCATTATCTATAAATGGCAAAATAATCATGTTTGTTGTATGGGGCCTTAAATTCTCTATTTGTTTTATTTTAATTTAATTATTTATTTCTAAAGGGAATATATTACTAAACATTCTATGAATATTTCAAACGACTACCTATTTTTGTTATCAATATCGAGCAAAAATCTTACCTTTGTTGTGTGCGAGCCCGCTTGAATATTTATTTTATTATTTTTTAATATTTGTCGTTGTAGCGGCAAAAGAAATTCATCATCTGTGAAAATTTCAACTGTCCAACTATCACGGTTCATGAGAGAACCTGGTGACAGACAGGCTAAGCAACGGATGGACAACAGAGTCTTAGTAATAGGGTCCTGTTTTATCTTTTGGGTATGGAACTCTAAAAAGGTTAATGTCACATAAACGTTCTTCTTCTTCTCTTTGTGTATTGGCAATCTGCTACTTATACGAGCTATTGATGCCAGTGTCAAGTTATAAATATTTTCACGTTTTTAATCTTTCAGGTTCATTGTCTAAGTCAAAATGTCACCATCAACAGTGCTATGGCTACACTGTTAATGGTATCTTTGAAAACGTTGTAAAGCACTTTTATATGATATTCACTAGATCCCAGTAGTTCCGCCGCATCATCATCACAGCCCATATATCATCCATGCACTCTAAAAGTACTTAACCGATTTTAATCAAATTTGCATAATATGTGTAGTTTGATCCAACTTAAAAGATAGGATAGCTTCCATCTCAATTTATAGTCACAATATTATTTTATTGCAAATTATTTGTCTATTATTTGACAGTCACAATTATCTATTATCTCCAAACGATTCTAACAGATGGTGATATCGGTTGACTGGATTGAGTAAGTATTTAATAGATGGCGCTATGTTAAACGTAGAAACGTTTCATATAAGCTACAATTTATTAGCATAACCACCACGTGTTACTGAGACTACCTTATCCACAGCAACGCGTGGCCGGGTCTGCTAGTATTATATAAAATTGTTATCCTCGTAATTTTATGATGTAATTGGAAGAAATATTGAATATTACAGAAGGCAACTCAAAAGTAAATAGCTGCCTAGCAACTCAATGTATACCGATCCGTAGAGGCAGCTAGCCTATATTATTTACTTCACTGCTAAATGCTATGGTGTAATATCAGAATAAGCAACGATATTGATTAATCTATGAGAAATGTTACGAAAGCTGTTAAATAGAATATAAGGTAACAATTTGAAATTGTTATGTATTATAATGTTCGTTGATATTTTTAAATTTTATATAGATTGTAATCCGCAGAGAATTCTTTTACATAAATGAAGATATATTGCATTTTTTAAGTGTAGATAAATTAAAAAAAAATATTACAATAGTATTGAGATAAATATTTCATAAACCAACTATAGTCTATCTAATCTAAGAAGTGCATTTAGACAGCTGTCAGAGTAAGGTGTCTAGGTATGTGAACCAAATAATCGCTATCGAAAATATCCGATTTTGATGAGAAATCGATATTAATTTTTTGTAATTAATAATTACGACGTAAGAGAGCGAGTAGGTATGAAAGAGAGTATTGGTGTAAAGATGCGAAAGGGAATGCTCCGATGGTTCGGACATGTGGAAAGAATGCCGAACGAACGCCTGGTTAAGAAGATATACAATGCGAAAGTGGAAGGATGTAGGTACCGAGGGAGACCGAGACTAACCTACCTAGACCAGATCGGTCATGTACTGAAGGAAGGTGGAGTCAAGAGTCTCCGAAACCGGCGAGCGTGTATGAAGAGAATTATGACTGTTGAGGAAGCGAGTGAAGTATGCAGAGATAGAGTTCTCTGGCACTCTGTTCTCTCTGCCTACCCTGCAAGGGATATGGCGTGATGATATGTATGTACGTAATTAATAATCGGTTTATTTTTTTATTTTCAAAAAGGAGATGAAATATTAAGTGCTAAATTAACACTAAACAAATTTAATTATTTCATCATAAAATCTATTCATCATATTTAGTAGGATTAGGTTAAGTAAAAACAAAAACTGGATTTGAAAATAGCTATTTGTTCAGAATCTATAGTATTACTTGAATTATCACCGTCGCGAACATTAATAATTATATCCTTATCAATAAAATTGTCGAAACGTACATCTCTGTCAAAATCTATATTCGATTAAATATATTAATCTAATATTTTTACCGATTATTTAGATATTCGCGAATTGGAAGTTGTCAAGCACTACTGTTTAGAACGTTATGACGTGAAATTGTAAGATCGTCCATAATAATTATTATTTACAATGTTATTTTAATTTTAAATTAGTTTTACAAGTTTCAACATTACATTATTGTACAAGTAACTCACTCGCAACGTTAATTATGTATAATAAATACTTAATATTTCTTTAAAATTTCAGATTTATTGTTTGCAATCATGTGTATACGTTTGACCAAAGTTATTGTGTATTAAAAAATGCGAAACGTCCAAATGCACTTCTTAGATTAGATGAACTATAGATATATTAAGAAAACTAAAAATATTGAAAAACAATTCTAGATAAAATCATTATCATCATTCTCCTACTATTATCCCAATTACTTGGGGGTCGATACAATATGTACTCGTTTGTCATAGTACATATTGTAAAAGTTATTAGCAATAGTTTTATGACCGGCCGCCTGACAGACGTTAACTTAACGACGTCTTTGGGAATGTAATTGTTGACCAAACGGCATCAAATGGAGTTGGCCCAGGTTGTTATAAGAATATTGGATAAAATATTAGTCGTTATTGATGTGTTAAAATAAAAAGGTAACAAAACTAAAATATACTGTACCTATGTCTACATATTATTATATCTAGCACAAATTATTTAATCAATATCATTCGCTTCCTTTCATCCCATGCTAAGTGGGTGCGAACAACATGTTCTCCATCATCATCATCATCACAGGTTATAAATGTCCCACTATTGGGCTCGGACCTTCTCTGTAATAGGAGGGCAATTAACCTACTATACCGCGCTGGTCTGACGTGTTGGTATAGGGTTTTGTTTTGAGTTTTCCTTCTCTCGCATAGATGTTATATACGTTTTATATTCCTTAGTCGTCTCGTACGATCACCCACGGGTAAGATATGGGGTGGTGAATGGTATTATTATCCCGTCACCACATGGATAACATGTTCTTGCCTTCCATAAACTTCTATCAGCCGTCATATTTGCACTCACATCTTTTATACAAATACCTTCGTTCACACAATCCATCCATCTCTTTTTGGGTCTTCCACGATTCTTACGTCCATCCACAAACATCTTCCTTCCTCCTTTACATGCCTTTCATCCCTCTACATCACACGTCCATACCAAGACAATCTCGCACTCCTAATCTGTTCTATCACTGGTGCCACATTCAGACTGCCGCTAATATACTCATTTCGTATCTTATATAATTTTGCCAATACATAAATATTTCAATAAAGCATAAACTACTTCAATGAAGTGCAAAATACAAACAAAATTGGAGTTAAATATGGTTCGATTACAATAATGTTCGTATAACATGTGTTCGGACGTAGCCTCTTTATAACCCAGCAACAACGATTATTTTCTGTAATTTTTTTATAAGATGTGAAAACATCTCAGAAATTACTTAATTATAATACTAATATTAGTTGAGAATTGGTCAAAACAGAATTCCAACCGGGTTAATGAAACTGAAATTTAACTATTTTCAATTTCACTAACGAGTCTTGTTTATAAGACGTAACAACCATTGTCAATGGGATCGTCAACTTAGAATTTAGAAAATATATTATTATGAAATATCAGAAGTTTCAAATGAAATGTTCGCTTGCAGTGTCTGACCTTAAACATGTAATAATAGATATTTTAAAATGAAATGTTTGCAAGGAATAAGTTAAATAATTTATAGATATTATTATTGTATAAATTCATAACTAGCTAATTAGATATAAATTTTACCAGTATTACGCTAAAGACATGTACCCATTGCCATTATTAAAGTAAATAAAAGTAGATATCGAATATTGAAAAAAAAAGAAAGCATAAGCACAGAATTTAGAGAAAAAAGTTTTAAGAAATAAGCAATTGTGGACGATGTCATTGATATTAGTGTAGCTATGTGATAGCGGCTACGAATACTATCGATTTACTCGTGGATGTCGTAAAATACGGCTTTGTATCGACCTGGACCAATTCCACCTGATGCCGTTTGGTCCACAATTACATTCCCAAGGAGGGTTGATGTCAGGCCAGTCATAAAACGATTGACAATAACCTTTGTAATATATACGACGAAAAAGGAGTACCTACATTGCATCGAGTGATTGGGATAAGAGCAGGAGAGTGATGATCATTGATATCGGTAAAGTTTTTTTTTTTTTTTCAATATCTATAAATATATCTGGTATATCCTATATAGGAAGATTTTTTGATTATTATCATAATTAATAAAATTGTTTTAAAAAGAACACTGTTGGAATAGTATTGGGACAGATAAGGTAAGATGCTTAGGTCATGTAGAAGTTATTCAGCCCATTTACCTGATGAGCTCTCAACTAGTTATGTAAACTCTATTTGGAAAGTAATGGGTGATGACGCACTGTATTCTTAACTATACGATGAACGTGAATAAAATTAATGGATATAAATTGATGAAACATTTTTTTCACACATCTAGAAGTAGATAAGACTTTAGGGGCACGGTGCAGCTGCAAGCGGCAAGAAGTCTATTCATCGCGATTGCTTTTGCCAAAGTCTAGTCAAGTGGAGGATAATGGGAATCGTAAAATTATGAACTGAAAGTACATGTGATGGGCATTTTCTTTAATATTACAGCAATTAAATTCTTCTCCTTTTTTAAAATCCTTTTAAGTACTTCCTAATATTGCACAATACGAGCCTTTACTATAACAATTGGGAAAATTGCAAAGAATCTTTAACATAATATAAAAAGTTACGTACAATATCACCTATTTTATTTAACCTTAAAACATTAGCTTTAAATACCAAAAAAAAAGATAGTGGAACTACTTTTAAATTATATAGGCGTTATTAGGAAGCCATTTCAAAACAATTATGAAAACACACATGCGGCGGTGTGGCGATTAATAAGAGGTGTGGAGCGGCGTGGCGCCGGCGCGCCGGTGACTTGCACGCGTCCTTTGAGGTACGAAGCAATCGCCGCCGGTCGCACGGTGATACTACAGTTCACCTTAATAGACTTCAAACATCTTCTGTGCGGCTAGCATCGCTCATTTTAAACTATTTATTTCAATGCGACAAATGCAAGATATTATGTTTTATAGCCTCATTCAATTTATCCTCGAATGAATAGCAAAATTCATATTTGAAAAATTTTAGTTTACGTAAGGCTTTTTGACGTTCTGTTCTACTATTGCACTACTAGCACAGTTCGAGTCACGATGTTTGCTATTGGGAATTCCCTGATTAAACCTCTATAGATAGGGACTTATTTATTGACCTGTGTACACATTACCTGGAATTGTGTAATTGAATGCCTCGAGGTGTGTGGTAGCGGCTACCAATACTATCAACCCTTACTTTGCTCGTGGATGTTGTAAAAGACGACTAACAGCCTTATAATGACCTGGTCCAACTCCATCTGATGCCGTTTGGTCAACAATTACATTCCCAATATCTGGCAGACGGCCGGTCATAAAACTATTGCCAATAACTTTTACAATATTTACTATGAAAGAAGAGTACATATTGTATCGACCCCAAGTAATTGGGATAAGAGTAGGAGAATGATGGTGTAATGCATTGCCTCATCCTAAATATGATATTACTTTTACATGTTAATTCGTCACAACTCTGATTTAAATAATATTTGGTTTAATAATTGAGTAATTCACGAGAAAATATGAAATGTTATATTTTATGTTATTAGCCTGGTTTGCGGCTGACCGAGTGACTTTCATAATTAGGTGGTTTATCTAGTTCTCTAAACAATGTAAGGCTTCGGTCGCAGCTTAGTTACCACCCACATAATAAAGCGGTGCCGTCAAATAATTCAAGACGAGTTCTCATATAATAGATAGGTGCTGGGTGAAAAACAAACAAGCATTACCACTTAACAATAAGTGAGAGACTGAAATACTAGATTTTTTTTATATCGATTCGATATCCTAGATATATCGATCGATTCGATATCCTAGATATATATTATTATTTAGAAGAATAAATGGAAATGAGTTTTAATTGGTAGAAATTAGTTTACTCTCTCATAACGTCCTTTAATTTTAAGATAGCGGTGAAACATTTTTCTGTTTACTGAAATAATATCAAAAATATTACTAAGTAGGTACGTACCTACAGTCACTGTTCATATATTTACCGTTAACATGGCTTGAATAAGTTTTTTGTTAAAAACAATTGTATTATATTATTTTGATTAAATAAACACAATTAAACAACACGCCATCATCGTCATCCTGCTCTTATCCCCAATTACTTGAGGTCGATGCATATATACTCTATTCGACGAGTTATTCGAGTCGACGTATATGTACTCTTGCGATCGACTCATGGTAGATACATATTGCAAAGTTTTGGCAAATTTTACATTAGGCTGCCTGTATGACGTCGATGGTCTTTGGGAATACAATCGTTTACTAGGTGGCAATAGATAGAGTTAGCCCCGGTCGATTTATATTCAAGTAATCAATTTCATCTATTTCTCAGTTGAAATTATTACATTTAGGAGTACCTATACCTATAAAATCCGATTACGAAATGAAAAATGATGTCGCAAGCGGGATTCGAACCCGCGTCTATTGGGATTCCGGCCCAATCGTGCTGCCACTGCACCACCGCGACTAATTGTAGGACATGCAAATTTCACTCCGTATTATATTTACGTCTTAAGGTGACGGTATGCTATCTACCCGACAATGTTTACACATTGTTATAGGCTTAATACTTCAAACTTTACAGTTAGAATTGTATTAAACGATGACACAACCTTGTTATTTAAATTACTGAAATTTAGCACTTAATATGCTTAATTATATATAAAATCCGATTACGAAATGAAAAATGATGTCGCAAGCGGGATTCGAACCCGCGTCTATTGGGATTCCGGCCCAATCGTGCTGCCACTGCACCACCGCGACTAATTGTAGGACATGCAAATTTCACTCCGTATTATATTTACGTCTTAAGGTGACGGTATGCTATCTACCCGACAATGTTTACACATTGTTATAGGCTTAATACTTCAAACTTTACAGTTAGAATTGTATTAAACGATGACACAACCTTGTTATTTAAATTACTGAAATTTAGCACTTAATATGCTTAATTATATATAAAATCCGATTACGAAATGAAAAATGATGTCGCAAGCGGGATTCGAACCCGCGTCTATTGGGATTCCGGCCCAATCGTGCTGCCACTGCACCACCGCGACTAATTGTAGGACATGCAAATTTCACTCCGTATTATATTTACGTCTTAAGGTGACGGTATGCTATCTACCCGACAATGTTTACACATTGTTATAGGCTTAATACTTCAAACTTTACAGTTAGAATTGTATTAAACGATGACACAACCTTGTTATTTAAATTACTGAAATTTAGCACTTAATATGCTTAATTATATATAAAATCCGATTACGAAATGAAATTTGGCTTAATACTTCAAACTTTACAGTTAGAATTAATACAATTCTAACTGTAAAGTTTGAAGTATTAAGCCTATAACAATGTGTAAACATTGTCGGGTAGATAGCATACCGTCACCTTAAGACGTAAATATAATACGGAGTGAAATTTGCATGTCCTACAATTAGTCGCGGTGGTGCAGTGGCAGCACGATTGGGCCGGAATCCCAATAGACGCGGGTTCGAATCCCGCTTGCGACATCATTTTTCATTTCGTAATCGGATTTTATATATAATTAAGCATATTAAGTGCTAAATTTCAGTAATTTAAATAACAAGGTTGTGTCATCGTTTAATACAATTCTAACTGTAAAGTTTGAAGTATTAAGCCTATAACAATGTGTAAACATTGTCGGGTAGATAGCATACCGTCACCTTAAGACGTAAATATAATACGGAGTGAAATTTGCATGTCCTACAATTAGTCGCGGTGGTGCAGTGGCAGCACGATTGGGCCGGAATCCCAATAGACGCGGGTTCGAATCCCGCTTGCGACATCATTTTTCATTTCGTAATCGGATTTTATATATAATTAAGCATATTAAGTGCTAAATTTCAGTAATTTAAGTACCTATACCTATTTAAAATTTAAAGGAACTATTTTATTTTAAATTAACATTCATTGTTTTATATATTACTAGCAGACTCGGCCACGCGTTGCTGTGGCTAAGGTAGCCTCAGAAACGCGTGGTGCTTATGTTAATAAATCTAACACAGAGCCATCTATTAATTACTTACTGAATCCAGTCAACAGATACCGCCGTCTGTTATAATCGTTTGGAGATAACAGATAATTGTGACTGTCAAATAATAGACAAATAATTTAATATATTTTGCGACAATAAAATAATATTTCGGCTATAAATTGAGATGGAAGCTATCCTATCTTTTAAGTTGGATCAAATTACACATGTTGTTCAAATTTGATTAAAATCGGTTAAGTACTTTAAGAGTCCATCGCGGTATATATATATATATATATATATATATATATATATATATGTATATATATATATATATATATATATATATATATATATATATATATATATTAAGATTAAGATATAGCTGTAATTACATGTCAGTATTATCCTCTGTAATTTATTTAGATGATAGTAATTAGGACTCTTAGAAAATAAATTAAATGGGTTTATAAATGCCACTCGGTATATCATTTTAGCTTAAACTTTTGTTAGCATGTACATACATACATACATATCATCACGCCATATCCCTTGCAGGGTAGGCAGAGAGAACAGAGTGCCAGAGAACTCTATCTCTGCATACTTCACTCGCTTCCTCAACATTCATAATTCTCTTCATACACGCTCGCCGGTTTCGGAGACTCTTGACTCCACCTTCCTTCAGTATATGACCGATCTGGTCTAGGTAGGTTAGTCTCGGTCTCCCTCGGTACCTACATCCTTCCACTTTCGCATTGTATATCTTCTTAACCAGACGTTCGTTCGGCATTCTTTCCACATGTCCAAACCATCGGAGCATTCCCTTTCGCATCTTTACACCAATACTCTCTTTCATACCTACTCGCTCTCTTACGTCGTCGTTACGAATGCGGTCGGTCAGCCTAACTCCACAGATTTTCTGCAGAGATCGCATTTCGACCGCATTAATTTTACTTTCATACTCTTTTCTGCATACCCAACTCTCGCTCTCATACAGTAATGTTGGGACAAGCACTGCGTTATGTATTGCTACACGTGCTTTCTGGCTGAGGTGGTGGCTGCTGAGAAGTTGCCCCAACGCTCCGTTCACTCTATTTCCCGCATTCACGATGGTTTACTGTGTGAGACACAAGGAGATTTCAGGAGTGAAAGGGGATGCATGGATCAAGTGTTCTCTCTGCGCAACATTGTGGAGAAGCATCTGGCTCTAGGTCAGAGGGTTTTCTGCAGTTTTGTGGATCTGGAGAGAGCATTTGACACGGTTGTACGAAAGGAACTTTGGGACATTTTACCGGAGTATGGTATTAACGGTAAACTGCTACAGGCTGTGCAGTCCAGTTACATGGACTGTAGAGCCTGTGTGTGGCTGGATGATGGAATGTCGCCTTGGTTTGACGTCAATATCGGCGTTAAGCAGGGGTGCGTTCTGTCAGCCAGGCTATTTATCATATATCTGGATAAATGTCTCCAAAGGTTGAACGATATGAATGTGGGAGTCCAGATGGGCGACTCAGTGGTCACTGCTCTGCTTTATGCAGATGATGCAGTCCTGCTGGCACAGTCAGCGACTGACCTGCAGACCCTAGTCGACACAATGACAGAAGATTGTAAAAAAAGGGGTCTACGCGTGAATGTGAGCAAAACCAAAATAATGGTCTTTGAAAGAGATGAAGCCAGAACAGATGTAAGAGTAACAATAGGTAATGATGTACTAGAGCAAGTGGATGAATTTGTATATCTTGGATGTGGATTTAGCCGAGATGTAGGTGAAGGTATTGTTAGCATGTGCTTTTAAAATTGGGAGTTGTATTTTGAAAGTTAATATAAAGCAGGAAATATTTACAATAATACATATACATAGTAGATTCTTTATCTTACTATTAGAGCGGGCTTCTATTGTATCCACATATTGTATATATGTGGATTATTTGAAACGTGTTGTAGGTATCAATTATTTATGGGTTTTCCGTGCGGCGACAAATTAAGAACGTTTTACCATATTAATTTACAGGTAAAAATAGATCTATATATATATATATATATATATTTCGTAAGAAATTACTCCGTCGTAAGCATGAAATACTATTTAGAAGAAATAAACTAGTGTTGGAGATATGTAAACCCATTTTTCCCACCAAAAAAGCTTATGCTCAATAGTGGGACTTATATGTTATCAGAATAATTATGATTTATAGACAGATAATATCGTTGTTTCATTTATCCTCTTAGTGTTTTATGGATGTTCTTCCTTTAAATATACTGAATTACGCTCCATTCTTCTTCACTTACATTCCATTCTTTTCAGAATATTTAGTATATGTAGAGATATTTTCCTTTACTAATATAGCAGGCAAATTAATCTATTATTGTATTAATATTTTAATAAATGCGTCTATACATATATTAGCTCAATAGTGGG
This sequence comes from Lymantria monacha, assembly GCA_905163515.2. NCBI lineage: Eukaryota > Metazoa > Arthropoda > Insecta > Lepidoptera > Erebidae > Lymantria > Lymantria monacha. Next base: position 27,917,307 of record LR991082.1, read on the forward strand.
ACTTATATGTTATCAGATTAATTATGATTTATAGACAGATAATATCGTTGTTTCATTTATTCTCTTAGTGTTTTATGGATGTTCTTCCTTTAAATATACTGAATTACGCTCCATTCTTCTTCACTTACATTCCATTCTTTTCAGAATATTTAGTATATGTAGAGATATTTTCCTTTACTAATATAGCAGGCAAATTAATCTATTATTGTATTAATATTTTAATAAATGCGTCTATACATATATTACCCAAATGTTTAATTACCTATAGATTTCGTTACAAGTCTTATAATAATAAGCACGCAATTACTGATTATCTGTTTATGAATTAGTATCTTGGTTTGAAAAAAGTTCAGGATATCTTTCAGGTAATTCTCCATAGTGGTATGGTTTTGTATTATTACCAGTAGACAGTAAAAGTGTGTCTCCTATGATTTGAGATTCGAAAATAGGTAAGCTTCTCTTCGTGTTGTAATCTCTTAGCAATAGTAAACCAGTATGTATCGTCTCTTCTTATTTTCACGAGAGTCATAAAAAGTACCCACGGACGTCAACCTTACTTGGGAATGTAATTGCTGACCGAAAGGCATCAGAATGTGAAGCTGGCCCAGGACGATGTAAAGCTCATCTATAACAATATCCACTAGCAAAGTAACGTTTAGTTGTATTCGTAGCCGCTACCACACGATGTGAAGGCAAGCGTGAGACTATAAAAATCTACCATAACATATAAAATAATAAACTTTTTTTTTTAATGTGGACTATGGATGCGTCTCGCCCCGCCAAATCGGTCCGGGGTGACGGAAGAGGCGGCGCGTGACCCCATAGACCCACCGTGCAACTCCTCTCTTCGCCGTGCGAGCGAGCCACCGGTACCGAATCTTTGTCTTCGGTGGCCATATAAAATAGTAACCTACGATATATGCAATTATAATATAGATTACTAAAATTTAAATTATGAAATACAGTAGAACCTCGATAAGTTAAAGTCCAAGGGAAACACAAAATATTTTAAGTTATAGAGGTTTTAAGTTATCAAGGGTCTATGTTAGGGATAGGCTTTTAATTTATCAGCGTATGTGAGTGTTGTTAGTTTTCTTATTGAACTCATTTTAAGCCAGTTTTATCACACTGTAGGTAAAGTGATGTTTCCAGGACAATGATCAAAAACTTATGATCCAAGTAAGCCCCCGCAAAGCTTTAAATAATTACGAAGAAGCAAACAATAGGTGACATATGTATTGTTTATGTTAACAATTTAACTAATGAACACGTGTAAGCAACAAATACCGAAACCTTTTGTTTTGCATACTCTTTAAAAATGACTTATTGACAAACAATTTTATGTTATAGAGGTTGTGGAAACATTTCTTTAAGTTACTGAGGGCCAATACAGAGATTAATTATTTAAGTTATAGAGGTTGCTTATTTTAAGTTATAGAGGTTTTGGGCTCTGATGGGAAGGGAACATATTATTTTTTGAAGTTATAGAGGTTTTTAAGTTACCGAGGTTTGAGTTATAGAGGTTCTACTGTATTATATAGGCATTATTTAATTTAAATTGAATTATAATATAAACACTGGCAGAAAGACCATCTATCTGAAAATATATCTACTAGCTCGAAATCGACGCCTGAGCAGTGGCAACGTGCTGTTGTGCTTCGTTCGGTGAGCGAGAGAGCCGGTAGCCAGGGGCGGCTTTACCTACAGTGCAGAGGGTGGGGTGCACCCGGGCGCCGGGTGTTAAGGGGCGCCGAGAGCCGCTCGGAAAACATAGAGCCTCCACTGTAACGCTCCGCATGGAGCGGGCACATCGAGCGCAACGAGTGCCTAACCATCTATAAACGTGGTGGATGCATTATTTGACAGGTTCGTGTAGGTTGCTTTGTCGCCATGCTCACTGTAACTTCATAATCCGATCGCGTTTACCTGGTTTCGTGTCAAAACAACGAGACTAAGCATGCGACAATGCTTTGCAGCGAGGTTCGGAGTTTAGTCGAACGTATTGTAACTATCAACCTCTTCCATTTTGTTCACGCATTTTGATACAAGAGGGCGCCAGGTTATTGATTGCACCCGGGCGCTGCATGTGCTAGAGCCGCTCCTGCCGGTAGCTCACCTTTCTGGGTGGGTTTGAGATTTATATTGGTGAGCAGTGACCTAACTGTACCCTTGCTATTGCATAGGACCATGGGCGGCAGTAACACTTAGCATCAGGTGTGCTGCTTGATCGCTTGCCACCAACAGCGATAAAATTTAAAAAAGTTAAACAGCATTTATTAATAAACACAGTAGATTAAAATCATTACCTTGACAACCTAATCTAAATTGTTTTATATTAAATAAAGTAATTATTTTTTAGTACTACATTTTTTTCAAAGTAATACCGGAATGCGGCAACTAAAAGAAATTATTAAGATTACAAAAAGATATATGGTTCTTTGTTTAAAAAAAAAACATTAAGGAGCTGTCTTATTAGTGTAGATATACATCAAAACTAGGAAATAAATATTGTTGGTGTACAAATTTTAAAAATGTTATTTTTGTGCTAATATCAAGTACATAGATTTTATGCATAAATATTTTTTATATCTATTCTTCCTATTTATACGAAATTTATTATAGAAGTTAGCGTCACTGTTAATGTTTTAAAACTTATTACATATTTACAGTACGCAGTCACTACTTCTCTATAAGATTAGCCACCTATCTTATCATAGAGCCCAGCACGCCGGAGTAATTCCTGCGTTTGTCATTTATCTAGGAGGCATTTTTGATGACATCCTTTTTTTTTGCGGTGGGCTATAGAGTTAGTCACGCCCCGCCAAATCAGTCCGGGGTGACGGAAGATACGGCGCACGACCCCATAGACCCACCTCTCATAGACTCACCTCCTGTAATGCGCCTCTCTTCGCCGTGCGAGTAGGCCCCTGGTACCCAATCTTTGTCTTCGGTGGCATTTAGGTTGACTTCCTGAGTTCACAAAATTGTATCAAATATAATTCTATATTTTTAATAGATTTATCACAGGTATATTGGAAAACCAGCCCATTGGTTTGTTTGTAAGAGTCGATATATCGCAGCGGCGTCTGGTGGCGAGTTACATCAATCGGATATAAATCTCCGTGAAATGATATATTATATATATACATACCAATTTTCACAATTATCGGTCAAGTAGCTTCCAAGTTTAGCGATGACATATATACAAACATCCTCTTTTATAGACATAAGATGTCGCTATACATACTTTTTATATTTGTGTTTTACTATGAAGACGGACACCATCGTACCAAAATCTTTAAAACAGGAAAATGAGGATATATAAATTTATAATTATCGGGTGACTTACTAAATAAAATTTATAATTCGGATGATGATAATACATTATGATTATTTTCACTTTAATTTGTTGATGCCGCTACATTTTAATAATTTATTTAAACAACAGTATTCGGGGTAATTGCTAACCAAAAAAAAATATTAAGGCTAATTTAAGTCTTCTATAAAAAAAAATCAATTAATAATAAGATAACAAAAGCTTTGTTTGTGCAATTATTTATAATTAAGCAAAAAGCGTAGTGTGTATTATGTAAATATGTAATTAAAATTAATTGCTACAGTTCGACTCTCGAATTATTAAAATAATTTTGCTTTGTGTTCTTTTAAATTATAAATTATCATTGTTAAGCAAATAATAGTTTATTTTGTTGTCCAGAAATATCTACGTAGCTATTATTAAAAGGCAGATGCCACTATACCATTTTAAACGGTGCATAAAAACTAAATGAAAGTGACCGCACACAAAAGCCATTACATCCTTCAATTAACTTCAATTTCACACTCTTTCATGAACCGAAAAATCGAAGCCCAAACATTAGTTTAACCGAAATTATAGAAAATCAACAAAAAGTGTAACAAAAAGGCATCAGAGAAGGAAGGCGGAGAGAATTGAATCTCGATGCGGCGCCTACGTTCCGCCACCCGGTCGGCAGAAATGTCAATGTCTCTGACAAAAAGACCAACTACATAACATAAACGGCAACAAAAAAAGAACCCATTAAGTAACTAAATTTTACTGCATACTATAATATTACATTACTTAAAACTCATACATGCTTAAAAATCCATTATTTTTTTATTTATCGTTATGATTACTGTTTTATAAATTACAGATTATGTAATTGTTGTTATAATAATTAAAATTTAAAACATTTACTTCTACAAATTTAAATATAAATTATTATAGTTATGAATATGACAATAATATTTAAACACTTACATTATTAATGAAAATTGTCTTTTAACAAATTCTTAATCCATTAACACAACGTTTATTGGAACGTTTTCTAATTCAGTAACTAGTTAACATGATATCTCTCGATTCAAAACCAAATGTATTTATTTAATGACTTATTTTTAACATATATTAGTTTAGAAATATCTGGAATTAATTATTTATTATTAACATATCCCCCAAATATTATTCGTCATATAGATTTATCTCTAAAACAAGCTCAGGTTATCTTTCAAATTCGGAAGTCTATATATAAGTAATACATACTACATGAATGTGGAAGTAGTTGGTTTTTAATTAAATCTAACGCTTATCTAAATAGTGAATACCCTCTTCTATCTATAGAGAAATATTAAGAATATATTATTATAGCTACCGTAGTTTCGGTTAGTAGAAAAGGTAATCAGCAGCCGAGTGCGCAACCAATGGTTAATTAAAAACGTTTGTTTTTTTAAATAGCCGACCTGTACCGTCGTCGTTAGAATTCATTTGTGCTCCAATATCTTTTTAATTAAATTTAATGGCATCTTAAAGACTAATTATGAAATAAATAGTCTATTAATTATAGCGTTATTTCTTTTGAAAATAGGTACGTGTGAATTTTGGCATAGTGGTTATAAGATAATGAGTATTGTAGTTTTTACTACTATAATATATAATTTAAATGTAATTCTTATCTTATTTATTAAATAGTATTTTAACCGTAGCTTCTTTGGCCTCATACTTCAGCTACATGATATTAAATATATTAATTTTGATAAGCTTTGATATACAAAGTATATAGGAGTTTTAAATTAAGAATTTTTAACAATTCTCTATTTGAATAAGTATTGCTCATAATTATGTTGTTTTTTTGCGGCGATCTTTAATTCTTTTTAACCAATTTCAAATAAAGAAATAGTTTCTCTCTTCATCATAGATATATTCGGACATAACTTCGTTACAATTATTACAATTAGATGGATTTACAATGTCTATCTTTTTTGAAAAAGATTTATTTCGAAATTATTTAAATTTCGTCAAAATCTGGTGATGAGTTTCAGAAACTTCTGTCTTCTGTCTGAGACGTATTTCTTCACTCAATAGCATCAAATCAACCTTAGTGGCTGCACACAACATAATACCATCGCTATACTTGAGCTTAGCCATCAAAATGATTATAAAATGTATGTTAACGAGAATCCCAAGAAAACAAAAAATAATTAATAGCAAATGATATTTTCCATTATTTGTCACTATCAAAAATTAGTTTTACTAATAAAAGCCGGCGTCTAAAAAGTTTGATGTTTGTCTAAATGATATTGAATATAAATCTTTGCATAATATTCATACATCCTTACAATTTCCCATTTATAATATTTACAGGATGTAGAAAAGAAAATACAGCAATAATAAAAAAATTATAATAAGTGTACAGAAGCTGTATAACATCGACACTCGACAATCCCACTGACTCAGCAATGCTTTGTATAGCGCGCCGACTCTCACGGCTCAACGCTTTATTGAGCCCAAGTTAGTAGCGCCTACTGATAATATCAACCAACTACCGTTCCTTTCCCACGTGTGTTCATAAAAAAATAACGAACTAAGGACTACTAGACAAAACTAAGGACAGAAGAAGATAATATACTAGAGAAATGAAAACTCGGCACAAAATTTACGCCAATTCGTCTGGACAATAGGATAAAACAATATTTAAGACAATTCACTTTACAAAGTAAAAGATAAAAAGATCAGATAAGTTGAAGTTATATTTTAATGTTGTTTAATTTGTCTCTATATGGCAGTCTTATCATCATAACCACTGGTATGCAATTTTTATATAATGAATTAATAACTACAAACGTGGCGTAGTAACGAAGATACCGCTCAAACTTACCAGTCTAGTTTGGAATCCCATGCAGAACCAGTTCAATATTTTGGGCAATCCACAAATAGTTATTTCGAGTTTAGGTGTAAATTTGTGTTCGTTAATTATATGTTTGTAAGGTTTCCCTCAATACAAGGGTTAATTCCTTAGTGATGGATGCTGTCAAAAAAAAACAACAATTCTTTTTCTCTTTCAATAGATTGATTATCCACCATATACAAACATCGTTTTTCGATATTTGTTTTATCAACTGAAAATGCCTCTATTTCATTGATAAAATATTTTATTACATTCCGTTGATATAATTGATGAAATGTGACGTACAACTACATACAACACGATTTTGCTCAGCATTACTTTCGTGCCTAAGTTCGACAGTAAGTACATCTTTTTGAATTATAATGATAATAGCATCTATAAATTATCTATTCCTCTTAGTTTCGGGCTATATACTAACGTTGAACACTATCTTCTTCTTCTTAACTTATATATGTCTCACTATTAATCACGAGCCTACTCTAAATAGAGGAAATTAACCTACTAAATCCCGATGACTACTTCGGGTTGAGAGCCCTCAGTGCTCACCCATGGTCCGCGTAAAGCTGTCAAAGCCATCTGCGGCTAACAGCTAAAAACACACAAAAAAAACCCAATGACTACCCAGATACATAATTTTATTTTGAGTAAGTATTCCTTCTTCTGCCAATATATCATCATATTTTTTTACGTTGTAAACGCAAAAAGAACTGGTGGTGACTATGGTAGTCTTAAGCTATCAACAAATATGAAATCACTATGGATAGATAAGTTAATACTAGTTAATAATCATTTTACTTTTACGCTGATGTTTATAACTTGGACCATGTTTAGAACTGATATTAAATCCTGTGATTGGCCTACTAAAATGATAGTTAATTGTTTTCTTCACTGCACCTGTGTTCTTCGTGTATTATTTTCTTATTGTTAACAATTGTCTGTCAGTTAGTAGCCTTAATAGAGTTCTTTTTTTATATTATTGAGGTTTTATTTAACGAGCTAAGTTAAAACAGGAATTTTTCTTTATTTATATAGATAGTATTATATTGTTAAGCTGTGTGGTGGTGGCTACGAATACTACCAACCGTTACTTTGCTCGTCGATGTCATAAAAGACGACTAAGAGCCTTATAACGACCCGGGCAACTTCATCTGATGCCATTTTGTCAACAATTACATTCCCTAAAAGGGTTGACGTCTGGCAGGCGGCCGGTCGTAAAACTATTACCAATAACTTTTACAATATGAATATACTTTTACAAAATATACTATGAAAGAAGAGTATATATTGTATCGACCCCAAATAAACTACTGGAAAAAATTAAGGGATCAAAAAAATATTCCAAATTTTTGAGCAATTTTCAACAAGCAGTAACTTCGAGAAAAATGATCGTACAGAAAATCAAAAAGAAGGAAATTGTAGCTCCAAGTGTCTAATTTTTGGATTAGAACTTTAAAAGTTTGCAACATCCGCGGTTTTTAAGTAATCGTAGAAAAACCAGCAACAAAAAATATTCAAATTTTTTTGATTCTTTTCGGTCTACGGGCGTAGAATTTTTTTTCCAACTTAACTACTATATCTATTAGATAACTTGTTTATTCAGCTTGAATTTACTTTTTAAAAAGTTTTATTCAAAAATTAGAGGCTTGGAGCTACAATTTTCTTTTTTTTTGATTTCCTGTACGACCATTTCTGTCGAAGTTACGGCCTAATGCAAATTGCCCAAAAATAAGGATTTTTTTTTTTGATCCCTTAATTTTTCCAGTAGTGTATAGTTGGGATAAGAGTAGAATGATGATGAGTATTATATTGTTAGAAATAGTATTTGTATGAATATTATAACCAAATTTCTATAGATATATTAGCTTTTCTTGTATAGCGCTCGTGTAAGCTACGACTAAATAAATACTTAACGCGGTCACGCTACTCATTCTGTAGTGTTATAGTATTCACTATAACAACATTTTGACAAATATTTTGTTGAATTCTAATTAATTACAAGGTTGTTATTATGTCAATCTTTTCATGTGGAGACGGAGTAAGAATACCCCTCCCCAGCCATCTCTTGCCCGTGGGTATCAAAATAGACGACTAAGGGATATATGCAAATAACTACTTTGCAAGAGATAGAAACCTCGAAATTGAATACTATACCAACCCGCCTGACTAGCATTATATAACCTATTAACGTTAATTGCTCTTTTATTGTGGAGGAAGCTTGAGTCCAGACTATATAAGCCTTTTTTTTAAATTTTTTTTTGCGGTGGACTATGGATGTGTTCTCGACCCGCCAAATCGGTCCGGGGTGACGGAAGAGACGGTGCGCAACCCCATAGACCCACCATGCAAAGTTCCTCTCTTCGCCGTGCGAGCGGGACTCGGTACCCGATCTTTGTCTTCGGTGGAGCCTAGATATAGTCCAGCCTATATAGATCTATATAAGCTGACAAGATGGTGATAATGACGTCACTCGGTACTCTAGTACGGAATATTGTAGTACTTATTAATAATTTTCACCAACTAACTGATTCCACCGTTGTTAGAGGTTCTATTAACTAATGCAGATCGACTATATAAATTAAAGACGTAATTTTATGTACATTAATTAAATTTGTTGTTCCGTTCTCTCTGCCTACCCTGCAAGGGATATGGCGTGATGATATGTATGTATGTATGTTAATTAATTTTATTCAGTTTATCGATCTCCACTGTTGGATATATGCCGCCCTACGAGGGGCAGAATACTATAACCGCCATGCCTCGCATTGGCGATTGCAATTAACGTAATAAGTTTCTCAGGAGTGCAGCGGATAATTTTGCAGGTGATCTTTTAGCCGAACTCTCTCAGAGAAAGTAAGGCAGAAGAAATATGGTATTGCTGACCACTGGTACTATGGGTATTTAGTTTCATTAGCTAGCCCGGTGGCTTACACTCTCGCGTAACCACTCCTTGTAATACCACGTCTTAGATAATAGTCTTTATAGTTTTAGGTACTGCAGAGACTTCTTTCTGACTCTCGCCACCGTCTACTTTCAATAGCCTACAATCTCGAAGTAATATCACCGTCATTAAGCCAAGCAAAATCATTCTATTGGCTTAAAGACACCGGTAATAATGAACCTAACAAATTCTATTTACTTGAATTTAAAAATTATTTATTAAAAATTTATAATATTCTAAAATTAAGACATTGATATGGATTTACCTTCTATTTTGATACCAGGTCTTAACCTGCGTATCAGTTAGTCCTAGTTTCGCGGCTAGCTCCATTCGATCCTGTACACTGAGATACTTCTGTCTTTCAAAGGATTTCTCTAGTGTTTGTAATTGGTGATCGGTGAATGCTGTTCGCGCTTTCCGTTGCTTCTTAGCTAACCCTGACGAATCACCTCCGCAACTTTTACTTGATACATCGTCTGAATCATCTTTTACACCTGCAGACAATAAGGAACTATTAGAAAAACGAAATAGAAATATTTATGAGCATAAAAGCTTTGGTTATAATATTACCTATTCCTGTATATAAATGCCTAATTTGGAAACTCATATTAATATTATTAAAAATAAAACCTTGAAATAACAATGTTTTGTCTCAGTTCTCTTACATTTCACAAGGATATCCTAAGAGACTAAGTTATATAAACAAAATAAAAAGTGATTAAGGGATATAAACAAATAACGTCATAGAAAGATGAAACCCAACGTAAACTTAAGGCTCTATTCTTTTTCGTTAAAATACATACAATCAGCTCTTATGCATTCATCTTCTCTACAGATTGTGAATTTATATCTGATCGGATCACGAATCTGTTACCTTTATTAGTCAGCGTAATATAGTAGATTCATTTCCATCTCATAATATAGAAGTTTCGATATGAAAAGTGAAATGAATATTTTTTTTTATAAAACTGAACGGTTTGTCTGATAAAAGAACAAAATCTTATTTATTCTCTTGTATATGAGAACTAGGTATTTTAATTTTTCATCAAAGTATCAGATGATAATCCATCTATAATAATAACATTTGAAATAAAACTAATTTTACGGATTCTATCGCCTTTGTATTTAATTTTTAATTTCCCGACGTTTCGAACAATTTACAGCGTTCGTGGTCATAGTCCTCCCGTAACGCTGAACGCTGTAAAGTATTCGCAACGTCAGGCAATTAAAAATCAAACACAAACGCGATAGAATCCGTAAAACTAGTTTTATGTCAAATGTGTTATACTCGCGTAAACATTAGAAATTATAATAATAATAATAGCTATATTTATATAATGAATGTCCATAAAATGTATAACAAGTCGAATAATAAATTAATAAATGCATTAAATAATATTAAAATTAGAGAATAAATTTGTCAAATGTATCAGTCTTAATATTAAAATTGAATTCGTTAAAACAAATTATAAAAATAAATTAGATTTATTTATATAGATTAAACAAGTTGTTTAATCTATAATCCATTTAGTAGACTATAATCTGAGCAGATATAAAATGATCAAGTTAAATACAGCTATAGTTTAAGAGTTCTTAATCCTGTATGGTTATTCTATGAATAAATTGAATTTTAAAATTGAAAAATTGGCACAAAGTCATATAGAAAAATACGCTTAAAATGCAACAGTGAAAACATTATAATTTTAATATATCTACCAAAATGTATGCAGCAGTATCGATCAAACATAGTCATTTTGTAACTATAATCTCAGTCAATGACCTCACAAAGTAAACGTGTTTCTTATTAAAGTGGAGTAGGTGCTGTCCTCGAACCTGTCTTCCCTCTTGATAGGGCTTCTTGCGGTCAGCATTTCCTCCCACATCACTTACCTTCAACTTATACACGGTTTGTGAATATAAGAACTGAATAAGTACTTTATAACAATGATAAAAATTATCTTAATTTTTTTTTTTTAAACACCACCAAAGGAAATAATCCTTACATCGCGGAGGACTTTATACACATAGGTATAGTTAACGCAGACAAATTACACCCAGACTCAGAACGAGACTTTGTGGATCACACAAAGTCTGTCCTGCGTTGGAATCGAAACCACAGCACTGGCACAGAAGGTCGGTATTTTTTATTGCTTATGGTGGCAAACGAGCAGACACCACACCTAATAGTAAGTGTCACTGTTGCCCATGGACCTTTGCAATACCAAGAGTGTAGCTAGGCCGCTGCCTACCAATACAAATCCCAAACCCACCCCAATTGGGCTTCCGGCTCTCTCGCTCACCGAACGAAGCGCAATAGCACATTGCCATTACTCAAGACGTCGATCTTCTACGAGAGTGTGGTACTACCCCGGATGGACCGGCCCGCGGCTGCAGACAGAGATCTGTCCACAGCGTGGTCCTACCACTATTAAATCGGTATCTTAACCACTACGGCATTTGTGCAGTCAAGTCAGTATTATTATATTATTATTTAGTATTATAAACAATATGCTGTGTGGTAGCAATTACGAATACTAGCAACACTTACTTTGCTCAAGGATGTTGTAAATGATGACTAAGAGCTTTATATCTACCTGGGCCAACTCCATCTGATGCTGTTTGGTTAACAATTTCATTCCCGAGGAGAGTTGACGTCTGGCAGGTGGCCCGTCATAAAACTATTGCCAATAACTTTTGAAACAAAATATTGCATAGCTTTTATCCCAATTACTAATTGGGATAAAAGCAGGCGAATGATGATGATTATTTAATATTATAAACAATAGTATTATAATGATATCTAATGTTTACGCGAGTGTTACGCATTTGATATAAAACTACTTTTACGGATTCTATCGCGTTTTGTATTTGATTTCTAATTTCTCGACGTTTCGAACACTTTACAGTGATCATGGTCACGGGAGGACTAAAGACATTCTGAGTCCATTTAGATAGAATCCGTAATAGTAGTTTTATTTCAAACAATAGTATTTTTAAAATTGTCTTTATCAACGAACTAATGACAATTAATAGTACCTATTGGATTATTTTGCGTTAACTTTACAATGAAGAAAATTTACTTTTTTCGTGTTTAAGATAAATTTTCTTATTCTATGGTTTAAATAATTGAAAGGTTTTTGTAACATGGTAGTGAATTGATAGCGTGGTTTACCATAATTAGATAGCAGCTTATCATCATTCGATTTGTGTTAAGAAAAACTGGCTTTGTATTAAACTAGCAAGCGATTAACTACAAGTGACCATTAAATGACAGGAAATACTGAATTAAATAATAATCTAACAAGTATGCGGTGGCTACGAATACTACCAACTTCGTTCGTGAATATCATAAAATATGACTTAAGAGCTTTATATCGACCTAAGCTAACTCCATCTTATGCCGTCTGATCAACAATTACATTCCCAAAGAGAGTTGACGTCAGGGCGGTCATAAAACTATTGCCTATAACTTTTGCAATATGTATGAATAGGAGTACATATTGCATCGACCCCAAGTAAAGGGGATAAGAGCTATGAGAATGATGATGATGATGACCTTAGCTTAAAAAAATGGTTTTTAAGTTAACCTAATTAAATAGCAGGTTTACCTTAAGCAAAACTTGCAAGAGTACATACTCTATTATTTTTCAGTCGTGTAAGTCTGGGGTCTCTATTCAATTCAAACATGCAAGATAATAAAATGATGGCCTTGAGTCTTATAACCTATCATTCGCTTTTCTCCTCTCCGTCTATTTAGTAAGTTACTGGAAACATAAATGTATTTTCCTAGCGTTAAAAAATGCGTTACCAAATTTTTCAATGTAAAACAATGCAAAGTCGTAAGCGGCGTGCGAGAGTAAGATGTAAAATCTGCTTTTACATTTACAGTTTTTGTAAGTGCATGCATGCGCACACGCGCACACGCACACACTCACACCCACATACACATATCCACACATATAGACCGACACTACAATAAATACACAGGGATGGCTGAAAATCAGCGCTCGGGTTGAGAGCCTACAGCGCTCACCCATTGTCCGCGTAAAGTTGTTAAAGTCATCTGCGACTAACAACTAAACAAACACAAAAAAAATTTCAGCGCTGTAATTAATGACAGCAGAAGCTGAGCCAACTCCTTTTGCCTTCTAGTTTTACTTTTCTTTTATTACAATTGCTTGATTTAGTTTTAGTCTTGAAAAGGCAATAAATTATTATTATTTGTATTATGCTGTTGGCCGTATTTCAACTACAGTAATGCGTAGCAGTCACTAACGGAATTAAAATACTCAAGAATCACGATACTTACTAACAAACGAAGCGTGAAATATTAAGCCGAAAAATTAATGAGATTACTAACACCATAATCGTATTATCTAAGAATTGTTATAAAGTAAGTGCATGATCACTAAGTTTCTTTGTTATAAGAAAATCCTTATTATGTTAATTATTCTACTGATGTTTTGAACGTGACAGTTTGAGATGTGAATGTTGGACACTCTTTCATGAAAAAATACTAAGCCGTTTTTAATTTAAAAGTTCATAATAATATAACTTATATACAAGAATCATAAGTGGTAATTTGTAAGGATATTTTGTAATTTAAACAAATTAAAAAAAACATAAAAACACAACACAACTCAATATAAAAACTACACGTTCGTGAGAACAAGTCTGAGTCAAAAAGAGAAAAAGAAATAAAAAATAGTATGAAGGACTTTTGTACCATAAATTTTAAAAGTTTATATAGAATTATACATTTAAGCATACCGCGTTAGGAGACAAAGGATTAATGTATAATGTGCAAGGAATTAGCGCAGTCGAGTGAGGAGGGACTGCGGTTGTGGCTTGCCACCCATGTCCATACACGCGTAATGACCGCTCACTGACTACTGACGAGCAAAGCTTTCAAATATGGATCGCATATACCTTAAATAAATCAAAATTGGAACGTCAAGCCGATTTCTCGTTTAAATATTTTTCATTCTATTAAGTTCGATTATTGAATGTTATATTTATGCTATTAGTTTTTTTTTTCTTAAATAAGAAAATAAGTATTTCATGTATTGCCTAAAACTTCCATCTCTGATATCCGGAGAGTATTTAAAGATAGAATTAAATTTTTGGCGAATAGAATTTGGACGAATTTGACTGAAATTGTATCAGCCCGCTTAAAGTGCAGAACTAAATAGAAAAATAACTTTCTCTACCAATGCCTGTCAACACCAAAACTCTCTCTATCAAGCACTAAATCATGGTAAGAGATTCAAAACTGGCAATGGTAAAAGACTTTAGCATTCTTGGTCCTACTAATAATTCTATCAATATTTGATTAGACATCAAAGTTTGTTTTATTAACAGAACGGCCTTGTTTTTTTTTATATTGAACTTGTAGCAGTTTTCTAAAGACAGTCCTAAACTTTACCACTTCACCTAAGGAATTAATATTGAAGTCGCATAAAACTTTAAAAACATGCAAGTAACGGACACAATTAAGCATAGACTCAAAGCAACAGACAAATATTCTTTATGGGAATAGAAAGCACGACACTCAGATGGTAGCTGACCACTTAGACCGCTATGCCATCTGTGCATTTTTTAATATTGAATGTAATTATGTACGGGAAGCCCATTATGGTACACCGCTATTAATTTATTATAATAAGGTGCAACTGCCGTGTTTACTCGACCGTAAAAATTTTATCATTATAGTACTATAACATGAGTTTGCAATCCATAAAATATGTGCTAGAGTAGGTATCTGCGTTATTACTATTAGTTTTTATCATCTCACTCTATATAAGTCCCATTACTGGGCTTGAGTCTCTTCACTATGGGAGGGAATAAAAAAAATAGTATATCTTATACATAATTGATTGAATTAGGCGATACATGGTGTTAATCCATTATTATTATAAAATTTTGCCATTTGAAGAATTTTACCATTGCATTTAAAGCCGAACCGTCCTGAGGATGCCTCGTTTAGAGGCGAAACACGTGTCGAATCTTTATTCGAAGTTCTGCGGAAAATTGCAAGTTGAAGTTCTGAAGGCGGTGCTCATCACAGGAGTAAGATTTCCTTATATCCTATTCCACTTTGATCCCATCCCGTATTCCTTCCTTTCTTGAGGTGTACGGTATATTGATTAACCGTGGGAAATTGGTGGGTCTGCCGTCCTCTCCCCCATTTTATAATATCGTATATAGTTCATATAGGATAATATATCAAGTTTTCCTGGTATTATATCAATGTTTTATGTATATTATATCTCTTAGTCGTTTTTTTGCGACATCCATGGGCAAGAGAGAGGATGTTGAATTGAATGTATTTTTAGTCCGTTACCACAAGAAAAATCGTCTTAAAGGAATATAATTGTTTATAAGATTACTGATAGATGGTGTTATTCTTTTGAAACCTTATTTTATTATCCTGTTACTGGTTCTGGGTTTCTTCCCAAAATATAATTCAACCACCCCTGTCCTTATCCACCTTATCTTGTTCATGAGTATTATAAAATAATTGTTGTGTGGTAGCTAGCGGCTACGAATACTACCAACCCTTACTTTGCTCGTGGATGTCTTAAAAGAAGACTAAAAGCCTTATAACGACCTAGGCCAATACTACTTGATGCCATTTGGTCAGCAATGGAATTCCCGAGCAGGGTTGATGTCAGGCAGAGGGTTGGTTATAAAACCATTGCCAATAACCTTCTCAATATGTAGAGGGGTACATATTGCGTCGACCCCACGTAATTAGGACAAGAGCAGGAGAATGATGATGATGGGTATCATAAGATACAACTAAGGAGTATATGCAGATAACATCGATATAAGAGATGGAAAATTTGAAATAAAATCCTATTACAACCCGTCTGACGAGAATTGATTGATCTTCCATTATAGAGGAGGCTCAAAGCAGCATAGATATATTTCAGCTGAGATGATAATGATGATGATGATGAAAAGCATGCAGTCAGTTACTGGCCCCATACGGGTTAGAGGAATTCACGCGCCTTTGGTTTTGAATTTCTTCGCTGTTGTACCACACATAGATAAATAGCTAGCAATCATATTTTATTATTATTATGAATATTAAGTATTCAACTGATCGTCATAAAATTCACTTTATCAAAAGTCATTTTCATCATCATTCTCCTGCTCTTATCCCAATTACTTGGGGTCGACACAATATGTACTCTACTTCCATCGTACATATCACAAAAGTTACTGGCAATAGTTTTATGACCAGCCGCCTGCCTGACGTCAACCCTCCTTGTGAATGCAATCGTTGACCCGACGGCATCAGATGGAGTTGGCCCAAGTCCATGAAGCTCTTAGTCGTCTTTTACGACATCCACGAGCGAAGTAAGGGTTGGTAGTAATCGTCGCCGCTACCACACAACATATACGTTACACGTTATAAGAAGTATAATAAAGTAAAATATATATAATATCTACGGAGTCTCGAAATGTAAAAATCCAAATTTTAGCTACGAACTCAAGACTCTTTATTTTACTACGAAACTGCCGCTGCTGTTGTTTACAAGACATTAAATGAAATTAACAATATATATATATATATATTAATTAGCAGTATTAATACCTGATGTCGTTTAGTCAAGAAATACATTTTCAAGGAGGGTTAACATCAAGCTGGCGGACAGTTATAAAACTATTGTCGGTTATAAAACTTTTGCTAAATATATCATGAAAAAGTATATATTGCATCGACTCCAGTAATACGGATAAGAATAAGATGATTATACCTAGTATTATTAAATGTAATTAATCTATAAATGTCTCATCATCATTCTCCTACTCCTATCCCAATTACTTGGGATCGATACAATACGTACTCTTCTTTCATAGTACATATTGTAGAAGTTATTGGCAATAGTTTTATGACCGGCCGCCTGCCAGACGTCAACCGTCCTTGGGAATGTAATTGTTGACCAAAAGGCATCAGATGGAGTTGGGCCAGGTCGTTATAAGGCTCTTAATCGTCTTTTACGACATCCACGAGCAAAGTAAGAGTTGGTAGTATTCGTAGGCGCTAACCACACAGCAAATTAATATATAAATGACTATATATCTTTAAAATGACCTCCATGAAGTTGCTTAAAACCGTTACCTCAGTTTAGCTTTAAAGATTGGTGAACGAAATTAAATACGAGCAAGTGAATATAAGCTTTATAAAACACTATCATAATACAAATGACTGTTAGATTATTTAATAACGATGCTGATATCAATCTTCCATTTGAGAAATCGGTATAATGACGAGACGTAATTGCCAAATGATTCACTTGGCATCGAAGTGCAGACACATGATCCGTACTGTAAGCACTGTCGTAATACATTAACGATTACAATCGAATAATATTTATTATTAATTAAGACAATTTTTTTAATTATTAGTATTTTCAATTATTATATATATTCTTTCCGTGTGGTGACGGAGTAAGAATACTATTCACCACCCCATATCGTACCCGTGGGTGATCATACGAGACGACTAAGGGATATAAAATGCATATAACATCTATGCAAGAGAAGGAAAACTCGTAACAAAACCCTTTACCAACACGTCTGACCAGCGCGGTATAGTAGGTTAATTTCCCTCCCATTACGGAGAAGGCCCGAGCCCAACAGTGGGACATTAATGGGCTGTGATGATGATCATGATTACAAATACCTATAGACACCTACCTAAGCTATTCTAGTTTTCGCATAATTACCACATAATTGCATGGGGCATTAGAAGTCGTAACTCTTCGTATAATGGTCTCATGTTATATGATTGTAAATAAATAGTATCGAATGACTTAATGGGCTACTGAAGAATATAAATGGTAATTTTGACGTTCTTGACATCATTGCATCTTACAACTTCCACAAACATCGAAACATGTAAATATTTATTTCTAACACACCTTGTGAAAGAAATTTAGTCATAATTAATTTGAAAATGACAAACATTCATTCACATATTTTTCCCCTATTTTAAATTTAAAATGAGATTTTTTTCAAATATCATTTCTTAGCGGATACCTATCTTTTACAATAAATCTATGTACTAAAATTCAAGTGTAGGTACAGTTCCTATAGTTAGAGATTTCACACGCTTATATTCTCAAGAATGTAATCAATATTTTTTCGTAATGTTTTAATATACAGATATTCAGGGAATCCCATTATTTAATCAAGTAATTCTATTTAAAAGCAGTGCATACGAGGGAAGTGATCTCAATCTTTATGTGTTGTTTTTATATGGGTATATTATACATATATAATTCAATATAGTAGTCAAATCGTTGTGAACTGAATGATTGCTGTTGTTTTGAATGTCATTTAAACCTCTAATTAACTCTACTTTATTTAATAACAGCTTTGTACCGACTAAAATAAACCCGGTTCTATTGACTATAATTTTGTTTTTTTTTTGTCATCGACAAAATACTTACTTGTTCGACCTTTGTATAATGTGAATATGAAACAATATGCGTAGGAGCGGTTCACTAATGGTTTTATAATTGGAACTAAATGTTAAGCGGCCCCGATGACTATGTGAATAGAACAAAAAAGTATTCATGCCAAAAATGTCGAACCTGATAAATATTCTTTGTATTATATTCACAGCAAGTTAAATTTTGATAATGATAGATCGCAAAGAAAAATATAAAAAAATGCACAATTGATGTTTTTTTAATTATTCTTCGTCTTAAATAAATCTTTAAAATACAAACCACTTTTGAACCAGAATAATATAGGTAATAATAAGCTATTTTTTTTTGCGGTGGGCTATGGACGTGGTCGCATCCCACCAAGTCGGTCCGGGGTGACGGAAGAGGCGGTGCGCAACCCCATAGACCCACCCTGCAAACACCTCTCTTCGCCGTGCGAGCGGGCCACCGGTACCCGATCTTTGTCTTCGGTGGCCCTAGGTAATAATAACCTAAGTCAGTTATTTTTAGAATTAACATCCATGTTTTAGATGTTTGCATATTTATTTATTAAGCAGGCACTTTAAAAGTTTACGTTCATAGAATAAATCAGTAAAATCATCTTCATAATTTTATTGTATGAGGTTCCGTTAAAGTAGAAATCCATTAAAAATTTTTATCACTAAAAGAATATGTTTATGGTAACCATGGAAGCATGTATTACCACCCACCTTTGTGCTTATTAAACTATTTAAATTGCTAACGATTCAACTATTTCTAGATAATTTTCGTATTGTGACGGAGTTAGATTACAATTAACTAATTTTTCCTTACACATAGGTTTCGTAAAATACGACTCAAAGATATAAACAAATAACGTTACTGCAGGAGAAGCGAAATACGAAATGAAGTCCCATATCAAACATCTGATTAGTGTGATTTAGTAACCTCTTACTGCATATAACGGCCTTGGAATAAAGGACTTAGGTATGTAAAATAAAGAAGGAGAACGGCCTTGGAATATAGAACGTAAGTATATAGAATGAAGAAAAAAAAAAGTTAAGTAGTTAGTCATATTTAATAAAATCTTTTTCACATGTGTATGATTTTGACATTCTCAATTGGCATGGCAAACTTAACCGATATTTAACGAAGATAAGACGACAGTCTATGTTATAAGCAAGTTATACGACGATGCGCAACGTTTAGTTAAATTGTAAAGTTGCAGTTTTAATATGTAACGAATCGAATTTGCAAGTTACTAAACTCTCGAACATAATTCAATAATACTTACATACATATCATCACGCCATATCCCTTGCAGGGTAGGTAGAGAGAACAGAGTGCCAGAGAACTCTATCCTTGCATACTTCACTCGCTTCCTCGACATTCATAATTCTCTTCATACACGCTCGCCGGTTTCGGAGACTCTTGAATCCATCTTCCTTCAGTACGTGACCAATCTGGTCTAGGTAGGTTAGCCTCGGTCTTCCCCGGTACCTACATCCTTCCTCTTTCACATTGTATACCTGCTTAACCAGACGTTTGTTCGGCATTCTTCCCACATGTCCGAACCATCGGAGCATTCCCTTTCGCATCTTTACACCAATACTCTCTTTCATACCTACACGATCTCTTACGTCGTCGTTACGAATGCGATCGGTCAGTCATAATACTATCTATAGCTTGATTAATATATCCTAGGGTTATGAACGTTATATTTGTCATATAATTACATATCTAATATATAGTTGGATGCAAGTGGCACAGGACTGTTCTAAGTCGCGTTCTTGTGAGGAAGCCTATAAGCAACAATGGACGTCTACTAAATTCTTTAAAGAACTGTCTTCAGTTGACCAACGAACACTTCTATATGAAGTAAACGAGTAGTTTGTTTGGTGAGAAAATATATAATTATTGCTAGGGCAGATTGTCTATTATTACACAAACCTCAATGATAGCGTTCTACTTTTTTTTTTTTTTTAAGCTGTAAATTTGTATTAATGTCAAATATTGATACGCCTGTCTGATTACGCATTCAGCAGTAAACCAGAACTACACTAGATAAAATGTTTATGTTAATGAACTAATACTGTGAAGTGACCAGGTGTATTAAGCACTTGTAAAAAAAAAAGCTTGGGGCTACCCAAAAGGATATTAATACAATAATATATACTTTATTGTTAATACAATAATATATTACGAAGAAAATAGCTAGCAACTTTTTTTTGAAAAACTTATAGTAATTAGGTACATCATCATCATCATCATCAACCCGCATGTTAAGCGTGGCGATTATGGTAGTATTTCAGGAGCAAGCTTATACCCCGTAGTAGATATTAATAGGCTGATAGATGAATGAACGGGTGATTTAGTCTACAGAGTGTATTATATCTTAATTATAAGAAGTAACTTAGATGTAGGTCTAAACTCCAGAATGCCCACTGAAAATTGACGACTCTACATTGTATGGTAACGCTTAGTTAGGGGTGATCCGCTCAATGGCCATGAACGCCCAGCTCAGGGCGGTTCTGTGGAGGCCACAGAGAGCCATGGTGGTCAGAGCCATTCGCGGGTACCGCACGGTGTCGACAGAGGCGGCATGCCTATTGGCCGGGACACCCCCGTGGGACCTAGAGGCGGAGATGCTCTCCGACCTCTACTGGCGGTATAACGCCGGGCGGGCCACCGAAGGCAAAGATCGGGTACCGGTGGCCCGCTCATACGGCGAAGAGAAGTGCTTGCAGGGTGGGTCCATGGGGTTGCGCGCCGACTCTTTTGCCACCCCGGATCGATTTGTCGGGGCGCGACCACATCCATGGTCCACCCTGCAAAGGAAAAAAAAAATGGTAACGCTTAGTTAAATTTGTGGAAGCGCTGGTTAAATATGAATTGAGTCATTGAGTCAAATCGATATGATTGCTATGAAACCAGCTATAATCATTCGATAAAACGATAGCTCAATTAACATAACAAATGGCTTAATGGTCTAACTAGCGACCTATACCGGGTGTTATAGGTTCGATTCCCACTTGAGGCAATTCTTTACGTAATCTTTTTTTTAAATACAACACCCTGCACTCATAAATGAGTATTCTGTCTGGACAAATAACAATTTGTGTCTGTTAATTGTATACACACACACACACACACACAATACACTAGATTGACGGGGATGGCTGAAAATCAGCGCTGTTCTTGTGACAGCAGAAGCTGAGCTAATTCCTTTTGCCTACTAGATTTAATTTTGTTTTATTATAATTGTTAGTTTTTAGTTTAAGTTCTGAAAAGGCAATAAATTATTATTATTATTATTATCTGCAAAATAAGCAAGATTTTATGTTATTAATTTCAGTTTGTTGTCTTTAAAAATATCTGTTCGTTAGATCTGATGGTAACCGCTGCTCACAGGTGTTGTGCATATATTAAGTAGTGGGTGACTGGCTACACTAACGTTTGTGATAATAAATATACTTGCTATTTATTTAATTAATTATTTTTTTAAATCATTGTAGACTTTTTTTCAACATTAAGTAGTGAGTTATATAAGAATATTTTTTTAAATTATATAGTTTTATTTTCGTATAAAACTTACATATTACCTCACAAAAATAATAAATTTTATAGCTATGTAAAATGCAAAATCTATGCATTAATCAGGACTAGAATCTATCTAAGTCACTCAAATGTGGTGAGCCGATACGACGTAAAGAAGTATCAATCGTACACCAAATCCTGTAATTTATAATCCTTTTTTTTCGTATGGCAACCACCACTTTCTTATGACCAGCGTGCCATAGCAATTTTCAATACTACTGTGAAGTAGTCTCAAGCACAGCAGTGGATCATATATGAGTTGTGATGAAGATATATTTATGACATTTAGGTAAATCACCATTTATGCTACTATTTGTTATAGCAACTAACATATGTGTATATTATTTATATATGTATGCATTATATTATGTCCGTAATGAATAAAATTAAATCTTAATTAAACGCTTAAAGATCTAACTAACAAAAAGTGACCACGAATTTAATTAGTTTTTAACTTCCACAATGGTTCATTATAATGATTACAAGATATATAGTAATTAATATAATTGGATATATAATTAAATGTGCTTAAACAATTCAGCACAATTATAGACAACCGGGTCTATATTACTTTAATATTTAAAGATAAAATACCTCTTCATTTCAGTTGTTTCAATCGGATAGCAGTGACCATGATATAAACAGACTGTTTTGTGGCGTAATTTTTATGCATTAGTTAAGTTTAAAAACTATAAAATATAATTAACAACATTCAAATCTCGAGCACATTAAAATCCAAAAATAAACTAATGCTTAAAATAATATTATATTTTCTTGTTCTTATAGTTCAGTGAGTTGATGTGTTCTCATTTCAACACTTTTACGCAATAACATCTATTTTATAATCCTATTCTAGTCTCAGCAAGGCCACTATTTGTTTTATTTTATAGCTTATGATAGCAAACGAGTGCGTATGGTAAATAATTGATCACTCAAGGACCTTTGCATTAGGGGTACAGTAGGTCACTGGCTACCGTGAAAAACGTGCTCTTCTTAAACATCGTTTAAAGAAGTACATATCATGGCGCTCAGAAAACATTGCAGCAGGTTGATCATTCCAAATCCAACATATACATGGGAGAATCATCGCTGAAAACATAAAGTAGAAGACCATAACGTTGCCAGGTGAAATGGATGAACCCTGCTACTGTGACATCTTCAGTCTGTAATTGAAATTGCGGTCAATCACAATTCGAACAGCATATCTTTACAGGGAGTGAAGTAAGTTCTAATGGATATTTGCTTGCGCCTTCTCGGAGATACGAGCATTATTCCATTTGAATACGAATCTATGCTGTGTGTAATACAAAACGCTATCTCGATGTGAACTAATGCCTGGCTCTGATCAAGACACCCAAATTTCTGATCGCTAATTTGGCTTTGTACTCCGAATGGCTCTCAAACCGAACTTTTCTCGATAGATTGACGCCGAGAATTCCAAAACTCTCGGAAATATGAAGAATTACTCTTTGGAACAGAAGCACCACGATTAACGAGACCCTCCTTACAGTGAACGCGTTCCGTGGGAATAGACTTAACTAAGTTGTATTGACTTCATATGGAAGCCCGCTCCGGAGAGCGTTTAGCTTCAAACACAATTTGATCCTGTCTTTCGTGTAACATACTCCGAGAGACATTCTTGTACTCAATATATCGCTCATCACCCGTGCTATTATCTGCATAGCAACGCATATTCTCTATAACGAACATGATGTTTATATGCAGAATAAACAACATTGGGAAGAGCGCCGTACCCTTTGGTACAGGTCATGGTCTCGGCGCAGAAGCCTCAACTATTTTTCTACTTCAACCATCCATAAAGCTGGCAATCTAATTACAGCACCCACACCATATGGCATCCTCAGGGATTCCATATGATGGTAGCTTCGACAAAAAGCTCCTGTGCTAGACTCTATCGAACGTTTTTTTGATATCTAGGCTAAAAGCAAGCCCCCACGAGGACCACAAGAAGGCCACCATCTGGACAACTATGATAAAAGTCGTATTAGTAATCGTTGATCAGCTGGTGAACCTCGAGCGATTGCAGAAGCCGGTGGTTTATAATTTTCGCTCTCAACTGGGATGCAGACACTTCAATATAACAAAATAAACATACTAAGGTGACCAGAAGCAGCGCAAAGTTTCAATCAAATAAAAGGTTATCTCTACAAGAAATGTCGAAACTATGATTAATATATGTATGCATATATTAAAAGCAGGTGCTAAATGTCTTCCCCCGTCTTTTATTTAGACAATCTTGAGCTCTGCTAATCCAATACTATCTCAATTTTCTATCTGTTTGTAAAATGTTTTAATATAGACTGCCACACACAGAGTGTTTTATAAATTCGAATACACAAGACACTTAGTTTACTTTGCTGTGTGTTAGCGACTACGAATACTACCAACCCTTACTGTGCTCGTGGATATCATAAAAGACGATTAAGAGACTTATAACGACCCGGGCCAACTACATCTGATGCTGTTTGGTCAACAATTCATTCTCAAGGAGGGTTGACGTCGGGCAGACGGCCGGTCATAAAACTATTGCCAATAACTTTTGTGACGATATGTACTATGAAAGAACATATTTTATCGACCCCACGTAATTGGAATAAGAGTAGAAGAATGACGAAGACGCTTACTTTACGATTTCTTTTTATTATGAGTCTTACCATAATAACGTATGGAAGGAAGCCTTTAACAATGGGAATGTTGTAAAAATCTTTATAGTTGAAAGTATTAGGCAACCTGTGAAGCCTAATGTTATGCAAACAACTCCAATTATTTCTTAATAATTTACATCAACCAAGAATAAAGCTATAAAGGAAATGACAAATATACTTTTATCACGTCATTACAGTCACCATTAGTTAGTAGGTACTAATAAAAAACAATTGCTAGAATGTAAAATCAAAAGAATGAATGAATAATGAACTATTCACCTTGGCTCTTAGATTTATAGCACTATTATCTTTTTGATTAGCTACATTCTATATTGCGATAGTTCAATAATGGATTATTTTAATTATTAATTAATTTTTATTATTTCAATGTCATATATACGAATAATCTGAATCTATTTTCATAGGAGAATTGATATTACTTTTGCACGCCTCATAAGCAAAGCGTTAAGGTGACTCTCGATATATGAAAATCAAGGTCTTTTCAAAACTATAAATGACTGTATTTTTTTCACACTGCACTTATAGGATAATATTACCATACACATGTCAAGAAAAAACATTCGTTTTAACGTATTTGATATTTTTAAAAGCAATTATTTTATTTAAAGTAAGAAAAAAGTTGATTAAAAACATATTCGAGGACGTCTGGATGTTTGTTTATATGGATCTGGCACCCTCACCGCCGTAAAAAATAATATTTCGAAGTATTTCTTTTTTTAAAAACTTCATAACCGCAACGCGCTGTTTCTTTTCGAAAATGGCTTGGTAATTCTTTGTCGTTAAATTGCAATTAATAATAAACTAAACTGCTTAGTCTTTAGTAATGTAAAAATTGGGTTCGTTTACAATGTATGCAAGCTATGTTTGGCTATATTTTGCGCTATGTCGAGAATTGGGCTAAATTTCAAAGTATCTTTTTCTTTCATTTATGGCATTGACTTATTTAGATGAGGCACTTTGGATTTTGCAAACTATTCTAAGTTACCTTTACTATCATTTGTTCACTTCACCTGTCCACTCACACGTTAAAATTTCTATATATTAGCTATACAACCTTTTTGTTTTGTAAAATTCATCTTAATTTATATTTGCAAGTATTTATAGTTGCTGATAGATTTACCTTCTAAGAGAGCGTACTACAAAGTAGAGTACAATGATGCAATATAACTATTATATCTAATTGAGAATTTAAAATAAAAAGGAATCATTAATCACATTACCAAACAGAATTATTGCAAAATTTTGTTTATTTTGAGCTAGTGTTATATAAAATAGAACGGTAAGTGCATTCAATGTGATATCTAATCTAATGGCAATTAAAATCTAAACCGGTAGCGAGCTACAAAATTATAGTCTATATGCCGTTTATACAATTTGCCTAATTACTGTAACGCTTGCTTTCCAGAGCGGCATTGTAAGAACTACAATCACAAGTTATAAGCGACAGCGATAAACACCACAGGGTATGTAAATAAATCATAGACATTTATTGGACACATGAATCCGCTTTTCCCTATGAAGGGCGATCTTTTCCTCTGTGGTTTTATTAAGGTCTCAGAATAAGAATTTATGATACTATCTCTATAGTCACAATTCAAGCCTCAGAATCTTCATATAGTTCATTAATATACAAACTGTTACGTAATAATTCAGATAAAATTATCTAAATTTTGAGTTTGTATAAAAACAAATAGGTTTTCTGTAATAATAAATTGATACGAAAACAGGCAATTTCATCATTATGAAATTGAACAAGATACTTTGAACAAATAGTTACAGATATAACTTTTTTGCTGAAGGTACAAGAATTATTAATATTTATTGTACTATATTCACCTGTAGGAATTTACACTGATTAAAAAATAATTCTATCTGTATAGAGATATAAGATTATCTGTAAAATACTTCTTGCATTCTATATTTCATAACATTAGAACCGATGATGTAAATAGTAAATACGTACTCAATTATTGCAGGCTTAGGAAAGTGATAAATGTAGAGCATAATAATTATAATTCTCACACCGCTGTCTCCCATGCACCGGGTCGACATTCTTAATAAATTGATGCACAATGGCGGCGCGGTGCGCAGGCGCAGAGCGGGCGTGTGATCGTAGCAAGCGTGTACCGCGCACGTTATGTCACAATTGTGGCATAACAAGCCATTATGATAGCACATTTATATGAAGATAAATGCTGATCGGTTTGCGAAAGTTAAATATTAAAATACATTAACGCAGAATTAAGAGCAGCGATAATAGAACATCAGTAGACTTTAACTTTTATGAGTTTTTTGTTGTTTAGATAATTAATTAATTGAATGCTTGCTTTATGTTGAAATTAATTCGCGAAGACGCGTGAAATTTATCAGAATACCCTATGTCGTTGGCCTTTTTGTTTGTTGGCAGACTGTTGGTACAAGAACGAGAAACATAAGGTTCCATAACCCACATGCCACCACTCTCTCGTCTTTTTAGCGGCCCACTAGTACAGTGTACAGCTTTTTAGTAGTTTACCTAGAATCATTATCCAACCACTCGTCAGCCTATCGATGTCTACTGTTGAATATAGGTAGAATATACATATTTCTATAATCATCATGCATGGCAAGTGGATTGAAGATGAAACACGACTAAAATTTGAGATTATTGCCATCACACATTCTCACCACTATAACTCCTGTAAAATCGACAATCCTGTAAATTGTGTACTTATTATTATTGATAAAAGAGAGAATACAAAATTGATGATGCATCCAATAACAACGGTTATATCCAACCTTTAATAGATATATATGAAACAGACATATAGGCACGGGAAGTCATAGTATTTCAAAAGTCAGTCTCAGCTGCTAAAACACCTATATTAATGATATCCATCCGAGTAATGGATATCAAGATAATAAGTCAATATTGTAAAAAATGTAATGATATTTGCCTAGAGCAAATTGCAGCAAAAAAAAATCTTTAGAATATTAATTGATGATGGGAAAACCATTTTCTATTTTATGACATCACCTTCTATTTCATGAATAATAATATAAATACGAAATGAGTTTGTGTGTTTGTTTCTTACGTTTTCACGTCTAAATCACTGAACTGATTTTAAAAATTCTTTCACCAAAGGAAGGTTTCCTTTAGCCTTAGCATTATCAGCGAGGGACATAGGCTATGTTTAACACCGTATTCCCACGGGAATGGGAACTACGCGGGTGAAATCTCAAGCTAATCTCATTAGTTGGTTACTACCAACCAGGTTGGTTACTAACAATATCTATTATACTGCATAGACCTTAGGAGCGTCCTTTTTTGTAGCAGACTATGATTTGGGCCCATCTCGCCCAATCTGGGACGAAAGAAGAGCGACATGTAACGCCATACTAGGGTATGGCGTTACATGTCGCTCTTCTTTGCAGCGATAAAAAGTATATATAAGGTAGGCCTTATATATACTTTATATCGCTATGTGGGCACACTAACAGTACCAAGTTCTTATTTGCGATAGCATTTTTAGGAACATACTGAGGTTTCTATGATATTATATTATGAAATTTCTTAATAGTGACGTCTTAATAATTAAGAATAACAAATTTTAAACTTTGCAATCAAATCATTACTAAATATTCGTTACTGTTGCTACTCATTGATATTTCATAATTAGCCAGGTATTCTAAGATATGTTATAATTCAGAAATAACTATGATTGCCTTGAATGGAAACTAAAACGATATTCCTTCCGAGTATTTTTTTTTTACTATAATATGCTTACATTCTTTAGTAGTCTTATACGAGACCCAAACATAAAGAATGTAGGTGATGCTTGTTTTTAAAAGTAAACAAATATTTTCATATTTAAACATAATATTATTTATTTTCCTTGTGGTGACGGAGTAAGAATACAATTCACCATCCCCTATCTTACCCGTGGGTAATCGTACGAGACGACTAAGGGATATAAAACGCATATAATATCTATGTGAAAGAAGGAAAACTCGAAACAAAGCCCTATACCAACACGTCTGACCATCGTGGCATAGTAGGTCAATTACTCTCCCATTATGGAGGAGGCTCGAGCCCAACAGTGGGACGTTGAGATAATAATGATAATACATTATGTTATATTACATTGTATCTAAAGCAAAATATAAGTAAAATAATTATAATATACATACATACATATCATCACGCCATATCCCTTGCAGGGTAGGCAGAGATAACAGAGTGCCAGAGAACTCTATCCTTGCATACTTCACTCGCTTCCTCAACATTCATAATTCTCTTCATACACGCTCGCCGGTTTCGGAGACTCTTGACTCCACCTTCCTTCAGTACATGACCGATCTGGTCTAGGAAGGTTAGTCTCAGTCTCCCCCGGTACCTACATCCTTCCACTTTCGCATTGTATATCTTCTTAACCAGACGTTCGTTCGGCATTCTTTCCACATGTCCGAACCATCGGAGCATTCCCTTTCGCATCTTTACACCGATACTCTCTTTCATACCTACTCGCTCTCTTACGTTGTCGTCTCTCTCTTATAATATAAATCGAATAATTTACAGTATAAGTCAATCTACTTGTTATTTAACAACGCAGGTGCTTTCCGCCATAAACAATTACGTGTGAATTTCTTTAATGTAATTGTTCACTTACATCAGTCAATTTTAATTGATTTCCCCCGTACAAAAAAAAGACTTTGCTATTTTTATTGGATTAAGTTGTAAAGTTATAATAAGCTCTTTAATAATAAATGTTTGAGTGCTTACATAATACAGTTACACGTTGATAATAATTTGTAACGTTTAAATGTCAAATTTAAATGTCAATTTACTATGTAATGTTAAGACAAATCAAATTGATTTTCAAGTGGGACATAACGTTGACATACCGACGTTTATTGTTTTAAGTCAAGCTACCTGTATCTAAATATAGTGCATTCAGTTCATGGGCTTGAATTTTATGATATGTATTCTTCAAATAGTCATAGGATAAAAATATAAAGAGACCATTTTTAACTTGCACTTTACGGTATCGTGGAGGCGACTAAGTTTGTAAACTAATTGCCTACAAATTCTGGAAGAACCACGGACCCAGTGGGATCAATGAATCCAAACATTTTATATTAAATAGAAGAAATTATGCTAGAGGTATGTCATATGTCATAATCTTTTCCCTTCTGGTTGTAAATTTTTCATCATCTCAGCTTATATATATCCCCCTGTTGGGCGCGAGCCTCCTCCATAATAGGAGGGCAATTGACTTACTACACTACGCTGGTCAGACATGTTGGTATAGGGTCTCGTTTCAAGTTTTCCTTCTCTTGGATAGATGTTATATGCATTTTATATCCCTTAATCGTCTCTTACGATCACTCACAGGTAGATATACTCACAGGTAGACTCACAGATAGATAAGGGGTGGTGAATTGTATTCTTACTCCGTCACCACACGGAAAACTTAGCCCAATGTAAATTTTTAACCTAACGTAACCGTCAAATAGCGAAATGTGTATTTGGAATTGTAATAGAACTAAAAGCTAAACTCTTCTTTATTGTGAACGATGACAGTTGAGCCAATAGCTCATTTGATAGTAAATTAAAAGCAACAGTCGTAGTATTTATAACACTTAAGGTTAACCAGCTAATTCCTCTACCAGAGACTCGTCAAGTAATATAGGAAGTAGTGAAGAAAGGAGGCGGAGACATTGTGTGGCAACTTTGTCTTGTCGTTCACCTTCGATATCTGTAATGCTGTCAATACAAACTACCTAGTATGAAGTATTACGATTAATTACGTAAATAGAGCAGCGTATGAACAATGAGAGCACCATCACAGCAACACGAGGAGTAGGATGATGAGTAGCGCGAAGAGCATAGTGTGGTTGAATTTTAAGCAACTGGAGGTGTAAAAACATAAATAGTTCACTAAGCTTCTCCTTCCTTCTTCTGGTCTTATCCCAATTACTTGGGGTCGATACAATATGTACGTACTCTTCTTTCATAGTATATATTGTAAAAGTTATTGGCAATAGTTTTAATAATATAATAATATAAATGTACAAAGTTTAACTACAAAGAAGGAAAACAATAATGATATAAAATCAAAGAAGATTGCTACTTCTTTTTTTTTTACTATCATTGTTTTCCTTCTATACGCCCGACAGTTTTTACGAAACATCAAATTAAATGATTCTTGAAAAAAATTATAAAAGAATACTATCATCATTTCATCATCCTACTCTTATCCCAACTACTTGGAATTCACACAATTCCCGGTTCCACCATACATAATGCAAAAGTTAATAAGGCAATACTTTTATGTCCGGCCGCCTGCCTAACGTCAACCCTCCTTGGGAATGTAATTGTTGACCAAACGGCATCAGATGGAGTTGGCCCAAGTCATTATAAGGCTCTTAGCCGTCTTTTACGACATCAAAGCAAAATAAGGGTTGGTAGTATTCATAGCCGCTACCACACAGCTAGTTCACTAAGCTTCTATTGTTCAAAAGACACATCGAGCACTAAAATGTTCTGGATTTCGTGCTTGAGGGTAGTGTAATAGGAGGGTAAGGGACTTCATTACGTCTAACAGAGATATGCAAAGTTTGGGCAATATTTTATGTACGGATTTCTCTTGCTACTACGTTTCAGATTCTCCAAATTAGGAAAAATCCCCGGTAATAGCAAAACACTTGCCCAAATAGCTTTTAATTCTAGCGATAGGTAATTAACACTGTAGAGTTTTAACATATATACCCCGAGTAAACCACTATCAGACTGTGGTCTGGTCTGGTGGTATTTCAATATTGACAAGATTTAAGTTGGTTATTTTGAAACTTCCCCCGTACGGTAATGAAATAAGAATACGATTGCCGCCATCTCTTACCTGCCCATGAGGGTCGTAAAATCGACTAAGGGTTCATCAGGAGAGCAGGCATCAGGCTCCTGGGAAAGTATAATACTGGTCATGATGGCAATATCTTATAGGAATACGAAAGAGGCTTACGTCCAGTAATGGACGCTGAAATGCTGAATGATGACGATGGTGATATTTTAAAATTTAAATCTAAAGTAATGGTTACTTTAAATTACTTTGAAAAGAAATCGTAATAGGTAATTTTTTTTTAATATTTCATAGCGAAATCAAAAATCCACACACTCACCATGGTTGAAATATCTATCGAGGCTCGCTTATTTAAAAAGTTATGTTGGGCTGATGATCGTTAATTTATATGCATTTCTTTCTAGTTAAGATTATTTTTATATTTGATAACGTGACTTAAAAAACTTTTTGGGCGAGTGGTAATTCAACCTTGAACCTCACTATTACAAAATGCATGCTCCAATTAACATAAAACACATTGTCACTGGCAATCCATTCTACCGGGCAGTTTTTCTAAAAAAATTAACATTGTCGCAAAAATAATTCCATTCAATCCATAATTAATACATTTTGAAGAGCGATCGACACTTCTTTCTAAATACGAAAAAGACCAATTTATTGTCGAGAATTAATCATTTTCCTTAATACAGAATCTATATATATATATATATATATATATATATATATATATAACTCTATATAATCTTCAGAATCACACAGAATCTATATATAGGCTTCCATATAATAAGAAACAAGCGTATATTTATCTAGCTTGACGTATCAAAGCGATACTGTTTCGCGATGTATTTGAGTCTGTCGATGTGAAATCGCATGAAAAATTCTACATTTTCCGATAGCTTTTCTACCTATCATTCAAGTGGACGCTGAGAACCTATTACACGGTCTGTTCACACATATTACGTGCTTATAACCAACGTAAGTATAGGTATATAAATAAGACAGAAAAATGTTTATTAAGGGAATATGTTTATAGTTATTTATGTGTATATAGTTTTATTCTATATTATAAAATAATATTTTTTATAACATACAATAAAACGCACGTACTTTAAAAATCGATTATTCTCTGTAATCCTTAAATGAAAGGTACTAGAATAGGCCTCCAGTCGATCTATTCAAGATCAGAATTGCTATATTTTTTTAATACATTTATTTGCTGTGTGGTAGCGGCTACGAATACTACCAACCCTTACTTTACTCGTGGATGTCGTAAAAGACGATTAAGAGCCTTACAATGACCTGGGCCAACTCTATCTGATGCCGTTTGGTCAACAATTACATTCCCAAGGAGGGTTGACGTCTGGCAGGCGGCCGTTCATAAAACTATTGCCAATAACTTTTACAATATGTACTATAAAAGACGAGTACATATTGTATCGACCCCAAGTAATTGGGATAAGAGTAGGAGAATGATGATTTATTTCTAACTATAAGAATGCTTTATAACTAGTGAACAATTTCTTTATTAATTTCTAATTTCAAAACGCCATTTATTAAATAAAACTCGTATTTAAAAGTGCATGTAACTCTATCCGTAGCGAAATTTATATTTAAATTATTATGTTTAAAATTATTCTATAAGTTTCTATCGAGTATAAAATACCAAATTTCAAGAAATTAAGCACAGTTGTGCAATTTTTAGATTTAAATTTTTCATAAACAAAAATTAACAATCAGACAGACTAAAAACTAATAATCAACGCAATATGTTTTGTCAATGATTGTATAACACAGCCATATTTATTACTTTTTTCAAATATTTGTATTGATTCTTACTCTCTACTGTTTTATTATAAACTTAATCTGTTTTCTGCTAATATACAAAAAAAATCTAGTACTTGACCACATCACTACTTATTGGATCCAATAATAATAAGCCATCCAGGAACTCTAAAACATTTTTCAACTAAATTTCCAGCCATTCTACCTACCTATATGTAATTGTAAAATCTCGATGACTCCCAGCCAAGTACCTGCACAACACTCCAATAAAGTCAAAATATAAAAAATCATAAATTATGATCGAATTGATCAGAGTAGCTTACATAAATTTATTTCGTTTATCTAGAAGGTCTCCCAAACATTAGATCACATTTTGAATTTAGACAAAGTTCTGTTCTTTAGATTAACCTATGTAGATGTACTTACTTAAAATATGTAATTTTTATACGTTTTTTTTTGTGTCGTGCTATTAGATATTTATATAAATTTAGTTAAGGTTTTGCTTTCCAATTTATCTAAATAAGCAATTTATCTGAATAAGTGGTTTACACTGCATCTCTATAAATAAATGCTCACCTTTTTAAGTAATGAATGAGACGCCCTCCTTCTTGAATCTATACAGAATATAAATATATCTACATTCTTAACTAATATGGTCAAACATAAATAACACACAGAGAAAGATATCCATCCCTTCATCGGTTTATCTACGCCTATTTTTGGCAATAGACCTCTACAAGGGTGTAACGATAATCGCCACGTTTAGCAAACGGTCTGTCGATAGTTGTTGTGATAAATTTGATAGTTGACTACTAATCATTCCCTTGGTAAATCATTCCATTGGTCAATAAGCTAGTTTTTATTACTACCATGAAATAGTAAAGGGTGGTATATTTTTTATTCTTAAACTGTCACCACACGAAGCAGTCAAAGTTTAAACGCTAAACAAATGGCGTAATGGTTAAGCTGTCGAACTACCATGCCAGTGTTATGGGTTAGATTCCCACGCCGATAAAACTGTGTGTGATTTATACACTTACACAAGACACAGTGACAAATTACATCCAGATTCAAATCTGTATGTAATCTGTGACCGGTAAATCATATTTTTGTGTAGTCAATTGCAATACAAAAATTATTTCCTTAGTTCCGGGTGTTGATTTTTAGAAAAAGAATATAAAATAATGAACCTTTTTATTAATGGTAATGTTGAACTACCATTTGCATTCACACTAACATCTAGTTAGAATAAATTTCACACGATTTAAAAACTCATAAAAATGATACAAAATTTAAAATGGCAAATAGTTTTATTGTAAAAAATTATACCAAGAATCATCAAGATTAATCTTTAAACAAATATTTTTATCTAAATATGTTAATTTGCATATGTATAATTTCTATCTTTACAGTCAGTGAATCTGTTAATCTGCTTATATACATTTAAAAATTCTCTAGAGTATTTTATGTTTAAAAATGCAATTACGGTTAAGAAATTAAGTTGATACCTAAAAATACTAAATAGTTTAATTTGCCTACAAAGATCTCATGACGTTATGAATAACGAAAAACCTATTTCTTTATAATGATGGTATTGAACACAGACAGTAGCCATACATCCTCAGTCTACAATACTGATCATAATAAAATTAAAAAAAAGGTTAGCACCAAAATAATACAATTATGACTATAAATATATATTTTTTAAATTAAATTTTCCAAATCTTACGGTTGACAGTTTGAACATTACTACAACTAAACAAACTTTAAATAATCCTTCGTTGAAAAAAAAAAAAGCTAATCGGAGTCTTGAGACGAACCTTTATAGTTTAAATCGAACCCAATTTCACAGCTCGCATCGCCTGTCAAGTGTGACATAAAGCCGCGAATGGCAGCCGTATTATGAGAGAAAAACTGACCCTATTTATATCAATAATAATCTATTTATTGTCACAATAAAAACTTTTGATATTATCAACTGGAAGTGATGAAAGAATCGTCACCTTCTTCTTGTCCTTATCGCGATGCCAAAAGTCACGTTATACCTATTTGAATTATGACAATGTCACTTTAAAATTTATATCAAAAGACATAAGAGCTATATCAGTTTGAAATTCAATTATTGACGTATGCTAAGAAGCTTAGTGATGCGACGCATGTGAGGTTAGTCTTCGCGTTTAAAATGACGACAAGTCGATCCAGTGGCATCATTTGTGTAACAAGAGTACGTACAGAGAGCTACAAAAAGCTTTTCGTAAATATTGAATTTTAATAACAGTAATCAACAACGGTAAAATAACAAATTTATTTAAAATCATTCCAAAATATTCAGTTTAAACTGTTTTAAATAAATGTACATTTAAAAAACTTCATAGCTTTGAAATTAATCGTGCATATTGAAGAACTTACATTTAAAATCCGCTACGAATATACTTTGGCTTTTTGTTTCATCTCAATCGATTTACATCCCATTACTAGCTAAATTTATCTTTGACAATGGGACCACAGTTTGTATGTTATACCACGTAGCCCAAATTTTCTTACCAAATTTGGGGTTACATAAAGAAGTTTCATTGAAGTGATTTTATCTAGCATTCCTTAGTAATCTCACGACAGGACAGAATATTAATGTAATTTATTCTTAATCCTTATATAATCTCTATATTTAATATATATATATAATCTCTATATAAATCCATGTGCTAAAGAAGTGAAAAATAAAGAAAGTTGCGAGAATAAAAGTCCTCAACTAATATTTTAAGCTGTCATTCTCGATTTGACGTATATCTATAATGCATCAACATGTATAAACAGTAGAACTCAATATCCTTGAGTGATAATAAAATTTAATTTAAAAGAATCGCAACAATTTGACGGTTAAGATAACAAGAAAGTAAACAGTCTTTGCTAAAATGATGAACCGAATTATTATATATAACATTTGTGAAAAGATGCATCATAGTTAAGTCATGCAACTAAGTCTCAGAAATAACGGAGCAACGGACTTCTGCCTATGTTACTAATAATAAATAACACCTGTCAGATTATTAATGTCAATAGTACTAGTATAACAATTGCTCGGCTAATGATTACCTGTTCTTGAGTCTCATCCTCTCTTCTCTGCTTACAGCTGAGTTTATCTCTTTGTTAGATTTTTCGTCACATAGAGTCACGAGATCGATAAGTGATAACCGATGAAGATAATATAATAAAATTCCTTTGACAGTTCTATTATTTGATCGTGCGACTTAGTACTGACTCGTTACTCATAGATTAATTAGTTAAATCGTCTTGCTTTGTATGGTCATTAATTGCTGTAAACGATTTTTTTTTTCTTAAGTTCTCGGTAAGTGGGTTTTTTTTAAATTATGATGCAGAGGTTTTGTATTTATAGTTGCATGAAACGTTTAATTGCCTCCAACGGATGTTAAATACAGTAATTGGGAGGTAAATTTGTAAGATAACGTAGGAGTTAACAATAATAATAAGCATTGTTTGTCCTTACAAGGCCTAAACATTAAAATAATATTATAAAACAAAGTCAAATTAAATATTAGCAGAATTGCCAGAATTCGTATTCCATTTTAGTGTGTAGAGATTGATGTAAACAACTTTCTGAATACCTACCAATAAATAGTCTACTATTTTCGTAACATATAAAGTTGTTTAATAAATTAAAAATCATACCTAAAGGAATATAGAAACAAATTAATTTGTAACTGAAAACAAAATGAATAGTCGCGCTCAACTGTACTTTTACACAAACCTTTTTGGCTTTCGGGGAGCTATTTAAAAATTTAAAAAGCGAACGCTATGCTTGACATTTGACAAAAGCTGATTATGACGTTAGTTTTTTCTTTTTCCCCGTGTGACGTCGAGTCCTTTCAGCCAGGATTAATTTGGTTCATTTTATAAGGGCTTACTTATCTCAGAGCTGAGTGTTAGAAACGAGTTGTATTTATCGTAACCCATTATACATTTTATTATTTAATTTATCTAAGGCTTCGGATTTAGTCGCTCGCCTATTAAAATGTCGATGGGATAAAACGATTTAAACTCAAACATTACTCAACTTTAAATATCTTTATATTAATTTTTAATAGTTATTGAATTCTTCCGCTTAAATTAACTCTTAAAGATAATATTTATTATTAAAAGTGAGTAATAATTTACGGCTAATGATAAAAACTTCTCACAACTAAACAGTTTAGATATCTATGAATAAACAAATTACGTAGTTATAGTGAAAATACATAAACAAAATTGGACAAACTAAAGTGCTGTTATCGTTAAGTTATTACAAGTGTAGCATAACTTTCTTCTCATAATTTTTATGAAGAAGAATTTGGAATCGCAAGGGATTAATCTAGTTTGAATGATTTTTATGACATTTGAATGCCATGTTATAGAAGGTAATCTATTATTGAATATACGATATGAAATTTAGTATGTATCACAGGTAATAGATTTTTTTTTTTTAGTTAATTACGATATTTTCGTTGTAACAGTAATATAAGCTTATAACTGAATTTGAATTATACGTTACTTCTTAATATTGTCCGAATTCTTCTTTTTCTTCAACACATAAAGATCTTGTTATTGGACACGGTCTCCCTACAATGAAAGAGAACGTGAAGTACCATGACACGATGGTCAAATGGGTTAACATGAGCTTATTAGAAGATTTTCTGTATAGCCACGTTTTTTGTCACTTGAACATTAAAATTTGCATAACTTAAATACGTGTAAGTTTCGCCTTGACTTCCTCTATTTATATTATTTACTACCTAAATCTTGTTTTTAAATATATTTTTATAATTGCTTATGTAAACGAGCAGTCAACACACCTAATAATAAGTGTTAATGCCGATCATGGAATTTTGCAATACCAAGAGCATAGCTAGGCTGCCTATCATGCCGAGTGGGCCACCGAAGACAAAGATCGGTTACCGGTGGCCCGCTGGCACGGCGAAGAAAAGTGCTTGCAGGGTGGGTCTATGGCGTTGCCATTTTTCCACCACAAGAAAAAAAAAAGGCTGCTTATCAACCAAAACTCATTCAAGTTGGACTTTTGGATCTTTCGCTCACCTAACTAAGCGCAACAGCACATTGCCACTACTGAGACGTCGATTTTCTGCGAGAGTGTGGTACTACTCCAGAAAACTGTCAACAATGCGGCTCTACCACTTCATTACTATTACATAAATAATTAAAAAAAAAAAAAAATAGAAAAGTCATATTATTTAGAATAATTAAATGCTGATGTATAACTATACCTTACACATTAATGAATAAGCATTCCGCACCGTCATAGATTAAAATACCTTTGTAGAATTGAATAACTTAACTTGTAAAAGTAAATTTAATCTTGATAACAAACATTTGTCTTAAAAATACATTAATTAATTAGCAGTTGAATGATAATAAGTTAATGAGGAATTATAATGAGGTAAGGATTACACGGTCACAATGTTTTATATAAATTATAATTATATTCAGTACCCTAGTGATGTGCTTCCATTGTTATTAGCATTATCTATAATAATACAATATGATGGTTTTCGTATGGTAATGGAATAAAAACACTAAGATCACTAGCACTTCCTTTATCGCGAGTATTATAAAAATCGATAAAGGGTTGTAAGTATTATGTATACTCTCCAATTTAAATCGATTGAATTTTGACCTTTCCTACTGAAAATTATGCTTAAACTGTTTTAATATTGTATGCCCACTTCTTGAGATAAATGAAATAGGGATGGATAGTATCAATGACAGAATGGACGGTCCACTTGACT
Organism: Lymantria monacha; assembly: GCA_905163515.2. Lineage (NCBI taxonomy): Eukaryota > Metazoa > Arthropoda > Insecta > Lepidoptera > Erebidae > Lymantria > Lymantria monacha. Next base: position 27,956,594 of record LR991082.1, read on the forward strand.
TTAAAAGTAACTCATCATTCTCCGACTCTTATTCCAATTACTTGGGGTCGATACAATATGTACTCTTCTTTCTTTCTTCTTCTGTCGGCGGCCATAGGAATAGACCTGTCGTTGTTGACCATCATTTCTAAGATGCTTGACAGCGACAGGTGCTGGTCTTCGATGGCCTCCTTCTGCGAGTAGGTCATGTCTTTGAAGGAGGCCGCGGAGCGGGTACGCGAAGCATCTGCTTCTGCAGACTCGCTCTGTAGGCGGCGGCCAGGAAGGGGGAGGCGCCGTTACGCACATCTCCTCCCGCTGCCTAGACTGTCGACTGGACGGGGCCAGATGGCCTAGCGTTGGGGTGTCGGGGATAGAATATCAATAGACGATCTCTCTGGCACCTCGTAAAAGCGCGGAAGGGAACGCTGTGGTTTTAGTGGGTATTTCGACCGAATCAGCTGGCCAGCGAGTCCCACACACCCCCTCGTCTGTCACCGGCGAGGGCTAGTGCGTAAAAGCATTTCCACAGCGTAAGCAAAAAAAAAAGGTATTGAGTGGAGATTAGGTGAACTAGAACACAAAGTGAGTCATCTGTTGGAGTGATTTACTAAATGGATGGTAATTAATATTAAATTGGAGAAAGCCTTACATGTGCAGATGAAAATTTATATCGAAGTTGCCATTTGAATAAAAACAGAGTAATTTACTGTGCAATTGAAAATGAGATTCGAATATTTTAATTCCATCTCATAATTCAGCAATGTATCTCTATGTAGCAAAGTTTTCTTACATACCTATAATGGCTGTAAATTATTTGTTCCTGTACTTATACGTAATTTATAATATTTTGTAGATTTATTTTTATATTCACCAATTAATAAACTACACGGAAACTAAATAGTGCAATCGAGTTGAAAGCCCTCAGCGCTCACCTATAGTCCACGTAAAGCTGTCAAAGTCATCTGCGGCTGACAGTTAAACATACACACACAAAAAAAAACTAAATAGTGCACAATTTCAGAAAAAAATCAGCCTACAATACGGTGATAGTTTTAGTGAAAGACATCTACAGACGTTCAAGTTCATCATCTCAGTTCACATACTATTAGTCTCGAACTTCCTTCATAATGATAGGGCAATTGACCTGCTCTACTACGCTCGGTTTCGTTTCGAGTTTTCCTTCTCATATATATTATTTACGTTTTATATCCCTTAGTCATCTCTTACGATCACTCTCGGGTAAGATAGGGAGTGGTGAATTGTATACTTGTTCTGTCATCACACAGAATGGCATTTAAGTTCAAAGAAGAATAATATGTTTAATCAATAAAACCACTAGGTATATACATTCTGAAAATTCGCTGTATTTTATCTCTATTTGAATGAAGACTACCCATAGTGTATCGCTTATAATGCCAATGAATTTCTGATTCTAAAAAGTATACATCCTATGTTATAATATTTCTTCATTCAGTATAATGCATGTAGGTAATTTTATTCTCATATTCATGAAGCAATTTGTATTTATAATTAAAATACAAAAAGTGGGTTTTCTTTCAGGAAATATTTAGTTAAGTCTTAACGTTATTAAAATACCACGAGATATAACTTTGTGTATATTTTTAAATTATTATAAAAAAAAAACACACAATTGTGCAGCGCAATAACTCTTAAGAACACTTAATTATATAATGTTTGCTAATAAGCCTTTATTTGATCATAAAACTTTGAATACATTATGTTTTAATTAAGCTTGGTACGTTCGCGTATTGAATTTATCTTAATATTTAGTTTTGATATATTTAACGCTTCGTAAAACTTCTTTTTATTTCAGAAATCTTTTAAGCTTAATAACTCTAATGCTTTTAGATGTTACTTTTAATGCGTTTAACGAAGCAGGTTTGATCCTTTAATTAAATATTACGTTTTCAGCGACAGTCATTCAAAAATTGATATCAGTTGTTGTCATACACACACACACACACGTCCGTGTGGTGACAGAGTAAGAATACAAATCACCACCCCCCTATCATACCCGTGGGTGATCGTAAGAGACGACTAAGGGATATAAAACGCATATAACATCTTTGCAAGAGAAGGAAAACTCGAAACTAAACCCTATACCAACACGACTGACCAACGTGGTATAGTAGGTTAATTTCCCTCCCATTACGGAGGAGGCCCGAGCCCAACAGTGGGACATATATGGGCTGTGATGATGATGATGTTGTCTCACTTACTAGTTCAGAAAATATCATATGTAAATCTCATCGTGGCTAAAAATGTTTCTGTCTGGTAAAGTTAAGCTTACTTAGTTATTCTTATATTTACTTAGATTACAGGGCTCAAAAGATTTCTTTACTTTAAATAGATTCCCGCGGAAGACAATACTTTGTGGATTGTGCGATCCACAAAGTGTTGTTCTGAGTCTGGGTGTAATTTGTCTGCGTTAATAGTATGTTTGTAAAGTCTGCCGCAATATAAGGATTAAAAAAAAAATCTTTGGTGCAGATGCAAGGATTATTTCCTTAGTACAGAAAGGTGACTCTTTAAAAAAAATGCGATCATGCGAAAAACTTCTCAATTTCTTTTCTGACAAGTAAATGTTACAAATTATTTCAAATTAAATATTATAGGTACCTAATCCATAAAAATACCTACATACGTTCCGTGTGATGACGGAGTAAGAATACTATTCACCACCCCATATCTTACCCGTGGGTGATCGTACGAGACGACTAAGGGATATAAAACGCATATAATATCTATGCGAGAGAAGGAAAACTCGAAACAAAAGCCTATACCAACACGTCTGACCAGCGCGGTATAGTACTCGTAGGTCAATTTCTCTCCCATTACGGAGAAGGCTCGAGCCCGACAGTGGGATATTCATGAGCTGTGATGATTATGATGATGATGATAAAAATACATAGAGAGAGAAAGAAGACGAATTTATCACAATAAATTACACCGTCATTTTGTAATCATATTACAAAAATGTAATCAAATCAAAGTGCGAGCCAGAACTTACTGATACGGTAGAAAAATTTTAATATTTTTTATACACAACATAATTTACGTTCATCAAAATAAGCAAAGCATCAAAATTAGTATGCCATGATAATGTTTATGATATAAAAGCATAACCAAAACTAGTTAGTCATATTTTAAAACTAAAAACTAGATATTTTATCGTAATTAATGTTACTTTGTTAATAATAAATGCGTTGAATTTTTGAACGGAGTTTATTTGTTTTTTTTGTATTAAAGGCAATTGAAATCTTATTCCATCTTATTTAGATTCCATTTCAATTAATGTTGTCCCGTAGTTACGAAATTTTAAAAACGTTAATCATTTGAATTACGAACAGTAAAACGAGAACGAATAAGAATAATGTTGACTTAATTGTTCTATTTTCAGGTTAGAATGAATTACTTAGTTAAATTGCCGTGAAATTTAGTAAGCAAATAGATCCCTACGCAATCAAAATATCAAAGAAAGCTAGAAAATAGGTATATATTTTATCATTTACAATAACTGAACTGAGATTACTTAAACATTGTCATCTTTGACTGAATCTAATAATTGATGTCTTATAATCAATATTTGTATAATCAATATATGCATAATTTTTATTCACATTAAAATCATCATCATCGCAGCTCATTTGCATCTTAATGCTAAGCCCAGGCTTCCTATACAATAGAGGGAAATTGACCTACTATACGGCAACGATGAGATGGTTTGGCATAAGATTCTATTTCAATTTATAACCCTTTGCATAGACTTTATTTGGATATTATAATCCTAATACTCGTGGGAAAGCTATGAATTGTACTAAAAAATTTAAAATTCCAAATGACGGCGATGCGGCTCGCAACCTTTCACGTCTCGTTCCCAATGAGGGCGAAAAGCGGTCTACGGAGTGCCGCTTTGCCACGCTAAATGTAGGAGGAGGAATGAAAGAGAAATTAAATGAGGTATGTCAAATGATGGATGATAAAAAGATTCATATTCTCTGTGTGAATGAGACGAAGCGAAAGGGATGTGAGATTACTAGTCATGGACCTTACACGGCATACTGGTCCGGGGTACCAATGACTAGTAGAGCCTGTCAGGGAGTTGGTCTCCTTCTTTCTGCTCGAATGGCTCAATGTGTGAAAGAGTATGATTGTGTGAATGCTAGATTAGTATGGATAAGGATGAAGGTAGGTCTGACTCGTATTTTTGTTGTAGGAGTATATGCTCCTGTGAACGTGGGATTACATAACAATAAATGTGAACAGGATGCAAGAGAGAAATTTTGGGAGGAACTGCGGGATGTTTTGAGATTATGTAATTTGAATGAGAGGTTGATTTTACTAGGGGATTTTAATGGATGGGTAGGAGTAAGCAGAGAAGAATTTGAAAAGGTTTTAGAAAGGTTTGGTGATGAAAACGTGAATGAAAATGGTCGAAGTCTACTAGAGGTGTGCTTGGAATGGAATCTTTGTGTTATAAACACTATGTTTGAACACAAAAAGATCCATATGTATACACATGAAGCAAAGAATTTAAGAAAGAGTATAATTGATTTTGTAATAGTAGATGAAAGGCTCAGAAAGAAAGTACTAGACACTAGGGTATATCGCGGTATTGGTATTCATACAGACCACTTTCTAGTAATGAATAGAATAAGTGGTCTTATGAAAACGTGGCGAAACCGGATACATAACCCAAAAAGTGTGCTAGAAAGAATAAAAGTAGAAAATTTGCAAGATGAGTATATTAGAGATAAATACAAAAGTAAACTAAAGGAAAAGTTTGTTCATGCGGCTGATATTTGTAGTATGGAAGAATTATGGAAGACTTTTAAAGAACAGGTGGTAAATGTTGCTACAGAAATATGTGGCCTGACTAGAAGAATGAAGGTAAATAAGGTGAAGAATATATGGTGGGATAAAGATGTGCAGAGTGCAGTTCGTGAGAAGAAGACAGCCTGGGTAGATTGGCTTGCTGTCAGAGCCAATGAGAGAGTGAAGAAAGCAACGAATGATGACATAGATATAGCCAAAGAAGAATATAAGATAAAAAAAAGAGATATAAAAGAAATTGTTAGAAAAAAGAAAGAAGATCAAAAAGACGAGTACGATAGAAGATTGTCGAAGGATTTCCAAACTAACTTGAAGATTTTATGGAAGTCCATAAGATCGGCTCGAGGCAAAGCGCAAAATACAGAGCTAGTCTCGATCAGCGATAAATATGGAAGGACAGTGTATGGAGAAGAATGTATACTAGAGAGATGAAAGGAATACTTTGAAAGCTTATTTGAAAGAGAAGAGCCACAAAAATTATCATTTGTGAATGAAAGAGATCTCGAGGAAGGAGAATGCATAAGTATGATAGAAATTACAAATGCATTGAAAGGTATGAGAGCGGGTAAGTCTGCAGGATACGACAGGATTACAGTTGAAATGCTGACGGCTGGAGAAGATATTACAACTAACATCCTATACCAGCTCTTCAATCTTTGCTGAACTAATGGCCGAGTACCTATAGACTGGTGTTAGGCGGTAATTGTACCTCTTTACAAAGGGAAAGGTTCACGGCAAGATTGTAGAAACTACAGGGGCATAAGCCTCCTTAGCATTGTCGGCAAACTGTATGCGAAATTGATGATTGAAAGAGTAGTGAAAGTGACCGAAAAGAAAATATGGGATGCACAAGCGGGTTTTCGAAAGAGTATGGGTTGCACAGATCAAGTTTTCTCTTTACGATGCATGGCGCAAAAATTTTTGGCTAAAGGACAGAAAGTCTTTTGCGCTTTCATTGATTTGGAGAAGGCTTATGACAAAGTGAGGAGGAATGAACTGTGGTCGGTACTATCTATGTATGGGGTAAATGGCCATCTTATTCAGGCGCTGAAATCCATTTATAAGGATTCCAGAGCCTGCGTAAGGATAAACGGGTCCTACGCTGAATGGTTTAACATTGATAAAGGTGTCGGACAGGGATGTGTAGCGTTACCGTGGCTGTTTAACCTATTTATGGATATCTGTTTGCAAGATTTGAAAAATAATGAATGTGGTTTAAGAATGAATGAGTTACTCATCAAATGTCTTCTTTATGCCGATGATCAGGTTTTACTTGCATCGTCGGCCGAAGATTACAGGCGATGGTAACTACTATGCATGATGCTTTTGAAAGAAAAGGTATGAAAGTAAATGTAGGTAAGACGAAAGTAATGGTCTTTGAAAAAGATAAATGTATGACGGAATGTAATATTTTTTATAAATGGTGAGAGATTGGAACAGGTGAAATAATTTGTATACTTGGGTGTACTGTTTACTAGTGATGGTAAAAATGATGAAGATGTTGAAAGACGAGTTAATGCTGGTAATAAAGTGAATGGGGCATTGTACGCTTTTATGAAGAGTAGGAATGTATCTAAACAGGCACGCCTAGCTGTACATAAAGGAGTGTTAGTTCCCACTCTCATGTATGGCAGTGAAAGTTGGATTTGGCAGGGAAGACATGAAAGTAGAATAAATGCTGTAGAGATGAGAGCTCTTCGTAGTATGTGTGGTGTAAGTTTGAAAGATAAAATTAGGAATAGGGTTATAAGAGAGCGCTGTGGTATGAATGAAGAAGTAGTGACAAAGATAAAAAAGGGTATGCTGAGGTGGTTTGGACATGTGGAAAGTATGAATAAAGAAAGGTTGACGAAACAAGTATACAAAGCGAGTGTGAGTGGGACGATTACAAGGGGAAGACCACGTCGTACTTTCCTGGATCAAATTGAAGATGTGTTAGTGAAAGGTCAGATTAAGAGTACGCGTAATCGTAGAGCATGCATGAAGACTGTGATGAGCGTGAATGAAGCGATGGAGGTATGTCAGGATCGTGGTTTATGGCAATCCGTAGTCTCTGCCTACCCCTCTGGGAAACAGGCGTGAGGCTATGTATGTATGTATGTATAATCCTTTAGTCTTCTTTTATGATATCCACAGACGAGAAAGAAAGTTGCGAATTATATCCTATATTTTTTTATATATCCTAAAATTAAATGAATAATTGAATTGAACTAATAAAAAAAATCAAATATCTTCTCATAAAACAAAACTGATCGCAAAAACAATAAAATGTAGAGTCAAACATTATCAGTGCCAGCCGGTTGCGTGAGGTGGTCGGTTGTCATAAAAGGCTGTATCCGAACCAAAATAAGCCCCCCTCATACGCCGCGACACCCTCGTCTCTCGCCCCCTCACACATGCACCTGCAACACGCTTGACCCCAACAAGGTCAAAAAATAACGTCGTAAATATGTTCGATCGAATTCAAACGAAGTCTTTACTTTTGTTTATGCATTTTATGATAATCTTTTTTATTTATTTGTGAATGACCTCCCACTAGGGAATAAATCTCAAGTCGCAGGAATATATTATCAGTTACTGTGTTAATCCAAACCAACAACATCAAACTGAAAGCAAATCTTAGTGATGCAAACCCGACTCTTGCCGTGTTTTATATATTCGGATTCCACGTTTATTAAAAAAATCTGACAAATATTTCTTTAACTCACAAATAGCTTTTCTATTTTTATGCACAGTATATGACCATTAATAATGTTTGCGAAGTCCTCCTAATTTTTTTTTCTAACTGCGTTGTGTAAGTATTTTGTAAAAAATCATAAAAACTTGTCTCTTAAATGAGATAAGATAAAACTGTCACAAAAATAACTCTTTTACCATAATACCCATAACTTAACATCTAAAAAGCATAAAAGGATACTTCCTTTTCACAGCAGTCACCTAATTCTTATAGCTTCTTCTTCTTATAGCGTCTTGTGATGGACTACATCTATAGCTACGAAGTACAAAATGAAGCTGCTTAAAATTTTAGCTGACCGAATCGGATTCGGCAATTTTATACGTACATACTTCTGTCCGTAATCCGTGCAATCGTCATTGATATCAATGCATATCAATAAATCAATAAAGACTGCACAGAACGCGGATTGGTCTAAATAATGATCTTCCACAAGTGTGAAGAAATCAATCACCACGTATGTTTATGCAATCCGCAAATGATTGTTTTGAGTCTAGTTGTAATTTGTGTTCGTTTATTGTGAGTTTAAAAACTCTCCGGTGACATAAGCTTTATTCCTTAGTGCAAGGAACTTCTTTTAAAATTAAAAAAAATACCAACAATGTATCTCTTTATCAATGTCTATATATTATCGATATCTTATATGAATTTGTCACGGATGATTGCCATGGTCGATATTTATATCACAACTCAAATGGATAAACAATACTTTAATCTTAGATTACTATCAGTATATTTAAGACGACTGACTCTTCACATCGGATGTCATAAATGTTTATTATAGCCACGACCGACGATTTAACGTGTAGCAGCCATTAAATACACATATCTTTGAGGAAATTACAGATTCTCAGTTAAGTAAACATTATGAAGTTTTCGTTCACAGTTAAAGTTAGTGATGATTAATATTTTAATCTAATTTATTAAACAGTTTCATTTTATATTTGTCAAGCTTACATGTATAAGTATCAGAATCAATATATCTAAGTAATTTATTGTTCATGATGTATACATTTGGTAGTAGGTAATATTATACCTGGGTAATATTATGACTTAGTCCTTTTTCCTCTGCACTCGGGGAATTTACTCATGTAGTATTTATAAACTATAGTCATATTACAATAGATTAGGTCTATATGCTTTTAATCTTTATTAGTTTTGCAATTTATATATAAATATCTGCTGATTTTTTTTATATCTCAATAAAATTGTTATTATTACCTATTTGTATTTGTGTTTCGCACACTTGTCTTTCTTTCTGCGTACAAAAAAAAATGCTCAGACATTTGAAAGGATTATAAAGAGACAAGGATCAAGATACTGTAGAACTTTAATTTAAAATGTGAAATGGGATGCCTCCTAAGGATAAGTCTTATAATTGCTTTAGTAACAGTAGGTACATCATACCACGCTAAGCGTAGTGTTATGGACAAATATAAAAATTAATTTATAGTTATGAGATTTGATAAGCTGCAAAGATTTATTATTAGTAGGAAGTAACAAGTATTATCTATTTAAGTAAAAAGAGTAGTCTACCGTTAAATTATCGTTATATCTTTGGTGTGCAAATGTTAAAGAGTAATCATATAATAAAAGATATAAATATAACTACTGCCGAATCTGGCTAATCTCGAAATCGATCCTGTATTTGTCTTTTGTTCTTCTTTCCTATCCATTATGCGTGTAGGTACGTCCCAATATAAGTACAGAGTTGACGTTTTATAACGTCGTTTGTTATAACGAAAAACTTTTAATAACGTAGAAGTTAGTTCAATTTGGCTGGTTTACCACAAAACCCATACATTGATTCACTCTTTATAGCGCTATAGCCATTCTCTACTACGAAGAAATATTTTCATATTTAAACATTAATAGCATAAGTATTTAACAATGTAATTGTTTTTATAATTAACTTACAAAACTAATCTTTTGAGGTGCCGAAAATTCTTAGGAAGGTACCTGAGGTCATAAACAGACGCCAAATTGAGACCCTCCTTTTTGAAGTCGGTTAAAAATAAAAAATAAATATTTGCATAGCAAAATACGTCAGACAAAGCTAACAGAATATGTGTTTAGAATAACTTACCTATTGATATGTAGTAGTTAACTTAGAAATTATTGTAATTGGTTAAATTTGGTTTATTTTTCTCTTCCGTCAGTATAACGAAAACTCTTTATAACGAAAAACTGCGTGGTCCCTTGAAATTCGTTATAAGGAGTTTACACTGTACTTTAATCATTTCTTACATCTACCACTAAAAGGTGGTGACACCTTATATTCTTAGCCCTTTACCACACTGCCAATTTTATTTATAATAAATTTAATTTGTGTATCTAACATAAAATTACTAATCTATATCTATATATAAAAGAAAATTGTGGTAGTTACAACACTTATAACTCGAGAATGGCTGAACCAATTTTTATGATTTTTATGTTTTTGAGTTTGTTGTCGTAGGGAATAGGATATTAAAATATGATATTAATACACAAAAAAAAATCATTAAAAAAACATCAGTAACATTAATTTGTTGATGATGTAACAAAACGCAACTGACAGCTCAAGTAATGTTCTCAATGGTTTGTTTTGAAAATATCGCAAAACGTTGAAATTAAAGTTGACCGGTCAGTGTGTTTGTGAGTGCGAGTTGCGAGTGCCACGAGTTTTTATGAGTATTATTATAATAAATCTCATTGTGTCGAAATTATTATTTAAAAAACTTTTGACCAAGAAAATCTAATATTTCCCTACAAAGTCGTAATGCGATTAGGATTCTAAACATCACGAATGAAACTTGAAAAAACTGAAAAAGAACGATACGTGAAGAGCGCCGCGTTGGTATGGCCCAGATTCGTCCTACTCAATGGCAAGAGCAAAGTGCGGCAGCCAGTGAAGCAGCTTGGTTAACAATTCGAAATCGAGTTAATCTCAGACATCAACAATTTAGTAGCTGATTTTCGTGTTGAAACACGCAATTTCAGGAAATTGTCGTATATCACAAGGTGTTTTTTGATCTTGCTGGCAAATCATTAAAATACTTGATTTTTAAAATTTATATATCTATAATTTATTATAATAATAAAAAAAATAATTTAGAATTAATGGAATTTCTGCTCATTCATTGACGTTGTTAGGCAGAACGAAGTGTGCCGGGTCGACTAGTACCTATATTATGTATTTTATTCCTCAAAAAATTCCCAGTAAGTGTTACATATAGTTTACAAGCAATCGATAGATATCGCAAATTGTTTGTTTAGTTTAGTGGAAGGACCACGCTGTTGACAGTTTTCTGTCTACAGCCGCAGGCCGGTCCGTCCGGGGTAGTACCACACTCTCGCAAAATCGACATCGGATCGGAGTAATGGCGATTTGCTGTTGCGCTTCGTTCGGTGAGCTAGAGAGCCGGAAGCTCATCTGGGTGGGTTCAGGGTTATTGGTAGACAGCGGCCTAGCTATACCTTTGGTATTGCAAAGGTCCATGGGTGGGCAGTAACACTTACCATCAAGTTTACTGCATGTTCGATCGCCACTATAAGCAATAAAAAAAAATTGACGAATGAAAAGCCGTTATTGGACTTATGGAACGAAAGATGTCAAAGACTTTTACATCTGAACTGTGAACCGTAGTGCAGTTGCTTTTGAAGAGGACAATGCCATGTTAATAAACATGGCAATATATTTGGTTGTATGTGTGTGGGTGCCGACGCACGTGCACGGACGGTCGAGCATGTGCATGAATATATTTTCTGTGCATGTGTATGCGTGGGCGTGAGTGTGTTTGTGTGTGAGCGTGTTTGTGTGTGTGTGTGTGTGTGCGTGTGTGTATGTGCGTGTGTGTGTGTGTGTGTGTGTATATGGGTGTGTGTATTTGTATGGGTGTATGTATTTGTGTGTATTTGTATATGTGTGTGTGTGTGTGTATGTGTGTGTATGTGTGTGTGTGCGTGTGTGTGAGTGTGTGGACGTGCATATGTGCATTTATCTATTATTTTATTTTGACGTAGATTAATAAAAATGTAATATAAGTAATTATAATTTTCGATTGTATCCATACAGAAAAAATACGAATAAATACCTAGTATAACATAAATTTGCACACGTATCTACTATAAATAATAAAATCACTAACCTTAAAACCTATGCATTATATATCCAAGAGCGATCATAATATATAAAATACTATTTATTTTGATAGTCGACAAAGCTTTATTTAGGATTTATGTGTACGTAACAAAATTCTCAACAGTGCCACTGCAGGGCCTCTAGCTGATGCGGGACTCCCACATCAGTTAGAGGTCCTGCGCCAAATTAACATTTGGTCCTAACTCAAATGTTAAATTAGGCATACGTAATATCGCCCTATTCTCCCTAAAAGTAAATTTTTTATTCCTAATAAAATAGCCTTTTATTCCTAATAAAAGGCCAAATCTATAAAATAGTACAACGATTCGTTTAACACTTACAGTAAACCATTAAATAAATAACATTTATCTCAATCGTTTCCATGTCACGTTATTTTTTAATTTATAACGTTGTCAATGGCCATAAGAGTTTTATCAATGGAATGCGAAGATATTTAAGTTACAAAAATTATCATTTATGAATCACTAGATTCTCGCGCGCGCATGTATCTTCGTACACGTAAAAAGTAACTTAAACAAAATAGATTTTCTTCACTAAATCATCTCAGCATATTATCGGGATAAAAGGTATCCTATGTAACACATAGGATACCTTCATGAATCCAGGAAATGCTTTTTCTATCTATCATCATCATTCTCCTACTCCTATCCCAATTTCTTGGAGTCAATACAATATTTACTCTTATTTCATTCTACATTTTGTAAAAGTTATTAATTAGCATTAGTTTTATGACCGTCCGCCCGCCAGACGTCAACCCTCCTTGGAATTGTTGATCAAACGACATCAGATGGAGTTGGCCCAGGTCGCTGTAAGGCTCTTAGTCGTCTTTTACGACATTTACGAGCAAAGTAAGAGTTGGTAGTATTCGTAGCCACTCACTGGAACGCGGCGTTCCACAGGGCTCGGTCCTCGGTCCGACCCTGTGGAACGTTGGGTTCGACTGGCTTTTACGGGGCCAGCTCCTTCCCGGGATGGGAGTTATTTGTTATGCAGATGACACTCTCATCACGGTGGAGAGGGCTGACTTCCGGGAGGCCGCCCGACTGGCAGAGGTTGGTGTAGCACAGATCAGGGTGTCTGGAGTTACCATGCCGGTGCAGAACCGGATGAAGTACCTGGGTCTGCACCTAGATAGTAAATGGAGCTTCGGGCCGCACTTTGCCCATTTAGTCCCCAGGCTCGTCGGAGCAGCCGCGGCACTGGGTAGGCTTCTGCCAAATACTGGTGGTCCTGGATCGTCCTGCCGGCGTCTATATGCGGGAATTTTACGGTCCATGGCATTGTACGGTGCCCCAATTTGGTCGGAGTCTCTCACCGCCCCTAATAAGGCTTTGCTGCGTAAAGCACAAAGAACCATGGTGGTGAGGACTATAAAAGGCTACCGTACGGTATCCTGGACCGCAGACACATTGCTGGCGGGTGATCCACCCTGGCTGCTCCAGGCTAGGGCACAGGCGGAGGTCTACCGATTTTGCGCTGCGGCGCGGGAAAGCAGCGAGCATATTACCGTAGGGGAATTGATTAGGGCAAGAGAAGCGGCTCAAGCGGCAGTTATCCGGCGGTGGAGGGAGGAATTAGAGTCCCCTATAGCAGGGCGGGCGACCGTTGAGGCAATTGCGCCCCACCTCCACCGCTGGATGAAGAGAAGGCACGGCAACTTGTCCTTCAGGATAACGCAGGTACTTACCGGACACGGGGTCTTCGGTAAGTACCTGCACAGGATCGGACGGGAAGAGGCCTCTGGATGCCATGAGTGTGGCGCGCTAACTGATGATGCGCGTCACACACTAGAGGTATGTCCCGCCTGGGGGCCTCAGCGCTACGACCTGTCGGCAGTATAGGAATAGACCTATCGTTGTTGACCATCATATCTTGTAGATGCTTGACAGCGACAGGTGCTGGTCGTCGATGGCCTCCTTCTGTGAGGACCCCGTCGTCTGTCACCGGCGAGGGCTAGTGCGTAAATGCATTTCCACAGCGTGAATAAAAAAAAAAGTATTCGTAGCCGCTACCACACAGCACTTTTCTATCTATTTGCTTTTCGCTTTTTCTATCTACGAATCACCATTTATATGCCATCGCGTGGTGGAGTAACAAACATCTATACATCTTAACAAATTTTCAAATTAATAATATTAGTAGAATTATTGTTGAATTTTTTTATTGAATGAATTATCATTTAACAATTATTATTATTACAATTATGATTTGACGACATAAGCTTCCAACGAAATGTCAAGCACCGGTTTAATTTTCGTATAGAATTTTTTTTGTGCTATACACACATGATTGTGCCGAGTTCGGGTGTTATTTCTGCCCGTTAATTGTATAGTTGTAATATCAATGCAAGGCGACACAAGCATTTACTTCTTAATGTGGGATGTTGTCTTGAATAAAATAGAAAAACGGTTATATTTGGTAACTGAGTGCGCGTTTCATTTTAAAAAATAATCTGTTTATATAATTACGTTATATATATATAATAACGTTAACTGTGTGCTTGTAAACTCACTGGTAATGCAGGGATTTATTATCTACGGGTAATCTTAAAAGGCGACTAAGTGATAAAATATGCATATAATATCTAAGCAAGAGAAGGTAAACTCGAAATAAAACCCTATACCAACACGTCTGACCAGCGTGTATAGATACTATACCAGTAGTAGATAGTACCCCCTAATGTGGAGGAAGGTCGAGCAGTGGGACAAATATGAGCTGAAATGATAATTTCTTAATGTAGCACTTTTAAAAAAATACAGGTCATGAGTCTCCTTCCAAAAAAACCTTACTTTAGTAGAAGCATGGACTTACATGTAAACTTGCAATAACTTAAGTACTTTAGGTGTCTAACAATCTGACTAATTTTCATCAGACTGTTACTACTTCGTTATTATCGCTTCCAAGTTATTTAATCTACGCCAACGCGTCTGACTTGTGTGGTATACTAGGATAATTTCACTCCCTTTATGAATATAACTCATGCCCAACTAAACTATTAGAAACATAAATTGAGATGAAGAAATGTTTATTTTATTTATTTGCGATAACAAAAGGAACGTTTTAATTTATATGATTACATACATTTTGTGATACAAACAAGAGTGAAATGTGACGTTATCTTAGTTAGCTGTCAGTGATAAGACGAAGTTTGAATACCTGTTAGACGGCAATACAGTTGGTCCTATTTCTTCGGACATATTACTGTATAACACTTATGCTTAATCTTCCGAGATAAAAACAAAAAATACTTTCAATATACAAATAAAAAGATTATTGATGAATTTTCTTTATTAACACTCATGTAAATAAATATATTATATAATGGGAATAATTAAATCATAATAACATTAAAAGAACATCACCCATGCCAATTATCATATCGTACTACATTTTTATTTATAAAACAATGATGTTTGTATCACAGAAATAATTTGCCTGCATGAGAACCGGACCCACGGCCTTTGGCAGGGGATTGAGATCACTACTCTATCTGGCAAAAAAATGGTAGATAATATTTTCCCATTAATCTTCACATTTGCTATGATGACAGAGTAAACTATTTTTATGTTCCAATTAAGCATCTAATATTTATAAAAACTACGAGCGAAAAATTAATGTTGTACATGAGATTCAAACTAACACCTATTGCAAATCCGTTGCAATCGTACTACCACTTACACCAACGTGAACTGTTGTATGACATTCAATTTTCGCATCGTATTATATTTTCGTCTTTAAGGAGACGTGTGCCATCTACCCGACATTGTTTACACATTGCATTTTTATGTTACTTTCAACCCTTGCTTTCCCACGGCTATGGTATAAGGTGATTAAGAATGTGTTATACAGAGGATGTCTACAATTGAAAGCAAACAAAACAAAATTCTATACTGACCGGTACGGTCAGCGTAATATAGCAGGCTTGTATGATTGGCCATAATTAATTAAATTAGATGATACATAGCGCAAATAAATTATTATTATTTTGTAATGATGATTAGATACATTTTTCATATATAAACGGGTTACGGTTGAGTCCTTAAAACGTTTTAGTTTTAAATGTGCATTTGAAATTGAAGCAAAACCGTCCTGAAGATTGTTCACATCCGAAATACGTATCAAAGCAATATTCGAAACTGACTAAAATTGTAAGTTATAGTGCTGAAGACTGCTCATCTTATAGTGGTAAGAAAGTCTCATCATATTCCGTTTAATAGTATCATGTATACTATGTTAAAACGTTTAGTATATTGATTAAACATAGGAAAATAACAGGTCTCCCTTCCTTTCCTCCATTTCAATATTATTTAATGGCATTTTAACGATTTTTATGTATATAAAAAAATACTTTTCAGTTCTTATATAAATTATTTTACACGATTACTTAATAATTTCAAAATACATTTGCACTACATGTTCACATTTATTCAACCGTTGTTCACTTTATGTTCAACAAACATATACACGTATAAAGCGTTGATGTCTTTCCTTAGACGCTACGTAGTACGACGGTGTAAATACGATTTACTACAATGTAATTATATTTATCGCGTAAGAATAAGTATAGATGCTAGGGACAAATACATCATCATCACCATCATCTTTTAGCTTATCGCCCTACACCACTAGAAGTATATCCTGATCCTCTATAAATAAGTTGACAGTACCATAATCGCAACACTTGAAAGGCGTATTGGCGATCACAGTAAAGTACCTATTATATAATTTTCGTGTTGTGACTGAGTAAGAATACAATGCACCACCTCCTATCTTACCCTTGGGTGATCGTAAGAGATAGCTAAGGACTATAAAATGTATATAATATCTAAGCACGAGAAGATAAACTCGAAACAAACTCTACACCAACACGTTTGCGTGGTATAGTAGGTTAATATCCCTCCCATTTGGAGGCGGCTCATGCCCAATAGTGGGACGTATATGAGCTGAGAGGATGATAATAATGAAAATCTCTGAAAGATGAAACAATAGCTAAGTAAGGGTTGGCGATAATTATGTTCTTATCCCATCACTACACGAAGCGACGAACACGTGAGCAATATGAAAATATTTTTGTCATAACACATTTTTTTTTTGTTCAAACTCATAAAATATATGCTTTTTTATATAACTTTAAAATTTATATTATAAATTATATATTAATTTATTAAAATTATATGTCAACATTATATTTAATTAGTGTTATTAAAAAAAATATTATGTCTATGTTTTGAGACCAAATCCGTTTGCATGCTTAGTGACGTATATATCTATTATATACTTTTGTTATAATCATTCCTTCTATTTATAATGGTTACGTTACAGGGTTTTTTTAACATAGTCCCTCTACTAGGTACCTATAAATTAAACCAGGTAAACATATTCAATTAATTCTATAACTTGAATATGTTTGAATTATTAAACTCTTTTTTAAAATATAACGTCCTACAAAATGTGTTAGAAAAAATAAACAGTGCTAATGGTCTAACAACGCAAACGTTATATTCGTAAGATTGTCCATAAAATGTTTCCACATTGTAAAGAAAATGTATATAGACAACATTGAGATATAGACGTATAAAGAATACATACATAACTTGCAATCCAATGTATCAACCTAACGTATTCTACTGTTATACAGAGGCCTCTCAACAAAGAAGTTGCCAGCGTGGTTAACGGACACAGTTGATGTTATGAGTTACCCAATAAGGGGTTATTGATCTTCCTTCTGTTTTTCCTTTAGTCAGTTCTTACGACTCCTACCAGAAAACAATGGGGTGATAATGCATTGTATTCTTAACGCCTCACTACTTATTCCTTCATATATTCTTTATGCATACCTTCACAATATGCATAATGTTTCTTGTAAAAAGACAGTGCAAGGTGCAAATCATTATCCTACGTAGGAATCGAATCCACTACATTGGCATGGTAGGTTGGTATCTTAACCACTACGCCATGTGTACAGTCATGCTATCTATAAAAGTCAATTAAATATTTTCATATTTCTTACACTATAATATAATCTATTTTCTACCCAATTTAAGACTCCTGTCTTACTACTTATTGACTACAACTGTCAATTAATGTGAAGTTAAATAGTTCATATAATTATCGAACCTCCTCCATAAATAATAGAAACCAATAGGGATAGAACATGGGAAATAAAGGGATAGAAAGGGAACATGAGAAAAAAACAAAAATTTTGCGAATTAGGAGCAAAACATACCTATAGGTAAACCAATAAACGATTAAGCTAAAATGGAGGACGTCTAGGGAATTAAAGGGAAATATGGTATTAATCCATCTAAAAATGTTTAATAGATGTGCTAAGAGATGGAAATATATACTTGCATGCAACTGAGATTATAGCAAATTATGTAGATAAAGATACTTATAGTAAATTCATAATATAAAGTATAAATTGTAACCTGGTGAGTCCGTAGCGGATCTATCGGAGTCCGAGTCACGGTGTGCGCTAAGATCCCTGGGTGGTGCATCGAGTATGTCGGTAATCATGAAGCGCGTGCGAGGTGCTCGCGCATCCCGGTCCTCACGCTGCACCGTCATCGCCAGGGCGCCGCCGGCGGGGCCCGCTGCGCCGCCGCCGCTGCCCGCCGCTCCTAGCGCATCCAGCGCGGGGGCCCGCCACCCCCGCCCCGCGCTCACAACCTCGCTCGCCCCCAGCTCGACTACCCCTGCACGTGTCCGGTCACCGGGCCCGGCACATCACACAGCACCGCCGCTACAACCTTTACACTGTATCTATATGTGCCACGCGAGACTTGCACACTTCCACCTACACATCCCCGTGCACGTTCGATATAAGAAAAGCTTCACAGACAGAACTCTTCAACTGAAACGTGTTAGCACTGTTCTCTATGTTCTTTCGAGTCTTATAAAAATTTGTCACAGTATATAAAAATGTTTTGCACGTATCGTTGAGTTCTGCTAATAGAACAATATAGCACAATCCTTGTGTGAGGTGTTAGCGTGATGTATACCGCGTGTTTGTGCGCGCGACTTACGATGCACGCGTGTAGCGCGATCAGTTACTGAATGCGACTGGCACTGGGCCCGCAAAGCCGGTATTGGCAGGAGGCGGCGCCGGCCAATGGGTGTACGAACAAACTTGCGCCGCCCAGCCAACGAGCGGCTCTCCGCGGAAGGCGTGCCCCGGCCATGTTGCCGCGGGGACGCGCTAATGCTCTTTTTGCCGACTCGCAGCCGGGAGAAAGCTCCGTGCGGATTTAAGCTTTTATACGTGGATAAAACGCTTTTATAGGAAAATAAAGCGTTCTCGCAGCGGGATATCACACTTTATGAGGGCATTTTACTGAGAGTTGACAACGCTATAGTCTTGTAATAGATTCACGCTCACCAAATTGAGGCTATCGTGTCAGAGCTAGCACATAGCTTTGTACCAACACAAATCTGAATAACTGATACTTATGACACAGATATGCAAATAATATACCTTTTTTTTGTATTACAATAGTGAGTCTATTACTACTACTACTACTCTATCTTAGATAATTGTAGATATGTAGGTATATCAGTTATATTCAAATTCAAGATTTTTCATGCACAAACCTCGCTAGGCGTTTAGATATTGCTAATTTTAATATTTTATCTTAATTTAATTCCAAACACTACCACCGGATTGGAAAGCAACCGCCACTGAGAATCTTAGATCCGGCTAGAAGTTTAGCGCTTTTATGAGTATTTAAAAATTTTAATTAGGTACTGATTCTTTCTATAAAATTTTATAAGTACATGTTTAGCTGCTCTAGTGTGATGCTCTTCGAACTATGACATAATGTAATTATCAAATACCTATAATATATAGGTTATAGCTGAACCAGATCTCACATGTTTATTAACAATATTTTTATTTAGATAAACTTGAAAATAAAACATTAACAAATAGTAATAATATAAATAGAGACCTTAGAGAATTAGAACATGGAACACCATGTAATGTATAACAATAAAAAAAAGTTATACATATAAATAATATAACCTCTTAAGACATGGTGCTACAAAGAAAATATATGTGATCTCTTAGTACAGAGTTAATGCTGAATTGACTGAATAATAGACAGTCTACTGTTGATGCTTATAAAATTACTAGATACCTCAACAGATGCTGTTCTGTACCAAGTAAAAAAAATAATAACATATATGAAATCAATAGCAGTACAACCTACCAGGTCCTAAAGCGTTACTTTAGAAGTCTAAAACCATATTCGCCTTTTAATGAATTCAGTTTGAGACACATCGTTTGGATGTCTATAAAGGACGAAACATTTTTTTTTCTTTTATGTAGATCACCATTCTCCTACTCCTATCCCAATGACTTAGGGTCGATGCAATATGTAGGTAGCTATTCGTACATATTGCAAAAGTTAATGGCAATAGTTTTATCACCGACCACCTGCCTGATGTCAACCGTCCTGCGACCTTGGAAATGCAATTGTTGACTAAACGGCATCAGGTGGATTTGGCCTAGGTCGATAGAAAGCTCTTAATCATCTTTTACGATATCTACCAGCCAAGTAAAGGTTGGTAGTATTCGTAGCCGCTACCACACAGCATACCTATATATAGAATAGCTAATCTATAATCTAATTCAATATACCTACCTACCTACCCTATAAGTTTGACGTGCCCACCTCTATATATCTGTCTGTATGTGTCTGTCTGTGGCATCTTAGTTTCTAAACGGATGGGCCGATTACGATGTGGATTTTTTTGCTTGAAAGTTGACGTGATCGAGAATGTCCTTAACTATAATTTATATATCTGTTTAGACGTTTTAAGCTCATCAACTATTTTATTTAGTCGCTATAGGAATCTTACATTAAAATTCAAATTCATTTACTATGTATAAACCCTACAAGGGCACTTACATATTGTCAGTTTTAACATTTTAAATTAAGCCAATAAACTACCACCGAATCGAAACGCAATCGCTACTCTCAGTAGCGATTGCGTTTAGATCCGGAAAGAAACTCAGTGGGTTCGTTTATTAATATTATTTCTTTACTGATTTTTTTATAAAAAAAAATAGTATAACATGTTTAGTTAGAATTAGCTACACTGTGATCCCATTCTCATATCAATATAATGTAAAATTAAAATACCTAAAATGTATAAGACTATAGTTAAAACAGATCTCACAAGTAAAATATAGATGGCTAATGAATATTTTAATTTCAATCATACCTATATGTGATTTAATATTGCCCCTTCTACCACAGAGCTACTGTGATGGCCAATACAAATCCACTCTAGTTGGACTTCCGGCTCTCTCGCTCACCGAACGAAGCGCAATAACGCATTACCATTACTCAGACGTGGATCTTCTGCGAGAGTGTGGTACTAACCCGGACGGACCGGCCCGCTACTGTAGACAGAGAACTATCCACAGCGTGGTCCTACCACTAGCTACAAATACAAGGTGCTCAGTGTTTATTTTTCTCGGAGATATTAACTTTAAAATTTCTTCATCATCATCAACCTGCTCTTATCCCAATTTATTTGGGGTCGACGCAATATGTCTTCTCCTTCCATACAACTCTATCAGACGTCATCTCTGTGGTCACTCCTTGTCTATCCATGTCATGTTTCACACAGTTCATCCATTTTTTCTTCGGTCTTCCCTTACACCTTAAGCCTTCAACATTCATGCTTAAAGCTTTCCTCACAACATTACTTTCATCTCTTCTCATCACATGTCCATACCATGTCAATCTTTCACTCTTTAATTTTTCCGTCACTGGCGCAACTTTCAAACTTCCTCTTATATGTTCATTCCTTATTTTATCCATTCTTGTCACACCACACATCCATCTCAACATTCGCATCTCCGCTACATGCAGTCGTCTCTCATCCGTCGCTTTTAAAATTTCTTATTAATTCAATACCATACAGTCCTGCATAATAAATAAGAGTCTTAGAGAGAATACGTCGCAAAATTTAAATTTAAGTCTATTGACAAAAGATTAATAAGTTCTTTTGTTGGTTAATGGCGACTACAAATACAAGCAGCTCTTACATTGCTCGCAGGTTTTGTAAAAGACGACTAAGAGTCTTACATCGACCTGACTCAAATCCACCTGAAGTGGTCTGATCAACAATTATATTGCCAATAAGGATTAACGTCAGGGAGCCGTAAAAATATAGTCAAAACTTTTTTAACATGTAAGTATGTACAATGGAAAAGGAGTAGGTACATATACATACATATTACATCGATCCAAAGTAAATGGAATAAAAGTAAGATGATAATGAATAATGCCCTTTAATCACCATCATCATCTCCGCTTATATATGTACCCATTGCCTTCCATTGTGGCAGAGGCTCAATCTGCCACAATAGAAGGAAAATTGACCTAGGTACTACACCGCGCTGGTCAGACGAGTTAGTTTCGGGTTTTATTTTGAGTTTTCCTTCTCTTGCATAGATGTCATGCCTTTTTTTTTGGCGGCGGGCTACGGTAAGTCGCCCTGCTAATCCGTCCGGGGCGACAGAGAAGCGGCGCACGACCCCGTAGATAGATGTAATGCCTATGCATATTTTAACTCTTGATCATCTTTTACAATATATAGGTGGTGAATTGTATTCTTATTTCATCACCACACTCAAAATTTCTTTTAATAGTATAAATCTTAAATAGATTTAGAAGAAATTAATATTAAATATATATATATATATATATATATATATTAAATATATATAAATAATATAGAAAGAATAAAGTATTTTATTAGGTATACATTTTGAAAAATACCTCTGTAAGAAAGCTTAATAGAAATATATCTAAGTAATTACTACTTAGGCATATGTATTTCTATTAAGTTTTCTACATTTATAACGTAAAGTATGTACTTATATTACTTGTGTTGACTCATAGTCAATTCAATAGGTTATATTTATATATTAAATTAATTTATATAACACAACTTGGTTATATTAATTTATACAAAGTTGTTACTTATTGTGGTATTATAATAATCTATTATTATGATGGAGGTTAAGCAAGGCATTTATTAATTTTAAGTATATGTAGATAAGAATAAATATTTACCTACCTATGTTACCTTTTATCCTTGCGGTATGTAGAGTATATTAATTTATGGTTTATTATAACTTCATTTAATACTATTTTTAATACCAAACAACATGAAAAATATGTAGTAACAACGTTTCTATATTATCTATATAAAAAATTATATTTATATATATATATATATATATATATATATACACGCTGTTACTCTTTGTTCGGTGAGTAAGAAAGCCGAAAGCCAAAATTTCTGGGTGGGCGTTGGTTGGTAGGTAGCCTAGCTACACCCCTAGTATTATAAAAGTTCATGAGCAGAAGTGACACTTACACTTGTAAGTGTCACTTCTAATAAGCAGTAAACAAAAGCATTGTCTATTATCATTATCATCATCATTTCAGCCCATATATGCAGTATGGCTAAGCTCGAGGCTTCTCTACTTAAACACATACATTGACTTACTGTACGACACTGGTTAAATTAGTTAGTATAGTGTTTTATTACAGCTGTGATAAACATAGGTACCATCCCTTCCATGACTTTTACGTCACCCACGAGCAAGATAAAGAATGTTCCATTATCATAGATAGAAGAAGGGTTGAGAGCCCTCAGCGCTCACCCACAGTCCGGGTAAAGTTGTCATAGCCATCTGAGGCTAACAACTAAGTCACACAAAAAAAAAATAAAAAAAATCATAGATAGAAGAAATATTTATGAATTTATAAACGATTTTGCCGTTGATTCTTAGTTACAGGTATATTGTAGCGTAATCTAAAGGTTTACTTACAAGGCGAAGGAAACTAATAATATGTTGTTTTTATTTTGCATTTTAATCGTAAACCATATAATATTTATACCTTTCATATATTTTATATAAAATAGCTTTATCTTCTGAAAAAATTGTATTGGTGGTAAGACCACGCTGTGGACAGTTCTCAGTCTACAGCTGCAGGCCGATCCGTCCGGGGTAGTACCACACTGTCGCAGAAGATCGACGTCTGAGTTATGGCAATGTGCTATTTCGCTTTGTCGTGAGCGAGAGAGCCAGCAGTCTAACTGGGATGGGTTTGAGCTTTGTATTAGTTAGCAAAGGTCAATTTGCAGCAGTGACACTTACCATTTGGTGTACTGTTTGCTCGTTTACCACCATAAGCAATAAAAAAGACTAAATTAATCAAGCAAATAGGTACAGTGCAATAATTGAAACACTATTTGAAAGATCAAAGATCTGTTAGTTTGAATACTGTTACAAAAGACTTACATCCTCTCATTAATATAATCATCATCATTCTCCTACTCTTATCCCAATTGCTTGGGGTCGATACAATATGTACTCTTCTTTCATAGTACATATTTTAGAAGTTATTGGCAATAGTTTTATGACCGGCTGCCGGCCAGACGTCAACCCTCCATGGGAATGTTATTATTGACCAAACGGCATCAGATGAAGTTAGCCTAGGTCGTTATAAGGCTCTTAGTCGTCTTTTACGACATCCACGAGTAAAGTAAGGGTTGGTAGTATTCGAAGCCGCTACCACACAGCTCTTCTCATTAATATAATCATACATTACAAAAAAAAAATAAGATTAAAATAAAATTAATATTATAGGATAATAATAATATAATTAATAGTATAAGATCAAAATAACATTTATTCTAGAATTCTAAGAGATTTGTGTCATCAATACATTATCAATCATTATTAACTTAAAAACAATATCCGCAGGGTGGCTGAATAATATTATAATTTATAACGCCCTTTCTTACTCGTGGCTATCGTAAAAGATGACTAAGGGATATAATTTGCATATAAAATATCAGCAATAGAAGGAAAACTCGATATCAAATTAAGAGTCGTTAACCAGTGGAACAATAGGTCAATCCTCTTCTTATTGTGGAGGAGGTTGGAGCCCTACAGTGGGGCGTATATGAGCTGAAATGATGATGGTGGTCACTTCATGGTGTAATTCACTATAGCTTCCTCAGATCTGGTCAAGCAATAAACACAGATGTCTACTATGCAGAACTCCGAACAATGATGACGAAACTCGCAGTTAAACAGCCCCGACTTGTCAATTGATCTTTACCATTATTGCTCCATGATAACGCAAGACCTCATATTGCTCGAGAAACTGTTTTAACTCTACAAGACCTGCAGTTAGAAACCATACGTCATCTTCTGTACTCGCCAGACGTGGCCCCTAACCGACTACCATTTTCCGTGATTTGGACAATTTTTTACACGTAAAAAAATTTACAACAAAAGCAGTACAAAATACTTTCACACAGTTTGTGGAGTCCAGGACCCCAGAGTTCTATCGCAAAGGTTTAAATGATAACGAGGGTAAATACTTTGATTAAAGAAATCTGTTTTGTACGTGGAATCTGTACGTGGTGTCAGATATCAAAGTAAAACTATTTTCAGACGAAAACTTTAATATTCTAAATTTAAAAAATGTATGACATTTGATCGTTCGACGTTCAATTGTTTTTACATTCAGCTTTTGAAGTGAACATGGATACGGCGAAAAGCAGAGTAATTTTCGAATACGACTTCCGACGTGGTAGTTCCATGTACCACATAGTTCCACGCGGCAGAAATGGCTTGTAATTTCAACCCGACTAGAAAAAAAGTATGGTTCAACCAGATCATGTATCTGGACCCGATCAGGATAGAATGAGGCATGCCGGATCCGGCAAACCCTATCAGGACCAGGTCTGGTCAGGATAGCCTGATGTAAAATAACATCAAGTATGGTAAGGCATACCGGATCAGGACCAGATCAGGACCAAATAAGGATAGCCTGGTGTGAAATATCATTAAGTATGGTAAGGCATACCGGATCAGGACCAGATCAGGACCAAATAAGGATAGCCTGATGTAAAATATCATCTAGTATGGTAAGGCATACCGTATCAGTACCAGGTCAGGACCAAATAAGGATAGCCTGATGTGAAATATCATCAAGTATGGTAAGGCATACCGGATCAGGACCAGGTCAGGATCAAATAAGGATAGCCTGATGTATAATATCATCAAGTATGGTAAGGCATACCGGATCAGGTACTACTTAGTTTAAATTTCCGCGCATTATTTGAGAATTTATTTTATTTAATTGAACATTTTGTAGATTACTTATTAGCAATGGGATGTTAATCCAATACTTTATTGTTGTATATTGGTAACCTTCAACCCTAAACACTACCTTTAAACCTTTAAATGTTGCAAATCTATAACTTTGTGTGGAAAACTGCTATGCACACTATCGAGACCCATGACATATACTTTGAAATAGTCATCACAACTTATTATAAACTCGGTGTTTTAAACTTGCTAACGTTTAAAGCACCGAGTTTATAATAAGTAACACGTAGAGCCATGTGGGGTAACTGTACGGGGCGAGTAAGTGTACGCAGTGAATATTTTGCGAAAGGTACGGCTGATAACGGATCAAAACCTGTCGCATTTAGTTCGCATTTGACCACCAGGCAGGAGTAATGTGTCACAGATTTACCACTCAAGGCTTCAGATATTTAAATGAAAAAAGTTGTTTTTACACGATATTCTTATTTATTTTCGCAAAATTAAATCGCATGGTTAAGGCATTGCAATTAGTTCTAGTTGACGAACAAATTTACTGGGAACAGGAGCAACTAATTAATATTTTGTGTGAAATTGCCTATTTTATCTAAGGTAAGTAATATTATATTTTTTTAAAGATTTTTTACTTTGACGGATTGGGGCAAGTATACAGGGGTAAGTGTACGCAGTATTATAATGCTTTCTACTTACCCCATTCAAGAAAAACATCGTATTAAGCGCTCTTATACTTTCCAGATTAAGAATACCTCGCAAATACGTAAGGAAATGCCCCAACGGAAAATCTGTAAATAAGAGCAGATTAATACAGCCAAGAAGTTAATTAAAGAGGGAAAATAGAAACAGAACAGCGGCAGATGTAGTTGAGATCTATGAGAGTATTTTAAAAAAATTTTAAGACTCAGACAGGTTGCATGTTTAATATGGATGATATTGGTTATAGCAGAGTGCGTACACTTGCCCATCAATGGGGGTAATTGTCCGGATTTCCCTAGATGATGATGAAATTGCCATAAAATTAATAATTATTATTAGTTACAAAAGTATATGTTTTGTTATTACTGCCAAAGTTTTATTAAAATAGAATAAACGTTGTTTTTTCTTCAATAGTTTGAAACTTTTATTCTGAAAGCAATTTACTAAAAAATGCGTACAGTTACCCCACATGACTTTAGTAACATCAAAAATAAGATAAAATAGGTGGCGCTTAGACTTATGCCATCTTCAAAATGGTGTATCTATTTATATATGGACATGAACCCTCAATGGACCGTCAAAATAAAAACGGGCACAAACATTTTAGACTAGCTAATTAAACTCTATATTCTGGTTAAGAGACGTGGTCCAAAACTGTACATATATTTTAATTTAGATTAGAAATTAGAATTTTACTTTCATTAGAATCAGTTAATTTTATCAAGCCTTTAAACTTATGTTTATCAATTAATTTGTACATATCGTTAGTCGGTAGTGCAGTTATAACTGTAAAAAGTGTAATTGTAAACACGATAAACCCTCCACTATCGACGTAAAATGTTTACAATGGTCTTCTAATGGTAATATAATATACGAGTAGGTAGGTACTTGAAATATTTTAGAGCCATTATACTAAATACCTACTATAGTTAATATCAAGTAAAATATCGTAAAGAAAGTCATATAAGTCCCAAAAAATATGATTAAAATCCGTACCTTAGAAAACATGCTAATCAAGCTATTCCAGTTTGTCATGATAGATGAAAGTCAACATTGGCAGCATGTATCCTTAAATATCTTGACATCTCATCACCATCATCATTATATGTCCCACTGTTGGACTCGAGCCACCTCCATAGTGGAAGGGAAATTGACCTACTATACCACGCTGGTCAGACGTGTTGGTATGTATAGGGTTTTGTTTCAAGTTTCTCTCCCTTCTCTTGAATAGATGTTATATGCCTTTTATATCCCTTAGTCGTCTTTTACGAGCACCCACGGATAAGATAAAGGGTGGTGTATTGTGTTCTTACTCCGTCATCACACGGTAAACTTGACATCTCACCTAATTCTATCCTGAATAATAAAATATCCGAAGATTGATTTAGTTATGTTCCCCAAATAGAATGAACAACCTCACCTATTATAACATATACTGGTTATAGATAAAGCTATAGCTTTATCTACATGAATATTAATACTTTATCATATGTCGACTATAATACATTCCGTGTGGTGACGGAGTAAGAATACAATTCACCAACCCCATCTTACCCGTGGGTGATCGTAAAAGAAGATTAAAGCATAAAATATGCATATAACATCTATGCAAGAGAAGAAAACCTCGAAATAAAACCCTATACCAACACGTCTAACCAGCGTATTGTAGGTCAATTTACCTCCTAGCATGGAGGAAGTTCGAGCCCAGCAGTGGAACATATATTAGCTGAAAAATTAAAAAAAAAAAAAATAGGCAGTTATGGGGACTGCCGATAGAAGTGAAAACTATTAACTTAAGACTAATTGAAATAATAATAATTTTCTAATTTTTATATAAAAATAAAAATATTATCGAACATCTAGGAATCGGTTTTACCACGCTAGTAAGATAAACTTTAAACCACAATGATACTCATTTTATGACATAAAGGTTAAATATTAAAAATACAATTAAAAATAAATAATGCCATACTTTTAAATGCAAATATTGATATGAATATTGAAAATATTTGAAAATAGATTCTTTATTTTCATTATTCATTTATCTATATAAAAACATTAAAATGTTCAATACTCTAATTAATTTCCCCTCCAAAACGCTCAACGCGCCTAAAGAAGTTTTCACATAGTTATAGATATACTATTAGCATTAGCATGTCGGTGACGCGAACCTATAAGTTTTTCCCCTCCAAAAACGCTCAACGCGCCTAAAGAAGTTTTCACTTCAAAAAGACATTCAGTTGTAAACTACTAAAATATTTACTGTATTTGCTAGAATAGATATTCATTATATCATGCAATTCATATATACTTAATAATGCTCATAAATAACAATATTAAGTAAAAGAAAAAACAGCGTAAGTACGCCAATTACTGTTAGGTCACAGCAGAACAACTCCAACGCACATTCAGCTGGCAATTATATACATAATTAAAAATACACACACTAATACAATTCTAATAATGATACGTTTTTGTTAAGTTGTGTCATATGCATTGTATTCAAGATTATTACGTGTTATAGGCTCTTTAACGCTGTTTCGAAACAGGAAATCATTTATTTCTTTAATTTAAAATATATTAGATAATATTAGATGATTTGGAATTGCATTATGGTGGCGGCTACGAATACTATTTACTTTTACATTGCTCTGGGTATCGTTAAACGTTAGTTAGAATAATACTAAGAGAATGGTCAGTAGCCCATTCTCTTAGTATTATTCTAATGCCGAATGAGTGTATATTACTAAGAGAACGGGCATATATATATATATATATATGAAATGAATGAGAATTTAATGCTAAGAGAATGGGCTCCACTTATGAATACGGGATAAGATAACAATTATCGCCACTCCTTATATTCCCGTAGGAGTCCTAGAAATCGGTTAGAGGTGGTACCAGAAGAGTGTGAAGCAGTTCCCTCCTATGAAACGTGTAACTTCTTACTCTGATCACGAACCTGCTTGCCAAGTGTGGTGTGTACGTCACTATCTCCTCGTTTATAGGGAAAGTCTATGTCCAGTATTGGATAGTGACAAGCTGAATGTATAAGAGAATGGGCAACATCGCGCTGCTGGAATATTTTACCAACTTGCTGCAATTGCCAAGCCTTTTTTTTTTTTGCGGTGGGCTATGGACGTCACACCCCGCCAAATCGGTCCAGAGTGACGGAAGAGGCGGTGTGCAACCCCATTGACCGCAAGCACCTCTTCTTCGCCGTGCGAGCGGGCCCCGGTACCCGATCTTTGTCTTCGGTGGCCCGCTCGGCGGTATGCCCTCTCGGGCTCCTCTCTTGTCGATGCCCCGACAGCTTTCGCCGTCGGGGCGTCGTCCTCACGCGGTGGCCTCACGTCGGGTGACCGGACAATTCCCCGGTCCGATCACCCGAAGCCTCGGTTAGGGCGGCATCAGGCGCAGGTACTCGCGCCTGTGCCGCCCCGGCCGCGGGCAGCGGCCCGGGTCACGGGAATCCTCCAGGGCCCGTTCCGCCGCCTCCTTCTGCGAGATGACAGCCTCTCAGAAGGCGGCGACCGCGTCTCAGTTCCTGACGCTGTCGACTATCGCTCGCACAACAACCTGCAGCGTCAGGTCGGCACCGATGACAGCGACGAGGTCACGGCGCTGCCCGTCCCAGCCCGAACATACCTCGAGCGTATGTTGCGCCGTGTCCTCGTCGCTACTGCAATCGTGGCAGGACGGAGTCCACTCCCTCCGCACGACCGTGTACAGGTACTTGCCGAAGCAACCATGCCCCGACAAGACCTGCACCAACCGGAAAGAGAGGACTCCGTGCCGCCGCTCCTCCAGCCGCGTAGCCCAACGGGGCTTCTCGGCGGGCGTCCTCGCGCCAGGTGACAATTGCCAAGCCTGCCGTTAAAGATGACAATTATGGCAATAAGTCCACCAAACGGTCGACATCTAGTAAAGAACGGTGAAAATTATGATGATTATGAAGAACCTTAACCCATTTTCGTCTATCTTATCTTACAGACAAAACTTATAGGGCATGTCTAGTGTTTTTGCTTTTTATTGCGTAAATGTGTATACAATATTTTGAGTTATACTTTCTTACAATTTAGTTAAGTTATTTTTTTAACACTACACTGTATAACTGTTTTTTGCACCAAATAAATAAAATTAAATTAAAATCTTCTTTGACATAATTTATCCATCTTTTATTTTACCATTTTCTTACCTTTCTTTGCTTTCATATTGTTGTTTAATATTCTCTTAGCAGCTTTACTTAGTTTACCGGCATCAACTAACGTTGTTTAGTTAGCGGTTATAGACATATGAGAAAAATAGTTATGTTTTCTCATATATCCATACATTTAGGGGGCCATACATACTCGAATTTCGAACTACGGAACCCAAAAATGTTAATGCCACTCAAAACTCTCCCGCGCTACATGCATCAATCGGCTCTCTGTGACTTTTCAAATGTCGTCAGCCAGAGTCCTCCTACGCAACTGGATCGTGGTCAAAGAGTCTTAACCCCTCAACCCCACTGACAACGGGCTCGCTACTGTGATAAGCCCACGGAATGCCTGAACTGCCGTAACTAAAAATCGTTACGTTATTTGCGTTCAGATTTTTTGGGAGAGCATAATGCCTTCCGTGCGGTGACTATCATACATATCTTACCCGTGGGTGATCGTAGGAGACGACTAAGGGATATAAAACACATATAACATCTATTCGAGAGAAGGACAACTCGAAACAAAACCCTATACTAACACGTCTGACCAGAGCGGTATAGTAGGTTTATTTCCCTCCCATTACGGAAGAGGCCCGAGCCCAGCAGTGGGACATTTATAGGCTGTGATGATGATGATGATGATGAATGCCGTAATCGCCACGTTTGGCAGGCGGATTAGCGATCGCAGTAGGTTTTATAAGTTTTCTAGGCGATAGGTGCTGCCCCCTCTCCTAATAAGACGCTCAGCCGATGATTTTATTAATTTTCGCTGCAAATGGGCAATTCAAGATTAAGGCGAGGTAGTACATAATGGTATTCTGTAATTTTCTTAATACAATTCTAATAATATCCACTACAGTAATTTATATCAGTGAGTTGAGCAACTTAGGTCGTTACAAAGTCAAATCTATTGAAGGTGGTATAAAGGTTTGAAGAGGTTATCTATGGGTTTTTACACATGTGAACAAAACCGATAAACAACATACTAGTTATTAATACGCGATAAATTAATCAAACTTGGAGGAAAATCGGTACAATTACATTGAGCACGACTAACAAATGTAACCAATATAAACAGTAACTTAACAATTATACCTAACTAAGACTTTGTTTAGTGAGAGACTATACCTACTGCTGTCAGTTTTCTGCCTGCATTCTTAAATGGGCCAGCCCTTGTTTAGTAGTACTTCCCTTTGCAGAAAATTAACATCTAAGTAGTCATCATCATCATCATCATTTTAACCCATCGCCGTCCACTGCTGGACGTAGGCCTTCCTCATGGTACGCCACAGAGTGCGGTCCTGTGCCGTTCGCATCCATCGACGCCCAGCAACCTTCACTAGTTCGTCTATCCACCTAGTGAGGGGGCGTCCTACACTGCGTCGTCCGGTACGTGGTCGCCACTCTAGAACCTTTTTTCCCCAGCGGTTGTCGGTTCTTCGAGCGATGTGATCTGCCCATTGCCACTTCAGCGTGCTAATTCTTCGTGCTATGTCGGTTACAACCGTTCTTCTACGGATTTCCTTATTACAGATTCTATCACGCAGAGAAATAATATAAATAAATATTAGATAATTAATATAAGAAATAATATAAGATAAATCTAAGTAGTAGAAATTTGTTATTACGCTTCGTTTGGTGAGCCGGAACCGGACCTCTTTCTCCTCCCTTCCTGTAATCATTCCATACTCTTCAATCATTCATCTATGAGAAAAAGTGACGTTGCGGTAACCTTATGTAAGTATTGCTAAAGTTTCGTCACTTCCTGTGAGTACATATGAAGAGACGAAACTTTATCAATACTAGAAGTGGAGTCACTTCCATCGTACATATTGAATTTTATTTATGACTGGCCGCCTGACGTCAACTCTCCTTAAGTACGTCTACTTACTACTTATTACTTGCATCAGGTGAATTTGGCCTATAATGTAAAACTCTTAGTCGCCTTTTACGACATCCACGGGCTGGTAGTGTTCGTAGAGGCTACCACAACACGGCACTAGTATTGCTTAAGTCTATGAGTGATAATTACCACTTACGATTAGTCGGAATACTTATTCATTTGTCGGCAATAAAAAAAAAGTCATTCTAAGCCTAGTATTGATAGATTCTTATACTTAACTACAATTTTTTTTTTTTTACTCCAATATATCATATTGCAGCGATGGTGTAGTAGTTTACGTAGATCTTCCGTACCCAACTATTTAAGATTCAATATGATCCACAACTTATGTATTTAATTTGAATCGTTTATATTTGCATTACCATCACAGAAAAAATAAACGTAACGTGGCATATTAATCAATGTGCATTCAAATTTATTTATCTTTGCTGTGATAATTTGCTTTTTTATCTTCTGTAATGCATTCAATAATCCTAATTTGGGTAGACAATTCGTGAAATAAATCGATATCGAATGAAATTAACATAAATTTTCGCAGTTAGCGATGTATAGTTATATGTACGTATAGCCAGTTAGTAAATATAGTACATATTTAAATATTTTAACTAGAGAAGTACAGCGTTACAGTTCCTGGATGCTAAATTACAATGGAAATCAAATTGCAAATCTTTCGCAACAATTCACAGTCAAGTAGATATCTCTCCAAAATATTGATAAGATTACCTACATCCTGCCTTATATCAAAGAAAATATTTACAGGGTTGACATTAACGGAGGTGTTTGCAGGGTGGGTCTATGGGGTTGCGCGCCGCCTCTTCCGCCACCCCGGACCGATTTGGCGGGGCAAGACCACATCCATAGTCCACCGCAAAAAAAAGGGTTGACATTAAATAAAACTAATTAGCGGCTGAAGAAGTATCCTTAGAGAGAAGATGTTTTTTTTTATTAATTGTGGCAAACGATCTAGTAGCACACCCGATGGTAAATGTTAATGCCGCCTATGGATCTTTACCATACAGCTGGGCGGCTGCCTACCAAAAAAAAATCCAAACCGAACCTGACAGTTGTGCTTCAACAGATAGATGAAAATACAAGCTGTATTGTCATTGTCTCCTTCCCAAGCATGGCAAATACGGTATCCTATGGTTATGAAGGCTACGTCCTACTAGTACTACGTCTAACAGTGGACGTCGATAGACTGATGCGTGGATATCACCACCAAACCAAACACCAAAACTCCGGATGGACTTTAGTAGTGGTCTCGTCTATTTTAATCAAGCATTTTTTTTTATCTTTGATTCTATCTATATTTTTATCTTTGATATACATATAAAATATATTATATTCTATTTCACAGCACAATATTTTTATTTCTGTATAACAACATTACCATCATCACCTCACCTCTTCTTTTTCCCGCAACAGACGGTTATTCTTCAGCTTTGCAATAACTTGCTCTCAATTTTTTTTATCCTTACATTATAACTGTGAAAGTGTTGAAAACATCGGGAAAATTAACATTAAAAACAAGCGATAAATTCGTTAAAATAAATCTATTTCATATCACATATTACTAAGATTTAAAAAAAAATGTCCTCTTTAATTAATTTTATGGACGTTTTCTATATTAAATTTATAATATAATACCTAACAGCAAAATGATTTTAGATGATATTAGTATCTTTTTGCAATTGTTTCTTAATCACTTCTTCCGAAATTATCATACTCAGGCCATTAATTCCATTCCATATTTTTTTTTGGCTCATTTCAACAGTAACTTTTTCGAGAATAACATTATTTATTACCTCTTTCTCAGATAACAGTAAAACCGTGATGAGCAATTACTCGAAACCAAAATCTCTTCCTAATATAAACACCATTACAGATTCTAAAAAAAAATCCGATGATAAGTTACATAACTTTTTTGATGTTGAAACTAATCTAGTACAGTAAAATAACTATAATCAATTATATATAAAAAAAATGTATTAATAAAATTTGAAGCAACTCTAGAACACAAATGAGGTGGAAAATTACTTATATCAAATATTATTTTATTATAAGATGCATATTATATTTTAGTTATAACTTAGATAATATATGCGTAACTAAGGATAATAAATTGACAAACTCGCTCAACAAACAGGAGCATTTATCGAGCATTTCCGTTCGAGTTATAGACTGCTAAATATTATTATATTTTTGCTATCGATTTTCAAGGAATCGTCGCTCTTAATTATATTTGTACCGTTTCGTTCTTTTCCGGTGCGGTTATTCTTTCATCTATTCATTACATCTGCCTAAAATATAGTTAATTACTACATCATCGGATATAATTACGGAAATGTTATCAAACAAAAATTTCGTATTTGTATGTTGTGCTTCCAGAAATAATAGTATTTATCGTTTAAAATTGGCAATTATATTGTTTGACATTTTAAAATTTATTTCTTCAGAAAAATAAGTAGGTACTATGTCAATGTACTTGCCACCGAAGACAAAGATCGGATACCGGTGGCCCGCTCGCACGGCGAAGAGAGGAGTTTGCATGGTGGGTCTATGGGGTCATATATATGGGGTCATATATAATACAATTTAAAGCGAAATAATGATTCTATTTTATCATCACGCGTTGCCAGTTTTTAGAATATATTTTTGGAATATGCCGTTTTTATTTTATTTTTAGTTTTTGAAGTCTCTCCGTTATTTACGTTTATAACAATAATTGAATCCATCATATAAGTGGTTGAGGAAGATACATACACATACATATCATTACGCCATATCCCTTGCAGGGTAGGCAGATAGAACAGAGTGCCAGAGAACTCTATCCTTGCATACTTCACTCGCTTCCTCAACATTCATAATTGTCTTCATACACGCTCGCCGGTTTCGGAGACTCTTGACTCCACCTTCCTTAAGTGCGTGACCAATCTGGTCTAGGTAGGTTAATCTCGGTCTCCCCCGATACCTACATTCTTCCACTTTCGACTACTGACGAAGATCGAAATATCCTTATATAAGTCTTGCAGCAGTAGCTTTACAATTTATAAAAGGAAAAAGAAAATTATATAAGTATTAAAATTTAGGGTCTATAATGTTGAGAAATAGATACCGCTATCACATCTTGGACCTCATTAAAACGTTCAGTAATCGACCTACCAGTAATTTATTATATATATTACGAGATAAACAATGTGCTTTTATTCATATATTAGTCACCTCATTTCTCTGGGTACACTAAATGTGTCATTATAAACGCTGTGCGTCTTATGCACAGCGTTTATATCTCTCGCAGAAGATAGACGCCTGAGCAGTGGCAATATGCTGCTGTGCTTCGTTCGATGAGCGAGAGAGCCGGAAGCACAACCTTTTGGGTGGGTTTGGTATTATTGGTTGGCAACGACCTAGCTATATCCTTGGTATTGCAAAGGTCTATGGGCGAGAGTGACACTTACCATCAGGTGCGCTGCTTGCTCGTTTGCCACCAAAAGCAATAAAAAAAGTCCAAGAATTTGAGTTATGAATATAATAAAAAACACAAAGCAATCACGAGGACTGCTGAAAGAAGTGAAAATATAAACCTATAAGAAACAAATAAAAAAAATAAGAGGCGTGCCCTAGGGAGTATGTATCGGTGTGACCATACAGTAAATACACATTTTAAATACACATATTATATTATGTGTTATGTTTAAATACACATATTATATTATTACTTCCTCTCCTACGGTGTACTCTCCCTCCGTCTAACGAATTTTCGATCAGGTCACGTGTCCTGGCGCGAGTTTAACATTTTTTACCTATCGCAAAAAAAAATGCATAACGCCGCTTAAGAAGTTTTCAGTTCAAAAAACATTTATCTTATATCACCTATACTTAAAATTATAAGATAAAGTCCTATATTAAAATTTTTAATACTTAACAATTATGGATAAATTCTAAATTATTCCCACATAAATAGTAGAAATAGAAGCGCTAGGAAGACATAAGTGTGTCACTTATTGCACGCAATTCACTTTTCTCGCGCCAAGAATACCATTCAACGAATGTATTGTACCGACAACATAATGCAAACAAAATATCATTCGTTATTATAAGTAACTATAATATTTTGTAATACATATATCGCTTGTCCAGAAGAATAGTGTCACAACTCTAAAAATTACAATTTTCATTATATTTCAATTTTCAATGGCGGAGGGGTGTTAATATTATAAGTTTTCCCTAGTAACTCTTCGTCGTCATTCTTAAGGATATTATGCTGACGTTCGTGCATTTGGAATTGCTGCTGAACCGAGCTGAAAATAAGGTAATGCTTAATGAATGAATTGTGTCACTTTTCTTCTGGGCAAGCGATATGTTATATGCAAAACTTTGTAGTAATTTTGATTGTCTTATACATTTAGACATTCGTTATTATTTGTAATAGAAATTAATAATAATAATAGAAATTAATTTACAATTAGAGGTTAAAAAACAGAGTAAAGATGTTTTCTTAATTAGTTCAATTTATATATACATATATATATATATATATATATATATATATATATATATATATATATATATATATATATATACATATATATATATATATATATATATATATATATGCATATATATATATATATATATATATATATTTAAATACGATTTTAGAAACAAAGTTTCAGATGTGCTTAGTTTTTATATGTTCTCTATTGAAATTTTAATTATTATCTATCAGCTTATTTAAGGAATATATTATTGTAGAGTGAAGGACTTTAGTAACGTGCAATTAATAGAAACCGACCGAACTTTTGGTGACAGGCGAGCAAAGCAGCACACGTGATGGTAAGTGTTACTGCCGCCCATGAACCTTTGCAATGCCAGGGGTACAGCTAGACCGCTGCTTACCAATAAAAATTGCTAACCCGCCCAGAAAGTTGGGCTTCTTGTTCTTTCGCTCACCGAACGAAGTAAACTGACCGACTCGCAGCTGTACACAGAAAATTGTCAACAGTGTAGTCCTACCACTATTAGTCTTTTCTGATTGAGTAGTACTTAAGTTCTACTTAAGTACC
Organism: Lymantria monacha; assembly: GCA_905163515.2. Lineage (NCBI taxonomy): Eukaryota > Metazoa > Arthropoda > Insecta > Lepidoptera > Erebidae > Lymantria > Lymantria monacha. Next base: position 27,994,341 of record LR991082.1, read on the forward strand.
TGCTAGTTAAATCTATCTAGTAAATATTTCAAAAGAATCTAAGTTGACCCGGATTATGTAGTTTAACCCGGATAAGTACATCCTAGTGATCGCATTTACTATGCGATCACTAGGATCCAATGTGAGTTGTAATTTTGACCGTTTCTAACGGGGCTCCCTTGTGGAGACCACAGAGAACAATGACAGGCCCACATGTGCAGTAATTGGACTTTAAGGCGTATGTACTCTTTTAGCGGGTGTTGGTGTGCAGACAAGTAGCGTTCAACTGTCATCTGGAGACTAAGCCGCCCGTAGATAAAATATCTTACGTCGTGTAAGTTTAGCTGAAAAAACATTTGAGGGCCTTCTGCCAGTGCTGGAGTAATTGACAGTAATTGACTAGTACAAACCATGTTGGGCCGTTGCAGGGTAGTGTATTGCCGCGCCACGTACACGGTCGTGAGGAAGGAGGCTATTCGACTGAACAAACAGAGCAGCGCTATAAACTCGCCGTAACCATGGTACCGATTTATCACCCGGTGGTGACGGATGGCAGTAACTATTTAAACAATAGAAATTAATTTATACGAGTATGTTAAATACAGAACAATTTGTATATCTTGGATGTGGTTTTAGCCGAGATGGAAAGTACACCACTGATATAGAGCGAAGAGTGAATGCGGGAAATAGAGTGAACGGAGCGTTGGGACAACTTCTCGGTAGCCACCACCTCAGCCAGAAGGCACATGTAGCAATACATAACGCTGTGCTTGTCCTAACATTACTATATGGAAGCGAGAGTTGGGTATGCAGAAAAGAGCATGAAAGCAAAATTAATGCGGTCGAAATGCGATCTCTACGGAAAATCTGTGGAGTTAGGCTGACCGACCGCATTCGTAACGACGACGTAAGAGAGCGAGTAGATATGAAAGAGAGTATTGGTGTAAAGATGCGAAAGGGAATGCTCCGATGGTTCGGACATGTGGAAAGAATGCCGAACGAACGTCTGGTTAAGAAGATACATACATACATACATCTCATCTCTTTCAAAGACCATTATTTTGGTTTTGCTCACATTCACACGTAGACCCCTTCTCTTACAATCTTCTGTCATTGTGTCGACTAGGGTCTGCAGGTCAGTCGCTGACTGTGCCAGCAGGACTGCATCATCTGCATAAAGCAGAGCAGTGACCACTGAGTCGCCCATCTGGACTCCCACATTCATATCGTTCAGCCTTTGGAGACATTTATCCAGATATATGATAAACAGCCTGGCTGACAGAACGCACCCCTGCTTAACGCCGATATTGACGTCAAACCAAGGCGACATTCCATCATCCAGCCGCACACAGACTCTACAGCCCATGTAACTGGACTGCACAGCCTGTAGCAGTTTACCGTTAATACCATACTCCGGTAAAATTTCCCAAAGTTCCTTTCGTACAACCGTGTCAAATGCTCTCTCCAGATCCACAAAACTGCAGAAAACCCTCTGACCTAGAGCCAGATGCTTCTCCACAATGTTGCGCAGAGAGAACACTTGATCCATGCATCCCCTTCCACTCCTGAAACCTCCTTGTGTCTCACACAGTAAACCATCGGACACCGTTAAGAAGATATACAATGCGAAAGTGGAAGAATGTAGGTACCGGGGGAGACCGAGACTCACCTACCTAGACCAGATTGGTCATGTGCTGAAAGAAGGTGGAGTCAAAAGTCTTCGAAACCGGCGAGCGTGTATGTAGAGAATTATGAATGTTGAAGAAGCGAGTGAAGTATGCAAGGATAGAGTTCTCTGGCACTCTTTTCTCTCTCCCTACCCTGCAAGGGATATGGCGTAATGATATGTGTCTATGTTAAATACAGAAAACTAAATAATTTATGTACATCATATTATGCATCATATAGGTACTATGAAAAAAGTTCAATTTTCAAATTTAGTTAGACTATAATTTATTTAATATGAATTCTTATTTGCTTATTATTAACCAATCTAGTTATTACTAATTAATATTCACCTAATTTGTTCGAATTTATTCAATCTCAACATCGCCCACTTGATATACTTATGATAATTATATATTATAATTAATTATCAAACAACTTTTATAAAATACTTGACAGCTGACTGGCTGACCGTACTCTAATTGCAATAATTACTCATTATAAGGAAGCTCGGCGCACATTAATTTAAAGTTTTTAGTCAGAGCAAGCTTAACAAATATGTTACTTTTAAAATTACTTGACTCTTTGTTATATCAACATTATTAAAATGATGCAACTATACACATCAAAATGTTATGATGGTTGTGCAAGCGATCTACAGATTGGTAAAAAGTCACATGCTAGTTTGCGTGTTCATACGAGTATATCTTATTAATTAGGTATATTGTTTGTAATTTTCAAAGCTGGCGTTGAGATGTGTGAGTACCTACACATTCTATAATTTAACGTTTTTTGGAGGTTACTCCTTAAGAATCGATTTTCATATAAGGCGCCCGGTATGAGAAAAATTTGAGGAGCAAAATCTTTTATTTCTTAAGATATCACGCGAATAGGATCGATTCGAAAATCGAAGAACTCCTTAATACTTGTTAAGAGGTACCCTATTGATCTCACGCTGAATTATTTGTGTCAAAACTGGTGGAACAATTTTATTATATTATTAAGAAGACTGGTATCAATCAGCGTTACAAATTGGCATAAATCACAAATAAAAATAATTGCCCTTATTTTAGTATTTATTATACCATCAAGGAACAAATGTAAGTACCCAGATATTATTCCAATAAAAACTTTCAAACCATCTGTTTCAGTTTAAATGATTGCAATTTCTCTTGAAGTCTACTTCACAAAAACCGTAAATAAAGAGAGAGGAAATAAAGAGAGAGGTAAGAACTGTTTTTACTCTGTGAGCAGAGTGAGTTCGCTGCGAATAGACCGAGAGTTTCTGCATCGTAAAGTAACTTTATTAAAGAAAGGAAGCCATGTATCAATAGTTTTTAAATCTATCTATTAGTTCTTCTTCGTTCACTGCTAAACCTGAACTTCCTCCAAAGACGGTGTATTATGGCTTTATAACATATTCATTCAAGTGTTTCTTCCTCATTATTCTCCTACTCTTATCCCAATTGCTTGGGGTCGATACAATATGTACTCTTCTTTCATAGTACATACTGTAAAAGTTATTGGCAATAGTTTTATGACCGGCCGCCTGCCAGACGTCAACCCTCCTTAGGAATGTAATCGTTAAACAAACGGCATCAGAAGGAGTTGGCCTAGGTCATTATAAGACTCGTAGTCATCTTTTATGACACCCACGAGCAAAGCAAGGGTTTGTAGTATTTGAAGCCGCTACCACACAGCTAATCATCAAGTGTTTCTCCCTGTCATACTAAAAGCCAAAAAGACAAAGTTGCATGCAATATCTAGTAATAACTTATAAACACCAATGCGAGGTAATTGCGCTACTAACTTCTTTTATGACTGTTAACCATTTCCTTGACAGTTAAATAGGCCTGCGTGCTCTACATAAATGATTACGATCTACTTGCAAATGTAATAATGCTGTGTGATACGCGTACATATATATATTTTTATATTAGGCTTAAGAACAAAAAAACTTCTTCCCATTAGATTATAACGTTGTCTTTATATCAAAAATGTATAGTCTTACATAGTGAGTTTATTCATTGGTGTTTCAACTTTAAAGAATGCGCCTATGTATCGTTTGTTAAGGTAATCTGGATTGGTTGCTTTTTTATATAGATTTATGTAAGTTTTTTTTTTACCTATCAAACAGCAGCCTTTTATTATTTTTTCTTGCGGTGGACTATGGATATGGTCGCACTCCGCCAAATCGGACCGGGGTGACGGAAGAGGCGGCACGCAACCCCATAGACCCACCCTGCAAGCACCTCTCTTCGCCATGCGAGCGGGCCACCGGTAGGTACCCGATCTTTGTCTTCGTCAAACAGCAGCCTAACACTAATGTGCCTTTTAATAATTAGCTATACACTATTATAGAATAGAGCATTATGATTTCGAAAGCTTGTCCTTTTTGACCCACATACTTCTCACAGATGGACACGGGCTTCTTTCAAATGAGGGAAATTAGTCTTCTACACCATACTATATAGGTGTTTTATTGTGTATTTATCTTCTTTCACAGTGATGTTATCAAATTATAACCCTTAATAAAATTTTGCGATACACATGGGCAAGGTAGGGGTTGTGAGCATTGTATACTTACTCCGTCATCACACGGCAACTTTGACGCTCTTGATTTAATGAAACAGATATTATAATTGGATGAAAATATGCGTTTAAGGTTTTAAGGTTCAAGTTAATGTTGAAAATATGAAATAAAATGGGACTAACGTGATGGAACAAACTCTAGTTGAACCCTCATTTCGAGGCGGTATAGTACTAACCAAATTCGGGATCATCAATGACTACTAAAAACACTTTTTGTTATCTTAACGCCTCTTAATTTTGTAATAAAATGTTTGCTTAACTGGTAAATTATATTCATAGCATATATTCGTCTTAAATTAAAATTTTTCGTAGCCATTATCTTTCACTAAAAAATTGTGTTATTATAATTCTAACAATTAAAACAAGAAACCAAGAACACATTTTATTATCACTTTGATCAAAGTGTTGCCGACATTCATTCATCATTATCTGCTTAACATCAACAAACATTTTTAGGCTCTCATAGAAATATCTCGAATTTAAGCAAATCTCTTTTTTTTGTATTGCATTTGGTGGCAAACAGCACACCTGATTGTAGGTGTTACTGCTACCCATGGACCTTTACAATACCAGGGGTATTGCAAGGCCGCTGCCTACCAATACAAACCCTAAACCACCCAGTTGGGCTTCCGGCTATCTCGCTCACCGAACGAAGCACAACAACATATTGCCATTGCTCAGACGCTGATCTTCTGCGAGTGTGGTAGTACCCCGGACGGACTGACCCGCGGCCGAAGACAGAAAACTATCAATAGCGTGGTCCTACCACTAATAAGTAATAATATAAATAAATCTTGGATTATTTTAGCAAGAGATTGGCATATGGATAAACATTAATTGTTTATCAATAAGTGTCATCTATATTAAATTCATTTGGAAGCTAGAAAAGAGATTAAAATAGATGCAGCAACCCACATCCATTGCAAATCTGTTCTACGACCAATTAAGTTTGTCAAATATGTGTGTTTATCTCAAGTCTTGGAAAAAAGGGAAGGATTCGTTGATAGAGCATATCAACGAATCCTTTATCACCCCTTCCCTTTTCTTTTCCATAGAGTCGTAACATTATTATTCATAACTTTCTGATAAAACATTCATGACAAAGTACGTAAGTACCTTCTTACTTCCTTGCAGTATCAACTTCCATTATACATACAGGGTGGAAGTGGACCGCTCCCGAAAAGAAAGACAGGTAACCTTACTAGTTCTACTTGTAATAATAGGCTAAAAAAAAATCGATTCGAATGAAAAAACAAACATTTATTTGTTTTTCACCACGCGAGATCGTTGAACTCTTGAACATATGTTCATATTCATATCGTGAGTTTTGAATAGACTGCGTCTTTTCTCATCTGAATAAACTTGCGTATTTTTTATGGAATTATCGTTACATGGCACTGTCCTAATACGATGGAATGTGAAAAGAACTTAAAATTCGTTGTGAAAATAATTTATATATATATATATATATATATACTGGCTGACAACGATATAAAGCAAAAGAAAACTCTTGGTGCAGTCTATAAGAGCATATTAATGAGCTTAATGAGCGTTGTAGTATCTCTTGAGGAAGCTATGTCCTGCTTATAGACTGAGTGCATATTTTAACCATCTAGGATAATCTAGGTTATACAAAATCATCATTTATGCAACGTTTGTTTTAACTTAAAATTAAAAAGATATTACAAAAATATCCAAAATGCTACCAGGCTACACTCATTTATCGTAATTATAGGCATTTCTGAATTCCTTACATTACGCCTCAAGGTATTCAAAATAAGATGACGACAAAAAAAAACATACGCAATATAAATATAGCCATTAAAAACAATTCCCCGGTTGATAAAACTAATAGCGGCAGAAGTTATGTACAATCGTCTAAAAATACGTGATTATGTAACAGAGATATGTATAAGTACTGTAGAAGTAAACTCCGAAACTGGTGTTGAGAAATGTATGCCTCAGAGCGTGAAAACATAATAGCATATTAGAATGTAAAATTTTTTTTTTGTGACCGAGTAAGAATACAATTTTTTTTTTAAAAAACAACTCTTCGAACTAAATAAGATATTCGTCAGTTGCGGAGGACTTTACAAATATACAAATAACAGACACAAATAACGGCCAGACTCAAAACAATCATTTGTGAAACAAACAACCAACTATCCACCACAAAACTTGGTATGGATGTTCACTATTTAGACCGCGAGTACACCATCTGCGTTGTCAACTTTTACCGTAGATGTCATAAAACAAATAAGGCACATGAATAGATCAAGTAGCGGAAGGCGAAAAAAATCTCGAAATATAACGCTATGCCAAAATATCTAATGTTGTATGACAATGAGTTTCTATCAAACATTAAGTCTAAATATCCAGTGAAACATAGACATAACCAATATAGCTCGTGCCTTCATAGATGTATAAAATAGTCGTCGGTCGTCTTATACGTAGTCACTTTTTACTTCTGCGAGTCGCATCATATTTATTCCTCAATAAAACACATTCTAATGAAATTAGAATTGAAACTCCTAAGATTAAAATAACGAATTTCGCAATTAAATAATTAAAATTAATTTAACTACGCTTAATTTAACTACGTATAAGTTTACCAAATGTTTAATTATATAATTTGTCGTTCTATTATAACCAGTAAATGAGCATAATTATTTAAACAAAAAATATATTCAGTACGTCTTGAACATCGACCTTATATTAATGCCGGCTCAGTCCAAGTCTTAGAATCAATGAGACTTCATGCACAAAAATTAAGTGGACAAAAAAATCTTAAGTGCAGAAAATGACCTCAATTTTTTGTCTTATTCGTTTACCGTAAATTAAAAAATCATTAGCGATTGTTATAACTTAATTATAATGCAATCGTAATCAAAATTAATTTCATTCCAAAGTTAACCAACAAAGGTAACAGTTAACAATTAAAATAATTTTATTCTTATTATATGTATGTATATATGTAAACTCTACTTAAGTTGCGATTTAAACAGATATAAAAAAAATTAAAACAATTAAACAAATTTTCAAATTGAAACTAAAATGAGCTCGCGTATGAAATCAAACAATCATATAAGCATAAAATTGGTGTTTAGAACCACCGCGACCGGAAACGGCTCAGACACGTAGAACGCGCAACAATATAATGAACAAAAGTCATTATAAGTGGCGAGATGGAAGCGATAACGCGCCGGTTAGAGTAAACGCGCTTTTTTACGTTAATTAAACTTACTTCTGTAAACGATGATGGTCTCATTATCTGCATTAAGCACCGCTCGACGCTCACTTGTGCTTTTTACGCAACGATGCACGCGCGCACAACTCAAAACAGGCCGGCTACTGTCGCAGGTTGTCGTATTTCAAAAATATTTTGGCTTATAATTTGTAGAACAATTTGAAATCTAATAATCCGATATATAATAGTTCTAAATTATGATATCAACGTTTAAATAAAGTATTACAATGAAATTATTTACGAATTTTATTGGTTTAAATTTTTCTTTGCAATATCCTGATGTTTCAAATGCTATTAATAACACATTTTTTAATTTGAATAATTGTTTCAAACTTCCAAATACATCAATCAGACTTACTCGATCTAATGTATTAAAAAACGAATTTGTGTTGGTACATATACCTACATTTTTTTTATTTTGGAGTATTCAAAGATATGTACAATTTTAAAAAAAACTATAATACCAATTATATAAATGATTGTGTGTCTCAAACACCACATTTAATCATTGTAAAAAATTATATTGTGACATGCGACTGTTTTAGTCAATTATCCCTCAAAATATCTTGTTGGGGATATGTGCAGTGTCGCCTGCCCGCAGGGTCAGACTTAATAGCCGGTGACGGAAAAGGACACAACATGACAAAAACTCTCCTCATTTTCCGCTCTACGACAATTCAGCTCCATTTATAATGCTATTAATAAAATAATGACTAATAACTACAATAAGAATTTAATTCAGCATCAAAACGACATTAAATATCATTTTATAAGCAAAAAAAATTGTATATAATAACTATTCTACTATGTTTTATAATGACAATATTTATTTCGGCATTAGTCGAACTCGGCAAACATCCGCATATACTATCCTGATTTCAATGTATATGTTATCAAGTTATAAATAATGTTAACAAAACTATTACATATTTGTGCCTGTAAATAGTTCTTGGTACTCGTAATAGCCACAAGAGTACGTTATTCAAGTTCACTGTTAGATCTAAGAATTTCGTCGTTTTTAACTAAATCTAAGATTTATGAAAAATCATAACTAAGGAAAAAAATGAGGGCACAGGACGTCATTTTTTTCTACTGTTGTTAACCTTACGATATAAGAACTCCGCTTTAAAGGCGAAAACCAGGAATACGTAGTGTTATGAGGATGCATGTTGACAGATGATTACCTAGACAGTCGAGTGTAATACGGTGAAAATATGGCCAAAGAAACGGCTTCTATAGCAAACTATATTACAAGTTGTCCACTTACAAATTATATATGTATTCAAATGATTGAAATTTAACATTTAATATGCTTGATTATTTATAAAAACTTGATTACGAGCAAATGATTGTCACATATGGGACCTGAACCCACGCCTATTGGAAATCTATTCCAATCGTGCTACCACTTATACCAACGTGAAGTGTTGTATGACATTTCATTTGTATCTATAAAAATTAAATAGTGATCCATAAGAAAATTGTAATATTGTAATGCAAGGCATAAAACTGTTTTTTTTTATAGAGGTGCACTTTAAAAACTATTGACGATAAAACAAATGAATGTACTACGGGTTCATAGATCTCATTTATAAATACAGAAAAACCGGCAAGGACATCACCCAAATGTTATAGTTAAATCTCAATAGCAGGTTTTATATTCTTAAATTTAATTAAATTGGCGGTAGAAATAAGTTGAATACATTCGTATGCATTCGCTACAGTACGATAAGTGAAACCGCTATACACTTTAAGTAAAACTTTTCAATAATAATAGTATGCAAACTAATCTTTACCTGACATTTTACAAACGAAATTAACTTTTATCTGTCTGTCCATCCGTTTGTTTATCTATGTGAATGTATGTTTCACGGTTAATCTGCAGAGTCGTTTGTGATGGAATTTGTTATATATTGTCTGAAATCTGGAGAAGTAAATAGGCTACATTTTTATCAACATATCATTCGGTCGAAACCGCGGTCGGAAGTTAGTTCTATATAATTACAACAATACCTGATCTGATCTTGACCTAACAAAACTAACCTAGTCTATGATAATAATATCGTTCACATTAATTGAAGGCCTGTTATTATTATAATAATAAGTTGCTGATTGAATCTAAATAAATCTAATATACATTATATATTATCTGTAGTGCGGTAGGAATAAGCATAGAATTATAATCGTCAAGATAAATTATAAAAGAAATAATTGTTTCATTATCTGTATTTTGCCCGAACCATGATGCGAGTCGAATCGAATCGTAATAGTATATTTATGCCACTGATCCAAAGTGACAAATTTTAAATATTTTCAACAATAAATTCCATAGTGATTGATTTCTTAGGTTTACGCCAATTTTATTTTCTCGACGTTTATAATACTTTACAACGTTCATGGTCACGGAAGGACTAACGGGAGAAACATACATACATACATATATATCATCACGCCATATCCCTTGCAGGGTAGGCAGAGAGAACAGAGTGCCAGAGAACTCTATCCTTGCACACTTCACTCGCTTCCTCGACCTCTTTTTCGCATTGTATATCTTCTTAAACAGACGTTCGTTCGGCATTCTTTCCACATGTCCCAACCATCGGAACATTCCCTTTCGCATCTTTACACCAATACTCTCTTTCATACCTACTCGCTCTCTTACGTCGTCGTTACGAATGCGATCGGTCAGCCTAACTCCACAGATTTTCCGTAGAGATTTGGAGAAACAAAAAGATAAAAGCCGTAAAAATAGTTTTAAAAAAAATTTATAACAGAAAATTTCATTAATAGATTTACCTAATTATGACTAAACAATACAAAATTTCCTTTTAAGTTAAACTTATAGTCTCCTAGCTTAGTATTACTCACTGAATTACAACTTATTTATATTAATTTTATAAGTAAACACATGAATCGTTAGTCATGTCTTATTCATAAATATAACATAGTGTATGAATAAATATTTATACTACATACAAATTAATAATATTGAAGGAGCTGAAAACTCAATTGAATATATTATACTTATATAATATCCTTGTTAGCCTACCTACGTTCTCTATTAACTAGGGGCCTCTCCATAAGTGATGATGCCACAATGCTTGGCACACGAGTTGGCGATCGCACTTGTAAGTAAGTAATAAGTTATCAAGGAGGGTACTGCTTTTCATTTGCTGGTTATGAGTGAGGCTGATTGTTACAACTCCCACGGAAAGTAAGTGGCGATAAATTATGTTTTCCCACTCGAACGCCAACCCACACCAAATATTTTACGCATATATCCATGCTAATAATCATCATCATCATCATCACAGCCCATATATGTCCCACTGCTGGGCTCGGGCCTCCTCCTTAATGGGAGGGAAATTAACTTACTATATCGCGCTGTTCAGACGTGTTGGTATAGGGTTTTGTTTCGAGTTTTCCTTCTCTTACATAGATGTTAGATGCGTTTTCATATCCCTTTGTCGTCTCTTACGATCACCCATGGGTAAGATAGGGGGTGGTGAATTGTATTCTTAGTCCATCACCACACTGATTATGCTAATAATATAAAGAGGTAATATGTGAGTGTATATTTTTTTTGTATTTATAAGTTTGTATGTAAGGGGTAATATCTAAAAGTACTTATTGGATTTTAAAAATTATTTCACAATTAGAATGCTATATTATCCCAGATTGTTACCGTCTGCTTTTTTTTATTTTGATAAAAATATATTTTCAATAGTAAATCACAATAAATTATTGTCATTCAACATCCTCATCATCACCATTCAACCTTTGGCCATCCACTGCTGCAGGCCTCTCTCATTCTTCGCTATAAAGAGCGGTCTTGTGCCACTCGCTCCCAACGGCTTCCAAGCAACCTTCATTAAGTCGTCAGTCCACCTGGTGGAGGACGTCCTTAAATATGTAGGTAGGAAATATTAATGTTTAAATTGACCTAAGAGCTACCTAAAATTAAGGTATAATTAGTAAAGTAACCCTGAATACGGAGTTAGCTTTGTTCGATGTATTGTATATACTAGTAGCACTTAGTCGCCTTTTACGTCACCCACGAGCAATGTAAGGGTTGATAGTATTTGTAGCCGCTACCACACTATTATATTAACCATAGGTAGATCAAATTACTGAAATTTAGCATTTAATATGCTTAAAGTCCAGTTACATGGGCTGTAGAGCCTGTGTGCGGCTGGATGATGGAATGTCGCCGGTTGATGCATACAATTCTAACTGCAAAGTTTGAAGTATTAAGGCCATATAATGTTTAAACATTGTCGGGTAGATGGCACACGTCTCCTTAAAGACGTAAATATAATACGAAGCGAGATTTGAATGTCCTATAATAGTTCACGGTGATGTAGTTGGCAGCACGATTATGACGGATTTACAATAGGTGTGGTTTCGAATCCCACTTGTGACATCATTTTCGCCTCGTAATACATACATACATATCATCACGCCATATCCCTTGCAGGGTAGGCAGAGAGAACAGAGTGCCAGAGAACTCTATCTTTGCATACTTCACTCACTTCCTCAACATTCATAATTCTCTTCATACACGCTCGCCGGTTTCGGAGACTCTTGACTCCACCTTCCTTCAGTACATGACCGATCTGGTCTAGATAGGTTAGTCTCGGTCTCCCCCGGTACCTACATCCTTCCACTTTCGCATTGTATATTTTCTTAACCAGACGTTTGTTCGGCATTCTTTCCCCATATCCGAACCATCGGAGTATTCCCTTTACACCAATACTCTCTTTCATATTTACCTACCTCTCTTTCGTAATCGGGTTTTTATAAATAGGTAGATCATAAAAATATAAACATATCGATATAGATACAATCATAAATCATTAAAATAAAAAAAAATTCAGTTACATTCAAATGCGAATAGTTATATAGATCGGTTGATTACGGACGAGCTGGGACTGCCGAAGGCCACACAGAGATGAAGGATAAACATGAAATCAAGCTTATTACCGAACGCGTTAGTATGCATGGGCTGGGAGTTTCCTACGCGCCCTCCCGTTGCATTACCCTGTTCCACTCCGTACATAAACGATGCCTCCATTTACACCTAACTAGATTTTACCCACCCTTGAATGCAGACCAACTCAATTTAGATTTTATTACGTGACGTCACTGCGACTCTGTGTTGTTTGATCAAATAGGTTTTATTAGTTGTCATTATAATAATAGATACTTCAAAGGTGGCCTATATTAAGATATTTTAAATGTTTGATTTACGCGACAGTGTAATGAAAGTTCTAAACGTTCTAGAAATAATTCTATGATGTATGATGAATTATACTTATATTGTTTCTATATTTTTTTATTAACCTTTGACAGTGTATAATAATATTAATAAAGTATTTTATTTTTCAGATGTTCTTGAGAAAATAATAGATGGCTATATCGACATTGTCCTTAAAAAAATGAATCTAAGATAACTGTTCATGCGTGCGACAATGAAATAATATTTTTTAGTTTATATATTATATTTTTCAGTTTTTTCGATTCCCACGGAATGGTGACATCTTGTATTTTAAACCCGTAATCACTCAAGAAATTAAAAGTTTAAAGTTCCTCGTTAACATTCTTATCAATGTAGTACGGGCCGCCAAAAATTAGAAGTCTACGACCCTCTCCCGAAACATGCTCGTCATATATATTAGAATAAAAATCTCTTAATTCATGCCTTTTTTCCTCACTACCTATATCATTTGTCGTTAAAAAATGATATTTAAATAAATGATAGTTTAAAAACACAAAAAAATACGCTTTTGTAGACAATCAAACTAAAAATTTTTTTTCGCTAAATATAAACTAAGAATACATTGATTAAAATTATATATTTTATAATAAAGAAATGTTGGCTGCTCGATGGCAATTGTTTTAAATCTTTCTTAAACTTTGGTAAAAGTATTTTGAAAGTATCTCGAAAAGCACCCTACGCTTTTTTACAATAAAATATATTTATTTGTTAATCAGTTGTATTCTTATTTTAAATTTGTTGAAAATTGTTTTCTACTTTTTACTTTGGTTATTACAAAAGAGTGTTTTTTTGGTTATTAAATTATTTTTTTACTTTTTAGTTCAATTTAAACTCGAAATAGATAATTGATTATACTCGTGCAACATTACCAAGGAGGGTTGAGGTCTGGCAGGTGGCCGGTCATAAAACTATTGCCCATCACTTTTACAATATGTACTATGAAAGAAGAGTACCTACATATTGTATCGACCCCAAGTAATTGGGAGAAGAGTAGGAGAATGATGATGATGATGATTTTACTCATGTGATTACGATGCAGAAAATAGGGATAGTGAAACCTTTTGAATCATGCGAAAATCTCCGCGATGGGTCTAAAAATCGCTGATCTTGTAAATGCTATTGATCCTTGATAAGTTTGCAAAGTTTTACATTACTAAGACTTGTAGAAACTTATGGAAATTATGTTCAAACATTTCGTTACATATAGACCAAGTTAACATAAGCGTGTTTAAATATAATACGCATATATGTATATAAATTTATTTATGGTGAATATATAATAAATACAACGAATTTGCCTTCTTCTTAAAATTTATCTCTTATAATGAATCTCTTACATATGCTTGATTTAGAATCTAATGATATATCATAACCACTCCTAATATCCAATTAATGTGCAATAAAACTAGCTTTATTATAAAAATCGTGTCCATGAATACTGTAATTTCTTTAAAAAATATTCGTTGAACTAAAAACATTAGAAGGTTGACATGCCGATATTTTCTCAGGGACATTTCTTTAAATTAGACTATTATTAGTTGTCGATCACGTCGTAGGATGCTTTTAATATTGAATTAGGGGAACCTGTGGTTACTACGCCCTTAATCGGCCTCGCGGCCATGATGTTCGTGTATTAACGTTATATCTACAGTCTTGTAATAGCGTAAGTAATAATAAAGCCCAAATGACACAAAATATTGTCAAATTATAGGCTCTGAAAGCATGGGTAACCACTTACAATGTCTGCCGTTGATCCTCGTGTGTACAGACAGCATATTCATAAAACGATTATCTCATATAGACAATCTGTACACTGGATATATATGCAAGTTGTTATTTTATACCAATTAATTTTAAAATATAAAATCCCTTTGTAAAAAATTAACAAAAATAAAATGTATTATCGGTCATCGGGGTCGATACAATATGTACTCTTCTTTCATAGAACATACTTAAGAATTTATTGGCAAAAGTTTTATGACCAGCCGCCTGCCTGACGTAAACCCTCCTTGGGAATGTAATTGTTGACCAAACGGCATCAAATGGAGTTGGATAGGTCATTATAAGGCTCTCAGTGGTCTTTTACGACACCCACGAGCAAAGCAAGGATTTGTAGTATTCGAAGCCGCTACCATACAGCAAAATGTATTATCGGTATCAGTAAATATTTAAATGGCAATAGCTAAAGAGAAATAATTTTTCAAATATTAACACGATCAGTTTTATCAGGATCAATGCTAAGTCATAAATAAATTAATCAGATGTTTTTGTCACTAATGTTTTTTTATGCTAATCCAAAAATTATAACAATTTATCTTTGTTTCAGTTAAAGTGTGTTTAGAATTATGATTGCTATTTTTATTTTATTGATTCCAAATTCCAAAGAATACAAAATAAGTTTATTTATAATGTATAAATAAAGTTATCTTATAATAAATAAAGTTAAATGATATAATTTCAAATAATTTTAATTATTGTGCAAGAGAATCAATAGAAATTCTTCTTCAAGAAAGTGAAAATGCTTACAGGACAAAACACCAATACGAAATCTAATATGCATAATGCATTTGATAGAAATTATCATTGATATCTGTCTTCTTTTGCAATCGTTACACACTATACTTAATTATGGCTATATCAATAGTTTTCCTTTTTTGGTGTTCGAAGAAGATACAGAAACGGCTGTGTCATATTATTTTAGTGGATGACGCCGATCGCATAACTAACAGCTGCTACAAGTCTCGCTGATTGCAGTGTTTAGTCTCGATATGAATCGATTTCATACGATTTGTATCGAATGATCCAATCGTAAGCTAATAGGGACATTCTGATATATTTTCGGCTCTCCGACCGACGTTTTAGTTCGTACGTGATGTGCTTACACGGAAAATAAATCATTTGAATCGTATTATATTCATTCGTATTATTAAATGTTCGTTTCTGTGAGAATTTTTTGATCTGACCTACGCGTTGGTATGTATGGATTAATAAAAAAGTGAGCAGCATAACCGTTGAACGTATAATCATCTTTTGATAGATGTTTTTGTCGATTTTAACTAAGCTTAATACTGCTACAATTATGCTAATAGTTTTTATTTTTATGGCGAAGAACACAGAATGGCTACAAATGGTACCACAGCTATCTTTTAACATCTTACTCTCTAGAAGAAATCGCGAATGACGACTAGAAAACATCCAGATACCATTATTAAAAGAAAAAGCTACCTGACCCTATTCAGTACCACTTGGCTTCGGTGGTATAATAAACCTGTTGTCCTCCTGTTGTGGAGGAGGTTTGTGCTTTGGATACATGTCCTGTAAATAAAAAGAAAACAAGATTAAAAAAGACATACCACTAAATTCTGTGGAAGATGTGTAAGTTAGGTTAAAAGAAAATGTTCGGTATCGATTATTCGGATTTTATGGAATTTTGATAGATTTTAAAATAATTTTATAAAGCTATTATTATATTAGTTATAAATTGTAAAAGCAATCATAGTATTAATTCATAAATTATTAATCTTTTTATGGTGTCAGGAATACATTGTAAGGCAACTAGTATTTTCCAACATTTTATTAAAAGAGCTACTATTTCTGAAGTCTGTAATCGACAATTACCACTTTCCATCAGCTGAGATACTTGCTCATATGTCACTAAAGGCAACAAACAAAAGGTTCGGAGGATAATAAGTAAACATTGGATATTTATAAAGCACGATTGGAACGGATTTCCAATAGGTGTGGCTTCGAATCCCAATTGTGACAATATTTTTTCTCTCGTAATCGGGTTTTTATAAATAATCAAGCATATTAAATGCTAAATTTCAGTAATTGGATATTTATTCATGGATATATTATTTAAATATAAATCAAATCAAATTACGTATTAAACTTGCGCCGGGTATTTAGGCTCAATTTTGCATTTCATAGTTAATTTATTCAATAATCTACTATCACATTTCAACGCTGCCTTCTTTGTTTTTGTTTGATTTTATTGGTCTTGGTGACAAATGAGCCAGCAGCACTCCTGATGGTAAGTATTACTGCCGCCTATGGACCTTTGCAATACCAGGGGTCCAGCCAGGCCGCTGTCTGCTAATGAAAATTCCATACTCACCCAGTAGGTTAGGCTTCCGGCTCTTTCACTCACCGAACGAAGCACAATAGCATATCGCCACTGCTTAGACGTCGATTTTCTGCGAGTGTGTGGTACTACCCCGGACGGACAGGTCGGCGGCTGCAGAAAACTGTCTACAGTGTGGCCCTACCCTTATTTATGTTTATATAAAACTGTATGACAAGATAAGTAAGTTTTTTTTTTTTATTATTATGAGTATGTTATTCCACAGACTTTTTGTCCGTGCTCTTTTTATGTTTAATTTAATTGTTATGGTGGTTTGTTTATAAAATTAATGTTCTTGAAGTGTGGCTTTATTACATTTGGATAAAGCTTGAAGAGCGCAATTCATGTGTCATAGATGTTGAGCGACAACAAGTCTTTTAAGGTTTCTTCTTGGCGCTGGTGGTCTTGTTGTTGATGAAACCCTTCTATTTGTAAATGTTTCTGTCCTCTGTGGTGTTGTGATTATGATAATGATGTCTGTCTGTCTGATAAGTAAGTAATAGGCTCCATCCCTTTGATCAGGATATAAGTTTTTTTTTTCTAAATATAATTTAAAAGATTCTAGCTGTATTAAAATCCACAAGCGGCACCAGTTAGTTGTGTTTACCAAAACCGTCCGTATGTGACGCCACATTTAATATACACGCATATTTAACATTAATTATGTAGTGCAAGCGAAGCCCGAGGTTATAGAGTTTATAATCAAACATCAGTCTTGATATCTGTGACAAATTTTTAATTAAACGAACAACTAGAGGTGCGTGAAAGTGGAAATGAAAGATTACGTTACACTAATAGAGAGTACATGACTACAAGTGAAGTTAATAGAAAGCACGTTATAAATTATTTTAATATACGAGTACGTAATGAGTTTTATCCGTATACTAAAAAACTGTCACCAGGTCAAGGACCAAATAGTTGACAGTTTTCTGTCTACAGCCGCGGGCCGGTCCGTCTGAGATAGGAATACACTCTCGACAAAATTGACGTTTGAGCAATGGCAATGTGTTGCTGTGCTTCTATCAGTGAGCGAAATAGCGCGCAGCCCAACTTTCTGGGTGGGTTTGAAATTTTCATTAGTGGGTAGCGGCCTCGTTGTACGCCTGGTATTGCAAAGGTTAACAGTAACACTTACCATCAAGTGTGCTGTTTGCTCATTTACCACCAAGAACATCCAAAAAAAAAAAAAGAACATGCTATCCTTTCCCATGGGCTGATCGTAAAAGACGACTAGGGGATGTAAGCAGATCCTTCACTGCAACAAGAGAAACACTCAAATTAAAAACCCTTTACTACCCCGCCAGACCAATGTAGTCTATTGTATCAATTCTCCTCTCGATGCAGAGGAGACTTCAGCTCAATAGTGAGAACTATATGAAATGGGAGATGATGAATGAAATATTTTTTATTATGATATAATATATCAAATTAAATCATTTATTATGAATAAATATATTTATATTGACTATATTTTATAGAATGCTGATAATTACGCGAGCATTATACATATGAAATAAAACAGTTTTTTGCTGATTTTATCGAATCTGTATTCAAATTTTTCACTTTAGAGTCTTCATACTCACGAGAGGACTCTCCTTCATCAGACAATCACTTTCCCACGGTTAATCAATATACCGTACACCTCAAGAAAGGAAGGAATACGGGATGGGATCTAGGTGGAATAGGATATTAGGAAATCTTACTCCTCATTCGTAGTTTTGCGGAAAATTGAAAGTTGAAGTTCTGGAGAGTGCTCATCACAGGATTAAGATTTCCTTGTATCCTATTCCATCTTGATCCCATCCCGTATTCCTTCCTTTCTTGATGTGTACGGTATATTAATTAACAATAGATTAATGATTAACAATGGATTTAATGTGGTTAATCAATGGATGATAAAAGGATGGAAATACTTTCCTCGATTTTAAGATAAAGTTAATACTTTAAAATACATTTATATATAATATGTTTAGCATGTATTATCTTCCAGTATGGTGACCTGTAAAACAAGCTATATGTAGCTATTTTTCTTCAAAATATAAGACAAATGAATAGCTTGCACTATACCAGATCTCACATGCATGCATGCATATAACAAGTTGACAACAATATCTACCTATTATATGCTTATACGTCAATCCATCAGCATATCGACGTTCATTATTAAACTTAGATCTCCCCAATGGGACACAATCTAAATCACCACGATTATCAAACGATAGATTGTTGGACGGAATACTAAAACAGTTCAAGTATATAAATAATTAAAATATAATACATTTACGAACCATCATGTACACATAACCCTAATGTAAATTAGGTAATTAGGTGTTTATTAGCCTTTTAACAAATTAATTTGAATACCAAATCTACCGACTAATCTGCTTGGCGCCTGTATCTGTAACGCCATGTTCAAATAGGGATACGTAGAGGCTTTAGTTTTTAATTGTATATTTATATCATTAAAATTCATTTACTAATAACTCTGATAAATTTACATATTTATTTTTATGTAATATTGATTATATATTATAGTCTATTTTATTCAAAAGTCAAAATGAATGGACAACTTAAATAAAATAACGTTTTTCAATTATTACAATAATTATTAATTATTAGATATTTTTAATTTAAAAATGTGGAACGGTATTCTTTCCGTAATTATATAATATAAAAAGGTACGACGGTAGTGCCTAGTGATGTCACAGCGTCAGTCCTCATAGCCTGGAAACGAGGTGATCAGACCAGACAGTAAGTTTTTCGTCGTTCTTTTCTGTAACCTTTAATATTTTCATAATATTTACAAGAAGGTGCATGAGAATGCAATTGAAGATTATTTAACAAGTTAGCTATTATTAACATGCGCTTATTTTAATTGACGTTTGTTAAGAACATTATTCTTGTATTAGACACATTTTCTGTCTTCAGTACAGCTAATCTGTATGAGCAGCTCTTGCCAAAATGGTAATGGTGTTCAGTAATAAATTGCTTTGGATCCAGGTGTTAGAGGAACATTTCACGTGGCATCTTCTTGAAGAGAACCACATTGAACACAGTACAAGCTCAACAGCCTACAAGGCTGATATATGACTTAGAAAAAAAGAAGTAATTTTTGATATATCTTCTGAATAAAACCTGAGAACGTCACTAAAATCGGCATAATTGCGGATCGATGATCTTATTAGTTTTTACAGATTTAAAAAAATAATAATTATAATATTACTTAAATAAACGTATTATTTGAAATAAAATAGTTTAAATAGATTACGGATCAAAGAAGTTGATAGAGACGAAAATTGCGTAGCTACAAGTACTTTTATTAAATTATCCGGAAGGATATTAACGTTCACTGTTGAGCAAAAGCCTACAAGGTATAATACCATAATCACTTTGCTTTGAAGGCGGACTGGTAGTCACAGTTGCTGCTATAAGTTTTGCAGAAGTATACAGATCCTTTTTACTGCTACTACGATTAATTATGAAAGGGTTGATGATATTGTACTCTTATCCTATCACCACACAGATAGTATTTCATTAAAACATAATTTTAGTTAAATCCTCAAGTCTCCTAGTCAGACACTACTCCATCCGTCCGGTCCAGTGGACCTGTCACGTGTCGGGATACAGATAAGAAATACAAACCTAATTATTGTACCTCACAAATCACTCCATTTGAATATCAACCCTATAGACATATAAATAAGTGAGATGATTATTATACTAAGTGTATTATCATATTTGTTAAGTTAAAGGTATTTAATGATACCTGCTTGGGCTCGATGACATCACATGCAGTATTGTAAGTGAAGAGATAAGAATAATTCAATAGGTACCTACCAAAGATTTTGATGACAACATATGAATGGTGGTTTTCTTTGGTATAATCGACGTGTTCATTTGTAATTTTCTGTGACGTAACTTCACACATTCTACCTGGCTATTTGTATCGGTAGGTATTACTTATTAGGTAGGTATCTACTCCTCTGTATGGTGACGGAGTAAGAATACAATTCACCATCTTACTCGTGGGTGATCGTAACAGACGATGGGATATAAAACGCATATAACATCTATGCAAGACAAGGAAAATTCGAAACAAAACCCTATACCGACACGTCTGACCAGCGCGGTATAGTAGATTAATTGCCCTCCCATTACGGAGGCATATATATATATATATATATATATATATATATATATATATATATAAAATAAAGTGTCTCTTTGTAATGTCCAAATAACAAATTTCTACAGAATAGACGATAATAATTATAATAAAAAATTAAATCCCTCTATCAGTCTGCCTATCTATTTGTTACAGATAATCTCTAAAACAACTACATGTCTACTTTCAAGTTCACGTCGACGCTGTAGACGATCGCTATAACGACAGTCGGCAAGGTCAGGTCGATATCGATAATTGTGAACGAATTCACGGCGATGCGCTGCTCTACCAAATTCATACACACATAAGTGTATGTTGCGTTGTGTTCTCGCCACAATAGCCGTGTCCATCCTCGTGATCGTATAGAGATACTTGCAATCCAATCGCATACAGATACAAACATGCTCCGACAATATCTGCACAAATCGGTAAAAGAGGCTCCCGTGCTAATGTTCTATACACTCCACAAGTACCGTCCGGCGGAACTCCACGGTACGAACACCGAAACGAGACCTTCCCACTCGGACTGCTTAGCGATTGTGACATTCTAGCGGGCATTACCCTATCACTCTTGGACAAGATAACGCCGTTTCCTGCCTGCACCGTCGACAGACGCCGGTAAAGCACTTTTGCCTCCTAGTCCAATGGAGGAGCAACGGCCAAACGGAGACATTTCGGCCAAAATAAAGAGTGAATAACTTATAGCACATGCCGCAAGCTGAACACAAGAATTGGTATAAGGTATTATTTCTAGTAATTCTTCTCATGTATAGTTTTAATCTGCTTAGTATTTTACCTATTAAACATGGATAAATTAATAAATCAATTTACCAAACATTTTAAAAATAATGTGTGATACATTATTTTTTTAATAGATATAATAATCACAATAATTTATATCTTTCTGTCAGTTACCACTAATATAGAATTGAACAGTTGTTTACCATTGCATAAAAGCCAAAAAAAAAGTGCAGTTTACCTCAAAATATTACGGCAGTGTGTCAACTTTAGTTCGAAATGATCCCGTGCAAATAACCCCTACCGATTTATCGTCAGCAACGAAGAAAACAAAGCTAATATTGCATTTACTGTGCATTCACTAATCAAATACGTAACTGGTCCTTTGTCAATAATATAATATCAATAAATACCACAACGGCGCCTGTGTTCAGAAATGTTATAGTTATTTATTTAAACAGCAATCTGACTTACGTATTAGAAAACATTTGATTTCTTCATACAATTGATTGAATTAAGTGATACATGGCAGTAATTCATTATTATTTCAAAATGCATGAAAGGTATCACTTAGACGTACCACTTTCTCATTCACGTTTACCCTTTTTTTATTTGAGGTATACCCTCAGAATGAAAGTGAAATAGGTTATAAGGAGATCTTCTTATATGAAATCTTCTTCTTAAACGATGAGCACTAGACGTTGAAGCGTCCGGATTGTGCCTCGTTTAGAGGTGAAACAGGTGTACAATATATTCGAATTTCTGTAACAAATTGCAACTTAAAGATCTGGAGGCTGCTTATTACATAGGATATCTTTATATAATATTCCACCTTGATCCTTATAAATAGCCTTATGAATCAGGCAACCGCATTTTGAGAAATTAGGTATATTAACCTTTTTTTGGCGGCGTGTTATGGTCTAGTCACACCCCGCTAAATCCGTACAGGGCGACAGAAAAGCGGCGCGCAATCCCATGGATCCGCCCTGCAATGTACCTCTCTTCGCCGAGTGAGCGCGCCACCGGAACCCGGTCTTTGTCTTCAGTGGCAGGTATATTAACCTTGCCCAGTATGTACATTTTTGAAATGTGCATATTTGTTAAGAATAAACTTTTTTTTTGCGGTGGGCTATGGACGTCGTCGCGCCCCGCCAAATCGGTCCGGGGCAACAGAAGAGGCGGCGCGCAACCCCATAGACCCACCCTGCAAACACCTCTCTTCGCCGTGCCAGCGGGCCACCGGTACCCGATCTATGTCTTCGGTGGCCCGTCCGGCTGTTAAGAATAACCTGAGATCTCTATGTAGAAACGTACGATTTTTGTCCCAGGAACACGCGAAAGGGCGATTGACTGAACTCCATAGACCTGTGTTTATTAAAAAAAAAATTATTAGTTATTCCATATGTATAAAAATATGTAAAAACAGGTGTTAACCAATATCCACGGACTTTCTATCGTACTTTCTATCTAAATATACCGTTTATGCTATATTATTTTTAAAGAATTATTATAATATGTTAGAATTGAATAAATGGACATTGATATTAAAATATATTCTATTATTATATTGTGTTGTAAACAAATTAACTAAATGCAAAATGTATTGAAATTTAAACTATTATACTTTGCTTGTTATGAATATCTAAATTATAATAATTCTGTATTTCACATGCCAAATAAAGGCTAAATAGACAGATCTATATTATAATAACAGTTAACATTTATTTATTTATTTATATATTGTACTCTATTTAAATATGCAGATGTACGGGTTACCTACACAAACCAAACATATTACGACATAAACAATTTCTTCCAGATTTGATTCCAGATCACTTGACAGGATACATCAGTATTTAGCCAACTACATGATCTGTGTTATTGTATATTATATTCTTAGTTTGTTACCACACGGAAATAAGTACATTGTAATTATACAATCGAACCTATATTATTGTAATACTAAAGTATACAGATAAATATATACTACATCTTAATTATTCTATAGTTGTGGTTGATTTTGTTCTTTGTAACAAATAATTGATTTTGAAGCTAGTGAAGTCATGAGAAACTGATTACAACTAACATTTGATTGCTTGTAATTTATAAATTGTGGTTACATTGGTAGATAATTATCTATCTCATAGTATCTATTTATCTGTGTTGTCTACATTGTAAATGTCTCGCAAGATAAATGTAAGACTTCGTCGTCTATATTTTTAATTCTCACAATACTTAAAATCGTCTAAAAAAAGTAAGGCCATTAAATCAAGTTTCGAACAAACTTTACGAGACAGTCATTCATATAAAGCTAAAAAACGTAAACATATTATAGGAAAAACATGCTTAATTTAATTTCCCCATCTATCATTTAATAAATTGTTTGAAACCCCAAAAAGTTATGAATGAACTTAAATTATCCCAAATCGTCATTTAGTAGCGGAAATGATCTTTTTGGCAAATAAATCAAAATTGCACTAGAAACTTAAATGCAGTGATTAACAAGACCGGCGTTTCTAAGATTCGGTGACGGTGTAAAGCCGCCTAGTTATTATATTTACAAGAAACCAAAGCCGGGTTTCATTGTAATTACGCATAATTTCAAACAGAAACTCTCTGACGAAATATTAGAGCGCATAATACAGATTACTGCTATCGTTTAAGCCTTAAGCTATATTCTAGTTTTATCACTTAACAAATCATTAATTGCCTGATATGAATAAGCGTTTTAGTAATAGATTTAATAATCGATGTATATGATTAACTATTACAAATTGAAAATCAAGTTTTGAAATAATTAAGCCCATGTCTCATGTCTTTATCCGTAAAAAGGTAGACAATAGATGTGACTTAACGGTAACTGAGATGGTATTTTTAGTCTCATATAATCTGGTTAAAATTAAAATGTCGAGCCAAGTTCAAGCAAAGAGAACTAGCGAGTTTACGCACCGAATATATTTTACACAAACTATTTCGCTCTAATTTGAACTACTTCATAACTCAAACACTATCATTACTAATATTATAAATGCGAAAGTAACTCTGTCTGTCTGTCTGTTTGTCGCTCTTTCACGCCAAAATTACTGAACCAATTTAAATGATATTTGGTACACAGATAGTCTAGAACCTGAGAAAGGACATAGACTATATATACTACATACTTTTAAATGCGAAAAAGGGTTGTAAAGGGTAGAAAGGGGCGACGAAAGGTTATATGGCACTATCGTCATTCTTAAAGCCAGAAGCTTGAAACTTATTTTTTTAGGCTGTTTGTATTTAAAATTTGTAAAAATTGTACCTTTAAGAGGGAAAAATAAAAATATGAAACTTTGTATGAATATTGGTCATTTTTGAAGATAGAACGATGAAACAATTTCTCTGGCTTTTGATTAAATATAAATAAAAATGTCAGATTAATACATAGGATACTTTTATCCCGGTATTCACTTGAGATAATAGTTAAGCTAATATTTAGGAAAAATTACTTTTTACGCGAGTGAAGCCGCGGGCAGAAGCTAGTTATATTATAAATGCACTAAATTATTAATATATGATAAATTCACCAAATTTAGAAAACAATTAAGTTAATTAGATTGGCTGTGTGGTAGCGGCTAAGAATATCTACTACCAACCCTTAATTTGCCGTGGATATCGTAAAAGACGACTAACAGCCTTATAAAGAACTGGGCCAATTCCATCTGATGTCAATTAGTCAACAATTACATTCCCAGGTAGGGTTGACGTGTGGCAGGCGGTCATAAAACTATTAGGTACCAATAACTTTTACAATATTTACTATGAAATAAGAGTAAACTCTGTATCGATCCCAAGTAATTGGGATAAGAGTAGGCGAATGATGGATTAAGTTAATTAGATACTAAGGTCCAAAAGTCATCATTTTCATGACAGACTGACATATAGATCAAAAACAACCTAACCCACTTCTAGAGTAAAATTCTAGAGTAGAATTTGAAGTTTGTGGGATACAAACTTCAAATTTGGTATACAAACTTGAAATGGCAAAAGGAAAATACCAAAAATATTAAATTATTAAATTAATAGTGAATTAATAAATTAATTAAATAATATTTAAAAAAAATCACTCACTTCATTTATTTCATATGAGATCATCAAGAACCCTTACTAGATATAGGCCTCTATATAATAATATCGAAGAGCCGTTGCATTCAATGAGCACAGAAACAGAATGTGCCCATTGAATGCAACGTCTCTTAGTGATTTCTATCGAGACTTTTATTAGATTAACGATGATATCGTCCGATTTGTAATTGATCTTTCAACAACAATTATTGGTTAGTTCGGAATGATATAGCCTTTCGTCTTTTTTTTAAAGACTGCACTAAGATGTATTACGGGAAAAATTAATTATATTTTATTAATTCCTTGGACTTTACAAACATATAATTAACGCAAACAAATTACACCCAGACTCATAACAACAGTTTGTACTTTGCACAAAGTATTATCCTGCGTAGGAATCGAACCCACGACACTGGCACGGAAGATCGATATCAACCGATCGATATCAACTACGCAATCTGTGCAGTAGTTTGCAACTTTAGAATGCCAACATCGCCATTGCCACTTCAGCATGCTCACCTCTTAGTGGTTGGTGGACTTGGTGGTGCCTCCTTCCTGTAGGTTCTAAGTAAACCTCAGTTTGACATCCTTGGCTACGTAGAGCGTAGTAAGATGCTTAAAAATTATTAAGATAGGTAGTAACAAAATAATTTTAATCTAATGATACCAAAAATTAATCTAATTTGGCTAATTGTACGTGTGGTGACGGAGTAAGAATACTATTCACCACCCCATATCTTGCCCGTGGGTTATCGTACAAGACGACTAAGGGATATAAAAGGCATATAATATCTATGCGAGAGAAGGAAAGCTCGAAACAAAACCCTATACCAACGCGTCTGACCAGCGCGGTATAGTGGGTAGGTTAATTATCCTCCCATTACGGAGGAGGCCCGAGCCCAACAGTGGGACATTTATGGGCTGTAATGATGATGCTGATAAAATGATGATGATGATACCAAAAAAAAGGTTAAATATATATTAATAGATATAGTTTATACCCAGTCCTAGAAAGAACATTAATGTGTAAAGCGCACAAAAATTGTCTTACATAAGAAATGAACCTATGAACGGAGTTCGTTATCTAACTGTTACTTTGACTATTTCCTAGCGTAATGGTCCAAGTACTATAGTAATATTACAACAAACGTGATGGCGTATCATAAATATGATAGTTACCTGATCGCACCATCAGAGATTTCACCACGAAGCGCGAAAGGGACAGACAATCTTTTTTTTAATTTATTTTTTAATCCTTTGATCTATAAAACTAATAGTTTCCGGATAAAAACACCATTCCATACTCATTTCATTCAAGATGTCATTTAATGAAATAGATACAAGAAACTTTACTATTAGAAACCATTAAAGTTTATGTCTCAAATATGTATCCCTAATTAATGGATGGGCTAACTCAAGTGTGCCATCAAAAATCGATGTCAATGAACTTAGTTGTCCGTTTGCTGTCACCTCCATCGACACAACCGCTAGCCGACAACACAAATTTACAACTTTCAAAATATTTGTCACACATTACAACCCATTCATAAAATGCTAATGCATTTAGTTCCACATAGCTTTTGCTAAATTTTTAGCCCCAAGCAATCGACCGTCCAACCTGTTCGGCTTGTGCCATTAATTTTATAATTAACACCTGGCAATAATGTTTAATATGAACACATTATGCAAATTAATATACCTCGCCTTGGAACGCGACAACTTACAACATTACTCTATCATTTTATACGGCGTTCTCGCTTCGCGTTTATTACCCAACAACGTGATGGAGTCGAGGTGTTAATGGGCACAATTTAGCTCAATCCAATAAGTGGCCGACATCGGAACATTGAACATCTAAGTGAATTGAAAACGGATATCCAAAATTGGTACAATAAAACGCTTAGGGCCAATAGGTTTATCGCGTTCACTTCCTATGGCCGCACTAATAACCAAAACAAACAACAGCGACGAACACAAAGGAAGGCAAATAAGTCCAAAAAGTGCTAATATAAAAAAGTGTGCCCGTTTTTATAAGCCTACGAGTAAGTGTGAGGTCGGAACGAGGAATGTTGGCGCCTGTCTGAGTACGTATACCTGTCCGTTTATCAATGGACCACGGACAATAAGGTGAAAAAAAAAATGTAAAAGAGTATCAAAAAAGCTCTTCATCAAACCGATGCGTCCAGTAAGGGTTGTCGCTTCACTATCAACGATTATCCGAACGTTATTGTCATCTTATTAATGCCTCTAACAGCTCTTATATGACATCTTAATTTGAAATATGGTTTTTTAATTTAATCCTGATGATAAAATTAGAAGAATAATGAAACAATAAAATATATTATATACCACCTGTAAAGCTAAGATATAAGTATAGCTACATATGTATATAATATACTATGAAAGTATCATTGCAATTTCTTTATGAAAATAGAATTGTTCATTCCGCGTGCGCCGTCAACAATAAGTTTTCGACATTGTCGCGTGTAGGCTCGCCACCCCGTCGTCGCCGGACAACATAAATATCCCAAGTAAAGCCTAACACAACTCAAGATGAACACGACAAAACTGATAAGGTTCCGCCGCGCTCGCCTGAGACATCCCAATTTAGTGCCTGCCCTAAGATAACGCTATTATATAGCTTTTAACTATACGTTCGATACGCTAAATGTGTTAAAATCATCTTATTGTGTGTGTGTTTTAACGTAAAATAATGTGATAGTGGATTTGTCACCTGTTTATTGCTTTTAATTTGTGAATCTTTTAGCATTAAAAGTAAAGATATTTTACTTTCAAATGATAATACCACATTGTTTATTCTTTCGTTCGCTCGCAATGATTTGTCTCATTGTTTTTGTTTTTTTATATTCTCATTTTTGTCTCTGATAAGGTAAGCATAACTGAAAAACATTCAGATATACCAATGTAATTTTAGCGCTACGTAATACCTAGCACAATTCTCAATTTAGATATATCTGTTCTATAACATTTTCTTCTTTAAATTCTGCAAATACAATCGCTAACACTGTGTTCTTTTCAGAATTTCAAACTGTTGCCGGACTTCACGATCGTAAGGCTCTAAACCAACCAAATGGATTTTTAAATATATTGTTGAATAATAAATTGCATGCATTTTTTCTATGCGCAAGAAAATTTATGTATTGATTTATCTTATTAGATTAATTCCAAGAGAGCAAACGTTCTATGTTAATTTGTCGACGAATTTGTTTCATAATAATTAAATATAGATAAAAATCAAGCATCATTCATACAGCTATATCATATGCATGTATATATTTTAATATATTATAATCTATTCTGTAAGTATATTACTTAATTATCTTTAACATATACCCATGGCCAAACCAGAATTATTCGGGAGTGAATTATCTGTCAACAAATTATATGATATGATTTCCCTTTAGAAGTTTAAAAAGAAAGTCATTAGAATATGCTTATATATTACTAGCTTCTGCCCGCAGCTTCGCCCGCGTAAAATGTTAATTTCCTAAAGTTTTTCATCCCCTAATTTTATTTTACCTCTTAAGGGTAAATTTTTACAACATGTTAATGTCATCTTTATTTATATCTAATCCATAGCCTAAAAATAAGTTTCAAGCTTCTGGCTTTAAAATGACGATACTTCCTTACAACTTTTCATCACCCTTTACAACCCTTTTTTTGCATTGAAAAGTAGCCTATCCTTTATCAGGCTCTAGAGGGCTCTATGGTTAGATCAGTACAGTAGTTTTGGCGTGAAAGAGCGACAGATAGACAGACCGACAGAGTTACTTTCGCATTTATAATATTAGTAAGGATTATGCAAGACAGTTCACGTATACTTTTTTAAATATTTTGTTATGTATAGAGAGTAAATATACATGACATTTTTTGAATATACTATTATGTAAATTTATGCTTACAATAATGTTGTAAAGAGATTGAGTGACCTAGGTATGATACCAATACGTAATATAAAGTTGTTTTGTCGGTTTTTTAAACAGCCTATACGAGAGAATAGATCTATGTATGGTGTGGAGATCTTACAAACGTATAATATCTAACATATTACACCCCGACTCAGAACTACAATTTGTAGATTGCTTACGTGATTGTGCTTGGAAATATATTACCTATACCCTAAACACCTAGCATAAGAGTACAATATTCAGACTGCTAAGCACACTACATATGTATATGCGATCGTCACGTTATTGTTAACCACAAAATCGATTCACAATACTAACAAAAATGTAATCTGTAAATTATCAATTTGGTTACACACATGATAAGCAGCAACTGAAGCAAATCTTTACTTTTGTGGAATGTTATATTCTGAACTATAGAATGTATTCTACTCAAATTTATCTACTTTACTTTATTACCTTTGTTTTCATCATTGTAGCTCGAAAAAAGATTCAGAAAAAACCACTACAACTTTGTACAAAGTGTAACAGTAATAAACAAGTTTATTAAAATTTGAACAGAAGGAAGTCTTTTAAAAATCAGTGCCAGCCACCACATACACGTCTGAATTATATTGCCAGAGGTTCATCCTTAAGACATGCGGCTCTGATACCCCAATAATATAGAACGATATTTGTTGGGTAAGCGGGTTAGTATATACATTTTTCTATTATCTTTTTTTGGCAGACGAGCAAGCAGCCTACCGGATGATAAGTGGTAATTGCTACTCATGAACCTCATAAATATTAGGAGTACAAGAAAGTCTCTGCCTACTATGAGCAGAGCTCTTCTAAACCTCGTTTGAGGATGGATATGTCATAGAGCTTGAATGTAGCTGTGTGGTAGCGGCTACGAATACTACCAACCCTTACTTTGCTCGTGGATGTCGTAAAAGACGACTGAGAGCCTTATAATGACCTGAGTCAACTCCATCTGATGCCGTTTGGTCAACAATTACATTCCCAAGGAGGGTTGACGTCTGGCAGGCGGCCGGTCATAAAACTATTGCCAATAACTTTTACAATATGTACTATAGAAGAGTACATAGTGTATCGACCTCAAGTAATTGGGATAAGAGTAGGAGAATGATGATATCATAGAGCTTGAGACAAACATCACAGCAGGTAGTTCATTCTACAACCAGCACGTACGTGTGAGAAATGAACGCTGAAAACGTAGAGTCGAAAACAATATCGTTTTCAGGTAGTATGGGTAAATCATACTACGGTGTTAAGTGGCACGATGATAGAAAGAAGATTATGGTACAGAGACAAGCAGCACAGCAGTCGATAGAACACAGAAAGAGATGTAAAATTTCCCCGCCGCTCCAACAACTCCAATTCGTCCGTAAGATTAGTAATATTGATAATTTGAACAGCACGTTTTTGCAAGACTGGAGTAAAGTAGACTCAGGTGGACTCAAATGGGTGCAGCTAATATTTGGTGGCACCCACCCAAAAAAATAAGTATTACTTTAGGTGTGACGAACTTGTATCTTGTACAAACAAATTTTTGTCTCGCAATAAAATACAGCTTGGATCTGTTCAGGATGTTCTATTTTTTCATCTTACCAATTTACTTCACTATGCAAATGACTCTCTTACTATTCTTTACTGGATATTTGAACACCGAAGATTCCAATACTCACGGAGATTTAGAGAGCCATCCCATGAAAGCGAAGCGCTTTGATATATGAATAGTTCTTTTTTACAGTGACCGCGCAAATTTGTGTCTCCTTGGGATTGAACTGTGCTAAGTTTCGTTCATTCAATTTCATAGTTAACCCCAGAGAGACCTCGACTATAGTTGAAGACTATAGACCGAAATTGAACACCTCTTTGCTCTAAAATGCTGCGCGGGGCATCTTGTTGCCCGTTGTATCGCTCCTCGCCCGTTTTGTCTTACGCATATAATGCATATTCTCCAGTCTCTAAGAGTATGTCATTGATATGTAGGCTAAACAGCATTGGGAAAGCACCAAGCCTTGTGGTACATCAGCATTAACAGTCATAGTCTCGAAGCAGGGATCATGCAAGAGGATTTTATGCTCAAACCATCCAGAAAGCTAGATCCATTTACAGAGTCCCTCGGTGATTTCATAAGTAGCTTCAAACTTACTGTCGTTATAACATATGAACATAGTATGAGTATGTACCTATATCATAACTGGCATATTCATGTGATGATAATTTTGTTATAATATTTTTAATATTTAGAGCAAAATTTTGACTAACTAAGAATTATTGTGACTGCATGGACAGCGTTGTAGTCTTAGCAATGAGTTCCCGCGCTGAATGTCATGGATTCAATTGCTATGTCTTTTGTTAGGTTTTACTATGATCACGTCCCGCAGAAATCATGCCGAACAAGAGAAGTGCAGCGTTATGCGCCATAATGCTGCCTTTCTACTCCTCACCATCAAATGAGAGATTCACCGGAACAGACATTTTAATTTCAGTAGCCCGCCCGTTGGGTTAACCTTGTTGACGGCTCGATAATAAAGGGACGGCACGTCGCCCTCATGTTTCGGCCTTTCTGCGGGTACAGGATTAATCCTCGATCCGACAACCTGCAGCAGGTCAGGCACACGGCAAGTCATAAAACTATTGCCATTAACTTTTACAATATGTACTATGAGAGAAGAGTACATATTGTATTGTCCCCAAGTACCTAATTGGGATAAGAGTAAAAGAATGATGATGATGATATATACATATATATATACATACATAAATATCATCACGCCATATCCCTTGCAGGGTAGGCAGAGAGAACAGAGTGCCAGAGAACTCTATCTCTGCATACTTCACTCGTTTCTTCAACATTCATAATTCTCTTCATACACGCTCGCCGGTTTCGGAGACTCTTGACTCCACCTTCCTTCAGTATATGACCGATCTGGTCTAGGTAGGTTAGTCTCGGTCTCCCTCGGTACCTACATCCTTCCACTTTCGCATTGTATATCTTCTTAACCAGACGTTCGTTCGGTATTCTTTCCACATGTCCGAACCATCGGAGCATTCCCTTTCGCATCTTTACACCAATACTCTCTTTCATACCTACTCGCTATCTTACGTCGTCGTTACGAATGCGGTCGGTCAGCCTAACTCCACAGATTTTCCGCAGAGATCGCATTTCGACCGCATTAATTTATATATATATATATATATATATATATATATATATATATATATATAACTTACTCTAATGAACTCCTAAAGTACTTAACCGATTTTAATCAAATTTGCACAGCATATGTAGTTTGAGATACGATAGCTTCCATCTCAATTTATAGTCGCAATATTATTTTATTGCAAATTATTTGTATATTATTTGACAATCATAATTATCTGTTATCTCCAAACGATTCTAACAGATGGCGGTATCTGTTGACTAGGTTGAGTAAGTATTTAATCGATGGCACTGTGTTAAACATACAAACGTTTCATATAAGCTACAATTTATTAGCATAACCACCACATGTTACTGAGGTTACCTTAGTCACAGCAACGCGTGGCCGGGTCTGCTAGTATATATATTATATATATATATATACTAGCACATCTCAGGGCCAGTGACCTGTGATACCACACTGTCAGACGGATTAGTGTAGGACTTTCATTGCAATTTGCCCGCTCTTACATACATTTTATATGCATACCCCTAAGTCGCTTTTTAAGAAAATTTTTTTTTTGTTTTTTTGGGTGCGGGTTACGGTCGCCACACTCCTCGCACCACTCCGTCCGGGGTGACAGAGGGGCGTAAGCACGCACACCCGTAACCCACCCGTGACATCGCCTTCGTCGTCGGGCCAACCACCGGAGCAGAGTGACTTGACGTCAGTGGTTGGCCCGACGGAATACCCCTGAGGAGTACCCTTTCCTCGACCGACGTCCCCCCCTCGGGTAGGATGTTGGTCTTTCCTCACGCGGTCGGCCTCTCGGCGGGTGACGGACTAATTCCCCGATTCAGTCACCCGCAGCCTCGGCTAGGGCGGCATCAGGCGCAGGTAATCGCGCCTGCGCCGCCCCAGTCGCTTTTTAAGACACTTACGGGCAAGATAGAGAATGGAAAATTGTATTCTTACTCCGTTAACAAACATTTAGTAATCTATATTAAATGTATTATATAAACATGACACTATAACACATAGTATATGGAAACTATATAAATTACATAAGTTATTGATCACCTAACTATATAGTATTTTTTTAATAAAAATAACAACCTCCACTAAAGACCTTGCACCTAACTCGCAGGGGAATTAACATACATACAATTAACGAATACAAATTCCACCCAATCCCAAAAGCATTTGTGCATCACACAACGAATTGTCCTGTGTGATAATCGAACCTGAAATCGAGTGCCTACAATTCATGAGAGGTCGGTGCTCAGGCCACTTTATCATATGTGCAGTCAAATGAGTAAATTTATTTAATTTGAATTAAGCAGTAAAGCAGTAATTGTTAATGACAAAACTTCAACTGTCATAATATTTCAAAACTTTCTTAAGATGAAGTCTCACGCGCCGTGTGTGACCAACGAAGCTTAAATTTCCATTTAACTAATTGAGCGAAAACGATACAACTAAAGCCATTCAACCTGGAACTAATGAATGGCCCTCGAAAAGGCTAATTTGTAGTTTTTTTAACACTTCAATTTGTGCCGTAAACCTCAAAAAAGGCTCGACCTAAACCACAATCGAATTAGTGTCCCTTGTTCTGGAGATTAGAGGACTGTCCACTTCTTATCTCGGTCGTTCGTTATTTTATTGGCTTGTATAGAGTAAGTCGATAAACACGACGCATAATGGCCCATAATGAATCGTCCTCGCCAGTGGTTTGACTAATCATAAAGGTTTTATGGGTGTCGTTTCTGAATACTCGCTTTATGACACAAAGCTGGCACTCTTCCACAATGGAATATAATTATATTTCTTGTATAAGCGGATTATAAAACTATCATTGAAAAATCTATGTAAACTTGTCAAAATTGTAAAATTAAAAAAAATAACTTTCAATAATTGTAACGTAAATAAAATTGAAATAAAAATTCATGTACGTTTGTTGTTTAGAATAAATTAATATTTCCAAGCTAATATTTCTTATGGCCAGACGTCAAGGGATTGTTATTTTTTACATCTCTAATTGAAAATAAAACTGAATAGAAATTCAACTATAATTACACTTAAATTTAATTTACAAAAGCATTATATTCTGAACGTGTTACATAAATTAACGATGTGTAATTAAAAACTATTGCTGTGAGCTATTATCTTTGCATAAATAATTGCCCATAATAAGACACATTAACGTTAAGGTCTCTAAAAATAGTACCAGAAGACATGAATTACTGTTTCTACGATTCGAGAAATTGATAAAGATAATGCTTAAAATATGAAATTAGATACGCTCTAAATACTGTTTATTACTACAAATTACTCTTGTAACCGTTTGCCGTACAGCCATGTAACGATCGGCGGACAAAAAGTTTTTTAACTATCTACCGAAAACGGTAGTAGGAATTTGTGACAATAAGTGACACAGATCGCTAGCCGTCCCACTCACTGCCCACATATAACGAGACACATTAGTATCATATTAATGAATATAAAATGATGTACAAACTGCGTAAAAGAGCTATTCATAAGTCGAATTAAAAGTAAATTAAAATATCTGAAATGTCAAATTGCGAGGACACAATGCTTATTAGTGACAAATATCGTATGCTGCCTGTCACACCGTATCATAATTATATGCTTGAATTAACAAACATGACTAACGAGATGGTTAAAAGTATAGTAGGTATGTCAAAATTGGCTCTCAATAAACTATGTACTTCCCTATATTACTACATACTATGCCTATGTTTTTAGTTGCTGCGATAATAGATTTAAAATTTTAATTCTGAGAAATAGCTGTTTGGCCACTTGACGCTCCCGACTATCGCTAAGGCGATGCTTAACAGCGTCAGGAACTGGAACGCGTTCACCACCTTCTGCGAGGCAGTCATCTCGCGGAAGAATAGTCGAGGCCCTGGTGATTAGACCAGGGAATTGTACGTCACCCACAGAGAAACTGACCGTCTGATCTGCGTCTGACCTGGCATGCTACCCGAAAGAGTAACTCGCCGGTCTGGTCACGGATGTCAAGGATTCGCTACCAGAGGCCGGCCCAATAGCGATGGGGAGGAAATACTATGGGTTATTGAGCCACGCGCCGCCCTTCTGTTACCCCGGACGGAATGGACAGCGTGTATTCAGAACATAACCTGCCAAAAAAAAAACTGTTTTGCTGTTTAAAGCAAATGTAAATTAAATCGATTATTATTTGTTTGGGTAAACTGATAGAGTTTTCTGGTATCCTGAATTTGAACATCATTTAGTGGAAACAATAATATTTTCATCATCAAATCATCAATTATATATTGTCAGTATTAATCCTGGCTGTTGTAAGTGGTAACGAAGTACCGCGTATGTAGTAAGAGATGATCAAGGGACGTGAAAAGGTAGCACAAAATTATCCTAACAATAAGTGAAAATCAAACCCGAACGACCTTTTAAAAGCTCGATATTTAGACTGCTACGCAATATATGTTCAGTCGATTAAATTTTTAAATAAATTTAAAGTACCACATTTATTTGCTAACATGTTCTAGAATAATTAAAATATAAGAATAATTTAGTCTTTTGAATGATATATATAATAAGCACTTGATTAAATAGATATTTATGTAATTATTAAATAGATTAATTGACTATTATAATAAAATAAAAAAACATTTGCTTACTAAACCGTGTGATACGCAGCCTATACTATAAAACGGCCATTCTCGTGAAATAGATGCCGCTCGCTTTGCCACTAATGACTTCCTGTGTTTTTTCATATGCCAATTATTTCCCGTGGGTGAGCAGCTCGAAGACAACAATGTTTTTTTTTACAACACTTGTCTCAAGTCGATTTCGATTTAATTTTCTATAGCTGTGTATTAGTTCGGAATCGTAATAACTGTGTGATTAAATGTTAATAGGGCAATTCATCAAATTAATGGATACCAGTAACATACATGCGATGCAATTTTATTAGATTAGGAGGGCATTTAACCAAAAGCGAACGCATTGATGAAATGTCAGTGTTCATGACAGTTAACTATAGAGCTTTACTCTCAGACAATTAACATCAAGAGCTTTCTAATATTAGTTGCTGAAAATTTCTATGTAAGCCATTATATATACGTCTGTAAAATATAGTTTTATAACTTAATTACTTAATGAAACGAAGAGTTTTAATCGTGCCATAAG
This sequence comes from Lymantria monacha, assembly GCA_905163515.2. Taxonomy (NCBI): domain Eukaryota; kingdom Metazoa; phylum Arthropoda; class Insecta; order Lepidoptera; family Erebidae; genus Lymantria; species Lymantria monacha. Next base: position 28,031,498 of record LR991082.1, read on the forward strand.
TATGCGCAAAACTGATTATTAATGATGAGACGGGCCAAAAATTACTTGTATCATTACCGTCATAAAATTTCAAAGGCTAAAAATGAACTATATAAGTTTGAAGTCTAAAGTTAATTTTGCCTCAGTCATGATAATTTTTAAGTTACTTTAAGTTTCATAAACATTGAACGGATAAAGAGAAATTATATTAAGCTATATGCCTACTACAATTCTTTATTCTGTATTCCTGAAGTGAATACTTATAATAACCTATCATGCCCTCACGCGTCTGCAATGAAATCCCTTTTCCTGCAATTATGTCATAGCTTCATTTGATCTCCGCTTTTAATAAAATTGCCTTTGAAACTCTAACAGTACATGTAGTAGTGGACTAAGAATATAATATGTTACCATCTCTTCCTTTCCTACCAGTAACTCTAAAAATGAAGGAAAACAGTTTATGATTAGAGTGAATTATCAACTTTGCCTTACAACTTATGGCACAGAAATGTAAGCTCAATCTCACCACAGCGTCTTCTACACGTACGTACGGAATGCACACACACATGCACACACGCGCGCACACACACACACACACATAAACATACACACACGCACGCACACACACATACGCGCGCGCACACACACACACACACACAAACATACACACACACACACACATAAGCGCGCACGCGTGCATATAACTCTTAATGTTTGTAACTGTATCCGAATTGTCTGAGTGGAGACCTGGTGACCTGTAACACAGGTATTTTTAATGCCCACCACAGGCACCAGCGATCCACAACTTAGCTTATTTACTTCTTGTTTTATGTTGTTAAACCTATATATTGTTTTAAATTAAGTTGTGGTGAGAAATTAAAGAAATTTATTATTATTATTATTATAGCGTCGCGGTTAAGTTCATCATTTCTCTGTACGATGAAATGCGGAATACAGAGATCCGTTAAAGAAAATACCAATATTTCTAGGAATTTCAACCAACAGAACTGACAGAGCCAGAAAAAAAAACTGCTAGTGTTGCTTAGTTAGAAGATAAATACTAGTGGTAGGACCACACAATAGACAGTTTTCTGTCTACAGCTGCGGGCCGTTCCGTCCGGGGTAGTACCATACTGTCTCAAAATATCAACTTTTTAGCAATGGCAATGTGCTATTGTACTGCGTTCGGTAAACGAGAGAGCCGGAAGCTTATCTTTCTGGGTGGATTTGGGTTGGTAGGCAACAGCCTAGTTGTACCGTTGGTATTGCAAAGGTCCATGAGTGGCAGTAACACTCCCAACAGGTGCTTTTTTTGTTTTTTTTTTGTGTGTGTTTAGTTGTTAGCTTCAGATGGCTTTGACAGCTTTACGCGGACTATGGGTGAGCGCTGAGGGTTCCCAACCCGATTGAAGTAAGCTAAGCGACATCGCCCAAGGGCTCCCCCTGTAGGGAACGGACCTCGGCTTGGGGCGTCGCTGGTGGCAAAGTAGGCGTGCCCACGTTTGGATTTATGATTTTTGCGCGTCGCGTTTTCACATCTCAACGGCGAGGACGAAACCGCGAATATTTATGTGTAATGGCCTCGCCGTGTAGGCTCTTAATTGAGCAAGTGTGATACCGTCGTCGTCATCGTCGATGACGTGCCGCGGACGTCGGATTTTTGAATTATGAGAGGGCGCGTAGGAAGCCTCCCCAACCACTAGTGGGTTGAGGTGTGTCATGGCAGAGTCAAAGTAGCTCCGGAAGGACTGTTTCATAAATTGCCTGATGGTCGGTAGTTCGAGGTCGACATGAAGATCGACGTTTCGTATGAACCACGGTGCTCCCGTAGCTCGGCGCATGAACCTATTTTGAAGTGTCTGTAGTCTGTGGATCCTGTGTGCCTTAACATGCGCGAACACTACGCTAGCATAGGTCATGAATGGCCGTATGCAAGCGGTGTATAATCGGACCTTGCTGCTCAAGGTTAATTTAGACCTAGCATTTATTAAACTATGGAGGCGTCGCATCACGAAAGCCGCACGCGCGTGAACTTGCGTTATGTGAGGGGCGAAGCTGAGTCGGTCATCAAGGATTACACCCAGATATTTGGCTTGCCTGCTCCAAGTAACAGGCTTGTTAAACATTTTAAGGGGTGGAATGCTATCGATAGAGTAGGTACGAGCATTTCGACGTATGAACATGACCGCCTGACTTTTATGGGGGTTGATTTCTATTCTCCACTTCCTAAACCAATTGGCTAGGGCGGTAACCGCTGTTTGGAGAGTCTTTGCTACTGTTGTCGGGATCTTACCTGCACAGAAAAGTGCGATGTCATCTGCATAAAGCGCTTTATGAACTCTATTAAATTAGGGCATATCGCTAGCGTATAGCGTAAATAGAAAAGAGGAGATGACCGAGCCCTGTGGGACACCGGCCTTGATAGGGTGGGAGGTAGACAACGTCCCTTCCACCCTGTAGCGAAAGCTACGATGATTTAAGTAGCCATGTACGATTAAAATTAGATAGTCGGGGATCTTAAGACGATAAGGTTTAAATTACTGAAATTTAGCATTTAATATGCTTAATTATTTATAAAACCCGATTACGAAGCGAAAAATGATGTGACAAGTGGGATTTTGGGATTCTGGCCGGAATCCCAATAGGCGCGGGTTCAAATGCTAAATTTCAGTAATTTAAATAACAAGGTTGTGTCATAGTTTAATACAATTCTAACTGCAAAGTTTGAAGTATTAAGCCTAAAACAATGTGTAAACATCGTCGGGTAGATGGCATACCGTCACCTTAAGACGTAAATATGATACGAAACGAAATTTGCATAACCTACAATAAGTCACGGTGGTGTAGGTGTAGCACGATTGGGCCGGCATCCCAATAGGCGCGGGTTTGAATCCCGCTTGTGACATCATTTTTCGCTTCGTAATCGGGTTTTATAAATAATTAAGCATATTAAATGCTAAATTTCAGTAATTTAAATATCAAGGTTGTGTCATCGTTTAATACAATTCTAACTGCAAAGTTTGAAGTATTAAGCCTATAACAATGTGTAAACATTATCGGGTAGATGGCATACCGTCACCTTAATACGTAAATATGATACGAAGCGAAATTTGCATAACCTACAATAAGTCACGGTGGTGTAGTGGTAGCACGATTGGGCCGGCATCCCAACAGGCGCGGGTTTGAATCCCGCTTTTGATATCACTTTTCGCTTCGTAATCGGGTTTTATAAATAATTAAGCATATTAAATGCTAAATTTCAGTAATTTAAATATCAAGGTTGTGTCATTGTTTAATACAATTTTAACTGCAAAGTTTGAAGTATTAAGCCTATAACAATGTGTAAACATTGTCGGATAGATGGCATACCGTCACCTTAAGACGTAAATATGATACGAAGCGAAATTTGCATGTCCTACAATAAGTCACGGTGGTGTAGTGGTAGCACGATTGGGCCAGAATCCCAATAGGCGCGGGTTCGAATCCCGCTTGTGACATCATTTTTCGCTTCGTAATCGGGTTTTATAAACGATAAAGTTTGTAAATCAGGCCCTCGTGCCACACTTTATCGAATGACTTCGCTACATCTAGGAAAGTTACAGCCGCGGATTTGTTCATAATGGACTGACCACTTATGTATTCCACAACTCTGTGAACTTGCTGCACACAACTGTGCCCAGCACTAAAGTCAAATTGAGCGTCTGGGATGAGGTTGTTAGCCTAGGCGAATGTTGTTAGTCTACTGAGGACTATACGTTCGTAAATTTTGCCTAAAACTCTCAGTAGACTTATCGGGCGGTAACTACTTGGTTCGGTACGTCGTTTGTCGGGTTTGTGGATTCCGATTACCACAGCCTCTTTCCATTGCGAGGAAAAGATGTTATTATTGAGTGCTGCATTGTAAATGCAGCACAATATAGTAATGAGGTGCGCGGAGAATAATTTAATGACTCTATTAGAGATACCGTCTGAACCAGGGGCTTTCCTAGCGTGTAGACCCTTGACTAGTGACCCGACCTCGTCGGTGGTCACTGTTGGGATAGGCTCGTCTGGGTTGTCGTTTACTTTAGATCGCGAAATAGTGGTACGACTATCCACTTCGTCTTTGATGAATCGGTGATTTATGTCATCGGGGTATAATGTACTCGGCGTATACTGAAGCTCTAGGCAGTCGGCTAAGCATTCGGACTTTTCGTCGTCCATGAACGCCCGTGTCTGGTTTGGTCGGTTTAGCCCTATCAGGTATGCTGTTCGCTCGTTTATAACCATAAGCAATAAAAAAAAACCACTAGTCTTGGACTAACACTTGGGCAACTATAATATTGCTTAAATGCGAGACTTAGAAGTACATTGGTCTTACATTTGCGCAATACTAATTAGTAGGCTGAAGTGGCATAGCCAGCGAAATTATTGACATATCGAACTAACAAATTTGTTACACATTGTGAGGTGACGAACACGTATTGAATGACCAAATGCAGTAAGGAGCAACCAGAGTGGATAGAAAAAAATGAAGGCCTGTTGAAAGAAGGCTACGTAGCATTCACGTGATGAGACCTATGCCGAACTATAAAAGTGGATTGACTGAAAGAAGGATGAATAAAAAAGAGATGACATTCCAAAATAAAACCATACATTAATCGATTTAATCATAGTAGCATCGCAAACCAATGTTCTCTTAGACAATAAGCGTGCTCAACAATTTTCACAATGCCGAACTTAACTACATGTCTTAGAAAGAAAGAATTTTTTCTATTATCAGATCACAGAGCTCTAATAATAGATGTTAAAAAAAAAAGTTGGAAACATCTACTTTTTTTTACGACGACGTTTAACAGAGTATCATCGTTTTAGAACACGGTAAATGAATTATAATAAAGTCGCGGAGGTCGTCATCGCAACAAATGTGTGGTTCGTGTTACGCCCACGCTGATAAGTGATAAATACATCAGTAATCCCCAAGGTAAGACTTTTTGTTCTTATAAGTATCTACAGTAAAAAGGCAAAAGCTTCTTTATTCTTTCTTAAGACCCATTTATGTACGTCCCATTGTTGGGCTTGGTTTTCCTCCACTATAAAAGAGATATTAACCTATTATCTTATAGGATAGGTTTTTCCTTGTGGTAACAGAGTAAGAATACGATTGACCGCTTCCTTTTTTTACCCGTAGGCGTCTTAAAAGTGGACTAATTGATATATATTTACAGATAACATCTATGTAGAAGAAGGAAAATTTGAAATAAATGCCAAAACCAACTCGTTTTACCAGCGAGAGGTAAGTCAAATTCCCACCCGTTAAAAAGAAGGCTCGATCTCAGCGGTATGCGAGCTAAGGTGATGATAATACCTTTTTTTTTTCTTTTTTTTGGTGGACTATGGATGCGTCTCGCCCCGCCAAATCGGTCCGGGGTGACGGAAAAGGCGGCGCGTGACCCCATAGACCCACCGTAAAACCTTCTCTCTTCGCCGTGCGAGCGGGCCACCGGTACCCGATTTTTGACTTCGGTGGTGATGATAATACCTAGACTGGTCAGACGAGTTAGCATAGAATTTCATTTGTAGTTCTCTCCATTTCTTTTGCATTAATCTTAAAATATATAATATTTTTTTGAGCCAATAATAAATTTTCTAAAAAAAACACTCCCTAAGCATCAGGCTGAATAGAAGTCAGAGATAATCCTCCCATTATTTATTAAAAGTATTAAAAATATGACAAGAGTTTCTAAAATTTACCATTATAAAATACTGGTGTAAAATTAATTTATAATTTAGATACAACATGTTTGCATAGCGAGTTAATTTATTTAAACGTGTTTGTTGAATTAATTATTATATAATTATTTGATGTATAGATTAGCGATTTGAATTCAAACAGGTATTTGTGTCATTTACAAATAACTAAGTGACCAGACGTTGTTCTGTATAAATAAATAAAAAAACTCAAACTCAAACGACGTTATTTACTAGATCAAATTTACTAGGTAATTCTAAGTATGGGCCACCGAAGTTAAAATCGAGTACCGGTGGTCCGCTCGCACGGCGAAGAGAGAAGGTTTTACGGTGGGTCTATGGGGTCACGCGCCGCCTTTCCGTCACCCCGGACCGATTCAGCGGGGCGAGACGCACCCATAGCCCACCAATATAAAAAAAAAAAAAAAAAGGTAATTCTAAGTATCTACACATAAAACTTTCCAGACGTTCAGCTGGAGTTGTCACATAAAACGTAAAGAACAATTATAATATTTGTAAATTATTAGATTTCAATATGAGTTATTCTAGATTAATCCAGAGACATAGGTATACCTAGCTGCAATTGCTGACACGGAGGATCCTAAGTTTGATACACCGATGAAGCCAAATCTATACAGATAAATAAAATTGAAGTATTTATTTATAATTTTAAAATACTTTTTTACTAAATAGATATCATACTGCCATCATCATCATCATCATCATTCTCCTGCTCTTATCCCAATTACTTGGGGTCGACGCAATATGTACTCCTCTTCTTACATATTGCAAGAGTTATTGGCAATAGTTTTATGACCGGCCGCCTGCCTGACGTCAACCCGCCTTGGGAATGTAATTGTTGACCAAAGGGCATCAGGTGGTGTTGGCCCAGGTCGAAATAAGGCTCTTAGTCGTCTTTTACGACATCCACGAGCAAAGTAAGGATTGGTAGTATTCGTAGCCGCTACCACACAGCAACCGTTGTAAAGCATACTGTCATATGATAATTAAAATGTTTTTACTTTATTAAATATCTGTCTATTTATTCCTTCTGTCTGCACCGCACCAAAGCCATATTTAGGTTTTTTTTTTTTTTTTTTATATTATATATATAGGTTTAGGATTATGTAGTAGTACCATATTTAGGTTTACCTAACTAGTACATTTTCAGTATCTAGTAATAGACAGTACTTACTAAAATAATTTGCTGAACTTTCATTCACGTCTGGTCTATCCTACCTTTTATAAATGAAAACGTGAGTCTAACAAGTAAAACAAAATACATTTTTTTTACGTTGATTGTAGGCGAGCAATCAGCCCACCTGATAGAATTGATAGCTGCCACTCAAGGCCCTCATTAATACCAGGGACAGCCAATATTCATAGTTAATTTCATCCCTAGCCTCAATCAGAAACTAAGGAACTGTTTTGGTACCACCATCACTTTTTATCACTGTACCAATCGACACTGAAGCGAGGAACATCCATTTCACCTGGAAACGTTACGGTCTTCAACTGTATGTTTTCAACGACATTTCCTCCTACGTACGTGTAAGATCTGGAATGAATACCCACTGCTGTGTCCCCAGCACTATGACAGGTCCTTCTTTAAACGAGATTTAAAAGAGTACTTTCTCTACGGTAGGCAACGACCTAGCTGACCACCGAAGACAAAGATCGGGTTCCAGTGGCCCCGCTCGCACGGCCAAGAGAGGCGCATTGCAGGGTGGGTCTATGGGGTCACGCGCCGTCTCGTCCGTCGCCCCGGACCGACTTGGTGAGGCGTGACCACACCATAGCCCACCACAAAAAAAGGCAATGACCTAGCTGTACCCCTGGTATTGCAAAGGCCCATGAGTGGCAGTATCACTTACCACCATGTTTGCTGCTGGCTCATTTACGACGTTTTAAATGGCAATAGCGTGCTGCACACTCACCCTTTGCTATTTATAACGTTAGTATGGAAATAAACGAATTTTTCATGTAATATTGGTTAAAAGTACATTGCTGTATGGTAGCCGCTACGAATACTACCAACCATTACTTTGCTCGTAGATGTCATAAAGACGACTAAGAGATTTTTATAGATCTGGGCCAACTCCACCTGATGCCGTTTGGTCAAAAATTACATTCCCAAGGAGGGTTGACGTCAGGCAGGCGGCCGGTCATAAAACTATTTGCCAATAACTTTTGTAATCATCGACCCCAAGTAATTGGGAAAAGAGCAGGAGAATGATGATGATTGCTTAAAAGTACAATATCTCACCCCTTTTCTTTTTCGCGGGTAACGTTATGAGATCACCAAACAGTCATCATTTTCCTACTCCTATCCTAATTACTTGGGGTCGATACAATATGTACTCTTCTTTCATAGTTGAGATCACCAACAGTTAACATTACTCTAAGAGAAAAAGAAACTAGAAATAAATTCGTAAACTCATCGTAAAATACAATTAAGTTTTCATTCTGAAAAGGATCTTATTCAACATTGCGACATAGCATGCTGTATTTATTGCATACAAAATATCTGAATATTTATTTTTTGTTTAATAAAAACCGTTCTACTCATATGTCTTAAAGCCCGAAGCTACGGAAGATGACATTATAAAAATTCAAAGCAATTTATGTAACAAATTATAAATAATTATACAAATTATATATATAGGTATGATTACCGCTTGTTTGTAAAATTATTCGCGATGTGCAGCGCCGATGTGCCTGAGCACGTTTTGTTTAACCATTTAAGGGTGGGTAAAACCACAGATAATTACGGCTATAGGGCATTAAAATGACATGCGGTCGAACAATGTCAGTCTTGTTAAAACGCTAGCAATGTGCCACCATTTGGTGGCACTTAGCTTTAATTTTAACAGAGACAACATAACACCAGTTGTCAGTAGTAAATATATATTAAGTAACGCCTTAAAAATGTTTAATAAAAAAGAAATTTTACTTAAAAACATGCTTACTCAAAAACATTATTGTTGCACTAACATAAATTGTATTATATTATTATAATACATATATATATAAATCACACGTCACGTTGTTTGTCCGCGATGGACTCCTAAAGTACTTAACCGATTTTAAACAAATTTGCACAGCATGTGTAGTTTGATCCAACTTAAAAGATAGGATAGCTTCCATCTCAGTTTAGTCGCAATATTATTTTATTGCAAATTATTTGTCTATTATTTAACAGTCACAATTATCTGTTATCTCCAAACGATTCTAACAGATGGCGGTATCTGTTGACTGGATTGAGTAAGTATTTAATCGATGGCGCTATGTTAAACGTACAAACGTTTCATATAAGCTACAATTTATTAGCATAACCACCACGTGTTACTGAGGCTACCTTAGCAACAGCAATGCGTGGCCAGGTCTGCTAGTATATATATATATTTGAAATAATGGCCTGAAATTTATTTCAGACTAGCTTTCGCCCGCGACTTCGTCCATGCAGAGATCATCTCTGACAGAGTTAAACAGAAAAAGCAATGCAAGGTGTTGAAGGTTTGTCGCTAGGACGATGATCAACAGAGCACGCAATTTTTACAAATCAATTCTTAATAATCACTTTTACATCATTCTTTCACATATCTATTGACCGGAATGTTGGCAGTTTGACATTCGCGATTGTTCCACGTAATGTTGTTTGGCTTATCAATATAAACCAATAATTTGATTTAACCTCATAAAGATAAATCCAACGTTGATAAATCACATAAGCGAGGTGGCCTATGGACTGGACGATTTCTTGATACCATGCGGCCTGAGATCGCAATCATCGATCGAACTGCAATAATCATTTCGAAATCTTTTTCGCGTTGATACATAATTAATATTAAAATACAAAATTGTTATATACCAATTAAAAGATATAATGTTAATACAAATTATAAATCACGCTTCGCTTTAAGCGACAATTGACACGAGTATATAGCAATTATATACAATGTTTCACATAATAATCGCGTATCCACATAGCGCGTTTAATGTGCACCCACGACGTACAGACACAACGTAGTCCGTGCCAGCGATTCCAACGCACGTACCCAGCAAATGAAGAGAGCGGTCCCAATCGTTGCTACGTGACCACTATGCCTACAATCCCGATATAATACTAGAGCAATGGATATTTACATTGGAATGTATAATATATACGGAAACATCGCTTTAAAATGTTTTTCTTTATTCATTGCATCACATCAAATATTTGAGAATAAATATAACACAAATTTCGCATATTTTATTCTTCCGTTTGAGAATAGATGTAATGCATCCACATTTATCGCATGTAACTTTCTTGAAGAATGAGGAAATGTCCGATGGTTTGCTGTGTGAGACACAAGGAGGTTTCAGGAGTGGAAGGGGATGTGATGGGATAATCAAGTGTTCTCTCTGCGCAACATTGTGGAGAAGCATTTGGCTCTAGGTCAGAGGGTTTTCTGCAGTTTTGTAGATCTCCATCCATCCAGTGCGGCTGGATGATGGAATGTCGACTTGGTTTGACGTCAATATCGGCGTTAAGCAGGGGTGCGTTCTGTCAGCCAGGCTGTTTATCATTTATCTGGATAAATGTCTCCAAAGGTTGAACGATATGAATGTGGGAGTCCAGATGGGCGACTCAGTGGTCACTGCTCTGCTCTATGCAGATGATGCAGTACTGCTGGCACAGTCAGCGACTGACCTGCAGAACCTAGTCGACACAATGACAGAAGATTGTAAGAAAAGGGGTCTACGCGTGAATGTGAGCAAAACCAAAATAATGGTCTTTGAAAGAGATGAAGCCAGAACAGATGTAAGAGTAACAATAGGTAATGATGTACTAGAGCAAGTGGATGAATTTGTATATCTTGGATGTGGATTTAGCCGAGATGGAAGGTACACCACTGATATAGAGCGAAGAGTGAATGCGGGAACTAGAGCGAACGGAGTGTTGGAGCAACTTCTCGGTAGCCACCACCTCAGCCAGAAGGCACGTATAGCAATACATAACGCAGTGCTTGTCCCAACATTACTTATAGAAGCGAGAGTTGGGTATGCAGAAAAGAGTATGAAAGTAAAATTAATGCGGTCGAAATGCGATCTCTACGGAAAATCTGTTGAGTTAGGCTGACCGATCGCATTCGTAACGACGAAGTAAGAGAGAGAGTAGGTATGAAAGATAGTATTGGTGTAAAGATGCGAAAGGGAATGCTCCGATGGTTCGGACATGTGGAAAGAATGCCGAACGAACGTCTGGTTAAGAAGATATACAATGCGAAAGTAAAAGGATGTAGGTACCGGGGGAGACCGAGACTAACCTACTTAGACCAGATCGGTCATGTACTGAAGGAAGGCGGAGTCAAGAGTCTCCGAAACCGGCGAGCGTGCATGAAGAGAATTATGAATGTTGAGGAAGCGAGTGAAGTATGCAAGGATAGAGTTCTCTGGCACTCTGTTCTCTCTGCCTACCCTGCAAGGGCATGGTGTGATGGTATGTATGTATACATACATACATACATATCATCACGCCATATCCCTGTTAGCTGTATGTATGTGTGTAACTTTCTCTCTTCTCATGTCATATTTATAACAATTGAATACGTTATTCTTCCAAGTAAAATAAATTAGTCTACTACATACCTCTGGACAGACCAGATGTTATAAAGATATTTTTTTTCTCTTGTGGTAGTTTAATTTTTTTTTATTGCTTATAGTGGCAAACGAGCACACAGCACACCTGATGGTAAGTTTCGCTGCCGCCCATGGACCTTTGCAATACCCGGAGTATAGCTAGGCCGCTGCCTACCAAGACAAACTCCAAACCCACCCCAGTTGGGTTTCTGGCTCTCTCCCTCACCGAACGGAGCGCAATAGCACATTGCCATTTCTCAGACGTCGATCTTCTGCGAGAGTGTGGTAATAGCCACCGAAGACAAAGATCGGGTACCGGTGGCTCGCTTGCACGGCGAAGAGACAGTTGCATGGTGGGTCTATGGGGTCACGCATACTTACCGCATTGGAAGGACTGATGACTTTTTACTTTTACTATAGCTACATATTCTTTATGAGCGTACGAGCTGATATTTTTGAGACTCTTGCCTAGGCTTATAGCACTAAGGCCATCGAAGATAAAGATCGGGCACCGGTGGCCCGCTCGCACGTCGAAGAGAGGAGTTTGCATGGTAGGTCTATGAGGTCACGCGCCGTCTCTTCCGTCACCCCGGACCAATTTGGCGGGGAGAGACGTATCCATAGCCCACCGCAAGATAAAAAAAAGGCTTATAGCACTAAATGAAAAAACAATTTATGTATTTGATATATTTGATCTACTGTACCACGCTGATCAGTTCATTGTTACATTATGAAATTTAGTAAAAAAATCATTTAAGGAAAATATTATTATCGCACTCGATACAATACTGACCTTATGGTCTAGTAGGTATACATACTCCCTCCTGGACAGCGATAGAACAGATACGCATCAGGAAAAGTTTGATATAACCTTTGACATTGTGTATATTTGTAATAATGCGATAACAGTTATTCAAAATCATATATGAAATATTTAAGTGGATAATAAAAATGTGTGGTGATGGAGTAAGAATACTATTCACCACCCCCATAGCTTACCCGTGGGTGATCGTACGAGACGACTAAGGAATATAAAACGCATATAACATCGAGAGAAGAAGACAGCGAGAGAAGGAAAACTCTATACAAAACCCTATACCAACACGTCTGACCAACGCGGTATAGTAGGTTAATTTCCCTCTCATTACGGAGCAGGCCCGAGCCCACAGTGGGACATTTATGGGCTGTGATGATGATGATGGTGTATAAAAATGACTTCTACATGACTTTGATATTCTATAAATCAATTTTTTTTATTGCTTTTGATGGCAAACGAGCAAGCAGCACACCTGGTAGTAAGTATTACTGCCGCTCATGAACCTTTGCTATACCAAGGGTATAGCTAGGCCGCTGCCTACCAATACAAACCCCAAACCCACCCAGTTGGGCTTCCGGCTCTATCGCTCATTGAACGAAGCGCAATAGCTCATTGCCATTACTCAGACATCGATCTTCTGCGAGAGTGTGGTACTAACCCAGACGGACCTGCCCGCGGCTGTAGACAAAAAACTGTCAACAGCGTAGTCCTACCACTAATACAAATCAATTTACTTAGTTAATATAAACATACTTATGCATAGAAATAGAAACCTACGTACTCTCCGCATAGATTACTTATATTAATAACGGAATGACTACAACGAAAACAGTTATTAAGAGACATTTTATGTAAAAGCCGTTTTAATTTCTGTAATGGATATCGATGGTGGTCCACACAATTGTACATACAATAATAACGCGTTTTACATTCAGATCTATGTATTAATAATAGCTTTGAAACTTTATGTTGCCCTACAACGATTAAGAAATACTTCGAAAGCTTAACATCTGAAAAATAAAAGATGTAAGTCGAATAACAATCAACGTCCGCTGTTGTAGTATAATTAGCTTATCCCGTGTATATCGGGGTAACGACGTATCGTGCGCACGCGCATTGGTGAATGCCTCGCCAATAGCCGGGCAGCGATCGGACGTCGTTAGACGATCGATTCTTTTTGGTTATTACAATAATACCATCACGATTGTATCTAATTGCGCTTGTTTCCGACGATCGCGCGCAATGAAAAACTGCTGGTGAACCTCAGCATAGATATTTTACCAAAGCGTAAATAAAACTTCATTGCATTATTGGGACTTTATATTGATAGAACAATCTACTACAGACTAATTGTTATACGGGACAGTAGGATATAATATAGTATTTTTTTTTTCTGCTATACAACCCAGTGTCTCAGTCATTTAGAGTCTTTAGAGTTTTAGGTGTCAACTAAAGATAAATGTTATATATGGCTTTCATGAGTGCTGCCTAACTTAAACAAATACAGATACATATACTAAATACTGAGTAAACGCTTGGAAGGACATGGCTTGCCGACCTTCAACAATAAAAAACAGCTTGTAAAATTAAGTACACTTAAAAATAAAGCAGGTAAAGATGATTAGGGAATTAGGTAAGTCTTTTTCCCGAGTCCCGGGATTAATATAAAAGAGAATAATGGTATTTCATTTTTGCATTTTGAGACCATTTTCGAATTGATCCATATGTACCTATAGTAAGATTCGATTTGGACATTAATAATATTAATATTCAATTCCATTAAATTATAATAATGGATCCGTTATTGTTTGATATTAAATAACGTGAATGAATCCCTATGATAATGAAATTGAATATATTTTGGTTTGAAATACTGCGCATCAAAATTTTTACATAAAAAAAATCCACGTTTGATGTAAATATTGACAAGTTCATGATCGATGTCAATAACCTTAGTGTATTTTTAATAATACACTATAGCAGCGACATATTATTTCTATTACTTCAAAAGCTATTTATTATTCTTAAATGTATGATCACTATCATCATCTCCTGTACATCCTATTATTGGACACGAACCTCCTGCATATTAGGAGAGAAATTGTATGAGAAGCTGAACAGTCGTGATAGTATAGATACCCCCTATTTCAAGATTTTCTACATACATACATATCATCACGCCATATCCCTTGCCCAGAGAACTCTATCTTTGCATACTTCACTCGCTGCCCCAACATTCATAATTCTCTTTATACACGCTCGCCGGTTTTGGAGACTCTTGACTCCACCTTCCTTCAGTACATGACCGATCTGGTGTAGGTAGGTTAGTCTCGGTCTCCCTCGGTACCTACATCCTTTCACTTTCGCATTGTATATCTTCTTAACCAGACGTTCGTTCGGCATTCTTTCCACATGTCCGAACCATCGGAGCATTCCCTTCCGCATCTTTACAAGATTTTTTAGATTTTTTGTTTTCAAGATTTTCTTCTCTTGCATAAATATTTAATGCATGTTTTAAACTACATATATATTCCTTAGTCTCTTTTACAACACCCTCCGTCAAGATAGTCGGGGTTGAAATTGTGTTCTTGCTCCATGTCACCACACAGAATGAATGTTTATTTTAAACATTTAGGAATGAAGTGTTATGAAAGGTTATGATAAACTAGCTACGCGATTTCCACATACGAGTACGTAAGTCAAAACCAACAGTTTTTATTTTTATAAACTATTTAGTGGTGTCTAATACTCTAATAATAAGCTCGGAATGTATACCACCGCAATGAACCAAGAGCACAAATATACTATTACACAAAAAAGGGGATAGGAACATTATAGAAAACTACAGGCCTATAAGCCTTATGTCGAATATTTATAAAGTGTTTTCCAAATTGATATTGAACAGAATAACAGGAATAATGGATGTTCAACAACCTATAGAACAAGCTGGTTTCAGAGCGGGGTTTTCAACTATTGATCACATGTATGTCATCAAACAGCTAATAGAAAAATGTCAAGAATACGGTAAAGCCTTGTACATCGCATTTGTGGACTATAGTAAAGCATTTGATTCTATAGAACACGATTCACTTTGGAGGGCTCTAATCCAGCAGGGAGTGCCAAAAAAATACATACGTATAAATAAAAACATATACACAAATAGCACAGCTGAAATAAAACTGGAATCAACCGGTGAAGAGTTCCCAATAGCCAGAGGTATGAGACAAGGAGATCCCCTATCGCCAAAACTTTTCTCAACAGTCTTGGAAAGCATATTCAGAGATCTTGAGTGGGACAATTTTGGCATTAATATCAACGGCAGACAACGTAGCCACTTGAGATTCGCTGATGACTTAATCCTAATTACTGACAACGCAAATACCCTCCAACATATGCTAAAACAGCTAACTGAGGCAAGCAGAGTAGTTGGTCTTAGTATAAATAAATCAAAAATAAAAGTAATGACAAACAGAGAAGAAATATTAATGAAAGTAGACTATGAAGATATTGAATGTGTTAAAAACTATACGTACCTAGGGCAATTAATATCTTTTAGAGACCGGACAGACATAGAAATAGAAAGCAGAGTGGCCTGTGCTTGGAAAAGATACTGGTCTCTTAAAGAGGTATTTAAAAGCAAACACTTACTTATAACAGGCAAGAAAAAAGTGTTTAATTCTTGCATCTTGCCATGTCTTACGTATGGGTGCCAAACATGGACATTGACTCAAAAGCATCTTTTAAAACTAAGATCGTGTCAAAGGGGAATTGAAAGGAGTATGTTAGGTGTGACGCTAAATGACCGCAAAAGAGCAGCAGACATTAGATCTACAACAAAGGTGGAAGACGTACTGAAGTAAATAAGACGGTTAAAATGGCGATGGACAGGGTATATGACAAGGGAAAGCATCGATATATATGTACTACGTACTAGATTTCGCATTCCGAACACTTGCTTTGTTCGACTAAACTGTACTGCAATCCGTACACCTCACTTTAGTGTGACTGCGACCATCATGGAGTGTAGATGTATACAGAGCAGCGTTGTTCATACGATAATTCGAATAATACCAATCAAAACTTGCACATGTGGATGTGAATAAAAATTCTTTATTTAACCAAGTAAAATGTTTTGTTGTTAAAGTGTACAAATAGGTAATAATATCGAATTAGCACAATAAACAAAAATATTCTACATTTAAATGTCACACCATCTTTGATAATAGACTAAAGCCCGCAGATGTTCAGTTACGCTGCTTGGAGGTAAAAATGTGTGACTAAACACAGACTTGACGTAGTGTCTAGAAAGTATTTTGATTATTTATATTCTTTTTTTCCTTTAGTTTATGTTATCAGTTAATACTTATTTGTCAAAGATCAAACAGGTTGGTATAGGGTTCTGTTTCGAGTTTTCCTTCTCTTGATAGATGTTATATGCATATTATATCGTTTAGTCGGCTTTTACGATATCCACGACCAAGACAGGTAGTGATGAATTGTATTCTTATTCCGTCATCACACGGATATTTAAAACTATTGTCGTATGTAAAAGCAAAGTTTATATAAACATATAATAGTTCATTTTCTTTTATAATTTACTATTATTTTTATTTATTTAACTACTTAATAATACACTTTCAAATAGAGTATGCTGTATGAGTTCTAATGAATCTTTGTAGGTACAAAAACTGTTTCACTTCTGCGGTGTAAAGTCTGTAGTACCACGCTTTGTTACATAACGTTGAACGAAACGCGTAAGTGCGCATGAAATGCCTACATCTTACGACGTTTTGGTCGCGAGAAAATTACAACTATAAAGCGATCTAGTGCTGTATGCTTCAATGTTCGCGTTAGATTACCTATTTATTCTTTTAGCGCTGCAGCGGACTTTAGTTTAACTGTTACCAAAATGGAACAAAATATTTATTCGGGATAGCTTCTCTATACATATAACTCTATGAGGAAAAGCATAATGAAATGGACTAAAATTATAACAGAATGGCAGCCACGTGATGGCAAAAGAAAAAGAGGCAGACAAGCTAAAAGATGGACAGATGATATCAAGTTGATCGGAGGGACAACCTGGTCTAAAAAAGCTACCAATAGAGAAGAATGGAAGCAGCTGGAAGAGGCCTATGTGTCACTGGACACGCTGACTACTGAACCGGGAAATCCGATGTATTAGATTTAAGTTAAAATAATTTTCTTCTGTATGTAAAATCATTGTTTAGTATCAGCAGTAAAGGCTAATAATAATAATACTCTAATAAAGCTAAAGTCGCAGGAAACCGTTGGATGCAGGTGGCACAGGGCCGTTGCGGGTGGCGTTCTCGTGGGGAGGCCTATGTCCAACAATGGACATTTACGGGCTGATGGATGGATGGATGGAATAGCGTAATAATATTCTGTAATTATCGATAAATAGTTGATAAACAAAGGAGAATACGAAATAAAATCCTTTGGTATTATTTTTTTTTCCACCAATTTTGATTAAGGCCAGTTGTGCCAGGTTCAAAAATAAGAAGAGAAAAAAAAATAAATAAGTCAAAAATGTTGATAATAGATCCAGTACTACTTCGTCATATTATAAACCATCATCACCTTTCTTAAACCTATAATTGAACAGGAATAGTTCGATTGTAGTAAAAATAATGATGAATAAATTGATATTTCTCAAACAAAAAAAGCAGCAATTTAAAAAAAAATAAAGACGATGTTTGTAACTGAAAAAAAGAAAGATGGATGAGATGTCGAAGTAATTGAAATTGTATGTAAATTGTTAGAAATATAGACTATCTACAATTTACTTCGTAGTTGTTGTGTAATTCTACAAGGGACTTTTTAATAAAATGCAAAATAAATCTTGTTCTGCAATTGATCAATTCATAGTTAGTAAGCCCTAGCAATTCAAGACACTTAGATGCAATGATATCGAGTAATCTAAACTTGTTAAAGGCTATCTCAACGATAATCTCAACGCTCGGTTATTAGATATCATTTTGCGCTACGTGTTTTCCTTAAAATTGTTTGCTAGTAACAAATGCAGCATGATAATCAATATAATAAGAATTGCGTTGGAAATAAATTTTAAAATTGTCAGATCTTTCTTAACTTAAGCTCTATCCAAAACTCATTTTTGACCATTATGCTTACATAATGTTCAAGAATCAGACAATTTATTGTGATACAGATATATTACATATCTGTAAACCTATTTTTACGGCTTTTATAGGCTTCTCCAACATGCATGTTCGCAGGAGGAACATAGTTCTCCCGTGATCAAGAATGCTGAAAGTATTCCAAACGTCGGGATTCTCTAGCATACTCGTATGTTACAAATTTCGATTGATATCGCTCTCACATCTAAAATTATTACTTACTGCGGCCATGTTACGAATATAATTGCTGTGGAATAGCAAATTGAAATTAAGTATTTATTCCATTTGAATTAAAATAGTTATTATGTTTGAAACTTAAGAGGATCTTCTCATCCAATATACCTGTATCTGAAAACACAGGTCTTTGACCAGTGTGTGTTACCAGTGATGACTTACTTAGCACGGAATCGTGGTGCCTAACTGTAGGCCTCATAACAAAGCTCAAAGTCGCTCAATGTGCTATGGAGCGGGCTATGCTCGAAATTTCTCTACGAAATATAATCCGTGAAACGGAAATCCGCAGAAGAACGGGTGCAACCGACATAGCACGAAGAATTAGCACGCTGAAGTGGCAATGGGCAGGCCACATCGCTCGACGAACCGATAACCCTTGGGGAAGAAAAGTTCTCGAGTGGTGACCACGTATCGGACTTCGCAGTGTTGGTCGCCCGACCACCAGGTGGACCGACGACCTGGTGAAGGTTGTTGCAACTCGTTGAATGCGGGTGGCATAAGACCGCATTTTGTGGCGAAATATGAGGGAGGCCCACGTCCAGTAGTGGATGACAAAAGACTGAATGATAATGATGATGATTATGTTTGAAGCATTGTCAGCATATAATATTTGACGGCATAATCAAACATGTTGTTTGTGTTAGTCTTCAAATAACTTTCAATTAAAGTTTTACAATTTGTCCCATATCTCGTCATATATTAAATAGGTTCAATAGAATAATCAATGGAGCGAAACATTCACCCACTGCTCGCAGACTTGAACGCAGACTTCGGTCTGCATCCAACTCTACTTTTTGCAGTCGAGTAAAAAGTATATAGGTATATATATATATATATATATATATATATATATATATATATATATATATACATATATATATATATATATATATATATATTTTTTTTTTTTTTTGTTGAAGTGTTGTGAACAAAGTAAATTCCGATTTTCTAAGAAATATTCAATAGTAAACTTAAAGTATTTTGTAATGTAGCTCATCATCATTACTCTTATCCCAATTTCTTGGGGTCGATACAATATGTACTTTTATTTCATAATAGGTACATATTGTAAAAGTTATTAGCAATAGTTTTATGACCGGCCGCCCGCCAGACGTCAACCCTCCTTGGGAATGTAATTGTTGACCAAACGGCATCAAATGACCCACTACGCTCACTATAAGGTTCTTAGTCGTTTTTACGACATCCACGAGCAAAGTAAGGGTTGGTAGTATTCGAAACCGCTACCACACAGCACCATTGTAATATAGGTATATACGCAAATGATGTCACTACAAGAGATAGAAACTAACAATACCCTGTGCCAACCCATTTGGGCAACGTATTATAATAAGCTAAATAACCTAACAGCCAGCGTGTAATTCCTGACGACAGGGAATAACTTGACTGTAAAGAAAAAAATAAGAATAAATGATCTTTGTAAAATTTATATTATACATTTTTCTAAACATCTAAAACGAAAACAAATGAGTAATGTCAAATTCTTTTTGAAGAACATCTATCTAAAATGAGATAAGATTATAAATCGAGAAAAACACTTAATAACGCTACGGTAATAAAACTTTGATATTATCCAGTGTCAAAGAAGCTAACTGACTACTAACTGGTAATTAAACTACGTCTGGGCTCGTCTAGAAGTTTACAAACTACGCAAATTGCGGCAACACTGGCCACCGAAGTTAAAAATCGGGTCCCGGTGACCCGCTCGCACGGCGAAGAGAGAGGAGTTTTACGGTGGGTCTATGGGGTCACGCGCCGCCTTCTCCGTCACCCCGGGCCGATTTGGCGGGGCGCGGCTAATCCATAGTCCACCAAAAAAAAAAAAAAAAAAAAAAAAAAAAAAAAAAAAAAAAAAAAAAAAAAAAAAAAAAAATTGCGGCAACACTGCACTCAGTTGATATTTACTTACGTTACTAGTTAATTTACAACTAACCACAACACACTTATAACATTTGAAATTATCCACAAACTCAACCTGTCTTAGCATACAAAAAAATAAACAGTTACCTATCCTCTAATGTACCTATAGCAAATCTCAACAATAGCTCTTGACATCAGCGTCAATTTAACAACGGAAGCTTAAAAACTACGGCGAAGGTTTAGTAATGTTTTTACCGTCACTTTATACCCTCATCGCTAGATCGAATGGACCGTCGTACATAATCAAACCACATGCGGGGCAGTAATTGCCTCTATATTCAAAGACTCGCTCACATCACGCCGTATAATGACAAAAATAGTCCAAAAAATAACTCCGCATATGAGATATTTTTTAGAGTTCGCGCTCTCGCACCGAGCTAAATTACAAAATAAAAGATTAAGTTAAAAGATCAATAAACTTAATAAATGATCTCAATAATTGTTATATTACGGACACAATGGAGCGGCGTCGTGAAACGTCATTAAGGCGCGAAGATCATTAATTTTATTCGCGGCTTTCTGACGTAAAGGCAATGGCGTCTGTCAGATTTGAAAAGGCGCGCTGCCGCCACCTGTTGGTAGCGAGGTGAATTAGACATTAAACCCCGCGGCGCGCGTTCCACTTGATACTGCCACTGGAATGACTCGCACCTAAATTGAAGGCCCATTCAGCCGTAGGAAACATAGACATTTATTAAGTATGAAAATAATTCTATCATTTAGATCCAATCATGCTGTAACCAATCTCAATTACATTTATTATTATTAACATTGATAGATTTTTATACAAGAAAAAACATGTTTTAATATTCAGTAGGTCTTGTACAGTCAGGTCAGTGTAAGATCGTACATCCAGAGTATAAAACGTACGAAGCAGGGACAAATTGGTACTATAGTAATTAATCGCTTAAATACCTATATAATTATACAGTCGCTATAATATAAGTAGAACTTACAATTACTTCATTTAAATATAAAATATAGGTATGACTTGAAAACAATAAGTTAAGTATGTGAAAATTGTGAAGAACTTATTTCCGTTAAAATTGGCATTGTAGGCACCATCATAGATTATGTTTATAAAAATGATTATTAATATAATTAATATTGTCAAGACAGGATAATAATTAATTGACTTACCTACTATCTAAAAATAATATTCATGAAGTTAGTACCTAATCAATTTTATTATTCTAGGCGTTAATATGACCGCACCCAATAATGGCCTAGAGAAAAGTTGTAGCTGCCTCTTGTAATTAGATTTCTTTTGGTAGCTAATTGTATTTTATCAAATTAAAGCTATTCTGCCCGCGGCCGCCTCACGAGTGATTGATAATGTTTGACGAACACCGGTCCCACTAGTTTCACAGAATAAACTGTTTTGATTCATTTTAATGCTCGCCATTTGTCTCGTAGACCAACCCTTAGGTCTACTGTTGTAATTTATAAATTGAAATTTGAAAAATATAAAAAAATATTTTACGGAAATGTGTACTTTTTCGTGATAATCAATTTATAAATTTTTAATCCATAGTATACCATTTTCTTTTTGTTATTTATATATATGTAGATAAACATATTGGGGTTACTTTCCCGATTAAATCTTAAAAACCAGGTGGGTGGTCACTAGTAGAAGTAGTAGAACAGGCTGTACACCAGTGCTGTTCCACTATCCTGGGTAATATATAGCTGCAATCGCTAATCTGCCTGTCAATTATAGAAGCCATGTCGCTTGTATTAGCAGTTAATTACTAAATTAAAAAATATGATGATATATATGAAATGTGGTTGTATTAGATGATATGAGATGATGAGATATATATGAAATGTGGTTATATACCTCTGTCATCGAGGATAAAGGGAAATATAAAAATGTATTCACAATTTTCGACCTTGATGTTAAATTTAAGAGTAGGTACGTACCTATGTATGTAGGTATATGTATTTCCCGCATACATCTAAGTGTACACTTCTTTTATTTTATAACTAGTTGTGTCCACAATACTATTTGCGGCGATGTTAAATTTAAATTATTATGATGAAAATGATTATATAGATTAAAAACTAATGTCATACCTACTAAATATCAAGAATCTCGGCTTAGTAGATCTTACATGATTCGCTAACAAATCAACAGAAAAAATCCAAAAACCATCAGAATATGTTTTCAATTATTCTAAAACGCCCACCATCGTATTTTGGAACGAAGTTCCTTATCGCGCGTTGTGAAAGGGGGCTAGACGGAAAAAATTCTTACGAAAAGTTGTCACGACACTTTTTGCTATAGTAAGCTATTGTAAGCTGTGCGGCGTCGCTCGTCGGTTCTCTTATAGAAAGCAAGCCAGATATTTTCATTTCTATTTCGCATTGAACAGTGTGGTGTCGCGACGATTTTTTTTATAGATAGAGTGATTCAAGAGGAAGGTTTATATGTATAATATATGCATAATGTACTAGAGAAACACTGATAATTTTAGAGGTTTCTAATGTGATGTCGTAAATAAACACATTATTTTGCGCTTACATTGCAAACGCTGGCTGAACCCTACGAAATAGATCAAAATAAAGTACTACAGTATTATACAGCTTAAAAAGGCCTACAAAAAAGTCCGCGATGGTATATATCTATCTCTTAAGGATAACATACTATATCCATTTTAATACTTTAAAAAATGTTCTATTATAAAACGGTAATTGAAAAGCTATTTACACAAATACTGTATTAATCCTTATCATTTTAAATACATTAGTTGGCTTGAGCATTTCATGAAGATATTTTTTTTCCTTCAGACCATGCAAATTAAATCAATACCTTAAGAGATATAGCAAAATCAAAATAATGCGCAACGAAATTATTTTCGCCCGTGACCGGGCCGCGTGGCCGGCTCGCGTTCGAGCTCGGGGCCGAAAAGTTTTGGTAGTCTAGTGGAATTGTATATCCTATTATTAATATTATAAACGTGAAAGTTTGTAATAATGTATGGATGTGAACATGTTTGTTGCTCTTTCACGTAAAAACTACTGAATGGATTTTGATGAAATTTATAGTAATATAGCTTGCACATCAGAATAACACATAGGCTATAATTTATAAAGATATTTTGCAAATTGGCTAAAATATAACGATAAAAATCGCTTAAGGCACAAAAAAATTATATAATTAAAATAGAACTTCGTTCCATCCGGGTGTCCCTTGACACCTCCGGTTTTTTTTTCTCTAATGTGTAGACATTTACTATGCAGATTTTGTCTCTCCTATGTTTTGTATAAGTAATACACTGAGAAACTTTTAAATATCTAAAAGTTTGTTTTTATTACGATTCCTTTTATCGAAATCAGTCATTGTATGCGTTATTTTTCGCCTGCTAGAAACTGTTTATGATTAAATTCGTTTACATTTTATAAATGTAGGTACGTGTTAAAATTAAGATATGTTATAGGTACTGTCGAAAGACTTCTGCGCTTCTTACAGATCAATGAAAAATATTTTATCGATTTATCTTTTATTTTATTTCTTTTCATATTCTTATTTTCTCACAGCCTTCAATAACATTTTAATTATAATTTTATATTTTATTGCAATAACGTTCAATAAAAAATCATTTATCCATACATTACTTTAATTATTCAACTGCTTTTATTTATTCCGTCTCTGGCATGCATTTCTATCACTAAAAGCATTAAAAACAAAACTAAAACGTCACTGAATACCTACCTAAAATTAGTTTATATTTCACATTTTATCTGTGGCCAGTCGCGTAATAATCAGAAATCATTATGTATATTTACAAAATGAACCTGTAGCGCCATCTATGGATACTTCAAGTAAATAAATGTCGTTAAACTATTGTTTAATATGATTCGAAAGTAGAAATGAGTAAGATCTCTATGACCATCCTAATTTATTGTCTTGTCGTTATTTCTGCACATCAAGAAGGTTATATCGGGTAAATAATTTCTATCTTCTTTTCATTGGGTAATAAAAATAATTTAATTATTTTTTATAATCTACACGCTGGACAATCCAACATGAGGTTTAATTTTGAACTTTCTTCTCTCACAATGATAATACACGCATCTTTTAATGGTTTCGTATGACACCCACGTGAAAGTAAAATAATGTTAATCCATTATCTGAACTCGGCTAGAACAAATATGAAGTATATTTTCAGATGTAAAGTATTGTAGAAATCAAACCGTACACGGTCAGAGGGCAACGTGAGTATAGTCTGCCATCATTTCAATCATTAAAAATTTCGGCGGTACACACAAAGCGGTGATTGATGCGCCCGTTTACCGGCCGCGGTGGCACCGATGGGTATAAAAACGCTTAATTAACTCGTTTGGCACCGCCGCTCATTACAATTATTAATCAAACCGAGGCGGAGCGATAGCACGAGTATGATGTATCGAGCTTTGATTGCATTAACGCATTTGACTGGCAGTAATTAAAACCACGCCGGGATGTCTGCGGATTAGATGAGAACAAAAGAGTACGTGGTTTAGGCAACGTCAATTAATGCCAAGTATAATGGATCGCGAAGAAAAATGAATTTGCTAATACAGGTGCTTGCCCCTATATCACCTGCCTAGGCTGGTTTTAATATTAAATTAAGTGTAATTTAGCTTAGAATTTTATTTTACAACTGAATTAATTAACTAAAAGTTGAACAACAATTTCAAAAACTGCCTAATTGGAGAATAGGAATCATCATCATCATCATCACAGCCCATAAACGTCTTACTGTTGGGCTCGGGCCTCCTCCGTAATGGGGGGGAAATTAACCCACCATACCGCGCTGGCCAGGCGTGTTGGTACAGGTTTTTGTTTCGAGTTTTCCTTCTCTCGCATACATGTTATATGCGTTTTATATCCCTTAGTCGTCTCTTACGATCACCCACGGGTAAGATATGGGGTGGTGAATAGTATTATTACTCCGTCACCACACGGAAAGGAGAATAGGAATACGACACTTTAATTACAAATTTGATCTTGATTTGTAACTGAATAACCGTCGGCATTACGGCTTTTCAAAATTATGTGAGTGCTATTTAACAAACTTAGGCAACGTTCCTTTCCTTTTTTTTAATCTGCCCCATTGTTTATCATAGAAAATAGTTGTTTAGATAAACTAATAAAAACAAAAGCTAAATTTAGACTGAATTCCAGTAGCAAAAATGCAAATATTGTCCTAAAGGTGATTTTTTTTTGTAATATTGTGTTTTTAGTGAATTTATAAACTTAAAAAAGACTATTTAATTCCAAAATTTCTTTCAAACTGGTACCTGAATTTCATAATTGTTATTATTTCATAATTTATTAATTATTTTATATTATTTCACACAACATCATTGTAGGTACAATTTGCATTGAATGAGCGTATAAAATATAGGCTTCATTATGAATGAAGCCTATATTTTATACGCTACAAAGTTTTCTTCCTGACATAAAAAACATAAAAGTTTATACCTACCACCACGTCTGACCAGCGTGGTATACTAAAGCCATTACCTTGCTCTGCTGCCCAACAAGTGGAAGATATGTGGGCTGTGATGACGGATGCTGAAGACTTTAGGAAGAGTTTTCTCATTATTAACACTTATAGCGTTTCTGTTAAGAAAATAAATAAATAGAATATATGTAGCTAGACCACCGTTGACGGACTGCTTGAATAATGTAGTGGTAGTGATCTAACCTGAAGGGGGGGAGGTCCCCATTTACACCACCATGTGTAAGATTCGATTCTTACACAGGGCAATTCTCTATGCGATCGGTGATTGATTATACAGGATCGGAATTTAATTTTTGACCCTTGATTGTGTGTTTAAAAAGTGCCGCGACACAAGAATTTATTTCTTACGTATAGGGTATTATTGTTCTTAAATTAACACAATTCTAATCATTTTCGCTTCGCAATCATTTTCTTGGAAATTCCTGAGCTGGGTAATACCACTCCCATGGGCAAATATGAAGTAAGAAATTATATTTCGTTATCTATCCGTTATCAGGCGAAGAGTTTCTACTCAAATGTTAAGAATGGTTTATTTTAATGGGCTGCCGAGGTTAGGTAGCGTTACCAATAATTCGCTCAAATAACTAATAGGAATGACTGGCTGATTATGAGTCTATAACAATCTTCTGCCACATAGGGCCGCTGGTTGTAGTGGCCGGCATATAGCCAGTCCAAAATTAAACACTGCTCTACACATAATAATGGATTTTTAGAGGTTAATTCTACAATATATTTTAATTATGCAACTTTCACTACCACCATTTTTTAACATATATTTATTATTTAGGGGGGCATAGTCCGGAGCGTGCTCGTTCGCGTCCCCTGCCAGTCTAATTAGACTGCTAATCCGGCTCGAAATGCGTACCGCAATGCGGGTTAGGGCGTCCCCCGGAGGCGACGCGTACCGACCCGCCCCCGTCGGTACGAACATCGGCAGTTGCGGCGATGGGGGCCGCCACCCATCACGCCTTGCCCAGTTAGGCGAGTCGAGGAGAACGGAGTGCCGGGTGGGCACGTGGAATGTAAGAGGTTGTGTGGAAGGTAAGTTGCACGAGCTGATATCCGTCATGGCGGACAAACAGCTAGACGTGCTCTGTGTAACAGAGACCAAGCGAAGGGGCAGCGACGCCTGCGATCTTCCTGGTGGCGGGATGGCTCTGTGGTCTGGTGTACCACAGAGCGATCGAGCCAGCATGGGGGTAGGAGTGCTGTTGTCCTCTCGCTTGGCCTCAGGTGTGAAGGATTACGGAATGTATGATCCCAGACTTCTCTGGGTCCGTATAAAACTAGGTGTCACCAAGGTATTCATGGTTGTAGCATATGCTCCCGTAGGATCCTCGGTGGCATCAGACCTAGAGAAGTTTTGGGACAATGTTAGGGAAGTTCTGGATATGGCAGAAACCAGTGAACGCGTGATTGTATGCGGAGATTTGAACGGATGGGTGGGGACCAAGCGTCCCGACTATGAGGACGTACTTGGTCCATTTGGTGATAAGAGAGTGAACGACGCAGGTAGGCTCATAGCGGATGTATGCATGGAGAAAAACCTTATTGTGTCAAACACATTTTTCCAACATAAGGACATCCATATGTATACATGGAGAAGGAATGAACAGAAAAGCATAATAGATTTAATTTTGGTAGACAGTCGCCTCCGAAGCAAAATATTGGACGCAAGAGCCTACAGGGGCCCCACAGTCGACACGGACCACTATCTCGTTATTGCGAGATTTAGTGGTCTGTTCAGAAAGTGGAGGCACTGGCGAGAGCGTGTCCACTTCGGAGGGCTTGAAAGAATAAAGGTTGAAAGGTTGCAAGAAGAGTGTGTAAGAGAAAAGTATGCAGAGGGTGTCCGAGAACGGCTGACGATGGCAAGCCAGCCGCAATCGGACATTGAAGAATGCTGGAGAGTATTGAAAGAGAGTATGGTAGATACAGCGAAAGAAGTATGTGGAAGTTCAAAGAAGCATAGAAAAACAAATGGTGATGCATGGTGGGATGCGGAAGTGGCAGCTTCCGTAGAGCAAAAGAAGAAAGCGTGGCTGGACTATGTCTCTTCTTTGAATCTGAATGACAGTATGACTGAACAGAAGAAAGAAATATATCGGCAATGTAAGAATGACACCAAGGCCTTAGTGAAAGAGAAACGTGATAGAGCAAGTATGAGTGCAGAAGATAGGCTGACTAAAAACTTCGAGGGTAACACCAAACTCTTTTGGAGGGAGGTGAAGAAGTCTCGGGGTGGTTGGTCAGCCTTCAGAATGAATAAAATAAGGTCTAAAGGTGGAGACATTCTTACACAAACACAAGACGTGTTAAGCCGATGGAGTGAATATTTTGGCGATATGTATGCGGATGCTACGGTTGGCGCCGGTGTTGGATGTGGTTTAGTAGATCAACATTCGACAACGGCGTCCTCCGATGGCATCAGTATGGATGAAGTTGAATGGGCGATAAGAAGTTTGAAAAATGGTAAGGCAGCGGGCATTGATATGGTGTCTGCCGAGATGATCAAGCTTGGTGGCTCTTGTGTCTGGGAGGCGTTCCTGTTGCTCCTCAATTTATGTTGGAGCTCGGGAATGGTTCCCAGGGACTGGAATAGCGCAGTCATCGTGCCTTTGTTTAAAAACAAGGGTTCACGTTATGACTGCGCAAATTACAGAGCCATAAGCTTGACCAGTTTGGCAGCAAAAGTGTATGGAAAAATTATTGAAAGGAGAATGAGGATGGTGTCCGATGGTTTACTGTGTGAGACACAAGGAGGTTTCAGGAGTGGAAGGGGATGCATGGATCAAGTGTTCTCTCTGCGCAACATTGTGGAGAAGCATCTGGCTCTAGGTCAAAGGGTTTTCTGCAGTTTTGTGGATCTGGAGAGAGCATTTGACACGGTTGTACGAAAGGAACTTTGGGACATTTTACCGGAGTATGGTATTAACGGTAAACTGCTACAGGCTGTGCAGTCCAGTTACATGGGCTGTAGAGCCTGTGTGCGGCTGGATGATGGAATGTCGCCTTGGTTTGACGTCAATATCGGCGTTAAGCAGGGGTGCGTTCTGTCAGCCAGGCTGTTTATCATATATCTGGATAAATGTCTCCAAAGGTTGAACGATATGAATGTGGGAGTCCAGATGGGCGACTCAGTGGTCACTGCTCTGCTTTATGCAGATGATGCAGTCCTGCTGGCACAGTCAGCGATTGACCTGCAGACCCTAGTCGACACAATGACAGAAGATTGTAAGAAAAGGGGTCTACGCGTGAATGTGAGCAAAACCAAAATAATGGTCTTTGAAAGAGATAAAACCAGAACAGATGTAAGAGTAACAATAGGTAATGATGTACTAGAGCAAGTGGATGAATTTGTATATCTTGGATGTGGATTTAGCCGAGATGGAAGGTACACCACTGATATAGAGCGAAGAGTGAATGCGGGAAATAGAGTGAACGGAGCGTTGGGGCAACTTCTCGGCAGCCACCACCTCAGCCAGAAGGCACGTGTAGCAATACATAACGCAGTGCTTGTCCCAACATTACTGTATGGAAGCGAGAGTTGGGTATGCAGAAAAGAGTATGATAGTAAAATTAATGCGGTCGAAATGCGATCTCTGCGGAAAATCTGTGGAGTTAGGCTGACCGACCGCATTCGTAACGACGACGTAAGAGAGCGAGTAGGTATGAAAGAGAGTATTGGTGTAAAGATGCGAAAGGGAATGCTCCGATGGTTCGGACATGTGGAAAGAATGCCGAACGAACGCCTGGTTAAGAAGATATACAATGCGAAAGTGGAAGGATGTAGGTACCGAGGGAGACCGAGACTAACCTACCTAGACCAGATCGGTCATGTACTGAAGGAAGGTGGAGTCAAGAGTCTCCGAAACCGGCGAGCGTGTATGAAGAGAATTATGAATGTTGAGGAAGCGAGTGAAGTATGCAGAGATAGAGTTCTCTGGCACTCTGTTCTCTCTGCCTACCCTGCAAGGGATATGGCGTGATGATATGTATGTTTATTATTTATTTAGTCACTATTACATCCGCCAAATTAATAAGAGCAGGTGTTATAATCTTAGAAATTAGTTAGTAGGTACTTATGGGAGCAGTTACGAATACTACTAATCCGAACTTTGCTAGTGGATGCTACAACCTCCACTTCTTCTACAGAGGACTACGAAAAGCTATAAATAGACCTGGGCGAACTCAACCTGATGAATTCCACGTTTGGTCAATAATAACATCCCCTAGGAAGATTGACGTCAGACAGGAGGTGAACCATATAACTATTGCAAATAACTTTTGCAATATGTACGAGTACATATTGCGTCGATCCCAAATAATTGGGATAAAATCAGGCGAATAATTATGATGATGATGATGAGTTTCATTGATTATTTTTCCCCTTACTCATAATATTAACTTCCTTCTGGAGTCTATATATCATTAGATGGCAATATACGTAAAACTAAAATAGGGTACGTTTCTACTAGATGCATTTATGTTGGCCACCAAAGACCAACATCGGGTACCGGTGGTCCGCTCGCACGGCGAAGAGAGGAGCTTCGTATGGTAGGTCTATGGGGTCACGCGCCGTCTCTTTCGTCACTCCGGACTGTTTTAGCGGGGCGAGACCACATCCATCGTCCACCACAATTAAATGCATTTATGTTAGTAGTATACATATATCCTATACTAGAGGGACTGACATCTAAATAGTCGTAAGGAGCCTTTGAATGTATCGGCATAACACCGCTCCGAGTGACATTGCCGTGGAGAGGCCTGTCCAATTGTGGACGTCGTCCATGAGATGGATAAATGGACGTCTGTTTAAATATTTACTTATTATTCCTATTTATTAAATTACTTAACTCAATCTTCTCAACTTTCTTTAAAGACATTTTGCGCTAATGAACTACGCAGTCGAGTATAGACAGATAGTGTGATCGGAATGTCATACGGTTATATGTCTTTTTTTTTATAGACTCTGGTCTAGATACACGCCTGTCCATTCCGTACGGGGTGGTGCGTGGACCCATAACCCACTGTCTTCCCTCCCCATCGCCATTGGGCCGGCCAGTGGTACCGAATCCTTGACATCCGTGGCCAGCCCGGCGGGTTATACCTATGTCATAGAGTAATATAAAATAACTAATTATTTTCTCTTACAAGTTATAAAAATTCTAACTTTACCTTCTTATGACAAACCCTAGAAAGAAAAGAATGAATAGAATCTATAGTCGTACGAAAATAAGTTATAAAAAATATTACTCATTGGGTATTGTATTTAAAGTTTGACGGGGCTGGTCTCCGGTGGGCTTCAGTGGGCGTGAGCATGGTGGCGTCGCGCCACGATCTAATCTCGCAAGATAAGCGCGCCACATAAACTAACGAACAGCGTTGTAGCGCACATACCTACTGAACACCTTCCCGTATCAACAATACCTACTGCCTCGCTCAATACTACATTTTGTGGCTATAATATGCAGTAACATACGCGGTTTTCCTTTATGGTTTATTCAATTTTATACGCAAATAATATTACATATATAAATTATAACTGTGGTGGCGACATAATGTAAAAACCAAATGGGTTTATTTATGTATTAGACAAATTAAAGTTATGTTGTAACTTAAATTAATAATAGTCACTAAGCCATTCCGTCTACAGGGATAAAATGTGTAATTTGAATTGACACGTAAGATACGTGTTAATTCAAATTACATATTATCGGTAGACCAAATAGACATTGGTATGTTAAATTTGATTAAAATCTATGGTTTTAACATCCATTTCAGTGTTCGTAACAGAGTAAGAATACAATTCACCACCCTTAACTTACCTGTGAGTATTTATTGTAGAAGACTAATAATATGCATAGGTACAACATCTATGCAAGAGAAGGTGGTTAACTTCTCTTGCATAGATGTTGCAGACCAAATACACATTGGTATGACAAATTTTATTCAAATCTATAGTTTTAACATCCGTTTCCGTGTTCGTAACAGAGTAAGAAAAGAGCTGTCAAAATTAAACATTCACCAGTGCATGTACAAATGTAAGCCAATGTAAGCCATGTACAAATAGAATAAAAGCTCTTATTTCCCAGAAAGCTGCCGCAAAATTTAAGTATAAAATTAAGCCCAATGTATTTAATTTCAATAGGTACGTTTCGATTAGAAATTGCTGCAATAGGGCTTGTAGGGATGCGCAACTTCAACACATTCACAAGGCTGTTCAGTGTGGGGACCCAGCGAGGGTTTGGAAATTTCTTAGGACTCTAGGTATCGGTAAATTTCGACAAGAATTAAACGCCAATATGTTAAATATCAACTTGCTTAACAGACATTTTTCAGCTTCTTCTATCTTCGATAACTCTGCTAAGACTACTACTATTAATTATCTCTCTTCGATGCCTTTTCCCAGCCATCCTCAATTCGTATTTAACCTTTTCACCAGTTGTGACGTTAAAAAATCTATAATGTCTATAACATCCAATGCTGTCGGATCAGATTGTGTCAGCCGTAACATGATCCTTCCTATCCTCAATGAAATCCTCCCAACCATCTGTTATATCCTTAATTTTTCTGTAACAAATGGTGTGTTTCCATCCATGTGGAAAGATGCCGAAATAACTCCCTTGCCTAAAATACGTAAACCGGCATCCTTCTCCGACTACCGTCCTATTTCCATTCTACCTTTCCTTTCCAAGGTTCTTGAACGTCTTATCCACACACATATCAGTAATTTCCTCTACAAAAATAACCTCCTTGATCCTTTCCAATCCGGTTTTCGTCCTGGTCACAGTACTACAACAGCACTAGTCAACATTACGGATGACATCAGATCTGGCATGGACTGTGGAAAGTTAACAGTACTGGCGTTATTAGATTTTAGTAACGCGTTTAATACGGTTGACGGCGACATATTACTCAGTCTCCTTCGCTCTATCAATATATCTCAAATAGCCATAGATTGGTTTCACAGTTACCTGTGCGGCCGCCGACAACGTATTTGCATTGAAAATACTAATTCCTCTTGGTGTACTACTACTGCCGGCGTGCCCCAGGGTAGCATTTTATCTCCACTACTTTTCTCCATCTTTATAAATTCCATTTCTAATAACCTATCTTCTTCCTATCATCTTTACGCAGATGATCTTCAAATCTATTTCCAAACCTCACCAATCCAACTATCGCATGCTGTGTCTGTGCTTAATAAAGACCTTGACGAGATAAGAGCCTGGAGTTTGTCTCATGGCATCACTGTGAACCCATCAAAAACGCAGGTTGCCATCATAGGTAGTGCGAAACTGACCTCGAAAATTAATTGGTCTGAATTACCTAAAGTAAAGTTTGAAGGTGTTACTATCCCGTTCAACGACAATGTCAAGAATTTAGGCCTGATTATTGATAGTAACCTAACTTGGGGTCCTCAACTACAAGAAGTAAGCCGTAAGGTATTTGTCTCTGCTGGATCTCTTAGGAGATTACGTAATTTCTTGCCAACTGCGACTAAAATTGCGCTTGCTACTTCCTTACTTCTACCTATACTAGATTACGCAGATGTCAGCTATTTAAATCTCACCGAGAGGCAATTGGATAAACTTGAGCGTCTCCAAAATGTTTGTATTCGATTCATATTTGGCCTTCGGAAATATGATCATGTTTCCCAATTTCGTGCAAAACTCAAGTGGCTACCAATTCGCCTTCGTCGGAATTCTCATATTCTCTCTTTACTCTATAATATACTATTTAATCCTTCCACTCCTTGCTATTTAAAAAGTCGTTTTATATACCTTCACGATACACATGACAAATGTTTAAGGTCATCACTGAACCTACAATTAAAAACACCAAAACATTCTACATGTTACAGCGGTAAATCATTTACCGTAACTGCCAGCCGTTTGTGGAATGATCTTCCGAAAGAAATAAGGCATGCTGATTCATTAGAAATTTTTAAAAAAATGGTGAAGTCACACTATCTGGAACTGTAATACTTACATTGTTAATCACTACTACCTACATTCTATATATTGTTTACTCTATTATTGAAATATGTATTTAGTATATTTTATTATAAATATTTAAGTAAGTCAATTTAATTGTATGTATATATACGTGTATGTATATATGTATGTGTGTATGTATGTGTATATGTATATATATATATATATATATATATATATATATATATATATATATATATATATATATATATATGTGTGTGTGTGTGTGTGTGTGTATGTATGTATTTATGTTTAAATTATTTATTAATGTATGATAGGTTTTAATTTTTTTCTATAGTTTACACCACCAACTACCTTTCTTTTCCTGCGCTAATTCCATCCAAAGGTTGCCTGGAAGAAATCGCTTATAGCGATAAGGCCGCCCATTGTACTGTATGCAATATATATGTATAGCTTTTTGTATTCAATACTGGTGTACAATAAAGTGTATAATAAATAAAATAAATAAATAAGAATGCAATTCAACGCCTTTAACTTACCTGTGAGTATTGTAAAAGACTAATAATATGCATACAGCATCCGTGCAAGAGAAGGTAGTTACCTTCTCTTGCATAGATGTTGTAGACCAAATACACATTGGTATGACAAATTTTATTAAAATCTATGGTTTTAACATCCATTTCAGTGTTCGTAACAGAGTAAGAATACAATTCACCGCCCTTAACTTACCTGTGAGTATTTTAAAAGAGGACTAACAATATGCATACAACATCTATGCAAGAGAAGATAACCTGTCTGGTCAGTATTGTATAGCAAGTCAATTTTTGTTCCATTGTGGAGAACGAAATTAAGAATTAAGACACATTCATGTAAATGGTTGTTGGACAAAATTTTTTATAAAGTCAATGAATTCTTAAATCAAAAATTTTAATGTAATTGTATGGAATTTTGATTTTGACATTGATTATTTTGTTGTTATTTATTTCTAACTGTAACTATAATAATGTAAATTTTAATTTAGATATTTATTATTTTATAGTTGATAATGTTATTTTATGAAAATCTATTAATGTTTAATTGTTAATGTTATTTTATGTTAATTTACAAAAGTGACTAATATTTATATTATTATTTATATTTATTATTTTATTTATATTTATTTTGAATATATGAGACGTACAAAATATTAATATCTAAATGTACCGTATAGAGAAATAAGTGATTATTATTATTATTTTAAGGCTCAAGCTCACCATATTCAAACGTATTGTTCCCATATACTTACACTAGTTGTGATAGCAGTTATGCTGGTATGGCTATATTTAATGTTAATATTTTTTTAAACATCCACATAACGTTATAATAATTATAGCTATACCAATAATGTCCCCAATATACCAAATACATTAATCATAATTTTTGTTATCTTACCAGTTGTCATGACAACGATGACTGCAAGGAACACTTATCTGCCATTGTTATTATAATATGCTCGATTTGCTAACATTTATAGGAACTGCTTTACAATTAATCGCCGCGACATTACATATTATCAAAATTTTTTCTTATTATCATTCTCAATATTTCGTATAATTTTTTTTTTTTTTTGGAATCCATATGGCAGTTTTTTTTTTTATATTAGAACATTAAAATCAACTCCACAGCTTTTCAGTTCAGCCACTCTTCATCTTTCTAATAATAATAATATAGAAATTTAGGCTAAAAATTGGGGAAGGACGTTTATAATTTATAGAAATACTATATAAATTATATTTTAAATCTCTCTTAGGGAGGCATAGTCCGGAGCGTGCTCGTCGCGTTCTCTGCCAGTCTCTGCCAGGTGGCGACATAATGTAAAAACCAAATGGGTTTATTTATGTATTAGACAAATTAAAGTTATGTTTTAACTTAAATTAATAATAGTTACTAAGCCATTCCGTCTACAGGGATAAAATATGTAATTTGAATTGACACGTAAGATACGTGTTAATTCAAATTACATATTATCGGTAGACCAAATAGACATTGGTATGTTAAATTTGATTAAAATCTATGGTTTTAACATCCATTTCAGTGTTCGTAACAGAGTAAGAATACAATTCACCACCCTTAACTTACCTGTGAGTATTTATTGTAAAAGACTAATAATATGCATAGGTACAACATCTATGCAAGAGAAGGTGGTTAACTTCTCTTGCATAGATGTTGCAGACCAAATACACATTGGTATGACAAATTTTATTCAAATCTATAGTTTTAACATCCGTTTCCGTGTTCGTAACAGAGTAAGAAAAGAGCTGTCAAAATTAAACATTCACCAGCGCATGTACAAATGTAAGCCAATGTAAGCCATGTACAAATAGAATAAAAGCTCTTATTTCCCAGAAAGCTGCCGCAAAATTTAAATATAAAATTAAGCCCAATGTATTTAATTTCAATAGGTACGTTTCGATTAGAAATTGCTGCAATAGGGCTTGTAGGGATGCGCAACTTCAACACATTCACAAGGCTGTTCAGTGTGGGGACCCAGCGAGGGTTTGGAAATTTCTTAGGACTCTAGGTATCGGTAAATTTTGACAAGAATTAAACGCCAATATGTTAAATATCAACTTGCTTAACAGACATTTTTCAGCTTCTTCTATCTTCGATAACTCTGCTAAGACTACTACTATTAATTATCTCTCTTCGATGCCTTTTCCCAGCCATCCTCAATTCGTATTTAACCTTTTCACCAGTTGTGACGTTAAAAAATCTATAATGTCTATAACATCCAATGCTGTCGGATCAGATTGTGTCAGCCGTAACATGATCCTTCCTATCCTCAATGAAATCCTCCCATCCACCATCTGTTATATCCTTAATTTTTCTGTAACAAATGGTGTGTTTCCATCCATGTGGAAAGATGCCGAAATAACTCCCTTGCCTAAAATACGTAAACCGGCATCCTTCTCCGACTACCGTCCTATTTCCATTCTACCTTTCCTATCCAAGGTTCTTGAACGTCTTATCCACACACATATCAGTAATTTCCTCTACAAAAATAACCTCCTTGATCCTTTCCAATCCGGTTTTCGTCCTGGTCACAGTACTACAACAGCACTAGTCAACATTACGGATGACATCAGATCTGGCATGGACTGTGGAAAGTTAACAGTACTGGCGTTATTAGATTTTAGTAACGCGTTTAATACGGTTGACGGCGACATATTACTCAGTCTCCTTCGCTCTATCAATATATCTCAAATAGCCATAGATTGGTTTCACAGTTACCTGTGCGGCCGCCGACAACGTATTTGCATTGAAAATACTAATTCCTCTTGGTGTACTACTACTGCCGGCGTGCTCCAGGGTAGCATTTTATCTCCACTACTTTTCTCCATCTTTATAAATTCCATTTCTAATAACCTATCTTCTTCCTATCATCTTTACGCAGATGATCTTCAAATCTATTTCCAAACCTCACCAATCCAACTATCGCATGCTGTGTCTGTTCTTAATAAAGACCTTGACGAGATAAGAGCCTGGAGTTTGTCTCATGGCATCACTGTGAACCCATCAAAAACGCAGGTTGCCATCATAGGTAGTGCGAAACTGACCTCGAAAATTAATTGGTCTGAATTACCTAAAGTAAAGTTTGAAGGTGTTACTATCCCGTTCAACGACAATGTCAAGAATTTAGGCCTGATTATTGATAGTAACCTAACTTGGGGTCCTCAACTACAAGAAGTAAGCCGTAAGGTATTTGTCTCTGCTGGATCTCTTAGGAGATTACGTAATTTCTTGCCAACTGCGACTAAAATTGCGCTTGCTACTTCCTTACTTCTACCTATACTAGATTACGCAGATGTCAGCTATTTAAATCTCACCGAGAGGCAATTGGATAAACTTGAGCGTCTTCAAAATGTTTGTATTCGATTCATATTTGGCCTTCGGAAATATGATCATGTTTCCCAATTTCGTGCAAAACTCAAGTGGCTACCAATTCGCCTTCGTCGGAATTCTCATATTCTCTCTTTACTCTATAATATACTATAAAAGCGACGGATGAGAGACGACTGCATGTAGCGGAGATGCGAATGTTGAGATGGATGTGTGGTGTGACGAGATTAGATAAAATAAGAAATGAGCATATAAGAGGAAGTTTGAAAGTTGCGCCAGTGACGGAAAAGTTAAGGAGTGAAAGGTTAACATGGTATGGACATGTGATGAGACGGGATGAAAGAAATGTTGTGAGGAAAGTTTTAAATATGAATGTTGAAGGCTTTAGGGGTAAAGGTAGACCAAAGAAAAGATGGATGGACTGCGTGAGGTATGACATGGATAGACAGGGAGTGACTGCAGAGATGACGTCTGATAGGACTGTATGGAGGAAGATGACATATTGCGTCGACCCCAAGTAATTGGGATAGGAGCAAGATGATGATGACTCTATAATATACTATTTAATCCTTCCACTCCTTCCTATTTAAAAAGTCGTTTTATATACCTTCACGATACACATGACAAATGTTTAAGGTCATCACTGAACCTACAATTAAAAACACCAAAACATTCTACATGTTACAGCGGTAAATCATTTACCGTAACTGCCAGCCGTTTGTGGAATGATCTTCCGAAAGAAATAAGGCATGCTGATTCATTAGAATTTTTTAAAAAAATGGTGAAGTCACACTATCTGGAACTGTAATACTTACATTGTTAATCACTACTACCTACATTCTATATATTGTTTACTCTATTATTGAAATATGTATTTAGTATATTTTATGATAAATATTTAAGTAAGTCAATTTAATTGTATGTATATATGAACCACTATCTCGTTATTGCGAGATTTAGTGGTCTGTTCAGAAAGCGGAGGCACTGGCGAGAGCGTGTCCACTTCGGAGGGCTTGAAAGAATATAGGTTGAAAGGTTGCAAGAAGAGTGTGTAAGAGTAAAGTATGCAGAGGGTGTCCGAGAGCGGCTGACGATGGCAAGCCAGCCGCAATCGGACATTGAAGAATGCTGGAGAATATTGAAAGAGAGTATGGTAGATACAGCGAAAGAAGTATGTGGAAGTTCATATAAGCATAGAAAAACGAATGGTGATGCATGGTGGGATGCGGAAGTGGCAGCTTCCGTAGAGCAAAAGAAGAAAGCGTGGCTGGACTATGTCTCTTCTTTGAATCTGAATGACAGTATGACTGAACAGAAGAAAGAAATATATCAGCAATGTAAGAATGACACCAAGGCCTTAGTGAAAGAGAAACGTGATAGAGCAAATATGATTGCAGAAGATAGGCTGACTAAAAACTTCGAGGGTAACACCAAACTCTTTTGGAGGGAGGTGAAGAATTC
Source organism: Lymantria monacha (assembly GCA_905163515.2). Lineage (NCBI taxonomy): Eukaryota > Metazoa > Arthropoda > Insecta > Lepidoptera > Erebidae > Lymantria > Lymantria monacha. Next base: position 28,070,787 of record LR991082.1, read on the forward strand.
TCGGTGTGGTTGGTCAGCCTTCAGAATGAATAAAATAAAGTCTAAAGGTGGAGACATTTTACACAAACCCAAGACGTGTTAAGCCGATGGAGTGAATATTTTGGCGATATGTATGCGGATACTACGGTTGGCGCCAGTGTCGCATGTGGTTTAGTAGATCAACATTTTTTTATTTTTTTTTAAAAACATTCAGCACCTGCGTCCTCCGATGGCATCAGTATGGATGAAGTTGAATGGGCGATAAGAAGTTTGAAAAATAGTAAGGCAGCGGGCATTGATATGGTGTCTGCCGAGATGATCAAGCTCGGTTGCTCCTGTGTCTGGGAGGCGTTCCTGTTGCTCCTCAATTTATGTTGGAGCTCGGGAATGGTTCCCAGGGACTGGAATAGCGCAGTCATCGTGCCTTTGTTTAAAAACAAGGGTTCACGTTATGACTGCGCAAATTACAGAGCTATAAGCTTGACCAGTTTGGCAGCAAAAGTGTACGGTAAAATTATTGAAAGGAGAATGAGGATGGTGTCCGATGGTTCACTGTGTGAGACACAAAGAGGTTTCAGGAGTGGAAGGGGATGCATGGATCAAGTGTTCTCTCTGCGCAACATTGTGGAGAAGCATCTGGCTCTAGGTCAGAGGGTTTTCTGCAGTTTTGTGGATTTGGAGAGAGCATTAGACACGGTTGTACGAAAGGAATTTTGGAACATTTTACCGGAGTATGGTATTAACGGTAAACTGCTACAGGCTGTGCAGTCCAGTTACATGGGCTGTAGAGCCTGTGTGCGGCTGGATGATGGAATGTCGCCTTGGTTTGACGTCAATAATGGCGTTAAGCAGGGGTGCGTTCTGTCAGCCAGGCTGTTTATCATATATCTGAATAAATGTCTCCAAAGGTTGAACGATATGAATTTGGGAGTCCAGATGGGCGACTCAGTGGTCACTGGTCTGCTCTATGCAAATGATGCAGTCCTGCTGGCACAGTCAGCGACTGACCTGCAGACCCTAGTCGACACAATGACAGAAGATTGTAAGAAAAGGTGTCTACGCGTGAATGTGAGCAAAACCAAAATAATGGTCTTTGTAGAGATGAAGCTAGAACAGATGTAAGAGTAAAAATGGGTAATGATGTACTAGAGCAAGTGGATGAATTGTATATCTTGGATGTGGATTTAGACGAGATGGAAGGTACACCACTGATATAGAGCGAACGGAGTGAACGGAGCGTTGGGACAACTTCTCGGTAGCCACCACCTCGGCCAGAAGGCACGTGTAGCAATACATAACGCAGTTCTTGTCCCAACCTTACTGTATGTACATCTCTAATTGATTGTAAATTCTATTACCATATTTTTAGGGTTATAATGATTTTTATATCTTAATCTACTATTTTATAAACAAAAATACTTATATTAATGTAATCAATTAAGTCAGGTTCTATTATATTCTTATTATATAACTATTTAACAGATGGCACTACTAACAACGAGGTAATTACCGAATCTATATTTTGTCTCCCATTTCAACACAATAACAATTGTAACTAATAATCAATATTAGCAGAGTAAACAATTTCTTCACTCACAATCAATTCTATATCTTATTCTATTACTTTTACTATCTGCTACTGACTTCTTCTTCTTTTTTTTTGTTTTTATTACCCTAAGCTCTGCTACTTACAAACTTAAAAAAGAAAAAAAAAAAAAAAAAAAAATTTGTTGCCTATATTTAGTATTACCTTTTATGTCACTTTAACTCTTTATTTTTCCTTAACTTTAGCTTGCCTCAATTCTATTTTCTAATTACTATTTCCTTAATCTGTTACTTTTCTCTTCTTAACTTGTTATCTCTATTGTTATTTACTCTCTTGTAGTATAATTTGTATAACTTGTCTTCACCTAAATTTTTGCTTCTTGTAGTAACATTAAGTTAGTATTATTATTTATTATTTTTATCTAATTTTAAGTTTGTACATAATAATATTTTTATTTAGCACTGCTAATTTAAGGTCCCTGATCATGTCAGGGGAACCGTATGCCCAAACAATTAAAGTTTGGAAAATAAAAAAAAAATTAAAAAAAAACCTTACTGTATGGAAGCGAGAGTTGGGTATGTAGAAAAGAGCATGAAAGTAAAATGACCAGATCGGTCATGTACTAAAGGAAGGTGGAGTCAAGAGTCTCCGAAACCGGCGAGCGTGTATGTAGAGAATTATGAATGTTGAGGAAGCGAGTGAAGTATGCAAGGATAGAGTTCTCTGGCACTTTGTTCTCTCTGCCTGCAAGGGATATGGCGTGATGATATGTATGTATGTATGTGTAAATCTCTCCAATGTTGTATTACTCCTAAACATATTTCAGCTGTGGCAGCCAATCTAAAATCTAAATACATGAGTAGAGACATTTTACATTCCGTAAGTTGGACACAATACAGACATAGATGCAGTCTTTAGACTTATGTATATATATGTAATTGAATAGTACTACGTAATAGAATACTCATATAGGTAGAATAATATACTATTACTAGAATGCTTTACCAGTTAAATGTGCTAATACTTGAACAGCAGTAGGTACTGTTACTTCCTTTGATAAGAGGAAAAATACCCTCAATCGAATTGTTATAGTAGAATTGTGGGTAAATATAGTAGCGATATATTGTGTATTTATTTTTTTGACATTTAAACATTTTTAGACAATTCAGTATAGAAAGCAGTTATCAGATAGATCTTAAACATCTAATGAGTGATAACAGCCAAGGATTAATTACCACCTAGCACCTAGTAATTTATTTCGTCAAATTACAACAATGTATTCTATTATAATACATAGATAAAACCAAATTTTGAAACATTTCCAATTATTATGAAGTGAAACACTTTTAAGCATTACTTTTGTAATTAACAAAATAGCAATTATTAATGTTCTTGGTGTACTTCCTGTATATGACGAAGTCTGAACGTTAAAATTTGCCGCAAAACTTTTCTTCAAGTCTATCCTGTACGAATAAAAACTCATAGTTTCATGTACCTATTGCTTCTTCTTCTTATATATTGGCAATCAGCTACTTATACGAGCTATTGGTGCCAGTGTCAAGTTATAAATATTTTCACATTTTTAGTCTTTCAGGGCAGTCATTGTCTAAGTCAAATTGTCGCCATCAACAGCGCAATGGCCAAACTGTTAATGGTATCTTGTGGGAGTTTTGATGGAAAAGGAAAACGTTGTAAAGCACTTTTATATGATATTCACTACATCCCAGTAGTTCCGCCGCTTCATATTACATAAAATGTCATCAAAATTATCTAATATAACACGTTAAAACACTAAGATATCGAATATAATACAAGAGCACCACATGACGTTTTCAAATTCCCGTCAAAAGTCCTACCGTCGTCCTAGTGCTTATTACATAATAAGAATTTTCCTTATTTTCTGTCATACCATGACATTATCCTGTCATTGTCCTATCTTTCCAATGTGTTCTTGTACTCTATGGTCCTATCAAAATTCTACTGTAAATTACGCCTACGCTACGCGTCTTTCCTTGTGTTGACAGATTAAGAATACAATTCAAATAACCTTTTCTTGCCCATGGGTATTGTAAAAAAGACTAAGAATAATGATTTGCAGATAACATATACATATAAAAGAGGAAAATGCACAAAATAGACCACATATCAGCCTGTCTGACCAGCATGGCATGGAATAGTACGCCATTGAACTGTAGGAGGCTCAAGACCAGCTATAGAACTGAATGATCTTTTAATTCAATTAACTATCTTAACACTAATTAAAATATACGCCATCGATAATATTGATATAAATATGTAGATATGTATTTCAATAGTTCCTATTAATGAAGCATACCTAACCGACTAACATTAGTCGTTGAAAAAAAAAGGAAAGAATAAGTCTTTCTTTTTATAATACTGAGTAAATAATTCTTGTATTTCGTGGGCATTTACAAATATATAATTAACGACCACAGATTACATCAAGACTCTGTACAATTATTTGTGAAGGGCATAAAGTCTATTTCCTGTATGGGAACCCCTCTATAGCTGCAGGCCCGTCTTTCCAGGGTACCACACTCTCACAAAAATCGATGTCAAAATAATAGCAACGTGTTGTTGCGCTTCGTTATTTGAGCGAGAGGGCCGGAAGCCAAATTTACTGGGTAGGTTTAAGTTGGTAAGCATATCTGTACGTCTGATATTGCAAACGTCTATGAGCGGCAATAACACTTACCATCAAGTGTGCCGCTTGCTCATTTGCCACCATAAACAATAAGCCTGTAATAAAACCTTATTTAGTGTATTTGACAGTGATCAATGTCGATAGTTGATACTGACCAATATAAATCAAGTAATATTATCATAGTTGAATAGAAGGATATAACTGTTGTGTTGGAATCCCATATCTCAATATTTTACCTCAAAATTATGCGTATTACGATTGGAAGCACGTTTAGTATCCTTTTTTTTTGTTTTTTTATTATTTTATATCCACAGGCTTCTGCCCGTGCCTTTTTTTATGTTTATCTATTAATTGTTATGTTGATGTTATATGATTCAATTTGTTTTTCAATGTTCTTGAAGTGGCGTTATTACATTAAGATGAAAAGGTTAAAAATTTAAAAGTTGCACTTCGATGTTTTTGTCTCTGTCTCTTCTTCTCTACGTTAGTCTTCATATTGTTGTTGGTGGCAATCTCTTCTTTACTTTTATTTTTTCATTTTTTTTATAGTATCATTTACCTAAGTTAAAAAGATTAGAATTATAACTTAATACATATGTATTTTAATTTACTATATGCATCACTTCCTTCCTTTATAATTTACTTATATTTTAATGGGTAAACACATCATCATTTTCCTACTCTTATCCCAATTACTTGGGGTCGATACAATATGTACTCTTCTTTCATAGTACATATTATAAAAGTTATTGGCAATGGTTTTAGGACCGGCCACCTGCCAGACGTCAACCCTCCTTGGGAATGCAATTGCTGACCAAACGGCATTAGATGTAGTTGGACCAGGTCGTTATAAGGCTCTTAGTCATCTTTTACGACATCCATGAGTAAAGTAAGGGTTGGTAGTATTCGTAGCCGCTACCATATAGCACCAGTAAACACATAAGTATGAAAATCTATTTATATAATACAATTGTACTGTATAAATGGAATTAAATTATTAGTCTCCACAGTAGAATATACCTACTGTATATAATCTCTATTAGTAAAATGAATTAAATTAAAATATCTATCAAAGATATGAAAGTTTGTTATTAATTTAAGTCATTAATAACTAGTATTATTTATTATCCGTATAATGACGGAATAAGAATACAAATTGCCACACTCATAGGAGTGTCTTACCTCTGGATGTCGTAAATATCACTCAAAATAAAACTCTAAAACAACACATCTCACCAGGGTGGTATAGCAGATCAGGTGCCCTCCTATTCTGGAACAGGCTCGAGCATAGCAGTGATACGTATATTGGCTGCGATGATAAGATGATGAACTAGTATTATCAAAATACAATACACGAGCTGTATGCCATAGCTTCGATCAACTTAATATAGAGTTTTTTAATGAAATCTATGCTACTGAAACCGTAAATTTTTCGAGTTACATAGTATATGCTATTCCAGACTATAAGCTATCTATATGCTAACTATCATCCTTCAGCCCTTCTGAGAATGTAGAAATACTCAATGGATGTTTATTGAAAACATCCATCCAAACTTTCGCATTTATAATAGCAGTAAAATTTATAGATTTTTTTAAGTAGATAAAAAAGTTGTTCACACGAAACAGAATATATTATTAAAGTTATATGCCTGTATATTATTAGTCATAAATTAATATCGTAAAAGAAAGTGTTAGTGGATGTGTGTCAATACACTTAGTTGATTGATGACACAATTATTATCAACATTTTATACATTAGGCACACGTATGTTTGAAGGAATGACTATTGTACCGAATAATGCATTTAATGAACGTATTTGATGTCGAATGATTAATTGTCCTTAATAAATTAGCAATACGAAACCTTGATATAAGTAAATGATTTGTGAGCTAGACACCAAATTCAAGGAATCGATTCCAGTTAACCCAATCAAAAGATGGAGAGAGGAAATAAGAGAAGAATATCATGAGGAACTACATCGTTCTTTCATTACTGTAGCTTGTCCACAGCCTGTCAAAAAAATCTATTTACTAGACTAGATTATTCTATTTTGTTTTCTTTTTTTGCATCATTCTGCTGTCATTATTTATTTTTAGCGTCGAAATAAAGCGCATTATCTTTAAAACAAAAGATCAAAATGTGCTACATAGATTTTTTGCTAGGATTTACTACTGGCCGCTTGCCAATGAGAACACCTTTTGAGAATGCAGTCAATAACCACCAAACACTTCAGGTCGACACTGTCCTTGGTTGGTTTTTACAACACCCACAAGCTATATGAAAGTTGATTGCAAGTACTTAGTGGCCGCTGCCGCTCTGCTATGTTCCAAAAGCATCAAGTAGTAATTTTATTACATTAAAATTTATTTGCTTTAGCAAAACAATCATAATTGGTTGTATCTAGACTCTGTATAGTCAAACAGTGTTTACTTCAGTGAAATGATGGCTACGCTACATAAGATTTTCTGAGTTATTATAGCTACAAAGTACTGCAATTAGATTTATTATATATGGCATGGTGATGGACTGAGAAATACGGTGTCGGTTCTTTTCTCGGCAGTATAATACAAGTGAATGGATTCCTTGAACTGATCCACTCACTTTCCTCTACTTATTACCGGTGGAACATTTATCCTCGGGCATTTTACCACCCATCTAGTAAGGCACGCTACTGATTGATGCATGTCGTGTTAACAAATATTTAGAAAAGAGGAGCGTAGAAATTGTTATTATTTTTGTATAACTCAAAAATCATAACGTCTAAACATCCTAACCAATGTAAAAAAAAGGAATAGATTTCTATGCGAAAGAAAATCTGGAACATCAGTAGAAGAATAATAGGAACTTACTTAGTCCTCTCTGTCCTCCCAGTGTGGCGACGTGATAAAAATACTAAATAATTGTCGCCACTCCTTAGATGCTCGCGGGAATTCGAAGAAATCGGCTAAACGTTTATGAAGAGAGCGGATAGGAGCCCTCCTCTGAGTGACACCTTACTGCGATCGCCAACCCGCCTGTCCAGCGTAAAGATTACTGCACTATCTTCATATATAAGTGAGAAGTATAAGGGATGCTTAAGTCCAACAGTGGACGGCAAAAGGCTAAATGATGATTTAGCCGTAATGGTTACTAGAATAAAGCGACAATGTAAGTCCATATCACTTGATAAACTGTCAAATGTATTGGTATTGCGTCCATGAACTGAATGACCCAGTGTAGGTCACCTACCTAGTTGTCTGAAGACGTCATAAGCCACTGGTAGGCTTTTATTGTGTGTAACATATACATATAGTATACTAGCTTCTGCCTGCAGCTTCGCCCGCGTAAAAGTTTATTTTCCTAAAGATTTTCATCCCCTATTTTTATTTTACCCCTTAAGGGTAAATTTTTACAACATATTTATTTATATCTAATCAATAGCCTAAAAATAAGTTTCAAGGTTCTGGTTTTAAAAATGACGATACTTCCTTACAACTTTTCATTCCCCTTTACAACACTTTTTGCATTAATAGTAGTCTATGTCCCTTCTCAGGCTATCTGTGTACCAAATTTCATTTAGATCGATTCAGTAGTTTTGGCGTGAAAGAGCGACAGACAAACAGACAGATAGAGTTACTTTCGCATTTATAATATTAGTAAGGATTTGTTACCCTCTCTTTGAAAGTGTTGTCATAATAGTTATGACATTTAGGCAATATAGTCAATAAGTGTTATCATATAGTCAAATTTCTGTACAGAACAAACTTTAATACAAATATGAAACATATGTATATTTTACTTGTTACGAAGTATAAGATAGTTTTAGCGTTACGCACAGTTTTTAACTTAATGTAAACGTTAATTGTTTATTATTTTAACATTTCTTGAAATAAAGAAACACAACATATGTCATACATGGAGTAAACAAGCTAACATATGATCATATTTAAAATATTTAGTGCAAAAGGCGCGTGCATGCGCAACTAAACCGCAACACTGTAATTCAACACCTAAATGCAGACTTAAAAAAAGAATTCATTAATAAAAGAAATAAAGTTTTATTTTATTTGAAGGGTACATAGTTTCTTTTTTAACGCAGTTGATGGTTAAACGTAGGAACAATGAACACACGCTTCTCCTTGTCTTTAACCACACGAATTTTTGAAAACACTGCGGTCCAACGGAATTGTTACTGCCAATATTATTTAATTGGCGATTTTTTTTTAATATGAATGTACTCTTTTTAATAAATAAAAATAATTAGATAAAAAAAATATTTAAAAAATATGATTAATTAGAACTTTAAAAAAATCTTGATATTAATATTAATAAAATAACACAATTGCGTTGCAAATTCTCGGCACTCTTGAATTTTGATAAAAATCCTAAATTATAAATGAGAACGCATTCAAGATCTCGTTTTATAACTTATTTTTTTAGAAATAAACACTTATTTGCATTGATGTCTACTACTCAATCAATTGTCTTGAAAGAAGCCTTATCAATTCAGTAACCTTCAATCGATTTGTTTTAATCGTGTAATTATAATTAAATGATAATAGGCTTAAAATATGTCTTTTTCTACAGATAACATAACTCTAAGACAAGGTAGGCTCGAAATTCAACACTTTTTTGCCAATTACCAACGCCAGATAAGTACTAATTAAACCATTATGCCATCTATGCAGTTACGTTTATTAAATGGTTTATTGAAAAGTCAAAAATAAAAAGATGTAAATTGTATATTTATGATTATTTATTTAGATTTTCGATTAGATGTTAGTGCTGAAAGTCCGTTAAAATTATTACGAAACACTCACCACCTCGTATAATAAACGAGATGGGTATCTATGTCTTAATTTCGTAAATTAATTAAATTAATTAATTTGGTAAAATTATTGAAAGGAGAATGAGGATGGTGTCCGATGGTTTACTGTGTGAGACACAAGGAGGTTTCAGGAGTGGAAGGGGATGCATGGATCAAGTGTTTACTCTGCGCAACATTGTCGAGAAGCATCTGGCTCTAGGTCAGAGGGTTTTCTGCAGTTTTGTGGATCTGGAGAGAGCATTTGACACGGTTGTACGAAAGGAACTTTGGGACATTTTACCGGAGTATGGTATTAACGGTAAACTGCTACAGGCTGTGCAGTCCAGTTACATGGGCTGTAGAGCCTGTGTGCGGCTGGATGATGGAATGTCGCCTTGGTTTGACGTCAATATCGGCGTTAAGCAGGGGTGCGTTCTGTCAGCCAGGCTGTTTATCATATATCTGGATAAATGTCTCCAAAGGTTGAACGATATGGATGTGGGAGTCCAGATAGGCGACTCAGTGGTCACTGCTCTGCTTTATGCAGATGATGCAGTCCTGCTGGCACAGTCAGCGACTGACCTGCAGACCCTAGTCGACACAATGACAGAAGATTGTAAGAAAAGGGGTCTACGCGTGAATGTGAGCAAAACCAAAATAATGGTCTTTGAAAGAGATGAAGCTAGAACAGATGTAAGAGTAACAATAGGTAATGATGTACTAGAGCAAGTGGATGAATTTGTATATCTTGGAGGTGGATTTAGCCGAGATGGAAGGTACACCACTGATATAGAGCGAAGAGTGAATGCGGGAAATAGAGTGAACGGAGCGTTGGGGCAACTTCTCGGCAGCCACCACCTCAGCCAGAAGGCACATGTAGCAATACATAACGCAGAGCTTGTCCCAACATTACTGTATGGAAGCGAGAGTTGGGTATGCAGAAAAGAGTATGAAAGTAAAATTAATGCGGTCGAAATGCGATCGCTGCGGAAAATCTGTGGAGTTAGGCTGACCGACCGCATTCGTAACGACGACGTAAGAGAGCGAGTAGGTATGAAAGAGAGTATTGGTGTAAAGATGCGAAAGGGAATTCTCCGATGGTTCGGACATGTGGAAAGAATGCCGAACGAACGTCTGGTTAAGAAGATATACAATGCGAAAGTGGAAAGTTGTAGGTACCGAGGGAGACCGAGACTAACCTACCTAGACCAGATCGGTCATGTACTGAAGGAAGGTGGAGTCAAGAGTCTCCGAAACCGGAGAGCGTGTATGAAGAGAATTATGAATGTAGAGGAAGCGAGTGAAGTATGCAAGGATAGAGTTCTCTGGCACTCTGTTCTCTCTGCCTACCCTGCAAGGGATATGGCGTGATGATATGTATGTATGTAATTTCGTAAAATATTTAATGGTGTCTTCGAAGTAGTTTTAATATTATTATTAGTGAAGTGTTACCTACAGCATTTTAGAGGAAATTTGAAAGTTTCGCCAGTGACGGAAAAGTTAAAGAGAACGGTTGACATGGTATGGACATATGATGAGACCGGATGAAAGTGATGTTATGATGAAAGTTTTAAATATGAATGTTGAAGGCTTTGAGAGTAAAGAAAGACCAAAGAAAAGATAGATGAACTGCGTCACGCATGATATGAATAGACAGGGAGTGACTGCAGAGATAACGTCTGATTAGATTGTATACAAGAAGATGACATATTGCATCGACCCCAAGTAATTTGGATAGGAGCAAGATGATGATGTTATCTCAAGCATTTTACTGCTCAATTTTGGGCACAAGGATTTTCATAATAGAGAAATTATTGGCTTATTATTCCGCTGAACATTGGTCACAGAGTTTTCTGATAGTAAATAATATCTGCTAGTGTTTCTTAGTCATCTCCTATAAAACTTGCGAGGATGTGGTTCCATCCATATATCACGTGGATGTATGTACATGTATAATGCTTAGAGAGTATTAAATCCAAACATTTTCCTCATACGTTAGACATTAGTAATTAGTATGATCATATTAACGCATGCGACAAATTGCTAAGGACAGTGCCGGGAAGTCACTGTTTATTCTGTTTACAGTGTGGTCATCGCAGACATGGATTATATGATATGAATATATATTGGAGAAGACTACTCCTCAATTTTTGTATTTATTATATTATACTGTAGGTTATTAGAAAGGTACTAATTAACTATGGTTGACAATATAGTATTACTCAAACAGGCATTCCACCATGCAGATGCGGAATGAACGCAGCATAAAATAAATGAAAATTAACGATGAGCCGTTTGATGAGACTAAGATTATACAATGTATCTTACCTGCTAGTATTATAATATTTTTAATAGCATATCTTGAATGAGTAAGCGTTTAACATTACTACCAAAAATTATATCTACCAATCCGTTTGTGTTGAAGTAATTCACAGCTCAATTCTCTGCCATTACAAAGAAGGGCGAACAGCGAGATGTATGTAAATTGATTGTAAATACAAGACACCTATTTTTTATTAAATAAATGCTTCGTAAGTTTTCAATGTATAAAAATTATAAAAATGATTACCTTTACATAATCTTGGTAAGAAACCATAAACAAATTTGTATTTTTTGCTTATTTTGGGCATCCCTGTGAGGCAGCGGCTGTGAACACTACGATCCCTTACTTTGCTCGTGGATATCGTAAAAGACGGCTAAGAGCTTTATATCGACTTGAGCCTACATTTTATACCTACTTGAAAAGGATTATATTACGATAGTGCTGTGTTATGTTATCAAGGAGCATTCAGCACACCACTGCCATTACCACAATAAGTTCGCGCAATAAGTGGTTGTGGTGCTCTATACCGCCCTGGTGCTATCCCAAACGGCCGCTCTAGATGAAATCAGTCATAAATTCACTAATAAGAAAGAAAATAAAAAAGAACCAACACATATTATTCTTACTGCTATCTTACTATCTAATATCTTTAAACGTGCAATTCTTGTATATTTCTGTATATTCACATTCTTGGAAATGTCTCTAACGATTTTCATGTAATCTTAAATGCAAGTTCCTGTCAGCCCAACAGCCCAACTTTCTAGTAGATTGTGGTTGGTAGGTAGCGGCCTAGCTGTGTCTTTGACAAAGGTTCATGAGCGGCAGTAACACTTACCATTACGTGTTACTTGCTCGTTTGCCACCATAAGCAATAAAAAAAATATAGATATACACAAGAGCAAATAAGTCCATGTAAACGACAAATAATGATGATAATAAAGAAATTCGCCGTGTCCTTTGTTCGTAACTGCGCGACATTTGTTAATGTTGGCATCGTTAGGTCGCAATCAAGTCATTCAGTTTATTACCGCAGATGTGCGAGTGCACGCCCATCCGCAGTCATGTCGTCGATCACCATACTAATCTTCACAGGTATTTATTCATTCTTTTTTTTTCCACTTTTTAATTTATCGGATACATATTATGCCCAGTTTTAGAAAAAAAAATGTTTAAAGAATTGTGCGTAACACGACATGTGAGTTCTTGAATTTCAATAAGTTATGAAATACATATTATATTTTTTTAATTACTATTTTATTTCTTATCCGTGTGGTGACGGAATAAGAATACAATTCACCACCCCTATCTTAACCGTGGGTGATCGTAAGAGACGACTAAGGGATATAAAATGAACATAGATAACATCTATGCAAGAGAAGGAAAACTCGAAACAAAACCCTATACCAACACGCCTGACCAGCGCGGTATAGTAGTTTAATTTCCCTCCCGTTGCGGAGGAGGCCCGATCCCAACAGTGAGACATATATGGGCTGTAATGATGATGATAATGATGATGATTTTATTTCTAAAGGTTTAAACAGATGTGTAGATGTATTCCTATGTCGCTATTGTCCCACGTAATAGGAGATGAGCTTAGGTATTGCCGATAACTGAGTACAGTTTCAAACTGATAAACTACTGAAAATCACACAAGAAAATCCTCAAAAATTGAAAAAAAAAGGCTACAGATACAACAATATTTTTTTTGCCAACCCAAGATTGGGCATCAAGATCGTAACATCGGAAATACACACTTATACTACTGAACTAACGAGGCAGTTAGTTATTTCCACTTACGCTTTAAAATAACTTCAGGCATTATGTCAAAAGCCACGGTCATATCTACAACATAATGGTGAGTGACTACAGTCATGGACTTTAGCAATAGTTACACAACCATGTTGCTGCTATCTTTAAAAGAACTTTTCTCAGGAACACTGAGGCAAGTAATGTTTTAGCTCCTGCATATACGGGAGATCATACATGTTAGAAAACGCTAAAATTATTACAAAAGATACCTTAACTAAGTCCTGCGTCTTCCATTTATGTCAATGATCCCATACTAATTTCGACTATCACATGATATTCAAAAGATTTGGTATAGGCTTTTGATGATGTGATGTTATCAGCTTACCGCCATTAATCTTTGGCTGCACATACGTCAAAGCGGCGTAGGAGTGGCGATCACATTGGGCAGTCCGGCTGGAGAGTCTTCGCTTCGGTATTCGGACCGTACAGGCCTTTCGGCTGGTGCTGATGGGGTGGTAGAGTCGGCGGCACGGGGTCCTTCATCCTTCCAACTGGTGCAGGTATTGCACATGGTTGCTTAGGCAAGTACTTGGACACGGTCGCTCGAAGGGAGAGGATATCGTCATGCCACCATTATGATTGCGACGAGGATACAGTGCAGCACACGTTCGAGGTCTGCGTGGCGTAGGCAAAGCAGTGCTGTGAACTCGTCGCCATCATCAGTGCCAAACTGAGGCTGCCGACCATCGCTAACATGATGCTCGACAACGTCAGAAACTGGGACGCGGTCGCCGGCGGCGGGACGTTGGACCGGGAATTCGTCCACCACCCGCAGACAGGCTGACACGTTGAGTTATAATAGGGCCACACGCCGCCCGTCGTTTCCGACGCTGTTGTGCGATATACACATTGCTATTCTGATTCTGGGTATAATTTGTGTCCGTTAATTGTATGTTTGCAAAAACCCCCGTAATACAAAGACTACTTCGTTAGTTGTCTTACATTATTAACCGACTTCATATAATAAAAAATATCATCTTTTACGATACCCACGGGATGAGAAAGGATGGTCAATGATATTCTAACTTTCTCACAACATTCATTTGTAAAAAAGAAACACATCTATAACTGCTTATAACAAATAATATGCCTGTACTACATGTAACTATACATTAAATGTGCATTTCGCTCAAGTATGGTACTTAATATGTTTTATAAGGCACAAATGGATCCTATTAAAGCAACAAAATGTAATGCAATAGAAATAAAACAACGATCAACGATCTAAAGTAATATTAAAGCACTATTATACATTCGCAAAATGTTCAAACTCTATAATCACAAATAGATTATTTCCATTTGTTACTTCCTTTGCATATATAGTTATTATCTAAAAGGCTAACGTATTGTCCAGTATATTCAATTATTCTTTTTTATTTGCTACAACTAAAATCTTCGATCATCTTTCGTGTGGTATTATTTCTTTCATAAGTTTACATTCAATGCTTACAATCTAGGTCCTATAGGTTTAATAATCTATCACTAGGTCCACATCTTTTCTCAGTGAAGCACAAGCCTCATCCACAACAAATCATATAGAAATGAAAAAGTGAACCACCTTTTGAGTAGGTACTCTGATAAGTGGGTACTCTAAATCTAGTTCAAACTAGTGTTGCCTACTACATTTACTAATGTTATCTTCATGAAATATGACACGTAAGCTAGATCCGTACTTATGAAATCTCATATTTGTATTCCGTCACCATACGATTACTCAGCAGTAGGTACGAACCGCCAGATGAGATAATAAACGGATAGACGGGACATAAAATGTGACCTCTACATCAGTCACAGATCAAAACGGGTTCTAACTACTACGCGAAAATGGTCGCCAAATTAGTAAGATAATTCGTAGTGGAGAACCACGCTGTTGACAGATTTCTGTCTACAGACGCAGGCCGGTCCTCCCGGGGTAGTACCATACTCTCGCAGAAGATCGACGAATGCGCAATAGCAATGTGCTTTTGCGCTTCGTTCGGTGAGCGAAAGAGCCAGAAGCCCAACTGGGTGGGTTTGGGATTTATATTGGTAGGCAGCTACCCAGCTATAGTTCTGATATAGCAAAGGTCTATGGACGGCAGTAACACTTACCATCAGGTGTGCTGCTTGCTCGTTTGCCACCAAAAGCTATAAAAAAAAAATCAGTTAATATCGATGTTTGAGTTAAGTACAGAGGGCTGTAGCTAATTCAAACATCGATATTGTCCGATTAATTTGCCAAGTAAGTGATGGATACTGTGATCACAATTAGTTACCACAATCAAATGACAAGGCATCCCTGTTAAGTAAAACTTAATGTCATATCCATCTAGGACTGAAGTGCTAATTACAATGAGTGGAATTTGAACAAAGTTCAATTATGTTTCAATATAATGATAAATTATTTTATTACAGTGTTGACTTTAGCTGTAGCGGGTGCGGTCGCGTCCAAATCCCATGAGAAGACAGATAAAGTCCACCCAACATGCCAAGAGTTCACGCAAGGACTTACGTTTAACGATTCCCAAGCTGTTGGTACTTGGCATCTACTACACTATCGAACAGAGAAAACTAATGGAACCGGTGATTCGCATTGTGTGCAGTTCAGTTCTGTCAATGATCAGGTTTATAACACAACATAATTTTTGTACATATTTTTAAATAAAGGTTTTAAAATATCCATAATCTTTCTGATTATAGACTACGTGAACTATTACTTTAGAGTTTATCTCTATTTTATGACATAACAGTTTGTTCAAATGTCAATTTTTCTAATTAACTCTAACGTGAACACCAGAGGCAGCAGTCCTCCCACACGAACACTGTTAAGTGTTCGAAACGTTGAAAAATCAAATTCAAACGCTATAAAATCCCTAAAAATAGTTTTATTTCAAATATATCTAAAATATAGTTTGTTTTTAATATTAAAAAAGACATTATCTGAAATATTTGTATAATAAGAACCATAAGAAGTACAATAAAACTGTATAATTGTTGTTGTTTTATATGTGTAACACTTGCGTAAACATAGTGGAGTCTTTGTTTCACTCTCATTACAGGAACGTAAAGACTTGAAGGAGTTGATAGAAAAATATGTGGAGAATTTAAAATGGGATAGCTTGACATTGAAGATGCAGATACCTTGCGCTAGCCTACATCCAAACAAGACACGAGATTATTATCTGGAGAGACTTGAAGGCGATGGTTCCTATAGAACTCTACAAATGCCTCCTACCACAGGTACTAGTTTTAAATAGCCATAAAGTCTTTGTTATGGAAAGAGTATCACAAATAAAAATACTCAGATTTTGTTCTGTAAGTTCTAGATCTGCCTAGTGGGTAAGCTTAATGCCTTTTAAGAGGCTATTTTTTCTTGCAGGATGTAGGAATCAAACACGTTTCCGGTTTTTTAATTGTTGCCACCTTTCTAGTAGTCGCTGTCTAGTAATTAATAGTAATGCATCAATGTTAGCAGATCATCTAATTTCCATAATACGAATAGACCTAAAGACAGGAATTCTTTTGTATCTACATAAAAACTATTTCTTTTTTCTTTTTAGTAAAATAGTTATTTTTACAATTTCTTATAATCATCTTCTTAATAAATTTGTAAGTCTGCTCTATCCTTATTATAGAATGCTTAGTTCAACAAAAGCATTGAGCGTTTATATTTTCACATAAACTAATTTGTCGTAATATTTGAACAAAGTGAAATCGAGTCCTTGGGAATATGCTCCGTGTTTCTTTTCTAATGCTAGAACAACAAACATTAACGAATATTACTTTATAAATAATGAGCAAATAAATTTTATGATATAATTTTTGTAAGGTGCTCTCTATGTGGGCAAACTTGAACAACAACACAACTTATTATAACGTATTTGCTTAAAAATAGAGTAAGAAAAGATATCATGTGGAAAGAATGCCGAACGAACGCCTGGTTAAGAAGATATACAATGCGAAAGTGGAAGGATGTAGGTACCGAGGGAGACCGAGACTAACCTACCTAGACCAGATCGGTCATGTACTGAAGGAAGGTGGAGTCAAGAGTCTCCGAAACCGGCGAGCGTGTATGAAGAGAATTATGAATGTTGAGGAAGCGAGTGAAGTATGCAGAGATAGAGTTCTCGGGCACTCTGTTCTCTCTACCTACCCTGCAAGGGATATGGCGTGATGATATGTATGTATGTATGTAAAAGATATGATAAGATAAAATTCTTTATATTGCAGTTATAAAAGAACAATAGTTCTTATTTAGAACATACATATATTTTTAATGTATTAACTGCAATATAATTAATACCTTTAGTTTTTATATTTGAATATATAACCCTAATATTCCGCGGTATTAGAATAACTACAACACAAGGCAAAATTTTTTTTTTCAATAAAAAATTTTTTTTTGTTAATTTTTTTTCAGCGAAATTGGACATATCAGATTTCCATCGCTATCCAATGCGACTAAAGGTGATAGAAGGTCAATATCTAGGCATGATGGATTGTCACGAGAAGTTTGTATTTGTTCTCGGCAAGCAACCACCGGAAGGCAAAGATCTTGATGAGAGGCTTAAAAAATTGATTGAAGTCTATTGGCCTTCAGAAGTTTAGAACATTAAATCAAAAATAAATTTGAAATATATTAGATTTTTTAGAAGTTTTTATAGAAATCATACTTTTTCATTAGATGACTATAATAATTTAGTTCAATTTAACTTGGCTTGATATTTATAAAACTATAAATAAATTATATTTAATAAAACTACTGTCTTAATTTATTTATCAAAAATTGTCAATTAACTCTCAACCAATTCCATTACCATCTTATTTTACCACGTTATCGAGTTCTTTTATTGCCATTTTATTATTGTATTACCATGTTTCTTTCACCATGGTTTTTTTATTAATCCGCTTTCTTGTATCCCTATCCGGGTGAAATTTTGTAATTGATTTTAAACTAAATTTGCTATGAGCTAGATGCTTAAAATTTGGACCATAGCTCAGAAGTACATGACAATGCATGAAATATGAGGAAAATAAGAAAAATGATAATTAAAATAAATAAAAAAAATATCAAAACAATTAAAATACTTAAAATTAATTGCAAAATTTCATTTACATAACTATGTATATAGATAGAGTAGTAGTCCTAGTCGACACAATGACAGAAGATTGTAAGAAAAGGGGTCTACGCGTGAATGTGAGCAAAACCAAAATAATGGTCTTTGAAAGAGATGAAGCCAGAACAGATGTAAGAGTAATAATAGGTAATGATGTGCTAGAGCAAGTGGATGAATTTGTATATCTTGGATGTGGATTTAGCCGAGATGGAAGGTACACCACTGATATAGAGCGAAGAGTGAATGCGGGAAATAGAGTCAACGGAGCGTTGGGGCAACTTCTCAGCAGCCACCACCTCAGCCAGAAGGCACGTGTAGCAATACATAACGCAGTGCTTGTCCCAACATTACTGTATGGAAGCGAGAGTTGGGTATGCAGAAAAGAGTATGATAGTAAAATTAATGCGGTCGAAATGCGATCTCTGCGGAAAATCTGTGGAGTTAGGCTGACCGACCGCATTCGTAACGACGACGTAAGAGAGCGAGTAGGTATGAAAGAGAGTATTGGTGTAAAGATGCGAAAGGGAATGCTCCGATGGTTCGGACATGTGGAAAGAATGCCGAACGAACGCCTGGTTAAGAAGATATACAATGCGAAAGTGGAAGGATGTAGGTACCGAGGGAGACCGAGACTAACCTACCTAGACCAGATCGGTCATGTACTGAAGGAAGGTGGAGTCAAGAGTCTCTGAAACCGGCGAGCGTGTATGAAGAGAATTATGAATGTTGAGGAAGCGAGTGAAGTATGCAGAGATAGAGTTCCCTGGCACTCTGTTCTCTCTGCCTACCCTGCAAGGGATATGGCGTGATGATATGTATGTATGTATGTATATAGATAGTAATAAAATATAGTAACAAAATAAAGAAATAATGTACACCTACCTACCATATTTTTATAACGGTGTTTTTAAAACGTTTGCAATTATCTGCTGCATGCGTCCCATGTTTTTCGTTTAATCTTAAAAGAAAATATTTAATACTTTTTAGTCCATTATAGAAAAATTATTTATTTTATTATTACTTAGTCTATAAAAATAATAATTATGTAATCATTCACAAAGGTATTTTCGATCTACCCATGTGATGGCTGGTTATGAATGCAATGTGTCACTACTCCGAACTACCGTGGTAATCATATACCTCTATATTACCTGAAGAATCAACCTGGAAAACTTATAACAACTGCGAACTTCGATTCGCATGTCAAACGAGGCAATTATAGCATTATCCCTCACCTTGGGCTGCGTCCAACAGTGGGCATCGATAGACTGATGGTTGAATGAAATTTAACTCAGTTAATAGGATAATTCCATCCAAATGAAGACCTGTGACTAATAATGGGACAATTACAGGCTGAAAATGAAAAATCAATTTGAATTGAAATTAACGATTGAATACAATAAAAAGAACCAGAAATACGAATTGAGAAAATGTAACCATCGCGCGTCGCTTGTATAAATCAGCGTCGAAAGTTGTATTTTATTTAAATACCACAACACGGACTTTGCAAATTGCGCTATTGAGGTGCTATTCAAATGAAGAAATTCAACAAGTACGAAGTATTTACGGCGAAAGCTGACACGTTAATTGATTAATATCGCAATCTCTTTAAAAAAATAGAACCTCCTCCTTTTTGAAGTCGGTTAAAAATATACGAGACTATAGTCCTTAAAATATAGCTTGATCTCTGTGACAGATTTATAAAACAAGTAAAACCAATACATTACCTATATAAACCACATGGTTACTCTACAAAATAAGTAAATTGTGTTAATTTAGTATTCAGACATCAGTTATAATATTAATAAGACCATTTCTAACATATTAAAAAGATAATTTAATTTATAAAATAAACATGATTATTCATGAAATAATCTGTGACCAAGAACTCATCATCAACCTACAGAAATGCTCCAGCGATTATGATAATAGTGTCGATGAACTTGGATGTATTTCTTTCGAATAATAAAAAGAATTAATTAACAGCTTTAGTTTAAATTAAATAAAATCCATTAATATAAATTCAATAAGATTTTCATAAATTGTTTTAAATTTATAATCGATTCATCCATCCATTTGATTGAAGTTCAATAAAATTTTCATGCATTGTTTTTCAATTGCAGTAGCAAATAACTTTAAAAAATAAGAAATTATATCTACAAAAATACGGACTGTATCGTAAGCGTGCGGCACTAGTGAGAACTGTCACAGAGATTAATCTATATTTTATAGACTATAGATTATATAATACAATGTCGTACGTGCCTATTGCATAATGCACACTAACACACAATAATATAAGTATAATTGCTATATTGTTTCCGGCAGGTTTACAAAATTAGTATCAAAATAATCACAAAACCAACGGAGCCATTACTTTCACCCCACGTACCTATTCAACCCCTGCTTTAGTACGAACACCACTCAAATTAAGTGTGGCTCGATCAACAGTCATTTTCGGTTACAATTAACCACACATTTGAGTGAAAAGTCAACCACCCACTCCAATTGATTTATTGTGTCGTACGAGTTCCGCCATTTTGTGGCGGGAAGTGTACTACGAAATTGTAATTACCTAGAAAAGGTATTAGAACTGGAAGTGATTTTAGACGGAAAGCATTACGATGCCTTCATCGTACGTACTAAGTGGCAACGTAGAACCAGTCTTACCTTTTAGTTTAACATATTCCATCCATGAGTCTATAGAGATATTCACTGTTGGGCGTACACCAAGGTAGGATAATGTCATAATCGCTTTTAGTATTCTGTTGCCCATTCTTCTGTAGAATCCTTAACCGGGTTTTGCGACTCTTACCAGAAAGAAATTAGTGGTAGCTGTCACCATATGAATAATTAATATATTTTTAGTTAATATAGTAGATATATTATTTTCTGTATAGAGATTCGTGTGATTTGCATCAGCTGAAGAAGATATAAACTTTTCAACTAGTATTTTTAAATAATGGTTTAAAATAAAATAATTTTAGCTTTTGTCGTTCGTACTGCCATCCATCTATATGCTCATAAAGGTTTGCTGATTTTTACATGAACGTACCTACGCGAATACCACTTAAAACGGTACTTTACGGCCTGCATTCAACGGTTCCCTATCACTATACGTCAATCCACTTTAAGTTTGTATACATTTCTGTAAATGGAAAATATCTTACTATAATGTTAAAATTTTCTAAAAATTTCTACTATTATTTAGTACCAGAACCAGTTCATATACATAGCAGCTAATTATCGTACTCTGTTTACATGATCTCCTCACGAAAATGCCATATTAAACAATTTTAATATTGGAAAGACCACACTGTTGATAGTCTCTCTGTCTACAGCCGCGGGCCAGTCCGTCCGGGGTAGTACCACATTCTCTCAGAAAATAACACCTGAACAGTGGCAATATGCTACTGTGTTTCGTTCGGTGAGCGAAAGAGCCGGCAGCTTACTTTTCTGGGTGGGCTTGGGATTATTAGCAGGCAGCGGCCTAGCTAGCCGCCAGTAATACCAGTATTATAAAAATCCATGGGCGGCAGTAACACTTACCATCAGGTGTGCTGCTTGCTCGTTTGCCACCAAGAACAATAAAAAAAAATCTTGTGCAGCCTGCACCTAATGATATGCAGTACACCTTATAAATAACATGATATTATTAGGTATTAACAAACAGTAACTTTATTTTGATTCAGCTACATTCTATACCGTGATAGCAATCATGATTATATCCATACCATAACATTAAGTGATAGGCTTTAGCACGATTCGATTAAAATGTAAACTTTATTTATTTTTTATTTTTTCCCACATTAAACAGGAATTAAACCTTGTATCGCAGGCAAACTTACAAACATATATGGTAGTTAAGGGACACAGATAGATATAGAACAATCTTTTGTCAATTGAAAGCAACAAAGACCAAAATACGTGAAGTCGCTTCTTTGACCACTGCACAGTCGTATTTATGGTGTGCTACGTTGAAATTTATTTTATAACTACGCTCGCCTTTTCCATAGAAGCATAATCTATGTAATTATGTCGTGTGCCATAGAGGGTGCAACGCTGTTCATTTGTCTAAACGTAGTAGCGTTTTGAAGGGCCATAGTGACTCGAGCACAGGGTGGGAAAGTGTTGCACTTTTATAAAAGTTAAATTGCTCCTCCAATATTAAAGTGATTGTGCCTATTTCATTAAAAGCTAGCTTTTTGTTTAATGATGATCGCCTAATAATACTTCATCATTAAGTACATGAATTATTATAATAGTTTATAATAAATGTGCAGTCATTTGTATAATATGGCTTTTTTATAAAATAAAGGCTTTGAAATACAATTCTTCCAATTTGCACATTACATGCTATATATGTAAAATACTCGTTGTCCTTAAAATCCCAAAACCTACGTGCAAAATATATGTAATTAATCTGATATTAATACAAGAATATATTTTTCATAGGAATATAAATCATGATTATCCAGCGACCCTTATCCTAATTTGTATAGCGTCCACGTGTCTTCTTTCTCGGCTGGAGGACGACGATAATATGCCGCCCGCTAACGTTAAATCTCTTTGGAAATGTAGTCATTGACTAGTGTAGATAGAAGTGCCATCCACTTAGTGTAATTGGTTGGTGTCATTGTCATAACTGGCATTTACGATACTCATAAACAATGTTAGATTTGTTAGTATTTTTTAATACTATCAACGTCATTTAACCTTTTTATTTAGGTCATCTATGCTTTGACCACACCTAGTGCTACCATCTAGGGCGACAAAATGGTGACTTAGGGTATCATAACCTTTTTTTTTTTTTTTTTTTTTTTTTATTGGTGGGCTATGGGTGCGTCTCGCCCCGCCAAATCGGTCCGGGGTGACGGAGAAGGCGGCGCGTGACCCCATAGACCCACCGTAAAATCCTCTCTCTTCGCCGTGCGAGCGGACCACCGGTACCCGATCTTTAGGGTATCATAACCTGCTTTATTTTCTTCTCGCCGGCTATTGAACAAGCCACCTGAACGTAGTTCTTGACTTCAGTGAAATAATGAGTTCCTACTGAAATAAAAATATATATTCCAATTTTATCAAATCATATAATAGATCTCATTCGTGTGAAATAACACCATAATATACCTACTACACTGTAATAAATATATAAGTTGCCAAATTACAGTTTCATAGTCATTACGTAGAATTCGACATGAAATCTTTGGTCGCATTATTAAAAGTTCAAATAGTAATAACCGAATAAATATAGCTGATATGAATCGAAATTGAAGGAATAATAAAGAAAAACGTAATTTCAAGCTGTTGACCCACTATATCGATGGCAAACTTTTTCAATTACTCACAGTGAGGGACGTAATTATGGTAACAGCAAAAAAAACATTATATTTATATAATTATGATTCCGCTGTCTTACAGTTATATAATAAATAATCTATAAATAGGTATAAAAATATGTAAAAGCTATGATAGGAGCCATAACCATTAGCACTAGCAAAATAGATTTTATATACAGGGTGGAAGTGGACCGCTCCCGAAAACAAAGACAGGTAACCCTACCTACTAGTCCTACTTGTAATGATAGGCTAGAAACAAAATCGATTCACCTGTCTTTGTTTTCGGGAGCGGTCCACTTCCACCCTGTATATTCGGATTCGTCTGAGTAGGTACTAGTATGTAGTCGAATTTCTTCGTTAAACTCGGCTACATACCGGGTAATTGTCTAAATTGAATTTTCTTAACCCTTGAGAAATACCTTTTCTGGGTGAAACTTTATCTTACATCCGTACGGCAACCGTATTTTTTTCAAGGCGCCCCCTATAGTAGGTAATATTGCTAATATTATAATATTGTTAATATATAATATTATTATTGATCGCAGCTACATTGTCTTAGAGCTCCTTTGGCCAATTTTTACGACTCCATGGGAAAATAAGAGTTGGTGATCCATTATATTTTCTAACTAAGGTTATCAAGAACTTAAGAGATTTGAAGATTATTTGTCATTGCAAATTAGGTGGAGCACTACAATAGAATTTCTATATAGTATTGAACATAAAAAAATTAATAATATATGTCACTATGTATGGCGTAATAGTTTAAATAGCGGCATGGCTGGCGTGCCAACTTTGTTTTCAAATTCTAAGCAGAAACAAATATCTATTTATAGCATCCACAGACGAATGTCTTGTTTGGTCTTTATAATTTAGTTCGTTAAATGTACCTACGTTTAGTAAGTCTTTGATGCAAAAACATAATCCCAAAATTGGTAGATATTATTTAGAAAATATTTTTTTCGTTTCATATTTGTATCAACAGCGGTACCAGGATGTTAATTCAAAGCGAATCGACGAAATGTTAAGTGAAGAATTTGTAATGTACTGTGAATTCGTATGTATGTATGTAATGTGAATTCGTAATTGTTTAGTCTGGCCATAAATACTGTTACAATAAAAAATAAACAAAATATTACATTTGAATTTGGAATCTGTCATTTTTATATGATTGTTCATTGTGTTTTGGCGCCAATACATTATACAGTATTTTGCGATATTAAAATGGAGTGGGGTGATAAAGAGAACCGAATCGCTGTGATTGCATTGCACAAAGTAGGTATAGAGCCAAATGCAATTTTTAAAACCCTCCATACGCTTGGTAATAGTAAAATGTTTGTGTACCGGTCTATTAATAGGTACCTACAATGAGACCTGTTTGTGACAGAAAAAGATCTCGCCAGATCGCCATCCATCTAGTGTTCGTACGAAAAAGGTGAACAAAACAGTAAGGGCAAGAATTCGAAGAAATCCTGTCCGAAAGCAAAAGATTTTATCTCGGGTATCTAAATGAAGGTAGCACCTAGAACCATGTCGCGTATTTTAAAAGATAACTTAGGACTATAAGAGACGTACTGATCATTTCTTAACTGATAATTTAAAAAAGAATAGGGTGGTAATAATCGAAATAACTAATGAAGCGGTACGCAAAGAGAGGTCACAGAAAAAAAATATTTAAGGATAACAAAGTTTTTACAATTCAGCAACATTTTAACAAAGAAAATGTTTTACAATTGAGCAACATTTTAACAAACAAAATACGTTTGTTATAGTATTGATGGCAAGACTAGGTATATCTATGAAAGCAACTGGTTTCGCTACGACTGACTGATATTAGGTCTCACATTAAACCATATATGTATGAATATAAAACATTATAAACTATAGTCCTTAAAATATAGCTTGATCTCTGTGACAGATAGCTACAAAACCGATGAAGTAATTTTGAATACGCGTCATGTTTACAATTTTATTTTGTATTTTTTTTTAATACTTCTGGTGGCAAACGAGCAAGCAGCACACCTAATGGTAAGTGTCACTGTCGCCCACGGACCTTTGCAATAGCAAGGGTATAGCTTAGGCGCTGCCTACCAATAAAATCCCCAAACCCACCCAGTTGGGCTTCCGGCTCTCTCGGTCACCGAACGAAGCGCAATAGCACATTGCCACTACTCAGACGTCGATCTTCTGCGAGAGTGTGGTACCTCGGACGGACCGGCCCGCGACTGTAGACAGAAAACTGTCAACAGCGTGGCCCTACCATTATTGATTGTATCGCCTATATTTTCATTCTTTACATGTCACCTATACCTCAACTGAATTATGAATATAAAAATATGAATATTTATACCAAAACTAGTATCTCATATGTTTTAAAATACTTAGTAACCATTTTATAAAAATATGATGCTTACGCAAGTACAAGGTCATACTTAACTGAGAATAAGATAGAGATGGGGCAATCGATAAACGTAAATCGATAACATTCTTATTAATTATTTATCAAACAAGTAAAACCAATATATTACCTATATAAACCACATGGTTACTGTACAAAATAAGTAAATTGTGTTAATTTAGTATTCAGACATCAGTTATAATATTAATAAGACCATTACTATTATATTAAAAAGATAATTTCATTTATAAAATAAACATGATTTTTCATGAAATAATCCGTGACCAAGAACTCATCATCAACCTACAGGAATGCGCCAGCGATGATGATAATAGTGACAATGAACTTGGATGTATTCTTTTCAAATAATAAAAAGAATTAAATAACAGCTTTAGTTGAAATTAAATAAAATCCGTTAATTTAAATTCAATAAGATTTTCATAGAATGTTTTAAATTTATAATCGATTCATCCATCCATTTGATTGAAATTCAATAAGATTTTCATACATTGTTTTTCAATTACAGTAGCAAATAACTTTAAAAAATAAGAAATTATATCGACAAAAATACGGACTGCATCGTAAGCGTGCGGCACTAGTGAGAACTGTCACAGAGATCATGCTATATTTTATAGACTATAATCGGTGAAATTACTACTATGCTATTATCATCGAAAACAAATGATTTTCATAATCATTTGTTAGTTTTACCAATTTTATCACGTTTTAATTTTTGATGTTTTTTTTTGCTATCTCAACACATTTGACTTCCAATATGTGATCGTTATTACAAAGGGTTTTACCCACTTTACTAATTAATATTTAAGCCAAATTTTGATATTAATTTAATGAGCCATTGTCAGTTTCATTATATATTTATCCGTGTTTTTTGTTTCTACTCTGTTTCACCAACCTCTATCTTGTCATAAAAGACGACTAAGGAATATAGTAGGTACACACATATCATCGATGTAAGAGAAGGGAAGCTTGAAATAAAACTCTAGGGCCTATACAAACCAACACAGTTGACCAGCGTGATATAGGTATATGTATGTATATGTATGTATATAGGTAGGTTAATTTGTCTCCCATTGTTGATGAGGCTAAACGGGGACACATATGAACTGTGATGATGAAGATGAAAAAAGTGTTAATCTCCACGTGCAAACTAGTAGTAACTAGTTTGCACTATTGCTAGCTGTCCAGGTTCTAAGTTTGTTAAAACAGCAAAGTAAGTAAGACAAACAAGTCGCATGTTTATACAGCACGGTACAATAGCACACCGCACATGATATCGGTGGCGTGATTGAGCCAACGTTTACCGGACTACACTACACCTATAATTACTTCTATATATACCTCGCATGTTAATTGTTGGGAAAATTCGGAGCATAATGAGCGAGGGTGACTTTCTGACTTGTGGGAACGCGCCTATTGCCAATTAAATTAGACAACTGTTTAATTATATCTGCTTCTCTCTCTAACTGAGTAACGGCTAATTCCAAGTCCATGTAACTGTCACCCGCACAAGCTTCTAATTAACGATACTTATCTATGAATTTAAAGCTTTTTTTTTAGTTTATGGGAGTGATTTAACAAGTTGAAATTACTTATTACCTGCGTAAAGTGATTTTCTTTAATGATACTCTGTTAAAAGTTCGGGTATTTTGCTTTAATTGAGGCAGTAGCTTGCCTTAAGACAACGCATTTTGTTATTATTATTCCATTTTACATAATGATTTTAATTATTTTATTTTGGTGGTAGATAAGACAGCAGCCCACTCGGTTACCACTCATGAGATTTACCAGTATCATGGTTTAATAAAGTTGCAGATTGGGAAATTAAATAGCAGAGTGACTGATAGAATATGTAGGCCACGTTGCTTCGGACTATAGCCTTAAATGTGCTGGCTCCTACGTGATAGTGTCATATTCTCACCGATAATCGATTGAGCAATTTGCTACTGCACTTAGTTCGATGAAGTAATTTTTATGCTGTTAAACTAACAATATGGTATTGTTTAAAATTTTCTGTCAATTCATCATCATTCTCCTACTCTTATCCCAATTATTTGGGGTCGATACAATATATAGGTACTCCTTTTTCAGAGTACATATAGTAAAAGTTATTGGCAATAGTTCTTTGACCGGCCGCCTGACAGACGTCAACCCTCCTTGGAAATGTAAATGTTGACCAAAAGGCTTCAGATAGAGTTGGCCCAGGTCATTATAAGGCTCTTAGTCATCTTTTACGACATCCACGAGCAAAGTAAGGGTTGATAGTATTCGTAGCCGCTACCACACAGCCTCTATCATTCATCAAAATTTTCTGTCAATTGCAGATATAATTTCAATAAGCTCCTGGTAGCTACAAGACTGCAGCGATAAGGAAAAGTAGGTATGTTGTTGTGTAAAATATATACTTTCATAGAATCCAAATAACTACATTTCTCATAACTAAAAGTGGCAGTTATAGCTCTCGTGATTACAAATGTGAATTACAATCATGTACCTTGTAAAAGCTTATTAACTTAAACCGAATTTATGTATTTCATGTTTAAGGTAATAAAATAGCATTAATTTTTATTAGGTAATTCACTAAACTAATGACCTTTCAGCTTAGTAATTCAGACTAATTTGAAAATAGATTAGATAAAACTTGTAACAAGGTTCTTCAATAAACGTTAGACTATAATGATAGACACGGCAATCATCAACAAACCACTACTGACTACGACAATTTTCTCTCTAATTTTCGTTAGTAATAGCATATGAATTACAATCCATCGGGTAACAAACCGAGACTAAGTGCAACCGAATGTTTTCTTTGGTCCCATCTCGGTGGCCATTACGGCAGACGGGACGCCGATACAATTACGGGCCACTGAATAATTTGATAGGGAAAATGATTGATACAACAATCACACGTAATCAGAATCGTGTCGGTGCGATTAGGCCCCCGCGGGCCGCGACACAGGGCGCCGCCGCGGAGCCCGACAATTGTTCACCGACGATTTAATCAAGTCCCCATTCCTAATGGCTTTCTCTCTTCATTAAATTGTAATAATGGACACTGTTTTTGTCTTTGCGGTATATAAGGGCGTGACCGTTGGTTAATGCAGCTAATGATCGCCCACACCTTATAGTTAATGCTCTTAAAAATAACTCGATACATACAATAAATAGCTTTATAGTTTACCTAAAACATCTATAAACCTAAAAAAACAGTCACGACGTGCGAAATTTTTTGATTCTTATCATAGCACATTAGCACCTAAATCACAATTTTTATCAAAGCTAAGTTTTCCAAAGTTACGTAGACGAACCAGCTTGTTTTCGGAAACGTTTTCACGTAGTTAAGCGCGCCGCTTGACATGCAATTCGACAATTAACTAACGCCAAGTGGGGTGAGAACGATAAAAATAAAGTTTACTCACAGCAAAATTAATTGTCCACTCAAAAAGAGATTGAATAACTTTGAACACCATTTCTTTCTACATTACTGGAAAACATCGAAGAACTGAAATTATAAATCACACTTTACACCGACCCATCAACATCCACTGTTGTCTCTACATACGAATATCAAGTCAAACTAACCTATTCTACATGCATTGAACTTTCACCCTCTGACTTCTATAATGTCGCCAATCCACTTAAATAGGTACGCCTGCTCAGGGCCCATTCTACACTGCGTAATAAAAAGTCATAATCAGAATTAAAGCGCCTTCACCGTCAGAGTTATTATTCTGTTGTCTGGATGTTATCTCCAAACGCACTACAATAATCTCTTAAGACACCCAAAAGAAACCAATTGATAGAGATACATTGCATTCCCACTACATCACTACGCCGAAAAAATACTTTAAGAATTACTTTTATAAATCAAACTTAGAGAAGCTATTTAACGGTACTTATAAACTTTGCTGAAAAGGTTGATCTTCGAAAATATCTCTAGCCGTAGTCATAAATCTAATTTATTATTACACAATATTTGTATTCATATTTTTGATGGCAAACTAGACGCAATAAACAGATTTATAGTCTACTTTAGGAACTTTTTATTCTCATGTAGGTACTCAGTAACAAGAACGATTACGAAAACCATTTTTATTGCCTTTCGGTAACAGACAAGCAACCAGCCTACCTGATGATCAGTAGCGACTGCCATTCATAGACCTCCGCAATACCAAAAGCACAGCTAATTTACTACAGCAATACCAAAGGTACACCTACGTCACTACAGCTAAGTCATACCGTGAGAAAAGAGCTTGAACCTCGTTTAAAAAAAAAACATGTCACAGTCTCTGGAAACATGCACACAGGATACAGCAGGCAATGCTTTCCAGCCTGCTGTGCATGGGGGAGATGAACGCGGATAACACAGCGGAGGTTAGTTCCATATGCGACGTCGAGCACTCGCCATTAAAGAGCACACAGAAAGACCCGAACTCTCTCTCTCTCTCTCGCTCCAACGATTCCTTTCTGTCATGAACTTAGGTCTGTCGTCGATAATTTTAGCAGCACGTCTTTGCATGGCGTCAAGTCGGGTCGAACTGATATTTGGGCTCTCCCGCCCAGAGATGTTAACAATAACTCTAAGTCTCTAATCAAAATGCATGAACAAAATGAATAGGTTGACTCAACACGTTCGACTAAACTCCGAACCTCACTGGAATGCGTTGTCATGCCTAATGTTGTTATTTTGACACGAAACCAGGTAAACGCGATCGGATTATGAAGTTACAGTGAGCATGGCGACAAAGCAACCCAAACCTGTCAAATAACGCACCCACTACGTTTATAGATGGTTAGGCACTCGCTGCGTACGGGGCGCTCGCTCCGTGCGGAACATTACAGTGGAGACTCTGTGTCCCGAGCGGCTCTCGGCGCCCCCTAACATCCGGCGCTCGGGTGCACCCAGGGGCGCCTCTAGCACATGTAGCACCCGGGTGCAATCAATCACCTGACACCCTCTTGCATCAAAATTATCATTCTCCTACTCTTATCCCAATTACTTGGGGTCGATACAATATGTACTCTTCTTTTAGAGTACATAGGTACTGTAAAAGTTATTGGCAACGGTTTTATGACCGGCCGGCTGCCAGACGTCAACCCTCCTTGGGAACGTAATTGTTGACCAAACGGCATCAGATGGTGTTGGCCCAGGTTGTTATAAGGCTCTTAGTTGTCTTTTATGGCATCCACGAGCAAAGTAAGGGTTGGTAGCATTCTTAGCCGCTACCACACAGCTTTGTATCAAAATATGTGAACAAAATGGAATAGGTTGATAGTTACAAGTTCGATAAAACTGCGAACCTCGCTGGAATGCTTAGTCTCGTTGTTTTGACACGAAACCAGGCAAGCGCGATCGGATTATGAAGTTACAATGAGCATGGCGACAAAGCAACCTACCCATACCTGTCAAATAACGCACCCACTACGTTTATAAATTAATTATAAATGGTTAGGCACTCGCTGCGTACGGTGCGCCCGCTCCGTGCGAAGCGTTACAGTGGAGGCTCTATGTCCCGATTGGCTCTGGGCGCCCCTTAACCCCCGGCGCCCAGGTGCACCGCACCCTCTGCACTATAGGTAAAGCCGCCCCTGGCGGTACTAGCGTTATGAACACATATAAGTTTCTATAAGACCGATATAATTATACAGGTCTCCTTTCTCTGGTTAAATCCCTAATTTCAATCCAAATAAAGAGATCATCAAGGAATGTGCTATATAAATTACCAATTTCCCAAACTTCTAAGTAAGTATTTCAGTAGCTTACCAATGCATGTAATGGAACTGACTTATGCATGCCTGTCTCACCCTAAGCAAGGGCAATAGACAATAGTATTCAAATCGTTTCCATTCTTCAGAAAATATAGAGCAAAAATATCACAAGTGAAAATCCACACTATAATTACCAGATGGTCGTAGATAAACCCTACAAAGTAATGGTTAAGAATTCTGTTGATCTAAGGATGTTTTCTTCATCTCGGTCCATATATGTTCCATCGCTGGAGCGAATCTCCATCAGATGAGTGCAATTAGCTTATCATACCTCAATAGCCGACTTAGGATTTCATTACGCTTTGCATGCTTTTATGTAATGATGTTACTTGCTGATATCCCTTGATATTTACGATACTCATGCGAAAGGAAAACATGAGAGTTTTCTACACGTCACTACTGATGACGAAATTCATGGATTAATGTGAAACTATCATTATCTCTTTCCGTGTGATGACGGAGTAAGAATACAATTCACCACTCCATCTTACCCGTGGATGATCGTAAAAGTCGTCTTTTAGAAATAAAATATGCATAGGTATAAATAAGTGTATAACATCTTTGCAAGAGAAAGATAACTCTATACCAACACGTCTGACCACCGTAGTGTAGTAGGTTAATTTCTCTCCTAGAGTGAAGGAGGCTTCGAGCCCAGCAGTGGGACATATATGAGCTAAGAAGAAAATTATTATCATACATACATATCATCACGCCATATCCCTTGCAGGGTAGGCAGAGAGAACAGAGTGCCAGAGAACTCTATCTCTGCATACTTCACTCGCTTCCTCAACATTCATAATTCTCTTCATACACGCTCGCCGGTTTCGGAGACTCTTGACTCCACCTTCCTTCAGTACATGACCGATCTGGTCTAGGTAGGTTAGTCTCGGTCTCCCTCGGTACCTACATCCTTCCACTTTCGCATTGTATATCTTCTTAACCAGACGTTCGTTCGGCATTCTTTCCACATGTCCGAACCATCGGAGCATTCCCTTTCGCATCTTTACACCAATACTCTCTTTCATACCTACTCGCTCTCTTACGTCGTCGTTACGAATGCGGTCGGTCAGCCTAACTCCACAGATTTTCCGCAGAGATCGCATTTCGACCGCATTAATTTTACTTTCATACTCTTTTCTGCATACCTAACTCTCGCTTCCATACAGTAATGTTGGGACAAGCACTGCGTTATGTATTGCTACACGTGCCTTCTGGCTGAGGTGGTGGCTGCCGAGGAGTTGCCCCAACGCTCCGTTCACTCTATTTCCCGCATTCACTCTTCGCTCTATATCAGTGGTGTACCTTCCATCGCGGCTAAATCCACATCCAAGATATACAAATTCATCCACTTGCTCTAGTACATCATTACCTATTGTTACTCTTACATCTGTTCTGGTTTCATCTCTTTCAAAGACCATTATTTTGGTTTTGCTCACATTCACGCGTAGACCCCTTTTCTTACAATCTTCTGTCATTGTGTCGACTAGGGTCTGCAGGTCAGTCGCTGACTGTGTCAGCAGGACTGCATCATCTGCATAAAGCAGAGCAGTGACCACTGAGTCGCCCATCTGGACTCCCACATTCATATCATTCAACCTTTGGAGACATTTATCCAGATATATGATAAACAGCCAGGCTTATAGAACACACCTCTGCTTAACACCAATATTGACATCAAACCAAGGCGACATTCCATCATCCAGCCGCACACAAGCTCTACAGCCCATGTAACTGGACTGCACAGATTGCAGCTGTTTATCGTTAATACTATACTCCGATAAAATGTCCCAAAGTTCCTTTCGTACAACCGTGTCAAATGCTCTCTCCAGATCCACAAAACTGCAGAAAACCCTCTGACCTAGGACCAGATGCTTCTCCACAATGTTGCGCAGAGAGAACACTTGATCCATGCATCCCCTTCCACTCCTGAAACCTCCTTGTGTCTCACACAGTAAACCATCGGACACCATCCTCATTCTCCTTTCAATAATTTTACCATACACTTTTGCTGCCAAACTGGTCAAGCTTATGGCTCTGTAATTTGCGCAGTCATAACGTGAACCCTTGTTTTTAAACAAAGGCACGATGACTGCGCTATTCCAGTCCCCGGGAACCATTCCCGAGCTCCAACATAAATTGAGGAGCAACAGGAACGCCTCCCGGACACAGGAGCCACCAAGCTTGATCATCTCGGCAGACACCATATCAATGCCCGCTGCCTTACAATTTTTCAAGCTTCTTATCCCCCATTCAACTTCATCCATACTGATGGCATCGGAGGACGCCGTCGCCGAATGTTGATCTACTAGACCACATGCGACACCGGCGCCAACCGTAGTATCCGCATACATATCGCCAAAATATTCACTCCATCGGCTTAACACGTCTTGTGTTTGTGTAAGAATGTCTCCACCTTTAGACCTTATTTTATTCATTCTGAAGGCTGACCAACCACCCCGAGACTTCTTCACCTCCCTCCAAAAGAGTTTGGTGTTACCCTCGAAGTTTTTACTCAGCCCATCTTCTGCACTCATACTTGCTCTATCACGTTTCTCTTTCACTAAGGCCTTGGTGTCATTCTTACATTGCCGATATATTTCTTTCTTCTGTTCAGTCATACTGTCATTCAGATTCAAAGAAGAGACATAGTCCAGCCACGCTTTCTTCTTTTGCTCTACGGAAGCTGCCACTTCCGCATCCCACCATGCATCACCATTTGTGTTTCTATGCTTCATTGAACTTCCACATACTTCTTTCGCTGTGTCTACCATACTCTCTTTCAATACTCTCCAGCATTCTTCAATGTCCGATTGCGGCTGGCTTGCCATCGTCAGCCGTTCTCGGACACCCTCTGCATACTTTTCTCTTACACACTCTTCTTGCAACCTTTATTCTTTCAAGCCCTCCGAAGTGGACACGCTCTCGCCAGTGCCTCCACTTTCTGAACAGACCACTAAATCTCGCAATAACGAGATAGTGGTCCGTATCGACTGTGGGGCCCCTGTAGGCTCTTGCGTCCAATATTTTGCTTCGGAGGCGACTGTCTACCAAAATTAAATCTATTATACTTTTCTGTTCATTCCTTCTCCATGTATACATATGGACGTCCTTATGTTGGAAAAATGTGTTTGACACAAAAGGTTTCTCTCCATGCATACATCCGCTATGTGCCTACCTGCGTCGTTCACTCTCTTATCACCAAATGGACCAAGTACGTCCTCATAGTCGGGACGCTTGGTCCCCACCCATCCGTTCAAATCTCCGCATACAATCACGCGTTCACTGGTTTCTGCCATATCCAGAACTCCCCTAACATTATCCCAAAACTTCTCTAGGTCTGATGCCACCGAGGAACCTACGGGAGCATATGCTACAACCATGAATACCTTGGTGACACCAAGTTTTATACGGACCCAGAGAAGTCTGGGATCATACATTCCGTAATCCTTCACACCTGAGGCCAAGCGAGAGGACAGCAGTACTCCTACCCCCATGCTGGCTCGATCGCTCTGCGGTACACCAGACCACAGAGCCATCCCGCCACCAAGAAGATCGCAGGCGTCGCTGCCCCTTCGCTTGGTCTCTGTTACACAGAGCACGTCTAGCTGTTTGTCCGCCATGACGGATATCAGCTCGTGCAACTTACCTTCCACACAACCTCTTACATTCCACGTGCCCACCCGGCACTCTGCTCTCCTCGACTCGCCTGACTGGGCAAGGCGTGATGGGTGGCGGCCCCCATCGCCGCAACTGCCGAAGTTCGTACCGACGGGGGCGGGTCGGTACGTGTCGCCTCCGGGGGACGCCCTAACCCGCATTGCGGTACGCATTTCGATCCCTTGATATTTACGATACTCATGCGAAAAATTATTATCACTAAAGGAAAATAAGAGATGTTTATTTATTTACACATTTATTACATTTGCATACAACGGTACACAAGTATAAACAGGTCTAATAATATTTATACATTTTATATACATATAATATCCTGGCACGTGATCATAAGTAGGCTAAAGGAATGTAAGACAACTAAAATTATTTCCTAAATGTTCTACACAAATGGGATCATCTCCAAATAAATCATATAAATATACAAAGCTTGACTAGCTTGAAGACGGGCTTATAATAGAATTGTAATTATGGAACTTAAGGCATATAAGCCCTAAAATGACTATAGTAAAAAGAGGCTCAGGTAAATTGATTTTTTTATATAATGTAACAAACCAATAAGACCTAAACTTTATAAAGGAGGTACTGCCTATTTTTTTATATAGTAATGAGACTGTTTTTAAAACTCGTCACTACGAGCTTCAAATCATTTTATGGTCTAATATGGCATATTTATTTATTACAAATTTATTAAATTGCAAAACGAATCGACGTTGTTAGTAGGTTGCTTTTGTAAACCAAATTTATCAATAAGTCACCATCTGTTAAAAGATATATTTTACATTTATAAAAGTGGCTGTTTTTGGGCGGAATCCCAAGGCCTTAGCGGATTACCGATTATGTATCAGTACTCTGTATCTGTACGTCTGCTATCAGTGACATCATACACTGTTAAGCGGTTTAAGTCTACTTGTCTATGGAATCTTCGTTTTATAAATAATAAATAAAGGATATTTTCAGACAGTGATTGGCAGAAATGTGACTTATCTAAGATATAAGTATCTGAAATACAGATACAAGATACAAAATACGTATTTCCATCTTGTATCTAAGATACTTTTTAAAAATTCATCTTGTATCTTGTATTTAGATACCTTTTGTTTGGAATCTTAGTATTTTATAAATACT
Organism: Lymantria monacha; assembly: GCA_905163515.2. Classification (NCBI taxonomy): domain Eukaryota; kingdom Metazoa; phylum Arthropoda; class Insecta; order Lepidoptera; family Erebidae; genus Lymantria; species Lymantria monacha. The sequence continues at coordinate 28,107,313 of LR991082.1, forward strand.
TTTTCTGACAAAATACTATTAATAATATGGTTAGCAGACATTTATAAAATTATTAGTCCAACACCTCATTGATGTCACATTTTTTAACAAACTGTGCTAGGTCTTTCATAATTTTTAATGTCTTTCTTTTAAAATCCTCGAGCAACTCAAATAAATAATATCATCATACAGTTTTACGAGTCACGTGTTTCAAATGCTGTGTTATTGGTCAATTTCATTTTAGGGGACTTTGAAAATAATAATAGTTATTTTAACGGCGTTTGCAACTATTATTATTTTAAAATTGAATTTATGGCAAATTTTAGTTAGCTACAATAATAAGCATTGACTTATAGCAAATAAATTTTAAAAATCATTCCTTTGGTACAAAAATGTAAAAATGTATCACAAATCATTTTAGAGGGTTTTGAAACAATATCTATCTTTCAGCGATTAACACGTTTTATTTTTAAATAATATTAATGCCAATTATCAAAAATAAACTTAAATTCATTAAAATAAAATCATGTTTTCTTACAAAAGTATTTTCATCTTAAGAAGTATTTAGAAGATACCTATCTTGTATCTAGTATTTCAGATACTATTTTCAAAAGTATTTTGTATCTGGTATCTGAAATACTTAATTTAAAAGTATCTTACATTTTGTATTTCAGGTACAGGGTATTTTGTACATCTCTGGTGATGGGTAGCAAATTTAAAATCGATCTGGTTTTCTGTTGCAGTCAACCAACTTATTCGTTTGGTTATAGGTTTAAAGTGATCTCTGTTTATTTAGCTATTATGTGTATAAAATGATACTGAGGATGAGCATGGTACCTTAATGTTTCATCCATTTAAATCTCTCAATATCTACCTCATTGTATAATAATCTGTACTTGTAGATAAAAGAATACAACAAATCGAATAATTAAAAAAGGCGAAAGATGAACTGGGCAATTCAATTATTACGAACTAGTCTATGACAATAAAACAAATTGACTAATATCCATGCATATAAACCTCATTGTTCGCGTGCCAGGATCTCATACTAAATGCCATAATAACACCAATGTGAAAGTATTACAAACTTGGTTGTGTAAAATCACATTTTCTGCAAATAGTATCCTGCTTACAAACATGCCAATATCTTATTCTAATATCAGTCGAAATACCGACAACTTGCTACAATCATATTATGTTTTATTTTAAAAAGTTTTCGTATATAATAATAACACATTCAGCAAACATGATATATCAATTTCAGTATTTTTTTTTAAATATATTATAATATAATCGTTTAGTCTCAGTAGTAATATGTTTAAGGAGAACAATTAAAAAGACTTGTGCTTATGATAAATCTACAATGTAATCACAGTATAACTTAGTAGCATGCCTTATAATGTGGACTAGCAATTATAAACAAATTGCCAATACGTCGCTTGCCCAGAAGAATAGTGTCACAATTCAAAATAGCAAAATTTTTCAGGAGGGTCAAAATAGGTATTTCCTTTTTTTCAGCTCGATTCAGCAGCGATTCCAAATGCAGGAACGCCAGCATAATATCCTTAAGAATGACGATGAAGAGTTGATAGGGTGAACTTATAAAATTAACACCCTTCCACCATCAAAAATTGAAATATAATAAGAATTGTAATTTTTAGAGTTGTGACACTATTCTTCTGGGCAAGCGATATATTTTAAAACTAAATCTATTCATTCACATTATTGCTCAATTGTTGATACCATAAAATACATATACACATACAGCAAGCGCTCCAATAACATACTTTTCGTGTCGTAAATAAAATTAGATAACTATCCTCGCATAAATTAAAATTTAATTCGAAATATATGGACTCATAGTCATTAGTCAATGCTAAGCATTATATAATCCAAAGCGATAAAGGTACATAAGTAGGGAACATATTTACACTGACGCTTAGTATCACAAAATGGTGGCGAAGATGAGGGCACGTTCAATAGGGCCGACCGTTCTGTGGCCTTTCCGGTAGTTTCGGCGGCATGTTGGGACCCGGGCGGCTATTAACATAAAATAATACCATTAATAATTATTGTAATTTTAAAAAAACAATTGTACTTGTATACAGTGATACCTAAATACGTTATGTACAATGATCGTGAAAATAAATACGTTGAGAATGAATATTGATTTTAAGAAATATTTTGTATGCAATTTAACTCTAAAAGCATCAGCAGACTTAAGTAAACCTAAAATTGTCACACCATGCCAATTACCTAGATAAAAACATACATACATAAAGAACATTGAAGCATAAACACACTCTTTTTTAAACCAATGGCAATACAACATGCTTATTGCGGATAAATAAATAAATTACATAAACAATCGATATGTATTGTGTATATAATTAAAATACGTAATAATATACAATATAAGTAAATCATTTATCGTATCTAAGCTAATTATTACATGCACCATTCCAATCCTCTTAAATTTAAGGCAAGCACTATATTATATGATATATAACTAAGTATTTCAGCTGTAGATAAATATTTCAATAAGAATTAAATAGTGAGCTAGTTACATATACATTTTTGAGTTCATAATAATAGGTGTTATTTTCATTAGAAAATCACCACGATGAGGAATGACTTTTTATCAGTAACTTTAAGAATAGTTTGTGAGATGTATAAAAATATAGATATTTTATACAAAATACTATATATGTATTTTTTACAGACAATTCTATTAATTGTTACTTTTATTTTCTGATGTAGTTTCGGTTTTAGTTGTCCTGTATACAGAGTATATACGACTTTCTACTAATACACAGTAGATACTACATTCAAACTTGTCCCCTTCAGCCCTTTAATCTTTCTACATTATATGTTCATACGTACTGCGAACTACTACGTAATGCGACTAGATCTTTTCTATTTCAGGCGCTGTTTTCTAACATTATTGCATACTTATTTATGATAAATTTTATCCCACACAATCTCAATACCGAAACTTTTTTTATCATGTCGCGAATATAACAAGTATAACATAGCTACAACAATGATTATCATTTAATTTAATTATTTACCTTTTGCAATAGTTCTATAAAACAATAATAAAGAAGCAATGTATCAATCACACGATACAAATGGTAGCATCTCACAATTTTCTATACTCAATGTTACTTACCAAAACTTATATGACAATATCTTATTGAAACATTCATAACAGTACACAAACTTCAGCTTACCTAATATTATATCCTGTTGATTATATTATTATATTATCCAAAACTGTTAGTATCACAAGCCAATGGCATTCGTTTGCCAAAACTACTGGAATAAATCAAACTTCTTTAGTACACATATAGCATTTTAATTACTCTATTTATACAGCATAAGATTAACAATATTCATAAACTATATCAAATCCAACAATCACTGCCTATACCTTTTTCGATGGTACTAACGCTATTAACAAGAGAGATAGATATTAAGAGAGAGATAGAGAGAGAGCAAAATTTTTGAGATGATTAATATAATTTTTGTTTACAATTCAGATATTTATTTGTAATCAAAAGTATAACGTTAACATTTAATTACGTATAGGAACATGAATAGCTGAATTGTGTAGCTATCTACTCACACGCATCATAGACACGAACGTGTGTGCATGCATGCATTATGTATGCATTATATATCAACCGTATAAATGATACGAGTCAACCTTATCTAGGTGAACTTTGATATATGAAAGCTAGTGACTTGTTATGAGCCCGCAAGTTCTCATCAAAGGCATATAAAACGCATTGATGAAGTACAAATGGGCTTGCAATAACCCATGATTGCATGTACACACGCATTGTTCCTATATCTGCTCAAGTTATTATACCTCTCTAATTTTTAATTATGTCATTGTTTCCAATCAACGAATTGAATATCAAATTCGCAAAAATGATGAAATATACGAGATGCAAGATGATATCAACATTGATATATTGATAATAGATAATTGTGTGATATATTCATAACACAAGGTTATTCTATAATGTCACCCATCAATAAAATGTTCTAATAATTGACCAAAGATATCGCTAAGTGCAAACAACATATTAGACATCCGCTTTGGTCTTACGCATTATAAGTACAATTACATTTACAATATAAACATTTAAACGATAATTATCTCGTATATGAATTCATAAGTCCATATTATATCGATATTAGTTATAAATGTACAACAACAAACAAGCCGGGTACAATTTCGAGTAAATGCATAAACTTTAAAGACTCACCCACGCCACTAGAGACGGAGATATATTTAAAACGACTATGTCAAAGTTCTAAACTACCAGAACACCTAGACATTTTACGTGGCAACATGTTGCATCCACTGTAACTACGCAGCTATGATCTACGCGACAATGTGCGGCAACATCAACGAATATCTGTGTGACTTTGAACGTGTATAAACACTTGTAACATTTTTTTTTTAAACATTTTATCATGTGGCAAGCCACTCAAAGGCCTCTGATTGGCTTAAAGTTCGTGGTTCTAACAACCGAATTTTGCACATTCTCCTAAGTAAGAATATGCTCGATTAAAAAACCATAACGGCCATCCATCTGTATACAGACCCCAGCAACTTCACCGTCAATAATACATCCTTGAACTTCACTAGCTATGAAGGTACATATTACATAACTAGATATTATAACAGGCATATGCGGTAACCCGTAGCCGTAGCCCCATCTTTTACAATTCAATATTCATTGAGCGAGAAAGGGACTTCACAAGTTTACGTATTGGTATTGAAGATTATATTCTCCAAATAATTTATATTGTAATGCCCAAAACTGCTCGATTATATAATCCCAATATACACTTAAATAATTAAGCCATTTAATGTTACATTTACAGTGAATCAAAATCTTTACGGTAAAGATAAACATTATTATATATTTTTATATGCATCATTGTATATAGAGGCGCTGTAAATCCATGCTCCATTTACAGTTTAATACTGTCAATATATTTCACTTACCTATTATTCTGCTACACAAAATTTCCTATAATACCGAATCATATGTTAACTAAATAATTATAGTCTAAATTCTATTACATAGGTATTTTAACGTTTTATATAATATTTTATATTTAGAAGTTGTGTTATTAATAATATTATAGTACAGCATTTAGTTTCGTTGACATTAAATACGGTTATTGATATTACTTCGAATGCAAATTATTTATCTATTGGAATGTATACAGTATACCTTATGACACATAATTGGTAACAATACATGTATAATTATTACGTTTAATTTATTTTGATAACGTATATTATTGTGTGTGATCTTCGTGATTTTTTTGTATTGTTATATATTTAAACAATTCTGTATAGCCATATGTTTTTATATAATACAAAAAGAATGAGTTAATAATTTTCTGGTGACAGTGTTACAAGGGCAATATTGCAACATAAAACACATAAAAGACACACACACACACACCCACACACTGCGAACAAAAATCGCTTCCTTTCACGCTTTTTTTTGTTGTATTATCATCACAATACATTTTAATTTCGTTTAAACATACTAATAATTTCATATATAATTATCATAAGTTGGAGTAACTCCATATTGCATGCAAATTTTCTAGTAATCAGTGAATCAAAAATAAATCAAGATGGAAATAAATTATAATTCCTTCAGAGAATTTAATTCAAACTAAAGCAATTAAGTTTTTTTTAACATTTTTTTAGAATATCAGCGCAAAAAGCAACACAATATATGGGCCCAGGCCATTTGACAATGTGTTGCTTTGCTTTAAAATTATTTTAGATGTACAAACAATAGTACTTTTCACCGTATATGGTACTATGTTATTTTAGTTAGCAAACTTAGGCACATGATTTTTAAATAGCATTTTAAAACGTCAATATATTAAATTGAAACGAAACGAAAACACTTAAGGGAGCATTAACATTTAATTAGTGAATTTATTTAGAAATTTGGTTACGACATAAAATGGACAGTTATTAAGACAAACATTATAGCGTGTAACAAACGTAGTCACTTCCTGTCGAAATGTCAATAAAATTTCACCAAGATCTGAACTAGACTATATTATTGAATGAGAATGGTGGTCATAAAATACAGTTTATATCCTCAGTATAGAAACTTATTTTGTAATGATAATTTTCTGTATATTAATAACACCCTGCAGCAAAGAGAATGTATTTAAATTGTAGGGTTCTTTATAATGCCTTTAAATTACATGCAGATTCAGGACAACCAGTTGTGGAACCCGTGAATCATTATTTAACAAACTCGTGCCAATCAGCAACAGGAGCTGCACTTATGCGACTATATTATTTGTGCAATGTAATAATCAATCAAATTAATAATAGAAAAACTAGACTTTTAGTCTACCTTTTCTAGTATTCGTTTTTTAACAAATTACTGATATGTATAAAACAATATTAGATTAATTTTCAGGATAAGCCTAAATCTTAAAGGGAAGAAATTATCAACCCCTTCCACCATGGGAAGGGTTTATCCATACTCTCCAACAGACAACAAAACTTGCTAGATGGCGTGCTTATGGCACTTAGCACCCAAATGTTATTTCTATTTTGAAACGTAATTCGATATTAGATATCTTCCGATGAAATTATCAATATATCCCAGCGTGGACTGGTAACTTCATTTTAAGTTTTGATATTTATATATACATGGATAAGCAAGTGATAATTAATTATCTCTTGGTAAAATCGGGCTTGGTTTCATAGATTTAGATCTCGTAGATTTTAAAAAACATGTCCAGTAGTAGAACAAGAAGAGCCTGTGAGATGTAAGAAGAAGTGACGACGCCCGATAAACGATTTGCATACATACATTCGTGTTATAAATACAACGGCGCATAGTAAACATATGTTTACTTGAAACGTGCGAACGCGGAGCTGAGTTCGTTGATGGCGGCGTTGGTGACGGCTTGCCCGACGGCCTGGTTGACCTGCGCCCTCATATGTGGTGGCATCTGGTTCATCGCGCTGGCTACCGCTGCTCCGCTGCCGCCGGGTCTCCTAGTTATTGCATCGTGCTTACTTATTTATAAAATTTTATATATTTTTGTCCGTATTGGACTATCTCACTAGTCCAGTGGCTTAAACATGCTACTGCGATTGTAAGATGGATTCAAAAAGTTTATTAGGGTTTAATGCAAATTGCCTCGATTTTCGAACGGTCTCTCATAAAAATTGTCAATAGCACGACCAAATGTGGTACTATGCCACGTCAACGGGAAGCACGAGTTTATTACACCTCTGCGTATACCTTGAGAGATAAAAACATGAATATAAATAAAATATATATATATCGACTGCACACCCAGGCCTTCATTCCCAAGACGGTAGGCAGAGTGGAATATAATACGTTCACATCTCAACTAATAGAAGTTTTAAATCCTATGTAATAAAAATCAAGTTTATTTTTATTTGTCGCGCACAATTCAACAGTCTCTGTGCTGGTACTGAGAATTTTGAGGCGTAAAAGCCCGAAAACGCTTTACACGACATGCGAAATCAATCCCAAGACTTCATTGTGAGCAGTTGCATATTTATACCACTAGACCAATTAGACGTACATATATAAAACTAGTGATAATAAAAATATATGTATAAGAATAGGTTAATTTATGGATTTCCATCTCAACGACACACTATAGAAACTGCAATAAATTGATTCTCCACCAATTCTCTGCAGCAGTACATAAAATAAACACAACACAACTCTACATTAATTTTACTTGAATTATAGCAAAATTTATAATTTGCAATTTAAATTATGTACGCGCAATTGATTTTGTGTTTTTTAATATGAATAATTTGCACTAATATGCTAGTTATTTAGATAATTTTGTGGATATATTATTTGAGACTATAGCAGAATTCATTATCAACAAAACACATCTTATAATTAAGACGTAAATAACGTCACAGCTTCTCTGTAAGTCATTTCAGTATAATGTAACCGCCATAACAATGCATATTCATAATGTTATTATATATAATTAAATAAAAAAGGCTCCGAATTTATATTAGTGATGATATCTCTTACAGGGCAACTGTGAAATCTGTAAGCATTTCAGTGATATTTAATTTTCTGTAGATATATTAACTTTAAAAAAAGCGCGCAAAATTTATAGTCTTTGCCTATTGAGTTATTGAAGAGAGAGTAATATTAAAAACGTTAGTGTTTTAAGCTTATTGAATACCGTTTTGCTATTCTATATAACATAACGCACAGAAAATGCTAAAGTGTATGAAATATGTTGTAACAGTGCTTACGTGCGTTTACATGTTCGGCTAAAGTTCTGAGCTTTCCCTAGGGCAGCAAGCTTATTATTGAGCAAAGTAATTGTAAATGACACCCAATTGAGATTTGGGTTCTACTAACCAAATTGGGTATCATTTCTTTAATAATTATGGTGCTCATATTACATATTTATCAATTTCTATAAAATATTGTGCAAATTAATGTATATACATATATAAATAACATTACAATTAGTAAATACTATTATAATATAGCTAAGAAATTTGACCAACTGTCTATTTTTAATATAATTCCATATCGTCTATTTTGAATATAATTCCATTAAGAAATAGCGTATGAAAACTAGAAGACAACAAAATATAAGCATACAATGTAACGAGAAAAAGTTATATAACAATCAATTAAATTCACGAAAATCACACACAAGTTAGTGAAATGTTAAGCATTTTTTTAAGCAGATATTATAATATAACCAATAGTTAAATGCATTCTAACCGCGATTTATGTTTAATTATGTTGCTAAACGACAGTCACATTCACATAGAACAATATGAAATAACTAGATTTTAAAACGTTTGTCATCTAAAATTTTAATATTAATTATATTGTTAATGAAAACTACACATCGGTCTGAAGGCAGCCTTTGATTTCGATGAGTACACAACCAATTTCATCATAAATAACTTTTGTCAACTTCTTTATTAACTCACAATTATGGAAAAGTGATAAAATAAACAAAATTAAACACCATATAATATTATTTAATATATCCATATTATTATACTAAATAACGATAATAATCTAAATATTAAATGTGCAAAGACTCATTATATTCGCCCGAAATAAGTAACTTTACAACCCTTTGTAACTGATTCCATAGCATGCTAATTTGTGTTGATCGATTTGGAAAATATAAATATGTACATAAGTACTTCTAAATAAAACATTTAATGTATATAAAATAGTTTTTATTTAACAGGCTGCCTACAGACGGTGCATAAGCCGATGTCGTTAAATTTGCATCCTACCATAAACATTCATTCCATTATTAATTTAATAATTTCATGGAAACATTTTTTTATCAGACGTATAATAAGTATGTTCATTTACACATTGACTAAAATAATATATAACATATGTATATTTTTTTTTAAATACTAGTTAGTCGATATTTGTTAACTTAATACAATTATTACACAAACTAAATATAAACAAAATATTGGCATTTATCATTCCCCTGTAACACGGTAGCTGTTAGAATAAAAATTGTAACACTAAATAATGAGCCTATTCCACCAAAAAAAACGTTAAGAATAATTTAATAATTGTAAAGTTGTGAATAATGTTTAATGTTGTAATAAGTTAACAATTTCGTTTTAGTGCCTTACACCGTTATATAATAATATTTACTTATTGTTAGTGAGTTAAAGTGCACGCCGGACCGCTTAGCGCCGCCTGGGAACACACATTACATATTCAGCTAAGGCACGCTCCAAATAGCACTCTTATGAATACTCCATACCGATGTAAGTAATAACTATATAGTAATCATCTATAAAGAAAACCTGCACCGATTACAAATAACTAAAAATGATCGAATATCGTTACAATTAAAGATACTATTTCTTTACAAAGCCTAACACTTGTATCTAACTAGTTATTCATGTGTTAATTAGAACAAATTAATTTATAAAATAAATTAATTTAGTAGGAAAATTATACTACAACGAAAATATTATAATGTTAATAACAAATAAAAAATATATATGTAGAACAAAATAATAATTTTATTATAAATATATTAAATCAATATTTACTATATTTTAGTAGATAATTATGAGTATATAAAGCATAATATTATGTATATTTATTGCAAGTTATGGCTGTTACATTACCCACACAAATACCACCGGTCGTACTGAAGCAAAGCTCTAGAAATGGACTAATCTCAATGCAATATAAAGCACGCAAAATTTTAATCAGATGTATATATCTCCTGTGACAATTCTCAAGATTCAAATGCATAGTAGTAGTCGTAGGTCATGATCTTATAAGTCTTTTGTATTGATTTGGTCATAAACTGCCCTGGGGCCATTAAAATAGTGATTAAGTTTGAACTGAATTTACTATTATACCTCATCGTGTAATGCAAAGAAAGTATGTAGTCTAATAAATGGTATAGCCGTTTATAGTCGAACTGATTAATTTTAACTCACTTGGTATTGCAAAATATGTATTTAAACTGCTAACCGCTTACCGTGAAAGGTATGTAGGCTGAATCGGCCTGCAAGTCAGGCAAGGCTGCCAAATCTTTGAGTGCTAAATCGTCTACTGTTTTTTTTTTTACTATAATATTACGGTTTTATCTCCTAAGGGTAAGCAAAAACACATTACTGTTAATAATTTTTAGTCTCACATATTAAGGATAAAGCGTGAAGCGCTTGGCATTTCTTTGAAACCCATAGCTGTTGCTATTGAGTTTTCATCCGAGAAAATGTTTAAAAATCAAGGAACTTATGGTAAATCCTAAAATACACTTTCATCCCCAGGATTCAAAAACCTCAGAATTAACAGACTTGTGCTTATACCAACTACACTAGCGAGGCAGTCAAATGGTATACTTTTTTTTTCATGAAGCAAAGATAACTTTGAATCTTATATGTGTCAACATAAGGTCGTCGATGAGTAATAAGAGTTAATATAGTTTAAGGAACAAAGACCATTCTATAAATATGCAGAATTGGTGATATATAACTTTAACATTCTGATTTTCATGGTAAATTAGTTAAGCAAAAACACGTATTTTTCGTAAGAATATTGTATAATTCTTTTCGCAAATGTATTTCGAAGTGTTTCGTAACTGATAAATCTACCACAAATGTGGTTGTATAAACCTTAATTCAATAGAGTAACTAATAATTTAGTCGCCATATGCAAAAAAAAAATACACGTAAAAAAATATTGTTTTATTAATTATTTCTTAAGCGGTGATTTTTTCATAATGTATTAGGTGGGTTATTATTAAAAAAAAAACTATTATTTTGCAAAAAGGCAATTTGTAATTATAAAGTATAATTTAGTTAATCAGCTTTCTTTTATAATGCCATGCTATTATTGTATTATGTTCGTCTTGTTCAGCACATATTTCTTTATCTACTGAGAGGCCGACATATCTACTTAGTGAGGTCGACCACTTGACCGATTTGGCAGATCAAGAGTGATAATCATTCAGATATATCTGCGTGTGGTTCTGAGCCACTTTCAATTTTGCCTGATTAACCAGAAGTGGGACAAATTTTGATAAACTTCTCTAACGATTCACACAGTAGTCTTTCGGTTGACCGTTATTTTTTTTTTAAAAGCAAATAAGGTATTATGGTTGCAATGTTATCGCTTGCCTAAACATTTCAGATATTCTCTTTTTTAAATATATGTTACTTTTATTAAAATTAAGCCTCTGCTCCTTAACCTATTGTTTTACTGTCTACAGCATAACATGTGCTGATTTGTTTAACTGTAGGATTGAATAGACACTGTGGCGTGTACTTACGTGGGTATAAGTGGCGCTGGAAGGCCAGGCTGGGGTGCAGGTCGGCCAGAGGGTGGTGGGGGAGCGGCGCCTCCAGGCCGCGATGGCAAAGGTGGGGCAGGTCGACCAGCACCACCTCCTGGAGGTGGTGGCGCTCCACGACTGCCCAACGAACCTACATACAAATGTGTCTATTAAAGAAAGCAACCTGAAACTATTGAAAGCAAAGAAAATAACTTCAAACTTTGTTTTATACACTTATATTAGCTGATCCCACTTTACGTGACTAAACTGAAGTTAAAACAGATGTTGTCAACCATTTTTATATATGTCGGTGTCAGAACTTTATTCTGAAAGAAAGGTATCTTATAGCATAATATGTATCCCTGACAACGTGTATACTAAATTGTAGGGCTTGGATAAGTTGTTAAAGCATGAAAGTGTAACAAACAAAAACATATTCACATTTGTAACATTAATTAAGATTATAATTATCTATTAATTTATTTTCTTGTTTTTATAATTGAGTGGTATACACAATTTGGGCGTCCTAATTTCACGATTGCCCAAATTCGCAAAAGCTGGAAAAATAATGTAATACAAAAATAACAAGACTTACTAAATTACAAAAATGTCGCGATTATGTAAAAGTTTAACTCGAATTTCAAAAGCAAGGCAACTTAGGCGACATGATTGTAAGTGTAAGGAAAGGAATACTCGGCACTTGTGTTAGTAAATGCGTTATGTTTTGTGCAAATGGATAATCTCTCTTAATATCGATCGTCGACGAAAATAGTGTGAAGAATCTGATTTCACAGGATATGAACATTATCAAAAAAAAATAGAACTTCAATTATTCATGAAATTCAAAATATATATTTTAAAATGTATATATGACAATCTATCTATTTTGTCAATTTAATGATTATTATGCTACGTCGCCCAGAAAAATCCGTGTGTGACGGAGTAAGAATACAATTCACAACCCTCTATCTTACCCGTGGGGGATCATGATATGCAAGAGAAGGAAAACTCGAAAGAAATCCCTATACCAACACGTCTGACCAGCGTGATATAGAAGGTCAATTTCCCTCCCATTACGGAGGAGGCTCGAGCCCAAAAGTGGTATATATATGAGCTAAGATGATAGATCTTCGACAGTCTTCAGTGAGAAACATTGTGCAGAAATAACTCAAACCTTGCTGAGCAGGCGTTGCCCTGCGTGGTCCGCCGGGCGATGGTGGGCTGAGACGTGGATTGGAGTCTAGGCGACTTTCCAACCAATCGTTCTTGACGGGCGGTGGTACAGGTGTGCTAACGGTGGCCATTGATACGTCACCAATGATGTGCAACGCCTCCTTGCACGCGTGATACATGCGCAGCATCTCCTCACGTTTCAGAGCTTCCTCTGGCGATTCTTCCATCATTTGTGACTGAAATAAACATCACATAAAGTTAATATTTTACGAGACACTTTTTCGATCCACCGTTGATATATACTACTTTTTTTTTTTTTGCGGTGGGCCATGGACGTCGCACCCCGCCAATTCGGTCCGGGGTGACGGAAGAGGCGGCGCGCAACCCCATTGACCCAACCTGCAAGCACCTCTTCCTCGCCGTGCGAGCGGGCCATCGGTACCCGATTTTTGTCTTCGGTGGCCATTGATATATATACTACTGGATCTAAGCCTTGCCAAAGGCAGACATTACCGTAATCACCACACTTGATGAACTGGTTTTTTTAGGACAATATTTTGCACTAAGGAAATAATCTTTGTATTGAGGGTAACCCTTTTACACATGAGGCGGCAGGATAAGAATACAATTATCACCACCACTTACTTACCTGTGGAAGTCATAAAAATCGGCTAAGGATTCAACAGAAGAATTAGCCAAAAGCTCTCTCCTGGTAAACGTATAATATCAACTACGATCGCTATCCCACCTGCCAAGGCGATTCAGAATATCCTTATTTATGAGGAAGGCCTACCTCCACTAGTGGATGAGAACAGGCTGAATGATGATTGCGGGAGACTTTATAAAGATAACTAACAGACAAAAATTACACCCAAACTCGGAACAACTATTTGGGTATCCCACAAAGTAATATCCTGCGTGAGAATCGAATTTTTGGCACTTGGTACTATATGTCGGTATCTTAATATATTTTTATAGCTTCTCTATGTGATAGGTATTTCATATAATATTTTTATGAATTTCTAAGGGATATAACAAACACACCCAAATCTTATATTTTTAGTATACAGGCGGTGTCCAATACTGGGCACAATTCCCATCAAATAGAACAGGTCCCATAAAAAAAAACTTTATCAAATATCAAGTTTTATTATTTAGCAACTTACCTGATCGCCAGAAGCATAAAGATGTGCGAGCAACTCTCCATTGATAAAATCTTTGGCATTATTAATGATCATCATCATGATGGTCTTGGGTACGAGGTCGCGAGTGGTCTTGGTTACAATACGCATGTATGAGTCCACGAGATTACGGATAGTCTCCACCTGCCGTTCGAGCTGGGGATCCATGCTGCTTGTGCCTGAACTGTCTGAGTTCTGAAAGTAAAATATGTATAGTATCAGTATTGCTACAGTTTCTGTGCAGTTGAGCTACAATGGAAAGTGCCACTGCAGTCTTTAAACTGTATCCACAGAATATCTACATATAATATTTTAACAAATTGAAATAATCTATACATATACACATATTCGATAGATATTTCAATAATACAAGAATTTCAAACAGGTTATAATAGTTTGTTATATCAATTACTTTTTAAATTATTTTTTATATAAATAAAATTGTGAAATCGTAGATGAGAAAAGAGAAAATCAGGCTAAAACTTGACGTAGATACTTTGTACCGCGATTTCTTCTTATTACATGAACATTGTGTTAATACTTAATATAATAAGCAACGTATAATTTATATGATAATTTAATAGACAAACAAAATAGAATTGCATTTTAGCCATCTACTTCAGCAAACTATTTACGAAAATTCAAATGTTGTAAGTTTAGCAAAGTTTAAAAGAAAAACTATTGCGATTTCTTCTTATTACATGAACATTGTATTAATACTAATATAAGCAACGTATAATTTATATGATAATTTCAGACAAACAAAATACTACTGTATTTTAGCCATCTACTTTAGCAACCTATAAAAGAAAATTCAAATACTGTAAGTCTTGCAAAGTTTAAAAATCTTTACATTTCTCTTAAATATAGTATAGTAGAAATTCATCACCAAACATCTAGGATATGAAGTGCCAGTCTTAATTATAATCGTCAAATTCATCACTTAGTCTACGTTTACGCTGACAGGGAAACAACCACAAATGAATGGCCGATCAAGGACCTTGTTGTGTAAGAGAAAACATTATTTACATCGAAAGCACTTTCGTGTAATATAATATACAATTTTCTTAAAAAAATCTTTTTCAGTGAAAACGTAGTCTTGATGTTGTTCGCTACATGTTCTGGTAGATGGTCTCACATAACCAAGCATCTATCTAAATGTCGCCTAAGTTGGTAAGCTGCATTTATGTATGGCCATGTTAGCGCTACCATCTGTTAGCATTTATTAATAAGCAGGCAATCCCAAAACTTTAACAAAGCATGTAAAAGTCTCGTGCGAGTCAAACGTAAAACACCTTGCAAGTGTTGCGATGGTCTTAATCATACCATATTGTCACGGCATATTGCATAATATATTCAGTAATAGATAAGATGGCGGGGCACTAAACGCTATTAATGAGCCATCGAAACTGTGGTGCAAACTAAGAAAGAGTTTTCCACAGGGAGAAACCGGTTCCAATATCGTTTATGCCACCATAAACGCTTAAGGCAAAGGTGTTTCCCAAACATTGTTCTGCCATGGCCCGGTAATTTTCACACTGCCCCTTAGTGACCCATTTAATACTTTTAAATCCAATCGGAATCCATTAGGTAAAATAATACACATTTATTAATAGTAAAAAGGTTTTATTAATACATATGTAGTATTGGTATCGCCATTTAGTCACTAAATTTTAGTGCGAAGTATGGAACTGCTGCTTATTTTTTACCAAAGGATCCAAGTTCAAAACAAGACGGGCATGTTGCGACCCGGTATTTTATTTTAATGGCCCGGTTCCGGGTCGCGACCCGGCTAATGGGGACGCTGGTATAGACTATCAATAATGACTACACTGCCACACATTTTGCAGGCAAACATCTGATACCGACAAGGTAGCGGCAGTAACCGAGCCATAATTTTTCTTTCTTGATTGGTTAGATGAGAGATATCTTAAACTTTAAAAGGTCATTGAATGCCGCGAAACCTTGTCTAAGCGGGGATTCAAATCTGGAATATCAGTTAGCTTTTTATCTATCGTAGCGTCCGTTCCCAGGCTTGATTACAGGTAGTTCGAAGGACCAACGAGGTTTCCTCGTGTTTGAAAATAAGGCGAATCTAAATGTTATTTTATTAATGTACCAACCAACCTGTAGTTTTAACTCCAATGTATCAGTTTATTCATAAAGAAACATGCATGTTAATGAATTAGTACAAAAATATTCCAAAAAAGTAATTAACTAATATGAAATGAATCAGTAGGTATTTACAAGCATATCCTATAGATTAATTTGCATTTTGTGTAGTTTGGTTCCTAATGTTAATAAGTTTTATTCATCATATTAGCTTATGCCCGCGGTTTCGCCAGCATAAATAGTGAGTTTACAAAATAAAATTTTCTCAATAAATTATCCCAAAAGAACACATTATCAGAATAAAAAATAGCCTGTGTTATTGCAGGAAATAATGGATTTGTTGCCCAATTTTTCAGGCAGTCTATTCTATAAAACTGAATTAATAAATTGATTTAATTTAGATCCCTTTTTGTGATAGATTATGATCTGGACACACCCCCTTCAATCCTCACCAAGCGACGAAAGGGTGGCGTGCGGCCCCATAACCTACTTATATCACGTCGCCATTTGGTTTGTCATTGGGCTGAGCACCGGTTCTGCATCACTAATCTCGGCCATTTACACCTTTTACTAAATTAAGTGTTTATATTATGTTCTACAGACACATTCTATACGCAGATATGTAAAGACATTACTTATTTATATATTACTAGCCAACGCGGCACACTTCGTTCTGCCTAACAGTCAATGAATGAGCAGATTTCGATTAATTCAAAATTATTGTTATTTTTTTATGATATTAAAAAAATAATAGTTAAATTTAAAAAAAAATCAAGTATCTTAATGGCATGCCAGCAAGACGAAGAAGCACCTTGTGATGTACGTCATTTTTCTTCTTGCACGTTGAAAATTATCTAATTGTTGATCTCTCAGATTTGCTCGACAATTTCGTATTGTCAACAACCGAGCACTTTCATGGGCTGCCTCACTTTGCTCTTGTGATTAAGAAGCACAGCTTTATAATGGTTTAGTGTTAACTATTACCTAGTACAACATAACAAAAACCGGGGTTACCGTACACTACGAAAAAACCCAAACATCTTGGTCCTTCGAGCCAGATCCGAGTACGTATATCTTTCGTAATGTTAATAGTAATACTACACACGTTGGTGTATTACGGAGGATTATTTACGACTGCTTCATATTAATTAGGTAGTAGTACTTATAGTAGGTAAATCGCTGTGTGAGCAATTTTGGCTCGTACATTTTATTATAATTGTAATTAAAATAACAACGTATATAAAGTAAAGACAGTACAGGATTTTGGTACGCCTGAACGACTGATAACTAAACTACGTAGCCAGCAGACCTACCTTTCGCAACATTTTTATTTGCTATTTAATAACAAATTATAATATTATTTAAAAAATGAACATTAATCTTAATATTATTGGACGAGAAAACTTTAGCTTACGGAAACGACTAAAACTTAATTATTAGCATGTTATAGCAAACATTTAAAAAGAATAAGTGACGAATTTTCTTAGCATTCTTTTTCTTCTTTAGATTACAATTTGGTTTATTTTAAAAAAGCATAAAACCTATTAGAGAAAATTCACGAGTAGTATTTTAATGCTTGTATGATGTAATGTTATATCTACAATTACTGTATTTACCAATAACCTATAATTATTAATCCAAAAAGCAAATCAATGCTTAAAATATTTGAACCAAAACCAATGTTAATTCACAATATATGCAATTCCACTCACTTAAATATAACTAACAGCGAATAACTTGAAATTAATAATATCACATGCAATCATTTATAATACAAGAAAGAACTACCTAGGCATATTGCACATCACCCTTGTAAACCGCAAAAAAAAATCCAGAAAACAAGCCTTAAAACACGAATCACTTACTCTTCTTTTATTTTCACCTAACCCCAGGAAATGTGGAAATAACTAAAAATAAAAAAAAAACATAAACATGCTAAAACAAAATTAATATTTCACAATAATATGAAAACAAATTGTAAAATAATAAAAAAAAACAATACTTTTAACTCGAGTGCTCAAAACGCTAATTCACGCAGATGCTTCGTTCAGACATATATAAAAAATGTTAAATGTGATATTAAATTTGTTATAATAATAATACGCAATTATAATTATGTGGCGTATACATATATGGCGTATACATATGTAGATGTGCATAAAACGCTACTAATATTAAAACGACAAAATAGCACTACAAACCTCATGCTCGTTTTTAATGTATTTCAAGAAAATCAATCACATGTTTTATTAGTATCGTGTTTATTATTTATTTAATTGTTAGTTGTTAATACACAAATGTTATTCTTGAAATTCACATTGCATCGAAAGTGTTAATATGTGAGTCCACAGTGTTTGCGTGTCATTATATTCGGGTATATAATGTAAGTGAATGTTTCGTAAAGCTTGTATAAACAAACCTCAGTTCCTTCACTCTGTATAGCATGGCAGAACAACAGATTTTATAACATAACAATTTACATATATCAAATACAATAATTATAAATATTAATATATAAATTGGGTCTTTTATTAAACATTATTACTGTTATGAAGCAATATAAGTAAATAAGCTTGGATAAATAATAGTAGAATGCTTGGAATAGGTTACAAGTGAGAAGATCTCAAAGGATAAAGAAGAAGAGATGGAAATATTAAAAGATAGGACACAGGCAGTAGTGATATAGAGCAAATAGTAGTTTATTATTACCTCATCACCGTTGGCTGCTTCTGAAGTCTTTTCCGGATAGACTCCGGCACGAAGGAAAGATGCTTTCCAAGAATCTACATCGTCTTGATTTTCACACGACAATTCTAGCTGTTTATAATCCTGAGGGTAAAAAATGTATTAGAGAATATTTACGGAAAATTATTGCTATGGTATAAAGACATCTTCCCTATGTTTAATAATAAATATGTCGCCATGCAGGCCAGCGACCTAAGCCAATTCCAACTGATGCCATCGGGTCAACAATTACATTCCCAAGTACAGTTGACGTCAGGCAGACAGCCAGTCACAAAAATACTGCGAATAATTTTTGCAATATATTCGGTAGAGAATCGATACGTATTGCAAAAGTCATCGTCGACGTATTTGGGATAAGAACAGGATAATGATGATGATGACGATGATGATGAAATTGAATCGTATAGAATCAAAGCTTGTCAAAAATAAAATGAAAATTTGTCAAAGGCCCTAGGGGTATAAGCATAGTGAATTTGCCCTTGAAAGATATTGGGACAATACTGTGAGGATTTTTGGGTACTAATAAGATAATAAGATCCTGAAAGTTTCAGATCCCTAACCCAATTGGTATACGGGAAAATGCAAACTATGTAATAATCAGAAAAAATGAATATTCTCGGAAACGCGTGAATCGATTAATTTGAATTTTGGATATGTTTTGGGGACTGATAGTACCTTCTAGGAAAAAAATTAAGAGCTATATCGGTTGATAAGAACCACAATAAAAATGTCATTTTTGTTTTAATTTTGATTTTTAACTATGATACGAGTTTGGTACATTTATAAAACTATTTTTTTTGGATTCCTCATCCATTTTTCTATGGAATTATGAATTTTTAAGATTTTTAAAAAGGGTACGCCATATTACAAAAAAAATAAAAACCATTTTTTATACAAAAATTCAATTTATTTATGTGTTTTACGCTTAAGCCTCGGTTTTGTAGCTTATATATGTTCTGTTTAGAGATGGGCGTTTTCAGATTTTTAAGCAAACCGATACAAATTCGATTTCTGATATTGAAATCGATTTCAAAAACCGATTTCAGAAATCGATTTCCAGAGCGGTTGGCGGAGCGGATTTACTTAGTTTCGATCGATATTCGATGGTTTTAGTTATTTTAGTGTAGCAAACGAAAAACGCAAACGAACGTTCGTATTCAAAATATTTTCTTTAATTTCTTTGTTGATTGGATTTAGGTGTACGATTTTCCTTCATGCTTAATCTAGGCTTAACTAAAGTACTAGACTAGCAAAAATGTTTTGTTTTAGATATGATTCAAAACTTTCTGGCGTATTTAAAAATGGTCATATTTACAATGATTTCATGATTATATTATATTGTGGTGCCTACCTATGCAATTTATCTAGGTCAAATAATTATAATGTAATTGAAAATAAATTATATCTGGTTATTTTATTTAATATATGACTCATTACACGTATCCACATAAACACAATATAATGTACATTTTTTTTTGTATGGTTTTTTCTTGCCATTTTACATTTAATAGTTATTTCTTATTTATCATCAAATCGTTTGTATGATACTAATATACGTTAGTATAGTATTGAATCATAAAATACCTATCTTATTATATAGTTCACGAGAACACAAAAATAACATTGTGCGCACACCGCACGTGTCACCAAGGTTAAGTGTGCATTAAAACTCTCCAATAATTAAAAAAATCTATTTTACAAACACAAAACTTAAACTATCATTAAGTATTGTGTAATATTATCATGGAAGTAGTTGCATTCTGATATATATCTTATTCCCTGCCCCTTGTAATTCTATTTCGTTTCAATCTTCCATTCATAGTTTCTTAGAAACCGTTAAAATCCAAAACTGATGACAATTCGCTTCATCTCTTTCACTACACTAAACGATCGCCTAGTTAGAATGAAAGGAGGCGAACTAATATAAGAAATGTATATAAGTGACAACATCGAGGCTTGAGCTTAAAACATACAAATAAATTGAATTATTGTATAAAAAATGGTTTTTATTTTTTTGTAATATGACGTACCTTTTTTTAAAATCTTCAAAATTCATAATTCCATAGAAAAATGGATGAGCAATACAAAAAAAATAGTTTTATAAATGTACCAAACTCGTATCATAGTTAAAAATCAAAATTAAAACAAAAATTACATTTTTATTGTGGTTCTTATCAACCGAAATAGCTCTTAATTTTTTTCCTAAAAGGTACTATCAGCCCCCAAAATATATCCAAAATTCAAATTAATCGATTCACGTGTTTCCGAGAATTATCATTTTTTCTGATTATTACATAGTTTGCTTTTTCCCGAATACCAATTGGGTTAGGGATCTGAAACTTTCAGGATCTTATTATCTTATTAGTACCTAAAAATCCTCACAGTATCGTGCCAATATCTTTCAAGGGCAAATTCACTATGCTTATACCCCTTGGGCCTTTATCAAAAATAAGAGTTTGATTAAGATCAGTTTACAAATTTAAAACAACTGTACTGAATTTTCTCTGTGGTGTGAAAAACCGTAATATGGTGTCAAAAATCCAGTGAAATTAGTAATTTAATACCAAATTGCAAACAAGCACTCATTTGTTATGTATGAATTTTTTTAACCGGCAAAATGTATTCAAGGTTCAGATGTCAGTTTTGACTCTATACGATTCAATTACAACCGAGTCCGATTGAGCAGTATCGGTAACTACTATCACACGGCACATAATCCATTTTTAAAGACAACACTCCACACTAACTAATAAATCCCTATTCCGTGTGGTGACGGAGTAAAAATACAATTCAATACCCCTTATCTTACCCGTGGGAGATGGTAAAAGACGACTAAGGGATATAAAACGCATATAACATCTATACAAGAGAAGGAAATACTTGAAAGAAAACCTTCAACCACCAACACGTCTGACCAGCGTGGTATAGCAGGTCAATTTCCCTCCCATTATGGAGGAGGCTCGCGCCCAACAATGGGACATATATGCGCTGAGATGATGATGAACTTTTTTACCGTACCAGAATTTATTGTTGGCTGCTTAATAGTAGCAATATTCAAAATTATAAATAGTCCATTGAAATGTTACATTTTTTAGGCCTTACCTTGCGTTTTTTAGAGGACACTATTTTATGTTTTTGATGTGTAGATCCAGTAACTTTTTGTCGTAGAACTATAAATAAAAAAGTTAGAAGTGAAAATGAAGTGAAGTGAAAAGTGGCGACCCCACAAACTTGTTTTTAGCTTTACACTGACCATACACATCACAAAAAATAAAATTGCGTCCTCTAAAAAACGCGGGTTGCGTTTTTGATGAAATGTAACTTTTCAATGGACTAAAACGTTTATGAAAATTAAGAGAACTCGTGATAAAATCCTATATGAAGTTGTCTAGCCATATAGATGAGATATCTACAAATATAAACCAGTATCCGTCGTAATATAATAGGAGACTTGTAGAAACACTTATAGGTTACAAAGAAAATAGTTACCTTATACACATTTCTGCCTTCGGGATTGAAAAGCGCGAACATGTGCCGGCGAGACATAAATCCTTGTTCCAGATCACGCAGTTTGAGGCCGTCCAATGGAAGCATGTATTTCTTCTCCCGTTCCTCCTCATCTTTGTACCACGAGATGCTCTCTGATGTCAAGACGAACCAGTAGTCTCGGGATCCACCTAGATATAAGAAACGTACATACAAAAACGTTGAAATCACAATAAAAATATGCCCAAATGAAGAAAGTCGATACTTCAATTTAAAAAAGCTTTAAAAAGGCTTAATGTTACACGGGCGTCTTATTTTTTTGTGAAATCTAGTTGGTAAAGATCTCATCGCTCAAAGAAAGCCTTTCCACTTAGTAATAAGTATTATTATTGAAATCTGTTAGAAATGTTTTGACTCTATTATCTAGTGTTGCCCAAATGCAAGACACTTGCGAGTCTCGCAACTCTTGCTGTTAAAATAACACAGAGTGACTTGTTTTGATAGAAATGAAAAATCTACATAGAAATGAAAAATCTAGGTAAAAATAAAATTAAAATAAATAAAAAAGTTAGGCTGACCGATCGCATTCGTAACGACGACGTAAGAGAGCGAGTAGGTATGAAAGAGAGTATTGGTGAAAAGATGCGAAAGGGAATGCTCCGGTGTTTCATGTGGAAAGAATGCGAATGCGAAAGTGGAAGGATGTAGATACCGGGGCAGACCGAGACTAACCTACCTAGACCAGATTGGTCACGTACTGAAGGAAGGTGGAGTCAAGAGTCTGCGAAACCGGCGAGCGTGTATGAAGAGAATTATGTTGAGGAAGCGAGTGAAGTATGCAAGGATAGAGTTCTCTGGCACTCTGTTCTCTCTGCCTACCCTGCAAGGGATATGGCGTGATGATATGTATGTATGTAAAAAAAAATCTAATTAAATTAATGAAATGCCATTCATCTAGTGGCACTAACTGTACTACTATCAATAATTAGATACACACCTCTTTACGCGAGTATGAGACTGTTTAAAATAACGTGAAATTATTTCCCCGTGTATTAAGAAAACAAAATGTTGACAATTCTTTCTTTACCAAAGGAATCATAAAATGCTGTCTCAGGGAGCACTGCGAGACTCTTGCAGCGAATCTTGGTCTTGCATTTGGGCAACACTACTATTATCTTTTTTATAGTCAAGACCCTCCAATAATCCTTATATTGCGCGGAGCTAAACAAACATTTAATTAACGGACACAAATTACACTCAGACAAAGAACAAAAATTTGTAGATCGTACAAACAATTATCCGGCGTGAGAATTGAACCCTCGACACTCTGCACTCAACCCCTACGTCATTTTTATAGCCTAAACTTCTAGCTATGTCTCAAGTTCTACCCTTCTACGCGTATTATATTTTACAGTCCTATATAATATATAAAGATTTGTTAGCTGTCATTTTTCGCGATACACCACAGGTTATCAAATGTAGACTGCTAATTCAAACACTTTAGCCTTAGAAAAATAATATAAATGCCTGTAACACTATTTAAATGAGTATAAGAAAATTCTTTACTAGTATTTCATATACAAAATACATCATGAAAAATTGTAGACATTATAATATTAAACTGTAAAAAAGTCGTCATCATTCTCCTACTCTTATCCCAATTAGTTGGGTCGATACAATATGTACTTTTATTTCATAGTAGATAGATACATTTTATAAATGTTATTGGCAATAGTTTTATGACCGGCCGTTTGCCAGACGTCAACCCTCCTTGGGAATGCAATTATTGACCAAACAGCGTCAGATGAAGTTGGCCCAGGTCGTTACAAAGCTCTTAGTCGTCTTTTATGACATCCACGAGCAAAGCAAGGGTTGGTAGTATTCTTAGCCGCTACCACACAGCCATTAAACTGTAAAAAAGTATTGAAAGAAAATAATATTTTGTTTAAAATGCCAAATAAGATACTGTTTGTATCTTTTAAAAAAATACCTTTCATTATTCCTAAATTATGTATGCACATGTATCCTTTTCTGATAACTTGATTTCCTAGCGCACGATGTCCCGACTTCGTAGAATTCTCCGATTGATTCTGAGCACTAGAAGAAAACGATTCGCTGAATTTAAACATTCAATGGGGGCTTATCAAACTTCCTATTTAAAAAGCAAAAAATATCTTAAGGTCGGTATTTTACTTGGCAAAACCAATGAAATCCTCGTGGTTCGTGTTCATATATGCAAGTTCGCAGTCGATAAGCAGTACCAGTTGATCTTTGCACATTTGTTCACGTGAACGAACGTGAGACATGATAATGCGTTCCGTTTCCTCGCGCAGCCTCGGATACCGCGACATCTGAAATTTAAACAAAAAATATATAACATATAACCGCTGCAAAGTCAGTGCAAATGCCATTCTTTCTTTATACTTAATTAAAAATTAATTTATCATCACAATTATTATATTTATCTGTTATTTTTCTTAAATCTTTCTTGCGTGATGATGGAATATGAATATAGTTTAACACCCCCTATCGTGCCCGTCGCTGTCGTAAAAGACGACCAAGGGATGAAATACGTGTATAACATATCAGCAAGAAAGGAAATCTCGAAATAAAAATCTATAACAACCTGTCTGACTAGCTTGGTATAGTAAGTCGATTTCCCTCCTATCGTGGAGGTATGTCGCGCCTAGCAGTAAAACGTATATGAGATGATGACATTTTATCTTCAGGTCATTATTACACGTACTTACGCAATGTAAGAAAAGTGAGAACCGACTTATAACATGCTAGTGAGCATGTTTTTGTGAGGTTTTATTTCGAATTTTCCTCCTCTTACGGTGACTTTTCTGTCCTATTTTATATCCTTAAATGTCTTTTAGACGTTTATTTACGAGGATGTTTGGGTGTATTGTCTGTGTAAATGAATTGTAATCTGTCAGCAAAAGAAAAACAAAACTTAGGGATTTAGAATATATAATTATATTCATTTATAGGGTATTAAAGAAGGAATTAATGTAATAAAGAAGCCACTATGCCTATAAATTTGTTATATATATTTTCTAGAACATAACACCTGTAGGTTTTATTTCTTTACAGCTCGCTAGGGAATAGTACGATTTGTACTTAATCTAAGACTTAAAAGTATAACTAAATAAATATTAAAATGATAATTACCCTTTCAGTACAAATACGAACGACGTTGGATAATTCTTGTACAACTAGGTCAACACATTTAAGACTCGGTTCCTTTAGCCGTGCGATCTGTTTTTTAACAATAGCCTCGAACGCCATGTCTGGTGTGAACAAGCCAACCTATGCAACAATCATAATAATAAAATTAGCAAACAACACTAAACAAATCGGTAATACAATATGCCTGTAAAATATAATCAAGACATATATAGGTATACATACAAAAAGTTTTATAATAATTTAAAAATGACAAAGATTCATCAATGCGAATCATTTAGGTATTATTTTTTATTCTATACAGTAACCAACCAAAGTTTTTGTTTCTTAATTTCATTTTTAAGATTTCATTAAAAAAATATAATTTGTTCGTATAATTCGTTATAAAGGTGTCATTTTTAGCTGATATTTTGATATTTCAATTACAATCTCACAGCTAGTTCTATTAAAACCCTTCATCAGCCTATAGACGCCAGGAGAGCGTGTCGTCCTTTCGCCCAGTGAACTGGTATTTACGGCGCCTACAGCATAGTATAATAATAGTTTCCTAGCGGTACATAGAAGTAATAATACAGCGTAGTATTCTTAGCCAACACATGGTGAAAACTTATATTAAAGGTTCTTATCAAATAAAAGTATGTGTAAAATGCTATTCTCATTATTAGATATTTCTAAACAATTTAAAAATGCTTACCCTAATACCATGAATGTTTCGAATCGCGAACGCAATCTCTCTCCGTAGTTCCTTCTCGTCGAATTCCATTTTGACGATTTCGAAGGGAAATCGCTCGTGGAATAATCGATTGATCTTTGCACCACCAGATAATTCATTAGTATTGATCTGTGCCGAGCCAGAACCTTCGATTGTGCGTTCAAAATCTGTTTGCAGGGTTTGGATCATTCTGTAATATCATCAACGATTGTAAATAACATAAAACCCCATTGAGTATTTAAGGATAAGTGATATTAAATAAATAAAATAGTACGTTATATTAAATAAAAATAGTCCGTGTGTGTTGACGGAGTAAGAATATAATTCGCCACCCCCTGTCTTGTCCGTGGGTGATCGTAAAAGACGACTAAGTAAGATAAAAATCCATATAACATCTATGCAAGAGAAGGAAATCTCGAAATAAAACCCTATACCAACACGTCTGATCAGCGTGGTGTAGTAAGTCAATTTCCCTCCCATTACGGAGGAGGCTCGAGCCCAGCAATGGGACATATATGAGTTGAGGTGATGATGATGATAATGATATTAAATCGTCTTCAAATACTAGTTAAACAATATAAATATTGTTGAATGCGAACCTCCGAACAATAACGATAAATTAAGGTGCGTCATCCTCATATGTAGACGGATTAAAAAAAAAACTATCACCTCCCATTACAATGGGTGTCTTAAACATCGGTTTAGCGATCAAGAGGAGAAAGTGCAGCAACACTCTCTCGGGCAACTTATAACATCCCGCCTGCCTAACGTGGCGAATATGGCACTATCCCGCTTCGAGGAAAGACTTATCTCCAACAGCGGACCTCTCAGGTTTACTTATTATCACCCCTTGATGCCTTGTCAATAGATCTCTTCAATAGCGTACGCTAAATGCTAATGATATGGACGCAGGCTTGCTTAGTATAAAACGCTTAGTATAAAGAGTGAAACCACAATAGTAATAAAAAAATGTTAAAAAAAAACACAAACCGACTTCAAAACTATACCTACGATAAACGATATACAATAAACTTACACTAAAAAGTAGAAAATAATTCTTTTAATTAATTTAATCTCAAAAGAATAACAGAACAATTTACGAAATTATAGTATACCTACCTATTTACAGGTAGGTATGTAAAAACTTATACTATATCAAGAAAAATGGATAATAATATTATATTTTGTATTTCAAAGCAAGGAGCATTGAAATATAATAAACGAAATTATTAATATTTATTTACAAGTACTATTTTTATGGAGTCGGTGCCAGCTAAATTAAAATTAAATTCCCTTGCATAAATCTTTTAAGCGCATTAAATCATCTACGAAATCTGCCCGCGTTCGGGTAGTTCACTCAGTGACATCGCCCCTCCTTTCTCGCACCTGCCTCGCTCCGGCTATCACCCTATTCGCAGTGATCGTCCATCTTTGCGTAGGTCAGGTAGGTACTGCGTGAGCCGCGTGATGTTCGCAAAGTAGAAAAACTGTCCTTGGCTGGCACCAACTCCAAAAAAATAGTACTTGTAAATAAATATTAATAATTTCGTTTATTATATTTCAATGCTCCTTGCTTTGAAATACAAAATATAATATTATTATCCATTTTTCTTGACATAGTATAAGTTTTTACAAACCTACCTGTAAATAGGTAGGTATACTATAATTTCGTAAATTGTTGTTATTCTTTTGAGATTAAACTAATTAAAAGAATTATTTTCTACTTTTTAGTGTAAGTTTATTGTATATCGTTTATCGTAGGTATAGTTTTGAAGTCGGTTTTTGTTTTTCTTTTTTTAAATATTTTTTATTTGCCGGTTTTTAGTGGAAAATAAGTGAATTCAGATTTTTTACTAGGTAGACCTAGTAAACGGGCTGCTCAAATGAGACAGCACTGATTGGAAGAAACGAGTGACGAGAGAGACACTCGTTTAAAGAAAAATGGGGTTAGGAAATGGGATAAATATTACAAATGAGAGTGACGAGCAGCGGGTCAATAGGCTTTCTCAGATGAGGGCATACACAAACTTATCTAGGCGTAATGAAACTACAGAGAAAGTCATTCTCAGCGACTCAGTTTGATTCGCAAACGTTATCAAACCAAATCGAGGAGCAACGATCTCAACGTATTAGCTTAATACACGAAAGTTTAACAAAATTGAAAAAAAAATATATATAATATTTAAAAAAAAAAATTAATATTCATTAAAAAAAATATATTTTTTTTTCACTTGTTTTTACCTATTTTATACAACTTATATTAATAGTAAAATTTTGAAAAAACGCTAACACACATATTCTTTTATTTCTAAAAAGATGTAGGTGTGCGAAATTTCGTACTTCTAACTTTGAAAATGATAAACTTCCATATAAATGTTCATCCCGTGACCCTTATTTTACCCCTTAGTAACATTGTTGTTTTACCATCAGCTAAAGCTCATAAAGATAATCTCCATACACAAATAATCAAACTATAGTCTGTCTCATCTAAGAAGTGCACTTTGACAGCTGTCTGAGTAAGTTGTCTAGGTATGTGAACCAAATAATCGCTATCGAAAATATCCGATTTTACTGAGAAATCGATATTGATTCTTTATAATTAATAATCGGTTTATTTTTTATTTTTCAAAAAGGTGATGAATAAATTAAGTACTAAATTAGTACTAAACAAATTTAATTATTTCAGCATAGAATCTATTCATCATATTTAGTAGGATTAGGTTAATTAAAAACAAAAACTGGATTTGAAAATGGCTATTTATTAAAAATTATTACTATTACTTGAATTATCAGCGTCGCGAACATTAATCATTATTTCCTCATCAATCAAAGTGTCGAAATGTACATCTCTGTCAAAATCTCTATTCGATTAATTGTATTATTCTAATATTTTTACCAATTATTTGGATATTCGTGAATGGAATGGAAGTTGTCAAGCACTACTGTATAGAACGTGATGACGTGACATTGTTAGGTCGTCAATAACAATTACTATTTACCATGTTATTTTTATTTTAAATTATTTTTACGAGTTTCAACATTAGATTATTGTACAAGAAAGTCACCCGCAATGTTAATTATGTAAATAACTTAATAGTTGTTTTAAATTTCAGATTTAGTGTTTACAATCATGTGTGTACGTTTGATCGAGGTTATTGTGTATTAAAAAATGCAAAACGTCAAAATACACTTCTTAGATTAGATGAACTATAAATTATGTATAGAGGCGTCAGAAACAGCATTTTTGCCCTACATTTTAAGGAATTACTCTCGATTTTCCCAGGATCCCAGCATCAGATCCTGATACCCTGCATATGGGACCACCCTTAGAGTATCTTCTTTCTAATAAAGAAAAAGTTATAAAAATCCATCCATAATTGGCGTTGCTATCGCGTAACACACATACAAAAAAAAAATAGCGTTCGAATTGAGAACCTCCTCCTTTTTGGAAGTCGGTTAAAAATAAGGTCTAAAAATAGGCTAGTCGATGATTTCTGGAGAAATCGCTTATATATTATGCATCCCAGTACAATTAAAATATACTTATAAACAGTACAATTAAAAAATATTTAAATCATTAAACCATATTAGTCATATTGGACATTTATTTAAACGTAGTTAAAATTCACGGAAAAATACGCCGAACGGTCTTAATATCTCAAACGACGTCAGCAATTTTGTTGCAAGACAGGGAAATTTACAGATTCTCGTACATATAACATACACATTTTTTTTAGTGCAGACTATTAGTTCCTCAGAACAGGGTGTTGTCCTTTACAAAAAAAAAAATAGGCGGATGTCTAGTTCGTATAGGAGATAAGTAAACAACACGAATTTCCACGTACTGCATATGAATGCAGTAATGAACTTCATGAAAGAAAATAACATAAATATTCACTCACTGCAACATAGCCTTAGTCTTGATAGAAGGATCATCTGGCCTGAAGTGTTTGTATTGATCGACATCTTTCTCGAGGGTTAGTAATTGTTTCTGCAGTTTGTCACGGAGACCTGGCAGTGTGTCTCGAATGTGGTTGGTAAGCTGCTGGTTGAGTACGCGTTGGAGATACGGCGTGCCAAGACGATCTGCCATATGTCGATATGAAGGATGGCTGCAAAAAAATGTTTATTAAATTACTACTTATAAGGAGAGGGCTTTAAGGTCTGTCTGTATCTATCATTGTAAATGCAACATGCCTTTCTTGTCATTCAGACTAGCTTAAGACTGTTACAAAATAATAATATTTCTTTTAAAAAATAAATAGGAAGTATAAATAGTCATTCCAAATATTCAGGAAAGCGTGAAAATCCGAAATATTTAAAAAGATATAATTAAATATATATAATTAGGTAGCACGTTATTGCCACCAAATCAAGAAATCGATTTCTATGTCCCGTCTCTACGGGCGGGGAACGGCAACATGGTAGGTTGTGAGCCCCTAGCCGCCTATACGTTACCCCGGGAGATTGGAGAAAATGTTGCCAGATCATAGCCGGCTAAAAAATAGAAACGTTCGCTCCCAGAACATTTATTTATATATTTTGATAGGCTTTTGCTTTAAGTTTCGCAACGTTGAAGAATATCCATACAAACAATTTGCAAGAAAGCCATAAACACCATCGCGTTTATCCAACCCATATTTTTATCGAACATGGGCATTCGGTACCAGCAGTCACACCTTTACATCATTATGTTCGATGGTCTAACAACAAAAGATAATTTCGACATTGTTCTAAATATTCCCTAATTAATCTACGATATTCTAAGAATTAGATGGAGCCTTTGGATGCAGGCGGCATTCTGATAAAGGATTCGCGTTCATCAGTGGATGTCGATAGAATGAGAGTGGATAGATATTAAGAATAGTAGCTAGTATTAATTTAAATCATAAGTAATTTATAATCGTAGTATCCAAATACATATTTTTACTGCATATCGTTTAGGGAAAAGTCAGATGTCAAGATATAATTATTATACATAGAATTGTTATCGAATACCGACTATATATGTATACTTCTTAAATAAGAATTAAAATCATGTTTTAATATCATTATTGATATCATTTTATCGCCTAATATACCTAAGATAATCAAAAGGAAAAACAGGTACTGAAATTCAACTCAGACAAGTTATCGTGAGCAAATTGCAATGCTCGAAAGTGGGTCAGTATGATAGCGGCCAACCTATTTTTCGATATCACAACGTCTATATTATATAGCCTATACTAGAATCCATCAATTCCGCTAGTGATATAAATAATGATACGGAGATTGCATACTGTACGAGGTACGCAAACGGATTGATGTTACTCACTTACTAGTTGCCGCATACATCGTAAGAAATGATTAACAGAACCAAACTGTATGACTAATGTCCGTTTTCAACAACGACTCCTAAATTTTACGTGACAAGTAAGATAATGTAAATGATAGATTACCTTAACTGTATGTGTCATATATATTCCTTTAGATGACAGTGAAATTTGGTAGTCATTGTTGAAATTGTGCCTAACACATTGATAGCACAGATAACGGTACTGGTCTAAATAGCGAATTCCCTACCGAGTGCTTTGTATTGATTCCCACGCAAGACGTTTCTTTTTGTAATTCAATAATGATTGTTGATTCTGCATTCTTGTTTCCTTCGTTTTGTACTTAATCTTTTCTTCTTTATTTTATACTGCGCCCGATGCGAGCTTCTATAAAATGCGCTCATCAAAATGGTCTAAACTTATTTAATTTTTATAATAATTTAGATATATTTTAATATAAAGCTCTAAAAAATCTCAAGGGTCGATAGAGCCTATGCATTACGAAAAAATCGATGTAAGAAAGGAAGGAATAAAGTCAATCAAATATTTTTTGCACATATGCTAGCTATAATTGACATGCATGACCAAAAAATGGGCTTGGTTTGATAATTTCTGCGCCCCTCCAAGGTATTCGCCCTATGCAGGGCATTGGAGCATTTTTTTTTACAATCTCTGATCTCTATTCCCGCAAAGCAATTGATTTTACCACATAGCTTACAATTAACTTTATATGAGACAATTCTATTGCTGTATTGAAATTGTAGACAGTACTACAATTTCAATTAAAACATTACGCATACAACATTATCAAAATACTGACAATTCCTATTACCCATAATGACGTAAAACATTACTGTGATTAGTTGTGGGATGCAATATCAGCTTACTTATAGAACTGTACTGTGAAACAGTATAACCTTTTCCCGTTATATGAGTCATATTTAATGATTCGTTGGTTTGCCTTCAAACAATATTCTTCGTCGGCAAATGCTCATTATTTTGTGATACACATACATACATACATACATATCATCACGCCATATCCCTTGCAGGGTAGGCAGAGAGAACAGAGTGCCAGAGAACTCTATCTCTGCATACTTCACTCGCTTCCTCAACATTCATAATTCTCTTCATATACGCTCGCCGGTTTCGGAGACTCTTGACTCCACCTTCTTTCAGTACCTGACCGATCTGGTCTAGGTAGGTTAGTCTCGGTCTCCCTCGGTACCTACATCCTACCACTTTCGTATTGTATATCTTCTTAACCAGACGTTCGTTCGGCATTCTTTCCACATGTCCGAACCATCGGAGCATTCCCTTTCGCATCTTTACACCAATACTCTCTTTCATACCTACTCGCTCTCTTACGTCGTCGTTACGAATGCGGTCGGTCAGCCTAACTCCACAGATTTTCCGAAGAGATCGCATTTCGACCGCATTAATTTTACTTTCATACTCTTTTCTGCATACCCAACTCTCGCTTCCACACGGTAATGTTGGGACAAGCACTGCGTTATGTATTGCTACACGTGCCTTCTGGCTGAGGTGGTGGCTGCCGAGAAGTTGCCCCAACGCTCCGTTCACTCTATTTCCCGCATTCACTCTTCGCTCTATATCAGTGGTGTACCGTCCATCGCGCATTACCTATTGTTACTCTTACATCTGTTCTGGCTTCATCTCTTTCAAAGACCATTATTTTGGTTTTGCTCACATTCACGCGTAGACCCCTTTTCTTACAATCTTCTGTCATTGTGTCGACTAGGGTCTGCAGGTCAGTCGCTGACTGTGCCAGCAGGACTGCATCATCTGCATAAAGCAGAGCAGAGACCACTGAGTCACCCATCTGGACTCCCACATTCATATCGTTCAACCTTTGGAGACATTTATCCAGATATATGATAAACAGCCTGGCTGATAGAACGCAGCCCTGCTTAACGCCGATATTGACGTCAAACCAAGGCGACATTCCACCATCCAGCCGCACACAGGCTCTACAGCCCATGTAACTGGATTGCACAGCCTGCAGCAGTTTACCGTTAATACCATACTCCGGTAAAATGTCCCAAAGTTCCTTTCGTACAACCGTGTCAAATGCTCTCTCCAGATCCACAAAACTGCAGAAAACCCTCTGACTTCCCTTTCCCTTCCCTTCTGACGACCCTTTGACTGATCTGTTTCAAATTTATAGATTATGGTGTGGTCATGCTCACTGAAAAGGTCTCTGCTTGCGGTAGCTACGTGGAGCGGGTCTCTCCCTTCCCTCCAATGTGGTTGAGGGGCGTGATGGCTGCTCTAATAGTTAACTCGTGATCGGGTGCCGCTTGTGGGATCTGGTCCAGCCATTTTTCTTTCTTTTTGTTTTATAAATATTCTTAGTTTAATTTTGTATTATATACAAAATTTTAAAAATGAATCTTTACTCGAAGGGCATATCACTGGAGCTAACATAAATTAAACATGTAACCAAACTCTTTTGTGAAAAAATATAATAAAAAAAAATGACGAGCCCACTGAGTTTCTTGCCGGATCTTCTCAGTATGTGGCTGCTTTCCGATCCGGTGGTAGATTAATTAAATTTAATTATAAAAAAACAATGTAAAATTGACAATATGTAAGTGCCCCTATGGGGCTTATGCAAAATAAATGATTTGATTTGATTTGATTTGATTTGACCTAGGGCCAGATGCTTCTCCACAATGTTGCGCAGAGAGAACACTTGATCCATGCATCCCCTTCCACTCCTGAAACCTCCTTGTGTCTCACACAGTAAACCATCGGACACCATCCTCATTCTCCTTTCAATAATTTTACCATACACTTTTGCTGCAAAACCTTATTTTGTGATGATTGCACTAAAGGTATATATTTATACAAATAAGAAAATTTTGTAGCTTTTTTTTCGTAATAGATAGTGCTATACTTAAATTTGCGATATATGTCTCCTTCTTTATATGAAAAAATAATCCCATTTAAAATCAAACTAAAAAGGCAGTAGTGGTATGACCACGCTGTTGACAGTTTTCTGTCTACAGCCGCGGGCAGGTACGTCCGGGTTAGTACCACATTCTCACAGAAGATCGAGCCTCAGAAGTCTGAGCAATGTCAATGTGTTGTTGGGCTTATTCGGTGAGCGAGAGAGCCGGAGGCCCAACTGGGTGGGTTTGAGGTTTATATTGGTAGGCGGCGGCCTAGCTATACCTTTGGTATTGTAAAGGTCCATGGGCGGCAGTAACACCATCAGGTCTGCTTGCTCGTTTGCCACCATAAGCAATAGAAAAAAACAATATGCATTTAAATACCAACATAAATCAAACTACCAAGTGGAGGTTTAATATTAATTTCACATCATAACTTTATCAAACAATTACCTGAGGAAAAACTTTCTCTCAGCGGCGAGCGCGGCTGCAATATCTTTGCGTCCATCGATGTCCTTCTGCGATCTGTTGACGACACCAATATAACCACGACGAAGAGGTAGCAATTTGTTTTCCAATACATCGCGCGCATCTGTACCTTCATCCATTAAATCCAGCTTTGTGATCACACCGATTGTGCGAAGACCTGTTATCAAAATTTTATAAAAAACATGTGTACAGATGACTTAATAGTCTAAATAACCTCGTGTCAAGTGCAAATCGTTACAAAAAAAAAAGGACAGGAAAGACGCAGACTCGACACAATTGTCGAGTCTGCGTCTAAATAAAAAAATAATCAGAGCACACATTAATTGTATGTTTGTAATAGTCGCCGTAATATAATAAAATATTTCTTAGTAAAACGTATTTGATTTTCATTCAATATTACGAGTGTATGAGTAAACTAATGACATGATATAGATCGATCGAACGAGACTTCTTCGAATACTGGCCTTAGTCCGTTCGACCTTTTCCACTAAATTACTCAGTCAGTACATCTCTACAAGACACGATCAATTTTCCTTATGATTATATATATAAGGAAAATATATATATAGGGATATATTATTTTTCTTATACTAAATCTTCAGCCGTGTTCTTTATTTCATGTTGCAAGTTGAAAAATATACATGCATAATAAACCCGAACTAAATAATTAGGTCAGGACCTGCCACTTTACATAAACAAACATAATATACTCCTGAATTATGATAGCACTATTCTTCTGTATATTTGATCAACTAAAATGCCTATATTACGCGATTATATAATTATATATTCAATATTGCTCCTTATTGATTTCCAACCACACATGTATGATTATGATGATAAAATAATAGTTGAAACACATACAGAATAAAATATTATTACAATTGGTTTACAAATGTTTACTCAAGGGGTACTAAACTAGTAAAACCAGAGATATTTAAAATTACCCAGAACTAAGCTAACTAAATTAAAAATCACACATTCGTCAATAGTTCGCTATATGCGTTCTATACACATGTAGCTAACTAGTGCTCAAGGAAGCGTTAAATGAAACTAAATTTTATAATTTCACGCTTTTTCCCATAAAGGAAAGTGTAACACACGCATGTTGCCTATGTAAATTTTTATGCCCCATAAGTAATAGGCAACTAATGGTAATTAAAACATATATTTTTTTACTATGATAATAAATGGTTTCGACATGGGTAAGCGCAGACCAAATGACTTATATGTATAAGAAAAAAAGAATATGGCCACTTACCTTGTGGGTCAACCTCCTTGGCAAGTTTCAAGGCATCACTGTTAGCCAAGTCGGTGTTAGCAGGCGTGACGGCAAGGATAAGACACGATTCGCGCCTTATAAACTGGAAGATCATTCCCTTAATCTGTTGTTCAATGTCTACGGGCTGATCACCAATGGGTACCTTTGTAAGACCCGGCAAATCGATCAGGGTCAAGTTGAGGACTGCAATGTAAATTTTGTATGCTTTAATTACAATGAAAAATCTAAACAAAATAGATATTTGGTAATTTTAAATTCATATCATCGTACAATTTTTGCTTTAAAATTAGAAATTATGAATAGTTGAAATAACTTGCTAACATATTCGATAGATGCCCTAGTAAAATGTAAAGGCCTGTAAAGGCCCCTAAAGGCCTAAAAATGGTGATTCAGTAATTGGTTACTAGACATGAATACTACTTTTGTCGCCCCGGACGGAATAGCGGGGTTTGACGTACCGTAGCCCGCCGCCAAAAAAAAAAAAAAAAGACATGAATACTACTGTTACTTAATCGTCAAAAAGGTTATAACGAATTATAAATAAAAATAGGTTCAAATCCTATTCGTGTTATCTTTTTTTGAATCTAAAAAAGTGTTTAGTACTAGGCAGCAAGTAGCACAATATGGTTTGCAACATTCGACGTCACAGCCAGCTAGATGTGGTAACTTACGACCGAAGCCTCCTACTAGGTACTATGACGTTGGATGTGCGCGAGGTCAAGGCTCTATTTCCTTAGTCTACATTTACAACACACGCAGGAACTAGTAGTAACGAAATATAGTATATTTAGACCATAATAAACATTTATTTCCCCGAAGGTGAAGGGTTAAAAAATACTTTATTACAATGTGACACCATCTTTTGCATGTCTGTGAATAGATCACCAGGACTATAGGCACCAACACTCTCTTGGCTAACACCAACTTCGATCGATAATCTACCTGCCCAGCGTGTCAATTATGGCATTACTCCGCTTATGTCCTACAATAAACGTAGGAATGAATAAAGACGGACAGTAAGAGACTATCACCTAATAATTAACTGATATTTAAAAAAAAAATCCGTACATTAGAAACTATTTATTACATTAACAAATAATTGGTTATTTAGAGTGACATATATTAGAATAAATCGTAACCGTAAAAAAACCGTAAACCGTAATAATAGTAGTATAATTAATATTTATGTACAATGCGTCTACAACATTATAAACCAACAGATCAATTAAATAAATCTTCAAAATTATTTATATGTCCTACCTATGTATTATACGCAAAAAAATAAATGTTTTTATTTATATCTGGTTTTGTTTAGACTAATCTCTAGAATAGTACCTACATGTATTTTGATGAGACTTTCGATTCGTAAGTAGCTGATTTTGTACAGAGAATAACAAACATTTAGCGAAAAAAAGAATTTAAGGATCCCCGAAAATAATTGGGGATTTCATTGGGGATGTTTTAAAAACAAAATACGTTTTTTTTCCAAAACGTCGAGTTAATAAACAACTATATACTAACATACTCTATAATTCCATTGACATAATATACCTACAAATGAGAATAATTTAAATGATGAAACATAGCTTCGTAACCAATATTTTACTAGGCGATAAGAACAGATAGCGAAAGATTTGTTATTATCAGGCAATCTAAGTGCTCGGTTTTACACATTTCTCTGACTGCTATTTAATTATTAATCTCCATAAATAGAAGTTATTATACATTAAATTATGATTAATAATGTCATCACTTTTTATTTTATTTCTTTAACAAACTATAATTTGGTCAAATGCCACCCAAACAGACCGAGGAGAAGAAAGGTCGTCGTGTCCCATAACTTGCCATATTAACTCTTAGCGCTAATTGGGCGATCCATCGAAACCGATTCCTAGATTTCATGCCTGGACCGGTATGTAATATCGTTATATTTCAGTCAACGTATCCTACATTGGTATATAAACCTAATACCTATAACCTAAATAAATATTTCCTCATTATCATAGTACAATATATAGTCACACTGTTGACAGTTTTCTATCTACAGTCACGGGCCGGACCATCTGGGGTAGTACCACACTCGTAGAAAATCGACGTCTGATCAGTGCCAATATGCTGTTGCGCTTCGTTCGGTGTACGAGACAGCCGGCAGCCAAAGTTTCTGGGTGGGTTTGGATTGATAGGCAAGGATCTAGCTGTACCATTCGTATTGCAAAGTTCCATGATTGGCAGTAGCACTTACCATCAGGTGTGCCGCTTGCCTGTTTGCCGCCTAATAAAAATAAAACTATTGAAAAGTAATATTTTACAATGGGAATAGATTACGCATAACCAAAAGACGGATAGGTTAACTCATTCTTAAGCCTCCACTACACGTAGACAGATCCATCTGCAGATGTCATCGGCGGATGCGTCTGCCGACGTGTAGAGGGGGTGATTTGCTCTTCTGTGGTAGGTATTTGACGTCGGCAGATGCATCCGGCACAAACCCGTTAGTTGTCGGTTTTTGTAACACGGATCAAAGGGTTTCAGCGCGAGCCCTCGGAGCGAGTGAGCGGTCTGTCAACACGTCTGGCGACGGATCAATGTTCATCGGGCTGCGAATGGGGAATATGCATGATATTTTTTTATACGTTTCTACTAGTTACATTACCAAAAATAAATATAACACTTCCAAAATATAAACCATTAAGCTAAAAATAAATATTAAAATCACTATCATTTTTGGGCGATAAAAACGTGGCTATTATGGCGCGCTTCTGTGACGTCAGAATACACACACATGTCATTAACGAAATGGTTGGTTCACGAAGTTATTGAAAATTAAAAAAGGGAGTGTAAAGTCACCTTATTACCATGGAAAAGAACAGAAAACCGTATTATAAATATTGTGTCGTTCCTATGTGCCAAAATATTATCAAAACTGTACCTAACAAAGTATATTTCCTTATGCCGAGAAATGTAATATAATAAATAAGAAAAAAATTATGCAAGGCGATGAGAAAAGACAATGTGTTGTGTTTGAGCAGTTTATACTGTTGTGAAGATCATTTTGACGTAAGTAAACATATTAGAGAAGTGATGAAGTACATAAAAGAATCATTTTTCCTTAATTACATGCACATACTTGTTTTGTTAACAAACTTCGACGTACACTACCCAGTTTACGTAAAGTTCTTAAAGATATATTCTCAATATGTAATAGGTACATGGGTCTAAAAGTAATATATGTTTAGTCATCTATGATACCTATGAATGAAAACATGTAACTTATTAGAGTAAGAGAAAAGTTTGAAATTATTTATTATTCATTTTTCTATTGGGTTTCAGATACAGAGAATTATATGCAATACAAAATAATGGCATTAGAACAGGGACAAAAAGTGACGTTTGTTAAGTCTCTCATTCACAAGGATTAATGCTTGAACACAGAAAACTAATAACTCATGAAATAACTGGGTAACGATAGAAAATAATCACTATAGAAACGCCTTGATACCAGAAGACTCGAGTGTACGATGACGTCACGTCAAGACGACAAATTTCTAAAACGCAACGCGATTGGTTGTTCTAGAACAACCAATTGCGTTGCGTTTTAGAAATTTGCGAGCGAATTTCAAAAAAGCCGATTTTTGATAATTAAATTTCACTATTAAATAACGATGAATTTGAAAAATAATTGTACAGGTATGTTATTTAAGCAATAAAGATTACAAAAAAAAATATGTTGTTCATTTTGGAGTCGCGCGCATATTCCCTATTGGAGTGCACGCATGATTTTTGCAGTTTTTTTTTTCGGTCTTTCTTTTTTATTTGCTCCTCCTACATTTAGGACATAAATAACTAGGAAATAAATAACTGCGGCAGCTACGGTCTCAGTATCCATTTTGCGTGCGCACGTGTTGCGTCTGTCAAAACCAACACAGACTGATCGATCTGCAGACGTGTGGACGGCTCGTGGAGATCCATCTGCAGATGCATCTGTCGACGTCTGCGGACGCAACTGCTGACATGTAGAGGAGGCTTTAGACGCATGGCAAGTATGATCATAATCTATAACTATTTCTCAACAATGCTGCGTGCTTTCGAGCCTTTGTAATCTTCAATCTGTTCTAGTTTAGCACCTCAGTATTAGAATTCCTCTAGAATTCACTAAACTGACATTATTACACATATATCAACAGGTACGGCGGGAGGGGTTACTGAGAGTTGCCAACGAACACGATATTATTTTATTTTTTTTAATTCAAAATCAAATTCGTGTTACCAATATTTTTTATTAATATAATATATATTTTAAAATAGGTTGTAATAAATTGATTCTTTTAACTTTTCTTTACCATTTAAACATAGCAAGCTGCTATGTCTAAAGCT
This sequence comes from Lymantria monacha, assembly GCA_905163515.2. NCBI lineage: Eukaryota > Metazoa > Arthropoda > Insecta > Lepidoptera > Erebidae > Lymantria > Lymantria monacha. The sequence continues at coordinate 28,148,139 of LR991082.1, forward strand.
GCTGTGTCAGGGTAAACCAAATAATAAATAAATATTCCTAATATCATCATCATCATCATCTCAGCGTATATATGTCCCACTGTTGGGCTCGAGCCTCCTCCATAATGGGAGGATAATTGATCTACTATACCATGCTGATCAGATGTGTTGGTATAGAGTTTTGTTTCGAGTTTTCCTTCTCTCGCATAGATGTTATATGCGTTTCATATCCCTTAGTGTGTCTCGTACGATCACCCACAGGTAAGATGGGGGTGGTGAATTGTATTCTTACTCCGTCGCCACAAGGAATATTCCTAATATAACTATCAGTTATATTTCTGAGTTAGCCCGCCAAAAGCTGCAATTTGGCAATAGCTTTGGTCAATAGCTCATCCCCGCTGACCCGTACTACACAACAGATGCTCTTCAAGCTACAAGAGATGACTGTCATACTTACCACCGTACTCAATAGTCCTACAGAATTTTAATGTTCACTTTTTGGCAAGGAATACTCAATACCCTTATAAAAATGTCTTTGAAAAGTGTTGCCTCCCAACCATTTGAATTTCTTCAAGAAAGGCATCGATAAATCGCTACCGCGTGGGCAAAAATACATCGATTGCATGGATAATCATTTTAATGAATAGAAATAAAAAGAAATTGCAAAAGCAGAATGGCAGTTTCATGGGTAGGCATACCTAACATGGCGGTGGCGTGCACGTATTCCACGCGCGCCTCTCCTGAGCGAGTACAAGGTCCCCAAAACCAGATGAAGCTGTCAGAAATGACAGCCTAAACCTTTCATGGGTAGAGAAATGAATACGATGAGCGTAGTCTCTCTCCCCTGGCTCTAGATTGATGGAAGGAATACCGCGAGATTTTAGCAGGTAGACGATGGCTCACACCGGAAGTCGGACATAACCTCTTCGGCCGCCCGGCGGCGGTACCCATAAAGGGTTTCTGCGCGTAATAAAAAAAGGCATACCTAACAATGACCAATGTAGAATGTATAATTTAGATTTAAATGGAAAATTTAGCTTAAAGTTAGGAACAGGATTTTTCGATTTAGACGAGCAAGTAAATGACGCAGCGTTTAGTAATTACGTAAACGCTACGTCATTTACCCGTCATCTTAAATCGTTGCTTCTACAGGGTGTCCCAAAATTCAACGATAAGCCGGCACCAGCAGGTGGACCTACATATGACTACTCGAGAACAAAAAAGAAAAAAATTCTACCTTGATTTTTTTTTTCATTACGACAAAAAAATCGATTTCTTTAAAAATCGACCTCATTTATTATATTATTAAGTGCCATTGCTACAATTTTACAAGTAATTCTGTGATTTTTTTTGTATTGGTAAGGTAAGTAGCACTACTATCGATCACAACCATTAAAAATTCCAGAATATCTATAGTTTTTACACAAAAATCAACCAAAACTATGTTTTTTTCATAAATTATGTAAGATTTTGACTTTCAGCTCACTTTCACTCATCGCAGTGAAAAAAAAAAGTATGGACACTACTGTGGCAAATAGTATTAAAAATTGGCGCATCTAACTACAATTCTAAAATGGTATAACATTCTAGGCAAACTAGCCACCAAATTATACTTAGGTGTACTATTTCAAAATAACAACCATATTTCGAAAATTTTTAGTGTTGATAGTAATCACTTTTACTATGTAGCCCAAATGTTTTTGTTGCAAGTTCTCAGAATTTGAATGATACATGTGCGTAGTCCATAAGATAACATAAGTTAGACAGAGATAGAGAGATTATACGTTAGAGGGAGATAGATAGATGCTAATTGTTTAGTAATATTAATGCAGGTAGAGAAGTAATTAATGTCCTCAGCAGCACAGCAAGTCAGTACGCTCTACTTCTTTGTTTACTGCACACCGTTCTGTTTTAATTAAAGTGGCTCTGGTACTAACGACTTTGGATTGAATTAAGTGACCTGGAAATTGACCTGACTTGGCATTATTTTAGACTGTGATTTTGTGTTTTTTTAAAGAAGTTTTGCCTTATTTTCAAGTGTTTAGCATTCATTATGCCGCTACCATATACAGCGTTAGAATACGCTAATATGCACCTAATTTATGGAGAATGCCGATGCAATGCCAACGCTGCTAGCAGATTATATCGAGCAAGGTACCCTACTCTTCAAAGGTATCCGGATTATCGCGTATTTATTAACGTGCATCAAGCATTTTCGGAGGGTCGTATACCATCTGACAGGAGAAAAGCTGGAAGACCTAGATCGGAACACGATGAAGAAGTTCTCAATGAAATAGAAAGCGATACAACTACCTCTGTACGTGCCATATAAGTAGCAACGGGAATTCCAAAAAGTACTGCACATAGAATTTTAAAACGTCACCAGTTTCATCCATATCATTACAGGCGCGTGCAGGCGTTATTACCGCGGGACTATCCACTGCGGGTCGCATTTTGCCGTGTAATGCTGCAAAAACACAGGGAAGATCCCCAATTCTTAGACAAAGTTTTATGTTCGGATGAAACAACCTGCAAGAAAGATGGCTATTTAAATCTTCACAATCTTCATAGCTGGAACAATGAAAATCCGCACCTGGTGAGAGAAGACAAATCCCAATATCAATTTAAGGTTAACCTATGGACGGGCATAATAAATGGAAAAGTGATAGGGCCCTTTGAGTTACAAGGAAACATAGATGGCAATAGCTATTTGAACTTCTTACAAAATGAGTTACCAGGATTATTAGAAGACGTGCCCTTAAGTAATTTGCAAAACATGTGGTTTCAAAACGATGGTTGCCCAGCTCACTATGCCCGCCCTGTGCGAGAGTACTTAGACCAAGAGTACCCAGGGCGTTGGATCGGGCGACTTGGTCCTATCTTATGGCCACCCCGTTCACCTGATCTAAATCCCCTGGACTTTTTCTATTGGGGTTGTCTAAAGGACAGAGTCTACTCAAAACCCATTGCAACCTTGGACGAGCTTCGCCAAAAAATAATTCAGGCTGTGGATCACATGAACAGAATCAGATATGCAAGAAAAATAAAACGTTCATTTTTAAGGCGATGTCGTGCCTGCATTACTGCCAATGGCAAACAATTCGAACATTTATTGTAATTTTAATAATATAGTAAATTCTAATCTCTCTATATCTATCTCTGTCTAACTTATGTTATCTTATGGACTACGCACATGTCTCATTCAAATTCTGAGAACTTGCAACAAAAACATTTTGGCTACATAGTAGAAGTGATTACTATCAACACTAACAATTTTCGAAATATGGTTGTTATTTTGAAATAGTACACCTAAGTATATTTTTGTGGCTAGTTTGCCTAGAATGTTATACCATTTTAGAATTGTAGTTAGTTGCGCCAATTTTTAATACTATTTGCCACAGTAGTGTCCATACTTTTTTTTTTCACTGTGATGAGTGAAAGTGAGCTGAAAGTCAAAATCTTACATAATTTATGAAAAAAACATAGTTTTGGTTGATTTTTGTGTAAAAACTATAGATATTCTGGAATTTTTAATGGTTGTGATCGATAGTAGTGCTACTTACCTTGCCAATACAAAAAAAATCACAGAATTACTTGTAAAATTGTAGCAATGGCACTTAATAATATAATAAAAGATGACGATTTTTAAAGAAATCGGTTTTTTTGTCGTAATGAAAAAAAAAATCAAGGTAGAATTTTTTTCTTTTTTGTTCTCGAGTAGTCATATGTAGGTCCACCTGCTGGTGCCGGCTTATCGTTGAATTTTGGGACACCCTGTATATAAATAATGGACTTGTCTAAGCAAACCACCATAGACTATTGACTTCGTCGCTGTGTCTAATAAAGTCGAAGGCCACCAAGGTTAAGGTCGAAATCAGTCACGCTTCATTACAATAATTACGTACTTACTGGTTAAATATTTACGTGAAAATAAGAGCCGTCAAAAACACATTCACACATCATACGGGCGGATAACACGGGCTTAATATTAGTAAAATATTGTTTTATTGATAAAGGTGGCAAACGAAAGAGCAGTGTAGTTGATGATAAGTGATACTGCCGCTCATGGACTTTAGCAATACCAGGAGCACAGGAAGGCCGCTGCCTACCGTTAACAAAGTGCTCTTCTTAAACCTTATCTAATGAAGGACGTGTCATAACGCTCGGAAAACCGCAGCAGTTAATTCCAGATCCCGCACGTAAATGGGTGAAATCATCGCTAAAAACGTATAGTTGAAGACCATAACGCCTCCAGGTGAAAAGGATGTATACCCTTTAGCCGTGTTGAGTAGTACGGTGGTACCAAGTCAAACTGTTCCTCAAAGCACTAATAGGGTTCTTTTGGCATCTTCTGAATACGTATGTATGATGTAGTAGTAGCTATAGGCAAGATTTCTGCAATTGCCTTACTATTTTGCATTATTTATAGTTCTTGATAGTTTATAGTAACCTAAATTATAGTTAGAATAGACGCTCACGCATATTCTTTGTTTATAGTTCTTAGGAATATTATAACAGATAGATATCTAAAAATATATTCCTTTACCATCCGTCTGGCCAGAGTAGTCCAATCGACCTCCCATCGTGCAGAAGTTGCATGCCCAACAATGCAACGTACCAGATGAATATTGTATAAATATTATTCCAATCAAAAATAAGTATTTCATTAATTTAGCAGCTAAATTGGCAGCATTTAATTGCTTAATTTGGCAGCCCGCATGGGGTGTGAATCATAGGACGGACAAAACGCGCTTGGTATATAATGCAATAGATCCGTGCATAAGTAAACATCTGGGATTAAGTAATAAGCACGCGTAGTAGTATTAGATTTCTGATCTCCTTTTTGATAAGTAATCTGATTATTAAAAACTTATCGATTTCTTTGAAATGCTGGAACCGAAGTCATATAAAGATTAAAGTAGCTTTATATGACTTCGAGTGACTGGACCGTGGAATAGTCCGTCACCCGCAGAGAGGGTGACCTCGTAAGGGCGGCCCGGCCGGCTCGTTATCGGGAGGATGGTACTAGGGAACTTACACCAAAGTTTATTGCAGGTTATGCGTATCAAAAGCAGTCACTTTAGACTATAAACCACTCCGTTTAGTACAGTTCAGTGAGGCCAAAGAACTTAACAATATGCATAGATAATAATGAATGACTATAATCTATGACCAATATCCATGATTCCTAGTCCGAAAAAAAACGGTTACTGCATATTATTATAATATCAACATAAACAATTGATCGCAATAGGCGAAACTGTAAACTCTTTATCAGTTTACTGGTCATTGCCTTATCTAAAGCGCTTTATTAAACAGTGAGTAATTATTTACACGCCGGAATACTGAAGATATATTCGTCATACTGACATGGCTCATCAAATTTATATGCCTCAAAATTATATAAAATAATATATATTTTTTTTTATAGCTTATGGTGGCAAACGAGCGACAGCACACCTGATGGTAAGTGTCACTGCCACTTGGTCTTTTGCAATACCAAGGGTATAGCTAGGCCGCTGCCTACCAATACAAATCCCAAACCCAACCCAGTTGGGCTTCCGGCTCTCTCGCTTACCGAACGAAGCGCAATAGCACATCGCCATTAGTCACACGTCGATCTTCTGCGAGAGTGTGGTACTTCCCCGGACGGACCGGCCCGCGGCTGCAGACAGAGAACTGTCCACAGCATGGTCCTACCACTATTATTAATAAGAAGGAATATTTGTTAATGTCGAAAAAAAAAGGTGGAGAGCTATCATATTAAGAGTAGCGGGCTTCTAAGCTATCCTGTTGTCTCCGCGGACCACCGTGACAAGAAAACAATTTAGAGTGGAGACTAAATACCAGAGATAAACTACCACGAAAAGATTTTAGGTTGTAAAAAGTGAGTACTTCTAATTTACCCAAGTTGCATTATCACATTATAATTGACAAACATGAACAAAAATGGACTCAAGCAGTCCTATGAAAAGAAATGTCAAAGATATATGAAATGAGAAAGCAAGATAAGCCGTCGGGCCCAATTTTTAAGAATATTTATAAAAATCTACATGTAATATATAGTCTTTAACCAAAAGCATCCAGATCATCTAGTCATCACAGTATTTTATTATAACTATGCATTTAAATTATTCATATATATTTTTTGTATTTTTTTTAATACTACTCATATGTGTTAAAAAGTTTACCGTTTCATTAAAAAAGAAAATGAAAATGAGTATATTTTGTAATGTACAGCCAACATAAATCAAGGCTGTGCCGTATCTTTTTCGTCTTGACAAAATGAACATATTAACGAATAATACCCAATTGTTACCCAAAAGAATTGTTCGATAGCTCTTGCTCACATTGATTCCGAACAATAAATATCTACCAACAGTACCAACGTATCTGTCATGATAAGAAGACAATTGATATAGTTGCTAAGTTTGGCAGTCCGTAACAAAAGAAATAATCTTAATAGTAACCATAGTATATGTTTAAGTTGAATGACTCTGGCCTTGACTATTTCTTTGTAGGTTTGTGTCTATTCTGTTCACACAAAGTACGTTAATCACACGGCTCAAGCTTATATTTACATTATAATACTACCTACAATCTTAAAGTTGTAACACTAAAATACTAACACAATAAATAAACATATTTATTATTGTCAAACGTGATTATTATCATTTATATGATAGATAATACAGTGTCATGCGGAGGCCAATGACATATTTAGTAAAATCGACAATCTATAACGTCGCGCATGCGTGCGAAGATGCTTCCGTTTCCGCTCTTACATACATAACAATACTACCGCCATTATTTCAAACGTTAAAAAGATAAAATAAAGAAATAATTACATGTCAATTTTAATAATAAAAATGTACAAAGTTTAATGTACAAAGTTAAAGAAGGAAAACAATAATGATATAAAATCAAAGAAGATTGCTACTTGTTTTTTTTATATCATTGTTTTCCTTCTATACGCCCGACAGTTTTTACGAAACATCAAATTAAATGGTTCTTGAAAAAAATTATAAAGAATACTATCATCATTTCATCATCCTACTCTTATCCCAACTACTTGGAATTCAGACAATATGTACTCCCTGTTCCACTATACATATTGCAAAAGTTATTGGCAATACTTTTATGTCCGGCCGCCTGCCTGACGTCAACCCTCCATAGGAATGTAATTGTTAACCTAACGGCATCAGGTGGAGTTGGCCCAGAACGATATAAATCTCTTAGTCGACTTGTACGACATCCACGAGCAAAGTAAGGATTGGTCGTATTCGTAGCAGCTATCACATAGCAAAATTAAAAGGATACCATACAAATATAGATAAATAAGATATAAAATATTTATGAAAACTTGATTACGAGCGAAAAATTATTGTCACACATGGGATTTTAACCCACACCAAAAAATCCGTTCCAATTGTGCTACCACTTACACCAGCGTGAACTGTTGTATAACATTCATTTTTTTATCGCTCGTAATCAAGCATGTTAAATGCTAAATTTCAGTAAATTGTATAAAATATTTCATATTATTCTTATTGCAAAACAGAACAAATATTCGTACAATACAAAGAACTGTTTTCAAAATAGGGACCCGACACAGTACCGAATGAAGTACCGTTTTCGTGAGGCATGCGGGTTAATCGTAAAACGCGCCAATAAATGTTTTAATTAAAAATGTTTTGAGATATTATTACAACACTATTATATTACAAATACATAATTATATGCATTGTGTGCTCCGTTTCGCAGCAATAATAATTTCAGAAAATACAGAGTGAAAATATATTTACCATATTTTCCTTATCTTATTTTTTCAATTTGGTGTCAGTCGTATGATCACCTAAAGACTGCCTAACATCGGTTGTATTACAACATAATAATAAACAACAGTCATGTGTGTATTAATCTGATTTGTGCTATAAAGCACATTACGCAGCACAGATGCTTAGTTCAAATTCCACTATGCAACTGCACCGGGGACTATGATGACCACGCCGTGGAACCAGTTTACAACATATAATACCACTAGGCACTTGTTAGTCTCTATGACTCTTTCCCCTGTAAACTGTTACAGTTGCCCGCTTTCGTCATAAATTCTAATCTAATTATTTATTAGATGGATACTAGGCGTTTTGTAAATTTTATACAACCTCTGCAAATTCTGGCTTTTTTTTGTTGAGAAATATGACCAATTTCATTCCTATATTCTTTAATGTAGTAATGAATATTTATGGTGGATAAATGTTTACTTAAAATCAACGAGCAGAGGTTGCCACTTATCACCAGATGCTAGTCTGGGTTATTTCATTATAAAAATAATAATAACTACAACTTACCATTTGGCGAATATACGCGTAGGTTGATAGGCACGGGTGATATGCCTTTATTTGAACCCGTGACGCGATCAGTCTCCCCTTCGATCTCTGCTCGCACTTCATTGAAGTCGACGAACTTCTTCCCTTTGCAGTGCAGGAATTCAGCATATTCTAAAAATAAATTATGCTTTAGAAACATTTTGATTTCTTCGCGATTTAATGTCAACTTTAAACCAACATTAGCGAATATGATTCCTTGTCTGGGATGATAGGAATGATATAATTTCCCTAATTAAAGGTTAGCAAACTCATTAATCCAGCTTATTAACTACGTTTGTGCTAAATTGAATGCCATTACGTTATACAATTTTTGCAGAATTTGAACGAACATTCAAATACATCTTGTATGTGGTTACTTTTGTTTTTTTTATGTTCCTCATCATCATGCTGCTCTTATCCCTATTACTTGCAAATAGTTATTGGCAGTGATTTTATGATCCACCCGTGCCTGACGTAAACCCTCCTTGGAAACGTAATTGTTTACTAGACGGCATCAAATAGAATTGGTTCCGATCTATGTAAACTCTTAGTCGAGCTTGATAGTATTCTTGGCCACAACGATATAGCAATGGTGATTAATGATTACAGATTAGTTGTACATTCTATATATTCTTACAATTAATAGGTTATTTATGCAAAAAAGTGTGCATATCCAGTAGCAAGTAGTAGCAATTCTTAAGACAATGACTTCTAATGTTTACGCAAGTATTACACATTTAAAATAAAACTACTTTTACGGATTTTATCGCGGAGAACAGTTCCTGCCATGACCATGATCACTGAAAAGTGTTCGAAACGTCGGGAAATTAAAAATCAAATATAAACGCAATAGAATCCGTAAAAGTAGTTTTATTTTAAATTCTTAAGATTATATATGTATGTATTACAGTAAAGATTAACCAAAGGTTAACATGTCAAAAAGTTAATTCTAATATTACGTAATATTAAAGATCCACTAGATAGATAAGATATTTTGATGAATTACATCATTTTTTATAGCTATTGGTGGCAAACGAGCAAGCAGCACACCTCATGGTAAGTGTTACTACTGTCCATGGTGCAACCTTTGCAATAACCAGGAGGTTAATACAGCTAAGCCGCTGCCTACCAATGAAAATCCTAAAGCCACCCAGAAAATTGGGCTTCCGGCTCTCTCGCTCACCGAACGACAAAGCAGCGCATTGCCACTGCTCAGGCGTCGATTTTCTGCGTGAATGTGGTACTACCCCACACGGATCTGCCCACGGTTGTAGACAGAAAACTGTCAATAGTATGTCTTACCACTATTAAAATATCATTATATATTATGGATATATTTTTGTGCTATTCACCTCCCAAATGGGTAGATTGATTGGGTAGGCAGACCCATACTTCGTACCATATATATTTTACTGTCACGTACTAATAGACGAGTCTGGCAAGCAAGTCCTGCTTGGATTTTTTGGCGAACAACCAAACCAAATAATGAAAATTTAACCAAATTACACCTGTTGGCTTACCCAAAATTCTAACCCAGTAACCTCACAATTGGCAGTCGAATGCTTGTGACATACCATTCCTTGCTAATGAGGAACTAGGCACCTATAATTATTTAACGGAATACCACTGAAAACATTTCAACGAAAAGGTAGCATACAGGTACATAATATCTAATCCATTCAAAAATAAAAAGGACAAATATATGTACTGTACAGATCTTGCAGTGGCCTAAGTAGCGCTGCTGACTGTCAAGGGTTCAATTCTCACACAAGACAGTTGTTTGTGCGATCTACAAATTAGTGCCTTATAGTCGGATGCTCGTGAAGTCCCCCGTGATGCAAGGATTCATTCGTTAACGATGAATGATTTTACTCAAAAGACCTGCCTATTGAAAAGATCAGTTTTCCATCTGCTACACAATATTATAATTTAGAGTTTGTTTGTTACGCTTTCAAGCCTAAACCACTAAACGGTATTCAAAAATTCTTTCACCAATGGAAAGCTACATTTTCAGCGAGTAACATAGGCTATATTTTATCCTTGTATTCTCAAGGGAATAGCAATTTTGCGAGTGAAACCGCGAGAATTGTATATAAAATTTTCTCCCTTATATAATTAAAATAAAAACTAAACAATACAACCGTATTAATAAAATGACTCAATCGTGTTATTTATTTTATTTATATACAAATATCTAATATAATATTTTATAGATAAAATTTATCTGATAATTGTGAGATGTGTTATCATGATTTCATTTGCGAGAACGATGACTGAAGAGATCTAACCACAAAGTAGCGAGCGCATATAATTTTTTTTTATAATTTCACAAAAGTTCTTGACGGACAACAAACTGTTTGACCGTCTTTTCATAAAGAGGTTTAATATTATGCTGCAAGTACTTTGAAACAAACATATGCGGTAATAACCTATATTAGTAAGCCAATTAGTTGGTTTAACATTCAGAATACAACTGAAGGTTATTCATATTTTGCACAGTAATGAACAACTAAGTTCATTAAATTAAATGGAGCAGATAATTTTAGATTCAATAAGTACCATTCTTATAGTCACATGCCTTTTCGAAGCGGTAAGCAAACGTATAACAATCATTCAACTATTAATCTCGCGTAATAAGGAAAATGCAATGTGTTACCACACCTCATTTTTGCTAGGAATTCTATAACAATAACTGCGATCGCTAACGCGTAGTGTGGCGTTTATGGGACTATACCTCTTAGAGGAGGTCTATGTCCAACAGTCCACGTTGATAGATTGACGTATAAATGGGAGATAGATCAGGAATATACAATGAGCGTAATGTAATCCACAGAATACATTGCCGAACTTCGTTCTAATAACGAGAATTCCATCATATATTGACTTGGGCCAACTCCATCTGATGCCGTTTGGACGATAATTACATTCCCAAGGAAGGTTGACGTCTGGCTGGTGGCCGGTCATAAAACTATTGCGAATAACTTTTACAATACCTATGTACTATGAAAGAAGAGTACATATTGTATCGACCTCAAGTAATTGGGATAAGAGTAGGAGAATTATGAAGAACGAGAATTCTCTCATAGCCCATAGTGCTTTTTGCACAACCCGATCTTCAAATCAGAATGCTAACAGTTGGTAATCATACGTTGATGCTACTGTGCCCGTAAGGCAGAATATCACTATCAGCGCAGTTAATACATCTGACTGCTGGTCTCGAGCCTCCTTCTATCTACTATACCATGCTGATCAGACGTGTTGGTATATGGTTTTATTTCAAGCTTTCCTTCTTTTGATAGATATTATAAGGGATAATATTCCCTTAGTTGTGCTTTACGACAGCTGCAGGCCACGTTACCGCACGGTAAGGCAATTAGGTATATAATATTACCTGTATTTCCATGTATCAGCTGCAGGATCAATGGACGTCGTGTTACTATTCCAGAACCTCTAGGTAAGAAGTCTCTGTAACAAAATAATCATTTTTAAAAATTATGTTATTTTAATAAAACAATCTGCTTGATAACAGTAATCTTATAAGTTATTCACGTTTTTCAAAAATATACAAAAAGAAGTGCTTGTCCCAACATTACTATATGGAAGCGAGAGTTGGGTATGCAGAAAAGAGCATGAAAGTAAAATTAATGCGGTCGAAATGCGATCTCTACGGAAAATCTGTGGAGTTAGGCTGACCGACTGTTAAGGCCTTGGCGGAGGCCTACCAGCTGCGCGTTGTGGCGCGCGCCAGCGGCGAGCAAGTCTCCGCAAGGAGACTGGGCAGAGCTTTGGAAGTGGCCCGAAGGGGAGTCATCCGGCGGTGGCGGGAGGATCTGGAGTCCCCCGTAGCAGGGTGGGGGACTATGGAGGCGGTCGCACCGCATCTCCACCGCTGGATTAGTAGGGGCACGGCAGCCTAACCTTTAGGGTGGTGCAGGTGCTTACCGGACACGGGGTCTTCGGTAAGTACCTACATAAAATTGGAAGAGAAATGGGCTCCAGGATGTCACGAGTGTGGCGCGCCAGTAGATGATGCGCGTCACACTCTGGAGGTATGCCCCGCCTGGGGGCCCCAGCGCCACGTCCTGACGTCGGTCGTTGGAGGAGACCTGTCGCTGTCGACTATCATCTCAAAGATGCTCGACAGCGACAGGCGCTGGGAGTCGATGGCCTCCTTCTGTGAGGCCGTCATGGAGAGGAAGGAGGCTGCGGAGCGGGAACGCGAGAGGCTTGCGCACGCTGAATCGCTCCGCCGCCGGCGGCTGGGTAGGGGAGGCGCCGTTATGCGCATCTCCTCCCACCGCCTTGAGGACCGACTGGGCGTGGCTAGAAGGCCAAGCGTTGGGGCGTCGGGGATCGAATGTCAGTAGACGATCTCTCCGGCATCCCGTGTAAAAGCGCGGAAGGGGGCCGCTGTGATTTTAGTGGGTATTCCGGTTGGACTAGCCGGCTGGCGAGTCCCACACTTCCTCCCGTAACGACATCGGCGGGAAAGGGTTAGCGCGTAAATGCGTTTCCACAGCGTAAAAAAAAAAAAGCCTGACCGACCGCATTCGCAACGACGACGTAAGAGAGCGAGTAGGTATGAAAGAGAGTATTGGTGTAAAGATGCGAAAGGGAATGCTCCGATGGTTCCGACATGTAGAAAGAATGCCGAACGAACGTCTGGTTAAGAAGATATACAATGCAAAAGTGGAAGGATGTAGGTACCGGAGGAGACCGAGACTCACCTACCTAGACCAGATTGGTCACGTACTGAAGGAAGGTGGAGTCATGAGTCGCCGAAACCGGTGAGCGTATGAAAAGAATTATGAATGTTGAAGCGAGTGAAGTATGCAAGGACACAGTTCTCTGGCACTCTGTTTTCTCTGCCTACCCTGCAAGGGATATGGCGTGATGATATGTATGTATGTACAAAAAAAAGGATTACTTATTAGCCAATCCTGTTCCTAGCAGAGTAAATATTGAAAATATTTCAAATTCGTCTAAGTAATATTTGGATATCCACTTCGTAAAATAATAACACCAACAATCCCTAATTTTGGGTAACATCAAATTTAATTTATATATCTATGTTACATGTTGAATAACACATCAATCCAATCAATCATTGGTGTCATATGTCACATTGATTGCCTTAGGTGTTGACTAAAAAAATTAAGTGTCATTGGTGAAACCGCATATAAAAATATGTTACAACTTAATCCTTCGCCGCGGTTGCAGTAGAAACCGTAAAAACAGGCAATCTTAAATTAAAACCCTACACCAATCTGTAAGATCACTATAATGTTGCAAACCATTTCTTTTCTTTTGTAGCCAGCACCAGGCACTAGCTAGGTGCCTAAAAGGGGTACATACATGCATTTTATGCTATTATTATTGTCTAAGTTCTTAAGGTGAATGCATTGAAATAAACTGTTCATCTTTATAATAGTACCTATATATATCATATCCGAAAAACTCTTTCAAGTTTCCATTATAGATTTTCCCGTGCGGTAAAAAGTTAAGAATATGCAATAAGTCGTCACTCCATTTCGCCGAGAATCGTAAAAGGCAACTATGAGAGCATCGATAGTAAATAGCGGTACCCTCATAGGCAACTAATAACAACTTTAATATAGGACGAGTGATATATAGAGTATAACATAATAATGACTATATAAATAACAAAATTTAAGTAGCAAAGTTTAAACGCACACAAGACGTTTATTTGTAAAAATTGCCACATTTTGTTCAGAGTTTTGCTATTGTATGTCATATATATCCTTGTCTAGTGAATTACATGTAATCCTTACGATACTGCGATTTAGTCACAAGTACCGACGTACGCTTAACTTGAAATATAACCCATTATCCTGACGGATCTAAAATAATATTAGGGCCAACATTTAACTCGATATAATTACCTATCACAACTCACACCAATCAACTCAATACGAATAACACAATTCTACTCCATTTCATAAAGGATCTGGGTGGGTTTCGGAATTGTAATGGTAGACGATGGCCTAGCTATACCCTTGGTATTGCAAAGGTCCATGGGCGGCAGTGACACTTACCATCAGGTGTGCTGTTTACTCGTTTGCCACCATAAGCAATAAAAAAAACTTGGTAAAGGACAGGTGTTTTTGAACAGAGAGCAGATCATATTGGAATAGACTTCTTGTTCTCATTAACTTCTTTGATCAATTAGTTCCACTAAATAAAGTGATCATCATTCTTCTGCACTTATCCCAATTACTTGCGGCCGACGCAATATCTACTCTTCTTCCATAATACAGCAATTATTGGCAATAGTTTTATGACCGGCTGTCTGCCTGACGTCAGACCTCGTTGCGAATTTAATTGTTGACCAAACGGCATCAGGTGCTGTCGGCCCAGGTTAATATAAAGCTCTTAATTGTCTTTTACGACATCCATTAGCAAAGTAAGGGTTGGTAGTATTCGTAGCTTATCACCCTGGAGGTATGTCCCGCCTGGGGGCCTCAGCGCCACGACCTGTCGGCGGTCATTAGAACCGTCATCAACAAGATGCTTGACAGCGACAGGTACTGGGCGTCGATGGCGAAGTACTCGCGTCTGCGAACTCGCTCCGCCGGCGGCGACCAGGGAGAGGGAGACGCCGCTACGCGCACCTCCTCCCACCGCCTTGACGGCTGACTGGTCGTGGCCAGATGGCCAAGCGTAGGGGTGTCGGGGATAGAATGTCATTAGACCATCTCTCCGGCATCCCGTAAAAGCGCGAAAGGGCCCGCTGCTGGTTTTAGTGGGTTTTCCGACCGCCAACATCTATGACCGGCGAGTCCCACACACCCCTCCGTCTGTCACTGGCGGGGGATAGTGCGTAAAGGCATTTCCACAGCGTTAACAAAAAAAAAAGTGTTCGTAGCTGCTACCACACTACACCACTAAATAAAATGATATCTATAGTAAATTTTAAAAACTAGAGTGTAAATATCAATATTATATTTATGTACGAAAATTGACTGGTTGACGCAAAGACACATTGACTCACATAACATTAACAAGATAAAAAGTACATTACAGGCAACAAAGTAATTTGATAAAATGATCTAAGCGTCGTGTGATAATGAACATTTTTTTCTATAATTTCTGTATATACAGGGTGTCCCAAAATTCAACGATAAGCCGGCACCAGCAGGTGGACCTACATATGACTACTCGAGAACAAAAAAGAAAAAAATTCTACCTTGATTTTTTTTTTCATTACGATAAAAAAACCGATTTCTTTAAAAATCGTCATCTTTTATTATATTATTAAGTGCCATTGCTACAACTTTACAAGTAATTCTGTGTTTTTTTTTGTATTGGCAAGGTAAGTAGCACTACTATCGATCACAACCATTAAAAATTCCAGAATATCTATAGTTTTTACACAAAAATCAACCAAAACTATGTTTTTTTCATAAATTATGTAAGATTTTGACTTTCAGCTCACTTTCACTCATCACAGTGAAAAAAAAAAGTATGGACACTACTGTGGCAAATAGTATTAAAAATTGGCGCAACTAATTACAATTCTAAAATGGTATAACATTCTAGGCAAACTAACCACAAAAATATACTTAGGTGTACTATTTCAAAATAACAACCATATTTCGAAAATTGTTAGTGTTGATAGTAATCACTTCTACTATGTAGCCAAAATGTTTTTGTTGCAAGTTCTCAGAATTTGAATGAGACATGTGCGTAGTCCATAAGATAACATAAGTTAGACAGAGATAGATATAGAGAGATTAGAATTTACTATATTATTAAAATTACAATAAACGTTCGAATTGTTTGCCATTGACAGTAATGCAGGCACGACATCGCCTTAAAAATGAACGTTTTATTTTTCTTGCATATCTGATTCTGTTCATGTGATCCACAGCCTGAATTATTTTTTGGCGAAGCTCGTCCAAGGTTGCAATGGGTTTTGAGTAGACTCTTGCCTTTAGACAACCCCAATAGAAAAAGTCCAGGGGATTTAGATCGGGTGAACGGGGTGGCCATAAGATAGGACCAAGTCGCCCGATCCAACGCCCTGGGTACTCTTGGTCTAAGTACTCTCGCACAGGGCGGGCATAGTGAGCTGGGCAACCATCGTTTTGAAACCACATGTTTTGGAAATCACTTAAGGGCACGTCTTCTAATACTCCTGGTAACTCATTTTGTAAGAAGTTCAAATAGCTATTGCCATCTATGTTTCCTTGTAACTCAAAGGGTCCTATCACTTTTCCATTTATTATGCCCGTCCATAGGTTAACCTTAAATTGATATTGCGATTTGTCTTCTCTCACCAGGTGCGGATTTTCATTGTTCCAGCTATGAAGATTGTGAAGATTTAAATAGCCATCTTTCTTGCAGGTTGTTTCATCCGACCTTAAAACTTTGTCTAAGAATTGGGGATCTTCCCTGTGTTTTTGCAGCATTACACGGCAAAATGCGACCCGCAGTGGATAGTCCCGCGGTAATAACGCCTGCACGCGCCTGTAATGATATGGATGAAGCTGGTGACGTTTTAAAATTCTATGTGCAGTACTTTTTGGAATTCCCGTTGCTGTTTGTATGGCACGTACAGAGGTAGTTGTATCGCTTTCTATTTCATTGAGAACTTCTTCATCGTGTTCCGATCTAGGTCTTCCAGCGTTTCTCCTGTCAGATGGTATACGACCCTCCGAAAATGCTTGATGCACGTTAATAAATACGCGATAATCCGGATACCTTTGAAGAGTAGGGTACCTTGCTCGATATAATCTGCTAGCAGCGTTAGCATTGCATCGGCATTCTCCATAAATTAGGTGCATATTAGCGTATTCTAACGCTGTATAAGGTAGCGGCATAATGAATGCTAAACACTTGAAAGTAAGGCAAAACTTCTTTAAAAAAACACAAAATCACAGTCTAAAATAATGCCAAGTCAGGTCAATTGCCAGGTCACTTAATTCAATCCAAAGTCGTTAGTACCAGAGCCACTTTAATTAAAACAGAACGGTGTGCAGTAAACAAAGAAGTAGAGCGTACTGACTTGCTCTGTGCTGCTGAGGACATTAATTACTTCTCTACCTGCATTAATGTTACTAAACAATTAGCATCTATCTATCTCCCTCTAACGTATAATCTCTCTATCTCTGTCTAACTTATGTTATCTTATGGACTACGCACATGTCTCATTTAAATTCTGAGAACTTGCAACAAAAACATTTGGGCTACATAGTAAAAGTGATTACTATCAACACTAACAATTTTCGAAATATGGTTGTTATTTTGAAATTGTACACCTAAGTATATTTTGGTGGCTAGTTTGCCTAGAATGTTATACCATTTTAGAATTGTAGTTAGTTGCGCCAATTTTTAATACTATTTGCCACAGTAGTGTCCATACTTTTTTTTTTCACTGTGATGAGTGAAAGTGAGGTGAAAGTCAAAATCTTACATAATTTATGGAAAAAACATAGTTTTGGTTGATTTTTGTGTAAAAACTATAGATATTCTGGAATTTTTAATGGTTGTGATCGATAGTAGTGCTACTTACCTTGCCAATACAAAAAAAAACACAGAATTACTTGTAAAATTGTAGCAATGGCACTTAATAATATAATAAAAGATGACGATTTTTAAAGAAATCGGTTTTTTTGTCGTAATGAAAAAAAAAATCAAGGTAGAATTTTTTTCTTTTTTGTTCTCGAGTAGTCATATGTAGGTCCACCTGCTGGTGCCGGCTTATCGTTGAATTTTGGGACACCCTGTATATAAACATGGACACAAAGTCCTTAAGTGAAATCATCAACATTATTTTCATTCACCCTTTTGCCGTTCACTGTTGGACGTAAGCCCTCATAACTATAATTCTCTCATAATTCGCTCATGGAAAGGGCGGGTGTATTTGTTTTTCAGTTACGTTTTTCAGGAAAACCTGTTGCTCAATCTCATGAGTTCCTAGCTGATCTTTAGAACTGCCACAGACAAGTAAAGGGTGACGACAAATAGATTATCCCGCCACAAAGGGAAAAAGTATTATAATAACGACAAGTCTTGAGGCCATATCTGATTTTAGCAAAAGTTTAGCCCAAGTAATATTCATGAAAAATGGCAACATTTTTATTTAATATTTGCTACACTAAATCGCTACTTTTTTTCATATTCGTCACTTTCTTCTAACGACCTGGGCCAACTCCATCTGATGCCCTTTGATCAACAATTACATTCCCAAGGAGAGTTGACGTCTGGCAGGCGGCCGGTCATAAAACTATTGCCAATAACTTTTACAATATGTACTATAAAAGAAGAGTACATATTTTATCACCCGAAGTAATTGGGATAAGAGTAGGAGAATGATGATTCGTCACTTTATTGTTTTTACCTTGTTTCTATATATATTTTCTATATTTATTTATAAGAACAATAATTCCAAATTATTTACTACTTGTGGCATAAACATTGTTGATTGTTAGCCTTGGACCTTCGGTTTTAGATTCGACGCACGAGCGCACGAAACACAAGATTAAACAACAAATAACAGGAATAGGTATTAATACCACTTTTATATCAAATTAGACCTAATTACCTATATTAACGTTAGGATAAGTCGGCAATGTACTGAAGTAAACACTAAATAATTAAAGAATTTATGAAAACCATTATGTGGAAGTATGTATTTCCTTTAGGTTAACTTAAATTTACGAGTCATAATAACTACGAATATCTACACTAATAGCGTTATGAAGAAACAGAAACTCAACGTAAAAGAACTTAGCTGTTACTACTTATAATTACCACATGTTTGTTTGGTTACTGTAACTGATTCAGGTGTAAAAAGCTTAAAAATATTGAAAAATAAAAAAAATATATATTTAAATTATAAACTCAAAGAAAATATTATAGTAAATACATATATGTATTAGAAAGTTGATAAAACATGCCGAGATGGGTATCGCTAGGGCAATAATCATGTTACGGTACTAAGACGTTACAAAGAGAATGTGCATTCTGCTAACTCAGTATCCCCGCCGTCCTATTTTATCTTTGAGAAAATTCCTCCCCGTCCCATCTCGTAAAATCCACAAATTGCATTTTCAAATTCACTTGATGTATTTACGATGTGTCATCTTGTACATCATTGTCTCTTTAAAGAGGACCACCTTTTTACTATTACGGTTTATGATAAAATTAGAGAGATTTAACTATGCTACATCAGTCAATAATAAAAACATATCGCGCAATTTAAATGATAGATCTATCATTGTAAAATGGTATACCAACGCAGTAATATTGAATTCCTATAGATATTCCTTTTTTTACTGTAATCCTCTCTGATATCGCCAATCAACAATTTTATATGCAATATATAGCAATATGTGTAAAAGTCATTCCTTTCTAAATACATAAATCGAGAGATCATATTTGAAGGGAGGTTTTCGATAACTCCTTGATAAATGCCTAAGATCTGGTCGTTTCTCGGCATCCTGGAAGACTGGCAGACCAGAGTCTGCCAAGCAAGCAATCTGCCAGCAAGCAGACTTGTTTCATAAGCCAGACCAACCGATCGACTCTCCATCTTCGTACCGGTCGCTGATGCTGCTAAACGAGACAGCCGAGGTATTTCAGAAAATACTGGCCGACCGTCTCGTACAGCATCTCGAGGTGGTAGGCCCAAACCTATCGGATGGATGATGATATCGCAATACGGTTTCAGGGTGGGCCGATCGACTATCGATGCGCTGGCTGCTTTGAAGACCCTAACCATAGACGCAGTCTCCGCCGACGAGGTTGTCTTCGTAGTGTCACTTGACATCGCAAATGCCTTTAACAGCCTGCCGTTCGAGACGCTCCGAGAGCACTCTGATGCCACAATGTGCCTCACTATCTTCGGAGGTTACTGAAGGCCTATCTACAAGACGTGCTTTGGGAAGAGGCTAACGGGCACCTGTTCAGGCATGGAGTGCGGTGTTCCACAAGGATCGGTCCCTGGCCCGGTTCTGTGGAACATCGGATTCTACTGGCTGCTTAAAGGCGCCCTACTCCCTGGGATGGGAGTGATTTGCTATGCAGATGACACTCTTGTCACAGCGAGGAAGACAGGCTTCCAAAAAGCAGACAGATTTGCTGAGTTTGGAACTCGTCATAGAACGGATCGGTATGCTAGGGCTGAAGGTTTCCTTGCACAAGACAGAGCCTCTCTTATTTCATGGCCCCCGCCGAGGCCCCCCTCGGGGTGCTCGTATCAGTGTGCTAGGGGTTGCCGTGCTAGTACGGGCTCAAATGAAATATCTGAGGCTACTCCTGGACGGAAGAGGAGTGCTTTGGACCACATTTTACCCAGCTCACCTCAAATCCTGTGAACACAGCCGCGGTACTAGGCAGGTTTCTGTCCACTATCGAAGGCCCTGGTTCAATCTGCCAGCGCCTATGAAGGTATTCTGCCGTCTATGCCACTGTATGGTGCTCCTATTTGGGCGGACTCCCTCACCGACCGTAACAAGGCTCTCCTTCGAAGACCACAAAGAATTATAACGGTGAGAGCTATTAGGAGCTACCGTACGGTGTCATGGACGGCAGCCACACTGCTGGCAGGCGATCCACCATGGGAGTTGCAAGCAGGACTTCAGGCGGAAATATACCAGGCGACACAGACTCGGGGTGACAGAATTTCCGAAAGGATGAAATGCGAAGGATAAAAAATGTGACCCATATATCTCTTATCCAGCGGTGGAGAGAGGATCTAGAATCCCCTGAAGCAAGACGAGGAACTGTAGCTGCGGTGAGTCCACATCTCTACCGCTGGATAAACAGAAATTACGGCAACCTATCATTTAGGCTGACACAGATACTTACCGGGCACGGGTGCCTCGGCAAATACCTACACCAGATCGCAAGGCGAGAAGGGCTCCTGAATTGTCATCAGTGTAGACTCATCGACAACGTGGACCACACTGGGGGAATGCTCCACATGGAGCACACAGCGGCACGCCCTAGTGCCGATCATTGGAGGAGATCTGTCACTGCCGGCCGTAATCCCTAAAATGCTCGGCAACGATGGATGCTGGTCGGCCATGGCCTCCTTCTCCGAAGCCGTGATAGCGCAAAAGGAGGCCGCTGAACGGGCGCGAGAAGCTATCGCTCACGCCGACCCCATCCGCAGAAGACAATTAGGGACTACGCGCGTCTCTACCTCCCTTTCCCGTTCGCCGAACGTTGGGACGTCAAAGTCGCATGCCAAAAGGCGACCCTTTGGCATCCCAAAATAGACGAGGTAGTGGGCACAGTTGGTTTTTAGAGGGTATTCCGATGCCATCCTGCGTCGGCGAGTCCTACATACCTCCTTGTATAACGTGTAGGGAGAATGTATAAATGCATTTTTCACAGCGTAAAAAAGAATCCCTTTCCAAATAAACCGACGATCTCAGCTATTACATCAATGTAACAAGTTTGTATGTGCCTTTAAATAATAAAGCCGTCTTTTGGTAACAAGACATAGTTCGGTTACACCAAAGATTAAAATTATATTAACTGAAAAAGAGTGCCAACTCGATGGTAAAATATGCATGTATGGAAAGTGCTGCTACCTGGAGCTTAGGCGACGAACTTGAAGTAATATACATACAAACTTTTTTTTTTTTTGCGATGGGCTATGGACTATGTACATACAAACCTACGTATCTATATGTGTGTATCTAATTACATAGGATTTTTTTTTACTATGAGACCTACCCTGAAATATAAAACAAAACATATCAGCCGTTAACAAAACGGCAATAGTATAAACTTAACAATGAAAATTGAGATATTTTCCAGAAAGAACATCAATAACCGAAAATATATTATTGAAAATAAGTACATACGCTAGGAGCAACAAATAACAATTCTCAGTTGTCAAGTCAAACCTTTGCCAATCAAGACAAAATGGCAGCTATGTTTGTACAAACAATCTGTAGGCAGCGCGACGATCAGTAAAAATAAGTTAACTGTGCCCCCCAGGGTTACACCTTGAGAGTTGGGTATGCAGAAAAGAGTATGAAAGTAAAATTAATGCGGTCGAAATGCGATCTCTTCGGAAAATCTGTGGAGTTAGGCTGACCGACCGCATTCGTAACGACGACGTAAGAGAGCGAGTAGGTATGAAAGAGAGTATTGGTGTAAAGATGCGAAAGGGAATGCTCCGATGGTTCGGACATGTGGAAAGAATGCCGAAGGAATGTCTGGTTAAGAAGATATACAATGCGAAAGTGGAAGGATGTAGGTACCGAGGGAGACCGAGACTTACCTACCTAGACCAGATCGGTCAGGTACTGAAGGAAAGTGGAGTGAAGAGTCTCCGAAACCGGCGAGCGTGTATGAAGAGAATTATGAATGTTGAGGAAGCGAGTGAAGTATGCAGAGATAGAGTTCTCTGGCACTCTGTTCTCTCTGCCTACCCTGCAAGGGATATGGCGTGATGATATGTTTGTTTGTTTGTATAATAAATACAACATAAGTTATAATAACACCATTCTTGATAAAATTATATATTACTATAATAAAAACATACTAGATATTTTTAATATTAAGAATTAAATCATTTTCCTGATCTTATTATAATTATTTGTGGTGGGTGCAATATGTACTCTTCTTCCATTGTATATATTGCAAAAGTTATTAGCAATAGTTTTATAACTACCTGCCTGCCTCACGTCAACTCCCCTTGAAAATGTAATTGTTCTGAAACTATCAGATAATCCAAAATAAGTTCATAACCATAACTTCTGTTACCAGTATAATATTATTTTAATATTCAAACCCAGATCCGAAACTTCATACCCATAACTTCATATATTTATAATATAAGAAAAAATATAAATAAAATGTTATAGCAAGTCTTATAGCTTAGGCAAAGTAAGAAACTCACTTCACTGTGTGGTGGTATAAATACTACCAACCTTTACATTGCTTGTGGGTGTCATAGAAGACAACCAGTGATAAAATGATTGCTAAAACTAACAATATCTATGATAGAGGAAAAGAACATATTGCATTAACACAAAGTATTGAGATAAGAGCAGGATAATGAGTAGGAAACTTTTCAAAATTTTATCATATTGTAAGTACTTAAGAAACATTTTTTAACTTATAGGATATAAGCCTCCGTAGTGGAGGACTACATTCAATAGGATTAAATGTCCTACTACAAAGGGACAGAAATTATCCTACTACACTTCACTATTCAGATGGGTTGCTACAGGGTTCCCTGTCAAACCATATTTATCATGCAGTGATGTTATATGTAAAGATAGCACACAGTGAAAGCACAACAAACATAATCACAGAAATCATAATTGGGCTATGAGAAATTAGGCCAATGATTAAAGGTTTTGAAGATAGCTATGGGGAATTTCTTCAGGCAAACTCAATGACATTTTTCCTGACACAATTCAAATCTGGGATTGCACTGCAGTTGCATACTTACGCTACTAGACCAACAAGACTTATATTAATCATATCTTATTATAAGTACAATTTAATAATTGCTGGCTCACAATTTTAAAAAAGATCTAAATTGCAAATGCATTATTTAGTTAATTTCAGATTATATTCTGCTTATCAATGTTATCTGCACTTTGGCATTAAAATCACAAGACTAGCATTTTGGTTGAATACTGATTAGTGATTAAGTGATTGTTTATGTTTATTAACAGATGACTCATAACAAATATTGTGCCACAGAAATTATATGTCTTACGCTTATAAGAGTGGCTTTAGTATGCTGTTTAAAGGCCTATAAATATACTTCTCTAGACAATAGAAAACTTTGTCTAAAATGTTTTTCCTTTAAAACAAAGACAATCTTGCCGCAACCGTATATTACCTAACGCTAAAACGATATATAAAATTAACTATAACTCAGTACCTACCTCATGGATTAGAAACCTTACCTGCCTACAAAGTTTTCTAACACCGAACTCTTTCCTGCAGATTGACCACCCACAACTGCAATTTGGGGAAGATCTAAAGACATGTGCACGCCCATTTGCACAAATGCATCTTGCAATTTGTTTACAATGGGAATCAGCTGTTGCATTCCGAAATTTACAGCCATATTTTCTATGATACATTAAACTTTTATCACTTGAAACACTAACAACACTCGTTCATCATCAATTCATCATTGATAAACTAATTTATTTTTCAATATGGTGGTGGGTGGTTACGTTACGTTTCGATTCAACCAAATTCTACTACTGTAAATGTCAAACTCAAAAAAACTATCGGTAAAGTACGTTAAAACGCAAGCAAAACATTCTCTGTCTCTATCTAAGTTATAACCTTGCTAATTTCAAGGAGTCCTCGTCAACTCTGGGTTAAATGATAGTATTTTTTGTAAATATCATAATAATTTAACTATAGATTATATTATAATAACTTTAATCATAAAATTGTATTTTGACAATTTCAATATAAACTGAAATACGACAAAATGTCTACCACAAGCTTAAGTTTACCCTATCATCCAACCAATGACATTTAAAGTATTAGCAAATCAATACAACTCGACATGCGCACTAAATCTAGGCCAAATTATAAAAATATGTAATATTTTGATATCTATTTTCTTAGGCTAGGTTTATATAATGAATCCTAAGTAAAAAAAAAAGTACGTATCGAATTTTATGAAACTATATCACTATAGCAAAAATCTTGCTTGAATATATGATTTTACTTACGTGAATAAAACTAAAAGCTTACCTATAGGTAACTAGGCTGTCATAAAAATATAAACTGTGTCGTACTAGTAGATAATCCTAGCAATATGAGAATGCAATAAATTATTAATTGTTTCAAATGCAGGGGAACTCTCCTCCCACAGGACCTGCAGTAGCTAGGATTACTTAGACTAAGTTCGAGAGTGGCCGGTACCATATATTTAAAATTTTCAACAATTTAATTTTAAACCAAGTGGTTGATATAAAATTATGATAGAAAATTATAAATAGAAAATTTCCACCATCCTTCTCTTATCACAGTTAAGTTCCTTTTAACGATTGTATCGCCACAATATATATTTATAGACTAAGCATAGGTAAAAGAAGAGATTACAAATGTTTCATTTAATTTATTTTCACTCACTAGTAAACCTTACTAATTCATATCTTACATAATATTAATTCTATTGTAGCAGTTCGCGTGTTTTCTAATTCGTATCTTGAAACTTTGAAAAAATCCATGTAAGAATTAAAAAGATGAAAAATTATATATCCCATAGTACCTAGTAGTAATAACTGTATATCCCATTATATAGCATTATCTTCAGTGAACTCCTGTGGTCCTCGTTATTAAAACCACTACGTAAAATTACAAGAGCACGAAAATTAATATCTTAATGTTGTTAAACTATCAATTAAGAAACTAAAACAGTCAGGACATAACTAATTAATAGATACCTGGTCATATGTATATTTATTATAACTCACCTGCCCACAAAATTTTCTAAAACTGAGCTTTTTCCTGCAGACTGTCCTCCCACCACAGCAATTTGTGGTAAATCTAGCTGCATATGCACACCCAGTTGCGTAAATGCATCTTGAAGCTTATTAACTATTGGGATCAATTGTTCCATCCCCATATTCCCGGCCATGGCTGCCGGTTTCCGCAAACACTCCTGGTATTATGAGCTTCTACGCAGATCTTCGCCTACCTACTGATTTTCTTTCATCAATATGCTGCAAAGATTCAATGCGCAGGCGTAAACACTAGCTGGCTAAAATGTGGTGTTGTCTCCAAAGAAACAATCAAAATTAGTAGAATTTCTTATTAAATATATCATATCTCAGAAAATATCATATTTAGAGGGTTTTTTTGAAGTGAAAACTTCTTTAGGCGCGTTGAGCGTTTTTGGAGGGGAAAAACTTACAGGTTCGCGTTTCCTGTTGTACAGAGTACTTATTACTTCCATGGGTATTCCTTAGTTTCTACCTTCCATAATGATAACACAGGTCCCCAAAAAAAAAGTGGTCTGTGCTGGGTTTTCGACAAAGATTTTCCGACGTATTTTTTACACGCTGAATACGAATCTGAAGTCTAAATTGAGGGTCTAACTTCAAAAATCGGAGAAAAATAAAAAAAAACCGATGAAATCTACGATTTAATAATAATTGTTATATATGTTTTTTTATATTTAAATAAACTGTCATCATTTTCTGGAGAAAATTCGTAATATTGTATTTTTTCATCATGCTGTATTTTTTCATCACTATACTTATAATTTTTTATACTCGTGTAGTCAAATATTCCACCAAATGATGCATACGAGTAACTACAATGCCAGTATCAGGTGGCAAATTGATAATGCTTTCAATACATTATCATTGACCATTAGATGGCATGCTGACAAGGCTTCAAAAGTTAGCAATCAACTCTTTTCGCTTCATTATTTCTTTGAGGAGTAAGTTTAGGGTATTTTAAAAAAAATATTCTTATTAAAATTATTTCACTGCCACATGTTATTTTTATAGACACTTGTAACTTTATGTGCATGAAATACTTGGTAGTATTATTGATCTTTTACAATGTGTGCTATTTTAACCCATATTATTTAAAGTAATCCATTAAGTATGTTTGTTTTTTTTTCATCTTGTAATACAGTGAATAAATGCCATAAATATTTCACACAGTTTCCAGTAGAGAGCGCTGTGACGCGTCTTTGTGACGTCACGCTATTGATTGTGAAAAGGAAGGAGATCGTCTTTTGGAGACGCCATCTTAAAATAAAGTGATATAAGTTTTGGTATCGTAGATTGTAGTTTAAATCTAAAGTAATCGTCTATAAGAAATTTGTAATCGAGCTTAGATAATTTTTATTCATTAATACCAAGTGTAACGGACCGAGGTACTTATTTATTTTGCTTTTATTGTTGTAGAGAAAGATAAAATTAGTTTATTTACCGTTCTTTTACATGTATTTTGGATGTACCGTTACTTTGTGCTAGTTAATAGAAAGTTTTAGGAGGCTAACGTATAACTAACTACTACAAAATAAGTTCTTTATAAAAATAAAATCATCGATCCAGCGTACATCAGACGGATGTGAACACGTCAATAAACCTATAAGGGGCAGGGTTCCTTTATTGTCCTGTCAGTGCTGTGAAAGTGTTTCGCTAATCAGTGAATAAGACTTACTCATATGTGGTGTAAACTTACCATAGTGTATTGCAAAAATTTTTTTGAACGAAAGTAATTTTGCAACGAATTAGAACGGATTACATTGAAGGACAATTGTCAGTGGTAGTCGTTTGAGCATAAAGTGATTTGCGTTCGTAGGGCGGCCTTACAAGTTGGTTGCGCTGATTGCAGTTGGTGGTCGGTGCGAGGGTGACCTCCTGATGGTGTGTACATCGCAGCATGTCTGCACTCTCAACGCCGAGCGGCGGAGGCACTACGGCGCAGAACAAGCCGACGTCCGGCAAGCAGAGATATCAGAAGTTGGACATCAATAGCTTATATTGCGCCAACAGAGTGAGTAATTTACGCCATTATGTTGTTTCATTAAATGTTTTAAGGAAGTTTGCCAATGGGCACAATTACATTCTTTTACCCATTTCATATTATAATGTTTAACAATGTTTCAGCCACTGAGCCTGATGATACTCTGTGTAAAAAAAGGGTTATATTGTAATAATGAACTACATTATATGCTTCACAAATTGATAAATTGACCTTAACTTTTAATATAGCTGTTAATAATAAGTGACCTTGTTTCCTTCATTTGGTTAACATTTCTATATTAATAAATTAAATAATATCTTTATGCTTCTGTTACAACTTTCATTTCAATTTGTAAATGAAAAGGCATTATATAAATATTTTAGAACGAGAGCTCAGAACCATCCTCAGTGAAATCTCAACTAAGCCGTAAACATGGAATGCAAAGTCTTGGCAAAGTACCTTCAGCTAGGCGTCCTCCAGCTAACTTACCTTCTCTGAAAACTGAAACTGGTCAAGATCCTAACGCTAAGTAAGTAAATTTCTTATTTGGAGAAAGTTATAGTAATGTAAACCTCTGTAATATTTATTACATTGAATATTAGATTATATAATGATGATAATAAATCACAATTCTCACATCGCCTTCTTTTGCTTTGAGCCTATGTAACTTTATAATATTACTGCAAGATAAGGGAAACTCAAAACAAATCCTTTGTCTACCAAATTGTCTCTTATCGGAAAGTATGCTAATTATCATCTCTCATTATTGAAGAGGCGTGTAACCATATTGAGATTATATATAATAACAGAATGAGAAGGATGACCACTGAGAATACATATTATTGCTATGAATGGTTTTTGTTGTAACTATATATGCAGGTTGTTGTAACCATATCCATGCAGTGAAGGAATAAGAATACAATAATTACTACCTCTTCTATTCCTGTGGGTAATGTAATATTAAATATTATTAATTAAAAAGCCACGAGTAAGCAGTTAGTGTTACTTCAAGAAAGGAAAAACCTTGGAATGAAATTCTTAAGTCAACCTATATAACCGGAGCATTGTAGTAGACTAGTTTCCTTTATCTCTTGAATCTCGGAGAATACTTCAAACTGGTCCTAAACTTGCTAATATTGGCTACATGAGCTGAGAGCTAATGTGAGGTATGGCACTGTATTAGAGAAAAAAAAAAAGTGAAAGTATATCATTATGTCTACTAAAGCTGTTCTCTCCAATTCTTAGACAACCTTAGTATGAAATATCTATGTTGTCCAAGTGCAGATGCAACAAAATAACTCAATTTGTGTTTGACTGATGTAGCTCTTATTAGGGCATTGGAATGTACATAAAATATTTTTTATTTTTCTGCTACTATTATAAATGTGAAAATATTTAAATATTTGTTACTCAATCATGTGTAAACTGTTGAACGGAATTGAATTTAAATTGGCATCATCATCTCATTCCATATATGTCCCACTGTTGGGCTTGAGCCTTCTCCATAATAAAAGGGTATTGACCTACTATACCACGCTGGTCAGACGTGTTGGTATAGGGTTTTGTTTCGAGTTTTCCTTCTCTTGCATAGATGTTATATGCATTTTATATCCCTTAGTCGTCTCGTATGATCACCCACATGTCAATTGTCTGGTGAATTGTATTCTTACTCCGTCACCACACGGTAATTGTTTAAAATAGTTTAATTAAGTTGGCATACACATAGATTATTTCCTGGATTAACACATAGAATACTTTTTAAACGGGTAATGTGTTTCCTAGTTATAACTTAAGCAAATTTTTATATTAAGTTAGAAGACTTATGTGGGTGAAACTGCAAGCAGAAGCTAGTTGTTAATAAAAGCAAACATAGTTCCAAGTTTACAACATAATTATTTTTTCAGTTCTGTCTCTGCTGTTGTTACAACTGTATCTGCAACTTCAACATGCAACACTCAAACCATTGTAAGTATTTAGTTTTATTATATATATTTAGTACTAGCAAATATTTACAGCAAAACTTTTTCAATTATTGATTATTTAATATCTTGGGAAAGCATTAGATGTGGGTTTTACTGGCACTTACAGGAATCTCTTTCCGATTGACAAGTTAATTTTATAGAAAATATAACTTTGCTAATGTTAACTTTCAACTGAATATACAGTACCAAGCAAAAACCTTGGTTTGTAGTTTACTCAGATATATAAATGTTTCAATTCACAATTTTCAATTACACAATGCAATAATGTTTCAATGTATGTGTATAGTTCATAAAACTTTTTCACATTTTTTTATTTACTATTGTAGGCATTCATTCCACATTCCCATTAAACAATTTTTTTTTTAACTGACCTTAAGAAAATCTCAATTTATTCATCAGAGATGAATGATGGACAAATGCTGCTTCTTGTCACAATAAAATAATTTATATATACGTTTGATTGTACAGTAATATTGAAATTCTGCAAGGGTGGTCATGCAACATTAACAAAATGGCTTAAATAACAACTTCCTATGCTCCGTATCATGGGTTCAATTCCCATGCAGAACAATTAAATGTACAATCCATTCTGAGTTATGGTGTTGCTCTTTCTGTTAATTCTGTTGTGAAGTGCCCTGTGACACATGGTTTTATTCCTTAATGTGTTATTATCATTAAATATTTATATATAAGTTAACTAGAACATATCTCTCTTCTGTGTGGTGACAGACTTATTCTGTCTGCAATTCACCACCTGTCCTGCTGGAAGATGTCATAAAAAGCAACTAAGATATATGCATATAACATCTGTACTAGAAAAGGGAAACTTGAAATAAGACCTGATACTAACCTGTCTGATCAGTATGATATAGTTGATTAATTTCACACCTAATTTAGAGGAGGCTCAAGCACAACAATGAGACGTATTGAGCTACGATGATGATGAGATTCATCCTAAGCGTTAACAAATAATGAATGCAAATTAAGTGGCAAACTCTACATAACTTCATCTTGTTCCATTTAGTGATAGTGTCACCAGACCTCAGGAGGTATCACCAAATCTTAAATGTAAAATTAAAGTCATATTGTTATTATTTTTTTGCTTCGAATGGTATGTTAAAAAAATAAATTTATTTGATTCTAATTGACATTTAAGACTATGTAGTTTTCCTGCAAAGCACAATGTGCTCTATTTGCTAGTATGGCCTATTGAGTTGGAAAAAATAAGCTTGTATATTAATTGCTATCCTACAGAATTTACACCAACAAGATATTGCATTGATGAATGCACAAGGCTTCAAGGAGATGAATGTGCAAAGGGTCAAAGACCCTTAGTAACCTTTTACAACACCCACAGACAAACAAGGGTGATATCATATTTTATTTAAATGTTTTGTATTAGGCCTGACAAAATTATATTTCTTTATAACAAAAAACATTATTATAGAATTAGAGTTCAACTTAAATCACGTTAGTAATCTTAATTCATGGTAGTAATGTTATGTGTCAGCAGTCTACAACACCAAACAGCAATGTGGTTGCGGGAACTGGACCTGGCGGATGGGTGGCACTACCCCCGCCATCTTCCCCACACTTTCGCACAGAGTTCCCTTCACTGGAGGCAGCTGCTCAACCCTCACATCGGTCATCAGAACATGCAACACAGCCACAATTGAGGCCACAAAGTAAGAATCTGTGATTGCAGTTATCTACATTATCTCAAATACTGAAATGTAATTGGATTTTTTGCTTAATACTTAATGATGATTCAAAAAATTAAAAACATACATACATATCATCACGCCATATCCCTTGCAGGGTAGGCAGAGAGAACAGAGTGCCAGAGAACTCTATCTCTGCATACTTCACTCGCTTCCTCAACATTCATAACTCTCTTCATACACGCTCGCCGGTTTCAGAGACTCTTGACTCCAGACTCCAGACTTGAAGGAAGGCCTTCAGTACATGACCGATCTGGTCTCGGTAGGTTAGTCTTGGTCTCCCTCGGTACCTACATCCTTCCACTTTCGCATTGTATATCTTCTTAACCAGACGTTCGTTCGGCAAAAAAAAATTAAAAAGTTGTAGGTTATTATTATATTATCTTTTTTGATTTATATGTGGAAGAACTAATTTAGCTAATCACTTTTTTTTTGTTAGAAATTGGATACTTATGAGTGTGGTGATACTTATGATGGTGGTTATTCTAATTTCGCTTGACCTTGGATTATGTGGATTTATTCCATTCATAACGGTGGATATTGATAGGTTGTGAACCTATGGTAGGCATTTGAACTTTCTTTTTTTTATTGCTAAAAATTATAATGTTTATATTGCATATATAGCATATGTGGCAAATATAATGTTAAGGCTATAACAATGTTAATCCATTGAACTAATCATTTTGGGTATGACTGTACTTTTTAAATGCTTTTTGCTATGATACACTACTGGAAAAAATTAAGGGATCAAAAAAAAGATCCTTATTTTTGGGCAATTTTTATCAGGCCATAACTTCGAGAGAAATGGTCGTACAGGAAATCAAAAAAAAAGGAAATTGTAGCTCCAAGTCTCTAGTTTTTGGATTGGAAGTTTAATATTTTGTAACCGCCGCGGTTTTTGGGTAATCGTAGAAAAACCAGCAACAAAAAAAACTGTTTTTTTTTGTTTTTTTTTCGGTCTACGGGCGTAGAAAAATTTTTCCAACTTAACTACTATATCTATCAGATAACTTGTTTATTCAGCTTGAATTTGCTTTTTCAAAAAGTTCGATATGATCATTTCTCGCTGAGATATCGAACTTTGAATGGAAAAGGATCGTATTGTCTTTAACCATCAAATATCTCAGCAACCAATGATCGCACAGAAAGTTAAAGGTGGGTTTGAAGAACTTGAATGAATTCTCCTTAACGACTAGCCATTGCTTTTCCGAAAAAAAAGTTTTGAGCAAAAATGTGGAAAAAGTTCG
This sequence comes from Lymantria monacha, assembly GCA_905163515.2. Classification (NCBI taxonomy): domain Eukaryota; kingdom Metazoa; phylum Arthropoda; class Insecta; order Lepidoptera; family Erebidae; genus Lymantria; species Lymantria monacha. The sequence goes on from LR991082.1 coordinate 28,180,892, forward strand.
GAAAAACATTTTTTTTCTCATTTTTAAAATTTATAAGCTTTTCAGAGCAAAAAACGTGATCCTTTAATTTTTTCAAAATTTCGACCGTTTGAAACAAAAAACCGGCTGGCTGGATTAATTTGGTTTTTTGTAGGGTTTTTGTGGACATATTGAACTGTAAAAGGCACACTTAACATTAGTGGTTTCCTCAATATTTTCGATCTAGCGCTTGATTTTCCAAAAAACCACCAAAAGCCATTTTTTTTTGTTGCATTTTCAAATTAATGTGACAAAAAGAAATTTTTTTTTTCGGACAAGCAACGACTAGTCGTTAAGGAAAATTCATTCAAGTTCTTGAAACCCACCTTTAACTTTCTATGCGATTATTGCTTGTTGAGATATTGATAGTTAAAGACAATTAGATCCTTTTGCATTCAAAGTTTGATATCTCAGCGAGAAATGATCGTATCGAACTTTTTAAAAAGCAAATTCAAGCTGAATAAACAAGTTATCTGATAGATATAGTAGTTAAGTGGAAATTTTTTTTTCTACGCCCGTAGACCGAAAAAAAAATCAAAAAATAAGTTGAAATTTTTTTTGATGCTGGTTTTCTACGATTTCTCAAAAACCGCAGAGGTTACAAAATTTTAAACTTCCAATCCAAAAACTAGACACTTGGAGCTACAATTTCCTTTTTTTTTATTTCCTGTAGGACCATTTCTCTCGAAGTTACTGCTTGTTGAAAATTGCCCAAAAATTTGGAATTTTTTTTTTATCCCTTAATTTTTCCAGTAGTTTATATGGTAAAAGGGTTTTCAACCGAGGCCATGGATAGACTGAACGGGGACCAGGCCCGTACCTGCAATGAGGCCAATTGTGTGGGAGCGACTTACGAGTATTGCCAGCACTACTGAACTACACTAGCAATGAATATTGCTAACGTTTAAACTTTCAGCTAACAATAAATAAACGATTACATTTGAGAGCAGTAGTTTAAGTTATTTTTCATAAGAAATTTCAAATGGGTATTCAAAGATAACAGTGGATTTTACATTCATTTATAAAACACCAACACACACAATGCTCAATGATAGGATCTGTCATTAATCGATAAGATCATAAAGAATGTAGTCTCATACGGTAATGGGCGAAGAATATAATCACCTTTCCTTAGCTGGCCATGCGAGTTATGAAATGATTTTTATCACAGTCGATGTTGAGGAATCAATCACCTGAGAAACTTGGAACACCATTTTTTTTTCCTAATGTGCCTGTTAATTATGGCGTTATCACCCATTTGGGTAGGTCTATGTGGAACAGTACACACATTGGTGACTGATAGATGGATGAACGAACCTCCAGAAGGGCACTTTTTGCCACACAATATAGATATATATTTATTTGTGCAATTATAAGTCACATTTGAAAAAGTGGAATGACTAATATCTTTTCTAGAAGAAATGAATATTTTCATATTTTTTATAGCCGAAGGCAGCTGGACGTGCGGTGGCACAGCGGGTGTTCGCCAGGAAACAATGCCGTCCCCCGCCAGCACTACACCCGCCGCGACTCCCGCATCACAGCAAACGCCTGCATGCCTTCCAAGATCGATATTGCCATCCTTCGTAAGTTAATAATAAGCGAGTAATTGAATCTTTAGAACCGGCGGTATATTACAGTTATTTATGATAGAATACACATCGACTGCACAGATATCGATGCATAAAATAGCGATTTCTCTACCGCTAAAGTTCGTCGTGGAAAGTCTTGAAGTGCTCCAAGACATCGCCCAGTGAATAGATACGCGGGCACCTATCGTGACTAATGTCATACTATTGTTCCTGACACAGGTCAATTCTCTATGTCATGCACATGTAATTCTCAAGACTAGGTGTAAACTGAGTTCCATAGTTTTGTATGTATAGTCATGTGTGATGTAAGAATTTATTTCTTTGTGTTTTGTATTAAAGATAGAAAAGGGAACAAAAACAATATGAGATATAAAACTTGGAAGATAACAGAACATATAAAATATTAATATTTCAGCATATACAGAGTGGAGACGTCAATACGACAATAAATGAAAACACCGTCAATACTAGTGTATAGGAGTATTTTGAAACCATTAAAAAAGTCCTCGCATGCAAATTTAAAAAACAATTTTTTCAAACAAACATATCATAAATATTGAAACAAAATAGAACACCGTTTGTAAATATTAGTTCACTAACCTGTGGTCGGCGCGCAAGCGGCGAGCGACGTTGTGGTGTCATATTTTACAACTTCGAAACGTAGGTAAATACATACACTTAATGATTTGGACGCTATTCATTCTCACTTGATTATTTTATTAAAATAATCACGATAATTTTAATAATTCACTTGGTCGTTAAACTTTTAAATTTTCGATATGTGCGCCATGAACCCGAACGCACAAATTATATCGTCTTAAAATATTATTTCGAACTCTTGTTAACAGGTCGCCATTGACGGCGATGTATTTTAACTTGTCGAAAGATCGTACAATTCCTTTTTTTAAGTTCTCCACATTATCAACCTCTGTTTTTGCGAGCAAAATAATTTAAAATTTGTTCATCTAGGGTGGTTCTTACACGCGAAGGAGCACTATCCATATGAGGGAGTAAGGATTGATTATCCCATAACCTCTGAACAGCTTGCACAATAGTCAGGCTATTGGTAGGACAAACACGTGTGTTTTCATATCTCTTTCGGTACGTACGTATAGTTAAAGCTGCATTTCCGTGACATTTTCCATAAATTAAAATCATATCTGTATACCCGAAGCTGTGTAATTATAACGAGGCATTGTAAATGAGAAAAAAATACTATTCTAACACAAAGTAAGCGTCTAATTTCGCAAAATTCACTTAAAAAAATTCAGTTACCTACTCGTATAGTACATGTTCACTTTAGAAAAAAAAACATCCTATGTCGCACAAATCACACTTTTAAACGTCATAAACAAAAGTAGTTAACTAGGTAGGCAGCAGTCACAATTTGCAAATCATCAATAGCGCACGCGACGCGACGTTCACGTCACAGGATCACGATGCCACACTGACCTACAGACCTATTATAATAGTCTTGAACATGAGACCGAGGTCTTCTTTCATTAAGCCGCATTAGGTAGTTTTAAATTTCTCATCTAAGTCTGATGACACGGTTTATATGTATCTTAAGACTTAGGAATAAGGTATAATATGCATTGATTTTTATTACGTTTGGGGAAGACTTGAACTTGTAAACATGGCGATATGTAGGTACTACCTTCATATTAGTTTATACCGATGCGACGCGGTAGGTCATTGATCTCTTAGTGATAGGCGAATAGTTTAAATTTTTATACAGAGTGTGGAAATTGTTAATAATACAAAGTAATGTGCTGTGGCTAAACTATACAACATATTGTATTCAAAGTTTGTATACAGGCTGGGCAAGTCATCAGATACACTAAATTAAAATTATTGTCGTATGGTCGTCTCCACCTTGTATTATTCACATATAATAGGAAACTAGATTGAAAATAAGTACAGTTTTTTTGCAATTCGATAGTATTCGTGCCTGATTTATTATAAAAAGTTGTAAACTCCAAATGCCATTATGGATATACATATAACATAATGATTCCTTAATTTAGTATAAAGATATTTCGATTTTTTTTTAGTTTAATTAGTTTACTTGTATTTTATTTTTCAACATATGATATTCATTCGTTCATATTCGGTCTATAACAATGTGTTTATATACAGATGAAAGGTAGCAGTGGTGGCGGGCTGGGCACGGGCGCATTGGGTGCCCTGCGCGATAGCAGGAGCGGGGGCAGCGGCGGCGGAGGTGGAGGTGGCGCCGCAGGCCCGCGCCAACCGCCCCGCCCACCCGCCACTCCACGAGCAGTCGAGGTGCTCACTGCACGACCTATCCTGCGCGATGATCAAATATCCTCTTTAGATGACATTTCACGCGATGCTGGTTGGGCGCAACAAGACGACATTGATTATGAGTGAGTAAAATGCTACACCAACCTGTCTGACCTGTTTCCAACAGTGGGACAAATATCGATTGAAAAATTAATGTGGTGATGGAGAATATACATTTTGTCATAATCTCTTCCCTTTTGAATAAAACTACTAAGAGACATAATCAAATAACATCACCGGAAGAGAACTAAAATACTTCCTACTTGCTTTGGACGTTTATTATATTCGAGTCATTTTTCGGTAATTCTATTATTGAATATATTAGTTATAGCATAAAGTGCTGTGTGGTAGGGGCTACGAATACTACCAATCCTAACGTTGCTTATGGATGTCGTCGTCTGTGCAATAATTACATGCCCAAGGAGGGTTAATGTCGGGTAGGCGGCCGGTCATAAAACTGATGCCGATAACTTGAAATATGTACAATGGAAGAGGAGTACTTAATGCGTCAACCCCAAGTAATTGGGATAAGGCCAAGGTGATAAAACTGATTAGTTAATACCATAACTATTACTGCCGATTCACTCTACTAATAAAGCAGTCATTATGCAAATTACTGAGATATAGTTAATAGTGGTAGGACCACGCTGTTGACAGTTCTCTGTCTGCAGCCGCGGGCCGGTCCGTCCGGGATAGTACCACACTCTCGCAGAAGATCGACGTATGAGTAATGGCAATGTGCTATTGCGCTTCGTTTGGTGAGCGAGAGAGCCGCATGCCCAATTGGGTGGTTTTGGGGTTTATATTGGTAGGCAGCGGCCTAGGCGGCAGTGACACTTACCATCAGGTGTGCTGCTTGTTTGTTTGCCACCACTAGTAATAAAAAAAAAAATATTTAAAAAAACTTATTTACGATCAAAAAATAATTCACAAGTGGGACTCGAACCTACGCCTATTAGAAATCTCTTCCAATCGTTCTATCACTAAGATAAGTGTGAGTTGTCGTATGACAATCTGTATATCCTATTAATTTCTCGTCTTTATGGGTGACATGTGGCCATCTACCGGCCAATGATTACGTATACAAAGATTACGATCACACTTGTCTAAGTGGATAGGATGATTGGAACCGATTTACAATAGGTGTGGTTTCGAGTCCCACATGTAAAAATAATTTTTCGCTTGTAAACAAGTTTTTATAAACGGTGATTAGTTTTTAGATAGTTATCAATCACTGCATGCACGTACGATTCGAATACAATATAAAGTCGCTGCGAGACTTAACAAAAATCTCAAAATATCACAAGGGGAGGGGTGTAGTAAAATAGCACGTGTATTTATTTTTTCGCCTAACGCGCGATTTCTAAACCGAAAAGCTGCGTGTAGTGTGACTTTGACTTGCCGTTGCCAGGCAAGTAACGAAGTCTTCAAGCGCCGACGATCGCCCGGCTCGGCACGCTAGTTATTCTGTTGTTATAGCGCCGAATACATATGCGAAAACCCTTACCTCGTACGTTTTGCATTAAAACAATGTTTAAAGTAGGTGATCTGTATAAAGAACTTTTTGCAAAGTATAAGAAAGGAAAAAACAGTAGTTAATGAGTTGTGGGCTAATTCTTTGTAGGTACTAAAAATTCACGTGATGTATGCACTAAAAATTCACGCCACCAGGAGGGACGGGGGCGTAGTCTTAGTATCACCAAGGGGGAGCGGGATACAAAAATCTAAAAAAAAAGATCACATGATTAATGGAAGGCCCCCGAATACGAATATACATGGCTTGTATTATAATATCTGTACCTATTTCGAATATCTTAGTCCCACCTTAAGTACTTGAAAAACTTACGAGGATCTTTTCGCCAAATATTCAGTAGTGTCTGAAAACTAAGGTTTATAAGTAATTTGTGTTACCAGCGATGACTAAAACACTGAAATATTGTCTCTAAATATCGGCCTCATTAAAAGATTTAAAATCGCTCAGCATACAACGGACAGAGTTATGCTCAGCATTTCTGTACGTGATAAAAGCCGGAATATGGAAATCCGTAGAAGAACGGGTCTAACCGACAGCGCGCAGTTTTAGCAAGTTGAAATGTAAATGGACAGGTCACATTCTTCGTCAAACCGACAACCGTTGGGTAAGAAAGATTCTTGAGTGGCGACCACTAAACGAAAGACACAGAGTTGGGTGACCCAATTAGGTGGACTGACGATATATTATAAAGAGTTGTAGGCAGCCGTTGGATGCAGGTGGCATAGAACCGTTTTGAGTGGCATTCTTGTGGAGAGGCCTATGTCCAATGACGTAGACGTCTACGGGCTGATGAAAGGATGGATACTACTTGCCCATCTGGCTAGTGGATATTGACAAATCATGAAGTAGGATCACTTTAGCTACGAGTCATATGTCTAATAGTTGGAAATAGATTAATATATAATGTCAATAATAATAAGAAAATATTAAGGGCTTGAAGCTTACCAATTTAAAGATACATTCTGTCATTGTAATGATTATTCTTTTAGAAAATGCTTTTCATTGTGATCATGTATGACTACAAATATGTCCATGTGAATACAGCTAACTTTGATATGACATTGTCTGTATAGCTTTTTTAAATGTATAAAATGTGTCTCAACTTTAGGAAATTTTAAAACCTATGAATGTCCTTTACGTTTGTTTATATTAAAACTAACTCGGAATGATATACTGATGAATTTAAATTATGTTATATATTTTATTGTTAACACATTTTTTTTAAACCTACAAATTTATAACACAATTTGCTATTTTTGTGCTATCAAAGAATCACATCAACATTTTTCAAAACTAGTTTGCTGTTTTTTGTTTGGGGTATTCTGATCTAGAAGTCTAAATTTTATGCTGTTTTCAAACTAGGATAAAAAAATGAAAATGTTTTTGCTATCCATTTTTTTATATGATTTTTGTTGATATTTGAAGAATATAAAATAAATTAAAAAAGAAAAAAATATCGTCGAATTACAGGCCGGTAAAGTGGGGGCTACAAAAAAATGGTGTTCCCTGGTTGACACGATTCCAACTCTTGCAGTGACCTAAAACAAACAAATTTAAAAAAAAAAACATTATTAAAGATGTTATCGTATGGTCAATAGCCAAAGAAGAAAATAAACATTCACAAAATGGCATCGATATAAAAAAATAGGCGTGAGACAGGGAGATGTCTCTCTCTCCGAAACTGTTCAACACTGCACTGAAAGATGTCCTCAAGCTCTTAGACTGGACCGGACTCGGCATCTACATCAATGGCGAATACATCATTCACCTTCGATTCGCAGACGATATCGTCGTCATGGCAGAATCCATGGAGGACCTTGGCACCATGCTCAACGATCTCAGCAGGGTATCCCAACTAGTGGGTTTACGAATGAACATGGAAAAGACGAAAGTCATGTCAAATGCTCACGCCATACCTGCACCGGTCCTAGTTGGCAATGCGATTCTCAAAATTGTCGATCATTATGTTTACCTTGGACAGACAGTCCAGTTAGGTAGATCCAATTTCGAGAAAGAAGTCAGCCGACGAATCCAACTTGGTTGGGCAGCGTTTGGGAAACTTAAGAGGATCTTCTCATCCAACATACCTCAGTGTCTGAAAACACAGGTCTATGACCAGTGTGTGTTACCAGTGATGACTTACGGCACGGAAACGTGGTCCCTAAATGTAGGCCTCATAACCAGGCTTAAAGTCGCTCAGCGGGCTATGCTCGGGATTTCTTTGCATGATAGAATCCGAAATACAGAAATCCGCAGACGAACGGGTGTAACCGACATAGCACGCTGAAGTGGCAATGGACAGGCCACATCGCTCGAAGAACCAACAACCGCTGGGGAAGAAAGGTTCTAGAGTGGCGACCGCGTACCGGACGACGCAGTGTGGGACGCAACTAGGTGGACAGACGACCTGGTGAAGGTTGCTGGGCGTCGTTGGATACAGGCGGCACAGGACCGCACTCTGTGGCGTAATATGAGGGAGGCCTACGTTCAGCAGTGGACGGCAATAGGCTGAAACGATGATGATGATAAAAAAAAATATCACACCCGTTTTTGGCTTGTCAAGATTTTTTAAAAATACTTTTAAAATTTTTCAAAATCCAAGGCAACCGCGATGGAGAGTATATCTCTTTAAAAAACATTTCCACCAAATTTCAATGGAATCGATTGGGTAGAACTTGACATATCATGTCAACCACCTCAAAAAAAGTAGTTTTGAGTAAAACGCGTTTGAAGTTTGAGAAACAATCCTAGTCGAATAACTCCGATAATAATATTTAATACTCCCTTTGGATTAATCGCCGATCCTAGACCCATACATTGGGCCTTTTTCTTTTTCATAAGCAATGTCTAGCGAATTTCTTTCTCTAATCGAGCTGCTCTGCCTTCTTTTGAAGCAGCAGAAGCTTGCAGTACAGGGCGATCAATTCTAACTTCACTTAGAAGCCGCCTCGTCATAAAATCCGCTATATCTCCGAAAATAATTCGAATTTTGAAAAATCCGTTTAAGGACATGTTTTTGAGGGTTTAAACTTTGAATATATACAAGAAAACGATTTTTCCAAATCTCTAGATCAGAATACCCCCCTTAAATAAATAAATAAAATCTTCAATATAGAGGTTACTCTAGTATATTGTATATTCCCCTGCTTCACTTATTTTATGTTTTAATCGATCACAAAGATGCCCCAGACATTTCGTTTATTTTAAATTGTGACACATACTTTCTTTTTTCAGTAAAGTTATGTTTTACTATTTGTATTTCAAACAATATACAAATGTAACCACCAAAATATACGAAATAAAATCATTTTTAGATTTCAATCGTCTAACAAATAATGTAACTGTAACCCTGTAATGTAACTTCTTAAAACTCAATAACATAAGTTAGATACACGGCCATAATTTAGATTATGGAGAGGTGGCAATTCTTTACTTAATGAGTAATATGATTAATATGTAATATGTATAACAGCCTGGTTTAAGCCTGTTCCAAGTCTTTTCCATTGTGAAATAATAATCTTTTATAGGACCCTATTTTTGTTTTCAGTCAGAAGCTGGACTTCTCCGACGGTGAGTCGTCAGCGCCAAATAAGAGTGCAAGAGGCGCCAGTAATAGAACGAGTGTTGAAAACGAGCGTGCAGACACTAAAATACAAGAACTTGGAGACGAGGACCAATTATGGGCAGAGCGACGACAAAAGCAAACTAACGAAGTGGCGCAAGCTGTCGCTCGTGCCCGCCTTCTTAAAGAAGAAGAGCAACGTCGCCAATTGCGTGATGTCAATGTAACACAGCCTCATCAAGCGAGTCAGGCCTCACATATGCCCAAGGACACACGTGATAGACATGACAAAAATTCTGACCGAGATCGCGGTGATAATAGAGACAGAGAATCTGATGTCAGAGAAAAAGACAGAAGTGATAACAGAGAACGAGATCGTGTTGACATTCGTGATAAGATGGAAATTAGAGACAAGGAGCGCAATGAGCTACGTGAGAGGGAGAAGGACCGAGTAGATAATCGGGACCGCGAAAGAAATGATAATAGGGATCGCTTCGATCCACGAGATCGTGAACGAGATATAAGAGACCGTGAACGCGATCGTGATAGAGAACGTGATCGCGATCGCGACCGTGAGCGTGACAGAAACGAAAATAGAGGTCGAGTTGAAAACAGAGATCGTCCTGATAGTGACAAAGAAAGAATGGACACGCGTGATAGAGACCGCAATGATAACAGAGATCGTATGGACCGTGATAGATTTGATAGGGATCGCGATCGTACAGACAGAGATCGAGATCGTGCCGATAGAGAACGTAATGATCGTGACAGAGATCGGGATCGTGATTTCAGAGATAGAGACTACGGTCGCGACCGTGATCAAACGAACCCCGCATTCTCAAAAACATTTCAAGCCAATATACCACCGCGATTTCTAAAACAGCAGCAAAATAGGCAGCAAGAAGATCATAATAAAGGCTGGGCATATTCCGGTAAACAAGCTCCTCGTCGCCAAGAAACAACTTATAATGCTCCACGTCATGCACCGCATAACGGCCGTCGTTCTTACTCACGGTAAGATAACCATTCCATATATACTTTTTTATATTGTTTTATGTACATCCACATAAAATATACCATGTATTTTCAGAGACTACTCGGACCGTGAAGATGAGTTTAGAAGAGATAAAGATGGATCTGGACCACAGTGGAGGTCTGAAATGCAGGACTATGAAAGATCTGGGCGTGAGTTAGACAGATCGAACTCAAAGGATTCGTTTGACTACAAAGATCGCAGAAATGAATCTGAAAAGAAAGTGCTGGAAACCACCATAGAATCTAGCAGTCGAACAGCTGCAGATAAATTGTCTGAAGTATTTGAAAGAAAAAGTATAGGTATAGCTGAAACTTTCGTACCATCTGATTCAACATCTCAAGTGCCTGCTCAGGAAAGGCGTATAACGCCACCTTCGAATTTATCACAACGAGAATCTACTGAAAGGGATTATGGTAAAACTTCTTGGGCAGAAGTTACCCAGGATGAACCAATTATTTTAAGTCATCAGAAAACACTTACGGAAAAAGATACTGAAACAAAAAAGGAAATGCATGATCGTGAAAAGATAATTGAAGATAATAAGCCTAGTTGTCTACAGTCTAAATTAGGTCAAAGTGTTCAGCAGACAGTGGCAATAAATGTTGCACCTAATCTTCCCAAGTCTCAAATGCAAGGGCATAAGGGCCAAATCAATGTTCAAAGTTATGGACAAAATAATCAACAAGTATCTCAAATACCTTTTGGAAATATACAGCAAGAGGCAGTGGTTTCCATGAGCCAAACTCAAATTACTTTTCAAGACAATCAATCTGTTTTAAAACCTGTATCCTTGCAAACAGCTCCCAAACAGCAAATTCAATCAGAAATGCTTTCTACTCAAGCACAAAAACAGATAATATCTGAACAAATAACTCAATCGAATATTAGTAAATCAGTGTTTACATCCCAGAAATCGGAAAAAGATCTTTCAGAATCTGAGTCATTAGCCTCAAAATCTAGTATCGATGCATCAAGCTTAGGAGGTATGAAAACAACTGAAGTACATCCTGTGGAAACTGTTCAGGGTATTACGCTTCCTCAGAAACGACCTGTAGATGATAAGAAAAATGATAGAATTAGCAGTGAGCAGCTTAATAAAATTCCAGCTAAAGAACCAATTGAACGGAAATCAAGTGGATCAGGTTCAGAGAAAAAATCTCGAGGGTATCCTGGCGGTGGAGGGGCCCCTAGTGGCAGCGGGGGCTATGCTGTTTATACAAGAGGATGGGCTCCAAGAAGACGCTCACACCGCAGTTCGCGTTCTAATAACAGAGCTAGTGAATCTGATGGATCAACTGATGGTGCCCCAAATTCTGATCGCAAAGATAGACGTAGGGCTCCACGTAGCCCACGGGGTCCTAAAAACACGCATGATAAGTCTGATGACAATAATCGAGCTGTACCACTTGAACCACCTAATACTATAAGTGATGGTATGGAAAATAGAGAACCATTTGCACCTCGCGGTCAACCGTCACGACGAGGGCGCGGAGGTTTCCAAGGTACTACCCGTCCACCAGCTCCAGCTAAAAGAGTAACTGGATATGGGCCACCAAACACCAAAAGTCCATTCAGCCAAGCTAACAGAGCAGTTAAGGAAAGTGAAGATATTAAAGATAATTTGCAGACTGATGATAAGTTAAAAGGAAACACTAAGCCCAGGACTGGCTCATCTACGGGTCGAGGTCGCGATCGACGTCCTAAAGGCCTCGGTGGACCTATGAGTGGTGAGGATGAAAATTGGGAAACAACATCTGAGCACTCTGAAGGTGGTACGTCCAGTCGACGACGCTCTCTAGCCGGAAGGCAAGCAGGACAAAGTCAGAAAGTTCAAGGAGGGCGTAATCAAAATTCTGCTAACCGTCAAAACAATGGGCGTAATGCACATGCTGCCAAAAAAGATAATGGTTCTGAAAATAAAACTGCTGATATAACAGAGGCTATGACAGATCTCAAACTATCTTCTACTAAAAAGGATGATGAAGTTATTGATGATGGTTTCCAGGAAGTAAGAAACAAAAAGAATTCTAAAGATGCACGAAGTGTTGCTAAAGAGGACAATCAAAATGCAGCCAAGCAGCCTAGATCTCATTCAAATCAAGGTGGTGGCAGAAATGGATCATCAACACGAAGTTCTAATGACAAATCTAACGCACGTGGATCAGCACCAGTAGCTAACAAATCTGGTGCTCAATATGATCGTCCTCGTCAAGCTAATTTAGCACCGCGTTTTGTTAAACAAAGGCAAAAACAGCAGATGGGACTAGTGTCCACTTTCGGTCCAGATACTGGGGCTGCCCCTCCTCCTCCACCTGTTAATGCTTGGGATAAACCAATTTCACAAACATTACGTGGAAATATAGAAGAGCCGGTAGAAACAGTTGAAAATAAATCGGGTCAATCAAGTCAACGTAGTACCCCAGGAGACATTCCAGTCGAATGCAAGAATGTTCAAGCCAATTGCACTGTGACGCCTGAAAAAACAGGTGTATTAGATGGAGCAACACCACCAGTAGAAACTATTATATTTGAAAATACAAATTATAAAGCTGCCACTCCTGATGAGGCTTTACAACAAAAATATCAAATTAGTTCTCCTATTGCTAAAAATCAAGCAGAAGATATAAAACCCGAAATAGATAATCGATCACTATCATTCAATGGAGAAGTTAGACCAAGGCCAAGATCTATACAGGACATTATATCTGAGAGTGCTGTCAGTGACAGTGATAGTGCAAGTTTAGGTTTACCAATCTCTTTTGATACATCACAAAAACCTGAAGATTCTTCTGACATGAAACTAGATTTCGCATTTGATTCTGATCTTGGTCAGCTGACTGAAGATAAATCAGCCAAATCCCTTGGCTTACCCCGTGGGGTTCATATGAGCACTTCCAATACGATTTCACCTCTGGCAGCAGATCTCAATTTAAAAATCGCCAGTGTGAAAAAGGTTTGGGAGATGTCCACTGTGGCTGAAGGTAGTGAAGAAATACAGTTCACTGGTTTCGAAGAAAATAACACAGAAACAGCGCCACCTAATGTTTGTAAGGTGAAGCCTACGCAGCAGTTACAATCACCCCCACCTCAACATTATAATCATGTTGCATATCAAGGTGGATATGGCGGTTTATCAGTACCGTCACCGCCCGCAGTAATGTTCAATTCTTCGCAACAATTACTCGGTTCTTCACAGCAACTGCAACAGCAGGGTGGGCTTTACGGCGCTTTCTTAGATCAGAGCCGGGGCCAATTTGGTGGGTTTCCGGGAACTCCGTATGGTGCTGGATCTGCTACACCATATAATTATCAACCTCCACCAGACATGTTTCAAAGTCTACCAAATCAGTATCGTATGGTAAGTTTATTTAAAGGCTCCGTCCATATAAATGACTAAAATATCCATTATTATAGGTTAAAGTTTCTGCATTTGTTACACAATACTATTATTTAAAATTTATCATTTGCGAATATCTGCAGGTCATATATGAATACAGTGATACCCCGCTTTACGCGAGGGATACGTTCCGTAAAAAAACGCGTTAAGTGAAATTCGCGTATATCGGGGTTTATGATTTAATACAAAAAAAAATACAAATCATTTGAATCAATCACTTTAATTCTAAAAACACTTTATGCAGTACATATAACATGTTTTTTCTCACGAAAAAATACATTTATTGTCTTTTGGATAGCGTTTCTTTATCTTTTTGTATAATACGTTCATAACACCCAACACTGTTTTTAATTGTTTGACACACGATCAAAACACGGTCATCATCACTCTCTATGCTCTGCAATATGACCGGAAATAATTTTATAAACCGGAATAAATTTTTGAAAGAGCATTTGTATTCCGCTTGAAGATAAAACATTCTCTTCTTGTTCTTCCTCATCGTTAATGGGATTATTCTGTAATTCGACCAGATCTACATTGCAGAGAGGTTCTTTGTGCGTTGCGTTGCTACAAGTTCTTCGAAATCCTTTACCTTCAAGTTCATCATGGCTAAGTTACGTACATACATATTTATTCTTACCTATGAATATGTAGGTATGTATATAACGTAGTCATGGACTGAAGTCGCGTAATTCGAGGCATTTTAACGCGAAATTTGAAATTCGCGTAAAAGCGAAACCAACGGGGTCGCGTAAAGCGGGGTATTACTGTATATCATCTATTTTAATTTGATATCATATTCTTATATAGTGGCCTGCAATAAAACAAATATTCAACAATTATTATTTATTAAAAAAAAACTTAAAAGCTTGTCTTACCTCTCAAGAATAATCTTACGAGATTATTTTTTGTGTAAATATAAAATAGTAAAAGTAGCATTCGGTTCTTAGCAACCAGAATCGGATCGCGCGACACACTGCCTATTATGAATTTATATGGAGCACTAAACAAATCCTGCGACCGCGTCGCGCTACCGATGGGCGTAGCCAGTTAGCTGCGTGGCGATCGCGACAGCAGTGCATACGATGATAAAACGATGCGAAAAACTTGTAAAAATGGCGGCGTTTTGTCAGTGTTTGAAAGTAACCCTCTTCTTAATGCGATGAGAAAATTGTGTCAATTTTCTTCCTTTTTTCCGAAGGAATAGACACTACACATATCATCATCTTCCAATAGCTGCTGGATAACTTTTTTCCTAGCTGCTTTCCTAGCTGAGACCTTGTGCGACATATTGTTGCAATAGAAATTCCGTCACCCATAAAAACTATGGCAAGAGCGGCAAGTCTTGGTCGCTTCGCTGACATCGGAAAGCTAGGAGACGCCCCGCGACAGGCGATCATAGTTATGAATGGTCACGGTCGCTAAAAACCGAATGCTACCTTAAAGGTTCATTGCCGTGCATTGCGGCCGCGCGCGATCAATCGCGTATGACTGTCGCGGACCTCGTCAACGCCGCCATTCATTTTCTTACTTTGACTATTAACACTTCCAGCCGCGCGCGACAGTCGTAAGCAATCATTCGCAATCGGCCGCTATGCACGTAAATAAACCTTAACAATTAATTATATTATACTTCTTGCAAATTTAGATTAATCTTTTTTTTTAATTGTAAGTATTAATATTTTTCTATTTCTTGTCCAGACCGCAGCCGCTAGTGGTGGTGCAGCATTCGGTCAATCAGGACAACTGGGTAATAGTCCCAGTACTGTTCTAATTTCAAGCACTTCTAATTCTCTCATGTCAGCCACTGTCAAGCCTTCCACACAACAGATAGGCGCTATTGGTGCGTATAATACGATATCACAAACACTAAACAAAAATATTCACTAAATGAATAATCGATCGCATGACATGTAATTAAACTGCCAGTCACTAACCCTTTACATGCTTTGGTATTGCGACAAAGTCCTATCATTTCATTTACTCTCCTGCCTGTCGCGCCTTATTTTGCAGTGTACTCCGTTAGAAAATAATAATTTACTACACTGGACGCTACTGGTTTGCATGGAGATTTTTTTCGAGTTTTCTTTTATTGCAGTAGTAGCCTCTGCTTTAGCCTTTAATCAATTCTTATAATTATATACATAAAAGCTAAGAGTGGAGAGTAGTATAGTATATATATATATATATACTAGTATCGATGCAAAGGTGCGAAAGGAAATGCTCCGATGGTTCGGACATGTGGAAAGAATGCCGAACGAACGTCTGGTTAAGAAGATATACAATGCGAAAGTGGAAGGATGTAGGTACCGGGGGAGAACGAGACTAACCTTCCTAGACCAGATCGGTCATGTACTGAAGGAAGGTGGAGTCAAGAGTCTCCGATACCGGCGAGCGTGTATGAATCAGGGATGTAACGGAGGTAATTTTATCGGAACCGAAGGCGGAGTCGGAGTTTTTAAATTTGATTATCGGAGTCGAAACCGGAGTCGGAACCGGAGGCGGAGGCAGGGTCAGAACTGGTAGCAGGAAAGAGATTATTTATTTAAGGACAAGTAAAACATTATTCAGTCAAATTGTTTTCATGTTAATATTTTGATTATAAAATAAAACACAAAGAATAAAAAAAATAGCATGTTTCCAAATAAACAAGAAATTAAAATAAATGAATTAATTTCTTTTCTTGAATACGTCTTCATACACAGTTTACACTTTGCCGAATCTGAAATAACTTCAATGAAGTGGTTCCAAATACAACTTGATTTTGGTTTCATTGTCCAACATAAAAACAGATCACTTTTATTGATACTAAGGCGCAACAATCAAAACAAATATCTATAACCTATGAAAGTATCGTGTGCTTAACAAAGTAACAAGTGGAAAAATAATTCACGATAGAGTGCACGTAGCGGGAGTCAGGAGGATTCCCCGCGCGACATGTATGAACCTGTTCATCTTCATAACAGTCGAAACAGCCCGCCGCCGCTATGTTATGCTTCGACCTCCGATTTAAAAGTGTCGGAGCCGAAGTCGGAACCGAAGGTGTAATAATAATCGGAAGTTCCGACTTAACGGAATCGGAGTCGAAGCTCCGTAACATCCCTGGTATGAATGTTGAGGAAGCGAGTGAAGTATGAAAGGATAGAGTTCTCTGGCACTGTTCTCTCTGCCTACCCTGCAAGGGATATGGCGTGATGATATGTATGTATGTAAGAGTGGAGAGAAGAAATTCTTCTCTTTTGCCGCACGGCACAGATTTCATCAAATCAAAATGAATCCTTCATAATTCACATGCCCGTATTTTCATTTAACCCGTGCGGAGATGGAGTAAGAATACAATCCATTACCTCCCTTTCTTGTCCATGATTGTCGTAAAATACGACTAAAGGATTTAATATGCGAATAACATCTAAGCAAGAGAAGGAAGACTCGAAATGTAATTCTATACTAACCTGTCTGACCAGCATGGTATAGTAGGTCAATTTCCCTTCCATCTTGGAGAAGACTCGAGATAAGAAGTGGGATGTAATTGAGCCGAGATGATGATAAATTTCATTTATTGAATAAAAACCTATAGTAGAATATATACATACCACCTGCTTTCTCCTTTTCAAATCCAAGTCCTGGCACAAATATGTTATTATGCAAAGAAATTATTCATAGCAAAGTCAGAATTGGATCCTGATAGACGGCACATTATATAGACTTAAAAAGCTACATGTCTATATGTGTTATAATTGTATATTTAGAAGCCTTATAGTATAAAAGCGAGGATTAGCAATATTTTATTTAAATTACCCTGAAATTATATTTTATTATTAATATATATATATATATATATATATATTAAATATGTTATATTAACTGACATGCAAATATAACTTCTCTTTTATAAAACCTCACTAATAGCACTATTACCAATGAGTACTACTAGTAATACAAAAACGCTTTTATATATATGAAAATATCCCACCTGACTTATACTTTGATTTTTTTTTTTTGGTAGTTTCAATAATGTTATTGACTTAACATGTGTTATAGGGCAATTTTTTATGATTGAAGCCTATTTATATTTAACAATCCACCTACGAAGTTACCTATCGAACCGTACCCAATACGAAAAAGATATATTTATTTATGAAATAAAAATATTTTTACGGGTTTTATTGTGTTTTTATGTTTACATGTTTAATGTAAATATTAGAAATCATGACTTTTATTCATTATTTTTTTGAGGTTCCATATTTTAGGAATGGTGAAGTTTGTATAAGTAAAAAGTATGACTAATCACACGAACAAAGCTACGGAGAAAGCACTAGTTTAAAAATCAATAAACATCAGCCGGTAATAACGTAACAAACGCAATAATATTATATGTAATTAGAAAAAACGAGTTTTAAATATTATAGATTCAGTTAGAGTTTTAAAGTAGGTTTTATTTGAACAGGTAGCAAGGGTGGAGGAGTTGGTGGCGTCGGTGGAGTGGGTGGTGTGAGCACGTACCAACAACAGTATTTGGGCTACTCGGCGCCCGTTGGTGAAGCGCCCTATTCGCTACAGGGACTATTGCCTCGGCCCGCACCGCCTGGCAACTCATACTATTCACCGTACCAACCACCCACGGCACCTGCGCCCACCTATCCGCTGCAGTTCACACAACCGGCACAATCTGGCGCTTTTGGATCACAATTCCTTTCCTCGCAACTGCAAGTTGCGGCCGCCGTTCAGCAGATGCAGGTATGAATGAATTTTTAATTAACATATATGCAAGTACTCTACTTGAGTTAATCATTAAATGCATCTAATGTTATTCTAAAAGTATTATAAACATAGTTACTTATTATGTCCCGTGTGGCGACAGGCGAAGAATACAATTATCGTCACCTCTTACTTGCTCGTGGGCGCCGTAAAAATCGGCTAAGGGTCCACCAGGAGAGTGGGCAGCAGCTCTCTCATGGGAAACGTATAACACTATACTGTGATCGCCAACCCGCCTGCCATGCGTGGCGATTACGGCTTTTAACCCCTGTATGAGCAACAAAAACAAAAAACGGCCCCCAGTCACGGCTGCTCCGCTATCCTGCCGGCTCATTGTGTTAGCAGGCCTGGTAGCGATGGAATAGGGGGTGCTAAGAATAACACACAACATACGGACGCTCAGGACTGATGAGAGGGTCATCGAGCTGGAAGAGGAATTGAGTAAAATCCGCTGAGACATTGTAGAATTGTCAGAAGCGCGAAGAGACGCCGAGGGCACGATAATCCTTCGGTCTGGAAACTTGCTATTCTACCGGGAGGGCGATAACGCGTCCCAAGGTGGTATAAGTTGGGCCACCGAAGTCAAAAATCGGGTACCGGTGGCCCGCTCGCACGGCGAAGAGAGAAGGTTTTACGGTGGGTCTATGGGGTCACGCGCCGCCTTTTCCGTCACCCCGGACCGATTTGGCGGGGCGAGACGCATCCATAGTCCACCAAAAAAAAAAAAAAGGTGGTATAAGAGTTTATCGTTCGTAGGTCTCTCATAGACAACGTGGAAAGGGTCGAGAGCGTGTCGACAAGGGTACCGTACCTTATACTCAGAATTACCAAACGGTATTCGCTGAGGTCATACAGGTTTACGCACCGATCTCGACTTACTCCGACGACGAAGTGGAGGCCTTTTACGAGGACATCTCGAAAGCCATACACTCGTCCAAAACCCATTTCACAGTCGTCATGCGAGACTTTAACGCGAAACTGGGTAAAGGAAGTGATGACGAGTTGAGAATGGGGCAATATGCATTTAGAAGAAAAAGACAGAGGGGTCAGAAACTGGCTGACTTTTTGGAGAAGGAAAGCATCTTTATGATGAAATCCTTCTTCAGAAAGCAGCCACAAAGGAAGTGGACCTGGATCAGCCCCAATGGTTCAACAAAAACAAGATAGACTTCTTGTCAGACAGACGACAGGTATTTAATGACGTCTCAGTGATCAGCAGGATTAAATCTGGGAGTGATCACCGCATGGTACGAGAAACATTAAATATCCACACAAAAGTCGAACGGTGACGGTTGATGAAGTCTACTCTCCGACCTGTCCAATACCAGAACCCGAAAATTTTCAGCTGGAACTATATAATCGCTTCCAATGTCTAAACGAGTGCGAATCACCGAACGATATGAACAACAGGTTCGTGGAAACTGTCCACACGGTCAGGCCGAAGTTTTTCTAAGCTCACCGTGCTAATAGACCTAAAAAACTTTCTGACCAGACTCTCAAGCTCATGGCGCGGAGAAAAGTAATGACGGTGCAGTTTTCAGCTGATTGGTCCGAATATAGGCAGCTAAATAGACAGATCTCCAGATCCGTGCGACGCGATATTCGCCGATTTAACACACTCCGTATTAAAGAAGCGATAGAGCGGAACCGCGGCTCTAAAGTGTTCGCACGAGATCTGTCTATTAGGCATAGCGCTAAAGCTGAAGACCGATGACGGTACTATCATTTCATCCCAAAGTGAGAGCTTAAGAAAAGTCGAAAGGTTCTATGGAAAGTTATACAAGTCAACCCAGAACTTTTTTATCAGCTTGGTCCAAGACCCACGCTAACTCGCCACTATACCGAAGAAATCACGGACATCAGCTTGTACGAGATCAGAATGGCTCTCAATTTTCCGAAAAGGTTATAGTACCATAGACCACATCCACACGCTTTGGCAGATTATCCAGAAGACCGAGGAATACAATCGGCCTCTGTGTATAGCGTTTGTGGACTATGAAAGTTTATCTTGGACAAACAGTCCAATTTCGAATAAGAGGTCGGCCGACGAATCCGACTCGGCTGGACACGTTTGGGGAACTTAAGAGGATCTTCTCATCTAATATACCTGTGTCTGAAAACACTGGTTTTTGACCAGTGTGTGTTACCAGTGATGACTTACTCAGCACGGAAACGTGGTGCCTAACTGTAGGCCTCATAAACAAAGCTCAAAGTCGCTCAGCGGGCTATGCTCGAGATTTTTCTGCCGGATAGAATCCGTAATAGAATCTGGGAAGAAAACCGCAGAATAACGGGTGTAAACGACATAGCATAAAGAATTAGCACGCTGAAGTGGCAATGGAATGAGCAGGCCACATCGTTCGACGAACCGATAACCGATGGGGAAGAAAGTTTCTCGAATGGCGACCACTATCGGACGTCGCAGTGTTGGTCGACGGCTTTTTGGGTGGGTTTGGGTTTTCATTAGTAGGCAGCGGCCTTGCTGTACCTCTGGTACTGCAAGGGTTCATGAGCGGCAGTAACAAGTGTTACTGTTACTGCCGCCATCAAGTGTGCTGCTTGCTCGTCTGCCACCATAAGCAATAAAAATAAAACGAACAGGGTGTGATTTTATGTTTTGTAGGATTCAGTCGAATGCACGATATGAACCATATGCATTTCACTTGAACGTTTTTTAACGGCTTTTAAAGACAATCTCATATAAATGAAATCCTTTTGTATGCCATACACTAAATGTCTGTTTTCGTTATACTAGACGATGATAATACAGCAAGGCGTGTTTATTTCCGTGTTGCAGCAACAGTACCGTGCGCCACTACAGCAACAATATGGACCCCCGCAACCAAGGCCACCACCCCAACAGCAGCTGAAGAGTCCTCTGCACGAGCATGCAAATGGGTTTGCGCCACTATGCGAAGCCGCGTCTCCCACACCTAAGGGCGCCCCTAAGCCGCAAAAACCGCCACATTCGCCGCCTCACCACAAGTATCACGCGCCACCTCCGCATCCAGCGCACCCACCGCCAGCACACACGCCTCACCAACACCACCAGCAACAGGTAATCATTTTTTGTGTTTAAATTAGTGTTTGGATTAAATGTCTTTCTGCACCATATCATTGTTGTGCTGGTTAAGTGATGGCTGTAATTTGGCTATGTCAAATCAATATGTCCGTGTCCCATCAGGAGTTTACACCTAGTTAGAGACATGATTGGGCAGTGCCTGTGTCCTTACATCTTCATCACACTATTACATCACCAGCGTCTCAGCGGATTTTGTTTGTAAAACAAACAAGATTACGTGGGTGGTACTTTAACCGCAGCGAAAGTATGCCAAAAAACAATTCGCCGACATGACTGTGCATGCGCTTGGAACTCGAAGTTTTCAGTCCATTCTTAGTTCGTCACAATATGAACTTGGTAGTAAGTCACAATATCTAACCACTATCCAGCTGGTGTAAGAATGAATTTCATAGTTAGCGTTACATGATAAAATTCTGAATAGAATCATAATTTTGATTAATATTACATACTACTTATTCAAAACCTTGTAACACTTCCAATAATCACCAAATTTGATGCTTGCCATCGGAACTTTATCATTTATTTAAAAGAAATGCGCTTTTTTTTATTGCTTATCGGGGCAAACGAGCAAGCAGCATAACTGACGGTAAGTGTCACCGCCGCCCATGGACCTTTGCAATACCAAGGGTATAGAAGTATATAAGATGTAAAACCAAGGGCATAGAAATATATAAGTATATAAGGTATTATATAAGGCTAGGCCGCTGCCTACCAATACGGTCCCCAAACCCACCCAGTTGGGCTTCCGTCTCTCTCGCTCACCGAACGAAGCGCAATAGCACATTACCCTTACTCAGAAGTCAATCTTCTGCGAGAGTGTGGTACTACCCCGGACGGACCGGCCCGCGGCTGTAGACAGTGAACTGTCAGCAGCGTTGTCCTACCACTATTATTCATTCGGTTTCTGATTAATAAAAAGGTGAGAACACGTTAATCTGTGCAATTGTTTGTATTAAATTTTCTTATTTTATTTTTATACATATACACGCCTATGATTATTTATATTTGAACAATTACTTATTGCAAAATTTCAAGTAATTAAACTCTTAGTTAATAATGTTCTAATTTCTTTATAGCAAATGGTCAGCGGAGGCAATAATGGACGTTGCGGTGGTGGTGGCGGAGGAGCTATGGGTCGCGGTGGAATGGTGGCGCCGCGTTACCCCGCCCCTATCGGTCAGCGTCCGCACGCACCCGCACTGCCTCTGTACCGCGCGCCACCGGCAGCTACCGCCCCTCCCTCTGGACCGCGCGCACACCACGCCGCGCACCACCAGCCGCGCCCCAATCTCTACTATCACCAACACCAGCGCAGTTAGTACATTGTATATCGTGACCGCCACCGTCCAGGACCGGTTAGCCGTCTACGGGTAAGATTGCCAACACGAAACTGACGAGTGTGTTGATTGCGCAGACGGCGGCGGTGGCGGTGAGCGCTCGGCGGACGGCTGTGACGTCGCGGCCGGCACCGATGACGCAGCCGAAGTGGCGGCCGGTGCCGACGTGGCCACGGCCGCCGACCTCAAGGCGGAGTGAAGCACGGCGCGCCGCGCACCCGCGACCCCGCCCTGTGCCGCTGCCGCACGGAGACACGAGACGCGACCTCACCTCGACGTCGCCATTACATTTTCGATATTTTAATTAGGACGTAAATTCTGGAAGTGATCCTGAGCCATTGGACTCTGAGCGCCGCTAGCGCCCATACGACGAGTCAATGGCAGCGATACGCGCGTTCTGTTCGTATGTAAATATGTCGATCGGACGGCCATTCGACTCCTTGACTGTTATATTTAAGTATATATGTATAGACGCGACCGGTCGGTGGTTGTCACTGCGACGACCGACAAGTACTCTGGGGGACAGCTAGTCCTCGGTCGATTCTGCCTCGAGACCTCTCATTAGTAAATATGTAGCTACGGTTTTTGCGGAGCGATGTCGATGCGATGTAACCGAATAATAAATATAATTTGGAGCTGAGAAAACCGACTACCACTCGGCACACGTCTGCCGTTTGGCACGGATTGAAGGCTCCATGTATCATAATCAATTATTATATGCGAATAAAATTATTATGACCGAATCTGTGTTTATTTACTTGCCTCTTTGTAATAATATCCTTTGTATAATTTTACAAGCTTTTTTACGTATTCTCTATACGTTAACCAGCTAATAGGGGTGCTATCGTCTAAATTGGTAAGATGATTTGGAACGGGTTTTCAGTACATGTAGTAATCATTTTCGCTTGCTTTTCACGGGACTACTGAAACTTTTATTTCTCTCAAAATTACCTTTCAAACTTTAAAAGATTTCGATAAGAATTTATAATTAGCTGCCAAACGCATCATTATTATTATTGTTCATCTACTATCAGACCATAGATCCAGCGGCTTTTAAATTGTCCTCGGTCCAACCTGGTGTATATCATCCTACGCTGCGTCGCCCGCTTCATGGTTGCGCCTCGAGACCCTGTTACCCGATCAATGTGTTTAGCCCATTACCATTTCTATGTAGGATACAGCCCTTTTGTTTCTTTTTTTTAGTTTTTTCAGCTTATTGTAATTTACATAATATCATAGAAATCACCATCAGCTAACATTTAATCGAATGCGCTAACTTGTGCAACGAACGTTTACGTTCAGCATTTGTGAATTCTAATCGTCTAGGATGGAAAGTAGGCGATCAAATTTTGAGGTGGTACTGTTTCTGAATTCAAATATTCGACAGACAGCTAACTTTTGTGATGTAGATTCCTTAAAAAGGAATATTCTGTAAATCAATAGTGGTAGGACCACTCTGTGGACAGTTCTCTGTCTGCAGCCGCGAGCCGGTCCGTCCGAAGTAGTACCACACTCGCAGAAGATCGACGTCTAAGTAATGGCAATGTGCTATTGCGCTTCAGGCCGACGGGTGGGTTTGTATTGGTAGGCAGGGGCCTAGCCTTATACCCTTGGTATTGCAGAGGTCCATGGGCAGCAGTAACATTTACCATCAGGTGTGCTGTCTGCTCGTTTGCGACCATAAGCAATAAAAAAATCGCCGTTGAATATTCTTCTATATATAGCCTAGGATATATTCTTCCCTAAAGGTATAAAATAAGGAGTGAATTATGCTTTCATATTTATAACACTACGAAATGAGAATCTGATTTAATGGGTACGTCACATGATTTCTATGAAGAAGTCGCGAGCAAAAGCTAGTGAATCTATAAAGGAGATGACTCTCTTTATCTATATTAATTTGTAAATCTATCTATTAGATTATCGACGTACTCTGCTGGATACAAACCTTCCCAAGGAAGAATCCTGTTAAAATCGCCACGCGGCAGACGAGTAATGGTCATATTTATCCCAAGACAACACTGCTGCCCTTTCTCCTGGTAAACCCGCAGCCAGTTATTACGACTCGGCCTTAGCCTTTACTATGGGAAAGTTATTATTATTTGCCAATCGTAGGTAAACTATGTATTTGTCATTGCCGAAGACCTTTGTAGAATACTTATAAGAAATAATATTAAAATGGTTATTACACGAGACATGTTCTTTTATTGACTGTTATGGTAATTACCGATGCCTACTATAAAAAATGCTGTCAAAATTTGTTTAAAGAACTCCTAACTGTATGCTCATAATACATATTGTTATGGGTAGTAGGTACCCTAAAGCACTCCCAAGAGAATTGTTGTTGCAAACGAGGATGCTGCCCTAAGCTGGCAACAGCAGTTATCGCCCTAAATGAACACACCTCAGCTTTAAATAGGAAGAAGAGCATCGGCTTGCAGCAACACTATTTACTTAAACTATGTAGGTACTTATACTTACGTAATTTCGTATGTTCTAATATTGAATAACGCTCTGATATAAAATAAAGTAAATGTAATTTCGTCTCTACAGCGAGAACAAACCGCCCCTATTTATTTGGCTGAGAGCCAAAATAACTAAGTTCCCCTCTAAGGGCTCTGTATGTCCTGTACCAAGTCTCGCCGGCGCCACGAATACACTATCGTGTTTCACATATATGTATTTAAACAGTATCTATATATTGCTAATACTGCTTGTGCTTCTTTATCGTTATAAAAACATTCGCAAATAAGTTTCGTCCATATATCCATCAGCTTATCGACTTCCACTATTGGACATAGGCCTCTCCACAAAAAGGCGTTAATGCCATAATTGCCACACGTGGAAGGACACTCGTCAGTTCTAATTCTCAGTTTTTTTTATTGGGACTAATTCCACCATTGTGATACATGTAAGCCAGGATTCACAATGGCCTCCATAAATGACGCCGAAGTTTGAACGTCAGGTAGTCCCTAGAAATGATTTTTATGGTTTGGGACTCGCAACTAATTTAATTACAAAAGGTTAAAGTTACTCATGGTTGGCACAGTTATTCCTTTAGCGGTTTTTTGTTTCTCTTGCATTAGTGTCTATAAATACATATCTAAATTAGAGAATAGTATACATCGGCGCCGTGGCTTAGTTGGTTAAAGCGCCTGTCTAGTAAACAGGAGATCGCGAGTTCGAATCTCGCCGGGGCCTGTGCAGTGAAATATGCACATTATTTGTACTTTTATAGTTTATTGTATATTAAACCACTATTAAGGTAAAATCTATTTATTTCTTGGTTATTTTGAATTCATTATTCTAAAAACGCTAAATTTTATTTGAATAAGATTTTGTTACATTTATATGTATAAAACTAGCTTTCGGCCATATATACTTCCCCAGGCTTCTGTCGCACACTCGGTATCTCTCAATGGTTTTAATTCTTTTTTTACAGAACTCTATATTTAAATTACTGAAATTTATCATTTAATATGCTTAATTATTTATAAAATCCATTCCATCCAACATTGTCGGGTAGATAGCATACCGTCACCTTAAGACGTAAATACAATGAACAAACAACAAATGAAATTTGCATGTCCTACAATTAGTCGCGGTGGTGTAGTGGCAGCACGATTGGGCCGGAATGCCAACAGGCGCGGGTTCGAATCCCGCTTGCGACATCATTTTTCATTTCGTAATCGGATTTTATAAAGAACTCTATATTTTTCTAAAATAAAAGTAGCCTAAGTTACTCCTTATAACATTAGCTACCTGCCTGTGACCAGCCCCGTTAAAATCGGTCTAGCCATTTCAGAGATTAGCCAGAACAAACAGTCAGAACAATTTTAAAATTGTTTTTTTTTTATGATAGTAACGTATATACTTTCATATGCATTTCAGTGTGAAGCTGTTAATTTGGAATTACAAACAGACATTTCAATTTTATTTATATGTATATAAGTTGTTTTTCGTGTGGTGGCGGAGTAAGAATACAATTCACCACCCCCTATCTTAACAGTGGGTGATCATAAGAGACGACTAAGAGATATAAAACGCATATAAAATCTATGCAAGACAAAGAAAACTTGAAATAAAACCCTATACCAACACGTCTGACTAGCGTGGTATAGTAGTTACTATACCACGCTAGTATCCTATGTACTTAGTACTTGGTATAGGGTTTTGTTTCGAATTTTCTTTCTATTAGGTAAATTTCCCTCTGATATGGAGGAGGCTCAAGCCCAACAGTGGAACATGAGCTGCGATGATGATGATGTGTTGAAGTTGTTACAGTTTAAAAATTAAAAGTTAATTATTAAGAGTAATAAGAAATTATTATTTGTTTGGGTTATTTTTACTTTGCTGTAAACTAACGTCTATAGAATAAATATTTAAGGCGTTGATTAATTGGGGTATATCGAGGTATATACAACGTATATCGCTGAGTTTACATATATATAAGGTATATCGCTGTAAAATATATATAAGGTATATCGCTGATTTTACATTATTTCCAAGAAAATATGACTCATATTTCATTCGTCATTACCATACATTAATTCATACAATTAATGAAATTGATGTTAATATCTTTTTATATTAGTTACACTTAGAATTTATATTTATATGAACTTTTTTAATGTTCTAAATAGAGCTGCATAGAGGTCGCCTTATATTACTCGGTGCCCAATTGGTCGTTGATTTCTTATAAATTCTCCTATGTTAGCCGTCGCTACTTAAATATGGATAGACTCCCTCGTCTCGAAACGTCTGTCGTCTAATTTGCGGAAGGCACCGCACCCTAATTGGATTCGTCTAATGATTTCCTATATCTGAAAAGTTAATGTTATTTTCTTTTTTTTTCTTATTATCATAAAATATGCCATATCCATATTTGTCATTGTTAGCCACGAGCTTTCTTAAAAATGGAGGAAAAAGTGGGAATATACGCTAGCCAAACTGTGGACTGTGTGAATTTTCCTTGCTTCCTTGCAGTGACATAATCTGATAAGTTGGCTACTCGTCATTCGCAGAAAATGAAGATATGCTTACGCCATTACCATACGAGTATCGCAGTGACTACACAGATAGTGTAGTGGTTTGATTACCGATCTTTTCGTGCCGAGTGTCATAGGTTAAGTTCCCACAAAACATTCCAAAATCCTTTTGAGATCCACAAATGGCTGTTTTCATTCTGGGTGTAATTTTTGTCCGTTAATTGTACGTCTGTGAGGTGAGCTCTAAAGAAATGCAAATCTTTGTAATGCAAAGGGCATTACAAAGATTTGCATTTCTGTAGAGCTAAATGTTGTATTAAAAAGAAAAATAAATCTAATAACTTAGAATTCCACTCCACGCCTATACTTTGTAATCAGAGATATTGCATAAAGTTTGGTAAAGTACGACACGTTTTGTTCCATTGCAGAAGAGGCTCATACTCAATAATGGAAATTTATAAGCTGAGAAATAGAATGATGTTTTCTTTCACTCATACCTATTGTGTTGATGAAAAGCAGATTTTTGAAGATCTCGAATTTAATACTTTTATAATTTTAGTATCCCGAATTATTAACAAAGCTTGGGTTGAACTGATTTAAGCTAATCATCATCACCATCTCAGCTCATATTATTATAGGTCCTACTGCTAGATTCAAGCCATCCACAATAGGAGGGAAATTGACCTACTATACTAGAGTCAGGCGCAATGACATAGCGTTTTATTTCGAGTATTCCTGCTCTTACACAAGTATTATAAGCCGACATAGCCGAAAATCATCCATCCATCAGCCTGTCAAACAATAATTTCACAATGATTTTTTTTTTACTTCAGATCCAATAACTATATATGTTTAAATACCTACTATTATAATTTATATTTATTTACTTAGGTAGGTAATAGTGACATCTTCAGCGATTTCTAATTTATTGAACAAGGACGGGTCAACACCCAGACGGGGATGCACTGCAAGGTGCTTTGTTCCATTCGCGTAGCCTGGGCGGCTATTGACCTCGAATATCTAATACTGCAAAGATGCACTTATTTTTCTTGTTATATGTCAATTCCGTATTACTTTCTCTCATATAAAACACAATCTTATCTCAAATGCAGTTTTATATCTGAGGTAGATTAAGCTTTTATTTATTATTAACGCTACACTCGAAAATAAGGAAGGATTGAATTAATTATTATAAAGGCTATAATTTAAAACAATGTTGGTCTCGAAAATGTCATGACTGGGAGTCAGAGTATCGTACATCTAGACATTGTTTGCCTTCATTATTAGGCCTTGATAAAAACCACTGTTGTCTACACATATATGTATGCCTCAAAAGAATCTTTGTATGTGAACTCTGGTACCTACTATTAACTGACATGGTTTTGTTTAATATATGCAGTCAATCTTTTAATTGGGGGGTTCGAACAACCGACAACCGCTGGGGAAGAAAGGTTCTAAAGTGGCGACCACGTATCGGACGACGCAGTGTAGGACGACTAACTAGGTGGACAGACGACCTGGTGAAGGTTGCTGGGCGTCGCTGGATGCAAGCGGCACAGGACCGCAATCTGTGGCGTAACATAAGGGAGGCCTACGTCCAGCAGTGGACGGCAATAGGCTGAAATAATGATGATGATGACTTACAATACAAGTGAAATTTAAAACACGAAATTTAACATTTAGGTCCATACTTACTTACCACTTCATATTGTCAAGCATGAAGTTTTCATTGGGAAATTATACCTAGCAAATAGACGTCATCACTCATAATAGAATCTTATAAGCCAAACGGAAATTCCCCTTATCAATACCTAAATAATTAAAACTGTTCTTATCAATGATTAGTCAGTGCAGCTGTATAATTAAAACAAATAAAAAAGTGAAGTTAGCTGTGTGGTAGCGGCTACGAATACTACCAACTCTTACTTTGCTCGTGGATGTTGCAAAAGACGACTAAGAGCTTTGTAACGACCTGGGCCAACTCCATCTGATGCCGTTTGGTAAACAATTACATTCCCAAGGAGGGTTGACGTCTGGCAGGGCCGGTCATAAAACTATTGCCAATAACTTTTACAATATGTACTATGAAAGAAGAGTAAGTACATGTATCGGCCCCGAGTAATTGGGATAAGAGTAGGAGTATGATGATGACTATCAATTTCTTTAGAAATATTTACAGAAAAAAATATGTAACACATCTACTTGAGCCTGGATTCAAATCTAAGACCTCGTAAATGATATCGCATACTATCTAAGAATCTTGAATCAAGGAATAGGTTAACAATGCAAGGCATATCATTTTTTTTTTTTAAATACATTTATATTCATTATATACTTATTTTTAATTACACATGGACTTAAATGCCTTTAGTTTAAAGAAGAAACAATAGTCCAGTGATAAAGGGATTTTAAGTCATTTTATAAAACGAGGAGGCCAATTCTTAGTCGATTGTTCCTAAAAATGGAACAGTTATTCTATGAATAAGAGGCACCCAATCTGTAGATAGGTCGATGCCCGCAGTTGCTGGACGCTGATCCTGAAGGAGTAGGAAAAATTAAAAACCAAACTATTATTACTAACTATTAGACTGCATCATAGCTGACTCCAATCAGTGCAACGGTAGAAACTTGTTCCGCACGCCAAATGGGCTATTTTTACGTAATATAAGAGTAAAAAAGACGAAAGAAAACTCTATAATAACAACCCAGACTTGCATAGTATGTACAATAGATAAATTCTTTGCAATTGTGGAGGCAGATGTAAACAAACATAAGTAAATGAAAAGGCATGATATATTAGCAGCTTACGAACGTTGGCATATAATTTTAGAGACGTATACGATTTCTCGTTTATTGCTCACGATACGGTACAGTAATGCCTACGGACTAACTTCACGAAATGAAGTAATCTACTAGCTAAAAATTAATGTGGCCTTGGTTTTGATGAAATAAAACCAGTATTTCTCTTTTGTTAACGCTTTGCAGAAAATGTAGTATGATTATTTGCGGTGAACTATAATGTAATGCCTACTAAAGTTACATGTTTTATTCCGTCTAATTCTTCCTTTAATTCCGTCTAAATTTCTGAAACAGGACAACTCACAGTGGTTTTTCCCTTTTATAATCAGTTAGAAGAGACTGTTAAAGGTTGACACAAAATGCGGTTCACCAATCTTCAAGCTCTGAACAACGCGTCGTTTAATTAGTCATACTTCAAAGTAGATTAAATTAAGGTTGCTCTTGATCTAATAAGCATAAGAATACAAAGAGCAGCAATTGCACATTGCGTGCCATTAGATAGGTACCATAACAAAGGCAAAACAAACTACCTTTGTTTGTGTGCATGAAAGCTACACACGGATATATGTATGTAATACAATGAATCAGCCGGGCCAGTGGCCCTGTTGAATGTTGATTCGCTGTCGCGTTGTCGAGCGAACGTCACTGGCAGACTAGTACTATCGTCAGTATACGGTCGGAACACGTCGCGAGTGTTTCGCGCTATTTTTAATTCAGTGACCAGTCGATTGTCAACAAACTTTCACTTCGACTAAAAGCGGCATATCAGTTATACGCAATTTTTACACATTCTAGAGTAGGTGAATGAGTCAATTAACGTGTCATATGGAGAGTTAGTTAAACATAATTAATCTCGACTTTAGTATTGTGTTTTTTTTTCTGTACAATGTGTACTAATTGAAAACATCATAAAAATAGACATGCTATTATTTCTCTGAAATAGTTTTATGACTTTGAAAATTTGACTTTGTTGAGCGTAAATTATTAACTCAATGGTTTTCAGTGCAGTGACTAAATTACATTGGTACTAAATTACAATGGGGAAAGACTATGGTAAGTATAATTTGGAATAGCATATATATCCCATTCATATATATCCATATATATCCCATTAGCCTATAAGGAATAAATAAGGAAATGCTAATATTTATCCCATAATTGTAAGCATTATTTTTAATAAAACGATAAAAGCAATTAAATATTAGACAGGTAGGTACATATTTATTTACGGCGTTTAAGGGTACCTGGGTATAAATTAACTTTGGTTATTGGTGTTAAAATCGGAGTCTTAAACTTGAAGCAAGAACCATTCTCTGATTTGATGTATCTTTGATGAATGATGAATCTATCGGGACTAAACCCTGTAACTCCTGTAAACCAGGATCCACAATGGTCTTCATAAATAATACCGAGGTTTGACCGTCAGGTAGTCCCGGGATATGATTTTAATTGTCTTGGGACCTACAACAAATTTAATTAGAAAGGTTAAAGCTAAGTGGGAGACAGGAAAACAAAATTGACTAGTCTGCCAATTAGTAAAGGGGTATACAGCTACGATAAGCGCAGCAATTCGGCACCTCGGAAACGGAAGAGCTTAACGGGCCTATATACCTATATGTGAGCCTTTTTCCTTATTTTTGGTAGGCTATGGTCTGGACACACGTCGTCCACTCTGTCCAGAGCGACGGAAGGGTGGCGCTTCTAAGGCACTTCTAAATTAATATTTGATAAGATACTTACTGTGCTAGGTCCTTACCTTACCTAGCGCAGGATACTTCTGAATTCTCTCGCTGTCTCTGTATCTCGTCGCCATTGGATCTGCAAATGGTCACATAGGATTGGAATCATAATTCAAACTAATTGCACACATACTTTGGGACATATGTATATGATTATGTTAGGTAATAATGTATATTAATAACCTACCTTTGGCAATGCTATCAGCGTTATTATGTACATACATGCATACATATCATCACGCCATGTCCTTTGCAGGGTAGGCAGAGAGAACAGAGTGCCAGAGAACTCTATCCTTGTATACTTCACTCGCTGCCTCAACATTCATAATTCTCTTCAGACACGCTCGCCGGTTTCGGAGACTCTTCACTCCACCTTCCTTCCTTCCTAGCGTTATTATGTGTACCATGCAAATGGTTATTTAACTATGTGATGATGGAGTAAGGATAAATGATCACCACTTTGATGCCTCCTCGTAGCTCTTGTAAAATCGATTGCGATTAAAGCATACGAGCAGAAGAAGAAAAACTTAAAAATAAAACTATTCCAACTGATTTTGGGGATATTTTTACTCATAGAAATAGATCACGAAATAGAGATAAAAATTTGAATTCGTACTTAGTCCAAGCGGGATTGATATAGGTAATTGAGCCTTTCATATATAAGGCTCAACTCTCGTTTTCTTCGAGATTATCTCTAATTAGAGTTCTCGTTCCGAACTCATATTTCTATTTAGTATTTTTGTGTATACCTACTGCTGACGTGTGCAGGATATCCTTTGCGATACCCGACTCATGTATGTATAGATGAGTCGATACTCGATAGAGACGGATAGAAGGAAAGAGTAACGATGATTGTGGATAAGTGGTGATGGATGGGTTGATGGTAAGCCGATGGGGATGGATGCGATGAGATGGAGTAAGGATCAATGACGATGGATGGAATGATTGGGACGGACAGTGATATGTGAGACGAACTACGATGAGTGGTAACGGATAGGAACGGATGGTATGATGAGTGGTAACGGATGGGAATGTATGGATGGTCCCGACCAGTCAAGATCTAAACCCATTTCGAGAGCCAGCGTAAGAAGAATGTAGAGCACGACATCTCTAGGATAGCATAATTTTATTTACGATTGCGACAAGTTATTCATTTCGATATTAATGCATGATTCTTTTCTATCTTCGATTTTAGAGAGAAAACAGTAGGAATAGGAGTTTAACAGAGAACTCTAATTAGAGAAGAAAACGAAAATTGCCGCCTTGGTTGTAGCAATAGGCTAATTTTCTTCATCTGCGGGAGTCCCGTGTCACGTGAAAAAGAAAAAAATGGCTAGTATTTTCTTTTAAGTGTAGTTATTGTTTTCTCTGATAAATACAGAGATTTTATATATCTTATTATTTTGTATATCTTTTTTGTCAGTTTATTATCCACTAGCTTCCGCCCGCGACTTCGTCCGCGTGGAATGGTTACTTTGGGCTAACGTTAACTTCAACTCGCGAATTCGTTTACGTAAAAGGTGGAAATATTTTTAAATAATACATACGTTAAAGCTGTTTTAGGTACCTACATGACCCTTTTATTAGTAAGAGTAGAACATTAAACCTTAAGTAAAAGTATTGGGTCTTATCTATACTTTCTATAGATATATACAATGTATGTAAATTATACATACATACATATATACATACATACACTTACGCCTATTTACGATTACACATACTTTTAATGTGTATATGACATCGCTGTGTGGTAGCGGCTACGAATACTACCAATCCTCACTTTGCTTGTGGATGTCGTAAAAGACGACTAAGAGCCTTACAACGACTTGGGCCAACTCCATCTGATGCCGTTGGTCACTTCACGATTGCTTTATATGTTTGCTTCGTCAACCTCTGCCCACTCATTATTTCTTCCACTTCGTGTCCAACCCACCTCAGCATACCAGCGCTCTTTTATAACATTATACCTAATTTTATCTTTCATACTTACATCACACACGTTACGAAGAGCTGTCAGCTCTACAGCATTTATTCTATTTTCATGTCTTCTCCGCCAAATCTAACTTTCACTGCCATACATGAGGGCAGGCACTAATACTTCCTATACTTATTATTATTATTTAGGATGTGTAAAGCCGACGGAAGGTCATGAGAAGAAAACAAAACTAAAAATGTAGTGTGTGCAGAAATACTTTGAAATAACATTAGTTTGAGTTTTTTTTTAATATAAGATTATAAGACCCAGTATTTTTATCGTAAATGCGCGCCCAGTACTTGATCATTATTTTGCTGCGATGTTATTTTTAAACTGCGATATTTCCTAAGATATTCATTGAAATCAAATAATGTAAAGAGCAATTTTGTTTTAAATTAAATACTTGTGATGAATAACTCATTTATTTGGATAAGGATTAATATTATGTTTATAAAAACACCTTCGAAAATATCACATTATTTTAAAACAAATTTGATTAGCATAAAAAAGGTTATAGTGAGCCAATCTTAAAAGATAGATATATGCTGTCGCGGACTTTTATTTAGAACTTTGAAAGGGGAACAATTATATAGTACATAATTTTTGCGCAACTTTAACCGTTTACGCAGCGGAAGCTCTCAAAAGGAAACAAAAACCCGTTTTTTACACATTCATCATTGTTGCTCTGCTCCTATTAGTCGCAGCGTAATGTTGTATAGCCTAAAGCCTTCCTCTATAAATGGACTATCCAACAAAAAAAGAATTTTTCAAATCGGACCAGTAGTTCCTGAGATTAGCGCGTTTAAACAAACAAACAAACTCTTCCGCTTTATAATATTAGTATAGATATGTATTGTTATCTATTTACTTATATTGAAAGTTAAAATTCTTAATTGGATTTAACGTAACACATAATGAGAACAATGAAGTTTTGTTAAAGTTTTATTTTGTTTACAACCTTTCTTATTGCGTCTGTATCAGACTGTTTACAGAAATGGCTAGTAGTTAGGCCAATGGTATACATATATCTACATAGGTACCTACTTATGCATTAACTATTTATTTTTGTATAAGTGTTAATACGCTGTCTGGACATATACGGTCAGGATGACATTATTATTATTAAATACTGCGGTTAGTAGAATCGGATATGGCGAATTGATAAACATTATGATAAAACCATGAAACTCAATGTCACAAGAGCTTGTTATATTAACAATGCAATATATTGTACCAACGCTACAACTATAAAATATCTATATGTCTCCACGTAAGTCCCTACGGGATAACCACTACACGCAATTATTATATTAAATTATTAACGTTTTAACTAATTTTCATACTTTAATAAGGTATTATAACCTAATGGTAAGCCATTAGTGGGCCTTAGCCCAGGTGGCCAGAAGGCCAAGCGTTGGGGCGTCGGGGATCGAATGTCAGTAGACGATCTCTCCGGCGCCCCGTAAAAGCGCGGAAGGGGGCCGCTGTGGTTTTAGTGGGTATTCCGGTCGGACTAGCCGGCTGGCGAGTCCCACACTCCCTCCCGTCTTGACATCAGCGGGCAGGGGTTAGCGCGCAAAAGCGTTTCCCAGCGTCAACAAAAAAAAAAAAAAAAAGGAGTTTCAATACGAAAACATCGAATTCGATATTAGATTGGGGTCTAAATTTAAATCTTAGGAATGTATTCCTTTTTTTGGCCTTGGATGTCAAGGATTCGGTACCATATCATCCATCATCATACCGATGAGGGCATACGGTTGATTATGGGGCCACGGACCGCCATACCGTCGCCCCGGACGAATAGAGGGTGTGTGTATAGACTATAGATATCCTTCCCAAAAAAAAAATTGCATTCCTTTTTATGCTATAAATGTATCTCTTTATATATGCATAGCTATTTTTAAATTAGTACTTTCGTTGTATATTTCTTTCTAAAGGCCGTAAATCTATGGGCCCTAAACCTGATTTTTTTCCGGTCATTCGTCTCATCAGATATCGACTAAAGCACTAATCACTGATGCAGTGATTAGATATACTTTTCTGCTGTATATTTTTTCTTAAGCTGTTGAATGGTGTCTTTAAGTTTTAACAACGGCTTCTGTCGACAATCATCATCATTTCTGCTCATAGGTATATATAGCACTGTTAGGCTCCAGCATCCTTCACAATAAGAGAGAAATTAAGTTTCTATACTTCACTGGTCCAACAGTATAAGAGTTAATTTTCCTTTTCTTGCATAGGTAAATGTTAAAGGCATATTATACCTTGGTCGTCTTTACGACATCTACGGGCAAGATAGAGGATAGTGAATTGTATTATTGCTCCATTACCACACATAAATTTGCATCATCATTATCAATGCCCAAGGATAAAGAAATAGTAAAGAGAGGATGCAAAGCGGTTTAAATATATGTAGTTAGGTTCGAAGGTTAGCCACTGGAGCTAATTCTTACTAAACATGTTGTACTATTTTTTTTTTTATAAAAGAAAATCAGTAAAGAAAACAATAATAGACAAACCTCCTGAGTTTCTTGCCGGATCTTCTCAGTAGTGGGCTCGTTCTGATCCGGTGGTAGTTTATTAGATTAATTTAATATGTTAAAACTGACAACGTATAATTGCCCTCGCAGGTTCTATGGATAATAAATGAATTTAAATTTTGTATTTGAATAGAATTTATAAAGGAAAAAACTGTATTTAACTTTATTTTATTTTTATTAGTTATTATAATAGCATTATGAATAAATACACATAGTAAACATTTTAACTATCATCATGAAATGCAGACTGCTGACAGACGGACGCACAGACGGCGGATGCTTAGTAATATGGTTCCGATGTCGCCCTTTGATTACGAAACCTTAAAAAAGCGGTTCCGGAAGACCATTGAACAAATAATCTACAGCTTTGTCTGGAATAACCGTTGAAGTAGAAAGAATATGAATAAATGGACACGAATGCTTACGATATGCTTTAGACGATCCATACATGTTAATTGTTTGACGGTCGCTTCAAAGAGTATGAAACACTACGTTTTAGTTTTAGGTCACTTACATAATCGTATGTGTGTAATGTACTTAAAAATCCAATGCCTGTCATTGATCACATTTTTAAAATGTACCTATATGAAAAGATTTTAAATAAATAAAACTGACTTCATCAAATATTTACGAAATTTAAATAGGAACATTTTGGCATAAACCCCTTTAAACAAAAAAGAATTTCGTAAAACCGTGGTCCAGTTTAATAGTGGTCACACTGTTGACAGTTTTCTGTGCACAACCGCGGGCAGCTCCGTCCGGATTAGTACCACACTCTCGCAGAAAATCGACGTCTGAGCAGTGGCAATGCGCTGCTTTGTCGTTCGGTGACCGAGAGAGCCGGAAGCCCAATTTTCTGGGTGGCTATGGTATTTTCGTTGGTAGGCAACGGCCTAGCTATACCCTTGGTATTGCAATGGTCCATGGGCGGCAGTAACACTTACCATCAGGTATGCTACTTGCTCGTTTGCCACCAAAAGCAATAAAAAAGTGCACATCTGATAGACGGATGATGAGCATTATTCACCCCATCATATAATTAATAGAAAAGAAAAACAATAAGATCAGATGCAATATCGATGCAATATGTACTCTTATTCCATCGTACATCACACATCATCATCACACATCGTACATACTAAAGTTTTGGCAATAATTGTCCCTTTTACAACACCCACGAACAATGTAAGGGTTGGTAATATTCGTAACCGCACCTGCACAGCAGAAAGTAAAAGTATTATGCAAATAAATCAATCAAATCTGTACAATGTGTAAACAATGTCGGGAAGATGGCATGCGTCTCCTTAAAAGACGAAAATATAATACGATGCGAGCATTGAATGTCGTATAATAGTTCACGGTGGTGTAAGTGGCAGCACGATTGGAACGGATTTCCAATATGTATAGGTTCGAATCCCACTTGTGAGAATAATGTTTCGCTCGCAATCAAGTTTTAATAAATAATCAAGCATATTAAATGCTAAATTACAGTAATTTAAATCAATAATACATACATACATATCATCACGCCATATCCCTTGCAGGGTAGGCAGAGAGAACAGAGTGCCAGAGAACTCTATCTCTGCATACTTCACTCGCTTCCTCAACATTCATAATTCTCTTCATACACGCTCGCCGGTTTCGGAGACTCTTGACTCCACCTTCCTTCAGTACATGACCGATCTGGTCTAGATAGGTTAGTCTCGGTCTCCCTCGGTACCTACATCCTTCCACTTTCGCATTGTATATCTTCTTAACCAGACGTTCGTTCGGCATTCTTTCCACATGTCCGAACCATCGGAGCATTCCCTTTCGCATCTTTACACCAATACTCTCTTTCATACCTACTCGCTCTCTTACGTCGTCGTTACGAATGCGGTCGGTCAGCCTAACTCCACAGATTTTCCGCAGAGATCTCATTTCGACCGCATTAATTTTATTTTCATACTCTTTTCTGCATACCCAACTCTCGCTTCCATACAGTAATGTTGGGACAAGCACTGCGTTATGTATTGCTACACGTGCCTTCTGGCTGAGGTGGTGGCTGCCGAGAAGTTGCCCCAATGCTCCGTTCACTCTATTTCCCGCATTCACTCTTCGCTCTATATCAGTGGTGTACCTTCCGTCTCGGCTAAATCCAGATCAGATAGATTTAATTTATTATTTTATGTTTGATTAAATCAATCAAACATAAAATAATAAATTACATCAATCTGACGGATACTGACGGCTAAAAGGCGATATGCACATCTATCCTTGCAACGAAACGATTTAATAATATTATCGCACAGCACTTTTGTGAAATCGCACAAAGCACTCGGTCTGTTATCTATTAGGAGCAGTGAAAACAAAAAATTACAAGTTTTATACATACATATCATCACACCATATCCCTTGCAGGGTAGGCAGAGAGAACAGAGTACCAGAGAACTCTATCCTTGCATACTTTACTCGCTCCTTCAACATTCATAATTTTATTATTTTATTCTATAAGTTTTATTATTTCATAAAATACACATATCCTACAAGATTTTTCCAAATTGTTGCGGTTATATTATGTTTTGATTTAATTGATCAACTATGCTCTCTTGCACATGTACATCGCTCTACAAAGCCGAAATTTATCGATTGGCTTTTTCCAAAGATAGATGTGCAATATTTATTGCCAAGTCCTGTATCTGACTAACTACGTCAACTGTTATGTGTACATGTATTCAACAATTGACGCATCATCGCTCAAATCACTAGAAAGGATGATAATGCTGTGTTGAAGTTTACTTTTCTCTTTTGCAATTCGTACATTTATTCACTTGCATTCGACTAACGTCTTCTAGTTCTAACAGTTCTTATTCTTATCGTAGTATACTACAAAGTCTAGTGAGTGTCGATTTTTAGGTAGATATCACCATTTCTTCACATTTCGTTGATCATATTAATAGGTATGTATAAGATATTTTTGAATCTAACGAAATGTTGTTATAAGGAATTTTAATATATAATAGTAGTTCCAAAGACCTACATGCCAATCTTTATTTATCATGAGATCATTTTCATTTAAAGTAATTGTCCGTCAGTAAGTCAAGTCGTTTAGTTTGGCGCTAGTCAGCTAGGCAAGGCGAAGTTACTCTGAGCATTTTGGCAGAACATGAAAACACACATAAAGCCCTGCTAAATATATTCACTAGACCTTTGCAATTTTTGTACATTATATTTCATAAAATCCAAACACAATTATTTAATATTACACTATAAAACACAAAAATCAATAACAGTTACTATTAGAAAGCTAAAATTTGTTTTTTTGAATGCTAACCTCGCAATTAAAATGTGGATTAAAAAAAATGTGCAATATTTATTGATGAAAATTTTTAGGCCATAATACATAACGCTTCCATATATAGAAGCAGAGCCGTGATATAATTATAATGCCATGAGACGATGGTCACGTTTAAACAAAATAATAATATTTAATACCTAGGAACTAAATTCACGTAAGCGAGGCTTCTGGCACAGCTATATAAGTCAATTATAAATGTGATAATTTGTAAGATGTGTAGATGTTTGTTATCCAATCACGCGAAAGCCGTTGAACAGATTTGGATGAAAATTGGCACATATATAGACCGTTTTCTATATTAACATATAGGATACCTTTTTATCCTGGTAATGTTATTTCCTTGGGATAATATAGTTAATCTTTGGATAAAATACTTTATACGCGGGCGAAGTCAGGGCCACAAGCTATTTGAATATAATTTTAAAGCATCATGTTGTACTTCCGTTCCATCAAAATCCCTTTAATAATAAGTAAGAATCAAAAATTGTCAAAAACATCTGAATACACTAATTCTGAAAATTATGTATGAAAAGGAATAAAAATAATAAATGTTCAACAACGGCAACGGCAATACAAATTTGTCTCTCTTTTAAGCGTAACATATAATCTTAACATAGTACTATAAGCAGACATTTATGCAGCAATATTTTGATGAACCAGTAGACCAATATGCTATGCACTAGCAACGATCCTATACTTATTATTTTGTTACTTCCTTTCATCTTAAGTTGCTTAACACATGAGTATAATGATACTAATACAGAATATTCAAAAGTCAATCTTTGACGTATCCAAACCTAATTAATACTACCGCAAAAATATTTTTATACGACCTCTATAGGTATAGTAATAGGTAGGTATATTTATATACATACCTATTTATTTTTAAAAATCTTCATTTATAAATTGCTAAAATCACCATTGGAGAAATGGTGATTTTAGTTTGAACTTGTAACACTTTCTGTATATTTGTGGCTCATTCGATCATCACTGCTGTTCGAACGTAAATAAAGTTTTCGTCATCGGCACACCGCTATTCATGATGTGGACACTAGGCTTCATACACAGTGTATGTTCAAAACCGTTGGTACGAGTTATTGTGCAATTACTAGTCCAATTGAAGTTTGAACTATACAGATTGAAATAGACTATTGATATTGTCCCATGAGCCCCATACCGTGTAAGCAATTGGGCTACAATCTGTCACTGACCTATGAAAACGATTTAATCTGTAAAATGGTAGTTAATTAAATAAATATGTATATAAAATTTATTGTGTACATATTGAAGTTATACTTCTTTAAGCGCATTAAGAAACAATGATGAGAGGACATTTTAAGATGCGCGCGCATCACTGTAACACAAAAGTAACAGGTTGAAGTTGGCCGCAAAACTTCTTTTTAGTATCTACGAGTACACGTGCTAATAAATTATATTCAGTAATGATTTAAATTGAATATTTCTTACTATTCGTAAATATTAGTGAAAAAAGCATACTACCCTTTTCCAGACCTTTTAATATTTAATTATAATTATTAATTTGCATGCAATTAAAAAAAATATCAAAGAAGTATAACTTCTCACGCGCGTACCTACATAAGTACTACACGCATCCATATTTTTAAAACAACAAAATTAAAACTAATTTCACAGGTATATTAACATTTCAGTCTTAGCTGTGTGGTAGCGGCTACGAATACTATCAACCCTTACTTTGCTCGTGGATGTCGTAAAAGACGACTAAGAGCATTATAATGTCCTGGGCTAACTCCATCTGATGCCATTTGGTCAACAATTACATTACCAAGGAGGGTTGGCATCTGGCAGGCGGCCGGCCATAAAACTATTGCCAATAACTTTTACAATTGTACCTACTATGAAACAAGAGTACATATTGTATCGACCCCAAGTAATTGGGATAAGAGTAGGAGAATGATGATGATGATTAACATTTAAGTCTGTAGTTCTCTGGAGGCAATAAAAAATCTACAAAAAATTAATACACGATAAGCTCCTTGCCGTTCCTTCATATAATCTAAATGATAAACGATTTTTTATTCATGTGCCAACGCATATGCCATAGCATTTATGAATATTTGAAGAAAAACGACATTCACCTCTTTATGACATTGATATAAATTTAACTAGGTAAGTACTTAATTTAGTTTAGGAGTAAAGCTGCACTGCTTATTGTCATCAATGACCTCTAAATTCTAAGTAAACTAAATGGCAATATAAATAATAATACATTTCAACTCCCATATCAACTTGTATGCGTCCCATTGCCAAGCCTCCGCCGCATTGGAAGGGAAAAGGCCTTACGCTGGTGAGACGGTTTTTCCTTTTCTTGCATTGATGTTATATGCATTTTACGACAACCAAGGGCAAGTTACGAGGTGGTGAATTGTGTTCCTACCTTCACCACACAGAAAACTCCTTTGCTTTATTGATTTGATATTAATTAAAATGAAAAATTAAGCCACACCTAAGTGGCTTAATTTTTCATTTTATTTAATATCAACAACTATGGAGTCAATTATGTCGCCTTAGATGTTACTTATTAATTTTTTTATTGCTTGTGGTGGTAAACGAACAAGCAGCACACCTAATGATAAGTATTACTGCCGCCCATTGACCTTAACAGTACTAGTGATATAGTTAGTTCGCTACCTACCAATGAAAACCACCAAACCCACTCTGAAAGTTGGGCTGCCGGCTCTCTCGCTCACCAAACGAAGCGCAACAGCACATTGCCATTGCTCAG
Source organism: Lymantria monacha (assembly GCA_905163515.2). NCBI lineage: Eukaryota > Metazoa > Arthropoda > Insecta > Lepidoptera > Erebidae > Lymantria > Lymantria monacha. The sequence goes on from LR991082.1 coordinate 28,223,660, forward strand.
ACGCCGATTTTCTGCAAGAGTGTGGTACTACCCCGGACGTACTGAACTGCGGCTGTAGACAGAAAACTATCAACAGTGTAGCCCTCCCACTATTGGCTACCACTACCACTATTACTATTTCATGAATTATCAAAACGAAATCATAATTAAAGAAATTTCAATGTTTCTAATAGTAGAATATTAAAGTTCTTAGTAATATTATGTTGAAAGTCAAAATTATTATTAATAATTATATTGCAGTGATTATTGTGAATACATCTTGATCTATGGCGTAACATTCACACGACTCTCGTCCGTCTCGTAATGGCAGTTTACTATGCGATGTGATACTGTGTAAACATTTATTTTTATTTGTGAACATTGAACATCCTATACGTCTTGAAGGTTTTTATCGTTATATCAAACTAGAATTGTGTTCTAGTGTTTTACTAAAAAAATGTCTTGTGTATTAGTGGCTATCGTTTAATTTTTTAAAGTGAATACTTCTTTAGCGGCGTTATGCACTTTTTTGGGATGGGTAAAAAATGTTAAACTCGCGTCAGGACACGTGACCTGATCGAAAATTAGTAAGGCAATTTTGACGTTGACGATTCGTAAGAATTTTTAAATAATGAATTTGGTTTAACGATGTCAAATAATGGCAATCTTAGCACAACGAAATACAAAGTTACTATTGATTCGGTCGTTATTAGACATTTACCTAAATAGATTCGAATCAAAATTGTTCGTTTCTTACTTCAGCTACTATAAACCTATTGTATTACTTTTTAAAGATTAGCGATGATGCTAGTAAAGATTGTGGTGAAAGAGTCACTGAAATTATGGATTAAAGTTGATTTTTCTGAGAGACAAACTTTTTAATTTAAAATAATGGGGAATATGCACGTGACTCCAAAATGAACAAAATATTTTTTTTTGTAATCTTTATTGCTTAAATAACATATCTATACAATTATTTTTGAAATTCATCATTATTTAATAGTGAAATTTAATTATCAAAAATCGGCTTTTTTGAAATTCGCTCGCAGCGTTTTAGAAATTTGTCGTCTTGACGTGACGTCATCGTACACTCGAGTCTTCTAGTATCAAGGCGTTTCTATAGTGATTATTTTCTATCGTTACCCAGTTATTTCATGAGTTATTAGTTTTCTGTGTTCAAGTATTAATCCTTGTGAATGAGAGACTTAACAAACGTCACTTTTTGTCCCTGTTCTAATGCCATTATTTTGTATTGCATATAATTCTCTGTATCTGAAACCCAATAAAAAAATGAATAATAAATAATTTCAAACTTTTCTCTTAGTCTAATAAGTTACATGTTTTCATTCATAGGTATCATAGATGGCTAAACATATATTACTTTTAGACCCATGTACCTATTACATATTGAGAATATATCTTTAAGAACTTTACGTAAACTAGGTAGTGTATGTCGAAGTTTGTTAACAAAACAAGTATGTGCATGTAATTAAGGAAAAATGATTCTTTTATGTACTTCATCACTTCTCTAATGTGTTTACTTACGTTAAAATGATCTTCACAACAGTATAAACTGCTCAAACACAACACATTGTCTTTTCTCATCGGCTTGCATAATTTTTTTCTTATTTATTACATTTCTCGGCATAAGGAAATATACTTTGTTAGGTGCAGTTTTGATAATAATCCATTTTTTAATTTTCAATAACTGCGTGAACCAAGCATTTCGTTATTGACATCCAACATGTGTGTGTATTCTGACGTCACAGAAGCGCGCCATAATAGCCGCGTTTTTATCGCGCAAAAATGATAGTGATTTTAATAATTTTTTTTAGCTTAATGGTTTATATTTTGGATGTGTTATATTTATTTTTGGTAATGTAATAAATAGTAGAAACGTTTAAAAAAATAAAAAATATCATGCATATTCCCCATTGTAATAGTACTCAAGTGTTAATTTTTTTATGTAATATAAATTGTCATGTTTGCGTACGATAGCACAATAAATGAATATTGTATTTAACCACATAAATGATAGTAGTTTTGTACAGATAAATAATGCAATTCGTGCGAAATTATTCTCTAACCATTTCAAAATATTAAAATAAATGCACAACGTTAAAGTTCAAGTTTTCACTTCTGGCGGCACTCCCGGAGTGCAATTTTAAATTTTTTTTTTTAACATTTTCTTCTCCTTCTTATGTATTGGCAATCAACTACTTATACGAGCTATTGGTGCCAGTGTCGAGTCATAAATATCTTCACGTTTTTAGTCTTTCAGGTTAGTCATTGTCTAAGTCAAATTGTCGCCATCAACAGTGCTATGGCCACACTGATAATGGTATCTTGTGGGAATTTTGATGGAAAACGAAAACGTTGTAAAGCACTTTTTATGATATTCGCTACATTCCAGTAGTGCCGCCGCATCACATTACATAAAATGCCATCAAAATTATCTAATATAACACGTTAAAACACTAAGATATCGAATATAATACAAGAGCACCACATGACCTTTTCAAATTCCCGTCAAAAGGCTATTTTTTTCTTTATATGCCTAGGCATAGTTACTATATTAAAATACTGAGTACATAGGTAAATACCGTGTATTTAGGTAAGAGTATCTGTACATTCCGTAAAATCAACAATGATAAGACATTTGAGAAAAATATGTAAATAACGTAGACTGATAATAATGAAGTATGGACTCTTTTAAATTACTGAAATTTAGCATTTAATATGCTTAATTATTTATAAAACCCGATTAGGAAGCGAAAAATTCCGCTTGTGACATCATTTTTCGCTTCGTAATCAGGTTTTATAAGTATGGACTCATTAAGACGGTGATGCACTTGTCTGTAAAAGATAGCGTGTATACTATAGTTAATGACATGTAGAAGTAATTAATACACTAAGAATACATTAGCCAGCCAAACTAGCATATAATTTGCCTTCTACATAACGAGAGTTTGAGATATACTGTACAGGCTGTATAAACGCACACATGCGGCTTTTAGGTGTACTTGTTTTTCATGTACAAGCATGTTAGATAGTCTATATACATGGCAGAAACTGACACGTAAGAATAGCTGTATACCTATGCATGTGTGTCAGTTACGGTCATGTGTATTCCAGCGCATGCAAATAGCTGTTATATAAATGGGCCTGCTATTGCTATATGTCTCGCCGGCCCGTCGCGGAAGTCAAGGCATCAGTACCAGTGGCTGGTCATGGGGGTGCGTGTCGTCCTTTCTCCCCAGACGTGTTAGGCAAGTTGTGTTAGACCATAGCCTGGCACAAAAATATAATGGATATTCCAGTGCATTAATACGAAAATACACATGCCTGTAAAACGAAATAGGTACGCGAACGTGTATACTAGTTAACAGCGTGTAGAAGTAACTAGCACACTGAGAATACATTTGCAAGTCAAACTTAGATGCAATTTGCCTCTATAGTAATTATGTCGCGACTGTATACACACGCGTTTTTGTATACATACAGCCTCCCGCGTCCTCTCCCACATACTGTATGCCAGTACCTAAATTAAATGTTTGTAATGTATTTTCTTGCCAAGTACAGGCATGCCAGTTAACAATACACATAACAGTAAGGGGCACGTGCAAGTAGTTGTTGTGCGAATATGCCAGCTCTAGTTATGTGTATTGCGAGCATTAAGAATAGGTATTTAGTTAAGTATATTCTTGGATTAGTTGTAGGTAGGTACATTTAATACCTAATGTTAATAATTATACCTATTATCTGGTCGTGTTATTATCAATTATTGTTGTCTTACAATATACTCAAGGTGACTAAAACGTTAAAGATGTCTAACTAACAATTGTTAAAGAATTACTCCTGCCTTTATACACTTGTTCACTGACATGTGGCAATTTATTATACTTTATATATTTTTGTTTTATAATATACATAGGTACCTACCCTGCACTGGGGAAGTAATCCTTGTATTGCGGGAAATTTTACAAAATATAATTAACTGATAAAAATTATATCCATACTCAGAACAACAATATTTGGATCGCACAAATTATTGTTTTCCATGGAAATCGAATGCATGACATCTGACAGGATAGATCGGTATCTTAAACACTACGCCATCTGTGTAGTCAGCATTAAGTATATGATACAATTTGTCACCAACGCCTTACTTTACCATGGACGTAATAAAGATACACCGAGAGTTGAAATCTGCGATCCTAACCCCGGCTTCCAAACGTGGCCATTGCGGCATTATTCCTCCTTAGGGAGATCTATGTTCAACAGTGGATATACTGATGGATATACACTTACACTTGGCAGGACAGTGTTGAATTTGGAGACATAGCTCAAATGATACCTTTAGAAAGGGTAATTTGCAATTGAATCAACTCTGCAGCACATTTTGGTAATTCTGTTAAGGGTTAATGTAACTTCCAAAATTCAATTTTATCATTATCATTTCAACTTATATACGTCCCACTCACTTACTGGCTTCGAGCCGCCTCCACGGTGGGACGAAAATTGATCTATCACGCTTGTCAAATGAGTTGCTATGGGATTTTATTTCAAGTTTACCGTCTCTTACATATCTAGATGTTATCTGCATATACCTACTCGTAGGTAATATCGCTTACTCGTCATTTACGGATACTCAATAGGAAAGTCCAACAGGAAAAGGGGTGGTAGATTGTATTCTTAATGTCCTTAATCCACACGACAAATGTTATTAATGACTTAAGTATTAAAAAATGCAGTTGACGTTAGCGTAAATGTATTTATAGTAACAGATGTATCAACGCTTATCGCGGAAGTCGTGTTTTTTGAATACACCTCGTACCCAAGAAATATATATTTGTGTCGCAAGGAACAAACATATTTAACATTCAGACTCAGAACAATCATTTTTGGAACGTACAAAGAATTATCTTTCATGGGAATCGAAGCCATGACATTTGGTGTGGGAGGTCGTTATTCATTGGCACATACAACATTTACATCAAAGGAGTCATTCGAAGTTTTTCATTGCATATAGTATATACTTAATATTTAATCATCATTCTCCTACTCTTATCCCAATTACTTGGAGTCGATACAATATGTACTCTTCTTTCAGTACATATTGTAAAAGTTATTAGCAATAGTTTTATGACCAGCCACCTGCCAGACCGAACAACCGTCCTAGGCAATGTAATTGTTGACCAAACGGCATCAGATGGAGTTGGCCCAGGTTGTTCTAAGGCTATTAGTCTCTTACGACATCCACGAGGAAAATAAGGGTTGGTAGTATTCGTAGCCGCTACTACATAGCTTATCAGTATGTAATATTTAATATTCACCATTAACCATAAGCTACCCGGCTCAGGTTAGATTGCGAAGATTTTAACCTACTCGTATAACTACTTGGAATATAGGTTGCTTTGAGAACTACGCAAGCGAGACTGTTAAGTAAGCATAAACGTAATCGGACGGGGACATCGGGTGAAAATTATTTTAAAAATAATTCGCGTGAGATTACCGTATTTTTCTTCCCATCTGAAACAAATGATCAAATGGCAACCATAATTTCGAAGAAAGAACATGGCTATTAATTAACAAAGCTTCGCGCTTTTCTTGTAAATCAAACTTGACATATTAGTATATATTCGTAGTATACTTATAGATATTAACTTCGAAACCCGTTTATAAGTTATTACATAAGGCCGAAAAGATAATATTACCATGTTTAGTTAGCATGTTTCATAACACATTTTTTTACTATAAAATATTAGGTTTTTTTTATTATTAATCAAATATTTATGATTATAGTTCATCTAATCTAAGAAGTGCATTTGGACGTTTCGCATTTTTTAATACACAATAACTTTGGTCAAACGTATACACATGATTGCAAACAATAAATCTGAAATTTTAAAGAAATATTAAGTTATTTACATAATTAACGTTGCGAGTGAGTTACTTGTACAATAATGTAATGTTGAAACTTGTAAAACTAATTTAAAATTAAAATAACATTGTAAATAATAATTATTATGGACGATCTTACAATTTCACGTCATAACGTTCTAAACAGTAGTGCTTGACAACTTCCAATTCGCGAATATCTAAATAATCGGTAAAAATATTAGATTAATATATTTAATCGAATATAGATTTTGACAGAGATGTACGTTTCGACAATTTTATTGATAAGGATATAATTATTAATGTTCGCGACGGTGATAATTCAAGTAATACTAATGATTCTGAACAAATAGCTATTTTCAAATCCAGTTTTTGTTTTTACTTAACCTAATCCTACTAAATATGATGAATAGATTTTATGATGAAATAATTAAATTTGTTTAGTGTTAATTTAGCACTTAATATTTCATCTCCTTTTTGAAAAATAAAAAAATAAACCGATTATTAATTACAAAGAATTAATATCGATTTCTCATCAACATCGGATATTTTCGATAGCGATTATTTGGTTCACATACCTAGACACCTTATTCTGACAGCTGTCCAAATGCACTTCTTAGATTAGATAGACTATAATGATGATATCTGGTCTATTAGATTCAAGGTAAGTTATTACATAATACTAGGGTTTATAAATAATAAATCATTTGAATTTCGTATATTTATAAGTATTTGTAAGTAATTACTAATATTTTTTATAGTACCTACATGTAAATTTTATAAAATATAGGCAATCATAATTGGTAAACGTCACGTACTGAAGGAAGGTGGAGTCAAGAGTCCCCGAAACCAGCGAGCGTGTATGAAGAGAATTATGAATGTTGAGGAAGCGAGTGAAGTATGCAAGGTTAGAGTTCTCTGGCACTCTGTTCTCTCTGCCTACCCTGCAAGGGATATGGCGTGATGATATGTATGTATAATTGGTAAATATTGACAGTTAAAGACGTTATAAGCTTTTAAAGTTATTAGGAGGGACATATACTATCTCTACCTAACACGATGGTGTTTGTTTAAGGCAGATGCAGTTTATTATGGAGATTTTAACAATGACGTCACAGTGTTCGTATTGCTCTCTCTGTCTAAATAATAAAATTGAAAGGCTTGTAACTAACTCAATATGAAAAAGCATTATGCTGTTTTAACAATCGTTGTGGACAATTGGGATGTTAACTACATGTCAAAAAAAGTAATTAAATCCCAATTGTCCATATAATAAGCTGTATGCTGTAATACGTCATGTATTAAAGAAACAATGTGTCACCGAGTCTTCGCGAGAAATCCTTGGACCATACATGTTCAATGTCTTTCTGTATGCCTAGTAGATAGATATTTTGTTCTTAGGTTAGGTACTATCCAAAATATAAGTCCAATGACTAAAGCTAATATTTTTCTGTGCGATGTAAAACCCAAACACGTTAATAGCATATTTAAATATTTACTTCATCATTCTTGGTGTAATGATGCGAAAGGGAATGCTCCGATGGTTCGGACATGTGGAAAGAATGCCGAACGAACGTCTAGTTAAGAAGATATACAATGCGAAAGTGGAAGGATGTAGGTACCGGGGGAGACCGAGACTAACCTACCTAGACCAGATTAGTCACGTACTGAAGGAAGATAGAGTCAAGAGTCTCCGAAACCGGCGAGCGTGTATAAAGAGAATTAATTATATTATTAAATTACTGACATTTAGCATTTAATATGTTTAATTATTTATAAAACCCGATTACGAAGCGAAAAATGATGTCACAAGCGGGATTCGAATCCGCGCCTATTGGGATTCCGGCCCAATCGTGCTGCCACTACACCACCGTGACTTATTGTAGGACATGCAAAATTCGCTTCGTATCATATTTACGTCTTAAGGTGACGGTATGCTATCTACCCGACAATGTTTACACATTGTTATAGACTTAATACTTCAAACTTTACAGTTAGAATTGTATTAAACGTTGACACAACCTTGTTATTTTTAAATTACTGAAATTTAGCATTTAATATGCTTAATTATTTATAAAACCCGATTACGAAGCGAAAAATGATGTCGAATCGTCGATGGAATTTGCATGTCCTACAATAAGTTACGGTGGTGTAGTGGCAGCACGATTGGGCCGGAATCCTAATAGGCGCGGGTTCGAATCCCGCTTGTGACATAATTTTTCGCTTCGTAATCGGGTTTTATAAATTAATTATATTATTTAAATTAATTCGAATATTTATGATTAATGATAATAGCTTGTCTATTAGGTTCAAGGTAAGTTAATACATAGGGTTTATATATAATAAATCATTTGAATTTGTATATTTATAAGTATTTGTAAGTAATTACTAATATTTTTATAGTACATATAAATTTAATAAAATATAGGTAATCATTATTGGTAAACGTCACGTACTAAAGGAAGGTGGAGTCAAGAGTCTCCGAAACTAGCGAGCGTGTATGAAGAGAATTATGAATGTTGAGGAAGCGAGTGACGTATGCAAGGATAGAGTTCTCTGGCACTCTGTTCTCTCTGCCTACCCTGCAAGGGATATGGCGTGATGATATGTATGTATGTACTTCATCATTTATAATTTGATTGCTACTTAGCCTCAATATAAATGAAACAATTCATTTAAGGCTGAAGTTCATTTAAATATGTTCAAATATGTATTTTGTTAAACATTAGTAATTCCCCTAAAGATAATATTCTTGGAACTGCTTAATAACTACAATTCTGTAGATATCGATATAAACAATTCTTGCATTAGTAATATTTATAGAGGTACACTTATCTCGGATTTATCTATGCAATTTATATACCTAAGTGCGCCTAAAAGCTAGTTTATAAAGGCTAGTTTTTAAGAGCTCGGATTTTATAACCTATCTTGTTTACACAATTAAATATCATATTCATCAACTGACATGAATTTATCTACTGTACATAACTAAGAGGATATAATTTTATTTAAAACTATTGTATTAATTTAAACAAGAAATAAAAATTGAAAATATATATCTAATTAATTGATAATCGTGATGTTATAACAATCATGGGCATATTAATATAATAAAATACATATACATATGTATATGCCGAGAGTGATTTAATCTGATTTGTCTATGATTTTGTCTGAAAATCATCGACGTGAATAATTTCTTTAGTTTCTGAGTGATTCCTGAAACAAACAAAAAAAAATACCAAAACATGATACATCATACAATAACCACGCTGAATATTTTTTATCTTCTATTATCCGCAAATATTTCTATATTTCCATTGCAAATGTAATTTGCTCGTCTGAAATCTTCAAAATAATGTAAGGACTCTGGACTTAACAAGAAATATAGAAGTTCAGTCGATTTCCTACTAAACAAACACAGGAACAAATACATTGAAAATCCGTATGAGTTATTGATGTACCTATTATTTGCACTACTTTCAAACGTGTTTAATAAAGGATGTGCCTTTATACAAAGCCGTAGAAATCAAAACATAAAAAAACTTATTTCCTGCTATTTATTCGTTTTCTTTTTTTTTATATATTACCAGGACATGGGTGCCTATATCCAACATCATTGGTCGGCGAATCAACGGCCATTAACAGGTTATTGGTGACGATAATCTTAGATAGAGAATTGTACTAGTTACTAATAGCTAATTTATTTTCGGCCAATACATATCATTCTAATAGTCACGAGCCTACTTGAAAATAAAAGGAAATCGGCCTACTAAAATGCTGTTGTCAAACAGGTTTTCGTTATTATGTAATGTTTAAATTTTTTACCTACAATATCAGGTTTTAACACGTTATTTCCCACTTTAATATAATATATGCAATTATTAATATATTATTATTATAATATGTACAATATGTCAGAAGAAGGAAAATTATTCTAATTTAGTTTTAGCATCAAGCATACTAAGGAATTATTTAGGTATGTTATTGAAATACTAGTATATTGTAATAATTATAATTTTAAAAACACAAAACCTGCTATGCTGCCAAGGTAAAATATAAAAAACAAAATGAAACCATATAAAAACCTATGGGTTTTTTGTTATGACAAAAATATTATTTTTCCTCTTTGTGTGAAATACGTAAATACTAGACAAATGTCAGGCGATCTGCTGGTAAAACTAGTATTAATAATTATAACGTTAACTAATAAAGAATAATAGGATGACTCAGAAAGATACCAGCGACCGCTCGTTACGGTGCTAATATTAGAAGTATAAGGTCTACCAATGTTGCATCCTCAATTTAATTTATCACTAAGAGAGCATCTGACTACGTAACAGTTATGTAATAATATCTTGTTGTTATATGAATTCACATTCACGTAATTTATTCGTTACATTATAAACGTTGGTCAAAACTTGTTCATATTAGGTATATAATATTAATTATCTGCTTATGCGGATTCCATTGTATTTAATTGTTAGACTTAAATACGATTGGTAGTTACATCGACTTTACCTCAATTTTTGTTTAAAATTAAATAAAGTAGCTAATCATCATTCTCCTGCTCATACCCCAATTACGGTCGATACAATAGGTCGTCCATCGTATTTTAAAAGTTATTGGCAATAGTTTTAGGACCGGCCGCCTGTCTGACGTCAAAACAAGGAGGTTTGTAATTGTTGACTAAACGCAGGGGCGGCTTTACCTATAGTGCAGAGGGTGCGGTGCACTCGGGCGCCGAGAGCCGCTCGGGACACATAGAGCCTCCACTGTAACGCACCGCACGGAGCGGGCGCACCGTACGCGACGTACCTACATAACCATTTATAAACGTAGTGGGTGCATTATTTGTCAGGTTTGGGTAGGTTGCTTTGTTGCCATGCTCACTGTACCTCAATAATCAAATCGCGTTTACCTGGTTTTTTGTCAAAACAACGAGACTAAGCATGGAACAACACATTCCAACGAGATTCGAAATTTATTCGAACGTGTTGTAACTATGAACCTATTCCATTTTGTTCACGCATTTTGATACAAGAGGGCGCCAGGTGATTGCTTGCACCCGGGCGCTACATGTGCTAGAGCCGCTCCTGACTAAACGGCATCAGATGTAGTTGACCCAGGTCTAAATAAAGCTCTTAGTCGTCTTTTACGACATCCACAAGTAAAGTGTTGGTAGTATACTTAACCGATACCACACAGCTAAATAAAATAGCTAATATTATGTTATAAATTATTACCGCTTAGAAGCGGCGTCCCAAAATGTAGGTTCGTCATTCAGGGCATCAGAAAGTAAATCCTCTTTGCGGGCTATGGAAGTCGGCTCAAGAAATGAAGACCAATCGTATAACGGATTGTGAGACCTTATGCGTCCCTAGTATCTTTCCGTACAGCTAGATAGGATGCGATCCTATTATATCCCATTACAAATAAGAAAGATTGATATTCATTGAACAACACCACGTTGAGCGTCCGCTTAGAAAACCTATGCTGACTAATAGAATTCAAAAGGCTGATAGATGACAATATTTTGTTGCATAAGATGAGGAGCAACATTATAAATATTATAATTCAGGGCTGCAGCTAATTTACTTTGTTATTTGGAGTGATTTCATGGATCAATTTTTGTTTTTATACCGTTCTAGCCATGTAGATTCTGTCAGTAATTTTTTTTACAGACAATGCCCTGTATTAATAAAATACCTTCAATATTTCGAGACACTTTACAAACATGGACACGATAACACTCATACTCGAACAATAATTTGTAAATCACACTAAGTATTGTCGTGGAATTTAACCCATGGCTATGCACGTGCGTCGACGAGAGGAACCCGCGAGGGTAAACCGCCGGGCGGGCCACCGAAGTTAAAATCGAGTACCGGTGGTCCGCTCGCACGGCGAAGAGAGAAGGTTTTACGGTGGGTCTATGGGGTCACGCGCCGCCTTTCCGTCACCCCGGACCGATTCAGCGGGGCGAGACGCACCCATAGCCCACCAATAAAAAAAAAAAAAATGGCTATGCACGTGCCGTAGTAGATCGATACTTTCACCACTAGGCCATCTATGCACTCATTTCTTTTGAGAAAAGCATTTTCTTCTGGATGAAATGCCGTGCTAATACCTCTTTGCTTAGCACTTCTGGAATACAGGCCTCATGCTTTCACAGCATGGCTACTTTTTTAAAAGTAAAACGACAAAATGCGTTAACAATTGCTAAGTTCTTATTATACAATATGCCAAGTAGGTTCATGGTTTACCATTTATTAAAACCACATTCGTCTCACCAGCGACTACTGCTATACATTATGAATTATAATTAAGTCATAACGCTAATTGCCTTTTAATTGGCGAACTTTTTTTTTTTTTTTGGGGTGGGTTATGGTCGGCGCTCTTCTCGCACCACTCCGTCCGGGGCGACAGAGTGGCGTAAGCACGCATACCCGTAACCCACCCACGAACCTCGCCTACGTCGTTGGACCGGCCACTGGAGCAGCGTGAACTTGTCGTCAGTGGCCGGCCCGATGGAATACCCCCTGAGAGGTACCCTCCCCTTGAGCGACGTCCCCCCCCCCCCGGGGCGGACGTCGTTCTCTCCTCGCGCGGTCAGCCTCACGGCGGGTGACGGACTAATTCCCCGGTCCAGTCACCCGCGGCCTCGGCTAGGGCGGCATCAGGCGCAGGTAATCGCGCCTACGCCGCCCCAGTCGCCGGCGGCGGTTCGCGTCGTCGAGGAGACGCTCCTCGCGCACGCGCTCCGCCGCCTCAATTGGCGACCTTATCGCACAGAGTAATCTCTACTAAGCAAACGTGCTTGTAAAAGAATTTGAAATATAGGCCTTTTTAATTAATGTAATTAGAAGGATAAAAATAATTTACTCAAAAGAATGAATAATTGTTTGCTACATGGCAATTACTGTTAAAGCGAGCTCGCTTAGCCTTTGGTCACGCAAACGGAATTCTGTTGCAACGTAAATATATTTATCTTTTTAAATTATCATTATCAATATTTGACTGCATAGATGGCGTAATGTTTAAGATACTGACCTGCCGTGCTAGTGCCATAGGTTCGATTTCTATGCAGGGCAACGTTCTAAATCTGGGTGTAATTTGTCTCGTTAATTGCATGTTTGTAAAGTCTCCCGCAATACAAGGACTATTTCCTTAGCATGGTGGTCTTTTAAAAACAAAATATCTTCATCTGGCTCTTAACCCAATTATTTAGGGTTGACGTAATATGTACTGTTACATCCTACACATTGCAAAAGTTTTGGCAATAGTTTTATGATAGGCCTGACGTTAACCTTCCTTGGTCATGTAATTGTTGAACACACACATCAGATAGAGCTGTCTCAGATAGATCTTTTAGTCATATTTTACGACAATTATAGGCTATGTAGGTGAGCCGAGACGTCATCGCCCGTTGGGCTACGCGGCTGGAGAGGCCTAGACACGGTGTCGTCACCGTCGAGGCTCTCCGGCCCGTACTGACGGAGTGGATGGAGCGGCGGCACGGAGTCCTCTCCTTTCGACTGGTGCAGGTGTTGTCGGGGCACGGATGCTTCGGCTCGTACCTGCACACGGTCGCACATAGGGAGTGGACTTCGTTCTGCCACCATTGCAGCAGTGACGAGGACACGGCGCAACACACGCTAGAGGCGTGTCCGGGCTTTGACCGGCAGCGCCGTGACCTCGTCGCTGTTATCGGTGCCGACCTGGCGCTGCCGGCTGTCGCGAGAGCGATGGTCGACAGCGTCAGGAACTGGGACGCGGTCGCCGCCTTCTGCGAGGCTGTCATCTCGCAGAAGGAGGCGGCGGAACGAGTCCGGGAGGAGTCCCGCGACCCGGGCCGCCGTCAGCGGCCGGGGCGGCGCAGGCGCGAATACCTGCGCCTGATGCCGCCCTAACCGAGGCCTCGGGTGATCGGACCGGGGAATTGTCCGGTCACCCGACGTGAGGCCACCGCGTGAGGGCGACGCCCCGACGGCGAAATCTGTCGGGGCGTCGACGAGAGGAACACGCGAGGGTAAACCGCCGGGCGGGCCACCGAAGTTAAAATCGAGTACCGGTGGTCCGCTCGCACGGCGAAGAGAGAAGGTTTTACGGTGGGTCTATGGGGTCACGCGCCGCCTTTCCGTCACCCCGGACCGATTCGGCGGGGCGAGACGCACCCATAGCCCACCAATAAAAAAATAAAAAAAAAAGGCTATGTAGGTGAGGGTTGGTAGATTATTTTATTTACTTATTTATAGTAAAAAGTCCGGCTATATCCGGATAGAATATATTATTTATTATTAAGAATATTATTATTTAGTAGGTATTTCATTTAGACTTGTATTTGAGGCAGGTGCAAGTGACACACGAGAGTGATAGTATAATCAATTAAATCTAATCAAAATTTTATCAATAAAGTGTTTTTGTCGATTAACGAGTACCTACATGCCTACATACTTTTCTAATCAATATATTGTTATTACATATAATATTACCTGACGCATACATACAAATTTCGTATCAACTAAACTGTTTAGTTGAATTCTATATTTCTCGTAACACAATTAATTCGCCTATTTAGTCGCTATACAATCATCGTTTTTTTTTTTTTCAAATTGTATTCTTTAGATGACTCGCAAATCAAAGTGCTACAAACAATTACAATTAACAAAATTCTAGTTTTTTATTTCCTTTATAGGATGATGATCGAGATACGCCATATTAGTAAATGAGGAAGGCAAGGAGAAAGGATTGATCAATAGTTATCCGACTTTTTAAAAATAAACAAATCGATGCATTTTTTTCATTTTTTTTGTAGAGCAACTATTGAATTGATAGTATGTGTTCGTTCTAAATAGTTTAGATCTCGCTATTGAACAAACCTTTGTACAATAGTAAACTTGGAAAGGCTGATAAATAGATGAATGCATAGCTATGCATTCAAAGTCAGTAGTGTGCTACCACCCTTTTCTTGACAAGTTATGGTCTGGGTACACCGCGCCCAATCCGTTCGGGGCGACGGAAGGGACGGCGTGCTACCCCAAAAACTAACTCTCTAACGCCACGTGGGCGGGCTACCGATACGCGGTCCTTGTCATCGGTGCTAGGAGTATATTAACCCTAGGTGATATTCAAAGTCTGATGATAATGAAGTAAGGGATCTGAAGGTATGAGAAACTGATGATAGCAACAACATAACTCAATAATGTTTGGTGTCTTTGGAAAAGTCGTATTGAGTAACTTCTATAGCCACCCCTAGGTGATATTAAAAGTCTGATCATAATGATGACGGAAGGTCTTAAGACTATAAGAGCTACTGAAAAACAAGATATCCTGTTGACTTTATTTTTTTCTTATTTTTTCATTACAATATTGCCAATAATTTCAAATATTACAGTTTATTGTCAACCCTCTTGATGTCATCCAAAGGCCAAAGCTGAGAGATAAGATAGAAGAGACAGATGAGCTTAAAGTATAAAAAACTTTAAAGTTACTGATATCACATTAAAAGTACTTTCAGACGACACGATAGTAAAGTGACTTAAATGTGAGATATAAAGTTCAATTATATTCTTAAATCTTCTTTATTCTTTTCATCAAGAATGTAAAAGTGACATTACGAGTGGCGTGTGGCGGGAACAGAGCCTGTCTAAACAAAACGCATTCAGTTTCAAAAGTGATTATTTTTAACAAATCTGTTATCACCTTGGTTCAAGTACGCAGATTCATGCTAACTAGGCACGATATCGAAGAAATCACGAGTTTCATCTTAAACGAGATCAGAATGACTCAAAAAAATTAATAAACTGCAAAGCACAGATTATAGAATCATCACAGAGCTTCTGAAGGTAGGCGGCACAAGTCGGTATTAAAAACTCTTCAGAAGCAGTTTAATACCGTCGTTTTCAAGTTGATATTTTCAAGACTCCAGAATCTTTGACCAGAAATGTGCTTTCTTCGAGAAAGACTTATAGTCTGTTAAGGTTTACAGACTTTACAGTCCCATTCCCACGGAGCAATGTATTTGCTCCGTGCCCATTCCACACTTGGGCCAAGTCTACAAGTACTTTTCGAGAATCATTAAGAATCGACTTTTGTGCCCTCTTGATTTTTTGGGGCAATTTTTAAGCACATATGGGAGTTTAAGTGGCTCTGTCAAACTCCAAAACCCTATTAATATAAAGTGCATATAAAATACAACAAATCAGATTAAATAATAAAATGTTTCAACACAATTGCTGCATCGGAGTCAATCTTTTAAGAGTTTTGAAAGTCTTCGTTAGGAAATAATTATTGTTGCTGCTATTTGCGTTATTGCAGCTTATTTGTATGCTCCAGTGAATTATAATTAAATTTTAAGCAATTAATAAAACAGATAGTTATTTAAAGGTATATATTTAGATTAATCGGTTTCTATCAAACGAAGCCGCTATTTACACCAAGTCATATTCACATGACATTATGGAAACGGTTTAGGTTTTGGCCGATAATATTGTATGTAAACTTTATCTGATATACGAGTGCAAATTTATGTACGGCGGCTTTTTTTGTTTGACTCAGTACTTGGTACTATTATCACAAATTAGGTTCTGTAAATAATAATAAACAATAATGTTTATCTACTTACTTATTTCTATTTATACATAAATAATCAATAAATATAATACTTTATTATATTACTGTAAAAGATTAGATAAATCTTTTAGCTACGTAATGCTTTAGCTGTAGGGGTATTGTATTTTGCCTTAGAATGTTATTTACCTACAGTTGCAAATATGACTCGGGAATCTCCGAATAATTGCTTTCATTCCAATATCGTCCTCATACTTAATATCATTCATATCTATCATTCATAAAGATGATAATTATTTAAAAATAGTTTAGGGTCTGAATATAATCATAGTAGGATCCAAAGTAATTAAACTAGGTATTCAAGGTCATTTAAATCTAGTTTAGGATTCAGAGATCATTTTTATTTATTTACTAAGCCTCATTTGTAACCTTTATTCCATTGTAACTGTATTATGTCTTAATGTGGCTTGTGAAATAAATAATTACTTTTATTTAAAAAATTAATCGCTGTGCCACTAGAGATTCTACGTAAGTAACATATAACCATGGAAGTAATAAGTACTCTGTACAACAGGAATGAGCTGTTGTTGCAAAATTGAAGCCGAGCGAGGGCTCAGAACTGTACCTTTTATCCCTCTCTGGCGATGGTGACCATATTGAAATATGATTTAAGGACAATAATTATAAAAAATATTTGTGATCTGACGTCAGCAGATCATTGCTTCAGATGGATTTTAATCGAAGATGCTAATTATAGACTTGCCCTTTGTGGCACTATACATTTCCTGTTTTTGCTTGCTTTTCACACTCGCGTCATATAGGTAGGTACTTATCTACTGGTCCTTGTGGGACACGACATGCAGCTGGACTGAAATAAAATTACGATAAGGTGGTGTGTGGTATATTTAATTAAGAAAAAACAGTTAAGTTTACATTTAAGTTTAATTCTAAATCAGACATTGCTAAATAAGACAGTCTTGTGAAGTTTCTGCCGCAAACCTAGCGTATTCCTTATATGTTTCATTGATTCTAATTTTGCATTGAGTTAAACGTAAATTGAGATATGAATTCGCTAACGCCTTCATCAATAGAATATCATGTGGATCTTCAAATATAGATTGAGGAGGATGTGCTGATTCTAACGATGTATGCAGTTTGCTATAAAATTCTCGAACGACATACCTACATGATAATTTTATTTTTGTTTACGTTTTTTAACGATTGATTTAATAATGTAATAAACAGTGTTCTATGGTGTTGTGATCCAATAACACCACACAATTTGAACAAGAAATTTTGTGAATCATCCCATTCACGATATATCCAGCAATATAAAAAATAATGTTCAGTTTAAAATATGAAACACAAGCGTTATCTACGAGATCTAACAAATCATCTATTGATGTCGATCATGTCGACTGATCTTTATTACATTCTTCCACAATAGCTTTCTTTTTGTTCCTAAATTTTTTGAAATTTTTTTATTATTTTTGTATCTCCATTTATTCACGGGATCTTCCGTAGGTAAGATACCCGGTCCTTTGGTAGGCTTACATGGGGATATGGATCCAACACGCAGAGGCCTTTAGAGAAATTTAATCTAAATATTGGAATGGGACACCTACCGATGACATTCCACGTCTGCACATAACATACGTGGACTGCCAGCGGTAAGTGTAAAACTATTGTGTGATTATGGTAGCTAATATCTGATTATGGGAGTGGGTGCTTAGTGGACTGGTTCATCTTAAATCTATGAATTTTTAACTGTCGTCTGCCTTCAAACCCATATTGAGAGATGAACGGTGGCAGACGGTGACTCGCCAACTCACTGAATGGGCCCCCTAAACAGTCGCCACAGGCACACAAGCCATACGGGCAACAGGGGGCAACATTGGTGCAAGTGGCTAGGGGTGTCGAGCGGTGCGGCGCCGGTTTCACCATTGAGTCTGTGATAAACAGAGCCATGGTTTCCCCGTAGTTATGCCCTTGAAAATGACACTTCCACCCCCGAGCATATAGCTCTGGCGACCCCTCTCTGACCAGCTGTTTAAGGCAAGCCAGAGCTGAGAGTCCTTCGGGCACTCTTCGGTTTCCACTCTAGCCAGCCAATGAAGGCCAGCTGGAGACGAGGCCCTGATCGACTCTCTGGAGTATTCGGGACCGCAGTGTCGCCACTTACATTCAGCTCGCCACAAGCTGCCCTGCGGTTTATTGGCTTTCCTGTAAATCTTGTGATACATTTTTTTATTATTATTATTATTTTTTTATTTATTAATTTTTATTATTATTTTATTTATTTAATTTTTTTATTATTATTATTATTTTTTGAAATCTAAACAAAGTTATTTTCATAAAAAAATAAATAATAGGTATTTAAGTTATTTGTTCTTGAACTAGGATTGAATAGTCATGCATGGTCACCGTAATTCTTCACTAACAAATTATGTTATTATTATTATTTACGATTTCATGTGGGGTTGTCAGGTCAGGTGTCCGTATTTCATACATATAAAAGAAAACCTATACCCCAATCGCAAAATGTTGGCGTTAATAAGGTTTTAGACTTAGCAACAAATAATATTGCTTTAATATGTCGGTAATAAATTATTATTTATATTTAAAAACATTTTAGAAGTAAATGTTTTTACTTCATTACATTACATCAATCGCATATTTTTCTACCAACAAGGAAAGGATTGAAATCAACTTAACTCTGGCAATTCTAAGTCCACTGTTAGAACGGGACACAGGGTACACTGGTTGCCCTCTCACTCGGCTTCATTTTTATTTTGCGCGCAACAAGACTCTTACTACCTTAGCATAAGGTTTTATTTTCTTTATTTTTGCTGCAAGATGCACAGATAGAGCTCATTCCTGTTGTACAGAGTACTTATTACTTCCATGCATATAACACGCTCGCTCTACTTGAAATGTAGATTATGTAGAGATGAAATGAAATATTGTCATACCATAGATCACGCTGATTCCATGCAGTTATCGTAACATGGTGGCGTTACTTGTTTGTTACGGAATACGGCTCGAAGCCAGCGCACAAATAAGTTTAAAGAACGCTTTTTTCTGTAGTTTATACTATAAAATCGCATCGCGTGCCACGGTTATATTAATTTGTTGGCAGTCGAGAGAAGGCCATTGTTATTTTTATTGACGCAATAGAAAATTTATGAAATCTTCAATAGGAAACGATATTTTTTTAATTTGAACTACAAGTCCTTATACAGACATTGAATAAATACTTCTTCAACCCACATAATATAAATCTCACAGTTTAGCATGAGCCATATCTACAATGGGAGAAAAAATTACCTACTTTATCTATCGACCAGATGTATTTGTTGTCTTTTAATTTGAGTTGCATTGCCTTCTCTAGAGGTGATGTTATTATGTGTATATGTCCCTTAGCGGTTGTCCATTAATCACGTGAGGTCTGAAAGCTTTACTATTACTGTTTGACAAAAATCACGAAATATCAAGGGGGATAGGGGGTGTAGTAAGGTATCACGTGTATGTATTTTTTCGTCAAACGCTGCGATTTCTGAACTGAAAACCAGCGTGTAATATGACTTTGACTTGCTATTGCCAGGCAATGAAAGAAGTTTAAAGTAGGTGATCTGTGTAAAGACCTTTTTGCGAAGTATAAAAAGCAAAACACTTAGAATATAATGAGTTATGGGCTACTTCTATGTAGGTAGTAAAAATTCACGTGATATTGATGGGGGAGGGGGGTCGTAGACTTAAACCTCACCACGTATCACCAAGGGGAAGGGGGGGTTAAAAAATGCTACAATAAAAGATCACGTGATTAATGGACGTCCCCTTAGTTGTCTCTAACGTCACCCACGGACTAGATAGAGATGTTATGACTTACTGCTGCTACATATAACGTTACTAGTCTAAGGCACTTCCTGCGCAGAGTTATGATTTCTATTCCCACGTAAAACAATAAAGTATTGTTTTTGCACGATTTACAAATATTTTATTCTAACGATTGGTTTAGTTACATATTATATATGTACCTACATATGTTAGAAAAGTGCTACCATGCGGACCACCGCACAGTAGCACCAGGTTACCACTACTGGTAACCACCAAGTTACCACTACTACCAACCCTTTCCCGTGAGTGTTGCAAAATACAACTAAGATCTTTATATTGACATAGGCCAATTCCATCTTTTTTTATTGCTTTTGGAGGCAAACGAGAGTGCAGCACACCTGATGGTAAGTGTCACTGCTGCCCATGGACCTTTGCAATACCAAGGGTAGGGTAAGGCCGCTGCCTACCACTACTATTGGCTTTTTCGCTCACCGAACGAAGTGCAATAGCATATTGCCACTACTCAGAGGTCGAATTTCTGCAAGGGTGTGGTACTACCCCGAACGGACCTGCCCGCGGCTGTAGACAGAGAAGTGTCAACAGCGTGGTCCTACTACTAAAGTCCTACAATCTGATGCTGTTTTCGTCAACAATTATATTCCCAAGGATGGTTGACGTTAAGCAGGCGATAAATCATAAAATTATTGTGAATACTTTTGAAATATGCAGGATAGAAAATTGTCGTAACGATGGTATATTGCGTCAACCCCAAGTAATTGACATAAAAGCAGGAGGATAATGATGTGCCTTAGAAAAGTTAACCACAAAACAATGACGTATGCCATAGTGCTGTTCCTGTACTACACGCTAGTTCCTGTACTACACGCTAGTGCCAGTATCCTGTAAATTATCGCAGGGAAATTTCCAAACATACAGTAAATGGACACAAATCAACCAAAACTCTTCATTTATGAATCGCACGACTTATACATCGTGGGATTTTTTTTTTTGTAGTACTTTTGGTGGCAAACGAGCTAGCAGCATGATGCATGCAACCTGATGGTAAGTGTCACTGCCGCCCATGGACCTTTGCAATACCAAGGGTATAGTTAGGCCGCCTACCAATATAAACTCTAAACCCACCCAGTTGGGCTTCCGATTCTCTCGCTCACCGAACGAAGCACACACACACACACACACACACACACACAACAGCACATTGCCATTGCTCAAACGTCGATCTTCTGCGAGAGTGTATTACTACCCCGGACGAACCGGCCTGGCGGCTGTAGACAGAAAACTGTCAACAGCGTAGTCCTACCTCTACCAAAATAGATATAGGGATCCTACCACTACTAAAATAGATATAAGGATAGGTCACTTGTCACTTGGCACAAAAGGTCGCTACTTAGATCATACGTCATATGTATGTAGTAGTAAAATTATAATTACCCTGCCCGCGGGTGTTGTTAGAGACGATTAAGGGACATTTATAGATAATACAAGTAACCTACAACATTTAGGTATCTGGGCCATGGTCATAGATAACAGTGGTCGATAGTACTGGTGGAAAGTCCAGGCTAATGTTAAAACAATTAAAAGGACGATTAATAGTGATAGATGTTTATACTGGTATTATATATACTAAATTAACTTATTTTTATCGATTAAATCACGTTAACCGGCGAGCGTGTATGAAGAGAATTATGAATGTAGAGGAAGCGAGTGAAGTATGCAAGGATAGAGTTCTCTGGCACTCTGTTCTTTCTGCCTACCCTGCAAAGGACATGTCGTGATGGTATGTATGTATGTAAATCACGTTAACTTTTTTTTTTAAAACCGTGACGAGTTTTAGGAAGCACATATTCCAATCCAACGAAATGGTAAGCAGTGATGTAACTTACAAATATTTTGCCGCGTAAATTTTAGTACCTTTAACTGGGCACAGTTTAAAAAAATCATTGGATCTTGATATGCAGGCAGTATTGCCAGAAATATACTCAAAAATGTGAAAAATTCAGTAAATTACAATAAAACTTTTTTGTTTGCCCATCCTGGGAACTAGACCCATGCTATGTGGACGTCATTAGAAATTAATTCATTTTTATATCGAAATATGAAATATAAGTAATTAGTAGTAGTACTTTCCGTGTGGTGACGGAGTAAGAATACAATTCACCATCCCCTATCTTACCCGTGGGTGATCGTAAGAAACGACTAAGGGATATAAAACGCATATAACATCTATGCAAGAGAAGGAAAACTCAAACAAAACCCTATACCAACACGTCTGACCAGCATGGTATAGTGGGTCAATTTCCCTCCCATTACCGAGGAGGCTCCAGCCCAACAGTGGGACATATACCTATGAGCTGAGATGATAATGAAGTAGTAGTATTTAGATATAGAGATATTGAGTATCTAAATATCAAATACTATACATTAAATATACCTATGCATAATCCTTTCGCGACTCTTTCGCCAAATACAAAACGCGATGAATTGTTTAAAATATAATTTTATTTCATATGTGTTAGGTACCTGTAGTTATCTACTAAGCTGAAACAAAACATAGTTTACCTACTTACCTACTGAAAGTGTTTAAAAAAGATTAGTTTCCTAGCCATCTCATTGCCAATGTTTACCGAGGTCTAACTACTACTGGTAGCGTCATGGTTATTTATTTCTCAAATGATATCACCGTATCTAACATAGGAGCAAACTAAACAAACTTATCTACCTACTCCTTAATGTATTGAGTAATCTATAACGTTTCTATTGCTTTATGCTTATTTATTAATCATAAATCACGTTGGCTACAGAGAATTTAACGAACGTACATAGGTTATTATAAGAAATTTTTGTTATAATTTTTTAGAATTGAACGCAACGAATCGTTATCAATAATCGTCATCACGATAAGAACGATATGGATATTTAGTAAAGTATCTTATGTGTGTGCAAATATATGTTTCTTGAAATCAAATTTATGTGTTGTTAACGAAATAATTATAATGTGTTTTGATTGAACCAGAAAATTGATTATGTGGTAAAATTATGGGATGCGCCGACTGCTGTGTGCTGCCAAAAGAGTCTAGTGAGTTTTGATAAATTTGTGTCATAAACTATTTAATGCTCTTAAAAGCATGTAACAATATCTATATGAAAGTATACATATAGTTGTTTCATATTTTACTTACGCTCCATTAACTAACTGTAAAAGCTTCGGCCTTCATTCATATACTTATAATTACCACAGAGTATTATTACTCAAAGATAACCTAGGCAAACAACTAAACATTATTATTCTTAGTTATCTATAGTAACAACTAATTTAGTAGGTTTATAGTATAATAAGCACTACTTATGATAATATGTAAGAGGTTATCGCTTGTTCGATTGTATAGAGACGTAGGTCATGTTGTTATAATTTGATGCATAGTTTCTTGTATAGTAGTTTTTAATCTCGAAAAAATCACATGCTTTGATTTTCGTTCACGCTAACTGCGAAAACCATCCAACCGATTTCAGTAAACTTTAAACGAACGTAGAGTGTGCCTTGAAGAATAGTTTCCTTTTTATTTCGATGCTCCCAGCAAATGGTTGATATAATTTATAATGCACATAATTTTGACTAATCCGACACTTACGTAGATATGTAGGTATTACAAAATAAAATATATTTCTCTAAATCTTCGTAAGGTACGATTGATGAGTCTTCGTCAAAGAGTTCTTGGTCGTTTCACTCATAACATCATTGCCAATTTCTCTCATGTTATAATGGTGTTTCGGGTTTTGTAAAGAAGTGTTTAATATTATGGAACTGCATAGTAAGATTCCTTCAACCCGGCCATTGCAAGACTGGTCGAACGGTGAGCCTCTATCTATACATTTATCATATCCAACCTGATATTCTACTTATCCTTTTTTTTTATAATTACACGCGCAAGGAATAAATATTTGCCAACGTCGCTATTCCTATTAAACTAAAAGCAAATTACTTACTTAGGTGCGTTGTCAAGTGTGTCAGAATATGTGTCACTTATATCCTACCAATTTTATAAATGATACGTAACATATCAGGCAATTTTATGTTTGAGCTAGAAACACGTGGGCTCATCGCCATGGGCTCCTGGGTGTGCTATTATTAAGTCCTTATAATCGGTAGATGTGTAAAAGTTTAAGATGCATATGAACTCACCTAAAACCTACCCGGTAACGAAAAGTTTTTAGTATAATAATTTCTGCCGCGGGTGACTGGACCGGGGAATTAGTCCGTCACCCGCCGAGAGGCTGACCGCGCGAGGAGGGAACGACGTCCGCCCCGGGGGGGGGGGGGAGGCCCCCAAGGGGAGGGTACCTCTCAGGGGGTATTCCATCGGGCCGGCCACTGACGACAAGTTCACGCTGCTCCAGTGGCCGGTCCAACGACGTAGGCGAGGTTCGTGGGTGGGTTACGGGTATGCGTGCTTACGCCCCTCTGTCGCCCCGGACGGAGTGGTGCGAGAAGAGCGCCGACCATAACCCACCCCAAAAAAAAAAAAAAAAAAAAGTATAATAATTTCTCATCTTATTATCTTTCAAAACAATTACATTTCCCCAATTCATTTTTAGTTACACGTAATATTCGACGGAAAGACTATTGGCAATCGACGACACCATGAACTGGGACATCATCGCCACTTTCAGTTAGAGCATGATCTCGAGATAAATGAGAGCAACTCTCTGTGCTTATTTAATTTATCATCGCGGCCTAGGACCGGGAATACTTGCACTTGACACTATCCTAGCCGAGGCCCTATGGTGGATCACCTCGATATAGTCTAGTACCCACAATAACGCACACCATGTAGATGCAAAGTAACCCACGATGCAGAGTAATTGCGTCGTGAGTTATGAAATTCTCTTTTCTACCCTGCTATTACTCAGAAAGTGACTTCTTCGACAATAATGTATTTTATTGCTATAATTTGGGGAGCTTTAAAATGCTTGATAAGAAACTCCAAATCTCTATAAGATCTTGCATACATAACTAGCACTTATTTATGAAAATTATTTGTTGTTACAGGGGAGCCGACTCGGTATGACCCAGACTTTAACGGCCCCATCCACAACCGTTCATGCACAGATATCGTATGGTTAATACTGTTCATTCTGTTCCTCGGAGCATGGGGCTATGTCGGTTACTATGGTAAGTAGTGAATTATAATCATTAAATATTAGGATCACTCGCCGTGTGGTAACGAGGTATTTTTTTAATAATATTTATTCATGACCATGTATAGTCCTTCAGTCGCATACATTGTCAGTTAAACCATCCAATATAACCAAGTCTTGCACAATTTGCTTTATAACTTATAGCATAATATTCCACTTCTTCATATAGAGTGGCTTATTCATAATAGCAATCTGTCAGTAATTAAAGTCGTTACCATTAATTTGGTGCTGATAACCATGATTTATCTGAGAATTTTGGCAAAATATAAAAATACACCTTTTTTGCGGTGGCCTATGGATGCATCTGGCACCGCGAAATCAGTCCGCGTGACCCCATAGACCCACCATGCAAACTGCTCTCTTCACCGTGCGAGCGGGCCACCGATACCCGATCTTTGTCTTCGGTGGCCTACATAAAAATACACCTAAGACACTGTTATATCATATTCACTACACTCCAGCACTTTCTCCGCATTATATTACATAAAATAACAGCAAAATTATTTAATATAACATAATAAAACACAAAAATTTTGAATAAAATTTAGAACACCACATGACATTTTCACAAAGCTGTGTGGTAGCGACTACGAATACTACCAACCCTTACTTTACTCGTGGATGTCGTAAAAGACGACTAAGAGCCTTATAACGACCTGGGCCTACTCCATCGGATGCCGTTTGGTCAATAGTTATATTCCCAAGAAGGGTTCACACCTGGCAGGCGGCCGGTCATAAGACTATTGCCAATAACTTTTACAATATGTACTATGAAAGAAGAGTACACATTGTACATTGATGATGATGATGCTGACATTTTACATTCGCGCCGAAACTTTCTGTAACGGGTCAAATATACACAGTATGTTGCCACCCTTTAATCTCCCTTAGGAGTGGTAAAAATCACCGGAAAATGGGCGGCAGCACTTTTTTTTTCTTGGTAAACTTATAACATCAACTGGCATTATCTGGGTGCGCCTATGCCATAGAAAACCACATAACGCAGTCATTCATGGAAAGCTCTGTTATCCATGCTCCTATTAATTCCTTAGCCAATTTTTACGAATTCAACGAATAAATAAGGGACAATTTATTGTCATTCTGCCGCCACATTGGAGAGGACTAACCATTATTGACTCCATTTTTCCACCCAAATCAACTAGGAAAGTGTCCCAGAATATTTATATTTGGGTTAAAAGCCACTGCTTTAATATAGTACATTTAATTTTTAGGTATGACAAACGGCAATATACAGAAGCTATTGGCTCCTGTAGACTCCAATGGGCAAAGATGTGGTCTTGACTCCGGTCTCGAGGACAAGAAATATCTTGTCTTCTTCAATATCGAAAAATGTCTGTCGCCTAGTACTCCTATTACGGGATGTCCGACGCCACAAGTAAGTTCTGTTTGAAAACCTTGAAAGCACTGCAATAGGGATAAGTACTTGTCCCGCGAGAGCTTTTACAAACTTACAACGGACGGACCATTGCATAGATACGGAGTGGTCTATATACTGATCTCTCAGGCTAAGTATAATGGCTTTGATCCCCATGCAGACAATTCTATAGCCAATACCAATATAGACCGAGATAGTTCTGAGTCTGGGTGATAATTTGTGTCTGTTAATATAAATGTTTGTGAAGTCTTTAAGAAAATCATAATAACTAATTGTAAATCGCACAATAAATTATTTTACGTAGAAATCGAACCTTCATAACCTATGAAGGTTCGATTTCTGAGTAGAGGGATAACCCTCTACTCAGGAAGCAATCTATGCAGTCACGTTAATCTTATTAACTAATATTTAGAAATACTAGCACAAATACATGTGTATAAGTATAATAGTATTTATTTTGAGGTAACACTGTAATTGCAAAAACAATTTTAGACAATGTATGTATTTTTTTATAGTTTCAAACTTATATCCTTATAATTCAGTTAGCGTGACACTATAAAAATCTGAGCAGGAATGTAATAACATCCACTGAAGTTAGATACATACTCGTACTATATTAGTGGTCTAAATGCGTATGCATATATGGAGCTGTTATCTCTATAGAATAAGGTTAGCTTGCCCCAAAACAAAAAAACTTTTAATGACATGAGGTAGATAAGCCCACTATCGTCTATTGGCCGTAATTTAAGCCTTCGTGTTTGTTGTTAAAAAATAATTTCGGTAAAGACATTTTAGGTAACTTAGTATTCGAATTGAATATTCACAATCGCATCCGTGTGGTGATGGAGTAAGAATTCAATTCGCCGTGCCGTAAAAGACGATTTGTGGATGTAAGCAGATAATATCAGATATACAGGAAAGGGAAGATTCGATGTAAAGTTTAATGTCAATTCATCTATCTTCTATGGTGGATGAAGCCGGCACCCAATATATGGGCGTAAAAATATGCCCTATAAAGGTTCACTGCTGTGCATCGCTGTTTAAACGCCTAGCTGTTTAAACGCTTACGACTGTCGCGAGCGGTGGTGTGTGCTGTATGGTAGCGGCTACGAATACTACCAACCCTTTCTTTGCTCGTGGATGTCGTAAAAGACGACTAAGAGCCTTATAACGACCTAGGCCAACTCTATCTAATGCCGTTTGGTCAACAATTACATTCCCAAGGAGGGTTGACGTCTGGCAGGCGGCCGGTCATAAAACTATTGCCAATAACTTTTACAATATGTACTATGAAAGAAGAGTACACATTGTATCGACCCCAAGTAATTGGGATGAGAGTAAGAGAATGATGATGACTGTCGGAAGCGGGCGATACGACAGTTATCCAAGTTTGAAAATGTATGGCGCCGTTTCCGAGGTCCGCGTCAGATGTAAGCGACGAATAATGTAAGCTGCGCCATACATTGGCTATTGTTTTTTTTTTGGCTGGTTATGATCTGGACTCACACTATCTATTCCGTCCGGGCCGACGGAAGGGCGGCGCGTGGCTCTATAACCTACCGTATTCCCTCACCATCGCCATTGGGCCAGCCACTGGTAACGCTTCCGTGGCATCAGTGGCTAGCCCGAATCATTTGTCTTTATTAACTAGCGTCCTTTTGTTCTACATTTTATTTTTAGAATAAGATTTATTTTTATGCTCCTGTAATAAGTTTTAGTTATTGGAATATTATTATTCTGTTATATTTTTTCTGTCTCTGTGTAGATTAAAGCCAATAAAAAAGAATCTGTAATGAAACTAATAAAGTTCTCGTTCTATTCCTACAGTATTGAAAACAAGTGATGGTTAAAAAAATTAATAAAGCGAAATTGGATCCAAATTTAGATCATGAATTAGACTATCAAGGGTAGCTTATATATAAAACATATATTTCCTTGTGGTAATATAATATTACCTATATTACTAATATGTATTAAGCTCAGCAATCGAACACAAAATACTAGGCATATAAATTCACCTCATAAAATATTAGGTACTAAGTATCGTCCGTGTGTAACCTCATTTTAGAGATGTTATCAAACCTAATTTGTATGATTACAGGTATGTGTGACGGAATGTCCAACAAGAACGATACTATTCAAACAAATTTTAAACGCGGGAAATTTCGCTGAGTACAGATCTAGCATGGTGTGTACGAAAGATGTAAATATAAACACTATGACTCTTGCTCAAGCAAAGGAGTATATGGAGACCGACAAATGTGCTAGCTATGTTTTACAAAGTCAACCCGGTAAGTTATTTCGACCTTTGGCCTTTTTGGCGTGAAATTGATTGACGAGTGGGTGATGTTTGAATAACAAAATGCTATGCTAGTTATTTGTTTAGGGTTAGAGATCTAATATATATATACGCTATAGCATGATCTTTAAGATTTTTAATCTTCAAGTATTTCTAACTCTAAAATGTAGATGTATAATAACTAAACTTCAGTGCTGTCCCGATGCATCAGCGATCTGTCAGCTCTTCAATGCAAAACAGACGTCAAAGTGAAACCAAATTTGCAAAACTCATTCGAAGAAACCTGCGTAAGGAATCCGAGCGAGGCTCGAAAGTCATTAGTGAACAGAGCAACAGCTCTTGATTCATATATAGGCTGGTTCGTTGCCAGCTGGATGACATATTTTTCGAAATCGGGGGACGAAAGAAGCACTCAAATTGTACGTAATCGTTCCATTCCACATGAATGTTTAGCACTAACAAAAGCATTTGTGCACGTGCATGTCACTTATACAACTTACTATAAATAATAAATAACACCATCGTTTCAATAATTTGGACCCTGGGTACTCAAAATATATTAACGATCCACTTAGTATAGGTATATTATTAATTAATCTGTAGATAGATAGTATATTTGATAAGCTGCAAGAGTAGAGATATAATTATATATACATACTAGCTTCTGCCCGCGGCTTCGCCCGCGTAAAAGGTTACTTTCCTAAAGTTTTTGATCCCCTATTTTTATTTTTGACCGTCGGTAATACAGTGCAACGGTATTACAATACTCAGGGTTGGAACTTCATTACTGGACTGCTAGATGGCGTTGAAGAAGCTAGATTTTGATATTTTTTGACAAACAATTTTTTTATTTTTCATATAAAAATTTTGATTTTTTTTTAATAAAAAGGATCCTATGTTACTTTTAATACCTCCAAGAATATGTGTACAATGTTTCATGATGATCGGTTGAGTCGTTTTAGCGTGAAAGCGTAACAAACAAACTTACATTCACATTTATATATTAGTAGGGATCTACATATCATCACGCCATATCCCTTATTTTAATAATTATATAAATTAATATAAACAGATATAAACGAAAATTACATTTATCAAATGCAATAGATCAAATATATACTAACACGAGTAACATCACAGATGGGTACCATACTTTGCCAAGTAATAGCTAATGCTAATAGTCCTTGGCAAGTATGGTAATAGCGGTTTCTAAGTATATTTTTATATGTTAAATAAAATTAAGTTAAGTATTGTGAATGCACTGGCTTCCTAATAATTAATCTATGTTATCTACACACAATGCACATCACATGTATACCGCTAACATTCGGATCGCTGTGCATGTCTATTGATTGGAGCAGTGATGGGACGGTGTTTTGTGAACGTAACCGAAGCAATGGAGAACATAAAAGAGATCACGGAGGAATTTCATTTGAATGAGGACCAGGTGCTTGCACAACTCTCCGAATTGATCCGATTCAATCAGGTAGATAGTATTTATTAGTAATTGTGATTGATATATGGTAACACGATTTTCTTGAAGTTTGAACTGGATTAATATAACACCGTACTGTGAATTTTAAGCCCATGTAACAATTCTAAATTCCTATTTCGTACACAAAATAGTGTCTTTATTATTTTGGTTTTCACCCTTTTTATGCATCATTGATTAAGAATTTTTGTGTAATTTTAGTGTATTGAAATAATGTAATGATTCATAGAATTTACTTTTTGTAGCATGATAATTTAGTACCAGGAAACCTAATGATTGCAGTAGAAACTACACTTTATTTCTAACCTAATAAATAATAGTCGTAGTTTTTTCTATGGCCGCACGGATTGGTTTAGTTTTGTTTCGAGTTTTCATTTCCTTGTAGTAATAGTATAATTAATAGTACGTCATCCAGTGATCTATCATAACATATGAGAGGAAAGAATGGTGAAATAAATATTTATTAATCACTACTTGTACAATAGCAGTGTAAAAGTTTTAATAATTTATTTTATTATACGCGAAGATGTATAATTTTCTACCTACCCGATGGGTACCCTTACTGAATTAAATTAGCAAAAAAAAATATCAGAGGAGACTTCTTGTTCTTTTTCAACATAATATGTAATTACATAGGAGTACTAATTAACTCATAACAATACTAATTAACTAATGAAAGTATTTTAGATATTTCTCCCGAGCTTATATTTGATTACGCAATTTAAGTCCTAATACTTTTTTTCCAAGGAAGTAACAAACTATCTGAGTGCAACGAATTTTAAAGTTTTCTTAGATTTAAATTCAGATTGATGAAATGCTATGTCCTTAAAATTGAGCAAGTTACTCGACTAAGGACGAATTTAGTCTATTCCTCAACAGTCGAAGAGCGAACAAGTTAAGGAAGACTTCAGCTCACTGCTATATAGGGATTCCTGCCTTTTTTTGGCGGCGAGGGATTCCTGCCTGAAGGGATGAATCCCTTGTGTAGATTTTTATTTAGATAAGATTGCTCAAAGCTAGTGTATTGGTTACACAAATCACAGGCGCAAAATAATCTAACTTAACCTTCTATTTATGGGGATAGCTATCGGCCCAGATAGTTCAAGACTTGGTTTTGTCCCGTTGGTACATGCTGGGAGCGCTTGTGGCAATAATATTCATATGCTTCTTATACATCCTACTGATGCGATGGGTGGTTGGACCTGTCGTGTGGATCACAATAGCTGGAGTACTAGGACTACTTGGTTTTTGTAAGTTTAATCATATTTTTATAATTAATTCCGATAAAAATTAGAATCGCTAACTCTTTTATAATACATGGCAAATTAGAGAGCTTCCATTAATTACGTGAGGCATTTTTGAGGATTTTTGACCCCCCCTGCCCTCTTGGTGAGATGTCGTAAGATTTTCTCGATCCCCGCCCTCCCTTTGCTAATCTCACGTGAGATTTTCCAAAACTTGAGTATTAAAGTTCTTTACTTTCACTTAAACTCTAATTTAACTTAACTTTCAAGCATATTTAGACCATTTTCTGTTAAAAAAAAATTACGCGATATTGGCCAAGAACCAACCTTTCCCAAGTAAGATTTAATAAGATTCGGCTCAACCACCTTCATACATATTAAACTTAACTAGATAATAGCAGTGGTAATTTTCACCTAATTTAATGGATACCATTTTTATCCAAACATTAAAATCGCGTTTTATATAATTTAATTAACGCTTCATCCATCCAATTTATTAATAACCGTCTAATTTAAAAGCTGCAAATTTAATTAAATATGAAAGCTGCCGTATGTAAATAAAAGAATGCTCCTTAAATGAAAGAATGTTTTTACATCCCTTTTAATAAACTATACTATTTACTGCAGTTTCATTTGGAAAATAAATTTTCGTTCCTTTACAATGGTTTTATTACATATTTGATGTATTGTATTTTCAGGTATATATTTATGCTACATGAACTATGTATACTACCGCGACAATCCTGTAAGCTTGATACAAACGACGAATCTGAAAGGTTATGCTGAATCCATCCTATCAAAAAAAGAAACTTGGCTAGTCTTACTGATTGTTGTTGCAATTCTACTAGTAATACTTCTATTAATTGTGATCTTCTTAAGATCGAGGATTACAATCGCAATAGCACTCATACGCGAAGGAAGCAAGTAAGTTTCAACTATCTCTATGTGTTTATCGAAAATCATAATTTAAAAAAAAGTTTCAATTATATATTAATATTAAATTAATTTTGTGTGTGATTAAGATAACACGACAGAAGTGAGAACTTCATCAAGGCGAGATTAATAATACAATTTTTTTATTGTTCTATTGTATATAGAAGTAGAAGTAATAAAATAAGATAATAGAAGTGAAGTAATTACATTTACATAGTTATAAAAAAAATATTTTGTGTGTAGAGTAGGTACATATATTTTAACATATACTTTAACATATGTATAATTATATAATAATATTATAATTATAACATATACTATATAATTACTAGCTTCTGCTCGCGGCTTCGACCGCGTAAAAGGTTACTTTCCTAAAGTTTTTCATCTCCTAGTATTTTTAACCCCTTAATGGATTTTTTCCAAATTTTAATGTCATATTTAAATCAAATCAAAACATTTATTATGCATAAGCCCCACTTAACCACATTAGGGGCACTTGCTATTGTCAATTTTACATTATTTATTAAAATTATTTTTATTTAATTATTATATCAATAATTTATTTATATCTAATCAATAGCCTAAAAATAAGTTTTAAGCTTCTGGCTTTAAAAATGACGATAATTCCTTACAACTTTTCATCTCCCTTTACAACCTTTTTTTGCATTAAAAAGTAGCCTGTCCTTTATCAGGCTCTAAACTATCTGTGTATCAAATTTCATTTAGATCGGTTGAGTAGTTTTGGCGTGAAAGAACGACAGACAGACATACAGACAGAGTTACTTTCGCATTTATAATATTAGTAAGGATAATTGTGAACAAATTATTCTGATATATTTTGTTGTAACCGATTATCATTTATAGCGTATTCTAAATATGCCCCCTTAGTCCATGAGAGCCAACTTTACCTGAACGAGCTTTATATACACCCCATGGTATTCTAGTGAGGTATTATATTACGTCCAATAGTTGGACAGCGAAAGGTTACAGGTTAATTATGATAATAATGATGATGATGATGATATTTAAGAATAACTTACAGTACCTAGTTATGTACCTTTTGTAATGTTTATGTACCTTTTAATAGTGGTAGGACCACGCTGTTGACAGTTTTATGTCTACAGCCGCGGGCCAGTCCGTCCGGGGCAGTACCACACTCTCGCAGAAGATCGACGTCTGAGTAATGGCAATGTGCTATTGCGCTTCGTTCGGTGAGCGAGAGAGCCGGAAGGAATGGGTGGGTTTGGGGATTTTATTGGTAGGCAGCGGCCTAAGCTACATATATACCCTTGGTATTGCACAGGTCCATGGGCGACAGTGACACTTACCACCAGGTGTGCTGCTTGCTCGTTTGCCACCATAAGCAAAAAATGTAAGCGAAACGTAATAAAAAAGTAAATTGCAATCGAATAACACAACCTATGCTTTGTTACAGAGCGGTGATGGCTATAAAATCCACAATATTTTTACCCATAGTACCGTGGATTCTACAATGCTGTATAATTGGATACGGTGTTTTAGTGTTGATGTACCTGTTATCCTTAGGAGAGTCCGCTTTTAAAGTGGTAAACCTTAAAAACGACACGAATTGCAACTGTAATGGTGCTTATACAGAGGTAATAAATGGTTATATTTTCTTTTTATTAACAATTACTCGTGTCAAGATTTTAATGTTCGAAGTATAATGCATTGTCATAAGATTAATCCTTATACGTCACACATGTATAATATTGTAATTAGTAAAGAAATTTGAACACTAATATTTTTATTCCCTCATTCACAAATATTCACAATGTCTACATACAATATTTGCCATAACATGACTACAATAAGTTTACAATTTATGAATAACTACCATCCATTATTACATAATTAATAATATTAATAGATAGGTAAAGTGTATAATTGAATATGTCTTTAATCTTATTCTTAAAAAAGTAGCTATGAATCGAAAAAATCGACATAATTTAAAATACTTATTATATAGTATTGTATTGATTATTATATTGATTATATATATGCCTTTAGATTTATCAAGATTAATCGTATTTGAGTGAAAATTAGAGTTTTCTGAAATATTTTCAGATATTCTATTGGGAAGCTTGCTAGCTCTGTTGTATAATATAGTTTTAAACTTAAAGGAGTAGTTGGAACCCTCAAAAGAATCTCATTTAAGGTCTGAAATAATATGCCCAGCGCAGCATAATAATAGACAAACCTAACCCAATAACAGAGAAAACGAAATCCATCTATCAAAACAAAACCCATATTATTTCGTCAGCTATTTTGTTCATTTGAAGTGAAACTTCTCATGTTCTCAGCTCTAAAATTGTCATCCCTAACCTTAATGTATAACGAAAAGTTCGCGAGAAAAAGAGCTTGAACTCTCCGATGACCTTGGACATTGTAATAGCCACGAAACTAATGGAAACATTTCATACTCTATATATAAATTCTTTTAAACAACCTATAATTGCCTTAACTGGTATAACCAGTCAAGTAAAGGTCATTTAAAACAATTTAATAATTCCAGTAATTGATGACAGGACGTGTCTACTACAACTTAAAGAAAAGTTGTTTTTAATGATGATTCATATTTTCAGTTATTCATAGATTTAATAG
Organism: Lymantria monacha; assembly: GCA_905163515.2. Taxonomy (NCBI): domain Eukaryota; kingdom Metazoa; phylum Arthropoda; class Insecta; order Lepidoptera; family Erebidae; genus Lymantria; species Lymantria monacha. Next base: position 28,259,152 of record LR991082.1, read on the forward strand.
TATAGATAGTAAATATCAATTATTTTGATTCATATTTTCAATTATTAATATTCGATTTCACGCGTAGTAAGGGGTTAAGAATACAATGTGTTACCACTCATTGATTTCTCATGGATGTTGAAGAAACTGGCAGAGGGATCACCGGGTGAATGAGTAACATTAATCTTGAGAAAATTATAACACTAGCTGCGATTGCCAATACACCAGTCCCCTACCAAACGAGGCGATTATGGTACTATGGGGGGATAGTATCATAACACCTTACACATCTATATATATAAAAGAAAGTTGTGTTAGTTACAACACTTATAACTCGAGAACGGCTGGACCATTTTTGGAGTTTACTCCTTAAGAATCGATTTTCATATAAGGCGCCCGGTATGAGAAAAAATTGAGGAGTAAAATCTAGTGATCGAATGACCTCGTTAAGTTTTTGGTGCGCAACCTATTCTGAGCACCTTTCACTTTCTGACGTGAGATAATACATATATTATTTTTAGTCAAATGAGCTTTTTTGCGCCTGTTTTGATAATCGTACTTAAGGAGTAAACTCCAGTCGTGCGTCGGAGCTGACACACACATTTTTTTATGATTTTTATGTTTTTAAGTTTGTCTTCATCAGGAATAGGATATAGGATATAAAATTTGATATTAATTAACAAAAAAAATCAATAACAAACATCCGTCTAAATATTCATTTGTTCACGATATAACAAAAAGCAACTGACAGCTCATGTAGACAAGTATACAGAGTGGAGACGTCAATACGACAATAAATGAAAACACCGTCAATACTAGTGTATAGGAGTATTTTGAAACTATTAAAAAAGTCCTCGCATGCATATTTAAAAAACAATTTTTTCAAACAAACTTTTGATCATAAATATTGAAACAAAATAGAACACCGTTTGTAAATATTAGTTCACTAACCTGTGGTCGGCAAGCGGCGAGTGACCTTGTGGTATCATATGTTACAACTTCGAAACGTAGGTAAATACATTGGGCGCTATACTATTCATTCTCACTTGATTATTTTATTAAAATAATCACGATAACTTTAATAATTCACTTGGTCGTTAAACTTAAATTTTCGATATGTGCGCCATGGACCCGAACGCACAAATTATATCGTCTTAAAATATTATTTCGAACTCTTGTTAACAGGTCGCCATTGACGGCGATGTACTTTAACTTGTCGAAAGATCGTACAATTCCTTTTTTTAAGTTCTCTACATTATCAACCTGTGTCAAATTTGCGAGAAAAATAATTTAAAATTTGTTCATCTAGGGTGACTCTTACACGCGAAGGAGCACTATCCATATGAGGCAGTAAGGATTGATTATCCCGTAACCTCTGGACAGCTTGCACAATAGTCCGGCCATTGGTAGTACAAACACGTGTGTTTCCATATCTCTTTCGGTACGTACGTATGGTTAAAGCTGCATTTCCGTGATATTCTCCATAAATTAAAATCATATCTGTATACCCGAAGCTGTGTAATTATAACGAGGCATTGTAAATGAGAAAGAAATACTATTCTAACACAAAGTAAGCGTCTAATTACGCACATTCACGTCACAGGATCACGATGGCACACTGACCTACAGACCTATTATAATAGTTTTGAACATGCGACCGAGGTCTTCTTTCATTAAGCCGCATTAGGTAGTTTTAAATTTCTCATCTAAGTCTGATGACACGGTTTATATGTATGGATCTTAAGATTTAGGAATAAGGTATAATATGCACTGATTTGTATTACGTTTGGGGAAGACTTGAACTGGTAAACATGGCGATATGTAGGTACTAGTTTCATATTGGTTTATACCGATGCGGCGCGGGAGCTCATTGATAGGCGAATAATTTTAATTTTTATACAGAGTGTGGAAATTGTTAATAATACAAAGTAATGTGCTGCGGCTAAACTATACGACATATTGTATTCAAAGTTTGTATACAGGCTGGGCAAGTCATCAGATACACTAGATTAAAATTATTGTCGTATGGTCGTCTCCACCTTGTATATCATAATAAAAAAATGCTCTTTCATTTATTGTTCGGCGGAACGAAGTGTGCTGGGTCAGCTAGTAACATTTGAGAATGTGGTTTAAAAACAAAAAACATGTGGACATTTTTTGTGTGGGTTGGTTTTAGATGGTTATGGTTCATTCGCACCATAATCTGGGAGAAAAAAGACAGAAGGATGACATTGGCTAAATACAAAATTTGTTACTTTCTCATTTTCAGGACTATGTAGCGTGCAATCCCGTGGACTTCTCACTAAAGTGCCACGACAATACCGGAGGAATACTTTCGGCTTGTAACTTAGCCACCTGCCATTTCACGGGCCTCGATAGTCCCAATAGCGTTGTTTGGTTACATTGTAAGTATTATTATTGAAAAATTAATTATATTGTACAATCTATAAATTATTCCTGTATGGGTGAAATTTGTGTCTCTTAATTGTATATTTCTAAAGTCCTACGTATTATTCCTTAGTGCTAATATTGAATTTGAAATAAATATAAAAATAGTACATACATACATACATACATACATATCATCACGCCATATCCCTTGCAGGGTAGGCAGAGAGAACAGAGTGCCAGAGAACTCTATCTCTGCATACTTCACTCGCTTTCTCAACATTCATAATTCTCTTCATACACGCTCGCCGGTTTCGGAGACTCTTGACTCCACCTTCCTTCAGTACATGACCGATCTGGTCTAGGTAGGTTAGTCTCGGTCTCCCTCGGTACCTACATCCTTCCACTTTCGCATTGTATATCTTCTTAACCAGGCGTTCGTTCGGCATTCTTTCCACATGTCCGAACCATCGGAGCATTCCCTTTCGCATCTTTACACCAATACTCTCTTTCATACCTACTCGAAACTATAAAAATAGTGACCTTGGAATTATAAGTTGTATAACAAATGTCTATTAAGTGTACATCAATTTTATAAAAAAAAAGCGAAGTACAAAATACTAACTAAACTAACTACTAAAATTTTCCTTTTAGATTGACATCTTCTAAAAACGAATCCCAGGCGCTTTATAATTTTCCATAGTGTTGAACGTCCATCTTGAAAATTTATATCATTTCTTAATTCCACAAGTAGCTTATTTATTGTAGGAATCTCTTTTCTTACAGCGTAGAATGATACATTTTTTTGACGAATTGCAGATGCGTCAAAATCGTCGATAATTATTTTTTTTTCTCGATTTGGTCTGGTTTTGCTTGATGTTGACACTTTTGAAGGTCCAGGTAATTCCGATGAAGGACTAGATTGCCTTTCTTGCCTATGAATACGGTTAACAGTTGATTCCGATACACCTGAATAAACTTGACTTCAATGGATGCGATGGAATCCGTAAAAGTAGTTTAATTGCAGTAAAGTCTAAAACATGCACACTAGCTAAAATTCTTTTAGAATTAGATAGCCCATTCATCGCAGATGGTTATAGGCTATATATCACCATGCGACGATCAATAGAAGTGGAGTGGCAATGAAGTATCAGGGTTAATATTTAAAAATTCTATGCGAGCAGCTAAAAAAAGATAAAAAGTAACCCTAAAAACTATAAGTACTTAATTGCTCACAACTGTCGCGTTGCCACTTAAGAATTTTCGACTTTAATGTATATACACAAAATCCTTTTTACGTCTAACTTCGAAGCCACTATAAAGTTTGAACATATGAATACCCTCTAATTTAAATCTAATCTAAAAATGTATGACTATAGATATAAAAATAAATCAAAAAATTAAGCAGAATATAATTATGAAACTGGTCACCCTAAAAGCATACCGGTCATGGCGGCAACTCTGGCCCGAACTTGTTCTAATGGGATAAACAGCTTATTCTGGGCTTTTTCACAAAAGGCATATACTTGAAGCATAGTTTGTCTTTTGGCATTTTTCATAACTTTTGGCATGTTATTAAGTCACAAAAAACAAAAATACACTAAAACTGCAATAGGTAGCAACCGATCTGACTATTAGCAAGATGGCGACTGAGAGCGCAATGCTGCCAATCACTCACGCGTCAAGTTAATGTAAACGGACAGTAAGCACATTGTCGTCGGCAACCCTAGCACGAAAATATCGTGAAATATATGTATGTAACTGACTTGTATTATTTTAATTTGCAGTGGTTAACTTATTGGGATTCTTTTGGGCGATGTTCTTCATCAGCGGCGTTTCGGACATGATACTGGCCAGCACATTCGCCACATGGTTCTGGACATATCACAAAAGAGATTTAGCCTTTTTCACACTCACTGCTGGTATATTTAGAACATTCAGGTGAGAAGATAACTATATATTTCAAATAATAGAAAATTAAGTAATAAATACATTTATTAAGTTACTACTAGTTACATAACTTGGTACTAGTTTATGTATGTACCACTATTGGGCGTACCACTTTGGAATATTGGAGGCACGAACTCCTCCACAATGTACAGGTAGGTTGCCATAAGATTTTATACAGAAATTACCTTCTTTGGCATCGACGTTATCTATAAATTATGTATCCTTGAGTATTTTTTTGTGGGATCACGCGCAAGAAAGGAGGTGATGAATCGTATTCTTACTTCGCCACTACCAGGAAAGCTTATGTGTGTTAGACGGTCTCAAAATTATAAATAAAGCAGCAAAGTCCATGATTGAACTTGGTTCAGTGAAGATCATGTTCTTCTTGGGTCTCCTTTTGAACGTATCCGAATCTGGTGAATGAATTCTATTATCTCTAAACTGGAACTGTTTTTTAAATTATTCATTTCTGATAGCTAGGATAGATAGGATTCTGTAGCAGGTCATGGGGATACATGCCGTCCTTTCCGTAGCCCCGGAATGTTTAGGCGGGGTGTAATTAGACCATGGCTAGTCTAAAAAAAACATTTTTAATATTTTGCATACTGTTACAGGTACCACTTAGGAACGGTTGCGTTTGGATCATTAATAATCGCAATAGTGCGCGTAATTCGCGTCATCTTAGAATATATTGATCAGAAACTAAAGAAATTCGACAATCCCTTTACTAAATGTATTATGTGTTTTTGCAAGTGTTTTTGCTGGTGTTTAGAAAACTTCCTCAAGTTTATTAATAAAAACGCTTATATTATGTGTGCGATTCATGGACAGAACTTCTGTACGAGCGCGAGAGATGCGTTTTCTCTACTCATGAGGAATATTGTGAGAGTCGTCGTACTAGACAAGGTATGAGTTTACACTTTTTTGTTGCTATTGGTTAAAATAGAATTATCGTCCTCTTTAAAGGCATATGAACTCAAGAAAATTAAGAAATACATTACCTATTTATTCCACGGTTGAAACAAAACCTGATAGAGTTGCGACCATATCGATGTCAAGGAATAGATACCTTTGGTCAGCCCAAATACAATGGGTGGTAATACGACAAATTACGCGGCCATAAGTCGCTCTTTCGGCGCCCTGGAAGGTACGGGCGAAATGTGTCTGGACTATTACATATTAATACTAGTAAACTCCAAAGGTTTCATTTGCATAGTGGCGGTTCTTGTACAAATAATGTAATAAAATAAGCTATGGTAGTCGCTTATAATGTGGCTTTCCATTGGTTAGAGAATTTTTAAAATCGGTTTAGGCGTAAAAGCGTACTAAATAATCAAACTTGCATTCGCATTTATAATTTTAGTTAGGAAATACATTATAATATTCACGTAAATATGTAAGATTATTAATTAAAGTTTCAATTGGAACCCCGAAACCTATGCTTGGTATATTGCCTATGTAGGAAGGACGCAGCCTTCCTACATAGTTGTAATTATATCCACAATCTTTCTCTGAATGGCAATCTTAAGCTCCTTATTAAATATCCTATGGACTCACAAGTACTAATAACAACAGGCTGTAATTTCAAGCGAGAATATAAAAATAAATATTTTTATAACTTATCAGATATAAATGCAAACACGATAATATTAGTAAAAACAGTTTTATTTAATTTGTGTAATACTTCCGTAAACAACAGATTCAGTAAGTATTTATTTCATAGACAATACGTTTTTTTTTATATATTGCAGGTCACAGACTTCATATTCTTTCTGTCAAAATTGCTCATATCTATTGGTGTGGGTTTTGCGGTATACTACATGCTTAAATGGGAGTTTATGTATGAAGTGACTCAAGGCCAGCCTCTACACTACAACTATATACCCGCCGTTATACTTAGCGTTGCCACCTACCTCGTCTGTTCTATATTCTTTAATGTTTACGGAATGGCCGTTGACACCCTCTTCTTATGTTTCCGTAAGTATAAAAATAAACTTTAAAGTCTAGTCTCCAGATTATGTAATACAAACTGGAACCTAACTGCACAGCACAGTGCCACTTATTTTGAAAATGGAAATAGTTTTTGGCCTTATATTCAGACGATTGACATTATATGTTTTTTTTTTATTTGAATTTTTTTAAACAACAACCTGCTTTAAGGAAGTAATCCTTGTGTTGTGGGGACTTAACAAACATATAATTATTCGACACAAATTAAAACCAGACTTGGGACAACGATGTGTAGATCACACAGTCTTATCCTGCGTTGAAATCGAACCGGTGGCACTTGGCACGGTAGGTCGGTATTTTAACCACTACGCCATCTGTGCAATCAAGTATATAGTTATTTGTATTAGTGGCTGTATATAGTGTTCAATGTATAAGTAGTTACCTATAAGAAAAATACATCTTACAGTTTGAACTTAAAAATAAACATCATCATTATTCATATTCCTTTTCGCTGCTAAAAGTAGGCCTCCCCCATAAATAAAGGGATAATGTCTTAATCGTCACCCTTGGCAAACAGGTTCATCGTCATCACAGCCCATGTATGTCCCACTGTTGGGCTCGGGCCTCCTCCGTAATGGGAGGGAAATTAACCTACCGCGCTGGTCAGACGTGTTCGTATAGGGTTTTGTTTCGAGTTTTCCTTCCCTTGCATAGATTTTATATGCGTTTTATATCCCTTAGTCGTCTCTTACGATCACCCACAGGTAAGATGGTATGTAAGGGTGTGATGAATTGTATTCTTACTCCGTCACCACAGTCCACACGGATAAGGCAAACAGTAAAGTACCTAGTAAAGAACCGCAATCTATTCTTCTGATGAGACCCTTAGCCGATTTTTACCACTCCCAGAGATGAATATCCAAAGGTGACATTGTACACCACTAGAAGGTCAATTTAGTCGATGCCCACAGAAAACGAATTGTTGCTTAATCTGAAATTTTAATGATCTATTTGGAGACAATCTGAATTAATTTATTTAGTCGATATATAATTGCGAATAAGAAAAGCTGAATGAAAATAATACGATTTTTATTCTCATTCAGAATAAGAAAAGCCGAATGAGATTAATATGATATATAAGCTTAGCTTAGAGATTTTATTAATGCAATTGAAAAACTAATAAAATTAAATTATTTACAAAAATGTTAAAAATAAAAGTTAATGTTTAAATAAATCCGCGTGTTAACGAACAGAATACATTCTCATCAGCACTTTCTTTTTCCCGGGTGTCTTAGTCGTAGACACGACCAACCGGATGTTTATTAATGTCATAGAGGGAAATGAAATATGTGAAATGAAAGTCTATGGCTACTATTACTACTGATTTATTTTTACTTATGTTCTAGTTGAGGACTGCGAAAGAAACGACGGCTCGCCTGAAAAACCATACTTCATGTCAAAGAACCTTATGAGAATCCTTGGAAAGAGAAACAAGAAAATAGATTAATGTGCCAAATATTACCTTTAAGAACTGTGAACACTTTTAGAATTTATTTTAAAAAATTCTTTTCACAGAATGTCACAAATACCTACTATTTTTCTTGTAACTCAATTTACATTTTTATAGGCTTTTTAGCGTTTAATATTTTTAATAATGTTTGTACTGATGTAAGTAAGTTTCTATAGTATTTTGTGATAGATATATTTATAACCAATTAATATTGTAACTGGCAACAGAAAGTCCTTCACAACGGGTCTTTTTAGGAAAACGGGTAAACTGGACTGAATCGAGTGGAAGCCCACGATAACAAAAGTTTACGGGTGTACAATATAGGCTTTCAGTTCCAGAAACTAACTCTCCCAAATTCCGAAGCTTCTAGGATCGTCGACGTCAAAACGTTCGACGGTCCAGTCAGGGAGTTTTTTTTTAGAAGAAAGAATTTAGAACTCATAGTCAAATTAACTCTCAAGTAGCTGGTTGTTCACACACGCGCAATAAGGCACAAGTGAGCCCACACATAAAATATTAGGTGTTTATATCTCTAAGTAAGTTTACCCAAATAACAGCCTAAGTAATTGCCTCCCTAAAAAAATATGCCGTTTGAAACAACTATAATCATTATCTCATGGATAGGTTAGTCTTACATAAGGAACTGTTTGAGGAAGCATTCAACAGGAATATTTTTCTAAACAGTTTTATCATTATAGATGCAGACTCATCAATTGACATCACATAAAAGTGATGTTAAACGCACCAGTATCTATGTGTTCAAATCTATACGTATCTTATGGTACGAATTAAATGTCTTCTTTTTAATTCCCGAAGATATCCTTCATTAAATATGATTAAGACTGTTTTCACACTAAGCATATTCTTAGCTGTGCTCCTGATATTGATAAAATCTATCAATGATGGTTATCATTGATAGTCGCTGCTACCACCACCTTTGGCAATATAAAAATAAGACTCCGAATCGGAACCTTGAGGCTCTATGATAGATTTAAGATTAGAATATTTATATCGACAATGAATAACAGTAACCGAGTTTAAAATAAATATGAACTTCCACTTTGAATGATTTGTGATATTGAGAATTATTATATGAAACTAATAATTAAAGAAATTAAAATCGATAATGGTTTAATATTATTCCATTTTACCTTATTGATCCACTATTTGTTTAAAAACTAATTGTCAGTACTAAGTGTATAAATAAAAAAGGCTGTTATAGAATACATTTTACGGACATTTAGCAACGTCCGTTTATAAAGAGATGGAATAAAATGAGCACCAATTTAAGAATTTGTCACAATTGCGACATTTTTTATCGAATCATTCATTTATCGATCTAATAATGTTACATTTTAAGCATTGGATCATAGAGTAAAATAATACACTTTGAAACATTGGGCGTTGGAACCAATAAATACGAAACGATAGCAAATGCTTTTTTTTTTACACTTTTTAATGGACGTTCATAAAGCGCTCCACACAGATGTCGTAAAGTGGCTACGTTACTCTATACACAGCTTATCTACGAACCATAAAAGTGCCACAATAATTTCAAATTTCAACAAATTAACCAGTTTTGACTCAACTTTGAAATTGACTGCACAGATGGCGTAGTGGTTAATATACCGACCTACTGTTCCAGTGGCGTGGGTTCGATTCCCACGCAGAACAATGCTTTGTGTTGTTCTGAGTCTGGGTGAATTTTGGCTACGTTAATTGCATGTTTGTAAATTATCCCGCAATACAAGGATTATTTCCTTAATGCGGAGTGGTGCCTATAAAAAAAACCTTATTAGATCTAAAAAAAGATTTAGACTCGTCCAATTTGAATGATGTACCCGGAACGAATGTCATATATGGCAATTTAATAATATCGTGGCTCTTATCGCTCTGGAATTGAAAATTCCACGCCAATAGGATAAGACTTCAAAAAGAAGGAACGCACGAAAGCAAAAAATGATGATGATATTATTTCCCCATATCGTGACGAGTAAGAATAAAATATATTAGCACCCCTTACTTTCGCACAGGAGTTGTTTGCTGTGTGGTAGCCGCTAGGGATGTGAGGTTCCTGGAAAAAAATCGATTAAATAAAATTCGATTTTTTTTTCATTTAATATTAATCGATTTGCCAAAAATCGATTATAATCAAAATAAATAATCGATTTTTAAGAAAAAATCGATTTTTTTTCTATTATTTGAAAATGTATATACTTTTCATATTCCAATAATAAACCTTTTTTTTATTTTTATTTTTATATGGGTGCGTCTCGCCCCGCCAAATCGGTCCGGGGTGACGGAGAAGGCGGCGCGTGACCCCATAGACCCACCGTAAAATCCTCTCTCTTCGCCGCGCGAGCGGACCACCGGTACCCAATAATAAACCTAAGAGATTCATATTAACAATTTATCAGATTAAAATCAAATAAAATTATATGAATAAAAAATCAACCAATTCAAATCTAAAAATTCATCAAAGCGAATATTCCTTTAAATTTTCAAGCTAAGGGGACGTCCATTAATCACGTGATCTTTTTTTTTAGCATTTTTTAACCCCTCACCTTGGTGATACGTGGTGAGGCTTAAGACTATGAAGGTTTAGGCCTTCGTGATTATTGTCAAACCCCTCCCCCACCTTTCAAATCTCACGTGATTAATGGACGGCCCCTAGGGAATAAGGAAACCAAATGTAATTATTGACACTTTTTTTTTATTATCATAAAAATGAAATTATGAGCATCCTAACAAAATAACAACCTTATTGTCTCAAAAACTAAAATAAAAATCACAACAAAAAAAATGCCATAAATGTTCAGTACTATTTTACATTTAGGCCTACGTCTAGCAGTGGACGGCAATAGCCTGACTTGATGATGATTTTTTTTAAGGAGGCATAGTACGGAGCGTGTAGAGGGCATAGTCCGGAGCGTGCACGTTGCGTCCCCTGCCAGTCTAGTCAAACTTCAATCCGGCTCATATGCGTACCGCAGTGTGGGTTAGGGTTAGGGTGTCCCCCGGGAGGCGACGCGTACCGACCCGCCCCCGTCGGTACGAAAATCGGCAGATGCGGTGATGGGGGCCACCACCCATCACACCTTGCCCAGTCAGGCGAGTCGAGGAGAACAGAGTGCCGGGTGGGTACGTGGAATGTAAGAGGTTGTGTGGAAGGTAAGTTGCACGAACTGATAACCGTCATGGCGGACAAACAGCTAGACGTGCTCTGTGAAACAGAGACCAAGCGAAGGGGCAGCGACGCCAGCGATCTTCCTGGTGGCGGGATAGCCCTACTGTGGTCTGGTGTACCACAGAGCGATCGAACCAGCATGGGGGTAAGAGTGCTGTTGTCCTCTCGCTTGGCCTCAGGTGTGAAGGATTACGGAATTTATGATCCCAGACTTCTTTGGGTCCGTATAAAACTAGGTGTCACCTTTCACGATTGTAGCATATGCTCCCGTAGGATCCTCGGTGGCTATCAGGTATCAGACCTGGAGAAGTTTTGGGATAATGTTAGGGAAGTTTTGGATATGGCAGAAACCAGTGAAGCGTGATTGTATGCGGAGATTTGAACGGATGGGTGGGGACCAAGCGTCCCGACTATGAGGACGTACTTGGTCCATTTGGTAATAAGAGACTGAACTACGCAGGTTCATTGCGGATGTATGCATGGAGAGAAACCTTATTATGTCAAACACATTTTTCCAACATAAGCACATTCATATGTATACATGGAGAAGGAATGAACAGAAAAGTATAATAGATTTAATTTTGGTAGACAGTCGCCTCCGAAGCAAAATATTGGACGCAAGAGCCTACAGGGGTCCCACAGTCGATACGGACCACTATCTCGTTATTGCGAGATTTAGTGGTCTGTACAGAAAGCGGGGGCACTGGCGAGAGCGTGTCCACTTCGGAGGGCTTGAAAGAATAAAGATTGAAAGTTTGCAAGAAGAGTGTGTAAGAGAAAAGTATGCAGAGGGTGTCCGAGAACGGCTGACGATGGCAAGCCAGCCGCAATCGGACATTGAAGAATGCTGGAGAATATTGAATGAAAGTATGGTAGATACAGCGAAAGAAGTATGTGGAAGCTCAAAGAAGCATAGAAAAACAAATGGTGATGCTTGGTGGGATGCGGAAGTGGCAACTTCCGTAGAGCAAAAGAAGAAAGCGTGGCTGGACTATGTCTCTTCTTTGAATCTGAATGACAGTATGACTGAACAGAAGAAAGAAATATATCGGCAATGTAAGAATGACACCAAGGCCTTAGTGAAAGAGAAACGTGATAGAACAAATATGAGTGCAGAAGATAGGCTGGCTAAAAACTTCGAGGGTAGCACCAAACTCTTTTGGAGAGAGGTGAAGAGGTCTCGGGATGGTTGGTCAGCCTTCAGAATGAATAAAATAAGGTCTAAAGGTGGAGACATTCTTACACAAATACAAGACGTGTGAAGCCGATTGAGTGAATATTTTGGCGATATGTATGCGGATACTCGGGTTGGCGCCGATGTTGCATGTGGTCTAGTAGATCAACATTCGGCACCGGCGTCCTCCGATGGCATTAGTATGGATGAAGTTGAATGGGCTATAAGAAGTTTGAAAAATGGTAAGGCAGCGGGCATTGATATGGTGTCTGCCGAGATGATCAAGCTCGGTGGCTCCTGTGTCTGGGAGGCGTTCCTGTTGTTCCTCAATTTATGTCGGAGCTCGGGAATGGTTCCCAGGGACTGGAATAGCGCAGTCATCGTGCCTTTGTTTAAAAACAAGGGTTCACGTTATGACTGCTCAAATTACAGAGCCATAAGCTTGACCAGTTTGGCAACAAAAGTGTATGCTAAAATTATTGAAAGGAGAATGAGGGTGGAGTCCGATGGTTTACTATGTAAGGCACAAGGAGGTTTTAGGAGTGGAAGGGGATGCATGGATCAAGTGTTCTCTCTGCGCAACATTGTGGACAAGCATCTGGCTCTAGGTTAGAGGGTTTTCTGCAGTTTTGTGGATCTGGAGAGAACATTTGACACGGTTGAACGAAAGGAACTATGGGACATTTAACCGGAGTATGGTATTAACGGTAAACTTCTGCAGGCTGTGCAGTCCAGTTACATGGGCTGTAGAGCTTGTGTGCGGCTGGATCATTGAATGTCGCCTTGGTTTGACGTCAATATCGGCGTTAAGCAGGGGTGCGTTCTATCAGCCAGGCTGTTTATCATATATCTGGATAAATGTTTCCAAAGGTTGAACGATATGAATGTGGGAGTCCAGATGGGCGACTCAGTGGTCAGTGCTCTACTCTATGCAGATGATGCAGTCCTGCTGGCGCAGTCAGCGACTGACCTGCAGAGCCTAGTCGACACAATGAAAGAAGATTGTACCCTGGCGGTTTCATGCTTACGGTGAATTCGCGGTGACTCCATAGTGAAAAGATGGACGATTCGCGGTAGTTTCATGTGACGGCTATTTCACTCTCTAGTTAGGGTTGTCGTACAGTGAAATCACTGTCGAAAAACAGTATATTCGTTCCGTTGCGTCACTAACTACGGATGGTAAATAAGAGTTAACTTATCGGCAGTTCTATGGTGAAAAGACCGTTTCTAATTTGTGGAAGCTTAGTATTTCTGTCGTCGATATGGCATATTTACACTGTGGAAAAATATTATTTTCAAAGTGAACACCTCATAAATTTATAGTGATATACTGTGGACCTACTGTGGTTCGACCGTCAACTCAACTTCAACTCACCGTAAAATCACTATCTTTTCACCGTATATACTCGGTAGTTTTTTTTCAAAACAAATGATGTAATTATTTAAATACTGTTTAATTATCATTTTATAAGCTTAGTGTAGAGTCCTGAACTGTATTGACATTCCACATTAAATTTAGTAATTTGAATTCAATTTTCAGGACTAAAAAATTTTTTGAGTAAGCCCTTAAAAAAAATTTAATTTAAAAATTTATTTTTTCGCTCGATAAAAAAAAATAACACGTCACTTACCACGGTGATAGTAAATTCTAAAGAATCTATGTATATTATCAATGCAAGGCAACAGTTTATCTCAAATAACTGTTCAGAAATATATTTAAAAAATGTCAGTGTTGAAATTTTTTTGTACTCAAATTAAAATATTATTTCGGGATTGAAAAGTATTCAATAGAATTAAAAATTTTAAATGCTGGTTAAATTCTAAAAAAATACTCAAATTAAAATATTATTTCAGAATTAAAACGTTTTCAATAGAATTAAAAATTACAAATTGTAACGGAAAATTATCTCTTTCGTCGATAGATGGCGATGAACCATTTTCTGAAACGTGATATTGTTTCAAATATCTTCTTGCTACCTCTTGAGTTGTTTGGATCTAACCCTGAAGACTAGCTAAACTGACTGGCCCGGCTACAAAATGCTATTTTAATTCTGTTATATTCTACCACTTCTCTTCATGATTCCAGGATTAAAAAGTATTTAATATGATGATTATTCGTGAATTTTGAAACAGGATTCACAGTAGGGATGATCGATATTAGAAAAACATCGATGTTGACATCTTTCTCTCTGCCTACCCTGCAAGGGATATGGCGTGATGATATGTATGTATGTATGCGAAGGCTTGGCATTTTTGTTATTTATAAGTTTGTAATGTTCGCTCCACAAATTAAACTCTTCCGTTAGATCTGGCGAACGATTAATAACTTCTTCAATTACTTCTGTTTCCGTCGCAGTAGTGAGTAATTCTTTGACATATTTGATTGCTTTAGAACATGCTATGGGATCTTGAAAATGAATATTTTTGAATCTTGGGTCTAGCAATGTAGATACAACAAGTATTTGAACATGTTCCGAGGGTAACAAGCGTTTACTGATTTCAGTCATTATATTCTGCTTAAGATCCTGAACCATAGAACTGTTTGTTTTAATGCTGTTCATTTTCAGGTTTAGCATTCGTGTTATAGGAATGACTTTGCTGCTGGTAACATAGTCTTCTCCACATATTTCTTTAGTAGCAACTTCTATAGGTCGTAAAACTTCAAAAATTCAGTCAACTCTTCAATACCTTTTGCAGTTATCATTGGAGGAGCACTTGTATGACAATTAACGATTTGATTAATGGTTGGTCGAAGATCTAAAAATCTTTCCACCATATAAAAGGTTGAATTCCAGCGAGTGCTGACATCTTGTATTAATTTTAGACCAGAATGCTTTCTTAATTCATCACTCGCCACAACACTATGCTTGAACCAGGTGACAATCCTTTTGACAGATTCAATCAATACTGGCAATTGCTTTGTTTTTGCAATTGATTTTTGAGCTACCAAATTAAGTAGGTGAGCAAAACAAATAATATGGCATTTTTTTCCCGAGGTAAGTTAATATCGATGATCGATTCCGTTAACATCGATGTTACGATATTTTTCATATAGCAACATCGATGTTAAAACATCGATGTTGCTATATGAAATTGGTTCCAATAATAAAAATGAAATACTCTTTTGTATCATATATTTCTTGAGCTATGCCTAGTCTTGCCCTAAATACTGTAACAAAGAAAAATCGTTTTCTATTGCAAAAAATATTTATGACTTTTACAGTGTTAGTTTAATACATAAATATAAAACAATTTAAAATATAAAAAGCTTGTTCAAAGTGGTTTCTAGTGGCTGCAATACAGTCCTTTAAATCTTCATTGCTAAAATGAGAAGAACAAATCTTTGTATATTTCGTAGGAGTCCAGTTTTTCTATTAATTTTTGAAATCCATTGCTTCTAACATCGTCATTGGACGGTATTCTAAAACATACAAAATTTACAGTTTAATTATAATAGGTTCATTTAAAGTAGTGTAAAAAATATTTTTCTTTGATGAAAAATCCGAATGTTATAATTATATTCTAATTACGACCCTGGATTTTTGACACTTTTATAGTTCTTCATAGTTAACGACATCTGGCGTATTGCTTACAAAATAATTATTAACTACATATAAAACTCATATTTTTGTTGAGGTAAAAGGCTTTGGGTATAAATTTTAATACTCATGGTTATTAGTTATTACAATAATCTTAATAGTTTGAACTATATGTGCTTTTATTGTTCTAGGTCCTATTAAAAGTGGTGCCATCTAACGTTGAGTAAAATTATTTCTGAACATGATACCGTCAAAAGAACTTTCTAGAAATTATTCTGATAAATTATGAATTGATATACTTACAAATGGAATGTGATTCTTTCCATAGCATCTGTACGTTTATTGGAGTAGTTTTTACATGATAAAACACAACACTTCATGGTTTTCTTCGTAATAACATAAAAATGCACCAAATATATAATTTTATGCACCGTACGAACACCGTCAGCGACGACAGAAGACTAATAGGCCACGCCTACTATTGATGTTAACGTGATGACGTCAGGGCCTACTTGAGAATCACAGTGCACAGTTACTTAGGCCGTCTCCTCTTTGTATTTGCTCCGTGGTTGATCATAAAGGGAACTACCGACATTTCATGGTTTTTTTCACCGTGACCACAAAACCGCCAGGGTAAGAAAAGGGGTCTATGCATGAATGTGAGTAAAACCAAAATAATGGTCTTTGAAAGAGATGAAGCCAGAACAGACGTAAGAGTAACAATAGGTAATGATGAACTAGAACAAGTGGATGAACTTGTATATCTTGGATGTGAATTTAGCCGAGATGGAAGGTACACCACTGATATAGAGCGAAGAGTAAATGCGGGAAATAGAGTGAACGGAGCGTTAAGACAACTTCTCGGTAGCCACCACCTCAGCCAGAAGGCACGTGTAGCAATACATAACTTGCTTGTCCCAACATTACTAAATGGAAGCGAGAGTTGGGTATACAGAAAAAAGGTATGAAAGTAAAATTAATCGATCGCATTCGTAACGACGACGTAAGAGAGCGGGTAGGTATGAAAGAGAGTATTGGTGTAAAGATGCGAAAGGGAAAGCTCGATGGTTTGGGCATGTGGAAAGAATGCCGAACGAACGTCTGGTTAAGAAGATATATAATGCGAAAGTGGAAGGATGTAGGTACCGGGCGAGACCGAGACTAACCTACCTAGACCAGATCGGTCATGTACTGAAGGAAGGTGGAGTCAAGAGTTTCCGAAACCGGCGAGCGTGTATGAAGAGAATTATGAATGTTGAGGAAGCGAGTGAAGTATGCAAGGATAGAGTTTCTGGCACTCTGTTCTCTCTGCCTACCCTGCAAGGGACATGGCGTGATGGTATGTATGTATGCTGTTTTAAATTTGTAGTATTATTGCAAGTTTTTGGCCCTTTGGAACAGTACTTGCATATTGCTGTATGTTTCTTAATTGTAAAATATTTTCGCCAACCGCGTTTAGATGTTTTACTATTGGATGACATTTTTATTGTTTACCAACAACTACATGTACCATATTATGGCACTCTTAACATGTAAATAATAATGGATTTACGTAGAGTTTTATTCATCCGTTCCATAGATGGCGCTTTTCATAAAAATCGATTAAAACGCGTAATTTATATAATCGATTATTAGAAAAAAATAATCGATTAAAATAAAAATCGATTATTTTTTAACATCCCTAGTAGCCGCTTCGAATACTACCAACCCTTACTTTGTTTGTGGTTGTCGTAAAAGACGACTAAAAGCCTTATAACGACCTGGGCCAACTCCATCTGATGCCCTTTGGTCAACAATTACATTCCCAAGGAGGATTGACGTTTGGCAGGCGGCCGATCATAAAACTATTGCCAATAACTTTTACAATATGTACTATGAAAGAAGAGTACATATTGTATCGACCCTAAGCAATTGGGATAAGAGTAGGAGAATCATGATGATGACTTTCGCACAGGAGTCTTAAAAACCGGCCAAGGAAGATTCCTTAGCCGGTTTTTACGACTCCTGAGGACCAAACCGGCTAAGGAAGATTCCTTGGCCGGTTTTTACGTCTTCTCGAGAAGAGGTAGCAGTCTCCTGAGAAACAACAGTTGCGATCACCAACCTAAGCCAAGCGGTGATTATGGCATTAGTGCCCGCCGATTATGGCATTAGTGCCCGCCGATTATGGCATTAGTGCCCGCCGATTATGGCATTATCACTGGCCGATTATGGTATTATCCCCATAGTGAAAGTCGATAGGCCGATGAATGAATGGATTATACTCAATAACTGTTGCTTTTAATATCTTTAAGTAGTACAACCATTTGAAATAAATTTTCATTTAATAGCACATGCAACAAGAACATTTAATCCATCTATCTATTTAAACATGGCTGTATGTCTTGGTGTGGTAAAACTAATAAATACAGTTTTAAACATGAGGAATTGGTCTTGAAGAATTAACCATCTGCTATCCATAACAGTTTAAATTACTGGAGGATAATTAAATAGGGTGACATACTGTAGCAAAGGAATATTATAGTAGATTTCTCATAGGAAGGCCTTGAAGTTCAGCAAACATAGAGCTGATAGATGAATAGTCTCATATCAAGTGTCCATATTAGCACCTATAGTAAAGCCAAATCAAACAAAGTTCTCATTCTTCCATAACATTATTTATTCTGTGTTCTGTAAGGAAGGCAATATCAAACATAGCTTCTGGGTCCAGAAGATCCTTCACATCATCATACTTCAAACTCTCCTCGTATGCAAACATAATGCTTGTATCATCAAGCATCATCTTAGAAGCTACTAGAGCAGATATACAGTTTCTAACTCTTGCCATTGTTTCTCTATCTGCTCTACTAACAGTCTGTGAATAGATATACATAAACATTAAATAAGCAAAACAAAATTGTTATAATTAGCAGGTGGTGTTTTGTAACGCCATCTAGTATAGTTTCGATGTACCAGTATGCCAATTTCCAATGTCAAATTTCCGTGTGCTGACTGAGTAAGAATACAATTCACCACCCCCTATCTTACCCGCGGGTGATCGTAAGAGACAACTAAGGGATATAAAACGCATATGACACCTATTCGAGAGAATGAAAACTCGAAACAAAACCCTATACCAACATGTCTGACTAGCGTGGTACAGTAGGGTAAGCGTAAGTAATTTATTTTATTTAGAACCTATATATGGTAACTGTATGTCATTATTCTAAGGTTAGAAAAATAGATTTGTGGCAATAAATGAAAACGCAAAACCAACCTAGACCCTAAAATCGATTAATACAGTTTTAAAATACTGGCAACTATGCAGAACAATACATTAAAAATGGCACAAACATAAAAAATCTTTTTAATTGTTTAGCATATTATATCCGGCGTTATTATGACTTCATATTATAAAGAGGGACATGATAATTGAAACCTTGATTTTTGATAATAATTTGGTTGATGTACTAAACGAAACCATAAATGGACATACCCCTTTATTAGATTTCCTGTTTCAAATTTTTATATACCAAAATCATACTAACCTGTGTGTCTAAATTTTCAATTTCATCTTTATTGCCTTCAATGGCATTTGTCTGTTCTAATGGACTGATCCAAATATAACCATTATTACCAATGATCACAGATATACCACATGGTAAATTGTGGAAATGGTTTTTTCTGCGCTTGATTAATGATGGAAACACTTTCACCAATATGCCTTGTCCTAACTGAAAATAACAATAGAAAAAAGTAAAATTAATTATGTTTCTTTTTTTTATTCTCTTGCGCCCATGGACCTTTGCAATACCAGGGGTATAGCTATGTTACTGCCTACCAATGAAATTCCCAACCCCACCCAGAAAGTTGGGGCTTCTGGCTTTCTTGCTCATTGAACGAAGCACAGCAGCACATTGCCACTGCTGAGACGTGGATTTTCTGCGATAGTGTGGTACTACCCAGAGACGGTATGGCATGCAGCTGTGGACAGAAAACTGTCAACAGTGTGTCCCTATCTCTCTAAATGTATTTTACAATGTTAAACTTAATGTTCAGCACACATATATCTGATGTATCATAAATGATTTCTATTCCCACACAAGACAATTCTTTATGCAATCCAAATATAATTTTTCCTTTTTGAGTTTGGGTGTACATAGTATACACCAGTACATACATACATACATATCATCACGCCATATCCCTTGCAGGGTAGGCAGAGAGAACAGAGTGCCAGAGAACTCTATCCTAGCATACTTCACTCGCTTCCTCAACATTCATAATTCTCTTCATACACGCTCGCCAGTTTCGGAGACTCTTGACTCCACCTTCCTTCAGTACATGACCGATCTGGTCTAGGTAGGTTAGTCTCGGTCTCCCTCGGTACCTACATCCTTCCACTTTCGCATTGTATATCTTCTTAACACGACGTTCGTTCGGCATTCTTTCCACATGTCCGAACCATCGGAGCATTCCCTTTCGCATCTTTACACCAATACTCTCTTTCATACCTACTCGCTCTCTTACGTCATCGTTACGAATGCGGTCGGTCAGCCTAACTCTACAGATTTTCCGCAGAGATCGCATTTCGACCGCATTAATTTCACTTTCATACTCTTTTCTGCATACCCAACTCTCGCTTCCATTCAGTAATGTTGGGACAAGCACTGCGTTATGTATTGCTACACGTGCCTTCTGGCTGAGGTGGTGGCTGTCGAGAAGTTGCCCCAACGCAGTACACGTAAAAGTAAAAAAAAAAAGAACACACGTAAACATACACATACATACATATCATCACGCCATATCCCTTGCAGGGTAGGCAGAGAGAACAGAGTGCCAGAGAACTCTATCTCTGCATACTTCACTCGCTTCCTCAACATTCATAATTCTCTTCGTACACGCTCGCCGGTTTCGGAGACTCTTGACTCCACCTTCCTTCAATACATGACCGATCTGGTCTAGGTAGGTTAGTCTCGGTCTCCCTCGGTACCTACATCCTTCCACTTTCGCATTGTATATCTTCTTAACCAGACGTTCGTTCGGCATTCTTTCCACATGTCCGAACCATCGGAGCATTCCCTTTCGCATCTTTGCACCAATACTCTCTTTCATACCTACTCGCTCTCTTACGTCATCGTTACGAATGCGGTCGGTCAGCCTAACTCCACAGATTTTCCGCAGAGATCGCATTTCGACCGCATTAATTTTACTATCATACTCTTTTCTGCATACCCAACTCTCGCTTCCATACAGTAATGTTGGGACAAGCACTGCGTTATGTATTGCTACACGTGCCTTCTGGCTGAGGTGGTGGCTGCCGAGAAGTTGCCCCAACGCTCCGTTCACTCTATTTCCCGTATTCACTCTTCGCTCTATATCAGTGGTGTACCTTCCATCTCGACTAAATCCACATCCAAGATATACAAATTCATCCACTTGCTCTAGTACATCATTACCTATTGTTACTCTTACATCTGTTCTGGTTTTATCTCTTTCAAAGACCATTATTTTGGTTTTGCTCACATTCACGCGTAGACCCCTTTTCTTACAATCTTCTGTCATTGTGTCGACTAGGGTCTGCAGGTCAGTCGCTGACTGTGCCAGCAGGACTGCATCATCTGCATAAAGCAGAGCAGTGACCACTGAGTCGCCCATCTGGACTCCCACATTCATATCGTTCAACCTTTGGAGACATTTATGATAAACAGCCTGGCTGACAGAACGCACCCCTGCTTAACGCCGATATTGACGTCAAACCAAGGCGACATTCCATCATCCAGCCGCACACAGGCTCTACAGCCCATGTAATTGGACTGCACAGCCTGTAGCAGTTTACCGTTAATACCATACTCCGGTAAAATGTCCCAAAGTTCCTTTCGTACAACTGTGTCAAATGCTCTCTCCAGATCTACAAAACTGCAGAAAACCCTCTGACCTAGAGCCAGATGCTTCTCCACAATGTTGCGCAGAGAGAACACTTGATCCATGCATCCCCTTCCACTCCTGAAACCTCCTTGTGTCTCACACAGTAAACCATCGGACACCATCCTCATTCTCCTTTCAATAATTTTTCCATACACTTTTGCTGCCAAACTGGTCAAGCTTATGGCTCTGTAATTTGCGCAGTCATAACGTGAACCCTTGTTTTTAAACAAAAGCACGATGACTGCGCTATTCCAGTCCCCGGGAACCATTCCCGAGCTCCAACATAAATTGAGGAGCAACAGGAACGCCTCCCAGACACAAGAGCCACCAAGCTTGATCATCTCGGCAGACACCATATCAATGCCCGCTGCCTTACCATTTTTCAAACTTCTTATCGCCCATTCAACTTCATCCATACTGATGCCATCGGAGGACGCCGTTGTCGAATGTTGATCTACTAAACCACATCCAACACCGGCGCCAACCGTAGCATCCGCATACATATCGCCAAAATATTCACTCCATCGGCTTAACACGTCTTGTGTTTGTGTAAGAATGTCTCCACCTTTAGACCTTATTTTATTCATTCTGAAGGCTGACCAACCACCCCGAGACTTCTTCACCTCTCTCCAAAAGAGTTTGGTGTTACCCTCGAAGTTTTTAGTCAGCCTATCTTCTGCACTCATACTTGCTCTATCACGTTTCTCTTTCACTAAGGCCTTGGTGTCATTCTTACATTGCCGATATATTTCTTTCTTCTGTTCAGTCATACTGTCATTCAGATTCAAAGAAGAGACATAGTCCAGCCACGCTTTCTTCTTTTGCTCTACGGAAGCTGCCACTTCCGCATCCCACCATGCATCACCATTTGTTTTTCTATGCTTCTTTGAACTTCCACATACTTCTTTCGCTGTATCTACCATACTCTCTTTCAATACTCTCCAGCATTCTTCAATGTCCGATTGCGGCTGGCTCGCCATCGTCAGCCGTTCTCGGACACCCTCTGCATACTTTTCTCTTACACACTCTTCTTGCAACCTTTCAACCTTTATTCTTTCAAGCCCTCCGAAGTGGACACGCTCTCGCCAGTGCCTCCACTTTATGAACAGACCACTAAATCTCGCAATAACGAGATAGTGGTCCGTGTCGACTGTGGGGCCCCTGTAGGCTCTTGCGTCCAACATTTTGCTTCGGAGGCGACTGTCTACCAAAATTAAATCTATTATGCTTTTCTGTTCATTCCTTCTCCATATATACATATGGATGTCCTTATGTTGGAAAAATGTGTTTGACACAATAAGGTTTCTCTCCATGCATACATCCGCTATGAGCCTACCTGCGTCGTTCACTCTCTTATCACCAAATGGACCAAGTACGTCCTCATAGTCGGGACGCTTGGTCCCCACCCATCCGTTCAAATCTCCGCATACAATCACGCGTTCACTGGTTTCTGCCATATCCAGAACTTCCCTAACATTGTCCCAAAACTTCTCTAGGTCTGATGCCACCGAGGATCCTACGGGAGCATGCTACAACCATGAATACCTTGGTGACACCTAGTTTTATACGGACCCAGAGAAGTCTGGGATCATACATTCCGTAATCCTTCACACCTGAGGCCAAGCGAGAGGACAACAGCACTCCTACCCCCATGCTGGCTCGATCGCTCTGTGGTACACCAGACCACAGAGCCATCCCGCCACCAGGAAGATCGCAGGCGTCGCTGCCCCTTCGCTTGGTCTCTGTTACACAGAGCACGTCTAGCTGTTTGTCCGCCATGACGGATATCAGCTCGTGCAACTTACCTTCCACACAACCTCTTACATTCCACGTGCCCACCCGGCACTCCGTTCTCCTCGACTCGCCTAACTGGGCAAGGCGTGATGGGTGGCGGCCCCCATCGCCGCAACTGCCGATGTTCGTACCGACGGGGGCGGGTCGGTACGCGTCGCCTCCGGGGGACGCCCTAACCCGCATTGCGGTACGCATTTCGAGCCGGATTAGCAGTCTAATTAGACTGGCAGGGGACGCGAACGAGCACGCTCCGGACTATGCCCCCCTAAAACACACGTAAAAGTACACCAGTAAAATAGAAATTTCTAAAGTCCTGACCTGCTTACTTCTAAAACAAAACAAAATTTAAAATATGCATATATAACTTATAGTGCTGTGTGGTAACAGCTACAAATACTACCAACATTTACAATCCTTGTAGGTGTCATAAAAAATGACTAAGAGTTTTAGGACAACTCCCTCTGATGCTGTTTAGTCAACAAAACAATCTCAAGGAGGATTGTCGTCAAGCAGATGGCTTAGTCATAGAACTATTACCAAAACTTTTTTGGCCAGTCTGATCCCTCAGCCACTTTGAAAGACTTCCAGAGAAGTATAAGTGGTCATAACATATTGTTTTCTTAACCCATCAATACTAGGGGTTATTAATATATACCTTTATAAAATAATACATCAATGTTAGTTACTACTTAATAAATATTGTAACTTTTCTCCTTAATTTATCTAGCAACCATAGTCAATGATTTTTTTTTGTGTGATAGTTGTTAGCCACAGATGGCTATGACAACTTGACCCGGGTGACCGCTGAGGGCTCCCAACCCGAACCCTGTAGTCAATGACTTACTGTTGACATTTATCACTCATTAATACTAATCAGATTCATTATCACACACTGTTTGCAGGACTCATCTGACATGCTTTCCTCACAAGCCACCTATCAATTACACACACCTACTAATTATATATTACATCAGTACCTTGCCATATTTTAAACTTCTAGTATGTAAAGACAAAGAGCCATCAGAGAAAAGACTCTGCACTTCAGCACTTATCAAATCACCTTCCTGCAGATGTTTTCTCATCATTTGTTCATCCTCTGCCGATCTTCGCCTCTGTAAAAGACATGGAAAAAGGGTTTTTTTCATTACTTAAAAAAATTGTTATAAACTAACTTCAATCTACTAGCTAATCTAAAAAAAAAACCTAAATCTTTAACTGACTTATACAAAGTTTACACGCAAGTAAGTGGTGGTAGCAACATTATTTTTAACCCATGGCAATATTATTATTAGAAAATTATTCTTCTATCTTGTAACAACAATGGGTGGATTGTCAAAGAAGAAAAGAAAACGTACCAGTTCTCCACCAGGGAGATTTACAGAAGACAACTGGAGAACAGAGTCCAAACGAGAATTCGTTTCAACTTTCCACCTTCGTTGCTGAACTTCTAATACGCGGCCTACAATCACATCACCTATTTCACCGACATATCTACTTTTGAGTGGTCTAATGCATATCAACTTGTTAACTTTTTGCATAACTCCAGCCACCGAAGCTTTCAAGCTATCATCTTCGGTATAAGTGCCATGGCCGCTATAAAGAAAACAATAATTTAAAAAAAGAAATAGAAAAGTAGATAAATAGACTAAAATTAAGCCTCACCGCATAAAATCTTGCATGCCAGTGATAACCTCACCAGGCGTATAAAATCGAGGCAGTCCATTATTTGAAGACACAGCATGGTTTACTCTTTCCGAAGCGAGGCGAATTTTAACGTGGCTTGTCATTATAATATTAAGTAATATATTATCGAATTCCTTATAAACTTTGGCAATTATATATAAATAAATCAACGTCAGAATTAGAGTTGGCGATCTAAGATCAATAATTCGAAGGATCGACTTTTTGAGAGTAAAACATCGATTTTTTAATCGATATAAAGCCTTAAACCGATCCCGTGAATCGATCGTCATTCGATTTTTTCAGTTTGCATAAAACTATCATAACATTGAGAATATATGAATATATAAATTAGAGGAGCCTGAACCCAAATGAGAGCTAGCCTTAAATGTACATGCTCTACAAGAGTTCATCACGATGAATTAACACCAATCAAGAGCCAAAATATCAAGAGCAAGAGTTGTTACTTGCTTTTTGCATCTACTCTATTCTTCATGGTATTCAACGCGAATCCTACCCGCCAGCGCGTCAAGCGCTGCAGGCGCGACCTCATGATAACAGCCTGGCTGAGGTCGTAGCTAGATGGACTGGGGTTCGTCACCCGCAGAGAGCCTGTGCACGTGTGGGCAACGCCTCTGCAACATTATTATTGTTGCTGGTCTTCTGACAGGGATGGAAACCGAAAGGGTAACTCACCGGGTTAGCCACCGATATTAAGATATCAATACCAGTGGTCGGCCCAATGGGGATAGCAGAGTGAATACCGTGGGTTGAGAGACCGCGCACCGCCCTATCATCACTCCAAAGGGAATGAATGGTGTGCGGCCAGACTACGGCCAGCCAAATAAATTGGAATGATACGAGGTCTGTTCAAAAAGTATCGCGATTTTTGAATTTCCCTGGACTACGTGTATTTGATTTTTTGACGTGACAACGTCTAATAAATCGATGAATGTTGGCTGCATGCACGAAAAAGTGTCCCGTTACGCTCATTGTCCCATTACGCTCATTGTCCCATTACGCTCATTGTCCCGTTACGCTCATCGGCGAGGGCAGTAATAATAGGTTATGTTACAATAGACTAAAAAAATACGGTGATTCATATAATTGATGATAGATATTTGATTACAGTTATTTCTATGAAAACTTGTTCATAATTACATGTATAAAAGTTATAGTTAAAATAATCTGTTCGTTAAAGTAATTAAAATATTTAAATTAATGAGTGCAAAAAAAAGTAAATTTATCAATTAAATTGTAGATTTCATTTCACTCCTTCTTTGTATCCATACAGAATAATGATAATTCGATAAAAATGATTCAATTTTATTCATAATGAATAAAATTAAAAAATAATGCAGTCATTTCATCATCATTTAATTTTATTATGACGTTGTCACGTTAAACTATCGTCCGTAAACCGACTTTACAAACAACCATTTTTTTTTGGGTATCGATTATTTTATGACGTCTTGAATCGTTTCATGAATCGATCTTTTTCGAAAAAAATCGCCATCCCTAATCAGAATTGAATCACAATTTTTTTAATAATATTTATTTGTGACCATGGATACAAAGTCCTTCAGTATAGTTGAATATGTATCTGAATACGACCGAATTTTGTTTAATTTTCTTTATAACTTACATACATACATATCATCACGCCATATCCCTTGCAGGGTAGGCAGAGAGAACAGAGTGCCAGAGAACTCTATCTCTGCATACTTCACTCGCTTCCTCAACATTCATAATTCTCTTCATACACGCTCGCCGGTTTCGGAGACTCTTGACTCCACCTTCCTTCAGTACATGACCGATCTGGTCTAGGTAGGTTAGTCTCGGTCTCCCTCGGTACCTACATCCTTCCACTTTCGCGTATATATATATTATATATATATATATTAATGCGAAAGTATATGATACTGCGAAAGTATACTGATTAGGGATGGCGATTTTTTTCGAAAAAGATCGATTCATGAAACGATTCAAGACGTCATAAAATAATCGATACCCAAAAAAAATGGTTGTTTGTAAAGTCGGTTTACGGACGATAGTTTAACGTGACAACGTCATAATAAAATTAAATGATGATGAAATGACTGCATTATTTTTTAATTTTATTCATTAAGAATAAAATTGAATCATTTTTATCGAATTATCATTATTCTGTATGGATACAAAGAAGGAGTGAAATGAAATCTACAATTTAATTGATAAATTTACTTTAATTTGCACTCATTAATTTAAATATTTTAATTACTTTAACGAACAGATTATTTTAACTATAACTTTTATACATGTAATTATGAACAAGTTTTCATAGAAATAACTGTAATCAAATATCTATCATCAATTATATGAATCACCGTATTTTTTTAGTCTATTGTAACATAACCTATTATTACTGCCCTCGCCGATGAGCGTAACGGGACAATGAGCGTAATGGGACAATGAGCGTAATGGGACAATGAGCGTAACGGGACACTTTTTCGTGCATGCAGCCAACATTCATCGATTTATTAGACGTTGTCACGTCAAAAAATCAAATACACGTAGTCCAGGGAAATTCAAAAATCGCGATACTTTTTGAACAGACCTCGTATCATTCCAATTTATTTGGCTGGCCGTAGTCTGGCCGCACACCATTCATTCCCTTTGGAGTGATGATAGGGCGGTGCGCGGTCTCTCAACCCACGGTATTCACTCTGCTATCCCCATTGGGCCGACCACTGGTATTGATATCTTAATATCGGTGGCTAACCCGGTGAGTTACCCTTTCGGTTTCCATCCCTGTCAAAAGACCAGCAACAATAATAATGTTGCAGAGGCGTTGCCCACACGTGCACAGGCTCTCTGCGGGTGACGATTGATTTAATAATGTAATAAACAGTGTTCTATGGTGTTGTGATCCAATGACCACCGAAGACAAAGATCGGGTACCGGTGGTCCGCTCGCACGGCGAAGAGAGAGGAGTTTTACGGTGGGTCTATGGTCACGCACCGCCTTTCCGTCACACCAGACCGATTTGGCGGGGCGAGACGCATCCATAGTCCACCAATTAAAAAATACATCCCATTCACGATATATCCAGCAATGTAAAATCTAATGTTCAGTTTAAAATCTGAAACACAAGCGTTATCTACGAGATCTAACAAATCATCTATTGATGTCGATCATGTCGACTGATCTTTATTACATTCTTCCACAATAGCTTTCTTTTTGTTCCTAAATTTTCTATAAAACTTAATGTTAGGGACATTAAGATCTTTAGGAAATTTGAAATCTAAACAAAGTTATTTTCATAAAAAAATAAAAAATACATAGGTATTTAAGTTATTTGTTCTTGAACTAGGATTGAATAGTCATGCATGGTCACCATAATTCTTCACTAACAAATTATGTTATTATTATTATTTACGATTTCATGTGGGGTTGTCAGGTCAGGTGTCCGTATTTCATACATATAAAAGAAAACCTATACCCCAATCGCAAAATGTTTGCGTTAATAAGGTTTTACACTTAGCAACAAATAATATTGCTTTAATATGTCGGTAATAAATTATTATTTATATTTAAAAACATTTTAGAAGTAAATGTTTTTACTTCATTATATTACATCAATCGCATAATTTTTTACCAACAAGGAAAGGATTGAAATTAACTTAACTCTGGCAATTCTAAGTCCACTGTTAGAACGGGACACAGGGTACAGTGGTTGCCCTCTCACTCGGCTTCATTTTTATTTTGCGCGCAACAAGACTCTTACTACCTTAGCATAAGGTTTTATTTTCTTTATTTCTGCTGCAAGATGCACAGATAGAGCTCATTCCTGTTGTACAGAGTACTTATTACTTCCATGGTTGTCGCATGCTTAGTCTCGTTGTTTTGACAGGAAACCAGGTAAACTGCGATCGGATTATAAAGTTACAGTGCATGGCGACAAAGTAACCTACCCAAATCTGTCAAATAACGCGCTCACTGCGTGAATAGATGGTTATTGGTTAGGCACTCGCTGCGTTTGGCGTGCCCGCTTTGTGCGGAACGTTACAGTGGAGGCTTTATGTTTACCGAGCGGCTCGGAGCCTCCTAACACCCGGTGCCCGGGTACACCGCACCCTCTGCACTATAGGTAAAGCCGCCCTTGGAATAGCGTGTTCTGATATCCTCATATTACATCATTACATGGGCTGCCCCTAGAACGTTGACGACTTTTGTTTACATACGATCGTATCTGGGCTGTAAAATACTGAAAAAATAGTTTTAAATAGAAGTTTTAACTTTTGTATTCAAAGTGACGGGTTATTTTTTATTTTGAAAGAAATGCGTTGATAGATTGATGTAAAAAGAAGAAATTAAAATATCAGTCCTCGGATCAGAAGTCTGTAATGCTAGGGCCGCACCTGCGTGTATCGTCACGAAGCTTCGTACAATGAGACGATACACGCAGATGTGACCGGTCATTATCGGCTATGTGGTCAGACTAGCGTTTTTCATTCGGTGGCAATTTTCGATATGTTTAGACGTGTTCGAGGATCTCCAGTTATCAGTTAATAAATAAATATGGAGTAGAGTGATGAAATGATGTTAGAATTTTTACACCATTATGAAGCGGAACCCATGAAGGGATTAAAAAAAAACATTATGTAATTATTAGTATAATATAGCTATAATAGTAAAGTAATTCGTCATCCATAGTTAAACGCATGAAAATGATTTCGGCCATCCTTAGTTATTGCACGATACTTCGTGTAAAATACCGAAGTCGCTAATGTGACCACAGTTTTATCACGATAACTTTCTAGTGTACAAAACGTACGAAGCTTCGCCACACATTCTTCGGGACGATACACGCAGGTGCGGCCCTAGCATAATGAAAATATGTATTACATTTAAATTACTGAAATTTAGCATTTAATATGCTTAATTATTTATAAAACCCGATTACCAAATGAAAAAATATATATGGTTATATAAATTATTTATATAGTTATATAAATAATCGGGTTTTATATGTATTACATTTGTCTGTTTTTGCTTTTATTCCATTTGCCAATTTACACGGGCGAATGGAATGAAACAAAAAAAATCACACCTGTCAATTTAAAAGTTGTGAAGTGGAGAATGTTTTTATTGCAAAAGTCTTAAAAATGTCTGGTATTACCGGTATATCTGCCGCTAATGCTGCTCCGATTACCGCTACTGATAGTTTATCTCAGGCGCTTAAAGCTAACATAATACCAAACCAAGAATATTTGCTGCAGGTATGTTAGGAACAATTTCCGTGTGTTGACGGAGTAAAAATAAAATTCACCAACCACCCTCTTTCTTGTCGGTGGGTAGCTTAGAAGACGGCTAAAAGACTTGAGTTGATATGCATATATCATCTATGCAAGAGAAGATAAACTATGCCAATCCGTCTGACCAGCGTGATACTATAAATCAATTTCCTTCCTATTGTGGAGTAGCCCTCAGTCCAACAGTAGAACGAATGTGGGCTGAGAAGAAAAGAAGATATTATGAATAACAAATACGTATCATTAGGTTTTTTTAATTACCATTATATTTTAACAGCAATTATGTAAATTGGTGTGTTCAGGGCTCAGTTTTAGATTCAGCAGTTGAAGTCTTACTTCATCGTCTTCGCGGCTTATGTGATAACGTTGACGCTGGTCCCGAAACATTTGATGATCAAGAAGTATGTTTCAGTTTGCGAGATCCTAGTCAACAGGTAACTTTTATTCTTTATTATTAGTATTTAATTACTAATCCAAATATAGTAATTTATAAAAACCACAAAAAAATAGATAAGAAAGTGATCATAGAAAAATCAGGTTGTTTTTATTGTGTACTTGATATATCATACATACATACCATCACGCCATGTCCTTTGCAGGGTAGGCAGAGTGCCAGAGAACTCTATCCTTGCATACTTCACTCGCTTCCTCAACATTCATAATTCTCTTCATACAAGCTCACCGGTTTCGGAGACTCTTGACTCCACCTTCCTTCAGTACATGACCGATCTGGTCTAGGTAGGTTAGTCTCGGTCTCCCCGGTACCTACATCCTTCCTCTTTCGCATTGTATATCTTCTTAACCAGACATTCGTTCGGCATTCTTTCCACATGTCCGAACCATCGGAGCATTCCCTTTCGCATCTTTACACCAATACTCCCTTTCATACCTACTCGCTCGATATATCATTTTAACATTAATTTTATGTTACAAAATCCCAAACTCTGAATAGTTAAAAATTAATTTGAAGTGGACTAGTGAAATGTAATGACATAATAAGTATACAATTTATTGCTATTTCTTTGTTTACCACTTATTTCATAGACATTTCCTACCGTAGCAGATATAAGTTCATCAATGGAAGGGAACTATCTAGTCAGATTGAATAATTAGAGATAAAATAGATATTTTGCTTCCAATTATTCAGCAGAGTCAAACAAAGGTAAAGAATTAAATTTTTATTAATGTACTCAATCTGTGTAACTTTAGTAATGAATTGTCTGACATTTTACTATAATTTCAATAAGCAGGAAAGCTATCTGTGATAATATACTAAACTTTCTTGCTAAATCAAAGTATTTTTATGTTATATATTTCAGACTGACCCATTGATGTTGCGTGTGAGGAAAGCTCTTGATGCTCGTGACATGCCATATCAACTGCGTTACATTGGTCAACCAGACCTAGGTGATAAGAATAGGCCTACTGTGGTGAGGTCCAGCCTTGACATAGCCTGCAGTGGAATGCTTATAGAATTTCTTAATGAACTTGGTTGCAGAATAGAATTTGAATATAGTGTTAAGGGTAATATTTTTTTCAGTAAAATGATCAAGTTAGAAATAACAATTTTAATTAGAAACAATTTTGAACGCAAAAATCTTGACACAATTGCATCACTTCAAAGACTTTAAAAAACCGTCCAACTTAAAGAAACTAAATGCACTATACTTAGAAGTCATACACAAAATATGATATTGGAATCAATTTCAAATTTCCACTGCACAGATAGCCTAGTGATTAAGATATGTGCCAGTGCCGTGAGTTCGATCCCATGCAGGGCAAACCTTCATGCAATCCACAAATTGTTCTGAGTCAGTGTATTTGTATTTATTAATTATATGTTTCTAAAATTTGTCACATTACATAGCTTTTTTTAGAGCATTGACTTTTAAGAAAAACCAAATTAGTAGTTAAATAAATAAGAGTAGTTTTCACTCCCACCACATTATAAGTCTATAGTATCGATAAAACCAGGCAGTTATCATCTCTTTTTTACTATTAACCAATAAACTTGCATGGACACCATGATAAAAGTGAATGAAACAAAACATTTACATCATGATTGTGACAAGTGGAAATTTTTATTCTGTATTCTACCTATACTTCTAGGAAACAGACATAAATATATACAGGTATAATTTTACAGGTTACATGTTCAGAAAAGGACGCATGAAGATAACAGTGGCAAAAGTGTTTAAGATATCTCAAGGGTCAATGCCTCCAGAGCCCATCTCACAGAGTTATCTAGTGGAATTATCTGTAAGTTAT
Organism: Lymantria monacha; assembly: GCA_905163515.2. Classification (NCBI taxonomy): domain Eukaryota; kingdom Metazoa; phylum Arthropoda; class Insecta; order Lepidoptera; family Erebidae; genus Lymantria; species Lymantria monacha. Next base: position 28,291,772 of record LR991082.1, read on the forward strand.
TTGATGTTCATAATTCGAAAATACAATGTCGATATTAACTTTTGAAGGGTAATAATAATTATAAGCACATGATATTAGTAAAATAATTTTACTTTGTGCCTTTCTCATCTAAATAGATCAGACTATGGTGCTCCCAAACCCATTGTGTTAAAAATGCTTGCTAACTGTGAATATTATCATGTTACCCTTAAACATTAAAGCTAATTATTTGCATTATACAAATGTTTAAAAATAGAAAATTACTGTGTGATGAAATGTTAAGAAAATAAGGTGACACCATCTCTCTTTTCAAAACAATATTTTAATTTGTTTTTGCTTTTAGCTTTCATCAATTATAATTCTCCATGATTAGTCATTACCTCTACCTTTTCGATTGGTGTTGTAAAAGACCATTAATAAATTTAGGCAATCATATCTATATGTTATACCAACTATACCATATATTGGTCAGAGGAGTTGCATAGGGTTTTATTTAGAATTTTACTTCTCCAGCATAGATTAACATCTATAAAACCCTATGAAACACATCTGACCAATATGGTATAGTCGGTAAAATCCTTAACTTTTTAGAAGATGATTGAGTCAGGGTGTATGAGAGGATTATAGCATATACATATAAATATCATTAATATCTAAGCACATAAATGTATCAGAAAAGTACATTTATGTACATTTAAGTAGTATTGGTAAAGGGTAATTAGTGGAGTAGAGAAGATATTTGCTTGTGGCGCAGAGTAATGTACAAGAACTTTTTTATATTTGCTGTTGAGCTAGGGTCTGAGTGTATTCCACTTATACTTCTGAGGTGACAAAATTTCAGTATGGAGACCTATAACCCCCTGTGTGATCGCACTATAAGCACCGTGTGTATGTGTATCAACTTCAGTTCGCTTACCCGTTTGAGTAATTGCATTGCTAGTGATGTCCCAGCCTATTTGGGGGCATGCATTTGCTCAGTTAACACTTCCGTGGCGGACTGTCCTATATGCGTCTACCCAATTGTTACGAGTATTGTAATTACTATTCTTATATTTAAAATTATGGTATATCCACTTTTGCAGGTGTTAGCTCCTCAAGGTCAAGATGCTATAGCTGAAGACATGAGAGCGTTCGCGGATCAGCTGCGACCCCTTGTGCAACTCGATAAAATTGACTATAAACGTCTAGCTCATATGAATGTTACATAGCCCATGTTTCTTACTTAGGCTGTCTTCAGACTATCTAAGTCTAGATTCCAGCGAAAGATGAATTTAGGAAAGAACAATTTTTTACTATGTCAATAATTTGGAAATGTTTATTTAGGGCTTTAAAATGAAATTGGAGGCAAAGGGCACTTAATATGTCTAAATTGTAGCAATATATACACAAATAAATGCTATCGTTCGCCTGGTACATTTAGAATTACTGTGAAAGCAATCGGCAGAAAATTTGCAATGATGCAGCTTCATTTTCTTCTAGATCTTAAAATCAAAAGTTTTAAAACCATAACCGTCAAGGGAAATCACTTGTTTTGAACAATCCATAATATATATCTTTGCCATGTGGAGGTGGGGAGAAAATAGAATTCACTCCCCATCTTGCCCGTGGATATCGTAAAAGACGATCAAACTATGTAACATGCATATAATGTATACGCAAAAAAGGTAAACTCAAAATAAAACACCATACCAACTCATCTGACCAGCGTTGTAGGAAGTAGAGGGAAATCAATTTCTTTCTTATAGTAGTAGTGGAAGCTCGAACCCAATAGTGGGACGTCTATGCGCTGATACGATGATGATAATATATCCGGTTAATTTGGAAACTAATAAAAAGTAATCACTCAATAGAATAATTCTATAAACTTTGATATAAAGTATAATATAATATTACAGGAACACCCTTTAATCTCATCTTTGGATGTGTTTCTAAAAAAATTAAAAAGCAAATTAAAATCAATTCATCTTTCGTTGAACAGACTGTAATAGATAAGAAGTTAGTATGAAGATAGCCTTCGTAATTAATCATGAATTTGTGAAAAAAGGACTGTTTTTCTCTTAGTGTGAAGTACATATAGTTATATTTAACTGAAATTCGCGTTAAAGAGCTCATGTATCGTCATAGATCTAATTATAATTCTGTGTATTATAAGCAATACTATATTTAAATAATTCTGAGTAATATGTAATTTAATTTGTTCCAATAGTACTATTTCTAGCAATTTTTGTGTAGGTACTTAGTGACTAAGAATAATATAAATGTCACAAATTCAACTTTCTACCGTGGGACTGTTTGTCATTAATTACGACGAAGGAAATAGAACCTTGAAATTGTGTACTTACACTTGGTCAATATTTTCAAGCTTGCGTTAGTTACCACGTGCCTAGTAAAGTCGTACCTCAAAATGGTTCCTTTTACGTTAACGTAGTTTAACTCTTGAAGGACCTCAATGTCACTTAACATTTGAGGAATATATAATCACTAGCAAACAATCATCGAGGCAAGTAGGATAAAAAAAAGTACGTTTAAAAAAACCGACTTCAAAAACTGAAAAGTACAAAATAACTTAAAATACTATCATTTGTATGTGCTATCTATTGATAGGTTTGAAATCAGTGCCAAGCCCTAAACAAAATTATAAACAGCTTACTTATTGTAATGAAATTCCTACACTAAAGACACCGGCACCAATTTCAAACTAACAATGGATAGCACATACAAATGATAGTATTTTAAGTTCTTTTGTACTTTTCAGTTTTTGAAGTTGGTTTTTTTAAACGTAGTTTTTTTTATGTTTTACTTTTTAATGTTACAGACACACATAGGTTGTTCTATTAGTAGCGGGGCTAGTAGCTACTCGCTCATTTGTCGCACCCATACTTAATGCTAATCTTAGACTTATATGGTTTTCTCATAGATGCCATTGTCAGAACTGGACCAAATTGAAATGGGACCACACGGGAAGCACCAGCTTTCAAATAAAAAAAGAATCATTAAAATCGCTTTGCCCAGTCGAAAGTTATGAGGTAACAAACATAAAAAAAAATACAGTTGAATTGAGAACCTCCTCCTTTTTTGAAGTCGGTTAAAAACCGCACAAGTCGCACAACCATTTGAGATACGATCGCTAACAAAAAATGCATTAAGTAGACACTGTTTCATTCAATTCAACCTATGTATAATATCTAGGATGGTTTCGACCTATTGAGGAAAATATCCGATGTTATCCCAATGTTATATTGAATGCCGCTGTTGTCTGTGGATCTGCGCGATAGACAGTAGTTTAAATTTATCTGTGATATTGTTGAGAGAGACCATGAGTAATGTTTTTATTTACCATCACGTTAGTCATCAGTACTAGCAGGTAATTAAAAAATGACGCTAAACAGACTCATTAGCGAGTCTTTGTTACGTTACCATGTCATGTGAAACGCGAATGGATGTAGTTCTTCAAGTAGATTCTCATTTATTATATTTCAGTTTTGATTGCTAGCTAAAGGTGAGGACAAAGAGCTGCTTAAGTCATAGTCATCTAAGCTTTTCTATTTTTATAAGCGATTTTTGCTGATAACGTATGCATTAGGTATAAAAAAATTCTGACATAGAAACATAAACTGTTTATTCGGAGTGCAAGTCGCAGCCCTATAATGTGTCGATGGAGAATATTCAAGTAATTAACTTTTTTTAATATTAACAAAATTTGGATTCTTTTTAGAATTCTTCACTATAAAATGGTCTTCTCCGTAGTCTATATCTTCGTATTTGAACCCGTGCACGTAAGCAAAGTTACCGAAGTACAAGCATTTGTCATATTGCACCGGAACGTATTCTGTAAAAAATATAACGTTTAGTCATCAGTTACTTCTTAAGGGTGTAGATTGTTGGCCTGAGATCTCGATTTCGAGCGACCGCAGCGCCAAAGTTTAATGTAACATCCGACGGGGCGGATGAATGACCTAGAGAGCGCAATTTTCAAAATGTTTTGCAACAAACGTTCCACGTTGAGAAATTGTTATTGAACTTGAATATTTACAGCATAACAATAACGTTGAATTTTTGGAAACTAGCTGTTGATTCTTTTTAATAGATTAATAAGAGTAGTTGAGACACAATTTTTATGTTTGTCTATCATTACATTACATAGTATAAAACAAAGTCGCTATCCGCCGTCTGTCTGTCCCTATGTATGCTCGGATTTTGATGCAGTTTTTTTTAATAAATAGAATGATTCTTAAGGAAGGTTTATATGTATAATACATACATAATATAGTAGAGAAACGCTTATTAATTTTGAGGTTTCTAATGTGATGTCGTAAATAAGCACGTTTTTTTGCGCTTATATTGCAAACGTTGGCTGAACCCTACGAGATAGACCAAAATAATGTACTACAGTATTATCCATCTTAAAAAGTTCAACAAAAAAGTCCACGATGGCATATGTCTATCTCTTAGGGATAACCCACCATAACCATTTTTTATCCTCTACTAAAAAATGATTATTTACTAAGTGATTTTATACAATACAGCATTAATCCTTATCCAATTAAGTACCTTAAATAAATTGTGCATTTATTATAGATCAATATGCTTTTTATAGTATGTAATTTAAGTGAATATTGCCGAAGATAGCGAAGATAGCGAGGGCGGGTTACTAGTTTATAATATATATATACAATCAAGAGCAGGTCCGGACTGACATTTTTGTATTCTACTTACCTAAAATTCCAACTATGTATTTATTTGTAATTTCACTACCAAAATTTATTCTAATTCGTAAAATATTCATTCAATAAAATAATTGCAAATTCAGTAGGAAGTGTGTTTATCTCTACGCAAGGAAATGTGCCTATTGCGTAAACTCAAATACTTACTTTTTGTTTACGATCACCTCGTCGATATCTAAAAAAAATCCTAGGGTTTTAAAAAAATGTCAATAAATGAAACACAAGTATAAAAATGATTTATTTACTACACAATAACAAATATGAGTCGCCATTACTCGCTATCTCAAAAGCGTGCTAGGGTTGTACAAAAATTAGTAAATAATTCATTTATTTACTAATTTTAACAGAAGTTTGTAAATTATTAATATACTAATTAAAAGTATGTAATTAAACAATAACGAAATATGAGTTCAAAATTCTAATGTTTTTTCATTCGATTACGGATCAAGTTCTGATTTCTGCTAATTTGATGATAAAATCAATGGCTATCACAAAACCTATCAGAATGAAAACGTTACCAGCTGCCCGATTCACGTAAGTAATAAAAACCGTAGCGCAGTGACGTCACTTCTTTTTTTGCAAATTTAGCCCTTTTAACCGACTTAAAAAAAGGAGAATTCTCAATTCGCTGTATTTTTGAACCAATTTTTATGATTCTTTACACCAGGTAACTCAGAAATTGTATAGTAATTGAGCTATTGGAAGATTTATGACAATCCAAGACTAGATAAGTAAGTGCGTTTAAAACAGAAAACCAAGAGGCGATTTCTAAGTTCCTAAGTTAAAACGACTTTTGGACTGGCGTGTTTACGTGAATCGACTGGCTGGGTAGTTAAGTTACCTGTATCTTTCAAAATCATTAGGCGTTCTTCTCTTTCATAACACGTAAAGCTCTTTCTTTCCTCTCTTTCATAGCCTCTATGATACTGGGTGCGTCACGAATGGGCATGCTTCGTGACTGCCGAGGATCAACTAATTCTGGAAGTAGGCAATCGTAATAAAACCTAACTAATTTCATCTCCATTTTCTCCTCCCAAAATTTGTCGTCCTTTTCTATAATATAAACTTTCATAGGTACAGTAGCACCAAACCAGATGCCAAGCATGCAAACGTTTCTTTTAGTAATATGTACCTGTCCCTGAATTTGGAAATACCAGTTATGATTTTTATTTATGACATAACCCTTGGAAGCCTTGTCCTTAACCCAAAAGGTATGTTTGGCCATTGCTTCATCAAGAGTCATGCCAGCTAAAGAATGTGGGCACTTAATTTCAATTAAACCGTTTGCATAAATGCCATCTGATGTAGTACCAAGAAATTCATATTGATCGTCGACGAACAAACCGCAACCTTGTATACTAATATTCTCTTGAATTTCTAACTGTTTAATTGCGGTTTCTTCGTTTTCGATACCGTACCGTACAGCAGGCAAACTGGAGATATTACTACCATAAACGATTTTACGAACAAGAACAGCACAACTTGTGCTCTCTCGTTTTTTACAAACTTCCCCGAACGATGATGAGGTTAGTAATTTTCTCCTTGTACTCATCCACTCAGAACTACTTCTTTGCAAATGGGTCGACCTTTCAAGCTCCTCTCTTTCAGCACAAGACAACTTTAAATCGGCTAAAAAAGATGACTTGGCTTTCTCATATAATTCTGGACTCAGATCAGGTTTTTCGCAGTTTGGTCCATAGTGAGCGTCTTTCGATACAGCGCTGTGGCTCTTTTTCAATCTTAATTTAGGTTTAGCAATTAAACGGATTCTACGATTACAATTTTCCACTTTCGCGATCAAAGGATTAGGACTAGATTTAAATATTACTACATGAGTTTTACTATGAATCGATCCTGTATTAAAAGACACAACAGCAGCTGCGCATCGGCCCGCATAAGAACCACGGGAAGAATAATTTACACGCTTACCCCCTACTAATTTGGCAATCACTGCGTTAAAACTTTCAACTATATTACTTGTACAATTATGAATTAAACTTCTAGAATGATATGACAGTCTTTTACTTAAAATGTGTACCGCGTCCATTAATCCGCATCCAACAATTGCTGGAAGCAACCCAACAGGTTCTATTCGACGAATATCAGGTCTACAGAAATACTCCTTGCAATATTGGTGATTACCAAATACGTGTTGTGGACCATTTAGGATATCTTCACTAAGATTCACACACTTCTTCCTTGACAGCTTCTGCCATGGAATGTGCTGCTGTCTTTGCCCACCAATCGCAAACCGTATTATTAATTTCATTGTATAATGAAGGTGACATGATTGGTAGGGCTACTGCGGCAGTTAATGTTTTTAACTGATAGTAGCTCCCACCAGATGATATGATACCAGATACAATTTGATGATTCACTTCCATTCTATCTTCTTTCTTTTCAATCAAACACACAGTAAATTTCATACTACACATACTACATTTCATGATGAGTTTTGAGTCCAGACCAACTTTTACTTCACCTATTATACTGAGGTAACTTAACTTACAATCCATTGGACCGTGGTCCCCTATGGCCTGAAGAGCTTTAAAAAAAAAAAGAAACGTCTACAACTCTACGCCCAACTTCCATTTCATCCACCTTTCCCTCTTGGTCGTTTTCAATAACTAGTTCCTGTAAAGAAAGATAATGGCTTGATTTTTTTTATAAAAAATAATTATAAATTTTAAAAAATGCAAAAGAATTAATACAATATTAGGTTCCTGATGAATAGAAATTATAATTTCTTTACGCATTAGGTATTGTTTTTTTATGACATCACCTATTTGAACGTAAATTTTCTTTTGAGAAAGTAATTGAGAAGTATTTCGGTACTAAGGTGTTTGTCTCTCGATGAAAATAATAAATATTGCAAGAAAAAATCTATAGGTAGGTATTGATATTTTGTCTTCGCCCATCACTAACTAAGTAGTTTGTTTATTTATGTAACAAGTATTAAAACGTAAGAATTACGTATAACAACTTACCTCTATACAGCGCGTAGCATTGTTGCTCAGAGTCTCGGCCCCAAGGTTTTCTTTATTTTCAATACTGGAAATATTATTCATCAATATTATCCACTTTTTATTTATTTTGTACAACCCTAAGCCAGACGCTAGGCGCCTCGCGTCTGTTTGGCGGTATAGGTATGTCGACAAAGTTGTGCTGTCGCCTACCTACTTCCACAATTTGATATTTAGACAATACTAGCCGACCCGGCGAACTCCGTATCGCCTTTTTTTTTAAAAAATCCTATTATTTTGATATTACATACAGATACTTCAATTTTATTTATCAGTATAGATATAGATAATACAAACCAATATTTACATGTTATTGTAGGTATATGTCTGAATCGGGCGATCTAAATCATATGACATATTGTATTAGCTTTGTAATATACCCTGTTCAAATGCGATAATAAATAAGTAGGGAGGAACTTACATTTTATTCCGAGATCTTTTGGCTTTAATATTTTTATAATGCGTACAAAACTTTCTTTTCCCTGGCATGACACTCAAATTCAATCAGTCCTGCGAAAAAAATAGCCTATGTTACTCAGTGATAATGTAGCTTTCGAATGATAAAAGAATTCGGTCCAGTACTTTTTGAGTTTATTCGTTACATACAAAAATCCAAATCTTTCCTCTTTATAATACCTATTAGTGTAGATATTGTATTTTTTACGATTTATATCTAGTTCCATCATGGTTTTCTTTCAGACATTCATTATATCGATACTTTCTACTAACTGAAAATAAATTAATTATAAAAATGTTATACTTACAGTTTTTTACAAAAAACACAAATTCACAATACGTAATTCTGCTGTCTGCAGCCGACAAGCGTGGTGTCGCGTTCACTTACAGAAAGGAACTGCCGTTAGTGACCGCCGAGATTGCACGAATGAAACGAACGCTTTATCCCATACATTTGTGTATGAAAAATTTACCTTAAAATATATCTAGATTTTAGGGCTTTAAAAGAGGAAGTCTTTGTTTGTAAAGGTATAAAAAGAAGTATACAGCTATACTTATTGGTTTCTTCAGTGTTCAAAAAGTGTTTCTTTTTATCAATTTGTGTTGATTTATGGGGTTAAATCTGAAAAATACGAAGTCATGTTTTTGCATTTTTACTCAATTTTGTGCGTTTGTTGACGTTTATTATATAACAACTATTAGGTTTAAGAGTTTAATATAAGCATGAACATACTTATTGGTCTTTGATTGTAATATATACAAATTATCATTGACATCAATCATATGTAAATAGGTTAAATATGAAAAATCGTAACACTCTTTTCGGTGATTTTCACGATCTACACCCTTAACTAAAACGCTATAGATTATTTGCAAGTCGCAAAGTCATAAAGAGCAAACCCTAAACATGGTCAACCCTGAAGAATTCCTGCAGTGATGTTACGAAAATTAGATATTGCGTCCTCTTCAATTTCAAATTATCATATACCTAATAAGTAGACGTATAAAGGAGCTGGTTGACAGAATCACCAACGCCGAGCGGAAACTATTGAAGCTAGAAGAAACACGAAATTATGGCTACTTTATTCTGTAACGTAGGGACTCACTAATACAGAAAAATTCGGCAAAGTTCATATGGGGAGACAAAAATTTATTATCCATTGTCTTCAAATTAGCCAAAAATAGTCTTCACTCTTCAGTCCAAATATAAATAACAAGTATTTCAAATATTTATCAATGTTTATCCTATAAATATATAAAATAAGCTAAAGAAAGATATATAACATAAAATAGTGATGAAAATTTGCGATGATTATTATTAATTCTTTTATTGAATTATACACTACCATAAATAAGTAATAGCGTCTTATCTTTGTGATTACTCCCAAAATAGGGACGTCAAATACGATTTCTACGAGGACAAAAGCTAGCATATTATTTCTGAAGCAACCATATTGAATATAACGAATGTGGTTTATTATACGTAGTACCTACTTACGGAAAGTACTCCCAGAAAGTTATTTGTATATTATAAGTGAATACTTTTAAAACATTCATTTTTTATAGGACTTTTAGAGCTACATTCAATTCAGTTGTACATCTACAAATTCTCTTGACCAGTCTCAGTCGGTATAATTTGTTGGTTTGCTTAGATGTAAATCTGTTCACGATATTGCTCCTGGTACATACAGGATAAATAGATTACGAATGTACAATTGCATGCATAGTTAACTCTTTATTGATACATACGAGTGCCATCTCGGCAGTTGAACATGTCCATGACACAATGATTATCAAAGATAAAGGTAGATTTTGATTTAAAATCGAAGGCACAAATCTTCTGGAAGTATGTAGGACATACACCGCACCTGAAATATAAATAATTAATATTACATTACCACTTATTTTGAAACGCTCAAAGCTGTGCCAGCTAATTTTATTGGAGCTGCTTTGCAATAGCAAGTTTATTGGATTAGATGAAAGGACTTATAGTTAATTGAAATGTTAAATTTTTTGGCCTAACCCAAAGAGTAAAGTTATTAAATTGAAAAAGAGTGGCAACTCGATGATAAAATATGCATGTATGGAAAGTGCTGCCACCCAGAGTTTAGACGGTGAACTAAAGTTGAAGTAATATATATACATATCTACATCATCTACATGTGTATGTGTAATTACATAGAATTTTCTTTTACTATGAAAGCTACCCTGAAATATAAAAAAAAATATATATCAGCTGATAATTAAACAATAATAATATCAGCCTAACATTGAAACTTGAGATAATTTTCAGCAAAATATCAATAACCGAAAATAGATCGATGACAATAAGTACCTACGCTAGGAACAAAAAATAACAATTCTTAGTTGTCAAACGTTTGACAGGCAGGACAAAATGGCAGCAGTTAAGTTTGTACAACCAATCTGTAGGCGGCGTGACGGTCAGTAAAAATAAGTAATGTTTTAAGTGTGCCCCCCCCAGGCCTAACCTTACGTTTATCACGTGTTGGGGGTCAGTAAGAGCTTATCCCCAAGTTTGTGGGATTGCAACCCTTGTTCCGCGGCCGTCATATTGGAAGACGGAGTGCAAACGCCTTTTTCGTCATATCTTTTAAACTATTAATCTGATAAAAAATTTGTAAAGACATAATTTGTAGCAAATTTCTTTGTCTACAATTTTGTTTATAAAACTTTTTTCAATAAAATTTATAAATAAAAAAGTTATTAACAAAAATATGGGAAAATTTCAAAACAAATTTTCTTTTTTGTTACATACCCATTTTTTTATTATTTTACGACAAAATAGCCCAAGAACAATCTTGTAGAGGGTCTTTTGACAAACATTTTAATTTTAATGTTATACGATTTCGTGTATTTATGCGGGTTTTAGAGCGCTCCAAAGTTCATCGGGCTCTTACTACTCGTAATAATCCAATGACAACGATAAGTCTGCCTTACTTCTAATTTTTTTTTTTATACATTGTTTTCTATTTTATTACTTAGTTATCTATGTTACTACTTAGTTATTATTGACCCATTTTCTACCATAAAACTTAAAATATTATTGTTTTTACTATCATTTCTATTCAGAGTGTACATTTACAAGAATCCTAAGCAGGTAGAAAAGGTCTATGTTATCGTTTGGGGAAGAAAATGAACCTTTTCCCCGCCATCTATGAGACTCTACGTCTGTAGGCGCGTTTTCTCTATCCCTAGTAGGCCTACTCTACGGACAACTTTTAGGTGAGATAATCTTGGAGATAATTATATATTTCATACACGAAATCGTAAAACATGAGGTATAGATTAAAAACTATGCATAGAAATAAAAAAATAATTTAAAAGTAGGTAAGGCTGACGTATCGTCGTCATTGGATTCTTATGAGTAGTAAAACCCTGATGAACTTTGGAGCGCTCTAAAACCCGCATGATTACACGAAATCGTAAACTTTATAGATCAAAATGTTTGTCAAAAACCCCTCTACAAGAGGGGTTTTTGACAAACATGGTCACACAACAAAGAGGGGTTTTTGACAACATGAGGTCACTTTGTCGTAAAATAATAAATAAACAAGTTGTGTAATAAAAAAGAAAATTTGTTGATATATTTTCCCACAATTTTGTTAATAACTTTCTATTTGTAATTTTATTAGAAAAAGTTATGTAAACAAAATTGTAGACAAAGCAATTTGCTACAAATTAAGTCGTTACAATTTTTTTTATCTGATTAATAGTTTCAAAGACATGGTGAACAAGACGATTACACCCATCTTCCAATATGGCGGCCGCGGGACAACGGTTGTAATCCCACAAACTTGGGGTTAAGCTGGTTAATTTGCACATCCCAACAATAAAATTGCTTACTTTGAAAAACGCAAGGTCCATTGTAACTTTTCAATGGACTATTATGTATTTAAACTGATTATTTCTTGTGCGTCGCTTGTTAATATAGTGATTGACTACTAATATAATGCACCACACCTTTTCTGGATGGGTCGGAAACGATAACTAACGGATAGATATAAGAACATAACAGCATTCTAAGAGGAGTAATAGCTTATGATGAGCTAGATCGCAGTCATAAACGAGATAGACTATGGTGCTATCTATTTCTGTCCACAATCATATGAACAGATTACGTGTTCAATATTGGGATGGGTTTAATCGAGGCCATCGATGAAGTATGGCTAATATAGTTTATTTAAACCTATAATCATACAAAGCAGAATACCTACGTGTTCAATACAGTAAAATTATCACTGCTTTGAATCAAGACGTTTAAATTTAATAGATACCTTTAGACAAGGCTGGGCAAAATACATGCTTTGCTTTAATTGAAATACAAATTACAAAATACAGTATCGCAAGTAATTAAAATACAAAATATCTTTAAGTAAGGTATTTGAAATATAAAATACAAAATACAGTATTTTAGCTATTTGTAATTGAAATACAAATTACATATTACAAAATAAGTAATCTAGACCAGCATGGGCTGAAAAGTAGAGGAAAACAAGATTAATCTGCAGGAAACACTGGCTTTACTGATTAGTAAAGCCAGTGTTTCCTTTCATGAACACTAGATTTTTAAATGTACTGTCAGACAAACAGCCTCTTGTTGGAGAGCGAATAAAACCTGCTAAAGAAACAATCTTTCTACAGGTCCTGATGAGCACAAACTTGTATTAAATTGTTTTTTTTTTTTTTGGTAACGCAATGGTCCGAAATGCTTTACGCACCACCCCCGGAACGGGGAGTGTGGGACTCTTAGCCTCGGGGCTAGGATACCCACTAAAACGCATCCACTGCGATTGCTGTTAGCCGAGAGGGCTTTGACAGCTTAACCGGACTATGGGTGAGCGCTGAGAGCTCTCAACCCGGTATAAGTTTTAAGCGACATCGCCCGAGGGCTCTCCCTGCGAAGAACGGACCTCGGCTCGGGGCGTCGCTAGTAGCAAAGTGGGCGTGCCCACGTTTGAGGATTGACTGTTGCGCGTCGCGTCTTCCATCCCCAGCGGCGGAGGCGAAAGCGCGAGTATTTATGTGTTATGGCCGCGCGGGCCGTGTTGCCTCTTTCTTGAGCGATAGTAATTTCATCGTCAGCGTCGGTCAGTGCGTGTCGAGAACGTCGGATCGCGGATATTTTTGATGGGGTGCTGTAGTTAGCCGCCTCAACCACTAATTGGTTGGGGTGAGTCATGGCAGAGGTATTAAATTGTATGAACACATTTTTTATACTTGGATAGCGCTCAAGAATTGAAAGCTCTTTGCTTCTATCATTTAGGAAGCTGACCAATTCTAACTCCATTTTAGATGTCTGTGGTTGATCATTGTCTCTGTTCTCAAAAACAATAAAATCATCATCTTCTTTGCTAGTGGTGCTACTCTTTTTTTTTAGTGCTTATGGTGGCAAACGAGCAGACAGCACACTTGATGGTAAGTGTCACTGCCGCAAGGATATAGCTAGGCCGCTGCCTACCAATACAAACCCACCCCAGTTGGGCTTCCGGCTCTCTCGCTCACTGAACGAAGCGCAATAGCCCACTGCCATTACTCAGATGTCGATCTTCTGCGAGAGTATGGTACTACCCCAGATGGACCGGCCCGCGGCTGTAGGCAGAATACTGTCCACAGCGTGGTAGTGTATAGTGCGTAGTGGTACACAATAATGGTAGGCACTATTACCCTGCTGTCTCCATCCATTATTTCATGCTTTTTGTTACTTGTCTCTAAGGCATGAATGGCAAGATTTTTCGAATTCTTTGCCTCTCATCTGCTGTGATGCTTTCTGGCAACCAACGCAGTTTATAACGAGCTGGTAGCATGATGCCTATATGGCTCCATATACTTCAGGTGACAGTTTAAAAAAAACTTTTCAAATCTTTTTTCCAAGCTCTCTTTTAGTTGTGGTAAAATGAGAGTAAAATGCCTTAAGTGTTTTATCAGTGAAAAAACTAAAAACAAACCGTTAAATCGTTTTTTTTTTTTTTAGTGGCGTTTACAAGATTTCGCCAACAACTAGTTATAAATATCTTCAGTCTTTCAGGTTAGTCATAGTCTAAGTCAAATTGTCGCCATCAACAGTGCTATGGCCACACTGTTGATGGTATCTTGTTGGAATTTTGATGGAAAATGAAAACGTTGTAAAACACTTTTATATGATATTCACGACATCCCAGTAGTTCCGCGCATCACATTACATAAAATGCCATCAAAATTATCTAATATAACACGTTAAAACACTAAAATATTGAATATAATACAAGAGCACCACATGACGTTTTCAAATTCCCGTCTTCTTCTTCTTCTTCTTAATGAATGGCCTCTGTGAGTGATTAACCACAACTTCGCCAATGTCAAGTAAAATAAATTTAAAAAATTATAATAGATTTATATTTTAGTCGTCTGTCATGTCGGTTCATTGTCTTACGTCTTGTATTCCAAATTCCCGTCAAAAGTCCCGTTAAATCGTTATGACTTGACATTGACAATTCGACGTACATTTTTTTGCGTTTTGTTGGCCAGTTTTGATATATAGTCATAGTGTACCTACATAACAGATGAAGTGTTGCTAACTCTAATAGCTGCTTTACCATCATTGCACTCTCGCCTCGTACTCACACTCACGATCGTCAAATGAAGGTTAAATGTATTTTAATTTAAAAATGTATTTTGAAGCCTCAAGTACTTGAAATACTAATTACAAAATACTTCGCTGTCAGGTATTTGAAATACAAATTACATTTTAAGGAAGTAATTGAAATACAAATACCAAATACGTATTTGTATTTCAATTACGTATTTTAATTACAAGTAATTCAAATACTGCCCAACCTTGCCTTTAGATATGAAAGAGTAGGCAGTAGTGAAAAATAACCGTATTTGCTGTGTATCTTTAAATAGTAGCAAACTTACATTTATTATTGTACATTCCTTTTAATTTTTTGAGCCTGGCCACACATTATTTGTAAACCAACATCCGCATCTAACATGGTTGGTGAATTAAGAATACAATAGCTGTCGGGATCCCTTACTTCCCAATAGTAGTCGGTATCAATCGGCTGAGCCCAACAGCAGTGGATATAGATATGATATCACGCAGTGGATATAATAGAAGGAAAACACCTATTCTTAATTATCAAACCGTCTGATCAGTGTGTAGTGTGGTAGAAAATAAATAAAGTTAGTTAGCAGGTACATACTTGTATTTATTATCAAAGAAATGTTAGAATCAATTTACATTTACCTATGGCCATCCGGTGCCGGATTTTGTTTAAAGATAAGACGGCCCTCCTCAGAATTAAAATCGAAACCAGTACCCTTGCGTACACCTGAAATACATATTTTATGTTAGATAAATACGGGTGCTTAAATTATGGATATGTTTCCACGCCGTCTGAGCGCGCGAAGACATCAATATTTCTAAGTACGGGTGTTTATACCAGTTTTTAGGTACATAACATGTGAAAAAACACAAATTTTATGACTCGCTTTAATTTGGATCTTAGGGGACGTCCATTAATCACGTGATCTTTTTTTTTAGCATTTTTTAACCCCCCTCCCCTTGGTGATACGTGATGAGATTTAAGGCTATGAGAGATCACGTGAATTTTTAGTACCTTCAAAGAAGTAGCCCAGCTGTGGGCTGGCATTATATTTTCAGTTTTTTGCTATAAGCTGTGGGCTGGCATTATATTTTCAGTTTTTTGATACAGATCACCTATGGCAATGGTGTCCGATGGTTTACTGTGTGAGACACAAGGAGGTTTCAGGAGTGGAAGGGGATGCATGGATCAAGTGTTCTCTCTGCGCAACATTGTGGAGAAGCATCTGGCCCTTTTTTTTTTTTTTTTTTTTTTTTCACGCTGTGGAAACGCATTTCCGCGCTATCCCCCGCCGGTGACAGGCGAGGGGGAGTGTGGGACTCACCGGCCAGCTGCCTGACCGGAATACCCACTAAAACCACAGCGGCCCCTTCCGCGCTTTTACGGGGTGCCAGAGAGATCGTCTACTGACATTCGATCCCCGGCACCCCAAGAAGCATCTGGCCCTAGGTCAGAGGGTTTTCTGCAGTTTTGTGGATCTGGAGAGAGCATTTGACACGGTTGTACGAAAGGAACTTTGGGACATTTTACCGGAGTATGGTATTAACGGTAAACTGCTGCAGGCTGTGCAATCCAGTTACATGGGCTGTAGAGCCTGTGTGCGGCTGGATGATGGAATGTCGCCTTGGTTTGACGTCAATATTGGCGTTAAGCAGGGCTGCGTTCTATCAGCCAGGCTGTTTATCATATATCTGGATAAATGTCTCCAAAGGTTGAACGATATGAATGTGGGAGTCCAGATGGGTGACTCAGTGGTCTCTGCTCTGCTTTATGCAGATGATGCAGTCCTGATGGCACAGTCAGCGACTGACCTGCAGACCCTAGTCGACACAATGACAGAAGATTGTAAGAAAAGGGGTCTACGCGTGAATGTGCAAAACCAAAATAATGGTCTTTGAAAGAGATAAAACCAGAACAGATGTAAGAGTAACAATAGGTAATGATGTACTAGAGCAAGTGGATGAATTTGTATATCTTGGATGTGGATTTAGCCGAGATGGAAGGTACACCACTGATATAGAGCGAAGAGTGAATGCGGGAAATAGAGTGAACGGAGCGTTGGGGCAACTTCTCGGCAGCCACCACCTCAGCCAGAAGGCACGTGTAGCAATACATAAGGCAGTGCTTGTCCCAACATTACTATACGGAAGCGAGAGTTGGGTATGCAGAAAAGAGTATGAAAGTAAAATTAATGCGGTCGAAATGCGATCTCTTCGGAAAATCTGTGGAGTTAGGCTGACCGACCGCATTCGTAACGACGACGTAAGAGAGCGAGTAGGTATGAAAGAGAGTATTGGTGTAAAGATGCGAAAGGGAATGCTCCGATGGTTCGGACATGTGGAAAGAATGCCGAACGAACGTCTGGTTAAGAAGATATACAATGCGAAAGTGGAAGGATGTAGGTACCGAGGGAGACCGAGACTAACCTACCTAGACCAGATCGGTCATGTACTGAAGGAAGGTGGAGTCAAGAGTCTCCGAAACCGGCGAGCGTGTATGAAGAGAATTATGAATGTTGAGGAAGCGAGTGAAGTATGCAGAGATAGAGTTCTCTGGCACTCTGTTCTCTCTGCCTACCCTGCAAGGGATATGGCGTGATGATATGTATGTGTATGTACCTATGGCAACGGCAAGTCAATTTCACACTCAGGGCCCGATCTAGCTAATTAGCCGCTCCGGGCAAAGATAATTTTCGCCGCCCTTTACATTAGTCCGGTCAAATTAGACCAAAAAATAAGAGTAAAGGTACATAAATTCCCAACAAGCTGAAAATCAGTAAGATTGTTTAAAATATGATTAAAATAAAATTTGTAAGATCCCGATCTCTCCCCTGTATGAAAAAAAATATTTAAGGTCAAAGGTCAAAAAATGAGAATTTCGCGATTTTCAGCAAAACGGTAAGTTTTATCATAAAATACTTCAGACAAAAATTGTAGATCATAAAATTATCTACAAAAAATGTATCAATACTTTTTTCTACGAGCCACCATTTGTGAGATATAACGATTCAAAAAGTTGTAATCGTCATAATATGCACGAGTAGGTACGCCACGTATATACGATGCATACGATGTGCATCTCTACAGTTGTAATATATGTTAAAATATGTTTCTATCAGTCATTGTAACTTGCACCTATAATATAAAATATACATAAGTTATAACTATCCCCCCCCCCCCCCCCTCACCGAGACCGTCCAGCCCGACCTCCTCCGTAGGGTGGTCGAAGAGCTGTTCCCGCGGCAGACGGCACACATGGCCCCGGTCATGGCTTCGCCAGATCACGACTGGGAGGCCAACGAAAGTGTTCCGCCCATGACGGAGTCGGAAGTGGGGGCGTCTGTGGCGAGGATTCGTTTCGCCACCACGGGGGAACGGAACACCCGGACGGAATACCAATCCGGATGTTGACATTGCTCCTCAAGCACCTGGAACCTTGCCTCAGGTGACTGTACAACGACTGTTTGGCGGCTGGACAGTTTCCTGAGAGCTGGAAGGAGGGGAGATTAGTTCTCCTGCCAAAGCCGGAACGGGCTACAGGCCCATCGTGCCTCTGGATGATGTGTGTAAGCTGCTGGAGCGTATCCTTGCTGCCCGCATCGTCCGGCACTTGGACGAGGTGGGGCCCGATCTGTCGGACGCTCAATTCGGCTTTCGAAGGGGGCGTTCGACCATCGGGACTCTGCTACACCTGAGGCAGACGGCCGCGGAGGCTGTCGCTGGCGGAGGAGTGCTGTTGGTGGTGTCATTGGACATCGCCAAAGCATTCAATAGTCTGCCATTCAGCTGCATCAGGAAGGCGCTCCGATTCCATGAGGTGCCTTTGTACCTGAGGCGGTTGGTAGTAGACTATTTGGAGGGGCTCAGTGTCCTCTGCGCGAGTCCCGCAGAGGACATTGTACGGACGCCCATGACGTGCGGTGTTCCACAGGGGATGGTCCTGGTCCCGACTCTGTGGGACATCGGTTAAACTGGGCGTTGAAAGGGACTCTAGGGGCTGAGCTTGATATGCTATGCTGACGACACGCTCGTCACAGCTCAGTGCAGGACACTCGAAGAGGCGACGAGCCTGGCCACTCTCGGCACCTAGGAGATGGCCAGGCGAATCGAGGCGCTGGGGCTCAGGGTGGCCTTAAATAAGTTGAGGCCTCTTTATTCCACGGGCCCCGCATAAGGCCGCCTATCGGCGCCTCGAGTCGTCCACTCCATCCACATCAGTATCCAGGCCCTTATGAAGTATTTGGGCCTGGTGCTCGACGGGCGTTAGTGGTTCCGGGAGCAGACTTGCTCCCCGGCTGGTCGGCGCGGCGTCCGCCCTATCACGGCTTATGCCGAACGTAGGCGGACCCAGCTTTGAAGGCCGACGGCTGTATGCGGGGGTGATCCGCTCAATGGTCATGTACGGCGAACCCGTGTGGGTGAGGTCTCTGACCGTCCAGCTCAGGGCTTTTCTGTGGCGCCCACAGAGAGCCTTGGCGGTCTGAGCCATCCGCGCATACCGCACGGTGTCGACCGAGGCAGCATGTGCATTGGGAACACCCCCATGGAACCTAGAGGTGGAGATACTCTTCGATCTCTACCGGCGGGTTTCTTTTGTACGCGAGGGTGGCTCCCTATTGCTCAGCGAGATAGCCACCTGGCGCGAAGACGCCCGCCGGGACGTCATTCCCCGTTGGCCTACGCGACTGGAGAGGCCTAGACACGATATTGTTACCGTCGAGGCCCTCCGGCCCGTATTGATAGAATGTATGGAGCGGCGGCACGGAGTCCTCTCTTCCTGGGTGCACGTCGGGGCACGTTTGCTTCGGCAAGTACCTGCATACAGTCGCAAGGAAGGAGTTGACTCCGTCCTGCCAACAGTGCGGCAGTGACGAGGACACGGTGCAGCATACGCTCGAGGTCTGTACGAGCTGGGACCGGCAGCGCCGTGACCTAGTCGCTGTCATCGGTGCCGACCTGACGCTGCCGGCTGTCATGAAAGCGATGGTCGACAGCATCAGGAACGCGGGACGCGGTTGCCGCCTTCCTTCTTCTTCTTCTTCGCCTTCTTTCGCAGTCATCTCGCAGAAGGAGGCGGCGGAACGAGTCCGGAAAGATTCTCTCGACTTGGGTCGCCGCCGGCGCCCTAGGCGGCGTTGGCGCGAATACCTGCGCCTAATGCCGCCCCAGCCGAGGCATCGGGTGGTCAGACCGCGGACCGGTCCAGTCACCCGAAGTGAGGCCACCGCGTGAGGACGATACCCCGATTGCGAAAGCTGTCGGGGCATCGACTCGAGAGAAACCCGCGAGTTTAAACCGCCGGGTGGGTTACCGAAGACAAAGATCGGGTACCGGTGACTCGCTCGCGCGGCGAAGAGAGGCGCTTTGCAGGGTGAGTCTATGGAGTCGTGCACCGCCTCTTCCATCGCCCTGGACCGATTTGGCGGGGCG
Source organism: Lymantria monacha (assembly GCA_905163515.2). Classification (NCBI taxonomy): domain Eukaryota; kingdom Metazoa; phylum Arthropoda; class Insecta; order Lepidoptera; family Erebidae; genus Lymantria; species Lymantria monacha. The sequence continues at coordinate 28,311,988 of LR991082.1, forward strand.
CGACCACATCCATAGTTCACCACAAAAAAAAATGTTGGAAGATAGGAATAAGTCAATTTTTGCCGCTCTGGGCAAATGCCCGTCTTGTAGATCGGGCCCTGTTCACACTACACGCCACTTTTCAGTTTAGAAATCTCAGCGTTTGACGAGAAAATAAATACACGTGATATCTTACTACATCTTGTGATATTTCGTGATTTTTGTCAAACTTTCCCTCCCCCCCTTTCAAACCTCAGGTGATTAATGGACGGGCCCTTATTGTTGATCTGTCAAATGCTAACAGCCCTATGGTCGCATAATCACACACGCATTATCTACATTTTCATAAATATCTATATGTGAAATAATGTAAAATGTAGGTACTAAATATTATACTTCAATCTATTAGGAGGCCAAAGTCAAACACGGTTTTTACATGGACATTGATGCTGTAAAATACGCATCCCGATGCTCAAGATTATAAATATTAGTAGCCATATAAAATACTTAAAATATATATTTTTTCATTATATAATTTTCTCATGTCATAATTGCAAATAGTTACAGTTCATTAAAACTGACAGATAAATATATTGTTCTTCTTCTAAAAGTTCTTAATAGTCAAAATTAAAATTAACCATGCTTAACATAGCTTAATCGTTTTGCTTACCGAAAACAAGAAAAACTATGCACACTTTCAATTGTTCATACATTTTCTTTTCAGCAGCCAAAACGTTAACTTTCTTATCGTTTAATTAAATGCTTGTTTGAGAATTATGTTATCCAATTAATTGGGTTTTTGCCTTGTTTCTAATAAAGTTGGTTAAATAAATTCATGGACAAGCTTTAATAGTAACCTAAAACAATTAGAAATTAACCACTTTTTTATCTGTAAGTACTTACACTGTTGTCAGTTTGGTTCAAGCCCCAGCCATAATACGACACTATACCAAAGAATGCCCGGACATCAGCTTGTGTGAAATTAGAATCTCTCAAAGAACTAAATAACGGTAAGGCAGCGGGAGGCAATAGAATTACAGCAGAACTTCTGAAAGCAGACAGAAAGCCGGTCTTAAAAGCCTTTTAGCAGTTATTTAATTCCGTTGTTTTCGGGGATGACGCTGCAGTCGTGGACCAGGAGTGTGGTGGTGCTGTTCTTCAAGAAAGGCGATAAAACTTTTCTATAGAACTACAAACCCTTTTCAGTCTTGAGCCGCGGCTCAAGTAGCTCGTAGACGGGTTTGCAAGCTGTTTTCACTATCGTTATATCGAAGTGCTGAAATATTTGTATACGAACGCCACAATGTCTGTTCACATCAGGGATAAGAGTAGGAAACCGTTCCAATTGCAGAAAGGTGTGAGACAGGGAAGACAGTGAGAAGTCATCTCTTCGAAACTGTTCACCACGGACTGGACCGGACTCTGCATCACCTCAACGGCTAATACATCACTCACCTTCGATTTGTAGACGATATTGTCATTATGACAGAATGAATGGAGAACCTCGAGCCGACGAATCCAACTCGGCTGGGCAGCTTTCGGGAAACTTAAGAGAGTTTTCTTATCTGCGAGCGGCGGGCTATGCTCGGGATTTCTCTTCGAGATAGAATCAGTAATATCGAAATCTACAGAAGAACAGGTATAATAGATATAGCACAAAGAATTAGCAAGCTGTAGTGACAATGGGCAAGCATGCGGCTTGACCACACTCTATGGCGAGTATGAGGGAGGCCTACGTCCAGCAGTGAATGACAAAAGGCTAAATGGTAATGATGACTTACACTTATAATAAACACTCGACTGCCGATCTCAAGGTTAATATGAATCTGTTATTCCTCGTCTTTATTACTTACATGTTACTAAATAAATAAATATTATTTGCATGTATGTATGGCTAATACTAAGAGACGTTAACTCTTATAAAACATAAGTATTTGATCCGTAAATAAACAGTTATATAGCAAATATTACTCATTGAGTACTTAACTAGCTAATTATTACTGTGTGGGTGATATCATCATCATTATCATCCTGCTCTTATCCCGATTATGGACTTGGAGTCCCCTCAATATGTAGTATTTTTTTATACTACGCTATCAGCTGTCATCTCTGTGATCATTTCCTGCCTATCCATGTCATGCTTCACACAGTCCATACATTTTTCTTTGCACTTTCCTTACCCTAAAGTCTTCAACTTGCGTACTTACTTAAACTTTTACTCACAACATTATTTTCACCCCGTCTTATAACATGTCCATACCATGTCAAATATTCACTCTTAACTTTGCCATCACTGGCGTAACTCTCAAACTTTCTCTAATACGATAATTCCTTATTTTATTCATTCTCGTCACACCACATATAATCTCAACATTCGCATCTCTGCGCTACACGCAGTCATCTCTCATCCGTCGTACTTATTTAGTTCTAGGTGTATATAATAATAGGTTTAGATATTTTAAATCAATAAATAACATTTCTTTTATAGTACAACTCTAAATAATTAAGGTGTATAGGTTCTACTACTTCTGTTTTAATAGGGGTAAGTAACAGTTGGCCGGGTATAGCATTATGAATTAACTATATGCTAATATTATAACTACTATTAATGTCGTTTTCTTCAAATATTAGTTAGCCGATCATTTTCTATCGCGTAATAAGTTGTTATAGTTATGTTAGTATATGTATTATTTATGTAGATTGGTATGTGTGTGTGTGTGTGTGAGTAGTAGTAAGGTAAGTAATAATGGCGGCGACGTGCTACCGACGAACGTGAGTGGTATCACGATCACTATGATGACTCACTTGCAACTAATTCTTCGTCGTCGGATCCACGCGATAATTATTGTAATGGTATAGTTATTGGACATATCCCCTGACATCAATGAAATGTAAGTATGAGATAAGTTGTAAGTATGAGATAATAATTATGGGAAGCTCACATATTAACGCCTTTAATTAGGTTCCTACTACTTAAGCTATTTATAAGCTTGAGGTAAAACCTAACTAAACCTAACGTTTTTAACGTTAGTTTTTGATTAACAGTGAATATTTATTATCTTTATAGAGTTAATAATTACGAGAAAACCAGGTGGACACCAGACGCTAAACGGTAATTTTCTCTGAAGAAATAAATAATCTCCAATCACAACCGAAATAAAACTAGATATGTAGGTACATTCACATTTATATACACATTTTAATGTATGTATATGTACATGTACATATACATACTTTAAAATGGAGTGGGGTGATAAAGAGAACCGAATGGCTGTGATTGTGATACGCTTGGTATTAGTAAAATGTTTGTGTACCGGGCTATTAATAGGTACAATGAGACCTCCTCTGTTTGTGACAGAAAAAGATCTGCCGTCCACGTAGTGTTCGTACGAAAAAGGTGGTCAAAGCAGTAAGAGAAAGAATTCGAAGAAAGCCTTATGCCCAAAGCTCTAAGGAAGCTTCCCAATTAGTCGACAGAGTGCTGCGTAGGCATTATCCGACTTCAGTGACGGTTTGGTGGGGTACCTATTAGCTATGAAGGAGTGACTGAGCCATACTTTTATGAAAAAGATATCAAAACATCGGCACAAGTGAATCAAGATACCATTTTTGAGAAGGCCGTGAAACCCTATGAAGGTACGGCTTCCACTAAACGCCATGATAATTTGGAGTCCCTAAAACAATCCATTATCCGTGTGGTGACGGAGTAAAAATACAATTCACCACCCCCTAATCTTACCCGTGGGTGATCGTAAGAGACGACTAAGGCATATAAAACGCATATACCATCTATGCAAGAGAAGCAAAACTCGAAACAAAACCCTATACCAACACGTCTGACCGGTGCGGTGTAGTAAGTTAACTTCCCTCCCATTATGACAAATGGCCTCAACGTTTAAAGGACTGTATTGCATTAAATAGTTTTATATTTATGTATTTAACTAATACACTGTAAAAGTAATAAATGTTATTTGCAATAGAATTTTTATTTCTTTCTTTGTTACAGTATTTATGGCAAGGCTAGGTACTCAGAATATACGACATTCATTGCAGAGATAGACCTAAATTTAGTTTACCTGTAAACTAAATTTTACTAAACTTGAGTACTTAAATAATGCAAAGGAGGTAAATAATAAAATAGGTATCAAAGTATCATAAACATTAGGTATATACTGTTATTAATTAAATTGATCTGTCAATTTTGAAGTCTACAGATATAGTCGTACGTAGCCTACGTAGGTAACAACTATAATATATATTATTATTATAATATTATTATATAATATTATAATATATATTATAGTCTTCCTTTAAACGTCTGTATCGTACAGGTTGAACAATGCATGTTAATACCTATATAATATCGCAGCGACCGAAGGCAAACTTGAAACATAATTCATGCTAGACCATCTTACCGGTGTGATCTACGAGATAATTTCCCTAATTTGCAGAAAGCTCTATTTAATAATAGAGCTTTCTGCAAATTAGGATTAGGACTGTCATTATTTACACTTTAGACGAAAAGGTGTTAGCCAAACTTGAAGGCACCGATTTTATGACAATCGGTCAAGTGATTTACGGTACCTACATAGTGTAAACCATCTGTTGCTGAGAATGTAGAGTTCTTGAAGATGCAGCGGCGTAGGCGTGCATATCAATATGGATGAAATCGGCCACTTCACTCGTAGTAATAAAAATGACTATTTTCTCTAGATTTCTGCTTTCTGCAAAACAAGCTCTCCTTTTTGGAAAAATCTGACTTTTATTTGTATATTGAATAATATGTTAAAAGAAGTTAAATTCAAATTCGTTTATTATTATGTATAAACCCTTCGAGGAACCCTTCTTAATAAGATTTTTTACTAAAAATGTTATTAACCCCGTAGTATTTAAAATATAGGTTATAGTTTTTAGGTGTAAGAGTTCAAGCATTTTTTTGTTAATTTAAGGTTTCTTTCAATGATTCCTGATTGTTACATGTTGTTACATTTCCTTCTTTCTTTTATTTAAATTTATTTATTATGAAAAAGGACACACATATTGTCAGTTTTAACATTTTAAATTAATCGAATAAACTACCACCGGATTGGAACGTAACCGCTACTGAGAAGATCTGGCAAGAAACTCAGCGGGTTTATCTATTATTATTTCTGTACTGACTTTAAAAAAAAAAAATAGTAGATACAAAGTGTACTAATTTGAACTAGTATGATGTCCTTTGAATCCTGATATATTCAAATATTATGAAAGCTTCTCGCGTTAATTTCTCTGACATTGTATTCTGCAATTATAAAAAGAATGAGAGCCAATTTCAATGAAAGGTAACCTTATAGGCATGAAACTGCCCTCTTTCGTAACAAATACGTTTTGTTTAAATTATTAAATGGCCAATCTTCCGAGCATGACAAGGTTGGTTGTGTCACTATTGCTTAGATACGCGTCAATAAACAGCTGTTTATTAGCGCTTTTTGCGATATAGTATACGAATTACAACACAGTCTGAGCGCTTGAAGACTTGAAAATCCATTCTGCGTTCGAAAGCGTTAGCGACTAAACGTGTTGGAGCAATTTGACAAGTCCGATAGTCATTTTTTTTATTTTTCAAGAAAAATCATTTTAATTTAGTTTTTAGTTCATTTAGTAGCAGATTGTGATAATTCAATTGATGTAGGTAAGTTAATATCATTATAATTGAATTGGGGGCTCACCAATCTACAAATTTTTTGACCATGGATCCCGATCCTAAACCTCCTGATCCTCCAGATCAGGTTGTATCTACCACAGCTACTAAGCGCCGCCTAATTACTGACGACCAATTACCGGCCAAAAAAACTATCACGGTACCGGAGTTGGCTTCAGCTTCCATTGACACGGTTTATACAGACGCATCTATTGTTATTACTGGCTTGACGTATTCCTCAGCAGATAAGGGGCCATATATTGTACACGTATCACGGACGGAACCGGATTTATCAGCCGGTACTACCATCAGGGCAATCAAATTTGGTCAATTCTTAAAAAGTAACAAAATTACAAATATTCGTGCCGATGGTGTTAAGAGAGTAGGTAGAAATAAAATCTCGGTAGAATTTTCCTCTGCAGACATGGCCAATAATTTTTTAAATAATCCAATCTTACCATTACATAAATATACAGCAGTGATCCCAACTTATAACATTACCCGCATGGGGATTGTCCGCCAAGTGCCTGCCGATATCCCTATGTCTGAGTTTGCAGAATTTTTAGAACTCCCTGCTGGCTGTGGAAAAGTCCTAAAAGCTAGACGTCTTAATAGGAAAACTGTCAGTGAAGGCAATACTACCTGGATACCTACTCAGTCTGTAGTAGTGACATTCCAAGGACAGACATTACCATCAAAAGTATTTTTGTTTTACACATCTCTCCCTGTAGAAATTTATCACTTTCCAACTATCCAATGCTATGCGTGTACCAGATTTGGTCACACTAGAGCTCAGTGTAGATCTAAACCTAGATGCTTCCGTTGCTCTAAAGAACATTTAGGAGATAGTTGTGACATTGAAGAGAAAGAGGCTACATGTTTGCATTGCTCAGGAAAGCACTTTGCTATCAACAAATGCTGTCCTGAACAAGAGAGACAAAAATCCATAAAAATTGTAATGGCACAGGATAGTATTTCCTACGAGGAAGCTGCTTTGCAATTTCCCAAAGCTTCCCGTCTGTATTCAGAAATTCTTCAGGTATCAGTACCCAATAATCCTTCTCCTAGTTATATATCATCTTCACAATCTTTCGCCCCAGCTCAATCATCTCACTCCATCCCCAGAAGTTCCCACACAAGGGGTATCCGCAAGCCCTCTCACTCAAAGCCAGTAAACCAATCATTTGATAAAGTTGCACACAATAACATTGTTTTTGACCCTCCATCAGCATTACCAAATGGCTGTGCTATAACCAACAGTCAAACAGGTGACATACATAATGAAAATATGTTAGAATCTCTTGTAAGTTTAATTATAAATATGATATTAATGAATCCTCATCCTTTACCGTACAACGTAGCCTCTAAAATTACACAATTAGTCTCTTTATCTAATCAATATGGACCCAGCAACAGTCATACAATGGAACATTCAAAGCATGCATCCTAAGAAACATGAATTACTGTTTTTGATTTCCAAATTTCATCCATCAGTTATTGCCATCTCTGAGACATGGTTGATACCGGGTACACATTTTCGTGTACCTGGTTATGCATGTCTACGGGATGATAGAGCTGATGGCTATGCAGGTAGCGCTTTATTTATAAAACACTCTCTTAACTTTTCACAAATTATCTTTCCCCACCATTCTCCTGACATTAATATTATTGGTGTCAGATCTTTAAATATATCTTTTGTTTCCATATATATCCCTCATCCTAATTCATCATTAATAGCTGATATTCTTCTTCTTCTTTCATCCATCCCATCTCCTATGGTTGTCATGGGAGACTTTAATGCCCACCATACTCTATGGGGCTCAGGACACTGTGACTTGTTTGGCCTCTCTCTCTTGGATATTTTTGATGAATGCAACTTATTTGTTGTTAATGATGGCTCTCCTACACGCCGAGTTCTTCCACATCAAAACCAGAGGAGTGCTCTCGACCTTTCTTTATGCTCTCCATCCTTATCTTCTGTTCTATCATGGAAAGTACTCTCTTCTACATATGGTAGTGATCATTTTCCTATCCTTATTTCTATCCCTAATAAAATCTCACCCTATCGCAATCCTTGCCCTTCTTTAAAATATAAGCTGTCTTCAGCAGACTGGCAATCCTACTCTTCTTCTCTTGATGTAAAACTGAACTCTTCCTCTATGTTGCCCTTAGAAACTGATCCCATTAAATCTTACAATATTTTTGTTGAAAATATAGTCTCTTCTGCGGCTGTTCATATCCCACTTAAAAAAATTGATAAAAATTTTAGAGTGTCTCCACCTTGGTGGGACTCAGAGTGCACAGAAGCTGTTACTAAACGAAAACGAGCTGAACGTAACTACTGTTATCGCATGACTGAAAGAAATCTTCTAATTTACCAACAAGCAGCAGCAAAAATGAAAAGATTGGTTAGGAAAAAGAAAAAAGTTGCTTGGTTAGACTTTTGCAAAAACTTGGCCCCAAAAACTCCATCTACCATAATATGGAATCAAATAAAACGATTTAGAGGATATTATAATACAAATAATATTACACATAATGACCCATCATCCTGGCTAGAGGGCTTTATGGACAAACTAGCGCCCCCTTTTGTTCCTACCCAAGATTCCATTCCTTCAAATCCATATTCCCTTCCATTGCTCAACAATTTTGACTCTCCATTTTCTTTTTCAGAATTAACATTAGTTCTTGATGGACTTAGGGATTCCTCCCCTGGTCTTGACGGCATACCTTACTCCTTTGTCATCAATTCTTCCAATAAAATTAAACAAACATACTTAGAATTATTAAATCATTTCTTTATACATGGCATAGTCCCTGAACAATGGAAGACACAGATAATTATACCCATTTTAAAGCCTGGTAAGGATCCCTCTGATCCATCCAGTCGAAGGCCCATAGCTCTGTCATCGGTATTAGCCAAGATTATGGAACATCTGATTAAAAATAGACTGCAGTGGTTAGTAGAAAATAGATCCATATTAGCCGAATCCCAATTTGGTTTTAGGAAAGGCTTTAGCTCCATTGACAGTTTAAGTTTATTGATAACAGACATTCAAATTGCACTCAAAACTAAACATTTATTGGTGGGAGTTTTTCTTGATGTAGCAGCAGCTTATGATAGTGTGCTGCTTCCAGTACTAAGAAGGAAACTCTTTCAGCTTAATATTCCTGAGAGGCTCATTCGTTACATAATGAATATGCTAATGGAACGATCTATAATTGTAAAATGCAACCAAAATTTACTACCACCCAAAACTGTCTGGAGAGGTCTGCCACAGGGCTCGGTTTTGAGCCCTTTACTCTACAATTTGTATACCTATGACCTGGAAAGATCTGTAAATTCATTCTGTGAAGTCCTCCAATATGCCGATGACCTCGCTCTATATGTGAGAGTGAAATCTATAGAGGAGGCATCAGGTAAATTAAACTCGGCCTTATCATATCTTGGCGAATGGATGGTAGAACATGGTCTCTCCCTGTCAGCTTCTAAGAGTGCAGTAATAGTCTTCTCCAAAAAAAGACTATCTCCTCCCATTAGTTTAAATTTACATGGTGATATTATTCCTCAAACAACCAATATAACATTTTTAGGTATCAAACTTGACTCAAGAATGACAGGCTGTCAACATTTTGAATACATTGTACAAAAATGTCAAAAAAATGTAGACATTCTTCGTTCTTTGTCAGGGGTCTGGTGGGGTTCTCACCCCTATACCCAAAAATTGCTATACAACGCAATAGTTCGTAGCCACTTTGATTATGGTTCTTTCTTATTAAATATTTCTAACAAGTCAGGCCGTGATAAACTAGCAAAAATTCAATCTAAGTGTCTTCGAATTATACTTGGTACCATGAAGTCAACTCCCATAAATGCCATGCAGGTTGAATGTGGCGAGCCGCCCATAATTCTACGATGGCAATATTTAGCAGATAGATTCCTTTTCAAATTAATCCAAAATTACAACCATCCACTTCTATCAAAATTAAAGCACCTCTCAGATTTACATTCCTCACTGGATGTAGGCAATATTCCCTGCATTCTTCACAGCTTCATTAAATTCACCAAACTTCCAGTTCCTGTTTTTCAATTTCCTAAAAACCCTTTATATTCAACACCTTATGAAGTGTTAATTTACAAACCCATGATTTTATTAAATTTTGGAGTAACTAAGGATTCTATGTATCCGAAAAAACTTTTTAATGAACAACTTCACTCTAAATTTTTTAGTTGGAATTGTATCTTCACTGATGCCTCCAAACTTTCTCCAAATAGCTTAGTTGGAGCAGCGGTTTGGATTCCTTCAACTAAAATATGCCTGAGCTTTAAATGTCCTACTTACTCCTCTGTATTTACCGGTGAAGCTATCGCTATTTTAGAAGCAATACTTTTTGTCCAATCTCACAATCTTGACAAAACTATAATCTTTTCAGACTCAAAAAGCTGCCTCCAATCTATTCTTTCTAACTCCTACTCCGTATCTCCTATAATCCTCAAAATAAAACAAAGCTTGTTTAATTGTCACAATCTAGGCATCAACATAATCCTTGCCTGGATACCTGGACACTCTGGTATACCTGGTAACGAAACTGCTGATTCATGTGCCAAAGCGGCCATACAGACTGGTTCTTCTGAGTATTTTAAGATATTCTGTAGTGACCTTTGTCTCCTCCCTAAGGCACACCTCCATAACTCTTGGTTAAAGGATTGGGAGTTCACCAGAAAATTAAAAGGTAGTTATTATGGGGAGATTCAACCAGATATTCCTCTCAAACCATGGTTTTTTAAGATGCGTCAAGCCAGTAAGGACATAACTTCCACAATCTGTCGATTACGATTGGGTCATACTTGTACCCCAATACATTTAGCCAAACTTAGGATCAGGGATCATTCAATGTGTGAATGTGGGCTAGATGAAGGAACCGTTGATCACATTTTTTTCAGTTGTCCAAAATTGCAATATTCACTGTATGATATTCTCCCTTCTAAAATCCCTCGTCCAACTTCCTTAAGATCACTTTTATCCCTCGTATTTTCACCAGTAATTAATCGAATTCTATGTAAATTTATAAATAGAAACCATATTAAACTGTAATTATGTATCTTTCATATTTGAATTGAGTCTAGTATTTCAACTTAATATAATTTCATTAAGTAAAGTATTTAGAATAGTATATTTTTGTCCTTAGATTAATCATCAAATCATCACAGCTGACGTTTCTTCCAAATTACTGATCAAATTCTTAAGCACTCTCCACCTCATGTTTATGATACTAATGTGAACCGGACATTAGCGGAATTGTATCAAGTGCAACTGAACAAGCCAATACAAGAAAATATAATAACACAAGAAAATCAAGTCAAGACAGTTGCACCTGTTGAAGCACTGAGCATATTCTCTAACCAACAAACATTGGCAGAATGGTGGCTTATTGAAGCTGCTTTAGCCATTAAAGCAAGAAGAAGAAGATATAGTATACACATAAGAAAATACAACTACCACCTCTAAATTGCTCGATATTCGCTTCATTAAGTTCAACATTCAGTCGGAGTTTCTTCAATATTACGTAGTAAATACTAATACTAAATAGATATATGAAACTCGTTTGTCGATTTCAAAATGTCTACAATTCTAAAATGTTTGAATTAAATCCTAAGAGACCTAACTACAAGGTCCGTCAAGCTTCAACATCGATTAGATATCCTATGAATACGGATCACGATTGCCTATTATTATGCATCATGCGTAGATACTTATGAACATGGCAAAGGCGCGTAGGCCGATTGGTTGCGTGGGTAGCATATCAGGTAGGTGTTGCGGTTTGTGTGAGTGAAGTGAAGGGCGGCGAGGGAGTTGTCCGTCCGCACCAGACTCCGTGGCGCTCCGCTGTCATGGTAGTTTGCCTTGACGTTCACCCGAGTTATAAAGCCCTTAATAGATAACAAATAAATAATATACATGTATGTTTCAAAATAATATTAGCATTTAGAGATCAACTGAATGTGAATCTTGCAATAGTTATTTATAAAAATGTTAAAAGAAACTGTACAGTGTTACCAATAATAATTTAGTCTATGCCTCGAAGAATAAAGATTAATAGCTTTTGGCAAAGGTTAATAGAACTGTAATTACATATGTAGTCATCCAATATGTCAGACGAAACTTGCTTGTTGTTTCCGGCAACAATTTGCTACCTACCGAGGTAGTATCTAGGTATAGTAATAATAAATTATATCATTACCTATTATATTTAGGACTACTTTCGCCCGTGACTTCGTCCACACAGAAGTCATCTCTGATAGAAATAGAATAAGCAATGCAAGCTGTTGAAGGTTTGTCGCTAGGACGATGATTAACAGCGTCAGAAACTGTGATGCGGTCGCCGCCTTCTGCGAGTTAGTTGTCTAACGGAATTAGGCAATAGGGAGGGTCCGGGAGAAAATACTCTACGTTGATACGCTCTACCGTCGGTGCTTTGGGCGGCGCAAGCGTGAGTACCTGTATTGAGCTTCACTGCATGAGGGCTTCGACTCGAGATGATACCCGGTTGCGGTGGCCCGCCTGCATAACGTAGATGTACGTGTACGGCGCGCTATGGGGTCACGCGTCACCTCGGACGGATTGGGCGCGGTGTGTCTATATACCATATCCGATCACTAAAGAAAAAGGTTGTTCAAAGTTCTATTCATTCTACAAATTATATTGCCTTTAATATACTATTTACGGTATGACCATGGGATAAAAATATAATTATCGCCACCCTTTATTTGACTGTTTTGTTTCACCAGCAGAGTTGCGACCTCGTTAGATATGATTTATTATTTAAGTTACAGAGTGAACATTTTTGAAGCTAAACTTAACCTGTATCTTAAACCCTTAGGCAAGAACCTATTGCCGTCTACTATGTGTATCGTGTGAGCTCTCACGCCGCCACTGGTCGCCACGACGGCACTGGTGCAGGGTCGATGGAGAGAGAGAGAGAAACACGTGTTTATTTATTTTTACCGAAGAATATTTGTACGTAATTTGAAAAGAATCGATAAAGAAATTTTCTCCCAATACACACTTTGCCACTTTGTTACACCCACTTAGGGGTGGAATTTATAAAATCCTTTCATATTGAATCTCTATGTCACAAAAAGAAACGTGAGTCAAAATTTAATGTTTCTAGTTTTAATAGTTTCGGTTTGGCGGTAATGAGTCGTTCAACCCGCTTCACAGGCCTAATTTACACAACCAGAGGGTGAAAATTGACAAATGCCGGATATTACCATAGAATATTTGATTCGACTCGTAATGTGAAAAGAATCAATAAAGATTTTTTTCTCCTTATACAAACTTTGCCACTCTATTTTACCCCTTTAGGGGTGTAATTTCGTAAAATCTTTTCTTAGTAAATCTCTACGTCATAGAAAAAAAACATTGTCAAAAATTCAAGTTGCCAGCTTCAATAATATCGGCTTGGCGCTAATGACTTAATGAGTCGTCTAACCCGCTTCGCTTGGCCTAATTTATACCCCTAGAGGATGAAAATTAAGAAATGCTGAAACACGTGTTTGTTTATTTTTACTGAAGATAATTTGTACGTAATTTGAAAAGAATCGATAAAGATTTTTCTCCGAACATTTTTTAAATGGACATAACTTTTTTATTTATAAACCAATTGACATGAAATAAATCCTAAATGTTAAGTGAGGCTTACTACAATATATTAAAACCGCTTCTAAATCGGATAATCCGTTTTTGAGATTAGCGTGCACAAACGCACAGACAAACAGATAAACAGACAAAAATTTTAATTATCATTGTTTTGGGTTCTATTTGTGTTGATAAAGGTCCCACTAATATTTTTTCTCATATATCTTCCATGTACAGACAGCGATCTGTTACATTTTTATTATATGTATAGTTTGGAATAATAAAATATATCAGTACCTAATTGAAGGCATTATCTTAGATATTTAACGTTTATATTTAACGTTAGAAGCAGAGCCGTAAATAGGGCGGTGCCTTGGTAACGGTCGTAGATCCTGGAAGACGTTACTACTTTATGAGACTCATACTTGACCCAAAAGGCACAGTATTAAAAACTTTCTCATCAGCTGGACTGACCATTACTAAATTATGAGACTAGATCATAGTTGGTCCAAATAAGGCACTGTAATAGAACCTTGCTCATCAACCGACTAAATCGTGACAGTTGCAGGAAACCGTTGAACACAAGCGATACAGGACACGTGACGTGTCATTCTCGTATATATGTATACCTATGGTGATTAGAAGGCCTTTACGGGTTGAGAGCCCTCAGCGATCACCCACAGTCCGGGTAAAGTTGTCATAGCCATCTGAGGCTAACAACTAAGTCACAGAAAAAAAAAAAAAATTAGAAGGCCTCATTGGGCAGATGGACAGATACGGATATACTTATAAATATATCTTAAAAAAGTATTTTTTAGAAGCTGTTTCATTTCTCTACTATAAATGGATTATAAATTTATACGCCTTATACATTTTGTTATTATTCTTCTCCTCAGCGCAAAACTCATGTTCCATTATTGAGATTTTATAATAAAGAAGAAATGAATACATTTACTAAACAAACAGATATAAGGTTATATTTTTAGTTTTGTTCTCTTGTGTCCCATCCACAGATAACATCTGTAACACCCGTGCAAATGAGCGTGTACTCTAACTCTGAGATCAGACGAACTTATTACTCATCGAATATTAGACATTAACGAAGAGAATGTAAAGGAAAATCCTGTTTGAAAAAATAAACGTATCTAAATAGGTAGGTATTTACTGTTGAAACGTCTTTATTACACATCCAATTAATGAAGAATTAGTGCTGGGCTTACGTCGTTGTTACTAATTATTGGCCGTGATTTCATATGTGTGGATGAATCTTATTTGTAAACCTCAACTCTGTTAAGGCAAGTTATCCCTCCTCACTAACGGTTGTCGTATAATTAGACTAAGCTAAGTATATAATAACATGACTGCAAAAGCTAAGCTACCATATAATTAATCAACAACTGCAGTCTGAAGCAGACCGCAGAAATGCAGGCAATTGTTAAAATTTAGCCAACATAATTGCACTCTGGTCTTTTCTTTAACTTACTCATATTATTCCATGATAAAATAAAATAAAAATAAACACTTAAAACAAAAAAAAAAACATAAAAGTTTAAAACTGTTGATAGTATTCATTTATTCATAGCCGCCACCACACTGCAATTGCTATTTAAGCAATTAAAATTAGCTAATTCAGTAATTAAAAACATAAAAAAATTATTCTAATGTAGGTACCAAAATGTGAACTTCTCTATAAAAATATTAAGAACATCTTACATCCCATTGTTGGTTATAACAATAATATTTATCCTAGTATGCATCCGCTGCTTAGATAGGTAAGTAGGTATGTAAAGAAGGTACGATCCTCATTCCATATTTATATGCCTCGTAGTTTATGCTGAACGTGCGCCTTTACGTCAGTCAGGACATCTATTTTCATGTAGATTACTCTTAACCTAAATACCTAACTGTGCTTACAGTATCCCTATTCTCTACCACAAATTACTAGCTTTGAAAATACGTTTCTAGTACTTTTTAGTTTTTACACGTTTTTTATTAACTTCACTTGTATGTTTGTTTGTAACCGACTCCTTTGGATTTTGACCCACTTCAAACGGTCAGATTTTATTTAAACTTAGTAGACTTTTCGAGGACTGATGACAATACAATAATTTGATAAGATTATTCCATTATCCTAATTATGATCGTCAGGATTAAATTATTTTTTCACGCATTCTTTGCGCGAGAGTAAGAGAGATAGGGCAAGCGCGTGGTCGCTTGCCCTATCTTCTATTCTATCTTCCTATTATCTATATTTTGAATTAAAACAACTACTGTAATTTATCAACTGTATCCTTAATTTAAATAATTTAAAAAATATATACTTCTTAGTTTGGTTTATTTATAATTAATTACTTAGGAAAAATATATTATCTATATACTCTGTAACTTACTCTTCGACTTACTCAACAATCGCAGAAGTTGAGCAGCATAGTAGCAATCATTTTATAGAGCTCACTTAAGTTTTTAAAATGATTCGTCTTAGCTGTATTTGATTAAGAAATGAAAACTTGTTCTACCTGTTTTTGTGAAATTGTCTATGGCATAGAAAGCAAGCTGCAAAAGTGCTAGCCCAGGGATGTATCGATACATTTATGATGATCGGTCCAATTATAAGTGGGAACTAGCCATTTATTTTAAAACTTTTTACTTCTTTACAGTATCTACATATTTTTGTTTATTTATGACTACTGAAGCATTATTTATGCGGCACTAAATTCCAAATGATTGTTTTATATATAAATTTTACACACATTTCATGTACACTATCAAAAAAATCGGAGTTCTTATTTATTCCTAACGGGGTCTGAACACCGGCCGTTGGTATTAATAGCAGACTGGTATGGTTATTCCACAAACTGCGAAGCGTCGCCTCGTCTCTTTGAAACGCAATAAAACCCTATTCTATAGACAGAACCATAGCGTGCTACTAATACCAAAGTACTTAATATGGTGAATGCGTTTTGCCTATCTATAATATTCAAACTTGCATCACACTGAAACTAGGTAAAGAATGGGTTTAAAATGAAACTTAATAGTACAGGTATTATTTAAATATGAATGTTATACTATAACCTATTCTCTCTGCCTACCCTGCAAGGGACATGGCGTGATGGTATGTATGTATGTACTAATGCTAACCTATTATTACTTATAGCAAAGATTATCTAACATTATTACTACCCCTAACTGCATGATTGTGGCTCCTTTTCTATGTTCCTCTATCTAACTCAAATACAATTATTCATTATGTATAAGCACCATTTATTATGAAAGCTTTAGGGGTAAGGGAAGACCGAAGAAAAGATGGATGGATTGCGTGAAGCATGATATGAATAGAAAGGGAGTGAACGCAGAGATGACATCGGATAGGATTGAGTGGAAGAAAAGGACATATTGCGTCGATCCCAAGTAATTGGGATAAGAGCAGGGTAATGATGATGATATGTATAAGCACCATAAGGATACTTACATATTGTCAATTTGACATTTAATTTGAGATTAGGTGTTCTAATAATGTAATACTGGATCGAAATCGAAATCTGAGCAGATCCGGCAAGTATGAGTTTACTTGCTTGCTGGTCATTTTTTAAATTAATTATTTTAAATGAAATTGTACCATCATCATCATCTCAGCTCATATATGTCCCACTGTAATTACCTACTTACTCCCTAATGGGAGGGAAATTGACCTGCTATACCATGCTGGTCAGACATGTTGGTATAGGGTTTTGTTTCGAGTTTTCCTTCTTTTGCATAGATGTTAAATGCGTTTTATATCCCTTAGTCGTCTTTTACGAGCATCCTCGGGTAAGACTGGCGGTCGTGAATTGTATTCCCACTCCGCCATTACATGGAAAATAATATAACTTCAAGATATTTGCTAAGTAAGCTCCAAGAGATTCCCCCGAACCAGGATATTATTTTTCAAATAAAATTCAAAAATTGATTCTGACTGAGCCAGATCCCAACTGTAAGCGATTACCTACTCGTCGCTAAACTCTGACTAAGATCTCCACACCGACGTATGACAATTCCAAGTGTAATCTTTTGGGCAGATATACGTTAGGAAAGATGTCTGTGATTGACTCATGCATTTCTTGTATGGTAATTTAAATGACGTCTGTAACGTTTTATTATTACGTATCAAGTTAGATATTCTTTTTCAATTTTGCCCTTTGTACAACATAACACAATATGTATGCAACATAGTAAATTATATTTAAAATTGGATTGTACGAAAACATATAATTGAGTAAATACCAGAAATTTGTATGGACACCCAGCGGCTAAGCCCTTTTTTTTTTTTTTTTTTTTTTTTTTTTTTTTTTTTTTTTTTTGCGGTGGGCCATGGACGTCGCACCCCGCCAAGTCGGTCCGGGGTGACGGAAGAGGCGGCGCGCAACCCCATTGACCCACCCTGCAAGCACCTCTTCTTCGCCGTGCGAGCGGGCCACCGGTACTCGATTTTTGTCTTCGGTGGCCCGCTCGGCGGTATGCCCTCTCGGGCTCCTCTCCTGTCGACGCCCCGACAGCTTTCGCCGTCAAGGCGTCGTCCTCACGCGGTGGCCTCACGTCGGGTGACCGGACAATTCCCCGGTCCGATCACCCGAAGCCTCGGTTAGGGCGGCATCAGGCGCAGGTATTCGCGCCTGCGCCGCCCCGGCCGCTGACGGCGGCCCGGGTCACGGGAATCCTCCCGGACTCGTTCCGCCGTCTCCTTCTGCGAGATGACAGCCTCGCAGAAGGCGGCGACCGCGTCCCAGTTCCTGACGCTGTCGACCATCGCCCTCGCGACAGCCGGCAGCGTCAGGTCGGCACCGATAACAGCGACGAGGTCACGGCGCTGCCCGTCCCAACTCGGACACACCTCAAGTGTGTGTCTCGCCGTGTCCTCGTCACTGCTGCAATGGTGGCAGGCCGGAGTCCACTCCCTATACGCGACCGTGTGCAGGTACAAACCGAAACACCCGTGCCCCGACAATACCTGCACCAGCCGAAAGGAGAGGACTCCGTGCCGCCGCTCCATCCATTCCATCAGTACGGGCCGGAGGGCCTCGACGGTAATGACACCGTGTCTTGGCCTCTCCAGCCGCGTAACCCAACGGGCGATGACGTCTCGACCCAGCGGCTAAGCCCGCCTTAACGTCTGTCTGTCCCTTTATATCATTTCACGCGAGAACCACTTATTCACTTATCCAATTTAGGTTTTTTTTTAATTCATAACTGCTATCTGGGTGGGTTACAGATTGTACCTACACAAATTGCTACATATAAAGTTTTGTTCGTATTAGTATATAACGTACCCATACTACTTGACTATTTGAAGTAATAACAACGCTATAAGAGAAGCAAAACTCAAAATTAAATCAAATTATCAAGTAACTGGACAAACCCCATAGTAAAGCCTTTATGGGTGAAACAAGAAAAAGTTACATACTACAGTTATATATAATGTAGACAATATTGGACTTAAATACGAGTCTTCCTTCTCTTGTAGTGATTTTATGATGCTCACGTTAATGGAAAGGGTAGTCGATTATATTTTTAGAAAATATGTAGATATGTATATCATTTATAGAAGTGATATTTTTTCGGAATGAGTTTGAAACCTATTTGTGTGACGAAAGGCGTTTAGAGTAAACACTATGTCAGGCTGAGTGGAAGCAGTGTCTCGCTTGCCTTCGGGGCTTTCAAGTATCGAAGATGAGTAATTAATTGATAAAAGATAAGTCTATATCTAGGTTCTTCTGCCATTCATAACTTTTTTGTATATAAATGAATGTAGGTATATAAATCAACATAACAAAATGTATGCTATTCAAAAGTGATTTATGAATAATAAAAATATTTCCTTTTAACAAAAAAGTTTTACTTCTATGTTCTTACGATAAATGGCGTTCCGTAAAAGTGTCTTTTTTAAAAATAAAACTTACTTCTGATATTAAATCGAGCCAAGAGGCAGGCACGGTTAGTCATTGCTAAAATGCAAAACTACGCAAAAAGATAATTGCAAACGCTTACCTAAACGATTGATAATATTTCTCTATTATTTACATAGGTATTATTGATATCTCATGGTAACTTGAGCATCTGACCTTCAACGGTTCACTGACTTCGCGTCTCTGAACTTAATAACTCAGGAGTGATAGTTATTTGCCCTTAATGATCTGTTCAAACGAGGTAAATACTAACGCTTCACTTAACTGAGTGTCCTTATGAAACTTTACATTAATAAAAATGTAATCGTGATAATGGTTAAGGCTAAGTTTAATAACCATAGAGCCTTATTGGTAAGAATAATCCCGCCACTCATTGTCACTATTTTAAGTCAAATCATAGAAATCTCAAAGTTTGAACCACGGCAAATCCCGTAAAACGGTTTAATAAGAAAAAATTAAGATAAGAGGTAGTTTTGTATATATTGCTTCCATCCTTTAAGAAGATCTTTTAGTGGGCTTATTCACAAAAGAGTAAAACTTATTACAGCTACGTATAGAAGAAATTAGAGTAATTATTATACTTTAAAGTAAAATGTGGGAGCGCTCACGATGAGCGCGATTGAGGCTCGTTCTAATGTAAATACTCGGGGTGTTAACTTTGCGGCCTTCCCTTTAAACTTTTAAAGTAAGAAATAATTAGAAATATATATTTACTTAATCAATATAAGGTATCTTCTTCTTCCCTATCTTCCCAGCTCATGTGAATTTCACTGCTGATCACAAGCATTTTTAAAGCTAACGAAATTCTACTATCGTAGGGTAGAGCGGGGCTAGTTGAGCACAGGGCCAAGTTGGGCAATCGAAATATCTCGCAAACTATTCAAAGTACGCATAGACATCTTATGGTGAAAAGAAAGGACTACGTGAGGGGCAATCATTGGGCGATCGCTAATGTCGGCTCAACGAACGAGTGAAGTGCCTGCACATTTTGTTTCTTTTGTGACATAAAACTAAAAAAATCGTTTATGGCAAGTTTTTGTCTCTATTAGTCATATGTCATCTATTTACAATAAGTTAAGTGGTAATCTTCTATAAAATTCTTGTATTGCACGCCTCATAAGCGAAGCGTTGAGGTCTTGCTCTACTCTCGACTTATGAAAATCAAGCACTTTTCAAACCTAAAAATGATTGTATTTTTCTCACATTGCACTTATAGGATAATATTATTATACATATGTCAAGAAAAACATTCGTCTAAACGTATTTGATATTTTTAAAAAGCAATTATTTTGTTTAAAGTAAGAAAAAAGTTGTGATGTTACCGTAAAGTATCTGGCATTCTGTCGACCGTAAAAATGAATGTATCGAAGTTTTTCTTTTATTAAAAGCTTCATAATCGCAACGCGCTGTTTCCTTTCGAAAATGGCTTGGTAATTCTTTGTCGTTTAATTGCAATTAATAAAAACTAAACTGCTTAGTCATTAGTGTATGTATACTTTATGAAAATTGGGTTCGTTATATTTTTTGTTCGTCCATTCGGACAAGCAAAGGAAATAAATCCCATTCAGGCTATACATCTATGTTTAGCTCTACGTCGAGAATGGCACAAGATATCTAAAGTATTTTTTTTTCTTTCATTACGAGTATGTACAAGCTTTTATTTAGTTTCACCTGTCCCGTTGTCTGTAATCAAATCTTGCAAGTTAAATTTGATCTCCTTGCCGGTTTCCGATTGAGCTGAAATTTTGCATGCATGTATAAATTAGATGACAATGCAATATTATTGTGACATAGAGCTGACCTGATGATGGACCTGGAAGCTGGCCATAGGAACTCCGTAATAAAACGACGCAACCCGATCGAAATTGGGCTTATTTGATTCGTCTTGACGAGTACTTTGGTACTATATGGAAACCAGGGTCTGATCATGGACCTGGAAGCTGTCCATAGGAACTCCGTAATTAAGCGACGCAACCTCATCGAGTTTGGGCTCGTTTGATTCGTCTTGACGAGTACTTTGAGACTATATGATAACCAGGGTCTGACGATGGACCTGAAACCTGGCCATAAGAACTCTGTAATTAAACAGCGCAACCCCATCGAGTTTGGGCTCGCTTGATTCGTCTTGACGAGTACTTTGATACTATATGGTAACTAGGTTCTGATGATGGTCCTGCAAGCTGGCCATAGAAACTCCGTAATTAAGTGACGCAACCCCATCGAGTTTGGGCTCGTTTGATTCGTCTTGACGAGTACTTTGATACTACATGGAAACCAGGGTCTGATCATGGACCTGGAAGCTATCCATAGGCACTCCGTAATTAAGCGACGCAACCCCATCGAGTTTGGGCTCGTTTGATTCGTCTTGACGAGTACTTTGAGACTATATGGTAACCAGGGTCTGACGATGGACCTGGAACCTGGCCATAGGAACTCCGTAATTAAAAGATGCAACGCCACCGAGTTTGGGCTCGTTTGATTCGTCTTGACGAGTATTTTGATACTATATGGAAACCAGAGTCTGATCATGGACCTGGAAGCTGTCCATAGGAACTCCATAATTAAGCGACGCAACTCCATCGAGTTTGGGCTCGTTTGATTCGTCTTGACGAGTACTTTGAGACTATATGGTAACCAGGGTCTGATGATGGACCTGGAACCTGGCCATAAGAACTCCGTAATTATATATCCATATCGCTAACGTTGCGCCTCAGAGTACCAAGGCGAACCCTGTTATACTGAAGCCCTTATCCCTCCACAATGGACCTCTGGGGTGATGAACCCTTTTTGTCCTATATTTGTGGGAACAACACGAATAATAAAAATAATAAAAAGTTAAAATAAAATTAGAGAAAAATATTTTTTTTAAAAACAAGCTTTTATTATTTGCTAATATAATAAACTTAAAAGTTAAAAATAAATTAACTCTAATCAAACATATAACACTTTATAAGTTCATTGTAACCTTTAACGATATTTTTATTAATCTTCAACAACAAAATAATTCCATATCGTACATAATTATATATTTTTAACACTAAAACTTTACACTATAATTATTAAATCTGCCCGTTTTTATCATAGTCCCAATTTTATAAATAAAAGTGTGTTGCATTTTTTAGCAAATAATAAACAGCTTGCTTTTAAAAAAGGATTTGTTTCTTTAATTTTATTTTCATTTCTGCCATTGATTTTATTTTCATTTCTGGCATGATAAATAATATAAAAATTATGAGGCGTGCACTTTTGGATTTTCCAAATTATTTTTGATATATAGAGACGTTCTGGGTATAATTCTAACGGTATTTTTATAACTTCACTTTTGTTTTAAAATTTCGGGTCGGGGTTAGTTGAGCTGTATTTGCTCAAATTACCCCACGACTCAAACAACTAAAATAATGAATGTTTTATTTTTGTTTAGGATACGGACTTACAAGAGAAACATTACAAGATGTTCTTACACCAATGAAGACTTAATTAATGCTGCAAAGGCTGTCAAGGATGAGGACAATAACGTGAATGCCGCCGCCAAAGAATTCGGTATCAAACTTCGGATGACTTTGATAAGAATTTTAAAGAAATCACATGAAGGTGGTAATACATCCATGAGCTATGCTACATCGAGGCACGTATTGTCTCCCACAGAGAAGGGCTCTTTAAAAAAAGAAGCGGGTGGCGTCAATCGTTTATAGATATTCTCCAAAAGACGTCCGTTGCCTTCTTTACCAATGTGCTGCTAAATATGGCATTAAAATTCCACCCAGCTGGAAAACAAATAAGATGGCCGGAAAAGAATGGCTCACGATGTTTTTAAAACGAAATCCGGAGCTATCCATTCGAGAACCAGAAGAAAAAAGTATTGCACTGCTGCTCAAGATGCATAGCTACAAAACAACCCGATAAAAAATTTAAGATAGGTACGTTGATGTTTTTAAAGAAAATTACTTTAAGCTTTGTTGTTGTGTCGTTAGAAGATCATAAATAAAAAGCTGTTTTTCAAACAGATATTTTATTTCATCTCCAATTAACATTAAACCTATCGTTTGGCTAGAAATTCTTAATGCTCAACTTGCCTCATACCCTTGCTCAACTTACCCCACCTATGGGGTACGTTGAGCATGTTGGAACTTCTGGACGTAAACAGCTGTAGCTCTTAAATCTGACTTGTTAACAAAAAATTACTAGGGACATTTTTGTTAAGCGATCAATTACTAATAGCTCAGGGCGCATAACAACTCATTGAGACTTATTATTGAGGAGTTATATACGCTCAAGTGAAAAGTTGCTCAACTAGCAATAGAATCACTGTTTGTAGCGTTTTAATCCATTCTTTTTTCTCTTGAAATGATGTCATCTGCTTACGCCCTTTAGTCTTACGACAAGAAGGATATAACAAGCTCTATTCTTAAACCGTTACCACACAAACATATACGTAAGTGGCTTAGTAGTCATAATAATAACACCAAATGAATATGTTGTATGGAATGTGTCATGCGCATGTGTTTCGTAACGTAAAAATTTGTTATTCATTTCTGAACATATTATCACACAATTACCTGCTATTTTTTCATACGAAATCCAGACGCACGTCACCCAATAATAAGGTTATTTTCATGATGTCTGCCAGCCGTATTTGGGTTGATTTCATTCGTCATAACGATGAATTTGATATATACAAAACGGCAGTGATTGGTTAATTTGTACTACCTATTTCCTCCAATTATGCTGTATGGTTGCAGCTACGAATACTAACAACCTTTACGTTGGCTCTTCGATATGGCAGAAGACGAGTAGAAGTTTTACACTGACCTCGGCCAACTCGATATGATGGCGTCGCGTTCCTAACTACATACATTCCCAATGCTGGTTTCTGTCAGGCAATCAACCGGTCATAAAACACTTCCTAAAACTTTTGGAATAGGCACCTATGTAGATCAGAAGAATAGTACATATCCAAAAAATATTTGCACGACACAGGAATTAAATAACCTCGGTCCTCGCGGTGTTGTTCGCTTATGCCACTGATCCAATGAGGCAGTAAATGTATATATTATTAAGAACATTTTAAGAATAAGATTTTTAGAAGAAAATTATAAGAAAAATAATATGAGAAAGTGAACGCAGAAAGAACATGGGAAAAAAGAAAATCATAGGAAAACGTGAAAAAATTATATGATATCTACCTACTGAAATACCTACTTATTTGAGATAAAAGCAAAATGATAATTCTATATACAATCAAATCATATTATTACCTATAATAAATTTAAATATAAAATTAGTCGGAAATAATTAGGCAATATACTTCCTTAATAAGTATAATTTCGGTCCCTAAATATAACTACTATTTAATTTTAAATTACGGCGAATAGGCGATCAGACAGGACACTGCTCTGACGTTCCAAGAACAGAAAAAGTAGCATAAATAGGTAGGTATTTAATGTAACCACTTCCTCCGAATATTGAGTGCTGAATAATTGTATGGAAATAGGAATTAGTTATATGTATGTACTAGCTTCTGCCCGCGACTTCGTCCGCGTGGAATGGTTACTTTGGGCTAACGTTAACTTCAACTCGCGAATTCGTTTACGTAAAAGGTGGAAATATTTTTAAATAATACATACGTTAAAGCTGTTTTAGGTACCTACATGACCCTTTTATTAGTAAGAGTAGAACATTTAACCTTAAGTAAAATAATAATAATAATAATAATCTTTATTGAAAACTAAATACATATGACAGTTGACATAGATGTCTTTGCCTCTTGAATTAGGTAATACCTGTGTTTCAAGAGACAGTTCCTTCCCGAAATACATAAATCTTGAACATCAAATTATTTTACAGTAACATACATTATAAATAATGAATATATATATATATATATACACATACATACATACATACATATCATCACGCCATATCCCTTGCAGGGTAGGCAGAGAGAACAGAGTGCCAGAGAACTCTATCTCTGCATACTTCACTCGCTTCCTCAACATTCATAATTCTCTTCATACACGCTCGCCGGTTTCGGAGACTCTTGACTCCACCTTCCTTCAGTACATGACCGATCTGGTCTAGGTAGGTTAGTCTCGGTCTCCCTCGGTACCTACATCCTTCCACTTTCGCATTGTATATCTTCTTAACCAGGCGTTCGTTCGGCATTCTTTCCACATGTCCGAACCATCGGAGCATTCCCTTTCGCATCTTTACACCAATACTCTCTTTCATACCTACTCGCTCTCTTACGTCGTCGTTACGAATGCGGTCGGTCAGCCTAACTCCACAGATTTTCCGCAGAGATCGCATTTCGACCGCATTAATTTTACTATCATACTCTTTTCTGCATACCCAACTCTCGCTTCCATACAGTAATGTTGGGACAAGCACTGCGTTATGTATTGCTACACGTGCCTTCTGGCTGAGGTGGTGGCTGCCGAAAAGTTGCCCCAACGCTCCGTTCACTCTATTTCCCGCATTCACTCTTCGCTCTATATCAGTGGTGTACCTTCCATCTCGGCTAAATCCACATCCAAGATATACAAATTCATCCACTTGCTCTAGTACATCATTACCTATTGTTACTCTTACATCTGTTCTGGTTTTATCTATATATATATATATATATATATATATATATATATATATATATATATATATATATATATATATATATATATATATACATATATATATATATATATATATAGATATATATATATATATATATATATATATATATATATATATATATATATATATATATATATCTTACGTAATAAAGACTAATGATAAAGAAATCTATACATATAATAAATCAGTAGAAATCCCGTGTCTGTACATTTGATAAATTTATTAAAAAATGAATCTAGGCAGTAAGAAAACACTAACGGAAAACAAAAAACATTTTTTGGAATTTCTTGTCTGTCTGTATGTCTGTGTGTCTGTATGTCTGTAATCGCTAATCTCCGAAGTTACTGAACGGATTGTTTTGCAGTTTTGATAAAAAGATTAAGCCCAATTCAGAGCAACATTTAGTCTTTGTTTCATTGAAATCTGATGTCTGTAAAAAAAGTTATGGTCATTTAAGTTTTTAAAATCACCGCTCGCCTTTTATGTCACTAGAAGGTTAATTTTAAAACAATTATTTAATTTATCTATAGTGTAAGGAAAGTATTTATATTACTTAATATATAGTAGTTTCATCAATTAAGTTCATATACATCCCACTGCTGGGCTCAAACCTCCTTCAAAGTTGAAGAGAAGTTGACATAATACATAACATTAGTCAGGTAGTCAAAATAACTATTATAACTATTTGTGATAAAAAAGAATGTTTTAATTAGTTAATAATATATAATTTAGCTATAAATTAATAAAATGCATGATTTATTTAGTTTGTTAAATGAGCAATAGATGGCGCTATAATTTAGTTTAAAACTTTAAATCATTTTTTCGTTATATTTTCAAAAGCTACTACATTAACTTCTTGAACTTAGTAAATAAGGCGGCGACCGAGTCCGAGTTCGCTGACGCTATTGAGCATCGTCTTTGCGACAGTCGACAGTGCCAGTTTGGCACCGATGATTGCGACGAGTGCACGGCGCTGCTTTGCCCAGGCCACGCAAACTTTAAGCGTCTGCAGCGCCGTGTCCACCTCGCAATCGCAGTAGTGGTTAGACGGTGTGCTCTCCCTCCTTGCGACCGTGAGCAGGTACACGCCGAAACAACCATGCCCCATTACTACACCAGTCGCTTTAGCAATAGTGCTGTTACTGCCGCCTGTTGCTGCATAATGTGCGAGGGCCTACTTTTTTACATTTTATACACTGTTGATAGCATAGAGTACGTTTCTAGCAGCTTGCAGAGCACTTGAAGGTGATCAGCGCTGTGATGACACCCTTGAGTAGGCCTGTAACAGTCATAGCCCCAGTCGTTTGAGTCTTTTGCTTTTAATGATGTTATTGTTTCACAGTCTTTCAAATCCTTTGACATTATTATAAAATATAAAAGATAACCATCTGAAGATATTCTACGCTACTAAAACGCGACATGAACTAAGAATTTCATTTTTATTAATTATTTCGTAATGAAAGCCATTTCTTATATATTTATCCGTGCGGTTGCGCAATTAGAATACAATTCACCAACCGCTTTCTTACCCGTGGGTCGATCACCCACGAGACGACTAAAGGACATCATACATATCATACACCTATGGAAGAAAAGGAAAACTCGAAACAAAACTCTATACAAACACGTCTGACCAGCGTGATATAGTAGGTCAATTTCCCTTCCATTACGGGCGAGGCTTGAGCCCAATAGTGGGACGTATATAAGCTGAAATGATAGATGTCCATGTCCCCAGGTAGCCCTGAAAAGACTTATCTGAGTAGAGCAATCTTACCAAAATGAGGAGTCAGCGTAGAATAACTTTGGAAGTAACTACGTCAGAAAACTGCTGCTGCATTACTTCTCGGTGGGAAGAGCTTCGTTTAAAAACCCGATAGATTTATGCACATTGTTTATAAACCCGATAGATTTATAAAGCAATAAAACACCGAGATGTACAATAACACGAAACTGCGACACATTCAAAGTGTTTTTTGTTTTATTGTGTACG
This sequence comes from Lymantria monacha, assembly GCA_905163515.2. Classification (NCBI taxonomy): domain Eukaryota; kingdom Metazoa; phylum Arthropoda; class Insecta; order Lepidoptera; family Erebidae; genus Lymantria; species Lymantria monacha. Next base: position 28,339,846 of record LR991082.1, read on the forward strand.
GTGGTAAACGAGCAAGCAGCATGCACTTATTTTTTTGGCAGGCCATGGTCTGGACACACGCCTTGCATTCCGTCCGCGTGGCCCCATAACCCACCGTTTTGCCTCCCCATCACCATTGAGCCTTTCGAGTACCATCCCCGATGACGCCCCGGGCCATCGGGCTTCACCCTCACGTGGTCAGCCTCCGCGGGTGACGGACTATTCCCCGTTCCAGTTACCCGCGGCTTCGGCTAAGGCAAGTAGACGCAGGTAATCGCGCATGCGCCGCCCCGCCACTTCTTACAAATGAAGCGGAAATAACACATTGCCACTGTTCAGACGTTGCTTTTCTGCAAAAGTGGGGTACTAGGTTCGACTGGGGGTCGGACCGGCCCGTGGCTGTAGAAAGAATACTATCAACTGTGGCTTTACCATTGTTAGTGTTTTTATTAAGGATTGCTGTTTAATCGTTTGCGTTGATTGGATATTTATGATAGATATGGATATATATGATAGATTGCAATGATAAATAAAAAAAATTGTAGAGGCCGTAGATCGAGCACTACGATATCGTAATGAAAAGTCAATGGTGCTTTTTTTTGGAGATTTTCGGCAAATCCTTCCTGTTAAAACTCGAGGAATAGAACTGATGAGATCAATGCTTCACTGAAGTATTCTTATCTGTGGCCCCAAGTAGGAAAGCTAACCCTAACCATCAACATGCAAGCAAAGCCAAGGTCACCATTCATATTAGTGTTGCCCAAATGCAAGACCAAGACTTGCTGCAAGAGTTTCGCAGTGCTCCCTTAGACATGATTTTACGATTTTCTTAGCAAAGAAAGGATTGTCAACATTTCGTATTCTTACGAGTAATACCAGTACACGGAAGAATAATAGCCCCACTTCCGTTAATGGTATGTACCTAATTATTGATAGTTGTACAGTTACTGCCACTAGATGAAAAACAACCAACCAACTAAATTAATGAAATTCTATTTCATTAATTTAGTTGGATTTTTAATGTCTATGAGGATTTTTTATTTCTATCAAAAAAAGTGACTTTGTGATGATTGATGAGTGATTCTAAAAGCAAAAGTTGCAAGATTTGCAAGCCTCGCAAGAGTCTTGCATTTGGGCAACACTAATTCACATGCTTAAGAATTTGCCGATGTTTTAAAGAAAATTGGAGAAAGCGTCCTCCTTGATGAAAATGGTCAAGTGGCTGCCGGAAATACCTGGTCGAGTTTGAATTTTTAATTTTCAAATAGGGGTGCGTAGTAAAACTGAATGTCACGCGGACGAAGTCGCGGGCATCAGCTAGTCTATAATAAATGAATGAGTGAGAATTAACGTGTTAGTGAGCGCGCTCACACGTTGTGTGGGTGCGTGTGTATGTGTGTGTTGTGCGTTTGTTTGTGTGTGTGTGTGTGTGTGTGTATGGTGTGCGTGTGTTTGTGTGTGTGTGTGTGTGTGTGTGTGTGTGTGTGTGTGTGTGTGTGTGTGTGTGTGTGTTTGTGTGTGTGTGTGCTTGTGTGTATGTGTATATGTGTGTGTGTGTGTGTGTGTGTGTGTGTGTGTGTGTGTGGTGTGCGTGTGTTTGTAATGTAGTGTGCGTGCATGTATGTGTTTCTTTTTTTTATGTGTGTATTTGTAGTTACGCGAAATAAGTATTTAAAAGTGATTCAAGTTTGACGTAATTCATATAATGCAATGTAGTACCATATAAAGTAATGCAAGTAAAAGTATTGGGTCTTATCTATACTTTCTATAGATATATACAATGTATGTATATTATACATACATACATACACTTACGCCTATTTACGATTACACATACTTTTAATGTGTATGAAATCGCTGTGTGGTAGCGGCTATGAATACTACCAATCCTCACTTTGCTTGTGCATGTCGTAAAAGACGACTAAGAGCCTTATAACGACTTGGGCCAACTCCATCTGATGCCGTTTGGTCAACAATTACATTCCCAATTAGGGTTGACGTCTGGCAGGCGGCCGGTCATAAAACTATTGCCAATAACTTTTATAATATGTACTATGAATGAAGAGTACTTATTGTATCGACCCCAAGTAATTGGGATAAGAGTAGGAGAATGATGATGATGATGACCTCTCGTGAACAAATCGCCAATTTGGTCCAGAAAAGGTCTTCCCCTTGTATTCGTCCCATTCACGATTGCTTTATATGTTTGCTTCGTCAACCTCTGCCCACTCATTATTTCTTCCACTTCGTGTCCAACCCACCTCAGCATACCAGCGCTCTTTTATAACATTATACCTAATTTCTAATAAAAATTTATCTTTCATACTTACATCACACACAGCTTACGAAGAGCTGTCAGCTCTACAGCATTTATTCTATTTTCATGTCTTCCCCGCCAAATCTAACTTTCACTGCCATACATGAGGGCAGGCACTAATACTTCCTATACTTACTATTATTATTTAGGATGTGTAAAGCCGACGGAAGGTCATGAGAAGAAAACAAAACTAAAAATGTAGTGTGTGCAGAAGTACTTTGAAATAACATTAGTTTGAGTTTTTTTTAATATAAGATTATAAGATCCAGTATTTTTATCGTAAATGCGCGCCCAGTACTTGATCATTATTTTGCTGCGATGTTATTTTTAAACTGCGATATTTCCTAAGATATTCATTGAAATCAAATAATGTAAAGAGCAATTTTGTTTTAAATTAAATACTTGTGATGAATAACTCATTTATTTGGATAAGGATTAATATTATGTTTATAAAAACACCTTCGAAAATATCACATTATTTTAAAACAAATTTGATTAGCATAAAAAAGGTTATAGTGAGCCAATCTTAAAAGATAGACATATGCTGTCACGGACTTTTATTTAGAACTTTGAAAGGGGAACAATTATGTAGTACATAATTTTTGCGCAACTTTAACCGTTTACGCAGCGGAAGCGCTCAAAAGGAAACATAAACCCGATTTTTACACATTCATCATTGTTGCTCTGCTCCTATTGGTCGCAGCGTAATGTTATATAGCCTAAAGCCTTCCTCTATAAATGGACTATCCAACAAAAAAAGAATTTTTCAAATCGGACTAGTAGTTCCTGAGATTAGCGCCTTTAAACAAACAAACAAACAAACAAACAAACTCTTCCGCTTTATAATATTAGTATAGAAGTATAGATAAAGTGCCACATGAAGTAATTATATTGTAGGTACCTATCTTTCATGCGAGTATTTTTTTGCATCGAATTTTTATATTTTATCTTAAAATATATACACAAAAAATAGGTACACAAAAATACCTATTACTCTATGTCAAAAATGATACGTTAATAAAAAAAAAATAACTCGTGCATTTTCTCGATTAGAAATTGGAAAGCGTGTTTGTTGTATGCGTATTGAGCTAATTCTTTAAATGTCTATTAGTCATTCAGTAGAAACCTAGGACTACTGGTAATTTATTCAGTGGATTAGACAACTCTCCATATAAAGTGCGACCCACCTCACCACGGCAAGTTGCGGCAGCAAACGGTGCTCACTACTCAATAAATTATCTACTCACACTAACACAGATATAACACAGAACATGTGTAATAGTGTGTTTATACTACCTATTTATACAATAACGTCAGTGGCTGTGTAGGAGTGCTGTGTGATACGTCAACAAAACAACGAGTATAGAATGTTTTAATTTCCTTTGTACTGACAATTATCCATCACAAAGGTATTATTAGATACTTATAAAATGTTTAGAACTGTTATATGTTCATTTAATTGTCTTGTGACCAAATGTTTGATGTAACAGCAAAAACGTGCTACTACTGACAGTGAGGTCCTTCTTTGGTGTCATGGTATGTCGACGATTTGTGGTTATGCAGTACCACACATAATGAAACTGCATATGGTAATATTAACCTCCCACCGCGTGGGTTTCAAAATACAATACAGAACGTTTGGATAATAAATGTTTTGTTTCTTAGTTAAATAGGTAGTTAGGTATATACACTACATACCTAGCTTTTTTTAATACTTTCCTAGTTATTGCTTTGATTGTTTTCCTGTTAGCTATGTACGTAGTGAAAACCAATGTCCATTTCTCACTTTGTTTTTTTAATCAATGCCAATTGTAAATTCCCTAACGTTATTTAATACTTCACAATAGATATCGCTTAGAATGACGTCGTGACTTCAACGTACCTTATTGTTTATTCTAGTTTCAAGATTTGCATAAGGTTGCAGTTAGGTATAATAGTAGCACATTCTTGACTCTAGGCCTCTATTAATTCCATTCATAATATGACACATTCTGAGATACTTACCTATCTACATACATATCTAATAAAATACCATTCCAGAACTTTGACTTGTATGGACATAAGAATCTATTAGCTGATTTTGCAAATATGGACCGTGTTTATCTAGAAACATAGCTATTGTCTTTGTTTATTCTTCACGAGAAATATTTTACAGACACTAAAAATGCTACTGAATAATCTTAGCTGACATTTTGTTCGCCATTAGAGAAAGTCATGCGTTCATCTAAACAAGAAAAACCTGAGTAACATGTTGTAATAGCCCTAAATATATTTCCATTAGTATAGCTATCATCGACCAATTCTACACACCTTGAAAATTTTCTCGTAGAAACTGTGTCGTATCTACTGCCAAATGTCAATGTGTGCGTTACCATATCGCCGGTCGTCGGATCGGTTTTCTGAGAAACGACGCGCGGACGCAGAAGACGGGGAAGGAGGGCAGAGGGGTGCCAGTCGGCGTCAAGCCCATAATAGTTGAGAGGCGCGAGCGCGGGCCCGGGCGCCGTCCCTGCCAGACAAGTTGTCGCTGAAGTCCGATACCGCCCGCGCCGCCGCTAGGTGGCCTGCCTGCGCGGTCTCACCCACTAGCGACAAATTACTTGGCGCACCCAAGCAGTTAACCAACCAGTTTAATATCTAAGTGTGGGATTGAATATCTATAATATAAAAAATATGAACACAATACTACTAAGCACATCCATTTAAACCCAATGGTAGGAATCAAAATGTTTGCTATTCATTTATTCGAATTTTGAATAGTAGCAAATGATTTCCGACATTATTCACTAACATTTATATAAAATTAAGACATTTTTATTTTTTTTAGATAATATAAATATTGTTGACAAATTTTATAGGAATAATAATTCCTATAAAAATTGTCAACAATATTTTTAGGTAGGTACCTACACATTTTATAATCGCCTTTAGATTTTGTTATTGTTTTGAAATGTTCATTAACCAACTGATATAATAATGGAATTTTAATACTAAACATGTTTCCCCGATGATGACAAAACTGGATAATGCTTTGTTTCATAAAGTAGGTCATCAACTGTATATGGAATTACCACAAATTGAAAAGAATTTTTATTATTGACAGTAGGTACATAGTTTAGTAATACTAATTATTACGTATTTATAATTTCGATGTTGAAAGCAGTTTCGTAGATTACTTTCGGTTAATCGTTGCTGTCAGTGCCGTTACAATGAGGATTAATAATTCATACAGATTTTGTGTTAAACGTTATCTTCTCAGTATCGCATGTTTATCAGGGCTCAGCGTTACGTTGCTGATGATCCCTGTTGCGCCATTGATATTTATGATTGGACACATTTTATACCTATTCGGGTGGTCCGCTGTTCCGGTGGCGAAGGCCCACAATCTACACAAGTTTATCAAGAGGGCAGTCGTTAAAAACTTATGGAAACTGATATGAACCCGTTTTAATGATCTCGGCTCGAAACACCCGCTCTCAATGAACAAAACAAGTAGATGTATGTAGGTACCTATATTTTCAAGTACTTAATAGGTAGAGAATTGACGTCAGTTCACTAAATAAGAATCTTTCATGACACTATTTGAAATAACATATAAATAAATAGGTACTACAAGATCTTTACATAGTTACAAGTAAATTAAATTAAATAATTAAATTTGTCCATTGCTGCTGCTTACAAAACGGGCAAACTTGATAGAATTAAAGGCATGACTTTACACATTTAGGAACACATACACATTTAGCGGATGCAAATACTACCCACCTTATTTTTTGTTATCACTGTGAAAACGCCTTTACGCGCTATCCCCCGCTGGTGATAGACGGGGGGAATGTGTGGGACTCGGCGGTCAGCAGGCCGACCGAAATACCCACTAACACCAAAGCGGCCCCTTCCGAGCTTTTACGGGGCGCGCCGGAGAGATCGTCTACTGCCATTCGATCCTCGGCACCTCAACGCTTGGTCTTCTGGCCACATCCTGTAGACCCTCAAGACGGTGGAAGCGGTCCCCGCTCGCCGGCGGCGGAGTGAGTCACCGGACGCAAACGCCTCGCGTTCCCGCCACGGCCTCCCATTATGGCCTCACAAAAGGAGGCCATCGACGACCAGCACCTGTTGCTGTCAAGCATCTTTGAGATGATGGTTGACAGCGGCAGGTCTATCCCAATGCCCCCAGGTGGGGCCTCTAGAGTATGACGCTCATCGTCTACTGGCGCGCCACATTCGCGACATCCTGGAGTCCCTTCTCTTCCAATTCTGTGCAGATACTTACCGATGACCCCGTGTCCGGTAAGCACCTGCACCATCCTAAAACTAAGGCTGCCGTGCCTTCTCTTAATCCGGCGGTGGAGATGCGGCCGCCTCCACAGTCCCCCGCCCTGCTACGAGGGACTCCTGTTCCTCTCTCCACAGCCGGATGACTCCCCTTCGGGCCACTTCCAGTGCTCTGCCCAGTCCCCTTGTGGAGACTTGCTCACTGTCGGCCCATACAGCCGGTAGGTTCCCGCCAGAGTTTCAGCCACAAGGGGCCAATGCGAGTCGCCCGCCAGCAATGTCACCGCAGTCTACGACATCGTATGTTAGCCCCTGATAGCCCTTACCGCCATGACCCTGCGGACGTCGCAGTAGGGCCCTGTTGTGGGCGGTGAGGGATTCCGCCCAAATAGAGGCACCATACAGCGCCAGGGACTGAACAACTCCGGCGTATAAACGCCGGCAGGACGACCCGGGATTGCCAGTGTTTGGCAGAAATCTAGCTAGCGCCGCGGCTGTTTTGACGAGAAATCCTCCCCACCTGCCAAAAGATGATTAAGAACGATTTCAGAGATTAAAGCATCACAATAAAGCTGCTGGTTTAATCAAACGTACTTCAATTAAAGGTTTTTGTCACGAGTCGATTACCTAGTAGGCTTGTCTTCTCTGAGTCAGACATGTCTGCTTCTAATTTAAGTTTCTCAACAAAAAACTAAATATATTGATAATGATGCATACTATTTTACATTATTGATATGAATATTTTGACTGTTGGTAAAAATATCATGGCAGCCAGTTATTTAATAAAAACTTTATGAATTATTTTTTACGAATATGTATATATAAATAGAAAAAATAAATAGGTAGGTATATATATATATATATATATAAAAGTGGATACGTTGGAACTATTAAATGCAAAAATTTGTAAAGAAATATGGTTGATATTTATGAGAGCAATAACTTCGTGAGTTCATTTGGTTAATAAAAACTGAAGTTTTAGGTGTAATGGAGTGTAGAGAAGAATCAGCACAGTGCTTGTACTTCATTTAATTAGACGAAAAATGAAAATAATTTTGAACCTTATTTTACCAATAGTCAGGTCTTGTACAGAGAAGTAATACTTGAGACTACACTGACACATGTATGTTAATCTTTTTTAATCAAAAGAAACAGAAGATATTCCGTTCACTATTGGACTTAAGCCTACCCCACAGATGAGACGAGTGCAGCAATCGCTACGTTTGGCAAGCGGGTATAGTATAGTAGTGAATCCCTATACGTTTCCCAGTAAGAGGCTGCACATTCTGCTGGTGATACAAAACGGTCAAATAAGGGGTGGCGATAATTATATCCTTATGCCATCGCCATACGGACCATACGGTAAATACGATATTGAGGGCAATAAAATTTGTAGAATGAATATAACTTTGAACAACCTTTTTCTTTAGTGACCGGCTATGGTATATAGACACACCCCCCACAATCCGTCCGAGGCGACGCGTGACACCCTCATAACCTGTCGTACGTGTACCTCTTCGCCGTGAGGGCTGGCCATCGCGACCGAATGTTTATTAGTGGTAGCCCGTCCGGCGGGTTACTCTTTCGGGTTTCATCTTGAGTCGAAGCCCTCACGCAATGAAATTCACTACAGATACTCACGCCTGCGCCGCCCAACACACCGGCGGTAGAGCATATCACCGTAGAGTATTTTATCTCGGACCCGCCCTATTGTCTAATTCCGTTAGACAACTAACTCGCAGACGACAATGACCACATCCCAGTTTCTGACGCTGTTGAACATCGTCCTAGCGACAACCCTTCAACACCTTGCATTGCTTTTTCTATTTACCTCAGTCAGAGATAACTTCTGCGTGGACGAAGTTGCGAGCAAAAGCTAGTCTATTTATCTATCTATATATATATAAAATGCTTTGTCCTGAATGATGGATCAACGCACAGCCTAAACCGCTGATCGCAGAGATCTGAAACTTCGAGGATGTGTTCTATGTGGGACGTAGGAATCCGGTAAGAAAGGATTTTTTGAAATTATACCCCTAAGAGGGTGAAAAGGCAGGGCAAAGTTTGTTGTTGTTGTTTGGGACAACATTATTCTTTGACACAATCTATTTCAAATGTTGCATAAATGTTCTTTAACACAATTGAAGAAATACGTGTTTCGTGTTTGATTGAAATTCATCTCCTACCAGGGTCAAAAGGGGTAGAAAGTTATTTTGGGGGTGATTTGCTTCAAAGTTGATATCAATACTTCTTAGTTCTTTTGATTTCTTCTTCTTCTTCTTAATGAATGGCCTCTGTGAGTGATTAACCACAACTTCGCCAATGTCAAGTAAAATAAGTTTAAAAAATTATAATAGATTTATATTTTAATCGTCAGTCATGTCGGTTCATTGTCTTGTCCCGACCTCTTTTGATTTATAAGACATTTTATTTTGACACATGATTGAAAACTCAATTACATTTAATTCAAAAAACCAAACCAAATCTTTGTTACAGAGAGCACGAGGAATCTGTGACGATGAACACTTCGCTGGGGAGCTGCAGCATGTCAAGTAGTTCCTACGTGCAAACAAGCTGCAAGTTCCTCGCCCCCCGTCACGGAAACCGTGTGAAACCACCAACAGTTGAACGTTTCCCTGCAGTCCTACCTTATGGACAAGTAGTCACTGACAAGATTGGCTATATCCTAAAACACGCTTCTATAAAAACTTATTTTAAACCACTCAAGAGGATTAGTCAGTTCTTACCACCTGTCAAGATCCCTCTACAGGATCCAGGAGTTTATAAACTAGAGTGTGATTGTGGTCTCTCTTATATAGGCCAAACAAACAGATCTGTAAGAACTCGGATCAAGGAACATATAGCTGATGTGAAGCACCACCGTCACAGTAAGTCTGCAGTCTGTGAACATAGTCTGGACCTCACCCACCATTACATCAGGTTTGATAAACCACAAATCCTTGCAAAAGAACACCGATACCTGCCTAGAATGGTTCGCGAGGTTATTGAAATTAAAAAACACAAAAATTTCAATAGAGAAGATGGATGGGTATTATCATCAAGCTGGGATCCTGTCATTCGCTTAATTAAAAATAAAACAAAGAAAACCACCACAAGACTGCTACACACTGTGAGCACTTATTGTAGAGATTTGACCCACAATAATAATAAAATTTTAAAAATTTTAATATAATTAATTTTAGTAAGACAAAGTAGGCCGCAATTCAAAAATTCAATAATAAAATTAGTGTTATGCCTCCTGAGTTTTCTTGCCGGATTTTTTTTTTTTTTTTAGATTTATTAACGGCTATGGATACAAGTCCTTTAAGCCTATCTTATTTACATTTTACTTTACAGAATTATATTTCACCTATTGTAATATTTATAAAATTAAATAAAGTTTTGAAAAATAATGGTTCCCTTAATATCTCTTGCACATTCGTAGGCATACCCTTATTTTCACTATCACATATTTGGTTAAGTTCAGACACTAACAGCAAACGCTCTATTTTAAATTTCTGACACCTCATAACGACATGTTCGATATCGACACTCTGATTTATGCAACGGTTACATTTTGCTTCGGAGTTGGTGATTATTTTCAATTTAGCTAAATGGGCTGGTATTTTACTGTGACCAAATCTTAATCGATTTATTGTGGTTATGAAATTTCTATGACCTGCATTTTTATATGAATTGTACCAAGGTGAAGGCGGCGGGGATTCTTGGATTTTAGTATACCAACTTCCTTTACTACTACTTATAATTTGCCAGTAATTGTGCCATAAAATATTCAAGTCTTTCTTCAATTTCTCTTCATAGTCAGTGAATGGAATTTTTAGCAAAGTGCTGTGATCTTCATCGTAAGTGTCTCTAGTTGCCTTGTCTACAATTTCGTTTCCAGGCGAAATGCCACTGTGTGAAGGAACCCATTTAAATCCAACTGTTTTGCCTCTAACATTTAGTTCTAATATTATTTGTATAATATCAAATATAAGGTAATTTAAGTTTGGTCTCATTGAAATGTTATCTAAAGCTAGCAAGCAACTTAAACTATCTGATACAATTAAAAAATGGACACTATTTACAGTTTGTATATACAATAATGCTCTATAGATTGCATAGCATTCAGCTGTAAATATGCTACATAATGGGTCTATCTTAAAACATTTTGTTATGTTTGATTGTGGATCATAATATGCTGATGTAACCCTATTCATTTCTTTAGATCCATCAGTATACACTTTGTAAACATATGGTTGGTTATTTAAATACTCTAAAAATTCTATTTTATTATCAATCTTCTGTGTATCACTTTTAGTTAACTTTTTGGCTATACATTCAAAATCTATTTTATAAAAAGGTAGACTGTTGGAAAAGTACATATTTTTACAAAGTGATTTTATGTTTAACAATATAGCTAACATTTCTGGGATATGTTCAGATATCAACTGAGAAGCATTAATATTAATATTATTCATCAAATTTGTGGGCAGATTTTGACTAGGTAGAATTCTATTTATTAAAAAAGTATTATTAGTAGCTAACAATTTAAGACAGAACTTGTTAGCTATTTGTATTCGTCTAATTTTCAGGGGCACTATATTAGTTTCTGATTCCATTGCATTTATGGGTGTAGAGCACATAGCTCCTGATATAATTCTAAGTGCTTTATTTTGTATTGTGTCTAATTTTCTGAGGTAAGTCACATTTGTGTTCATATAGGCTAAAGCGCTATAGTCAAAATGACTCCTAATAAGGCTTTTATATAACATAGATAATGTTTTTGGATCAGAGCCCCAATGGACTCCAGTTAATGAGCGCAAAATATTAAGGGACTTTGAGGCATTTTTAATAATATAGTTGATATGATTTTCAAATTTTAGCTTTGTATCTAAACATACACCTAGAAATTTTTGATTAGTTAACCAAATCAATGGATTATTGTTATATATGATAGGATTAAAGTGTTCCAATTCACCTGCTTTTTTACTAAAAATCATAGCTCCACTTTTATTTACATTAATATCTAATCTAAGATAATTATAAAATCTATGGATTTGGTTAAGCCCATTGTTAAGAGTTTTTATGCCATTATTTACATTTTTATTTACAGTATATACAACTATGTCATCAGCAAATAATAGACACTTAACAGAGGGATCTATTAAATATCTATTGATTTGTGAAGTATACAAATTATACAATAATGGGGATATCACCGCCCCTTGCATGGTTCCTTTATATACAAGCCTAGGCCCATGTAATGTGTTATTAAACTTAATATACATTGTTCTCTCGTAAAGAAATGTGAATATCCATTTACACACTTTACCTGGTACTCCAACATCATTGAGAATCTCAATTAATACTAGAGGATTTACATTATCAAAAGCGCCCTTGACATCTAGAAAAGCACACACTGTATTTGAATGACTATGAAAACAATGTTTTATATCTGCAATAAGAGATGTAAAACTCTCACTGGCACTCTTACCTCTCCGGAAACCGAACTGTTGTACAGGTAAAATATTATTTCTTTCACTATAGTATTCTAATCTGAGTTTTAACATGCATTCAAATAACTTACCTACACATGATGACAGTGAAATTGGTCTGTATGAATTACAGTCATTCTCAGGCTTATCTGGTTTAAGTATGGGAATAATACATTGAGTTTTCCAACTTTCAGGGATAGTTTCTGATAGCCATAGAAGGTTATATATTTTAAGCAGAACAGTTTGAGCTTTTGGATGGAGGTTACTTATTAACTTATATGGTATGTCATCAAGACCTGGTGAAGTATCTTTTCTAGATTTAAGTGCTATTGTAAATTCCTGCATGGTAAATGGATTGGAAAGAAAGTAACTGTTAATGTTGCCAGGCATATGAAAAAAATGATTTAATTTGTTTTTGTCTAATTCCTTTTCAGGTGGAGAGTTTGGTGCGTACTTATTAAGAAATGAAGGGATCCACTCATCATTTTTTGGAGCCTTTCTATGTGTTATCCGTTTGAATCTACGGATATAGTTCCAAATTATGCTAACAGGTGTGTATCTATTAAATGATTCACATAACAGTTTCCAACCTAATTTCTTTTTCTCCTTAATTAATTTCTTTTTTATAGCATCAGCTTTTTTATATTCAATATAGTTCTGTATTGTAGGATAAAGTCTATAATATTTTAATGCCAATTTGCTTTTGCTAACTGCAACAGAACATTCATTATCCCACCAAGGAACGGGGCTTTTTATCATATGTGGTGTTTTATTTGTAATTTTGGGTATACATTCCAGCTTTAGTTTGTTAAGGATGTCACAGAAATTATTATAAGCTATTATGGAGGATTCTACATCAAAATTAAAATTATCAAATACATCTTTACTTTCAGAATGGTATTTGGACCAGTCAGCTTGCTTGTATATGAAACGTTCAACTGGAGGCCCTTCTATATATTTTTCTATGGATGTCTGGATATTGGTTATGGTAGGGAAGTGATAACTGCCCATTGGGTCATCATCAACTTTCCATTCACAATAAGGAGCTACTGTGGGACTTATGCATGAGATATCAATAGCAGAAGGATTATGATTAATTGTACCTACTGTTGTTGGTAAACCTGTATTAAGAATACATAGATCACATTCATCTAACAAGTTATATAAATCACTACCCCTGGAGTTTGTTGACAAACACCCAAAGGCAACATGATGTGCATTAAGATCACCTGAAAGCATAACTGGTTTAGGCAAATTATCAATAATATTCTTTAATTTTCTAAACTTAAAACGCCCACCCCTGGGGGGACTGTACGCGCATAACAAAGATAAATTGCCTATGCCTGTTTTAACAATAATTGCACTAGTTTGTAGGTAATCATAGTAAGGGGTATTAACCACCTTATATTTAAAAGTATTTTTTATTAAAATTGCTACTCCACCATGGCCATTTGGTCCATTCTGTTTTGTAATATCATATCCTGGAACACTAAAGTTACTTCCTTCTTTTAACCAGGTTTCATTTAATAAGCAAATATCTATGTTATTGTTAAATAGAAAGTTAATTAGCAAAGGTTTTTTATTGTTAACACTCTGGATATTAAACTGTGCTATTGTTATATAGGTCTTGACTACAGGACTATTGTGATCACTATTATTATCCATATTAAGTTAAATTAGAAAGAAAAACATCTTTTATTTTACTAATAGTTATTGGTTCCTGCCCAGAATTTGCTAACTGTACAAGTGATTTTACTATGGCATTTAAAATAATTTCATTATTGGTAATTTGTTCTAATTCATTTTTGTTATCATGTACATATGCAGTATTTGTTTTATTTACATAACTTTGTGGCTTTACATAAGGTTTATTTACATTAGAAACATTTTTTTGTATAAAATTGTCTTTCTTAACTTTTAAGGCTGGAAATTCTTTTTCGTTAATTACAGATTTGCTTACATCAGCATAGGAAATTTTATTTTTTTTATCAATAATTTTCTTAATTTTAATTGGACATTCCCGAGAAATAGCAAGGTGAGGTCCACCACAGTTAATGCAATTTAACGAGTCAGAATTATCGCAGTCTTTATATATATGATCACCAGCACAAATTGAACACTTTTGGATACTATTACATATTTTAGCAGAGTGGTTAAATTTAAAACATTTAAAACACTGTAGCAAAGGAGGAATATAATCAAATACCCTATAGGAGAATAAATCATATTGTACAGAATCAGGCAAAACATTGGATAAAAATGTAATACTAACAGTTTGTAATGGAACCCTTTCAGATCCCATTTTCTTGGTAAATCTTCTGATGGATATAATATCAAATTTGGATGATAATTTCGTATATAGATCTTTGTTTGAAATGTTAGTTGGCACATACCTTATGATACCTGTCTTTTCTATCTCTTTTGCTGGGATGTATGCCTTTAAATTATACTTTTCTAAAAAACTTATATTAAGCAGGAAGTTATTTGCATTATTGTGTTGGTTAAAATGTACTAGAATTTTGTTGGCGTTTATTCTATGCATGCTCTGTATTCCTTTTATATCAACTGAAAATATGTGGTTTAAATATATTGGACTTTTATTTCCTATTTTTTCCTTGATGTTGACACTTTCCACAAATACCTGATAAGATTGATACTGAGTACCTTCAGGGTAAAGCCTTTTATATCCAGTCTTTAAAAAAGGCCTATAGGGGTCCTCCGAAATTCCTCCACTTGTATCACCGCCCCCAGAAGCCAAAGCGGTGAATTTTCTTTTTCCAGGGGGTGGACCGGCCCCACCAGGACCTGGGTCCTCCTCCCCATCCATTTTATTAGAAAACTACTAATAAAAAAGTATTTTTTGAAATATTGTACGAAAAACCTGACTTCTTCTTTCGAAAGTTCCCGCCAGAATCTTTTCTTGCCGGATCTTTCTCAGTGTGGCCGCGTTCCGATCCGGTGGTAGCTAAATAGTTATGTTAGTTTTTCTAAAATTGTAAATTGCCACAATAATAATTATCATAAATTAAACATTAATAATAACAGATCATAAACAATATAAAATTTTATATATAGAATTATTTTCTTTTTGTACTGGCAAATAATTTGTATTAATTTTGTATTAGAATGTGGGTCAAAATTTAATATCTTATAAGGTAGATATAAATTTCTGTAATAACAATGACATTTTGGACGTAGGGCCCCTTAGTCCTCCCGTGACCATGATTTATTTATTTTATTTATTTAAACTTCATGCAACATGTACTTTGGCGGACTTAATGCCAGAGGCATTCTCTACCAGGCAACCACAGATGACGCAGAGATGATAAAAGGTAGGTGCATGTGCTGAGGAAGTTATTTGAGAAAAAGCACATTGTAAACTAAATAATATATTGTGTAAACCAAGAAATACAAACGAGAATATGTAATACATATAAAATACATATCTTCTTCTTCTAT
Source organism: Lymantria monacha (assembly GCA_905163515.2). Lineage (NCBI taxonomy): Eukaryota > Metazoa > Arthropoda > Insecta > Lepidoptera > Erebidae > Lymantria > Lymantria monacha. Next base: position 28,355,374 of record LR991082.1, read on the forward strand.
ATATATAAAAGAGAGTTGTGTTAGTTACAGCACTTATAACTCGAGAACGGCTGCACCAATTTTTATGATTTTTATGTTTTTGAGTTTGTTGTCGTCGGGAATAGGATATAGGATATTAAAATATGATATTAATAAACAAAAAAAAAGAAAATTAAAAAAATATCAATTCTAAACATCCATTTGTTGATGATGTAACCAATGGCAACTGACAGCTCACGTCATTACGTGGTGTAATGGTTTGTTTGGAAAATACCGCGAAAAGTTAAAATTATAATTAGGAAAATCCAGTAGTGCACGCCTCATAATTTTATATTATTTAGCATTTATTATTAGTCAATGCTATAATATGCACGATAAATAAAGCGCCTTAATTATTTCATTGAATAAGACCTGGTAGTAATCTATACATATAATAAAAATGTAACGGATCGCTGTCTGTACATGGAAGATATATGAGAAAAAATATTACTGGGACCTTTATCAACACTAATAGAACCCAAAACAATGATTTTTTAAATTTTTGTCTGTTTTTCTGTTTGTCTGTGCGTTTGTGCACGCTAATTTCAGAAACGGCTTATCCGATTTAGACGCGGTTTTCACTAATATATTGTGGTAAGCTTCACTTAACATTTAGGCTTTATTTTATGTTAATTGGTTTATAAATAAAAAAGTTAGGTATGTCAATTTAAAAAATGTTCGGAGAAAAAAATATTTATCGATTCTTTTCAAATTTGATGGGTGGCATCGAAATTGCCTTTGGTATTGCAAAGGTCCATGAGCAGTAACACTTACTATCGGGAGTGCTGCTTGCTCGTTTGCCACCATAAGCAATAAAAAAAGATACTGAATTGAAGGTGGCTTAAAAAAGAACGGAGTAATAGAATCTCATATCGAGCTTTTAACAGTCTAGTCACGGTACAGTTAAGAAATAAAAAATAAAGTTCTAAAGTTTTGTAGCATAAAAACTAATAGGGGGAACCGCATGCACGGCTGTAGAGCCTATTTGCATTGTAGTGAAAAAAATGCTTTATTATTATATGTAATATCCTTCGTCAATTGAGAAGTATTACACTTACTCTTTAACGAAGAATATTACGTAATGAGGCAATTTCATCAGTACCAAAATCTCAATATTGCCATATCATTTATATCGTAAATATTTTTATGCAAGACAAGGCCTCTTACGTAAATATATGAAGGTGATGTTTTCATGATTAGGGGTCAATGGTGTGACAATGAATATTCGTTTTTCGCACGGTTTCAGGAACGACGACCGGCCATGACGCAAACACATGCGTACGTGCCAATGAAAGCTCTGCTCTAATCACTTACCAAATTTCTTTTTGTGAGCATTGTCATACCTACTGAATGACAATTTGCCAACACATAAATATCTTTGCTTTTCTAAAATTCTTGTTACCAGGCAAGTTTTAAATACATCCATGTTATAATGAATCAGACAAGTTTCATACCTGAAGCATTTATACGCATTATTAAGTTCTGTAATCGTACGAGGAAGCATCATCGCTAAGCAGCGACAAAGCTAAATAAATAAAAAAAACCGTCAACGCTTGATTGAATCACATAGATAAAGAAATATTGTTATTTATAAATTTATTTCTTTAACAAAAATATTACTATGATTATAATCTCAGTAATATCTTTGCTAAAGCCGTGATTAAAGCTTATTAGTTTTTGCTTTCGATAAATATATTATTGGAAGGTATTCTGTTGACAAATTTTGTTGAATTTAACGCAAATTCTTTTAACCATATCATGAAGAATGATGCAAATCTTTTGGTACAAACAAAGAAAAGTTTAATTTACTTTTGTATTAATTTTACTACTTATGAATTGAAAAATCCGTGTGCTATGACAGGTTAAAAATGTGTGTATATATTAGCTTTTGCCCGCGACTTCGTCCGAGTAGAAGTCGTAAATGGTTCTATTTGGATTTTTAGTTCGTTTTTTACGTTATTAATTTCGTTATAATATATAAATTATTATGTTTAAAATGTTTGAATACTTTTAAAAGATATTTTGCATGTTCTTTTGAATATTCTACTAGTGTCAGGACCGCATTGTTGACAGATTTCTGTCTACAGCGGCGGGCCAGTCCGTTTAGGGTAGACCACACTTTCGCAGAAAATCGACGTCTGAACAATGGCAATGTGCTATTGTGCTTCATTATGTAAGCGAAAGAGCCAGAAGACTAACTTTCTGGGTGGATTTGGGTTGGTAGGCAACGGCCTAGGCGTACCGTTGATATTGCAAAGGTCAGATTAAGTTTTCGAACATGTGTTAAAATAAAATCACTATGAACTACCACAATACACTACGAAGATGACATCAATACTCCTTGTATTGATGTCATCTTCGAAGCAAATCACGCCCAAAATAATTTTCTACCCCTTAATGATTTCTAATGTTTACGCGAGTGTTACACATTTGAAATAAAACTAGTTTTACGGATTCTATCGCGTTTGTAGGTACTTGATTTTTAATTTCCCGACGTTTCGAACACTTTACAGATCACTGTAAAGTGTTCCCAGCTGATCACAGCTGGGCCGAGTATACGTCAAATCTCTCCCTTCAATATTTTACAACGGCTCTATTGTACCTCTATCCTCTGTTGTCAAAGACCTTGGTTTATACATAGACTCCACTCTTAATTGGAGAACTCAAGTTTCCAGAACGAGTCAGCGAGTCACCAGTAGCTTACGGACTCTTAATCGGTTGAGACACTTTTTACCGTTTAGAACTTTTATCTTTTTTTTTTCCCGCAAGGTGGACCATTGATGTGGTCGCGCCCCGACAAAAACGTCCGGGGCGACAGAAGAGGCGGAACGCAACCCCATGGACCCACCCTGCAAACTCCTCTCTTCGCCGTGCGAGCGGGCCACCGGTACCCAACCTTTAACTTCGGTGGCCCGGCCGGCTTACCGGTTAGAACTAAAACAATGCTTGTCCAAACCTTAACCTTTGATTGACTATGATGATATGTGTTATTTTGACCTGAATGCAGATCTTCTCAATAAACTTGACCGTCTTCTTAATAACTGCATTCGATTCATTTATAACCTTCGCAAGTATGATCATGTTTCTACCTATCGTTCTCAACTTAACTTTCTTACTATTCGCCAACGCCGTAGTCTGCGTGCCCTCAACTTACTATTCTCTATCCTCAAGTCTCCTAATTCTCCTGATTAATTATCTTCTTTCTTTCAATACCTCTCCACTAATCATGATAGTAATCTTCGTTCCTCTAACAATTTGCTCTTACTTTGTCCATCTCACTCTTCTCAATGTGTTCATTCCTCTTTCCTTGTCCAGGCAGTTCTCCTCTGCATTTCACTACCTCTCGATATCAGGATGTCCACCAGCCGTCACATGTTCAAGAAGAGGGTTCGTGGGTATCTCTTGAATGAATTAGCAGAATCATCATGATTTATATAATTCAACGTTCTTATAATTATGTATATGTAGTGTATGTATTGTCTATATATTTATATTACTTTATGTATATTATTATGTATTGTACATTATTGAATATATATAAGAATACTAGCGTTTGCCCGCGACTTCGTCCACGCAGAAGTCATCTCTGACAGAGTTAAATAGAAAAGCAATGCAAGGTGTTGACGGTTTGTCGCTAGGACGATAATCAACAGCGTCAGAAACTGGGATGCGGTCGCCGCCTTCTGCGAGTTAGTTGCAAACGGTATTAGGCAATATGGTGGGTCCGAGAGAAAATAGTCTAGGTTGACACGCTCTACCGTCGGTGCTTTGGGCGGCGCAGGGTAAGTACCTGTATTGAGGTTCACTGCATGAGGGCTTCGACACGAGATGATACCCAGTTGCGGTGGCCCGCCCGCACAACGTAGATGTACGTGTACGGCGCGCGTGTGTCTATATACCATAGCCGGTTACTAAAGAAGAAGGTGGTTCAAAGTTCTATTCATTCTACAAATTATATTGCCATTAATATACTATTTACGGTATGACCATGGGATAAAAATATAATTATCGCCACCCTTTATTTGACTGTTTTGTTTAACTAGCAGAGTTGCGACCTCGTTAGATATAATTTATTATTTGAGTTATAGAGTGAACATTTTTGAAGCTAAACTTAACCTGTATCTTAAACCATTAGGCAAGAACCTATTGGCGTCTACTATGTGTAACGTGTGATCTCTCACGCCGACACTGGTCGCCACAACGGCACTGGTGCGGGGTTGATGGAGAGGGAGAGAGAAACACGTGTTTATTTATTTTTACTGAAGAATATTTGTACGTAATTTGAAAAGAATCGATAAAGAAATTTTCTCCCATACACACTTTGCCGCATTGTTACACCCCCTTAGGGGCGGAAGTCATAAAATCCTTTCATATTGAATCTCTTTGTCATAAATAAAAACGATGAAATGTTTCTAGCTTTAATAGTTTCGGCTTGGCGGTAATGAGTCGATCAACCCGTTTCACAGGCCTAATCTACACAACCAGAGGGTGAAAATTGATAAATGCCGGATATTACCATAGAATATTTGATTCGACTCGTAATTTGAAAAGAATCAATAAAGATTTTTTTCCCATACAAACTTTGCCACTCTGCTCTACCCCCTTAGGGGTATAATTTCGTAAAATCCTTTCTTAGTAAATCTCTACCTCATATAAAGAAACCACTGTCAACATTTCAAGTTTCCAGCTTCAATAATATCGGCTTGGCGCTAATGATTTAATAAGTCGTCCAATCCGCTTTGCAAGTCTAATTTACAACACCAGAGGGTGAAAATCAACAAATGCTGAAACACGTATTTATTTATTTTTACTGAAGATAATTTGTACGTAATTTGAAAAGAATCGATAAATATTTTTTTCTCCGAACATTTTTTAAATTGACATACCTAACTTTTTTATTTATAAACCAATTGACATAAAATAAAGCCTAAATGTTAAGTGAAGCTTACCACAATATATTGGTGAAAACCGCGTCTAAATCGAATAAGCCGTTTCTGAAATTAGCGTGCACAAACGCACAGACAAACAGATAAACAGACAAAAATTTTAAAAATCATTGTTTTGGGTTCTATTAGTGTTGATAAAGGTCCCAGTAATATTTTTTCTCATATATCTTCCATGTACAGACAGCGATCCGTTACATTTTTATTATATGTATAGATTACTACCAGGTCTTATTCAATGAAATAATTAAGGCGCTTTATTTATTGTGCATATTATAGCATTGACTAATAGTAAATGCTAAATAATATAAAATTATGAGGCGTGCACTACTGGATTTTCCTAATTATAATTTTAACTTTTCGCGGTATTTTCCAAACAAACCATTACACCACGTAATGACGTGAGCTGTCAGTTGCCATTGGTTACATCATCAACAAATGGATGTTTAGAATTGATATTTTTTTAATTTTCTTTTTTTTTTGTTTATTATCTAATATCATATTTTAATATCCTATATCCTATTCCCGACGACAACAAACTCAAAAACATAAAAATCATAAAAATTGGTGCAGCCGTTCTCGAGTTATACGTGTTGTAACTAACACAACTCTCTTTTATATATATAGAAGATATGTATTTTATATGTATTACATATTCTCGTTTGTATTTCTTGGTTTACATAATATATTATTTAGTTTACAATGTGCTTTTTCTCAAATAACTTCCTCAGCACATGCACCTACCTTTTACCATCTCTGCGTCATCTGTGGTTGACTGGTAGAGAATGCCTCTGGCATTAAGTCCGCCAATGTACATGTTGCATGAAGTTTAAATGAATAAAATAAATAAGTCATGGTCACGGGAGGACTAAGGTGCCTTACGTCCAAAATGTCATTGTTATTACAGAAATTTATATCTACCTTATAAAATTTTGACCCACATTCTAATACAAAATTAATACAAATTAATTGCCAGTACAAAAAGAAAATGATTCTATATATAAAATTTTATATTGTTTATGATCTGTTATTATTAATGTTTAATTTATGATAATTATTATTGTGGCAATTTACAATTTTAGAAAAACTAACATAACTATTTAGCTACCACCGGATCGGAACGCGGCCACACTGAGAAAGATCCGGCAAGAAAACTCAGGAGGCATAACACTAATTTTATTATTGAATTTTTGAATGGCGGCCTATTTTGTCTTACTAAAATTAATTACATTAAAATTTTTAAAATTTAATTATTATTGTGGTTCAAATCTCTACAATAAGTGCTCACAGTGTGTAGCAGTCTTGTGGTGGTTTTCTTTGTTTTATTTTTAATTAAGTGAATGACAGGATCCCAGCTTGATGATAATACCCATCCATCTTCTCTATTGAAATTTTTGTGTTTTTTAATTTCAATAGCCTCGCGAACCATTCTAGGCAGGTATCGGTGTTCTTTTGCAAGGATTTGTGGTTTATCAAACCTGATGTAATGGTGGGTGCGGTCCAGACTATGTTCACAGACTGCAGACTTACTGTGACGACGGTGCTTCACATCAGCTATATGTTCCTTGATCCGAGTTCTTACAGATCTCTTTCTTTGGCCTATATATACCGGGTACTGGGTGAAGCCCCTCTTGGGTTATCTGACCACTGCCTGATCCGTAGCAGAGCCCCTGTTTCGAGGCCTAATCGCTCTACAGCGACTGGGACTCGCAGAGTCTGGCAATATAAGTCAGCAGATTGGGATGGACTTCGTGAGTTTTACGCATCCTACCCATGGAAGCGGCTTTGCTTCGCCTCTGAGGACCCTGGCGTTTGTACGGACTGCGTTACCGAAACGGTTATTACGGGGATGGATTTATTCATCCCGAATACCAAAATACCCGTCAAAATACCCTTCGGCGGCCGCAGTCGCTCTTGGTTTAACAAAACCTGCAGGACGGCTGCACGGCAGAAGCAATCCACATATCGGGCCTGGAACGTGGCTAAAAAGACCCGAACATCAGAGAGGTGAAGCGAAAATTTAACGCCGCTTCTAGATCTAGTAAGAAGGCTATTGCCAGTGCCAAGGCAGAACATGTTGCCAGAATTGGCGAGCGATTGGAGAGTTATCTCGCTAGGAGTCGTGCATTCTGGTCGCTCACCAAGGCAACTTCTGCCGGTCCAATCTCCCACCATTACAAAAAGCGATGGAAGCCTAACCCACAGCGCAAAGGAGAAGGCCGATCTTTTAGGTCAATTATTTGCCTGTAACTCGACTTTGGACGCGGGAGCTGCCACACCTGAAATCCGTATCTCGCAGCGAGCGGTCAAGCGGGCACTGCGGCTTTTAGACGTCCATAAGTCGAGTGGGCCGGATGGCTCCCTGCAGTGGTCTTAAAGACGTGCGCTCCTGAGTTAACCCCCGTCCTCACGCGCCTATACCGACTTTCCTACGATACTAATAGGGTTCCATCTTCGTGGAAGGTCGCCCAAATCCACCCGATCCCTAAAAAGGGAGACCGGGCGGACCCATCGAATTTGCCACTGCCCACCAACCAAAACACACCCAAATTGGAATTTTGGCTCTCTCGGTCATCAAACAAAGTGTAACAGCACATTGCCACTCCTCTGACGTGGATTTTCTGCGAGAGTGTGATACTACCCCGATTCTAGACAGAAAACTGTCAACAGTTTGGTCTTACCACTATTAATTAGATCTCATAGTTGGTTAATTTCTGCACCCCTCCAGGATCCGCATCCTAAGTCAGAAATCCGTGGACATCGCCCTATCTTCTTCTTCTTATTTTTATGTATTGGCAATCAGCTACTTAAATGAGCCATTGTTGCCAGTGTCGAGTTATAATTATCTTCAAGTTTTTAGGGTCTTCAGATTAGTCATTTGTCCGTCAGTCCTTTGTCGTCAGTCCATAGGCCGTGACCATATTGAAGAGATATCGACCCTGGAGGTCAGTGACTCGGGACCCCAACCACTCTTTATGATGAGCTTTGAAGTCTCCAAGAACCACCACCTCCGCTGATGGACACTGCTCCAATATTTCATCAATCCCTCATTGGACGTTCTCAAATAACTGAGTTGACCCCGAATCACTGCCATGCGACCTGTAGAGGCACGCGTAGATGCGGGTAAACCCTCCATAGTCTAGGCGCAACCACAAGATTGACAGGTCATCATTTTCGTGGGCCCGAAGCCGGCGACAACAGTTATCACCCCGAATGAACACGCACACCCCGGCCTTATGACGGAAGGAGTGCTCCAACTCATAGCCGGGGTAGTTAAGGTACGAAATATCATCCGGAGCGCCTATCTGTGTCTCCGTTAAAAAGAGCAAGGCAAGCCGCGCCGTCTCGAGATGGTGGTGAACGGCGTCGAGATTGCTATGTAAACCCCTGATATTGCAAAAATCCATATCAAATGTGAATAAGGGGACCGCTGTAAAAAACTTTCTCTTTTTTCTGTCTCTTTTCATTAGGGTTTTTTTAAGAAGAGGAGGAAGGGAGTGTGGATGCTGTGGATGTGGGGAGAATGAGATTCGGTGGTTCGGGTAAAAAGGTGCTGGGCACAGCTATCACGCAGAGAAATCCCGAGCATAGCTCGCTCCATAGCACGCTGAGCGACTTTGAGCTTGGTTATGAGGCCTACATTTAGGGACCACGTTTCCGTGCCGTAAGTCATCACTGGTAACACACACTGGTTGTAGACCTGTGTTTTCAGACACTGAGGTATGTTGGACGAGAAGATCCTCTTAAGTTTCCCGAATGCTGCCCAACCGAGTTGGATTCGTCGGCTGACCTCTTTCTCGAAATTGGATCTACCTAACTGGACTGTTTGTCCAAGGTAAACATAATGATCGACAATTTCGAGAATCGCATTGCCAACTAGGACCGGTACAGGAATGACATGGGCATTTGACATGACTTTCGTCTTGTCCATGTTCATTCGTAACCCCACCAGTTGGGATACCCTGCTGAGATCGTTGAGCATGGTGCCAAGGTCCTCCATGGATTCTGCCATAACGACGATATCGTCTGCAAATCGAAGGTGAGTGATGTATTCGCCGTTAATGTTAATACCTAGTCCGGTCCAGTCTAAGAGCTTGAAGACATCTTCCAGTGCAGTGGTGAACAGTTTCGGAGAGATGACATCTCCCTGTCTCACGCCTTTCTGCAACTGCATCGGTTTCGTACTCTTATCCCGGATACGGACTGACATTGTGGCGTTCCTATACAAGCACTTCAGCACTTCTATATAACGATGGTCGATTTGGCACCGCTGAAGGGACTGCAGCACCGCCCAAGTTTCGACTGAATCAAAGGCTTTCTCATAGTCCACAAAAGCTATACACAGAGGCCGATTGTACTCCTCGGTCTTCTGGATAATCTGCCGAAGCGTGAGAATATGGTCTATGGTGCTATAGCCTTTTCGGAAGCCAGCTTGTTCGGGCGGCTGGAAGTCATCAAGCTTGCACGTGAGTCGATTGGTAATGACCCTCGAAAACAACTTGTAGACGTGGCTCAAGAGTGAGATGGTTCTGTAGTTCTTTAGAAGAGCTTTGTCGCCCTTCTTGAAGAACAGCACCACCACACTCCCGGTCCACGACTCTGGAACGTCGCCCCCGAGGATAACGGAATTAAATAGCTTTTGAAGGGCTTTTAAGACCGGCTTACCGCCTGCCTTCAGTAGCTCTGCCGTAATTCCGTCATCTCCCGGTGCCTTACCATTTCGTAGTTGTTCGAGAGCCATTCTGATCTCGCACAAGCTAATGTCCGGGATTTCTTCGGTATAGTGCCGAGTTAGCTTGGATCTGGGATCTTGGACCAAGCCGACAACAGGACTTCGGGATGATTTATATAACTGTCCATAGAACCTTTCGACCTCTCCCAAGATCTCACCCTGGGATGAAATGACAGTGCCGTCATCGGTCTTCAGCTTAGTCAATTGGCTTTGCCCAATAGACAGATCTTGTGCGAACACTTTTGAGCCACGATTCCGCTCTATCGCTTCTTTAACACGGAGCGTATTAAATTGGCGAATATCGCGACGCACAGACCTGGAGATCTGCCTATTAAGCTGCCTGTGTTCGGACCAATCGGCTGAAGACTGTACTGTCATTTCTTTTCTCCGCTCCATGAGCCTGAGAGTCTGGTCAGAAAGTTTTTTAGGTCTATTGGCGCGGTGAGCCTTGAAAAACTTCGACCCAACCGCGTGAACAGTTTCCACGAACCTGTTGTTCATATCGTTCGGAGATTCGCACTCGTCTAGACATTGGAAGCGATTGTGTAGTTCGAGTTGAAAGCTTTCGAGGTTCTGGTATTGGACAGGTGTAGGTCGGAGGGTAGACTTCATCAAGCGTGACCGTTCGACTTTCGTATGGATATTTAATGAGCCTCGTACTATTCGGTGATCGCTCCCAGTTTTAATCCTGCTGATCACTGAGACATCATTAAATATATGTCGTTTGTCCGACAAGATGAAGTCTATCTCGTTTTTTGTTGAACCATCGGGGCTAATCCAGGTCCATTTCCTTTGTGGCTGCTTTCTGAAGAAGGAATTCATCATAAAGAGGCTTTCCTTCTCCAGAAATTCAGCCAGTTTCTGGCCCCTCTGGTTTCTCTGTCCATATCCATGTTTCCCCACTCTCAACTCATTATCACTCCTTTTGCCTAGTTTCGCGTTAAAGTCTCCCATAACCACCGTGAAGTGGGTTTTGGACGCGTGTATGGCTTTCGAGATATCCTCGTAAAAGGCCTCCACCTCGTCGTCGGAGTATGCCGAGGTCGGTGCGTATACCTGTATGACCTTCAACGAATACCGTTTGGTAATTCTGAGTATAAGGTACGCTACCCTTGTCGACACACTCTCGATCCTCTCCACGTTGCCTACAAGAGACTTGCGAACGATAAACCCTATACCGCCTTGGGACGGGTGATCTCCCTCCCGGTAGAAGAGCAAGTTTCCAGACCGGAGGATTATCGTGCCCTCGCCCTCTCTTCGCACTTCTGATAATCCTACAATGTCCCAGCGGATTTTGCTCAATTCCTCTTCCAGCTCGATGACCCTTTCGTCGGTCCTGAGTGTCCGAATGTTGTGTGTTACCAGGGCCAAGGGTCGTTTTGATTGGTAGCCGGATCGCTGCCGGGGATTCTTAGCACCCCCTACTCCATCGCTACCAGGCCGGCTACCACAATGAGCCCGTAGGATAGTGGAGCTGCCGTGACTGGGGGCCGTTTTTTTATTTGTGCTTATCATTAGGGGTTTTGAGCCATAATCGCCACGCTTGGCAGGCGGGTTGGCGATCGCAGTGTGGTGTTATACGTATCCCAGGAGAGAGCTGCTGCCCTCTCTCCTGGTGGACCCTTAGCCGACTTTTACGACTCCCACGGGCAAGCAAGGGGTGGCGACACTTGTATTCTATCCCGTCGCCACACGGGAAAAATGGCTTATCCCTCGTGATTTAATAACGAAGTAGCTGGTGATGACACAATAACTGATAATATTTTTTTTATCAGCACATACATACATATCATCACGCCATATCCCTTGCAGGGTAGGCAGAGAGAACAGAGTGCCAGAGAACTCTATCTCTGCATACTTCACTCGCTTCCTCAACATTCATAATTCTCTTCATACACGCTCGCCGGTTTCGGAGACTCTTGACTCCACCTTCCTTCAGTACATGACCGATCTGGTCTAGGTAGGTTAGTCTCGGTCTCCCTCGGTACCTACATCCTTCCACTTTCGCATCAGCACCTTTACGTTAATAGCCTAGTTATTCTTCTCAACCCATATAAAAGCAGAAAAATTTACTTACTATTAGTAAGGCTAATGAGAATAGTCCCTCACTCTACAGGTCAATAAATGGTCGCTTGTAGTTGTGCTCTCTGTCTGCTTACACCCTTTAGTTATCCTTTAAGACACAGAAAATTGAGAGGATGTGCATTGTATGGTTTTATACATTTATATATTTTTTAAATTAATATTTAACCTAATTTAAAATTATATTTCTTAAATTGATGACGATTTTATAAAATTAGATGCAAAAACACCAAACATATTTTATGTACTATATGCATAAGATGTATCTATAGATATATTTAATGAGAATAATTAATGTTCGTGATGTGCCGATCATAAGCATAAAGAGATGGAGCTTTATCAGAGGTAACGAGGCTAGTGTCAAAGGGCGAGCTGATTGTGTTACACGAATACACAGGCATGCTTACAGAGAAGAGTAATTTTAACGATGCCGACGCCTCTGATCTCACCGAATGGCTGCTATCAGAGCTAGACGACATCAATTAAGAGATTCGGGCGGCATTTATGACTTTTAAAATTGCTTTGTATCTAAAATCATCATATATAATTACTTCAGTAGGAAAAAGAATTGGATGCAGTAGGGGCTATCTTTTTATTTGTTGCCAGCAATTCTGCGTATACCCCAAAATAACCTTTATATTTATGAAAGTACGTAATGGTTATGCTATGCATGCAGGACATGAACGATGCGGCGGACAGTCGACCGATGTGAGCTCTCTGAATATTATAATTAGTTGAAGTCGGTGTGTGAGTAATGGCGTCGGAAATAACGCGCGGACGGTGTTGGCGCCAAGCGGGGCGACCATATCGCGGGCATCGGGTGATCGCGCACCGCGCATAGCACATCCCCACAGGCCGCCGGCCGCCGAACGCGCCCACTAGTCTGTCTTGTGACTTGAGCTATTTGTGTGCTGAGGAATGACGTGACTTTGAGTTGATTTATTTGGGACTGGCTTTTGTACACAACTCCGCAACCATCATCTCCGTTGCCGTCAAAATATATGCGGCACTTAAGGATAATGTAGCTGCCAATTATTTTTATTTACTTTTACATATCCTGATGTTTGTAATCAATTCATATCTTGCAAGTTAAATTTGACCTACTTCTTGGTACCCGACTGACCTAGAATTTAACATATCCATTTAGTTTCAATGGCAATGCATTGTTAGCCAAGTGAGGTCTTCTATACCCAATATGGCGGACTCCCAAAGAAACCATAACAATTATAATTCTACATCCAGGTCCATATAGGAATCAATTGAAAGACGACGATTTTACTGAGAAAACCAAACAAAGTGACGTCATACCGAATTTTCTTGTTCTTATCTACCTTCATAAAATAGGGGTACCTATAAAGGAAAAAGGTTTGCTGAAAAGAATATGACAAAACTAAAAAGTAAAAAAAATAAAAGTTTTAATTAAAGAAAAATCAAGTTACTATTTATTCTTCAGTAAAATGATTATAATAATTATATGAGTAAACTAGGTTCTACCCGCGGCCTCGCTCACGCAATATAAAATAAAAATTATTTCAACGTTTCATATTATTGCTCTCTTAAAAAAAGTAGCCTATCATACATTCTCCTGCTCTTATCCCAATTACTTGCGTTCAATACAATATGTATTCGTACATATTACAAAATCTCAATAGCTTTGCCTCTGGTAATAGATTTATGACCAGCCGCCTGCTTGACGTTACAATCCCAAGGAGGGTTCTCCTTGGGATTGTAATTGTTGACCAAACGGCATCAGATGAAGTTGGCCCAGGCCGATATAATGCTCTTAACCGTCTTTTCTGACATAGACGAGCAAATGAAAGGGTTGACAGTATACGTAGCCCTACAGCACAGGGACCTACTTATCATGATACCAAAATCCATCAATATCGATTTGGGTTAGGCGTGGCAACATAGCGAAAAACAAACACACTTTAAGATTTGTTATACTAGTAAGAATAATGATTATTATTAAATTTATATATTTATCAAAATAAAAAGCAGTCTATCTAGCATATAGCTATAAACTACATTTTTATTCTGTCGCCCGTTTTTATGAACTTTAACCTTAATTTTAGGTAGCTCCTATGTCAATTTAAACATCAATTCCTTTCGAGATTCCTTCTCTGGTAGAAATATTGATCTGCTTGTGTCACTTATAGTCTATCTAATCTAAGAAGTGCACTTTGACAGCTGTCGGAGTAAGTTGTAGAAGTAGTAAGTATGTGAACCAAATAATCGCTATCGAAAATATCCGATTTTAGTGAGAAATAGATATTGATTCTCGTTAATTAATAATCGATTTATTTTTTATTTTTCAAACAGGAGATGAATAGATTAAGTGCTAAATTAATACTAAACAAATTTAATTATTTCAGCATAAAATCTATTCATCATATTTAGTAGGATTAGGGTAAGTAAAAACAAAAACTGGATTTGAAAATAGCTATTTATTCAGAATCACTACTATTACTTGAATTATCATCGTCCCGAACATTAATAATTATCTATTTCCTTATCAATAAAATTGTCGAAATATACATCTCTGTCAAAATCTCTATTCGATTAATTATATTACTCTAATATTTTTACCGATTATTTATATATTCGTGAATTGGAAGTTGTTAAGCACTACTGTATAGAACGTGATGACGTGACATTGTTAAATCGTCAATAACAATTACTATTTACCATGTTATTTTAATTTTAAATTAGTTTCACGAGTTTCAACATTAGATTATTGTACAAGAAAGTCACCCGCAATGTTAATTATGTAAATAACTTAATAGTTCTTTAAAATTTCAGATTTATTGCTTGCAATCATGTGTATACGTTTGACCAAGGTTATTGTGTACTTTTACGTTCACCCCAGACGATTTTACGATTACAGAAGTGGTTATAATCGTATTCTTAATCCGTAACCATACGCATAAACTTTACTTCTTTATAATATTTATCAGAGTAAAGCATATGAAATTCTGACAGAGAAGAACTCCAAATAAAACAGTATACCAACCCGTATGACCAGCGTTGTATGGTAGATTAATTTCCTTTCTATTCTAGAGAGTCGAACCCAACAGGAGATGTAAATGAACTATGTAATAACTATTATAGTATAGACGTCGAAGATTAAGTCTCCCTGTTATTTTAGGGGGCAGTATGGTCATATACTACTCGATCCGTCCAGAACGACCGAAGGAACGCCGCACGACTCCATAGTCCATAGTCTGCCGTACACGTACGTATCAACACCATATGGGTGGGCCACCGGTACCCAGTGCTTGTCATCCGTGACCCAAGATCACGAGCTTGAGGTTTGCTCTCTCTCTGTATTAATGAAAAGTTGTATTTTATACAAATCGGCGGCACTTGCAAATATGAAAATTTCTTAAGACTGTGTGTGAACAATATGTATATTTTCAACCTTACGATTTCATCATCATTATCATCTCAGCTAATATACATCGGAGATGCTGAGCTCTATAGAACACTATACCACACTGGTGACGAATTAAGTATGCTCAGATATTACTTCCAGTAAATACGATTTAGCAATTCTACATATTATGGTCGGTAATGTACTGAAGGAAGGTGGAGTCAAGAGTCTCCGAAACCGGCGAGCGTGTATGAATAGAATTATGGATGTTGAGGAAGCGAGTGAAGTATGCAGAGATAGAGTTCTCTGGCACTCTGTTCTCTCTGCCTACCCTGCAAGGGATATGGCGTGATGATATGTATGTATGTGTGTACATATTATGGTACTACATAAAACCATGGATTGTCCAACTTTATCTTTTTCTTGCGTTACATAATTTATGACATAAAATTTCATACACACCAAAATAGTGGCATCTATTTATAAGTAAAGCATAACCAGAATCCAAAATAGTGATATCCATCAACTTATGGAGTTAAATAATAAAAGCAGGGGGGACCGCATTCCATTCATCTGAGTTGTAAGCTCACACAAAGCAGTAGAGAGTTTAGATATTTCTGTATGATTACGACTAGCCGGGCTGGACACTGACATCAAAGCGAACCTTATTAGAAAACGAGGCTACATTCAAATATTTTAACATTTAAAGTAATTTCTGGAAGAGGCTAACAAAGGTACCGCTGTTAATTAGTCTCTGTTTGCATTGAAGAAACAAAACCCGTTTTAAGACACGCATAGGATAAGTAACTATGGTACCACATAAATACACAGAGCATAACATGCATACTTCCAGGAGGATCGTGTATAGCATATATTTTTACCTCTACCTACTCGTAATGTATTATTCAGCCTAGTAGAATGATTGCGACAACCGGACAAAAGGGCAATTTTCGTCATACGATTAGATTACCAAATCAAGATGAAAATTTTAATTCGAACATTGCACAAGTGGGGTAGGTCCGTTCTCAAGAAAAGTTTGAATAACAAGTTGGAATCTTAGAAGCACGCACGTTTGTGCCATTTGCTTCAGCAAGTAAGTAATATAAAATAGATCCTTTGCGTAATTTATTCCGGTCAGATATCCGATTGTTGTCCAATCAGACTTCGAATATCAAAAATCTATTATGATATCTAATAAAACAGCCTTTACATAAGTGATTCGTCGTTTTAATATGATTTCACTGGCACTAAAAATTGCCTAAGTCTTTGTATCATCGAGAACTTTACTCAGAAATAATAAATCAATAACAAAAACAAATAAATATTTTGCATTAAAATTGAAATCGCGTCACTTGTCACGGGAGGTTGGTACTTAGGATGATGCTGTCATCTGTGCAAATTAGCAGCCTAAATCTCCGTTGATATTGGCCTTCGTGGTCTAAATACGGCAGAAGGACTTGATTAGTATTAAGTATACAGTAAGTGTAATAAACTTATTCAATACTATTCTTTTGATTGTACTTACTGTGCCTAAAAAAGGTTTAGTCCATTCATTTACGTGTAATTAATAGTAAAAAAGAGAAAACTTTGATATTAGTGAAAGAGAAAAGAAAGAGAGAATAGATATTGTATTGTGAATGAAAATAGGAGGACTATAGTTTGTGTTATCTGCAAATTATTGTTCGAAGTCGAGAGTCTAATTTCTGTCCGGTAATTGCAAGTTTTTAAAGTCCCCGCAATACGAGGATTAGTTCCTTATCGATTTGGTGTTGTCTTAATTAAAATAATAAACAAGCAAAAATATATAAGTATGTGTATACATACGTATTTATATAAATGCCTATACACTTATAGTTACTAGCTCGGCAAACCTAAGGAAAATAGTTTCCATGAGCAGCTGGGTATAATACTAAAATAGAGACTATTGTTTAACGGCCCATGAAACACAAGAGCGAGTTTATCCTATGCATTTGCAAGTGCCAAAAATATCCTTGACATCATAGTAGATGCTGTGCTTGCAGCCCGTGCTTTATGAGCCATCACGCCGTCCGGCAGAGCATCATAAACATAACGCTCAGTCGACATCTGTGAACGCACACTTATATCGCCTGATTTACGCATCTATTATATTCTTTTATATGTAATGCTAAATATTCTGACATACATACCTACCTACCTCGACTTTTTCTTGGGCAAAATGTTTTAAAGACGTCAATTCACGTTAATGGACTGTCGTCTGTGAGATGTCGTCATTGTCAGACGAGAAATAAAAATACCTACACAGTATTTACATAGGTTCTTTTATATTTTAACATGACGTAATTGTATTAGTTATTTTGAAAAGCATAATAAACATTTTTAGCCATAGCAACCATAGGACCTATGATTTAGATTATTATTAGATTTTCAATGTCCATGTGTCGACGCAGAATAGAAGACAAATACCATTCTCAGCATATCTTTTTCGTATGAGGATCGGTAATATTCATTAAGAGATAAAAACTTAAAGCCGTGCCCAGTAGTAAGACTTATATAGACTGAGAAGAAAAAATATTTTGATCTACAAAGTCGTGCTTGCCGGAACTGAACTATCGCGGTACGTGTAGGTACTCATAAGCTATGCCGCCTTCATCGCGCCAGACTGCTTGACGCCATTCCGTTGCCCTACACCATAATAAATTGTTCTTAAGAATAAAACAATGAGTTTATTGTTTCAGTCAAAACACTGAATTCATTTACTTGGAAGAATGTGTATGCATATTGTATATAGCTATATAGTATATAGGATTGACACCTTTATTGTATAAATAAGTACATTAGTTAATGTAGGCAGAAAAAGCACATTATGTTAAAATAAAGTAGAGGAGGATGAGGGAATTGCGGACACTTAAGCAAAATGACTTACAGAACCTGTACTATGAGATATAATCAGTCTGACTATAATAATTATTAATCTTTTGTTATTCATTTATAAAATTAACATCGCTTATAATACGAAATCAATCAACTACTTCAATATTTTTACCAAAAACAAAACCTTGTCTGTCCGCAATTACCCGTAGCCTTTGGGGTAAATACGGATTGACGTTGGGTTAATTACGGACGGTATGGCCAATCGCACTTATATCTAATATAGGAAAAATTTTTGAAAAATTTATGAATAATTCTATTTATGCATACATAGAAAAAGAACATATTTTGACAGAAGAGCAAAATGGGTTCAGAAAGAATAAAAATATCAATCTGGCTATTTATAATTTTTTACAGACCGTCATGATAAACATTGATAAAAGAGTACCAGTATCAGCTGTTTTCTGCGATATGACACAGGCTTTTGACTGTGTTCAACACAGTATACTATTAGATAAAATTGAAGCATATGGCATTAGAGGCAACATATTCAACTTAATTAATTCATATCTAAAGAATCGCAAACAGATCACCGAAGTTAGTAATATAAATGTAACAAAAAAAAGAGAAGATATTTTCAGATCTGAGGAAGGCAAAGTTATGTGTGGGGTGCCTCAGGGTAGCATTTTGGGACCATTACTTTTTAATTTATATATTAACGATTTGCCTAAGGTAACAAAGAACCCTATAACATTATTTGCTGACGACTGTACTCTAACAGTAACTTGTAATAATAGAGATACATATGAACAAGATATACATGATTCATTGACATTGATTATAGACTGGTTGAATAATAATAATCTAAATATAAATTTTAGTAAAACTAAAATAATGCACTTCAGGCAACGTATACAAACAAAAATTAATTTAAATATTCGGTATGATGACATAAATATTGACGAAGCAGATAATATAAAATTTCTTGGACTCATTATTGACAGACAAATCAATTGGAAAGTGCATGTAGAATCGGTCAGTACGCGTTTAAGTTCTTCAGCATATGCATTAAATAAACTGTCAAGGGTTCTTAATACTGGGGGTTTGTTTACTGCTTATTATGGGTTAGTCGAATCAGTGCTGCGCTATGGAGTCATATTCTGGGGTAATAGTACCGATAACGATATAGCACTCAAAGCACAAAAACGATGTATAAGAGCCATGTTTAACATTGCAAGAATTGATAGCTGCAAACCCTATTTTAAGCAACATAATATTTTAACACTGCCCTCACTATACATTTATGAAACTGCTATGTTTGTTAAACTAAACTTAAAACTATTCGCGCGAGTGGCAGATACTTATCCAAGAAATAGGCGAGATAATAACAAGCTTTGTTTACAAGAAGCTAAAACAGCGTTAATGACTAAAAGTATCTTCTGTATGGGCCCAATTATCTATAATAAATTGCCAAAATCATGGAAGAGTCTCAATAAGGTAGCATTCGGAAAAAAACTCAAGCAATTTTTAAGCGTGAAAGTCTACTATAATGTCTCTGAATTCTTACTAGAAAGAGAAATATAATTATGTAGTTCATAAAATGATAATATTACTTACTAATAACATGACCAATTCCACTGTATTTTAACTCTTCCTTTCTATATTTGACATTATTCTAGAGTTTAATTTTAATCAAATTTATATATTTGACATTATTAAGTCCTTAATTTTGATTTAATTTATATATCTGACTGTATTCAAATTATTAATTTCAATTCTATTTATATATTTGACATTATTCCAGTGATAAATTTTAATTCAATTTCCATATTTGACATTGTTACAAGTATTGACACAATTTGAATTTAATGGAGTATGGGTTTTAATTGTATTTAAATTTTAATGTAATTTAGTACCTACTAATATAATGACTGTTAGCGCTTCCTCACAAATTTGTACGCCTTAGCACGAGGCTGAACATGACAGGACCATTGTACGCTATTTGACATCTTGCATTTATATGTATACTATGTTCAAACAAATAAATGATTATTATTATTATTATTATTATGGGGTATTAAGAGACAAGGTCCGGCATATTTACAGAAGTCACAAATAGAGCCTCAAGAAGTTCTCCCAGCGATGCAATTCCCAAGAATCCAATTCTTTCATTTTGGACTCATATCCAGTCCCCGTCGAGTAAGACATGATATTTTTCTGCACAATTAACACAACAAATAATCATTCATCACTTTGTTTGTTATTGGTAATATTTTTCGACTGCAACATTAAAAAAACAATTCACAACTTGGGTTAAAGAATTACACACTGCATTGGTATCAACTTGTTTTAATCCTTTTGGCGAAAGAATCCTAGAATTTCGTTGAAAAGTGCTGACCCCAGTTTCATATAAATTGTAGATTGAGTCTAATTTGATTTGGAATTTGATTAATGATATTTTAAAATTTCAAAAATAACATCCATGTCATGAAAATCAAAATCTTTTTGTTAATAAACTAAGTTTATCTATTGGTAAGGCCACACTATTGACAGTTCACCGGATGAACCGGCTCTCAGCTGTAGACAGAAGTCTACAGCTGAGAGCCGGTTCATCCGGGGTAGCACTGCACTATCTCAAAAAATTTACGCCTGAGCAGTGGCAAAAATTTGGAATGGTCGGTTACTTACTATGTAACAATCGAGTCTGGGGTAATTGCGGCTGTCCGTATTTCCCCCAGGATGCTTGTCCGTAATTAACCCAACGAGTTTCAAAAACTAGCAATGGTAATAATTTGTAAGTTAACGAAATTTTTCATCGAATGTTAATGTGTAATATATTTTACATTTAAAAGGTAAACAACAGGAATAAACACTTTTTATTATCACTTGCTTTAAAGACGTAACACTCAAAAGTGTACACCCAAACAATTATATCAAAAGCCACAAAAATGTTACATTTTATTTATCTCGAAAATCATGCGCGGGTGTCCATCGAGAGATTTTGCTCTGCACTCGAGGTGATGAAAAGTAACAATTAATCTCAACGTGCAAGTTGTTAAGGTTAAGGGATTGAGTAGATATCTGCTAGTCCGTATTTACCTCGCGTCCGCAATTCCCCCAGCCTCCCCTACAATTTACTTCACTTCATTATTTTCTTTATATAAACGCACTTGTTATTACTTTTAAATATAAATTTGGTATTATTTGTTTGCACATAATTGCACGCCTCATAAGCGAAGCGTTGAGGTCTTGCTCTACTCTCGACATATGAAAATCAAGCACTTTTCAAACATAAAAATGATTGTAATTTTCTCACATTGCACTTATAGGATAATATTATAATATATATGTCAAGATAAAACATTCGTTTAAACGTATTTGATATTTTTAAAAAGCAATTATTTTGTTTAAAGTAAAAAAATAGTTGATTAAAAAAAATATTCGAAGACGTCGGAGAAAATATTTAGTATCTGGCAGGATCACGACCGTAAAATGAATGTATCAAAGTTTTTCTTTTATTAAAAGCTTCATAATCGCAACGCGCTGTTTCCTTTCGAAAATTGCTTTGGCTTGGTAATTCATTGTCGTTTAATTGCAATTAATAAAAAACTAAACTGCTTAGTCTTTAGTGTCTTTTATGCCTTATAAAATTGCGTTCGTTTACATTTTTTTGTTCGTCCATTGGAACAGGCAAAGGAAATAAATCCCATTCAGCCTATACAGCTATGTTTAGCTCTACGTCGAGAATGGCACGAAATGTCAAAAGTATTTCTTTTCTTTCATTACAAGCTTATATTTAGTTTTACCTGTCCCGTTGTCTGTAATCAAATGTTGCAAGTTAAATTTGATCCACTTCCCGGTTTCTGATTGAGCTGAAATTTAGCATGCATATATAAAATCGGATGACAATGCAATACTATTGTGACATAGAGCTGATCTGATGATAGACCTGGAAGCTGGCCATAGTTACTCCGTAATTAAACGACGCAACCCTTTCGAGTTTGGGCTCATTTGATTTGTCTTGATGATTACTTTAATACTATATGGTAACCAGGGTCTGACGATGGACCTGGAAGCTAGCCATAGAAACTCCGTAATTAAACGACACAACCCCATCGAAATTGGGCTTATTTGATTCGTTTTGGCGAGTACTTTTACTTTGATACTATATGGAAACCAGGATCTGACCATTTTTTTTTTTTTTTTTTGTGGTGGGCCATGGACGTCGCACCCCGCCAAATCGGTCCGAGGTGACGGAAGAGGCGGCGCGCAACCCCATTGACCCACCCTGCAAGCACCTCTTCTTCGCCATGCGAGCGGGCCACCGGTACCCGATCTTTGTCTTCGGTGGCCCGCTCGGCGGTATGCCCTCTCGGGCTCCTCTCCTGTTGACGCCCCGACAGATTTCGCCGTCGAGGCGTCGTCCTCACGCGGTGGCCTCGCGTCGGGTGACCGGACAATTCCCCGGTCCGATCACCCGAAGCCTCGGTTAGGGCGGCATCAGGCGCAGGTATTCGCGCCTGCGCCGCCCCGGCCGCGGGCGGCGGCCCGGGTCACGGGAATCCTCCCGGTCCCGTTCCGCCGCCTCCTTCTGCGAGATGACAGCCTCGCAGAAGGCGGCGACCGCGTCCCAATTCCTGACGCTGTCGACCATCGCCCTCGCGACAGCCGGCAGCGTCAGGTCGGCACCGATAATAGCGACGAGGTCGCGGCGCTGCCCGTCCCAGCCCGAGCATTCCTCGAGCGTATGTTGCGCCGTGTCCTCGTCACTACTGCAATGATGGCAGCCCGGAGTCCATTCCCTGTGCACGACCGTGTGCAGGTATTTCCCAAAACACCCGTGCCCCGTTAACACCTGCACCAGTCGGAAGGTGAGGACCCCGTGCCGCCGCTCCATCCATTCCATCAGTACGGGCCGGAGGGCCTCAACCATGGTCTGACCATGGACCTGGAAGCTTAGCCATAGGAACTCCGTAATTAAACGACGGAAACTCATCAAGTTTAGACTCGTTTGATTTGTCTTGTCGAGCACTTTGAGACTATATAGTAACTAGGGTCTGACGATGGACCTAGAAACTGGCCATAGGAACTCCGTAATTAAACGACGCAACCCCATCGAAATTGGGCTTATTTGATTCGTCTTGGAGAGTACTTTAATACTATATGGAAACCAGGGTCTGATCATGGACCTGGAAGCTAGCCATAGGAACGCCGTAATTAAACGACGGAACCTTATCGAGTTTAGGCTCCTTTGATTTGTCTTGTTGAGTACTTTGATACTATATGGTAACTAGGGTCTGATGATCGACCTGGAAGCGGGCCATAGGAACTCCGTAATTAAACGACGCAACTCCATCGAGTTTGGACTCGTTTGATTCGTCTTGACGAGTACTTTGATAATATATGGTAATCAGGGTCTGATGTTGGACCTGGAAGCTGGCCATAGGAAAAAGAAGGTGCTAAAGGTGCTAAATGTTCTAAATCATACCATCCAAATGTAACACGCTTTTATTTATAAAATTGAGACTGTGATAGAAACGGGAAGATTTAATAATTATGTTGTAAAGTTTACGTGTTAAAAATATATAATTATGTATGATATGGAATTATTTTGTAGTAGACGAAGAAGCTTAATTATCGTTAAAGGTTACAATGAACTTATAAAGTGTTATGTCTTATTAGAGTTAATTTATTTTAAACTTTTTATTTTATTTTATTAGCAAATAATAAAAGCTTGTTTTTAAAAAAGGCTTTTTCTTTAATTTTATTTTTATTTCTGGCATTGACTAATAGTAAATGATAAATAATATAAAAATTATGAGGCGTGCACTTTTGGATTTTCCAAATTATTTATTGTTATAGGCGCACCATATGTTTTGTGAAAATTTTAGGGACATGAATAGGTGTGGTTCAAGAGATACTGGCCACTTACAGAACCCTAAAAATGATAAAAGGCTGTAAATGTTAGCCGTTGTATAAAGTAACGAAACTAATTAGATTTTAATAACATTACTACCGATCTGACATAACTGTATATTAAATTGCATAATTATTGCAAATAACAAGCTACTGTAATTACAATAAGTGCCTGTAATAGCGCCTTACTATTATATTTACAATTAGGATTGGGTGATTTTTTATTCATCCAGCCATCCATCTCAGCACAGATACGTCGCACTAATCGCCTTGAACTTCCTTCGTAATAGGAGGGAAATTGACTTACCATAGTCATAGGTGTTGGTATAGGGTTTTGTTTCGAGTTTTCCTTCTTTTCCATAGATGTTTATTGCATAATATATCCTTTAGTTGTCTTTTAAAACAAACACAAAACATTTGGATTTTCCAAATTATTTTTATTTCTAATCAGCTGTGAAAAGGCACATTGTGTTAAAACACAGTACTTATTTACTTCTTCATTACTTTGCTTAAAAACGTACTTTCCATTACTTTTAACAATCAATTTGTTCATCATCATCATTCAGCCATTTGTCATCAACTGCTGGACGTAGGCCTCCCTCATATTTCGCCATAAAGTGCGTTCTTGTGGCACCGGCATCCAACAAGTCCCAGCAACCTTCACCTGGTCATCAGTCCACATGGTGGGGTGCGACAAACACTGCGACAATTTGTTGTTATTTTTTAATTTGTTATAAATAATTTCTACTTCTAATCTGCTGCTCGGCATTTTTATTAAGTAAATAGGAACTTACGTACTTATTTGTTTTTTTCAGATTCAAAGGCTGCTATTCACCTAAAGAAAAACTCTTCGTGAACGCTGACGTGACAGCCGGTTCTATTAAAAACAAAATTAATACACACAAATTCGAAAAAAAAAATTATCAGACTTGAAATGAATCCATTTCCTAGCAGTTCGATTGTCTCAAGTTTTATTTTCTATAGTTTAGATGAGAGGCGCAATATTAGAGACTAACGATTTGTTTATAGTTTTACCAAGATGTAAAAAATATCCAAGAGCCTTTACTGAAAGATCAAACTAGCTTTACTTTTCGTGAAATCACAAATTCTTCAATCTACCTACCTCTAAGTACTTTTTACTACATTAATTTCAGATTCAAATAATTTCACAAATTTAAGCCTGAATGCAAAAAAAAAAGTGCTCTTAAGAGTACAAAACAAGAAATATATCTACAATAATTATAGAGATGCTCGGAACTTAACGGTGATCGTATGAATGGCTTAAGAATTGCTTATTGCTATTTTCTTGTATTTGAATAATATAAAAGGTATTGTTGAGTAAACATACAATTCTAAAGATATAACGGCATAGGACAACGGGCTGATCTGATCGCTAGGTTCCATTTTCGTAATTCATATTTTTTAGAGCATCATTATTTCACAATCGGGTTTTAGTTTAAAGATATTTTTTTTTAATTAATTGATTTGGGGTTTTGTTTTCACTTGTATTTACATTATTTTTAAATGATAAATACAGAATAATTTGACGTAAAGTATAAACTTAACAATCCTTACTAATATTATAAATGCGAAAGTAACTCTGTCTGTCTGTCGCTCATTCAAGCCAAAACTACTGAACCGATCTAAATGAAATTTGGTACACAGATAGTCTAGAGCCTGATAAAGGATATAGGCTACTTTAATGCAAAAAGGGTTGTAAAGGGGGATGAAAAGTTGTAAAGAAGTACCGTCATTTTTAAAGCCAGAAGCTTGAAACTTATTTTTAGGCTATTAATTAGGTATAAATAAATATGACATTAACATGTTATAAAAATTTACCCTTAAGGGGTAAAATAAAAATAGGGGATGAAAAACTTTAGAAAGGTAAGCTTATACGCGGGCGAAGCCGCAGGCAGAAACTAGTTAGTTTATATTGGGTATTACCCAATATTTTGGCTCATGTCATTATACTTAATTATCGAGTTACTGCAAGTAAACTAGAGCGCAACACTTAGTCATTTATACCTATCTACATATTTTCAATGGCATTTTTATTTAATCAGTCCCTACGGTTTTCTATAGAGCGAGCGTTTCATATTGAATTTAGTGGGATCTAATATAGCCTGATCAGAGAATAATCAAGATGTTTCTAACGCCACTTCATTTGTCAAAAAATGATAAGTAGTTTGGACGATAAGTAATGTAGAGGGCCAGGGAGGAACATACGAGTATATAAAAATTTGTCGGTCAAACTAAACTTTTGGCTTTGTCCTAATCGGGATAATACAAAAAAAATAGTTTCCATTCCAAATACTGTTTCACGTTTTAATAACTATTCTTTAATAAAATTCTATTTACTATATCACAAAGGTTTGTGACTAACGCATAGTTTTTGCCAGCACCGTAAATAAATTGGAAACTTCGCCTACCAGGAGGTCACTTCCAAAACAAAACACTCATACCTATGTGTAACTCTGTAAAATTAAAAAAAAATCTTTGAAGAAATAAAACATTGCGCAAGTGGAATACAATAAATTTATTTCTTAGGAATATTATTCCAAGCATTATTTTCGCTAAAACTTATAGAAACAACTTACAATATGGTCATTTACTAATCCAACTGATTGCATAAATGCATAGCATATCGTGGGGCCAACAAATTTAAAACCTCTTTCTTTCAAAGCTTTAGCTAAAGCAATGGACATGGCTGATTCAGTAGGCACTTCTTTATTATTTGTCCAATGATTGATAATAGGTTTATGATTAACAAAACTCCAAATGAAATTAGAAAAATCATCACCTTCATTTTCCATATGTACATAGCATTCGGCATTATTTCTAATAGATTCTAATTTACCTTTATTTCTGATAATTCCTGTCTCATTTAAAATATTATTCATATTAGTTTCCGTGAGCGCTGTAATTTTGTAAGGATTAAATTCACAAAAATGTTTTTGATAATTTTCTCTTTTTTTCAATATTGTAATCCATGACAGACCCGCCTGTTGTCCTCCTAGACACAACATTTCAAATAAATGAAAGCTATTGAATGATGGCTCTCCCCACTCTTCATCATGATACTTTATATAGAGTGGATCGTCAGTTAACCAATCACCGCAGCGATTAACTTTGATTCTTTCTACATTTTCCATTTTACCAATCGTAACTTTTAAGAGATAAGTTTAATTACACTGCTTCTGTAGTTTAGGCTAGAGCAGTTTATACATTTCATACGTATCCACGCTTATGTTAGCCTTACCCTTCTCTATAACTAAGATATCATTTAATTGAAAATAGCTCTTAAATCGGTGTTATACACTGTTCTCCAGGTAAAACGTACTCTTTGTCTAGGTATATAAAAGTAATATAGATGTGCATAAACAATAAGTAAATAAAGTATTTAAACAAGCCTCTATTCTCTATATTCACACAGGCCTTTCCAAACGTATCTTGATCCTAACACCTTTAGCAAAATATTACCTGCAGCGAACTAAGGTATTCTGTAATTTTTATATTGAATCTATATCACACTATAATGGTCATGGATACGATAATATTCTTCTTCTTAATGAATGGCCTCTGCGAGTGATTAAACACAACTTCGCCAATGTCAAGTAAAATAAGTTTAAAAAATTATAATAGATTTTATCTTAGTCGTCAGTCATGTCGGTTCATTGTCTAAGTCTCCACCTACTATCTTGCAAAAATGTAAGCGTAAACTCTACGATAATATTAAATGTACATGAACGATATGACAACTAATATTGAAACAAGCATGAGGGGCTGTGGATTTGGCATACTGCAGGCATGCGCACTGCTATTCTACGAATGTCATTATTGGTGACAACCGCAGCAAAGTTCTAAAACCAAATGAAAACTTTAATGATAGTTATAACTATAAATATTCAAAAAGTAAGATCCTCATATATATATATATATATAAAATTGGTAATTTTACTTATAATAACAATAAGCACACATACTCTTTTCTAAATACTAATATTTTAAATAAATATTAGTTTAGTAGTAGGTAGTTGTCTAAGGTCTACACCATTTTTCAGTAGCTCCTGCAATGGCTTTTGCTTTTGACATCCATGACTTTTGTTATCAATAGGAAGGCAATGGGACAACAAAACGGGAATACTCTAGTTATCTCCAATCGGGTTTCTAATGTTAGAAACAACTTTAACTAACTCTATATGTATAGTTAATTATACTTTTACTTGACTAAAGTCATATAGCTATTTGATAAAAAGAAATTAATCATTTCAAAGAATTAATTATCAATTACCTACTCGCAATCTTGTAAACAAATGATATATAACTATTATTCTTATGATATTATTACCAAGCGTAAATAACTAAATGGTGAAGGATTTTAATTCAATTCAATAACATCCATAGTCTGCCCATCATCACCATCATCATCTCAGCTCAAATACATCCCACAGCTGTACTAAAGGCTCTTCCAGAAGGAGAGGGAAATAGACCTACTATATCAAGCTGGTCAATCGTGTTAGCATAAGGTTTTGTTTCGAGTTTTCATTCTCTTGCATAGATGTTATATGCATTATGCAGTTTATATCCCTTAGTCGTCTCTTACGATCACTCACGGGTAAGATAGAGGGTGGTAAATTGTATTCTTAGTCCGTCACCACACGGAAAATTCTGCCTATATAAATATAAAAACTAAGTCTAGGTATGCAGTTTCGCTCAGGTGGCGGCATTACAAAAAGAAAATACAAAGCACGTAGTTACGTGTTTGTGTTAGCGTAGCCATGAGCTTATCAACGTCCACTGCTTGGTGTCAGTGCCATAATAGCCACGCTTGTGAGGGGATTAGTAATGGCAGTTGGTGTTATAAGTAGATCAAGAGAATATGTACTGTTCTTTCTCCTTAGGAACCCTTTGGCGAGTTTTATGCCTCCCAGACGCCCCAAACCCATGGTTGACACCTTATGTTAAGGTGTAAAAAAGTCCGGGGTAGAGGATAGAATGTGATGAACGTAGCTATCTATAGCCCCCGTCATTATGTAGACGAAAGTAAACATTTTCAAATATGTATAAAAACACGTTTCTTGAATTATCCTTGCTCCCATTTTTTTTTGCAGTGGACTATGGAGCGGCTCGCCCCGCCAAATCGGTCCGGGGTGACGGAAGAGGTGGCGCGTGATCCCATAGACAGTGAGTCTACAACTCCTCTCTTCGCCGTGCGAACGCGCCACCGGTTCCCGATTTTTGTCTTCGGTGGCCTTATCCTTACTCCCATGCTTTTCATTTTCTTATGATCAGATTTTGTCAACTCGATTTCTAAACAGATTCATACTATTACGGTAATTTTATGATTTGAGACCATAATGAATAGACCACAGTCTTAGATTATGTTGTGGTTGATATTTGGGTATGGAATCCTAAAAATGTATCTACGACTGAACTGTACACGTCTCTAGTACTGGATTTATGGATTTTGGTAATGTTTTTTAAGTTGTTTGTAAACGCTCCGAGGTCCTGTTTGAAGCGGTACCAACGTCTATTTTTATCCATCTTAGCACTCAACGCTAAAGTGGAGTTCACTTATACCACCTAGAAATATATCGACTTCAATTTTTCTTTTTTATCCTTGCTGAGATCCATGAGCAGTTACCACTTATCATTAGGTGGGCTGATTGCTGAACTGCTAGTGCTAACTACCAAAAACAATAAAATTATTCTTTAAGAAATTTTATGATTTTTAAACATTATGCTAATAAAATCCGTGTGAAGACTGGTTATTATATAATAGGTAGACATAATGTATAAAATATAAAATTTTATAGATTAGTCTCAATTAATAGGTAATCTAGACTTCTTTCTAATTTTGAAATATTGCTCATCAAGACGACTTGGTTCTCAGATTACTATTATAAATTACTAATCATCGCAAATATTATGATTCGAAATTTCCTCATTGGGTTCCCAGCATTGATTTTATTTTAAAAACACCCCAGACAAGTTAGAAATAAATCGTTATGTCAACGACGTCCGTTTGTTAAACGTATATTAATTTGTAGATCGCACAAAGAATTATACCAGGCAGAGAATCGAACCCACATTACATCAGAACGTAAACCACTTCGCCACCTGCGCAATCTAATTACCTACCTGGAATCCTTTTAAGTAGACAGGTGCGCAATGGAAATTATTTTTTTTAATCGTTTTAATATTATAGTAGTAGATCAGTATCTTATAATCTTTCATTTCTGAAAAAAATATCCCTAAGAGTTAGGCAGTATAGAGTTCTATGTACAAGTATATTGAGAGTACATGTTTTAAAGTTTTAACTTTGTTAGTGTGTGCAACACGCTACTCGCGAAGATAAGATTATATTTCTGTAAAAATAGATACGATTAAATCTTAGCAAGCAACAATAAAAGTTACCTACCTGTATAGTTATCTATAATAGGTTAAGGATTACATCAGGTAGAGGGTGGCGCCCCGGCGTTACCTGCTTGCGCGGGCAGCCAGATTATCAAATGAATGAAAATAATGACATCATAATAAACAATCCTCTTTATTTATTTTATAATAATAATAATAGAAGTTATAATATTAAATCTTTATAAATGTAGGTAAGCTTCATAAACCTCAGATATAAAAAATACAATCTTAAAATCTTATACACAAAATATCTATCATCTTCTGATGAAGGCATAATGCACTATGGCGGCGTGAACATTAAGGCACGATAATATAGGGCTACGCCCCAGGTGGCGCCAAGCGGGCGTCAGCGACTAGATCACAGAAGTTACGGGGTAACACCCCGAAGGCATACTCTCATCTAAGTGGAGCAGGAAACGAGGGCATTGTGGAGCACCAGCGTGAGGCCGTGCAAGCGGTAAGGGCACAACCCGCTGCGCTTTGAACAGGCACAAATGCTGACACATGTACGCCGTTTGTCACTGGTAGTGATGCTACTGCTGGTCGTTTCTCCTCTTCGTCCTCGAGAAGGTACGGCCGAAATAGTTTGAAAGGTTTGCGTGGTGGTTCTGGCAACGTAGGCGGCATGTACGCGGGCTGCGGCGCAGGTGGCGGTGTAGGTCGACGTACTGACAAGTCTATCGGTTCGGTAATTTGTACCGGCATCGTGACGGGGACCGGTATAGGTAGTGGCGTGGGCACTTGGACTGGTGTAGGCACTGTTACCGGAGGTGGTGTGGGTAAACGGGCACTCTCCGGAGATCCTGCTGCGTAAGGTGGTGGCGATGGTGCAGGTTGAGGCGCCCTCCTGATAAGTGCCGCTCTCAATGCAGGCTCTGCTTGTAACCACTTTTGTATTTGACGACGATGAATTCCAAACTTTCTGGCAGTAGCACGTTGATTACCGCGACATTGAGCGTCGCGCCTGTACGCTTCTAGAACTTGTAGCTTAAATTGTGGTGGGAAGATACGACGAGAACCAGCGCGGCCCTCAGAGCGACGGTCTGAGGGTGCGGGGGCCGGGTGCGTGTGGGCGGCAGCCATTATGAACGGGATACGTGTGCGCGTGGCGGTTGTCGGCGCCGAACTGACTGTGGCTGCTCTCTCGACGCGACACAGCGCGGATGTTGGTGGCGCGCCGCTGCCTGTCCGACGTGCGTGAGTGTGCGACGTGAGTCTCGTATAAATAATAGGGCTACTTCACATAGAGCAAATATAAATGATAAGAAAATATATTAAATAAATATTAAAGATTTCATTGCACATGGTTATAATATAGATAATCAGACTTTTGTAGATATTTGGAAGATTAAACAAAATTGTTAAAACAAGGACGCAGTCCTCATTTAATTTAAATTTATTGTTATTTCTTTTCAATTCTTGAAAGTCAAGTCTCATCTGCAATCAAGGTAATTTAGGATACTATTCCACATAGGCTTACCAAATAGCTGTTACGACGCCCACAGCAAATTATGGGTGGTGACAAACATTAAAGTTAAACGGTCAACTTACAAACTTCTTCATAAAGAAGTTCAGAATTACATATTTTGAATAATAATAATACCTAACTACTACAAGAAAGGACTACAAAAATGTTTCCGTTGACAGTACCCAATATAGCTGAGAGTTAATCGTTATTATTGATACATTTGGTCTATAATCCTTATTAGTATACGCTCGTTTGCGTTATAATAATTACAAATAAGGAGTAGTGTTTATATATAAAGAGATTCATTTTACATTACTAGTAATCTAAATTATGCGTAATAGATATATAATTAAGTGGTACCATTTTGTCATAATATATATTACTAATTCATATATTATGTAATGGAAACATACCAGTAGATCTCGCCTCTTTACAATCTTCTTCGGACACGTTACACACACTTCATATTCATGTAAATTCATTGCAACAGTTTTAATAATTTTAATGCTTTTTTAGTTCTAATTACTTTAAAGCTTTTAGTTTTAATTACTTTATAATTGTTTGTAAATACTTTTCAACGAAATATTTAGTCTGTGACCATAATTAAACTCATATATTTGTTCATTTAAATTTATCCACTTACGCATTAAAAGCGTTTATCATTAAGTTTCAACTTATAAGATAACTATAATATAGCGTTTATACAAAATTTGCTATACGCGTATCTGTAAATCCATGTAGATAAGTATATATCCAATCCTCTATATACGTAAAATACAATAAACCTGCTTCATTTTTTATATTACAAACCCCACACTAAGAACCTAAGTCATGTATCACCGTGGAATTTACAAACATATAATTAACGGACAAATTACGGCCTGAGTCAGAATAACAATTTAGGGATCGCACAAAGTATTGTCCTGCGTGGGATTTGGCACGGTAAGTCAGTATCTTAATCGCTACGCCATCTGTGCAGTTACAATTAATTATTATTATAATCTCAACTAATCTCAAGGCTTAATCAGCGAAGAGGTAGAAAGTTTATTCATAAACAAAACAAAATAATATTAGTGGTGTCATATTTTGCGAGAAGAATTTTTACATTAGTAATATTTTGTTTGATACCACTCTTCGCTATAATTCTTGAAGAACGTTTATACAGACTTTTATTTTCTTATAAATTGGTTAATTGAATAAGTAAAAAATAAATGTTACTAATGTCACGACGTAAAAAGCGTATTAGTGTATCCGACGCTTTATTTGGTAATCTCGCCTCATTCTCGGCGTGAAAAAATGCCGCAAGTGGGAGCCGATAGCACGTAGCGCCACCATTGCTATCTCTTTCACGCACCTAACATTTCTTATCATGAAACGAGATAGATAAATGTGCCCTGCCCGGTCGCTGCCACATCCGTTTACGAAACAAGTTTGCATGCGAGGTTGCCAGATTGTGCGCGCGGGCGACTCACGAGCATTGAGGGGCGCGGGCGGACAGGAATGCGCACGGACCGGCAGCGGTGTCGACCGTGGCAGACAGGGTGTCGCCGCTCGCCGACTCGCCGCCGTAGACAGGCCGTCGCT
This sequence comes from Lymantria monacha, assembly GCA_905163515.2. Lineage (NCBI taxonomy): Eukaryota > Metazoa > Arthropoda > Insecta > Lepidoptera > Erebidae > Lymantria > Lymantria monacha. The sequence goes on from LR991082.1 coordinate 28,388,757, forward strand.
CGGCGGCGCTAGCTCCCCCGCACACCCGCGCGCACCCACCTCACCGTCGACGCACATCAACAAGTTATTTCGGCCCACTGCCTAGGCTGCAGCGTACTTATAAGATCTCAAGTAATACGACTTAAGTAGGCTTTTACGACCTTTTCGATTACGATACAAACTTAGCGCCATCGCTGTTTTGAGGAAAGTTGTTTTTTTGTTGAGCGGATGCCTGCCGCGCCTGCCTCGCTTGCGTCCGGCGACCGTGAAAACAACTTTAAAAGGAGGCATTAGCTTTGAGAATTATTTTATTTTAATATTTGTAGTATTGTCAAGCGTGACTATGTATCAGCTTTAAATTTCTATTAAATAAATTATTATGTACTTATATATAACCATATATTAATTGGTAGCTCAATATTTATCTATTATTATTTCTTCAATAAAGTAACATTTAAATAAATTTATGATCGTCGAAGGGGATATTTTCGACCTTTTAACAGTTTGCAGTTTTCTTTGCGTTCTAATGCTCGCAGTATCTCCTAAAAGTCTGAAAAGCCTATGCAAGTGACGCATTTATTAAGGTTTTTTTATGATAGATGTAAATAGAGTTGGTGTTATCATTTTCTGTAAATTGCTGCCAGTTATCCTGGTGATTCCTCGGCTAGTTTCTACGTTTTCCACGAGAAAATATCTAAGTCAGACACATCGTAACGCACCACCATTACGGTTGCCATCTGTACTTTATTATAAAATATTGTACATTATTTAGGGTAATTATTATAGTAATTTAAGGTAATACACTAGTACCTAAGTATCCGAGAAAAACTATTTCGCAGGTATTGTTCTTTAAAATTAATTTTAAGACTGATGACAATATCCGTTTCATTGACGAGGATAAACCTCGAGCCTAGCAGTGTAATGTGGTTTGAGAAGATAAATTTTAAAATTAATTTTTAATGTCAATTTCCGCCACAGTATTCACTGACTTTTTTTCTGTGGCGATATAAAAGACAAAAGCTATTATTACCCACTTTACTTACTGAGCTATCTGTCTGTGAGCTATCTATCTGATCTATTTTAACATAAAGAGTACAGCAGTGATATTTACTTCTTAAATGTTACTCCACCAATAATTGAGCGTGTTACAGAGACTGGTGGCTTAATTTCGATGAGGTCTAGTCAGCATAGGTGAAGACAGTGAAGACACGCATAGGAGATACGCTCCTGTATATGGTAGACTAAAGCCCACAGCTTTCACCAATAGTCCAGTTTAAGTTTTGAAAGTCATCTGCTAATAACTACATACACCAAAAAAAAATTTTCATCACATCCCGGGCATGACCCTCTGTGCGGATTGACCGTTAGTTCCCTTAGCGACACAGGCAGAAATAAATAAGCTGTGTGGTAGTGGCTACGAATACAACAAACCCTTACTTTGCTCATGGATGTCGTAAGAGACGACTAAGAGCTTTATAACGACCTTGGCCAACTCCATCTGATGCCATTTGGTCAACAATTACATTCCCAAGGAGGGTTGATGTCTGGCAGAGCGGCCGGTCATAAAACTATTGCCAGTAACTTTTACAATGTGTACTATGAAAGAAAAGTACATATTGTATCGACCCCAAGTAATTGGGATAAGAGTAGGAGAATGATAAGGAAGAAGTAAATTTTTAATATTATGTCATAACACAGAGATAACTGAACATACAAGACAGAATTACCTATGCTGAGGAGAAAATATGGTATGCCCAAGTTATGTAATTAGAATACGGGTAAACGGATAATGATAAACTACCTATGTAATGATAAAAATTAGTAGATAGGTAGTCTGTTAGCACATTTTATGTAACTAATGAAACCGCTCTGTAATAATTTAGTTTGGTCACTTTAAAGAAACACCTACTGCTGTTGATGTTTTGCCGTTACAAAATAAGCAGCACAGTAGGTAGGTACCCAAGCAAAAAGTTGACGGGTAAGTCTGTAGTTTTTATTGGAGCCTTATTCGGAAACGTGTTATGGCGACTTGATTAACATATGTACGTACCTATCTATTTAGTTATGTATTCATGTTCAATATTATGATTACAATTTCTTAGTAGCTTATTGAATCATGTATGTAAATTATATAAAAATGGCCCCGACTAAATGTCTGGCTATTAAAACATATGTTAGTTATATTGCTCCATGATGATGACAGCATTTTCGATATTTTTTTACTTTCTGACTTAAGGCACCCTTTGATCACGGGCGTCCACTGACCGTACATATATATATATATCTCTGAAAAGACCTAGGTACCTAGACTTCCATGTGGGCAACGGGGTAAGTACCTATACAATGAGTTATTACACCTACCATTAAATTACCAATGGTATAAGCTCCTAACTATGAAAACTGAGATTACGTTAAAATAAATATTTTAAGTATATAATTTTTAAGCGTCCGACCGCTTAGAGGATGAAGCTTTGTATTTTTTACACGAACCAAGACACGAATTTAGCCAGTAGAATACGCCGTATTTCGAACTTTCATTAATGGTGCGCTTGTGTTATCAGATGTCCAGCTATAGCGATGTGTGTTATTGTGCGGCCGCGTCCGATCTGATATTTATTAGCTAGTTTTTATGTTAGCGAATTATGTTTCTTCCAGGTCTCGTTCAGTTAGACTATTATCTCAGACAGTTGTACGAAACAATAGTAAATCAAGAAGTCTCATAACCTTTTCATTCATTTCCTACATTCAATTATAACGACAAGTTTGGCGGCTTGCTTTCCCAGATTCTCTTGTGAAGTGTTACGTAACACTTCAAGATGTCGTGCTAGACACCTGTCTAGGTGGTAAGCCACGACAGCGGTTAGCGGATAGGTCCTCGCAAGAGGCATGAACTGCAGAGTAGACAGAAAGATGGAAGAATAGTTGAATAACTTTATGATAAATATTATTTGAACGTCAAATATGCCATTAATTAATGGCAATAAAGGTTTTGATTTAGAAGCCGGCTTCCATAAGTAAAGTAGGGCTGGGTCTCAGGAGACGGGTAACATATTAAGCCCATTGTAAGTGGTAGCCATCATCGCTGTTATTGTTAGCACAGCTCATTTGCCGGCGAACCAAACATTTAATTGGAATTAATACATGCAAATATGAGGCCCCTAGAGGCGACAACGAGCATGCTCAAACAAGTTATAGACTCATCATAAATAATCAAAGAAATAATCTAGTCAGACTAATCTAAATATATATACTTACCTAGACAAGTATGATGCGTTACATTAACCTATATTGTATTTATATTAGCTTATCCTGATTAGCTATCTGTTTACTACCTTCATCCCCATCATCATAGTGCAGCTCTTATTCCAATTATTTGTAATAGACGCCATATATAAGTAAAGTTCTCCCAACGTACACATTGAAAAGCTTTGACAATAATTTTGAGACCGGTCGCCTTCCTAACGTTCAACCCCTCCTTGTGAATGTGATTGTTGATCAGATGGATAGCCCAGGTCTTTATTAAGCTATTAGTTGTTGCTTACGACAGCCACGTGTAATGTAAGGGTTGGTAATATTGTAAGACGTTATTTAACAATTTCAGAATATCTATATTTATATTACTATGAGCAATAGCCACAGAATTGGCTGCATTAGGTACATCTTTTGTCAGTAACTTTTTCTATGCCTCAGGAAATGCCTCTTTTTCTTAGATGGAATGTGTCCAATATATACATATATAATAACACATATTATGTGTGTCCCTGTTATAACCCATTGAGAATCCCTGACAATTTTTATACGAAATACAAGGATGATAAATTGAATGAGTAAGACATGAAAGTGAACAAGCTGTGACAGTTGCTTCACTTGTGTGAATCAAGTAAGGTAATAAAACTACTTTTACGGATTCTATCGCGTTTGTATTTGATTTATAATTTCCCGACGTTTCGAACACTTTACAGTGACCATGGTCACGGGAGGACTGAGGTGTCTTACGTCCAATATGTCATTGTTATTACAGAAACAAACGCGATAGAATCCGTAAAAGTAGTTTTATTTCAAATGTGTAATACTCGCGTACAAACGCGATAGAATCCGTAAAAGCAGTTTTATTTCAAATGTGTAATACTCGTGTACAACCGCGATAGAATCTGTAAAAGTAGTTTTATTTCAAATGTGTAATACTCGCGTACAAACGCGATAGAATCCGTAAAAGTAGTTTCATTTCAAATGTGTAATACTTGCGTACAAACGCGATATAATCCGTAAAAGTAGTTTTATTTCAAATGTGTAATACTCGCGTACAAACGCGATAGAATCCGTAAAAGTAGTTTTATTTAAAATGTGTAATACTCGCGTAACAAACGCGATAGAATCCGTAAAAGTAGTTTTATTTCAAATGTGTAATACTCGCGTACAAACGCGATAGAATCCGTAAAAGTAGTTTTATTTCAAATGTGTAATACTCGCGTACAAACACGATAGAATCCGTAAAAGTAGTTTTATTTCAAATGTGTAATACTCGCGTAACAAACGCGATAGAATCCGTAAAAGTAGTTTTATTTCAAATGTGTAATACTCGCGTAAACATTAGAAGTCATCAAGTAAGGTATTTTTTTTTCTTACTAGATGTTCAATGAAATTACTTTGTTTGAACCCTGACGTCGTCTCTTAACATTAAATATTGTGAAGATTTCATAATATTTTATTCACCATTTTCTGTTATCTCATTAGTTGCCATGTAACGGCGACGGTGCAGAAAGTATTATGCCTGATTCCACAAATAACCAAATTTTCTCGATTCGGTAACTATTCCCGATTTCCTCATAGACATTGTTGCTCTACGTTGCAGTTTTGTGAATTTTAGACTAAAATCTTTCTCGACAAGTATCTATCAGTATCTATCTTACACAATAATATTATTTGGAATCCAAAATGCGGTAGGTACCTAAGATTAGCTCAATTAAAAAAAAGACAACCTCTTCAGCTTTATAACATGCTTAGGATTAATGGTCAGGTAGGTACAATATATTTTATGAATTTCGATAATATTCATCATCATTCTCCTACTCTTATCCCAGTTACTAGGGTCGATACATTATGTACTCTTCCTGCATAGTACATATTGTAGAAGTTATTGGCAGTATTTTTATGACCGGCCGCCTGCTAGACGTCAACCCTCCTTGGGAATGTAATTGTTGACCAAACAGCATCAGATAGAGTTGGCCCAGGTTGTTATAAGGCTCTTAGTCGTTTTTTTACGACATCCACGAGCAACGTAAGGGTTGGTAGTATTCGAAGCCGCTACCACACAGCTGTTTAATAGCTGTTAATGGTTTATATTATTCTTGATGACTAATAAATGAAATGTTAATTGAAACAAGATTGCGTCATTTACTCATTGCGTATGTATAAGGAGTAGTGAGTGAGTAATATATATATATATATATATATATATATATATATATATATATATATATATATATATATATATATATATATATATATATATATATATATATATTATAGTTCAATAATTAATTTAAAATATAATAGCTGGGTTAGCTATGACAAAAAAAAAAAATATACATAAAGCAGAAAAAGGCTGATGATCTGATGGCTACCAAGCTGTGTGGGGTTCGGAGGAGCACCAGTTAGACTAAAGTGAAGTTTATCTAAAAATATTACCAAAATCGTTTTAGGCGTTTTGGAAACCACTGAGAAAACACATACTGTTTGTCCATTTTCGTGCACTGAAATAATTACTTTTCAAGCGAATGATGTACGTGGGCTCTTGGTCAGAGAATTTTAAATTTATAATTTCAATATTAGGCAAGTAGTGACTATATTGAAAATGAATATGTATATACTGCCTACTTGCTATGCTAGTTTTGGGTTCATTTCTATCAATGACGTAGGCGTTTTGCGTCACAAATGTAATCTGCTAAGGGACTTTTGACGGGAATTGAAAACGTCATGTGGTGCTCTTGTATTATATTCGATATCTTAGTGTTTTAACGTGTTATATTAGATAATTTTGATGCCATTTTATATAATGTAATGTGGCGGAACTGCTGGGGTGTAGTGAATATCATATAAAAGTGCTTTACAACTTTTTCGTTTTCCATCAAAATTCCCACAAGATACCATTAACAGTGTGGCCATTGCACTGTTAATGGCGACAATTTGACTTAGACAATGACTGACCTGAAAGACTAAAAACGTGAAAATATTTATAACTTGACACTGGTACCAATAAATAGCTCGTATAAGTAGCTGATTGCCAATATATAAGAAGAAGAAGAAGTAATCTGCTAATATGAGTTAACTTTCAAATAATTTAATTAGCAATAATTATAAGACGAACAAAATAAATTATAGATAGGTATGGAATTATTCTTCTTTGGGAAGGAATATGTCCAATGTTATTAATAGAGTGATTGATAGATACTTAACGAGCAAATTCATGTGCTCAACAACACAATGCTTAAAGATTATGTATATTAGGTACTACTTATATAATTTGACAGGATAACTCATTATTTAATCAAAGCGAAAGTAAGCTATACTTTTATCAGTTGAGTCAGCATTACCTAGCTTTAAATACCACTACAATTATAAATTTTAACCAATAAAATTGTAAGTCCCAATGACTGACAAGCAAGGTCATAGTACTCAGTAATTTAAGCCACCATTATTATAGCATCATGATATCATGGCATCAGAAAATATTCCATTTAGTTTTTGCACGATGGTGGCCATGTTATGCCGCAACACTGATCAGTTAATTGCGACGTGTACGACAACCCACAACCGGCTATTTAATGAACCATAGCAACAACGTTGTATCATTTTATCCATAGATACTTATAGCTAGTTATACTGACTCTATATTACAGTATATATTATACTTGACAACTTTACTACTGGTTTATGATTATCACGCTAACAAAGCATCTAGGTAGGTGATAGATATTTAAAGTTTAACCTTCCCTACACCTATAGTAAGGTAGGTATCAAAACTGGATATCAACATTATCTTTATCAAGTAGGTACCTACCTATTTGAGAAACTTATCAGTCATAATCTGTCAAAAAGGCGTTGTTATATAGACAGTTAATAGACAGCAGGCTGAATCAGATATCAATCTGCGTTAGTGAGTCCTAATGGTGCATTAGCACTTGTATCCCTCAACTACTTGACACAATTTCCATAGCGTTAAGATAAGAAAAGAAGCCTGCCTACCGCCTTAAATAATATAAAGTATTATTTTAAAGTTCAATAGTTTAATTAGGAGTTGAGACTGCTCACCAACTCTACGTGTAGAGGTGTCGAGTTTCGATGTCACGACTCACACCTCTGACTTTTCAAATTTATGTGCGTAATAAATCGTAAATTGTCGCTTCAACAGTAAAGATAAACATCCTATAGGCAACCTCTTAAGGCAACCTGCGTGTCATGCCAAATTATATAAACCTGATGAAGAAGGATGAGTTTATAATATTACTAATTGTACCCATTGTTTAACGTAGTAGCTTACGTGCTCCTAATTTTATTCTACATTTGATAGTATTGGTAGCATTTATTGTCACTGTTCCTCTTCTAGAAGTCCTAGTGTTACGTTTTATAGGTTTTTACAAAGACTTCAAAGGTTACTAGTATGTACTTATCTATTGAAATAAATAACCTACTTATTTGATATAACGAATCTAATGATTTAGGTGTCATTTGTCATTTAATAAGTAGTTATTTCCAGTTACTTGTATTAAGTAGGTAGTAGAGACCCCACTTATTATTATTTCTTGACATTTGTTGTTCGAAAGTGATATAATAAAACGGCCGCTCCATTTAAAACCAACGGTTTTCTTAAATTTATTTGTTCAAAAAAACATTTCAGATTTCTAACATGTGCAAGCGCGGCAAGACAAGCAGTCGCCGCTCATAAAATCAGCTAATCAAACCCACAGACACATCGACGCCGCTGCCTGTTCGCCATACCAATGAGACTAGCGAACGGAAAATAGCTTATCTAACATTTTGAATGAAATAATAATATACCTTATTACTGATAAGTAAAGTCGTATCTACATTAACTGTTAGATAAACCATAAAATACTTCTGATGTAAAGTTATCATATATCAATAAGGCCCTATGTCATAGATATACCATCTAAAAGTACACCTTATTTGCTTGAATATGAATAGTTTTTCTAATGGCCAGTTTATTAAGAGTTTGTTGAGGTTTAAGTGTTGGGCGCACGTGTGTTTCAAGCGTCACCTAAATGGGGACCAGTTCGAGCTCCATAATATATCTCCCGAGATCGTAGCATTGATAACTGTATCAATGCCGGCCTCTGTCGGATCTTAATGGGCTGTTTCTTGCGTCGTTAATATATCTATGGGGTTTGAGAAACATCCTGTGCTGTGGCCCTTCTGATAATAGGTACCTTCTCAAATCGTTGTGAGAAATCCCTAAATAGATATGGATAAGTTTGAAGAGGCCTACTTGTTGAATTTACTGTACATACATCTCTATTATTATTCTAGAAATATGGCAATAACTAACGTATTCTCGCGGCTTCGCCCACGTATATAATGACTTTTCCAAAGTTGAACTATTATCGCCAGGAAACATTACTGTGATAAAGTATTATATCTGTTAATCCAGGATGTCAGATACCGCCATACTAAATCTTATCAAAATTGATCCACCCGATAGAGCGTAAAAAAGTAACAAACATACATAGCCCCTACTCACAAACTTTCGCCGTTTATAATATTAGTAGCTATTCATAAAACATCAAAATTCTTTAAAGAGTAGATATAAAAAACGTAAGTACACCTACTGGTGAAGCGTATAGTTACAAGATTAAAATTGAAGAAAGAGCTCATACCTAAGTTTTAAAGAAATTCATCATCATTATCATAGCGCATATAGATACGTCTCACTGTTGGGCTCAAGCTTCCTCTATAGTAGGAGAGAAATTGACTTACTAAATTAAGATGGTCAAACAGGTTGGGTATAGAATTTAATTTCGAATGTCCCATCTCTTGCGTGGATTTTATCTGCAAATCATATATATATATATATAAAGAAATATTCGACCCACAGCAAGGAAGGGATGTTTAATTAATTTTTTATTCCATTACCATATAGAATTATAATTTAGGGAATCGGAATTAAGGAAGATCGTAACCTAGAAAGAAGTCTTAATACTTATTTACTTATGTACCTTCGCGCTATTGTTATTAGTTTTAGACTATTGGCAATTATTTCAAGAGATTTTCGAGAGATACCAGTTATAGCAGCCTATAAGCAGGTCGTTATTAAAAATATAGATGGGTATGCAGTATATTTCCACAATTTGACCACAATTCTCCATTTACACACGCAACATTGCAATATTGGAAAATAACCTTAATTGCTTGTACAAATAAGTTAATATCCTAACGCAAAACCTTATGGAGAGATTGATCGTAAAACCACATGAGTAAATAACGTACAGAGACCAAGCTCCTAAGGAGCGAGAAAAATTGTTACCTATTCTTATAGGGTTGGCACATGAGGATGAAAATAAATACACAAAACCTTTGTCAGATTTTTTATGTATGGATATTTTTTTACAAATTGCTTACTCTAAATAGGTTTTTTTTAATTTTTGATTTTTAATAATTTGTTATATCTCTTAATCGAATGATACATTCTAAATCTAATATAAAGTTTTTTTAAATAATCAATGGGAAAGCACTTGCATGGCATATCAAATTTACAATCTTGTATACGTTCTAGTATATCACTACCAATATTAACAATATTTATTTCTAAATCGAAATATTCTCGAAATTTCTTCTCAAGCAATTCAACAAATGCGATGAAGTTGTCAGGAGGTATTATTAAAAAAAAACTATTGTATACTGCTTCCGTTAAAGTCTTTGTAATGGCTGAAAAAAGAGTCGTTCCCCATATTTATAGGTTGTTCAGATCTATTAACATACAATGTGATTTTCAAAAAAAGATATGTTTTTATTTTTTCGATTGCTGTTCATGCACATAGTACAATAAATCATATTTACACTCTTTCTAATTAATTGAAATTTCAAATTTAAACAAACACGCACGACGCGATGCACAGCGAGCGGTGAGTGAGCCCTTTGTTTGAGCACTGGCCAAACCAGCCTAAACAGGTTTCGTACTGTACGTGACGAGCCGCCAGTGCTCACGCACACACGCACATCATACTTGTAGTAATGTACCTACAGTGGCGCGGTTGTTTGAAGGTTTGTCTCTATACGTTTATTTACTCATGTGGTAAAACTACAAAAGGCTTAGAAAGGATTTGCCAGTGCGATAAAAACTTTCAACCATCAAGTGGTTGAAGTTGGAGTTTACTTTATAGATAACTGGAAGGAGAGATAGATATCCTCTATTTATTATGTTCCTCATTTATAACCAATCAAATGGACAGATGACTTGGTAAAAGTCGCTGGGAGTCGTTGCATGTCGACGGCACAAGACAAGAGGTACTTATGTCCAGCAGCAGACATCAAAAGACTGAATAATGATGATGAATGACCTATTAGGCAGTCACCACTTATCATTGAATAGTCAGATATATTAGTGAGTAATAAAAACAAATTAAACTACTTTTAATGTACAAAACGATGAAATCTAAAGGAATATTTATAAAGTTTTTAATTTGAATAAGTTTTAGATAAGCATTTAGATGGAAGATGTCAAGATGTGAGGCAACCGGTTTGTGAGCATCTCACCTTACCTGAGCGTGAGGTACCTCTTGACGATGATGCGGCCGCACAAGTCCATAATATTTTTGTCGGTATCAAGTGAGTGTACTGCCACATTACGCAAAGCCATTAAGGATTTCCAAGTCCTAAATTAGAAAATCCAAGGAAAATACTCGTTTACTATATGTATATAATTTTTAAGCCATTTCAAACTGCGCATTAACCAATTATTTTTTCCAATTATTGTTTTAAGTTTTAACATATTAGCTGACATTTACGGTTACTACTCCTCTCTTATTTTAAGTAAAACGGTTCACAAATTAGCACAAACATACTTTTTTCAAGGAGAGAAAAATAAGAGAATGAGTTCGCGTAGATAGTTTTTTTAGATTGACGTATTCAAACAAATTACTATTATTTAATAAAGTTTTCGTAACGGTATACTTAATTCTGCTTTTAAGTTATTTTTGCCACCCATCACATTCATTGCCACATAAGGTTGACATTAAACTCGGGTGGAATAATGATAGACCTTACAATGGTTCATTGGATTTGGTGTTTAGAAAAACGCGATGACTATCATACATTACAGGAGTTGTCCGGTAATCGTAGACCACCAATATACTAGAATGTGAATTGATGATTTAAATTTGGTATGTTGGTTAGGTCATGTGTATAGTAGTATTTTATCTATCCTATATACTTGGGGGCCATTCATAAATTATGTAAGACGTTTAGGGGGAGAAGGGTGTTGATTGAATATTATAACTTCTTACTATGCCAGTGGCAGTGGGGTAGTGAACATGACATTACGTATATATATATTAAATTGAAAATACTATTTTTAGTTGTAGTCAAAACTATGATAGATAGATATAAGATTAATGTTATTGCAGTGTGTTAACGATACCTATTTGTAGTAAGAAGATTGTAATAAAGGATATTTTCAGAATAAACGAAGTTATATTTGATAGATAGGGCCTTTTCTAACAAAAAATCTTATTAAGGGGCAAGGAGGAGTAGTTGTAATCTTATGATGTCTTACAGTAGGGGAATGGGGCCCAAATCATTCTTTAAAATCTTTTACGTAATTTATGAACGGCCTCTTACTGTTACAATCAATAATTGAATCGTTTATAATTAAAACTAAGTAATTGTTCCTACCTTTTGTCACACTATTGACTCGATGAAAAGATATAACGGCTGTTTTAATAACAGATATTGGAACGAAGTTCCTTATCGCGCGTTGTGAAAGGGGGCTAGACGGAAAAAATTCTTACGAAAAGTTGTCACGACACTTTTTGCTATAGTAAGCTATTGTAAGCTGTGCGGCGTCGCATGTTTCTCTGTCTGTCTCTCTCTCTCTCTTATAGAAAGCAAGCCAGATATTTTCATTTCTATTTCGCATTGAACAGTGTGGTGTCGCGAGGATTTTTTTTATAGATAGAGTGATTCAAGAGGAAGGTTTATATGTATAATATATGCATAATGTACTAGAGAAACACTGATAATTTTAGAGGTTTCTAATGTGATATCGTAAATAAACACATTATTTTGCGCTTACATTGCAAACGCTGGCTGAACCCTACGAAATAGATCAAAATAAAGTACTACAGTATTATACAGCTTAAAAAGGCCTACAAAAAAGTCCGCGATGGTATATATCTATCTCTTAAGGATAACATACTATATCCATTTTAATACTTTAAAAAATGTTCTATTATAAAACGGTAATTGAAAAGCTATTTACACAAATACTGTATTAATCCTTATCATTTTAAATACATTAGTTGGCTTGAGCATTTCATGAAGATATTTTTCTCCTTCAGACCATGCAAATTAAATCAATACCTTAAGAGATATAGCAAAATCAAAATAATGCGCAACGAAATTATTTTCGCCCGTGACCGGGCCGCGTGGCCGGCTCGCGTTCGAGGTCGGGGCCGAAAAGTTTTGGTAGTCTAGTGGAATTGTATATCCTATTATTAATATTATAAACGTGAAAGTTTGTAATAATGTATGGATGTGAACATGTTTGTTGCTCTTTCACGTAAAAACTACTGAATGGATTTTGATGAAATTTATAGTAATATAGCTTGCACATCAGAATAACACATAGGCTATAATTTATAAAGATATTTTGCAAATTGGCTAAAATAAACTCATTTGCAAAAAAAACGGGCGGTTTTGATTTTCATTCATATTTAAAAAGATATAATACCAAAAAGGTTTCAATCGTTTGTACACGTTACTGGCCGGTTTTAAAAATGCTGTGGTATTTAAAAAAGTACGTTCTAAATTCAATTTTTCATTTGATGTTCATTTTTACAGAAAACCCCTTTTTATCCTACATTTTTGGCGCGAAGTTCCAGAAGTTAACATCGACTTTCATAACTTTTATTCAATTTTTATCGATTAATTTCATATCCTTGACTGTCAAAGCTTTATTTAATGCTGTTTGGCTGTATCAAAAATGGTAGATAAAGTGGTAAAAGCTACCAAAATTATCGCGCTGCTTGAAGAGGGTTGCAGCCAATGTTTCGTGGCTAGGAGGCTAAATGTTAGTCGCTCGACAGTCCAAAGGACCTGGCAGCGATATCAGGAGACTGGTTCCGTCGAGAGAAGGCCTGGTTCTGGAAGAAAACCATGTACCCAACCACGGGATGATCGTTTTCTTGTGAGTCGCGCATTGAGAAATCGCAAATCTTCGTATGTGGATCTTAAGAACAACCTCCAAGAAGTAAGAAATGTGCATATTAGTCTATGGACGGTCAGGAGGAGGCTTCTCGCTGCCAATATACGCAGTCACCGCCCGGCCCGCGGCCCCAAATTACTCCGTGAGCACAGAGTTCACAGGCTTAGGTTCGCTAGAAATTGTGAATCATGGACTCAAGACGATTGGAATAGGGTTTTGTTCTCTGATGAAGCCAGGATATCTCTGTTCGGTGAAGATCGACGTCGGCGAGTGCTAAGAAGACAAGGAGAACGCTTTGCAGAGGCATGTTTCGAAGAAATCACACCTTATGGTGGGGGCTCTGTTATGTTTTGGGCAGGAATAAATTCAATGGATCGTACAGAGTTAGTCTTCATTGAAAACGGCTCACTGACTGGGCATCGATACATAACGGAAGTTCTAATTTCTCATGCACAACCCGCATTGGCCGCTCTAGGTGAAGACTCGATTTTTATGGACGACAATGCTCGCGCCCACCGATCCCGCGATGTTAATGCGTATGTGCAAGAGGTCGGCATTCGTCGTTTGGATTGGCCAGCTCGAAGTCCCGACCTCAATCCCATAGAGCATGTCTGGGACGTTCTGAAACGGCGTGTGAGATCAGTACACCCGACTCCGCAGACCATCAGAGAGCTGAAGAATGTGATTACTGCGGAGTGGGAACGTATTCCGCAAGCAAGTATCCGGGATATACTCGCTAGCATGCCCAGACGAATTCAAGCTGTGATTTTAGCTAGAGGGGGTCACACTCGATACTAAACATTTATCTGCTTTTACTTTATTAAAGAAAAACAAACAAAAAAACTTTTTTATTTTTACTTCATGAGCATATGCACTACTAGCGAATATACACTACTAGCGAGGTTTAGCATTATTTCCCATAAATTGTATCTAAATTTTATGAAATACTGATGAAAACGATTATTTTCTTATTAATTTACCAAATTGTGTGGATAAAACTACCTATAATTATCAAACAAAGAAATATTAACATTTGAAATGGTTCATTGCTTAGGTGCCCGTTTTTTTTGCAAATGAGTGTATAACGATAAAAATCGCTTAAGGCAGAAAAAAATTATATAATTAAAATAGAACTTCGTTCCATCCGGGTGTCCCTTGACACCTCCGGTTTTTTTATTTTCTGTTTTTCAAATTGGACGTAATACGATATCTTACTAATTTTATTATTAAATCAAATTCGTCATCTAGAAATGTATGCTGTATTAGAAGTCAATACCCTCGATAACCTCGAAAACGATACCCATATTGGTTATACTAAGAATAATTTATCTAGAGAATTCTTACTAATGTCACAGCCGATATGACTTACAGTGGTCTAGCGATGTAGAGCAATAGAACACTCTAGGTCACATCGCTGATGTTGGTAAGAACTTATAAATATTTAGATATCTATACGGTCTCTGATTCCAATTCAATTTCTGACGCAAAATTTAAAAAATAATATTATGTATAAATCCTGCTAGGATTAGTAGGATATTATTAGTTATACATAGTGTCAGTTTTAACATTTTAAATTAATCGATTAAACTATCACCGGATCGGAACGTAATCACTACCGAAAAGATGCGACAAGAAACTCAGCGGGTTTGTCTATTATTATTGTTTCTCTACCGACTATTTATAAAAAGCACACTATAATCAGTAATAATTAGCTCCAGTGTGCTCCCTTCGAACCCCATTATAATGTAAAATTTAGATACAATTTGAAAGATTATGGCTAGACCTCACCCCACAAGCAGCATCCGATCACGAGTTAACTACAAGAGCAGTCATCACTCCCCTGATTTGGTAATCTATACAAATAAATAAAACTGAGGTGTCTATTGGTTATGTATATAAAAATAACAGTTTTTATGCTATTGAACATACATCAGATAATGACGTTCATCATCATCTCAGTTCATATACTTCGCTATTGGTCTCGAGCTTCTTCCTCTATAACAGGGAAATTTTTCTATTGTCAAGCTAGTCAGACTGGTAATGTTTTATTTCGTATTTTCCTAGTATTGCAGTGATGTTATTTGCATATCTTATACCTTTTACGACACCCACGGGCAGGGTCGGCTCTAGCACATGTAGCACCCGGGTGCAATCAATAACCTGGCGCCCTCTTGTATCAGAATGCGTGAACAAAATGGAATAGGTTGATAGTTACAACACGTTCGACCAAACTCCGAACCTCGCTGGTATGCGTTGTCGCATGCTTAGTCTTGTTATTTTGACACGAAACCAGGTAAACGCGATCGAATTATGAAGTTAGAGTGAGCATGGCGACAAAGCAACCTACCCAAACCTGTCAAATAACGCACCCACTACGTTTATAGATGGTCAGGCACTCGCTTCGGTGAGCCCACTCCGTGGGGAGCGTTACAGTGGAGGCTTTTCCGAGCGGCTCTCGGCGCCCCCTAACACCCGGCGCCCGGGTGCACCGCACCCTTTGACCTTTGTACTATAGGTAAAGCCGGCTCTGCCCACGGGCTAGAAAGGCGATGAATTATATTCTTACTACGCCACCATGCGTCATATATTTATAATAAATAACAATATTAATTCTTTTCAGACTTTGTATTTATTCCAATTTAATATCTGAAACAGCCAGACAGATTTATTGAGACAGACAGATGAAAGAAATATGTGACAGACACATGTAACAGACATAAAGTAACTTTGCTTGCTTTTATTTAAAAAAAAAGGCGATTTAGGATTGCGCGCGACTATTATTTTATTCAGATAAGCAAATTATGCCTAATAATATTAGTTCTTTTTTTAAATCTAACGTTTGTGTCGGTAGTACTCCAAGATAAAATTTGGACAATATGGCTCGAAAAACCAATGGCAACGCATTGAATACGAATTTAATATGGTATGACTATTATCCTAGACTGTTAAAACACAGTTTATACGATCAAGCAATTTAAGTTAATTAAAATTTTGTTAATTGGATTTTGTGAATTTAATATATAAACTGTTTGGTAAATACTCATATTGATGAGCTAGCGTTCAACAAATTTTGTTTGAAGTGAGTCTACTCGCTGGGTATCCATACAAGTTAGGGCCTTTTACTATATTGTTTGTTACCGTTCAATATAATTTTAATTACAATATTCATTTTATCTATTAATTATGTTGTGTAGAGTCAGAACTGAAAATCTTGTGTTTTTCAACCCTTTTTTATAATAGGTCGGAGGAAAAGTTCCTTCGCATTCTATATGAAGATTCAAGACATTTTTTTTTTCAAAGTTTATTTAGATTTAATTGCAATATATAGGTATGTGCCATTTTGCTGGATGACTGTCTTCTATCTTGTAGGTAGTGACATGATCCCGTTGCTGTAGAAATTTTGTGACAAATGATCTAAAAACGCGACAAGTAGTTTTGGTAGTCCATCTTGATGGTGACCTGATACTGTCTAAAAAAATCTGAAGAGACCGAAACAGGTGGAAATCTGAAAGTGCAAGGTGAGGGCTATATGGTGGATGCATTAACACCTCCCAGCCAAACTCTCTCAATTTTAAGCTGAGTGACTAAAGATTTGTGTGGTCTAGCGTTATCGTAATGGGCTAGACACAGATGTCAAGGATGCGGTACCAGTGGCCGGCCCAATGGCGATGGGGAGGGAATACGGTGGGTTATGGGGCCACGAGCTGCCCTTCCGTCCCCCGGATGGAATGGGTGGCGTGCGTTCAGAACATAGCCTACCAAAAAAGAGCGTTATCGTAATGAAAGACCACCCTTTCTGTTGATTAATTTCGGCCGCTTTCTCTCATTTTCTTGCTTTAATCTCATCAGTTGTTGGTAGTAGAGATCCGAATCGATGTTTCTGCCCGGCGGCAAAAGCTCATAATAAATAATAATATCCATCTAATCTCACCATACACACAGCATCACCTTATAGAGAGTTGCCAGGGTTTTGCTACTGTCTATGATGTGACGATGTTTACCTGACCGACCTTTCTCGCACGTTCTTATCGTACGTGATCAACTTTTACATCATCAATTCCCCAATCTCTTCGAAAACGGTTCGATTTCATTACGTCTCAATAAAAAATCGCAAATGAGTACACGGTCCATTAGGTTTCTTTCAGTGTGCTAGGGTGGTACCCAAATATCGAGCGAGTTTTTTTCAAATGGGTCAAAACTGTTTTAAGGTCTTCTCTTCTCTTCTTCTTATGTATTGGCAATCAGCTACATATACGAGCTATTGGTGCCAGTGTCAAGTTATAAATATTTTCACGTTTTTAGTCTTTCAAGTCAGTCGTTGTCTAAGTCAAATTGTCACCATTAACAGTGCAATGGCCACACTGTTAATGGTATCTTGTGGGAATTTTGATGGAAAATGAAAACTTTGTAAAGCACTTTTATATGATATTCACTACATCCCAGTATTTCTGCACATCACATTACATAAAATGCCATCAAAATTATCTAATATAACACGTTAAAACACTAAGATATCGAATATAATACAAGAGCACCACATGACGTTTTCAAATTCCCGTCAAAAGTCTGTTTTAAGGTCAATTTGCAGATCCTCAGCTACGTCGTAATTACTGATACGTCAATCTTGCCTCTGCTTTTTTAAAAATGGCGTCCATTTTATCAGTGACAGGGCGACCAGAGCGAGGTGCATCTTTGACATCAAAATTCCTGGATTGAAAACGTTTAAATCAATGTGCTACTTTTACTGAAACTGCATCACTATTTTTTTCGCGGCTTGCTTTGTATTTACCCATTACCTATTTTTTGTAATAAATTTTTAAAATGTACAGAATTTCTTCATTAGATTCACTCATTTTGACAGAAAGAAAACACAAATATACACAAACACAAAACGACGGAAACGACAATTTACTAAATTGTTTCTTTTTTCTAAACAGTTTTTGAAATGTAACCTTTTTAATGGTATCAAAACCATCCAGATAGACAATTAGTATAGTCAAAGGAATTTTATTAAAAGTTTATACAGACGATATGCGAAAAGACTTTTCCCCAAACTATTATAAATATTAGGTACCTATTTTACACAAATAACTAGGTAGTCACGATATGTTTTACAACTAGGGTTGCCACCCGTACTTTATTATAAAATATTGTAGGTACGTTATTTCAGATAAATGTACTCTATACTTTATGAGAACAATAAAGTATGCGAAAATACTTTATTTCGTATGATATGAATTCTTTGGGATTTCGTAGTTTAGTCTTAGGTATTTTTTCATTAATGATATTAACCGCCACTAGCCAGCGCCACATCACTTAAGCACTCGTTTTTAATCATTTCTGAACGCAATTTAACCTCAAATGTCAATTTCTTGGTGTCTTAAAATAAACTATTGCAGAAGTGTAAAAATCAGTGGGAAATCGAACATGGTGATTGGTTAATTAATGATCCACACAACAAATATAAAGGCAAGCTGCAAAACGCAATAAAAAATACGATTTTAAAAATAATAATTAATATAAATAAATTGTACTTTATTTTGATACTGTGTACTTTTTTTTCTTAC
This sequence comes from Lymantria monacha, assembly GCA_905163515.2. Classification (NCBI taxonomy): domain Eukaryota; kingdom Metazoa; phylum Arthropoda; class Insecta; order Lepidoptera; family Erebidae; genus Lymantria; species Lymantria monacha. Next base: position 28,407,741 of record LR991082.1, read on the forward strand.
CCATAATAACCAATGTACTTTATTTGCAAAGAAAAAAGGTGGCAACCCTATTTACAACTGTAATAAGTATTTAATGATTTCCAATTCACTAGTTGATAACAGCACATGCAGTTATTAATCTGCAAGGTCGGCTTTACGCCTCACTTTCTTAAGATATCGCATCGCATCGTGAAATTGACAAGAAGGTGTATACAATTTTGTAGCTATTAATCGTCAGTCGTCACAAACTAAAGGCGCGATTGCATCACCTCCAAATATAGAGATCACGTGTTGATAGAACGCCAATCAATTCATCTACCACGCCCTTATTATTACTACATTCATTTTGCTTATTTAGCTAATGTATAGTATTCATTGCTACTTCACAAAGGTGCTATTATTTCTAATGTTTTGCTCAAGCAGTGATGTGTTGTTGCTTAATTTTAATAATCACTTAGTTATCGACTTAACGTCCTATTTATTATTGTTTGTTGTTAATCCCTTTAGACATGACCTTTTCATAACGGTTATGATGAAATTTAGTTAACTATTTGTTTGCGATATTATTAAATGAGTTATATGAGATTATTAAAGACAAAACAGCATACCTTCGCTGATTTTGGTATTTACAGTCATTAAAATGGTCTCACTCACACACTTACACTTTTTATAAATTAATAATTGTATTTTCAATTCGCAGACAATGTTTAGGTACTGGCAAGTAACTGATTGAATTAGGCGTTTTTTTTAAGTTTTCAATTTTAATGGGACTCTCACTGGCAGGTGGCTGATATCACAAGGAATAATTTGGCTACTTTTTATTTAGAACTAGAATTAGGCAATTTCGCGAGAGAAAATTATTATAACCTATAAAATTGTGAATAATTGCCGAAACGGTTGGATTCAGTTTGACATTACTTTTACTGGCAGCAAATATCTTAAGCTACATGTGGTATTAACCTATTTTTCTTTCAATATAAGAATAGCAATAAATATTAAAAACCCAAGAAAATGTGCACAATTTCTGAATTTGCTGGACTAATTTTGACGGGAATGACATATAGTTAATAGTATAAGGCGTAGCTTAGGCTACTTTCACAGGAAAAATAAATAGGTATACAGGACAAAAAATCAAAACTCTATAAAATTGTAACTTATTCCAGTATTCATTTATTTAAAAAAATACCATTTCGCTATAAGTATGTCGTTTATATGATATATTTTTAAAGGACTTATATAACGACGGAGTAGTTAAGAATTAATTACTCATTTAATTAATACAAAATAAATCATTTAAATTTGAGATGAGGGCGTTGTGATAACGAGCCGAGAGTGTTTCATCTGATGAAAAATATCGATGCAACTCTTATTCCGTTAACTGTAATATTATCGACAATTCTTATGTTATCAATTAAATAATATTATTTGTTTACAATAATTATTGAATAACACTATCATATTGTCAGTACAATTGAGCGCCTACGTGCTGTATTTCGCGTTGCCAATTACGCAGCGCAGTGATAACGACGCGGGCGGTATAAAGTACAGACACGGTTACACATCACTGTCATAATGGTGCAATAAATCTATACATATAATAAAAATGTAACGGGTCGCTGTCTGTACATGGAAGATATATGAAAAAAAATATTACTGGGACCTTTATCAACACTAATAGAACCCAAAACAATAATTTTTAAAATTTTTGTCTGTTTATCTGTTTGTCTGTATGTCTGTTTGTCTGTGTGTTTGTGCACGCTAATCTCAGAAACGGCTCATCCGATTTAGACGCGGTTTTCACTAATATATTGTGGTAAGCTTCACTTAACATTTATGCTTTATTTTATGTCAATTGGTTTATAAAAAAAAAAAAGTTATGTCAATTTAAAAAATGTTCGGACAAAAAAATCTTTATCGATTTTTATCAAATTATGTACAAATATTCTTCAGTAAAAATAAATAAACACGTATTTCAGCATTTGTTGATTTTCACCCTCTGGGGGTGTAAATTAGGCCTGCAAAGTGAGTTGGACGACTCATTAAATCATTTGCACCAAGCCGATATTATTGATGCTGGCAACTTGAAATATTGACAGTAGTTTCTTTATATGACGTAGAGATTCACTAAGAAAGGATTTTACGAAATTATACCCCTAAGGGGGTGGAGCAGAGTGGCAAAGTTTGTGTGAAGAGAAAAAATTTTTATTGATTCTTTTCAAATTACGAGTCGAATCAAATATTCAAGGTAATATCCGGCATATGTCAATTTTCACCCTCTGGTTGTAAATTAGGCCTGTGAAGCGGGTTGAACGACTTATTACCGCCAAGCCTAAACTATTAAAGCTAGAAAAAATAAATTTTGAAGCACGTTTCTATTTATGACATAGAGATTCAATATGAAAGGATTTTATGCATTCCGCCCCTAAGGGGATGTAACAAAGCGGCAAAGCGTGTATGGGGAGAAAATTTCTTTATCGATTCTTTTCAAATTACGTACAAATATTCTTCGGTAAAAATAAATAAACACGTGTTTCTCTGTCCCTCTCCATCAACCCCGCACCAGTGACGTTGTGGCGACCAGTTCCGGCTTGAGAGCTCACACGATACACATAGTAGACGACAATAGGTTCTTGCCTAATAGTTTAAGATACAGGTTAAGTTTAGCTTCAAAAATGATCACTCTATAACTGAAATAATAAATCATATCTAACGAGGTCGCAACTCTACTGGTGAAACAAAACAGTCAAATAAAGGGTGGCGATAATTATATTTTTATCCCATGGTCATACCGTAAATAGTATATTAATGGCAATATAATTTGTAGAATGAATAGAACTTTGAACCACCTTTTTCTTTAGTGACCGGCTATGGTATATAGACACACGCGCGCCGTACACGTACATCTACGTAGTGCGGGCGGGCCACCGCAACCGGGTATCATCTCGAGTCGAAGCCCTCATGCAGTGAACCTAAATACAGGTACTCACGCTTGCGCCGCCCAAAGCACCGACGGTAGAGCGTGTCAACGTAGAGTATTTTCTCTCGGACCCACCCTATTGCCTAATTCCGTTAGACAACTAACTCGCAGAATCAACACCTCAACGCATCCCAGTTTCTGACGCTGTTGATTATCATCCTAGCAACAAACTTTCAACACCTTGCATTGCTTTTTCTATTTAACTCTGTCAGAGATGACTTCTGCGTGGACGAAGTCGCGGGCAAAAGCTAGTACATTATAAATACTACCAACATATTGTTTTGGTGCTTTGCGTAAAATAGCAATAATAATATAAATATTCAATTCTGACAAAAATATTCACTGTTAACATTTTGTACAAACCATGCATTACAGTGCAATAATTGACAAAGTATACGATGATAATTTAATGTATTTACAAAGATATATAAAATTAAGTATTCGTTCATATATGTAAACTTTAATTGAACCAAATTTCACACTTCTCTCTGTTGGTGCAATTTGCCTAAAAGGGGTGAAAAGTTGAAAAGATTTACCAAATATCGATTTTCCGAAATAATTATGAAACTTTAGTCGACCACGGACGAGGAATGAGAGTCATCAATCGCATTCGCATTACTCATACCTACATTTATGGTTACTCGTTCGTACCTCAATTACCTTTAGAGTTATTAGTTAATACGACTAATAGAAGGATGGCAATGTTTATTGCTAAGCGACTACATTTTTTATGTTTCTACCATAAACTGTTGTTTATGTATAACTGCAACTATCACATCTATGTATAGGTATACTGCTTCTGATATCAATGCAAGAGTAAATACTTAGACATAACTATAATCTATACATATAATAAAAATGTAACGGGTCGCTGTCTGTACATGGAAGATATATGAAAAAAAATATTACTGGGACCTTTATCAACACTAATAGAACCCAAAACAATAATTTTTAAAATTTTTGTCTGTTTATCTGTTTGTCTGTGTGTTTGTGCACGCTAATCTCAGAAACGGCTTATCGAATTTAGACGCGGTTTTCACTAATATATTGTGGTAAGCTTCACTTAACATTTAGGATTTATTTTATGTCAATTGGTTTATAAAAAAAAAAGTTATGTCAATTTAAAAAATGTTCGGAGAAAAAAATCTTTATCCATTTTTTTGAAATTACGTACAAATATTCTTCAGTAAAAATAAATAAACATGTGTTTCAGCATTTGTTGATTTTCACCCTCTGGGGGTGTAAATTAGGCCTGCAAAGTGGGTTGAAGGACTCATTAAATCATTAGCGCCAAGCCGATATTATTGAAGCTGGCAACTTGAAATGTTGACAGTAGTTTCTTTATATGACGTAGAGATTCACTAAGAAAGAATTTTACAAAATTATACCCCTAAGGGGGTGGAGCAGAGTGGCAAAGTTTGTGTGAAAAGAAAAAATCTTTATTGATTCTTTTCAAATTACGAGTCGAATCAAATATTCTAGGGTAATATCCGGCATATGTCAATTTTCACCCTCTGGTTGTGTAAATTAGGCCTGTGAAGCGGGTTGAACGACTCATTACCGCCAAGCCGAAACTATTAAAGCTAGAAAAATTAAATTTTGAAGCACGTTTCTATTTATGACATAGAGATTCAATATGAAAGGATTTTATGAATTCCGCCCCTAAGGGGGTGTAACAAAGCGGAAAAGTGTGTATGGGGAGAAAATTTCTTTATCGATTCTTTTCAAATTACGTACAAAATATTCTTCGGTAAAAATAAATAAACACGTGTTTCTCTCTCCCTCTCCATCAACCCCGCACCAGTGACGTTGTGGCGACCAGTTCCGGCTTGAGAGCTCACACGATACACATAGTAGACGACAATAGGTTCTTGCCTAATAGTTTAAGATACAGGTTAAGTTTAGCTTCAAAAATGATCACTCTATAACTGAAATAATAAATCATATCTAACGAGGTCGCAACTCTGCTGGTGAAACAAAACAGTCAAATAAAGGGTGGCGATAATTATATTTTTATCCCATGGTCATACCGTAAATAGTATATTAACGGCAATATAATTTGTAGAATGAATAGAACTTTGAACCACCTTTTTCTTTAGTGACCGGCTATGGTATATAGACACATGCGCGCCGTACACGTACATCTACGTTGTGCGGGCGGGCCACCGCAAACGGGTATCATCTCGAGTCGAAGCCCTCATGCAGTGAACCTAAATACAGGTACTCACGCTTGCGCCGCCCAAAGCACCGACGGTAGAGCGTGTCAACGTAGAGTATTTTCTCTCGGACCCACCCTATTGCCTAATTCCGTTAGACAACTAACTCGCAGAATCAACACCTCAACGCATCCCAGTTTCTGACGCTGTTGATTATCATCCTAGCGACAAACTTTCAACACCTTGCATTGCTTTTTCTATTTAACTCTGTCAGAGATGACTTCTGCGTGGATGAAGTCGCGGGCAAAAGCTAGTAATAAAATAAAAAGAAGAAAATGTCTTTATTTTTTGTCTAATAAAATGTAATAAAATTAAATAAAACTATACAAATTAGATAAAATGAAAACAAATCATCTTTGACTCAATTTGCTGCTGAGAATTCAGTAATTATTAACGAACGCCTTCACCAGACCCTTAAATTTTAAGTAAGTAACACCTTATGCAATACTTACATATAATTCCAGATTGTAATATAAGGTAACAAATAATGTTATATAAATTACTCATAATATTAATGTTGTGTAATTTATATTGATTGAGGCATTACTTAAAATTTTGGGGTCGTTGATTAAAACGGGCATAAGCCAGAATTAAGATAATATTATTCAACGATAATATAAGAGAAGGAAAACTGGAAATAAAACTCTATATAGTGTAGTAGAACAATTTCTCTCCTATTATTGAGGAGGCTGGAGTACAGCACTGAGAAGTATATGCTTTGAGATGATAATGATGATGATAATGAATATTCGTGAACGTGGGCGATCTCCAACTAAATTCCATTCAAATCCGACTGAATGAGACATAATGTTACGTTTATGTTATACGTGTGATAAATGTCTACTCCGCCACGGTAAAGTTGTTTAATTAATTTGCGGTTATGTGCGCCTAGGCATTGTGTAAGTGACGCGGTGTGGAGAGGGAGTAATATATATTATATTCTGCATTGTTATAGTTTGAACACGCGATGCAAAGCATCACTAACCAGCCATGTCACACATCTATTCTAGCAAATTTTAACACTAAATACTGTATCGGCAATATAGACTCTTCCACTTATCTTAAAGTAATCTATCTATTATAATATATACAATCATAACATTTCGAGCATTTGTTTATTTGTAAATATGTTTGTATGAACACGCTCAGGTTACGATTTGGATTCCAAAAATAATATTGTCGACATTATGTACTGAGACTGAGATTTATACTTAATCTGGCCATAAATACCGTTAAAAATAAACAAAATATTACATTTAAATTTGGAATCTGTCATTTTTATATGATTGTTCATTGTGTTTTCTCATTTTGGCGCCAATGCATTGTACAATATTTTGCGATTGACTCTTCCACTTATCTTAAAGTAATCTATCTATTATAATATATACAATCCTAACATTTCGAGCATTTGTTTATTTGTAAATATGTTTGTATGAACACGCTCAGGTTACGATTTGGATTCCAAAAAAAATATTGTCGACATTATGTACTGAGACTGAGATTTATACTTAATCTGGCCATAAATACCGTTAAAAATAAACAAAATATTACATTTAAATTTGGAATCTGTCATTTTTATATGATTGTTCATTGTGTTTTCTCATTTTGGCGCCAATGCATTGTACAATATTTTGCGATATTAAAATGGAGTGGGGTAATAAAGAGAACCAAATCGCTGTGATTGCATTACACAAAGTAGGTATGGAGCCAATTGCAATTTTTAAAACTCTCCGTTTAAAGGACTGTATTGCAGCCAGTGGAGACCAATTCGCATAAGCTTTTTATATTGTAAATTGTTTACATTTATGTATTAAAATAACACACTGTAAAAGTAATAAATGTTATTTGCAATAGAATTTACTTTTTTCCTTGTTAACAGTATTTATAGCAAGACTAGTTATATACTCGTAGCATTTAATAATGCTACATTTTATTTTCACTCGTAAATACTCCACCGACTCCACGGGACTATATATTTAGTTTTTTCATTTGATTTAAGCATGATGATGGCAAGTTTTACTACGGCACATGGACCTTCGCAATATCAGATACCTTCGCAATAGTGGTAGGACCACGCTGTGGATAGTTCTCTGTCTACTGCCGCGGGCCGGTCTCTCCGGGGTGGTTCCACAATCTTGCAGAAGATCAACCTCTGAGTAATGGCAATGTGCTATTGCGCTTCGTTCGGCGAGCGAGAGAGTTAGAAGCCCAACTGGGGTGGATTTGGGGTTTGTATTGGTAGGCAGCGGCCTAGCTATACCCTTAGCAAAGGTACATGGGCGACAGTGACATCTGCTCGTTTGCCACCATAAACAATAAAAAAAAAATACCAGAGCTAGGCTACTACCTACCAATCAAAACCCGCCCAGGAGGTTGGGGTGCCAACTGTCTCGCTCACAGCGTAATAGCACATTGTCACTGCTCAGACGTCAATTCTCTGCGAGAGTGTGGAACTTCCGAACGAGCCGGCCCGCGGCGGTATATAGTGAACTGTCAACAGTGTCGCCTTACCACTACAATATCCTGCAAACGCGCGAATAGCAGCTAAGACGCGAAAACCGGCGTCCAATGACGCCCTAGCTGAAGTCGTTGAATGGTATAGAGATTGTACGTCACTTGCTGTAATTTTACTTAGATCTTTGGATATTAAATTAACACAATACTAATTACCAATAAAATAAAATGATCGTAAATGATAGAATACGACTACCGACTACCTAATTATTAAAAGAATTCGAGACGTTTTTAATTGATAGGTACCCTTTCTGTTACAATTTGCTATACGGCAAGAATTGCAATGATGTCCCTAAAATGAAGTCGATTTCAGAACATTTTTTTGTCAAGGGCTCTCGACCGTTCTGAATCACAGCGGGATAGCACTGGGCTTCTTAACGTGCTCTGTGTGCGCCCTTCGCTTTTTACCCGACTGCGCGACGCAAAGGAGTGATATTGTGTTTAACAGTCTATGTATGTATGTTCCTTTGAAGCACTATATAGACCAAACGCCTGGGCCGATTTTTATGATTCACACGTCAATCGATTCCTCTTAGTCCGGCGAGTGTCACTAAAGATATGACGTCAGTGAAATTTCAATATGGCGACTACTGGACGCCATATTGTGAAAATGAAAAAAAAATAAAGTCAACAAACTATATCGAGTGGGGTATCGTTGAATTAGGTATTTAAAAATCATTATTAGTTTTCTCTCAACATTTTTCGATTTGACTGGCCGTCTAGGATCTCTATCGATTTAAAGTTTCGTAACAACCTTTCTCACATATAGGTTTATTAGACAGTAGAAATTTACGATGAAAAGATGAAAAATTCATATAACTGGATTTGGATGGACATATAGATACTAAATAAAGTATCTAGTAGGTATATTGGACTACCTAAATATCTAATGTCTGACGCGGTCGCTCATCTCCAACTTGTAACGATTTAGTACTCAACTTCAGTCGAAAAACTATATATAGTAAGGTACTTACCTACTTATTAATAAATAAAATAACTATAGCTACGTAGGTATTCATAACTAAAAAGTATAAAATAAAAAAAAATATAATAAAACAAAATCAAAAAACCCGACTGCGTAAAAAGTGAACCAAACTACGTACATAATAAAAAAACTGAGAAGAAAAAAACAAGCACTTAGATGTGCGGTGGTCTAGAATTCTATAATATATTATTGAATAAATAATATTACAGAAAATAAAATATATTTTAATAATAGAACATGGCAACTGAACATTCGGGATCCATTATTCGACAGCAAATCAAATTTTTCAATGGATGCCGACTGTTCAGTTGTCATGTTCTATTATTAAATATAATAATAATAATACTCATTTATTGAAGTAACAAAGACTTGTTAGTAATACTAATTAATAATAATAGAATTGTTAGTAATACCTACTTAATCTAAATTGTTAGTAAATATTCATAATTAAAAATAGGTAATATAAATTAAAACGTACATCCATGATGCAATTTATAACAAAATAAATACTGCTGATACAAATCACCGCTGTTTAACTCCATGAGAGACTGCACAGCAGTGATTTATATATATGCAGTCCATCCGACTAGCAACCATGCCCTGTATCCTGATACTATTTGAGCTGATCCGCACCCTACGCACCAAGGATGCACACTTTTTGCGCATTGTGGCGTAGAAACAATCTACACGCGCCTCGGCGAACATCCCCGAAGCGCTACAGAAGCGGGGCAGCCCCAACAACACCCTGAACGCGTTGTTATATTGGATACGGAGGGCATTGTAAGATTTTTGAGTATATCTAGCCCACAGGCTGCATGTGTAGAATGATGTACAATAGGCTCTAAACAGTGTAATTTTCACCTGTTTCGTAGATCGTGCAAACCTGCGAGCTATCATGTTCGCTCTCACTGACAGTGCCCTCCGCTGCCTTTTCAAGTCATCATCGTCCTTGAGATCAGGAGTCAATAAATGCCCTAAATTGATGAATATTTGAACACTCTTTTCAAATCATCACCTTGGAGGCGTATTGGTGGTATATTTTGAGGACTTTTACCCCGGGTCTCAAAAACCATGAGCTCGCTCTTGCTCGTGGTACAATGTAATCCGTAACTGGTGGCATAACTCTCACAAATCGTTATGAGTTGCCGCAGTCCACACGGTGACGCACTCAGTAGCGCCATGTCATCGGCGTAGGTAATGTTATTAACACACACTCCATCAATGTGACATCCAGCCCTGGTGCTACTGAGCTTGCTAATTAATTCATTAATATATAGATTGAAAAGAATAGGTGAGATTAATAATTTTTTGATACAGTGATATATCTTTATGGCATCTTTCTCCCCAAATAACACAGTTTTTACTAATACTAAAGTCATACAATTTCGGTGTTATCACATTAAGCTTACATTCTATAACAAGAGGCAAGTGGTCAGACCACATTACGCCATATAAAACATAAATATTATTTACAGTATTAATAGCAGCTTGGGTTATTATTAGGTTATTACACAGTGATCGAGCCAACGCTTGGAACCGTGAGAGTCACTTGAAAAGGTGTAAGTATCTGAAAAATCCAGTTTTTCTGTGTCAATCAATACACGATCATTTTTGGTCCACACAAGTTCACTAAAAACGGTTCTTTAGGATGTGCGTTGTAATCACCTAACATATATACACAGTCAACATTTTGATTTTCTATAATTGCACTAATTGAACTGAGTACCTACATCGGTGAAATCCGCCAGATTTTTAAAATATATTTTATTTTTTGTAATATTATTTATTCAATAATATATTATAGAATTCTAGACCACCGCACATCTAAGTGCTTGTTTTTTTCTTTTCAGTTTTTTTATTACGTACGTAGTTTGGGTCACTTTTTACGCAGTCAGGTTTTTTGATTTTTTTATATGTAGAAATAAAAAAAATATAATAGACTAACAATTATATGATAAAGTTTGTTTTTTACATACATGCATACATATCATCACGCCATATCCCTTGCAGGATAGGCAGAGAGAACAGCGTGCCAGATAACTCTATCTCTGCATACTTCACTCGCTTCCTCAACATTCATAATTCTCTTCATACACGCTCGCCGGTTTCGGAGACTCTTGACTCCACCTTCCTTCAGTATATGACCGATCTGGTCTAGGTAGGTTAGTCTCGGTCTCCCTCGGTACCTACATCCTTCCACTTTCGCATTGTATATCTTCTTAACCAGACGTTCGTTCGGCATTCTTTCCACATGTCCGAACCATCGGAGCATTCCCTTTCGCATCTTTACACCAATACTCTCTTTCATATCTACTCGCTCTCTTACGTCGTCGTTACGAATGCGGTTGGTCAGCCTAACTCCACAGATTTGCCGCAGAGATCGCATTTCGACCGCATTAATTTTACTTTCATACTCTTTTCTCCATACCCAACTCTCGCTTCCATACAGTAATGTTGGGACAAGCACTGCGTTATGTATTGCTACACGTGCCTTCTGGCTGAGGTGGTGACTGCCGAGAAGTTGCCCCAACGCTCCGTTCACTCTATTTCTCGCATTCACTCTTCGCTCTATATCAGTGGTGTACCTTCCATCTCGGCTAAATCCACATCCAAGATATACAAATTCATCTACTTGCTCTAGTACATCATTACCTATTGTTACTCTTACATCTGTTCTGGCTTCATCTCTTTCAAAGACCATTATTTTGGTTTTGCTCACATTCACGCGTAGACCCCTTTTCTTACAATCTTCTGTCATTGTGTCGACTAGGGTCTGCAGGTCAGTCGCTGACTGTGCTAGCAGGACTGCATCATCTGCATAAAGCAGAGCAGTGACCACTGAGACGCCCATCTGGACTCCCACATTCATATCGTTCAACCTTTGGAGACATTTATCCAGATATATGATAAACAGCCTGGCTGACAGAACGCACCCCTGCTTAACGCCGATATTGACGTTAAACCAAGGCGACATTCCATCATCCAGCCGCACACAGGCTCTACAGCCCATGTAACTGGACTGCACAGCCTGTAGCAGTTTTCCGTTAATACCATACTCCGGTAAAATGTCCCAAAGTTCCTTTCGTACAACCGTGTCAAATGCTCTCTCCAGATCCACAAAACTGCAGAAAACCCTCTGACCTACAGCCAGATGCTTCTCCATAATGTTGCGCAGAGAGAACACTTGATCCATGCATCCCCCTCCACTCCTGAAACCTCCTTGTGTCTCACACAGTAAACCATCGGACACCATCCTCATTCTCCTTTCAATAATTTTACCATACACTTTTGCTGCCAAACTGGTCAGGCTTACGGCTCTGTAATTTGCGCAGTCATAACGTGAACCCTTGTTTTTAAACAAAGGCACGATGACTGCGCTATTCCAGTCCTCGGGAACCATTCCCGAGCTCCAACATAAATTGAGGAGCAACAGGAACGCCTCCCAGACACAGGAGCCACCAAGCTTGATCATCTCGGCAGACACCATATCAATGCCCGCTGCCTTACCATTTTTCAAACTTCATCCATACTGATGCCATCGGAGGACGCCGTTGTCGAATGTTGATCTACTAAACCACATGCAACACCGGCGCCAACCGTAGCATCCGCATACATATTGCCAAAATATTCACTCCATCGGCGTAACACGTACGTCTTGTGTTTGTGTAAGAATGTCTCCACCTTTAGACCTTATTTTATTCATTCTGAAGGCTGACCAACCACCCCGAGACTTCTGTTGTTTGTTTGTTGTTTATTTGTTGTTATAGTTATTTAGTTGTTATTTAGTTTGTTTTTTAATCTGAATAAAAACTAGTAAGTATGTATTTATAATTAATACGATGATAAACCTTAGCGGTACAATAACATAAAGATACCGCTGAGTTCTCAATATAGAATTCTGTGTCGGACAAAAATGTTATTAGGTTTATGGCGAATAAATTATTAATGTCAACCTAGATATATAAAGCTATATCCGATAAACGTCAATAGGCTCATACTTTATCATGTAGAGTTAAAAATTTATATTATAAACTCTGAGAACGCATATCTATATCTTTGTGGATAAATCATTACGACTGCAAACCTAAAAAAAAACAACCGTTACGTTAGATATTTTATATTATATTATGCATAAATATGATTCGTTAGCTATATCTATATGAAGACAATTTTACTCGCGACTACGAAAATCTCTAAATATGTAATGTTGAAATTGTCCTTTTTTTTTTAAAGACAGCATCCGACATTAATGTTTCAATACTTGTATCGAATGGGAGTTCACAAAATAGGTACATATCGCTTGCTCAGAAGAATAGTGACACAATTCATAAAAGCTAAATTTTTCAGGAGGGCAAAATAAGTATTTCCTTTTCTCAGCTCGGTTCAGTAGCGATTCCAAATGCACGAACGTCAGCATAATATCCTTAAAAATGAAGAGAAGAGTTTATAGGGAGAACTTATAATATTAACACCCCTCCACCAAAAATTGAAATATAATGAAAATTGTAATTTTTAGAGTTGTGACACTATTCTTCTGGGCAAGCGATATATTATATACATTTTAGCGGACACAAATTAAACTCAGACTTGTAACAATCATTTATTGATCCTGCGTGGAGATCCATATCACGACGTTCGAGCGACGACGAGCAAGAACTAGTTATAATTTATTTTAATATTTATTAGGTTATTATTATTATTTTGATTTTATTATCTATTTTATTATTTATTATAGCTTTTTTTATAGACCACTCTGGCTTCTTTGCAGCCAGCATTAAAATTGACAAATTTTTCGATTACATTTTAAACTATATATTGTTTCTCATCATTCTGATTTGAATAAAATAATATTACATAATTAATTTATTATTATTATTATTATAATAGATATTAGTCTAGATAAAATACAGTGTAATAACCTGTCCGAGTTGGCACAGTCAATTTGCATAGTTCCATATTGTGCAATAGTAAGGTTGGCGGTGGCGCCTAGCCAGCGACTCAACGAGAATCATGGCCATCCAATGCAACAGTTATTTACGACTGTGAGCTAAGTCTCGAGCACATTGTCCAATAAACCTTCAATTACCGTGACTATTTATACAGTAGGTATCTTGAAACAGAAATTACTAACTTCGCAATGAATTTATTACTAAATAGTCAACTGGAAACGCACGTTGAATTTATAAACCATTTTTTTTTACTTTGTTATTGACATATTAGGGCCAGAATAAATATTTTTTATAACTTATCAAAGATGCCTCTTTCTGTCGCCACATACAAGATGTAAGTATGTCAGTCTCTAAATAGGAAGGCAATTAGCTTATGCTGAATCAACGAATTGGTGCATGGTTTTATTTTCAATTCTACTTCTCTTGTGGTTATGTTATTTGTTTTTTTTTACTACTTATTTGTTAACAATTATTCTTTAGATTGAAAGAAAGAAAGAAAGAAAATACATTTATTTCGGTCTCAGAGTAATAAGCTTACACAAAATTTACATAAATTTGTCTAATATAAGGTCTACAACCGTATTAAACTATACATTTGTAAATATAACAAGCAAAACAGATACTATAATTTACAACAGATACTAGAATAACACTTAAATACAAAACAGAGACCGAAAGAAAATTGAAGATTGTGTTATATTTTTACATTTAACTTATACTATATCTATATAAAGCGAGATAATTATTAATTAATATTATGTACGTCGGTTAATCGTTTTTTAATTGGATGCAATTGCAATGTGTCGATGTAAAGAATGTGTATACAGGAAAGTATTCTTAATCCATTCCCACACGGAAGATTTGTATATTACAATGTATTAAGTTAACATCAGATATGGGACCTCACAAACGGATGTAGATAAAATTTCGCCGTGTTGACATCATTCGGCAAAAGTTATGTGACTAACGATATCATGCAATGTGTAGCGGTGTCAAAGGATTTTTTTAAGTAACCGAAAATATTTTCAACGTTTAAGAATGTATATCATCATTTTAGCATATATGTATATACGGGTATGTCCCACTACTGGGCTCGAACTTCTTCAAAACAAGAGGTTTTATTTCAAGACTTTCTTTCATAGATTATATTAGCATATTACAGTCCTTAGTCGTTTTTTTTACAACACTCACGTTAAGAGAAGGAGTAGTAAATTGTATGCTTACTTAATATATAGACATGTCTGAATGTCTATATATTAAATAACAGCCTCTATTGGTAGAACTCGCTGCGGACAGTTTTCTGTCTTATATGGGCTGTTTCTTACGGTTTGACTCGACACATGAAAATCGACTTTTATTTCGTTTGGTGATCCAGAGAGCCAGGTTTCGAACCTCCACCAGGTAGGCTGACCTGGACCTATGAGTCTAGTATTGCCCCTGGACCTGTTCAGGAGCGGCAGTTACCATTTGCTATCAGGTAGGCTGATTGCTCATCTGCCACCAAAACCAATTAAAAATATAAAATAAATTATCATCACCACACACTTGTCATCATCATCATCTTGCTCTTATCCCAATTACTTGGTGTCGACATAATATGTCATCTTCTTCCATACGATCCTATCAGACGTCATCTCTGCCGTCACTTCCAGACTATCCAGGTCATGCCTCACGCAGTAAATCTATCTTTTCTTTGGTCAGGTAAGGGCCCTAATTGGAGGTCCAATTAGGGCCCTTATAAGTGTAGGTATATTTTGGCAGGTGCCATTGGAGATTCTACGCCAACCAATTCAAGTGACGCCATACCAGGGCTTAATCCAATTGCGCTAATTGTAGATGTAATCATAGCAAATAAGGACCTAATACTCTAGATACTCACATAATAAATGTCTTTTCTGTTGATAATTACATCTGAATTCTTCTTAAGCCCATATACGTGGCATTATGGGTACGGCCCCCTTCCACATGGCGATAATTCATCTACTATAAAACTTTGGTCAGACAGGTAGTCCTAGGTATATATGTGGAATTTTGGCGGGAATATGAAATTGTAATTTAGTGGTCTTGTATTATATTCAATATCTTGGTGTTTTAATGTGTTATATTGAATAATTGCTTATTAAATGCCAACATTTAAAGTAATATGATGCCAAGGAACTGTTAGGATGTAGGGAATATAATATAAAAGTCTTTTACAACGTTTTTGTTTTCCATCAAAATTTTCAGAAGATACCATTAACGGTGTGGCTATAGCACTGTTGATTGTGATGATTTGACTTACTGACAATGACTAACATGAATAGACTAAAGACGTGAAGAAAATTGTAACTCGACACTGGCAACAATGGTTCGTACCTACCTATATGTATTGCCGATTGCCAGTACAAAAGAAGAAGGTTTCTACGTTTCTTTTTTTTTTTTGCAGTGGTTTTATCTGCTCGGATACTTTGATTGGCTTTTATGATACCTGCAGTTACAATTGCCAAATAATGTAACATATCCATACGTGATTTTGCTTAAGTGATTAATTATCATAGAACTACATCATTTGTTTTCAACTAAGTTGTATTTAGTAGCTAACCTTGATTGCCAGATGTAATGTAATTTAAAGCAACAGGTGTTATGCAGTTTTTGAGTAAGGTGTGCCGTCGCAAGCGGCTCTAGGCGCTCGCGTGGTCGGCATCGGTAGTACCGGTGAGAGGAAACCTGTTCTGTTTCGTTTGAGTAGGTAGTTAGTTAAGTAATAGGTACCTATCTGACGGCATTTGTGGGCGTCTGCCGGACTCGTGGAACGTGGCTCATAGAAATATACTCGTACCTACGAATATTTTATCGTTATGTACGTGATTCTATAATAATATAGATCTTACTAAGTCTTGGACATTTAAATACAGTGGATCTTGATTAACCGGACTAAATAATTGTTGTCGTAATGCATTTGGAATATACGGTTAATTGAATATTAAATAAAATAATCCTATAATTAACATAACCTGCTTGTATGTGATGGTGAGTTTAAAAACAACAAAAACAAGAAAAATATTAGATATGATTAAGAAATAATGCACTTCTATAAGTTTGTATCATATTTATATCTGTACATAGATAGGTACCAAGATATTTTATTAATTTAGCCATCCAAATATTCACGCTTCCGTAATAAACGAATCTCTAATGTAATTAGAAATTTTAATTGGACTTAGTTTACCTACTTACGGATTTCTTTTACCTACGTCCTAGGTAATTTTAAGAAATAAAACTTATGACAGCATATACCTATATTTATAAGCTAAAACCCATTAGATGTCTTTTATTAGATATTTTAATCTTTTTCTAATAACCATGTAGGTTGAATACATAAAAATACCTACATTAACGTTAGTTATAATTGCAAATAAAAAGATTTACTTAAACACAATTTATTATATTATGTGCTAATCAAAGATGATAAGCTAATTACATAGATATACGTATAATAAATAATTAAAGTGAATAAAGGTAGGTATTTGACTTCATCAGTATTTAGCTACCTACCTAGAACCTACCTATCTAAGTACTAGTTTTAGAGTACGAGTATTTACGTACTTTACCGCTTTATGAACTATATTGTTATTTATGGCACAGATTACTAAATAATTTATGATTAGATAGAATGTTGTTGAGCGCTTGCTGTTCGTGTTCTAGAAGAAAAACTTTATCACATACTCCAAAACCTCAAATTGTACAATCCCAAATAATATTATAAATGAGGATATGAGTTTGTTTGTTTGTTACACCTTAACTACTCAACCGATTGTCTCGAAATTTAGACAACCCCTTTTTAGGGGTACAAGAAAAGGTCATAAGATACCTTTTATCCAGGCAAAGTACTGTTTATAAGCGAAAGAAACATTGAATGAAATCTACATTAACGCGAGCAAAGCCGCGAACGTAGCTAGTAAAGAATAAGATTAATATACTGAATATATTCAGTGACGGTGGCAAATTTTAACTAAAATTAAAACAGATTGCAATTTCGTATACAACTCCGTTGAGAACATTTAAAGTGCAACAAAAAATAAGGTGCCAATAGAAGGACGGAAACCCATTGTTTGAGTGTTATTCTGAGTATCAGGCATTTCGACAGAAAAAAAAGGGAAAAAGCTAAGGGTCCATTCTATGGGATCGGCCGACGAGAAGTACAATAAAGTCCTTTGTGAGTGTTGGCGCCGAACGGTCTGGCGCGCTTCGCGATGCCGCCGCCTCGTCTGGCGTATGCACGCTCGCTCTTATTGTGTGTATACGTGTATTTAGTTAATTTAATGGGTGCTTTGTCACGCACATCCACGATTTGAATATGGCAGGATTCAGTGGAAGTACAGCCGTGAGCTGTGGCGCTTTAAATATAATATAAATGCATGCAATGCGAGTTATGCGATATTAAAGTCCCACGCCTGACGTTCATCCCGTCTCATTTTTAATCCAGTTAAGCACATAGATTGGGTAGAGATATCTGAAGCCCTTACAAAAGATTATTAGCTACAATGTGGTAGGTAGTTAGTATATTATATACACACAGTAACACCTAGGTACTACTAATAGTTGTTGCGTAGTAGAATGAGGCAAATAGGTATTACATATTTATAGGTAATAATAACTTAATAAACAGCAGTTACACCTAATTATTTTGTTTATAATTCCTAAAGAAGTACCTAGATATAAATTCAGATCAGTACACTATCGTCATTTGTGTTTTTTTTTTGGCTGGATGGTAGTTTTTGCCTGTTACTTCTTTACGCAGACTAATAATAAGCACAGAGGCTTCTCAAAAATAACTTAAAACCATAAAATTGTTTTAATATATTTGTAGGTAGTAAAAGTTATTTACGTCGTTTATAGAGACCGCATGATTCAGGTAACCGGTTATTGGTCACACATCACGCCACTCGAAGTTAGCCTATGAAAACAGTCCATCCGCATGAGTCTTACATTGAGCTTGTACTGTGACGCATAAATACCTGCGGCATTCCTTTCGGTTCCTGTCGATTACTGACTTGATATCACAAAACAAACATTGAAGTGTATGATACGTATCATGTTCACTTATCTCTTTCTTATGCTTCTGGCTTAT
Organism: Lymantria monacha; assembly: GCA_905163515.2. NCBI lineage: Eukaryota > Metazoa > Arthropoda > Insecta > Lepidoptera > Erebidae > Lymantria > Lymantria monacha. Next base: position 28,426,471 of record LR991082.1, read on the forward strand.
GCTATTACCCAGAAATATGCGCACACATACACAGGCCTTTTTTTTTCCCCTGCAAGGTGGACCATGGATGTGGTCGCGCCCCACAAATCGTCCGGGGCGACAGAAGAGGCGGCACGCAACCCCATGGACCCACCCTGGAAACACCTCTCTACGCCGTGCGAGCGGCCCAGCGGTACCCGCTCTTTGTCTTCGGTGACACATACACAGGCCTAAAGATTTCATATTAATAATAAGTTATGTTTACAAAATTAAAACATTTATTGAGTAATTTCTATGGCAAAGATTCTTATCATCGATTTTGACCAGAGATGCGATTTATTTAAAATACTTCTATTTAAAATGCAAATACAAAATGCAAAATACCTATTTTGTACTTTGCATTTAAATGCCTTTTAGTAAAAACCATTTTGTATTTTATTTGAAATACCTTTCGAAATGTATTTAGCATTTTTAATATTCATTTCAAAATGCAAAATACTTTGTGATCAAGTTTAGCCAACATTACTAGTCAATCAAAATGAAATGAACGAATGACGCTTGTATTGCCGAATTTGACCGATAGAGGCACCTGCTAGCCGTGCGCGCCCTTTTTTATTTGATTTGATTACCTACTTTTATGATATTGAAGTGTTGTTGTTATCCCTACAATACTGAAACGGCTATGTACTGTACTACAACAAGATAAGAGAAAAGAAAAGTGAACCGAAATAAATGGCACACAATTCACAAAATGGAGCCATGGCTCTCTTTTCGTTAGTCTAGTTTTTCACATTATTTTAAGTGAGTATCTATTATTATTATTAATAACATACCTTTTTTTTTTTTTTTTTGGGGGCGGGTTACGGTCGGCACACTCCTCGCACCACTCCGTCCGGGGTGACAGAGGGGCGTAAGCATGCACACCCGTAACCCACCCGTGACGTCGCCTTCGTCGTTGGGCCAACCACCGGAGCAGAGTGACTTGACGTCAGTGGCTGGCCCGACGGAATACCCCTGAGGAGTACCCTCTCCTCGACCGACGTCCCCCCCCTCGGGTAGGATGTCGGCCTTTCCTCACGCGGTCGGCCTCTCGGCGGGTGACGGACTAAATCCCCGATCCAGTCACCCGCGGCCTCGGCTAGGGCGGCATCAGGCGCAGGTAATCGCGCCTGCGCCGCCCCAGTCGCCGGCGGCGGCTCGCGTCGTCGAGGAGACGCTCCTCGCGCACGCGCTCCGCCGCCTCCTTCCGCGAGACTACTGCCTCGCAGAAGGATGCGACCGCGTCCCAGTTCCTGACGCTGTAGAGCATCGCCCTGGCGATGGTCGGCAGCGTCAGGTCAGCACCGATGATCGCGACGAGTTCACGACGCTGCTCTGCCCAAGCGGCACAAACCTCGAGCGTATGCTGCGCCGTGTCCTCGTCGCAATCGCAGTGGTGGCAGGACGGTGTACTCTCCCTCCTTACGACCGTGTGCAGGTATTTGGCGAAGCATCCATGCCCCGTCAAAACCTGCACCAGTCGGAAGGAGAGCACCCCGTGCCGCCGATTTAGCCACTGCATCAGCACCGGCCGGAAGGCCTCCACGGTCCGCACACCGAACCGAGGCCTCTCCAGCCGGACTGCCCAACGGGCAATGATGTCGCGGCGGGCGTCGACGCGCCAGGCGGTGTGCTCCCTCAACGAGACCACACCGCCCTCCGCTCGCACCCCCAACATCCGCCGATACAAACCGGCGAGCATTTCCGCTTCCAGGTCCCATGGAGGGGTCCCGGCCAATAGACACGCTGCCTCCGTCGACACCGTGCGGTACCCGCGTATGGCCCTGACCGCCATGGCCCTCTGTGGTCGCCACAGAAGAGCCCTGAGTCGGACGGTCAGGGATCCCGCCCACACCGGTGCGCCGTACAGGGCCATCGACCGGATGACCCCTGCGTACAGCTGTCGGCAGGTAGCGCTCGGTCCGCCCACATTCGGCATAAGCCATGATAGGGCGGACGCCGCGCCGACGAGCCGTGGAGCGAGTCTGCGGAAATGCTCCCGGAACCACCATCGCCCGTCGAGCACCAGGCCCAAATACCTCATATGGGCCCGGATGCTGATATCAACCGAATTGACGGTGATCGAGACGCCGATGGGAGGGCCCATGCGGGGCCCATGGAACAAGAGGGCCTCCGTCTTGTCCAGGGCCACCCTCAACCCCAGCGCCCCGATCCGCCTGACGATCTCCTCGGTGCCGAGAGTCGCCAGGCTTGCCGCCTCCTCCAGCGTCCCACCACGGGCTGTGACGAGCGTGTCGTCGGCGTAACATATCACGCCCAGCCCGGGCGGGAGGCTCCCCCTCAACGCCCAGTCGTAGCCGATGTTCCACAGGGTGGGTCCGAGGACCGACCCCTGCGGAACACCGCACGTCATGGGCGTTCGCACAACGTCCCCTACTCGGTTGGTGTAGAGGACGCTGCGCCCCTCCAAATAGTCTGCCACTAGCCGCCTCAGGTAAACTGGCACTCCGTGATATCGGAGCGCCTCCCTGACGCAGCTAAATGGCAGACTATTGAATGCGTTGGCGATGTCCAGGGACACCACCAACAGCACTCCCCCGCCGATTAATAACATACCTAACAGAATTTATTGATATGCGTACTGATAAATATGATCAAAATGTCATGCATAAGGTGCCATGTTATTAGACGTTTTTGTTTGGCTCGGCATTGTGTCTCTATTTCTAATGCTAGGGCTGCACCTGCGTGTATCGGCCCGAAGTAATTTGTGGCGAAGCTTCGTACGTTTGGTACACTAGAAAATTATCGCGATAAAACTGTGGTCACATTAGCGACTTCGGTATTTTACACGAAGTATCGTGCAATAATTAAAGATGGCCGAAATCATTTTCATGCGTTTAACAATGGATGACGAATTGCTTTACTATTACAGCTATATTACCTATGCTAATAATTACATAATGATATTTTTGGATCCCTTCACGGGTTCCGCTTCATAATGGTGTATAAATTCTAACACCATTTCATCACCCCACTCCATATTTATTGATTAGCTGGAGATCCTGGAACGCGTCTAAACACAACGAAAATTTCCCCCGAAATGAAAAACGCTAGTCTGACCACAGAGCGCGATATATTAGCGCGCTAAAACCCTAACTACTACTACTAAAACTAAGTCAAAACTTATCGCCACCCAAGCGATATTGCACACGTAGTCCGAATGTTCGCGACGATAGCCAATAATGACCGGTCACATCTGCGTGTATCGTCTCATTGCACGAAGCTTCGTGACGATACACGCAAGTGCGGCCCTAGCATAATGATAAATACCTAAAATAAATAAAAATTTCTGAGATTTGGTCAAAAGGAATTTTATTTTGAAAATACCTATTTTGCATTTAGCATGTGAAATACAAAACGCAAAACTATTTGGTATTTTGCATTTGAAATAGTAAATCTGAAAAGTATTTTGCATTTTGTATTTAAATGCTTTTTTAAAACCGTTTTGTACATCTCTGATTTTGACAATATCAAGATTAACTATGATTTTCCAAAAAAAAAAAAATGTTGAGATGAGAATGAAGAGATTAATAGGCAGTTATTATCAGAAGGAATATAATAAAGTAATAGCTTATTTTTAAAAAAATAATATCCGCGGGCTTATTTAATTCATTACCAATACCACTACTGAAGTCTTTACGTAATCAGTATATAAGAAAACTAAGAAAAATAATGTATTGCCATTCCTTACTTTCCATTGGGAGCCGTAAAAATTGACTAAGTCACCCCGGGAATGGGCAGCAGCTTTCTCCTGGAAAACTTATAACAATAACTGCAGTCGCCGCCAATGGCCACTATGACATTATCTCCTATTAAGAACTTTGCCCAACAATAGATATCAATTGGCTGATATAATCAAAGCTTCTAAGATTAAGGTTTTCCATTTTTATAAAATACTAGATAGTTTCCTCATTGTGACATAGCTGCAGAAGTATTGTAAGAATGTAAGAAATTATGTAAGAATTATTACGTTTAGAATAATGTATATAATTCTCTACAGATAGCAGTAGAATTCATTATTGGTGCTCCATTTTCCTTAATAATATTACAAAGAAATAGTTTCTGAAAATATCTGTAAATACGGATCCGATTTCAAAAGCTCTTTCACTAATAGGTATCTAGTATTTGGAGATAGGTACTTAACCCCTGACCTGAGCACTATAGGGTACTATTTATTCTACTGAAACATGCTATTCCCACAGAAATCAAATAAATTAGTTTAATTAAATATTGTTGTAAGCCACTAGCCAGGTATGCACCATTCACATTTGTGCCGTCGTAGAGGAGACTAATCTAGAGTCTTAGTTGTAAAACAAAAATATGTAGAGAAAGAAGATTCAACAAAACACATTCAAGAGATTTACAGAAGATAGTGAAAATGTCGAGTGATAAAAATAATCTATTATAGTATTGGCAATCTAAAAGATGAATTCAGTATTGCATGTTATGACCGATCAAACGCCTATTACTAGCTAAATTTTTGGTCGGAAGAAGTTTCTTTCTGGTTCCTAAACTCATTTACCTCACAGTTAAAAAAACTTCGTTACATTTCTCTTTATTTATATAAATAAAATACACCCATTACATAATGCTCTGTATCACAATTTAAGTTCGACTATATAGAGATTACCACCCGCAGAGAGGCCAATCGCGGGAGAGCGACGTCCAAACAGGGTCAGCGTCGATTTGAGATGGTACCCAAAAGAATAATCCGACGGACACTGATGACAAAAATGGAATACCGGTGGCCCAACTACATGGCGTTGATTGATAAATACGACCATGTATTGTACAAATGATCTGACTCTGCAAAAGTAGAGTCAGGTCATTTGTAGGTACAATAGATATAAAAATTAGAACTAAAAAGTTCTAATTTTTATATCTCGACAAAGATATACCTTCATAATCATCATCACTCTGCCAGAGTCTGTCAGGTTGTGGTAATAACTAAAGTAATAATTGTATAACAGACTAAATTAGGTACCATTGAATGTAGCGGAAAACCAATGTTGTGATGCTTATAGCAAAAGCAGTTTATACTGAGCAACATCTTTTTTGGAAGCTCGTGTATCATTCACTGTATTTTAGATAGAATATTCTTGATTTTAATGTTATTGTATTGCTAACTTCACAAATTATATTTTTCTTTCTTTTATTAGATACTTAACCTTATTTAACCGTCAGGGCCGGATCTACATATGGCTCTTAAGGTTTCAGCCTAGCACCCTGTGGATTCAAGTGGCCCCCATCTAAGTCAAAGTCAAAAAAAAAATAGACGATAATAATATTTAAAGAATTTGCCAAAGGAAAGTATAGAATGGTTGTTTTATAATTTGTCAATTTATTTACAGTCGTATTTAACAAACGCTAAAGCATAGTACAATATAAATCAAATATTTTATTGTTTTATTTTTTCTTATACTTTGAGTAATTAGGTGGGCCCCGAAGTAGTATTAGCCTAGCTAAACTCATGGTCCAGCTCTGTTCACCGTACACATGCGAGCATAAACATAAGTATGTACACCACGGTCACCGTACAGGCAGTATCTACCTACCTACTTATTATTAATAACCAAATTCAAGGAACCACGTAATCAGATACTTATGCGGTTATTAGTGATACTGAACACTGTTCTCAAGTGTACATTACATAATATATCTAATAATATATAATGCTTATTACTAAATACAATATTGATTTATTTTTTAATGACATGCGCAGATTTAAGTTTGTAAGGAGAGCTATGGTTAAAATTTAATGACAATAAGTATTAAATTTAATTTAAGAAATGAAAGTATTGTAAACCTAACTACCTATTTTAGTATTATTAGCTACTTTAAAGTGACGCATTATGGAATAATGTGATAAGATACAATAAAATTATTCCACAATGTACGTTTTAAAAGTTTATTTATGTCACTTGATATGAATAGAACGTTACATTTGATGAATTCCAAGAAATCACACTTGGCCTTGTGACAATCTCATAGCGGTTCCAATCTATTTTCCTTGATGTGGTCACTACAAAGAAACCGACGTTCAAAATATACGTTATATTCCCCTTTCCATTCTTAGACATCAAATAATCTACGCAATATGTATATTAAAACTTATTATAAGGTACTGAACCCATTGAATTAAATATTCTAAATACACGTGTAGGTATACAGATAAGCCCGCTCTGTAAATAAAATTTGAATATTTTTCTTCGCAAGGTGGACCATGGATGTGGTCGTGCCCCGACAAATCGGTCCGGGGCGACAGAACAGGCGGCGCGCAACCCCATGGACCCACCCTACAAACACCTCTCTTCGCCGTGCGAGCGGGCCACCGGTACCCGATCTTTGTCTTCGGTGGCCCGCCCGGCAGTTTACCCTTGCGGGTTCCTCTCGTGTCGACGCCCCGACAGCTTTCGCCATTGGGGCGTTGCCCTCACGCGGCGGCCTTACGTCGGATGACCAGACAGTTCCCCGGTCCGATCACCCGAAGCCTCGGTTAGGGCGGCATCGGGCGCAAATATTCGCACCTACGCCGCCCCGGCCGCTGGCGGCGCAGCGGCGGCCCGAGTCAAGGGAATCCTCCCGTACTCGTTCCGCCGCCTCCTTCTGCGAGATGACAGCCTTGCAGGAGGCGGCGACCGTGTTCCAGTTCCTGACGCTGTCAACCATCGCTTTCGCGATAGCCAGCAGCTTCAGGTCGGCACCGATGACAGCGACGAGGTCACAGCGTTGCCGGGCCCAGGTCACGCAGAACTCCAGCGTGTGTTACGCCGTGCCCTCGTCACTGCCGCACTGGTGGCAGGACGGAGTCGACTCCCTCCGTACGACCATGTGCAGGTATTTGCTGAAGCAGCCGTGCCCCGACAACAGCTGCACCAGCCGGAAAGAGAGGACCCCATGCCGCCGCTCCATCCACTCCGTCAATACGGGCCGGAGGGCCTCAACGGTAAGAATACCGTGCCTAGGCCTCTCCAGCCGCGTAACCCAACGGGCGATGACGTCTCGGCGGGCGTCCTCGCGCCAGGTGGCTATCTCGCTAAGCGATGGGGAGCCACCCTCGTCGCGCACTGAGGTAACCCGCCGGTAGAGGTCGGAGAGCATCTCCGCCTCTATGTCCCACGGGTGTGTCCCGGCTAACACGCATGCCGCCTCGGTTGACACCGTGCGGTATCCGCGGAAAAATTTGAATATCCATAATAAGGATAAGATAAAAGAAAGTACATTTCATTCGTTTATCTAATAATAGAAGTAATATAGCTGTGTAGTAGCGGCTACGAATACTACCAACCCTTACTTTGCTCGTGGATGTCATAAAAGACGACTAAGAGCCTTATAACGACCTGGGCCTACTCCATCCGATGCCGTTTGAGCAACAATTACATTCCCAAGGAGGATTGACGTCTGGCAGGCGGCCGGTCATAAAACTATTGCCAATAACTTTTACAATGTGTACTATGAAAGAAGAGTACATATTGTATCGACCCCAAGTAATTGGGATGAGAGTAGGAGAATGATGAATGATAAGAAGTAATAAACTTAAAAAAATAAGTAACCCAAGACACAAAATATAGAACTCTAATGAACAGAACTATAGTCTATCTAATCTAAGAAGTGCACTTTGACAGCTGTCGGAGTAAGTTGTCTAGGTATGTGAACCAAATAATCGCTATCGAAAATATCCGATTTTGATGAGAAATCGATATTAATTCTTTATAATTAATAATCGGTTTATTTTTTATTTTTCAAAAAGGAGATGAAATATTAAGTGCTAAATTAACACTAAACAAATTTAATTATTTCATCATAAAATCTATTCATCATATTTAGTAGGATTAGGTTAAGTAAAAACAAAAACTGGATTTGAAAATAGCTATTTGTTCAGAATCATTAGTATTACTTGAATTATCACCGTCGCGAACATTAATAATTATAACCTTATCATTAAAATTGTCGAAACGTACATCTCTGTCAAAATCTATATTCGATTAAATATATTAATCTAATATTTTTACCGATTATTTAGATATTCGGGAATTGGAAGTTGTCAAGCACTACTGTTTAGAACGTTATGACGTGATATTGTAAGATCGTCCATAATAATTACTATTTACAATGTTATTTTAATTTTAAATTAGTTTTACGAGTTTCAACATTACATTATTGTACAAGAAACTCACTCGCAACGTTAATTATGTAAATAACTTAATATTTCTTTAAAATTTCGGATTTATTGTTTGCAATCATGTGTATACGTTTGACCAAGGTTGTTGTGTATTAAAAAATGCGAAACGTCAAAATGCACTTCTTAGATTAGATGAACTATAGTTAAAATACAACGAGGCCAAACTTATTGAATTTATTAATCCAGGATTTCGTGTCATACATGTATTTTAAATATTATGTCACAGAGGTTTGTAAATAAATACTCATTGGAGTCCGGCCATTAATCATGTGAACCGCGTAAGTAGGAAGGTACAGACCTGTAAAAAAATAATTCTGAAATTTTTAAGAAACTTAATTTGTACTAAAATATACGTGATTTTTTTTTGTTTTAAACCTCACCATATATCAGCAGGGCAGGGGTGGCCGTTAAAAAATTGCTATAAAAACATTACGTGATACCTTATTCATCTAAATACCCCCGATAACTAATAAAGAGCTGATGACCTTAAATATCTAAACAGATCGTAGCTAAGAACCACCTCAATCATATTTTATTTGTTTAGTTAGCTTTCAAACAAAAACACACTGAGTGTCTCGCTCGTGCACTCGTCAAAGTTATAACACCGCTCTTTCTGTGTCGGAGGTTAAAAACAGTTTTTTATTTTGTTGTTATACGTACTTAATGATTGTGACGCCTTGCCTTCAATTGATATAACTTTACTCTTTGCGCCTTGGTCGTGGCGAAAGGGGTGTGCCGTCGCTAGTTATAAGTTATGTTACCTCACATAAAATTTGATATGACGCACTTTAGACGGTATGAAGACCTATATATCTACATATTGCTGGGTATTACCAGATATTTTTTGTTTTAAGCAAGAGAAAAGTCTTTATTATATACTAGAGAACACTAGTAAGCGATCCTTAAGGCAAGAGAACTTGCGGCCACAAATGCTCTCAATGGCTCTGAATTTCACTATATTGAATATTTTCTTGTTACATTATTGTAAAGCGTGATTTTTGTAGTTGGATCTTAGTTTTTGAAATTATTTTATAGGATATAGGTATGTTAATTTTATACATATTCTTACTATTTTTTTTTTATACAAAATAAGTTCAAAATTACCTACCTACCCAAATACCTAAAAACAAAACAAAACATGAACGCGTTCCATGAATCCCGTCCGTCCGTCTCGCTCGCATTCTTAAGAGATGGATTGTTCAAAATAGTTCACAAGGATCACATCATAACAAAAAATAAATTGATAGTTTATGGTAAAATAGATTTAATTGTGTAGCACAACCACAAGCCGCTAATAAATAAAATCAACGGAATTTTATATTTGCTACGTTATCTAGTTTTTAATAATAATAATACAAATTAATTTTTTTGCCAAAAAGAAATGTCAAGTTAAAACAATTAACAATATTACACATTTGCTTTTATCGGAGCCTTGTATCTGCGCTGTAGGGATGTTAAAAAATAATCGATTTTTATTTTAATCGATTATTTTTTTCAAAAAAATCGATTTTTCATAATCGATTTTTATAGTAATATTAATCGATTTTTAAAAAATCGATTATATAAATTATGCGTTTTAATCGATTTTTATGAAAAGCGCCATCTATGGAACGGATGAATAAAACTCGAAGTAAATCCATTATTATTTACAAGTTAAGAGTGCCATAATATATGTAGTTGTTGGTAAACAATAAAAATATCTTGCAATAGTAAAACATCTAAAAGCGGTTGGCGAAAATATTTTACGATTAAGAAACATACAGCAATATGCAAGTACTGTTCCAAAGAGCTAAAAACTTGCAGTAATACTACAAATTTAAAACAGCATACATACATACCATCACGCCATGTCCCTTGCAGGGTAGGCAGAGAGGATAAAGTGCCAGAGAACTCTATCTCTGCATACTTCACTCGCTTCCTCAACATTCATAATTCTCTTCATACACGCTTGCCGGTTTCGGAGACTCTTGACTCCACCTTCCTTCAGTACATGACCGATCTGGTCTAGGTAGGTTAGTCTCGCTCTCCCTGAGTACCTACATCCTTCCACTTTCGTATTGTATATCTTCTTAACCAGACGTTCGTTCGACATTCTTTCCAGTTGCCCGAACCATCGGAGCATTCCCTTTCGCATCTTTACATCAATGCTCTCTTTCATACCTACTCGCTCTCTTACGTCGTCGTTACGAATGCGATCGATCAGCCTAACACAGCCACAGATTTTCCGTAGAGATCGCATTGCGCATTAATTTTACTTTAATACTTTTTTCTGCATACCCAACTCTCGCTTCCATATAGTAATGTTGGAACAAGCAAGTTATGTATTGCTACACGTGTCTTCTGGCTTCGGTGGTGGCTACCGAGAAGTTGCCCCAACGCTCCGTTCACTCTATTTCCCGCATTCACTCTTCGCTCTATATCAGTGGTGTACCTTCCATCTCGGCTAAATCCACCTCCAAGATATACAAATTCATCCACTTGTTCTAGTACATCATTACACATTATTACTCTTACATCTGTTCTGGCTTCATCTCTTTCGAAGACCATTATTTTGGTTTTACTCACATTCATGCGTAGACCCCTTTTCTTACAATCTTCTGTCATTGTGTCGACTAGGGCCTGCAGGTCAGTCACTGACTGCGCCAGCATGACTGCATCATCTGCATAGAGCAGAGCACTGACCACTGAGTCGCCCATCTGGACTCCCACATTCATATCGTTCAACCTTTGGAGACATTTATCCAGATATATGATAAACAGCCTGGCTGATAGAACGCACCCCTGCTTAACGCCGATATTGACGTCAAACCAAGGCGACATTCCATCATCCAGCCGCACATAAGCTCTACATCCCATGTAACGGGACTGCACAGCCTGCAGCAGTTTCTCAGCTCTCTCCAGATCCACAAAACTGCAGGAAACCCTCTGACCTCGAGCCAGATGCTTCTCCACAATGTTGCGCAGAGAGAACACTTGATCCATGCATCCCCTTCCACTCCTGAAACCTCCTTATGCCTCACACAGTAAACCATCGGACTTCATCCTCATTCTCCTTTCAATAATTTTAGCATACACTTTTGCTGCCAAACTGGTCAAGCTTATGGCTCTGTAATTTGCGCAGTCATAACGTGAACCCTTGTTTTTAAACAAAGGCACGATGACTGCGCTATTCCCGTCCCTGGGAACTATTCCCGAGCTCCAACATAAATTAAGGAACATCAGGAACGCCTCCCAGACACAGGTGCCGCCAAGCTTGATCATCTCGGCAGACACCATATCAATGCCCGTTGCCTTACCATTTTTCAAACTTCTTATCGCCCATTCAACTTCATCCATACTGATGCCATCGGAGGACGCTGGTGCCGAATGTTGATCTACTAGACCACGGATAATCGAGACAACCCGAGTATCCGCATACATGTCGCCAAAATATTCCCTCAATCGGCTTAACACGTCTTGTATTTGTGTAAGAATGTCTTACCTTTAGACCTTATTTTATTCATTCTGAAGGCTGACCAACCACCCCGAGACCTCTTCACCTCTCTCCAAAAGAGTTTGGTGTTACCCTCGAAGTTTTTAGCCAGCCTATCTTCTGCACTCATATTTGTTCCATCACGTTTCTCTTTCACTAAGGCCTTGGTGTCATTCTTACACTGCCGATATATTTCTTTCTTCTGTTCAGTCATACTGTCATTCAGATTCAAAGAAGAGACATAGTCTAGCCACACTTTCTTCTTTTGCTCTACGGAAGCTGCCTCTTCCTTTTTTTTTTTTTTTTTTTGTTGACGCTGGGAAACGCTTTTGCGCGCTAACCCCTGCCCGCCGATGTCAAGACGGGAGGGAGTGTGGGACTCGCCGGCCAGCTAGTCCAACCGGAATACCCACTAAAACCACAGCGGCCCCCTTCCGCGCTTTTACGGGGCGCCGGAGAGATCGTCTACTGACATTCGATCCCCGACGCCCCAACGCTTGGCCTTCTGGCCACGCCCTGTCGATCCTCAAGGCGGTGGGAGGAGATGCGCATAACGGCGCCTCCTCCTCCCCGGACGCCGGCGACGGAGCGAGTCAGCGGACGCATGCGCCTCACGTTCCCGCTCCGCAGCCTCCTTCTTCTCCATGACGGCCTCGCAATACGAGGCCATCGACGTCCAGCACCTATCGCTGTCGAGCATCTTGGAGATGATGGTCGACAGCGACAGGTCTCTTCCAACGACCGCCGACAGGACGTGGCGTTGGGGCCCCCAGGCGGGGCAAACCTCCAGAGTGTGACGCGCATCATCCACTGGCGCGCCACACTCGTGACATCCAGGGGCCCCTTCTCTTCCAATTTTATGCAGGTACTTACCGAAGACCCCGTGTCCTGTGAGCACCTGCACCATCCTGAAGCTAAGGCTGCCGTGCCTTCTTCTGATCCAGCGGTGGAGATGTGGCGCGACCGCCTCCACAGTCCCCCGCCCTGCTACAGGGGACTCCAGATCCTCTCTCCACCGCCGGATGACTCCTCTTCGGGCCACTTCCAAATCTCTGCCCAGTCTCCTCGCGGAGACTTACTCGCCGCCGGCCCGCGCCACAACGCGCAGCTGGTAGGCCTCTGCCAAGGCCTTAGCTATAAGTGGCCAAGGCGTGTCCCCCGCCAGCAATGTCGCTGCAGTCCACGACACCGTACGGTAGCCCCTAATAGCCCTCACCGCCATGACCCTCTGCGGACGTCGCAGGAGGGCCCTATTGCGGGCAGTGAGGGACTCCGACCAAATAGGGGCGCCATACAGCGCCATGGACCGCACGACTCCGGTGTACAATCGCCGGCAGGACGACCCTGGACCTCCAGTGTTCGGCAGAAGCCTACTTAGCGCCGCGGCCGATTTGACAAGCCGCGGGACGAGCTGGGCAAAGTGTGGCCCGAAATTCCATTTTGAATCAAGGTGCAGACCCAGATATTTCATCTGGGCCCGCACTGGCACGGCAACCCCAGACACACTGATGTGTGCTCCTCGGGGGGGACCTCGACCTGGACCATGAAATAGGAGGGCCTCGGTTTTCTACGCCGAGACCCTCAGGCCCAACATGCCAATCCGGCCCACGACGAGCGCGACTCCTTCCCGTGCCAATCGGGCAGCCCCCAGGAAGTCGGGCCTCCTCGCCGTGACGAGGGTATCATCCGCGTAGCAGATGACCCCCATCCCGGCAAGAAGCCGACCCCGCAGGAGCCAGTCGAATCCGACGTTCCACAGAACCGGACCGAGGACCGATCCCTGCGGAACGCCGCACTCCACCCGATGGCGATGTATGCGCCCGTCGCCCCCCTCCCAGAGCACATGCCTTCCCTCGAGGTACGCCTCCAACAGCCTCCGGAGATACGGGGGCACTCCATGAAAGCGGAGCGCCTCCTTCAGCGTCTCATGTGGGAGACTATTGAAGGCGTTCTTGATGTCGAGCGAGACTGCCAGAAGTACTTCCTTATGGGCCACCGCTTCGGTGACCAGGGACTTCAGGGCAGCCAATGCGTCAATTGTCGACCGGCCACCCCTGAACCCATATTGACTTTCTGACAGTCCCGGCCCAACCTCCTCGAGGTGCTGGACGAGACGGTCCGCGAGCACCTTCTCGAACAGTTTGGCCGTCTAGTCCAGCAGCACCAGTGGCCTGTATGCGGAAGGGGAGTCGATTGGGCGACCCTCCTTCCGCAGCAAACACAATCTTCCACACCTCCATTGCTCCGGGAACTGCCCGGACCTCCAACATGCATTGAGCAGCTCCCGGAGTTCACCCCCGAGGTACTCAGCGGCGACGCCGAGCACGAGTCCCGGGACACCGTCTGGACCAGGCGCCTTCCTTTTTCCACGAAGTCGGGAGAGGGCCACTTCCATCTCCCGGTCGGTGATGAGTGGGGCTGAGATCTCCACCTCCACCACCGACCGAGAAGCTGCCTCTTCCTCATCCTACCAAGGATCACCATTTGTTTTTCTATGCTTCTTTGAGCTTCCACATACTTCTTTCGCTGTATCTACCATACTCTCTTTCAATATTCTCCAGCATTCTGGCTCGACCCACGTCGCCTCAGGGGGACACCCTAACCCGTACTGCGGTACGCATATGAGCCGGATTGAAGTCTGACTAGACTGGTAGGGGACGCGACGTGCACGTTCCGGACTATGCCTCCCTAAAAAAAATTATCATCATGTCAGGCTATTGTCGTCCACTGCTAGACGTAAGCCTAAATGTAAAATAGTATTGGACATTTATGGCATTTTTTTGTTGTGATTTATATTTTAGTTTTTGAGACAATAAGGTTGTTATTTTGTTAGGGCGCTCATATTTCATTTTTATGATAATAAAAAAAAAGTGTCAATAATTACACTTGGTTTCCTTATTCCTTACCTTGAAAATTTAAAGGATTGATGAATTTTATATTTGAATTGGTTGATTTTTTATTCATATAATTTTATTTGATTTTAATCTGATTAATTGTGAATATGAATCTCTTAGGTTTATTATTGGAATATGAAAAGTATATACATTTTTAAATAATAGAAAAAAATCGATTTTTTCGTAAAAATCGATTATTTATTTTGATAATAATCGATTTTTGGAAAATCGATTAATATTAACTAAAAAAAAATCGATTTTTATTTAATCGATTTTTTTCCAGTAACCTCGCATCCCTACTGCGCTGTGGTAATATGTACGGTGCATCTTATATCATAGTCTTGTATAACAGAAAATTTCGCTTTTGAACGCTAAACCGAAATACAGGCAATTTTGGAAGCGAAACTTCTTTGCGCGCCTGAGAGTAAATTTTTTACAGATGAAACGCAATATTAGTGACACGAAATGTGGCACTTTTTTGTCCAAGAAGAGGGAGAGAGCGATTGAGACCGTTTGAGAGAGGTCAAACGTAGCATGAAGCACAGCCATGGAACGAGAATAGGGAGCGAGCGAGTGAGAAAGATCAAGAGAGAGAGTGAGATAGAGCGAACGTCGCATCACGCATAGTGCCATGCAGCGAAAAGTGGGAGAGAGCTAGCGAGAAAGACTACGATAGGGCGAACGTCGCATAACGCACATAGCCATGGAGCGAGAGGAGGGAGAGAGCGAGTGAAAGAGAGCGAGAGAGAAAGGGAGATCGAGACAAAATACACGCTATTGGTTGATGTATGTAAACGAGATTTAAAAATTAGCTTGCCAAAGAAGTTTTACTTCTGACATGTGTACTTTGTACGCGTGCACTTTTAATTTTTTTACTATAAAATTAAATTACTTTGTTGCTCCAGCGGCATAGTTCGGCTACTGCAATTGGAAGGTGCTCGGGTCGGTCAAAAAATAAAAATGTTAATAATAATGTTGTTGACATCCTCAATTTTCCAGGATTTTCTCAGTAAATTCGCAGCTGCAAGTTTTAATTGCATCTATTGCATCTATGCTTAAACTTTTCTTTTTCTGCTTAGACGTTCATTGTTTCATTGGAAACTCATATATGTCATCATCATCTTACTTTTATCCCAATTAGGTAGGTACTAGGGGTCGACGTAATATGTCATCTTCTTCCATACAGTCCTATCAGACGTCATCTGGGTAATCACTCCCTGTCTATCCATGTCCTGCCTCACGCAGTCCATCCATCTTTTCTTTGGTCTTCCTTTACCCCCAAAGCCTTCAACATTCATACTTAAAACTTGCCTCACAACATTACTTTCATCCCGTTTCATCACATGTAGGTATAATACCATATCAAATGTGTTACAAAATGTTAGTGTATTCAATATTAAATCTATTAACTGTACCAATTATGTACTAGGATAAATATATTACATAGCAATACAAAAGGGAGTTGACGCACCATGCATGTACGATTTTACAGCACAAATATAGATTAACTTGCCAGTTACTTAATTTTTACCTTTTAAAAATTAAGGTACGTTTCATATTTTACCATTTGATTTTACAATTCGAACGTTGTATTTCCCTCCATAAGGGGTGATAATGCCATAATCTGTATGCTTAGTAGGAGATAGATTTGGTGCTATTAAGATTCCCAAAAGAGTCTTGTCCTTCAGCATGTTTATTCGACTCCCACGGGCAAATAAGGGCCGACACATTTTACTCTTAACTCGTCACGTAGGGTGCTGTAAAGGGGTACGCCGACGACTAACACACCCTTATTTCGACATAATAATTTAGTTTGTCGTAATAGCAGTAGTGATAGAGCCACACTGTTGCCAGCATTCTGTCTACAGCCGCGGGCCAGTCCATCCGGGACAGTACCACACTCTCGTAGAAAATCGACGTCTGCGCAATGGCAATATGCTATTGCATTTCGTTCGGTGAAAGACAGACACGGAAACTCAACTTTATGGGTAGGTTTTGGTATGACAGGCAGCGGCACTAGCTGTACCCCTGGTTTTGCAAAGTTTCATGAGCTGCGCTAACATTTATGATCAGGTCTGCTACTCGCTCGTTTGTTACCATAAACAACAAAAAGAGCCTTTAGTTACGTCGAACAAAATAATGATTTTTCATTTAATAGGCTATTGAGCGTGTTAAATTAATTGTGTATATATTATATTTTTTGTATATATATATATATAGGTATTATATTTAGATATATGTATTATTAATACTCAATATTATCTGTAATAGGTATCAGGTTATTATCATATCAGATAAATAAGATAGTAAAGCAAACAACCTTATTACAATATATTTAATTTAACATATCAATTTATCATAATACACAGATAAATAAGATAGTAAAGCAAACAACCTTATTACAATACATTTAATTTACATATCAATTTATCATAATAGTATTCAATGAAAATAAGCAAAAGTATTACCATGAAATGCACAACTACATAATGATACAAAAATACAACCTTAGATGTTAACAGTACGAAAGCCAACAGCAACTGCTGTTTTACCGCGCTATCGCTCCTTAAATACCCACAAACTGCACAAACAACCGACAACCCACAACTTTGATATCAAATCAGCGAATATTATTTCATTTTAATCCACTTTTCACCCTAATAACACAAATCATCGTATCGTAATTCATCATTATTTTTTAAATCGACGTAAAATAGAATCTTATTACCTTTTTAAATGTTATATACCTATACATTTCTTCTATTATTAATCTAACACGGCCATACTGACAAGTACTTCGCTCTCGAAGTACATTATTGTATTATTGCTAACATACTTGCAAACAGTGACTGCTCAAAACTTACATATGTTTGTTTGCCAATTGCCTAGACGTGTCAAGCCCCCTCCACCCGCTGCTTGTGGGATAAACTTGCACCAAGCAAAAGACCGACCAGCGGAAACAACATATTGCAAATCATGATTCTTCAAAATTTATATATTTTTGTTTGCCAATTGCATAGACATGTCAAGCCCCCTCCACCCGCTGCTTGTGGGATAGACTTGCACCAAACAAAAGGCCGACCAGCGGAAACAAAATTTATATATCTTTGTTTGCCAAATGCCTAGACGTGTCAAGTCCCCTCCACCCGCTGCTTGTGGGATAGACTTGCACCAAGCAAATGACCGGCCAGCGGAAACAATTTATTTACTAAACAATCACAATCCACTAACAAACATATTAGCAATTATACACTTATGATAATTATCTAAGTACTTAAATCAATTCGTAAGCTACATTTTCCTTGCAATTTGTAGCAATCATTAGGGAGGTTAGAAGAAATTTCATAAGGGCCTTTAAATTTTGATGCTAATTTATCCTTACACCTATGATTCTGTGAGACATATACTTCATCTTCGACGAACAGTGTCAAAACGGATATTTGTCGCCATTTGTATAATATATAGTTAAGCTATGTCTCAAGCAGTGTCTAATTTAATTAAGTATCGTATTTCGTTTGCGACAAATTACACCAATAAGTAAGCGTAAATAGTAAAATCTGTGGCCTTCTGTATGTTCCTGTTAATAGATTGTTGGATTTTCCATAAAACGTTCGGCCAATCTGACTGTCTAGTATATAGTATTAAGCAATAGTCACAATAAATACGTAACGTTCTACTTGCCCCTTACTTCTGAGGGTACAATGGAAATTAAGTAATGTTCTACACGTAGTTCATCAAACAAAAAAATAACATGATTTGACTACTACTAAAATTAATTCCTTGACGTTTTGAACACTTTACAGTGATCATAGTCACGGGAGGACCAGGGTGTCTTACGCCCAATAAGTCATCGTTATTACAGAAATTTATATATATCTACTACAGGATCAGTTATTAAATTTTGTCCCGCATTTTTAATACAAATTAATTGCCAGCACATATAAGAAAATGATTCTATGTGTAAAATTTTATATTGTTTATGGTGAGTTATAACTATTAAACATTTAATTTATGATAATTATCATATTGTGGCAATATATAAGTTTATAAAACTAACAAATGTATTCAGCTACCTATATATTTTTTTAAACTAGCTAGTTATTCTCAAAACCAATATGACAATTTCTTTCGTGAAATAGGCGTAATATACTTTGCAATAGTTAACTTTATATGTCTATTTGGATTAATCTTGTAATATAGCAAATTACTACGAACTACCTACATTTTGCTTTGAGTCTATTCTCACGTTTGTTCTCTATGTGAAAATTCTAACCGAGATTGGGTGGCATCTATTAAATTTACAGTATTAGGCATAGCCATAGGCAGTTCAATAGGATTTCGACCGAGGAAATCGAAATAGCTTATATATTGTCCCTTTAGTAAGTAATTTCAAACTGCATATTTAGCCACCTGCGAGCTAAATGGGTTATTATTTTATTCATGGTTGATTTGATACATATGTACATTCAGTTATAATTTTAAGTTAGTTCCTAGTAAATTAACTGTAATGTGTTTTACAGCATTGTAAATGGCTAAAGTTTCTAGATCGTATGAACTATGTTTCAACTTATATGTGTTGTTCTTTTACTGAAATAGGCACCCTAAAATTATTAAATTTCTGCAATAAAATAAATATCTAATATCACTAGTAACGTCATATAATTCAGTTTGTAAGCTAGGATCGAAAATCGATAGCGAAGGTTTAGACACTAAATACCTAATGTAAAACATAATCTCTCGCGATCAGACTCGAGTCCCATTTATTGTACTTTTTCTTTTGGAAAATAAGTCAACGAGTTCTGTACAAAAATGTGACCCAAGTCGACATTCAGATGGTCTTTATGACTAAATATACCAGAGCGAAGCCCTTTAATGCCTTACCAGCTCCTGCGACGGTACCGATACTGCGCCATCCCAATACTTTAAGACAGTTCCTCGATGTTGAGACCTCAGCCTTCTGCATCACGGCCCTCGTCACTTTTCGCTAGGTAGAAGGCTGCATTTGCTATGTCATCATCAGCATGATGATTGCCGGATACAGCATCTTAGATTGCCTGGAGAACTTCTAAGACAGCGGGATCTATTCTGAAACTCGGATATTAGGTGTATTAGTAATTAAGGTATTTATCCCACTTCTGATGTTAAATTAATTGTGTATATATTATATTTTTTGTATATATATAGGTATTATATTTAGATATATGTATTATTAATACTCAATATTATCTGTAATAGGTATCAGGTTATTATCATATCAGATAAATAAGATAGTAAAGCAAACAACCTTATTACAATATATTTAATTTAACATATCAATTTATCATAATACACAGATAAATAAGATAGTAAAGCAAACAACCTTATTACAATACATTTAATTTACATATCAATTTATCATAATACTATTCAATGAAAATAAGCAAAAGTATTACCATGAAATGCACAACTACATAATGATACAAAAATACAACCTTAGATGTTAACAGTACGAAAGCCAACAGCAACTGCTGTATTACCGCGCTATCGCTCCTTAAATACCCACAAACTGCACAAACAACCGACAACCCACAACTTTGATATCAAATCAGCGAATATTATTTCATTTTAATCCACTTTTCACCCTAATAACACAAATCATATCGTAATTCATCATTATTTTTTAAATCGACGTAAAATAGAATCTTATTACCTTTTTAAATGTTATATACCTATACATTTCTTCTATTATTAATCTAACAAGCGCCTAATGTTATTGAGAATTTTTTTAAAAAACTGCAGGTAAACCGAATGTCATTTTGCGTGACCTAGGAGTCGGACTTCAAGCTGGTACCTCAGTCATTATGAACACGATAAATAGTAAATTAATTAATATCTATGTTTTAAAAGACCTTGACTGTGATCTCCTGGATAAGGTAGGTGATAAGGAAGGGTTTATATGTCATATTCCAGAACAAGGAATGTACAAGTACATTCAATATGTGTGGTGGTGGAGTAAGAAATCCAACCACTCCTTCGTTTCCAGAGGTTTTTGTAAAAAAAAGTATAGCGTTGTTGCTGATATGACGCGTACAATATTTTATAAGTTTTTATTCAGTTTTGCTTGTCTCGTTGTCTGTCTGTCTATAGTCAAATCATGTTTTTGACCCATTTTGTTCCAAAGTTTTGATTATAGCTTAATCAATATATGTATATGCAGTACTAAGATGGTAGATTACATGTTTTTTTTTCAAATTCCTTCATATCGAATGACAGGGCTTGAAGCGTAGAAAACGATGTCGTTTGTGGCATCAACTTAAAAGTCAATATGACCGCCGTTCTAAGAGGACGGGTTACGTTTCCCTTTTTGAATTGCTTAATATGGGTATCAAATAGTGGAAATAAATTAATATTGGGCTCGAATTACATAATCGCTTCCTATGCCTGGAAGAGTGCAAATCCTTGACCGATATAAGCAACATGTCTTCAAACTCTTGTTAAGACTGGAATAGGCTCGACATCAAAATCAACGGCGAATACACTACACCTTCAATTTACAGATGATAGCGTAGTCGTGGCAGAATTCATGGAGGACCTGGGCGCCATGCTCAGGTCGTTACCTCAGCAAGGTTTCTTAACTAGTGAGTATACACTATACAAATGGACAAGACGAAAGTCATGTCTAATGCCCATATCGATTCTGTATCGGGTGCTAGTTGGGAGTTTTTTTAGAGATTTTTTTGTTAGTTGTAAATGAACGAGTTATTTGTTATAAAAGTATTGTTTATTTTTCTTTTTTTTTAAACACCACCCTGCACTAAGGAAATAATCCTTGTATTGCGGGGGACTTTACAAACATATAATTAACGCGGGCAAATTATATCCAGACACAGTGCGATCCACAAAGTATTGTCCTGTGTAGGAATCGAACCCACGGAATTGGCACTGAAGGTCGGTATCTTACCCACTACAGTACAGGTACACTACTAGGCATTTGTGCATTTTGTAAAAGACAAGAAAAAACAAGTTATTATTTTGTTAAAAAAAAACAAGCTATAATTTTGATAAAAAAGTTAAAAATGTCTATTACCAAAATAAAAACGTGTTACATTTTCTCTTTTTCCTAAAAAGAATGTCAAAAGCACGCATCTTTTAAGTTCTTTATTTACAAATAGCTGATTTAAAAAATTAAGGTGGACACTTGATAATAGTAATTGCCATTTTAGCATATAGCACAGCTGTATTATTGTTAACGTTTAAAACTTGTTATTGGACTCTACATCATTTTGTCGGTTTATTGTGACGCTACTTGTTCTTACACTAACTAACTTGATAGATAATTAGGTACTAAACTCTAAAACGTAACAAATATGTAACATCACTGCATAATGTTATATTTCGATATGTTACATAACTAAGTTTTGTGACAGTGCCATCTAGTGCCAGTTGGAGTACTTACTATGAATTCCGAAGTCGTAACTCGTATACATCATTATCGTCCCGCTCTTATTCCAATTAATTGGGACGGCGCACTATGGTCAAGCCCCATACAAAGCCGTCTCAAAACCATTTCATGTGAAAGTCGTTGTAATAGAATAAAATTAATAAATTAATATAGTCTAATAAATAAGCTTTAATGTATAACACACACAATACGTTACTACAATTCAACGCCACATTACTCAGAAGTTTTTCATATAAATATACAAGTATTATACATTTTTAGAATGCTTATGATCTCCTCATAACGTTTCTTAATTAATATTATAAATATTGGTTTAATAAAATACAATTAACCAATATAGTTTAAGATGGTATATTTTTAGTGTTCATTTTTTTTAACGAGACTTTTACCCTTTACCGCTGCTTGCCGCTGTCGAGATATTTATTGTTTTAAGATCTTTATACATTAGTAAAAGCAAGGCGAAACAAAAATTAGCCTATACTTACCCCTTTTTACACACGGGGCCAAAACATATCGCATAATAAAAAAAAAATTATCAATTTTGTTTTATTTTTCATAAAATTATTTTGTATCTATTAAGGTTGAATTGATTACAGTGCAGTGTTTTTGTGGTTTTGATCACTTTACTTGATAAAATTTGGTCACTTATCTATTAAGGTCAAATTGAAAACAGATTATGGGAAGAGTGCAAATTATTAGTTGCCTAGCTTTTTGCACATATCACTATTTCATTGGCCTATAAAAGGAAAGCGAACCTTGAAACATTCTGAGTTGTTGGTTCGACCTTCAGTTGCCCTTAAAAGCAGAAGCACTTATTTTCAAATATTGGCAGAAGTTAACTGATTTGAAAAATGGGTGAATTTGTTTGTAGCAAACGAGGTTTGTGCAATTTATTGATAAATTGGCATAACATAGAAGACTACATACAAGAAAATTTCAATTTATCACCAGAGGATATGGCTAATGTGGTCTCCTACATTCAAAGAAACTTGGTATCTAAATGTAACGAACGTTGGAGAAATGCATCTCGAACAAAAGAACGCTTTGAAAGTAAGAACGTCAACTGGTTAGATGGTCAATTTCATGTTCCACTAGAGTGTCGAGTCACAGTTACTGACCCTAATACGCCTGGAAATGGTGGTGGTGGCAGACCTTCAAAACCATACGAAGCATCTTCAGAAAAAACAAAGAAACGAAAAAACATGGAATTGATACAAGAGTACGGACTGGACTGTGTGCTCAATGCATATGCTCAAGAGTCTATGGGTGAGATGGAGGAGGCCATGATCGTTAATATTATACGAACTTCATCAAGAAACGATAAGAACAAATTTCTTAAATACATAACTGAGAACCCTGAAGACGTTACACCTTTTACAAAGGAAGAAGCACTACGGACAATTATTGACTTAGACCTTAACAAAGAACAGTATGGGAAACTTCGACTTTGAAGGACAAAAACTGCTCAGTGTTTCCTTCTTATCCTAAAAATCCTAAAAATGTTGCTTTTATTGAGCAAAATAATATTGACATCACTAATTTAAATTGTAACATTTCCAATTGTGAAAATAATGACATTCATTTAAATTACTCAATAAGACAATAGAGAATTCCTCTTGCTTTAAAAATAGCCATAACAATACATATAAGTCAATTAGTCTGGTACATCAAAATATACAAGGTATGTTAGGTAAAGATTTGGAGATTGAATTATTTTTGAATGGTTGCCATATAGATTTTCTCTGCATTACTGAACACTGGCTTAAAGGCAACCAATTAATGTTCAATTTTCCCAATCACCAGGTTGTTAGCTCGTTCAACAGAACCAATATGATACGAGGTGGCTCTTTAATAATTTTAAATAAATTAATTAAATCTAAGGAAAGAAAAGATATTGTAAGATTGTCTGTTGAACGTGTTATTGAAATTGCTTGTGTTGAGTCTGAGCAGTTCATAGTTGTATGCGTATACAGACCCCCATGCTCCCCATATGATGATTTTGAGAAATTAATGGAAGATATCTTACTCAAAACCTCGGCCTCAAATAAAACAGTTGCTGTTTGCGGGGATTTTAACATTAATTTATTAGACAATAATAATATAACACAAAAATTTAAAAATTTAATGAATTCTTATAACTTATATAATGCTTTCCTGGAACCTACTAGGATAACTGCTGGGAGTGCAACTTGTATAGATAATATTTTTATAAATGCTGAACTGATTAGTAAATCCATTATAAACACATTAGAATCAGATCACTGCGGACAACTTGTTGTACTTCCTAGAACTAATAGGATTCCACGAGAATGCATTACCTTTGTTCCTATTAATGTCAGCCGCTTAGAGCACTTTAGACACAATTTGAGTATGAAAGTACCACTATTGCCTTTTCATGATAACCCCAATGAATTGTATACATCCCTATTTCACATAATTGATGATGAATTTAGTAAAATATTTAAACCTAAAACTGTAACAATTGGAGTACCTGCTGGCTTTAGTGAATGGGCAACTTGTGGTATCTACAAGAGTAGACGAAGGTTATATGATCTTTATGACGAAAAGTCTTATAACCATAGTCCAGTGTTCCTAGAATATGTAAAAAACTATTCTAAAATATTCAAACGTGCCTGTTCCTCTGCTAAAGCAATTTATCTGAGAAATAAAATCAAACGATCTAGTGATGTAATTAAAATGACTTGGAACGTGATTAATAGTGAAACTGGTAGAAATACTGTACGGAAGAAGGACTTCAATTTAATTATTGATGATAAAAATATATGTGCGGACGAAGAAGTGGCAACCGAATTTGAAAAATATTTCAGTAATATTCCTTTACTGACAACTAAATCATTGATGTGTTCTCCTATTTTAGCCGAGTCACTCTTGAAACAGTGTATTGTAAAATGCGACACATCCTTTGAGTTCTCAGATGTCAGTAGGAATGATATCATAAACTCTTTTAAAAATCTTAATGTTAAGAAGACAGCTGATTTATGGGGCTTTTCTGTAAAGACAGTAAATTCTATAATTGATATTATTGCCCCCCATCTGGCATCTGTGTTTAATGGTTGTGTTGCTCGAGGCGTATTTCCTGATCTCATGAAAATTAGTAGAGTGATTCCTTTGTTCAAAGCGGGTAGTATGTCTGATCTTAATAATTTTCGACCAATTTCCATACTACCCACACTTAGTAAAGTTTTTGAAAGACTTATGCTGAGTCAAATGTTACATCATTTTAAGAGACATGATATATTTCACAAACAGCAATTTGGCTTCACTAAGAATTGCTCTACTACTGATGCGGGTGTAGAATTACTAAAAAATATCTTTACAGCCTGGGAGAAATCGCATGATGCTTTAGGTATATTTTGCGATTTATCCAAGGCGTTTGATTGTGTACACCATGAAATTCTCGTCAAGAAATTATACCACTATGGGATCAGGAATAAGGCTCTCGAACTTTTAACATCATATTTGTACAACAGAATTCAGAGGGTCGATGTTAATGGTGTACGATCATCTGGTGCTGTTATAAAAATGGGCGTTCCACAAGGATCCATTCTGGGGCCATTTCTGTTACTTGTATATATTAATGACTTACCTTATTATGTAGGGGATAACCAAAACATAGTGTTGTTCGCAGATGATACCTCCTTATTGTTTAAAATTAAAAGACAAATGATTAATTATGACGATGTGAACAACGCTCTGTCAAATGTTGTTCATTGGTTCAGTACAAACAACTTGGTTCTTAATGAAAAGAAAACCAAATGTATTAAATTCACCACACCTAATGTGAGACTAGTGGAAACCAATGTTCAAATGAATGGTGTGGCCCTAGAGCTTGTGGAGTCCACGGCGTTTTTGGGTATTACCATCGATACTAGACTCCATTGGGGTCCTCAGATTGAAAAATTATCAAGTAGGCTAAGCTCAGCGGCTTATGCGGTAAAAAAAATTCGAATGTTAACCGATATTGAAACGGCTAGAATTGTTTATTTCGCCTACTTCCATAGTCTTATGTCTTATGGCATTCTGCTTTGGGGTTGCTCTGCAGATTTGAAAAACATCTTTGTTCTTCAAAAACGGGCTGTCCGCGCGATTTATAATCTAGGGCCAAGAGCTTCACTGAGAGAAAAATTTAGGGAAATAAACATTCTAACCGTTGTATCACAATTCATATTCGAAAACATACTATATGTAAAAAAAAATATTAATGAATTTGATAAATATAGTGATATTCACCGTGTGAACACTAGGAATAAGGATAATCTAGTTATCTATCATACTCGCCTACAAAAAATTAGTAGGTCTTTCATAGGGCAATGTATACGCTTTTACAATAAACTGCCTAAAGATATCCGAGATATGCCAATGAATAAGTTCAAAAAGGCTATCAAAAACAGACTGTGCAGAAAAGGATATTACAGCATTTCGGATTATCTAAATGATAATACGGAATGGTTATGAGCAGCTCCTCTATCAGCAATTGCCCTTTTAATGTTTATCACTTACTCTTGTATTATTTGTATTATCTTAATTGTACAGTGTAGCGTGTTTTGCCTAACGAGTTATGTATTTAATTATCCAAGCTATCTGTTTCAAATTTATAGATTATGGTGTGGTCATGCTCACTGAAAAGGTCTCTGCTTGCGGTAGCTACGTGGAGCGGGTCTCTCCCTTCCCTCCAATGTGGTTGAGGGGCGTGATGGCTGCTCTAATAGTTAACTCGTGATCGGGTGCCGCTTGTGGGATCTGGTCCAGCCATTTTTCTTTCTTTTTTGTTTTATAAATATTCTTAGTTTAATTTTGTATTATATACAAAATTTTAAAAATCAATCTTTACTCGAAGGGCATATCACTGGAGCTAACATAAATTAAACATGTAACCAAACTCTTTTGTGAAAAAATATAATAAAAAAAAATGACGAGCCCACTGAGTTTCTTGCCGGATCTTCTCAGTATGTGGCTGCTTTCCGATCCGGTGGTAGATTAATTAAATTTAATTATAAAAAAAAACAATGTAAAATTGACAATATGTAAGTGCCCCTATGGGGCTTATGCAAAATAAATGATTTGATTGATTGATTGATTGATCCAACTTTACTCGAAGCGAAGAAGATGTGTTACCCACCGGATTCGAGCATAACCATTACTAACATAAGTGCAAAAGTGAATCGGCAAGACTTGTTGGATCATACTGTGGCACGTATATTACAAATTGGTTCAGTTTATAAAAACGGTTTAAGAAAGTTGAAACTATTCTGTAAATGGGGCTGTGACGGGTCATCAGGGCAGAGTGAATACAAGCAAGTTTTGCCCGAAGAAAGCGATTTTATATCAGATACAAACCTTTTTATTGCTTCACTTGTACCCATTACACTCATAGATGAGACAACTAATACTGTTGTTTGGAAGAATGAACCCGCTCATCTGTTAGATATTGCAGACCTATATTGTTAGAGTTTGCCAAAGAAACTCCTGAAAAAACCACGTCTGTTGTGGCTGATATCAACGATCAAAGAAAACTGTCTCCTTCCCTGATAAGAATGGTGAGATAATCGAAATTACTCATGACCTATTTTTAACCATGATTGATGGTAAAGTGGCACAAGTTTTAACTGAAACTTGTTCGAGCGCTTCTTGTACAGTTTGTGGAGCTACTCCTCGGCTAATGTATAACTTAGAGACAGTTAGGACACGAAATGTGAACGAAAGTTCATTTCAATACGGACTGTCACTGACAACACTACATGCTTAGATTAGGAGTATGGAGATGATCTTACACATTTCCTATAACTTGTCTTTTGAAAAGTGGTCAGCTACTACACCTGCAAATAAAAAAATCAAAGACGAAAAGAAAAAACTGGTGCAAAAGCGGTTTAGGGAAGATATGGGACTGCTTGTCGATAAACCTCGTCAAGGCACTGGAAATAGTAATACCGGAAACACCGCTCGGACATTTTTTCAGAATTACTCGTGCTCTGCAAACATTACAGGTGTAGACGTAGAACTTATAAAACGAATGTACATAATACTACAAACTATGTCATCTGGAATGGCTATTGATTCAAAAAAGTTCGGTGAATACGCATATAGTACAGCCCAACTATACGTAAATAATTATAATTGGTATTATATGCCTTCTTCCATGCATAAAATACTTATTCACGGAGAAAAAATCATTGACTACTATGCTATTTTACCTATCGGTCAATTGTCTGAAGACGCGCAAGAATCCCGAAATAAGGATTACAAAATGTTTAGACTGCATCATTCTAGAAAGTGTTCATGAGCGGCTACCAATGAAGATGTGTTCCATACCTTATTATACACTTCTGATCCATATATATCAAGTTTGAGAAATACCTCAGAAACAATATCGAAAGAACTATTAGATGAAGCCAAGGCCCTTCTTGCTGTCAATGAAAATCTGTAGGAGCTTGCTGAATTGTGTATATAATTTTTTTTTTCTAGTTTGGTACTATGTTCTACCATTTTATCTAAATTAAACAAGCATATTTTGTATTTTTTTTTATATAATGCATGTCTTTTTATTTTATTTTTTTAAATTAATTTATAAACAGAATTTTTAAAATCAAAGTTATTTCAATTAAACTTTAAACATTCAAGTATATGTGTGCAAAATTACAGCTCAATTAGTTTTGAAACAACTGAGATACGGAGTTTTGAGACGAAACATACGCGATTTTCCCACTGTGCGGCGCAATATGTAATACTCTTTCATAGTAGGTACATATTGTAAAAGTTATTGACAATAGTTTTACGTTCGGCTGGCTCCCTGACGTCATCTCTCTTGGATTACCAATTTAATTAATTGTTGACCAGACGGCAACAGATGAAGTTAACCCAGGTCGATATAAAGTTTTTGTCGTCTTCTACGACACCCGTGAGCAATGTAAGAGTTGATATTATTCGTACCCACAATCACGCAGTCGTAACTTATACATTAAAATGAAAATACACTAGAGTATGCAAAATGTATTGACAAGAAAGCCGCTCAATAAACTGTTTACAATATTTTGCAGATATGCAAACTCACAGATTCCTAGGGAGATTGGTAAGTTTAGAGTTACGGATCACTGTTTGTCCCGATCCATTCAGTATAAGTATACAACCTATGAATATACCTCTCTCATTTTATATTTGCCTCTCTTTTATTCGCACTTTTAATTTGACCCAATATTGTTAATGGTTATAAATGTTGACTCTAGATAGCCTTTAGGTTATCATATAATATATTAACCAACTCAACAACAAAGAAGTTTTTCATCTACAAAATTATAAACATAGCCATCCAATAGCCCAGTTCAGGACCAACATGTTTCTTGTGACACATAGGTTTCTTCAAGGCTCTTTGCCTGCTATTCCTCGCATATAACCAAATCTCAAAATTATTTCGTTCTTAAGTAGGTACTTGCTTTCTTGACAGTTTTAAAGTTAAATACCTAATTCGTATACATACCATAGATGCACTAAATACTTTGACATGATGTAGAAATTTCTGTGCCGTCCAGGTTCTGTGCTCTATGCCTAACCTATTCCCCTCAGGACTTAGATCATGCGATTTTCTTGCTTAATTTACTAGATTGCTGTGATTTCTTTTAAACTAGTATATTTTAAACTGATAATACCATAGTATTTAGAACCTATCATATCAACCTATCATAGATAGGTAGTGACATGCTATTGAGTAGTCGACAATGTTCTATGCGAAGTAGTATTACAGAAAGTTTAAGTTTAAAGGTGATTTTATCATATATTATTTAAAGAAGGACACAAACAACAATTTGTAAAAATTAAAAAGTTTTATTTACACAACATCCCACACTTCTTCAAAGGCAGTACAAATTTTAGCACACGTTAATGCAGCAGATAGTGGATAATTACTGATTGATATAAGATCTTCTGAATATTCTACTTCTACTTTGCCATGGGCCATAGCACCAATGATAATAACTACTGGTTCATCTTTTGGTACTAATTCCCTACAATTCTTGACTACTTTAGAACTGAAGGACATAGTCAACTTCCTTACCCCAACTGGTAAATGTGAAGTAACAGGATTTTTAATAACCTTGAGCAATTTCATTGGCCCATCAGATGCTCTTATTGCAAACTTATGAAGAAGTTGTACTGAAAAAAAAAAGATGACTAAATAAATTAAAATGTGTGTAATTGCTCAAAAAGCTGCAGTCGTAAATAAAAAAAGTAGTAACTTAGGTTGAGGCTTGTAGATGTGGACACGGCAGTTCTCAATGCCAGCACAATAGCTGAAGTCTACATCTTTAAAATTATGTGAATTTAAAACCCTATTACTTGTTATTGAGGTCAAGGGAAACATTGTAAGATAAGACACATTAGTTCTTTGGAAAAAGAAATTTCATATAAGCAATGTGCATTCAAAGATTTGGTTAAGACTTAGAAAGGGGTAAATGCCATAGACACCACACATGGCAGGTGGGTTAAAGTTGCTGTTTATATTAATTATCTCAAAGAGGTTTGTGTTCTGAACCCTGGTACTCTAATAGCCCAAGATTTAAAATACAAAATCCCATGTAAGGGATGACAACACATATTTTTAATCTGTTACCACATATTTGAACTTAAGAATATTGTTATACTAGATGTAGCAGATCGCATCCATCCATCCATCAGCCCATAAATATCCACTGTTGGACATAGGCCGCCGCACAAAAATGCCACTCAGAATGGTCCTGTACCGCCTGCATCTAATGTCTTCCTGCAACTTTTGAGATGTCATCAGTAGTCACCTAGTAGATTAGATGGCATTGGTTTTAAATTATAAAACATTCCAATATAATTAAAAATTATATAGTGGCATATTTTTTTTCGAATTTCTTATTTACTTCAAAGATATTTTCCAACTTACCCATTAGCCCAGCAAATCTCTTGAATGTTCTTGGTATCCTTGTTTGTGGATTTATTTCTATCAAAACATTTTTTTCAGTATGAATATACACTTGTAATAAGCCAGCTCGGTTCAGTGGCGAGTCCATTAACATGAGTAGAGATTGGTGTGTTATATCTGGCCTACATGATCCTGGATCCCTATCATTCTTTCTTAAAATATTTGCATGATCATCACAGTTCAACAGCTCAAAACTATTTCCAGCCTGAAACAAATGATATGTAAAAATTAATGAGAATAACTTATATTTACTCAATTCACAATCATTTTTCTTTTCTTTTTAAAGACACCACACTAAGGAAACAATCCTTGTATTACGGGGGACTTTACAAACATGTAATTAATGCAGGCAAATTACACCCAGACTCAGAACCTGTTTGTGGATCGTAAGAAATATTGTTCTGCGTGAAAATCGAACCCACGAAACTGGCACGGACGGTTGGTATCTCAACCAATTACGCTATTTGTGCAGTCTTTTTAAATTGATATTCAAATTACTTAACAATGTAAACACAGAGTACAATTTATTTCATCACCTTTACAGTCTCTAGCTGGGCGTTCTCTAAAATAACTATTAGACGTTTCTCTTGCTTCTTAATGTGCGATGTTACTAAATGTTTTGGTACAGGATCATATTCGTGTTCATCATCTTTTACAAGCTTCCTTTTCTTACCCATAATATCTAATAAATGTTTATTATTGATATGAAGTTAGTTGTCAAGTTCCTTAATACCGTTTAATAATAAAATAATATCGAATCTTTATTTATTACTTGAATTTCTATGACAAAACTGATTAATAAATTCTAATAAATAAACTCCCGAAAACGCACGTGTTGATGACATTAATGACATTACCATTTGGCATTTTTATTTTAGTTTTGTTCGTCCATTCGGTCAGGTAAAAGAAACGAAGCCCGTACAGACAAATCTTATTCCATTTAATTCAAACATGACAAATATTATATATTATAACATATAATTTATTACCTTTTAAATTTAGTTTAATTCTTATAAATTTAAGCTATGATTTAGTATAATATTTAGTATAAAACAAAGTAGTAACAAAGTAGTATAAAAGAAAATAAAATACTGTAAACAAATATTGTACCAAAAAAGTTAATAAGAACATTGAAGAATTAACATTTTTTCTGTATTCCTGTTTCTCTGTATTCCTTATGTGGCGTAGGAATAAGAATACAATTATAGTCAGCCCTTGCTTTCCAGTGGCCACCGTAAAAGTTAGCTAAGGGGACACCAAGGAAGCGGGTAACAGCACATTCCTGGGAAACGTATAATATCTTATTGCAATCGCCAATTTGTCTATCAAGCTTGGCGATTACGGCACTGTTCCCCTTATAAGACCTAAAAAATACGACTCCCGGTCACGGCAGCTCAAGTTCACGACTTCTTGGTAACTGGCCCGGTAGCGGTGGAATATGGGAGTGCGAATAATCTTAGGCAGCGATCGGGCTACTATAAAAACGACAATAGGATTCCCTATGCACGTGACACCAAAATGAACAAAATATTTTTATATGTAATCTTTATTGCTTAAAAAACATATCTATACAACTATTTTTGAAATTCATCATTATTTAATAGTGAAATTTAATTATCAAAAATCAGCTTATTTGAAATTCGAAAATTTCTAAAACGCGACGCGATTGGTTGTTAAAAACGTGACGTCATCGTACACTCGATTCTTCTGGTATCAAGGTGTTTCTAGTGATTATTTTGTATCGTTACCCAGTTACTTCATGAGTTATTAGTTTTCTGTGTTCAAGTGTTAATCCTTAACAAATGTCACTTTTTGTCCCTGTTCTAATGCCATTATTTTGTATTGCATATAATTTTCTGTACCTGAAACCCAATAGAAAGATAAATAATAAAATAGAATAAATAGTTACATGTTTTCATTCATAGGTATCAATTAGATGACTAAACATATATTACTTTTATGGGTGACCCATGTACCTATTAGATATTGAGAATATATCTTTAAGAACTTTACGTAAACTAGGTAGGTATGTACGTCGAAGTTTGTTAACAAAAGAAGTATGTGCACATATGGTCATTTCGCCTGTTCGCGTCCATTTAGTGCAGTTTGAAGGAGAAAATAAAAATGTTCTAGCCCTAATTTCAATGAAAAGTTTATGTAATGCGTTTATTATAATAGTCTATTTTAAGATAATTTTTAGTTTTGTTCGAAACAACTTTTAGTTTTTTTTTTTTAAATACAAACTTCAGAATTAGCCGTTTTACCCACTTTGCGTCCATAAAATCCTATTTGCATCCACCCGCTGGACCACTTGGCGTCCACCAGCTTAGAAAAGGAATTAAGGGGTGATATTTTATGATAATGTAAAAAGCGTTTGGATTTAAATTATTTATTTATTAAAAAATAATAGTTATTTAGAAATCAACATATTAATAAATCACTATTAAGAAAATAAAAACACCTATTTATTCCTCTAAACAATGATAGAACTTAAAATTAAAAACTTATATAGTAATTAAATAATAATTCCACCTTTTAACAATAATCTGTTCTATTAATTTTACTCTAAAATCAGAAGGAATGATGTACAAGTAAGTAAGCTAAAGCAGCATAATAAGTAATAGGCCATTAATAATAAGTTTTTGGCTACATTGTAGCAACAAAACAATACAATTTTGACCAGGGCGATCATCTTTAAATTTATTTTTAATCTCCCCATCTCGTACGTATTACTTTAATCAGTATCCAACAATTCCTGTTTTTTTTCACTGATAATCCACACTTGGATTTTTTTTTATTGCTTATGGTGACAAACGAGCAGACAGCATAGCTGATGGTAAGTGTCACTGCCACCCATGGACCTTTTCCAATGGTATAGCTAGGCCGCTGCCTACCAATACAAACCCCGAACCCAACCCAGTTGGGCATCCGGCTCTCTTGCTCACCAAACGAAGTGCAATAGCACATTGCTATTACTCAGACGTCAATCTTCTGCGAGAGTGTGGTACTACCCCGGACGGAACGATCCGCGGCTTTAGACAGAAAACTGTCCACAACGTGGTCCTGCCATAATTAATGTTAAGAAAGTAAATGTTAAGAAGCCATTCAGCTACCTTTTTCACCATCTACTTCTAGCGCAGGTACTGGGCCCGGTTTCTTTACTCCATCTGGTATGCGCCCACTATTTTTTTCAATATTGTGGTCTTGGGAATAACATATTCTTTGCATTCCGTAAATCTTCTTCTACGTATGTTCTTTCTTCCTTCTTCTTTCTTATCTCCGAAGAACTTATCTTAAACAGAAAAAAATAAGAATAAAAGAAATTACTCATTTCATTCAAAGTAGAATAGGGGTTAAACTTGTACTCATAATTAAAAATGTACCTACAATACATTTTTTATTCAAAAATACAAATAAATCAATATTTAAAAAAATGGACGCGATTTGCTTTTGTTATTATTCCACAGGGAATAATACGCGATGGACGCAAACTAACCTACAGAGGTTAGTTTGCGTCCATCGCGGACGCAAAGTGGAAGTTTCATAAATTTGGTGTAGTAATTCGCGTCCACCTTATTTTAACTGTTAACTATAAAAAAAATAAGCAAATTCATAATTAATATGATTCCTTTTATCATTATCAGAGTCTAGAAACATTTATGTATCCAAAATACACATAAAACAACCCACTATTTTTTTCTTATAATCCTGCTCGTTTGCGCTCTCTTGTTGAACAGCCGCCACTAATTATTTTTTACACAGGATTGTTTAGGTGCACGGAACTTTTGTCTATGTTTGCCTATTTCTTATACATTGAAGTATATTCTTATACATTGAGGTATTAACGGTAATGACTTTTCGACTTATTGGTGTATTAGTATACTTAATTTCGAGAGTTTTCAAAGGGAGAGCCGTAAAATGGACGCGAATTGGGCGATGGACGCGAACAGGCGAACTTACCCTAATTAAGGAAAAATAATTCTTTTATGTACTTCATCACTTCTCTAATGTGTTTACTTACGTTAAAATGATTTTCACAAAAGTATAAACTGCTCAAACACGACACATTGTCTGTTCTCATCGCCTTGCACCATTTTTTTCATATTTATTACATTTCTCGGCATAAGAAAATATACTTTGTTAGGTGCAGTTTTGATTGCGCGCCGCCTCTTCCGTCGCCCCGGGCCGATTTGCCGGGGCGCGACCACATCCATGGTCCCATCTTGGGAAAAAATAAAAAAAGAAAGGTGTAGTTTTGATAATATTTTGGCACATAGGAACGATACAATATTTATAATACGGTTTTCTGTTCTTTTCCATGGTAGTAAGTTAACTTTACACTCATTTTTTTAATTTTCAATAACTTCGTGAATCAAACATTTCGTTGTTGGACATTCAACTTGTGTGTGTATTCTGACGTCACAGAAGCGCGCCGTAATAGCCGCGTTTAGATCGCACAAAAATGATAGTGATTTTAATAAATTTTTTTTAGCTTAATGGTTTATATTTTGGATGTGTTATATTTATTTTTGGTAATGTAATAAGTAGTAGAAACATTTAAAAAAATAAAAAAAAACATTCATATTCCCCATTGACCCTTATAACACACAACTTTCAGACGCTCAAACCCTGAGGCAGATTAAGGTTTGCCGGGTGGGCCACTGAAGAAAAAGACCGCGTACCAGTGACCCACCCGCACGGCGTCGAAAGGTATATTGTAGGGCGAGGGCGAGGGTTTTGCGCTGCTTTTCCTGTCGCCCCAGACGGATTAGCGGTGTTTGATGTACCGTCGACCGACGCCAAAAAAAAAAAAGAAAAAAGGTTTATCGTTTTTAGGTCGAATACAAATAACTTGGAGAGGATCTTCTTCTTCTTCTTAATGAATGGCCTCTGTGAGTGATTAACCACAACTTCGCCAATGTCAAGTAAAATAAGTTTAAAAAATTATAATAGATTTATATTTTAGTCGTCAGTCATGTCGGTTCATTGTCTAAGTCCAGTCAAAATGCCTCTGATGGAGAGGATCGAGAGTGTTACATCGCATTGAGTTTGACAGAAATCTTTTTTTTTTTTTGGCAGCGGGCTATTGTGTGGTCACGCCCCGCTAATCCGTCCGGGGCGACAGAAGAAGCGGCGCATGACCCCACAGACCCGCCCTACAAGTATCTCTCCAAGCCGTGCGAGCGGGCCACCGGAACCCGGTCTTTGTCTTCAGTGGCCCGCCCGGCGCACCTACAAATAGTCTGCCACCAGCCGTCTGAGTTACAGGGGCACTCCATGGAATCGGAGCGCCTCCCTGATGCAGCTGAATGGCAGACTATTGAATGCGTTGGCGATGTCCAACGACACCGCCAACAGCACTCCGTTGCCGGCGACAGCCTCCGCGGCCGTCTGCCTCAGGCGTAGCAGGGCCCCGATGGTCGAACGCCCACTCCGAAACCCAAATTGAGCGTCCGACAGATCGGGCCCCACCTCCTTCAGGTGCAGGACGATGCGGGCAGCGAGGACACGCTCCAGCATACCCACATCGTCCAGAAGCACAATGGGCCTGTAGGCCGACGGCAAATCCGGGGGCCGTCCCGGCTTTGGCAGGAGATCCAACCTCTCTTCCTTCCAGCACTCAGGGAACTATCCAGGCGTCAGACAGGCGTTGAACAGTTGCCTGAGGCGAGGCTTGAAGTGCTCGAGGAGCGACGTCAACACCCGGACTGGTATTCCGTCCGGGCCGGGGGCCGTGGTGGCGGCACGAATCTTCGTCACAGCCGCCCCCACTTCCGACTCCGTCCCGGGCACACTCTCGTCGGCCGCCCGGTCGTGATCTGGCATAGCCATGACCTGGGGCATATGTTCCGACTGCCGCGGGAACAGCTCCTCGACCACCCTACGAAGGAGGTCGGGCTGGAGGGTCTCGGTGAGGGGGTGGCCCTGCGCGCGAAGCTTATTCAGCGACGCGCGATACTGGCGACCCCAGGGGTCATGGTCGAGACCGTCCAGCATCTCCTGCCAACTCGCGTCCTTGGTGGACCGGATGGCCAGCCGAAAGGCGGTACGCGCACTGCGGTACGGTTCATACAGCTGGCCCTCCCGCTCAGCATCGCAGCGACGCTGCCGGCTGCGGGTGTAGGACCTTCGGGCACTAATGCACGCCGCACGAAGGTCCGCCAGTCTTGGGGACCACCAGTAGACCCCCTGCCTCGGAGGTAGACGCCGCACCCTGGGCATGGCCGCATCGCCGACTTGCGTTAACGCATCGCGGATATGGGCAGCCTCAGCGTCTACTCCGTCCGTAAGGGGTGGTGAGGACAGTCACGTGTTCACGATGGCTGCCTCCGCCAGTAGGTCCCTATCTAGACGCCCCACAGCCCACCGCGGAAACGCGGGAGCTCGGTCCGCCCCTCCTGACCCCTGCTGGGGTCCCGGAGAGGGGAGACCTCCATCCGGATGTACCGGTGATCCGACAGGGTCTCCGTCTCCTCCAGGACACGCAAGTTCCTCACTCGTGGTGCAACAGCGGGGCTAGCGAACGACAAGTCCACTATCGACCCACCCTGCTGTCGCACACACGTGTTCACTGAGCCTCTGTTTAGGACACAGAGGCCCAGTGACGTCGCCCACTCCACGATCGCCCGCCCGCGATCATCCGTCATCGGGGATCCCCACGTCGTGGATTTGGCGTTGAAGTCCCCCAGGACCAGGACGAGGCCCGGTGCCAATCGCCGTATCGAGGCCTCCAAGGTGGTGAGGGAGGCCCTGAAATCATCCATTCTCCTGTTAGGGAGCGGCGTATAACTCTCATACGCTGTAGAGCGTGACCCCTCCCCATTCCGCAGCGACAAATTCCTCGCCCCTATTCAAAAGGGACAAGGACGGGAAGTGCCGCTGCGTGGAGACGACGATTGCCGCGGTTCCGTTCCGGCTGACCACCCAATTAGGGCGATCAGGCACACAGTACGGTTCCGCGATTACGGCTGCACCGATCGACCACTCCGCATGGATTGCAGGAGGAGATCCTGCGCACCGGCGGAGTGGTTGGTGTTGGCCTGCAGCAGGTGAGTGGATTGGGCAGCCATTAATGGGCCGTATCCATCATCACCTCCTGGCTTTCGGCGGGCGATCGGGCCACGCTAGGAGCGGGAGTGGCCTTGGTCGAAAGGCCATCCGCCCCTTTGGGGCCGAAGCCGGAGGTCTGCACGCCCGAGAGCCCATGCGGTGCTTGGCAGGCTTATTACCCGTCGCACACGCGGGGCAGTGGGGCGGGGCGGCGCAAGATGCCGCCATGTGCCCAGTCTGACCGTAGCGGAAACAGAGTCCGCCGCAGTCAAAGCAATTAGTGCATGTTGGCCGGGTATGCCCGACCGCCATGCACTTGAAACACCTCGCAGGCCGGTGCTCCAGCACGGTGACTCGCGCTGAGCTCCAGCCCACGAGGAGCCTGCCTAAGCCGGCCAGTTGCCTGACCGACTCCACTGGGCACTGCACCCAGGCGACACCTACGCCGCCCGGACCGGGCCGGATGGCGCCAACTCGGACGGTGTCCAGGGGACACCCGGTTTTCGAGGCAATGGCCTCCCGCATGTCTTCCACCGTCACGGAGTCGTCCAGACTCGCGATGCGCATTTCGGCGCACTTCACGGGTCTGGCAATTTTCACGCCACCCTCCTCGGCGAACAAACCTCGCAGCTTCGACGCCACGCTATCGGCCGTCCTGGTGCCCTCGGCCCCAGGGAACTCCAGAATCCGAGCCCCTGTCCGAGCCTTGCGGGTCCTGGCTTCGACGCCTCCTATGTCGGAGACGTCGAGCTCCCGCCGGGCTTTCCGCAGGACGGCCTCATAGCTGAGGCCCCTTTCTGCCACCCCAAGCAGCACAGTGACCACCACTGCGGCTGTCTTCGGCGGCCGATGACCAGCCCCCTTCTAGACGTTAAACCTCCTTGGGAATGTCATTGTTGATCAAACGACATCAGATGAAGTTGGCCCAGGTCGTTTTAAGGCTATTAGTTGTATTTTAAGACATCCAGGAGCAAAATAAGGGTTGGTAGCAGCCGCTACCACCCGGATGTTTACGTACCGACCTCGACATTCTCTAAGGACGAGTTGGAAGTTTTCTACAAGACAGAGCTTCTGAATACGGGTTGAAAGCCGGTCTTAAAAGCCCTTGAAAAGTTATATCCTAGGGAGCGACTTTCAGAGTCGTGAACCAGGACTATGGTAGAGCAGTTGTTCAAGAAAGGCGATAAAGCTCTTCTCAAGAACTACAAACCCATCTCATTGTTGAACCACATCTAAAAGTTGTTTCCGAGTTCATTACCAACCACCTCACGCGCATAAGTATGGACAAGAAGAAAGCAAAGTCAAATACCCAACTCATTCCAACGCCGGTCCTAGTTGGTAATGCGATTCTCGAAATTGACGAGAGACTGAGTGAGGAGTTGGTGAAGATTGCTTTCCTCTTTCTTTGGTTTGAGCAGTGGATGACAAAAAGCTGAATGATGATGGAGCAACAACTAATTTCGTTTTTAATAATATTTATTAACAATGTTAATCTAACCAAACTCGAATTACAATTTTCTTCAGAATTTATATCATTATATTCTACTTCTTCACACTCAGTCGTTTATCTAAATATACGTTACGGTTAATAGCCGAATTCAAATTCAAATTCATTTATTATGTATATCAAATCAAATCAAATCAAATCATTTATTTTGCATAAGCCCCATAGGGGCACTTACATATTGTCAATTTTACATTGTTTTTTTTTTATAATTAAATTTAATTAATCTACCACCGGATCGGAAAGCAGCCACATACTGAGAAGATCCGGCAAGAAACTCAGTGGGCTCGTCATTTTTTTTTATTATATTTTTTCACAAAAGAGTTTGGTTACATGTTTAATTTATGTTAGCTCCAGTGATATGCCCTTCGAGTAAAGATTGATTTTTAAAATTTTGTATATAATACAAAATTAAACTAAGAATATTTATAAAACAAAAAAGAAAGAAAAAATGGCTGGACCAGATCCCACAAGCGGCACCCGATCACGAGTTAACTATTAGAGCAGCCATCACGCCCCTCAACCACATTGGAGGGAAGGGAGAGACCCGCTCCACGTAGCTACCGCAAGCAGAGACCTGTTCAGTGAGCATGACCACACCATAATCTATAAATTTGAAACAGATAGCTTGGATAATTAAATACATAACTCGTTAGGCAAAACACGCTACACTGTACAATTAAGATAATACAAATAATACAAGAGTAAGTGATAAACATTAAAAGGGCAATTGTTGAGAGAGGAGCTGCTCATAACCATTCCGTATTATCATTTAGATAATCCGAAATGCTGTAATATCCTTTTCTGCACAGTCTGTTTTTGATAGCCTTTTTGAACTTATTCATTGGCATATCTCGGATATCTTTAGGCAGTTTATTGTAAAAGCGTATACATTGCCCCATGAAAGACCTACTAATTTTTTGTAGGCGAGTATGATAGATAACTAGATTATCCTTATTCCTAGTGTTCACACGGTGAATATCACTATATTTATCAAATTCATTAATATTTTTTTTTTACATATAGTATGTTTTCGAATATGAATTGTGATACAACGGTTAGAATGTTTACTTCCCTAAATTTTTCTCTCAGTGAAGCTCTTGGCCCTAGATTATAAATCGCGCGGACAGCCCGTTTTTGAAGAACAAAGATGTTTTTCAAATCTGCAGAGCAACCCCAAAGCAGAATGCCATAAGACATAAGACTATGGAAGTAGGCGAAATAAACAATTCTAGCCGTTTCAATATCGGTTAACATTCGAATTTTTTTTACCGCATAAGCCGCTGAGCTTAGCCTACTTGATAATTTTTCAATCTGAGGACCCCAATGGAGTTTAGTATCGATGGTAATACCCAAAAACGCCGTGGACTCCACAAGCTCTAGGGCCACACCATTCATTTGAACATTGGTTTCCACTAGTCTCACATTAGGTGTGGTGAATTTAATACATTTGGTTTTCTTTTCATTAAGAACCAAGTTGTTTGTACTGAACCAATGAACAACATTTGACAGAGCGTTGTTCACATCGTCATAATTAATCATTTGTCTTTTAATTTTAAACAATAAGGAGGTATCATCTGCGAACAACACTATGTTTTGGTTATCCCCTACATAATAAGGTAAGTCATTAATATATACAAGGAACAGAAATGGCCCCAGAATGGATCCTTGTGGAACGCCCATTTTTATAACAGAACCAGATGATCGTACACCATTAACATCGACCCTCTGAATTCTGTTGTACAAATATGATGTTAAAAGTTCGAGAGCCTTATTCCTGATCCCATAGTGGTATAATTTCTTGACGAGAATTTCATGGTGTACACAATCAAACGCCTTGGATAAATCGCAAAATATACCTAAAGCATCATGCGATTTCTCCCAGGCTGTAAAGATATTTTTTAATAATTCTACACCCGCATCAGTATAAACCCTGAGAGGGCACTTACATAATATTGTCAGTATTAACAATTTAATTTTAATCTAATAAACTACCACCGGATCGGAACTAGACCACTACTGAGAAGATCCGGCAAGAAACTCAGCGGGTTTGTCTTTTATTATTTCTTTTCATTTTTTATATATATATAAAAATAATGGTACATGAAAGAAATAGCTCCAGTGTGATGCCCTTCGAACCTAATAGTTTAAATACAATGTAAAATAGCCAATGGCTGGACCAGATCCCACAAGCGGCACCCGATCACGAGTTAACTACTAGAGCAGCCATCACTCCCCTCAACCACCTTGAAGGGAAGGGAGGGACCCGCTCGACGCAGCTACCGCAAGTAGACCTTTCAGCGAGCATGACCAGTACCATGTGTTACTAACGCTAACCAAAGTTAAAATTCGTTAGGCAAGACACGCTACGCTTCACAGGTATGTAAGATCATTATAAAAAAAACATAAAACAAACAGTTTACAAAGACAAGGTAATTTCTGAATGAGGAGCTGCTCATAGCCAGTCTGTACTATCGCTTAATATAATCCGAGACTTTATTCTACCTTACCTTTCTTACAGAGTCTGTTCTTGACAGCCCTTTTAAATTTATTCACAGGCATGTCTCGGATATCTTTTGGCAGTTTATTATAGAAGCGTATACATTGCCCCATAAATGACTTTTAATTTTTTCGAGACGAGTCGTGTGTACAACTAATTTGTCCTTATTCCGAGTATTAACACAATGAATGTCACAATACCTTTTAAAATTATTGATATTTCTTTTTACATACAATACGTTTTCGTAAATATATTGCGATACAACAGTCAGAATATTTACTTCTTTAAATTTTTCTCGAAGTGAAACTCTTGGGCCTAGTTTATAAATTGCGCGGACAGCCCTTTTTTGGAGAACAAAGACACTACTCAGATCCGCGGAGCATCCCCACAGTAATATGCCGTATGACATGAGACTATGAAAATAAGCGAAATTAACTATTCTAGCCGTTTCAATATCGGTCAATACTCGAATTTTTTTGACCGCATAAGCCGCTGAGCTAAGCCTGCTCGACAATTTTTCAATATGAAGGCTCCATTGCAGTCTAGCATCTATAGTAATACCTAAAAAAACGGTTGATTCGACAAGGTCCAGAGCCACACCATTCATTTGAACATTGGTTCCCACTTGTCTCACATTAGGTGTGGTAAATTTGATACACTTTGTTTTATTCTCATTAAGAACTAAGTTATTTGTGTTGAACCAATGAACAACATTAGACAGTGCGTTGTTCACATCGTCATAATTAAGCTTTTGTCTTTTAATTTTAAATAACAAAGATGTGTCATCTGCGAACAACACAATGTTTTGATTGTCTCCTATATAGTAGGGTAAGTCATTAATGTATACAAGGAACAGAAATGGCCCCAGAATGGACCCTTGTGGAACACCCATTTTAATAACAGAACCGAAGTGCGGCTACACCTAGTTCAACATAAATTTCCCTTTTTTTTAAATGATCATTCAGCATCGCTCTTCGGGTATTAGCCGTAACACATATGTATATAAAAAAGTTGTGTTAGTTACAAACTTATAACTCGAGAACGGTTGGACCATTATTTTAGATTTTTATGTTTTTGGGTTTGTTGTCGTCGGGAGTAGGATATAGGATATTTAAATATGATATTAATAAAAAAAAACATTAAAGAAACATCAGTTCTAAACATTCATTTGTTAATGATTTAACAAAACGCAACTGACAGCTCGCGCAATGGTTTGTTTGAGAATACCGCGAAAAGTTGAAATAAAATTTGACCAGTCAATGTTCGTTTTGTGTGAATGTAACGAATTCTTACGAATATTGTTATAATAAATTATATTGTGTCTATATTGTCATCAACAATGCCGCGACCAATAAGATCAAATCTTTCACGACAAACCCGTATCGCATTAGATTTAGCAACATCACGAATGTAACCATGGTAGAAGAACAAGATACTGCACGGAAAGACGGCCGCGTTAATATGACCCAACTTCGAACTTCTCAATCACAAGAGCAAAGCGAGGCAGCCCGTGAAACGGCTCGGTTAACAATATTACTACTTAGTCTGTGATTGACGATGCGAAATTCTCGAGCAAATCTCAGAGATCAACATTTAGAAACTTTTCAACGCGCAAGAAGAAAAATGTCGTATAACACAAGGTACTTCTTCATCTTGCAGACACGTTATTAAAATACTTGATTTTTTAAATTTATATATTATATAGATACGGTGATGGGGGTCGCCACCCATCACGCCTTGCCCAGTCAGGCGAGTTGAGGAGAGCAGAGTGCCGGGTGGGCGCGTGGAATGTAAGAGGTTGTATGGAAGGTAAGTGGCACGAGCTGATATCCGTCATGGCGGATAAACAGCTAGACGTGCTCTGTGTAACAGAGACCAAGCGAAGGGGCAGCGACGCCTGTGATCTTCCTGGTAGTGGGATGGCTCTGTGGTTTGGTGTACCACAGATGCCGAGCCAGCATGGGGGTAGGAGTGCTATTATCCTCTCGCTTGGCCTCAGGTGTATAGGATTACGGAATGTATGATCCTAGACTTCTTTGGGTCCGTATAAAACTAGGTGTCACCAAGGTATTCATGGTTGTAGCATATGCTCCCGTAGGATTCTCGGTGGCATCAGACCTGGAGAAGTTTTGGGACAATGTTAGGGAAGTTCTGGATATGGCAGAAACCAGTGAACGTGTGATTATATGCGGAGATTTGAACGGATGGGTGGGGACGAAGCCGAAGCGTCCCGACTATGAGGACGTACTTGGTCCATTTGGTGATAAAAGAGTGAACGACGCAGGTAGGCTCATAGCGGATGTATACATGGAGAGAAACCTTATTGTGTCAAACACATTTTTCCAAAATCCGATTACGAAATGAAAAATTGATGTCGCAAGCGGGATTCGAACCCGCGCCTATTGGGATTCCGGCCCAATCGTGCTGCCACTACACTACCGCGACTAATTGTAGGACATGCAAATTGGGCGATTTGGCCGGAATCCCAATAGGCGCGGGTTCGAATCCCGCTTGCGACATCAATTTTTCATTTCGTAATCGGATTTTATAAATTAAGCATATTAAATGCTAAATTTCAGTAATTTAAATACATTTTTCCAACATAAAGACACCCATATGAATACATAGAGAAGAAATGAACAGAAAAGTATAAAAGATTTAATTTTGAGGAGGTCTTGAAAGAATAAAGGTTGAAAGGTTGCAAGAAGAGTGTGTAAGAGAAAATTATGCA
Source organism: Lymantria monacha (assembly GCA_905163515.2). Classification (NCBI taxonomy): domain Eukaryota; kingdom Metazoa; phylum Arthropoda; class Insecta; order Lepidoptera; family Erebidae; genus Lymantria; species Lymantria monacha. The sequence continues at coordinate 28,471,243 of LR991082.1, forward strand.
GAGGGTGTCCGAGAACGGCTGACGATGGCAAGCCAGCCGCAATCGGACATAGAAGAATGCTGGAGAATATTGAAAGAGAGTATGGTAGATACAGCGAAAGAAGTATGTGGAAGTGTGGAAGAAGAAGAAGCATAGAAAAAGAAATGGTGATGCATGGTGGGATGAGGAAGTGGCAGCTTCCGTAGAGCAAAAGAAGAAAGCGTGGATCAAACTCAAAGAAGAGACATAGTCCATGTCTCTTCTTTGAATCTGAATGACAGTATGACTGAACAGAAGAAAGAAATATATCGGCAATGTAAGAATGACACCAAGGCCTTAGTGAAAGAGAAACGTGATAGAGCAAATATGAGTGCAGAAGATAGGCTGACTAAAAACTTCGAGGGTAACACCAAACTCTTTTGGAGGGAGGTGAAGAAGTCTCGGTGTGGTTGGTCAGCCTTCAGAATGAATAAAATAAGGTCTAAAGGTGGAGACATTCTTACACAAACACAAGACGTGTTAAGCCGATGGAGTGAATATTTTGGCGATATGTATGCGGATGCTACGGTTGGCGCCGGTGTCGCATGTGGTTTAGTAGATCAACATTCAGCACCGGCGTCCTCCGATGACATCAGTATGGATGAAGTTGAATGGGCGATAAGAAGTTTGAAAAATGGTAAGGCAGAGGGCTTTGATATGGCGTCTGCCGAGATGATCAAGCTTGGTAGCTCCTGTGTCTGGGAGGCGTTCCTGTTGCTCCTCAATTTATGTTGGAGCTCGGAAATGGTTCTCAGGGACTGGAATAGCGCGGTCATCGTGCCTTTGTTTAAAAACAAGGGTTCACGTTATGACTGCGAAAATTACAGAGCCGTAAGCTTGACCAGTTTGGCAGCAAAAGTGTACGGTAAAATTATTGAAAGGAGAATGAGGATGGTGTCCGAAGGTTTACTGTGTGAGACACAAGGAGGTTTTAGGAGTGGAAGGGGATGCACGGATCAAGTGTTCTCTCTGGGCAACATTGTGGAGAAGCATCAGGCTCTAGGTCAGAGGGTTTTCTGCAGTTTTGTGGATCTGGAGAGAGCATTTGACACGATTGTACGAAAGGAACTTTGGGACATTTTACCAGAGTATTGTATTAACGGTAAACTACTACAGGCTGTGCAGTCCAGTTACATGGGCTGTAGAGCCGGTGTGCGGCTGGATGATGGAATGTCGCCTTGGTTTGACGTCAATATGGGCGTTAAGCAGGGGTGCGTTCTGTCAGCCAAGCTGTTTATCATATATCTGGATAAATGTCTCCACAGGTTGAACGATATGAATGTGGGAGTCCAGATGGGTGACTCAGTGGTCACTGCTCTGCTCTATGCAGATGATGCAGCCCTGCTGGCACAGTCAGAGGCTGACCTGCAGATCCTAGTCGACACAATGACAGAAGATTGTAAGAAAAGGGGTCTACGCGTGAATGTGAGCAAAACTAAAATAATGGTCTTTGAAAGAGATGAAGCCAAAACAGATGTAAGAGTAAAATAGGAAATGATGTACTAGTGCAAGTGGATGAATTTGTATATCTTGGATGTGGATTTAGCCGAGATGGAAGGTACACTACTGATATAAAGCGAAGAGTGAATGCGGGAAATAGTGTGAACGGAGCGTTGGGACAACTTCTCGGTAGCCACCACCTCAGCCAAAAGGCACGTGTAGCAATACATAAGGCAGTGCTTGTCCCAACATTACTATATGGAAGCGAGAGTTGGGTATGCAGAAAAGGGCATGAAAGCAAAATTAATGCGGTCGAAATGCGATCTCTGCGGAAAATCTGTGGAGTTAGGCCGACCGACCGCATTCGCAACGATGACCTAAGAGAGCGAGTAGGAATGAAAGAGAGTATTGGTGTAAAGATGCAAAAGGGAATGCTCCGATGGTTCGGACATGTGGAAAGAATGCCGAACGGACGTCTGGTTAAGAAGATATACAATGCGAAAGTGAAAGGATGTAGGTACTGGGGGACACCGAGACTCACCTACCTAGACCAGATTGGTCACGTACTGAAAGAAGGTGGAGTCAAGAGTCTCTGAAACCGGCGAGCGTGTATGAAGAGAATTGTGAATGTTGAAGAAGCGAGTGAAGTATGCAAGGATAGAGTTCTCTGGCACTCTGTTCTCTCTGCCTACCCTGCAAGGGATATGGCGTGATGATATGAATGTATGTATGTATGTGTATATATGTATTATACATATTTATTATTATAAAAAAAAATATTAATTTCAAATAATTCGAAATCTGCTCATTCATTAACTGTTAGGCGGAACGAAGTGTGTCGGGTCGGCTAGTAGTAGTAAACGTAGCATCTCTACTAAAAACTTTCTTTCTTGTAGTAAACTAACTGTTCGTCGGAATGCTAGTCAAGTCGTTACCATAAATGGCAATGACAACCAAATCATAGATGTGTGGTAGCGGCTACGAATACTACCTACCCTTACTTTGCTCGCGGATGTCGTAAAAGGCGATTAAAAGCCTTATAACGACCATACCAATTCCATCTGATACCATTTGGTCAACAATTATATTCCCAAGGAAGGTTGACGTCTGGCAGGCGGCCGGTAATAAAACTATTGCCAATAACTTTTACAATATGTACTATGTCAGAAGAGTACATATTGTATCGACCCCAAGTAATCGGGATAAGAGTAGGAGAATGATGAGTAGTGACTACTAATACGATCCCATTGTTACCTACCCATATCATAGGTATTAATTCTTTTCTCAAGATTAATTTGCTTAGTTTAGGGTTATAGTTATACCATTTTATTTCTCTTTTTTTTGGAATGTCAGAACAGTCAGTTTGTTCACGACATAGAGACTTGTTCAAAGTCAGTGTCCATCAGTAAAACTAATAAAAAGAATAATCAATGAAAGGATCTTTTGGGCAGAACATGAAAACTATAAGTAAAGTACTGTCATATCGTATTTACACAATTCAGTACTTCCTCTGCATTAAATTACACATTTTAATAAAATTATTTAATACTAGTACTGGTTCTAGTTGGCAATGCGATTCTCGAAATTGTCGATCATTATGTTTACCTTGGACAAACAGTCCAGTTACGTAGATCCAATTTCGAGAAAGAGGTCAGTCGACGAATCCAACTCGGTTGGGCAGCTTTCGAGAAACTTAAGAGCATCTTTTCGTCCAACATATCTCAGTGTCTGAAAATACAGGTCTACGACCAGTGATGACTTACGGCACGGAAACGTGGTCCCTAAATGTAGGCCTCATGACCAAGCTCAAAGTCGCTCAGCGCGCTATGGAGCGAACTATGCTCGGGATTTCTCTGCGTGATAGAATCCGTAATACGGAAATCCGCAGAAGAACAGGTGTAACCGACATAGCACGAAGAATTAGCACGCTGAAGTGGCAATGGGCTGGCCACATCGCTCGTAGAACCGACAACCGCTGGGGAATAAAGGTTTTAGAGCGGTGACCACGTACCGGATGACGCAGTGTACGACGCCCCCAGGTGGACAGACGATCTAGTGAAAGTTGCTGTGCGTCGATGGATGCAAACGGTACAGGACCGCACTCTGTGGCGTACCATGAGGGAGGCCTACCTCCAGCAGTGGACGGCGATGGGCTGAAATGATGATGATGTTGATGAATACTAGTACTCTACTGGCGGCTTCGTTCGTGCTTACATTCAGTGAACTACCATTATATGCATTTGTCTCAATCATCTCATTGTTTTGGAATGCTACCGAACCCAACAGTAAGTATAAAACTTATCTGACCCGGTGGCAAATTGATGAACTAATGACGCCGTTTTTAAATGTCATCAAACGTCAATCGTCCTCCCAATGTGTTGATATTTTAGTTGTCGGTTGTTTACTCCGTGTTTATTTATTTTTTGTTGTTTTAAAATGCGAAAAGCTATGCAATAAATATTATATTACAAGTTTTAAGTTATATGGAGGAAGAAAAACATCTTCGGGCATCTTTAATACCTTTTGAAAAATATAATAATAAGCCTAAGCAAATTTATTAAATTGATGAAATCCTTAAACACAACGGGCATAGCCTGTTAAGATTACCACCATACCGTTGCGGTTTAAATCCCATTAAAATCATTTGGGGATTAATGAAACGAAAGATAGCAGAGCAGAATATTAAAAACTCTAATTCCAAAATGCTTACATTAATTGCAGAAGCTATTAATAGAATAATTTTAGGCGAATGGACAAATCACTATAATACATACATACATATCATCACGCCATATCCCTTGCAGGGTAGGCAGAGAGGACAGAGTGCCAGAGTACTCTATCCTTGCATACTTCACTCGCTTCCTCAACATTCATAATTCTCTTCATACACGCTCGCCGGTTTCGGAGACTCTTGACTCCACCTTCCTTCAGTACGTGACCAATCTGGTCTAGGTAGGTAAATCTCGGTCTCCCCCGGTACCTACATCCTTCCACTTTCGCATTGTATATCTTCTTAACCAGACGTTCGTTCGGCATTCTTTCCACATATCCGAATCATCGGAGCATTCCCTTTCGCATCTTTACACCAATACTCTCTTTTATACCTACTCGCTCTCTTACGCCGTCGTTACGAATGAGATCGGTCAGCCTTGCTCCACAGATTTTCCGTAGAGATCGCGTTGATTTTACTTTCATGCTCTTTTCTACATACCCAACTCTCGCTTCCATATAGTAATGTTGGGACAAGCACTGACTGACTTCATCCACTTGCTCTAGTACATCATTACCTATTGTTACTCTTACATCTACTCTGGAGCCCATGTAACTGAACTGCACAGCTTGCAGCAGTTTCACTATAATCACGTGAAAAAAAAAAAAAAAAAAAAAATGAATACGAATACAGAATAAGGGAATCATATTTAGATAAGCATTTCATTATCACTTTAGATAGTGACAGTGAGACTGAAAGTGATGATTCATATGATAAAGTGACTGACGAGTCAAACGACTTGGGCATACCTGGAATATGCCCATTATAAAAAATTGGCCCTACATTTGTAAATCATAATCATTGTGTTAAAATATAAGTATTTATAAAAACTCCATTTTTGTTTTCTTCTCTATTAAGTATAATAAAATGTGTTCATAAGCATTGATGCTTGTATCACACTTACCTACTTCCCATCCGTGAGCTCACGGGAGAAAATGCTATAATTCCATTAGTTATGACTTTCACAGAAAATTGTGTAAAGGAGTGTTAACTAGTATTTTTTAAACCCGTTACCACATGGAGAAGTACTCACCGATTTGATTGCAAATAGAATCTACTGGCAGCCCTAAATTAATGCGATAACAGCGACGCTGTCACCGGGTCAGATAAGTTTGTGGCACTATGTATGTTTCCACTATCAGATTTTAGTTTTACCCTAGATTTTTCTAATAAATGCCCTAAATACCTTAATTATTCTCTGAAAATCCTTGATTTAGGGCGCAAAGTTTAAATGAGTTCAAAATAAAGCAAAACTTGATGGTTTGAATATGTATTTTAATTTGCATCTATTAATCAGAGGTAGTAAATAATTAATCATAAGAAGAATTAATTTTAATATGTGAAAGAAGTAGATGGTGAACAATGTGATGCTGAAGCTAAAGCACTGGGCTTAAGTTTTTGAGCTGCATTCAATATTTGTCTGTTAGGTTCTAAAGTCAAGCTTGCCATACCTAGTTTGGTATGCAACAAATCGTTGAGGGTTTCATTGTGAAGCCTGTTTCTTTTGTAAGTTTTATATTTTTTTTAGTACACTGAGTAATCTTTCTACCTCAGTATTCAAGGATGGCAGTGCTAATAGAAGTGAAATCACAACTTCAAGGTTTTGGTTTTTGTAAGTTCCAAAATGATCTTTCAAGCTCAACACTTTATTCCAATATACTTCCGTTAGTAGTTTTGTGACCTCTTCTTCACTTTTTACCTTAAAATAATTCGATTCAATAAGGGCTTGTTGACGACATTTATTATCCGCTTTTTGTATATTACATTTATTACTTAAAAAACTGAAATGGCTGAACACAGGATGTGTTATAGAACGATTTTCCAACTGTCGTACAATTTGTGGATCTACATATTTTATAAAATAGAAAACATTTTCAAAGTCAAATCTGAATTCATCATCATTTCAACGTATCGCCGCCCAGCGATTTTCACCAGGTTATTTTACCCCAAATTACCCTAAATCCCTAAAAATATTAAATAGCCCTTTTTTTTTTTTTGGTAGGCTATGGCCCGGTCACACGTCGCCCGTACCGTCCGGGGCGACGGAAGGGCAGCGCGTGGCCCCATAACCCACCGTATTCCCTCCCCATCGCCATTGGGCCAGCCATTGGTACTGCTTCCTTGCCTTCCGTGGCCAGCCCGGCGATTAAATAGCCCTAAGCCATATTTTAAATTAGCAGTTTCGCCCTGAAATAGGGCGAAATCCCTAAAAGTGGAAACACATGATGTATACATCTTTTTTATAGGCTTAAAGGACTTGTATCCATAGCAGTTAATAAATTAAAAAAAAAAAAAAAAAACCTCTTTTTTAATAGTATATTATCTATGAGTAAGTACTAAGTATTTGACTTACTGGTGAACACTGATTTTGGATTTGGTCACATACGAAGAAAAAAGCTGTTCTATATTTATGAAAGAGAAATGTATGTACAAGATTTATCTAAGTCATAGTAATTATATAGTAAAGTATTATGGTCAAATGTTCGGAAGCCATTTATCAAGAAGAAGAATAATGAATAAGAAATATTAAAGACATATTTTAACAGAAAGATGAATAAAGGGTATAAATATCGTTTTAAAAGATGTAAAATGTAGTAGTGTGATAAATTGATAATAACAATAACAACAATCATACCGGCAGAATAATGGAAGACGAAGATGAATATAGTGAGAGCGCTTGGACATACTTAGCTTTGTGTGGTGAACCAACAATTTATGAAGGACTAAGATTTGCTAAAGATTTAATCCTTGCCAATGTCGGATTACGTCTTTTCATTCAATTCGTACCTTTACCCCACAATGTTCGCCATAGTTTGTGTTTAGTAATCGGAAGTTTTCTGTTGTATCAAAATATTGGACCTCCATTTATATGGACTGTAGGTCTCACTGCTGGTGCATACATATCAATTATATTTTTATCATTTATAACTAAAAACAGCAGAGGAATGTTGATTTCTATAACTGTTATTGCATTTTTAATATTATCTGAATTGTTTTTACTTAATCCGAAAATGTGGCAACAAATAAGGGGCATCCAAATGATAGCAGCAATGAAAATCATATCTGTAGCAATTGATTTAGATAGAGACCTATTCAAACGGATGCTTAATCCTGTTGAATTTGGAGGATACATACTTTGTCCAGCAAATTGCCTTTTAGGGCCATGGATATCATTTCACACTTACAATCATTACCTTGAAGTGAAATTTCTATCTAGAAGATGGATTAAGATTATTATAGCTAATTTATTCTTGTCTATGTTGTTCTTATTTTTGTCTAATTGTATTGTGCCATGGTATATTGATAATGATATGCCAAAATGGTTAACAGCGTTTAGAGATGCACAATCATTTAGAATGTCACATTATTTTGTATCCAGCATGTCAGTTGTATCAATGATAAGTGCAGGATTTGGGCTAACAAATGATTGCCATTCAGAAATTCATGTCACTAAGCCATTGTTCATTGAATTGCCAAGATCTCTAGTCCAGGTTGTTATTTATTGGAATATTCCAATGCATCAATGGCTGAAGAATTATGTTTTCAAAACCTGCCAATCTTATGGCCAGTTTGCAGCCATATTTGTTACTTATGCTGTTTCATCATTGCTTCACGGATTAAACTTCCAATTTTCTGCAGTACTACTAAGTATAGGTACATTCTCCTATGTAGAGTATAATTTACGTTACAAAGTAGCAGCTGCACTTGAAGTATGTTGTTTAGCAAACCCTTGCACAAAACAATGTGATCATAAATATAAGAAATCCAGCCTGCTTGCAGTAATAACAAATACTATATTTTCATTTATAACTATTACACATCTTGCTTATCTTGGTGTTATGTTTGAAGCATCATTTGCTGTGCAAGAATCAGGTTATTCATATTTCCACACCATAAGTAAATGGGAAGAATTAAATTATTTTAGTCATGGTTTTGTAGTATTTATGTTTGTAATTTATTTGATGATGTGATAATTCTTCCTTTTCTTTCTTCATAGGCCGTGTACATTCCACTATTAGGTGCAAGCCTCCTCTATAATAAGAGAGAAATGATGGGGCCCAATAGGTTTACAATAATTATTACAGGTTTTCCTTCTCTTGTAATGAAATTAAGTGCTTATGTATCTGAGTTGTCTCCTCAGAGGTGGCAATAACACATGCAGCTGTCACCACACAAATGTATGTTAGTGACAACTTTTAGTATTTAAGATAATATAGTTATTATGAATCTCTTGTGATCTCTTACAGTATTTTGACTTTCTAATTTTTATAAACTTATACCTTATTTATATTGTTAATATAAAACTAGTATTTGATTAAAATTGCTAATCTCGAGACCTACCGTTCTGGTGAGAAAAACAACTTTAATCTGATTTGGTTAAAACTATACATATATAACAATACAACTGATTAAAGTAATACAGTGACCATAAATGGCACTAAATTTAGCATCACCATCACATATGAGAACTTATGAGATAGTAAAAAACTTAATATAGTTGAAACTAGGCAGCTATTTAATCAAGACTTCTATAGAGAATTTTAAATGTACACAGTGGGTATGTTTTCTATTAGAAAATAAATTGAGTGTAATGTTTTCTATCTTCAAAAATCAAGATATTTAAATTAAAATGAGATTTTATTACATTTCTGGTCCATCCAAAACTTTGTAATTTCAAGAACACTTAAAAAAATCTTACATATAATTTAATAATAAAAGTAATCTTGCACTCTAAATAATCTCTATAACCCCCAAATATTGACAAGTACTAGTGAGTAAGTTAAATTGTAAAATTTAAAACTTAACCAATACAATTTAAGCCTTTCTATAAAATAAATCTAGCATATTTAAGTCCAGTTTATTTCATTATTAGCTATACTATAACATTTTTTATAACAAGTTTGTGAGGATTTTACATTAACTTCATAGAGACCTTTACTGACATCTGATAATTTAACTTTGAAATTTACACCATCTAAAATACTATGTTCAAAATTATCTGTGTCTCTACTGGAATTAAAATATTTTGATTTTGTATAAACTACTATAATTTTGTATTCTTTGGCAATTTTTTGTATCATTGTAAGTAAATTTTTGATATACAAGTCCATCTTTGTTACTTTAAATCCTTGTTCGGACCAATAGAAAGCAGTTAATGTATCAAATATCACTAATGATAAATTTGAGTTCTTTGTGAAAAAGTTATCTAAATTATGTATTGTTGTGTAAAATTGACTTGCATCATAGATTTCTAAAAGATGATAATTGCTCAGAACTTCATTTAACAATTGGTCAGTTTCAAAGTTTCGCATTTTATTGTTTTCCTTGTCCAAAGTAGAATATACTCTGTTTCGTAATATCTTTACGAATTCTTCGTAATTAAAATGTCCTACAGTATTTATCATAAGAACAGCAGTGGGCTCTTGTGATTCCTTTGGCAATAAAGCGTCACAAATCATGTCAATAAGTAGATATGAAATATTAACGTCGTTATAGACTTCGACAATATCTCCGTGTTTTAACCCTGGTTCAAATAATATTGGAAAGAAGTTAATAACTTCTGGTTTCTTTGATAACCTTGCTAGAAGTTGTACTCCGGACTCAATTTTAAATTTAGTAGCTGTAGCCATTTCGAGTTATATTGATTTATTTTAATTAGATTTACGAAAAATAATTCAACTCGGCAAAAATAAACTTATATTTCATTTCTGTAAAATAATCATCATTCATTACCTACAGTCAAATCCTTCATTCGTTCGCCACTCAAGTACACAGACTTTTATTTTTGTTTTTGTTCGTCCATTCGGACAGGCAAAGGAATCAAAGCCCATACAGCCAAGTCTTTAATTATTTTTCATATATTGTTCATCATTTCTTCATATTATGTAGCCTTAATAGTCATTATCTGTCAGTAAGTCAAGTCGTTACCATTAATCAGGCGCTGATAACCTAATCATGATTTTCTTTGGGAATTTTGGGCAAATATGAAAATACACGTAAACCACTATTATACCATATTCACTATACTTCAGCACTAACTGTACCATATTGCATAAAATACCAGCAAAATTATTCAATATAACACCACAAAACATTAAAGAAATGAATATAATACAAGAGCGGTACACAGACTATAGTAATCACAAAATAAAAGGCCCGTTTTGACAGTTCACGCCCAAAAAGTTCTCTATTTTTACCGATCGAAATGCTCTGAAGGTAATTTCATTTTTCATTGATTGGTACCGCCCACTCGGCTAAGTGCCGTGCATGACGATTTTTTGTCCACAGACTATTAATAATCGGTTAAAGAAAAAATAAATCACATACATACATACATATCATCACGCCATATCCCTTGCAGGGTAGGCAGAGAGGAAAAGAAAAAATAAATCGATTAAAATATTTTCTTTTAAGGTGGACTCGTACTTGTGCGGTTTTATTAATTGTAATACTAGTGTTTAGAATTACTGAATTTCACCAGCTGTGTATTGATCTTTATTGAAAGTTATGAGTTTGTGTGATGTATGTATAGAGGTTTTATAGTTTTATGTTTCATCGAGCAGTATCTTTGGTTTTTGTTTGTTGCTTAGCAATAAAATATACGACAAAATATAATGTGACTAGCGGACCCGGCACACTTCGTTCCGCCTAACAGTTAATGAATGAGATAAGCAGATTTCGATTAATTTTAAATTATTAAGTTATTTTTAGCTGTGTGGAAGCGGCTACAAATACTACCAACCCTTACTTTAGTCGTGGATGTAGTATAAGACGACTAAGAACCGTATAACGACCTCGGCCAACTCCATCTGATGCCCTTAGGTCAACAATTACATTCCCAAGGAAGGTTGACGTCTGATAGGCGGCCGGTCATAAAACTATTGCCAATAACTTTTACAATATGTACTATGAAAGAAGAGTAGGTACATATTGCATCAACCCCAAGTAATTGGGATAAGAGTAGGAGAATCAAGAATAAATATGAATAATATATAAATTCAAATAATTAAGTATTTTAATAACGTGCCAGCAAGACGAAGAAGTACATACATACATACATATCATCACGCCATATCCCTTGCAGGGTAGGCAGAGAGAACAGAGTGCCAGAGAACTCTATCTCTGCATACTTCACTGGCTTCCTCAACATTCATAATTCTCTTCATACACGCTCGCCGGTTTCGGAGACTCTTGACTCCACCTTCCTTCAGTACATGACCGATCTGGTCTAGGTAGGTTAGTCTCGGTCTCCCTCGGTACCTACATCCTTCCACTTTCGCATTGTATATCTTCTTAACCAGGCGTTCGTTCGGCATTCTTTCCACATGTCCGAACCATCGGAGCATTCCCTTTCGCATCTTTACACCAATACTCTCTTTCATACCTACTCGCTCTCTTACGTCGTCGTTACGAATGCGGTCGGTCAGCCTAACTCCACAGATTTTCCGCAGAGATCGCATTTCGACCGCATTAATTTTACTATCATACTCTTTTCTGCATACCCAACTCTCGCTTCCATACAGTAATGTTGGGACAAGCACTGCGTTATGTATTGCTACACGTGCCTTCTGGCTGAGGTGGTGGCTGCCGAGAAGTTGCCCCAACGCTCCGTTCACTCTATTTCCCGCATTCACTCTTCGCTCTATATCAGTGGTGTACCTTCCATCTCGGCTAAATCCACATCCAAGATATACAAATTCATCCACTTGCTCTAGTACATCATTACCTATTGTTACTCTTACATCTGTTCTGGTTTTATCTCTTTCAAAGACCATTATTTTGGTTTTGCTCACATTCACGCGTAGACCCCTTTTCTTACGAAGAAGTACCTTGTGTTATACGACATTTTCCTTCATATGCGTTGAAAATAAACTAATTGTTGATCTCTGAGATTTGTTCGACGATTTCGCATTGTTAACAGCACGGCCTGCCTCGCTTTACTCTTGTGATTAAGAAGCACGGAGTTGGGCCATATTAACGCGGCGGTCTTCCCATGCAATAGTTCTTCTGCCGTGGTTACGTTCGTTATGTTTCGAATTCTAACTGCGGTTTTGTTGGGCAAGATTTGATTTTATTGGTCACGACATTGTTGATGACAATATAGACATAATATGTTTTATTATAACAATATTCGTAAAAATTCGTAATACTTGCACAAAACGAACTCTGACCGGTCAAATTTTGCACGCTTGCTCTACTCTCGATATATGAAAATCAAGCACTTTTCAAACCTAAAAATGATTGTATTTTTCTCACATTGCACTTATAGGATAATATTATCATACATATGTCAAGAAAAACATTCGTTTAAACGTATTTGATATTTTTAAAATGCAATTATTTTGTTTAAAGTAAGATAATAGTTGAGTAAAAATATAATATTCGAAGACGTCGGATAAAATATTCCGTATCTGGCAAGAATACGATCGTAAAAATTAATGAATCAAAATATTTCTTTTTTTAAAAGCTTCATAATCGCAACGCGCGGTTTTCTTTCGAAAATGGTTTGGTAATTCTTTGTCGTTTAATTGCAATTAATGAAAAAAACTAAACTGCTTAGTCATTAGTGTACGAATACCTTATAAAAATTGGGTTCGTTTACATCTTTTTGTTCGTCCCTTCGAACAGGCAAAGGAAATAGATCCCATACAGCCTATTGTAAACGAACAGCTATGCTAAGTACTGCGTCGAGAATGGCACAAATTATATTTCTTTTTCATTTATGGCATTGACTAATAGTAAATGATAAATAAAATAATGAAAAATTGTGACATGACTGTTAACTTCAGTATCTTAAAAATATTGCATTTTTTTTGTTTCTCTAGTTTTTTGAAGTGATTTTTTTTTATGGACTTATGGAAGAAGTTTTATATTATAACGTTTTTCTGTTACACGCCATATTTATTTTGAAGTGTAAAGCGCATGGGAGGGTTATCCGTGTGGTGACGGAGTAAAAATACTATTTGCCACACCCTATCTTAATCATGGGTGATCGTAAGAGACGACTAAGGTAAGGGATATAAAACGCATATAACATCTTTGTAAGAGGAGGCAAACTTAAAACAAAACCCTATACCAACATGTCTGACCAGCATGGTATAGTAGGTCAATTTCCCTCCCATTATGGTGGAGGCGTGAGCCCAATAGTGGGACATATATGAGCTGAGATTATAAGCGCACGAAGGTAGAGGGAAGAGAGAGAGAGAAGGAGAGAGGCGAGAGGGAGAGAGAGAGAGGGAAAGAGGATTTTTAATAGTGGCAGGACCATGCTGTTGATAGTTCTCTGTCTACAGCCGCGGGACGGTCCGTCCGGGGTAGTACCACACTTTCGCAGAAGATCGACGTCTGAGTAATGGCAATGTGCTATTGCGCTTCGTTTGGTGAGCGAGAGAGCCGGTAGCCCAAGTGGGTGGGTTTGAGGATTGTAATGGTAGCGGCCTAGTTATACCCTTGGTATAGCAAAGGTCCATGGGTAGCTGTGACTGATTGCTCGTTTGCCACCATAAGCAATAAAAAAAAGGCAGAGAGGGATATAGAGAGAGAGAAAGGGGGAAAGAGAGAGGGAGATAGGGAGAGAGGAGGAGAGAAAGGCAGATAGAGAGAGAGGGGGAGATGGAAGAAGGAAGGAGAAGGCGCTTTATTTATCGTGCATATTATATAGCATTGACTAATAGTAAATGCTAAATAATATAAAAATTATGATTAAATTTTTATATTATTAATAATTAATTATTTTATATTATTAATGATTAATAATTTTTATATTATTTTCCGAATTATAATTTTAACTTTTCGCGGTATTTACCAAACAAACCATTAAGCCACGTAATGACGTGTGCTGTCAGTTGCCATAGTTACATCATCAACAAATGAACGTTTAGAATTGATGTTTTTTTTAATTTTTGTTTTGTTTATTAATATCATATTTTAATATCTTAATATCTGCAAGACCGAGCCTTGCTCGGTATTTTATTATTAGTGTGTTTTGGAAGATATATTTAAATATAATAAAGATAATGAAATAAATAATATATCTGTCCTGTCACGAAAAGCCTCGTGTCCATAATATTTAACAAAATTTCATTTTATTTTCATGTTTATTAAACCTACCCTACACTATAATAAAGACTGTTATCATCATCATCATCATCACAGCCCATATACGTCTCACTGTTGGGCTCGGCCCTCCTCCACAATGGGAAGGAAGTTAACCTATTATACCGCGCTGGTCAGACGTGTTGGTATAGGGTTTTGTTTTGAGTTTTCCTTCTCTTGCATAGATGTTATATGCATTTTATATCCCTTCGTTGTCTCTTACGATCACCCACAGGTAAGATAGGGGGTGGTGAATTATATTCTTACTCCGTCACCACATGGATAAGATTGTTATACTATATAAGTATACAAACATTTATACATACATACATACATATCATCACGCCATATCGCGGTAGGCAGAGAGAACAGAGTGCCAGAGAACTCTATCTCTGCATACTTCACTGGCTTCCTCAACATTCATAATTCTCTTCATACACGCTCGCCGGTTTCGGAGACTCTTGACTCCACCTTCCTTCAGTACATGACCGATCTGGTCTAGGTAGGTTAGTCTCGGTCTCCCTCGGTACCTACATCCTTCCACTTTCGCATTGTATATCTTCTTAACCAGGCGTTCGTTCGGCATTCTTTCCACATGTCCGAACCATTGGAGCATTCCCTTTCGCATCTTTACATCAATACTCTCTTTCATACCTACTCGCTCTCTTACGTCGTCGTTACGAATGCGTTCGGTCAGACTAACTCCACAGATTTTCCGCAGAGATCGCATTTCGACCGCATTAATTTTACTATCATACTTTTTTCTGCATACCCAACTCTCGCTTCCATACAGTAATGTTGGGACAAGCACTGCGTTATGTATTGCTACACGTGCCTTCTGGCTGAGGTGGTGGCTGCCGAGAAGTTGCCCCAACACTCCGTTCACTCTATTTCCCGCATTCACTCTTCGCTCTATATCAGTGGTGTACCTTCCATCTCGGCTAAATCCACATCCAAGATATACAAATTCATCCACTTGCTCTAGTACATCATTACCTATTGTTACTCTTACATCTGTTCTGGTTTTATCTCTTTCAAAGACCATTATTTTGGTTTTGCTCACATTCACGCGTAGACCCCTTTTCTTACAATCTTCTGTCATTGTGTCGACTAGGGTCTGCAAACATTTATATATAATAATTTATAAATAACAATAAAATTAATAACGTAAAAACAAACAAAAATCCTATTAGAACCATTTTCGACTTCTACGCAGACAAAGATGCGAGCTAATGATAATAATTAATAAAATATTTTAAAAAAGGCCAAAGAGTAAATAAGAAATACTAAGGATCCGAACCGAGCTCCCGTTTGTTTGGATTAGACTACTCGATCTTCCAACTGAGCTAAATGTCTATTCTTATTGACAGCGTCAAAATTTGAAAGCCTTCATATTTTATTAGTTTTAATACAACGAAAATTATATTTTTTGTTGCCGAAAAATATTGGCAAAACAATATTTTCTATAAATGAAACCTAGCTAGATCGATTAATTGCCCCCGGAACCTCTTGTATGCTAAATTTCAAGAAAATCGTTGGAGCCGTTTCCAAGATTCAGATTACATATATATATATATACAAGAATTGCTCGTTTAAAGATATAATTAAATATTTTAAAAAAGGCCAAAGAGTAACTAAGAAATACTAAGGATCCGAACCGAGCTCCCGTTTGTTTGGATTAGACTACTCGATCTTCCAACTGAGCTAAATGTCTATTCTTATTGACAGCGTCAAAATTTGAAAGCCTTCATATTTTATTAGTTTTAATACAACGAAAATTATATTTTTTGTTGCCGAAAAATATTGGCAAAACAATATTTTCTATAAATGAAACCTAGCTATATCGATTAATTGCCACCGGAACCTCTTGT
Source organism: Lymantria monacha (assembly GCA_905163515.2). Lineage (NCBI taxonomy): Eukaryota > Metazoa > Arthropoda > Insecta > Lepidoptera > Erebidae > Lymantria > Lymantria monacha. The sequence goes on from LR991082.1 coordinate 28,487,437, forward strand.
ATGCTAAATTTCAAGAAAATCGTTGGAGCCGTTTCCGAGATTCAGATTACATATATGACGGCACTTGCGTTTATTGCACGTGCTAAAACATGTTACAACGTGTTAACATATTCACTGACCACGCCTCCTAGCGCGTCATGCATTCCCCGCCACGCAAACTTGTTATAAAAAGAGGCGAGCGCGCGGTTTAGTCAGTCTAAGCCCGCGCGTGCCACGGTGCACATGTCGTGCGCTAGTCGTGTAATTTATTTGTTTGTTGGTCTGTTTAATCAGTTTAAGATCGAGCGTCTTCCGATACCGTAGCAGGGTTCATCTATTTCGCTTGGAAACGATGCGGTCCACGACTGCACGTTTCCGACGATCATTTCTCCTACGTACGTGCGAGATCTGTAGTGAACTATCTGTTGCCGTATTTCCCAAAGGAAGAACTGCTGCTCATTCTTTTGGTGAACTCCTGGCCAAGGATTCCACATGCAAGTAAAAGAGTAGTGACAATTGTGATCTTGTCCCGTAGTCACACGGGGAAGTATTATCTATCAGTTACTATGTCATCCTTAGTACTACTGAACTGATAGCAGTTTACTGTGTCATCCAGTACCATGTAGTCGTTTGTGCAAAGGCGATTGCCTGGGACTGCTTTGTGTGTTCACTTAGTGTAAATTGTAATTGGTATATAGTTGTGAAAGTAATTGTGATTACTTGCAGTACGAGAATTTACGACTTTGTATCCACATTATTGTTCCTTAAGTCTGACATTTTCCCTACATATATATATATATATACAGAGTGGAGACGTCAATACGACAATAAATGAAAACACCGTCAATACTAGTGTATAGGAGTATTTTGAAACTATTAAAAAAGTCCTCGCATGCATATTTAAAAAACAATTTTTTCAAACAAACTTTTTATCAAAAATATTGAAACAAAATAGAACACCGTTTGTAAATATTAGTTCACTAACCTGTGGTCGGCAAGCGGCGAGTGACCTTGTGGTATCATATGTTACAACTTCGAAACGTAGGTAAATACATTGGGCGCTATTCATTCTCACTTGATTATTTTATTAAAATAATCACGATAACTTTAATAATTCACTTGGTCGTTAAACTTAAATTTTCGATATGTGCGCCATGGACCCGAACGCACAAATTATATCGTCTTAAAATATTATTTCGAACTCTTGTTAACAGGTCGCCATTGACGGCGATGTATTTTAACTTGTCGAAAGATCGTACAATTCCTTTTTTTAAGTTCTCTACATTATCAACCTGTGTCAAATTTGCGAGAAAAATAGTTTAAAATTTGTTCATCTAGGGTGACTCTTACACGCGAAGGAGCACTATCCATATGAGGCAGTAAGGATTGATTATCCCGTAACCTCTGGACAGCTTGCACAATAGTCCGGCCATTGGTAGTACAAACACGTGTGTTTCCATATCTCTTTCGGTACGTACGTATGGTTAAAGCTGCATTTCCGTGATATTCTCCATAATTTTTTTTTTTTTTTTTTTTTTTTTTTATATATATCTTGCGATCAGTCATATTATAACTATAAGCAGATGAGGTGTGAGTACTGTTGGCGATCAGGGTATTGCGGGTAACGGAACCTGCCCTTTCTTTATATTAGCCTGGATTTTAAACCCTCTACTTGTCGAATATAGCGCGCCGCTTTTTGAGCCGGCGTATGGTTTCGGGGATAGTGAGCTGTCCCGCTAGCTGGTTCGGGTGCCTTGATAGCCTCGACATGTAATTGGCTACATGGGTTTCTATTTCCTGTCTGACCATTGGTATATCCAAGATTTCATGGACCACTGAAGTTCTTATAAACCAGGGTGAATTGGACATTTGCTTTAGTACATAGTTTTGTGTTCTCTGTATAATCATAATGTTGGAGGCGCTGGCCGAGCCCCACAACTGTATGCCGTATGTCCAGATGGGTTTTAGGACCGACTTATAGATGAGCAATTTATTGTCCATGGATAGTTTTGAGTTGCGTCCTAGAAGCCAATAGAGACCTCTGTATTTTAGATTGATTTCCTCTCTCTTTGTTTGGATATGTTTTTTCCAAGTAAGTCTGCGGTCCAGATACATGCCCAGGTATCTTACTGTCTGTTGGTGAGGTAGCTGCATGCCACTTAAGTAGACTGGGGAACAATCTTCTTTTCGGAGAGTGAATGTTATGTGTACTGATTTAGACACGCTGACAGCGATTCGCCACTTAGCTAGCCATTTGTCAATTTCATTCAGGCTGTTTTGTAGGATCTGTGAAGCCCTAACAGGGCATTTATTCGAGGCGAGAAGGGCTGTATCATCAGCAAAGGTTGCAACAGTTACTGCTGAACTGGTCCCAGCACCGATCCTTGTGGGACGCCTGTCAGGATTTCATAAAAGTTAGAGGCACAGTCCCTCTCACTCACTTGGAAAATCCTGTCGGACAAGTAGGATTTCAAGATGCCATAAAATGTATGTGGCAAAACAGATTTTATTTTGTACAAGAGGCCCTTGTGCCATACTCGGTCAAAAGCTTGTTGGAAGTCGAGAAAGACTGACGAACAGTACTCTTTTTTTTCCATTGCTTGCCTAATTTCTCGACACACTCTATGTACTTGTTCAACTGTCGCGTGTTCTCTCCTAAAACCAAATTGGTGCTCAGGGATGATTAGTTTTTCATTTATGACATTCATCATTCTGCCGAGGAGCGACCTCTCAAATAGTTTTGACATTATCGGCAAGAGGCTGATAGGCCTGTATGATGTGACATCGTGAATAGGTTTTCCAGATTTGTGGATCATTATAATGTTTGAGACCTTCCATAGGTCCGGGAAGTATCCAATTCTCATTATTGCGTTAAAAACCATTGTTAGATAAACAATGACTTTAGGAGGCGATTCTTCGAGTACCCTCTTGTCAATAAGGTCATAACCCGGAGATTTATTATTTTTGAGTGACTTGAGGCTTTTAACTACTTCTCTCGGCGTCACTAATTTCAGGGGTGTGTCTAGTTCAAAGTCTTGATCCAGAATCGAGTCAATGTAAGTTTCATCCGCATTCAGTGGCGTGTCATTTAGAGTAAAAACTTGACTGAGATGCTCTGCGAAGGCTTCCGCTTTGTCACGAGCTGTTCTTATCCACTTACCGTCCTTTGCACGTAGGGGTGGTTTTTGATATAATGGTCTATCAAGGTTTTTACAGGTCCTCCATAGTGAGTAGTTGGTTGTTTTAGTGGCTGTTAAACCTTCCAGTGGCTCCATTAATCCTCCTCCCCGTGTGGCGACGGGAATAGAATACAAAGGTCGTCACCCCTTACTTGCCCGTGGGAGTCGTAAAAATCGGCTAAGGGTCTCACCGGGAGATTGGGCAGCGGCTATCTCCCGGGAAACTTAATAACATCTACCGCGATCGCCAATCCGCTCGCCAAGCGTGGCGATTATGGCATTATTACCCCCCCAAAATAAATATGGAAAATGCACAAAAAGTCACGGCCCCCAGTCACGGCAGTTCCGCTGTTCCACGGGCTCATTTTGGTAGCGGGCCTGTTGGTGGCGGGGCAGGGGGTGCTAGGAATCTCCGGCCGCGATCCGGCTACCAAAAAAATCGACCCTTGGCCCTGGTAACACACAACGTTCGGACGCTTAGGACCGACGAGAGGGTCATCGAACTGGAAGAGGAATTGAGCAAAATACGATGGGACATTGTAGGATTATCAGAAGTGCGAAGAGAGGGGGAGGGCACGATAATCCTCCGGTCTGGAAATTTGCTCTTCTACCGGGAGGGAGATCACCCATCCCAAGGCGGTGTAGGGTTTATCGTTCGTAAGTCTCTCGTAGAGAACGTGGAGAGGATCGAAAGTGTGTCAACAAGGGTAGCGTACCTTATACTCAGAATTACCAAACGGTATTCGTTGAAGGTCATACAGGTTTACGCACCGACTTCGACATACTCCGACGACGTAGTGGAGGCCTTATACGAGGATATCTCGAAAGCCATCCACACGTCCAAAACCCACTTCACGGTAGTTATGGGAGACTTCAACGCAAAACTAGGCAAAAGGACAGACGATGAGTTGATAGTGGGGCAATATGGATTTGGACAGAGAAACCAAAGGGGCCAAAAACTGGCCGACTTTTTGGAGAAGGAAGGCCTCTTCATGATGAATTCCTTCTTCAAGAAACGGCCACAAAGGAAGTGGACTTGGATTAGCCCTGATGGATCCACTAAAAATGAGATAGACTTCATCTTGACGGACAAACGACAAATATTCAATGATGTCTCTGTGATCAGCAGGATTAAAACTGGGAGTGATCACCGCATGGTTCGAGGCACATTGAATCTTCGTACGAAAGTCGAGCGGTCCCGCTTGATGAAGTCTACACTCCGACCTACACCTGTCCAATACCAGAACCCCGATAGCTTTCAACTCGAATTACATAATCGCTTCCAATGCCTGGAAGAGTGCGAATCTTCGAACGATATGAACAACAGGTTCGTGGAAACTGTCCACGCGGTCGGGTCAAAATTCTTTAAGGCCCATCGCGCTACTAGAACAAAAAAGCTTTCTGACCAGACTCTTCAACTCATGGAGAGGAGAAAGGAAATGACGGTACAGTCTTCAGCCGATTGGTCCGAACTCAGGCAGCTTAATAGACAAATCTCTAAATCTATGCGACGCGATATTCGCCGATTCAATACACTGCGTATTGAAGAGGCGATAGAGCGAAATCGAGGCTCCAAAGTGTTCGCACGAGATTTGTCTATTGGGCAGAGCCAAATGACTAAGCTGAAGATCGATGACGGTACTGTCATTTCATCCCAGAGTGAGATCTTGGGAGAGGTCGAAAGGTTCTATGGGCAGTTGTACAAATCATCCCTGAATCCTGTTGTCAGCTTGGTCCAAGACCCCAGATCCAAGCTAACTCGGCACTATACCGAAGAAATCCCGGACGTCAGCTTGTACGAGATCAGAATGGCTCTAAAACAATTAAAGAACGGAAAGGCACCGGGAGATGACGGAATTACCACAGAGCTCCTGAGGGCAGGCGGCAAGCCAGTTTTAAAAGCCCTACAGAAGCTGTTTAATTCTGTCATTCTCGGGGGCGACGTTCCAGAGTCGTGGACCAGGAGTGTGGTGGTGCTGTTTTTCAAGAAGGGCGATAAAACGCTCTTAAAGAATTACAGACCCATCTCACTCCTGAGCCACGTGTACAAATTGTTTTCAAGAGTCATTACGAACCGACTCGCGCGCAAGCTAGACGACTTCCAGCCGCCCGAACAAGCCGGTTTCCGAAAAGGTTATAGTACCATAGACCACATCCACACGCTACGCCAGATTATACAGAAGACCGAGGAGTATAATCGGCCTCTGTGTCTAGCGTTTGTGGACTATGAGAAAGCCTTTGATTCTGTCGAAACTTGGGCAGTGCTGCAGTCCCTTCAGAGGTGCCAAATTGACTATCGATATATCGAAGTGCTGAAGTGTTTGTATAAAGACGCTACTATGTCAGTCCGCATCCAGGATGAGAGTACGAAACCGATCCAGCTGCAGAAAGGCGTGAGACAGGGAGACGTTATCTCTCCGAAACTGTTCACCACTGCGCTGGAAGATGTCTTCAAGCTCTTAGACTGGACCGGACTCGGCATCAACATCAATGGCGAATACATCACTCACCTTCGATTCGCAGATGATATCGTAGTCATGGCAGAATCCCTGGAGGACCTTAGCACCATGCTCAATGACCTCAGCAAGGTCTCCCAACTAGTAGGGCTGCAAATGAACATGGACAAGACGAAAATCATGTCTAATGCCCATGTCATTTCTGTACCGGTCCTGGTTGGGAATGCGATTCTCGAAGTTGTCGATCACTATGTTTACCTAGGACAAACAGTTCAATTAGGTAGATCCAATTTCGAGAAAGAGGTCAGCCGACGAATCCAACTCGGCTGGGCAGCGTTCGGGAAACTTAGGAGGATCTTCTCGTCTAATATTCCGCAGTGTCTGAAAACAAAGGTTTATAACCAGTGTGTGTTACCAGCGATGACTTACGGCACTGAAACGTGGTCTCTAAATGTCGGCCTCATAACAAGGCTCAAAGTCGCTCAGCGTGCTATGGAGAGGGCTATGCTCGGTATTTCTCTACGTGATAAAATCCGAAATACGGAAATCCGTAGAAGAACGGGTGTAACCGACATAGCCCTAAGGATTAGCACGTTGAAGTGGCAATGGGCAGGCCACATCGCTCGACGAACCGACAACCGTTGGGGAAAAAAGGTTCTCGAGTGGCGACCACGAATCGGACGACGCAGCGTAGGACGACCCCCCACTCGGTGGACTGATGACCTCATCAAGGTCGCAGGAAACCGCTGGATGCAGGTGGCACAGGACCGTTATAGATGGCATTCTCGTGGGGAGGCCTATGTCCAACAGTGGACGTTTACAGGCTGATGGATGGATGGAAACCTTCCAGGTAATTATCTAGTGCAGTTCTGTTAGCGTCCTTAATAAGGGTTTTCAGCTCTCGAGTGGCCTTGTTCAGTTCTTTTTTGTCGTTGGTATGCCTGCTGGTGTGCCATACTCGACGTAGTCTCCTTTTTTCAAGAATCTTTTGGCGTATGTGATCAGAATATGTTTTGCTCTGAGGAGGACGAACGTTGTCTTCCGGGGTGGACATCCAACAACTCTCCTGAATGATTGACGTTAGTTTACTTACAGCGTGATCGACGTCTGACTCGGTTTTTAAAGCTACTCTCAGATCTAGTCTCTCGTGAACCAATTCCCGAAAAGAGTTCCAGTCCGTGCGCTTGTTGTAGAGTTTAATGTTATGTTCCATGTTTAAAACAGTAGTGCCAATATTCAGGATTACTGGAACGTGGTTAGTGTGAGAATCTAAGCAAGTTTCCACTTGGTGAGATAGTCTCGATAGACCTTTAACAATGAAAAAATCTATGACGTCAGGAAGCCGTTTTGGATCAGTCGGCCAATTTGTCGGTTCAGGTGTTGAGATTGTAGTCAGGTTGTTGTTAGTTAAAGATTTCTTGAGTTCTCTTCCTCTCGTGTTGGTAAGTCTGGAGGCCCAGTGCACATGTTTTGCATTCCAATCGCCTCCAGCAATAAAGCGTACTCCCAAGGTGCTAAAGAACTCATCGTATTGCTCTTCTTTTATAGAATGCCCTCCAAAGGGCAATATACAGCACATACATTAAATGTCCCATTTCGATCATCTACATTGACAGTGGCTGCTTGTATGTAAGGTTTTCTAAATTGTGGTTGCTCGTAATGCTTAATGCTGGATTTGATAATTAGGGCCGCTCCTGCATGTGCAGTACCATCTGGATGGTTTGTAGTATATGTATTATAATTGCGTATATGAATACTATTGTTATCAGTCAGGTGGGATTCAGACACCAGTAGAATGTCAATGTTGTGTGAGTGCAATAGGACTTTGACCTCGTCGATATTAGGAGATAACCCGTCCAGGTTCCATGTTGCTATCTTGAGGGACGTCATTATGTTGGTTTAGCTATCACTGTTGTTATGAGATTAATTAAAATGCTCATTTGTTGTAATATGAGATCAAACTTTTCAGCTTCTTTGAGAAGCAATTCTTCTATTCTATTTGATGTAGTTGTTTCTGCGTTTAGTGTGTTCTGGTTACTTCTCAAAATATCAGCATAGCTTGATCTCCTTTTTGTGGTTGGAATTGTTCTTTCTTTATTACCTTTTGATGTTTGTGGTTGTGTTGGGGGCTGTATTTCAGTGTTGACTGTAGGATATACTGATAATCGCTGGTTATCTGGTTTTGTTGTGTTGACTTTAGTCCTGATGTGTATTTGTTTGTTTGATTTTCTTGCTAATATCTCCTTATATACTTCGCAGCCCTTGTAGTTAGCTGGATGTGCACCAAGACATAAAGCGCATTTTGCTGGAGTATTCCTATCGATCTTAGGACAGTCTGCTGTTCTGTGTCCTTGACCACATTTCACGCATCGGAAAGGACGCATACAATAATTTTTTGAATGGCCGTATTGCTGACACCTTTGGCATTGAATTATTGAGTTCCGTTTCCTTGGTTCTTCGATAATAACTGACTGGTGGTGAATGTGTTTGATGTCCTTTATAACTTTGTTGTTAGGGCTCTGTTCGAGGGTTGCAAAAAAAGTGTTAGTGGGTTTCTTATCGGGGCCGTATCTTGCGTTTATTATCTGACCAATGACTGTGTTTCCTGTTTCTTCTAGCGTTTCTTTTATTATGCTTATAGGCGTGGAGTGGTGAAGATTCTTAATTATAACTCTAAAAGGCCTTTTGTCTTTTCTGTTGAATGTGTGTCCAATTAGTCCCTTGGCTTCTATTGTTTTTATAATTGATTTGTATGCCTCTATATTAGCACTGTGGACGCGAAGCTGTTGACGATTAATTATTTTATATGTGAAGTTAGTTTTATTAGTAACACTTTCTAAGAGATCGGTAAGCTTGGTAAGATCTTCAATTCCGTAGAGTATTATAGGGGGTGGTTTCGTAACTTTCACATGGGTTTCTACTTCGTTATTTTCCTCTTGATCAATAGGAAGAGAACTGAATTGGTTTGTCACCACAGTTCTCTCTGGGGATGGTGAAGAAACCTTTTTCCTTTTGGCACTGCGTAGCACTGGTACTTTCTGCCACGTGGGGTGATTGGGATGTTCGGTATCACTATCCATATTGCTAGTGGTAGCAGTGTGTGGTTCGATATGAGCATTAGGTATAGTGCTCAGAGATGCGCTTCTTGGTCTGGTCAGGAACAGACTAGGGTGGAAAACTTGCTGCGTTAGCTTCTTGTTGCTTTCTTTAAGACCAGTAGTATTCACTGGTAAGGAGGCCTGGGTACCCACCTCCCTACAGTCTTCGGTAACCAATTTCTCACTTACAGGCCCGGGTACCTGCAAGCGCCGGGTGCTAGCCGGATCGCAAGGCAAAACATTCTCATCATTAGTACTCATTTCATTACGATGGTTGGGAGAATAGTGCAGTACTTTCCTAAGGCACTACACATCACGTTATCGGGGTGACGACCTAGCCTTTGATGAGCCAACATCTTTCCGCAAGGCAGCGGTTACTTTGAATTCGGAGTTTATATCTCCTAGACCCATAGCCGATCCAGGGCTTACGAAGTGGGTCTCCCCGGGTCCGAGCTTTGATTTGAGTGGCGGCTCCAACTCGCCACTGTCATCCTCTGTCATTGGGTTTCGTGCCTTTTTATAGAGAAATGCCCGCCATGAGTATTTCCCAGCACCCCTCAAGATGGATCGCCCTGCTGTCCGCGACTGCCAAAGCAGCTAACCTCCATATCTGGAGGCCGTTTCGCTATCCGCAACCTGCGACGCGGTGGGTGGCATAGGGCAATGCCCCTGGGAATTTTGCCCAGAACCCACTATTCCCGATATTCTCCATAAATTAAAATCATATCTGTATACCCGAAGCTGTGTAATTATAACGAGGCATTGTAAATGAGAAAGAAATACTATTCTAACACAAAGTAAGCGTCTATTTACGCACATTCACGTCACAGGATCACGATTGCACACTGACCTACAGACCTATTATAATAGTTTTGAACATGAGACCGAGGTCTTCTTTCATTAAGCCTCATTAGGTAGTTTTAAATTTCTCATCTAAGTCTGATGACACGGTTTATATGTATGGATCTTAAGATTTAGGAATAAGGTATAATATGCATTGATTTGTATTACGTTTGGAGAAGACTTGAACTGGTAAACATGGCGATATGTAGGTACTAGTTTCATATTGGTTTATACCGATGCGGCGCGGGAGCTCATTGATAGGCGAATAATTTTAATTTTTATACAGAGTGTGGAAATTGTTAATAATACAAAGTAATGTGCTGCGGCTAAACTATACGACATATTGTATTCAAAGTTTGTATACAGGCTGGGCAAGTCATCAGATACACTAGATTAAAATTATTGTCGTATGGTCGTCTCCACCTTGTATACAAGAATAGCTCGTTTAAAGATATAGTGAGATATCCTATTCCCGACGACAACAAACTCAAAAACATAAAAATCATAAAAATTGGTGCAGCCGTTCTCGAGTTATAAGTGTTGTAACAAACACAACTTTCTTTTATATATACCCTGGCGGTTTTGTGGTCACGGTGAAAAAACCATGAAATGTCGGTAGTTCCCTTTATGATCAACAGTGACAACTTAGTATTACAACAGTGTTTTCACGGTGTATCATTCGTGCTTTTGTTTCATTTCACAACTGTCAAAATATGGTATATATATTAGACCTAGGTAAAATGGTTAAAACGACACTTTTATAGGGCAGCTATAGAGTGAAACCATGGTAAACAGTTGATAAATGTATAGTTAATTGACAGTCAAAGCACTATTGTGACACAGTAAAATAGGAGTGAATCCAAAGTTGTTTCACCGTCGTTTCATGGTCGTTTCATCGTCGTTTAACTGTCATTTCATTGTTGTGTCACTGTTGTTTCATGTTCCTTTCACAGTTAATACTTTAAAATTATGATGAATACTGTGAATCCTGTTTCAAAATTCACGAATAATCATATTAAATACTTTTTAATCCTGGAATCATGAAGAGAAGTGGTAGAATATAACAGAATCAAAATAGCATTTTGTAGCCGGGCCAGTCAGTTTAGCTAGTCTTCAGGGTTAGTTTTTTTTTTGGTAACGCAGTGGTTAAAAATGCATTTTCCGCATACCCGCCCCGGGTGGGGTATGTGGGACTCGCAGGCCCTGAAGGGGACACTGAATACCCACTAAAACGTACCAACTGCGAGCTGTTAGCCGACTCTTACAGCTGAACCGGTCTGTGGGCGAGTCCGAAGGCTCTCAACCCGAGACTCTTCAGGGTTAGTTTTTTTTTTTTTTTTTTTTGTTTTTGGTAACGCAGTGGTTAAAAATGCATTTTTCGCACACCCGCCCCGGGCGGGGTATGTGGGACTCACAGGCCCTGAAGGGGACACTGAATACCCGCTAAAACATACCAACTGCGAGCTGTTAGCCGAAGGGGCTTTTACAGCTGAACCGGACTGCGGGCGAGCCCGAAGGCTCTCAACCCGATAGATATGAGTTAGGCGACATCGCCCGAGGGCTCCCCCTGTGGGGAACGGACCTCGGCTCGGGGCGTCGCTGGGGGTAAGGTGGACGTGGACGTGTCCATCTTTGGGTTGGTGATTTTTGCTCGCCGTGTTTTCGTACCTCGACGTCGAGGACGGAAACGCGGATATTTGTGCGCGATGGCCTCGCGTGGGGCGTAGGCTTTGGTCTGGGCGAGCGTAATAACGTCGTCATCGTCGTTGAGGACGTGACGTGGACGTCGGACTTTGGAGATACGCGATGGGGTGTAGGAAGCCGCCCCAACCACTAGTTGGTTGGGGTGTGTCATGGCAGAGTCAAAGTAGCTCTGGGAGCACCGCTTCATAAACTGCCTGATGGTCGGCAGTTCGAGGTCGATGTGAAGATCGACGTTACGAATGAACCACGGTGCTCCCGTAGCTCGGCGCATGAACCTATTCTGTAAGGTCTGTAACCTATGGATCCTGTGTGCCTTGGTGTGCGCGAACACTACGCTTGCATAGGTCATGATCGGCCGTATGCAAGCGGTGTATAATCGGACCTTGCTGTTCAAGGATAGTTTCGACCTAGCATGGAGTAGGCTGTGGAGGCGTCCCATCACAAAGGCTGCACGATCGCGTACAATCTTTATGTGGGGAGCGAAGCTAAGTCGGTCATCAAGGGTCACACCCAAGTATTTAGCTTGCCTGCTCCAGGAGACAGGTTTGCTAAATAGTTGGAGGGGTGGGATGTTGTCTATAGAGTAGGAACGGGCAGTTCTGCGAGTGAACATGACCGCCTGACTCTTTTCTGGATTGATTTCGATTCTCCATTTCCTGAACCAATTGGCTAGGGCGGTAACCGCTGTTTGGAGAGTTTTAACTACTGCTGTCGGGGTCCTGCCTGCACAGTAGAGTGCGGTGTCGTCAGCGTAGCTCTTCAGGGTTAGATCCAAACAACTCAAGAGGTAGTAAGAAGATATTTGAAACGATATCGCGTTTCAGAAAATGGTTCATCGCCATCTATCGACGAAAGAGATAATTTTCCGTTACAATTTGTAATTTTTAATTCTATTGAAAACGTTTTGATTCTGAAATAATATTTTAATTTGAGTATTTTTTTAGAATATAAATGAATTTCACCAGCATTTAAAATTTTTAATTCTATTGAATACTTTTCAATCCCGAAATAATATTTTAATTTGAGTAAAAAACGTTTTAATTTGAGTACAAAAAAAAAATTTAACACTGACATTTTTTAAATATATTTCTGAACAGTTATTTGAGATAAACTGTTGCCTTGCATTGATAATATACATAGATTCTTTAGAATTTACTATCACCGTGGTAAGTGACGTGTTATTTTTTTTTATCGAGCGAAAAAATAAATTTTAAATGAATTTTTTTTTAAGGGCTTACTTAAAAAAAAAAAAAAATTATCCTGAAAATTGAATTCAAATTACTAAATTTAATGTGAAATGTCAATACAGTTCAGAACTCTACACTAAGCTTATTAAATGATAATTAAACAGTATTTAAATAATTACATCATTTGTTTTGAAAAAAAAACTACCGAGTATATACGGTGAAAAGTTAGTGATTATACGGTGAGTTGAAGGTGAGTTGATGGTGAGTTGACGGTGAGTTGACGGTCGAACCACAGTAGGTCCACAGCAAAGAGTAAAATTATATTAACTGAAAAAGAGTGGCAACTCGATGGTAAAATATGCATGTATGGAAAGTGCTGCTGCCTGGAGCTTAGGCGACGAACTAAAGTTGAAGTAATATACATATACCTATAATTATACGTATCTACATTTGTGTATGTGATTATATAGGATTTTATTTTACTATGAGACCTATCCTGAAATGCAAAACAAAACATATCAGCCGTTAACGAAACGGCAATAGTATAACCTTAACAATGAAAATTGAGATAATTTCCAGAAATAACATCAAAAACCGAAAATAGATTATTGACAATAAGTACATACGCTAGGAACATAAAATAACAATTCTCAGTTGTCAATCTTTTGACAATCAGGACAAAATGGCAGCTATGTTTGTACAAACAATCTGTAGGCGGCGCGAATAAGTAATGTTTTAACTGTGCTCCCCCAGGTCCACAGTAATATCACTATAAATTTATGAGGTGTTCACTTTGAAAAAAAAAATTTTCTACAGTGTAAATATGCCATCATCGACTACAGAAATACTAAGCTTCCACAAATTAGAAACGGTCTTTTCACCATAGAACTGCCGATAAGTTAACTCTAATTTACCATCCGTAGTTAGTGACGCAACGGAACGAATATACTGTTTTTCGACAGTGATTTCACTGTACGACAACCCTAACTAGAGAGTGAAATAGCCGTGACATGAAACTACCGTGAATCGTCCATCTTTTCACTATGGAGTCACCGCGAATTCACCGTAAGCATGAAACCGCCAGGGTATAGATATTTATTAATATTCCTAAATATAGAATAATTGGCGACGAGGATAAAAAGCCAGACGTGTGAATGTGAAGATCACATCGTGTGAATGTGAAAATAATTAAAATTTGGAATTCGTTGTAAAATTTTGGAAATGGGCAGTACGGTGTTTGGCGGCAGCCTTACGTTTGACCACCGGTCGCAAGAGTGGAGTATTTTTAGTAGTCGTTTTATGCAGTATTGTACGGCGAATAATATTAATGACGAGACAGATAAATCTGCTACAAAGCGACGAGCTATACTGCTTACGACTTTTGTAGAAGAAACATATAGGGTGGCAAAGGATCTAATATTGCCGGAGGTGTTGGACAACGTGTAATTTCATAAACTGGTAGAAATATTAACTAAGCACTTTTTACCAAAAAGATGTACTTTCTCAGAGAGCTTCAATTTCTATAAGGCGGAGCAGCGTGCAGGAGAAGATTTAGTAGAATGGGCAGCGCGAGTGCGTCATCTAGCACAGTTCTGCGGTTTCGGATCGGAATTAGAGACAGCACTTCGTGACAGGTTTGTTTTGGGACTAGAAAACGTTAAAGAGAAAGAGAAGCTTTTTGCTGAGGATATAGCGACTTTAAGCTTTAGTAAAGCTTTAGAGTTGGCGCAAAGCGTACACTGTGCGCATATTGCACTCAAATCTACACGAGTAGGTAATACCAGGGGAGAGATGGCTGAACTTCGAGAGACGTCGACACATCCTTGTTTTGCGATGAAAACTAACAGGGTTAGTAATAAAACGGCTATTATAACCAAATTTTGTGAAGTGTGTGGTTATAGAAATCATACGAAAGATAACTGTCGTTTCATTAACGCAACATGTAAGAAGTGCAATAAAAAAGGCCATTTAATTAGAATGTGTAAAGTTAAAGCACAGCAATAATTATTTAAACACGGATGACATAGAAAACCTGGAAGGTAATTATAATTTATTTAATATTGAGAAACCATGTAAGGATAAGCCGATACTACGGAGTGTTTTATTAGGTGGTAAACATATCAAGTGCGAGATAGATTGCGGCAGTGCCGTATCTGTCTTACCTACTAGAGTTTATAAAGATTTTTTGATAATAGTAACTATTGTTTACAATCTTGTAATGATGTATTTAAGTTTTATACGGGTGTTGAAATATTGCCTGAAGGATGTTTGTCATTACCGTTTGAGGTGCGCACTATGACTATTAAATTTTTTGTCATTACGACAAAAGTTAAACGATCGCCTTTATTAGGACGTGATTTTATGAAATTGTTTAATTTACAGGTATCTAGCTGGGAATGTAATAATATAAAGGATAGTGAGAGCGATGGTGAAATGTTAATGAAAAAGTATTATCAACTATTAAGTGATGAGTTAGGTACATTTAACAAATATAAAGTGAGTCTTAAAATTAAGACCGATGCTCAATTAAGATTTTTTAAAGCGCGCCCAGTGCCTTTAGCTTTAAAACCTAAAGTAGAGCAAGAATTAAATAAAATGGTTGATTTAGGTATTTTAGAGAATATTGATTATTCGGATGTAGCCACACCGATTGTCCCGGTTTTAAAACCAGACGGTAGTGTTAGAATATGCGGTGATTTCTCTGTGACACTTAACAAAGTGCTATACTTAGATAATTATACACTTCCACGAATAGAAGAATTATTTGCAAAACTTCATGGGGGCATATCTTTTTCAAAACTTGACATGTCAAGAGCATACTCACAGCTTGAATTGGACGAGTCAAAAAAATTGACATGTATAAACACACATAAGGGATTATATAGATACAATAGATTAGTTTTCGGTCTAGCAAATGCCCCGTTCATTTTCCAACGTACTATGGAACAGTTATTGGGAGACATTGAGGGGGTGTGCATATATTTGGATGACATTTTAGTGGAGATTCTGCGTTCGAAAGCGTTAGCGACTAAACGTGTTGGAGCAATTTGACAAGTCCGATAGTCATTTTTTTTATTTTTCAAGAAAAATCATTTTAATTTAGTTTTTAGTTCATTTAGTAGCAGATTGTGATAATTCAATTGATGTAGGTAAGTTAATATCATTATAATTGAATTGGGGGCTCACCAATCTACAAATTTTTTGACCATGGATCCCGATCCTAAACCTCCTGATCCTCCAGATCAGGTTGTATCTACCACAGCTACTAAGCGCCGCCTAATTACTGACGACCAATTACCGGCCAAAAAAACTATCACGGTACCGGAGTTGGCTTCAGCTTCCATTGACACGGTTTATACAGACGCATCTATTGTTATTACTGGCTTGACGTATTCCTCAGCAGATAAGGGGCCATATATTGTACACGTATCACGGACGGAACCGGATTTATCAGCCGGTACTACCATCAGGGCAATCAAATTTGGTCAATTCTTAAAAAGTAACAAAATTACAAATATTCGTGCCGATGGTGTTAAGAGAGTAGGTAGAAATAAAATCTCGGTAGAATTTTCCTCTGCAGACATGGCCAATAATTTTTTAAATAATCCAATCTTACCATTACATAAATATACAGCAGTGATCCCAACTTATAACATTACCCGCATGGGGATTGTCCGCCAAGTGCCTGCCGATATCCCTATGTCTGAGTTTGCAGAATTTTTAGAACTCCCTGCTGGCTGTGGAAAAGTCCTAAAAGCTAGACGTCTTAATAGGAAAACTGTCAGTGAAGGCAATACTACCTGGATACCTACTCAGTCTGTAGTAGTGACATTCCAAGGACAGACATTACCATCAAAAGTATTTTTGTTTTACACATCTCTCCCTGTAGAAATTTATCACTTTCCAACTATCCAATGCTATGCGTGTACCAGATTTGGTCACACTAGAGCTCAGTGTAGATCTAAACCTAGATGCTTCCGTTGCTCTAAAGAACATTTAGGAGATAGTTGTGACATTGAAGAGAAAGAGGCTACATGTTTGCATTGCTCAGGAAAGCACTTTGCTATCAACAAATGCTGTCCTGAACAAGAGAGACAAAAATCCATAAAAATTGTAATGGCACAGGATAGTATTTCCTACGAGGAAGCTGCTTTGCAATTTCCCAAAGCTTCCCGTCTGTATTCAGAAATTCTTCAGGTATCAGTACCCAATAATCCTTCTCCTAGTTATATATCATCTTCACAATCTTTCGCCCCAGCTCAATCATCTCACTCCATCCCCAGAAGTTCCCACACAAGGGGTATCCGCAAGCCCTCTCACTCAAAGCCAGTAAACCAATCATTTGATAAAGTTGCACACAATAACATTGTTTTTGACCCTCCATCAGCATTACCAAATGGCTGTGCTATAACCAACAGTCAAACAGGTGACATACATAATGAAAATATGTTAGAATCTCTTGTAAGTTTAATTATAAATATGATATTAATGAATCCTCATCCTTTACCGTACAACGTAGCCTCTAAAATTACACAATTAGTCTCTTTATCTAATCAATATGGACCCAGCAACAGTCATACAATGGAACATTCAAAGCATACATCCTAAGAAACATGAATTATTGTTTTTGATTTCCAAATTTCATCCATCAGTCATTGCCATCTCTGAGACATGGTTGATACCGGGTACACATTTTCGTGTACCTGGTTATGCATGTCTACGGGATGATAGAGCTGATGGCTATGCAGGTAGCGCTTTATTTATAAAACACTCTCTTAACTTTTCACAAATTATCTTTCCCCACCATTCTCCTGACATTAATATTATTGGTGTCAGATCTTTAAATATATCTTTTGTTTCCATATATATCCCTCATCCTAATTCATCATTAATAGCTGATATTCTTCTTCTTCTTTCATCCATCCCATCTCCTATGGTTGTCATGGGAGACTTTAATGCCCACCATACTCTATGGGGCTCAGGACACTGTGACTTGTTTGGCCTCTCTCTCTTGGATATTTTTGATGAATGCAACTTATTTGTTGTTAATGATGGCTCTCCTACACGCCGAGTTCTTCCACATCAAAACCAGAGGAGTGCTCTCGACCTTTCTTTATGCTCTCCATCCTTATCTTCTGTTCTATCATGGAAAGTACTCTCTTCTACATATGGTAGTGATCATTTTCCTATCCTTATTTCTATCCCTAATAAAATCTCACCCTATCGCAATCCTTGCCCTTCTTTAAAATATAAGCTGTCTTCAGCAGACTGGCAATCCTACTCTTCTTCTCTTGATGTAAAACTGAACTCTTCCTCTATGTTGCCCTTAGAAACTGATCCCATTAAATCTTACAATATTTTTGTTGAAAATATAGTCTCTTCTGCGGCTGTTCATATCCCACTTAAAAAAATTGATAAAAATTTTAGAGTGTCTCCACCTTGGTGGGACTCAGAGTGCACAGAAGCTGTTACTAAACGAAAACGAGCTGAACGTAACTACTGTTATCGCATGACTGAAAGAAATCTTCTAATTTACCAACAAGCAGCAGCAAAAATGAAAAGATTGGTTAGGAAAAAGAAAAAAGTTGCTTGGTTAGACTTTTGCAAAAACTTGGCCCCAAAAACTCCATCTACCATAATATGGAATCAAATAAAACGATTTAGAGGATATTATAATACAAATAATATTACACATAATGACCCATCATCCTGGCTAGAGGGCTTTATGGACAAACTAGCGCCCCCTTTTGTTCCTACCCAAGATTCCATTCCTTCAAATCCATATTTCCTTCCATTGCTCAACAATTTTGACTCTCCATTTTCTTTTTCAGAATTAACATTAGTTCTTGATGGACTTAGGGATTCCTCCCCTGGTCTTGACGGCATACCTTACTCCTTTGTCATCAATTCTTCCAATAAAATTAAACAAACATACTTAGAATTATTAAATCATTTCTTTATACATGGCATAGTCCCTGAACAATGGAAGACACAGATAATTATACCCATTTTAAAGCCTGGTAAGGATCCCTCTGATCCATCCAGTCGAAGGCCCATAGCTCTGTCATCGGTATTAGCCAAGATTATGGAACATCTGATTAAAAATAGACTGCAGTGGTTAGTAGAAAATAGATCCATATTAGCCGAATCCCAATTTGGTTTTAGGAAAGGCTTTAGCTCCATTGACAGTTTAAGTTTATTGATAACAGACATTCAAATTGCACTCAAAACTAAACATTTATTGGTGGGAGTTTTTCTTGATGTAGCAGCAGCTTATGATAGTGTGCTGCTTCCAGTACTAAGAAGGAAACTCTTTCAGCTTAATATTCCTGAGAGGCTCATTCGTTACATAATGAATATGCTAATGGAACGATCTATAATTGTAAAATGCAACCAAAATTTACTACCACCCAAAACTGTCTGGAGAGGTCTGCCACAGGGCTCGGTTTTGAGCCCTTTACTCTACAATTTGTATACCTATGACCTGGAAAGATCTGTAAATTCATTCTGTGAAGTCCTCCAATATGCCGATGACCTCGCTCTATATGTGAGAGTGAAATCTATAGAGGAGGCATCAGGTAAATTAAACTCGGCCTTATCATATCTTGGCGAATGGATGGTAGAACATGGTCTCTCCCTGTCAGCTTCTAAGAGTGCAGTAATAGTCTTCTCCAAAAAAAGACTATCTCCTCCCATTAGTTTAAATTTACATGGTGATATTATTCCTCAAACAACCAATATAACATTTTTAGGTATCAAACTTGACTCAAGAATGACAGGCTGTCAACATTTTGAATACATTGTACAAAAATGTCAAAAAAATGTAGACATTCTTCGTTCTTTGTCAGGGGTCTGGTGGGGTTCTCACCCCTATACCCAAAAATTGCTATACAACGCAATAGTTCGTAGCCACTTTGATTATGGTTCTTTCTTATTAAATATTTCTAACAAGTCAGGCCGTGATAAAATAGCAAAAATTCAATCTAAGTGTCTTCGAATTATACTTGGTACCATGAAGTCAACTCCCATAAATGCCATGCAGGTTGAATGTGGCGAGCCGCCCATAATTCTACGATGGCAATATTTAGCAGATAGATTCCTTTTCAAATTAATCCAAAATTACAACCATCCACTTCTATCAAAATTAAAGCACCTCTCAGATTTACATTCCTCACTGGATGTAGGCAATATTCCCTGCATTCTTCACAGCTTCATTAAATTCACCAAACTTCCAGTTCCTGTTTTTCAATTTCCTAAAAACCCTTTATATTCAACACCTTATGAAGTGTTAATTTACAAACCCATGATTTTATTAAATTTTGGAGTAACTAAGGATTCTATGTATCCGAAAAAACTTTTTAATGAACAACTTCACTCTAAATTTTTTAGTTGGAATTGTATCTTCACTGATGCATCCAAACTTTCTCCAAATAGCTTAGTTGGAGCAGCGGTTTGGATTCCTTCAACTAAAATATGCCTGAGCTTTAAATGTCCTACTTACTCCTCTGTATTTACCGGTGAAGCTATCGCTATTTTAGAAGCAATACTTTTTGTCCAATCTCACAATCTTGACAAAACTATAATCTTTTCAGACTCAAAAAGCTGCCTCCAATCTATTCTTTCTAACTCCTACTCCGTATCTCCTATAATCCTCAAAATAAAACAAAGCTTGTTTAATTGTCACAATCTAAGCATCAACATAATCCTTGCCTGGATACCTGGACACTCTGGTATACCTGGTAACGAAACTGCTGATTCATGTGCCAAAGCGGCCATACAGACTGGTTCTTCTGAGTATTTTAAGATATTCTGTAGTGACCTTTGTCTCCTCCCTAAGGCACACCTCCATAACTCTTGGTTAAAGGATTGGGAGTTCACCAGAAAATTAAAAGGTAGTTATTATGGGGAGATTCAACCAGATATTCCTCTCAAACCATGGTTTTTTAAGATGCGTCAAGCCAGTAAGGACATAACTTCCACAATCTGTCGATTACGATTGGGTCATACTTGTACCCCAATACATTTAGCCAAACTTAGGATCAGGGATCATTCAATGTGTGAATGTGGGCTAGATGAAGGAACCGTTGATCACATTTTTTTCAGTTGTCCAAAATTGCAATATTCACTGTATGATATTCTCCCTTCTAAAATCCCTCGTCCAACTTCCTTAAGATCACTTTTATCCCTCGTATTTTCACCAGTAATTAATCGAATTCTATGTAAATTTATAAATAGAAACCATATTAAACTGTAATTATGTATCTTTCATATTTGAATTGAGTCTAGTATTTCAACTTAATATAATTTCATTAAGTAAAGTATATAGAATAGTATATTTTTGTCCTTAGATTAATCATCAAATCATCACAGCTGACGTTTCTTCCAAATTACTGATCAAATTCTTAAGCACTCTCCACCTCATGTTTATGATACTAATGTGAACCGGACATTAGCGGAATTGTATCAAGTGCAACTGAACAAGCCAATACAAGAAAATATAATAACACAAGAAAATCAAGTCAAGACAGTTGCACCTGTTGAAGCACTGAGCATATTCTCTAACCAACAAACATTGGCAGAATGGTGGCTTATTGAAGCTGCTTTAGCCATTAAAGCAAGAAGAAGAAGAAGACATTTTAGTGACAGCATCTGATAATAAAACTCATTTGAACCGGCTAGATATAGTGTTGAGAAGGTTACAAGAAGCAGGTTTACGATTAAAAAGGGATAAGTGCGAATTATTTAAAAGTTCGGTGGAATATCTAGGATTTGTTATTGATAAAGATGGGCTACACAAATCTAAAAAAAAAGGTTGAAGCTATATTGCAATGTAATTCACCAAAAAATGTAACTGAATTAAAGTCATTTTTAGGTATGGTGAATTACTATAGATGTTTTGTACCAGAGACGTCGTCAGTTCTGAGTCCGTTACATTCACTTTTGAAAAAAGATATTAAATGGACATGGGGTAGAGAACAAGATAGTGCTTTTAAAAAAAAAAAATTAGAATTTGCTTCAGATCGTGTACTAGCACATTATAGTCCTGAGTATCCCACCATTGTACCTTGCGATGCAGGTCCGGTAGGGTTAGGTGCTGTATTGTCACAACGGCAGCCGGATGGCAGTGAGCGTGTGGTTGCTTACGCTTCACGCTCCCTATCGAAGGCTGAGCTTAATTACGCTCAAGTTAAAAAAAAAAAAAAAATTAGGCTACTTCTATTGTTTTCGGCATTAAGAAATTTCATCATTACCTGTACGGCAGGACCGTACCATTTATTTTAGTCGTTTTACATTTATCAGTGGTGTACCTTCCATCTCGGCTAAATCCACATCCAAGATATACAAATTCATCCACTTGCTCTAGTATATCATTACCTATCGTTACTCTTACATCTGTTCTGGCTTCGTCTCTTTCAAAGACCATTATTTTGGTTTTGCTCACATTCACACGTAGACCCGTTTTCTTACAATCTTCTGTCATTGTGTCGACTAGGATCTGCAGGTCAGTCGCTGACTGTGCCAGCAGGACTACATCATCTGCATAAAGCAGAGCAGTGACCACTGAGTCGCCCATCTGGACTCCCACATTCATATCGTTCAACCTTTGGAGACATTTATCCAGATATATGATAAACAGCCTGGCTGACAGAACGCACCCCTGCTTAACGCCGATATTGACGTCAAACCAAGGCGACATTCCATCATCCAGCCGCAAACAGGCTCTACAGCCCATGTAACTGGACTGCACAGCCTGTAGCGGTTTGCCGTTAATACCATACTCCGGTAAAATGTCCCAAAGTTCCTTTCGTACAACCGTGTCAAATGCTCTCTCCAGATCCACAAAACTGCAGAAAACCCTCTGACCTAGAGCCAGATGCTTCTCCACAATGTTGCGCAGAGAGAACACTTGATCCATGCATCCCCTTCCACTCCTGAAACCTCCTTGTGTCTCACACAGTAAACCATCGGACACCATCCTCATTCTCCTTTCAATAATTTTACCATACACTTTTGCTGCCAAACTGGTCAAGCTTATGGCCCTGTAATTTGCGCAGTCATAACGTGAACCCTTGTTTTTAAACAAAGGCACGATGACTGCGCTATTCCAGTCCCCGGGACCCATTCCCGAGCTCCAACATAAATTGAGGAGCAACAGGAACGCCTCCCAGACACAGGAGCCACCAAGCTTGATCATCTCGGCAGACACCATATCAATGCCCGCTGCCTTACCATTTTTCAAACTTCTTATCGCCCATTCATCTTCATCCATACTGATCCCATCGGAGGACGCCGCTGTCGAATGTTGTTCTACTAAACCACATGCGACACCGGCGTCAACCGTAGCATCCGCATACATATCGCCAAAATATTCACTCCATCGGCTTAACACGTCTTGTGTTTGCGTAAGAATGTCTCTACCTTTAGACCTTATTTTATTCATTCTGAAGGCTGACCAACCACCCCGAGACTTCTTCACCTCCCTCCAAAAGAGTTTGGTGTTACTCTCGAAGTTTTTAGTCAGCCTATCTTCTGCACTCATACTTGCTCTATCACGTTTCTCTTTCACTAAGGCCTTGGTGTCATTCTTACATTGCCAATATATTTCTTTCTTCTGTTCAGTCATACTGTCATTCAGATTCAAAGAAGAGACATAGTCCAGCCACGCTTTCTTCTTTTGCTCTACGGAAGCTGCCACTTCCGCATCCCACCATGCATCACCATTTGTTTTTCTATGCTTCTTTGAACTTCCACATACTTCTTTCGCTGTATCTACCATACTCTCTTTCAATACTCTCCAGCATTCTTCAATGTCCGATTGCGGCTGGCTTGCCATCGTCAGCCGTTGTCGAACACCCTCTGCATACTTTTCTCTTACACACTCTTCTTGCAACCTTTCAACCTTTATTCTTTCAAGCCCTCCGAAGTGGACACGCTCTCGCCAGTGCCTCCACTTTCTGAACAGACCACTAAGTATACAAAAAAGATTACTAAGTATACTAAAAAAATGTAAAACTTATAAAAGAAATAGGCTTCACAATGAAACCCTCAACGATTTGTTGCATATCAAACTAGAGCCTGTTATGGCTCGATTTTAGAACCCAACACACAAATATTGAATGCATCTCAAAAACTTAAGCCCAGTTTTCAGCTTCAGCATCACATTGTTCACCAAGTACTTCTTTCACAGATTAAAATGAATTCTTCTTATGATTAATTGTTTACTACCTCTGATTCGTCACAGCCTATATATGTCCCACTGTTGGGCTCGGACCTCCTCAGTAATGAGCTGGGGGGGCACACTTAAAACATTACTTATTTTTACTGACCGTCGTGCCGCCTACAGATTGGTTGTATAAACTTAACTGCTGCCATTTTGTCCTGCCTGTCAAACGTTTGACAACTGAGAATTGTTATTTTTTGTTCCTAGCGTATGTACTTATTGTCATCGATCTATTTTCGGTTATTGATATTTTTCTGAAAATTATCTCAAGTTTCAATGTCAGGCTGATATTATTATTGTTTAATTATCAGCTGATACGTTTTTTTTTATATTTCAGGGTAGCTTTCATAGTAAAAGAAAATTCTATGTAATTACACATACACATGTAGATATGTATATATATTACTTCAACTTTAGTTCACCGCCTAAACTCTGGGTGGCAGCACTTTCCATACATGCATATTTTATCATCGAGTTGCCACTCTTTTTCACTTTAATAACTTTACTCTTTGGTAATGAGAGAGAAATAACCTACTATACCGCGCTGGTCAGACGCGTTGGTATACGGTTTTGTTTCGAGTTTTCCTTCTCTTGCATAGATGTTATATGGCTTTTATATCACTTAGTCGTCTCTTACGATCACCCACGGGTAAGATAGGGGGTGGTGAATTGTATTTTTACTCCGTCACCACACGGATACCTCTGATTAATAGACGAAAATTAAAATAAATATTCAAACCATCAAGTTTTGTTTTATTTTGAACTCATTTAAATTTTGCGCCCTAAATCAAGGATTTTCAGAGAATAATTAAGGTATTTAGGGCATTTAATAGAAAAATCTAGGGTAAAACTAAAATCTGATAGTGGAAACACTGCTTTATAAATTAAGTTGGCAACAATGCTGAGTCCAATGTCAGTCATCAACGAAGTATCAAAATCAAACTTTTCAAAATCTGAAATTGTTACAAAATTGTAGTTTTTTCAACAAAGTTTATTGTGAAGATGAATGTAAATAACACCATCATTTCAATTATATTATCTGCTTTTAACTGAAACCGTTTTTTGATACATGAATTGTATTCAGTAAATGGTAATACACAATGTTGGGCAGAAACTATTTATTTTTTCCAATTACAATAATATTGCTTATAAATTGTGTCGAACCAGAACTTATCACATTATCGATTATTGGTTCTGCCATAGCAGCGGGTGGATGGTACAAATGGGATACAATTAAGGATCATACGCTATGTAAATACACGGAGTGTTGTAATGACGAACATGTGCCATTTGACTTAAACAGTAAGTATATAAAGTTTGTTATGTTTTTACATAATATCATGTTCAAAGTATATTTAAAGTATCTCACAACAAAACCCACTATTAAGTTTGAACCCCAGACCATGTTACTGTTATGTTTTAATTCAATCATAAAATAAAAAGATTATTTTTACAATTATAAATGCAATATGTTTAACCAGCGTATGCTAGAGATAATTCTAGTGTTCAAAGTGCAGTCTCATAACAATTATTTTCAAAGCAGACCATTCAATTAGTGCAATTGGTAATGAAAGGAGATGTAAAATTTAACAGCACAGTTATGGTCCCCTTTGTGGGGAAGCCTATTAGACATAGGGTGTTGGGGTTAAGGGTACAACAGGTGTTAGCAATCACAGTATATATTGTAAGTTATTCAGCAGAGAGCTGCTGCTGACTCCTTTGTGTTGGTGTAAGTTTTTACAAATGTGAATTTGATAAAAAAATTATAAAGACATTTGTAAAATTTTTATTCAAAATCATGATGTCATCAATGAGTAAGAACATTTTTTTTACTTCAATTACACAGTGAAGAATACATTTTTAACCTTTTCATTGAGCTGCAATTTTAGGTTACAAATATACACTTTAACATCTGTCCGTATTATTTTACGCTCACGCTAGTATATTCTTAAATTCTATTTTTAAGATTTTCTTTTTCTTGATTTTACTAAATATAACACTAACACTATTTCATTTTGATTGATTGTGTATGTATATATATGATTATAATCTATATCCATTTTCATGACAATGTTTTAAATTTTATTCAATAATTGTATTTTTAAGATATGTCCAAATCTTTAATTTTTAAGAGTGGGCCTGGCAATATATGGACAATTTCCAGTGTTCTATTATAATATATACATTATTATATATTTACTCAAAATTAAAATTATTTACAGAACTAAAGCTATCTATATCACAAAGAGTGTTTGGACAGCCTTTGGTCAATGAGTTAGTCAACATATTAAATGCTCATAAAGAGGCATTATATGATGAAAATAAAGGCAACAAAAAGGCACTTGTCATCAGCTTACATGGCTGGCCTGGTGTAGGGAAAAATTATGCTTCTACAATGATAGCTGAAGCGCTATATAAGAAGGGCATGGAGAGCAAGTATGTAAAGCTGTATATGGGCAAAAAAGACTTTGACTGTTCCAACTTACAGCAGAAAAAAGTAAGTGACACTGTCTTACGGAGTTTTCTCTAGATTTTTTTATATTGTGTTATTTTCATTATATAGTCCTAAATTTTTTTACAGGAAGAATTGATAGTTACTTTAAATAACTTGGTAAAAAAATGTCCAAAATCCTTAATAATATTTGATGAAATCCATGATATGTGCCCATCAGTGTTAGATGCTATAAAGCCAATGCTTGATCATCATCATGCTGTAGATGGAGTGGATTACAGGCAAGTAATAGTATATCACCAAACCTCAGATAATAAAAGATCTCAAATATGATAGGTCACCATTTATTTAAGTTCTTATAACTCTGGCATCAAATAAAGAAATACTAGAATAATATATATATATAATGCTATAACATCACGCTATCCCTAACTTCACCATCATGTAGAATATATACAGGATTAGCCAATGGGTTATGGTAGTGTCCAAAAATTCTGTAGCTTCAGCCACCCAACCAGTACCTCTGGTCGCAATTCGGCTCTCATCACTGACAGTACAAAGAAATAATAATCCTCTTAAGTATTATTAATTCGTTTTTCTAATGGGAGGGCAAACATCAATTGCAGCATAAAATTGGGTTTATCATTCTCAAGTGCTGGCCTATACAATATGTAGAAGATCATAAGTGTGCAGCAACAGTATTGTACTGTTTTATCAAAAGTGAATTGTGAAAAATATTAATAACTCAAAATGGAAGTTTATATGAAAACACCTTGAATCAAACCAAATACCATTTCAGGGTGTTCATATGTAAATTCAAAGTGAAATTAGGCAGAATAAGTAGGGATGTTGAGTTAAGGTAATTGGGGTGTAGACTGAGAATCTCTCTAATATTCGAAAGGCCAATCAGCCCTTAATGATGAATTCTTATTTTTATTACAGGACAACTGCCTTAATTATTCTAATTAAATTAAGACTCACATTTTGTCGAAAAATCAACGGACATTTTGTTGATATAATAACAACAAATACGTTTCAGTAATAAGGTTCCATATTCGCTATCAGCAAGTAAAAATTTAACGTAGTACGACGCGATATCTTAAGTTAAATTAGTGTGACAGATTTGATCTAAATATACGTTCATTTCGCGCAGTAACATGTTGTTATTTGTTTATTTGCTCAACGAGCCACTGTACATTAAAATTGGTAGTGATTGCCTAACGAAAGTCAATTTGATAAAATATATGTCTACACTAGTCCAATTGTGCAACATCTTTGGTTTCGTTGAAGCTCAGGCAGCTTCTGCCGAGGCGTTGAAGTAACATCGGGGGATTGTTAGATGACATATATACATTTAAAGCTGAATCGATATCTAATGGTGTTTGCACTTCTAACATTCTGTCGGTCTGATATAGGTACATACGAATGATATTTTTTAATGATATTTAGTGGCACCACAATCTATCAATTTTCATTATACCTTAAGTTTCTAAAATTCGATTAGCATTCAGTTTATTTTATTAAATGTAACCGCGCTGATCAAACGAATTGGAACCAGGTTTTTATTTTGAGTCTCCTGCGTTTATAGTGATGTGATCTGATTATATCTTTATGATGAGATGTATCTATTGTATTGTGGGCCTACACGAAAAAATGAGGTGAATTGTATTTGTTTCATTACAATACCTACGGATTACCGAAAACCAACTTCTTAGTTATCCCTTTATTTTGTAAAATTGTGACGTTTATAAAAATCCGATTACGAAGCGAAAAATGATGTCACAAGTGGGGTTCGAACCCACACCTATTGGGAGTCCGGCCCAATCGTGGCTGCCACTTACACCACCGTGAACTATTGTAGGGCATTCAAATCTCGCTTCGTATCATATTTACGTCTTTTAAGGAGACGTTGTATTAAACGATGACACAACCTTGTTATTCAAATTACTGAAATTTAGCATTTAATATGCTTAATTATTTATAAAAACCCGATTACGAAGCGAAAAATGATGTCACAAGTGGGGTTCGAACCCACACCTATTGGGAGTCCGGACCACTCGTGTTGCCACTTACACCACAGTTTAAGCATATTAAATTACACCATAATTAAGCATATTAAATGCTAAATTTCAGCAATTTGAATTGTGACGTTTATCAATAATACCACTTTGATGCCAATATTGCCTAACTTTTACTCAACTTCAATGTGTGTTGGATACACATAACCCTCTACTAGACCTAATTCAAACATAGTACTTCAACCAAAGAACACTACATGCTACTACATTCTGTGTCTACAACATTAAAGTAAAACTAATCGCTCTTTTTGGTCGGTATTCCGAAAATGTTTATATAGCTAATCCCCAACCGTGGATAATGGTTATTGCCGCGGCGACTAGAATGAAGTCTCAATATCAAGAAATGGAATGACGACCTATCAAACATTGCGGGGACCCGTTAAGATGTAAGCGACACCGTTTGATATGGCATTCTCATAAGGTCGTCTTCATTTCGTCGTTGGTGTGCACTGATTGATGAATATTTTGATTTACATTTATTTTGTTAACATCTAATTTCTTAATACAGAAACAGCATATTTATATTTATATCAAATATTGGAGGACAAGAAATTGCGGATAAATTACTAGATTTATATGAACAAGGTGCTAAACGAAGTGAAGTCGAATTTCATGATTTTGAACCTATCATTAGAAGAACTGCATATTTTCAAGGTACCAGAATAGCCAATATAAATCCCAAATTATTTTGAACAATTAATTGACTTTTTTTATTTAATTACAGGAGGCTTTGAAAAAGCTGCTGCTATTGCAAGCCATTTGATTGATCACTATGTGCCATTTTTACCATTAGAACAGCAACATGTTGAAATGTGTGCATTGGCTGAATTTAGAGCACATTCTGTTTATCATCCTTCAAAAGAGATGATGGCGTAAGTTTTAATTTTTAGGGTAATATAATAATAAAAACTATATGTAAGGATAATGACTATTTATTTAAGAATTACGTGTTTTTACAGGGAAGCTTTATCTGTGATAACATATGGGCCAAATGAGGACAAACCTATATTTGCAAACAATGGCTGCAAACGATTCACAAGACACATTCCTTATATTATTCAGAAGCATAAAAAGAAAACTGAGTTATAGTATGTACCTATATCTACGATGCATGTGATAGCTGAGAAGTTCTTAATTAACTCAGTCATTAATAGTTATTTAGTTTTTAAATTATATTTGGTACAAATGTTAATAATTACGTTATTTTGTGATTATTACAATCGAGCAGATTTTCAACTTGCATTTTTGTGTTTTTAAATACACTATTAAACTGCATAAAAATGAATTAATAAGGAAAGATGTTGAGTCATTAAAAGATTTTTTTTTCTTTTATATATAAAATCATGCTTCTTACCAATATAATAACGTGTTCCACAGAGTGGTTCTTTTCGTACATTGTAAATAACGGTTAGATACTAATGTAAATAAAACAATTGTGTAATATATAGGGTTCTCTGTTGTTTGCAGTCTCACTATTGTAACTTGGTGGCTAATAAAATTTGTTACTATTTTTTGATGTTTCATTCATACATTACAATTCGTGACCAAAACTGCCATTCTTTAACTGAAAATCTAGTTTTATTCTAGATCTTAATGCATAAAAAATCAGTTGGATTTATAGAGATAATTCGGCACGCCTGTCTTGAAGTCTTGCCCAATCACAAGAGGTATTTCGGGACAAACAAAAAAGATATTCGTTAGCTATTCACAAGGGTAAAATATATTCGCATAACTGTTAAGATTAGAGATCCGAGTACTGTATTTTAATTAAGTTATGAGTTACCTCAGGATTTGGAGACCTTCATGACCGAAATAATCGACCCTAGGCATCTCCAAATCACGAGTGGTAAGTCGCAATTTGGAGAAGTTCAAAACCCAAGCACTTTGTAAGTTATCCCCAGCAAGGTCACAATATATTCTTGTCGGAACAGTAAAAAGGGACGTAGCATTGTCACCCCAAGCCCCCAAAGTGCTTAGTTTGCCACGGACCACAAACCTACCAACTTGTAATTTTATGTATAAAGAATTACTGCGACACAAAAAAAAAACTAAAGAGGGTATTGTTTAAATAACCACGATACACACACCTATATTAAGCAAGTAAACACAAGAACATCTAATGAAAACCATTACAATCTATGATTTTTATTTTATTAGAGTTATGGCGTCAAGATGGTATGGTATCAGCTTACAGAGCCCGGCGATAAATATTAGACATCGAGTCTTGAGAGGAGATAATTGATAATTTCAGCTTTATAAAGTGTTGTGTGTTGTCCCGCACTATCTATGCAACATGCGCCCTGCAAATTACCTTGGTACAGTCTGCTGCTATCTATTAAGAGTTATGAAAACAATTACGACTTTTTTGTTCTATAAAATATACATATTTTAAAGCTTTTGAAATTCAAAATTATTAGGGTATTAACTCTATATGTTAAAACTGTTCGTAGGATTGACAAATATCCCAAAGGTAGTGTGACAATGCTCTACAAAGCCAAAATAAACCGATTACATCTTACCTAAGATCAAAATGATATATTTAATGGCGACTACTGTACACACAGCTGTTATAAATCAGCCTCGCTTTTATATGCGATAAAATTATGTTCACCTCACATATCCAATCTGTTATTCTATATTTAAGGTTTCAATAATCATGGATTTTACAATTATCAGCTACATATATTAGAGAACGCATAAATGTAGGAAATTGTCTGCATAACTTAAATGTTCCGATAGCCACTGTAGTGGAGTTTCTGAAGGTAACACGACTCCGTGAGTTCTCAATTTCACTGAAAAATAAATAGGTACAAAATATCAATATTAACGAATTTTGCATGCATAATCCAGTAATCCTAATAGTAATACTTCAAGCAAGGTTTTATTGAACCAAAGGCGAAGTACGTAAAACAATGATATCAGTATATAATAAATTAATACAAACCATCATCTCTCTCTGAATATAGCTCGGCAATCATTTGTTGCAAAGTTTTTCTACTACCATCATTATTCTTTGGACTGACTAGACGTTGATTACATAAACCATCATCAGAATATATTTTAATGGGAATATGTTTGAAGCCTTCATTATCTCCGTGCGATTCCATCAACCGCCTATTTATGGCCCAAAATTGATCAAATTTATCTGAAAATATAATATAGTGTTTAATCTACATAAAAGTATTTAATCAGTTTTTGCTTTATGGAGTTTCTTTATTACAGGAGCTTCAGAACAATATGGGATGTCTAATGATATATGCCATGTTGGGCACATAACTCCATATTAGGAGAAAATTTACCTTTAATATCAGGCCATCTAGACACCTGCCGTTACATTTGATATAGCTTGGGATTATGTTTCCTTCTGTTGCAGTTATGTTATCTGCTCATCTATTAGTAGTCTCTTACAATACCTGTGGGAAACGAAAGGGTGGTGATACATTGGAATCTTATTCTACCACTACGCAGATCTTGCATCAATTAAATTAATAGTTATACCTACCATTTTGTAAACCAAGCCATAATTGGTTATGGTCTTTCTTTTGCATAGTAGACATAACCTGTCCCCTGTGTTTTAATACATCAGCCTCTTTTACTGTGGACATAAAGTGTGCTTCCACAACATCTCTGAAATAAGTAAAATATATTTACACTAATAGATTAGTCAATTGAAGTACGTAGATGTCTGTTAATTTACAATAAAAACTAACATAAAGTCTTACTTGTTTGGGCAATGAAGAAGAGTATCTTCTGGGAACTTAGTGAAATGAACAGTCAACTGCCACGGCAATTGAGGATCATGTCCACAATACAGATCATAAAGAAATCCTATAGGATAGTGCCATTTAAGTGGTTGCCCATTATAGTCTAGCCACATTTCGTTATCAGCATGTTCTTGGGATATAAAGCGCAAGAAGTGCCTTTTCATCTGAAAGTATAAAATTTTGATCTAAAACATGAGTTAAAGCCAATTAATTATAGGTCAAGGTCAAACATGAGTTTTGTTCTATATCTGACTGCACCTTTGTTACTTCGCATTATTATTTTCTGTTAAAATTCCCATGGAAAATACCACTAGAATACATGTATTCATCATCTATTTTCATAACGTCAATGAGTTAATTTACTAAAAAATTAACTTCATGTAGAAAAGCAAAACCAACTTGATCTACAAATATACTCGATGATTACAATAATAGCTCATATTAGTGGCCTAACCCACATTGGCAGTGGTCTATGGTGAAATAACAGCAAGTATCACTGCAGACATCATCGTTTTGCCTATCTTTTACATTCATTTCATCAACATAAAGTCTCAGCAGAAACCATGATCCACATTATAGATACCTCATTAAAAATAATAATGATACAGTCCACTCTATATCTCCTTCCCAAATGGCTGTAGAAGTAGTGAGAATAGATAATACATCTGGCACTTAAAGAAGAAGAAGAGGGGAGTATTGTTGCCCGCGTCCGTAGGATTTACCACCTATACCTAAGGCCCACCCTACACGTACTCCCTGGGTGGTGCTAAATGGGCAACAACGCCGAGCAACAGGCGGCGGTTAACTAACCTGTCTACAGGTTTTCACAAACCTTGGAGGATTAAATCCCTTCATTCCTTCAAAAAGCGTGACCGTGGCACCTTGGGAAAGTGACATGAGTGTGACCCAACTTTTAATAATGGAATAATGAGTGATAATGATATTGATTTGTCTTGCGATCCGGCTAACGCCCGGCGCTTGCAGGTATCCGGGCCTGTAAGTGTGAAATATGTTACCGAAGACTGCACGGGGGTAGATGACCAGGCCCCTGTGAAAGTAAATGCTACTGGCACCACTAACAAAAAACTTATACAGCAGGCATTTCACCCAAGCCTATTTATTACAAGACCACTATCATCTTCTTTGGGAAGCAGCCCTACCACGAATAGACTTGCTCTGGAAGACATACCTGTGGATGAGACACCTACAATAATTTTAATAGATGAGGACACCAATAACTGCCCTCCCAATTGGCAAAGGATACCTAAACAACGTAACCCAAAAAGGAAAAAGTTATCCAATAGTCCACCACAATTGGAAAGTCATTATAGTGTACCAGGTAAAGTAGTTGATACCTCAAACAGATACAGTGGGCTACCAATAGATGAGATTAGTGAACAAGCAACTGGCCAACAGCAGTTACCCAAGAAACCCAGTAAACCACCACCAATAATACTGTATGGTATAGAGGACTTAACCAAATTGACACAACTCATAAATAGCTCAGTGTCAAATGGAAGCTATTCATATAAAATAATCAACAGAGACCAGCTCAGAATAATGACACATACACCAGAAGTTTATAAAGAACTGATTGATCTAATACGCAAGAAAGGACTAATTGGTCACACCTTCACCCAAAAAGATAAAAGATGTTGCAGGCTTGTAATTAAAGGCTTACACCATACCACTCCGAGGGAAGCTATTATAAATGAGATAGAACAAACGGGTAATATTATCAGAGGTGAAATCATTTGTGCATTTTCCAGAAGGAATAAAAGGCCACTCAACATGTTTTTTGTTAATATAGAACCTGGTCCTAATAACACCAAAGCAAAGTGTATACAATATATATACCATACAAAAGTTAAAATAGAAGATCCACGTAAAACAAATGATATCCCGCAATGTACAAGATGCCAACAATATGGGCATACGAAGAATAACTGTATGCGTCCCTACCGATGCGTTAAATGTGCTGAGGGACACAGAACCATTGACTGCCCGAAAAAAGACAGAAATACTCCAGCAACATGCACTTTGTGTCATGGAAATCACCCTGCCAATTATAAAGGTTGCCAAGTTTATAAGGAAATTCGAGCGAGAAAAACAATACAACCATCTTATAGAAAAACACCCAAAACAAATACGCAGTATACAAAAACTGATAAAGCTTATCCTCAAATGGAGGAATTTCCTCATCTAAAACCAAGCACATATGCTGTAGCAACAACACAGTCAACAAACCCTCATAATCCAGAGCCCAAAAGCTCTAATTACGGGGTCAAAAAACCAGAGATCGCCAAGTCTCAGCCAACAAATTTGTTAGAACAAATTATTTTAAAACAATCAGAGAAAATAGATATTCTTGTACAACAAATAGGAACCTTAATGGGACTCCTAACGACACTAATAGCCCAATATAAGAAATGAAATTCCTACATATTGCAACATGGAATATAAACGGCTTATCACCTAATAAACAGGAAGTGGAGCTGTTCATTAATCACTATAAAATAGATATCCTTCTTATATCAGAGTCACATATGACTGACGAAAAATTAATTAAAATCAGAGATTACTGTGTATATTGCACCAATCACCCAGATGGTACATCACATGCTGGTGCTGCTATAGTGATAAGAGAAAATGTTAAACATCATGTTCTTCCGCATTTCAAACAAACATATTTGCAAGCTGCTGTAGTGACAATCGAAAACTGGCAAGGACCGCTTAAGGTCGCAGCGGTGTACTGCCCTCCTAAACATCGAATTCATGAACAAATGTTTACTGAGTTCTTTGACTCACTTGGTACCAGATATATTGCAGGGGGAGATTGGAATGCGAAGAATACTTTTTGGGGCTCTAGGTTAACAACAACAAGAGGCAGAGAGTTGAAAAAGAGCATAGATAAACACTCACTGAACACACTGACTACAAGAGAACCAACCTACTGGCCATCTGACCCCAATAAAACGCCCGATCTTCTTGATTTTTTTATCATCAATGGGATGTCAGGACTGTATACAAAGACAGAGTCATGTCTAGATGGCTCTTCTGACCACACACCAGTAATCTGTACACTGAGTACCACTATCATTTGTCAAGAACTCCGTGACACCTTATATAATAGAAAAACTGACTGGAAGGCATTCCAAGAATATATACAAGATAACGTTAACTTGAACATACCCCTTAAAACAGAAGAGGATATAGAGAACGTGGCTTGGTACACAACCAACTTTATTCAAACAGCTGCTTGGATATCCACGCCGTATATTGAATATAATCCACAAAATCAGAACTATACGATCTCGATACGGGAAAAAATAATTAGTAAAAGAAAACTGAGACGAAAATGGCAAACTAGCAGGAATGCACATGACAAGAGAGCCCTCAACCGAGCGCAAAAAGAATTGAAACATATGCTCAAACAGTACGAAAATGACACCCTGCAGGATAAGCTAAAAACTCTATCTTCACACAAAGCAGACGACTACTCGTTGTGGAAAATGACAAAGTCATTAAAAAGACCAAAGGAACATATGCCTCCCTTAAAAAAGCCAAACAATAGCTGGTCAAGAAAATCAGAGGACAAAGCCGAGTTATTTGCTGAATACTTAAAAGAAGTATTCAAACCAAGTGAATCTGATATTGAGCACTCTGAAATGGAAACAGAAAGTATTCTTAATTGTGCTCAACAGATATCAACACCATTAAGTTTGTGCACACCAGCGGAAGTCCGTTCAACAATCAAACACCTTAAAAACAAGAAAGCACCAGGGTTTGATCTGATAACATCTGAAGTTCTCAAACAACTGCCAAAAAAAGGAATAGTTCTCTTGACTATTCTATTTAATGCGGTGCTGAGACTACATTATTTTCCGCAAATATGGAAAGTGTCAACTGTTAATATGATTATCAAGCCTGGAAAACCTCCAACTGAAGTCACATCTTATAGACCAATAAGTTTGCTGCCGGTGCTATCTAAAATATTTGAAAAGATTTTACTCCAACGTTTGCTACCAATATTAGAAGAACAAAAAATAATACCCGACCACCAGTTCGGCTTTAGAGCACGCCATGGAACGACTGAACAAATACACAGAGTGGTGCACACAGTGCGACAATCATTGGAGCGGAAAGAATACTGCTCAGCTGTGTTTCTTGACGTACAGCAGGCCTTCGATCGAGTGTGGCACAAAGGCCTCTTATATAAAATTAAATCATGGCTACCATATAATGCATATAGGCTCCTTAAATCTTATTTACAGGACAGACTATTCCAGGTTAGGTGCGGAGACAGTTTATCTTCCCTCAACCAAATCGAAGCTGGAGTCCCCCAAGGCTCTGTCTTGGGTCCTGTTCTTTACACCATATATACTGCTGATCTCCCTACATCAGAGCATGTGGTTACTGCTACATATGCTGATGACACGGCTGTCTTATCGTGTGATAAAAATCCTGTTGTAGCATCGATGAAACTCCAACAACAACTGAACAAAATAGGCTCTTGGCTAAAAAAGTGGAGAATCAAAGCAAGTACTACAAAATCAATCCATGTCACATTCACCCTAAGAAGAGACAATTGCCCTCAGGTCAGTCTTGAAAACAGTGTTCTGCCCCAGCAAAATACAGTCAAATACCTGGGTATGCACCTTGATAGAAGGCTTACCTGGCGTGAACATATAAAAAACAAAAGAGAACAAATAAACAGAAAACTAGCAGACATTCATTGGCTAATGGGTAGGCACTCATCACTCAGTCTCGAAAATAAACTTCTTGTATACAAATGTATACTAAAACCTGTATGGACATACGGTATAGAGCTCTGGGGTTCGGCCAGTCACTCAAACATAGAAATTCTTCAACGCTTTCAAAACAAGGCTCTGAAGATGATATGTGGTGCACCTTGGTTCACAAGGAATAGTGAAGTCCATAAATATCTACAAATTCCACTAATAAAGGAAGAAGCGGAACAAGCGTGCAAGAGTT
Organism: Lymantria monacha; assembly: GCA_905163515.2. Lineage (NCBI taxonomy): Eukaryota > Metazoa > Arthropoda > Insecta > Lepidoptera > Erebidae > Lymantria > Lymantria monacha. The sequence goes on from LR991082.1 coordinate 28,524,393, forward strand.
ATAAGGAAAGACTTGAGCGACACAGAAACCAACTCGCCATTAGATTACTGGACAGTGAGAAGTCCATATATCGCCTAAAAAGAAAGCGAATAGCCTCAATTTGATAGAAGCAAAGTATGCTTCTAATAGTAAAATCTGGGAGGGGCGCATCATTGGATGCGTCGGGCTCTGACTGACCACAAATATTTCAATCAATCTGATTATAGCTTGTTATGGCTGATTGCAGATGGGAAAAAAAAAAAAAAAAAAAAAAAAAAAAAAAAAAAAATCTGGCACTTAAAAATCCCCATTGTTACTCTCTAGTCTCTCTTGGGTTAGCTATCTGATTATATCTCTTTCTTTAAGCATTATGATTATCTTCATCTCGTACTTTATCTTTTTGATGAAATTCACACCATTGACAATGTTTTTTTTCTTTGTTTTCTTTTTAAGCTGTCAGCCGCAGATAGCTTTGACAGCTTTACATGGACTATGGGTGAGCGCTGAAGGGTCTCAACCCGAACCCTTGACAATGTATTATTCACAGTTTTAATTAAATAATATGTCATCTATATTGTTTTTATTATTACTTATCTATGTCAGCTAATATATATCCCAGTGCTGGGCTTAGACTGGGATGGAAAATTGACCTACTATGTTACACTGTTCAGACAGGGTTGGTAATGGCTTTTAAATTGAATTTTCCTCCTCTTGTGTAGTGTCATATACTTTATACCTTAGTCATATTTTACAATCACCCATGGCAAAGGAAAGTATGATGATCCTGGTATTCATATTTGATCACCACATAGATGAACAACCGTGTCATATTAACTACCTTGTATAATTTTACATAATAATACCAATATTACCTAATAATTATTTAAATATATGTACATCATAACAAAATGGAGGTCCTTTCCGCCATAATGTAGCTTTAGATTGATGATTACAGAGCGGTCAGAAAATCTTCATATATTACTTCGTATATCATTTATAGCAAATTAGCTGACAATCAAGAAATATACAACTTGTTAATAAAAATGTAAAATCTTTAACCTTATATTAAAATTTTGAGATAGAATATATAGTTGCAGGTTTTTTTTACTGCATAGCCACAACTTGTTTAATAGCAGCATATTAGGTTTGGCATTATTAAGATAATAATACTGTACAACTCATATTATGTACCATATATATTTATTTAGTCTGTACAGAATATTTCAGAATTTGATTCTTCATTGAGTACTTACAGAAGTAGTTTTGACTTTTATTGAATGATTCAAATTTTAATCCATAATTTATCTATTCTATTAATTAAAATAGAAGTATTTTATGAAATAGACCTCATTATACAATGAGCTTCCTTCTAAAAGTAAAGAGAGTACTAGTTACCTTATCTGTCACAAGAGGAAAATAACTTAATCTTGGTACCATCACATAAAAAGGATCAGGTTGTTGAATTTCCATAATTTCTTCTTGGGCTAATTGAAAACATACAGGCAATTTTCCGTCCCATATTTCTCTCAAAATTTCTCTGTCGTTAGCCATATCGTTACCAAACTAATTTGAATAACAAAACTAATGTAGCTTCAATTATAGATATCAATACGAATAGCAACAAAACAAATAAATAATCTTCATATAGCGTATTATTTATGTAAATAATTATCTAGAAAAGTTAAAAAATAACATTCAATCTGACACTTTTATTTTTGGCCGCAGCTATAATACCGGACTGACAGATGGTGACCACAGACTATTAAATACCTACTTTATCGTTATTAAGTCAAAATAGCGAATGAAAATTGTAAATTGTGCCAAAATAGTTCATTCATCACGGATAATGTTGCCATTTTGAACCCAATTCATTTGCTTGACAATTTAGATAGGATGACAAGACGATAGTGAATTTTCTATCACGATTGTTACTATTTCTAGATAAAAAATGTTGTGTTTTAGAAAATATGATCATGTTTGTCTCAACAGGAAACCGTAAGTCAGTTTTTAATGTAATTCATCCACTTTATAACTGTCTATATAATTTTACAATAACATAACCTTACATTGATACATCTTCGTCTCAATCTCAACCTGTTGTTAAAGAACTGCTATTCCTACATGGAAGAGGCAGTAATTTGTCATAGTTGTTTATATTTAATATAAAATTGTTATTTTAGTAGTGGTCATAATATCAAGTTTTGTAAAACTCAAGACGCATTACAAACAACATTAATATTGTACACAAATGTGCATGATATCCTCATAGACATACCATATACACTTATTTGGATTTATATTCATAAATTATCGCTTGCTTGAAATATAGAATTATATTTGCGAGAAAATTTTGAATCACAGGGAAAATTAACATTTAGTTAATACATACAAATTATAATCAGAAGTATCATTTGTGCATTGTCCTGCTTAAGTAATAAACTGACATTGCTCTATACTTAGTTCAGTCTAAGCCTATGCCTTAACAATTTAAAAGAAAATGTTCTAATGTCTTTAAATATAATCTGCTCTCTCTGCCTGCCCTGCAAGGGATATGGCGTGATGATATGTATGTATGTCTTTAAATATTGGTGTGTGATGACGACTATGAATACTACTAACACTTCTATTGCTTGTGGGTGTTGTAAAAGATTATTCAAACCTTTACAGTGACCTGGGCCAATTCTATATGCTGCTTTCTGGTCACTAAATACATTTCTAAGGAGGGTTGACATCAGGCAAGTGTTCATAAAATTATTGTCAAAATTGTTGCAACATGTCTGATAGAAATTGACTATGTATTGTTTCAACCCTAAGTAATTGGGAGTAAGAGCATGACCATGATTAGGGTGGGCCAAAAAAAACTTAAAATTTTTTTTTTAGCTACCACGAAATTATCGTCCAAAATGACGACAAAAAAATTCTGATAAAGTTTGAGCTCTTAATTTTAATTTTCAGAGGTGTCGCATCGTGATTTTCGATTTCCCATTTAAATTACACGGGATTTTTTTTTATTTTTTTCTCGAATTTTGATGTATCTCAACGAGTTATTCTGTGGTAAAAGTAAATACATAATTTTATAGGAAATTGAACGGCCTACAAAAAAGGTCAAATATAATTTTTCGCTAAGTCAACTCGGTTAAAAGTTATTCGCAGTTAAAGTTCAACCTAAAATAATATATGATGACTTTCACAATCTTTTATAGTGTTTTACAAAAAAATACCTTAAAGACATAAAACAACATATTGTTCGTGATTTTTATCATTTTTACTTCCCAAATTTATTGAGAAAAGCTTATGTTATGTAGCACGATTCGAATGAAAGCGTTGAAAACTGATTTCAATGTAGTCGGAAGTACTGTAAATATTTTTGTTGTGATTATGTCTATTATTTTTTAATTTGTTATCAGAAATCAAGTTTTACCGCTAAAATCACTGTAGATGGTGATGCAAGCGCCACCTTTTCTGCATTATTTACATGTAAATACTGCCTTAAGCGCTGTTCATCAACTTTGTTTACCGTGCAAAATCTTGTGTAATTTGTTTTCTTTTTAATTTTCTTCTTCGAGTACGGAGAAGTTTATTGTTTTAGTTTTTCAATTTCAACTCTTCAATTGTTGCAAATTTACGCTATTATTTAAAAATGAGCTACCAACCTATTTATTTAATTGGTAATACCAACCCGAACGTTTTTGGTCGTAAATTACCTACCGTTAAAGAGGTTATGGCAGTGTTTTTCTATCATCATATTTTATTGAAAGAGACAATCAAAGTGCAATGAACACCATGATCAAAGTTGAAAAACAATGGCTTTCTGCGGAAATATCTACTTGTGGAAGACAAAACGGTGTCAAAAAATGATAAAAATCACGAACAATATGTTGTTTTATGTCTTTAAGGCATTTTTTTGTAAAAAAACTATAAAAGGTTGTGAAAGTCATCATATATTATTTTAGGTTGAACTTTAACTGCGAATAACTTTTAACCGAGTTGACTTAGCGAAAAATTATATCAGACCTTTTTTGTAGGCCGTTCAATTTCCTACAAAATTATGTATTTACTTTTACCACAGAATAGCTCGTTGAGATACATCAAAATTCGAAAAAAAGAATAAAAAAATTCCAGTGTAATTTAAATGGGAAATCGAAAATCACGATGCGACAATCAAAGTGCAATGAACACCATGATCAAAGTTGAAAAACAATGGCTTTCTGCGGAAATATCTACTTGTGGAAGACAAAACGGTGTCAAAAAATGATAAAAATCACGAACAATATGTTGTTTTATGTCTTTAAGGCATTTTTTTGTAAAAAAACTATAAAAGGTTGTGAAAGTCATCATATATTATTTTAGGTTGAACTTTAACTGCGAATAACTTTTAACCGAGTTGACTTAGCGAAAAATTATATCAGACCTTTTTTGTAGGCCGTTCAATTTCCTACAAAATTATGTATTTACTTTTACCACAAAATAGCTCGTTGAGATACATCAAAATTCGAAAAAAAGAATAAAAAAATTCCCGTGTAATTTAAATGGGAAATCGAAAATCACGATGCAACACCTCTGAAAATTAATATTAAGAGCTCAAACTTTATCAGAATTTTTTTTCGTCATCTTGGACGATAATTTCGTGGTAGCTAAAAAAAAAAATGTTTTTTTTGGCCCACCCTAATGACCATCATGATTCCAAAGTCTTTGTAGATGCATTCTGCTTCCATTCCTAAGAGAATACACATCAGCAGATCAATTGAACTATAGTGAGACTATAATAATGTTATAATTGAATGATATTTTCTCAACAGGATGAGATCCATTATTATTAAAGTATTTGCGCTGTAGCATGGTGCGGGTGACAGTTATGGTGAGTTTCGTTTCACTCTTGAAAGTTGCCGCGATTTATAATTATGATCTATTAATTCAGCTGTACCACATCGGTAATATATTAAATCACTAATAACTGTAGTAATAAAGGTATACCTTCCAAATTAAACCCAACTAGAATGTTCTAGCCTACAAATCAAATGAAATTGAAAGAAAAAATAATCAAAGTGGTATGCGTATAAGGTAACACCAAAGACGTATTTAGTGATGGGATGTACTACTACGAAGAATTGTCGATTAAAAAATAAATAAAAAACAATTTGTGCGCCCAATTTCGCCTTTGCCCTCCGGGACTTTGGTACATGACTGTGCCGTATCGTCGGTCCAACTTTTACCCACTGTGTGGTTAGCGTTTAGCCACGTTTCATCCAAAAACACAACTTTACTCCAATCAACTATGTTTTTAGCCTTCCTTAAAAAAGTACACCTTGCAAGGGCAATATCAGTCCTTTCCATAATAATTTTTCTTTTGTTAACTTTTTTGTAAACAAAGCCAATATCCTTTATAACATTCCGCAACGAAGTAATACCTCCTTTGAACAGTTCAGCTTCTTTCAATGATTTTAGAAGCTTGAGCAACGTGGGTAGCTCCATTCTTCTATAATAATCATAAGTGTGATTTCTAATAGCGTCCTTAGCAAATTCATCCAAATCTGTGATTGGCTTCACCTTGGTCCGCTTTTTGTTCGGTGTAGATAATTTATTTTCAGACGTCCCTTCTTGACCAATTTTCTCGCGTGTTATACGCGAAACAGTATTGCGGCCAATATCAAGAGCTTCGGCTACTCGTTCTACAATTCGATTCAGTGGTAACAACGGTCCATTATTTTGTTGTTCTCTTTCAAAGTAGTTTCGGAGGCGAACAACAAACTCTCTAGCTTGACTACCCAAAACAGTTTTTTTCGTATGCTTAGGCATGGTTATAACCAACAAATATAACAACAAACTTTAACAAATAAAACAACAAACTATAACAAATAACAATTTAACGAAAACAAACTGATGAAAAATGGATAATACGTGTCACATACAAGGCGGTAGCACTCGTACTGACAGCATCGCACGGGTAAACAAAATGGCCGACTCGGCGATGCGCCACAGAATAAAAATATGCCACGAAAAAATATGAAATACTAGTTGTTTTGAATGCGTTTACGAAACTTTTTATTAAATTTTTGAACTATGAAATTAATTGAATAATTTGTATGAATATATTTTTTCCTATATATAATTTTCGTGACAATAATAAACAGAACAACATTTATTTATGCTACGAGTATAATTAGTGATAAAAATTTAATTGCGAATCGTCACATCCCTAGTCACCTGGTATTGACATGTGTCACCCGCACCATGCTACAGCGCAAATAGTGTAACTATTCATTTTTTATTATAATGGGAAACTAATGTACACATGTTTTATTCAAGTCAAGTAATACAAAAATCTAGCCAAATCCGATAGGACTTGTTAATGAAGAGTTCCATAACATCATAAAAAAACTGTCTTAAAAATTATTACCCGTTAGAAAAACTACACGAGCCTTCACGTAACTCAACTTTTAAAAAACAATATTTTACAAAAATAAACAGTATTTCATTTTTAACGTTTCCATTCAGACCATATATAAACAAAACCCCCAATAAGAATAATCATTTATGCATCGCACAAATAACTGTTCTACGCGGGCATCGAACCCATGATATTCCCTATAGGTATTTATTTTACACATAAAATTATACAATATATGGATGACGAAGGTATTTTTTAATGTTTTTTGGAAATCACATTTAGGTATTAAAATAATAATTGATAAAATAATGGGAAAAAAAATGTTAATTAAAAAAGATTTAACTTGGACGCGAACCGTAGCCGCCTGGATACACTGCTTTTTTTCCCATCTGAGTTATACTTATTTTCAAAAACGATGTCAAAATTTACCTTCCTATTCTAATAAATAAATAAATTTTCAGCCAAAGTAAAATTATATTCTTTCGTTGGCTGAAAATACTGCTATACAAAATTTCATGAAAATCATTTACAAAGATTTTTAATAGATATTACTTACAATTATAGTTATTACTACTTATCTTGAAGTAACTATATAGATATAGTCATAGCCGACATATGTAAAAGAGCAGACTGTGTTCCTAAAATACAATATATCATTAGTCCTTCTTTTCCCGTCGGCCTCAACAGGCAAGGTTAAAGGACATAAGGCAGATATCATCATTGCAGCAGGTAACTAGTAAACTTGAAACGTAATTATATGCCAACCCGTCTGGAAAGCATAACAACTACCTATAAGTAGTGGACACGTGCCTGCATTCCGATGGAAGAATAGAAGGGAAGTTTTAAATGTGTGTTTTACTACTCGAGTTGGAGTATTCTTCCCTCATTATTTTGAGAAAGTGGACCGCCTAACCTGTACTATAGGTAGTACAGGTGTACTATAGGTACCAAGTACGTTTTGGCTTGTTAAATCATTATACTAGAAACCATGTACCTATTATACGACGTAAGCATATGTACACACAGCCTAGTTAAGGATACTACGTAACCTATAACTATTTTACATTTGTGTATTGTTGTAGGATAAGAAATTATATATTTTAAGAAATTAATTTAAAACATTGAAGTATTGTTTTTACTTTATTTTTTTTATATTTGATAGCAATTCTAATCAATTACATCCGTAAAAAGGAATGTTCTCAATATTCCTATCTTCACTTGGGACCATATCTATACAGCACACTAACGCAATTTTGAAGTAACCAGGTCCTAGACCTTTGTTTACTATAGAACGCAATGGTGTCAAAGCTCATCTTATGTTGGTAGTTCAGTAAAATAGAATAAACAAACCACAACTGTCAGTCAAAATCCATTTACACATAAACAAAATGGACAATACATTCTCACAAGTACACACATACTCATGAAATACTAAACAATTTTATTGCCAGTCTACATGCTAAATGATATAAGGCCACTTATACGTTTCATCAAAATATAATATGTGAAATAAAACTAATTTAGGGGTTTTTATGGAATGAATAATATTCAGTTTAACTTATTCAATTATTGCAGTCTTGAATATTATTACAGCATTTTTACTGACGCAAATCGAAAATTGAATTATTCATTCATTGAGCAACTCTTTTGTGTTAACAGCTCTTCCCACAGATTACAAAAGAATATGACATTGACAGTTACAATTGTATTGTAATTATATGAAGCTTTAACTGACATTTGTCTATGGTTATTCGGCAAAATAGCCACTGCGTTTATTTTTATAATGAAATCATAGACCTTTTTTTTTGGTTCTGTTTTTCTTCTTCTTATTTTTATGTATTGGCAATCAGCTACTTAAATGAGCCATTGTTGCCAGTGTCGAGTTATAATTATCTTCAAGTTTTTAGTGTCTCCAGATTAGTCATTGTCCGTCAGTAAGTAAAATTGTCGCCATCAACAGTGCTATGGCCACACTGTTAATGGTATCTTGTGGGAATTTTGATGGAAAACGAAAACGTTGTAAAGCACTTTTATATGATATTCACTACATCTCAGCAGTTCAGTCACATCACATTACATAGAATACCATAAAAAATATCTAATATAACACGTTAAAACACTAAAATATCGAATATAATACAAGAGCACTACATGACGTTTTAGATTCCCGCCAAAAACTTTGGTTCTGTTTGTCCATTCGGACAGGCAAAGGTATCAAAGCCCATACAGCCAAGTCTTATTTAATTATTTTTCGTACATTGTTCATCATTTCTTCATATTATGTAGCCTTAATAGTCATTGTCTGTCAGTAAGTCAAGTCGTTACCATTAATCGGGCGCTGATAACCTAATCAGTGATTTTCCTTGGGCATTTTGGACAAATATGAAAATACACGTAAACCACTATTATACTATATTCACTACACTTCAGCACTTTAACTGTACCATATTGCATAAAATACCAGCAAAATTATTCAATATAACACCACAAAACACTAAAGAAATGAATATAATACAAGAGCGTGACATAACATTTTCACATTCGCGCCAAAAAAAACCGAAACCATAGACCTTTTAGTATTGGACTTTTGACGGGAATTTGAAAACGTCATGTGGTGCTCTTGTATTATATTCAATATCTTAGTGTTTTAACGTGTTATATTAGATAATTGTGATGGCATTTTATGTAATATGAAGTGGCGGTACTATTGGGATGTAGTGAATATCATATAAAAGTGCATTACAACGTTTTCGTTTTCCATCAAAATTCCCACAAGATACCATTAACAGTGTGGCCATTGCACTGTTAATGGCGACAATTTGACTTAGACAGCGACTAACTTGAAAGACTAAAAACGTGAAAATATTTATAACTTTACACTGGCACCAATAGCTCGTATATGTAGCTGATTGCCAATATATAAGAAGAAGAAGAAGATCTTTTAGTGATTGACAGTCATTGGAAGCTAAGAATCAAAGCCAAGAATGTTAAAAATAATCGATTTTTATTTATATCGATTACTGTTTTCTTATAATCGATTTTTATAAAAATATTAATCGATTTTTATAAACAGCACCATCTATGCGACGGATGAATAAAACTCGAAGTAAATTTATTATTATTTACAAGTTAAGAGTGAGATAATTTAGGTGTTGGTAAATTACAAGTGTCTTCTAACCATAAAACACATAAAAGCAGCTGGCGAAAATAAAACGAAGAAAGATAATACCACAGCAATATGCATGTAGGTACTGTTCGAAAGAATTAAAAACTTGTAGTAATACTACACATTAAAAAAAAACAGCACATAGAACGAAAACGTGCCACTATCTACAGGTAAATGAATTACTATATTTATAATGATTATTGTGTTCCTTATGACCACAAAATACTGGTCTCTGTAAAATTTGTTCAAAAAAACTAAAAATGTCTGTCATGCGAGTTATACGTTTTATAACCTCAACATTTTCAATAAAAAATATGTTATGGTGAACTAATCGTCAGTAGGTTTTAACAAACTAATATTTTATCTTAAAACTAGTCAAATGTAAAATTATCATCATTATATGACTGCACAGATGGCGTAGTGATTAAGATTCGACCTTCCGTGCCAGTGCCGTAGGTTCAATTCACACGTAGGACAAAACTTTGTGTGACTCACAGAATGATGTTCTGAGTCTGGGTGTAATTTGCGTTAATTCCATTTTTTTTTTGCATTGCATGATTTTGGCAAATCGTTTAATATTGAATAAATTAAATTCGATTTTATTTAATCGATTCTTTTCCATTAACCTCACATCCCTATAAGAAGGCAATACTTTTTTAATTTGGTTTATCTTTTTAGCTAGGCAAAGGGAATTAAGGCCCATATAGCCATGTCTTCCCATTTTTTTCAAGAATAGTATTTTATGCCCTTCATCATTTATTTCATTATGTAGCTCTTTAAGGTAGGTAACTGCTCGTCAACAAGTCAAGTTGCTATGTATTTGTAATAAACGCTAGCTAACCAATTAAAAATTTCTTTGTTAATTATGGAAGAACATCACATCAAAAATAATAATCAGTAATTTTTTGCATAACATTGTAATAAATTAACCCAATGCATGAAAAAACAATTTATGAATGTAATTTAGGATTACCTTACTACATTATTTTAACACCCATCAAAGTCAGTCCTCCCAATCAGTCAGTCAGTCTTCCCGTACCATGAACGCTCTAAAATGTTTGAAAGGTCGGGCAATTAAAAATCAAATACAAACGTGATAGAATCATGTAAAAATAGTTTCATTTCAAACTCCTTTAATCATTCACTTTTGATTTGCAGGCAGTATTGTTATTATGGCAGAGCATGGAGGACCTTGGCACCATGTTCAACGATCTCAGTGGGATATCCCTATTAGTCTGTTCACGAATGAACATTAACAAGATGAAAGTCATGCCAACCACCCATGTTATTCCAATACCGGTCCTATTTTGCGATTCTCGAATTTGTGGATCATAATGTTTAGGACAAACGGTCCTGTTAGGTAGATTCAATTTCCAGAAAGAGGTCAGCCGATGCATGCAACTCGTCTGGGCAGCGTTTGGGAAAAAGAGGATCTTCTGATCCAATATACCTCAATGTCTGAAAACAAAGGGCAATGATCAGTGTGTGTTACCAGTGTTTACTTAAGGCACGGAAACGTGGTCGCTAAATGTAGGCTTCAAGACCAAGCTCAAAGTCGCTCGGCGTGCTATGGAGCGGGATATGCTCGGAATTTCTCTGCGAGATATAATCTGTAATACAGATATCTGAAGAAGAATGGGTGTAACGGACATAGTACGAAGAATTAGCATGCTGAAGTGGCAATGGGCGGGCCATGTCGCTCGACGAACCGATAGGCAATAACCTATGGGAAGAAAGGTTCTAGAGTGGCGACTGCGTATCGGATGCAATGTTGGTCACCCTACCAGGTGGAACGATGACTTGGTGAAGATTGCTTTTGGACTTCCATAGATGCGTGCGGCACAAGACCGTACTTTGTGGCGAAATACGAGGGAGGCCTACGTCCAGCAGTGGATAACAAAAGACTTAAAGGATATATGACAAAAGGATTATATATACATATATATACAGTATGACTGGTAAAAGACTGTACATATCGAAGGAGACGATAGATAATGGTCACATGTAACCAATAAAAATATAATAAGAAAGTAATATTAATTAACTAGATAGTAAACCTCAACAATATTAGTGTGTCAGGATTCTCAAAAAGATGGTAACCTTCTCAACATTTCCCTCGGGTGGGAGAGGCCAAGTGTGCGCGGGAGCCACTACTTAACACTGTTGTCAAGGTCACGCGCTCGGCTAATTACTATTTTAATGTAATTTCAATATCTATGCGGAGGTGTACGTAAATAAATATTTTTATAGGACAATTAGTTCAAAATTTAAGTATCAATTTTTTTTACATATTCGGTATCAGAATCGAGTACTGAATACCCTCTCTCAATATGTACAATCTTTTACGAGTCATCCTGTATATATATATATATATATATATATACAGGGTGTCCCAAAATTCAACGATAAGCTGGCACCAGCAGGTGGACCTACATATGACTACTCGAGAACAGAAAAGAAAAAAATTCTACCTTGATTTTTTTTTTCATTACGACAAAAAAACCAAAATCTTTAAAAATGGACATCCTTTATTATATTATTAAGTGCTATTGCTACAGTTTTACAAGTAATTCTGTGATTTTTTTTGTAATGGCAAGGTAAGTAGCACTACTATCGATCACAACCATTAAAAATTCCAGAATATCTATAGTTTTTACACAAAAATCAATCAAAACTATGTTTTTTTCATAAATTATGTAAGATTTTGACTTTCAGCTCACTTTCACTCATCATAGTGAAAAAAAAAAGTATGGACGCTACTGTGGCAAATAGTATTAAAAATTGGCGCATCTAACTACAATTCTAAAATGGTATAACATTCTAGACAAACTAGCCACAAAAATATACTTAAGTGTACTATTTCAAAATAACAACCATATTTCGAAAATTGTTAGTGTTGATAGTAATCACTTTTACTATGTAGCCAAAATGTTTTTGTAGCAAGTTCTCAGAATTTTAATGAGACATGTGCGTAGTCCATAAATCCGTAAAATAAGTTAGACAGAGATAGAGAGATTATACGTTAGAGGGAGATAGATAGATGCTAATTGTTTAGTAACATTAATGCAGGTGGAGAAGTAATTAATGTCCTCAGCAGCACAGCAAGTCAGTATGCTCTACTTCTTTGTTTACTGCACACCGTTCTGTTTTAATTAAAGTGGCTCTGGTACTGACGACTTATGGATTGAATTAAGTGACCTGGAAATTGACCTGACTTGGCATTATTTTAGACTGTGATTTTGTGTTTTTTTTAAAGAAGTTTTGCCTTATTTTCAAGTGTTTAGCATTCATCATGCCGCTACCATACACAGCGTTAGGATACGCTAATATGCACCTAATTTATGGAGAATGCCGATGCAATGCCAACGCTGCTAGCAGATTATATCGAGCAAGGTACCCTAATCTTCAAAGGTATCCGGATTATCGCGTATTTATTAACGTGTATCAAGCTTTTTCGGAGGGTCGTATACCATCTGACAGGCGAAACGCTGGCAAACCTAGATTGGAACACGATGAAGAAGTTCTCAATGAAATAGAAAACGATTCAACTACCTCTGTACGTGCTGTACAAGCAGCAACGGGAATCCCAAAAAGTACTGCACATAGAATTTTAAAACGTCACGTCGTCGTGATGAAACAACATGCAAGAAAGATGGATATTTAAATCTTCACAATCTTCATAGCTGGAAGAATGAAAATCTGCACCTGGTGAGAGAAGACAATCCCAATACCAATTTAAGATTAACCTATGGACTGGCATAATAAATGGCAAAGTGATAGGGCCCTTTGAGTTACAAGGAAACATAGATGGCAATAGTTATTTAAACTTCTTACAAAATGAGTTGCCAGGATTATTAGAAGATGTGCCCTTAAGTGATTTGCAAACCATGTGGTTTCAAAACGATGGTTGCCCAGCTCACTATGCCCGTCCTGTGCGAGAGTACTTAGACCAAGAGTACCCAGGGCGTTGGATCGGGCGACTTGGTCCTATCTTGTGGCCACCCCGTTCACCCGATCTAAATCCCCTGGACTTTTTCTATTGGGGTTGTCTAAAGGACAGAGTCTGCACAAAACCGATTGCAACCTTGGACGAGCTTCGCCATAAAATAATTCAGACTGTGGATCTACGGACTACGCACATGTCTCATTCAAATTCTGGGAACTTGCTACAAAAACATTTTGGCTACTTAGTAAAAGTGATTACTATCAACACTAACAATTTTCGAAATATGGTTGTTATTTTGAAATAGTACACCTAAGTATATTTTTGTGGCTAGTTTGCCTTGAATGTTATACCATTTTAGAATTGTAGTTAGTTGCGCCAATTTTTAATACTATTTGCCACAGTAGTGTCCATACTTTTTTTTTTCACTATGATGAGTGAAAGTGAGCTGAAAGTCAAAATCTTACATAATTTACGAAAAAAACATAGTTTTGATTAATTTTTGTGTAAAAACTATAGATATTCTGGAATTTTTAATGGTTGTGATCGATAGTAGTGCTACTTACCTTGCCAATACAAAAAAAATCACAGAATTACTTGTAAAACTGTAGCAATAGCACTTAATAATATAATAAAGGATGTCCATTTTTAAAGATTTTGGTTTTTTTGTCGTAATGAAAAAAAAAATCAAGGTAGAATTTTTTTCTTTTCTGTTCTCGAGTAGTCATATGTAGGTCCACCTGCTGGTGCCAGCTTATCGTTGAATTTTGGGACACCCTGTATATATATATATATATATATATACAGTCATAACCGTTTACTGAGACATCGTTTAGAACAACATGCCGGTTATAATAACCTAGAACAAAGGTCCCGGCTGAATGCTATATGACCGCCTTATCAAAAACATTGCTTTTTACGACATTGCTAATAACGACATACGTCATTAAACTATCACATTTAACTAATATTTCGGAGAATTAGATCTGTTAGAACGACTGGCTAAGCTGTATTGTAAACAATTTGAATAGGTATCGACATCTGTCTTCAATGGCTATTAAAATCAGGAAAGAAAACAATAGAATTTAGTATAGTGTAGAGTCTTTTCTAATTCTTAGAAACAAAACACGCGCTTGCAGTAGAATCAAAGCCCGCTTCTTCATATCTCTTCAGTTACTTTGTTACTTAGTGTATTAAGAAAGATTGTTCTTTTTACTGAACAGTTCCACATCCAGAGCAAATATGAGGATACGTTAATTAAAATCCAATGTGAATTACAAAATATCTTTGCACAGAATATTATTATGCACACTGAAAAATAATATGCATTGTACTTATGTGTAATAAACAAAATGTACGTAGTTGAATGAATATATTTTTCGAATAATTACCTATCGATGTGTTTGTACTTGCACGATACACATTAAACATCACCGGTTGTTACGACTATCGGTTTTTACGACTGAATATGAGCAGTCTCTTCGATGTCGTTATAACAGATTTTGACTGTATATAGGTATATATATATATATATATATATATATATATATCGTGACACGAGTCAGCTACACATATGGATTATTTTAGATTTAGAATCTTATACGAAGTTTAATTGTACTAATTTTTACTGTAATATGATTCGACTATATTTGTGAAGATATTGACTTTTACTGAACATTGTACATCTATTTTTCCTGAAAACGCCTTGACGTTATTGTGAAAAAATATCATACAGTGCTCTTATTTTTATTATTAATACAAAAAACTCTTTGCATTTTTATCTTGAACATGTTGATTTTGCTGCATTGACGTCAAAAATGTCTAAAAATGGCGTCATTAGTTCATCAATTTGCCACCGGGTCAGATACACTCAGATAAGTTTGTGGCAATATAGAGAATTGAGTTTCAACTCTATTTCAATAAAAATAAAATACAGACTAGGTAAAATATTGTGTATCAAAAATACTCTGTGCTTTAGTTATGCTTGAGTTTATATAGTGTGAATATTACGAGACATTTTACACAGTTCTCTCGTAATTGTTTCTGCCAAGCGTACCTTTTAAATGCCCAATAGTTTTAATCTCTAACTTATTATATGTGTATTCTCAGAAAAGTCGCCTTTTGCTGTGATAAACTTATTCAGTTATAGTAGACGCGCTTGGCTTTCGTTCGTTATAGTGCTACCGTGTGTGTGTTTTAAAACAATTTTGATAATATGATAGATTTGTGCCTATAAATATTTCAAGATGGCTAGTCCGTCGCCACAAAGTAGCCCAATGCCGCCGCCGCAGGCACCAAGCCCCATGGGCCCGCCGACTCAGAGTCCGGCCCCGCCGCAATCTCCGCATAGCCCCTACAACCAACATGTTAATGGACCACCACCATCTCATCCTTCTGCTACTGGACAACCACCGATGCCCAATCATATGTCGCCTTCAGGTCCACCACATTCTATAGCTTCAAATTCTAATGGTCCACCTGGAGTACCTCAACAGCATCCCGGAATGCCACCTGGTGGACATCAAATTCCTCCACATATGGTAGGACCGCATATTCCAGGACCACCAGGTCATCCAATTGGACCTGGCGGTGCCCATCAGTCTGGACCTAATGGACACCCAAATATGGCTGGTGGACCACCTCATCCTAATATGCCTGGACAAGGTCCCCCACATGGATATATGCAACATCAAATTGGACATATGCCTCCAGGACAGGTAAAATACTGATTAAAGATTACTATAAATAAAACTTTGCTTTCCAAATAATAGTAAGTTGCTTTAACAATCATGATATATAGCTTAATTATCTTACACTCACATCTCCACAGTAGGAGGGAAATTGACCTATTATACCATTCAGGTCAGATGGGTTGGTATAGGGTTTTATTTCAAGTTTTACTTCTCTTGCAGTGGTGTTATCTGTAAATCTCTTAATCATCTTTTACAATCATCCATGGAAATGGAAAAGGAAGGGGCAATGACCACAGTATTCTTAATCTGGCACCACATGGCAAACAGAAATTTGTTTATTTTCAATATATTCACCTATAATTCTGATTAAAAATATTGCTATTGTGAATTATTCAAACTGGTCATAACTGCAACCAAAATCCATTTTATTAAGCTCAATTTTTAAGAACTTAATTTTTATTCTGTTATTCTGGCATAAATATTTAAACAAAAACTAGGTTAATGTCTTTAACATGTACTTCATAATCACTCAAAGACTTTTGGCTATGGATTATTGAGCAGTTTCTTTGTCAGCAGCCAACCCCAAAAGCTACAATAATGTCATTGTAGATCATGGCAAGGTCTACCATTGAATGGATTGTAAAAAAATGTGTCTGTATTGCTCACTGTTGAGCAGGTCCTTGGACGAACATCAATTTTAATTAAAGACTACATCCTTGAGTAAGAGATTGTATAAAGAAGCCCCTTTGTGCCTTTTGTAAGCCAAATGTAATGAGATTTTTGGTCATAAATTAACCGCAGTCATCAAATCGGACGGGGTGGCAGATAGGCGACATAGGGCCGCATAACCATATTTCGTTTTCCAACTTATTAAATTGGCCACTGAAACCAATTCCTTGACATTGCACTCAAAATTGAACTTACCTTATCAATATAATAGATAGATATTAATGAACTTTACTGATTCTGAACTATTGGCAATAAATCTAACTTTCGTCACTAGTAAAATTGTATTCTGGTTGTATATATGACGATGTAATATAATGAAAATGTTCTAATTGTGAAAATAGAATTTCTGATTTGATTGTTAAACAAATGACCATAAAATGTGTTGGCCAACATTAAGATCTCTTTAGTCATAGTAGAAAGTTGAGCTGTAAGAAGTTCTATATCAGTAGGAGAGGGTAGTAAGTATGGTTCAATTTTCATGTAAATTGTATATACTATAGGGGTATTCAATTTTTTTTTAACCCAATCAGCTGAGTTGCCACTGTAATTATCTGTAAAAGAAAGATTTGAAAGTTGCACTCTGCTCCATGTAATATAATATACAAACACACAAATTTTCACATTTATTGTGTTGGTATTGGGAGTAGGTTATTAAAAAAAGCAACATTGTATATTATGTGAATTTTTATATCTGGATACGAATATTAAAATAACCTCATAGCTGTTTTAGATACCAAAAATGCTAAGTGTGATCGTTGTATCATATTTATTTCTATTTGGAGACGCTTACGTTTCACTTGTCAGCCTGACTAGTGGACAGAAACCTGATCTCGAACTTATCCAAAATAATTAGTTCAAATTTGATTGTTAGTTTGTTTTTATTTTCTAATATCGAATAGTTTCAGGTTACAGAACTTCTTAACATATCTAAGTAACAATATTAGACTGCAGAAATATATATAATAAGTAACAACTTAAATGTTGTCAGTTCGATGAATCTGAACCTGGTTTTGTGGGTGTCAATAAGTAACAGTATGTACATACTTACAGAAATATTTGGATGCTAGTCCATAGTCAAAACTATTATTATGTTGCTTTATAACTGAATCACAAACTGTAGACAACATATCCATCTAAAATATGAATTATTATTACCAAAACACGGAAAAATAGGGAATATGCATGCGACTTCAAAATAAACAAACTATTTTTTTTCTTATTTATTGAGATACTAGCTACCGCCCGCGTGATTTTTGGAAAAGGAAGGACACACCTTCTCCAGGCCTCAGTCGCGCATTCGCGTAGTTTTTGCGTGAAAGAGCAACAAACATGTTCATATCCATACATTATTACAAACTTTCACGTTTATAATATTAATAGGATAGGACTACCTAGTATATATATAGTACATATATCTCGATGTGTTTATTGATAATTACCAAAATGCATCGCTATCGGTGGGATAAAATGAAAAGTTCGATCAACAGGCACACTGCCTCCGTCGCCACCGTGCGGTATTCGCGTAAAGCCGTGACCGTTTTTTCACTTACCTACCCCTATTATAACATAAACATAATAAAGCTCTACAAGTTTATGCCACTCGTTTGAATATTTTTGTCTGGCGTTACTCCCAGCACTTCACATTAGGACATCTAAGCTGAACGATCTATATCTGCCTTTTAAGCGAACCATCGTCATCTTGAAAAATTGCCTTCTGCAATCCGCTCCTCGGGATATCCTTTTGGTTATGCAACCCTTGAGCAATGTCCCGACGTACTTGGAAAACACTCGTATAAACAAACACACTTTATCAATTGTAAAAGGCGCCGAACGCGTCGCAATTCCTAAGCCGTTTTTCGTCGTTCGTCGATTAGGGATTACCTTTGCGATAAAGAATCGTGCTCGACAGAAAAATGTTTACAGAATATAAATAAGAAAAAAAAATATTGATGATTTCGAACCTCTGTTCATTCAACCTTATGGACATAATGTTACATCAAAATATTTTTTTCGACCTGCTGCATAAAGTTACAACTATCGGTCTGCTGCTTTTGTTAAAGAACGGTAGAAACGTCGCCTTTTCGCACTTTCCTTTGCTCAAAATGTTATTTGATGATTTAATATTTGATAAATTATTTTGTTCATATTATGAATACATGATCATAAGTATCTCATTGAAAAACCAACAGAAGGAGGATATTATTTGATAAGAAATATGATACTTATTAAATACTTACCAAAATGTAATAATTATTACAATATTCCTTGTCATAGCCGTATGGAATTGTTACAAGATTATTTGTTCCCTTTATATTAATAAAAGTCATCATGTTTAGTGTAATTCTTTTTAGGAACTTTGAGACGGATATAGTTTCTTGTTCGGACAGTGGCTTTGAGCCCATGAATATTGGATCACACTCGTCATTTATAACTAAAATATTTCAATATACATATTATATTTCCCATATTCTTAAAGTAAAAAATTCGAATGTAGGTATAAAACCTATATAAAAAAATATGTATGAAACTAATTAGTATATTGCAGACTTGCCTGTTAACTTGTTGAAATACCAATTCCTTTCTACATTTATGCCAATAGCAGATGTATTGCCAGAACAAGGATTTTTTGGAATATAAACTCTGGTATTTTTCGCCCACATTCTATCCTGAAATCTTTTTAATATGAATTAATATTCTAATTCAAAGCTTCGATTTATCAAGCGATATATGCAATGCCTATTCAATTTTCCTTCAAATTATTTTATTTTTGCCTTGTAACTATTAGGGCCTTTCATCTAATGTTAAGTGCCAATACAGTCCCAGGTGGTACTAGTTTTACAGTTTACGTAAATATTACACGGGGTGCGATTTATGTCACTGTGCTGCTTAATAAAATTAAGCATACGGATAGGTTTGTTATATATGGGATAGGGTCATTTCGCCTGTTTGCGTCCATTTAGTGCAGTTGGCAAGTTAGAAGGAGAAAATAAAAAAGTCCCAGCAATAATTTCAATGAAAAGTTTATGTAATGCGTTTATTAGTTTATTATAATAGTCTATTTTAAGATAATTTTTAGTTTTGTTCGAAACAACGTTTGGTTTGTTTTTTAAAATAGAAACCTTAGAAATAGCCGTTTTACCCAGTTTGCGTCCATAAAATCCTATTTGCGTCCACCCGCTGGACCACTTGGCGTCCACCAGCTTAGAAAAAGAATTAAGGGGTGATATTTTATGATAATGTAAAGAGCGATAGGGATCTAAAT
Source organism: Lymantria monacha (assembly GCA_905163515.2). Classification (NCBI taxonomy): domain Eukaryota; kingdom Metazoa; phylum Arthropoda; class Insecta; order Lepidoptera; family Erebidae; genus Lymantria; species Lymantria monacha. The sequence continues at coordinate 28,544,553 of LR991082.1, forward strand.
AATTTATTTACTAAAAAATTATAGTTATTTAAAAATCATCATATTAATAAATCACTATAAAGAAAATAAACCACCTATTTAATCCTCTAAACAATGATAGAACTTAAAATTTAAAAGCTTATGTAGTAATTAAATAATAATTCCACCTTTCAACAATAATCTGTTCTATTAATTTTACCCTAAAATCAGAAGGAATGATGTACTAGTAAGTAAGCTAAAGATCAACCTTTAATAATAAGTAATAGGCCATTAATAATAAGTTTTTGGCTATATTGTAGCAACAAAACAATACAATTTTGTCGCTCTCTCCCTGTCTGGTACCTATTACTTTAAACAGTATCCAACAATTCCTGTTTTTTTCACTGGAAATCCACAATTGGAAATGTTAAGAAGCCATTCGGCTACCCTTTTTTTCACCATCTACTTCTAGCGCAGCTTCTGGGTCCGGTTTCTTTACTCCATCTGGTATGCTCCCAGTAATTTTGTCCAATATTGTGGTCTTGAGAATAGCATATTTTTTGCATTCCGTAAATCTTCTTCTATGTATGTTCTTTCTTCCTTCTTCTTTCTTATCTCCGAAGAACTTATTTTGAACAGAAAAAAAAAAGAATAAAAGAAATTACTCATTTCATTCGAAACATTTACATCAAACGGGTAAAAAGCTGAAGGCAATTCGTACTGACAATGGAACCGAATATGTCAATAACGAGAGTAATTTTTTGCGGAATAATTGTATTATTCACCAGTTAACCGTAGAATATACACCGCAATAGAATGGAGTAAGTGAAAGAGAAAATCGTTCAATTTTGGAACGAGCTAGAAGCATGCTTGAGGAAGCGAAACTTGAAAAGAAGTATTGGGCTGAGGCGGTAAGCACATCAGTTTATTTAAAGAAAAGATATCCTACGCGTGCTGTTAAAGGGATGACACCTGAAGAAGCATGGTATAACAAAAAGGTTGACCTTAGCTATTTAAAGGAAGAAATTGGACTCAAAGACAAAAGAACTGCTGTTTGTCGGCTATTGCGAAACAACAAAAGCCTCTCGACTTATAGATCCTGTTATGTATAAGTTTTACAAAGCAAGGGATGTTATTTTCTTTGAAAATGAAATTAGAACTCATGCAGACGACAGGAATGACACCGTGCAAGTCATAGTATCAGATGACAGCTATGTGACACCTTTATTGATGCCCGATGTGAATACTCTTGATAAGGGTCATCAAGTGAGTCATAATGAAGCACATCAAGGATCTGATGAATTTTTGACTGTGAAGATGTTGGTAAGCAGTAACATGTGAAAAATACAGTTGAAGAAGAGATGCCCAATGAAGAAGTAGAAATTACTGAAACACACGCAAAGTAGTGATGGTTCTATATTTAGATTAGAAACCACTAATGATGTTCCTAAGAGAAGCTATCCTCTTAGAGAAAGAAAACCTAAAAAGTTTGGTGATTATACTCTTTTCTAAGCAGACGAAAATATAAAAGATGATCCTTCAACTGTTGAAGAAGCTTTATCAAGAGCTAATAAAGACAAATGGCAGAAAGCTATTCAAGAAGAGCTGGATGTATTGAAGAAAACCCAACAAAAGTAGAATAGGTGTTAAACTTGTACTCATAATTAAAAATGTACCTACAATACATTTTGTATTCAAAAATACAAATATATCAATTGTAGGAATGAGTTTAAAAAAAAATGGACGCGATTTGCTTTTGTTATTATTCCCTGTAGGTATATTTTGCGTCCGTTGCGGACGCAAAGTGGAAGTTTCATAAATTTGGTGTAGTAATTCGCGTCCTCCTTATTTTAACTGTTAACTATAAAAAAATAAGCAAATTCATAATTAATGTAATTCCTTTTATCATTATCAGAGTCTAGAAATAACTGTGTATCCAAAATACACATAAAACAATAAAATACTTACCTTCAAACGCACCGCTGCCCACTATTTTTTTCTCACAATTCTGCTCGTCCGCGCTCTCTTGTTGAACAGTCGTCACTAATTCTTTTTTTACACAGGATTGGTTAGGTGCACGGAACGTTTGTCTATGTTTGCGTATTTCTTATATATTGAGGTATTGACGGTAATAACTTTTTGACTTATTGGCGTGTTAGTTTACTAAATTTCGAGAATTTTCGAAGGGAGATCCGTAAAATGGACGCGAATTGGGCGATGGACGCGAACAGGCGAACTTACACTAGTTATGAGATAGAAACTTCCCACCTGGTATGCTACCACAAAAAATTACACAGGTCAAGAAAGACTTGTTGCGTTGTACGACAACCACAACAGAATAAGGTGTTCATAATTTTCAATTCGTAATCCATCATTAAATGGAACGGCTATATCGATAACTCTCCTTTAGGGATATGTGTATACATGCCTCATTGTTGAGCATCTCTCTCCCTATCTTCCACAATAGAAAGCATTGTATTTAATAATACTTTCATTCCTCTGGCTCTAATTAAAATATTTTTTTTGTGTCGTTCCTCAAAATCAGCATTATTTAGCACTTATAACCTTAGATAAATAATTAGACTATTATGTCACATACGAGTACCTTTGTCATACTGTACATGTAACCATCAGGATTGAATATGGGAAGAATGTAAAAATCATAGAGTTTAGTTAGTTCTTGCAGTTTCAAGTTGTTTTGTAATATATTATCAACAAAATGAAGAAGCACTGCCACAGAACTCCAGTCTTTCCCTTCTTCACCGCCCATGAGAAACACGCATTTTTTCTTTTCACTAGTAGAAATTTTTAAGACAAATATATCCCTTTTTTCGAAGGTTTGACCGATTTTGATTTGTTTTAAAATTGAATGCTTTTTTATTTTCTGTGTCACCCAACGCATTATGGTGTCGTAGCTGTGAAAATCACTTGTTATGTCTAGTTCCGACTTTGCGCTATCTAGGACAGCCTTCTTTTTACTTAATGTGTTGACACTATAAAAATATATTAATAATTTTATTGAATCCTTTCATTATATCGTTTGGCCTATACAATTTTATTCCAGTGTAATATGAGTCGGGAATACTGTGTGTTACCATCCCCGACTTATAGGAAATGTAAAAACTAAGTCCTAAAGATAGTTTCTGACCTTACTATATTCAAACACTGCAGCTATATTAAAAATAGATTTGCAAATGTTTTTAAGCAAGCTTGCAGGTGCCTTATTGATCTAATGGCATCTGACACTGTTAATCGCTGAAATTTCTGGGTTACACCGTGTAGCTATTAGCAATCGTGGACGTAACATTATTTATCATACATAACCCGATTACGAAGCGAAAAATGATGTCACAAGTAGGATTCGAACCTACACATCAATTCACATCCACCACTCCACCTCCATCCACATCCACATCGTAATCGGGTTTTTATAAATAATTAAGCATATTAGATGCTAAATTTCAGTAATTTGAATAACAAGGTTGTGTCGTCGTTTAATACAATTCTAACTGCAAAGTTTGAAGTTATAAGCCAATACAATGTGTAAACATTGTCGGGTAGATGGCACACGTCTCCTTAAAGACGTAAATATGATACGAAGCGAGATTTGAATGTCCTACAATAGTTCACGGTGGTGTAAGTGGCAGCACGATTGGGACGGATTGCCAATAGGTGTGGGTTCGAATCGCACTTGTGACATCATTCTTCGCTTCATAATCACGCTTTTATAAATAATTAAGCATATTAAATGCTAAATTTCAGTAATTTGCGTAACAGTATTGCTCTCTATTATTTATGATATATTATACAACAATTACATTTTAGTGGTAGAACCACACTGTTGACAATTCTCTGTCTACAGCTGCGGGCCCGTCCGTCCGGGATAGTACCACACTCTCGCAGAAGATCGACGTCTGAGTAATGGCAATGTGCTATTGCGCTTCGTTCGGTTAGCGAGAGAGCCGGAAGCCTAACTGGGTGGGTTTGGGGATTGTAATAGTAAGCAGTGGCTGGGCTATATCAAGGGTACAGCAAAGGTCCATGGGCAGCAGTGACACTAACCATCAGTGGTGCTGCTTGCTCGTTTGCCACCATAAGCAATAAAAAAATATATTAGTGGTTCCTTGCAATACCGTCGGTTTAAGCATAAGGTGACATACCTTCAAATCAACAATCAACCCCTCTTACTTTCCATTACGAATGCTAAAAATCGTTAAAGAATCATCAGGCTACCTACCTATTCTAGGCAGTAACACTACTAGTAAACTTCTAACACCGGTTACTATCGCTAACCAATCTGTTAAACGTGATGATTATGGCATCCTATTTGGGTAGCCCTATGTTCAGCAGTAGGCGTCGAGAAATTGATGGATGGAAATTCATCCAGTATTTATTACTGTATTACTTCACTTAAAAATTAAAGGTAAAATTTGGATATGGTATGAGTCCAAAACACTTACAAGTTTTCTTTATCCACTTTTATGTATTCAATGTCATTATCTTGCATTATTGTTTCAAATTTATGTGTAGAACAATTATTAACAATAATGTCCATCGGTAGGGCAGCGTCGTTAGATATTCCATTCATAAATATAATGTCATCTGATTTCATATGAAGAGTATACAGTGTTGCTCGTTCACGAGTATTGAATGTTGTAATCTCGTAGAAATTATAGTTGTTAAAATTCTGCATTTTAGTTGTATATGCGTTAACAATTTGCAGAAAAATTAAGAAAAAAATTATTAATTTACTATAAAATGCCATAAAGACAATATATATATTGACAAAAAGTGAATCGATGTGGCTATGGTTGTGATATTATTGTTACTAAACATGTTCTTATAAATAATGTTAAATTGCAGGCTCCTTTACCGATGGGTGGAGGTCCACCACCGGGTAACGGACCTCAGGGCGCATCAGGCGTCCCACTTCCGATGGCAGGTCCACCACCGCACGGCGTACATGGATCGGGTATGGCACCGGCTGCGCCGGGACATATGCCGCCACATCATGCGATAATGCCTGGCCAGGGACCGCCACCACATGCCGCTTCACCAGGTTATGGGCATCCACCCAATGCACCGGGTGGTGGTGCATCTGGGCCACCCAGTTCCATGCCACCAGCCGCGCAGCCACAAGGAGCTGGTCCTCCTCACCCACCAGCTGCGCAAACCCCTCCACACGGTCAACCGCCACCACCTAATTCGTCAGCTAATGGTGCAGCACCCGGATCATCACCAATGCAGTCGATGCCTACACCAGGACCGGATAACTTGCACGCAATTCAGCGCACTATAGATTCAATGGAAGAAAAAGGTCTTCAGGAAGACCCCAGATTCTCTCAACTTTTAGCACTTCGGGCGCGATCCAACCCACAAGATCCTGGGAAAGGATTATTTTCCAACAATCAACTATGTCAACTTAAGTAAGTATTAAATTCTTTGACCTTCGACCAAAGTTTCTTGTGTAGTCTCTAAAGGATCTTACGTAACATTATGCTTCTAGGGCGCAGATCAATGCTTATCGCAGCTTAGCACGAAACCAACCATTGTCCCAGCAAATAGCGATGATGGCAGCCGGCAAACGGATCGGTGAGGCGCCACCAGAATGTCCTACGCCGCCAGCCCAGCCACCATACAGTGAAGGACAAGGTGTACCCACGTCCACGTCAGGAGGTGTTGGCGTGACGGGCGGTAAAGCTGGTGCCAGTGGTATTGCGGGAGATGCAGCGCGCGGAGGGGGTGGAGCACCTCCTACTCCACTACCGATGACTGGTCAAATGGCTCCACCGACTCAACTGACACCACCTCTCGTTAATCCAGTAAATAATATGCATGTATTTTCTCATAATGATTATCGATCTAAGTGTTGGTAATCATTTGCGAACGAAAAATGATTACCACTTAGCATACGTTTATTAGAAATTCTAAAGCGTAGCATATCAAATGCTAAATCGACAAAATATGTAATCACTAATTATTTTGTGTTTGTTCAGAAACTAAGCCAGGAACTTGCTATGCAATGGAGGATAATTTAGTCTTCTACAGCCATAACAACCAAATAGGTTGGCGTAGGGATTTATGTCGAGATTTTTCTCTTGCAGTGGCATTATCTGCTTTCATCCTTTAGGTACCTTTTATGACACTCGCAGCAAAAGGAGGAGGATGTAACCAACATATGAGGATGTAACCAACATATTGTATTTTTTATGTCAGTACACGAATATTCTAATTACTACTATATTATTTTTTTTTATCATTTCAGCCTATAGGTGGTGTATCCCCAATGCGTGGTCCAGCACCTCTACGACCAACAGTCCCAGGTGCACAGCAACAACATCAGGTATTCTTTTTTTCAAAGTCCGTTAGAAGTACGGTAGAAGTATATGTACTGTTAATAAGTAATTCGTATAAACTTGTTCTTAGGGCGTGCCTATACCTGGAGCTAAACAGAATCGTGTTACCAGTATGCCGAAACCTGTGGGCATTGATCCACTTCAGATATTAAACGAGAGAGAAAACAGGTAACTAATAATACATATAACATTAAGTATTTACCTGCGCATCTTTTACCAGTCAACATCGCGTAGGATCTAGACCGCATGGTCTTACTACGACTATCCAATACAGATACGGACGCTTGGCACCTCGGTATACAGTACAATTTTTTTGACTGAAACAGCTTCGTTTGTTATGAGCCATGATGAGACGGACGCCACGTAAACGAGTCGTACAGCAAGAAAACGGAGCTTGCTCTCGCAACCACCGTAGCCTATCAAAAGCACGACGGATAAATATTTATATACATGTACCTGTATGTCTATAGGAGCTATGGGTTTAACCGATTAAAACCAACTGTAAAATTGAAATTAAACTTTGTATCAATTCGTCTCGCCAACGTGAATTACTAAGCTAAAAAATACCCGATTACGAGACGCAAAATGATGTCACAAGCGGGGTTCGAACCCGCACCTATTGGGAATCCGGCCCAACCGTGCTGCCACTTACACCATCGTGAACTATTTCAGGACATGCAAATTTCGCTTCATATTATATCTTACGTCTTCAAGGTGACGTATGCCATCTATCGGACAATGTTTACACATTGTATAGGCTTAATACTTCAAACTTTACAGTTAGAATTGTATTAAACGATGACACAACCTTGTTATTCAAATTACTGAAATTTTTAGCATTTAATATGCTTAATTATTTACAAGTACCCGATTACGAAAGATTTTTAGCATAAAATTAAATTTAAGCATATTAAATGCTAAAAATCTCAGTAATTTGAATTACTAAGCTAAGTTCAATCGCATTGTGGAAAATCGACATATTTTTAAACTGTCATCTACACCACGTCTAGTCACGGGTTCGGAATGCAATGTATTACCTTTCCTTCTTGTGACAGTCGTAAAATTGGACTGACCAATCTCCAGGGGACTGGGCAGCAGCACTCTTCTGAGAAACTTTACTTGATCGATAACAGTTTCGTTTACTAAATCCCAAAATATTTTTATAGGATAGCAGCGCGCATCGCCCATCGAATGGATATGTTATCCAACTTACCAGCTAACATGCCGGATGACCTACGGCTGCAAGCACAAATTGAGTTACGAGCTCTTCGCGTACTTAATTTTCAGAAACAATTAAGAGCAGAGGTATTGTAATCTTTAACATTTTAAATTAATTGCATTAGTCGGCCAACCAATTTTATTTTTCCGGTTTTGGAGTATTAATATTTTGTTAACTGTAGTTTGAATATACGTTTAAGAGCAAAATTTCATAACCATATTATTATAGGCTGTAAGCTATTAAGTTGGTTTCAAATTATATTCAACAAAGGTATTTAGTAATTATCCGAAAAGACTCATAAAATAATCGTTTGCATTTATTTTTATGCATCTTTTATATTTTTCGTATCTTCCGTGCTGTGAGGGAATTTAACTAAGTTTTGACTAAGATACTGATCACTATATTGTTTAATTGGACTTGAAGTGGTATTCGTGAAATTTTATTTTATTCATATACATTTCGCAGGTTTTAGGCCAAGTCCGTCGTGACACAACTTTAGAAACTGCTGTTAACATAAAGGCGTATAAACGCACGAAGCGCCAGGGATTGCGCGAAGCGCGAGCTACTGAGAAATTAGAGAAACAACAGAAACTAGAAGCTGAAAGAAAACGGCGTCAGAAACACCAAGAGTTCCTGCAATCGGTGTTACAACATGGTAAGAATATTGTTAAATCATACCTTCTTTTTTTATTACGCAAATCTATTTATTTTAATGACTATAGCTTTTTATTTTTTTGTGTGACTTAGTTGTTAGCCTCAGATGGCTATGACAACTTTACCCGGACTGTGGGTGAGCGCTGAGGGCTCTCAACCCGTAATGACTATAGCTACGATACGGACTATAGTTATAGCTACAGTACCCTGTAATAAACATTGCATATCGATTTAAACCAATGAAGGTGATCCGTTAATTTTGACTTCGTAGAGCGTTGTCTCGGTCGCACATTACTTGTGTAATATTTCTCGTAGTACAAATGCGAGAGAGTAGTATCTTCTAGTCGAAAATAAAATTATATTTAGGGTTATTAAAACGACAATAATTTAAAAAAGTTTTTAACAGCTCCTTATAGATAACAGACTCTAGGTTTGTTTCATGCGACGTCAAATAGCTAACATGCGATAGGGACTAGTGGTAGACCACACTGTTGACAGTTATCTGTCTACAGCCGCGGGCCGGTCCGTCTGTGGTAAAATCGATCACTCTCGTAGAAAATCGACGTCTGAGCAGTGGCAATATGCTGCTGTGCTTCGTTCGGTAAGAGCGAGAGAGTCGAAAGCCTAACTTTCTGGGTGGGTTTGGGATTTTATTAGTAAGCAGTGGCCTACCTATACCCAGCTATTACAATGGTGCACAGGCGACAGTAACACATACCCTCAGGTGTGCTGCTTGCTCGTTTGTCACCAGGAGCAATAAAAGAAAAGTAAAGGACAGAGCTCTACGAAGCGGATATTAGTCGTTCATCTTTTTCTTAATGTCGATGTGTAATATATATTGCCAAAATCTGTAATTTGTTGAAAAATCCGCTTAGCTTGCACATCTGTGCAAGCTAAGCGGCTAATATTAACAATTAAAAAGACCTGAACTGAATCACAAAGTAAAAGAGTAATTTTATGCAATAAATTAAAAAAAAAATAACAACAATTTGATATTTTATTATATGTGTGATAAATAGTTATTGCAAGTTCATTATCAAAATTTAAATTATCAACACAATCATTCATTTTAAAATTATTAATAAATTCTAAAAGATGGGTAGAATTGCATATGATATTATAATTTACCTAGGAGTGTGCCGTCGCTCGTTGTCGTGATGATCCCTCAGCCGGTTTTGAAAACATCCATGGGTAAAGAAGTGGTAGTGACGAATTGTATGCCTATCCTTTCATCATATGCCATGTTTATTATAATATAGATGTTAATTGTTACATATTATTTTAGCTAAAGACTTCAAGGAGTATCACCGCAACAATGTTGCTAAATTGTCACGCATGAACAAAGCTATAATGAATCACCACGCGAACGCCGAACGCGAACAGAAGAAGGAACAGGAGCGTATAGAGAAGGAACGTATGAGACGGTAAGTTAAAATGTCTCTTATATTATAGATTAGCATTAATTATATTTTATATGTGATTTTTCTGATAAAAAGATTTTGTATTATATCATTTGTGTATTTTGATAGTTTGATGGCGGAAGACGAAGAAGGTTACCGTAAACTCATCGATCAAAAGAAAGACAAGCGGTTGGCGTTCCTTCTATCGCAGACAGACGAGTATATCGCCAGTCTTACAGAGATGGTGAAGCAACACAAGCAAGAACAACGCAAAAAACAGCAAGAAGAGGAACGCAGGAAAAGAGTACATACAATAATTAATCCTTATTTATTAGCAGCGGCTACGGATACTACTATCTACCAATAGTTTGCTCGTGGATGTCGTAAAAGACAACTATGAGCTCTATACCGACTTGGTCCAACTGCACCCGATGCCGTTGACGTCAGGCAGAGGCAGACGTCATAAAGCTATTGCCAATAACTTTTGCAATATGTACGATGGAAGAGGAGTTCATATTGCGTCGACCCTAAACAATTGGGATAAGAGCAGAAGAATAATGATGACGATTTATTATATCTATTTGACTTGATTTGGTGGTACATTTGATTAAATTAATTTTTATTAATTTAAACATCCACTTTATATATTTAGAAAAATATTTTCACTAATTGGGTTCTCTTTATCATTAAACGATAATTGTTTTAAAATAAATTATTTGATGTAACTTACTGGTCAAAATAAAGATTCGGTAGCGGCTAAGAATACTACCAACCCTTACTTTGCTTGTGGATGTCGTAAAAGACGATTAAGAGCCTTAAACGACCTGGGCCAACTCCATCTGATGCCGATTGGTCAACAATTACATTCCCAAGGAGGGTTGACGTCTGGCAGGCGGCCGGTCATAAAACTATTGCCAATAACTTTTACGATATATACTATGAAATAAGAGTACATACTGTATCGACCCCAAGTAATTGGGATAAGAGTAGGAGAATGATGATGTTACTTTATACTATGAAGAGCATAATTTTGATACTTTTATTTTATAATTTGTTAATATCCAATGATATGGCGCTATGTTAACGCAGATACGATACAAACAACTTCGTGTTATTATATAACACTATCGTTACTCAAATACAGAGAAAAATATGATAAAATGTAGTAAGGAATTGGAGTCAAATTGTATTACCACTCACAAGGGTGTTATATGGAGTAAATTAACTATTTGTGTAATCATAGTGAAAAGCCAAGCTTGCTCGGCTTTTAAATCTTACATTACCACATACGTAGGTTAAAGTGACTTTAATCAAAAAAGCCAATTTTTACAATACACGCATTTAAATATAATTTTTTTCAACAATCTATATGGAGGTTTAATGTAGAATGACACTTGTTTTTGAGAGTTTTACGTTTAATTTGATGATGTGCCAATTATTTTTTTTAATATAAAGACAACAAAACGTTTTAACGATTAATATCGATTTTCAAAATATTTGAGAAATGTCACTCTTCTTTTTAACCGACGATATATAGTTCGCGGTGAAAGCTATTGAACATGAAATATAATATAAGAACTATAAAATATAAGAATTGTGTTTTCTAAAAAAATAAACTGCGTAAAAAATTGTAATTGCTAATGTTATCATAAACAGTATACTTATTTCTGATATACAGAAGTCAAGAAAAAAGAAGCTTTTGGAAGGTGGCGAAATCGATGCCATGGACGATAGCTCCCAAACCTCCGATTCACGGGTCAGCGTCATGGATCCAAAGACAGGGGAGGTTTGTACATTTAAAAAAAAAAGAATACAAATTAGCTTGAAACTTGTAGAAAAATATTATCTCACCATCTAAGTCGTAAAAACCGATTGCGGGTACTCTAGAAGAGAAGGCCAGTAGGCTCCCTTTTTTTTATTTTTTTATTGGTGGGCTATGGATGCGTCTCGCCACGCCGAATCGGTCCGGGGTGACGGAAAGGCGGCGCGTGACCCCATAGACCCACCGTAAAATCCTTTCTCTTCGCCGTGCGAGCGGGCCACCGGTACCTGATTTTTGACTTCGGTGGCCGCCAGTAGGCTCCCCTGGGAATCTTCCACCAACTGTGGTCATCAAACCAATCTACTAAGCATGACGATCATGGTATTGTCTCTCTTTAGTGGTAGGACCACGCTGTTGACAGTATTGTCTACAGCCGCGGGCCGGTCCGTTCGGAGTAGTGCCACTCTCTCGCAGAAGATCAACGTCTAAGCAATGGCAATGTTGCGCTTCGTTTGGTGAGCGAGAGAGCCGGAAGCCCAACGGGTGGGTTTGGGGATTGTATTGGCAAGCAGCGGCCTAGCTATACCCCTGGCATTGCAAAGGTCCATGGGCGGCGGTAACACTTACCATGTGTGCTGCTTGCTCGTTTGCCACCATAAGCAATAATAATATAGTCGTATAGAGGATGTGTAATGTGTATGCAAACATATCTAAAGTCAATGCCTCTGAGAGATTTAGTGTGATTTAAGTTTAAAATTTCTGTTACTAATTTTGGTTATTACCACAAAATTTAACCTGTTATCCTGAATGAAATGTATTCAGTTATTAAAGCGATATGCAAATGTTTGTGTATCAATCTAAAATAATAATCTTGTACATACTGTTTAACTTAAGCTAGAATTATTTTAACAAAAAATGTTTTTTTTTAGGTATTGAAAGGGGAAGAAGCACCTTTGTTGTCGCAACTTAAGGGCTGGATGGAGTCTCATCCTGGCTGGGAAGTACTGTCAGACTCGGAAGACTCTGGTGACGATAGCCAAGACGATGATGGTTAGTTATCAATCTTACATTTTTGTGGTGTTCATTTTTTCATGAATTTTATAATGCAATGGATAATATTGAATTATGTACAGAGAAAAACTTTTCTATAATTTTCGTAACAATTCAAAGTAAAATTCCTAAGGGATCTGAAAGTATTATTTTTATTTTTTGATTCTCTTATTTTATTCTTAACCCTTCTACTTCCTGCTCTTGTGTACGGACTGTTTCAAGGTTAGGGAAATTACTTTGCCATACCATGTTGGTCAGAGGGGTTGCCAGAGAATTTAATTTGGATCTTTCTTCCTTATAGTGATCTATAATTTGTTTTTAATTATATTGTTCTCTGGTAGCCTTGGTTGGTATTATTGCTCTGTAGTCTTATAATATGGTGCTATATTCTGTTTTATAGAACGAAGAGAGAGGCGAGATAAGCACAAAGATGAGAAAAGTGATAGAGAGAAGACTGAAGAGGAGATGGCACGAGATATGATCAAGCAGGCTAAGGTTGAAGATGATGAGTATAAAACGGAAGAACAGACATATTACAGGTATTTTTTGACATATTACAGATTGGTAACAGAGTTTTTAACTCGTCACCACACAAAGGTTCAGAAATCTATATTATAATACATAATTATAAACTTTGAAACTTTGAGCATGTAATTTTCATGAGCTATTATTTCAGTATTGCCCATACGGTTCATGAGTCTGTCACTGAACAGGCAAGCATACTGGTCAATGGAAATTTGAAAGAGTATCAAATCAAGGTATGGATTTATTTGTTTTTTTTTATTACAAATTGATTTGTATTTGAGATATGTACAATAAAGTTTTACTATTTCTAGGGCTTAGAATGGTTGGTATCACTATTCAATAACAATCTAAATGGTATTCTGGCAGACGAGATGGGTCTCGGTAAAACTATTCAGACAATTGCGTTGGTCACTTATCTCATGGAAAAGAAGAAGGTCAATGGGCCTTTCCTTATTATAGTGCCCCTCAGGTAAATTGATTGTTATCTATTAATTACGTTCTGTAAGGCAACTGTTTTAATTAGGCAACTAATTTCAGATATTATTTTTAAAAGGAAATCGGTTAGAAATATATATATTATCGAGAACCTATGTATGTAGCAATAACAATGTAATATAATGGTTTCAATGTTGACTGTAATATAGAATTTAGGAATTTAGTCGAAATTATATATACATTATATTTAGATCACTATACGAGAATCTTTGTGGGGGAGTAATAATGCCATAATCGCCACGCTTGGCAGGCGGATTGGCGATCGCGGTAGATGTTATTAAGTTTCCCCGGAGATAGCCGCTGCCCAATCGCCCGGTGAGACCCTTAGCCGATTTTTACGACTCCCACGGTCAAGTAAGGGGTGACGACCTTTGTATTCTATTCCCGTCGCCACACACACATCGCTCGACGAACCGACAACCGTTGGGGAAAAAGGTTCTCGAGTGGCAACCACGAATCGGACGACGCAGCGTAGGACGACCTCCCACTCGGTGGACTGATAACCTCATCAAGGTCGCAGGAAACCGTTGGATGCAGGTGGCACAGGACCGTTACAGATGGCATTCTCGTGGGGAGGCCTATGTCCAACAGTGGATGTTTACGGGCTGATGGATGGATACGAGAATCATATCATATTCCTCGATTATCTCTCAATATAAAAGCAATTTTAAAGACCTAATTTATCATCATCAAGGTTAACTTAAATTATAAAGAATATATTTTTTTTATTACAGTACTTTATCTAATTGGGTGCTTGAGTTTGAGAAATGGGCACCAACAGTAACAGTGGTCTCATACAAAGGCTCACCACAATCCCGGCGTTTGGTGCAAACACAAATGCGCACTACAAAATTCAACGTACTGCTAACAACATACGAATATGTTATCAAAGACAAGGCTGTATTAGCTAAAGTAAGTCATGCGACATATTAAAATTTTGATTATTTATCTTTTCATATTACGTCTGTATCCTTAATAATGTAATTAAAACTGTACAATGCCACTTAGGCCACATTTCGCCTTAGGTCCAATGTAATAAGAGGCGAGCTTACCTTTCTACCTGACAACGCACAAGGCTTACAGACTCCGTGGGACTAATGAAAAAATTAGACAGATTTTCCCAATAACAATTAACTGAATAATTTATGCTGTGTGGTAGCGGCTACGAATACTACCAACCCTTACTTTGCTCGTGGATGTCGTAAAAGACGACTAAGAGCCTTATAACGACCTGGGCCAACTCCATCTGATGCCGTTTGGTCAACAATTACATTCCCAAGGAGGGTTGACGTCTGGCAGTCGGCCGGTTATAAAACTATTGCCAATAACTTTTACAATATGTACTATGAAAGAAGAGTACATTTCATAGTACATATTGTATATGGTATCAACCCCAAGTAATTGGGATAAGAGTAGAAGAATGATGATGATGACTTAACTGAATAATTTATGTTTAGTAAAAGTAATTCCGAAAACGAAAATATCGTAGGTATATTTGAAAATACAGTTTTTATAAATGGTTACAGTTATATTCGTAATAAAACCTATACTGATGGTGCGAAATATTTGCACGGGTTTATTGGTTTCTCTATTATTGCTCGTATCTCATAATAATATTCCTGTCTAGGTGCTGTGGAAATATATGATTATTGACGAAGGTCATCGTATGAAGAATCACCACTGCAAATTGACACAAGTGCTAAACACGCACTATATAGCACCGCACCGCTTGTTACTCACCGGTACACCGCTGCAGAACAAATTGCCTGAGCTCTGGGCCTTACTGAACTTCTTGTTACCGTCCATCTTCAAGAGTTGTTCCACATTCGAGCAATGGTTCAATGCGCCGTTCGCTACTACTGGTGAAAAGGTTCGTACATATTCTCAGGTAATTTTTATTGGTTACAAATTTCAAATGTGTAACAATATAATTATAAATGTCTATGAAACTGAAAATCTATTTACGATATTTTTAATATTTCCTTAATATTAATGTTGTATTTCGAAATATAATAGATATTTATACTATCATTTAGAAAACTATGGGTTTACGTTCAACAACTACAACTACTGGCTAATTTTCCTTTTTCAAGCCTAAGGAACTGTTACGAGCTAATTTGCTTGCTTCCGTTTAACGATATGGCACTGGTCATCAATAATACATAATATACACCTAGTCTGCTAAGGCCCAGTGCACACCTACCTTTGTGAGCAGTTTAGAACGAATACATACTGGCAAGTCCATAATTACTTGAAAAAAATATATTAAAAAGCTACATCTATTTGCTTTTGATCAAAAAATCAGAGGACTATCAACCAAACGATATTATGGATTTAGTGATATTATAGATGTTACTTGGCGTTCCATTTGAGAATAATGAATAATGGCCTCTTGTTAGAATGTTCTAAAAAAATCTATAAAGCTAGTACCGATTCGAGATTTATGATATTGACTTCAAAGATTTGCATTTATTATTAGTCATTCTAATAAAAATATGATACTAGTCGTAACAGAAATTTCACTTCAAAATTGTTTATTATTAATAACAGGTGGAGCTGAACGAAGAAGAAACTATTCTTATAATTCGGCGCTTACATAAAGTACTGCGTCCATTCTTGCTGCGTAGGTTGAAAAAAGAAGTGGAGAGCCAACTGCCCGACAAGGTTGAATACATAATTAAGTGCGATATGAGTGGATTACAACGCGTACTTTACAAGTAAGTAGTTATACCGAATTCTCACTCTGGCGTAACATGAGGGAGGCCTACGTCCAGCAGTGGACGGCAATAGGCTGAAATGATGATGATGAAATAAGTTATACTGAATACAGATTGAGATTTATTATTTGTGTGTACCAAAATATAATGTATCAAATAATTTTCTATGACTCCAGCCTCAATTATATAAAGCTAAAACCAGCTCTAAAAGAAGTTTCATATTTTATAAAGACTGATGTCAATTTAAATGATTTGCTTTAAGAGAACTCCCCGCAATAATAAACGCAACGTTCTTTCGCGGGTATTTAAACATGCAAACAACGCACAAATATCACACCCAGACTTCGAACAATAATTCTTTTAAGAATAGTACAAATAAAAAACATACCTGAGAGTCATCAAAAAATGTATTTATATTAAATGTTATTTTTTTTTTCTTATTGAATTTGTTGTGGGTCTCAAGACAATTAAAAACGTTTCCTGTGAGTTCCTGACGGTCAAACCTCGGTGTCTTTTACGGACACCATTGTGGATCCTGATTTAAAGGGGTTTACAGTCGTGGGTTGTTATCCGTGTGGTAACGGAATAAGAATACAATTCAAAATATTGGTCTACTACTCCATACTAGTCAAGTTTGTTTTGAAGAGTTTTCTTAAATTGTCACTAGATTCTTGGTAAAGAAAGGAAAAGGTCAAGAATTTACATGTAAACTTTGATTATATTCCAAATGAAATAGAAGATACGACAGGCAACTTTTAATGCTCATTTAATTTTTAAGTAGCAATTAACATGTTATAATTAATTTATTTTAGGCACATGCAGTCTAAGGGCGTATTGCTGACTGACGGTTCTGAGAAAGGCAACAAGGGTAAGGGCGGAGCTAAGGCGCTGATGAATACGATTGTGCAACTGCGCAAACTGTGCAACCATCCTTTCATGTTCCAGCACATCGAAGAGAAGTTCTGCGATCATATCGGCACGGGTGGCGGAGTTGTTTCTGGGTATTTATTACATAATATATAAAACTCACATGGCATTTTAGATTTATATGCTTAATAGAGCAAGATTGTAAGTTTATTCCCACGGTAACATTTCTAAGTAGAATTGACATCGATCAAATGATTTGTAGTAAAAGTCAACCATGATCCATGACTTCTTTAACATATGTCTGCAGAAAAAGTCTGCGATCAATCCAGGAGGATGATAATGATAATAAATCAAAAGTGTGTAACTAATATCTGAAGGTTGAGATCCGAGACTCCTTTTATAAAAAAAACTAGCTCTTCGACTGCGATTTCACTCTAATTACATTTATTGTTGCATTGTATGTCGTACTTTTTGGAATATCACCGAACTAAAG
This sequence comes from Lymantria monacha, assembly GCA_905163515.2. Taxonomy (NCBI): domain Eukaryota; kingdom Metazoa; phylum Arthropoda; class Insecta; order Lepidoptera; family Erebidae; genus Lymantria; species Lymantria monacha. Next base: position 28,562,049 of record LR991082.1, read on the forward strand.
TTAGATTTAAAAAAATGATAATACTATATATATGTATTTGAATTGGAATCATTTACAATTTCTGGGCTTTTTGTGAACATTCCTCTAATTCCTCTCTGAAGTATTCTTGGTTATTATTTTTTATAACATATTGTCAAATGTAGTGCCAAAATGTTCTGTTTCAGAAATTATTCTAAACACAAAGACAGATAACGGACTGACAGACGGACGGACAGATAGTCACAATGATACAACAAACCTGAAGACTTGATTTTTAAATACAAAGATATTAGATTTTACCTGGTTGTGCCATGATATTATTTGCATATAACCTTACTTTATCAAGGCTGTATGGAATACTACCATCCCTTACTTTGCTCGTGGGTGTCGTAAAAGACGACTAAGAGCCTTATAACGACCTGGGTCAACTACATCTGATGCCGTTTGGTCAACAATTACATTCCCAACGAGGGTTGACGTCTGGCAGGCGGCCGGTCATAAAACTATTGCCAATAACTTTTACAATATGTACTATGAAATAAGAATACATATTGTATCGACCCCAAATAACTGGGATAAGAGTTAGAGAATGATGATGATATATCTTAGTTCATCATTTACGACTTTTCACGAAAAAGCAGTAGGCAATAAATTGTATTCATACAAGAGTAAACTTTCGTGGGATAAGAATCACATGAAAGTTTACTGAGAGGTTATTATATTTTTTTTTGTGATTTGCCAGGCCCGATCTATACCGTGCTTCCGGTAAATTCGAGCTCTTGGATCGCATATTGCCGAAGCTTAAGCAAACAGGACACAGAGTGCTAGTGTTCTGTCAAATGACACAGTGCATGACCATTATAGAGGACTATCTATCCTGGAGAGCATTCCAATATTTGAGGTAAGTGAGTTATATTAAAGGTAGCATTCCGATGTTAACGACCGCGACCTTCCAATTACGCAATCATAGTCGCCTATCGCGGGGGCGACTGCCAGCATTCCGATGTCAGCGACGCGACCGCGACTCGCCACTCTTTCCTTAGTATTATGGGTGACGATTTTATTCTATTGTAGCAATATATCAGGCAATTTCTACGCAGCTAGAAAAATAAGTTATTTAGCAGCTATAGGAAGTTGAAGAAGATGATGATATGTTAATATGATTTGAAGATATGATAGTGTCTACTCCTTCGGAAGAAAGGAAGAAGATCCACTTAATGTTCACATCGCTTGAAGACGTGGGTTGCTTTCAAACATTCATAGTCGCGCGATGTGGTCGCGGCGTTTGTTTAGTGCTCCATATCAATTTATGCTAAGCAGTGGGTCGCACGACCCATTCGTGGTCGCGGTCGCGAATATCGGAATGCTACCTTTAGAGCGCCTGCCTAAATCTATATGCTGTTTTAAAAATATTTTCTATGTATGACATACCTTTAAAAATGCCTATGTCTCTCATACATCTAGTTTATTTAATTATATATTAATTTTCTTAAACTTTATCGTTATACAGATTGGACGGTATGACGAAAGCGGAAGACCGAGGTGAATTGTTGAAGAAATTCAACGACGTAGGTTCTGACTACTTCATCTTCTTGTTGTCGACACGTGCTGGTGGTCTGGGACTCAACTTGCAAAGCGCCGACACTGTTATTATTTTCGACTCCGATTGGAATCCTCATCAGGTATTGTAACATACTAATATTATAGTCAGTTTATATGTAATATACTTATTGTCTGGCCACAAACAATAGTTATTCGTCTTACGAAGTGAACGCAGTGTGGTCTGCGGAAAAATAAGATGTACGAAATTGCATAGCGTAATACCGATTGTAACACGGTGAGATCAGCGTTTCGTAAAACAGGGCGGTCATATGAGGGAAGTGCAAATTCTGCTACTAAGCTTTACCGCCACTATTAGTGGAAACTTAAATATATATGTGGAATATCCTCCGTGGAAGTGACACATATAACAGCGCAGGTCGCGCCATTATTCCAACCTAGTGTTAGCCGAAATGCAAGACCAAGACTCGCTGCAAGAGTCTCGTTGACAGCACTGCTCCCTTAGACAGCATTCTATGATTCCTTTAACAAAGAAAGGATTGTCAACATTTTGTATTCTTAATACTAGTACACGGGGAAATAATTTCATGTTATGATAAACAGTCAGTCAGTGAGACTGTTTATAATGAACAGTCTCATGATAGATAGGTATGATTATAGCCACACTGCCGTTAAGTGGTATGTACCTAATTATTAATAGTTGTATAGTGTTCCACTAGATGAATGGAATTTCATTAATCTATTTGGATTTTTCATTTCTATAAAAACAAATGACTGTGTGTTATTCTAACATCGAGAGTTGCAAGACTCGCAAGAGTCTTGCATTTGGGCAACACTATTCCGACCGCTATAATTATGGTTGCATAATTAATTGTTTTATATGATTATCCGTGTGGTGACAGATTAAAATAAAAATTGTCATCCCCGTCTGGCCCACGGGTGTCGAACAACTCTTGGATATGATATGCGTATAACATAACAAGATCAGGACAAACTCGAAATAAAACTATAGCCAACCGTCTGATCAGCATGGTATGGCAGGTGCCTCTTGTGTAGAAGGCTCGAGCCCAGCAATTGAACGTAGGTATATGAGCTGAACTGATGATGTGGGCATATACCTATACTCAAATACTTTGTTTATGTCAACTAATAATTTCATTTGTCTACTCAGCTATTTGAGCAAGTTATCTGTTTCAAGTCAAGTGATATGGTTGGTTATTCTAAGTTTAAATTCAATTCGTGTCCATTAAATTGTGTTGTCATACCATGAATAGCAGGGTTTTAGCTGTCATGAATCTTCATCGCTAACAGTCGATATGATGAGTTAGTTAGTACCTCAAATATCCTGAACAAACAAGTTTAATTCTAGAATATGATTATCCCTTTGGGCTGTTCAAATCACTTTGTTGAAAGGTGATAGTATGTTGTAATTGGTTAATAATTTTAATTTTTAAAACTCTCAAGTAGTTTTACCCATTAAAAAAATAACTAAAAGAAAACTACTTTATACTTGAATGATAAAAACTGCATTTTATTCCTGTGGAATACACACAAAACCTCTGAAAAAAAATTGGATTGTATATAAAATACGTTTGTTGTAGGATCTTCAAGCACAAGATCGTGCTCATCGTATAGGACAACGTAATGAAGTGAGAGTATTACGACTTATGACTGTTAACTCCGTGGAGGAGAGGATCCTCGCTGCTGCTAGGTATGTGTATTTTATATATCTAAAATTGTTTGAAAAGACGGGCAAGTAAACATTAAATACAAACGCCAAAGATAAATTCCGTAAATAATAATAAAAAAAATCGAATAAAATCATAATAATAATATTATTATTTTATTTATTTAATAGCTAACCCAATAAACGCTGCTCTCTGCAAATTATAAAAAATAGGATTCTTTGAAATCGATCGCAGCACCACTTACCAGGTTCTATCTAATACATTGTTTTAGTAGTCTAAAACTATCTTCGCCTTATTGCCTTTCTAATTAAATATGTTTAGGTACATTGGTAGTAGTAAGTTAGTTAGATAGAAAGTCTTTAAGGGCCGTAGAAACCATTCTTGTATTTTATTTATTCATTACGCACTTTATATTAATTAATCTATCCATCAACAAGGACGTCCACTGTTTGACATAGATCTCCTTAACGGAGCATAATGGCATAATCGCTGTCAGTGATATAACTTGCCCAATGTTGCAACACATTCATTTGGTCATCCCTCAGTTTTTTACGACTCCTAAGGACTAGGGGGAATATTAGTACTGATGACATTGTAATCTTACAACCAACACTAGTACTGATGACATTGTAATCTTACAACCTACAACCTACTCACTAAACGGGGAATATTGAATAATATTACATCTATTTAATTGATTATATGGAAATACTACATATACTAAATTGGTGTTCCTAACTAAAGAAACGAATTTTTGACCGCGAGCGTGAAACAATGTAATACGTCGAAGTGCATTCAAATACATCTAGAAAAAAATACTATCTTGCGCGGTAATGAGATAGATCCCTTTACACTATGCAGGAAATCGCTACTTGAAATAAACTGTGTAGCTAAAGTTTAGCCTAGTAGTAAGGTAGTAGTACCTTGCTTATTTCCTTAAGAATGCCTTTGAATCCATGGTATAATATTTATTTATATTTTTAATTACATAAATACTTTTCAGGTATAAATTAAACATGGACGAAAAGGTCATCCAAGCTGGTATGTTTGATCAGAAGTCGACAGGTTCAGAACGTCAACAATTTCTCCAGAGTATCTTACATCAAGATGGTGATGATGAAGAGGTTTGTAATCTAGATAAACCTAGTATAATCACACAGTAATATCATCGAATAGAATCACACGCGGTTCGGCTTTTGTTGGCGAAGGACATGGCCTTATATCAAACATTTGCTTTTTTTTTTTTACTTTTATTGCCTTTGTGAAATGCTCCAAACTAAAAATGCATCTAGTTTCATGACAACTTATGCTACTAGAAATTATTAGAGACATCATCCCTATTATTGTAACCTGAGACCATCCATCGTACATACATACATATCATCACGCCATATCCCTTGCAGGGTAGGCAGAGAGAACAGAGTGCCAGAGAACTCTATCTCTGCATACTTCACTCGCTTCCTCAACATTCATAATTCTCTTCATACACGCTCGCCGGTTTCGGAGACTCTTGACTCCACCTTCCTTCAGTACATGACCGATCTGGTCTAGGTAGGTTAATCTCGGTCTCCCTCGGTACCTACATCCTTCCACTTTCGCATTGTATATCTTCTTAACCAGGCGTTCGTTCGGCATTCTTTCCACATGTCCGAACCATCGGAGCATTCCCTTTCGCATCTTTACACCAATACTCTCTTTCATACCTACTCGCTCTCTTACGTCGTCGTTACGAATGCGGTCGGTCAGCCTAACTCCACAGATTTGCCGCAGAGATCGCATTTCGACCGCATTAATTTTACTATCATACTCTTTTCTGCATACCCAACTCTCGCTTCCATACAGTAATGTTGGGACAAGCACTGCGTTATGTATTGCTACACGTGCCTTCTGGCTAAGGTGGTGGCTGCCGAGAAGTTGCCCCAACGCTCCGTTCACTCTATTTCCCGCATTCACTCTTCGCTCTATATCAGTGGTGTACCTTCCATCTCGGCTAAATCCACATCCAAGATATACAAATTCATCCACTTGCTCTAGTACATCATTACCTATTGTTACTCTTACATCTGTTCTGGTTTTATCTCTTTCAAAGACCATTATTTTGGTTTTGCTCACATTCACGCGTAGACCCCTTTTCTTACAATCTTCTGTCATTGTGTCGACTAGGGTCTGCAGGTCAGTCGCTGACTGTGCCAGCAGGACTGCATCATCTGCATAAAGCAGAGCAGTGACCACTGAGTCGCCCATCTGGACTCCCACATTCATATCGTTCAATCTTTGGAGACATTTATCCAGATATATGATAAACAGCCTGGCTGACAGAACGCACCCCTGCTTAACGCCGATATTGACGTCAAACCAAGGCGACATTCCATCATCCAGCCGCACACAGGCTCTACAGCCCATGTAACTGGACTGCACAGCCTGTAGCAGTTTACCGTTAATATACCATACTCCGGTAAAATGTCCCAAAGTTCCTTTCGTACAACCGTGTCAAATGCTCTCTCCAGATCCACAAAACTGCAGAAAACCCTCTGACCTAGAGCCAGATGCTTCTCCACAATGTTGCGCAGAGAGAACACTTGATCCATGCATCCCCTTCCACTCCTGAAACCTCCTTGTGTCTCACACAGTAAACCATCGGACACCATCCTCATTCTCCTTTCAATAATTTTTCCATACACTTTTGCTGCCAAACTGGTCAAGCTTATGGCTCTGTAATTTGCGCAGTCATAACGTGAACCCTTGTTTTTAAACAAAGGCACGACGACTGCGCCATTCCAGTCAAACGCAATGTTTTAAAACTAACGTTAAAGGGGATTGATAACGCTACTGGTCGATGGGATAGATGTATTTGAAGGATTTCTTTAATGCAAACCTGAGGATTAATAACTTCAAAGAATCAGATAACAACTTATGCTTCAGATCGATATCGGTACCTAGAGCTTTACGATTGGCACTCTAATGTTTATTATACCACTGCATCAGCAACACAAAAAGAGTATTACGATATTCGGAGTCGAAAGATTATCGGAATTGCCAACCGCACAAAGTACCTTTGTATAAACATCCGTGCTTACATATCAATATGGCACAATTCACTGTGATAGCGTCTCGTCCGATCATTACTCCTCAGGTTTTTTATTTTTCTTTAACAATTAATACGCCGCCACCACACAGCAATTTAAAAAATAGCTTTAAGTTTATAAAATTCATATGCATTTTATAAATAATTTTAATTTTGGATTATCGAAAATCCGGATATATATCCGGCTTTTCGATAATCCGTATACCTTGCAGAACCAATTAGTATCATTAATTGAGTCTCAATTTTTATTAAATAAACAGGAGGAAAACGAAGTGCCCGATGATGATTTGATCAACGAGATGATCGCTCGTTCAGAGGAAGAGTTGGAGATATTCAAGCAGATCGACATAGAACGCAAGAAGGTTGAGACTCAGTCACGTCTTATTGAAGAGTCTGAGCTGCCCGACTGGCTTGTCAAGAACGATGATGAGGTCGTTTGTAATAAGGTAACTTAATCTTACTTTTAATGCCGCATCATCTATAATAATTATCTCTAATGCTGAAAATTGTTTGACTATTTTGAATAGTAAGAGTTGCAATATATAAACCATCATTAAATAGCATATGTAGTAAATTTTTAAGTTCATATTTTTGTCACCAGGGTCAAGGTTGGAATTATTTAGACGAAGATGAAACCCTAGGTCGCGGTTCACGCCAACGTAAAGAAGTGGACTACACAGATTCACTTACTGAGAAAGAGTGGCTAAAGGCCATTGATGAAGAATTTGAAGAGGAAGAAGAGGAGGACGACGACGATGAAGTACTCGATAAGAAACGCAAAAAGGGACGCAAACGTCGGTAAGAGTTCTTTCTGCACGACATATTTTATTAACAGTTTCTTTAGAGTCTTTAGTCGATGGTGACCGAATAAGCCAATTTTTTATGATTGCATTTAAGCCTCGAGATCATATGTCTACTTTTACGCACGTATTGTACACATAGGTGTACAATATATAGACATAAGTCTATCCGGCAGATATTCTTAAAGATTGATACACGCCAGAGATTTAAAAATATTTTTAAAGAAAACAGTCATTTTAAAATATTTCTCTTTTTATTTTTTTGGATTAGAGGAAAACATAATCTTCAAAATGAACTATTAAACATGAAAATTGCTGCAATTTATGTGCGATATTTTTAAATCTATACATATAATAAAAATGTAACGGGTCGCTGTCTGTACATGGAAGATATATGAAAAAAAATATTACTGGGACCTTTATAAACACTAATAGAACCCAAAACAATAATTTTTAAAATTTTTGTCTGTTTATCTGTTTGTTTGTGCACCCTAATCTCAGAAACGGCTTATCCGATTTAGACGCGGTTTTCACTAATATATTGTGGTTAGCTTCACTTAACATTTAGGCTTTATTTTATGTCAATTGGTTTATAAAAAAAAGTTATGTCAATTTAAAAAATGTTCGTAAAAAAAATCTTTATCGATTTTTTTCAAATTACGTACAAATATTCTTCAGTAAAAATAAATAAACACATGTTTCAGCATTTATTGATTTTCACACTCTGGGGGTGTAAATTAGGCCTGCAAAGCGGGTTGGACGACTCATTAAATCATTAGCGCCAAGCCGATATTATTGAAGCTGGCAACTTGAAATGTTGACAGTGGTTTCTTTATATGACGTAGAGATTTACTAAGAAAGGATTTTACGAAATTATACCCCTAAGGGGATGGAGCAGAGTGGCAAAGTTTGTGTGAAGAGAAATAATCTTTATTGATTCTTTTCAAATTACGAGTCGAATCAAATATTCTAGGGTAATATCCGGCATATACCAATTTTTACCCTCTGGTTGTGTAAGTTAGGCCTGTGAAGCGGGTTGAACGACTCATTACCGCCAAGTCGAAACTATTAAAGCTAGAAACATTAAATTTTGAAGCACGTTTTTATTTATGACATAGAAATTTAATATGAAAGGATTTTATGAATTCCGCCCCTAAGGGGGTGTAACAAAGCGGCAAAGTGTGTATGGGGAGAAAATTTCCTTATCGATTCTTTTCAAATTACGTACAAATATTCTTCGGTAAAAATAAATAAATACGTGTTTCTCTCTCCCTCTCCATCAAGCCCGCACCAGTGCCGTTGTGGCGACCAGTTCCGGCGTGAGAGCTCACACGATACACATAGTAGACGACAATAGGTTCTTGCCTAATAGTTTAAGATACAGGTTAAGTTTAGTTTCATAAATGTTCACTCTATAACTGAAATAATAAATCATATCTAACGAGGTCGCAACTCTGCTGGTGAAACAAAACAGTCAAAGGGTGGCGATAATTATATTTTTATCCCATGGTCATACCGTAAATAGTATGTTAATGGCAATATAATTTGTAGAATGAATAGAACTTTGAACCACCTTTTTCTTTAGTGACCGGCTATGGTGTATAGACACACGCAGGCCGTACACGTACATCTAAGTTGTGCGGGCGGGCCACCGCAACCGGGTATCATCTCGAGTCGAAGCCCTCATGCAGTGAACCTAAATACAGGTACTCACGCTTGCGCCGCCCAAAGCACCGACGGTAGAGCGTGTCAACATAGAGTATTTTCTCTCGGACCCACCCTATTGGCTAATTCCGTTAGACAACTAAACAACTAACTCGCAGAATCAACACCTCAACGCATCCCAGTTTCTGACACTGTTGATTATCATCCTAGCGACAAACTTTCAACACCTTGCATTGCTTTTACTATTTAAATCTGTCAGAGATGACTTCTGCGTGGACGAAGTCGCGGGCAAAAGCTAGTCTTCATATATATTAAGAGATTGCCACCTATGTATTAACTCACCACGATATCTCTGGAACCATAAGGCCTACTGACTTTAAATTTGGTAGGAATATTCCTTTCACCGAATAAGGGTCAGCTAAAAATGGATTTTATGAAATTCCACCCACAAGAGGGGTTGCTGGGGTGTAAAAATCATTGATTGAAAAATCATTGATTTTTAAATATAGCGCCTACAGATTAGAATTTCGGTAGGCATATTTGTGTTACGATACAGATATAAACTAAGAACGGCTTTTTAAAAATTCCACCCTTAAAGGGCATTTCGTAGGTGTTAACCCAAAAAAAACACATTTTCCAATACTGCCCCTACAGACTTGGAGTTTGGTGTGACTTTCTTTCTGCTCTCGAAAGGTCAGATAAAGTAGAAATTCCTTCTCGAAAAGGAATTTTATGTCGCGAAAGAAAACTACGCAACTGAACTGACGTAACCGAAGCGAAGCGAGGGCGGGTCGCTAGTTACAAATACACTTCTTTAACAAATTAATTAATATCAAACAGTATTTAAAAAAATTGCTACAACGATTTTGTACTGAATAATATCAATTGCGATTGCCAACTGTGATTACAAATGTTCTATATGTAGTTATGAGTACCTATGTGAAGATTGTATTTCATAATAATTGATAAATATTATATATAATGTTTATTGAACGATGGATGGCTAAGAAATGCTGTCTCCCAATAGCATTACATATACATAGCTTACCTTTTCTATGCAATCTTTGATCATAAACAAAAAGAAAAGATAAAACGCTTTCTATCTATAGTTATTAAAGTAATATACAGGGTGGAAGTGGACCGCTCCCGAAAACAAAGGCAGGTGACTAGGTGACCCTACTATAGTCTGTCTAATCTAAGAAGTGCACTTTGACAGCTTCTTCTTCTTCTTATTTTTATGTATTGGCAATTAGTCCCTTGAAAAGTTACATTTGGGGTTCCGTTTTTTAGAGGACGCAATTTTATTTTTTTGATGTGTAGGGGGGGGGGGTCAGTGTAAAGCTAGAAACAAGTTTGTGGGGTCGCCACCCTTGTCCCACGGCCGCCATCTTGAAAATAGGGGTTGAAATGGTTTTTACGATATATCTCTTAAACTATTTATTTGACAAAAAAAAATTGTTAACATTTTTTGTTGAAAATTAAATTCTCTACAACTTTGGTCCAGTAACTTTTTGTCGTAGAACTATAAATAAAAAAGTTATAAGTGAAAATGTTCAGAAATTCGAGAAAAAATTTATATTTTTCGATATAACTTTTTTTTTTATTATTTTACGAAAAAATTATATCAGACCATTTTTGTAGATAGTTTTTTGAGAAACAACTTTTATAAACAACATTTTTTCATTAAGTCAATAGCTACTGTTTTACAGCGCTCCGAAGTGAGTACTATTTTTCAGTATTCTTAACTATACCTATATTATACGTGTATATTAATAACTTGTCATCAGTAGTCATGCGCAATATGTTTCACTGTGCTGAAAATAGTGATACATATCTTTTCACTGTAAAGATACGTATCACTCATTTAGCTCACTTAGCTCAGTAGTCAACCACATTATTAAATCACTACTCTAGCTCACTTTCAAAGATCGTTCACTTTAAATCTATCACTCACTTTAAATCTATCACTCAAACGAATCTATCGCTCATTTTTCCCATGATGGTCTTCGCTTTTTATTTAAATTACTCATTGTCGATAGTAAAACTTAATTTTTATTGTAGGTATATTAACGTTCCACAAAAACACTTAAGCATACAGAGAATTCTATTTAGATTTCTATTATTAGAGAAAAAAGGTTCTAGGGCGAACAATTTAGTGTATTTGCAGTTCCAATAATAATAACTAAAGCTAATAATTATTAAAATCTACATAAACACTTATCCGTGTAGTGACGGGGTAAGGATACATTTCACCACCCCCTATCTTACTCGTGGGTGATCGTAACAGACGACCAAAGGATATAAAACGCATGTTATATCTATGCAAGAAGGAAAACTCGAAACAAAACCCTATACCAACACGTCTGACCAGCGTGGTATAGTAGGTCAATTTCCCTTCCATTATGGAGTAGGCTCGAGCCCAATAGTGGGACTTAAATTGAGCTGAGATGGTGATGATGATGATATAAACACTTGCGCAAATAAATATACAGTTTTATTACTAAAAACGTCTACAAAAGTAAATTTTATTCAACACCCGGTCACGTATTTACGAGATACCCCGGGAACAACTAATTACCCATAAAAAAGAATTTCAAAATACTTTATCGCTCTAGTATCATAATATCAAAATAACATTACTAGTTGGTTATAATAAAACAAATACAAATCTATTTTCTAATAATAATTATTAAATTTTATTTCTAAAGAAATAGAGTGTATTTTCTTTTGACAACTTAATTACATCGATACGAAAACAGTGTGAAATATCATTCTGATTGGCGGGCCACGCAGCGCACCTATCTCGCTCTTATAGCTATTGACTTAATGAAAAAATGTTGTTTATAAAAGTTGTTCCTCAAAAAACGATCTACAAAAATGGTCTGATATAATTTTTTCGTAAAATAATAAAAAAAAGTTATATCGAAAAATATAAATTTTTTTCTCGAATTCCTGAACATTTTCACTTATAACTTTTTTATTTACAGTATACGACAAAAAGTTACAGGACCAAAGTTGTAGAGAATTTAATTTTCAACAAAAAATGTTAACAATTTTTTTTGTCAAATAAATAGTTTAAGAGATATATCGTAAAAACCATTTCAACCCCTATTTTCAAGATGGCGGCCGTGGGACAAGGGTGGCGACCCCACAAACTTGTTTTTAGCCTTACACTGACCCCCCCTACACATCAAAAAAATAAAATTGCGTCCTCTGAAAAACGCAAGGTAAGGCCTAAAAATGTAACATTTCAATGGACTAAATCAGCTACTTAAATGAGCCATTGTTGCCAGTGTCGAGTTATAATTATCTTCAAGTTTTTAGTGTCTTCAGATTAGTCATTTAGTCCGTCAGTAAATCAAATTGTCGCCATCAACAGTGCTATGGCCATACTGTTAAAGGTATCTGGTGAGAAGTTTGATGAAAAACGAAAACGTTGTAAAGCACTTTTATATGATTTTCACTACATCTTAGCAGTTCCGTCACATCATATTACATAAAATGCCATCAAAACTATCTAATATAACACGTTAAAACACTAAGATAACGAATATAATACAAGAGCACCACATGACGTATTAGATTCCCGCCAAAAAACCCCCACTTTGACAGCTGTCGGAGTAAGTTGTCTAGGTATACGAACCAAATAATCGCTATCGAAATATCCAATTTTAGTGAGAAATCGATATTGATTCTTTTTAATTAATAAATAATCGGTTTATATTTTTTTTCAAAAGGGAGATGAATAAATTAAGTGCTAAATTAATATTAAACAAATTTAATTCTTTCAGCATGAAATCTATTCATTATATTTAGTAGAATTAGGTTAAGTAAAAACTAAAACTGGATTTGAAAATAGCTATTTATTCAGAATCACTACTAGAAGAATCACTACTATTTCACTACTATTACTTGAATTATCATCGTCGTGTACATTAATAATTATTTCCTTATCAATAAAATTGTTGAAACGTACATCTCTGTCAAAATCTCTATTCGATTAATCATATTATTCTAATATTTTTACCGATTATTTGGATATTCGTGAATTGGAAGTTGAGCAAGCAAGCACAACTGTATAGAACGTGATGGCGCGACATTGTAAGATCGTCAATAATAATTACTATTTACCATGTTATTTTAATTTTAAATTAGTTTTACGAGTTTCAACATTAGATTATTGTACGAGAAAGTCACCCGCAACGTTAATTATGTAAATAAGTTAATAATTCTTTAAAATTTTAGATTTAATGTTTGCAATCATGTGTATACGTTTGACCAAGGTTATTGTGTATTAAAAAATACGAAACGTCAAAATGCACTTCTTAGATTAGAAGAACTATAGTCCTACTTCTAATGCTAGAAAAAAAATCGATTCGGATGAAAATTTTTTTTTTTCACAACGAATTATAAGTTTTTTTCACATTCCATCGTATTAGGACAGTGCCATATGACGATAATTCCATAAAAAATACGTAACTATACTCAGATAAGAAAAGACGCAATCTATTCAAAACTCACTATCATATGTCAAGAGTTCAACGACCTCGCGTGGTGAAATTTTTTTTTATCTGAATCGATTTTTTTCTAGCCTATCATAACAAGTAGGACTAGTAGGGTTACCTGTCTTTGTTTTCAGGAGCGGTATCCTTCCATCCGGTATAGATAGATCAATAAAACGGCCGTAAAAATCAAAATAAATAGAATTTTTCTTTTGTTCATCTCATGAGATTGGTTTCCGGGCTTGTGTCCTTGCTATGGAATGATTAACACCTGACCTCCAGATCCTAAAGGGATAACAATATTCTATGATTAGATCAGATAACAAAAATCTTTATTAGATATTTTTTTAACAGTCGTAATCAAGAAGAATCTGATGAAGATGAAGTGCCCGTATCCTCCAAGAAGAAAAGCAAAACTGAACTCAATCTACTCAAAAAACGTTTGAAAAATATCATGAAGAAAGTTGTTGACTATACAGATGAGTAAGTAGTTTGCCACTATTGTAAAAATTAAAGTTTGAATGGATAGATATAAGTCAAACAAATTAGAATGGCTGAAAGCCGGTTGATATGGCAAAAATTAGATTCGAATTTGGCCAAAAATACATACATATCATCACGCCATATCCCTTGCAGGGTAGGCAGAGAGAACAGAGTGCCAGAGAACATACTTCATACATACTTCATTCGCTTCCTCAACATTCATAATTCTCTTCATACACGCTCGCCGGTTTCGGAGACTCTTGACTCCACCTTCCTTCAGTACATGACCGATCTGGTCTAGGTAGGTTAGTCTCGGTCTCCCCCGGTACCTACATCCTTCCAGTTTCGCATTGTATATCTTCTTAACCAGACGTTCGTTCGGCATTCTTTCCACATGTCCGAACCATCGGATCATTCCCTTTCGCATCTTTACACCAATACTCTCTTTCATACCTACTCGCTCTCTTACGTCGTCGTTACGAATGCGGTCGGTCAGCCTAACTCCACAGATTTTCCGCAGAGATCGCATTTCGACCGCATTAATTTTACTTTCATACTCTTTTCTGCATACCCAACTCTCGCTTCCATACAGTAATGTTGGGACAAGCACTGCGTTATGTATTGCTACACGTGCCTTCTGGCTGAGGTGGTGGCTGCCGAGAAGTTGCCCCAACGCTCCATTCACTCTATTTTAAAAAATAGATTCTGGAAAATATGCAAAAAAATAGATTCTGGAAAATATACAGTTCCTATAAAACAGATTTAATTGGCAAAATCTGTATTAACATTAGCAATACCCCTTGCCAAGAACTGTTAGGAACAAACAAAACTAGCCACTAGTTTTTTACTAACAACTTTTAAAAGAACAATAATTTTTCAAATGTTTCCTATTGTAGTGATGAATCCTTCAAAAATGTTTCCTATCATATAATAGACCGTATTACTTGTTTTATGGTTCTGTCATGGAAGACATAAAATAATTACAAAACGGTTATCAACAGATTTCAAGTCATGTCATTACAATTACTTAGGCGTTTTGATGTTAAAGTAAGCTTAATTTTTAGTCAACCTATGGCCAACAAAATTGCATTGTAAGGTTACCCTTCAGGGCCCTTGTACCCTAAGATCAACCATCAATGTAACGACGTCACGTTAATTTCTATAGAAATGTTGTGGTACACCATGACAATATCTTGTCATTTTCTTTTGTTTTTAAGTTAAAGATCGTGTTATGACGTCACGCGTTATTGGCGTGAAATGTTTGTTGACATTTTGGTTACCTAGAAAAGATTATAAGCTAATTAGAAGCTCTAGTTTTGTTGACACCATTGACTAAAATATATTATATAACTTCAGAGGAGGGCGTGTTTTGTCTGAACCTTTCATGAAGCTTCCTTCACGTCGCGAGCTGCCCGACTATTATGACGTCATAAAAAAGCCATTGGACATCAAGAAAATTATAAACAGAATTGAAGACGGCAAGGTAAATAATAAATGAATATACAGAAAATCGTTAGTGTAAAAGAGTACAACAAACAAATGACATAGATATACACTTATAGTGCCACAAACTTATCTGACCCGGTGACAGCGTCGCTGTTATCGCATTTAGTGTTGCCAGTAGATTCTATTTGCAATAAAATCGGTAAGTACTTCCTCATGTGGTAACGGGTTTATAAAAAACTAGTCAACACTTTACACAATTTCCTGTGGAAGACATAAAAAATGGAATTATAGAATTTTCTCCCATAAGCTTACGGATGGGAAGTACGTAAGTGTGATACAAGCATCAATGCTTATGAACACATGACATTATGCTTAATAGAGAAGAAATATAAATGTAGTTTTTATAAATACTTATATTTTAACACAATCAATACAGTTGCAGTTAATAACAATCAAGCACATTCATTACAATTAAATTTACACAAATAGAATATTATTGTATTATTTGTATAAATATATAATAATTCTATTCAAAATATAATTACACTCTAAAAACAAATCAAATTCATTATATTTAACACATAACAAACTATATTTAATATTTATTAATAGTGTTCTTTTTCTTTCAAAAACTAACAACACTAACATGTGACTGCTGTTACTCGCTCATACGATTTTTCAAAAGGTATTAATGATGCCTGAAGGTGTTTTTCTTCCTTCATATAACTTAAAACTTGTAATATAACATTTATTGCATCGCTTTT
This sequence comes from Lymantria monacha, assembly GCA_905163515.2. Taxonomy (NCBI): domain Eukaryota; kingdom Metazoa; phylum Arthropoda; class Insecta; order Lepidoptera; family Erebidae; genus Lymantria; species Lymantria monacha. The sequence continues at coordinate 28,578,021 of LR991082.1, forward strand.
CGCATTTTAAAACCACAAAAAATAAATAAACAAGGAGTAAAAAACCAACAACTAAAATATCATCATATTGGGAAGACGATTGACGTTTGATGACATTTCAAAATGGCGTCATTAGTTCTTCAATTTGCCACCGGGTCAGATAAGTTTGTGGGACTATAAACATTTATAACTACATATAACTTATTAACAGACTTCTACCACAGATTAGATATCACAACAGAATCCCCTCTACGCGTCTGTAACCGCTATTTATACCCGTTTTCGCCACGAAACCACTCAACCGTAACGCTAATGTTGCCAGAGCATACTCCTTGAATCGCCACCTTCCAATGGGCGATAACAAGTGTATTTATAAGTCTAATTTTACTAAAAAATAATGATTCGAACTTAAACCAGTTCAGAGTAATATTGTTTTAATATTATAGAAATGACATAGAATAAAACATATCACTACATTATAAGAGAACCGGACAGCCATAGATTCTGGCATAATAGCTGTCCTGTGGTCGCAAGAATCTACAGTTTTAAATGTTCTCACCCAATTAGGTATGCTTCGAGAGATGCTATGCAAAATGTGGGTACATCAAGCCAATTAATTAAATTAGATCGATATATTTTTAAAAACGTAAAAAGATAAGAATAATACTTTAATTTGACTTAAAAAATAATCACAAATATCACGGTTGTGTTTATGTTTGCTATTTTTAACAGTATCAGGATATATCAGATCTCGAGCGTGATTTCTTCACTTTGTGCGCCAACGCGCAAACCTACAACGAAGAGGCATCTTTAATTTACGAGGACTCGGTGCGTCTGCGCAACGTGTTTATCGAGATACGCCGTCGGTATGAGAACGGGCAGAATTCTGATGATTCAGATGAGAACGATAAAGGTTCGTAGACATATTATCAAAATATTCTAATGCCTTGCCTTGAATTAGTCTGGGTGGGTCTTGCTACCTAGCCCCGTCGCCTAGACGCTTTCTTGTTGGATCCATTCAACAGTATGACATTTCCTAGTAGGGAAATCCAAGAGGCTAAATGGGGATTAACTCGAACGTCGTGGACCTTTGGATTTTGAAGATGAGATGCATAAAACAAAAAGAAAACATCTGCCTCTATATTATATATGCCCGTCTATCTATTATTAGTGGCACGCAAAGATTTCTAAAATTAAATAAATATGATCACAAACACACATGGTCTTTGAAAGAGATAAAACCAGAACAGATGTAAGAGTAACAATAGGTAATGATGTACTAGAGCAAGTGGATGAATTTGTATATCTTGGATGTGGATTTAGCCGAGATGGAAGGTACACCACTGATATAGAGCGAAGAGTGAATGCGGGAAATAGAGTGAACGGAGCGTTGGGGCAACTTTTCGGCAGCCACCACCTCAGCCAGAAGGCACGTGTAGCAATACATAACGCAGTGCTTGTCCCAACATTACTGTATGGAAGCGAGAGTTGGGTATGCAGAAAAGAGTATGATAGTAAAATTAATGCGGTCGAAATGCGATCTCTGCGGAAAATCTGTGGAGTTAGGCTGACCGACCGCATTCGTAACGACGACGTAAGAGAGCGAGTAGGTATGAAAGAGAGTATTGGTGTAAAGATGCGAAAGGGAATGCTCCGATGGTTCGGACATGTGGAAAGAATGCCGAACGAACGCCTGGTTAAGAAGATATACAATGCGAAAGTGGAAGGATGTAGGTACCGAGGGAGACCGAGACTAACCTACCTAGACCAGATCGGTCATGTACTGAAGGAAGGTGGAGTCAAGAGTCTCCGAAACCGGCGAGCGTGTATGAAGAGAATTATGAATGTTGAGGAAGCGAGTGAAGTATGCAGAGATAGAGTTCTCTGGCACTCTGTTCTCTCTGCCTACCCTGCAAGGGATATGGCGTGATGATATGTATGTATGTATGTACAAACACACATCAAAAAAATACCTACTTGAAATCAGATATACTGTATGTTCTCCAAATGTTACCGATAACGGAGACAGATTAATTTGCCAGTTTGCCTGGGCCAGCCGCGGGCCGGTCCGTCCGGGGTAGTACCATACTCTCGTAGAAGATCGACGTCTGAGTAATGGCAATGTGCTATTGCACTTCGTTCGGTGAGCGAGAGAGCCGGAAGCCCCACTGGGGTGGGTTTGGTGTTTGTATTGGGTAGGCAGTGGCCTAGCTATATTAGTATTGCAAAGGTCCATGGGCGGCAGTGATACTTACCATCAGGTGTGCTGTCTGCTCGTTTGCCACCATAAGCAATAAAATAATTATATATATATACACATATATACCACGGTGCGGGTAGCGGCGCGATACTGGCGCAACGTAGTGAGCTGGGGTGACTCGGCGTCCAACAACTCGCACGCATGAACACCACGCACAAGCATTCAAAGTGCGTACTTACGTAACAGCTCTATTATTTTGCTAAGAACTGCTAACACCAGATCCGGTACACTGGTACCGGATCCGACGGTAAACTTTTAATGACGCCGGATTACCGGACCCGGTTTCCGGATTGCATTCCCTAGATGACATCATGGCGTCGGAAAATAGTATGGGGATGGTGCGAAAAAGTAAAAGACGGACAAAGACTGAGAAGGGACGAGTAGGTGCATGCACCACAATTTATTAATGGTTTTAGTATTTCGACTTGTGAAAATAGGCAGATTATATTATTTTAGTGATCTTGAGATGGTTTCTTTCAAAATAGAACGAAATTGACCTTGCTCAAGAATATCCAAATGATTATCTTTTTTTAAACTTTGTGATTCTATTATCTCTTTGTCATGTTAAAATCGTCATATTATTGAAATGCACATATATTCTACATGTAATTAACTCACCTGACCTTAATTTGACGCTGCCCTAAGCGCACAACCCTATATAAACGGCTAATATATGGTGCAGTACTTAACAGGGTACAAAGGTTCCCCTTATATTATTCTGCTGTCCTGTTTGAGTAAATACCAGAATCTCCATTTGAGCACCACTACTATAACGGTTATCTCAGGACTAGGGTTAGAGATGATCCTTCTCGAAGCATCTTAGACATCTTAAGTGTGCGTGGAAGCGATATAGGACGTAGAATACATGGTTTGCCTTTATTATACTTGCGTGAAAGGAAGCGATGGTAAATTACATTTTTCATAAACCAGAATTTATTGTGTACACCAAATTTTGCTTTGTTAAATTTAAATGCAACTATTTTTGTAACAGATGATGATGATTCGGATGGCGAGTCCAACCGTTCAGTCAAAATGAAGATCAAGTTGAAGGGTAAAAGTAAGAACACACCATCTCGCAAAAGGAAACAGCGCAAATACATATCCGACGATGAAGATTATGAGGAGGATTAAATTCATAATAATGCCCTATGTATACGACTATCTCCATGAAAACATGATACAAGTCGTTGCCGAGTTAATGTTTTAAGAATTTTAAACCGAAAGATATTAGATGAAGCAAAAAATTAGTAGATGTACGTTCTATAAATTTGATGATCTTAGGTTGAGCAAAATATAGGTAAAATATGACTATGATTTTAACATTAGAATATTATATCTAAGGAGGTCTAATCTTTTTAATCTACTTTTCCTTTTATAGGACACTTTATAAGAGTTAATTTAGAAACATTTGTATAAAAAAGGGACTATCGTGATTAAATATATTCAATAAAATAATTTCTATCAGTTTAGAAAAAAAATATTATCATGCATTCTTTCTTAAGTCTCAAAATATTTTATGCAATGAATATATGACATTTTAATTAAAACATTTTACATAAAGTAATGACTTAAATTATTTGATTCTGATACAAGCATTTTATTATTAGACATAATTATTGATCCAATGTTTGGAGTATTGCTTATGTAATACGAATTTGTGGTAAGTGCTTTGACATCAATAAAAATAAATTTCTATGTTTAATTAATGTTTTATTTATCAACTATGTTCTATTGAGTCTTCACAGTTGTCAGCAAGTTTAACTATTTTTGTTTGTTTCCATTTAAAATCTGCCCATTTGTAATCGACTCCATGTACAGTTTTCATATGTTTGTTCAAGCTAGGACTGTATGTAAATTTTTGAGCACAAGTAGGACAAGAGTAAGGCTTGTCACGAGTGTGTACACGCTGATGTCGTTGAAGATTACTTTGTGTGTAAAATCCCACTTGGCATATGCTGCATTTGAATGATCGATTACCAGTATGCCTGAAAATAATGTTAACAGGTGTATAGTTATCAGCCTTCCTACGAATTTAATTTCACTTCAAGACAATTAATGTCCAGTAGGGCAATTCTCACGGTGGCGACGGAGGCGGCGTGCTTGTTGGCCGGGACTCCCCTGTGGGACTTGGAGGCGGAGATGCTCGCCGACCTCTATCGGCGGGTGTCGAGGGTGCGAGAGGAAGGCGGTGCGGTCTCGCTGAGGGAGCTCACCGCCTGACGCGTTGACGCCTGCGAGACGTCATTGCCCGTTGGGCAGTCCGGCTGGAGAGGTCTCGGTTCGGTGTGCGGACCGTGGAGCCATTCCGGCCGGTGCTGATGCAGTGGTTAGAACGGCGGCACGGGGTGCTCTCCTTTCCACTGGTGCAGGTTTTGACGAGGCATGGGTGCTTCGCCAAATACCTGCACACGATCGTCCGGAGGGAGAGTACACCGTCCTGCCACCGCTGCGATTGCGACGAGGATACGGCGCAGCATACGCTAGAGGTTTGTGCCGCTTGGGCAGTGCAGCGCCGTGAACTCGTCGTAGTCATCGGTGCCGACCATCGCCAGGGCGATGCTCGACAGCGTCAGGAACTGGGACGCAGTCGCAACCTTCTGCAAGGCAGTAGTCTCGCGGAAGGAGACGGCGGAGCGCGTGTGCGAGGAACGTCACCTCGGCGACGCGAGCCGCCGCCGGTGACTGGGACGGCGCAGGCGCGATTGCTTGCGCCTGATGCCGCCCTAGCTGAGGCCGCGGGTGACGACCGGGAAATTAGTCCGTCACCCGCCGAAAGGCTGACCGCGTGAGGAAAGACCGACGTCCTCCCCGAGAGGGTGGGTACTTCGGTAAAGAAGAGGGTACCCCTCAGGGGTATTCCGTCGGGCCGGCCACTGACGTCAAGTTCACGCTACACCGGTAGTCGGTCCAACGACGAAGGCGGGGTGTGGTGGTGCGAGGAGTGCGCCGACCGTAGCCCACCGCAATAAAAAAAATGGGGGTATTTCTGGGCATACAAATAGATCATGAAATCAGGATAAAAATTGAATTTGTGACTTGAGAAAAGTTTGAATTATGAAATCAAGATAAAATACGAATGGAGAGAATTGCCCTCGACATGAAATTAGATATGTGATTACTCTTTTATATTATCTATGGATATTCAACTCCAACTAGACTAGTTAAATAACACTGCTGTTGAAACGAAATTGTAGAGTATCAAATTCAAATTTATTTATTGTCACTATATTTATGTAGTGCCAGGCAGTACTAGCTAACTAACAGTATAGTGAGAGGTTTGGAGTGGACAATCAATAGAAAACTTTGGCCAGATCTCGGGTTCAAACTTAAAGTGATACTTATGATTCAAAGTTATGAACATATTACATCTTAAATTGTTGCCACTTATTTATTGACAAAAACATTAAGATGAAAAGTAACTCTAAGAGTACTATAAGAAATATTCTTAAAAATGTGGCATACTCATGAACATCTGTAAAATCTGAATTAAATCTTCAAATATTCAGTAATCTGGTTTACACTTGCAATATTCAATTGTGAAGGTCTATACAAAAATTATATTTTGCCATATCTGAAAAACTACAAAAAAGTATGTTAGGCCTAGAATTAATGGTTCATTCTGCCTTCTTTAAATACTATCCATAGGCTGAGTTTAACCTTGCATTTACAAATATTATATACTTTATATGTAAGAATGGCAATAAGATTAATGTTTAATGAACTTAGTGCTAGAAATACCTACATGATACAGTTTTTTTTTTGCTAAAGTAGTCGAAGTTCCCTAATAGCATCTTGCTAAAAACCCACCTTCTTAGATGAGTAATAAGGTTTTTCTTAGTGTGAGTCTTGTAGCCACATAAGTGGCATTCAATTTTCTTTGCCAAATTGTGTTTTTTTCTGTGATTAACTAATTCAGAAGATGTGACAAAAGTATCACCACAGTCTTCACAATTATAATTACAGATATTATAGTGTCTTCTCATATGAGCCTGCAAAGCTTGTTTGGATTTTAGTGGCTTGAGGCAAATGCTGCACAAGAAAGTACCATTTTCATGAACTCTCAAATGATTTTTCATTGCAAATGCATGTTTAAATTGCTTTCCACATAAAACACATGTGAAATATGTGTTGGTGCTGTGTGTTTTAAGATGAGCTGCTAGGCTAGAAGATTGTGTAAACCTTTTGCCACATTCACAACTGTATGGTCTTTCACCATTATGTCTCCTCATGTGGTTGACTAGAGTTTGGCTGTGAGGAGTGCAGTATGAACAAGATGTGCAGTGATATCTCCTGGCTGCTCCAAAACCAGATACTTTGCCTATGTGTTTCCTCTTCTCGTGCATTGTGACACGATGTTTTAATAGGGACTTCTTTGTCTTCAGTATCTTATTACAAATATCACATTTAAAACTATTATCTATTGTATTGTCTACACTTTTTGCATATGATTTAGTATCTAAATTTTCTCTTAAGTTATTCGTGTCATTTGTTTCATTGTAATCGAGTTCCGTTACTGAATTATCATCATTTGATGAAATTGATGTACTATTGACGTCAATTAATTCGTCTTTAGGTTTATTTTCAAGAAATTCGTTACAGTAATGTTTAAAGCGTTCATCGATAGTTAAACACTTTATGCGAAATTTGTTGGCGCGATTTAATTCGTCTATACAATCCTGGCAAATAGCACACGGCTTGTGTTTCTCGTATAACAATGGAACACGAAAGCATTCATAAATTTTATATCTAATTTCTTTACATTCATCTATAGCAGAAAAAAGATCTTGCTCTCCATTCTGAAAACAAATTCTACAAAGTTTTTGCACTTTAATATCCATTTATTCTTTAGAATAGAAGATAGCCAGCAGTAGATATGCTATGCAATTATACATCCAACTTGTTTTCAAAACAAAACAATGCTTTTTTTGGCCGCAGCTATAGTACCGGCTTGTCAGATGATGACCACAGACTATTAAATACCTATTTTCGAGTTATTAAGTCAAAATAGCGAATGAAAATTATAAATTGTGCCCAAGTAGTTCGTTCATCACGGATAATGTTGCCATTTTGAACCCAATTAGGCATGAGATATACCTGCAATATTCCATACCCGGTCTAGAAGGTACGGGTATGGCCAAATACCCGGTGCAGAAACTCGGGCTCTGAATACCTATAGGTATGTTAAAGGCTAAAAAAAAAAAAAGGTCGTTAAGATAAGACATCTTAACGTCCTTGTTTTGGGCTGGAATCTACCGTCATGTAGTACTCTTGTCTTAGTATTTTAACGTGTTATATTAGATAATTTTGATGGCATTTTATGTAATGTAATGCGACGGAAGTGCTGGGATGTAGTTAATACCATATAAAAGTGCTTTACAACGTTTTCATTAACAATGGCTCATATAAGTAGCCGATTGCCAATACATAAAAAAGAAGAAGAAACGGCCTTTTTTGCGTGTGGAAAACTACGTAATATAATAACTTTGGTATATCTCTATTTTCTACATCGCAACCATAGATATTATACTGGAAATCGCTACCACATAGGCAAAATCGATCATTATTGAGTATTGAACTAAAAATTTAATAATATTAGTAAAACAAACTAAAAGCAAGCTTTAATAGATAAACAAACTAAAAAATAAAAAATAGAATTCATTAAATTTAAATTAAGTCTAAATTGATTAAGAAAGAATTATATTTCTTGTATAAAACGAGGGATACTTTTAAGATATTTGTAAAATAATTCTACATCTAATAATAGTTACCGATAAAAGTTTTATAATAACTGATAATAAACATTTACACTTTTTTACAGTAAAATATATTTTATATGAGAATATTTTTTATCTTGGTGTATATTATACTTTCACTCAAAATATAATTTGAAAACGTATTGAAAATTTATAGATGGCGTTACATTTCTATGAAACATGAATTATGTAAATAATGTATCCTAGCTTCGCTAGATGTCACTTATATAAAAAAAAAACATTTAGCAAAATAAAAATAATTTAAATGCTATTTATTGATTTGAAATTGATTGTAATATATTTTTTTGAATTCGTTTGCTGTGTGGTAGCGGCTACGAATACTACCAACCCTTGCTTGCTCGAGGGTGTCGTAAAAGACGACTAAGAGCCCTACACTGACCTGGGCCAGCACCATCTGATGCCGTTTGGTCAACGATCGCATTCCCAAAGAGGGTAGACGTCAGGCAGGCGGCCGGTCATAAAAATCACCGCCAAAACTACTGCAATATGTCGGAAAAGAAAGTGAATGAGCACAGGGCTAGGGCGTACCCCGCAGGCGACGCGCAGGGGCAGCACCCGGTCTCTGTGGGAAATGGACAAGGGTTGTTGCATCACGGGCGGGTGCGATGTAAGAAGCGAGCCCTTAGTATGAAAGAGATAAGAATGAGGTATGCAAGTTGGAATGTTGGAACGATGACTGGAAAAGGAAGAGAATTAGCAGATGTGTTAAAAAGGCGAAGAATAAATATTGCATGTCTGCAAGAAACGAAATGGAAGGGAACGAGAGCTAGAAAATTGGTGAAGGATACAAGTTTTATTACAGCGGTGGAAATGGTAAAAGGAACGGTGTAGGAATAGTGTTAGATAAGAATTTGAAAGAATGTGTGACAAATGTAAAAAGGGTGAATGATAGATTGATAGTTGTGAAAATAGTGTGGGAGAATATCATTCTAAATGTGATTGGCGCGTATGCACCCCAAGCCGGATGTAAGGATGAAGTGAAAGAAGAGTTTTGGCAGAATTTCGATGAAATTATGATAGGCATACCAGAAAGTGAGGAGATTTGTATAGGAGGTGATTTTAATGGACACGTAGGAGAAGCGAATGATAATTATGAGAGTGTGCATGGAGGATGGGGGTACGGCAAACGAAACATTGGAGGTGAGACGCTGCTCCAAGTGGCCTCGTCATTTCACCTGGCCATCGCAAATACGTGGTTTCAAAAAAGCGAGGAGCACCTAACCACCTATAAAAGTTGCAACTACCGTACGCAGATCGATTACTTTCTTGTTAAGAGAAGTAAGTTGTTCTGTGTACGAGATTGCAAGGTGCTGCCAGGTGAGGCACTGGTAACTCAGCATCGTCTTTTATTGCTAGAAATGCGCATAAAAACACGCCCCATTAACACCAGAAACCGGCTCCCTCCTAAGATAAGATGGAGTATGCTTGAAAGAAAAGAGTATGCAAGTAGGTTTAAACAAGTTGTGATAGATAAAATGATTGAAATGAATGATATGAAGGATAAATCTGTGAATGAATGTTGGAATGAAATGGCTAGCTGTATTAGAAATACAGCTAAAGGAATACTAGGAGAAACAAAAGGAAAAGGTATAATTGATAGGGATACATGGTGGTGGAATGAGGATGTGCAACAGATCTTGAAAGAAAAGAAGAATGTATTTAAGGAATGGCAGAAAGAAAACAATGAAAGATTGAAGGCAGCAAAAAAGATTGAATACAAGGAGTGCAAGAGAAAAGCTAAGCGGGCGATAGCTACTGCGAGAGCTCAGGCCGAAGACAAGATTTATAAGTCGTTAGATGGGCCTCAAGGACAAAAAACACTGTACCGCATAACTAAAGCCCGAGAAGAAAGAGCGAGAGATATTAGGCATATCAGGTGTATAAAAGATGAAACAGGTCAAGTTTTAATAAAAGAAGATGAAATAAAAGAACGTTGGAAGAGATATTTTGAAAGGTTAATGAACGAAGAGAATTTATGGAGTGGAGTGCTAGATGATGTGCCAGAGAACGTCGGCTTGATAGGATCAATTACAATAGATGAGGTAAGAGAAGCAGTGAGAAGCATGAAAAATGGAAAGTCTGCAGGGCCTGACGGTATACCAGTTGAAGTATGGAAAATTTTGGAAGAGGATGGATATATGTGGCTGACTTTGTTTTTCGATAAGCTGCTGCATGAGGAAGTAATCCCCAGTGAATGGTGCAATAGTACACTAGTGCCCATTTTTAAAAATAAGGGTGATGTCCAGGACTGCGGCAGTTATCGAGGAATAAAGCTCTTGTCGCACAGTATGAAAGTGTGGGAAAAAGTCATTGAGAAGCGATTGCGAGAAGAAAGTGAGATAACCCAAAACCAGTTCGGATTTATGTCGGGCCGAGGGGCAACGGATGCCATATTTGCACTGCGCCAATTATGCGAAAAATATCGGGGTGCACATAGGAACTTGCACATGGTATTCGTTGACCTCGAGAAGGCTTATGACAGAATCCCGAGAGCGGTTTTGTGGTGGACTCTGAAAGAGAAAAGTGTGCCTGTGAAGTATATTAGGTTAATCTGTGCAATGTACTGGCGATCCAGGTCGTATGTAAGATCTGCTGTTGGAGACTCCGACGGATTCAACGTTGAGGTGGGCCTGCACCAAGGGTCGGCGCTAAGTCCTTACCTCTTCCTGTTGATAATGGATGCTTTAACATCGGAGATACAGGAAGAGGCACCCTGGTGCATGCTATTCGCTGATAACGTTGTTCTCGTCGGAGAAGATGGGCTTGAGGTCCAGAGCATGCTGCAAAAGTGGCGCTGTAAGTTGGAGAATGTTGGCTTGAAAATCAGCAGACCTAAAACAGAATACATGTTCTGCGATTTCGGCGGTCTCTCCAATGTTACACCCATAGCACTAGATGGAGTACTTATACCAGTATGCTCGAACTTTCGATACCTCGGTTCGCTTATCCAAAGCAGCGGCGACCTGGATCGTGCGGTGAAGCACAGAGTTGATGCGGGATGGATGAAATGGCGGCAGGTCACGGGTACAATATGTGATCCCAGAGTACCCCTTAAATTAAAGGGAAAAATTTACAAAACTTTAATAAGACCTGCTGTATTGTATGGATCAGCATGTTGGGTGACAAAAGCGATGGATGAGAGACGATTACATGTAGCGGAGATGCGAATGTTGAGATGGATGTACGGCGTGACGAGAATGGATAAGATAAGGAATGAGCGTATAAGAGAATGTTTGAAAGTAGCGCCAGTGATGGATAAGTTAAGGAGTGAACGTTTGAGCTGGTATGGACATGTGATGAGACGGGATGAAAGTAATGTTGCGAGGAAGGTTTTGAGTATGAATGTTGAAGGCTTTAGGGGTAAAGGGAGACCAAAGAAAAGATGGATGGACTGCGTGAAGCATGATATGTATAAACAGGGAGTGACTACAGAGATGACGTCTGATAGGGATGTATGGAAAAAGAGGACATATTGCGTCGACCCCAAGTAGTTGGGATAAGAGCAAGAGAATGATGATATTTTTGAATTCGTATAGTTATTTGTATGATTCATTGTGTTAGGTATGATAATAATAAACCAGTAATTATATGAAATAAATACGGATATTTACCAAAGCGTCATCTATATGAGTAAAAGGTAATCATATTATAATGTCTTAAAATATTTACTTAATGCTTAATTATATCAAAATTTAATTATGTATTGACTATATATATTCTATAAATATCTATATAAAATTACCTTCATCGTCATAATCAATCGTAAATAACACATTTTCTTGAAATAAGATACTCAAAAAATATATATCCTTTCTATTATTAAGCAATTAACTTCCTTAACCTTAAAGATATAAAAAACAAATTCGTTTAGAAAGCCTAAATCATACGTTTCAATACGGGCACGATCGAAGGACGTCGTAAGCCGTAACCGTTCGGGTAAATTCGTTAGCTGTACAGTGCGCGGTCGAACAAGCCTCTGCGTCATACATACTAGCTAAACAGGTATGACGTCAGACCGTCGCGTACTGGGTGCATATACCCATACGGCCAGTAAATACCTGTAGGTTTTATACAGGTATGATACTGGTCGTACTTCGTACCGGGTGTCATACCTTTATTATTAGTAATGGGTCTTTATCAGTACGTACCTGGATGTTTAAGTATGGGTATTTACGGGTATGGGTATTTACGGGTATGGGTATTTACGGGAATATACGTTCAGATATGGATAATATAAGTATTATTCATTAAAATTTTCTAACTTCCATTTTTGTATAGTTTTTTAAGTAAAAATTATTTAGTCGTTTTTAAAGGATAATAGAATTTTAATAAAGCAGAGATGCACTATAGTGAAAAGAAAATTCCAGAAATTAAATGTAGTATGCTTGCATGCGAGAGTTGACCTTTATATGATTACTTGGATGACAATGCATTTCTTAATACGAGACCATGAGCTGATCCGATAAAGAGGGGGGCAGGGGGAATATATTGTTTGACATGATCGTAGTAATAGGAATTAATGACTGCTTCAAGATGTCCTCGTCGTGCTTTTACTCTATGAAATGAGTAATATACCGCTACGTAATATTCAATACCTGATGATGGAGTGGGAACGTGGTTATAAATGTTACCCATTTAAATTATTGTTATTTACTTGGGTGTAATTCGTCTGCCTTAATTATATTTGAAAAGGCCCCCGCAATACATGGATTATTTCCTCAGTGCAGGGAGTGTCTTCTTAAAAACAAAAACAAACAAAAAGTATTTATCTACGTAGGAATCGAACCCACGACCCACTCACCGGCACGTAGATCGGTACCTTACACCACCACGCTATTGTACGTTACAATGGATGCACGATCGGGTGGTCTCGTTAAAATTCGAGGAACTTCGTAGTTCGTTCGTATACTATATGGCCCGTGGCTATTGTAGGACACGGCAACCGCGGCGCGTGGGGACAGCTTCGTACGGGGAGGCAGCGCGCGGGGAGGTGCGTTGGCACGCGATTCTAACAGGTACGAGCGGGGGGCATACCCGCAATACCTATCGGGTATCTGCCCTACATACCGGGTGCGCATACTGCCAACTTCATACCGGGTCTCTAAACCTGTACCAGTATATACGCCTCACCCCTAAACCCAATTAATTTGTTTGACAATTTAGATAGGTTAACAAGACGATAGTGGGAGAAGCGCGGGAATCTTTGACTTTGGTGGTCGTGAGTTTTTTGCAATTTTTAATTTATTTGTGTTTTCTGGTGGTTTTGTGAAATATTAATCTTTAAATAGTTCATTTAATGTACATAATCTTTTTTCCTATTAGTTAGTGCTCTTATATGTGATTAGGTAAGTCTTTTTTTTCTTAATATGGATCCCCCGGATGATCCGGGGGGTACCGCCCCCGACGTTGGATACAATATAACTTTAACTAATGCTCCGAATACTGATAGTATGGACACCGATTGTTCCAGCGTCGGTGGTTTTAAACGTAAAAGACCATCTCGCCAGCATATTTGTAGACACTGCAATAAACGACGACGTAAACAGGGTATTAGTAAAATGAAGGACCATGATTGTGACTGCATCTCTGAATCACAGTGTCAACAAAATGTTGGCAACAAAGAAAGTACACAAAGCGAACTGGAAAGTAATAGTATGCCAAAACCTTATACACCACAATCAATTGCAAGATTGTCCTATGAATCATCAGATATATCACCTTTTATCGTACATGTTCAGAAGAAAATGTCATCTCCTGATGATAATATATATCTACATCCAGTTACATTTGGTCGCTTTTTAAAGAATAATTCTTTTAAAAATATTATTAATGGTAGCCTAAAGCGGATAGGTAGAAATAGAATTTCTATTGCATTTCAACACTACAGTGATGCCAATATATTCTTAAACTCACCACTTCTTGAAAGTGGTAATTATAAAGCATTCATTCCATCTTTCTTAGTGACACGGATGGGTATTGTTAGGGGTATTCCCGCTGATTATACAGAGGAAGATATTATTAATAACATCAATCTCCCTTATGGTTGTGGTAAGGTTCTTAAAGTTAGGAGACTAAAAAGAAAAATTTCAACTAATAATACCACAGAACTTAAGCCTACAGAATCAGTAGTGTTAACTTTTGATGGACAAACATTACCAAAACATGTCTATATGTGTTACAATGCCCTGCCTGTGGAATTGTATATTTACCCCACAATACAATGTTTTAATTGCTGTCGTTTTGGACATGTAAAAATCCAGTGCAGATCACGCCCAAGATGTTACAAATGTGGCTTAGATCATGTTGGTGACACTTGTGATGTAGAGGAAGAAGATATTCAATGTATTCTTTGTAAAGGTCTTCATACAGCAACAAGTAATAAATGTCTTGAATATCAAAGACAAAAGTCAATTAAGGAAACCATGGCTAAGAGTTGTGTATCATACTCTGAAGCATCTAAACAACATTCTCCAATATCAAAAATCTCATATGCAGATGCTTTATTAAGTTCCAACCTAGTGCCTCAATCTTCTAACACTCACTCTATTCACTCTTCATCTCAACCTGTAACTACTTCATACAAAAAAACTGTTATAAATAAATCTAGACAAAAAGTTAAAACAACTGGAGGCTATGATATTGGTGCACATAAAGCTCTCACTAAAGATTATGATATGAAGACCTTTTCAAATGGATGTGCTCTTAAACCCTTAGAAAACGAAGATATATCCAATGCTTCTATTAAGGAGCTGATCATAATGTTACTCAATACTCTCTCTCAGTCAAAATTAATTCAACCGTCCAACGCTGCCCTTATAAACAATGATATTACTCATCCACACATTTCAAACGATAATGGACAATACAAACATCATCATTCAGTGGAATTGTCGCAGCATCATATCTAAGAAATCTGATTTAATTTATCTGATTAATAAATATAATCCATTTATAGTAGCTCTTCAGGAGACTTGGCTTAAGCCAGATTTCACTTTTAGGTTATCTGGTTATGCTTGTCTTCGTGAGGACCGTTTTGATGGGTATGGTGGTGTTGCCCTACTCATCAAACGAAACTTAACTTTTTCACATTTTCCAATTGCTGCACATAGCAATAATTTTTCTATAATTGCTGCTATTGTCAATAATATTTGTTTTGTTTCAATTTATATTCCTCGTCCATCCTGTGTTATATTCAATGAAATTAATAATATTTTGTCAAACATACCAAAACCGTTTGTCATACTTGGGGATTTTAATTGCCAACACAATTCTTGGGGTAGCACATCAAATTATTTTGGAAATTTTATTTTAGACCTATTAGATAGACATAATCTTTGTATAATTAATTCGGGATCTAGTACTCGTCGATCTGCTCCTCATGAGGGTGTTAGTGCACCCGACTTATCTATCTGTTCTTCCAACTTGGCTTCAAAGGTATCCTGGAGGTGTCTTCCATATTCATACGGTAGTGATCATTATCCAATTATTGTCTCTTTTCCTTTTTTTAAAACTACACGCTCAATCCCTCACTCTCCTCGTCTTAGATACAAATTGGTTAATGCAGATTGGAATACTTTTAGAACCTCTTTAGATGAAGAAATATTGCACCTTCCTGAATTAACGCCTACTAATTCATTTGAATGTGCGGACGCCCTTTCTAAAGCAATTATTAAAACTGCTAACGATATTTTCCCTATTAAAAATGGAACTTTAGGTATTATTCCTTCTCCGCCGTGGTGGGATATAGATTGTTCAGACGCGATTAAAAGACGTAAGGCAGCAGAATTAAAATATTCTCAATTTTCTTCCAATGAAAATTTTGAAAACTTATCCACTATCATTACGGAAACCCGCAAATTATTTAGAAAGAAAAAATTTGAAAGCTGGCAAACATTTTGTTCATCAATTTCTCCTGATACCTCACCTTCAGTGGTCTGGCAAAATATTACAAAATTTAGATCTGCTTTCAAAGAATCTTCTCCTACATCACTTCCTTCCTCCTTACAAACACAATTTTTAAATAAAATAGCTCCTCCGTCTGTCCCTGAAAAACTAACGCTTCCATGTTTTAACGAAATTTCAAATAATCTTACAGGTCTTAATGCTCTTTTCTCAATTTCTGAACTTAAGGGCGTATTAACTAAGTTAAAAGATTCTTCACCTGGTATAGATGGTATTACGTATTCTTTTATTTCACATGCTTCAGATAAAGTTCTTTTTTATTATCTTAACATGATAAATGCCATTATGATAACAGGGAAGATACCTCCTTCATGGAAATCTCAATTAGTTTTACCAATATTGAAACCTGGTAAAAGTTCATCTTCGGTATCATCATATCGCCCTATTGCGCTCTCTTCAGTTCTCATGAAAATAACTGAACATTTAGTAAAAAATCGCCTAGAATGGTATACTGAAAGTAATAACTTATTATGTAATAGTCAATTTGGATTTAGACGAGGAAGAAGCACAATAGATAGCATTAGTATTTTCGTAACCGATATTCATTTGGCATTCTCAGTTAATGAGTCTATTGTAGCCTCTTTTATTGATATTACATCTGCTTATGATAATGTTATTTTATCTATTTTATACAAAAAAATGATACTATTAAATATACCCATTATTCTTACAAACTTTGTTATGAATTCTTTAATGGACCGTCATATTTATTTAGAAGGTTCTTCAAATGAACATAGAGTAATAAATAAAGGGCTTCCGCAAGGGTCCGTACTGAGCCCCATTCTTTATAATATTTACACTCATGATTTACAACACACCCTAGATTCAAATGTTCGAGTAGTTCAATATGCAGATGACCTACTGTTATATTATTCGCATCAATCCATCAATCAAGCTTGTTATCACCTATCACACTCTCTTAAAGATCTTAAACATTGGATGGATTACAATGGCCTAGAAATTTCTTGTGATAAGAGTTCTGCCGTGTTGTTCACAAGATCGCGGCTTCCACCACTTATTAACGTTTATTATGACGGTCACTTAATGAATTCACAAAATAACATAAAATTCTTAGGGTTTATTTTAGACACGAAACTTTCTGGTATTGCTCATTGTGACTACATAGTTGCAAAATGCGAAAAATCTCTTAACATTTTAAGATGTCTCGCTGGTGTTTGGTGGGGTGCTCATCCTTACACTTTGAAGCTACTTTATAATACAATCATTCGAAGTATTCTTGACTATGGTACATTTTTATTAGAACCTGGTAATATTAAAGCCTTAAAGAGACTGGACGGAATTCAAGCCAAAGCTTTAAGGATTATATCTGGTGCCATGAAATCTTCCCCAAATAACGCCTTACAGGTTGAATTAGTTGACCCTCCTCTATATTTACGGCGTCAGTACATATCCGACAAATTTTTATTGCGTTGTCTCCAAATTTCTAAACATCCATTACGATTGAAGCTTGAACAACTTCAATATCAGATCGCTTCCTCTGGATATTGGTCCCATAAAAACCCTCCTTGTCTGATTAAAAGTTTCCAAAGATTCAATTCTCTTGGAGCACCATGTTATCATTCAGCATTCTATCCCCTCTTTTGTACGCCTTTTGAATCTTTAACCCTAACTCCCGATGTTCGCCTTAATTTAGGTATGGCGAAATCTGATTTATCAGCACCATTTTCTTTTAATCATTTCATAAATACTTACTGGAAAGACTGGCATTATATTTTCACTGATGCTTCTAAAGCCGTAACATACACCCCTACTGTCTTAGGTACTACGCCACACTCAAACAATACAAGCACCAATGCTGGCTGTGTCGGCGTAGGTGTTTACCATTCTAATTATAACATCGTTCAAAAAATTAAATTACCCCCAGAATCCTCAGTTTTCACAGGCGAATGTTTCGGATTATTAAAAGCAGTTGAATATATCTTACTTATGAAACTTCAAAGGACTGTAATATTCTCTGATGCTAAGAGTGTACTTCAAGCCTTAGAATGTTTTCCTTTCACACGTAGAACAATTTTTCCAGTTATAATTCAAATTAGAAGGTTGCTTTACATATGTGCTCAAAAAAACATTACCGTTTCTTTTGTTTGGATTCCGGGCCATTCTGGCATCTCCGGTAACATTAAAGCAGACAGTCTTGCAAATGATGCGGTGGTGTCCGGTGACATCTGCCCCTATTTAAACTACTGTCATGATCTAACAGCTTTACCTATTTTATATCTTAAAGAATCGTGGGAAAGGGTTTGGCTAAGTAGTTGCCAAGTCAAAGGCAAACATTACTCTCTAGTTCAGCCTATTATTCCTAATCAACCATGGTCTTTTAAAGCAAAACTTGGAAAACGGGCCACTACGATTTTAATAAGAATGAGGCTCGGACATACATGTACACCTGTTCATCTTGCTAGATTAAATACTATTTCGTCTAATGCTTGCGAGTGTGGAGAAATTGGGGACATTAACCATATTATATTTTCCTGCTCTTTATATGACCATACTGTATTATTTCTATCCTTAATTTCCCTTAATATCCCTCTTCCTACTTCTACCTTAACACTACTTGCCTCTAATAATATTGATATTTATAAAATTCTTTCCGATTTCATAACCTCCAATAGCATTAAAATATAATATTTATTTACGTTAATTTTATAATTTTTATGCTTAGATATCCTAACATTTCCACCAGATTTTTTCCTATAATCTTTCCCAAATTCCTATTTCTAACAATTAAGATTCCTTAACTTCGTTCACATGTAAATGGCAAATACTCAAACCGAGTGGTCCAAAATAAAAGGAAAAAAAAAAAAGACGATAGTGAATTTTCTATCGCGATTGTGACTTTTTCTAGATTAATTATATATTGTGTTTTAGAAAATAGGATCATGTTTGTCTCAACAGGAAACCGTAAGTCAGTTTTAATGTAATTCATCCACTTTATAACTGTCTATAAAATTTTACATTTATATTACAATAACATAACCTTACATTGATACATCTTCGTCTCATTATCAACCTGTTGTTAAAGAACTGCTATTCCTACGTGGAAGAGGCAATAATTTGTCATAGCTTTATTGTTATTTTAGTAGTGGTCATAATATCAAGTTTTGTAAAACACAAGACGCATTACCAACAAGTATTAATATTGTACACAAATGTGCATGATATCCTCATAGACATACAATATACACTTATTTGCATTTATATTCATAAATTATCGCTTGCTAGAAATACAGAATTATATTTGTGAGAAAACTTTGAATCACAGGGAAAATTTATTAATAAAAATCTAGCAACTATAAACGTCTGGGCTGCGGGGTTTGGCCTGGCAGTGAATGCAGATAAATGTCAATGTATCTTAGTCGGTAGTCCTCGCATTATCAGCAGAGTTGATACACATAACTTGCCAAAAATTAAATACAAAGGAATAGTCATACCCTATAGTAGTCATGTAAAGAATCTCGGCATTTATCTAGACTCGATGATGGAGTGGCAAACACAAATCTCTTACATTTCAAAGAAAGTTACTGGGTCACTTCGCGCGCTTTACCGCCTAAAAAACTTTCTTCCAGTCAAGACCAAGACAGCACTGATTCAAACCTTAGTTCTTCCTATCATCGATTATGCTGACGTGTGCTATCTCGACCTGAATGCAGATCTGCTCAATAAACTGGACCGACTTCTCAACAATTGCATTCGATTCGTTTTAAACCTTCGGAAATTCGACCACGTATCCAATTTACGCTCTCGGCTCAATTGGTTACCAATTAGGCAAAGACGAAGCTTGCGTACTCTTACTCTTCTTTATTCTATTTTAAACTCTCCTAATTTCCCCTCTTACTTAAAACAACAGTTTCAATTTCTTAGCACCACTCACGACCGTAACCTTCGCTCTTCCAATAATCTTCTTCTCCACTGTCCCTCTCACTCCTCCAGTCTGGTACACTCTTCCTTTAGTATCCAGGCTGTTCTTCTCTGGAACTCGCTGCCTCTGGAAATCAAAATGGCTGCAAACTGTAACATATTCAAAGCCGGTTAAACGATTTTATTTAGACTTTCTAGCGGAGTCAACACACCTGTAATTGTTCTCATCTATAATTTACGTAATTTACTTGTATATATATATATATGTATGTATATGTAAGTATATAGTAATATATTTATTTGTATATGTATGTATATTGTTATATATGTATTTATTTGTATATATGCATGTGTTTTGGAATATAATCATATTTATTAGGTATTTACATGTTTAGTGCACCCACATATACCTAACAACTTAGTTTCTTTTTTTTTAGTATCTTTTATCTCTCTACATTGTATTGCACCTACCTCACATTATTTCTGCACCACTCTAGGTCGACTGGTAGAGAATGCTTATGGCATTAAGTCCGCCTTGTGCTATTTTTTTGTGCAAAAGTAATAAATAAATAAATAAAATTAACATTTAGTTAATAAATACAAATTATAATCAGAAGTATCATTCGTGCATTGCCCTGCTTAGGTAATAAACTGACATTGCTCTATACTTAGTTCAGTCTAAGCCTATGCCTTAACAATTTAAAAGAAAATGTTCTCATGTCTTTGAACAGACTTGAAGACAAGGAGTGACCACAGATATGACGTCTGATAGAGTTGTATGGAAGGAGAAGACATATTGCGTCGACCCCAAATAAATTAGGATAAGAGCAGGTTGATGATGATGATGATGATGTTCTCATGTCTTTGAATATTGGTGTGTGATGACGGCTATGAATACTACTAACACTTCTATTGCTTGTGGGTGTTGTAAAGGATCATTAAAATCTTTACAGTGACCTGGGCCAATTCTATATGCTGCCCTCTGGTCACTAAATACATTTCTAAGTAGGTTTGACTCAGGCAAGTGTTCATAAAATTATTGTCAAAACTGTTGCAATGTGTATGATAGAAATTGACTATGTATTGTTTCAACCCTAAGTAATTCGGGATAAGAGCATGACCATCATGATTTTAAAGTCTTTGTAGATGCATTCTGCTTCCATTCCTAAGAGAATACACATCAGTAGATTAGTTGAACTATAGTCAGACTATAATCATGTTATAATTGAATGATATTTTTTTCAACAGGATCAAAGTGTGACTTGATCTTGGTTCTTACACACTCAGTTGTGGTCTTATTCTTACAGGAGGCGTGCGTCGTAGTTTCGTGACCGTATATACGTCCTTCACCCGCAGTCGGAGACGTGATCGCGATAACCAATGCCAGGGCCATCCGTGAAAGGCTTACTGAAGAGCGCTGTCTGGCCTACAGGCTGGCCGTCTTTTGCGCTAAGGATGAGAGAGGAGATGCTAGACAGTCTCAAACGTAACCCTTGGGGTCGCCACTATCGCGCGGCGTTCAATAAGCTCCCTACCCGGGCCCCTGTTCATTGAAGCCTGATGGGAC
Organism: Lymantria monacha; assembly: GCA_905163515.2. NCBI lineage: Eukaryota > Metazoa > Arthropoda > Insecta > Lepidoptera > Erebidae > Lymantria > Lymantria monacha. The sequence continues at coordinate 28,599,442 of LR991082.1, forward strand.
TGGTGGTGGATTATTTGAAAGGGCACAGTGCCCTCTACGTAGATCGAATAGTTGTATGAACACTCATGTCGTGCAATATACACCATCAATTATTTTTCTACTGATCATGTCATTTAAGTTGTTGTCCGTCAGTAAATCAAATTATTACTACTAGTAGTGCTATGGTATAGCCACTATTAATTGGTAAAAGATGAAAACATACATATTGAAACAACTGTTTCACAACTATTGACTGCACAGATGGCGCAGTGGTTAAGATACAGACCTAACATGTCGGTACCATGGGTTTGATTTCCACACAGGAAAGATCTATGTGCGATTCACAAATTGTTTTTTTGAATTTGGTTGTAATTTGTGTCCGTAAATAGTATAATCCCCACAACATAAAGATTATTTCGTTGGGTGTGGCCGTTCTTGGTTGTGTCTCAAAAAATGTTTACCATTTTCCATGCATTACATTTAATAAATGCCATAATTTTTTTTTAATGAAACAAATATATTGAATATGCCTAATACAAAACCAACCACACGAGGCTTTGACGTGATTGCACCAAAAAACCCCGGCGCTCAGAACTTTGGTATTAATTGCAGAAACACAGGTCATCACCTGAGTTCATATACGCGCCACTGCATCTAAGCCTCCTCCACTATAGGAGCAAAAGTAACCTACTATACCGCGCTGGTCAGATGGGTGATAAAGTAGTAACGTGTGGATGGTATTGGATTTTATTTTGAGTTCTTTTTTTCTTACATAGATATAGTCCTTAGAACTCTTTTATGACAGCTACGAACAAGATAGGTGAATTGTATTCTTACTTCATCACCTCACAGAAAAACGCACAGGTACTCTACATGCACTCTTTAATATTAATTTTCTTTAAATAATTATATATTAGTATATTCCGTGAATAATACAAACTTCAAATTTTCTACATAGATTCCTCATGAAAAGATGGTATTAGTTAAGATCGATCTTTTGGAAATTTCACCCCTAACAAGTATAATACGGGATGAATGGTTGTATGTGATTTCGTAATTTTTAACCTCAACTGCACAGGTGGTGCAGTGGTCTAAGTAACGACTTTCCATGCTGAGAGACCTAGGTGCGATCCTGCGCAGAACAACTGTTTGTGCGTAAGAATAATTGTTCTGCGTCTGAATGTTATTTGCGTCCGTTAATTGTTTGAGTAATCTCCAGGGACAAGAGTTTATTATTCTTAGTTGGGTGTTCTATGAAAAGAATATAATAAGCATGGACTCTTCTACACATGTTCCTGTTTATAAATAAAAGTACTGTGTTTCGGTGTTTGCAATAATTTAATTCTGAAGAGGTTTAAATAGAGGTGAAATATACTATGACAGAAATACGTTTTGAAAGTAAAACATTGAAAATGTTTATGTATTTTTCAAGTTTCAAATTTTTTCATATTGAAAATTAATATTTTTACCACCTTAGTATCCGATGTTTTAGAAGTAGCATAATGTTAACATAACATCCTACTTCTGACACTAAAAGTGTATTAATTTTGCTATACTGATACATAGTCATTATACTCTAAACTTATGGATAAAAAGGAGAAAAGTATCTTATGAAGTGTAAACTAATTAACATAATGCAAATACATAAAAAAAACCAGGAAATGGTCTGTATGTTACTTACTTGTATTTTACAGCATAAAAGCGACTGCATTCATTAAATAGTTACGTCTGTTTTTAAAATTAATAGGCGGTTATACTATTTAGAGCATTAATATTTTTACAGCTTTTATTTACCAATTGTTTATCAAGTTTTGCGTTCACAATTATCGTCAAATTGTTTGTTTTGCTTGAAGAATGATTAATGCCCTAATCGCCCTAAAACGAGCTTCATTTATAGCTATGCTTACACATTTTTCGAGTTACATAAACAAGGCTTGTAAAATGTTGAATGAGGTGCAAATATTTGAAACGGAATATTGGATTGATATACTCGAAACTTATACGTAAAATATGATGTTTTACATAGTGACCTGGAGGCATTGGTGGACGATCCCAGCGAGTCATATGCGGAACACGAGGTGTTTGAGAACCAGTAAGTACTTCAGTTTGTTGACCACTGCACGCATTTTAATCGGCAGTGCTCACAGTCAACGTGTGGAAGGTTCAGTGTCCCAGGTTGTACCTGGTACTAATAACACAAATAACCACTATTGGATATTACTACCATTCGCTATAATTGTTTTATACTATTACAAGTATGTATATAGATAGACTAATGTTCAGTAAAAACAATTTGGCCACAATAAAAACACGGCCATACACCCTTATAAAATATTATTTCATCATTGATTCTAGCATCTGACATGTACTAATACTAACTCTAAAACAAACGGTAAACTGTTTCAGTAGCTATTGTGATAAAAAGAATGGAATTTATGTGGTGATTTTTATATAGCGCCATATAATAAACAATCAGACCTTCTCCATAATGGTAAGGAAATTGACCTACTGTACGACGCTGGTCAGACGTGTTGGTATAGGGGTTTGTTTCGAGTTTTACTTCTCTCGCATAGGTATTATATGCATTATATATAATATTATATATTCCTTAGTCGTCTCTTACGATCACCCACAGGTAAGATAGGAGGTGGTGAAATGTATTCTTACTCAGTCACCACACGGAGAATTTATTTCCTCAAATATGGTTTATACAGGTGTTATATTTAAATTTAGGTACATCATATTCTGCGCAGTGGGGTTATAATTAATTAATTAAGCGTCACAATGATTTCAATTGATAATTATATCAATAATAAATAATACAATTGACAATGGTTAGTATCCATATTATTCATGTTACCATCCATGTGGTTTTTATAATGTACTAGCTTTTGCACGCGACTTCGTCCACGCAGAAGTCATCTCTGACGGAGGCAAATAGAAAAAGCAATGCAAGGCGTTGAAGTTTTGTCGCTAGGACAATGCTCAACAGCGTGAGAATCTGGGATGTGGTCGCAGCCTTTGCGAATTAGTTGTCTGGCGGAATTAGGCAATAGGGCGGGCGGCAAAGAAAATACTCTACGGTGACACGCTCTACCGTTGGTGCGTGGGCGGTACAGGTGTGAGTACCTGTTATGAGGTTTATTGTGTGAGGGCTTCGAATCGAGATGATACCCGAAAGAGTAACGCACCGGATGCGCCATCGCTAACAAACATTCGGTTGCAGTAGTCCGCCCGCACGGTGTAGAGGTACGCGTACGGCGGGTTATGGGGTCCTGCGTCGATTCGGACATTTTGGGAGTGCGCATGTGTCTCTATGACATAGCCGGTCACTAAAGAAAAAAAAATATATTGCCTTTAATATCCTATTTACCGTGTGGCGATGGGATAAGAATATAATTATCACCACCTCCTTATGTGACCGTTTTGTTTCAACGGCAGAGTTGGTCTCTTCAGCAGAATGTGCTGCAGCCTCTTCCTGAGAAACGTATATGGACGCACTGCTATGTTGCCAAGCGTAGCGATTGCATCTCATCTGTGGGGAAGGCTTACGTCGAATAGTGAACGGAATATGTGCAGTTTCTGTTGATTAAAATAGATTAACGTACATGTGTTAGTGTAGTCTCAGATATTACTTCTCTGTGCAAGAATTACCTGACTATAGGCGAAAATGAAGTTCAAAATGATTTCCATTATTTGTATTGTAGGTTGAAAATATCAGAAATATCAAAACAATTTTCATCCTCCCATTCACACCTGCTGACACATTTTCAAAAAATATATTTTTAGTGAGTCTCATCATTCAGCCTTTTGTAATCCACTGCTATACATAGGCCTCCCTCATATTTCACCATAAAGTGCGGTCTAGTTCTACCCGCATCCAATGATTCCTAGCAACCTTCACCAGGTCGTCGGCCCACCATTGGGCGATCAACACTGCGATGTCCGATACGTGGTCGCCACTCGAGAAGCTTTCTTCCCCAATGGTTATCGGTTCGTCGAGCCATGTGGTCTGCCCATTGCCACTTCAGTGTGCTAATTCTTCTTACTATGTCGATTACAGCCGTTCTTCTGCGGATTTCCGTATTACGGATTCTCTCTCGCAGAGAAAATCCGAGCACGAGACGACTTTGAGCTTTATTATGAGGTCTACAGTTAAGGACCACGTTTCCGTGCCATAAGTCATCCCTGGTAACACACACTGGTCATAACTATGTTTCTGTGTTAGTGAGTCTCAAATAAGCATAATGTAAGTAAATATTTTGTATGACAATAAATAAATTATTTTTAAGTGTTGTTTTAATTATTTATGCACAATTATGAATGTATGTAGGTAATACAAAATAGCGACCTATTAGATAAATCCTGTTAGTAAATCATATATTATAACTGGTATAGTTATAGGTATTCTACAAAATGAGAGTGACGTCGCTTTGTAGTCGAAGCTTGTATATAATTAATATACCTACCACAACCACCGACAAACCGACCACGTGAGGGTGACGTGTCGGCGCTTTGTAGTCGAAGCGTGTATGTAACCAAAATGATAACTCATCGGACGAGACATCGAAGTCAAGGAATCTGTAACAATGGCCCGCTCAAATAGCTGTAAGGGATATAGATATATACGGCATGTGATATTAGTACACACCGCCCTTCCGTTGACCCGAATGGTTCCGGAAAGGTGTGATTAAACTGTAGCCTCATCTCAGCTCATAAGTGTCCTACTGCGGCCCTCGAGCCTTCTCCACATAAAAGGGAAATTGTTAATATTGGGTATTACTTAGAGATTTCCTTCGCTTGTAGTGACGTTGTTTATGAAGTTATTTGCTTATGTCTTTCGGTCGTCTCTTACAATGATCCGTAGGAATGGAAAAGGTCAAGTGTCATATTGAAGCTATTCTTTCTCCATCATAACACGAAAATAGCTTATGAAAGAAAAAACAGGGATTGCCCACTTTTTGTACAAGTAAGTAGTAGAATATACTTACCTATATATTTAAATAAGAAACAAATTGGCTTAACAAAGCGAGCCCAAACACTATCCCACAACCTGAGCATTTATGTAGTACTCTTTATTGAAAAATTATCACACCTATATATTTGTGCCATAGTAATTTAACATCATATCTAGATGTGTAATTTATCAAAAAATAAATTATGACTATTAGAAAAAATTAACATTAGCAATTTTTATTCATTGAATAGACGTATTTTACTATTAACGCCATCTGTTAAAACACTAAAGAGTTACATCGCTGTAGCAGAAATACACTCAATACTAGAAGATATCGTAGTTAATCTGTATAATACCAGATGACACTACACATCAAGTTGTAAAATAACACTTAATATAATTTGATAATTAACTTTACGTTCGTTAAATGTTAAAAGATTACATCTTTAGGGACAAGAATTTATGTATTATTCATAGTTGGGGTGTTATATTAAAAGAATATACTGTGTTATATTAAAAGAATGTTATAATAGTACATTAATGCCATCTGTTAGACAACTAAAGAGTTAACATCGCTGTAGCCGAACTAAACTCTGTACTGGAAGACATCATAGTTTATCTTTATAATACTAGATGACCGCTAAATCAATTAACGTATAATTTAATTTGATTAATAAAAAAATATTTAAAATGATTGGTCGTATGAATTATTTACCGAAACCCATATCAATCCGATATTCTATATAAAAAATAATACTTAAAAAAACTGTCTTAATATTTATTACCCGTTAAAAAAACTACGCGAGCCTTCACAAGGCTCAACATTTTGCTAGTAATAAACCATATTTTATAAAAATAAACAGTATTTCATTTTTAACGTTTCATTCAGACCATATATATTCTACATAAACAAAACCCACACTCAGAATAATCATTTATGGATCGCACAAATAACTGTTCTGCGAGGGAATCGAACCCATGATATTTCCTATAGGTAATTATTTTACACATAAAATTACACAATATATGGATGGCGTAGGTATTTTTTTAAATGTTTTTGGCAAACACATTTAGATCTTAAAATATTAAAAAAAATATATTGAAAAAATAAGTGTTAAAATTAAAAAGATAAAACCTAGACGAGAACCGTAGCCGCCTGGAATACACTGCTCGATATCCCAACTGAGTTATACTTATTTTCAAAACCAATATCAAAATTTGCCTTCATATTCTAATAGTTTTCAGCCAAAGTAAAATTATATTCTGTTAGCTGAAAATACTGCTATACAATATTTTATGCAAATCGTTTACAAAGATTTTAAATAGATATTAGATGCAATTATAGTTTTTACTATTTATTTTGAAGTAGGTAACTAAATAGATATAGACCAAAGAGTAAAGTTATTAAACTGAAAAAGAGTGGCAACTCGATGATAAAATATGCATGTACGGAAAGTGCTGCCACTCAGAGTTTAGGCGGTGAACTAAAGTTGAAGTAATATATATATATACATATCTACATGTGTATGTGTAATTACATAGAATTTTCTTTTACTATGAAAGCTACCCTGAAATATAAAAAAAACATATCGGCTGATAACTAAACAATAATAATATCAGCTTAACAATGAAACTTGAGATAATTTTCAGAATGAATATCAATAACTGAAAATAGATCGATGACAATAAGTACCTACGCTAGGAACAAAAAATAACAATTCTCAGTTGTCAAACGTTTGACAGGCAGGACAAAATGGCAGCAGTTAAGTTTGTAGAACCAATCTGTAGGCGGCGCGACGGTCAGTAAAAATAAGTAATGTTTTAAGTGTGCCCCCCCAGATATAGACATAGGTAAAAGAGCAGACGGTGTTCCAAAAATACAATATGTCATTACTCCTTCTTTTCCCGTCTGCCTCAAAAGGCAAGGTTAAGGGACATAAGGCAGTTATCATCACTGCAGCAAGTACCTAGTAAACTTGAAACGAAATTATATGCCAACCCGTCTTGAAAGCGTACCAAGTATAAGTAGTCGGCACGTGCCTGCATTAGGTACAATGGAAGAATAAAAGGGAAGTTTTAAATGTGTATTTTACTCCTCAATTTGGAGTATTCTTCCCTCATTATTTTGAGACAGTGGACCACCTGACCTGTACTATAGGTACCTACACAAGTACGTTTTGGCTTGTTAAATCATTATACTGGAAACCATGTACCTATTATACGACGCAAGCATATATACGCACAGCCTAGTTAAGGATACTACGTATCCTATAACTATTATACACAACCTACATACATAACTATATATATAACTATCCACACGACCTACAACAATACACAAAGTATTGTTGTAGGATAAGAAATTATAATAATAATATTTTAAGAAATTAATTTAAAACATTGAAGTACATATTGTTTTTACTTTATATATTTTTTATATTTGATAGCAATTTTAATCAATTACATCCGTAAAAAGGAATGTTCTCAATATTCCTATCTTCACTTGGGACCATATCTATACAGCACACTAACGCAATTTTGTAAAAACCAGGTCCTAGACCTTTGTTTACTATAGAAAGCAATGGTGTCAAAGCTCATCTTATGTTGGTAGTTCGGTAAAATAGAATAAACAAACCACAACTGTCAGTCAAAATCCATTAACACAAACAAAAACGACAATACATTCTCACAATTACACACATACTCATGAAATACCAAACAATTTTATTGCCAGTCTACATGCCAAATGATATAAGGCCACTTATACGTTTCATCAAAATATAATATGTGAAATAAAACTAATTTAGGGGTTTTTATGGAATGAATAATATTCAGTTTAACTTATTCAATTATTGCAGTCTTGAATATTATTACAGCATTTTTACTGACGCAAATCGAAAATTGAATTATTCATTCATTGAGCAACTCTTTAGCTCTTCCCACAGATTATAAAAGAATATGACATTGACAGTTACAATTGTAACGTAATTATATGAAGCTGTAACTGACATTTGTCTATGGTAGTTCGGCAAAATAGCCACTGCGCTTTTTTTTTTGTTGTATTGGTCCGTTCCACTATGGTCAAGCCCCATACAAAGCCGTCTCAAAACCATTTCATGCGAAAGGCGTTGTAATAGAATAAAATTAATAAATTAATATAGTCTAATAAATAAGCTTTCTTTTCGCAATTTTTTAGTTTTTTTTAGTTAATCATAATGTATATAAATAGGCATCAAAGCTAACTCATGTTTAATAACGTAATTTTGACGCAATACGTTACTACAATTCAACGCCACATTACTCAGAAGTTTTTCATATAAATATACAAGTATTATACATTTTTGGAATACTTATGATCTCCTCATAACGTTTCATAATTAATATTATAAATATTGGTTTAATAAAATACAATTAACCAACATAGTTTAAGATGGTATATTTTTAGTGTTCATTTTTTTTTAACGAGACTTTTACCCTTTACTGCTGCTTGCCGCTGTCGAGATATTTATTGTTTTAAGATCTTTATACATTAGTAAATGCAAGGCGAAAAAAAAATTTTGCTCATACTCGCTCCTTTTTACACACGGGGCCAAAACATATCGCGTAATAAAAAAAAATTATCAATTTTGTTTTATCTTTCATAAAATTATTGTGTATCTATTAAGGTCGAATTGATTACAGTGCAGTTTTTGTAGTTTTGATACAGTTTTGACCACTTTACTTGATAATTTATGGTCACTTATTATCTATTAAGGTCAAATTGAAAACAGGTTATGGGAAGAGTGCAAGTTAGTAGTTTTTGCACATATCACTATTTCATTGGCCTATAAAAGGAAGGCGAACCTTGAAACATTCTGAGTTGTTGGTTAGACATTCAGTTGCCCTAAAAAGCAGAAGCACTTATTTTCAAATATTGGCAGAAGTTGACTGATTTGAAAAATGGATGAATTTGTTTGTAGCAAACGAGAGTTGTGCAATTTATTGATAAATGGTCATAACATAGAAGACTACATGCAAGAAAATTTCAATCTGTCACCAGAGGATATGGCTACTGTGGTCTCCTACATTCAAAGAAACTTGTTATCTAAATGTAACGAACGCTGGAGAAATGCATCTCGAATAAAAGAACGCTTTGAAAGTAAGAACGCCAACTGGTTAGATGGTTAATTTCGTGTTCCACTAGAGTGTCGAGTCACAGTTACTGACCCTAATACGCCTGGAAGTGGTGGTGGTGGCAGACCTTCGAAACCATACGAAGCATCTTCAGAAAAAACAAAGAAACGAAAAAACACGGAATTGATACAAGAGTACGGAATGGACTGTGTGCTCAATGCATATGCTCAAGAGTTACGGTCTATGGGTGAGACGGAGGAGGCCACAATCGTTAATATTATACGAACTTCATCAAGAAATGATAAGAACAAATTTCTTAAATATATAACTGAGAACCCTGAAGACGTTACACCTTTTACAAAGGAAGAAGCACTACGGACGTTTATTGACTTAGACCTTAACAAAGAACAGTATGGGAAACTTCGACTTTGTTTGAAGGACAAAAACTGCTCAGTGTTTCCTTCTTATCCAACTTTACTCGAAGCGAAGAAGATGTGTTACCCACCAGATTCGAGCATAACCATTACTAACATAAGTGCAAAAGTGAATCTGCAAGACTTGTTAGATCATACTGTGGCACGTATATTACAAATTGGTTCAGTTTATAAAAACGGTTTAAGAAAGTTGAAACTATTCTGTAAATGGGGTTGTGACGGGTCATCAGGGCAGAGTGAAACAAGCAAGTTTTGCCCGAAGAAAGCGATTTTATATCAGATACAAACCTTTTTATTGCTTCACTTGTACCCATTAGACTCATAGATGAGACAACTAATACTGTTGTTTGGAAGAATGAAACCTGCTCATCTGTTAGATATTGCAGACCTATATTGTTAGAGTTTGCCAAAGAAACTCCTGAAAAAACCACGTCTGTTGTGGCTGATATCAACGATAAAAAAAAAACTGTCTCCTTCCCTGATAAATAAGAATGGTGAGGTAATCGAAATTACTCATGACCTATTTTTAACCCTGATTGATGGTAAAGTGGCACAAGTTTTAACTGAAACTCGTTCGAGCGCTTCTTGTACAGTTTGTGGAGCTACTCCTCGGCAAATGAATAACTTAGAGGCAGTTAGGACACGAGATGTTAACGAAAGTTCATTTCAATACGGACTGTCAACACTACATGCTTGGATTAGGAGTATGGAGATGATCTTACACATTTCCTATAACTTGTCTTTTGAAAAGTGGTCAGCTACTACACCTGAAAATAAAAAAATCAAAGACGAAAAGAAAAAACTGGTGCAAAAGCGGTTTAGGGAAGAAATGGGACTGCTTGTCGATAAACCTCGTCAAGGCACTGGAAATAGTAATGACGGAAACACCGCTCGGACATTTTTTCAGAATTACTCGTGCTCTGCAAACATTACAGGTGTAGACGTAGAACTTATAAAACGAATGTACATAATACTACAAACTATGTCATCTGGTATGGCTATTGATTCAAAAAACTTCGGTGAATACGCATATAGTACAGCCCAACTATACGTAAATAATTATAATTGGTATTATATGCCTTCTTCCATACATAAAATACTTATTCACGGAGAAAAAATCATTGAGTACTATGCTATTTTACCTATCGGTCAATTGGCCGAAGGCGCGCAAGAATCCCGAAATAAGGATTACAAAAAGTTTAGACTGCATCATTCTAGAAAGTGCTCAAGAGCGGCTACCAATGAAGACGTGATCCATACCTTATTGTACACTTCTGATCCATATACATATATCAAGTTTGAGAAATACCTCAGAAACAATATCGAAAGAACTATTAGATGAAGCCAAGGCCCTTCTTGCTGTCAATGAAAATCTGTAGGAGCTTGCTGAATTGTGTATATAATTTTTTTTTTTCTAGTTTGGTACTATGTTCTACCATTTTATCTAAATTAAACAAGCATATTTTGTATTTTTTTCTTATATAATGCATGTCTTTTTTATTTTATTTTTTTAAATTAATTTATAAACAGAATTTTTAAAATCAAAGTTATTTCATTTAAACCTTAAACATTCAAGTATATGTGTGCAAAATTACAGCTCATTTAGTTTTGAAACAACTGAGATACGAAGTTTTGAGACGAAACATACGCGATTTTCCCACTGTGCGTTTTCCGTTCGCACAGACAAAGGAATCAAAGCCCATACAGCCAAGTCTTATTTAATTTTTTTCGTACATTATTTACCACTTCTTCATATTGTGTAGCCTTAATAGTAATTGTCGGTCATTAAGTCAAGTCGTTACCATTAATCGGGTGCTGATAACCAAATATATGATGTTTTTAGGAATTTTGGCAAAATATGAAAATACACGTAAAGCAATATTATACTATATTCACTACACTTCAGCACTTTAACTGTATCATATTCCATAAAATACCAGCAAAATTATTCAATATAACAGTACAAAACTACTAAAGAGGTGAATATAATACAAGAGTGTTGTAACATGACATTTCCATATTCGCACCAAAACTCACAAAACAATAGGGATATTCGATATACATCGATGCATTGAGAACATCGATGCTTATAATGCGATACATCGAATCGATCCGATGTTTTGAAAAGCTATCGATATACTCAATGTATCGATGTTTTTTCATAAAACATCAAATCGATGATAACCAGTTAATGTAACAAAAACACAAGTTTATGTTTAAATAAATGATTCAATGATATTTCAAAGTAATATAATTTTTTTTAATAATAAATTACAGTTTTATAAGGGATTGGAATGAGTATAAATACCACAAGTACCTAAAAATAATATTTTTTTTTATAAAAATATCGAAAATACACACATACAATATGACTTTAGTAATAATAAAATATACCAAGAAAGATTTTAAAAATCTGGGTGTGCCAGTTTGGCTAACATAAAAATTATGTTGGCAGTTGCAAGCACTGATGATATTGGCAGCACTACGCAAGCAAGAAAAAGTTAGTGAGTTGTCTATGAATTACTTAAACTGTATAATTATAATTTTTTTTTTATATAGTCATGGAGAATAGAGTAAGGAGTAACCATGGAAGTAATAAGTACTCTGTACAACAGGAATGAGCTGTTGTCGCAAAATTGAAGCCGAGCGAGAGCTCAGAACTGTACCTTTTATCCCTCTCTGGCGATGGTGACCATATTGAAATATGATTTAAGGACAATAATTATAAAAAATATTTGTGATCTGACGTCAGCAGATCATTGCTTCAGATGGATTTTAATCGAAGATGCTAATTATAAACTTGCCCTTTGTGGCTTGCTTTTCACACTCGCGTCATATAGGTAGGTACTTATCTACTGATCCTTGTGGGACACGACATGCAGCTGGACTGACATAAAATTACGATAAGGTGGTGTGTGGTATATTTAATTAAGAAAAAACAGTTAAGTTCACATTTAAGTTTAATTCTAAATCAGACATTGCTAAATAAGACAGTCTTGTGAAGTTTCTGCCGCAAAACCAGCTTATTCCTTATCGTTTCATTGATTCTAATTTTGCATTGAGTTAAACGTAAATTGAGATATGAATTCGCTAACGCCTTCATCAATAGAATATCATGTGGATCTTCAAATATAGATTGAGGAGGATGTGCTGATTCTAACGATGTATGTAGTTTGCTATAAAATTCTCGGACGACATACCTACATGATAATTTTATTTTTGTTTACGTTTTTTAACGATTGATTTAATAATGTAATAAACAGTGTTCTATGGTGTTGTGATCCAATAACACCACACAATTTGAACAAGAAATTTTGTGAATCATCCCATTCACGATATATCCAGCAATATAAAAAATAATGTTCCCCTGGCGGTTTTGTGGTCACGGTGAAGAAACCATGAGATGTCGGTAGTTCCCTTTATGATCAACAGTGACAACTTAGTATTACAACAGTGTTTTCACGGTGTATCATTCGTGCTTTTGTTTCATTTCACAACTGTCAAAATATGGTATATATTAGAATATTAGACCTAGGTAAAATGGTTATCACGATATATCCTGCAATATAAAAAATAATGTTCAGTTTAAAATCTGAAACACAAGCGTTATCTACGAGATCTAACAAATCATCTATTGATGTCGATCATGTCGACTGATCTTTATTACATTCTTCCACAATAGCTTTCTTTTAGTTCCTAAATTTTCTAAAGAACTTAATGTTAGGGACATTAAGATCTTTAGGTAATTTGAAATCTAAACAAAGTGATTTTCATAAAAAAATAAAAAATACATAGGTATTTAAGTTATTTGTTCTTGAACTAGGATTGAATAGTCATGCATGGTCACCGTAATTCTTCACTAACAAATTATGTTATTATTATTATTTACGATTTCATGTGGGGTTGTCAGGTCAGGTGTCCGTATTTCATACATATAAAAGAAAACCTATACCCCAATCGCAAAATGTTTGCGTTAATAAGGTTTTACACTTGGCAACAAATAATATTGCTTTAATATGTCGGTAATAAATTATTATTTATATTTAAAAACATTTTAGAAGTAAATGTTTTTACTTCATTACATTACATCAATGGCATATTTTTCTACCAACAAGGAAAGGATTGAAATCAACTTAACTCTGGCAATTCTAAGTCCACTGTTAGAACGGGACACAGGGTACACTGGTTGCCCTCTCACTCGGCTTCATTTTTATTTTGCGCGCAACAAGACTCTTACTACCTTAGCATAAGGTTTTATTTTCTTTATTTTTGCTGCAAGATGCACAGATAGAGCTCATTCCTGTTGTACAGAGTACTTATTACTTCCATGAGTGCTACAGACCGTTCACCGTAAGTTGTCCCCTGCTAAAATAGGGCGTCATGTTGGCACTATACTTGTCAATCTGTCGTTGTCTGATTGTCGTAGTGTGAAGTGCTCTCCTCATTTTTGTGGTATTATTTAATATTTTCTGAATTAGTCATGCCAAAGCCATTCAGAAGCAGTGCAAGAGAGATTGTCTTGAAGGTGCGTGCCTTTTGTGAGCGAGAAAAGGCAAACCAAGCCCCGTTAATTCCACTCAATCAACTGCGATCTCGCGTCGTCGCCACGACAGGTTAGTGAAATAGGGATACTAGCTTCAGATATAATGCCTTAAGAATGGGTAATAAGAATTAATTTAATAACGTAAAGAAATAAAATAAAAAAATAGAATTCAGAATGAATAAAATAAGGTCTAAAGGTGGAGACATTCTTACACAAACACAAGACGTGTTAAGCCGATGGAGTGAATATTTTGGCGATATGTATGCGGATGCTACGGTTGGCGCCGGTGTTGGATGTGGTTTAGTAGATCAACATTCGACAACGGCGTCCTCCGATGGCATCAGTATGGATGAAGTTGAATGGGCGATAAGAAGTTTGAAAAATGGTAAGGCAGCGGGCATTGATATGGTGTCTGCCGAGATGATCAAGCTTGGTGGCTCTTGTGTCTGGGAGGCGTTCCTGTTGCTCCTCAATTTATGTTGGAGCTCGGGAATGGTTCCCAGGGACTGGAATAGCGCAGTCATCGTGCCTTTGTTTAAAAACAAGGGTTCACGTTATGACTGCGCAAATTACAGAGCCATAAGCTTGACCAGTTTGGCAGCAAAAGTGTATGGAAAAATTATTGAAAGGAGAATGAGGATGGTGTCCGATGGTTTACTGTGTGAGACACAAGGAGGTTTCAGGAGTGGAAGGGGATGCATGGATCAAGTGTTCTCTCTGCGCAACATTGTGGAGAAGATTCTGGCTCTAGGTCAGAGGGTTTTCTGCAGTTTTGTGGATCTGGAGAGAGCATTTGACACGGTTGTACGAAAGGAACTTTGGGACATTTTACCGGAGTATGGTATTAACGGTAAACTGCTACAGGCTGTGCAGTCCAGTTACATGGGCTGTAGAGCCTGTGTGCGGCTGGATGATGGAATGTCGCCTTGGTTTGACGTCAATATCGGCGTTAAGCAGGGGTGCGTTCTGTCAGCCAGGCTGTTTATCATATATCTGGATAAATGTCTCCAAAGGTTGAACGATATGAATGTGGGAGTCCAGATGGGCGACTCAGTGGTCACTGCTCTGCTTTATGCAGATGATGCAGTCCTGCTGGCACAGTCAGCGATTGACCTGCAGACCCTAGTCGACACAATGACAGAAGATTGTAAGAAAAGGGGTCTACGCGTGAATGTGAGCAAAACCAAAATAATGGTCTTTGAAAGAGATAAAACCAGAACAGATGTAAGAGTAACAATAGGTAATGATGTACTAGAGCAAGTGGATGAATTTGTATATCTTGGATGTGGATTTAGCCGAGATGGAAGGTACACCACTGATATAGAGCGAAGAGTGAATGCGGGAAATAGAGTGAACGGAGCGTTGGGGCAACTTCTCGGCAGCCACCACCTCAGCCAGAAGGCACGTGTAGCAATACATAACGCAGTGCTTGTCCCAACATTACTGTATGGAAGCGAGAGTTGGGTATGCAGAAAAGAGTATGATAGTAAAATTAATGCGGTCGAAATGCGATCTCTGCGGAAAATCTGTGGAGTTAGGCTGACCGACCGCATTCGTAACGACGACGTAAGAGAGCGAGTAGGTATGAAAGAGAGTATTGGTGTAAAGATGCGAAAGGGAATGCTCCGATGGTTCGGACATGTGGAAAGAATGCCGAACGAACGCCTGGTTAAGAAGATATACAATGCGAAAGTGGAAGGATGTAGGTACCGAGGGAGACCGAGACTAACCTACCTAGACCAGATCGGTCATGTACTGAAGGAAGGTGGAGTCAAGAGTCTCCGAAACCGGCGAGCGTGTATGAAGAGAATTATGAATGTTGAGGAAGCGAGTGAAGTATGCAGAGATAGAGTTCTCTGGCACTCTGTTCTCTCTGCCTACCCTGCAAGGGATATGGCGTGATGATATGTATGTATGTAAAATACATATCTTAGTTATTTTCCTTTATCTCGTAATGATATTGACCTTATTGGTGTTTATATTAATATTTAATTTTATAAAGGAATACAAATTTTATGTTTCAGGCGTGTCGGAGAAAACAGTTAGTAGAATATCTAAAGAAGGTGAAGTAGCTGCGTCTACGTCTCAAAAACTCAAGTCTCCTGGAAAACAGCGTCATAAACGTAAATCGGTGGATCTCGATGATTTTGATTTATGCGCTATAAGAAATAAAATCCATGAAATGTATACTGTGAGAAAAATTGTTTCTACATTGAATAAATTACTCGTGGAAATTAAGAAGGATATAAACTATGATGGAGGTCGAACGACTTTATGGAAAATTTTAAATCGAATTGGATTTAAGTATAAGAAATGTGATTCAAAGCGGCAAATTTTGATGGAAAGACACGATATAGTTGCATGGAGACGCAAATATATCGATACTATGAGGTAAAATCGTACAGACGGTCGGCCCATAGTTTTCTTAGATGAAACATATATTCACGCATCATATGCTGTGAAAAAATGTTGGCAAAAGGATGACGAGGACGGAGTTTTAACGAATGATTCTGCTGAAACGCGATGGATCATTGTTAATGCAGGTGGAGAAATGGGGTTCATTCCTAATGCTCAATTGATTTTTAAATCACAGAGTAAATCAGGGGACTACCATGACGATATGAATAGAACGAATTTTATGAAATGGTTTTCAGAAAAACTTATACCTAATTTGCCTCTGAACTCCTTAGTCGTCATGGATAACGCTCCCTATCATACGGTGCAAGTGAATAAAGCACCTACTATGGGTTCCTCAAAACTGCAAATGCAAAATTGGATTACAGATAGAGGATTATCTTACTTACCAATAATGTTGACAGCAGAACTTTATCAAATTATAAAAGAGCACAAAGAAGCGCCGGTTTATGAGGCTGACCAACTATTGATGAGTCATGGTCATAAAGTGGTTAGGTTGCCCCCCTACCACTGTGAATTAAATGCAATAGAGTTTATGTGGAGTCTTTTAAAGAGACGAGTAGCTAGCAATAATGTCGGCCAAGAAGCTGGGACTATAGTGAAGTTAACAGAAGAAGCTTTTTCATCTATAACTAATATCTATAACCCATCAGGATTGGCAAAAACAGTGTGAACACGTAAAAAATTTAGAAGACAAATTTTATGAACGTGATGGCTGCATGGATAATATTACTGATAAATTCATAATTGAACTAGGCAATGACAGCAGCACCGATTCGGATACAACAGATGATGATAGTGAAAGTGACAGTGATATGTCTGGAATCGTTTCTTTCGACCATAATTACCGTCAGAAAAAATGAAATCAATAAATAATTTAAAATTTAAATTTTTTATCATTTCCAACCTTCCTAGTCTTATAACTGTAAGCCACCGAAGTCAAAGATCGGGTACCGGTGGCCCGCTCGCACGGCGAAGAGAGGAGTTTTACGGTGGGTCTATGGGGTCGCGCGCTGCCTTTACGTCACCCCGGACCGATTTGGCGGGGCGAGACGCATCCATAGTCCACCACAAAAAGTCAAGCAAAAGTCTTATAACTTTATGTTATTTAAAAATAAGCAATTAAAACATTAATGTGGTATAATAATGTGTTGGTAATGGGGCGAAAAGTTACATATATTGTTGGCAACACCAAAGACAATGCTGCCAATTGTTAAGCCAGGGGACATCTTATGGTGAACGGTCTGTACAAACTTATCTGACCCGGTGACAGCGTCGCTGTTATCGCATTTCGTGTTGCCAGTAAAATTCCATTAACAATAAAATCGGTAAGTATTTCCCCATTTGGTAACGGGTTTAGAAAACAATATTCAACTACTTTACAGATTTTTCTGTGAAAGTCATCAAAAATGGAATTATAGCATTTTCACCCGTGGGCTCACGGATGGGAAGTAGATAAATGTGATACAAGTATTAATGCTTATGAACACATTATATTATGCTTAATAGAGAAACAAAAATGTAGTTTTTATAAATAATTATATTTTAACACAATATTTACATACATACATACATATCATCACGCCATATCCCTTGCAGGGTAAGCAGAGAGAACAGAGTGCTAGAGAACTCTATCCTTGCATACTTTACTCGCTTCCTCAGCATTCATAATTCTCTTCATACACGCTCGCCGGTTTCGGAGACTCTTGACTCCACCTTTCTTCAGTACGTGACCAATCTGGTCTATAAATATAAATAAAATAAAATAATGGTCTATAAATAAAATATAATAATTATGATCTACAAATATAGGGAAAATTATTTGTAATGAACATATTCCAGGTATAGTAATTTGAATCGTCAGTCACTTCATCATATGAATCATCACTTTCAGTCTCACTGTCACTGTCTAAAGTCATAATGAAAGGCTCCTCTAAATATGTATCTCTTTAGTATTCGTTTTCATATTTTTTCACGTGATTTCAATGATTTTTTCATTCGTTTATAGTTATTTTATTAATAGCCTCTGCAATTATTTTAGGCGTTGCTGAATTAGAGTTTTTAATATTCTGCTCTATTATGTTTCGTTTCATTGAGCTCCAGAACCATTTCAATTGGATTTAATCGCAATGGTATGGTAGAATGGATTTCGTCAATTTCATAACTTCGCTTAGACTTGTGTCTTAATTATTTCATAAAGCTGCGCCTTTGTATGCCGTTGATTCCATTTAAAATCTATCTCCTCTTGAAGTACAATCATTAACTTTGGAATTGTGGGAATTTCTTTTTTTTCACACTGTAAAATTGATGTCTTTTTCGTCTATTGACACTGAGATCAAAATCACCTTCAATTTTACTTTTCATCCTCTTCTGTCTTTTTTTGGTGTAGAAATTTTTTCTCCACTCTCGTCGGCCTATCTTTTTTCCTTTACAAGTTTTCTTATAAATCGTTCTCCAACCCTTAAAAAAAATTACATAAACAGAATACTATTGTATTATTTGTATAAATATATAATAATTATATTCAAAATATAATTAGACTCTAAGAACTAATTAATTAATTATATTTAACACATAACAAATTATACATAATGTTTATTAAGTGTTCTTTTTATTTCAAAAACTAGCAACACTAACCTGTGGCTGTTTATATATTTTTCAAAAGGTATTAATGATGCCTGAAGATGTTTTTCTTCCTTCATATAACTTAAAACTTGTAATATAACGTTTACTGCATCACATTTCGCATTTTAAAACCACAAAAAGTAAATAAACTTGGAATAAACAACCAACAACTGAAATATCAGCTTATAGGGAGAACGTTTGACGTTTGATGACATTCTAAAATGGCGTCATTAGTTTATCAATTTGCCACCGGGTCAGATAAGTTTGTGGCACTATAATAAAATAATGGATTTAGCTCTTTTCATAACCTTCAAATACAAAAAAATTTACTCCAAAAAGGATGACCTGTTTTGAAAGGTATCACTTTTGACATGACTTTAGCTTTGTAATATATTTTATTTAGAAAATGTACTCGATGTTTACAAAACATCGATGTTTTCATCCGATATATCGAAAGACATCGATGTAATCGATAAAAATATCGATATTTTTTCAAAGTGGACACCCCTACAAAACAATGGATTTTAAAATCTTTTTTTTTGTTCTATTCGTCAGTTCAGATAGACAAAGGAATAAAAGCCATACAGCCAAGTCTTATTTAAACTTTTTTTTTCATATATTATTAATATTTCTTCATATTTTATATATAATCTATGATTATATAGACATATTTTATTTAATCTGTTCGTCCATTCGTAACGGCAAAAGGCATAAAGCCCAAACAGTCATTGAGTCATCAATTTTCT
The DNA here is from genome assembly GCA_905163515.2 of Lymantria monacha. Lineage (NCBI taxonomy): Eukaryota > Metazoa > Arthropoda > Insecta > Lepidoptera > Erebidae > Lymantria > Lymantria monacha. The sequence goes on from LR991082.1 coordinate 28,619,254, forward strand.
TCACATAATTATTGTTTCTTCATTAATAACTAATCATTGCTTCCATTTATAAATAATCACTTCATTTAAAGGTTGCAAATGGCTTAGTGGTTAAGATGCTGCGAGTTCCGTGACTTCGATTCCCACACAGGACAAAACTTTGTGCTTTTGTGCACAATACTTTGTGCTAACCACAAATTGTTGTTTTGTATCTGGGTGTAATTTGTATCCGTTAATTATATGTTTGTAAAGTCTCCGGAATACTAAGATTATTTCTTAGTGCAAATTGTTGTCTTTAAGAGTATTGTTTATCAGTGAGTCAAATCGATGCCTTCAACGTCTAAACGCCGCCAACAACTGTCATAACCGCAGTGTTATAACATATTCTGCGCACTCAGCACTTCTTCCGCCTCGCATTACAAAAAATAACATGAAAATTATTTAATACTAGCTTCTGCCCGCGGCTTCGCCCGCGTAAGAGGTTACTTTCCTAAAGTTTTTGATCCCCTATTTTTATTTTTGACCGTCGGTAATACAGTGCAACAGTATTGTATACTCAGGGTTGGAACTTCATTACTGGACTGCTAGATGGCATTGAAGAAGCTAGATTTTGAGATTTTTTGACAAACAATTTTTTTATTTTTCATATAAAAATTTTGATTTTTTTTTAATAAAAAGTATCCTATGTTACTTTTAATACCTCCAAGAATATGTGTACAATGTTTCATGATGATCGGTTGAGTAGTTTTAGCGTGAAAGCGTAACAAACAAACTTACATTCACATTTATATATTAGTAGGGATAACACGTTAAAGCAATAAAATAATGCATATAAGAACAGGCCATGACGCTTTCTCTTTTCCATCAATATATGCAGTATTAATAGTAAATGCAATAAATTTTCACCAGTAGTTTATTTATCTATAATACATAGAGCTTGCTGTGTGGTAGCGACTACGATTAATACTAGCTCTTACTTTATTCGTGGATATCATAAAAGACGATTAAAAGCTTTATAACGACCTGGTGTCACCTTCACCTGATGCAGTTTGGTCAATAATTGCAATCACAAGTAGATCGACGTCAGGCATACAGACACTCATAAATCTATTGTCAATTAATTGAAGATTCTCCCCATGAAACAAAACAATTTTCCTCAATGAAAAGTTTAAAAAGGTATTTAATAAGTACGCACGTGGGCAAGGTAATAAAATAAGACAGGGAAAACATTCTGAGCATATTCAGTTTGAACCCTAGCTCAGTTACATAACGAAAATCTGGATATAATCAAAAAACATAAGTAGATATTAATTTTTAATAACTGTTTTTTTATTAATTTTAACTGTTAACCGGCGTTTACGTATTACCCAGACTTCACGCTATACATCAGAATACTTTTCAATATCTACACTTCATCCAATTAAAAAATTGAACCTGACACCACGATTGAAAGCTGTATGTTGAATACTCTATATGGATGCGCTGGTTTAAATTAGTTTTTTTTTAAATTTCGAATGTTTTTGTACGTCAGAATAGTAATAGTGGTACTTAGGGCTACACTGCACAATTTTCTATCTACGGTCGCGGGCTATACTCGCAGAAAATCTATGTCTGAGCAACGGCTATATGCCCGGCATATAGCCGTTGCTCCGACGTAGATATGCTTCGTCGGGTGACCGAGAGAGCCGAAGTCCAATTTTCTGGTGGGTTTACATCGGTTGGCAGTGGCCTGCCTTTACCACCTGTGTTGCTAAGGTTCATGGGCGACAGTGGCACTTGCCATCGGGTGTGCTGCTTGCTTGTCTGCCATCAGCAATAAAAAAAAAATATGTTGAAATAATGTTGATATCTTGAAAACGTCGGTATTACCTAACCTAAACTAATAATCACATAGAACCCTTTTCCTTCTTTTCTGTGATTCGTCAGTCATAGCAAGATGAGACACAGTTCTAAATTTAAATATTAGACATGATATAATCTATTCTCCAAGGTCATGCTCCATACATCCCCTAAAATAGGGATGTTAAAAAATAATCGATTATTTTTTTCTAATAATCGATTTTTATAGTAATATTAATCGATTTTTAAAAAATCGATTATATAAATTATGCGTTTTAATCGATTTTTATGAAAAGCGCCATCTATGGAACGGATGAATAAAACTCGAAGTAAATCCATTATTATTTACAAGTTAAGAGTGCCATAATATATGTAGTTGTTGATAAACAATAAAAATGTCTTCCAATAGTAAAACATCTAAAAGCGGTTGGCGAAAATATTTTACGATTAAGAAACATACAGGCTACAGCAATATGCAAGTACTGTTCCAAAGAGCTAAAAACTTGCAGTAATACTACAAATTTAAAACAGCATACATACATACCATCACGCCATGTCCCTTGCAGGGTAGGCAGAGTGCCAGAGAACTCTATCCTTGCATACTTCACTCGCTTCCTCAACATTCATAATTCTCTTCATACACGCTAGCCAGTTTCGGAGACTCTTGACTCCACCTTCCTTCAGTACATGACCGATCTGGTCTAGGTAGGTTAGTCTCGGTCTCTCCCGGTACCTACATCCTTTCACTTTCGCATTGTATATCTTCTTAACCAGACGTTCGTTCGGCATTCTTTCCACATGCCCGAACCATCGGAGCATTCATTCCCTTTCGCATCTTTACACCAATACTCTCTTTCATACCTACTCGCTCTCTTACGTCGTCGTTACGAATGCGATCGATCAGCCTAACTCCACAGATTTTCCGTAGAGATCGCATTTCGACCGCATTAATTTTACTTACATACTTTTTTCTGCATACCCAACTCTCGCTTCCATATACATAGTAATGTTGGGACAAGCAAGTTATGTATTGCTACACGTGCCTTCTGGCTGAGGTGGTGGCTACCGAGAAGTTGTCCCAACGCGCCGTTCACTCTGTTTCCCCTATTTACTCTTCGCTCTATATCAGTGGTGTACCTTCCATCTCGGCTAAATTCACATCCAAGATATACAAATTCATCCACTTATTCTAGTACATCATTACCTATTGTTACTCTTACATCTGGCTTCATCTCTTTCAAAGACCATTATTTTGGTTTTACTCACATTCATGCGTAGACCCCTTTTCTTACAATCTTCTGTCATTGTGTCGACTAGGGTCTGCAGGTCAGTCGCTGACTGCGCCAGCAGGACTGCATCATCTGCATAGAGTAGAGCACTGACCACTGAGTCGGCCATCTGGACTCCCACATTCATATCGTTCAACCTGTGGAGACATTTATCTAGATATATGATAAACAGCCTGGCTGATAGAACGCACCCGTACTTAACGCTGATATTGACGTCAAAATAAGGCGACATTCCATCATCCAGCCGCACACAAGCTCTACAGCCCATGTAACTGGACTGTACAGCCTGCAGCAGTTTACCGTTCATACCATACTCCGGTAAAATGTCCCAAAGTTCCTTTCGTACAACCGTGTCAAATGTTCTCTCCAGATCCACAAAACTGCAGAAAACCCTCTGACCTACAGCCAGATGCTTCTCCACAATGTTGCGCAGAGAGAACACTTGATCCATGCATCCCCTTCCACTCCTGAAACCTCTTTGTGCCTCAATCACACAGTAAACCATTGGACTCCATCCTCATTCTCCTTTCAATAATTTTAGCATATACTTTTGCTACCAAACTGGTCAAGCTTATGGCTCTGTAATTTGCGCAGTCATAACGTGAACCCTTGTTTTTAAACAAAGGCACGATGACTGTGCTATTCCAGTCCCTGGGAACCATTCCTGAGCTCCAACATAAATTGAGGAACAACAGGAACGCCTCCCAGACACAGGAGCCGCCAAGCTTGATCATCTCGGCAGACACCATATCAATGCCCGCTGCCTTACCATTCTTCAAACTTATCGCCCATTCAACTTCATTCATACTGATGCCATCGGAGGACGCCGGTGCCAAATGTTGATCTACTAGACCACATGCAACACCGGCACCAACCCGAGTATCCGCATACATATCGCCAAAATATTCACTCCATCGGCTTAACACTTCTTGTATTTGTGTAAGAATGTCTCCACCTTTAGACCTCATTTTATTCATTCTGAAGGCTGACCAACCACCCCGAGACCTCTTCACCTCTCTCCAAAAGAGTTTGGTGTTACCCTGAAAGTTTTTAGCTAGCCTATCTTCTGCACTCATATTTGTTCTATCACGTTTGTCTTTCACTAAGGCCTTGGTGTCATTCTTACATTGCCGATATATTTCTTTCTTCTGTTCAGTCATACTGTCATTCATATTCAAAGAAAGAGACATAGTCCAGCCACGCTTTATTCTTTTGCTCTACGGAAGCTGCCACTTCCGCATCCCACCAAGCATCACCATTTGTTTTTCTATGCTTCTTTGAGCTTCCACATACTTCTTTCGCTGTATCTACCATACTCTCTTTCAATATTCTCCAGCATTCTTCTATGTCCGATTGCAGCCGTTCTCGGACACCCTCTGTATACTTTTCTCTTACACACTCTTATTGCAAACTTTTAATCTTTCAAGACCTCCGAAGTGGACACGCTCTCGCCAGTACCCCCACTTTCTGAACAGACAACTAAATCTCGCACTACCGAGATATTGGTCCGTATCGACTGTGGGGCCCCTGTAGGCTCTTGCGTCCAATATTTTGTTTCGGAGGCGACTGTCTAACAAAATTAAATCTATTATACTTTTCTGTTCATTCCTTCGCCATGTATACATATGAATGTCCTTATGTTGGAAAAATGTGTTTGACATAATAAGGTTTCTCTCCATGCATACATCCGCAATGAGCCTACCTGCGTCGTTCACTCTCTTATCACCAAATGGACCAAGTACGTCCTCATAGTCGGGACGCTTGGTCCCCACACATCCGTTCAAATCGCCGCATACAATCATGCGTTCACTGGTTTCTGCCATATCCAGAACTGCCCTAACATTATCCCAAAACTTCTCCAGGTCTGATGCCACCGAGGATCCTGCGGGAGCATAAGCTACAATCGTGAAAGGTGACACCTAGTTTTATACGGACCCAAAGAAGTCTGGGATCATACATTCCGTAATCCTTCACACCTGAGGCCAAGCGAGAGGACAACAGCATTCCTACCCCCATGCTGGCTCGATCGCTCTATGGTACACCAGACCACAGGGCCAACCCGCCACCAGGAAGATCGCAGGCGTCGCTGCCCCTTCGCTTGGTCTCTGTTACACAGAGCACGTCTAGCTGTTTGTCCGCCATGACGGTTATCAGCTCGTGCAACTTACCTTCCACACAACCTCTTACATTCCACGTACTCACCCGGCACTCTACTCTCCTCGACTGCGGTATGCATACGAGCCGGATTGAAGTCTGACTAGACTGGCAGGGGACGCGACGTGCACGCTCCGGACTATGCCCCCTACACGCTCTGGACTATGCCTCCCTAAAAAAAATCATCATCAAGTCAGGCTATTGCCGTCCACTGCTAGACGTAGGCCTAAATGTAAAATAGTACTGGACATTTATGACATTTTTTTGTTGCGATTTATATTTCAGTTTTTGAGACAATAAGGTTCTTATTTTGTTAGGATGCTCATCATTTCATTTTTATGATAATAAAAAAAAATGTGTGAATTGTGATTACATTTGGTTTCCTTATTCCTTACCTTGAAAATTTAAAGGAATATTCGCTTTGATGAATTTTTAGATTTGAATTGGTTGATTTTTTATTCATATAATTTTATTTGATTTTAATCTGATAAATTGTTAATATGAATCTCTTAGGTTTATTATTGTAATATGAAAAGTATACATTTTGAAATAATAGAAAAAAAACGATTTTTTCGTAATAATCGATTATTTATTTTGATTATAATCGATTTTTTGGCAAACGATTAATATTAAATAAAATCGATTTTTTTCCAGTAACCTCACATCCCTACCCTAAAATAGCTTAATCCTTACTAATATTATAAATGGGAAAGTACAGGCAGTGTCTGTCGCTCTTTCACGCCAAAACTACTGAACCGTTCTAATTGAAATTTGGTATAGTCTAGAGCCTGATAAGACAGGCTACTTTTTAATGCAAAAAGGGTTGTAAAGAGGGATGAAAAGTTGTAAGGCCTTATCGTCATTTTTAAAGCCAGAAACTTGAAACTTATTTTTAGGCTATTGATTAGATATAAATATGACATTAAAATTTCATCAAAAATCTACCCTTAAGGTGTATAATAAAAATAGGGGATGAAAATTGTAGGAAAGGAACCTTTTACGCGGGTGAAGCCCCGGACCAAAACTAGTATTAAAGAACACATTCGTATCGTAAATATTATTTGCCATACCTACCACTAAATCAGAAACAATTTTTGATTGTGTCAAAAATTTACTGTATTTTTTTTTAAATTAGTGTCAAATACTTAATTGTTATTAAAGTAACTTTCAATATTTATTTAGCAACAGTTAATTGTAATCAAAGTTGGTAAAATGTAGGAATTATGTAGTAATTGAGCTTTAGAATTATTTCTTTCTACTGCTGTGGTTTTGCCAAATTTACCGAGAAATAAAAAATATTATTTTATGCCAGTAAGGAATTGTATAACGTTAATAATTTTAATTCACAACATTTATCTGCTTGAAGTTTTATATACAATTGGGCGCCTTAAAATTGTCATTAATAAAAAAATTGTTTGTAGGCTTAGATTTATTGATATAAAAAGCCTTTTTAAGCTTCTGCTTGAGCCTGAAGTCTCTTGATGTACGACTCCTTCTTCTGCTTGATTCTGTTCTTTCTTTCGGCCAAGGTCAGCTTGCGTTTGTTCCAGCGTTTTTGCTTACCAACATCCTTCTTAGCCTCCTTCTTTTTATGGGATGGATCTGAGCGAATCAATTCATGTGCCTTTTTGTATAGGGACTCAATCTGAAAACATGGGAAGCTTTGTAATTTTGCATCGTCTGTCGTCGTTTGTCATCGTCATTTTTCAAAATTTTAGTACAATGGAACATGTAACTTTTAAGAATTTCCAGACTAAACAGGAATACAAGTTAAGGCTTAAAAGATAAGTCACAAGCCTATGTATATACAAGGCATTAAGTAGTGTTAAACTAATAAAGATACTAATGATAATAAAGATGCTTTCTGTATGGTGATGGAGTAGAATACAATTCACGGATGCACTTCATTGATGAGAGTAAGAATACATTTCTTACTTATGGTTTTTGTAATAAATAACTAAGGGATGTATGCATATAACATTTATGCATGAGAAGGAAAACTCGAAATAAATTCTATACCAATCCATCTGACAATAATAAGGTTTCTAATTCAAATTCTGACCAACATGATATAGTTGGTTAATTTCTGCCCTGTTTTGGAGGAAGCTTGATGTCTGCAGCTCTCATATATGTCCCAACATATATGAGCTGAAATGTGATGAATAAAGATACTATTCAACTGTAGCAGTTTCAACTGTTTAAAACCTATTAAAAGTTTTAATATTATTATGATACATGCACATAATTTTGTCCAACTTCGACACTGCTCCTGTACAGAATCAAGAACAGTAATTTGTTTGGACGTTATTAGTTCCCTTCATTTTATGACTTTTATTTCCAATTATCAATGCATATTTATATTTGTGTTTTTCTTATGAAAAATACTTATGGCCGGTTATATCATGTGTGCACAATATGTACTTACATCATCAGCATTAACACCAAGCTTAATGTATTTGCCAAACTGTCTCTTGAAAGAATCTTCATCATCACCCTCAAGGCTCCTCATGTACTCGGCAACATGTAAGCCAAAGATGTGTGCTCTACAAAAAATAAATCGAATTACAATAGCAATACATAGAGGACAATTACTATTAAAATTATAGAGTAAAAAAATTGTCATTAGGATCAGTTTCAAAAAACGAGAAACTATTTTTTATCACAACCAAAAATCCTAATACTGATGTTGCTCCAAAATGGCTGTCCAATTGACTCAAAATATTGTCATTGGAGGATGAATGGAGCAAGAACTATATATTGTAAATATTACCTGTGTACTTCAGCATTGAATTTCTTGGCCTCAGCATCATAACCAGGGAATCTCTTGATGGAATGAGGTACATTGAGACCACCATCAACTGCGCCTTTCATAGCTCCAAATACACGTGCGCCAGTGGTGGTACGTGCCAGACCCACATCTAAGTAACATCTAAATATAAAATAAAATATTAAATTTAAAGAGAGATATTAAATATATGAGCAGAAAATCATTGTATGATTTTATCAGAATTTACGATTAAACATTTATGGATAGCATTGTACAGTGCTTTCAGTCCGCCCGTAATAACTTCATCATGTAAGTGTTTTTTTTTTCTCATAAAGTTCTTGATAAAGTGATTAAGTGACAATATAAGCCCAGGTGATGATGATGATGCATATAGCAACAGCTTCATATTAAGGTTTCACTTAAAAATAAGCTAAAATACAACAGTGCAATAAATATCAAATAAATAACATTGGTATCATGTTTGGTATTCACAGTTGTTAGCACCATTGTAATTTCGTGTAATACAACAACTTCAACTCTGTAATTAATATATTTGTAATTCATTTATTTACCTGAAAGCACCTGGTCCATTGTCTACTGGCTCAACATTGAATTCATCACCGGTAACTTCAGTAGCACCAGCATATAATGTATCCAAACCGAGCCTTTGCAGTAGCCTTCTGGCAAGCAATAGACCAGTGCAGTAAGCAGCAGCATAATTTGTCAGTCCAACCTAAAAATTACCTATATAACTGTAATAATGGCAACAAAAAACTAATCTTTAAGGATACTGAGATTCATCAGTACTGAACATATAACAACAGGATTGTATGAGTTTGTACGTCTCTTCAGACCGCCCGTTCAAAATCATCATTTAAACATATGAAAAATATTTGTTCCATGTGGTAATAGAGCAAGAATATAATTAACCAACCCCCTTTCTTGCCCATGGGTACCAATACCAATGACGACTAAAGGATATAATGTGCATCTGAAATGTTATGCCAGAGAAGGGAAACTCGAAACAAAGTTTTATATCAAACTTTCTGACCAGCATAGTATAGTAGGTTAATTTCTCTCCCATTATGGAGACTTGAGCCCAACATTGGGACAAATATTTATGATGAAAAATATTTATCAAGAACATAGTGCTTCATATTTTATTTAATATATAGCAGCAATGTCTTCTTAGATAACACATACTTGGAATTTCAGGTATCAGTTAAGTCATACTTGAAGATAATGTGCATTGATGAATTCACTCATTTAGTATTATGGATCGGGTCAAGATCCCTTTGATCAATAAACACCAACAACTGCAGGGGTGACTTATATTGTACACTCTACAATTGACATACCATCAATTGAAAAACTTTTTAAGTTTTGAAGTTTAACTATGTTATTGCAGAAAAGTATAGACTCATCATCATCATCATCATTTCAGCCCATCGCCGTCCACTGCTGGACATAGGCCTCCCTCATGGTATGCCACAGAGTGCGGTTCTGTGCCGTCTGCATCCATCGACGCCCAGCAATTTTAACTAGATCGTCTGTCCACCTAGTGGGGGGGCGTCCTACACTGCGTCGTCCGGTACGTGGTCGCCACTCTAGAACCTTTTTTCCCCAGCGGTTGTCGGTTCTTCGAGCGATGTGGCCAGCCCATTGCCACTTCAGCGTGCTAATTCTTCGTGCTATGTCGGTTACACCCGTTCTTCTGCGGATTTCCGTATTACGGATTCTATCACGCAGAGAAATCCCGAGCATAGCTCGCTCCATAGCACGCTGAGCGACTTTGAGCTTGGTTATGAGGCCTACATTTAGGGACCACGTTTCCGTGCCGTAAGTCATCACTGGTAACACACACTGGTTGTAGACCTGTGTTTTCAGACACTGAGGTATGTTGGACGAGAAGATCCTCTTAAGTTTCCCGAACGCTGCCCAACCGAGTTGGATTCGTCGGCTGACCTCTTTCTCGAAATTGGATCTACCTAGAACAAACAACTTAATTCAAACTACTGCAAATATATAAAAATAGCTTTACCTTGATGCCATAACGTGGGAGCTCATGAGAGTAGGCAGCGCACACCATGTGATCTCCTTCAATGCGCGAATAAGCTACTTGGCATGTTACATCCTTGTTGGAAAGGCGTACTATGAGACGGTACTTCGGTGTATTGTATTTGTTCTTATCCTGAAGAAAATCAACACTTTATTAAATTTAAAACTAGAGTAAAATTTATATTAAAAGCACGATTTCTAAGACTTACTTGAACCACAAGGCGTTTGCGTGCATAGTAGTCAGTTTTTCCTTCACGACGCCTCTTGAACTTAACTTGATACCTCTTGAAGTATTGCTTGTTTTTTACGACTTTCACGAAAGCCTAAAACATTGTTTCCAACACTTAGTAAACAGTCATTCGTCAACAACGTCGTTCCAATGTCGAGTAATATATCAGAGACACTTTATAATCATTAGTACTGCAGTCAAATAATAACCGAATTCAGCAATGCGCATAAAACATGGCACTACACTTCAATTATAATTCTCCTGCAGCATCAGATGACGCGCATGTGTCGATGTTTCATCATTTAGGTTAGGCAAAGTGGTCGACTCGAATGTAAAAAATAACCATATAAATCCGTGTAAATATATAAGAAATTACAAATATTGTAGAAGTAACAATATTATTATACACGGATAGAGATTTTAATAGTTGTACAATTGTGACACAGCTTTAGAGTACTCGCAACATGAACTGAATTGGTTTATATTTTCACGATCTTATAAATAAAATGGATACACATATAACATTTAACACAATATATAACGGCTCTAGCGATAATTTAATTTATTTTAGCAGTTTTCCTCACCATTTTAAATAAATCCCTATCAATAAAAGGGAAAAGGCATCCAAGAGCGGACACCTATCACCGGAAAAAGAATCTTTTTGACGTTAAATAACCGCATTTTGACAAATGACAACTAGACTGAATGTTGCCAAGTATAATATCGTAGTATGTTCTTTCTGTTTTTTTACGGCAATCAGCTCCTAACACGAGTGCATTCTTGGGACTTTTTGGCGGGATTTCAAAAAGGGCGGTATTATCTTAGTTATAAAAATATAATATTTATAGTTTTCTTATACATTCTGTCTAAATTTTTAGTTAAATAGTGATAATTTTTGTAGTTAAGTGTATATATAAATTAGTTTTAGCTGCTATTTAGGTAAGTCTTTGCATATTACTTTGTAAGTATGGAAGTGGAACCAGAGCCGCCGGATAAAAATCCTTTATTTACTTTACTAGAAGCGGATACCTTTTTAAATAATAATATCATGGATTTGGTTGATACAGGGAAGCTTTCCTCTCTTCAAGGAAAGAAACCAAAAAAGATTTTAAGAGCTCCAATGTTTAAGTCCAAAGTTAATATAGCTAAACCAAATATAAATTTGCCAGAAGCTGCATTTATTTATCAGAATAAGCCTATTACTACTGCTACTACTGAAGCGCCAATGATTACAACAGATGTTGAGAAACCGTATAGATCTACATATTTAAATAGCGATTCAGGTCCATATTTGGTACATGTAGAATTAATGAATAATAGCCCTCAAAATAGTGTTACTTTGCATCCACTTAAATTTGGGCATTTTTTATTTAAAAACAACTTAAAGGATATTTTTGAAAATGGTATTAAACGTATTGGTCGTAATAGATTATCAATACAGTTTAAAACAGCAAATAGTGCAAATGCTTTCCTTTTACATCCATTATTAAGTCAAAATAATTATAAAGTTTACATTCCCACTTTCAATATTTGTCGAATGGGTATAGTGAGAGGTTTGCCAATAGAATGGTCACATGAAGATATTATTAATAATTTGCAGGTTCCAAATGGTATTGGAATAGTGATTAAAACCAGGCGTCTGAGTCGGAAAACCATTACCCCAGAAGGGACAACATGGATTCCTACTCAGACCGTTGTTTTGACTTTCGATGGTCAATCACTCCCCTCACATGTGTATTGTTTTTTTACATCCTTACCAGTAGAACAGTATTTTTTCCCCACAGTCCAATGTTTCCATTGCTGTCGTTTTGGCCACACCCGTACAATGTGTAGAAGTAAACCCCGCTGTTACAAGTGTGGAGATGAACATGATGGAACATCATGTTCATCTGAAGAATATAGTTGTATTAATTGTAAGGGTAATCATATGGCTACATATAAAAATTGTTCTGAATTTATAAGACAAACTAATATAAAGAGGCATATGTCCAATAATTCTGTTTCTTATCAAGAGGCTTCAAAATTATTTCCAATTGTAAAAAAACTATACTCTGAGGTTGTATCAGCACATCCTATTAACGTAACTAATCCATCTACTAACTTAAGTAACCCATCCACTTCTAATGAGCATTTCAATAACTTAATTAATAAAACATCATCTTCATCCCAATCTAAGACTTTAAAACAAAAACCTCATAGGGAGTTACAAAAAGGATATGATAAAGTCGCGCACAGTAAAATTATTTCGGATTTCAAACTGCCATCCCCAACAAATGGATGTGCTTTGGGTAGTAGTGAAGGTTCTCCTGATAAGGATAGCTTACAGGAGATAAATAAACTTATTTCCATCTTGACAAATACTATTATAAATTCATCTTTACCGGACTCCGTTGCTATTAAAATTATCAGCAGTATTTCTATTGCTATATTTGATTATTACAAAAATGGATCAAATTCTTCAGTGGAACTGTAGGAGCTTAGTCTCAAAAAAACATGAATTAATTCACATGATTAACAAATTTAACCTAAAGATCATTGCAATTTCCGAAACATGGTTAAAGTCAGATTTTAATTTTCACATGACAGGATTTAACATTCTTCGGCATGACAGAGCAGATGGTTGGGGTGGTGCTGCTCTTTTAATTAAGAAAAATTGTATTTTCCATTCTATATCTTTACCCCAATTTAGTAACGACAATTTGAATGTAGTTGCTGCTCGTATAGGTGATATATCATATATTTCCTTATATGTTGCACGTAAAGATACCTCTGTATTTCCTATATTAAGAAAAATAATTGAGACAGTTCCTACACCTATAATAATTCTTGGAGATTTTAACTCTCATCACAGCCTTTGGGGAGCTCCTAATGATGATAGCATGGGTTCGAAACTCGCAGATATTATGGACGACTTTAATTTATGTGTTATCAATGATGGATCTCCAACGCGACAAACCATCCCCGGCCAAGCGAAAAGTTTTGTGGATGTCTCTATATGCTCGTCACAGTTATCGAGTATGCTCATATGGAAACGTTTATTAACATCCTGTGGTAGTGACCATTACCCCATAATAATTTCTTTTCCCAGTAATCCTTCAACTCATATTCCACTCTTGCCACCACTTCTGAAATATAAATTAAATAATTGTGATTGGGGCTCCTACTGCTCAATACTAGAAAATAAGATAAAATCTCTTCCTATAATTAACCTAGAAAATATTCAGATATGTTATGACAGTTTTGTAAACGCAATGTTGTCAGCAGCTAGTGAAATATTTCCCATTAAAAGTCCTCCTTGTAAGAATATTCCATCACCTCCGTGGTGGGATAAAGATTGCACAGAAGCAGTAAAGAAAAGGAAACAATTGGAAGCAGAATGTAGTAAAAATTTAAATTTAAAAACATACTTAGAATTTAAGAATACTGCGGCAGCAACAAAGAGGTTATTGCGAAAGAAAAAAAGAGATGGATGGCGGCAATTCTGCGCCTCTCTTTCCCCAGATACCCCAACCTCTTCAATTTGGAATAACATCAGGCGCTTTAGATCATCTCGTAATATTATATCCCAGCCTTCTCTGACCCTTGAGTGGGTTTCCACCTTCTTAAATAATTTAGCTCCCGATACAGTTCCTAACTTAAATCAAATTCCTTTTCTATATTCCAAACAAAACCATAACTCGCACCATATAATGGATTCACCTTTCTCTTTAAAAGAATTCAAACTAATCTTAAATCGTGTAACTGACTCCGCTCCTGGTATTGACGGTATACCATATTCCTTCATTTCTAAGCTGCAAAAAAATGCATTATCTTATTTATTAAATTTAGTAAATATGATAATTCAATCAGGACATATCCCTTCCTCATGGAAGCATCATTTAATAATTCCAATATTAAAACCTCATAAAGATCCATCTGATGCTTCATCTTATAGACCAGTTTCCCTATCGTCTGTTCTCGCTAAGCTGGCCGAACATTTAATTAAAGTAAGGTTAGAATGGTTTGTGGAACACAAAAATATTTTGTCTAATACACAGTTTGGGTTTAGAAAAGGCAAAGGGGTATCTGACAATCTTAACATTTTCTGTACTGATATTTTGTTGTCTTTGGGTAAGGATGAATCTACCATAGCAGCTTTTTTGGATATTTCATCCGCCTATGATAACGTACATTTACCAACCCTTAAATCAAAATTGGACTTGTTAAACGTACCACATTCATATTCAAATTTTTTGTTCAATTTATATTCAGGGCGATCTATAACACTGAGACTTCCTGGGATAGATTGCTCACCCAGAAGGTTATGGAAAGGAGTTCCTCAGGGATCAGTCCTGAGTCCTTTACTATATAATATTTACACCATCCAACTTGATTCTGTAATCGCTCCATGCTCTATACTGCAATACGCCGATGATCTAGTAGTATATTCGAGTAATCCTTCTCTTGCAATAGCATCTGGTGATGTGCAAAAATCAATAAATAGTTTAACAGTTTGGTTAGATAATCACAATTTGTGTTTATCTATCAATAAAAGTTTAATAGTTGCATTTACTAAGAAAAAAAAAATTTCCCCTCTACCGATTAAAGTTGGAGATTCAGAGCTACCCATAGGATATGAAGTTACTTTTCTTGGCAGGAAATTTAATACAAAATTTAATGGATCCTCACATATTAATCACATTATTTCAAAATGTGAAAAAAATATTAATATCATGAGAGCGATCGCTGGCATTAAGTGGGGTGCTCATCCAGCAACAATGAGACTGGTTTATAATGCCCTAATAAGAAGCCATCTCGATTATGCTTCTATCTCTCTTCTACCAACACGAAAAGCTGATCTGTGTAAATATGATATTATACAATCGAAATGTCTTCGTATAGTATTAGGTGCAATGAAGAGTTCGCCAGTGAATGCCTTGCAAGTCGAGTGCTCTGAACCACCACTACACCTTAGGCGACAGTACTTGTCGGACCGTTATCTTTTCAGGATTAGTCAAGTACAATCTCATCCACTTCTGCCCAAAATTGAAGCCCTCAATAATTTGATTATCCGCGATGTTCAGTTTTGGAGTAACAAAGAAATTCCACAACTTATCCATAGTTACAGAAATTTATTAAGTTTCAACAATATTACTATTAAAACATACCCCAGCTTTCCAGTTTACTCATTTGACTATGAATACATTATTTATGAGCCCAATATTTTATTATCTGTTGGCATTCAGAAAAACACCTCGAATGCCAACGATAAATTCCTTGAATTCATTAAAAATAAAACCTCCGATACAGAAATATTTTTTACGGATGCGTCCAAACTAATAGTTACGGAAAATTCCAAAAGTAATAACGTCGGCATGGCCTTCTTACGACATTCAACAGGGTTTTTTAAACTATTTAAGTCCCCTTCCATAGTTTCGAATTATACAGGTGAATGCTTGGCAATTTTAGAATGTATAAATTATATTTCGCTACACAGTATTAAAAAATCAATAGTGTTCACCGATTCCCTCAGTTGCTTGCAGTCTTTACTTACTGACCCATTCAACAAACACGTAAACCCCATAATATTTGAAATAAAATGTAAACTGAAAGAATGCCATGATATTAATTTAGAGATTTCCTTGGCCTGGATACCTGGTCACACGGGTATTTTGGGCAATGAAAGTGTAGATAGCTTGGCAAAATTAGCTAGTCGCCAAGGTCGCTTTGTTAACACTGTTTACTGTAGTGATATTTTGTTACAACCTCGTTCACAATTATACCAAAAATGGAATCAAGAGTGGGTAACAATCAATTTGCATAAGGCCAAATTTTATAGATCTCTCCAACCTAATGTCCAAATGAAACCGTGGTTCTCAAAATATATATATCCTAAAAAAATATCTTCTATAATATCCCGTCTTAGACTTAATCATTGGTGCAGTGCTCATCATCTTTTTAAATTAAAAATTAAAGATACGCCGTTATGCCAGTGGTGTGGCCAAGAAATTGGAGACTCCACCCACCTTTTATTTTATTGTCCGCATTTTTGCTCTCCTTCCTTCCATGATATCCTTATAGACTGTAAAGCTCCCTTACCTTATAATTTAACATCTATCCTATCCTTATCTAATAAATTATATACTAAAGCTCTAATTAAGTTTATTATGTATTATAATATTTCCATTTAATGCATACTTATTTTTATTTTATATCACAAAAGTTAACTTTTAAAGCATTACATATAAGTATTTATTGCCCACTTTCCTTTTAACCGATCAATCCTACCTATAAATCCTACAATAAACTCGACACTGGCAACAATAAGCCCGCATTAGTGGCTGATTGCAAATACTAAAAAAAGAAGAAGAAGAAGAAGAGTGCATTCTTGCTATGATGACTTGAATTTATTTTTCAAGTTTACACTTATTGATTAATAAAGTCATTGTTTCTTTGTATTTCAAGTTTTCTTGTCTATCTGTAAATCAAGTTGTCAATTGATCGTTGCCTACCCAAACACAGGGAGTAGGAGTGGCAAAACCTAAAAAGTACGTATAAAAATATATGTATGTAATTTAAGGATTAAACACTTGATCGTTATTTGAAGCTTAGGGAACGTCCATTAATCACGTGATCTTTTTTTTAGTATTTTTAACCCGCCCTCCCCATAGGTGATACGTGGTGAGGTTTAAGACTATGAAGGTTTAGGACTTCGTTATTTTTATCAAACCCCTCCACCCCTTTCAAACATCACGTGATTAATGGACGGCCCGTTACTAGATTGAGATAGGCAGTCCATGTTTCCGTTTTCTCTTCGTACTCTATTACTCTTTTATCCTACTTTATATATATCTATCTAACTCGCACATCTGATCACACCAGGCTTCCGGTACGAGCGAAGGTGTGTTTGGTAAGAGCTGTATTTTATTAATCACACAGCACACAGTCGTAAAAAAACTACTCCACTCAGTGTTCAAAAATAAAATAACTCTTGATTAAAATTCAAACTGAAGTAAAGTATAAAGTGATTCCTTACATTGAAAAACCGTAAGTAGCATACTGTATAACAAATATTGTATAAAGTGTGTTAAAATTGGTAAAGCTAATTATTATAACGATGTTACCGTTCGCCTTTACCAATCGGTTTAAAGTTTTATATAACACTGAATGCTCTCATTCTCTTCTACTAATTGATACATACATATATACATCATCATTCTCCTACTTTTATCCCAATTACTTGGGGTCGATACAATATGTACTCTTATTTCATAGTACTTATTGTAAAAGTTATTGGCAATCGTTTTATGACCGGCCGCCTGCCAGACGTCAACCCTCCTTGGGAATGTAATTGATGACCAAACGGCATCCGATGGAGTTGGCCCAGGCCATAAGGCTCTTAGTCGTCTTTTACGACATCCACGAGCAAAGTAAGGGTTGGTAGTATTCTTAGCCGCTACCACACAGCTATACATACATACATATCATCACGCCATATCCATTGCAGGGTAGGCAGAGAGAACAGAGTGCCAGAGAACTCTATCCTTGCATACTTCACTCGCTTCCTCAACATTCATAATTCTCTTCATACACGCTCGCCGGTTTCGGAGACTCTTGACTCCACCTTCCTTCAGTACATGACCGATCTGGTCTAGGTAGGTGAGTCTCGGTCTCCCCCAGTACCTACATCCTTCCACTTTCGCATTGTATATCTTTTTAACCAGACGTTCGTTCGGCATTCTTTCCACATGTCCGAACCATTGGAGCATTCCCTTTCGCATCTTTACACCAATACTCTCTTTCATACCTACTCGCTCTCTTACGTCGTCGTTGCGAATGCGGTCGGTCAGCCTAATTCCACAGATTTTCCGTAGAGATCGCATTTCAACCGCATCAATTTTACTTTCATGCTCTTTTCTGCGTACCAAACTCTCGCTTGCATATAGTAATGTTGGGACAAGCACTGTGTTATGTATTGCTACACGTGCCTTCTGGCTGAGGTAGCCACCATACCGAGAAGTTGTCCCAACGCTCCGGTCACTCTATTTCCCGCATTGATATATGTACATGCATTATCTATTTATAATATTTATTCAAATGTTTTTGCATCTACCTTCAGTAGAAATTTATAAATTTAATATTAAAGTTGTTTTGTTTATTGCCGCCACTGCGTTTACTTATTGAATTTAAATAATGTCTTATCACAGTTAACTAAGACTGAATTTAACCATTGGTCTATCTAGGTAACTAGGATGGATAAGCTAAATGATAATGCCGTTAACCGGTTGCTGGACCTTCGGGTTTGCAAGCTAAGACTATGCGTCGTGTTCCACAAGCACTAGTCAACTCATCTTCTTCTAGTGAAGGTAGCTCTAGTTCTTCTACTACATCAACATCGAACTCATCACGAAAGAAGAAACGCCATCGCCATTACTCTCACAATAAAAGGGGGCGCAGGTATAATCGTAAGGACAGTTTACTATATAAATTATCCCGTGAAGTAAATGAACTTGGTAAACGCTTTTGCGATGGTGATACAAACACACAGTCTATGGCTACGCCTTGTGGCTCGGCACAAGAACAACTTATAGATAACATAAACGAAATATTCTTATTAGATAATAACGAATGTAGGTCATTATATGATTGCGAAAGGGAAGATAAGGAGTCTAACGACTCTCATAAACTTAAATTGGACATTCAGGTAAAGCTAAAGCTTAAGGAACCATCGGTGCCTAAGACACCCGAACGTTACCTTAAGATACTAGATGATATCCAACATCTTAATAAGAGTGAATGGTATGAAGTAAGGTACTCAGAAGTACAAAATCTATATAATCACATGCCTGGATTTACAGATTTAGACCTGGTAGCAGGAGTAGACTTGTGAGAAAGCTGCTTCTCCCATGGACAGTTGTGTGTGTGATGTGACATCCTTCAGAGTAAGCTCACAGAGTCGCCTGGTAATTCTAGCATCCTAAAGAAAAACAAAAAATATTGTTTACAAAAAAATACTGTAATAGGTGTAATATCACGGGTGGATGTCAAAGAAGCGGTATCAGTGGTCGCCCTAATTTCAATGGAAAAGACGATGGATTATGGGGTCGCACACTACTCTTCCGTCGCCTCGGTCGGATGGAATGCGGTGTATTCAAAACATGGCCTGCTAAGAAAAAAGCCTCGTGTCCTTATGGACATTTCATATACATACATAACAAAATTTCATTTCATTTTCATGTTTATTAAACCTTCACTACACTATAATAAATATTGTTATCATCATCATCACCACAGCCCATATACGTCTTACTGTTGGGCTCGGGCCTCCTCCATAATGGGAAGGAAGTTAATCTACTATACCACGCTGGTCAGACGTATTGGTATAGGGTTTTGTTTCGAGTTTTCCTTCTCTTGGATAAATCTTATAAGCATTTTATATCCCTTAGATGTCTCTTAAGATCACCCACAGGTAAAATAGGGGGTGGTAAATTGTATTCTTACTCCGTCACCACATGGATAAGATTGTTATACTATAGAAGTATACAAACATTTATACATAATAATTTATAAATAAAAATAAAATTAATAACGTAAAAAACAAACAAAAATCTTATTAGAACAATTTTTGACTTCTACGCAGACAAAGATGCAGGCAAATGATAATAATTAATAAAGTAATAAGAAAGGCCAAAAAGTAAATAAGAAAAAGTAAGGTTCCGAGCTCCGGTTTGTTTGGATTAGACTACTCGATTTTCTGAGCTTAATGTCTATTCTTAATGACAGCGTCAAAATTTGAAAACATTCATAATCTATAGTAGAAAAAATATATTTTATATTGCCGAAAAATACTGACAAAACAATATTTTCTATAAATGAAACCTAGCTAGATCGATTAATGGCCCCCGGAACCCCTTGCAAGATATAGTGAGATAACGACAGGACTGCCACCGCCCAAGGTTCAGGAGATGACGTTAGAAGTATGGAGATGTGGGGGTGGTCAGAGAAATTAACTCATTGGTCGGACGCGCAATTACAACTCTTACAATCGTTATGACGACCTTTTACCAAAAATACCTACAAGGTAGCATGGAATAGATGGCTTAAGTGGACAAAAAATCATAAATTAGATTCATTTCAACCCACGGGTCTGATCCTAGCTCAATTCCTGGCTGTTTTATATATTATAGATGGACTAGCTTATAATACTATTTTACTACACAGATCTGTAGTCTCTACTCTGTGCAATTTTGACAATGCCCATAACTTAAGCTCGTCACGTCTTAGTTCAACATATCCTAAAATCAATCGCTCTAAAAAAGCCAACAAGCATGAGGCCTACGATTTGGAATATAGATAAACTAACATCTTTTATGAGCAATTATTTTATTGATGAGAATGATATTTTCGATATTTTCTACTTGTAGACATACGGCTACTCTACTGCTCCTCTGCTCAGGGCGAAGAGTTCATGATTTGACTTTACTGGCTGTAGATCCAAAGCATTTTACCGAAAAGCATGATTGCGTCATCCTCTGGCCCATGTTTGGATCTAAAACGGACACTGCTACATACAAACAGTCTGGTGGAAGGCTATTCTCTAATCCTACCCACAAAATTTAGATCCGGTATTATGGGTAAAACGTACAATTTTGTTATTAGAAAAAAAGCGTCGATTATGATGTCAGAATCTTTTCATTAATATCCGAGGGCAATCAAAGGCGGCTTCTCGAACGGTCATAGCGGGATGGGTTAAATCGTTATTACTGCAAGCTGGAGTATTCACTTCACCAGGAAGTATATGTGCCGCCGTAGCTTCCAAAGGGTGGACTAACAATTGCTCTTTAGATGAAATTCTCTCCAGGGGTAACAGATGGGAGATCACAAAATACTTTTGCCCGCTTCTATTGGAAGGAGTTAATACCGTCTAAAGAAGGATGTAATGTTACCGACTGGTTCATCCCAATAAACTAATTACAATACGGTCATTAAGAAAACTAACGTAATCAAGGATCTGGGTGTTACTTTTGACTCCAAATTAATATTTGATGCTCATGTTGATAATATTATAAAGAAAGCCAATAAGGCACTTGGATTTATATTAAGATTATCCTCTGACTTTAAGAATATTAAAACATATAAAATTCTTTATTGCGCTTTTGTTCGCAGCCATTTGGAATATGCTTCACAAGTATGGAATCCAATATATAACAAATATATTGATAGGATTGAAGGAATTCAGAAGCGATTATTACGTTTTTTACAATTTAAAACGCGCAGGTGTTCCTCAAACTATATTCGGCGTTGTAAATTTTTCCATTTATTACCTTTGCGTGAGCGTAGACGAATAGCTGACTTATCTTACCTATTTGAGATAGCATCTGGTAAAGTGGATTGCCCTGAACTTCTGGGCAAAATTGGTTTCGTCACACGACCCATGACACTCGGACAACTGACATTATTGCACACCCCCTTTGCCAGTACTACTTATAGATTCAATAGTTTTATTATACGTGCCTCTAGGACTTTCAACGAAATATCCGCTAAATTTGACTTTGATCTTTTTAATAGCAGTGTCTCTCAACTTAAAAATGTTTAAAATAATTAAAATTTAAAATAATTAAAGTTTAGATTACATATAGGTAATTAAATTTAGATTACATATAGTAAGTTTAGATTACATATAGGCAGAGATGTACAAAATGGTTTTAAAAAAGCATTTAAATACAAATTGCAAAATACTTTTCAGATTTACTATTTCAAATGCAAAATACCAAATAGTTTTGCGTTTTGTATTTCAAATGCTAAATGCAAAATAGGTATTTTCAAAATACTTTTTCAAAATAAAATACCTTTTGACCAAATCTCAGAAATTTTTATTTATTTTAGGTATTTATCATTCTGCTAGGGCCGCACCTGCGTGTATCGTCACGAAGCTTCGTGCAATGAGACGATACACGCAGATGTGACCGGTCATTATTGGCTATCGTCGTGAACATTCGGGCTTCGTGTGCAATATCGCTTGGGTGGCGATAAGTCAAAGGGTTTTAGCGGGCTAATATATCGCGCTCTGTGGTCAGACTAGCGTTTTTCATTTCGGGGGAAATTTTCGTTGTGTTTAGACGCGTTCGAGGATCTCCAGTTAATCAATAAATACAGGGTGGAAGGGGACCGCTCCCGAAAACAAAGACGGGTGACTCTCCTAGTCCTACTTGTAATGATAGGCTAGAAAAAAAATCAATTTGGATAAAAAAAAAATATTTTTACAACAATTTTTTAGATTTTCTACACTGTATAATATTAGGACAGTGCTGTGTAACGATAATTCCTTAAAAAATACGTAAATTTACTCAGATGAGAAAATACGCAATGTATTCAAATTTCAAATCAGCTGTTCGAGAGGTGATCGACCGGTGTGCGCCGCTAGTGACAGTAGGTATAAACGGGCCTGCGGCGTCGGCAAGTACACGCTTTACAAGTGTTTACACAATCTTCTGAACTCGCTTCCATGCCTTCCATGTATGTATATCAATACTGTTTAACGTTACAATAATGATTAACGTAATCGGTTCTAATAACAATAAAATTCACGATAATTTCAATATTAATTCTTTAGTGGTGGTAATGTTTTATGAAACAACATCGATACATCGAGTATTTCGATAGCTCTCCAAAACATCGGATCGATTCGATCTATCGCATTGTAAACATCGATGTTTTCGATGCATCGATGTATATCGAATATCCCTATCTATCGGTCTGCGTAAAACTTCAAAGTAGGTACAATATACATAGGTAGGTACAATATATATATATATATATATATATATATAAATATATATATATATATATATATATATATATATATATATATATATATATATATATTATACCTAGTTGCTGGGCGCGAGCGGGACGGTAGGCAGTTATTTTGGCGGGATTTATTATTAGGTATTTAATTATTTATTTCTAAAATATGAAATTATGAACCAGTCTCGTATTGACTGTCATGTGTCCGTGACTGACAGATATTTGTTTAATCGGTTTACTAATTAAACTGTTGTATTGTAACTTTTTGTTTTTCTTCTTAATTTTGTGTTCTTTTTATTATAATAATACCTAATGCATACGTTTATAGTGCTCATGAATACGGCAATATGCTAATGTGCCTTGGAGAAGCTCGCGGGAATGCCTCGTGTGCATTCCAAATTTACCGAGAGCGATTTCCGACCGCTCGACATCCAACTGACTCCCGTTTGATAACGGCAGCATTTCAAAAAGTTTTGGAAAATCGACCAATAGCATCGGGAGGCGGAAATCCAACGAGTTTTTAGTCTGAGGAGCGCATTTTAGATGTCGCTCACCAGAATCCAAACCTAGGCACACGAAGTGTCACTATGCTGTTACCGCATCGGGATAGAACAAGTGTGTCACACTGGACAGTACATAAGGTACTAAAGCGTAATCGAATACGCCCATACAAACTTCACAAAGTACAAGCTTTAGTAGTCGGATATCACTACCGCCGGCGAGCGTTCTGCCGCTGGATATTAGAACAGCAATAAAATTTGCCTGGTTTCATTGAGCACGTGATCTGGACGGACGAGTCGACATTTACCAGAAACTGACTGTGGATCAGAAGGAATACACACATTTATGCCGAGATGAATCTGCATGCGGTTCGTGTGACCGGGCATCAAACCCGATGGTCAGCTAACGTATGGGCGAGATCTGTCCGTGAGCGTCTCACCGAGCTCTTTGATAATCGCTGGATGGGTAGACTAGGACCTCACGCTTGGCCCCCTCGCTCGCCCGACCTCACCCCGATGGACTTCTTTCTATGGGGTCAAAGAAAGGGTTTTTAATAGTGAGTGTAATAATGCTAACGAAATGCGACAAAGGATCGTGGATGTTTTTGACAAATTACGTGCGGACTGTATCGAAGACCCCACAATGACGATTTGCCTGCATGAGGAGACGCAATGGCGAGCATAAATCTGCCTCGAAATGAATGGGGCACAATTTGAGCCACATCTTATAAGGCCGCGGAGGATTTAGGTAAGTAGATAGTTAGTTAGTTTAGGCGTACTTTTTATTAAATTAGTTCTGAACGAATAGGTATTTTTTTAATATTGAAATTATACATACATACATACATATCATCACGCCATATCCCTTTCAGGGTAGGCAGAGAGAACAGAGTGCCAGAGAACTCTATCTCTGCATACTTCACTCGCTTCCTCAACATTCATAATTCTCTTCATACACGCTCGCCGGTTTCGGAGACTCTTGACTCCACCTTCCTTCAGTACATGACCGATCTGGTCTAGGTAGGTTAGTCTCGGTCTCCCTCGGTACCTACACCCTTCCACTTTCGCATTGTATATCTTCTTAACCAGGCGCTCGTTCGGCATTCTTTCCACATGTCCGAACCATCGGAGCATTCCCTTTCGCATCTTTACACCAATACTCTCTTTCATACCTACTCGCTCTCTTACGTCGTCGTTACGAATGCGGTCGGTCAGCCTAACTCCACAATTATAGTGAATTTTATTGTTATTAGAACCGATTACGTTAATAATTATTGTAACGTTAATCAGTATTGATATACATACATGGAAGGAGTTCGCAAGTGTGTAAGGCGCGTACCTAGACGCATGATACCTACAAACGTCTAGCGGGACGCGGGGTTATTGAACTCTCTCACATGTGATATTGAAATTTGTATACATTGCGTATTTTCTCATCTGAGTAAATTTACGTATTTTCAAGGAATTATCGTTAAGCACTGTCTTAATATGATAGAGTGTAGAAAATCGAGAAAACGGAAAAAAAAATTTTTCATCTTAATCGATTTTTTTTCTAGCCTATCATTACAAGTAGGACTAGGAGAGTCACCTGTCTTTGTTTTCGGGAGCGGTCCTTTTCCACCCTGTATGGAGTGGGGTGGGGTGATGAAATGGTGTTAGAATTTATACACCATTATGAAGCGGAACCCATGAAGGGATCCAAAAATATCATTATGTAATTATTAGCTTAATATAGCTGTAATAGTAAAGCAATTCGTCATCCATAGTTAAATGCATGAAAATGATTTCGGCCATCTTTAATTATTGCACGATACTTCGTGTAAAATACCGAAGTCGCTAATGTGACCACAGTTTTATCGCGATAATTTTTAGTGTACCAAACGTACGAAGCTTCGCCACAAATTACTTCGGGACGATACACGCAGGTGGGGCCCTAGCATTAGAAATAGAGACACAATGCGGAGCCAAACAAAAACGTCTAATAACATGGCACCTTATGCATGACATTTTGGTCATATTTATCAGTACGCATATCAATAAATTCTGTTATGTTATTAATAATAATAATACTCACTTAAAATAATGTAAAAAACTAGACTAACGAAAAGAGAACCATGGCTCCATTTTGTGAATTGTGTGGCCATTTATTTCGGTTCACTTTTCTTTTCTCTTATCTTGTTGTAGTACAGCACATAGCCGTTTCATTATTGTAGGGATAACAACAACACTTCAATATCATAAAAGTAGGTAATCAAATCAAATAAAAAAAGGCGCGCATGGCTAGCAGGTGCCTCTATCGGTCAAATTCGGCAATACAAGCGTCATTCGTTCATTTCATTTTGTTTGACTGGTAATGTTGGCTAAACTTAATCACAAAGTATTTTGCATTTTGAAATGAATATTAAAAATGCTAAATACATCTCGAAAGGTATTTCAAATAAAATACAAAATGTTTTTTACTAAAAGGCATTTAAATGCAAAATACAAAATAGGTATTTTGTATTTGCATTTTAAATAGAAGTATTTCAAATAAATCGCATCTCTGCTGTTACTCATATTTACGTGGCTTAAAGAAACGTTTGCTCGTTTTTATTTGGAATTTTGATGGAATTGAAATGATTGCTTACAACACTGAACATATTTCTGTCACTGCGAAATATTCTTCGTTATGGCTTCCTTCTATTCATATCCTGAATTATTTTTGGCGGGTTTTATATTTACCTTGCCCTTTTTATATGAAAAATGCAATGTATTTCGATATTATTTAAAGTTTTTTCTGTATTATGCATATGTATTAATTACCTGCACGGTGCTTTTACCTGTAGTTTTAATTTATCCTCGCGACGTAACAAATCTAATGTTAGATATCGATTTATACGTTTCTGTTTAGATAATTAGTTGCTATAAATATTGCGACAATAAAATGAACGTTTTTTGTTGGCAGAGTTGCTTCCAGATTCTGCAGATACGCCTCATATATAGTAGGCATAGAATGGGAGTTACGAGGCTTGGAATATTGGGATAATGAACAGTGCTACATTGTGATATCTAATCATCAAAGCTCATTAGATATATTAGGTAAAATTATCTTTTTTTAATACACTATACCCTTATATGTCAATAATATATATTTATTAATAATACAATTAAATATATTAAATTAATAAATTCTAAAACAGTTATAATTTAATAATGCAATAAATAAATTAATATTGACACATAATGGTAATAAAATTACATGCAACAATTGATAAGCTATTAAATATTAAAAATATAATTTAATATTGTCTACAATAAATTATTTGCCTTGTATGGTAGTTGCTATGAATACTACTAACATTTCCTTTACTTGTGGATGTCGACAACTAAGAGCTTTATATTGAACTGAGCCAACTCCACCTGATGCTGTCTGGTCAACAATTACATTGCCGAGGGGGATTGACATCTGGGAGGCAGTCATAAAACTATAGCCAATAACTTTGCAACATGTATAGTGGAAGAGTAGTGCAGATTGTGTTAACCCCAATAATTGGGATAAGAGCAGGAAAAAGATGATGCACATTAAATTATTTAAGGTGTTAAAGATAAAGAACATTACTGTATAGAAGCGGGAGTTGGGTATGCAGAAAAGAGTATGAAAGTAAAATTAATGCGGTCGAAATGCGATCTCTACGGAAAATCTGTGGAGTAAGGCTGACCGACCGCATTCGTAACGACGACGTAAGAGAGCGAGTAGGTATGAAAGAGAGTGTTGGTGTAAAGATGCGAAAGGGAATGCTCCGATGGTTCGGACATGTGGAAAGAATGCCGAACGAACGTCTGGTTAAGAAAATATACAATGTGAAAGTATGTAGGTACCGGGGAGACCGAGACTAACCTACCTAGACCAGATTGGTCATGTGATGATATTTATGTAAAGATAAAGAAAATGTTAATACTTCATATTAACTATGTAAAGCTGCTGTGCCTCGTCAGAGTTCATGTAGACCTTGTAATCTTTATAACACTAAATTGTATGTAAAAATGATTTGAACTAATGTATGTTTTTAATAGGTATGTTTGAGATGTGGCCAAGAATGAAGCGGTGCACTGTGGTTGCCAAACGGCCTCTAATGTTTACTGGTGCATTTGGTTTCGGTGCTTGGCTTTCTGGTCTTGTATTTATTGATAGATTAAAAACGGAGCGAGCTCGACAACTCATGAGAGAAGCAACTGAAAGAGTTGTTAAAGAGAAAGTAAGTATACTTATTCTATTAAAAATACCTTTACCACTTATAACTTCTGTAATTGTAATACTAATGATCTTTTAAATATTTTAGACGAAACTGTGGATATTCCCCGAAGGTGCCAGGTTTAACAACGGCCACATACAGACCTTCAAGAAAGGAGCATTTTACTTAGCAATTGATGCTCAAATACCAATTTTACCTGTTGTATTCAGTCAATACTATTTCCTTGATAGTGAGACCAAAACATTTGAACCAGGTAAGACATTTCCTCTTCATAAATGCTTTCAGCCAGTTGGCAAACTCTTCCTTGCCTGCAGGTGTTGTAGATAATACGTAATGCCTGTAAGCAGATAATGAAAACTAGTAACCTAACCTGATGCTAATCCAGTAACTGGAGTGGATTTGATCTGGCTACTGTCCTTCCTATTACTTCACAGAGTAGGCTCCAAACCCATAGACTATTATGTATATCTTTCACTATTATTATTTTTGGGGGGGGCATAGTCTGGAGCGTGGGCGTCGCGTCCCCTGTCAGTCTAGTTAGACTGCAATCCGACTCGAATGCGTACCGCAGTGCGGGCTAGGGCATGCCCCGGAGGCGACGCGTATTGACCCGCCCCCGTCGGTACGAACATCGGCAGATGCGGCGATGGGGGCCGCCACCCATCACGCCTTGCCCAGACAGGCGAGTCGAGGGGAGTAGAGTGTCGGGTGGGCACGTGGAATGTAAGAGGTTGTGCGGTAAGGGTAAGTTGCACGAGCTGATAACCGTCATGGCGGACAAACAGCTAGACGTGCTCTGTGTAACAGAGACTAAGCGAAAGGGCAGAGACGCCTGCGATCTTCCTGGTGGCGGGATGGCTCTGTGGTCTGGTGTACCACAGAGCGATCGAGCTAGCATGGGGGTAGGAGTGCTGTTGTACTCTCGCTTGGCCTCAGGTGTGAAGGATTACGGAATGTATGATCCCAGACTTCTTTGGGTCCGTATAAAACTAGGTGTCACCGAGGTATTCATGGTTGTAGTATATGCTCCCGTAGGATCCTCGGTGGCATCAGACCTGGAGAAGTTTTGGAATAATGTTAGGGCAGTTCTAGATATAGCAGAAACCAGTGAACGCGTGATTGTATGCGGAGATTTGAACGGATGGGTGGGGACCAAGCGTCCCGACTATGAGGACGTACTTGGTCCATTTGGTGATAAGAGAGTGAACGACGTAGGTAGGCTCATTGCGGATGTATGCATGGAGAGAAACCTTATTGTGTCAAACACATTTTTCCAACATAAGAACATCCATATGTATACATGGAGAAGGAATGAACAGAAAAGTATAATATATTTAATTTTGGTAGACAGTTGCCTGCGAAGCAAAATATTGGACGCAAGAGCCTACGGGGGCCCCACAGTCGATACGGACCACTATCTCGTTATTGCGAGATTTAGTGGTCTGTTCAGAAAGTAGAGGCACTGGCGAGACCGTGTCCACTTCGGAGGGCTTGAAAGAATAAAAGTTGAAAGGTTGCAAGAAGAGTGTGTAAGAGAAAAGTATGCAGAGGGTGTCCGAGAACGGCTGACGATGGCAAGCCAGCCGCAGTCGGACATAGAAGAATGCTGGAGAATATAGAAAGGGAGTATGGTAGATACAGCGAACGAAGTATGTGGAAGCTCAAAGAAGCATAGAAAAACAAATGGCGATGCATGGTGGGATGCGGAAGTGGCAGCTTCCGTAAAGAAAAAGAAGAAAACGTGGTTGGACTATGTCTCTTCTTTGAATCTGAATGACAGTATGACTGAACAGAAGAAAGTAATATATCGGCAATGTAAGTATGACACCAAAGCCTTAGTGAAAGAGAAACGATAGAGCAAATATGAGGATGAAAACGATAGATCAAATATGAGGATGAAAACGATAGATCAAATATTAGGATGAAAACGACAGAGCAAATATGAGTGCAGAAGATAGGCTGACAAAAAACTTCGAGAGTAACACCAAACTCTTTTGGAGGGAAGTGAAGAAGTCTCGGGGTGGTTGGCCAGCCTTCAGAATTAATAAAATAAGATCTAAAGGTGGAGACATTGTTACACAAACACAAGACGTGTTAAGCCGTTGGAGTGAATATTTTGGCGATATGCATGCGGATACTCGGGTTGGCGCCGATGTTGCATGTGTTCTAATAGATCAACGTTCAGCACCGGCGTCCTCCGATGGCATCAGTATGGATGAAGTTGAATGGGCGATAAGAAGTTTGAAAAATGGTAAGGCAGCAGGCATTGATATGGTGTCTGCCGAGATGATCAAGCTTGGCGGCTCCTGTGTTTTGGAGGCGTTCCTGTTACTCCTCAATTTATGTTGGAGCTCGGGAATGGTTTCCAAGGACTGGAATAGCGCAGTCATCGTGCCTTTGTTTAAAAACAATAGTTCACGTTATGACTGCGCAAATTACAGAGCCATAAGCTTGACCAGTTTGGCAGCAAAAGTGTACTGTAAAATTAGGCACAAGGAGGTTTCAGGAGTGGAAGGGGATACATGGACCAAGTGTTCTCTCTGCGCAACATTGTGGAGAAGCATCTGGCTCTATAGGTCAGACGGTTTTCTGTAGTTTTGTGGATCTGGAGAGAGCATTTGACACGGTTGTACGAAAGGAACTTTGGGACATTTTACCGGAGTATGGTATTGACGGTAAACTGCTGCAAGCTGTGCAGTCCAGTTGCATAGGCTGTAGAGCTTGTGTGCGGCTGGATGATGGAATGTCGCCTTGGTTTGACGTCAATATCGGCGTTAAGCAGGGGTGCGTTCTATCTGCCAGGCTGTTTATCATATATCTGGATAAATGTTTCCAAAGGTTGAACGATATGAATGTGGGAGTCCAGATGGGCGACTCAGTGGTCAGTGCTCTGCTCTATGCAGATGATGCAGTCCTGCTGGCGCAGTTAGCGACTGACCTGCAGACCCTAGTCGACACAATGACAGAAGATTGTAAGAAAAGGGGTCTACGCGTGAATGTGAACAAAACCAAAATAAAGGTATTCGAAAGAGATGAAGCCAGAATAGATATAAGAGTAACAATAGGTAATGATGTACTAGAGCAAGTGAATGAATTTGTAAATCTTACTGATATAGAGCGAAGAGTGAATGCGGGAAATAGAGTGAACGGAGCGTTGGGACAACTTCTCGGTAGCCACCACCTCAGCCAGACAGCACGTGTAGCAATACATAACGCAGTGCTTGTCCCAATATTACTATATGGAAGCGAGAGTTGCGTATGCAGAAAAGAGCATGAAAGTAAAATTAATGCGGTCGTAATGCGATTTCTACGGAAAATCTGTGGAGTTAGGCTGACCGATCGCATTCGTAACGACGACGTAAGAGAGCGAGTAGGTATGAAAGAGAGTGTTGGTGTAAAGATGGGAAAGGGAATGCTCCGATGGTTCGGACATGTGGAAATAATACCGAACGAACATCTGGTTAAGAAGATATACAATGCGAAAGTGGAAGGATGTAGGTACCGGGGGAGACCGAGACTAACCTACCTAGACCAGATTGGTCACCTACTGAAGGAAGGTGGAGTCAAGAGTCTCCGGAACCGGCAAGCGGTTATGAAGAGAATTATGAATGTTGAGGAAGCGGGTGAAGTATGCAAGGATAGAGTTCTCTGGTACTCTGTTCTCTCTGCCTACCCTGCACGGGATATAGCATGATGATATGTATATACATACATTATTATTATTATAATTCTGATAATTATCTATTTCTATTACAGGAAAAGTGATAATCACAACATTGCCACCAATACCAACAAGTGGAATGACTCATAGTGATCTTGAAACCTTATCAGATAGAGCTCATCAAGAAATGATGGAAGTTTTTCATGAAAGCTCCAAAGATCTAGTCATGCAAAAAAAAATTGCTATTTAAAGCTTAATATTTAAATTATTTAAAAATTTTACACCCACCTATTACATGATTCCTTTAGTAAAAGTATCCTATTTGATTATTCTTTAGTGTAGTGATTGTCTTGACACAATGCCTTAGTACATTTTTTTTTTAACAAGCTGATGCTTATTGGAAAATCTAGTCATTAAAGATTAAATTAATCGTTGTGTACTAATTAACACACATGATTTTGAGATATCACTTTGAGATGCGTTTTGCTATCTATAATAAAAATAATGTAAACATGAAGTGAAATGAATTCAAAGTTAGTTATTTAATTTTAGATTATTTATTTTTGTGTAATAAAGAACTGAAGATGTGACTGGATGAAAGTATTACATAACATTTTTGTTTCTTTAAATCACATGGTAATGTTATGATATAAGATGCAAAATTAAAATGTTATTTATTACTTTCATTCACTTGTATGTTAAGAGTTACTATATGTATGTAAATACATCACAGCTCTGGCAATCATTGAATAATTTATATACTTTATTTCTATATTAAATATCCTAGTCATTTTTGCTTTATTAGTGGATAAGTCAAATCTCTTAGAGCTAGTCATGAATTGTACTCACTATTTAGTTAATGTGTATTCCTAATGTGTGATCTTCCGTTTTTATCATAGATTTTCCCAAAAGTCTATATAGCATTTAAGATAGCCATGATCTTTATATTATTTAGTATTTTAAGAATAATATTAACACATATTTTTTTCAGGATTATCCTAGCATTATCTAATTTATATAAATCAAGTTTCAAGTCAGTTTGAAATAATATTAGTTGGTGCCATACAGTTATTTTAAGCGTGCTGTTTATCTTCTATAGTAGTATCTGCAGTAAAAATTAAAGGTCACTTACTCTGCTTCAATGTTTTGTCACAATAGATTGGTCTGCTTTAACTAATCATGTAAAAATGAAGTTGTGAAAAACATTTTAATTTTTTTATTATCTATCTAAATGAATATTCATAGGTTTTTTGCCATTATAAAGTACATGCCATTATACTGCATTGATATTAATGTTTGATACTCTATTTTGAAGATTGCGAACCTGTCTGATGACCAAAAATAAAAATTAGTGTATTAGTAAATTTCAAAATTAGTATATTCATTAAAAAATCAGCAGATTGAGGTATATCAAACGTAAGACTTATTATTATTTAACAAAGTGTATAAACATACCATTCCTAAGGGGGCGTTCAAGTATTACGTAACGCATTTTTTGAAGATTTTTGATCCTCCCTCCCCCACATAACTCTGCACCGTAACGTATGTATGTACTCCCCTTCCCCCTCCCTGAACGTTACGTAACACCCAAGTGACCGTTTTTAAACGTGTTTGAGGCAATAATAAATAAAAAAAAGAGATTCCAAACTCACAATACTTCCAAACTCGTATGTGTACACATGTTGTTTATTCATCATCTAAAAAATAAAAATTTGCTTGCCAACTTAGGAAATTTTAATTCCCTAGTTTTTTATTTAATAAAAAAACAATGCTACGTAACGCATTGTTTGAACCCCCCTCCCGGCTATGTAACGCATTGTAACACTTAACAAGACACCCCCTCCCCCCAAATTGTGTTACGTAATACTTGAACGGCCCCCAAGTTAGTTTTTCTGTGCATAAATTACAATGAGAAGTATTTATTCTGATCTAGATATACATACAGGTAGAAGTATTTTCATTGTCACATATCTAGTTGAGAATAAAAATGCATGTATAATTCTAAATGTGTTATATTAACGCAAATGTATGTTATTTAGTTGCTTACTTAATCATTAAGGATTTTGTTCGTTTTTAAAATGAAACTGAATTAGGAAATTATATTGATAAGTATTTCTTTGGCTAAGCCAATATATAATTTGGGCTGTGTATTGCTAAATATACAATAAGTGTTTGTTGAGCTAAGGTTGTGAGTTTGAATGTCACACATCAATAATTTTAATTATTTATAAATCCTAGAACAGCTTATAACTAAGTGTTTAGTATTGGATTACTGTGGCACTCCATCGTTACTGAGAAATAAAATCGTTCCTTCATACACAGCTGATTGTTAGGGTGTCGCAGGGGTCCGAGCAAATGATTAATGTTTGAAAATAGGCTTTTAATAAAACACTTGATTAGGGTGACTATTTATGGATTATTTAGTTTGTTTCTAATGCTTACAACTTGTCCAGGATAAATAACTTTTTAAGCTAATTTCAGACTACGCTATACTATTGTGCTATATAGTATAGCAAAGAAGGATCTAATGCTATACTATATAGCATGGCGTTCACATTACGCGATATTATCGCAAGCATTTATAATAGGTATATAGCAAGCTCAGTTGACCGCGATCTTGCGGGACGGCCGAGGGAGGAAGAAGAGGGCGGTGCGTGATATAGCACAGCATGAACTCAGCATACCGCACCAATTTATAGCGTATAGTAAGCCAATAAAATATAGTACAGTACAGTAGTCATGTGCAAATCATGTCCTGGAGCGGATCGGACATGGAACGACTCCTTCTGTCGGAACTATATCCAGGAAACATGTTCGCGGACCTATTTAGTTCCGCTGACCGATAGTACATGAGTCCTATCCTTTCGGTTCTAATGACATGATTATGCAATCCAATCCAACGTAACATGTGCGGACATAATTTTAATCGGCTCCAGCCATTCAAGATCCATATTTCTTAGTTTATAACTCCTTCAAATTTAGTATTTTGAAGGAGCTTTAAACTACGAAATACAAGTTATTTTTAGGTACCGTTTAATTGTCAGTAATTGTCGGAATATCAGTTGATTTACCCTCATACTTGACATGACAGGGTTAGGACTGACAACCAAGATATATAGACGACGACGACGATATATAGAAGAATATTTAGGCGCATGCATGACGCACACTTTATTACTCGGTCGTCGGAACGACTCGGACCTATGGAACTATCTCAGCCGTGTGGTTGGATTGGAACTAGATCGCTCCGGCAAAAGACAGTTCTCGGAACTATTACGCTCCGGAACTATTCATCTCTACAGTACAGTGTGAACGTGTCCTAACAATGTATGGTGCGCGATATTGTTGTGCTATGAGCTATATACTATATTATGCTATTATATTGTAGCGTAGTCTGGAAGCCGCTTTATATATGTAGTTACCTGAAAAATTGTAATTTGAAAAACATCAATAATGGAAAGTGCAGTACAATACAAACAAAATGTTTTAATTTTGTACATTAAAAACATAAACATAACATATGCCCTATGCTAAAATGAGTTTATATTTTCACTTAGATCTAGAATCACGCGATAATTTTAGGATCTTTGCAGCAGAAGAAATTACCAAGTCTTCTCAAGTGAATTAGCATTAAATTTATCAGGTTTATAACAATACATTTGTTATCAAATTATTTAGCATATGTTATGTTGCTATAAAAAAAGTAACTTTAAGCCCATGCACACGATCAAAAAGCACCTGTGAAAAAACCGTATGAATTAAATCAATGCAAATTCAAATTATGTTGATATTTTACTTTTTCATAATCCGAACATTTAACAAGTACTTGATAAAAGATATCATAAGATCAAGATTTTCAGGACGTATTTATCATTATAATATTCTTTTTTGCATGCATGAAAAATAAAACCATGTAACAATCAAAGCCTTTTTGGGAAACCAAAGGCAATAAATACTAACGTGATAAATGCTGTTTAATAGTGGTAAGGCTACTCTGTTGACAGTTTTCAGTCTACAGTTGCGGGCTGGTCTATCCAGGTTATTAACACACTCGCAGAAAGTCGGTGTCTCAACAGTGGCAATGTGCTGACCTTCACACAAACTTTCTGGGTTTTCATGGGTACGTAGCAGCCTAGCTGTATCTTTGGTACTGCAAAGGTGCTTGGGCGGCAGCAACACTTATCATGGGGTGTGCTTCTTGCCCGTTTGTCGCCATATGCAATAAAAAATGCATGTTCATGGCCGTCGTTTCTTTTTTGGTAATCCCAAGCGAGTCAATAAATTCGTGTATTGAAGAGAATTTACAACATACGTACATATCATCACGCCATATCCCTTGCAGGGTAGGCAGAGAGAACAGAGTGCCAGAGAACTCTATCTCTGCATACTTCACTCGCTTCCTCAACATTCATAATTCACTTCATACACGCTCGCCGGTTTCGGAGACTCTTGACTCCACCTTCCTTCAGTACATGACCGATCTGGTCTAGGTAGGTTAGTCTCGGTCTCCCCCGGTACCTACATCCTTCCACTTTCGCATTGTATATCTTCTTAACCAGACGTTCGTTCGGCATTCTTTCCACATGTCCGAACCATCGGAGCATTCCCCTTCGCATCTTTACACCAATACTCTCTTTCATACCTACTCGCTCTCTTACGTCGTCGTTACGAATGCGGTCGGTCAGCCTAACTCCACAGATTTGCCGCAGAGATCGCATTTTGACCGCATTAATTTTACTTTCATACTCTTTTCTGCATACCCAACTCTCGCTTCCATACAGTAATGTTGGGACAAGCACTGCGTTATGTATTGCTACAAGTGCCTTCTGGCTGAGGTGGTGGCTGCCGAGAAGTTGCCCCAACGCTCCGTACACTCTATTGCCCGCATTCACTCTTCGCTTTATATCAGTGGTGTACCTTCCATCTCTGCTCAATCCACATCCAAGATATACAAATTCATCCACTTGCTCTAGTACATCATTACCTATTGTTACTCTTACATCTGTTCTGGCTTCATCTCTTTCAAAGACCATTATTTTGGTTTTGCTCACATTCACGCGTAGACTCCTTTTCTTACAATCTTCTGTCATTGTGTCGACTAGGGTCTGCAGGTCTGTCGCTGACTGTGTCAGCAGGACTGCATCATCTGCATAAAGCAGAGCAGTGACCACTGAGTCGCCCATCTGGACTCCCACATTCATATCGTTCAACCTTTGAAGACGTTTATCCAGATAGGTATATGATAAACAGCCTGGCTGACAGAACGCACCCCTGCTTAACGCCGATATTGACGTCAAACCAAGGCGACATTCCATCATCCAACCGCACACAGGCTCTACAGCCCATGTAACTGGACTGCACAGCCTGCAGCAGTTTACCGTTAATACCATACTCCGGTAAAATGTCCCAACGTTCCTTTCGTACAACCGTGTCAAATGCTCTCTCCAGATCCACAAAACTGCAGAAAACCCTCTGACCTAGAGCCAGATGCTTCTCCACAATGTTGCGCAGAGAGAACACTTGATCCATGCATCCCCTTCCACTCCTGAAACCTCCTTGTGTCTCACACAGTAAACCATCGGACACCATCCTCATTCTCCTTTCAATAATTTTACCATACACTTTTGCTGCCAAACTGGTCAAGCTTATGGCTCTGTAATTTGCGCAGTCATAACGTGAACCCTTGTTTTTAAACAAAGGCACGATGACTGCGCTATGCCAGTCCCTGGGAACCATTCCCGAGCTCCAACATAAATTGAGGAGCAACAGGAACGTCTCCCAGACACAGGAGCCACCAAGCTTGATCATCTCGGCAGACACCATATCAATGCCCGCTGCCTTACCATTTTTCAAACTTCTTATCGACCATTCAACTTCACCCATACTGTTGCCATCGGAGGACGCCGTTGTCGAATGTTGATCTACTAAACCACATGCGACACCGGCGCCAACCGTAGCATCCGCATACATATCGCCAAAATATTCACTCCATCGGCTTAACACGTCTTGTGTTTGTGTAAGAATGTCTCCACCTTGAGACCTTATTTTATTCATTCTGAAGGCTGACCAACCACCCCGAGACTTCTTCACCTCCCTCCAAAAGAGTTTGGTGTTAACCTCGAAGTTTCTAGTCAGCCTATCTTCTGCACTCATACTTGCTCTATCACGTTTCTCTTTCACTAAGGCCTTGGTGTCATTCTTACATTGCCCATATATTTCTTTCTTCTGTTCAGTCATACTGTCATTCAGATTCAAAGAAGAGACATAGTCCAGCCACGCTTTCTTCTTTGCTCCACTTTCTGAACAGACCACTAAATCTCGCAATGACGAGATAGTGGTCCGTATCGACTGTGGGGCCCCTGTAGGCTCTTGCCTCATCCTTATGTTGGAAAAATGTGTTTGACACAATAAGGTTTCTCTCCATGCATACATCCGCTATGAGCCTACCTGCGTCGTTCACTCTCTTATCACCAAATAGACCAAGTACGTCCTCATAGTCGGGACGCTTGGTCTCTGTCACACAGAGCACGTCTAGCTGTTTGTCCGCCATGACGGATATCAGCTCGTGCAACTTACCTTCCTCCATAATTGGAGTATGCCCCGACGACCAGATGGTGAGTCGTCATGGGATTCTATTTTGTGTTTTTTTCTTTTATGATGCTATCAATTTAGGGCCCTTATCCTTTAATAGTCGCACCCGCGAGAGAAGAGTCAGATGGTTAGTATGTAATAAGTTGTTTAATTTTGGAATTTATTAAACACCGATTTGTCATAGTACGTCACTATGACACTCGTGAAAAGGAGCGGTTATAAATTACTTACATTTTTTCTGTGCGTCATTACACCAACAGACAATGTAAATACATAGGTCGTGAATATTTTTTAATAAAACTTCGCCCTAAGGCATTAATATTTGTCACGGAGGACTTACAATCAACTAACACTAATTACACCTACACTCGGCACTATTATTTTTGGATCCCTCCTGAACCCTTGAAACGAGATGGATAATACTTAGGGCACATGTATGTCAAAATAATCATCACAATGAGAAAAGGAGCTGTGCAATGAATATAATATTCCGTGTGGTGACGAAGTAAGAATACAATTCACCCCCTATCTTACCCGTGGGTGATCGTAAGAGACGATTAAGCGATATAAAATGCATATAACATCTATGCAAGAGAAGACAAACTCGAAATAAAACCCTATACCAACACGTTTGATCAGCGCGGTATAGGTTAATTTCGCTCCCATTACGAAGGAGGCCCGAGCCCAACTGTGGGACATATGGGCTGTGATGATGATGAATGAATTTCAGTACGCACACATTGTTAGATAAAATAAACATGGCTGTATGTAATTTTAGAATTTGTTTAATATTGAATTTGAGTTATTAAAAAAATAATACATAATATCACTATTTATTTGCAGTATCTGCAGTTCTTATCTTGTTAGGGAATAAATAAACAACAATACAGGTAAACCTTAAACTGAATGTACTGATGTATATATATAGGCTAATTTAGCAATTGGTGACTAATGTTCTAAAGTTTAACATTATTATTTTGTTGTTAATCACCAAATGTTCTAACATAATCTTTAGTTTATGCACATTTTATTTCGATCTGTTACAGACATATGGAGTATGTTACGCTTTAAATATAGTAGTAGTCGTACTCGTGTTTAACTTCACTAACCTCTTAGATAGGATATTTAGATATACAGTACTCGGCGATAAATATTGCACATTTAACCTTAGAAAGAGACAATCGAACAATTTCCTCTTCATAGAGCGTTGTTTGATTGTTTCTGTCGCTTGCTATGTGTGAATTACTATAGTCCGGTATCTAATAGGGAAAGATTGATGGGCTATATTTATCGACGGGTTCTACACTAATACTTATAATAACTGTCTGTGTGGTGACAAAGTAAGAATACAATTCACCACCCCTATCTTTCCCGTGGGTGATCGTAAAAGACGACTAAGCGAAGTAATATGCATATAACTTCTATGCAAGAGAAGGGAAACGAAATGAAACCTTATATCAAGGGAATCATTTTTTCCTCTTATCGGGGAGGCTTGAACCCAGCAGTGGGACTTATGAGCTGAGATAATGATGAAGACTTATAATAACTTTCACTCCTAATATAATCCACAGACTTCCAGCCTCCGTAAGTGGTCAATTGAGCAGGAAAAATCAATGATTAAAGTGAATTAGTTCATTCATATTGGTATAGGAGATAAAAATGTAGATACTTATCCAAGTGCATTTTTTTTATATTATTGCTTTAATTACATTAATGGCTTGGTTCCTTAACAAATTGTGGTAATTTTATATACATAGATTTTATTTCATAAAATTAAACTATCCTTTTATCTTAATTAGTCATTCCAGCTTTCACCCCAGCCTTCATTCTCGTCAATATTATCATCAGGAATGAAGTTTAATTTACTGCTAACATCATTTGTAATATTTTTCTGAACTACGTTAGCTATAGTTGGTTTTTCTATGACAGGCGTCATATCAGCGAAAAAATCAAATTCATCGTTCACACTTTTTTTGGAAACATCATATTTTTGATTTTTAATATCTAATTCAGATAT
Source organism: Lymantria monacha (assembly GCA_905163515.2). NCBI lineage: Eukaryota > Metazoa > Arthropoda > Insecta > Lepidoptera > Erebidae > Lymantria > Lymantria monacha. The sequence goes on from LR991082.1 coordinate 28,659,356, forward strand.
ATCAATTATGTTCTTTTTTGCTTCGATGGCGGCTTTATGTAAAAGGCTTGTTCTTGTGTCGGCGCCATCCTTATTCTCATTCTCTACCAAGTTTACACTTGAGTTTGATTTCTCATCTCTGGAAACATTATCACTTAACTCCAGATGTGTTGCGTCTTCTTCTATAACGGGAGCTGTAGTAGCCAATTGTCGACTGTGCTCCCAATCACTCCAATCATCATCACTTTCTATTTTTTTAACATGTGGATCTATAATCATTATCTCATTTTCTAAGGATTCTCCACCCACCGGTGAAGGTCTTTCATTCAATGTTAATACATTTTCAAAATTATTCATTATATTGCTATCACTTTCATATAAACCTTCAGAACAGGGTAATTCTCTTAGCGATTTTGATTCAGGCACTTTACTACTTGATAATGTTAGCTTATTTGTAGAATTTGGTCTACCATCTGTAAAATATTTTGATCTCTTTCCTCCTATTACTGTATCGGCTCCTAATATAGGTACTAATTCACTCAGGCACACTAAAGTTGCTGATACTAAATTGTCATCTATATCTTTTATTCCCAATAGTAACTGTAACAAAAAAGTATATTGCTTTAGAACTTTTTAGGCAAATCAAAATGTTACTTACTTGTGATAGTAACTATAGTCTGTTTTTCAATCTCAGAGACTAAATTGACATTACATGTGTTCCCAGTTTTTTGCAATTCTTAAATAGTTACGTGCCACTTTCTGCCTATTTGCCACGCGTCTATCGATAATTTGCGTTAATATAAACAAATATAGTTTTTTTACAAGTTACCATGAATGATATGTTATGATATATATTTAGGTTTTATACATTATAGAATAGTATTAAAACCGCGGTTCTTTGTCACTTCGATTTCTACATGTTGTTTTTTTTAAATATCTAGCTATTTATTATCAAATAACAAAAGTCTATATTAAAAAATATCACCTATTAGGCAATCATGTTATGCTGCTGGTCCAACTTTTAGTTACAAGTACTAACCAACTATTATATTCGTTTTTTTATAGGCACGACTTATGAAGAAAATAGCATCGAATATAGTTCCTATGAAATTTAGGGATGATATATTAAAATATATAATTGCCGCATTATTCAGTAAACCACACAATAACTGCCGTAGTATATGGTAATATAACATATATAATTTGTTTTAAAATTGAAAATCTTGTCAAATTCTATTAATTGTCGTAATTTTTAAAAGTTCCTATTCTTTCTAAGAGAAATGGGTTAAGATTGCAGTTTTAGCGTGTACATAAAGTTAAACACTGATGGCGTCAATTAATTATTTTTTGTTTGATTTAAAGACATTAAAACACTTGCTATGTAAGGTCGTACGTCGCATTATAGTTGTATATAGAGCCTCGTGTGGCCATGTGATTTTTAATGATACGTTTTGGAATAGAAAACTTTAAAGTTAAACGTTAAACGGTCGTTAACTTTAAAATAAATACAAATTCTTACGTTTCGATATGCCGGTATCGTAGGTGCACCACTTAAGCTGACAGCCATAGAGTTATATGTATAGAGAAGCTATCCCGAATAAATATTTTGTTCCATTTTGGTAACAGTTAAACTAAAGTTTGCTGCAGCGCTAAAAGAATAAATAGGCAATCTAACGCGAACATTGAAGCACACAGCGCTAGATCGCTTTATAGTTGTAATTTTCTCGCGACCAAAACGTCGTAAGATGTAGGCATTTCATGCTCACTTACGCGTTTCGTTCAACGTTATGTAACAAAGCATGGTACTATAGATTTTACACCGCAGAAGTGACACAGTTTTTGTACCTACAAAGATTCATTAGATGAGTTCTAACACACAGCACAGCATACTCTATTTCAAAGTGTATTATTAAGTAGTTAAATAAATAAAAATAATAGTAAATTATAAAAGAAAATGAACTATTATATGTTTATATAAACTTTGCTTTAACATACGACAATAGTTTTGAATATCCGTGTGATGACGGAATAAGAATACAATTCATCACTGTCTTGGTCGTGGATATCGTAAAAGGCGAGTAAACGATATATGTAATATGCATATAACATCTATCAAGAGAAGGAAAACTCGAAACAGAACCCTATACCAACCTGTTTGATCTTTGACAAATAAGTATTAACTGATAACATAAACTAAAGGAAAAAAGAATATAAATAATCAAAATACTTTCTAGACACTACGCCAAGTCTGTGTATAGTCACACATTTTTACCTCCAACCAGTGTAATTGAACATCTGCGGGCTTTAGTCTATATATCAAAGATGGTGTGACATTTAAATGTAGAATTTTTTTTTTATTGTGCTAATTCGATATTATTACCTATTTGTACACTTTAACAACAAAACATTTTACTTAGTTAAATAAAGAATTTTTATTCATATCCACATGTGCAAGTTTTGATTGGTATTATTCGAATTATCGTATTAACAACGCTGCTCTGTATACACCCACAGTCCATGATGGTCGCAGTCACACTAAAGTAAGGTGTACGGATTGCAGTACAGCTTAGTCGAACAAAGCAAGTGTTCGGAACGCGAAATCTAGTACGTAGTACATATAAACTCATTTGCAAAAAAAACGGGCGGTTTTGATTTTCATTCATATTTAAAAAGATACAATACCAAAAAGGTTTCAATCGTTTGTACACGTTACTGGCCGGTTTTAAAAATGCTGTGGTATTTAAAAAAGTACGTTCTAAATTCAATTTTTCATTTGATGTTCATTTTTACAGAAAACCCCTTTTTATCCTACATTTTTGGCGCGAAGTTCCAGAAGTTAACATCGACTTTCATAACTTTTATTCAATTTTTATCGATTAATTTCATATCCTTGACTGTCAAAGCTTTATTTAATGCTGTTTGGCTGTATCAAAAATGGTAGATAAAGTGGTAAAAGCTACCAAAATTATCGCGCTGCTTGAAGAGGGTTGCAGCCAATGTTTCGTGGCTAGGAGGCTAAATGTTAGTCGCTCGACAGTCCAAAGGACCTGGCAGGGATATCAGGAGACTGGTTCCGTCGAGAGAAGGCCTGGTTCTGGAAGAAAACCATGTACCCAACCACGGGATGATCGTTTTCTTGTGAGTCGCGCATTGAGAAATCGCAAATCTTCGTATGTGGATCTTAAGAACAACCTCCAAGAAGTAAGAAATGTGCATATTAGTCTATGGACGGTCAGGAGGAGGCTTCTCGCTGCCAATATACGCAGTCACCGCCCGGCCCGCGGCCCCAAATTACTCCGTGAGCACAGAGTTCACAGGCTTAGGTTCGCTAGAAATTGTGAATCATGGACTCAAGACGATTGGAATAGGGTTTTGTTCTCTGATGAAGCCAGGATATCTCTGTTCGGTGAAGATCGACGTCGGCGAGTGCTAAGAAGACAAGGAGAACGCTTTGCAGAGGCATGTTTCGAAGAAATCACACCTTATGGTGGGGGCTCTGTTATGTTTTGGGCAGGAATAAATTCAATGGATCGTACAGAGTTAGTCTTCATTGAAAACGGCTCACTGACTGGGCATCGATACATAACGGAAGTTCTAATTTCTCATGCACAACCCGCATTGGCCGCTCTAGGTGAAGACTCGATTTTTATGGACGACAATGCTCGCGCCCACCGATCCCGCGATGTTAATGCGTATGTGCAAGAGGTCGGCATTCGTCGTTTGGATTGGCCAGCTCGAAGTCCCGACCTCAATCCCATAGAGCATGTCTGGGACGTTCTGAAACGGCGTGTGAGATCAGTACACCCGGCTCCGCAGACCATCAGAGAGCTGAAGAATGTGATTACTGCGGAGTGGGAACGTATTCCGCAAGCAAGTATCCGGGATATACTTGCTAGCATGCCCAGACGAATTCAAGCTGTGATTTTAGCTAGAGGGGGTCACACTCGATACTAAACATTTATCTGCTTTTACTTTATTAAAGAAAAACAAACAAAAAAACTTTTTTATTTTTACTTCATGAGCATATGCACTACTAGCGAATATACACTACTAGCGAGGTTTAGCATTATTTCCCATAAATTGTATCTAAATTTTATGAAATACTGATGAAAACGATTATTTTCTTATTAATTTACCAAATTGTGTGGATAAAACTACCTATAATTATCAAACAAAGAAATATTAACATTTGAAATGGTTCATTGCTTAGGTGCCCGTTTTTTTGCAAATGAGTGTATATCGATGCTGACAGCATTATTTGTAAATTTGACATTTGCATGTGTCAATTTGGTCTCTGAGATAAAAAAACAGGCTATAAATATTTTTAAAATAAAGACATGCTCACCTCTGGTAGTATGTGTTGTGAGAGTTCTTCATGTGAAAATACATTAACAAATTTAGAAAAGTGGTTTAGGAGTAACATTCGAATTTGACTGTCTCTCACACCAAACAATTGCATTAATCTAGGTTTTATATGTTCCTTGAACACACCAAGACTAAAAAATCCTGTTATTTCACCATTAGAAATTCTATCTGGGAACAAAAGATATGTTAAATTAACAGGCTTACAGCACACTCCTAACTTTAAGTTAAATATAAAAATGTTATGTACCATTCCTTGGTTTGAGTATAAAAGGTATTACTTCTTTTTGTGCAGTCTGGTCCAACATAGTTAGCCGAGAGAGTAAGAGTCCACTGAATTGTTTAGCTGCTGTTTCCTCATTATAACATTTAAGATTGTCTAAAATGCTTGAGAAGAACTCGCATCTTTCTTCTTCTGTTTTTAATGGTAAAAAATTAAGGAATTTATAAATTGATATAAATTCATGATTAAAAAAGTTATGTTGGAGCACTTCTGACAAGCTAGGTCTTTTTGCAGGTTTTTGATGCTGTAAATAGTCTATGCAGTATTTCTTGAACTCTTTTAAATAGGGTACTTCAGCTGAAATGATATTAAAAATATAAATACACTTCTCGCAAAAATTAAAGGAACAAAAAAAATTACGAATTTTTTTGGCAATTTTCAACAGGCTGTATTTCAATGAAAAATGGTCGTACAGAAAATAAAAAACATAGCTTTTCAAGCTTGAAGACTCTAGTTTGCGAATTTTTTGGTTAAAAATTTTTTAGAGCACCGGTAATCATGCGATTCTTGAATAAAGCACAAAGAAAAGATTTTCTAAATTTTTTACATTTTTTTTTCGCTCTACGGACATAGAAATTTTTTTTCGACCTAGACTAATGCAGAGGTCGTATAGCCTGTTTATTCAGCTTCAATTTTCTTTTTGCAAGAGTCAGATACGACCATTTGTCTTCGAGATATCGAATTTTGAATGCAAAAGGATCCTTTTTCACTCAACTGCCGATATCTGTGAAACTACTGGTCGCCCAGCGAGCGGACAGGGGGTCGGTCCAGGGAAACCGCTGAACCGATCGATCTACCGATTTAAGGGGGCCTTTGGGGTACATTAGACAGTAAAATTTTCTTCTAACCTACGCATTTCTCCTAATATTGTCGAAAATACAGTCGATTAACCAAAAAAAGAGAAAATAGCATTTTTTTGCTCTTTTTTCACGTTAACAGGAGGAAACAAATTTTTTCCAACCAACCATGACAGACTTTTCTATCGGAAATTTTCTGGAGAAAACGAAACCCCCTGTCCGCTTGCTGGGCGACCAGTAGTTTCAGAGATATCGGCAGTTGAGTGAAAAAGGATCCTTTTGCATTCAAAATTCGATATCTCGAAGACAAATGGTCGTATCTGACTCTTGTTAAAAGCAAATTGAAGCTGAATAAACAGGCTATACGACCTATGCATTAGTCTAGGTCGAAAAAAATTTTCCATGTCCGTAGCGCGAAAAAAAAATGTAAAAAATTTAGAAACTTTTTTCTTTGTGCTTTATCCAAGAATCGCATGATTACCGGTGCTCTAAAAAATTTTTAACCAAAAAATTCGTAAACTAGGGTCTTCAAGCTTGAAAAGTTGTTTTTTTATTTTCTGTACGACCATTTTTCATTGAAATACAGCCTGTTGAAAATTGCCAAAAAATTTCGAAAATTTTTTTGTTCCTTTAATTTTTGCGAGATGTATATTTATTTTGCAATTTATTTTTAAACTTTAAACTTAGTGGTAGTATTTAATTTATATTACCATCTTTACAGTCCTTGAAGACATCATCAACTAATACAGCAAATCCATATTGGTCAACTTTTGTAGTAATCTCATATGAATCCTCATTTGGGTCTATTGCCTTATCATATCTGAAAAATATGGTATATGGTCAATTAATGTACTAACTCAACTAAGTAATGTACTTATTTAAAAAACTATTTATCCTTAAATACATCCATAGCTATACATTATAAATAAATAGGAACACTGACATTGGCAATTAATTTTTTTTGTGGATTATGCATATACATATGTACATATTCATAACGAATATCACAAAAATACGCCTGCAATAGCACTTAGTTGAAAATGATGTACGACAGACTCGACTAAAGGAATTGACAAGTCTTTTTTACACTACCGTAGTATATAAAGGGAGAGTGGTTGTTAATCTAAGTATTAAGATTAACAGCCACCAGCTCTGTCATATCGCGCAAAAGCTTCTCCCTCAGTTCAGCCTGGCAAAAGTCTTTTTACATTGAATATTGGCCCTGCTGATGTGAATTATTATCGCACATTATCGCATATGGACGCCACGCTTTCATACTGATGTTTTCACTTTGTGGTCAATGAAACATCCTAAGTTAAAACCCGAGCAAATTTCTACTGAACTTTTTTTAAATACCTGTACTGACGAATTAATAGGGGACTTTACTAATTAACAGACATAAACTGCACCCAGACTCAGAAACCCAACAATTTGTGGATAGCAAAAATTATAATCTTACATAGGAATTGAACCTATGACACTGGAGTGGTAGGTATCTTAATCACACATCTTAATGCCATCTGTGCAGTTATTTATCATATATCAAAGATACAATTTGGAGAGTAGGAGCCAATTTGGACAAACTATTATTATACTACATATATATTGCTGGTCATAAAAGATTCAAGATTAGTGTTAATTAATTCAGAGACTGAGAAGAAGTGTAATTTTAACATGCTCCACCATAATCTTATACCCCGATCATGACCGATCTCAATTAATATATGCCTTAAAATGATTTATCTACATAACTGTGCTGTCATCTATGTACATATTCAGAAATATTTTCAATGAATAAGTAGTTGGCCTGTAAAAAATATCTACAATACCTATTTGGTCACCTGGCCAGTATAAAATTAACCTAAATATCGAAAGTAGTAGAAAACTGATTTTTCAGCCGAAACCGAAATTTCGGCCTAGCTCTTTGTTTCGGCCGAAACCGAAACTTAATAAGTTTCGGTTTCGGAGATGGAGTGGGGCAAAAGGCGCTCGCTTAGTGTCAAACTAATTGGAGACTCATTGTACATAGATTGAGTTTCGGCCTTATTGCGGCATTTGTTTACCAACACTCTGAACCTGCCTGCTGAACAGGTGGATCCGGAAGGAAACTGAAACTCTGGAGAAAACTGAACACCGTGCTGTGATAAAATTCCTTACCAAGCAAGGAAAGAACGCTCTGACCATTTTGAACGAAATGGAAACTGTTTATGGGGAGTGCCTTATTAAATTAATGATTTACAAGTGGCATAATCTTTTTAAACACAGTCGGGTGTCAATTGAAGAAAAGGAAGCTTAGGAAGGCCAGTTGAGGCACCACATCAGACATCGTCGAAAAAGTGGAAAATTGTACTGGAGGACGCCCTTTTGAACAACAAACAGTTATCTGCTTTAGTTTGAGTATCCGTACCACCATTTTGCGAATCTTACATGACAACCTGGATATAACAATAGTCAGTGCAAGATGGGTATTGAGAATGTTCACGCCGCTTTAGAGACAGCAGCATGTCGATGTGTCAAAACAATTTTTGGAATTATGTGGAGACGAACCTGCACAGATTTTACCGAAGATGAAATATGGGTTCCACACTTTGGGCCGGAGCCCAAACAAGAGTTCATGCAGTGGCATAAAAAGGGAATACCATCGCCAAAGAAATTCAAAGTATCGGAGTAGGCTGCAAAAATGATGGCTATTGTATTTTGGGATTGTGAGGGGATAATACTGATTGAATACAAAGAAAAGGGAAGGACTATACCCGGAGAATACTACGCAAGGATACTAAAAATCGTCAAAGAAAATGTCTAGGAAAATTGACCAAGGGTGGTTTGCTCTTGCAAAACAACACTCGGGTATACAAGAGGAGAGTTACAATAGCTGCTCTGCAGACGCATGGCTTCGAATCAGTAGTCCACCCACCCTACAGTCCAGATCTGGCCCCAAGTGATTTCTATTTGTTTCCCAATTTAAAATTAGGAAACAAATAAAAAATATTATACAAATATATAATAATATAAATTTATGGGGATGGCAATTTGTCGACGACAATGGGGTAAAGGAGGCAATTTAGCCCATTTTGAGGTAAAAATTAAAAAATATTTTCAGGATGATTTAGAAAAATTAATTCATAGATCTAATAAATGTATACATCATCATCATTTCAGCCCATCGCTGTCCACTGCTGGACGTAGGCCTCCCTCGTGGTACGCCACAGAGTGCGGTCCTGTGCCGTTTGCATCCATCGACGCCCAGCAACTTTTACTAGATCGTCTGTCCATCTAGTGGGGGGGCGTCCTACACTGCGTCGTCCGGTACGTGGTCGCCACTCTAGAACCTTTTTCCCCAGCGGTTGTCGGTTCTTCGAGCGATGTGGCCTGCCCATTGCCACTTCAGCGTGCTAATTCTTCGTGCTATATCGGTTACACCCGTTCTTCTGCGGATTTCCGTATTACGGATTCTATCACGCAGAGAAATCCCGAGCATAGCTCGCTCCATAGCACGCTGAGCGACTGAGCTTGGTTATGAGGCCTACATTTAGAGACCACGTTTCCGTGCCGTAAGTCATCACTAGTAGTAAGTCATCACTAGTAACACACACTGGTTGGAGACCTGTGTTTTCAGACACTGAGGTATGTTGGACGAGAAGATCCTCTTAAGTTTCCCGAACGCTGCCCAACCGAGTTGGATTCGTCGGCAGAACTCTTTCACGAAATTGGATCTACCTAACTGGACTGTTTGTCCAAGGTAAATATAATGTATACAGCTTAGGGGTAATTATATTGAAAAAAAAAAAATAGATTTGTTTCATTTTATTTAAAACCCTTCCATGCCACGAACTTTTGGACCTCCTCTCGTATACAACATAACTAACTAGTAATACGTAATTGCGTACACATTTTTTTAAAGATAACTTGTGTGGAGACGAACCTGCACAGAAGACACTCGAATTTCGGCTAGGACGACGCTTTCGGCTATATTGTGGCCGAAACGGAAACTAAGGCCGAAACTAGATTTTTTAGGCGAAACTGGCCGAAAACGAAATTTTGGTCGGTCACTAATCGTACGATAGGATACACTAAAAGAGTAACGTTATCATGGAAAATTATAACACCAAATGCGATCAGCTGCCAAACGCGGCAAATAAGGCTTTAAGCGGCCCATACAAAAATAAACATGGCAGTACTATTATTCCAAGGCCATATAATAGTGGGGTGGGAAAGAGTAGTGTAATACATCTCTGGAATCGAGTTACCATAACGAACGACGCCACAGAAAGGTGGTCCTAAATATGCACCTCATAGAGAAGCTTAAAATGCACAGCACACTATAGAAAGGGCAAAGGGCTATAAAATTCGAGATTTATGTGATAAAATCCAGAGGAATACGGCACTCAGTAGAAAAACTATGTAACTGATATAGGCCAAAGAATTAGTACTCGATTCGACACATCGATTTCGAATCAAAAACATTGTGAAAGGATGGGAGCTCTGCAGCACTAGAATCATTCAGAGGAGTCCTATATCTAAGAATGGATGTATGTCTTAAAACATCCTGCTACAAAAAATTCATTTTAATTTTCAAATAACTTATCATTTGTAAATAAGTGCTTATTTTGTGTGTTTCTTACTTTCAACAAAACTAATATTGATAGATTTACACAGAGTTTTGGTAAAGACAAACCATAAACTACCTGGTTGAAATTTATAGAGGTGCATTATGTCTATGTATGACCCAAAGAGTAAAGTTATTAAATTGAAAAAGAGTGGCAACTCGATGATAAAATATGCATGTATGGAAAGTGCTGCCACCCAGAGTTTAGGCGGTGAACTAAAGTTGAAGTAATGTATATACATATCTACATGTGTATGTGTAATTACATAGAATTTTCTTTTACTATGAAAGCTACCCTGAAATATAAAAAAAAACATATCAGCTGATAATTAAACAATAATAATATCAGCCTAACATTGAAACTTGAGATAATTTTCAGAAAAATATCAATAACCGAAAATAGATCGATGACAATAAGTACCTACGCTAGGAACAAAAAATAACAATTCTCAGTTGTCAAACGTTTGACAGGCAGGACAAAATGGCAGCACTTAAGTTTGTACAACCAATCTGTAGGCGGCGCGACGGTCAGTAAAAATAAGTAATGTTTTAAGTGTGCCCCCCCAGGTATGACCTTATATTTCATGTCTAGTTGTAGGTGCATAATTTATTTATTTATTTATTGAGTCATAAAAACATATCTATTATAATTAATTTGTAAGAAGTAAAAGTATTCACACTGTCACCAATAAAGTTTCTATAAACAAAATGTAGAATATCACCTTTTTCTTGCCATAAAAGAATCTCTACAGCGTCATCTGGTAATTCAGAAGTACTGTAATTAACATCATTTGTTCGAACAGAGTTTTGTGAAGTGCAACCATGGTACATATAAGATATCTTGTATGTGTTACCATTGCTTTAAGCTAATAGATACAATTTGTTATTTTTTTTATCCTGGTTTAATAATTCTTTACCTGTGTATTCTTGCATGTTTCAGATATGTAGGTGTGAGTTCAGCAAAAGGACACAGATATTGTAGTCCACCAAGCTTCCATTGCCCATCTCCAGTTACATAAACAGCTGACACACTGACATTATTGTGTGACATACCAGCCTAAAAGTATATTTAAAATAAAACATCATCATGTTTGTTTAAAAATTACAGCTGCAAAATACCAATTCTGGTCAGCTATGATTTTACTACACCTCATCCAACTATCTGGGAAACAGAAGAGTGGCAAGTGGCATAGTACCAATTCCTTGAAGCCAGTATCCAGTCCTGCCCATAGTTACTTGGTCATCAAATTGCTAGGACATCTCAACTGATTTGTTTTTATGAAAATCCTTAACAAACTTATACAAACTTTAAATTTCAGAACAGAAATAGAAATGGTTAAAATTATAAGATTACCAAAACTATTTAAATCTAACAGATACAATATGATTACCCTCGACCTCTTCAAGAGCACTGCAAGTACAGAAGTACTCTTAATACACTAATTGGAAATGGTATTGTGAGTATTTTTTATTGGTTGCCGACTAATAAAATGTCAGTACCACCTTTTAATATGGATAGCCAATTAATTCACACATACTGCAATCTACAAGAGCCATGAGCTTCTGCCATAATGGATGGGGGGGTAGCCTATTTTAGCATAATACTCAGATATAATGCAGGCTTAATTCAATCCAGTATTCAAGAATAACAAATTGTATTTTTTTTAACAAATTATAAATTCCAACAAATATGTCACACCAACCTGTTCATGAAGAAATACTAATGCTCGTAAAATGTTGTTAAGTCCAATGCACAATTGAAGTGGTGTTAGAGAGCTTAAGATGTGTGATAAAGGTTGTACATATTCTGTGGCTAAATGAAGAGTAGAATGTTGTTGCCAAGCTGATATATAACGAACGATACATGGATGACGATGCTTAAGGAGATTCTGTAAAGGAATTATAAATATTACAAACTGTGATACAATAAACAACTCCTTCTTTTACTTAATACTAACTTACATTTGAGAATTTTTCTAAAGGGGTTGATACAGCCCAGAGTGGCCCTGTCGCTGCTTCTCCTTTAAACACTGATACGGAACCATCACCTTTTAAACTAAAATATCTGCAGCTATCTTTAATAGTAGCTTGATAGTGGCACCAAAAGTCTGTTATCTCTATTGCCTTTTCTTCAATTTCCAAACCATTTAAACGTGAACTTTCGTTACCCATCATTTATGATTGTATTTAGTATAAATAGTGCTTTATCATTTCAATTTTATATAGATCAGATCAAATAATATTTATATAGCCTGTCTTATAAACCTAAGTAAAACATTGATATTGATATGAACATGATCACTTTCGCTTACAACTCAGAGTCACAGATTAATATATTATACTACGTAGAGTACGTAAGATTAATATCTCTGTGGTTAATAATCTATCCACAGAGAAAATAATTCTGCGTATAGTTCATCTAATCTAAGAAGTGCATTTTGACGTTTTGCATTTTTTAATACACAATAACCTCGGTCAAACGTATACACATGATTGTAAACACTAAATCTGAAATTTTAAACAACTATGAAGTTATTTACATAATTAACATTGCGGGTGACTTTCTTGTACAATAATCTAATGTTGAAACTCGTAAAACTAATTTAAAATAGAAATAACATGGTAAATAGTAATTGTTAGTGACGACATAACAATGTCACGTCATCACGATCTATACAATAGTGCTTGACAACTTCCAATTCATGAATATTCAAATAATCGGTAAAAATATTAGAAAAATACAATTAATCGAATAGAGATTTTAGACAACTGACAACAACAATAGACACTTTGATTGATGAGGAGATAATTATTAATGTTCGCGACGCTGATAATTCAAGTAATAGTAGAAATTCTTAATAAATAGCTATTTTCAAATCCAGTTTTTGTTTTTAATTAACCTAATCCTACTAAATATGATGAGTAGATTCTATGCTGAAATAATTAAATTTGTTTAGTACTAATTTAGCACTTAATTTATTCATCATCTTTTTGAAAAATAAAAAATAAACCGATTATTAATTATAAAGAATCAATAGCGATTTCTCAGTAAAATCGGATATTTTCGATAGCGATTATTCTATTCTATTTTTTCCTGTAATGGCAAGTGTTGCCGGTGTCGACAATTCTGCCAATGTCAGCTATGTGGAGAAACGTGTGTGATTTTTATAACAATTTAAATTTTGATAACATTATTATTAGATGTGATCGATTTTAATAAGTAAAACATAGATTTAACACTGATACACACGTACATAAACATGCATAGACATACATATAAACAGCAGACATATATTATGCCTTTATAAAGGATTAGTATGTATATATTTAAAAAGAAGAAAATTTTAAAGATGGATGAAGTTATATCTCATAAAGTGCATCATAGTTTTAAGAAGTACTGGAGAGGAGTAAGTTAATAAAGACGGAAAGTTAATAGGATGAGGGATTTTCAATTCATTGATGAGTGTATACAGGTCAAGGCCTGGGTTATTCTTAGGGCAGCTGAAAAAAATGTGTTCTAAGCTACCTTCATCTATGCCACACTCACACAAGGATGAGTCTCGGACCCGGATTTTATGGAGGAATACTGGTGAGCAGCAATGACCTATTCGCAGTCTACAGATCATTGATATAGAACAGCGGGACGTTTTTTAAATTGATAAAACCAAGGTTTCGGCACAATATTTGGTTGTATAGAACGGTAGAACTTGGCTTTTCTTCTACTAGAATCATCCCAGTCTGTTTGCCATGCTGATTGCAGAAATTCATGAGCAAGGTTTGCCAAGTCGTGTCCATGGTGGCCAAAATATTTAAGTTCGCTGCTCTGGGAGGCGATTGCAGATTTAGCAAAGCTATCAACGCACTCATTACCCTTTATACCACAGTGGCTCGGAATCCAGACCAACTGAACTGTCTTTCCATTAGAGACACAAGACAGGATCGTTCTTTTAATTTGGAGAATAAGGCTAGTGTGTGTTCGGCTTTTGAAAGGGTTCTGCTGTAGTGACTTGAGGCAACTCAGAGAGTCTGTAAATATGACAGATTTGTTAATATTATGTGCCTCGATGAAAAGGCATGCCGCCAGGATGCCAACACATTCGCCTGTAAATACTGAGGACTTTTTAGGGCATTTAAATATTAAAATGATCCTAGAATTTTGATAATATACTGCGACACCAGTATAACTAGTTATAGATAATTTCGAAGCATCAGTGAAAAACCTTTGAAAATTGTGCCACTGTTCATTAACAAGTGCGTTAAAAATTGAATCCGCTGAAACAGTGTCTTTAGCTATTCCTATATCTAAGCGTATGTCTGGCTTGTAACATAGTACCTCATAATTAAAATTAAAAAGGGGGAGTCTATCAGCATCAGCATATTGCAAGATCTAGCAATTAATATTGAGGCAAGAGGCGATATCTGCTGTATATAAATTATATAATAAGGGACTCAAAACCGATCCCTGTGGAAGCCCTTTCCAGGTGGTTCTCTTTTCCATGGGAGAATACTGAGCTCTCAGTACCAGTGATCGAGACATTAAAATTTCGCAAATGCAGTGGACCATCTTGACCGGTAATCTCAGCTGATGCAATTTTTGCCTGAGATTGGGAAGAAGGACACAATCGTAAGCGGAGGAAATGTCAAGAAACGCTGCCACGACAGATTCTTTATCTGTTAATGCAATCCGAATGCTTGTAATAAGGGTTGCCACACTGTCCATTGTACTGAGCCCCTTTCTAAATCCAAATTGAGATTTAGGAAGTAGGTCACGAGATTCAATAAACCACTCAAGACGGTTTTTTAAAAGATGTTCAAGGAGCTTTAGTAATACTGAAGATAATGCGATAGGTCTGTAACTGTTTGGATCCTCTGGGTGTTTGCCTGGTTTTAGAATGGGGATTATTATTTGGATTTTCCACTCACTGGGAATCCAACCAGTATCATAGCAGTAGTTAACAATGTCAAGAAAATACTTTCTGGCATTAGTACTGGCATGAACTATGAAGGAATAGGGAATTCCATCGATGCCGGGTGTTGAGTCTCTTACGTAATTAAGAACCATTTCTAATTCGTTCATGGAGAAAGCAGTCTCCATAGAGTTTTCCGAGGAGGATAAACTGTAGGTGCAAGGGTGATGGCTCTCTGTAAACGAGGGAACGTAGGGAGGAGCTAAGTTATCAAAAAACAATTCGGCAGTTTGGCGAGATATTATTGAAGAAGTTGATGGAGACCGACCTAACCTAAATTTATTAATGCTTCTCCATACTAAAGATGACGGGGTGGAAGGTGATAGTGAAGAGCAAAAGCGAAGCCAACCCAAACGTTTCTGTTTTCTCAACAATCGTCTAGTCCCTGCACAAACCCGTTTATATACGAGAAGATTATCGATTGTCATACTTCTATTGTATCTCCGCTCTGCCTCTTTCCTTTCTTTAATGGCTATAGTGCATTCATGATCCCACCATGGTGGAGATGGAATTCTGCCATGTGCACTTTTCTTCGCAGGAAAGCATCTCTCTGCACAGTCGTACAACGACTCTACAAATTTTTGGCAGCAGTACTGAGCATGGTAATGGCCAAGACCCTGGTATGATGGGTTATTAATGTCAGGAAGCGAGTTTACTTCATTTTCTAGAGCCAATGAAAATTTAGACCAATCTGGGTTTGAGAGGTTGAATTTAAGAAGTGGAGGTAGTGGTTTTTCTAAGTAGGTTTTGTCCATTAAAGTTATAATAATGGGATAATGGTCACTACCATGAGAAAGAGATGTACAATACCAGTGTGCAGAGACAGCCAAACTGGGTGAGCAGAATGACAGGTCTATGCAACTCTTCTGTTGTCCAGGGAGGGTTCTACGCGTAGAGCATCCATCGTTCAGTATACAAAGCCCAAGGTCATCTAGGACATCGACTAAACCTATCCCAAAAGCATCACAACGGCTAGAACCCCATCTAAAATGGTAGCAATTAAAGTCACCCATAACTAAAAGAGGACTGTTAATATTTGCCAATAAATCTTTTAATCTTGGTAGAAAATCGATTTGGGAATGAGCAACGTATATAGATAGCACCGTGATGCCCTCGACCATAATACCCGTAATGTTAATATTTCCATTAAGTGGAGATAAAGCTAGATTTAAAGATACAGAGGGTACTTGGTTTTTTATTAATAGGGCAGAACCACCATAGCCATCTGCCCTATCACAACGAATAACACTGTAGTTGGGGATGTGGAAGCTGAGGCTTGGTATTAACCAGGTCTCAGCTATAGCACAAGCTAGTGGCTTGTATTTGTGTAGGAGGAATGTAAGATCGTGCTTATTACGAAGCACGCCCCTTACATTCCACTGTAGGAATACCTGGCAGGGAGCCATTTTTATAATTTAAGAGTAAATAGATAAGTTTTTCTGCATCGTTGGACGGTAGTTGGGAAGTATTTATCAAAGTAGAAGTTTGTGTAGAATTAGAGACGTAAGAAGTCAGAAGTTGAATTAATAGTTGGATTATGGAAGATAAATTATCAGAGGATTGAGCATTATTGAGAGCACAACCGTTGGGCTGTGAAGTTAGAGGAGTTGAGATAATACTATTGTGGCTCGTCTTGTTGTATGAGGGAGAGAGAGGTTTGTGAGTTTTGGGATTAAGGAAAACCTTTTTTTTTGTATGATTGAGGTGACAGTGGGCTAGTTTGTGGTGCAAGGGTTTTCGTGGCCTGTGCATAACTGCGAGAAATGGGTGGGAGTAATTTACTGGCTTCGGTGTATGGGATTATTTTCTCCGCCATCAGTGTTTTTATTGCTCTTTGACGATCATACTCTGGACATAATCTATTACTGGCAAAGTAGTTCCCGGAGCACAAAACACAGAGTGTTTCATTCTCTCTCTTCTATTCTATTCTCCAAGACCTCACAGCCATTGCCAGGATGATCTTGTCCACATTTAAAGCAGCGGGGGTTGGACCTACAAATGGATTCCACGTGGCCATATCTGCAGCACTTACGACATTGGATAGTGGGATATATATATTGTACCACTGGCAGTGATGTGTAGCAACAGAACACTCTCTTCGGTAAAACTTGCCCATCGAAGGTTATCACACATGTTTCAGTCGGTTTCCATTCAGGGCCTTCCTCTCGGAATATTTTTCTATTAATACGTCTCACCTTAAGAATTTCACCGCAACCAATGGGGGTAGTAATATATTTTAAAGCATCTTCTTCGGTCATATCATTAGGGACACCACCAACGACACCCATCCGAGTAATATGAAATGTGGGGATTGTAGCAACATATTTATGCTGGCTAAGGAGATTGCTGATAAGGAAAGAGTTAGCATCTTGATGAGATAAGAACTCAACTGATATACTATTTCTACCCACTTTTTTTACACCGTCAGAAACTATGTTTGATATGTTGTTTTTTAAGAGAAAAATACCAAAAGAAACAGGATGGAGGGTTGTACCAGCATTAGGATTGGGCTCACTACGTGACACATGCACAATGTAAGGGGCTTTGTCGTCTATGGTATACTTATCTCGAGCCACTGTAGTATTTCTAGGTTGTTTATTGGGTCTATCGATGACATTCATCTCGACAACTGGGCGTTTGCGAGACGTAGCTAGTACAGGGTTAGTTTCTTTTAAAGCAACTTCAGCAAATTGGGCGACTGGATCTATATGTGATACATTGAGAAGGGTCGGAGGAGTGGAGAAAATTGGAGTAGTCGGGTATGAAACATCCGGAGGGTCCGGCGGTTTCGTTTTATCCATCGTAGATGAACACGATTAAAGCGTTACAACCCTTATACCAAGTAATTAGGACAACACAACGTTAGTAATCACTAAAATAAATCACAGCACTCGTCAAAACAGCCAAAAATGAAAAAATAATTCTAAGCACACGTGTTAACCATAAACACACTGGCGGCAGAATCCTCGATAGCGATTATTTGGTTCACATACCTAGACAACTTACTCAGACAGCTGTCAAAGTGCACTTCTTAGATTAGACAGACTATAATAATTAGGCCATGCTAGGAAAGCCCCAGGTTCGGACATGAATGTTTTCCAATTACAGCACTAGAGCGCATTATGCGGCATAATGCTGAACGACGAACGTTGAATGTTCGAACTACAGCAACGCTTCGCACAATCGAGTACTCTCAAAAGTACTGTTTTCGCGTGATACGTAACGAACGTAAAAATGTTAATGAAATAATCAAAATCCAAATTACTTAAAATAACCGTAAATAGTTTTCAATCAATTATTATTGTTTACCACATTATTTATACATTAATGAGATTGAATATTTTTTTAACTAACTATTTTTCTAACCCTATGAATATTTTTTTTTTCAACACCGAACTTAGCGCACTCGGCTGAAAAACTAATTCACGTTCCAATTAAGCGTTCACATAATTCGGCATTATGCACCACTGAGTCGCATTATGCTCTGTAATTGGAAAATTAGCAGTATCTCTATCGGATTGAGAGTCCTCAGCGCTCACCCACAGCCCGATAAAGTTGTCATAGCCATCTGAGGCAACAAGCTAATAACCAAGCCCCAAAAAAAGGTATCTCTAATGCTAGGGTCGCACCTGCGTGTATCGTCACGAAGCTTCGTGCAATGAGATGATATACGCAGATGTGACCGGTGCATTATTGGCTATCGTCGCGAACATTTGGGTTTCGTGTGCGTTATCGCTTGGGTGGCGATAAGTCAAAGGGTTTTAGCGCGCTAATATATCGGACTCTGTGGTCAGACTAACGTTTTTCATTTCGGCGGAAATTTTCGATGTGTTTAGACGCGTTCGAGGATCTCCAGTTAATCAATAAATATGGAGTGGAGTGATGAAATGGTGTTAGAATTTTTACACCATTATAAAGCTGAACCCATGAAGGGATCCAAAAAAATCATTATGTAATTATTAGCATAATATAGCTGTAATATTGAAGCAATTCGTCATCCATAGTTAAACGCATGAAAATGATTTTGGCCATCTTCAATTATTGCACGATACTTCGTGTAAAATGCCAAAGTCGCTAATGTGACCATAGTTTTATCGCAATAACTTTCTAGTGTACAAAACGTACGAAGCTTCGCCACATATTACTTCGGGACGATACACGCAGGTGCGGCCCTAGCATAATAGTCACAAAGTTATTCCTATTTAGTAATAACATCTTTTCTGTGCAATGGAAAGAGGTCATGGTAATAAGCCCGCCAAACGACCTACCGAACCTACTGTAGTAATCGCCTGATAAGTTTACTCTCTAATGCTAGGGCCGCACCTGCGTGTATCGCCACGAAGCTTCGTGCAATGAGACGATACACGCAGATGTGACCGGTCATTATCGGCTATCGTCGCGAACATTCGGGCTTCGTGTGTGTTATCGGTTGGTAGGCGATAGCGGTGAGTCGTATTTATCGTCACTGTAAAATATCAATGATAATTTAATATCACATCTTGTAACAGTGACAACCAAATACCAGTAGCAGCGACTGTGATCTGACGATATATCTTATAAATATAACCGTGACTGTGACTATGACGCACGCAGCAGTCTCGTAGTTGATAAAATGCAGCGACTGTGACAAAATATTATGTTTGTCACATTGTTGAAAAATTAATAATAACAATTAATCTCTATATACATATAATTTTTCTGTACGTGTATTGACAGTGAAAGCCATCTTAACGGCTGGACGGATTTTTTTTGAATTTTTTTATGTGTGTTCGAGGGGATTCTAGGATAGTTTAGATTCGCAACTGGACCCGATAGGTGGCGCCGTTGTCGTTATGTCAAACGCCTGCACCGATTGGGATGAACTTTTCTATGTATATTCCAATGGGTTCCTGGATGATTTTAAAACACAATTGAACCCGATAGGTGGCGCTGCTGTCGGCACATCGCTTAAAGCATTTCCGGGCAGGACGACGTCTGCTGGGACAGCTAGTATTAATATATAGTTAATAAATATTAACTATTCAATTTTAATTTCGGTGGTGAAACAACTACCTGCCTAGTATTTTATCACAGTTAACTGACACTAGTATTTTTAAATCACTGTCGCTGTGATATCTAGTGTCTGATTTTGCCTAGTATAACCCAACTCTAGTAGGCGATAAGTCTAAGGGTTTTAGCGTGCCAGTGTGGTCAGACTAGCGTTTTTCATTTCGGCAGAAATGTTTGATGTGTTTAGACGCGTTCGAGGATCTCCAGTTAATCAATAAATATGCAGTGGAGCAATGAAATGGTGTTAGAATTTTTACACCATTATGAAGCTGAACCCATGAAGGGATTCAAAAAGGTCATTATGTAATTATTAGCATAATATAGCTATAATGCTAGGGCCTCACCTGCGTGTATCGTCCCGAAGTAATGTGTGGCGAAACTTCGTACGTTTTGTACACTAGAAAGTTATCGCGATAATACTGTGGTCATATTAGCGACTTCGGTATTTTACACGAAGTATAGTGCAATAATTAAAGATACCACCACTACTAAATCCAACCTCCTAAACTTTTGTGATCTAACGACTTTAACATTTATGTGATGAGATTGAGGACAATATAAGACTACAAGATTTTTTATCAAAATAATAGCATTTTTTTTTTTTTGCGATATTTGCCATTTTTAATTGTTTTTACGATTTTCGCCGATTTGAAATAGCTTATAACCTTTAAAACTACCTTTAAAATTAATATTCACGACATCAAAATATATGAAAATTGAGCTTGTCTTAAATCCCCCAATTTTTTTTTTACCAAAACATCAAATTTTGCTATTTTTCACAATTTACTCGAAACTGGAGGGTGGACGGCTAAAATTGACTTGAAATTCGTATTCCGCAGGTCGAAAAAATCCCGTAGTTAGGTGGCGCCTGGGGGGGCACACTTAAAACATTACTTATTTTTACTGACCGTCGCGCCGCCTACAGATTGTTTGTACAAACTTAACTGCTGCCATTTTGTCCTGTATGTCAAACGTTTGACAACTGAGAATTGTTATTTTTTGTTCCTAGCGTAGGTACTTATTGTCATCAATCTATTTACGGTTATTGATGTACTTTTTGAAAATTATCTCAATTTTCATTGTTAAGCTGATATTATTATTGCTTCGTTATCAGCTGATATGTTTTTTTTATATTTCAGGGTAGCTTTCATAGTAAAAGAAAATTCTATATAATTACACATACACATGTAGATATGTATATATATCTCTTCAACTTTAGTTCACCGCGTAAACTCTGGGTAGCAGCACCTTCCATACATGCATATTTTATCATGGAGTTGCCACTCTTTTTCAGTTTAATAACTTTACTCTTTGGGTGGCGCTCAATGTACAGACCACTTTATTCTTTTTTGTGTGCCGATGCTATCATATACATTGTTTATTTGTTCTTCAGCATTCAATTAGTGGTAACGACGTCACTTAATGACGAACAGTTACCACGAATAATATATTCACTATGACCACTTAAAACATTTTGTTTAATAATTTGTAAGAAAGTTGTATAAGACTTGGCTGTATGTAGTTAATTTCCATTACCTGTCCTAACGGACTAACAGAATCGAAAAGGTGAATATTTGTCATTTCTGACATATGTCATAGGTACTCTTGTCAGATGTTTTTGGAGTTGTGATTGTAGGTTTATTTAATGGCAAAATGGCATCAAATTTGTTAAATAAAACTGTTGTTTCTAATTTATCACCTATCAGGAAATCATTTGCATTGCTTTACAATGCTACTAGGAACCGTAAGCAATATTTTAGACCAGTAGTTACACTTGTTTATTACTATAGCTTAGATTGTTACGTCATTGGTTTTAGATTGGAACTATCAATATCAACCTGGTCCTTATCCCAGGACTCCAGAGGAGCGTGCTGCATCCGCAAAAAAATATGGAATGACAATTGAGGAGTATCAACCTTATCCTGAGGATATGGGTTATGGAGATTATCCGAAATTGCCAGATATCGGAGCGGACTCCAAAGATCCATACTATCCATACGATCTTCCCGAGTTGAAAAGGAATTTTAATGAACCGGTATGTTTCATTTATTAAATTATGACTATAAGGCCTTTAGACTCTAGAGGCCTTATAGCTCTAGAGTCTGAGCATACATTGATTTTTAATATTTTGGCAATACTGCCATACTGCTTTCGCTGAACTTTCAGAAATTTCATTCAATGATGTTTTTGAACTGGGTTATTGCCTTTGCCTTCTTAATTCTCAATTCCATGTTTTCAGAAAAACAGAAAGAAAAAGTCAGGTTTCCTATAGAAAATCTAAAAATATGCAAATGTGGTAAAATCAGCATCAAACTTATCCAGACCTTAATCTGAAAAGTTCCAAAGATGCAAATAGTCAATGATTTAAATTTTGAGTCAAGCTGTTAATTGTTTAATTACTTACCCCTTTTTTAAAATTTGAAAATAAGCTGATTGCTAAAACCTAGCTATATATTATTTCTATCACTACTTATTTTATGCTTGTATCTGACACAAATTTATGGATTCAAATCAAATCTTATAAAAAAGCAATGATTCAAATGTTATATTCTCATCTTAAGAGATTTAGTCTGTGCATGTTTAAATAGATCAGTCAGAGCATACTTTAATATATAACATTATAATTTTCAGATTAATGCAAGAATGGAAATATTCGGTGCAGACCGTTACGACCCAGCTATGAAGAGAAGGTTCTCAGTAGCTTATCAATTTGCTTGGTTTTTTGGTGTTGTTGGAGGATCTATGGCATTATATTTCTACTTGGAGAACTTTAAATTTGGAAGGCCAGTCACTGTAAAACAGTTTCCTACAGATGGACCTCATTATTTATTTACCACTAAGTAGCCATTTTATGTTCTCCCCACTCATTATTACACCATGTTGGTGACTGGATTGTGTATAATTTATTAGTTTCAAATAATAAACATTGTAAAATATATGCTCTTTTATTTAACTGTAGATACAAATTTTGCAAATAGGTATATGAATAATATATTAATACTAAAAAAGCTTTTTTAAAACAAGTTTTAATATATAAATATTTTAAATGTAATAATAAAACAATTTATACTAAATACTTCACCCATAGTTTGCTTATTTAAAAAAAATCTTTCTTAGGATTACTTAAGACAAGATCAAATTATGTATTGCAGCTTCATTTATTTAAAAAAAGGAGAATATTGTATAATTAAAAGCTTGTTTTTTAAAAATATTTTTCTTTTTATTTATGCCTTTTTAGAAAAATATATTTTTTCAACCTACACTACCGTCCAAAAGTTTGGAAGCAGCAAGGTAAAATCGAATAAAACCAAATAAGTCATTTAAATTTAAATGTATTGATAAAAAAATAAAGAACAAACAGAAACTAACTTAAACAAAATAAAAAAATAATATACAATGGTAAATTAGATTAAATTTTAGCTTCATCAAAGTGTCCACCTTTCTCCTTTATAATCTTCTCACATATTCTGGGCATTCTATTAATCAATTTTTTAAAATAATCTTTATCTAATTTGTTCCATTCGTTCTCTAATAGCTGCCACAAATGTTCTGAGCTCGTAGGACAACGACTTTTCACCCTCCTGTCAAGTTCATCCCAAACAAGTTCAATGGGAGAAAGATCAGGGGATTGAGATGGCCATTGCATGATGTTTAAAATGTTTTCAGCTTTTTTCTTGTTTAAAAAGTTCTGGCACAATTTAGACGAATGCTTAGGATCATTATCCTGTTGAAAAATGAATCCAGAACCAATGAGACTTAGTCCACTGGGTATGGCAGAATCTTGGAGAATTTTTAAATAGCCTTCCTTGTTTAATTTTCCGGTTATCCTCACAAGATTGCCGGGTTTACTGTTGCCAAAACACCCCCAAACCATGACATTACCACCACCATGTTTGATGGTAGGCACTGTACATGCCTCTGAAGCCCTCTCTTCTTTTGACCGGCGTACAAAGACACGTCTATTGGATCCGAAAATCTGAAATTTTGATTCGTCACTCCAAAGGACATTTTCCCATTGTTCTATAGTCCAGTTTTTATGCGCTTTTGCCCATTCTAGTCTATTTTTCTTATGTCGATTTGTTAGTTTGGGTTTTTTAGCAGCAACACATCCTCTTAATCCCGCAGACAGTAAGCGTCTTTTAACAGTAGTTGTTGAAATGGGTGTTTCTCGCGTATCATTCAGAGCTGCAGTGATCTGTGGTGCAGTTAAGCGTCGATTCCGTTTAGAAATAACTCTAATGAAGTTGTCCTCTTGATTTGTTGTGGATTTGGGCCTACCAGATCTCTTTCTATCTTCATTTTTCCCCGTTTCTTGTTTTCTAGCAAGGGTATAGTGGACACCTTTACAAGAAATTCCGAGCCTTTCTGCGATTTGACGTTCACTGTATCCTTCCTCGCGTAGAGTGCAAATAGTGCTTCGCTGTTCAAGCGTGATTTGCTTGCGTTTTGCCATTTTCAGAAGAAAAAATACGGTCAAAGTAGTAGCCGATATCTTTCGAATACAGACACTGTTAATATCACAACTTTCACGTGCCAATGCTCAAGTGCGACTGAATAAGGTCTAAAAAAGTTAAAACCAGCAAACATTATCAATAAAACTACACCATTGCATAGGATAAAGTAGCCGACGGATTAAGTCATAAAACACGTGTTTCGTCAATATTAAGGAATTCCATAAAACTTGATGAATGTAGGATAATAATCCTTTTGTGTTTGTGTAGACAGTCGTAAAAGGTTGTAAAACTTAAGATTATTGCTAATTTTTACCGCTATTAGTCGGCATTTATTTGTTTTGTTTGAAAACAGGTGTGCTTCCAAACTTTTGGACGGTAGTGTATGTATCTTATTGAACTAATTAGTTCCTACTTCCTATGACATTCTTCACTCTTTCCAGCATCATCATGGCCAATCTCTAAAAGTGATACAATAGGTTTATGATTACTGAAGTAAAAACGAACAATTTTGATTTGAATTTATTTAGGTAAATGTCTAATAAAGGCCACATCAATAGTAGTTTTGTATTTTGTGGTGCTAAGATTGCGATCATTTGACATCGTTAAACCAAATTCATTATTTAAAAATTCAATCAATAGACACAGGAACGATCACGCAAGCGCCCTGCACCGCTTAAACGAAACAGCAGGAGCAGGCATACATTTTTGCCATGTGGTAGAAAGAGAGGGGTGATATTACTGCCTCTCCTACGGTCTACTCTTCCTTCGTCTTACGAATTTTCGATCAGGTCTTATATCTTGACGAGAGTTTCAACTTTTTTTATCCATCCTAAAAAAGCGCACAACGCCGCTAAAGAAGTTTTCACTTCAAAAACCTTTTGAGCGGACCACCGGCAGCTCTTTGACTTCGGTGGGTGGTTCGACTACATAACCTATCGGATATCGACGCTAACATAAATATATGTTAGCGTCGATATCCGAAAGATTAAAAATGATGCTGAAAGCCGTTGGATATAGGTGGCATAGGACCATTTTGAGTAGTATTCTCATAGGGAGGCCTAATGCCTATGTCCAACAGTGAATGGACTGGTGAGTGGATGTATGGATATTATGTACTTATATGTAACTATTATTCTAACACAATTGTTCCAATATTTAATAAAGTACATGTAGGTATTTAGTTAATGTCAGTAGATCATTTGCGATTATTGTATGAAGTAGGAATTTGTAATAAAACAAAAATATTGATGGCTGCACTTAATTTAATAAAATAATATATCCTAACTTATAGTACTAGTTTTATTTATATATACTCGTAAAGTATTCATCTTCCAAATCATATAAATCAGCAGCTATATCATCTCGTAGTGACATTAATTTTTGATCACACTCTTGTTGTTTGGTGCGGAATAGTTTTGAATTCTGTGTTATTGCTTCATTAACGGAAGGGAAATCATTTAATATTAAATACTGTTTTATGTCTGATACCAATTTCATTAAGGATTCTCCAGCCCTCACTGAAACAAAATTACAAATTTAGTAAATAATTAAAATACAAAAGATATAGTAATAGGTTCTAAAAAATTAATAAATAATAACTAGGAGATCCACATGAATACACTGCACTGTAGATGCCTTATTGCCTATAGTAATACTCCACAAGTAAAAATGGAATAATTTATTCCAACTCCTCTTTAACCTTTTCTAATTAAATTTGATGCGGATTGAAATCATATCCCAGGACTGTCTGAGGTCTGTCTATGGACACCACTGTGGAGCTTGACTTACAGGAGTTACAATGGTAGGAAGGTGTGGTGGGATTAGTCCTAACAAAAATACCCCGCAGGTGTATATGGTGATTGATGAATGAATATAATGTGTATGTACCCATACTATGTGGCCTGTTCAGGAATCACTAGCTAAATGTGCAGGTTTACTCTGCTGGGAAAATCCTAATACCTTCTTTGGGGAAGCTTTATCTAAGTGGACATACATACATACCATCACGCCATGTCCCTTGCAGGGTAGGCAGAGAGAACAGAGTGCCAGAGAACTCTATCCTTCCATACTTCACTCGCTTCCTCAACATTCAGAATTCTCTTCATACACGCTCGCCGATTTCGGAGACTCTTGACTCCACCTTCCTTCAGTACATGACCGATCTGGTCTAGACCAGACCAACCTACCTAGGTAGGTTAGTCTCGGTCTCCACCGAATGTGATCGATCAGCCTAACGCCACAGATTTTCCGTAGAGATCACATTTCGAACGCATTAATTTTACTTTCATACTCTTTTCTGCATACCCAACTCTCGCTTCCATACAGTAATGTAGGGACATCCATAGGTTCATGAAATTAAAAAAAATGTTGTATTCTTGTCATGGCATGTTGAGACGCTGACAAATATAAATTCTTAGTAGTTGATACATGGGTAAGGATTATTTGCAACCAAATGTTCTTTTTTTTTTATAAAAAAGCCCAGTCACACACTGCACTAAGGAAATATTTTTGAATTGTGGAGTACTTATAAAAACACATATACAAATATATAATTAAAGGCACATTACACCCAAACTCAAAACAAACTTAGTTCTCACAAATTAAAATGCAACATTTTTACTTCTTAATCAAAACATTATTTTTTAAATTATTACTTATTTTTCTTTACTAGAGGGGAAATTATCTTAAAAATGCTGTACTATATATTGACAGTGTTACGCCAAAATTTAAAAAATAACAAAAACATCTTTTAAGATAATAAAAATAGAATAGTATGTAGATTACTAAAAAAATGTAAAGAAATTTTACTGATGTAATTATGGCTGTTATGCGCAAACCTTAATATTCAATTACAACCACAGCTATTAAACTCAATTTCTGAGATAATACTTATAGCCTTATGTAAGACTTTTACCTAGACAATTAAATTGTAATAAATTATGAGAAAATAACAATAAAGCACATACCTATATTAGCAGCTCTTACTTGCATTTCAAATGTGTCTTGTTCAATCTGTGTCATTCTATTTAATTGAGTTTCATTTTCAAACTTGGCTAGTTTTATAATTTCTGGAAGTTTAAGAAGACGCACAATGTGATTAGAACATGGTTATGAATCAAAATGTTTCCAATTTTGATTTCAGGTTAATATTGGAGGACAATAAATTTGAATTAAACGACTTGATGGGAATATGTACAGTATCTTAATCACACAACAACAAAGTTAGTACCTACTAAGTTATGATGGAATATGTAGAGTATCTTAATCACACAACAAAGTTAGTACTAAGTTATGCATCTTCTTCAGTAATTCTAATTAACGGTAGTTAGTTACCATTTTTTTTGTGGTAGGACCATGCTGCTGACAGTTCTCTGCCTACAGTCGCGGGCCGGTCCGTTCCGGATAGTAACATACTCTCATAGAAAATCGACGTCTGAGTAATGGGGATTTGCTATTGCGCTATGTTCGGTGAGCGAGAGAGCCGGAAGCGCAACTGGGTGGGTTCGGGGTTATTGGTAGGCAGTGGACTAGCTATACAAAGGTCTATGGGCGACAGTAACACCTACCATCAGGTGTGCTCATTGTCGTCTGCCACCATAAGCAATAAAAAAAAATACCACACATTAACTAATGAAATTCTTCGGCTTCTAGCTTCAAGCTTTGACTTTCTTGGAGGTATAAAAACATAATTTAAAAAATATTCAATACAATTTCTCTATATTTACCTACCTTCAAAATTTTCTAGCATACTCTTAACGTCTTCTTTTAATCGCGTTGTGTACGATTTTAACAAGGCTTCTTTGTTTTGAGGCAAGTTTCTCTGCATTTTGATTTATAATTAAAAATGAGTACTGTATAATTATAGTCTAGATTTATTTACTTTATTAAATAGATCAATAGCATCCATGAATGAGACAGACAGATAGTTTGATAATTAATTAATATTTAATAATAACATGCACTAGCTCCATCTAGTGACGATTTCTATAATATTATTAGAATAAAAGAGTGTTTATTTTAATATAAGATCTTTTTTCTTACAAGTTTAATTTTTGTACTTTGTATATTGTATTTGATTTTGGAATGCTCTATTGTTTTCTTATTTAGTAAAACGTGTAATGTGTGTCACTACATGAATAAAATTATCTGAGGAAGTTTCATCAAACTTTTATTTATTCACATATAAACCTGACTCTGATACTAAGAGTAAACTCTGCGAGTTGGTGGGTGTTAAAGAGTTACCCACTAACAAATATTCTAAGATTTAAAAATTTAGCCTGATATTAATAAACTACATTTATTCAGCATATAAAGATAATTATTGATCTTTCATAAAAATAGTAATTATCTAAGTTATATTAAAAATAAAATACTAAACTGATTTTATAAATTCTTAATTGGTATAGTTTAAATTAAAATCTATCTGCACCATCTATTGGCAATTTACCAAAACAAGACAAATTGTGTAGAGGATATAATTACAGATGACGCTATTATCGTGTCTCGCAACAGTATGAACATAGTTTCTAACACATGAAAAATTTGCTGTCAGTGTTCCTATTTTTTTTAATATTGGCAATCAGATATTTATACGAGTCATTGTTGCCAGTGTCGAGTTATTGCACACCTCATAAGCGAAGCGTTGAGGTCAAAGAGTAAAGTTATTAAATTGAAAAAGAGTGGCAACTCGATGATAAAATATGCATGTATGGAAAGTGCTGCCACCCAGAGTTTAGGCGGTGAACTAAAGTTGAAGTAATATATATACATAACTACATGTGTATATGTAATTACATAGAATTTTCTTTTACTATGAAAGCTACCCTGAAATATAAAAAAAAACATATCAGCTGATAATTAAACAATAATAATATCAGCCTAACATTGAAACTTGAGATAATTTTCAGAAAAGTATCAATAACCGAAAATAGATCGATGACAATAAGTACCTACGCTAGGAACAAAAAATAACAATTCTCAGTTGTCAAACGTTTGACAGGCAGGACAAAATGGCAGCAGTTAAGTTTGTACAACCAATCTGTAGGCGGCGCGACGGTCAGTAAAAATAAGTAATGTTTTAAGTGTGCCCCCCCAGGTTGAGGTCTTGCTCTACTCTCGACATATGAAAATCAAGCAGTTTTCAAACATAAAAATGATTGTATTTTTCTCACATTGCACTTATAGGATAATATTATAATACATATGTCAAGAAAAAACATTCGTTTAAACGTATTTAATATTTTTAAAAAGCGATTATTTAGTTTAAAGTAAGAAAATAGTTGATTAAAAAAAAATTTGAGGACGTCGGACAAAATATTTTGTATTTGGCAGGATCACGAGAGTGGGAGAGAAAGAGAGAAGGAGGATAGAGAGAGGGGAGGGAGAGAGGGGTAAGGGAGAAAGAGAGAGGGGGGAAGAGAGTAAGAGAGAGAGGGGGGGGAAGGGAGAAAGAGAGAGAGAGAGAGGAGGAAGGGAGAAAGAGAGAGAGAGAGGGAAGGTAGAAAGAGAGAGGGGGAGAGAGAGATGGGGAGGAGAGAAGATAGAGAGGGAAGAGAGAGAGAGATACTTTTATTTTATTTTGTTAAGTGTACTGTCATAAAAATGTAACAATAAAAACTATAAAAAGAAACAATAATATTTTATTTCAAAATGCCCAAATTAAATAAACAATCTTTAGAACATCGCTTAAAATTTATTTGTGTGGTAGCAGCTACGAATACTACCAACCCTTACTTTGCTCGTGGATGTCGTAAAAGACGACTAAGAGCTTTATAGCGACCTGGGCCAACTCCATCTGATGTCGTTTGGTCAACAATTACATTCCCAAGGAGGGTTGAGGTCTGGCAGGCGGCCGGTCATAAAACTATTGCCTTTCAACCTTTGCAATATGTAGAAATAGGGGTAAGTACATATTGCGTCGACTCCAAGTAATTGGGATAAGAGCAGGAGAATGATGATGAAATGAAAATGAAAAGAAAAATACTTTTGAAATTTCGTGCCATTCTCGACGTAGTTATAAACATAGCTGTTCATTTATAAAGCTTGCAGCATTGTAAACCCATGGCTGTATGGGATTTGTTTCCTTCATTTATGGCATTGACTAACAGTAAATGATAAATAATATAAAAATTATGAGGCGTGCGCTTTTGGATTTTCCAAATTATAATTTTCTTCACTATAGTCTGTTTTTTTATCTCAGATACTAAATTGACATTACATGTGTTACCACATGACATGTGTTTTTTGCAATTATTAAATAGTTATGTGTCACTTTCAGCCTATATGCCACGCATCTATCGATAATTTGCGTTAATATAAACAAGTTACGTTTTTTTACAAGTTACCTTGAAAAAAGTATAGACTTTTATTTAGGTTTTATACATTCTCGAAAAGTATTGAAACCGTGGTTCGCTGTCACTTCGATTACTACATGTTGGCTTTTTAAATATCTAGCTATTTATTATCAAATAACATAAGTCTATATTAAAAAAAATATATCCTAATAGGCAATTATGTTTTGTTGATGGTCCAACTTTTAATTACAAGTAGGTACTAACCACCATTTTAAATTAGATTTTTATAGGCACGGGTTCAAAAAAAAATGGCATCTAGTATAGTTCCTATGAAATTTAGTGATGATATATTTAAAAAAAATATATAATTGCTGCATTATTCGGTAAAGCACTCAATATGCCATAGTATATGGTAATATAACATATACAAGGTGGAGACGATCATACGACAATAATTTTAATCTAGTGTATCTGATGACTTGCCCAGCCTGTATACAAACTTTGAATACAATATGTAGTATAGTTTAGCCGCAGCACGTTACTTTGTATTATTAACAATTTCCACACTCTGTATAAAAATTAAAATTATTCGCCTATCAAATGAGCTCCCGCGCCGCATCGGTATAAACTAATATGAAACTAGTACCTACATATCGCCATGTTTACCAGTTCAAGTCTTCCCCAAACGTAATACAAATCAATGCATATTATACCTTATTCCTAAGTCTTTATAAACCGTGTCATCAGACTTAGATGAGAAATTTAAAACTACCTAATGCGGCTTAATGGAAGAAGACCTCGGTCTCATGTTCAAAACTATTATAATAGGTATGTAGGTCAGTGTGCCACCGTGATCCTGTGACGTGAATGTGCGTAATTAGACGCTTACTTTGTGTTAGAATAGTATTTCTTTCTCATTTACAATGCCTCGTTATAATTACACAGCTTCGGGTATACAGATATGATTTTAATTTATGGAGAATATCACGGAAATGCAGCTTTAACCATACGTACGTACCGAAAGAGATATGGAAACACACGTGTTTGTACTACCAATGGCCGGACTATTGTGCAAGCTGTCCAGAGGTTACGGGATAATCAATCCTTACTGCCTCATATGGATAAGTGCTCCTTCGCGTGTAAGAGTCACCCTAGATGAACAAATTTTAAATTATTTTTCTCGCAAATTTGACAGAGGTTGATAATGTGGAGAACTTAAAAAAAGGAATTGTACGATCTTTCGACAAGTTAAAATACATCGCCGTCAATGGCGACCTGTTAACAAGAGTTCGAAATAATATTTTAAGACGATATAATTTGTGCGTTCGGGTCCATGGCGCACATATCGAAAATTTAAAAGTTTAACGACCAAGTGAATTATTAAAGTTATCGTGATTATTTTAATAAAATAATCGAGTGAGAATGAATAGCGCCCAAACATTAAGTGTATGTATTTACCTACGTTTCGAAGTTGTAACATATGATACCACAAGGTCACTCGCGTGCCGACCACAGGTTAGTGAACTAATATTTACAAACGGTGTTCTATTTTGTTTCAATATTCATGATAAAAAGTTTGTTTGAAAAAATTGTTTTTTAAATATGCATGCGAGGACTTTTTTAATAGTTTCAAAATACTCCTATACACTAGTATTGACGGTGTTTTCATTTATTGTCGTATTGACGTCTCTACTCTGTATAATTTGTTTTAAAATTTCGAACATGTGGAAAGAATGCCAAACGAACGTCTGGTTAAGAAGATATACAATGCGAAAGTGGAAGGATGTAGGTACCGGGGGAGACCGAGACTCACCTACCTAGACCAGATTGGTCACGTGCTGAAAGAAGGTGGAATCAAGAGTCTCCAAAACCGGCGAGCGTGTATGAAGAGAATTATGAATGTTGAAGAAGCGAGTGAAGTATGCAAGGATAGAGTTCTCTGGCACTCTGTTCTCTTTGCCTACCCTTCAAGGGATATGGCGTGATGATATGTATGTATGTGTATCAGAAGTGCGAAGAGAGGGCGAGGACACGATAATCCTACGTTCTGGAAACTTGCTCTTCTACCGGGAGGGAGATCACCCGTCCCAAGGCGGTATAGGGTTTATCGTTCGCAGGTCTCTTGTAGGCAACGTGGAGAGGATCGAGAGTGTGTCGGCAAGGGTAGCATACCTTATACTCAGAATTACCAAACGGTATTCGTTGAATGTCATAAAGGTATACGCACCGACTTCGGCATACTCCGACGACGAGGTGGAGGTCTTTTACGAGGATATCTCGAAAGCCATACACGCGTCCAAAACCCACTTCACGGTGGTTATGGGAGACTTTAACGCGAAACTAGGCAAAGGGAGTGATGATGAGTTGAGAGTGGGGAAACATAGATATGGACAGAGAAATCCGAGGGGCCAGAAACTGGCTGAATTTCTGGAGAAGGAAAGCCTCTTTATGATGAATTCATTCTTCAGAAAGCAGCCACAAAGGAAATGGACCTGGATTAGCCCCGATGGCACAACAAAAAACGAGATAGACTTCATCTTGTCGGACAAACGACATATATTTAATGATGTCTCAGTGATCAGCAGGTTTAAAACTGGGAGCGATCACCGGATAGTACGACGGCGACCACGTACCGGACGACGCAGTGTGGGACGCCCCCCCACTAGGTGAACAGACGACCTAGTGATGGTTGCTGGGTATCGTTGGATACAGGCGGCACAGGACCGCACTCTGTGGCATAACATGAGGGAGGCCTACGTTCAGCAGTGGACGGCAATAGGCTGAAATGATGATGATGATGAATAACTTAACTTATTAGTACCTATGGATATAAGCTTTTCAGTATTAAATTCTATGTTAAGAAAAATTGCATAACTATGTGGGCTTTCTTTTGGCTGTTAGAATGGACGAACAGAACTAGAAAAAGCAAATAAAAATATTACTCTGCTGGGCCAAGGAAGATATTATAGACAGAAGAGCCTATTTTAAAGTAAAACTTAAAATATCGTATATAGTTTTTTATTACAACGGTATTAAGCAATTAGTTTTAAAATTAACAAACTTAATAATCCGTTACAAAATGTGAGATTTATTTGTTTTTTAAAATTCGGGCATATTCTTTAAGACGTAGCGCGTGAATGTTAATGAATCCAGTGCTATCTTCTGGAGAAAATCCACCAGCTATATCCATTGAAACAAGATCCTTGTTATACATGCTCGTTCCACTTTTCCTTGCCAGGATGTTTACTGAAATCATATTTAATGTAGGTTTGAGTATAATTGAGAGAATGTTTTTCTAAATAAGTTACTTATAACTAGCTGACAGCAGACACCGTTCTGTACAAATCTTAACCAATGGTGAAAATTGAATGCCCTGACATTTCAGGGCATTCAATTTATTATTCACTACCAGTGGCAGATTTCACAGAGACCGATTTCGATGATTATTTTTATGTGGCATACTGCCACATACAAATAAGAGGGCATTACTCCACAATGAGGACTACGGCCATGGTAATAATACAATTCACCACCCCCTATCTTACCTGTAGGTGATCGTAAGAGACAACTAAGGGATATGAAACGCATATAACATGTAGATGTTGCATAGGCGAGAGAAGGAAAATTCAAAAGGAAACCCTATGCCAACACGTCTGACCAGTGTGGTATAGTAGATCAATTTCCCTCCCATTATGGAGGAGGCTCAAGGCCAACAGTGGGATATATATGAGCTGAGATGATGATTATTAATGAAACGACTAGATTGGTATGTATTATGTGAAAAGAACACTAGTGGGATGGTACTTAATGTCTAAATAAAGATTTGAAAGTGGCTTAGCTACTAATCTATAAGTGGGAACTGTAGATTTGGGATTTAAAATAATTTCAAAATGGTAAAAATATGCTATACTGGCTATTGTAAAAGCCAGACCAAACAAAAAATAGGTGCCGCTTTGCGTTTGGGGAGGTTTTGATAGTAACGCACATGTATTTGGTAATTTTAGGTCAAACTGTCATATGTAGCCCGACGGCCCACTGACTACAAGGGGCGGGCACAGGTGGCTCAGTCATATGGCGCTAGAGAGATAAATGCACGGCAGGTAATGAGGTCACGCCATCGTCACTTCCGTTCCTTTGGACGGATTGGACGAGGAGTGACTATATCATAACTTGCCACCAAAGAAAAAGAGTGTCAAATGTTAACCAGTACATAGCTGCTAAACAATAGATTCTTGTTTAAAATACATATGTGATAGGGCAAGAAAGGGAATTTAGTAAAATAGACCTTACCATTTCCTTTGTATATTTGGACAGTAACAGTGCCATTAACAGTTTCTTGAGATAATTCCAAGCATTTTCTCGTATAATTAGCTTCTGGTGAGAACCAAAAGCCGTTATATACAAAATCAGACATCTTGTCTTGTAAATATTTTTTGACTCTGTAATATTAATTAAAATTATAGAGATATAAAGTTTGTGAGCGGTGTCGCAATTAAAGCTTTAAACGAATTTTATAACATTTGACAGATTCCTTTTTATTCGATATCGCCGAAGCTCAAAATAAAAAGACTCGTACCTCAAAAGTTCTTTATCTAAAGTGAACTGCTCTACATCAACATGGGCAGCATGTAAAATTGTACCCGCAGGTGTCTCATAAAGACCGCGAGACTGAAACAAATTAATGTATGATATAAAAGTTAAAAAGAAATCATGTGTAATTTTATAATGCAAATCTGTGTTTTTATATTTTTTTTTGGCGGCAACGTCAAAATGACGTGTTCTGGTCTAAAATAATAGTTTTTTTTGGGACTAAAGAAAGACAGACAGACAGCTGGAGACAGAAAACAATATTGACTGATCAGCCAATAAGTAAAGGGTTCTACAACAACGATAATAGCAGTACCTACGGCACCACAGATATGGGATAACTTAACGGGGTCTATATTAAAATTTATTGTAGTAGTAGGTATGGGAGAAACGCCTAAACGCACGGAAATTTTCTCGAGTTGCTACAAGATCCGTATAGTATCCACAAGTGACTTGCAAACTGTCTAACTGTAACATAAGGTCGCGCTCGTTACGCCAGAGATTGCACTCCCAGAGAATGTGATGTGCTGATTGTTCATACTCGCGGTTAGGTGTAGAACATAGACATAA
Source organism: Lymantria monacha (assembly GCA_905163515.2). Lineage (NCBI taxonomy): Eukaryota > Metazoa > Arthropoda > Insecta > Lepidoptera > Erebidae > Lymantria > Lymantria monacha. Next base: position 28,695,303 of record LR991082.1, read on the forward strand.
TGGTGAAGGTACAAGTTTAAAAGAAAATAATTTACTTTTAAAGTTGCCATGGCCAGTTATAAAATCTTAAATAATATATGGGGCGGTATGCCCCTGCACGTAATTAAAAGGCCAATCTTTTGCCGATTTGTTTAGTCAATATGGTATTTATATTACTAATCTATATAATTATTTCTATATAATAACTTCCCTATTTGTGGATGAATATTTAGTTAACTATTGGACGTATACGGGCTAAAGAAGTTCATAAAGGTCTTCATAGAAGAAGAACTTCAAAAAGTCAAATGAGCCGAGTAAGACTAAATAGAGAATTGCGCGTAACTGTCTTTTAATAATTTTAATATAGTACCGTTTTGAACATACTTTCACATACATTATATATTTTTATAAATATAATATAATATTTTTCCGTGTGGTGACGGAGTAAGAATACTATTCACCACCCCACATCGTACCCGTGGGTGATCGTACGAGACGACAAGGGATATAAAATGCATATAACATCTATGCGAGAGAAGGAAAACTCGAAACAAAACCCTATACCAACACGTCTGACCAGCGCGGTATAGTGGGTTAATTTCCCTCTCATTGCGGAGGAGGCCTGAGCCTAACGGTGGGACATTTATGGGCTGTGATGATGATGATGAATATAATATAAATTAAATGTCAAATAAGTTCACCTTTAATCCTAGGAAACGATTTTCCACAATGTCAATACGTCCGACTCCGTGCTGGCCGCCCAACTTATTCAATGTTTCTACTATCACTAAGGCATCAGTTATAAGAAGAGCCTTTTCATGACCACTTGGGATCCGAACAGAGACCGGTAATCCTGGAATAATAAAAAAAACGAAAAGTAAGTTTATAGGAACAGGAAAAATAAAAGAGATGAGTAGATACGTAGTCAATATTTATACATACATACATAGCTTCACGCCTGTTTCCCAGAGGGGTAGGCAGAGACTACGGATTGCCACACACCACGATCCTTGCATACTTCCATCGCTTCATTCACACTCATAATAGTCTTCATGCATGCTCTACGATTACGCATACTCTTAATATGACCTCTCGTCAATACATCGTCAATTTGATCCAGAAAATTATGACGAGGTCTTCCCCTTATATTCGTCCCATTCACGCTTGCTTTATATATTTTCTTTGTCAACCTCTCCTCACTTATTCTTTCTAAGTGTCCAAACCACCTCAGCATACCCTTTTTGATCTTTGTCACTACTTCTTCATTCACACCACAGCGCTCTCTTATAACACTATTCCTAATTTTATCTTTCCGGCTCACATCACACATACTACGAAGAGATCTCATCTCTACAGCATTTATTCAACTTTCATGTCTTCTCTGCCAAATCCAACTTTCACTACCATACATGAGGGTAGGCACTAATACTCCCTTATGCACAGCTAGACGTGCCTTTTTGGACACATTTCTGCTTCTCATAAAGGTGTACAGTGCCCCATTCACTCTATTAATATATTTATACAATGTTTACACAATATTTATAAAATGTCTTTATTGCCAGTAAAGCTGAAGCAAGACAATAATATCATCATCATCTCAGCTCATATATGTCCGCACTGTTGGCCTCGAGTCTCCTCCGTAATAGAAGGGAAACTGGCATACTATACCATGCTGGTCAGGCGTGTTAGTACAGGGTTTTCGTTCGAGTTTTCGCTCTCTTGCATCAATATTATATGCTTTTTATATCCCTTAGTCGTCTCTTACGATCACCCACGAGTAAGACAGGGGGTGGTGAATTGTATTCTTACTCCGTCACAACACGGATAATTGTATAATAACGCTAATTAATAAATAAATACAGATTACTTAAAAAAATAATTCCATGTTTAAAAAAAATGATTTAATAAAAAGACGACCATCAATTACTTGAGGATCAGGGAGGAGGGGGTCCAGCTGAATCTAACTAAACATTTAGAGTGCAAGATTTCGGACAAGGGATCTTAATATAAATAATATAATTAGTGCTGTTTTTGTATTAAATGCAACATGTTTATACAGAAAATACACATTTTAAAAGATCTACGTGAAACTAGAGCAAGGAGGATGACACAAATCTCAGGACATCTCACCAGCGGCTTAGGCTCAGTAAATTATCAAAAAACAGCATACTAACTAGTTAATGAATGCTTCCTAATAAAGCTTTAAATAACAAAAGTACTTAACCTTTTTCAAAATTAATGTCGATTACGCTGGGATATTCTTCAGATTGTTTTAAGTCCCGTGTCATTTTAAAGATGCCTGGTGGAGGAATTGCGCCAGGATCTTCAAGAACACCAGATTCATAACTGTTGGAAACAATATTACGATTAATAATGTGTGTGAATGAAATGTTTTGACCGTTTCATTTATCTATACACATGTAATAGTAGTGTAGAAGTTATGATAAACCTTACTAGTTTTACGCATTTACCTAATATGCATAATATTTTCATCAGTTGACCATGGTTCTTTAGGAGTTGCAGATACGGGAATGTCTTCTTGTTTAGCAAATTCGATAAGATCACTTCTGCCTTGAAATCTTTCGAAGAATTCGGGTAAACGCCAAGGTGCGATAACCTGAAAACAATAGAATTAATCTTGCTTAAATTCTACTACGCGAGTAATTAATTATCATTGTGTTTGTATATCAGTTCTTCAATTCTTACCTTGCCTTCGGGCCACAATGAGTATACACTGAGTTCAAATCTAACTTGGTCGTTACCTTTACCTGTAGCTCCATGAGAAATGTATCTAAAAAGGAAATTTAATCATAGGTATAATTTTAACTAAAAGTTTTGCTCATAACAGATCGTTTCAATTAATACTTAATTACTACGAATAAGACTCTGTGTAAATTATCTTATGTACCGTCGACATGAAACATGTTACATTTAGGGATAGCAATATGTTTTAAATGGAAAGAGATCGCAGTGCTAGGTTTGGAGATGGAGTCCAGGGCGGCTGCCCGAGGCACCAGAGCCTAATTGGAAAAACTTGTTGGAGGTCTTCGGATATCGAATCGGGTCATTCAGGTTAATTTTACTGAGACTAACATTAAATGCCGAAATATTGGTGCAACAGATTATGTGGTGTTGGTGTATCACAATTGGGTTAAAAAAGTTTTTTTTTTTTAATTCTATTTTTCAAATTATGATGTTTATTAAGTTAAGTATTAATAAAGATACGTACTTTGCGCCGAGTTTTTTAGCAGTATTTACAAGACCAACAGCAATACATGGTCTAGCCAACGATGTCCCCAAGTAATATCGGCTTTCATAAATGAGACCCATCTGAACTGCAGATAGCATGTAATTGGATACAAATTCTTTGCGCAAATCTTCGATGATCACCTATAAAACATATTAATCTATATATATAGCTTTTGAAGTTTTTGTATAGATTTTTTAGTAGTTCGGCAGTCTATCTGTGTAATGACGGAGTAAAAATATATTACATTTCATTCCTCGTCTTTGGATGCGATAAAATTTGATAAAAGACGAATAAGGGATGTAAACACATAATATTTATGAGAGAAAGAAAATTTGAAATAAAACTGTATGTTAATCTGACCGAACAGTGTGATTTAGTAGGTCAACTTGCTCACCTAGTAGGCGAGACTCAAGTGCAAAAGATGAACGAGAAGTAAGTAGTAAGGAAATGTGTTTCGTTTTAAAATCATAGATAGGTACATATATTTTAACAAAGATGTAGATTAAAAAGACAGATGTTTGCCTTTTAAGTGTAAAATATCTGGAGGACCGAGCCTTGCTCGGTATTTTCTTGTTAGTGTGTTTTGAAAGATATATTTAAATATAATAAAAAATAATGAAAAAATAAATTAAAAAGGCAAAATGTACAAAAAATAGAAATTAAAAAATGTATCGAGCAAAAAGGAGCCAAAATCACGTTTGTTATATGGGAGCACTCCTTAAATATTTATTTTATTTTTTAGTATTTGTCGTTATAGCGGCAACAGAAATATATCATCTGTGTAAATTTTTGTCTGACTATCATGGTTCATGAGATACAGCCTGATGATAGACAGATGAACGGACGGACGGACAGCGAAGTCTTAGTTATAGGGTGCCGTTTTACGCTTTGGGTACGGAAACCCGAAAAGGTTGAACTCACATAAAAGCAACAATGGAATGGATAGATTAGTACAATGGAAATACTCTTTAAAATTGGAATGTCTCGAAAGTCACAATAGGTACTGTATTAACACGGCATTTGAAAGTTTATAAGCTATAAAGAGGTCTCCCAATTTTAGGACATGGCGTCATAGGAACGTAGAGTTTGAAATTTTAAATTGTTGAACAGTAATTTTCTAAGCCGAATACTGTAATTGAGAGCCATGATAACATATTGCATCGTATAACTGAAATCCATCGCTCATAAGATGATATGATGAAGATATTACCCGTTTTAATTTTACTCTGGCGAGGGTATTTTTACTGCGTAATGATTAGGAAAGAGAGATAGTCATTTGCTATATTTTTGTTTGCTGTTTAGCTAGCGTTTAATCAACGTATTTGTAAAAATCGAGACGGAAAGGCTAAAGGTTATATGTAGGGTAAAGGTGGGATAGATGCCCCACTTTTTGAAATATACTCCTAATTTAAAAAATATTAATTTTATATAAATAATGTCTATAAATGTAGCTAGTTTAATCCTTTATGTTTAACTGTGATTTGTCTTTTTGGACCTATAAATTACAGATTTTGTAGATTTTAGCTTTTTGTAGATCTTCATTTTTGAGGATAGATGCCTACCCGTATGGATAGTTGCCCCACCATGAAAATACTAACAAGGATAGATGCCTGCGACACGGGATAGATGTCCTTCATACTGTAAAATTATAATATTAATAATATTTTACTTTTGTCTTTATCTTTATTTTATTTATAATGAAATGCATTTTGCAGTTTTTAAAATCGTTTAATTGTCATCGTTACAATTTAATTCTAATTATGAAATCAAATAACACTATCATAATAACATTGTAAAAGCATTTGTCCAGCAAAAATAGGAATTCTAAATTCTTATTATATAATATAAATTGTTAAGTTTCGACATGCATATCATAAAAGCCATTATTTTAAAAAAATCTTTGCATCGTTGTATTTTAGCAGCATCATATAGCAGTCTACGCAATGTTCTTGATGGAATCCCAAACTGTCGGGATATTTCGTTTATTTCCATGGTATTTTTGTCCAATTCTTCGAAAGCTGACTGCAATTGTTCTATAGTCCAAAACATACTCGAGCTCGCACTCTGTCTTTTCTATTGTATTTTCGTGGCATAGTTCTGCTACAATCAGTAAAAAGTCAAAATAACACAAAAAATATATCAGAACACAAAAATATGTTCAAAATATATGTTCAAAGCACATATAATACAATAAGGGTATACATGGAGAATGGAGGGATAGATGCCCCTAGGGGCACCTATACCGCGAAAAATCAGGGTAACTATCCTTTTTGATAGGGATAGATGCCTAAGTATTTTTAAAATAAATAAAAAACAAAAGAGCAACTATTTACATCTAGATGCATACTTGATGAATCAGTGTATTGACGTAATAAAAAATATAACGGAATTAATAAGTACTTATAAAGTTATACAACAGTAAATACTTACCTTTAAAACCTTGACGTGTTTGTTAAGTTCGCCGCGGAGATGAATTCAAAAATGAGCGAAACGCATCCTCGCCCCACGACGGCCCATGGCTAACTTTGGTGACGGGTGCCTGCGGATCTTAGTTATTGTATTGTTTCTCAGTCGCGAGTTTGGGATGTACGGTTTTTTGAAAATGAGGCATCTATCCCACTGAGGCATCTATCCCGCCTTTACCCTATTAGGAACAATCAGTAAGATACGATAGGGAGACAGGATTGGGGAGGGAATTGGTCGCAAGACGTCATGACATACTTGTACCTATGTGTGATACTACGGTCGTTTCGATTTCTTTATACTATTTACTTGCAAATATTTTAAATCATTCGAAGGGGTCGATTATTAAAATAAAGCATTCGAATAAGTGATAAACTCCTAGTCAGACAACCGGTCGAGTTCCTGAATACTCTGAAGGCTCCCGGTCTCCCAACTCACATCTTAAAATTGAAAGCTGGAGCGCCAAAATTATACAATGTCACCAGTTTGCAAGGAAAAACATTACATTGCATTGTAATCGGGTCAACTATACTGACCGATTGTTCTCGAGCAAAGTCTGTATTTATTCCTAGGATTCTCCAAATACCATCAAATTATTCCTTCGAATTTCAGAGAGTGCAGTTTGCCATTAAAGTCTGCTTCGGAATAACCACAAACAAAGCTCGAGGTCAAATTCTTAAGGTAGCGGGAGTAGACTTGAGAGAAAGCTGCTTTTTATATGCTCTCCCATGGGCAGTTGTATGTGACATGCTTCAGAGTAAGCTCACAGAGTAGCCTGGTTAACATCCGAAAGAAAAACAAAAGATATTGTTTACAAGGAAATACTGTAATAGGTGTAGTATCGCGGGTTAATGTCAAAGAAGCGGTACCAGTGGTCGGCCTAATTTCGATGGAAAAGACGATGGGAAAAAGCCTGGTGTTCATAACATATAACAAAATTTCATTTGATTTTTATGTTTATCGAACCTACCCTTTTTTTTTTCCTTCGCAAGATGGGACCATGGATGTGGTCGCGCCCCGGCAAATCGGCCCGGGGCGACAGAGGAGGCGGCGCGCAACCCCATGGACCCACCCTGCAAACACCTCTCTTCGCCGTGCGAGCGGGCCACCGGTACCCAATCTTTGTCTTCTTTTGCATAGATGTTATATGCATTTTATATCCCTTAGTCGTCTCTTACGACCACCCACGGGTAAGATAGGGGGTGGTGAATTGTATTCTTACTCCGTCACCACATGGATAAGATTGTTATACCTACTATATAAGTATGTATACAAACATTTATACATAATTATTTATAAATAACAATAAAATTAATAACGTAAAAACAAACAAAAATCCTATTAGAACCATTTTCGACTTCTACGCAGACAAAAATGCGGGCAAATGATAATAATTAACAAAATAATAAAAAAAAGGCCAAAAAGTAAATAAGAGAAAGTAAGGATCCGAACCGAGCTCCGGTTTGTTTGGATTAGACTACACGATTGAACCAACTGAGCTAAATATCTTTCTTAATGACAGCGTCAAAATTTGAAAACTTTTATATTCTAATTTTAGTTCTAATACAACGAAAAATTATATTTTTCTTGCCGAAAAATACTGACAAAACAATATTTTCTATAAATGAAACCAAGCTAGATCGATTAATCGCCCCTGGAACCTCTTGTATGTATTATATATATATATATACAAGAATTGCTCGTTTAAATATATAGTGAGATATATCTTTACATAAGTTATTAATCTAATGTACGTTAGATTACATACATATTACATAAAATTATCTATTTAACGCTTATTTATTTGGGGATTAATATGAATAAAAAAGAAATATAAATAATAACAACAAGGGGTTAAAAGGTGAAAAGCGGTTCTACGGCAAGATAAGCGGGCATGCCGCCTTATGAAATAGGCAGCCGCCTTACTCATTTCCTATTTTTTTATGTTTTTTTTGGGGTGGGCTACGGTCGGCGCACTCCTCGCACCAGTCCACCCGGGGTGACAGAGGGGCGCAAGCACGCACACCCGTAACCCACCCGTGACGTCGCTTTCGTTGTTGGGCCGACCACCGGAGCAGAGTGACTTGACGTCAATGGTCGGCCCGACGGAATACCCCTGAGGAGTACCCTCTCCTCGACCGATGTCCCCCCCTCGGATAGGATGTCGGTCTTTCCTCACGCGGTCGGCCTCTCGGCGGGTGACGGACTAATTCCCCGTTCCAGTCACCCGTGGCCTCGACTAGGGCGGCATCAGGCGCAGGTAATTGCGCCTGCGCCGCTCCAGTCGCCGGCGGCGGCTCGCGTCGTCGAGGAGACGCTCCTCGCGCACGCGCTCCGCCGCCTCCTTCCGCAAGACTACTGCCTCGCAGAAGGTTGCGACCGCGTCCCAGTTCCTGACGCTGTCGAGCATCGCCCCGGCGATGGTCGGCAGCGTCAGGTCGGCACCGATGATTGCGACGAGTTCACGACGCTGCTCTGCCCAAGCGGCACAAACCCCGAGCGTATGCTGCGCCGTGTGCGCCGCAATCGCAGTGGTGGCAGGACGGTGTACTCTCCCTCCTGACGACCGTGTGCAGGTGTTTGGCGAAGCATCCATGCCGCGTCAAAACCTGCACCAGTCAGAAGGAGAGCACCCCGTGCCGTCGTTCCAACCACTGCATCAGCACCGGCCGGAAGGCCTCCACGGTCCGCACACCGAACCGAGGCCTCTCCAGCCGGACTGCCCAACGGGCAATGACGTCTAGGCGGGCGTCGACGCGCCAGGCGGTGAGTTCCCTCAATGAGACCACACCGCCCTCCGCGCGCACCCCCGACACCCGCTGATACAAATCGGCGAGCATTTCCGTATCCAGGTCCCACGGGGGACTTCCGGCCAACAAGCACGCTGCCTCCGTCGCCACCGTGCGGTACCCGCGTACAGCCCTGACCGCCATGGCCCTCTGTGGTCGCCACAGAAGAGCCCGGAGTCGGACGGTCAGGGACGCCGCCCACACCGGTGCGCCGTACAGGGCCATCGACCGGACGACCCCCGTGTACAGCTGTCGGCACGTAAGGTACCTGGGTCGAATATGGCCACCTTAAGGTTTGTTATATTTTTTTTTAAATAATAAAGCTAAAACAAACAAGTTTTAGCACTTATTCGTGAAGAGTGACTATTTATCTATATAAAAAAGGTAAAAAATATAAAGATATTAAACAGTAAATAGTATTTTCAACAGTTTTAAAAAAAAATAGAAATTGGCCATATTTCCGACGGGGGTGGTAAATATGGCCATACGTGTGGCCATATTTACTGTATTAAATTACTATTTTAAAATACTTCGGAATAAACTGAAATAAAAATGGATATTGTGAGAACATTTATTTAAAAGATATTCTTTGGGCGACAATTTGTACAAATAAAGAACTATCTTTACAAGTAATATAAATTTAAAGATATCAACCTGACACTGAAATGTTATTTCGATCACAGAATGTCTTTACGCATCTATGTAGTACATCCATCCATCCATCCATCAGCCTGTAAACGTCCACCGTTGGACATAGGCCTCCCCACGAGAATGCCATCTATAACGGTCTTGTGCCACCTGCATCCAGCGGTTTCCTGCGACCTTGATGAGGTCATCAGTCCACCGAGTGGGGGGTCGTCCTACGCTGCGTCGTCCGATTCGTGGTCGCCACTCGAGAACCTTTTTTCTCCAACGGTTGTCGGTTCGTCGAGCGATGTGGCCTGCCCATTGCCACTTCAACGTGCTAATCCTTAGGGCTATGTCGGTTACACCCGTTCTTCTACGGATTTCCGTATTTCGGATTTTATCACGTAGAGAAATACCGAGCATAGCCCTCTCCATAGCACGCTGAGCGACTTTGAGCCTTGTTATGAGGCCGACATTTAGAGACCACCACTATGTAGTACACGCTGTGTTAATGGGTATCCCACATTGCACAGGCGAATAACACGGGATGCCAAAATCTTCTCTTGCTCAGGGTTAAGAAGTGGTTACTGGCTCAAATGAGATTTAGTCTCCTTTTTCTCTTGTAAATAACGCCTTAGAGTTCGTGTTGGTACATTATAACGCTTTGCAGCCGTATATACCTCCATCTTACCGCTTTTGACTTCAGTTAAAGCTAGTTGCAAGCTTTTTTTTATTGATGGTTCTGACCAATTACCTTGAAGCCCCTTAGCTTTATAGCGTTCCATGGTCTAAAACAAAAAAAAATCGGTAATTTAGTACCGTAAATATGGCCAAACGGTGGCCATATTTGCAGTTACGCATTTTTTGTTTTCATATACACAAATGAAAAAGACACTATTACTTTGATAATTAAACAAAGAAATATCAAATTACGATCGTCACACGACATCTTAATGTGATTAACAAATATTCTGATTTGAAAAATAACAAAATACAGGAGAATAGGTACTTACTTAATGTTTTTATAACCTCAGCAGCATGTTTCACTTTAATGGACCCTGGGCGACTGCTGGGCGCGCGGGAAGGGTGACAGGTACGCCGTTCGAATACATGCGACACTAGCGACAATTAATTGTCGCGTTCAGGTCGTTACAAATTTTCGTGTTAGTAATAATGGTAGGTATATGCCTATATGGCCATATTTTCCGCCTGGCCATATTCGACCCAGGTACCTTAGTACCTGGGGGGGCACACTTAAAACATTTCTTATTTTTACTGACCGTCGCGCCGCCTACAGATTGGTTGTACAAACTTAACTGCTGCCATTTTGTCCTGCCTGTCAAACGTTTGACAACTGAGAATTGTTATTTTTTGTTCCTAGCGTAGGTACTTATTGTCATCGATCTATTTTCGGTTATTGATATTCTTTCTGAAAATTATCTCAAGTTTCATTGTTAGGCTGATATTATTATTGTTTAGTTATCAGCTGATATGTTATTTTTTATATTTTAGGGTAGCTTTCATAGTAAAAGAAAATTCTATGTAATTACACATACACATGTAGATATGTATATATATATTACTTCAACTTTAGTTCACCGCCTAAACTCTGGGTGGCAGCACTTTCCATACATGCATATTTTATCATCGAGTTGCCACTCTTTTTCAGTTTAATAACTTTACTCTTTGCTTAGTACGTAGGTACGGTACGAAATTTCTTTCCTTTCATAGAGTTTTCTTTATTTGTTAGCTTATTATGTAGCCTTAGGTACAATGTCCTTTTTTTCTATCTTATTGTATGCAAAAGCAATAGTGTTAACATTGCTATACCAGCAATAAACTAGAACAAGTTTCAGTGTTCAATATTAGCACGTATTTTTTTTGTGTTTGACTTATAATAGTTGTTAGTTTCAGATGGCTATGACAACTTTACCCGGATGTGGGTGAGCGCTGAGGGCTCTCAACCCGATAAATTAGTACGTACTTTATATAGTACCTATTTATTTAAATATATAGGGCTCGTTGTCTTTACCATTATAAAAATATTGAAGTATTATTCCAAACAAGAATTATACAAATAAGCATATATACAAATAAGGTATATAATCCTATGCTATAGTACGAAAAGTAATACAGTTAAATACTTACATCTTTAGCACCTATTTTCAGCGCCTTAGTCTTGGCTGCATTGAAGTTCTCATTTTGACCAACATCAGCCATAAAGCAAACAACATCATAGTTCTTTTGGATTAGCCTATTCATGAAGGATTTCAAGTTTTAATTAATATTTATTATAAATAATAGTGAATAATTAATAAATTTCTTGTAAAAGTAATTCATCTTTTACAAGAATGAAAAATACAAGAATGATTAGGTGTCAGAGGCACAATTAAAAAATCATTAATATTTAAATTGCTGAAATTTTGCATTTAATATGCTTAATTATTTATAAAACCCGATTACGAAGCGAAAAATGATGTCACAAGCGGGATTCGAACCCGCGCCTATTGGGATTCCGGCTCAATCGTGCTGCCACTACACCACCGTGACTTATTGTAGGACATGCAAATTTCGCTTCGTATCATATTTACGTCCTAAGGTGACGGTATGCTATCTACCCGACAATGTTTACACATATTTATTATAATTAAGCATATATAATTAAGCATATTAAATGCTAAATTTCAGCAATTTAAATAACAAGGTTGTGTCATCGTTTAATACAATTCTAAGTATAAAGTTTGAAGTATTAAGCCTATAACAATGTCACACACACATTATCCATACGTTACGTTGTGTATTTTGTGTTCCTCCGTGTTGATTGCTGCCCAGCTGTCAAATATCAAAATGCCTAAAGGATCTGTTCTGAAAAGTCAGGCGAGAGAACTGGTGATCAAGGTTCGTAATTACTTTGAAGCAGAATATCAAAATGGTAGCCCGCTATTACCACTGTCGCAAGTGCGAGAGCGTGTTGCGGCCGCATTAGGAATTAGTGGAGCTACTATTTCAAAAATTACTACCGAAGCTTACGGTACAAGCGGCATGCAAGCAAATAAGCTTCGTACGCCGAAGTAGAAACGCCAACCACGTCGTGTGACATCGGTTGACAACTTCGATGCTGACGCTATTCGTCGTCATATATATGACTATTACTTGCGCAAAGAAATTCCAACACTTAAAAAACTTGTTGTTTCTTTACGTGAACGTGGTTTGTTCCATGGTCAAAAATCGTCATTAAGCTTAGTTTTGAAAGAAATTGGATTTTCTTATAAAAAATCGGACAAACGTAAAATATTGATGGAGCGTCACGACGTTGCTATGGCTCGCTGCGAATTTTTGAGCGAAGCCAAAAAGATATCAGATTGGTCAAATGTTATTTTCACTGACGAGACTTGATTAAATGCACACCACACAGTATCGAAGAACTGGACTGATGACACCGCCACTTCCACTAGTTCAGTGCCAATGGCAAAAGGTCTTATCATATGCCTTATCATATGCCATGCAGGGTCTACGAAAGGATTCGTGTCAGATGCTTTACTGGCCTTTAAATCCAAGAAAACAGTGGACTAACACGAAGAAATGAACGCGGAGATTTACGAAGGATGGTTCAAAGAAATGGTGCAATCTCTGGAAGAACCGTCGATAATTATTATGGACAACGCTACATATCACTCTAGACAAATTGATAAAATGCCGACGCAGGCCAATAAAAAACAAGAGATAATTGACTGGCTCAAACGTCATGGCGAAAATGTGTATGATACTTTATTAAAAGTACAATTAGTGAATATTTTAAAATCTAAAAAAAGCCTCCCTAAAGGATATATTACCGACGAAATAGCTGCCGAATGTGGTCATTGGGTTCTTCGACTTCCGCCGTATCATTGCCAGTACAATGCTATAGAACTAATATGGGCACAAATTAAAGGACACGCCGCTCGAAACAATACCCATCCCCCTTTTACGGCAAACAAGATGTTAGATTTATTAAAAAATGCATGTGCGGAAGTAACCGCCGAACACTGAGAAAAAATTGCGAGAAGAATCCAAAACATTATAGCGTCGGATTGGGAAATTTATATTATAGATATTCATTCATTCATTCTCTTATCGTGTTACGTTTATCGATAACTCCATCCCTATCAGTTTCTCCGACTCTGCTATGACCTTGTACGCGCGTAAGCGTCATATTTTTACCCGACTGCAAAGGAGTGGTCTTGTGTTTAACAGTCTATGTATGTATGTATGTATGCTTGTATGTTCCTTTGAAGCACTATATATACCAAACGCCTGGGCCGATTTTTATGATTCGCACGTCAATCGATTCCTCTTAATCCGGCGAGTGTCACTAAAGATATGACGTTATTGAAAATTCAATATGGCGACTACTGGACGCCATATTGTGAAAATTAAAAATATTAAAGTCAACAAACTATATCGAGTGGGGTATCGTTAAATAGGTATTTAAAAATAATTTTTAGTTTTCTCTCAACATTTTTCGATTTGACTGGCCGTTTAGGATCTATATCGATTTAAAGTTTCGTAACAACCTTTCTCACATATAGGTTATTTTGACAGTAGAAATTTACGATGAAAAGACAAAAAATTCATATAACTGGATGTGGATGGACATATACTGAAGTATCTAGTAGGTATATTGTCCAATATACCATAGGTAGTCCTACCTAAAGTATCTAATGTCTGACGCGGTCGCCCATCTCCAATTTCTAACGATTTAGTACTGAACTTCAGTCGAAAAACTATATATAGTTAGGTACTTCCCTACTTATTAATAAATAAGATAACTATAGCTACCTAGGTATTTATAACTAAAAAGTGTAAAATAAAAAAAATGATTAAAAAAATAAAAAATCCCGACTGCGTAAAAAGTCACCAAAACTACGTACATAATAAAAAAACTGAAAAGAAAAAACGAGCACTTAGATGTCCGGTGGTCTAGAATTCCATAATATATTATTGAATAAATACTATTGCAGAGAATGAAATATATTTTAATAATAGAACATGAGAACTGAACAGTCGGGGTCCATTGAAAAATTAGATTTGCTGTCGAATAAAGGTGTCATGTTCTAAATATTATTAAAATATATTTCATTTTCTGCAATAGTATTTATTCAATAATATATTATGGAATTCTAGACCACCGGACATCTAAGTGCTTGTTTTTTTCTTTTCAGTTTTTTTATTATGTACGTAGTTTTGGTGACTTTTTACGCAGTCGGGTTTTTTGATTTTTTTAATCATTTTTTTTTATTAAATAATGTATACATAATGTAAAAAAGACGCTCGTTCAAGTTTCCACAGGAGCTGTCATCGAGAAAATAAAGAAATGGAAATAGTATAGTTACTATTATCATGATGTCACTGCCCTCATCGCCGAACAAGGGCTCTATCATTACTATAGATATTTCATAACCCCTTCAGGATTTTAATTAAATGAACTGACAAAAATAAAAAAAAATATCTTTAGCTATGGCAAGCTTTCGTTTTACTTATAAACAATTAGATGTTTGGATGTTGTAATTTCATATAAAAATAACATACCATTTTAAGATGCAACTGGTATCAAGTCCACCGGAGTAAGCAAGAACTACAAGATCTTTAGTCATTATTAGCTGTGTATTCTGAGACGATGTCTAATAAACTGACAATGAAAGGGTAAACACTTGGGAATTACAAGTTCAATGTTGATAACCCTAAGTTTAACAATAACAGCGATATATCATCAAGTATTTAAAAACTACAGCTTATTTTTTCACGTTATCGAGGATATTTATCAGCAGCGTGTGATAAAGAGTATATTTCAACGACTTTCCATTTAAAATTAAAAATATTGGCACGAAGTTCCTTATCGCGCGTTGCGAAAGGGGGCTAGACAGAAAAAATTACGACCAAAAGTTGTCACGACACAACATAAAACAAAGTCGCTTTCTCTGTCCCTATATCCCTATTTATGCTTAAATCTTTAAAACTACGCAACGGATATTGATGCGGTTTTTTTTTATAGATAGAGTGATTCAAGAGGAAGGTTTATATGTATAATATATGCATAATGTAGTAGAGAAACACTGATAATTTTAGAGGTTTCTAATGTGATGTCGTAAATAAACACATTATTTTGCCCTTACATGGCAAACGCTTTTTTTTTTTTTTTTTTTTTTTTTTTTGGGGGTGGGCTACGGTCGGCGCACTTCTCGCACCACTCCATCCGGGGTGACAGAGGGGCGTAAGCGCGCACACCCGTAACCCACCCGTGACGTCGCCTTCGTCGTTAGGCCGACCACCGGACCAGAGTGACTTGACGTCAGTGGTCGGCCCGACGGAATACCCCTGAGGAGTACCCTCTCCTCGACCGACATCCCCCGCTCGGGTAGGATGTCGGTCTTTCCTCACGCGGTCGGCCTCTCAGCGGGTGACGGACTAATTCCCCGATCCAGTCACCCGCGGCCTTGGCTAGGGCGGCATCAGGCGCAGGTAATCGCGCCTGCGCCGCCCCAGTCGCCGGCGGCGGCTCGCGCCGTCGAGGAGACGCTCCTCGCGCACGCGCTCCGCCGCCTCCTTCCGCGAGACTACTGCCTCGCAGAAGGTTGCGACCGCGTCCCAGTTCCTGACACTGTCGAGCATCGCCCTGGCGATGGTCGGCAGCGTCAGGTCGGCACCGATGATTGCGACGAGTTCACGACGCTGCTCTGCCCAAGCGGCACAAACCTCGAGCGTATGCTGCGCCGTGTCTTCGTCGCAATCGCAGTGGTGGCAGGACGGTGTACTCTCCCTCCTGACGACCTTGTGCAGGTATTTGGCGAAGCATCCATGCCCCGTCAAAACCTGCACCAGTCAAAAGGAGAGCACCCCGTGCCGCCGTTCCAACCACTGCATCAGCACCGGCCGGAAGGCCTCTACGGTCCGCACACCGAACCGAGGCCTCTCCAGCCGGACTGCCCAACGGGCAATGACATCTAGGCGGGCGTCAACGCGCCAGGCGGTGAGTTCCCTCAAAGAGACCACACCGCCCTCCGCGCGCACCCTCGACACCCGCCGATACAAATCGGCGAGCATTTCCGCCTCCAGATCCCACGGGGGACTCCCGGCTAACAGGCATGCTGCCTCCCTCGCCACCGTGCGGTACCCGCGTACAGCCCTGACCGCCATGGCCCTCTGTGGTCGCCACAGAAGAGCCCTGAGTCGGACGGTCAGGGACCCCGCCCACACTGGTGCGCCGTACAGGGCCATCGACCGGACGACCCCCGTGTACAGCTGTCGGCACGTAGCGCTCGGTCCGCCCACATTTGGCATTAGCCATGAAAGGGCGGACGCCGCGCCGACGAGCCGCGGAGCGAGCCTTTTTTTTTTTTTTTTTTGTTTTTTTTTGTTTTTTTTTTTTTTTTTTGTTTTTTTTTTTTTTTTGTGGTGGGCCATGGACGTCGCACCCCGCCAAATCGGTCCGGGGTGACGGAAGAGGCGGCGTGCAACCCCGTTGACCCACCCTGCAAGCACCTCTTCTTCGCCGTGCGAGCGGGCCACCGGTACCCGATCTTTGTCTTCGGTGGCCCGCTCGGCGGTATGCCCTCTCGGGGCTCCTTTCCTGTCGACGCCCCGACAGATTTCGCCGTCGAGGCGTCGTCCTCACGCGGTGGCCTCGCGTCGGGTGACCGGACAATTCCCCGGCCCGATCACCCGAAGCCTCGGTTAGGGCGGCATCAGGCGCAGGTATTCGCGCCTGCGCCGCCCCGGCCGCGGGCGGCGGCCCGGGTCACGGGAATCCTCCCGGGCCCGTTCCGCCGCCTCCTTCTGCGAGATGACAGCCTCGCAGAAGGCGGCGACCGCGTCCCAATTCCTGACGCTGTCGACCATCGCCCTCGAAGATCCGCCAGCTCCCGGGACCACCAGTGGACAGCCCTTTTCGGGGGCAGACACCGTACACGGGGCATGGCCGCATCGCAGATCTGCGTCAACGCATTGCGGATGCGGCCAGCCTCGGCGTCCACCCCGTCCAACTGGTGGGCAGAGGACAGCCACGAGTGAACGATGGCTGCCTCCGCCAGCAGGTCCCGGTCCAAACGACCCACAGCCCATCGCGGGAACGCGGGACGTCCGTCCGCCTGATGACCCCTGCCGGGCGTCGGGAGGGTCCGGGAGACCTCCATCCGGATATACCGGTGGTCCGATAGGGTCTCAACCTCCTCCGCGATGCACCAGCTCCTCACGCGTGCGGCGACAATGGGGCTAGCGAACGATAAGTACACTATCGACCCGCCCCGCTGCCGCACGCACGTATGCACCGAGCCCCTGTTCAACAGGGGCTCGGTGCATACATTGCAAACGCTGGCTGAACCTTACGAAATAGATCAAAATAAAGTACTACAGTATTATACAGCTTAAAAAGTCCTACAAAAAAGTCCGCGATGGTATATGTCTATTAGGATAACATACTATATCCATTTTAATACTTTAAAAAATGGCCTATTATAAAATGATAATTGAAAAGCTATTTACACAAATACTGTATTGATCCTTATCATTTTAAATAAATTAGTTGGCTTGAGTATTTCATGAAGATATTTTATTTCCTTCAGACCATGCAAATTAAATCAATAACTTAAGAGATATAGCAAAATCAAAATAATGCGCAACGAAATTAATTTCGTGTCGTCGCGCGGCCGGCTCGCGTTCGAGCTCGGGGCCCAGAAGTTTTGGTAGTGTAGTGGAATTGTATATCCTATTAATATTATAAATGTGAAAGTTTGTAATAATGTATGGATGTGAACATGTTTGTTGCTCTTTCACGTAAAAACTACCGAATGGATTTTGATGAAACTTTATAGTAATATAGCTTGCACATCAGAATAACACATAGGCTATAATTTATAAAGATATTTTGCAAATTGGCTAAAATATAACGATAAAAATCGCTTAAAGCAGATAAAATTTATATAATTAAAATAGAACTTCGTTCCATCCGGGTGTCCCTTGACACCTCTTGTTTTTATTCTTACATCTATTCTGGCTTCATATCTTTCAAATATTTTGGTTTTGCTCACATTCACGCGTAGACCCCTTTTCTTACAATCTTCTGTCATTGCGTCGACTAGGGTCTGCAGGTCAGTCGCTGACTGTGCCAGCAGGACTGCATCATCTGCATATAGCAGAGCAGTGACCACTGAGGCGGACCCACCAAAGGGGCGGAGCGGCCCTTCGACTCCGGCCGCTCCAGCTCCTAGCGCGGCCCGATCGCCCGCCGCAAGCCAGGAGGTGATGATGGACACGGCCCATTAATGGCTGCCCAGTCCACTCACCTCCTGCAGGCCAACACCAACCACTCCGCCGGTGCGCAGGATCTCCTCCTGCAATCCATGGCGGAGTGGTCGATCGGTGCAGCCGTAGTCGCGGAACCGTACGTCGTGCCTGATCGCCCCAATTGGGTGGTCAGCCGGAACGGAACCGCGGCAATCGTCACCTCCACGCAGCGGCACTTCCCGTCCTTATCCCTCTTGGATAGGGGCGAGGAATTTGTCGCGGCGGATTGGGGAGGGGTCACGCTCTACAGTGTATACCTCTCCCCTAACAGGAGAATGGACGATTTCGGGGCCTCCCTCACCACCTTGGAGGCTTCGATACGGCGACTGGCAGCGAGCCTCGTCCTGGTCCTGGGGGACTTCAACACCAAATCCACGGCGTGGGGGTCCCCGATGACGGACGATCGCGGGCGGGCGATCGTGGAGTGGGCGGCGTCACTGGGCCTCTGTGTCCTAAACAGAGGCTCAGTGAACACGTGTGTGCGACAGCAGGGTGGGTCGATAGTGGATTTGTCGTTCGCTAGCCCCGCTGTCGCACCACGAGTGAGGAACTGGCGTGTCCTAGAGAAGGCGGAGACCCTGTCGGATCACCGATACATCCGGATGGAGGTCTCCCCTCTCCGGGACCCCAGCAGGGGTCACAGGGCGGACCGGGCTCCCGCATTTCCGCGGTGGGCTGTGGGGCGGCTGGATAGAGACCTACTGGCGGAGGCGGCCATCGTGAACACGTGGCTGTCCTCACCACCCCCAGCGGACGGAGTGGACGTTGAGGCTGTTCGCATCCGCAGTGCGCTAACGCAGGTCTGCGATGCGGCCATGCCCAGGGTGCGGCGTCTACCTCCGAGGCAGGGGGTCTACTGGTGGTCCCCAAGACTGGCGGACCTTCGTGCGGCGTGCATTAGTGCCCGAAGGTCCTACACCCGCAGTCGGCGGCGTCGCCGCGATGTTGAGCGGGAGGGCCAGCTTTACGAGGCGTACCGCAGTGCGCGTATCGCCTTTCGGCTGGCCATCCGGTCCGCTAAGGACGTAAGTTGGCAGGAGATGCTGGAAGGTCTCGACCGTGACCCCTGGGGTCGCCCGTATCGCGCGTCGCTGAATAAGCTTCGCGCGCAGGCCCCCCCCCTCACCGAGACCCTCCAGCCCGACCTCCTTCGTAGAGTGGTCGAGGAGCTGTTCCCGCGGCAGTCGGAGCACGCCCCCGGTCATGGCTTCGCCAGATCACGATCGGGAGGCCGTCGAGAGTGTTCCGCCCGTGACGGAGTCGGAAGTGGGGGCAGCCGTGGCGAAGATTCGTTCCGCCACCACGGCCCCGGCCCGGACGGAGTCCCAGTCCGGGTGTTGACGTTGCTCCTCGAGCATCTCGAACCTCGCCTCGGGCGACTGTTCAACGCTTGTCTGACGTCTGGACAGTACCCTGAGTGCTGGAAGGAAGGGAGGTTGGTTCTCCTGCCAAAGCCGGGACGGCCCCCGGATTCGCCGTCGGCCTACAGGCCCATTGTGCTTCTGGACGATGTGGGTAAGCTGCTGGAGCGTGTCCTCGCTGCCCGCATCGTCCGGCACCTGGAGGAGGTGGGGCCCGATCTGTCGGACGCTCAATTTGGGTTTCGGAGGGGGCGTTCGACCATCGGGGCCCTGCTACGCCTGAGGCAGACGGCCGCGGAGGTTGTCGCCGGCAAAGGAGTGCTGTTGGCGGTGTCGTTGGACATCGCCAACGCCTTCAATAGTCTGCCATTCAGCTGCATCAGGGAGGCGCTCCGGTTTCATGGAGTGCCCCTGTACCTCAGGCGGCTGGTGGCAGACTATTTGGAGGGGCGCAGTGTTCTCTACGCGAGCCCCGCAGGGGACATTGTGCGGACGCCCATGTCGTGCGGTGTTCCGCAGGGGTCGGTTCTGGGGCCGACTCTGTGGGACATCGGGTACGACTGGGCGTTGAGAGGGAGTCTCCCCCCCGGGCTGAGCGTTATTTGCTATGCTGACGACACGCTCGTCACAGCCCGGGGCAGGACATTCGAAGAGGCGGCGAGCCTGGCCACTCTCGGCATCGAGGAGATGGTCAGGCGAATCGAGGCGCTGGGGCTCAGGGTGGCCCTAAACAAGACGGAGGCCCTGCTATTCCATGGGCCCCGTGTGAGGCTGCCCATCGGCGCCTCGTTAGTCGTCAACTCCATCCACATCAGTATCCAGGCCCATATGAGGTACTTGGGTCTGGTGCTCGACGGGCGATGGTGGTTCCGGGAGCATTTTCGCCAAATTGCTCCCCGGCTGGTCGGCGCGGCGTCCGCCCTTTCTCGGCTCATGCCGAATGTGGGCGGACCCAGTTTCGAGGGCCGACGGCTGTATGCGGGGGTGATCCGCTCAATGGCCATGTACGGCGCACCCGTGTGGGCGAGGGCTCTGAACGCCCAGCTCAGGGCGGTGCTGTGGAGGCCACAGCGAGCCATGGCGGTCAGAGCCATTCGCGGGTACCGCACGGTGTCGACAGAGGCGGCGTGCCTATTGGCCGGGACACCCCCGTGGGACCTAGAGGCGGAGATGCTCTCCGACCTCTACCGGCGGGTTGCCTCAATGCGCGAAGAGGGTGGCTCCCCATCGTTTAACGAGATAGCCACCTGGCGCGAGGACGCCCGCCGATAAGTCATCGCCCGTTGGGCTACGCGGCTGGAGAGGCCTAGACACGGTGTCATTACCGTTGAGGCCCTCCGGCCCGTACTGATGGAATGGATGGAGCGGCAGCACGGGGTCCTCACCTTCCGACTGGTGCAGGTGTTAACGGGGCACGGGTGTTTCGGGAAATACCTGCACACGGTCGTGCACAGGGAATGGACTCCGGGCTGCCATCATTGCAGTAGTGACGAGGACACGGCGCAACATACGCTCGAGGAATGCTCAGGCTGGGACGAGCAGCGCCGCGACCTCGTCGCTATTATCGGTGCCGACCTGACGCTGCCGGCTGTCGCGAGGGCGATGGTCGACAGCGTCAGGAATTGGGACGCGGTCGCCGCCTTCTGCGAGGCTGTCATCTCGCAGAAGGAGGCGGCGGAACGGGCCCGGGAGGATTCCCGTGACCCGGGCCGCCGCCCGCGGCCGGGGCGGCGCAGGCGCGAATACCTGCGCCTGATGCCGCCCTAACCGAGGCTTCGGGTGATCGGACCGGGGAATTGTCCGGTCACCCGACGCGAGGCCACCGCGTGAGGACGACGCCTCGACGGCGAAATCTGTCGGGGCGTCGACAGGAGAGGAGCCCCGAGAGGGCATACCGCCGAGCGGGCCACCGAAGACAAAGATCGGGTACCGGTGGCCCGCTCGCACGGCGAAGAAGAGGTGCTTGCAGGGTGGGTCAATGGGGTTGCACGCCGCCTCTTCCGTCACCCCGGACCGATTTGGCGGGGTGCGACGTCCATGGCCCACCACAAAAAAAAAAAAAAAAAAAAAAAAAGATCCACAAAACTGCAGAAAACCCTCTGACCTAGAGCCAGATGCTTCTCCACAATGTTGCGCAGAGAGAACACTTGTTCCATGCATCGCCTTCCATTCCTGAAACCTCCTTGTGTCTCACACAGTAAACCATCGGACACCACCCTCATTCTCCTTTCAATAATTTTACCGTACACTTTTGCTGCCAAACTGGTCAAGCAGTCATAACGTGAACCCTTGTTTTTAAACAAAGGCACGATGACTGCGCTATTCCAGTCCCTGGGAACCATTCCCGAGCTCCAACATAAATTGAGGAGCAACCGGAACGCCTCCCAGATACAGGATCCACCAAGCTTGATCATCTCGGCAGACACCATATCAATGCCCGCTGCCTTACCATTTTTCAAACTTCTTATCGCCCATTCAATTTCATCCATACTGATGCCATCGGAGGACGCCTGTGCCGAATGTTGATCTACTAAACCACATGCGACCCCAGCGCCAACTCGAGCATCCGCATACATATCGCCAAAATATTCACTCCATCGGCTTAGCACATCTTGTGTTTGTGTAAGAATGTCTCCACCTTTAGACCTTATTTTATTCATTCTGAAGGCTGACCAACCACACCGAGACTTCTTCACCTCCCTCCAAAAGAGTTTGGTGTTACCCTCGAAGTGTTTAGTTAGCCTATCTTCTGCACTCATATTTGCTCTATCACGTTTCTCTTTCACTAAGGCCTTGGTGTCATTCTTACATTGCCGATATATTTCTTTCTTCTGTTCAGTCATACTGTCATTCAGATTCAAAGAAGAGACATAGTCCAGCAACGCTTTCTTCTTTTGCTCTACGGAAGCTGCAACTTCCGCATCCCACACTTTACACCAATACTCTCTTTCATACCTATTCGCTCTCTTACGTCGTCGTTACGAATGCGGTCGGTCAGCCTAACTCCACAGATTTTCCGAAGAGATCGCATTTCGACCGCATTAATTTTACTTTCATACTCTTTTCTGCATACCCAACTCTCGCTTCCATACAGTAATGTTGGGACAAGCACTGCGTTATGTATTGCTACACGTGCCTTCTGGCTGACGTGGTGGCTGCCGAGAAGTTGCCCCAACGCTCCGTTCACTCTATTTCCCGCATTCACTCTTCGCTCTATATCAGTGGTGTACCTTCCATCTCGGCTAAATCCACATCCAAGATATACAAATTCATCCACGTGCTCTAGTACATCATTACCTATTGTTACTCTTACATCTGTTCTGGCTTCATCTCTTTCAAAGACCATTATTTTGGTTTTGCTCACATTCACGCGTAGACCCCTTTTCTTACAATCTTCTGTCATTGTGTCGACTAGGGTCTGCAGATCAGTCGCTGACTGTGCCAGCGGGACTGCATCATCTGCATAAAGCAGAGCAGAGACCACTGAGTCACCCATCTGGACTCCCACATTCATATCGTTCAACCTTTGGAGACATTTATCCAGATATATGATAAACAGCCTGGCTGACAGAACGCACCCCTGCTTAACGCCGATATTGACGTCAAACCAAGACGACATTCCATCATCCAACCGCACACAGGCTCTACAGCCCATGTAACTGGACTGCACAGCCTGCAGCAGTTTACCGTTAATACCATACTCCGGTAAAATGTCCCAATGTTCCTTTCGTACAACCGTGTCAAATGCTCTCTCCAGATCCACAAAACTACAGAAAACCCTCTGACCTAGAGCCAGATGCTTCTCCACAATGTTGCGCAGAGAGAACACTTGATCCATGCATCCCCTTCCATTCCTGAAACCTCCTTGTGTCTCACACAGCAATCCTCATTCTCCTTTCAATAATTTTACCGTACACTTTTGCTGCCAAACTGGTCAAGCTTATGGCTCTGTAATTTGCGCAGTCATAACGTGAACCCTTGATTTTAAACAAAGGCACGATGACTGCGCTATTCCAGTCCCCGGGCACCATTCCCGAGCTCCAACATAAATTGGGGAGCAACAGGAATGTCTCCCGGACACAGGAGCCACCAAGCTTGATCATCTCGGCAGACACCATATCAATTCCCGCTGCCTTACCATTTTCCAAACTTCTTATCGCCCATTCAACTTCCTCCATACTGATGCCATCGGAGGACGCCGTCGTTGAATGTTGATCTACTAAACCACATGCGACACCGGCGCCAACCGTAGCATCCGCATACATATCGCCAAAATATTCACTCCATCGGCTTAACACGTCTTGTGTTTGTGTAAGAATGTCTCCACCTTTAGACCTTATTTTATTCATTCTGAAGACTAACCAACCACCCCGAGACTTCTTCACCTCCAAAAGAGTTTGGTGTTACCCTCGAAGTTTTTTAGTCAGCCTATCTTCTGCACTCATACTTGCTCTATCACGTTTCTCTTTCACTAAGTCCTTGGTGTCATTCTTACATTGCCGATATATTTCTTTCTTCTGTTCAGTCATACTGTCATTCAGATTCAAAGAAGAGATATAGTCCAGCCACGCTTTTTTCTTTTGCTCTACGGAAGCTGCCACTTCCGCATCCCACCATGCATCACCATTTGTTTTTCTATGCTTCTTTGAACTTCCACATACTTCTTTCGCTGTATCTACCATACTCTCTTTCAATACTCTCCAGCATTCTTCAATGTCCGATTGCGGCTGGCTTGCCATCGTCAGTCGTTCTCGGACACCCTCTGCATACTTTTCTCTTACACACTCTTCTTGCAACCTTTCAACCTTTATTCTTTCAAGCCCTCCGAAGTGGACACGCTCTTGCCAGTGCCTCCACTTTCTGAACAGACCACTAAATCTCGCAATAACGAGATAGTGGTCCGTATCGACTGTGGGGCCCCTGTAGGCTCTTGCGTCCAATATTTTGCTTCGGAGGCGACTGTCTACCAAAATTAAATCTATTATACTTTTCTGTTCATTCCTTCTCCATGTATACATATGGATGTCCTTATGTTGGAAAAATGTGTTTGACACAATACGGTTTCTCTCCATGCATACATCCGCTATGAGCCTACCTGCGTTATTCACTCTCTTATCACCAAATGGACCAAGTACGTCCTCATAGTCGGGACGCTTGGTCCCCACCCATCCGTTCAAATCTCCGCATACAATCACGCGTTCACTGGTTTCTGCCATATCCAGAACTTCCCTAACATTATCCCAAAACTTCTCTAGGTCTGATGCCACCAAGGATCCTACGGGAGCATATGCTACAACCATGAATACCTTGGTGACACCTAGTTTTATATGGACCCAAAGAAGTCTGGGATCATACATTCCGTAATCCTTCACACCTGAGGCCAAGCGAGACGACAACAGCACTCCTACCCCCATGCTGGCTTGATCGCTCTGTGGTACACCAGACCACAGAGCCATCCCGCCACCAGGAAGATCGCAGGCGTCGCTGCCCCTTCGCTTGGTCTCTGTTACACCGAGCACGTCTAGCTGTTTGTCCGCCATGACGGATATCAGCTCGTGCAACTTCCCTTCCACACAACCTCTTACATTCCACGTGCCCACCCGGCACTCTGCTCTCCTCGACTCGCCTGACTGGGCAAGGCGTGATGAGTGGCGGCCCCCATCGCCTCAACTGCCGAAGTTCGTACCGACGGGGGCGGGTCGGTACGCGTCGCCTCCAGGGGACGCCCTAACCCGCACTGCGGTATGTATTCGATTCGACTGTAAGATATAAATTCAAATAATCAAGTATTTTAATAACGTGCCAGCAAGACGAAGAATTTACCTTGTCTTATATGACATTTTCCTTCATATGCGATGAAAATAAACTAATTGTTGATCTCTGAGATTTGTTCGACGATTTCGCATTGTCAACAGCACGGCCTGCCTCGCTTTACTCTTGTGATTAAGAAGCACGGAATTGGGCCATATTAACGCGGCGGTCTTCCCGTGCAATAAATTGTTCTTCTGCCGTGGTTACGTTCGTTATGTTTCGAATTCTAACTGCGTTACGGTTTTGTTGCCCGATAAAAAAAGATTATATACAATTGTATATTGGGCAAGATTTGATTTTATTGGTCGCGGCATTGTTGATGACAATATAGACATAATATGTTTTACATACATACATACATATTATCACGCCATATCCCTTGCAGGGTAGGCAGAGAGAACAGAGTGCCAGAGAACTCTATCTCTGCATACTTCACTCGCTTCCTCAACATTCATAATTCTCTTCATACACGCTCGCCGGTTTCGGAGACTCTTGACTCCACCTTCCTTCAGTACCTGACCGATCTGGTCTAGGTAGGTTAGTCTCGGTCTCCCTCGGTACCTACATCCTTCCACTTTCGCATTGTATATCTTCTTAACCAGACGTTCATTCGGCATTCTTTCCACATGTCCGAACCATCGGAGCATTCCCTTTCGCATCTTTACACCAATACTCTTTTTCATACCTACTCGCTCTCTTACGTCGTCGTTACGAATGCGGTCGGTCAGCCTAACTCCACAGATTTTCCGAAGAGATCGCATTTCGACCGCATTAATTTTACTTTCATACTCTTTTCTGCATACCCAACTCTCGCTTCCATACAGTAATGTTGGGACAAGCACTGCGTTATGTATTGCTAAACGTGCATAATATGTTTTATTATAACAATATTCGTAAAAATTCGTAACACTCGCACAAAACGAACTCTGACCGGTCAAATTTTGCACGCCTCAAAAGCGAAGCGTTGAGGTCTTGCTCTACTCTCGATATGTGAAAATCAAGCACTATTCAAACCAAAAATGATTGTATTTTTCTCACATTGCACTTATAAGATAATATTATCATGCATATGTCAAGAAAAAACATTCGTTTAAACGTATTTGATATTGTTAAAAAACAATTATTTTGTTTAAAGTAAGAAAATAGTTGATTAAAAAAAATATTCGAAGTCGTCGGATAAAATATGCCGGATCTGGCAAGAATACGACCGTAAAAATTAATGTATCAAAATATTTCTTTTTTTAAAAGCTTCATAATCGAAACGCGCGGTTTCCTTTCGAAAATGGCTTGGTAATTCTTTGTCGTTTAATTGCAATTAATAAAAAACTAAACTGCTTAGTTATTAGTGTATGTATACCTTATGAAAATTGGGTTCGTTTACATTTTTTTGTTCGTCCATTCGGACAGGCAAAGGAAATAGATCCTATACAGCCTATTGTAAACGAACAGCTATGTTTAGTACTGCCTCGAGAATGGCACGAAATTATTTTTCTTTTTCATTTATGGCATTGACTAATAGTAAATGATAAATAAACTAATGAAAAATTGATAAACGTAATAATAATTATAACTTGACACTGGCACCAATAGCTCGTATAAGTAGCTGATTGCCAATACACAAATAGAAGAAGAAAAAATAATTTGGAAAATCCAAAAGCGCACGCCTCATAATTTTTATATTATTTATCATTTACTATTAGTTAATGCAATAAATGAAGGCAACAAATCCCATACAGCCATAGATTTACAATGCTGCAAGCATTGTAAATGAACAGCTATGTTTACAACTACGTCGAGAATGGCACGAAATTTGAAGAGTATTTTTTTTTTTTTTTTCATTTTCATTTCTTCATCATTCTCCTGCTCTTGTCCCAAATACTTAAAGTCGACGCAGTATATACCCCTATTCCCCTACATATTGCAAAGGTTATTGGCAATAGTTTTATGACCGGCCGCCTGCCAGACATCAACCATCCTTGGCAATGTAATTGTTGACCAAACGGCATCAGATGGAGTTGGCCCAGGTCGTTATAAAGCTCTTAGTAGTCTTTTACGACATCCACGAGCAAAGTAAGGGTTGGTAGTATTCGTAGCCGCTACCACACAAATTTTGCTTTATGTATGGCATTGACTAATAGTAAATGATAAATAATCCTGATTTTCACAAGATTGCTTATTTAAATTGAGCATTTTCAAATAAAATATTATTGATACGTTTTTATGACAGTACCTACACGTAATAAAATAAAAACTTAAGTTGGAAAAAGTTAAAAGTCTCTCTCTCTCCCCCCTTCCTCTCTCTCCGCCTCCCTCTCCCTCTCTCTCCCTGCCACCCTCTATCTCTCTGTCTCCCCCTCCCTCTCTCTCTCTCCCTACCTCTCTCAGCTCATATATGTCCCATATCTATTGGGCTCACGCCTCCACTAATAACTCTCATGCGCTTTATACTTCAAAATAAATATGGCGCGTAACAGAAAAACGTTATAATATAAAATTTCTCCCATTTGTCGATAAAAAAGTTTCACTTCAAAAAGTTAGAGAAACTAAAAAAAAATACATTTTTTTTATGATACTGAAGTTAACAGACATGTGACAATGTTTTATTTATCATTTACTATCAATAAATACTATAAATGAAAATGAAAGAAAAATTTCGTGCCATTCTCGACGTAGTACATACAACATAGCTGTTCGTTTATAATAGGCTGTTTGTTTGTTGGTTTAGCCATTTTCGAAAGGAAACAGCGCGTTGCGATTATGAAGCTTTTAAAAAAATAAATATTTTGATACATTAATGTTTACGGTCGTGATCCTGCCAGATACAAAATATTTTATCTGACGTCCTTGAATATTTTTTTTAATCAACTATTTTCTTACTTTAAACAAAATAATTGCTTTTTAAAAATATCAAATATGTTTAAACGAATGTTTTTTCTTGACATATGTATGATAATATTATCCTATAAGTGCAATGTGAGAAAAATACAATCATTTTTAGGTTTGAAAAGTGCTTGATTTTCACATATCGAGAGTAGAGCAATACCTCAACGCTTCGCTTATGAGGCGTGCAATAATGAAAAATTGTCACATGTCTGTTAACTTCAGTATCTTAAAAATATTGCATTTTTTGTGTTTCTCTAACTTTTTGAAGTGGAACTTTTTTATCGACGTATGGGAGAAATTTTATATTGTAACGTTTTCCTGTTACGCGCCATATTTATTTTGAAGTGTAAAGCGCATGGGAGGGTTATCCGCGTGTTGATGGAGTAAGAATACAATTCGCCACCCCCTATCTTAACCGTGGGTGATCGTAAGAGACGACTAAGGTAAGGGATATAAAACGCATATAACATCTTTGTAAGAGAAGGAAAACTTGAAACAAAACCCTATACCAACATGTCTGACCAGCGTGGTATAGTAGGTCAATATCCCGCCCATTATGGTGGAGGCGCGAGCCCAATAGTGGGACATATATAAGCTGAGATTATAAGCGCACGCAGGTGGAGAGAAGAGAGAGAGAGCGGTTTGGGGATTGTAATGGTAGGCAGCGGCCTAGTTATACCCTTGGTATAGTAAAGGTCCATAGGCAGCTGTGACACTTACCATCAGGTGTGCTGCTTGCTCGTTTGCCACCATAAGCAATAAAAAAAGGTAGAGAAGGAGAGAGAGGGATAGAGAGGGAGGGGCGAGAGGGGTAGGAGAGAGGGAGAGAGCGAGAGAGAGTAGTTAGCCAAAGTGTCACTTCTGATATCTGTACGTACTTTATACGCACGCATAATTTTTTGTTTTTTTTTTCAAGTGAAATTTTATTTTATATACCTAAGTACCAGATCTTGCTCAATGAAATAATTAAGGCGCTTTGTTTATCGTGCATATTATAGCATTGACTAATAGTAAATGATAAATAATATAAAAATTATGAGGCGTGCACTTTTGGATTTTCCAAATTATAATTTTAACTTTTCGTGGTATTTTCCAAACAAACCATTACATCACGTAATGACGTGAGCTGT
This sequence comes from Lymantria monacha, assembly GCA_905163515.2. Taxonomy (NCBI): domain Eukaryota; kingdom Metazoa; phylum Arthropoda; class Insecta; order Lepidoptera; family Erebidae; genus Lymantria; species Lymantria monacha. The sequence continues at coordinate 28,724,914 of LR991082.1, forward strand.
CAGTTGCCATGGGTTACATCATCAATAAATGAACGTTTAGAGCTGATGTTTTTTTAATTTTCTTTTTTTTTTGTTTATTAATATCATATTTTAATATCCTATATCCTATTCCCGACGACAACAAACTCAAAAACATAAAAATCATAAAAATTGGTGCAGCCCTTCTCGAGTTATAAGTGTTGTAACTAACACAACTTTCTTTTATATATATAGACTAGCCGACCCGGCACACTTCGTCCCGCCTAACAGTTAATGAATGAGGAGATTTCGATTAATTCAAAATTACATACATACATATCATCACGCCATATCCCTTGCAGTGTAGGCAGAGAGAACAGAGTGCCAGAGAACTCTATCTTTGCATACTTCACTCGCTTTCTCAACATTCAAAATTATTAAGAAAAAATAAATAATATCGTGGTACACTACAAAGATGATGGAGATGTATATGGAGATGTCATCTCTCCGAAACTGTTCACCACTGCACTGGAAGATGTCTTCAAGCTCTTAGACTGGAGCGGACTTGGTATTAACATTAACGGCGAATACATCACTCACCTTCGATTTGCAGACGATATCGTCGTTATGGCAGAATCCATGGAGGATCTTGGCACCATGTTCAACGATCTCAGCAGGGTATCCCAACTGGTGGGGTTACGAATGAACATGGACAAGACGAAAGTCATGTCAAATGCCCATGTTATTCCCGTACCGGTCCTAGTTGGCAATACGATTCTCGAAATTGTCGATCATTATGTTTATCTTGGACAAACAGTCCAGTTAGGTAGATCCAATTTCGAGAAAGAGGTCAGCCGACGTATCCAACTCGGTTGGGCAGCGTTCGGGCAACTTAAGAGGATCTTCTTGTTCAACATACCTGTGTCTGAAAACACAGGTCTACGACCAGTGTGTGTTACCAGTGATGACTTACGGCACGGAAACGTGGTCCCTAAATGTAGGCCTCATAACCAAGCTCAAAGTCGCTATGCGTGCTATGGAGCCAGCTATGCTCGGGATTTCTCTGCGTGATAGAATCCGTAATAAGGAAATACGCAGAAGAACGGGTGTAACCGACATAGCACGAAGAATTAGCACGCTGAAGTGGCAATGGGCTGGCCACATCGCTCGAAGAACCGACAACCGCTGGGGAAAAAGGTTCTAGAGTGGCGACCACGTACCGGACGACGCAGTGTAGGACGCCACCCCACTAGGTGGACAGACGATCTAGTGAAAGTTGCTGGGCGTCGATGGATGCAAACGGCACAGGATCGCACTCTGTGGCGTACCATGAGGGAGGCCTACGTCCAGCAGTGGACGGCGATGGGCTGCAATGATGATGATTTTGATGATGACACTACAAAACGAACATTTTAATCGACGATTGTAGATATTTGACGTGTCCCACGATTTCATTTTAGTCTAATCAATGCATATGTTTAAAATTTCTATATTTTAAAAATATCATCTTTTGACATACTTATGTACATTAATCTATAATACAGTGCATTTTTAGGAATTTATATGAACATAGTTATTTCCACAAATTGAGTAAGTTATGAGTTACTTTATTTCAAAAATGTAACAATGTATACATATACTGATACCCAGGGGCGGCTCTAGCAAATGTAGCGCCCGGGTGCAAGCAATAACCTGACGCCCTCTTGTATCAAAATGCGTGAAAAAAATGGAATAGGTTGATAGGGGTAGGTACCCAAACCTGTCAAATAACGCACTCACTACGTTTATAAATGGTTAGGCACACGCTGCGTACGGTGCACCCGTTCCGTGCGGAGCGTTACAGTGAAGGCTCTATGTGTCCCGAGTGGCTTTCGGCGCCCCTAACACCCGGCGCCCGGGTGCACCGCACTCTCTGCACTATAGGTAAAGCCGGCCCTGCTGATACCCATGACTGTATCTATTTAATTATTTTTTAGCTTTTCATTACATTTATCTGCAAAATTACCATGACTGTTTACAATAAAACCGTTTACCTTAATTTTTTTTTACCTTTTTTATTTTCAAGTTTTAGTTTTTATTTCTCATTCTATTTAATTCATTTAAGGCATCGTTATTACAAGGTCTCTTGGCCGTTAATTTATTACATTCTAACTCCTCGATACCTAATCCCTTCAAATATCTCACTCTACTAAGAACCACGTAGGCTTGACTTCCCTTTTATTTGATACCCATATTGATAGGATTGAAAAAAAAAATAGATTATCCGCCATCTTAGATTTTGATTTTGTATAGTGCACTGTTTTCTATTTGTCAAGCCCTTTCATTTGATACCCATATTGATAGGATTGAAAAAGAAATAGGTTATCTGCCATTTTGTTACGACGGCCAACTTGAATTTATAATATTTTTTTGTATATATAATTGTATTGTCACCAGAACCAAAGGCGTATACCAAATGTCAGATCAATCGGTTGTCAGGAAGAGGGTGAAATTTTAATTACTAAATTTGACCAAAGAAAAAAAAAACAAACGGAGTAAGCTAAATAGAACCGTTTATGTGTATGTTTTTTTTTTATATGTATGTTTTTTTTTTGTTTATTAATATCACATTTTAATATCCTATTCCCGACAACAACAAACTCAAAAACTAAAAATCATTAAAATTGGTTCAGCCGTTCTCGAGTTATAAGTGTTGTAACTAACACAATTTTCATTTATATACAGGAAGTATCAGAGAATGGAACAGCTGGTCAGAAGGATGGTGGGTAATGATGGTAGGAACCCATAACAAAAATTTCAAGGGAAAATCTCGATTCCTTAATGAATTAGAAACATTTGAAGTATGCAATTTTGTCATAAATTTTTCGTTTGAAATGTATCAAGTAAATGATATCTAATCCTCAACATATTCATACTTTGTTAAATATATATTAGAACTTCAGTAAATTAATGATAACGTTTCAATAAAAAACTCAATCTTCGCCTTTACGACATTGCGAACATCTGACTGGTGAATGACCTATTTCAATAGCGATGGTCTGTTACAGAAATGTCTACAAACAGTTTTAAAGAAATGCCGACATCCAGAGATATAGTAAGGAAAAAGAAATAAAATAAAAAATTACCTTCTGATGTAGGCAAATATTCTTAAACTTAAAAAAAAATATATTAAAACAGTAGGTTTGTATCGGAAGGGTGAATATTTGAAAACGTGCATTTTTGATGTCTCGCTGTGAATAACACATTAAACCTAAATCGATTTTGATCACTTTTTTTATATACATAGTTAATTAAGTGGGGTACATATTGCAGATCAATTTATTGTGTTTTATAAGCTATAAGCCATTTTATAAAAAAAATAGTTCTCAAAACCTCATTACCATTCGTGTCCCTTTTCCCAGTTTTCAACAATTATGATAAGAAAAATTAAACGAAACCTTCGAAGAATAAATTTTTTTCTTATTATTTAGTAAATATAATAGTTAATGTATAAACTGAAATAAAATATATGATATAAAGAACAGTTTCAGATAATTTTACACCAATTCAAAAATTGTCCCACCCTTCGTACTACTTACCGTTCGCGAATACTGACAGTGAAATAGAATTGTACCCAATGGTAAATGTAAAGTATGCGCTACACGGTTTCAAACAGTGGTTTGAAGCAGAAAAAGCAGAAATACGCTTTGCTGGCTACATGGTTCAAAGCTAGTTTGAAACCAACAGTTTTCAGAGAACGTGGCGCGGATAAGACGTCTTTACGCTCACGTACCGTATATTTACTACAATGACGTCATGGTGCCTTACCTATCAAAAGAACAAAAAAATGGTTACTCATAATTTTTGTTCAAAGGCTCAAATGGGAGCCAGTCTGATGGTACGACATTCACGGAGACGTCATTTTATAAAATGTTTATAAATATTATTTATAAATTATTTTTATTATTTTTTTTTCATTTTTATTTATTATTTATTAATAAAATATAGATGCTATAGTTGTATTGGAAAGTTGGGTTTTACACAATTTATTGAAGAAAAAGGCTTGACAATTTTTACTAAGGAAAATTTTTTTGCTAAAATATCCTACGCATTTCTTTTTTGTGTAATAGTTTTATAAGCTTTACAATTTAACTCCCAAAGGCAGGGCAAGTCTTTGTATAACTCGAGAAGTTGAGTAATAACATCGCGATCGCATTCTGTCTGTTCACGCGCAGAACGTCGTCACGTGCGTCTGCGCCTACCGCTGCAGCGTGACTGTCGTTCATTTGGTTTGAAGCAAGCGGCTAGATGGTTTCAAACAAGATTTAATCGAACGCTTGGCCAGTGGTTTGTAGCGCAAACCTCGCTACCAAGGGCGTTTAGAGGTCATGCGAAATTTGGCATCAAACATCTATCTACACTGTTTGAAACCATTGCTTCAAACCACTGTTTGAAACCGTGTAGCGCATACTTAAACACCCGCTGACAGTGTTTTACCAGTTTCTATTGCGATACATAGCAATCATCCACCATCTTCTTTAGCTCCATGGCTTACGAATTTTATTTTTACAGTAAATGTTTCAATAAATATAATAGCTCACGGCACAAAGACATATAGCAGCAGCAGTTTCTACGTCCATTGTCTCGGGTGTTTACAGTGCAACTGGTATAACGAGTGTGTACATGGCGTGCTTTCGCCTAGAACCTCTTGGACGAACCTCACGGCGAGAGGCTCTCGTCGAGTGTGTAGAGCCGCTATAACATCGCGCGCGCACGTACACGCGCACATACGCTCACACAAATGAAAAACTATTAATGATTAAATAGTATAATGTAATGTTTAACATTTAAATACTGATATTTCAAATTACGTTTAGACGCTATCAACACGAATATTTTCTACATAATTGCACAATCCGTCAACACAATGCACGCAAATTGAAAAGACAAAAAAGTCCATGTTCACCAGACAAACTGGGATTTACAAAACCCACTGGCAACATGACATTATATGGAACCCCTTAATATTAACAATCTAGATCATTACTACACATTATCTTATCAATATGATTAATTTTCTGTTAAACACACCTGAAATAGAATCGGAAAAAGTTTACCATCAAACCATTTCTAGAATCACATAGACAACTGTCTTTACAACTACCTAAAGAGATTGTTTGGAATGTAAACGCAATTGTCAATATTAGATTATGAATATTTGAACATTTAAAGCAAACAGCAAGATAAATATACAACTGTACGAGTAATAAATGTCTAGCGAATATTGAGCGGTGCATCGATATACTGTACTGAAGTGCATATTGTAATATTTATCAATAAATTATGAATACAATTAACATTGATAATAGCATAACATTCTAATATTTTAATTACTGCATAAAATATAAGAAGCTAACTAATTTATTTGTAATAACTCACATATATTAAGATACTTGAAGAGAATTATTTTTTAAAATCTCCATGTAAATTTAAAAACAAACATCAATAGCGTCTAAGTCTATTGTAATAACGCGTGAATACATCCAATTTATAAAATAACATAATACAATTAAAACTCTAAGGAAGTTTCAATTCAAGCATTCGGCCCTGGACTTTTACGAGGCACACTGTGTACGTTCCTTTTTAAGACTCCACATCCAAAGGGTCCTAAGGGATAATACATATCTAAGTGTCCGCTATCTTTTCGTCTGTCAGCGGGCTTATATCACATGCGTCGTTAAATAGTAACTGTATCATTCTACTGCCGCTGTAACATGATAAAAAATGTTGCGTTTTACAATAACAGTATTTAAAAGGTGTTGTACGATATTATGGAACTCTTTGTGTGCAAAGCCGACTCGCACTTGACCAGTTTTTTTACATAGTAGTGGTACCGTACACTGTACGGTAAACTAGTGCGGTCGTGGTAGCTGAGCAGAACGACACCTGCATGACTTCGATGTCGGAGCAGTCTGACAAATGCTTTAATTAAAAGCGCCTTTATGCCTTATATACAAAGTTATGATCAAACACCTCTCTTCAAAACTTAGACATTAACGTTAACAATATAAATAATATTATTTATTAAGTTACATAAAATCTAATAAAATACAAACGTAATGCATATTTGTATTATTTAACAACAATAATATTATTTAATGAATTATTATAAGAGTAAACAAAGAAATTTATATTAAAAATATGTTCGTTACTGAAAAACATGATATCCGACTACAATATACATTTAATTTTATTTATTAGAGAATCGCGTTAGGAGAAAGATCCTCTTTAATAAAATAATTAAGTATTAGACATAATCAAATAAGTATAAACCATATCACAATAAATTATCCAGTTACAGAACTACATCAATCTAGATAGACGAATATAAAAAACATAATTTTGACTGGAGGCGAGAACTAAAATACTAATTAATAGGCGATTGGAGAAAGTAATAAATACATATGTGTTTTTGGTATGCTCAAAAGCTTAGGCGGTCAAAGAGCTAAGGTCTGAGAGAAAGTTATCTGGTGTTAGTATGTGAGAGGAACCAACGATAACCTCCCAATTTTTAAGGGCAGCGGTCACTTCGTAGGCGCAACGAATTTCGGAGAAACACACACCTAGAAATAAAAATAAATTACAAGATCTATAGCTTACAGAGAAAATGATCAAAAAAGAGATAAATAATTATACAAACCTCCGACAACAAAGACTATCAAACGTGGTACATTCTTGATAGTTTGTTGTGCTTTGTCTTTATGCCAATGTCCGTAGCGTACGCTGTAAAATAAGAATATTATTTGTTAATTTAGTATTGGCTACAACTACTTAAAATACACTAATATAACTAAACATGTTAAAGTGTGTGTGTAATTATATACATTTTTTTGAGGGTAGTTACACTTTGAAAAATGTCTATTTGTCTACTATGGCAGTTAGTTATTTTCATTGCAGCAGTATAGGACTTCAGCATATTGTCAAATAACCTAGTAAGTGTGGTTTCCAAAACTCGTTATATTGTTTGTAGTCGCCACTTGAGAAGTAAACGTTTGTTGGTTTATCAAGTTATCCAGGTTAGATCATTGCTAACCCTTCGATCTCATCTTGGTGTTTTGGCTTTAAATATCGCACAGTGATTCTAGATCTCGCTTCATCATCTCAGCTAATATATGTCCCACTGCTGGGCTCGAGCTAGCTCCATAATGGGAGAGAAATTGACCTACTGTACCAGGCTAGTCAGGCTTGTTGATATAGGGTTTTGTTTTGAGTTTTTCTTTTCTTGCACAGATGTTATCTGCATTTTATATCCCTTAGTCGTCTCTTACGTTCACCCACGGGTAAGACAGGGGGTGGGGAATTGTATTCTTACTCCGTCACCACACGGAAAGATATAGCTTATTATAGCGTGATAGCATGATGTACAACTTAGTTTCGTTATGAGCCCCTATGTTGACAGAACACGTTCGCTTGTGTTGACGAGAGGTCATATTAAGAGTATGCGTAATCGTAGAACATGCATGAAGATTGTGATGAGTGTGAATGAAGCGATGGAGGTATGTCAGGATCGTGGCTTGTGGCAACCCGTAGTCTCCGTCTACCCCTCTGGTAAAACAGGCGTCAGGCTATGTATGTACGTACGTTCGCTAATATATCTATAACTCGTGCGACACTATAGCGTCTGTATTATAGAACTGTATTTTCAGGTTATTCGAACTTTTAAACATTTTTCGTAAGTTCACGCGCCGTAAAATACCGTTAAGTGATATGCTATATACTACTTATAATAACTTGAAATAAAACCCTATACTAACTCATCTCAGCAGAGCAACAAAGTAGATAAATTTCTCTCATATTATGGAAGAGGCTCGAGACCAGCAGTGAGACATATATGAGTTGATGTTGTAATTATACACGGGTGAAATCTCATGTATTACTCGTACTTTGTAAACGATAGAGAGAACTTAGACATGATGTATAAAATATCTACCTGGTTGGTGCTTGGTAGCCTGAAGTTTGGGCGCGGCCAGCCAAAAACGGGAAATGACGCTGGTCTAATTTATCTTCAATTGCATCCTCCATGATATCCTATTGACAATAGTAACACATTTGATAATATAACAAAAAACAGCAGTTAAAAAATACGATATAAAATAAATAACAACACCTACATATATAAAGTGTATACGATCTTCTTAATAATTATATACACACCACACCAAAATAAAACGAATTTGCCTTCTGATAAGTGAACTCTTGTCATTTAATTCACTATAGTAGCCGAGATCTCAGCAATAACAGAACAATAACTTAAAACCTCTTTTCGTTAAAATCAAAGGTAGCTAAAGTTCAGTAATCCGAATAATTAATTAACCTCTTGGTAGATACATACCTCAGTAATGACTATAATTACTGTATTAATTAAGTTATAATGAAACATGATCACCTATTTTAAGTTGACTATATTATATATCTAGCTCACTTACATGCGTAAGCTTCGCGTGCGTTAATGTAGATTTTGCCAATAAAATCTATCCCATAGCCACCAAACATTTTCTAAGATAAAAAGTAGCTTATATGCTATTTTTTATCCTAGAAAATGTTTGGTGTGATGATGATGTATAGCGTATACGCTATTCCAAACTAAAACCTATCTTTGTCTTATTTTTATTGCTCTTGGTGATAAAAGAGAAAGTAGCACACCTGATGGTAAGTGTTAGCTAGGCCACTGACTACCAATAATCCCAAACCCACCTAGAAAGATGGGCTCTCTCGCTCACCGAACGAAGCACAGCAGCACGTTGCCACTGCTTAGGCGGTGATTTTCTGCGAATACATATTGTATCGACCCCAAGTAATTGAGATAAGATTAGGAGAATGATGAGTAAGATTGTAAAGTTATCACACTTCATATTTGCTTACCTTGATAACAGGTGTCCATCTGGACATCTGATAGGTCTGTTCTGTGATCCGCTCCTTTCTTGTTACTTGATATTGCTTCTTCCTATTACCCTGTAATGACATTACAGAATGTATTCTGTCAGTATTATTGTTTTTACGATAAAACATATTTGCTAAACTAGTATTGTTAGAAATATTAATAGAAGGGTTTATTTAAACAACGTAACAAAGCAACCTTAAAAATATCCCATATACATGGGCACACAGAGTGTTGACCACGTATCATTTTATTAAAATAAAATGTAAACCCATATTTGAAAGTGTTCTTCGTATTTTGAGCATGATTTAATTTTTCGATCAAAACATTTTAATAATATCTCACTTTTTTAAAATACACTCACGTAGTTATGGTATGTTCTCTAAAGTTCTAAGTCCTATTATATCATATTTATTAAACTTTAACACTTTTTCTGCATATACACATAAAATAACTGAAGTATAAAACTTACTGCTTGTCTCTTAATTATACATATTTGCTTAACTTGAACTTATACTGGAGTATTTACAAAATAAACATAGTGACTTTTTTATTTTATTATATATATATTTAATTAAATTATTTTTTTGATATGTGGTTTGATGCTGTGTGTGGAAATTTCAGAACTAAAATGGAAGCGGGAAGACTAATTTTTTCACGTGAGTTTATTGTAGCAGAACCTTGGTCATAACATCAGTGCATGTGAAGGATAACTGAACTGGCTACTTGTGTGCATGGGCTGAACAAGTCTCCTAGATAGTTCTAGTTAATCTAGAATGTTGCTATACTTACATCTATGACAACGTTGAGGCCCAAGTTAGCGAGGTTCAAGAGAGTCTGTTTGTCTGATGGCTCGAGCTGCGCATGTGTTACGAGCTTATTCAAGTTTTCCTCGGAGATGCCGTTCTTAGACATGATGTATAACGCGATTATTCGCATCTTGTTGAAGTTCACCACCGTCTGCGGTACAATTGTGGTCTAATATTAATTAGCGGTACATTCATAACTTAAATATATTTTATACATAAACCCACTGAAATAACTACTCCAGTTTTATGCAGATATCATTTTATCCGTGTGGTGACGGAGTAAGAATACAATTCACCACCGCCCCTTATCTTGCCCGTGGGTGATCGTTAGAAACGATTAAGGGATATAAAACGCATATAACATCTATGCAAGATAAGGAAATCTCGACATAAGATCCTATACCAACACGTCGGACCAGCATGGTATAGTAGGTCAACTTCCCTCCCCTTACAGAGTAGGCTCGAGCTTAACAGTGGGACATATATAAGCTGACATGAGATGATGATGAATTTGAGGCAAATCTTATAATACTGAAGATTTTCCCAGAATTCAGAGTGTTTGTAGTCCATGTTAAAATATGACAGATACAACACAAAATATGAAGAGCTAACTATTTCAATTTTTTTTGCATTCTTTTGTTGTCGAGGACCACGCTCAATGGGCAGTATACAGGCTAAACTTTTGTTTCCTTATAAATACGTCCATCCATCAGCCCGTAAACGTCCACTGTTGGACATAGGCCTCCCCACGATAATACTATCTACAACGGTCCTGTGCCACCTGAATCCAACGGTTTCCTGCGACCTTGATGAGGTCATCAGTCCACTGAGTGGGGGGGTCGTCCTACGTTGCGTCGTCCGATTCGTGGTCGCCACTCGAGAACCTTTCTTCCCCAACGGTTGTCGGTTCGTCGAGCGATGTGGCCTGCCCATTGCCACTTCAACGTGCTAATTTTTCGGGCTATGTCGGTTACATGGTTCTTCTACGGATTTCCGTATTCCGGATTTTATCATGTAGAGAAATGCCGAGCATAGCCCTCTCTATAGCACGCTGAGCGACTTTGAGCCTTTTTATGAGGCCGACATTTAGAGACCACGTTTCAGTGCCGTAAGTCATCGCTGGTGACACACACTGGTTGTAAACCTTTGTTTTCAGACACTGCAGAATATTAGAAGAGAAGATCCTCCCAAGTTTCCCGAACGCTGCCCAGCCGAGTTGGATTCGCCGGCTGACCTCTTTCTCGAAATTGGCTCTACTTAATTGGACTGTTTGTCCTAGGTAAACATAGTGATCGACAACTTTGAGAATCGCATTCCCAACCAGGACCGGTACAGAAATGACATGGGCATTAGACATGATTTTCGTCTTGTCCATGTTCATTTGCAGCCCTACTAGTTGGGAGACCTTGCTGAGGTCATTGAGCATAGTGCCAAGGTCCTCCAGGAATTCTGCCATGACTACGATATCATCTGCGAATCGAAGGTGAGTGATGTATTCGCCATTGATGTTGATGCCGAGTCCGGTCCAGTCTAAGAGCTTGAAGACATCTTCCAGCGCAGTGGTGAACAGTTTCGGAGAGATAACGTCTCCCTGTCTCACGCCTTTCTGCAACTGCATCGGTCTCGCACTCTTATTCTGGATGCGGACTGACATAGTAGCGTTTTTATACAAACACTTCAGCACTTCGATATATCGATAGTCAATTTGGCACCTCTGAAGGGACTGCAGCACTGCCCAAGTTTCGACAGAATCAAAGGCTTTCTCATAGTTCACATACGCTAGACACAGAGGCCGACTATACACCTCGGTCTTCTGTATAATCTGGCGTAGCATATGGATGTGGTCTATGGTACTATAACCTTTCGAGTCGGTTCGTAATGACCCTTGAAAACAATTTGTACACGTGGCTCAGGAGTGGGACGGGTCTGTAATTCTTTAAGAGCGTTTTATCGCCCTTCTTGAAAAACAGCACCACCACACTCCTGGTCCACGACTCTGGAACGTCGCCCCCGAGAATGACAGAATTAAACAGCTTCTGTAGGGCTTTTAAAACCAGCTTGCCGCCTGCCCTCAGGAGCTCTGTGGTAATTACGTCATCTCTCGGTGCCTTTCCGTTCTTTAATTGTTTTAGAGCCATTCTGATCTCGTACAAGCTGACGTCCGGGATTTCTTCGTGCCGTTTCTTCATCCGGGCTATAGTGCCGAGTTAGCTTGGATCTGGGGTCTTGGACCAAGCCGACAACAGGATTCAGGGATGATTTGTAAAACTGCCCATAGAACCTTTCGACCTCTCCCAAGATCTCACTCTGGGATGAAATGACAGTACCGTTATCGGTCTTCAGCTTAATCATTTGGCTCTGCCCAATAGACAAATCTCGTGCGAACACTTTGGAGCCTCGATTTCGCTCTATCGCCTCTTCAATACGCAGTGTATTGAATCGACGAATATCGCGTCGCATAGATTCAGAGATTTGTCTATTAAGCTGCCTGAGTTCGGACCAATCGGCTGAAGACTGTACCGTCATTTCCTTTCTCCTCTCCATGAGTAAATATGTATTGTAATGTAAATACGTATTGCCCGCATGTAGTAAACCGTTATATAACATGGAAAGCATCGCAGGGATTTATGAGCAGTGGCAATGCGCTGTTGCGCTTCGTTCGGTGAGCAAGAGAGCTGGCAGCCGAAATTTGTGGGTGGGTTTGCGTTGGTTGGCAGCGGCCTAGCTGTGCTCTTAATATTGCAAAGTCCGTGAGCAACAGTAACATTTGCCATCTGTGCAGTCCAAGTCTAATTTGAAATAAGTGACAGCTAGGTTATGGAAAGGTCATATTGTTGTATTTGGTCAATAACATTAATGTAGTTATCCATGTGGTGACGGAGTAAGAATACAATTCACCACCCTCTATCTTACACGTGGGTTATCGTAAGAGACGACTAAGGGATATAAAACGCATATACCATTTATACAAGAGAAGGAAAACTCGAAATAAAACCAACACGTCTGACCAGCATGGTATAGTACATTAATTTCCCTCCCATTACAGAGGAGGCCCGAGCCCAACAGTGGCACAAATATGGGCAGTGATGATGATTAATGTAGTATTTGTAAAACAAGTTTTATATGTATTCTCAGAATATTACAAGATGAGGCAACTTCCTTTGTCTTTACATATTAATTATATACTTACTTGGTCCAGAAGCACTGGGACAATGCTCCTCATATGATCCTTAATTTTTTCACCTTCAGCATCGGTGCCCATAGCTAAATCCTAAACAAAAAAGAAAATAGAATTCACGTAATTATTAAAAATAAAAAGGAGGATATTACTTAAGATGCATAACAATTAATTGATTTTTACTAAAATAATTATTTTTAAACAGGTAAAGAAATAATTAATTATTAAAACAATCACTAGCCTTAGGCCACTGCTCCAAATACAATATTTCTCTTTTAAAGTTGGAAAACGTATTGATAACATAAATTTATCAAAACACATATTTTCATTTTACCTGTTCAACCTTGCAAAGCTTGTCAACATATCCTTGATAGGCTTTCATGCAGTCCTCGGCCAGGCGTAAATGTGTAGCGTATTTTGACAACTCCTTCTGATACTGAGGCATCTTCTTGATCATTTGGGATAAATCGCGCATGGACTGCTTGTCACCTATAGAAATCGTTAAAAAATATAAGTTACTTAAATTATGAGATTGTTCAGTCTATGGGCAAATAACACATGTTATTATGTGAGAATATCAGTTTCACCGCATATATTATAAACGACGACTATAGGACATACGCAGATGAGAATAAAGCCATATGTCAAGCTGTTTAGTTGCCTTTGGTAGAAGGCTTCTTATTATGAAAACCCTTCCAACCTCTCGTGCCTAATAGTTGCTGCGTGGCAGAATAATAATATAGTTCAGTATTTATGGCTTACCTCCACCCATACGTTTAGAATCGGTAAATTTCTTCAGGTTCTTAGTAACAGATGTCGATACCACAGCGATATGTTGGTGACGTAACTCCACCCACAGCTCATCATTTTCATCCAGAAGTACTTCCTTCCTACTTTCTGATACTTCATATCTGTAAAAATAGTTAAGACTTATTCTTTTCTTGAAATTGGATTTACTTATATCTATAATAATAATAAAGCAATGGAAACCACGTGTTCATACATTTAATAAATTTATTAAATTATGAGTAAAATATTATTAGTACAGAAAACGTTTTTAATTTTTTGTATGTCTAATCTGTATTTACATGCTAATCTCCCAAATTACTACTACTGTTTTTTCCCAGTTTTAACTGATTAAAATTAACTTGTAGCAACATTTACGTTTGTTTCATTGAAATTTGAGCTTACAGAAATTTATAGTGATTTAAAAAATTGTTGAAAAGGGGTATGCGTAATGAACCTGAATTAATAAATGAAAACCATGTATATACATCCTCAGCCTTGTATACTGGATAAAAATATGCTGTATGATATAGTCACATTTTATAAATTACAAAATAAAAATTTGTAGTTTTAAATATTAGTATTTGGTTAGGTTCAGGAAAGTAAAGTAAGAACCGGCTAACAAATAAAAAAATTAAGACAAGTTAAATAAAAATGAGTTGTATAGATTTTGATAACTTACTTGTAGACATCATTTTCTATAGGGAGAAGATCGTAGGCCATGGCTTGCAGTGTGAGCTCATGCAACAATGGCGATACACAATCAAAGCCGCGATCCAGCACTAGCAGCTGTGAGCGCGCCTTTTCTGGACCTTCGCCCATTGTTGGCTCGTCAGCCTAGCGAAAAAAATATGTTTATTAATATCCCTCCATCAGTCTATTAGCGACCATTGCTGGGCAGAAGCCTCTCCGCAAGAGAGAGAATGTAATAGTTGCAATGCTTGTAGGTGGTTCAGCAATCGCAGCTGGTCTGTTATAAGTTTGCCAAGAGAGTACAGCCCATATTTCTGTGATTCCGCAGCTACTTTTTACGATGGAAAGCAAGAAGTTCACATGCCCCCTTTGGCGACTATTTGAAAATAACAATGTCTTTTTTAAATTGTCTTCAAACGCTGTTGGTATATAGAGTTGTAAAGCGTCGATTTCTTTAATATATATACTAGACATGTGTAAGTAATGCGAGTGATGCATCACACGTAATATTACCCGACCGCGTACTGTCATATTACACATTGCGCGATTAAACATGACATGACATTAAACATCACACATCACATTAAACATGACGCCGAACACTCGTGTACTGTTCTGTATTTCTGCAATGTTCGGTAATTTGGTAATGGTTATCTATCTCTCAAACGCGCCGTGTGTCTTTTCGGGAGAGTGAGAGGGATAGAACGACTGGACCGTGCTGCGCCTGCGGTCGATAAATATTTATTTTGAGCTCTATTTTTAGAACATTAAGGCTTATATTAAATGAAATGTCATGTGTGATGTTTGAAGTGATGGTTAAATGTAATATTACTCGGCACGAAATGTAATGCCATATAACATCACTTCGCGAAGTACTGTTTCGCGCATGTCTAATATATACCATAAATAAAATTGTAATGTGTTCGTAAGTGTTATGCTTCTAAAAGACTGCCGATTTTTACATAATTATCTCAATTTTTATTAGCCATATTTGAAGCTGGTAGATCGATTTTTTTTATAACATCCTACACTAAGGAAATAATCTTTATATTGCGGCGGACTTTACAAACGTATATCTAATTAACGGACACAATTACACCCGAACTCAGAACAACAATTTATGGAAAGCACAAAGTATTGTTCGACGCGGGAAGCGAACGCGTGACACTGGCATGGTAGATTGGTATCTTAACCACTATCTGTGCAGTCAAACTCTATAGTTGTCAGATTATTTTTTAATTATTGGATAATTTTTATTATATTATTCGTTTTTACAATTTGCAATGGCTGAATTAAAAAACAAACTCGAATTGGGACAGTACAAAATTTATGTAACGTATACGGTATACATTCGTAATAAGAATACAATTGTTGCCACACTTGTTTCGCCATGGGAGTCGAAAATACCGAGTGTACTGCAGCTCTTGCCTGGGAAACATGTCTATATGTCCACTATCACTTCATTTGTAACAAAGGCCTACATCCAACATATAACGATGAAATGCTGAATGTTCTATATTCATATAATAAATAAAACTCGCCCACATCCGTGAGTATTAATTGCGGTTTATTTCCACATATAAACTACACTAACAGTCTTGCGTCACACTCTAATTCAATGCAATTATAGGTCCGAGGTCATAACATTGGTCACAAATATATAACATGTAATGGCTATAAGAGTTTAAATGAATTCATACACTTAAGTTTTTTTTTATTACCTATGGTGGCAAATGAGCAAGCAGCAGACCTGATGGTAAGTGTCACTGCCGCCCATGGATTTTTGCAACACCAAAGATATAGCTAGGCCGCTGCAAGAGTGGGTAGCAGAACTTTCCTGGGAAACTTATAGCATCACATGCGATCGCTCAGCCAACGACTAGGCCTGGCGATTAGAGCATTATTTTTCTTTGGGGTGGCCTATTCCATAATTGATGTCGATAGGCATCAGCCATGGATGGAAGTTATATGGCGATATGTGGATCTATTACTCCCAGGGAAACCGCCTTCGAAAATAAATGGTTGAGACTATTGAATTACAGGAAACTTACCTTGTATGCATCAAGTTTCTGTTGAATCAGCTGAGCTAGCTCAACATTGCGCTCCCAATCACTGCAAAGAATTATAATTTAAATTAGATATGTACTTTCAGTTCTTTTTCACACAAATATTATATATACACAAAGCAATGAATTAATGACCTAATTCAATGCAATGCTATATGTATGCTATATATATGCTATATGTATTGCAATGCAATGATATAGCTAACATTCATCTTATACTCATACGTCTCACTCTTGCCCTCGAGCCTCCTCCACAATAAAAGTGACCTTGACCTACTAAGCCTAAGCCCTATTTCGAGTTGCTTTTTCTTGCAATGATGTAATTAATATGCATAGATCCCTTAGTGATTTTTACGACATAAGTTGGAATGGGTTGGTGAATTGTTTTGTTATGCTGTCATCACACGGATTGCTTGGCGATTTAGTTACCATTATCATACAATTCTTTGCACCTTCTTATACAAGGTTTCATTTACACTTAACTTTAATCAGCTACTCAAGATAGACCATTATTTTAATTTTTATTAGACGCATTAGTATATACCGTGGATATAATTAGAGGGAATTATTGGTGGTTTAAACCCGGGTAGGGTTTGAAATATCAAAAGCTGCTGTTTTGTTATTCCTCTTTGTTTAGATGTAAGTCTGAGAGACAATCTTCTGTTATTTTTCACATATTATTTTTATGAAATGAATACATATTAATGTTATTTGAGGCATATTTTTGTTTCATTATTTCCTGTAACCCATTCCGATATTAAAGCTTGACTATACCCGTGGTATAAACACTAAAATAATGTCTACAGTACCTGCGGTATCGCACCGATGGGTATTCGCCTAGGGTCGCGCAAAGTGTAGCAATTTGTTCAGCAATACGTTCCATATTCGCGTTACGGGTTTGCGCTAGCGCCGGATTGTACATGCATTGGAAAGTTTCTGGAGAGTCTAGAGAAAACACCTAGAAAGAATATTAGGAAATTTAAATTTTCGTTCTAAAATCTGTCATTAATTACAGGATATGTTTTTGAATGTATGTGATCCAAAAATTATCATGTTTGTTATTGTTATTAATTAATTGATAATTAGTTAACTAAATAAATACTAGTATATATAAAATAAATTATTCATAATCATAAAATTTTGAATTCTTTATAATTTGGTATATATACCAATTACTCTTAATAATACTCACTACTTCTTATTACTTATATTTCAAATACGGTTTTCCTTTACTGACCTGGCTCTCATAAGGTAAGAAAGCAATGTTGATTTCCTTCAATGTTTTGATTTTTCTTGCAGCCGATGACTTACAAAGTTCATTGAATAATTCCTCTGGACACACTAAATATGTGCAGCGTGCAACAAGGATTACATTTATTACTTTTCAATGAGAACTCACTCATAGTTAGGATATTCCTAAATCATATGAATGAGTTCTTCTCTTTTAAGAAGAAATTAAATATAACAAACCTGTTGTTCATATGGAATGAAAGAGATGTTGATTTCCTTTAGTGTTTTGATATATTTAGCTACAGGACTACGAGATAATTCATCAAAAAGTGGATCAGGGCAAGCTGTAAAAATAAAAATTGCGATTGCAAATAAAAAGTAAAGCAATGAGAAATATTTTTACAATGTGAATATGTGTGGGATCACAAAATGTTTTATTGTCATTAAAAATATATTTTCATAAAAAATACTGTTCTTTAACAGAGCAATAAACAAATTGTTCTGAACATTACATATTTTATATTGTTCAAAAGGACTTGTTATTGCTTGTAAAATAAAAATACATTAAAAGCAAGCTATATATTACTATAGTATTGGTGTAAAGATGCGAAAGGGAATGCTCCGATGGTTCGGACATGTGGAAAGAATGCCGAACGAACGCCTGGTTAAGAAGATATACAATGCGAAAGTGGAAGGATGTAGGTACCGAGGGAGACCGAGACTAACCTACCTAGACCAGATCGGTCATGTACTGAAGGAAGGTGGAGTCAAGAGTCTCCGAAACCGGCGAGCGTGTATGAAGAGAATTATGAATGTTGAGGAAGCAAGTGAAGTATGCAGAGATAGAGTTCTCTGGCACTCTGTTCTCTCTGCCTACCCTGCAAGGGATATGGCGTGATGATATGTATGTATGTATATTACTATAGACTATAATGAATTAATATAAACTAGAATGGTCTTATAAATTTGTGTTTTATCAAAATATATCAAAAATCTACTACTACTAACATAAATATCTATAAATGCGAGACATGAAAATTATGGGGGTGAAATAATTTTAGATAAATAATAAAACCCAAAAAAACAGACGTACCTTCAGTGAAAAAAACATGAGCTGCACGGTACATGATGCGGTTGCCCACTGAGAAGTCATTTATAAGAGCATGCACAGACTTCTCGGATGGGGTTATAAGATATATACCATCCATAGTGCATAGGGGCTCTCTCTTCTTGTGGATATCTTCCACCACTGCAATTGTGTAATAATGTTGTATTACAATCTAGTTATATACAATTTATAACACTGGAATGTTTTAGAGTAAATCTTTCAATATAAATGATTTTCTAAGGTCTAATAAGTTATATTTTAAAATAAAATATATTTACATTTTTTGGAGACACTTAAGTTACATAAAAATATTTATATATAATTAAATCTGCCCTAAATAGTATTATTCAATAAAAGTACTTACAAGTGATACCTTCTGCAGAAATGTCATGCATTTTGCAGCAAGCAGATACCATTCTCATGGAGAGCTGATCTACCACTAAAACGCGCCATTCTATTTTGTCTTTCCCTTTTGAGCGATACCGAATCACCTCATTCATAATCTCTGTAAAAAAATACAGAGTTTTCAGTAATTGCAAAAGAAGCAATGAGGAAAATATTTTGTTACATATGTATATTACTTTTCTGTGTGGTAGCGGCTACGAATACTACCAACCCTTATTTTACTTGTGGATGTCCTAAAAGACAACTAAGAATATTATAACGACCTGGGCCAACTCCATCTGATGTTGTTTGGTCAACAATTACATTTCCAAGGAGGGTTGAAATCTGGTAGGCGGCCCGTCATAAAACTATTGCCAATAACTTTTACAATATGTACTATGAAAGAAGAATACATATTGTATTAACCACAAGTAATTGGGATAAGTGTAGGAGAAAGATGATATGTATATTACTTTGGATGTTTATAAATACTTTAGTTGTATTTAAAATATTAACTTTTACTAAAATGTTTTAGAGCAATTAGAACTTACAGATAAATTTTATATAAAATTATGACATCATTTCAATTACCTAACTAAGATGAGTAATCTATTGCAAAAAAAAATATCCTCCTCTTCAATTTCATATAATGGAGGAACTAAGTTGAATCAACAAAATTCTCTATAATTGAGATAAAAGGATTCCAAATGTTTAACTGGAACATAAGCTATATGTATGTACATTTTATAACAATCAGTATATAAATTTAATGTGAAAGAATTACTAATAACAAACTCAGTGCAATTGGCCATAATCCAACTCAATTCTGCAGTATTTAGTTTTCATGCATCTAGGTCAGGTATCTGGATACTGCACTTATAAAGTCATAAGGCTATTTTATTTTCTAATTTTTACACTATATTGCAGTGCCTTTAAAACATTGCAATTACAACACCCAAATAACTTGGTACTCAGTAAGTAATACATGGGCATAATAGTTGTCAACTGACCCATTTCTTTAGGAGCACTATAAAATACCAATTAAATAATAATTTCATGACAAATATGTGCAGACATGATATTAACAATGCCAGTAAATTACAGAAATTGATATGTATATTAGGGTGATTCATTTCCGCAATTTTTTTTTTTTTCGTTGCTCATGCAAAATATTAATCTACACATAGAAAAAAACATTTTCACCAAATTTGAGATCTTAATATTAAGTTTAAGTACTTGCAATTTAAATTTAAAGTTTTACTATTTAAAATGGATGTAAAAAAATTTTTTTTTTTTCAAATTTTTAATGCTTACCCGGCTTTCACAATATCGCAAATCGGTTTGATGGACTTTGTGGGGAATTTCACGCTCTTCAAAATAGCCTTAGAGTTTTTTTTTGTGTAACTCGCACTGGTTCACCAGTAAGAGTCGTCAAAGTACAGTTTTTAATAAAAATATTTTTTTTTTTTATTTTTTGAGCAAACCGCCAAAATTAGCAAGAAAAAAAGGACTGACTCATAAAATAAAAGTTATCCAACCAATATTTAATGAATTTACAGCCATTTTTATACCGGAAAATGTAAGAAATTGATAAATATTAACTCATAATGTCATTTAGATTCATTTATTACCATTATATTTCTTTATACTAAGAACTTTTTCAATGAATGATTTTTACTTATACAAAGTTGGCGTGAACAAAGTTTACGATGAAAAAAATTAAATTTTTACTAATTTTGGAATTTCGCTACAAAAAATTGAATAATCTTCATTTTCATTTTTTTGCTAAACGACAGAAATGTTGAAAAATTGCAAGATCTATGTTACAATTTTAATCTTGTAGTTTTTTTATGAATTCATGTGTTGTTTTTGTATTCATTATGAGTAAAAAATCATACTAATTTTGAAAAAGTTCATAGTATAAAGAAATAAAATGGTAATAAATAAAAAAAATGAATCTAAATAACATTATGAGTTATTATTTATCAATTTCTTACATTTTCCGGTATAAAAATGCCTGTAAATTCATTAAATATTGGTTGGATAACTTTTATTTTATGAGTCAGTCTTTGTTTTCTTCCTACTTTTGGTGGTTTGCTCGAAAAATTAAAAAAAAAATATATTTTTATCAAAAACTACTTTGACGACTCCTACTGGTGAACCAGTGCGAGTTACACAAAAAAACTCTAAGGATATTTTGAAGAGCGTGAAATTCCCCACAAGGTCCATTAAACCGATTTGCGATATTGTAAAAGTCGGGTAAGCATTAAAAATTTGAAAAAAAAAAAAGATTTTCTTTTACATGCATTTTAAATGGTAAAACTTTAAATTTAAATTGCAAGTACTTAAAATTAATATTAAGATCTCAAATTTGGTGAGAATTTCTTTTTCCATGTGTAGATTAATATTTTGCATGAGCACCGAAAAAAAAAAAATTTTTGCGGAAATGAATAACCCTAATGTATATATTTTATTGGATTAGCCAGACATCATCATCTCAGCTCATATATGTCCCACTGATAGACTCGAGCCTCCTCCATAATGGGAGGGTAATTGACCTACTATACCACGCTGGTTAGATGTGTTGGTATAGGGTTTTGTTTCGAGTTTTCCTTCTCTTATCAGCCAATATCAGCAAATATTTCTGGGAAATTTTCACTTTGTCACTTGGTCATATAGTGAGTATGAATGAAACTGGTATTTACGGGTCATCTAGTATATATAAGTTATATGCATAGAGTATCATAAATAGTGTAAAGAGTATATCCTGTGTATTCAATAAATAGTATTTACAATATACATTTATTTAAAATTTCTTGGCCTTGGGTGATCATACTAGACGATTAAGGTAGAATATGCAAAAACATCTATGCAAGAGAAAAAATATATATAAAACACTATACTCATGCACAGCAGTGGGACATATATGAGCTGTGATGATGATACTTAAAATGTACATGTTTATTTATTGTTATAACTGTAGATAGTAATTAACAAAACAGATATAAATTTAATTTTGCTATATTATTTAAGAAATTTACCGAGTGATAGATTACTCAAAAGGTGATTCTAATAAGTGATAATGAATGTGGAAGACATTTTAATCATAAAGTCATGAATAATTTTCATGAAAATGGATATTGCATTTACATTATCTCTGAAAAGGAAGCATTTCATAAAACTATATACGAACTGATACTCGCTATAGGTCGCCGAGTTCATGACGTCTCTCGTACCCCACCCCCTAACTCTATATGACACAAGAAAATCAATATTGGTAGGAGGCATTTATGTCTTTCTCTAATGTTTTCTATACATTATGAACTGCTGAACTATATTTTATACTACATTATTATCAGTATTTTATTATTATTATTAATGGTTATTCAGATTTCTTTAATTTTAAGTACTTTGTTGATATAACTTTAAAAAAAACTATATTCTTATTTACACGACACAATTAGAATGTAAGTAATATAAAAAGCGTCCATGCTTATTTAATAATAATTATTTGTAACTCAGGTTTAAATAAAAATGAACAAATTGTAAATGTAACAATATTAGTCATCGATAAGTGATTATTTTTTAAATACTATAAAGCACTAAAATATGTTTTAATAAATAGTAAGTCATTAATATGTGTAAATCACTCATTCAATACTTCAATTTAAAAGTGATAAACATAGTTTATATGTTGGAAATTTAATATTTTCAAACTTACTTTGACCGACAAGTGCTTTTAGAGCCATCTTGAACCGTAGACTAAAGATCCTTTAACGAACTGTCAAGTGTCAACCACTATTTAGCACAGACTAGGTATTTTTTTTTATTATATTAATGATGTATCAATGATACAAAGTCTTTCAGTGAAATATTTTACAATGATACAGTCTTTTAATCGTGAACAACCTGAATATAAGCTAGTCATACAATTTTCTTAATAAATTTTAACATAAAGCTTGTTCAATATCACTATCAGCCAGTAAACCAAGTTGTTATTTTAACCCGAGAGCTGATTAACTAAATAAAAGCGTAAGAATTTGTTGAATCCTTAAAGTTGTTTCTCAATGATAATGTTCTCCACGAGATGACTTACGGAGATCATTGGGCAACAGTTTCAATATCAATGCAAACACATGAGTCATATGCTGAAATAACGTATCCTGCTGCTTTATATATCAATAGCAAACTTTTGTCGAACAAAATAACATTTTGTCGTATTGTAATATATGTATATAGATTATTATTGTTTATTAATCCATATCACTTTGGTGTCCTAGAAAGGGAGGTGTTAGTGAAGAGTTAATACGATAGAACCTGCGGTAGTACTTTTGTAAAGCACTCCACACAACGTGTTAAATTTATATGCTTCGGGAGCAATGAATTTAAGTGTAGTAGGTGTCTACTGGATTACTTTTTATATGTATTTATCTTGAAAAATCATCAATTATAACTATTATAAGGCGAGACTTATACTATGCTTAGTTTTTATAAGATATTAATATCAGAAGGAAAATAATTAAAAATAAAATAAAATTGTGAGCTTGTGTGTGTATATACATTGTTTTTTTTGTATGACTTTGGATCTTTGCCTCAGGTTTTTTTTTTACTACATTTTGACACAGTGTCGTGTTGGGGGCTCTAAAGCTATGCAATGCTGTTGAAGGTATCTTTTGGGATTTTTTTTGGGGAAAAACTCCTTATTATTCTTATATTACCCATTGCCTACAGACTAAGCAGTGATGCTTGAATTGTTATCAATTGTGGCAATATACATCAGCCAATATACATTTAATTGCTATATTTATCCTTTTAGATATTACCATCCTAAACATTTCTGTAAATTTATTGGCAGTTTTTGATTTCTTATCTATGTTTCAAATAATGCTGTCAATAATTTTGTTTATCCTCAAGATATGGCAACTTTAATATTTCTGATGATAACACTGGTTAACCCATTCATATATATGCGTGTGTGTGAGTGTGCTACTGTCTATACTGTTTGTACATGTTCTTTACTACTACTACATTCAAAATGAAGCAAACAATTCAGTTTTTTTAGTGCGGGTGTTTGGCGTGGGTGTGTGAATGGTTATCCAATTAGTGCGATATCACATGCGCGTGAATTTAAATAAATCTTATTTAGGTACTCAATTTATTTAAAATTAATATAAACAAAAAATATAGTATTTAATTAATATGTTTAAATTTATATACCTACTATGAAATGCAAGATATAATTTTGATTAAACTATATTAAAGGTAAAATAATATAACTATTCAGCTCGGAATATTCCAAGGTATTCAGCTAGCCATTGAAATGTTTTATTTGTGTTTAATGATAATACTATAATTAATAGGTACCTACCTACAATATATATTAGTACGCTTCTTTTAAATCGAAATAAATGTGTATTATAATATTATGTACATAATTTAATACTCAAGTTAATAAATATTGTATTAATTGGAATAGAAAAATAAGTTTTATTAATTAAAAATATATACCATACCTAAATCTAAACATTTATTATTACATATTCTATTCTTTTAAAGAGTTTATTTTATTATATACATATAACGTTACCTATGCATTATATCATCATTATAGATTCTTATCATAATTTAAATTCTCGTTAGTATTAGAATTTTCATCGTATCGTTATACGACGTTGATCCCAAAATATTTAGCCTAAAAATAAAAATCGCAACCCGCAGTGCACAAAATAGATATCATTTTGCAATGTCGTAAATATATTTTTGGCTGGTTTTTCGGCTGCTGTTTAGAATTATTAACATAAAGTTGTCATTTATCAGTCATTGGTGAAAGTGTTGTGTAGGTAAGGAGTCCAGTGTTCGAAGCGGCTGATTAGTTCTCCAAGCGAAATCTCATTTTAAAGTGAAATGTAAATTTGTAACGTATGTTTATCCAGATACAGCGTTATTGTTAGTGTTTGCTGAAGTGATTGTGTTGTACAAAATGAGAAAAGATGATTTCTTGGTGGTGATCACATATCCTTGTCGTGCAGAGGGTTGGATCGACATATGTGGTAAGTAACAGTTAGTAATAGTACAATAAATAACACTATTAAATGTGTCAGTTCATTTTCTAAATGTTAATACTTGCTAGGTAATTATTTTGGGTAATTACTGAGTCAGTATGTGTGTTTTTGTGCGTTGATAATATTAAGTATGGATTTTTTTACAACGAGATTTTACTAAAGACATTTAAATTTTTAAGTAAAAGAAGCTAAATGAATAATGGATATACATTTTGCTTTTTTTCTTCAACCTATATACATAAATACTATTCCTTTATTAAAGAGACTTGTGCCCCACAGTAGATACGAACATTTCTCTTTAATAATAGAAAGATTTTATAGAGAAGTAAGCCTGAATGGATGGCATAGAATTTAATTTCAAGTATTCTTTCTTTTACGGATATGCAGCCATATATGTGATATGCTTGATATGTATTGGTATTGTAAAATGAAGCATTCCTAATTCATCAAAATATATAGGGCGATGAGCCTATTGGGGCTCTATATTTGGGATTGGTGTAGACTCCATAGAGCAATTGAATTTTTATTGATGGAAACTCAAATACCGGATAAAGACCCGGTTCGATAATCTCCATATCATAAACTTACAGGCCTAGATGCCTATACCAACGACGCGAGGCAAATCTGAAATATTATTAGTTATCGATTGTACTTTTTAACGTGGTTCTGGAGTAGAATTTTATGTAGTCACCGAATATTGTGCTTCCTATTCGAGTCGGTTTAGGTGTTGGTGTTTGTATATTCTTAGCATTCATAACACTTGCCAGAAAAGCCATGGTGTTTGCTGCACAAAAGTGTAATCCTTGAAGTGACAATCTTGCGTGTCAAGTAGTTATATATGTGCGTGATTCTCACGTAGGGCAAATATCACTCTGAATCATAATGGTTGTTTTGTTTTCTCCGGAATAGACATTTATTCTATAGTTTATTCTTATTGAGAAAATGTTTTTAGGTATTGCAATTATTCATGAATGACTACAATGATAAATTATTCTGATTATATACGGGAACGTTTATGTTTTCCACGTGCAACTAATTATAAATAAAAGAAACAATCAAATGTAGTGTAAGTATATGTATAACGCAACTCGTGAATTAGTCTTGATTTATTTGGTTAAGTTCTGATTGTGCCTAATTGTCGTGTTGCACAATAAGAACAATAGGGCGACCTACGGATGACGTCACTTCATGTCGCCTTCCCCAATGATTATGTACGAATGAACTATTATTGTGAAGTACCTAGGTAATTGTAGAGCCTTAAATTTATTTCTAAGATTTAAGCGTACAGTATAGCTTAATCATTTTAAAATACTGAAGTGGTTAATCATCGGACAAGTGCAGAAATTGGTTAATAATTGATTTGTGAATAACTCTTGTATGAACTCGTCCAGCTATTTCTGTAGTTTGTTGACACTGAATCAAGTCCTATATTCTTACGTATGCCTAAAGCAATATATATGGTGTGCCGATATATTTTTTTAATTAAATAAAGCGTAATGTTTATTATTTTCTGATATGTGCGAAAGAAAAACGAAAATACATATTATAAGTTAAGTCATAGTGACTGTTAAATTGTATGAATTGTCATTTGCTTGACAGCAATCCACCTAGAAGAAAATGTTTATGAAACAAATTATTTACTTATTTATTATTCATATAAACGCCAGGAAATAGAATGTAATTAACAATTGTTGACCTGGCGTAATGAGGTGTTATTGATCCAAATACGCGCAGAGCTTTTACTGGAATTTTACGATACCGACGAGTAGTCTTTGAATTAGTATTCATGACTGAAACGCCATTGCATAGGTATGTTCAGGTTATGAACTAAAATTATAAATAATTTAATTGCATCTTGCCCATGATATTCTTGTGATTAAAAATGAGGTAATTTTTGCATGTATTACTTTTATGTTATTGCGTTCTTAGGGAGGTAAAGCACGGCCATCGAAGATAAAGATCGGGTACCGGTGGCCCGCTCGCACGGCGAAGAGAGGTATTTGCAGGGTGGGTCTATGGGGTTGCACGCCGCCTCTTCCGTCGCCCCGGAACCAATTGGCGGGGCGCGACCACATGCATAGTCCACCGCAAAAAAAAAGCACTGTAGCCTCGGTTTTACAGCTAGTTTGACATCGACGTATGCACCTATTTTATACAATATTTGCCTGACTTATTAGTCCCGGTTCGTTACATATATTCTAGGTCAGGACATATACGCAGTCGACTTTATTTAAGTTTTCTATAAAAAGACAACTCAATGCACAAAGAAAGTAATCCTTGTATTGCGGGGGACTTTATAAACATATAATTAAGAAACACAAATTACCTACACCCAGATTCAGAATAACAATTTGTGGGTTGTAAGCATTGTCCTGTGTGAATCAATGCTGTGACACTTGGCATGGCAGAAAAATGGCCTACTATGTATATAGTATACAGGCAATTTCGCCAAACAGGATGCCGTAAAGTTTCAGTTCAGGTTTATATTTTCTTACGATTGGTATTTGTATACGTTCCTGTAAATGATTTGTATAATTCTCGTGGTACGGGAATGAGTGGTGACAAGTATCATTCTTAGCTCGTCAACACATGGATACGAATCATGAATGGATTTCTTTAATACCAGCTCATACAATAACACTTATTACTCGTGCCTTTGCATGTATAATTGTGTTATAAATAAATCGCTTGGCGTACACTTGTGATCAATACAATGACGGACCTTATCGTCAAGAGAACAGCAGGTCGTTCGCGTATGGCCCACTTAGAGTGAAAACTATACGCCGTGTTGTGGTTTTCTATTGAGTTTCGGTCCATCAGGCTGGGACCAATTGACTCGCTTTCTAGCCTCAATTAAGGGACTGCGGATTCCGTGAGAATCATTAGTACTCGTACTAAGTACTTGATGGATTAAATATTTTATTATTTTAAATGGTCACAATTTTACTAAAAGATAGAGTACACAATATATTACTATTCTGTCTTTTTCTAACTGTGGCATAGCAGATAACTAAAATCAAGTAGATAAATAACTAAAACCAAAGGATTTTGGATTATTATTCCTTTTAGATATAATGGAGTAGACTCGTAATCAGTGAGATGTGTATAAGCTGAGAAAAAGGAATGACGTAGTTATGGCTTCATAGTAATATTGATATAGTTATACCAATAACCAATTCCTTAAAGGTGGATAGAAATCAAATGCTTGTGGATCTTTAGGAAATTGTGAATCATAGTTTGCGGGTATTTGCGTAGGTTACAGAGCTAATAATTGTCGCTGTTCTTAAACTCGTAGATACTATACATTTTGTGGATATGTTTTTAAAACACCATACTGTTTGTCAAAGTTAAATTGAGAGGATATTACAATTAGAAGAAAATTTATTATTACAATAAAACCGTCTAATAAAGGCGATTTAATTTTCAGATAGGATTAATAATGAATATTAGTGCGAAGATTTTTAATGGTTTTAATTGCAATATAACATTTTGAATGGAATTATAATAGATAGTAATATAATATGCATAATTGAAAACTTGTAGCTTATATCCGTAATTAACACGTAAGCAATTGTTAACCCCTTAACTAACCAAAGAAAATGAACGATGGAGGACGACAAAGTTTCAGCGAATTTGCGTTTACAATTTGATTATACCTTAAATGTAGTTAATTGGAACATAATATTACACGGCCTAGTTACTATTTAGCTATAGGCATATCTGTGTAATGATGTGTAACATTATTGCATTTTTTTCTTACATAATTACATTGCCGCTTATCAATTAATTTACATTATTCAGTGATTTACTAATCATAAATTCAATAACCGTTGCAAATACACTATACATAAGTGTTTTTTTTTTTACGCTCGCCGCCCAAAATTATTGTCATCATGCTCTTTCTTTTATCAAAATCACTTGAGGTCGACGCAATGTGTACTTCTCTTTCATCGTATATATTGCAAAAGTTATTATTAATAGATTTTTGACTGGCCGCCTGTCTGTCTGACGTCAACCCTCCTTTGCAATGTAATTATTGACCAAACGACGTCAGATGAAGCTGAGCCAGGTCGATATAAAGCTCTTTGTTGTCTTTTACGATACGGGTTGAGAGCCCTCAGCGCTCACCCACAGTCCGGGTAAAGTTGTCATAGCCATCTGAGGCTAACAACTAAGACATACAAAAAAAAAAAAAAAAATTACGATATTTACGAGTAAAGTAAGAGTTAGTAGTATTCATTGTCGCTACTACTCAGCTCTCCAGTCAAAATATCTTAGGATATATCTAAAAAAAATACATCCTGTTAAAAGTAGAGTTTTAATTTTTGAAATGCCATTATCTAATTTGAATTATTATAAAAGAAAAATCTTATAAAACATCTGTATATATAAACAGTTTTTTTTATAATTACTTGCGGACGCTTTGAACAATTTTTGCTTCATAAAATAAATGAATTGATGTGAAATAATGGAGTTGTGTAAAGAATAAGGGACCTTATTGGAATAAAAAAATATCTACTACTATCTTCGGTCTGGTAGCGGCTACGAATATTACCAATCCTGACACTGTGGTTGACGTCGCCAGGAGACGGATGGTCATAAAATATTGCCAATAATTTTTGCTAAATGAAAAAGTTATTGCCAATAGCTTACTACGATGGAAGAGGAGTACATATTGCGTCGACTTAGAGTAATTAGGATAAGAGCAGGATAATAAAGAAGATGACTCTCTCGGGTTGAGAGCCCTCAGCACTCACCGCTCACCCACAGTTCGGGTAAAGTTGTCATAGCTATCTGAGGCTAACAACTAAGTCACACAAAATAATATAAAATAAATGATGACTCTACCATATTTTGGATGGAGAGCGAAAAAGAAACAGTAGTTTGTTTTGGCCACACCCTAATATACCTGCATATATCTATGTATGTATAAATTTATTCAGATCTACTCTTAACCTCAATGTTTCATTGTATTTGTCATATGATTTGTGTATACCTATAGTTCACAGATAGTTACAAGATGTTAATTATAGTTCTTATTTCCTCAACACGAGCAAAAATGACCTTTTGTTACATACCTATATTGGTTTCGGTCATTGCTATTAATATGATCTAAGTGGGTGTTACTTTGGCAGTAATATAATAAGTATATAAAATACTAATTTAATTATTGTGTTTAATAACTTTAAAATACATTAGATATTAAAAAAAATGATCTCCAGATCACTTTTTTAATACCTAATATAAATACAAAATAGCTGAAGTACATTTTATTATATACCTCTAGGTATATAATAAAAAGTTCTTCAGTACATGATTACCACTATTTATTCTATCTACAAAATACGGCTACGAACCACACAGGACATTCCATAAATATAAAAATATAAGTAGTTTAGTAGAAGATTTAAAAGA
Organism: Lymantria monacha; assembly: GCA_905163515.2. NCBI lineage: Eukaryota > Metazoa > Arthropoda > Insecta > Lepidoptera > Erebidae > Lymantria > Lymantria monacha. The sequence continues at coordinate 28,755,520 of LR991082.1, forward strand.
TGCGGACTTCTGAATTTTATAAATACATAGGTAGATATATAAAATACTAGCTTCTGCCCGCGACTTCGCCCGCGTAGAAGGTTACTTTCCTAAAGTTTTTGATCCCCTATTTTTATTTTTGACCGTCGGTAATACAGTGCAACGGTATTACAATACTGAGGGTTGGAACTTCATTACTGGACTGCTAGATGGCGTTGAAGAAGCTAGATTTTGAGATTTTTTGACAAACAATTTTTTTATTTTTCATATAAAAATTTTGATTTTTTTTTAATAAAAAGTATCCTATGTTACTTTTAATACCTCCAAGGATATGTGTACAATGTTTCATGATGATCGGTTGAGTAGTTTTAGCGTGAAAGCGTAACAAACAAACTTACATTCACATTTATATATTAGTAGGGAGTAGGGATGTAATGATGTCACAGAAGTCATGAAAGCAGTATGAAAGTTATTTATATTTAAGAGGAGGTTTTTTTAATACTTATAATATTTTTTAAATATCCCAATGTATTATTTAAACTGTCCTTTACTGCATATTGCACCTACATTAATGTAAATAAAAAATACTTTTATCAATTAATGCAATTGCGTTTGCAAGATTATAATAACAATATTAAATCATTATTTGTGTTGTAAAGTTGATAAACTATGGGCACGGTCATATTGTCATTGTCCTCTTCGTGTGGTGATGGAGTAAGAATACAATTTACCACCCCTTATCCTGCTCGTGGACGTCTTAAAAGACAACTAAGGGATATAAAATGAAAATAACACAGCAAGAGAAGAACAACTCGTAATAAAAGCGTATACCAAGCTGTGTGACCAGCGTAAGTAAAAGTCAATTTCCCTCCTATTTTGGCGAAAACTAAAGTTTTGCAGTGGGCCCTATATATAACTTGATATGGTGGTCATATTACCAGCACCGCGAACCGAAGGTAAATAAAACCTGCTGCGAACTCTGAACTATTGAATGATATCTATTATTAGGAATCTACCACATCCTCTCTCTTTAGCCCACACAATCGATATATTCTGCGATTTTAAACTATTTCTATAACAGTGATCACGGGGGTAATGTTAATGGTGTTTCATGATCAGACTTCATATTGCCTTAAATAACTACTTCACTAAAATGCTTATCACCTCTTGAACTGTAACAGAAACGACGCTAAATGTCAAACCTGTCCTGTACCTGTCCAAAGTTAATTTTCTAAATCCTTTAACATTGAAGCGCTACGAACTCATTGTGTGCGAACAATCTATCTGCAAATAAAATAAACCGTTTCTTTAAAAGATTCGTCAGCGGTCATAACCTTTAAGCGTGGGAAATATTAAACAACAAACAAACTTGCGATAACTTAAACATTTGTATGGAATACACAATTGTTTTAGATATAAGTTTTGCTATAGATGACAAACATATGCATAATTCACAACTATTTCGTGAGTCTAGTTAGAATAAAGAGGTGACGAGTCCACCTCTTTATTCAAACTAGCGGTCGCTGAGGAGTCGGTATTCGACCATTTTGCAACCAAGATTATTAAAAGACTGAGATTCAATGCGCTTTTAAATGTTTCATGATTATATACTATTATTTTGTGTACTTTTTCATTTATCCATCAATCTATAAACGTACACTGTGGGACATAAATCTCCCCAAGTGGCCACAATGCAATAATCCCTATAGTTGGCAGGCAGGTTACTGATCCCAGTTGATGTTATAAATTTCTCAGGGGAGTGCTGATGATCAATGTTTTGTCTTTTAGTGTTCTATCAGCTGGTTTTACGACTTCCACTAGAAGGTAAGGGGTGTTGGTACATTGTAGTTTTAACTCAGATTGTGTAACCTGTTGTTAAGTGTACATATTGCTTCTTCTTTGTCTCTTACATCGACCCGTGATTATTTTATATACCTACTGGCAAAATGAAAATAGATGCGAATGAACGTAAAAAGCTCATGAAATTACCGAAAGCAAGACTGAAGAACTCTGTCTGAGTTCTTAATTTAAATAATAAAATGTACCGCAACACAATTTGTATTTTCAATACATGTACTGTAGGTACCTACATTTTTTAAGTAATTTGTTTTTCACTAATGTGTTTATATAAATCATAATTAATTTTTACAAAAACTGTAGGCAATTTTATTCTTTTGAATACAGCTGCAGCTACAGAATAGCAGCCTGTACTAAGGAAATAATCCTTGTATTGCGGAGATAATTACAAACCTGCAATTAACGGACACAAATTACACCCAGACTTAGAACAACAATTTGTGGGTCGCACAAAGTATTGCCTTGAGTGGGATTCGAACCCATGACACTTGGCACATCGGTATTTTAACCATTACGCCATCGTTGCAGTCAAAAGCAAAAAACATTGTATGTAGATAGTAAACATATACCTATATATAATATACATATTTTATTTCACATGTTATTCTGACATTAATAGATAGTTAGAAGAGTAGTTTGACACTTCATTGTGAAGTCCATTGTTTACGTGGTAACCCCACTGGTTCTGTTAATATGGAGGGAGACACTTAAGTTTACCATCGATAGAGAATTAATTTTGAAACAAGGGCGCTTTTTTTCATTTATTGCCGGTCGTGGCAAACGAGCAAGCAGCATACTTGATGGTAAGCGATACTGCCGCTCATGGACCTTTGCAATACTAGGGCACAGCAAGGCCGCTGCCTACTTGGAAGTTCGTTTTAAATAGGAAATGTTATAGCGCTCGAAAAGCATAGCAGCAGGTACCCGACTAGAAAAAAAGTATGGTTCAACCAGATCATGTATCTGGACCCGATCAGGATAGAATGAGGCATGCCGGATCCGGCAAACCCGATCAGGACCAGATCAGGACCAAATAAGGATAGCCTGATGTGAAATATCATTAAGTATGGTAAGGCATACCGGATCAGGACCAGATCAGGACCAAATAAGGATAGCCTGATGTGAAATATCATTAAGTATGGTAAGGCATACCGGATCAGGACCAGATCAGGACCAAATAAGGATAGCCTGATGTGAAATATCATTAAGTATGGTAAGGCATACCGGATCAGGACCAGGTCAGGACCAAATAAGGATAGCCTGATGTGAAATATCATCAAGTATGGTAAGGCATACCGGATCAGGACCAGGTCAGGACCAAATAAGGATAGCCTGATGTGTAATATCATCAAGTATGATAAGGCATACCGGATCAGGACCCGATCAGGACAGAATGAGGCATGCCGGATCCGGCAAACCCTATCAGGACCAGGTCTGGTCCTGATCAGGATAGCCTGATGTGAAATATCATCAAGTATATAGTAAGGCTTTTAGTATAATCAGAACCAGAAACAGTTTTCGTAAGACAAAAAAAATATCAATCAAAATTCAAAAAAGTGACATGATTGTCATATTTATGCCACGGCGAAATTGTATTTGCATCGGAGGAGATTAATCTGAAATCTTTAATTAATCATATGTATTTAATAATAATAATAATGTTTAATTAATAATATAAAAATAATTTATATAAAGTAAAAAATAAATAATAGATATATATATTATTAGATATACCCCCAGATTGTCAATAAAGTACGCCGAGTAAACCTATAAAAGCGCGGTGCTTGGTAGTGTTCGGTCACTTCTTGTCGGACATCGCGCGGTGCGGACGCGTTTGGTTGGATTGCTCGGTGTACGTAAGCCATTTTGTTAATTACTGTGTTTTGTTGTTAAATTAATTCTTGTTCTATTTTCAAATGTAATTGTGAAGTAAGTCGTGAATAACTGGTTGTATTTGATTGTAATTATTTCTTGATATTTCTTGTAATTTCATTGTTTAAAAGTTAATTAAATAAAATAGGGCTAGGCCACCGCCTTATTATTTTTTTTATTCAATTCTCACTTCTGGTTGCTAAAATCAGAAGTGGGATAAAGAACTCAAGGCTCACAGGCAACAAGTGATTCACGACTACCCTCTTTTCTTTAAATTCTGTAATTCGGTATTTCGTGTAATTTATATCGAATTACTCGCCGATAACAGTGTAATTAGCTGGTGTTAGATAAATAATGCCGCGAAGTACGTCCCGGGGACGCTCTTGGCATCGTAAGAATGGCTCGCGTACTCGGCACGCCTCTCGTTCTCGTGACAAACGTATACGTGACCAGTATCGCAGGAGATCGCGTTCGCGTTCGCGGGGTTCTTTTTCGAGTAACGATGATCGCGTATCGTATGATAGGTCGCATTGTTCTCGCAGTACTTCATATCGGTCTAGTCGATCCCGTAGCGGGCTACGTATTTCGAAACGAAGGCACCGTAGATCACATCACGCCTGCCGGTCTCGCAGTATGTCACGTGCCCGCGGCTACCGACGAATTGCAAATCCTCAAGTACGCGCGGCTGCCGCTAATGCAGATTTGAATCCAGACAGCCTCGTGTCATTCCTGTCTATTTACACTAAGCCGAATCATAACATACGTGAAACCCGTGGCCCTGCTCTGAAAGTTTCTTCTTCACGTCCAGCACAGCAAATTAACCGTGATAAAGATATTAAATGTTTCTCTTGTGGCCAAAGGGGACATTTACGCCGTAATTGTAGCACGAAGCCAAAGTCCCTAGTTGGCAATAACGACAGTAGACCACCGGTACATACTAGCGGCCCTAGTACTCTGTGCACGTTTTGCAAGAAACCTGGTCATAGGGAGAACAATTGTTTTGCTAAGGCTAGGGCAGAGTCTCGAAATGAGCGTAGTGTTAATTTGTGCACGGACTGCTCGAACTATACCCAGAGTAGCGACATTACCACGGCTGTCGTTTACGGTGTATCAATGGATGTACTAATAGACAGTGGCGCACTTAACGTATCCTTAGTCTCTTCCGCTGTATTAAAATACCTTCCTTGTCAGCCTAAATTTCGCCATTGCGTACTTAAAGGAATCGGAAATAAAGAATTTCTCTCGACGTCATACATCACGGTTATTATTGAGTTTGACAGTTTATCGATCGAAGCTGACCTAGTAATAGTACCGTCAGCATTGATGGTAACACCGATAATAATAGGAACGGATATACTTAACCGCGACGGTGTGACTTACGTACGAACAAAAGACCGACAATACCTTTCTCACTCGGAACAAGTGAAATGCGTTAATGTTACATCACGAACGGATGAAGTCGAGATAAATACGCAAGTAAAGGGTATTGAGCGCGATACGTTGCTGAGTGTGGTTAGGGATTATTCGCAGTTCTTAATTACGGGTACAGCTGAAACCACTGTGAAGACAGGCGAGATGGAAATTAAATTAACTAGCTCCACTCCTGTGGTCTATCGGCCATATAAGCTCTCACACGCCGAAAAACTTAAGGTTAGAGAAATAACGTCGGATCTTTTAGATAAAGGCATTATAAGACGCTCTACTTCAGAGTATGCCAGCCCAATTATACTGGTTAAGAAACGCGACGGTTCTGATCGACTTTGTGTTGATTTTCGGGCCCTTAATCGTGTCACGGTTAAAGACAGGTACCCGCTACCTTTGATAGAGGATCAGATAGATAGGCTAGGCACTTATACTTACTTTTCGAGCCTGGATATGGCCTCTGGGTTCCATCAAATTAAAATAAAAGAGGAGTGCACCTATCTTACCGGTTTCGTTACGCCAGAGGACCATTTCGAATTTTTAAAGATGCCATTCGGTTTAGCCAACAGTCCGATCGTCTATCAAAGAATTATCAATGACACATTACGTGAACACATAAACGACGGAAATACATTGGTGTACGTGGATGACGTACTCCTTATGAGTAATAGCGTACCAGAAGGCATCGAGTTGCTTCGTAGGGTGCTAGGAACACTTACAAGTGCGGGATTTTCAGTAAATCTACGAAAATGCTCTTTTCTTGTCAGCGAAGTAGAGTATCTCGGTAGAATAATTAGCAAGGGTCAGGTGAGGCCGAGCCCGCGAAAGGTCGAGGCCTTGGTTAACTCAAACGCACCGGTAAACGTTAAGCAGGTTAGGCAACTGCTTGGTCTTGCTGGTTATTTTAGGCGTTACATCAAAGGCTACGCCACCAAAACTGCGCCTATTGCCCACCTCACTCGTAAGGGTTGCGAGTTTTCCTGGACGTTGGAACACGAATCCATCCGTCAAGAGCTCATCAGGTGCTTAACAAACGAACCGGTTCTAGCTATTTTTAATCCTAAATTACCTACCCAAGTGCATACAGACGCCAGCAGCATTGGTTACGGAGCAGTTTTGCAACAAATTCATCCGGACGGTAAGAAACACGTAGTCGCGTATTACAGCAAGGTCACGCAGGGCGCAGAAAGCAAGTACCACTCGTACGAGCTTGAAACGCTAGCTGTCGTGAAAGCACTTCAAAATTTTCGGCATTACCTTGTGGGTTTGAAGTTTACCATCGTCACCGACTGTAACGCCATGAAAGCTACGGAGCGCAAGAAAGATTTGCTACCGCGGGTGGCAAGATGGTGGATCTACTTGCAGGATTTTGACTTCTCAATTGAGTACAGGAAAGGTGTGCTCATGTCACACGCTGACTATCTTAGCCGAAACCCTGTTGCTCTGATACACCAAATACAGAGACCGCGTAACTGGGCTCACACTGCCCAGCAAAGCGACCAAGAAACCCTGGACCTACTTCAGAAACTGCAGGATGGTGCTCTAGACGCAAACAGGTATGTTGCACGTAACGATCTACTTTACTATCGTTATACGCCGGTCGGTGGAGAGCCACGCTTGCTGTGTTACATACCCAAAGGACACAGGCTTAGTCTCCTCCGGATATTCCATGATGAGCACGAACATATCGGTGTGGAGAAAACTGTGGACCTCATCCTCAGGCATTTTTGGTTTCCTGGCTTGAAGTACTTTGTCGCGAAGTATATAGCACACTGCTTGACTTGTATGTCTAGTAAGCGACTTCCACGTGCGCCGCTTCAACAAATTACTTCGTGGCCGAAACCAGACGTACCGTTTCATACAGTTCACGTCGATGCTCTGGGACCACTACCTCTGTCTGAGGAGTATAAATATGTTCTAATCATCGTTGACAGTTTCAGTAAATACTGCATGTTATATCCCATGGTTCGTCAGGACGCCGAAGAGCTCAAAAGGGTGGCTACACAAATGATCTCGCTGTTTGGTGTGCCGAAACTTATGGTCACCGATAAAGGTCGTATGTTTGAATCAAATGTGTTTGTTAAATGGGTTAACGAGTTAGGTTGTGAACTTCATCACATAACGCCTGGAATGCATCATGCCAACGGACAGGTGGAAAGGTACATGCGTACCGTACTTAACATGATACGAATAGAGGCCAACCATAAGAATGCATTGTGGGCAAACACTCTATGGAAACTGCAGCTCGTTATTAATATAACGAAACACAAAACCACCCAGACATCACCGCTTAACCTCCTTATAGGAACAGAGGCTACGACCCTAGTCATTCGTGCTCTTGTGCGAGATGTGGCTATCGAAAGCGTGTCACCTAACCGGGAAGCGCTCAGAGAGCTTTCTAGGAGCAGAGCTCGACACCTTCTAGACCGAAATCGGTCTGAGCAAGACGAACGTGTAAATCGTTCAAGACGACCTTCAAGGGAATTTCATACTGATGACCTTGTGTTTGTAATTAAAACTGCTCAGTCTACAGGTAAATTAGATTCGGGAATGCGCGGACCTTATAAGGTCGTGAGCATTCTCCCCAGCGGCCGTTATGAACTTAAACTCATCTCTGGAGACTATGGGAAGACGACGCAAGCCGCAGCTCAGCACATGGTGCCCTGGCGTGGCGAGTGGTCTCCGGAAACGTGCGCTGCATTTTTTGAATGTGAGTATTGTACGTTCGTAGCGAGTTGTCTCGCTAGGCGAACGTGGGCGTTGAAGTACTGTCAAGTCGCTATTATGTTACGTAGCGGGCTGGTTTGCCTTGCTAGTCGAACATGGGCGTTGAAGTACTGTCAAGTCGCTATTCTGTGTGTTCGTAGCGAGTTGTCTCGCTAGGCGAACACGGGCGTTGAAGTGCTGTCAAGTCGCTATTATGTTACGTAGCGGGCTGGTTCGCCTTGCTAGTCGAACATAGGCGTTGAAGTACTGTCAAGTCGCTATTCTGTGTGTTCGTAGCGAATTGTCTCGCTAGGCGAACACGGGCGTTGACATGTTGTCAAGTCGCCGTATACTAACGAATGCGTTAGCACAAGCGTCAAAGTTATCCTGACGCTATGTGCTAAGTCGTATTGGCGTTAGTCTGTCAAGTCGTATGTATCGTTGATATCTGATATCAAGTCGTACATATCGTTGACTGTTTAAAGTGTTAGCAATCGTAAAAACAGTAGCGTTCGATTCGCTAGTAAGTTGTTTGGTAATATGTCATAGGCCTCTAGAGGCCTAATAATGACTGTATGGTTCTAGATGAAGCAGACCCCTCGGAGCCCGCTCAACCAATAGCGCCCAAATTGCCACCAGGCAAACATGATCGCACTGGTGCGATTTCAGCTGTTTCGCCGTCTTCATCTCCATGCGACGCTAGTGGTACGATCGACTCGCCACCACATACGAGTGGTACGGCTGGGTTGTCAATGCCACTACTGGACTAGGCCACATAGGCCATCCTGGACGACTGGTCAGACATAGGCACTTCAGGATCGAGGACGACCAGCTGTCAGGAGAGGCCGTATTAGATATACCCCCAGATTGTCAATAAAGTACGCCGAGTAAACCTATAAAAGCGCGGTGCTTGGTAGTGTTCGGTCACTTCTTGTCGGACATCGCGCGGTGCGGACGCGTTTGGTTGGATTGCTCGGTGTACGTAAGCCATTTTGTTAATTACTGTGTTTTGTTGTTAAATTAATTCTTGTTCTATTTTCAAATGTAATTGTGAAGTAAGTCGTGAATAACTGGTTGTATTTGATTGTAATTATTTCTTGATATTTCTTGTAATTTCATTGTTTAAAAGTTAATTAAATAAAATAGGGCTAGGCCACCGCCTTATTATTTTTTTTATTCAATTCTCACTTCTGGTTGCTAAAAATATATATATATATATATATATATATATATATATATATATATATATATATATATATATATATATATATATATATATATATATATATATATATATATATATAAATGTACCTAACATTTGAAAATATAGATAGATAGAAATATTATATTGTAACAACCATTCTAACATTTAATGTTTTGGGTCATAATAAATAGATGGCGTTAGTAAAATGACGTCAAATAAATGGGATAAGGCAAAGGAAAAGAAGAAGAAGAGTAAAATGACGTCATTATTTGAATCGCGGTGTTAAGATTCTCCGAAGCGTAATGACATGGCCTAATATTAAATTAGTTGTTATCGAATCAGATTAAAACAGATCGATCAGGTCATGAATGAGAAATTCAGGCGACAGTTGCAGTCGTTAGCATCTGGTGGTTGCGCCATAATCGGAACGGCTCACTGGGACTCTATGATAAGAATATAGCACTGCAATCGGTGTCTACGTCATATATTAATTTATATTTTTACCTATTAAACATGTTCTTTAAGATATTCATGTTTTTTAAAAGGACCGGACTGGGCATACTCTTTTTGGATCAGGCAAGATATATAACACAGATGATTGATTTGGTTCCGATCAGTAAAATTTCATCCGGACCCGATCAGGAACGCCTGATCTGGACCCGATCAGGAATGCCTGATCTGGACCCGATAAGGTTTTCCTGATCGGGTCCAGATATATCTTCTGCGTTACATACCTCATCTGGTCCAGATCGGGCATGCCCGGTCCGGTCCTGCTAAGGAAGACGAAAAAATTTCTAGTCGGGTAGTTCATTCCAGATCCTGCACGTACGGGGGCGACATGATCACTGAAAACGTACAGTTGACGACCGCAACGTTTCCAGGTGAAATGAATGAACCCTGCTACGATGTCGAGCAGTACGTTGATAAAACGGTGACGGTGGTACCAAGTTCAATAGTTTATCAGAGCATTCCCCGTGAAAGAGCCTGTCTTAAAGCCTCTCCAGGGACTCCAGTGTGTCCATGGGATTGGGATCGGCGACAATTCGAACAGCGCGTCTTTGCAGGCAGTCAAGTGGGTCTAGCTGATATTTGGGTGCATTTGCCCAGAGATGGGAGCTGTAGCCTTGATCTGACCTGTGTATTTGCTTTGGGTTAATTGCCATAAACTGCAGAAAAGAATTATATCCAACAGGAAGACGTTTAAAGGTTTTAAAAGAAAGAAGATTTTTTATTTTTCTTGCCTTAATTTATATTATTCTTAAATTGGTAATATATTTAACTACATACATTGCCATGTGCTACATTATTATTAATTAGAAAAATGGTTGTTCTGTTTAGTTAACAGTAACACATCCGTTTTCAAAGTGGCGGGAAAAGATCCGTTATTATAATTTTGTAGCGACTTAGGTACGTGCCGCGCCTGTCAATTTCTTTGGCTAGAAAGTTAGCTTTTGTATTAACTTTACTTCGTAATGTTTACTGAATGTAATAAGTTCTTATTTATTATTCATTAATATTGTTTTCGTATATTCTAAGGAGTTAACGTCAGATAAACATTGAAAAACTTAACCAAAATAATGTGTCCTATTTTCTTTCGCCATCGCCAGTTCTGAAAGAAGAACAGATGTTTGATATTACATAATATATTAGTTAGATAATACTAGGAGAAGGCTTTTGTCTCCTAAGAAGATATAAGGGTGTAAGTAGTAACGTTAAATTCTTTTGCCACTGATGATAAGGGCCGGGTATTGGTGGGCCATCCTTAAGGCGCTAGACGTGCACTGTAGGATATGGAGCCGCGCGCCGTCCCTTCTATCGCCCCGGTCTGATTGGGTGGGGTGTGACTATATTATAGCCTGTCCCCAAAAAAAAACAAAATAATATTTAAAAAAATAAATATTAATTTATTGAGTTTCTAAACTATACTAGTTTTACTAGTGATTCTGTATTAAATTTGAATTAGTTACTTTCTTTTCATTAGTAAGGTTTTAGTTTATTGATTTTATCGGGGCATTTAGCGTCCTGATCAGATACAAATCCGAACGCGTGACCAGATTCCTTAAATTTGAGATGTCCTGCGCAAATTAGATAAGAGATAACTAAGCCATATGCCGATAACATCACTACAGCGGAAGAATAGCTCTACACTACTACTTCCACATTTCTAGAGGATGCGGCACAATAAGCCAATTTCTCCCCCTTTGCAGACGAGGCTAGTGCCATAGAGTGCGACGTAATATGTATTATAAAAAGAAAAAAAAAACATCGTGAAAATTTCTATTACTAATGTTTAGCTTCGCGGTTAGTGGTAATTGATGGAATATAGACTATTAAGTTTAATGCACGCCGAATAACATTTTTTTTTATTTTATTTATTTTAAAAAGGAAAACATACAGCTTTAAGAAACATGTAAGATAATCAAATGCGCATAACAATAGCTAAAATAGTTTCCACTAATGAATAAAACAGTGTGAAGACAAATTATAAAAAAAAAAAAAAATACAATAGAACTAAATTATGGAGGAAGGAGTCGCACAAGACAGTAGTTAGCAAATAGTACATAATGCTTTACAAATATGAATCAAACGTCAGTTTTAATCCTTCTTATTAATGAAACAAATTGAGGAAATTGTTTGCCGAATATATCAATTTCACTATAGTTAGCATTGTAAATTCTACAGGCTCTTACTAAAAATCGATTTGACGAATAATTAGTCTTACATACAGGCACTGAAAACAATGAATTGGAACGAGTAGTAACTTTTGGGCATCTGAGATCAATTTGACCAAGAAGATCAGGAGAATCCACAATACTATTCACAATTTTATATAAAAATATCTGGTCCCTATGTTCACGTCGTTGTTGTAAAGATAATAAATGCGTTGAGGTGTCGTTAAACTTATATTTAAGCCTACGTAAAAATTTATTTTGAATGCCTTGAATTTGATTCCTATATTTTGCATAAATTGGGTTCCATACAACTGATGCAAATTCCAGGTGAGTTCTTACTAATGAATTATATAATATTAGAAATGTATTAATATTCTTGAAGTCTTTGCATTGTCTAAAGACAAAACCCAGCATTTTATAGGCACGCTCGGTTATTCTGTCGATATGAGATACAAAGGAAAGGTTGTCATCTAGGAGTACCCCCAGATCCATCACATCAGTTACTCTCTTTATACAAATATTATTAAAGTTATACATATAAGTGATTGGATGTTTTTTGCGAGAAAAAGTTATTGCATGACATTTATCAATGTTCAATTTAAGATTATTAACTATACAGTAATTGTAAAATGTGTACAGGTCATTTTGAAAGATTTTACAGTCATCAGAGGATCTTATAACAGTAAATATTTTAGTGTCATCAGCATATAATAATACTTTTGAACATTGGAAACACTGCAATATTCCATTAATAAAGATATTAAAGAGCAAAGGACCAAGGTGTGAACCCTGAGGCACGCCTGAGCTCATGGGTACAAAACTAGATGTAAATCCCTTGACAGCAACAGCCTGAGTTCTATCACGTAGGTATGATGTTAGCCATCTAAGAAGATCTCCACAAATACCGAAATCTTCAAGTTTTCTAACTAATAAAAAATGTGATATTTTATCAAATGCCTTAGAAAAATCCGTATACACGGCATCAATTTGATAACCCTTATCCATTGCATTCAAAGCTATATTAGTGAATTCACATAAATTTGACTCGACAGACCTTCCAGTAATGAAGCCATGCTGATTAGGTATAAGTAAGTGTTTAACTGTAGAATTCAAAGAATCAAAGACTATTTTTTCAAAAAGTTTTGGTATAACAGACAACTTTGAAATACCACGGTAGTTCACTATATTGTGTTTATCTCCTTTTTTAAATATAGGAATAATTAATGATTTTTTCCAAACTTTAGGCATATTACCTATTTTTAGCGAAAGGTTAAATAAAAATGAGAGAGGTATAGCCAACTGCTCGTAGCATTTTTTTAAAAATAAGGGATGTATCCCATCCGGACCTGAACCCTTAGAAACATCTAGGTTTTGTAAATATTTTTTTACTACATCGACATCAATGTATACAGAATTAATCAGGCAATTGTAGTTAACAGAACTATTGTGCGAAGGCATAGCCGTGTCAGGCTCAAAAACAGACTGGAAATAGTCGTTAAAGAGATTTGCAATAGCTAGACCGTCAGTAACATTCTCTTCTGCTAAATATAATGTATCAGGAATATCACTATTTTTTCTTTTATTTTTAATATATGTCCAAAAATATTTTGAATTATAACGAATGTTATTTTCGGTACGATTAATAAATTGCTCATAACATTTACTTTCACGATCCTTTATCATGCGACGTAAGTCGGAAAATAAGAAATAGTCGCTAATTCTATTGTAAATTTTCCACCTTTTATGCACTCTCAACTTCTTATTAATGAGTTTGATTAAATCACGATCAAACCAAATTGGATATTTACTTTTATTCTTAACTATTTTTAAAGGTACTAAATCGTCTATAATCTGTTGCACGATTTTATAAAAAGATTCCACCCCCTGTTCTATACACTCCGAAGACAAGTGCTCATGCCAGTTAATGTTTGCTAATTTGTCGTTAATGTTTATATAATCGGCTGCATAATATAGTCTTACATTTCTTAATGCAGGACGTAAGCTTGGTATTACATGATTAACGTCAATATCGATATACAGAGAGGGATGATGAGCATCTTCGGGCGTAGATAGTGGAGGAACTCGTTTGACTATGCAAGTTTTATCTGATATAACAAGATCCAAATGCCTATTATTAATATTGTAAATATTATTATACTGTGAAAATCCATTGAAAGATAGAAATGTAGACAATTGTGATGATAATTGATCCTCATGAGGGTTATCAAGTAACAGAGAATGTTGAATGGAGCAAGAATTACTAATCCATTTGGCTAATCTCACATTGAAATCACCGATAATTAAAAAAGTGTCATTTTGGTATTCTAGTCGCAAGTCCGATAAATATTCAAAAAATGAAATTTCAGCTGTTAATTGATCACCGCTCTGAGGGAAGTAGCAACAGAATAAGCGCAAAATCGTCGATGTGGGCGCTTTTTTCAGTCTTATATTGACACCAGTAACGTTTGCATCGAACAAAAATGGGAGAGGATTAGATTGAAAAGTACTAACTGTGATATATCGACGAACAGCAATTAGAGTGCCACCTCCCTTAGTAACTTTCATTCTTGCACAATCGCGATCACTACGATAAACATTATAGCGCGAGTCAAATAATTCGGCATCAAAAACTCCGGACGTCAACCATGTCTCGCTCAAACAAACAATATCATAATCAACATTCAATACACTGCTATAGAAACATTTTGTTTTGGAGCGTAGTCCACGAACATTCTGGTAAAATATATTATACATAATTATACAGTAATAAGTGACCTAACAAAATCATATGTCTGAATCTATTAATTACCAAATTATCAAGAACAGTTCTATAAAATGTTGAAACATTAAGCATTCCACAATCAACAATGACAATCAACCTCCAAACATATGTTTTAACTATATAAAGATAATTCCTAACTCCTTCCAGTGTATAAAATATAATTATATAATATATAAAAACTAAAACTACACATAAAACTCCATAAAATATTGAAACATTAAGCCCTACACAATCAACAGCGACAATCAACCTCCAAACATGTGTTTTAATTATATAAAGATAATTCCTAACTCCCTCCAATGTATAATATATAGTTATACAATATATAAAAAGTAAAACTACACATAAAACTCCATAAAATATTGAAACATTAAGCCTTCCACAATCAACAGCGACAATCAACCTCCAAACATGTGCTTTAATTATATAAAGATAAATCCTAACTCCTTCCAATTTATAAAATACAATTATACAATATACAAAAACTAAAACTACATAAATAGGCAAGTAAGACTGTTGTTGAAAAAATAAAAAGTTAAGGAAAAAAATAATAAAGTCAACACTTATACTATATTGTTTAACGATTCTTCAGAATTAATGTAAATAGTACGGGACTTCTCATTACGGCGCACCATTATAGTACAGTTTCTTACCCAACAAAACGTATATCCCTTCTCCTTGCATCGGCGTTTCGCCTCTTTTAGTAGGTATTTATTTTTGGCAGATAGATGATCGTTAAAAAATATTTTATAACCACTTTGAGCACCCGTAATACCCAGGTCCAGCGCTGTACATTTGTTCAACCTGCGTAATGAAGATAAGAAGTCATCCTTTTTATATCTTGATTGCATTTTTAATATTATAGGTTTGGGTGTTTTATTATCCGTGTCATTCTTAACAGCTACTCGAGTGACAAAATCGATGTCATTGCTCAAATCTAAAGTAAAATTAGATTTTTGAGCTAATGATCTGATTAGCGTCAATAGGTTTTCGCCATTTTTCTGAGGTACTCCGTTGATTTGTATATTAGAGCGGCGAACCCATTGTTCATTTTGATCATTACTAGCCGAAATTAACTTCACTCTGTTGTCAAGAGTAGCCAGTTCCGACTTAAGGCTCTCGTTTTCTTCTGTAAGCTCAACAATTTGTGAATTTAACATCGTAATCGATGATGAGAAATTATTGATTTTGGCTTCCCAGGAGCTAACTAAGTCAGAAAGGTTTTTCAACTGGTCGTTGACATCTACTCTTAGAGATTCTATGGAAGATTTAAGGGCCCAGAAACGAGTATCTAAATGTTCCATTATAGTATTTGCATCTATATTGGTATTGACAGGCACAGGTAAAGGTGCTGGGCTCGGTTCAGACCGAGAAGCAATTGGACTAATCTTCTTCTTCACTGCTTTGCATGATAGGCATTTCCACTTCATTTTGTTCATTGGAAGAATCTTTTTAAATTCGGTTTCACTCAAATTCGCGCAATGATAGTGATAAGAATCATGACAAGTTAAACATTTTAACGATTCTTCCGTCGTCACAGAACAGTTGCATTTCTTGCAATCCATTTCTTGAAACTCCTTAATTAATTATTAGTGATATATTAATTGTAGAATGTATTTTACTTTTATTTATTCATCGATTGCAATGGATACAAAGTGGGTAAAATAATAAAAACTTCCGTAATCAGTAACAAGCGACTGGGTTAACTTCTCGCCCAGAACAGCTTAAGCGCCATGCAAAAATCGTCGCTTACGCGTTTCAATCGTTAACACAGACAATTCACTTTCACATTGAGATTGAAAATTTGAAATTGATATTTTGCACTAAATTTCTATATTTATTCTAATACAACTCATTCTCAACAATGTTTACCTATTTTTAATTACACTACTTAACTGTCTTCACATTAGAAACACAGATTATCGACGTATTATTATTAATTTATCGGACACAGATGTTACGTGTGCGACGATACGACGACTTACTTTATGAAAAACATGAAAGGTATTATAAAACTAAATCAGTAATGGTTTAAAATAAGGCCTTAAAAATTTTTGTTAAACCTGTCCACATCGATATTGACTGCAGCTGTTTTTTTTTTATTTCCACAATCACTATTTCAATGTACGAAATTAAAAAACTTTCTAGAGTGAACCATGTAAAGAAAATGCATCAAGCAGTTATTCTGCATTCTATATTTCGTTTTAAGTTCACATGGTTTTTCGATACAATTAAATAATGATCATAGTTTTGCTAATTGTCGGCTTTGTTTAGGTTAGAAAGCTGTAAATTTTGTGCTGCCTTCCATATTCCCATGCGTGTTATATTCCAGATTTTATATGGTTATAATTGTTTTACTGTATCTAAAAGCTGTAATTAATCACTTAGCTTGTAGTTTCTTTCGTGATAACCGTAGTTTTGTTAAATATTGTAGGGTGAGCGGTAAAATTCTAATGACCATACGAATAAGGGGGTCCAGTAGGGTAATTATTCTACGTCCCTGGGCGCCATTTCAACGGATTTAAGAGGGTTTCGGGGGCAACTTTGTATAAATCAATAGTAACTCGAGCATATTTGCTGATTACACTATTGGAATCTCAGCTAAATGGGTTCAACGTAGATGATGTGTTTAATGTCAGCTATATGGGTTCTTTGCAGATGATGTATTTATAGAGCAATACGTATACAACGTTTTCATCGAAAATATCTGTATTGCGCACTGACCAATTCACATTTACATATTAAATATATATATATATATATATATATATATATATACATATATACAGGGTGTCCCAAAATTCAACGATAAGCTGGCACCAGCAGGTGGACCTACATATGACTACTCGAGAACAGAAAAGAAAAAAATTCTACCTTGATTATTTTTTTCATTACGACAAAAAAACCAAAATCTTTAAAAATGGACATCCTTTATTATATTATTAAGTGCTATTGCTACAGTTTTACAAGTAATTCTGTGATTTTTTTTGTATTGGCAAGGTAAGTAGCACTACTATCGATCACAACCATTAAAAATTCCAGAATATCTATAGTTTTTACACAAAAATCAATCAAAACTATGTTTTTTTCATAAATTATGTAAGATTTTGACTTTCAGCTCACTTTCACTCATCATAGTGAAAAAAAAAAGTATGGACGCTACTGTGGCAAATAGTATTAAAAATTGGCGCATCTAACTACAATTCTAAAATGGTATAACATTCTAGACAAACTAGCCACAAAAATATACTTAGGTGTACTATTTCAAAATAACAACCATATTTCGAAAATTGTTAGTGTTGATAGTAATCACTTTTACTATGTAGCCAAAATGTTTTTGTAGCAAGTTCTCAGAATTTTAATGAGACATGTGCGTAGTCCATAAGTCCATAAAATAAGTTAGACAGAGATAGAGAGATTATACGTTAGAGGGAGATAGATAGATGCTAATTGTTTAGTAACATTAATGCAGGTGGAGAAGTAATTAATGTCCTCAGCAGCACAGCAAGTCAGTATGCTCTACTTCTTTGTTTACTGCACACCGTTCTGTTTTAATTAAAGTGGCTCTGGTACTGACGACTTTTGGATTGAATTAAGTGACCTGGAAATTGACCTGACTTGGCATTATTTTAGACTGTGATTTTGTGTTTTTTTTAAAGAAGTTTTGCCTTATTTTCAAGTGTTTAGCATTCATCATGCCGCTACCATACACAGCGTTAGAATACGCTAATATGCACCTAATTTATGGAGAATGCCGATGCAATGCCAACGCTGCTAGCAGATTGTATCGAGCAAGGTACCCTAATCTTCAAAGGTATCCGGATTATCGCGTATTTATTAACGTGTATCAAGCTTTTTCGGAGGGTCGTATACCATCTGACAGGCGAAACGCTGGAAAACCTAGATCGGAACACGATGAAGAAGTTCTCAATGAAATAGAAAACGATTCAACTACCTCTGTACGTGCTGTACAAGCAGCAACGGGAATCCCAAAAAGTACTGCACATAGAATTTTAAAACGTCACGTCGTCGTGATGAAACAACCTGCAAGAAAGATGGATATTTAAATCTTCACAATCTTCATAGCTGGAACAATGAAAATCTGCACCTGGTGAGAGAAGACAATCCCAATACCAATTTAAGGTTAACCTATGGACTGGCATAATAAATGGCAAAGTGATAGGGCCCTTTGAGTTACAAGGAAACATAGATGGCAATAGTTATTTAAACTTCTTACAAAATGAGTTGCCAGGATTATTAGAAGATGTGCCCTTAAGTGATTTGCAAACCATGTGGTTTCTAAACGATGGTTGCCCAGCTCACTATGCCCGTCCTGTGCGAGAGTACTTAGACCAAGAGTACCCAGGGCGTTGGATCGGGCGACTTGGTCCTATCTTGTGGCCACCCCGTTCACCCGATCTAAATCCCCTGGACTTTTTCTATTGGGGTTGTCTAAAGGACAGAGTCTGCACAAAACCGATTGCAACCTTGGACGAGCTTCGCCATAAAATAATTCAGACTGTGGATCTACGGACTACGCACATGTCTCATTCAAATTCTGGGAACTTGCTACAAAAACATTTTGGCTACTTAGTAAAAGTGATTACTATCAACACTAACAATTTTCGAAATATGGTTGTTATTTTGAAATAGTACACCTTTTTTTTTTTTTTTTTTTTTTTTTTTTTTTTTTTTTTTTTTTTTTTTTTTTTTTTTTTTTTTTTTTTTGGGGGGTGGGCTACGGTCGGCGCACTCCTCGCACCACTCCGTCCGGGGTGACAGAGGGGCGTAAGCGCGCACACCCGTAACCCACCCGTGACGTCGCCTTCGTCGTTGGGCCGACCACCGGAGCAGAGTGACTTGACGTCAGTGGTCGGCCCGACGGAATACCCCTGAGGAGTACCCTCTCCTCGACCGACATCCCCCCCTCGGGTAGGATGTCGGTCTTTCCTCACGCGGTCGGCCTCTCGGCGGGTGACGGACTATTTCCCCGATCCAGTCACCCGCGGCCTTGGCTAGGGCGGCATCAGGCGCAGGTAATCGCGCCTGCGCCGCCCCAGTCGCCGGCGGCGGCTCGCGCCGTCGAGGAGATGCTCCTCGCGCACGCGCTCCGCCGCCTCCTTCCGCGAGACTACTGCCTCGCAGAAGGTTGCGACCGCGTCCCAGTTCCTGACGCTGTCGAGCATCGCCCTGGCGATGGTCGGCAGCGTCAGGTCGGCACCGATGATTGCGACGAGTTCACGACGCTGCTCTGCCCAAGCGGCACAAACCTCGAGCGTATGCTGCGCCGTGTCTTCGTCGCAATCGCAGTGGTGGCAGGACGGTGTACTCTCCCTCCTGACGACCTTGTGCAGGTATTTGGCGAAGCATCCATGCCCCGTCAAAACCTGCACCAGTCGGAAGGAGAGCACCCCGTGCCGCCGTTCCAACCACTGCATCAGCACCGGCCGGAAGGCCTCTACGGTCCGCACACCGAACCGAGGCCTCTCCAGCCGGACTGCCCAACGGGCAATGACATCTAGGCGGGCGTCAACGCGCCAGGCGGTGAGTTCCCTCAAAGAGGCCACACCGCCCTCCGCGCGCACCCCCGACACCCGCCGATACAAATCGGCGAGCATTTCCGCCTCCAGGTCCCACGGGGGACTCCCGGCCAACAGGCACGCTGCCTCCGTCGCCACCGTGCGGTACCCGCGTACAGCCCTGACCGCCATGGCCCTCTGTGGTCGCCACAGAAGAGCCCTGAGTCGGACGGTCAGGGACCCCGCCCACACCGGTGCGCCGTACAGGGCCATCGACCGGACGACCCCCGTGTACAGCTGTCGGCACGTAGCGCTCGGTCCGCCCACATTCGGCATCAGCCATGAAAGGGCGGACGCCGCGCCGACGAGCCGCGGAGCGAGCCTGCGGAAATGCTCCCGAAACCACCAATGCCCGTCGAGCACCAGGCCCAAATACCTCATATGGGCCCGGATGCTGATGTCAACCGAATTGACGGTGATCGAAACGCCGATGGGAGGGCCCATGCGGGGCCCATGAAACAAGAGGGCCTCCGTCTTGTCCAGGGCCACCCTCAACCCCAGCGCCTCGATCCGCCTGACGATCTCTTCGGTGCCGAGAGTCGCCAGGCCTGCCGCCTCCTCCAGCGTCCTACCGCGGGCTGTGACGAGCGTGTCGTCGGCGTAACAGATCACGCCCAGCCCGGGTAGGAGGCTCCCTCTCAACGCCCAGTCGTAGCTGATGTTCCACAGGGTGGGTCCAAGGACCGACCCCTGTGGGACACCGCACGTCATGGGCGTTCGCACAACGTCCCCTACTCGGTTGGTGTAGAGGACGCTGCGCCCCTCCAGATAGTCTGCCACTAGCCGCCTCAGGTAAACTGGCACTCCGTGGTATCGGAGCGCCTCCCTGATGCAGCTAAATGGCAGACTATTGAATGCGTTGGCGATGTCCAGGGACACCACCAACAGCACTCCTCCGCCGGCGACGGCCTCAGTCGCCACGGCCCTCAGGCGCAGCAGAGCCGCGATCGTCGAACGACCCCTTCTGAACCCAAACTGGGCGTCCGACAGATCGGGCCCCGTGCCAACGAGGTGCCGCTCGATGCGGGCAGCCAGCACCCTCTCCAATAGCTTGCCCGCATCTTCGAGCAGCACGATAGGCCTGTAGGCCGAGGCCAACTCTGGAGACCGTCCCGGCTTCGGCAGGAGCACCAGCTTCCCCTCCTTCCAGCACCCAGGGAACCGCCCGGACGCTAAACACGCGTCGAACAGCCCCCTGAGGCGGGGACACAGGTGGTCGAGGACCAGGGCCAGCACGCGGTTGGGAACACCGTCGGGCCCGGGGGCAGTGGATTTGCCGCGCATGCGCGCCACCGCCACTCCCATCTCGGGAAATAGTACACCTAAGTATATTTTTGTGGCTAGTTTGCCTTGAATGTTATACCATTTTAGAATTGTAGTTAGTTGCGCCAATTTTTAATACTATTTGCCACAGTAGTGTCCATACTTTTTTTTTTCACTATGATGAGTGAAAGTGAGCTGAAAGTCAAAATCTTACATAATTTATGAAAAAAACATAGTTTTGATTGATTTTTGTGTAAAAACTATAGATATTCTGGAATTTTTAATGGTTGTGATCGATAGTAGTGCTACTTACCTTGCCAATACAAAAAAAAAATCACAGAATTACTTGTAAAACTGTAGCAATAGCACTTAATAATATAATAAAGGATGTCCATTTTTAAAGATTTTGGTTTTTTTTGTCGTAATGAAAAAAAAAATCAAGGTAGAATTTTTTTTTTTTTCTTTTCTGTTCTCGAGTAGTCATATGTAGGTCCACCTGCTGGTGCCAGCTTATCGTTGAATTTTGGGACACCCTGTATATATATATATATATATATATATATATATTTCTTATATCCACAAAAGTGTAAGCAGTAGTGTAACATAACCACATATTGTTACGATGTTTATTAGTACTATGAAATTGTGATAAGCTTATTGTCCTCTACAGTCGTCCATACAGTCTATAGAACGCCCACTATTGAACATAGATCTCCCCTATTTTCCGCTTATTTTCCTGGTGATCTTTCAACCGATTTTAATGACTCGTGGTAAATAAGGGGGTGATAACACAGTGTATTCATAGCCATGTCATTATGCGGTCGCCGTTTATTAGGTACATTTTAAACTTCGTGTTATTGTCGAGAATTATTTGATGTGTCGCAACCTATGCTAAAGTAAAGAAAAACAACTTAGAGCAACGTGTTAGGTAATTTTATTTTAATAACTTTCATTAATTTGATACTAGTTTTGATTTATTTTTAATATTTTGGTGGAGTTAAGAGTCTCCGAAACCGGCGAGCGTGTATGAAGAGAATTATGAATGTTGAGGAAGCGAGTGAAGTATGCAAGGATAGAGTTCTCTGGCACTCTGTTTTCTCTGCCTACCCTGCAAGGGATATGGCGTGATGATATGTTTGTTAATATTTTGCTACTTTTGTTTTCCTTTTTTTGCAAATGTTAACAGAATAGTTCATAACAAGCAATAATCATAAATTATACAGAAAATTAACCGTGACTAATTTAGCGTTCAAGGAGATCAAAAAGAAAAGTTCTATGCGACCGTTGGGTGTGTTCTATGTTTGAGTAAATAGGTATGGCAAAGGACAGTTCATCTGTATACACACGCCCGTGTTGCATCATATATGTACAGGCAGTGTTGAGTATTGCGCAAACCGACATTCCTGTTTAATTCAAATCAAACTGTGTAAACATGTCTATTATTATTGGCTTTTCTAAACCAGTACAAACATGTTACTAATACATAATGCATTATTATTGAATATTCAAATCAATTTGTTTATTACATAGATTAACAGAATTTATGTATCCAAACAATTGAACCCAGATGCAACTACTTTTTAAAGTATGTAAAAATGTAGAGTCTTTCCACCGATGAACCGCCTGTTAGATTATTATGAGATCTGAGGTTATATGAGCATGTATATTTAATATAGTTTTTATCAGGATCGATCAGCCATTAAATTTGATAATCTTCTCTTAGTTCTCTTGTACGTTAATCGCCATATGGATCGATCTTAGAGGATAACGGTTAGACCTTTATTTTATTAAAGTTACAGTCTTATGCAAATATCAAACCCGCAGAACACTACAAATTAGGGTGGATCGTGGACTTTTTCGATTAATTAAGTAACTATAAAAGTTGTTATGGTTATGCCGTTAATTCCTTCTTTGAAGAGCGTTACCTAGTGTCTCCGGTATGTCTGCTAGCATCGTGGTATATTTTACAATACAGTTTTCAGGTCAGTATGTTAAAAGGTATAATGAGTTAACGAGCATTGAGACCTATCATTCAATTATAGGAATAGAGAGGTCATGGAATCGCTCCTCCCACGATTGCAAGGCTTATCAAGACCGGAGTCGGCGGCCATTGAGTCCACGCTAATGTAACAACGACAACCAGTTTCTAATTGTGATATTACGTGCCTGATGGCAACTTAACAAAATAATGAATGCATAAAACGAGTTGTTTTTTTATTTTACTTTATACCTTGTACTACTTAGTAGGCTTTACTGCGTTAGCAAAAGTTCTGTCTTTCCATTCTCAATTAATACGCTTATCAAGAAACAACAACATTTCTTTTTATTAATCGGGAAGTAACTAAACAAATGTAGGAGCAGTTTTTATAGCGTCAATAATGTTAATAGAGATTTTTTAAAGTTGCCTGATAAATTGAAAACCTTAAAAAACTAAAACTCAACCTAATTTTCTGTGGCATTTAACAACATTTTTGTGTAATCTTACTCTCTAAATGAACGATGGATAAGCATAATTCCTTTATTACTTTATTTACCATGGCGATGGCGGGGCAAAGTTATCAAAAGAAATATATTATTATAAAGGAAAGTCGGAAAGTTTATTAATAGCTACAATGATCTCACAGGTAATACGTATTATTTTATTTCGCAAAACGACTTAAAAACGTTTTTGTGATCACGATCTATATACTTAACGTTATCAGAGACAAAGTTAGGAATCAAATTTTGCGTACAATAAACTTTGTCAAGACTATGTAGTTAATAGAGCAAGTTCTATTCAATTTCATTTTGTTTGTAATAAATAAATCTGTAGGTCTTTTTGATCTACTATTGATGTAGGTATATACAGGACATGAATAACAGATAAAACATTGTCATATAAAAATGAATTACATTATGGTACTCGTACTAATACTCTGTATTGTTTCCTTTTATGTTTTTTTAACCAAGGATCACTTCTATTTCTGGTTTAAATAATATTAGTTACATTTGATTAAGTAACCATGGATTATACAATTTTTGTGTTAAGCAGAATTAAATTTTAAATAGTGTTAGGTATCTACTACGAAAGCTTACTCGTAGATACACGTTATGTTGATATTGGCAAAACGGGTTTAGACAAGTTGAGGAGAAAACAACGAAGTCATGGCAGTGGTGCGATCTTGACAGAATTTATTTTTACTTTCACACTTTCAATCACGATAACGCTTGCGACACATTTTATTTTATTCTTCATTGGACGTCGAAAACGTCGGTTCTCCGTGCCAACTGTTTCGCAAATTTTATTGCCAGGAATTTTTATGTTATTTTATTTTCTTATAATATATTTTTCATTTTACTTAAAATGCGAGTTCCTCATATGGAATATGTAAATATTTGCTTCATTGAGGAATTTATAAACGTAGAGTTGACGAACATAAATCATCATACTCAGAACGATATGTGTATCGTAGTAAGATTTTTTTGGCGGCGGGCTATGGAATGGTCACGCCCCGCTAATCCGTCCGGAGCGACAGAAGAAGCGGCGCACGACCCCATAGACCCGCCCTACAAGTACCTCTCCACGCCGTGCGAGCGGGCCGCCGGAACCCGGTCTTTGTCTTCGGTGGCCCGCCCGGCGGTAGTAAGAAAGATCATAGCTGATAGTTATATAGTTATTTAGAGTATTAAGCCACCTGTGCAGTCATTACAATATAATACTTTTAGTTCTAGCAGAAAATGATTACAATATTTTTTGAAAATTTTGGTATTAACAAAGCACGTTTCTTTACTGTATATCGTTTAGCAATTTATTAACAGCGTTTGTTAGAATTGCCCACACCATCTTAGACGATAACTATGACAACATAACGACTTTGTTGTGTTCAAATTTCAATTATGTAAAGCTTATAAACACATAATCTTTTGCTGATAATATACCGTGACATATGCTGTAATAATTTACAACTTATGTATAGTGGGAGCTGATTACACATTGTGGCCATTAATTGCAATAAGATTCTCTCGTTAATCTGTTGTTAAAAACTGCTTACAGACTAGATTTCATATTTTTTTTAGTTAAATCCCTTAATATTTGGTCTTTACAGATCCAAAAAATATATTACAGTATCTTTCTCTTAAATAATATTAAATGCGAATGTGCGGTTATTGTTTATACTTTTACACCTTAACTACTTACCCGATCGTCTTGAATTACGTATACAAGTTATCAGGAATAAGTAATTTTGATCTCAGCAAAAGTACTGTACCCGCGAAATAGAAAAAAATATAGGCTAATCTACATTATCGTAAGCTAAGCCGTGAGTATAGGTAGTTTAATATATAGTTAATAATGATTTACTTGGTTTTTTTTTTAAAGATTGTATGTACTACAGAAATAATCCTCGTATTGAGGGGGATTTTATAACCATATAATTAATAGACACAAATTACACCCTGACTCTGAATCACAATTTGTTGATTGCGCAAAGTGTTGTTGTGCGTGGGCATCGAATCTATGACACTAACATGGCAGGTATCTTAACCACTACGCCATCTATGCACTCAGGTTAGAAAAATCATAACTTCAAGCGATCGATTATTCGCCTGTCGAGCGTGGCGATTATTATCCGCCTTTTAAATGTCTCTATCACTTAAAACTTTTATGCCAAAATGTTAGGCGGGGATGTAACACGACCTATTTCGCTCATGTAAATTTTTCTGTAGTAGTTCATTGACATTATTACCTTAAAGGTTGCGAATGATTACTACGTAAAACCATTAACTAGTTCCACGTAGTAATAGCCTGCATTTGCTGCTACTGCACATTTTTTGACGGAAAAAGTCAATAAATTTCGACTCGCAGTCAACTCTAATACGTTTACACCATTACAGCATTAAAATTAGTTTATTATATTAGCTCGGTATTATTTTTAGTAAATTATGTAATTTGTAAAAATATACTTGTATATTAAAAAATATTGATGAAATAACAAAACGAATTAAGTAGTTATATAAATTAAAAAAAAAAACGAAATGAATAAAGAAGCGTAGATATGGTGCTGTTTGAATTAGATTGCTCGATTTTCAAATTGAGCTGTGTTCATTCTTTATGACTGCGGACAAATTTACATTCATATTGTTATTCATATAGGTATTTTGTCTGAAAACACCAACCTAACCAATTTTTTTTGTAAAATCGACCTAAATTGATTTATTGCTCGCGAAACTTTCTGTAGACTAAATTGCATAGCGGCCACATAGCGTGGACCTGTGCGACATATATCCAACAGCTACCTACGATCCTCAGTCCACCTTGTGGCCGATCATACACTGCGTCCATTCATACGTGATCGCGACTCGATAAACTTTTTCGCCAAAGGTAGTCGTTCGTGTAGCCAGCGTCACTTCAGCGTGCTTACTATTCAAGCTATGAGTATGTCAGTCACAACTCTTGTAAAGTTTTATTTATTTTGTAAAATATGAAAAAAAATATCTCATAAATTAATTCTGAGGAAGACATTTCGCTCTATAATATACTCGCCCTTTATAAATTTTGTGCTTGGTTGTGAGGTCGTCATTTAAAGTCGATAAAAAGTTATAATCATAATAAATATGATTTTAATGTAATTTTAATGTTTATTGCGTTTGTGACGTAAGTATATCAAATCAAATCAAATCATTTATTATGCATAAGCCCTAAAAGGGCACTTACATATTGTCAATATTACATTTTTTTTAAAATTAATCTACCACCGGATCGGAAAGCCGCCACAAACTGAGAAGATCCGGCAAGAAACTCAGTGGGCTCGTCAAAATAGTAAATTATTGTGGTAGGACCACGCTGTGGATAGTTCTCTGTCTACAGCCGCGGGCCGGTCCGTCCGGGGTAGTACCACACTCTCGCAGAAGATCGACGTCTGAGTAATAGCAATGTGCTATTGCGCTTCGTTCGGTGAGCGAGAGAGCCGGAAGCCTAACTGGGGTGGGTTCAGGGTTGTATTGGTAGGCAGCGGCTTAGCTATACCATTGGCAAAGGTCCATGGGCGGCAGTGACACTTACCATCAGGTGTGCTGTCTGCTCGTTTGCCGCCATAAGCAATAAAAAAAAAAAAAAAAAAAAAAAAAAAATATAAAAAATATATGGCAAGAAATTCATCATCATCTCAGCTCATATATGTCCCACTGTTGGGCTCGAGCTTCCTCCATAATGGGAGGGTAATTGCCCTACTATACCACGCTGGTCAGACGTGTTGGTATAGGGTTTTGTTTCGAGGTTTCTTTCTCTCGCATAGATGTTATATGCGTTTTATATCCCTAAGTCGTCTCGTACGATCACCCACGGGTAAGATAGGAGGTGGTGAATTGTATTCTTACTCCGTCACCACACGACAAGAAATTATTGAACATTATAGAAAAAGATTTTTTGTTTTTTCTTTGCAGTTATATGAGCCACTGGTTTTTATACTACGCTGGCAAAACGGTTTGGTGTAGAGATTTGTTTGGAATTGATCTTTTTTCTAACAATGGTTTTAGTTTAATAAATTGAAACTTAATTTTAAGTGAGTCTATGAATAAATGAGAGTTTTTTTTTAAATACTGCACTAAGAAAATATTCCTTGTATTGCGGGGGACATTACAAACATTAGCAATTAACGCAGACAAATTACACATAGACTCAGAACAACAGTTTGTGGATCGCACAATGTATTGTCCTGCGTGGGAATCGAACCCATGGCACTGGCACGGAAGGTCGGTATCTTAATCAATACGCCATCTATGCAGTCAATATAATGGTAGTTTAATTAGTTTTATTATTTACTAGCGGAACCGGCACACTTCGTTCCGCCTAACAGTTAATGAATGCGATGAGCAGATTTCGATTAATTCAAAGTTATTAAGTTATATTTTTTATTGTGATAATAAATATGAATAATATTATATATAAATTCAAAAATCAAGTGTTTTAACAACGTGCCAGCAAGACGAAGAAGTACCTTGTGTTATACGACATTTTTCGTCATGCGCGTTGAAAATTATCTAATTGTTGATCTCTGAGATTTGCTGGACGAATTCGCATTGTCAACCGAGCCGTTTCACGGGCTGCCTCGCTTTGCTCTTGTGATTGAGAAGTACGAAGTCGGGCCATAATTGTATATATGATTCGTTATTTAGTAAAGTTATTATTATTATTATATTAACGCGGCGGTCTTCCCGTGCAATATCTTGTTCTTCTGCCGTGGGTACATTCGTGATGTTTCGAATTCTAATTGTGTTACGGCTTTGCCGGCCAGGATTTGATCTTATTGGTCGCGGCATTGTTGATGACAATATAGACATAATATGAATTATTATAACAATATTCGTAAAAAATCGTAACACTCGCACAAAAGGAATACTGACCGGTCAAATTTAATTTCAACTTTTCGTGGTATTTTCCATGCAAACCATTACCTGAAATGTGCGTATTGTTACATCATCAACAGATGAACGTTTAGAACTGATGTTTTTTTAAGGTTTTTTTTGTTTATTAATATCATAATATTTTAATATCTTATATCCTATTCCCGACGACAACAAACTCAAAAACGTAATAATCATAAAAATTGGACCAGCCGTTCTCGAATTATAAGTGTTGTAACTAAATACGACTTTCTTTTATATATATAGTTTAAAAAGATTGGTATTATATAGGTATGGATGTACTGATCATTTTGGCACATATGACTGCTACTTATGGATACTTGTGTGCTTGTAAGATTATCATGGTAATACAGAATATATGTACGTACGTTTAGTCAAATCATAATACCTCGCGATGCCGTACTTTATGAAACTCTATCACTGCTCTCCAAGCAATGGATTGATAAATAAAAAGATAATTTTCGTCATAATTGACTATGGTTTGACGTCCCACAATCTCTCGTAAAAGACTTTTAACAAGGATAGCTCAGTATGTTAGGCTTACAATAAACAAACGGTAAAATAATTTAGAATATTATTTACATTCTCAAATTATAACATCGATACGTTCTAATCCGTTTCTATGAAACTTGCCTGATTCATTTAAGTTTATAACACAGTTTCTTTTAGAAAGTATACCTTATTAAATTACTTAACTATAGCAAATTGCAATTATTCGCCGTCAAGATTTAATTTGCTGATTTTGCGTTATATATCTTTAATTTATAAGTATTTATAAAATAGCTGCGTCGTATTGTTGTATTTTTTTATCGTTTTCCGTGTGGTAACGGAGTAAGAATATTATTATTTACCTACCCTTAATTTACCCGTGGATATCGTAAAAGATGATTAAGGGATATGATATGCACAATGCACGTGGCATCTGTGCAAGAGAAGTAACACTCGAAATAAAACCCTATACCAATACGTCTGACCAAAATGGTATAGTAGGGTCATTTGCATCCCACTGCGGAGGAGACCCGAGCCCTGCAATGGGACATATCGAGCCTTTACCGCCAAATTATCGTAAGCGACACTTTAGGCGAAAATTAGTTTTTTATTAAAACTAGTATTTTAAGCCATAACGGACCCACCCCTGTTGGTGTTACCCTCTAAAAAAATACCGTTATAAAGTTATAGCAAGTGCAAAAATTATCGTGAATAAACAAATTTTTAAAACCTTAACGTAAGCGACAATCATTTTTATCTTATGTGCCTTGCGTGAGACTTTTTGTAGTGCAACAGACCCTATTTGTTATCGTAAGCGACATGAGTATGTATGGACTTTGCGGCGTTTAATATAGATAGACCTGTCGTGGCATTTACGTGAAAGTTATGATACAAGAAACATATACGAAAATCGTTCTGATTAAGTTTTTTTTTTTTTTTCAAAAAATCTTTATTTTTAATAGGGTCTTTTGAACGCAGTTAATGTCAGACCCATCATAGACTTAAAACATATTATATAATCTTAAATATTTACTAAGTTATAAATCATTTTAGCTTCACGAGACATTGGCTGGGTCAGGAAGTCTGTAAATACACCTACGTTTAACCAATTTATGTTAAGTGTTGTAACAATTTGTTTTCTCTCTGATTCGTTCCGCACACACTCCGCCAAGAGATGATGCACATTGTCTACTTTTCCACAGACCTCGCAATTAGGCGAATTAGCTTTCTTCATTAAGTGTGCAAAAGCTCCCAGCGGCATGTGTCCGGAACGAACCCTATGAGCAGTAACCACTATTCTACGGCTGACCGCACGACTGTTGAACCATGGGATACGAGGAGGCTCACTTTGAATGATTTTGTACTATATCCCTTTAGTTCTATATTGTTAGTTGAAATGATCTTTCCATATATTAAAACAGTTATTTCAGTATTTTTGTAGTAATTCAGAGTGTGTGGGGAATATAAAAATTTGCAAACCCGATCTAGACCCCATTTTTGCCAACCTGTCAGCCTCTTCGTTGCCCGCCAAGCCAATGTGGGACGGAATCCATTGCAGCACTATGTTGAAGTTGCTTAAAACAAGCGAATGAATTTTCCTCAGCACAGTGTAAGCAATCGGTGCACCTCTGTGTCGAGAGGCGCATCGTGCCAGATGCTGGAGAGTACTTTTGCTGTCAGTGAATATCACTACGTTTTTCGTACGTGTTAACGTAACGACGTAACTCAAGGCTTCCGCGATCGCAAATACTTCCACTGTCATGATAGACACCGGAGATACAATTTTAAAACATTCACTTCTTTGAGCAACTGGATCATAGTAGCCCGCACCCACCTCGGTACTCTTTGAGCAATCAGTGCACAACTTGTACCACTGATCATATTTTTCATTAATTTCTAATGAGACGTATCTCGCTAAAGAATTAACTTGGTGATACATTTTGCTTTTAACAACACTTTGTAAATTAATTTTAATTACATTATGGATTGCGATGTGATTACACCAAATCTTTAGTTTATACATATCTATTCTACCGGCACGCTATGATGGCCGTTTTGACGTTTGTCCACTCATGAAGTTTCGTATTTATAGTAATTACATTTGAAGGAGCAAATTGCTGTTCTTTATTGTCAATAGTGACGTGCGAGTCATAAAATTTATCGAATATATTATTTTAGGACATAAATATATTTATTACATTGATTTCTAAACTATATATATTAGGGTCCCGCAAACATTTATTTTTTATTTTTATAAGATTATAATTATTGGTGTACTTATTTACCACACAACTCGGCATTAGTTTTTTGAAATTCAAAATTTAATAAAATGAAATTTAATACGATCGTCACATAGGATCATTTATATTTTTGTTTTATTATATAAAATTTATATTTTTGTTTTATTAAACTTTTTTAATCAGGCACTACTTACAATAAAAACTTATAGATTTCATTACCTATATTTTTTTCGAGAATAAATCGACATTTCACATCACTATTGCCTATAATATGTCATAATGGCCATCATAGCGTGCCGCAACTGTAAAGGGTAAACTGAATACATTTTTTCTTCTTGAATGGAATTAAATGTAGTCATTAAAATAGGCTTCTTCTTATGTAACCAGTATCTATTGATTGAGAGGGATTCAAGTTCATGTAATAGCTTACTTATACTATTGCTAGCCCAAGATTTGGCTTTCAAGCAATACTTAAATGCTAAATACATCCGCCATACATGCAATGGAGGTAAACACAGTTCACTCTCCATTACGTGTATGGGGGTTGTTTTGTTGAAGCCACCTATGGTTCTCGTAGCTTGGTTTTGGATCTTATCTACCTTATAAACTCGTGATTTTATACTGTTATCGTATAGGAAGCATCCATAATCTATACGACTTCTTATTAGACTGATTAAGTTATTGTTTAAAAAACTTTTTAACAAAAAAATTAAACCGCCGAAACAACTGAAAAGCAAACACAAAATCAGCAACATCATTTTTCTTAATAGTTTTGCATAGGATTGATTAATTTCCTAATAATAGGGGTTTAAATATGAAATTGCCATTTTAACGTACGTTGCCACTTTGAATTAAAATTAAACCTGCATGACGTCAGATATCAAAGTGAAACTGTTTTTAAACGAAATGAAGGGATTTTGAAACGAATTGTGACGTGTGATGAAAAGCAGATTCTATATGATAATCCGCAAGCGAATAACGCAATGTCTGACTCTAGATCAAACGCCTCATCAATGCCCTAAAGTGAAGCTTACCTACAGAAAGGTGAAGGTAACTGTTTGGTGGTCACTTCATGATGTAATTTACTACAGGTTCCTCAGATCTGGTCAAGCAATAAACGCAAATGTCTACTGTGCAGAACTCCGAATAATGATGGCGAAACTCGCAGTAAAACAGACCCGACTTGTCAATCGATCTTCACCATTATTGCTCCATGATAACGCAAGACCTCATACTGCTCGAGAAACTGTTTTAACACTACAAAACCTGCAGTTAGAAATCATACGTATACGTCCTACATCCTCCGTACCTACTCGCCAAACCTCGCCTCAACCGACTACCACTTTTTCCGCGATTTGGACAATTTTTTGCACGGAAAAATAATTTCTTACGAGGAAGCAGTACAAAATACCTTCACACAATTTATGGAGTCCAGGACCCCAGAGTTCTATTGCAAAGGTTTAAATGATCTTCCAATTAGATGGCAGAAATGTATAAATAATGAAGGGAAATACTTATATTAAAGAAATCTGGTTTATGAACAAAAAAATGGTTTTAATTTATCAGTACGAAACGACAATTTCATACTTTAAACCCTAATATTATTTCCTCTTATATATATATATATATATATATATATATATATATAGCTTTATAACTACAACAAAAACTATCTGGTATCATAATCAGATGTAACTTTGTTCTTCTTATAGGTCGAAAAATATAGTTATTTTAATAGATATTTTTATCGTAAACGCCAAAGTAGCTTTAGATTATGACAGCAAAATATTGTAAGCGCCATAAATAGCATAAATAATAATTACTTTTCTTTATTTTTTAATTATATATGTAAATATCTAAAAATCGTTAATGTATATGAAAATTTAACTTACTAGAACATTTCTGTTTAAAAATATCTATTAAAAAAAAACCTTCTCCTGTAAAATTTGATTTTTGTCGGTTACGCTAAAATGGCGGTAAAGGCTCGATATGTGGGCTGAGATGATGATGATGGTTGTTGTATTATAGTCCAGTGGCTAATCTATGCCTTACTTCTCAGCACGCACTATTGGCCACGGTTCTATTAGATGCAGAACATTAGCATGCTACACAGCACACTGGCCAGACGGGTTGGCATAGAGTTTTATTTCGAGTTTTCCTTCTTTAGTGGTATCTGCTTACGCCTTTAAACGATTTTTACAAAAAGCATGAGAAAGAAAGTGATGATTGACCATTGTATTCTCAATACGTCATAACATAGATTTCACATGTTAGCCCTTGGTGAAATCCTGGAATAGGCTTAGTGTTATTGGGTTTTTTGCAACAAATTATTAATACGAATAAAGTAGGAATCCTATAAATAGGTGTGACGGATATCAATAGATTGCCTCTTTATTACGTAGGCCTAACCGCAACCTAACCAAATGTGGTGTATCATATGTCTAGGACGAAATTTAGGTACCTCTTTAGGAAAATTGCGTGAGAACATGGATCAAAAATTATTGCGCAATAAACTAGTGTTATAGTTCAAAATAAATAACAATACATTGTGTGTGAGGTAAGGATCTCAAAAGAATTGTTTTAACAAATTCATTTTAATCGTTTAGTCTTTCCAATTGAATATATTATATCGTTTATACCATAATTATACATATAAATCACATAAACTTTAATGATTAAACTCTTTTATTAATGCAACGAAATGATAACGTATTTGAAAGTAGTGACGTCGCTAACCTTTTATGCGCCGGGTGTGAGTTTCTATTGCTGCGCCTTTATTTTTGGGACGGCTATAATCCAGTCTCATATTTTGGTAATTTCTGCGCTCTGGCGGGATCTGCGTCATGTACCTGGACACTTCCATGTTTACGATTTTATTTGAAGGCCATGATTATTAAAATAAGTATACATATATGTGGGTATATACATAAGTTATTTCGACAGTAATTTTTATGATGGTTTATATAATTACGTTAATGACCAAAGTTATATTAAACTCTATTATGACGTTGAATTTTATTGATGTAACAATTGTTTGATTACTAAACATTTTTATGAGACGAAAATGCTATGGTGTCACTGAGGCGAGACCATTGTTGCTTGACTATAATCTCGGGTTACAATGAGAACGTACATATTATTATACGATTTACACTTCGTATTTACGTGCGTGGGAGGCTGTTAGAAGTAAATTGATATTGATCTCTCATTAATCGAGTAATAGATTTCGCTGGATGGAATATAATTTAAATTATTGAAATTCTTCTTAACTTTTCGTGTTTCTTACAGATATTGAATGTATAGATTAATAAAATACAAGGACTAAAAGTGTTCAGAAGATATATCCAGAAGACCACACTTATTAATTTTATTAGATCGAATTTGCATATATGTATAATAGGGTGATTAACAGTGTATAATATATGGGAAGCAGCTTATTTAAAATGATCCAAATATCTAATTCAAGATATTTTGTGTTTTTTTTTGAGATCATTATATGAAGATAATTTTTGTCAATTTGGTGCGATCCGGTGTTAAACTTGTGCGTGTTTTAGTGTGTGTGTGTGTGTGTGTGTGTGCACCTGACCACATAGTATTTAGCGTATATAAACCTTACGATTTATTTTGAAAATTATAACCCAGAATTTGTTTAAATACAAATTTAAATTATTTAAACAGTAGATATGCATAATTCAGTATAAGTTTTACGCGCTATTAATTTCATTCTTAATATCCCTTAAACTAACATTTTGTGTAGAAATATTTAAAAGGTATCGTGACATAAGTTCATAATATTTTGGTGGTGCATGACCTTATAATTGCAATTAGGTACAATGTTCCAAGTTTGTGGCGCTTGCCAGTAGCTGTATTTGACTTAATTTTCTAAGGCGTTATTGATTTTAACGTGTTGTGAGGGCAGGGAAATGAATAATGGCGCTCCGATACCACGGAGTGCCAGTTTACCTGAGGCGGCTAGTGGCAGACTATCTGGAGGGGCGCAGTGTCCTCTACACCAACCGAGTAGGGGACGTTGCGCGAACGCCCATGACGTGCGGTGTCCCGCAGGGGTCGGTCCTCGGACCCACCCTGTGGAACATCGGCTACGACTGGGCGTTGAGAGGGAGCCTCTCACCCAAGCTGGGCGTAATCTGTTACGTCGACGACACGCTCGTCACAGCCCGCGGTGGGACGCTGGAGGAGGCGGCAAGCCTGGCGACTCTCGGCAGCGAAGAGATCGTCAGGCGGATCGAGGCGCTGGGGTTGAGGGTGGCCATGGACAAGACGGAGGCCCACTTGGTCCATGGGCCCCGCATGAGTCCTCCCATCGGCGTTTCGATCACCGTCAATTCGGTTGACATCAGCATCCGGGCCCATATGAGGTATTTGGGCCTGATGCTCGACGGGCATTGGTGGTTTCGGGAGCATTTCCGCAGGCTCGCTCCGCGGCTCGTCGGCGCGGCGTCCGCCCTTTCGTGGCTTATGCCGAATGTGGGTGGACCGAGCGCTACGTGCCGACAGCTGTACTCGGGGGTCGTCCGGTCGATGGCCCTGTACGGCGCACCGGTGTGGGCGGGGTCCCTGACCGTCCGACTCAGGGCTCTTCTGTGGCGACCACAGAGGGCCATGGTGGTCAGGGCCGTACGCGGGTACCGCACGGTGGCGACGGAGGCAGCGTGCCTGTTGGCCGGGACTCCCCCGTGGGACCTGGAGGCGGAATTGCTCGCCGATTTGTATCGGCGGGTGTCAGGGGTGCGAGCGGAGGGCGGTGTGGTCTCACTGAGGGACCTCACCGCCTGGTGCGTCGACGCCCGCCGAGACGTCATTGCTCGTTGGGCAGTCCGACTGGAGAGGCCTCGGTTCAGTGTGCGGACCGTGGAGGCCTTCCGGCCGGTGCTGATGCAGTGGTTGGAACGGCGGCACGGGCTGCTCTCCTTCCGACTGGTGCAGGTTTTGACGGGGCATGTATGCTTCGCCAAATACCTGTACACGGTCGTCAGGAGGGAGAGTACACCGTCCTGCCACCACTGCGATTGCGACGAGGATACGGCGCAGCATACGCTCGAGGCTTGTGCAGCTTGGGCAGAGCAGCGCCGTGAACTCGTCGCAATCATCGGTGCCGACCTGACGCTGCCGACCATCGCCAGGGCGATGCTCGAGAGCGTCAGGAACTGGGACGCGGTCGCAGCCTTCTGCGAGGCAGTAGTCTCGCGGAAGGAGGCGGCGGAGCGCGTGCGCGAGGAGCATCTCCTCGACGACGCGAACCGTTGCCAGCGACTGGGGCGGCGTAGGCGCGATTACCTGCGCCTGATGCCGCCCTAGCCGAGGCCGCGGGTGACTGGACCGGGGAATTAGTCCATCACCCGCCGAGAGGCTGACCACGCGAGGAGGGACCGACGTCCACCCCATTGTTACTCAAGGAGAGGGTACCCCTCAGGGGGTATTCCGTTGGCCGGTCCAACGACGTAGGCGAGGTTCATGGGTGGGTTGCGTGTATGCGTGCGTACGCCCCTCTGTCGCCTCGGACGGAGTGGTGCGAGAAGAAGAGCGCGACCATAACCCACCCGTAAAAAAAAAAAAAAAAGGGAAATAATACTTTTATTTTTCGAGAACTTTTTTCGAGAATTGTAGTAGCATTCTTATAAATATGATAGCAAGTTTATATATATAAGTTTATATATCCATTCAAATTACTGTTTAGGATTTAATATGCTTAATTATATATAAAAACCCGATTACGAAGCGAAAAATGATGTCACAAGTGGGATTCGAACCCACAGCTATAGGAAATCTCTCCCAATCGTGCTGCCACTTACACCACCGTGAACTATTGTAGGACATTCAAATATCGTTTCGTATTATATTTACATCTTTAAGGAGACGTTTGTCGGGTAGATGACCCGACAATGTTTACATATTGTATGGGCTTACTACTTCAAACTTTGCAGTTAGAATTGTATTAAACAATGACACAACCTTGTTATTTAAATTACTGAAATTTAGCATTTAATATACTTAATTATTTATAAAACCCGATTACGAAGCGAAAAATGATGTCACAAGTGGGATTCGAACCGACACCTATTTGAATTTATACACACACAGATTTGAATGTCCTACAATAGTTCACGGTGGTGTAAGTGGCAGCACGATTGGGCCGGATTTCCAATAGGTATGGGTTCGAATCCCACTTGTTACATCATTTTTCGCTTCGTAATCGGGTTTTTATGGTTATCCATGTTTAAATGGCCAGATTTCAATGTGTCAATTTTCTGAAGGCGCAGGTCAAAAAATTACAGTGCTTTTAAGTAAGTTTTAAGACCAACCAGCTAACAAACGCATTTATATACTCAAAATAATCAATTTAGTTCATATATACAAACACAACTTTCTTTAAATTTCTACTTAATAAGTATTTAATTTGCAATTAATTCTTAAAATGGAAAACTTATTGATAAGCAATTAATTATACTCGGCGATGTTGGAAATCGAGAAATCTCATCTGACTGGACTGTTAAGATTAATTAAGTACCTATGTATTTACAAACTTATTGCTATTGTCAAGTAATTACTTTATATTAATGTTTAATATGTAAAAAAAAATAATGCTTAAATTATTACGTCACGGCATAGCAAGATAACACGAAGTTGACCCTTTATAAATATTTTAGGCGTCAATAAAGTTCTTTACAGGGTGCTAGGGTGCATCACGTCATACGGAACGCCCTTGCATAAATCCCAGACAACAAGCCTCTTTGGTTTTTCACCCTCCGACCCTCTATGGCTCCGTGTCGCATTGTGCACAGGGGGGCAGAGACCGTCATATTACAAGAAGCGCTCCCTCGTCGTCATGACAACCCCACTCCCGCGAATATTGACAGACGCCAACACAGACAACGAAACAACCCTCGTTCGCCGACAAGTTATACGCGTGTCTGCTTGCCATGATAAACTTTTATAAGCATTACTATCCCTGCAGTGATGACGTGCTCATTACTGATAAGAAGTCTTTGCCTTTGTGTGATTCACAATAGATAATTTATTGGCACTGTTATTTAAAAACATTATTGATGGAACTGGATAAAGACAATTATAAAATATTCTTATGAATATTTTTATACGCAGCAGTTGCTTAATTCACTTTAGATTTATATTAATGGTTATTTGAAACTAAAGTATCAATCCGATAAAATCTCTGCACACCAAAGGATTAGTAATCACTGTGTTTCGATGATCAAAAGAAGGAGCGGATGGGTTTCATTTGAGATCTCATAATTTATAAATAAAATATACTTAGCTTTATTGGGTTAATTCCTGATTGCGTATTTTGATGCAGCCGAATATGTGGTACATTGTACGCGTAAACAAATATTTTATATCTTTTTAACTTTGGGACTTCTGTTCAAGTAACAATATTTTACAATTTAATATTTAACAAAGTTTCTTAATATATAATGACATTATTATGATGACATTATTTATATAATGACATTATATAAGTTTAAAATATATAATACTTAAAGTATTCTCTTTGATGTACAGTCTAGGGGGACGATGGCAGTGGTACAGAAAACTTCTCTTTTATCTAAACTCCTGTGATAGAAAAAGAATTTTTAAACAGCTGTCTGACATAATATGCGAGTGAAGCTATGGTTATAGCATATATACAATACACACATTTGTAAAGTTGATGTGCTGAAACAAGATTTTGCACATTAATATAAATATTTTAACACATAAAGTTTTAGTTTTCATTCCCAATTTACATTCGCTTAGCCAAGCGACTCTTGTATAGAAATAAATTGCGAATATATACGAGCTAGACATCTGACGTGGAGGGTTTGTCGACCTTGTGATATCGATTTCACAACGATATTTAGCTGTGAAATATTATAAAACTTCTATTTATACGTGCATAACTTATATAAAATTATCAGTTACAACTAAATCTAGTGGCATAGTTACATCATTTTGCTTAGTGAAAGAATTCGAATTCACTTAAAAATGTTATTAGAATTTACCACCATGAAATTCTTATTTAATAATATGATTAAGAATTCGTGACGAAAATTGGGTGTGTAACTTGGATATCAGCTATCTTTAGCTCTACCCGAAAAGGTTTCTATCCACTATGATGGATAGATTATAAATTCATATAAATCCACTGTTATATATTGGATAACAATAGGTAATGATGTACTAGAGCAAGTGGATGAATTTGTATATCTTGGATGTGAATTTAGCCGAGATGGACAGTACACCACTGATATAGAGCGAAGAGTGAATGCGGGAAATAGTGACGTGCGTGACGATCGCAGTTAGTGTCATAATTTGCCCAATACATTGCCTTTGCCTATTCCTTCAGTAATCCTTTAGTTGCTTTTACGATTCTCAAGGGAATGTATGGAGTAATACATATTGTATTTTTAATACGTCATCACAGAGTTCGGTCACCACACGATTATTGACTATAATAAGATTGAAATGTGTCTGATTTACAAACTTTGTATGGAAAATACATAAGAATATTGTCGTCGTACTAAGCCCTTGACACGGATATTGAAATGCGTCTCAAAGTCACTGTACTGGATTGTAAATAAACCGCTGTGTCAGCGATGACTACTCAATATGGCAATGTGATTCA
Organism: Lymantria monacha; assembly: GCA_905163515.2. Taxonomy (NCBI): domain Eukaryota; kingdom Metazoa; phylum Arthropoda; class Insecta; order Lepidoptera; family Erebidae; genus Lymantria; species Lymantria monacha. The sequence goes on from LR991082.1 coordinate 28,795,627, forward strand.
GCAAATGTTTACTGGACTGCATACTAAAGATTAAAATAGACGAAAACCGTGCTATTAAATGCCTTTAAGGAATATTCTCATTAAAAGAGTATACATTTTTGTTAATTATTACTTCTATGAGTTTTTTTTTTTTTTTTTTTTTTTTTTTTTGTTTTGTTTTTTTCTTTTTGAAATAGTAGCTTACTCTGTGTGGTGTGACGGAACAAAAATGCAGTGGTCACCATCCCTTCATTTCCCGTGACTAAAAAAAGTAAGTGATTACGAAATTTTACACACATACATACCATCACGCCATGCCCCTTGCAGGGTAGGCCGAGAGAACAGAGTGCCAGAGAACTCTATCTTTGCATATTTCACTCGCTTCCTCAACATTCATAATTCTCTTCATACACGCTCGCCGGTTTCGGAAACTCTTGACTCCACCTTCCTTCAGTACATGACCGATCTGGTCTAGGTAGGTTAGTGTCGGTGCCATCTTCTTAACCAGACGTTCGTTCGAAAAATACGAAATTCGTACGAAATTTTACTTCGTTTTTAATATACCGGATAGAACTTAATTAGATGCTAATGACTAGTTTTATGCTTTTTATTAAAGAGTAATTAATACTTTCGGCTTCTAAGTACGTATTTGTTATTTTTTTAAACTATTGCTCGCCTCATAAGCGAAGCTGTGAGGTGATGATCTACTCTCGATATGTGAAAATCTTTTGACTTTTCAAAACTAAAAATGACTGTATTTTTCTCCCATTGCACTTATAGGATAATATTATCATACATATTTCAAGAAAAACGGTCATTTAAACGTATTTAATATTTTTAAAGAACAAGCACAGCAAAGTAAGAAGAAAGCTGATTAAAATAATATTCGAGGACGTCCGGATGTCTATCTGTGTGGATCTGGCACTCTCACAACCGTAAAAATTAATATATCGATGTATTTTTTTAAAAGCTTCATAATCGCAACGCGCTGTTTCCTTACGAAAATGGCTTGGTAATTCTTTGTCGTTTAATTGCAATTAATAAAAAACTAAACTGCTTAGTATTTAGTGTACTAATGACATTATGAAAATTGGGTTCGTTTACAATGCTTGCAAGCTATGTTTTGCGCTACGTCGAGAATGGCGTGAAATTTTAAAAGTATGTTTTTCTTTCGATTATGGCATTGACTAATAGTAAATGATGAATAATAAAAAAAAAAAAACAAATTTTATTGTAAAAAATGAGATTATGAGGCGGGAATTTTTATATTTTCCAAATTTTACATTTTATTTATTTTTGCTTTCCAGCACCGTTCTTGAGCGCAGCTATTCTAAAAGGCAATTAAGAGTCACATGGCGAGGAAGGTAGATAACATCACTGCAAAAGAAAGAAAACTCGAAATAAATCATGCTAACTCGTTTGATCAGTGTATTATTATATAGATTATTTTTTTAGCAATGTCGCGAAGCCAGATCTTTCAGTTTCTGTAATAAAATTTTCAAAATTTCGAGCAAACTTTTACAAGACTTTCAACTATTACAAGATTATATGCAGTTGCAATGTAGAATTATGATGAACATAAAGCAAGCTAGATTAAATCATAGATATAATATAGACCATTATTTTTCTTTTTTTTTTAATGAGAAAAGGAGAATCGTTTTTGTCTAAATTCAGTGTTCGATTTCTCGCAATTAATTATAGTATATTTATGCGGGCAGATACGAATTTTCTATCGTTTTCATTATTACATTATGGTAAAATTTAACTAAAGTAAACAATTAGATTTTTTTTTGTTAATTAGGTCAACGATGACTGGCTTTTTACGTATTTTCGCTAACGTTTTATTATGTATATTGAAATGCTTTTTTGGTTCGTTCCACTTTGTAACCGTCAATCGGAAAATTGCCTAGTGACCTAAATGGTAAATGCTTGTAACAAAATCTGGTGGATTTTGTTGCTAGTATTAGAAACTTCCGTAATGTAAGCTAAAAATAAATTTGAATATACACTGAATGCGCTCGTTGATGCTTTATAGTAATGGTATAATGCATAATAAACAGATCGCTTATGTCTATAAAGCTTAATTATTTATATCGTAAAGTCTCGCTAGATGTTGTAATGCTTCTGTTTTTGAGCGACCTCAGAATGTAGGTTCTGGGGTCAACGAAAATCGTTAACTATTATGCAAACAAATATTTGTTTTTTTTAATGGTTCTCGTAAAACGTCTACGACAGATTGGCAGTATTAAAAAAAAAAGAAATATATGATTTTCAGAGTTACTTTTATTTTTAAGACAAACGCAATTTCATCATTAGAATAGTTATTATATTACAAAAGTTATTGGCAATAATTTTATGACCCTGCCTGACTTTAACTCATCACCTTAAATTAGGTGGAGTTGGCTCAGGGTCTTAGTTGTCTTTTACGACATCCACAAGCAAAGTAAGGGTTGGTATTATTTGTAGCCGCTACCACATAGAAACAACAAATGCTATTTAATAGATAAAAATAATTTGCGTTAATACAGTCTTGTTGTTTTGATATTTTTATGCACTTATACATATGTATAAAGTACAGATACCTTCCTGCATATAACAACAAATTACTTAATATATTGTATTAATTAATTAAATGTCAGTGGGTCGTTATTAAGATCATAAAATATATTTGACCCTGATTGCAAGGATGACAATTTGATTTAGCCGCACCTTTTTTTATCACACCTTGTTCAAACTGCCCGCTAATTATATTCATCAGTGTGTTTGGAAACCAGATTTTATTAAATACTTATATATATATATATATATATATATATATATATATATATATATAAGTTGTCCTTTTGAACGCTACAAACGTTGTCCGATTGAACTTAATCTTGTTTTTTATAAATGAATAAAAATAATAAATATATAAAATAATAACAAAATAAAAAAAAAAATTTTAGTGAATATATGTTTTATGTTTGGCTAGCATTTTGTGCACGACTTCGCTCGCGTTTTAATTCAGTTATATTCCAATATACTGCATCTAGATGTGTGTGTGAATACCACCGAACCAAACTTTAGACATCAAAAACATAATTATTATGTATTAAATTATATGTATACTATTTGAATAGGAATTACAATTACATTTCATGTTTTTTAGCCTAAATTACTGTTATAACATCAGCTATTTGAATGGTAAAGTTGCGTCGAAATTAGTCTAACCATCTCAGAGATTACCTGGAACAAACAGAAAGAGACAGAACAAAAATGTTGAACATAATATATCATGTTGTTTTTTATTCTAAATACTATATATCGTCGAAAATATATAAAAATGTATTATTTTGACGTTACGAACACTTTAATTAGGTATCTTTTTATTATCATCTTCATCTTTATCGCAGCTAATATAGGTACGTGCCACTGTTGGGCGTGAGCCTCCTCCACAATGGGAGAGAAATTGACCACCATGCTGGTCAGACGTCTTGGTATACGGTTTTGTTTCGAGCTTTCCTTATCTCGTGTTATGATATATGCGATGAGATGAGATGTTATATGCTTTTTATATCACTTAGTCGTCTCTTACGATCTCCCACGTGTAAGATTGTCAGTCTTACTCCGTCAGCACACGGGAAACTTTTTATTATATATTGCATAAAATCCTAAGAAAAATATGGTACAGGTATATTATATGTATACGTATAGCGAGTCCACAAATGTATAAAACAACCGCCCGGGGTCATCAAAAGCTATTTCACATTAATTTGAATAGAGGCTACTATTTATGTATTCAAAACAGTATATTGCGTGATGCCCACTAAGGATGCATGGCATAGTCCTTATTATTATTGTTCATCCGTTATGCGGAGGACAAATTGTTGACTATATCGATCGAACGAAATCTGCCTATGATTATTCAACGTTTGTCATATTATATTATCATGTTATATTATTTGAGAGCACGCGTGTGGTCTTGTTCACTACATTTAGTATATAAACCATATTATATGTTTTCTTAGATTGTTCTTATAATTTGATTTGTTCGGATCTATCGTTCTTTAATTTGTTCGTATCATAGGATTAAAGTTCCTGATATATGCGGCGATAATACTACAAACGTTACCTAGGTAAGTAGGTACCACGAGCCAAAAGCATAACAGTGTCAAATCATAATCAGTTTTTTTGAAAGAGATAATACTTGTTGTGTTACTAACTGATGATACAAATGTTTTTTTGTTTGTGTGTCTTAGTTGTTAGCCTCAGATGGCTATGACAACTTTATCCGGACTGTAGGTGAGCGCTGAGGGCTCTCAACTCGATGCTTATATGTTACTAGCAAACCTAGCCCGTTAGCTTGTTTGTAGAAGTCAATATATCGCAGCGCCGCCTGGAGGCGAGTTACATCAATGGGGATAGCATATAAACCTTCTGCGTGAAAAAACCATATACAAATTTTCATAATGATCAGTCAAATAGTTTCTGAGTTTTGCGATGTCATATATATACAAATACCCTCTTTGATAGATGAGATTTTATCTGATAATCATTCAAAAAGATCCCCGATGGCAATCCTGTCTTAATATATGTAATAGATATATCACTATTTCGGTTCATGAATAATATAGCATTTTTAAAATCAGTTAACTTATTTCATTGGTAATCTTAATTCAAAACTTACTAGCAACATTTTTATTAATTAGTATAATTGTGAAATTGTTTTCTGCGTGGTGACGGAGTAAGAATACAATTCACCACTCCCTTTCTTATCGTAAAAGACGACTAAGGGACGCAAGCTGATAACAGCACTGCAAGATAAGGACAACTCGAAGTGAAACCATATATGTACCAACACGTCTGACCATCGTGGTGTAACAGGTCAGCTTCATTCTCACTGTAGAACGTCTTCCACGGTTTTTCGAGCCTAGCAGTGAAACGTATATGAGCGAAGGTAATGATAAATTGTTACAGTACTATGTTGAAATAATGATAGATCTAAAAATTATGATAAATGTCTAAATAATGTTTTTTCATTCACCTAAAGTGAGTTTAACCATGTTTTTTGATCACAAACATTAATAACTAAGAAAATTAGCCTAACATGCAAATACATAAACTAACGGCAAAACTTACTTGATTAATGTGAGTAAAATGAAGTCGGACAGGTGAGGAAGGACAATCCAGCGATTCGCCGGACGTATGGAGCACCGCTAAAAGAATGACCTCATCGTAACGGTTATGCATACTAAGCATCGCTCGTGATATTCGTGGTATGAGCTAGGCACCTGTTGTTTGGTATTATGGTACATACGTAAATTTGTAACAAAATCAAGCTTAGTGATCTCATCAAACTGAATATCTTTTTTTATTGCGTATGATAGCAAACGAGCAAGCAGCTGATGATAAGTGTTACTGCTGCTCATGGACCATTGCACTATGTCGTTGTTTATCAACTCATACTCACCCTAAAAGTTAGACTTCCGGCTCTTTCGCTCACCGAATGAAGCACAATAGCATATCGTCGTCACTGCTCAGATGTCGATTTTCTACGAGAGTGGTATCCCAGACGGACCGGCATGCGGCTGTAGACAGCATGCTGTCAACAGTGGGGTCCTACCACAATTATATCTGATATATATATATATATATATATATATATATATATATATATATATATATATATATATATATATATATATATATATATATATATATATATATATATCTGTATTGTTATTGTTGTAGCTTTTAGTATTAATAACTCAAATATTTGCCGCCGGACTAGATAAAAAAAAAAGTATGGTTCAACCAGATCATGTATCTGGACCCGATCAGGACAGAATGAGGCATGCCGGATCTGGCAAACCCTATCAGGACCAGGTCTGGTCCAGATCAGGATAGCCTGATGTGAAATAACATCAAGTATGGTAAGGCATACCGGATCAGGACCAAATAAGGATAGCCTGATGTGAAATATCATCAAGTATGGTAAGGCATATAAGGTTTAGAAGCAAGAATATAAGGTTATTACCCCCTTTTGCAAATCAAATTAGGATATGAAAAAAGATGACGTCATTGTAACTACAAGGATTTCTGGTGTCCGCCGGTTGTGGGAAGCCCGAGGTTTTGTGTTTCAACACGACGTTAACGTCCAGGTGGAAGGCCTATTAAAGCGTTCTAGGTCCATCATGCTGGTGGGAAGAGTAACGCGCGAAGACTAGTAGCGGTTAGCATAGGCAACCGTCTCACATACTCTCTCTCTCTGCCTCCTTCTGCGTTATTGTGTCATGGCAAAAGGAAGCCCTCGATCGCCTTTTACCATCACCGAAGGAAAAGAAAGGGTGTGGTGAATAATATTGTGAATCCGTTTATCCGTCACAATACGGAGAGAATATAAATTAAATAGTTAAGTAGTATGTAAATCATTTATTTCTAAACTTGCAAAGTAAAACATAGTCTAAAAGACTGGATTAGGCTCGTAAAAGCTTGAGGAGTAGGACATAATAATAAAGAAAATACATCGTCTTACTATTACTAATTTGTAAGAAGAAGAAAAGATATAAGAGATGGTAAACTTGTAATTTCTATATCAAACCGTCTGATCAGCGTGGTATAATAGGTCAATTTGCTTTCTATTTTTGGATATGGCTCGAGTCCAGCAGTGGGACTAATATGCGCTAAGATAAATGAGAAGAATAATGAAAAAAGAAGAAATATCAGTGTAGCAAATCCAAAATGTCCTTGAATTACAAAAAATCTGTAAAGTATTTTTTTTCTATACTTGATTATTATTTTAAAATTTGTTACAAATATTAGTATATAAATTGATTACGTTAAAATAATATTTGCTTGATAAGTATTGCACGAAGTTTATTTCAAAACCATTTTGCTACTTAATTAGACTTGAATCATACAGCTTTACAAATTTACAGCAGTTTCCTCATAAAGAGATTAAATTGCATTATACTCGTAGTTAGGTACGTACCTAATTTACCAGCCATGATGTTATAACCTTGTTTCTGGATTTAAATATTAAATTAAAACACACTAATGTTTGTTTCAACTGGAAACATACCTACCCAATTTACTTGAGGTTATGACTTGAAGTATCTTTGATCTGTTAGCGTCTCAACGAGAGATTGTATCATCAATGGTGTGAATTAATTTTGAATAAGAAAAACTTGACATAGATCTTTATGACGTCATTTACTCAGTTATAAGCAATTTACTTAAAGGCCAATAACATTATGTAAAGTAATTTATAAATTTTGTTTGTGATGAGTAATATATATTTATAAGTATGAAAAAATTGCTTCCTTTATATTACTCACATTATTGGTGTATGCTCGTTGATGATGGTCAAGCCTTACTTTAAATGTTGTATAATACCTAATTGTGGTAGGACCACGCTGTGGACAGTTCTCTGTCTACAGCCGCGGGCCGGTCTGTCCCGGGTAGTACCACACTCTCGCAGAAGATCGACGTATGAGTAATGACAATGTGCTATTGCGCTTCGTTCGGTGAGCGAGAGAGCCGGAAGCCCAACCGGGGTGGGTTCGGGGTTTGTATTGGTAGGCAGCGGCCCAGCTATACCATGGCAAAGGTCCGTGGGCGGCAGTGACACTTACCATCAGGTGTGCTGTCTGCTCGTTTGCCACCATACCTAAGCAATAAAAAAAAAATATCACCGTCCATCACCCATCAGCCTATATTTACGTAACCGACGTTCACTGTTGGCATAAGTCTCCTTATAAGTAGTATAATGCTATATCCCTCACGCTTGGGAGTTGGGAGTGGTAATTGCCATCGATTTCAAGGAGTCAACCGATGACCGGCCAAATGACAATGGGAAAATAATACAGCAGGATACGTGGACGCATACAGCACTTCCGTGTCCGAGTGTATCCAGATATAGCTTCTGCCATAAAAGGTGGACTGGCTTTTATTTTATTTTTGGCTATGACAACTTTACCCGGACTGTGGGTGAGCGCTGATGGCTCTCAACCCGAGGGTGGATTGGCGATTGAATTAATAATATCTTGTTAAAATGTAATCAATGTCTTTATTTTTTAATAATAATTATTTATGCAAATATTAAGAAATTATCAGTTTAATAATTTGCACTACGACGATCAGACTTATTTATTTAAAACTAAATATCCTTAAAATTGTAAACAAAATTTTAAGTGTCTGATAATTAGGTATCTAATCTAGGTAAATGATGAATTTACAATATATTATGTGTAGAGTGCGATTTAAAACATAGTTTGTTCACTTATCAATGGCTATAGACCTCCCCAAAATGGGGTGACTAAACACTATTCTTATCCCATCACCACATGGAGATATTTATTAACTAATAAATTTAATTTATTACAAATATCTATTAGATAATGTATAGGATAAACAAACTATGACAATGACGTGACGTGAGCATAATCAGGGCCACTGAAGCGAGCCCTACCTCACAACCTATCCCACAACCTGAGCATTTATGTGGTACACTTTACTGAAAAACTATCACGCCTATAGATTTGCACTTTAACATAGTAATTAAACTTCAAATCTGGATGTGTTATCTGTCAAAAAAATATAATTTTATAGCCATTAAAAAATGAAAATTAACGATTTTGTATTCATTGGATACAATGTTATTATACTACTAACGCCATCTGTTAGAAAACCAGAGAGTTAACATCGCTGGAACAGAACTAAACTCAATACTCAAATACATCACAGAATGAATATAAGTATTATACTAACCAATGTTTGATAAATAAAAAGATATCTAAAAATGATTAGTTGTATGAATTATTTACTGAAGGCCATATCAATAATCCTGTACAAAAAATAATAATTAAAAAAAACTGTTTTAAAAATTATTACCCGTTAGAAAAACTACGCGAGGGCTCGCGTAGATTTTCAAAAAACTCAGCTTTTTGCTAGTTATGATTATATTTGATATATACAATTCGACCACAAACAAATCAGTGTAATGTGAGTATCAATTGCAGGATAGTGTGTTTAATATTTTTCTTATCAATTTATTATAATTCTGATGCATATTAAGTTTTACATTAAGGCACTTCTCCTCAATATAAACTTTAACTGTGAACCAAATCTCATACTTGTCCAAATGTGTAATTAACGAAAAATAAAAGGGCCATTTTGTCTTAAAATAAACAACGCCATCTAGGAGTGAATAGTTAAACTTTAAAAGTTCAAGCATTTTTAGTTCAGCAAATTGTTATAAGGGGCGCTTCTAGGCTTGGTACAAACGACTTTTTATTAATAGATGGCGCTGTAGAATTACCGATTGTTTAGTGGAGCTTTGCTAAATCGACAAAGCCGTCGACCTTATATTGAGAACCACTACAAAATTTTCTTCATAAATACATTCATTTAAAAGACAACCTGCCTTTTGTCAGTGAAAACGCAAAAATATTTATTTCATATATTATGACAATATGTCGAATGCCCGTTTGGTATTTAGGTGTAACAGAACACTAGAAGATAGCTTCGGTGTAAGGCCCTTACCACTGAGGCCAGAATGCACTTCACACATTGTTTCTCTTCATTAGCAAAATAAATTGATTATAATATGTAATTAAATTGTAATTTGTTGTATTTCTTAAAGTTTGTGAACAGTTAAATGCATATAAGTTTTCAAAACTGTTTGTTTTCTATTCTTACTGCTCATAACTGCCATTGCTGCGGACTATTCTCCTTGATGATGTGAGGGTAATTACTCTACTGCACCATACCATCCAGATGGATTGGCGATAAGCTCTTTCTTTTAAGTTTTTTTTAGGTTTTTTAGTGATGTTAATTAATTGTTTCTGCCGGTTATATAGAACTATAACCATGAAAAAGTCACACATTATATTCTAACTTAATTACTACAAGTTAAAAGTGGAAAATCTTATTGGTTATATACGAAACTGACAGCGTAACAATTGGTTTCAGTAGGTTTATTGAAGAATAAAACAAGTTTTAAAAAATCTTTAACTGATAGCCTCAAAGACATAGATATAGTTGACACAGTCAGCTCATTAATACAATTCATTTTCGTCATTTTTGAATAGCTAGTAGGGATAGTGTGCTATGCACCTTTTACAAGTATAGAGCTTCATGCATTACAGAGGTCTGTATACTTAATTCATGACGTATAAGTTGTTGATATTCCTATAATTTGTATTTCATAGTGTTTCATAAAGTATATCAATTTTAGTAATGACTTGCTACTCAATCCCAGCTTCGTGAGACCACTAATTATCATTAGCGACATTTTTCACCCATTCACCTTTAAATACAATTTTACGGACTTTTTATGGCCGATATCAATTGCGTGTGTCAATTGTAAGAACAATCCCACACATGACTAACATACAAAACATTTTCTATATTATAATAAAGATGATATCATTTCAATAACATTTATAAGTAAAAAATAAAGTAAAAAGTTTATTAATATTTGGGCGCGCTTCTATGTTTGGATAACCGGCTCGAAGCGTCTTAAGTTCTGCGCCAATTATGTCTAGACAAGAGTTAACGTCAGCCCTTCCTCCAGATATTTGCAGCAGTAAAATGCAATAGTTCTAAGGAATTGTCATTCCAGTAATATACAGACTTGTATTCGTAATCCCACGAACCAGACAATAATGGAAGGTTGCTAATATTCTAAGATGAATATTGTAGATATACAGGAATAAATATTTTATGATACAAAGTGAAGCCGTTAATGACAATGTAATCAGGATGCCAGAATACTTATCACATTAAACTAAATGGTTTTATTCAAATCTCAGTCTTACCACAACTCTGGTGATCTCATCATGTTCGCGATGACTAAATAGTACTTAGGAAATATACCAAATATCTCTAAAAATTTGACGTATTAATATCGATTATGGTGACCAGGTATCTTTAAATTGATTTTTCTATTTAAAACAACGTGTAAATAGTTTGTAGTCTAGACTTATCTATAAAAAGGCACATTAGGTATATACTGATAAAATAACTAGTTCATTCATAGAAGATATAAAAAGATTATCTAAATGTATACACCACATGGGTTTTGCTATTAACTAAACGGGATAGTGAATTAGCTCATTATGTCTAATGCTTTTGTTAGGTCATTGACATTAAACTTTGAATTGTAAAGCGTCTATTTACACCCACTGTGTGATATTGTGCCTACTAATTGCTACAGGGGTGAGGAACCGCGATAATGCTATTCGCAATGCATCAAAACGCCCACGTGCGTTTGCTTACGTTATTATTGCTCAGCCTTCGATGAACCGTGATTCCATCCTAAACGATCTTCTTCTTCGAGAGTGAATCTATTTGATTTGAACTTGCTATTTTATCGACGAAACGAAAAAAGACCAAGTATTTTATATATGGATCTTTTAAGTTTACCGATTAATACGTTTTTACTTCGAATAATGGGCTATTTGAATATATGATGTACCGATATATTGATGACGGTAACTCATAACGAGTGCTTGCAACTGCAGTTCTAGCAGCACAGTCAAGTTGTTGCCTGCTTACGAGAATCTATAGTCGCTGTAGATTAAAACAAAACCGAAGTGCTTTGCGATCTGTAAAAGCATACAACACAGTGAACCCCTTCTGGTTCTACACAATACAATTCTCACTTAGTGTCTGAACATAGCAAACCAGTGTAGTTTTATTTTGAAAATTAGTGCTATCTACTTACTGCGTCTAGACCTGTACGACACACGGAGATTATGAATGTCTGGCTGACTTCCTAGTAAACCATCACAAGAATAATTTTGTTAGACTTTATTTTGTATGAACAAAGTAATAAAACACTAAACAAACTGATTTACTAAAACGACTAAAACAGGAAGTCAAAGTTTACATTTTCAACCCCTTTTTAATCTCTTGTCTCTGGCAAAGGAATCAATTACACCCGTTATTCGTTGTTTAAATTAAGGTTATTTTAAAACTTCTACATATTTTCAAATTCTATCATAAAGTAAGTTATTTTCATCATTTTTAATGTGTAGTTTTTGGTATATTTTTTAGTATGTTTACTTGTTTCTTATGTTAAACAAAACACCTGGTTGACCGAGCTTAACTCAGTTTTTTTATTGGAAAATATATTTAGATATCAAAGGGCTGCTACGGTGTTTCGGAGTATGTTCAGATATACCTACTGAAACAAATTACATAATGATGAAATATGAATATTTTTATAACTACCTACCTACATGACAAGGATATAAACTAATTACTTAAATGGAAAAAAATAAATAAAAATAATGAAAAATTTAAAAATAAACTCGCATTAAACAAACAGAGAAACAACAATCGAACTAGGACCGTTTTAAGGATCGGATTAAGGGACGGTTTTGGTAGGACTAAAATATTTTTTCATATTATATTTTTTATTGCCTAAAAATACTAATAAAAAAACGTTTTTTTATAAATAAAACTTAGGTATATCGATTTTCGTGATATCCGTGTAGTGACGGAGTGAGAATACAATTCACCACCCCCTATATTACCAGTGGGTATCGTAAAAAACAATTAAGGGATATAATATGCATATGGCATCTGTGCAAGAGAAGGAAAATTCAAAATAAAACCCTATACCAACACGTTTGACCAGCGTGGTATAGTAGGTCAATTTCCCTCCCGTTATGGAGGAGGCCCGAGCTCAAAAGTAGGACGTATGTGGGCTGAGATGATGATGATGATATCCGAAACAAACCAATCCCGAAACAAACCTCCTGCGTACTAAATTTCATGGAAATTTTTTCGAAGGTTCGGTTCGAAGAAACAATAGAATTGCTCGTTTGAAGGTATAAGGTAATTTATGTATTATTAGGTTTTCGTCTATTTCTTCATCGTCATCATTCGTCCATATACGTCCCACTGTGCATCATTTGAAAAGAGTGTTAGCATAGTGCTTTTCTTTTTAAATCACTCAGATTCTCTTATTAGAATTGAAGGGATGATGGCACATTTTATACATACTTCGTTACCTATACATTCTTCTGTAATATTAGTAATTGGGATAAGAGCAGTAGAATGGTGATGATGATCACTATGCGTATAATTGTATCAATCAAAGTAATATTCATGGGTGCTATTTTATTTAATTTGAAGTGTAAATTTATTTTATTTATTTATAACTTTTGCATAAAACAAAGGCATTTTCTAGCCATCAACCCAGAGTGACGCAAATAATTAAAGGTGCAATGAAATGTAATTTATGGTATCAGCGCAATTTAAAATTTACTCAATATACAAAAAGTTATTCAAATATATGCAATTATACCATATTTTGCAGCACTGAAGAAATAGCATTGAAGATAAAAAAAGTAAAGTTATTCATTTATAAAATGACTAGAGTGATAAAGTTTAGTTTATGTACTTCATTCCTACATTTTCGATTTGTATACGTTATAATTTCATTTTTTCAATGAATTTTTTTCACAGTACTCGTGTGGTGATGAGTGGAGAATTTAATGGGTTACTACTCCTTACTTGCCAGTAAAAATTGGCAGAAGAATCAGGTTGGGCAGCAGCAATCTTCTCGGAAACTTTACCACCAACTGCGATCACTTACTCACCCTACAAATGTGGCCTTTGTCCAACAGTAGCAGTCGATAAGCTGATAGATAGATGGGTAGACAATTATTATTTAAAGTTCAAATAAACCTGTACATATAATAAATAGACTTTACTAAAAAGTTAGGGCTGAACAAGATTCCACCTTATCTCAAGCTCAAGCTTTATATTATGGATTTTAAAGGTACGGCCAAACCTGCGCGTCAACCACGCGGGACGCGAAACGCGAGCGTCTAAAAACGCGTAGGGGAGACCGGGGTTGGTTGTGACAGGGGTAAGTAGTTACAGTGGCACTGGTGGCGAAACAGAGAACGCTAAATTAATGCTAGAAAGAGAAAAATGACGTTGTTACTACTGGCTCACTCAATGCGAGAGCTAGTGGCGCCAGAGTTATTGTGACAGGAGTACGTGTGTGTCGCCAAAAAAAACCACAGGTTTGTAACATTTTCGATTTTTAGTAATTATGGTCTATAACCTGTATTTCAACTAATCAGAGAAGTTTGTAATGTAATTTTTGCGTCTTAATACTTACTTTTTGCGTTGGAATTACATTTATATTGTTATATTAATTTGTGTTTTAAGCTGTGTGGTAGCGGCTACGAATACTACCAACCCTTACTTTGCTCGAGGATGTCGTAAAAGACGACTAAGAGCATTCTAACGACCTGGGCCAACTCCATCTGATGCCGTTTGGTCAACAATTACATTCCCAAGGAGGGTTGACGTCTGGCAGGCGGCCGGTCATAAAACTATTGCCAATAACTTCTACAATATGTACTATGAAAGAAGAGTACATATTGTATCGACCCCAAGTAACTGGGATAAGAGTAGGAGAATGATGATGATTAATTTGTGTTTTTATTACTTAACCTCAAAGTATGAATTTTGGTGTCGGGGCTAAAAGTTACATTTGCTCGGGGTAGGTTATTACGTGTCACAATCTGCCCCTTGATTTCTCGTTCCAACTGATATAATGTAAACCATATAAGTTATTATTATTTTTTGTAGGATGAGGACATATAAAAGAAAACGGAGCGTGGCAAAATATCAAAAGATTTACGAACAAGCCGCGGTTATATTGGAGGAAGATGAAACATAAAACAAATCGTGGCATCGCAAAAGATTTCGGCTTGTGTCATATGTCGTTAAGAGATATATGAAGAAAAGGAAATATGTAGATGTGTAGAATGGCAGACAGCGTTTTTAAAACGCAACCCGTATTTATCTATATGGTTGCCAGAAGCTACAAGCTTGAGCAGCGCCACATCATTTAATAAAACGAATGTTGATAATTTCTTTTCTCAATTGGCTGACGATTAGAAAGAGATACATTTACTGCATCACGTATATGTAATGTAGACGAGACAGGTGTCACAGTGGTACTGAAACCCAGAAAAACATTAGCTGAAAAAGCTTCTAAGCAAGTTGGTTCAATTACAACAGCCGAGAGAGGGATTCTTGTGACTCTTTGCGTAGCGGTAAATAATGTTAAAGATTTGTTTTATTCTGAGTTTTAATTTAATAAGGCATAGGACTGCATTCTAGACATTGTGATATTATAATTAATAAAGAAAACCAACTATGTGTGATGATTGTTCCTAATAAAAAGTGTTTAATAACATTTGTCTTTGTTTGTAACATTTTACCCCATGTACTGTAACAACCAGCCCCTGACTCGGGGTTAAAAGTGACAGGCCTCCTTTCTCAGAATTCCGTCATTTATGTCTATTGTAATTATTTGGTACATAAAGCAACATTCAATATTTAATACTGAATAGTTACTCAACCAAAAAAACCTTTACTCAAGTAAAACGATTAAATAAATAAAAAGATATGACACTTTATAAATAAAATATCACAACCAGCCCCGGTCTCCCCTACAATAAGTCCCGCGCCGTGGTCGCTTAGGTGTGCATGGCGCCATAAAATATCACGGGTAGCGTCCGGTAGCGTCTGTCGCGGGGCTGACGCTCCCGCTTCGCAGTCGCTTTGGTCGCGCAGGTTTGGCCGTACCTCTCCTCGTGGGCTGGAGCTCGGCGCGGGTAACCGTGCTTGAGCACCGGCCTGCGAGGTGCTATAAGTGCATGGCGGTCGGACACACTCGACCGACGTGCACCAGTTGCTTCGACTGCGGCGGATTGTGTTTCCGCTGCGGTCAGACCGGGCACGTGGCGGCATCTTGCGCCGCCCCGCCCCACTGCCCCGCGTGTGCGGCGGGCAAAAAGCCCGCCAAGCACCGCATGGGTTCTGGGGCGTGCAGACCTCCTGCTTCGGCCCCAAAGGGGCGGGGCGGCCTTTCGACCACGGCCGCTCCCGCTCCTAGCGCGGCCCGATCGCCCACTGGCGAGGCGGAGGTGATGGATACGGCCCACTAATGGCTGCAGAATCCATTCACCTCCTGCAGGCCAACACCAACCACTCCGCCGGAGCGCAGGATCTCCTCCTGCAATCCATGGCGGAGTGGTCGATTGGTGCAGCCGTAGTCGCGGAACCGTACGTCGTGCCTGATCGCCCCAATTGGGTGGTCAGCCGAAACGGAACTGCGGCAATCGTCGTCTCAACGCGGCGGCACTTCCCGTCCTTATCCCTTTTGGATAGGGGCGAAGAATTTGTCGCTGCGGAATGGGGAGGGGTCACACTCTACAGCGTTTACCTCTCCCCTAACAGGAGAATGGACGATTTCAGGGCCTCCCTCACCACCTTGGAGGCTTCGATACGGCGACTGGCACCGGGCCTCGTCCTGGTCCTGGGGGACTTCAACGCCAAATCCACGGCATGGGGGTCCCCTATGACGGACGACCGCGGACGGGCGGTCGTTGAGTGGGCGGCTTCACTGGGCCTCTGTGTTGTTAACAGGGGCTCAGTGAACACGTGTGTGCGGCAGCAGGGCGGGTCGATAGTGGACTTGTCGTTCGCTAGCCCCGCTGTCGCGCCACGGATGAGGAACTGGAGTGTCCTGGAGGAGGCGGAGACCCTGTCGGACCACCGGTACATCCGGATGGAGGTCTCCCCCCGGGAACCCGGTAGGGGTCACAGGGCGGACGGAGCTCCCGCGTTTCCGCGGTGGGCTGTGGGTCGTCTTGATAGGGACCTACTGGCGGAGGCGGCCATCGTTCACACGTGGCTGTCCTCACCGCCCCCAGCGGACGGAGTGGACGCTGAGGCTGTCCGCATCCGCAGTGCGTTAACGCAGATCTGCGATGCGGCCATGCCCAGGGTGCGGCGTCTACCTCCGAGGCAGGGGGTCTACTGGTGGTCCCCAAGACTGGCGGACCTTCGCGCGGCGTGTATCAGTGCCCGAAGGTCCCACACCCGCAGCCGGCGGCGTCACCGCGACGCTGAGCGGGAGGGCCAGCTGTACGAGGCGTACCGCAGTGCGCGTACTGCCTTTCGGCTGGCCATCCGAGCCGCCAAGGATGCGAGTTGGCAGGAGATGTTGGACGGTCTCGACCGTGACCCCTGGGGTCGCCCGTATCGCGCGTCGCTGAACAAGCTTCGCGCGCAGGGCCCCCCCCTCACCGAGACCCTCCAGCCCGACTTCCTTTGTAGGGTGATCGAGGAGCTATTTCCACGGCAGTCGGGACACACGCCCCCGGTCATGGCTTCGCCAGATCAAGACCGGGAGGCCGACGACGAGAGTGTTCCACCCGTGACGGAGTCGGAAGTGGGGGCGGCAGTGGCGCGGATTCGCTCCGCCACCACGGCCCCCGGCCCGGACGGAATACCAGTCCGGGTGTTGACGTCGCTCCTCGAGCACTTCGAGCCTCGCCTCAGGCAACTGTTCAACGCCTGTCTGACGTCTGGACGGTTCCCTGAGTGCTGGAAGGAGGGGAGGTTGGTTCTCCTGCCAAAGCCGGGACGGCCCCCGGATTTGCCGTCGGCCTACAGGCCCATCGTGCTTCTCGACGATGTGGGTAAGTTGCTGGAGCGTGTCCTCGCTGCCCGCATCGTCCGACACTTGGAGGAGGTGGGGCCCGATCTGTCGGACGCTCAATATGGGTTTAGGAGGGGGCGTTCGACCATCGGGGCCCTGCTACGCCTGAGGCAGACGGCCGCGGAGGCTGTCGCCGGCAAGGGAGTGCTGTTGGCGGTGTCGCTGGACATCGCCAACGCATTCAATAGTCTGCCATTCAGCTGCATCAAGGAGGCGCTCCGGTTCCATGGAGTGCCCCTGTACCTCAGGCGGCTGGTGGCAGACTATTTGGAGGGGCGCAGTATCCTCTGCGCGGGTCCCGCAGGGGACATTGTGCGGACGCCCATGTCGTGCGGTGTTCCACAGGGGTCGGTTCTGGGGCCGACTCTGTGGGACATCGGGTACGACTGGGCGTTGAGAGGGAGTCTCCCCCCCGGGCTGAGCTTGGTGTGCTATGCTGACGACACGCTCGTCACAGCCCGGGGCAGGACACTCGAAGAGGCGGCGAGCCTGGCCACTCTCGGCACCGAGGAGATGGTCAGGCGAATCGAGGCGCTGGGGCTCAGGGTGGCCTTAAATAAGACGGAGGCCCTATTATTCCATGGGCCACGCGTAAGGCTGCCAACCGGCGCCTCGTTAGTCGTCAACTCCATCCAGATCAACATCCAGGCCCATATGAAGTACTTGGGTCTGGTGCTCGACGGGCGATGGTGGTTCCGGGAGCATTTCCGACAGATTGCTCCCCGGCTGGTCGGCGCGGCGTCCGCCCTTTCTCGGCTCATGCCGAATGTGGGCGGACCCAGTTTCGAGGGCCGACGGCTGTATGCGGGGGTCATCCGCTCGATGGCCATGTACGGCGCACCCGTGTGGGCGAGGGCTCTGAACGCCCAGCTCAGGGCGGTTCTGTGGAGGCCACAGCGAGCCATGGCGGTCAGAGCCATTCGCGGGTACCGCACGGTGTCGACAGAGGCGGCGTGCCTATTGGCCGGGACACCCCCGTGGGACCTAGAGGCGGAGATGCTCTCCGACCTCTACCGGCGGGTTACCTCAGTGCGCGAGGAGGGTGGCTCCCCATCGTTGAGCGAGATAGCCACCTGGCGCGAGGACGCCCGCCGAGACGTCATCGCCCGTTGGGTTACGCGGCTGGAGAGGCCTAGACACGGTATCGTGACCGTCGAAGCCTTCCGGCCCGTATTGATGAAATGGATGGAGCGGCGGCACGGGGTCCTCACCTTCCGACTGGTGCAGGTGTTGACGGGGCACGGGTGCTTCGGGAAATACCTGCACACGGTCGTGTACAGGGAGTGGACTCCGGGCTGCCATCATTGCAGTAGTGACGAGGACACGGCGCAACATACGCTCGAGGAATGCTCGGGCTGGGACGGGCAGCGCCGCGACGTCGTCGCTATTATCGGTGCCGACCTGGCACTGCCGGCTGTCGCGAGGGCGATGGTCGACAGCGTCAGGAATTGGGACGCGGTCGCCGCCTTCTGCGAGGCTGTCATCTCGCGGAAGGAGGCGGCGGAACGAGTCAGGGAGGACTCCCGCGACCCGGGCCGCCGCCAGCGGCCGGGGCGGCGCAGGCGCGAATACCTGCGCCTGATGCCGCCCTAACCCAGGCCTCGGGTGATCGGACCGGGGAATTGTCCGGTCACCCGACGCGAGGCCACCGCGTGAGGGCGACGCCCCGACGGCGAAATCTGTCGGGGCGTCGACGAGAGGAACCCGCGAGGGTAAACCGCCGAGCGGACCACCGAAGACAAAGATCGGGTACCGGTGGCCCGCTCGCACGGCGAAGAGAGAGGATTTTACGGTGGGTCTATGGGATCACGCGCCGCCTTCTCCGTCACCCCGGACCGATTTGGCGGGGCGAGACGCACCCATAGCCCACCAATAAAAAAAAAAAATAAAAAAAAAAAAAAAAAAAAAAGGTTTGGCCGTACCTTAATTCGGAGCACGACTTGTTTCATTTATCGGCACGCCATACTAGGTAATCCCGTAACTGCCTATGGTTATTTACTTTACTATTCTAGTAATATACTATTAATAAAATACTATATTATCGAATGCTCAGTTACAAATGAGCGATTTACCACTCTTTATATTTAAACAGAGGGCGACCGATAGCTTATAAAATGCCGAGTAGGCATGTTGACATAAGTGACCACAGTAAACTTCAATATTGACGAAGCATAGACGGTTTACCATCTGCTGAGCACTTCGCAAACAAAACCTTCCCGTGTGAAATATCGTTTTAAAGCAACTGAACCGTGCATAATCTATTAATATTCATATCTTATTTACTTATCATAACCATTACTACTATGATAATTAGGTACCAATTCTATAATGAAATTGTCTAACAGTTCTAAGTTTAGTTGAGGTAAAAACTATAGTATTTTAATCGATTTCTTTTTGTGTCTTACATCTTTAATCCTAGTCTTTTATTCTGATAAAATTAAATAATATTGTATATAATCAGTAATAAAAAATTCGCCGCCGTTGTGAAGCTTTGAAAGTCATCTTATGCGTAACTTACAATGTCCTCTTTCTAAAAATATGCACAACGGATGGACCCAGCTGGCTTTCGAGAATTAATGCAATATGAACAATAATATGAAATCAATAATACTTATTATGTTTTACGGCTATAAATTGACTTAGCAGAATAGCAGAAATGAGTTTAAGACGATTATCGAGTTTTTTAGAATTCCTTTATAATTTACTTGAATACCTCAAATCATCTCGAAGTATAACTCGAATCTTTCGAAGCGCTTACTATTACGAATATACAATATATTTTATGGAATTTACGTAATCCACGATGCACTTATAAATTTTTTCCATTAACAACAGATAAGTAATATGTTATCGCTAGTCAGAATGTTAACTTCTGGACCTGCGGACTTAGCGAGTCAAATGTATTTAAAAAATACTTTTGTACTTATTTTTTAACAGATTTAATAATAATTTTCGGCTTTTGTTCGAACTTTGTACAAATATTTTTAGAATCTATGTAATATTCAATTCACGTTATAGATATGTATTCTGCTTGCAGTCATAAATGGGCGGGACCGTCTAGGGTAGTACTATTCTTTCACAGAATAACGACGTCTGAGCATTTGTTACTTCTATTTGCAGCTATGCTTGGTTCTGTGAGCGAGTAAGTCGGAGCTACAAACTTCACATTATGTTAGGCAGCAACTTTCCGGCTTCCCTGGTATTACAGAGGTCCATGAGTGGCATTTATTACTTATCATCGGGTGATCAGGTTATTTGTCTGTCACCAAAGGCATAAAACTAAACACTACTGATCTTAATGATGAATAAATTTGACATATAAAATGTTTAAATTTATTTCGCTTTTTTTTTTTTTTTTTTTTTTTTTATTGCTAATGGTGGCAAACGAGCAAGCAGCACACCTGATGGTAAGTGTCACTGCCGCCCATGGACCTTTGCAATACCAAGGGTATAACTAGGCCGCTGCCTACCAATATAAACCCCAAACCCACCCAATTGGGCTTTTGTCGCTTTGTCGTTTTAATAGAATTGAAATGTCTTTAAATATCTCAAATTTCTTATTTGGTAAGAACGGTACTTGTATTTTTACAGAAACGCGATGCCATAAAATGGCGCCTTGTTATGCTTATGAATAATCATGAAACATATTTTCCTACCGTACATACTATCAGCTAGCGAAGCTGCTAGATAATCACGAAATATTAATTTCCTACTAATTTCTTAAACATCCAGGAATCGCTGGATACTAGCTAGTATGGCTATAGGATGACACAACATTCATATCTTTCAAGTTAATAGTTAGGAAGCTATTCAAGCAGGACCGCAATATAGGGCGATTATACTGATTATAATGTTATTCTCGGTACATAATAATTACATATAGCCCGTTATGGTTCGAGATAAGACCTTTGACTTGTCAATTAAGCTCTATTAAGCGACACAATACAATTTACTTGCACAATTGCAATAAACTCTTGGTATGAAATTGCTTACACCCATCCAGTTTGTTTGAACTATTTTTATCTCGGCTTAACAGGCATTGTTGTCTTTGAGCTTTGAATTCTAAGCGGTTGTATGCAAATATAAGAGAACCGAACCGGTCCCCAGTTCAATATAAGCGTTTTTGTACAAGGTAGCAATATTGTGTTTAACAAAAAAAAAAGACTTTTTAACGTCTATTTATCTACTAATAGACGCCTGGGGACCACGTTGTCACCCCTAAGCTTTAATAAAAATAAGCAGTTGATAGGTAGCGCTGTTGTAAATCTGTTGGTTGTTAAAATACATTTTTGTTTAGCCCCCTTATTTACCCTAATCTTTATAACATCTATCTAGGCGTAGCAACTGGTTATAGAGAATAAAACATCTGCTTTCAATAATAGTCTGCTCGTTGCAAATTGTTGTTTAATATTCCGCACAAAGTCTTTAATATAAAGTTGAATATATTGTTGACATTAAAATATGGGTTTTTAAGGTATTAGTTTAAGTATTGGCAATAGTAATTTAGTAAGATGCAAGCAGATGAGCATATCATCTCTTTGCTTGTAACTTCTATGTGGCTTACATACAGGCTTCAGCGAACAAGCCCAGGCGCCCTCCGCGCAGCCGCAAAGCGCACAACGCACCAGTCGGCGCAAGCGCGATCCGCTACGCGCACCTATTTGCCGCGTCTCACAATCGAAACGAATTTATTATCGAAACATTCGAATGAAACCGTCAACTGTTATTGTCAAATTGAAAAGTGACGTGTCTATGTCCAGTGTCAAGTTCAGTGTATACATTTGGTACGAATTATAGTGTGTTTTTGTTTATTATGTAGGCGTTTGTATTTCATGTTTATTTTCAAAAAGTTGTAGCTTTCGTATTGAAAGTTTCCGCGAGAAGGAAAATAATATTTTGTACCGTTAAACACTGAATTAACGAATTTTGCAGACGTATTCGATGATTTTGTACATAAGTTTGTATTTGTCTTGTAGATAAGATATTCAGTATTTGATTAAAAGTAAGCTTACCTTTACAATAAATCTTGTCATTCTATGAGTAATATCTGTTTTTTTTTGCCTATGGTGGCAAAAGAGCAAGCAGCACACCTGATGGTATGTGATACTGCTGCATATGGACCTTAGCAGCACCAGGGGCACAACTAGGCCGTTGCCTACCTTGAAGAAAGTGCTCTTCTTAAGCCTCGTTTGAAAAAGGACATGTCATAGATGGTGCGGTGCATATTTCTTCAGAAATAATACATATTTTTTGAAAAACTTAAAACTAGTAGCTAATTGAACTATTAGAAAAAAAAAAGACTAATTATAAGTTTTAAAACAGCAATACTTCTACAATAATACCTAATCATAAGTAGAAGTTGACTTAGCTTGGTAACTTTTGTGTTTCAATAATTTCATGTCTAAATATTTTAGTAGTTATGACACACTTGAAATTAGTTGATTGCAGTAATAAGAGTAAATCGGTTTACATTGTTTTAATTAAAAAAACAACAAAACCTTTTACTGATATGTACCTTAGACCTTGAAAGTAGTTGTAACAACTTGGATTATTTATTATTCCATATAACATCATAATAAACTTTTAAAACTCTTAATTATTTATTCGTAAGTAGCCGTTTGTAGTAATGGAGGAGGCATTACCGGATACCGCCTCAACACGATTCAAGCATAAAATATCGATCTCTGTTGCTAGGAGCTAGAGCCGATGCCAACAATAAACCTGGTTTATAATCCCCAATAGCCGATTCGACTCTCACCGGTACTGGTTAGGCCGTATGTAGACGCTACTTCAATACTCAGGGGAGCTTCAGCAAAAGCGTGCGTTGTTTAACCAACTTTCCTTGCTAACCTTTTACAAAAAGAGTTCATCATGTTATTTATAAGATAACTACACAATTTATGGTCTATGAAATAGAAAGCGTATACCACACCTGTTGATAATTTACATAGCTTCACAATAACCATTTTGATGTTTGATTCAAATTTAGCGTAGAAAATTATATTTTGAATTTCAATTTTGTGTTGTATCTCCCAATTAAAGCAATAAACTATAACCAATATTGTGAATAAACTTCCTTTTAAATGCTGACATATAACGACATTGTTCAAAAAGAAAAAAAAAGTAATTTAACAGTAGTTATCCCTTATAATAATATAATTAATGTCTTTAAATAGGCAGAATATTCAATTCATTTATATTTTTCACGAAGGCTCTAATCGTATGTATATACATGTGATTTAGATGAAAGATACGCTTCCGAAATTCATACCGGTAAGAGAGATTTTAAGAAAATTTCACACTCAGTTAAATGCTTGCATATCATCTTTAAAGATTGAAATTGGTTCTTTAGATAATTTTGTTTATAATCTTACATACATACATATCATCACGCCATATCCCTTGCAAGGTAGGCAGAGAGAATAGAGTGCCAGAGAACTCTATCCTTGCATACTTCACTCGCTTCTTCAACATATCGACTTTATAATCAACTCGTTTATAATATTATTGACAGAATTTAAGTTGAAATCAAAAACCTGAGAGTGAGAGAAAAGATTTGTCTTTTCTCCAATGCCCAATAAAGTAATTAAGTACAATAACAATGCCTTACTGATAATATAAACTATGTCACCAAACTCATATTCCTCCTTAAATTAATTGCGGATATTTAGCTTTGCGTACGTAAATCTGCCTAGTGTCTGGTTATTTTGCCTGTGGGTTAATTACCACTCAGCTGTTAGGCCATGTTGCTGAATGACGTATGACTATATGAGTGTAAAACGAAACTTGAAACTAGTGTGTTATATAATCTAAGATGGCATCTTTAGTTAAGTACATGTGAAACGACACGTGCTAGCTTTTTTAAATTAACGGTTTTCACTCACAACAGACATATACTAGCACAGAGAATTTTGTGGTGCCTAAATTTATGACATAGGTATAAGCTCTCAGGCTTAAAATTTGACACAATTAGAGAGAGAGAGAGAGAGAGAGAGAGAGAGAGAGAGAGGGAGAGAGAGAGAGAGAGGGAGAGAGAGAGAGAGGGAGAGAGAGAGATCTGACGAAAGACTGACTTCTTTACGTGCGCTCCGAAATTCTAAAAGTAAATGATGATTTATGAAGATATGGGCACAATTACCAAAAGTTTAGTTAGATTTGGATTTAAATTAAAAACATGAGACTAGGATATAAATTCAATATATTATAATTATCAGCAATCGGTTCATGACGAAGCTATCATGCTTAGATTAAATAATATATTACCTTCAAAGCATTATACGGCTAAACCTATCTAATAGTTGCAAAGCAATTATAAAAATCGTTTTATATAAAATGAGTTTTAAATTAGTACATAGAAATTTAATGGTTATTTTATTACATTCAAAATTAGCCACAACATTAAACTTCATGTAATATAAATTATTCTTCTCGTCTTTTTCTTTTATACTTTAACGAACATGTTCCCGATTTGCACGCCATGTTACAAAAGAGCGCAAATCACATTAAATCATATTTTTTTTTATTATAATGTGATTAATTTAATGACACATGCAGAGCATTTTTATTATAATATCGGATATGTACTCAGGTAAACGATGAAAATGATTGGTTATTTTAGTTCATTGACCGCAGTTAAATGATGTTTTTGTTGAGAGCCGCATTGCATTGCGTAGAACTTGTAGCACGTGCCTTTCAGCCGTAAGTCACAATATACTCGTATAATAACAATTTTTTTGTGATATTTAAATGTAAGATACTCGGTTGTAATTAGCTTAACATGACTCTATTAAAATAATATTGTGAACATTAAGTGCGTATTATAATATTTAACTATCTGTGAACATTATTTGTATGCAGATAATTCTATTCTAAATGTAATCTGATTAAGTGAATTTATTATTCTGTAATTTCTGTATTACAAAACAGAGACGCTCAATTTATGTTAATGAAGCTGTAATAGTTATTACTTACTTATATATTATTTTGCTTTATGAAAGTAATTTGCTGGATCAAGTTCACTAGTATGGAATTTTAAAGCGTCTTTGTGTAAAAATAACATTTCTTTAAATACCTTAAAGTATTCGCTTGAATATATAGACTCTAAAATCAATAAATAGCACTTCTGCTATTTATCGATTTTAGTGCATATATCTTTGAGTTATAGAACTGACCTGCTGTACTGTATGGATCAGCATGTTGGGCGATAAAAGCGACGGATGAGAGACGACTGCATGTAGCGGAGATGCGAATGTTGAGATGGATGTGTGGTGTGACAAGAATGGATAAAATAAGGAATGAACATATAAGAGGAAGTTTGAAAGTTGCGCCAGTGACGGAAAAATTAAGGAGTGAAAGATTGACATGGTATGGACATGTGATGAGAAGGGATGAAAGTAATGTTGTGAGGAAAGCTTTAAGCATGAATGTTGAAGGCTTAAGGGGTAAGGGAAGACCGAAGAAAAGATGGATGAACTGCGTGAAACATGACATGGATAGACAAGGAGTGACCACAGAGATGACGTCTGATAGAGTTGTATGGAAGGAGAAGACATATTGCGTCGACCCCAAATAAATTGGGATAAGAGCAGGTTGATGATGATGATGATCTTTGAGTTATAGAACTGTAAAGTAATTACTTCAAATTGCTTTACAGTTCTGTAACTTTTACTATTAATTAATAATTCATAATCTTCATTAATGTTCACGATGTCTTGCTTGTATCATAATTTATTAGTACAGTACCAATATACGTTGACTCTCTTCTTGATTTTCCACTCAGAAGAAGAGAAGCAGAGCGACAAGTGCTGCAAAAGTTTTAGCTACGGTTTATGACCAACTACCTGCCTGCCGTTTATTGTTCTTTATAAGATATGAAATGTGATTATTGATCTTAATACTAAGTGAATAAGCTTACAGCATCCATGCAATTTTAACCTGTTTAAATTCTATCTAATAAATAATAGTGCGATGTTGTTGTTTGACGCAGGAATAGATCATTTCCCTGTCATTATATTTTTTTGCAACATTAGGTAGTTCTAAACTTTTTTTTATGACAATTTAAAGAAGTACCAAAGTAGTCACGAAGTCGTATCTGTTAGTATGAAGCCGCTATAACAATTTCGAAGTACTTACAAAATAATTGCGTTTTCTAAGCACGACTTGCAGCCATTGACCCTTTATATACTTATAAATTTGTAGCAAAATACGTTTAAATAGACATGAAAAGTTTAAAATAAAGAGTATGGTTTTCTTTTGATATGGTTTTTCATTGCGTTCTTATCATGTTATTAGGTTAATTCGTTTGGCTCTTATACAAATTTATATGCACTAAAGATGTGTATTTAGGACACTATATATGTAGGATAATACTATAAAATAATGATATCTAAATATACATGATTATAAAAGGCCTTTAGGCGCTTTTATACATTTCAGACTTTTTACAAAGGATCAGCTCAAGTGAGATGCAATTTGCTGCAAATTCATTGCGATTCTTATATCTACGAGTAGATAAAAACTCCTAATTAATATTTGAAATAAAACTACTTTTACGGATTCTATCGCGTTTGTATTTGATTTATAATTTCCCGACGTTTCGAACACTTTACAGTGATCATGGTCACGGGAGGACTGAGGTGTCTTACGTCCAATATGTCATTGTTATTACAGAAATTTATTTATATCTACCCTATAAGATATTAAATTTTGATCCACTTTTTTATACAAAATTAATACAATTCATTGCCAGTACAAAAAGAGAATGATACTATATATAAAATTAATGTTTTATATAAATAAATATTATATATAGTAAAGTTAAATAAAAAATTATATATAGTATCATTCGCTTTTTATACTGGCAATGAATTGTATTAATTTTGTATAAAAATGTGGGTCAAAATTTAATATGTTATAGGGTAGATATAAATAAATTTCTGTAATAACAACATATTGACATATTGGACGTAATACACCTCAGTCCTCCCGTGACCATGATCACTGTAAAATGTTCGAAACGTCGGGAAATTATAAATGAAATACAAACGCGATAGAATCCGTAAAAGTAGTTTTATTTCAAATGTGTAATACTCGCGTAAATATTAGAAGTCATTATCGTAATGAATATACTTTTGTTAGTTTTAATAAAATTTATCGGGCATAATATGCAAAATTAATCTTACAAATAAGATAGCTTAGTATATGTCGGCAAATTACTATCACAGTGCATACGAGTTTCTCTATCAGACATGATATTACAGACCAGTTAGTATCTATAGCTCTTTTGCGAGTGTTCCTTCTCTTCCCTTTTATTAATGTATGTGTGTATCTCTCTATGCCTGTTTGAATTATAACGACACTCTCAGAGCTAAATAGTTCTGCTTAACTTATAATTTTTTAACATCGCTGTACACTTAAAAATAAAGTGAAACAACTTTTGATAATTGAAGTAGAGTTTTCTAACAGACGCGTGAGGCCAAAATAATTCAAACGTAACGGGCCTCAACATCGATGCGATACCGTAATGTACTGAACCTGTTACATATCTACAACCAGTCTCTAATACATCCGCTAACTTTAATAGAAGCCTGATTGGACACATTCCGCTATTCTATGTACATGCTCTTATTTAAATGAGAAATAGATTAGTTTTCTTTAACGAAATATATCTTAGAATATAGTTATGTTTTTATTGCTTTTGGAATTAGACGATTCAATAGTTCATCTACCTAAACTCTAACCACAGCCGACGATGTTAGTTATACCTAACGTAAACTCACAAGTTGATTACTGAAGTATTCATCATTACTTTCAAAATGAGAGTTAGAAATAAGCACTAATATTCCATGGGCAAATGCTAGTTCCCTATGCCACTGGAGATAATATAGCAATAACTTAATTATTATAGCATGTTTGTAACCTAAATATAAAAAGAAATCTATCGTTATATTCTCAGAGCGAATAACATTTCGACTATTCAGTATTCTACATAGATCTCAGAACTTGACTGCGTGTTTATGGTCATGACGAATATAGGTCTAAACACATGGATAAAAGTGTATAGAAACGAGATTTATTTTTTACTGTTTACATTTTGTAAGCATTTAATTTACATCTCTTCTGATGATGGTGTTAAACACATTCATATTATCGATTATAGGACAGAAATATTAGCATTTGCACGTTATTTCGTGCCCATACACATAAAAAAAAAAGATGATACAAAGCATTTAGTTCGGCAAATACAATGTCTATATTCTGGAACATGCATAAGGTAATCAAGCTTATTAAGTTCCTATATATTTTTCAAACTTATCGGCTCAGAACTAAGCAAAGTTTTCTTATAATGTTTAATTTTCTTCACAATATAATGAACCAATATATCTATTATATATATATTTAAAGAAATACAAGTTCTTACCCATGTAGGAAATGACGACGGGCCCAGCATTGGTCCAAGCCTGCGCCATTCCTGTTGAAGCTTGGCCCAACGTTGCATGCCAACACTGGGCCAACCTTGGTTAAAGTCGGGGATGATAACTAAGGCCCAGGCTTGGCTTACAGCATTGGGCCAAGGCTGGCTTGAAACATTGGCCCGAGCGTGGCATACAACGCTGGGCCAACCTTGGTTAAAGACTGGGATGATAACTAAGGCCCAGGCTTGGTATACAGCATTGGGCCAAGGCTGGCAATAAACGTTGGCCCGAGCGTGGCATACTACGCTGGGCCAACCTTGGTTAAACTCTGGGATGATAACTAAGGCCTAGGCTTGGTTTACAGCATTGGGCCAAGGCTGGCAATTCACGTCGGCCCGAGCATGGCAAACAACGCTGGGCCAACCTTGGTTAAAGACCGGGATGATAACTAAGGCCCAGGCTTGGTATACAGCATTGGGCCAAGGCTGGCAATAAACGTTGGCACGAGCGTGGCATACAACACTGGGCCAACCTTGGTTAAACTCTGGGATGATAACTAAGGCCCAGGCTTGGTATACAGCATTGGGCCAAGGCTGGCAATTATCGTCGGCCCTAGCGTGGCATACAACGCTGGGCCAACCTTGGTTAAACTCTGGGATGATAACTAAGGCCCAGGCTTGGTTTACAGCATTGGGCCAAGGCTGGCAATTTACGTTGGCCCGAGCATGGCATACAACGCTGGGCCAACCTTGGTTAAAGACTGGGATGGTAACTAAGGCCCAGGCTTGGTTTACAGCATTGCGCCAAGGCTGGCAATTAACGTTGGCCTGAGCATGGCATACAATGCTGGGCCAACCTTGGTAAATGTCTGGGCCTAGCTTTGATTTACAGCATTGGGCCCAGGTTAGCAATGAATGTTGACCCCGTGCATAATTAATGTTGGCAGAATTCTGAAATATTGGCAGCCCTAAAAATAGAAAATGACATATATATTACATATGTTATGATGAAATTCATAAAAAAGAAAACACTGTATAACTAAATAATGTATTATTATTACATTTATTATTGTGAGTATTAATATAATAGTAATTACACTCATTACATAGTTCAAACATAAGTCATATTCATAATAAATACATGTAAATTATTAATGAAAAGTAACATTTTATTTTTGATCATTGGTATCGGCTGCCCTCTATCCTTTCTAGAAATTTACTAGCAATTTACTCATCATATGCATAATTTTCACTTTCCTTTGATTAACTATACTTTGACAGTATAAAATCTGAAATGTTTATTATTGATTAATTAAAATATAATTACATGCATAATTTGTATAAACATTTAATTAAGTATTCATTTTATACTTTTTTCAACTGCGTTGACCATTCTGCCACATCCACTATACAGTAACTGAATATTGTTTCCTTTTACTTTTATTAATGTTTGTAACATCTGTTTTATAATTAGTGGAACCAATAGCTTCTAATCAAAAATAATGTTTCTGTAAATCAAACATAAAATATATAGTTATTATCCTGGATGGATTCATCGATCAGCACATATAGACATCCACTGTTAGACATTCATCCATTATTAGCTTCACCACACAATGTACAGCCAAATAGTATTACATAATTATATAATATATACAATTTAAACATTAGTTTAATTAAATATATGTGGTGGTGTATAAGAACAAGTACATAAACTTGTTCTTATTATAATAATCTACTTCTATATATTAATAATATAGACTCAATAAATACTAAAACAGTTTACTGTTTTAGAGTTGGTACATACTAACATACTAGATGCTCAGAATTCCATGATGAATTTTTTTCTAAGAAGGGCTATTAGACACATGGTGTACGACTATATTTTTATTATGGGGAAATTTTCTTGACTAAACATTGATCAATCTCTATTCTTGGCATAGTATAAAGCAAACATAGTTTTAATACGTAGGTATTTTTAGCATAATCTTCCAATCTGAACTAGCGTGAATTCAATGAAGTATTTTATACGATATCTTAAAATATTGTTACAGAATATTATGATATAAGTAAAAATCTGTCAAGGATACATAAATAAGGATGGTTAATTTCACATTACTTGCATACACACTACATTAATAATGACTATTAAAAATGTATAACTATAACTTTATAATGTGAAACAAATTTACCTGTAGGTATTGTGTATTGGCTGTATTTCAAAGAACCATTAAGTAACGAAGAAGAACCAATATATTGGAGATCCATCGATAATGATGATGTTAAACATTGTCTTATGCGAGCAATATTTACATATTCTTTTATTTATTGTGTATATTTGTATAACGTATTGAAACAACAAAACCTAAGGTCTCAAACAAGAGACGTACACACTTACATACACAGTACACTAAATATCGATGAATCGAGTCCATTCGATATTTATTTAACAGACAATTTACATCAGCGTTCGGTATGGCAAATATATTATCGAATCGATGTATCGATCATTTTTTAAAAAATATAATATCAATGGAAAATTCACTAAATAATAAAAATAATAAACTTTTCTAAAAGGCTTGCATTATTTTATGTTGATCTATGCATATGCATCGTTAATAGTAGAATAAAAGTTTATAATTTTTTTTTGTAGGACTTAGCAGTTTTATTGTTATAATTTACACGCTTATCGTTTAATTTTTCTAAGGCGACTTAGAAGAGGTTCGAGTCCAGCATTGAGATATATATGAGATACGTATATGATGATGCTGAGATTTTAATAATGATTCATCATTTCAGCTCATATATTTCACATTGATGGGCTCGAGTCTCCTCCATAATAGGAGTTTTATTGACCTACTATACCACGATGGTCAGACGTGTTGGTATAGGGTTTTGTTTCGAGTTTTACTTCTCCTGCATAGATGTTATATGCGTTTTGTATCCCTTTGTCGTCTCTTACGATCACGCACGGGTAAGATATGGGATGATGAATTGTATTCTTACCCTGTCACCACACGGAAGATGATGATGATGATAATTACGATGATGAATATAGCCTAATACTGACTATCCAGTTGTAAGTACTCTAGATCGATCGTAATTGTAATTTGAGATTTTCTGTTTTTGTGAGCTTAAATTCCTTTTTTAACATAAATATCTCTAGCCTGAATATAAAAATAATTAAGCTAATTTAATATAACCAATGCACTCATTAAATACAAAACATTAACAATACGTTCTGGTATCGCAATCTTCATAATTGTATTTTTGATTCGACAGAAGCATAATCGATACATATGTCAATCTCTATTATTTTATAAATACAACAACAACAATCTGACCAATATGGCGTTGAAGCTAAAATGACTATTATTTTTTTATTGCAAGAATAGTACCTACGAATTCAACTGAAAAATTAAATATGTTTAACTAGGAACTTAGGAAATTCAGATTATGTTTTTATAAAGATAAGTGAAATCTAAACACGTTTTAATTCTTTTGTTAGATATTTTCGAACATCCGGCCACCTCCTTCTATTCTATTGAAATATTTTATGTTATTTAAATTCTATATTTAAACAAAATAAAATTTGTATAAAAATTAAATTTAAAAAATATATATTTAAGTTTCATATATTTAGGCATCGAATAGCCGAGCCTCGGCTGTTCAAGACTGGCCCAAGCTCGGGCTAGCATCGAATAGCCGATCCTCGGCTGTTCAAGATTGGGCCAAGCTCGGACCAGCATCGAATAGCCAAGCCTCGGCTAATCAAGGTCTGGCCCAAGCTCGGTTCAGCACCGAGTAGCCGAGGCTTGGGTGTACAAGACTGGCCCAAGCTCGGGCCAGCATCGAATAGCCGAGCCTTGGCTGTACGAGACTGGCCCAAGCTTGGGCCAGCATCGAATAGCCGACGCTCGGCTGATTAAGGACTGGCCCAAGTTTGGATTAGCACCGAGTAGCCGAGCCTCGGCTGTTCAAGGCTGGCCCAAGCTCGGGCCAGCATCGAATAGCCGATCCTCGGCTGTTCAAGATTGGGCCAAGCTCGGACCAGCATCGAATAGCCAAGCCTCGGCTAATCAAGGTCTGGCCCAAGCTCGGTTCAGCACCGAGTAGCCGAGGCTTGGGTGTACAAGACTGGCCCAAGCTCGGGCCAGCATCGAATAGCCGAGCCTTGGCTGTACGAGACTGGCCCAAGCTTGGGCCAGCATCGAATAGCCGACGCTCGGCTGATTAAGGACTGGCCCAAGTTTGGATTAACACCGAGTAGCCGAGCCTCGGCTGTTCAAGGCTGGCCCAAGCTCGGGCCAGCATCGAATAGCCGATCCTCGGCTGTTCAAGATTGGGCCAAGCTCGGACCAGCATCGATTAGCCAAGCCTCGGCTAATGAAGGTCTGGCCCAAGCTTGGTTCAGCACCGAGTAGCCGAGGCTTGGGTGTACAAGACTGGCCCAAGCTCGGGCCAACATCGAATAGCCGAGCCTCGGCTGTACGAGACTGGCCCAAGCTTGGGCCAGCATCGAATAGCCGACGCCCGGCTAATCAAGGTCTGGCCCAAGCTCGGTTCAGCACCGAGTAGCCGAGGCTTGGTAGTTCAAGACTGGCCCAAGTTCGGCCCAGCATCGAATAGCCGAGCCTCGGCTGTTCAAGGCTGGCCCAAGCTCGGACAGCATCGAATAGCCGAGCTTCGGCTGTTCAAGACTGGCCCAAGCTCGGGCTAGCATCGAATAGCCAACGCTCGGCTGATTAAGGACTGGCCCAAGTTTGGATTAGCACCGAGTAGCCGAGCCTCGGCTGTTCAAGGCTGGCCCAAGCTCGGGCCAGCATCGAATAGCCGATCCTCGGCTGTTCAAGATTGGGCCAAGCTCGGACCAGCATCGAATAGCCAAGCCTCGGCTAATCAAGGTCTGGCCCAAGCTCGGTTCAGCACCGAGTAGCCGAGGCTTGGGTGTACAAGACTGGCCCAAGCTCGGGCCAGCATCGAATAGCCGAGCCTTGGCTGTACGAGACTGGCCCAAGCTTGGGCCAGCATCGAATAGCCGACGCTCGGCTGATTAAGGACTGGCCCAAGTTTGGATTAACACCGAGTAGCCGAGCCTCGGCTGTTCAAGGCTGGCCCAAGCTCGGGCCAGCATCGAATAGCCGATCCTCGGCTGTTCAAGATTGGGCCAAGCTCGGACCAGCATCGATTAGCCAAGCCTCGGCTAATGAAGGTCTGGCCCAAGCTTGGTTCAGCACCGAGTAGCCGAGGCTTGGGTGTACAAGACTGGCCCAAGCTCGGGCCAGCATCGAATAGCCGAGCCTCGGCTGTACGAGACTGGCCCAAGCTTGGGCCAGCATCGAATAGCCGACGCCCGGCTAATCAAGGTCTGGCCCAAGCTCGGATCAGCACAGAGTAGCCGAGGCTTGGGTGTACAAGACTGGCCCAAGCTCGGGCCAGCATCGAATAGCCGAGCCTCGGCTGTTCAAGACTGGCCCAAGCTCGGACCAGCATCGAATAGCCGAGGCTTGGTTGCTCGTGACTGGCCCGAGCTTGGGCCAAGATAAAAAAAAGTTACGGCTCAATTGCACAAGGTCGGTCCAGGCTAGGGCCAGCATTGGACAGCCGAGGCTTGTTGCCCAGTATTGGCCCAAGCTTGGCCCCATCGTTGAAGACTGGCAGTTCCTACATGGGTAATCGTTTCTGTGAATGTTATCGGTATTTGTGCGATCTGTATTTACACATACAGAAACTAGTGTTTAGTTTTATTGCTTTGAGTGGTGACTGACCTAAATACTAGAAGTACTAGTTATATATTGTGTTTTACTCATTAACCAGTCCAGACGCATTTCCAATTAGTTGTTCTCATGTATATTATTCATTGTTTCTTTTAATAAATACCATTCCTGGAATTAAATATTAAATCATGTTTGTATAGCAATTCAAGAATATGCATTATAATTTGTGACAGTAAAAAATTAGTACCGTGGCGAGGAATTGGCAACAGAGTAAGTCTATCAGAGTTTTAAACTATTAGCAGTTGTAACTTGTAAATGAGCTTTAGTCGCGAGAAATTCCTAATTATTAACATCTTAAAAGAATTTAAAAGAGCCCTTAAACCTTAATATAGTTTATTTAGGGCTATTTACCTGAAATATATATAGTACATTCAGTCGTAATTTACCTTAGTTAAAGCGCAGTAAAGTACGCAAAAGCTCAGAGCAAATTTATTAATTACTAGAAACATTGTTAAAGCTCATACGGAGCGTTGAAGCAAATACTCTTGATGCGTTTCTAGTGGTCAGATAACTACTTAACCTATAATGCCACCCGTGCATAATGAATAAATCAGGAGGCTCATGAAATATATCGTATGACCGTAACTTTTGTATTTTTACACGCTGTCACCGTTGTAGGTCATCCGCAGGCCGGTCATTTAGAGCATGTTGGACAGACGGGTTAGCTATCTAACTATAGAATTCAAGTTTTAAAAGTGATAATCAACATCCACACTCAAACTTTTGTATATGATCAGTCTGCTATTTTATTGCATAAACAAACACACGAGTTTATTCATTTTTCGAAGTAGTTCAGTGTTTAATTGTACAGCTGCGAACACCGACTGTAGTAAAAATATTGCCTTACTTCCTTTAGCTTGAACAATGAGAGTGACATAATATACTTATAAGGTTATAAAAGTAACGAAGCAAAGGATATATGTGATCTTGTGCGAAGGAGAGTAGTTTCACTATAGTCTCATCGACAGTTATGGTGTCGGTCAACAATGCCGGATTGGCGTTACAATGTACTTTCCACGAACGAGGCGTTCATCGACACTGAAGGTGCACCTATGCGTGACCCACTCGCAGCGAGCTATCCGCGACGTGCTGACCGCAGTCGACCTTATCACACGTGTCCTTATACAACAATATTCTTGGGGGCACGATCACATCATACCCCTTACAAATTACCCACGCTTCAAAGTGAAAAAATAGATCCATATGCAGATGTGTATTCTGTTGACCGTTCATCAAATCTCACCGATACCTCTAGTTTTGCTCATTATGAAGATTGTCGGCCACAGGTTGATGAGGCATCATCAGAAACCGACGACCACGTATATTCTAATGAAAAAATATCCGAAAACGTGACATTACAAGTTCATAAGGTGCCATATACTTCTAGTGTGTTTTACGTTTCCGCTAAAACTGAGAACTCGTGTCCCAAAAATGTTGTACATGACAATGATGTGTTTGCGGTCGAAGAATCTGACTCAGATGCATTATCGTCGTGCACGTGTGACAGTTTCGAACGTTGTGAATTTGACTGTAGAGATTTCGAGCCTTTCTCAGACACATGTTGTTGCGATCCGTTGAGTGACGGTGTTTGCAGTCGTAGTCCAAAAGACGTGGACTCACCGGAACATTTTTGTGATAAAGTGGCGGAAGAAGATGGTGCATCAAATCGGAGTGATATGGACGGATTAGATTTAGCTCTGTTCGAGCCTGCTCAAGCTGAGTCTTTGGAATCTGCAGGTTCTGTTGAAAATAAAGCCGTGCCTGCAAACAAAGCATTGTGCGGTATATTACACTCAATACGTGACAACAGTATTGGTAAGTAACGTATAATATAATCTAATTTATGTATTCTATTTATTCACAGTTAAGTGCTACATTTTGGTATCGCTCAATTATAGTGATTAGGGAAACCGCGACTAGAGTAGCAAGCGCCTGTACCATTCCATCGTGTGGTTTATATCAATCTGACTCGTATCCGATACGAACAACGGTGCCCGAGCAATTTCTATCAGATCAATGACTAACATCATTGTCATACTTGTAGTGACAGCAGGTACTCATATAAATTTACCGTAAAATCGTTACTTACTTACAATGACACAATGTATTTACACGTATTACTAGTAATGTACTTGATCTTGTTTAAAAAATATTAACTTGTAATACCTGATCTGATTTTGTAACTATGACTTGTACCATTGTTATTTTATTACGAAATTATTGTTACAACTGGTTTGAAGTATAATGTTTCAATGATGATTATAATATAAAAATAATCTCATATGAATGCTAGTTATATACCTAATATAAAACGTACAAACGACGCCAAGATTTGAATGTACATCCACATCGAAGCTTTTATATGTATTGTGTATCTCTACAAATTTTGTACCGTTACTAGTTTCTAATTACCGGTAGAGATAGAGGGCGATTGTTGGTTCATGCAAATCCGGATACCGCAGCAGATAAGCAAATATATAAAGATATGACTTTAAAAATGGTAAGTCGTTGCTTTTTCTTTTGATAATATACGCACGTATAAAGGACAAACTAAAATTAAATTACACGTGTATTAGTTACATAAAATATTGCGCATATATGGGAGATGTGATTAAAATTGTTTTTTAAATAGCTTCCCGATTACTCTTTAATACTATAACAGAGCAAGTAGAGTTAATAGTTTTATAGAACTGGAAATCGTGCGTACTCTACGCCCGTGCTAATTATTTCCGTGTGAACAAAAAATTGTAATGTCGGTCGTTTATGCTGGAATATGTGGTATGCAAACACTATTAAAACTATTGAATTGATTTTAATGACTCATATTTGTGCTTAAAATTAAACGAAACGTTACGTGTAGCTAAGATTTACTATACAATCAATCATTCTTAAACTTTACTAGAACTGAGTAATATGAACATGAAAATCTTTTAAATATAAAATTTTAATTGATGACTTCATCTACGACTTGTTTTAAAAGTCGAATGTATGTTGCAAATTTCTTCTATAATATGAGCGCTTATTAAGTTTTTGCACACATTTATTACTCGTTTTTAATTTTATCGTTTTTTTTAGTATCTTGTGAATTAGTTTACAATTGTTTTCATTAATAACCTTTTCAATTTCCGATTACTATTCATACATACATACATATCATCACGCCATATCCCTTGCAGGGTAGGTAGAGAAAACAGGGTGCCAGAGAACTCTATCCTTGCATACTTCACTCGCTTCCTCAACATTCATAATTCTCTTCATATACGCTCGCCGGTTTCGGAGACTCTTGATTACTATTCCCTTCGCGATATTCACGCTATTATAATGCTTCAGTTCACTACTTATTCTTATCACTGGCAATATATTTCAACATATTTGAATGACTATCTTTCAACTGTCAATAGATAATGTATGTATTTTTAAGAATGAAGTTTTGATACCGTTTGAATTCAAGGTTATCTAACTTAAAGTACTGTCGTAGTTTTGAACTGTACGAAAATAGAATGCTATTTCCGTGATATGTAATAAAGTTAAGAAAACAACCCGACATAAATAAGTTTGAGAGTTGAGAGAATGCACGTGGCGTGTTCGTAAAAAAAAAAAGAAATAAGTAACGAGACGTGGCCAAACATATAAACATGTATTTTACAATTCTTGAGAAAGTTAGGAGGTCGTTCGTGTTTATATTTTACGATATTTTGACGCGCTCGTCAAGTAGATATTTCATGTATGTCTAAAAATAACGGTTTCACAAAACGACGCGACACGAAAGTGTTAAAGAGAGTTTGTTTCATTTGTCTGTGGTATCAACATAAATGAATATGGATATGTAATACATACTGCAATATTCAAATGATAGGAAAGGCATGCAGAGATATTTTTAATCCTTGGTGAGATGAATAATTAAGTAAGAAGTTCTTAATTGTGAATGTTTCATGTACATCTAATATATTGTACATTATTATAATATGTATGCGTATTTCTTACTTTTTTAGATGGTCGCGTAAAACGTATACAATATTTTATAATAATTGCATATTGCGTAATTATTATTTAGCTTCTAAAAAGATTATTTCTTCTTTATTTAAGATTATTTAATAAACAGAGCAGAGCCAATGATCCTCTATCTTCTGTTCTCTTTTGATTGTATAAAATATCTATCCAATTAGAAGTTTTTGCCAATTAAATGTTGCGATTAACACCTAAGCCATTATAAAATTACAGTGGTAAGGCTAAGACTGGTAAGTCTAGGATGAATAATACCTTTTGTAGTATGGTGACGGGTTAAGCATACACAGTGTCATCGTGTTTTATTATCTATGGGTGTTGTAAAAAGCAGCTAAAGAGTTCACAAGAGGAATAGGCAACAACACTCTTCAAAAACTTATAATAATGCCAAGTTTGAACCCGATTGCCAAGCGTGGAGATAGTTCTATATTCAATGGTAGATGTCAATAGGTTAATGTGTTAATGGATGGATTAATGTAGTAAAGTATAATTTTGTTTAAAAATATGTCTATTCTCTGTTAAGCTCTAGGCACAGATAGCCATAAGACATAAGACATTTATTTCATAACAAATTTACATTTGTGTCGAAAATAATATAACAGTACCTCCCTAAATTAATGTTACATGATATATATGTACCTACAACTATTACAACAACTACAATTCATAATATTTTTATATTATTATAACAACTACAACTCATAATATTTTTATATTATTACAATAACTACAACTCATAATATTTGTAGTTGATAATATTTCTATTTTTATGAAAGTAAGGTGAGTATGTTCAAAATTATTTTTAGACCATTTAATGCGTAGAATTAGTTGATTATCAAGAGCTGCTTATCCACACTTTTTCCGCGCAAAGTAATTTC
The DNA here is from genome assembly GCA_905163515.2 of Lymantria monacha. Taxonomy (NCBI): domain Eukaryota; kingdom Metazoa; phylum Arthropoda; class Insecta; order Lepidoptera; family Erebidae; genus Lymantria; species Lymantria monacha. Next base: position 28,835,206 of record LR991082.1, read on the forward strand.
ACTTTGCAAGCAAGAAGCTCGTGTTTATTATATTTATTTATTACACATTTTCGATTACAGATAAATGTCAAATGAAAATTTTATTTTACTTTTAGCACTTAATTGTATTTCAAAATATAATCGCCATCGTAGAAGCGATCATTTCATTCTAACATCTCACATTACGTAGTCAAAACAAGAAGACTGTTAACCGTATTGTATTGAAAAATACAAAGTTTCTTTCTTTTGTATAATTACAATTTTGTAACCTGATATATCTATGGAATTTTATGTTGAAAATCGTACTACATAAGGTATGTAGTGCAATGGTGAGAGAAACCAAAGTACATACATATTATACACTTGATGTTTATTTAATTGCTTTATTTTGCAATAGGTATATTGCAGTAATTCTAAATAACTGGCAAGTTATGTAGAATTTTGCGGTTACATACTATGATATGTATAATTGTATATGCATAAATAAACAAGTTGTTTTATGTAGTATATAATCATAATTACCTACAAATGTAAGTTAAAGTGCCTAAGGTAATCCTCAAATGTTTATAAAATGATAGTAGATGGTGGAGTATTAGTTAGATATTGATGAAACGATTAGAAGAATGTCACGACTATCGTATATTGTAAAAATTTAGTGCTGGCATTTTTGTTATCAATTATACGAATGAGTAAGTTGTTATTTTTTTCATTCATAATTAATTTATTTTTTATAATAACTTGATTACGAGCGATACATGTTTGTCCCTCATGGGATCCCATGTGTGACAATATTTTTTTACATCATTATTATTTCGTGTAATGAAGTTTTACATGTAGCTAATGCGTGGTAACGAAATAAGAATATAATATGCTAACACTAGGTATGCGTCCGATATATCAAAACGAATCTGAAATCGGATTTCAGTCAGAAATCGTATCGTATCGATATTCAACACTATACAAACTGATTTTAGAAAACGTATTTCGGCAGAAACTAAATCAACACATATCAAAACAAAACGACGAAAACGCAAACTAATAATAAATCTAATCATCGCGCAATCGTTTTCTATTGCTAGTTTTGCAAACCAAACCAATATTTGAAAACTTACTAACTATCTCTTTCACTCCGCTAAACGATCGCTTAGTCAGAATGAGAGAAAGCGAATTTCATTAAAATTCGCCTCCTTTCATTCTAACTAAGCGATCGTTTAGTGCAGTGAAAAAGAGATGAAGCGAATTGTCATCTGTTTTGGATTTTGGCGGTTTCTAAGAAACTCAGAATGGCAGATGGAAACGAAACAGAATTACAAGAGTCAGGGAATAAGATCTATATTAGAATGCAACTACTTCCATGATAATATTACACAATATAGATAGTAGTTTAAGTTTTGTGTTTGTTAAATAGATTTTTGAATTATGGGAGAGTTTTTGCACACTTGACCTTGGTGACACGTGCGGTGTGCGCGTAATGTTATTTTTGTGATCTCGTGAACTATATAATTAGATAGGTATTTTACGATTCAATACTATACTAACGTATGTTAGTATCATACATACGATTTGATGATAAATAAGAAATAACTATTTAATGTAAAAAGGTAAGATTTTCGCTTCGTAATCGGGATTAATAAAAAAAAAACCATACAAAAAAAATGTACATTATAAAATATAATCATGAAATCATTGTAAATATGACGATTTTTAAATACGCAAGAAAGTTTTGTATCATATCCAAAACAAAACATTTTTGCTAGTCTAGTACTCTAGTTAAGCCTAGATAAAGCATGAAGGAAAATCGTACACCTAAATCCAATCAACAAAGAAATTATAGAAAAATATTTTGAATGCGTTCGTTCGATTGCGTTTTTCGTTTGCTACGCTAAAATAACTATAAACATCGAATATCGATCGAAACTAAAGTAAACCCGCTCCTTCAACCGCTCTGGAAATCGATTTCTGAAATCGGTTTTTAAAATCGATTTCAATATCAGAAATCGAATTTGTATCGGTTTGCGTAAAAATCTGAAAACGCCCATCTCTAGCTAACACCCCTTCCTTTCCCATGGTTATAATAAGAGACGAATAAAGATCTTCAGCGGAGTAAGTATAATCATTATAGTACATAGAGTATTATTGTGATTCTACTTATTCCGCTAGCTAAATTTTCTTTACATGTCTCGTTGCCATCAGTGATGCGTATATTGTGTGTAAAAAAAAAAAGCAAAATCTACTAGTGTGACAATTAATTTGAGAACAGAAAATTTATAATAAAAAGAAAATTGCTAATACTTAGTATTAAGCTTAAACAGTTAATGTATAAATCGACCATAAATTCACATGCCTTAACCACTCTCTGTGGATTCCAATCTTCATCGTCAGTTATCTTTCTGGACTTGATCAGGTAGCCACATCCTTATTTTGTTATGTATGTGATGCAGTCGTTTGTTTATTATACTTTATAATAAGCTCACCTTTCCTGTAAGTCTCATCTTGAAGGAAGTCACTTGCGTGCAATGTTCGCGTCAACCAAGCTTAAGAATATATACGTTTCAACATAGTTTCAATTATAGTGTGTTCTTTTATAAAATTTTGATATTCGCGAGATACATAATTATATCAAAATTTATGATAATGATATGTGATCAGTATTGACGATAACACTGTGTCAACCAATTAAAAATGTTGCAATTATTAGCAATTTTTTGTATTTATTTGAATCTCATTTGCAACTTATAAATCTCGAGTATCGAAATTTTATGATTGCATATACTTAAAAACTATAATGTTGGGCAATGTATGATAAACATTGGAGACAAAATTATGTTTAAATATTGCAACTTTTAAAAATATTTTATAATTCTGAATATAGGTCTCCTTTATACATACGATCATTCACACTTTGTTTTAAAATGCGTTTATATTAGAAAATCAGACTGCTTATACATTTTTTTTTTTTTTTTTGTGGTCTTAGTTGTTAGCCTCAGATGGCTGAGCGCTGAGGGCTCTCAACCCGACTGCTTATACATAACAAATAGGCTTTATTTATTAATGTCGATTTTGATATGGTTACTGATTCATTAGTTTAGCATTTTAAGCGACTGTCAATCGTGACGACCTGAGTTCGAATACTGCTTGGACAAACTATATTCAATAACAAGCTCAACTCTAAATTTGTAATTGTGATCGTTTAAGTCCAATAGTTTCGTTCGTCGTTTGTTACGTTGTAGGTAATATTACGTGACGAAATGTAGTTGTATTATACTTCTACTTACGACTTCAAAAGTAAAGGCATAACTATCTTATATACGTAGTTGCCCGATATTAGAACAATAACAGGGCGCTTACCTGCCAGCGTGATTGCAATTTCGTTTAATAACCAGCAATTTATATGAGAAACTTACAGACAATACGAATACGGAATCGAGTTTACGGTATATAATTATGTCATAATAATTATGTGCGATTGTGTATTTTGGAGTAACTTGACTGTACTTTTATTTGAGGTCATTCGCATTAAGACAGCCATCAATTTTAATTGTAATAATATGTGACACTATCTTTGTAAATATACATATATTATGTATAATAAGTGTAGCAGATCAAGTTTAAATCAAAGTTGTTGTGTAACTATACCGCATGTAATAATAATAAATTGTAAATTTGTTGTAGATACTTATAAAACATTATCGAAGTAAAGATTTAAAATAAATTCGAAATAATGAATTCTTAGAGAGGATAGCATTTAATCTATGTTCTATATGATTGGAAATTCATTGTAATTATCGACTTACTAAACTCATAAAAATAAACTCATTTTCTGGTGAGTATAGTAAATTTAACAGAAATATCATCATCTCAGCTCATCCAATGTAAAACTTCATCGCTATGTCGAGTAAGACTACTGTTGGTGCTATAAAGTATTATTACTTTTAAAATCAATAGTTTTTAACTTTAGACACTTAATTGGTGCCATATTAGTAGTGTAGAGGTGAGTCAGGCAACCTCTGTCCTGATTAATCAGCAACTTTGTTATTGCGTTCAAGGTGAGGGCGTATACCGATTTCTATTTGATTTATGATAAAGAAAAACCTTAAAGTTGTTTAATGCTAAATATTATTATCATACTGCCCTCCTCTGAATCTATATGATCAAGACATAGCATGCCTCTTTCGTAGGGCAGTTATCTTGCTGAAGGCGGTTAGGGACGAGAATCTTCTGCTGCAGCTTCTGCGGCTGCGGAGAAGTCGATCGAGTGAAATACTTTAAAAGCGTAAATTATCAAGAAACCAAATACACAATTAACTAATAAAAAATAGGATCTTTACGCGAGCATTACACGTCCGAATTAAAACTATTTTTCCGATTATATTTTATTTTCAATTTTGTCGAATAAGCGTCCATTGTCACGGGAGAACTAGTTTTCTTAAGCGTTGCTTTTTTGCAAATGTCGGGAAATTAAAAATTAAATAAAAACGAGATAGAATCTGTAAGAAATTCAAACTAATAAATATCAAAACCATTGATAAGCCTAAATTATAACTATATTAGTTTACGATATAGAATCCGAGCCTTAAAACATACTACAATATGACCTGCACTTGATAGAATCGATTAACTCACGCAATAGCTTTAGATATCGAGTTCCTTTCCTGCGTGTTGTTGTCATGTAAACATTTATGACTGTCGTTACAAGCCAGTGTGGTGAACAGTAGCTTGAATAATTCTGTAATAATCCTTATGTAACCACTAGTAGTAGGTATCTTACGCGTTTATTTGACACTTTTCGTGCTCGAGCTTTTTGTTTTTTTTTGTACTGCTTACAGATGTACGATGACTTGGGCCGGTATTTTATTTATAGTATTTTTAGGAAAATAAATTACATATTAAAAAAAAATAGTAAAAAAATATGAAAAAATAAAAATAATTAAAAAAATCAAAAACCCGACTGCGTAAAAAGTGAACCAAATTACGTACACAGTAAAAAAAAATGAAATAATAATTTGGTTCACTTTTTACGCAGTCGGGTTTTTTTAATTATTTTTATTTATTTTATACTTTTTAGTTATGAGTATCTAGCTAGTCTATAGTTATTTTATTTATTAATGAGTATTTACCTATCTACATATAGTGCAGTGGCAGCACGATTGGGCCGGAATCCCAATAGGCGCGGGTTCGAATCCCGCTTGCGACATCATTTTTCATTTCGTAATCGGATTTTATAAATATCTACATATAGTTTTTCGACTTAGGTTGAGTACTAAATCGTTTGAAGTTCGAGATGGGCGACCGTGTGAGACATTAGATACTTTAGGTAGTCCAATCCAAAATAGTAGGTGTCTACTAGATAATTTAGTATATGTCCATCCACATTCACATGCACGGTCATACGAAGTTTTGTCTTTTCATCGTAAATTTCTACTGTCTAAAGACCTATATGTGAGAATGGTTGTTACGCAACTTTAAATCGATATAGATCCTAAACGGGCAGTCGAATTGAAAAATGTTATGAGAAAACTAATAATGATTTTTAAATACCTATTCAACGATACCTCATTCGACATAGTTTATTGACTTTCATGTTTATCATTTTCACAAAATGGCGTCCAGTGGTCGCCATATTAAATTTTCACTAACGTAATGTCTTTAGTGACACTCGCCGGATTAAGGGGAATCGATTGATGTATAAATCATTAAAATCGGTCCAGGCGTTTGGTCTGTATAGTGCTTCAAAGGAACATACAAACATACATACATAGACTGTTAAACACAATACCACTCCTTTGCGTCGCGCAGTCGGGTAAAAAGGACAACCAAAGCTCGAGCTGGAGCTGTCGAGAGAAGTGGCTCGATTTCCTTACTGAGCTATATTTATTTTCAATGACCAAATTTACTTTCATTATGTAATAGTTTTCAACCAACGAAGTAGTATATTTTTTAGTTGCCGTGAAAGCAACAATAAAATGATATTGTCTATAAATATCACCCCTAAAACCTTCCTACTAAAATTCATGGAAATCGCGGGTGTAGTTGCTGAGATTTTGAAAATATAGAAATCCTACTTCCTACTAGTCCTACTAATATTATAAACGCGAAAGTTTGTAATAATGTATGGATGTGAACATCTTTGTTGCTCTTTCACGCAAAAACTAGCGAATGGATTTTGATGAAACTTTATAGTAATATAGCTTACACATCAGAATAACACATAGGCTATAATTTATAGAGATAATTTGTAAATAGGCTAAAATATAACGATAAAAATTGCATAAGTCAGAAAAAAACGCCCATCTGCGAGCTATTTTTGCATACGCTGCAAAAATCTTGAAACTCAGACGAATGTTATGTATTGTGGAAATGTACCTCTTAAATAGTTCTACAAAAAAGTCCGCGACAGCATATATCTATTTTTAATATGTAAGCATTTATCATTAAAATAGTAAATTAAAAATTCAAAATAATTTGGTATTTATTGCCGATGCACATTTTATAGTAACGAATTGATTCTTATGCAAACAAATGCTTTTATTGCTTTCGATATTTAAAGTACATATTTTTTGCCTTTTACCGTGTGTCGTTTGGTACAGTATTTCAAAAGTTAGGACAATAAGAGTGCGCAGTGCTGTGGTCAGGCAGCAACCGGGCGCACTACAGAAATATGGCAAGAAAGAAGATCGCCGATTGTGCGACCCGAACACAAGTAAAGACGTGAGAGCAGTCATCGTTGATGATTGTTGTTTTTTTGACAGCACTATCGATTTGTAAATAACATACTATACCTGTATATAATAGATAGGTATTGAAAGTTTGTGATATGAAACATCTTATTGCGCACCTTGGCAGTAAAATTGTGTCGACTACTGGAAATGATAGATTGGGTAGGTACTAAGGCAAATTTGGTCATGCCGTGATACTACGCCGCTATTCTCTATTAATATGTGTGTGCACGCGTATGACAGGGGTAGCTGTCTAACATAAATGTGACATTAAATAATTAAATATTACCTAATCCTTACTAATATTATAAATGCAAAAGTAACTCTGTCTGTCGCTCTTTCACGCCAACACTACTGAACCGATCTAAATGAAATATGGTACACAGATAGTCTACAGCCTGATAAAGGACATAGGCTACTTTTTAATACAAAAAAGGGTTGTAAAGGGGGATGAAAAGTTGTAAGGAATTATCGTCATTTTTAAAGCCAGAAGCTTGAAACTTATTTTTAGGCTAGATATAAATAAATATATATTAGGATTAGATATAAATAAATATGACATAAACATGTAAAAATGTACCCTTAAGGGGAAACATAAAAATAGAAATGAAAAACTTTAGGAAAGTAACCTTTTACGCGGGCGAAGCCGCGGGCAGAAGCTAGTTTACAAATATAAAAATATATAAGAATTGCTCGTTTAAAGATATCTAATATAGATACGCAGAAAAATATATTCTGATATACTAATATTTATGAATCTTTAGTTAGTTTAGTGGTATAATTGTGTTCATAATTTTGGTAGATCGCCGAGGGTTCGAAATTCGAATCCTCAAGTAGATTATGGACCATTATCAAGGACCGGAGTTATGATGTAATTTGTTTTGCTCATTTAACTATATTTTCCAACATTAAACTATATAAATAAAATTAAATATAAAGTGCTCGTACAAAAATAATCAATTAATTTCAGCACAATCACGTCTGATTTAATCACTGACTGGCATTTAGCTACTTGGCATCTATTAAATATATTAACTGCCTTTCACAAGCAAACTAAACTTTAAGTAAAATTGATTTTACGACTACATTTATGTATGTATATGAAATAGTTGATTGTACATACATAAATACATACATATCATCACGCCATATCGGCCATATCCCTTGCAGGGTAGGCAGAGAGAACAGAGTGCCAGAGAACTCTATCCTTGCATACTTCACTCGCTTCCTCAACATTCATAATTCTCTTCATACACGCTCGCCGGTTTCGGAGACTCTTGACTCCAGGTCTACAATCAAGGAAGGTTCCTTGATTGTATCTCTGTTGAATAAATATTCAGATTGGCTTCATATTTAGTAAGTATAATGGTATTAACCATAATTCAATTTGCATCATGTTTGAAATACATTAGGGTTAACCAATCACTGGACAAATTTGAGCAGGTACGGAGATGAAAATGTGCAAAGGATCAAAACCCTGCTCCTCTTAACACCATTAACGACAGAGACTGGTCTTGTGATGTAATTATTTGCCTCACCTTATGGACAAAAAGCTTATTAACGTTAAGTAGTACTATCGCGAACGTGTTCCATAGTTTTTAAATATGATAGCAGCGTGTATTGCAAAGGTGCGCGGCACGCGTTCTCGCGGCCGCACCTGTACCGCGGCTACTCGCCCGACTGGTCCAGTTTCCCCAGTTCACTTCTGCTCACAGCCACTGTGGATGACGTCACCTTCACATATATTTATCAATTAAAACTTTCAAAATAATAGTACCATTTAAAAGTCAAGGACAAATAAAAAAAATATTTTATTTAGTTTTTTTACATATATTACAATTATTAAAAATAACAAACGGGTAGGAAATGGTTTTTGCATTATATGTTAATCATATATTTATGCTCAAATATTTATTTGAGCATACACTAACACATATGTGTTAGTATAGATTACTTGGTATGGAAATCAATCGGCAGCTGTGTAGGGATTAAATAAAATGAAATACGCGGCGAATACTTCTAAGAAATTATGCTTTAACGACGACGACAATTGTGAGGGATGCTACATTAGACGATTAATGTTTACAAAAGTATGTTTTGTATATTCATGATTAAAAATGACTACTACTATAAGTAGTACTGTTGTATATTCCGGAGTCAACTTAGCTATCGAATACCGTATGTAATAAATATTATATTCATAACCTCTATAGATATTGGATGGACATACAGCTATTCTGTTTAATCTTAGACTAAAAGGCCAATTTCTATATTGAAGGTAGGCTAGTAAAAAGATGATGATAATTATAATATAAATATTGTCATGCATTTTTGTAGCAGGTTTCCATAATGATCTCTGCTATATTGATTTAAATTGATATTTTAGGTCACAACGCAAGACAACTTTATCTGCTTTGAATGTAATATATTTCCAAACGTGATCTCCATTCAAGAACCAGTTATATATCTAACCGTTTATTATATTGTAACGTATACACGCTACAAAACGACGAGTTGTGAATAATTCATTTGAATTATTTTTACGGCGCGTTGCTCTAATGTCAGATTTTAGTCTTACTAAAGTTAACATCAATGTGAAACAATTCACTGGTATATAATTTACATGATACTGATATTAATAGCACGTTTAGACTTACAATTACCATTTTAAAAATACGACAGAATACATTCTTCCACATTAAACATAAGGACTCAGGCCGCGTGAGTCATACATAATAAAGAGATAACGTTTGGGTAAAATACTAATCATTTTAAAGTCAAATTGGTGTAAGGAGGTATATCTGTGATCATTGATTTTTAAATAGGTTTCTAGAAGGTAAGTAATGTATAGAATATATTACAAATCGAAAACTTTGAATCTTTGTTTAAGAATGCGCGTAAAATGTGTAAGATTTGACATAGTTAAACTAACATTTTTGAACGTATAATATGTGTTATAAGTATGTAGATAATCGAAAATATATTTTCAATTGCTTTTAGGTACTCTATACTTTTGGCTAAATTGCGATCAGTGAAAAATAATTCAATGTACGTACATCTGTCGCTCTATGGTGCGCCCTCAGTTCGAACTTCGAACTACAAAGACGCTATTCATACATTGAATAGCAAAGTAAACGTGTGAGAGTTCGTGACTTGTGAGAAATGTACCGAGCGCTGACGATCCAAATTTAAATAAGTCAACCGTAGCCTGTTTAGCACATAGCACAATTTCAATAGTTTATTCACGTAGTTATAATTGATTTTATTTTATATGAATGAATGTATTCAGTCTAGCGGAAGATATGACCTCTTCTCTTTTGTCTCTATTCTAAGTTTCATTCACAACTGTCGGTACTCTGTATATATTCATTCTGCTTACAGATAAGTATAATAGCTTATTGAGTACGGTGTCTGCATTAATATGAATGAACACCAAACATCCTGTGTGTAATGTATCATACGAAGTACTATTTTCAATTTTATAGCTTTTCATTCTAAAAAATCTTAATATTATACATATTGCGAAGGAAGTAAAGTATTAGTTCGTAGAATCTTACACGTGGTGCGCGTGCGCAAACTAATGTATTTCCGGTGGCACACGACAAGAGTACTCGCTCGCAGAGAAAGTTGTGAAACCTTCTTTCTTTCTTTAACACTGTTACAATATTTTGCATTACATCATGTGACAGCGAGTTTTTTTTGGATGATTAAGTGAAGTAGGAAAAGATTATGAAACTAATATTGTAGTACCTACTTAGGCATATGAAATACGCATGAGACCGGATTATAAATTACGTCAATTCTTGATTCTATGAAATGTTTTGATTGTAATGTGATGACTTTCTTATGGTATATAGGTTAGATGTTTATGTATATAAGTATTGTATTACATATTTTTTTGTTCCCTGATGTTATTTTGACCATGCCACTGTCAATAGTTTGGGTTTGAGTAATGGTTAGCTCAAAAAAGTTTAATATTAAATTCTCAATAGCAAGTATGAAGTATTTGCCGTATAGTGATAAAGATACAATTCAGCTGCCCTTATGTAACGTGTAAAAAGGTTGAGGGGTGTAAGAAAATATCATGACTGCAAGAGAATTTGAACTTGAAACAAAATCCATATGCTAACCCATTTTGGTTTCGGGAGCATTTCCGCAGGCTCGCTCCGCGGCTCGTCGGCGCGGCGTCCGCCCTTTCATGGCTAATGCCGAATGTGGGCGGACCGAGCGCTACGTGCCGACAGCTGTACACGGGGGTCGTCCGGTCGATGGCCCTGTACGGCGCACCGGTGTGGGCGGGGTCCCTGACCGTCCGACTCAGGGCTCTTCTGTGGCGACCACAGAGGGCCATGGCGGTCAGGGCTGTACGCGGGTACCGCACGGTGGCGACGGAGGCAGCGTGCCTGTTGGCCGGGAGTCCCCCGTGGGACCTGGAGGCGGAAATGCTCGCCGATTTGTATCGGCGGGTGTCGGGGGTGCGCGCGGAGGGCGGTGTGGTCTCTTTGAGGGAACTCACCGCCTGGCGCGTTGACGCCCGCCTAGATGTCATTGCCCGTTGGGCAGTCCGGCTGGAGAGGCCTCGGTTCGGTGTGCGGACCGTAGAGGCCTTCCGGCCGGTGCTGATGCAGTGGTTGGAACGGCGGCACGGGGTGCTCTCCTTTCGACTGGTGCAGGTTTTGACGGGGCATGGATGCTTCGCCAAATACCTGCACAAGGTCGTCAGGAGGGAGAGTACACCGTCCTGCCACCACTGCGATTGCGACGAAGACACGGCGCAGCATACGCTCGAGGTTTGTGCCGCTTGGGCAGAGCAGCGTCGTGAACTCGTCGCAATCATCGGTGCCGACCTGACGCTGCCGACCATCGCCAGGGCGATGCTCGACAGCGTCAGGAACTGGGACGCGGTCGCAACCTTCTGCGAGGCAGTAGTCTCGCGGAAGGAGGCGGCGGAGCGCGTGCGCGAGGAGCGTCTCCTCGACGGCGCGAGCCGCCGCCGGCGACTGGGGCGGCGCAGGCGCGATTACCTGCGCCTGATGCCGCCCTAGCCGAGGCCGCGGGTGACTGGATCGGGGAATTAGTCCGTCACCCGCCGAGAGGCCGACCGCGTGAGGAAAGACCGACATCCTACCCGAGGGGGGGATGTCGGTCGAGGAGAGGGTACTCCTCAGGGGTATTCCGTCGGGCCGACCACTGACGTCAAGTCACTCTGCTCCGGTGGTCGGCCCAACGACGAAGGCGACGTCACGGGTGGGTTACGGGTGTGCGCGCTTACGCCCCTCTGTCACCCCGGATGGAGTGGTGCGAGGAGTGCGCCGACCGTAGCCCACCCCCAAAAAAAAAAAAAAAAAATGCTAACCCATTTTCACAGCAGAGTTTTAAGATTACCCGTAAATTTAGTACGTTTAACTATGTCTACCATTAAAATATTATCAAAATTTACAAGAGTATTCATCATTATCTCAGCTCATATTATGTTCCATTGCTAGGATAGAGCCCCTCAAAAACAGGAGGGAAATTGACCTGCTATAACACGCTGTTCGGACAAGTGATATTAATACTTTTATTTCGAGTTTTCCTTCTCTTACATAGATGTTACATGCATATTATCTCCCTTAGTTATCTTTACAATACCCACGAGTAAGCAAGGGGATGATGAATTGTATTATTACTTCGTCACGCACGCATATGAGAATATTATTGTATTCTATTTTATAATAGAAAAATAGATATCAAGGCTTTCATTTATTAAATAAATAATCCAAACAAAGTTTCATATGAGCGCGTGGGAAACAGTTGCCGTCATCAGAACCGAGTAACGTGGTGATTCAATGGTGATTTTTCGTTAACAATGGACAGGACTACTAAAACACGAGCCGCGAACTAACTTGCTTTTATTTATGAGAGAAACAAATGAATTTATTATACGATTCATATTACTAATTCGACTGCGAACGCTTTTCTAGTTTAGAAAATGTATGATGAGTAATTAAGTTTATTCAAAAACATTTGCATGCACACAAGACCTGTAAGGGAAACATCAAAATATATATTTTTTTTAAATTAGTAAATACCTGTTATTGGTGTGGTGCAGTAGTTTATACCACGTTGTTAGATAACTTATATAACTAGGATGTAGGTACCGGGGGAGACCGAGACTCATCTACCTAGACTAGATTGGTCACGTACTGAAGGAAGGTGGAGTCAAGAGTCGCCGAAACCGGCGAGCGTGTATGAAGAGAATTATGAATGTTGAGGAAGCGAGTGAAGTATGCAAGGATAGGGTTCTCTGGCACTCTGTTCTCTCTGCCTACCCTGCAAGCGATATGGCGTGATGATATGTATGTATGTTAGATAACTTAGTAGGTATACATTGATCATTAACTAATTTCTTTATTTTACAGATATATTATTTGCTTGATATTATTCTAAATGTATTTCAAAAGGATTTGTGACTTTGTGCCCCTTATACATGATGAGATACGTAGAAATACAACGCCTCTAGATTTGTTGTCGAGGTTTGTAGTTTCAGTAGTAAGCTTATTGCCGTATTCAGTGCCGTTTTGCCTTCGTAGTTCTAAATCATCATCATCATCCACTACGAGACAGTCTGTTAACATGTGTGTGGGTGAATAATATTTTTGGGCCACGTTTCGTATGATATTTATTCCATTGCGTGACGTTCTTCAATCAAGTTGGAGGCTATAGTTTTTCTGCATAACACTACAAATTGGACTCTATCCAACGTTATATCTGTTACATCAACTGTACTATTGTGGGAACAGCTGCATACAATTGCGATTATGACAGAAATGTTTGTCTATAGTTTCTTTCTGGGTAAGAAACACATGCATACAGTGTACTTTATGATTGATACATTAACTATAATTGTTTATCACTAATTATGTTTAATAATACACGTCATCTAGTTTTATATTATTTCTAACTTCTGAATAATGTTATAGAGTTTCATATATGGGATGTTATTTTATATAGTGCGATATAAGAATCCGTGATAGTGACATGATATCCGTATGATGACGGAGCTATATTACAGTGTGTCAGCAGTCCTCCTTGCCGTTGATTGTTGTATGAGCCGAATTGTATGCAAATAAAATCAATGCAAGAGAGGAAAGATTATAAAGAATACTTTGTTTACCATCTTGGCCATCAACATACAGTATCGCCCAAATGCAAGACTCTTGCGAGTCTCGCAAGTCTTGTAACTCTCGCTGTTAGAATAACACAGAGTCACTTGTTTTGATAGAAATGAAAAATCCAACTAAATTAATGAATTTCCATTCATTTGTGGCACTAATTGTACAACTATCAATAATTAGGTACATACCACAGAACGGGCGTGGGGCTATAATCACACCTATCTATCATGAGGCTGTTTAAAATAACATCAAATTATTTCTCCGAGCACTGGCATTAAGAATACAAAAGTTGACAAACCTTTCTTTACCAAAGGAATCGTAAAATGCTGTATTTTAGTTTTGTTTTTTTGTTTGTTTTTGTTTGCTATCTATGGGAGCGTTGCGAGACTCTTGCAACGAGCCTTGGTCTTGCAGTTGGCCAACAGTATTGACCAGGTTCGATTATAGTAGAGAAAGCTCGTGCCCTATAGTGGGACGTTATAATGGCTGTAAAGCAAGAAAATAGCCGCGATTATAACGTAATTTTAAAATAGGTTTAGTCTACTTTCACTCAATCATGTGTTGGGCTCGAAAGAATGTGTCGGACATATTACCAACATGTTTCGCCTACACACTTCTTACAGCAATAATAGGTTTTGTAGTAAATTAGCATATATATATTTGAACATCGTGTTTGGACTAATTTATTTTGAATAGATGTGTCATTGATATGTGGAAATCGTGTATGTATGTACATTTATTTAAAAGAAAACCTTATATATTTTACTGTCTAATTAAATTGTTTAATTTTTAAAAGTTTATTATTTTATTAGCTTAATGATTTTGTGAGAGGCGCTCAATTCATATTCATTTTATTATAGGTTCTAACATACATCTACCTGAAATGAACTTACATTTCAGGTAGGTGCCAACCAAACTGTAAAGATAGATTCCCACGTAGAAAATTCTTTGTGCGACCTATAAAATGATTGTTCTGTGTCTGGGTGTAATTTATGTTCATTATTTGTATATTTGTAAAGTCCCTCGTGACACAAGGAATTGTTGCTCTGTGCGATGTTGTCTCTGAAAAATAAATATGGATATGGAGAAATAAATATGGATAAAAAATCTCGCTTGAACATTTTCCATATACATCAGCCAGCTTAGCTCATGTATTTCTATCCAGCAGCTGAACAACATCCACTTTTAGACATAGGCTTCTCGAAAGAGAATAAGCCAGTAATTACCAAGCGTAGTCAGCGGGTTGCCGATCGAAGTTGATGTTATAAGTTTCCAGAAGACTACTGTTGATATTCTCTTGGTGACGCTTTAGTCGGTTTTTACGACTTCCATGGCATGAGATAGTAAGGGTTGAAAAGTCTGAACATTTGAACAGTATAATTTAAGAATTTAAAATAAGGTAATTAGGACGATTACTTACCATAAATATATAGTACGCTTTACCAGGCTGTTACTGAGACCATATTAAGGCTCAACTATTTCACCTGAAAATACTATTGCAGACAGTATTTTTCTAACATTAAATTCATGTGTACATGGAAGTTTTGGAACGTACACGTGTCCCAAAAGTAGAAGACAACATTTCAAGGTAGCGAACAGGCTCGACCCATGGGTAGATCATAAAGAGATATTAGAGAAAAATAAAGAGCAATAACCACAGTTATTGTTCTTTATGCTACTGCTATAATGAGCAATATCATCTCCGCTCACACACATCCCACCGCTGGGTTTGAGCCTCCTCCACAATGGTAAGGAAATTGATCTACTATACCACGCTGCCGCTGGTCTGACGTGTTAGTATAGAGTTTTGTTTCGAGTGTTTTCCTTTTCTTGCATTGATTTAATATGCGTTTTATATCACTTAGTCGTCTCATACGATCACCCACTAGTAAGAGAGGGGTGGTGAATTGTATTCTTACTCCGTCAATACACGGAAAATATGCGCAAAATATTGCACATATTTATTTATGTTTGCACGCTTTATCAAGTTCGACAACATCGGTTATAACCGTCGCACATTCGTACGCCCACAGTTGTCTGTCAAAACGTTCACATTTTTAACGCTCGGAATATTTTATTATATGAAGATTTAACGCCTACGCAACAATTCATTTGACGGGAAGCTTTTTATTGTCCTCAATGCACGCTTGATAGAGATATAAAGGCAAATTTTATGTATATGATTTGATGTATCTACTAGAGTTTCTTAGTTAGAGATTAAAATAAATATCCATTATTGCGCATTGTTTTCGAGTGGTGACGAAACCGGGTTATTATTCACCACTACCTCTTTTCTTATAGCTGTCGTAAAAGATGAGTAAGAGATATAAGGAAATAATATAACTGTAAGACAGAAAAATCACTTTTAAAATCCGTCTGGGGGGACGTGCCTCTCTAGCATTATCCGAGCAGGCCACCGGTACTCGGTCCTTGTTATCAGTGGCCCGACATGTAACAGAACACTATGAGTCTATGACCTGGCCAGTTTGGGATACTAGGCTATTTTCCCTCCCATTGTAAAATAGGTCGGTACTGAGTAGTAGGACTTAGTTGGATGAAGAAGATATACGCTACACTTATGTACGTAGAGCCACTTAATTTATGTAATGTTTCGGAGATTATCCATCACCTCAGGCGTTAGCCTGTCTCTGTAATTTGTGTTAACAGATTAGTAAACTTTTAATAATATCATTAACTTAACAATCTAAAGAAACAAAAAAACACATATTTTTATAACTCACGCTTTAATATTGATAAAAGTAAGCATAATAAAAGTAAGAATAATAAAAGTAAGCTAGATGTGCTCATAATATTTTTAAACCCTACATAATATAATATGGCCTTGTTTTTTTAATCAGGTTAGTTTCCGACTAGCTAGAGCTATCGAGATTGAATTTATGTATAATTTTTTTTTCTTGCCTTTTATGCTATATTTTTTTACAAAATAAAGCTAGAGTCCTACCACATGGTTGCTAATTGCTCGTTGCAAGAATCAGTATAAAAATAACTAATCGTATAAATGTTACAAAACACATTCTATTTATAATAGTAATTATATACATTTAAAAATAACTAATTTTAAAATAATCATTATGATGAAGAGTTCGATTATAAAATAACCATCCCGGTGTAGATATCATTGGTGATATTTATAATTATGACTTGAGAAGCACAGTACTTTGCTTATAATATCTATTTCAAAATACTCATATTATTTTATTATAGAGTATAATGTCAAGCTGGTTTTGATATGTTTGTAGCACGCTAAATTAATATGATAATAACAAGTAATTACGAGTAATCGTAATCTAACATGTGGATATGATGGAATATATCTTAGCTCTAAGATTCTGTATGTTCTTTTAGTAATTAAAGTAAAAAACAAACATGCAATTGGCTCAAAAACAATGTTTTGACAATGCAGAAGTTGGGGTAAGTGCTAGAGGTCATAGTTTACTCAAAACGTGACTTTGACACCGTCTCAGAACGAAGAGAAATGAAACTAAATTTCAAATGATGACCGTGGCTAAATCCATAAATTGATGTATCAGATTAGAATACTGCATTCAAAATAGAAGCGGTCAAATTGAATATAATTTCTACTTAATTATTATTTAGATATTCATAAACCTATACGGATAAGTTTTATCTTTTGAACAATTATGCCTTCCAATAAAATATATGGTTTAATTTATAAAAGAATTCTTTGTTGGCATATGTGTGAGTGTTATGTAATATAAAACAAATTCATGGTGCAAACGTATAATTCATAATTGTGAACGCTTGGCGTACCTTCAAAGGGGCGATGACCTTTATAGGCGGTCGACAAGTGACCTTTACATCTACTAAGGACAGGAAACCTAGTTACTTAGGAACTAAGAATCTTTGTTTTCGCCCATAATTTGATATGCGGCAATAATTAAGATCAGAATATAACTAAGACGCCTTTAAATATATTATGCATAATTTTATTGCCCAATAATAAAAGTTAACATTTGCAATTTATCATAGAATAAGTAGTGTTAGAGTGTCAATATGTTGACCTGACATTTAATCTCCATTGACCAATTGTACATATATAATGTTTTATTTGGTAATACGTTGTTAATAAGCGCTACTGATGCGACGATATATTATGTCTCAATAAAATGCTGAATTATTTATAATTTTTTATTGAGATCTGCTTTAAAAGACCAAGTATATCCATCCATTCATAAATCTATTGACGTCTTCTGTTGGGTATGGTAAAAATGGGAATAACTCTATAATTGCCTATGATAGCGAAACTTTCAGAGGGGTTAAGGAATTGTCCCCAGTGACCCAGTGAATTGGCGGTGAGAAGTAATACAACAAGATATGGGACCGTATGTCACTGATTTGGGCGGATTTAACCACTTCATAGCCTGCTAAAAAATGGGAGAGCTTTGCCGGATCTTCTGATCCACCTGATGGTAATTAGCCCTAACGTCATCGCCCTAATCGCCTGAGTTAAGCCGCTAGTGGATTTATCGTAAAATTTAAGAAAGGAGCGGAGATAGGTTTGATTATCTTCCCTAGAGATTAAAGCGCATCGAGATAAATTACGAGTGATTAAAATATACAAGGCCGTGGTATCTACTTATTTATGTCCAGAAACAAGTGAGATTCTTACTCCGTATACTATATTTTACCATTAGGGTGATTTCGATAAGGGATTGTAATAGTTTCTATTTTTATTACATCATTATGAAAATGTGCTGATATTCTTTTTTTTTTTTTTATTGCCGGTGGTGGCAAACGAGCCAGCAGCACACCTGATGGTAAGTGACACTGCCGCTCATGGACTCTTGCAAGACCAGGGCATAGCTAGGCCGCTGCCTACCGTGAAGAAAGTGCTCTTCTTAAACCTCGTTTAAAAAAGGACATGTCATAGCGCTCGGGAAACACAGCAGCAGGTAGTTCATTCCAGATCTTGCATATACGTGGGAGAAATGAACGTTGAAAACGTACAGTTGACGTCTGTATCGTTTCCAGGTGGAATGGATGAACCCTGCTGCGGTGTCGAGTGGTACGGTGATAAAATGGTGACGGTGGTACCAAGTCAAACAGTTCCTCAGAGCACTCCCCGTGAAAGAGCCTGTAGAGTACACAGAGAGACCCAAAGTCTCTCCGGCTCTCCAATGACTCCAGTCCTTCCGTGAGATTGGGATCACCAACGATTCGAACAGCACGTCTTTGCAGGGAGTCAAATGGGTCTAGCTGATATTTGGGCGCGCCTGCCCAGAGATGTGAGCAGTACTCCACATGAGGGCGGACTTGTGCTTTATATAGCACAAGACGTTGTCTCGGTGTGAAGTATCGCTTGGCTCTGTTCAGGACGCCCAGCTTTCTACTTGCCAATTTGGCTTTGTCCTCCAAATGACTCCCAAACTGGACTTTGCTTGATAGTTCGACGCCGAGGATCCCAATACTCTCGGCAATTTGGAGAGTTACTCCTTGGAACTGAGGCGCCATGACGAAGGGGTCCTTTTTTGCAGTGAACGCGCAAACTTGTGTCTTAGTGGGATTGAACTGGACTAAGTTCCGTTCACCCCAGGCCCGCCCCAGAGAGCGCTCGACTTCAGACACAAGTTGAGTCCTTCTTTCCTGTAATATACTCCGAGGGATATTCTGATGCTCGGTATACCGCTCGTCACCCGTGCTGCTGATATGAAACATTCTTCTTCTAAATCTAAAATCTATGGCATGACAAAATGGCTCATTATGGTTTTAAGGGAATATGCTTATGCAGAGTGATTAGGTAAATAAATATTGTCAGTTACAAAAATATTTAATTAACAATATAATTATATTGCATATCACAAAGCAAATAAACAGAGAAAATGATTTCTAATGTTTACGCGAGTATTACACATTTGAAATAAAAATACTAATAGAGATATAAATGTCTGTAATAACGATGACTTTTGGACGTAAGACACCTTAGTCCTCTCGTGACCATGATCACTGTAAAGTGTTCGAAACGTCGGGAAATTAGAAAACAAATACAAACGCGATAGAATCCGTAATATTAGTTTTATTTCAAACAGAGAAAATATAAAGAGCAAATCTGACGACCTTATTGATTTAAATTTAGTATAAGTTATGAGCTAATTATAATTGTGTTTATGTATGCATTTATGCAAAAAAAAAAGAATCTTTATAAAACCCGGTTGAAAATATAAATTATGCATAGGTATCGTTGGCAAGAAGTTATGGACCTTTCAACATATGATCTGGTCAAACAGGAATGAATTTCAAGCGCATTATAAAATTAACAAAATGTTTTCCGTTAATACTATTCTAGTAGTGCTCTTTTACATTAAAGAATTTCGGTTTAGACATGAATATTTTCGCGCCATAGATATTAGTCGACTGTTTTTCGCATTATATTGGAATACAGTGGCATTTCTTAATTAAAATCTCGCACATCACAAAATAATTATGGCCTTATTCTAATTTACTATCTCGCACATCCTAAAATAATTATGGCTTTCGAAACTGCAAATTTGCGTGGCATCTATAACAAATATTATGGACCTTCGATTACATTATTTATAATAGCATAAATCGTGTGATAAGTTCCTCAAAAAAGGAACATTCTTCATTTTATTGAATTAAATTTAAGTAATCTATTTTTTGTTGCCATTTTAGCTACTACTACTACATTCAAGGCTAACATAAACTTAATCTACTGCTTTAATCTTAATATCATTATGTATTTATAAATAATTAAGCGTAGCCTCCGTGAGAAATAACGAATGTTTAAATTCACTTATGTTTTGAATTATATTATTTATATAACGAGATATAAACATATTGTTACGCAGATATAAAATAATAGAATAAGTAAACTTTTTTCTCAAATTAAGCAGCGAATATAACAGGAAATGTGTGAAATTTAACGTGAAAGGAAAAAAATGTTTTTACATAGACTAAAGACAAATTTGTCGCAGTTTTGTTCAGATATAAAACTCGCTACTGTACTACCATTACAAAATAAATATATTGTTGCATATTTTATTCATCAACTGGTAAAAGAAATTCACCGTTGTTTTATCTCACAGTTAGATTTCAATAATATAGACGAACGGCGCATAAAGTTTTATAGTGTTGGAATGTGCGTTTCTTCATTGTCGTTCTGTAGTTGCTGTTGACCAGTATCGGTGTCAGACTGTTTATCCGTCTACCGTGCTGTCTATGTAGTTATAAATAAATAAATAATGTTCACTATTCTACGATAAAGATGCACGAAGGTGCCCGTCCCTCATACGCACTCTATACACATGCGGAAATTATTTTAACAGTTTTTATAGCTTCCTGTAGTTAATTTCTAGAAGTTTAATGCCTTTCTGTATATAAAACAAAGTTCTTCAAATAAGTAGGTTAAGAACTTCACACGAACGACGTAAAAGTGGTCATAAAGAGTGTATTCTGATCTTAGCATGCTTTATATTACCTTTTATCACATAATACTTATACTTGTGTCACGATAGGTAGTAACAGGTTAGTTACGGCCCTGGATTTACTAAATTCCATAAGTGCCTCTTGTTAGCACTATACCATCAGATGCGCTACTTTTTCATTTGCCACCATAGAACACAGAGCACAAAATAAAAAAACATTTTTGAAATTATCCTAGAACATTAACAATTCCTGAATCCAGCATTACAGCTGCAAGGTGAGATTATTTTTGATTTTCATTTAACCTAGAAATTTAAACAGCATTTCTACAGTTGAGTGATTGCACTTGAGATTTCCAAATTATCATCGACATCAATCCATTGTTGTCGAACTATGGGCATTGATCTAAGGAATAAGGCCGCTATTTACGTTTGCGCAACGTAGTTTGGTATTTCGTAGACTTAGTACAATGTTGCGAAATTAATTAAACTATTTAGATATATTTGATAACAAGTGACAGTTTTGACAAAAGTGCTGGGATTTCACTTAGGGGATTAGTACCCTAAACTGCTCTACCAAGTTGCTGAATGTAGAAAACTGTTCGCAGAAACGAGCGGGCTTAGAACTGGATTATCACCAATTTTAATCAAAAATCAATTGGAAAGGCTATGGAATTCGTAAATTTTTATAAAAGATGTAATTAATACGCATTTTGTTTCGAAAATGTGCAACAATCGTGATTCATACGTTCTTTTCTAATAACAACAAACGTGTTTTTGATAAGTTTGACTTTCGCAGGTCATTCGCTTACGCACTTATTAGTCATACGGTACGAGGCGGGGAAAAGGGTCGGTTGTGTGTTTGTATATGGTTATTATATGGTAACTTGCTGCCAGACGAGTCTTACTTGTTCTTCGTACATTTGTTCATCGCTAAATCATTGCCTTGGGCGACATCTACTGGCGTTAACTAGGTGCCACTTGCATAACTACACTGACTGGTGATCAGAACTATCTGTAATCTAAGATTGCAATCACCGGATATGCCTACATATACGAAATGTATACGTGCACTAATATAACTGTGCGTTGAATCCATTAAGCCATACAGTTTGCTTAAGAATTCAATGACATGCAATAAGCGTAATTTAGATTTTTACTTGTCTTTAAATTACGCAAGGACGAATGTAAAATGTGGCTATAAATGAACGCATTATTTTTTTAATTACAAGAAAGGGAAATTATACTCCTCTAAATAATGAATCACGTCACGAACAGCAAGGCTTTTTCAATGTTTGATGTAATTGTGTATTATTATAAGTTTGTTATAATAATATCGTAATTAATTGTTTTTTTTATGCTGGCAGTTCACTGTCTGACTTCATATCGGGCGCCGAGCGTGGCAATAGGGTAGTATAGGGCTCCCATAATCCGCTATGTAATCGTTTGGTTTTATGTATGGAATTATCATTGGGTGTATTAAAATTCACTGCCCATTTATATAATACCACTATATTAGTTAGTGTAACCTAACTATCGATTATATCTTGGCAGTGCCTTCTTTTAATGGCTTTGTATCGTGATTAAATTTCGAAATTATCTTCAAGAGATGACCGCAGGGAGGATTTGCTTAAAAAACCACATTCAAGAATCACGCAAAGATGCTTTGCGGTGAATTTGGACAACGGTGCAACGATTTGATATCTCTCTAATGGATCACTATATTCGACTCTATCAATCATAATATCCGTATTGGTAATTTTTTCTTGCACTTATATTACGTATCTACTTCCTACAAATATATGATAAGATACAGTCGTGAAAGAATTAAGAGACGTCGATTTCTATTTCTGTTTCATCGCCATAGATGCAAGATTATTTAGTTTTTACAGCAAAGATTGATTAATATAATTTGTAAAAAAAAACACAACAATTAATGCATAAGAAATTGGTCTACGTAATATGTGAAAGCGATTAGATCACAGTCTCTTCTATCACTACCGATGTTTACTGTAACTGTTCTGGTATATTCTCTTCTCAATATTTTCAATATGTACGAAATTCGCTAACTGAACTGCAATGTATCAAACATTGCAGAAATTAACTGTATTTCTCAAGAAGAGTTTTAAGGTCATATAACCAAAACTCCATCGAGCAAGTTTTGCCCTTCTGCCTCTTGTGTAGATATTAGATGTGTCGTGCTTACATTTACGTGCGTTACAGAATATTTTTTTATTGGCTTTTTATATAAACCATTAAATATGTTCTCCTAAAATATTTCTCGCTTATATTCTGCACTATTATTAGGGATTATTTAATGCTTAATTTCTATAATAAATTCATCATCATCATTCTCCTACTCTTATCCCAATTACTTTGGGTCGATACAGCATGTGCTCTTCTTTCATAGTACATATTGTAAAAGTTATTAGCAATAGTTTTATGACTGGCCGCCTGCCAGACGTCAACCCTCCTTGAAAATGTAATTGTTGACCAAACGGCATCAGATAGAGTTGGCTCAGGTCGTTAGTTAGCTCTTAGTCTTCTTTTCCGACATCCACGAGCAAAGTAAGGGTTGGTAGTATTCGTACCCGCTACCACACAGCGATTCCTGTACACTTTCTATAACAAACTATATCCTCAAATATGTTAAAATAAGGCAGGTATGATTTAAAACAAACATACAGTTAGGATGAAGTGATCTTCGTGTCAAAAGTCCATAAATGGACAGACAGACGATAATAGGTTCAGGTTTAATTAATAGCCATTGTGTATCTATACATTTTTATTTTGTTTAGCTACTGGTTTAAGTAAGCAAAGTTCCAAATGTTTCACATCGCTGGCGCTGATAATGCTCATTACTCGTTTTAAGCATTTAGGCTGTTGCAATAAGAAACGTCACCTTGATAGTCGAGGAGATGAGGTTTTGACTTTCCTAGTAAGTATGTCATTGAAATTTTTCTGTATGCCTTAATATTCATGAGCCTATATCCCTAAAGTGACAGTTTACATAATAGGACATATAAAAATCTTACACTTCTGATTTAGGATTCGAATCTATTTCCGTTTGTAATCTAGTATCAGACTCCGTATTGCTATTAAAATATATCAATATTATTGAGACTCAACACTAACGCGATGTTTTACTACCTACTATCAAATATTTTGAAGTGAACTTCATCATCATTCTCCTGTTCTTATCTTAATTAGTTGGGGTCGAAATATGTACTTGTGCATTTTGCAAATAATATTGGTAATAAAATTTTATGACCGACACGTCAACCCTCTTAGGGAATGTAATTGTTAAGAAAACGGCATCAAGTGAAGTTGGCGAAGATCGATATAAATCTCTTAGTGATCTTTTACGGCATTCACGAACAAAGTAAGGGTTGGTAGTATTCGTAGCCACTACCACGCAGGATATTTTGAAGTGAAAATATGAACGTCTGTTTTATTTTTGCTCTACGAATCAACCTTACAACAACTTTACCATGAAATTATATTCATATTTGTCTTCACTAGAGTATATTTTCTAGCTCCCAGCCATAACACAAAGAAGATACAGCATGCGTGACTTCGGCGGAGATAGTGATTCTATAGCCGGCGGCTGTTTTGAAGTCACGAATAATAGAAATATGCGGCTCTTGGTGTCTTTTCATTTTGTATAGACACAATATTTTTAATATAAGTTTATAGGAATTAGTTTGTCACAAAAATTTTCATTACCTTAGCTCATCAACATTATTATGATCCCGATTTTATTTCAATTACTTGGGGTCGATGCATCATGTACTCCTCTTCCATCGTAAATATTACAAAAGTTATTAGCATTATTTTTATGATCGGCCGCCTGAATGACGTCAATCCTCCATGGGAATGTAATTGTTGATCAGACGGCTTTAGATGGACTTGGCCCAGGCCGATTTAAACCTTTTAGTCGTTTTTTACGACATCCAAGAGCAATGTAAGTGTTGGTAGTATTCGTAACCGCTACCATACAGCCCTCCGCTACTTTAACTATCTGTTATTTATTGTAATTGGTGACAGATTATTTATGAGGCCAATCTGTTGACATAAGTCTATTATTGCAATGATATTATTACTACTAGTTTCAACTTGTTATTATTGATAATACACACAAAACTACTTCTACATAAATACTTCAATAGATTTATAAATGTTTAAACTTCAAAAACTTATAGAAAATGCAATGTATCAATTCGTCACTTATTCAGGAGTGGTAAATCCAAAAATTGTCTATATTTCAAAGCCATTGAAAACCACATTTAAAAACCATTACTAATTAATATTGAATGATTACGAAATTCAGAGTTGAAGAAAGTCTAAAAATACTGTATTTATATATATTATTTTCGTTTATTTATATAGTGATTCTTCACCCGCCGGGTACTGACTCACAAGTTAATAGATTAAATGGAACGCATTAATCCATGTGGACGTGGCGTCGCTGCACCGACGACTTTTATTAGCTGAATAAGTGCTTCAATTACTGCCATTGTCCTGTTTAAGATTGGTTACAGAACTTTTTTATAGTAATAGATATTTTTAGAAAGAAACAGTATACAATGTGTATCTATTTTAAGAAAATTTAATTCTGTGTTTCAACAGAAACGATCAAAGTGACTATAAATACTTAATATCTATTAAATACTAAATGTATAAGCGTCTTAGTCACTTACATACAGAAATATGTTAAAGAAATAATTCCTAATCACGATAATTATAGACGCATAAGGGTCAAAATTCCATTTTTATTACTCATTTATTATCCCGCCATTTATTATCTGATGCCGTTTGGTCAACAATTACATTCCCAAGGAGGGTTGATGTCTGGCAGGCGGCCGGTCATAAAACTAATGCCAATAACTTTTACAATATGTACTATGAAAGAAAAGTACATATTGTATCGACCCCAAGTAATTGGGATAAGAGTAGGAGAATGATGACTGGTTTGGTATAAGACAGTTTGGTATAGAGTTTTATTGCCCGTTTTCCATATCTTTCAATGATATTATCTGAGTACCTATCACATACCTTAGTCAGCTTTTATAACAGCTACAGACAAGAGAGTCTGATGAATTGTATTATTCTCCATCATCACGAGAAAAGGTCACTTTTCTAATCCAATTTATTTCTTTACTTTTTGAAAAGATTGGAGTATGTTTCATTTCTTCTCAAAGTAACCTTAATAAAATATAATAGAAAATATTTTTACATTTAAAAATATTATCTTTATAATCCTAGGTCAGGATGAGTTCCGCGGGTGACTGGACCGGGGAATTAGTCCGTCACCCGCCGAGAGGCTGACCGCGCGAGGAGGGAACGACGTCCGCCCCGGGGGGGGGGGGACGTCGCTCAAGGGGAGGGTACCTCTCAGGGGGTATTCCATCGGGCCGGCCACTGACGACAAGTTCACGCTGCTCCAGTGGACGGTCCAACGACGTAGGCGAGGTTCGTGGGTGGGTTACGGGTATGCGTGCTTACGCCCCTCTGTCGCCCCGGACGGAGTGGTGCGAGAAGAGCGCCGACCATAACCCACCCCATTTTTTAAAAAAAAAGGTCAGGATGAGTTAAATAATATTGCATTATTTTTGCCAGTATACCTTTATTTTCACTGCTTCATTGATTTAGTAAAAGTATTATACATTTTTAATACAGAGGTTTATGTTTGAAACTGTTGTGTTATCGATAAATAATTTATAGTTTCGTTTTTTGTTACTTTGTTGTTTGTTACGTGGCAAAATATGAGATTGTTACAGCTTTTATACAATCGGGGCTTAGCTTATAAAGAATAATACATACATACATACATATCATCACGCCATATCCCTTGCAGGGTAGGCAGAGAGAACAGAGTGCCAGAGAACTCTATCTTTGCATACTTCACTCGCTTCCTCAACATTCATAATTCTCTTCATACACGCTCGCCGGTTTCGGAGACTCTTGACTCCACCTTCCTTCAGTACATGACCGATCTGGTCTAGGTAGGTTAGTCTCGGTCTCCCTCGGTACCTACATCCTTCCACTTTCGCATTGTATATCTTCTTAACCAGACGTTCGTTCGGCATTCTTTCCACATGTCCGAACCATCGGAGCATTCCCTTTCGCATCTTTACACCAATACTCTCTTTCATACCTACTCGCTCTCTTACGTCGTCGTTACGAATGCGGTCGGTCAGCCTAACTCCACAGATTTTCCGCAGAGATCGCATTTCGACCGCATTAATTTTACTTTCATACTCTTTTCTGCATACCCAACTCTCGCTTCCATACAGTAATGTTGGGACAAGCACTGCGTTATGTATTGCTACACGTGCCTTCTGGCTGAGGTGGTGGCTACCGAGAAGTTGCCCCAACGCTCAGCCTGGCTGACAGAACGCACCCCTGCTTAACGCCGATATTGACGTCAAACCAAGGCGACATTCCATCATCCAGCCGCACACAGGCTCTACAGCCCATGTAACTGGACTGCACAGCCTGTAGCAGTTTACCGTTAATACCATACTCCGGTAAAATGTCCCAAAGTTCCTTTCGTACAACTGTGTCAAATGCTCTCTCCAGATCCACAAAACTGCAGAAAACCCTCTGACCTAGAGCCAGATGCTTCTCCACAATGTTGCGCAGAGAGAACACTTGATCCATGCATCCCCTTCCACTCCTGAAACCTCCTTGTGTCTTACACACACTCACACACATAAAGAATAATATAGTTACAATAAAATTATTGGATATTCTGTTTTGGGTAGCAGAAAGTCATATTACAACCTGTAGTTTATAGTACGAAGTTATTTTTATCGACAATCCCTGTTCCAGTATACGTGTCTTCGTAGGATATTCACGTGTGTACTTGGATTGTAGCGCTAAGTTGTTTGTTTACCTTTTACGGAAGTATAATACGAATATAAACAAAGTACGAGCGCTTCTTTTGATTGTTTTGAATATGTCTTTTGTATCGAAGTTACTTCTTATAATGTGTATAACAGAATGATTAATTGTATATGGACACGTTGTTATCGTTAAACAAAGATCAATTGAAGTTGAAAATAGCATTCGATTATTGACGACGTCTTTGAAGATCAGTCGAACTGAAGAAACAATATTAATCTATCATCGATGAGATTTGTTAGTCCGATATGTGTGGTGCAATGTGGCAACTCATTACACAATGTTCTCAGTTGCATCTGCAACTCTGAATTGCATTGTTTATTTAAGTTTTATAACTTCTAGTCAAGTTTTATTTTAGATGCTTAGCAATATTTAACTATTATCTAAATATTAAATTATTAATATTTTTATTATGCAGTAAATTTAGAAAATAATATGTAATGATAATTAAAAAAAATATACAATTAGAGAAGTTACTAGCTCTTGAATTTATTACAAGGGACCTATTCTATTTCTTTCTCGCAAAACGTGTTTATTTAGAGCAGACACAGACTATTATGGATATAAATGTGACGTTGACGTCACATTTTGTGTAGCTCTCTTTGTCTTAGCAAATAAAATTTAAATTTTTGCATCTGCGCCAAATAAAAACTAAATTTCATGTTGCTTTGTTTCCAGATGGGGCATCAAGCGCGGTGGCTGGTGCAGCGGTGGGTGTTCCATTATCCTGGGAGCCATTCTACTGTGTTTTACAGCAGGACCGCCGCATCCTCACGGCTTATACTAGCGAAGAACTTGCTGTAAGTACCTAACGCTCATTGAATTTATAGATTGTTTTAGTGTGAACGTAGTCGTTGTTTGTTATTCACAAATAAAGTTTCACTGAGTTTTTCAAACTTTTGCCAGAGCCAATCTGAGGCCAAACTTCATAATAATAACCAGCACTGGTTCTTTATCCAGGGCGGTGCAAGATTTTTTTTCTTTTTGTAGCTCGATGAACAAAATCTATTAAAATAGTTCAATATTCAATTATGAATATAATCTAGTAAATTAAAATAAATACAATTAAATTAAATTTTATAAATATTTATACTATAATATGTAATTGTGAAATTGACAATTTCATTACTAAAGTTACAATTATTTACGTGTACTACTTCAATATTTTTATGTAAATGTTGAATTAATAGACAGCACCTGACAAATTAATAGAATATTTCGCTTTTTGCCCATTTTGTATATTTAATATAAACGATTTTGTACGCTCTAGGTGACACAATTTATAAAGTTTGGTTAGGAATAATATGATTCGGTAAAAAATGCCAACTAGTAACCATTATTTGTATACAGCCGTGGAAAACCGGATGAGTTGATGTTAGTAAATTTGATATCAATAGAGCGTGACCTAGCTGAACGTGCGCTGTTTTTGTTTGCTAGGTATATAATTGCAAATCCTTTTATGTATCACTCGAGCCAAATATAGCGACAATGTTTACATTTCAATACATTGTTGTCACAGTAATTTGAGTAATAACGATGGATCCCATTTTAGGGCAGAAATATTTGTGTGATTTATAGAAAGTTATTTTTGATTTACGTACCTATTTGCTTTGTTTTTTTTTAATGTAGTTGTACAATACACCTTAAAATGTCGTATTTTATTCTATGATACGGAAATAGTTCTTTAAATTTTATTGAATTTATTTGTTTTCTCTAAATGCACTTGTAAATAAATCATAAAATAAGGTAATTATTGGTACAATATTGCTGAAGTTTGATAATTGGTGCAGTATTGTCGAAATAAGATAATCCAGTATTGCAGAAGCTCTGTCTACTGTAAGAGGGAATAATCCATTGTGAAAATCAGACACAAATGGACGATACTTTTAATGAAGTAAAAATGATTGAATTAGATCGCAGATTTTATTAGTGTTATTACAATTGAAAGATAACTAGTTTCTTTAGGTATATCCATCTATATATCAAGCAGACCAACCACGTCCGTTGTTGGAAATGAAACTCTCCATGAGAACGCTATGACAAGTAGTCTTCTGCTTCCACTATTTTACTGCGGATATCGCTATGTCGTCAAATTCATGGTGGAGGAGACCGGTTCATTGTACACTGAGTCCTAAATGTTTTTGAAAATATATCATTATCAAATTCTGTTCATACATATATTTGCATACGATTATGTATTGCCACAATATTACCTAAGGTCCAAAACAAAATAAAAAAGATTATTTTGTTTGGTTTTTCTCCTATTTCAATGATAAATTTGCAATTATTTTTTGCCTTATAATTGGTTTTAAAGAAACTTTTACTATTTAAGTTAACTCTTGTTATAAGAAATAATGGTAACTTTCTTATATACCAATTTTCGAGTTACTTTATTATTTTTAAAGTCGTTGAATTCGACGTTTTTATTCGTTCCGCTTTTCTAATTCTGTGATTTGTACTGAAATTTGTATAATATTGAAACTAATATATTACATCTTATTGACAAGTCATTCTACTACTGAAAAAAATATAATACCCATTTTGAATGTTAATAACTGAATCATCGTATATAATAAATGCTTATTGTATACAGTTTGTCAATAATTTCTTAATTGGATCTGTATAACGACGTACTTTTCATCATTGTAGATGAGTTTCGTGGCCTTTACATGTACATTTTAGCAGTATTATGTTGTTATTATATTGCTGATATTGAGGTTATGAGGCTTTTGAGACTTCGATACTTAACTTGCTTTACTGTTACTTTTAAAAGTATATAGACATAGATAGGCTTTAAACCGACTTTCTATAGAATAATGGGTATTAAATTAATTATTTTTTTTTCCAATCTAAAGAAATCTAACAATAAATTGACCAGCAATAAGTACTTATGTATATGAATTATTGTTAATATTTTATATCAAAATGCATTGTATACTACACCGTATTTATTATCTGGAATTACTACGAAGGAAGGTACTACTTTTAGACTAAACATAGCACACCATATGTTTGAAATAACTCAATATGACTTTTCATCTCACGTGGACGTGGGAAGTTGAAATCGCGTGCGTCCACGCAGCTCATCACAAAGCATTCAACAGTCATTATACTTAAGTATTTAAGCTGTATTGGTTAACTTGCAGATTCAATATTGTCTTTTTTATAGAAAATCAACTCACTATACTTATAAAACCCGATTACGAAGCGAAAAATGCTGTCACAAACGGGATTCGAACCCGCGCCTATTGGGATTCCGGCCTAATCGTGCTGCCACTACACCACCGTGACTTATTGTAGGACATGCAAATTTCGCTTCGTATCATAAGGTCTTAAGGTGACAGTATGCTATCTACCCGACAATGTTTACACATTATTATAGGCTTAATACTTCAAACTTTGCAGTTAGAATTGTATTAAACGATAACACAACATTGTTATTTAAATTACTGAAATTTATCATTTAATATGCTTAATTATTTATAAAACCCGATTACGAAGCGAAAAATGATGTAGTGGCAGCACGATTGGGCCGGAATCCCAGTAGGCGCGGGTTCGAATCCCGCTTGTGACATCATTTTTCGCTTCGTAATCGGATTTTATAAATAATTAAGCATATTAAATGCTAAATTTCAGTAATTTAAACTCACTATATATGTTAAATAAAAATAAAGCTGTGAATATATTATTTGTGTGGTTCCAGATTGGGAATAAAATATATCACCACTTTCTACTCCACAGAGTCGTAAGAGATGACTAATATAAAAGAAGATTTGTAGATCAAAATGTCAAACTCCCACATTGCAATAAATTAGAAGTCTGTAAACCGAACAAGTGT
Source organism: Lymantria monacha (assembly GCA_905163515.2). Lineage (NCBI taxonomy): Eukaryota > Metazoa > Arthropoda > Insecta > Lepidoptera > Erebidae > Lymantria > Lymantria monacha. The sequence continues at coordinate 28,867,223 of LR991082.1, forward strand.
TCTTCTGTGGTACTGCCTAACTATTTTGTGTTGTGCATCCCATGGCTCTCTATTAGTCGGGGGGACTTTTTATAGCCTTCAGGGACTAACAACTATGCAAGAACTAATAAAATGTTAATAGTTTCAATATACCTACATAATAATACACACATACGTAGGACACAAACATAATGAATCATAAAATACAATGAGAAACATTAGATACAGAGCGAGTGCCTATGGATGTATACAGCTACACTATTTTATTCTATAGCTCCGTACTGTAGTGTACCTATCTATCAATCACTTTTGTTTCATACCCTACAGTGTTGGACAGCTAAATATAAATAGTGTTCTCACTCTTTCTTTCTACGTTATATGTTTTCTCTCGTGTATTTGCTGTGTGATAGCGGCTATTTGTAGCCGCTATCCACCCTTACTACTATACTAATAATACTACCAACCCTTAATTTGCTCCTGGACGTCGTAAAAGACGACTAAGAGTTTTATATCGACCTGAACCAACTCTATTTGGTTAACAATTGCATCGCCAAGGAGGGTCAGGCGGGCGGTCGGTCATAAAACTATTACTAATAACTTTTGCAATAATATGTACGATAGCAGAGTACATTTTGCATCGAATCAATAAACTACAATATGATAAAATGATGACGCAGTAACATTTTTTGCTTTTGGCATTTTCTGTCAATTTTCATTTAATCCTTGTTTAAGAAGTCCTTACAAAAATAGTAGAAGATAAAGAAAGCTCGAAATAAAATCAAACGCCAAACTTACTATCCAACGTGATATAGTAAGCCAATTTGTGAAAGTGAAGAAGACATGCATGAGAAGAAAAATATTTGATATTTATATAATACAAGAAAATAAATACTGGTTTTCATACTTATTCATACCCGACTAGAAAAAAAGTATGGTTCAACCAGATCATGTATCTGGACCCGATCAGGATAGAATGAGGCATGCCGGATCCGGCAAACCTGATCAGGACCAGGTCTGGTCCTGATCAGGATAGCCTGATGTGAAATAACATCAAGTATGGTAAGGCATACCGGATCAGGACCAGATCAGGACCAAATAAGGATAGCCTGATGTGAAATATCATTAAGTATGGTAAGGCATACCGGATCAGGACCAGATCAGGACCAAATAAGGATAGCCTGATGTGAAATAACATCAAGTATGGTAAGGCATACCGGATCAGGACCAGATCAGGACCAAATAAAGATAGCCTGATGTGAAATATCATCAAGTATATAGTAAGGCTTGTATTATATCAGAACCAGAAACAGTTTTCGTAACACAAAAAAAATATCAATCAAAATTCAAAAAAGTGACAAGATTGTCATATTTATGCCACGGCGAAATTGTATTTGCATCAGAGGAGATTAATCTGAAATATTTAATTAATCATATGTATTTAATAATAATAATAATGTTTAATTAATAATATAAAAATAATTTATATTTAAAGTAAAAAACAAAAATAAATAATATATATATATATATATATATATATATATATATATATATATATATATATATATATATATATATATATATATATATATATATATATATATAAATATATATATATAAATGTACCTAACATTTGAAAACATAGATAGATAGAAATATTATATTAAATAGATGGCGTTAGTAAAATGACGTCATTATTTAAATCGAGGTGTTAAGATTCTTCGAAGCGTAATGACATGGCCTAATATTAAATTAGTTGTTATCGAATTAGATTAAAACAGATCGATCAGCTCATGAATGAGAAATTCAGGCGACAGTTGCAGTCGTTAGTATCTGGTGGTTGCGCCATAATCGGAACGGCTCACTGGGATTCTCTATGATAAGAATATAGCACTGCATTCGGTGCCTACGTCATACATTAATTTATATTTTTACCTATTAAACATGTTCTTTAAGATATTCATGTTTTTTAAAAGGACCGGACTGGGCATACTCGTTTTGGATCAGGCAAGATATATAATATAATATAACGCAGATGATTGATTTGGTTCTGATCAGTAAAATTTCATCCGGACTCGATCAGGAACGCCTGATCTGGACCCGATCAGGAATGCCTGATCTGGACCCGATAAGGTTTTCCTGATCGGGTCCAGATATACCTTCTGCGTTACATACCTTATCTGGTCCACATCGGGCATGCCCGGTCCGGTCCTGCTAAGGAAGACGAAAAAATTTCTAGTCGGGTAGCAGTTTTAGCCTATATTTTTTTTCAATTTGCCCTAGTTGTGAAATTAGGTATGAGTATTGAATACATCGATGTATTGTCGGCTTGTATATTGTTTGACTTCAGTACTGATTATACTCATTACGATAACTATGGGAGCATAAGATAGTATTACGTCACTGTGGGAAATTATATACAGTTTTGTAATAGTCTACGCGACTTTAATAGCATTTGATACACACATGAACCGTAGTAATGATGTTATACAATGTTGTATGGTGATTATATTTGTTATAATTTGTTGATCGTAATTTCGATCATTATTAAAATGAGATACTCATTATTAGTTACATTTTTAACTATAAAATGAGTTTTATGTACTTTAAAATTCCTATGTGGTAGCGGTTATGTTTACTATCAACCCTTACTTTGCTCGTGGGTGTTCGTAAAAGACGACTAAAAGCCGTGCCGCCTCGCTAGTTAGGCGGAGTAGTGGTACCTAGTCTTTGTCTACTACTTAGTCTACGGTGGCCCGCTTGGCACTAAGACTACACTTTTTTATTTTCTGGCAGGCTATGGTCTGGACATACGCCGTCCGTTCCGTTGGAGGGCGTAAAGGCGCAGAGCTTCCATAACCCACCGTATTCCCTCTCCAACGCCAATCGGCCAGCCTCTGTTATCGAATCGTTGACATCCGTGGCCAGCCCAGCAATAAGCCTACGCTGCTCTTAGCTTTCTGTCTACAGCCATAAGTGGGTAGGCTCACTCGGAGTCACATTCTCGCACGAAATCCATAACTGAGTAGTGGCAATTTGATACTGAACTTCGTTAATTGTGTCAGATTTTGGCCACTACAAAATATCTTAGAGCCTGTGTTATTCTAATATATAATACGTCTACGTTATACGTAACTTATCTTATCATAGAGAGCAAAATCTTTTCAGTACTTTTTGATGAAATTTAAATAGACAAGCAAACTTTCCTGTAAACTTTTGTATATGTAAATGTAGGATGTATTTTAAATTATTTTATTCAAGTAAAGATTACATTTACTCCGTATATTTCGTAATAATAAAATATTTTGTGTAGAATACTGTTACTCTATATATTATACTGATAATATCCCGGCCCCAATACGTTAGTCGTGCGTGCATCGCTTACTCAAAGTAAGTACAAACATACGTTCCGTACAAATGCGAGGCGTGGGCGCAAGTGCTGGCACTCTGCATAAATCAAAATTATACGTTGCTCGCTTTTATGGACTGCTTTTTGCCTCGCAGGATAAAAGACGAATGAACTCTGCAGATAGCTCTTTCCTTAGACTCGCTCTCAGTTTAATTTTATACTTAGCTAATACATTGTACAATAAACTGTTTAAAAGATAATTTTCAATAGTTACAAGAAATGGGCATATTGATATAATAACGCAACGAAATCTCAAAGATGAAGTACCGTGTTTAGGATATTGAATAAAATTGCTTGATACTAAACGCGTTTTGTGTTCCTTAGATAGTGAGTCCGAATACGCATTTTTGATTCCCCGTATTGGAATATAGAGCAAATATTGTGGTGGGTTTATAAACCAAGAAGTTGTGTGACTTTAGCGTGGCGTAGTAAGCTAGGTTTCTTCACCCTTTTTTTTGGCGGTGGGCTATGGATGCGGCTCGCCCCGCCAAATCGGTCCGGGGTGACGGAAGAGGCGCCGCGTGACCCCATAGACCCACCGTGCAACTCCTCTCTTCGCCGTGCGAGCGGGCCACCGGTACCCGATCTTTGTCTTCGGTGGCCCGTCTGGCAGATTTCTTCACCCTGGCCCAAGTTCATAAGAGTTACATACGAGCTAAGAAGAAAAAGAATATTAGTATGGATATATGTATTAACTTTTTCTGTTTTAGAGTTATGTTTTATATATTCATGTACAACCGAAACATACTAGGCTAAATCTATATGGCTCTATTAATCAAATACAGGATGTCTTCAAACAATGAGGACGGAAACGCGGAAAGTGGCTGAGTTCCGCTTCTCACCAATACTGATTGCTTTTTAGTTCAATGACGAAGTACATATGTTTGATATAATAATATTTCAGTTCTTACTTATTATTGTAATCATTAGTAATCAATCTGAGATGTAATCAAAATGACATCATAATGATGACACTAGTAAAAACAAATAGATGAATATGATAATAATTACTGCATTTTCTTATAACATAAGAAATGTTTTTATAAACTTGCAATGAGCAAAACAATAATACAACTGTATTTGATGTTTTCGTGGCCCTTACAAGCATTAGGTGACTTGAAGTTTGTATTCAATATTATTTTATCAATACTCTTCTATTTATCATCTCAGCTCATATACGTATAGTGGGACATCCGACTGTTGGGCTTAAGCCTCCTCCACAGCAGGAGGGAGATTGACCTATTATACTACCTTGGTCAGACGGTTGGGTATCGGGTTTTATTTCGTGCTTCCCTTCTCATACGTAGATGGTTTCTGCATATTGTCCTTTAGACGTCTAGGGAGGAGGAGAGAAACCATTAATTACTCTTCTATTACACTGCTCCTTTTGTGTGGTTGGAATGGAAGAAAAATGTAATATATGGTGCTGTCTGTACACATCTAAATAATAATAATGTTTAGATTATATACTTAAAGATTTAGAATTATTAGAAACTATATAATTAAATTTCTCTAATTTTCCTAGTTGTCGTTTACGTCTTCCGTATGATTATTGCATACGCGTTTATGTTGTATTAACTTTTACCGTAAATTACACACATTTGAAAACCAGTCAATAAATTCTACTGAGAAAATCTAAAGAGTACTTGTTTTGACTACTTCTACTAGTTAATTCATTTCAAATAAATGATTGAACTCAATTGGTATTAGTCAAATATTAAGGTAACAAACAAAAAAAAGAGCAATTTTATTAAAGGTGTGTCTTAATTACTTATTGTTAGATGTACCCGTATACTACCAGCAATTATAACAATGATAGCAATGCAAAGATTTCTTTTGGGGTTGCACGGTGCTGTAAATGGTACGCGATAAACTGTAGTAACAACGAAGACAGGTCAAAAATTTGCTATTGCATGTAAAGTTCGAAAGGTCATTAAATCGTATATCATATTTTCTTGCTATATATAATATATTATATATTACCATATATATATATGATCTATATTATCAATTTGTGCCGTATGCTACCTAAATATTAGAAGTAATGTGCAAGCGAGAATGTAGTGATTTAGCAAAGAATTAAGTCTTTCTAATTTTACACACCATTGAAACATTACCACTATTTTTTTGATGTGTTATTTATTAGGATATATATACATTATTAGGAATAATTACGTGAGTAGAAGAGTCTTTATAAACATAGAATCAATGGAAACAAATAACTCTCAGATCCAGAATAATCCAGAATAATCCAGAATAATTTGTAGATGAAAAAAATACATACATACATATTATCACGCCATATGCCTAGCAGGGTAGGCAGAGAGAACAGAGTGCCAGAGAACTCTATCCTTGCATACTTCACTCGCTTCTTCAACATTCATAATTCTCTTCATACACGCTCGCCGGTTTCGGAGACTCTTGACTCCACCTTCTTTCAGCACGTGACCAATCTGGTCTAGGTAGGTGAGTCTCGGTCTCCCCCGGTACCTACATCCATCCACTTTCGCATTGTATATCTTCTTAACCAGATGTTCGTTCGGCATTCTTTCCACATGTCCGAACCATCGGAGCATTCCCTTTCGCATCTTTACTCCAATACTCTCTTTCATATCTACTCGCTCTCTTACGTCGTCGTTGCGAATGCGGTCGGTCAGCCTAACTCCACTGATTTTCTGTAGAGATCGCATTTCGACAGCAGTAATTTGATGAAAATAAGAATTATATTAAATTAAAAATAATGAAAAAAATTTGATGAAAAAAATAAGACCAAAAATTATCCTACGTGGGATTAGACCTACGATACTTGGTTTACTATCTAGACTACTAACTCACCTCTGCAATCCTCATCATTAAACTTTTCGACAAGAATTAAAATGTCTCATCGTAAATCATATGACTGGGTTTATTGGCCTGGGCTTTTCATGAATAAAATAAGAAATTCAATGTGAACACTCATATTTGCCAATTACCAAGCTTATGTTGCCAATAATGATTATTTTTAAGTAATTAGAAAATTCTTGAGCAAATATCATTGCTCACTATTATAGTAATTAAGTTTTGTGTTATTTATATAGTATGTTAAATCATTGATTGTATCTTTTATTGTTGCACGCTGCCGGACAGTCATTCCCCGGATTTTATGTGGATAAGGTAAGATGTGATTGTGTGTTATTTTTACGACTATCTCGCATTTTATCACTGGGATTATAGACGCCATTAAGTGTGTGTAAATATTATATGTCTTGCATTTTACATTCTATAAATTATTTTGGTTTTGTATTGTCATTTTAAGCTTGGTGTGAATTTATGATAATTGTGGCATAAAGCATGGTATTTTCTATCTATAGTATGATATTTCTTGAATTATTCTTTTTGTGTGTGTTTTTTTTCTATAAACATTTGTGTGGAAGTAATCAGTGTTTGAGAATATTCATACGAGCTGTGCGGAAGAAACTTTAGCAAATTGAAAAAGCTACGATATGTGAACATTTAGGATAGAATTTAGTGCTAATAAATATGGTTAGTGGAGGTTAAGGATTATTCTGCTAACTTAGCTTTAGTTTATGTTTATTTTTCTTGAATATATTAGCATCCTCCTGCTTCGTTTTAGTAGATCTGTGAGCTGTTGATCTTAACATTCTGATAATAACGAATTTGTTTGTAATTATATTAAGTATCTTGCACCTTCGTCTTTAATTTTTTTCGATAGAAAGACCTATTTTATTATTCTCTCGTAATTTGACTTGACACAGGAAGTTTGCGTTTTTTTATTTTTCCACCCTTTCACCTCCCACGATCCCTTAATACTCATCAAATGAAAAAAAGTTTAAATAAAAAGCTGCATCTTATTTAGGATAATAAAGAGATTTTAACATTTTTGATATTTTTTAAATAGCTGATATTTGATTATTATTTTCAACCGTCATATTACCGCTATTTATGAAAAGAAGAATTTTATTTGAATTAACAAAAGAATTTCATATAATAATAGAACCTTCTCACAAAGTTGAGAATCAGTTGATAGACTCGAACTATAGAAGAGTACGCGAACTATAGTCTCACATTTGGATAGACATGAAAGCATTATATATATGACCAAGCTGAAATTGAAAAACTTTGCCCGTACTTCACATTCGTTAGATCAATGACGTCGGCCCAGCATATTTTCTTCTAATAAGAAAGTAGTGGAAGAAGAAAAATATAATATATAGTTGCATGGTTAAAATATTACAATAGGCCTCCTGCCTAATCTCAAACCTTCTAAGAAACTTAAAAATGTGTATGAAAAAGTGAAATTGGCCCAGGTTGGTGTAGAATTCTTAACAAACTTATAGCTTATGCTGACAAGTAATGTGGTTTTAGTATTTGTGCCTATTACTACACTACTAATATTTTGGTAGCTATAAATGTATAAAAATATCCCACCGCCAATATTTTTACACCTAAATTTATATATTTTTTATTGCATTGTGAATTTTATCAACTATTATAAGTTTGATATTTTAAAGAATTTCCTTTCAAAGGAGCTACGTAGGGTTGTTATTTTAAAACAAAAGCTTTTAAAATTTTAGTTAAGTATTGTTAAAGCTTAATAGCTTTAACAATACCGACCTAAATTTATTTTCTTGGCAACACAGCTTTTGATTACGTTGGCAGTGTAAATGAAACCACATTGGATGATGTCATGGCTTTAAAAAAGGCCATGTGTGCTTCGACCATAGAGGGATATGGTAAAATGTTTATTTTTATATCTAAGTGTTACTTAGAGCTCATTGTCCTATATTTTCGTTGATCGTTCGATCATTAAGCTAGTGAACTGGGAACTGCAAATTATAATGGTTTAAGAGGTTTAAATACTATGTATTTAGTCATAAGTTTTTTATGGTACATTGAAGTGGATCCACTTATACGTTAATGGTTACTAACCATAACACGAATTGACATTGTGGTAAAAATTCCGAATTTTTTTCGGTACTTCTTATTTAAGTTTTATTATTTTTTATTTATTTTATAACATCAAACAAAAATTGGCTTAAATAATTTCACTTAATTTCTTTTTTTACTTTTTTGACGTGTGCATTTTGTGCGTTTTGTGTGTTTAAATCATAGCACAGAATATGTAATGTCCACTCACACCTTGTGAACATTTTACAAATACATTTGAATACATTATTAATGAAGCAAACTGTAACCAGACTCTGGACGACTATTCGTAAACTGTGTCCTGCGTGGTAATAAGCAATGACTATCAGCATATAAAAAGTAAGGGAAATGTAATATAATAAAAAATAAGGCCACAATATTTGTGTAGTGAATGCTAGGTGTTAATCAAAACATCTAAGAAATCATAGTCCAAGAGAAGTAGGCAGGTAAGGGATTAAAGTCGAACAAAACCTAATAGCCAGACACAATTAACAAAAATATCAAGCAGGTCCCACGTTATTTAACAGAGTACCTTTAACAGAGAATTCGTAAGTGCACAGCCATTAAACGTGAAGTAGGTAATCGGGTTATCGAGCCCATGTAATCGTGAGGCTTATAAAATTGTACGTAATTGGTATTTCAACTAAACGTCGATGGCCGTTTACTATAGGCTCGAAGACTTGAAATTATGATCATGAGACGAGATACGTTATTACAAGTCAAAGCTAAATTACTTTTTTTTTTTAAATGAAAACTGTTTTAAAACTATTATTAAGTTTATATAGTAAAGAAAGGTAAGTCAATATAGAAAGGTGCGCTTAGTAAAATTTATTAATAAATCTGAATTTAAGCAATTAGTAAAATATATTCTTAGTTCATTTACATATTTGGTTTATAAATTAATTAAGTTTTACGTAATAGACTGTATAATATATTCTACATCGTCTATTGTTTATAGATAATAAAAATATTTTACAAATAAAAGATATTCTTGTAATATGTCTAAAATATTAAGTGCTAAGTTTACATTGATGCATTATATTGACTTTAAGATTAAAGTTGGCTGCACATACAAATTACACCCAGACTCAGAACAAACATATTGGATACATACATGGATTAACAAAACAAACATACTGGATAGTAGTACTAAGTATTATCCCTGTGTGGGCAACAAATTCACGATACATGCCCCAGTAGATCGGTGTAACAACTACGCCATCTGTGCATTCAAAAATTAAAACAACCTTAGAAATAAAAGTGAAAAATAATACCACTTGTTTTAGAAATTCTTGTTTACTTCAACTATTTATATGGTTTACAATCCGGTTTGGTTTAAAGTTTATTTTGAACTACGAGTAAGCTTGAAACTAGCTTGAATGTTAATAAAGCAACAAGTGTATGAATTGCGAGCACCAATGCCTATATGTACGATAGTGTCTGTCTGTTGTATATCTAGTGACAGTATAAACAACTGTTCTCAATTAATAGTCGCTTGTCAGAATTTGCTATTTATGTGTTATACTTTAAACATAGCCAACAAGCAAATAAAACGTTATACAAAATCTATATACAGACTATAAAGCTTTTGTAAGATGTTTTATTTGCTTTATGCAGCTATTTTAAAATAACATGACAATAGATTTTATTGCGTATGTATTTGATTTTTAATTTTCCTCGCCTGTTGTAAGATCTTAAAGCTGCGTATGTATAGTTTTCTTGCAAGCAATCTTCACATACGTAGCAATGAGATATTCTCTGTCTCTCTCTCTCTCTCTCTCTCTCGCTCTCTCTCTCTCTCGCTCTCTCTCTCGCTCTCTCTCTCTCTCTTCAAGTATCTTAACGAAATTAAGTGATATTATACATAATATAAACTAAAGTAGTAAAAAATAGAAAAGGCGAAGGAAATTAAAAATTAAATATTAACATGATAAAATCAGTAAAAATAGTTTTATTTTGATTGTTTAATACTCGCGTAAACATCAAAAATAATTAATATAACAGTAGTTTAGAGTTCAGAAGCCTATTTTATTTGGTGGATATATAGATTATGAAAGTTTAATCTATATTTAATTGCATAGATGGAGTAGTCTAGATGCCGAGTTTACATAACGAGTGTAGTGGGATCCCTATGTAAGGCAAAATTCTTCCTGCGATCTGTATAAATGATTATTCTGAGTCTGGATGTTATTTGTGTTACCATTTATTGTATGTCAAGTGTAATTGTATATTTATAAATATCAAGTGACATAAGGATTTATTCATTACAGCAGAACATTGTCTTAAAAATAATCTTTTGTCATATGAACTTGTAAAGTAGAGAAAGAGAATATTTGAAAGTAGCGCCAGTGACGGATAAGGAGTAAACGTTTGACCTGGTATGGACATGTGACATGATGAGACGGGATGAAAGTAATGTTGCGAGGAGGGTTTTCATTATGAATGTTGAAGGCTCTAGGGGTAAAGGGAGACCATGGAAAAGATGGATGGACTGCGTGAAGCATGATATGTATAAACAGGGAGTGACTACAGAGATGACATCTGATAGGACTGTATGGAAAAAGAGGACATACTGCGTCGACCTCAAGTTGTTGGGATAAGAGCAAGAGAAAGATGATATGAACTTGTATAGTCGTAGTTATATCATAATTGACTGATCACTATATCATATTTGCAGTCTGACTGCACTGAGGCAGTACTTAGTGCAATTTACAAAAGATTGTTCTAAATCTGGTTATAATTTGTGTCCGTTAATTCTATATTTGTGAAGACAACGGATTATGTCTCTAGTGCAGGGTGTTGTCTTAAGAATAAAAAAAATACTCGTTGTAATTAACAATGTTATATAATTATCATAAATATAGACAATTCAAAAGGTTTTAATAATATGTTTTTTTTATTGCGTATTATTATTATTCAGTATTTATAATTGAATTATTGCTTTTTAAATTTTAAAATTTAGTTAATGTTTATAACTGCAGTAAATATTTTTGTGCTACTGCATAGTTTTAGTATATTGAATGTACAACTGGAATAGAGTATCCGCTTTAGTCTTTGAAGTAAATGTGAGGTAAAAAATATATGATGAAAAGATGTCTTATAATTCTGCTTAAATTTTTGCAGATAAAGATGTAAGATAATTCGCATAGACAATAGTAAGGGGATTCTGTGTTCCTATTAACGGCAAAATCGAAACACCAGTAGCGAATTATGCAATACACAGAGCATCCGAAGTTGTATTCTTGAAAAGGGCAAAGTATGACGTATCGACGTTTAAATATAAAGAACCTATTTGTATTTTACATGCTTGAAATGTGCGAAGGAATATTGCATTTTATTGCATGATTTATAAAGGGCTTTTGTAAGAAAATGCTTACTTTGTAACTTTAAAATGGAGAATTACCATATTTATGGACGTGTAAAAAGGGTTTTCAAAACCTATTTCTTAGATTTTAATTTATATGTGTAAGTATTTTTGTAACAACATAAGTGTTTACAGTGACGGCCATATTACATGACCGCCAATTCAGAAATAGATACTGTCCCCCCTCATGCATATATTCCGTTTATCTGCAATGGCTATAAACCGCTACAGAAACGATTTAAATATGTGTTTAATATTAGATATTATCCAGTATTTTGTTCGAAAATTATCTCGCTAAGAACTAAGATACATAGACATACTGTAAGTATCATCGTATGGTGATTGGGTAAAGAATACAATGTGTTGCTAGCTCTTATATTTCCTTCTGAGTCAAAAAAACAGTTGAGAAAGCGCCAGGGCAGTAGGCAGCAGCGCACTTTAATTTCGGCGTTATCATGGCGGGATGGATTGGTTTTAGAAATGGAATTATTGTTTTTAGGGAATGATATAGACATCTATTGGATATTTTCTCTATAATGTACTTACCATTTCCGTGTGCTGACGGAGAAAGAATACAATTCACCAACCATGAGGGTTGGTGAATTCTTTACGCGATACTCACTGGTGTCGTAAAAAATAACTAAAGGTAACTAAAGGTATATAAATAACTAAAGGTAACTAAAGGTATATATATGCAGATAACATCTATGAGAGAACGTAAATTCGTAATAAAATCGTTGTTCTATCGTAAATCGGCGTGGTATGGAAGGTCAATTTTCCTCCCACATGCCTCCTTTTTTTAAACGATAGCATCCTATAATAAGAAATAAATTACCTTTTCACGTGCAATTAACGGCCATAATTTACAATCCAACTTAGAACAAATATTTATATGTATATTATGCAAACAATTGCCCTGCATCTAAATTCAACCCATAACACTTCACACGAGACAGTTAGCACACGATATTTAATAGCACTATTCCAATTGCACGCCTCATAAGCGAAGTGTTGATGTGTCGATATATGATAATCAAGGACTTTTTAAAATTAAAAATGACTGTATTTTTCTCACACTGCACTTATAGGATAATATTATCATACATATTATGTCAAGAAAAAACATTCATTTAAACGTATTTTGATATTTTAAAAAGCAATTATTTTGTTAAAATAAGATAACAGTTGATTAAAAAAAATATTCGAGGACGTCCGGATGTTTGCGTAAAGATCTGGCACTCTCACGATCGTAAAAATGAATGTATCGAAGATTTTCTTTTATTAAAAGCTTCATAACCGCAACGCGCTATTTCATTTCGAAAATGACTTGGTATTCTTTGTCGTTTAATTTCAATTAATAAAAATCTAAACTGCTTAGTCTTTAGTGTATGTATACCTTATGAAAACTGGGTTCATTTACATTTTTTGTTCGTGTATTCGGACAGGCAATGGAGACAAATCCCATACAGCCATGGGTGCTAATGCTTGCAGCATTGTAAACGAACAGCTATGTTTAGCACTACATCGAGAAAGGCACGAAATTTCAAAAGTATTTCTTTCATTCATTTTCATTTATGGCATTGACTAATAGTAAATGATAAATAATATAAAAAATATATGAGGCGTGCACTTTTGGATTTTCCAAATTATTATTATTTAGAGTTTATGTATTTGTGTTTCCTTAAGATCGTATTCATCAACTGTGAAATGTATGTAGGTACTTTAGGTTACTAAATCATAGTGATGTAAATATCAGTAAGATAATTATGTTTTACTGTTCTATAAAAGATTCTTTAGTCCTCCCGTGAGGCTTGAAAATAAATTGACTAGGTATAGAAAGATTATAACATCAATATGGCTCAACACGTCGCTTTAATGATCAAATAATTTTAAATATATGTATGTAATAAAGTCTTATACGTAATACTGTTATTAAAAAGGACGTAAACCTTAATATATTATCAATAAACTATTAAGTATTACTAAACAACTATTAAACTGACTAGCGCTGTCGATTAGGTTGTCTCGAACATGGCTAAAATAGACTGTAGATCACTAAAAGTAAATTTCTTCTTCTCTGTTTATGACCATTGTGCTATTGAACCAAACTCTTTTGTAGGAAGGTGTATTATTATTTATGGTTATATTAGGATTTAGAGTAAGGTTTCATTCTCTTGCAGTGATATTATCTATTCCCAGATTTAAAAAAGGTAGTTTTGTCTGTTACGTTATGCACAGGAATGGAGATGGCCATGACTTCTTGTATTTCCTACAGATTAATAATTAATTAATCTTACGAATGATTCATTTTATTGAGTCAAACTACATTTAATATGATTAGAAATTGTAACGCACTGCTTTATTATGATTAACATTTGAGTCATGTAATTAATTGCAGCAACGAAATAACTTAATTTAAACTTCTGAATTCAACACTTTAATTCTTAATAACTCCTTAGTCATATTTTTTAAGATTAGTCTTCGCAATAATTAAGTTTAGACAAAATATGCAACAGAATTGGCGCCATTAACTAACCTAAGTTAACCTAACATATAAACTTAAGTTTTTGTATTATTTTTAATTGATTTACGATTTTTATGGTTACATAGATTGTATGCCTTTACTAAACGTACTACGATACGTTGACTGTCCTATTAGGTATTATAATTTTATTCTATAAAACTTGTAACATATTATTTAAAAAAAAAATGTGTCAAGTGTACGATGATGTTATCTTTATAACAATTTGTTAGTTAAAATTTATTTACTTACATATCAAAGGGCCGGTCTCATATTTATAAATTTCTACAGCTTTCTCTGACCTATTTATAGGTCTGTCATAAGGTATGTAGCGGACATTTTGCTTATCATATCATATATATTGTGACTGTAGGCAACTTAGTCAGAATGTCGTTTTATAATAATAAATATACATTTATAAATATAAATTAAAATTTATATTTTAAAGTTAAAGATATTTGAAACACAACAAAAGTTTCGGCACTTCTATTAATCGTTAATAAAAAGTTTAAAGAAGATGAAGTCATTAAAATATGGGCTAGTACCGTATCTTTTATTACATACACATACATACATACATATCATCACGCCATATCCCTTGCAGGGTGGGCAGAGAGAACAGAGTGCCAGAGAACTCTATCTCTGCATACTTCACTCGCTTCCTCAACATTCATAATTCTCTTCATACACGCTCGCCGGTTTCGGAGACTCTTGACTCCACCTTCCTTCAGTACATGACCGATCTGGTCTAGGTAGGTTAGTCTCGGTCTCCCTCGGTACCTACATCCTTCCACTTTCGCATTGTATATCTTCTTAACCAGACGTTCGTTCGGCATTCTTTCCACATATCCGAACCATCGGAGCATTCCCTTTCGCATCTTTACACCAATACTCTCTTTCATACCTACTCTCTGTCTTACGTCGTCATTACGAATGCGGTCGGTCAGCCTAACTCCACAGATTTGCCGCAGAGAACACATTTCGACCGCATTAATTTTACTTTCATACTCTTTTCTGCATACCGAACTCTCGCTTCCATACAATAATGTTGGGACAAGCACTGCGTTATGTATTGCTACACGTGCCTTCAGGCTGAGGTGGTGGCTGCCGAGAAGATGCCCCAACGCTCCGTTCACTCTATTTCCCGCATTCACTCTTCGCTCTATATCAGTGGTACACCACTGATATAGAGCGAAGAGTGAATGCGGCGAATGGAAGGTACACCTTCCATCTCGGCTAAATCCACATCCAAGATATACAAATTCATCCACTTGCTCTAGTACATCATTACCTATTGTTACTATTACATCTGTTCTGGCTTCATCTCTTTCAAAGACCATTATTTTGGTTTTGCTCACATTCACGCGTAGACTAGGGATATTCGATATACATCGATGCATCGAAAACATCGATGTTTACAATGCGATACATCGAATCGATCCGATGTTTTGAAGAGCTATCGAAATACTCGATGTATCGATGTTTTTTCATAAAACATCGAAACGATGATAACCAGTAAATGCCACAAAAAAGACCTTTTTTTTTTTATTTAGAAATCTGTTTGATAAGGGACTGTGGAATAGGTATAAATGCCACAAGACTTTAGAAAAAGTACTCGATGTTTAAAAACATCGATGTTTTTTTCATCCGATACATCGAAAGACATCGATGTACAGTTTCGATTTATCGAATCGAAAAAAACATCGATGTTTTTTCAAAGTGGACACCCCTAGCGTAGACCCCTTTTTTATTACCGATGTATATAATTACAACAACCCGCTATAACGAAGAAATTCTTGATTACGATTTTCACTAAAATAATAGAGAACAATTGAGATAGTGATTTGTGATTCCATTTGGCATTTTTAGTGACATAATTTGGTTTGGATATAATGAATTCTGATATTTACGCGAGTATTGATAAAATTGAAATAAAATTTTGGGTAATTAATATGAGTATAGTACTTTAGTATTTTATTAATTGCGGTTGAATTATTAAACGTCTATTTAAATATTATATCTTAAATATCGTCTGTCGTTTTAGAAGCTTTTAATTTTTGTATTATATTTGTATTTTTTTTAGAATTCATCAAATAATTAACTCCTCAATGGTCTTTTGGCGTAGGCTTGCAACTACCGATCTTGAGCTCCTGTTTTCAAAAGCTACTCGTATATCAAGCGAAAATGTTAATGGATTGCCCATTTTTGTTCAAACATTACAGTAACATGATGAAGTATTGTTCGCTGCGTGACTTCAAGAGAGGAAGTTTGCTCTAATTTAGGTCACTTTTAACTTGTTCCACGGTGTGAATTATGTTGTTGCTCGTTTACTTTTTATTAGGCTTTTGATGCAGCAACTCGCTTTGAACCCTGTTCGTGGAAGAGTGATGTTTATAGTGTTTTACATCATCAGTGAATACAAGCAGATTATTATCTTGTAGTCGTTTACAGCTCTTGACGTTTAGTACGATAAAATTTTATGGACACATTGATTACCTAACAGTATCTAAATTGATCAGTGAAAGTTATTAAATAAAAAAAGGTGTGACTCATCTTCAGTGTATGATGATAAAGGCAGTTCAGATTAAGAAAAAAGTTTAGATATTGTAATGTCTAATGAGGCAAAGCTCATGCTTCTTTATAGAGTGATACTATTACTTTATGATCCTCTTCGTCTCATACTGATATGATATAATCCGCGACAAAGGGAGAATTAGTGATATATTATGTTCCTACTTCATTACTATACGTCAATCGTACTGAAGATTATACAATTTTAATATGTATATAACTGTATACCTATTTGTCGACTACAAAATGAAATGTCTGCCTTATCAGCTGTGTGACAACTTACCGTTGATCACTTTAAGTGTGTGTTGAAATTGTTCAGATATTAATGCTATTTTGAGAAGTTTATATCGTTTCTGTAATTGACTTAAAGCTATTAAGATTCTAGTGGCTAGTTTATATTTGCATTAATTTGAAAATTGTTATGTGTGCTTCACTCAGAGTATAAAATAATCAAATAAGTTTATTTCGCAATATATGTCATCATTCTCCTACTCTTATCCCAATTACTTGGGGTCGATACAATATGTACTCTTCTTTTATAGTACATATTGTAAAAGTTATTATTGGCAATAGTTTTATGACCGGCCACCTGCCAGACGCCAACCCTCCTTGGGAATGTAATTCTTGACCAAACGGCATCAGATGGAGTTGGCCCAGGTCGTTATAAGGCTCTAAGTCGTCTTTTACGACATCCACGAGCAAAGTAAGGTTTGGTAGTATTCGTAGCCGCTACCACACAGCTATTTCGCGATATATGTATAGCACACATTTTCGCTTATCGCTTTATAGACTTTGTAAATATTTAGTTTATGGAATCAATTGTCATAATTGTGTTCATCTATGTACTTTATTTATCTTTCTTTCCTATCCCGTCGATATGTATTTAGTCGTCATTTGTGAAGAAAAAAGAATATTTAAAGATTATTTGCTTTTTACCTGCCGGGAAAATGGAACATATTTTTCTACTTAGCTGCCCATTTAAAATTTATTGTGCAATATTCTATCCACGAAAAGTATTAAGTCAACGTGTAGAACGATACGCTGAGCAGTGAGGTCCAAAGTCAGATATAAGAACTGAAATGTAGAATTGAACTATGAAATATTTTAGAAGTACACACTACATATATTTGAACGCATGAATTTGTCTAATTCAATAATTATTTAATATAATCATGTTTATGCTCTACTATTGGGCATGAACGTCGTATACAATCGAAAGGTAAATTGACATTATTACACAAAGTTTGACAAGAAAGAAGGGTTGGTATAGGATTTTATTATGAGTTTTCTTTCTCTTGTAAAAATAATATCTGCTAATAAAAGGATGCTAATAAAAGGATGATATCCTTTAGTCGTCTTTTAGGATACACGTTGAAATGGAAGGGGTAACGAAATATATCCTATCTCTTACAAAATAGCAGTTATTTAATTAAAAACTTTTGTGAGTAAACTTATTCTTTATTTCCATTAAAATACAAAGATAGCAAATTAAAAAAAATGCTAATTGCTTTTTATATAAAACTGTTATTATTATTATGTTACACTTTCAAAATCTGGTCAGAGTATGGAAATATAATTGGAGAGGTACTCACAAGGACAACATAATGACATGGTATCATATGACGACAGAATAGCGTCACGCTCCAACTATTCTCTCCGTTCACATGTTCACGTTATACGTTCATATGGCATACTCAATCTCGATGCTGGGAAATGGCACATACTTTAGATTCTTCCATTATTATTGCACAGTTATGTGACTATTGTGTAAAATTTATCTAATAAATACGTGTATCAGTTATGGAGTGTGCGGATGCCTGGTATGGTGTATACATTATGAGGTTGACTTGCGTATGGCATAATAATTTGTGTGATACACTAATAGCTGTTCTGAGTTTGGGTGTACGTCGTTTTACGTTTGTGAAGTCCTCTGAGATATCAATATTTAATTCTTAAAGTGCGGATATTTATACAAATATGAACTGGGCATTAAATCTATGGTTGCCAACCTTTTCGTAGGCAAGGACTACTTATTTCTAAAATAAATCAAAGACGGGCTACTTCTCTGTAATTTTTATTCTAATAAGTCTCGTTTATTCGGAATAAGACAATTTTGGTTCACAGCACACTCTCAGTTTAATTGTACGTTTTATTCTCTTATCATGCTCAACTTAATTGTTTCTACTATTATTTTTTGCCTTTCATAATTTACAAAATAGCCATGGGCCACAAGGGAAGGCCCACCACTGATCAACGTGATGAACATAGTATGCTAATAGCAGGCTAATGCATGATAAAAGGTATGGAGGGATATATTACTTAAATCAATCATTAAACCCGATTTTTGTTAAGCTTTCAATATAATTTTGAGTAAAATATCTTTTTATGTAGGTAATTCCGTTAGCGCACAATTGAAGTAAGTATTTTGATGTTAAATAATAAATTATTTGTGTGTGATAAATTACGTTTAATAGTAGTAGAGCCATATATGCATCGCGTCGAGTAGTACCTACCACGCTTTCGAAGAAAATCGACAATTGATATTTTTGAAAGTATTAGCGCTTTGTTTGGAGAGCGAGAAGCCGGAGGTCTATTTTTTGGCAGGCTATGGTCTAAACTCAATTTTCTTATTTTTTGAGAATTAATTAATTTGAGAAATAAAACAAGTTACGGACACAGGTAGTACCCAATCTCAGAACAATAATTTATAGATCGTACAAAGAATTGTCGTGCATGGTGATGGAACCACATCGGTTCATCGCTCGTCGCGGACGGACCCCACTCCTTAGGCTTCGCTTCTTTGTGCAGTAGAAAAATATTAATTACTGTTATGTAGGTGTGTAATCAAAGACTTCAATACAAATTGAGGCATTTGATGAAACAGGTAGTTATAATAATCGCTTGCCTTTTTCAGTTTTTACAGATATGGTCGTTTATCGATCTGGGCCTTCTTTTTGGTATTAAAAATGGTCTATTATCCCATACTCGCTAGACAGGTTATCAAAGGATTTGCCTTCGAAGATTGTTTCTTTTACCTTCTACCTATAGGAAAATGTAGGAGTACTAAATTTTATTCTTAATTCATCACCTACTCGCAGAATATATTTTTTATACATCATTTTTAGATTTTTTTAAGTTTTATATCTTCTCAGGGTTTTAACTGTAACCTAGATCTGAGTTTATCGCGTGATGTTTCTGTAAAAAATATTTTATTAGGTACATTTATATGATACTGCTTCTTCAACCGTTAACAATTTCTCACAGTTGTATTGCCAACGTAAAGGTACTTTACATTACAAGATTATAGCACAAGTACACCGATGTTTCTGAATTTTATTGCATTATAAATATATTAGAAGTACAATTGCGTTAGTTAGCGGTATAGCTTACGAAATGAGTAATAAGTGAACTGCGGACGAAACTTCACCAAGTATCTTTTGGCATGTGATTAAATAACCTTAATTACGTAGTAAAATGTTAAGAAAGAAAAGAGGATGAGATATTATATTCATGTTCCGTCATTATATGAAATTAAGTCATCATTCTCCTACTCTTATCCCAATTGCTTGGGGTCGATACAATATGTACTCTTCTTTCATAGCACATATTGTAAAAGTTATTGGCAATAGTTTTATGACCGGCCGCCTGCCAGACGTCAACCATCCTTGGGAATGTAATTATTGATCAAATGGCATCAGATGGAGTTGACCCAGGTCGTTATATGGCTCTTAGTCGGCTTTTACGACATCCACGAGCAAAGTAAGGGTTGGTAGTATTCGTAGCCGCTACCACACAGCTTGAAATTAAGTATAAACGTTAAATCACTAGAAAATTTTATGTATTCATGTGCTAGGTATAAGCTTATATATTAAGTTTTTTTTTTAAATCTCAATTCAGAAGCATGTAAGTGACAATCTTTTTTTACCAATTGCTTAATGTACATGGTAACTTACTAGACGTTTTATTTTTTTCTTTTCAGGCTATGATGAGGCTATACGTCTTATTATTATCATCATCAATGAGCACCTATACAAAAAAAAATCTTTTATTGTGCCAACAGATTTGGTAGAATATTCAGGTCTTTTGTTTCAAGATTTCCTTTTCTTGCGTTATCTCCGTACGTGCGCTATTGATATGCGAAATCGGCGTTAACAAAAGATTTGGTGATATTCTCTTATCATAAGGAGAGTATTTGTGGATAAGGGTTTATATTCGTAAATTAACGATGTAATTTGTGCTGTGACATAAGTTTATTGCCATGCAGTTACATTGCCAAATACTCAAGGTAAACAGCGAAGAATCTTGTTTTAGTACACGCCGTTTATTAACTTGACCTATATATCGTAGTATCTAAATCTACCGAATCAATTGTCACGCACATTTAGTTTAGGTACTTGATGAATTATGAGTAAAAACATATAGAGCACTGTTACTGGAAAATAATCAGAGAATCGAAAATTGTTTTATTTTTCCATTATTAAATGGTATTATTTAGGTGAGTTATTGAAATTTTACTCTTCCCCTATACTGATTTGATATTTAATACACATCTTTAGTTCTGATGAATTGAGATGGCCGTTGCTACAAAATAGCAGCTTACATATTTATCATAATTCCTTCAATATAAGCATCAAATGATAAATTTTAAACTCAAGAAGGCTACTGCTATAGAAGGGCAGATCATATATTTTTCACTACCTCACACAATATGGGTATTAAAGAAAACACATTGATTAGTAGAATAATGAAAACTATGACAAATTTCAAATTTAATATGGACGCCGCGGCGTCGATATAAAATGACTGATTTCACATTTGTTTCAATATGGGTAATGGCTATCAAATAAGAAAGCACAAGTACAAGTAGTACACAGTGTTGTACAAGTAGAACACAGTGCATGTCGTATCAAAGAGCTTAGGGCCGTACATAAATTACGTAAGGTATTTTGAAGAATGATTTGGCCCTCTCCACCGTAAGACATCATAAGATTGCAACTACTCTCCCCTGCCCCTTAATAAGAATTTCTTGTAAGAAAAGGCTCTATTGATCAAATATAACTCCGTTTATTCTAAAAGTATCTTTTATCATTAATCTTATTAATCTATCACAGTTTTGACCAAAATTAGTAATTTTCAATTTAATATTTTACGTAATGTCAGGTTCATTACCCTGCCTCTCTCTGCTTATAATAAGAAGTTATAATATTCAGTCAACACCCCCATTCATTTCAGTCATTATGAGCTGAGCTCATATACGTCCCACTGCTGGGCTGGAGCCTCCTCCACAGCGGGAGGAAAATGCATTTACTACACCACGCTGGTCAAACATGCTGGTATAGGGCTTTATTTCGGATTTTCTTCACTTGTTTAATTAATTATTAGTTAACCGCTCAAATTATTATATAATTATTTTTACATATTCACTCAGGTTACGCTCCGTTACGCGCTACAATTATGGCCTAGAATTAATGAGGAGAGTGGTGTGATGACTGGTAACTGGTAATGATTCGATAGGTCCTAGACCTATCGATTTATTTTTTAACATTTACTAAATATCTCATCTACATCATATTTTCTTTATCTTCCATAAAACCGTTTATTGTATTTTTTTTATACTTATATTATTTATAAAACCAAAAAATATATTAGTCTATAATACTTTATTCCAAAATGAGCTTAAACAATTCAAAATCAATTAATTTAATTAAATTGTGTTGATAAGAAATTTATATCGTTCAGTATCTCACTGGCTAAGATGTTCTTAAGGTAAAAGGAACCATATAAGGCCTCGAAATAATCCGGTAGGTACTTACTTATAGAGCGCGTACACCGAAGTTCCCACGGTAAGGTATCATGATTACTTCACCTACATTGTACCTAATTACTCTTATTTTCATCTCTATAGTAGGTAAATTATATGAATAATTCGGCCTTTATGTGATAATATATATAGAGTAGGGTATAAAGAAGTCTATAGGCTGTAAATTTTTATTGAAGCTGTAGTTTAAATAATAAATAGCGTTAACCTCGTAAAACGACCGTGGACTTTCAATTCAACGGTGTCGAGTTCGAACCAATGGCCTCTGATTTTTCGAAAGCGTGTGTGTATGAGTCATATATTATCACCTGCTTAAACAGTGAGGGAATCATCACGATGAAACTTACATGCTTACCAGATTTGAAGAATATTCTTGATGACATCATACAGGGTCAGGCAGTATAAGCTTAGTATAACAGTCGATTCTAGATTATAGAGAGCTTTAGTCATGTTTTATAACAGTTATGGATGATAATGGGATGATGATTAATATTTTAGATATAAAATAAAACTGTATATTATTATTCGTACAGTTGTGTTATAGTGTTTAGTTTTTTTTTATGGCTAACACGATATCTCTAGTGACTAGATAGATTGTCTGGAACTCTAAATAAAAAATATAACTAATGCTTAACAGTGACAGGATGGAAGTTGTTATTCTTAGCTGTCAGTTGAATTATTTGCAATTGCCTCGGTGATATAATTTATGGGTAGACGTATTTGATGGATTGATTAATGAGATCATGTGATCTTCGGCTGAAAATCTATTGACATATGGATATTTTCAAAAGCAGCAACGAGTGCAGGATTATGGCTTATAGATCTCAGTAACTTGTAAAGAACAAGCGATATTTGAGTATAATATACCTTTGCCAGTGGTTAAATTTATCCATCCATGCTGATGCATGTCTATTGAAATCCACTGTTGGACATAGGTCTAAATCTCTCATAGAGAGACAATGGCATAATTGATTCACGTTTAGCAGACGCGTTGTGAAAGTGAAGAAAGTGCTGCTACCCATTCTTGTAGTAATTCTTCAGCCTATTTTACGTAAAAATAAGGTGGCGGTGACCCATTGAACCCTTAAGCCCAGAAAGATAAAATGTGATGCAGAATATCGAATGCTAACCTTATCAATTTTTGGAGTAAGACAATAATACAATTCACCATTCTCTCTATTGTTCTTGGGTGTCGTAGAAGTCGAATAACGGATATAATATGCGAATAACATCTATGCAAAAAAAGGAAAACTCGAAATAAAATCCTATACCAATAGACTAGTGTGGTAATTGAGACTGCTAGAACCACAGTGTCCTAACTACATTTTGCAATTTTTAACCTACTTGCAATTTCGCAATCTTAAAATGTTAATCCACAAAACCACATCGGCCTAAAATTGTTTACAAGCTCTTAACAATAGATGGCAGTACAAGTACATTTTTGGCTTATGTTCAAATCGATTAAATTGAATTTAATTAAATTTTAATTTCCTCCATATTGTAAAACATGGTTATTGTAGTTAGGCCGCTCTGGTTCTAGCAGCCTCAATTTTCCTCCTATTTTGGAGGCGGTTCAAGCCCAGCCATAGCATATATATGAGCTGAGATGATGAGGATGATGAGTCTTACTAACGCTTACTGTTGGATATAGACCTCCCCATATACCAATAATATACTTTCGGACGACAATTCAATATGTACCTAGGTACATTCTATAATTGACGATTAGACGTGTTGGCAATCGCAACAGGCGTTATGAGTTTTGCAGAAAAACACTGCTGCCCATTCCCCTGGTCAATTATTCTGACTTACAATTCCCACAGGAAGAAGAGAAGATGACGAGATATAGTATTCTTAATTCGTTGCCATACGGGACATTCAATACAAACAGGGAACCAAAATATTAAAATACACTTCAACCAAGAACACATTCCACTAAATAACTTGATAAATAAAGTTATTACCTACAATTATTTATTCTATTCCACTGTGTGTTACGTAATTCTAATCTGTTCCAACCAGTCCCAACTCTCGATGTCGCTGCAAATGTGTTTCATCAGATAAGCAGCTTAAAAGTAAATATAAGTCCCTTCATAATGATTCATTCAATTTATATAGTCGTGCATAAATATTTTATTATCGGCATTAGCAGCTGCTCTTCGCACTATAGGGTTTATGCGGGTTTTCATTTAATAAATTCTAATCTTAAGTCTTACGAATTACAAAAGTTCCCTAACTTTTGATTCATCATCTCAGCTCATATATGTCCCATTGTTGGGTTCGAGCCTCCTCCATAATGGGAGGGAAATTGACCTACTAAACCACTCTGGTCAGACGTGTTGGTATAGGGTTTTGTTTCGAGTTTTCCTTCTCTTGCATAGCTGTTATGTGCGTTTTAAATCCCTAAGTCGTCTCTTACGATCACCCACGGGTAAGATAGGGGGCGGTGAATTGTACTCTTACTCCGTCACCACACGGATAAACTTTTTAATGTAGAGTAATTTATAATAGTAGGACCCCACTGTTCGGAGACAATACCCAAAAGGGTAAACCGCTGGGCCGGCCACGGATGTTAAAGTGCTTCCTTGTACCAGTGGTCGGCCCGATGGAGATTGGGAGGCAAGACAGTAAGTAGGTTATGCAGCCACACGCCGCTCTTCCATCGCCCCGGACGGAATAGGCGGGGTGCGTCCAAACCATAGCCATAGCGTCCATAGCATAAAAAAGGTGCGTTTGGGGTAGTACCGCCTTCGCAGTAAACCGATGCCTGAGCAGTAGCAATGTGCTGCTGTGCTTCATTCAGTGAGCGAGAGAGCCAGAAGCCTAATTTTCTGGGTGGGTTTGAGATTTTTATTGATAGTCACCGGCCTAGCTGTACCCCTGGTATTGGAATAGTTTATGGCCGGCAGCAACACTTACCATCTGGTGTGCTACTTACTCGTTTGCCATCAAGAGCCATAAAAAAACAAAAAGAGCAAAATCTTCCCACACCCTTTAGTCATCCCATGTAATAATGTATAAACAAAAATGTGTCTTATGTACTAGGTGTGAGGCTAATTCGAATGGATGGATTTAGCTCTTGATGAAATTAGACCTATTATTTAAAAGCTCGAAAATCTCTATAGTTTCATTCATCATCATTCTCCTACTTTTATCCCATATACTTGGGGTCGATACAACTTGTATACAGTGCTCTTCTTTAATAGTACATATTGTAAAAGTTATTGGCAATAGTTTTATGACTGGCCGCCTAGCGCCTGCCAGACTTCAATCCTCCTTGGGAATGTAATTGTTGACCAAACGGCATCAGATGAAGTTGGCCCAGGTCGTTATAAGGCTCTTAGTCGTTTTTTACGATATCCACGAGCAAAGTAAGGGTTGGTCATATCCGTTGCACACAGCTTAAACTCTCTGTAGATTGTATTTAGACCAATCTATATTTATTTAAATACAATCTACTAGATATATTTTAAAAATGGATTTTCATCTTCGCTCAACAAATTTTCAGAAATACCAACTATCCGCGTCTTTCAAAAGACGATATCAAAATATATATGTAAGTATATATTTTTGAAAATTGTTTATTGTTATTACGTAGAATTGAAAAGTTATAAATAGAAAATGGGTGTGTTACCTACAGCTAAATATTTGGCAGCAAGTGTATATAAAATATATCTATTAAATTTTTGTGTATCACAAGCGGCATTCATAAACATGTGTTATCACAATTTATTAATCTTGAAATATAACATAATAAATACTAAACATCTAATATGTTCCATTTTTCATTAATGCTATTATATTAATTGCATCTTACACGTTTTTCAAATTATTATCTAATGCCAATTACATAATAATTAATGTAACCGCGCCATAGGAACAACTTCAATTATTTTTTTTCCTTGTGTCTTCTTTCCTTTTCTTTCACGGACAAAATACATACGGCTCTTTTCGAGGCTCTCCTCACGAGCTTAGTCTTTTTCTGATTTTACTATTTACTTACTCCCTAAGTCATTTCTTACATCTTAGGTGGGAGTAGTAGCACGTAAGATGACTCAGTAAGAATACAAACTCTACGAACATTAAAATACATTTTTAATGGAAAGTATTTTAACATATAATATTTTTAGCACCTTAACAGAGTTGCTCTTCTCCGTAACCCTTTGATATTGACGTTGTGGCATACCTACCTACTATCGCTAACATATACTTGAAAAACAATGATTGAAATGACTTGTGATTCAAAGCGTACGTGAATTGTAGTAATTCATTAACTAAATTCTTTTAGTGCTATATAAATATTTATTTATTTATTTATAAAAATATATATCAATAGTACTAAAAGAATTTAGTTAAAGAATTACTATTCATTAGAAATATATATATATACTATAGAAATACATATACTAATTAATTATGTTTTGTTTGACAGACCAATAACAACGGAGATTATTCATCGCGAAGTTTGCCTCGGGTGAGATTAGACAGCGCAGCAAGTGTTGGTAATGCCGGTGTAAGACTTCGCTGTTGGGCGGCGCCACCTTCAATTACTGAAGAAGTCGAAGATGATGTCGAAGAAGATTCAGTATCATTACGGGCGATACATGCACAAGGTTGGTAAATATTTTTCTTGTGCGCCATCTGTTATTGTATTTTAGACACAACGTTATGGTTCGAGTTCTACTACTTCACACTAGATGGCGTCAAAAAAGTTTGTGAAGTTTGCAATAGGTGGCGCTAGTCATATTTCACAGAATTATAAATTCGTTAATAGTTGGGCATATATAAGAATAATTTACATATAAAAAAAAATATCTTTTATCTTGAAAATTATCTACTAACGTGAAGATTACTAATAGGTCAGAATGACTGGTGTATAGCCTTCCTGTTAAGGAAGCTAAATTAATATATGAAATTACAAAAATATAATTAGATTATTAATCACATAATGAGTTGCATTTCATTAGTAACCAAAACATCAGATGGGCATGAGATGTCATGTTGTTTCTTTGCACCGCGGCTGCTAGCTAAAGGGCGCATACCGTGACGTGACCGCGCACCCGGCACCAATTGATTCCTACTAAAGTTTCACGCCCCTACAACATAGTTTTGAGTCTTTTTAAAGTTTCTAATATTAGTCTGTTATTGACTTCTTTAACGAATTCCTTGTCTTTGTTGGCTTGTGAAATAACCGTAGATGGTTTTTTCAGTTTGCCGCAGCATTTTCTAAGCGCTTATGGTAATGAAAGAAAGAAGAAATGCTTTTCAATTGAATATCTTATATTCAAAAAACATTTTTAACAACAGCTTTTATTTAAAGTTCTAAAAAGAAAATAAGCATGCTATAAAAGTTGTCGCGTCAGTTTGTCGCCTGAATTATCTATTTTAGAACAAAAAGCTTTTTATTCTTGGAATTACTAATGTCAAGTTCAAATTATAATTTTTATTCTTGTTTATTAAAACATGTAGGTGGGTAATCTAGAGACCAAATTTTGTATGTAATATACCTATATATTCTTGAGTACTGCAATCCTTGTGGGTTTCATTTAATGTATATTTTTAAAAGCTGTTTTTTTTTAAATATATTTACTCTAAATTCATTTATGTTTTTTTGGTTAGACATATTTCTCAATCTATCCGTATTGTTGTATGACATATATCTTAATATATCCGCATTCACTAAAACTAAACCAAAAAACTCTATAACAACGGGGTTATCTTATTGCATTCATTAGATCCTACGACCATTTTCCCCGTCCATCATCAGACCTGAACTATCACCTGGAGATATAATACTTATCAAGACCATTCCAAAGATGGCAAATATAGAGTTATTTTGTTAGTTCATTGGTACATATCATCATTTTTGGTCTCTATTATCATATAAACACCAAAGTACTTACCATATTAATGCATCCAAGTTACATTAGTGTATCAAATTGCAACTTAATTGAATGCTGCGATAGTAGGTCGAATTAGACTTGTAAGGTCCTACAAAAAAATAAGTACATACTCGTAGATAAAAACATAGCTAGAAAAATAAAAGCCTGCACTAAAAAAGAAGCAGGTATTGTTGTGACTTGATTCTTCTTTTTAGCCAGTCTATACATATATGTATATTATGTCGCCTTGTTCAGCGTAATATTATTAATACAGTAATATTATTATGATCTTGATTATTTGTTGTTTATTTTTTTAAAAATTAATAAAAAAATGAGAGGAGTTTTAGGATTTGTTTGATATTCTTGATATTTTTCACAATATACTAGGTATCTCTTGATATCTGTTCGCAATTAAGAGATGAATTTCATATATATTCCTTCGCTGCATTTTAACCTAAAAATTTACTTGATAATGATTTTACAAACCGTATTCAAGATCGGTCAGAATATTGTACACAAAAAAATTAATTTGAGTTATGGCAAACGGGCCCTGTTTAATGTCTAATGATTAGGCGTGTTTTATATGGTTTTTGTTAAAAACTTTGGGTTTAGTAAAAAATATTTTCACGGTTGGGTTTTACACTCCAAACGGTCGTCAACTGATCTTATCAGAGCTGCGTCACCAACTTAGTATTTTTATAGTAACACCTAAATCACAGTCACAGATAGGGTAATGAGCTACACCACCTATATTTAAAATACATGTTCTTAGCATTTAAAAAAGAGCTAGAAAGTTTTAGCCAATAAAAACACAAAACAAATAATGTTCATAAATTTACGAGCTAAATAATATCTGTTTTTTCTATAAAAGTGGCGACGGTATCGCAATTTGATACGCGACAGTGTCCCTTCACCCCTGTCTGGCGCAATCGAGCTAAAATGGGCACAATTAGGGCCCGGCAGTTTTTAATTGACATCGCTCCCTTCACTGATATGTAGCTGTCTCTGGCTCAATATTAAATACTCAATTTTATTATAGTCATTGTGTTTTATAAGCAATACCATCTAAAATAATTATTTAGTATATATTCTTTAGACAACAAATATAACGTAGTAAAATTTTATGTCTATGAATTGTGAAATTAAAAAATTAACTAATGCATAATAATGCAAAAATGGAAGAACAATATTGAATGTACGTTAGTTATTCATATTCCTGATTTCTTAGTCTAATACCTGCTTGCGAAATACATGTAAAAGGGAAAGAAAGAATAAGACAATAAGAGAATTTAGATAATAGCTTGATCATTAAATATAACATATACGCTCGAAATGCGATCTCTACGGAAAATCTGTGGAGTTAGGCTGACTGATCGCATTTGTAACGACGACGTAAGAGAGCGAGTAGGTATGAAAGAGAGTAGGTATTGGTGTAAAGTTGCGAAAGGGAATGCTCCGATGGTTCGGACATGTGGAAAGAATGCCGAACGAACATCTGGTTAAGAAGATATACAATGCGAAAGTGGAAGATATAGGTACCGGGGGAGACCGAGACTAACCTACCTAGACCAGATTTGTCACGTACTAAAGGAAGATGGAGTCAAGAGTCTCCGAAACCGGCGAGCGTGTATGAAGAGAATTATGAATGTTGAGGAAGCGAGTGAAGTACGAGTATGCAAGGATAGAGTTCTCTGGCACTCTGTTCTCTCTGCCTACCCTGCAAGGCATATGCCGTGATGATATGTATGTATGTATTAAATATAACAATTTGTTTTACCACGCGAGAGCCCTCTAAAATCATTTTCAATTCACACATATTATAGGTACTCGTATACTGGCTTGGCCTTGTGTAGTCTACCAGATACAATTCCATATTTCTTTTGAGAAATTTCTGCAAACATGAAAATCTTGCCTAGTTTCTACTGATTTGATCATTGCTGCACCTTATTGCTTATAGACCAACGATTATAAAGCTGAGATACGTAAGAATAATTGTTATAAATGCAATCGCGACAACGCAATAAACCACGCAGAAACTTTCATATAATAGAGTCAGATTATTGTATAACTATTAGCTTTCTAATTTTCGTTAAAAAGAAAGAGTTATACACAAAAATATCGTAAGTTAACCTGACATTCTCGAGGCGGAGTCAGTAAATAAAAGAACACGGGGTCGATTGACGGTTCTGAAATAGCGGACGTAAGGAACTTTTACCGAAAAGATTTTCTAATTTAGGTTGGGGTTAACTTTTTTATTTCTTCTCTACTAATATTACGGTTGGCTAAGAAAACTCGTCATGTCAGCTTAAATCACTTGAATGTTGAAAAAGCGATTGATCTTTTTCTGTAATCTGTTACCCTTTTTAGGGACTTCCTGATTAAGAAATGTTTATTTGTTTTAGATATTTTAAACTATTAGTATTGGTAAGAATAGTCATGTTTTTAGTATGTTCATTGCTTTTTTGTATTTTCTTCAGGTGATCAATTAAGAGTATAATATCTTTTGTTCTATCTTGTAAAGCTTGCTCTGAATCGCCCAAGGCGTATTTCGTTGCGATATTTAGACGTAATCTAAAACTCAAAATTTGTATGTTATCTGAGCTCAAGACCACATTGTTGTTTTAAGCAAGAAAAAATATAGTTAGCTGATATAGGTATATAATTATAGGTATAATTAATCTTTAAATTCCTGTGTATATGATAGAAACTTTAGATGGACGCACAATTTTGATATTAGTAATTAATTGAATATTTCGTGTGATGATGCAATAAGAATACAGCTCATCACCAATTATCTTGCCCACGGGTGATATAAACGAAGGAATAAATAGTTTGCAGACAACATTCAGGCAAGAGAAGGCAGATTCGAAATAAATCCCTATACCATCTGACCAGCATGATACAGCAGGTCAATATCATTCCTATTGTGGAAGAGGCTCGAGGCTAGCTGTGCGACATATATATGAATGAGATGATGATGATGATAATTAAATAATTGAGTGACATAAAAGTGTCAGTTAACAATTATTTAAAACTTTGAGTTGAATGTTTTTATTTTACTTATACATATAAAACTTGTTGTGAGTCACTAAACCCTATTAGGAAGTGAAGGTTGCTCATCGGTTCCTATGAACTACGCTCGTCCTGAATAATAATCGTATTCTATATTGTATATATATGGTGTGGTTTATGTATAAAATATGAATTTTTAATTAGCCTTGATTGTTATATTGTTCACTAGCTGATGCCCGCGACTTCGTCCGCGTGACATTCAATTATACTACCCCTATTTGCACCCCTATTTGAAACAATAATAAAAATTCTAACTCGACCAAGTATTTGCGGCAGCCACTTGACCATTTTCATCAATGATGACGCTTTGGCCACCGAAGTTAAAATCGAGTACCGGTGGTCCGCTCGCACGGCGAAGAGAGAAGGTTTTACGGTGGGTCTATGGGGTCACGCGCCGCCTTTTCCGTCACCCCGGACCGATTTGGCGGGGCGAGACGCATCCATAGCCCACCAATAAAAAAAAAAAAAAAATGATGACGCTTTCTCCAATTTTCTTTAAAACATCGGCAAGTTGTTAAGCATGTGATATAGTGTTTCCCAAATGCAAGACTCTTGCGAGGCTCGCAAATCTTGCAACTTTTGCTCTTAGAATAACAGAATGGCACTTGTTTTGATAGAAATAAAAAATCCCCATAGACATTAAAAATCCAACTAAATTAATGAAATTCTATTCATCAAGTGGCAGTAACTGTACAACTATCAATAATTAGCTACATACAACTAAACGGGTTTATAAACAATGTGCATAAATCTATCGGGTTTTTAAACAAAGCTCTTTTACCACCAAGAAGTAATGCAGCTGCAGTTTCTGACGTAGTTACTTCCAAAGTTATTTTACGCTGTCTCCTCATCGTTACGTTTCGAGTTTTCCTTTTCTTCCATAGATATATGATATGTATGATGTCCTTTAGTCGTCTCGTGGGTGATCGACCCACGGGTAAGAAAGCGATTGGTGAATTGTATTCTAACTGCGCAACCGCACGGATTAATATATAATAAATGGCTTTCATTACGAAAGAATTAATAAAAATGAAATTCTTGGTTCATGTCGCGTTTTAGTAGCGTAGAATATCTTCAGATGGATATCTTTTATATTTTATAATAATGTCAAAGGATTTGAAAGACTGTAAAACAATAACATCGTTAAAAGCAAAAGAATCAAACGAATAGGGCTATGACTGTTACAGGCCTACTCAAGGGTGTCATCTCAGCGCTGATCACCTTCAAGTGCTCTGCAAGATGCTTGAAACGTTCTCTATGTTATCAACAGTGTATAAAAATGTAAAAAAGTAGGCCCTCGCACAATATGCAGCAACAGGCGGCAGTAACAGCACTATTGCTAAAGTGACTGGTGTAGTGATGGGGAAAGGTTGCTTCGGCGTGTACCTGCTCACGGTCGCAAGGAGGGAGAATACACCGTCTAACCACTACTGCGATTGCGAGGTGGATACGGTGCTGCAGACGCTTAAAGTTTACGTGGCCTGGGCAAAGCAGTGCCGTGCACTCATCGCAATCATCGGTGTCAAACTGGCACTGTCGACTATCGCAAAGACGATGATCGATAGCGTCAGGAACTCAGACTCGGTAGCCGCCTTTTGCAGTCAGACAGTCGTCCCACAGAAAAAGGCGGCGGAGCGTGTCACAGAGGAGACTCTCCATGCTGACACACTCTGCCGCCGGCGCATCGGACGTCACAGGCGCGGTACCTGCACCTGTTACCATCCTAACTGAGGTCGCGGGTAGATGGACACCGACCGCGTGAAGGCGATACAACACTGTTGTTTGTCGGGGTGTAGACGGAGACGATACCTGGAAGGGTAAAGCCCCGGACCGGCTACGGATGTCAAGTAAGCGGTACCAGAGGCCAGCCTGATGGTTTGGACAGAGAACACGATGAGTTATGGGGTCACACGACGCCCTTCTATTACCACGGAAGGAATGGCTGTGTCCAGACCATAGTCTACCAAACAAAAACAAAAAAGGGTGCACTTTGCATACTCGCCCCTAAGTAGCATCTTAACTAAGAATGTACGTTTTCTACGCTCTATGGTGTGGACTTTACTTTTCTTTTTCGTGTTTGACTTAGTTGTTAGTCGCAGATGGCTATGACAACTTTACTCGGATTGTTAGGTGAGTGCTGAGAGCTTTCTACCCAAAGTTAAGTTCAAGAAGTTAATGTAGTAGCTTTTGAAAATATAACGAAAAATTATTTAAAGTTTTAAACTAAATTATAGCGCCATCTATTGCTCATATAACAAACTAAATAAATCATGCATTTTATTAATTTATTGCTAAATTATATATTATTAACTAATTAAAACATTATTTTTTATCACAAATAGTTTTAATAGTTATTTTGACTACCTGACTAATGTTATGTATTATGTCAACTTCCCTTTAACTTTGAAGAAGGTTTGAGCCCAGCAGTGGGAGAGGTATATGAGCTGAATTGATGAAACTATTATATATTAAGTAATACAAATACTTTCCTTACACTATATATAAATTAAATAGTTATTTTGAATTAAACCGTCTAGTGACATAAACGGTGAGCGTTGATTTAAAAAACTTAAATAACCATAACTTTTTTTACAGACATCAGATTTCAATGAAACAAAGACTAAATGTTGTTCCGAAT
Organism: Lymantria monacha; assembly: GCA_905163515.2. Taxonomy (NCBI): domain Eukaryota; kingdom Metazoa; phylum Arthropoda; class Insecta; order Lepidoptera; family Erebidae; genus Lymantria; species Lymantria monacha. Next base: position 28,901,400 of record LR991082.1, read on the forward strand.
TGGGCTTACTCTTTTTTTCAAAACTGCGAAACAATCCGTTCAGTAACTTCGGAGATTAGCGATTACAGACATACAGACATACAGACACACAGACATACAGACAGACAAGAAATTCCAAAAAATGTTTTTTGTTTTCTGTTAGTGTTTTCTTACTGCCTAGATTCATTTTTTCATAAATTTATCAAATGTACAGACACGTGATTTCTACTGATTTATTATATGTATAGATAAAATGACGAACTGTGTCTTTGCTAGCCACTATGTCTATTGAAATTATTAAAGATTAAATTGCTTATTTTCCGTGTGGTGACGGTGTAAGAATACAATTTACCATCCTCTATCATACCCGTGGGTGATCGTAAGAGACGAGTGAGGAAGATAAAATATGCATATAACATCTACGCAAGAGAAGGAGAACTAAATAAAATAAACCCCTATACCAATACGTCTGACCAGCGTGGTATAGTAAGTCAATTTTGCTCCTAGTGTAGAGGAGGCTCGAGCCCAGCAGTGGGACATATATGAGCTGTGATGATGAAATTACTTATATGTTTAGGTATCATGCGAAAGGGAATGGTCCAATGGTTCGGACATGTGGAAAGAATGCTGAACGAACGTCTGGTTAAGAAGATATACAATGCGAAAGTGGAAGGATGTAGGTACCGAGGAAGACCGAGACTAACCTACCTAGACCAGATCGGTCATGTACTGAAGGAAGGTGGAGTCAAGAGTCTCCGAAACCGGCGAGCGTGTATGAAGAGAATTATGAATGTTGAGGAAGCGAGTGAAGTATGCAGAGATAGAGTTCTCTGGCACTCTGTTCTCTCTGCCTACCCTGCAAGGGATATGGCGTGATGATATGTATGTGTGTTTAGGTATCAGTTGGGAATCTGGTCACGGATTAGTAATAAAATGTGTATCAATACCTTATACCACGTTAATTACTGCCACGTAGAAATTCTAAAAAAAATATTAAGGGAGCACCGAGGGAGGTGATTGCCTACTTCCCTGTGAAACTTATAACTCGAATTGTTATCTTTAACCCGATTGCCAAACGTAGCGATTATGAACTTATCCCTAATTTTGTGGGTGGCCTATGTTCAATAGTGGGCGTGGATATCCGTGCCTGGATAAATAGATTAGAATCAGTAGGTAGTAAGCTTAATTAAATTCCTTTTGGACTCATTGCCATTTGGCAATAAACAAAATGGTTTATTTTTTTTATTATTATTTATTTAATAGACAAAGATTAGTTTTCACCAAGGACACCTAAACTGACATTTTGTGACATATAAATTGTGTTAGGTGTTGCCTAAAATGTAGGTATTGTTAGTGAAAACGGAAATAACACTTTTAAAAGTCAATATTGTATAAAATTTCATGGTTTAAAAAGTTACTGACCTTTCTCTGTCTGTATTTAAGTGGTAACTTAGACTAGTTATTATAGAAGTTATTAATCAGAGTACAAATTACCAGTTTCACTACCTGCTCTGTATTTATAAATCGGTTGAATTGCCACCAGGAAACGTGGACCGCGCAAAGGCTTAATGTTCATTTACTCGTATAATATACGAAAATAAACCAAAATCTTTTACACGATTTTTAATACGCACCTCATTTATTTTGTTGATTCAAAATTTATCTCTTTCACTTCTTCTAATATGTAATATCTGAGAATATGAGGACAGAAGATAGAGCATCTTCTAATATGAGGTCAGGTTATATCTGCTTACCTTAGTTGAAAGAAGAGTAGAATATCGATACAATATGTACTCTTCTTTCATAGTGCGTATTGTAAAAGTTATTGGCAACAGTTTTATGACCGGCCTCCTGCCAGACGTCAACCCTACTTGAGAATGTGGGTAATAGTTGACCAAACGGCATTAGATGGAGTTGGCCCAGGTCGTTATAAGGCTCTTAGTCGTCTTTTACGACATCCACGAGCAAAGTAAGGGTTGGTTGTATTCGTAGCCGCTACCACACAGTTTTTCAACGCTTCTATCATTTCAATTAATACTTTAACGAAATATGTACGCATTATCTTCTTCCAAAATAATATAATAATATTATTTAATTTGACTAAAGGGAATATATAATATAATATACTTAATTAAAGTGATGATTAAATAGCAAACATAAGTACATAGGCGTATCCTCTAACAAAGCAGACGAACGTTATTGAACTTTCATGAAAGGATTATACATCTATCCAACCCCACATTCAAACGAAACAATGTATGATTCATGGACAAAACTTTCTGTATAAGTAACTATAAGCATGCATTTATTAATATTCTGACGCTATTATAAATAAAAATTAATTAAAGAAAATATTTATTTTCATTTTATTATTCGAAAATATTATTTTAGCATATTCCCATTCATATCTCTAATTGCTACAATGCAATACATTTAATTTAAAAATAAAATTATTATTCATAGTTACATTCCGTTAGAATATTATATTTGCATCTATAAATATAAAATTCAATCTCTCTCTATGCGTATAATTTTCTTATAAACCATATAATTTCGACGATGTTACCTTAAACAGCATAAACTGAATTTATAACATTTACAGCTAGAATCGCCATTAAAATTTGTGCCCGTGACGGATAAATTGAAGTGTCTGTCAATACGGAATGAAAGTAATGCTGATAGAAACATTTTACATATAATTATATAAAAACTTTATGAGCAAAAGGAGCGACAGCTGAAATGTGTGAAATATGACATGGACAAAAAGGGACACATAGATAACATTTGACGAGAAAAGGCAAAAGAATACGTATTGCGTCGTACTTAAATAATTGGTAAAAGAACAGGATTTTAATTATACTAAAAATAATTAAAATCATTCCAATATTAGAGTTAAATAAAACTGTAGCATTAATAACAAGCGAAGTGTTCTTAGTATGTATGCTATGCGTTTACCATTTAAATTAATCTGTATATGCTCCTGAGCTTCCTAAATAAAACTTGGGCTAATTCTATTTGGTTTTATGTGGTTAACTATTATTTTTCTTGAAAATTTGACAACAGTTTAGTCTCAAAATTTAGCCAAAACTTATATAGCAAGTTTCTGGTTTGGCTCATCTATAACATATGAAGAAGATATGTTGTACTCAGTAGCTAGAACAAGCCATACTTTAAACTAAAACTCGCTAAAATGTCTCTACATATTGGGACTATGTCCCATAGTCTCTCAAAGGTCCAAGTACCTTCACTCAGTAAGACATCTTTATATGTAGAAATACATATTAATTATAATTTTATTTATTTCTATGAAGATATATTTAAAGAAGTGTAGATTTCATAATGACTCATAAATTAATAAAATTTTAAGCATCGTTTTATATTTCAGTATCATCGTCAAAATGTATTTTGCTTAGAAGCGTGCCTAGTGTAGCAGGCTACATTGCTACATTCTAAGGAAGTGCTGATCTTCTTTTAGCATAATTTAGTATCGCCCTGTTTTTGATTACGCGAAGTATCAATAAATCCAATAAAAAATATCGATGCATTTACTTAAAAGGCACAAAACATGCTGCACTGAAATGTGGGCAAGTTCGACTTTAATTAATACCATGTTGTGTCCTCTCGCCAAATATAGGTGTAGTTATTTTTGGATTTCATAAATGATTCATCACAATATTTCCAATGTTGGATAGTAATGCATTTCCAGTGTACATTCATATCAGACGCCGACAAAACGACGAACAGTTGCACTGATATGTATAGCTATTGTCTCTGTAAAATACCTTTAGGGTTCACACATAATATAAGCTGTTTGGTCACCAAACTCTAAAACTTTGTATTTTTAAATATCCTTTGCTACAAAACCAAAACCTGAAACAGGCTATTTATAGTTTATTGCCATAGAAATATACAAAGGTGTAGACTTACTACTATCATTGTGACTCTACTTTTTTGTTCCTAATACTAGCCTAGTATATGAGCCTGTTGCCATTTATCTAGTAAAATCTAGGCAGTGTTCTTTCCTGATTGCTAATTAGATTTTTTCTTCTTTATATTCTATATACAAAGACTCTTGACTCTATTAAAACGATTTAGGGTAGATATTACCAGCTTATGTCCTTTAATCTTACGATATCCGCAGCGTAGTGAGGGGTGACGAATTATTATATTCTTAGTCCATCACACAAATATTAATTAATTTCGTTTGATTTGAACCTGTGATTTTATGGTTGACAGTTGGATGTTAATGCTACACAAGGTAATCAATTCCGATTATACGCCTTCCACTGTTGGGCACCAGTCTTCTCCACAATAGGAGAGAAATTGACCTACTATATCACGCTCGGACGGATGGGTCGGTACAGGGTTTTTTTTCTAGTTCCCCTTTTCTTATATAAATGTTATATTCATATTATATTCCTTAGTCATCATTTACGACATCCACAGACAAGATAGAGGGTGTTGAATTATATTCTTACTCCGTCACCACACGGAAAGTCCGTCAGAACACCAGATAAACTTAAATAAAAATCTTTAATCCATATTGAATTATGTGTGAACCATAGTTAAAAGCTGAGTAAGAGATATAATTATGCTTAATGCGTGAGAAAATACAACAGTGTATATTAAAATTCAAAGAAAGTAAACAAACATTATCAAAGATGGCAATTAAGTATAATAAGTGTGCTTTCTCTAGACATGCCCGTACAATAAAGTTATTTCGTTTTAAACTTCGTAGGTGCATTACACATTTGGGATTTAATTTTAACTAGCGGAAAAATTATATACAGTGGTGATTGAAGCGACGCCCCTACTTTTCTTTGATTCAATGGTAGCGAGCGGTCGTCGCTGACGGGAGACGCGAGTCGCGCACGCGGCGTCCACGCCATTGCGCCAGTGTGCCGCCGCTTCCGTCCCGCCACGCTTCGGAGTACGGCGTTGATCGGAATTTCGCTTTTTTAAATTACTTAAATAATTCGGCAAATGCTTTTCTTTACGCACGCGTTGCTTTTGTTTTTAAAAGTATAGTTCAGTGCGTATTAAACTGTAAATGCCGTTTAGATAGTGTGTGATGCGGTTATGTTGTGTTTTGTGCAGTAATCAGCTGTGTGGATTTATGTTGTCGTAAGGTTTCTGTTATTACAATGCGTAAGAAGTATATTTATAAATAATTAAGCTGAATAAAGAGCATACTATCAATCAAGTAATATTTATTTACCATAGATGAGGGAGCATTACGTTACGGCAAACAAATTATTATGTTATTGTGATTCTTACTTTGTATAGTTATTACAGTAACTAGTTTAAACAAGTACTTCATTGATAACAAGTTTCTTAATGTATAATGTTCCCATTAAAATATGAATAAAATATCTAGAGTTAGATAAACGATTATCATATGGTTAAGAAATAAAAATTATAACAATTATTTGTTATTGTAGCATTAGTATATAGTAATTATAATTTGTATTAGAATAATTCAGAGTTAATCTCTCAAGTCTACCAACACCTTTGTTGATAAAAAATATGACAAAAATAATTAAATCGTAAACTATACTGTAATCTTAAGATGTTAATATTTAGTTTGATTGAGTTGCATCTACTAAAATCATCATTTTATTACGAGCACATTAAGATTTTTATAGAAAAAGCTAGTGTCTATTTAAAAATATCTGTAGACCTATCACATAGGTGGGTGTATAACTATATAGTTTAACATTAAAAAGTTGATCATAGGGCTCCAACCATTAACTGAGTGGTGAAGAATGTAAAACCCCACCTAAGAAATAACCAGTAGAATGGGCATCAGCCAACTTCTGGAAAACTTATAATATGCAATCACAAACCCACTTGCCAAGCGTAAATATTATGTATGAAGGGATGAAAGGAGTTAAGTTTTTACTTTGAAAGTGTAAAATTTTAGGTCCTTAGAACATTCAAAATAAATAGAAGTTTAACATAGGATAATTATGATGATTTTATAACAAATTTGATTTAATAATATATATAAAAAATATTTAAATATATTAGAAGTATTATTTATCTTTGATAAATATTCCCAAGCAGAGCTTATATTAGGCAGGCAAGCAGTTGCAGAACTTAGCCTAAATATGCACTTCTCTTCGCTGCACTCAAAGTACACAAAATTTGCCATACTTCATTTGTGTGAGTCAATTTCTATTGTATTTCTCTTGTACCACTGGATTTTTATTGTGACTTTGAGTATTTTGTAATGCTTTGTTTTTGAGTAATAAATAAATTATTATTTGTATCTCCTTTTAATTCACGGGATCCTTCATAGGGAAGATGCCCGGTCCTTTGGAAGGCTTACATGGGGATATGGATCCAACACGCAGAGGCCTTTGGAGAAATTTAATCTAAATATTGGGGTGGGACACCTACCGATGACATTCCACATCTGCACTTTACATACGTGGAATGCCAGCAGTAAGTGTAAAACTATTGTATGATGATGGTATCTAATATATGAAATATGGGAGTGGGTGTTTAGTGGACTGGTTCATCTTAAATCTATGAATTTATAACTGTCGTCTGCCTTCAAACCCATGTTAAGAGCTGAACGGTGGCAGACGGTGACTCGCCAACTCACTGAATGGGCCCCCTAAATAGTCGCCACAGACACACAAGTCATACGGGCAACAGAGGGCAACATTGATGTAAGTGGCTAGGGGTGTCGAGCGGTGCGGCGCCGGTTTCACCATTGAGTCTGCGATAAACAAACTCATGGTTTCCCCGTAATTATGCCCTTGAAAATGACACTTCCACCCCCGAGCATATAGCTCTGGCGACCCCTCTCTGATCAGCTGTTTAAGGCAAGCCAGAGCTGAGAGTCCTTTGGGCACTCTTCGGTTTCCACTCTAGCCAGCCAATGAAGGCCAGCTGGAGACGAGTCCCTGATCGACTCTCTGGAGTATTCAGGACCGCAGTGTCGCCACTCACATTCAGCTCGCCACAAGCTGCCCTGCGGTTTATTGGCTTTCCTGTAAATCTTGTGATACATTTTTTTTTATATCAAAAGAACTTAGGGAGCCAAATAATGTTCCTCCGAGTTTTGCGTTAGCCTCATGGTGAAGTAACGACTGGCCCGGAGGTATAAAATTATTATTATTATTATCATTTTGGGATGAGAATGCTTATGGTTTTCTTCGAATGCCCTATTTATAAAGATATCTTAAGTAAATTCCGTAATAAATTATGCAATGTTTATTCCAAAGAACAGAATGGTTCATTATTCATATTGTTTGACGCATTTAGATTGATCTCCCTTCACAAGCTCTGTAATCATTATTATTTTTAAGTATGCATTATTCTTATGCTATTATTGGAAGTATTATAATATATATTATTATATTTGTTGAACTTATGTCATATAATCTAGCATTCCAGAATGACTTGTTATGAATACGTCAATTTTAAATGGTCGTCGTTTGTAAATTATGGGCGTTAATCATCAGATACTCTGACGTGGATCGCGTTAATCTAATTAAATATGTTTTCCGGTTCTAAATTAAGTTTTTTATAAAAATAAATTAGCTTTAAACAAAGAGTTGAATAAGATCAAAAGACATATTATGCATAGCGGTTTTTTCCCTATATACAATTCGACCTTTACGTACGCGTTGTGTGGTTAAAAAAAGCATCATCGATCATAAGCAACACACATGCATGGCTATAGCATGTGCGTAGGAGTTCATCACTGAGTGAGTTCTCACTTCTCACAGTACGCCTTGTCTTAATTAGATATATTATAATATTTACATTAATATAAATGGCAATGCTTAGTATGACTGCGTAGGCGAAAATGTACATAGCCTTGCGTAACAGTAAATATGCGTCTAAAATTACAAGTAATTGCTCATTAGTGTTAACTGTTTTTGTTGTAACACATCAGAGGAATGCCTCATTTTATCTATTTTATGACAATTTAAAATACACGAATGCTCGTTAATATATGTATTAGCGAATAATTGTAACTATTGTTTCTAAAGTTCCGGATATTAATCTTGATTTTGTATATGATAAAACTGAATATATTTACCATTCTTACTATGTTTATCGAAGAGAAGATAGAAGCGTAAGTGCAATTTTCAACCCGCGATGCTAAAATGGGGTTATTATAAGTTTGACGTACCTGTGTGTCTGCCTGTGGCATTTTAGCTCCTAAACAAATGGACGGAATATGATGCGTTTCTTTTGTTTGAAAGTTCTGTTTAGGGATCTCAAGGTCATTAGCTTTTTCTTAGTTGCAGTAGGACACTTTAACGCGTAATGAATATTTACTTTACTTTTAAATATATGTGTGACTTAACATTTAAAATGCCCACGTTATGACGGTATCACTGAGATACTCTGATGATGGAGCTCGAAAGTAATAGTGGTAGGGCTACACTGTTGACAGTACTCTGTCAACAGGCACAGGCTGGTCCGACAAAGGTAGTACAACACTCTCGCAGAAAATCGACACCTGAGCAGTGCCAATTTGCTGCTGCACTTCGTTCGGTGAGCGAGAAAGTCGAAAGCTCAAATTTCTGGGTGGGTTTTTGTTAATAGGCAGCGGCCTTGCTATGCCCTTGATATTCCTAAGGTCCATGAGCGCTAGTAATACTTACCACGGTTTTTTACCTTATACCTTTACCTTTACCTCCATAAGCAATAAAAAAAATAAGATATGAAATTCTGGACTGCCTATTAAACCCATCAAATTTAGGCTCATTGGATTCGTATTAACTAAGTCTATTCACTTGAGTTCGTCTTTTATGTCGAGGAATAATTAAAAAAAAAAATTCATTCGTCAATCATTTAATTTAGGAAGATAATTATAAATATTTTTACGTATTAATGACTGTAAAAATATTTTTAATGGTATTAAAATTTTAAACTAATTGTGAAATTGAAAATTTGTTGAAATAATAATATGTATAATAATAATATAATCTACCTTAAATATGTGAAGTTTTATAACGCGTTTCGGCATGAAACGTTTTTATTACGTAAAAACGTGGCTAGTTTCTATTACATGTTCGGCATTAACTGACCATTGACCGCTTAAATAAACACAAATATTTTTATTATGTCTGTATCATTCAAATTATATAGCGCATTGACATGAGGCGCTAACAAAAACATTCAAAATACTTAAGGTACGCGCATTGTAACCACTGCAGCGTATTATCGATTTCATAAATTATGTAATAAAAGTATAATAGTTAAGTATTGCATAAAAATACCATGTATATTACATATACTATCTAAGAATTCAATATTACTCCTTATATATAAAGTTTTATAATAGTCACTTCCTTACGTGTGTTCTGCAATTAACGGTAAGACAATTCGCTACGTGTTTTGTGATGTGCATGAAACATCCACGATGATAGTAAAGTCGTTTTGGTAACTATATATGACATTTAGGCAATATCTATAATAGCCGATACTGATAAGCGTAAAGATTAAAATTTGGTACAAGTAGTTACATCACTAGTATTTATGTTGTTGGTCCAGCAGTATATACAAGTATTTTCTTTACTGTCCCGATTACTTCTAGGTTCGAATGTTGATTGATGTAAAAAAAGTTTTTTTGGAGTTTTACCTATAAGATAGTCTTGAGATTTAAAAAAAATGTCTGAATACTAAAACTCGATTCTGATTGATATTGTGGCTAATCATAGAAAATTGGCTCACCCTATGTTATATGTGAATAAAATCTTACCTGATGAAGTTTGGGTATGTTCAACTTTCGCCTAGGTATTCTTTCAGAAAGATATACCTATGTATCTGAGAATTTAAAAAACCTTACATCACTTCTTCCATGTTTACTATCATTATTTTATGCATACTATCGACATGTTGCAAAAGTATTTGGAACTGTCGTCTGTGACAATGACTATGACTTTATCCCTTCCAAGCCAAGTTTCTTCGCTCACAGTAGCAAAAATTGGCCTGCTATAACACGCTAATTACTCTGGTTGGCTTTTTAGATTGAGTTATCTATCCTTTGCACAAATTTTATCTCTGTTTGTGTTAATTGTTTCAAACCACATACACAGGATGGGGAACCTTTGTGTCACATATTTATTTGTAACGACAATAATCCGCTAATCCTTGTAGATACTAAGTGTAAAGTTCAACAGACGGTTACCCGATTATACCGTAACCATGCCATGCTTGCTTAGTCTTACTAACGCAACTAACACTATACAGGCAGATACCATAAATTATTATTCGACAATTCTGTTACACCCGTTATTGTTGGGTTCATTGTAAACATTACTAGTAATAAACTACATTGAAACTGTCATATTTATAATCCATTAAAATGCGCGATTTTGATTAACACCAACACTGTAACGCTTATATTTATTCATTGGTTCGATAAATCGGTTTTATTGCAAAGTATTAGCAGGTAATTTCGAGTCGCGATCACGCAAGGAATATTATGTTAGAGTACGTGAAGATTTTCTGATGAGAAGGAACAACGCTCTGCTTTCAATTAGAAGTCATAGGTATGATCGCCCTACGCAAGTACGCATTCAAATTTAAATTTCTTCACAAATTATTCCAGCAATCTTAATAACTTCAAAACGATTATTCATCATTATTATTGAGCCGTTCCTCTGCTATAAGTTATAAATATCTATATATCTAATATTAAGTAAGACCAGAGTTATTTTATATATTGTATTATAAGCTTATAAAGTAGTAATTTATAACTATATATAATTAAAAAAAATTGTTTTCTATATTTCATAAGTTTGGATATATGAGATATTTGTGTCTATTGATACGATAGTAAAAATTATTTCACTCATGAGAATTTGTGTTATCCGTGTGTTTTATAAGCTACTTTTTATCAAGGGCCGAACTGCATGCAAAATGTAACTGAGAATAATTGTTTAGAGCCTAAAAAGATGGCGGTGCACCTTATTGCACCAAAATTTGTTTGTAATAGAACGAGTCATAATCCTACTCGCACGAATAAATCATGCGAATAGGATTATGATAATTTTTACGTAAAAATCGGTCATCCAGAACATCCTTCATGGATTTTTGCACAACGTTTCGTGACTTCTTTCACTATTTTAGCAAATAACAATCATTCCGAAATCTGCCTCATGGTTGACAGGAGGTTTCATAATAGTAATGGAATGGGTTTCGGAATAGTACATGGGTGAATACCCATGGTAAATAATATTGCACTACTCAAATTAGAAAGAGTATGGGAATGGTAAAAGTTTGATAGCTAAATGCTATCCATGTATAAAGTGGTAGCGGCTACGAATACTACCAACTCTTGCTTTGCCACTTGCAAGGTGTCGTAAAAGATTACTAAGAGCTTTATTTACTTCGACCTAGGTCAACTTTGTCTGATGTCATCTGGCTAACAATTACATCTTGTATATCACCTATACAGTAGGATGAGGACGATGATGGAAGATCATCACCATCGTCACCATTTTGCTTTTATCCCAATTATGTGGAATCGATTTAATATGTATCCCATTATTATATTGTACAAGTAATAATTTAATTACAGCTCTAACGGTGGTTTTATTATTAATTATATTTATGCCTTCCATATTAATTATATTAGCCCTTCCATGGTGGTGGGTGGACCTTTCACTGTCCATTGGACGTAAGCTTCTTCAGCGCACGCCACAAGGTACAGTTTTGTGCCACCCGCATCCAGCACTATTCTGTAACTTTCATTAAGTCATTGGGCCAGTTGATGGCGGGCTGTGTTACTCCGTGTCTCCCGATACGTAACTGTCACTCCAGAATCTTTCTACTCTAGAGGTTATCAATTTATCAAGTACTTTGATTTGCCCATTGCCACTTCATTTCGGAAATCCCAAGCATAGTCTGCTTTATAGTACGTTGAGTGACTTTCACAAACAATAGCTAAAAGCAATACCATTGTTTACCACTGGAGCGTGTGAGTACTGAAACATTACTATCAGAATTAGAGATTCATATAATTTTATTTACTTATACGAACAATATAATTTAGATGTTTATTATAAAGATAACACCGTAATTCTATTGTTTCACAGAGTTTGGTTTCGGTTCATGTTATTGTATTCAAAATAATATTTATAATAATTTTCTCTATTATGAAGAATCAAAAATGTTCAGTGATCTGTAATACAATATATAGGAACAAGGAAATGTATCGAGTAGATTATGTTACTAGATTTGTAAGAAACTATATTAAAATATAATCTAGTTATAAGTTATCTTCGCCATCAATATCATTCAGTCTATTACCGTCCACTGTTAGACTGCCTTTTTCATAGATTGCCACAAAGCGTAGCCTTATGTCACCCGCATACCGCAATCCCTAGTTACTTTTAGCAAGTCGTCCCCCAGTAACTTTCACCTGATAAAGGAGCACATGTTAATGGCATTGGATGGGGATAAATTAATACCTTAAATTTGTTTGCTTCGTTAACCTAATGACAACTTCACTTATACCTACTTGTGGTGGGCTGTCTCATGGCTGTTTATATCGTTCTGCCGAGAAGTTCTCGGCAACAGTTTGAAGTCAAAAACTATGCCTATTAAACAGCTTTATGAGATAATAAACGAAAACGAGAAAACAAATAAACGATTAAAATATTTGGTATTATATAATGTAAAGACATTATTCATAAATATGTAAAAACAATTGGACACTATTAAGTAAGATTGACACTGTAGCAAAAGATTTAAATTATAATTTTTGGTAATTACATAATTTCATACACATTGCATAACTAAGTATAGTAGTGTTTGTTATTTCAATTTATTTTATAAATGGCCGTTATAGAAGTTTATCCTTAAAATTTATAATCTAGATATTTCAAAAAAAGATAAGCATTTTGTTTGAATGATATATTTCTTTATAATAGGTATGGGAAAATCTAAGATTGCATAAAATATTTAAGTGCAATAATTTGCCTTTTCTTGGTTTAATCGTTTATTATCATAGTTGTTAACGACTGTATTGGATACTCCGTCAGATGCCGTAAGCCCTGACGATTAGGCACGACGTTCCGAATATGTCAGGATTATATCAAATAGTTCTTCAGAGGACTTATTGTGAAAAAATCAGTAAAACAGAAATTTTAAGTCTTTTGACCGCATTAACGATTCCAGTCTTGAATATCATAAGTTAATGTAATAATCTATAACTGGCAATGAACGCGATCTGCCTTGAGAACGCGTATATTTAATTTCTTTTTGGAATCAAACTAAACAAGGTTTATAGATTTTGAGATATTGCCATTTTTCAGCAAGGGCTTCACTAAAGTCACAGATTGAGGCTGTATTGCCTCTAAAATGTTCCTAAAACCTTATTAGATATCATAATAAATTGTTTGTATGACATACTTGCCTGGTATGATAAATGATCAGGAGCGTTTTAAGTTATATTATGAAGCCACATTGAGTTATTTTAGTACATTATTATTTCCTCAATTAAATACAAATTAATAGTAACATCCTATATTTAGTTAATTTTATTGAGAGACATTTCGAAATTAAATTGTAGTGACATTGTAACAATGAATTATTCCTCTTGTTTTATCTTGATTTATCTGGGATGAGATGCAGAATATCAAGGAAGAAATCCATCCAAGTATTGGAAAAAAACTAAATCATACTGAATGTTTTCGCCGATTTTAAGTGATTTTAACAACAGTTGGCCTCTATCTTATTATCCTACTACACCAATCCTGAGAATATATATGTAGTATTCAAATTATATCTCCTCTTTGGAATGACTTTGTTATATCACCTGATAATGATGACCCGAGGTAGTTTTTCATCATCTTACCTCTCATAGATTACTTAAATACGAATTTGACGTAACGAAATAACTTAATCCGTATAGTTATCATAATGACCAGCAGTCAAGCGCAACTTGTCAAACTACATTTTCTTCCACCGCAGTGAAACTTATGTTTTAAGCGAAAGTTGATTTGTAGGCACATTATAGACTATGTGTTTATTATGGAAATTACCAAGTTTTCCTTTCCTTGTATCGATTGGCCTCGTAATATGCCACTCCAAACTCTATGTAAGAGAACAATAATTTTTCATAAAAAAAACAAATTTTTGCGAAAAAAATACTACTACATTTATTAGTTTTTCGTGTCTGCTTTTTAGTTTGCAAGCAAGTAAAAAAAAATCGTAAAGTATTTAGAATAATTTAGATATTTTTCTACTGAATAGTTTAAGATTCAATATCTGTTTTTAGCAATACGGATAATTCTTTTGTAATTTCACAACAAATTCTAAAAGCCCTTTTTAAGGTGTTTTCGTGGTAAAGAATTTAATAACCACACTGAATTACTAATAATCGATAAAATCAGGTACTACAAATCATAGTCTAGTAGTAACGCCAAGGATTATTGAAGTATCGATTTTTATCTTGGAGCAGGTTTGAGATCTTGATTACATATGAACCTGTGCACATTTTATTATTGTTTCTTACTGCGAGAAGAGACTTGTGCTTACTATAAAGTAAGAAAATAATAAGTTAAACAAACAAATTAGAAAATGAAGCAAATTTGACTGGCATTCCCGAAGACAGGCAATTGTATTCGTATACCTATGACATAGTAGTATATGTATAAGTATTTGTGACACTAGGGCAAAAGCAGAATGATTTATCATCCGATTCTCTTTCGATCTATGCCTTAAACAAATATTAATCTCAACATCCTATGTAATGTTAACAACAGTTAATATGTTGGTTTATAGTATTTAAAAAAAAACGTTTAGTGTCACGTATTTATATAATAGTGCAGCTTTCTTTACCGTATTTTTATTATTAATGCCTTTTCCCATCAATGTAATTTGTAGTAGGTACCTACACTTTCTATCATTCAAGCCTATCGTTATGTGATGTCATTTTGCATATGTTATGGTTTACTGCACGAAGGTCTAAGTTTATTTTTTTTAATGGTCGGTTTGCACGCTTTGTGAATTTTCCACACTTTAAATCATTACATCCAATGACATATGTGTATAATGATTTTAAGAGTGCTTAATATGGAGTTATTCTTTGCTTTGTGTAAAATTGGGTACTTTCTTTTTCGTTAAACATGAAAATAATTTCTACATTATTTCATATGTAATTCGCGATGAAGGCGCCCTTCGTGATAAAGACTTTTAACTAATAAATGAATTTTATCATCTTTATTTTTATGAAATGTGATTAATAATTGTACCAAAGAATAGTTATAATCTTAGCGTGAAAGATTAGTAAATGTTTGTATTGTTTAAATTGTGAGCGAAATTTCTTAATTCTATTTTAAATGTCCCAAGATCTATTACAGACAGTTTAGTATGTTTAAGTTAAACTTAAGATAGTCGTTTTTTTTAAAAGAGTTTGGCACATATATTCTTTGGGCTTGTTTTTCCCCATTTTGTTAATTATACAAAATTTTTAAGTTCGAAGATTATATAAAATTAAAATCGTTGTGATTTACGTTGTAACAATTTTCATCGTCATCGTCTTCATTATCGCGATGACAATGATGATCAAGGTTTATCATCAATATTAAAAAATAACATATACTCAATGGTATCATAATACGTTCTTCGGTTTCTCTGATCTTATTATTGTCAATATATAAGCTATATCTATAATGATGAGTTCATATCCACCGAGCAATAGCGATTCATCTGTTTGTAGTAAATTAAATAAGAACTGTTATATATAATTGAATTTTAACTATTAGGTGGTTATGTTAATTTATTGAATTACCTATAGTCTTTTTTATTGCCTTTGGTAGCAAACGAGCAGACAGCACACCTGATGGTAAGTATCACTGCCGCCCATGGACCTTTGTCAAAGGGTATAGCTAGTCCGTCTACCAATACAAACCCCGAACCCACCCCAGTTGGGCTTCCGACTCTCTCGCTCACCGACCGAAGCGCAATAGCACATCGCCGTTACTCAGATGTCGATCTGCTGCGAGAGTGTGGTATTATTGCGGACGGCCCGGCCCGCGGCTGTAAACAGAGAACTGTCCATAGCTTGGTCCTACCACTATTAAACACGTCATGTCGTCACAATATTTATTTGAAAAAGTCTTTTTATGGATTAAATATTGAATATTAATCTCAACTGGCGACATAATAACTGCTAAGTCGGTGAAAGCAATTTGTATCAGTACGTATAAGATTGTTTCCAATTAAAGTGAGATCACGCCCATAATGAATGTTGTTGCCTCTATTTAGATGTCTGGTGGATAAGATGTTCAATTGATCGTTAAATTGAGTGCGCACTTCGTTTGTATTTTCATTAAGTTTGCTTGTTTGGTATTAATTACCGTTCATACTACTAACAATCCAGGTAAACTATATTATACTGCCTATATTTTCCGTGTGGTGACGGAGTAAGAATACTATTCACCACCCCATATCTTACCCGTGGGTGATCGTACGAGACGACTAAGGGATATAAAACGCATATAACATTTATGTGAGAGAAGGATAATTCGAAACAAAACCCTATACCAACACGTCTGACCAGCGCGGTATAATAGGTTAAATTCCCTCCCATTACGGAGGAGGCCCGAGCCCAACAGTGGGACGTTTATGGGCTGTGATGATGATGACGATGATATTAATAACTAACAAAATACTAGATATTCTTGTCCCAATTTGTTCCTCTACTAGATATATTAAATATATAAGATACACTGTTCTTCGAGATGTTATCTAGGAAATAATTGTGAATTTACCCTAAAAATATGCCTGAAAGTATTCTTACCATATTACAATAAAAAGTAATTACATTAATATGTAGGCAAATTAAATTCTACACGCTAATAAAGTATTTGTTTTATAGCCTCTTTGTATTCATCTCCGATTTTTTCTTTTTTTTTTTCTTTTTTGTATGACTTATTTGTTAGCCGTAGATGATTATGACAACTATACCCGGACTGCGGGTGAGCGCTGAGGGCTCTCTACCTAATGACTTCCGAAATCGTAATTAAAGGTGTAAACATACCTAAATTTAACAAAACAATCCTTAGTATCATTTTTAATTGCAGCTTATATACTATGTCCCACCGTTGGGTCTCGAGCCTCCTCCATAATGGGAGGGAAATTGACCTACCTATACCACGCTGGTCAGACGTATTGGCATAGTGTTTTGCTTCGAGTTTTTCTTCTCTTGCATAGATGTTATATGCGTTTTATATCCCTTAGTCGTCTCTTACGATCACCTACGGGCAAAATAGGGGGTGGTGAATTGTATTCTTACTTTAATTGATTGAAAAGTGCTAAAAGTGCATAATAATTTTGTCTCGATACTATTCCAGTTTAAAGATCACTACATGCTTTATCATAGCAAGCCTATAATGAATTGGTTGCTCTGTTGAAAGCTATTTATAAAGTTTAATTGACTATAAATTCGACTGAACTAGCTGGTTCAGTGAATATAATCCCTTACGTAGTCGTTGTGCCCTAATGCAATTAATCACAGAGGACATATTAAGTCCGCCCCTTAAGGGTGTCCTAGGCCCCCCACGGTAACTCCTGAGGGAACGAACGTTCATTAATGCAGTCGATGTAGTTAGTTATAGAGGGTGTAGATATTCAGTGCTCGAATTTTTTTGTACTTTGTGACTAGAATTCCCAGACTTAGTGGGAAAACTTTTATATATTTTCGCGAAGTATGTCTCTGCGATGTGGCACTGTTTCATCATCAAAAAGTATCCGTAGTAGTAATCTTTGTGATAGTAATAAGTCCAAGTCTTTACTCGTTTTTCATAATAATTTGCTTCTCCGTGTGGTGAGAAAGTAAGGTTGGAGGAAAGAAATGATCGTTCAAATTTCTATGGTATCGTAAACATCGATTAAGGGATGTAAGCAGATAACGTCACCTGAAAGAGGAAAACTAAAATCAAAATCAAACCTTAGATCTACCTGATTGAGTATCGTAATATAGGAGGTTAATTTTCATAGCTTAGAATAGTTATATATTCAACAGTGTGATGTATATGAATTGAGAATAACTTTGTATTTCTTTGATAGACTGATGTAAGAATATGACTACCTCGAATTTTGTCAACAATTTGTAAGGCTTCCTTTGAACTAATTGTATATACTTTGTTACTACAAAGTACTACTTATTTTTAAGACTTTTGCATCCATGCCCTTGTTCATTCATTTTCCCCATACTTTTACATGAGAATCTTCTTCTTCTTCTTCTTATGTATTGGCAATCATCTACTTATACAAGCTATTAGTGCCAGTGTCGAGTTATAAATATCTTCACGTTTTGTCTTTCAAGTTAGTCATTGTCTAAGTCAAATTGTCCCCATCAACAGTGCTATGACCACACTGTTAATAGTATCTTGTGGGAATTTTGATGGAATACGATAACGTTGTAAAGCACTTTTATATGATATTCACTACATCCCAGTAGTTCCGCCGCATCACATTACACAAAATAGGTATTTATTTTTATCATAAT
This sequence comes from Lymantria monacha, assembly GCA_905163515.2. NCBI lineage: Eukaryota > Metazoa > Arthropoda > Insecta > Lepidoptera > Erebidae > Lymantria > Lymantria monacha. The sequence goes on from LR991082.1 coordinate 28,919,872, forward strand.
CGTCATCTGTCACAATCTCAAAAAGCGTTACTTCAACCGTTTGTGACGTTTACACACCGTTAAATATTTTATCTTCTTAAAGAGGATACTCTTTGAAATGATAATGTCAATTTAAATTTTTTAGGCGTTTATTGCTTCCTTAGTCCTAACAGAAAGCTTGCAGTTCTTTAATGAAAATAGGAACTGTTGTTATACCAGACGATAGTGCACACACAATAATACCATTGTTTAGCTTGTGAAGAGTCTTTAAATGACTAACGGCTCCATATTCACTTTGTACGTACTGCTATTCTATTTTCTTTTACGCCCTACTTTCATATTATAATATAATTTAGACAATCACTATGAAAATAATGGCGGGAAAGCAGTTGAGTTTTATTCACAATTTAAATTTGAATAAAGAAAATGAAAAATGGTTAATTAATTTCTAACATTATTTATTATTAGAGTTATTATTCACTGCACTGGACTTCATTATAATTAGTTCAATTTGTATCTATACTAATTATATTAAATGTGTTCTAAGTAACAGTAGGCAGATGCTGATAATGGTGCCAAGGTCTTTTGGATTCAATACTGATTATCGTACGTCTCATAACAGCAGCCAGTATATAATGTATTGTGCCTTATAAGTTACTCGTATGTTTAAACATTTGGTCAAGATCAAGTCGCAGTTTTAATCTTGTCGACAAAAGCTTTCCAGTTTTACAATAACTACATGAGACCAAGATCTTATAATAATAAGAAGCAAATGCTTCTAATTTATAGATTTCTGTTTTTCCGGTGGTAAAATATGTTATGAAATAACCATAGAAGCACGCCACGTATCACTCGTCCATATAGGTAATACATAATCACGCTGTCCTACTATTGTAGGACAGCGTGAGAGCCTATGACCCGCCATGTAACCACATGTATGCATTCTGAGTGATCACCATGAATTGGGGACCGAGAATGGTCTGTAGTACTTATTTATTAATCTGTGGTAGTACTTTCTGGGCAACTTATAATAATGGACTGAGATTGTCAAACCGCTTGTCAAGTGTGGTCTTTATATTAATATACCTTCTTAGGAAAGCCTGCGTCCAATGGTTGGACTTCTATAAACTAAGAAATGGGTGGATGGCATTTATTTTATTTCGAAGCTCTCGTTTTTGTATTTACAGTAATAAGCACACTAAGCAAGTGTTGCATGTTTCTAGAGTCAGACGCAGTATGGGGATAAGACAAATGTTCTACGATAACATAATCATTTTCAGTTTAATCACACCTGATTTAGGGTGGATAGAATTGTATTAGAGTTTGTGGTTTTCTTTTACTGCTTATGATCGCAAACGAACAAGCAGAACACCTGATGGTAAGTGTTACTACCGATCTTGGACTACTAGGCATATATGTAGCTAGGCTCGTTGCAATACTAGGGATATAGCTCGGCCGCTGCCCATCAATTAAAAATCACTTGGAATTTGGGTCCACTTAAAAGATAATTCTTATTTCACATTCTATTTGTAATTAGGTTTCCTGTAGGAAATAAAATTTCTTTCAATATTTTTGTTCTTCATTGTTTCTTATATAAACCCACTGTGAGCTTTCTTTATATTGTGAAGATTAAGGATATTGTATCATGGTGACCGAATGGGCTCAACTGTTTTTTAATCCGCCTTATTTTGTAGCAACACCTGCATTTACGCCCTTTAGTCACTACTTTTATCACTGATGTGAAAAATGGAGTTGTTTTTAGTCCGTCACTGCAAAGAGACATGATATTCGATAAATTGATATTAATATCAAGAATCATAAAACAGTTTTGCCTTCAGATATGAGCGCGTCTATAAAGCTAGCTCGGTACGTGATTGACATATAGATAATTGGTGTTTGCGTGAATGGCTACCGACTGTCAATAACTTATCAGTTAGCCTTATTATTATCTCAGTCCTGTTATAAATAGACATGAACCACCCAAGAGTTTATGTGATTATTTTATTTTTATTCTTAAAATTACATTTTACAAATAGTTTTTATTTGTTGTATTGTTACGTGTATATTCATATAATAATTAGTAGAATAAATTGGGACAGATTAAATGAAAAGAAAAATTGTTTTTAAGAAAAGTAGAGTTTTTATTCTTTTGTCGAAGACCTAAAACTAAATTCTACGTGTCTATGCAATGTATATGTAGCATATTGTAATTATTTTTCATTGCAGCGTGAATAGTTAACTTTTTGGAATTGACAAAATATTTAAACATTTAAATATGTTAAAAATAAATGCTAATAAGTTTCACTTATATCTGTTGTAAGAGACGCATTAATTTTTCGTATGAAATGTGTTATTCGCTAGGTGACGGAATAAACTGGCAAAGCAATTTTTTATTGCCATCCCTCACTTACCTAAGAGTGTGCTAAAGATGACTAAGGATCTCAGAAACATGACAACACAAGGATACAAATCAGGCTGGCTACCATATTATATTGAGACAATTTAGTCTCCCTTTGCGTAAAAGACTTATGACCATGAGCATTGAGATTTTACATTGACCGATGAATAATATATATATATATAATTTTTTTATAAAAATACGTTTTTGTTCGTAACCAGTAACAAAATGTCGCATTCGCTTATTCATTAGCATCGTTACTAATTGATGATCATTATTATTATTGAGACTGCTGGGCAAGACTAATAAGTTACGTGATCTATGGCTTTAGGTTTTTGTTTGTTTTCATAATATCGAGTTGCAGTGACCTAAATAAATCTCAGGTGCTTGGCGTATCGCCATGTTCTTGCAAAGCTTATATCTAGGTGCTAACAGATATATTTAAACAATACTATTACAAAAATGAGGCAAATTTAGTGGATAAAAAAAAATACTACTCCAACATTGTTTATTATTTAGAATATGTGTGCATATTCTTATGGTACTTCTAGCAATATTTAATTTTCCTAAATATATCTAATTAGGCAGTGAATAATTATGTTCCGTGCGCTGGTCACCTTCGATAATAATTAAAAAAATATTTTATTGAATGAAAAAAAAATGTAATATAAATATGAATAAAATAATGTTTAACATTCTATAGAATAATTGCATTCCACTGCATTGCAATGGTTTCTCTTTCGAATATCAGATTCGAAAGTTTATATTTCATGTTATTAATTTCATATCAGCAAATTGCCTGGTGCTATGTAATTTGATTCATGACAATTATTGTAAATACATTTACATATTGAAACAGTAGTCTACTAGATATGAATAACATAGCAGTAATTTGGAGTTTTGGCGAGAATATAGAAATGTCATGTCGCGCATAGCATCATCGTCTAGCATTACATTAATTTCTTTAGTGTTTTGTAGTGTTATATTGAATAATTTGACTAGTATTTTATGGAATATAATACAGTTAAAATGTAGAGAATGTGATATAATAGTGGTTTACGTGTATTTTCATGTTTTTTTTTTAAATTCCCAAAGAAATTATAACTTGGTTATCAGCGCCCAATTAATGGTAACGACTTGACTTACTTACCGAGTGATACTAAATTATTATTAATACTAAATATGAAGAAGTGTTAAAATATGTTAAAATGAATGAAAAGAATTAAATAAGACTGAAGGACAGGCAAAGGGAAGAAACTCCATACAACCATGTATGGAGTTTCTTCCCTTTGCCTATTCGAACAAACAAACAAATTAATAATAAAAAGAAAGTAGTAGTTTGTAGTATGTGTCTCCGGTTCATTCTTTATTTCTATTTAATCTTTTATATTATTATTATTATTAAAAAGTTTTAATGTGCTAATCTAATTATTGATTCAAATATCTATTTATTTATATCCATAATAAGTTATGAATCATAATACGAGTACTATAACGGGAGCAGAGCAGAAAACTTACGTCTAAAATCTAAATATTCAGCTATATGTAGAAAATTCAGCTATATGCTACCCCAAATATAGATAAATTACTCAAGGTATTTAAAATTTAGGAAAAAAATTACATGACTCAAATTTTCACTTGTCCTGTGTCAGAATTATCTACTTTCATATATACATAATTTTTCTGTATGTATGTTACGGAATTCATTCTAAACAGCTCGACTGATTTAGATTTTTTTGTGTGTGCCATTCAGGAATGGTTTCGAATCTAAACTAAACTTTACATTCTTTCTCTAGATCTAAACTTTAAATGATTAAACCCGTAATTATGGTAAAGATGGTGTTGCAATCGATTTGATGAAATTTTATTTTTATATCCAGATTGTATTGATTTTAGATTAGTACAGAATAGAGTCTACTGGGTCAATTAGTACATACATACATACCATCACGCCATGTCCCTTGCAGGGTAGACAGAGAGAACAGAGTGCCAGAGAACTCTATCCTTGCATACTTCACTCGCTTCCTTAACATTCATAATTCTCTTCATACACCCTCGCCGGTTTCGGAGACTCTTGACCCCACCTTCCTTCAGTACATGACCGATCTGGTCTAGGTAGGTTAGTCTCGGTCTACCCCGGTACCTACATCCTTTCACTTTCGCATTGTATATCTTCTTAACCAGACGTTCGTTCGGCATTCCTTCCACATGTCCGAACCATCGGAGCATTTCCTTTCGCATCTTTACACCAATACTCTCTTTCATACCTACTCGCTCTCTTACGTGGTCGTTACGAATGCGATCGATCAGCCTAACTCCACAGATTTTCCGTAGAGATTGCATTTCGACCGCATTAATTTTACTTTCATACTCTTCTCTGCATACCCGTGTCAGTTAGTTGTATTTAAAAAGTAAGATTACAAAGGTCTATCACGCATGCCATCCTGCGCGTTTTCATTTCCTGTGGGTTTCCTGCGAGTGTCGTACAAATTGACTAAGGGATGCCAGCAAATAACTTTACTGCAAGAGAAGAAAACTAAAAATTAAATCCTATACCTATCCAACAGGCTGATATACTAATTTCCCTTACCCGACAGAGGTCCATTGACTAACAGTAGCCCGTATATTGTCTGCAAAGATGATGATGACTTTGGAATTATCCAATTCTGTGCAGGCAGATGCTACTTAGATCGTTACGATCAATATAAATTTGCATATTACCTTTTGTGGGCACATTGATATGCTATACTTTCTGATTTAACATTTTATTTCATTAAATATCAGAGGTTCGTTGTTATAATGTCATAATTATAATTCTTTATTTTTTATAAATATTATTAAATGTTTTTTTTATTGGGTAATATTATAAAAGGCCTTTGGGATTGACAGTTTAAGTTTGCTTGATTAGACAACTAAAAGACTTATAACTAACTACGAGTATGTAGAGAGTAATCAATCAAATAAAAAAAATATATAACATTATATTTTGCTAAGCCGTCTGATCAGTTATTCAAGGTCATCTTGCTTAATTAATATAACTATTGTATAATGAGTGTGATGATAGAATTTTATAATGAAGTAAGTAAATTCTGAGTCAACGACGAGCGGTTCTAAACTGGAAATATACTATTTATAAGTATTACTAGACCGTTACGCGGAGGCGTAAAAGCATAATTAGATACTTGTGGAAAACAACGTTCTTTTTTATTTTTACAAAACTGGAAAACAAAAGGATGTAGGCTTGTATAGAAAATGTATTAAGTTATTTTATCGTATCTTATAATGCCTTACAGCAATTGTTTTTTGAATGTATATGGTCTAATGGATATTGCTGAATATATCTTTAAATGAACATTTAAACGAAGTTTCATGAGTTATAATAATGTAACTGTCGAAAATAAAGCATTAAATCATTTGTGGTTTGTTTTGGCTTAGAGCCAGCATCCGTTGTACAAGGATGTTCGATCCGGGATAAGATTACTGAGAGTAAGCTGACGTCATGGCGAAAATTCTGAATTACTTAGTTGAATGAATTCAAAACGAAATTGTACCACCCTTATCAGGATTTTTCTGAGAAGGCTTTTAGTTTAATACCATTATTAACTTGAAGGTTATTGAAGAAACAAAAATATAAAAAAAAAAAATAGTATTGTAAGAGGATACTGATCCTCTATATAGACTGTCATAGATGCTTAACGGTACTTTTAGAGAGAGATTTTACCCAACCTCAAGATTTTGTTATAAACCTCTTAGATATACCGGTTACCTTAGAATTTTTCCTTCATTGAAATGAGTGATAATAATTAACACTTTATTTAATATATGTACACGGAACTTTGAAGAAGTTGAGCTGAAAAGCTAACCTTCTTTTTCCCCGAGTCTATTGGACCTCACCACCAAGCTGGATGTATAGTTATACACTATATAAATTTCAAATCATTTTACAAAAAAATACTAATAAAGAAGACGCTATAAAGAAATTGACTAAGATAGGAAGCGTCGTAGGTGGTCTTCTCATATAATAAACAACGAGTATGTCGTTAAATAATCGTTTGGAAACGGTAGTATACAAATCGCACACTACAATATAATTAACTCATAAATATATTCAAATATTTTTGTTATTTTTTTTAGTTTTTGTGAGTGCGTAGAAAAAGTAAGCATTTAATGAGTATTATGTACATAATTTAACAAATAATTGTAATAAAATTAGTAAACATAATATGTATTATATTATATAAAGTTAAAAAAAATAATTGCTACTGTTTCCGATGTTAGAGTTTAGATACTTGTAGGAAATTAAAGTGGAATTTTGACGGATTGGGATATTGTTAGTCTAGGTAAACATTTTAATTCATATAAAGGATACTCTCACACAATTCTTTTCAAGTAGCTAGTTAGCTTACGACCAAGACTTAAGCTTAAGACCAAATTTATATAAATGAGAAAGTTCATATTTATGTGAATTTAGTAGTTAACATTATATAGATTTATAATATATAAAACTTTTAAAACGCTGAGTCTAAAATGAATGAGCTAGCATGTTTGTTTCTCAACACGCGTAAACCGTTGCACAGATATGAATAAAAATTGGCACAAAAATAGACTTTGCTGTATACTTTATATTTCGGTAATGTGTTCCCTTACAATAATAGTTTAACTTTAACAAAGATACTTTTCACGCGAGCTAAGTCGTGTGCGAAATAATAAGGTAAGTGCCAATCCACCCATCAGTTATCAACGTATGCTTTTATATTGTTATGTGATAATTGATTATGTTGTTGTTTCGCCTACGCAGAATGTTATTGCGATCTGGACAAACCTTATTGGTTTTTAGATTGTAAGCAAACAATTGATCATTTTTTGTAAAAATTTATACCAGTAATAAATGGAAAAAAAAAGATATAACCTTCCCCACAGAGCACCTCCTTGATAGTAATATCTTACTTGGCACGTTTGGGAGACAGGTTGGCTGTTTTTATTTAATTGGTGTTATAAGTTTCCCAAGGGAATGGAAATGCCATTGGAAAGTAAGGAATGGCGACATATTGTATTAACCCGTCATTACACAATAGAAATACTTAACTTATGTGCCTATTAAGATATTAGAATATAGTATTTTGTAGTAATTTGTAGTAACTTGAGTCTCTCGCTTGAAATATGTATATTCATTGCTTATCACACCTATGAAAAATTCATTGGATTAACTTTGGAAATATTACTTGTTAGGTTCACGTTTAGACAGTGGTATGACATTCTCATTGCGAATCCACCCGCACATCAATTGCAATTAGTATTGAGCAATATTTTTAATACTTTTTCGATGATTACGCTGTGTAACTCTCATTAACAACTTTATTTAATGAATTCTGCTTTCCTTATTTACATTTTAATTTGAGCCATAATCTTTTTAATCACAGCCTTATTTCTAGTTTATAGCTACGGTATTGTAAACAATAGCGTTGGCACAGCGCCATCTGCTAGCGATTTAACGTGTTGGCTGATGACTAATACAAGGTTAATGGGAAGGATATGACGATATACATAATTATAAGTCATGGGGACGATGTTTATACATTACATTATACTTATTATATTACAAGTAAATAAAATATTAATCTCAATTATATGCCTATCCTTTTTATAATTGTTTTAAATATAATTTTGAAGAGCGAATTCTTTGGTTAAACTAAAGATTTATAATTTGCCGTTCTAGTTTCTTATCACAGCTTCAGAGTATGTCAATATGTAGCGATAATATTACAACACGATGCATATATCCGGGTTGTTTTGTAAACAAATTCAACTGTTACTCGATAACACAATTTATTTTATTGGCTAAATATCATATTATGATTGCATGAATCTTAATATCGATAAAATATCTTTTTTTTCGCTACAGTTTTCCTTGCATACCATAACGAACGTTTAAACTATGTAAGAGTAATAAATACTATTTTAAAACATGTTTGTAATCAACGTCAGTGGTGCATGCAATTCCAGGGATTGAGTAGGTGCGTTAAATACGCGCCAAAATAGGATGATCAAACTTCAAACACAAAGCTATTATTATTTTAGTGAACGATGAATTTTTAGATAATGTGTGGGTTGGATAGGCAGGTATCATCAGTTCGATAAGTGATATACGCAAAGCGTTTATTACATAATTATACTAAGAGGCCGTTTATAAATTATGTAAGGGTTCTTGAAGAATGATTTGGCCCCCTCCCCTCCTATTGCAACTACTCGCCCCTGTTCCTTAATAAGAATTTTTGTAAGAAAAGGCCCTATTGATCCAATATAACTCCGTTTATTCTGAAAATATCTTTTATTACAATCTTCTTGCTACAAGTAGGTATCATTAACTCACGCAATAACATTAATCTTATTAATATATCACAGTTTTGACTAAAATTAGAATTTTCAATTTAATATCTTACGTAATGTCAGGTTCACTCCCCTCCCCCCTGCCTATAGTAAGAAGTTATAATATTCAATCAACAAAAAACGTCTTACATAATTTATGAATGGCCCCTAAGTAATAATAACGTAATCGTTAAAATTTTATTGTTTTTACTTTTATTCATTTCTTGTAAATTTATCACGAATGTCAATAATATACTACGTGAGTTAATGATTTTGTCTAAATATTATCATCTATCTATACTAATATTATAAAGCGGAAGAGTTTGTTTGTTTGTTTAAACGCGCTAATCTCAGGAACTACTGGTCCGATTTGAAAAATTCTTTTTTTGTTAGATAGTCCATTTATAGAGGAAGGCTTTAGGGTATACAACATTACGCTGCGACCAATAGGAGCAGAGCAACAATGATGAATGTGTAAAAATCGGGTTTTTGTTTCCTTTTGAGAGCTTCCGCTGCGTAAACGGTTAAAGTTGCGCAAAAATTATGTACTATATAATTGTTCCCCTTTCAAAGTTCTAAATAAAAGTCCGCGACAGCATATGTCTATCTTTTAAGATTGGCTCACTATAACTTTTTTTATGCTAATCAAATTTGTTTTAAAATAATGTGATATTTTCGAAGGTGTTTTCATAAACATAATATTAATCCTTATCCAAATAAATTAGTTATTCATCACAAGTATTTAATTTAAAACGAAATTGCTCTTTACATTATTTGATTTCAATGAATATCTTAGGAAATATCGCAGTTTAAAAATAACATCGCAGCAAAATAATGATCAAGTACTGGGCGCGCATTTACGATTAAAATACTGGGTCTTATAATCTTATATTAAAAAAAAAAACTCAAACTAATGTTATTTCAAAGTACTTCTGCACACACTACATTTTTAGTTTTGTTTTCTTCTCATGACCTTCCGTCGGCTTTACACATCCTAAATAATAATAATAAGTATAGGAAGTATTAGTGCCTGCCCTCATGTATGGCAGTGAAAGTTAGATTTGGCGGAGAAGACATGAAAATAGAATAAATGCTGTAGAGCTGACAGCTCTTCGTAACGTGTGTGATGTAAGTATGAAAGATAAAATTAGGTATAATGTTATAAAAGAGCGCTGGTATGCTGAGGTGGGTTGGACACGAAGTGGAAGAAATAATGAGTGGGCAGAGGTTGACGAAGCAAACATATAAAGCAATCGTGAATGGGACGAATACAAGGGGAAGACCACGTCATACTTTTCTGGACCAAATTGGAGATTTGTTCACGAGAGGTCATCATCATCATCATCTATACTAATCTATACTAATATTATAAAGCGGAAGAGTTTGTTTGTTTGTTTGTTTAAACGCGCTAATCTCAGGAACTACTGGTCCGATTTGAAAAATTCTTTTTTTGTTAGATAGTCCATTTATAGAGGAAGGCTTTAGGGTATACAACATTACGCTGCGACCAATAGGAGCAGAGCAACAATGATGAATGTGTAAAAATCGGGTTTTTGTTTCCTTTTGAGAGCTTCCGCTGCGTAAACGGTTAAAGTTGCGCAAAAATTATGTACTATATAATTGTTCCCCTTTCAAAGTTCTAAATAAAAGTCCGCGACAGCATATGTCTATCTTTTAAGATTGGCTCACTATAACTTTTTTTATGCTAATCAAATTTGTTTTAAAATAATGTGATATTTTCGAAGGTGTTTTTATAAACATAATATTAATCCTTATCCAAATAAATGAGTTATTCATCACAAGTATTTAATTTAAAACGAAATTGCTCTTTACATTATTTGATTTCAATGAATATCTTAGGAAATATCGCAGTTTAAAAATAACATCGCAGCAAAATAATGATCAAGTACTGGGCGCGCATTTACGATTAAAATACTGGGTCTTATAATCTTATATTAAAAAAAAAAACTCAAACTAATGTTATTTCAAAGTACTTCTGCACACACTACATTTTTAGTTTTGTTTTCTTCTCATGACCTTCCGTCGGCTTTACACATCCTAAATAATAATAATAAGTATAGGAAGTATTAGTGCCTGCCATCATGTATGGCAGTGAAAGTTAGATTTGGCGGAGAAGACATGAAAATAGAATAAATGCTGTAGAGCTGACAGCTCTTCGTAACGTGTGTGATGTAAGTATGAAAGATAAAATTAGGTATAATGTTATAAAAGAGCGCTGGTATGCTGAGGTGGGTTGGACACGAAGTGGAAGAAATAATGAGTGGGCAGAGGTTGACGAAGCAAACATATAAAGCAATCGTGAATGGGACGAATACAAAGGGAAGACCACGTCATACTTTTCTGGACCAAATTGGAGATTTGTTCACGAGAGGTCATCATCATCATCATTCTCCTACTCTTATCCCAATTACTTGGGGTCTATACAATAAGTACTCTTCATTCATAGTACATATTATAAAAGTTATTGGCAATAGTTTTATGACCGGCCGCCTGCCAGACGTCAACCCTCATTGGGAATGTAATTGTTGACCAAACGGCATCAGATGGAGTTGGCCCAAGTCGTTATAAGGCTCTTAGTCGTCTTTTACGACATCCACAAGCAAAGTGAGGATTGGTAATATTCGTAGCCGCTACCACACAGCGATGCCATACACATTAAAAGTATGTGTAATTGTAAATAGGCGTAAGTGTATGTATACATACATATGTATAATATACATACATTGTATATATCTATAGAAAGTATAGATAAGACCCAATACTTTTACTTAAGGTTTAATGTTCTACTCTTACTAATAAAAGGCTCATGTAGGTACCTAAAACAGCTTTAACGTATGTATTATTTAAAAATATTTCCACCTTTTACGTAAACGAATTCGCGAGTTGAAGTTAACGTTAGCCCAAAGTAACCATTCCACGCGGACGAAGTCGCGGGCGGAAGCTAGTACATATAATAAAAATGTAACGGATCGCTGTCTGTACATGGAAGATATATGAGAAAAAATATTACTGGGACCTTTATCAACACAAATAGAACCTAAAACAATGATTGTTAAAATTTTTGTCTGTTTATCTGTTTGTTTGTACGTTTGTGCTCGCTAATCTCAGAAACGGCTTATCCAATTTAGACGCGGTTTTCGATAATATATTATGGTAAGCTTCACTTAACATTTAGGCTATATTTCATGTCAAATAGTTTATAAATAAAAAGTTATGTCAATTAAAAAAATGTTCGGAGAAAAAATCTTTATCGATTCTTTTCAAATTACGTACAAATTATCTTCAGTAAAAATAAATAAACACGTATTTCAGCATTTCTTAATTTTCACCCTCTGGGGGTGTAAATTAGGCCTGCGAAGCGGGTTGGACGACCCATTAAGTCATTAGCGCCAAGCCGATATTATTGAAGCTGGCAACTTGAAATTTAGACAGTGATTTCTTTCTATGACGTAAAGATTTATTAAGAAAGGATTTTACGAAATTACACCCCTAAGGGGGTAAAACAGAGTGGCAAAGTTTGTATGGGGAGAAAAAAATATTTATTGATTCTTTTCAAATTACGGGTCGAATCAAATATTCTATGGTAATATCCAGCATTTGTCAATTTTCACCCTCTGGTTGTGTAAATTAGGCCTGTGAAGCGGGTTGAATGACTCATTATCGCCAAACTGAAACTATTAAAACTAGAAACATTAAATTTTGACGCATGTTTCTTTTTATAACATAGAGATTCAATATGAAAGGATTTTATGAATTCCACCTCTAAGGAGACACCTCCTTAGAGGTGGAAACACAGTGGCAAAGTGTGTATGGTAACAACAACAAAGTGGCAAAGTGTGTATGGGGAGAAAATTTCTTTACCGATTCTTTTCAAATTACGTACAAATATTCTTCGGTAAAAATAAATAAACACGTGTTTCTCTCTCCCTCTCCATCAACCTTGCACCAGTGCCGTCGTGGCGACCAGTGCCGGCGTGAGAGTTCACACGATACACATAGTAGACGGCAATAGGTTCTTGCCTAAGAGTTTAAGATACAGGTTAAGTTTAGCTTCAAAAATGTTCACTCTATAACTCAAATAATAAATCATATCTATCGAGGTCGCAACTCTGCTGGTGAAACAAAACTGCTGGTCAAATAAAGGGTGGCGATAGTTATATTTTTATCCTATGGTCATACCGTAAATATTATATTAAAGGCAATATAATTGATAGAATGAATAGAACTTTGAACAACCTTTTTCTTTAGTGGCCGGCTATGGTATATAGACACACCGCGCCCAATCCATCTGAGGTGACGCGTGACCCCATAGTGCGCCGTACACGAACATCTATGTTATGCGGGCGGGCCACCGCAACCGGGTATCATCTCGAGTCGAAACCCTCATGCAGTGAACCTCAATACAGGTACTCACGCTTGCGCCGCCCAAAGCACTGACGGTAGAGCGTGTCAATGTAGAGTATTTTCTCTCGGACCCACCCTATTGCCTAATTCCGTTAGACAACTAACTCGCAGAAGGCGGCGACCGCATCCCAGTTTCTGACGCTGTTAATCATCGTCCTAGCGATAAACCTTCAAGACCTTGCATTGCTTTTTCTATTTAACTCTGTCAGAGATGACTTCTGCGTGGACGAAGTCCCGGGCGAAAGCTAGTAGTAAATATAAATAGCAACATTTACTGTTAATTAATTAGCCGACATGATGTTAAAGAGAAGTTCAATATATTTAATTCAATTAAAATGAGTTTACATACCACTAATAGGTCCAACCCTTTCCAGAACAAAAGGAAAAGTAGTATTCTGCACCACGTTTTTTTTTTGTGTCTTCATTGGAGCCTATAGCCTTTCTATACATTTCGAGATTATGATGGTGCATTATATTTTAAAACAATCCCCATACGGTCATTATATATCGGTCACATCTTTGTAATTATAGAAACTAGACAAAAAATACTAAGTTCAAAGAAGTTTCTTTATATTAATAAAATCGATCTGTTTTCTAATTCCGTTAACATTTATCAGTTGTAAAATTTATTTCATGATTAATAAATTACATTCAATCACTAAATGTTATCAGACAACCACACAGTAAGTAGTTGACTCATCTGCTGTTGGCATTGTATGTTAAGCTAGTGACGTCTTCAATAGTTTTGGTACAATAGCGAATTAAGACAAAGCGCTGACGATTGGCATTGCCTTGTACCTCGTCATGCCTCACTTAGGAGGTTGGGACACCACGATCGAGTAATTGAAACGGCTATTTCTTAAACTGGATTCGACTTTACGTCCTAATTCAGATGATTTCAAAAGAAAAATGGTGTGTTATGGTAGTATTTTTTGGCATAACTATAATTTGACACATTTTTACATACTAGGTACATTAAAAAGCAATAGAGCAGCGACTGCCCGTGATAAGTGTTAAAAGTTTGTATCCCACGCAGAATGTCTTCATTTGTGCGATCCACAAATAGTTTGGGCGTAATTTGTATTCGGTGATTATACTTTTGTAATTCAGTCATGGTATAAATAACCCAATTTATTATATGTATGAAATATAAATATTAAATTACTAATCATTCATTTTATTTGTAACTACATTTGGTTTTGGTCGTGCAAATTTTAGTTTTCTTCAAGGATACCAAATTCTCTTTGTCCATTTCTACACTAATATAAAACGTACAATTTATGACAGGTTGAATTATTATGAAAAAAGGCAGTATAACAGTTAATACCAGGCGAATAGTACTTTTTTGTGAATGGAAGGTATCCTACGTGCTTTCCTGATGATAATGATGATGAAAATTTCACGTTGACAAGTTCTATAATTGCTGCTTTAAAAAGCAACAAACAAATAAACTTAATTGTATTTATAATACACATTATACATATAACGAATGGTGAAATTATTTCAATAGCACATAGTGCTCTATAGCAATTTTAAGAATAGTTTGAGCTATCTCACTATAATTAAACTACTATTCAGTATTTTCACAAACTATAATATGATATATATTAAAATTCACATCATTCACACATCAACAATCGTCGGTTAATATGGCTACTCTATTGTTCTTGTTAATATCCAACCACAACAGAATTCTATTGTTGTATTTTCGAAAAGCATTGCAAATAATAGGTACTGTGAAAAACAGTTGATTGCATCTCATCAAACTTTTAATTAAAGTTCTTGGCTGTTGTCCAAGGTGTGTCATTTTAATATCTGACCTAATTTCTTTAATGATTAAACAAATACAGCTTATTAATAGTATTTTAAATGTACGATCTTTGGCTCGCGCCATTTTACTTAATAGACGAGTGACTTATTACTCATTAATAATTATTGAAATTCAAACTGTGTTCTGTGCACTCTTTGTTTTTATTGTTTAAAAATGTCACGAACAGTTAAATGGTCCAGTTCGATGTGTGCCTCAAGAGTGCTCATGCTTTTGTGTGTCAACTATACATTTAGTAGTACATAAAATACATTTATCAATTAAATGTGGATGATGAATTGCACCCTTAGACGATCTAGCATTAGAATTACTTAGTCTTTACTTTTAGACACTATACATTTACCAATGCATCACGGGTTAGAAATGGAATATGTAACCACTCCTTGATTTTCTATGAGACACATTATAAGCGTCCAAGAACTCACCAATAGGGCGGCGTATATTTATGAAAAACTTATAATAGTAACTGTGATCGGCGAAAGTGATTATGGTATCATTACCCGTATTGGCCTTAGTCCAACGCGTAGACGTTGATGACGATAAAAATCTTATCCAATAGTTACGTACGTTAATTTATTTAGGTATTTGTGTATATTTTATTTTATATTATTTTAGAATTAAGAAAAACTAAATATAACTGTTTATCGACTTTTAAAATTAAGGTGTAAAATTATTACGTGTATTACAATAGCTTAGTCCGCTAAGCTTGGCTAATCCTCCCTTTGTATTATGAGAGCTTCGCAACATCCCTTTATTATTGTCATTAATTTTCAATATATACATCTTAGGCTTATGAGGAATACAGTAGCTTATGAAACTATACTTCTCTTGGAGTATATTACAATGGGTAGATCCCGTAAAGTACTCGTAATCCCAGGCGAGCTTACAAAATGTCGTCGGCGGTTATAGAATGTCAAGAGACCGTTATTCGTCCTGATAATACGTTGTCAGTGCATTAAGTAAAGGATTTTTAGTGACATCATTATAGAACCATGCCTCACAGGTTGTTTCATAATCAACACTTTCTTTATACGTAGGTGGTAAACAGTAATATATGATAAGTATATGATCAAAATTACTTCAAAATCTCGTAATTTCATGTTTGACTATCTTAATATGCTTTCGATGCTAGTTTAAATCGAAAGTAAAAACTTTTGAAATTGCACATTATTTGAAGTGATTGTACGTTATTAGCGTTGAAAATATTATTTGAGTTATAAAATTGAATTTTTGTTTTCATGTAGATAAAATAATATTTTGCATTCATATTTCAAAATCAAGTGCGCTTAAGAATAATAAAGAAGCCCTGAGATTGTTGAAAATGAACTATTTTATTTTTAAAAGAAAATGGCTGATCAAAACACAATCTTAGTTTCATTTTAATATTATTTTAATACATTCATCAAAATACACCTATTTGATTTTCTGAATACTTTTAATTTAGAATTTAATTAAATGGTCATTATTGAACTAATTTCATGCTAGTTAATATGTATTTATAAATTTGTGGCAGACATCTCTCAATTAGCTGGTGGCTTGATTCAAACAAATGGTTTTCATGTTGATCCGCAGTAACAACCAATGATGTGTAGAAACACTTGAGGGCAGCGCCCCTATCTCCATTGGGTATCGTTATCTTGTTACGCTAGTGTTGTCGTGATCGTAATGTTAGTGATTTACGTAGGTACCAATTACCGTCTTATTTCACTGTATAATCAACACTACTTGAAAATGAACTAACAGAAACCTTAGGATTACATAAGAACTATATAAAAGTAATTAGTTTCGTTGATGGTCGTTATTTATAAAGTGATTTAAAAATAATGTAAATTAGTCAAAAATGAGTCTACAACGAGAAAAGCGTACAAAATTTAACATGTGGAAGGCGATAATACACAGGAAGAGGAAATACAGTGAAGTATTACCATGCGACCGAGAGTCGTATTCTGTTTTGGCAGCAATGCAAGGAGGTAGCTCTGCGACGCTACCGCCATCTCTGGACGCGTTACGGGCATGTAAGTATTTCTCCTACTCGACGATAGATAGCAGCACAATACAACTTTGTTATGTTGGAATTTGTTTACGGTTATTGCATAGTATTGCATGATTTTATCGAGCTCCCTGTGTGGTGACAGATTAAGAATAAAATGTTTCACCACCTTTTATTTTCCTCCGGGAATTAAATAATTAAATATTTGTGTAAAAGTTGACTGAGGCGGTGATAGAAGGGCAACAGTATCTACTCTTTTGGAAAGCGTATAAACACAGCCAACCGTGGTTATTATGGTATTTTTTTAGTTGTGGGGAATCTTATAATCAACAACGCACATTGATAGGCTAACAGAATTATATATCATTGGCTTTTCTCTTACCGCAGTATACCACTGTCAAAAATGCTGTATAAGTAGAGTTATAAGCTTAGAGGGGCTGTCTTATTTTTTGGGTCTAAATCTTAGTGTGGTATTTCCTAAAGTTGGTTAAATTTTGCATAATAGATAGATTTTAATTTTTCTGTGGTATTATAATTTCAGTATTCATTATTTAACAATATTTTAATTTCAGTATCAAATGTACCTAACTAATTGAGAATTATAACATATTTTAGATAAAATTAAATTAATATGCATAAAGCATAGTGTTGTGTCTTCATTATAATATTTTGCAAATACAAACATGTGCATGATAATACATACATCAATTGGATTTTTGTCTTTGTTTTTCCTTTTGAACAAAAAATTGAAAATGTTTTCACACATTTTTGGATTGCAGAGGATTTTACAAATATGCAATAAATAACGCACAGATTGAGAACAACAATTTGTGGTGCACAAAGTATTATCCTGCGTTGGTAATGAAATCCGTGACACTAACACGCTAAGTCAGTATCTTAACTACTACGCCATTTGTTTATATAAATAAAATATCTTTTTTTTTCATATAGCTTGCAATGCTCTCCACAATGTCACTATAGGTATTTATAGGTATTTTTTGTAGAAACGCGTGGCGGCCTCTGCTTCCCCTCGAACGTAAATTGTGGGAAATTATGATTCATAGCATTGTGTTCACTACGTCAACCGCATCAAACGTTATCGCCACTTGAATAAGGTCAATCTTTGTTATAATTCTGACAAAACTCGTGACCAAAGGTTTACCAATTCTTTACATCATCTAAAAATTCTTTTTAATAAATTTATCAATTTCATAAATTTCCTTTTAATTCATAAATACTAAGGAAATATGAACACTATTTTCTATGAATATCCATAATTAAAAATACAACAACCTAATAACTCATATTATAAATGTGAATCTGAATACTTTGTCTAGCTTTGCTTATTTTAAAAACTACTAGGTATCAATTTAGACTTCTTTTACAGTTACGTAGGATATTTGTCAAGAGACTTATAGTCTGCATATACATATAACATTACAATCCACTGCAGCTGAAGAGTAACGAGTCATGCAGCTGAAAAGATAACCAGTTCTATAAAATATTGAATATTAGCGTATTTACTGTAGTTTTCACGGGATATCCAATGATAAAATTACAGCCCATGGAGCCATGATATTTAGTGATTAAATTATAATACTACTTTGCCAGTCCATTAATATCCTACATTTAGGCACTCCGACTCACTCAGAATGCGAGAAATTTAGGCCATAATTTACCTCGCTCAATTGCGGACGGCCTAACTTCACACTTCTGCGGGCAATTTCTAGATATATACTCGTATATCTACGATCTAGGTATCTTAATAATGTCTTTCCTTTGCTTCAAAGAAGAGATAGTTTATTTTTACGTAGGTACTTCAACTCTTTCATTTATGCTCACTATTGGTCAATTGTAGCCTCCACCACAAAAAGAGGGCAAATAGCTAATACAACGCTGGTCTTATGGATTGGCATAAGGTTGCGATGTGATTCGATTTTTCTTCACTTGCAGTGATTAGCTGCTTTCATATTCAATTTATTCTGCTTTTATATTTTTACTAAAATATGTTAGTCGTCTTTATCAATATTCGCGGCAATAAAGATATTTTATTCTTACTGTCACTGAATACTGAGTAAGTAACTAATGTTCTAACGAATATACCAGAATATCACTCAGGGTTTAAGCTTCATTCTTCACCCTTTTTCGGAAACAATTGTCATTGTTCCGCATAAAAATCTTGTAAGGACATCACTTGGCGATGCGAAGTGGTAGATAATGAGGCACAATGCGCTAACTATAAATAAGATACAACCACTCATAGTGTAAAACATTGCCTACGTACATACAATACAATATTGCTCCCACGACATAGTTTCCATGACTTTACGTAAATCTACTAATCACTCAGCATTCAAACATAATAAGATATATTTCTCAACTCAATGTTTATTAATAACATTAGAAAATATTATTGCAACTTGTATATTTTTATTTCATCCTAAATATAAGTAATATCCTAAGTATTTTTTTAATAATTAAAATATGTATATAATAATATTTATTCTGGCAATTACTCATATCGTATTAAAAATCAGTAATCATTAGCTCAATTAATGGTGAATGTACGGATATAATGAAACAAACATGTGTAAAACCCTTTCAAGGTAACTTATGTAGGTACTTGTTTAATATGTTTTAAGTAGTAATCCTATAGATTTTTGTTCTTAAGTTGACGTACAAATATTCCGAACAAATTGTGCTATCTATATTGTATTGATGTGTGGTAGCGGCTACGAATACTACCAACCCTTACTTTGCTCGTAGATGTCGTAAAAGACGACTAAGAAAGAGCCTTATAACGACCTGGGTCAATATTACCTGATGCCATTTGGTCAGCAATTGCATTCCCATGAAGGGTTGATGTAAGGCAGGCGGCCGGTCATAAAACTATAGCCAATAAACCTTTGCAATATGTAAAAAGACGGGTACATATTGCGTCGACCCCAAGTAATTGGGACAAGAGCAGGGGAATGATGAAGAATGATGAAATTGTGCTATCTAGGCAATATTTAGGAGACTAGAGTGAAATGTAAAGTGAAAAAAAACCAAGCTCGAGCTCGATAGATTAGTTAGGTTAGGTAGGAAGACGGAAATTAAAATTCAAATTACAAATACAATTTACAAAACTAATATTTGATTAAGGCATAAACAATGTAGGTACATGTGTGTAGAAACTACCTACGCCTCAATGTCCGGTGTTTGACCCACATAACACAGCCATCGTCGCGCCTGTCACACTCCTTTGGGACTTGAAACATACATAATATAATTCTTGAACACATTTATGCATATCGCAACCAACATATACAGAATAATGTGTCCCTTCAATAGTTTGAATATATTATTTTACGAGGCCGACATTTTCTAGAATATCCGGTTGTACAATTTGTACATATCTAGAGCACTTAAAAATTACAATTTAAATACTTTCATCCTTAGATTAGATAGGTTAGCTTTCTACAATATTAAAACGTATATACATAGGTAGATATATATGGGTAGGTATATCTACTATCGTGAGAGACCAGGGACTCGTAAAAAAGCCTACCGCGAAGATAATGCATCTTGGAATACGTTGGTATGTCATTCAGGTGGAACATACCCAAACGAGGTAGGTGGGTAATTGGAGTTAAATTGCCTCAGTGTTAGTGGACCTTTCAAAAGGCTGAAGGTGGTAGGTAGATAAGAAGCGTTTCTAAATCATTTATCTAATAGGGATCTGATCTACTTTGTACATGTATCATAAGCAGCTCCTTTTTTCTTTACGGTAGCCTATGGTCTGGTCACACTCAGCCAAATCCATCCGGGGCGACAGAAGAGGCGGCGCGCGACCCCTATAGACCCGCCCTGCAATGCGCCTCTCTTCGCCGAGCGAGTGGGCCACCGGAAGCCGATCTTTGTCTTCGGTGGCCGCACGTCTGGGATTGTTATTGAGATAGGAGAATTAGTCTTAAGATGAAATATATGGAGCGGGTGGATGGACCGGGGATTAGTCCGTCCGGCGGGTTACCCGAAAGCATAACCTGCCGGGCTGGCCACGGATGTCAAGGAAGCGACCGACACCAGTGGCTGGCCCGATGGGGAGAGGGAACACGGTAGGTTATAGGACCACACGCCGACAACCCCGAACCCAAATGTGTTAAATACACCCTGCCCATTCTGGGCAGGGTGTATTTAAACCATAGCATACAAAAAAAAAGATTAAATATATGGCACAAAGCAACCTGTCTTTTTGTTAGTTAAACACTGCGTAAGTCGGTTAGCAAATGTAACAAAATTTTTGTTTATAACGCCTTACTGTTAGAATTCGATTCGTACTTGACAATTTATTTAGTTTAATGCTGTTTTTTCAATCAACTAATTGCTAGTTTACATTAAACTTAAGCCAACCTTGATTTACGGATGAATAAATCTTTATTTTCCATTTGTATCCAATGAGACTAGCGAAAATTCAATGAGCATGTCCGACTGTCCGTGGCATCGTCACGGCTAAAGAGTAACTCCTGCTATTGTGTTTAAATTGTGTCAAATTAATGCTTCCATTTCTTAAGAACTGAATCATGACAAATTTAATTTAGCTGTATCTTTTTAATTCGGTATTAAACATATTTTATTGTGGTAGCTAAGTTACGTCTTTATAAACTACATACATACATACATATCATCACGCCATATCCCTTGCAGGGTAGGCAGAGAGAACAGAGTGCCAGAGAACTCTATCTCTGCATACTTCACTCGCTTCCTCAACATTCATAATTCTCTTCATACACGCTCGCCGGTTTCGGAGACTCTTGACTCCACCTTCCTTCAGTACATGACCGATCTGGTCTAGGTAGGTTAGTCTCGGTCTCCCTCGGTACCTACATCCTTCCACTTTCGCATTGTATATCTTCTTAACCAGGCGTTCGTTCGGCATTCTTTCCACATGTTCGAACCATCGGAGCATTCCCTTTCGCATCTTTACACCAATACTCTCTTTCATACCTACTCGCTCTCTTACGTCGTCGTTACGAATGCGGTCGGTCAGCCTAACTCCACAGATTTTCCGCAGAGATCGCATTTCGACCGCATTAATTTTACTATCATACTCTTTTCTGCATACCCAACTCTCGCTTCCATACAGTAATGTTGGGACAAGCACTGCGTTATGTATTGCTACACGTGCCTTCTGGCTGAGGTGGTGGCTGCCGAAAAGTTGCCCCAACGCTCCGTTCACTCTATTTCCCGCATTCACTCTTCGCTCTATATCAGTGGTGTACCTTCCATCTCGGCTAAATCCACATCCAAGATATACAAATTCATCCACTTGCTCTAGTACATCATTACCTATTGTTACTCTTACATCTGTTCTGGTTATATCTCTTTCAAAGACCATTATTTTGGTTTTGCTCACATTCACGCGTAGACCCCTTTTCTTACAATCTTCTGTCATTGTGTCGACTAGGGTCTGCAGGTCAGTCGCTGACTGTGCCAGCAGGACTGCATCATCTGCATAAAGCAGAGCAGTGACCACTGAGTCGCCCATCTGGACTCCCACATTCATATCGTTCAACCTTTGGAGACATTTATCCAGATATATGATAAACAGCCTGGCTGACAGAACGCACCCCTGCTTAACGCCGATATTGACGTCAAACCAAGGCGACATTCCATCATCCAGCCGCACACAGGCTCTACAGCCCATGTAACTGGACTGCACAGCCTGTAGCAGTTTACCGTTAATACCATACTCCGGTAAAATGTCCCAAAGTTCCTTTCGTACAACCGTGTCAAATGCTCTCTCCAGATCCACAAAACTGCAGAAAACCCTCTGACCTAGAGCCAGATGCTTCTTCACAATGTTGCGCAGAGAGAACACTTGATCCATGCATCCCCTTCCACTCCTGAAACCTCCTTGTGTCTCACACAGTAAACCATCGGACACCATCCTCATTCTCCTTTCAATAACTTTTCCATACACTTTTGCTGCCAAACTGGTCAAGCTTATGGCTCTGTAATTTGCGCAGTCATAACGTGAACCCTTGTTTTTAAACAAAGGCACGATGACTGCGCTATTCCAGTCCCTGGGAACCATTCCCGAGCTCCAACATAAATTGAGGAGCAACAGGAACGCCTCCCAGACACAAGAGCCACCGAGCTTGATCATCTCGGCAGACACCATATCAATGCCCGCTGCCTTACCATTTTTCAAACTTCTTATCGCCCATTCAACTTCATCCATACTGATGCCATCGGAGGACGCCGTTGTCGAATGTTGATCTACTAAACCACATCCAACACCGGCGCCAACCGTAGCATCCACATACATATCGCCAAAATATTCACTCCATCGGCTTAACACGTCTTGTGTTTGTGTAAGAATGTCTCCACCTTTAGACCTTATTTTATTCATTCTGAAGGCTGACCAACCACCCCGAGACTTCTTCACCTCCCTCCAAAAGAGTTTGGTGTTACCCTCGAAGTTTTTAGTCAGCCTATCTTCTGCACTCATACTTGCTCTATCACGTTTCTCTTTCACTAAGGCCTTGGTGTCATTCTTACATTGCCGATATATTTCTTTCTTCTGTTCAGTCATACTGTCATTCAGATTCAAAGAAGAGACATAGTCCAGCCACGCTTTCTTCTTTTGCTCTACGGAAGCTGCCACTTCCGCATCCCACCATGCATCACCATTTGTTTTTCTATGCTTCTTTGAACTTCCACATACTTCTTTCGCTGTATCTACCATACTCTCTTTCAATACTCTCCAGCATTCTTCAATGTCCGATTGCGGCTGGCTTGCCATCGTCAGCCGTTCTCGGACACCCTCTGCATACTTTTCTCTTACACACTCTTCTTGCAACCTTTCAACCTTTATTCTTTCAAGCCCTCCGAAGTGGACACGCTCTCGCCAGTGCCTCCACTTTCTGAACAGACCACTAAATCTCGCAATAACGAGATAGTGGTCCGTGTCGACTGTGGGGCCCCTGTAGGCTCTTGCGTCCAATATTTTGCTTCGGAGGCGACTGTCTACCAAAATTAAATCTATTATGCTTTTCTGTTCATTCCTTCTCCATGTATACATATGGATGTCCTTATGTTGGAAAAATGTGTTTGACACAATAAGGTTTCTCTCCATGCATACATCCGCTATGAGCCTACCTGCGTCGTTCACTCTCTTATCACCAAATGGACCAAGTACGTTCTCATAGTCGGGACGCTTGGTCCCCACCCATCCGTTTAAATCTCCGCATATAATCACGCGTTCACTGGTTTCTGCCATATCCAGAATTTCCCTAACATTATCCCAAAACTTCTCTAGGTCTGATGCCACCGAGGATCCTACGGGAGCATATGCTACAACCATGAATACCTTGGTGACGCCTAGTTTTATACGGACCCAGAGAAGTCTGGGATCATACATTCCGTAATCCTTCACACCTGAGGCCAAGCGAGAGGACAACAGCACTCCTACCCCCATGCTGGCTCGATCGCTCTGTGGTACACCAGACCACAGAGCCATAATCTTTATAAACTAAAGCGTTATAATAACGGTATTTCTTGTTTTTATTACCTACTTGTAGTAAACAATTAAGAATTATAATATTATAATGGGTCTTTCCAATACGGTGCTTAAAATTATTCCTTCTTTTATAGATCTTACTATTTATGATTATCTAATAATATACAGATAATGGGCTACTTAACAAAACAAAATTTTCTTCTACAACTTTGATTCTACATGATGCGTATACACATTTTGCACGATCAAGTTCATCGCCCATATATGTCAACCTTGTTGAGGCCACCTCCTACTGTGGATATGGAAGCGAGAGCTGGGTGTACAAAAAACTAGTTACGCTCTGAAGGCCGTCATTACTAAATTCTCCATAGTTTTTATTGAACTAAGCTCTTGGAAACGATTCTCAGTGCGTTCTTTTGATAAATACGGAAAATCGATTTCTCCTATCCATCTTGTGCTATGAGCTAACTTACTTAATTTTAAATCCAATACTTTCAAATTTTTCTTACTACCAAATCTGGCTGTTTAAGGTTATTTCAATATAAGTTTAAATACATGTATCTTACTAATAGCGTTATCCAATCTTTGATTGTCGAGTTCATTTGTAACCGAACCTTTATTATGCCCAATCGTATTAGGGTCGGTTTTCAAATCTAACCAGCTTTAAAAGAAAACTATAAACCAAAATAGAAACGATTAAAGTTATGTCAGTATATTAGAGGATATTGACTGCATAATACAATCGTCATAGATATTTATAACCGCCGGGAATGATGACTGTATTCCTTAAAATACAAGGATGGATGCCGCATTTCTTTGAGAACACTTTTTGATAGAAATAAGTAACCTGTTATAAGATATTTGATTTCATGAATCAAGTTGATATGAATATCATTATGCCCTTTTGTGATGAGAAGGACACGTGTTTGTACTGAAGATGTACACTTTAGTTGATTAAACACTTATGTATTTGACAATGTGACATGAGAAGTCACATCTGAATCACAGATATTGTTACTTTGGCTAAATATTATTGTTTGTACTTGCCTGTAAGCAATTATTGGGATGTATTGTAATGTGTTTCAATAACAAGCGTCCTAAAATAACAATAGTGTCGGCGCGGTGATATTAGAAATGATATGCCATTACAACACTTTCCTTGTGAAAACCAAGTAGGAATACAATTCATCACCGCCTATCTTCCCCAATGAGTGTAGTAAATGACTATTAAAAATATATAGGCAACTAGCTTCTGCCCGCGGCTTCGCCCGCGTAAAAGGTTACTTTCCTAAAGTTTTGCATCGCTTAGTTTTATTTTCCTCTTAAGGGTAATTTTTTTACGAAATTTTAATGTCATATTTATTTATATCTAATCAATAGCCTAAAAATAAGTTTCAAGCTTCTGGCTTTAAAACTGGTGATAATTCCTTACAACTTTTCATCCCCCTTTACAACCCTTTTTGCATTAAAAAGTAGCCTATGTCCTTTATCAGGCTCTAGACTATCTGTGTATAAAATTTTATTTAGATCGATTCAGTAGTTTCGGCGTGAAAGAGCGACAGACAGACAGAGTTACTTTCGC
Organism: Lymantria monacha; assembly: GCA_905163515.2. Taxonomy (NCBI): domain Eukaryota; kingdom Metazoa; phylum Arthropoda; class Insecta; order Lepidoptera; family Erebidae; genus Lymantria; species Lymantria monacha. Next base: position 28,945,944 of record LR991082.1, read on the forward strand.
ATCCTCGTCTGTTTTTCCGACAGGCGGGGGTTAGTGCGCAAATAGCATTCTTGAACCACTGCGTTAACAAAAAAAAAAAAAAAAAAAAAAAAAAAAAACGTCTGACCAACGTGGTAGTTCCATTACCTTCCTACAGTGGAGGCCTGAGCCTAAAATTGGGACGTGTTGCGATGAGATAACAGAGAATATATAAATCTTGTGTTTATATGTTTGAGAAACCAAGTATGCAAAACTTATATTTTTAGGTTTAATTATCCATTTAATTATTCCATGCGTATATTAATAACTATAGAAACGTTATTTTTTTTTCTCAGCTCATACCTCTGTTGGGTTCAAGTTTCATATACTTTAGAAGTGAAATTTGACTATTATACCAAGCTGTCAAGACAGATTTCGATTCTTTTCTATTTTATTCCACTTCCCCATCACTTTTTAAGATACTCATGAGCAAAGAGTATAATTATATTGTATTCTTATCTCGCTACAAGAAGGAACATTATTTAAACCTTAAGATATAAAAGCAAAGCTTCCAGTTTATGATACCGTTTATTGGATATTCGATATCGAATCGCGACATGTGGGAGGCGCCCCAGGCATCGTCACAGCTGGGGGCAACAGGATACTAATGGCAATTAGCAATGTTTTCACTCACATTACGAAACTGATTTAATATTCTGTATCGTTTATTACCAAATTATCTAATTTAAGTTCCGTTATTACCTGTAATTTAAACGCATAACTATCATCACTTAGTTGAGATATGTTGCTATCCAATATATATCTGTAAATTGATGATAGTAGTCATTTTGTTTATAATTTTTTATTATATGAATACTGGTGATTGACTAATTTACATCTTATAATAAGTGGTGATGTGGTTTGCTTAAACATTTAGGTGTTAAACAATCGGGAGTAAGTAAGAAATCCCTTCCGTTAGCCAGCTCAATTGTCGGAGAGGGATAATAAGGCGGATTATGATGCCAAACGCTGCTCTACCGTACAACCAGACGATTTGGGTGGGTAGAAGCCAGACAATAGCCATTGTTTGCTTATAATTAACATTTGTATAAATAAAACCTATTCGTTGTTTTACTTTTTAATTCCATCAAATTACATATTTCAGCCATCAGCGTATCGGTGTACACTATTCGAAACGGTACTCCATATTTCGGACGATATTAACATTATCAGTAAGCTTGGCTTGGCTTAGCGGTCACTGTTTATGGTATAAAATTCTCAGAAGATTGCTGTTGTTAGATTCTTTGGTGTTCAAAAATAATGGGCAATGACATATTGTATTCTTTACCCAGTAACATACAGACAAATTGTTATTAATTTGCGAATTACTTTATTTATTTATTTAAGGAAAATCAACAGCTTTTTCCTTGACATAATTTAAAAGAAAATATGCAAAGAGACTTAGCTCTTTGCATTAACAATAAGCATCTTACAGAGAGATTACAGAGTTTTACCCTAGAACAATTTGAGGTAATAAAAATAGCAATTAGTTAGTGGTAATTACTGAACAACAAACAGCATATAAGAGAATTACTAACTGGCCTCATGCCACAAAATCAAAAGATACTATTTACAATTTGTTCTTAGATTGGGTATTCATCGTTAAACTTGTTAAATAATATTAAAATAGTGTGCGATAATTATCTGAGTACATAATAATATGTTTAACGATTATATATGATTAAAGATTAATATATTATCAAGGCTCATGGTCATGTATTATAATGGTTTGCTTGTGAATTATATAAGTTTTCACCAACGAACGAAAACAATGATTCATCTGAATTGTCGTTAGTGACTCACCTCATTGTGTATTTCGTATGGCACTTATCCTTACTTCATAGCACTGATAATCATGTATTCTGTCATCCTTAAAAGTGTTGCTGTTGTATTTTATTTAATAATTTGTTGCTTAGCAGTTCCACGTATATTATGAATTATGTCAGTGAGTTTTTCACACACGATATGAATAACGAACGACGGGAATTTGAAAACGTCATGTGGTGCTCTTGTATTATATTTGATATCTTAGTGTTTTAACGTGTTATATTAGATAATTTTGATGGCATTTTATGTAATGTGATGGGGCAGTACTGGGATATAGTGAATATCATATAAAAGTGCTTTACAACGTTTTCGTTTTCCATCAAAATTCCCACAAGATACCATTAACAGTGTGGCCATTGCACTGTTAATGGTGACAATTTGACTTAGACAGTGACTAACCTGACAAGACTATAAACGTAATAATAATTATAACTTGACACTGGCACCAATAGCTCGTATATGTAGCTGATTGCCAATATATAAGAAGAAGAAGAAGAATAACGAAGTGCATCTGATTATAGTTTGACCTTCAGCGCTCTTTGTGCGACCATTCCGTTCATTATCTATGGTATATACTTTGCAAGATTTTTTTTCAATTTATGGTTATTGCAATTTTTCTATATGTTATAGTTTCGGCCTATACTTATTACCTGCCTTCACAGCTTCGGCAGTTTAATAGGTATAGAAAATGTTTTCAGCCCTTACAACCATCAAGGGCATTTAGCAATCCTTCACGGGCATTATAAACCTGCATACAATTAGTAAATATTAAGTTACAATTTAATTAAATATTTAGACTACATAGGAACTTATGTATACTTTCTGTAGTCTCATTAACATACCTTTATTCCAATTCCATTATTAAATAATTTGCACATTTATTAATACATTATACACTATATATTTCTGTTACTAGGAGCAGTATTATTGTTAAAAACAGACAACATAACTCTATAAGTCAATCCATCTGGTCAGCGTAGTGTAGTATGCTAAATTCTTTTAATTGATGGATGCTAATAGTAGAATGAGGAATAGTATGTAATAGTTGAGAATAGGAACAAGATATTCAAATAAATTAATAAATTCTTCAACATTAAAATACAAATGTAATTGGAGAGCGCTGAAACAATCTCTTAACAGTCATATTACGTTACCGTATTTTTCAATAGGTTATTATTAATATTTAAATAACTGACTTGAATGAAATGGCTGCCAACTTATTAGTTTAAATTTTAGTCACTCAGTAATTAGACTTAACATATCCTTCTATTTATGGAAACGATTACCAGCGTATAGCTCGAGCCAAGCAAGGTTTTATGTTTTAGCAAACTGAACAATTCTTATATACACTGCCTTAAGTTATTCTTGTAGTACGTAATAATCTCTTTTTATTATAATGCAATGCGTAATGTAAGATACGTATGATGTATTTTAAATTACTGCATAATTAATTTAGTACTTTATTAGCATTTAAATGAAAAGCTTTCACTAATTATGTAACCATTTTGTTCCAGGTAAGTTTCGATTCAATTACAAGTTATTGTAATGATTTCATATGGTAAGTACTACATTGATACTAATAAGGTCAAAGTAATGATCGTATTTGTTCCTAGCGGTTGTACATGGTGGCTGAGAAAATGGATTCCTAACCCGATGCATTTGCATCTACACAGACTAATGGGAACTCCAGTAGTCTTAGCGTCGAGTGGCGTAAGTGGTGATCCAGAATAACATTGGATGAAATCTGTATTTGAATCTAGAATCTATCATGTGGCCTTCCACACACCTATCCTTCTGTTGACGTTCACTGTTGAAGAACAGCCTTTCATTAGCGAGAGAGTCGGAAGCCCAACTGGGCGGGTTTGGGGGTTTAATTGGTAGACAGCGGCCTAAGCTATACCCTTGGTATTGCAAAGGTCCATGGGTGACAGTGACACTTACCATCAAGTGTGCTGTTTGCTCATTTGCCACCATAAGCAATAAAAAATAATAATAATAAAAAATAAAGAGGAGATAATGCCTTACATGCTCGTATCTGCTACGCTTGGCATGAGTGTAAGATATTATAGGAGAATGTTATACATGGCGTTGGTTGGAACGCCCCTAATCAGTTTTAGACTACTACTTCTACGGCACTAAGACATACATGGTATTCTAAACCCGTCACCTCTCAGTAAATAGTGTGGTAGAGGTGCTAAGAATATGATCAATCCTAACATAGCTCGTATGATTAAGAACTCATCGTTCTGTGCTAATTCTAACTAGTGCCATATGGTCAACGATTGAGTTCTCAATAAGAGTTGACTTCAAACAGGCCGTTCAACGTAATAGTTAGCCGTATGCAGTAGGTATGTTATTGCTGTTCTATAATTAAAAGAATATTAGAAGAAGATACGCTGTGTCGATAACATATAAATCGAAAAGAGGCCACAGTGTGTTTCGACTATATTATCATAAGATTTTTTTTAGCGCTTTTATTTTCACACTGGCTGCATGGTTTAGCACCGGCTGCTTTCCTTTTTCGAGTTATTTTTCTTGCACATAATATTAGTTATCAGTTATCTGTGTATTGTAAATAGGACTTTTGAATTATACTCTAGCTGCGTTATTACAAGAAACTTTTTAATATAAAAGGATTTAAAAATTACAAGACGTAAGAGAGCGAGTAGGTATGAAAGACAGTATTGGTGTAAAGATGCGAAAGGGAATGCTCCGATGGTTCAGACATGTGGAAAGAATGCCGAACAAACGTCTGGTTAAGAAGATATACAATGCGAAAGTGGAAGGATGTAGGTACCGTGGGAGACCGAGACTCACCTACCTAGACTAGATTGGTCACGTACTGAAGGAAGGTGGAGTCAAGAGTCTCCGAAACCGGCGAGCGTGTATGAAGAGAAATATGAATGTCGAGGAAGCGAGTGAAGTATGCAAGGATAGAGTTCTCAGGCACTCTGTTCTCTCTGCCTACCCTGCAAGGGATATGGCGTGATGATATGTATGTATGTATGTAAATATTACAAAAATGAGTTTATATCTACATGTTTATCATTCTTTTAATTATAATACAGATTTATTTGTTAATAGAATTATTAAAGTGATCTCAAATTATGTAATGTTGTCAATGCTGTCTTATCACATCGTTTAAACCGAAGCAGGAAGCGTTAATGTCAGCCGTATATAGCTTGCCGCGAAGCACGTTGTAGTGGGACAGGAATAGGTACAGGATACTTAAGCGTAACTATGACAATCTATTGCCTTCTATATTGAAAAAAAAGTATTTGCTTGTCAGAAATTGATATAGTATTTTTGTTTGAGTTGTGGTAATATTGTCAAATTTCTTTTTAACTTCACGCAAGTTAAAATGAAATTAATTTTTCAAATTTTATATTATAATTCCGATGTTTCGGATGTTTTACTGTCTATGGTCCCAGGAGGACTATAGTTCATCTAATCTAAGAAGTTCATTTGGACGTTTCGCATTTTTTAATACACAATAACTTTGGTCAAACGTATATACATGATTGCAAACAATAAATCTGAAATTTTAAAGAAATATTAAGTTATTTACATAATTAACGTTGCGAGTGAGTTACTTGTACAATAATGTAATGTTGAAACTTGTAAAACTAATTTAAAATTAAAATAACATTGTAAGTAATAATTATTATGGACGATCTTACAATTTCACGTCATAACGTTCTAAACAGTAGTGCTTGACAACTTCCAATTCGCGAATATCTAAATAATCGGTAAAAATATTAGATTAATATATTTAATCGAATATAGATTTTGACAGAGATGTACGTTTCGACAATTTTATTGATAAGGATATAATTATTAATGTTCGCGACGGTGATAATTCAAGTAATACTATAGATTCTGAACAAATAGCTATTTTCAAATCCAGTTTTTGTTTTTACTTAACCTAATCCTACTAAATATGATGAATAGATTTTATGATGAAATAATTAAATTTGTTTAGTGTTAATTTAGGACTTAATATTTCATCTCCTTTTTGAAAAATAAAAAAATAAAGCGATTATTAATTACAAAGAATTAATATCGATTTCTCATCAAAATCGGATATTTTCGATAGCGATTATTTGGTTCACATACCTAGACACCTTACTCTGACAGCTGTCCAAATGCACTTCTTAGATTAGATAGACTATAGAGCTTATTATGTCGTCCATTTTGTAAATTCTTGGTTGACAATTATCATTATTACAATGGTTTTTTTTTTCAATATAATTCCGAAGTGTTTAAAACCTTTTTTTTTTTTTTTTATTGGTGGGCTATGGGTGCGTCTCGCCCCGCCAAATCGGTCCGGGGTGACGGAGAAGGCGGCGCGTGACCCCATAGACCCACCGTAAAATCCTCTCTCTTCGCCTTGCGAGCGGACCACCGGTACCCGATCTTTGTCTTCGGTGGTCCGCTCGGCGGTTTACCCTCGCGGGTTCCTCTCGTCGACTCCCCGACAGATTTCGCCGTCGGGGCGTCGCCCTCACGCGGTGGCCTCGCGTCGGGTGACCGGACAATTCCCCGGTCCGATCACCCGAGGCCTGGGTTAGGGCGGCATCAGGCGCAGGTATTCGCGCCTGCGCCGCCCCGGCCGCTGGCGGCGGCCCGGGTCGCGGGAGTCCTCCCTGACTCGTTCCGCCGCCTCCTCCCGCGAGATGACAGCCTCGCAGAAGGCGGCGACCGCGTCCCAATTCCTGACGCTGTCGACCATCGCCCTCGCGATAGCCGGCAGCGCCAGGTCGGCACCGATAATAGCGACGAGGTCGCGGCGCTGCCCGTCCCAGCCCGAGCATTCCTCGAGCGTATGTTGCGCCGTGTCCTACTGCAATTATGGCAGCCCGGAGTCCACTCCCTGTACACGACCGTGTGCAGGTATTTCCCGAAGCACCCGTGCCCCGTCAACACCTGCACCAGTCGGAAGGTGAGGACCCCGTGCCGCCGCTCCATCCATTTCATCAATACGGGCCGGAAGGCCTCGACGGTCACGATACCGTGTCTAGGCCTCTCCAGCCGCGTAACCCAACGGGCGACGACGTCTCGGGAAGTGTTTCAAACCTCGGGATCGTACATGTGACATAAAAAATGTTGACATATACAACTAATTTATTTTTCACGTTATATTCATCCTAGAGTCGGGATTTCCTGTATGTTTTGTATTTATAATTCTGTTTTGTATCGTTCCTTTTGATTTCATTTGTTAATGGGGAATAATTATCTCTTCCGGCATATCATTTGAGATTTTTTTCTATAGTAGACATACTGTTGATCCAGGCAGGTCTGCCGCCATAGTGAGAGAAAAGTAGCTTACTATAATGTAGGCTAAACAGTTTATCATAGGATTTTAATTAGAGATTTGTTTCTCTTGTAGTTGTTCATCTCAAGTTGTATTACGTCAACCACGGATGAGGAAGTAGTGGTAATATGTATTTGTACTTCGTCACGACATGAAAATGTACGAAGAAAAATGAAATTTATTTAATATTACCTACTTTTGTTATTATGTTAACTGTAAACTTGATGCATTATAGGTAGCATACCTTATATTTATGAGACAATAAAAATCCATAATAAACAAAGCTTTTAACGATCTCAACGTGCACGATATTTGCATCTAATACATACTTGTGTTATATTTTACTGACTGTTTACATTAGATTTACATAAGTAAACATTTTGTTTTGTTAATATATTTTTATGGTAATTACTAAATTTATTTCTATTAATTTTCCTTATAGTCGATTTAGTAACTTATGTGTTGATGAGTAATAAACATAGTTTGTTTTCAATGGAAGTGCTCTGGACAGCACAATAGTTACAGGAAAACCGCCTGAGAGAGGTACATATAGTGCTTTGTTGATGCACAATTTTGAACTGCCTAGAATCGAAATTCAACTATGTTGTCAATTTATTTATTTCAAAGGTTAGGATTTAACAATCATTGTGTAATCATTATTTCAGTTTATATACGTCTGTATCTGTATATACGCTGAGCTTGAGAGTTTTATTTCGAATTTTCCTTATCTCGACGGTATTTTATTGCATCCTTTGGTCGTTATTTTATGACACCTATGGACAACATATGAGTAGAAAAGTATATTTAATCTATTATATATAAATAATATGATATTCAGTGACATTGTCAATCAATATACTCTATAGTTGTATCTAATCTAAGAAGTACATTTTGACGTTTTGCATTTTTTAATACACAATAACCTTGGTCAAACGTATACACATGATTGTAAACACTAAATCTGAAATTTTAAACAACTTTTAAGTTATTTACATAATTAACATTGCGTGTGACTTTCTTGTAAAATAATCTAATGTTGAAACTCGTAAAAGTAATTTAAAATAAAAATAACATGGTAAATAGTAATTGTTATTGACGATCTAACAATGTACGTGACATTGTCATCACGGTGCTTGACAACTTCCAATTCACGAATATCCAAATAATCGGTAAAAATATTAGAATAATACAATTAATCGAATAGAGATTTTGACAGAGATGTAAATTTCGACACTTTGATTGTTAAGGAAATAATTATTAATGTTCGCGACGCTGATAATTCAAGTAATAGTAGTAATTCTTAATAAATAGCTATTTTCAAATCCAGTTTTTGTTTTTAATTAACCTAATCCTACTAAATATGATGAATAGATTCTATGCTGAAATAATTAAATTTGTTTAGTACTAATTTAGCACTTAATTTATTCATCACCTTTTTGAAAAATAAAAAATAAACCGATTATTAATTATAAAGAATCAATATCGATTTCTCACTAAAATCGGATATTTTCGATAGCGATTATTTGGTTCACATACCTAGACAACTTACTCCGACAGCAGTCAAAGTGCACTTCTTAGATTAGATAGACTATAGTAGGGACTTTTGACGGGAATTTGAAAACGTCATGTGGTGCTCTTGTATTATATTCGATATCTTAGTGTTTTAACATAGTGTTTTAACATATCATAGTGTTTGTTTGCATCATAGTGTTTTAACATATATTTTAACATATTAGATAATTTTGATGGCATTTTATGTAATATGAAGCGGCAGAACTACTGGGATGTAGTGAATATCATATAAAAGTGCTTTACAAAGTTTTCGTTTTCCATCAAAATGCCCACAAGATACCATTAACAGTGTGGCTATTGCACTGTTAATGGCGACAATTTGACTTAGACAATGACTAACTTGAAAGACTAAAAACGTGAAAATATTTATAACTTGACACTGGCACCAATAGCTCGTATATGTAGCTGATTGCCAATATATAAGAAGAAGAAGGTAGACTGTAGTATATACATTGATTGACAATGTCACCGAATATCATATTTTTTAAAGACAACTCACACCTAACTAACATCTTGCATTAAGGCAATAATCTCTGTATTGCGGAGGATTTTACAAACATGGACCGGACACATGTTACATATTAGCTCAGAATAACAATTTGTGAATCGCACAACATATTATCCTGTGTGAGAAGTGAACGATACGACACTTGGCGCGGTAAGTCGGTATCTTAACCGCGACGCCATCTATGCATTTCTTTGTATTTTTAGATATAAAAGAACATTATAGTATGAAGGTTGATGTATGCTAATTGATATCTCGGTCATTTAATATTTTTATAATTGATTTTTAGTTCTATATCGTTATCTTTAAAATGAGTAATGTTGTAAGAAAAGTTTTAAATATCAATATCAAAAGCTTTAGGGGTAAGGGAAGACCAAAGAAAAGATGAATGTACTGCGTGAAGCATGCCATGGATAGACAGGAGTGATGACAGAGATGACGTCTGATAGATTTGTGTGGAAGGAGAGGACATATTGCATCGATCCTAAATAATTGGGATAAGACAAGATAATGATGATGACTGATCTTTAAGAAGTTAAGCATAGATACATTTTTTTAAGTAGTATGTAAAAAATTACCCTTTGTGGTGACAGAGTAAGAATACAATTCACCACTCCCAATCTTACTTGTGGGTGATCGTAAGAGACGACTAAGGGATAAAAATGCATATGACATCTATGCAAGAGAAGGTAAACTCGAAACAAACCCTATACCACATGAGTAAATAAACGTACAAAGACAAACCTTCAAACAACCGTGCCACGCTAGGTACATCACTACAAATATGATGCGCGTGTGTGCGTGAGCACTGGCGGCTCGTCACGTACGGAAGGAAACCTGTTTAGGCTGGTTCGGCCAGTGCTCAAACAAAGGGCTCATTCACCGCTCGCTGTGCATCGCGTCGTGCGTGTTTGTTTAAATTTGAAATTTCAACTAATTAGAAAGAGTGTAAATATGGTTTATTGTACTGTGTGCATGAACAACAATCGAAAAAATAAAAACATTCTTTTTTTTGAAAATGACATTGTATGTTAATAGATCTGAACAACCTATAAATATGGGGCAAACGACGAACAAAGACACTTTTTTCAGCCATTACAAAGACTTTAACGAAAGCAGTATACAATTGTTTTTTTAATAATACCTCCTGACAACTTCATCGCATTTGTTGAATTGCTTGAGAAGAAATTTCGAGAATATTTGGATCTAGTAATAAATATTGTTAATATTGGTAGTGATATACTAAAACGTATACAAGATTGTAAATTTGATATGTCATGTAAGTGCTTACTCATTGATTATTTAAAAAAACTTTATATTAGATTTAGAATTTATTATTCGATTAAGAGATATAACAAATTATTAAAAATCAAAAATTGCAAAAAAACCTATTTAGAGTAAGCAATTTGTAAAAAATATCCGTACATAAAAAAGCTGACAAACGTTTTGTGTATTTATTTTCATCCTCATATGCCAACCCTATCAGAATAGGTAACAATTTTGCTCGCTCCTTAGAAGCTTGGTCTCTGTATGTTTATTTACTCATGTGCCTATACCAACACGTCTGACCAGCGTGGTATAGTAGGTTAATTTCCCTCCCATTATGGAGGAGGCCCGAGCCCAACAGTGGGTCGTTTATGGGCTGTGATGATGATGTAAAAATTTAAAAATGTAAAATATAAATTAAAATATTATTATTAATAAAAATATAATAATAAAAAAGATTAAAGTAAATTTTTTAACATTTTAACTTGTAAGTTGTATGTGAGACTAACTCGTGCAACATTTTAACAATAATTTGAAAGTTTGCATATGTAGATATAATACATATATGAAAACTTTTAAATTATTGTTAAAATGTTAGTGACATTTATAACCACACTTTATTACACATATACGATGTTAATATAAATGCATTCGTCTGTAATAATTCTGTTGTAATTAAAACTCTTTTGTATTATATGTCATGCACCATGTGTGTTGTTGGGAGCGGCCGGTCCACTGCGGCCGGATGTCGTGCAGTCTTGTTAATACGGTCTGAAACGAGTACGGCTTAGGGCATGCGGTCGATGGGTTGAGCAGGCTGCCATGTTGACGGGACTTGTTTGACCGCAAACACGATACCATGGTGGTCCTTCGGAATCTCATGTCCAAAGCTTAGGTAGTACTTTTTACTTAAAATGTAATTATTTTGTGTACTGAAGAATAATTAAAAAATAAATACTGAAAACGAAAATATATTTCTGTTTCAAAATTTTAAGGTTTGTCACAGTCAGGTTCAAATATTAGATGATTTAAAAGCAAATGTTATTTTTTTTTACTCTTGCTGTTTATATTTCGTATCCATTAGCTGTAATATTATTAGTTGTTTGAGTACAAAGAGATTTGTATAATTCGGCACTCAGCTTAAAATGAACAAGCACTTCCTGATCATTTTAAATGAAATACGAGTATTATTACTTACCTATTTCGTTGGAATTGTCTTCTTCAATGGTTTTCTTGGCTATGGTTAAGACACAACCTGTCCATGCTGCCCGGGACTATGAAAGGATGGTGTGTGATCCCATAACTTATGGTAATTCCTCTCCATCGCCATTGGACTGACCACTGGTACCAAATCTTGATCCCAGTGAATAACCCGGTGAGAATATTTTACTCCCCATCGAGTTATTTTATGTATATAACTTTTAATAACTTCCAATTTTAAAATTCATCATCATCATGATCTCAGCTCATATATGTCCCATTGTTGGACTTGAGCCTCCTCCATAATAGGAGGGAAATTGACCTACTATACCTCACTGGTCAGACGTGGTTGGTATAGGATTTAGTGTCGAGTTTTCCTTTTCTTGCATAGATGTTACATGCGTTTTATATCCCTTAGTCGTCTCTTACGATCATCTAAGTGTAAGATAGGGGCATTGTATTCTTTTTCCGTCACCATATGAAAATTTCAAGGTTAGTAAATTAAAAATTATAAGTTATTTATGGTTAACTTATATGTTGAGTACAACAAATTACTTATTGGTAACTTTTAGTGATACAAACAAAAATATTGTTTATTTGAAGTTACTAAAATAAACTCACCAACTCTCTAAAGGAGATAAACACGTCTCTAATTATTTTACGCCTGTAGCGGTTATCTGATTAATGTTTTCTCTCCAGTCAACCTCCATATATATGTTATATATAAGTTTACGAAGTTATTTTCGATAGAACGTTGATAGACAGCTCTGTCTACAATCAGTACCGCATCAGCAACCGTTATTGAATCAGAGTCTCATCAATCGCTACTGTTACTTTATATGATACTTGCTTTCATTATGTCATGATAAGTAACTTATATTGACAGCACCGTACGCAACGGTTTTATTGGTAATTTATAAATGATTTACACATTTTAGTTACTATAGAACTCATAGTCAGTTCAGTAATCAGTGATCGTGTTTTAAATTAAAAGCAAGAATCAAAATTTCACTCGAAAGGTGAATGATTTCGTGCTTTAACTTAGAATATGTATTTTTATTCTTGCTAAATGTCAGCAGTTTTCAGCAAATACAAGTAATTTATTTAATTCGAACTGGACTGGACTGGATATAGATTTAAAATGTGTCATAATTATAACCCTAAGGAGAGTACTTACCATATATTAATATAAGGCACATGTTCCATGTGCTGACGGAGTAAGAATACAATTCACCACACCCTCTCTTACTCATGGGTGATCGTAAGAGATGACTAAAGGATATATAACGCATATAACATCTATGCAAAAGAAGGAAAACTCGAAAAAAAAACCCTATACAGACACATCTGACCAGCGTAGGATAGTAGATTTATTTCCCTACTATTATGGAGGAGGCTCAAGCCCAACAGTGGAACATATATGGGCCGAGATAAGAAAAATGATTAATAAAAGACTATAAAAAGCATATTGAACATGAAACTTAAGTTATATTGCCATTCATGCTTTACTGGTTCTTTTATCAAGTAGAGTGTCGGCATACGCTGTCATTTTAGTAGGTTAAGGCTTCACATTTCCTATTTCCCCAGCGGTTAAAAGTGCGGTCTGACATTTCCACGCACAAAAAGAAAACAATAGTTATAAAAAGCTTATGATACCATTAATTTAATTTTTAATACGTGCTTATACATAAGTAGGTATGCTAGCATGTACTTAGAATAATGATTCACGGGTCACTCAAACATTTGTGTTGGAATCAAACCTATGTACTATAACGTTGACTATTTAAATTACTTGCACCATAAGATGAATCGTTGCTCCTAAAGGTTTTCTTAGTATTATAGTCGGTAACTTTTACAGCCACAGCCAATAGTATTACGCGCATTAACAATTCTGTACGCATACAAACTGTGGGAGTCTTCGAGAAGTTTATAGAGAAACTTGACATCGGTATGGATAATTTGGATACAAATAGATAATTTAAATGAACCGTTCAAATTGTTTCCAGTAATGTTCGTTATTTTATGATCGGTCCTCAAAGATTTGAAGACTGCGTGACCACAATTGTGTTTTTTTTTAAGTCCACCCCGTGCTAAGGAAATAATCCTTGTTTTGTGGGGGACTTTCGAAATATATGATTAACGTAGAAAAATTACTCCTAAACTCAGAACAATACTATATTGATTGCACAAAGTATTGTCCAACGTAGGAATCGAATCCACAGTACTGACACGGAAGGTCTTAACTACTACGCCATCTATGCATTCAAAGTTTGGATTTCTGATAAGAATATAAATATTATGACAATTATACTATTATAAATTTGATGGCATATGATACTACGCTAACTAGACGGGTTAGCATTATTTTATTTTAGTTGCCCTTCCCTTGCATGTTATCTACTTTAGAGGTATGTAGATGATCCCTTTGCTGTGTAGTAGCGGCTACGAATACTACAATTACATTCACAAAGAAGGTTGTCGTCGTTAACGAGAGTGATGATAGCAACATATGACATGTTGCTATCAACCCAAATACGTTGAAGTATGTTTTTAAGAGTTTTTACCGTTCTAGGCCAATTCTCTCTGATATAATACAATATTTCCACCAAAAATCTACGTTAAGTAAACGAAATCTTACTTCCATTGAAAAATTAGATTTGCTGTCGAATAAAGGATCCCGACTGTTCAGTTGTCATGTCCTATTATTAAAATATATTTCATTTTCTGCAATAGTATTTATTCAATAATATATTATGGAATTCTAGACCACCGGACATCTAAGTGCTTGTTTTTTTCTTTTCAGTTTTTTTTTATTTTGTAGGTACTTAGTTTTGGTGACCTTTTACGCAGTCGGGTTTTTTGATTTTTTTAATAATTTTTTTTATTACATTATTTGCCTTTAAGAAGTGCACAAGGGCATTTTGCCACGCAAAAAAGCCCGATACGAAAATCGAAACCTTAAGTATCAACATTTTTAACTCACTAAACTATAAAAGCTGTACCTAGTGTTGCCAACCATAATTCCCCTTTATTCAAATAATAAATAAAACGTTATTTACCCCGTTTCAGGAATTGTTGTGTGCCGTCTGATGGCATTTACATACAATCGATATTAATCTCGTATTACGTAATTAATAGATAATTTGTGAAAAAGGAACATAGTGCAGGTAGTCACCAATGATTTCAAGGTCATCGATTTCAAGTCATCATATTGGTGTTATTATAGTCCTTTTATTCATATTGGTTTTACTTTAATGACTACAACAGATCTTACTCTGGAAACTACATATCTTTAATGAAAAGATCAAAAAACTTTATTTTAAACAAATCGAGCGTATATTACGCGATGCCAGTTAATCTGAGTCAATACACACGAAAAGAGACGTGTCTATTTTTAATCAGGAAATCATTATACATGTTTATGTAGAGCAATTTCACTGTTACTACGTCTGGCCTAAAAGTAAAATGTAGCATCGTGATAAAACAGTAGTTCCGCGATGGTACACTTTGGCCCGATTTTTACTACTCTGTGCCAAAAATATGATTTCGACTTTCAACGGCAATGCAGATGTGTCATTTCACGCATACAAATTGGGGCACCGCCGTGTGCTGCTCTCCGCATTTTAGAAGGTTTACGTTTCGTTTGTTTTTGTGATGTTCACTGTTATTGTGTACTATCAGTATTTTTGTTCAATATACAAATAACCTTATTAATGGCTTATTATGTTGTCATATATCTATAATTAAATGTTTCAAGGATGTTGGTACTTTTAATTGCAACGCTTATGAAAATCCGGAGATTTTCCTAGTATTTAGTGTCTATTTAGGAGCTATACTCCTTTGTGATTCTAATAATTAGGGAAATCCACCAACAAAGTATTGTTACCTTATATGAGGAAGATTAATTGTGGAATATATCCATATGTTGTTTATGCTTAAATGGAGTGAATCCATTGAGATAAATGTATTAATTATGTTTATGATTTATAATTAGGTACCTGTCCCAAATCTGGGTGGTATATTTTCAAATTTGAATTTTTTTAAAAAATATTTGGTTGACTTTGAATGTTTGTTATCATCCTCGCTCTTTTACCATTGTAAATATTGCAAACGTTTAGGCACTAGTTTTTAGATCAGCACTTTTTAAAGTCAACCCTCAAGCGTTTTCTGAAGTCAATCCTCGTTGGGAGTATAATTATTGACCAGACAGCATCAGATGAAATTGATTCAAGTTAACGTAACGCTCCTAGTTGCCCTTAATGGTGTTTTACCACACCCACGAGCAATATAAGGGTTTTCATAGTCGCAACACACAACACAACACTTTAAATGTTAGTGATATTATTTATTGTGGATTTTTGCCTAGTGCTCCACGATGTTACTACGTTGATACCTTTGAAAATATTAACGTCTAATTCCTATTATATATATAAACACAAATATAATCTTTTACAGTTGATATGCATATTTTCGATCAATATAGAGTGAGTCACTGAGTACCAAGTATTATGATGACTTATATTTTACATATTCCCTTTTGTTCTCCACAAGTCAAAGCCCTGCTTCTTAAATATGTTAATTTTAGCTGAGACAGATTCCTGTTTACTTATCTCTTCCGGCGAAAGTTGTAAATCTCAGCAGATGCAAACAGTTTAATCGTCTGTATATCACTATTTCGAACGCTTTATATATTTTTTTAATCTGTATTTAAATTAAGTCTCTCTAAGTTTTAAAATATCATTATAAATTATGCTATAATGAAGATACATAATACGTTTTGAATTTGTTCACTGTTTTATCGGGTGCAGTTAGAGGCCCAGCGGGTATGTATCGGTACGATACGACAGTTTAAAGTCGCGCATTTTAAATATTCTGTGCTATCATATGCATGTAGGTAAAAAGAAAGCTCTCTTCATTATCTATGTTACGCGTGGCCCCGTTTTACTTCAATTTGTAGCAATTTGTGTTAATGATGTTTCAATTATACATGTATAAGTAAATGTTAATGTATTGTATATCCGTATATTAACGAACAGAGAATACACTACCAGAATATATTCTTTGGATGTCGTAATAAATGACCAAACCATATAAGGACGTTCTTGTAATACACCTGCAAGAGAAGGCAAAATTTAAATAAAATATTGTATTGAGTACGTGTCAGCGTGCTATAACAGGCTAATCTCTTTCCCACTATAGAGGAGGCTCTACATTAAGTCGAGACGATTCTGAGAAGGAAAAATAATTATAAAACAAAATTTTAAGAAAAGTAATAACTATAGACCCCTTTAAAGGGTTCTACGCGTGAATGTGAGCAAAACCAAAATAATGGTCTTTGAAAGAGACGAAGCCAGAACAGATGTAAGAGTAACAATAGGTAATGATGTACTAGAACAAGTGGATGAATTTGTATATCTTGGATTGGATTGTGGATTTAGCCGAGATGGACGGTACACCACTGATATAGAGCGAAGAGTGAATGCGGGAAATAGAGTGAACGGAGCGTTGGGGCAACTTCTCGGCAGCCACCACCTCAGCCAGAAGGCACGTGTAGCAATACATAACGCAGTGCTTGTCCCAACATTACTGTATGGAAGCGAGAGTTGGGTATGCAGAAAAGAGTATGAAAGTAAAATTAATGCGGTCGAAATGCGATCTCTTCGGAAAATCTGTGGAGTTAGGCTGACCGACCGCATTCGTAACGACGACGTAAGAGAGCGAGTAGGTATGAAAGAGAGTATTGGTGTAAAGATGCGAAAGGGAATGCTCCGATGGTTCGGACATGTGGAAAGAATGCCGAACGAACGTCTGGTTAAGAAGATATACAATGCGAAAGTGGAAGGATGTAGGTACCGAGGGAGACCGAGACTAACCTACCTAGACCAGATCGGTCAGGTACTGAAGGAAGGTGGAGTCAAGAGTCTCCGAAACCGGCGAGCGTGTATGAAGAGAATTATGAATGTTGAGGAAGCGAGTGAAGTATGCAGAGATAGAGTTCTCTGGCACTCTGTTCTCTCTGCCTACCCTGCAAGGGATATGGCGTGATGATATGTATGTATGTAATAACTATAGAAAAATAACAATCACCCTTTTTTTCTTTTCTTTTTTTTTTGCCGCAGGGTGGACCATGGATGTGGTCGCGCCCCGACAAATCCATCCGGGGCAACAAAAGAGGCAGCGCGCAACCATGGACCCACTCTGCAAACACCTCTCTTCGCCGTGCGAGCGGACCACCGGTACCCGATCTTTGTCTTCGGTGGCCAAAATAACAATCACCCTGAAAAGTTAAAATTTTATATCGACAAGCAATAAACAAGAAATGTGAACATCATCAATGCAGTCAAAGTCAACCAGCCTTATTGACGATAACTCAAAAACTTCTTATCAAATATTAATCAAATTTAAATGAAACCACATGGAAAGCACAAGTTTTCAAATAAAACATCATTAAAATCGACTCTGTGGTCAGACATAATAATAAATACAATTGAAAACCTTCTCCTATTTTTAAAGTCAGTTTAAAAATACATAATGCTGCATAGGAAAATTTTGTAGTAAGTGTTATATTTTAGCATTTAATCTTGTACAGATATTTTTGGAAATCTGGCGATACATATCTTATTTAAGCTCTTAAGTCAAGTTTATATGAAACAGTTATTAGTTTCGCGTGGGTAATCCCACGCATAACGCATTAACAGACATGAGTGCGAGGCAAAAGCAGTTTTATTACTTTTTATGCACACATTGGCTTACTATTTATCGCTAACTGCATGTCACCCATGTACTATTATAATAATATTTCTTTTCATTGTGATTAGTCCTAATGATAAACTTGGAAGTTGCGACGCGATATGATAATTCTTATCATATGACCAACTTTTTGTAGAACTCAGCTTTATGTAGTCATAATGTGATACGGTTGTGATTTTTAAATGTTTGGCATATTATATTTCTGTACGAACTATGACAATTAATTTCCTTAATTTCATAATTAAGGATATTAATTGTCATAAATTATCCCTACTAATATATAAATGTGAATGTAAGTTTGTTTGTTACGCTTTCACGCTAAAACTACTCAACCGATCATCATGAAACATTTACACATATTCTTGGAGGTATTAAAAGTAACATAGGATACTTTTTATTAAAAAAAAATCAAAACTTTTATATGAAAAATCAAAAAAATTGTTTGTCAAAAAATCTCAAAATCTAGTTTCTTTAACGCCATCTAGCAGTCCAGTAATGAAGTTCCCACCCTGAGTATTGTAATACCGTTGCACTTTATTACCGACGGTCAAAAATAAAAATAGGGTATCAAAAACTTTAGGAAAGTAACCTTTTACGCGGGCGAAGCCGCGGGCAGAAGCTAGTATTTATATATTAGACTAACAGTTTAAAATTATGTGATTATGTTTTTTAAATAACAAACTATGTACAATCTATGAGTCGAGTATTTGCAACAATTGGTTATTTGGCTAAAATTGATCCAAATCGGACCCACTAATGTTACAATGGTGGGTTCCATTTATATATGCAAAATTACAAGTTTTTAAATAGACGCTCTCGAAGTTTCAATTTGATATATTTTGTGTGTTTCAACTGATGTCGTAGTAATTCCTTTAGAAAATCCCTTAATTATATTATTAACGTTGTGCAATATTTTCTTTTCGAAACCAATTATTAACTCTAGGAATATGATCTATATTCGGTTCATGGGACCAAAGAAACTGTACTGTCTATTGAATATGTAGAGCGAAAATAAATTTCTCTAGTTTAATTTACCCGCTGTAAAACTTAAAAATCAAAGATTTTGTAATAAAATAATATTTACATAATCCTACTTTTGATTAGTTAAGAAAGAGTTAGCCCTTTCTTATTCTGGATATGGTGAACGATCTTTATAATAGGCAACGACTAGTAGTGCTATTAGTATCTTAGCCATATCCAAGATACTACCTATATATATGATTTACTCATCCAACATCCGTTCAAAGAAAATTTGAGTGACGACGAACCTTTACCATCAACGTCAACCATGATATCGATTTCAACAATGACAAAAAGATCTCGGAAGCCTTTTGAAGATCTAGGCAATAAGCAGAAGAAGAGAAGGTCTAACGAACATAACGGCGAAAAACCTTTGGAGCATAGAGTTATATGTATGTATGTACGTAGTACATATATATCGATGCTTTGGAGAAAAAAAAAACCGCCTACCTACCTACCTACCTTCACATGCACTGCTGATTCTTCTGGCGTCAAAATATAGCAATAAAAGAATTATTTTACATAGAGGAGGAGTATGTGTCAGCCCTGATATAATGGTAGGTGCACACCGCGCGGTGTACGGCGCGTTGGTAAACAGAACAGTTGGCATCGGTCCGTGTCGCGTTTACGTCGCGCTCTTGTGTCGCTCGCGCCGAGTATTGTGTTAGGTGCGTCTAACAGTCAATGTTCATCACTATCCATGCGTTGAGCTCGTCGTGGCTCAGCAATCACCACGCATGGCTACAATGTGTAGGATATATGAAGTTTCCTCTCAATAAAGCACCATACATAGTATTGTGATTGTTAGTGAAATAATTACGTGTTTTGATCAAGTGTTTGTTTTGTGAATAGTTCTGCTATCGTCTTATAACTTTTAAATACATATTTACGTTTAAGTCAATATCAATGGTCTACTGTTAGATTTAAATTTCAACTTTTAAGTTTATTAACCTCGATAAACACGCATGAGTAAGTTACGCAACTGAGATAAGATATGAAATCGTCTCTGAACTTTACGTGGTTTTCGAAAGCTTTTGATGGATCGTCTTGTGAATAATTCTTTGACATACAAATGTCAAAGTTAATAAATTATAAGTTTATTCGATAATATTGACAGAGCACGGAGCACTGTTCTGTAATAAATCAATTAATCACTCAGTATATTGATTGGATCCAGTGACCTAGGTATCGTATCACACGTCGTTGAGTCGCTCCCGGGTGCCTAAATATAGCTGCCCCTGAGCATGGTGGTCGCTTGATCACCCTTTTCGCTAATACTTACACATGCATGTATAATATAATACATATATATATTTAAACAGTGTCTCTACATTTTTCTTTACTCCCCCGAAAAAGTAAACATGAATTCTACAATAACAAAATCCGTAGTAGTTACACCCACATATTTCGTTTTTAACGATAAAAAGATTCCGTTACCTTACCTGCTTTGACATTGATATCCCTTTTCGAGCTTTGAAGCCTTTTATTTTAAATCTATTTACTGTTAATATAATTGCGTCTTTCGTATTTTACCATTAAATATTGCTCAAGGCCCTTAGTTTGATAAAAAAAATCAACTTGTACTTTATTACTAACTGCTATATCAGTTTAAAAATGTAATTGGTTGTGGTATTCGTTAACTGTTAACCCTCTTCGAATCTTAAATATTTTGTTAAATCTTATAATCTGGTAGCGTGACTGAGCATCTAACACTTCGCGGTTCGATTGGTATCAATGAATAAAAGTTTAGATACACACGAACAGATTTGGTATTGAATGATTTTAACAATGTTATTCGTGTCTATTTTTATGTAATACTCATAGAAAATTTTGTTTTTAGAGATTTCTTTCGGTCGAATGCACGCTTCAATATTTATCAATGATATTCGAAATATAATACAATTTTACTAGTTCGGAAGCCAGAGAACTTCTATATCAGCTGCATTTTCTTATCAATAAAGAATTTATATTATTATTTTGTTAAATATAAAGTATTAGGTATATAATTAAGCATCTGCCAGGCCAGGTGTTTTAAAATCAGGCTTGCACATATCGTGTTTTGGTTGTAACAACTTGCGTATACCGCGTACCGCTACCTGCCTCCTATCACATTGTTCTGTAAGAGACCCCATTGGTCGTAATGATAAAAGAACTGCTTACCCTGTTTTGTTCTACAAATAACAATAGCCTGTTCTTTAGTTTTTAAGTACGTCATATTAACTGCACTTGACTAGTGGATAGAATGTTAAGTTTTGTTACAATAGCTTTCTTTTAAATATAAATTATTAATATTCCGCTCAATGATTAATGATACAAAATAATATATAGACTCTTTTGGTAGTACGAATACGTTGTTGTTGTATTGCTGTTACATTAGTTGTTCCAAAAGTACATGATTATGGGTTTAAATACCGAGTTAGATAAAAAATATTATGTATTTGTATTTTTCGCAAGAAAATAAGCAATACAATTGCAAAGCAAGTCTAGAATTATACTTAGTTCCCGACCACAAAATCCTTACTAGGTGTGATTGAAAAACATAACGCGCGCAAATAAATGTATTACACCTCTACCTACTCTTTTAGGGATAAAGACGAAAATTATAAAAAAAGAAATAATCAACGCAATCCCGTGCTGCATAAATGTGTTGTTATGCGGTTGCAAGAGGCTCGCGAACATTGACAGAATATAAAACTGTTTGCCTTTGTGGTACAGGTAAACGATTCATAATAGATTGATGGGCTCTGGTATTTGTCACTCGCACCACGTCTTTCACTCACACCGTGCATCAACGTTGAATGCAAAGAGAATCCGATTCGGGCCCGTCTACATACGATGGAATTTTAATCGTTATTTCATAATAGAAATTCCATTTGAAGAATTCTTTTGCTAAAAATATAACATAATTTGCGTAAAATCCGGTCAATCAAATCTGCAAAGAATTTTACACATTACCGTAGATTAACTCCGTATTTTTTAATTACCTTTATTTGATGTACAACACAATATAAAACCTTGATAAATTATTGCGGCCATAGATCCGAGAAATAGATAAGTGCGTGCTTATCGTTTCTGAAACGATTTCCCCGAGAAGGCGATAACACGTTGTGAGAACACACACTAGGGATAATCCTTGATATTTGGGGATCATTTAAGCTTAATAAAGATAACCTATTTCGATTACGATAAAACAACCATTGCATTGAATCATTCGCACAACCGTTTAGTCTTTACTTGCTAATATAAATAACTTATTAGAAATAGTAATCATTAATTAATAATTTCTAATAAGTTAATCTTAGTTGACATTTCTAAAGGTATGTCTGTAACAGAAAAATGTCAACAAGAAGTTTCGTAGGTACTGAATATATAATTGCTATCTGCAAGGGTGTACCTTATATACATAAATAATAATTTTAACTTAAAATATTTTGTAGTGAATTTGTTGCGTCTGATAGGTTTTTGTTTTTCTTTACAGTCCATATCCATTAATTTTGTCGCATCTTTTTCTTGTTTTTCAGTACATGCCTTTGATCAACATGAGTTTTCTACATAAAGTAGCTAGCTAGTCTGATTTGGATCAACGTGTCAATCTAAAGATAAAAATATGTTTATCCGAAACAATTTCTAAACTTTCACAGTTTAGAAATTGTCTCGGATAAACAGAATTTTTTCAATTTTTTTTGTATATCACTTCCATATACAATATATACGAATGGACCATCGTAACAGTGTATATCATATGTTAACAAAAAATGGGATATAGAATTTAGTTACGTCTATATCTATGTTGAATAAAATTTAAGTCTGTACATTAACGTCAACGACGATGGCTTTTTAGTAATACATACTATTTGACTATAAGATATCTTATGCGGATTTTCACGAGTATGAAACATAAAAGAATCATGACATGTGTGATGATAATGATAACGTCCTGATTGAATTTCGGCTACGGCGGTCAGTATCAATAATTGTGCGAATATTAATGCACAAGTGTGTGTGCAAGCACAGAAGCACATTCTCTTGTCTCACCCTCATAATCCGATGAGTGGACAATTTGTACCGAGCGGACAGTGGTCAAGCGTAAGACTATAATTGCCCTCCAAAAAGTGGCAATTAATTAATCATTTGCAAATATATTTGCATTTATTTTTGAATAGTAGTGCGTGCCTTAAATTTCAATTTATACTTCAGACTCGGAATCGAACTCAATACTACGATATTGACAGTTCTTCGTCTTGCTACTACTCGTATGTGTATTGTGTTTTAGAGTAATTCTAGTGAATTTTAAGTTCTTAGTTTAAGAGATATTTAGATATAAAATTCTAAATATTTTAATATAAATTTTCTTTCATATTCATTTTTAGGGTTCCTTACCCATAGGGTAAAACGGGACTCTATTACTAAGACTACGCTGTCGGTCTGTCACCAAGCTCTATCTTATGAACCGTGATAGACAGTTCAAATTTTCACAGATAATGTATGTTTGTTGACGCTATAACAATACATACTAAAAAACAGAATAAAATAAATATCTTAAATATTTGGTTCCCATACAAGAAACGTGCTTGCTTGTTTTTGCTCGATATTGATAACGGCAACAGGTAAACAGTTGAAATATTCACAGAATATTTAGTTATATATTTACTTTATAATTAAATTACAATAAAATAAATATTCAAGTAGGGTTTCCTTACAACAGATATTATATATATATATATAGATATTAACTCGGAGCGGACTGGCTTGGGAGTGAAGCGTGGAAGGGTCGCTGTGTATGGAATGCTGAGTCAGGAGAAGAGAGTGCCTTGTGGGCAGAAAGGCTTACAGGAGGAGAGTGTAACAGCCCCCCAGTTAAGAGGAAACTTACAGGTGAGAAGTAAGTTGACGAGGGAAAGTAGCAGTTTTAGGATATACGAAGACGAGGGACAGGGGCAGGAGTATCATCTTGAAGAGATGACATTTCTAGGGATTCTTCTGGAGGAGGATTACATCTAGAAATCTTAACTAACTTATAATAATGATACAATTTATAAGAAATAAATGATAGTAAAATTAAAACTAGTATAATAGTAGTATATGAATAATAATTGCCGTAAAGCATAATATGAGGTTTTTCAATAACTTCTTCGAGGTTTATTTTAATTTGATCGGTTATTTTATTGTATTTCCTGAAAAGAGTTTCTATGTTATCAATATGTTTCAGGTTAACAAAGGGCACCTTTGAACTATTTTTTAGATAAGTTTCAAAACTACAACAAGTATCTTTAATTATCTCAAAGTGTAGTATGATAGGCTTTGTTGTGATTTTAATACTATGTTTAGGTATAAGCTTATTGCCTTTGCAATATCCAGTACATTCGTTGGGTAGTGTCAGAATGCCAGTTCCAAAAATGGAGAATTCGGATGTCTCTCGATTATTGCATTCTATGGTTAATTTAGAATTTTGACTCATAATATATAACCATTGGTTATTATGTAATTTATGAAAGGTTTCAAAATCGCCATTTACGAATTTAGTATCGCAGAGTGATGGAACAGACGCCAAAGTTTTTGAAATAACCTCAGTTTCACAGATTGGCACGGCTAATGTAGAATAAACATTAGGAATTTCACAAATATAAAACTGTATATTCATGACCTTACAATTACTTAACGTGTTTAGCTTACAATATAAAGAATTATCTCTAGTTATACCTAAATATTTAGTGGATGGAATAATTGTAGTATATACTGTTTCGTTTACAGATTTAAGCATAATAGGATAAGGTATAGTATGATATAAATCAAATTCTTTGGCGTTTACCAAAGGTATTTGTAAGACAAATATAATCTTGTTCCCTGTGTAATAACTAGATACATCAGATACATTTTCTAGAACGTGCATGTTTTCAAGCGTGAGAGGTACAGGTAGTTGTTTGGAGTCAGGCAAAAACCTATAATTGTCTACAAGATCGGAGAAAAGTTGTTTTGGCGTAATGATAGATGGGTACAGAATGTTTGATTTACTAAACATAATAGCGTTAACAATATCTTCTAATTTAAATGATAGGGTTAATAAACTACTTTCTAAAATATTTGATAATTCTAACACTTCTGATCTTAAAACTAATTTGTCATTCTTTATTGATAGATTATGTATGTTTTGACTTAAATCTTCAATAGCACAATTTAGAGTTGCTTCATTAGTATTGATTTTCTCGATTATTTCTTTAAGTGATGACAATGTTGATGTTGTAATCATTATGTTTTCTTTCATAGTACTTGCTAATTTAGTTTGATCATTTTCAATCATTTTTATTGCCTCACTGTATTTCACGGCATCGTTCTCATCCATATTGCCAAACAAGTGCTTAATGACGGTGCCAATTCCGCCGAACCAAGCTGATCTCTTAAGATTCTTTGAGATTAAGAAGGAAATAGAGTCAAAGTCTCTGACTACATCAGAGTAACGCGATGTCAGTGGTTGAAATATGTGATAGCATTCGTTGTTATTATATACACTACTTTGCTTACATAAGACGTTAGAGACTCTTAAGATTTCTTTGATATTTTCTAAGTGAGGTTGTACGAAAGACAAATCTACTGGTATAATTACATCTAGAGTGTCATCGGTTATTTTTACAGAACCAATGGGATCAAAGTATATACCAGCGTCGTTGGATGCAGATCGTATATAATCTTGGTTGCCCAAAATCAGGACAGGATAAACGAAACCCGTTCTGGAATAGAAGGTAATATGAGTTAAATTCGCTATGCTAGGATTCGATGTTAGTGGCTAGTTTCATTTCGTCAAAATGGTGTTTGACGTGACGTCGATTTATTAAAAGTGAAGCAGTATTATTGCCATGGATCTTTACAATTTTATACGGGCCTTTCCATATTGGAGAAAGGGCTTTTCTAAGACGTAAGTGATTCTTTAGATAGACAAAGTCTCCGATTTTATATTTAATTGGACGTGAGCGTTGATCATAGTGAGTTTTAGAGTTTGTTTTAGATTTTTGTATATGTTCTATTGCTTTTTGTCGAGAATATTTCAATCGATTCTGTAGTGTGCGAACATATTCGGAATATGTGGCACCGGATGTTTCTTCGTAAATAGAGTTGGGTATGTAAGGTTTGTGACCAAATAGAAGTTCGTATGGGGAATATTGAGTAGTCGAATGGATAGCTGTATTATACGCAAGCATGGCTGTATATACGAAACGAGGCCAGTTATTTTGTTCCGGGTTTACGTAGGACTTAAGGTATTCTTTCAAGGTGCTGTGGCTTCTTTCAAGAGCACCCTGGGTCTGAGGATGGTATGGGCTAGACCATAATTGTTTGATTTTTAGCATATTGCAAGTCTGTTTAAAGAGCTCTGCTGTAAAGTTAGAACCCTGGTCCGTAAGTATCATTTTAGGGATACCAAATGAAGTAATGAAGTGGACTAAACATTCACACGTTTCTTCCGCCGTTGTGTTAGTAATGGGGTAGGCTGCTGAGAATTTTGTAAGATCATCCTGAAGGGTTAATATGAATCTGTACTTGGCACTACCTGCTTCTGGTAGTGGTCCTACTATATCCAAGGCTACGCGTTCAAAAGGACGTGTGGAGAGGGACGTTATTTGCATAGGTGCACGATTAGTTTTTCTAAGTGCTTTGTTTGTCTGACATTGTAAGCATTTTTTTACATAGTGATCGACGTCCGTGCGCATACCTTTCCAGTAATACTTTTCTTGAATACGTTTTAGCATTCTAGACGATCCAAGATGACCAGCTGTAGGTATATCGTGATTTTCTTTCATAATTTTAGGTATCTCACTTAAAGTAGGATATATTATGTTATTTTTGTAAATATGAATAGTTATTTTAGAGTTGTGGAATAGATATAGTAACATATTATATAATTTGATATACTGATGTGTGTCAAACGGATTATTGAAGTCTGATATTGCTATTTCGGTAGGTGCCTGACCATCTGAATCGAGCATTAGTTCGTTTCTTATGGATTTAAGGCATTTATAGATGTCTTCATAGGTACATGTATCGAAGTGATTCTTTTTTGTAAAAAGAAAATAATATGTTCTGTCTAGGATTTTATATTTTAGAAAAGAATGTAATGATCTTTCTAGCAGATCGAATTCATTCTGGTCTTCGATATTTGATATGACTTCTCCTATGTATGGGATCGACTCGTCCATGTCTATAGAAGTTGGAATAACGATTTGTTTCTTATCGGTTTTAGATAGGCTTTCGTTATGTTCTATTATAATCGCGTTACTATCAAAATCTTTAGAAGTTTTCTTAAGGAAGTCGGAGTAATTACCGTCTAGAGTCTCTGAATTATTAGCATTTGGATCTTCAAGGAGTGGGATAGGATCTGAAGATTCGATGGAAGGAGAAGGTAGATTTTCATTTACAATTATGTCTTCTAAATCATCGATATTTCCTAATTCTGGTAAATCTTCAGGTGGAACAAGGTCTTCGAGCTGTATTAAGTCATCAGGAGGAAGAGTAGGAGGTATATCTGGATTAAGTATTTCATCGGCATTCGGTGAGTATGGATTTTGCGAAGACGTACTGGGAATAGGTTCAATTGGATTCATTAATTCTATTGGAGGATACCGGGACAACGTATCTGCTGCATTGTTTAGCTTGCCTTTTCGGTAAACTATTTCGTATTCATATTCCTCTAGTTTCAATCTCCATCTCTGGAGTTTACTGCTAGGGTCAGTATGGTTGAAGAGCCATCGAAGGGGCCTGTGATCAGTGACGATAGTGAATTTTCGTCCATAGAGATATGGACGAAATGTTTTGCAGCCAAATATGATAGCGAGTAATTCTTTTTCTGTTGTGCTGTAGTTACATTCGTTTTTATTGAGAGTACGGGAAGCATAGGAGATTGGTTTGTCCTTGCCTATGTCCCCTTGAGAAAGAATAGCGCTGATTGCGTAGTTAGATGCATCGGTTGTCAGGAGGAAGGATTTAGAAAAATCGGGATAAACTAGTAAAGGTGCAGAGGTTAGTTTCGTTTTAAGGATTTCAAAAGATATTTGGTGTTCATTTAGCCATGTAAAGTCAACATTCTTCTTTAGTAGGTTTGTAAGAGGTTTTGCTATGCTTGAAAAATCGGGTATGAATCTACGGTAATAGGATACGAATCCCAGGAATGATTTTACATCTTTGGGTGATTTGGGTATGGGAAAATTATTTACTGCACGTAGTTTCTCAGGGTTTGGTTTGACTCCTTTGTCGGTGATGATGTGCCCTAAGTAAGAGACTTCTTTTCGAAGAAATTCACACTTATCGGGTTGTAGTTTTAATTTGAACTGTCGGAGTCTTTCGAAAATGTTGGTAAGGTTGTCTACGTGGCTGGGGATGTCGAAAGAGTATATGACTATGTCATCCAAGTATACGAAGCATTGGATGCCTTGTAGTCCGGATAGTGCAGAATTCATTAGCCTTTGGAATGTTGATGGTGCATTTTTCAATCCAAAAGGCATGCGTGTGAATTCGTAATGTCCTGTAGGAACTGAAAATGCGGTCTTAGGGGAGTCATTAGGAGACATATTGATCTGATGGAAACCGGAAGCGAGATCTAATGTACTAAAGTATTTACATTTGCCTAATTGATCGAGAATTTCTGATATATTGGGTATGGGATAGGAATCGCCTATAGTTATGTCGTTGAGTTTGCGGTAGTCTATCACTACTCGCCATTTCCTTTGCCCGGAGGCGTCTAGCTTTTTGGGTACTACCCATATCGGTGATGACCATGGAGACATTGAAGGTTTAATAATGCCTTGTTGCAGCATTTTATCGACTTGGGATTTTACTTCGTATTTATGACATTCGGGAAATCTATAAGTTTTGACATGTATAGGATTGTCAGAAGTGGTTTTGATCTCGTGCTGAATAGCATCTGTGGAGGTTAACCTATCGTCGGGTAGATGGAAGATGTCTGAGAATTGAGAACACACCGAGTATAATGCATCGCATTCTTCCGGATTTAAATGGGATACTCTAAGTGATTTTAGAACCTCTTCTGTGCGTTTAAGGTTATTATTGAACTCGTTTGCAGTGGTTATCAGAGTTGAGGCATTTATTTGAAACGGTTCTAATCTTAGTTTGAGGTTAGAGTTGATAGTTTTAGATTCTTCAGTGGTGTTGACGACAGATATATTTATACGATTGTTATCCTTAACTTGAACTATGCAGTTTGCTATCAATAGGTCTTCGGAAAGATGTTGATTGATTATTAATCCCTCTTTAATTTCGGGGTTAGCGACTGTACATTCAATGATAGCTTCGCTGCGTGGGGCAATATTGTATACTGGTTCATTAAAGTGCATTTTAAGTTTAAGGTTCTTTAAATTTAAAGTGTCATTAACATAGTCAATTTGACTATTTGTAGAGCTGAATATGTCGCTGCCTATTACTCCATCGGATGGGAGGTTAATATTGTCGACTACATTGAATGTATATGTTGGATGTTCATTTGGGATGTTTGCTTCATCGTGTGTCGAAAAAGATATGGCGATTTGTCCTAAAGTGCGTATAGGGTTGTCGTCATTAGTGTCTATACCCTTAATTCTATACCTAATGGATTCATTAATAGGGGTAGTGTTAATAATGACGGACCTTTTGATTACGCTTATGGATGCACCGGTGTCTACAAGGAGTGACAAGGTCTTGCAGGAGATTGGACTGGTTACCTTTACATACGGTAAGTATCTTTTTGATATATTAGTCGTTATTTCATAAATTTCGTAATTGATTATTGATTTTTCTTTTACGGATTGAGTGGTTAGAGTGTTGGATGAGTCTACGGTTTGGGGCTGATTACCCTGTTGCTTGACTTTAAGGTGGCCACGAGTTTCGGGCTGGTTACCGCGTCCATGGGCCATATGAGTAAGATGATGATGACCACGAGTTTCGGGCTGTTTACCGTGTCCATGGGCCATTGGGTTATTGGTGTCGTCTATAAAGTGGTAGGTTTGTCCCGTGCGACACCCGATCGGGACATTTTTCAGTTTAAATTATTGTCATCGTTATCATTATTGTCGACGGTATCGTAACCTTCTTCCTCGTTTAAGAAGTTAATTTGGGGTTTGAACTCTGTTCTTGGCTTGAAATTGGATGAGCTTGGTTGAGAGTTGGGATGGAAGGTTCGATTCCTATTTTCAATTTTTTTATTGTTGTATTCTCGTAATCTACAATTTTCAATAACATGACCGTTCTTCTTACAATAGCGACAGAATGGAGAAGAAAAATCTCTGGGAGGAATAAATGGTTGGGTATTAGTCGGATTAGTTGATTGTACGCGTTTATTAACGTAAGTTTCTGGTTTTCTATTAAAATTATTTTTAAAGGAAAATTGCTGTATTTTCTCTTCTGATACTGCACAGTTTATGGCTTCGTTTAGGTTTTTAGGATCTTTGCATCTAACGAAGTTCGCAATTCTGGGGTTCAAACCTAACATAAAGGTATGGAGGGCGAGATCTTCCATCGCCGCTAGTCTGCCAACAAGTTCTGTTTTCTTTGAATTAGATACAGTGATTTCGGTTAGTAGCTTTTGTAGGCAGGTCTCCACCCGTAAGGAAAATTGGCTAACCGACTCTTGAGTCCCTTGTCTACATTCTTGTAATTCTGTAAGTAGGTGAGCGTAGTGTTTGCGCTCACCAAATTGAGTTTTAAGGAATTCTTTTAAGGATAACCAGCTCTCGAATTCTTTAATCGAGCATGCAGTTTCAGCTTTGCCTTCTAATTGGCTTAGGATATATTTGAAGACGACATGTTCTTGTGAATGGCTTGCGAGTGAAATAGCACTATCGCAGTTTCGTAAAAATGCTGTTAAATTGTCTCTATTACCATTAAACGGTTTTATAAACTTTAGTACCACAGGGGTGATGACTTCTTCAGGTCTCACTCGTGCACTGACGGTGATGATTTAGGGTTCATTCGCACACAGACGGTGATGTGTGGAATTCACTCGCGCACTGACGATGATGTATGGAATTCACTCGCGTACTGACGATGATGTATGGAATTCACTCGCGTACTGACGGTGATGTGTGGGATTCGAACCTGGGATTAAACAATCCCTTTCAGCTGCCACCAAATGTTATACTGGACCCTTTCAGAGGGTTTTTAAAAAAAGATTTTAATTATTTACGAGCATTTACTTAATAAGACTTAATGTTATAAAAGAACGTGTGTATTGGATGGATGCTCGGAGCGGACTGGCTTGGGAGTGAAGCGTGGAAGGGTCGCTGTGTATGGAATGCTGAGTCAGGAGAAGAGAGTGCCTTGTGGGCAGAAAGGCTTACAGGAGGAGAGTGTAACAGTACGCAACTCCGAATAAGTTAAGGCCGCACTTCGCCATTAAAACGACATCATTACAATTGTTGAAATGGAATGTTGAACTAGTTTCTTTATTTATATGAAAATGTTATACGGTGTTTATTGTAATTTTTTGCTTGTAGCTGACTTAAGTGGGCAGTTAGCAGATACGATCGCGGTCATTCCCCTAAAGTTCCGGCACCTGGTTTATGGGCCGGATATTCACGCACACAGTCACATATGCTGTCACCATTATTGACGAATATCATCACAATATACACTATATATTTAATTTTTACTAATATTATAAATGCGAAAGTAACTCTGTCTGTCTGTCGCTCTTACACGCCAAAACTACTGAACCAATTTAAATGAAATTTGGTACACAGACAGTCTAGAGCCTGATAAAGGACATAGACTAAGTTTTAATGCAAAAAAAGGGGTTGTAAAGGGGGATGAAAAGTTGTAAGGAAGTATCGTCATTTTAAAAGCCAGAAGCTTGAAACTTATTTTTAGGCTATGGATTAGATATAAATAAATATGACATTAATATTTTGTAAAAAAAATACTCTTAAGGGGTAAAATAAAAATAGGGAATGAAAAACTTTAGGAAAGTAACCTTTTACGCGGGCGAAGCCGCTGGCAGAAGCTAGTAATGAATAAGCAGAACGCATTTCAAGGTTAATATGAACTCTAAAACCAAAGCTTTGAATTATAGAATTTGTACTGAATTTGTACTAATTTTCTATCAAATCAATAACACACTTTTCATCCAATTACTTAAGTTAATCTTGACATCTTTTGTTAACTTACTCATTAAACAATGTTGTTCATTGTTACTCGATATTTTATTGCTAGAAAGTCGACTTTTTATATCTTTAAGTGATTGATTTATGAGCAATGAAATACGCTGTATCGAGAATATATCGCATATATTGCAAGCTGTTGATAAATATTGATAATACCCTTAGCATTACTGTCTATTGACATCGGCCCATTCGAGGGAAAGCGTAAAGTACTCTCTATTCGCTTTCCAATGCAATTGCCACTGAACCGCAATTTCGTATATATGTACGCAATTATTGTAGAGTTTTTTTTTAAATTATTTTACTACTGTATTATTATTAAATTATATTGTTGTCTTTACTATGCCTGTTTTCTAAAAAATGTGTAGTTCAGGTTACTTTAATAAGATGTGTAAACCATTCTTCTAGCAATACCCGAGCCGATCCTTACGACTTTCTTAGGAAAGGAGTGAGTGGTAACATATTGTACTCGTATTCCGTCATCACACGATTGCTATCTAAACATTTCTTATACACCTACACGAATTCAATCTCTTGTTTATGAACTTTCACTAATGAGAGTACTTGTAATTACCTGGGAAACATGGAAATAATTTCCATAAAATTATAACATGTTATTATTTCAGAGTTTTGTAGAGTGTTTTGTTCTTGCAACTGTTATACAATAAGCTTTCGCTTTTTATGGTAAGCATTTAAACATTTAAAGTTTGTTACGTTGCTAGTGGCTTTTCTTTGGAGTTGTTCAATTTATTTGCCGAATGGAGAAATCTCGTAAATACAATGTAATGCGTGAGTATATTCTTGTATACCTGACTATGGACTGTCAATTACGGGACAAAAGTTGCACTTTATGACCACATGTTAAACTTGTCAGGCTACTTTAACGTGTGCCACTTTAAGTGAAATTCTTTGACTTACCGAATTCTGTTTAAATGCTTTACAACTTATATGTGCAATGCAATTTAATGCTAATTACACAATGGTAGAGATTTTCTTTGAAGTTCAATACCTAATTTACACATTTTAATTATATTTATTTAAAAAAATGGCAGTATTATTAGGACGATTCGTAGGGTATAACATACTCTAGGATTCTAGTGTAGATAGATGTATGAAATATAAAGCAAGTTATGATATAAAATTGTTGAGTTGGTAATGATCGTCGTTGGAGGCGAGCGGCACAGAACTCACTTGGTGGCGAAATATTAGGGAAGCGTACGTCTAGCAGTGGATGACAAAAGGGTGTATGATGATGAATGATTAATTTAATAGGGGCTCCCTTATTTTTGATTTCTTGTTCTAATAAAGTACCTATTATTTTTATTATTTTAGGCGATCTTCTAAATCAATGCGTAGCTATTAATGCTATGCTCTCATCTATACTAATATTATAAAGAGGAAAGGTTTGTATGTATGTTTGTAATGAATTGGCTCAAAAAGTACTGGACCGATTTAAATAATTCTTTCACCATTTGAATGCAACATTATCACTGATTATTATAGGCTATTTTAATTGTAAGAAAAATATAAGGATCCCTACTAAAATTACAATAATGTTACCCAAGGTGTAAAAAAACGCCCATAAAATATCTTTCATCGCATGTGCTGCGAAAACTATTGATAATAGAACCAAAAATGTTCCACAATATTAAAGAACATATCAATATCTATAAAAAATGTCGCGATAGCATGTGTCTAACTATTGTAGTTATGTCACTCTAACTACTTTTCAACATTTTAAAATTTTTAAATTACTGAAATTTAGCATTTAATATGCTTAATTATTTATAAAATCCGATTACGAAATGAAAAATGATGTCGCAAGCGGGATTCGAACCCGCGCCTATTGGGATTCCGGCCCAATCGTGCTGCCACTACACCACCGCGACTAATTGTAGGACATGCAAATTTCATTTCGTATTATATTTACGTCTTAAGGTGACGGTATGCTATCTACCCGACAATGTTTACACATTGTTATAGGCTTAATACTTCAAACTTTACAGTTAGAATTGTATTAAACGATGACACAACCTTGTTATTTAAATTACTGAAATTTAGCATTTAATATGCTTAATTATTTATAAAATCCGATTACGATTCATTTTTCATTTCGTTGTTTTTCATTCGGTTGTGTCATCGTTTAATACAATTCTAACTGTAAAGTTTGAAGTATTAAGCCTATAACAATGTGTAAACATTGTCGGGTAGATAGCATACCGTCACCTTAAGACGTAAATATAATACGAAATGAAATTTGCATGTCCTACAATTAGTCACGGTGGTGTAGTGGCAGCATGATTGGGCCGGAATCCCAATAGGCGCGGGTTCGAATCCCGCTTGCGACATCATTTTTCATTTCGTAATCGGATTTTATTTTAAAATTTAATAGAAATTTCGACCATAATCAGACCAAGTTATTTATACCTTTGCCTTAATCCTTACCTAAATAAATGATTTCTCAAGCAAGGTTTTTTAAATACCTGTAAATAACTTTTTATTTTATTAAAATCGGTCACTCCATTCGAAAGATATTACGAGTTTAATAAAATTGATATAAAATTAATTTGTCGTCGTGACGCGCCGGTGCGGCGGGGGTGGAGTGCAGGAGAGGGGCACATCTATGAAATAGGTAGCCGCGCGGCTCGCTCTGAGAAATTTAAGCCCTGCCAATATGTGTAATGGAACAAGACTTTTGATTATGGAATTGCGAGACAATGTGATTGTAGCTACTATCATCACCGGCCCCGCGGCCGGACAGCTTGCTCACTTTCCGCGGATCCCGATGATACCGACGGATTGTCCTATATCTTTTAAAAGATTACAGTTTCCTGTAAAGATATCGTTTGCCCTAACAATAAATAAATCCCAGGGACAAACTTTTTCTATGGTTGGCATCGATCTAAGAAAAGAGTGCTTTTCTCATGGACAGCTATATGTTGCACTTTCTCGAGTAGGGTCTCCTGAAAATCAATATGTTTTATTGCCATCTACAAATACCACTGCTAACATAGTGTATAGTGAAACATTAAGGTAAAAATGGAAAATTAAAATAAAAATCTAATAAAATTTAAAAGTCTTTAAAATAAAAGATGTACTTGAATAAAGAAATGATACACAAATAAAAAAAAACTACATTAAAATAAATAAAAAATATAAATCAAAAAGGAAAAATAAATGTAAAAAAAAACTTAGCACATAAGTCGGGATGCTATATTTTTATTCTATGAAATATGTGATAATCAGTACTTATACAGTAATAGTAGGTATATAATGTATCTAATTATTATTAGTATACCTATACTCTAAACCTCAGTGAAATGTTTTTAAAAATTACCAGTTGATGTCATTTATTCTGTTCACTCATGTTGTTTTCAAACATCAACCCAAGGGAAGCCAGCGATACACTATTGCTAAATACATTATTATTTAGGTATGTCCTGCATTTACTGTACGTTTATGCCAAAATGTTTAGTAAATAAATGTTCACCCGTGCGAAGCCGGGTCGGGCCGCTATAGTGTATCATATAGTCTCGTATTCACGTTATTAGAAATCATATTAAAACTTCGAAAGAATCTATACACTGCATTTGCTTTCGAATATTTTCTTCCCAGTTATGTTTAGAACGTAAATACAAACGTTTTGTTATTGTTATTTTGTTTTCAATTACGATTTGTTTGCGTCTGGAATATCTCACAATTTCGCTACTGTAAAATATTGCAGTGTAATTAGACTGCTAACTGAGAATAAATGAGAACAATTAATATTATCTATATTTTTATTTAATAGAGAGTTACTGTATAAGTTATCAGGTTAGTTGAATATCGTAACAATCTAATTTTATTATATAGTTTAATATTGGCATTTTGCATTTAAATAGTAGAAGATGGTTACTGTGTAAATTAGCACTCCTAAGGAAGAGTGATGTTGGGTCACTGATTACGGAGCTTAGTACAAACTCTTGAATCATCATGTTTCTGTTACTCAAAGAAAGAAGAATTATGCTTTATGGAAACTATTTGTATTTAAATAAGGAATGAGTAGGTTATAAATATCTACACAGGTATAAAAATCTAGAGTTTACTTACTCTCAGTACATACGCAATTAGAAGCTTAAGTAGCTTCTAATTGTGTATTCCATGCCTACCATTTTGCTTTCAAATTGTAGAAATAGACAAAGTACTTAAAGTTATGAATTAGATTTTGATACCTCTTTGTACTACTATTCACACATACACTCATCATACATGCTCTTTCGTTATCTGAAGAGGTACTCTTATTCGGATTCCTGTTTTTTTGTGAACCTTATGCTCCCTGTATGTAGAACTGACCGATACAGATTACACGTTCTAAAATGTCTATTAAAGACCAACAGCAACCTCACGTCTTCGTTTATTGTGAGTTGCTCCCTCTTCTAGTATCGCCTTTTAAATCGCCTTTTTGTCCTGCCACAACGCCTTGATGATTTTGTGTGATTGTGAGTTCATATAATAATTGCAACACCTTATTTATAGAAAAAGGATCCTCACTTCGTAGACATTAAAGTTAGAATTCTAATATATGCTTTTTACTAGGTATGTAGGATTACACGTATAATATGCGCGATTGTAAAGTAATACTTTTAATATCCTGACAATCCTGAGTTGACCTAAACTGTTATTGGGTTTTAGTGAAAAACCTTGTAAGTCACTGTGAAACAATGATTTATTCGTTAATGTAAAGTTCCCTTAAAAACGATACCTACAATTTTACATACATACATACATATCATCACGCCATATCCCTTGCAGGGCAGGCAGAGAGAACAGAGTGCCAGAGAACTCTATCTTTGCATACTTCACTCGCTTCCTCAACATTCATAATTCTCTTCATACACGCTCGCCGGTTTCCTACAATTTTGTTAAGGCATTATGACACGAATAGTTATCAGAATAGTTTGCTTAGAAAAGTTTTACGTGGATTATAGCAAATTTGTTATAATACTCTCTGATGTCTTTTACCAGGATTATATCGCTTTGAAAATCACAATGATGTACCTACTTTCTTATTTAAAGATCCTATTTGTTTTATCAAATGCAAGATATTATAGATATGAGAACATTTAAAAAATATTATACCAATACTCTGAAATAAATAGAGTTCTGTTATTCTCATTTTCATATATTTTAATTCTAAAGGCAATTATAGTTTCTATCGATTCTGTGAGCGCAGACGTTCGAGATTAAGCCTGGCGTTCATCCAAACATCAGTTTATAGCTGGCACTGTTTACTAAGCCGAGCCGTCACCTAAATATGTTTCCAACTAAACTATGGCCTGTGTTATGGCTTTCTAAGCTTTTATCTGAACCGAAACGCGTTGTTTACTTGCACCGGATACGGATGTTCGCTGCAATCGGTCTGTAGATGGTCCGCGATAAATTTCTATCTTTGCTCTGTTATTGCGATATTTTTTTATTGAATCTCATTTGATTTTGGATATTACTGGTTTTTTAACAAATACATCTTAAATTTATTAGAAAGGAATTGCTGATAATTTTTTATGGTAATATATTACCATAGAATGAAAACTATATTGATTTATGAAAACAACATAGCTTTTGTTTTCATACTAATCTAGTTACAAGTATTTTCATTTGAATCATACTTAAAGATTTTGAAACTTAATATAGATATCTACCGTATGTCTATTAATCCTGCTTATTTTAGTCTCCAAGGCCGCAGCTGTCTTTGTAAGCCTTGAGGCAAATTAGACAAAGTCTAGCCTGAAACTCTACCATCCATCAAGGTACCTAGGTATTTAATAAGAATCAGCATTGGTAACCTTGTCTTGTACGTCGATATGTCTTTATAAGGAGAAGTTTGGATGTTCTTTTCCTCTTCTAGTACAGTTTATTTATTTATAATCGTTTTTTCTCATATTTGAATCTATGTGGAATCATATAAATAACACAATATTATAATGGTCTTTGCGTACACATGAAAGGCACTAGAATAAATTGCAATAGTTTTGGTGATGTTTTACGACTGGGTTAAGTTGATGTCAACCCTTTAGACAACATCTGGCCTAGTTCCCCAGTCGGAAAATTCGTAGTTGGCTTTATGTCTACGGTTGGTAATATTTGTCACTACCACATAAATTTATGTATAATACGCGGATATAAATACTGTATTTCCTTCTACAATGCCATTATTAAAACACCTATTATATATACATGAAATGCAATTTATATTAAATTTTCCTTTTAGCGATAAAGATGATCTCATTATTGTTATGTGTGTCAAATATAGATAGTCGTACCTATATAATGCAATGTAACGCGTCTACGGCGCGTAGTCGGCGTGCGTGCCTAATCTCTTTCATTGAGCATTTGTAAGGCGACTGCATTCTTTTTACCCCACTACCCTGATTGACTCGCCTACCGTACTGTTCATGGATGGTTGAATAAATATGTTCTATTTTGAAGTTTGTTGTACTAATATTTATACTACACGGATGTCAAGTTTCGTAATAATAGGGATAAATCTCGCAACCAACACATACTTATTTATACCTTGTTAAATATAACTTGTGCAAGTTAATTGTATGTAAATCTCGTCGACGAGGGGATTTATTTCGTAATACGTGTAGTGTTTTTATTAGCATAAAAATGTTTTTTTTTGCTTCCTCAACCTAACCAATCTAGCTTTATATGTTTTAACAACGTTTTAGAACTTGTTTATTTAAGTATTTTAATCCATTACGAAAAACAGGCTATCGAAATATAAAAAATAAATATTTAAAAATATCTATCAGCTAAATTATACAGCAAATACATAGTGTATACCGCAACACCAAACCAATAAATATATTATATTGCCTATTTTTCTATATACAAACTTCATTATTTATTTTTAAATAAAAATATTAAGTGATTATTATTCGTGTAATGATGGACAATG
This sequence comes from Lymantria monacha, assembly GCA_905163515.2. NCBI lineage: Eukaryota > Metazoa > Arthropoda > Insecta > Lepidoptera > Erebidae > Lymantria > Lymantria monacha. Next base: position 28,985,489 of record LR991082.1, read on the forward strand.
TATATAATTTGTAAGCACCTTTTGCGTTCCGTAAACATTGTAAGAGACGGTTAAGAAACAACAACTCTTAATAAACTCCTGTCTATCCATCGGGCTCCTGTGGTATAACATGGCACTTTCTCTCATTCTAAAAGGGTCTCGTGACTAAAAATACGAGTATATTCCTAAGTTGGGTAGATACAACAGTCTTCTTTTAGTAGACATTGAGGAAGGTCAAAACGACCGCAAGTTTGGCTGTTTTGCGACCAGCCGTTTACCTGACGCTAAACCTGGGAATGCTATTGTTGGTAATAACCGTCACCGATTTTGCCCCATCTATCAAGTACATCATCATTCCAAAATAAACCAAGTTTAGATTTTAACATATTATAATTACCCAAGCAACTAATTATAACATAAAATTTGGAAATACGAATATGTATGTAAATTATTCAGTTATATGGTCAACTATTTGTACATAGCATCCTATTTGTAATGGAAAACCTAATTCGTAATTATTCTTGTAACAAATTTGTTTTGGACCTCACAATTCTTATGTTTACCTATTTACCAAATATTTCTTGAAAAATATATTCATTAATAAATACAGATATATATTCTAGTTACTTTTATCTATACACTACAAATGTATCTAATACACTATTCAAAAAGAGAGAACATGCTTAAACTGTTGTTATTAATAACTGTAACGATAGATAATTTATTGAAATCCTACCGTGACCACGACCGTTGAAAGTATTCGAATCGCCAGAAAATTAAAATTCAAATACAAACTGAATAAAGTCCGTGTAAATAATTTTATTTCAAACTTATTGAAAATAATTTCACTATTACGCAACATGTGAGCATGAAATGCCGAAATAAAATTATGCCAACATGCCTAACTACCATGGTAATAAGATTAATTTCTTCCCATTGTACCTTTACAATTAGAAATCCGAGTCCAATAGACCCAAGAAGAATATTGTCTTTATTATACAAATATATTATGTTATACAATTGTTTTTGTATCTGTTCGTGGTAAATCTATTTTTTGTCACATATGTAAACTTCTAACATTATATCTATTTCGGATTGTCATTGAATATAGAAGGTTTCTTTAACGGTTTGAATGGTTTCACAAGAATCACTGGTGCCAAGTTCGCGCCCACTACCGCCCAAACGAAACCTACGCACAATCAGAACCTCACCTCGTCTTACCATTCATTCGGATTGTACGAGCGATAAAGTAATTTACTGTTCATAATTATAATTATGACTATTTCATAAGCCGGGTGCCGGTGTTGTGAACATACGGCTACCGTTCGTGAAAATCCAAATTCACGCGTCTAGTAAAAAAGTATTACTATTGCTTTTGTACAAAGCTTTCTAAACTTTTCAAAAGTTATCTCGAAATATGCGACTGTGAACGTATCCATTAGATGACAATCATTCTTGAATTAAAAATTATATCTCAAAATATGAACCTAAGGGTCTATATATATTTGTACTATGTTAATTTCTATAGTTTGGTTAACCTTAAAAAAACAATGATGTGAATCAGTAATTAAATAAAAAAAATCTTTTATACAACCTTTAATTCAATTAAAAATAAAAATTTATTATGGGAACAAATGTAGATTGATCGTTCATTGTGGATGTCATATTATGCAAGACTCGGAGGGTGGTATTATAATATTTTTAATTATGACATTTGAGTTGAGTGTTAGCAGAGGAAAAACATACAATTACGCATTGTTGCAATAACGGAAATTCTGTTGTAATTTATTATTGCTGTACCCGTGACTGATTGCCTTTCAAATGAAATGTAAATATTTGTACTTATTCAGATGTTGTATTTTTACCTTATTTTTTATTCATGCTATGGTAAATGATAATGCGCACCGTATCCACATTTAGGTTAGCACAGTAGGGAGGTACTGTCAACTAGATTACCGTCAAATACAGCAAGACTTTTTACCATGCTTAATTGTTATCCAGCGCCTATAGCTATAACTAATAATTAGGTAATCATATAATGACTTAACTGAAGTTCCTTTAATCTATATTTAAATTACAAAGAATGAGGTAGGTATAAATATCCTAAAATCTCATTAATTTCTGTATTCATTAATTCATGGAGCGATTTAGACAGCATATTGCCTATCTTCTACATGCTAATCTTTGGACTATGTTGGTGACATACTTTCTCTTATACATTTGAATTATATTCTGGATATTTTCTCGTAAAGTGTATTCTCATCTCCATAGCATACTATGCTGACAACATTTAGATGCCACTTTTCCATAATAGTACTTACAATAATGTTTGTATATTTGTTATTTATGCGTTTCTGAAATATTCATCCGCTTGAGTTTTTGTAGTTCATTAACTAAATTTCCGAGAGGTTTATATGAAAATATCTCTTTATATACACTAAAAATATCATATCTAGTATTTCTGGATAGTAAATATTGCGACTGGTCTCTTGTAAAATAAGTAGTAATTAATGTGTCTGAAATATGACCAAGTTTTTACGTAGGTGGATTAACTAGTTAGTTTTATACAGAATCTGTTATGGTTGTTGGTCATTTTTTAAATTATTACTTCAAAGCAGGTGCAAGTGTGGACAAGTTGATGGTATTTACAAAGTTTTGTTATATACTGATTATTAAATTATTCTAATCTATGTTTGAATGGAAATTCAAACTCGTACGTTTGGAGCGCATCGGGTTGAGAGCCCTCAGAGCTCACCCACAGTCCGGGTAAAGTTGTCATAGCCATCTGAGGCTAACAATTAAGTCACACACAAAAAATAACTACCGAGAATAAAAAATAACAATGCCTGCATCAAAAAATTCAATCAAAATCATCAAAAATTTTAGAAAAATGTAACTTTTGATAAAGTATACACGAACAAGGTTTGTCATATTTGCTAATACATAATTTTTATTTCGATATTATCGTAATGTGTTATAAGAGTGTGAGTGTCCTTAAACACGCAGTCGGAATTCCAGCCGGTCCCTCTGTTTACCCGTCCTCGCCTAGCGAGCTTAAAATAATTACACAAGTGCGTCGGCACAACCCACCCTTCTTAGTTAGTTATGCTTGTACCTTCCTTTCACCTATCCTTGCATACCCGACATTTTCTCGTAAAAGTAAGAGTGATATAAACTTTCAACAGGTTTTCGAAGTTGTTTTTGTTGCTTACTGTAGCTTTCGCTTTCGATTTTGTCCAAATAAGTAGTCATGTCTATTATTCATTGATCCGGTTATTATAAATTAATTTGATAATGTAATTTATTTACATTAATTTATCTGTCATTGAGTAATATTTGTCTTTTTTAAATGTCTTTTGTATTTCCTAGGTATATACTTTCATATATATCGCGACAATACTAACACGAATCATTATTATTTTCACATCCTTGTCCGTAATAATGTACCGTGAAGGACTGTCAGTTCATCTACGCCATGTTGATTAATCGAGCACGTTTGAGTTTCCAACTGTGAATAGTAAATAAACCTTGGTGGCTGGGCACAGCGTGCGCGCGCGCCTGTCTTGCTTGTCTTCGCGCTCCGTACGACGCTTACTTCAGTTCAGTGCGGTGGTATCTGTGAATGGAGGTAGTCACACGGCGTTCGTTCTACTCTATAATTCCGTTGTAGTATGAAAGTTTGACGGTTCGTGTATATTTGGATTATTGTGGATTAACCTGTAACCTAACAAATCAGGCCTGCATAGCCGTAATAGTGTTGTGCTCCCTTTTTTGTATTATGAATGACGTGTCTGTTTATTTCTGTGTGAATCTATTTCTGTAGTGTTGTACAGTGTGATTAAACATCATTATTAGTGAAGTTTAACGGTTAAATATTTTTATTATTATAAATATTTTAAATACTTGTATGTGTAAAATATCAAATCGTTTGCAAATAGTAATTCAACGGCCTTATCTATATCAACGTAAAAGATATATTGAAAATTTTAGAATTACATTAAGAATGTACCTAAATAATTATATAAAAGAGTCATGATAAAAAAAAAATCCATTCTTTATATGTACTAATTGTCTATAAAATTACATTCAATAGTTCACGTTCCACACCAAGCATAATAAATATGACCACAAAACTGTGAATGATTAAATCATTAACATAGAACAGTGAGTGCCACAATAACTCCATTGTAGTGAGTACGATATTATCAGATATAATGAGAGCGATTAATAAGTCAGTCGTGGGTTCACCGCACGTACGCTGCTCTACTTGCACCAATCATCATATCCGTCGCAAATCGACCGTTTCCTCCAAGCGTCTTCGCGTTGACTCGCTATTATAAACATGATTTATACCTGACCCGTCATTAGTTAACATGTCAACGTCTGTCGCTAGCGGATATATTTTATTCGCTTCAGCAACCTCTTCATAAATAACATTGTAATCTAGGAAGCCTTAAATGTCTCCAAAAGGGTTAATGCTTTCCTTTCATTCATAATATAATAAGCTATTCATAATATGTACTCATATGTAAATTAATAAAAACTTAAATATAGAATCTTATCATACATTCTTGTATTTTAAAAAAGGTCAACGTCGAAACCACTTGAAATATTAATGCGATGTTATATTATCTGGCTATCACAAGGTTGTCGTTCAATAAATAGATATACTGATATATTTATTAGTATAATATAAGTCATATAAAGTTTTATTTTCATTAAGTCAAATGTTTATATTAATAATCTGAAAAAGATTTACGGTCTCGTCGTCATCGTCGTCGTCCCAGCCCATAAAAGTCCCACGGTTGGGCTCGGGCCTCCGTAATGGGAGGGAAATTAACCTATATACCGCGCTGGTCAGACGTGTTGGTATAGGGTTTTGTTTCGAGTTTTCCTTCTCTCGCATAGATGTTATATGCATTTTATATCCCTTAGTCGTCTCGTACGATCACCCACGGGTAAGATATGGGGTGGTGAATGGTATCCTTACTCTGTCACCACACGGATAGGTTACGGTCTCACACCATACTAATGCTAATCATCATTGGACGAAAATCTGTTATTACTTTATCTTGGGCAGTTCTCGTTCTATTCGGCAAATGTTGGCCTCGTGCCAGCATCAGGTCTTTACACTTTACTCACGTTTCCATTGTCGGTTTGAGGCTCATTCTCGAGCACATTTCTAATTTTCTACAAAACATTGCTAGGTGCATATTATTGGATGGCCTACGCAATTAATATAAATATTATGCCAAGGCAAGTCTCCATAAAAATAACCACGTCTTGATTTCAAAATACCTATTACACACTTTAGCTGTGTTTTCTATTGTTTCAAGTTTCATTATATTTAATGTAACTGTCATAATAGTATTAAATATTATATTGAATAGTAACGCGTAGACTGACACCTTGATGCCAATTTTTTTTTTTTTTTTTTTTTTGGCGGCGGGCTACGGTACCTCAGACCCCGCTAATCCGTCCGGGGCGACAGGAAAAGCGGCGCAAGACCCCGTAGACCCGCCCTACAATATACCTCTCGACGCCGTGCGGGTGGGTCACTGGTACGCGGTCTTTTTCTTCAGTGGCCCACCCGGCGGTCTACCCTCACGGGTATCTTCGTTGATGTCGACGCCCGGACAGTTTGCACCGTCGGGGCGTCGTCCTCACGCGGTGGCCTCGCTCCCAGGGCGACCAGACTAATCCCCGGTCCGGTCACCCGCTGCCTCGGCTAGGGCGGCATGAGGCGGAAGTATTCACGCCTCCGCCGCCCCAGTCGCCGGTGGCGGCGCGAATCCTCGAAGAGAAGTTCTTCTCGGATTCGCTCCGCCGCTTCCTTCTGCGAGATGACGTCCTCGCACCTTGATGCCAATAATGGGAATTTGGAAGTACTTATTATTATAGCCTGTAACATATAAGTGGTGTCGATCAGCAAAAATGACCTGCATATTTTTAAGCTCCTATATTATTTGCAAAATATTGTGAGAGATAATACGGTACTTATTTCAACATTATTTACAAATAATACACCACTTATTTCAACATTATTCACAGCAAATAAATACTTATGAAAGTTCACTGATTCCGCAATTTTCTTCCCGCTTAATTCGAGCTGACAAGTGTGATCCCACGCAGAACTTTCCACTAAAACAATAGATCGTTGAAGATTTCACTGTTTTTGTCAACACATCAAGCTATCACAAGCCGATGTTAATTAAAATCAGACGTAACAGCCTCTTCCTCGATTCAGGTTTTATGTTGTCTCACTAATTGTTATGTAAAGACCCGTACTCCCACGAGTCCGGCACCGTACGAGTACATCATTGCCGTTATAAAATAGATAGGTATTTTTATTTATATTGAAAAACGTCCGGGTTCTGATATAAGCTAAATCAATTAACATTCAATACCTACGGGTTGAGAGCTCTCAGCGCTCACCCACAGTCCGGGTAAAGTTGTCATAGCCATCTGAGGCTAACAAATAAGTCACACCAAAAAAAAAAAAAAAAAATAAACATTCAATACCTGTATGTTGCTGCAAATAGCATGACATAGGTTTTAAACGAGTAGGTAGATATAATATTCTTTTTATAATTGCCACTAATTCCGGGTTAGGTAAATTAATTTGTAAGTATTCTAACGTTTCGTTGAACTTTATTTGAACCCAGATTCTAACGTAAGAATCTCTGCTCCTAGTTTAGCAAACTATAAATTGAGATTAACGACTTTTGATCGTATCTAATTCGTATTAACTCTCAAGAAATATGAGTTGGTAATAGTTTTATGGTTAAATTTGCAATTCGTTTTAATATCACCTGTAATTGTTTGACATTATGAAATATTGAAATTTTTAGTTTAGATTTTTAGATAAAAATATTCTAGACGGATATTTTCTGAACATTTTTAGTTTATTATTATTACTAAGGAAAGGTTGCTTTAAAAAGTTACGTGTCACGGGGATACGTGAATAGTTGAACAACTCCACAAAGAAGTGCTCTTTTGTTCGTTTGCCATTCATTAGCCGTATATGGTGGGCCCCATTCTTCGGGAGTGCATTGAACCTACTGTCATATTGCCTGAGTCTCAATATGTAACGTGTTTTATGGCTTGACTCGCTTTTTAGTACTTGGCGGGTGCTGCAATAACCTTACGACATTATTCCTTTATATATGTTATGTATCTAAAGCACTATCTATCTTAGATGATACTTAAGAATTAAAACTCTTTATATTATTGCTGGGCTGTAACTAACTTCATTTTACAATTACAGTTGCGACTTAAAATTTAAACAACAATTAGATTTATTATAAAAAAATACAATAAAATCGATAGAGAAGAACTAGTCAAATATATTAGGGACATTTAAACGTAATAATCAATAAAAACTAATACATGTAAATCACATGAGTACGGTAGATCATTGTATTCTTACGATTACAGAGTCCTTCATGATAAACATATGATAAGCAACGACAATGTGAAATAAACAGTGTTATCTAGAAAAGTGTGCAGTTTACAAGGAACCTTGTACAATTACTTATACAATATATTCATACGTGTTTCAAGAACCCTAGTGATACAGCGTTAACTCACAGTGATAAAAAAATTTGATCGACCAATATGAATACTTAAAACTTGTCCATTGTGTAAAAATTTATGAATTAAAGTAAATGAAAATAGTACTCTGTGTGGTGAAGTTAAAATATTGCGAAGTGATTTATGACATGAATGAGGATGAGCACAGAGCGACGCCTTTCCCGGAGTTTTCACTCTTGCTTGAAGGGCTCTTCGACAGAGGAGGCAGCAGATGAGGATGAAAACTGCTACCATTCCCTCGGAGGCAGGCATTCCTTTAATCGTCAACCACAAGTGTATGTGGAAGACTTGTCGAATGTGTCACTGGCAGAGTTCGAGACCACCCAAGACGAAAATAATGGTTTGTAGTTTATTATTCATTAATTACTGGTATTTACAGCTAGTATTAACAATTATTTTAACATTAAATTAGGCTTAATTGATTTAACAAAACAATTAATTTAAAGAGTTAACGCTTTCCAAGTAGGTATTTAATTATGTGAAAATAAAGGTATGTTTGAAATTCTAATAACTCATTGTCATTAACGATGTTGCATTTTGCAATTATTTTTGAAATATATATTGCGTCATTGGGCCGTTTCATCGTTACATCAGCCAAGTCAACTATAGGTTCAGGAAAAGGTTTTACTGAGTTTTTCGTAAAGAAGGCAACAGGCATTAAGTCTTGATATATGTCCGGTAGAAGGTCGAAGGTAATATATCCCTATTGAGTGGATAAAAATTATTTGTTGAAACACGTGTGTGACACGCAACTCGTTTCACACATTTGAGCTATAAGTTTGAGATTATAAATAATATGTTGCCATTATATGTACGTATTATAAACGTTGCTATTATTAAATGTTGTAGGTTTTAAATATAATAAAATTAAAAGATAGTGTATTCTACATCAAACGTAAATAATAAAATATGTATATTAAATAAACTTACAGCTTTTTATATCGGAGCCATGTATTGATAGTATATAATCTCACGCTAAAATACAATTCCACTCACACATCAGCCCGTAAACGTCCACTGTTGGACATAGGCCTTCCTCCTGCGACCTTGTTAATGTCGTCAGTCCACTTTGTGGGGTACAATTAATAGTCACATATTAACATTCATTCAGTTGTATAAATATATATCATTAAAATTAAGTAAAAAGGCCAACCAATGAAGGCATAAACAATGTAAGCAAAAGTTTACTATTTACTGCTTATTTAAATCATAATATATTATGGAAGTGTCGTTATTATTTTGCTTTTTTATTTATGAAAACCTTTCTATGATCGCACATGTTGCTTTCGCGAATTCTAACAAAAAAAAACATCCATTTATTCTATTATTTGATTTCGTTATACATATATATATAATTCTTAAATTTTCATTGCAACTGAATACAAAGGTTTTATCTGAAGAAATATGCTTTGACACATACGCAAAATTGTTAGTTTTCTGATATAAAATAAAGCCGTTATCTCGTATTTTATCATGCTTAAGTCATGAATCAGAATGGTAAAAACGAATTAAATGCATTAAAACCCATAATTTTATTTTATATAAAAATAAAGTTTCTATTTGTCTCACATAAAAGGTTTTTATATTTACGAAACCCTTGGCTATATCCCATTTAGTAGAATTGATGATATAATTACAAGTTATATATACGCATACCATAACAATTCAACAAGCAATAAGCATATACAATTGTAAAAACAGGTAATTTTGTGAGGCCCATAAAGAAGTTTTTATTCACACAATAAAAATAACTTGTTTGCCAGCCTACAATAACTTAACCCCTGACAGTCAAGCCGTATTTTAATTCTGTGACGACTATATTTATATAAGGGGCATTAGATTCATATAATAGTCTGGTGTTTATGTTCTCGACGTTATAATAAATAACGAGATGTTTAGCTTTCCTTGCGATAAGTTGGAAAATTAAACAAATAATTTAGAAACTGTTTGTTTCTCTTCTCTTCATTTTTAATTTGGTATTCTATTTTTAAATTTACAGGATGATTTAGTTTTTTAGAGTTAACTAAAATACGTAAACATATACATAAAAAAAGTATCGACAACCTAGAGTACATCAATAGACTAGTCAGAAGGTCTTGAGCTCAACCTGCGGTGTATCTATGATTTTTTGATATAATTGAATATAATGATGAGATGAAAAAAAGGTAAAGTTGTGAGAAACCTCGGTCTGGATATGTTAAAATTATTATCTACGGTGCGTGAAATTCTCGAAGACCAAGTAAAAGCATCTGTTTCAGCAGTCAGGACCATCTATGATGGTTGATATAAGCAGTCACTGCCCTTAAATATACCTACATGAAATTTAGACTAAACCTAAATTATCGTTATCCTTTCGGAAATTAGACGGAAATTACTTCACATAAAAATATATTCTTGAAACTGGACTAGAAAACTGACTGATATAAAAAAAATTGAAGGATGATGAGAATAAGTTAAGGAGAAAATATGATGAATTAAAATCTTATCCGTTACAGGGACGAGCCCTGTAACGGATAAGCAGAAAGAACACTAAAACGTCATACAATTATATGGTAGTATAGTATAGTTATTTTCACATGAACTACGTAATAACCCATTCACCTACTCGGTCCACTAATTGTATACAAAATACAACATGTACACATTTGTATGATTGATTTGCTCACGTAAAAGAGGAGGGTGGATGGAAATTAAGACCGTTTATATTACAAAAATAAATGCATGATAACCTGAATATCTTCATAGAATATATTAAGAACATTTACAGCGTAATTGGCCGGTAGTGATCTAGCTGTCGACCGATAGCTAACCACAGATTGAACATTGGCATAAATAAAAACATATCAAACGGGGTACGTAATTTAACACCGTGAATAACATCAATATAATTGTATAATCACATTTACTGAGAATAGATGTAGAGCTGTCTTAAACTAATAGTATGGGATGCAAATGTAAAGCTGCATATTTGAAATTTGCTTGAAAGATATATTCGTTATGTTTGGTATTTATGCCTAAGACAGGAACATTAAGCTGTATGACGGTCTGTCAAATACCTATACAATCTTAAATTTATACTTTATATCAGATTTGAGAGACTGAAATATCATGATCTCTGCAGAACGTCTAACTATTATAGCAGTCATTTGCCGTGAATAAAACTCTACCCGGTTTTGGCATCGAAATTAAAACTCTTTGTGCAGGTAATAAATAAATTTACAATACAGGTCAACATTTCTCATTTTGGGGAAGACTGTTTAATATGTAAAATCCTATTTGCTGCATTTCACTATGGATAACATACTGTGTAGGTGTGGCAACTATTTTAAATATAAATATATGTTAACAATTAAAAATAAACAACGATAACATAAAATTACCACTCTTATCAACATCGCCAAAGGTGTTAAAAGAATAAACATATATGTATTAAGAGAATAAAAACTCGCGAATCAAAAACTTCACGGTGATAACATTGATATGATCTTGACATTGATTCACTGTGTACCTACTCACTGTATGCTATGAGTCATTACATCGTTTAAACACTGCCTCTATTTCTTACGTGATCGTGGGTGGAATGACGTATCTACGAGTTGGTTTGGAGGCGGTCTTTTTGTCGTAATCTTCACGCTTGATTATAAGTACTTACCTTAATTACTTCTTTCGTATGTCGAGACAACATGTTTTTGTGTGAACTGGCAAACTTCACTCCAATTAAGTTTTCCTTTAAACTGTTATGACTATTAGTAAAGTGAATTATTAGGTTTGGTTTAGGAACACAAAGAACGAACATAGAACGTAACACTTACTTTTATTAAAAAAAACACCACCTGCATCCAATGATCACCTGCAACTTATAAGGTCCTCAGTTCAAGTAATGACAAAACCGTTCTACACTCCGTTCTCATACATTTACTATTCTTACTCGCTACTAGAAAATCTGTTTAACAAAAATCGCTACTGAAATAACTGAAATAATCAACTCTGATCAATCATTTTTTAAGCTCGTTTTGAGAAAAATGTTGGAATAAACATCGCACCTGTGTTCGTTTCGTTGCGTACGCGCAAACGCTATTCACATCCGCTTCCTGTGTTCCTGTCTTTTAAACCCTTCTCGGTACCAGGCACGGCTTCCGCCCCGTATTATATTAATATCAAGGTTAAATAAACAATACGTTCTATGGATCAGTTTAATGGGATTTCTTAATGACTTTTTGTTAATAGGAAGCTTCTGAAGTTTGACTTCGTTTTGTTTCGTCTAAAAAAGACGAAGTTTTTTTTATGTTCGGCTGACTCATCGGCACACTCAATCATGATATTATGCAAGTATTTGTTCAGTATCTGCTTGTTTTCAAGTTACTTAATGTAATAATAGTAAATACCGCCTACAATCATTTTCTAGTAGTAAGGCTACATTTTTTTTTTTGCGGTGGGCTATGAAGGTCGCACCTCGCCAAATCGGTCCGGCGTAACGTCAGAGGCGGCGCGCAACCCCATTAACCCACCCTGCAAGCACCTCTTCTTCGTCGTGCGAGCGGGCCACCGGTACCCGAACTTTGTCTTCGGTGGCTCGCCCGGCGGTATGCCCTCTCGGGTTCCTCTCTCATCGACGCCCCGACAGCTTTCGCCGTCGAGGCGTCGCCCTCACGCGGTGGCCTCACGTCGGGTGACCGGACAATTCCCCGATCCGATCACCCGAAGCCTCGGTTAGGGCGGCATCAGGCGCAGGTATTCGCGCCTGCGCCGCCCCGGCCGCGAGTAGCGGCCTGGGTTACGGTAATCCTCACGGGCCCGTTCCGCTGCCTCCTTCTGCGAGATGACAGCCTCGCAGAAGGCGGCGACCGCGTCCCAATTCCTGAAGCTGTCGACCATCGCTCGCGCAACAGCCGGCAACGTCAGGATGGCACCGATGACAGCGACAAGGTCACGGCGCTGCCCGTCCCAGCTCGGACACACCTCCAGCGTACGTTGCGCCGTGTCCTCGTCACTGTCGCAATGATGGCAGGACGGAGTGCACTCCCTCCACACGACCGTGTGCAGGTACTTGCCGAAGCAACCATGCCCCGACAAGACCTGCACCAACCGGAAGGAGAGTACTTCGTGCCGCCGCTCCATCCACTCCATCAGTACGGGCCGGAGGGCCTCAACGGTAACAACACCGTGTCTAGGCCTCTCCAGCCGAGTAGCCCAACGGGCGATGACTTCTAGGCGGGCGTCCTCGCGCCAGGTGGCTATCTCGTTGAACGATGGGGAGCCCTGGCTCTGACCGCCATGGCTCGCTGCGGCCTCCACAGTACAGCCCTAAGCTGGGCGTTCAGAGCCCTCGCCCACACGGGTGCGCCATACATGGCCATTGAGCGGATCACCCCCGCATACAGCCGTCGGCCCTCGAAACTGGGTCCGCCCACGTTCGGCATGAGCCGAGAAAGAGCGGACGCCCTGCCGACCAGCCGGGGAGCAATTTGACGGAAATGCTCCCGGAACCACCATCGCCCATCGAGCACCAGACCCAAGTACCTCATATGGGCCTGGATATTGATGTGGATGGAGTTGACGACTAACGAGGCGCCGATGGGCAGCCTCACACGGGGCCCATGAAATAAAAGGGCCTCCGTCTTGTTTAGGGCCACCCTGAGCCCCAGCGTCTCGATTCGCCTGACCATCTCCTCGGTGCCGAGAGTGGCTAGGCTCGCCGCCTCTTCGAGTGTCCTGCCCCGGGCTGTGACGAGCGTGTCGTCAGCATAACATATAACGCTCAGCCCGAGGGGGGAGACTCCCTCTCAACGCCCAGTCATAACCGATAGTAATGCTACATTGCTGATAGTTTTCTGCGTACAGCCATAAATGCGCAGGCTCGTCTCGAGTAGCATGATATTCTGGTAGGATCTTGGGAATACACAAGTTAATCAATCCATTAGGTGGAATTTGTTAAAATCTTTGTAGAGCTCTTAGTCTGTCAACTATTTAAATAATGATAAGGTTTAAGTTTTGTTCTGTTTAATTTCAAACTCATCAACAATGCTGGTGAGTTTTTTATTACTTTTGCTGAGTGTAATAAGCATTTACTTTTATGAAATTTAATTAGGTAGAATAATTTTATTTCAAGCAAAAGTTAACAACAACAGTCAGATTAAAACCTTTTATTCCATTAAAACCTTTTATTTTAAAACAGGTCCACACGAGACCTGGCCTTGGCGAATATAAATATACGTCGTACTGCCTATAAACAATTGTAGCTTCTTATATTTATCGTAGTAGGATCGTATTCCCAGCGACCACATTTCAAAGTGCAAAAAGCTGATTTGTATGGATGGAGACACGTAGGTACTGTCAAAAGATTTCTTTAATTATTAGCATCCGCCGAGCCTGTCGTCTTCGATATTGTCAATCCTGTGAAGTATTACCACCGTCATCTTGTTTGCGACGGGTTGGTTTTTGTATCGTACGATGAGCGGAAGCCGCGTGGGTTGCGAGAACCGACATAAACATACCTCAGTCCCTTTGTCACGTACGTGAGCGAGATTTAGAGAGGCCAGGAAATAGATGCACGTGCTAATTGGCAGTACAAACAGTCGGTAGCACGAATGCTGTGGGTTGACTTTCTCACAATATCTTACATTTCCCTAACTTATTATCGTTCACAACTATAAGATACGGTACTTAGATTAGCGTGGCGTGGCATGTTCAATTATAAAGCAAATTGTGACAATTAAAATGTTCGTTTCGCTCAATAGCACACTGACGCGCATGATATCACAACTGAGCTCATCAAAATATTACAATTATCATACTTATCGATGTTACTAATACTATTAACATAATGTTGAAGTTTTTGCGCAAAACTGTCTAAATATTTAGTGCAACCGCACGATCAATGTACCTTGCTCATAATTAGAACATATTGCTTTTTTTCCAGTATCGAGAACAATAGAAACGAACGAAAAGCAATATGAACGTCATTGATCCCTGTTTATAATTTAGCACAGTAACATGCTAGCTCCAATGGTAATATGGAGAATTAACAGTATTTTATTCAGGCTATCGTGGCTTCATTGTCTGCTACTGTACTAAAGTAACCTGTTTTCCACAATGAGTCTGTCGTAAGAGCTGCGAGATAACCATAAAATGACAACTACTATTTCTGTTATATAATTTTATCACTTTCTTCTAAGAACTACCAAATAATATAATAATTTCTTTTATTTCTACCGAGCCCATATACGATTCATTGTAAAACACGAGAGATCATACAAATATGGATGAAATTGATCCATTATACATCGGCCAAAAGGATAAGACTTTATGTATTTTTAGTCCATCGACAAAGGATGTATGAATCATCATCAGTAAAATTTTAACGTCATCACCTAACTTAATACCGTAACATTCGTAGAAGGGCTCATCCATTTATTATCACTTGAAAACTATGTACATCGACTTACATTTTCAACGATCATTTATGTACGTAGAAAAACGTGTCTTGGAATGAACTGCTTGCTGATTTGATCACTGAGCACTATCAAATTCCCTACTTTTAACTCGTTAAAGAGAGTCTAAGAAGATAGATTTTCTTGTGACAGATAGGCAGTGATTTAGTTGTGCCTTTGGTATTTCTGAAGTTCATTAACTGGTCTGCCAAAAAAGGCAATAAAAAGAAGGTCAGAACTTCGATATATTCTCATTGTATTATCTGTATGTTTCACTTTCCATATCTATTAATATCTTATTCTTGGCAACACACTAACTTTTGCTATAAAATAGCTTTTGTCAACTAGCCAGTTGTGTTTGTTGGTCATAATAACAAAATATGCGAGCATCGCTGGGCTCAACACAGATTTAATAAAATATATGAACAGTTGTTATTACGTGCCATCTTGTGGTTTGATTGCTTGACATTATAGACAGTATCTATATATCAGCCTACACGCCTTTACTGTTAACGTAAACCTTTAAGAATGTTACTCGGAACGGTCCTGCGCCACCTGTATTCAACAGTTTTCTGCGAAGATGTCAATACATCTGGTCTATGGGTAGTCCTATAATGTCCAATAGTCGTCTTATTCATAGTTGCCACTCTTCCTGTCTTTCCCAACGATTGTCGGTTCGACAAACAATGTGGCCTGCCCATTGCCATTTGAACTTGCTAATTCTCCAGACTAAATAGGCAACACCAGTTTTTCTATAGATTTCGTGTTCCAGATATTATAACCCAGAGAAATATCGACCATAGTCCTCCCCATATCACGCTAAATGACTTTAAGCTTTGTTTACAAGGTCATCACTTAGAGACCTATAAGTCATCGTTGGTAACCTAATCTGATTATATAAGTATCTGAGTTTGTATCCCCTTTTATTTATTTTTGCGGTGGACTATGGATGTCGTCTCGCCCCGCCAAATCGGTCCGGGGTGACGGAAGAGGCGGCGCGCTGCCCCGTAGACCTACCATGCAAATCTCCTCTCTTGGCCGTGCGAGCGGGCCACCGGTACCCTATCATTGTATGCGGTGGCCCGCCAGGCGGTTTATCTCTCGAGTCGACGCGGTAGCCTCACGCGGTAGCCTCACGTCGGGTGACCGGACTATTCCCTGCAGTTTGTAACCCCTGCCGAATATTAAATAAGAAGGGGAATGTAAAGAAAGTCCTCCGTGGGAATGTAATTGTTGACCAATTGCTATCAGGTGGAATTGGCCCAGGTTGATATAAAGCTCTTAGTCGTCTCTTACGACACCCACGAGCAAAGTAAGTGTTGGTAGTATTCGTAGCCGCTACCGCACTGTCTTTAAAGTGGGCAGTGGGTAGACTTAGATTAATCAGAATTTATTTTCTAAATAATAGACGCGTTATCCCTGTGAATACAATCGGTTATCATCTCTTACTTTCCGGTGGGACTCGTAAAAGCCGGCTGAAGGATCAGTAGGAGAAGAGGCAGTCGAACTTATGTGTTAATTTTTAACACCATATGCGATTGACCAACTTCCCCGAGTTTTTTCTTTATTTTCGTGCTGTAAACTTTTACCCGAAGAGTGAAATTCATAATGAAAATTATTATCATCCATATCATTCATCATTGAGACTTTTATCGTCCACTGCTGAATTTAAGTTTCCTCTCGCATAACAGCACATGGCGTGGTAATTCACTAGAGGAGTTATTGCTATAATCGCCACCCTTGGCAAACGGATTGAGGATCTCGTTAAGATGTTTTAAGTTTCCTAAGAGAGTCCTGCTACCCATTGCCCATGGTAATCAGTCAGTAAATTTTTACTCTTTTGAGTAAATAAGGAGTGGTAACTGTATTTTTATCCCATCGACAAATTTCACGTGTGAATGAAAACGTTTTTTTTTGTGAAAATGAAAATAACGTCTAAACTAAATTATTGCTTCTTCGTAATTTATATATTTTTTAAAGTTTCGTAATTCACACTATCATCCAATTTTGACTTGTTTAGAAACGAAATTTAATTACCAGATAAGCTAAAACTGGTTAGTTTGTTTAATTCAATTATAAAATTCCACCAAGCTCCGCATGTAATTCAAAACGAGTTAATAAGTATAATCGTATTAAAATAGTAATTACAGAATCAGTTAATGTAATAATCATGAGGGTTTGCTGTTATCACAAGTGAAAAGTATGCCGAACGCAGGAAATGATAATTTCTATGTAAATTACTATTATTTCGCTACACAAGTGGCCCATATTTATCACCATGTAGATAGTTTAAAACTACATAAGTACATTAACCTTATATACACACGAGTTAATTATTGTAAATTAGGATTTTATTTTATCGTACATGCTTGAAATGTACTTTTTGGCATGTTATTATATACGTTAAATGACATATATATTTATTTTGTTTCAGGTGAGTATCCAGAATTTGCTAGTTACTTATAGCGCCATCTCTTAAGAGGTAATGTAGTAACTTAATTAAGCAGTTCTGCCACTTGTCGCTAGAGGGCACGAGTCAAACATACCGTTTATATATCCCATGGATTTGTAGAGGAGCCATTATTTCAAATAATGATAATAAAAATCTAAATATTTATAAGCATTTGAATTAAGTCTATAATTTAGATAAAGGACTACATTTATCTAAATTGTTGACTACTAAATTATATTAATTATAAATTACTAAATTTAGATTAGAAATACATAACAATGTTGCATGCATTCAGCTTGGATATAATAGTGTCAAGACATTAATAATTGATTTTAAAAATTATTTATTAGTCAGCTTTCGTATGAAAAATCCTCAATTGAAAATGGACCTCCACCACCTTGAAATGGCCCATTAGCTAATTACACTACCGTGATCAGATGAGCTGTTATACCGATTCATTAAATTTAAATTTTCTATCTCTTGTAGTGTTCATCAACAACTACAAGAGATGGAAAATGTGGGAAAGGAAGGTGAAGTGACATATCATAATGTTAATAGTGGTAGGACCACGCTGTGGACAGTTTTCTGTATACAGCCGCGGGCCGGTCCGTCCGGGGTAGTACCACACTCTCGCAAAAGATCGACGTCTGAGTAATGGCAATATGCTATTGCGTTTCGTTCGGAGAGCAAGGGAGCCGGAAGCCCAACTGGGGTGGGTTAGGGCTTGTATTGGTAGGCAGCGGTCTAGCTATACCCTTGGTATTGCAAAGGTCCATGGGCGGCAGTGACACTTACCATCAAGTGTGCTGTCTGCTCGTTTGCCACCATAAAATAATTCAGTTCAATATTCATCAGTACATTTTACCATGACATCTTTTGAAATTCATTTTAGTATAGTACGGATATATTATCCGTATAACTAGCGTACCTACTTTAAGTTGATAAAGTATTATCAACTACGGCATCAACCGGCGATAACTTAAAACTGTTACATTTAAAAGTACTTAGTGGTTAACGATAGTTAGTTGTTGATTTGTGTTCGGGTACTGCAGCTAATCTTAAACAGCATTTGACATTTGCATCCTGATTTTTCAAATATCTTCCATCGTGAGTCGAAGAAACGTGAAACACTTTTTTTTTTGCTCATGGTGACAAAAGAGCGAATAAATAGCACACGTGATGGTAATCGCTACTGCTGCTCATGGACCTTTGCAATGTCAGGGTTAGAGCTAGATAGGTGCAGCACCTACCAAAATAATTACACCCAGAAATTTGGGTCTGTCAGTTCTATCGCTCACCGAACGAAGCGCAACAGCGCATTGTCACTTCTCAGACGTGGATTTATTCTGTGAGAGTGTGATACTACCCCGGACGGACCGGCCTGGGGCTGCAGATAGAAAACTGTCAACAGCCTTACCATTAATGTGAAACGTGAAATATTAAAACTCTTTGCTAAAAGTTTAAATGAAAACATCTTTTTTAGCAGCGAGGGATATGTGTAGTATTTTAAAAATAGTAATAAGTATATGAAAAGACCAATTATACCATTCTGGTATTATTCAAATTCAAATTTTTCAATTTCAAATTCTCCTTCTCTAATATTAGATGTCTCTCACTAAGGCTGTTGATTGAATTATCATTCTATTATCATCGTTATCGATATATACATTTGTTTAATATTCTAAAAGTTTAGTTCTATAACGTCTTTACCTTGATATACACTAAGAACAATACCACCAAGAACCAGTTTAGTAGGTTCATGACCGAAGCGATCGCCTCGCATAATGCCAAGCGTTCGCGTTGTGATTTATTCATGTTTGTACTCTCCTGTTCCGAATATACCTGATCAAAACAAACTAGGTTCTTATAACGTGTATTTCATATTGTACTAGCAAATTTATGCGGTTTCACCTGCGTAGTTCCCGTTTTTATAGGAATGCAACTATTAGGCCTCCGTTCCTCCTTTTCAATGGAAGCGAAATTGATCTACTACATCGGGCTGCTCAGACAATTTGGCATAGCATTTTATTTCGAATTTTGTTACACCTAGTTATGTGGTTACACCTCGTAGTCATTTGTTCGATTTCCGCGTGAAATTAATGGTTAATGAATCGTATTCTTATTCATTGAGAGCACGGAGCAAATACAAAGTTGCTCCGTGATTGAGAGCACCACACCGGGAAGCTCTACTTAGGTACTAATTAGGGCTCGAAATAAAATCCAATGCTAATATTGCAGCAGTTATTCTTCACAATATGAAGGAGGATAATGCCAACAATAGAATGTATGTATTATAAACAAAAAGTAGAAGGCACGCATGAAATGTGGATTTAAGATTCTAAACGAGATCTTCAGCCATCTTTGATGTCGTAGCAACACATGCCTCACAACTGGTTAAAACGAAATTGATTAATCCATTCGGGTCAACTGTTACTCAATACCATTTTTTACCGTCTGTATGATTTTATTTTGAATTTTCTACTATTCGCTTACTGTTAACTTTTGTATGACATTCGCACCGGTTTTACATTGATTTCTTAAATTGTCTCTATAGGCAGTAAATTAAAATAACGTATTAAAGAAAATGATACATAATAAATGTATGTCGGTGAGGGAAAATATAAATATATATATATATATATATATATATATATATATATATATATAACAAAATATTAGTATTTTTTTGCTTATAAATATAGTTAAAACATTTAAGAACAAAACTCAAATGTCCACGTTTTGATCACTTTTATTCAGAACACAGTAAAGTAGGCAGTGGTACTTATGGCCCCTCCAGCAAGAAACTGCGCATGTGAAGGGAAGTATTGCTTTGTGAGCAGTTTTTGTCCAATAGTACCTTTATAAAAATATAGAAGTATTTAATTTTGAAGGTCATTTGGATTTTTTATTAATATTAATGCATGATCTTGATTCTCAAAAGCTACAGGATATTTAAATAAATTAAGTTTCTGCGATATAAGTACAAGATAACTATATAACGTTCTGTTTTATTAATATAAATAATATATTGGAATAATCCGCATTATACCTGGACAATATTGATATTAAATACCAATATTTTGAATTTATTATCTAAATTGCTACTGGAATAATTTCTCAATACTATCTCAGTTTCAAATATGTACTTTAAATAAGTTATCCGTATTCTCGTATTACACAGGATATAAAAAAAAATATATCATACACTTATAACGTGAGAATTTCGTTCAGCATTTTAATTCCAAACATTTACACATTTGCCTATTGAAAAATCAAACATTTTATTGTATGAAACTATTTTACATAATTATAAAGAAAAATAGTAGTAATTTCAGTAGTAGTAATTACACAATTTTATAGCATTAGATTAATTCGTAGATGAAAATAAGTTAATTGATAAAAATAATTTACTCTTTCATTATAAACTTTTCTAATACATTAAATTTACATTAAAACCAAATAGTCATACTATCGTTATAGTAAATCTTTACTATATATTTGAAAGCACGTTTATGTAAAGATTCAAGACGAAGGAAATATGCATAGAAAACAGAGTTGAAAGTACAATGAGTCATTACTCTCTACTTTTCCGTAGAAGTCGTAAAAACCGTCTGAGCAGCGTTCTCCTGGGAAACATAGAACATCAACTGTTATCGCCAGTCCGCCTGCCATGCGTGGCGATTAAGGTATTTCCTAGTGGAGAGGCATATAAATTTTAACATTGGATTATTGAAAACGATAATTATTCGATCCGTTCGTGCATTAAAAACATTTTTAATTATTTATAAGTTCAGTTTTGCTGGAATATAGATATTTTTTTACCAAACGTTAACGGTTAAACGAAGTTTGGAGTCTGTTTATCTACCAATAATAAAATAAATAAAACCTGTAAACTCTATGAATGCATATACTAATGCGATTGAATTAGTTTATCTATATTGTTCTATATCTATACTTATATTTAGCTAATGAGTATTTTGTTAGAATAATTAAATTACTATATTACATAAATAAATAAACAAAAACAAACTCTACCATTTGAATATGTTCTACGGGCGATTTGTAGAGCAGAACTTGTTCGTTTAAACTTAAACCACCCTATTGAATCGGTGACTAATGTTGTAGTGTACACCGTCGAAGACGCCCGAAGTTTCCCGGAGTTTGTCGAAGGCTTCAAACATGGCGGCTCGCTCGCGCGTAGAGCTTGTCAACAACAAAGTTACTCGAGTTCGACTGCCTTACTGGTTGCGCGTTTTCACACTGAGTCCGTTCCATAATCGAGAATGTTTTAAGTGCTTTTAGTGTTAAGAAGTGTGATAGTGAAGAAAAAAAAGCATTTATTTATTTTTGTGGTTATTCATTTGTTTTGGTTACTCAGTTTTATTTAAAAGTGGTATGTAACGTATTTTAAAAGGAATGTTGTATTATTAACAGCCGATGTTGTATGCCGTATCGTGTGATATCAGTGTATTGTTTTGAATATTAAAATTCATTAACACACAGAAAAGTTATAAAACTTATGGCAAAATATTTTAAAACATGTTTCTGAGATATGGTAATTTAATTTAATGTGAATATTGGAACGGAGTGGTACCTATTACTTAATACCAATAATATTAGTTACATAGACTATGGTGACTTTCACCTAAACACTACCTTGGCGCCACTGTAGATGTTATCTTATTACCATACCGGTACCAGTAGTAGTTAATACCATTTCCTAAGTAACACACAACCTTTTTTTTATAGTATAAAAAGTTATTTAACTTATCTGAAACCCCAATTACCGCACACGCGTTCATGTTTGCACGTTCATTGTTAAATAGAAGAAATACGTATAATATACAGATACGTATATATCCCAGATCAATGAAAAATAAAAAGAATATAAAAATAGGAGCATATAATAAAATACCTAACTTAGTTTTGTACATGTTTTATCATAAACAAAATATTAATAACTCTAAATTATAATGTATAATTTAAATTCCTTTTATATTCATACCAAGAAACAGTGCGTAAATCAAATAAGCTGTAGTCCCGTATATATTCCCGTCACATAAGTTGTCTGTGTCTCAGTAATTTGAATAAATAAAGGAAACATTCATTTGGTTGATCCTTAGAAGCATCAATAAATAAAGATACAAATGTCATAATATAACGATATATACGTATATATCCCGAAACTGTGATCTTTCGTAGTCTATGATTGTCTATGTAGGCGATATTACAGTTTCAATTTTGAATATTTATTAACGCCTAGCAATCCTCTTAATAAACTCTAAAATATATCCCATTCGCGAAATATTATAATGAGCAATATTATAACTAGTGTTAGGTATTACTTAGCTCTATATTTTTGCATGTAAATTTATGGTTCTTATTATTGCTAATTATTTGCTTCCCGTGTGATGACGGGAGTAAGAATACTATTCACCACCCCATATCTTACCCGTGTATGATCGTACAAGACGACTAAGCGATATAAAACGCACATAACATCTATGCGAGAGAAGGAAAACTCGAAACAAAACCTTATACCAACACGTCCGACCAGCGCAGTATAGTAGTTTAATTTCTCTCCCATTGCGGAGGAGGCCCGAGCCCAACAGTGGGACCTATATGGACTGTGATGATGATGATAATGATTATTGCTAAATATTGCAAAATATAGATATGATTTTACAGATTTTATTAAAGTTTAATATACAAAGATCATTATGAAATTTCTTGTCAATATTCATTTATAATGTAGATATATATCATATGACAAAAATATATGCAAAATCAACCATAATCTGATAATAATCTTTGCGCGTAAACGGTAGCTATGTAGATAAATCCGTAACGAATTTAACTCGCCGGCGTCGTCGTTAATCTTCATAGTGAAATCTCACCGAGCGAAAGATCTTTTAAAGATGGAATAGATTTAGCAAATCGATTGTGTTTATAAACTCTATATTAAATTATTTGATTGCATAGGCTGACTAAACATGCGGTATGAGCGAGGTATGACTAGAGTATAGCCCGACTCCAAAAAAGTTCGACTCAATACCGAAGTATCGAGGTGATTATCGAGGGATGAATGGAAATGTCTTAGAAGGAAACGTAGGTAGATCATTTTTGTGCAGATCCCATTAATAACTTTTTGAGTTTGAATGTAATTTGGAGCTGTAAAATGTATGTTTGTCTCTTTTAAAACAAGGGCTTATTTCATTAATGCAACGTGTTTTCTTAAAGAAACATTGCAATAAACCGAGTAATAAAAATGGAAATCTGTGTACATTTATTGGGCAACAGCGACCTCGTTTATCTTCGAATTTTATTAACTTCGAAATCATTGTTAAGGATATTGTTTGAGTGGATTTATACTAGTTAGTCTACGATAGTTATTTACGCTTAGATATTGACGAATCAATTTAACCATGAATAAATTGTAATCACATAATGTAGGACGCTGCATGACTAAAATGCGTGGGCGTGTGTAATGCTGTTTACCTATGCACCCACATCCGATTTGGTAGACTTTCTAAACAGCAATGGGCGACGACTGTTCTAACAAAAAATATGCTCATATGAGTCACATCGAGTCCCATCTGAGGTCTGGGTCACATTCCAGGGCTGCCGCCAACGCGGGTACTCGAAACCGGACCTACGCGACTGTAAGCGTTCTTTTTTCTCTTATTTTATTTTCATCCGTTTAACTTTCATTCAACTTTATAAATTCAAATGTTCAAGTTGACATTGGTTATTGGAAAATATATTATAATATAAATAAGATTGACAATACTCGTACTAGAGCACCTTTTCAATATTAAATGAAATTCTTTAAGTTTTTTATAGTCTTTAGTTCCTAAGAAGTAAATAGAATTGTAACTCATCCCCATTTCATAACGTTATTTTTACTCTCAATGATTTGTCAACCTAGTGCTGACAACCGGGCATAGTTCCAAAGTTCGAGTTTGCTATTGAGAATTGAAATCTCGTGAAATGAGGTAAATTTGCAGAAATCTCTACAACATACTTTTTGCCAGCTCAGGATTCGTAACTTGTACTACATAATCTATAGTGGCGAACTTATGAAACTGAATCGGGTATAAATTTGTAGCCCACTAGCCCACTAAAATAAATACATGTTATTTAGGCACACAAATAACCTTATGTTTCATTTTGAAGGGGGAGGTTTTTGTCAAACATCTGTCGAAGCAGGTGTCCTTTTATTTCTCCGTACTAAACAGGTGATTTGGAATCGCTTTCTTTATTTTTTATAGATAATTTGAGAAGGATTGAATTTAACTTATTTCTTATAAATGTCGTTTTACTATGATTACCAACATTTATTTAGTAGTAATACTTAAGGCAATATTCTTTCACAACAGCCCGTTTATCTTTTGATTCTTAATAATAACAATAACAAACAAAAAAACCATGTAAATTAAAAGCATTATATGTTACTAGTATATTATACATGCCTCAAGTCCATAAATCGTGTAAGTATGTCATCATCCGCTTGCCCTTATAAAAATATATGTTTTTTTTATACAGATGAAAAAAGATAGATAGATATATAGTAAGTTTTTTAGTTAAATCGTTTAAGTCTATCAGAAATTGACTACTAAAATAAATACGAGTGATTAATATTGAATTATTTTCTGTAATTTTGTAGAGTAAGACAACACAAATATACAAATATATGTATAATATAATAACAGTACAAGTAATATTATTATATATGTTCAGATGATTTCATGAACCTTTATTTATCGCCTTGGTAGCTAAAAGAACCGCTATTTATTTTCGATCTTATTACGCATAATCATTCTTATAAATATCAATTTACTGCTCACTTATTTTTATGTTTATTATAAATAATAATTAAATAAATGTTTCTTTTCTTTGTTTAAACACAATTAAATTTTTGATACATAGTGCTGAAATTGTATATACTCATTTGTATATTCAGAATTGAGTCTCGTTAAATATATCGGTCCTCCCTGTAGAATATGTCTATGCCAACCAGTGTGCATTAGTGCATTTAATGTGTAAAATATTGGCTATTGTTTCAGTTGTATGGCTCATT
Source organism: Lymantria monacha (assembly GCA_905163515.2). Classification (NCBI taxonomy): domain Eukaryota; kingdom Metazoa; phylum Arthropoda; class Insecta; order Lepidoptera; family Erebidae; genus Lymantria; species Lymantria monacha. The sequence continues at coordinate 29,011,023 of LR991082.1, forward strand.
TAGCATGATTATAATAAATCAGATAACATAATCATATTTATAACGAATGGAATATTAAAAATCTACCCATTAGGTTTATTTAATAATTCTCTTAATAACATTTCAAGTATAATAGTAATATTATATAAATATTAATATAAAATTTGGAAATTGTGCGCTTTAAAAGAAATTTATTTATTCACCACTATCGCTGCATAATCTGTATGTAAAAACTAATAAAAATACTAACTAATAATAATAATAATAAATATAATAAATATTTCCTAGATATAAGGATATACATATTTTAATACTAGCGACCCGCCCTCGTTACGCTTCGGTTACATCAGTTCAGTTGTGCAGTTTACTTTCGCGACATTGAATTCCTTTCGGAGAAGGACTTGCTTAAAATCCTAATTCATCTGACTTTTACAGAGCAGAAAGAAAGTCCACACCAAATTCCAAGTCTGTAGGGGCAGTATTGGAAAATGGGGATTTTTGGGGTTTACACCTACGCAATCCCCTTCAAGGGTGGAATTTTTAAAAAGCCGTTCTAAGTTTACCTCTGTATCGTAACAACAATATGCCAACCGAAATGCAAGTCTGTAGGAGCTATATTTAAATAATGTGATTTTTACACCCCAGCAACGCGGGTGGAATTTCGTAAAATCCGTTCTTAGTTGACCTCTACCTCTACTCGGCGAAAGGAATATTCCTACCAAATTTAAAGTCTGTAGGCCTTATGGTTCCACAGATATCTTGATGAATCAATACATAGGTGGAATATAAATATATATATATATATATATATATATATATATATATATATATATATATATATATATATATATATGTATGTGTGTGTGTATATACATAGATTACTGCCAATTGGTATAGTAGGCTAATAGGCCAATTGTCTTACCACTGTGGAGGAAGGTCTGAGCTGAGCTGACTAGAAACAGTATATTAGAATAGTTTAATAATGCTTTGTCAGCGATATTAGATATGTTGTTCGGTCTCAATAAATAAAATACATAATAAGGTTTCGCAAGATATAAACTGAAAAAAAAAACAGTTTCTTAACTAAACGCGGCTTCAATTAAACGCTTTAGAAAATCGAAATAAATAGTAATCTTGAAAACATTATTAGGTTTAATATTATGCTCTAAGCATTAAAATATTAATAGACTTCATATATGTTACACCTGCATGCAGGTGTAAAAAAATAATAAGCGTAACGGAAATTAATAAGCTAACTTTATTCTTATGCGTTAAAATTCTTTAAACGATCTCCCTCATCGGCGCATGAAAATGATATACCGGTATGTTCTTAATTACGTGCATGTACGCCGATAAATGCACTATCCCTTGAGATAATTTCTAGCTAAAGGAGAAGGCTATGCTTATCTTACGATTAATGGCATCTAAATCGGAATCGCTTACAAATTTACAAAGTGCTTTATGTCTGAAATGTTTGCAGTCTATGAGGGTTGATGTTCGCTAAGCATCCTAATGTTAGATTATACTTTCTGTTGATCTTATACATATTTGGTACGGGAATTTGGATGATTGCCTATGTACCGTTGTAACACTTATAAACTTATTCAACTATTATATATATTATGCATATATAATTACAGTAAATTTCACGTAATAATAGAAGAGATAAAATTTATTATTACCATGATATATTTTGAGCAATAAAATATCTATGGCGCGACGTTGCTGCATGTAAGCTTACCTGCTGTGTATGAATAAATGTAGTCACCATTCATAACACATCTATGCATATGTGAATCATTAAAAACGCTTGTTTAAAAGCCTTAAAAGTTTTTCATCAATATATTATTATTAGACAAGCATTGAATTTAAATAAAATATTCACTCAAATTGCCGTCAAAACAAGCCATGAAATATACCACAGGAAGTTGGGTTATCATCTCAATGACAACTAAAATGTTCAACACTTCCTCCCTCGCTTAATTTAATTACCGAGTATCCCGACCAATTGTTTACTGGTCAACAGTAAATTATATTACATATATATATATTTATAATTATCTGAGTATGAATACAATTTAAATGCTACATAGCAAACTGATAATTGTAGTTATATTAAATTTACGCACCATTCATCAAAAAATTATATGCAATGATTTAGTCTTATGGCCTCATACCTCTTCGTCAATGCTTTTAATGGCAACAGATATAATTATGATGTATACTCGATAGGTATACAATATGTTTAACTTATGTCTAGTACATCAACCTCGTTAAGTTTCTAGTGACTACATTGACTCAGAGATTTGTCTTAAGAAGCGTACAAATGACGGGCATATATTTTAGACTTTATTTTTTTTTTTTTTTTTTTTTTTTTTTATTGCTTATGGCGGCAAACGAGCAGACAGCACACCTGATGGTAAGTGTCACTGCCGCCCATGGACCTTTGCCAATGGTATAGCTAGGCCGCTGCCTACCAATACAACCCTGAACCCACCCCAGTTAGGCTTCCGGCTCTCTCGCTCACCGAACGAAGCGCAATAGCACATTGCTATTACTCAGACGTCGATCTTCAGATCGAGATTTTTGACGCCTCTCTTTCGATTTAAACACCTTCTCTCATCAAATAACATCAATGCGATCATTTATTTCTACAGTATATATAAAAATACTGCTCAATATTACCAATAAAACAGTATTTATACAATATTGATAATATTAAATTGCAATTGTTAACCATGTAGTACTTTTATTACATGTAAAGAGGATCTAATAGAATTAGTATAAATTATGGACTGCACAAATAGCGTCGTGGTGCCAGTACCGCAGGTTCCATCGGGTTGAGAGCCCTCAGCGCTCACCCACAGTCCGGGTAAAGTTGTCATAGTCATCTGAGGCTAACAACAAAGTCACACAAAAAAAATCGTAGTTTCGATTTATACGCGGGATAATACTTTGTGCGATCCGAAAATTGTTGTCCTAAGTCTAGGTGTAATTAGTATTCGTTTAATTATATGTTTGTAACCTCCACCGCAATACACGGCTTATTTCCTTAGTGTAGGATGTTGTCTTTTTTAAATATGAAAAAAATATAATAACAAAAGATTATATATTCGCAACGATTTCAATAAAAATATATTACATTTGAACTTACGCGTCTTTTTAAATGTGGATGATATTTTATTCCAAGTTCTGTTTCCGTATCAATCTAAGATTAAATCCTGTTTTAAATCTCTTGGATATAATAAAACAGTAACATTATTAATACAATTTATAGATACTAACACAATTAATTAAAATTTATTAGGTTTTGAATTATCAAGGATGAACATAACTAATGAATGGCGGAACTCGGCTATTGAATAGTGTTTTTATCAACATCCTAAATGGGACAGCGGCTGTTTTACAGGATTTTATTATTATAATTCAATCTCACAAAAATGAAGCTATTTGATTACTTCTCACGAACATAACATTGGAATTAATGGCAAAGACAATTTTGTTAATAGCTATCCGTATTTAATTAGAAGTAAATGCGTTAAAAATCTTATTTAATGAAAATTAATACGCAACAAACTTACTTTACAACAATAATTAAATCTATAAAAGAAAGGGTAATTAATTAATTATCGCTACATATTTTTACCAGATAACAGCACCGTGAGAGCCATTTTGAAATAAAATCTAATACCAACCTATCTGAACAGCTGCTATGCCATGCTGATATAGTAAGTCCATTTATATGCCATTCTAGAATAAGCTCTTTCCCAAATTTGGGAAATAGAAGTTTAAAAAAAAGAAGAATATCTGAGAGCTAAATTCCATGTTCCTTTACATACGGTATGCTGTGGGTAAACTATAGTTTATGCGACACATAAGTCCATTAAAACTTAAGCTTGGGTCATTGGCTGCATTTCAATGAGTAGTAATATTACCATGATTTAATACTTCGTGATCGTGACCTTGGCTGGTGAATGTGACTATGATTGCAACCGAACTTCGGCACGATCTCATTGACCACGAATAAAATGTTCCTTTGTTCCCTTGTATAACTGAATTTGTCGAAATTTTATTTTCCTACTTTTGTATATTGTGATTATTAATAATAGTATAAAAATCATTACAAAAGTTAAAATTACAAAATTGCGCACTAAAAATAATCTTTATGTTCCGAGCGTTGCGCGTTGTTACAGACTTACAATTAACGAACCCATATTACACCATTATATTTTGTTGTTTTATTAAGGCCCGTTACAAAAATTATAGTCCCTTTTGTGACAGGCGAAAACATATGTTTGCAATCTGTTGAAGATGCTTTAGCAAGTATAACATTAGGAATTTCTTTGACAAAGTATGTAACTCTGTGGCTCATTATATTTCGTCGTTCAAACAATGCTTGTCATAAAGTTGAAAACCTTTATTGCACAACACAAACGAGATTACCCATAGAACATGTTTTGCTGCTCTATCGCTACAGTTTGTATAAAAGTAATTTTATTTTTGTTTTTAACTTTGAACTTATTCGCCTTTTGATTTAATGCAGTATTTCTTTATATAATAGCATAATGTCTTGATCACTGTTGGATTTGAGTCTCCTCTAAAATAGGAGGGAAATTGACTATGATATAGATCATGCTGGTTAGACAGTTCAATACAAGAATTTATTTCGGGTTATCCTTCTTTTGCATAGATCTGTGTATTCTTGAATCGTCTTACACAACACCCATGAGCAAGAAATGGGGTGGAGATAGTAGTAGTATTGAATTTGATTAATGAATTTAATATGCGTGGTGAGGAAACAGGAATACAATTCACCATATTTTCCTTTCCCGCGCAGACCGTAAAATAAGTAATGGACACAGATAAAATTCTTACAAGAGAAGAAAACTAAAAAAAAGGCTTCGTTAAATCGTCTAATCAACGTGTTATACATATAGCCTAAATTTATTTACCTCTCGTTGTGGAGAAGGTTTGCGTCTGATAGCTAAAAAATATTATTTTATTAAATTAAGCAATGGAGATAATACATTTATAATTCAACAAATAATAATTTAAAAAGTTTTTAAAACGATCAGCGCCTAATATTTTTGCTCGAAAGAAATGTTAAATAAAATATAATTCACGATTCACTGTAGTCAACCGTTAATACACGTAGAGTTGAGTAAAGAACTCATATATATGTAAGTGTAATAACATATTCGGCAAGCTTCAAACATCGCTGTTGTTGGTACCAAATGCACTTTGTAGTCACGCTCTTGCCCCCATTTTATTTTACGGAGTCGCCTTATAACTAAGAGCTTTTAACATGACCTGCCGCTTGGCCTATATCTCGCGGCTATGATGATATGTATGTATATGATGGTGTATCTTCATATTTGACAAACGGCCATATTCAAACATGAGGTCTACCTATGAATACGAAGATAGAAATAAATTGTATTTGGTAATGTAATTTTATTTGACTACGTGCTCTGATTTAATAGATTATTACATTTGGTAAAATGTCGCCATCTTTCCTTATGTATGTATGAATAAAAATCACATTTTTGACATGTAATGTCAAGCGTTATTTCGAAATTTGAATTAATGGCTTTTTTTTGTGTAAAATTTCATGTGAATCGGGTTATGTCCTTTTAGAGTTATGTACTATAAAAATACTTATGATAGTGTATATAATATTATCATCATCTCAGCTCATATATGTCCCACTGTTGGGCTCGAGCCTCCTGCATAATGGGAGGGAAATTGACCTACTATACCACGCTGGTCAGGCGTGTTGATATAGGGTTTTGATTCGAGCTTTCCTTCTCTTGCACAGATGTTATGTAGGTATAATATATGCATTTTATATCCCTTAGTCGTTTCTTACGATCACCCACGGTTAAGATAGGGGGTGGTGAATTGTATTCTTACTGCGTCACCACACGGAAAATGTGTACTATAATATAATCTATATAAATATACGAATAGAAACACTTACCAGAGGCCGAAGTGTTGATCAGAGGATTTTAATGGATATAAAAATACCAGAAAATAGTATTAATATAATATCATACGTAAAACAATTATGATGTTTAAATTTTTACAAGTATAGTAGTTACTTAATATGCATATTGCTTTAATGTTTCAAGTTGGTTAGGATGAAAGTCCGTAAATTATTTTATAGCTATAAATTACTTTTATTATATATAAAAGTAATATGAATAAATTTATGTAAATACCATGATGGGATATGAAAAGTACAACGTGCAACCGTGCCGTGCTTATCTGCATTCTTAAATTCAAAGAACTATTCAATGATTTAATAGCTATATACATATAAACCTTGCACATGGGGATTTACGTATTGTGAATCTTACATAATATTATCTACAGTAAATTTCCAACCCCCTCATAAGGAGCTCAGCTTAAAGAGTAAAATATAGTTATTTTGTCAAGAATTTACCTACCTTCTCATGGTTGCTCATTGTTTGTAAAAGATGATACCCACGAGCAATAAATGACTGATGGGCTGGCTGATAAATACGATATTTAGTAGCTCGACTAAACTTTATTCCCTACTCAGTCACCACGTGGAAATAAATTACCAGCTGGTAATCTAGATTATTGTGGCACAGTAACGTTTGTACCAGGTGGCACAGAACTTTTGCGAATGGTATTCTTGTGGGAAGGTCTATGTCCAACAGTGGACGTTTACGGGCTGATGCATGAATGGATGAATGAATCTAGATTAAGTACATAACAAATAATCCAAGATTAAAAATAATAATGATTTTCAATTTCTATTTCTAATATACAGCTATATCAAATTTTTAACAAACATAAAGTTCATTCTAAAGACGAACTACGAACGATCCAGTTATGTGGTATAATAATACATACAAATATCTACAACTAATATTTGAACGTCGTGGTCAAATTATTGGTTGTGAAATATAACTGTATACTTGGAGCATACAAACATGTGTCCAAAATATTACGAGTTTGTACGCAAGTTGTATGTACCTATTCATGTGTGCACTTCGATCGTGAAACAGTCTTTATGTTAACGGGACCGATGCGCGCTGACGCAGTTTTCTCGGCCACCTTTTAACTTATATGGAATTGATTATGCAAATTGTACTTAATTTCTTTTACAATTAAAATGTTATAATATTAACTTAAAATACATATTTACAATAAAAATGCACTTTATGATTAATAAGGGCCTAAAGTTAATAACTTTAAGTTCTTATACAAGTAGGTAGGTTATATAAAAAGTAGAGATTCAGGTGTTCATCGAAAAAAAAAGTTAAATGGCTTGATTTCTATACAGATATGAAGTATTACAATATTATATATTAATTTAAATAAAAAGTAACTTCTTTTAACTCATCATCATCACAGCTCATATATGTCCCACTGTTGGGCTCTGACCTCCTCCGTAATTGGAGGGAAATTAACCTACTATACGGCGCTGGTCAGACGTGTTGGTTGGTGGTTGGTTGGTTTCATTTCAAGTTTTCCTTCTCTTGCACAAATGCCATATGCATATTATATTCCTTAATCGTCTTTTACGATATCTACAGGCAAGAGAGAGGGTCAAGATTGGCGGACCTTCGTGCGGCATGTATCAGAGCCCGAAGGTCCTACACCCGCAGCCGGCGGCGTCACCGCGACGCTGAGCGGGAGGGCCAGCTGTACGAGGCGTACCGCGATGCGCGGACGGCCTTTCGGCTGGCCATCCGAGCCGCCAAGGACGCGAGTTGGCAGGAGATGCTGGACGGTCTCGACCGTGACCTCTGGGGTCGCCCGTATCGCGCGTCGCTGAACAAGCTTCGCGCGCAGGGCCCCCCCCTCACCGAGACCCTCCAGCCCGACTTCCTCTGTAGGGTGGTCGAGGAGCTGTTTCCACGGCAGTCGGAACACACGCCCCCGGTCATGGCCTCGCCAGAACAAGACCGGGAGGCTGACGACGAGAGTGTTCCGCCCGTGACGGAGACGGAAGTGGGAGCAGCTGTGGCGCGGATTCGTTCCGCGACCACGGCCCCCGGCCCGGACGGAATACCAGTCCGGGTGCTGACGTCGCTCCTCAAGCACCTCGAGCCTCGCCTCAGGCAGCTGTACAACGCCTGTTTGGCGTCTGGGCGGTTCCCTGAGTGCTGGAAGGAGGGGAGGTTGGTTCTCCTGCCAAAGCCGGGACGGCCCCCGGATTCGCCGTCGGCCTACAGGCCCATCGTGCTCCTCGACGATGTGGGTAAGCTGCTGGAGCGCATCCTCGCTGCCCGCATCGTCCAACACCTGGAGGAGGTGGGGCCCGATCTGTCGGACGCTCAATTCGGTTTTAGAAGGGGGCGTTCGACCATCGGGGCCCTGCTACGACTGAGGCAGACGGCCGCGGAGGCTGTCACCGGCGGGGGAGTGCTGTTGGCGGTGTCGCTGGACATCGCCAACGCATTCAATAGTCTGCCATTCAGCTGCATCAGGGAGGCGCTCCGATTCCATGGGGTGCCCTTGTACCTGAGGCGGCTGGTGGCGGACTATTTGGAGGGGCGCAGTGTCCTCTGCGCGAGTCCCGCAGGGGACATTGTGCGGACGTCCATGTCGTGCGGCGTTCCACAGGGGTCGGTTCTGGGGCCGACTCTGTGGGACATCGGGTACGACTGGGCGTTGAGAGGGAGTCTCCCCCCCGGGCTGAGCGTGATATGCTACGCTGACGATACGCTCGTCACAGCCCGGGGCAGGACACTCGAAGAGGCGGCGAGCCTGGCCACTCTCGGCACCGAGGAGATGGTCGGGCGAATCGAGGCGCTGGGGCTCAGGGTGGCCCTAAATAAGACGGAGGCCCTATTGTTCCATGGGTCACGCGTAAGGCCGCCAATCGGCGTCTCGCTAGTCGTCAACTCCGTCCACATCAGCATCCAGGCCCATATGAAGTACTTGGGTCTGGTGCTCGACGGGCGATGGTGGTTCCGGGAGCATTTTCGCCGAATTGCTCCCCGGCTGGTCGGCGCGGCGTCCGCCCTTTCGCGGCTCATGCCGAACGTGGGCGGACCCAGCTTCGAGGGCCGACGGCTGTATGCGGGGGTGATCCGTTCTATGGCCATGTACGGCGCACCCGTGTGGGCGAGGGCTCTGAACGCCCAGCTCAGGGCTGTTCTGTGGAGACCCCAGAGAGTCATGGCGGTCAGAGCCATTCGCGGGTACCGCACGGTATCGACCGAGGCGGCATGCCTACTGGCCGGGACACCCCCGTGGGACCTAGAGGCGGAGATGCTCTCCGACCTCTACCGGCGGGTGACCTCACTGCGCGACGAAGGTGGCTCCCCATCGCTGAGCGAGATAGCCACCTGGCGCGAGGACGCCCGCCGAGACGTCATCGTCCGTTGGGCTACGCGGCTGGAGAGGCCTAGACACGGTGTCGTCACCGTCGAGGCTCTCCGGCCCGTATTGATGGAGTGGATGGAGCGGCGGCACGGAGTTCTCTCCTTTCGACTGGTGCAGGTGTTGTCGGGGCACGGATGCTTCGGCTTTTACCTGCACACGGTCGCGCATAGGGAGTGGACTTCGTTCTGCCACCATTGCAGCAGTGACGAGGACACGGCGCAACACACGCTGGAGGCGTGTCCGGGCTTTGACCGGCAGCGCCGTGACCTCGTCGCTGTTATCGGTGCCGACCTGACGCTGCCGGCTGTCGCGAGAGCGATGGTCGACAGCGTCAGGAACTGGGACGCGGTCGCCGCCTTCTGCGAGGCTGTCATCTCGCAGAAGGAGGCGGCGGAACGAGTCCGGGAGGAGTCCCGCGACCCGGGCCGCCGTCAGCGGCCGGGGCGGCGCAGGCGCGAATACCTGCGCCTGATGCCGCCCTAACCGAGGCCTCGGGTGATCGGACCGGGGAATTGTCCGGTCACCCGACGTGAGGCCACCGCGTGAGGGCGACGCCCCGACGGCGAAATCTGTCGGGGCGTCGACGAGAGGAACCCGCGAGGGTAAACCGCCGGGCGGGCCACCGAAGTTAAAATCGAGTACCGGTGGTCCGCTCGCACGGCGAAGAGAGAAGGTTTTACGGTGGGTCTATGGGGTCACGCGCCGCCTTTCCGTCACCCCGGACCGATTCAGCGGGGCGAGACGCACCCATAGCCAACCAATAAAAAAAAAAAAAAAAAAAAGGCAAGAGAGAGGGTGGTGAATTGTAATATTGAAAATTTTAATATTGCACACATTTTTATTCCAATAGTAAATTATTAGGTTATCTCGTTCGCTTCAGTTGAACTAGTTAGTCATGGGACTAAATTCAAGATACATTTATTTTCCAGGAATCGTCGTAGCATTGTATAAGTAGATTGTTAATCTAAGTAGCATACACAGTCCTTTTAATATATAATATATTAGTAAACTAGATATATTCTATTTTTAGGTTTCATAAAGTAATGATTCATGTAGGACAACCGGCAATCCATCAACGTTACTGGTAATGATCCCTATCCTACGCAACGATTTATAGGGCTTATATTTTATAGCTTCAATATAATGCCTCATTATGGGAATATAGAGGACCCTTTCCACCTATATTACTAGACGACCTGGCAGCCGTATTCCTGTTCTAATTTCCTATCGCCTCTTATTAATCCAACTATACCTAATAACCACAAAAATACATAGTTTCCATAAGTATACATCATCATAAAAAGTGATCAAACTGTAAAAGGGGAAAAGAATTGCGAAGATTTTTTTTTTTGTAACGCAGTGGCTAAAAAATGCATTTTTCGCATGCCCGCCCGGGTGGGGTATGTGGGACTCGCAGGCCCTGAAGGGGTCACTGAATACCCACTAAAAAAGACCAACTGCGAGCTGTTAGCCGTTGGGGCTGTAAACAGCTTAACCGGACTATGGGCGAGCCTTATGGGCTCTCAACCCAACAAGGTAAACTAAGTGACTTCGCCCGAGGGCTCCCCCAAAGGGAAACGGACCTCGGCTCGGGGCGTCGCTGAAGGCAAAGTGGGCGTGTCCACGTTTGGGTTGGTTATTATTGCGCGCCGTGTTTCCGCACCTCGACGGCGAGGACGAATCCGCGGATATTTGAGTGAGATGGCCTCGCGGGCGGCGTAGGCTCTTGTTTGGGCGAGAGTTATTTGATCGTCATCGTCATTGAGGACGTGACGCGGACGTCGAATTTTCGATATACGCGATGGGGTGTAGGAAGCCGCCCCAACCACCAGTGGGTTGGGATGTGTCATGGCAGAGTCGAAATAGCTCTGGAAGCACCGCTTCATAAACTGCCCGATGATCGGCAGTTCGAGGTCGATGTGAAGATCGGCGTTTCGAATGAACCACGGTGCTCCCGTAGCTCGGCGCATGAACCTATTCTGAAGGGTCTGTAACCTATGGATCCTGTGTGCCTTAGTGTGCGCGAACACTACGCTCGCATAGGTCATGATCGGCCGTATGCAAGCGGTGTATAGTCGGACCTTGCTGCTTAATGGTTGTTTTGACCTAGCATTAAGTAGGCTATGGAGGCGTCCCATAACAAAAGCTGCGCGCGCGCGGACACGCCTGTGTGAGGGGCGAAGCTGAGTCGGTCGTCAAGGGTCACACTCAAGTATTTAGCTTGCCCGTTCCAGGTGACAAGCTTGTTAAAAAGCTTGAGGGGCGGTATGCTATTTATAGAGTAGGTACGGGCAGTTCTACGATTGAACATGACCGCCTGACTCTTTTCGGGATTGATTTCTATTCTCCATTTCCTAAACCAATTGGTTAGGGCAGTAACCGCTGTTTGGAGAGTCTTAGCTACTGCTGTCGGGGTCCTACCTGCACAGTAGAGTGCGGTGTCGTCACCGTAAAGCGCTTTATGGACTCTGTTAAATTGGGGCATATCGTTAGCATATAGCGCAAATAGGAATGGGGAGAGGACCGATACCTGAGGGACGCCGGCCTTGATAGGGTGGGAGCTAGACAGCGTACCTTCCACCCTGTAGCGAACGCTGCGTTAACTCAAGTAGTCGTGTATTATTAGAATTAAATAATCGGAGATCTTTAGACGATAAAGCTTGTGAATGAGGCCCTCGTGCCACACTTTATCGAATGCTTTCGCTACGTCTAGAAATAGTACAGCGGTGAATCTGTTCATCATGAACTGACCACTTGTGTATTCTACCAGTCTGTGGACTTGTTGTACGCAACTGTACCTCGCGCGGAAGCCGAATTGCGCGTCTGGAATGAGGTTATTAGCCTCGGCGAATGTTCTAAGTCTACTGAGGACTATGCGCTCACAGAGCTTGCCTAATCCTTTTAGTAGACTTATCGGGTGGTAACTACTTGGTTCGGTACGTCGCTTGCCGGGTTTGTGGATCCCGATTACCACGGCCTCTTTCCATTGCGAGGGAAACATGTTATTATTGAGTGCTGCATTGTAAATGCAGCACAGAATGGTAATGAGGTGGGCAGGGAATAATTTTATTACTCTATTAGAAATACCGTCCGAACCGGGGGCTTTCTTAATGTGTAGACCTTTGACCAGTGATTCGACCTCGTGGGTGGTCACTGCTGGAATAGGTTCCTCTGGGTTGTCGTTGTCGGGGGACCGCGAAATAGTGGTACGACATTCCACGTCGTCATTTATAAATCGGTGATTTATATCATCGGGGTATAGTGTACTCGGCGTACACTGAAGCTCCAGGCAGTCGGCCGCCAGAAGGCTTAATGAGAGGGCTTAAGCTCCTCTACCATGGCGTCCCATTTGCTCTGTCTCAGAGTTTGAATGGCTTTTTTGACCTCCCTTTGTAGTGATCGTAGTCGAGTGCGGTTGTCCTCCGTGGGGTATCGGTCGTAAGCGCGAGTAGCGGTGTTCTTGCGTCTTAACAGGTCACGGACGTCGTCCGGCAGGTGCCATCTACGATCGCTCGTATTTGGTACCCGCCGTGAGCAGTCGTCGATAATTGACTGTACGTGACAAGTAAAGGAATCGATTGCCTGAGAGGTGTCTTCCTTGGACCTAATGTCCTTGGGATTTGATCAAGGTGGGCGAAGTATGTTGATTGCAGGCCTTTCTGCAATCGAGCCCAATTGGTGGTCATCCTTGTCGTTGTGTTGTCTTGGCCTGAAGGGCCGGGGGAGCGGGAGGCGAGTTCCAGAATCACCGGGCGGTGATCTGAGTTTAACTCGTGTTGAACTTCGATTGAACATAAACGTAGGTTTATATTCTTGAGAAGAACAATATCCAGTATATCTGATCTGGGTAAGATGTTGTGTGGGAAGTGCGTCGGCTCTAATGGCGCTATGACGTCAAATCCCAGTCGGTCGGCGTAGGTCTCTAAAGCCCTGCCCCTCTTATTGGAGCTGAAACAGTTCCACGAGGTGCTCTTGGCGTTAAGGTCGCCGCCAATGATGACGGCGCCGCCCAAGTCAAGTAAGGCCTTGAGATCGCTCTCGACTAAATGCGTGTCCTTGTTGGAAGACAGATAAGTGGATACCAGGGTTACCGGCTGATGGCCGGAGAGGACTAGCCGACAAATGGAGGCTTCAAAGTACGCCAGAGGGGGCGGATCCATAGGTGTGCAATGCAATGATCTCTTGTAGTAGATGATCGTCCCACCCATAGTTGAGGTTGTCCTATCGTTGCGAACTATGTTATAGTTCGCAATTTTAGGGTCCCTGTTATACAACAGGTTTGAGGAACGTCTCTTGTAGCACTAGCAGGATATCGAGCTGGTGATCCCGAAGGAATACTTCGTCACTTTTGTGGGTGAGGCTATTGGCGTTGAAAGTCCCTACTTTGAGGTGTTTTGGTTTGACTCTACCGGGAGTGTGCCTATCCATTAGTAGGTTTTAAAAGAACCTAGACGCTCTAAGGTGGGAGCGAATCTAACGGCTGTGTTGAGGAGAGCGAGGCTGTTACCCTCGTTTCTTCTCAGCTCAGCTGCGATTTCACGGATTTCCGTGAAATTTACGAGAGACGCGAAGTTTGCCACCAGAGCTAGATCCGGGTCTAGTCCCTGAGGGGGTTTAGTAGGCACGTTGCCTGAGGTTACCGGTTTCGCGGTTTTGGTGCCTTGAGGAGGCTTATTTTGGCCCGCGGGGGGGAGGGTTTTGCCTAAGCAGAGGTCGACGCTACAGGGTAGCCGGGGCGGCCGTGGCGGTGGGCGTTGACACTGGTGTGACAGCCGTGTCAGTCGGCGTAATTTTTTGGGCCTTTGAGGGGACTTCCTTAAGGGCTTTTTTGCTCCTCTTCCTCGATTGGATGGTGGTGAATTCACCGTCTTCGGAGGATGAGTCTGCCGAACTGTCGTCTGATGAGCGTGAATCCTCCATGTCCATTGCTACAGGCGGATTGCCGCCTGCCATTGGGCTGTGAGGGAATGATAGTGAGCCTGGCGGCTGGCGATGCCGGTGATTCTACCGGAAGAGAACATTTTCCTCTCCGTGTAGTGCAACTAGGATGTCGCGTATCGCCGGGATGTATAGGAGGTATTCTAAAGAGTACTGGATTTTATTATTGCACTCCATTGCCATTATGAGAATGGTTGGAGTGCGATAACAAGTTATTGGGGAGGTTACCTAACTCCCCGTGGGTAAAACTTGGGGATGTGTGCCTTTATTCCTTCCCAACCGGGTATAGGTCGGGAGGATGTGTGCTTAACTAATGAGCCCTAAGCTTGTAGCCTGTCGCCAATCTTATTGTGCGTCCCTAGCTGCTTGGGCCGTTAGGCCCGCACAGAAAAATGATGATTTGCCGTAGGTTAGGTCCGACTAGGAGATCCCCCAAGGCCGGATGCTCTAACCCCTTCCGATTGTTAGCCTTCGCCAAAAGGGCTCGGCAGGCAAATCGGGTCCTTGCCTCACCCGGCTTCGTTGACACCGTAAGGTTTCAACCGTGGACCAAAGTTGGTTTTTCCCTAAGGGAGCCAAAAGACTTTTGTCAGTAATCGAAATCGGATTTCTATGTCTTCAGAAAGACAAGAAATCCGTTGGATGGGTGTTGCAATCTGGATATCCGCGGCGCAGTAACGACTCGGCGGTCAGGCAGCCGTAGTGCGACACACTCGTACCGGTTGCGGCTTCCTGACTTGAATCACTGCAGCACTTCGGAGATCCTTGAGATGCAACGCGACGGCGACGCACGACCGCAGGGTGCGGGTGCGAACGAGAGAGCGCGAGTGAGAGAGCGGGCAGCGCACGTCCGTACGCCACGGAGTCTTCAACGCAGAATGATTTTGAATTGCGAACAGACACTTATTTTAATTTTATACTTAAAAGTTACAAATCTTCTAAAGTTTCATTAAATATGGTAAATAAGAAACTTTCAGTCTTATTTGAAAATCTTAACCGTATTTTGATGAAGATGACTCAAGGTGCCTAAAATTGTCAAGAAATCCTTTAATTGTGCAATTTCGAGATTTGAACCCACAGGATGGCTCATAAGAAATGTAACTGAGTGAAGCCGCGGACACAGTTAGTTGTTGTAATGAAATGTAACATCAAGTTATCTTGGAACATTTTCGCCGTCAATTAATTCAGAGCAGTATCATTAGCATGGATAATTAATCGTAGGCGTTCATGGTAATGGTCGGTAATGGTGCATAATGACTTAAAAATTTATATAACTACTTGTATTTTCTTTCTTGATGGTCTAGTAACGGAAGTATATGATTACCGATCGTGAGCCGCCAGGTTCAAATCTTGAATCGAATGACAAGTGGAAGTGGTTTTCCAATCAAGATATTCTCAGTATAATAAACAAGAGATGTGTAGTCTTTAGAGTACAACATTCTGATACTATAAATTAAAAAAACATAAAACATTATTTCTTACTCTACCTTTCTCCGTCTCTTAGTTTACTACGCTGGTTGTACGTATTAGTACAGAGTTTTATTTCACGTTTTCTTTTTTTTTGCTGTAAAGTTTGCAAAAAGATGTTCTTAATCGTCTTTTATTAAATCTCTTTTACTTCTTACTCCATCACCCCAAAGATGTTGTTCAAAGATACAATAGCTTACAAGCAATTATAAATAATTGCTATTCTTCCTTAAATGAAATGTTGTCAAGCATTATTAACTATTTTTGTAAATTAATTTTGATGTTCCATATTAACCCGGCGACGACAACCGAATTATATATTTTTCTTATTTGTAATTTTGTATAAGCCTAAACTATAATATTTTGATTACAAAATAGTAACGGTGTTGTGTTTCATAGCATTCATTGCATTCACTCAGTATGCGGTGGGACGGTTTGCGAAATCCTTAAGGAAAGTTTCGTAAGAGCTGCAGTTTCATACGTCTGCCAGTACTGATTAATCATTATCAGAAATATGTCCTTACGTTATCTAAAGTTGTTAACACTGATAATATGTATAAGAGTTTATACATTTATACGTACTATTAATAGAGATATATAGGAATTATATAATATTTGCATAGATGCTATCATCATCTTTTATATTTATTTTATTTTATTAAAAGTCGACGCTGAAGTAAATTGTTATATAACTAACAATGTAATATAAATTTCATGCATTCTTAAAGATAAACACGTTGCATTTTAACGGGAACACCTGAACGAGCCGGAATAATGAAAGGCATCCAATATTTAATTCGGAAAATTTCGATATTCGTAGAATGTAAAAATCCGCTATACGAATTCAACTTTTACAGGTTTTAAAGTATTGAAACTTCGGCTACTTAGCAATTAGGATGACAATATGGCTTTGTTAGATTATTACCAATGTTACGGTGTTATGATTATTCTAAATTTCAACATAATTTATTGTATAATTTTATCATACATATTAATTATATTGATTTAAGTAATTAGGATAAGAGCAGGGTAAAAAAAAAAATATTATATTGATTTGTCTTTCTGGATAAAAAACATGTTTCTATTTAACATCTGTGTTCTCGTAGATCCTAATACTGAGTAAAAAACAATTAAATAGTTTCCTGGATTAAGCGTAGGTACATGTGTTTTGTCACACTTTTCTGCATTCATCAGTTATTAAATTCATATTTTAGACATTTGCAAATAGATATATTTTATTAATTAAATCTGCACATAGATGAAGATTGTTTATTATATAATATCATCATCATCATCCCAGCCAATAAATGTCCCAGTATTGGGCTCGGGCCTCCTCCGTAATGGGAGGGAAATTAACCTACTATACCGCGCTGGTCAGACGTGTTGATATAGGGTTTTGTTTCGAGTTTTCCTTCTCTCGTATAGATGTTATATGCATTTTATATCCCTTAGTCGTCTCGTACGATCACCCACGGGTAAGATATGGGGTGGTAAATAGTATTCTTACTCCGTCACCACACGGAACAAAAAATATAATATACCTGTAAACAATTAATTCTAAGTTAATGTACGAGTATTCTTTGCAAAACAACTAATAATATTTACGGGAATTAATTGAGGAAAACAAATGTTTTATGATATTGTTTTGTAATAATCACATAATAATTATATTGAGAACACCCAGTTGGTTAATTATTTTTAGAATCCTAATTAAAATGTATATTTGCAAAATTATTCATCGTTGTGACTACTTTAGCTATATCGCTTTTTATAGCTACTAATTTTATTTAAAGTGTTTGTCTGCCTGGTGACGTAGTAAGAATAAAATTTACCATCACGGGTATTATAAATTATGACTATAATAAGTTAAAACAGATAATATCACTGTAAAATGTATGCGTTTTCATAGCCAATTACCATAGTTCCCTAGGAAAAGTAACCTAAAATGAAGCAAAACATTTCACTAAGTACAAATAAATTCAAGATGAGAGAAAATTACGCACCAATTCCTGCCTAATTTGCTGCGCTTGTTCATATTAATTTGTAGTCACTGCCTTGCTTATATAAATGGCAACTTAATTTTTGTAACTTATAATTTCCATTGATCTATGTCTTCTTCTTCATCTTCCTTGTCTTGTTCCATTATTTGGTGTCGCCATTCCTCGGTTTTAGGCACCAGGACATCCTGTTCTGGGTTGTCTGCAGATTTAATTCAGCCTTTTCTATGTCTATGGAAACGGTTGTCCACCATGTGGCATGGAACGCTCTATGCTTCTCTTCTTTTTAAAATGACTAGGGCTTTTTTAGCCTTTGCTAGTTATGTTCAGAGGAAATGTGGTCAAAGTTAACCTTTTTAAATAAAAACAATGCAATTTACTTATTTGTATTATTCCTTTATTATGCCATAAAATAAATCGAATTGCTTAAATAACTTGCGTGTTGTACGTATAATTTGCGATGAGACTGCGTGAGAAAATACACCCGACGCCATGCTGGAATGTTTTATTTTCAAATCCATAATTCACACACTAAGATCGCCGAATGTTAGGGATAAGATGATTAAGCTTTATATTTTTACTTTGTTTTATTATGAGATTTTTGTGTAGATATTTTCATACGATGTTTTTCCTTTTTTTTTGAGAATGTTTTTTTTCTATTATTATATTCTCATATCTTTATATTCGATGGTATTCATTTAAAAAGGAGTCATAAATCTACATAACGCCGTCTAATATTTAGTCGCCCGATGTAGTGGGGGTATTTTTGTGGATAGGAAGGATGTTAGTTGACGTCTTTGCCGGGCTGAACCGCAATCACAATCGAACTTACTGAAAAGATTTTTTTTATGGTTTTTTTTCCCAAAGCCTTTATTACATATTTCTAATCTTATTTAGAGTTTTCTGTAGGTCTAACTAGCTTCGGTAAAATATAATTTTATGCTGAATATTGCTATGTAGGTAATAATATGCTGTTTAAATATATTTGCCGGTTCAGGAGTTGAAAATCGAGGAATATATTATAATGGCTTATGGTCTTATCTTATCTTGTATCCTGATTGTCTGCGCACGCTTTTGTCACGCCACCGACCAGGTTTTGTGAAACCTCATATTGTACTTTATTCATATTTTAATTCATATATTTTAATAGTAAATATCTGTGTCTACATTCAGTAGCTTTTACGATGCTTAAATTACTTATAGTATTCTCATCACAAAAACCATGAATAGTGCAAAGAATGAAAAACCAGTTTATTTAATATTTCTACCCAAGAAAACTTACAATTACTTATATACATTATACATAAATATTGAAGAGAATAAAGTAAATATGAGTTAGAATAAAGATTTTTACAAGCTTAATTTTTAGAGGTGTTTTAGATCGTAATAAAATCCGCCCGTTCAACTACATAATCTTTCTTATATTCCATTTTATTTTGATACGTCACACGTGTGCAGATACCCTTTCTCCATAAGACAACTATAATATAATCATATTTATTTTCGCCAAGTACCGCCTAATTAAATCAATTATTATAAATTGTTCGTATAATTTATCGATAACTATCAATTAATGAGTGAATGAAATTACAATATAATCTAATTTTTTTATCGATAATTATGACTAAATAAATATTTTATATTCATGATCTAACGTCGCCCGAAAGTATCAAAATATCAACAACACTATAACATCTACTGAATGAAATAGTATTGCTGTAATAAAAGATTATTTGTATCAGATAAGTGTAAATTTATTTTAAGATACTGATACTCAAATTTATTTCTTACATTTATCTTATACTAGCTTCTGCACGCAGCTTCGCCCGCGTAAAAGGTTACTTTTCTAAAGTTGAACTATTATCGCAAAGGAACTCATTACCGGGATAAAAGTATCCTATATGTTAATCTAGAAAATGACGATACTTCCTTACAACTTTTCATCCCCCTTTACAACCCTTTTTTTGCATTAAAAAGTAGCCTATGTCCTTTGTCGAGTTCTAGACTATCCGTGTACCAAATTTCATTTAGATCGGTTCGGTAGTTTTGGCGTGAAAGAGCGACAGACAGACAGAGTTACTTTCACATTTATAATATTAGTAAGGATTTACATTTTTACGTAATATCTCTTTTTTATATATTGTAACATTATGTCAAATCTTTTTTTAACTATTATTATTTTTCTGAAATAAATGTAGCAAATTTTCACGAAATATAATTATGTTCCATAACACTCTTTATTGTTCTTTTCCAAATAAATACCTAAGCTATTTTATACTATATTTTATTGTCCGTCTATTAAACGGAAATACCGGATATGATGCATAACTTTGTTAAAAAAATATTTAAAATAGATTATGAATTTAACAGTATTTTTATGGAAAGTTTGCGTGCTCTAGCTTAATTATTTCTAAAATAATCTACAAAGCACCCTAGTTTTCATATTTAATTGCTTTTTTTGTCACAGTGTTTCATATAAATATACAGTAAGTATTTTTTTAAGGGTTAGAAATTATACTTAGTAAAGATTATCAGTGTGACATTGATAATTTAAAAAAGTGTAAATGTTTAAAAAGCTTTTCATTTGCGATTAAAAACTTTTCTATCGAGGTTAGGTGACAACACCCTAAAAAATAGAATACCCGAAGAAGTAATGAAATACACTACTTTACTGGAACATAATTTGTATCGTAGCCTAAATTTATATATTAGCCAATTAGGTGGGTGATAACTAATCTGTGTCTGAAGTTTCTAGGGTAGGTATTTAAATATTTCTTAACACTGAATATTTTTAAAGACTCTTATTCTGTACTAAGGGATATAACCTTGCAACTAGAGTATTTCACTCGTTAAATTACGGAGAGGATTGACCTGTGTGAGTATCGAACCCTCAAGTTTCGGCTTGAGGGATTACCACACCATATGTCATACATAATCATTTTTCACGCTTATGTAATAGTTATGCTAGTTACATATACAAATAATACGCTACACGTTTTTTTATAATACTAACTATTATCTGTAGTGGCTAACAGAGAGATCGTTTAAAATCTTAGCGATAGTAAACTTGTTTTATTCAGTAAGCAACCATATTCTCGTTTAACTATAGGCATTCGTTCCGCAAGCTTCCCTTTCGTCGTGCGATCACAAGTCGAGATCTCATTCGCTCCTCGCCTCTGTATTCACGACATCCGGTATATTATTTTGCGTTTCTTTGAACGCCGTACAACGAACTTGCACCAGGCTTATATGGAAAACAATTATGTTATTTAGATTTTATTCATAATTATCAACATTTTGCTTTTAAGTGCACTCTTGAAGCGTTGCTTCTTGAGTGTTGTAGCTATTGTTTTTGAAAAATTCTGCTGCAGTTTTGAATATGTACTTATAAATCTTAATTATATTATTTAAAATATAAGGAGTAACGTTAAACCCATAGTACTGACTAACCCATACTACTGTTAAGGGCGAAGAACAATGGTTACTACTCACTATCTGGTATGTTGTCAGCCAATATGAGTTTATCCACCCCCTCCCCAACCCCAAGTCTAATGTCA
Organism: Lymantria monacha; assembly: GCA_905163515.2. NCBI lineage: Eukaryota > Metazoa > Arthropoda > Insecta > Lepidoptera > Erebidae > Lymantria > Lymantria monacha. The sequence goes on from LR991082.1 coordinate 29,032,327, forward strand.
AAAAGAGAGAGCTCTATGAGCTGTAGAGGGTAAAAGTGCTGCAGGCTTAGCAACTAAAACAAAGCTATATTTGCCGCATATAAGAATACTCAGCCTAAATAGTTTATAACAACAACGTAATGTTTTGAAGCTATGCTGAAGGTTAGATAGATTATCTAGCTATAACAACGACAAGATTGCAAACTTCCTTAATCTTTACTTTAATCTATCGTTGAGAACTTCTACCTAAATATTGAAAAGTAACTATATTTTAAAAGCAATCTGCTTTCATTTTTGAAGTCTAGAAAACCTGGATATAATATATCTTTATTTAAATATATATCTTTATTTAATGGACGAATAAACTAGGTTTAAATACATACATTCTCACGCCCTTCGAGTACTGTGAATCAAAATAAAATATTCACACACACATATACACACATGTAATTTAATCAAATTAATCTGATTCGTATTCCGTAGCCTAATTGTGAGTGTATGTCAGTTGGGGCAGTTCTAAATTTATTCGCACGACACCCACTGTTACCACTCCTTGCACACAAACGGCGAACGCACATGTTGCCCTAATACTATTCCTATTTTTCCTCTATTATTTATATCGAAGTCATATTAAAAAGGAGGCCCTGAACGTATTATTTTGAAGAGTAGCCCTCTTTAGGAGGAGAGTTAACAAATATGTCTATTAAAAAAAGATAAGAAACAAAATATTTTCCCTTGTCTGTCTGATTACGAGACGACCGACCATCACAAATACTGAAGTGTTCGAAACAGCTAAAAATTATAAATGCGATAAAAATCGTGAAATAAGTTACTTCAAATAAAACTAACATAAATATCAGAATTATTTGTGTTTTAATTTCGTATCATAATTGTTCGTTTCATGGTATAATTTTATTCGATAGTTATTAATTTATCTTTGGGGCTGCAGTTTGCTCTTAGATAAATACACAAACGTTTAAGTATCCATTCCACTATTTATTTTATACGATGCACATTCATAGAGTTATTATAATATAATTATTTATCTGAATGACAATTAGGAAAGGGTAACAAGTGATAAGAAAGACCATGTAGAAAAGTAATGCACATATACACTATTATTATTTTAATCACTGAAATTATTACATTCACTTGGCCTGTTTTCATTGCGTCGGCAAAACGTTTTCATTGGTTTCTGTAAATGCGTAATCTTATCGCTCTTTGATAAAACAAAACAGTACACTTATTTCGATCGATAGTTATATATGCACCTACCACTTGTGAGTCAATTGTATTTATCTTTATAACATCTAAATAGCTGTAACTGACATTATTTTTGACCATTGCTATTTATAAATATAACGTTACTATTAAGAATATTCAACATCGGCTGAATTATAACCTACCTACAAATGTATATGATTAGTTTGTAGAATGAACGATAGAATAACATAAAGTAGTGAATAATCACAAGTGTAGCGGATCTGCGGATCTTTCAATTAACAAGTGCAAAGTGTGAAATGAAAACTAAAAAAAGGATTGCTAGAAGAGAAATAGTGACGCGAATGGCGTTGGCGATGCGGTGAGTCGTCTTTATGGAGGCTAAAAGGCGTTAAATGCAGCGTGCATCCGCCGCGCACGTAATCTAGTGGAGCCACCGTCATGTCGAGCGCACTGTCATCAAGCGTCTCACCAACCGCCGCCGGCGACGACCAGGCGAGACGACGCTCCGTCTTCTATGTACCATTATTTGAAAGCTTCGACAATTATTTACCCTTGACGCCAGAAGAAAAAGAAGCTCTAATAACTGGACAAATGATAAACAATAACTCTACAAAAACTAAAAGGAGAAATGCGTCAGACGTTAGCCGATCGCGAATACCATCTCGGGGTGATTCATCTTTTACGGAAAGTGAAAGTGATATGAGTACATTTAGTCCAATACGACGTTCAAGGAGACCTTTGTCGTCCACTACAAGTTCCAATGAGGCCTTAACGAGGTTAGGGCATCGTGATCTGACAAGTCCAAGACTTGTCGCCCAGAGTACTCTAATAAAAAATACCAAACCAAGATTACGAAGTACAACTTCGTGTGAAAATCGATATGATAGGATATTTATACCTATAGAAGGTTCTGCTTCAACCAACAAACTCAATAATTCTACAACGACTATTGTAAACAAAACACCTTCTAAAGTTTCTATTATGAACTCAAACTTATCATTGATAGCTGATTCACCCAAGCTTTTATCGCCTGCGAAAGAAAAATCAAAAACGCTGCCACAAAATCTCAATGTGCCATCACCCATTAGGGTTAGCAGTAGCTCTACATCTATATTTAGAACTCCACATATAACAGTCACACCTGATAGCCCTAATAAAAGTCCAAGTAAAATGTCAGGATTCAATTTTATTCGGCGTTCTCGAAGTACAAAACTGTCACGCAGCAATTCTCTATTACGAAGTATTACAGCGAAACATATAGAAGAAGGTTTAGAGGATCACACAGCTGTAGTTACGAATTTAACGGAAAATTACGATAATTTTGTCGATAGTAATGGTGGAGAATCTGAAGTGATTTGTGCCCTAATAAAAAAAAGTGAAGCTGACATAGCAAATAGCCCATTAAGTATACGTCGGGCGTACCTTGACGTGGACGACGATGTCGCTGTACATTCCGGTAAGATATTTTCTAGCCATATATTCAATAGTACATAATTTAATTTAACCTTGAATAAATTATAATTTAGTTTCCAACGCAAGTCCATTCATTTGCTATAATTCATGCTGTAGTAGTAACAGCTTATATTTAGTTGCGCAGAGAAATATCGAGGCGTACGCTTGTTCGACATTGATCGTCAACTAAGCAATACACTACGGATAAGATCCTTTCTAAAACGAACTACAATTACAAAACTATGAATCAGACAAATATTATTTACAAACTATGAAATTTAGTAGTTGAGAATGATTTATCGTCACAATGGTCGCTAATGACACAGGATGGATTTAAAGTGGAATGCCTTTGACGATGTATCATTTATATTATCATGATATATTATTACTTTAAATTTACGCATTACGAGAATTGGCATTCATCTTTGATATTTGAAACTCATTTAATTATTACTTACAATATTTTACTTTACCGATACTTCTATTAACAAAAGTTTGTTGTGTAGAATCGGAATACAGGAACACAGCTTGAAATTTCTTTTTAAAGTAATTTATCATTAATAAAATGGTATACAGATGATGTTTCGTAATGCTGCAATACCATATTTAATAACTAATTAATGACTATTGTTTCATAGTACCTAATGTATATACACTACCGTCCAAAAGTTTGGAAGCACACCTGTTTTCAAACAAAACAAATAAATGCCGACTAATAGCGGTAAAAATTAGCAATAATCTTAAGTTTTACAACCTTTTACGACTGTCTACACAAACACAAAAGGATTATTATCCTACATTCATCAAGTTTTATGGAATTCCTTAATATTGACGAAACACGTGTTTTATGACTTAATCCGTCGGCTACTTTATCCTATGCAATGGTGTAGTTTTATTGATAATGTTTGCTGGTTTTAACTTTTTTAGACCTTATTCAGTCGCACTTGAGCATTGGCACGTGAAAGTTGTGATATTAACATTGTCTGTATTCGAAAGATATCGGCTACTACTTTGACCGTATTTTTTCTTCTGAAAATGGCAAAACGCAAGCAAATCACGCTTGAACAGCGAAGCGCTATTTGCACTCTACGCGAGGAAGGATACAGTGAACGTCAAATCGCAGAAAGGCTCGGAATTTCTTGTAAAGGTGTCCACTATACCCTTGCTAGAAAACAAGAAACGGGGAAAAATGAAGATAGAAAGAGATCTGGTAGGCCCAAATCCACAACAAATCAAGAGGACAACTTCATTAGAGTTCTTTCTAAACGGAATCGACGCTTAACTGCACCACAGATCACTGCAGCTCTGAATGATACGCGAGAAACACCCATTTCAACAACTACTGTTAAAAGACGCTTACTGTCTGCGGGATTAAGAGGATGTGTTGCTGCTAAAAAACCCAAACTAACAAATCGACATAAGAAAAATAGACTAGAATGGGCAAAAGCGCATAAAAACTGGACTATAGAACAATGGGAAAATGTCCTTTGGAGTGACGAATCAAAATTTCAGATTTTCGGATCCAATAGACGTGTCTTTGTACGCCGGTCAAAAGAAGAGAGGGCTTCAGAGGCATGTACAGTGCCTACCATCAAACATGGTGGTGGTAATGTCATGGTTTGGGGGTGTTTTGGCAACAGTAAACCCGGCAATCTTGTGAGGATAACCGGAAAATTAAACAAGGAAGGCTATTTAAAAATTCTCCAAGATTCTGCCATACCCAGTGGACTAAGTCTCATTGGTTCTGGATTCATTTTTCAACAGGATAATGATCCTAAGCATTCGTCTAAATTGTGCCAGAACTTTTTAAACAAGAAAAAAGCTGAAAACATTTTAAACATCATGCAATGGCCATCTCAATCCCCTGATCTTTCTCCCATTGAACTTGTTTGGGATGAACTTGACAGGAGGGTGAAAAGTCGTTGTCCTACGAGCTCAGAACATTTGTGGCAGCTATTAGAGAACGAATGGAACAAATTAGATAAAGATTATTTTAAAAAATTGATTAATAGAATGCCCAGAATATGTGAGAAGATTATAAAGGAGAAAGGTGGACACTTTGATGAAGCTAAAATTTAATCTAATTTACCATTGTATATTATTTTTTTATTTTGTTTAAGTTAGTTTCTGTTTGTTCTTTATTTTTTTATCAATACATTTAAATTTAAATGACTTAGTTTGGTTTTATTCGATTTTACCTTGCTGCTTCCAAACTTTTGGACGGTAGTGTATACTATATTATAAATATAATATTTACTAGTTACAATTTCGTTAGTAGTGATTGTGAAGTTTTGCAAAGTTTGTAAGTAAAACGTTATACGCAAAATTTTGCTCAACAAAATAAAGATGTGCAAGATTCTAACCCTAATTTTAGCTCAGTTATGACCTATTCACACGTTTTTGTTACGTTGTCACATGTGCTAATTAATTGCACGTTAATATTTTGAGAAATTACTTTAATGTATAAAACAATTATGTATTCCTTCAAGCCAACTCTTGTTATCCGTCCTACTGTTGGATATTGATCTCCCAAGAGTGAATAAAGCTACAATTATCACGTTTAGTAAATTGGTTAATGATCGCAGTCGTCATAAGTTTGCCAGAATAGTACTGCTACCATTTCTTCAGACGATTTCTCAGCTAGAAACTTGGAAACTTTCTTACAGAAACAGGATGAATAAATAACATTGTATTGTTAATCCAGCATCACATTGAAAACCCTTGTTATAGTCTCTCAAAAAATTGTTTTATAGTATGTTTTTCTTTAAAGAGAAGGCATACCTTAACTATTGAAATTAGTCATGCATCTGTAACGCAGACGAGGTTTCGCTAAACAAAATCCAAGTAGGTCAATATGCAATCAATGTTTGTTTTTCAACTAAAAAGTTGGTAATTTACATCGCTATCGTCTCTTGTATAATCACATTACACTTCCTAATGAAATCTTATCAAAATTTTATCAAAGATATTGCACAAAAACACTTACAGACTGATAACTTAAACTCAATAATTCTATGTGCTACGTAAACTGTAGCATATTAACTTAGTAGTTATATCATTAATGAGAAATTTTCGTTTACGTCCTTTTTTTTTTCTTTTTTTTTTTAAAGTCATCAACGTACACCTCATCATGATCCTTGTATTGCGGGGGACTTTACAAATATGTAATTAACGCACACAAACTACACCCAGACTCAGAACGATGCTTTGTGGATCGCACAAAGTATTCGTAGGAATCGAACCCCCGGCAATGGCATTGAAGGTATCTTTACCACTACGCCATTTGTACAGTCAGCCTTATTCCTGTCATCATACACGTGTTGATGAAATTATGAAAAATAGTAAATTTCCACAAGAATTATTGAAAATTTCCACTTTTAAGTTGCTACGTACGCTAATACAGTTATAATTAAATCATTTTAGGTTCTGATTTAACGGACGTTTTTAATGATCTAAGTAAACAACCTTCAGTGCTTGGCATCTTAGTTTTGATTTCCACAATGAATAATTGTTTGCATGATTCATAAAATACTATTTTAAGTTGTACTTTACCTTCCGTAAATGTCTGCATGTAAGATCGCCTGAAATAAATTAGAAATATTGTTTTTAATGAAAAATATAATATAATAACAATAAATATTTCTTTGTCATTGATATATCCATTTAATGTTATACAAACAATGGGTGATTATGATATTTTTTTTCCTCTATACGCACACTATAATTTCCTGATAACTGTACACTATTCTACTGAAATTAAATACTTATTTGTTTTCGTATTTTAATAATATGGAATCATCTTCCTAGCATATTAATAGATATATTAAAATCATCATCATTCTCCTACTTTTATCCAAATTACTTGGTTCGATACAATATGTACAATTCTTTCAGAGTACATATATGTAGTAAAAGTTATTGGCAATGGTTTTATGATCGGCCGCCTGCCTGACGTCAACCCTCCTTGTGAATGTAATTGTTGACCAAACGGCATCAGATGGAGTTGGCCCAGGTCGTTATAAGGTTCTTAGTCGTCTTTTACGGCATCCACGAGCAAAGTAAGGGTTGTTAGTATTCGAAGCCGCTACCACACAGCTTTGGAATATTAAGATATGAAATAATATTAGTCAAGTGTGCTCTACTATATGATTTGCTAAGTTACATTGTAGGTAGGTACTCGTTTAACTGGCTTTGTAAGTCGTCGGTAAACAGTAGCTCATAACTCAAAGAGTGTGTTCGTTAACCGAAGTAATATCGATAATGGTTTCCAACAAACATCTGTTGCTTTCGCTGTGTCGTTGACATCGAAGCGTTGCCACACCGTTCCCATATATTTTATTGTTCATGTACTTCCTAGGTATACACAATACATAATTTTATAGGCAATCAAGTGTAACGCATAACATAACCTGTGATGATAAATCTTAGAACAAATATGTATAATTCATTGTGTTTTTTTTTAGTATTGATTAGACATATTTAATTAATATTCAATGAGTATAGAATACTTGTGCAAAATTATTTTAATTTATCTTCTTTTATAGCCAGAACAAATGTAAGAGTAAAAATAGGTAATGATGTACTAAAGCAAGTGTATGAATTTGTATATCTTGGATGTGGTTTAGCTGAGATGGAAGGTACACCACTGATATAGAGCGAAGAGTGAATGCGGGAAATAGAGTGAACGGAGCGTTGGGACAACTTCTCGGTGGCCACCACCTCAGCCAAAAGGCACGTGTAGCAATACATAACGCAGTGCTTGTCCCAACATTACTATATGGAAGCGAGTGTTGAAATGCGATCTTTACGGAAAATCTGTGGAGTTAGACTGACCGACCGCATTCGCAACGACGACGTAAGAGAGCGAGTAGGTATGAAAGAGAGTATTGGTGTAAAGATGCGAAAGGGAATGCTCCGATGGTTCAGACATGTGGAAAGAATGCCGAACGAACGTCTGGTTAAGAAGATATACAATGCGAAAGTGGAAGGATGTAGGTATATACCAGGGGAGACCGAGACTCACCTACCTAGACCAGATTGGTCACGTACTGAAGGAAGGTGGAGTCAAGAGTCTCCGAAACCGGCGAGCGTGTATGAAGGGAATTATGAATGTTGAGAAAGCGAGTGAAGTATGCAAGGATAGAGTTCTCTGGCACTCTGTTCTCTCTGCCTACCCTGCAAGGGATATGGCGTAATGATGTGTATATGTGTGTGTGTATCTTCTTTTATTGAGTTCATATTCGTCCCACTGTTGGAGACGAGACTCCTCCGGGTTAGGTAAATTAGCCTACTACTACTAAGTTGATCAGGTGGATTGGAAAAGGTTTCATTTATTTTTTTTTGCTTACAACGATGTTATCTGCTTATATCCTTAATTGATTTTTACAGATGAGTGGTGACCGTTATACTCTTACTCCGTTACCACGCAAATTATATCAATGTATAAAACATATGTATGATATTATAAATTTTCTATAGAAGAATACTAAGTTAACGTTAATTTTACCATTCAAATGACTGAAATACCGTACAATTAACTTAAATACTAGTTGAGCCCTTAGTTACGATCACGTGCATAGGTACTTATTATCGTCCCCCATAAATAGCTGTGTTTCTTGTATAAAAATAGTCTATGGGATAAAATTCAGATTGTCTGCTAGCATTGTTCCCGTTTTAACTCAAATCTGATTAGGTTCCGCAGTTCGGCATTAGCCATTAACAGACACAATCATAAAGTTTTCATAATATCCATATAAATAGATATCATTAACAATATAAAAACTATTATTGATATAATTATACAGATTGACTGCTAAGATGGCATAATGGTTAAGATACCGGACCTTCCGTGCCAGTGCCACGAGTTCGGTTCCTACGCAAGTCCTCCGCAATAAAAGGATTATTTACTTAGTGCAGTGTTGCCCTTTATAAAAAAAAATGAATTAGTAAAGCATAAAAATATGTAGATATATGCTACATACAAAATGATTTTATTTATTTCGTTACTAAAAAAAATAAAAATAATAATAAAAAAAATAATTTTATTTATTTCGTTACTAATGAATGACATTTTTTTTTTGATTACATGAATTAGTGAAATCGACAATTTTTTTATAAAAACTTTATTTTAATGTGTCATACATTATATATGTGTCATACATAATATACACTACCGTCCAAAAGTTTGGAAGCACACCTGTTTTCAAACAAAACAAATAAATGCCGACTAATAGCGGTAAAAATTAGCAATAATCTTAAGTTTTACAACCTTTTACGACTGTCTACACAAACACAAAAGGATTATTATCCTACATTCATCAAGTTTTATGGAATTCCTTAATATTGACGAAACACGTGTTTTATGACTTAATCCGTCGGCTACTTTATCCTATGCAATGGTGTAGTTTTATTGATAATGTTTGCTGGTTTTAACTTTTTTAGACCTTATTCAGTCGCACTTGAGCATTGGCACGTGAAAGTTGTGATATTAACATTGTCTGTATTCGAAAGATATCGGCTACTACTTTGACCGTATTTTTTCTTCTGAAAATGGCAAAACGCAAGCAAATCACGCTTGAACAGCGAAGCGCTATTTGCACTCTACGCGAGGAAGGATACAGTGAACGTCAAATCGCAGAAAGGCTCGGAATTTCTTGTAAAGGTGTCCACTATACCCTTGCTAGAAAACAAGAAACGGGGAAAAATGAAGATAGAAAGAGATCTGGTAGGCCCAAATCCACAACAAATCAAGAGGACAACTTCATTAGAGTTCTTTCTAAACGGAATCGACGCTTAACTGCACCACAGATCACTGCAGCTCTGAATGATACGCGAGAAACACCCATTTCAACAACTACTGTTAAAAGACGCTTACTGTCTGCGGGATTAAGAGGATGTGTTGCTGCTAAAAAACCCAAACTAACAAATCGACATAAGAAAAATAGACTAGAATGGGCAAAAGCGCATAAAAACTGGACTATAGAACAATGGGAAAATGTCCTTTGGAGTGACGAATCAAAATTTCAGATTTTCGGATCCAATAGACGTGTCTTTGTACGCCGGTCAAAAGAAGAGAGGGCTTCAGAGGCATGTACAGTGCCTACCATCAAACATGGTGGTGGTAATGTCATGGTTTGGGGGTGTTTTGGCAACAGTAAACCCGGCAATCTTGTGAGGATAACCGGAAAATTAAACAAGGAAGGCTATTTAAAAATTCTCCAAGATTCTGCCATACCCAGTGGACTAAGTCTCATTGGTTCTGGATTCATTTTTCAACAGGATAATGATCCTAAGCATTCGTCTAAATTGTGCCAGAACTTTTTAAACAAGAAAAAAGCTGAAAACATTTTAAACATCATGCAATGGCCATCTCAATCCCCTGATCTTTCTCCCATTGAACTTGTTTGGGATGAACTTGACAGGAGGGTGAAAAGTCGTTGTCCTACGAGCTCAGAACATTTGTGGCAGCTATTAGAGAACGAATGGAACAAATTAGATAAAGATTATTTTAAAAAATTGATTAATAGAATGCCCAGAATATGTGAGAAGATTATAAAGGAGAAAGGTGGACACTTTGATGAAGCTAAAATTTAATCTAATTTACCATTGTATATTATTTTTTTATTTTGTTTAAGTTAGTTTCTGTTTGTTCTTTATTTTTTTATCAATACATTTAAATTTAAATGACTTAGTTTGGTTTTATTCGATTTTACCTTGCTGCTTCCAAACTTTTGGACGGTAGTGTACATACACACAATATTACATTATCTACCATATCATAACTTATAGGTACATATTTCTACATTCTTTACCATATTTCTTACAATTTGTTATTTCCCTCATTAATTTTTAATTGTATAAGTAATAAGCTCTATCAAACACCTGGACTTGTTTCAACTTATTTAAAGTATCACGTGGTGTATACCAAATAAATATTGAACGTCGAATTTTTAACGCATTTGGGCAAACAGTATCATAATAATGTCGTTAAAGTTTTTGTAGCATATTAGCAAGCGTATGGACGTCGGTCACGGGCAGCGTGCGCGCAACTTCCGCCGGAAGCCACGCCATACTTGGCCAGTGCTATATGATTGATATCGCATTACATATATATCTATATATGCAATGCATGTAATATGAAACCTCGTGAACATTACGGTATTATGTCAAAACAGCCGATACAATCACGGTTATTTCTACCAAGGTTGTTGCTAAATCAGTGTCAATTGGTTTGTTTGATCAAACAGATTTGATGCAGTTTTGTGGTAATTTGAATTACATATCAATTTTATGAAGTAAAATGAATTAAACTAAAGATACTATAAGCTAATCGGGGTAGGTAATCAAAAGGCTTCAGTCATGGGTCCTGGGTTTTAAATTCATGTTATGCACTTCACCCAGACCACTCCTTCTCATGATGCATAGTGGGCTCATAGCCGTTAAAAGCATAATAACGAATAGGCTTTATGAAGAAAGACTTGTTTACTCAATTAAAATAATATATTTAATTTATTCTGCATGGTGATGGAGTAAGAATAGAATATACCAATCATTATCCAGTCTTTTCTTATGCGTGTCACCAACAAAGAGGACTTTGTTGGTCAATGTAAAGAAATGACATCACTGTAAAAGAAAGAAAACTATCCTAACTCGTCTAATCAGTGTGGTATTATAAGTAAATTTCCCTTCCAAGATTGCTGAGGTTCAAGCTGAAGAGTGGGATATAGGTATAAGTACTGAGAATAGGAAAAAGGTTACTTAGTACATTTTTTTTTCTATTACAGACACTTCTTACGAAAAAGCACGTCGCGGGTCGGCGCCGAGCACACCGGTACCAGGCGCGCAAGCGCAGCACAGTCCCTCTCGTTTGGCATCGTTTTTCTTCCCCAAACGGTCCTTCAGAAGTAACCCTCCCAAGAGAAGTGAGTCGGTAACGAAATTTGAGAAGAAACGTGCCGCTCCTACGCATCCAGCTACACATGTCTTACGAACTTCCAGGTGAGTTTATTTAAAAATATTATTAAAGAAATTTCAGAGGAGGTGTTTCACTAAAGTAATGTTAAATATAAATTGGAAAGTATGCCATTTAAATACTTGAATAACATACTTACATATGCAAACATAATGCCTATTGAACATTTTTATTGTATTATATGTATTTATTAAAGTAACAATTTCGAACAACCTTGTAGGACAACCAATAGATGCAACGTGGATTTTTTTAGATAACAACCCGCACTAAGACCTAAATCCGTTTGTGACTGCAAAGCAAAGGGAGTGAGCAGCAGCATTGGGAAACTTTATAACGAAATTCGATTGCTACCCCTACTAAAAGTAGTCATTACGGCATCATTTCTCATTCCTGGGGAAGTATATAAGCCTAACTATTATAACTAAGTATTTAAGCCTAACTATGTACGTTAATAGGTAGATGATGTGTAACTGTATATTTTGTGTAATTAAAGGCAAACAAATGCAAATAAATCGAGCACTGGTGAGCCTATATACGTGTCACTGTTGCGCTGGCGCTTACCTCATAATAAAATCCAATTGTACCACGCTAATCATACAGGTTTGGCATAGAATTTTATGTCGTATTTTCCTTTTCCTGAATCCATGTTATCTCCATATCATATCTTAGTAGTTTTTCGCAAGAAACGCGGTGGTGAATTATATTCTCACGTCACAACATGAAAGACTGTGAAGACATAATTATGTCATCATAGTTTTCTAAATACTTGTAAACTGACACGGTTGTTTTAAACAAGAATAAATGTTGATTGACACCTAATTGGATACCATAATGTTAATGAAACCAAAGGTAGGGCTCGTCGAATCTAAATTAGTGCGTGAAATAAAGTGTCAAGTGTACTTAGTTATCGTGACTACATGACGTTATGTAGCGTATGATGTACTAATTTAATGATCAAGCGTGTCGCCCCACCCGTTGTAGGTACGGTTATTTACAAATTGTTTTTAATTACAACACCCTAACGAAATTAATTTAATAACAATCTAAATAATAATAATTTTCCGTGTGGTGACGTAGTAAGAATACAATTCACCACCCCATATCTTACCCGTGGGTGATCGTACGAGACGACTAAGGGATGTAGAACGCATTTAACATCAATGCGAGAGAAGGAAAACTCGAAATAAAACTCTATACCAACACGTCTGACCAGTGCGGTATAGTAGGTTAATTTCCCTCCTATTACGGAGAAGGCCTGAGCCCAACAGTGGGACATATATGGGCTGTGATGATGATGATGAATCTAAATAAATATGAAAAATGTTTGTAGTTAATAGTAAATATACTTGTTTCACTTTGGAATGAAAGATTATGAAAACTTATAACCCATTCTTTAAGGGTTAATTATTATTCGCATGTTTGTTTGCGTTTCCCCGGTTAATGACGTGTTATGAATATTTAATGTGTCAGCAACCCTTACTGTCTAATGTTAATTGCAGGAGACCGGCTGCGATATCAGTACGTAAATGGTCAACAATACTCTTTTGAAATAAAACTATTTTCTAACGCGTTTGTTTTTGGTTTTTAATTTCCCGACGTTTCTAACACTTTACAGTCTTTGTAGTCACGGGAAGACTATACCTACGTTTCTGGGCAATTTTACGACCCACTCCGATCGCTAATTCGTATGGCAAACATAGCATTATTATAACATTATGCATCTTGGTGAGTTAAAGTTAAAAGTTATGTAAAAATGTCTTTATGCTAATGGATGGATAGATGATGAATGCCGTGATCTTCTTTTTAAAACGTCCTATGATATAAATCATGAGAATTAGATAAATCACTCACGAAAGATGCTATAAAATACAAATAACATATATATTATTAGTATTATATTAAACCATACCAATAATAAGCATTTGTATATTGCGCAAATTTTTGTCTTATATGAGAATCAAACCCGTGATACATGACGCTAGATTGATTACTTAAACCGCTATGTCATCTATGCAATGATATTTTAAGAAAGAAGGTAAATAAAGCATTAAACCTTTAAATGTTCGGCCACCAAAATTCAACTAACGGGATATGAAAAGGCTAGAGTAATTAGGTTTTATAATGAATCTGACTATTTTGTATCAAACACGAAACGTAATAAAAAAACTACAATTTTTTTTTAGATTATAAATAGCCATGACCTAGCATATTCTTTAGCCTAGGACCTAGCTGGACGACCTAGCTAGACCTAGCTTCATATTCTTTACATCAAAACTAGAGTCTTAACATTGTTGAAGTCTATATTTATCACAATTTTTTTTTCTATCTGTATTAATAGCTTTAATGTTTATTTGTCTGTCTCTCCATATATTACACGAGAATCGATTGACCGATTTACTTTTTTTTTATAATCAAGCAATATTATTTCATAGCCAAGCCAGGTTGTAAGATATACTCTGTTGCATGCATGTTTCATGAAACATCGTACAAAATACAAAGACGGTAATGATTAAACAAGTCGGGAAAGAAAATTTTCATCCAATTCTTCGCAATTCTTTTGGCATAGATTTATTTTTGTAGAAACCGTATTCCCCGCAACAAAATTAGGATATTAGTATTGTCATAGATTTATGTAGAAACCGTTTTCCCCGGAACAAACTTAGGATATAGTAATCAAAGATTAGACTCATAGTTAGACGTGGGTAGTATATTTATGCCAGCACTCAGATGTCTGTCTAACGTTTGGTCCAAAAATAAGCAATCATTGAAGGACAGAAATTAATACTTAAATTCATAATAACAATAACAAAGTAACAACCAATAGTAATTCTTAGCACTACGGTGTTCTAATTCCACCTAAATAAAAAAAATTATGCTCATGAAAATATCACTCCTTTTACTAAGTTTTCACTTCAATAAAATTTATATTGATGATTATTGGTTGATTTCAGATCTCATGAAAGCCTTCTGTCGGGTCATTCGCCCGCAGTGTCGACTATGGATTTGGGACCACCTAATCAAGTACGTATTCGTTTAAAATATGTAATATTAATTTATTCTTACTTAGAAAAAATACGAATTGGAGATGTACAAAATGTTGATAAAATCTACTCCTTTTTTAAAACTCACCACATTCTTTGTACATCCTCACCGTTAGAAATACCTCTTGTATTCAAATATGATATTTAAATCTGATTTCAATTGAATATTGCGCTTAAATATTATGGAAAATAGCAACATTCAACGTTATCAAGATTAACTTCCGTTGATTTTGTAATAAAAATACTCTGTTTGATAAGAGTACAATCAAATAATTATCAGTGTTTAGGTATGTGGATGGTCAAAGAGGCCTTGGCTTAGTAATGAAGCGCAATTCAGTGTTAGCATAATTTTATCAGTAACATTTCAGACAATCTGGCATCCTTTTTTTTCTGAAACAAATTGAGTGTTTCCTCGCCTCTTAATATATTTTTTTTATGTTCTATGTGAATTTATTTTACCTATTTCGTTAAATGTACAATTTTTAAATTAATCTGTAATCACTGAGGAAACCCGAAGCGTTACTTGAGTATATAAGGAAACAAGTCACATAATATTTGATAAGAATCATATATTTAATTCCTGGATTACCTGTTAGTTATATTGTTCTGTCTAAAATTACAGGTAGAAATTCGTTCATTACACTCATCGGTGCTCGGCAGGCCGCACTGTTTTGCTCTTAGTGCAGAAAATAGAACTGCGAGATACTTTGCTTGTGCCTCGCGGAAGGAACGGGATCGCTGGATATACAGGTATATAAAAATATGAACAAAAACTAAAATCGTTCGTTCTAAATAGTTTAATACTTTTTACAAAAAAAAACTTTCAATGTTCAGAGCACGCTGCCATAGTTTACTGCTTTAGTCTCACTGTCGTATGTTTTATATTGTAACATTATAGAATGTATTATTGTCATAAAAATCTTTCGGATAAAAAGACATAACTATGTAAACCCTAACATACCTAATATTAAAAGTATGTGACTACGTATATGTTCCAAATATATGTTTAATATTTCTTGTTAAAAACTTACTTTTTCTTTTGTTTTCATCTTTTCGAATATCTATTAGTTTAGGAAATATATTCGTTTTTTAATCATATATCTTTAATTCTTACGCATTAATATGTAATGCGAGATATTTATAAAAGGCATGGTGATATTACATAGCCACACTTAGGCTGAGAGCCCTCAGCACCCGACATTTACTCGTGTGCTTACTACTTATAATAACATTTTATCTAATAAAATACATCTTTGAATATATTCCAAGAAATATTTTAATAACTATTTTTAATTAAAATTATATTTTTATATAATAAACAAACAATTGATAAAAAGTTGCTAAATTTTAAAATTTTATCTAGCATTTGTTGAAAAAAAGCAATACTTTATTGCCTGATATTCTGTATATATATACAGCTTCGAAACTTTTCCAGATATAATAGTTTTGTACATATGTGTTATTTCAAACACTGCTGCATTATTTTCATATTTGTCTTACGATCCCCAGTTTGCGGCAAGCGGCGCGACCGGACGAGTTGCGTACGCGCCGATGTGAGCGAACGGTCAAGTTGTGGCTTTTAGAGGCCAAAGAGATACCACCCAAGAAGAGATATTATTGCGAGATTTTATTAGACGATACATTATACGCCAGGTAAGTCTTATATCTAGTTCTTATAAATACTTTTAGGCTTTTCTTTTCTTTTTTAATATTAAAAAGGCTAACATTCAACGTCTTGTGTATTGAGTGATCCAAATGGTATATATTTATGCTTATCAATAACATACATAAATTACAGATATTTTCTGAGATGTAATTAAATCGCTATATTGAACATCTCTACCACGTCAAGTCTTGCTAGCACACGAGCCCTACTGTTGAATAAGAACCTTCTCTGCGGTGAGAGTTAAATTGGCCAACTATTTGTGGCCAATGTAACTCTCACTGTAGAGAAGGTTCTTATTCAACAGTAGGAGTCGTGTGGGCTGTAATGGATAAATATGTACGAGGCCAACTCTTTACGAGGTTGCCTGTATGCCATTCTTATTCCTACAAATAAATTTATTATTGATGCATGTTAAATATTTTCTAAACGTGTTACAGGTCATCTTCGAAATTAAAAACAGACCTATGCTTCTGGGGTGAAGTATACGAGTTTGGTAATCTACCCCCAGTACACGCGATACACGTCAATGTGTACAGAGAGCCGGAGCGGCGCCCGCGTAAGCGGGACAAACACGCGCTTGTGGGTAAGTTGCGATATATGAATAGGCATGATGACTTTTTTAAAGAATCTACCTAAGTAAACTCTACCGTGCAGGTCAAACTATTTCTGCGATTACGCGATTCAATAGCTTTTTCAATTTATAATCAATCTGTTGCTTATTCCCGGTTCTTTATTAATGATAATAATAATAAAATATAACAATAACAAAATATAACAGTGGTATTTTGCATTGTTTATTGACAATACTAGGGTGTGACGTCACAGTAGATATGACGCCGTATGTGACATGTGAGCGTTTTCGCGCGTTAATTCAATTCAGCTAGAAAAACGTAGATAATAAATTACGTTAAAATTTAAATTTATTCGTGAAATAATGTTATTTTCAAAAATAATGGAGGTGTACCTACATAAATTATATAAGAGAAATGATTAAGAATACAATGGTTTCCCCCTTTCCTTACCCGTAAGTATCGTAAAAATCGAATAAAGTATGTAAGTAGATAACATTACTGCAAGATAAGAAAAACTTGAAACCCTATGCCAACCTTTTTAGCGAGTGTTATGTAGTAGGCTAATTAATATCCCACATTTGGAGTAAATCCGTATCTATTAGTGGGCCGTGTACAGGCTGAGTAAAAGAAGTAGGTTATTCTATGTGTTTCATAATATACATCTCATAATAACCCAAATCCCAAGCTGGTATACAATAATTCACCTAATAAGAACCCATCACATTCTATTGCAGAGATTTTCTGAAATACGACTCCTGCCCAAATTTTTAGTTTATACATATTTATGTATAAACTAAAAATTATGTTTAGCATATTTTCATTGATCGTTAAAAAGGGATTTTATAAAAATCAATATATCTTAATTAATCGGTGTTTTATAATTTATAGGTACAGTACGTATCCCGGTCGACGACGTTACTTCACGTTACCTAAACGAGCGGTGGTACCCGCTGACCGAGACAGACAAGCAGTCGCCTGCCGCTGCTGCGCCGGCGTTGCGAATCAAATGTCGCTACCAATGTGTAGATGTGCTACCCATCGATCACTATGCACGGTTCCTTGACTACTTGAAGAGGAACTATCGAAAACTTTGTGAATACTTAGAACCTGTCATCGGTAAGTTATTTAAATGTTATATTAGAAGTAATTTTAAACGTATTGAGACGTCTTGACGAAACCGGATTCTCATGTCCGCACTCTATAAGTTGTTATAAAATTAATCGAAAAGGAACCACGGGTAAGGTTTTGTATTTTTATGCATTACATTTTATAATTTTGTTTTCGACCTGTAAATCCTAACGAATATAAAAAATGCGGATGAGAGCTTGTTTGTATGTTTGTCACGCTTTCACTTCTAAATCTACATTACCAGTGAGCAACATATGCTCAGGAGAATTGTGCCTACGCGGGTGAAGCCGCAGGAATTTGCAAATAATCTGTAATAAAACTTTTTGTCTGCACTCTATAAGTTGTCATAAAAATAACCGAAGAAGAACCACGCATAAGGTTTTGTATTCTTACGCATTAATTTTAGTTTGTTTGGTAACTGTTTCCTCCTGTAAATCTTAACGAATATAATAAATAAGAATGGGAGTTTGTTTGTATGTTTGTTACGCTTTCATTGCTAAAAACCCACATTATTAGCGAGTAACATAGGCTCACGGTAATTGTAACTACGCGGGTCAAGCAGCGGGCATTCGAAAATAGTCTATAATAAGAATTTTCTTCAAAGCAGCATCTTTAACAAGAAACTTCAGTTATATGCATATCTATTCTCCTGCTTTTATCCCAATTACTTGGGGTCGACGCAATATGTACTCGTACATGCTGCAAAAGTTATTGGCAAAATAGCTTTATGACCGGCCGCCTATCTGACGTCAACACTCCTTGGAAATGAACGTCTGGTTAAGAAGATATACAATGCGAAAGTGGAAGGATGTAGGTACCGGGGGAGACCGAGACTAACCTACCTAGACCAGATCGGTCATGTACTGAAGGAAGGTGGAGTCAAGAGTCTCCGAAACCGGCGAGTGTGTATGAAAAGAATTATGAATGTTGAGGAAGCGAGTGAAGTATGCAAAGATAGAGTTCTCTGGCATTCTGTTCTCTCTGCCTACCCTGCAAGGGATATATGTATGTATGTATGTATTTGCGTTTTAAATTTTTACTTTTAGACTTTGAGCCGAGCCTAGCGATAGAAATTCACTGAATTATTGTCTTATAAATTATTAAAAATTATCTTACTTTTTTATTTTCTAATTTGAATCCGGAACAATGATGCAATTCATTTATTTGTGTGTTCGTAGTACATTATCATTATCATTACGAAAATAAATATGTGTATGAAATTTCAACATAATCCATCGTAAATTCGGAGCAGATTATATGTGACAATCGGACAGGCAAACACATGAGTGATCTTAAAAGTCTTCTGTTTTTTCGGACGTGGAGAACCCGAAAATAGTTTTATAGTTATTGTTATTTGAAATATGTAGTAAGAAATATCCTTCGTTTCTAAGAGAATATTATTATGTTATATTTTAGGTGTGAAAGCAAAAGAAGACATTGGTTGTGCGTTGGTCTTGTGCATGGCTGGCGCGGGTCTCGCTCCCCGGTACCTTGCTGATGTGGTTGCTCTCGACGTACGACGTACGGGTGACCACTCTCTAACCTTCCGCGGCAATTCTCTAGCCACAAAGAGCATGGAAGCTTACCTCAAATTGGTTGGAGATCAGTACTTGCAGGTTTGTTTATGTCATAAACTGACTAGTTTCCTTTGCTTCTTAACCTACTGTTGGACATCACCTTGTTGGCCTTCAATCTACTGTTAGCCTTTACCTCAATGAGACCGCCTACCGATATTAAATTTAATTTTTTGTCTATCACCATGTGAATTATGTTAAATCAAGTTCATTAATTTATTAACAACGCTTATGTATAAATTTGATTAAATTTTAATAAATCGAGGCTTTTTATTATTTTTAAATTAATTTGTTAAATTAGTTTTCCATTGCACGCAATTGTACATTACATAAAATTATCAAGGGCTATGCTCAAGCATAAATAGATTTGTGGCGGCAAAATCATATGAAATTTTCTTCTTCTTATATATTGGCAATCAGCTACATATACGAGCTATTAATGCCAGTTTGACACTGTTATAAATATTTTCACGTTTTTAGTCTTTCAAGTTAGTCATTGTCTAAGTCAAATTGTCGCCATTAACAGTGCAATGGCCACACTGTAAATGGTATCTTGTGGGAATTTTGATGGAAAACGAAAACATTGTAAAGCACTTTTATATCTTCACTACATCCCAGTAGTTCCGCCGCTTCATATTACATAAAATGCCATCAAAATTATCTAATATAACACGTTAAAACACTAAGATATCGAATATAATACAAGAGCACCACATGACGTTTTCAAATTCCCGTCAAAAGTCCTATGAAATTTTCATTTTCAATTTCGAATTCGAACTAAATATTAAAATTGGCAGTTATGCTTAATATGTTATTAAAGCAACGAGGTGGTCACGCTTTGCTTATTACTATAATGCTTATGGCGTAAAAATATTTATGATTAATTTAAAATATTTATTAGCTAGTAGCATTTAAGGATTAGTGAATTCCTTTGTAATTGAAACTGTAAGGAATAACATCAATGCGTTATGGCAGGACACGCTTACGGAAGCGGTGCGGATGGCGGCGGGAGCGGGCGCGGCGGAATGCGAGGTGGATCCGGCACGTGTTGGTGGTGCTGGAGCTCTGCGGCGCCAGCAAACGGCCCTGCGTGACGCTGTCACACTCGCCTGGCGATCAATAGCGGACTCACCACCACGCTTCCCACCGCCGCTTCGCGACTGCTTCGCCACTTTCCGCGAAAGGTTAGCATTATCCAATTCCATTTTGACTCGAAATTGCTTGAGCTATGAACACATACGTATCTGTTGATTTCTTTGACTTGAAAATTACAAAGCCTAGATCTTAAAAGTCAGAATATGAATTAGATCATTTTCATTGAACGCAAAATGTCAGCTTTGCAAGGCTCCTGAAAAACCCCGTTCTTATTAGACACCCGGTCCTTAAGATATGCCAAATAAATGCTAGATTTATTATTTTTGTTTGATTTTTATATTGGATCACATATTTATTTTTATTCTAAATCTTTTCATGACGTTCTTAAATTATTACTGGTACATACTTATTTACAAAAATTAAACAAAACTATACTTATTTACATAGTATCCGGTTGATTGTAGTGCTTTTATACATGATAAACGTAATGTATATTCACTACTCTACGGACATGTAGAAATAACGCGGTGGATTCATTTAATTAAAATAATTGAAATAGATTTCCAAATTTCAAATGTTCCTTAGTTCCAGCTGTTCTATTCTGAAATTTAATATTAATTTATTCATCATCAATTATAACATCTACATTTATATTTCGTTAATTTTATATATTATTGTATTTTTTTTTAAATCTATTTGACTTTCAATAACTAATTAAAACTGAGTAAACAATTAACTACTAAGATTATACTTAATTGTCTAATGGAAATGGTAATCAAAATTACTGTTCCCTTTTTTATCGAAACTCTTTCACACTGAGAAAAAGAAACTATTATTACTGCCACTACTAATAAATGTGATGATAATTTTAATGTATGTTTTCAGACTAACAGCGATGGGCCGTGAGGATATATCGGATAATCTGATCAGCGCATCTATCTTCCTTCGATTCTTATGTCCAGCAATACTGTCTCCTAGTCTCTTTGGAATCATTCATGGTAAGATATTGTAGGATCTTACATGTATAAGATTATTACAGGCAGTACTTCGATGGACGTAAGTCCATCGTCGACTGCTAAACTTAGAGTTTTAGTTTAAGTGTGAATTCCCATTTCAGGAATTCTGAGTTTATTTCCTATATTATACTATCGTATATTATAGTACAGTAAAAGCTCTTTATTCGCGGGGTATGTGTTCCATAAATATGCCGCGAATACGGAAACCGTGAATATGGAATGGTAATTTATATGGGATTATAGGGGATACGTTCCTAGGTGACAAAATAAAAAACAAAAATATATGAAAAATCTATTTAATTGAAGTTTTTGAACATTTCGATTATAATTATCATAAGGCTTCCTAAGCCTTAAGATAATTAATCAAAATGTTTTAAAAACCATTGCCTAAATGATTTGAAGAATTTTGTAATTTTCTCTTGCTCATTTTAAAAGCTCCTTCAATTCAGACTGATACGCAGCAGTGGCATTAGCAATTTGCCTATTAAAAATAAGACGTCGTAGGCAAAATTATAATAAGATCTATTTTACTTTTTTTATTAGTCCATTTGACGGCATTTGCAAAGGATATTGGGTTGGATACCTATTAGTATCCTTTTATTATTGTGTATATACTTATTAGATCCGCGAATAAAGAAATTTTTAACCGCGAATATAGGAATTGTGTCGCATTTTTTTAATCCACGAATAGTGAAAACGCGAATGAAGGAAGCGCGAATAAGGAGCTTTTACTGTATAGTTATTTATGTATTCCTATTTTATCGTATTAGTATAAATAACATTATATGCTTGCCTCGGCACCAAAGAATATAATGTGTGTAGATATTCATAATCGTTCGAAATGACTAAAAACGTTATTTTATTACAGAATACCCGAACGAGCGGTCCGCTCGCAACCTCACATTGGTAGCAAAAACATTGCAAACATTGGCAAATTTCACACGCTTCCAAGGTAAAGAAGCGTTTATGGAGTTCCTCAACGACTTCCTCGAGCTAGAGGCGCCGAACATGAAGGGCTTCTTAAGAGCCATATCTGTAAGAATACTGCATTACATACATTATATATATATATATATATCTATTATACCTCATCATCAATCAACGATAATTTACTATTTCTTTACAGTTAAGGCAACGATATATTCATAGCTTGATTCGCTCGTTTGAATTTACTGCGGCCTTTAACACTAAACGTATAACCTCCCTTATAACTTACTTAAGTGATACCATACTCATAGATGAATGCTACACATAACAATGGGTTTAAAATACATGCCTCGAACTGCATTTCTTCTATAACAGATAAAGTTGGTCCAGATCGATATAGCTATTTATTATTAGCTTTCTATTCCGACATTTGCGAGCAATGTACGGGCTGATAGTGTTCCTAGCTGTGACATCATAAATTGCCAGTCAAATTTGGTAATTATAGCATTGTCGCCCCTATTAGGAAGCCTATAACGAAGAGTATTTTTTAAAAATAATATCTTTTACTTGGAAATTAATCCTTGTATTGCAGGAACATTTACAAACACACACCTAGGCTCAGAATAACAATTTGTAAAACGTATATAGTATTATTCTATGTTGGGATCGAACTAAGACATTGGCATCATAAGTCTTTATCTTTATGACCACGCTTTTGCGCAATCAAAGTGGTCGTTAAAAAACGAAAGGCTGATGAATTATTTTACAATGCAATCACTGTAAACATGTAAATGAATTTTATATGATATTTTTTACAGACTCGACCATCAGAGCAAGAACAGCACCAAATCCAACAACAGCAGCAACAACAACAGCAACAAGACGGCAGCAAGCGTAACTCGTCGACGTCACAGAACTCGATAGGCTCGGAATATCGAGAGTCCGTTGAGCCCGATCCGGAATGGGCGCCTCACGTCGACCTCGGCAAGCAATTAGCGACTCTACACTCGTTGCTTGTTGATAGCTTGCCGAAATTATCTGCTAACAAAATTCAGGTATATATTATTTTAAAGGAGATATATGGCTTGTATTTGGTGCATTTAACCGTTTTACTACATTGGTTGCTAGTTTTATTTTTTTTATCCGACTGCGCAACGCAAAGGAGTGGTATTGTGTTTAACAGTCTATGTATGTATGTATGTATGTTTGTATGTTCCTTTGAAGCACTATATACACCAAACGCCTGGGCCGATTTTTATGATTCGCACGCCAATCGATTCCTTTTAATCCGGCGAGTGTCACTAAAGATATGACGTTAATGAAAATTCAATATGGCGACTACTGGATGCCATATTGTGAAAATTAAAAAAAATAAAGTCAACAAACTATGTCGAGTGGGGTATCGTTGAATAGGTATTTAAAAATCATTAGTTTTCTCTATTGGACAATGTTTATATCGGACAATGTTTATATGTATAGATGGCATACGTCACCTTGAAGACGTAAGATATCATATGAATCGAAATTTGCATGTCCTAAAATAGTTCACGATGGTGTAAGTGGCAGCACGGTTGGGCCGGATTCCCAATAGGTGCGGGTTCGAACCCCGCTTGTGACATCATTTTTCGTTTCGTATCGGGTATTTATAAATAATTAAGCATATTAAATGCTATAAAAAATCCGTAATTTGAATAACAAGGTTGTGTCATCGTTTAATACAATTCTAACTGTAAAGTTTGAAGTATTAAGTCTATACAATGTGTAAACATTGTCCGATAGATGGCATACGTCACCTTGAAGACGTAAGATATCATATGAATCGAAATTTGCATGTCCTAAAATAGTTCACGATGGTGTAAGTGGCAGTACGGTTGGGCCGGATTCCCAATAGGTGCGGGTTCGAACCCCGCTTGTGACATCATTTTTCGTTTCGTATCGGGTATTTATAAATAACAAAATACTTATCAGAGCAACTTATCAGAGTTTTATTTAAATTTCGAACTGGCTTGAACAATAAACCTGTTTGATGGTGAAAAAAAAACAAATGAACCCTTTAGCACGTGAAAAATGTAGTTCGTTGTTCGTCATGTATACAGTTCTACTTAATACTGCTTATTATAGTTTTAATTGCCGCGCATTATTTGAGAAAAGCACTATACAAGCCTTGGTCATAACTAGGAATTAATGGACTTACGTATGTATGCCTCGGCTACGCCTCGGCCCACGTTTACACGTTCGTCCATCAATGCCTCTTTTGCTGGCCGCTGCAGTAATGTACTATAAATATATTTCTATATCAATATAAAGCTAGTATAGTCTAGTAAAGGGAATTATTAGAACTTTTGTGCTACCGAATTCTGCTTAAAACCATTTATCATGCTGTAATACAGCTCTTCGTATCTTTATTTCATATTATAACGTATTTCTTATTTTTTTAGGAATTGGATCCCTTAACAGACATATTGGATGAACTAAGCAAGAGATTAGTGAGTAATGACACCACTGCACCTAATCAACCGATCGCCGATAATATCTTTAGGTAAATAGACACACAACTTCGAATAAGTACTTACTAAAGTTACAGTTATTTTTATACAGTCTAACGTAAACCAATTTTCGTTTTAGGTTCAACGATCCGACATGCAATACACCAGCAAAACCTACAGTTGAACCAGCAACCAATGGCCAAGTTAATAATAATTTTGCTCACAGTTCACCCATCATGAACAAAAACGGCATCCAATTTAATATCAGTCCTTCAAAATCAAACGCAGAAGAATCTAAATACAAACCGAGCTACACTAGCGTTACTAAATCCCCAAGTTTCAATATACGATCAGCAACATTACCCAGAAAAGGCTACAGGACAAATCCACCAAGCCAAGCTCTTAATCCGGATAGATATAGCTCACAATACAACAATCAAGAGCATTGTGTGAACTTAAAAGTCGTACAAATTGGTTTCGGTTCTGACCAATACCCTAAAGGCATTAGCAATGGCATGGGTGAAAGCTTAGAGCGTAGATTCCAAGAGAGGTATAAACCTAATAACTACGTACCACAACATTTCCACAATTCCAATTATAATAATACAGAACGGTCTCCAAGCAGTGATAGTATTAACCACAATTACTGTTCAAACGATATGCAGAGTATTATGAAAGATACAGCCAATCTGGAGGAACTATCAGATCTATTGAAATACGCAGATGATAACGGCGAGATAGTTGAAGACAAACTTATTATGAATAAAAAGAATTTATCACAATCCATGTCTAATAATAACAATATGATCAATGGAAATAAAACTAATTATACTAATAATGGCTCGAATGTGTCTATTAGTGGACTTTCTAATGTTGCAAGCTCTGGTTACCAAAGCATAGCTTATAGCCAGAGTTCGAGTCCTATTGAAAATACAGTTCACCATCATCAACCATATGAAAATGGTGGACAACCAATGAGTCGTTATTCTCAAATAAACTATCAAAAACAAAGGGACAAACAGTATTATGAGAATAAAAATGAAAAGTTCTATCCAAAGAGCCCAGTGCAACAAAAAATTGAGTACGACATACAAAAATATGGGATACAGAACTTCACAACCGCTGATAATGTACCCACAAACACAAATGTTAACTCAAAGGTAGCACCGCTAGTGTTCACAAACCCAGTGTATAATATGAATGACAATCGCCAGTCGCAAGAGAAGAAGAACAATGAAAACAGATATTCAAAACGTTGTCCTTGTGGCTCATCCAGTTCATCGATCGATGAGGAGGGTTTGAGCACAGACAATGTAGAGACAAACTCTGAAGAAGGTTCTACTAACTTTAATGATGATAGTAGAAACTATGACCAACAGAACCGCAACAGTACCCACCGAAAATTAACCAGAGATAATTGTAATTATGAAGACTTGTACCAGAGAAGCAACCACAATCACTCTCCAAGAATAAAGGATGATGAATCATCTAGTAATTCGCCAAGTTTATCCAAAAGTAGTAAGACGCGAATGCCTAGAACAAACCCTATGCTCTCTTATTCCACTAATCAAAACCAAATTAGTATGAAACACTTTGGACAGAGAGAATCTTTATATGAAAGCAAGCCTCACCATATTTCGACCGATTCCGGCTATCCTATGAGCAGATCGGACTCAAACGTGGAAGAGGTAAACAAAGAGATGTATAGATTACAAATCTCGCGCAGTCAGAAGGCTCTCTATAACATGGAAAATAACAAAAATCCTATAGAAAAGTATTCCATGTCTGAAACTGCGATTCCAGATACGAATTATCCATTGGATAGAACATATTCCAGTGCAAAAATGTCAAGTAGTAGATTAAATGAGGAGCTGGAAAGGCATCCGGAATATTATGGTATAAGAGAAAGGAGAGACTCTCCTTCTCGAGGCATGTTCGGTCGTGATTCGGCATCAAGTGAAGCAAGCGAACGTGTAACAGTGCGAAGTGAGGGTTTAAGTAGAGATAAGCCGCAGAAACGGCATAGTTTAGAGTCAGCGCGGGAACTCACCGATAGTTCTGATGAAATTGAAGACACTCATCATAGAACTATTGAACAGGTATGTCGTTCATTCATTTATGAACCTACTTACGCCCACTATCAGATATACTCCCTCGCTCTACGAATGGTTGGGTATAATGCCACAATCACCTCGCTGGTTGATCGCAACTATTGTTCTAAGTTTCCTAGAAGAGTACTACCGGCCATTCTCCTGGACCACAAACATGATTGCCTCATTGTTTTCTATTAACTTATTATTATATGAAGTATTTATATTGATAGTATAAATTCATTATCATCTATCTCTTATCCCAATTACTTGGAAGTCGACATAAAATATATTCTTCAAGTCGTACATATTGCAAAAACTTTGACAATAGTTTTATGACCGCATGTATAACATCAACCCTTATTGGGATTGTAATTGTTGAGCAGAAGGCATCACATGAACTTGGCTCAGGTTGATGTTACGCTCGTAGTCGTCCTTTATGACATCTACAAATAATATAAGGGTTGATAGTATTCGTAGCCGCCACCGCATAGTCTTGATATTGATAGTATAAATTATTGACCGCTAAAATATAAGTTAAAACTGTGTTATTTTATTTTCTAGTATGAACGCGAAATCAAAAGATTAAAACGTTCAGTTGAGTTACTACGAGGAAGGCTGGGACCAACAGAACAAGGCCAAGACCCTACTGATGCTAAAATGAAGGCCATCATATCTCGGTAATTACTTAGAATAAAAAGAATATATTTTTGTTATAATAAACCTATTAGAAACCCCGTTTTCGCTATAAGCAATATTAAGATTAGTGTATTAGTAAGATTAGTATTATTTCTCCGAAACCGGCGAGCGTGTATGAAGAGAGTTATGAATGTTGAGGAAGCGAGTGAAGTATGCAAAGATAGAGTTCTCTGGCACTCTGTTCTCTCTGCCTACCCTGCAAGGGATATGGCGTGATGATATGTGTGTATGTATGTAAGATTAGTATAATATTGAATGCGGGCGTGGGTATAACTTACTCTTGGGCACGAATCTTGACAATAGGAGTGGAATTGACCCACTATTCTACACTGATTAAACGGCTTAGTGTAGGGTTTCGAGTTTACTTCTCTTGCATAAATGTTATATGCATATTATATACCTTAATTGCCTTTTACGTCACTCACGGATAAGGACAGAGGTGGTGTAGTGTATTCCTAGTCTGTCACCACACGGAAAATTCAATAAATGTCATAATATTTAATTTATAGGTTGATCTGCGTTGAAGAAGAACTGAGAAACGAACAACGCAAGATGGCAGCCACATTATCACACAAGCAACGGGTCATAGAGGCACAGGAGCATCGTATCGCGGCGCTTGATGAAGCGAACACACGGCTATTGTCAGCTCTCGTACATTTACAACAGCGCGCCCCACAGCACTCACATCAAGAACTACAAATATAAATTATATATTAAATAAACATCTCCAGTAATTCTCTCTATTAAGTGTTTTGTACTAACTTCTTTTTTTTTTCATTTATAAAATTCTCTTGTCGTTTTGATCTCTGTTTTCATTGGATGACGAAAAGTTTTTTAACACTATTCATAATTTACTCCGCGATATATTTGAGTCGGTGATTTTTGAGATAATTATTTGAACCTTGTGTTTTATGACCCATAAAGTCCTTAGTGACAACTATTCCATCGTATAATATATTTTTAATAACCATTATTCCATTATATTGAAGCATATAAATAAGAAATAACTTTTAAATTAAATAAAACTTTACAAATGTTAACAAATTTACATATATAATTAACTTTTAATGAAAAGACTAACTTAAATTACTACAGAGAAGCGAAAAGATACTTTATTATATTATTCACGAAGTTATTATTATTTTTTGTGAATTATTAAATATCACTGACTCGTTCTAAAATTAACTATTTAATTGTATGTGAATTAGTTTTACACACCTTAAATATATTTACTGGTTTCTTCAATTATTATAGAAGAAACGGTTGTATATTTATTTTTTGTATTATATCGACATATAAACTCTATCGCACAAATTTAGTGTTCCATTTTGTCTGGTGTGTAAATTATAAGATAATATCTATGTTTTAAAAAAGCCCCCACATAACATGCACAACAATCTATTCGAATGTTTAATTGTTCCGTTCTATTTGAATGAAATGATAATAAGGATTGTCTATGTTTGATTATAGTTTTCTTGTTATATCGTATTAACATTGTTTTTTTTTTGTGTTTCACAATAATTGTTTTGCCATTCATCAATATTTGTTACATTGTTTCATTAGTTTTTAATATTGAAATATGCTTTAAATGACATTAACTTTCTTAATAAATAATCAGTATTTTTCACAATTTCGATGGTACGTTCGCTTCGTGTCGATATTTTTTGTTTCTTTCAGTAAGAATGATACCAAAGATGATTGAATATCCCTTAGACTATTATTGTAGTGGTCCAATCGAATCCCCTGCAATCGCAGTCTTAGTGTTGTATTTTAAAATAAACTTTATAGATTTTATAAATAATATAAGACTTGTATCATAATATTTTTAGAAATAAATTGAATTTAAGTAAAATGTGGTATCAAATCGAAATTTATTTTTAATACCTTTGGAGTATTATATCGTGGGATATATTGAATGTTAATAATCATAATAAATAATAAAATTTTGTAGAACCTTATCTCGATAAATGTTTAGTTTAACCACAATATAAGTGTATTCTACCACATGTTACAGCGAAAATATAATTTTAGCCATAACAAGTTAATATACCCCTGGGTATCAAAATTATCATATTAAATTATAAAGTATGAGTTTTTGAGTTTTATTTTATTCACCTTTACATCGCATCGATAGACAGTGTAAGATTACAGTGTCTCTATCCTATTCACACTGTCATAGCAGTCGCAACTAATGTACATACCTAATTAGTAAATAAATCCTCTGGAAGACAAGGAAAGGGAGAACGGGAAACGAAATTGCACCATGTTTAACTCTAGTTCTTTTTAATCAGTTGTGAAGCAACATTATATGTATATTTCAACCTGTGAAAGGAGTCGATAGTATTGCAGATAGCTATGCCTTAGAATAGCGAAGTCCATAAGCAACTGAATAATCGTATAATTAAGTCGCTTGTCTATTACTGTTTGCCAAAAAAATCAAGATTTTCTATTAATTTACTTGTCATCATCATCAACTCGCTCTTATACCAATTTATTTGGGGTCGACGCAATATGTCTTCTCCTTCCATACAACCCTATTAGATGTCATCTCTATGGTCCATCCATCTTTTCATTGGTCTTCCCTTACCCCTAAAGCCTTCAACATTCATACTTAAAACTTTCCTCACAACATTACCGTCTCATCATATGTCTATACTATGTCAATCTTTAACTCCTTTCACCTTTCAAACTTCCTCTCATATGTTTATTTCCTTTTTTATCCTATTAAATTACTATATTATGAAATTCAATGCAATTACAATAATATAACACAATATCAGTCAAACAATGACACTAAAGTAAAGGCGATTCTATATATGTACAGTTTTAATGTAATTATAAACTATCAAGTGAATTATATAAGATGTTCATTGGAATGTTTCCTTGGCCATGACTACAAATTCATTCTTTGTTCGATCCACATACGAGTTTCATTTCAGTCACTAAAATATTGGAAAGTCCCATTTTGAATCACGACTCCAACTTATTTACTCCCGCCGGCAAACAAATATATCGCTTCTTAGATAATACATTTTTCCATTCATCTGTTTCTCTGGAATTGTAAGGTCGTATTAAATGCAAGTCTTTTAATGTACCGAACAAATACGAAAAAAATATTTGTCGAAACTTTTTATCCGGCAACTCTGCTTGATACATTGTCCGCCACAATAAGTTGGTAATATAGGCGTGTGACTTGTAAATCGCCAGCTTATAATTTCGTGTGTAACTTCTGAAATTTTCATTCAATTTCTTTTTGTTTGTTTGACCTACAAACTGGATATCTTTTGGAGGCGATACGTGCCCGTAGCCTCTTACACCGAGAGTGGAGAAATAACTCCAGAACACAGTACTTTTACGTAATAAATCAGCTCTTTCATATTTAGTTAATGGTCCGTAGATACGTCGTCTCATCCATTCCTTTAACTCCGGAACCAAATGTAAGTCAGGTAAACGAGCTGCTATATTTACAGGTCTCATAAAGCGTAGGGCACACCGTAAGTAGTCTTCAGGCTTAGGATTGGGTCCAAGACAAGTTTTAGAAGATCTCCTGCTTTTCTTCTTCTTATCGTTTTTTATCATCTCTGTGCCATCACCAACATGCAACACGCTATCTGTCTCCCAAAGCTTTTTAAATTCCTTTTCAACAAGTAGTTGTTTACTGTCCATGTTGAAAATTGTATCATAATTAAATTGCATGGGTCCTTGACGATTTGGTTTTATGAAAAACGGTAATTCTCCTATAGGAAACGTGCCTTCATTATAATAGTCATAATTATGATCACAATAGCATTTAGTATTCTTCAAATACTCGAACACTGTGTCATGCCACTTCTTCATACAGTCGCAAGGATCGGGTATATTTACTGGTGGCCATTCTCGATACCCGCAATTTATGTTGATACATTGACTACCATTATTCGTATATCCTCCATGTATTAAATCTCCTTTAGCAGGTAATATGCTAACATTTCCCAAAACAAATACGGTCTTGTTATTAACTATAAATACTCCATTGATATTATATTGAGCGTTTCCCAGTCCAGTTGACGGCGGTACTGGCTTTTTTCGGCGTCCGGTTTTGTTCCTACGACAAGTCGAACCCAAACCGTAAATCTTTTTACCCTCCAGAATACTAGTCCTTGATAAACGACCTCTTCGATTGGCTTTTGTAGGTTTCTTTATTGCAATATCCGATTCAGATGGCTTACTAAGATTTAAAGTGTAAACGTCGGCTAATTCATCGCAGACTTCTCGTGGTATTCTCTTCTTTGGTGGCGGTGGAGGAGGAGGTGGTGGCGGTGGTTTCCGCATTATTGGTTCTTCTTCATAGGGATCGTTTAGATCATCTAAATTTGGTAGAGGAAGAGGAGGTGGACGTTTGTATATAGGTTTCTCCCAAAGAACCGCTATCATTTTCTCCAAATATGGAGATAGTAAAGGTGGCTCAGGTTTTGGTTTTAGCTTAGGAGGATGATCATTATCACTAATTTTAGGGTGAAACTTTTCTCTAAGTAAATGCATTAAATTCTGCAAACCTAAATACAATATGGCTGATAATATGAGTTTAGCATTAAGACTATATGAAATGCGTTTACCATCTATAGAGTAACCAAAAGTTAAAAAATATAAATGAGCTAGCATCTCCTTTGAATCATTACGGCCCATATAATTACAGGTCATTAGATCAGCACGTTTTGGACGCGGATATAACCCTAAAGCTCGCATTATACTTGAAGTCCTATGAGGCCTCCCTTCAAGTAAATCTTGGTGTATAGCATTTTTTAAATTATCAAGCGCTTCTCGTTGTGACACACTAAGCGCTTGATACCACCGAGGACCCACAGCGTCGTTTATCTCCTTAAACAGTTTCTTTTCTGTTTTAATACGATGTATTTTAAGTTCTTGCATAAATATTTGTCGCCTTTGAGTTTGTCGCGTGTACACTATCTGCAGATGCTGTTCGGTGCGTTCGTCATGGCTCGTTGCCGGCGGCTCTTCGTGACCCATACTTATTACAAGTAATTATGCTGTCCGATATTGTAATTTAATAATATATTTTGACACAAAACGTTAATGCGTTTTACTGCAATTTAGAATCTGAAAAAAAATCTGGTTATTATCCAATACAATTACAACATTTATGTCAAAATTTAATATTATACAATGTCATAACTTTTTATGTCAATATGCAGAGAAAATAATACCACGTAATAATCTATCGCCGGTCAGCTAAAGTCATGAAGTTCGCATTAACAGGTATATTATTCCCGTATACTTATTACAACGAATAAAAATTACTATAATTTATAATTTTACATTAAAAATTATGTTAATTTGTAGTGTATTGCGTGGATATCCATGCAGTGACGAAGTAAGAATACAATTCACCACCCCCTTTCTTACCCGTGGGTAGGATCGTACGAGACAACTATGAACAAGGAAACCAAATATGAACCAAATCCAAATTACTCCAAATATATAATACCAAAAATATAATACCAACACATCTGACCAGCGCCAATTCCCCTTCCACTATGGAGGAGGCTCGAGCCCAGCAGTAGGGCATGTATAAACTGACATGATGACATGAAAATGTAGTGGATATAATATAGTAAGATATATTGTAAAAATATCATTTATCAATATTATTTTATATAATTTTAATTTATAAAAGGTATAAACAAAATGAAAGAGATGAAGCCAGAACAGATGTAAGAGTAACAAATAGGTAATGATGTACTAGAGCAAGTGGATGAATTTGTATATCTTGGATGTGGATTTAGCCGAGATGGAAGGTACACCACTAATATAGAGCGAAGAGTGAATGCGGGAAATAGAATGAACGGAGCGTTGGGGCAACTTCTCGGTAGCCACCACCTCAGCCAGAAGGCACGTGTAGCAATACATAACGCAGTGCTTGTCCATTACTGTATGGAAGCAAGAGTTGGGTATGCAGAAAAGAGTATGAAAGTAAAATTAATGCGGTCGAAATGCGATCTCTACGGAGAATCTGTGGAGTTAGCCTGATCGATCGCATTCGTAACGACGACGTAAGAGAGCGAGTAGGTATGAAAGAGAGTATTGGTGTAAAGATGCGAAAGGGAATGCTGCGATGGTTCGGATATGTGGAAAGAATGCCGAACGAACGTCTGGTTAAGAAGATATACAATGCGAAAGTGGAAGGATGTAGGTACCGGGGGAGACCGAGACTAACCTATCTAGATCAGATCGGTCATGTACTGAAGGAAGGTGGAGTCAAGAGTCTCCGAAACCGGCGAGCGTGTATGAAGAGAATTATGAATGTTGAGGAAGCGAGTGAAGTATGCAAGGATAGAGTTCTCTGGCACTCTGTTCTCTCTGCCTACCCTGCAAAGGACATGGCGTGATGATATGTATGTATGTATGTATAAACAAAATTTTCAAAGATTAAATAATTAATTAATTAATGTTATAGACTCTTCATGTAATAGATTTTTTTTATAATAAAGTTTGTGTTTTATTGCAATAAACGTTATGAAAACCAGCAGAATACGATAAATAATTATTTATATTTATCCACATTTATTTTATAGAAAATGAAACATCGAATGTGTATATGTATTAGTATTATCATCATCTCAGCGCATATACGTGCCACTGTTGGGCTCGAGCCTCCTCCATAATGGGAAGGTAATTGACCTACTATACCACCCTGGTCAGACATGTTGGTATAGGGTTTTGTGTCGAGTTTGCCTTCTCTCATATAGATATTAATGCGTTTTATCTCTCAGTTGTCTCGTACGATCACCCACGGGTAAGATAGGGGGTGGTGAATTGTATTCTTACTCCGTCACCACACGGGAAATGTTATTAGTATATATATATATATATGTAATTTTACCCGTGTGGTGACGAAGTAAGAATACAATTCACCACCCCCTGTCTTGTCCGTGGGCGATCGTAAGAGACGACTAAGGGATATAAAATGCATATAACATCTATGCAAGACAAGGAAAACTCGAAACATAATCCTATACCAACACGTTTGACCAGCTTGTTATAGTGGGTCAATTTTCCCTTCCATAACGGCCGAGGCTTGAGCTCAACAGTGGGACGGATATGAGCGAAGATGAATGAAAGAATTAATTAATATTTGTAAATTATAAATGTATCAAACTTTTAAGCGTATTGCACCTCTATTTATCACTGCCGCTGTAAAACTCGATAGAATAAAAAAATACAAATAGAGCATAGACATAATAATTAATAAAAAAAATATAAAGAATTAATTTTTATCCAAAACATAAACCAAACTTTACTGCCATCTATGGTCGAATAGTAAAATCTGTAAGTCAAAGCCCTAATGTCTTTATTTACATAGCTAAACAAACGCATAATTACATTTTATACACAATGAGCAATTTCAAATCAATATACAATGACCAATAACGGTATAGTAAACATTGTTGAGTTAAAATATTTATTTAAACATGTAGGCAATAACGTAGTCGCGTGTTGGTAGTTGGGGGCGAGTGAGACGAATGAGCGATGTCGCGCGATCAGCTGTGTGAAACTCGGCCGGTCGAAGACCCGCACCCCGAGTTGAACGCCCCTAGGCAATCCATCACCTGAATAATTCCTCACCTCATTCATAAGCACTGGCGAATTCATCTTAATATTTAAGCTCTTCATATGCTGTTCCGGAAAACATCAATCAAGAATAACTTTTCCTCTGTCGTCTGTCTGATGTTGAATCTATTGACCGGTCGGTACATGGGCGTAAACACGGCAGTGAATGAAGTCTCACTTCTGGTCAACGTCACTGCGTAACAATAGGTATATATATATAATTGCGATCAATACGCAACGGATGCTTTAAATACTTTTATACTATTCATACATATAAAATACAAGCTCTTTTATATATATATATATATTATATAAGGGTAAATATACGACTTATCGCTTGCAATAAATATCATTTGAGTAATTATTTTATTGGTAAAACAATATGTAATAAAATTATTTTAAGTCCTTTTTTGTATATTAGACACTGACTTTTTTCAGATGATAAAAAATGATCTACATACTATGCAACGCTAGCTATATAGGCTAACGAAGGTCTTTATTTTAAGAGGGTTCATGAAATTAGCTGCACTTTTTATATTTAAATAATGTATTAACATAAACAGTTAATTTAAAATGTTCGTTTAATATATAATATATATATATATATATATATATATATAATAGCAGCAGATATACAAAGTGTTTTAGAAACAATCGAAATATTATTTTATTTGCCAGGTAACAGCATTGACAGATATCCACGTCATGCATTTTCTCAGATCCTATTGGCAACATGTAAATAGGACGGGGTCACAAAAACCAGCCAATGACCGTTTCTACGCACTACATAGGCAATGTGTCAAAACAATGAGCACATTTCTACCAACATTTTGCAGAATAAAAACTATAATCATAAAAAAATATTTAGGATATTATTTATATTTATTTATTTAAGTCTTTTATTTCCTGACACATTTATAAAACTAGGTATATATTTCAACTTATTCTTAATACATTTTAACTAATCCTAATCTTAATTGTATATTTTAACTGTGTTTGCAATTAGTATGCATCAGGAACCCTCTCCGGTGAAGACCTCCTCCAAAGCTTTCCATCTTTCTCTATCCCGAGCTATTTGGATCCATTGTGGACCCGCGATTTTTTTGATGTCATCATCCCATCTAGCGTAGGGTCTGCCTCTGTAGCGTTTGCCTGGTGGGCCTCTCCATGTGGTTACTGTTTTCGTCCACCTGTGATCTGTGAGGCGCGCTACATGATCCGCCCATTTCCACTTTAATTTTTGTGCGTGGCTTAGTGCCTCAATTGCTTTCGTCTCTGATCTTATTTTTGTGTGTCTTATCTTATGTATCTTTTTAATATTTAGCATGCTCCTCTCCATTCCTCTTTGACATGTAGTTATATTGTTTTTAATTTTATTTGTAAATTTCCATGTCTGGCATGCATATGTCAGGCATGGAATAAGTCATGAGTCCATCACCTTTTTATTAAGTATTATAGGCATATCACTCTTAAATATTTCTTTGCAGCTTCAATATTTATTCTTCGTACTTTTTACTCTTCTCTCTATTTCTTGATCATTTCTGTCGCTGCTGAATCCAATTTGTTTACCCAAGTAAATATAATTTTCGACATATTCTATCTCATCGTTTTCAATTTTTATTGTTGATCTTATGTAGTTGGTCATGACTTTCGTTTTTGTTATATTCATTTGCAAACCTACTTGTATGCTAGTCTTGTGTAAAGTTTCTATTATATTTTGTAGTAGGCTGCTTGTTTCTGATAGTAATACTAAGTCGTCTGCAAATCTTAAATGGTCCAAATATTTGCCTTGGATGTACAAGCCTTGTTTTTTCCAGTCTAGCTTACTTATGATGGATTCTAACATTGCAATAAAAAGCCTTGGGGAGAGTGGGTCGCCTTGCCTGACTCCTCTGCGCACTGGAAAGCTTGGTCCAATGGTTTCTAGCTTCACTCTACTAGTGCAGTTTTCGTATATATGTTTTAGTATAGTTATTTATTTGACCTCCACATTTTGTGCTCTTAGTACATACATACATACATATCATTACGACCATTGTGATGGTGTATGCGTTGTTTCTAGTATCATATTGAACAATTTTGCTAGTGGTAGCGCCAGTATGATACTGGCTGCTTTTATTGCATCATTTGTAATATTGTCTGAGCCTGGGCACTTGTCAAGTTTGAGTGAATTTATAATATCTTTAATTTCCGTACCTTGCATTGGCTCTATAGAGCTTTGTGGTCCCTCGAATTCAAGGTATTCATTTAAAGTCCGACCACCATCGCTGTGTGTACCTACATGGTGCGATATATAAGTCTTTGTAGAAGTCAGTTGCAATGTTAATGATGTCTTTTCGGTTATACGTTACTTCACCAGACTCTTTCAGGCCTTCAATCCACGTTTTCTTTGTTCTCAGCTCTTTATATCCTTTTTTTAGGCTTCCTTTTTGTTCTAGATGCTTTCTAATAACCTCAGTTCTGTGTTTCTTATAGTCCATTTTTATATATTTACTTGATAATTTGTATAGAGCCTTAAGTTCGTTTTTCATGGATCGAGTTTTATTTTTGGCTCTTTGAAGTTCTTGTCTTCTACACAAAAGTCTTCTTGTGCGCTCTGTTAGTATGCTACGGTCTTTTTTTGTATGGTTTGATCTATGTACGTCTTGCAGACTTTTTGTGACATAACTTGTTATTTTATCATAATATATCTGTACAGTTTCGTTCATTTCGAGGTACCTGACCTCGAAGAGATAAGCAAGTTTTGAGGTTCTCTTTGTATTTTTCAATTTTTTCTTCATCATTGAGTATGCTATTTGGATTATTCACGTAGTTCCGTCTACGTTTTATTGGTTTTGAGAGTGATAATTGGGCTCTGAGTGTCCTATGGTCTGATTTAAAATGTATGCTCAGTGTCTCTATATTTTGAAATTGTTGTGGGTGGTTTGACAGTATATAGTCAATCTCATTTTTATATTGACCGTCCGGAGAGCGCCATTTCCATCTTCTTTTGGTTTTTTCTTGTAAAAAGTGTTTATAATAGCTATTTTCAATTGCAAAGTCTATCAGTTTTTGGCCTCTGTTGTTTCTTACTCCGTACCCATGGTGCCTCATTATTTTGTATTCGTCCATTAGTGGCTCTCCTATTTTGGCGTTAAAATCTCCCATTAGAATATATTCTTCGTGTGCCATTTCTATGGCAGTGTATATAGTTTTATAAAAGGTATTTATTTCCTCTTTTTCTGCTTTCGTTGTCGGGGCATAGACCTGTATTATAGTAATATTTTTACCTGGCAGCTATAAGTTGAGTAGAGCGACACGTTCCGAAATACCAATATAGCTTTCTAGGTACTGTTTTAAACGCTTGTTTATTATGAAGCCAACTGCATATAGGCCCGGCGTTTGTCCAGTAAAGCAGGGGATGAATTTTTCATATTCATCTATTGTATTACCAAGGCGCCGGATTTCCGAAATACCTATTATATCGTATTTTATGTCTTCTAGCGCTTTTTCTATTTCCAATATTCTTTCATGTGATGAAAGTGTTCCGACGTTGTAGGTTACTATATAAAGATGATTATTTTCCTTCGTTGCTTGTTATATATATATTGTATGTGGTATGATGATGTCCTTGGAGGGTTGTGGTCATAATCTCCCGCGGTGACCAACCGTCTTGGAAGATGCATTGATTGAAGATGCATACACATGAGGATAATATTAATTTTATTTAAATTCTTTATCTGTAAATCTGTGAATCGAATATATCTCAAAGTCAAAGCTCAAAGTCAAAGTCGCTCAGCGTGCTATGGAGCGAGCTATGCTCGGGATTTCTCTGCGTGATAGAATCCGTAATACGGAAATCCGCAGAAGAACGGGTGTAACCGACATAGCACGAAGAATTAGCGCGCTGAAGTGACAATGGGCAGGCTACATCGCTCGAAGACCCGACAACCGCTGGGTAAAAAAGGTTCTAGAGTGGCGACCACGTACCGGACGACGCAGTGTAGGAAGCCCCCCCACCAGGTCGTCGCAGCAGACGGCACAGGCACGGCACAGGTGCAGACGGCACAGGACCGCACTCTGTGGCGTACCATGAGGGAGGCCTACGTCCAGCAGTGGACGGCGATTTTTTTCGGCGGTGGCTTTCAGGGTAGGCAGAGAGTACAGAGTGCCAGAGAACTCTATCCTTGCATACTTTACTCGCTTCCTCAACATTAATAATTCTCTTCATACACGCTCGCCGGTTTCGGAGACTCTTGACTCAACTTTTATTTTTATTTTATTTTTTGATTAATTAAATATGTATTATAAATTATTCATATAGCGAGTATTACTTGTATTAAACATGTAATACTCGCTATATGAATAATTTTCCGTATGTTAACGGAGTAAGAATGCAATTTACCATCTGCATTCTTACCCGTGGGTCTCGTAAAAGTCGACTAAATGAGATATGCTTATCTGCATATTGATTTATACAAAATTTAAAAAAAAAAATCTTTACTCGAAGGGCATATCACTGGAGCTAACATAAATTAAACATGTAACCTAACTCTTTTGTGAAAACATATAATAAAAAAAAATAAAAAAATGACGAGCCCACTGAGTTTTTTGCCGGATCTTCTTAGAATGTGGCTGCCTGGGCTTTTTTTTATGGGGCTTATGCAAAATAAATGATTTGATTTGATTGATGCAAGGGAACGAAAACTTGGCATAAAATCCTATGTGATCCCGTCTAATCAGCGTGGTGTAGTGTCTCTATTTTTCTCCTGTAATGAAAGAATCCGGAGGCCGACAGCGAGCCATTATGAACTGAGAAGAAAACTCGAGTAAAAATTGCAAGTATATATGGTTAACATTTAATTAGTTATATAAAGTATACTTCATACTGTGATGATAGATTACTA
Organism: Lymantria monacha; assembly: GCA_905163515.2. Lineage (NCBI taxonomy): Eukaryota > Metazoa > Arthropoda > Insecta > Lepidoptera > Erebidae > Lymantria > Lymantria monacha. Next base: position 29,072,741 of record LR991082.1, read on the forward strand.
TTCTTCCTTACCAGCGGTTGTCGTACGAGAACACTAAGGAAACAAATAATATAACTGCGACAGGAGAAGTGACATAAACAAGAATGAGCTCGTTGAAGAGGCACCGGACAGGCCACATCGCTCGTGCAAGCGTTGGGTTCTTGAAAAGAAAGAATCTTGAGTAGCGACAATGAATCTGACGACGCAGCATTGGACGGTCTTCTCGCTAAGACTGGACTAACGACATCTTAAAGTCGCAGGGAATTATTGGATGCAAATAGCGCACTGAAAAAATAACTCTAAACAAAATCTGCTAAGTGGTTTAACGTTATAATATTTTTTGATTTCGATTTTGAGGTATTGATATTTTACATATAGATACAGAATTATTATAAATTTTGTATACACGATCCGTATGTAATATTTATATTATAATATACACTTATGATTCACTTAAATAGAGCGAAGCTCATGACGATGACTGTGAAAGAATTCACATTCTTTAATTTAATGTGATTCATTTGACTAAATTATAGTTACTGTACATTGACATTGAGCCTAGTCTAGACAAATGATATTTGTTTATTGTACCTGATTATTCTATATTAAATGATAAACAAACGCAAAATTCTGAATTTAAAATTTATAAATAGAACATTACATTCTTCGATGTTTATTTTAATACAAAATTACAGAGATGAAAAGATTACCTTAAGTGACCCTGTAGTGCTGTTCTTAGCTGTTGTTATTCTAATCCGACTTAAGGTGTATCTTGTATCGAATTCTTTGAAAATAATTCATGTAATTTATTTTTCCTAAACTCATTTTTCTGCTCGTGTGGTACTGTAATATTTATCATATTCGGTTATTAATATATAGCAAAATTATTAAACTTGTGTTACACTAAAATTAGCAGTTCTACGTATGGAACTAAAGAAATAGCAAGTAACATACCGCTATACAATGAAAACCGGTAATGGTTTGCAAGATAAATACATAATTGATCGAATTAGGCGATACATGGTGGAAATCCATTATTATTATGAAATGGAGGAGAGGAAGGAAGACCCACCACTTTCCCATCCTGTATTCCTTCCTTTCTTGAGGTGTACGGTATATTAATTAACCGTGGAAAAATGGTGGGTCTTCCTTCCTCTCCTCCATTTTATAATAAGATATATCCATTTCATCACGATGGGAACAAAATTAATGGACTTTGAAAATAATAATAGTTATTTTAGCGGTGTTTGCAACTAACATTATTTTTAGATTGAATTTATGGCGAATTTTAATGAGTTACATTAATAAGCATTGACTTATAGAAAATAAAATTTAAAAATCTTTCCTTTGGTACAAAAATGTTAAATGTATCAAAAAACACTTTAGAGGGTTTTGAAACTATATCTTTCATTTCAGCGATTAACACGATTTATTCATAAATTATAATAATGTCAATTTTCAAAAATAAACCTAAATTCATTAGAATAAAATCTTGTTTTCTTACATAAGTATTTTCATCTTAAGAAGTATTTAGAAGATACCTAGTATCTAGTATTTCAGATACTATTTTCAAAAGTATTTTGTATCTAGTGTCTGAAATATTTAATTTAAAAGATTCTTAATTTAAAAGATCTTGTATTTTGTCTTCCAGATACTTTGTACAGGGTATTTTGTACATCTCTGTATTTATCAAATACTAGCAAACCCTTTTTTTTTTGGTGGAATATGGATGCGTCTCGCCCCGCCAAATCGGTCCGGGGTGACGGAGAAGGCGGCGCGTGACCCCATAGACCCACCGTAAAATCCTCTCTCTTCGACGTGCCAGCGGGCCACCGGGACCCGATTTTTAACTTCGGTGAATACTAGCAAACCCTGCCCGTTGGTTTTTTTTATAGTATTATATTGCATCGCTGATCGGTGGTGAGTTATATCAATGGGGATAGCCTCTTTTACAGATACATATATATATATATATATATATATATATATATATATATATATATATATATACATACATCTAATATAAAAATAATCATTAATCTTCTTCAATTATGCGAATCAAAGTTTGAACAACATTTCTACGATGTTGCATCTAACCGGTAATAAAATAGTACATAAAATCTATGTTGCACTTTCCCCTCACGTTAGATATCTGAGTTAGAGATTAGACAAGGCTACACAGTCTGCTTTGTCATGTACATACTGGGTGTTCATGAACTGACGTTCACTTTCCATGTGTCAGGAAGTATCCGAAGCCACTTTCACTCCATTCAAGATCAGCGTCGCTCGTTCCACCTAGCTCGGTGCCAAACCACTATTCTGAACAATAACTAGCTATTTATCTGCTATCTATCGACCACTCGTTTACTATTTTATTTAAATGATTTATTGAGATCCGTAATTAGAGAACGATTTCCATTTCAGTTAACTGACCGCCTAGTAATAGGTTACATAAATTGTTTATTTTTAAAACGTAAAGATGCTACTTGTATTGGAAGATATATTAATTTCTACGCTATTTCTCGTACAAGTTCGTTGACCGGACTCTTATCTCATATGCATGTGTGTATGCACGTGCCAGGCGATATGTGTGCACTCTGCGCCTGCGCTTATATTCATACGTATTGTAAAGCCGCGCATTATTATGCAATGGTTATGTAGTGCTCAAGCTGTATTATCGGAAAACGCATCAAAACGTTTTATTTAGCTAAAAGATTATTTTTATAGCAAAATAACGCCGTGACTGGAATTTAATGCAACTTTATTAACTGACCAATTGTAAAAGAAAGAAAGAAAAGTATTTATTTTGTGCCACAAAGGAGAGAGAGTTAGGAACACACAGAAAAACAAAAAATAAACCTTACAATAAATGAAAAACACATAATTATGACACATAATTATTATATATAAATTGTGATCGTTACTTTAAAAAAATATAATATTTAGTAGCCTCTATAAGGAGGATGTTTAACATAAGGATATAGCTATAACTAAGCATTAGACAATAGTAAATTGAAAAGACGCCTCATTAAATATAGACGCCAAGACGCTACATACAGAATAATTACATTTTGATTTTTCAATCGTAGTTGTGCAATATCTTGTCGCAATTTTAATATATTATTTTAACATCTCTCTATCATTAAGTTACAGAAAAATATAGTGTCTTTTATTGCATTTGTGAGAAAATTTGTTCACTATCATACGTACTTAACTAATATCAAAAATACAAATATAAAGTTGATCTTTATTAATTTTCCACTCGTATCTATTTAATGGTTGAGTAAAACGTTGATTTGTATACCTTCTTCTTCTTCTCCTTATATATTAGCAATCAGCTACATATACGAGCTATTGGTGCCAGTGTCAAGTTATAAATATTTTCACGTTTTTAGTCTTTCAAGTCAGTCGTTGTCTAAGTCAAATTGTCACCATTAACAGTGCAATGGCCACACTGTTAATGGTATCTTGTGGGAATTTTGATGGAAAACGAAAACGTTGTAAAGCACTTTTATATGATATTCACTACATCCTAGTATTTCCGCACATCACATTACATAAAATGCCATCAAAATTATCTAATATAACACGTTAAAACACTAAGATATCGAATATAATACAAGAGCACCACATGACGTTTTCAAATTCCCGTCAAAAGTCCGATTTCTTCTTCTTCTCTTTGTATATTGGCAATCAGCTACATCATACGAGCTATTGGTGCCAGTGTCAAGTTATTATTATTTTATATTTATAGTCTTGTCAGGTTAGTCATTGTCTAAGTCAAATCGTCACCTTCAACAGTGCAATGGCCACACTGTTAATGGTATCTTGTTGGAATTTTGATGGAAAACGAAAACGTTGTAAAACACTTTTATATGATATTCACTACATCCTAGTATTTCCGCACATCACATTACATAAAATGCCATCAAAATTATCTAATATAACACGTTAAAACACTAAGATATCGAATATAATACAAGAGCACCACATGACGTTTTCAAATTCCCGTCAAAAAACCAAAGTCCGATTTGTATACCTACGTTTTACATAAAGATGTCGCCGTTTGACAGGTGTCATCTCTCAATCCAACTTACGAGTGTCTAACACGTAAAATGAGAAAGTAAAAACATGACTATAAGACTGTATCCTTTGACAAATAGTCCCTGAAGGGAGGAGGGCGATGCCCAAATATTGGGTGAACAACCTCTTAATGCTTTGAGGAGACATTTATTTTTACCATACAGTGTCTATGACTGTGAACTTTATAGTATTGGGTACATTAAACAAGTTGATTTAGAAGTTTTAATAGATCTTTATATGCCTGTAGCATTAATATGTTAATAAACTACTTGGCAATTGTCAAGCCATCTAGCGCAATATTTCAGACATTTCTTTGTATAATTATTTGTAATTTATATCACTAGCAAATACATAATCTTTTTATGAAATAAAAATTAAACATTTTATAATAAGTCTTCTATGCATTCTTATACGTCTCAGCAGACTACGATAAGAATTGTACAGTTATTATATTCAAACCGTTAGTATTTCTGTAAAATTAAGACCCTTAAGAAGAAAGATGTAGTCATAAAAACGTCAACATTTTTTTAAACTCATATGTTATTCAAATTTTTGGGTTATATACATTTTGCCTTATCGTACCTTAATACAACAATGATCTCTCATGTAGAGCGAAATAGAGCCGAAGAAATTATTGCAAGTTACCGCCGTGCTGCTTCTAATACTCGTGCAGCTAAACTGGAGATAATTCAAATAGATTTCAGGTTTTTTTTTTAATTTATTCATTTTTTTTTGCAGTTTTCTTCTCATATGACATGAATCGGCATATGAAAGATGTCAACCATCTTTGTAATGATTGATGCGTGAAACCCAGTTTGGACCTTGTTATTTTATACCAAGTATATTAATAATGATTTTACAGATAAATAGTAATGAATGATAATAATAAATAATAATGAAATATAATTTTAGAGCCTTTAATATTATTTTATCTATTTATTTTACGTTCGTAATAATATAATATTTGTTTTACCATGTTAATTAAATTAATTACTAGAACAGATTCTCTAAAACATTTATATGTATTATGTTTAGTCTATCGACGACCTCTCTGGATTCCTAAAATTTTAATTAAAATAATATGCTTATTAGTAAAGTTAAATATATCTACCCAACAGAAGCATTGTAATTTTATTTGTTGAGACATTTTTTAAATAATTTAATGAGGTCTGATACCTACTGGAGGTCTCGATTTAAAAATAGGAAACATATTCTGGTTATTTTTCGATATTTATCTTTCGTAGAGATTTATAAGTATCAAATATTTATAAACGGTTAATCGAGTAAGCAAAGTTAATTATGTATGTAAGTGTGGACAACGCGTCACTATTGTTCCAACGAGTGACGTTCAGCGACTGATAGCGCTTGAACAAAAATATCGCCGTTATCAACATCTAATTATAGAGACAACACCGCGCTTGTACGAGTCAAGGGTACGTTAACTTTTCCAAGTTCAAAGGTTACGGAGGTCAGGGCTGAACTGAAATGTTCGCCATACAAACTTCACGAACGATCCATCAACCTTTCTACAGACATGATTTTTATCTGTTTCAAAAGATACTATAATATTTTATGGTATTATTGAAAAACGTATAGCGACCCTCGGTCTATTACTCGCACGACGTGTTAAACATTTGGTTTCCGCGTAGGAAAATTCTTTGTGTGAACCATGGCTTGTTTTTAATCTGAACTTAACTTATATCTTTACTTACGTGTTTACGACATTATTTATCCCTTAATTTGCGATGTAATTTATGTCTTGGTGTTGAATATTATCTTAAAAAAAAATTTCAATTTGATTTTGGTTCATTCCAATAACTGTTTTTTTTTTGTAATATTACTCTTGTATGAGGCACGACAGATCTTTACTTTGCAACTAATTCCACTAGATATTTGCCCCATTGTAATTTCCATATATTAGAATTCACAAGAGGTTTGACTCTGAGACAGTCCAGTAAATGCTTATAATTGTCTTGGGACTTGCAACTGAGTTGGAAAAGTTAAACAGTAGGAAAAAAATCATTTCCTTTTTAGGTTTACGCATTACATATGGATGGTAAAAGGTGAAAGAGTAGTTGAAAATGATTGGGAAAGATTTTCACAACCCTTTTACTGACGGACTTATCAAAACACAAAGTCAATATGACAGATTAAAAAACCTACAATTAGTGGACTCTGCGTTGACTGACTGAGAATACAATAAATCACCACGTTACCCTTTCACTCGGATATCGTAAGGAAACACTAAGAGATAGGATTATAAAAGAAGAGCAAACTCATAATGACAAACAGTATCCGTCTATCTGGTGTGGTAATTTTAACGACAGCACAGAAGGCATGATGGTAAAGAAACTAAACTAACATAGTAGTGTCGTGCATTCGATTCCCTTGCAGGGCAATCCTTTGTGCAATCCACAAATTGCTTTTCTGTGTTTGAATGTAATTTATGTCCGTTAATTATATGATTGTTAAGTCGTCATAACACCACTTGTGATCACCAACCCAACAGACAAGCGGGATAATTATCTCAAAATCATCCTTCGTGGGGAAGCCTATATTTGACGGATGTTGAGGGGCTGATAGAGGTATGCATAGTTCCAAAATTTCGCGAAATTTGTAAATTAAATGTTATATTATTAATCCATCCATCCTACCCTATCGATTTCCACTATGTACTCGTATTAACGTGGACTTCCGCACGAATAGGAGACAAGACCACTACAACCACACTTTCAGCTTATCATTCATAGATGTTTTTATAAATTTCGCAGGAAAGCACGCTTACTTAGTTTCCAGGTGCTCCTTCAGTCACTTATTACCAATCCCACGAGAAAGTAAGGGATAGCAACGTAGGATATTCCAAGCCCGTGACCATACGGGCGATTTTATAAAAACAAGTAATTTATTCAAGTGAACATCCATAACAATGACTCATCTATTAAACCGGTGCGTACATACAAGTATAACGATTTCAGAATATAATAGATATTTTGTTTCCTTTCATTTGAACAAACAGTTATCATAATAAAATTCACAACCGCTCTGATTAATATGCCTGTATCAAAAAAAAAAAGTAATAACAATTTGACAATGGTTTTCCGGTGGTAGTATCGTGTGGTTGATTGTATTTGTATATGTATATATAGTATAGTTGCATTGGTGCACAGCTGCTGTGGGTGTGTGCGTGCAGGATCGCGTTACAGCTGAAACTTAGGGCGCCTGCCGAAAAGTGCGGTCGTCGACCCGGTCAGGAGCGCGGCCGTATAGTTTGCACAATCGTTCTTGATACTTTATTAAACTTTGTATTTTTTTTTTCTTTAAAGAAACATTACCGGATTGCTTCAGAATGCTAATTATTTTTTTAAATTATGTAGTGAAATCTATGTTTAATTAAACTTTTGTACTGCAAATCAATAAAAATAAACTATTTGTTTTTGTTATTAAAAAGAAATTCCAACCAAAGTAAAAAAATGTATCATTAATTTACCACAGCAGTACTGAGCACAAAGGTTGTACGTAATCTTTAGAAGTTGCTAAATATTTCCAAAGTTTTATTTACAGGACACATTTTTTTAATATAGCTAAGTAATATGATGCTTTGATCATAAAGAGAGAAACCTCCTTTTGATCATAATAACCTTTGGCCTCTCTCGAAGAGAGGATACTTCAGAAACCATGCAGTTTGATGAGCGCGTTAGCTATTACAGTTAGTATTGTGACCTACATATTTCCAGGTGATGATTCAGCAGCTATTTATAACTCCCCTAGGGAGTAGAGTAGTAGACCCCTACTACTCATGTTGGCATATTGATTACAATATTAAGATTACAATCTTACCCTATTACCACACGGTAGCTTACTCCAATACATTATAGGTTAGCATAGCCACTTTTCTATATTTATGTAGAATTGAAAGGAGGCCGGTACATATTATAATATTTTATACTAAGTTTGAAGTCAAATCTCCTTGTTACATTTTAGTTATCACTCATAAAATACTACTCAGTTCTTAAATGTCTTTCTCTTGGGCTGAAATGTCCAAAATGGTATTTTAAACTATCTACGATAACATGCCACGATCGCACTCATATACAAGGAGCTATTATCGTTATAGTAATTAATAGTTTATAATAATTTTAGTTATTACAAGAAAATATTAAGTAAGTAATTTAGGTTATAGTTAATGTTTGAAACATTATTATTATTGTATCTATAATAGCACATATAAATTTATTACAATCCTGGTAATAAAGCCACACTTTAGTTGCTTTACATTTTTATATTTATATAAATGTAAAGCAATTAAAGTGCAATATTGCAGGTTGTTAACGCATACACTATCTCCTCTCCATATTAACTTACCATTTAATTGCATCTATGGATTTGTACACATTCAATTCTTCATCAAGTGGTTTATAGAAACCGATAAGAAGTGTATGTAACGTTAATATTCATAATTTTGATCAATTTATTAATCAGTTTTTGACAAATGTTCACTGAAGTTTCCATTAAAATCAATTATAGCTGAGCAAGAAATTTTAGGTTATAATTAAATTACAAATATTAAACACTTTTTTATAAATATTAAATCTAATTTTCTTAGAGTTCATTTAAAATTAATTAATTAAATCTCAAAATAATGTTCAAATTACCAACAAAATACACTAAAGTAGTTTTACATCTTCATACACTACTTAATATTTAAGTAGTAAAACTGCACGACTACTTTCTAATATATGATTAATAAAGCTTCAATAAATAATAAAAATAAAATAGAAAAAAGACCCCAAAGATATCATACAAGTATCAAAATTAGTAGCGTACGCTACAAGCGTCGGTGATATATTTGGTGACATTGAACCGAGTCCATTGCCAACGACCTCACTCCTCGGGGAAGCGAGGTTTGCGTAATCGCTCCTGCCTACTGTACGCAGACCCCGACATAACAAATACGCACACTAGTGTAAACACACGCACACTTGTAATGTAAACACATTGAGATGAACTTCGATAACATTAAATATTAATAAAAATATACTATCATAGCGTAGCCATTCAAGTTATTAATGAGTCTTCGTTTATAATTTGAATTAATGTTATAGTTTTCTTCGTATTATACAATCGGTGATCAAAGTTTTGGGTTTTGCAAAAGGTCAACACTCTGAGGAAAATAGGTAAACAACCGGTTTCTAAGTCCATTCTTAATCTACAGTTCCCAAATGATTATATTGGCACAATTCTATTTTGGTAACTGTAAAACGTTTTACTTTTTACTATAAATGTAATGGTTTTATTAGATTATTATAGATAATGTAAGATTTAAAGCTATAACATATAATAAATTCTTTGCTTTTCAATTTTGATGCAAATACAAAGACGTAGTAAAAATTTTAGTAGCTTACATTTTAGTGATTCTTTCTAACTTTTTTTAATAGATATTGACTTTAAAAAAGTCTTCTACCAAGTAGTAACAACTCCTATATTACTTCTAATACTATTATTATGAATGGTTTTGTCGAGAATGGATTTTATTTTTTTTATAGTCAAAACGTCCTGCGCTAAAGAAATATTCCTTGTATTAGTTGTATTGCAGGGGACTATAAAAAACTCCAGTTTCATCACCATCATTTCCAGCTCATATATGTCTCCCCGTTGGGCTCGAGCCTCTTCCATAATAGGAGGGAAATTGACCTGCTATACAACGCTGGTCAGACGTGTTGGTATAGGCTTTTGTTTTCTTTCTTCTCTTGCATAGATGTTATATGCGTTTTATATCCCTTAGTCGTCACTTACGATTACCCACGGGTAAGATAGGGGGTGGTAAATTGTATTCTTACTCCGTCACCACACGGAAAATTCTAGTTTACCGCACAAAAAATACGCACAGTCTCAACAATTTGGAGCCCGCCGTAAAGTATTATTCTGCGTGGTAATCGAACCCGTGACACTTAATACGGTAAGTAGGCATCTTGACGACTACGTCATCTATGCAGTCAATATGCATTCAATTATCATATGAGTGTAATTATAAATAAGGATACAAAAGGTTGCGAACATTCCTTGTCCGTGTTGTCCTTAAGCTATAAGCCAAGGATATAAACTGATACATAGCTGGAAAAAGAGGTAACCTCGAAATAAAATTCAATACTATCTAGACAGACTGGTGGTAGTAGTACTATGCTATCTACATTAAAAGGTACACCAATTTGCCTTCAATTGTAAGCCATCACTAGCTTAATGGGGGTCTCACCTGACTGGGCCTGATCGTACAGTTACAAAGTAGTATCTTATAAGGTGCAAACTAAACTAACGCTAAGTCCTTATTACGTTACCGCCTTGTTGTTCTGTGAATTATATGTTCCCTGAAATAGAGCATAACTATGCTTTAGTTAATTTAGGGTCCAGAGAATTTATCTACCTATAAATATTTTTTTATCAATTAATATAATTATTTATTCGATCCGTGTGATGACGGAGTAAGAATACTATTCACAATGTCTTACCCATGGGTGATCGTGAGGGACGACTAAGGAATATAAAAAGCATATTAAATCTATACAAGAGAAGAAAAACTCGCAACAAATACCCTATACCAACACGCCTGACCAGCGTGGAATAGTAGGTCAATTTTATTCTATTACGGAGGAGGCTCGAACCAAACTGTGGGACATATATGAGCTGAGATGATTAAAATTATTATTATTATTGTTAGGAGTTGAAAAAATAAAATAAAAGACAGTTACATTACAGCAGGCTTAACTCTAATGGCATTTTCTTATATTCCAGAGACGACGGTTATGACAGATTGTAATGTAGAATGAAGGAATTAATAATAATTGTTTACAAGAAAGATGAAAAATAAAAATTAAAATTAAATTTATTTTATCTGCTCTAGTAGTTAATTCGTGATCTGGTGCCGCTTGTGGCATTCGGTCCAGCCATGGTCTCTTACATTGTATTTGAACTTTATATTATATCAGGATTCGAAGGGCATCACACTGGAGACTAATTCTTGCTAAGTATGTTGTATTATTTTTTTTTAATAAAAAGACCAGCAAAGAAATATTAATAATAGACAAACGCGCTGAGTTACTTGCCGGATTTTCTCAGTAGCGGTCTCATTCCGAACTTCCGATCCCGTAGTAGTTTATTGGATTAATTTAAAATTTTAAAACTGACAATATGTAAGTGCCCTCGCAGGGTTTATTCATAATAAATGAATTTGAATCATACCTATCTGTTAGTTGAGTAAAACCTAGTTTTGTACTATAGTGGGCTTGTTCAACAATCAAGATTAGAACACACTACATACAAAAAATATCTCCAGATTCTCATTTGTCATTCTACCTCAAAAGTTTCCTTATGATAATCACTAACATTAAAACAAAGATATTACCTGATATTCACATATATTTGAATAATATGTGTATGATGTAGACCTATTCAAAATACGGTTAATAACCGTTTAATATTTGTAAGACCAAAATTAAATATAATTATTCAATTGAAAGATTTTTATATATCAGTTTTCGTCTCGATTAATTAATAATAATTAAAGTTTTTTTTTACACAAGCCATTTCTCACCCCATCAGAATTATAAACATAATACCTACACGCTTAAAAATGTTTAAGAAATGTCAATTTTAGATTAATTCATCGAAATAAATAATTAATCAGTGAATATACAACTGTGAGGTCCCTTTAAACAGAATTCACATAAGAATCAGTTCAAAATCTTTTGTTCTCGTATGATTACACCCGGGTAACTGACCGATGCTCCGGAAGTTACCACTGCACCTTGCCAAACTGCCACCGGTTCATTCAAAAATAGTTACTTGTGTTTTTATGTCATTTAAACGCAGTAAATATCATTATATAGAGTTGAGAAGTAGATCAATTTCTTTCGAGGAGATCTAAGCATAACAGTTTGAGTACAGACATATTTTCAATGCTTATATTTCGTAGTCGTGAATTTGAATGCAACACCAGAGTAGACTTTTACCACAAATATTTGTGTGACGTAAGACACCTTAGTCCTCCCGTGACCATGATCAGTTTAAAGTGTTCGCAACGTCGGGCAATTAAAAGTCAAATACAAACGCGATAGAATCCGCAAAAGTAGTTTTATTTCAAAAATATTTGTAACTTAGTTGTAACTTTTAAACCTAAGTGGTATTTGTATTATAAATTATTTTTTTTCTTAAATGTTATATTCAACAGTATTTACATTTTATTGTGAGGTACCGAGAGGGTACCGACCGATAATGAAGAAAATTTTAATGTATATTTAGTTAACAAATTAATTCCTTAAACTAACAGACATTTAAGTTTAATAATCACCATTCGCCTACTCTTATCCGAATTACTCGGGGCGAAACAATATGTACTCTTATTTCATAGTACATATTGTAAAAGTTATTGGCCATAATTTTATGACCGGCCGCCTGTCAGACGTCAACCCTCTTTGGGAATGTAATTGTGGACCAAACTGCATCAGATGGAGTTAGCCCAGGTTATCATAAGGCTCTTAGTTGTCTTTTACGACATCAACGAGCAAAGCAAGGGTTGGTAGTATTCGTAGCCGCTACCACACAGCTATTATATTAAACTTATATTTTATTGCACCCTCTCAAATTATAGAGAAGCAGGTTATTTATATTATTCTGGTAGATTGGGTTAGAACAGACAGTCTATCAACTTATGTATATGTATACTTGTGACCAGCAGGTTATAGAAGGCACTTTCAATCATTTATAGCATATTTATCATAACTGTTTCCGCCTCAAGCGGCAAGATTCTGCATAAAACTGTTCATGAGAAAATGAAAATTCATGAAACTGATTAGTCACTTTTAGGTTTTCGTAACAATTCGTCTGTCTGTCAACGGGCTGTGTCACATGAACCGTAATAAATAGACAGTTGATATTTGCACAAAGTGTTTCTATTGTCAGTATAATGAGAATAATATAAATAAAGTTAAAATTAAGTGGTACTATTCAAGAAACGTCTGGTATTTTTTTTTCCTTTTACGAAAGTATTTAAAAAATGCAATGTAATAAATACATGTATATTTTGTTTACTATCTTTGTGGTGAAGTAAGAATATGATGGTTAAATCCTGTTATATCCCACAGGCATTATAAAAAATTAAAGAAGGAATCATCATCCTACTTTGACCCCAATTACTTGAAGTCAACGCAATATGTAACTCCAATTCCTTCATCCATATTGCAAAAGTTATTAACTTTAGCTTTATAACTGGTCACTTGCCTAACATCAGCCTTACTTGAGAATGTTATAGTTGACTAGACGACATCATCAGATAGAGTTGGCCCAGGTCGATGTAAAGCTCTTCGTCGTCTTTGACGACACCCACGAGCAAAGTAAGTGTTGCTAGTATTTGTAGCCGCTACCACACATCAAAGGGACATCTCTTTAAATCAGATAACATGCAAGAGATTGATTCCTCCTCAGAAGAGAATGAGCATGTGAACCCCATGGCGAACTTATTTACATGACCATTTTTTTTAAATAGTCAATACATTATAGTTTGCATAAATGTGGAATGTAATAATAAAAAAAGTTTTTATTTATTCCAACTTTCTTCTGGTTTTTTCTTGCTCCTGAATCGTGCAAGTAGATATTATATATTTTTTGGTGGTAGATAGAGATTATGCCCAAAATTTATCAAAAGTAGGCAATTTTTAATGAATTGTTGATGATATGATTGAACACAGCAATTTTTTTTATAATGAATTTGTTTATATACATATAAAAAAATTATGTATGTGTATATGTGCAATTCCTCTAATTTTTTCGTTAAGGCCCACAGCTGGACAAAATTATTCTCCATTATTATTCTATCACACAACTCTGATAGTTTTGTATTATGTTGTTTCGTCTCTATTATATGACACTCTCAACAACAAGGAAGCGCACTGCGCAGTAAACCACTCTATTCTTACTCCGTAACTACACGCATACAATTTATATTTATCCTTTTTCTTTTATAAAATAAAAAAGAAATACATCGCAAGCTTAGTCATTATTACTATTTCTTTTTTATTCTTTTATATTTCTTGTGAATGATTAAATGAAACATAATACCTAATCGTTTGAATTATGTAATTAATTAATTACAGATGCAGTGACGTGTTAAAAATGGAATGTGTCAACCCTTACTATCTTATCGCAGATGCTAAAACTGACTAAGAGATCACTAGGATATTGGACAGCAACTGTGAAAATCTCTCTTTGGCAACTTATAACAGCAAATTCCAAACTGATTGTTAAACTAAGAGACTAGCAGAACTGGAACTGGATCTATGGAATTAATCAGTATCTAATTGATCGAACAAATAAAATACAAAAGTATATTTACCATTATAATAAATCCATTGTATATTGGCTTTATTTATTGCTATAGCACTTGTTCATCGAATTTGATGAAATACTCAATACTTATAGAATGGTGGTTAAAATATTTTGTTTTAAACAAAAGTACATACATCCGTGTGGTGACAGAGTAAGAATACAAATCACCACCCCCTATCTTACCCGTGGGTGAACGTAAGAGATGACTAAGGGAAACAAAAGGCATTCTTCATGGCATGGCATCTCTTGCATAGACGTTCTATGCAAGAGAAGGAAAACTCGAAACAAAATCCTATACCAACACGCCTGACCAGCGTGGTATAGTAGGTAAACTTCCCTACCATTATGGAGGAAGCTTGAGCTCAACAGTAAGACGTATGTGAGCTGAGATGATGATGATGATGAAACGGAAGTAATATAAACAAGCCCACCACAAATATCTATTCCAATAAATAATTGTCGACTCACTAATTGTGAGTCAGTATGTACACAAAATGTTATCCCTTTCCTGATTAATTACAAAGTTTATCAACCGAACGGATTTGCCATTTAACACATGTCTGGCCTAACCTTTATCAAATAAAGTTTCGTTTATTAGAGGACAATGAATCTAGGCCATTTAAGCAAACATAATAAGAGTAATGTAAAACTCTTCACTAGGCGGGTCAAATATCGTGTTTTCGTTCAACTACAGTTTGCTCAAGGTCTCACAGGGCGCGCCGTTGTATTGCCCCCGTGAGGTGCGCTCGCCTAGACCACGACCACTTTCACTCTCTAGCGAGACCATTGGAAATCATTATAGAACCGCTTACACTTATTGTAACACTCGTATCACTATACACTAAAGTGATAACCGAAATTTGATACATAGCACTTCATACATACTCGTATTAAAAAGATGGAAATACTAAATTATATTAGCATAATTCTATAATAACAATAGTTTGAACATACTCGATTTATGAAATCTACAAAAATATACAGTTTTTAATTAACGATTCCCGCCAAAAAAATATGTTTCGTCCTAATTTCCTGTGAGTGCATTGTGGGAAAAAATAACAAATTATCAATGTTACATCCCAGTATACAAAGAAAACGGAACAGGTTGATGATTTTCTTGATAGTAATAAGAAATACAAATGAACAATGTCAACGACCCGATACATTGCGCAAAGATTCGGACAGATGAAGAGTATCATCCGCATATTTTCAAGTGTATGATATTATTGCAGTTTACATGTGGAGAATTTTAATCACTAAACTATGAGATGAAATTCGTAGTAGAAACGTTGATGCTACCTATGGTCCCCTAGAAATTGCCTAAACCTGTTGAGACAATGAACCGCGGAGGTATTGGTTTTCGCACATGTGCGGGGGGGTCGCGTGAGCAGAACATCGCGGGCTCGTGTATTGCGGGTCTGATTCCCGGCGGAAGGGTCCCGGAGGAACGATCCAGGCGGGGTGGTGCGGCAGTGTGTCGGTCAGTCACCGCTCTGCCGGCGCGCCGTGCGCTCGTTGTTGTCGTCTTGTGCCGCTCCACGCCGCGCTGCTATTGTTCCGAGTAGCTGACACCTTCTATGTTTATTTGCTACCCTAGCATGGCACGTCTAGTATGAACTTGTGACGTGATCCTTCCTGCTTTTCAGACTAACTCTATCTTTCAGTGGATTGTGACCGTTTATGTGTAAGATAGTGGAAAGTGACTTAATACACAGGATTTTTGAAACTGAGGATCTTGTTGGGAATGCTACAGAGGACTCTGTTCCAGTAAAAGCTTCAGGTTGATATTTTAAATACTCTTTTGTAATATTTTTAGAATATTTAATAAAGGTAAAATAGCTGAACTTTTTCTAAGAAAATAAAAGGTTTCATTTGAATAAGTAAAAAAAGTAGGCATGTAGAGAATAAGTACTTCGCTAGCTTGAAGCCTCAACTAACCTGAAGACGTAAAAATTCTGAAAGTTTGTTACGCAAAAAAGGTTACTGTTTATTTTTCTTTCCAAGTTTTTATGCACAAGCTTTTGCGTAATTGTTACTGTAGGATACAGTAAGTTGTTATTTAACGCTTAGATTATTATAAAAATACATGACAAATAGAACAGGAAAATACAATACGCATAGGTAATAATACCTGATCATTTATTTATAGGTTTTAGAAGTTGCCTAAAGTTGTATTATTATTTCAAAGATTACACACTCCTATTAATAAATAGTAATAATTTTAATTAATAATCACTAATATTTTTAATACTATTTTAGATTATTAAAGAATCAATAAAAATAATTATCATTAAAAATTATAGATATAAATAAAATAATAATTAAATAATAGTAGTATACATAAAGTATCATTATGATTTTATATTCTTGTGTGGAATTCAATATACTCGTAGATGTCACTTTTATTCGCAAATAACTTTACGACAATAGAAAAAAATCGAAATAAAACTATAATTAAACTAATTTGCCTGGCCTGTGGGATATAGTAGACCAATTTCCGTCCTATTATGGAGGAGACTCATGGAACCTGAGACCTATAAGCTGATAAATAGAGTCAAGACTTAGAGAGTAGGCAGAGGTGTATTATATTCAAATTATGTTACTTAATTATCACTGAGACTGGGCGAGCCTGTTGCCTTAATATGATAGACATAATCCGTGTTTTTCTATTTACAATTCTTTTGCGAATAAATCCATATTCATGACTCAATACCAAGACTGAACGATTAGCATTCACATATACACACTAAATTAACTCTATTATTAATAATTATAATATATTCTATAATATGTACGTATTCTGTATTGTGACGGAATCAGAATATAATCTGTTATAGAGACACATTGTCTTATACACGAATGTCTTATGTATCAAGTGAGAGATGGTAGCCTATAACTGCAAGAGAACGCGAATTACATATATTATTTTTCGAAGCTACCATCTGATGAGCTACATAATAAAACTACAGTGCATTCCTTACAATGTGATTACACCGTCCACTGCTGGAGTCTCTCCATAGATGGATAGTGCCATAACACATAATCTTCACACTTGACAACTGAGTTTGCAATTGCAGTTGGTGTGATCAGCTCGCCAAGGGATCGCAGCTGTCTACTTTACTGCTGCTTTCTTATCCGGTTTTGATGACTTCTATGTTAAAATAACAGTGGCGATATTATGTATTCTTAACCCATTATTATAAAATTTTCTTTTTTGGATTATGGTATGGTCACACACCGCTCGTTCCGTTCGAGCCGATGGAAAGGATGGTGGGCGATCCCATAACCTGCCGTGAACGTACCTCTCTTCACCATGTGGGCGAGCTACCGGAGCCCGATCTTTGTTATCGGTGGTTTTTTTTTTTATAAATGCTTTTGATGTTTACGCGAATATTAACTAGGTATTTTGTATAAATTACTGAAATTTAGCATTTAATATGCTTAATTATTTATAAAACCCGATTACGAAGTGAAAAATGATGTCACAAGCGGGATTCGAACCCGCGCCTGCTCAAAAGCACGATTGGGCCGGAATCCCAATAGGTGCGGGTTTGAATCCCGCTTGTGATATCATTTTTCACTTCGTAATCGGGTTTTATAAATAGGTATTTTGTATTTTTGCCGAATGAACGTCTGGTTAAGAGGATATACAATGCGAAAGTGGAAGGATGTAGGTACCGGGAGAGACCGAGACTAACCTACCTAGACCAGATTGGCCATGTACTGAAGGAAGGTGGAGTCAAGAGTCTCCGAAACCGGCGAGCGTGTATGAAGAGAATTATGAATGTTGAGGAAGCGAGTGAAGTATGCAAGGATAGAGTTCTCTGGCACTCTGTTCTCTCTGCCTACCCTGCAAGGGACATGGCGTGATGGTACGTATGTATGTATGTATGTATTTTGTATTTGATTTTTATTCACTCATAATGACAAAAAGGCCATGAACCTCTTTCAAAATTGCAGGGAAATTTATTATATATAACACGCTAGCTAATTAAATAGTAAAAAGCAGTATTTAAATATTTCTCCTCTTGAAGAGCTCTTATTGATTTACTAACATTTTAAATTCCACTCGGAAAAGAAACGAGCACATTATAAATTTACACTATTAAATACTTTTAAAAATTTAAGTAAAAAGTACCTGTTTTTTCCGTGTGGTGACGGAGTAAGAATACAATTCACCACCACCTATCTTACCCGTGGATGATCGTACAAGACGGCTAAGGGATATAAAACGCATTAATATCTATGTGAGACAAGGAAAACTCAAAACAAAACTCTATACCAACACGTCTGACCAGCGTGGTATAGTAGGTCAATTACCCTCCCATTATGGAGGAGGCTCGAGCCCAACAGTGGGACATATATGAGCTGAGATGATGACGATAAAGTACCTGTTTGTATTTAAACGTATCAATACGATACCTAAATCTATTTATTTTTTCTACAGCCATAAGATCGTCTATACTTCGCTCAGTACCTGCGGAAATGCGGGAAAAAGGCTGAACGGATACAAGCGGACTACAAATAAAAATGTAAGTATTAGCGGTAATTTTTTGTTACCAACATTTTACATCGGGTCGGTTCACTTGGTTCGCATCATTATGTACCTATATGAATGTATAGCTATGAATATCAAAGGGTTATTAACGTTTTAACCTCTATATTATAAATGGTATTGTATGGCAGTTTTAACGGGCCTAATTTGCGTATGTTAATACACCTTAAGTTAAACATAAATGTTTTTTTTTTTGCGAATCGGACAACTTTGAGTTTTTTTTTTTTTTTTTTTTTTTTTTTTTTTTTTTGTTGAAAAAATATCTTGTGTAATTTCTTGACATCGGTAACTCTAAGTTTACTCTAGTTTTAAATAGAGAGATCATTATTATTCTTGGATTTCAAATAGAAGACTACAAAGATGGCGTAGTGCTTAAGATATCGACCTTCCGTGGCAGTGACGTTATTTCGATTCCCATGCAGGATTGGATTGTACGATCTACAAAGTGTTGTTCTTAGTTGGGATATAACTTGTCTGAGTTAATTGCATGTTTGTGAAGTCCCCAAACAATACAAGGATTATTTCCTTAGTGTAGGGTGGTGTCATTTTAAAAAATAACAAGATATTATGATAAGTAAATTAGAGGTTAATTTGAAGAGAGATATACTGTCTATCTTTTGAGATACTATTTTCATTTTGGGATTGCGATTAGAACGAAATATATAGCCTGTTTTCTTGTCTGTTAGTAACTTAGAGCTTATGAATTGACAGCATTATTATAACTTTTTGATTGCAAATATATAAGATGTTTAGCACTTTAACGATTGTATCATAGAGATAAAACATTCATCATCATCATCACAGCCTATAAATATCCCACTGTTGGGCTTCGGCCTCCTCTGTAATGAGAGGGCAAATAACCTACTACACCGTGCTGGTCAGACGTGTTGGTTTAGGGTTTTGTTTCGAGTTTTCCCTCTCTCGCTTAGATGTTATATGTGTTTTACATCCCTTAGTCGTCTCGTACGATTACCCACGGGTAAGATATGGGGTGGTGAATACTATTCTTACTCCGTCACAAAACGGAAAAAAACATTAAAATGGAAAAAAAACATTATTATTTTCTAATTCGGAATAGAATAAAATATGAAGCATATAATGTTCAATAATTTAGAGGTTAATATCACTACCTTATGATTGCAAATAGAAGAAAAATATCCAGCGTGCCATAAGTAAATTAGATTTTAATGTGGAGACATCATTTTCATCTTATCATTGCAAATTGAAGAAAAATGTCTAGAGTATTAGCGTGTTTTCAATAACTGAGATTTTACTACAGAGATATCATCATGTAAATAAAAGAAAATGTCTAGAACATTTTCGTGCTTTCATTAACTTACAACTTTTTATAGAGACACCATTATCACTTTGAAATGGCAAATAAAAGAAAATATCTAATTCATTTTTACATTTTCAATATATTAGACCTGTTTAATACAAAAATAGCTATGAAAATAGTTAAATAATATATTTTAAATATTTAGCAATATAATTTAATGTAAAGAACTATTTTATTGTGACGTAGTTTCTTACTCCTTCTGAACCAAAAACAACATGAAACCCTGCTTGTCTGCGAGTGATCGTAAAAAAGACAGAAGCAAATTGTTATTTGGTTGAAAAGCAAAACTCGAAATGAAACCCCATATTAGCTCGTCCGCCCGGCGCAATATAAAAACGTCAATATCCCTCCAACTATGGAGGACGTTTGCGAGACGAGGATATTTTTCAGTAACATAGAGTTTAAATAAATATTAAATGCTAACTTACCGAATATATAAAACATGGTAGACAATTAATTCTATCACCATCATTAACAACATCCTCATCATCACCATCATCATTCTCCTACTCTTATCCCAATAATTTGGGGTCGACACAATATGTACTCTGCTTCCATCGCATCGTGTATATAGCAAAAAATTATTGGCTATAGTTTTATGACCGGCCGCCTGCCTGACGTCAACCCTCCTTGGGAATGTAATTGTTAGCCAAACGGCATCAGGTGGAGTTGGCCCGGGTCGTTATAAAGCTCTTAGTGGTCATCATCACCTTTGTAGTTAATACACGTGTAGTTATATTGTCTACATATTTCGAAATGTATGCGTACATAATACACGCAAAATAACGATACTGTACAGATAGACCGTCATCGTCATAGAACATTCTAATAACACAAAATATACAACCATTTCGTACACTAATGACGTAGTTAAACATCACTGTCGTTATTCTAGACTCATGAAATCATCATGACGTTTTGATCAAGTTCAAATACCTAATGTAGATACGTCGTACACACGCACGCATGCTAAATGTCGGCTACGTTTATCGAAAATGTATTAAAACGCTAATTCTTATGAGTGAAAGCTTTTATTTTTACATGCCATGGTATTTTCACACTTCGCTTAAACCATTGAGAGCTACTGAAGGCTGGCGTGGGTTTTCATAACCTAAAAACCTTGGCGATAAACCTATGTAAATAAATACATGTTCTGTGACACAAGGAATATATGTACATAACACTAGATAAAGTCTTCTTTAATGGAGGTTTTCCGTGTGGTAACGGAGTAAAAATACAATTCACCACCCCCTATCTTACCCGTGGGTGATCGTAAGAGACGACTAAGAGATATAAAACGCATATAACATCTATGCAAGAGAAGGAAAACTCGAAACAAAACACTATACCAACACGTCTGACCAGCGCGGTATAGTAGGTTAATCTCCCTCCCATTGCGGAGGAGGCCCTAGCCTAACAGTGGGACATATATGGGCTGTAATGATGATGATGATGATGAATGGAGGTGAATTTGACGTATCATCGCACGTTGGTAAAATATGTGATATGATTTCATTTATAGTTTTCTTAATCTAGCAAAAAATATTATCTGTTTATAAGCAGAGAAATTTATGTCCTCTTATTAACAATAGAATGGAGTTGCGATACACTGTATTTCTAATTTGTCACAATAAGGAATGTACATGGAAAAGTGGAAGGATGTAGGTACCGGGGGAGACTGAAACTAACCTACCTAGACCAGATCGGTCATGTACTGAAGGAAGGTGGAGTCAAGAGTCTCCGAAACCGGCGAGCGTGTATGAAGAGAATTATGAATGTTGAGGAAGCGAGTGAAGTATACAAGGATAGAGTTCTCTGGCACTCTGTTCTCTCTGCCTACCCTGCAAAGGACATGACGTGATGGTATGTATGTATGTAAGGAATGTACATATAGGAACACATGGCTATTTTGATATGTACTATATATAGCGTTCCTTTTTACGCTTCATTAGTCACAAATTTAATTTTATTTTGAGGTTCATGAGGTCACCGCATCACTGACCGTGCGTCCAGTTTTAATGGATCGATCACAAAGAGAACATGTTGTTAATACGCAAGCAACATATTAGTGTTATAAAGCGGAGGTTTTTAAGTTTATGAATAGTTTTTTTTCAAAAGTAACACTTTAACCGAAAGGCCGCAATCCACCGGCATCAATCACGGCAATCAATTGATCAATCACGGCAATCAATTGATCGGGGTAACCTAATCAATTGATGAGTGGTAAAACAGCAAGTTATTGAGCAACCACTAGTTTTTGGTGGCAAACAAGCAAGCAGCACACCTGATGGTAAGTGTTACTGCCGCCCTTGAACGTTTGCAATACCAATGGTACAGCTAGGCCACTGCCTACCAATAAAAATCCTGAACCCACCCAGAAAGTTGGGCTACCAAACGAAGCACGTAAGCACTTTGCCATTGTGCGGACGTCGATTTTCTGTGAGAGTGTAGTACTACCCTGGACGGATCGGCCCGCGGCTGTAGACAGGAAGCTGTCAACAGTGTGGTCCTGTTTGACAGATGACTAGTTAAATTTAATCATTTGAAAATTAAAGCCTGTATAAGTGAAAGTCAAATTTGAAATAAAACCACAGTGGAGTGATATTGATCGATACCGAATAACAGCTCTTATTTATTGTGGAATTATTGTTTCGATTTGTAAATCATGATAGTAAATAGAAAGAGAATTATTATCACGATAGACAGTTGTTATTATTTTGAAGTAATAGCATACTATAAAGTGGGATTACTTGCTGCTACCAAAATCTGACACCATAAAAAAATAAATAAAAAAAGTATAGAACATATCCGTGTGGTGACGTAGTAAGAATACAATGATCATCGTAAGAGACGACTATGGGATATATAAATGCATATAACATCTATGCAAGAGGAGGCAAACTCGAAACAAAATTCTGTACCAACATGTCTGAACAGCGTAGTATAGTAGGTCAATTTCCCTCCCATTATGGAAAAGGTTCGAGCCCAACAGTGGGACATATATGAGCTGAGATGGTGATAGAATATATTAATTAACATACCCACTTACTACTGCCTACTTACTACTCACCTATTTTTATTGTAAGCTAATAAGCAGTTACAAAACAATACGCTCTTAATAATTATTAATTCATTATTTTTATTATGCATTATATATTGGGCAAGTTTCAATTACTACTCCAAATTACAAATTAAATAATCCCAAATTTTCACCTGATGTTAAGTGTCATTGCTGGCCATGGACCTTTGCAATACCAAGGGTATAGCTAGGCCTACCAATATAAAACCCGAACCCACCCAGTTGGGCTTATGGCTCTTTCGCTCACCAAACAAAGCGCAAAAGCACATTGCCATCTCAGACGTCGATCTTCTGCGAAAGTGTGGTACTACCCCGGACGGCTCGGCCCACGGCTCTAGACAGAGACGGTCAACAGCGTTATCCTACCACAAATGTTGTACTGAATTTTTATTCTTTTTAATAATCAAGGCTTTCAATAATTTTGTGAGAGTTGGGAAGTAAACAAGTGTTCAACCCCACAATTCCCTAAGCCAAACTCTTTGGTTAGCATGAGGCCAATTTCTCATCCACTGTGTCTGAGTCTCGTGCAACTCTGTACATATAAAGACTGAGAAGTACTCAAATCTATTGCACTTTACCACACCAGTACAGAATTATTATTTATATCATGTTAGTACTAATTTTTAAAAAAGACCATTACTTTAACTAGCCTCGCTTTTGGAAATAGAAGCTGACGAATTATTTTTTCACGATTTTGCGTCAACAATGCTAAAATATACAGAAAAATATAACAATTCAGCATAAACTCGAAATTTTCTTTTCGGTGT
This sequence comes from Lymantria monacha, assembly GCA_905163515.2. NCBI lineage: Eukaryota > Metazoa > Arthropoda > Insecta > Lepidoptera > Erebidae > Lymantria > Lymantria monacha. Next base: position 29,096,917 of record LR991082.1, read on the forward strand.
TTATTTTTAGAATTATGCGTAACGCAAACTATACATCGTATGTGGAACAAACTAGCGCATCATTTCCTGTGGATGTCATAAAAGGCAACGAAAATTAGCATCCGTTAAATGCAAGATCTTATCAGATTGCAATTACCACGTGATTTCGGGAATCTCCAGAATTTATATCAATAACAAACTTTTAGTAATTGATAAAAAAAATATTTCAAGGCAATAAATTATGAATGAATTTCCCTCTCACAAATGACTTAAACCTCACTTCGTTTTCTATAGTAGTTAATTTGCAGTCCCACTGTGGTGGAGTTTCGAGCTCAGCCGTGTATGAGCTGATATTAATATATGTAAGTAATAGTTAATTTTGAGATGAGATAATAAATGATCACATATAGTATTTTATCCAATAATTTATTATAATAATTTAAAAATAACAAAGTATTTTTCTACTTAAGACTTGGATAGTGTGACAAATTTATAATGCTGTCAATATAATTTTAAAACTCATATTATAAGTAAGCAAATTTCTAAATGTTATTTAAACATTAATTACTCATTTACCACACAGATATTCTAAACAAAAACACTTTCACAATATTATATTACTAAGCTGATTTACATTCAACAATATGACCAAAGAGTTTTCTACTGCAGCTTTTCTCAGAGTTTAAAATAGTCTATATATTTACAACAGTACCATAGACCATGTCCAGCTATAATGTATAGAAGTTAAAGACTATAATAATGAACTACAAAATAAGCTTTCTATCAGATCGTAAATCTACTAAGGAACACGTTTTCTCTAGATTGTATAGACACAATACATAAGGAAATATTTCCCTTTCGCGCCCAAAGCAGCGTGAAAACACGAACAATATATAAAAACGTGTTATGTGCACTGCACGTTCTCAATTTTAGATATTAGTTGAAACTATGAATGTGTTCTAAACAAAATTATTCTGCGAAGCCATTAACGGCTGGTATATACACGCACAACGCATTCTGTGCGTGACGTTTAAGGGATATTAGATCTATTGGCAACAGTGTTAGGACATATAATCATGTGTGGTTACTGGGTGCATTGTTGCAGGAATAATGCACTGACGGTAGTGGTTTACGAGGTCTTTCACCGACCATATTATATAGGTCAGTTAGATTAGCAACGCGGCCCCGCCTTTAACTATGGCGGCTAGGAAAATATTTTTTTTTTTATATATAAATTATATATGAGTATGTTATAGCCATAATATATTTTAAAATAATCAGCTTTTTAAATTATAAAACCCTTTTATAATGATTAATCAAGCTTCTATTCAAGTTATCAAGAAAAAAATATAGCGTCACTAGCTTTATAAGCAGTTAGTAGGTACTTTATAATTTGTAATTATTCATTCAACAAATCTATATTTGGAGATAGGGCTTCTTAAAGAGAATAATATTAAAAGGCGCCTCCCCAGAGAGGTATTGGTTTAACTTAATAATGCCAGAGAAGGCTTAAGGAAAACACTTAAGTGTAATACCCATATAGTTGCAGAAACACTAGTATAATTACTTCCTATGGCACTATTCTAAGGTCTAATATGACCTCGTTTCCATGTATTGTTATAGCTCCTTATCAATTTTTATTGTAGTGCATATTATACGATTATTAATTTACGCTTTTTCTGTCCTACATCCACCTGCAATCTTTTATTACTTTACTGATACATGATATAAACATTTAGTTTTACATAACCAAGCACTATTGATATAAAAAGAAGTGACTGACATTTCTTTAGATCATTATTTATTCCAAATGTAATGTTGATACTTTGGTCTGAAAAGTGACGTATAAAAGACTTAAGCTGATAATATCACTATCTAAAGAGGGAAATACAAGTACCTGAACCTTAGAGTGTACTTGTACGAATTCCAACTTGTCTGACCAGCGTGGTATAGTAGACAATTCATCAGCAGCTGCAGGAGCCTTAAACTAACCATGAGATGTGTATTATTTAAGTAGATAATAGAAGTAAATTGATGAAAAAAAATTGTAGGGTAACTGCTCTAAATTTAGATATAAGCGTAGCATGGATCACATCGATGTTTGTTAATCAGGAAGACTCCAGAAGCATTTAATTACCTTACAACTAAATCTTATTGATTATCAATAATTTGAAACTTTGAGTCTTTTTTTTTTTTACTACTTAAATATTAATATTTTGTACAAAAGGATTATTGTTAAAACTCATTTGTGAACTACATATTTTCTCTATTAATCCGAGCTGGCCAAATGTTTTGGCAAAGGCTTTTACTTTGAGATTTCTTATTCTTGTAGCGATTTTATCTACTTTCATCTAAGCCATCTTTTATGATACCCCAACATGAAGTTGCATTAAATAGCAATCCATTCTAATTTCAATCCATTCCATTATTTGCTTTTGTAGCTCATAAATCATTCTAAAAGTTTAATCGTATAATGAACACAAAAGTTATATATTAACTTAGTATGTAGATACTATTTAACTCGAAGCTCAAAATGAAGTAAATGGAGCAATGTCTCGGCAGTTCGTTGGAGACAGATTGGATTTAGTCTGGAAATGATGGCGTTCCGCAAGCCTCCAGACTGGGCGTGCTCTACTTTCAGGAGGTCGCCGCCCGATCGTGAACTCTGCACTCCGTTCGATCGCTGCCGCCCTACTGTTTTTATTCTCCTATTTTATCAAATGTAGACTTATTAAAATTATAGACAAATTCTATGTAAATATTAGACATATTTATATATATATAATAATCTCCATAGAATGTGTGTCATTGTTATATGTATTCGTTTATATATATAATTTTGTGTCTCTAGTAATATGAGGTGGTCGTAAAGTTTGTTACGATTGAGATTTCAAAAGCCAGTAAGTTTTGGTTAATCTGGATATCAAACACGGAAATGCATGATGGGCATTCGCAAAATTATGATACTAATGTAAGTCATTGTAAATTCAAAGAACATTTTACTCATAAAATATATAAGCTAATCTAAATAAATTAAAATCTACAAATATATGAGTAAATACAATTTCATTATTTTAAATTTATATTAGTCCAATAACAATATATTTGTTTATCTGAAAACTAAAATTTGGATAATTTATTAAGTGATGGAACACGAAAACAGAGATTTAAAAGGATTACCAGTACTTTGAAATTATATATTGCCAACTAGGACCCTAGATATTGCCAGCTACAAATATGTAATTTTAATATTATCTAAACATAAATACATATACGATTACATACTAATACAGCTTTTTTAGCTAATTGAAAGATGTAGTATTGACAGAAAAAAACGTGAAATATTTCATCAGCTACCCCTTTGCAATTCGGTTAACCGCACGAGTCAGCGATGGAGTCAATGTCCCTTGATATATAGGTCAACAGAAGGCGCCCTATCGTCTGTGTTAATATCAGTTGACTATACCACATCAATCCAGCAAGTTCCTTAAACAAGAATGATTCATATTATAAAGTTCTTTTGTGATTTGGCGATCAACACAGCAATCATACATGGATATATAACGGGTTATTTTAATATGAATTATTTATAACTACTATAAAAAACGGCAGGGGTTAAATTATAACTGGATTATTTAATGTTTCATTCAAAATAAGCACTGATCAGCCTGTATTAGAAAGTTAGACCGTTAGCCTTTATTGTTATTTAAAAACGCAACGTTTGATCTCTAACAATAGCATTGCCAACAATGGTCGATGAACTTATAGGAAGTCGTGCTGGATTAATTGCCAATTTTCCACATGTGTGATCATAGCCTTAGGTTCGATGAGTGGATATCTTAATTCATATGCTTAGCAGCTGCTACACATCACGGAGCAACCAACACTTAACCCCATTCGTTAGTTAACTGCATTAAAATCGGCCGATTTAGAGAGATATTGGTGTCGGTTCTAGTGGTAGGATGATAGATGCTTGCTGGTTTGGTGGGATTACATTGACGTATGGAATTGTTGGCTGCTGCGCACGGGCAAAAGGGAAAGTGTTCGGAGCTTCCTGCTCGCACGCGGAAGTGTTTATTTTACTATACGTAACTGCATTTCGCGTTGCTGCATATAGCGTGTTGCAACATCTAACGATGAGTATTGTGATCAATGTTAGTTGCAGTCTCTACATTACTTAATTCTAATTTATTAGTCTGACATTAAATGCGCTATCGTTAACACTAATAATACTCGTAGGTGTTCTATGATACTATCTCTAATAATTAATCTTAATGCAATATTACGAAATACTGACTTTATGTACTAATTACTATTAGTTGCTAATTTATAAAAAAAATAAGTAATGTTTTAAACTTTTTACTCTCTTAAATATTGATTAGAAAAGTTCAATGAAACTGAGAAATGTGTGACATTTATTTTACACATAATTATTTGGCAAAGGGCTCTTATTTAATCTGTTTCTGTTCTTCCCTTAATTGGTTCTCATGATATCCGCGACAAAGTAAACATTATAACGCATTATATTCTTAATTTGTCACCTGCTAGACATTATTAAAATAATCTTTTTTTTTTGTTCTGCATTTCACCGTTACCAATTTCTGATTAAGTAGTACCTACTATTACTATGCCAATACCTTTTCCTTTATTTGTAGATTTATTACAAATAAAGAACACGAACCTAAATTGACCCGTAGCTTATTAATATTTGTACGAATGAATTGTCAGTATCTTTTTTTTTTATATAAAAGATAACGCCTCGCAATCAGGAATAAATCTTTTTATCAATGACAAACATCACATTCAAACTCAGAACAATCATTTGCTAATCGCATAAAGATTTATCCTTAGAAATGTCAAACTGAGAATACTGCACTGGAGGTTGGTACTTAAAAAGACCAGCCATCTGTGCAATCTCATTATTTTTTTTAAAGACAACACCCGGCAGTAAGTAAATAATACTTGTATTGCGGTGGACTTTACAAACATATAATTTAACGAAGAGAAATTACACCCAGACTCAGAGCAACAATTTATTGATCACACAAAGTATTGTACTACATGGGAATCGAACCCATGGCACTGGCACGATAACTCGTAATCTTAATCACTTTACTATCTGCGCAGTCAAAATACTTTCTCAAAGATTTAAATAAATCGACTCATAAAAACAATGTTTTGTAGTTTTTGGATGGCATTTTTCTTATTGGCATGTTACAAGATGTTTATTATATACATCTGTAATAGTGTTGTAAGATGGTTGTAAGTTATGTATTATGTGAATTAGGCTAATTATAATGTCTGTGTCGGCATTACATCGTCTCTCAATGAAGAGTTTTACTTTCATCGGTCCGCCGTCACGCGCTCTCACCGATGCGGAAACAAGACATCATCATGAGCTTAGTAAAACGTATTGTTTTAGAAATTAACTATTATATTACAAAGGTAGATATCAAATATATATAAATACATTTATTTTCTTTATTTCATTATAGTTGCAATATAACGGATGAAAAGGATTATAAAAATCTACATTTATTTTTGTTTGTTTCTCCAAACTTTTAAAAGTATATTGTTGTATATACTATGCGATGAGTAAATGGGACGGTGAGGGAATTGAATTTGTTAGAGGATAAATATCAAAAATATTTTGAATGAGTGATACAAGAAATTCAGTGATATAAGAAATCAAAATAATCACTTTTATCTTTATGAAGAGTAAACATTTCCTGAACGAATACTATCAGTTTTCTTATACTTATGCGAATATTAAAAAAAATATCAAACGTAGGAAATGCGATAAAATTACGTTACGTTTTAACACGTTTTTTTAAGAGTTTCTATATTCTAATATTTCTAATTACCTATGACTATAGCTTTCAGGTTTCTTCAGCTCATATAGGTATGCCCTCTTTTGAGCATAAGTCTCTTTCAATGGAAGGGAAATCGTCATGTAAAAGATATATTTCTTTTTAAGAAAAGAGAATAGCTATTAATTTATTGTATTAATGAACACTTTCGTTCCCGTTACACCAACAAAAACAAGGATCGTAGATTGTGATACGATATGCACTATAGTTCTTAGTCTACACAATGTATACAATGTCGGCGTCGGCCATTTGCACCACACTTCCGCATTTGTCTGCACTTTCTCTCAACTGCACTTGGAATGTTTACCGCTGAATTATTTCACTTAGGAAATCCTTTTTATATATCTTAAATATAGTACGATTGCAATCTTTTATTACTTTTATGCTAAGTATAATATCTAAATAGATAATTTGTGAAAATTCACAAAATATTTTTTTACGCGCAAGCGATATTACCGATTCTCATGGGAATGACATATTTTATTGGAGTAAAACGTAACTTGTAGCACTCATTCAAGGTTTATCTTAGTGATAAAAAAAAATGTATAAGTAGTTTATTTAAATTATTACAATAATGTCTATTGTTTCCTTATATACATTATTTATTTGTTTTCTTCAATGCCCCTTGCATTGAAAAAAACAAATAAATTATGTTGACATTCATTTCAACCAATTTTAATATGTATTTAAAAATTTTGTTATAGACATTAAATATATTTTGTTAATGACAGGTACAAAATAAGTAGCCAGTCATATCACTCTCTCTCTCAACTCATACTTCCCTCGTATATATATCAAATCACTTTTCAAAACGCCTTTATTAATCTTATTTACTTCTAATAGATACTTATACTACACAACGCTACCTATACAAGTATGTATTGCCTATTTTCTTTCATGTACCATACATATTTTGTAATGTCCTTCATCTCTGCCAATACAAAATATAAATTCGAATAGACTGATATAATAAAAAGACACCAACGTACACTAAGGAAATAAACATATAATTAATGGAGACAAATTACACACAGACTCAGAACAACAGTTATTGAATCGCACAAAGTATTGTTCTGCATAGGAATTGAACCCATGGCATTGGCATGGAAGCTCGGTATCTTAACCAATACGCCATCTGTGCAGTTATCGTGATAACTACAAATTTGTTACTATTAACCATTTGATTACTTCCTGTACATTTTATAGACGTTACTAATAACTATAACTAATATAATTAACAATCGCAAGCACTTGTACATTTTACTTTCTCGAATAAAGATAATTAAATTATTAATAATTTATTACTTCCCTGCATAATATATTACATTGCAAAGCTTAAATATCGCCTATGACTTTCTCTGGAAATTTTCTAATGCTCCAACAACGCGCGTAGTCACTTAAAATAAGAATCAAGCGAACGGCAACAGAGCAATCAAATGATATAACTAGATGCAAATTTATTAAAATAATACACTAAATAAAATATATAATAATAAATATTTTCTCGGGTATAATAAATTGTGTTTTAACATTTTTATTTTGTAATTAATACTGCATAATGCAATATTTATATTACTATTTATACTCCTTCATGTTTTAATTATGTTAAAATAATAGAAAATTCCTCTTATCCCGTACGCGTCTCAATGTGGAACCTAGACTCATACCAGAATAAGTAATAATACGAGTATATTGTAGTTTTACTCCATTACCACATGAAAGCACAATAAATTATAAAATTCAACTCTAATTGTGTTTATATTTAAATATCTATATCATCACCATTATTATCCTGCTCTTATCCCAATTTACTTGGGCTCGACCCAATATGTCCTCTTCTTACATACAACCCTATCAGACGTCATCTCTGTGGCGTCCTCTATATTTAGATATAACGCGTACTAAATATTAATTTTAATTAGAAATATAATTGTTTTCACGGATTCTATCACATTTGTATTTGATTTTTAATTTCGCAAGGTTTGGAACACTTTACATCGTTTTATTGCATAATCGTATTTATACAAAAAATTAAATATAAAAATTTCATTTGTAAGTATATATTTAGGTTAGTAAAAATATAATTACAAATAACATTGCTGATACTGCACCTTACTATGCTATTTCAAATATACTTCACTGTTTTATAATAAGCATAACTTATATTATAGCAATAGGGAAGTTTGGATAAATATATATCATCATGGCGTAAGATATTTTAATGTTTACATTAATTTTTATATTATAATATACATCTAAGTTTATATAACATTTACTTTATATAATGATTGTATCTGAGTAGGGAAATAATAGTACAAATACAAATCTGTATTGTAAAAAGTAAAAATAATAGATTTTAAATATTTTTTTTTATAACTTATAGGAACGCCAATTAAGTTTTCACGTAAATTTTTCGTATGGGCTTCTTTTGCTTTTCGCCATTACAGGTAACCAAAAAATGTCGAGATTGTAACGGCTTTGAAAGTATAGATAAGTATCTGTATCTGCGTCTCTAATAAAATCTTAATAATGCAATAATAAGGGCTGGTACTCAATAGGATTGATAAAATAAGCAGAAATATGTTCATTTTTATTAAGCCTATGTTAGTAAAACCTTATATTAATCCTTTTGATTCGCTAGTCTGTATTGGTTGACTTTTCTCTAATTACAGAAGAGGCTCGTGGCTAATAATACTAATATAGCTAAGCAGAGAAAGAATATGATCGAGTTGACACAAGTACTCATATTACAGACGAACTTATTAAACATCGAAACACGAAAACATCTTATTAAAATACAACATTTCGGTCACGAAAGCAGGTGTCAACAGACACCAGCCAACTGCACTAAATGTACAGTGCCTGTGTACGCAAGCACAGATGTACATTAAATTGCTTCACTCTCATAATACGATGGGAAAAATATTTTTAAGAGGGAAGGAAATTGCGACAATAATTTACAAATAAATACGTTACTTACGAAACGTTTACATAAAAAAAGTTGTGCATGCCCTGAATTTAGACCTCAGGGGAAATCGATTCCTTAATACTGCTTTTAAGTCTTCGGTTTTATTACTAATGTATGCATTTTGTGTTACAGAGTTGTCTCTTATTATTATTTTGAGTATCTAAATGTTTATTTCTCTAAAGAATACATAACAATGGCGATTTCATGCATGCTAGTACCCGTACCTATGAATTTATATTATTGAATGAAAAAAATTGTTCAAATACCAAGTTGTCCAATGTAAGCACATTAAACACACAAATAAACAAACTCTTTATTTTTAATATGTATAGTACCTAATAATATAAACTATATTAAACGACCTTTGAACAAAGACCGTCTTTTAACGTTTAAATTGGTAAGCTTACTCTACAAATTTCTATACTTTCAAATGCATTGCATATCGCGGACTATATCAGGACGCGCATTACTACACTATAAAGTAACAAATAAAGCTCTTACGAAGCAATTGCTGAGAGGGTTTAGTTAATTTTATATGACATTATATATTTCAAAGGAAGAGAAAAAGCGACAGACCTGATAAAAATAGTTAAAAGAAAATGGCCATCTCAACAATAATAATAATGCAATAGAAGTATATGACCACAAAAATCTAAAAGATAAACAAATCAATAGAAGGACTAACGTGCATGTCCTGATAGATGGGTCACCATTTCAACATGAGTTAGGTGGATATATAGCATTAATATCAGTGATAAATGATTGTTTGGTGTATCGCAATCTCAGATTTGTATGTTATTCACAATTCCAAATTTAGCGATATAACCAAAAAATACTTTTCTTTTGACCCTGAATAGGCACTAGGTATAGTGCATAGACCCTGAATAGACACGTGACTAATGAGGCAATATATAATTATGTAATAATAATCTTTAATTAAAAATCACTGTCTGCTTATTTGCCGTCCATATATTATAACCCTGTTGAAGGAAGCCTTCTCTTTAGCAGGCGGTGAAATTGCCCGACTATACCACGCTAGCTAAATAGTCTGGGGCAGGATTACCTGTATCATATGCTTAATTATGCCAGTCATTTTATTTAACCCATATTTTTTTCTACCCGTTTTCTTGTAAGAGCAGCCTTAGCTGTGATCAAAAAATAATTGGTTTGGTATTATATTTGGTTTCCGCATTAATTAAATCTAACAAGTCCTACGTCCAAAAATTTTAAATAAATCATAAATCATAACCCTCTATCTGCCCGGTAAAGTTGGTCTTAACTAAAATAAATAATTAAGGATTTTCACGCCAAAAATCGAGAAAGCAAAAAAGGGAAAGGAAGAAAATAATAATTCATATAAATTAATCAGCTGTATAGATACTATAGAAATTGCCGAGAATTGTATCCCTAGAAAGTCCTCGGTAACTCAACCTCTACGATTTAAAAAAGATAGAGCTTTCAACCTACTACTTAACAATCAATGACTTCACTGTGATCAGTTTCACGTGATCACTCGGAGTGCGTACGCGGTGCGATGACACATGAGGACTGAGGGTAGACGGTCCCGAGACGATGACGTCACGGGATCGCCGGCCGCGGGTTCAACGGCTTGCCAGGTGCGTTCACACATCCAATACTCCCATTATTTGCCGTACTTTTCTATTTATTACTTCTTCCTGTAAAAGTGAGCAAGTTAGCACTCCGGTGTTTGGCGAATCTTTTAATAACGTTTATTAATATATATTGTATGTCATACATATAAGACTATTATATTATATATTTGAAAGTTACTAATCTGATTATATAATCAGATTAGTAACTGCTACAACTAACAACCTATATTAAATATTGAAGGATATAAATAAAACAAGAATAATAAAAATCAATACATATAGATATTAGGGAACCTTATCCTTTTCAATTTTGAAGCAATAGCGCCTCTATTTTAATGAAACGAGAAACTAAGCTGAGCCTATTGATCTATAGTATAAATTCACATTGGCATATGAACTTTATAGGTGATTGCCATTCAACTGTATATTTGAACTGTATTATCTAATAAGGAACTACTATTTCAAAGTAAACATACTTAATTATAAACGACCAACCGAATATAATGTTATTAGTTCATAAAATCTTCGTAAAACTCTGCATATTTATTTGAACAAGTGTTTATAACCGTTACGTCAATTCATAAATCATTCATTGCCTTTATAGATGCAGTATAAAATTCGTTCACAACCGATTCCAATGTTTAATTGATTTGAATAATATGAAAATCGGTACGGTAGCGCGCCGTTTCCGCGGGAAAGAGACGCATATATGTCTGTGAGCTTCGCGCAGCTGTGCTAAGGACGGTCGTTGCCCCGCGGACGGCCGCAAGTGAACTCCGAATATTATAGTGTGCGTTTATTTATTGCACTCCTCCACATGGAGATCCCGCTCATTAATTCGATCTATAGCACTATTAGTGATTGAAGTATTACGAGATTCTGCATCAGGTAATAAATTGTTTTTTTAAAACCTAATAGCTATTGTAAATTTTATTAATAACTGTATCAATTTCGAACTTGTCACTTCTAACGCCATTAACGTAGATATACTTTGGAGTCGGTTATGGTGCAAATTGTTTTGTTTTACTATCATATAATGAGTACATTTTTGTTTAATTGAATATACATTTGTAATTTATATTATTAAACATTAATTTACTTACAAAGGAGTTCAACGTGCTTTAATGTGTGAACATAATTAACACGTTTATTTCATTAACTAAAAATACTAACAAGTATTATTGTGTATATATATATGTTCTTGATAAATTAATTAAGTAATTGAAATTTGTATAATTACGCTAATAGCTAGAATAATATGAAATCGTAAATTTCTAGAATTCGTCATGTGCGGTGAAATGACGTTGACATTGAAAATGATGTCACAGACCATGGCATTCGATACGTATCCTAAATTCTTTTCCTTCTAATAGCACGGGGTCAACGACTCGAATGACTACCGATACGCTCACGTTTGTGGTTACACATTAAAACAAATAATAAATAATTAAAACAATAGCAACAAAGGCAATGATTAATTTCTACTTGTATTATGGCATTTATATGTATTTACTTCATATACATAAACTCGAAATTTTTATATAATGTATATACAATTATACATATATAAATAAATTATCAATATTTATTTATTTTTTTGTACTGAACATTTGTGCATAAAAAAATAAATATTAATAATTTATTTATAGTAGTGTGTTTTTAATAACCTTCTTAAATAGAATCTAGTAATTTTCTGTAACATATGAATTATTTCATGATGTGGTACAATTACATGTATAATGATTTGTGATGTTAATGCGAGTATTATATATATATTTGAAATAAAACTATTTATACGGATTCTGTCGCGTTTGTACTTGATTCTTATTATTTATTATTTTATATTTAATTTATTTATTCGTTTATTCATTTGATTTGTTCTTATTTGATTCGTTTGTATTCGGTCCTCGGTGCTCCTATGACTATGAACGCTGTAAAATATTCGAAACACCGGGCAATTAAAAATCAAATTTATACAAACGCGATAGAATCTATAAAAATAGTTTATTGAAAATATTGATAGTTATGTTAAAAACAAACTACTTTGGTAGAAAAATAGACATAACGAGTGGTCAATGACTTGGTCTCTCAAAAAAGACAATACCAATTTATCATTTTATTTGCAACCCATTACCATTAGCCACAAACCGCCTTCATTATACACGGGAAATTGACTTACTATATCCACGCTAGTCTTAGGGGTTGGTATAGGGTTTTATTTCATCTTTTATTTTTCACATAGTTAATTCAAAATATATTGGTATAAATAAGATTGTATCGTAATGAATGTTGTTATAATTTAAATGGTAATGTATGTATGGAATGTCTTAGTTCTGAGAACTAATTGTAATAAATATAATTTTTAGCATTATTTATAATTATCTTTACTATAATATATAATTATCAATACAATAACTAATAAATTAATTTTCGTAGTGGTAGGGCCACAGCAAATTCTTATCATAGTCTGCCAAAACAAAAGAGGCCTACCAAATACCAATTTTTTCTTAGTAAGTAGTATTAGGCCCACACTGTTTACAATTATCTATCTTCACGGGCCGGTCCGTCCGGGGTTGTACCACTCTCTCGCATAAAATCGGTAGTAGCATTGTGCCATTGCGCTTCGTTCGGTGAGCCAGAGAATCGGAAGCACAATTTGAGTGGCTTTTAGATGATAGGCAGCGGCCTAGCCTATACCTCTGGTATTGCAAAGGCGGCAGTAACACTTACCATTAGGTGTACTGCTTACTCGTTTGCCACCATAAGCAATAAAAAAAATACTTTAATTTGCAATAGGAATACTTTTGCTTCAAAAACGTAGCTGATGTGGGATAACAGAGGCATTGAAATTACAATCAGAACTTATGTAGTTTATTTCTTAAATTTGAAAGTGACCATCACTTAACCCTTATCATCTAAATCATAATAAAGTCGTTATTATTTTACTGCCGGATCTTTGTCAAAGGTTAGGTTAGTACAATTTTAGTTTGTTGTTGTTAAAACTGTGGTCTTGTTTATCACATCTTTGAACATTCATCGCAGCTCATATCCCACGGCTGGGCGCACTATAGGCCTCAACCACAACAGGAGGAAAATTGATCTACTATACCACACTGCTCAGATGAATTAATTAGTATAGGCTGTACGAGTATTCGAGCGGGCCACTGATGACAAAGATCGGGTACCGGTGGCCCGCTCGCACGGCGAAGAGGGGTGTTTGCAGGATGGGTCTATGGGGTTTCGCGCCGCCTCTTCCGTCGCCCCGGACCGATTTGGCGGGGTGCGACCACGTCCATAGTACACCGCAAAAAAAAAGAAAAAAGGCTGTACGAGTATTCCTTCTCTAACATTTTTTAATATCTCTCTGACATTTTATCTAACTAACATTTATGCAGTAAAATAAAATAGATTCTTCACTTCACACAACTGAAAGTGCTAAAGAGCTGTTTTTATCACGCCGGGTAAATACTGAATTTTAATGAATATATTCGCAACATTGTATCGAGAATGTTACTTACTAGTAGTGCAGGAAACTTTACGGCATCCAGCAGGTACAGTTAATATCAACATAAGGTAGAACATAAAATAACCATGTACTTGGGTTTCAAGACAACTGTTCTAAGCAATTTTGTTTTGTTGTTATTTTGATAAAGAATACTAAGTAAATAACCAAGCGTATATTTCAAGTGGAAATTGTAAAAGTAGACAACATTAATACAAAGAATGAAAAGTTATTACGAGGAAGTGGAATTATAATATGTGCTGAAATGATGATTATGATGATAAATGTCATTATAATGAAAATCGTCACATTATGCTGGGCCACATATACTCGTAATAATTTGTATATCAACAATAGAAGATATTTCTGTTTTCTTTTTACTTTTAATAAAGTAACGAGCCATTGACACCAAAGTACACTAAGGAATAAATTCACAACTAAGGAATAAATTCTACACTAAGGAATAAATTCATGTATCGTGGAGGACCAAAAACATTCATTTAACGCTCTACACAGTTTCAGCATAGTTATGGGGTTCATCATCATCACAGCCCATACATGTCCCACTGTTGGGCTTAGGCCTCCTCCGTAATGGGAGGGAATAACGTACTATACCGCACTGGTCAGACGTGTTGGTATAGGGTTTTGTTTCGATTTTTCCTTCTCTTGCATAGAGGTTATATGCGTTTTAAATCCCTTAGTCGTCTCTTACGAACACCCACGGGTAAGATAGGGGGTGGTGAATTGTATTCTTACTCCGTCATCATACGGATAACATATAGTAATTTGTATATCAATATTGGAGGCTAGAAGATAATTTTGTTTTCGTTTTATTTTTAATAAAGTAACAGGCCATTGACACCGAGCTATTCTACGCTAAGGAATAAATCAATGTATCGTGGAGGATCAAAAACATTCCTTTAATGCTCTACACACTTTCAGCATAGTTATGGGGTTCATCATTATCATCATTCATTATCATTACAGACCAAATATGTCCCACTGTTGGGCTCGGGCCTCCTCTATAATGGGAGGGAAATTAACGGTATAGTAGTTACCGCGATGGTCAGACGTGTTGGTATAGGGTTTTGTTTCGAGCTTTCCGTCTCTTGTATAGATGTTATATGCGTTTTAAATCCTTTAGTCGTCTCTAAGATAGGGGGTGGTGAATTCTTACTCCGTCACGTTCGTAAGTACATGGGGTTCACTTGGGTCGTATAAAAATTTGTATTACGTGAGAATCGAGGCAGTGCATTCGATGTACTAAGATGATACTTACATCGCTATGTCTTCTGTTTGAAGCCAGTAGTAAGTAATATATAAAGTTCCCTCTAAAATAATCAGGTATCAATTGTAATATAAATCTTTAGGAGTTATAGGCTCTGGGGAGCTACGCTGCGGCCGCGGCCGGGCCTAAGCCCAAAGGCCCCGGCCCCGCTCCGAAGGGACCTGCCCTGAGGAGGAAGACGGCGCTGGCTCCTGCCGGACCGCTGAAGCCGCCCGCAACGAAACCGCCGGCGACGACCAGCGAGGCTGCGACAAGGCCTTCCGCGTCTGGCACGACTGCCGTACCCGAAGAGGGTTGGCAGGTGGCCGAGCGCGATAGAAGGAGTCGCGGCCAAAGAAGGAGAGCGGAGGCCAAGCGCGCCGCTGAGGTCTCCGCTCCCAAGGCAGGAGCTGGCGACAAGAAGAAGAGGTCGCGCAAGGGGCTCAAGCCGCCAAAGACAGCCGCAGTGGTGATCACTGTGCTGCCTGAGGCGGCCGAGAAGGGCCTCAGCTACGAGGCCGTCTTGAGGAAGGCCCGGCGGGAGCTAGACGTCTCCGATATTGGAGGCGTCGAAGCCAGGACCCGCAAGGCCCGGACGGGGGCTCGAATCCTCGAGTTCCCAGGGGCCGAGGGCGCCAAGACGGCTGACAGCGTAGCTGAGAAGCTGCGAGGTCTGTTCGCCGAGGAGGGTGGCATCAGGATCGCCAGGCCCGTCAAGTGCGCCGAAATGCGCATTTCGGGTCTGGACGACTCCGTGACGGTGGAAGACATCCGGGAGGCTATTGCCTCGAAAACCGGGTGTCCCATAGACACCGTCCGGGTCGGTGCCATTCGTCCCGGTCCGGGTGGCGTAGGTGCTGCCTGGGCGCAGTGCCCGGTGGAGTCGGTCAGGCAACTGGCCGGCTCAGGCAGGCTCCTCGTGGGCTGGAGCTCGGCGCGGGTAACCGTGCTTGAGCACCGGCCTGCGAGGTGCTATAAGTGCATGGCGGTCGGACACACTCGACCGACGTGCACCAATTGCTTCGACTGCGGCGGATTGTGTTTCCGCTGCGGTCAGACCGGGCACGTGGCGGCATCTTGCGCCGCCCCGCCCCACTGCCCCGCGTGTGCGGCGGGCAATAAGCCCGCCAAGCACCGCATGGGTTCTGGGGCGTGCAGACCTCCTGCTTCGGCCCCAAAGGGGCGGGGCGGCCTTTCGACCAGGGCCGCTCCCGCTCCTAGCGCGGCCCGATCGCCCACTGGCGAGGCGGAGGTGATGGATACGGCCCACTAATGGCTGCAGAATCCATTCACCTCCTGCAGGCCAACACCAACCACTCCGCCGGAGCGCAGGATCTCCTCCTGCAATCTATGGCGGAGTGGTCGATTGGTGCAGCCGTAGTCGCGGAACCGTACGTCGTGCCTGATCGCCCCAATTGGGTGGTCAGCCGAAACGGAACTGCGGCAATCGTCGTCTCAACGCGGCGGCACTTCCCGTCCTTATCCCTTTTGGATAGGGGCGAAGAATTTGTCGCTGCGGAATGGGGAGGGGTCACACTCTACAGCGTTTACCTCTCCCCTAATAGGAGAATGGACGATTTTAGGGCCTCCCTCACCACCTTGGAGGCTTCGATACGGCGACTGGCACCGGGCCTCGTCCTGGTCCTGGGGGACTTCAACGCCAAATCCACGGCATGGGGGTCCCCTATGACGGACGACCGCGGACGGGCGGTCGTTGAGTGGGCGGCTTCACTGGGCCTCTGTGTTGTTAACAGGGGCTCAGTGAACACGTGCGTGCGGCAGCAGGGCGGGTCGATAGTGGACTTGTCGTTCGCTAGCCCCGCTGTCGCGCCACGGGTGAGGAACTGGAGTGTCCTGGAGGAGGCGGAGACCCTATCGGACCACCGGTACATCCGGATGGAGGTCTCCCCCCGGGAACCCGGTAGGGGTCACAGGGCGGACGGAGCTCCCGCGTTTCCGCGGTGGGCTGTGGGTCGTCTTGATAGGGACCTACTGGCGGAGGCGGCCATCGTTCACACGTGGCTGTCCTCACCGCCCCCAGCGGACGGAGTAGACGCTGAGGCTGTCCGCATCCGCAGTGCGTTAACGCAGATCTGCGATGCAGCCATGCCCAGGGTGCAGCGTCTACCTCCGAGGCAGGGGGTCTACTGGTGGTCCCCAAGACTGGCGGACCTTCGCGCGGCGTGTATCAGTGCCCGAAGGTCCTACACCCGTAGCCGGCGGCGTCACCGCGACGCTGAGCGGGAGGGCCAGCTGTACGAGGCGTACCGCAGTGCGCGTACTGCCTTTCGGCTGGCCATCCGAGCCGCCAAGGATGCGAGTTGGCAGGAGATGTTGGACGGTCTCGACCGTGACCCCTGGGGTCGCCCGTATCGCGCGTCGCTGAACAAGCTTCGCGCGCAGGGCCCCCCCCTCACCGAGACCCTCCAGCCCGACTTCCTTTGTAGGGTGATCGAGGAGCTATTTCCACGGCAGTCGGGACACACGCCCCCGGTCATGGCTTCGCCAGATCAAGACCGGGAGGCCGACGACGAGAGTGTTCCACCCGTGACGGAGTCGGAAGTGGGGGCGGCAGTGGCGCGGATTCGCTCCGCCACCACGGCCCCCGGCCCGGACGGAATACCAGTCCGGGTGTTGACGTCGCTCCTCGAGCACTTCGAGCCTCGCCTCAGGCAACTGTTCAACGCCTGTCTGACGTCTGGACGGTTCCCTGAGTGCTGGAAGGAGGGGAGGTTGGTTCTCCTGCCAAAGCCGGGACGGCCCCCGGATTTGCCGTCGGCCTACAGGCCCATCGTGCTTCTCGACGATGTGGGTAAGTTGCTGGAGCGTGTCCTCGCTGCCCGCATCGTCCGACACTTGGAGGAGGTGGGGCCCGATCTGTCGGACGCTCAATATGGGTTTAGGAGGGGGCGTTCGACCATCGGGGCCCTGCTACGCCTGAGGCAGACGGCCGCGGAGGCTGTCGCCGGCAAGGGAGTGCTGTTAGCGGTGTCGCTGGACATCGCCAACGCATTCAATAGTCTGCCATTCAGCTGCATCAAGGAGGCGCTCCGGTTCCATGGAGTGCCCCTGTACCTCAGGCGGCTGGTGGCAGACTATTTGGAGGGGCGCAGTATCCTCTGCGCGGGTCCCGCAGGGGACATTGTGCGGACGCCCATGTCGTGCGGTGTTCCACAGGGGTCGGTTCTGGGGCCGACTCTGTGGGACATCGGGTACGACTGGGCGTTGAGAGGGAGTCTCCCCCCCGGGCTGAGCTTGGTGTGCTATGCTGACGACACGCTCGTCACAGCCCGGGGCAGGACACTCGAAGAGGCGGCGAGCCTGGCCACTCTCGGCACCGAGGAGATGGTCAGGCGAATCGAGGCGCTGGGGCTTAGGGTGGCCTTAAATAAGACGGAGGCCCTATTATTCCATGGGCCACGCGTAAGGCTGCCAACCGGCGCCTCGTTAGTCGTCAACTCCATCCAGATCAACATCCAGGCCCATATGAAGTACTTGGGTCTGGTGCTCGACGGGCGATGGTGGTTCCGAGAGCATTTCCGACAGATTGCTCCCCGGCTGGTCGGCGCGGCGTCCGCCCTTTCTCGGCTCATGCCGAATGTGGGCGGACCCAGTTTCGAGGGCCGACGGCTGTATGCGGGAGTCATCCGCTCGATGGCCATGTACGGCGCACCCGTGTGGGCGAGGGCTCTGAACGCCCAGCTCAGGGCGGTTCTGTGGAGGCCACAGCGAGCCATGGCGGTCAGAGCCATTCGCGGGTACCGCACGGTGTCGACAGAGGCGGCGTGCCTATTGGCCGGGACACCCCCGTGGGACCTAGAGGCGGAGATGCTCTCCGACCTCTACCGGCGGGTTACCTCAGTGCGCGAGGAGGGTGGCTCCCCATCGTTGAGCGAGATAGCCACCTGGCGCGAGGACGCCCGCCGAGACGTCATCGCCCGTTGGGTTACGCGGCTGGAGAGGCCTAGACACGGTATCGTGACCGTCGAAGCCTTCCGGCCCGTATTGATGAAATGGATGGAGCGGCGGCACGGGGTCCTCGCCTTCCGACTGGTGCAGGTGTTGACGGGGCACGGGTGCTTCGGGAAATACCTGCACACGGTCGTGTACAGGGAGTGGACTCCGGGCTGCCATCATTGCAGTAGTGACGAGGACACGGCGCAACATACGCTCGAGGAATGCTCGGGCTGGGACGGGCAGCGCCGCGACCTCGTCGCTATTATCGGTGCCGACCTGTCACTGCCGGCTGTCGCAAGGGCGATGGTCGACAGCGTCAGGAATTGGGACGCGGTCGCCGCCTTCTGCGAGGCTGTCATCTCGCAGAAGGAGGCGGCGGAACGAGTCAGGGAGGACTCCCGCGACCCGGGCCGCCGCCAGCGGCCGGGGCGGCGCAGGCGCGAATACCTGCGCCTGATGCCGCCCTAACCCAGGCCTCGGGTGATCGGACCGGGGAATTGTCCGGTCACCCGACGCGAGGCCACCGCGTGAGGGCGACGCCCCGACGGCGAAATCTGTCGGGGCGTCGACGAGAGGAACCCGCGAGGGTAAACCGCCGAGCGGACCACCGAAGACAAAGATCGGGTACCGGTGGTCCGCTCGCACGGCGAAGAGAGAGGATTTTACGGTGGGTCTATGGGATCACGCGCCGCCTTCTCCGTCACCCCGGACCGATTTGGCGGGGCGAGACGCACCCATAGCCCACCAATAAAAAAAAAAAAAAAAAAAAAAAAAGGAGTTATAGGCTCCATTTCCGAGAATACAGGATGAAATAAAATGATTAAATTCCTTCAACCCTCTTCTATCATTGGTTGACCATGCAAACGGTGACGATTTGAGAATATTTAAAAATTACCTTATATAAAATAATTGAAAAGGGGTCTACGCGTGAATGTGTGCAAAATCAAAATAATGGTCTTTGAAAGAGACGAAGCCAGAACAGATGTAAGAGTAACAATAGGTAATGATATACTAGAGCAAGTGGATGAATTTGTATATCTTGGATGTGGATTTAGCCGAGATGGAAGGTACACCACTGATATAGAGCGAAGAGCGAATGCGGGAAATAGAGTGAACGGAGCGTTGGGGCAACTTCTCGGCAGCCACCACCTCAGCCAGAAGGCACGTGTAGCAATACATAACGCAGTGCTTGTCCCAACATTACTGTATGGAAGCGAGAGTTGGGTATGCAGAAAAGAGTATGAAAGTAAAATTAATGCGGTCGAAATGCGATCTCTGCGGAAAATCTGTGGAGTTAGGCTGACCGACCACATTCGTAACGACGACGTAAGAGAGCGAGTAGGTATGAAAGAAAATATTGGTGTAAAGATGCGAAAGGGCATGCTCCGATGGTTCGGACATGTGGAAAGAATGCCGAACGAACGTCTGGTTAAGAAGATATACAATGCGAAAGTGGAAGGATGTAGGTACCGAGGGAGACCGAGACTAACCTACCTACACCAGATCGGTCATGTACTGAAGGAAGGTGGAGTCAAGAGTCTCCGAAACCGGCGAGCGTGTATGAAGAGAATTATGAATATTGAGGAAGCGAGTGAAGTATGCAGAGATAGAGTTCTCTGGCACTCTGTTCTCTCTGCCTACCCTGCAAGGGCTATGGCGTGATGATATGTATGTATGTATGTAAAATAATTGAACCTGAAAATCTAAATGCAAAAAGTTAATTTTAATTAAATTTTGCTGGATATTTTGAATTAATTGCAATGAGTTCTGAACAGAGCATATTTAAAATATTTATTATTTATTCGTATGGTGATCGAGTAAGAATTCAATTCACCACCTCCTATCTTACCCGTGGGTGATCGTAGGCGTCTCCTACTACTAAGGGATATAAAACGCATATAACATCTATACAAGTGAAGAAAAACTCGAAATAAAACCTTATACCAACACGTCTGACCAGCGTGGTATAGTATGTTAATTACCCACCCATTACGTAGGAGACTCGACCCCAACAGTGGGATATATATGAGCTGAGGTTATGACGACGATGAATATTTATGTTTATATTTCAGAGGATTTTTTGTCGTTAGATGACAAAAGTCTCTAAATGAAGAATGAAAGGAACAAGACCGGAAATCTTATTAGTCATTTTACTTATATAATTAAAATATTTAATCAAACAAACTCTTCAACTTTAAATCTCACGAGAATCGAATGTTATTCGTCGACAAATATGCCATTTCAAACTATAAGCAATCTTTTTGTTAAATTTCATTCACATCCTTTCATCTAGCGTGATTAGGTATTGAAAACCCATCAGGTATTAACATAATATATTTAGTGTCTGCGATCATGCTTATCTCATATTAATAAGAGGGCCTAGTGAATGCATAATTCTTGCACAAGTCATTTACACTCACATGTGTCACATTCATTTCTCGGTATAGATTTGTTATTCTAACATCTAATGAGTCAACTAATTTTGAAATAACGATTACCTCACACGCTAACATAACATATTAGTTACATATGATACTTAGTACCTGGTCTTAAACTGATGGGTTTGATAATGACTTTCCATTTGATGTAAAAAAAAGTGGAAGACGGGCAAATTCTCCGTTTTGATATTGGATTGGATATCCATATAGGGCGCATTTTTTAGAACTATTTTTTTTTGCAAAATTGATGATTTTAAAGTAACATTTCTCATCGATCCCGCGACAAGTTAGCCAAAAAATAGCTTCATTGTCGAGAATTTCGTCATGAAGTTGAACAAAAATAAACAAAACCTGATTTTTGTAGACAAAATTATTAGTCTGGAAGCCTATTTGGAATTCAATGCTACATGGAAAATATAATATTTGCACCCGTCCTGAATGTAGTGAGGAATCTTCAGAGAGTAGCTAGCAGCTTCACCGTCACGCTGTTCTGAGGTCCATCATATTTTACTTACCATTAACGTTGGTCAACTATTGCCAATAAAATAACAATCTATAATAACTTTAAATACCTAATATGCCTTTTAAAGTCATAAACCATGTCAATTTTCCTGTTACTATACATTTTCTTATTAATATTGAGAAATTTCATTGCATATCTTCACAGTTCAAGTTTCAACGGCAATTTAATTATAATGCGAATGCCCATGAGATAATTCGTTTATAACAAAAAAGAATCAACTAAATTAGTGCATAAGCAAAAAAGTCACATGGCCGAACATTCATAAAAAGATATACAATCAAATTGAGAACTTCTTCCTTTTTGAATGTGGTAATAAGTAGCACAAGTCAATGAAAAATATCATACGGTGAGAGACTAGGAATACAGAATCAATATCACCACTCTTTCAATTTGGTATCTAACAAAATCTTTAAAGAGCTCCTTACTTTACGAGCTTCTTGACCTTGTACACTCTCAATTGCTCATTATTTGATAGGAGTGTTCAACTCCGTGCCAAATATTACCCCTAATAAGATGTCAAATCGCTACAACTCGTGTTCTAGTATGATTTTGTTAGAGACATTTTTGTTTCTTTTTCTCATTAAGTTAATTTATTTAAATGGAACCCAAAACTCATTTACCATCTAACGCCTTGTTATTTTATAATCAAGTGGTATGTAATAGCCGTTACGTATTAGAAAACTGTGTAATAATATTGAGTGGCAATTAACATGGCAATAATATATTAGACGTAACTATGATACGTACGAGAGAGTGTTAATATTTTCACATGGGATGTAAACATTGGTGTGATTGGACTGTTATCGGCGCATTTGTAACGATACGACGGTATCTGGAGACGGGCCCTGGCTGGAGTCATTGTCACGTACACTACACATACAGTGCCTATTGTACACTTCGTGTTTACTAACCTTATCAATAACATAAATAGGCTTGTATTATAGTAAAAGCTATGATTGATTCGAACGAATAAGTATCGCTCGCTGTCAATTGAATACATAATTTATTCGCTGGATAAAATTTTCAATTATTATCATATTAGGCCTGCATTTTCTCAAAGTGAGTGAACTATAGGGTACCTAAGTAGGTACTATAGTATAAAATTTGATGATTTTTTAGTATATAAAACAAAAGCTTAAGTATTAAAAAAACAACATCCACATATTAAAAATAATATCCAAACTCCAAATCATAATTTTTATGACGTAATTAATTATCGTGTACAGCACTAAAGATCATTACTTTTGACTATTACACCATTTGTATGAACTAAACTGGTTATTAGACTAATTCTATACCAAATTTTAGACAAATTTTTTGAGGAATGTCTATAGAGCAAAAAGAAATATTTAACATATACATAAATATATATTTATGTATTGCTGTGTGGTAGCAGCTAAGAATATTACCAACCCTTACTGTGCTTGTGGAAGTCGTAAGAAATGGCCAAGAGCTTTATATAAACCTGGGCCAACTCCACTTGATGCCATTTCGTCAACAATTACATTCCCAAGGAGAGTTGACGTCTGGCAGGCGGCCGGTCATAAAACCCATAACTTTTTGCATGTACTATTGAGAGTATATATCGTGTTGAAGTAATTGATATAAGAGCAGGAGAATGATGATGATATATATATATATATATATATATATATATATATATATATATATATATATATATATATATAGTATGGAATTCAATGTTTTTTTGGCATATAACACTAAAGTTAAATTTAAAAAGCGTCACCCATATACTAAGAAAAATGAGTTAATAAGAATATTGCAAAAAATGAATAAAATAATATCGAAATCGTGAATAGAAACTGAAGGACTCTCAGTACTAAAGGTCGTTATTTTTTACTATTATGCCATTTGTATACAAACCAAACCCGATCTCATTAAGCTAATTCTATTCCAAGTTTTTGTTAAATTTCTTAAGGAATGTGTAAACAGTTTTCAAAAATCATCATCATTCATCATTCTCCTGCTCTTATCCCAATTACTTGGGTCGACACAATATGTACCTACTCTGCTTCCATAGTACATATTGCAAAAGTTACTGGCAATAGTTTTATGATCGGCCGCCTGCCTGACGTCAACCCTCCTTGGGATGCAATCGTTGACCCGATGGCATCAGCTGGAGTTGGTCCAGGTCTATGAATCTCTTAGTCGTCTTTTACGACGCCGATCGATACGACCGACGAACGATCGAAGAGCCAAGTAAGGATTGGTAGTATTCATCGCTGCTACCACACAGTAGTTTTCAAAATTATTACATATATTAATACTAGCAGACCAGGCTACGCTTTGCTGTGGTTAAGGTAGCCTCATTATCACGTGGTGGTTATGCTAATAAATTGTAGCTTATATGAAACATTTGTACGTATATGAAACGTTTGTACGTTTAATATAGCGCCATCTATTGACTACTTACTCAATCCAGTCAACATATACCGCTCTGTTAGAATCGTTTGGAGATAACAGATAATTATAAATAAAATAATTTCCAATAAAATAATATTGCGACTATAAATTGAGATGGAAGCTATCCTATCTTTCAAGTTGGACCAAACTACATATGCTGTGCAAATTTGATTAAAATCGGTTAAGTACTTTAGGAGTCCATCGCGGACAAACAACGTGACGCGTAATTTATATATATTAAGATATTCACAATATCGCTTGCATTAACAGTCTTATTGCGATAACTTTTTTTACTTTCTATTCTCTATAACTCTCTATCTATGAACCCGTATTTAAAATAAAAGTCAGTACGATATGCTGAGATACACACATTATATAACTTACAAGATTGCAAATTTCTATTTGTTAATTACATTTCAAATATGTTTATGTACGCACTATTATTATATTTCAAATATTTGTACATGTCATAATAATTTCATTCTAATTAACTCAGTTGAGGTTTTGGCAAATAACTTATAGATATTAGTCGTGGTCACGAGGGTATTAAAGAAGCAAATTTTCTCGTAATCATTAGATAATGGGGTGACTTAGACATATGTATCGAGTTAAGACTTAATTCTTCGTTTAATGTTTTTTTTTAATTTCTTTAATATAGAAAAATCTTAATGATTTTTATATATCATCATCATCATTCTCCTACTCTTATCCCAATTACTTGGGGTCGATACAGTATGTACTCTTGTTTCATAGTACATATTGTTAAAGTTATTGGTAATAGTTTTATGACCGACCGCCTGCCAGACGTCAACCCTCCTTGGGAATGTAATTGTTGACCAAACGGCATCAGATGGAGTTGGCCCACGTCATCATAAGGCTCTTAGTCGTCTTTTACAACATCCACGAGCAAAGTAAGGGTTGGTAGTATTCGTAGCCGCTACCAGTAATATTTTTATATATCAATTGGAGGTAATATTGTAGAAATAGTTCAAAAAAAATATAATAATTAAATAATCAAACGTTTGTTTTGTGTATGTCTTTCAACGATTTTACTAACAACTTTAAGATGTTATGCTTATAATCACATTAGCATCACGAATACTTTATCATACATTCTACCTTAAACTTTTCATTTGAAACATTCCAACGGTGATATACAGTTTGAATTATTTATAAATAGCTTTATAGTACAGTATGTTCTATATCTTGTAGTGTAATAATTGCGATGTCGTCAACGGGTTCAAGTTCGGCCGGACGACAATGAACTTGGCCGGCCATGACTCACGCATGCCAACCATCGTGCATCGGTGTTACGAAACCATAAACATCGGGCATCTGTGCGAATGCAACTGAATGCAATTGAAACGGCCATTGTCCAACGCCCTTGACTTCAACTTGATAAATTTTAACCACGTTCAATCACATATCCTCTCGGTTACACACCCATTATTGTTTTTAATTGTCTTATTTTTTTTTTGTAAGTACCTTTATCATCATACAGGTAGGTTCATCCAGGTACAGGACCGCTTTGCTGTCGCTTAAGACGGCCGGATAGTTATCAGCCCATAGTTAGTCAGAATAGGCTCAGTAGAACAGTAATATTTTCACATTTGGGCTTGTAATTTGGCGCCATAGGACGCTAGCCTATTGCCATTAACCAAGCATCGTTCTAAATACTGTGAGAAGGCTAATCACGCTTTTATCTGCCTCTGAGTTGGAAACCTGCGAGCATCATCATAAAACCTAAAGCGTCAAACCTATCAACTCACAATTACTAATGAAGCAATTTTAATTGGGTTATATATTAATAGGTTTATTTATTTTAATTAGTAAATCATTTGTTAATAGCAACGAAAGAGACAATAATGCCAACAATGCCAAGGTTCCAATGACTTGAGCATAGGTATACATGACGATCGGCACGTACGCGGTCATATACCTTTGAAATCTGGATCCGAATATGTGTTTTAATAAAACAGTATATTAAGACATAATTTTTTCTTATTTTTTCGACTAAGTTAATTTAAATACAGGAAGGAAAATATGTTCATCATTTTATTTCAATAATGGTTAGTAAAATGAAATATATCACTGCATTTCATTGCTCTATATACCTCACGTAAGTCCTAACTCTAGCCTAATTCTCATTTTCTAGTTATATTCAACTCCGATCATATTTTAGCGATCGTTTTAAATGCAATAAATTATAACCGATTCTATAAAGAAAGTATATAAGGACGTTTGAGCCAATTGATCAAAATACTTTTCTAGTATTCACTATTAATTTTTACTCAATTCTGCTATTTCAAATAATCCTTTTTTTTTATAAGTAGAAAATAACAAAAAATCTTTTTATTAAGAAGAACATATCTGTGTCATTGATCTCCGCGAAGTTCGCCAAAGACGTCAAGGATTCGGTACCAGTGACCGGCCTAATGGTCATGGGGAAGGAATACGATAGGTTATGTGACCATGCGTCGCCTTTTCGTCGCCCGGACGGAACGGCCGGTGTGTCCAGACCATAACCTGCCAAAAAAGAAAACATGTTATTGCTCTACTTACTTGGGTGGTAAGAGTAGTTTACTTTTCATTAATTTATCTATTTTGCATGAGCTGCTGTAGTTAATCGAAGTATTTAACATGAACACTTTATTTATAGGTAACAAACAGGCAAACTAATATTTTGTGTGATATAACAACAATAAGCTAGAAAATAAAGATATTATTGCTGATTATGGTCTCAATAACACGCTGTATTGCATCTCTCCGCCTATTAAGCGGGTCAACTGAATAATGAGCAGGCCAGCGGGTTATCCTTTTGGGTACTGTCTTTTTCAACGTAGCGGCAAAGAGTGCCTCCTCCATCTTCATGAGGTCGGACTTCCTATTGGGCAACTAATCCTCAGTTCTGTCAACCTCGAGCTTAATCAGGGTGGTATCAATTACGGATATTTCCTCCCCTCCGTTCTAACACACCACCGAAGTGAAGTGAAGGTTCTCTTATCTGACCTGCTCCGCGACACATTTATTTTTCCATTTTCTTTTTGGGCAGGTTATGATCTGGACACACACCGCCCATTCCATTTGGGAAGACAGAAGGTCTGCGTGCAGCCCAATAACCCACCATATTCCCACCCCCCCATCGCCATCGGGTCGGCCACTAGTACCGCTTTTTGACATATGTGGCCTATTTTACCCTTACCTAATTTAATAGTTAGCAAAAGTAACTTAAATTGTAATGTACTCTACATAAAAAGGAAGCGAGTGAAGTATGCAAAGATAGAGTTCTCTGGCACTTTGTTCCCTCTGCCTAAGCCTACCCTGCAAGGGATATGGCGTGATGATATGTATGTATGTACTCTACATTTAGATTTAAATCTAAATCAATGCTCATATTTACTAATTACAGATTAATTAATTAATTATAGATACATATATATCTAAGATAAAAGACAAACTAATATTTCAAACAAATTTTATCGTTGCACCAAGAACCGAGTAATGAGTTCAAAGATTCAAGGTCAGCGAATAAACGTCAAATATAACTAGTATTTGAGTAGTAATGTTTAAACTTGTCAGTATATCAAGTAGCTAGACTTGAGGTCGATGTTACGTTCTAACGATTGTAAGACACGACTGCATTGCTGAAATAAAAATATGCTGCATTTGAAATTGACAAAATGTACAATTGGATTGCTCCGATTGATTTTGCGCTTGCTTTGAATATATTAGTGTGACTAATTCTTATTGTCATAAAAACTTTTAAATAGATAGATAATATCAAAATATTGAATTATGTATCTGATACAGACTCGTTCATCCATCCATCAGCCTATTAACGGTCACGTGATGCTAATATTTAAAAAACAATAAAAAATTAGCTCCTTTTTAAATTGGTAAATTACGCGGACAGAGATTTGACATTTAAAGAAATGGTTAATTTTTTATGGTGAAGTAATACAGAAAACTAAAATTTATTTATATAAGCATATTCTCAGAAAAAATACAAAAAACTAAAATTTAAAATATAATTATAACAATCTATTTTCTCAATTTGATATTTGATTTTATACAAGACACATTTACCAACTTTACTAAAATCGAATAAATGCATTCGAATATTACCCTGAAGGAATATCGCGACATAAGATTTTTAAAATACATGTATTGTTATGTATTTAACACATACATACATATCATCACGCCATATCCCTTGCAGGGTAGGCAGAGAGAACAGAGTGCTAGAGAACTCTATCTCTGCATACTTCACTCGCTTCCTCAACATTCATAATTCTCTTCATACACGCTCGCCGGTTTCGGAGACTCTTGACTCCACCTTCCTTCAGTACATGACCGATCTGGTCTAGGTAGGTTAGTCTCGGTCTCCCTCGGTACCTACATCCTTCCACTTTCGCATTGTATATCTTCTTAACCAGGCGTTCGTTCGGCATTCTTTCCACATGTCCGAACCATCGGAGCATTCCCTTTCGCATCTTTACACCAATGTACGCAATGAAAATAGATATTTTATGTATTTAATACAATAAAATATCTATTTTCATTGCGTACGTTCTTATTGTAGTCAGTTAATATTATTATTCAGTAAATATAGCCACATAGAGTAGAAATTATCGCTAAGGAAATTATATTATATTTAGTATGAAATTATATAATATATTATGATTAGTATAAATGTAATCATCATGATTATGAAGGTAGACTTTTATCCCATTTACTTGGGGTCATTGCAATATGTACTCTTATACCATATATATATATATATATATATATATATATATATATATATATATATATATCTGATCTATATATTTATATATATATATATATATATATATATATATATATATCTATATCTGATCTATATATTGCAGTTTTGGCAATAGTTACGTCATCGTCGCCTGTCTAACGTCAATCCTCTTTAGGAATATATTTATTGACCAGACAGCATCAGATAGAGTTAGATGAAAACTGTTAGTCGTTTTTATGACAGCCACGAGCAATGGAAGGGTGATATTCGTAGCCACACAGCACTATGTAAATTAATTTAAAAAAAAATTCATAGCATATATATAAATATTCATAGCATAGGATAAGAGTAGGAGAATGAATGCTGATATTCATTCTCCTACTCTTATCCCAATCACTTGGGGTCGATACAATTTGTACTCTTCTTTCATAGTACATACAGACACACAGACAGACCGAACGGCATCAGATGGAGTTGGCTCAGGTCGTTATAAGGCTCTTAGTCGTCTTTTACGACATCCACGAGCAAAGTAAGGGTTGGTAGTATTCGTAGCTGCTACCACACAGCAGCACTGCAGCAGCAATATGGCAATTAAAATACCTCACTCATCAAAAAAGCGTTACCATTATCTTAATTATTGCTTAACCAAATTTTATACCTGTATTTTTGCCACTGTTAATACTATTTTAAATAACCAAAAATGTAAGCATATTGGCTATATAATATTTATGTAATGACTAGATAGATATTAGCCATTAGATAAAAACGTTTAATAACATTAAAACTTAAAATTGAATTATGGTTAACGTTCGAACACTGAGCAAGCACTGCCTTATTTTAATAGTTAATACCTATAATGTTATATTTAACATGTCACTAAATATCCTAAATAATTATTTAGCAATATCTCTTAAAATAAATACATACGACTAAGATATGAAATATTTCACCAAATTCAACGGTGCTGTTCGATTATATTCTATCCATCATCAGAACTAGAGTAAATAGTTACATTACCTTCTAAATTGAAATTGCTAAATATCATGAGTTTATGTAGTTGTAGTATTTTTTCTTAATTTATTTAAAAAAAAAAATCTATTATATTGAAAAAAAAGCATTGCAGCTTTTGAAAGAACAACATACTTCTTTCATAAAATATAGGTGTACGAAAGTTGCTTGCGAAAATTATTAAGTATCTTTTTCTCGAAAAATTTTTCAGCGTTGTTTTCTAAGAATACGGGAAGTCAAAACTCTGCTATGGTAACCCGCTATTACATAATTTCCTTTCACCGAAGAATTCTGACTGCATATAATTTTATGGGTTTCTTGTGCAGCGTTTTAGTACGCCGTCGGCGCCGTCACTGGTTTAGTCGCTGTTTAGCCGGTATTATGAAATAAAATTTGTAATAAAACTGAAGTTTCCAGTAAAGAAATTACGACAAGAGTGTAGGCGCTGTCTCATCAAGATAAGTCTTGATTAATCCTTTTTTAATCAGTTGCTTCAAATAATGTATCTCCCTACCATCCATAGATATCATGGATTCGATTTTTTTTAAATTGAAGTAAAATCTTATGATACTTAGGTGTGATGCTTGCTCATTTGCCACCATAGGCAATAAAAAAAAATAACATTTCACATTCTAATGGCATAATTATATAAATTAGGTTTTACAGCAGCTTGTTTATTGTCCTATTTAATTAATTAATTTATAAATAATATAATATACAATGTAAAATTTATTAATAAACTTAGTAATAAACTGTAACTGTCGTCGTCATTGTGAAATCGCAGTGGTTCATGCACATGATAATTATAACAATAATATTTTGGTTTTACAACGTGAGTATCAAACAAAAATACTTTATATATAATTGATTGTGCTGTACATATAAGTTGTGTACATTATTTCTTTTATTTTTGCTCCATACATTCATGACCTGTTGAATTGTATTGAACTATCGAAGGTCAATAATTGTGTAACAACGTAAATTTAAAGGTAGAAATCATATGTGCGTCACATAATAACTATAAAGCGTTATCATAATAAAGATTTTCGCTATCTAATGTTGGATATACACCTCTATCATAGAATAAAACGATACCTTGACTTGACTGCGGTTCTAGAATCGCAGAGGTCCATATAAGTTATAGCTTATAGGGAAAGTGGTGGGTCTCGTTTCATTTCCTTCATTTTAAAATAATAATGACATGCCGGCTCGTATTGAACAATTATATAGTTAGTTTTGCAGTAATTTTATGCGTTTTCAAATTGCCATCTTTTACTTCCCACTGACGTCGAAAAAGATAACTGATAATCGTATGCATATAAAATTATGACAAGAAAATGAAGGCTCGAAGTAAAATCCGAAATTCGAAACTAAATAATTCCAAAGCTAACTAAGAGTAGCATGTTAAAAAAAGGTTATTAACTTAAACTTTCTAATTGATTTTCACATAAAATGATTTTGCTTCTTCCGCATAGAGCGTCCATCGATAAGCTATTTATCGTGGAAGATCTAAACTGAAAGATTTATAATTATACCTATAACATTTTGCAGCATAGCATAGCATGCTAAAATTTAGGAATTTCCTGCTTAGACATACAAATTTTGTATTCATTACAAAAATAAACTTTTAAATATCTATTACTACGAGTTATTGCATAAATAAACCATTACGTAAAAGTAGCTTTGTTATGCAAAGCTAAAAGCAATTTTATGAGCACACAAAATGGTTGGCGATTAAAAAAAGGACAAAATTCTAGCAGACACGATATCGTTGTATAAAAAAACTAAGGAGTTTGAAAGGAGCACGAAGATTACCGAAGTTAAACGGAGGTTCCCGAAGGAATGACAAGCGAGCGCTTTCCGTGGAACGCGGAAAACGTCGGCACATGTTGAAAATACTAGTGGGCAATGACCCCGACCGCTTGGGCTTGCCTGAATGTACAGCTGTTACAGAATCTAGCGCGGCGCATCTCTTGATGCGTTTATATATGTATAACGCCACGTACTTCAAACATTTCATAGATCTTAGATAAAGGCCACATCACAGGCTTAGTGTTCATTTATATAACATATACTCGTACATACTTCTTGTACAACAGCCCTATATATTATACAAATATTTATGCTCAATTTTTTGGCGGTAAACGATATCTGCAGTGTTTTATACATAGTTTATATAATTTTATAATCATGTTCATGAAATGATTTAATCAACAATTACATTCCCAAGGAGGGTTGCCGTCTGGCAGGCGGCCGCTCATAAAACTATTGCCAATAACTTTTACAATATGTACTATTAAATAAGAGTACATGTTGTATCAACCCCAATTAATTGGGATAGGAGTAGGAGAATGATGATTGTTCATGTCATAATTTAAATATTAATCAAATGTGATATAAAAGTTCTCATGTAACAGCTACTTATAATTGACTGTTCTCTATCTTACCCGTGGGTGTCGTGTGCATATAACTACTATGCAAAAAAAAGAAAAAACGATCTACATTTAAACCTAACTAACCCGTGTGTCTGACCAGCATGTTATAGGAAGTTAATTTTCTTCCTATTGTGGAGGAGGGTTGAGTCCAGCAATGGCATGTATATAAGCTAATATGATGATGATGAGAAATATAAATGCAATTACAACATTGATATTATTAATCCAAATTAATATATGTTTTTTCATAGATTCAATAGATGTCCCGGTATTAACATATATAGAAAATTTGCAGATAATCTGTAAAGTAATATATTTTGGACTGTCTAAGATTTGTATAAAAATGTATTAAAATTCTATTTTTTTTATATTTCATATGTAGGTATATAAACTAGCGTCATCATCGTTAGCCTACCTTCATCTCACGCTAGATGGAATCGCCACCATAAGTTCTTGTCTTCCATTGACGACAACCGTCATAACTCAACTCACTGTTCTCATACTCTTATCCTCATTTACTTGTGTAAATCAATAAAATCCATCCATCACCTTTTGGGTCTCCTACGATCGTTATGTCCATCCACAATCATATTGATACCTTCCTTGTGATATTTCTGTCATCCCTTCTCATCACATCATCCATAACATGACTCTCTCGCGCTTTAAATTTTCTTTATCACTGGTGCTACTTTCAGGTTTTCTTTAATGTACTTTTTTATTTTATATCTATTCTTGTTAACTCACACATCTCTCATCATAACATACGTATCTCAGTAGCATGGACAATTCTCTCATCCGTCTTTTTTAATGCCCATCATTCAAATCCATACTTGTTAACAGATCTGATGACTCCCTTGTATAAATAAGCGTCACGTTGTAAGAAAACGTCGGCATTATTATCGATAACATATCTATTTTATTTAATTTTTATAGAACTACAATTAATGGTATTAATATCGTATTTTATTTTTGTTTTTTAAAAGCCTATTTTTTTTTTTTTTTTTTTTTGCGGTGGGCTATGGACGTCGCACCCCACCAAATCGGTCCGGGGTGACGGAAGAGGTGGCGCGCAACCCCATTGACCCACCCTGCAAGCACCACTTCTTCGCCGTGCGAGCGGGCCACCGGTAACCGATCTTTGTCTTCGGTGGCCCGCTCGGCGGTATGCCCTCTCGGGCTCCTCTCCTTGTTTTTTAAAAGCCTGATAAGCCTTGTATTGTAGGCACTTTACAAACATATAATTAACGTAGACAAATTACACCAAGACTCAGAAAAATACTTTGTAATCGAACCCACAATACTGGCATGGAAATCGTCGGTATCTTAACCATTACGTCATCTGTCAGTCAATATGGCTGTTTTACAGATTAATATGAGTTCAGTAAACTATGTAGCTACATTGGTAGATAGTTTGCATTCAGGAGCTTAAGATGAAAATGATTGATCGTCTAGCATGAGACTGTCTCACGTTTTCATATAACGTCGATATTATACTGATATTAGTGCCATTTTGTACCAATCACCTCTAAACTTCCGGCCATTATATAGCTATGTTACAATATAGTGGAGTGTAATTTTCTTTGATTATTTTCACTTCTGCGTCTAAGTATATCAAATAACATTGTTGGCCTCTACAAAGTGTGATAAACTCAAAATTGCCCCAATTGGTAGGTGGTCTAGACGATCATCCTCATCTCAGCTAATATAATTATCGCACTATTGAGCACGAATCTCCTCCACAATAGGAGGGAAATGTGCCTACTATAGCATCCTGGTCAGTTTTATATATACAATATTATTTCAAGCTTTCCTTTTTTTGCAAGGTTGTTATATGTTTAATTTCATTTTTAAAGACAAGCTGCACTATGGAAATAATCCTTGTATTGCAGGGGACTTTACAAACATGCGATTGCGGATCGCATGAAGTATTAATCTGTATAGGACTCGAACCCATGACTCTGGCACGGAAGATCTTAACCACTATGCCATCAGTGCAGTCGAATAACAAATATTACCCCTAAGTCATCTTTTACCACGTCCACGGGCAAGAAAGGGGGTTGTGCATTGTATTTTTATTATGTTTGAATTGTTTTTCCTCTAGCTTTTACGACTTTTATGAGGAAGTACAGGGTGAAGATACATTGAATTCTTAACTAGCTACTGTATTTACACTAAAATAATTTATTCTAATATCAAATATAGTATGTACACGTAAAAAACTTTAAATTGCATTTTCGTTGTGATATTTAAAAATAACATTTATTTTTAAATTTATATTATTTATTTAAGCAAGTTTTTAGCCTAGTATCATAAGCATACAGTTAGCGATCGCCAGCTTCCAGATTTCAAGTCTGGATCATGCAAAAAGTGTTTTATGCTGCATGTTCGTGAAATTTTTTTTAGGAGTCACAAAGCACAAACGCTGTAGATAACAATACGCTCGCACTTTATTACGTACCACAAAAAATATGCTGTGTAATATGATTAAATTTTAACTCTGTTTATCCCTTCAGTGACTCTACTATTGGGCATAGGCCCTCCCAACGGTGGATAAAACTACAATCGCTATGCTTAGGTGATTTGGTCGTCCATATAAGTTATATATTTATTTAATACATACATACACACATATCATCACGCCATATCCCTTGCAGGGTAGGCAGAGAGAACGGAGTGCCAGAGAACTCTATCTTTGCATACTTCACTCGCTTCCTCAACATTCATAATTCTCTTCATACACGCTCGCCGGTTTCGGAGACTCTTGACTCCACCTTCCTTCAGTACATGACCGATCTAGTCTAGGTAGGTTAGTCTCGGTCTCCCCCGGTACCTACATCCTTCCACTTTCGCATTGTATATCTTCTTAACCAGAC
This sequence comes from Lymantria monacha, assembly GCA_905163515.2. NCBI lineage: Eukaryota > Metazoa > Arthropoda > Insecta > Lepidoptera > Erebidae > Lymantria > Lymantria monacha. The sequence goes on from LR991082.1 coordinate 29,132,542, forward strand.
GTTCGTTCGGCATTCTTTCCACATGTCATTAATTAATTAATTCATTCATTCATTTATTTAATATGTCCAAATAAACATATATAGAGCTGCTTATTCATCGTTTCAGTAACCCTACTATTGGGCATAGATCCTCCCAAGGGTGGATAAAGCTACAATCACCAAATTTGGTCAAACATATAAATTATATATTTATTTATTATGTCCAAATAAACATATATAGAGCTTCTTCGAAATCGAAGGAGTGAGAGAGAAATTGAGGAATCGAAATCTGGAGCAAAATGCACGGTGCCTCTTTTGGTTACACAATATGCCGAAAATATTAAAAAAATATCATGCCGTCAAAACTAATAAAAACTTCAAAGCAGGGCCATTTTGTGTCCGGAAAGATATATATGAAACAGAATTTAAAGGCAATTAAAATTGACACGGACTCCGAAATCGCGTTAAAACTCATGACAAATATATTTGGAAAGAATTGGGCAAGTGCAACTTTATCTTTCAATACCCCGAAAACATTTGACAACTACGCAACGAGGTTAATATCATGTTACTTTGAGACGCATTCAAAAACCACAAAAAAATCTTGCTCGCGCTTCTACTTGCACTTTTCTTATTAACATGTATTACATCAAATATTAGCCCTACGTAAAATTATATTGGATTCTAAAATATGAAAAATAAAGCATATTTTATTCGATCTTTCATTTGTTTCTATTATTTAAATTTATTAATGAGACGCATTAATATATCGGCCAATAAAAAAAAATAATTAAAAATACACTTTTATAATATTATTGAACAAAAAAAATTACAGTCAGGTGTTGATTTATTGTTATTATTTTTATTTATACGCTTTTATACTCAAAGAATTATTTAAATTGACTAAATTAAACTGCATTAAATGTAGGAGAAATATGCCTCCTTTGTGATTTTTAGCTCTACGCAATATAGAGTTTTAACCATTTAAATACTAAAAGTATTTCCAAACTTCCAGCTCGTCATTGAAAATTTATTCAGAAAAATCTTCAATGGGATCAACGCTATTTTATTCGACCCGCAATTCAACGGAAGAGCATCACGATCGGAAATCTCATTTATATGTTACTGAAATAACGAAACGACAGTATATAAAATAAAAAAGGTTCTTATCACAGAGTATAAAATAACTCAAACGTTCTAAATTACATGCATTGTGGTTTCAATTTACGCATTTCACATTAACTTCACTTTTAATGCGCTCGGCTAAAGAATAACTTCACTGTAAAAATCTTTCGTCTTCTTCAAAAATAATTTGGCGCTAAAAGGATGCGTAAGCGCATCCCCAAATGTTCACTTATTCACTTCGTTAATTTCGAGAAGGGGCACTGGAATCTCCATTTTTTTTATTCACGACAGAACGGCGATGGCCCATTTGCTTATTACGTTTTTTTATTTTACTTTTTGCCCGATCCGATTGCACATGTCTTTATGCCTATTTCGTTTTAAATATGAAATGATTTGTGTCGTGATTGCGTTGAGTGAGCACAGACGCTAATACTCATTGCATTAGAGTCTGTTTGCTCTTGTACCCACACGCACCGACGTTCATTCATTTTCATTCATTGAGTAATATATTGTATTTTATTTTTATTGAACTTAATTGGATGTGAGTCATTCAAACCGTTATGACATTAGACTTCAGTCGAAAATAATTTTAGCTAAGGATTTTTCTTCTTCACACTAACCAGATAGATCGGTATAGGGGGTCATTTCATTTTTTTTTGTAATACAATGATGGTGTCTGCTTAAAGTTCTTAATTTGTTATTAGGATAAATACAGAAAAGAAAGAAAAAAGAAAGACTTATTTCCCATTTTTGACCATTCTATTCTTACTTGATCACCTTCGAGACAATTCACATAAATACCTACCTTACAAGAATAGAAATATAACTACAGAACACTAAACACCACTCAGATGACGAAAGTAATTTGACCATCGGTTGCTATATAAGTAACAGATGGTCAAATTACTTTCGTTAAATATATTCTTTGCATTGTTTGCAAATATGTATGCAGTGAAACAATGTATATACATTATCACATTCATCATCATCAGCCTATCAATCATCAACTGTTGAGCATAGGTTAACGAAGATAGACAATGCCAGAACGGCCTGAAACACAGAAACAAAAGTTATATGGTTTGTTGTAAAAGTTCCATAGGATCTGCTTGGTATAATCCTGATGATCCCTTCAGTTAGTTATTACCACTCCCATAGGAAAATAAAATGTGGTTACATATATTTAATCGGTTACCACACAGGAAATCCACAATTATGTATGTATTGTTCGGCGACGTATTTTTATTTCAAATGTGCTTTTATTGAGCTGTAATAATAAAAATCCACTTTAAAAACATTACTTAGTACTTTGATAGAACACACCGGAAGAAGGAAGTGCTTGCAAAGGTCGTTGAACCGTTTCGGCAAGTCAATGTCAGCGGCAGCAAGGCGCGCAGGCATGGGTCCAAGATTCGGCGAGAACGAGGGTTGCCGGTACGGGGTAGCAGGGTGCAACTGTCGCGGGGTAACGACCGGGCCGGGGTCGTCGGCCGGCGCCACGCGGCCGTGCGACGGAGCCGTCCGATTGATTGGAGTGGGACGGCACTACTTACTCGTACCCTTACGACCTAACTACCCTCTATCTTAATCAAGGAAATAACACTTTATTTCATACTAGATAAGGTGTATTTCGGTTTGCCTGTGTGATCGTAGACAGGACTTTTTGAACTTATATATGAGTAGGTGTAACCGACGCACACAGCTGCGTTAAGGGAAGTAGTTTTGCTCAAAATATTGATTTTTCCGCGGGCTCGGTGGGCCGCGTGGCATGCGTATGTGTGAGTGTGTGTGTTGCGTGCACGCCCGTTGCGCGAGTGTGCATGCGCGTCTATTTTGGGTTGAGCACGTGGTCGTATTTGTTGCTTGTTGACATGCGTTTTTATTTTTATGGCGGGTTTACGGTTTGATCGGTTAATTGAATTGCATCATTGTTTGTAATTTATTAACTCTCGTGATTTATACAATCTTATAAATTTTGTTATAGTTATGTAGAACGTAGATTTATTGTAAATTAAATTTTTGAGCTGTTAAACGTTTAACTTTTTAAATTATTTTTTTTATAAATAGCTTTGAGATTTCTTTCTGTTTGTAATGAAATGATTCACAGTTATTTATTCACTTTATATATTTGATTTTAGTCCTTCTTCTTAAAATATTAAAATTTAACCGTAACTACAACTTTGATTACTAAATTGCGCTTGAATCTTAAATCTCTTCCCATGTGTAAATAGATATTATATATATTTTATTATTTTCATACACTAGGAAGTCAATCAAAAAAGAAGGCAAAAAACCTCGAAATACAACCCTATGTCATATCATCTTCCAGCATGTCATAGTAGGTACATCAGTGCTATGCCGTGCTGGAAGATGATATGACATAGGGTTGTATTTCGAGGCTCCTTTTTTGCAATAATATTAGTCTACGTCGCCTTTCATCGTTTCAAATGCCACCTGCATTCGATGGAAGAAGGAATGACTAGGAAGGAAAAAATATTTAGTTATAAAATTTTATCCTACTGTCCATATTTCAACTGCAGCCGCCAATATCAACTGAGATCAATTTCATCGAGATATATTAAAGCGTTCATGTGTGATGTCTATGCTTAAAATAATAACTTGGTGTTCACACAAAGAATTTTATTGTAGAGGAATCGACATAGTACAAGAGATCATCTCAGCGCAGTCAATTGTTTGTATGCGCGACGAGGAAGACATAGGTGTATATTCCTACGTTTCGATTAATTGTAGAATTTGTTTCGAAAAATAATCTGCTTTGGTTTCATGCCTGAGATATTATCTAGGTATGAAGCCCGAGTTGGCTATTCTTAGTCTTACTACCGGATAGTGAGATACTAGTGTAAATTTTATTGTAGACCTATTTGTATGAAAAATATGAATAATATTCAATTATTGTTGGTTTATCCACTCTATTCTTACTTTATTATACTATATTTCACGTCTGAAAATAATACATAGGCGTCAGCGTTATTGTTTTTATTGTTCGTATTGAATATTTCTTCATCTATCTCAGCATAAATATTAATTATCGACAGTATAAGCAAATTTAAATAGGTTCACAATTGTCAACATACAATCACTGTTTTAAATAAAATAAAATTATCAAAATCGAGCGATAATTGACAATAATGTTTTAATTGATTACACCGTATGACGAAAATGCTTACAAAGGTCATTGAACTGTTAAGTCAGCATAAAAATATATTACAATGAATTAAGAAACTTTTTTTGTTTTTTCGGTTGAAATGTATTAGTCTAGAGTCAATAGAGTTAATAGTTAATATATCATCAGAAGTTCTTTATCCTTAAAGTTCACTGGTTAAAAAACGACTATTAAATGTACGTACTTCTCTCTCTGCATTTACTGTATGTATTATTAGTTATACATATATATGTACAATGCTATCGATGCACAAACACAGAGCCGGTCCAGAAGACACGCACACATAAGCACAACCTTACCCTTGATTTTGCCAGCTCAAGGTCTCTACCCTCTCGGTGTATGCACTCACACCCTACACATTTCGCATAATCCTATCCCCCTCTAAAGTGCGGACAATGCCGAATACTTCCGATCAGGAGCCAGGTCGTTGACCTGCAACGACATACGTATTGGTAAATAAACATTGATGCTGGGCTACGTAATAATTATAATGTGCTGAATGATTGCTTTCATTTAATATTAGCATAGATATATTTTAGTACTTGACCTCATTGCATATTTTAAGGTCACTATTATCCTTACAATATCATTCATCAATTCAATCATCAAATTATATTTTTTTTTTGCATTATCATGGGAGGTGTAATCAGAAATAACAAATTCTTATGTATTGTCTATAAGTTTCAGTCGCGTGTAATAGGAGGCTAGCGTATTGTCGTTTTCAGGCCGAATGTTTCATGCTTATTAAACAAATTGTTTAGAAATTATCTAATATCTCTTTATACCCCAGACAACCAGAATTCGGATCCCAAATATCATAATTATGTTAACTGTAATATATCAGCTCTAGGTGTAGTATGCAACTAGACCTGCGTAGTCAGATGTATTTTATTTTATATTTCTATTTATATCAATTATTCCTTCTCTTGCATCGATGTTATCTGCATATCATATCTATTAGTCCACTATTAGTCTAACAAGCAAAAAAGTGAGTTGGTGAAATGTATTCTTACTCCGTCACCACACGGATATTAGCTTTCAGGGATATAGAAATATAAATAAGTTATAAAAACTTGAGATGAAAATATCACTCTGATAAAGTGTAGCATAAAAGTTAAAACAAAATCTCTTTAAAAGGGTTGCTTGACATCAACCCACATTGGAAATGTAACCGTTGGCAACACAAACTAAATTGGTTCTGATTTTGTAGAGAGTAGGATTGTTTTAAAGACGTAGTTGCACTTATTTTTTTACTGGTAATATTCGTATCCTCACAATAGATAATTTTCCGTGTGGTGACGGAGTAAGAATACAATTCATCACCCCCCTGTCTTACCCGTGGGTGAACGTACGAGACTACTATGAGGGATATAAAACGTATATAACATCTATGCGAGGGAAGGAAACCTCGAAACAAAACCAACACGTCTGACCAGCATGGTATAGTAGGTCAATTACCCTCCCATTATGGAAGAGGCTCAAGTCCAACAGTGGGACATATAATATGAGCTGAGATGATGAATATTCGTATCCGCTATAATAAGACTAAAATTACCTATGTTATATAAAAAGAATATTTGTGAAAAATAATCGATTAAAAAATTAATTGTACATATTAAATTAAATTGTTTGTCTATGAGATGAATTAAATAAGAAATTATGTTTTATTTTTTACGAGTGTTTTACGTTCTTCAATTAAATAAATTTAAGTATTGTTCATTGAAAAAAAAAAAAAAAAAAAAAAAAATTAAAAAAGATACCAATGTACACGTACCATCGGTGATCTCTGTATTTAAGTTGCGGGAAAAAGCAATTTGCTTGCCAAAGCCGCTATGCATATAAACCGCTTCAACTTTGTGTGGGTGGGAACAATGTGATTATAACCTTATTTTGTATAACAATATAATAAATATTCCCTGTATGCTAACGAGTCATAAATACAAATTGCTACCAACCCTCCACTTTACAATTCCAACTTTTACTTGGAATTCTTAAATTCTTTCTTTGATTCTTAAATTCTGAAAGAGTGTCACCGCTCTTCCGGGAAATTTATAGCACCATCAAGGCATTATCCCCTCTCGTAAGGAATATTCGTTTCTTATTGTAAAAAGACTTTTAAAAACACAAAACGAAACGTGAACTCCTGCTTGTTGTAACTAACGGCACATTGAATATAGGACAAATAACACATAAGTTCATCATCACATCATCACAGTCCATAAATGTCCTACTGTTAGACTCAGGCCTCCTTCGTAATGAGAGGGAAATTAACCTACTATACCGCGCTGGTCAGACGTGTTGGTATAGGGTTTTATTTCGAGTTTTCCTTCTCCCGCATAGATGTTATATGCCTTTCATATCCCTTAGTCGTCTCGTACGATCACCCGCGGGTAAGATATGGGTTGGTGAATAGTATTCTTACTCTGTCACCACACGGAATAACACACATAAGTTAAGCATATAAAACTGATGTTTAAACTATATTAAGTTTTATGCAATATAAGCGTTACGAAAATGGGTTTGAGATAACTACATATAAGGTAATTAATATCTAATTATAAAGAAAATATAGTTAAGAAATAAAATCTCACTAGAGTGCAAAATAAACTTATGTACTTTAACGTCACGTTGCACGTCAAGCGTTTGATTATGTGACAGTAGTTATTGCTAGTACCCACCCCTAAGTGTAGTGTGCAACCCGACCTACCCCAACACCCAACACCGAACTTCCCCCCAGGACCTACGCCAACGTTGCAGCAATGCACCCACATCTAGACATCTAGACTTCTAGATAGATGTCTGGACATACCCCACCCTCACACATATATAAACCTTTATAGTCTGTGTGGGGAGAATGCAACGTCGACATCGCTTATATAAACTTGTGTATTATGTTCAATTTTATTGTTTATGTTCAATAACTTTGTTCATAAGTAGTGGTAGCTTTTTGAAGGTTACTAATAAAGTAGAATCTGATTTTATGATGATAGAGTTGATTTAAAATTATACGCGCTTAAAATTATAAATTAACATATAGGTACTTGAAATATTGATAAAAACTCAGTGGTTTATTAGCGTTCAATTTTATTTTGAAATTCCAAATTTAAATTAAAACAAAACTACAATCGATTTTCAAAAATAAGCGCGATGGCGAAAATATACTTGACATATTTTTAATAATAGCTTTTATTATTTTTTTCTTCTAAAAATTATATCTGAATGGGTTGAAATATTTACATGTCTTTGTATATTTCTTCACGGATAAATATACGAGATTATGAAACTATAAACTTTTGGATTTAAACAACCTAGCAGATTTAAAGTTCAGGCTCTATCATTGTCAAATGAAAACAATGTTCCATAGAAACATAGTCAATATATGCATTGATTTTTAAGGCCCATATCAAGAGGCGAATTTATTCACGAATTTCACGTTAACACTTAATTATTTTACCAATAATTGGACCCTTGATTGTAGCTTGGTTACCTAATACTGAAGTCACGAGAACAAGGAAGCGCTTATCTCAAGGAATGGTATAAAAAATATTGCTTATAAGTTATCAAGTTTGAACATTGTACAAAATATTCTTGAAATAAATAATAAAACAAATGAAACTTCTAATAGTTTCATTTTAAACTATTGCAAGGTACGGTAAATTTATGTACTAAGTTTTGAACTATACTTTTACATTTTACGCTTCCAATTATTCTCAGAGAAGATGTCTACATATAAGATATATATACAGAAGCAATGGTAAATAATATTAGTCTGAACACTAATCTCATTTTAGTTCATATAACTTAGAAAGTAAGAAAAATAAATAAGATATTGTGATGAAAACGGAATAAGTTCGGATTTAATCTCGAATATCTTCCACAAGCACGAATCATTTTGCGCAATTCAAATCTAGTATGCGTTGTTATGTAGTCAGAACCTACCCCAACAAATCGACACACACATAGGTCTTAACTTGAAATGTGTTTGCGCCTAGTGCATCTACGTACAATACTTGATAGCGGATACACACTCACATACATATATATACAGAGTAACACACACTAGTTGGACTCATACTTACGTGATGTTTAATTATACTATTGCAGGACATTTGCACCTATCATCTCTTTTAATATGAACTGTGAACTTATACGTATTTTTTATGTATTGATATAGAATTGATAATATGAACCGCTTCATAATTTTAATAAATTATAATCTTATAAAAATTTAATACTATTAATGAAACTCTAAATATTTTAGCAATCAATTATTAGTGTTTATAGTACCAATGATACTAAATATTGAATACCAAAATGTCATATTATTAGATATGAAATATCTTAAAACTATGCATATATTCGTATATTAACAATGCGGTTTTGAAAATACTACAGTAAATTATTTTGTGACCGACACGAGTGTGACTGACACGATTACTTATCACGCAGATATAATAGGATAAAATATTTAATATTTACCTATTAATTATTGCCTATCTCAATATAGAAACTTAAAACACCGTGTGGTGATGAAATAAGAATGTAATTATTTAACAGCCTTCCTCTCACTTTTCTGCCGTTGTCGTAAAGGACGAATGTATAGAAAATCGCTATCCGAACATGAAATATGAAAAAAAAAAACCATAAGGCAACCCGTCTGACTAGTATAGAAATTAGATTTTTTTTCTCTATTCTAAAGTACACACCTGAGTAACCTATGTTAGTTAGGTGTGTTATGTGGGTATAGTTACAGTAGGTATAGTTGATTTATGTAAGTATAATTTACATTTTAATACAACATCTTACACTGAGAAAATAATATTTGTACCGCTCGAAATTCGCAAATTTATCGTTCTTATTCTATTCAGCTGTTGAGCACTAACCTCCTTCAAGGGAAGAACATTTATTCACTACACCACGCTGGCCCTACGGTTTGGTATAGTTTTATTTCGAGTTTTATGTCTCGTGAAAATTTTTATTTGCCTTTCTTAATTGATTATATGACGCAGACCGGGAAAAAGGAGTGTTGACCTTTGCATACCTACGACATCGTCATACGGAAAAATTAATGTTAAAAATACTCAGTTAATTTTACGGACCAAGATATTCCATATTTATTTTCTTTAAAAACTTGTACTCATGAATTCGGGTTGTGTCACTAACATTTGTAATAATAATGACCTTGTGAGCGTCAAGCAATGATTCATTTGTGTACCGGAAATATTCCACGTTTTGTTTGTTAATTGTAACATCATAAAAGAACTGCGTGTTGAAGCTGTGAATATTTAATTAATATTGAACAATTAACACATTTTAGACCCTTTAATTGTTTAATTATTTTTGTTATATACTTACATGATTATCATTCTAAACTGATGTAGTCTCTTAAATTCAAATGTATTAGCAGGCCTAATGTATTTCTAAATTTACAATAAAAACTTCTTTACCTTTCTCATCTAACTTTCGCTACCTTTTTTATTGTGTGTGATTAGGATTATATTTATGAATATCGATTTAGTGCGGTTTTATCTGTTTTGTCTTATTCGGACCACACTTAAAGATGTACGAGCCTTCTTAAAAGGAGAAAGTTAATCTGGTAGGCCAATTTACCAGCTACGCTGAACGCTCTCATAGATAATTGATTATATTAGGCGATAAATGGTATGGTAGTAATCCATTATTCGTTTAAAATAGAGGAAAAGAGGAGAGACCCACCACTTTACCATGGTTAATCTATATACCTCACACCTCAAAAAAGTTAGGAATACGGAATAGGATCAAGATGGAATAGAATATAAGAAAGTCTTCCAACTCTTATGTGATGAGGAACCTCCAGAACTTCAACCTGTAATTTTCCGATTACTGTTCGGCGCGCATTTCATCTCTAAAACAAGCATCCTCAGAACGGTTTGAACGGCATCAAATGCGCTCTCATAGTTTTATTTCGGCAATTCATTCTCTTGCGGCGATGTTATCTGCTTACATCCTGTAGTCACTTTTTACGATACTAATGAGAATGAAAGGGATGATGACAGATTATATTCTCAATCCATCACCACGGGGACAACAGATATATCAGGTCTAGAAAAACCTACATTATAATTTATGTCAATATATATTATATAGCAATCTTACAGCATTCAGAATCATAATATCATAAAATATTTTTTTAGTTAGTTTATGAAATACAAAAGTTTATTTGAAAACAAAAATTGATTGGCCAATAATTTTTTTGTTTTAGTTTTTTATTCAATATGCATAAATTCCAACAGAACGTCTACGCCGTAGCGCTTGCTACGATCATGTATTTGTAATGTATTCTGTGGCTTCACTTCATATTAATCCAGTGTTTCAATATGTATATAATTACTTGTTACTAGTGTTACTTAAGATAGGTTAGGCTTGGTACCTGTCTTTATAAAAAAAATATTCTTTTATTTGTAAATTCGTAAAATGTAACTAGACTCATAAAGTAATTAGTTTACATGTAAAAATACATTAATTGTTGTTTTAAGAATTCATAGTTAAAAGTAACCTTATAAAAACTATCCAATATAAATGCATAAACAAGGTTAAGATGTATATTCATCACTTTTGAATTTAATCTGCGCCACCTAGCGGTGAGCGGCACAGTTACTAAAGTTAATACTTTTTGACACTAGGTGGCGAATATAATTATGTTATCAACGAAATGAACAGTGAATGCCGTTAATTATTTATGATTTAATTATATATATATGTATTTATTTTAAGCAAATATTACAAAATAAACTTACTCTTTATTACAAAGTAAAAATTAGATTAATATATATTTTTTACATATCTAAGACAATAAACCCTTGAGGAGTTAGTAGTAAATATCAATCAATTGCGACGTCCTGGAATCAATACGCATAACCTCCAAGTATTTTTAGCTTTTTAATTTCGTGACTGTTAGTACTTGTGACATGGGATAAAGGAGTATGATAACGAAATGGTGCGTAGCACTGCGGTCTACTCCTCGGATATAGACTTATTTAAGTTTTTCACGTTAAAAACATGATAAATCCACTTCGATTAATATTAATTTTAAATGGTAACATTTAGAAATTTACCTCTTTAAATAAAAAAATATAGCAATTTTACATATATGATTTATAAATGTTTATATAAGTGATTTATGACGAAGTTATGCCCGCAGATATATAAAAAAAATATAAATATCTAAAGAGAAAATAAAAAAAATTGAAGCCGGTATATATTGGGTATATTTTTTAGTATTTATACTCATCACTATATCATATTATTAGAATTATAATAATAATTATAGAATAAAAACCAGGGTAATTATGGGTCAGAATCATATACTAGTTGATTTTATTCATCTCTAATTATATTAGTGTAAAAACTAACGCTCTATTTTCAATTTTCTTCAGAACAACAATAGAAAGTTATTGTTGTTTTAAAATGTCACATGTTCCGAGAATCGTCCTATCCTAGGATCACCACTAAGGAGTACAGAGAATGATGACTAATTATTTCTGGGCAAATTGCCAGCAGACCGAAATGTAAATATAGGGCGTCAGCGATGTTGCTCCATACAAAAACATTTCCCAAAGGTTCATCATAAACAAGAGTAATTGATATAACTTATTTTTTTTTAATAGGTTTTAAGATAATAACGCTGTGTGGTAGCGGCTACGAATGCTACCAACCCTTGCTTTGCTCGTGGATGTCGTAAAAGACGACTAAGAGCCTTATAATGACCTGGGCCAACTCTATCTGATGCCGTTTGGTCAACAATTACATTCCCAAGGAGGGTTGACGTCTGGTAGGCTGCCGGTCATAAAACTATTGCCACTAACTTTTACAATATGCGCTGAAAGAAGGTATTGTATCGACCCCAAACAATTGGGATAGGAGTAGGAGAATGATGATGAGGTTATAAGATAATAAAGATCATTGTGGTGTTTCGAGGGGTTTATAAAAAAACTTATTATTTTTACGCTTTCGCTTACAATATAATACAATAGGTATTTCAAAATATATATTTTTTTGTGAACAAACAATATAATGTTTTGAATTCAAGGATTCTCTTGCTGGCAATGCTTTTTGCGTGTTTCACAAATAATTGTCTCGAGTCTGGATTTAATATAGGTCCGTTAATTCTTTTTTCTGATATGAAGACTCCTTGTATTGCATGGGACTTTACAAACATGTAATTAACGCATTTCACATTTGTTAGATACATACATACATACATATCATCACGCCATATCCCTTGCAGGGTAGGCAGAGCGAACAGATTTGTTAGATCCTGCGGTTTATATTAGTATATCGTCATCAGCATCTCATCTCACATAAGTCCCACTGCTGGGTTGTTCGAGCGTCCTCTGGAGGGAAATTGATCTAGTATATTCTGATATTACTTGATTAACTTGAAGTCGATACAATATGTACTCTTCTTTCATAGTACATATTGTAAAAGTTATTGGCAATAGTTTCATGACCGGCCGCCTGCCTGACGTCAACCCTCCTTGGGAATGTAATTGTTGACCAAACGGCATCCGATGAAGTTGGCCCAGGTCGTTATAAAGCTCTTAGTCGTCTTTTACGACATCCACGAGCAAAGTAAGGTTTGGTAGTATTTTTAGCCGCTACCACACGGCAAGTTTTTCGTCTCCTGTATAGATGTTATATGCATGTTGTAGGTACATATCTTGCGTTATGTTAGTTTAATGTTAATAGTATGTTATGAAATAGGTACTTATTATCATAGCCCACTGTAGAACATCGTTGCGAAACCTGTACACATATAATAAATCAACAAGATTTCAGCACCTGATACTTTCTTCAGTGCGCTATCATATTTTGGGATCGGTAATCTATCAAGATAACCCAATTTCCATGGGAAATGTGTGTTCCTCGCTCGCAAATGAACCAAAAAACTTAAATATTGCATAAAGTTTTTATTATAACAAACAACTATGCTGCTGTGCCCTTAAACGTTCCGTTAGATGAACAAAACCTTCCTATTTTTTAATACGGAATTAAGATGTTGTTAAAATGTACTTAACTAGTTACTTAATATTTAGTGAGGGCTAATATTTAGTAAATTTTATTATATAGATGCAAGTTTAATAAGATGTGAACTCTTTATATTCTTTATCGTGTTGGAAAATAGCTATCCTCGGAAGGAATGATGTTATTTCACACATGTGTCATATCACATTACGTCTCTTATTTAAAAATAGTCCCAAGTTCTAACTAAAATATTATTTTTGAATATGACTTCTTTATTATTGCTATACATACATATCATCACGCCATATCGCCTTGCAGGGTAGGCAGAGAGAACAGATCATGCATATTTCACTCGCTTCCTCAACATTCATAATTCTCTTCATACACGCTCGCCGGTTTCGGAGACTCTTGACTCCACTTTCCTTCAGTACGTGACCAATCTGGTCTAGGTAAGTTAGCCTCGGTCTCCCCCGATACCTACATCCTTCCACTTTCGCATTGTATATCTTCTTAACCAGACGTTCGTTCGGCATATATATATATATATAGAAGCGGCTGCGGTGAAGAATTAACAATACAATTTCACCAATCTTTATTCTTTTGTGGGTGTTGCAAGAGACTATTCAGAGATTTAAGAAGTTAACCTCGTTGCAACCGAACGTAAACTCGATATAGAACCCTATGCTCACTCGTTTGGACAACATGCTATAGTGGGCTAATTGTCCTCTTAAGTGGATGAGGCACGGGCACAGTTGTAATAAGAGATATACAGGCGCAGGAAGGAGAATTAAATTTAAGGACTTGTATATTAATACCACTTTTTAACCACTCTTCACTTTCTCATCTATCGTATGCGTTTGCTGAATAGTATTTAATGATATCCAACCATTGTGGTTTAATTGACTGCATAGATGGCGTAGTGGTTAAGATACCGAACTTCCATGCCAGTGTCGAGTGTTCGATGCCCACTCAGGACTTTGTGCGATCCACAATCTGTTAATCTGAGTCTGGGTGTAATTTGTCTGCGTTAATTGCATTTCGTGTGGTGTGGTGACGGAGTTTGAATACAATTCACCACCCCCTATCTTACCCGTGGGTGTTGTACGAGACGAATAAGGGATATAAAACGCATATAACATCTATACGAGAGAAGGAAAACTCGAAACAAAACCCTATAGCAACACGTCTGACCAGCGTGGTATTATAGGTCAATTGCCCTCCCATTACGGAGGAGGCTCGAGCCCAACAGTGGGACGTGTATGAGCTGAGATGATGATGATGATGTTAGTAATCTTAGTAAAATTTTATAATATAATTTTTCTGTTCATCTGTCATCCTGCTGATGACCACTGTTGGATATAGAGCTTCCCACAAATGACAGATAATCCTTAAATCATCACGCTCGGTAGACTGTTTCACGATCGTAACTATTATTGCTTTGGAAAATGCTTTGCCAACTCCACTGATGCTTCTTCAGCTCTTTAAAAGACTCAGACAGTAAAGTTATTGGTGGCGACACATCGCTGTGTTAACTCACCCGGTTTTGAACTTTGTTTACCCTTTACAACTTTTATTATAAAACTGGTTAACTAGCGTGTTAAGTATTAAAACCGTTCACTGTAAAAGCGTTATTTAAAGTCTGTCCAAATTGTCATTCCAAGAGCATTTATTATCCTTGAATTTCGTGTGAAAACGTAATCTTAATTTTAATTTATAATCCATTTAATTCATATGTTTTTGTCCAAATGTCATGAATAATGATACATATTTGGCAAAGATTTAGATCTTTAAGATTAAACATGATGTATAAACACATTTATAAAATGTGAATTTCGTCAACCGTCCGTCCTAAAATATATTTTATTTAACTTTTTACGTCGCTCGTGACACTTACACTTTTTACTTTAGATGAAATCTCGGAAGAATAATTATCATATATATCAGTGTATATATGGCCTACTGCTGAGTTGACTTTGCCATAATTAGAATGTAACTAACTACATTAAACTATATTAAACTCATCAGAGGGTTTAGTGAAGGGTTTTAGTTTTCTTGCATATATGTTAGGTATATGCATATTATATTACTTTGTCATCTTTTACGATACTTACAATACAGAGGGGGGTGGGGGGTGTTAGAGAGGTGGTTGGTCGAGTAAATCGTATTCTTACTCCGTCATTATCCAAAACCCGACTACAAAAAAAGTGTGGTTCAACCAGATCATGTATCTGGACCCGATCAGGATAGAATGAGGCATGCCGGATCCGGCAAACCCGATCAGGACCAGGTCTGGTCCTGATCAGGATAGCCTGATGTGAAATAACATCAAGTATGGTAAGGCATACCGGATCAGGACCAGATCAGGACCAAATAAGGATAGCCTGATGTGAAATATCATTAAGTGTGGTAAGGCATACCGGATTAGGACCAGATCAGGACCAAATAAGGATAGCCTGATGTAAAATATCATTAAGTATGGTAAGGCATACCGGATCAGGACCCGATCAGGATAGAATGAGGCATGCCGGATCCGGCAAGCCCTATCAGGACCAGGTCTGGTCCTGATCAGGATAGCCTGATGTGAAATAACATCAAGTATGGTAAGGCATACCGGATCAGGACCAAATCAGGACCAAATAAGGATAGCCTGATGTGAAAAATCATCAAGTATGGTAAGGCATACCGGATCAGGACCCGATCAGGATAGAATGAGGCATGCCGGATCCGGCAAACCCTATCAGGACCAGGTCTGGTCCTGATCAGGATAGCCTGATGTGAAATAACATCAAGTATGGTAAGGCATACCGGATCAGGACCAGATCAGGACCAAATAAGGATAGCCTGATGTGAAATATCATCAAGTATATAGTAAGGCTTGTAGTATATCAGAACCAGAAACAGTTTTCGTAACACAAAAAAAATATCAATCAAAATTCAAAAAAGTGACCTGATTGTCATATTTATGCCACGGCGAAATTGTATTTGCATCAGAGGAGATTAATCTGAAATCTTTAATTAATCATATGTATTTAATAATAATAATAATGTTTAATTAATAATATAAAAATAATTTATATTTAAAGTAAAAAACAAAAATAAATAATATATATGTATATATATATATATATATATATATATATATATATATATATATATATATATATATATAAATGTACCTAACATTTGAAAACATAGATAGATAGAAATATTATATTGTAACAACCATTCTAGCAATGTTTTGGGTTATAATAAATAGATGGCGTTAGTAAAATGACGTCATTATTTGAATCGCGGTGTTAAGATTCTCCGAAGCGTAATGACATAGCCTAATATTAGATTAGTTGTTATCGAATCAAATTAAAACAGATCGATCAGGTCATGAATGTGAAATTCAGGCGACAGTTGCAGTCGTTAGCATCTGGTGGTTGCGCCATAATCGGAACGGCTCACTGGGACTCTCTATGATAAGATATAGATAGAGAGAGAGAGATAGAGAATAAGCACTGCATTCGCTGCCTTCGTCATATATTAATTTATATTTTTACCTATTAAATATGTTCTTTAAGATATTCATGTTTTTTAGAAGGACCGGACTGGGCATACTCGTTTTGGATCACGCAAGATATATAACGCAGATGATTGATTTGGTTCCGATCAGTAAAATTTCATCCGGACCCGATCAGAAACGCCTGATCTGGACCCGATAAGGTTTTCCTGATCGGGTCCAGATATATCTTCTGCGTTACATACCTTATCTGGTCCAGATCGGGCATGCCCGGTCCGGTCCTGCTAAGGAAGACGAAAAAATTTCTAGTCGGGAAGAAAGAACAATACCTATATTAAAATATAGATTATTTGATGTTCTTGCTATTTACAAAAATTTATTCAATAGTCCATTAACAAAATACTACCATATATGATTTTGTCGTATATTTTTTAGGGAATCATATTAATTAGGGTCATAATTTTATATACGTGTAGTGATAAAATAAGACCACATGTTATCTCTACACACCATATTGGGTTAAGAATAAAGTGAGTCGCCATTTCTTAGTTGCATCGGGAGTCATAAAATACCAACTAAAGGACCAGAAAAGTGAGCAGTAATACTTTGCAAGCAAACCCATAATAGTAACTGTGATTGCCAACCCACCCGCCAAGCGTAGAAATTTTGGCATTATCCCTTCTTTGTGGGGAGGCTAATATCCGATAATCGACATTAACAGGCGAATCTATAATTTGAATTAATTAGTACTAGAAGTTCCTTATCAAAGATCCATGTTAGTTGCTTCAACTATCTAGTCTTAGTAGCATAATAGCTTCCCAGCTCTTATATTAGACATCCAAGCTGACTAACGTCGGTATAAAATCACCAGTAAAAAAAGGTAAACAGCACAACTGCTGCCGATCCGCCGAAGTCCTTCACGCATTATTATACGCGTAGATAAACATGTTCAAGGCTAAACTGTCGTTAACTTAATTGTCTATTATAGTCTTAGACACTCATATTTGGCATTTTATTACGAGATAAGAACACGAAAATGCTAGAAGGACATGACCGAAGGGTTAATACAATAAAGTTGCAATGAAAAGTCAATTTTCCTTCCATCATAAAGAAGGTCTGAGACGATTTCGGATGGATGTAGACTGAGAAAAGAAAGAAGAATTCACATCGTTTGGTGAAACAATAAATAATTATTGTTGGAGATGAGTCTGCGATATAGTGTAGAAAGGCCCGCCTTTTTTCATTCAGCCTTTTGCCACCTAATTCTGGGCGTTAGCCTCTCCCACAAACGAGGTGACATTTACGTTATCTTCACGCTTAGGAGATGGGTTGGTTATTAATCGCAGTGAGGTATTATATATTTTTCGGGAAGAAGGCTGGTATTCACTTCCCTTGTGGTAACTTTTAGCCATTTTTACGACGCCCACGAGCAAGTAACATATGGAAATAATTGTATGCTTATGCCATCGGTCCTAGGATCTGAAATCATAATAAATAATATATGGACTGTTTTTTTTTTGTTAATAGACACCACCCTCCACTAAGGAAATAATCCTTGTATTGCGGGGGACTTTACAAACATGCAATTAACGCAGACAAATTACACCCCGACTCAGAACAACACTTTGTAGATCGCACAAAGTATTATCCTGCGTGGGAATCGAACCCACATCACGGACACGGAAGGTCGGTATCTTAACCATTACGCCATCAGTGAAGTCAATTTGGAGCAGGGGTCATAGCCGTCATAGGATAATGTATTATAATCATTCTACAGAAGAGTTAAACGTTAAAGTTCATAAATTAATACCTTTCATTGACAAGCAATCATCAAACAATGACAGATACTTTATGTCAATATGCCCACACAGAGACTAATGCGCAATAATTTAAAATACACGGTGGTATAATATAAAAAAATTGGGCTGCTATATTGAGGGTACTCGAGTTCATAGCGGGTTCTAGGCCATACTGTCGCAACAACAAGTTCGGACTTATCGTTATCAAGATAGGTATTTTGTGTATCAAGTGCGTATTATGCTGCTCACCCAATTGCTGAAGATACAGTGTAACCTCCTTACTCGACCCAGATGGTGAAACACCTTTTCCTGTTGTAATCAGTAGTTATTATGCTTTCTTTTTGGTTGATGAATTTGAAATTATAATTTTATATTTGTATATTTTGTTTTAAAATATTATATTTTATATTATTAGATTTTTAATATTTAAAAATATAAATCTAAAAATAATGTAAATCTTTCAATTATATTTAAAAAAAAATACCTATATTATACGTACTCACATTATATTTGTTATATAATAATTATTTTTGTGTGAAAATTTATTAAATTTATCGAATTCGAAATTAACTTCTAATAAAACTCATAAAAAAATATACATAATAAATATTTTTGTACTGTAAGTTTAAAATTCCTTTTAGGTAATTTTATTATGATTACGCGACATAGCGATTTTAAAGACGTACATGTAATACTTCGAAACGAGTAATTTAAAAAAAAGTATCGCACTAATTCCACCAAGAAGGTCTTATCCTTGAGCTTAGAAACATTGACCTAAGAAAAAATCGTATACTAACATAATAGGACAATTCGTTCAATAATACTACATATAAGTAGTATGACTATAGCTCTAGTCTGTTTAAACAGATAAACCAATTTATATATTTTTTTAAGTTTATTGTCATGTCATGAAGTCAATTACGTCCCTGACATACATAGAACGTATTTGATATCTCCAATATTTCAGTTCTAAAATGACATCATCATTGAACTCTTGCTTTAACTGTTTTTATTAAGACCAGTAGTCAACCCTAGAATACGTAATAGAAATAGAAAAGTTGTCAGTGTATGCGTGAATTGCACTTGTGGTGCTGTTATGTGTGCAATAAATACTTTATGTATCCATCTCTTTCCTTCTCGACATTTCACTGATAGCTATGGCCTTGTCTAGTCGCATCTAATACTGGCATTAGTCTGTTTACAACGTGCTAGTAACTGGTTTAAGTACTGGCATAAAAATACTACCTTCTTAAGTTAGTACATTAATTTTAGCGATACTATACTTTGTTTGTATTACGAATTGAGGTGTTATCTTATCTATAAAAATAATTTAGTACTGCATGCAAATAAACTTCGATGGACAAATATAATTAAAAATGTTAGATTAAATTATCTGTATGTGTCAGGCTGACGCACTTCAATTAATACTAATTTAGTAGGTTATACACCATATTTGTGTCAAAAATTCTATATAAACAGATGTCGAGCTAAAACAAATTGTACGGTCATTGGCATCAATAATAAGTTTACTCAGAAACATAGACATTTACAAAACTTGTATGTACCTACTTAAATGTTTATTTCTGTTTGTTTCAGGTGAGTCTGATTTATTGTTCAGATATCAACGGTACAAGTTCGCACGAAACGCGCCGATGTACTAAATGCAAATGGATACTACAAAAGATTTTCGTAATTATTTCTTGGAAGAGTGGCTACTAATAGAGTTCTGTAGAAAATTATTATAAATTAATGATCCCTTTTAAATATTTTCACAAACAAATACTGTTATTCAGTTGAAGCCTATGTTCCTATAAATTATCATAGTTTAAGAAGTTTAGTCTACTTGCACAAGTGCACTAGCTTATCAAACGCTCCTAATGTCCCTGTAGCGAGTGTTGACTGAGCCGGAGTGTTGACCGGTATGTAGGTTACACCGCGCGAACCGGCGAACGGCCCCCCGTACCACACACTTTACCCCGCACACCACGCAACTACTTCTATGATCCGTGCACTTTTAAACAAGAAAATGTCAAATGCAAGCTCTATGAGGGGGGCCGAAACATAATTTGTGCAGGTGCACTAAGAAAGAGGTTGACGAGAAGCTACCTTAACATGACTTACAGCAATAATATAAAATATAACTTTTAAATTTTTAATTATAGTGTAATGAAAGTAAAAATGATTTAAGAGAAGTAAAACTTCAAATTAACCTACCTTCCAATAATACTTCAGCCGGCATGGTATAATAATGTAGTATATCCTTCTTATCGAGAAGGAGTCTCTTCCCTGATAGAGCTATGTATATTCGCTGGATTCGATACATATCCAGCAGTTATCAATCATTAGTTTACTGAATATCCATAGAAAAGAATTCGTGCTGAGGATCACAGTGCAGCGGCAAATTGCCACCAACTAATTCTATTATTGGACGTGGGCCTAAGTATTATATTTATATCAAGCCGCTACCCGTGGTCACTGGGGCAAGTTCGCTCGCTTCTTTAAACTCGTAATAAAAATCGGACAAGTTCGAGCTCAAGACCGTGGCCTGATGAATATACACTCCATATTTTTGCCAATTTTATTTTCATCATGAGTTATAAACGGAGAAGTTGGAAATGTAATTTTTACTGGCGAATATAATTATAGATATATGTCATTTTATATTTATTCCACATTTACTATGAGTATATAATCATTTTATCATCTCAAGGCAACGAGTTCATAACAACGATAAGTGGGTGACCATCAAATTAGGAGATCGACAACCGGCCATGACTCTGTTTACAACTATATATTCTAGTCTAAATGCTGAAGGATTTTTGCGATAACATAAAATTCACCCAAGACTTCCGATCTACATATTCTAATGTCGTAATATCATTATACATTTACCTTTATTTTAACATGACTCTTATATGACACACATTGAAATTGGCATTCAAGGCCGAACATATTACGATTGTAACTAAAAGAGAATCATCGCGTAACTGTTTAGTCAGTGTGGTCTGTCCTATATTCTGTTTCTATTTAAACCTACCGTCGAATGCATTTAGTGAAAGTGCGCTTACGGCAACAGCCAAGGTTTTAACACCTGCATCGGTACGTTATACGTAATCTCATGCATTCTCCTGACGAGCTCAGCTAAGAAGCATGCTCCATTAGATGATGGATTAAGAATATCATCGTCACATTTTCATTGTTTATGAATATGGAGAGAAATGATAAATTGCCGTAAGCGTTATAAGTGAAGGAGTTAAACTTAAAGTACCAATCTGGCCAGAGCGATGTACCCACTACACCAACCTTTCTTCACTATAAAGTATAATTTGTAGTGGAATCTATTGAGTTATTAAGAAAATGAAATAATAAAAATAAGAAACAAAACGTTGCAAACTCGTTTATATTGTAAAAAAAAAAACAATATAACCAAAAAGTAAAATGGACATTATAGTTCGTTGAATATAGCTCTTGTGACGCGAAACCACATTTTTCACGTTTTTCAAACGTTTAATATAAACTGTGAGTAATTAAAATCAAACCCTGGCTATAAAACGCTAAATCAAATGGTAATTTGTGACGTCTGGCAGTTCTCCAAATACGGTGAGGCTTAAGTCAAACGATTTACAAAACTTCGTGCAATGATCTCTCTTCATTACTATAAATTACCGCTGCGAAGTGAAAACAAAGACTCACTTTCGAAAGTGCAAGCGAAATGTGGTTCAGTTGCGTATCTCGTTTGCGCTCCATAGATCATCTTGAGAGAACATTAGCGAATGCGGACGTTTCGCAATAGCCGCCAATCTGATGAATGCGAACGAAGTTATATATTAGCTTCGTATACTATTTTCTATTCACACCAAACTCAATCCGATAATATATTGTTTGTAAGTATGATTCTCATATTATATTAATACCATCCCGTAATTGTGAAAGTAGTAATGGTAAGTCCACACTGTTGACAGTTTTCTGTCTACAGCCATGGGTCGGCCGGTCCGTCCAGGGTAATACCACACTCTTACAGAAAATCGACGTCCCAGCAATGGTATTGAGCTACCATAGGTAATAAAAAAATTAAAAAATAACCTCTTTTATCCGACAAGATATTTATACCAATATGTTGTCGCTCCTGTTATAGTTCCCTCATTGCTACTCATGCTTGGGCTAAGATCTTTCATCCTTATTTTACTATAGCAAATTAGTAAATTGTCCGACATAGTTCTCAATTCGTATTTGATGTGAAAGTTATAATCAAATTACCCATATTACGGGATATAACTATATATTTATTTTTGCTAAAATATAATTAACAATAATAATAATAAAGTTAATATTTTAATGAATTATCAAAAAAATCTTGAACGCATAATAGGCCGTACTTTGAAGTAATAAATCAACCTTACCTTAAAGTTTTATACTTTACCTTAAAATACCAAACCACGAAATTACTAAGCACTAAACATAGGCAAAGCTAATTGAATATTTGTAAGCAATTATTTTATAAAACTTCGTTGGCTAATCAGATGACTGATGTATATTATTGATTATTTGAATTTTACTTGCGATTTGATAAATAATTGGCCACTTGACTTTGCTTTCGAGCAGTTGTCATTATTCTATAAGGCCAAGTCCCGATAAAGTTATTTCGCGCACCTTATTATACAACTATTTAAAAAGCCATCCCTAGTAAGTTTCCTCTTAAATTAGTAAAACTCATAATTCAGAAAAGCTAGCTTTTGAATCAACTGTCAGTTAAATATATATATAGTTATTTATTACAGAATGCAAATTATGCTTTGTTGCAATACACTTTAGTTTCTTATAAGGATCACGATTGCTTTGCAGTGTGAAGGTCAGTTATGCACTGTGTCGATATTAGAATAGTATTAGAACCGGATTTAACCTTGTATAAAACACACTTCTTTATACAATATGTATGTACAGTGACTTCAATGGACATTTCGCGATAGTCCACGCTTTATATATTCGGAGTTCAATACACACAATAGATCAAAATTCTTGTAATCCACAAATAAATGTCCAATAACTGGTTCTAATATCTTCTGCGATACAGGGGAATATTTATATAATTATTATTCTCATAATGTTCTTTTTTTATTTATAGAATCTGATCATTGTATTGGAGAGTCTCGTCATCATTCTCCTACTCTTATCCCAATTACTTGGGGTCGATACAATATGTAATCTTCTTTCATAGTACATATTGTAAAAGTTATTGGCAATAGTTTTATGACCAGCCGCCTGCCAGACGTCAACCGTTCTTGGGAATGTAATTGTTGACGGAACGGCATCAGATGGATTTGGCCCAGGTCGATATAAGGCTCTTAGTCGTCTTTTACGACATCCATAAGCAAAGTAAGGGTTGGTATTATTCGTAGCCGCTACCACACAATGAATATTACTTTTTTTTTATAATATAAAAATATTATTGTTTTGATGTACACACAGTAGAATATGTCAAGGAAAAATCCTAAACCCAAGAAGACAATAGTGTACTTGTAAAATTTACAAAGAAAACAAATATTAAATTTAGACAATTCAAAACAATTCTTGGAAAAATTAATAATAGTAAAGACGTCTTCTATTATTAACAACGCACGTACACATTTTACATGTTATTATGTTCCTTTAACTTACATGAACTCATTAGGAAGAAGATCTGATATATGGGTGAAAGTTCTACACGACATGGATGTTGATTCTTGAAGCTATATTCTGAGAAGGCAATATTGCGTTAGCACTATATAGTTTAGTCTCATTTTATTTTGGCCTAATTTAAAAAAGATTAGCGGTAGCATATTTGTAAGCGAGATGGAAATACATTGTTCTGTAATATAACTATACGTCGAATATAAACGAGTCGTATCGCTACACGTTTGGTTAAGATGCCGACAACAGTATAGGTAATAAGCGAAAGCGATTTTACAGTATTATATTTTATGTTGTGTTTCTATGAATAGCTAGGGGAGTTTCTCATTACAAGTGCTCCAAACTAAAAACAATATGTACATTACCCAATGCCGATATATGACGTCACATACGACCACCACCCACTCGCTCATCGGCACCACGCGCGCACGCACTCGACGATATTTGTACCAGCTACTCTTTATTTTATTACAGTTTTTTACACTAAAGGCTGGCTTTTATTATTCAGCTGAGACCCCCAGCATACAACTGGAGCTCAGCATTTAATCAATCTATTAAAAACACATTAATTATAATATAACTACTAAAACAGATTTTCCTTTAATTGTCATAAAATTACTTTCAATGAAAAAATATATATTATGACAAACATGAAAAGTAGCGTAAATAGGACAATCCTTTTCTTGTTTGTAAACCTTAGTTAAATTTGTGCTACCACCATAATAATAATAGACCGCGGTAAAAGTAACCCTTATAATGTAGAATAACCTTATAATGTAGATGTAATAAGCTTATAATATAGAATGATATTAACTTTAATTGAGATTTTTACTTTGTTAGATTTATATTATAAAATTTTCTTTACTATTTATTTCACTATATAAATATATAAAATTTTAACATTTCAACAATAATATGAGGTCAGCTCTAGCTATCTTTATATGAGCAAAGCAATGCTTTTCATCTTAGTACTTAGCTACTAAACTTGCATGTATGTATGTATATACATATAGCCAACATAATACACACTCAACCTCTTTGCACTTCTTTTTGAACCACGCGTCGCGGTCGGCGGCCGGCCTAGTTTTGCGACAGGAATAGGCGCCGCCCCCGCTTCTCGCCCTACCAGCCAAGTACTGCTAGTTAAAGGATACACACATAAGCTTTTCATGCTACCTACTCATTCAAACGTCTTTTATACTAAAATCTAAGGCTTAAAGAAAATGGAAGCTTTTAGTTTAAAGTTTATTGACCATAAGAAAGTATACTTATATATTCTTAATTTATTCATGTTAATTTTTTTTTAAATTCTAATGGTGGCAAACGAGCAAGCATCACACCTGATGGTAAGTGTCACTACCACCCATGGACCTTTGCAATACCAAGGGTATAACTAGGCCGCTGCCTACCAATATAAACGCCAAACCCAATTGGGCTTCCGGCTCTCTCGCTCACCGAACGCGCAATAGCGCATTGCTATTACTCATACGTCGATCTTCTGCGAGAGTGTGGTACTACCCCGGACGGACCGGCCCGCGGCTGCAGACAGAGAACTGTCAGCAGCGTGGTCCTACCACTATTAAAGAACACATTATTTAATAACTAAGCACCAGCAAGCTGTTAATACTGCATGCTGATGTTAATACTAATAAATTATTAGACTTTCTTAGTTTTGTACCTAAATTACGCAACTTTGCCAAGATCATCATCATTATTATTTTCCTGTTCTTATCCCAATTACTTGAGGTTAACGCAATATATACTCGCACATGTTGCGAAAGTTATTACGGGTTGAGAGCCCTCAGCGCTCACCCACAGTCCGGGTAAAGTTGTCATAACAATCTGAGGCTAACAACTAAGATACACAAAAAAAAAACGAAGTTATTAGCAATAGTTTTAAGATCAGCCGCCTACCTGACATCAACCCACTTTGGAAATGTAATTGTTGACATCGACATCAAGTGAAGTTGGTCCAGTTCATTATAAGATATTTATTAGTCGTCTTTTACGACACCCACGAGCAAAGTAAGGATTGACAGTATTCGTTGCCGTTACTATACCGCAATGCTGTTTATGCCAATATATTTGCGTATTATTTTAAATTGTTAATAACATTGTTCTTAGCACATATACATTAGACATGGGCTTTCTCCATATTAGAGGTCTACTAGACCACGCGAGTGAATTGGGTTGATATAGAGTCTAATTTTGAGTTTTCCTTTCTTGCAGTGACTATTTTATCTGTCTATATAGCAAAATCAATTTACTATGTTCTTACTTCTCCTCACTTTCTTACCACATGTTAAAATAATACATAAAATTATTAACTATCCAGTCAAAAATAATATTGTGTCCAGTCAAAAAAAATCGAATGTCTAAGAGAAAAAATTGTGTTTAAGGTGCGTCAAATATTTTGGAGAGAACGTTAGCAATCATTATTATTTTATTATCATTCTTAAGCAACGTTAACATCTACAATTATCAATGTAGAGAGCTAACAATCTTACATATTCAAGTTACTGAAATTTAGCATTTAATATGTTTGATTATTTATAAAAACCCGATTACGAGCGAAAAATTATTGTCACAAGTGGGATTCGAACCCACAGCTATTGGCAATCCGTTCCCATCGTACTGCCACTTACACCACCGTAAACTATTGTAGGACATTCAATTCTCGCATCGTATTATATTTTCATGTCGGGTAGATGGCACACGATATATATGGCATATAATACGATGCAAGAATTGAATCTACTTCAATAGTTCACGGTGGTGTAAGTGTCAGCACGATTGAAACAGATTTCCAATAGGTGTGAGTTCGAATCCCACTTGTGACAATCATTTTTCGCCCGTAATCGGGATTTTTTAAATAATCTTATATATTCTGATGTTTGGGCCACTCCTAAAGGAGGCCAATGTCAGATTGCAATTAATCCTTAGTAAAATAAAATCTTTTGCCGACTTTTTTATTTAGATTAGAAAACCGAAACTGTTCGAAATTTAGCTTTGATTTTCGTTACTAACAATTCTTATACTTTTTGGTATTGGTTTATTGTTTTGGTCGTGACAATGGCATTACTGAGTCCGTGAGCGACAAATACTTACTGTCAGGTGTTTTGATTTGTTTCCGACATATGGTATATACTCGTATTTGGAAACAGTTACTTTTAGGATATTATGCCATTACCCTTTATTTGCCGCGAGTAGCGTAAAACTATCACTAATAAACTCTACGAAATAACTACAAAAGAAAAAAATCCAAAAACTTTTGCCAACAAGTCTGGCCATTCTTAATAACATTCTTATAGCGTTACAACATGGAGAACATTATAGGATTTAAAAAATTATAACCGTCAGTGTTGTGGATTTGATGTCCACTAACAACAATTCTTTATCGAGTCTAAACGTGATTTGAGTCCGTTATAATCGGTAAAGCATTTGTTTTTTTATACAGGAAGGTCTTTTAAAATCTAAAAATTTCCCTCAATAACTCACTCACTAGTGAACAATATTACTAATAATATTCAGAGTATATGCTAACAACATTGTATATATGAGGAATATTCTAATACAACGTTAATATCTCGTGTAGTTAAGATGAAAATCAATTAATGTAGTAATAATTTAAGTGTGCAAGAGTGCATTGCATCATGACGAACTGAGCTAATGTACGGGTATGAGTTACTGCCGTACGATCCAGTCACACTGCAGGGTTATCACAGGGATAATGTACTCTATAGATTGGTTCTATATGGGTAAATTTTTTAGCGTCATCACTCATACTTTTTCGGCGAGTGGCGTAGCGAATGACTAGAAAATATAAGCAAATTAATGATGAGAAAAACTCGAAATAAAACTTTGTGTCAGTAGATTTGTTTACCGTGGGGTATTAGATAATTCGCCTGTCTTTGTGGAAACCTGTGTATTATAGTGGGTTATATATGGATTGTAAAAGAATAAGAGCCGCTAAATTCACTAATTAACTACATAATACAAAATTGAAGACACTAACACTTAAACCTTATTGACTTTATTTTAATTATCTTTCTATATTTTAAATATCGAATATCCCTGGTATAGACTGTTGAAATATTTCATTCCAAGGATATCCGCTTCTTTAATATATCATTTGTATTTACTCGTTTTACTTTTCTGAGATGTTTAATTATTAAAGTTTAAAAGGTTCGGTTGGACATTTTGAAATAATCTGCAAAAAAAAATGTTTATAGAAATGATATATGTATATTTAATGATATACTAATGACTATATTAATAGAAGAATTTCAATTTTATAATTATTAAATAAATTAAATATATTTAATTTTAGGAATATATGCATACATACATACATATCATCATGCCATATCCCTTGCAGGGTAGGCAGAGAGAACAGAGTGCCAGAGAACTCTATCCTTGTATACTTCACTCGCTTCCTCAACATTCATAATTCTCTTCATACACGCTCGCCGGTTTCGGAGACTCTTGACTCCACCTTCCTTCAGTACGTGACCAATCTGGAGTTAGTTAGTTAGAGTTAGAGGAATATATAGGTTTCCTAAAATATTGCATTAGTGAGTTTCTTCATGGCGTTATTGATTATTAACCACTACTATTCAAAAATATATTTCTAAATTATACTGTTAATGGTAGCCCTATTGAACACAGCAAATGCATGCGACATAGTGTAGTCCTTCGAATACAGTTGCCACTGTGTGCATTCCGTCACAATCCTTTACATGTAATTGCGTAGATAGTGTGTATATACACGCACTCACACAAGAACATCACCACCATCTAGGCGCAGCCGCAGTAATGAGTTAAAATTATTTGCAATTTCCTTTCGGTTAAACCTATAAACACCAGCAAAATTAGGAATTTGCAAACATGTGCGCTACATATGTATTCCTTAGTCTGATATTTTAATTTACATTATATCTGCAAGAGATAGCGTTTATAGCCAACTATGGTAACCTAATTATGGTATACAAAACTGAGCTATTTCACCTCCATAAGCCACATTTTTACGTAATGTATATTACACTCAATTTATTTAAACCCATACAGTGATATTATTACAGGCATAAAATGGTATTATTCATTATCATCATCTCAGCTCATATATGTCCCACTGTTAGGCTCTAGACCCCTCCATAATGGGAGGGCAATTAACCTACTATACCACGCTGGTCAGACGTGTTGGTATAAGCTTTTGTTTCGAGTTTTCCTTCTGTTGCATGGATGTTATATGCGTTTTATATCCCTTAGTCGTCTTTTACGATCACCCACAGGTAAGATAGGGGGTGGTAAATTGTATTTTTACTCCGTCACCACACGGAAATTATTTACAATTATTACACAAATAATATTTAAAAGATAATCATTATAAGATAAATAATTACTCTATATATATATATGCCATCACTAGGTAAGCTCTTAGAACGCCTGGTTGTTCCTCGTCTGTTACCGGGTGGCCCCACATTCAATCTTAGACAATTTGGATTTACCCCGGGGAAATCACCTGTTGATGCGGTTATTGCCGTTAGAAAAACTGTTACGGCATCAGTTTTTAAATATGTATTAGGCATCTTCCTTGATATCTCAGGTGCTTTCGACAACGCCTGGTGGCCGATGTTACTGCTTAAACTAAAGGCTCGTGGATGCTTCAAAAACATCTACCAACTTATACAGTCTTACTTTCTTCAAGGTTCAACCACACTAAGACTCGGTCACCATGCTGTGTCTAAATCATTAACGATGGGCTGTCCTCAGGGATCTGTGTTAAGCCCATATCTGTGGAATTTAGGGTTCGATGACTTTCTTGAGCTCCCTTTACCTCAAAATTGCTCATTGATCGGCTACGCAGACGATGGTCTTCTACTCATACAATCGAACACTAGAGACGGACTTGAGAAATTGGCGGATACGTGTCTTAATTTAATAGTTAAATGGGACACACGAAATCGGCTAAATTTCGCTCCTCATAAAACTTATCATCTTTTATTACAGGGTAATTTGCAGTCAACGCCACGCATAAGATTTAATAATGCGACAGTTAAAAGGAAAGAGTCAGTTTGTTATCTTGGCCTAGTATTAGAAAAAAACTTCTCATTCATTGAACATATTAAAACTGTGGGTGAAAAGGCAAAACGAAACTTTTATGCTCTTACTAGAATTTCAACGTCTACCTGGGGCATCTGTTTTAATACACTTAAAATAATATATACAGCCACATATCTGGGGTGTATATGTTACGGTGCCCCAGCCTGGGCTGACAGAACTACGATAGGCGCGGCACGGCGTAAATTACTCCAAAGTCAACGATTAGCATTAATATTCCTATGTAAAGCATATAGAACAGTTAGTACCGAAGCCTTACCAGTATTTGCAGGTGTACTTCCGGTCGACTTGGAGATACAAAGGCGCGCGTCATTGTATTATTCCACCAGGGAAAATATGAACACCAATTTTCTTTTACCGCGCGATCGTATTAAAATTACTAGACTTTTTGCGCCGCAATGCGTTGTGTACGAGGAGCTCCTGACCGAATGGCAGGCAAGGTGGGACTCGTCAACGAAGGGCCGTCATCTATATCTATTCTTTCCATCTATTCGAGAGCGTTTAGAGAAGGTTTGGCTAGAAATTGACCACTATGTAGCACAATTCCTCACAGGCCATGGTAATTTTAGAAGTAAATTATTCTTTTTTAAACTAGTAGAATCATTTTGTCGAAGTTCCACACCAAATTGCACATTTGAACAAACAGCCCATCACATCCTCTGGGAGTGCAGTCTCTGGCAAAACGAGCGCGATCTTATGTTAGACAGTCTGCAAGTCGTGTCGGGGGTTATATATTATACGGACCTTGTGGCAACTCGAGAAAATTTCTGTGCGTTCAGGCGCTTCTGCCATACCTACTATTGTAATCAAACTTAAGGCTCACATATAGGCCCCTTAAGCTCTGCCATATCCGTGGTGCTGTACTGCTACGCTTCACGTGTCAGTACATCCTTCTATCTATTGGCCTATTAGTCAATTTTGCTTCATGTCTCCCGCTTTGCATAGGAGGGAAGTGGAAATTCTTCAACTCCTCCTGTTTTTCTTTTCTAATTAAATTTGTTGCGGGTCCCAAGACAATTAAAAGCGTTTCCCGGGACTTCCTGAGGGTCAAACCTCAGTGTCTTTTATGGAGACCATTGTGGATTCTGGCTTACAGGAGTTACAGTGGTGGGAATGTGTGGTGGGATTAGTCCCAATAAAAAAAAATAAAAAAAAGATAAATAAAAAATACATATAAGTAGTACTCAGTATGAATTTCATCATCATGGTTTTATTAAAAAAAAATATGTCCAAAAAATCCTTGTAAATATAATATTTACAAAAAATCAGAGACATTAGTTGTAGTAAATAAGTAACGTACAAATCCGTAAATATACGAGATACGGGTGCTAACAACCCTCTATGGTCCGGCCGACGTTTCTAAAGTGGCCAACTCGATGGGTAAAAGGCGGCCCTACTATGCTTACGTTACTCATACACTAGAGTCTGGCAAAAATCTTTACTTACAAGTCGGGTAGAGATTACGGCTACTGATTATTCATTAGTGTTATAAAAGTGGACTACGCTTATAAAAATAAACTAAGCTCTACAGCAACCGAGGCTCATGCCACCTAACACTGATAAACGATTACATTCCCAATTCCCAAAGAGTACATGTGAATTGCTCAGCTGTAAAACTTAACCAAAAACCTAGCACAATTTCATCGCTTTCTGCCCCTTGTTAGAAAAGGTAAATATTCTGTGCGAAACACATATAAATTAAGATTAGGCAGAAGAATTATGGTATTGAGATACATTTTTACATCTGTCTCTGAACTGATGGCATTGTGAAATAAATACCGAAATCACATGCTAATAATACATGTCAACAATCATTTATTATTTTGTTGAAAATGTTATCTTTAAAAAATACTTTTAAAGAACATATCTACTAACCGTAACTTATGCAAAATATATGTTAATAATAATATTTAGCAACAGATTACAAATTTTCTAAAGAAATTCTCGAGGTTTGGAACTGTGCCCGATAAATGATCATAGGATCACCTAATTCCGTGGAACTAAAAATTACTTGTCCAAATGTGGGTCCCTCACGATTTTGCTTACTTATTTCGATAATAAAGTATCATGAGAATGCCATCTGCAACGGTCATGTGCCGCCTGCATTCATATTTATTTTTTGGGCAGTAATGCCATAATCGCCACGCTTGGCGAGCAGATTGGCGATCGCGGTAGATGTTATTAAGTTTCCCGGGAGATAGCCGCTGCCCAATCTCCCGGTGAGACACTTAGCCGATTTTTACGTCTCCCACGGGCAAGTAAGGGGTGACGACCTTTGTATTCTATTCCCGTCACCACACGGGGAAAAATTATTAATAAAGTGTGAAAGTGCAAAATAGATACCTAGAAAGTTTCAGTCATTATTATAATCAATGTATCAAATGAGCCTAGACATATATTAAAAATCTAACAATAATGAACTAGACGAAAATATAGTACAGACGAGGAGTTATTGCTTAAATTTAAACATGAGTACATTGATACTAAACATAGACTAAAACAACCTGTTTACAAACGCAACCATGTGAATGATCTGTACGTTGATGGTTGGCATCAACATTGAAAACAATAAGACTAAAGATATTTTTATTAGTTAACAGCAAACTTACATTAATAGCCACAACTAATATATGGTTACACTTGTCAAATAAACAAACAAGAAGACAAAACAAGAAAAAAACTGCATCTTCATTTCGTTGTGTTCAAAAATACGATATCTTCAAGGGTAACACTCAAAATTCATGCTTAATTCGACACCGTATTTAACCTAGATTCAATCTTAAAATTGTTTGGATCAATACATTGTGTGACCCGTAAAAAGTATTCAGGGTACATGGATAGATCCCTTACCCGTGTAAAGCTTGAACTTCGACCTGGGTTTTGGAGGTCATTAACATTTGGGCGGTCGACTAAAACTAGGTCGGTGCGTCGTCAGGCTGCAGCGTTGCCAAGACAACGCGCGCCGACCGCCACCGCGCCGCCGCCCCAGACGTCCGCCCAATATAATGCCTCCAAACACATTCGGTTTGTTTAGATACCCCTCTGAAGTCGCCTTCGTAACCCAATTCCTATTCTATTTTTAGAAGTTACAGGGCTAATTATTAAATATAATAATACAGGACATAATAACACATTTTTCAAATTCGAGCTATTGCTTAGTATTTTTGTTAAAATCCCAATGTTAAAATCTCAATGTAAAGCAAAGCAAGCCTAATGACTATTTTTAATTTTTCTCCTATTCATAATTTATAAATAACTACACCTAACTTATACCTGAGGTTCCAGGGTAAATTATCTTATAGATATCCTATCTACAGAGGAGGAATCTTGTTGATGTGTATGATCACTGTTCTTCCTGTTACTTCCTTAAGAAAAGTCTTATGTATGCCTTATGCTCATACATTTTCTAGATTATTATTATTATGCTATCTTATATACTCAATCAAACTTTTAAATATTATAATATTAACTAATATACGTCTTCCCAGGCTGGATAATTGTTTATACGATCCAAAAATTGTTATTTTAAGACTGGATATATTCTGTCTGTGAATTTTATGTTTTTTTATTTTTTTTATTGCTTATGGTGGCAGACGAGCAAGCAGCACACCTGATGGTAAGTGTCACTGCCGCCCATGGACCCTTTCTATACCAAGAGTATAGCTGGGCCGCTGCCTACCACTACAATCCCCAAACCCACCTAGTTGGGCTTATGTTTGTGAAGTTCGCCGTGAGTCCGAGATTCATTGCTTTCATCATCATCATCATCATCTCAGCCCATATATGTCCCACTGCTGGGCTCGGGCCTCCTCCATAACGGAAGGGTAATTGACCCACTATACCACGTTGATCAGACGTGTTGGTATAGGGTTTTGTTTCAAGTTTTCCTACACAGATGTTATATGCGTCTTATATCCCTTAGTCGTCTGGCACGATCACCCACGGGTAAGATAGGAGGTGGTAAATTGTATTCTTACTCCGTCACCACACTGAAAATTCATTGCTTTATATAATTAAAAAATGATTTCAAAGAACCCGAACAATTTTAGTTCATACTCTTACAAGTCGGATGCGCGTTGGGCGAATACAGAGACTAAGAACATATCTCACATATATCATCAAAATAATGATATTAATTCAAATACTGTTTGAAATTAAATTACAATTAAAATGCTTAAAATTATTAATAAATAACTTTCTTAAATTACTTTAGTCTTTTATGACATTTCCGGAAAGAAAGACCTATATAGTAAATTATATTCTTACTCCGCTATGGCACCCATAAACAACAATGAATCTATGTAATTTAAAATACAATCAAACCTTATAAAAATTAAACGCTTAAATGTCTCATTATTAATATATTACTTAGGCTGTCAAAAGAGTATTTTTTTATATTTAAAAAAGTATTTAAATGCTAAAATATATATGTATATATATATAACGAGTAGTACAGAATATCTCTAATATTTTAACTGTCAGAAATTCACATTGTACGCAGCAGTATTGATTCTTATGCGTGCTTGCGTCACGTTGTACAAGGGTCCTGAAAATAGGTCAAAAGGGGGCCGAACCACTGTCACTGCCATAGCACTGCCGCTGAAAATACATGCATACACACCCATAAATCCGCCGGTACCCGAAATCAATAACGGCACGTGTAATTTTGTACGACCTTCGAAAATTTGAAGAGGTCATCTTGTTATTGAACTGAAATAGCCTGAGAGTATTTGTATGGTATCCATGGCAAATTACATTAGTTAAAAACATTTCTGTTAAGTGCTACTCTTTAAAATTATGAAAGTAGTTAAATATAAAATTGTAAACATAATTTCTGATGTTTACGCGAGTATTACACATTTGAAAAAAGAAACTATTTTTACGGATACTATTGCGTTTGTATTCGATTTTTAATTAAATAGAATCCGTAAAAATAGTTTTATTTCAAATTATGAGAATAGTTAATGTTATTTTGCATATTGGTGACGGTTTTAATGATCTAATAACCCGCATTGATATGAACTATAAATATGTGATCAATGCAATTTTTTTTCTGTACTCAAAACATTCAAAGAAGTTAAAACGTTATTTACTAGAAATTTAGTTTTAAACTAATTTCGCGAGAGTTATTTTTATTCCAATATCAGATATCTCTTAATCAATTTATAAACAGTAGTATAATAAAAAGTTGATATTTAACATAAAAGTCATTAAATCGTCCTTCCTGCTTCACAACATTATTAATATAACAGTTTTTTATGACTTATTTAATTAATATGTTTAGTCAGCTTTTAAATAAGGTTTAAAATGTACGTAATCTAGAAATTGTCTTTACAATCTACTGTACTTATCCTTACCTGATTTATTTAAGAAAAAAAAACTATAATATACATTTCATATCTCGAAAACGTGTAACGAAAAAGTGTATAGAGCGTATTCTGTCGTTATTTTTACGTGTACAATTTTCATTTCCATTTTAATTATAATGTGTCCTACATATTACTCAATTTATTTACTACAATAACTTGGATTTACCCATATTATAGTAAACATAAATAAATATGTATAGATTTTGATCAAATAAATAATGATTCACACCGAAAATGTTATCAGTATGATAAGCTACGTCGTTACAGTTACTGTATAATACGTGAATGGAAAATTATATTATTTTGATTACTAGTCGATGCAGTCCTTGAAGGTTTACTGACTCTACTGCCCCAATTATAGCGCTGCGTAAACAGAAACCTTTCAAGGCTTTGTTTTTGAACGTATTATAAAATGTTATTACGGTAAATGTATTAACTTTACTACTATTATTTATTTGTACTAATTAATTATTAATAGCAATTTTGCAGCATTTGAAAACAATTTTGTTTTGTTTATAGATTTGTACTGCTGACCTTAATTACTCTTTGTCATTCTAAATGTGTGTTCGGAAATGACTCGAAAATAGTATCTGATGATGGAACATGACAGCCTAAATACCAGTGTCAGAAAAATAACCAATAATAAATAGAAGTTTTACATTCTGAATTAATTGCATCATAAATATTTATGTTAAAAATGAGAAACGTTTTACAAAATTTAACACAAATAAATAGTGATATTGATAGTAGCTGAATAAATAAATCTCTTTAATAAATATAATTAATAAATTAAGAGTTACATTGATACTAATAATTGTAGTAATTAATATGCTACTTTAATTTTTTTCTTAAATCTATTTTACAATTATTCTAAGAAATCAAATTATGCAATTATTCATATTTTAAATCAACACAATTGATAGAATATTTACTTTCTAAGTAAAAGTGGAGTGTTCTTAATTCTTTGATACCGAAAATAATTACCTATCTATCAGGTATCTATCAGGTTTTTTGTGTACTGCTTGACGAAGGCTTCCTCCAAAGAATGCCACATAGCACAATCTTGTGTTATCTGTAACCTCACTACAACTTTAACCGAGTCGACAGTAGTGTTGCCATATATCAGAATCCTATCCACCAGAATTTTTCATCCCTAACAGTTAACCTTTGGTTTATCAAACGATATGACCTGCGCATTGCCACTTCAGCGCGCTCACACTTAACTAATATTTTATATATGATAAAATTAAACGAACGAGAACGATGAAACGAGACGAAGCCAGAACAGATGTAAGAGTAACAATAGCTAATGATATACTAGAGCAAGTGGATGAATTTGTATATCTTGGATGTGGATTTAGCCGAGATGAAAGGTACACCACTGATATAGAGCGAAGAGTGAATGCGGGAAATAGAGTGAACGGAGCGTTGGGGCAACTTCTCGGCAGCCGCTACCTCAGCCAGAAGGCACGTGTAGCAATACATAACGCAGTGCTTGTCCCAACATTACTGTATGGAAGCGAAAGTTGGGTATGCAGAAAAGAGTATGAAAGTAAAATTAATGCGGTCGAAATGCGATCTCTGCGGAAAATCTGTGGAGTTAGGCTGACCGACCGCATTCGTAACGACGACGTAAGAGAGCGAGTAGATATGAAAGAGAGTATTGGTGTAAAGATGCGAAAGGGCATGCTCCGATGGTTCGGACATGTGGAAAGAATGCCGAACGAACGTCTGGTTAAGAAGATATACAATGCGAAAGTGGAAGGATGTAGGTACCGGGGGAGACCGAGACTAACCTACCTAGACCAGATCGGTCATGTACTGAAGGAAGGTGGAGTCAAGAGTCTCCGAAACCGGCGAGCGTGTATGAAGAGAATTATGAATGTTGAGGAAGCGAGTGAAGTATGCAGAGATAGAGTTCTCTGGCACTCTGTTCTCTCTAACTACCCTGCAAGGGATATGGCGTGATGATATGTATGTATGTGTATAAAATTAAATTTTGAATCTTAGAATGCGGAAAATATAATTCAAATCTTATCTTCTAAAGCTACGGGTACCAAGTTCAAGAAATCCCAATTCAATGCCATAATTCCAAATGGACTTGTACGTTAATTGGATACATATTCGTATCATTAAAATACAGTGGAGACAAAATTCTTAGGGCCCCTGACATTGGGCTTTGACCTCCCTTCATCTTTTGGCAGTCACCTTGGCATTGCAGCAGGGCCGCAGTCAAAATCAGCATCAGAAACTAAATATTATTAACAACAGCCATTTTACCTTCACTTACAATGCTTTCAGATGGATACCTTAATTAAAATTATAAAGTCTATTTTAAAAGTAACATGTACAATTGTTAATTATAGAAGTTGGCGCAGTATGGTCGCTTTGTTCGGTGCACGTAATTTGTGTTATTTTAAAGGTCAACAGAGTTAACGTCGGATACTATCTTGTTGGATCGAATCTCGCTGTGCGCGATATTGCGCCATTAGATATAAAAAAAAAATATGAAAACGCATTACGGCATTACATTATTGTGATTTAGCAATCGCTCCTTGTAGATTAAACTAATCTCGGTGAACTAGTACCAATAAATTTATCACTGTTAAAAATCAATTTGATTTTTTTTTAATTTACGTCTTATATTAAGATTGATTGTTATTGAATCATCAGATATAAGCTCTTTCTCAGTCTGTATACTTGCCATTTTTAGGTTAAACGATATCCTAAATTCAATAACTATAATTTATTTGTCATCTGTAACAATTTAAACCTAAAAAAGTGTTAGTGTTAGGTAAACATGGTGATATTGAACGACGCCATATCTCGCAACAACTTGTCAATATTTTTTTTACTAGCTATGCTTGAATGGTGTTTAAGTTATTAAATATTATCCACTGTTTAAAGACAGTATTTCTCACTAAGGAACAAATCCTTATAATAATTTTAATTATCATAATTTCAGCTCATATGCTAGGACGTATCGACTATTGGGCTCGAGCCCCACGACTTTGGCCGCAAAATTAACCTACTATATTACGCTAGTTAAATAGATTGGTATAGGGTTTTATTTCGAGCTTTCCTTCTTTTGCATAGACGCTATAAGCATCTTATATTACTTAGTCGACTTTTATACGTCACACGCGGACAAGAAAGAGGAGGATGGGATGGGACAGGGATTCTTACTCCGTCACCACACGGAAAAGTCTTGGAGTGCTTGTAAATTTTTATTATTATTATCTCAACTCATATACGTCCCACTACTGGGTCCGCGGCTTTTCAACCATAAGATGGAAATGCGTCCTATACTACATTGGTCAAAGGCATTGTTACAATGTTTTATTTTGAGTTTTTCTTATCTTTCTTAAGCTTACAACTTTACAAACATGTAATTACATACATATACATACATATCATCACGCCATATCCCTTGCAGGGTAGGCAGAGAGAACAGAGTGCCAGAGAACTCTATCTCTGCATACTTCACTCGCTTCCTCAACATTCATAATTCTCTTCATACACGCTCGCCGGTTTCGGAAACTCTTGACTCCACCTTCCTTCAGTACATGACCGATCTGGTCTAGGTAAGTGAGTCTCAGTCTCCCCCGGTACTTACATCCTTCCACTTTCGCATTGTATATCTTCTTAACCAGATGTTCGTTCGGCATTCTTTCCACATGTAATTACCACAAATTATCCTTAAACTCAGAAAAACAATTCATCAATAGCACATAACATTTTCATGCGTAAAAATTGAACACACGATACTTGGCACTTACGGCCGATGCTTAGAATACGCCAACTGTGCAGTGTATCTCATAACTGGACAGTCTAAGAATAAATATGTCACCATCCCTTCCTATCCAACGAGTATCATAAAAGATGACTAAGTGACCGATGACAGCGCTGCAAGAGAATGCAAATTCGAAACATAACTCTATTGCAATGTGCAGTCAAAATATTTATTTGAAAATTTATATCATAATATTCCGTGTGGTGACAGAGTAAGAATACTATTCACCACCCCATGTCTTACCCGTGGATGCTCGTACAAGACGACTAAGGGATATAAAAATGCATATAACATCTATGCGAGAGAAGGAAAACTCGATACAAAACGACACCCATACCAACACGTTTGAGTGGTAGGTATACAGCGCGGTATAGTAGGTTAATTTCCCTCCCATTACGGAGGAGGCCCGAGCCCAACAGTGGGACGTTTATGGGCTGTGATGATGATGATGATGATATCATGATAATCTATAAGATTTTAGATGCTAAAGTACCTTAATTTCTAGTTGTGGTTTACATGTAAGTAACTCATCAGACTACGATTCGTACAATTTATAGTTCAATTTGTATTTTTAGATTCGCTTCCCTCAATGTAAACGTATCTCATATCACTTATCAACGTCTACCTTTTGAACATAGAGTTCCCAATGGAGTGGTGGATAATTCGAGGGGTGGATAATTCCTTAATCACCACGTTTGTCTGGCGGGTTGGTGAATGCGTAACAAGTTTCTCAGAAATATACTGCTGTTCCTGGCTAAGGGAAACTGGGAGTACCCATATCTAGTTTTTAGAACTATCACTGGCAAATAGCAGGTGTCTACGCATTGGATTCTTAAAAAAAATCGGTTTTACCGTAAATAGGTACTTTACTTTATAATATAAATCAACTATTTTATTTTATAAGCCAACAGAATCTTTTCAATAATTTTAGATTTACCATCTGTATAATTTTATACTAATAATAAAGTAGTTTTATAATATTCAAATTTTAATAATCAGATTTTGTAAGTTCTCGGATAAGGAGGATCCTTACCCATTTTTTTCCATACATTGAAGAACATATTGTAATTTACGCATGTTATTATTATGAGATGTTATTCTGATCAATAAAAAGTAGTTATTCTATACCTCTAGACAAAAGTTTCTTATTTGATCGAACTGACATCACATATGTAAAATAAAACTGAAACCATAACGGACAATATATTCACATTTATAATATTGATTAGGATAATTTACTGAAAGATATATATTTCTATAAAGAAGTTGAATAATTTTACAATAATTAGGCATGAAACTAACTTATTTCAGTCAGTCCTACATTTTATGTTTATTAAGTAAGTATAAATTATAAAATAATCGTTTAATTATCTTCTATCTGGGTTAGTCAAATTCAAATAGCTACGCCCTATAATAATAAATTAAAGTTTAAATGTTAAAGATCACAATATAGGTTACTGGTAAGGCATTATTGTTATTTACAATATTAAGGTTTTACTGTAAATAAAGGGTAAAAAATAATTTGTATAACGAGAATGCAATACACCAACGATTTACTGTGGGTATAGAATATAAAAACTAAGGATCGTATGCAAAAAAATATGATATATAGGCGAGAGAAGACAAACTTGAAATTAGAACTCTATGCCAACATACCTGATGTTTTTTTTTCATTTATTTGGAAAACTAACAGTTGTACAGTAAATTATCTATGGTCATAATAGTGGAAATAAAAAAAAGTGCAACCAACGCCGTTTTATAAATTACATAAATATTAAATATAATTTGATGTGTCAATAACGGTAGGAAGGATAGTTTTCTAAATAAAAATAAGTGTAACATATAAAATAGTAACTAGCCTAATATTACTATTTCAACTCAGGTCCCACAACTGAACTCGGCTGGAGTCCTCTATGGTACAGTAGAAGAAAAAGTCTAACTATGACACGATAGTCAAATAGGGTGGTTTAGAATTTTATTTCGAGTTCTCCTATTCTCACATAAATGCTATCTGTATATGATGTTCCTTAGTCGTATTCTACTACGCTCGCGAGCAGGATAGGTGGTGCTGAATTGTATTCTTACTCCGTAAACAGTCTGATATAGTGGGTCAATTTACCTTCCCTTATTGAGAAGATTCGAGCCCAACAGTGGGTTGCATATCGCCTAAGAACAAGAAGAAAAAAATACATTAGCTTCATAGGATATAAATATGTACATAGAAGTACTTTTGAGATAAAATTAGAAAATCGAAGTGAAGTGCCGTGAAGATGCACCAGCTCTCGTAGTAGCAGCGCCTGCGCGACGCCCCAGTTTCTAGTCCGAGGTCAGGAGTTCGTTCCCCGATATGTATTGATCGCCCCATGGAGGCCGGAAGTGTAACTTCGGTGCAGTGGACCTTCATCAAGTCGTTAACACCGCCTAAGGATATGCGTGGTAATAAAAAAAGTATTAAGATTATCTAATAGAAATTACTGAAATTGTTAGCATTTAATATGCTTAATTATTTATAAATACCCGATTATGAAACGAAAAATGATGTCGCAAGCGGGGTTCGAACCCGCACCTATTGGGAATCCGGCCCAACCGCTTACACCCAACACCCACTTACACCATCGTGAACTATTTTAGGACATGCAAATTTCGCTTCATATTATATCTTACGTCTTCGAGGTGACGTATGCCATCTATCGGACAATGTTTACACATTGTATAGGCTTAATACTTCAAACTTTACAGTTAGAATTGTATTAAACGATGACACAAACTTGTTATTCAAATTACTGAAATTTTTAGCATTTAATATGCTTAATTATTTATACATACATACACATACATGCATATCATCACGCCATATCCCTTGCAGGGTAGGCAGAGAGAACAGAGTGCCAGAGAACTCTATCCTTGCATACTTCACTCGCTTCTTCAACATTCATAATTCTCTTCATACACGCTCGCCGGTTTCGGAGACTCTTGACTCCACCTTCTTTCAGCACGTGACCAATCTGGTCTAGGTAGGTGAGTCTCGGTCTCCCCCGGTACCTACATCCTTCCACTCTTGCATTGTAATTATTTATAAATACCCGATTATGAAACGAAAAATGAAAAATTTTTTCATTTCATAATCGGGTATTTATTATCTAATAGAATTGCACATGAAACTTTATCCCATAAAAAATAGGTTCATCTATTTGGTCCGCCCTCATTTTAATATGCATTAGATTCATTTGCAAGCAAAAGACGACTTTACAAGTTAATAGTAAAATTATATTTTCTTCACATAAAATAGCAAATAAAAATATAATTTATTTAAGAACTAAAGATGAAAAAATATATTTTAATACTTATATTAAAATTTTTGCCGTCTTAACATGACAATTTTTTTTAAAACATCACTCTGCACTAAGAAAAAAAATCCTTGTATTGCGGGGGACATTACAAAAATGCAAATAACGCAAACACATTACACCCAAACTCAGAACAACACTTTGAGGTTCGCACAAAGTGTTGTCCTGCGTGAGAATCGAGCCCACGGACCTGGCACGTAAGAATCTTAACCACTACGCCACCTGTGCAGTCAAATAGTAGTTGTAATATTATGTAAAAGAAAATATTATAATATAAAAAAAAAAGTTCTTAATACTAAGTATATAATTAAAATTAAAATTCACCATTCTTACATCGTTTATTAAAAAATCATCTGTATGGTATGTAACCTGTGTATTCCTTTCATCCGGATTCTTCCATCTTCCATCCCTTCTTCCTTATCTTTCCTTCCATCCAAAAAGCAACTGAAGTCAATCTACAAGTGTTGAGTATTATGTTTCTATTGATGTCATTTGGGAATACAATCACACGACACTAGCTGATATAATTTATATGCATTTAAAAAATAAACGCAGAGATAATTAAAAAAAAATAATGATCAAAAATATCTAACAAG
Source organism: Lymantria monacha (assembly GCA_905163515.2). NCBI lineage: Eukaryota > Metazoa > Arthropoda > Insecta > Lepidoptera > Erebidae > Lymantria > Lymantria monacha. Next base: position 29,176,026 of record LR991082.1, read on the forward strand.
CAAATCTAAGAAAATCTTTTTCTATTCCAATGTCGCAGTATAGCTGACACATTAATTAGACGATAAACAATATTATTTATAGTTTGTAGCCTAGTTACACTTGACATTGGCACAATATCATTAGGCCTGAAGGAAAACAGCTTCATCTATAATCTAGCTCTACGACTAACGTTCTGTTTAAGCGCCAAAATATTGAATAGAAACTTGTGCACTTTAAACTTTTCTAGAATAATTTAACGATTAACTTAACTTTGCACAGAGTATTAAGCAATAACTTAGATATATACGACCCATGGTTAGACTCGATGAACATATTATTATTAGTATAGAACACATTCATATTTTCATTCATATTCATTCATTTTTGCTGCGTGGTGGAACTTTCACCCATATATCAGATCTTCTTCCTAATGAGTTCATATCAGTTAAAAGAACAGAATAACATGTACTATGTGTGTGTGCGTTGTTAATAATAGAAGACGTCTATGCTATTATTATTTTTTCCAAGAATTGTTTTGAATTTTCTAAATTTAATATTTGTTTTCTTTTAAACTTTACAAGTACACAAGAAGACGACATCTTCTTGGATTTAGAATTTTTCCTTGACATATATTGTACTACTGTGTGGTAATAAATAATAATATTATAGTATACAAAATAATAATATTTTTATATTATAAAAAAAGTAACATTTTTTTTAGTAGCCCTTAGACTCTCCAATACAATGCTAAGTAGTAATAAGTGCTGTGTGGTAGCGGCTACGAATACTACTAACCCTTACTTTGCTCGTAGATGTCGTAAAAGACTACTAAGAGCTTTATAATGACCTGGGCCAACTCCATCTGATGCCATTTGGTCAACGATTACATTCCCAAGGACGGTTGACGTCTGGCAGGCGGCCGTTCATAAAACTATTGCCAATAACTTTACAATATGTACTATGAAAGAAGAATACATATTGTATCGACCCCAAGTAATTAGGATAAGAGGAGGAGAATTATGATGATTCATTCATTTTATTGAGACAAAAACTCTGTCGGGTTTTTAATACCAACATCACTGTACAGACCCCTTAATATATAATATAAAACCTTGAAGAATAACATCAATTACATGTGTGGTTAAAAATATTCTCTGTAAACCTTATCATCATCATCAAGAGAAGGAAAAGACGAAACTTTTTTTTTATTGCTTATGGTGGCAAACGAGCGAGCAGCACACCTGATGGTAAGTGTTACTGCCGCCCATGGGCCTTTGCAATACCAAAGGTATAACTAGGCCGCTGCCTACCAATATAAACCCCAAACCCACCCAATTGGGCTTCCGGCTCTCTCGTTTACCGAACACAGCGCAATAGCACATTGCCATTACTCATAAGTCTTTCTACTCATACTTCTTCGGGAGTGTGGTGCTACCCTGAACGGACCGGCCCGCGACTGAAGACAGAAAACTGCCATCAGCGTGGTCCTACCACTAACAAAAACTAAACCCTATACCAACCCTATTCGTCTGACCAACGTGGTATAGTAGGTCTATTTCCCTCCCATTATGGAGGCGATCTGAGATGATGATCCCTTACATTTCGATGAGAATAATAAAAAATAGCTAAGGGCAGGGACACCAGGGAAGTAGATGCCAGCGCTCTCCTAAAAAGTATACACCAACTACGATGACCAATCTACTTGTTAAGCGTCACGATTGTAACATTATGCGTGCCTTGCGGTATATCCAACAGTAGACGCCGATAGCCTGGTATGGAGTTTATAAATAGGGGTACAATACAATTATATAGATTTTACATTTGATGATGATCGTCATCATTACATTTGCTGTGTGGTAATTATGAATACTACAACCCTTTTTGCTAGTGGATATTGTAAAAGACAAATAAGAGCTTAATATGATATGCTTAATATTGCTTGGGTCAAAATATAATTTGACTTCGGTCAAAATTTTGCAATCATATGATGGAAGAAGAGTACATATTGCATCATTCCTAAGTAATTGAGATAAATGTTTTGTGAGATATGATAGATGAAATTATATTGGCTTCCTTAGAAATGAAAAAAATAGTATTGTATTCCTATAACTTCTAGAGGTAGGTTCTTCTAGGTTTAAAGGCATCCATTTAAAATATTTCACATGTTAAATGTGCTCAAATATTTGTTATTTATCGTTCTAAAGCACGAAATTCATATAAAAGTATATATTCAATAACAACAAAAATAATGAACTTTAGATTCTCTAATAAATGAGAAAACCTTGATTGTATATATTATCAGCCATATGGACTGTAACGTATATATAAAGATAAACATACAGACGAATTGTTACAGTTAGTGCGGTATCAGCGGGGGTGTTATCGCCTCGATAGAAGTAGGGCTGTAGGTGGGTCAATGACGTTCGTTCACCCGCTGCAACCCGCACGTGCTGGCCTCGCATCCCTGCCCCCCTCCTGCCGCGCCGCAACCCTCTTCGTCCTACGACCCACCCCTGCCTTAAATATTTAAATATTTATGATGATTATTGCTAACTTTTCTAAATTCAAGGAGTGCATTATTTACGTTCTTAGCTACGCCAATTATAATTTATAATTATAGTATATTTTCATGTAAATTAATAATTGTTATTGAATGTAAAAGTCTAAGCGTCATCAGCTTTTTTTTTTCTAAAACAAATACTATAGGATCAACATTTACAACATTCAGCTATTTCTTTTTTTATATTTCATAGATATTCCTCGGAATTCTATTCGTATTTTAAATAGTTGGGTTTAGTTCAAGAATTCTTTGACCCACATTAGTCTTAGGGTATCATCATTATACTTCCCCTTTTCTTTGTATTTATTTTACACATACAAAGTCATGATGTCATTCTCTTGTACTATATTACTATATTTTTAAGAAAGGAAAAGATTAATACATATTATAATTATTTTTAGTTTATCATCGTCCATATTTCATCTGATATTAATATAATATTATACAACCTCAGCTCATATAAGAAATAATATTATATATAAAATGTAAAAAATAATTATATTCATGACAACATTCCTATTTAATTCTAAGTATAAATAGAATTATTTAAATCAAAAAAATAATTGAAATAACAGTAATAGTTAAACTTTTCGCATCCTGAATATTATTTAAATGACAGTGTGACGTATGCAATTTTACGCAATATCATGCCTCCTGCATAGTAACTATGCTCTGCATATATACGATCATTTCAATGCCATATTCCCGGAGATTGCTATATTTATCAGTCTGGTCTGTGATAGGGGGCCGGTGCGGGGTGATTCGGAGCGCGCAGGTACTAGGTGGGTCAATGACGTTCTTTAACCCCTTGCAGCCTGCGCGTACAAGAAACTAGGGCGGCTAAATATCACCAAGTTATACGCTCATTGCACTTTACCCTTTCTTATTATTACATAGCGTGTCAGATTTTACATTTATAGAAAATATTATTGCTTTCCTTGTGGTTATCATTTAATTTCCTGCGGTGATCGTGAAGGACAGCTGACGAATTTAAAAAAATACATTATTGCTAGAGAAGAAAATTCGATATGAACCTACGCGTTTAACCAGCATGTTATAATAGATCCATTTTTCTTCCATTGTAGAAGGGACCCAATAAACAATAATGTTAGAGCCTCATTTTCAACGATTTTTGGAGTTTACTCCTTAAGAATCGATTTTTTCATATAAGGCGCCCGGTATGAGAAAAATTTGAGGAGTAAAATCTAGTGATCGAATGATCTCGTTACGTTTTTGGTGCGCAACCTATTCTGCGCACCTTTCACCTTCTGACGTGAGCTAATACTTCACTGAACAGTTTTAATAAATGTAAATGAAAATATGTATATTATTTTTAGTCAAATGAACTTTTTTTGCGCCTGTTTTGATAATCGTACTTAAGGAGTAAACTCCAGTCGTGCGTCGGAGCTGATACACACACTTTTTTTTGTTTACCTCCGCGGGCCGGTCCGTCTTGGGTAGTACTACTCTCTCGTAGAAAACCGACGTCTGAACTTCGTTCGGTTAACCAGAGAGCCACCCCAACATCCTGGGTAAGTTAGGGACTTTCATTGTTAGGCAACGAGCTAGCTGTGCTACTGGTATTAGAAAGGTCCATGGGCGGCAGTAGCACTTACCATCAGGTGTATGTGGACTGCAGAAAACAATATTATTATAGTTCACTGCCTTATCTGTCCAATTCTGGACCTCAAACATTGGATCGCACAAAAAGCAGTATTGGAATTATACCGCTAAGAAAAGCGAGCACAAATACGAGTACGGCTGTACGCGTAGGTTTGAAATTAACGTGGTGTAATGTAGGCGTGTCACATGCCTATTCCTACCTCTTTAGTCCTTAATAACTTAATAAAAATATTACATTATTTTTTCAACTTAAAATAATCGCGTTAATATAAAGTATAGACACTTCGCGCTTCTATTGACCTTATCATGGATTCTGTCATTCCATCACGGTTTCTTTTTATATTGGACTGTTTTTTTTTTAAAATTAACATACTGTTTAGTACAATTACTGAAATTTAGCATTTAATATGTTTGATTATTTATAAAAACCCGATTACGAGCGAAAAATGATTGTCACAAGTGGGATTCGAACCCATGCCATCAACACAATCGTACTGCCACTTACACCATTTAACACAATCCTATAAGAAAAAGTATAAATATTAGAGTAAATAGTTTAATAAATTAATAGACACAATATTACATGACTGTGTATAAAATAATCTTAAGCGTTTATTTATGCTATAACAAAAATAGCAATGTGTATTTTCATACGAGATTTGGGTCCATTACAGTTACCTTGAGTTATTTATAGCAATTTTACCTGTTTATTTAGCGTACGATGTTAATACGTTTTTTCTTTTATGAATAAAATAAACAATCTCATATTCTTATACGTTTCATTTCATATTATTAAAGCATTCATTGTAAGTATGGTTGTGAAGGCTATCGGATAAGCTGAACCCCTAACGAACAAGGTTTCCCATTTGATACGAACGTAATACTGTAAAAACTACTCGTATATATGTATTTAGTATTATATTAACTATTACGTATTGCTAATGTTTTAGAACGAAGCCATACTGTTGAAAAGAAATGGAACTCTTAACTATGTATATTGATATCATCTCGACTTATTGTCGTACGTCTTACCATTGTGTTCGAGCCTCCTCTACAATAGGAGGGTAATGTAATTGAATCACCACACCACGCTGGTGAGACGGGATAATATGGGGTTATATTGCGAATATTCCTTCTCTTGCACAGATGTTATCTGGTTATCATATGCCTTAATCATTTTTTACGACATCCACGAACAAGAATGGGGGTGAAATTGTATTCTTATTTCGTTAATGATAAACTACTCCAAATATGTACTAAGAAATTTTATCTTGTATCACTGTGAACTTTATAAACATATAATTAATGAACCACATACTCAAATTCATAATAATCACTTCTAGATCAAACAAATAATTGTTTTGCTGAGAATCGAAGACAAAATTCAGCGTTGACCCCAGCGTCATCAGCGCAGTTGCTAAATTATATAACTCATTTTCATAAATTAGATGAACTTATCAAATAAAGTTGGAAGCTTTTATGAACGTTTTCCCTTGAAGCAATTCCTTATAATATAAGTATTGCTTTTAATTCTCTTAATAAGTACTCGTAGGTAAAATATATCGGTTAATTTGAAAAAGAAATTGCTGCTATTCTTATTGTTTCAAAGGACTTGCTACGAATATATAGAATTATATGTTGCTTTGAGTAATTTAATGTTATTATTGTTTCTTGACAATTAATTTGTTTTAGTGATATAATTTTCACTGCAAGAAATTATTCCATAATCGTATAACCGAAAATAACGAGAATATGTTTAAATAAATGCATATTACCTGAGAGTTGCCTGATATCACAATGGGTAATTTAAACTATAGATAACTAATTAATTATTAATATTAACTTGACCTTAAAGGCATCGGCATTACAATGCAAGCACCACAGATTATATCTGTTATTTATCTGTGCTATATTCAAGTTTATGATATGCTTTTGTTAACACGCTGTATGGACTTGCAAGGCCGAATTGTACGTATATTTTTCCTATATTACGCACGCACCAATTACTTACAGTTTTGATTAACAATTAACACTAACGAAAAGTTTTCTTCATTTTTACATATAAATATCAATTACATAAGGATTACACTGTGATATTTTTATGAAATTCTTTACGTGTTAATTATAAACATGTAATTATGTACAAAAATGTGATAGGTACGTCTTTTTCTTGTTTCGATATAGACGATTAAAGGAAAAATACAACTTATTTTCAATAAATCTTGGGACGGGGCTCCATTTTCACCAACCACCTATAAAATTTAGATAAAACTTAAAGGTATTTTGATTACACATTAATATTGTGTCGTTTATATTGGCTTGGATTTTTTTTTTAATTTTACTTAACAACTTAAAAATATAGTAAAACTCAATATGTTATTTATACCGTCTTAAGTGTTACCTGAAATTTAGAGGACGTTGATGAAAATGGGTATTATAATATCTTCCCTCCCAACAGGTAGAAAACTTTGTTTAATAGTTGAAAATATAAATATAGGCTTAGAAGAAATGCTTGGTATATGTATGTGCTTACCAGTTATATATTCGATGACTGTACTGAATCTAGCGTAACAGTAAAACGCCAGTAAAAAATAATCCAATGAATACGTTAAGAATTAGAACATTAGGTAAGGACAACGTGATGCTCGCAATAAACTTATTACATCTAAGTACTAAATATACTATAAATACTATAGAATACTAGAGCCTTCGCCAATGTACTCGTAAAAGTAGATAGAATGTCTAAGTCAGCCAGGCCAGTAGGAGCCAAGGCTAGGTTGGTTGATGGTGGCAGTGAAAATTATACTTTATAGTTTGAGCGGGAGAATAGAAAATAGTGTGACGTAAATGGTCAATGACGTTCGTTGACTCGAGCGTTCGATGCCGGCGTAGTGGTGTTTTCCTTCTTCGTTTTCATGCATTGATATTAGAAACTATTGATGCTGTTTTTGTTTATAATATTTAACCATCAAACCTTTTATAAATTATTTATAACTAGTTTTATGTTGTAAATGTTCTTTACTTGTAATACATATTACAATGCCAACTTTGTTGTCTTTGAGATATTGAACTTATATTTTAACCCTTACGAAATAAACAAGTTTTTATATTTAAATATTGTTCACCTTGAATATGCAATGTATATTTAGTGAAATGTTATAAAACTGGCATTTACGTACTTAATTTCAATTTAAAAAAATAAATATCTTTTTGATACGTATGCTATTATTTATTGTTCTCAATTTTATTTATATCTGTCTCTATTATACATACATAAGTACATGTTAATATTCTTATTTCAAAAATATAGATATGTATGTATGTCCATAATAAATGCGTTTTAAAATCAAATTTATAAGTAAACTCTTAAAGCTAATTTTACATTGAATATTCGTGATATGTAAGTAGTAACGTAAATGTACCTAGTAAGATGATAGAATTCAAGGTCCACAGTGGGATGCGCGGTGATTCCGCGTCCGATCTATCATGTTGAAATACGTAGTTATTTTAAACGGCAGAAGGTTTATTTCATTTATTGTCTTACATGTATAGTACCAGTTACACAAGACCCACGGTGCCTGTCACTCGAGACAGGCATGGCGCGATTTAGTGGGAATCGTGTGCACGTCAGAGGTCTCGGTTAAATGGGCGATGTGTACGTGAGGTGGCTCGGAGCTCGTGACCCAATTTCGCAGCTGCTGGTTTCAGCAGCGGCGAGGGGCGCCGCGGGGTTAGTTGCGGCGCGCGGGCGGTGGAGCGGCGGCCAGCGGCGGGAGGCGGCCGCGTGTCAATGCCGTTCGTTGACTCGAAGCAGCGCAGCGGCATCGACGCGGCCTCCACCTTACATAACCAACGACAATGAGCACTCTGCGAATGCGTGTGATGTACCGTGAGTGAAACCACTTTACTAACATCACAACTGACACCCGAAGCGACAATATATATTATGATTGCAAGGATCAACATGTGGTTTCACTCAAACACTTTCCCTAATAGATCTACCGTAAATAGTAGATTAACTTTTTTCTAACAGCCTAGAATAGAAATGTACGTTTGTAATTATGTATATCAATTTGAAGTCAAATTAGCCCTTGTACTTTTATAACTTATTAGTAACCGTTATTTTGCAACAGTTTAATTTTAGGGCCTGCCTTGTAAGAAATTGTAAACTGGAAATCCGCTTAAAAGGGTCATTTAGAAACGTAGTTAAATGGATAATTGTAGTGAATTGTCTATACTTAGCAATTAATCAAACTAAATTTGTAAAATTTACTACCATGAAGATAAATAAAGGGAAAATAGGTCACTACCGGTAGTTACTACCACACTAGGTCAGTGGATAATGTGACGGAACGGATTAACGGAATGGATTCCCAACTTATGAACTTTTAACAAATATAAGTAGTTTTTATAGATTTTTATAAAAATCATAATGATACTAGAACGTTCCAAAAATAAGAAAATTTAGTAATAAATTTGTAACATATAAACATAAGTATCAATAAAAATAAATCAACCGACAATGTAGGAAAACAAAATTAGACTTATGAAGCAATAAAGATTTATTACAATTAACTAGAACGTAAATGTTACAGCAGAGTTGTTTGACGTATGAATGAGGGAAGTTTCGAGAATGGGGGAGTAGTTATTTTCCAGTGATAGGGACACAACAAAGGGCGGGCGGTTCAGATCCCCAAAGTGAAAGATGCGCGGGCGCGGGGGTGCAAGCGGCGCGCGGGGTCTCAGCCGGTGCCAGCACCGCGGGCCGCGCCGCACGACGGTACTAGCGCACCGAGTGCACCGCGTCGCAGCCTCACGCAAACAAAACTTTAGTTACTAACCTACTTCCGTGCGGGCGCCAACCGCGAGCGCGTCTCCCGCTCCGTTGCATGCTCGCTCGCCCCGTGTGTACCATTAGCGCCACCCTTAACGCTGCCAAACAAACTATATGACACGTTACAGTGATGAACTGTTCTATGAAAACGATTAAATAGGACTCAATGACCTTTAGGATTCAACCGTTGATTTTGAATGGACAAAAATACGGTAAAGCTGACCGGACGACAAGGGCAATTGAACACAATGTTTTATGGTGAGCTGACGTTGTGTACGTCTTGTACAGCTTTTATGTTTTTTTTTTTCTTCACTTTGGCATGCACTTTGCAGACTCGTCGTTTCATCCATTCTTTATTTATTAATTAGACGTTCACGCACATACTGCACGGAAAACACGTGTTTTCCAAGAAAATGAAAGTCTCGCGGGACTAGAATAGTGGTATACAAGAAATAAATTCTTACAGTTTCATATAATTCTGTACTACTTAAATAGTATTATCTATATTAAAATATATTACTATTTATATTTTTATATAGATAATCTATTTTATTGAAAACAATGTAATAAAAAATATATTAAACTTCACATTTTTGTTAATATTCTGAATTGGAATATTACAAGTTTAACTTGCGGCTTTAATTTAAAATCATTGGTTTTTCATTCGCACAATTAAAAGCTAGACCTTTGAACGTAAAATGCTTGTTTGTGTATGTATTTCTAGGACTTAATTTACTTTAGCTTTAATTTATAAATTTCGTTGCATTTTATCTGTTAACGTTATGAATATTAATAATCAAATTAAATAATTTATATAGAATATAATATATGAATAATATACAATTAGACTGGCAGCCATATTGGATTTGTCTATGCGTCAATGAGATCGCCCTCTAGCGGCAATATACGTTAACATATCTTATTGATAATATTTTTTTGTTATTATTAGCAATTTTTACAAGATCGTTTGCAAATATTAGTGCAGTTATTATTATGTACATATAGATGCATATAAATTATTACAAATGTAGGTTATCATGTCACTATTACATGTTTTGAAGTAGTTATATTGAGTATCTATATCTGTCATACCAAATATACGTACACTACGTTTTTAAGGTACTACTCTTATTTTTTGGCAATAAGGTAGTGAAATACGAGTTACTAATGCTAATAGTAGATACTATTATTTGTATTTTCTAGTAACAATACAATCATTAATGGCATGTATGAATTGTGGAACTATTGCCGATCGACAAAACAAATTAAATTCCTGTCGAGAAAAAAATATGTAGGTATATAAGGCGAAATGTATTTATGACCCATTTATTCGAAGACGTCGTGAATGTGAGCAAAACCAAAATAATGGTCTTTGAAAGAGATAAAGCCAGAACAGATGTAAGAGTAACAATAGGTAATGATGTACTAGAAGCAAGTGGATGAATTTGTATATCTTGGATGTGGATTTAGCCGAGATGGACGGTACACCACTGATATAGAGCGAAGAGTGAATGCGGGAAATAGAGTGAACGGAGCGTTGGGGCAACTTCTCGGCAGCCACCACCTCAGCCAGAAGGCACGTGTAGCAATACATAACGCAGTGCTTGTCCCAACATTACTGTATGGAAGCGAGAGTTGGGTATGCAGAAAAGAGTATGAAAGTAAAATTAATGCGGTCGAAATGCGATCTCTTCGGAAAATCTGTGGAGTTAGGCTGACCGACCGCATTCGTAACGACGACGTAAGAGAGCGAGTAGGTATGAAAGAGGGTATTGGTGTAAAGATGCGAAAGGGAATGCTCCGATGGTTCGGACATGTGGAAAGAATGCCGAACGAACGTCTGGTTAAGAAGATATACAATGCGAAAGTGGAAGGATGTAGGTACCGAGGGAGACCGAGACTAATCTACCTAGACAAGATCGGTCAGGTACTGAAGGAAGGTGGAGTCAAGAGTCTCCGAAACCGGCGAGCGTGTATGAAGAGAATTATGAATGTTGAAGAAGCGAGTGAAGTATGCAGAGATAGAGTTCTCTGGCACTCTGTTCTCTCTGCCTACCCTGCAAGGGATATGGCGTGATGATATGTAATGTAATGTATTCGAAGACTTACGTATAAAAATAAAAGTATACAGCTAATAATACTTTTAAATAAATTAAATTGTCTAATTAATATACATGTTTAAAAATTCTCAGATAAACAGTACATGTGTACTTAGAAACTTTATAAAGTTAGAATATAAAGTCTAGAATTGAAATCTATCAAATTATTAATATTAAAAAACTGAAATGGTTTACACTTATGATATAATTATGTAAAATATTGCTATATTTGTGAAACCAAATGAAAATTATCGAGTGATATGAATGAGATGAAATATATACTAATCATCGTTCAATCCTCTAATAATTAATTTAATATAATTATTTGTTTAATCAGACGTTAAATATATTGCTTGGATGTGTAGAAACAGTACAGGAGTTCCTGTGTGTAATTATAGTTATAATTATCATTGCACGCAGAAATTTATAAGAAATGTGACATATGGATATTCTCGGGATTATCCGCATGATAACCATTAGTTAATATGTGACACCGCTGATATAATTACCGCCAAAACATATAGTTATAATTAAAGCCAAACCTATACATATGGTTGGATTATTTTTACTATATAGGTACCTAATCCTTGTGATGATCTCACAGCTATATTTTAACTGTTACGCGTAACATAACCTAACTATAGTTTAAACGGACCTATGTACTTAAAGGGAGTATAATTATATAGTTACTATTTAAACTTCAGTCACTGCGCAACTCACTGCATTTTCACTCGATAGCTGACCTTGCGTTTAGTCCTTTATGAGAAATCTAATGGAATTTACATTTTCATAATTACCTATTCATACCGTTCTAAGATAAGGGTCAAATTAGACTATCTTAGGCCTACCTAAGTTGCATAAGTATGTTAGATTATTAATTAATTTTATAAAAATAAATCTTTTTACACAGAATAATATAAATGAACGAATAGGACGAGTGATATATTATGCATATACTAAAGTTTTTCTTTATATTCTAAAGTAATTACTGCGTTATATAATCTTTTATGTAAAAAGGATCGATGAAACAAATCGTGCAAGGACGTAGCCTGTGCGATTTGACGAACTCTCGGAGTTACCTTAAATCCTTCTATAGAGCAGAATTCCTCAAAGGAGTTCAAAGGATTAGTGCTCGTACTCAGGATGTATTATCTTAATGATTAGATAAAAATAGATCGATAAAGCCTTAACACACTGGAGGCTTCTGGCGCGGCACCCCACGGTGTGTAATCTACACAAATGTAGCAAGTTGCAAGATACACACACCATTTATCATCCACGTAATCTAATTTCATTTAAAGATAACATTTATTTACTTAGTACCAAAATAAATATGTATTTATAGATTTTGTGCACGATCTATCTTTATTTATTTTATTAAATTTCAAAAGTTAAGCAACTTTTTTTGAACATCTTCAGCTCATCTTAGCTCATATACGTTCCAGTGCTGGGCTCAAGCCTCCTCGATAATGGCAGGGAACTTAAACGGATATACTTTGCTGGTCAGACGAGTTGGAAGCTCAAATACCGCGTTTCCTTAAATAAAAAGAAAATTGCCATATTATATTACTTATTACCACGTCATGGCATCATATTCCAATTCGGACGCACTAAATAGGATAGAATTTCGTGATGGATGCATGTAAATACCGTCACTGCATTGAAATCTCCTCAGCTATATTTATTTTTTGATAAGCCAGCACAACCACTAATTGTAAGTCAAATCCACTAATTAAAAAAATATCTACGGTCTATTACTTATTTGAAAAGTACCTAATTCCTCAAAAAATACACTAAAGATACAATATAAATAAAAATATAAAAAAAAAAAAAAATGTGTGATGTGGTGGCCACTACAAATACTAGCAACCCTTATATTGCTCGTGGATGTCATATCAGATTTTTTTTATTGGTGAACGTGGCAGACGAGTAAGCAGCACACCTGATGGTAAGTGTCACTGCCGCCCATGGAACTTTGCAACACTAAGGGCTTAGGCCGCTGCCTACCAATAAAATCCCCAAACCCAGTTAGGCTTTCTGCTCTCTTGCTCACCGAACGAAGCGCAATAGCACATTGCCACTACTCAGACGTCGATCTTCTGCGAGAGTGTGGTACTACACGCTGTAGACAGAAAACTATCAACAGCGTGGTCCTACCCAGAGATGCGATTTATTTGAAATACTTCTATTTAAAATGCAAATACAAAATGCAAAATACCTATTTTGTATTGCAAAATACCTATTTTGTATTGCAAAATACCTATTTTGTATTTTGCATTTAAATGCATTTCAGTAAAAAACATTTTGTATTTTATTTGAAATACCTTTCGAGATGTATTTAGCATTTTTAATATTCATTTCAAAATGCAAAATACTTTGTGATTAAGTTTAGCCAACATTACCAGTCAAACAAAATGAAATGAACGAATGACGCTTGTATTACCGAATTTGACCGATAGAGGCACCTGCTAGCCATGCGCGCCCTTTTTTTATTCGATTTGATTACCTACTTTTATGATATTGAAGTGTTGTTGTTATCCCTACAATACTGAAACGGCTATGTCCTGTACTACAACAAGATAAGAGAAAAGAAAAGTGAACCGAAATAAATGGCCACACAATTCACAAAATGGAGCCATGGCTCTCTTTTCGTTAGTCTAGTTTTTTACATGATTTTAAGTGAGTATTATTATTATTAATAACATAACAGAATTTATTGATATGCGTACTGATAAATATGACCAAAATGTCTTGCATAAGGTGCCATGTTATTAGACGTTTTTGTTTGGCTCGGCATTGTGTCCCTATTTCTAATGCTAGGGCCGCACCTGCGTGTATCGTCCCGAAGTAATTTGTGGCGAAACTTCGTACGTTTGGTACACTAGAAAATTATCGCGATAAAACTGTGGTCACATTAGCGACTTCGGTATTTTACACGAAGTATCGTGCAATAATTAAAGATGGCCGAAATCATTTTCATGCGTTTAACTATGGATGACGAAGTGCTTTACTATTACAGCTATATTATGCTAATAATTACATAATGATATTTTTGGAACCCCTCATGGGTTCCGCTTCATAATGGTGTATAAATTCTAACACCATTTCATCACTCCACTCCATATTTATTGATTAACTGGAGATCCTCGAACGCGACTACACACAACGAAAATTTTCTCCGAAATGGAAAACGCTAGTCTGACCACAGAGCGCGATATATTAGCGCGCTAAAACCCTTTGACTTATCGCCACCCAAGCGATATTGCACACAAAGCCCGAATGTTCGCGACGATAGCCGATAATGACCGGTGACATCTGCGTGTATCGTCTCATTGCACGAAGCTTCGTGACGATACACGCAGGTGCGGCCCTAGCATAATGATAAATACCTAAAATAAATAAAAATTTCTGAGATTTGGTCAAAGGTATTTTATTTTGAATAAGTATTTTGTAAATACCTATTTTGCATTTAGCATTTGAAATATAAAACGCAAAACTATTTGGTATTTTGCATTTGAAATAGTAAATCTGAAAAGTATTTAGCATTTTGTATTTAAATGCTTTTTTAAAACCATTTTGTACATCTCTGGTCCTACCACTATTTGAGTAAGAGTTTTATATCTATCTGGGCCATCTGATGCCGTCTGGTAAACAATTACATTTCCAAGGAAAGTAGTCGTCAGGCAGGCGGCCAATTATAAAACTATATCCAAAACTTTTGCAATATGTTTTGTGGAAGAAAAGTACATATTTCGTTGACCTTAAGTAATTAAGTTAAAGCAGGATGATGATGATACAATGTAGATTACTATAGATTTTCAAGAAAACTTTGATTGCCATCGAATAGCCTATCTACGATCACAATTGGACTTAAGCCTGCTTAACTAGAGATAACTGATTTTCAAAATAAATTCGAAGACTAAACGAAAACTGCAGGTGAATAAAGAATATTTCCATTCGCTGCTAATTACACCGCTTGTGAAAGGGTTAAAATACATCAAATTGACGTAGAAGCCCAATAATATTTCGAAAACATTGCAGTCGTCATGGCCAAGGCCTACTGGAGACCATTGACCATGTAACTTTCGAAATTTGTACTAGTTATTTTGTTGTGCTGTATTATATATTTAATAATTAAGGATGGTTAAAATATAATTAAAACGACGCTGTAAATTAAGTTAAACTTCATTGTATATGCCAAAAAATATAAACAACGTAGATAAGAAAATATTTCTACATTTGAAAGGAATTTACATTTACACTAAAAGCCAACCGGCAAAGAACAAGAGCTTTTTTTGGCGTAGTTTATAATTCAAGAAATATAAAAGGACTTAGAAAAGTATATTTTAAATATATTAAAATGAAGGTAAATTATAATATACACGATAAACTTATTGACAATATTGCTCAACTTCACTGGCATTGAATATTAATATCATCTCATAGAAACAGATATTTACCAAAATGAAAAGTAATCGATCTTCACCATCACTTAAAATTTATTGAGATGTTACAATGTGAAGAGGTGACAAACATACACAATAACAAACATCCGCATTTATAATGTAAATATATTATGGGAGAAAATAAATCTAAAAATATCCAAAACATGTAGTAATTAAAGAAAGAGTAAAAGAGAAATGGAATGAAAAAGATGGTACTGGATATAGAAAAATGAAAATTACTATCTATACAGACAAGTACCTAACACTTAAATAATGGACGGTTGGAAATCGAAAACATCAACATTACAAGAAATGTTGTTGCTATTTTAGTGTGTTATATAAGTATATATTACACAACGCCATGACATAATTTTGAAGTAACGTCAAACTACTCTTCATTTCAAAGAGTTAACACGAATTTATTCAAAGCAATGACGCGTATTCGATGTTGGTCAATAATATTTAGAGCGAGAATTATGTGAGTTCATTGCGTGGTAGGTACTAACCCGTAGGGTGTTCACAAATGTGCGTGTCGCATACGTAATTTATCGATGTGTGCGTGATTGAAGTGTTTATGTTTGCGTGGATTTTTGACTAAACGTGCACACTGGCTCATCGTGTGGGCTCTCGAAAGAAACTGGGTCGGTTCAGTGACCTATATGTTTATCTAACGATTGTACGGTGTCGAGCGCGAAAGGCCCCGCGTTCGCCACGCGGTATTATCATTATCAATGCGTTCGCGTTTTCGTTTTGGTTATCTACCTGACAAACTGTCTCCTGCAAAGTAATTAAAAACTAATTAAACAACCACGATTCATATTATACATTTAAAAGTTGTCATTTATTAATTATTATGATGAGATTGAAAATTGATAATACAAAAATATTATCTGTCAACCCTTTTTTTTTTTTTATTGGTGGGCTATGGATGCGTCTCGCCCCGCCGAATCGGTCCGGGGTGACGGAAAGGCGGCGCGTGACCCCATAGACCCACCGTAAAATCCTCTCTTTTCGCCGTGCGAGCGGGCCACCGGTACCCGATTTTTGACTTCGGTGGATTATCTGTCAACCCTAGTGAATTGATTGAACAGGTTTGAATATGAATCTTAGATAGATATCAAATTCAAAAATGTGTACATATTTTTTATGTACTTCATCGCGCGTTGGGTGCTTCAAATGTCAGTCCTAGACTTGTTCTCACTAAGTCCATGGTCGCTGTAATCAAAATAGGCGAACATAAGCCAAAACGTATAGCTCAAATCTAATTCTTGGTAATCAATAAGAATCTATTATAAATATTATCCAAGTGAAATTATTCACTGTTATGCATTGGAACTGTCCTCAAACTTGCTGATACCCGGACTCGGCATCTTCGTGGTAAAAATGAAAATTATAAGCCTTAATATCTTCACAGTAAAAACAGTAATTTGACACACACGAAGTATATAAAAATAAAATCATATAACTCCTTTTCTCAGAATAAAATTCCTCGAATGAATCATATGGTAATTTAATTGGTTTTAAATATAAATACGCTTACATGTAACTTGGACCCAAAATACGTAAGTTATAAGCTTCGTTATCAAACATTAAAAAAAATTACTTAAATATATTTTCAGCATACATCATCATGCTTATCATCATCAGCCCATCATAGACCTCTCCATTTTGTATTAACACTATGAACGTCTCATTTGGTGGGTGGATTGGCTATCGCCTTTAATGTTATAAATTCCCAAGAAAGTACTGTGCATTCTTCTATTGATCCCATTGCCTATTTTTACGACTCTCACGGGAACATAAGGAGTGGTGAAATATTATACCCTAACTCCTTTGGTGTATGTGTGGGTATCTATAATAAATAGATATTAAATCCACAAGATGGCAACACTATAACCATTAACTATCAGATGACAGAATTAATCTTAGAGGATACTCTAATTATACTGATCTTGGGGCGATGGTTGGGGCCTGAGTTTATATAAAATACTTACATCCAAACAATCATAGATATACTATATCCTTATGCCTAAATAGGGATAGCTTAACAGTCCGGCCACGAACACGCCGCTGTTAGCGTCAACTTAGCGCGGAGCGGCGAGCGGCAAAAACCAATATACTAAAATAAAATGTTCAGTGACGCCACAAGTCGCTGCTCTCAGCGCAACGCAAGCGGTTTTCCCGTGCGAATTACGGCAGCGGTGACATGAGGAGAGGCAGAAACAAATGTTCTCGCTACCCATTACGATGCCACGACACAAAGCGGTGCGAACCGCGATAAATTGAACGGAGTCTTCTCAAACAAAATATTTTAGACGATTATACGCGCGAGGTGTACGAAGTCGCCGCTCCGCCACTTATCGCTAAGGTCCGAATTCGTGGCCAGGCCGTAATTTCTCACAACATTATTTTTCCATACTTAAGAGAGTTCTAACTAACGATTCATTAAAATATTATTAATTTAACATAACAATATAGTCTCTCCTTTACAATTATTCTTCATAAAAAATGTTTGCTTTTTATATTTATTCCATAAATCTTTCGCATTCCATTCTTACTACATGCCAAAACTATTATAGTTATACATACTTCTCTATTCCTCGATCATACGCTTTCTTGTTTTATCTTTCCCACATTTACCATTTACACTCAGCATACATAAAGAATAGCTTTATATAATACTTATTTTAATTTTGTTTGCTTTGTCATATCCAATTATCTGCACTATACATAAATAAAGTGCCCATGTATTAACGAGTTAAGAATATAGTGTGTCATCACCTAGGAGGGGAACTTACCTAAAAGGCGTTCGTAATACCGGTTAAATCATCACCAAGAAAATGAGCAGCAATATCATACTAGGTTTTGTTTTTACTGAACAACTATGATCGCCAACTCATCTGCCACGTTTAGCGATTGTGATCACGTCCTTTGTGAGAAGGATCCAAAAGTGGACTGGATTAATCAATACCACCTTACATCTGGGCTTTCGATATTGTTTATCTCTGCTCATATGTGTCACACTGTTGGGCTCGAGCCTCCTCCATAGTGGGAGTAAACTTAACCTACTATTATATATTACACTGATCAGACGTGTTGATATAGCATTTGGTTTCAAGTTTCCTTTCTCTTGCATAGAACATCCCTTCGATTGTTCGAGGGTGTTGTAAAAAACGACTAAGAACTTTACGCCAACCTGGACCAGTTCCATCTAATGCTGTCTGGTCCACAGTTATATTCGCAATAAGGATTGACGTCCGGCAAGTGGCTGGTCATAAAACTATTGCCAATAAATTTCGTCGTCATCATAATTATCTCAGCTCATACACCTCCCGGTGTTGAGCTTG
The DNA here is from genome assembly GCA_905163515.2 of Lymantria monacha. NCBI lineage: Eukaryota > Metazoa > Arthropoda > Insecta > Lepidoptera > Erebidae > Lymantria > Lymantria monacha. The sequence continues at coordinate 29,194,914 of LR991082.1, forward strand.
AGCCTCCTCTAAACGGGAAGGAAATTAACCTACTACACCACACTGGTCAGACGTGTTGGTATAGGGTTTCGTTTCAAGTTTGCCATCTCTTGCATAGATGTTATATGCATTTTATATCCCTTAGTATTCATTCACGTTGACTCGCGGGCGCGGTGGCGGGCGCGGTGCGGTAGCGACAGGTGCGCGCGTTGCGCTCACGGCAATTTCAAACGCGTGAGTTGCATAATGTGTGTTCACGTCGAACTAGTGCCGAAGCGCGCGATTCATTCGCGACGTCAGGTAAGTTCAATCAGTTTGAACTTGTCGCTAGAAACGATATCATGTCTTTCAATACAGAAGAGTTTACACTCGCGCAAACGCCTGGCGGCCAATGTGAACACGAACTCGCTATGTCTACCGCGCCCGCACCCGCCGTCGCGCCCGCGCGTTCCTACGTGAACAAGCACTTAGTCGTCTCTTACGATCACCCATGGTTTCTTATCCGTGATTTTATAGAAGGTGGTGAATTGTATTCTTACTCCGTCACCACACGGAAAGTTTGTGTTGTGACTAACTCGTAAATCTTTCACAGCTAAAACAAAATTAGTGTTATCTATAAATAACTAATTAAAAGAATTATAATTCTAAAACATTTTATAAAACATTAATAAATAATTCAATACCTATCAACTTTCTTTACTTTCATTTGTAATATTGATACCATTAGGTACTAGCGTACAAATTGTTCACTTCTAAAAAACTATTGACTTTTACCAACATTCTATTCTTTTTAAAAGGCAATATCCCGTATTAAAAATAAATACTTAAGTCGCGTGGGACAAAAAAAAATTTCAGTATTTTCTAAAACGTATTTATTTGATGTAGCATAAATTCCAACAAAGTTATTATGATTTAGGACTATCTAAATATAGGAGCAAACATTTCTAAATCGCAATGTTTCTATATTGCAATTAAAAATAAATGATTCGTCCAAAACGTTTTCGGTTCAATGAATTATATCTACCCACATAGTGAAATTCACTATAAATATCTATAATTACATTTACCTTGACAACGCCTTACTTTCTCTGATACTAAAACAGCGTACATTAATTTTTTTACGTACTTTTAACCACTAAATTGCCTTACAGATAAGATCCTACCGACAATACGTGCAGTACCAATGAAATGTTGCCATTTCGTTTGTAACTCAAAAACCCAACTATATACAGTTTGTTTTATAAAACTTTAAATTTAAAACCTTGTAGCGTTAGAAATAAGAATTAAATTCGATTATTTGTTATTGTTAAAGGTTTGCAAGGCACATATTACCATTTACTCGCCAAGGACGGTGAAAGTCGAGAGAAAGGATGTGCAGTAATGACGTAGATACATACAAGCTATAGCTAACATCACGAACTTGTTTTTGCTATTATCGATAAATTGTATAACTGAAAGTTAATTTTGAAAGATTTTAACACGAAGCGAATTGTCCCGACTTTCTTCCTACTTTCTTCTTTGCAAACACATTTTATCCATGCGGTTACGGAATAACAATTTTCGCCACCGCTTACTTGCTCGTGGGAGTCATAAATATCATTTAAAGTTCTCACCAGAAGAGTCAACAGCAGCTCTCTCATGGAAAACACCTCACTGCGATCGTCAAGGCCTGGCGATTACAGTACTACTATTCTTTCCCTTGCGAAGACGCCTACGTTCAAAAACGGATAGCGAAAGGCTAATTGATGACTACAACACATGTATATATTACTGACAGGCGCGAGACGCCTTCTTTTGTGAGGGAGATTAGCTTTCTCTACTATGCTAATATGACTGTTTGCTATAAAGTTGAGTATTACAATGTTCCATGTGGTGACGGAGTAAGAATACAATTCACCACTCCTTATCTTAACCGTGGGTGATCGTAAGAAATTACTAAGGGATATTAAACGCATATAACATCTATACAAGAGAAGGGAAACTCAAAACAAAGCCCTATCTATACCAACACATCTAACCAGCGTGGTATAGTTGGTTAATTTTCCTCCCATTGCGAAGGAGGCCCGAGCCCAACAGTGGGGCAAATATAGGCTGTGATGATGATGATTACAGTTTTTCTCTTACAGTGATGTTACATTCCTGTTTCGATAGTCTAGTTATACGACAGTCATAAGAAAGGCAGCAGTGGGTACATAGGAATTAATGATAACATAAATACTTCTTAATTATGTATAAATCATTATCCTTATTTGTATATTTATATATAGGTACATAAGATAAATAATATATTACATAATAATATTATAAATAATATATTACATAATAATATTATAAATAATATATTACATAATATTTTCTCTTTTTATTTATTTATTTTTTATTTCTTATTCTATTTTCTTCTATTTTTCTGTAAATATTTTAATTTAAAACTTAGCTTTAATTGTACACATTAATGACGTAAACTTGATTGTAAATATTGGTTACTTTTAATAAAGGAATTTTTAAAGAAAGAAAAAAAAAGTTACTTAAGTGATTTTCTCGACACCGTCGTTTATATTCGCAAAATAAACGGTAATATCTAAATTGAATATTAATTTTATTAACTACGTATAGATATACCCCGGCGATTTAAAAGTATTCAGTTTTATAGAGGTTTATGAAGCAGCTACCAAATGGGAAAATAAAATACTGACAGATGGATTATAATAGCCTCCGTATTAATACTTCAATTGACCTAACTTTGTGGCGTCATCGTGATATTTACAAACATAAATTCTTAGCAATTAGTACTCTACCTAAGTCCGTTACCTTCAAACACTTGAAACTACTATCGCCCTTCATTTTCGTTAGCGCCGTCCACACTTTACCTTTATGAAGGTGAACGCTTACTAGAACCAACTAAATTCATCATTCACATAGTTTCATCTCACTCTCAATCGCAATAACTGTTATTAGAGCGAGCGGGATGAAATAAATTGATTGTTGTTATTATTAGTTAGTCTAACACGCTTAGGCATAAGGTCGCTTGGACAAAACGTAGATGCGTCAACGAACGCTGGCAAGGTGACGCATTGTCACTAGGAATGTATTAGGTATTGTAACACTAGTGATGTTTTGTGCGTAATAGAGTTGCATATTGAAAAATTCATAAACGTAACATATACATACGTAAATGTAACGGGTTTCTACCTGTGTACAGGTTGCGTTAATAAAAATTCTTAACAAACATTGCATTACGTACTGATGTGTGATTTGCCATGAAACAGAGAAAGTACACGCGCGTTATTTGGCCTAATTTTGTAAATAAGGATTGTTTACGTATAACGATTGAATTTAGTTGGAAATACATTTTGTTTATATTTCAAAGGTCTTAATATTTTAAAATTTACAAATGTTTTGGAATAAAGTAGCTATTATAGAGATCATGGGATGGGACATGGTATTGTTATAATAATCAACATAATCATATGACTAAATCATAAAACAGTCGTTTTCAAACCTTAAATACCTTTCTTTTCTTTTCTTTTTTATATTAAGCGTAAATTTATTTCTTGTTCTTTATATGATAATTACACCGGCACACAAAAAAAAGTTCTCTGTACTTTTGACGAGACCCATATATTTTTATGTATTTTGACTCGCTGAATCCAAATATGGGGTCCATTTAACCCGTACACCCTCAAAATTTCGAGAAAACAGCGGTTCAAAATGCATAAAAATATAGGGGTCTCGTCAAAAGTACACAGAACTTCTTTTTTTTTTTGTGTGCCGGTGTTACCTTTAGCATGTCTTCTGCCGAATAAATGTATTTTCTTTCTTTCTTTCTTTCTAAATATTATGAAATATATATCTCCTATTTCAGCCTATATACATATATTCCACTATAAACGGGCTTGCTCCATAATTAATGAAAAATGGACATACTATGTGACGCTTATCAAACGGGTTGTATATAATTTTATTTTCAATTCATCATCCCTAGCATGATGTCATCTGCTAACACCCTCTAATGACCTTATAAATTATCTGCAGGAAAAGTTAACACGCTCTCATTTGAAAATCGTTAATGAAGCACTTTCATACACTATCCTATTAACTTCCCCTGTTAGGTATAGACGTCCACTGAAGACGGAAATAACGGCGTAACCGCCACGCTGGTAGGCATTTTGGCGATCGCAGTTAGTATATGCAATAAGTTTCCCGGCATACTGCTGCCCATTCTTCACGGTAATCCTGATTTTTTCGTATCCCACAGGAAAGTAAGCTAGTGGTAGGTCGCATTCGTCCCCGCAGTGCGATATCAAGTAATAGTCCATAATTTTATAAGAGAAATTCAAATAGAATATGATAATACTAATAAGAACGCAAGCTGTATTTGTGCAACGGGAACTTGTGTAATATTGATGATAGATTTTCTAAGAACTGTGAATGTATAATACATCTGTTTAAATTGTAACAAGTAATATGTAGGCACTTACAAATATTGCTGTAATCAAATTACGACCTACAAGAGCTTAGTCAATTTTGATGAAAACTGTGATGTTCGCTTTGATAAATAATAGATGGCGCCTTCAGGTGAAGATAAACGATTTCAGTATATAATCATCTGTTATTTTGAAAGCCTAAGAATATCCTTAGGCTTTCAAAAACCTGAGGATATCTTTAGGCTCTACATACTCGTATGTACTGACAACACCGGTTGTAATTGTCTAAACATGATCTACCAAAATTGACGATTTTTGCTGTGGACAGATATTTTATATGATTCATAAATAGTTGTGTGTTACGGATAACACTGGCAACTCACAAGTCCATCGCCACACGTATGTGGTGATAGAGTAAGAATACAATTGACCACCCCCTATCTTACCTGTGGGTGATCGTAATAGACGACTAAGGGATATAAAACGCATATAACGTTTATGCAAGAGAAGGAAAACTCGAAATAAAACCCTCTACCAACACGTCTGACCAGCGCGGTATAGTAGGTTAACTGCCCTCCCATTACGGAGGAGGCCCGAGAGCCCAACAGTGGGACATATATGGGCTGTCTGTGATGATGATGATGAAATAGTTGTGTGTATTGTGTCTAAGTGTGTGTTAATCATTTTTTTTGTAAATATCAGGGGACATAATGGAGAAAATCACGGGGAACTCGTTAGAGATTTCTCTTTCTAGAGTTCGATTTCTTTTTGTCTTCACAAAACTTATTTAATTTAAAACACATCAAAATCTTATATACAGGGTGTCCCAAAATTCAACGATAAGCTGGCACCAGCAGGTGGACCTACATATGACTACTCGAGAACAGAAAAGAAAAAAATTCTACCTTGATTTTTTTTTTCATTACGACAAAAAAACCAAAATCTTTAAAAATGGACATCCTTTATTATATTATTAAGTGCTATTGCTACAGTTTTACAAGTAATTCTGTGATTTTTTTTGTATTGGCAAGGTAAGTAGCACTACTATCGATCACAACCATTAAAAATTCCAGAATATCTATAGTTTTTACACAAAAATCAATCAAAACTATGTTTTTTTCATAAATTATGTAAGATTTTGACTTTCAGCTCACTTTCACTCATCATAGTGAAAAAAAAAAGTATGGACGCTACTGTGGCAAATAGTATTAAAAATTGGCGCATCTAACTACAATTCTAAAATGGTATAACATTCTAGACAAATTAGCCACAAAAATATACTTAGGTGTACTATTTCAAAATAACAACCATATTTCGAAAATTGTTAGTGTTGATAGTAATCACTTTTACTATGTAGCCAAAATGTTTTTGTAGCAAGTTCTCAGAATTTGAATGAGACATGTGCGTAGTCCATAAGTCCTTAAAATAAGTTGGACAGAGATAGAGAGATTATACGTTAGAGGGAGATAGATAGATGCTAATTGTTTAGTAACATTAATGCAGGTGGAGAAGTAATTAATGTCCTCAGCAGCACAGCAAGTCAGTATGCTCTACTTCTTTGTTTACTGCACACCGTTCTGTTTTAATTAAAGTGGCTCTGGTACTGACGACTTTTGGATTGAATTAAGTGACCTGGAAATTGACCTGACTTGGCATTATTTTAGACTGTGATTTTGTGTTTATTTTTAAGAAGTTTTGCCTTATTTTCAAGTGTTTAGCATTCATCATGCCGCTACCATACACAGCGTTAGAATACGCTAATATGCACCTAATGTATGGAGAATGCCGATGCAATGCCAACGCTGCTAGCAGATTATATCGAGCAAGGTACCCTAATCTTCAAAGGTATCCGGATTATCGCGTATTTATTAACGTGTATCAAGCTTTTTCGGAGGGTTGTATACCATCTGACAGGCGAAACGCTGGAAAACCTAGATCGGAACACGATGAAGAAGTTCTCAATGAAATAGAAAACGATTCAACTACCTCTGTACGTGCTGTACAAGCAGCAACGGGAATCCCAAAAAGTACTGCACATAGAATTTTAAAACGTCACGTCGTCGTGATGAAACAACCTGCAAGAAAGATGGATATTTAAATCTTCACAATCTTCATAGCTGGAACAATGAAAATCTGCACCTGGTGAGAGAAGACAATCTCAATACCAATTTAAGGTTAACCTATGGACTGGCATATTAAATGGCAAAGTGATAGGGCCCTTTGAGTTACAAGGAAACATAGATGGCAATAGTTATTTAAACTTCTTACAAAATGAGTTGCCAGGATTATTAGAAGATGTGCCCTTAAGTGATTTGCAAACCATGTGGTTTCAAAACGATGGTTGCCCAGCTCACTATGCCCGTCCTGTGCGAGAGTACTTAGACCAAGAGTACCCAGGGCGTTGGATCGGGCGACTTGGTCCTATCTTGTGGCCACCCCGTTCACCCGATCTAAATCCCCTGGACTTTTTCTATTGGGGTTGTCTAAAGGACAGAGTCTGCACAAAACCGATTGCAACCTTGGACGAGCTTCGCCATAAAATAATTCAGACTGTGGATCTACGGACTACGCACATGTCTCATTCAAATTCTGGGAACTTGCTACAAAAACATTTTGGCTACTTAGTAAAAGTGATTACTATCAACACTAACAATTTTCGAAATATGGTTGTTATTTTGAAATAGTACACCTAAGTATATTTTTGTGGCTAGTTTGCCTTGAATGTTATACCATTTTAGAATTGTAGTTAGTTGCGCCAATTTTTAATACTATTTGCCACAGTAGTGTCCATACTTTTTTTTTTCACTATGATGAGTGAAAGTGAGCTGAAAGTCAAAATCTTACATAATTTATGAAAAAAACATAGTTTTGATTGATTTTTGTGTAAAAACTATAGATATTCTGGAATTTTTAATGGTTGTGATCGATAGTAGTGCTACTTACCTTGCCAATACAAAAAAAATCACAGAATTACTTGTAAAACTGTAGCAATAGCACTTAATAATATAATAAAGGATGTCCATTTTTAAAGATTTTGGTTTTTTTGTCGTAATGAAAAAAAAAATCAAGGTAGAATTTTTTTCTTTTCTGTTCTCGAGTAGTCATATGTAGGTCCACCTGCTGGTGCCAGCTTATCGTTGAATTTTGGGACACCCTGTATATCTTATATATCTTACCCTAAACCTAACCGTAAGCGATTTTGTAATAATAAATTAAACACTTACAGGGGATTATTTCTATTCTATTTCTTAGCAGAGTCCGCGGGTGACTGGACCGGGGAATAGTCCGTCACCCGCAGAGAGACTGACCGCGTGAGAGCGACGCCTCGGCAGTTAGCTAGGGCATCGACGGGGGATGGTACCAGAAAAGGTAACCCGCCGGACTGGCCACGGATGGCAAGGAAGTGGTACTAGTGACCGGGCCAGTGGCGAGGGAATACGGTGGGTTATAGGGCCACGCGCTGCCCTTCCGTCGCCTCGGATGGAACGGGCGACGTGTGTCCGAACCATAGCCTAAAAAAAAGAGACAATTTCGCGGTGCTATCGAAAGTATTGCGCATTATTTCTGTCCTCACTACAAATCTTGAATGATTAAAATATGCTAACGTAAAAAACCAACCATAAATTAGTAAATTTTGTAAATATTAAATTAATTTAATACAAAACAGAGCAAAATATCAAACACCTAAAGAGATTTTATAATACCAAATTAAACATTTAGAGGAAACTATTTCAAAATTTCTATAGAAAATAACAACGAAACGAAGATCATAACGAACAGATACGTCAAGCGGGATGTCGGTCCGGCTGCCCTAGTTTCCATTTCATGTACTCGTGGTAACAATCTCAGAGCGCGCTTACATTTAGTCATCGCGTAGGTACCTACTTTACAAACCAGCGCGGGCGTTTACAACCGCCGTATCATGACACTAATATTAAAATTGATTTATTCTTCATATAAAATGTCATATTACTAAACGACAATATCAATTTCAAAACTTTGTAGTATATTTTTTTTTTCATACTTGTCCTTCTAGGCACGAACCTCCACAGTAACTGTATAAAAATTGACCTACTATACCACGTTAGCCAGACTCTTCTTCTCATCCTCTATATGTATGACCGTCACATAACATTTGATCACGGACCAGCTCTGACAGAAAAAGTACCAACCATAGACAATATTAACCCACTACACCACGCTGACCATGACATGAGGTTTCCATTCGAAATTTCCTTTATACAGTGATATTACCTATATACTAAAATTATCGATTTTTACGATGCTCACAAAACAGCATGGTGTTCATTGCACTCTTACGTCATATCTATACGGAAATTGTAGCCGTGAGATTACCTAAATTTTCACAAAAAAATCTTTCTCTTCATATTATTTAGGTCTCTTAGTCGGCTGATATAACAGCCACAGGTAAGGTACGTTTAGGACACTAATATCTTTAAACGAGCAATTCTTGTATATAAATAGATTTTGTGAATCTCGGAAACGGCCGGCACCAACAAATTTCTTGAAATTTAACATGCAGAGGGTACCGGGGACGACTAATCGATCTAGCTAAGTTTCATTTGTAGAAAATATTGTTTTGTCAATATTTTCAGACAACAAAAAATATAATTTTGCGTTGGCTGACAACTATTAAAATATGAAGTTAAAATTTGAAGCTGTCATTAAGACACCTCAATTGAATAATCGAGCAGTCTAATCTAGGCTGGTTCCGATCCTGTTTCCCTTTTTTATTACTTTTAGACTATTTACAAAACTCGATTACTTACGACTTTTAGACTATTTATTTTTTTATTGTTATTTAATTAATTATTTTTATTATGTTTAAATATATCTTCAAAACACATTAAAAAGAAAACCGAGCGAAAGCTCGGTGATCCAGATATTATTCTTAATAACTACTTCACGAATAAAACAAAATATTTATGAAATGAAACACATTGCTTAACTATTAGGGCCCCCGAGCATTAGGCGACCGCAGGGCCATGGTTGCAACGAAGTTTTATTTAAATAAATATATATCGAGCATCGGCATATACATTCGGATTGAGAGCCCTCAGCGCTCACCCACTGTCCGGATAAAGTTGTCATAGCCATCTGAGGCTAACAACTAAGACACACAAAAAAAGGGCGTATACACACATTAATTCTGGAAAGAACTAAATAACAGTTGAACACGGAAGGGCTTGAATGCCCTGTAAGATGGTGTATAATGATAAATAATGTTTTATAGAAATTTAAAGGAATTATTTAAATATCAATAGATCCATAGCTTCCAATTCCGTGGATATATAATTAAAGAGAGATCTAATCCGAAATCAAACCCTAAATCATCTAGCTAGCGTAGTATTTAAACCTATTTTTTTAACATTGTGGAAGAAACTTGTTCACAATGACCTCCTATATAATATATCCTGAATAAGAAAATTAAAAGATTCCATATTTGGATGTAATCGAATAATTGGAATCGCTAATCAGTTATAAATTTGTAGAATTATTTAAATTATGTATATATTGTTACTCATACAAAACATGTGCAGGATAAAAAAAAATATATATTGGATGACTCGAAGAGACAAAATATATTCGCAGATGCTTAACGTATAGAACGCGGGAGGTGTTGCTGTCTAAAATTAGGGTCAATGATGATAACACTGTAAAAACGTCATCCACTGCTACATCAAACATGGTTCAATACAAGCTAGGTAACTTAAGTCGTGACTAACACACTGCGTTTTAAAAAGAATATCTGCATAGAGTATAAAAATTTACACGTTGATGTTTAATATTACTAAGAACAAGCTTTTTTTATTTTAAAAGTTCACTTATTAACATCTCTAATAGGTTTATATAATGAATTACAATGTTTACGGAAGTATAAAATAAATATATATTAAATTTAATTTACGGACCTTATCGTGTTATCGGAAAGATTCGTGTTCTACAAATACCAAAAATATTCGAAACCTTACCATAGCAAAAATAAAATAAATAAAAACATGATAAAATCAGCAAAGCAGATAGTGGTAGGACCACGCTGTGGACAGTTCTCTGTCTGCAGCCGCGAGCCGGTCTGTCCGGGGTTGTACCACACTCTCGCAGAAGAGTAATGGCAGTCTGAGTAATGGCAATATGCGATTGCGCTTCGTTCGGTGATCGAGAGAGCCAGAAGACCAACTGGGGTGGCTTTGGAGTTTGTAATGGTAGGCAGCGGCCTAGCTGTACCTTTGGTATTGCAAAGGGCCATGGGCGGCAGTGACACTTACCATCAAGTGTGCTGTCTGCTTGTTTGCTGCCATAAGCAATAAAAGAATATATATATATATATATATATATATATATATATATATATATATATATATATATATATATATTATTTCATATCTTTTGAATGTTAAAATTATTAGAATTATTATAAATAGAATTGCTTTATCAGGAATCACTAAACTAGAACACGTTATGTTCATTCGATGTAACATTAGATTTAAAACAGTCATAGGCTGTTGGCGGATGTAGTAGGCGCGTCTTACTACACTTAGCCACCTACATCCTCTACTGTAAACCTCAATAACATCAATAGACCGGCTCTATATAAACAAATATAAAGCCGTTATTAAAAATCTAGCTTCTAGAAAACCAAAATACCCGATTGCAACTACAGACCTAGGGAAATAGTGAACTACATATATAGAAGAAAATTTAAATTGAATTGGCCTCGAGCCTGCTCCACGAAATGAGGAAAATTTACCTACATGGTACACATGCTGGTCAGACCGGTTTATATATTTGTATTATTTCGAGTTTTCCTTCTCTTGCACAGATGCTATATGCATATTAGATATCTATATTCGTCATCTTTTAAGAAAGCTCACAGGCAATAGAGGGATGGTGGTGCATTGTAATCTCAATTCGTCACCACACGGAAAATTGTATCTGCTATTTTAATAAACACATATTAGGATCATATATACGTAATATAGAATAAAGCAAGTCGTTGTTATTCAGTAATCGAATCGGGTTGAGATAAATAATAAACTTACCTGAGTCGCATACGCGCTCAGTGACTGAGTGCAATAGAGTTTCCCACGCAGACTGTAGCAACCCTGCGCTTTGGCCTTGTCGTTAAACTTTTATACGCCTACATTGTTATTAACTAGTCGGATCGTAATATTCTATAGTTTAACTATTAAATTCAATTCTGTTGATGCATATCACCTCGTAATAATAGCCCTTTTTTGTAGTTAGGCTATGATCTAACATCACTACATCCAATCATCTGGGATCAACAGCACGGTTCAATATCCCTCCTGTTTTCCAATTTTTTTATATTAGATTACTATCATTTTCAATCCATACAAAGACTTCAGCCCGTAAGATAATTCATTACTGCAAAAACGGTTTTATTTTTTGTTCCAATGGACTTGGTGTTGTAGCATATATACAGTAGACTACGATAGTAAAGACATTTTCATCATCATAGCACGAATGTTAGATTCAGCCAACGTTCCCATATGTTGGTTACATCTATCACTCGTGCCCATTCCACTCAATTTTTTCTTGCCTGCTTACTTACAGACATATTAATGACTATAATAAATAGAGTAAAAAAAAAGAAATACATACATACATATCATCACGCTATATCCCTGGCAGGGTAGGCAAAGAGAACAGAGTGCCAGAGAACTCTATTCTTGCATACCTCACTCGCTTCCTCAACATTCATAATTCTCTTCATACACGCTCGCCGTTTTCGGAGACTCTTGACTCCACCTTCCTTCAGTACGTGAAACCTAACTACAAATAGCTGATGGCGCAGAACACTGTTCTAAATAGTAACCTCAATTGCTGTGTAGTGTTACAGGTTCAATTCCAACCTAGGGTAGTTTTTTATCTCATTAACAAATAATTTTTGAGGCTAGCTGTAATTTGTGATTGTTAATTATATGTTTGTAAAATCACGCGTGACAAGAATTTTAATGTGTGTGTGGGCTTTGAAACTTTATTTTAACTTAAACTTCTTATAGATAAGAACATAGGCGGATTTAACATCAAGGGCATTCTCTACCCGTCTGCCTTGAATAGTCTAGCATTATGTAGAAAAAGTTGACGAACTTTTGACATCTTACTGAATATAAGAATAAAAAGAAATCCGTCAACGGTGATGAATTTAATAAATTTGGCATAATTAATTTCGGGTAGGTCACTATTTAAGATAACCTTTGGAATCAAGTGATTTTCTTGGCGTCTACAGCGTCACCAACGTCATATATATTTTTTTTAATTTAAAAAATTCTAATTGTTGCCAATAATGGCAAGCCATTTCTACATAGTGAAACATTGTTTTTATTTTTTATTATTTTTGTTTAGTATCATCACTTACGAATCGCATAATTTGACGTCATGACTTAAGTGGGTAGTAATGAAGTATTGTACAGATACATGAGAAGTCGTCTGGTGGTCAAAGTAAGTATAAAATTCAAATTTTGGTTCCCGTGGATACCTTAAAAGGTGAGTAAGGGATACAAGCTTATAATATCATTGCAAGCAAAGGAATCTAAAAATAATACCTTAAATCAAGAACTTATTTCCTTAGTTAGCTTGTATATCACCCCGGACCGATTTGGCGGGGTGCGACGTCCGTAGCCCACAGCAAAAAAAAAAAAAATGTAGAATCACACTCGCAGAAAATCAACGTCTAAATAGTGGCAATATGTTACTGTGCTTCGTTCGATGAGTGAGAGAGCTAAAAGCCCAATTTTCTAGGTGGGTTTGGAGTTTTCAGTGGTAGGCGGCAATAACACGTACCATCAGATGTGCTGTTAGTTCGATTGCTACCATAAGCCATACAAATAAACAATAGTTACGAAGAAATAAAGTGTGTTGACTATTATATTCATATAGATCAATATTTTATATAGAATTATTTATACAGTTCAATTTCCCTCTCTTTATGGAGGAGGCTTTTGCCCAACAGTAGGTCGTATATGAGCTTAGATAATATATTCCATCACTATGCGGACAAAACTGTGAAAGACCCGCAATCAGTCATAAGAATACATGATTTCATCATCTCATTACAACCTGAGATCAGCATACAGAGACTATACAAGACATCTGACCAAAGAGTATAATAGACATTATTTGTACCCAATAGTAGGTCATGTATGTTGCGCAATGATGGTGATTCTAATAAAACGAGACGTAAATAAAAATCAGTTCAAGAACAAAATATTGTCTGTGTTTTATTAGCAATAACGACTAAATATCTATGTGCACATTTATTTCATCGTTTTTTATTTTTGATTAAATATTAGTTTTATATAGCGCTCCAGTATTCTTTCTTGATCACCAACCGTATTTTACATCCTGTTCTAAATGCACAGACTGACTGCAAAAATGGCGTATTGGTGATGAAACAGATTTATGATTTGTAGCTGTGTGGTAGCGGCTACGTATACTACCCACCCTTATTTTGACTAAGAGCCTTATAACGACCTGGGCCAACTCCATCTGATGCCATTTGGTCAATAATTACATTCCCAACGAGGGTTGACGTCTGGCAGGCGGCCGATCGTAAAACTATTGCCAATAACTTTTAGCATATGTAATATGAAAGAAGAGTACATATTGTATCGACCCCAAGTAATTGGGATAAGAGTAAGAGAATGATGATGATGACAGATTTACGATGTCAGTGTTCCAATGTCAATTCCCACGCACGATAAAACTTTGTGTGATCTACAAATTGTTGTTTGGAATCTGGATATAACTAGTGCCTGTTATTTTGAATTTTTATGAAATATCCCGGCAAATACAAGGGTGTTTTTTTAATGTTATCATGTAAAAAAATATTCTTATAGGCACATAACAGAACTGATACGTAAAGAATACAATGTGTTACCACACCCTTAATTTCGGGGCTAATGAATAGGTGATAGACGAAGTTTATCTGAGTGCAACATCTGTGAACTTTGAAAAGAAATGTATTTGAAATACAGAGCCATTCAATTTTGCGCTGAATTATAGTCTAACCACCTACACATTCTGTTGAAATTTAATAGTCTGTATTATCATTATACATACTCATTGCCTCTCGTTTGCTATGACAAAGATATTTTATAAAGATTGAACTATAAGTACACGTAATGTAATTAATCAACGGAGGTGAACGATCTTGAAATCGAATATATCTCTTGGACATTCTTATGGAAAGTGAGCGTAACTGTCCTATAAATAGATACTGACCTTTCGCTCAACAGATGCGTCAGCCAAAGTTACGTGATGTAACCAACAATACATACACACACTCACACACTCATACACAAATATGTTTATGTGCGCACGATGAAGCACGATCAGGGGCCATCGAAAGAGAAAGTGGCTAAGGTCTCAGTGGTGCCCGACCGACCAGTGCTCAACTAGTGCTGTCACGTTAGGAATCGTGGTATCGATGTTACATATATGGTGCTAATGAACTATATTAAATAGTCACACGTAACTATTCCAAATATACCTAAAAACTAAGTTTTAAAAATAAATTGAAAAACATAATTGAAAGACAACTGCTTTTTTCTTTTTTTATAAAGACACCACCCTGCACTAAGGAAATAACCCTTGTATTGCGGGGAACTTTACAAACATGCAATTAACGCAGACACATTACACCCAGACTCAGAACAACACTTTGTGGATCCCATAAAGTGTTGTTCCGAAACTGGCCCGGAAAGTCGGTATCTTAACCACTACGCCATCTGTGCTATATTAACGATTACATTAAACATATCCATTACACAAGCTATTTTATTTCAAGCCGCGAACTCACTGATAATAGGATAGCATTAACGTATTAAGCCGTATTGAAATGAACCTATAACCTAAAGATTAAAATATTATAAACTGATATGGTTTGATAACCATTTCAATCTGGCGCTTGAAATATATTTTATAGTTATCCTAATAATATTTTGGAGAATGAAATTACACATAAAATACTACACTTTTGTTACTCTAAAGTACACTGTGATTTCGTTTATTAATGTATATAATTAAATATGTATTTTTGTATCCAAAGCAATGTCGAAATTAATTTTACATGGAAATAAATACACCATAAACCATACCACCAACCATATACTTTAATTAGCTTAGATCACAGTTTGTATTCTTTATAATAATGTAATCGTAATTTATATTTATAAACAATATGCGCGGTGCATCACTAAAGCGTTGAACGAGATCGTTGTATCGTTATGTACCGGTCCTACGGGAAATACCGTAACTTACACCCGGTACCGTTGCGTTGTGCCCGCAACATGCGCTCGCGCCGCGCCGCCTAGACCGCCAATTACTCTCGCTTTCAAAGCCTCTTTCCGAAGACAATGAACTTTCTTCACTTTTATTATGCTAGCATAGTTTACGTAATCGATTCACTGTGAATTGTTTTTATTATTTTGTTCTTAGTAAACGTTTTATTATGTAGAGGTGCAGGCAATAACAAAAACATTTTATTGCTTTATTTTTTATTGTTTTATAAAATGTAATAACTTAACTATTAAAAAGCAAAAGTATTTTTAAAATCGCATATTTAAGCCAGCATGAGCAGCTGTTACCTACATGCAGTATTCGAATCTTTGGTCAAATATGTTATAGTTTTCCATTATAAATACTCAATAACGTGTATGAATCCAGGACCTGCGCCCTATAGAGGCCAGAAGGTATATATTATTGCACGTGGCACTAATTGCTAGCTAAATATGAATATTTAAAACCCCGTCCTTCACCATAAAGATAAAAAAGTGACACTATGTTAATTTCAATCAATAAAACAATCAATTTTGTTTTTTCTTTTTAGTTCAAACTAATTAAAACTAATCTCCAAAATTAGCTTATAAAAGTTTAATATTAAGTCCATCAATCGCCATCCGTGACTATGCACTCAAACAGGAGATACAATCGCGTGAAGCAAGCACTCGAAATCTTGAGCCTTGACCACGGGTGGCTGACATTAAAAACTTACGCCTTTCACGACACACTCAGGTGCTTGTTGTATAACAAACTTTCCATTTCTTTACCAGAGTTAAAGCCTCATCTCCACAGCGTCAACTACATCACAAATATAAAGTTTCATTAAATATTAATAGTGGCATTACATATTATTATTGAGGAAATGAACTACAATAAATAAACACTTTAAACATTCTCTGACGTAACTTTTAACTATTTACGACGTATTTTCTTTACCATAAAATAATATTTTGATATAACTCATATGAGTCATAGATTTTTTTGTGAGCAACAGTCTCTAATATACTAAATAACATCAGTTTCTCTTCACGTGATTATGTTTTCTGTGACAGTATATTCGGTGCTTTATTCGTGATATCGTCTTACGAAACTGCCGAACTCGCTGCGAGTTAAGGTCGCCAATATGTGGCAATTTTCCCATTTCGAAGAGAAGCCAGACCTTGACCTAGGAATTAAATATTATTTCGTCATTCGCTCTTTAGTGGCTACGTATTGCAATTTATTAGACGCTAGGTATGTTGTTAATATGTTAAGCGTGTATAAGGTATACTACCATGCAGAATATGCCAAAAAAATATCTAAGAGTACTTGATATATAACCTACCTATTAAATATTTATATTATCATATATAATCAAAGTATATTATGAAAATATGGAGTGACCAAGTTATTTTAAATCAAAATATATTTCCTTCTAAAATAATCAGTTTCAGCAAATAATTTCACAATTTTATTTAAAGAGCACTGAATTAAATTATCAAAATTTGCAAGAATTTGTAATGTACGCTTCGTTAGATGTCGCTGCGCATACGCAGCGCGTCACGTCTCGGGCGGGGGGGGCGAAGTGGTTGCGCCATAGCTCGGGCGCTTTACGCAACACGGCCATTCACCCCGGAAGGCGTTTTCCTCGCAGTTTCTTTAGTACTGTGTTACTGTGGCGGGCTCGCGTGACTCGCTCGCGTGTTCCATCACCTCCACTAATCCCACCCGCCGGATCAAAGCCACTCAAAACTGCAGACCTAATTATCTTATCGCATGAGACAAGTATGTAAGCATTCGATCTAATATCGGCATTTTACTGCCCCCGGAAAATGGGTGCACCTATTTTCCTCTATGTAAATAACTAAAAGCTACATATATATATATATATATATATAAAATAAATTATAAATATCTTGAATAAATATTGCAGCAAATGGCATGTCTGAGTGCTAACTGAATAAAATAAACTAAGAGTCAAGAATTTCTCGAAATTATTTTAGCACGTTTGCACTTCGTGGATATTTCGAAAGAAAGCTGTCAAGCCTGTCAACATATTAATTTGTCCTTTCTTTTGCGAGGACATTAAAAATAACGATGTGACTTCGCTACTTTGTCACCCCTCATATACAAAATTATTGTTTATATTTTTTTATTTAAATTACTTCCTTCTCACATATTAAGGGTTTAATACGAAATCGTAAGAGAATTAATGTTAACTTCCTTTTTAAAAACATAGCCATTTCAGTTAACAAGAATTCTAGCACGCAATATCTATGTCGCAACACATATCGCCTTGCAAACCATCGAAATAGATACGTTCGGTAAATAGGAAAACTAAAATACCATGGAACAGAACGGATGAGGCCGCACCAATTATTTCTCGCAGCTGGGATAGCGCCAGTTTATATGAGGCTATTCGTTTTAACACTTAATGTTGAAGAAGTTTTGTAATAGTACGTAGCTAGACTATATTAAGTGTGAATTCATATACATTCTTATAACGACGAACCTTACTATTTTTGACATATTTCACACAAATTTTCAAACGAATTTTAAGTGAATACGAATAGCTGATCCAACTGCCACTGATCTCTAGAAATTAAAAAAATATAAAATTCCTTAAAATCATCGCAGCACCATCTACTGGGTTTTAATGCATTGATTTAGGTCTAAAACTATATTAACATTAACCTCTTCAAAGAAACCGGTTTGAGGAACATTGATTGGATGGTTTCAAAGTCTACAACGCATATAAAAAGAAGTAGTTTTATATATTTATACAGGTAATATGTTTTAGAATTATTTATAAGAATAGAATATACCGTATTTGACTTAATAATATGAGAAGAATAATGTTCTTGGTTTTAAATAAGCAAAGGTTTTACATAATATGTGACATTGTCGACGACAACGGTTACGCAAATATACAACGTTTATTCGCGAACTCTTGCGAAAGTTGAACCATGCATGCATTTTTAAGGCTAATGTGGCTACGATTGCATTTCCAAACTATCTAAATAACTAGTGACCTGCCTAGTTTCGGATGTTCGCTTTACATAGGTATATCGAACTAGTACAATACAGCATTTCCGTGTGATGACTGAGTAAGAACGCTATTCATTACTAAGCACCACCGTGGGTATCATAAAAGACGACCAAGGGGTATACTATGCATATAACATTTATGCAAATGAAGAAGAACTCGAAATAAAACCCTATAGACGGGTTAGCTGTCTGACCAGAGTGGTGTAGTAACTCTATTTTCCTCCTATTATGAAGGTTCGAGCCCAACATTGGGGCGTATGTAACTTAAGATGATGATGAGGATGACACTACAGCTAGAAGACATTCACTTTAAATTATTCTTACAAAATTTATCTTATTTGGATCTCTCTTTACACTGTAGTAACTGTGTGGGAACAATTTACCATTTTTTTTCGAATTAGGTCAGGCAACTAGTCTTATCTTAATACATATAATTCTTACGTACGTGTGTTTCACCTAACTGCTTTTAAATGGCTATACCGATATGGATGAAATTTTGTGTGATTATTTCAATGGGTTCTTGAATGGTTTGAAGACAATTGAATCCGGTAGGTGGCGCTGTTATCACAATCAACAACATTGCAAAACATTATATTTAATGTGAGGTTTCCAAATTACTGAAATTTAGTATTTAACATGCTTGATTATTTATAAAAACTTGATTACAAGCGAAAAATGATTGTCGTGAGGTTGATAATTTCCGTGTGGTGACGGACTAAGAATACAATTCACCACACCCTGTCTTACCCGTGGGTGATCGTAACAGACAACTAAGGGATATAAACCGCATATACTCGTAACATCTATGAGAGAGATGGAAAACTCGATATAAAACCCTATACCAACACATCTGACAAGCGTGGTATAGTACGTCGATTTTCCCTCCCGTTATGGAGGAGGCTCGAGCCCAACATATATGAGCTGAGATGATGAACGTGAGGTTGTTTTGCCAGGCAAGATAAATTCTACTGAGTAGGTACACAAGTAGTACATAAAACCATATGCTTATGTATACATTACTTATATGCTCGCAAATCATTCGTCCAATTCAGTAAACTATGTACGGCTATTATACTCAAGCTCGTTACAGGCTCTTTAAAAAGAAACCACCCTTTAGAGGTGAAATGGGGTGAAAAATATGTCACCCGGTTGTTGATACTTAATGACCAGCAAACCCGGGGTTGATAGTTTGTAATGAATAAAAATAACTAACGTAAATAGGC
Source organism: Lymantria monacha (assembly GCA_905163515.2). Taxonomy (NCBI): domain Eukaryota; kingdom Metazoa; phylum Arthropoda; class Insecta; order Lepidoptera; family Erebidae; genus Lymantria; species Lymantria monacha. The sequence goes on from LR991082.1 coordinate 29,214,892, forward strand.
CATTTGCAATATTAAAAGTAAATGTTACGCCTACAAGTTTATATTCAACGTAAAACAATATCAGTTTCAAATGTTGTAAAATTTATGTGTTTATAAACACATAAATTTTACTGACACAATATTATATTTAAACAGTATAACCGACATTGATTTGAATTATTGACACAACAGTTTTCCAGTATATGCGTTTTATTAACTAAATGGATTATTATTCATCATCATTCTCCTACCTATATTCGTGTGGTGACGGAGTAAGAATACAATTCACCATCCCCTATCTTACCCGTGGGTGATCGTAAGAGACGACTTAGGGATATAAAACGCATATAACATCTATGCAAGAGAAGGAAAACTCGAAACAAAACCCTATACCAAACACGTCTGACCAGCGTGGTATAGTAGGTTAACTTCCCTCCCATTACGGAGGAGGCCCGAGACCAACAGTGGGACATATATGTGCTGTGGTGATGGTGGTGATTCTCTTACTCTTATCCCAATTACTTGGGGTCGATACAATAATATGTACAATACTATTCTTTCATAGTACATATTGTGAAAGTAATTGACAATAGTTTTGTAACCAGCCGCCTGCTAGACGTCAACTCTCCTTGAGAATGTAATTGTTGACCAAATGGCATCAGATGGAGTTGGCCCAGGTCTTTATAAGGCTCGTAGTCGTCTTTTACGACATCCACGAGCAAAGTAAGGGTTGGTAGTATTCGTAGCCACATAGCAATGGATTATTATTCATATTTGGGCCATAATATTTTTTTTATACTTAATTTTTTTTAAAGTCATCATCTTTATGTCCTACTGTTGGGCTCGAGCCTCCTACATAATGGAAGGGAAATGGATCTATTATACCACACTGGTCGGGCGTGTTGGTATCGCGCTTTGTTTCGAGTTTTCCTTCTCTTGCATAGATGTGTATGAAATATCCCTCAGTCGTTTCTTACGGTTATGTAAGATGGAGGTGGTGAATTGTATTCTAACTCCATCACCACATTGATTTTTTATAAAGTAACACTAAGAAATAAATCGTTGTATTGCAAAAAAAATTAAAAATATTCATGCAATATCGCGAAATCTACCTAAACCCGAAATGATGATTTATGGGTCGGTTAAAGACGTTACCTATATGGGAATCGAATCTATGACAACTGACACAGTAAGTGAAATTACTAAGACAACTTAACTATCTGTGCAGTCGAATTTCCATTGTTTTTTGCTATATAGACAGTAAAAAGGTTGATAATGTTTCGAAAGTAATTTTTAACAAACTACGTAATTACGACAGTACCATTCAGAATATTACACAAAATAAATAGTAAAGTCATTTAATAATTATCGTAAACTTCAAATGTTATTGTAAGTTGTTACTCAATCACCTTTTAAGACGTGCTAATACGCGTAAATTAAACCATCTCTATAATATAACTGTCCCGAATCGACAAGGGTAAAGACCTTTTACGTAAGTTTGTGTTACGCGGCGGTGAGAGGCAATGTCAGACTTTACGATTGTTATGACAGAGTTAGATAGTCTCACAATGCTTTGTTATAAATTAAAATGATGTACCAGGTTTTGTTCTACTCTAGCTTAGCTTAATGAGACTCGTATATTTTGTGAGCTTCAAATACAAAAATGAAAGGTGGAGGTCAAAGATCTGCACATTCAAGTTATAACAAGTTTCAAAATATTAAGTAATGCAATTTAGATGTTTACACGATATAAACATTTGTTTATAAATAATATCAGAATAACAATAAAATATATATATTAATTTATAACCGTAAAATAATAGATCTACGACAATCATGCTACGAGCTACGAAATAAGATGTGCTACGATATGGGCGATACAGTTTTTCTATTTCATACCAGACGTTTCTAGTAATTTCCGTTTGTCACCGTATAAACTATTACATAGTATAACTAATGAAAAGATTCGAATTAACAGATATGCCTAATAAATAAAAGAATATACGCATATAGGTAAAGGAATAAAGTGAAACAATATCCTATACCAACACGTCTGACCAGCGCGCAGCGGTGTATATTAGGTCAATTTCCCTCCCATTGCGGAGGAGGCCCGAGCCCAAGCGTGGGACATATATGAGATGATGATGATGAAATAATATACTTGCTATGAATTATCGTTTTAAATACATGTCATTTTTTTTATTAATTCGAACAAATTTTCAATCTGTTCGATATTTTCTCCTTTTTTTTTTAATATCGGTCGTAATATAACACTCAATTATTATACATACATACATACCTTCACGCCATGTCCCTTGCAGGGTAGGCAGAGAGAACAGAGTGCCAGAGAACTCTATCCTTGCATTCTTCACTTGCTTCCTCAACATTCATAATTCTCTTCATACACGCTCGCCGGTTTCGGAGACTCTTGACTGCTGGAGTCAAGAGTCTCCGAAACCTTCCTTCAGTACATGACCGATCTGGTCTAGGTAGGTTAGTCTCGGTCTCCCCCGGTACCTATATCCTTTCACTTTCGCATTGTATATCTTCTTAACCAGACGTTCGTTCGGCATTCTTTCCCCTTGTCCGAAGCATCGGAGCATTCCCTTTCGCATCTTTACACCAATACCCTCTTTCATACCTACTCGCTTTCTTAAGTCGTTGTCACGAATGCGATCGATCAACCTAACTCCACAGATTTTCCGTAGAGATCGCATTTCGACCGCATTAATTTTACTTTCATACTCTTTTCTGCACACCTAACTCTCGCTTCCATACAGTAATGTTGGGACAAGCACTGCATTATGTATTGCTACACGTGCCTTCTGGCTGAGATGGTGGCTACCGAGAAGTTGCCCCAACGCTCCGTTCACTCTATTTGCCGCATTCACTCTTCGCTCTATATCAGTGGTGTACCTTCCATCTCGGCTAAATCCACATCCAAGATATACAAATTCATCCACTTGCACATACACACATACATCTGTTCTGGCTTTATCTCTTTCAAAGACCATTATTTTGGTTTTGCTCACATTCACGCGTAGACCCCTTTTCTTACAATCCTCTGGCATTGTGTCGACTAGGGTCTGCAGGTCAGTCGCTGACTGTGCCAGCAGGACTGCATCATCTGCATAGAGCAGAGCAGTGACCACTGAGTCGCCCATCTGGACTCCCACATTCATATCGTTCAACCTTTGGAGACATTTATCCAGATATATGATAAACAGCCTGGCTGACAGAACGCACCCTTGCTTAACGCCGATATTGACGTCAAACCAAGGCGATATTCTATCATCCAGCCGCACACAGGCTCTACAGCCCATGTAACTGGACTGCACAGCCTGTAGCAGTTTACCGTTAATACCATACTCCGGTAAAATGTTCCAAAGTTCCTTTCGTACAACCGTGTCAAATGCTCTCTCCAGATCCACAAAACTGCAGAAAACCCTCTGACCTAGAGCCAGATGCTTCTCCACAATGTTGCGCAGAGAGAACACTTGATCCATGCATCCCCTTCCACTCCTGAAACCTCCTTGTATCTCACACAGTAAACCATCGGACACCATCCTCATTCTCCTTTCAATAATTTTACCGTACACTTTTACTGCCAAACTTGACCAGCTTATGGTTCTGTAATTTGCGCAGTCATAACGTGAACCCTTGTTTTTAAACAAAGGCACGATGACTGCGCTATTCCAGTCCCTGGGAACCATTCCCGAGCTCCAACATAAATTGAGGAGCAACAGGAACGCCTCCCAGACACAGGAGCCACCAAGCTTGATCATCTCAGCAGACACCATATCAATGCCCGCTGCCTGACCATTTTTCAAACTTCTTATCACCCATTCATTTTCATTTCACCCATACTGATGCCATCGGAGGACGCCGGTGCTGAATGTTGATCTACTAAACCACACGCGACACCGGCGCCAACCGTAGTATCCGCATACATATCGCCAAAATATTCACTCCATCGGCTTAACACGTCTTGTGTTTGTGTAAGAATGTCTCCACCTTTAGACCTTATTTTATTTCGATATTCTCCAGCATTCTTCAATGTCTGATTGCGGCTGGCTTGCCATCGTCAGCCGTTCTCGGACACCCGCTGCATACTTTTCTCTTATACACTCTTCTGGCAACCTTTCAACCTTTATTCTTTCAAGCCCTCCGAAGTGGACACGCTCTCGCCAGTGCCTCCACTTTCTGAACAGACCACTAAATCTCGTGATAACGAGATAGTGATCCGTATCGACTGTGGGGCCCCTGTAGGCTCTTGCGTCTAATATTTTGCTTCGGAGGCGAGTGTCTACCAAAATTAAATCTATTATACTTTTCTGTTCATTCCTTCTCCATGTATACAAATGTATGTCCTTATGTTGGAAAAATGTGTTTGACACAATAAGGTTTCTCTCCATGCATACATCCGCTATGAGCCTACCTGCGTCGTTCACTCTCTTATCACCAAATGGACCAAGTACGTCCTCATAGTCCGGACGCTTGGTCCCCACCCATCCGTTCAAATCTCCGCATACAATCACGCGTTCACTGGTTTCTGCTATATCCAGAACTTCCCTAACATTATCCCAAAACTTCTCTAGGTCTGATGCCACCAAAGATCCTACGGGAGCATATACTACAACCATGAATACCTTGGTGACACCTAGTTTTAAAAAAGAAAGTCAAAGAAGTCTGGGATCATACACTCCGTAATCCTTCACACCTGAGGCCAAGCGAGAGGACAACAGCACGCCTACCCCCATGATGGCTCGATCGCTCTGTGGTACACCAGACCATAGAGCCATCCCGCCACCAGGAAGATCGCAGACGTCGCTGCCCCTTCGCTTGGTCTCTGTTACACAGAGCACGTCTAGCTGTTTGTCCGCCATGACGGTTATCAGCTCGTGCAACTTACCTTCCACACATCCTCTTACATTCCACGTGCCCACTCGGCACTCTGCTCTCTTCGACTCGCCTGACTGGGCAAGGCGTGATGGGTGGCGGCCCCCATCGCCGCATCTGCCGATTTTCGTACCGACGGGGGCAGGTCGGTACGCGTCGCCTCCGAGGGACGCCCTAACCCGCACTGCGGTACGCATATCGAGCCGGATTAGCAGTCTAACTAGACTGGCAGGGGACGCGACGAGCACGCTCCGGACTATGCCCCCCAATTATTATATACATAGGTAAAATAATTGTAAATAGTATTAAATTTAAATATGAATGTGAAGATGCTGTATTACTCGTAAAATATGATTGACACATAACGACTGATAGCTAATGCTGTATATATTTTATTCTTCTTTCGCAACATGGTAGTGTATTGCAGATCAAGGTTCCTCTTTATTTCTAATAAAATTCGTCTTTTGTTTCGCTAGTGTTATGTGCTTAAAAAGGTCAATGAACAGCCTCGGTATTTCTACTACAGAGCCTTGAATACATAACGGCATTTGTTGTATTTACGCGCTAATTTATTATAAATATTATTTAGTGGAAATAAGGTTTATATTACCTTAAAGAAATTGCAAATGAGGACCTTATATTCTGTTATTCATTCCAAGATTTACTCGATGAACGTTGTTTTACGTTTTTATTTTATTTCAATGTATATTAAGCTTAAACTCAAAGGAATAAATGTTGAAATCAAACAACATGAACTGGTGGTTTTGACACTATTACTTAATTTATAAGTTGACAGTGACGGCCAGAATGTTAGTTTGTTTATCATTAGCACTCGTTCTTGACAGCGAAAAAGTGAAAACGGCTGCAGTGGCTGAGCGCTGCGATTGTGAAACTAGGCTCCAACGCGAGGTCTCGCTACGATGGTACGCGTACACCTAACTTCGACCTGTTCTTATGTAATAGGAAACATACCGAATTGTTGAGTTATGCCAATGATCATAATATTTTTGTAAAATAACTCAAATATATCGTAAGTCTTCTCTATTATAAAAAAAACTGTTTATTTGATTCGCTGTTAGTCTGATTTCAAAGTATTTATTAATTAAGATTTTGGTTTTTATGGAACTATTTTGCTCATAAAAGCGAAGTAATGACCATAAAAAATATCTTTACTATCGACGAAACATCAAAAAGAATTTTTAGGCTTATGGTTACTCTGACATAGTTACTATTATCATTTAAATTTATTTTAACACGCTATGTAATAAGAAACTATCAATCCAATTTGAAAACAATTCTTGAATGAAGTAAGCTAGCTACAGGTACAGCCTATAAAGCATAACTCTGTATTACAAAACGAACTAAACTTGAACAACAAATATAAAACTACAAAAAAATGTTAACATTGAGGGCTTAAATTCTGAAATAATTTTTAGAGGTCACCAAAATAACTGTGCACCCACTTAACTTATACCTATGCAAAATTTTATGCCATTGACATTCAACTCAGCGGTTTCATTAAAAATGTAAATACCTGCAAATTTTGTGTGAAGCAAAAATTATTTCGAAATACATGACTTCATACATATCTAACCTAGAAAATTCTTTGCACGTTTGAATAAATTTAATTCAAATTGTATCAATATATCTTGATAATATTTTTAATTATTCCCTATGTTTATTATTATTCCCTAATATTATTCCCAATATTATAAAATATATTTTTATTGCACTTAACAACGATAGCCGAAATTGGGCATTGTCGCTTATACAACTAAACTATAATAAGTTTTAATAATCGAAAAAATCAATAACCCAATGCAAAGCCTAGTAAATCTACAATTAGACTCAAGTCAAAAACACTCTGCATAAATTCCTTTATTTATTAATTTGTCACTTCGGTACGTAATAATGAGCGAATGGATTTTGGTAAAGCTTTATATATTAGACGCTGTTCCGTATAAATCTAATAAAAAAATATAATTCTTTGATATTGGTCGCAGTGCCACTAATCTAATTGTTGTACTAGATCATTTTTTAATACAGCTGAACACATACAAAATATTTCAATGGAATTAATGCAGCCGTTTAGAAAGGGTTCGGTTATACATATATATTATACACGTACAAAAATAATCGTATATAAATTAAGATAACTGAGGCATGATATCAAATATATAAATTCATCTCTATTTATAATAAAGCGCGTAAAATATAATAGATATTTTTGTTAATTGGATGTTTAAACGGGCACAACAATGCTACGCAGATGCGATTGGTCGAGAGAAGCAAAAGGCCACGAAGCTAAGCGTAAAGAGCTTTTAAATAGATACGATATTAAGCAACCAAAGTTAGAAGCTTTTTACATAAATATATTTGTAAAACATCGATGTCCGTGTTTTGGTAATACTTATTCTATTTAATGGTTTGAACGATTCTTAAAAAAAATTGTTTTATACTTATGTGATACATATTTATAAACTGTGGCAGACGTTCTATTAAATAACAGAGGTTTTTTTTTTATTTTCATATGAAAATATTATCAGTCTCCTGGGACAACATATGTCGGTACCTGTTAGTGTTATATAATGAAAGAATTCGTTGCTTTATATGCGCTGATGAATAATAACTTTCACAAGACTGATAAGATTTATATGCTAATACGCGAAATTTTGGCAGCCATCATCCATTATAATTACGTACCCGTCCCGCACGCCAAAATTTATAACAATAGCAATGATTTGTGTCATTGACATCACAATTGTTCATTGTTCAAATTGATGCAGTTTAACTTTTACTGTTTTCAAGACGCAAAACATTTTTATTATTATTTTCATAGCAGAGGTAGAACAACTACTGTTCGTTATATATCGTATTTTAAGGCAGGATAGGATGCTTGCAATTAGGGATCTATAGCGAGAAAAACAGCAAACATTATTAAAGGAATGGCCACGTTGTTGAGAGTTTTCTACTTGCAACCATAAATAGGACAGCTCATTCGGAATAGCAGCACAATCTGACTGATCTAAGTAATATCAATCACTTCGTTTAGTCGGCCAAAGAGATGAAAGCCTAAAAAACCTATCTTAGATTGTAACCTGACTGTGCACTTGTTATTACAGTCCATGAGCCATGAGTGGCAATAAGTCCAAGCTGCAGTTATCTATTACCAATAGCTTATAGCTGCTTTGTGTCATTATACTTACTTATCTACCATCAAAAGCAATAAAAAAAGTTGTTTTTATTGACACAAGATTTGAACCTGAGGACACTCTAAGCTCTTTATTATTCATTAGCTGCATTAGCATTGACATATATATATATATATATATATATATATATATATATATATATATATATATATATATATATATATATATATATATATATATATAATTTTATCCGTGTGGTGACGGAGTAAGTATACAATTCACCACCCTCTATCTTACCCGTGGGTGATCATAAGAGACAACTAAGGGATATAAAACGCATATAACATCTGTGCAAGAGAAAGAAAACTCAAAACAAAACCCTATACCAACACGTCTGACCAGCGTGGTATAGTAGGTTAATTTCCCTCCCATTACGGAGGAGGCCCGAGCCCAACAGTGGGACATATATGAGCTGTGATGATGATGATATATATAATTTAAATTCAGTTATATTTTTTTTAGCAATAAATAGTGAGTATTTATTGCATATCAAGGACTACGTTTTTGTGAAGATTCTCACTAATCTGACTGCCCCCTATATTAAGACTTTATACAACTATAAATACACACAAAACTAGATTTTATTTATAAATATATCTTCGGGCAATAAACTCTGATCACTTTAAAAAAATGCTTTAATAGATTGTAAAATTACAAATGGAATAAGAATATATGAAATGTTATGTATCACCATCTTTTACTCTATCGAGGGTGTCCTACGAGACTAATATTTAAATAGATAATATCACATCAGCATAAAATTAGAGATAAAAGCCGGATAAAGAATTTAAAAAAAAATTAATATCTGTAACGTATTGATCAGTATTTTTCAAAGCAAAAGTTATTATCAGAAAATGATATTGGTACACTAATTTGATTTTGCTTTGTCGTAGTGTTTACGAATGAGTGAGGTCGTTCACACTATTATCGCGCGAGTCGACAAAATTTGGATTGTCACCACGCGACGTCGGGCGATATTAAGAGATCAAAACAACATGTCACTTTAATCGTTCAGTCTATGCGTGCTCTAGTCTATATAATATCAATTAAATATTGAGTCATAGCTTCCAAACTAGTCAAACTCAGGTGTAGACAAACAAAATCAGTGCGATAAAAATATTTTATTCTTTTCTGTAATAAAAATTGATTTTTATGTGATTGTTGCTGAAGCTTACACGAATCTTTTGATTAAATTGTGTCAATATAATAGTGTTAAAAGTATATATATTACGTATATATATTACGTATATATATTACGTATATGTAAAATATTTGAAATTGAAATTTAGGAATTTATACATATTAAAAGTCGCTAATCCTACATTATTGGGTTAAGAAAGCTATATTCCTAATTTCTTAAATTTCTTCTTTCGCTAGTGTATAGCTGACCTATCAGCGAGTATAGATTTGCAGATAGATAAAAACTTAAATTTCTCTTGCTTGGCCTTATGGCATTCTTTTACGGAATTCCGAATTGCTTAAGTTCTTATCATACATAAGTTTCCGATGCAATTGTTGAAATATGAAAAATTATATGACTCCGTTGATCTTCAAACTTATACTAGAAAAATTATAACAATAAAAAAAATTAGCAAGCGATCTCATTATTTTCAGACATTTTAATCTAATTTCTGGCATAATTTGAAAAACTTATCAATCAATAACCACGTTATCAAACAATGACTTTTGCGATTCTCCATCTGATATATTTTGATAAAATTATACAAGATAGCTGTTGTCGCTTAAGGTAGGTCGTTCAACTTCAACAGGATCTTTTAGCATCAGTAAAGTGTGTGGATAAACGTAAATCCTTTAATATGAATAGCCCTTTGATAAACTATTCGAGCAATGGGAACAAAATTTATTATTTCTGTGTTGAGTTGCGAAATGATCTTTTGTATCGTCATAACAACAAATATTCTCAGCCCGTCAAAGATAACAGTGACAAGTTTCTTCTTCACAATATTTAAGTAAATATGTGTTTATTGCAAGAATATAGGTAAACCAATCGATGTACTGACAATATTGATAACATTCGTCGAAATGTGATCATGTTCCCTAAATACGATATTTTTTTCATCTGTTTATCGTTGTTACAAAGCAGGTTAATAAAATAGATAAATTCAATACTCGTACAAATTTTACAATATCATAAAATAAATATTAATACAACGTTCTGTCTGTCAGGTTTACAAAAAGTAGAATAATTGATATTATCTTTATTGATTTCACAAATATAGTGATCTAAAGAACGACTTGCCATGTCGCATATCGGGATTCTATTCTCACGTAGGCAATTCCTTGTGCAATCCATACTATTTATTGTTCAGAGTCGGTCTGAATCATTTCTAATTGTTAATTATTCATTAAAGCATTACCGTTTATTCATTAAAGCATTGCATTTTAAAATAAAATCTACCTCTTAATAACTAATGGGAAGCTTGAAACTGTATTTGGAATATTCCGTATACAAATATAAAAGATTAAAAAAAACTCTCATCAAGTTTTGTGAAATTTCGATGGAACCATTTTGGAATAAACATATTTCACACGAAATGCAAATTCATCTCAATATAACGAATCTATGACGAACATACCTAAAAAAAATATAAACAACCCAATTAAAAACCTCCTCTTGTTCTTTGTAGTTGTTTAAAAACTAAACTAAACGTGGTGAATTAAGAGTGCGTTATACCCCTCCACTTACCAATTCCGCAATAAAAGCGTGAAAATAAAAAAAGTAGACTAATATTTAATTACGCAATAAACAAACAATTTATATATAATATAGCCGAAAGAATCGTGTAAAATAAATCTTAAAGTAGCAAAAGACGCTTCCAAGAAATTGATATAAATATATATATGGTATGAAATGCATACACTTCCTGTTTACGTGCCAAAATTGGGTTATTCGGGCCGGCTCGCTTTCACCTATTCTTCAGATAGGCCACCCATACATAGCGCGTTACGTTAATATTCCGAGTGGCCGTATTTTCTACAGGAGAATAGTTAACCTAGTTTCGGCCGTTCCTGGCTAAATATACCGCGGCTACCTGACTGCGAGCGCATAAGCATCCAAGGGGACAAACTATGACACATTGTCAATCTTATTTTGAACCGTCATAATCTATTTTTTGTTTCATATTGTATCTATTTTAGTTATAGCATATCTTATACAGGTAAAGGGATTCAAGCAATAATGAATCACAATCGGTCACTAATGGTGAGGCCATGTGGAGGATAAAAATATATAATTACTCATTAAGCAGACACATATATTGTAACTGAAATAACTTACTGGAATGCATATTGCATTGGTAATGTAGACTTTATATATATATATATATATCTCACTGTAACACACGCCAGAAATAAATAAGTGTTAACATATTGTATCCTAAAATATCCACACGAACAATTCAACCATCAACCTGTTACCGTCTACCGTTAGATATAGGCCTCTCCATATAGGGCAAATAATGTTATAATCTCCAGACTTGGCAAGGGCTCCAGCCATAGTTGATGTTGCCCAGGAGAGTAATACTATCCTCTCTCTTGCTGTCGGTTTCTACGACTTCCACGAGGAAATAAGGAGTGATGAAATATTCTTAATCCGAGAAATACACGAGGCAATAATTATAAATAATCTGTCAGTCAGCTTCTTCTATTTTTCTATTGCATACATCGTTAAAACTAACTGAAAGGAAGCCACCCATCACTATTAAGTAAGCCACTATTGCAATATCTTAATAACACGTTTTCGCAACACGCGGCAGTTCGTTAGTATCACTTAAGATATATGTTCTCAGAACTGTTTCAGTTTAGAGGTATTCTTTTATTAGAAAACGCAACATCCTGCGCTAAGGAATGAATTCTGTATCACGGTAGATTTTAGAGTAAACAATCAATAGCCATAAATGACATCCAGGCTCTAGATATTCTAGCATTCAGCATTCTAGTATACCTACTAATTAGAGTATTGCGTCAATTATATAGTCATTTAGTAAAGCTGTCATGTTTATTACGTTCAATATTTGTAGTTTTAGTAATTAATAATGTACTTATTTTTTTTTATTTATAATGTTAACATGTAGATATAGAGTGATAAGAAGCGCATAGATATTTAGGATTTATTTTTTGATCCCAAAAGAGCCAATGAGACCATAATTGCTACACTTAGCACGTAAGTTGGCGATCGCAACTGATATTATAAGTTTCCCAAGAAACACTACTACCCATTTTAGTGATCCTTCAGCGGTTTTTACGACTCCTATGGGATAACAAGGGATGGTGGTACATTGTATTCTTAAACCATTACCACACGAGGAAATCAATTTAATACACAGCATTAAATGTTTATTGACAGCAATTTATCGCAACACTGAATCAAAAGCACATACAATATATGTTAGTAAAAAGCCGGGTAGTGCGAATGAACTCGCTTGTAATGTAATCCAGTACATGTATGCCATCGGCCTGGCTAACCTTTTAGACAACACGTCTATTTAGGTTACTTTTAATCAAGAAGATAACTAAAGACTCTTTTATAATGAAGTAGAACATCGTGTTTATCCAATTATTATAAATAATTCGTTAAATTTATATGAAAATCATTAGATACATACATAAAATTTGTAATAAGCAGGAACAAGAGGAATATTAAACATAAATGTGAAATTCATTTCATGACGTTATATATTTTGATTAACTGAATTCTATTATGTATGTATCGATACTCGTTATTGTCTAAAGACAATTCTGATAATGACAATTATGGCTCTGCTCGGTCATGAAGAACTATGTGTGCGAGCGTTTGACCTAGTTATGCGCGAGCAACTATTGGTACCCACAACCAGACCACGCATGTTACTGCTTGTGCCTACAACCAATGCCAACTATACTATTGCTCGTCCTAGCTATTACTGTAACTTTACCACTAGGTAGGAGTCGATATAGGTATATCGGATCCCTTTTCGGCAGTTCAATGACCCTGCTATCGAAATCCGCACACTCACACACGCGTATACGGACAATTCGGTCAGATAAAAAAAATGAAACAAAATACACCTCGCGTAACGGTGAATGAGTACCAGACAGAGATAACTATATTTCGGTACTGTACTCTTTCGTTGAGTGTAAGGTCGGCTACGAAAAACACTGACGCAATTTTTACAGCGTACGTAATTGAGCACTGACGAAGTCAGCGGTGTGTGCGTGAGCGCCGAGAGCGACGCCCGCGTCCGCCGAAACGGAGGCGGAATATTTAGGTGAAAGTGTTTCGAATTTCGACATGACGACATTCGCGCGCAGTCGTTATCGTGATTTTGCCGAATCTAGAGGTTCGGAGAGTGCGCAGGCGACCGCGACGCGATCACGATTCGCGCGTACACAAACCTCATGTGCTCGTATTGCAGGAAGTGCTCCGGACTGCCCATGCTGAACGTGTATAGTGCTTGCGTTGAAAAACTATGCTGAGAGTTGGTGTGTCCAAAAATTTTCGGAAACGTAAATTAAAAAGGTGATCGGTGTATTCGGAACAAGGTGATTCTTCGTGTGATGTGCGTGTTTCAACGCTAAGCAAGCTGTCGGAGGGCGACAAGCTGGGGCCCGACGAGGCGTTTGACGCCTCCACACACGCTAACCAACTGCAGACGATGACCTCCACGATGGGTAAATATTGAGATTATTAAAACACTAATCCACTCAATATTGTTACTAACCCTTCTCAATAATCCTTAATTATATATAATATTATACTATATTAAAATCAAGCTTAAAGTAATCACAAATTACCTATAATATTACTAACTGCAAATATACTAAAGCGATTTTTGTTAAATACAATTTCATATTGTAAGTGCCTTCACTTACAATATGAACCAGTGTAATAGTAACTTACACTTAGCTACGCTACGATATATAATAACAGAATCGAAATTGTTGAACATTCACGTATATCACAGAAATATAAAATGCAAACTAGCGGTACTTTGTAAAACTTCACCGCTCAAATTACTTAACTACTACTTATTGCATATGTTTATCTTATTTATATGTACGAAAACATCAGATAATAAATTTTATTATTTAATTGTAATAGCGTTATACTACAAAATTTATTTGTGAAAAAGAAGTTTAGCACATGAGGTCTTGAAGTAAGGATCATCAGGAAATCCGCTGAAACTAACTATTTTTATTTACAAATAAGTTTTATAAAGAATCTAACACGTAAAGTATTCAGAACGTTATATTACATTAAAGAAAACACATTTGAGTCCTGCACTGTCACGTCGTAGACTTTGCTACGCGCTGTGCTACGAAGCGCTATAGTTGCTGGTTAAAATACATCTACGATTTTATCATAACCGAACCGATCCAATGAATATATTGTGTAATTTTAAATTATCATATTACTTTATAAATATGTTATTTAATACAATAGAAAATAATATTAACAATCTATTCTCATAGGATGGAGTATTATTATTCTTATTATAATTGTGAAAAATAATCACGCTTTATAATGACCTGCTTAGTGATTAAAATATAATTGGCATGAATATTTACCAGAAGGAATATATGAAATATGTGGTAGATGTATTAAGAATATATATTATTTCTTCTTTGCCCGCTGATGTCTTAAGAAACAAATTCTGTTACTAGCAAGCCTGACCAAATGCCAATTAGTCTATCCGAATCCACTGTTAACATGAACATCCATCTCTCCAAATGGGTATGATATCATAATCCTGAAGCTTGGAAGGTGAATGGATTGCAGTTTTTACTGTAAATTTCTAGAGAGTTCTAGTATAAATTCTACTGGTGATCCTTTAATCAATTTTAAAACATCCATGGGAGTGTAAGAGACGGGTGACACATTGTTTTTTTTAATCCGTAACCATGGTAACGAGTAATGTGAATATTATTTCCATATAGAAAAAGGCTAAATAGTAGGATATGTATAAGCTAAAAATATGACATCATATCATAAAAAAATAAAATTATACTGATAATAAATTTCAGAGTTATAAATTTGCGTTTAGAAATTTAAGTAAAATTTTTTTTAAATATACTCCCTGGAAAACGATATACAAGTACTCTCGACGTTAAATCGATAATAAATAATAATAATATATTACAAACTAAAAATCCGTAACAGTCGAGTTACTGCCATAACGGCTTGTTGTGCAAACAACGGATTTAGAAACTATTTTTATAAACATAATTCAATAAAGAATTGCAAAACAAAAGAGGCCCCATGGCACGTTGTTCCATTGAACAGTAACCGTGACATTCCCAAATCATCTCGTGGATCACGATCGTGACTCCACAGTCAGCTATGACCGGCTACTTTTACTTTCGTTGAGATTTGCCCGCCCTTTGTCTATGCTCTGTGACTAGAACTCCGTGAGGTTGTTGATCTCGCGCCATTTTGCCGTTGCCGAAATACGTTTTTTACGCTCACTTTCCAATGTGGTGAAAGCGAAAAGGTACAGAATGACACTGCTTCCTTTCATAGCATTGTAGTGGGAGGACGTTGAGTTTCAATAATAATAGGTGCGTTAGTTCGCTTGTCAAATACCACCATTGTTTGCGACTTTGTATATTCATAAACCAGCGCTATATAAAGAATTACTTTTCCAAATTACATATGTATTCACTATTAAATGCATAGAAACCTATAGTAATAATCACTTAAATATATTATAAAGTATTTTGAAAGGAATGATTGGAGAAAAATAACCCATAACTAGACAATACACTTGTAATACAAAATACAAATATAATGGAAAGTAGGAAAACTGTACAGATTTGACTGCACAGATGGCGTAGTGGTTAAGATATCGACCTTCCATGCCGGTGTCATGGGTTCGATTCCCACGCAGGACAATACTTTGTGCGATCCACAAAGTGTTGATCTGAGTCTGCGTGTAATTCAAGTCAATAGACTTGAATTTTTTTTTTTTTAAATATCCCCTCGCACTAAGGAAATAATTCTTGTATTGCGGTGGACTTTACAAACATTCAATAATTAACAATTACACTCAGACTCAGATCAACACTTTGTGGATCGCACAAAGTAATGTCCTGCGTGGGAATCGAACCCATGACACCGGCATGGAAGGTCGATATCTTAACCACTACGCCATCTGAATGGACACGTAATATACAGTCAATCTTGAACACTCATTCAGGCTGAAAGTTATTATAACACACATATTGGTATCACTTTGGGTTTGAAAATATTAAGCCACTGTGTTTTAAGATCTCAGATTATCCCGCTCATCATTATCATCACAGCCCATATAAGTCCCACTGTTGGGCTCGGGCCTCCTCCGTAATGCGAGGGAAATTAACCTACTATACCGCGCTGGTCAAACGTGTTGGTATAGGGTTTTGTTTCGAGTTTTCCTTCTCTTGCATAGATTTGATATGCGTTTTATTCCCTTAGTCCTCTCCTACGATCACCTTCGGGCAAGTTAGGGGGTGGTGAATTGTATTCTTACTCTGTCACCACACGGATTATTTCGCTACTTACCAATATACTGTTAGGTAACTCTCAGAAGTAGAACAAAGTATGGATTTGTGACTGATAGACGAATATAGATGAACTACTATCAGAAAACAGGAAACAAAAGTGTTATATCATAAATTATACATCTATTATATATACATCGATCCCTTTAATGTTAATAGAGAAACAATAAAAATCATTCATCATCATTATCCTGCTCTTATACTAATTATTTCGGATGGACGCAATACTTACGGTACATATTACAAAAGTTTTGGCAATAGTTAAAAGTCTCCTGTAGACTAACGTAAGTGATTCTCTTAGTAACTCTATAAGACATTAATGAAAATAGAATTGAGCAATGATAGATTATATGCCACAGTGTATTATCATCGTGTATTCTATTCTAGAAATACAAATATTTATTTTTTTTTTTTTTTTTTTTTTTTTTTTTTGGTAACGCGGTGGTTAAAAATGCATTTCTCGCATACCCGCCCCGGGCGGGGTATGTGGGACTCACAGGCCCTGAAGGGGACACTGAATACCCACTAAAACATACCAACTGCGAGCTGTTAGCCGAAGGGGCTTTTACAGCTTAACCGGACTGCGGGCGAGCCCGAAGGCTCTCAACCCGATAGACATGAATTAGGCGACTTCGCCCGAGGGCTCCCCCTGTGGGGAACGGGCCTCGGCTCGGGGCGTCGCTGGGGGTAAGGTGGACGTCGACGTGTCCATCTTGGGGTCGGTGATTTTTGCTCGCCGTGTTTTCGTACCTCGACGTCGAGGACGGAAACGCGGATGTTTGTGCGCGATGGCCTCGCGCGCGGCGTAGGCTTTGGTCTGGGCGAGCGTAATAACGTCGTCATCGTCGTTGAGGACGTGACGTGGACGTCGGACTTTGGAGATGCGCGATGGGGTGTAGGAAGCCGCCCCGACCACTAGTTGGTTGGGGTGTGTCGTGGCAGAGTCAAAGTAGCTCTGGGAGCACCGCTTCATAAACTGCCTGATGGTCGGCAGTTCGAGGTCGATGTGAAGATCGACGTTACGAATGAACCACGGTGCTCCCGTAGCTCGGCGCATGAACCTATTCTGTAAGGTCTGTAACCTATGGATCCTGTGTGCCTTGGTGTGCGCGAACACTACGCTTGCATAGGTCATGATCGGCCGTATGCAAGCGGTGTATAATCGGACCTTGCTGTTCAAGGGTAGTTTCGACCTAGCATGGAGTAGGCTGTGGAGGCGTCCCATCACAAAGGCTGCACGATCGCGTACAATCTTTATGTGGGGTGCGAAGCTAAGTCGGTCATCAAGGGTCACACCCAAGTATTTAGCTTGCCTGCTCCAGGAGACAGGTTTGCTAAATAGCTGGAGGGGTGGGATGTTGTCTATA
This sequence comes from Lymantria monacha, assembly GCA_905163515.2. Classification (NCBI taxonomy): domain Eukaryota; kingdom Metazoa; phylum Arthropoda; class Insecta; order Lepidoptera; family Erebidae; genus Lymantria; species Lymantria monacha. Next base: position 29,232,887 of record LR991082.1, read on the forward strand.
GAGTAGGAACGGGCAGTTCTGCGAGTGAACATGACCGCCTGCCTCTTTTCTGGATTGATTTCGATTCTCCATTTCCTGAACCAATTGGCTAGGGCGGTAACCGCTGTTTGGAGAGTTTTAACTACTGCTGTCGGGGTCCTGCCTGCACAGTAGAGTGCGGTGTCATCAGCGTAAAGCGCTTTTTGGACTCTGTTAAACTGGGGCATATCGCTAGCATATAGCGTAAATAAGAATGGGGAGAGGACCGATCCCTGAGGGACGCCGGCCTTGATGGGGTGGGAGGTAGACAGCGTACCTTCCACCCTGTAGCGAAAGCAGAAATACAAATACTTCTAATAAACAGTTTAATATGTGTGGTATTATTAATATCCGCTACGAATTCTACGTATTAACTATGTCTGTAGCTGTACAAGTGATCTTTATAGAGACATCTTAAACACCTGACCTTAACTTTGTTAAACCTTATTCAGGAAAAATATTAACGTGATTTTTTTTTAATAAATAGCAAAGAAAAGCAATTTAAATTACTTTTCTTAATAAATAATATTGATTTCAATGTCTTTTTATATAAACATTTCTACATATGATTGATTTTAAAATACCTGTAGGTATACAAATAGTTACCCTTGGTCTCAGATTCATAATTATATACGTATTAAAACGTGAATATTAGAAAGATAATTATATCAGAATTGTTGAAATGTTAATAAAAACTATTTTGAAAAAAGAAAATTCTAATGATGAGCTCTGAAATGAAACTAAAATATAGTATTGTTCAGTATGTTGTTGTTAAAATAGGAAGTCAGAAATCGGAAGTGTCAAAATTTAAAAATGGAACGATTTAGCTTTGGGCGCACGCGCAGCGCAACCTGAATGTCAAGGCAATTGCGTCGGAGGCCACTAGAGAGGCCCAAAGTTGGGTCTATAATTCTTCAAACAGCTATTGTTTTGCCACAACAAGCAGATAGTAAGTACATTTTCTTGTGTAATAATTGTATTATTTGCTGATTAAGGAACGTATATTAAAAAATATATAAAACAATGAATGTACTTTCTAATATACAATGAAAAGATAAAACATAAATTATTATCTAAATTTCAGCTGTAAGGTGTCCAATACTGAATGTTATATTGAATATGGTGGACGCTACATTGATTACTACATGTAGCTATTATATTAACTAAATCGATAAAGTAGTCGACATTAATTCTCGATAGATGTGGATTCAAGTCTAAAACTCTATAATGTAGGTAATACATTAGTAAAAGCCAGCGGTTTTGTCATTATGATAACAAAATAAATTGATCTTGTATTTTGTAATGCTGCGTTACATAGATCCATCAATATTCGCTAGTAAAGAATATGTCTTTCCAAAGAGCTTATCAATTTTTTAAATACGTGTAATATACTGGGTCCAGCCTATTCTTTTATAAGAGGGAATCTTACTATACCACGCTAATCAGAATGATTGGTATAAGGTTTAATTTTGTATTTGCTATACTGTAATTGACAGATATATTGTCTCCTTATGTCTTTTAGTCGTCTTTTCCGATACACACCGAAAGGTAACGAATGTATTCTTACTCCGTCACCACACGAAATGTTTTGAAATGTATGTTTGTAATTACGCCAGGTGGTCGTTGGAGCCGAATCATGCAAACTAGCCTTGCCGATGACACTGACATTGCGACCGGAACTGTTCGGCCACTTCCTGTACGTGGATCGAAAACCTCAAGATGAACACTCTTATTTATTTATTAAAAGTTGGACAATGTCCCCTATTGATCGATTGATCATAAGTGTCGGAAACAACAAACATATAAAACAAAATACTACTTTATTTACATTGTATAAATTAAATGAATAACACAAAGTTCTTCATAGTAATTCCCCTTTCTATTAATTATTTACTATATAGCTTATTGTTACTAATTAATATTACCAATTAAAATATAATGAATATTTCATTATAAGTCATCTTTTATATTAAATGTATTTATAATGTATTAATTTAAACCGTCTAAGCTATACTTATTGCTTAACGTAGTTAGCACATGCTAACTATATTAAGTATATCTTAAATGAGTTTGCCACTGATGCCAATCAATAAATAATAAATTTAAATTATTAAATTTAAATTGTAATAAACATAACTAATTTTATAAATAATATTAAAAAAGATGGGGATAGATCGCTAGTCGTTTAACTTAACCAAAACTTCTCCTTTCTTTCACTTGTACTTAGAGAAAGAAGATATGCTTCGTCGATCCTATGTTAGTGAATATGCGAAGTAAGATATTGAAACAAATACTATTATATGGTATATTTCAAGGGAGTTTGTTTTAATGAGTAGGTAAAGGGTGTGTGGATTTTTCAGAACGGACAGCGTGTTTCACATCGTTCAGATGACATGATGCGAAATGCTGTATTCCTGCCATACCACAACATAATCAAATCATCAACGATTCTATAATGTACCTATATGTGACTTCGACATAAATCTCTGTATAAACTTTAATAAACCACATAATCAATGTAACTGTATAACTTCAATCATACCCTCAATTTTCGTGTACTCGAGTCACTTAAAGCATGATGCAAGACAAGCTAAGCTAATACACCGAACGACCTTGAGTTGGGAGCACTTATAACATTCACGTTTACTTAGAACTAGCTAGAATACATTCCGACATCAGTCCGCCAAAACAATCTGCCGAAGTAATTTCGACATTAAAAGTTCCGTTCAGTAGAAACTTGGTTACGAACTTTGAAGGTTACGTGTAATTGTGACTTTAAATAAATTTCAGAATACTATCAATGCATGACTTCAAATCAAAATATCAAATAACATAAATATATTATGTTTATTTTTTTTTTAAATCAACGCCCTCATCTATCGATTCCAAGATACTTGTCAAGAGATGTCGCTTTTTAAATGACTATATGTACGTATTACACTGCTGTATGTGCCTATTAATAAAAATATATCATCAATATTAAATTGCTTTCGCGTATAACTAAATTTTATATTAAAACAAGATTAGGATGTTTTGTACAACTTGCTGTTTTTATGTTCTCAAATATCTCGACTATAGTCAAAGTATGTATCAGAAAAAAAAAGCTGACTATCTTAATACATCGTACTTATATTTTTTTTCGCCGTCTTCTTCATCGTCAATCACAACATTTGCCACGGGTCCGTGGAGGAGTAGGCTCCTGCAAAATAAGAGCGAAATCGATCTACTACACCACACTGGCACGACTAGTTGATATAAGATTTTCTTTCAAGTTTTCTCTTTCTTATGCCGATATTTGATTACATCCTTTAGTCATCTACAGAAAAGAAAGAGGGCAATGGGGATTGTAGTCTTACTTGTTACCACAATAAAATATCCATGCATAGTTCTTTGAAACTTTACTTTCTTTTATAATTTGATTTAAACCAGATCACAATCTGAGCCACAATTGTAAAATAAAATCAAATTGATGGAATATCAACCTTTCTCTCCAACTTTTTAAAAAGTTTTAGTAATACTATACGTAACATTTATTTTTTAATAACCTGTATTAAGAAATAAATGTTACCAAACGTTATACGCATTAAAACAAATTCAAGATTCTAATTGATTTAAATATTTCTAATAAATGTATTAAAACAAAGCCAAACGCAAGTACGGTCAAGTGACCGACCCTGGCTGAGGACATACACCGCCACTGCTTCCGTGTGATCTTGCTTTGGGCGGGAACGTTCAAGACCAACCAATTCTATTATCCCTATATCTATTCGTTTGCATACATGAATACAAATTAACCGACACTACTAAATAATATTTAAATAGATGAATAGTGATATGAATTAATGTTAAATTAATTATTTCAAAGTAGGTATATAATGTACTTTATTTGATACGTAACTTTTGTTTACAACAATTAATTATATCAGTACTACTGAATGCTATTAATTATTCCTTTAAAGTTACTTAAAAAAATGTTGGTAAATATTTAAGGGATATTTACGTGAATACACTGGAAATATATTTCACACAATCACATTGATATCAATAATCATACTACAATACCAGTTGATTTTGTTATTTCTATTGAAAAAACGTAATTATTTTAATATCTTTTAAAATCTCGCATTTCAAAAATTATATATGTATATTAAAATCTGAAGTTTTTAATTGATTATATTTTGATATGATTTACTTATGTGACACAGTGAGAACATAATTAGCTGTCATCATCAACGAATAATTTTCAAGGCAGTTACACTACAAGCAGAAGCGTTTATTAAGCTAAACCAAACGATAATAGTTCTCGCCTCTTTCTCGATAGTTATTTCATTGAATTAATAACATTAAAATCTGTTGTATTATCATAACTAGCATTAATATTATCAAATGACTATTACGACCTTAGTGTAGGTATTCACCTTCAAAAGGTTAGTGACCATTTCAACCAAAACTGACAAGCAAAGCTATGCGGTAATAAGTTCCGCTTCCCCGACCGTGTGAACTAAAATAAACACTCTCAGTTATTGTAGGTCATATTTAGTTATTCATATACAATAATAATGAATCCGTTGCTTCCCTGATTAAAATATAATTATTAAAAATATTAATGAATACGATTTTTTTCATACAGCTTGCTATAGTCCCACACCTCGGCGGAGTGTGGTCATAACAAATTCGCCCAAAACAAAATATATTCATACATATCCACAATATATCCATCTAGTCATAACTCTATCGACATTATTATTCGATAATGTCTTAATCGTCGATCTCAGTTGATTTTGCAAGTTTTTCAGAAGGGTAACTGTCATATAATATAATTTACATGAAATTTTATATTACGAAATGATTCAATAAATAAATTTAGCCAATTATTTGTAAACTAAAACTCTCATGGCTCTCATATTTTTATAAACATTATAAAGTATAGTCTATATACATATTCGTATATTTCCTTAAGATCTGCGGAAGTCGCAGCAGACGACCTCGCTAAAAAAAAATCTTAACACAACGGCGAATCGACTCGCAAATAATTTCATTGACTCAATGGACACGTCATTATCAAGGTTCTTGACTCATTCTAGTTTATTTTAGAAACCTGTGCTCGTGTATTGTTGACAAAATACTAAAGAACATTGCACTCGGGTCGTAATTCTAATTTAACCCGGTGAATTTAAGCGCTACGGATAAACGGTGTGATGCGTAATTTATCTGTTTTCTGTGACGTAATGTTTATCGACAAGGTTCTCGTAATTTCGATTGCACAATGAAATAGTCAATCACTTAACCATTTATGTTGATAATTATTTACATTAATTCGACGCGCTCAGTACATATACATGCGTGATTCTTCTAGTTATTTCGAAGGTTAAAGAAAATTTTGACCACGGACTGCTAGTTTAATATAAATTATTTTGGTATTTATATCCTTCAGTGTAAGCTATTTAACTTTTTATATTGCTTATGATGGCAAAGGAGTAAGCAGCACACCTAATGATAAGTATTATTGTTGCTCATAGACTTTTGTAATACCAAGGGTACAGTTAGGCCGCTACCTACTAACCAAAACTCACACGGAAAGTTGGGCTGCTGGCTCTTACGCTCACCGTACAAAACGCAACAGCACATTGCTAATACTCCGACATCGTGATTCCTAATTGATGTTTACGCGAGTATTACACATCCCTACTAATATATAAATGTGAAAGTTTGTTTGTTACACTTTCACGCTAAAACTACTCAACCGATCATCATGAAACATTGTACACATATTCTTGGAGGTATTAAAAGTAACATAGGATACTTTTTATTAAAAAACAATCAAAATTATTATATGAAAAATAAAAAAATTGTTTGTCAAAAAATCTCAAAATCTAGCTTCTTCAACGCCACCTAGCAGTCCAGTAATGAAGTTTCGACCCTGATTGTTGTAATACCGTTGCACTGTATTACCGACGGTCAAAAATAAAAATAGGGGATCAAAAACTTTAGGAAAGTAACCTTTTACGCGGGCGAAGCCGCGGGCAGAAGCTAGTTTGAAATAAAACTACTTTTTCGGATTCTATTGCGTTTGTATTTGATTTTTAATTTGCTGACGTTTCGAATACAGCGTTCATGCTCACGGGAGGACTGTTGGACTCCTCCAGTAAAAATAGTGTTATTTCGAAAGTTCGAAAATCGGAGATTTTCTGCAAGAGTGTGGTACTATCCCGGATGGAACGGCCCGCGACTGTAGACAAAAAACTATCTACAAAGTGCGCCTACCACTAAAGAACAAAATCAATTGAAATATATATCATATAAGGTCTGACCTTATATTCTGATACTTTATCTTAGATTAAACTAGTTTAATTGTCGATTTTTACATTTCACCATGCTCCGTGAACAATGATACATCATTTGTTTTAATTTAAACATTATTGAAATTGGCTGTTCCACAAATATTAATAAAGTTCATGAGCAGTTGTTAAAATTTATGATTAGTAAGACTGCTTATTTGTTGGCATAGGAAATAAAAAAGTATTCTATCTGTTCGTATAATTTTGTGTGTATAAATCTTTCGTCAACCGATATTAATATGCTATGTGATGTATATATTTAAAAAAATACTTTTTAGTAAACATGTAGTTTAAAAAGATTATAGGGTAAAAGAAGACGCTTTTTACTTTTATATGTATATAACATATAATAAGTTTCTTAAGTAATCAAAAACATGGAGTAGTCATAAAAAGCAAGAGTAAGCAAGAAAATGAAAATTTTAAAGAAACCTATATAGCCACCAGTCTATCCAGCAAGGGATATTAGGCCAATTGCCATCCTATTCTGGAGACAGCCCGGCATTGGGACATTTGTGATGATAAATGAGACAAAAAAAATAACTGTCACCTAATTGTAAGCTATAATACCAAAAATGAGTTTTATTTGTTTTTTCTGTTCATTTATTTATTTGCTCGAACATTGTGTGAAATCTACTGAAGAATTCTGTTGAAATTTTACGAGCTCAATCTCAATATGATGAATGAGATGATCGTGTTACTTAGCATAGGCGATAAGCAATTACATATTGGCACCTAATAGATAGCATTACATATAGCCTTTTACTTAACTTCTGAAGGGATCTTATTGATATTCTCAAAAATCATCTACATGAATACGTTCAACGCATATATATGTATACTATAAGATGAGTAGTAAGCTAATGTATCTATAAACTTTTATACACTTCTAACAAAATAATTTATTTAAATTTCAACAGAACGTCGTAAGACTACATCATAGTTGTCATTTAAATTACTCAGTACTTAGCCAAAGTATTGTAAATTAGAAAAAAAAAACGAATGAAAATAATTAAGCTTTTTTTCTTTATACGAAAGACATATCACATTGGGAGTATATCATTGGTGAAAATAATCAGATTAAATATAACATTGCACATTATCTCTAATATACATATACGGCAGACAAAGTAGTATGAAAAAAAAAAAAACAAGATTTCAGTTACTATGTATATTACTGGTACTAAATTAAGTGACGTACCAATGATTCATACCTTATCAACGATAGTGTAAGCTATAAATAATTTGCATACGTATTTTCTCATATTCTACGTCATAGTTACAACATTAGGTTATAAACGTAATACGTATATTGTCGTGATTTCATGTTGACACGCTATCAAATTCTCGTAAATGCATTAATGTCCAGTAGCAACATATTGCATACATTAATAATTATCGAAGTAATGCGAAAATTATGACAAATTGTGTCACATATTTCGTGTGATGTAAATGTGTCGTCATCATTTCTTTCGGACTTTTGACGGGAATCTGAAAACGTCATGTGGTGCTCTTGTATTATATTCGACATCTTAGTGTTTTAACGTATTATATTAGATAATTTTGATGTCATTTTATGTAATGTGATGCGACAGAAGTGCTGGGATGTAGTGAATATCATATAAAAGTGCTTTACAATGTTTTTGTTTTTCATCAAAACTCCCACAAGATACCATTAACAGTGTGGCCATAGCACTGTTGAAGGTGACAATTTGATTTAGACAATGACTAACCTGAAAAGACTATAAACGCAAAAATAATTATAACTTGACACTGGCACCAATAGCTCGTATAAGTAGCTGATTGCCAATACACGAAAAAGAAGAAGAATTCTTTCTTTCTCCGTCGTATACCTATAAAACAAAACTCATCATACTCAAAACAAAACCCTTTGCTAACCTGTTTAGCTGACATGATATTGTATATCTTTCCTCCCAATATAGAAAAAGTGCATGCTAGTGAAGATGCATTTGATGTCTCATTTAGGTAAACAATAACAAATTTAACAGACTCTTAACATCTACTGAAGCATTATCTTTCTGACTGTATGCCGAACAATGAAATCAATGCTGACAGATACTAGTATAGATGGAATCTGTATACAAGCGTATGCGCAAACATAGACGCATCTCTCCTTCATTATTTTCAAAATGGAATGACGATTTAATCGTTCCAATCAAGAAAAATCATGTGTGGGACGGACCGTTTGACATGCCCTACGGATCAAAAAATAATTAAGACATAAAACAATTATGACATTTTATATTAAATGTATACTTTAGATTAAAATCAAGCGATTGAAAATTGAACCATACTAATGCCATTCCTCGGTTTTATCATTAGACTACATTTATGACTTAGCGGCTACTTATTCATGAAATCCGTTTTGTCTATTTTTCTAAAATCATCTTTACTTCTATAATTAGACATGAATACTTTACGTCTATAAGTCAGCAGAGGTTTACCATCAACTTCTGCCTAAAATCCATCTTACTGTTCCATGGAATCGTATATAAATCGATAGGACATCGGCACTACGTGCAGAAGTTCTAGAACCCTGACGGTTATTTGCATTAATAATATTAATGTGCATATCCCTTATAGATAGAGTTCTCTGGCACTCTGTACTCTCTGCCTACCCGGCAAGGGATATGGCGTGATGATATGTATGTATGTATATCCCTTATAATAAAGCACATCTCAAAAAAAAATCGAATTCAAATGATGAATGGCTATTATGATAACGTCATAATGTCACCTATCAAAAATTATCGCGCCTAGTAAACATGAGATCCATGGGGCTTACAATGTAAGCAAAGAACTTCACGTTAAACTGTCAACCTAACCGTAACATCTAATTTAATTTCCATTACACAGACTTCGATCTTCTGCGAGAGTGTGGACCCCAGACGGACCTGCCCGCGGCTAAAGACAAAGAACTGTGGTCCTACCATTACTAAATATACATACATATCATCACGCCATATCCCTTGCAGGGTAGGCAGAGAGAACAGTGCCAGAGAACTCTATCCTTGCATACTTCACTCGCTTCCTCAACATTCATAGTTCTCTTCATACACGCTCGCCGATTTCGGAGACTCTTGACTCCATCTTCCTTCAGTACGTGACCAATCTGGTCTAGGTAGGTGAGTCTCGGTCTCCCCCGGTACCTACATCCTTCCACTTTCGCATTGTATATCTTCTTAACCAGACGTTCATTCGGCATTCTTTCCACATGTCTAAATATATATATCATATATTATGTGTGTTGACTAAGTCAGAATACAATTCACCAACGTTTCCCACGCATGTCCTAAAGACGACTGAGTAAGTACGCAGAAAATTGGACCACTGTCTCGTTCATTATAGAGAAAGGCCGTGTTCAATAATGAGTCGTGTGAGTTAGCAAAGATACTTTTGGTCCCATCGTAATATAAACACATATACGTACATATACATACATATAAACACAATAATTTCATGGATTCCTTCATTAATTGATCCCAATTGTTACTGAAGAACATCTGCAACATTGTAAGCATTTTTTATTTCATTACGATGACTTTTTCACATCGATGTTAATTAAATCTGTGCTGTTTATTAAAAACTGCTATAGCTAATAAGATTTATTTTATTGGCTTTTACAATATGAAAAGCCAATAGTCTTCTCTGGAAAGGCCTTAAAAATTAATACCATAATCATTCTCCTACTCTTATCCGAATTACATGGGGTCGATGCAATATGTACGCTTCTTTCATAGTACATATTGTAAAAGTTATTGGCATAATTTTAAGATCGACCGCCTGCCAGACGTCAACCCTTCTTGGGAATGTGATTGTTAACCAAACGACATCTGATGGAGTTAGCCCTGATCGTTATAAGGCTCTTAGTCGTCTTTTACGACATCCACGAGCAAAGTAAGGGTTGGTAGTATTCGTAGCCGCTACCACACAGCTTAAAAATTATACCATGCCTTAAAATGAATACCATGGTGCGTATGATGTGCTTTTTGAATAATATTATAATTAACAGCTGACGATTCAAGCAATAGATAATGCTAATAATTTATTGCTTTCTCATCATCACCATCTTCAACCTATATACATAGTATAGAATACGATATTTATTATATGATTGAGTAGTGTTTTGTTTCCAGTTTTCCTTCTCTAGTAGTGTTATTCATTAATTTATCCACACTAAAGAAAGAAGTCGCGAAACTCCGTCACCACATTGCAAATATAAATATAATTAATTTATCTACGTATTGTTAATTATCTCTCTTTGTAATTGTTACTTATTACTCGAAAAGCCAGATATACGCGCGATGAAATTTAAAGATGAACCCACTCCAAAGAAGAAGTGTAAAGGAAAATTTTGCAATAAAACCTGTTTGTTTGAGAGTTTTACTTGACGGCATTGAAGGTCTAGAAACCTACGTTAAGTCAACTATACTCTAGTCTAAAACCCCTTTCATTGGGCATTTATGTTCTATTAGTCTTTTTACAGACCACTAAGGTCCCATCATCGTTTACTACGAACTAAATCTTAGTGTAGCTTGCATAGACTTTATAATCACTGTGTTGCAATACATAACATGTGATGAAACTATTACCAATTAAAAGAAGCAAATCTATATATCATCATCATCATCACAGCCCATATATGTCCTACTGTTGGGCTCGGACCTCCTACGTAATGGGAGGGAAGTTAACCTACTATACCGCGTTGGTCAGACGTGTTGGTATAGGGTTTTGTTTTGAGTTTTCCTTCTCTTGCATAGATGTTATATGCGGTTTATATTCCTTAGTCGTCTCTTACGATCACCCACGGGTAAGATAGGGGGTGGTGAATCGTATTCCGTCACCACACGGATAAATCTATATATACAAATACTTATTCAGAATTAACCCGTAATACTAATATTACCTCACTGAGTCCTAGCCGCTATCCATTTACTTAAGGTGCGTGAGCGTACTTATAGAATATGAAATAAATAAATAAATAAATACCAAATTCTTGCCAGTTTCTTTTATTTTCCTTTAGTATTTTTTAAATAATGTTTCTATCAATCGATACCCCAATCATCAAACCAATACTTATTGCTCCTGACTCCTTATGACTCCTCTTAAGACAAGCTATAAAATGATGTATCTTATACATATATAATAACCTATTCGAAGTCAAAATACAATATAAAATATATAATAAAATACACTAAATACTTTTTTTTCTTTTCAGTGTACGTACATACGATAACTACTATAAAACCATTACCTGCGTTATCAATGTAATAAAATTTACGTACGTAGTTGAATGGACGCTCAGCGACATCAAAATATAAGACGAGGTCAGCCGCTACGCACTTGTAGTTAGAATAAACCATGAATCGAGGCGATAAATAAAACAAATTTATTTTTCTTCATAAAAAAAGAAATATTTTTCACAATATGTACGACTCTTATTCAGTCATAACGGGGCCATACTACATTGAAAAACCTAACGTATTACAGGACTATAGTAAGTTGTTTATTCTGTAATAAATATACAAATATATTTTATAAGTCATCATACCCCTGCTCTTATCTCAATTATTTGGGGTCGACGCAATATGTACTCAATATGCATATTGAAAAAGTTATTGGCAGTAGTTTTATGACCGGTCGCCTGCCTGATTTCAACCATCCTGGAAAATGTTAACCAAACGCCATCAGTTGGCCCAAGTGGATATAAGGCTCATAGTCGTCTTTTAGGACATGCACGAGCCAGTAAGAGTTGGTAGTATTCGTAGCTGCGAGCATAAAGCAAAAATATATTTTATAAGTACCACATAATAAATCTCTCTTACTCACGAATGTGATTAAAAATCTTCTCAGTTCAAATACATCATACATGATGGGACACGTTGTTCCTCCTTGTGTGGTATGTGACTAGACACCGTTGGCCAAACAGATTGCTTTAAGATTTTATTTCGAATTTGCCTATCCTTACACTATTCCGGTGGCCCAATCGCACGGCGTAGATAGATACTTTGTTAGGCGGGTCTACGGAGTCGTGCGCCGCTTTTCTTAGTAGCCCCGGACGGATTAGCTGAGCGTGAAAACGCCGTAGCACACCGCCAAAAAAAAAATCTTTACACTATTGCCGGCAGATAATTTCAATATTCTTCAAGATTTGAATAATAGAACATCGGATCAATATCCTTGAAATAATTTTGTAGAATGGATCATATTTTATACTTAATAATTATAACCTATCTTATCTTTAATTTACTACATCTTTTAATATAAAGCATCCGATTATAACTTTAATTTCATTATATATCTTGTATGCGAGTAACGTCAGTGTGAGTCCATCCATCCTATCGACGTCCATTGCAAGATATAGGCCTCCCTTTGCGGGATAATTGCTTGGCAGAGTGGTTGGTTATCGTAACTATCGTATTATAAGTCGCCCAGAAGAGTGCTTATATCCTTCTTCTGGTGATCCGACTGCCAAGAGAGAGAAATTAAGGGATCGACGACAAAACCGACTCTTAACAGGCATCAAATAGCAATATTATTAGTTAAAATATAATATAAGTTGCTGAAATAGCACGATGAAGACACACAAACATATAATAAACACACATTTTACATAAAGTCAAAGCTACTATTTAAAAGAAATACGAAATAGGTAGACACAAAAATCGTACGGTCATATTTAACGTTTTAACGATTAGCAATCCATGAAAAAAAAAACATTTTAATGAAAGTTGGCAACAATCCTGCTTTTAAAATTAGAATATCACCTTTTGAAAATACTCGTAATTTGATCATTGAACTCCGTTTGATTTAATTAAAAAGAAATGTATATAATTTGAACATTTTATAAGCCTTTATTTTAACATAATTTGTATTCGGATAAATCTTGCAATTTAATTATATTGATTGACAGCTCCATAGCTGAAATTTGGAATATTGGTATTATAACAATATGGTGCTTATTATGAATGTTGTTTATGGTCTGCTAACGAGACCTAAAAGAGACACAGGAATTCTAGTCTAGTCTAGTCTTACACGATATAACTTAAAATAGTCATGCGCAATGAACTTTTGAATTTCAAGAACGTAATACTTAAGAAATACCATAAACACTAAAAATGTGTACATGGAAAACTTGCTTTAACAAGACTTTATTTTAAATGTATTTTCTTTTTGTCACCAGGAATAATGACACTCAGCCGCGGCCCGTGTGACCTCGACAACATGAGTCTGTTCCAAGACCTCAAACTCAAGAGGCGGAAAGTTGACTCCCGATGTAGTAGCGATGGTACGTATCATCACTGATTAATTATTGTCAAAATATATCTTAATTACATGTTTTTTATATTTATATAAATATTAAATTATTTTTTACAGCTTTATGATTTGGACCTTGTTTTCTCTTTGGAGATTATTTATATTTAAGAAAGAACCTGAGTTTTTTATAGATAATGCGACTAATAGACAATTTAATAAAAGATAATTTAAACTATAAATAATCCCTAAAAGCTAGCAAGTTTCCAAACAATACATAATTATATATATCCTCCTAACGTTAAAAAAAGAACACCATCCTTATTTTTGACATTATTTTATTCGACATCTTATTATTAAAAAGGCACTCGCTCATTTTCAAGCAAATTTAGACATATAGATGTACATAATACACTCATAATTTCGTAAAATAGAAAGTTTGTTATGTTAATTTTTTTCTTACAAAAAATTATTTGTATTTTTTTATTATAGATATATATATAATTCGAAATTGACCTATGCTTTTTAGACGGATTGGTAAAATATTTAATTTCAAGTTTTTGCTTCTCTTTTGTAGAACTGTTATCTGTTATTTCTATATCCCATTCCTTACTCATATTTTATCGACCACCAAGAGCACGAAACGTTACTGAATTGTATACTTATTCCGTCACCACACGGAATGTTGTTTACTAATTGTTATTATTGTGAACAAATAGAATCCAAGATGTAAGGTCACAATGCTCGTGGTACTTGTTATTCATGTCGAGATATCGTCTACATTTGTAACGCGAATCACGCATTGCTGTCACTTTCAACTACTGTTGTGAACTCCTTTGTTACTCGAAATTTCATTTTCATTTAAACTTAGCTTCCACGCATTAATTGGAGGTTTTGTTGATGCTATTTTTATTTAATTATGAAGGAAAATAATAATTAAAAATTATTTTATTCTACAATCTATTTTTTAAATTTTAATTAATATTAAGTTATTCAGTAATCGTATATCATCATCATCATCACAACCCATAAATGTCCCACTGTTGGGCTCGGGCCTCCTCCGTAATGGGAGGGAAATTAACCTACTATACCGCGCTGGTCAGACGTGTTGCTATAGGGTTTTGTTTCGAGTTCTCCTTCTCTCGCACGCATAGATGTTATATGCGTTTTATATCCTTTAGTCGTCTCGTACAATCACCCACGGGTAAGATATGGGATGGTGAATAGTATTCTTACTCCGTCACCACACGGAAAGAGTAATCGTATATAATGACTCTTAACTAACATAGTATATAAACTTATTCTCTTCAAAAAGAGCAGAAGTAAAGCGACTCTTACAATCACTTGTTCGGCTGATATATATATATATATATATATATATATATATATATATATATATATATATATATATATATATATATATATATATAATGTTATAATGGTTATAATGTAGAAAATTTTTGGCTTAACATCAAATACTTTAGCCACTTGTGAGATGCTGGCAAATACGCAAAATTAAATCCGTAAAAATAGTTGTATTTCGTTTGTATTTCGTATAAACGTCAAAAATTGAAATAGTTATAATATCTAGTTACGCAACAAGATATTCGTAAACAAATTAGTATTTGATAATGATTGTCACTGAAAGTTGAATAACAGTCGGACATAATACCGTGAGAGAGTCTCAACTGGTTCCGAGAAATGTAACTTTCACTCGCAAAAAAAGTCTTCCGAAAACAGATCCGGTTGAACGAGTTAATGCTGGCATCGCGAAGATTATGAATAAAAGTTATAATATTGATAATCACGGATTTTACATTAACGTAATGGATGATTTTATATTTGCCTGATTTATTTAGAATGAAGCACATTATATTAGTTTATTTGTTTTTTATTAAACAATTGATTTTCTTAATGATTCATTTATGATACCGATAAAAAGAATATCATATCTTACCAAAATTCGTTCCTTACCAATTAAGCTATTACCTACGTGTGTATGGTAAGTAGTAACAATTTGTCGACGAATTCACATTTTTTTAAAACTTTTTAACGTATATTGGTAAAAATCGTAAATTCATTTAATTTACTGATGAAAAATGAATACGGGCTAATACAAGTTATAAATTGTCTGTGCGCTAAAACTTATTAAAATCCATTTAGCCGTTTTTGTTTAGGTAACACAAATATTGCATACTGGGTGGACGCTCCATTCCCATAAGTTTTAAATAAAAGATTACAAGATTTAAGCAAATAAAAACAGCATCAGGCAATGAATTCGCAATGAATGTCTATATTAATCCGTCTGATGAGTAGTACAGTACTCTTATACATCTCATGTTATAGTATCCCCGCTATTGTCGATGTGGCTTGTTTCCTACAGTGAAACAAATATCAACTGGGAATAAAGACAGTCACTCATATTGTTTTTTTATATCATCTATGGAAGGACAAAAAATTACAGCATGGTACCTATATAACTAATATCATAAATGTGAAAGTTTCTGAAGATATTTAAATGTTTGAATTTTTGTTACTAAATCGCGTAAACTGTTAAACTTATTTGGATGACAATTGGCACACAAATAGAGCATTATTATTAACACATTATACTTTTTATCCCAGTAATGTGTTGTTCCCTTGCGATAATTTAATGATGAAACTCTATACAGTGAAAGTCTAAGCTAATTCCTATTACGTGGAACTAAAATACATATGAAAATGTAGGTGAATGAAACATCAGTCAACCCATTCGGAAGGAAAAGCGTGAGACATTAAAATAAATAATACACAAAATTCGCAACAAGAATTTTCACAAAATAACACTGAACCTGCGCTAAAGTTCATTAAAATGTTATATAGTTTCAAATTATTCATGAACACTTGCGTAACATTGATATGAGCGAGTGAAATAACTGTGATAAAGAAAGTTTACGTAAAACTAAGAAAGGTGAAAGCAATAAATAGCTGTGCTGTAATTATTGCTATTGTGGCCACATGAATAATGAATGAGAGAAAGATATATTCATTGTCATATAACGTAACAGCTTGCCCGAGGCGGTAACAACGAAGATGATTTAAGAACTGCTCAGTTTTTTTTTTATAATATAATTGCGCTGTAATGGAATTATCGTTATATTTTTATACTCTCCTCTTCAGCAATATTGCTTTATTATATTATATAAGCCACAAGTAATATATCATCATAGCATCAGCTCACTTGTTGTCTACAGTAATTCCAGAATCCGTATTTGGTATTGAAAATTCTTAATAATCTTAGCCATTTTGAATCGACCAATTATCAGAAGTTGTGTGAATGTCAGACCAAAGGAATCAAATAATATAAAATACACATGTGATTTTTATCAATTATAACATATATCAGTAGTTTTGCAATGAGTATAAATTTCAATAGTTCATATTATTTGCAATAAAATAAATATCAAATTTTATAACTGCACAAACTATAAAACGTGATTTAAATCGCAATAAATATTTTTGTAAAGTAAATACATAATTGTTTAAAATCCCACTTATACCATTAAGTACAATAAAACCAGCAATCAAAAGTCTGTAAAGCAACATTGTTTATGAGTATAGTACCTACATTATATTTACAATATACCTAAAAGTGTTAGCAATTTGCAGTTCAATCGGATATTAAGAAGTGGGTGACATAAAACGTACAAAATTTTGATTACAAACACGCGGACAGACACCGGGACTCGTGAAGCTAAATAAAAAAGCTAGCAACCAATAATAACTAGAAAAGGTCGATGCCACTGTTAAAATCATCATTTAGATTCGCGTAATAAATCCGCAAAACTGTTTGTAGGTAAATCGTTCACATGGGGTGTGACGAGTACATGACGAGCGGCCATTCGTCACGACGTTATGACGCGCCCCTACGCAAATTGACACAACGCGGTCAGTAACGAGATAAAGATAACAGCCATTCAGACATTTTATATATATATATTTTTTTACATGACGTTGACAATCTAGGTAATTGACTTTTGATTTTAATGATTTAAACGTTTTCTTATCTAAAGGATTATATTAATTTAGCGGCGGATCAGTAAATTAATAAGTGAATAAAATACACATGACGGTTTTTATAAAAATACATACTATGAAACATAGAACCTCCTCCTTTTTGAAGTCGGTTAAAAACTCTTTATTTTATTTAAATATAAAAGAATATGCTAGTCACCGTATTGCCAGTTCTTCTTTCTATATACACAAACGCAGAACTGATTTGCTAAGTATTGGACTATTTTTTATAAAAACCTTTGGGCCCCTTTGGGAATTTAATCGTTAAATTTGTATTATTACATTTGATACAATAACCCATAAGTATAGAATTCGCCTTTTACGAGTCTAGAAATTAATGTTATGTAGTTCTGTATTCGTCACTATTATTATAACAGTGACCTTTGTGCCTGAGTATTATTATAATTAAATACTATCTCTATACTCTAACATTCTACACTTAAAATCATTCAATACGATTGCCAAATAAATAACAGCACAATTTATTATAGATTACCATTTTTAATCAATTTCATAAATTCATGATGTCATCCAAAACATACCAATGGCGATGGTCTAATATATTTTTAGATAATATTTCACTAACAAAATACATGACTTATCACTAAATTGTTCAACGCATATTACGGTAATTTACACGAAGGTCTCACGATAAGCAACATACGTAAACAACTCTATAGTAAACTTAAATATAAATAACTTATTTTAGTTGCATACTTTAATTGCAATTGGTAGTTCGATTACATCAACCACGAATAACTATGCGTAGTCATTGAAAATATCTTATCTTGACTTTAATATCTTGCCAACAGAGGTTTGTTTAAATCAATGCTAGACACATATTTTTTTTAAATTTATACATACCTTTCAAATTCTTTATAATTTTATGTTTTTGTGTGGAACAAATTTTTTGAGGCTTAATTTGTAAAGAATGCCATGTGAATTTAATTAGTTATTTTTACATTTGATACGCTTAACACGTTCTCTGTGCAGTTATGCTGCGAGAGACTATTCCATAAGTGCAAACGCAAATTATAGATAACTTTAAATAAGTCTTTTTTTTTTCAAATTATAGATAAGTTCGTCTGGTTTTCCCGTAATATTTTTTCTTAATTTATTGCTCATACGTGTAATCCAAAAAAGTGGCTAAACTCACACGTGTTTGAGGTTACGAGCCTTAAAATTTGTGAACACCCATGCCCCACCTGTGGGTCATTCACATACGATGAGCAATTCGAAATACCCCACCGGTGGGGCATGCACAGTTAACGTGTTAAATTATAATATTATATATTTCCATTTTCTTTTGTCCTCGGTCCGTAAAAGTCCCACTATAGTATTTCCTATTTAATCAGAGGAAAACCGGAAATTACTAATAAATTCTCAAATTTTTGTGAGAATACGGAGATAAAATATAGCCTATGTTACTTACTGATTATGCAGGTTTTCATAGGTAAACAAATTTTAAAATCGGTTGAATGGTCTAGGTTTGAAAGTGTAATAAACATACAAACTTACATTCGCATTTAGAATATTGGGATAATAATCTAGTTTGACTGTGAAGGATTTGCGATCCAGGAATTGCACGGCATCATCTTGAATATTTAGAAAAACTCAATTTTCTAACGTTAAAAGTGCCTTACTTCTATATAAAGTTTACTTGCTATCATAAACAATCCTCAAATGCAGTTTTTTAATCTTACTGTCATTCTCATATTTCATTGAAATCTGGTTGCTACATAAATAATACAAGTATTAATACAATTTACATGCTTTAATAATTTCTGGATCCAGTTTGGTTATTTAGGTCTTGTGCACAAGCTAATTAGGTAAAACGTTTCCCCTTGCCACTAATTTATTAACCAAACTCTATTTGGTTTCTAATATATGTTTCAAAATAAATATAACGCCGAAATATATAATAGTAAATAAATTTCAATCATTATCGACATCCTGCTCTTATCCAAATTACTTGGGGTCGACGCAATATGTACTCCTATTACGTCGTATATATTGCAAGAGTTATTGGCCATAGTTTTATGACCGTCCGCCTGCCTAACGTTAACCCTCCTTGAGAATGTAATTCTTGATCAGACGACATCAGATAAAGTTGGTCCTGGTCGATATAAAGCTCATCGTCGTCTTTTACGACATCCACGAGAAATGTAAGTGTTGGTAATATTCGTAGTCGCTACTACACAGCACAGTAAATAAGATTCAATATTCCATTAAAAAATATATGAAATTTTTTAATGTAAACATATTTATATAAAAATAAGATATTTATATAAGAAATAAAAAGAATAAGATATCTTTTATTTTAACAGTAACTGTAACATTATCATCTCCATCGTCATCTATGGAGCACCTTCCTATATCATTACTTGGAGTCGCATTATGCGATATTTTCTCTTTTTCCACACAGGATTATCAGTGTATTTTTTTTTTCACACTCTGTTAATCCATGTCATGCTTCATACAGTCTATCCATCTTTTCTATGGTTTTCACTTAGCTAAAACTAAATCCTTCGACATTAATACTTAAAATTATAACATACGTTTGCAACTAAAATTATTTATTATTGACGGTAGATTACGGTTATTACTTATCACAAAATAAAAATAGCAGCTATGTGGTAAGTAACTTTGACAGGCGCCCTCGCACGTGATATCGCAAGGCCTCTGGGATGTCGGTGGAGGCAGCGCAGTAGGGGGATGACCTACTTTTCTGTAGGTCAGTGACCGCGAGCGACCTTCGAGCCTGCTACGACCGAATAAAAAACGATCGTATTCAACCGCCCCGAAATAAAAGAGCTGCAGCTTGCGTAACTCTTTATTGTTGTCTGTGTAACGCGCAACTAGCTTTCCATACCCATCTACCACAGAGCCAATTACTAGAATGCGTAACCGTGAGCTTTGCAACAAATAAAACAATGAACTCGAATAATAATATAGATGGACAGGAAAACTCGATATGTTGTAATTTTTAACAAGTAATTAATCAAAACGGGAGTTTTGTCTAGGTGTTGTATATATCTACCTAGAACCTGTGGAGGTGTGTATTGCATCACGCAGTTAGAAAGATCGTTCCCCACCAACGATGTGGCAAAGGACGCCAAGTGAAATAGAGATCGTCCTCGAAGCGAGAGCGGTGCACGCGTTGCACTAGTCATTGTGCAGTTGCAGTTCGCACGCACGGCCGTCTGAGTGACCTAATAGCAGCTGGAGGGAGGGACCGGGAAGCGCCGTGCGGGGAGCGGCCCGCGGCTGCCGCGAGTGCGGTAGGTCGGGCTCACTGCGTACACCCGCTTGCCGCCGCGTCGCCGACAGTGGAAAACTTTCTTCGCGACTTTTCCTCGTGTAAACAAAACCGCGCAGAAAATTGCGCTCGCGCGCCCGTACCGGCCAAATGTGTGCCTTTATTTTATCAAGTTTATTACATTCATATATTTTATAATGCATTTAAAATTTTCAGTATCTAAATATTAATAAAATCAGCGTATAGATCCTTGTGGACAATTATGTGATTGAAATAATAGGCAAACTGTATATAATAGATGGTTGACCGTGTTGGCCATTTAAGGCAGGTCACGTGTAAGGGTAAAGACTACGCCTATGGATTCGGTAATAAAAAGTCGGTAAAATCTAGTATTAATAAAATTCAATTTTAACTCGATTATAATTCAGTAACTAAAACTATACTTTATTTATATGAATCCAAAACTTTATTCAGTTTTGTAGTTATGTGTGCGACCTAAAGTTTTATATCTATTAATGACTTTACGAATTAATTGAAGTGATGCGCATAGTACTTCGTAAAAGGTATTGTAATCTTTTGATTATCTTGTCAGTTACATCTTAAAACGATATATAGATAAAGGTACTTAAACTGTATTCACCTTCTGTTAAATCGTAATCTATATGATTTTGTATTTATATGTATACATATATATGTAATTATTCAAATTGATAAAATGATATAACATAGACATGGTGTGCATGTTTGTTGGGTGACGTAGAGCCCTTTGTGATGTGCTGCGCAGGCGCAACGCTTCCGGGCATCGCATCTGCGCTCGAGCGCTTTCACTTTCTCCTCACCGCCGCGCTGCATCTCGCGCGAACACACCACTTCAACTCCACGCCTGCATACACGCTTCCTATATTTTCCATATCTATTCCGAATAGTTATATAAATATTGCATTCTCTACCTTCATTTCATAACTAATCGTCATAAACGGCATTAATAATTTCTCGGTGAAATCATAGCTCATTATCATTTCACGTGTTCCAAAATTTCATCCATAAATACAATAGATTAGTTTAATATGTGGTCGAGCAGTGCGGTGGCGACGCTCACATAGTGACGCAACCGGCTCGCTAATCTAGTCGGCAGTGCGCGGCGTCGGGAAGTGCAGTGCCGTGTCCCCGCGTCGCACCGCGCTCTCTAACTACGATCACGGCGCGCGGTCATTGACATTTCACCTAGATTCTACATTTATCGCTTCTAAAAGTCCATGGTGTTCTTTTTCTATCGAGTGGAGACGACAGTTAAACCCTCGCTTTTGTTGACTATACCTTGGTGTGCTCGCAGGCGAGTCGGCCGCCGATACCAGCACGTCGTCGCCGGACCCAGGCCCGCCGTCGCCGCGCATGGCCGACGCGGGCTGCAGTACGCCGCCGCATCCGCCGCCTGTATTCGACGGCGGCGGCTCACCTTCACCATCACCAGCCTGCCATCCCACCGTTATCCGCTCTGCACCCTCACATTCTGTTATCAAATTTGAGGGCACAGCTGGCTCCGTTAAGTCAGAAAATTCTTTGGCCAATGCCAAACTTGATGCAACATCACCGTCTCATCTATCTTCTGTGAAGCT
Organism: Lymantria monacha; assembly: GCA_905163515.2. Lineage (NCBI taxonomy): Eukaryota > Metazoa > Arthropoda > Insecta > Lepidoptera > Erebidae > Lymantria > Lymantria monacha. The sequence goes on from LR991082.1 coordinate 29,255,443, forward strand.
GGAGAGTACATCTGAACCATCCCACCACTACAGACCACGTGCTCTCGCTCCACCACCACCAGGCTCCCACAGCTCTCTAGCTCCGGGACCTTGGCCACCTGCCGCCTGTATCAACGGTGTTAAACCGGAACTTATAGGTGGACATTTCCCACCGCAACCCCTCGACCATAAAGCAGGAGCTAGAGGATCAACGCAATGGCGGGGCACGCCGGCTGTTATCATGGGCGAATCGGGCGGAGTACGTACAATGTTTTGGACGTTACCCGCACCCACGCCTAGTGGAGAACCAGCAGCTAGCGCATCACATACTCCAACGCCGCCTCCTGACCCTACTACGTGTAGTGAAGAATCAGCTGCGCGTTTATTACTCAACTTAGGTGAATTAAGGCGACCTAGAGGCCCTCCTCTCAATATGGAGTTGCTTTGGGCGGGTGATGTATCTCAACTACCTGCGCATCAACAGCTCACTGCACTAAACCTAAGTGCAGCAGCAGGAGGCATCCCGGGAGGCGTCCCGGGAGGATCTCAAGTGGCAGGAGCTAGTACACTGGCTATGCCCAGACCAGAACTTCGGGCTTATGCGCCTGAAGCTGAACGTGACGAGGATGAACAACCAATGATATGTATGATCTGCGAAGACAAAGCTACAGGTCTACATTACGGCATCATTACATGTGAAGGTTGTAAAGGCTTCTTTAAGAGAACCGTTCAGAATCGACGCGTTTATACGTGCGTTGCTGATGGTGGCTGTGAAATAACGAAAGCACAAAGAAACAGATGCCAGTATTGCCGGTTTAAAAAATGTATCGAACAAGGAATGGTGTTACAAGGTGAGCATTTATTTAAACATTATCTAAATCTAACATACGTAAGATCTTTTGAATTGGATATAAAACAATTAAAAAATCATTATTATTAATGAACATAGCATTTATAATATTATATCTTTATCATCCCTTTAATCTCTAACTTTTTACACAGCGGTTCGAGAAGATCGGATGCCAGGTGGAAGAAATAGTGGAGCCGTATATAATCTATATAAAGTTAAATATAAAAAAAAGAAAGTCAACAAAGCAGCAACTGCAACGAGTCGAGCGTCACCACCAGAGAAGCCCAAGGACCCTTTACCGCCGCTCCCATCGAATCTGGTTAACGGCACCATTCTTAAGACTGCACTCACAAACCCCAGCGAGGCAAGTTACTTACATAAAAAAAAATATTATATCTTTTTATTTTACGAACAATTTACATGACATTTATCTTTCAGGTTGTCCGTTTAAGAGCAAGGTTAGAAAGTACCGTATCATCGTCACGAGATCGTGCAATTCCAATAGAAAGAGCTTTACACATGATCCGAGCGCTAATGGACTGTGACGCTATGGAAGACATCGCGACAGTACGGCATTTACCTGACCTTCTCCATGACACCGCGGAAATAGGAGACAAGTTATGTAAAATCGGCGATTCCATCGTGCATAAAATGGTTGCTTGGACAAAAAAATTACCGTTCATTATGGAAATACCAATGGAAATACATTCCAAATTACTAATGGAAAAATGGCATGAAATTTCGGTGCTAACGACGGCAGCGTACCAGGCGATGCACGGTAAGCACGCACACGCAGCGCCCTCGTCAGACCATGAACAAGACTTTATGCAAGAGGTGAGTTTAAAATTGAACATTACCGCGCAAGTGAAAATGTTATGAAAGCGATATTAACGTCATAAAAGGCATTTTTCTACATAATTCAAATAACGAGCCCTAGATGTGGCTCAAGCATGCTCCAGGTCACAAACAGCAAAGACTTCCGCCACATGCGGCTGAGTGCAGTTACGTGATCTGCATCGCTTGCGCAATCCGCTGTAGAAAGTCGCCGGCTGGTAGACAACTATGTAGTTGTACTCAGACGTTTGCACTATCGCCGCCATGTATCCACCTCTATTATACTCCGACTTAATACTATGGATTAGATATGATATATCTATTTAGTCTCCTAGTAGTGCCATAAAAAGTCTCCTGTACTGCCATCTTAAGCAATACCGCAATATATTTGATACAGATGATAAAATAACGATATATTTAAATTAATTTCCTTTACAATTATAATACGACCCGTAAATTGCACCTATTATATAATTGACAGATTATGTCGTAATTACGCGGTATATAGAAAATATTTTTCATTGTCTAGTGCATTTCCTCTTTATGCATACATACAATATTACGTAAATATAACGCATAATGTTTCATGCTAAGTAACTTTTACTATTCACTTTTTGCATCTTCATAATATTATTACGCATACTGATGAGGGTATATCTCATTTACTCATTTAATTGATTCAAGAATCAATTAAATTAAATCATGAATTTTATATATGATATAAGATTTCAAATAGTATAATATAATTTTATAGAATAGGTATAATAACTACGTAAATTAAGAATCTAATCACGCAACGTTTTAAACCAATTCTATTCTACGTTTCATTAAAGTCAATTATTTTATGCTAATATATTTTTATTACTTTACTAGGTTAACGCAAATCTGCGAACCCTGCAGAATTGTTTGACGTCCCTCATGGGAAGACCCATTACGTTGGAGCAACTACGACTGGACGTAGGCCTGGTTGTAGAGAAAATGACGCAGATCACACGTGTTTTTCGCCGCATTCAACTGAGGATGGAAGAGTATGTCTGCCTCAAGGTCTACATACTATTGAATCAAGGTAAAATAAAATATTTATGAGATGCCCTATTTAGAATATTGCTATTCGTCTTTATTATTTATTTGTGGACTTAACGCCCATAGCATTAGCATTCATCCATCAACCTATTGACGTCCACTGTTGGGTATAGGCCTCCCCACGAAAGGTGTTATAATGTCATAATCGCTAGGCTTGATAAGCGGATAAATGATCACAGTTGGTTTCGCAGTTTCTCAAGAGAGCCTTACTCTCTATTTTCTTTGTGCTCTCTTAACTTGTTTATACGGCTACTAAGGGATAATAAGGAGCGGTAACACAATTAAATTTTTAATCTGACACCATATAGTACAGCATTCGGTACTATATATATATATATATATATATATATATATATATATATATATATATATATATTCTTCCATAAATTAATGAATTGTATACATGCATAATAAATGCATACATATTAATATGTAAAATCGATATATTTGATGTTTAAATGCATTTAACCCTTTAAAAGTTTATTTAGAAGTTTTCATTTTTCAAACGGAATTTTTGAAAATATTTTAATATATATCTTAGGACTCGTAAAAAGTACTGGAAATTGTTATAAAAATGTTAGTAAACTTTTTAAAGATTAGAGTCAATAAATAAAAATAAATAGGTATATTTTACTTATTTATTTACGACCATTCTTCATTCTATAATTCGATAGATGGCGGTGTGCTATGCCACGCAATTATTTTTATTGTTATAAACAGTAGGTACATAGTACATTAAATATTACTTTTAATAAAAATCAAGCAACTTCGGATATGTACACTATATATGGATAAATCAAATGCATAAACCAATTAGCGGTTATATATTAATGGTCAGATAAATATACAATATACATACATATTGTTTAAATTTACTTCACGTTAAATTTCACATTGGAAAGGGAATCTTTCGATTACAAATTGTGTTAATTAGTAGCTGGATAACCTTTCACAGCATTGCAGGCCATTGGGGCCGGTCGTTATTTAGGCTATGTAAATATAATAGAAACATTTCCTTGTTTACGAAATCCGTTACAATTGTGCTACTAAAATAATAATGGCGGCTATGAAAATCTTTCGTAGTTCCTTATTCAAAATTTCTTATTGTCATTATTATTAATATACTACGAAGGTAATTTAGAAGATTAAAAATAGGTAGATATAATTACTTACCCAGTTGCAAAATCTACTTTTATTTTTAGATACCGTGTATAAAGTTTCTCTCTCAGAATGGAATTTTGCCGCTATAAAATTAAGCCTGAGACGGATAATATAACATCCTATAGTAAAAGAATTTTTAAAAGCTACGCGAACAGATGATTTATTCAATCAAATCAAATTTTATTTTTTCATAGTATAGTTTAGTAAGTTTTGATATGAGAGGGTCACATCGAAACTTACATATTCAATTTTTGTATAATATTAATATAATAAAAAATTCAATCTATTCGATTATTTTTTAATTCCATAGATGAATAAAATTCTATATATCTAAATGCTGTTCAGTTTGTTATGTCAACGCACTTTGTAATAATCCTGTTACAGAAGGGGTGCAATGGCCTACGATTCATGTAGGTCAGTGCTGTTACGCAATCTAGGCATCCTAAGAGTGACGTCATCGTAACTCATTGTATTTATTTCTTTAACTGAATAATTTCCTAAACTCATACATAAATTAGATTTTCTATCTCTATTACTTTACAATTGGATTTAATCAATCATTGTAATGTAAGTCACTTTTAAAATATACTCTATGGTTTTTAAAAAAAACCGCAAAGTATTTACTTAGTGATTTGTTTTTTAATATTAAAAAGTGACACTTGACAACTTTCACCTTCAGTTTTTAGCTTTAGTTAATGGCAATACGGTACTATATATTGACGACCTTGTAAATTGCATTACATAAACAAAATAATTTATAAATTATTTACACGAATATTTATTTCGAAATAAAGTTTTTTTTTATTTATTTATAAAAAAATCCATGCAATAAGTTCTTGCTTCATGAGGGTATGTAGAGACATATAATGATCCCATATAAATTACTCTTCCTGAGATTATTATTCTTCAGATATTTTTCTTAAGAATCGAACCGACTCCATTCGCCACGGGAGGTTAGAACTTAGATGACAACACAGTCAGTACAATTGAATTGAAATTAAAGAAATGCAATAGAATCAGTGAAGCGCGAACGATAAACTCGTTATCTTAAGCATAACCTTCGGCAATAATAAATAATTATGTTTTACGTTGGCATAGTCGTAATGTACCTACCGCGGTTGTTAGTCCTGCGTCATACGTGTGTAGGGAAACTGTGACATCCTGTATTATCGCGCCTAACTAGGTCGCAGTACGCTTTAGAGCCATGTTTGAAAATTATTTTCACCACGCATGCGTATAACGTCAAGTATGTACACTGTTTATCAAACTATGAAAGTACTTAGTAAGTGTTTAGCAGCGCTGCGAAACATCGTATTATATTGCTTAGCGATTACACAAATTAAGTTCCATCAGTTTTTAAAAACACTACTTATATAACTATGTTACAAATAAGAAAAATGTAATATCTATAAATACAACATAACGGCGATTGATAATATAGAAAAATGATATTTTGATATAAAGAATATATCTTTTTTTTATTAACATAGACTTCCTGTATGAAAACTTTTCCGAGTACAGAGTAAACAAAATTATTATTTAATCTAGAATACACATTATTTATGAAAGTAAACAACTCATTAATCGAAGTAATTTATTTTAAATTTAACTTTAAATACCGATTCTCTATTTGTAATTCGCTACTAGGGATTGATAACCATTTCCTTGATGACTTAGGCTAGTAATCACCAATGCCAATTAAATTTTAAGTAACACTTAAAGTAATCTATATGACATATGAGTTATGACAATTGATTAATTTGTAAATAGAATACTTTAAACGTTTACTAACCTTAAACGTTATACCACTACTGCGAAACAATATCCACCGGTTCCATTGACGCGACTTATCTTTAAAAAAAAACATATTTTGATAACCTACATAAGAACTGATTAATTCCGCTATATCTGTTTTGTTAAATGTATACCTAAAATATATGAACGCAAAGGAAGAAATCATACTATAAATGCGAAAGTTTAGATGGATGGGTGTTGTTAGTGATACTTAATCACATCAGAGTGTCTGAAGGGATGAAATTATTCTAGAATAGCATATAGTCTGATTTATATCCCAAAAAAAAAATTCAACTTAGGATGGATTTGGTTGAGAAAATCTATATTAACTAAGGCTGGCATATGCACTTATTCATTAAAAGCACAGTTAAAAGCAAATAAATCCTTGCTCCGTTACCATATCCCGTTACCCCCGTTATTAACATAAAAAAAGTATTTTCCTGTGGGATTCATAAAAAAGGATGAATGATCAGCAGGAAAATAGATAGGAGCACTTTCCTGGCAAACTTGTGCGATCAACTACGAATATCAACTCCACCTGCCTGGCGAGGTCTTAGAGCTAGTTGAGTTGTTGATGGATGGATATAATAACTATATAACTCGAATTAAATAAAATAATAATAAGATATAAAAATAAATATATTCCCTGGCTACACTTAGTGTAGTTCATTAAAGACGATAGAATATAAAAAAATGACAAATTTCTAGAGAAGGTTCTAGAGTTAATACATTGAAATATTTGAATACACTACAATGGCTCGATTTAGATTACGATTAGATCACAAGAACAATGCTGCAGAAGACTTGAAAATATATACTTTATTTACCTTTCAAAGTTAAAATAAGTATTTTGCATTTGAGGAAAATATTAATAATATTATAGTATACATTATATATTTATCCTTCAGAGTTATTTATATATATATATATATATATATATATATATATATATATATATATATATATATATATATATATATATATATATAATATATATATATATATATATATATATATATAATATATATATATATATATATATATATATATATAATATATATATATATAGTGAGTACATACCATAACTAGTACCTACATGTGCGGTCCACGGTGAAATGGAAAGCGTTTGCGCAATCGAGTCATTGGCGACCGCGTGCCTCTGTATGTGTGTGCGTTTGTTGGATATAACTAACTACACTATGTTGTAACATGTTAACAGTATTGAGTAATTTATTAGAATTTTCAGAACGTATCGCTTTAATGTTCACCGTTGAATTTGGTTAACTTCCTAAAGTCTTGAACAACATGAAGAAATATTGGATCACTCCTATTAAAGTATGTAGATGTCTTTTCGAACAACAGATTCATAATCTCTAAACAATTAAAACTCTTGCTTCATAATCCAAATGGTATTTATAATATAATATATAATAATATAAAGTTAGTTACGTAAGCTAAAACGGGACAGCATTTCACTCTCGGAGCGGAAAGCGCGACGCGGAAGGCGAGACTTTCTCTTTTACTGCGCACAACGCGCATTGAAAAAGCGCAAGCGCAGATTTTAGAATGAACGAGTACCGCTGCGTCTCTTGCGCGCTAATTTATGTAACTTGCGCTGGTATTACTCACGCGTAATACAAAAATGGTAACTTATTTCTTTACTCGATATATGTCTCTTATAAAATACGTATAATACATATCATATCAACAATTAATTTTAACAAAATAATTTATAGAACATAGCTACATTGTTATTAGATATTGTTCAGCAAAAATAAACAAACATCCATTAAAATGTAGTCGTAATAACGCACACACGAAACAGTCGCGCGTACAATATCGTGGAAAAATGCCTGTGTGCGAGCGAGACGGCAAGACCCAGTGAGGACGCGAGTGAGCTCGAGCGGAGGTCAACGGCTAGCCGCGGTCGTTGCCCTGCTATCGGAGTGACCTACTGAGCGTGTGACGTCAGCGCCGCACCGCGCGCGCCCTGGCATTGGTTCACCGCTGCCGCACAGCGCCATCTGCAAGCGAGTAGTACAATTAAAGGTCGTCATCGTATAATTGTACCAAATACAAATTAATCAAGCTAACTTGTTGTATAATGTTATACTGGGCGCGTCATATTCGTATTATGAGCAAACTTATAATATTCCGATGAGCAAACTTTTTACTTGGTTATGTTATTTCAGAAGTTGAACTGGAGGGTATACAAGACCGTTACGTGCAGGTGTTGCGCAGTTATTTGGAACACATCTCTCCGCATCATCCAGGCAGATTACAGGAATTATTCGGCAGAATACCTGAGGTGATACCCTATTATGATTAATACCAAAACAAAAAGTAATTAAATATTAATAAGTTGCGAATAGATATAATAATAATGATACTTATTGTTACTTATGCATCAGAATATAATTATACCAAACACAAATATTCTCATAAATTTCTACTAAGTTTCGTTTTTCGATTACAGATCCAAGCAGCGGCAAACCTGTTGCTGGAGAGTAAAATGTTTTACGTCCCATTCGTGCTGAATTCAGCTGAGATCAGATAGTATATGGCCCAGCAGGGCGTCTAGTTCTCGATGTACGAGCGGGTGAGCCCCCGCCCGCGTCCCTGCCGCCCCCTTGTCTTATGATCACCACGACGCCACCATGTGTTCAAGAGTTCTCACAGAGAGACCGCTACAGCACAAGAGTTCGTACAAATGTTCCTACTCAACGACGCTGAGACGCTGCCATGTCGGCTCTGATCGGATTCTGACGCCAAAAACTTGCTCCAGTACTGAGTGAGAGTGCACCAGTGCGTTCAGTGTACGACAGTTGGACAGGATAGTGCGGTACTTTTACCTTTGTTGAGTCGATGAGTGTTATCGGTTTATTGTTTAGTAGAGGAATTAAAACGTCCCAATTGACAGACTGATTTATTATTAAATAATTATTAAATAAGTAACCAGGGACTTGAATGCGTGTTTTATACGTGGTAGTGTATACTATTATAGTTTTAAATATAATAAAATATATATTATGTTAATATTTAAATTTATCAGTCGGAGAATCGCATAATATATTTTCATGTAAATATAGATATTATATTATATTTAGTTTTAATATGTTGTTTTAGACAGAATTGTTTCTTGTAAATGAAATATTGCTGTTTTAGTTTTGCATTTTATATCTTATAGGATTAAACCAGTAGAATAATTTACTGGGGTGTGTAATATTGAAAGTTTTCAATCTAATTCTATATGACTTGTTCGTATATAGTATAATTAGTACTAAGTACCTACTCTCAGTGTTTACCAAGACTGCTTGTATACAACTGTGTCTACTGTTATACACTAAATAATGGGTGCGGTGGTTCGCGCCTTATAGTCACAACTTATGCATTTTTATTGTCAATACTTTCGCATAACTCTAATTGTGCATGTTTCGTTCTGAATGTTTAATTTCTTTGATTGTGGTCTAACTAGATGTAAGTAGGGGGGCGGTGCGTGTGACGTCACAGCATGTGCATCGCTCACCGTCATCACCGCACTCTCCATGCATTTCTAAGCTGACAACATTATTTAACATATAACTTCGTACATTAAAACAATATTTTGCTATATTAAATGTGTTCAAATGTAACAATGCTCAATGTAGCATAATTTCTTTAATATATTCAATTTAATTTCAACATTTTTTTTTGGAAATAGACCAAACCTTTATCATTCTTACAATATAATTATACATAACGCGTTCATTCTCGATTGCATAACGTATTTCAATATACTTTAATAATCCCCATACATTTGGTAAATAAACTGATATTTATTAATCAAAAAGGTATCATTTAAACATTTCAAACCTTAACCGTACAGCATCGCCGTAGTAATCATTTCATTTCATCATCCGTGAAATTTATGCTTGTCTTAGCATTCCATTTTCATGTAGTTACCCACAAAGCTATTAAAAATCACATCATCAAAAACACTACTAGCAGAAACTCTAATAAAAGCTTTATAATCCCGCTAATGCCTACGTCCAGATACACATAAAGTATATATATACAATAATAAAAACTAAAGAGACTAAAACTACACCAACAACTACCTACTACTACTGCCTGTCGTTTTCTTATAATATATTCGCCGTTATCGTTATATAACTCGTATTAATCGTTAATGTTAAATTTGTAATAAACGTTCCATCAACGGTGAACAGTTACCATTAGCTTATAAGTGGGCAAAGGAAAGCCTTTTTTTAAAATTAAGTAATAACAACCAAAAAGTTCGATTCTAAGGACTTAGGTTCTAGTTGGTTAGTATTTTTATGCATAAGCTTTCTCATAGTTGACTTTAACGTAAACTGCAGTTGATAATTCTAAAAAAAAAAATAAACGATTGGAATATCTGTTATACAAATGACTGTACAATAGAATCGTATCATAGAAAACTGATAGAATTCAGTACACTTGTGACCATCGGACAGTTGCCATCAACACTAATAAGCTGAGCAGTCGACGTTACAAACTTTTTTAATATAAATAACTGTTACCTGAATGAGTGACACACGTCCGTTCCTCATGACGTTACCATTAGTTAAGTGTTAGCAATTATTTAATGTGTTACATTTTAATTATTAGTTTGAATACAACCAGTTACAATACTGCCATTGAATGCCTAAATAGTTTCCAATTAATTTTATTATATTACGTACGTTTAATTAAGTTAATGACGTGGGTGAAATTATTAGTTGATTGTGATAGTAAAACAGTGATAATAATTATGGGAGTTGCAACGAGCATTCGCAGCACACGACGAAATAAAAATTAAATGCAAATTGTACGTTGCACTACAACAGTATTCGGTCTCACTACAGAACCATTCACGATGATTGGGATAATTATATTTATTTATTATTTTTTTGTTTTGTTTTATCTAACTTAATTATAATTAATTAGTACATAATACACCATCAGAACGACGGTGGTAAATCTAAAGTCTGAGGTAAAGATGCCTTTGTAGATTTTTAAACATGTAATGACGGAAAACGTAATTATAACTAGTAAACGCGAATCGTGCATCATTCTACTAATGTAAAGTATGTAAATGATAATGTATGTAAGTAATATTGACACATATTTTGTTAATTTAATAGTGTATAGTTATGGCAAGACTAACGGCAATGTATCAAAATGAAAATAGATTGTTAAGAATGTTATTGGCGTTGTACAAAGGATAGTATCTATTGTTAGTGTAAACAATAAATTGGCGCATTACTGGCGAGTACCTAATTAGAATAGTACACGACAGCCTGCGAGGCTATACATTCAAGTAATATGTAAATAATAAAAAAACTGCTTTGATATTATACGATGACTGCTCACTTTAGTTGCACTTTTAAATTATTTGCTGGGTTATGTGGGCTTTTTCGCCTTTTCAAACAATTTAATTAAAAATGTTTATTAGCATATACATAAATCACATATTTTGCAATAAGAAAACTGACTGACCGATTTATAACAATAAATTACAAATTAATTTGCTTGTGCTTGCTGTTTTAATGTTTGATGAGTTTGCATGATTATAGTGTCGTCAATCTAGGTCAGGGCTTTTTATCGTCAGTCCTGACGATCACAACCGGCTCTGCATTTTCTTGTGTGTGATAACATTATCTTGACCCACATCTATTACATCAAAATAATTTTAATGTCTAAATTAAACACAGCTACAGTTTAAATAAAATTAATAATCTACAAAAAATATTTAATTAAATATGTGTATATGAATTATTATAAATAGCACACAAGTTAATCAGCCGGTTCATGGTTGATACTGCAAAATATTTTGACTGATATAGTAATTTACATAATAATGTTAATATATTTATAAGAGTGTAATTAAACTTATGCATTTCTCAATTTCCTTGCAGTCCATAAGATAATAATTAATTACATCTAAGATATTAATGGCGAAATATTTTCACATTCGTAGAGTAAGGTTTGTTGTGTATAAAATAGCGTTTCAAAGTAATCGGGTAAAAAAAGGGTTGAAAATTTGTGTACATTATATTAAAATAGTTATGAAATCGAGTGTAACGCCCTAAGAGAATAATATATATTTGGAATCGTTGACGTGTGTTTGTTGTATGTAATTACATGTCACAGACGGTTATTTGAACTGTAAGTACATATAGATATATATATATATATATTCTACGAGTTACTTCATGTTTTAAATAAAATAATAACAGTAATAAATTTTTTACAGTTACTTAAACACAAACACGTTTCGCTTTTCTTAATATTTTTTTTTATTAGATAAGTGATGTCCACTTTTACAAAATTTTAAAATAATAGAATGAAGTCACTAAACGTTATCACCGATGTATTACTGCAAGTGTTAACTAGTACTTGCCACGCTAGTACATAACGTAGACACTATGTAGCGGCATCGTTTTATTTTTAAGAGTTCAATGTGGTTGAGTGTGTTGTATTTCAAGTATTTAGTTGGGCTCGCTCAATATCAAGACTTATCGCTTTCAGACCTAGTTTAAACTAAGTATTATCAGTACACTAGAATTCTATGTTAAAACGTAGCAAATCACATTTAGCTGATTGCTGTGCTATTCTCGACGGTATAAATGCTGTTGTTACAATTCGACCAAGTTATGTAATCCAGTGATTGTTAGAAGTATGTACTGAGGAGTTTGTCTACTCTACTATGTCTCGTTGTGTGGTGCGCCGACTTTAGTCAATGTGTACTGGTTTGCCAAGAGAAGTTACCTACAGTTGTTTAGTTAGCAATGCATAACGTGTTTGTACTTTAATTTGTTTTTTAGTTGTACTCTTGGAAATCAATGGTTAATAATTTAAGAAAATAAATTGTATGTGAAATTTAATATATAGGTTTTTTTTTACCCTTTGCTATATTGATAGATATCATATTCTATTTGTCTTTTTACTAAAATATTGAATGGAAGGAGAAAGTTTGACGATACAAATAATCTAAACAAAAAACGAATAGCAGTATTAGTAAGGTAAGACTACGTCGCAGGCTTTCAAATAAAATTATTGATGTAAAAGATTATATTAACGCATGAAACCCGTCTTACTAATTATACATCTCACTGTTTAAAGCGAGTCTCCTCCACAATTAAGTAACATTCAAAAGCATACTGTTCAAACCATAGAGTTATATGTATAGAGAAGCTATCCCGAATAAATATTTTGTTTCATTTTGGTAACAGTTAAACTAAAGTCCGCTGCAGCGCTAAAAGAATAAATAGGCAATCTAACGCGAACATTGAAGCACACAGTGCTAGATCGCTTTATAGTTATAATTTTCTCGCGACCAAAACGTCGTAAGATGTAGGCATTTCATGCGCACTTACGCGTTTCGTTCAACGTTATGTAACAAAGTGGGGTTATTATAGATGTTACACCGCAGTAGTGACACAGTTTTTGTACCTACAAACATTCATTAGAACTCATATAGCATACTCTATTTCAAAGTGTATTATTCAGTAGTTAAATTAATAAAAATAATAGTAAATTATAAAAGAAAATGAACTATTATATGTTTATATAAACTTTGCTTTAACATACGACAATAGTTTTGAATATCCGTGTGATGACGGAATAAGAATACAATTCATCACTACCTGTCTTGGTCGTGGATATAGTAAAAGGTCGCCTTTAAACGATATAATATGCATATACTACTATACTATCAAGAGAAGGAAAACTCGAAACAGAACCCTATACCAACCTGTTTGATCTTTGACAAATAAGTATCAACTGATAACACAAACTAAAGGAAAAAGAATATAAATAATCAAAATACTTTCTAGACACTACGTCAAGTCTGTGTTTAGTCACACATTTTTACCTCCAACCAGTGTAATTGAACATCTGCGGGCTTTAGTCTATTATCAAAGATGGCGTGACATTTAAATGTATAATATTTTTTTTTTATTGTGCTAATTCGATATTATTACCTATTTGTACACTTTAACAACAAAACATTTTACTTAGTTAAATAAAGAATTTTTTCACATCCACATGTGCAAGTTTTGATTGGTATTATTCGAATTATCGTATTAACAACGCTGCTCTGTATACACCTACAGTCCATGATGGTCGCAGTCACACTAAAGTGAGGTGTACAGATTGCAGTACAGCTTAGTCGAACAAAGCAACTGTTCGGAACGCGAAATCTAGTACGTAGTACATATATATCGATGGTTCAAACGAATTAGTGTTCATCATCATCTTGCTCTTATCCGAATTACTTGGGATTATCGATCTCGTGGAGCTGACGATTACCACTACAAAACTGCAAGACACGTAAGCACTTATTGTGTATCTGATTTTATCAATTTTCAGATCCACAATCTCGACACGCAGTAGCGTGTCACGCCAAGTTGAAGCCATGTGTAAGTTTGGAACAAACCATTTGGAGCACTTTCGACACCTTAATAACTCAAAAACTAAACATAAACAGACTAAATTCGGTTTGTTTTTGAGACTCCCTTTTTTTCTGCGGCGGGCTATGGTTTATTCACACTCCGCTAAATCCGCTCAGGGCGACAGATGAAGCGGTGCGCGACCCCACAAATTCGCCCCGCAATGTACCTCACCACACCGTGCGAGTGGGCTACCGGAACCCGGCCATTGCCGTCGGTGGCCCGCCCGGCATTATAATCGCACCTCCCTAGTTAAACTTCTATCACAATATCACAAACACAACTGAAATAGTTATAATTATAAATAAATATTAAAATCCTAAAATCGATAAGTTAATATATCAAATAGAACAAAAGCCTAACCCGCTTCCAGATTAGCTAGAAAGTTAAAATTTAGCATCCAGTTAGATTATTGTGTATATACAAAGGAAAATAAGAAAACAATAAATTTGTAAAATCTTCTAATCAATCTATTTTATTAGTTAAAACTTAACGGTTCGACTAATTATTTTTATGAGTAAATCGAATACTTATTTGTATAATCAAAAACGAAAATAAGTTAGTTGGGGGGCATAGTCCGGAGCGTGCTCGTTCGCGTCCCCTGCCAGTCTAATTAGACTGCTAATCCGGCTCGATATGCGTACCGCAATGCGGGTTAGGGCGTCCCCCGGAGGCGACGCGTACCGACCCGCCCCCGTCGGTACGAACTTCGGCAGTTGCGGCGATGGGGGCCGCCACCCATCACGCCTTGCCCAGTCAGGCGAGTCGAGGAGAGCAGAGTGCCGGGTGGGCACGTGGAATGTAAGAGGTCGAGTGGAAGGTAAGGTGCACGAGCTGATATCCGTCATGGCGGACAAACAGCTAGACGTGCTCTGTGTGACAGAGACCAAGCGAAGGGGCAGCGACGCCTGCGATCTTCCTGGTGGCGGGATGGCTCTGTGGTCTGGTGTACCACAGAGCGATCGAGCCAGCATGGGGGTAGGAGTGCTGTAATCCTTCACACCTGAGGCCAAGCGAGAGGACAACCTCTCGCTTGGCCTCAGGTGTGAAGGATTACGGAATGTACGATCCCAGACTTCTTTGGGTCCGTATAAAACTAAGTGTCACCAAGGTATTCATGGTTGTAGCATATGCTCCCGTAGGATCCTCGGTGGCATCAGACCTAGAGAAGTTTTGGGACAATGTTAGGGAAGTTCTGGATATGGCAGAAACCAGTGAACGCGTGATTTTATGCGGAGATTTGAACGGATGGGTGGGGACCAAGCGTCCCGACTATGAGGACGTACTTGGTCCATTTGGTGATAAGAGAGTGAACGACGCAGATAGGCTCATAGCGGATGTATGCACGGAGAGAAACCTTATTGTGTCAAACACATTTTTCCAACATAAGGATATCCATATGTATACATGGAGAAGGAATGAACAGAAAAGTATAATAGATTTAATTTTGGTAGACAGTCGCCTCCGAAGCAAAATATTGGACGCAAGAGCCTACAGGGGCCCCACAGTCGATACGGACCACTATCTCGTTATTGCGAGATTTAGTGGTCTGTTCAGAAAGTGGAGGCACTGGCGAGAGCGTGTCCACTTCGGAGGGCTTGAAAGAATAAAGCTTGAAAGGTTGCAAGAAGAGTGTGTAAAAGAAAAGTATGCAGAGGGTGTCCGAGAACGGCTGACGATGGCAAGCCAGCCGCAATCGGACATTGAAGAATGCTGGAGAGTATTGAAAGAGAGTATGGTAGATACAGCGAAAGAAGTATGTGGAAGTACAAAGAAGCATAGAAAAACAAATGGTGATGCATGGTGGGATGCGGAAGTGGCAGCTTCCGTAGAGCAAAAGAAGAAAGCGTGGCTGGACTATGTCTCTTCCTTGAATCTAAAATAATGTATACATATCCTATATTTAATGTCGTTTACCTATGTTTTTAATTGTGATCCTTTGTGATGAGAAAATAAATGGTTATTATTAAAAAAAAATCTGAATGACAGTATGACTGAACAGAAGAAAGAAATATATCGGCAATGTAAGAATGACACCAAGGCCTTAGTGAAAGAGAAACGTGATAGAGCAAGTATGAGTGCAGAAGATAGGCTGACTAAAAACTTCGAGAGTAACACCAAACTCTTTTGGAGGGAGGTGAAGAAGTCTCGGGGTGGTTGGTCAGCCTTCAGAATGAATAAAATAAGGTCTAAAGGTGGAGACATTCTTACACAAACACAAGACGTGTTAAGCCGATGGAGTGAATATTTTGGCGATATGTATGCGGATGCTACGGTTGGCGCCGATGTCGCATGTGGTCTAGTAGATCAACATTCGGCGACGGCGTCCTCCGATGGCATCAGTATGGATGAAGTTGAATGGGCGATAAGAAATTTAAAAAATGGTAAGGCAGCGGGCATTGATATGGTGTCTGCCGAGATGATCAAGCTTGGTGGCTCCTGTGTCTGGGAGGCGTTCCTGTTGCTCCTCAATTTATGTTGGAGCTCGGGAATGGTTCCCGGGGACTGGAATAGCGCAGTCATCGTGCCTTTGTTTAAAAACAAGGATTCACGTTATGACTGCGCAAATTACAGAGCCATAAGCTTGACCAGTTTGGCAGCAAAAGTGTATGGTAAAATTATTGAAAGGAGAATGAGGATGGTGTCCGATGGTTTACTGTGTGAGACACAAGGAGGTTTCAGGAGTGGAAGGGGATGCATGGATCAAGTGTTCTCTCTGCGCAACATTGTGGAGAAGCATCTGGCTCTAGGTCAGAGGGTTTTCTGCAGTTTTGTGGATCTGGAGAGAGCATTTGACAGGGTTCTACGAAAGGAACTTTGGGACATTTTACCGGAGTATGGTATTAACGGTAAACTGCTACAGGCTATGCAGTCCAGTTACATGGGCTGTATAGCCTGTGTGCGGCTGGATGATGGAATGTCGCCTTGGTTTGACGTCAATATCGGCGTTAAGCAGGGGTGCGTTCTGTCCGCCAGGCTGTTTATCATATATCTAGATAAATGTCTCCAAAGGTTGAACGATATGAATGTGGGAGTCCAGATGGGCGACTCAGTGGTCACTGCTCTGCTTTATGCAGATGATGCAGTCCTGCTGGCACAGTCAGCGACTGACCTGCAGACCCTAGTCGACACAATGACAGAAGATTGTAAGAAAAGGGGTCTACGCGTGAATGTGAGCAAAACCAAAATAATGGTCTTTGAAAGAGATGAAGCCAGAACAGATGTAAGAGTAACAATAGGTAATGATGTAGAGCAAGTGGATGAATTTGTATATCTTGGATGTGGATTTAGCCGAGATGGAAGGTGCACCACTGATATAGAGCGAAGAGTGAATGCGGGAAATAGAGTGAACGGAGCGTTGGGGCAACTTCTCGGCAGCCACCACCTCAGCCAGAAGGCACGTGTACACATAACGCAGTATAATGTAACATGTGTATACATAATAATGTAACGTGTGTATACATAACGCAGTGCTTGTCCCAACATTACTATATGGAAGCGAGAGTTGGGTATGCAGAAAAGAGTATGAAAGTAAAATTAATGCGATCGAAATGCGATCTCTGCGGAAAATCTGTGGAGTTAGGCTGACCGACCGCATTCGCAACGACGACGTAAGAGAGCAAGTAGGTATGAAAGAGAGTATTGGTCTAAAGATGCGAAAGGGAATGCTCCGATGGTTCGAACATGTGGAAAGAATGCCGAACGAACGTCTGGTTAAGAAGATATACAATGCGAAAGTGGAAGGATGTAGGTACCGAGGAAGACCGAGACTAACCTACCTAGACCAGATCGGTCATGTACTGAAGGAAGGTGGAGTCAAGAGTCTCCGAAACCGGCGAGCGTGTATGAAGAGAATTATGAATGTTGAGGAAGCGAGTGAAGTATGCAGAGATAGAGTTCTCTGGCACTCTGTTCTCTCTGCCTACCCTGCAAGGGATATGGCGTGATGATATGTATGTATGTGTAAAATAAGTTAGATGATGCAAAGTTATGGGTACCTACTCTACGGGACTACGAATTGCCACAAGCCACAATCCTGACATACCTCCATCGCTTCATTCACACTCATCACAGATTCACAGTCTTCATGCATGCTCTACGATTACGCAAACTCTTAACATGACCTCTTGTCAACACATCTCCAATTCGGTCTTCGTTTCACTCACGTTTACAAAACTTACTTATATTTTAAAATTATTTAACAAAGAAACTTAAACGCAAACAGAACGAAGGGTAACCGCATTTCGAGTATTGAAATTTATAAATAATAAACATTTTTGTAGTAGGAGAGGAATTTGAAAACGTCATGTGGTGCTCTTGTTTTTTTTTTGGTTCTGTTCGTCCATTCGGACAGGCAAAGGGATCAAAGCCCATACAGCCAAGTCTTATTTAATTATTTTTCATATATGTTCATCATTTCTTCATATTATGTAGCTTTAATAGTCACTGTCTGTCAGTAAGTCAAGTCGTTACCATTAATCGGGTGCTGATAACCTAATCAATGGTTTTCTTAGGGAATTTTGGCAAAATATGAAAATACACGTGTGGTTTACGTATTATACCATATTCACTACACTTCAGCACTTTAACTGTACCATATTGCATAAAATACCAGCAAAATTATTCAATATAACACTACAAAACACTAAAAAAATGAATATAATACAAGAGCGTGACATGACATTTCCACATTCGCGCCAAAACTCCGTGGTGCTCTTGTATTATATTCTTTTTTTTTTGGTTCTGTTCGTTTATTCGGACAGGCAAAGGGATCAAAGCCCATACAGCCAAGTCTTATTTAATTATTTTTCATATATTGTTTATCATTTCTTCATATTATGTAGCCTTAATAGTCATTGTCTGTCAGTAAGTCAAGTCGTTACCATTAATCGGGCGTTGATAACCTAATCAATGATTTTCTTTGGGAATTTTCGGCAAATATGAAAATACACGTAAACCACTATTATACCATATTCACTACACTTCAGCACTTTAACTGTACCATATTGCATAAAATACCAGCAAAATTATTCAATATAACACCACGAAACACTAAAGAAATTAATATAATACAAGAGCGTGACATGACATTTCCACATTCGCGCCAAAACCCTGTATTATATTCGATATCTTAGTGTTTTAACCTGTTATATTAGATAATTTTGATGGCATTTTATGTAATGCGATGCGGCGGAATTACTGGGATATAGTGAATATCATATAAAAGTGCTTTACAACGTTTTCGTTTTCCATCAAAATGCCCACAAGATACCATTAACAGTGTGGCCATAGTACTGTGGATGGCGACAATTGAACTGAGACAATGACTAACCTGAAAAACTAAAAACGTGAAGATATTTAAAACTCGACACTGGCACCAATAGCTCGTATAAGTAGCTGATTGCCAATACATAAGAAGAAGTAGTAGATAGAGAAAAATAAAAAAAGTGTTTTAAATATTCTTACTAAATTAGTTTACTGAATATGTTTTCTAATAAATAAATTTCACTACCTACAAAATTTGGCATCCATTGATCGCGTCTTTTGTCGCTAAAATCAACAACCATTTTTTTTTTTTTTTTTTTTTTTGGTAGGCTATGGCCCGGTCACACGTCGCCCGTACCGCCCGGGGCGACGGAAGGGCAGCGCGTGGCCCCATAACCCACCGTATTCCCTCCCCATCGCCATTGGGCCGGCCACTGGTACCGCTTCCTTGCCTTCCGTGGCCAGCCCGGCGGGTTACCCTTTCGGGTACCATCCCCCGTCAACGCCCCAGCTAACTGCCGGGGCGTCGCCCTCACGCGGTCAGCCTCTCTGCGGGTGAAGGACTATTCCCCGGTCCAGTCACCCGCGGCCTCGGCTAGGGCGGCATTAGGCGCAGATACTCGCGCCTCCGCCGCCCCAGGCGCCGGCGACGGAGCGTCTCACCGAAGAGGATTTCCTCTCGGAGTCGCCCCGCCGCCTCCTTCCGCGAGACAACTGTCTCGCAGAAGGCGGCGACTGCGTCCCAGTTCCTGACGCTGTCGAGCATCGCCTTAGCGATGGTCGGCAGCGCCAGGTCGGCACCGATGATCGCGACGAGTTCACGGCGCTGCTCTGCCCAGGCCACACAGACCTCGAGCGTGTGCTGCGCCGTGTCCTCGTCGCAATCGTAGTGGTGGCAGGACGGTGTACTTTCCCTCCTCACGACCGTGTGCAGGTACTTGCCGAAGCAACCATGCCCCGTCAAGACCTGCACCAGTCGGAAGGAAAGGACCCCGTGCTGTCGACCCAACCACTCCATCAGCACTGGCCGGAAGGCCACGATGGTCCGAACACCGAACCGAGGCCTTTCCAGCCGGATTGCCCAACGAGCAATAACGTCACGGC
This sequence comes from Lymantria monacha, assembly GCA_905163515.2. Lineage (NCBI taxonomy): Eukaryota > Metazoa > Arthropoda > Insecta > Lepidoptera > Erebidae > Lymantria > Lymantria monacha. The sequence goes on from LR991082.1 coordinate 29,275,966, forward strand.
GGGCGTCGCCCCGCCAAGCGGCCATCTCACTAAGCGAGACGGTGCCGCCCCCTGCCCGCGTCGCTGACACCCGCCGGTACAGTCCGGCGAGCATCTCCGCCTCCAAGTCCCACGGAGGTGTTCCGGCCAACAGGCATGCTGCCTCCGTCGCCACCGTGCGGTATCCGCGTATGGCCCTGACCGCCATGGCCCGCTGTGGTCGCCATAGTAGAGCCCTAAGTCGGACGGTCAGGGACCCCGCCCACACGGGTGCGCCGTACAGGGCCATCGACCGAACCACCCCCGCGTACAGCAGTCGGCACGTAGCGCTGGGTCCGCCTACATTCGGCATAAGCCAGGATAGGGCGGACGCCGCGCCGACAAGCCGTGGAGCAAGCCGACGGAAATGCTCCCGGAACCACCATCGCCCGTCGAGCACCAGGCCCAAGTACCTCATATGGGCCCGGATGCTGATGGGAAAAATCAACAACCATACCATTGTTATCATAATATTTTTAGCTCCCATTTATTTTAACATCATTATTAGGTATGCTTTGTTGAGATAATAGTTATCATCATAAAAACAATCAGTTTATTGTAGTTTTTTGTGCTGATATTTATGCTGGTAAAATATTATTGCATAAAAAGTTGACCCTAACTTGGTAAATATTGGTATATTAATTTGCTCTGTGGTTTAATGAGTTTTGGTGGCAATATGGAACGGCCATGTTGCACTCTTGAATTATATTAATTTCTTAAGTATTTTGTAGTTATATCGAAAAATTGTGCTGGATTTTTATGTAATTCAGATATAAAATGCTGAAGTGGAATTAATATGATGTTATAGAGGTTTTTTACATGAATTTTCTTTAGCCCAAATTCTCAGACAAATCATAATTTGGTTTTCAGCGCCCGATTAATAATAATTACTTGACTTACTGGGGGACAGTGACTGTAAATAACCTATTCAACACGAAGAAGTATTATATAATTTATAAAATAAATATTTAAGACAAGGCTGTATGAGCTTTCTTTACCTTGCCTGTTCGAACGGAAATAAATGACAAAAATAACTCTATGGTCTAAAATTATAAAATAATATAATACTTACGGGTCACTGAATTTGGCCCCACTTGTTTTGATTTTTGAATTATGATATTTTTAATTATTTGTTCGTCGTTTGTTTGTTATTGTTCGAATGTAAAAATTGTTTGTTCGTCTTATATTTATTTATAATTAATTAAACAAATGTTCACCCTTAAGTTGGCCCCCCTTACTAGAAATCTTTATTTTTATCGCTCAGATTAATTAATGTTGATTAATTATCGTTTGTTCGATCACTATTGATGATTGTTCGATCATAAAAACAATTATTTTTTTAATTATTATATCTAATAAATAAGCCATCACCTTACGCCTTCATTGCGCATGCGTCTGCAATATGATGGCGACTTGGCAATACATTTATACATATCATGTAAAAAATTGTCAATATAAAAAAATTATCCATTTCGAATAAAATCAAATTCTCTTCATAGAAAAAGGCTCTAGATTTTCATGAAGAAATTTTTAATATTTCGTATTCATTGTGTAAATCCGGAAAACAAACACGTTATTACACTCCTAAAGAGTACATTTTATTGAAATCTAATTTTCAATTTTTACATGATATGCACAATGTATCGCCAAGTCGCCATTATACTGGAAGCGCATGTGCAATGTAGGGCGTAAGGTAATGGCTCTTTTTATTAAAAAAATATTAATATTTAAGAATTTAATTGTTTTTATGATCGAACAATCAGCAATAGTGGTCGAACAAACGATAATTAATCAAAATTAATTAATCTGAGCGATAAAAATAAAGATAACTAGTAAGGGGAGTCAACTTAAGGGTGAACATTTATTTAATTAATTATTAATAAATAAAAGACGAACAAACATTTTTTATATTCGAACAATAACGAACAAACGACGAACAAATAATTAAAAATAAAAAGAATTCAAAAATCAAACCAAGTGGGGCCAAATTCAGTGAGCCAATACTTACCGCGTAGTTAGGCGTATGTAGTTGATGCATTAAACCTGTTTCATAAGGATGACATACGTAGTTCTTTAATCTGTGGATGACATGTTTGTTTTAATATGGAAACCAAGCTTAGTCCTTCCGGGACCATGGATCCAGTAAAATACAGGAATCTAATCGTCGAAAAAACATTAATCATAAGATGCTTTAAACCTTAAAATCCATTATAAATTGTAATATCTTAATTAATTATTTTTTACAATTCTATTAATTTATCTAATTTAAATGCTTAAGCACATAAATTGGATTAGACTGGAGAATAATGATGTGTGTGAGTGTAATTTAAATGGCTCACTGGGGTAATGTACCATATCAGAACACTCCATATCAGAGCACTTAAAATAAATTAATGTCCACGTATATTATAACATAGGTAACTAATATCAATTTATATTATTCGCAAATAAAATGACAAACTATACCACTACGCAAAACTTATGCCATGTTAAAGAGTAGTCGCTAAATAAATCAGAGACTAAGATACTGTATGAAACAAATGTCATTGGATGTTCCTTTCTAATTTAGTCACTATAGCATAATTTTGAAAATTTAAAGATATTTAATTTATTTTCACAAATTTTAGGAGGAAAATTGCATAAGACTTGCCAATTTGTGGTTTGCTTTGCCGTCTGGGCTTATCTGAACGAAAAACTATAGTAAAAACGGTAGTAGGAGCTTTTGCAAGCATATGAAAACGTCTTGTGGTATTAGTTTCAATATCTTAATCAATGTTTTATTAGTCAATATAAATTTGATAGTATTTTATGTAATATACTAGTCACAAAAATTAAAGGATATAAAAAAAAATCCAAATTTTTGGGTGATTTTCAACGAGCTGTAACTCCGAGGAAAATAGTTGTACAGAAAAAATAAAAAAAGCAAATTGTAGCTCTAAGTGTCTAGTTTTCAGATATGACTATAAATTTTTTTTATCATGTCCAGGTCTGGAGAAATTCTAAGAAAACAACCAAAAAAAAATTTTACAAATTTTTTTTTCGTCTAGAAAAAGGTCCACGGGCTTCAAAAAAATTCTTTTGAGTGTTTCGTTCAAAAGTTCTTTTAGAAAATTTAATACTCTTTAATTTGACGTATTCAAAAAGCCTGTACAATGATTTGCCGCGAAGTTATCGTCAATCAAAGCAAAAAAGATCTTTTTAACTTTGATAATCAATAACTCCGGAAATAATGATTGTATAGAAAATTGAAGGAAGGTTTTGAAAACTGCACAATATCCTCTATAAGAAAATGTAAACATCTTTTAGAAAAAAAATTTTTTTGAATTGAAAACTCGGACTGAAAAAAAGACAAAAATTCGCATAATTAAGGATATTTGGATAACTTGGTATAACTTTGGATAAAATGGATGAACGAAAGATATCGTCGGTAATTTTTTAACCTTAAAGTGTCCCCTAAAATCCCTCAAAAATTCAAAGCGCTGCGATTTTTTTTTCATTGTGCCCCGAAGCTTCAAATTCTTTGTTTTTGCAAAAATCACTATTATGAGCAATTTTGTGATTTTTATTAATTTTTTCAATGGAAAAATTTTTTTCTCTCTAAAATCTTTATTTTTTTGATCAAAAAGATTAACTGTTTAAGAACTTTGAAAAAAAAAATCAGTCATTATTTCAAGAGATATTGATTATCAAAGTTAAAAAGATCTTTTTTGCTTTGATTGACGATAACTCCGCGACAAATCGTTGTACAGGCGTTTTGAATACGTCAAATTAAAGAGTATTAAATTCTCTAAAAGAGTTTTTGAACGAAATAATCAAAAAAAATTTTTTGAACTTTTTTTAGACGAGAATAAATTTGAAAAATTTTTTTTTGGTAGTTTTCTTAGGATTTCTCCAGACCTGGACATGATAAAAAATTTTTATAGTCATATCTCAAAACTAGACACTTGGAGCTACAATTTACTTTTTTTATTTTTTTTGTACGACCATTTTCCTCGGAGTTACAGCTCGTTGAAAATAACCCAAAAATTTGGAATTTTTTTTATATCCCTTAATTTTTGTGACGAGATACTGATATGGAGGAAGTGTTGGGGTGTGGTGAATATGATATAATAATTGCTTCGCATATATTTTAATTTTCACCAAAATTCCAAGTAGATATCATTAACAATGTGGGTCATGGCCTTGTTGAAGACCATGATTTGAGATATGGATGAGAAAAAATCTTCCAATGATATGATAATATATGAATAAATTATTAACATAAATAGTTATGAAGAAACCGTAGATGTGAAGAAATTTAATTTATGAAGAAAATTGAAAAAGACTTGGCTGTAAGGGCTTTGTTTTTTTGCCTCTTTGAAAAGACGAACAGAACCAAAAAAATATTTATGGTAGTGAGTTACGGCGCGAATATGGTAATGTCATGTCATGCTCTTGTATTATATTCATTTCTTTAGTGTTATATTGAATAATTTTGCTAGTATTTTATGGAATATGATACAGTTAAAGTGTTGAAGTGTAGTGAATATAGTATAATAGTGGTTTACGAGTATTTTCATATTTTGCCAAAATTCTCAAAAACATCATTGATTTGGTTATAAGCGCCCGATTAATGACTTGCCTTACTGATGCACAATGACTATTTAGGCTACACTATATGAAGAAGTGATAAATAATATACGAAAAATATTAAGACTTGGCTGTATGGGTGTTGACCCCTTTGCCTGTGCGAACAGACGAACGGAACCAAAAAAAAATATTTATGGTAGTTTGTCAAAAGTGTCAAAACTGACTTATCTCATAACTGACGCGCGTGCCACATGTCAAGAAATAAATAGTGTGGTTTTAATATTTTTACAATTCTTATCACAAAATAATATTACGAGATGGTAAGCAATCTTATATATTTAAGTTCCACTATGATCATAATCAAATAATAGTGCTTTATAAGCCATGTCAGATAAAAACTCATAATCTCGATAAAAAAAACATGTTACATGTCATCATGAATAATTCTTTCAGAAACCCCTTATGCTCCAAGGGCACGAGCGTGCTATCACACAGATCAAATATAATAGGGAAGGTGACTTGCTGTTCTCGGCCGCAAAAGACGCAAAACCAAACGTTTGGTGGTCGTTGAATGGTGAACGCCTTGGCACTTTCAATGGACATGGCGGCGTCGTCTGGTGTCTGGATGTTGATTGGCAAACTATAAATCTAATTACCGGAGGAGGTGATAGTTCATGCAGGTACCGATTACTCATTACTTATACCGTAGTAATATTTTACATGCAACATTTTATGTCTCTCCCTTTTAACAAAGTAACTACCCAAAATAGTGAAATATTGAAGTGAAAGTACCTATATCATGGTTTAATCACTTAAACCATCATGTAGATACCATTAAACAGTAACCCATATGAATATATGGTACCATCTGTGCATAATATGTTCCTGTGTGACAATGGAATATGTATTTCTTACAAGTAACTGCAGATACACTTATTAAAATGCAAATGTGTAAAACTGTGGGATTTATTTTGTTCTGAGTATATTAATATATCATACATGTGTATGAAAAATTCACATGAAAGTTGTAAAAATGGAAAAGGGTATAATATAACTTTTTACTGTATTATATTTTCATTATAAAAAAGAATCAACAATGAAATTACAAAATGTACAACAATTTGTTTTTATTACATTGTTTCCAAAATTAAAACATTTATTATAAGTTATTTGATTGTATGTCATCATTAAATTGATGTCCACAATAATATTATTATACAGGTTTTTATTTGCTTACCATATTTTTTGGTTATGACTTTTGTTTGCTAATATAATAAATAACTTATTATAATGACAGCATAACAATCAATACTTTATTGGTATGTTGAGCTTGTTATGACTAAATAAGAAAAATGGTATAAAAATATTCATATTTTCAATATTTGTACAAATATTAGAAATTACCCTCTGAATTAAAATCATTTTAAATTTGAATATATAATAATTTCATCAAATGCTTTAAAAATTCATTAGACATAAATTATATATGTATTATGATAAAAAAAAACATGTCATAATACAAAATTTTAATCTGTTTTTGTGCTCTCCTTCAGATTATGGGACTTAGAAACTGGAAAAAATATAGCAACAATTAAATCCAATTCATCTGTAAGAACATGCAACTTTAGCTTCAGTGCATACCAAGCTGCCTACACAACAGATAAAGCTATGGGTCACCCTTGTGAGGTAACTATTACTAGTAATTTTATTTCAATGATAAAAATTTCTAACTGCCCGAATCCATATGGGCAGAAGTCACCTCCATAACGCAAAAAGAAATTGATTTAATGTACTCCCAGTATTTAAAAACCAGCTAGATAGATATTTTTATTTTGAGTTTACCATATCTTGGGATGATCTTACAATATTTGCAGGCAACTACATATGCTATCATAATCTGGAAGTAAGAATGATTTCACAATACAACTTCAAAAAGGTCAAAATTTGTTCTATAAATTTAATCTACACACAAAATCATACTATGTACAGAGTATGATATTGAAACACATCACACAAAAACATATTTCATGAATATTTGGGAATCTGTGAAAATAATAGTAATATAAAAACTTGGTTATGAGCAAAAAATGATTGTCACACTTGGGATGACACCTGTGACAATAATTTTTTGCACATAGTCAAGTTTTTATAAATAATCAAGCATGTTAAATGCTAATTTTTTTTAATTTAAATAATAGTAATAGAAAATGAAACTATTTTTATGGGTTCTTTTGCCTTTGTATTTGATTTTTTATTTCTCAATGTTTCAAACTCTTTAGAGCGTTCATGGTCACAGAAGAAATGTCCACCAGTCGTAGACGTAAGGATATTAATAATTAAATACAAATAAATATAATAGAATCCGTAAAATAATTTTATTTCAAATGTATAACACTTGCTTAAACATTAGAGATAATTATAATAGAAAATGTAAAATATGAAGCATTCCAAATGAGAAGGCAATGATAATTGATAGCTTATCAAAATTGTATACAAACTTTTTCTAATTACAGGTGTTCATAGTTGACACAAGGACTGTTGATGATTCCATCTCCAGTCAGTCCCCTATCCTGAAATGGGAAATTACAGACTCTAAAGTCACCTCCATGGTGTGGGGTCTCATGGATGAAACTATTATCACAGGACATGAAGCTGGTGATCTTATACAATGGGATCTAAGGGTATGTACTCTTTATTATATTTTGAATGACTATACTGTATGAAAGGTAACTAACTAGTACAAATTTCAAAATTTCTTTATTAACTTTGTTAATGTACTATGGTGTGAACACTTAATATGCCATCAACTTACCTATGATATACAATCCGATGGCCAAGTGTGGCATCTATGGAATTATTGCTCATAGATAGGCCTATATCCAACAGTGAATGTTGGTGATAGATAGATGAGATACATTTCTCGTAACCATAAAGTCAAGTAAAGAAAAGCAGTGAGTGCTCCATAAAATTTCAGTAAATGACAATGGGAGTTGTGTTTTTTTTTTGGCAGGCTATGGTCTGGATGCACGCCGTCCACTCAGTCCGGGTCTTGTTTAGTACCTAGCTAGGCTGGCCATGGACATCAAGAAATCAGTACCAGTGGTCCAATGGCGATAGGGAGGGAATATGGAAACCCACTGAAAAGCCGCGCGCTGTGCTTTCGTCGCCCAGGACGGAACGGACGATGTGTGTCCAGACCATAGCCTGCCAAAAAAGAGACCCTACCTCTTACCTATAATTACATTAATTACTCATATATGACATGAATCTTATATTATTGTTCCTAAATATGGTAAATAAATTCCAACATTTTTAATTGATTTTAGAGCAATCTTTATCATCTACCTACTTTTACCGAAAATTATATAGTTTTTCTATAAAACTCAGCTAAAATGTTTTAAAACCATTCTGCTCTTCTCCCACCAGTATTAGGGGAACAAGATATGCTACATTCGCCATATATACAGGTGCCGATTTTATTACTAGAATAACTTAAACTAGGTGTAGGAATGACGTCATAAAAAAGCATTAAAGTTAGTTGCAGATGCCTAGCTCTGCCCAATCCCGAGATAAAGTGATTTGTTTCTTATCAAAACAGTAGGTTTGTCAGCGTACATTGACCTGTAGGTACATTTCGACCAGCTGTGCGGAGGTGAGCGCAGCGAGAGCGGGACTATTTGCCTACTAGTTCAGTGTCACACGCATGAGTACATCAAAATTTTATAGTACAAGTGTACTGACCGATCAGTATAGCAATTTAATCAAAACTTAAGTAACTATTTTTTTACTGATTTGGATAGTGTATCATTGTCTTATTTATTATCTCCCTTCAAAGATTCTACTAATTAAATCGGCAACCTGTATATATTAGATAAGAGCAGTTGGATATACCTATATTTAGATAAGGGTAGTTGGATAATAATAATAGCTCACACGATATTCATTTTTTTTCAGACTGGCAAAAAGATCCACTCAATAAAGGAACATACACATCAGATCAATGACATGCAGTTATCCCGTGATGGAAGCATGTTCATCACAGCTTCGAAGGACCAAACTGCCAAGCTGTTTGATACCAGTTCTTTAGAACTCCTTAAAGAATACAAAACTGAGCGACCGGTTAATTCCGCCGCTCTCAGCCCAATCCTTGACCATGTAGTATTGGGAGGTGGACAAGATGCTATGGAGGTAACAACAACATCTACTCGGCAGGGTAAATTCGATGCACGATTCTTCCACTTAGTGTTTGAAGAGGAGTTTGGAAGGATCAAAGGTCACTTCGGTCCTATCAACAGTTTGGCATTCCATCCTGATGGTAAAAGTTATGCTTCTGGTGGTGAAGATGGTTATGTCCGTGTGCAGAGTTTTGATCAATCCTATTTCGATTACACCTTTGATTATAACAGGGAGTAAATCACAAAAAATAAGGTATTAGCATTAATATAATATTGTAAATGTCAATAAAACTGGCCTTTATCACTCTTTTTTTATTTAAAACCCTTTGTCTTGAATTATGTTTGTTGTTTGGACTTACTTGTTTAAACTTGAGTTGATTTTGATCGATTTTTATTTCGATTACACTTTTGGTTACAAGGAGAAAATTACAAATAGAAGACATTATATTGTTAATATCAATAAAAGTCAGACCCAACATGTACCTGTCCCAATATACCTACCAACTCACAGGCACAGATCCAAAAGCCTACCGACCATATTCCTGGACACACTTAAAGTTCTGATATCATTTATCTGTTATCAAATTAGTAAGCCCCTTTTTTTTCATTTTGGGGGCTGGGCTACGGTCGGCGCGCTTCTCACACCACTCCGTCTGGGGTGTAGGGATGTGAGGTTACTGGAAAAAAATCGTTTTTTTTTAATTTAATATTAATCGATTTGCAAAAAATCGATTATTATCAAAATAAATAATCGATTATTATCAAAATAAATAATCGATTATTATCAAAATATATAATCGATTTTTTCTATTATTTAAAAATGTATACACTTTTCATATTCCAATAATAAACCTAAGAGATTCATATTAACAATTTATCAGATTAAAATCAAATAATTTGCTGCGTTCTATCAGCCAGGCTGTTTATCATATATCTGGATAAATGTCTCCAAAGGTTGAACGATATGAATGTGGGAGTCCAGATGGGTGACTCAGTGGTCTCTGCTCTGCTTTATGCAGATGATGCAGTCCTGCTGGCACCGTCAGCGACTGACCTGCAGACCCTAGTCGACACAATGACAGAAGATTGTAAGAAAAGGGGTCTACGCGTGAATGTGAGCAAAACCAAAACAATGGTCTTTGAAAGAGATGAAGCCAGAACAGATGTAAGAGTAACAATAGGTAATGATGTACTGGAGCAAGTGGATGAATTTGTATATCTTGGATGTGGATTTAGCCGAGATGGAAGGTACACCACTGATATAGAGTGAAGAGTGAATGCGGGAAATAGAGTGAACGGAGCGTTGGGGCAACTTCTCGGCAGCCACCACCTCAGCCAGAAGGCACGTGTAGCAATACATAACGCAGTGCTTGTCCCAACATTACTGTATGGAAGCGAGAGTTGGGTATGCAGAAAAGAGTATGAAAGTAAAATTAATGCGGTCGAAATGCGATCTCTTCGGAAAATCTGTGGAGATAGGCTGACCGATCGCATTCGTAACGACGACGTAAGAGAGCGAGTAGGTATGAAAGAGAGTATTGATGTAAAGATGCGAAAGGGAATGCTCCGATGGTTCGGACATGTGGAAAGAATGCCGAACGAACGTCTGGTTAAGAAGATATACAATGCGAAAGTGGAAGGATGTAGGTACCGAGGGAGACCGAGACTAACCTACCTAGACCAGATCGGTCAGGTACTGAAGGAAGGTGGAGTCAAGAGTCTCCGAAACCGGCGAGCATGTATGAAGAGAATTATGAATGTTGAGGAAGCGAGTGAAATATGCAGAGATAGAGTTCTCTGGCACTCTGTTCTCTCTGCCTACCCTGCAAGAGATATGGCGTGATGATATGTATGTATGTATGTAAAATCAAATAAAATTATATGAATAAAAAATCAACCAATTCAAATCTAAAAATTCATCAAAGCGAATATTCCTTTAAATTTTCAAGGTAAGGAATAAGGAAACCAAATGTAATTATTGACACATTTTTTTTATTGTCATAAAAATGAAATAATGGGTGTCCTAACAAAATAACAACCTTATTGTCTCAAAAACTAAAATATAAATCACAACAAAAAAACGCCTTGAATGTCCAGTACTATTTTACATTTAGGCCTGCGTCTAGCAGTGGACGGCAATAGCCCGACATGATGATGATTTTTTTTAGGGAGTCATAGTCCGGAGCGTGCACGTCGCGTCCCCTGCCAGTCTAGTCAGACTTCAATCCGGCTCATATGCGTACCGCAGTGCGGGTTAGGATGTCCCCCGGAGGCGACGCGTACCAACCCGCCCCCGTCGGTACGAAAATCGGCAGGTGCGGCGATGGAGGCCACCACCCATCACGCCTTGCCCAGTCAGGCGAGTCGAGGAGAGCAGAGTGCCGGGTGAGTACGTGGAATGTAAGAGGTTGTGTGGAAGGTAAGTTGCACGAGCTGATAACCGTCATGGCGGACAAACAGCTAGACGTGCTCTGTGTAACAGAGACCAAGCGAAGGGGCAGCGACGCCTGCGATCTTCCTGGTGGCGGGATAGCCCTGTGGTCTGGTGTACCACAGAGCGATCGAGCCAGCATGGGGGTAGGAGTGCTGTTGTCCTCTCGCTTGGCCTCGGGTGTGAAGGATTACGGAATTTATGATCCCAAACTTCTTTGGGTCCGTATAAAACTAGGTGTTACCTTTCATGATTGTTGCATATGCTCCCGTAGGATCCTCGGTGGCATCAGACCTGGAGAAGTTTTGGGATAATGTTAGGAAAGTTCTGGATATGACAGAAACCAGTGAACGCGTGATTGTATGCGGAGATTTGAACGGATGGGTGGGTACCAAGCGTCCCGACTATGAGGACGTACTTGGTCCTTGGACGTACGTGGTAAGAATGACACCAAGGCCTTAGTGAAAGAAAAACGTGATAGAACAAATATGAGTGCAGAAGATAGGCTGGCTAAAAACTTCGAGGGTAACACCAAACTCTTTTGGAGAGAGGTGAAGAGGTCTCGGGGTGGTTGGTCAACCTTCAGAATGAATAAAATAAGGTCTAAAGGTGGAGATATTCTTACACAAATATGTACAAGACGTGTTAAGCCGATGGAGTGAATATTTTGGCGATATGTATGCGGATACTCGGGTTGGCGCCGGTGTTGCATGTGGTCTAGTAGATCAACATGCGGCACCGGCGTCCTCCGATGACATCAGTGTGGATGAAATTGAATGGGCGATAAGAAGTTTGAAAAATGGTAAGGCAGCGGGCATTGATATGCTGTCTGCCGAGATGATCAAGCTTGGCGGCTCCTGTGTCTGCGAGGCGTTCCTATTGTTCCTCAATTTATGTTGGAGCTCGGGAATGGTTCCCAGGAACTGGAATAGCGCAGTCATCGTGCCTTTGTTTAAAAACATAGGTTCACGTTATGACTGCGCAAATTTCAGAGCCATAAGCTTGACCATTTTGGCGGCAATAGTGTATGCTAAAATGCACAAGGAGGTTTCAGGAGTGGAAGGGGATGCATAGATCAAGTGTTCTCTCTGCGCAACATTGTGGAGAAGCATCTGGCTCTAGGTCAGAGGGTTTTCTGCAGTTTTGTGGATCTGGAGAGAACATTTGACATGGTTGCACGAGAGGAACTTTGAGACATTTTACCGGAGTATGGTATTAACGCTAAACTGCTGCAGGCTGTGCAGTCCAGTAACATGGGCTGTAGAGCTTGTGTGCGGCTGGATGATGGAATGTCGCCTTGGTTTGACGTCAATATCGACGTTAAGCAGGGGTGCGTTCTATCAGCCAGGCTGTTTATCATATATCTGGTTAAATGTCTCCAAAGGTTGAACGATATGAATGTGGGAGTCCAGATGGGCGACTCAGTGGTCAGTGCTCTGCTCTATGCAGATGATGCAGTCCTGCTGGCGCAGTCAGCGACTGACCTGCAGACCCTAGTCGACACAATGACAGAAGATTGTAAGAAAAGGGGTCTACGCATGAATGTGAGTAAAACCAAAATAATGGTCTTTGAAAGAGATGAAGCCAGAACAGATGTAAGAGTAACAATAAGTAATGATGTACTAGAACAAGTGGATGAATTTGTATATCTTGGATGTGAATTTAGCCGAGATGGAAGGTACACCACTGATATAGAGCGAAGAGTGAATGCGGGAAATAGAGTAAAGGGAGCGTTGGAACAACTTCTCAGTAGCCACCACCTCAGCCAGAACGCACGTGTAGCAATACATAACTTGCTTGTCCCAACATTACTATATGGAAGCGAGAGTTGGGTATGCAGAAAAAAGTATGAAAGTAAAATTAATGCGAAATGCGATCTCTACGGAAAATCTGTGGAGTTAGGTTGATCGATCGCATTCGTAACGACGACGTAAGAGAGCGAGTAGGTATGAAAGAGAGTATTGGTCTAAAGATGCGAAAGGGAATGCTCCGATGGTTCGGGCATGTGGAAAGAATGCCGAACGAACGTCTGGTTAAGAAGATATACAATACGAAGGTGGAAGGATGTAGGTACCGGGGGAGACCGAGACTAACCTACCTAGACCAGATCGGTCATGTACTGAAGGAAGGTGGAGTCAAGAGTCTTCGAAACCGGCGAGCCTGTATGAAGAGAATTATGAATGTTGAGTTGAGGAAGCAAATGAAGTATGCAAGGATAGAGTTCTCTGGCACTCTGTTCTCTCTGCCTACCCTGCAAGGGAAATGGCGTGATGGTATGTATGTATGCTGTTTTAAATTTGTAGTTATTGCAAGTTTTTAGCTTTTAGCAATTTGTTACTGCAAGTTTTTAGCTCTTTGGAACAGTACTTGCATATTGCTGTATGTTTCTTAATCGTAAAATATTTTCGCCAACCGCTTTTAGATGTTTTACTATTGCAAGACATTTTTATTGTTTACCAACAACTACATATATTATGGCAGTCTTAACTTGTAAATAATAATGGATTTACTTCGAGTTTTATTCATCTGTTCCATAGATGGCACTTTTTATAAAAATCTATTAAAACGCATAATTTATATAATCGATTTTTTTAAAATCGATTAATATTACTATAAAAATCGATTATAAAAAATCGATTATTAGAAAATAAAAATCGATTATTTTTTAACATCCCTACTGGGGTGTAAGCACACACACACACACCCGTAACCCACCCGTGAACCTCGCCTTCGTCGTTGGACCGGCCACCGGCGCAGCGTGAACTTGCCGTCAGTGGCCGGCCCAACGGAATACCCCCTGAGGGGTACCCTCTCCTTGAGCAACATCAACGGGATGACGTCGGTCTTTTCCTCGCGGTCAGCCTCGGCGGGTGACGGACTAATTCCCAGGTCCCGTCACCGGAGAGACGCTCCTCACGCGCGTGCTCCGTCGCCTCCTTCCGCGAGACTACTGCCTCGCAGAAGGCTGCGACCGCCTCCCAGTTTCCGACTCTGACGAGCATCGCCCTGGTGATAGGGATGTTAAAAAATAATCGATTATTATTTTCTAATAATCGATTTTTATAGTAATATTAATCGATTTTTAATAAATCGATTATATAAATTACGCGTTAAAATCGATTTTTATAAACAGCCCCATCTATGCGACGGATGAATAAAACTCAAAGTAAATTCATTATTATTTTGTCAAGTTAAGAGTGAGATAATATAGTTGTTGATAAAATAAAAATGTCTTCCAGCTAGCGAAAATATTTTATAACGAAGAAGGATAATACCACATCAATAAGTATGTACTGTTCGAAAAAATTAAAAATTTGTAGTAATACTACAAATTTAAAATAGCACATAGAACGAAAACATCCCACTGTCTTTCAGGTAACATGAATATGTTATAATGATTATTATGTTCCTTATGACAGCAAAATACTGGTCTCATCTGGTAAAATTCTCTCTCTCTCTCTCTGGTAAAATTCGTTCAAAAAACCAAAAGTGTCTGTCTGTCTGACTCGGAAGTCATACATTTTATAACCTCAACATTTTCAATAAAAAATGTGTTATGATAAACTCGTCATCAATAAGTTTTTACAAACTAATATTTTATTTTAAAACTAGACAAATATACCAAATCATCATTTGACGGCACAAATGACGTAGTGGTTAAAATACCAACCTTCTGTGTTAGTTCCATGGGTTCGATTCCCACGTAGGACAATACATTGTGCGACCCACAAAGTGTTATTCTGTGTCTGGGTATAATTTGTCTGCGTTAATTTTTGTAAAGTCCTTCGCAATACAAGTGTAGTGTAGTGCTAGACTTTTAAAAAAATAATAACAGCTTATTGCCGTCCACAGTTGAACATAGGTGTAATTGTAAAATAGTACTTGACATTTATGGCAATTTTCTTTTGTTCTGATTTATATTTTAGTTTTTGAGACAATATGGTTATCTTGTTAGGATGCTCATCATTTCATAATGTCACGAGTGTGGTGCACCAGTAGACGATGCGCGTCACACTCTGGAGGTATGCCCCGCCTGGGGACCCCAGCGCTACGTCCTATCGGCGGTCGATGGGAGAGACCTGTCGTTGTCGACCATCATCTCGAAGATGCTTGACAGCGACAGGTGCTGGTCGTCGATGGCCTCCTTTTGTAAGGCCATCATGAAAAGGAAGGAGGTCGCGGAGCGGGAACGCGAGGCGCTTGCGTCCGCTGACTTACTCCGCTACCGGCGACCGGGTAGGAGGAGGCGCTGTTATGCGCATCTCCTCCCACCGCCTTGAGGGACGATAGAACGTGGCCAGAAAGCCAAGCGTAGGGGTGCCGGAGATCGAATGTCAGTCGAGCTCTCCGGCGCCCCTTAAAAGCGCGGAAGGGGCCGCTGTAGTTTTAGTAGGTATTCCGGTCGGACATTAGCTGGCCGGTGCGTCACACAGAGTAAATGCGTTTCCACAGCGATAACAAAAAAAAAGGATGCTCATCATTCAATTTTTTTTTTATAATAAAATGGTACTGAAAATTTGTATCAATAATGACTTCCTTATGCCTTACTTTGAAAATTTAAAGAAACCTTCGGTTTGATTTTTAGTTATGTATTGGTTATTTTTTATTTATATCATTTTATTTGATTTTTAATCTAATAAATTATTAATATGAATTTCTTAGGTTTATTACTGAAATACAAAAAGCATATAATTTTGTAAATATGTAATAGAAAAAATAGATTTTTCCTTAAAAATCGATTATTCATTTTTATTAAAATCGATTAATGTTAAATAAAGAAAATCGATTTTATTTAATCGATTCTTTTCCATTAACCTCACATCCCTACCTGGTGATGGTCGGCACCGATGATTGCGACGAGTTCACGGCGCTGCTCTGCCCAAGCGGCACAAGCCTCGAGCGTATGCTGCGCCGTATCCTCGTCGCAATCGCAGTGGTGGCACGACGGTGTACTCTCCCTCCTGACGACCGTGTACCAAATACCTGCGTATTTGGCGAAGCATCCATGCCCCGTCAAAACCTGCACCAGTCGGAACGAGAGCACCCCGTGCCGCCGTTCCAACCATTGCATCAGCACGGGCCGGAAGGCCTCCACGGTCCGCACACCGAACCGAGACCTTTTCAGCCGGACTGCCCAACGGGCAAAGACGTCTCGGCGGGCGTCGACGCGCCAGGCGGTGAGCTTCCTCAATGAGACCACACCGCCCTCCGGTCGCACTCCCGACAAAATTAGTAAGCCCCTAACACTTCAAGCTAGATACTAACCACCTCATAACATGGGCTCGATCCGCCCTTGCCTTCACATATCGCATTATTAAGAAATCGATGTCTGATGTGCTGTGGCGCTCCGTTCGGTAAGCGAAAGCTGGCAGCCCAACGGTTTCCATTAGTCGGCAGCGACGCAACTGTACCCCTTATATTATGAAGGTCTGTCCGGCAGTAACATTTAGCATCGGGTGTGCTACTTGCTCATTTGCCATCATAAACAATAAAAAAAAAGGTAGAGAGTAAAAAGAAATAGTGTATGCAACAATTTATTATACAAAACATTGATTAATTACAGTTGCAGAATACTCTTACTTAAGTTTAAAAAAATACTTAAAGAAAATACGGTGTTGTGTGTTGAGGAGGCACTTCTCTTTCGCTGTCGGGCACCGCATGGAATAATTTGGCGGTTCTGTCGTTCACTGTATTGAATTCTAATATAGAGGCCACGTTACCGCAGCGATAACAATAGTTGGGGGCGGACCATACAGTCACCAAACGTTTGTCAAACATATATTTGTAACCTGAAAAATAAATACTAATTTTAATACACCTAGTATTGAATTCCCTGTTTACTTTTTCGTAGGAGTCGTTAAAACTAGCGTTAAAGTGATCGTTCAGATCACGAGGGGAAAATAACGTGTTAACACACGTTAATCGTTAAAAATCTCTGGAGGAATCATACATACATACCATTCTTTTTTTTTTTTTTTTTTTTTTTATAGACACCACCCTGCTCTAAGGAAATAAACCTTGTATTGCGGGGGACTTTACAAACATGCAATTAACGCAGACAAATTACACCCAGACTCAGAACAACACTTTGTGGATCACACAAAGTAATGTCCTGCGTGGGAATCGAACCCACGGCACTGGCACGGAAGGTCGGTATATTAACCACTACGCCATCTGTGCAGTCTACCATACCATCACGCCATGTCCCTTGCAGGGTAGGCAGAGAGAACAGAGTGCCAGAGAACTCTATCCTTGCATACTTCATTCGCTTCCTCAACATTCATAATTCTCTTCATACACGCTCGCCGGTTTCGGAGACTCTTGACTCCACCTTCCTTCAGTACATGACCGATCTGGTCTAGGTAGGTTAGTCTCGGTCTCCCCAGGTACCTACATCCTTCCACTTTCGCATTGTATATCTTCTTAACCAGACGTTCGTTCGGCATTCTTTCCACATGTCCGAACCATCGCATCTTTACACCAATACTCTCTTTCATACCTACTCGCTCTCTTACGTCGTCGTTACGAATGCGATCGATCAGCCTAACTCCACAGATTTTCCGTAGAGATCGCAATTACATCATATTGAATCATATATTATATATATGTACACGCGCGAGAATTATATATAGGTACACGCGCGCTTTGGCATCATTAAAAAATAGTTTTAATTGCATGCAAATATTTAATTACAAAGAAGGATAGGATATTTTTCTTTACAAATATTTATGAATAGTATATTAAACAAAATATTCAACTTAAATCACTACTAAATATTATTTATTAGCACATATAAAAACTAAATTAAACACTTCTTCAACTCATATACATCACAATTGAAATAAAACTATCTTTAGGGATTTTATCGCGTTTGTATTGATTTTTAATTGCCCGGCGTTTCGAACTCCACAGTGTTCATGATCACGGGAGGACACTCATTTTATTTGAAATGTACGTGTAATAACTCTCAAATGTAATACTCGCGTTAACATCAGAAATCATTAGAAATGTAAATTACGTACCTTCATTTACTAACTGATGCGCTCGACATATTAAATTTAAATCGTTATAATTCATAAATAGCTCTGTAACGAAGCTGCCAAACAACCACCCTGCACCTCGTGGACTAACAGACCTGCAACATACAAATTATAAACTATAACATCAGCAGAAGTTTCAAATAAAATTAGAACACCCCCGATATATGGTATATTTAGATTTAGGTATATGGTACAAACTCCGAGTCTAGCCTAAGCTTGAAAGCCTCACGTGCTATAGTAGATTGATAAAACGAGTTATTTCTATTACTTGGAGCAGTCATGGGTCATTTTACATTACTTGCTAACCCCGTCGATCGAGTCGTATCAGATTGTTATACCAATAAACTTCAACATTATGGGACTTGAAAATGCCCATGTGTCATTTCTTTGTAAAAGAGATATAATTACATATATACATTATAGTTTTTCGTAGTCTTACTGATAGGGTGGTGGACTAGCGGCTATAGCAATTAATTAAAACGTTAATAATAAAACATTGTGTTTTACTTGTATATGAGAAAATATATAATGTTTTATTATTAACGTTTTAATTAATTGCTATAGCCGCTAGTCCACCCTATCAGTGGTAGCAGCGCGTGGTTGGATGAATATCTAGTGGCAAATGAGAAAATAAAAATTTAAAATGAGCTCGAGTATCAGAAGCATAGAACCGTTGACAAAATCAAATTACGATACCTGGTGCTTACAAGCACAGGCGATTCTCATAAGATACGATTTGTGGGAATACGCTAGTGGTGAAAAAACGTTAGCGGCAAATGCGACTGCCGTAGAAAAGAGTGCGTTCCTAAAGGAAGACTTAAAGGCAAGGTCAGAGCTATTTTTACTTATATCTCCACCAGAACTTAAACAAATTAAAGGGTGTAATACATCCAAGGAGGTGTGGGATAAACTAAAGTCTGTACATCAAAGTTCAGGGCCGGCAAGAAAGGCTACGCTATTAAAGCAACTAGTATTGAAGAAAATGACTCCACAAGAAGATGTGAGAGACCATCTCAGTAATTTTATGGATGTAGTAGGTAAATTAGAAGACATGGATGTCAAAATTCATCCAGAGTTATTAAGCATAATGATGTTGTACAGTTTACCTACAAATTTCGATAGCTTCCGAACGGCAATTGAGTCGAGAGATGTTCTGCCAAGTCCTGACAATTTAAAAATAAAAATCGTAGAAGAATACGAAGCAAGAAGGCAAACCGAAGTGAGTAAACCTCAGACTTCAGAAGCATTCTACACAAAGACGAAGAAAAAGGTACAATTTTGCAAGGATTGCAATAAGAAAGGGCATTCCACAGAAGCTTGTTGGTCAAAGAAGAGACCTAATAACCACAATAAAACTAAAGGTCAAGAAAAGACAAGTAACATCTGTTTAACAACAGGAACGTCGAACTGTAAAGGCAATTTATGGTGTCTTGACAGTGGCTGTTCGTCACATATGACGGATGATAAAAGTATACTCCATAACGTAATCCCCGCGACTGACACTCTAAAGCTAGCTTCAGAAAAGCATACGACCGAAGTTAAAGGGAAAGGAAAAGCCGAACTTTATACAAAGGATCGACGCTATAAAATTAGTCTTTCTGACACATTATATGTACCTGATTTGTCGAATAATCTAATTTCTGCAAGCAAAATTACGGATCATGGCTATAAGGTTCTATTTGAAAAGGAACAAGCCACAAAAGGCGGGCAAACTGTATTAAAAGCTAACAGAAGAAATGGATTATACTATGTTGAATTTGATAAACCGGAAGAGACAGCAAACTTCACGCCTAGTGATGAAAGCGAAATTATGAAATGGCACAAGAAATTAGGTCACGTCAATGAAAGAGACCTAAAAGAAATGGTTAAAAATAAAATGATGCGAGGACTCGACTTTAAAGAAAAAACTTTGGATTTGCGGTGTCATTATGGAATAAGACTTATATATTTTCTCATATACAAGTAAAACACAATGTTTTATTATTAACGTTTTAATTAATTGCTATAGCCGCTAGTCCACCCTATCACTTACAAGGTGTAATCTCTGAGGTAAGCATCGATGTAACCTACATTTAATTATATACATTTTAGATCCTTATAATATGAGGCTAGACTATTGCGGTTTGACCCGAGCGATTGCCGACTCTGTGTTCATTAAGAAATACTTATAAAAAATATATATATTTAAACACCACATTGCACTAAAGAAAGAATCCTTGTATTGTGGGGGACTTTTGAAACATGCAATTAACGCAGACAAATTACACCCAGATTAAAAATAACAGTTTGTAGATCGCACAAAGTATTTTCCTGCGTGAGAATCGAACCCTAGCACTGGTATGGAACGCCGGTATCTTAGACACTACATCTGTGCAGTCGAAATCTGCTAAATCTTGGAATTTATCGTATATTGTTATGTCCTGCAAAATTAGCAAGTGCCTCTATTATCCACTACTTTTGACACTTATTTTCAAAATGCATACTAGCAGAAAACTGTTAATATTTCGCAAGCTAAACTAAAACTTCACCACCGGTCTAGTCCGTCAGATGAAAGATAATAAAGTACCACCACTGGTATTGATAATAACCTCTTCGTTTTATATAAATTTATATAAAAAAAAAATTCAAATTTATGGCGCCACTCACTTCGACTTTTTCTAATGTAAATATAGACGGCGGCAGCAGCTATACCCAAATAATACACCCGACTTAATTTTTAAATTCATGGTGCCTCTAAACTAAAGCCTTGACGACTTATCCCCAACTTAATTTAAAAGAAATATTAATGTTACGTTAATTAAATTTCAGTTAAAATAGTAGAAAATTTATCATGGATCAAAAAAATAAATAAAAACAACTCACCACATTTTAATCTCGGCGGGATCTGACCATAGTAAATCACAGAATGCTCCTTTGTGAGGTATCTGTTGGTTTCTATCGATACACCTTATTTGATCTAGCATTGAAATTTCAGGAGAAAGCCCTCCATGCACACACAGGACAGTCTCATCTATTATCTGTAAGCATTAAAGTTATGAAGAAAATATTGTCTGCTATACCAATTGATGATCTAGTTGATTTAAAGATATGTATGCTACTGCTAATCACGACATCCCGAGATCGAATTCAATATCGAATACTTTTCGATGCTGGCAATTCTCAAAATTGGCAAGGGGTCTGTAACTGTTTGCCCGGGACAGCAATAGGCTCGTACATGACTATAATAGACACAGATGAATATAATAATATTTTTAAGACTGATCCATTGAGTAAAAATAAATTGTTCAGTAATTCAGTTATAAATCAAAATCGTTTGTTATAGAAATTTGTACAATATAAAACATATAATTGTAGCCCATCGATCTATCTATAGACGAGATGGTGGACCTCACCACAATGGGGGATAATGCCAAAATCACCGCACTTGGCATAGAGAGAAGTAATTGCAGTTGAAAATGTTACTCAATCACTACATACTCCTTCAGTGAGTTTTTACTCTCAAAAAGAAGTAAAGAGCCACAATACATTGTATTGTCAGTCTGTCATTAATTGGGGTGTCCCATTTTAACCATATAATGGGACTTATTAGGTAAATAATGAAGTCAACACAAAGCTGCAAGGAAGGTTTAGTTAAAAAAATAAAATCAATTTTACTTTTTGTGTATAATTAGAGGATTTGTTACCAATCATATCCCTCTACAATCTACATAAAACCAGAATTATGAAAGTTATTTAAACTTACTGCAGCAACTGTAAGTAAATCAAATACTCTACAGCAATCCTTCCAAGCGTTAGCATTGCCATATTTGTTCAGGCATTCATCATAAAAACCATAGACTTTTGTGATTTGACATGTTTCATGGTTGCCTCGAAGTAAAATAATTCTGGAAGTAGCCAACATATTTTAATTACAGCATTTTATTAATTACAGCAGCATGATGACAGTTAAACTAGTTTTGAGGATATAGTATGCAGTCAAGTATGTACTGCCTATGACATTTCAATTAGAAACTTATTGGGGTATGTACAATACCTTTTTAATACTTTCTTCTTTCTTAACATAGATAAAATACATAAAAATTTTACTAGCACATTATCTTAAGCATTTCTTTAGTAAATTCACCAGCCTTTATTATAACTGATGTACCTCATCATCCTCCTATCCTTATCACATTGTTTTATATAATATGAACTTACCCCAGGCTTTTTTTTTAGTCACAGATAAAAGAAGACATACAGGACAGTTAATGACTAACCAATCAACTGCAGTCTCACTTTAACACCTTTAGAAAATAAAGTTATTTATCAGCTTCAGAAGCTATTCTATAAAACTATTAACACCCAATTGAGCTTAGTCATATATTTCACTAGCCTTAAAGCAAACTTGTCATATTCAAGCTGGTCAAAGTTGGCCATCATCCAGAGATGTATTTGCCTCATAGGTGGAATAAAACAGTGTCAAGAATATTGTAAAAATCACCAGTAGTCCAACTAGATCTTATATTTTATAGTGATTCTTGTTTACACATACCTTATTTAAGTAGTGACCTCCCCAGTTGAGTGTCATGTATTTGGTTCTTATAAAAGGTGTTTTTGTTTCTACATATGATTGTCCCAATTTTAAATGTCATTTACAACTATTAGTTCATTTTGCCCTTAGTTTTAAATATAATGTATTAAGAAAATAAGTCCTGTCCGCGCGGTCGGGTCAAAATTCTTTAAGGCCCGTCGCGCTACTAGAACAAAACAGCTTTCTGGCCAGACTCTTCTACTCATGGAAAGGAGAAAGGAAATGACAGTACAGTCTTCAGCCGATTGGTCCGAACTCAGGCAGCTTAATAGACAAATCTCTAAATCTATGCGACGCGATATTCGCCGATTCAATACACTGCGTATTGAAGAGGCGATAGAGCGAAATCGAGGCCCCAAAGTGTTCGCACGAGATTTGTCTATTGGGCAGAGCCAAATGACTAAGCTGAAGACCGATAACGGTACTGTCATTTCATCCCAGAGTGAGATTTTGGGAGAGGTCGAAAGGTTCTATGGGCAGTTGTACAAATCATCCCTGAATCCTGTTGTCGGCTTGGTCCAAGACCCCAGATCCAAGCTAACTCGGCACTATACCGAAGAAATCCCGGACGTCAGCTTGTACGAGATCAGAATGGCTCTAAAACAATTAAAGAACGACAAGGCACCGGGAGATGATGGAATTACCACAGAGCTCCTGAGGGCAGGCGACAAGCCAGTTTTAAAAGCCCTGCAGAGGCTGTTTAATTCCGTCATTCTCGGGGGCGACGTTCCAGAATCGTGGACCAGGAGTGTGGTGGTGCTGTTTTTCAAGAAGGGCGATAAAACGCTCCTAAAGAATTACAGACCCATCTCACTCCTCAGCCACGTGTACAAATTGTTTTCAAGAGTCATTACAAACCGACTCGCGCGCAAGCTAGACGACTTCCAGCCGCCCGAACAAGCCGGTTGCCGAAAAGGTTATAGTACCATAGACCACATCCACACGCTACGCCAGATTATACAGAAGACCGAGGAGTATAATCGGCCTCTGTGTCTAGCGTTTGTGGACTATGAGAAAGCCTTTGATTCTGTCAAAACTTGGGCAGTACTGCAGTCCCTTCAGAGGTGCCAAATTGACTATCGATATATCGAAGTGCTGAAGTGTTTGTATAAAAACGCTACTATGTCGGTCCGCATCCAGGATAAGAGTACGAAACCGATTCAGTTGCAGAAAGGTGTGAGACAGGGAGACGTCATCTCTCCGAAACTGTTCACCACTGCACTGGAAGATGTCTTCAAGCTCTTAGACTGGACCGGACTCGGCATCAACATCAATGGCGAATACATCACTCACCTTCGATTTGCAGATGATATCGTAGTCATGGCAGAATCCCTGGAGGACCTTGGTACCATGCTCAATGACCTCAGCAAGGTCTCCCAACTAGTAGGGCTGCAAATGAACATGGACAAGACGAAAATCATGTCTAATGCCCATGTCATTTCCGTACCGGTCCTGGTTGGGAATGCGATTCTCGAAGTTGTCGATCACTATGTTTATCTAGGACAAACAGTCCAATTAGGTAGATCCAATTTCGAGAAAGAGGTCAGCCGACGAATCCAACTCGGCTGGGCAGCGTTCGGGAAACTTAGGAGGATCTTCTCGTCTAATATTCCCGCAGTGTCTGAAAACAAAGGTTTATAACCAGTGTGTGTTACCAGCGATGACTTACGGCACTGAAACGTGGTCTCTAAATGTCGGCCTCATAAAAAGGCTCAAAGTCGCTCAGCGTGCTATGGAGAGGGCTATGCTCGGTATTTCTCTACGTGACAAAATCCGGAATACGGAAATCCGTAGAAGAACGGGTGTAACCGATATAGCCCGAAGAATTAGCACGTTGAAGTGGCAATGGGCAGGCCACATCGCTCGACGAACCGACAACCGTTGGGGAAATAAGGTTCTCGAGTGGCGACCACGAATCGGACGACGCAGCGTAGGACGACCCCCCACTCGGTGGACTGATGACCTCATCAAGGTCGCAGGAAACCGTTGGATGCAGGTGGCACAGGACCGTTACAGATGGCATTCTCGTGGGGAGGCCTATGTCCAGCAGTGGACGTGTACGGGCTGATGGATGGATGGAAGAAAATAAGTAGTGCCATTTAGCTATTTCACACTATGTGCAATTTTAATCACAATTACATTAGTATTATGCTGATATGGCTCTTAGTGTTATGTATTGATATATTAAAAAATTATCTTTAATTAATATTGAAATCATTAGCCGATGATAATGATAACAGATGATATGGTTGCATACCTGTCTGGATACCTTGCTTTTAGTGCCATAAGCAATGTTAGAGTTTCTAAGCTATAGTAGCCACGATCAACATAATCTCCCATGAATATATATTTTGTATGTGGTAATTGACCACCTATATGAAAAAGTTCTTCTAGGTCATAGAACTGTAACAAAATGTAAAGATACATACATACATGTAAAGATCAAAAAATGTTTAAACATGATTAGGTCAGTAATTATTAGTTGCGTAGCAAAATATTAATAAAATGTTGACATGTGAAAGAATTATGAACTATGTCATAAACGTTTAGACCAGCGTTTCCAGCATTCATAACCAGATCTTAGGATAAAAGTTTTGTAATTTTCCGCGAACTTGAATTCTTTGGTAAACACTAAAATTTTGTGACTAAATAGGTGATACCAAAGTATATAGTTTTTAGTACAGTAGAAGCTCTTTATTCGCGGGGTATGTGTTCCATAAATATGCCGCGAATACAGAAACCGTGAATATGGAATGGTAATTTATATGTGATTATAAGGGATACGATCCTAGGTGACAAAATAAAAAACAAAAATATATGAAAAATCAATTTAATTGAAGTTTTTGAACATTTCGATTATAATTATCTAATCAATATTACCTAATCAAAATGTTTAAAAACCATTGCCTAAATGATTTGAAGAATTTTGTAATATTTTCTTGCTTAAGTTTTTAAAAGCTCCTTCAATTCAGACTGATACGCAGCAGTCGCATTAGCAATTTGCCTATTAAAAATAAGACTTCCTAGGCAAAATTATAATAAGATCTATTTTACTTTTTTATTAGTTCATTTGACGGCATTTACAAAGTATATTGGGTTGGATACCTATTAGTATCCTTTTATTATTATGTATGTACTTATTAGATCCGTGAATAAAGAAATATTTAGCCGCAAATATAGGAATTGAGTCGCATTTTTTTAATCCGCGAAAAGTGAAAATGTGAATAAGGAGCTTGTACTGTATTAATAAAACTTATTTACTATTAATAAATGTGTATTATTTTACCTAATGGAACCAAATTGGGTTCAAAAGTTAATACTTTTACCCACTTAATAGTGGGTCACCCAGGGACAGTGTGAAAATTACCAGGCCATGGCAGAACAATGTTTCGGAAACACTGGTTTAGATCATTCAAAGTGATGTAGAACAGTTATTATTAATGCCTAAATAAAAACTTACAACTTTTAAATATAAAAGATCAAACAGAGAATAAGATACCAAAATCTGACTGCAGCAAAAAATAACAACTTCCTGTTAATGATTTAAACATACAAAGGTATTTAAATAAACTTACATATACCATAGTCTGGTTATTGTTTTTATAATTCTTGATGATAGATAACAAAGATATTCTTAAGTACAACATTGAATGGTATGAGAGATTTGCTTTGTTAGGGCTTTCTTTGCATATACAGCTTAATTATGGCCATGTCTGATAACACACAATATTCTATGACTATAACATTCCTCACTAGAGTTAAGTTCATGTTTTTGATGATCTAGGATCCAATTAAAAATATTTAAAATAGTATTGGCTCAAGTCGCACTGTAAGAAACTACTTACCTATTTATTTATTCTAAGAAAATATAAATTCTACATAAATAATATTTCTAAATTGCGAACAAAAAATTGATTGAATGACAATAAAATTAAGATTGACTAAGCTCCCAAATCATGCACAGAACAAACATTAAATAGCATATAATTTTTTTCAACTATTATCAATTAACTTTTAGCTAAAATAATATGAGTACTAAACAATAGTTACCTGGCCGTGTATATCCCCACATACAGTCACAGGTGTCTGCACCGGTTGAACATTCGGCTCTTCCAACAACAAATCACAAACAATATTGCATAGCTCTCGCAAGTCATCTTCTGGCAAATATTTACACCTCTTTGCGATTTCTATCCACTTATCCACGTCAGTCATTTTTTTTAATTTAATGCACAGAAAAATTATGAGGTAGTAACGACGTGCCTATCTTGAAAACCGTCACAAAATTAACAAAATAACAGATTCGTTTTAACTATGGCACTTCAATGAACTTCCTTCCCGTAATTGACACATGGTTACGTCATTATACTAATGTCAGTTGTCTACTTAACAATTCAAATTCATTCAAGACTTTTGACGGGAATTTGAAAACGTCATGTGGCGCTCTTGTATTATATTCGATATCTTAGTGTTATAACGTGTTATATTAGATAATTTTGATGGTATTTTATGTAATGTGATGTGCGGCAATACTGGGATGTAGTGAATATCATATAAAAGTGCTTTACAACGTTTTCGTTTTCCATCAAAATTCCCACAAGATACCATTAGCAGTGTGGCCATTGCACTGTTAATGGTGACAATTTGACTTAGACAACGACTGACTTGAAAGACTAAAAACGTGAAAATATTTATAACTTGACACTGGCACCAATAGCTCGTATATGTAGCTGATTGCCAATACCATAGAAGTAATAAGTACTCTGTACAACAGGAATGAGCTGTTGTCGCAAAATTGAAGCCGAGCGAGAGCTCAGAACTGTACCTTTTATCCCTCTCTGGCGATGGTAACCATATTGAAATATGATTGAAGGACAATAATTATAAAAAATATTTGTGATCTGACGTCAGCAGATCATTGCTTCAGATGGATTTTAATCGAAGATGCTAATTATAAACTTGTCCTTTGTGGCACTATACATTTCCTGTTTTTGCTTGCTTTTCACACTCGCGTCATATAGGTAGGTACTTATCTACTGGTCCTTGTGGGACACGACATGCAGCTGGACCGAGATAAAATTACGATAAGGTGGTGTGTGGTATATTTAATTAAGAAAAAAAACAGTTAAGTTTACAATTAAACTTAAATAGTTTAATTCTAAATCAGACATTGCTAAATAAGACAGTCTTGTGAAGTTTCTGCCAAACCCAGCTTATTCCTTATATGTTTCATTGATTCTAATTTTGCATTGAGTTAAACGCAAAATTGAGATATGAATTCGCTAACGCCTTCATCAATAGAATATCAAGTGGATCTTCAAATATAGATTGAGGAGGATGTGCTGATTCTAACGATGTTACATACATCGTTTTGCGTTTGCTATAAAATTCTCGGACGACATACCTACATGATAATTTTATTTTTGTTTACGTTTTTTAACGATTGATTTAATAATGTAATAAACAGTGTTCTATAGTGTTGTGATCCAATAACACCACACAATTTGAACAAGAAATTTTGTGAATCATCCCATTCACGATATATCCAGCAATATAAAAAATAATGTTCAGTTTAAAATCTGAAACACAAGCGTTATCTACGAGATCTAACAAATCATCTATTGATGTCGATCATGTCGACTGATCTTTATTACATTCTTCCACAATAGCTTTCTTTTGTTCCTAAATTTTCTAAAGAACTTAATGTTAGGGACATTAAGATCTTTAGGCAATTTGAAATCTAAACAAAGTTATTTTCATAAAAAAATAAAAAATACATAGATATTTAAGTTATTTGTTCTTGAACTAGGATTGAATAGTCATGCATGGTCACCGTAATTCTTCACTAACAAATTATGTTATTATTATTATTTACGATTTCATGTGGGGTTGTCAGGTCAGGTGTCCGTATTTCATACATATAAAAGAAAACCTATATCCCAATCGCAAAATGTTTGCGTTAATAAGGTTTTACAGTTAGCAACAAATAATATTGCTTTAATATGTCGGTAATAAATTATTATTTATATTTAAAAACATTTTAGAAGTAAATGTTTTTAATTCATTATATTACATCAATCGCGTAATTTTCTACCAACAAGGATAGGATTGAAATCAACTTAACTCTGGCAATTCTAAGTCCACTGTTAGAACGGGACACAGGGTACACTGGTTGCCCTCTCACTCGGCTTCATTTTTATTTTGCGCGCAACAAGACTCTTACTACCTTAGCATAAGGTTTTATTTTCTTTATTTTTGCTGCAAGATGCACAGATAGAGCCTGGGGGGCACAGTTAAAACATTACTTATTTTTACTGATCGTCGCGCCGCCTACAGATTGTTTGTACAAACATAGCTGCCATTTTGTTGTAATTGTCAAAAGTTTGACAACTGAGAATTGTTATTTTTTGTTCCTAGCGTATGTACTTATTGTCAATAATCTATTTTCGGTTATTAATGTTCTTTCTGGAAATTATCTCAATTTTCATTATTAAGTTTATACTATTGCCGTTTCGTTAACAGCTGATATGTTATTTTTATATTTCAGGGTAGATTTCATAGTAAAGAAAAATCCTATATAATTACATACACACAATATGTAGATACGTAGGTATATATGTATATTACTTCAACTTTAGTTCACCGCCTTAGCTCTAGGTAGCAGCACTTTCCATACATGCATATTTTACCATCGAGTTGCCGCTCTTTTTAAGTTAATATAATTTTACTCTTTGGATAGAGCTCATTCCTGTTGTACAGAGTACTTATTACTTCCATGCTGAATGGTGATACCACGAAGCACGAAGTATAGATACACAGGAGTCCGAACGGTATAGACTTTTCCATAGTATTTTCGGTCACAAAAATAAACCCAGATCTTAGTTCTTTTTTCTGCCACTGGCTGCGCTAGGGTTTAGGTTGCACCCACGAAGTATAGATACATATATCTATATATATCACATGAATATATATAAATATGTATAATGATGAATATACATGAATATATATAAATATATTGTATGTATCTATACTTCGTGGACGTACCGATGCTATTATTATTATTACACGTAAAAGCGCGTTGGTTCGTGAATGTTGAATTTAATTAATTTAAATATAAAATAATAATAAAAAGAAATGGGAAGGTGTTGTGCTGTTCATGCTTGTGTTAGTGGACGAAAAAAAAATTATGGTAAATGTTTCATGTACACACCATCTGCAAAGTTTTCATAAGCCTTTAAACTATTTTGGGACTCCTCTTAAAGCTGACAAATTACCTTCAAGAAAAAGAAAAAATCGAAAATAGTAATTATCTTCCCATCATCATTATCATCACAGCCCATGTATGTCTGACTGTTAAGCTCGGGCCTCCTCCGTAATGGGAGGGAACTTAACCTACTGTACCACGCTGGTCAGATGTGTTGGTATAGGGTTTTGTTTCGAGTTTTCCTTCTCTTACAATAGATGTTATATGCGTTTTATATCCCTTAGTCGTCTCTTACGATCACCCACGGGTAAGATAGGGGGTGGTGAATTGTATTCTTACTCCGTCACCACACGGATGTATCTTCCTATACATCCCACTAAACTAAATGCTGATAAAAACAAGCAAAAAATTCAAAATATGACTATAAATTATATCGGCCATTTCCACAGCGCAATGCCATTTAAGCATATGGTTTATCCAGCAAATATTTATGGTGTTGTAAATGACCATAGTTATGCTGCAAACCTGGAAAAAGAAATTTTGCTAAACTTACATCATTGTGATATAATATTGTATGAAGAGAATTATGAATGTTGAGGAAGCGAGTGAAGTATGCAAGGATAGAGTTCTCTGGCACTCTGTCGCTTCCTCAACATTCATAATTCTCTTCATACACGCTCGCCGGTTTCGGACACTCTTGACTCCACCTTCCTTCCTTCCACCAATCTGGTGATATAACAGACAGCGATATAAGAGATATTGAACAATTGACGAGAAATCAGGCTGATAACTTTGAATGGCATAAAATTCGCAGAAATCATATAACAGCTAGTTACTTCCATACATGTTGCAAAGCAGTTTCTATAAAAGCAAAAAGTAATGTAGCCCAAAGAATTTTGAATACATTAGAGTTCAAAAGCAAACAATCACTACATGGAAAAGACTGTGAGTCAGGGGCTATACATTTTTATGAAGAATATACTGCAATGAAGGTGCAGAAATGTGGATTGTTTTTATCTAAAAATAAGCCATATTTGGGGGCGTCTCCTGATGGACTTATTGGCAAAGAAACAATTTTAGAGTTAAAGTGCCCTTACAATCAAAGTAATTATGCAATTAGTGATGAAACAATTCCTTACTTGTGGAAAATAAATATGGCAATTTGTGTCTAGAAAAGACACATCCATATTACTATCTTATACAAGGCCAGTTGATGGTTACCGGTAGAAAGTATGCTAGTTTATTCATTTACACATTTGTAAAATGGACCATAATTGATGTACCCTGGAATGACGCGTTTATAAGGGAGATTGAAAACAAATTAGATATGTTTTATGAAGACTATTTCCAACCAGCATTACTAGAAAAAGTACTCTGTAAAAACTATGCCAAATGATTCTACAAATAATTATTATTTTAATAATAAGCAATACTTATAATGTGGTTTTTGAAGTTAAATTTTTCTTTAAATAATTTTAATATTAAGCGATATTTACATCTGTTTGTTAAAGTTTAAAGTATCTCAAATTTTTCTATAAATAATTTAAATGTTAAGCAATACCCACATGTGATTGTTAAATTATTGATTAATAAATGAGTTTACTTTGATGAGTTTATTTACTTTATAAAAATTGTTTTAAATAAAAATACAAAAATAGTAAATGAAAACTTTATTAAAGTTAAAAAATAGAGAGTGGAAGAAGTTATGCTGTACTTTTAACAATATTTTCATGGAAGTTACATGTCATAACACATACAAAATATATTTTTGACATGAGAGGAACATAATATTCACAGGAATGTGCAATATACAATAGGTTTTAGTTAAATCTAAAACATGTACAATGTGTGTTCTCTTTGAAGAAAGTTTCCGATCTGCTACAACGGTCATACCAGGCAACTGACCTTTTCCCTTAAAAAATGAAGGTATATTTACAGCAACAACACCTTTATGAACAAATAAGTCTTGCACGTTAAACCCTTGGTCAGCCGTAATACTGTCTCCTTTCTCGATAAAGTTCACTTCTTTCTACAATTTGCCTATCACTGGTGAGCATCACCTATTCAGTAGAACGATTCTTGTATGAACTCCATGGGGCTCTTTGTGTAGCTGGATTAACAAGTCGTTGTATAGGTATTTCCGTACAATCTACAATAACTCTAGTAGAAGGGTAATATTTTTTAAATCCTTCAGGCATGTAGAAATCCACTAATTCCCTGTCAGGCTATCAAATATTCAACATTGACAACATTTGATGCAAAAAGTTAATCCATGTAATAAATATGTTTGATACAATACAGGGACTTGCATCAAAAAAACGGCATAGCTCATAGTCTTCCTTATTTCTCAACTTCATTAATGTCAAAAAGCTCTGGTCTTCAACACTCAGACCTAAGACAACTTCTTTTATAAGTTATTGAATAGGCTTCAGGGCACAAAATATAAAACACAAACATAAATTTGCTATATGATTCAAATCCAGTATAAAGAGCCAATACCTTTATCATAATTCCTAAAAGATTCTATTGTGTAGAATTGGTAATTTTTTTGAGTTGCACATTCACTAACAATACCAATATCATTTTGCACATTTTCCGAGTTATATACACTATTTTCTTGGCTCACAATTTCTTCAACACAATCGACGCCAATGTCCAATGCTGTCGCCTTGGATGAAGTATTGCATGTAGCTGTAGCAACACTTGGAGTATGAGCTAAGCCATCACACTTTTCAATATATGAAAAACACAAATTTCGTTTAGAATCACGCGCTGATCACGTTCTCGCCTTTGTTTAGACTTTATATCTTCAATTTTAGTCCATGAAATTACTGAAGGCACCATTCCTTTCTTTAAAATGCGCCTGGTGTTATTTAGTCCTGGAAATAATAATTAAGATTTTAGGTTATGTTAGGAATAAAATCATAAATACTTGTTGTAGGTGATAAAAGAAAATGTTATTCTATAAATGAGATTAAATCACCTGAATGCTTTCCAATTTGAACGAAATCTTCGGATTGAAAATATGCTGAACATATTTTAAAATGTTCTTTGGGTTGAAAGTCTTTACGAGTTGCTGCTTCTCATAGTTTTCTAGCTTTTTTCTTTTGGTAATGAATGGTTCCCTGGTTTCCTACATCCAAATACACAGCAATGATACTTTATCGTTTATAGAATACTTTTCAGAGATGTTAATAGCAACAAAACTTCCCACGTAAATAAAGGTATATTGAATTATTGATCTATGCACGTAAATCTTGAAAAGTGGCGCGCTCTACCGGCAAAAAGTTCTGTCCCCTAAATTGAGACCATTCTTTTAACATTACGTTCGGACTCCCACGAAGTATAGATACAAAGCATGATACAGAGTTTTTTTTTTTTTTGGTTCTGTTCGTCCATTCGGACAGGCAAAGGGATCAAAGCCCATACAGCCAAGTCTTATTTAATTATTTTTCATATATTGTTCATCATTTCTTCACATTATGTAGCCTTAGTAGTCATTGTCTGTCAGTAAGTCAAGTCGTTACCATTAATCGGGCGCTGATAACCTAATTAATAATTTTCTTTGGGAATTTTGGGCAAATATGAAAATACACGTAAACCACTATTATACCATATTCACTACACTTCAGCACTTTAACTGTACCATATTGCATAAAATACCAGCAAAATTATTCAATATAACACCACAAAACACTAAAGAAATGAATATAATACAAGAGCGTGACCTGACATTTCCACATTCGCGCCAAAACTCCGATACAAAGAGTCCAAACGTAATGTTTTTTTTTTTTTTTTTTTTACCGGGTTTTTGACCCAGCCCGCGAACGCCTCCGACGTGATCAGAGATTTACTATCTCCTAGTCTTATTTAGTACGGGGAATAATTTATTCATGTCCCTATTCAGGGATTGCTCATCTTTATTCCGCTATGTTTATTTATTACAATATGTTACACCGTTTAGTACATTATATTATGTTACAGTATTTATGTTACACCACTCATTTATTATACAATGTCATTATTATATTACATATCATTTCTATATTTAATCTATTTGTGTCATATAATTACAGACTATTATTTCTTATTTTATATTACTTATTTTATATATCATGTTTATCAATTTAATTCATTAATTTATTAAGTCAATTGTACATTTCATGTCTTATTCCTATCTATTACTATTTGGGCCAACCTTGTACAATATTCCAGAAATATCTTCCTTTTATTTTTATCCTGCACTGCCTTTCAGTTTAATAACTTTACTCTTTGATCCTGCATTATTATCAAAGAGTAAAGTTATTAAACTGAAAAAGAGTGGCAACTCGATGATAAAATATGCATGTATGGAAAGTGCTGCTACCCAGAGTTTAAGCGGTGAACTAAAGTTGAAGTGATATATATATATATACATATCTACATGTGTATGTGTAATTATACAGAATATTCTTTTACTATGAGATCTACCCTGAAATATAAAAAAAAAACCATATCAGCTGATATCGAAACAATATAAGTTTAACAATGAAAATTGATATAATTTTCAGAAAGTACATCAATAATCGAAAATAGATCGATGACAATAACTACCTACACTATGAACAAAAAATAACAATTCTCAGTTGTCAAACGTTTGACAGACAGGACAAAATGGCAGCAGCTAAGTTTGTACAACCAGTCTGTAGGCGGCGCGACGGTCACTAAAAAAAAGTATTGTTTTAAGTGTGCCCCCCCCCCCAGATTATTATCTTAACATTATGGTACCTTATCTCTGTGTCTATTGTGTGTTCGGTGTTGCTTCTGTCTCTCATGTGTATAGGGCAATCGAGTATCAGATGCAACACCGACTCCTCCACTTCAGGGTCACAGGCACATGATGGGCTCTCCTTGCATCCAAAACGGTGCAGGTACTCGGAGAATCCACCATGCCCCGTCAATATTTGTGTCAGTGTCATGTTACTATTTAATTTTCTCACGATTGGGTACGCCTCTATAATATTAGGCAAGAACATCTTGGTGACCTTCGCAGACACACCCTCTGCGTATCTTTTGTTCCATTCGCCAAGCGCCCCCCCACGAATCTCGCGCCTAGCGAATGAGACCGGACAGCAGTCGTATGCTGGAGTTTTCTTTAGCCTTAGTGCGGCTTCTTTAGCTAAGTAGTCCGCTCGTTCGTTACCTTGAACTCCCACATGGGCCTTAACCCAGAACAAGTCGATTCTTTTTTGTTTTTGCTTAGCCTCTATAATATATTTCCTTGTTAGTGCAGCCAATTTATGCGTGGCCCTGTTATTGATCACCGTCTCCAGGGCAGCCCTTGACTCACTTATGATCGCTCCAGTGGTGTGTTTACCCTCCACCAGCACCTTGGCGGCCTCGCATATGGCCAGCAGTTCCGCCTGATAGACAGTGCAGTACGATGGCAATTTGATTTTTAGGTTCTTAATTTCATTGGCTCCTTCCCAGATGGATATGGCCGCTCCTACCTTGCCGTCTATTTTCGATCCATCTGTGGATAATTGCACTGCACTGTCTACCCGGTCCTCAATTTCTTGTTCACTGTTGAGTTCTGTGAAACTGTGGTCCACATGCTTCGCCGGGTGCGGCCACTCGATGTAAGGCAGTGGCATCTCTACATCCCCGTCCGGTACCGGCCGGCGCACGCCCCTCCTAATCTCGTAGAGGGAGGCATTTTCCCTCACGCGGATGTCGAGCGGGAGAGCTCCAGCCAGCACAGAGGCGGCATTGAGAGATACCGTCCGATAAGTTCTGGTTGATCTCTGTGCAAAAAGGCTCTGCACCATATTCAGGTGTTTTTGGACGCACTTTTTGTTAGTTGCGTGGGCTCCCACGCGCTGGCTGCATAGGTTATAATTGGTTCCACTACTGCGTCATAAATAGTGCGCACCACTTCCGGATGGAGGCCCCAGCTGGCCCTGGCGGCTTTCAACAGCTGTTTGTAGACATTCAGCGCTTTTTCGCAGACTTTGGCCACGTGAACGCCGAACGTCAGTCCACAGTCTATTGTTAGCCCCAGGTTTTTTATCTCCTTGGACATGACCACCCCCACCCCGCCCATGGTCAGCCGCGGATTGTCGTACTTAAGCTTTTTTGTTATCACCATGGCTGCGGTTTTATGTGGTGCAAATTTGAGCTTGTTTTCGACACCCCACCGCCGCACACGTTCGAGGGTGAGGTTGGCACGCCCTTGGATTTCCTCTGCCGTGTCCTCCGAGAAGACGAGAAGCACGTCGTTCGCAAATGCCTGACAGTGGTCTCCCCCCCTCGTGAGACCCTGCAGCAGAGGATCCAAAAGGAGATTCCACAGAATGGGGCCCCCTATGGAGCCCTGCACGCACCCCATGCTGGTCGTTCGGACATATTCATGGCCAGCATACCTGAGCCGTACCGATCTATCTGTTAGGTAGCTGGCCATTGTCCTCCGCAACCTATCTGGGCACCGCTCCTCAGCCAGCCTGACCTTAATTTTGGGCCACCAAGCGCTGCCGAAGACGCCCTCTATATCCAGTGACACCAGTGTTATGAGTTTCTTCTTATGAAGTTCCCCTCTCAAATGGGCCACGAGGTCATAGAGGGCGTCCTCGGTTGAGCGCTGGGGCATAAAGCCATATTGGCGGGAGCTGAGTCTTGGGACCAGGTGGTGGGTCAATCTTCGGACCAGCATCTTTTCATATATTTTCCCCATTACTGGCAGTAAGCCTATGGGCCTATATGATTTAGGGCGCGTGTAGTCCCCCATGCCCGGTTTCCGCAACACTATCAATGTGGCCTCCTTCCAGATCTTTGGGAAATAGGCCACGCTCCAGCACTTATTTATTAGGGCCAGGTGTGTTTTGACGTCCCGGCGAATAATTTGGGAGCAGATATCTGCCGTTAGGCCATCTGCACCTGGGGCTTTTTTCGGATTGAAATCTACCACAGCCGACCTTAGCTCTGTCTCTGTATAGTCAGGTTCATAATCATTATGGTCTTCGTATACTGTATTTCCGGCTCTCACTCTGGTTTGGCTGTGGTCTGGATTATCGTCCTCAGCCCTATCCTCCGGGTAGAAGGTTTCTGCTAGCAACTTGGCTGACTCTGCATGACCCAGTTGGATCCCGTCCTTCACTTTTCTGCTTTGCACAGAACTCTTTCCAACTCGCTATTTGAGCATCTTTTGCTCTCCTCTCATATGTTTCTTTGGCCCTCAGGTACTCCTCGACGGCAACAACCCTATGTATAGGAGCCGCACACCTAATTCTGCGCTTTCTCATAACGACAGCCCGCTTCAGCCGCGCCAGCTCACCGGACCACCACGGGACTTGCAGTTTTTGAGCAGGTTTCTTTTTCGACATCAGCTCTTCACATAATTTGGATATTGTGTTGGTGTATTGTTCTATGTACGTGTCTATTTGGTTGGTGTTTTCTATTTTATCTATTGTTTCTTTGGTTATGTTGTTTGCTATTTTTAATTGATCAAATTTCATATGAAATTGTGACCAATCAACTTTATTTGTATTGTATTTTCTTGTGGTTCTTTTTATGTGAAGGCCTTTGGAATTCTGCAGCTGTAATTTGAAAACTATCCCGCTGTGGTCCGAGCTGGCGAGGTCGTCGACTACTTCCCAGCCCTCCACCAAGCCCAGCAGTCCGTCCGCGCAGGCTGTGACGTCCACATGGCTCATGAGGTGTCAACCCCCCTGATGGTGTCGAAGGTGGGTTTGTCGCCGTCACTGAGCACGTGAAGACCACATTCCGAGAGGGCTCCTGTTAGGGCTTCTCCTCTGCTGTCCGTGTTTTTACTGCCCCACAATATGCATTTTGCATTTGCATCCCCGCCTATTATAATTTTGCTCATCTTAGAGTCCTTACATATCTTTGTAATGTGTTCTAGGTAGGGTTCGATGTTCTCTCCCGGTTCGAGATAATATGACACCGCAAGGATCTTCCATGCACTAGTTGATAAATTTACTGCGACAATGTTATTTGTTGTGAGGTGGATGTTCTGTGTTGTGGTTATATCTGGGTCAAATACAGCTATTGCTGCCTTCACCACACCACCCGCACGGTTCACGTTTTTGTATATCCTTGCGGTGCCATACGCTCCCATACATTCTTGGCTTCCCACATACGGCTCCTGTATAAGTGCGAATGCTGCTTTTCTTTTATTGGCCTCGATCATTATTTCTGTGGTTGCCAGCTGCTTCCTCTGTAAGTTCATCTGGAGGACCTCATACATATGACCATTGTTTTGTACGTTTCTGTTCCGGGTGCCTTTAGCAGTACGCTATACTCGATCTTGCTAATTCATCCCACTTTTTCCTAATGGTGCAGGTTTGGCTAAACACAGGGCGGTTCTGTGGAGGCCACAGAGAGCCATGGCGGTCAGAGCCATTCGCGGGTACCGCACGGTGTCGACAGAGGCGGCGTGCCTGTTGGCCGGGACACCCCCGTGGGACCTAGAGGCGGAGATGCTCTCCGACCTCTACCGGCGGGTTATCACAGCGCGCGAGGAAGGTGGCTCCCCATCGTTGAGCGAGATAGCCACCTGGCGCGTGGATGCCCGCCGAGACGTCATCGCCCGTTGGGCTACGCGGCTGGAGAGGCCTAGGCACGGTGTGGAGACCGTTGAGGCCCTCCGGCCCGTATTGATAGAGTGGATGGAGCGGCGGCACGGAGTCCTCACCTTTCGGCTGGTGCAGGTATTGACGGGGCACGGGTGTTTCGGGTTGTACCTGCACAGGGTCGTGTATAGGGAGTGGACTCCGGCCTGCCACCACTGCAGGAGTGGCGAGGACACGGCGCAACACACGCTGGAGGTGTGTCCGGGATGGGAGCGGCAGCGCCGTGACCTCGTCGCTGTCATCGGTGCCGACCTGACGCTGCCGGCCGTCGCGAGGGCGATGGTCGACAGCATCAGGAACTGGGACGCGGTCGCCGCCTTCTGCGAGGCTGTCATCTCGCAGAAGGAAGCGGCGGAACGGGCAAGGGAGGATTCCCGCGCCCCGGGCCGCCGCCAGCGGCCGGGGCGGCGCAGGCGCGAATACCTGCGCTTGATGCCGCCCTAACCGAGGCTTCGGGTGATCGGACCGGGGAATTGTCCGGTCACCCGACGTGAGGCCACCGCGTGAGGGCGACGCCCCAACGGCGAAATCTGTTGGGGCGTCGACGAGAGGAACCCGCGAGGGTGAACCGCCGGGCGGGTCACCGAAGTTAAAAATCGGGTCCCGGTGACCCGCTCGCACGGCGAAGAGAGAGGAGTTTTTACGGTGGGTCTATGGGGTCACGCGCCGCCTTCTCCGTCACCCCGAACCGATTTGGCGGGGCGAGACTAACCCATAGTCCACCAAAAAAAAAAAAAAAAAAAAAAAAAAAAAAAAGGTTTGGCTAAACACAGCGTGTTCTGCGTTTAGGTGCCTGGTGTTTTTACAGTTTACGCAACTTGGCGGTTGTCCTGCCTCTCACTTGGGCCATTGTGCCCTGTGGTGTTGGTCTCCACAGTAATGACACAGATCTTTCTCCTCCTTGCAGTTCCCCCGCCCATGCCCATAGGCTAGACATCTCGAGCACTGCATAAGAGGAGTTTGGTCCTCTACTTTGACCTGCTGTATATCGATATACAGT
The DNA here is from genome assembly GCA_905163515.2 of Lymantria monacha. Taxonomy (NCBI): domain Eukaryota; kingdom Metazoa; phylum Arthropoda; class Insecta; order Lepidoptera; family Erebidae; genus Lymantria; species Lymantria monacha. The sequence goes on from LR991082.1 coordinate 29,315,600, forward strand.
TTTCCTGTTTCTGTCATTCTGGTCCACAGCTGCGGCGACACTCGGAGAACCACGTGGCATTGCAGCAGGTTGCGTGCTTTACGCCTGTATTTCTCCTCAATTTGGATTTCCTCTGCTGTTAGGCCTTCTAGCAGATCCTTATTTTGGATTTTTATGGCTTTTTTGATATCCTCTTCCGAGTTATATCTTAGTAGGTCTTTTACGACCACCAGTGGGCTTTTGTTCTTAGCTGCCTCGATTCTTAGGGTTCTGTTTGTCTTTAATTTTTCGGCCGTCCTGTTGATTTCATCTTTTGAGGCGCAGCTTATGATAACCTTCCCATTTCGTATTTTACGAACTCCTTCTATTTTAAAGCTCGTTTCTCTAGCATTTAGAGTGCTCTTTATTTCTTTGACTGTGTCCTCGTATGTGGGAGTATCGGCCTCTGTAGTCACAATGACACTGTGTTTTGACTTATGTTTCTGTCTACTACTAGTACCTTCCTGTTGGGGTCTCAAGACGACCTCCGCATACGAGGGAACTTGGTCCCTCATCTCGGTGATTTGTTTTCCAACTCCTAGGGTTACCTCCCTTAGTCGACTCATTTCTTCGATCAAAGCCTTACTTTCCTCGCGACTATCAGACGTTTCAGATATTGTCGAGACAACTTGTACTGCTGCTATTCTGTCGGTAGCCTTCCCTACTTTAGTGGTGTGATGTTTTACAACTCCTTCTAGTTTTCTAATGTGTATCAGGCTTTCCTTCAGTTGCTTGCCGTATTTTTCGAGCATGGTGTTTAGCTCCAAGTTAATCTGTAGTCTGTGGTCTTCAAATATAGTCTTAAGTAGTGCTTCTTCCCGCTTATCTGCATTATCGTTGTCCATGCTGACATCTGCACGGGCTGCCTTGTTTTGTTTCTCTTTTTTATTGTGGGCAGTTTCTGCTTCGGCTTCAAGGGTCAGTTGCACCAACCTTTCTAATATACCTGTTATCCCCTCTTTTATGTCTTTTCTTAGGTTACGGTTAGTTATCATGAGGTTTTTTGCTGTTTTCATGTCTTTGGCTTCAGCTGAGCGGCTAGAGAATTTATTCTTGCCGTCCCGTATACTTCTGCTCACCGTTACAGTTTGGTTCAGTGAGGGAGGTGGATTGGAAGAATTAGAAGGTGGTGGGTTTTCTGTCTGCAGTTTACTCTGAGAAGCCGAGGCATTTGGAGAAATTCCAGCCTTTATTCCCGTTTCTAAAAACGTAATGTTGAATCATGGGGAGTAGAGTATAAGGAGAATTATCTCTGTATAGTGTATAAGTGTCCGACGAAGTGTATTAAATAAGAGTACGCCACATTAGCATCATGGTAAATTTGAAAGGAATCGGAAAAGGAAACTAATAAATCAATATGCTTACTATTCATAGTTTACGAAATAAAATCACTCTAGGTGTACGTTTTCTTGTAATAATTATTGAAGGTTATAAATAATATTAATTTTTTAACCTGGCATACTTCAGTTAATCTACAATTTGCTATATTCATACCATACCTTTTGCTGCACCAGAGCGATTTTGGAAGGTTTTTGAACTGTTATTTATAGTTTACAGCTGGACACTTTTTCGACTTTTCTGCCATATAAGATTGTTCTCCTTATACTCTAGTCTCCATGATGTTAATACACAACGGCCAGTTTAGATACTTTCACAGATACTTTAGATGAATAGTAATTGTGCCATGCGTCATCAATGCATTTTAAAGTATAAATAAAATATAATTATTATTATTATTCCTGATTGCTATTTTGATTTGGGAATAGCGTGGCTACGGGATAATAAAACAGTTTAAATTACTTAGATTTAATATTTGACATGCTAGGCTATTTATAAAAACTTATTTGCGAATGAAAAATAATTACCATAGTTGTACCGATACAGGTAAGTAAATTTTATTAAAATCCTTGAATGTTATTTCAGCTAAAAGTAATATTATATCGACAATGTGCAGCTAAAAGTAATATATCGACCAGTCATTACCTTTATCATACGTGTTGTAATGAACTAATTAAACTAAATGACAATTAATGGTCGTAGTATTTCAGTAATTAAAATAATCGACGGCGGCAAGCGAAAACGTAGTAATCAACAAAAACGAAAATGTTCACCAGACCCAAAACCCAGTATCACTTTTTAAAAAAAAATCATAACTAGCGTATTTTTTAACGTAGACCCACGATTTTTGGATATTAGATTAATTATTTTTTTCTAAATATAATTTTTACCCTCAAATCTCATTCTAATAATTATTTATCAAAAGTTTGTTGACTACGACATTTCGAACTATTTTTACAGAATGTTAAAACGCTGTAGTTGCACTATTGAGTTGCGGGGTCAAATGCATTTTTTTAAGGAAAACGAAAACGTGGTAAGCAACATTATTTGAACTAAGGCTGCCCAACTGTATGTTGTAAGCGTAGTTATTCCATGAAACTAATATTTTAGAATAGATGTAAACTAAAATAATTGCTTATTTGGGGTAAGACAAAATAAATTAAGACAATTTAAATTTGACAGAATATTAAAACGTAGGGTTCAATAAATAATACACTACAAATTATATTACAAATGTAAAAACATAATTAGCTTAAAAAAAACTTAAAAATATATAATATAAGTAATTTCCTTAATTACTTTGTCTTTAACCATAACAGATGTCATATCTTCTGCTGACTACACACCAGCACGGATACCAGGTAGTGGTTGAAGCCCCTTTTCGGTCATCTGACTATTGCTTCTTCCGTAGCAGTGCCCCTATTTCGAGGCCTAATCACTCTAAAGTGATTGGGACTCGCAGAGTCTGACAATACAGGTCAGCAGATTGGGATGGGCTTTGCAAGATCTTCGCTAACCTACCCATGGAAGCGGCTTTACTTCGACTCTGGGGATCCTGAGGTTTATACGGACTGCGTTACCGACACGGTTATTACGGGGATGGAATTATTTATCCTCAGTCGTCCTTGGTTTTATAAAACCTGCAGGACGGCTGCACGCCAGAAGCAGTCTGCATACGAGGCCTGGTATAGAGCCAAAAAACGTCGGGACCCAAACGAAAAAGAGCAGAAGTGAAAATTTAATACCAATTCTAGAGCTTAGGCTTATAAGAAGGTTAGGCAGAGCCAGAGCCTAAGCAGTACATGTTGTCAGAATTAGCGAGCGATTGGAGAGCTATCCCGCTGGGAGTCGTGCATTCTGTCAAAGCTGCTCAAGGATCAACTCACCAGATCCCCAAATGGGCAGACCGGTCGGTCCAGTCGAATTACACGCCGATTGCGATAGTATCCTTGCTCTCCAAGGTAATGGAGAAAATAATTAACTGTCAGCTGCTGCAGTACCTTGAGGATGATCAGCTGATCAGTGCTTACCAATATGGCTTTCATCATGTTCGATCAGCTGGCGATCTTTTTGTATACCTCATACATCACTGGCCATAGGCCTTGGAGGGCAAGTGTGAGGCGCTAGCGTTCAGCCTAGATATCGCAAAGGCGTTCGACAGGGCCTGGCATAGGGCCCTTCTGTCGAAGCTACCATAATATAGAATCCCCGAAGGACTTTGTAATTGGATGACCAGCTTTCTGGATAGTACATACATACATATCATCACGCCATATCCCTTGCAGGTTAGGCAGAGAGACCAGAGTGCCAGAGAACTCTATCTTTGCATACTTCACTCGCTTCCTCAACATTAATAATTCTCTTCATACACGCTCGCCGGTTTCGGAGACTCTTGACTCCACCTTCCTTCAGTACATGACCAATCTGGTCTAGGTAGATTAGTCTCGGTCTCCCCCGGTACCTACATCCTTCCACTTTCGCATTGTATATCTTCATAACTAGACGTTCGTTCGGCATTCTTTCCACATGTCCGAACCATCGGAGCATTCCCTTTCGCATCTTTACACCAATACTCTCTTTCATACCTACTCGCTCTCTTACGTCGTCGTTACGAATGCGGTCGGTGAGCCTTACTCCACAGATTTTCCGCAGAGATCGCATTTGGACCGCATTAATTTTACTTTCATACTCTTTTCTGCATACCCAACTCTCGCTTCTATACAGTAACGTTGGGACAAGCACTGCGTTATGTATTGCTACACGTGCCTTCTCGCTGAGGTGGTGGCTACCGAGAAGTTGCCCCAACGCTCCGTTCACTCTATTTCCCGCATTCACTCTTCGCTCTATATCAGTGGTGTACCTTACATCTCGGCTAAATCCACATCCAATATATACAAATTCATCCATTTGCTCTAGTACATCATTACCTATTGTTACTTTTACATCTTCTGGATAGTCGGAGCATAAAATTACTCATCGACGGCTCCTGCTCCGGCCATGATGATGCTGGTGTACCATAGAGCTCGGTGCTCCTCGACGTCTTTTATCCTGAATATCAATGACATGCTCTCTATAGAGAGTATTCGTTGCTAGATGGATGACATCACGGGTGACGAGCGATACACCGAGCATCAGAATATCTCTCGGAACATGTTACAGGAAAGACGGGCTCAACTTGGGGTCTGAAGTTGAGCGCTCTTTGGGGCGAGCCTCGGAACGGGGTGAACGGAACTTAGTCCAGTTCAACCCCACTAAGACACAAGTTTGCGTTTTGACTGCGAAGAAGGAACCGTTTATCATGGCGCCTTAGTTCCAAGGAGTAACTCTCTAAATTGCGGAGAGTATTGAGATCCACGACGTCGAACTATAGAGCAAAGGCTAGTTTGGTAGTCATTTGGAGGACAAAGCCAAATTGGCAAGCAAAAAGTTAGACTTGCTAAGCAGAGCTAGGCGGTCCTTCACGCAGAGACAACGTCTTGTACTATACAAAGCACTAGTTCGTCCTCACGTGGTGTACTGCTCTCATCTCTGGGCTGGCGCGTCTAAATATCAGCTAAACCCACTTGACTCACCGAAAAGGCGTGCTGTTTGAATCGTCGGTGATCCCAATCTCACGGACAGATTGGAGTTTACGGGAGCGGCGGAGAGACTTTGGGTCTCTCTTTGTACTGGTAGAGTTCTCTTCTCGTTAGAGGGCTCATTTACGGTGAGTACTCTAAAGAACTGTTTGACATGGTACCATCGTCACCATTTTACCACCGTACCACTTGACACCGTAGCAGGGTTCACTCATTTCACCTGAACTTATCGTGTACGTTTTCAGAGATCATTTCTTCCACGTACGTGCAAGATCTGAAATGAATTACCTGCTGCCGTGTTTCCAGAGCGTTATGATATGTCCTTCTTCAAACGAGGCTTAAGAGCATTTTCTTCAAGATAGTCAACGGCCTGGCTGTACCCCTGCTGTTACTAAGGTTCATGTGCAGCAGGATCACTTACCATCAGATGTGCTGCTTGCTTGTTTGCCACCATAAGCAATAAAAAATGTGTCATAAAAATATTGATAGTATTTTTTTTATTATCACAACACATTAACAACGTTGACCAGATCGGTCATGTACTGAAGGAAGGTGGAGTCAAGAGTCTCCGAAACCGGCGAGCATGTATGAAGAGAATTATGAATGTTGAGGAAGCGAGTGAAGTATGCAAAGATAGAGTTCTCTGGCACTCTGTTCTCTCTGCCTACCCTGCAAGGGATATGGCGTGATGATATGTATGTGTGTGTGTATGTATGTATGTACTAACAACATCGTACTCGTACTACCAGTAATACATGGAAGAACAAGTGTTGTTGCTCCCATAAATACGTAGTATTTATTGAAATGACGTACGAAAATAAGTACCTCTTTACGAAAATATTGCCATCTTATTATACATTACAACAAAAAATAAGAATATAAAGTACATACTTTAGTTTTACGTAATTGCACTCACTGTTTGCAATTATAAAATCACTGACAACATTTACTTCCACCCACTTAGATGCTCGATGCCTACTAAGCAGCAAATAGAGCGACGACGCAATCAACAAGCGATGCCACTGCGGCTTCGTTTAAGGGCGGTAAATCGATGAAGTTTAAATCTGCATTACTATTAAAATGGTGTATAGCTGTGTACTTACTTTAAATAAGATAATCTAAATGTCATAAATTCCAGAGTGCATTCTACCAAAAACTTACCAAGGGTAGTAATAGACTCGATTCCTTGTATCACTACCCGCTAAAACGTTGTTAATGCGCGATACATAAAATACGAGCAGCAAAAATCTTTTTTTACGGAAAGCGAATTGCTGTAATCGACATAGTATAAGTTATTACTATTTTTTTCTGTAACGTACAGCCTTTTTTAATGCAGGCATTTAAGTTTAAACCCGTTTTTTGTGATGTTAATTTCATAACTATTCATCATAATATATAATTATGTTACCCGGACCATTTGAATCAGTTTTTTTTTTCTAATTCGAACAGTGCAATAAAAATTTATTTCATACTTTGTGGACTACGACGTTTTCCCTTTCCGCCGTCGATATGTAATATCATTAATACTACACACTTGCAACTTTTCATTGCTTACATTTTTTTTTCTATTTTAATGCGAAGATGGGGCCACATTATGACGTAAGCTTGGGACTTTTGGCGGGAATCTAAAACGTCATGTTGTGCTCTTGTATTATATTCGATATCTTAGTGTTTTAACGTGTTATATTAGATAATTTTTATGGTATTTTATGTAATATGATGTGACAGAACAGCTGGGATGTAGTGAATATCATATTAAAGTGCTTTACAACGTTTTCGTTTTCCATCAAAATTCCTACAACATACCATTAACAGTGTCACCATAGCACTGTTGATGGCGACAATTCGACTGACTGACAGACAATGACTAACCTGAAGAGATTAAGAACGTGAAGATAATTATAACTCGACACTGGCAAAAATGGCTCGTATAAGTAACTGATTGCCAATACATAAAAAGAAGAAGAAGAAGACGTAAGCTTGTGTGAAACACGTGACTACAGCTATACGAGAGGAATAGTTCTTCTTCTTTTTCTTCTTATGTATTGGCCATGGAAGTAATAAGTACTCTGTACAACAGGAATGAGCTCTATCTGTGCATCAAAGAGTAAAATTATATTAACTGAAAAAGAGTGGCAACTCGATGGTAAAATATGCATGTATGGAAAGTGCTGCTACCTAGAGCTAAGGCGGTGAACTAAAGTTGAAGTAATATACATATATATACCTACGTATCTACATATTGTGTGTATGTAATTATATAGGATTTTTCTTTACTATGAAATCTACCCTGAAATATAAAAATAACATATCAGCTGTTAACGAAACGGCAATAGTATAAACTTAATAATGAAAATTGAGATAATTTCCAGAAAGAACATTAATAACCGAAAATAGATTATTGACAATAAGTACATACGCTAGGAACAAAAAATAACAATTCTCAGTTGTCAAACTTTTGACAATTACAACAAAATGGCAGCTATGTTTGTACAAACAATCTGTAGGCGGCGCGACGATCAGTAAAAATAAGTAATGTTTTAACTGTGCCCCCCCAGCTGTGCATCTTGCAGCAAAAATAAAGAAAATAAAACCTTATGCTAAGCTAGTAAGAGTCTTGTTGAACAAAAAGAAAGCTATTGTGGAAGAATGTAATAAAGATCAGTCGATATGATCGACATCAATAGATGATTTGTTAGATCTCGTAGATAACGCTTGTGTTTCAGATTTTAAACTGAACATTATTTTTTATATTGCTGGATATATCGTGAATAGGATGATTCACAAAATTTCTTGTTCAAATTGTGTGGTGTTATTGGATCACAACACCATAGAACACTGTTAATTACATTATTAAATCAATCGTTAAAAAACGTAAACAAAAATAAAATTATCATGTAGGTATGTTGTCCGAGAATTTTATAGCAAACTACATACATCGTTAGAATCAGCACATCCTCCTCAATCTATATTTGAAGATCCACATGATATTCTATTGATGAAGGCGTTAGCGAATTCATATCTCAATTTACGTTTAACTCAATGCAAAATTAGAATCAATGAAACATATAAGGAATAAGCTGGGTTTGCTGCAGAAACTTCACAAGACTGTCTTATTTAGCAATGTCTGATTTAGAATTAAACTTAAATGTAAACTTAACTGTTTTTTCTTAATTAAATATACCACACACCACCTTATCGTAATTTTATCTCAGTCCAGCTGCATGTCGTGTCCCACAAGGACCAGTAGATAAGTACCTACCTATATGACGCGAGTGTGAAAAGCAAACAAAAACAGGAAATGTATAGTGCCACAAAGGGCAAGTTTATAATTAGAATCTTCGATTAAAATCCATCTGAAGCAATGATCTGCTGACGTCAGATCACAAATATTTTTTATAATTATTGTCATTAAATCATATTTCAATATGGTCACCATCGCCAGAGAGGGATAAAAGGTACAGTTCTGAGCTCTCGCTGGGCTTCAATTTTGCGACAACAGCTCATTCCTGTTGTACAAAGTACTTATTACTTCTATGGTATTGGCCACGAAGTATAGATACACAGGAGTCCGAACGGTATAGGCTTTTCCATAGTATTTTTGGTCACAAAAATAAACCCAGATCTTAGTTCTTTTTTCTGCCACTCGCTGCGCTAGTGTTTAGATCGCACCCATGAATTATAGATACATATATCTATACAGGGTTTTTTTTCTAAGAGTACCCAAATTTTTTTATGATGTTCTACATATAAATAATGTTATATTAAAAATGTCAAATATTTAAAATCACTAGTAATTACCTAATTATTTTCATTTCAAAAATATCTAAAAATATTCCTGATTTATAGACAACCTAATCTTGTTACGCGCGGCCATTGATCAAGAAACTATCACCCTAACGCACACAAGTACATGTTAGAAATTATCGACACCACACTACTGTTACACTTCTACACACACACACACACACACACATGTAAAATAGTAAATAAGTTTAAGATTCCAATTTTCTTTCATACTTTTAACGGGCTTAGCACCGTCACGCGTCATAATAAATAGATAATTAAAATACCAGTTTATTATTTTAAAACTACATACTAATGTTCGTATTTATTAAGGCGTATTTAAAAAGTGGAATTAACTATTTACAACAATTAAACTTACCTATTCATTTAGTCCCAGGAAAAACACTATCACTGATATTTTAACAATTGTTCGAAATGAAGTCCATTTCTTTCAACACAAAGCTGAGCACGCCTTCTTAAATTGTTTTTTAACATTATCTGTGTCCGAGCACTTTTCACTTCATCAAATGCAGTAATGATTTTACTACGAAGGTCCTCATAACTTTGCGCTTCTTCAACGTAAACACGTCTCTTAATTTCACCCCACAAATAAAAGTCTAATGGTGTAAGGTCCGGTGACCTTGGATGCCACGGTATCGGGCCCCCACGACCTATCCACCTATTCCCATATTCAGTGTTTAAATACTCACGCACAGCACTCGAATAATGGGGTGGAGCACCGTCATGTTGGAAGTATAGATTATTTAACAGTATTAGAGGTACGTCCTCTAGTAAATCGGAAATCACACTTCGCAACATATCCAGATAATTACTGCCAGTCAATCGGTCTTCAATAAAGTACGGACCCACGATTACGTTATCAATGATCCCAGCCCAAACATTAATACTAAATCGCACTTGATGAAAACTGTCTTTGATTACGTGGGGATTGCTCACTGCCCAATAGTGTTCGTTACGACTATTATAAAGTCCTATCCGTGTAAATAAAGCTTCGTCAGTCCAGAAAATGTTTGTAGAGTTAATGTTTGACAATAACCATTGACAAAATTGTACTCGAGCAGCACCATCATTTTCATGTAGTGCTTGAACCCGTTGATAATGATACGGGTGGTACCCTAAAGAATTTAGCAGCTTCCACACGTAATAACGGCTTACACCGAATTGTCGAGCTGCGTCATTGGTGCTAGCACGGGGGTCTCGTTCAAAGAACTCGACTATAGCGCTCTCGACTGCTGGGCTAATCACGGTATGACCTCCTTGAGATGTTGCATGCGCTGGTGTAGTGAACTGCCCAAAATCCAATAATCTTTGGTTAGCTGCCAAAATCGTTCTCGAATTAGGTACTCTAGAATTAATACCTTGTCTCTCTAAACGCGGTAAAGAGTAACGTTCATAAAGTCTTTGCGCACCACGTAAAGTTTCACCACTTAATATGTAGCACCGTACCATCTCATAATACTCGCGATTAGAATATCTTGTTTGATCTGCCATTGTGGGAGATAAACAATAAAACAATTAACACGTGCTGCTAATTAGGTCACGGCCAAAGTATCACTGGCGAATTAGCGCTGCGGACGCGCAGGTCGGTCTACGAGGGGAAAGTGTTGCAAGGGGAGGCGGGAAGACGATTTCGACGAAATAAGCCGATCCGTACCGACAAAGGAATCAAAGTTAGGTACCTAATTTTGTTTTATCGTGAGCGCTTAAATTTTTGTTTGTGTGTGCGTGTTTATAAAATGAATGACTTACATATTAGCAACAAATTTAGTGGCATATAGGAATTCACCGAATAAGAAAAAATATTTTTTTGCTAAAAAAAACATATGTTTTTATTTCAATAATCAATTATACTATCGAATCTGAACCTCCTGTGAAATTTTGGGTACCCTTAGCAAAATAACCCGGTATATACACATGAATATATATATACATGTATGTATCTATACTTCGTGGACGTACCGATGCTATTATTATTATTACACGTAAACGCGCGTTGGTTCGTGAATGTTGAATTTAATTAATTTAAATATAAAATAATATTAAAAAGAAATAGGAAGGTGTTGTGCTGTTCATGGTTGTGTTAGTGGACGAAAAGAAAAATTATTGTAAATGTTTCATGTACACAACATCTGCAAAGTTTTCCAAGGCCTTTAAACTATTTTGGGACTCCTCTTAAAGCTGACAAATTACCTTCAAGAAAAAGAAAAATATCGAAAATATTAATTATCTTCCCATCATCATTATCATCACAGCCCATGTATGTCCCACTGTTGAGCTCGGGCCTTCTCCGTAATGGGAGGGAGCTTAACCTACTATATCACGCTGGTCAGATGTGTTGGTATAGGGTTTTGTTTCGAGTTTTCCTTCTCTTGCAATAGATGTTATATGCGTTTTATATCCCTTAGTCGTCTCTTACGATCACTCACGGGTAAGATAGATATGCTGCAAACCTGGAAAAAGAAATTTTGCTAAACTTACATCACTGTGATATAATATTGTATGAAGAGAATTATGAATGTTGAGGAAGCGAGTGAAGCATGCAAGGATAGAGTTCTCTGACACTCTGTCGCTTCCTCAACATTCATAATTCTCTTCATACACGCTCGCCGGTTTCGGACACTTTTGACTCCACCTTCCTTCAATATGTGACCAATCTGGTGATATAACAGACAGCAATATAAGAGATATTGAACAATTGAGGAGAAATCAGGCTAATAACTTTGAATGGCATAAAATTCGCAGAAATCATATAACAGCTAGTTACTTCCATACATGTTGCAAAGCAGTTTCTATAAAAGCAAAAATAATGTAGCCCAAAGAATTTTGAATAGATTAGAGTTCAAATACAAACAATCACTACATGGAAAAGACTGTGAGTCAGGGGATATACATTTTTATGAAGTACTGCAATGAAGGTGCAGAAATGTGGATTATTTTTATCTAAAAATAAGCCATATTTGGGGGCGTTTCTTGATAGACTTATTGGCAAAGAAGCGATTTTAGAGGTAAAGTGCCCTTACAAGCAAAAATAATTATTATGCAATTAGTGATGAAACAATTCCTTACTTGTGGAAAATAAATATGGCAATTTGTGTCTAGAAGACACATCCATATTACTATCGAATACAAGGCCAGTTGATGGTTACCGGTAGAAAGTATGCTAGTTTATTAATTTCCACATTTGTAGAATGGACCATAATTGATGTACCCTGGAATGACACGTTTATAAAGGAGATTGAAAACAAATTAGATATGTTTTATGAAGACTATTTCTGACCAGCATTACTAGAAAAAGTACTTTGTAAAAACTATGCCAAATGATTCTACAAATAATTATTATTTTAATAATAGGCAATACTTATAATGTGGTTTTTAAAGTAAAATGTATGCCAGCTGTTTCTTTAAATAATTTTAATATTAAGCGATATTTACATCTGTTTGTTATAGTTAAAGTATCTCAAATGTTTCTATAAATAATTTAAATGTTAAGCAATACCCACATGTCATTTTGTTAAATTATTGATTAAATGAATTTACTTTGATAAATGAGTTTATTTACTTTATAAAATTGTTTTAAATAAAAATACAAAAATAGTAAATGGAAACTTTATTAAAGTTAAAAAATAGAAGAAGTTATGCTGTACTTTAACAATATTTTCATGGAAGTTACATGTCATAACACATACAAAATATATTTTTGACAAGAGAGGAATATAATATTCACAGTATTGCATGTAGCTGTAGTAACACTTGGAGTATGAGCTAAGCCATCACACTTTTCAATATATGAAAAACACAATTTTCGTTTAGAATCACGCGCTGATCACGTTCTCGCCTTTGTTCAGACTTTATATCTTCAATTTTAGTCCATGGAAATACTGAAGGTACCTTTTTCCGATTCCTTTCTTTAAAATGTGCCTGGTATTATTTAGTCCTGGAAATAATAATTAAGATTTTAGGTTATGTTAGGAATAAAATCATAAATACTTGTTTTAGGTGATAAAAGTAAATGTTATTCTATAAATGAGATTAAATCACCTGAATGCTTTCCAATTTGAATGAAATCTTCGGATTTAAAATATGCTGAACATATTTTAAAATGTTCTTTGGGATGAAAGTCTTTACGGGTTGCTGCTTTTCATAGTTTTCTAGCTTTTTTCTTTTGGAAATGAATGGTTCCCTGGTTTCCTACATCCAAATACATAGCAATGATGCATTATCATTTATACAATACTTTTCACAGCTGTTAATAGCAACAAAACTTCCCGCGTAAAGATTTAAACGAATAAGTATTTCTTGAAGAGTGGCGCCTCTACCGGCAAAAAGTTCTGTCCCCTAAATTGAGACCATTCTTTTAACATTACGTTCGGACTCCTGTGTATCTATACTTCGTGGTATTGGCAATCAGCTACATATACGAGCTATTGGTGCCAGTGTCAAGTTATAAATATGTTCACGTTTTTAGTCTTTCAAGTCAGTCGTTGTCTAAGTCAAATTGTCACCATTAACAGTGCAATGGCCACACTGTTAATGGTATCTTGTGGGAATTTTGATGGAAAACGAAAACAATGTAAAGCACTTTTATATGATATTCACTACATCCTAGTATTTCCGCACATCACATTATATAAAATGCCATCGAAATTATCTAATATAACACGTTAAAACACTAAGATATCGAATATAATACAAGAGCACCACATGACGTTTTCAAATTCCCCTCAAAAGTCCAAAGAATAGTTTTCACTTGTTAGAATGTGGTTTTGACGTATTTCAACTATAAATTCTACTATATTTTTTCGGTCATATCGTCAGTTTGTTAAAGAGTATCCGTTCATACAACCAATACTTAATGCTATATTTTAATTTTATCTATATTTCGTAATTTGTTAAAAGTTATTATCCATTAATAATTTTAATTGATAGTACGAGATCCGGCTGCAGAATTACTACACTCATCGAGTGTTTGCTAAAAAACAATTTTTTACGCATATTTATGATTAGGAGAATGTATATCTACCGAGTTGCCAATCAAAATGTGGCCGCTAATATTTTTAATTAAATTATTGCTGATTGATTTTCCGGGAAACATTACATTCACTTGTTTTTTAAATAAATTATCGTCCAGTTCACGGCAATATACCTAAAGACTCTGAAAAATCACGGTTGCCATTGCGCACTTGGCCGCATCTCTTCGCAGCCAGGTGTAAACAGGTATGATTTTGAGACATTTATACGTTCGTACATACATACATACATATCATCACGCCATATCCCTTGCAGGGTAGGCAGAGAGAACAGAGTGCCAGAGAACTCTATCTCTGCATACTTCACTCGCTTCCTCAACATTCATAATTCTCTTCATACACGCTCGCCGGTTTCGGAGACTCTTGACTCCACCTTCCTTAAGTACATGACCGATCTGGTCTAGGTAGGTTAGTCTCGGTCTCCCTCGGTACCTACATCCTTCCACTTTCGCATTGTATATCTTCTTAACCAGACGTTCGTTCGGCATTCTTTCCACATGTCCGAACCATCGGAGCATTCCCTTTCGCATCTTTACACCAATACTCTCTTTCATACCTACTCGCTCTCTTACGTCGTCGTTATGAATGCGGTCGGTCAGCCTAACTCCATAGATTTTCCGAAGAGATCGCATTTCGACCGCATTAATTTTAATTTCATATTCTTTTCTGCATACCCAACTCTCGCTTCCATACAGTAATGTTGGGACAAGCACTGCGTTATGTATTGCTACACGTGCCTTCTGGCTGAGTTGGTGGCTGCCGAGAAGTTGCCCCAACGCTCCGTTCACTCTATTTCCCGCATTCACTCTTCGCTCTATATCAGTGGTGTATCTTCCATCTCGGCTAAATCCACATCCAAGATATACAAATTCATCTACTTGCTCCAGTACATCATTACCTATTGTTACTCTTACATCTGTTCTGGCTTCATCTCTTTCAAAGACCATTATTTTGGTTTTGCTCACATTCACGCGTAGACCCCTTTTCTTACAGTCTTCTGTCATTGTGTCGACTAGGGTCTGCAGGTCAGTCGCTGACTGTGCCAGCAGGACTGCATCATCTGCATAAAGCAGAGCAGAGACCACTGAGTCGCCCATCTGGACTCCCACATTCATATCGTTCAACCTTTGGAGACATTTATCCAGATATATGATAAACAGCCTGGCTGATAGAACGCAGCCCTGCTTAACGCCGATATTGACGTCAAACCAAGGCGACATTCCATCATCCAGCCGCACACAGGCTCTACAGCCCATGTAACTGGATTGCACAGCCTGCAGCAGTTTACCATTAATACCATACTCCAGTAAAATGTCCCAAAGTTCCTTTCGTACAACCGTGTCAAATTCTCTCTCCAGATGCACAAAACTGCAGAAAACCCTCTGACCTAGGGCCAGATGCTTCTCCACAATGTTGCGCAGAGAGAACACTTGATCCATGCATCCCCTTCCACTCCTGAAACCTCCTTGTGTCTCACACAGTAAACCATCGGACACTATCCTCAATCTCCTTTTAATAATTTTACCATACACTTTTGCTGCCAAACTGGTTAAGCTTATGGCTCTGTAATTTGCGCAGTCATAACGTGAACCCTTGTTTTTAAACAAAGGCACGATGACTGCGCTATTCCAGTCCCCGGGAACCATTCCCGAGCTCCAACATAAATTGAGGAGCAACAGGAACGCCTCCCGGACACAGGAGCCACCAAGCTTGATCATCTCGGCAGACACCATATCAATGCCCGCTGCCTTACCATTTTTCAAACTTCTTATCGCCCATTCAACTTCATCCATACTGATGCCATCGGAGGACGCCGTCGCCGAATGTTGATCTACTAGACCACATGCGACACCGGCGCCAACCGTAGCATCCGCATACAGATCGCCAAAATATTCACTCCATCGGCTTAACACGTCTTGTGTTTGTGTAAGAATGTCTCCACCTTTAGACCTTATTTTATTCATTCTGAAGGCTGACCAACCACCCCGAGACTTCTTCACTTCCCTCCAAAAGAGTTTGGTGTTACCCTCGAAGTTTTTAGTCAGCCTATCTTCTGCACTCATACTTGCTCTATCACGTTTTTCTTTCACTAAGGCCTTGGTGTCATTCTTACATTGCCGATATATTTCTTTCTTCTGTTCAGTCATACTGTCATTCAGATTCAAAGAAGAGACATAGTCCAGCCACGCTTTCTTCTTTTGCTCTATGGAAGCTGCCACTTCCGCATCCCACCATTTGTATTTCTATGCTTCTTTGAACTTCCACATACTTCTTTCGCTGTGTCTACCATACTCTCTTTCAATACTCTCCAGCATTCTTCAATGTCCGATTGCGGCTGGCTTGCCATCGTCAGCCGTTCTCGGACACCCTCTGCATACTTTTCTCTTACACACTCTTCTTGCAACCTTTCAACCTTTATTCTTTCAAGCCCTTCGAAGTGGACACGCTCTCGCCAGTGCCTCCACTTTCTGAACAGACCACTAAATCTCGCAATAACGAGATAGTGGTCCGTATCGACTGTGGGGCCCCTGTAGGCTCTTGCGTCCAATATTTTGCTTCGGAGGCGACTGGCTACCAAAATTAAATCTATTATACTTTTCTGTTCATTCCTTCTCCATGTATACATATGGATGTCCTTATGTTGGAGAAATGTGTTTGACACAATAAGGTTTCTCTCCATGCATACATCCGCTATGAGCCTACCTGCGTCGTTCACTCTCTTATCACCAAATGGACCAAGTACGTCCTCATAGTCGGGACGCTTGGTCCCCACCCATCCGTTCAAATCTCCGCATATAATCACGCGTTCACTGGTTTCTGCCATATCCAGAACTTCCCTAACATTATCCCAAAACTTCTCTAGGTCTGATGCCACCCAGGATCCTACGGGAGCATATGCTACAACCATGAATACCTTGGTGACACCAAGTTTTATACGGACCCAAAGAAGTTTGGGATCATACATTCCGTAATCCTTCACACCTGAGGCCAAGCGAGAGGACAGCAGTACTCCTACCCCCATGCTGGCTCGATCGCTCTGTGGTACACCAGACCACAGAGCCATCCCGCCACCAGGAAGATCGCAGGCGTCGCTGCCCCTTCGCTTGGTCTCTGTTACACAGAGCACGTCTAGCTAATCAGCTACAAGCGGACAAACGCCCGCCATGACGGATATCAGCTCGTGCAACTTACCTTCCACACAACCTCTTACATTCCACGTGCCCACCCGGCACTCTGCTCTCCTCGACTCGACTGACTGGGCAAGGCGTGATGGGTGGCGGCCCCCATCGCCGCAACTGCCGAAGTTCGTACCGACGGGGGCGGGTCGGTACGCGTCGCCTCCGGGGCACGCCCTAACCCGCATTGCGGTACGCATTTCGAGCCGGATTAGCAGTCTAATTAGACTGGCAGGGGACGCGAACGAGCACGCTCCGGACTATGCCCCCCTAATACGTTCATAACGTATACGTTATACGTTACGTTACCTTATACGTTCATAACGTACATTTATTATTTATATATCAAATTATAGCTAATTTTTTTCTGTTAATTATGATATACGGATGCTTAATTAAATCTGGCCGCAAATAAGAGTTGCTGGCTGTTCAAAATGGTAAATATTAAAGATAGAGTGAAAGAGAGCTAGCGCGTAACATGACTAGTCAGACGAGGATAGCGATTGCCAGCTGGACGATGCTTTTAAGGCATTGCGCATGCGTCGAATGCTAGTGTTCTCAACCACCGGTTCAAATTGTAGTATGGACTACTTAATAAATACTCCTAAAGAAATATCTTCTTTTTCAAAATGACCAATTTAAAAATTTCAACAAAAAATTAATATTGGTGAAAAATATAACCAAGGTTACTTCTGTAAAAGAAAATTTTATTGTACAAGTACTCTTTGAAAACATATTATGTTTTATTTAATCATTCGATCGTCTGATACATATTAATTAAACATTTAAGCAAATTAAAATTTTAAATATGTATTTTGTATTTCCGTGACTCTTATTTAAAAATCAGAATCATCGGAGCTTTCACTTACACTATCGTCGCTGCTATCACTTACATCGCTACAAATATCAGAATCGTCGTTATTATCGGAAGATTTGTTCATCGAATCACATAGTACACTCTCAACTTGCGTTAGAGTTGAGTCTCCCAGGAACCATGTTAGTTTTAGAAAACCATCTAATAGCAGCCAGCCATTATTTTCCGCGCTGAACTTGATACAATCCGGCAAAGTGGCATTTAACCACATCGAATTAACAAAGATAGTCCGTAACAATTTTTGTTTCAAAGATTTCAAGCACGGTGGAATGTGCGTTGAGTCGAAACCATTAATTTTTTTCAAAAATTTTTCATTATTTTGTTTTAAAGCGTACGTTGAGTTAAATAATAAAAATCTTGCGGCATTTACATTTGTACACTTTGGGAGTCCATACATAAGGCACGTAAACTCTTGGACTGCATCAATTTTGGTTTCATTAAAGATGTCATTGGGATTAGTCAAAGACGCAAAAACTTGTTGATTTTGTGGGTGTTTAATAAATACATTCCGGGGTCGAACTTTCCCTTTGTTGAAGAATGCAGCCGTGTAGTCGCAACCCGTGTATGCGTAAAAAGCGGGAAGAGCAAGACATAAAGTTGCGCCTAATTTTATTGATATATCCGTACAGTTACCATTTTTAACAGCCAGCAACCCTTATTTGCGTCCAGACTTAATTAAGCAACCATATATCATAATAAACAGAAAAAAAATAGCTTTAATTTGATATATAAATAATAAATGTACGTTATGAACGTATAAATGTCTCAAAATCATACCTGTTTACACCTGGCTGCGAAGAGGTGCGGCCAAGTGTGCAACGGCAACCGTGATTTTTCAGAGTCTTTAGGTATATTGCCGTGAACTGGACGATAATTTATTTAAAAAACAAGTGAATGTACTGTTTCCCGGAAAATCAATCAGCAATAATTTAATTAAAAATATTAGCGGCCACATTTTGATTGGCAACTCGGTAGATATACATTCTCCTAATCATAAATATGCGTAAAAATTTGGTTTTTAGCAAACACTCGATGAGTATAGTATTTCTGCAGGTGGATCTTAGACTATGAGTTATAGCTTAATTCATTGTTTCTCTAGGAGTTTTGATAATTGATTTTGCCTTTTCTGCATTACATTAAATAAATAACATTATTTTTCTATTGGGGATTAATAGCAACAAAATTATTCAATATGATGCTATAAAATACAAATATTGAAGATAGTTTAAATACACCACATCATAAATAGTCATGTCTCTCGTCGAATACTTTACCACTAAAAAGTTATTTTAAGAGTAATCTCGATACTTGCAACTTATATATGTATCATCCATTTTTATTAGCCTAATATTACGCTAATATAATAACAGTAAAAAGTTGGTCTGGTTATAAAAAAATATAATAAATTATGTATTTTATTGTTTCTAATTTTCACATGCAAATTTTATAGTATGATATATACACAATATTATAAACTTATATTAATGATTTACACAATTTATATTATCTCTAATTTTTCATTTAAAATTAAAATAGTAATATAATATCAGTTAGATTATTACACTTTTAATGAGAACCCCTCCCTAGGGTAAGGATCTCCTCCATGTTATCCAAAGGTGTATGCACGAAGTATAGATACAAGGAATCCAAATGTAATGTTAAACGAATGGTCTCAATTTAGGGGACAGAACTTATGCCGGTAGAGCGCAACACTGTTCAATAATAATAGCAACGGTAATCCTAAGTTCTAGCGCAGCCAGTGGCAGAAAAGAGAACTAAGATTGGGTTTATTTTTGGATCCATGTCCATGGTTGCTTTCCATTTAGTTAACACAGAGGGACTCTGCGGTACATTGTGAAACACTGCCAAACACTGTGTAAACGTTTAAATGAAACAGCTAGTTGTCTCAAAATAACACTAGAGTGCATCAATATCGCAAAATTATGGGCGTTGTATACCTAAATGCAAGTTCCTTGACAAAGTCTTGGCTCAATAATTTATAAACATAACCACATTATCAGGGCTCACTTCAATAGTGCAATATTTACATTTGAACATTTTTATTAAATTTTAATTAGCAGTAAGAGACAAGCTCCATTTAATAATCTCAAATAATACTATTAGAATATGCCGTAAATAAATTGCGAGGTTAAGTAATGATACTTAATTCAAGCAAAGTAGTACCTATATACTTAAAGTACTCTATGAAAGTAGGTAAGCATCTGTCAAACACCACTTTTTCGAGTGTCGACCAGTGTACGGCTGTTCAACAGTGTCGTTGATGGAAAGCGCTTTATCGAACACTGCGTCACTTTTTGTATTAAATGGAAAGCACACCATGAATACTATGGAAAAGCCTCTCTGAGTATTTTGGTCTGTGGTTCGGACTCCTTGTGTCTATTATTACCACAGAACAATATACTCAGAGAGAACGACAACTTCATACTTTAGAATTGCTTACACGGCACACACTAGCGCTCCAGTTTAATCCACTGAAAAATTCGTAGAGCGGGATATTTAAAAATGTAATTATAATTTTAAATATCCCGCTCATTTCAAAACAGCTGAATATCAGCTATCGAATTTCCGATTGCTGTTTTTGCACAATACAATTGAGGTATATACCTATATTTGAATATATAAATATTGTGCAAAAACAACAAACGAAAATACTTTGTAAAGGGATTTACAATAGTTAAATAAAACAAGATGTCAGACATTCTCTGTACGATATTTACTTGAAGTCATACCACAATTTTATACACTTTACAGTTTACTTTCCAGCCTTTGTAGAAAATAACAATAAAAAAAATATTAAAAAAATCAAAAAACCCGACTGCGTAAAAAGTCACCAAAACTACGTACATAATAAAAAAACTGAAAAGAAAAAAACAAGCACTTAGATGTCCGGTGGTCTAGAATTCCATAATATATTATTGAATAAATACTATTGCAGAAAATGAAATATATTTTAATAATAGAACATGACAACTGAACAGTCGGGAACAGTCCTGTGGATTAAATTGTCAATTTTTTTTTAAGACGTCCGTGACGTAATTCTTATGTCTCATTCTTTAATAGAGCACCATCTCTTTTGTACCGATAAATCCAGTGTAGGCATGCTCTGCTTTGAAAGCTGTGATAATTACAGTCATGGTCAACTATAGTTCATCTAATCTAAGAAGTGCATTTTGACGTTTTGCATTTTTTAATACACAATAACCTCGGTCAAACGTATACACATGATTGTAAACACTAAATCTGAAATTTTAAACAACTATTAAGTTATTTACATAATTAACATTGCGGGTGACTTTCTTGTACAATAATCTAATGTTGAAACTCGTAAAACTAATTTCAAATAGAAATAACATGGTAAATAGTAATTGTTAGTGACGACCTAACAATGTCACGTCATCACGATCTATACAATAGTGCTTGACAACTTCCAATTCATGAATATTCAAATAATCGGTAAAAATATTAGAAAAATACAATTAATCGAATAGAGATTTTGACAGAGATGTACATTTCGACACTTTGATTGATGAGGAAATAATTATTAATGTTCGCGACGCTGATAATTCAAGTAATAGTAGTAATTCTTAATAAATAGCTATTTTCAAATCCAGTTTTTGTTTTTAATTAACCTAATCCTACTAAATACGATGAGTAGATTCTATGCTGAAATAATTAAATTTGTTTAGTACTAATTTAGCACTTAATTTATTCATCACCTTTTTGAAAAATAAAAAATAAACTGATTATTAATTATAAAGAATCAATATCGATTTCTCAGTAAAATCGGATATTTTCGATAGCGATTATTTGGTTCACATACCTAGACAACTTACTCAAACAGCTGTCAAAGTGCACTTCTTAGATTAGGCAGACTATAATTTAATTAGGGACATTCAAGATAGTGAAGAGCTATAAGTGCCATAACCGGTTATGTACATATAAATATAAAACCCTATTTATTTCTCAGCACCTATTATTTGCATAATTTGGTCCGATTATTATGCTATAAATGGCTGTAAATAAAAGATTAAATAAATAGATAAAAGTATTTAATATCAAAAGTTAAACATGTATTAAATTTTAAGGTACAATTCTGTAGCTGGACATTTAATTAAGGACAGTAAAGTATAATGAAAAATAGAGTTAAACAAAACTAATAATCTGCAGTATTATAATATCATTAACAGCTCCATTTTATTACGTGTAAAATCAATACCCAGTAGCAAAACCTTTGTTAGTAATTACCGCTTGACACCGATGTGGCATAGACATTATCAGTTTCTGACATGTTTCGACAGGAATGTTTGTCCATGCCTCACAAAAAGCTTCATTAAGTTCATCTAAAGTTGTAGTACGATAAGTGGCAACTTTTTCCTTGATTTCGTGCCAAAGGTGCTCAATTGGGTTGAGGTCCGGGTTATTTGCTGGCCAATCTAGCACCGATACTAACTGACTGGTAAGAAACGACTTGACTGAACGGGCGGTATGTTTCGGGTCGTTATCCTGCTGAAACGTCCATATAATCGAGAGATGCTCCTCAGCATAGGGAAGCATAGTTTCTTGCAATATTGCCTTGTATTGATGTTGGTCTAAGTTAACCTGAATTTTCCTCACAGGTCCCACTCCACGTCCAGAAAACCTGTTTTTTTGTGAATCTTGGATTCAATCCGCTTTTACAGGACGCCGTACTTATTGCCTTCCATCTGAAGAAATCAAATTAACCTTGGTCTCGTCAGAGAATAATACATGTTGCCATTGGGCGTAGGTCCAATGTCCATATTTACGTGCAAACGCCAAACAAGCATTTCTATGTTCTTTCTTCAACAACGGTACTTTGCGAGACACTCTTCCGAACAACCCTACTTCTACCAGACGTCGTCGAACGGTCCTCGCTGATACACCGGCTCTTTCGTCTGCCCCAAATACTTCGTGTTTTATTAAAATGAGAGCCTGGAAACGGATCTTTCTTAGCTAACCTGGTTATCATTCTATCTTCTTGCGGAGTTGTTTTTCTCGATCTTTTTGTTCTGGACACATTTAAAGCTGTGTTATAGCGCCTGAAATGTTGCATTGCATTGCATACCATAGTTTTTGAACAATTTAAATGTTGTGCTATCCTTCGGTATGACCTGGGGGGCACACTTAAAACATTACTTTTTTTTACTGACCGTCGCGCCGCCTACAGACTGGTTGTACAAACTTAGCTGCTGCCATTTTGTCCCGTCTGTCAAACGTTTGACAACTGAGAATTGTTATTTTTTGTTCATAGTGTAGGTAGTTATTGTCATCGATCTATTTTCGATTATTGATGTACTTTCTGAAAATTATATCAATATTCATTGTTAAACTTATATTATTATTGTTTCGATATCAGCCGATATGTTTTTTTTTATATTTCAGGGTATATCTCATAGTAAAAGAATATTCTGTATAATTACACATACACATGTAGATATGTATATATATATATCACTTCAACTTTAGTTCACCGCTTAAACTCTGGGCAGCAGCACTGTCCATACATGCATATTTTATCATCGAGTTGCCACTCTTTTTCAGTTTAATAACTTTACTCTTTGGGTATGACCAAAGAGTAAAGTTATTAAATTGAAAAAGAGTGGCAACTCGATGATAAAATATGCATGTATGGAAAGTGCTGCCACCCAGAGTTTAGACGGTGAACTAAAGTTGAAGTAATATATATACATATCTACATGTGTATGTGTAATTACATAGAATTTTCTTTTACTATGAAAGCTACCCTGAAATATAAAAAAAACATATCAGCTGATAATTAAACAATAATAATATCAGCCTAACATTGAAACTTGAGATAATTTTTAGAAAAATATCAATAACCGAAAATAGATCGATGATAATAAGTACCCACGCTAGGAACAAAAAATAACAATTCTCAGTTGTCAAACGTTTGACAGACAGGACAAAATGGCAGCAGTTAAGTTTGTACAACCAATCTGTAGGCGGCGCGACGGTCAGTAAATATAAGTAATGTTTTAAGTATGCCCCCCCAGGGTATGACCAACCACGCTCGACAAACTTCATGATAATTTTTCGTAGTGTTGGATCGCAACTTTTATTTTTGCCCATTTTTCTTCAAAATAATTCTCAAAACTTAAAATTAAAAATCTGGATTGCCGCCAAAATTACCACAAAACAATAAGAGAAGAAATAAAAAAGTATTAAGATTCAAATTTTGAAATTAGAACGCAATACCTCAGTGTACCTAATTAAATGGCCAGCCACTCCAGCCAGCATTCTTTGGACAAATAGCACTATGATAATCTGTCAGCTATACTGAAAAGAGGTTTAATGTTTAAGAAGTTGTTATTGTTTGTATAATCGGGCACATCAATGACTAATTATACTTACATGTAAAAGATATGGAATATTGTTAAGACTCGAATTTGGCTCAACTAGAGTTTGTCCCTAATTAGGTGACCACGACTGTATATATGTACCTAATTCGTGGGTGTACATTTCTCTCCTTTGTCTGGTTCAAATTCCGTCATATCTTTAATGTCATCCGGTCTTTTATTTAGGCGACGGGCTATGTTGTGGTCACGCCCCGCTAATCTGTCCGGGGCGACAGAAGAAGCGTCGCACGACCCCATAGACCCGCCCTACATGTACCTCTCCACGTCGTGCGAGCGGGCCACCGGAACCCGGTCATTGTCTTCGGTGGCCAATGTCATCCAGCCTACGTAGTACATTATATTAATCTGTGATCCAGCCATCTTCTTAATGATCTTCTCCATTTAAACACTCTTAATTCAAATTGAACGTCCTGCAGCGACCTAACAAACTCATTACGAATATACTCAATACGAAATGAAGGTTAGATGCTTAGGTACTACGTAATTAAAATAATATACTTAAATGCTTTCGTACTTTCGATATATCCTATGATTTTGTTGCAATTTTATCCCCTACAGGGGGGATACCCTACGTGAACACTCGTAGTATAGAAAAAGGTCAAATATTCAAGCGCAGTATTTGTAAAGACCCCTTCCATTCCCTGAACAAGTCATGAAGTATGGATCAGCTCCCTTATGTAGATTTATAGACAGTTATACAGAGTTCTTACACTTCAATAGATCTTTTATTATTGATAATTACGTACGGTAGTTATAAATTGTTAACCATCTAATGCTTTAATGCGAAATTATAATTATGTATGTGTAAATTTCATCTTTGAGAATTCTATAAAAATGCTTATCATAACACCAATATAAAGTCGTGAGAATTAATAATTTCAAACATCAGCGTCTGACCTTATTTTTCTTACTCTTTGGTTTGTGGAGATCGAAGTATTGGAGTCTGTTGAAAAGGGTAATTTGATGAATTTGGTTCGACTAGAAATGCAATTTAATGATACCTGATGAACCTAGATTATTTATGCTATGAAAATTGTGTTTGGTGCTTTATGTAAAAATAGAGGCAAAGTGTTGTTTATGAACCCACAAACCCGTGACGTAGCCGACATTGTGGACTGCAGTCATTAAAAAATAATTAAAACGAACCACGCGTACCTGAGCCAATAATTGTAATTAGCTATTTATTCTTTATATATTAATAACTATGGTTGTATCTACGTGGGTCATTTTAAAGATGTGATGGTAAACAAATAAAACAACTTTTATATTTTAGAGTTTATTTAACGTGAATACAAACATGCAAGTACATTTTACGAATGTTGTTACATTTTGTTATTCATGTGTGGTGCATTTTAACGCTGCTGTGTGAATGGGTTAAAATAAAAAAAATGATTATATGTAGCTAATAATTTAAACTTAATGCTAAAAGCAAAATAGGGTTCGAATTACAACAGACTGTATTTGTAGTTGGGACGGATTAATTCCTTATAGAAACTTTTGTAAAAATGTACTAACAAGCTCATTGTTTTGGTTGAATTCAACAATGCGACTGGACTAACATCTAATTTTGACACTCTTCCCACTGCCAATGCTCAAGTAGGTATATACTAATCACTTAAAAATATATTACATACACAATTGTTCACAATTTGAATGTTAATAATTGAGATATTTTTTTTATGTTGTATATTTACAACTTATAGAGATCGTTTTAAGGTTTAAAATGAATTAACAAGATCAATATCTTTTTGTGCCATTTAACATTCATTTTTAGAGTGTCAATATTAGTGTTATTAAAAAAAAAAAAGATTCGTCTCTATTTTTAGTTTTATTTGCAAACGCCTAAAATCTATCTCCTTGAAATTAGAAGAAAAATGGTTTCAAGGCATCAATGAAATTAGCCCGATTAGCATTAATATCACTGGGAAGTTGCCAAGGCATCAAAAATCACAGATTGCTATTTAGGAGAGACGAACAATAAATAACAAAGTATTGCGTAGCAATAAAAAAAAAACATAATAAGTACCATCAATGTTCAAAAACACTACACTTCTTTTGGATATGTATGTGGCATCGACTGCAATAATAAGTAATAAATGATATAAAATTATAAATCACACGTTAATTAACCGTGTTCGACTACTAGATACACGTTGTATCTAGTTTTAACAAAAGAAAAAAAAATATAACACTATAAATTTAGAGTTGGTTTGTCTTGTCTTATATTTGAAATTTCACAACTTTTACAGACATAAAAATTACTTAATCCCGAGAGAGTACCATGTGATCACAGATTTTGAAATTACCGTTCAACTATCAGTACAAAAGTAACCAACGTTCTGAAACGGATTTACCTTATCTACAATAAACATGAAAGCCGATGCATGCTCCGATTATGACGCCATTAAGGTGAAACCTATCCTATGTTCAGACTGTATTATTTACCTAAAAATTAAATTGTCATGCAATATATATTTACGTGGACAATATAACGTTGGATTCGCGAGCATGTATCTGTTTTCACAACTTTTATAATATTAAAAAGATATGCTATCACAATTAATACCTAATTCAGTTTGCGAACCAGTACTTTGTTGAAAGTTAAAATTACAAATGCATAATTACTTTGGCAAATACTAAGTCCGTAAAGTCTTGTTTAGACTATGCTAGTAATTCAATTGATTAAGTTATAAATACATAATCACTGTCGAGTAATTTGGATTTTAAATGACTTACTCATTAAACTCGCTCAACACAATCACTAACACAATTTAAAACAGACTTTAGACTGGCCGAATACATTTGGTCTCCTGGTACAAATTCGTGCATTCAGATGACGATATCCCAGCTTCTGAGAAAAATATTCAGTTAACCATATATTCGGAATTTATCTTATAACGAACTACCTGAACGACTATCTTACAGTCGTACATTGAATAAATATAATTTGTTATAAAAATAAAAGTACTGGTGTCCAAACATTCGAGATGTAACTACTGACAGTTGGCGTGTGAAATACATTCCTTTATATATATTCAATAAAAGAAATATCTCCTTGTGTCACTGTTTGACCACGTAACTAGTTATTGTATTACTGAACACATAACTGTGAGTAGTGAGCGCCAGGTGCCGATTTTTAATTAACCAAAATGACCCTGTTATATATGTATAGGCTATACGTTTCAAGCTTATAATAATAACTAAGATTACACTCTCATACTTATATAAAAAAGAAATAATAATAAATACATTAATAACGTAAAAAGCTCAGTTGCTAACTGCACCGCTACCATAACAGTTCATTTGAATTTATACTTTATATTAGCAATGAACTGCTATAAGCTTGCAAGCTTGAAAGTGCGCTTACAAACCAAACAAAGATTAAATAGCTTATTTAATCAACGCAAATATTGTTTACATAAAAATAAACATTCCCTGAAGCGCCAAACGGCCAACCACATGTCGTTACAATAAAAACGTGGCCCTAGATGGTCTATACTTAAAAGCATAAGGGTTCCATTGACAATCAATTAAGTTTTAATATGACGATGACGGCGCAACCAAGAACGTATTTATTAAAAATAAGTCGATAACTTTTCTGGTAGTGTGATATCTACTCTGGAAGATTTTATTTTAACCTATATACAACGTTGCATAAAAATAAAATGTGCTTCTACAAATTATCCATAAGCAGAGATCCGAATTCAGGGGTTAATTGGAACAGTTTTTAATTTTACAAACTGCTCTATAACTACCTTGTAAGCGATTACAAACAAAATTAATACTAAACAAACATGCAAATATCGTATTAAGATCTCTTAGTTTATTCAGAAATACGATTATTTCTCGAAATATCAGTTCCGTATTACACTTCAAATTATGTATGGAACACATTTTGGTAATAATTCATTTAGTAAAAAAAAACGCGAGTGTAAATACTGAGGTAAGAGAAGGTCGTTTCGATCGAGATATGACCAGCTAATTTACTGCAAGCTCTTTCACCTGATTGAGCATGTTAACATTAATTCCTTGAATAGGCGCCATCTGCCGTTCACTCCGTTAAACAAGTCCAGCTTTATACAAATTGAAGTTAACCGTGTTCAAACCGGTGAAATAACTTGCACCGCGGTCACAGGTATAAATTGACAGGTTTGCAAAGCGGCGTAAGTGATGTGCTGTAATTTTCACTTGAATTGACCAAGCACAAAGGCATCCATCACTTTAGGAACGAACTCGTCTATGCCGATAATGTCAAGCACTCCCTCATGAGTTCCGTCTGTGGTCGCTACGCGATGAGATGCTAAGTTCATCACTATCAACCTGAAAGTTTCAAGACAAATTTACGTTAAGATTGGTTAGCGATGGATGAAAAAATATCAAAAAATGTTATAACCCTTTTTGCTCATATGCATATTAAAAGCACAAAGCTATTAAGGTCTTAGGCTACTTACAGGCTCATCTATTTTAATATTCTCCCAAGTGTGCATCACTAGTAAGTAGCAAGCGAATATTCGGCCTTGAAAAATGTATATGGGTGAATATACGCTATTTGAATTCCAGTGGTCCATAGGCAAATTTTATGTTAAACTCAATATATTGTTATTTCTATATGCTTAAAAAATAAAGAATATAGTATATTATTTGGCCCACATAATCTATTCACGATAATTGTTTAATTTAAGGCATTAATAGTTTAAAATAGTTATAAATGTATTCTCCTCTGGCCTCCCCATTACTAAATTATAATGGTTTTATGACCAGATACTTTAAATATGTATTCCATTGTGTTTTTTTTACACATGATCATATGCTGTTATAAACATCGAAACATATTTTATCAAGAAACACTATAAAAATATTTATTAATATAAAAAATAACAACTTATTTGCATGTCATGTTATAATAATGTCACTTCATCTGGCGAAACTCAAAGAAATAAAATTTGACTTAAAACCGCAAAGGTATGTTTTTCTTCTTGAACAACGCGCGTACAACAGTGTGAAGTCAGAAGCAAGCTAACGACGTTGAGCAAAACTCCATTAATATTGCGTCAGTTTGCGATTAACTGTAGGAAAGCGTGTTTGTGCCAGTCGTTGAAGTATTTCCTTTGGTAAGTATATGTTTTTGTATATTATCGTTACGAAATTGTATATTTGCACAATGCCATGTTTATTTTGTATAGATGTCATGTATTACTTTAAACTGTGGTCAGAAAAGCGAGTGATATTGTTTTTGTAGGTTATGTGCGATTTTGTCACTTCTCTGGCGTCACTTCTCTGGCATATTTCATACTAGAAGACATACATGAGCGCCAGGGGAGTGACAATATTTTTTTGTTGATATATAATGTTTTAAGGCTTCATTTCATTTGTTTTAGATACTCGAGTATCATCAGACATCATGGTGAATGTTAAAAAGAAACAAACAAGGGAAGAGAGGTTAGAAAAAAACGTCAAGCTGAAAAATTACGCTACCAACGAATTAATAACGATCCTGTTAAAAATGCTGAATTAAAAAAGTAATAAGTGGTAAAATAGTCAAAAAGTATAAAGTGTTGAACCAAATTAATATGAACCCTATAAGACAGTCATGTATTGCGAATAAAAGTTTGGTAGATATGACACGGAAGACAAGAAACGATAAAACGAATCCGAAGTTAGAGAAAATAGTCGCAGAGGTTTTGAAGAAGATTGCAATAGTAGATTATGCCCAGGTATAAAATTATTATAATAAATTATAAGCATTACAAAAAAATAAAATAAAAAAACAAAAGACATTGTTACAGGACACCATGAAAAATTTACACACCAAAACTGTAAAGACTGAATTTATTTTTTATATTAAAAAATATCCAA
This sequence comes from Lymantria monacha, assembly GCA_905163515.2. NCBI lineage: Eukaryota > Metazoa > Arthropoda > Insecta > Lepidoptera > Erebidae > Lymantria > Lymantria monacha. Next base: position 29,345,690 of record LR991082.1, read on the forward strand.
ATACTATAATTTATATATGTTTTATTTAATATTAGTCCCCTTTCTTAGCTAATAATCATTAGCCTGTCACTTCTCTGCTTTAATTTGTCACTATTCTGCCAATAGTGTCACTCCCCTGGTAACACATTTTCCTCTGGTGCTTATAAAATTAAAAAATAATGTAAAATCTTCTGGCCCTCATCATTACAAATTTAAAAATTGTGTCAAATAGAGAAATTATCAATATTGAATGGAACAGATTACATTTCTTTCAGGGACACAAAAAAATCAAATACCGTATATTCACCCATATATAAATGAATTGTTCGATTTTTCAGGGCCTATCGACTAAACCAACGGGAGAGAATAAATTCAACATGGGATTAATTAAACAATATTAAACTGTGGTAGCCCATACTTAAAACCGGTGCATTTAGGGCCTAAAAAGATATGGTTATGTCAAAATACATACTTAGCATTGGATACTTGGGCGGCTCTGTAACGTTCCAATGCTCTCACAGGACAATGGTCGGGTATATCTTTAGTGGGCGGCGGTGGTGGGCCATAGCGTCCGCCAGGCCCTCGCCCCCCACGAGCATTTTGGTCCAATTCCATATAGCGAGTGGTACGGTCCACCATGTTGATGAACACGTCGACCTTCTGTTTGGTTTTCATTGCCCATTGGATTGGAGCATCAAGTTGAACTCGGCCCAAGTTAGCTTTCTGTAAAACAGAACAGTTTATTTGATAACGCTACATTATACATATTCTAAATATATTATTGCTATATATATGTATATGCTTAAATAAATTGAACTCAAATTCTATTTCTTGGTTCGCGAATAAGATTTTAGAAGTGTATACAGTCATAAATATTTTCTAAGATTTTTTAGCTGGTAAATTATCGTATAAAACTATCCATTGGTTAGGTTTATGGCTATTTGAATCACTCTTATATCTTATAAAGATTTCTTCTGTGTGGTACTCCGCGCGAGACTCCGCACAAGAGCTCAACTCAACATTAATCGACGTCGTCAATATATACACATTATATAAATTCTATCTCCTTTATAAATACTGGTTGAATTTGCACAAGTATAAACTGCCTATATTAACTTGTTAGTGGTCGAATTTAAGCCAAATACAAAAATATATTAAACACATACCCGCAAAACAAATTCGGCCTCCTCAATGTTGCTAAAGTTCCTTTCAATAGTTATGAGCTGGACGCCTTCCTCGGTGAACACCGCCAGCTTGACATCTTTCTCTCTCTTTAATATTTGCAAGGCCAGGATTATAGCTGTAACAAAAAACGTCAGTTACTGACAATGTACTAAATTAAAGATTTTACCCTGCATGGTAACAATATAAGAATACTGAATCACCAACGTGTGGTGAATGTCAGCAAGAGAAGGTCAGTAGCGTTCACCTGAAAATGCTAATCAATCAAACATCAATTGTGATTGATAAACGAGCATTAAGTCTACGTCGACAGGCTGATGGATGAATGTAAAATTTTCTACTGTAAATACAAGGTACGTAGGGCGTACGACTTAGCGTTGGATTTCCTTCCTTTCGCAATTTATATCTATGCCAACAAAGTCCGCAAAATATCATAATCTATACAGCTATCTAGAAAGATCTAAAGATAAAAGAGCAAAAATACATATTTACCAGCATGGCCCGGTGTAACATTGTTATTGTAAAAGCATTCAGCTAGCAAATGCTTCTTACTCTTCTTCTCGGTATCAGCGTCCCCACCAGCACTAGGAGTAGTCTTCGTCGCTGTCTTCTTGCCCTTCTTTGGCACTACAAAATTCTTGCAGAAGTGACGACCTAACGAACAAATATGACATAATATATGTAATAAATGAGGTCATTTGCGAGTCGGATACGCTTACAAAGGGCTTCCGGATCAGCGAATGCAGTTTTCGACAATCCGTTACAATGGTTAAACTTCGTATAACAAAATTTACATTTTTGAGATATATGTATATTTGAAAACCTGAGAGAAGGAAAACTCGAAACAAAACCCTATACCAATACGTCTGGCCAGCGCAGTATAGTAGGTTAATTTCCCTCCCATTACGGAGGAGGCCCGAACCGAACAGTGGGACATTTATGAGCTGTGATGATGATGATTGAGAACCTTACAACAAATCCTTTCATTTCACATAGAATATTTTTTTTAACTTCCTAATTTTCCCCTTAAAATATACTATATGTATTCAAAATTCATTATTATCCAAAATTAAATTTAATTGATAGAGTAGATCCAGAACAAATTGTCATTCAGCCATAGAGAAATCTTAAAACGCAAGTACTTATGTCGCCAAGCATTAAGATTTTCAAATAAAAGTCATCATAATTAATGAATATACTGTACCTTTAAACATATGGTGTCTCATGTCCATAGTAATCATGTAGCGTGCCTTAGTAGGTCGAGTAAGCAGCCAGGTATGATCTATCAGATTGCTGAGTGCTGCCACAACAGCTGCATTTGGTGGCTGGTCAATGCCTAAAGACAGAGTTCAAATTAATATACACTTTTAGTCATACAGACACTACATTGGTTGAAATTGCTAACTTATCTTAAGAGCTTATACCTCTATAATCATTGCATATTTTTATTTGTCTTATTATATCAAATATGAGCGTACATGCACGCACGCACACTGATAATAAGTTTTTGTTTTAATTAGTTCTTTCGGTTGCACTTTTGTCACAAAAGCCAGAATCAGAATCCGGGATTATAATCCGGGAATAAGGAGCTTTCATTGTACTACACGTTCACTTCAAGATTGCCGTTACCTCCCGTCCCACATCCCTACCTCGTGCCGCCAGCATCGCCCGCTTAGTACCGATAGCAACGCTATTGTATATATATTTCCATTTTAAACGAACAAATTCTTGATATTTGTTTTTTATTTATTAAGTAATAGGTTTCCACCAGCAACTTTGCACGCGTGGTATGTTAATATAAGTATCCTCTGTCCTTTTCTGTACTGTTGAAACATCTAATAATGATAATAACTTGTAAATTTCGTTATAATGGGTCGAGTTAACTAATAACACACGAATAACATACAAACTCACATTTGCATTTATAATATTAGTAAGGATAAGCATAGTATTTTATGTTATCAACTTGCCTAGCCATTTCTGTGTAACAAAATCAATCAACAATAATTTCATTGTTTTGTCAACGGTGTTGACAGCTGTGACGTCGTAACGGTCGCCGACGGCAATCTCAAAGTGAACGCGTAGTATGAATGTATAATAGCTTTCTTTGTACATCTTTAAACATTCATAGTTATCTTGCTCCTATTCCAAATAGTTGAAGTTTACGCAAACTCTTATTTTATCGTATATATTGTAAGTTTTGGTCAGAGTTTAATGACCGGTCACCTGATGGCAACCCTCCTTAGGGATGTGATTGTGGATCAGACAGTATCAGTCTTGGCGTATACTGCAGATGCTTACTGAGGGGAGGAAGATTGTAAAATTTATAAAAATTGGGTCTCATAGTATGGGTTCCCCTAAGTGCGCGGAGGGCAGATATGATGGCAATCATTCTTTAAATATGATTTTATTATTATTACTATATTATTGTTATATGCATATGTAACTACTATTATAAACAAATCTACTTCTTCTATGGCGATCAGTTAAGAATACGTGTCAACACCCCTTGATTTCGTGTGGGTGTCGTAAAAGCCAATTGAGAGATCGCTAGGAGAATGGCCAGTAGAATTCTATTGAGATACCCATGACAGCAACTGTAATTGCCAACCCACCCACAAAGTGTGGTAATTATGACATTACTCTCCATAGGAAAGCATATGTCCAACGGTGGTCATTCTATAAACCTTTTTTCATTTTCACATCTGCATCAAGACGTCGCGGGTTTAAAAAACAAAAATTGCCTATACGGCAAACTACCATATTAATAATAGCACTATACACTGCAACGCGGTAGGTGGCTATACAGTAGGACCATTTCACTGAGCGCGCCATTATTTTTTCTAATATGCCCGAAATTCAAAAACCTTTAAAATATGGTAACACCAGGTCACAGGTTGAGTATAGTTGTTCTATAAAATCAATGAAAACAGCCCATATTCTGTTAGCTAATAGTTAATCTGTCCTTAATATGTACCTTTGTATATTTGTAAATAAGCAATAATCAGTGAATAAAATTTAAAATGCTTATTAACCCCAATGTTTAATTTCTTTTGGATGTCGTCGTGTGGTAGTCCACTCCCAGAGGCCGGTTTCGGTGTCGAGTATCTGACGAGTGCGGCGGCGCTGTTCCTTCTCCGCAGAAACTTTGGCTTTTTCGTGTTTCATTGGTCTACAAATTAAAGATAATGAAAGGAATAATTAGAAAGACTATTAATATTTATAAATAAGATCTACAGATTTTTTTTGAGTTTGTTAGTCTGATTGTTACACATATATTTTTGATCACAGCAGCTCCGACGGCAATTCTTAAATTCGTTTTTACCATTTTTAATCATCAGAATCTTAGCATAAATGATTAATCATTGCAGACACCTTCGGCCTTTTTTCAGCAGATTATATTATAGTTATAGATTATAGATAGATTATATATAGAAATGCGATCTCTTCGGTAAATCTGTGGAGTTAGGCTGACCGACCGCATTCGTAACGACGACGTAAGAGAGCGAGTAGGTATGAAAGAGAGTATTGGTGTAAAGATGCGAAAGGGAATGCTCCGATGGTTCGGACATGTGGAAAGAATGCCGAACGAACGTCTGGTTAAGAAGATATACAATGCGAAAGTGGAAGGATGTAGGTACCGAGGGAGACCAAGACTAACCTACCTAGACCAGATCGGTCAGGTACTGAAGGAAGGTGGAGTCAAGAGTCTCCGAAACCGGCGAGCGTGTATGAAGAGAATTATGAATGTTGAGGAAGCGAGTGAAGTATGCAGAGATAGAGTTCTCTGGCACTCTGTTCTCTCTGCCTACCCTGCAAGGGATATGGCGTGATGATATGTTTGTTTGTTTGTATATTATAGTTTTCATAGAGCCACTACTATCTAAATAAAACAACTAAAGCTTGATATTATTGTATTTTCCGTGTGGTGATAGAGTAAGAATACAATTCACCACCCCTATCTTACCTGTGGGTGATCGTACGAGACGACTAAGGGATATAAAATGCATATAACATCTATGCGAGAGAAGGAAAGCTCGAAACAAAACCCTATACCAACACGTCTGGCCAGTGTGGTATAATAGGTCAATTGCCCTCCCATTATGGAGGAGGCTCTAGCCCAACAGTGGGAATGTTTATTAAGATAGTAAATTAATAAAGTTCAACCAGTATAATCGTAAATAAAAGTAAGCATATTCCAATGTATTGGAATAAAAGATTATATTCACTCACTTGCTCTTCTTCTTATAGTTGCACATAGTGATATAAACTGCCAGAGGTGTCACCTTTGATTTCTTAATAACATCTTGATTGTTGAGCAGAGAAATCAATATTGCAGTAGTAGTTGAATCGTTGGTCAAAAATCCCATATTGTGGATACGTTGCAAGTGATACAGCAAATCTTCAAGAGAGAACTGAGGTAACACTGCATCCCATACCTGTATAATCACAGATCATTTAGCATAGAAGAAACTGAAACTGAGACACTCAAGCAATACAACATCATCAGATCTATTATAGAGTTTTGGCAGGAACATGCAAATGTCATGTAACATTCCTAAATTATACTCAATACGTGTTATATTGAATCATTTTGCTGGTGTTTTATGTAATATACAAAGTGTGGAAGTATAGGAAATATTATATATTAGTGGTTTAGGTGGATTATTATGTTCTGCTAAACTTCTCAGAAAAATATTTTTTTTTCACACTTTGGCTGTCAGCGCCTAATTGATTAATATTGAGCATAGGTTCACTTTTGACAGGAATCTGAAAACGTCATGTGGTGCTCTTGTATTATGTTCGATATCTTTGTGTTTTAACGTGTTATATTAGATAATTTTGATGGCATTTTATGTAATGTGATGCGACAGAAGTGCTGGGATGTAGTGAATATCATATAAAAGTGCTTTACAACGTTTTCGTTTTCCATCAAAATTCCCACAAGATACCATTAACAGTGTGGCCATAGCACTGTTGAAGGTGACAATTTGACTTAGACAATAACTAACTTGAAAAGACTATAAACGTAAAAATAATTATAACTTGACACTGGCACCAATAGCTCATATAAGTAGCTGATTGCCAATACACAAAAAGAAGAAGAAGAGCATCGGTTCTCGAATTATGGCATCACAATTGAAGTATGAGGGAGGCCTATGTTCAGTAATGTATGGCAAAAGCCTGAATGATGAATTGCCTAGCTTGTCTGCAGGTTGGCGATTGTTATTGTTTGATAGTTAGTGTTAAAATTCTCCTTGTGAATTCTCAATCATTTCCCCAAGGGCATCTTAAGGGGTGGTGACATATTTGACTGCACAAATTGAATCTGACGTTTGTAAAGTCCCTTGCAATACAAGGATTACTTCCCTAGTGCGGGATGTTATCTTTAAAAGAAATAAAAAAAAAATTAACTTAACCCATCACCTGTGCGATGAGGTTTAAATAATAATTAAGATAATTTAATTTTATTTATAATTAGTCAACACATATTTATATGACTACATCTAGAGTAATAAATTTAAATACAAAGTGTTACCAGCTTTCCCTTTTCTATGGCTATTGTAATTGACAATGAAGTGGCTAAGATATAACATTACTAAGAAAAGACAAACTGAAGATAAAACGCCTTTAGCCAATGACCAGTATGTGTAGGGGCATCCCTAATATTGTAACGTAAGTGAATTGTAAAGGAGATTGTGAAATTCCAATCCATGTGTTTGTCTGTTATAGAGGACTCTAGAGCACACCAGTGGAGTTATATAGACCGAGATGATGATGATGATGAAAGCTAAAAGAGAACATAACCTACATTCCGTGATGTCAGTAAGTGGCCAGGGACATGATCCAACGTAAACTGATTGGAGGTAGCAATAACAGCGGCAGCTTCAGGGTCCTCGCAATGTCTCATATCTTCCACTTTAGCTATGTATTCAAATATCTGCTTAGTTTCTGGACGGTCACCAATCACCTGCTTTGCGCGTTTTAGTCCAAATATCGCATATTTTACAACTGCATCGCGAGCTGTAAGACAAGCTTATATTAATTAAACATTATCGGACTATGTTTAAACACAATTCAATTTGCATGGTCATTGATAATCTGTAGATTATCAAAATATTTTTAATGAATAAACTCTTGGAACAACTTTAAAAATTCTTTTATTTATAAAACAATTATGTTATTATTCAGTAACATAGGCTATAAGAATTCAGTAACATAGCCTATTGTTAATATAGTGAAATTAGAAATCTCTACAAAAAGTCCAATAATGTAACCCAAGACGTAAAATAAAATAAAATTCATTTCATTCTATTGTTATCACAAAATTCTATTTGTTATCACAAAATGTTTGATAAAATAAATGTTTAACCATACAGATCTAGAACAGGCCGCTAATAAACAATATTAAGCGTATATTAAATATTAGACAACTACTGTCTTGTACTATGACAGTAAGTGAATATAATATGTTGCTAATTAAGTTGACCCAAATATAATTTTATACTTGAGTATAACTGACTTTATCAGAGATGTACAAAATACCCTGTACAAAGTATCTGGAATACAAAATGCAAGATACTTTTAAATTAAGTATTTGAGATACCAGATACAAAATACTTTTGAAAATAGTATCTAAAATATTAGACATATAGGTATCTTCTAAATACCTCTTAAGATGAAAATACTTTTGTAAGAAAACAATATTTTATTTTAATGAATTTAAGTTTATTTTTGATAAATGACATTAATATTATTTACGAATAAATCGTGTTCATTGCTGAAATGAAAGATATAGTTTCAAAACCCTCTAAAGTGATTTTTGATACAATTTTACATTTTTGTACCAAAGGAAAGATTTTTAAATTTTATTTGCTATACGACAATGCTTATTAATGTAACCATAAATTCAATCTAAAAAATAACGTTAGTTAAATACATACATACATATCATCACGCCATATCCCTTGCAGGGTAGGCAGAGAGAACAGAGTGCCAGAGAACTCTATCTCTGCATACTTCACTCGCTTCCTCAACATTCATAATTCTCTTCATACACGCTCGCCGGTTTCGGAGACTCTTGACTCCACCTTCCTTCAGTACCTGTCCGATCTGGTCTAGGTAGGTTAGTCTCGGTCTCCCTCGGTACCTACATCCTTCCACTTTCGCATTGTATATCTTCTTAACCAGACGTTCGTTCGGCATTCTTTCCACATGTCCGAACCATCGGAGCATTCCCTTTCGCATCTTTACACCAATACTCTCTTTCATACCTACTCGCTCTCTTACGTCGTCGTTACGAATGCGGTCGGTCAGCCTAACTCCACAGATTTTCCGAAGAGATCGCATTTCGACCGCATTAATTTTACTTTCATACTCTTTTCTGCATACCCAACTCTCGCTTCCATACAGTAATGTTGGGACAAGCACTGCGTTATGTATTGCTACACGTGCCTTCTGGCTGAGGTGGTGGCTGCCGAGAAGTTGCCTCAACGCTCCGTTCACTCTATTTCCCGCATTCACTCTTCGCTCTATATCAGTGGTGTACCGTCCATCTCGGCTAAATCCACATCCAAGATATACAAATTCATCCACTTGCTCTAGTACATCATTACCTATTGTTACTCTTACATCTGTTCTGGCTTCATCCCTTTCAAAGACCATTATTTTGGTTTTGCTCACATTCACGCGTAGACCCCTTTTCTTACAATCTTCTGTCATTGTGTCGACTAGGGTCTGCAGGTCAGTCGCTGACTGTGCCAGCAGGACTGCATCATCTGCATAAAGCAGAGCAGAGACCACTGAGTTACCCATCTGGATTCCCACATTCATATCGTTCAACCTTTGGAGACATTTATCCAGATATATGATAAACAGCCTGGCTGATAGAACGCAGCCCTGCTTAACGCCGATATTGACGACAAACCAAGGCGACATTCCACCATCCAGCCGCACACAGGCTCTACAGCCCATGTAACTGGATTGCACAGCCTGCAGCAGTTTACCGTTAATACCATACTCCGGTAAAATGTCCCAAAGTTCCTTTCGTACAACCGTGTCAAATGCTCTCTCCAGATCCACAAAACTGCAGAAAACCCTCTGACCTAGAGCCAGATGCTTCTCCACAATGTTGCGCAGAGAGAACACTTGATCCATGCATCCCCTTCCACTCCTGAAACCTCCTTGTGTCTCACACAGTAAACCATCGGACACTATCCTCATTCTCCTTTCAATAATTTTACCATACACTTTTGCTGCCAAACTGGTCAAGCTTATGGCTCTGTAATTTGCGCAGTCATAACGTGAACCTTTGTTTTTAAACAAAGGCACGATGACTGCGCTATTCCAGTCCCCGGGAACCATTCCCGAGCTCCAACATAAATTGAGGAGCAACAGGAACGCGTCCCGGACACAGGAGCCACCAAGCTTGATCATCTCGGCAGACACCATATCAATGCCCGCTGCCTTACCATTTCTCAAACTTCTTATCGCCCATTCAACTTCATCCATACTGATGCCATCGGAGGACGCCGTCACCGAATGTTGATCTACTAGACCACATGCGACACCGGCGCCAACCATAGCATCCGCATACATATCGCCAAAATATTCACTCCATCGGCTTAACACGTCTTGTTTTTGTGTAAGAATGTCTTCAGAGTCCACCTTTAGACCTTATTTTATTCATTCTGAAGGCTGACCAACCACCCCGAGACTTCTTCACCTCCCTCCAAAAGAGTTTGGTGTTACCCTCGAAGTTTTTAGTCAGCCTATCTTCTGCACTCATACTTGCTCTATCACGTTTCTCTTTCACTAAGGGCTTGGCCTCGTTAGTTAAATAATGTTAAAATAACTATAATTATTTTCAAAGTACCCTAAAATGAAATTGTCCAATAACAACACTGCATTTGAAACACGTGACTCGTAAAACTGCATGGCGATATTATTCGTTTTAAGTTGCTCGTGGATTTTAAAAGAAAGACATTAAAAATTATGAAAGATCGAGCACAATTTGTTAAAAAATGTGACATCAATGAGATGTTGGACTAATAATTTTATAAATGTCTGCTAACATATTACTAAAAGTATTTTGTCAAAAAAAGTATTTATAAAATACTAAGATACCAAACAAAAGGTATCTAAATACAAGATACAAAATGAATTTTTAAAAAGTATCTTAGATACAAGATGGAAATACGTATTTTGTATCTTGTATCTGTATTTCAGATACTTGTGTCTTAGATAAGTCACATATCTGGACTTTATACACGCAAATATCAGATTATAATATAAATGATTGCCTTGTTGATCCAGTAGATCGGGTTGAGAGCACTCAGTGCTCACCCACAGTCTTATGAAGACTATATTATGACTACATTTAAATCAGCTGTTTGGGGGAAGAAGAGGGATATGGGGCCTCATAACTAATCATATTTGATGAGACAACTAGCACTGTGCCCATGAGGTTTAGGAGAAAGTCTTCCATCATCAAGAATTAATGATACGGTAAATAAATTTGAAATGTACACATGTTTGTGTACATTTCAAATTTAAAGAGGTCAAGAGGTCTTCTCAATTTAATATGAGAGAACCACAACATAAGATAGTTTTATAGCAAAGTTTTAATTAACATTATACAGGGTGGAAGTGGACCGCTCCCGAAAACAAAGACAGGTAACCCTACTTGTAATGATAGGCTAGAAAAAAATCGACGCGGAAGAAAAAAAATTTTTTACAACAATTTTTGTTTTTTTTTTTCACACACCATCGTATTACGACAGTGCTTTGTAACGAAAATTTAAAAAAAATACGTAGCTTTACTCAGATGAGAAAATACGCAATGTATTCAAAACTCAGATCAGCTGTTCCAGAGGTGATTCCTACATGCCCGCGGTGAATGACCGCGGTATTGGACCGATATCTACACTCGCGCGGTCACTTACCGCGTGCGTGTAGGTATTGGCCGAACAGATGTTTTGATTATTGAATACATTGAGTTTTTTTTCATCTGAGTTAAGTTACGTATTTTTTATGAAATTATCATTACACGGCACTGTCTTAATATGATAAAATGTAGAAAAACGCAAAAAATGCTGTAAAAAAAAAATTTTTTTTTTCATCCGAATTGATTTTTTTGCTAGCCTATCATTACAAGTAGGTCTAGTAGAGTCACCTGCCTTTGTTTTCGGGAGCGGTCCCCTTCCACCGTGTATATAAACAAGCATTAAAAACACCCTTGCTATAAATGATTGCTTAATATTTAACTTTTTTTGTGTGTGACTCAGTTGTTAGCTGCAGATGGCTATAACAACTTTGCCTAGACTGTGGGTGAGCACTGAGGGCTCTCAACCTGAACTTGATATTTCAACTCTTATATTTTGAGTTGCTTGTAGTCTGTTATACCTCTTCACCTGTGAAGACCCATAACTTGTCATATTTACCCTCTCTGCCATGCAGGATACCAAACCCATTTTCTTGATTTTGCTCTTTTAAACCTAAAGTTATATTGTTTTGAACAATATTTACCATTTATAAATACCCAATACGAAACGAAAAATGATGTCACAAGCGGGGTGTCACAACCCCGCTTGTGACATCATTTTTCGTTTCGTATCGGGTATTTATAAATAATTAAGCATATTAAATGCTAAAAATTTCAGTAATTTGAATATTTACCATAATCATTATCGGGTATCTTCACATGAGATTTTCGTAGAAGAGTTTTATGGGACCTTCCATGTCTGGCGCGCACTCTAGACATTTCTCTTGCAAGTTCCATTGGTTCTTTGGTGGTGTACCACTCCCTAACGCTCTTACACCATCCACGGCCATTACCTATGATAATAAAAAATTACGATTAAAAACCAATTTATAATAATTTAATTGGAGACAGTGGTCAACTATTCAGCATAAAAATTGTGACATTATGGCAAGATATGTCAATAATTTGCCATCTAAAAAAACCTTTCTAACTATGATTTCAGAGTAATGTAACTAAATATAGAAATTAAATGGAGCTGTAATTCCATCATCTTTCACTATAAAATCTTATTTACTGGAAACCTTAAGAGAAAATATTTAGCAAAAATTTTATGGTCAAAGTAAGGGTCGTAGCCGATTTATACAGCACCACTCCTACAGGACAAAATACTGATCATTGAAATGAGAACTATTGAGTGCTGTAGACACACTTTACATTGACAACAGAAATTAGCAGACAGCTCATTGTAAGCCAGCTTACCGCCGTCATATCACCCGATAATTGCTTCAAGCAGAATGGCCACTGTTTTTTATATGAAAAATATTTAAAAGAAATGACAATAATAGACAAACCCGCTGAGTTTCTTGCTGGATCTTCTCAGTAGTGGTCTAGTTCCAATCCGGTGGTAGTTTATTAGATTAAATTAAAATGACAATACTGACAATATGTAAGTGCCCTCGCAGGGTTTATGCATAATAAATGAATTTGAATTTGTGACACCCATGGGTAAGTAAGGGGTGATAATACACTACACGTTCATCATTATAATCATCATCATCACAAAGATAAAATAGATTCAATAAGCCTTGGTTAAGATAGCATAAAATAAATTTATTAATTGCTAAAGACATTGCAAATAACACTGGGACATAATACTAATAACTAAGGATTTTGAGGTTAGATTTATTTAGTTATTTAAATAATCATCAACACTATGCAGTATAGAATAGTCAACCATATTGATTCAAAAGGAGCATTATTTAAGTAATCAGGAATCAACATGAGTACCAAACAATACCAAATTTCAGCCCAAAGACTTTAGTAAAAGTGGGTTCTAAATTTTTGAAGATAAATAAAACTTATAAAATTGTACCAGCATCAATTGATTTGTGTGATGTGTAGTCCTTTACGTGTGGTGATTGTATAAGAATACAATTCACCACCCCATATCTTACCCGTGGGTGATCGTACAAGACGACTAAGGAATATAAAACACATATAACATCTATGCGAGAGAAGGAAAACTCGAAACAAAGCCCTATACCAACACGTCTGACCAGCGTGGTATAGTAGGTCAATTACCCTTCCATTATGGAGGAGGCTCGAGCCCAAGAGTGGGACATATATGAGCTGAGGTGAGGTGAGGTAGTCACCTAGTAACTAACAAAAATATGACAAAGTTGAATCTATAGCAATAAGCAATTAAATATATAGATAAGATTGTTTACTTGTTAAAACAATGGGTGTACTATAGTAATATTCTATTAAAAGGAAGTCCAACAAGTGAATAACTATATCTTTGTGTAATACAAACACAATTCATGATCCATTAGATATTGGCTATTTATTAGTACTGCAAAAATATATAAATAATTTATATTTTTCTACCTGTTTTTAATAGCCTCGTAAATTTATTGAAGAGCATCATCTGTTCTGGTGTTTGACAAATCTCAATAGCTGCTTTGTATGTAGCCTCTTTAACAGCGCAATTTCCAACCAGAAGGCATTTTGCCAATGCAAAAGCTATAGTTTCAAATCTAGTGTACCAGCCATCTTTGGCTGCCTGAAATATAAAGTTAAAATGTATTAATCTTCTAATGTTAATTTAATGTTCATTTAGAATATGCTTATGAATAATTTATGGCAGATTGAGGAAACTTTTTTTGAGGGTTCGCAAAGCATTCATGTTTTTTAGTTATACAATTATGAAAGATGGCAATTATAAAATTGAGATTTTTTTAGAATACTAGCGGACCCGGCATACTTCGTTCTGTCTAGCAGTCAATGTATGAAAAGTAAAAATCCTACAACTCGATCGCAGCGCCACCTAAGAAGTACAATTGCGAACCTAAATCATTCTCAAATACACTTGAACACACACAATGAATTTCAATAAAAGCCGTTTAAGAAAAGTTCAGTGACATACACACAAGGATTATGTATATATAATATATATATATAAAGATTGTAATGGGATGATTATTATTAAAATAGAGGTAATCCATGTTAATGACTAACAAGCATTTTGTATAATGTTATATGTAGGTACATGTGAAAGTGCATGTGTTGTCTTAATAAACATTGAATTTTTTTTATAATTTTCGTTTATATTGTTTTATACATACATATCATCACTCCATATCCCTTGCAGGGTAGGCAGGGAGAACAGAGTGCCAGAGAACTCTATCCTTGCATACTTCACTCGCTTCCTCAACATTCATAATTCTCTTCATACACGCTCGCCGGTTTCGGAGACTCTTGACTCCACCTTCCTTCAGTACGTGACCAATCTGGTTTAGGTAGGTTAGTCTCGGTCTCCCCCGGTACCTACATCCTTCCACTTTCGCATTGTATCGATTAATTTTTCTTAATCAGACATTCGTTCAGCATTCTTTCTACATGTCGGAACCATCGGAGCATTCCCTTTCGCATCTTTACACCAATACTCTTTTTCATACCTACTCGCTCTCTTACGTCGTCGTTACGAATGCGATCGGTCAGCCTAACTCCACAGATTTTCCGTAGAGATCGCATTTGGACCGCATTAATTTTACTTTCATACTCTTTTCTGCATACCCAACTCTTGCTTCCATATAGTAATGTTGGGACAAGCACTGCGTTATGTATTGCTACACGTGCCTTCTGGCTGAGGTGGTGGTTACCCTAATATGGTTGTCCCAACGCTCAGTTCACTCTATTTCCCGCATTCACTCTTCACTTTATATCAGTGGTGTACCTTCCATCTCGGCTAAATCCACATGCAAGATATACAAATTCATGCACTTGCTCTAGTACATTATTACCTATTGCTACTCTTACATCTGTTCTGAATTCATCTCTTTCGTAGACCATTATTTTGGTTTTGCTCACTTTCACACATAGACCCCTTTTCTTACAATCTTCTGTCACTGTGTCGACTAGGGTCTGCAGGTCAGTCGCTGACTGACCCAGCAGGACTGCATCAACTGCATAGAGCAGAGCAGTGACCACTGAGTCGCCCATCTGGACTCCCACATTCATATCATTCAACCTTTGGAGACATTTATCCAGATATATGATAAACAGCCAGGCTTATAGAACACACCCCTGCTTAACACCAATATTGTCATCAAACCAAGGCGACATTCCATCATCCAGCCGCACACAAGCTCTACAGCCCATGTAACTGGACTGCACAGATTGCAGCTGTTTACCGTTAATACTATACTCCGGTAAAATGTCCCAAAGTTCCTTTCGTACAATCGTGTCAAATGCTCTCTCCAGATCCATAAAACTGCAGAAAACCCTCTGACCTAGAGCCAGATGCTTCTCCGCAATGTTGCGCAGAGAGAACACTTGATCCATGCATCCCCTTCCTGTGGGTGAGCGCTGAGGGCTCTCAACCCGTCAAGACACCATATCAATGCCCATTGTTTTATACCAAGCATATAAAAGGTCAAGAAGCTATCTTATTAATTATCATTTTAATAGTTAATTCAATTATCAATATTTTCAAATAGCAATTTGTCTAGGTACTTCAGTCTTTTGTCTATTGTGTTCAAATTTTATTCACCTTCAAAATTATGTTGACCACTTGTATATTATTAACACCAGCCTCAAATGCTTCATTGATTGCAGTCAATTTTTCAGCTTCAAAATACTTGTGTGAAGACCAACATCCAGGATAGTACTTTGGGACCTCATTTCCCGTGTGTAGGAACCGCGTTAGTCTATTGCATAGCTTCGGATCAAGTACCGCTACTTTGGCGGGCTCCGTCATTTTCTCTGATGACAATCGCTTCTTTATCACAAACAAAAAGTGCTTTCGTTAACAAAAAAATGCATATACAATGCAAGCTTTTGTTGTGGCGTATTATCATCCAGATTTCAACCAAAATTTTTCGTCGCCACTCAAACCTGCGAACGGTGTAAGTAAAGGTAAATGCACTGAGCGTCACAACTACTAATTTTTTGTCGGTATTCGAGCGAAACATGTGCCACAATAAATTGAGGATGTGGCTTGAAAAAATATAATTTTAATATCAAATAAATTATCTAATACAAAGCTACTTTAAGTAATGAACTATCATTACTCATTAAAATATGAAAATACTATAAATTATTATAAGTTTAAACTTGTAATTTAGTGCTTATTTTTTAGAGAATTATCTACCTACCTAATCGTCCGACGTCGTAGTTGACAAGAATGACAAACCAAAATAGCAGTGCTACTATATGTAATTTTATGGTTTCCACAGTGCAACAAAATTACAAGTTAATAATTAATAAACAAATTGACAATATTATTAAATAATGTAATATTACTATAAAAATATTGCTGCTGTTTTTGTTACCTAGAAATAATAGATTAACTAAAATTTACTAACTGGTAAAATATGGAAGAACCAGAAAATTAATATTAAAATTTTTGTACCCACATTTGTAAATAAATAATGGAATAATTAATTAATATTTTTAGGTTGTCAAAATCTGCAGGAGCTGACTGAGTTTTTTGAAAACCTTATTATAATATTTATTTGAACAGAATTCTAAACACGAAGATTAACTTAAGACTATTTAAGTAAATACTCACCGAAAGCAGACTTAAGACTGAGGATGAACTGAGGACGCAATATTAAGGCTTTTATATGCTATTCAGAAACTGGTGGGTACATTTAGTCACGGTATGAAGTGTAGCAAGACTTGCACGTGTTATTATTCGCAAGTGCACCTGAGATCAGTGTTGTCATTAATCGATGAATTTTTCAATCGATTACTTAAGTTGATTACTTTAGTCGGAATCAACTTAATCATGACTAATTTAATCTGAATTAAAATATTAATCGTTAACAATGATTAAAGTATTTTACTTTTAATGACAAGCAAAAAAACTACTTTACCTACATTTCAGTCTAAAAGCTTATAAAGTAGACGCTCGATGAAGATACGTGATGTGTAACAAAGTAACAAATTGCAACCATGCTAAATTTACCTAAGTCTCACAAAATATCATACGAATTATGTGAGAAATGGTTTATTATGAAATGTGATTTTAATAATTTGTCTGATTCATTTTAAAATTTTTGAAATTCTAAATTTTTATTTATCCTCCGCCCTCGTGCTCACGAATGTCCACAATTTTTTTTTATATTTATTGTTATAATTTGGGTAATATATCTTTATCAACACGATATCTTTATAATTTGTAATTTATTTGTTATTCTGATTTATAAGCTATATTACTGTAAAGTTTCATCAAAATCCGTTTAGCAGTTTTTGCGTGAAAGAGTTACAAACATCTATAAACCAAACATCTATAATCTTTCACGTTTATCATAGTATTGACATTAATTATAATAACTGTTCGATTGTACCTGTGTTTTTCATAAATATTCAAATGGAAAATGTGATTATCTACCTTTTTATTTTTGGACTTGTTTCAACTGTTTTAATTGAACATTTTAAATCGCGATAACGATTAATAATCATAATCAACAATTTTTTGATTACGATTAAATTAGTTTTAATCCCAAAAGTCACGATTAACTTTTTAATCGTTAATCAGATTAACTTTTTGCCAACACTCTCTGAGATCAGTGTAGTACTCAGAAAGTGGAGGATGTACCTGGTCGCACCATGAGTAGTATGATTCAGATGTATGGTTGTATTAAATTTTCAGTATTCATGGAAAACTTTGTTACAGGTGTTATTGGTGCTTTGGTATAATGCATTGGGAACATTATTAAGAATTCATTTAGAATATGATTGTATGTGAGGTCTGGCGTATGCATTGTAACACTTAACTAAGAACACATTTGTATAGTACACAAAAAAACTATAATATTATAGCAACGGGATTCACAGAAGCCGTGTACATTCAGTCGCGAGATGATTGTATGCACTCTGTAGTAGTAATTTAATTTATTTGCTATCTGGCAAGCTTCCATAGCGTATAGGGGTTTTACCATGGAAGTATGGAGGGTAGAATTAGGAGTACCATCTCAGTGTATTAAGAAGTGTCCAATGAACGGGAGCAAATTAAGGTGGCGCTATAGTAACAAGTGGAAGCATTACTGCTACATTCATATCATTTCCACTTGCTACACTAGCGCTATTTCAGTGAGTGTTCGAACAATAATTTGCTGTTTACAAGTGGACACTTTTTTGACTAATCCCCCATACAAGATGGTACTCCTTAGTTTTTACCCTCCGTACATGGAAGTAATAAGTACTATGTACAAAGTTGTACGTTGTACGTAGTACTTATTACTTTCATGGGTTTTACTGACTTACGGTGTAAACCACAGTGTAAACCGATAGTATTATACAATAGAGTATACAAATTAGAACAGTATTACAAATTTTCAAGTACCTACTTTTACCACACGTAATACTGGAACCCCTCTCACGTTCTGTTCTATACACGTTTTTATTGTCTTTATGAAAGAAGCATAAGCCTTGCACCTGATGATAAGTGGTAACTAGCGTTCTGACAATTATTAGTTATCCCAAAAGTACAGCCAAGTCACTGCCTACTGCTCTTGCTATAAATCTTCTTCATTATTGGATCATCAATTAATTAGGATTCCGTACATCGAGAGGAAAAACGGAACCCTTATAGGATCACTTTGTTGTCCGTCCGTCTGTCCGTCTCTCTGTCAAGACCCTTTTTCTCAGGAACGCGTGGAGGTATCAAGCTGAAATTTAAATTTAATATCAAATACTCAGGTCTACTGTCCCTTGGAGCTGTGAAAAAATCAAACTTCTAAGCTAACGCAGTCAAAAGATACAGCTGTTTATGTCGCAAATTTCTGCAAATTATTGACACGTGCAAGGCAATCAAAACCTACAGGGTACTTTTCGTGAACTCACAATCTTGAAATTTGGTACGAAGTAACGTCTTATAATATAGATAGCCGATAATGACCAGTCACATCCACGTGTATCGTCTCATTGCACGAAGCTTCGTGACGATACACGCAGATGCGGCCCTAGCATAAGGATTCCCCACAGTAACCATGCTTATCTTTAAAAAATATGGGTTATTTGTTGAAAGCTATTATTAACAATACAGTATTACTTCATATTCAATTAAATGCGTGAGATACGTGGTGCATTTAATGTAGATTAAAATTGCCGTTTACAGCATTATCATTCAAATGCTGAGAATAATAACACATATGAATAATAGGTATTATAGGTAATTATTCTAAGTTAAAATGAATATTCTAGAAGTTATCTAGATTTAAGATGCAGGAACAAACGACCAAATACATAAGCGAAGTAAGGGTAACTAGCGAGTTATATGTGTAAATTAATGTATAGTTGTAAATTTGTAATATATATGTATATAAATTAAGGGTGTAGATCGTGAAAATCACCGAAAAGAGTGTTACGATTTTTCATATTTAACCTATTTACATATGATTGATATCAATGATAATTTGTATATATTACAATCAAAGACCAATAAGTATGTTCATGCTTATATTAAACTCTTAAACCTAATGGTTGTTATATAATAAACGTCAACAAACGCACAAAATTGAGTAAAAATGCAAAAACATGACTTCGTATTTTAAAGATTTAAGCCCATAAATCAACACAAATTGATAAAAAGAAACACTTTTTGAACACTAAAGAAACCAATAAGTATAGCTGTATACTTCTTTTTATACCTTTACAAACAAAGACTTCCTCTTTTAAAGCCCTAAAATCTAGATATATTTTAAGGTAAATTTTTCATACACAAATGTATGGGATAAAGCGTTCGTTTCATTCGTGCAATCTCGGTGGTCACCTGGGGGGGCACACTTAAAACATTACTTATTTTTACTGACCGTCGCGCCGCCTACAGATTGGTTGTACAAACTTAACTGCTGCCATTTTGTCCTGCCTGTCAAACGTTTGACAACTGAGAATTGTTATTTTTTGTTCCTAGCGTAGGTACTTATTGTCATCGATCTATTTTCGGTTATTGATATTTTTCTGAAAATTATCTCAAGTTTCAATGTTAGGCTGATATTATTATTGTTTAATTATCAGCTGATATGTTTTTTTTTTATATTTCAGGGTAGCTTTCATAGTAAAAGAAAATTCTATGTAATTACACATACACATGTAGATATGTATATATATTACTTCAACTTTAGTTCACCGCCTAAGCTCTGGGTGGCAGCACTTTCCATACATGCATATTTTATCATCGAGTTGCCACTCTTTTTCAATTTAATAAATTTACTCTTTGGTGGTCACTAACGGCAGTTCCTTTCTGTAAGTGAACGCGACACCACGCTTGTCGGCTGCAGACAGCAGAATTACGTATTGTGAATTTGTGTTTTTTGTAAAAAACTGTAAGTATAACATTTTTATAATTAATTTATTTTCAGTTAGTAGAAAGTATCGATATAATGAATGTCTGAAAGAAAACCATGATGGAACTAGATATAAATCGTAAAAAATACAATATCTACACTAATAGGTATTATAAAGAGGAAAGATTTGGATTTTTGTATGAAACGAATAAACTCAAAAAGTACTGGACCGATAATTCTTATATCATTCGAAAGCTACATTATCACTGAGTAACATAGGCTATTTTTTTCGCAGGACTGATTGAATTTGAGTGTCATGCCAGGGAAAAGAAAGTTTTGTACGCATTATAAAAATATGAAAGCCAAAAGATTTCGGAATAAAATGTAAGTTCCTCCCTACTTATTTATTATCGCATTTGAACAGGGTACATTACAAAGCTAATACAATATGTCATATGATTTAGATCGCCCGATTCAGACATATACCTACAATAACATGTAAATATTGGTTTGTATTATCTATATCTATACTGATAAATAAAATTGAAGTATCTGTATGTAATATCAAAATAATAGGATTTTTAAAAAAAAAAAAGGCGATACGGAGTTCGCCGGGTCGGCTAGTATTGTCTAAATATCAAATTGTGGAAGTAGGTAGGCGACAGTGCAACTTTGTCGACATACCTATACCGCCAAACAGACGCGAGGCGCCTAGCGTCTGGCTTAGGGTTGTACAAAATAAATAAAAAGTGGATAATATTGATGAATAATATTTCCAGTATTGAAAATAAAGAAAACCTTGGGGCCGAGACTCTGAGCAACAATGCTACGCGCTGTATAGAGGTAAGTTGTTATATGTAATTCTTGTAGACTTGTTACATAAATAAACAAACTACTTAGTTAGTGATGGGCGAAGACAAAATCTCAATACCTACCTATAGATTTTTCTTGCAATATTTATTATTTTCATCGAGAGACAAACACCTTAGTACCGACATACTTCTCAATTACTTTCTCAAAAGAAAATTTATTTTCAAATAGGTGACGTCATAAAAAAACAATACCTAATGCGTAAAGAAATTATAATTTCTATTCATCAGGAACATAATATTGTATTAATCCTTTTGCATTTTTTTAAATTTTTAATTATTTTTTATAAAAAAAATCAAGCCATTATCTTTCTTTACAGGAACTAGTTATTGAAAACGACCAAGAAGGAAAGGTGGATGAAATGGAAGTTGGGCGTAGAGTTGTAGACGTTTCTTTTTTTTTTAAAGCTCTTCAGGCCATAGGGGACCACGGTCCAATGGATTGTAAGTTAAGTTACCTCAGTATAATAGGTGAAGTAAAAGTTGGTCTGGACTCAAAACTCATCATGAAATGTAGTATGTGTAGTATGAAATTTACTGTGTGTTTGATTGAAAAGAAAGAAGATAGAATGGAAGTGAATCATCAAATTGTATCTGGTATCATATCATCTGGTGGGAGCTACTATCAGTTAAAAACATTAACTGCCGCAGTAGCCCTACCAATCATGTCACCTTCATTATACAATGAAATTAATAATACGGTTTGCGATTGGTGGGAAAAGACAGCAGCACATTCCATGGCAGAAGCTGTCAAGGAAGAAGCGGAGTACGCAGTGTCTATAGGTAGTGTTGATAAAAATGGTACACCATTAATATCTGTTGCTGTTGACGGTTGTTGGAGCAAGAGATCTTATGGTAAGAATTTTTCCGCCTTGTCCGGCGCAGCTGCGATAATTGGCATTAAAACTAATAAAGTATTGTTTTTTGGAGTTAAAAATAAATACTGCGTAGTTTGTGCACGAGCCGCAAAGAACGACAGTCAGCCCTCGGAACACCGTTGTTTCAAGAATTATTCGGGATCATCTACCGGTATGGAATCGACCATAATAGTTGAGGGGTTTAAACGTTCCATTGTTGATCACGGTGTAATTTATAATAAATTTGTAGCAGACGGCGATTCCAGTACTTATAAAAAAATATTAGATTCGCGACCGTACGGTAATTTAACAGTAGAGAAAATTGAATGCAAAAATCATCTTTTACGAAACTACTGCAATAGCTTGGAGAAACTGTCGAAAGACACTAAGTATCCTTGCGAATTGCGGAAATTCCTAAAAGAAAGGTATTTGCGTTTAAGAACGGGTGTAAAATGCGCTATTAAATATTGGGGCGATCAAAATCAGTCACTCGAAGAAAAAATAAAAAATCTTAGTGAAGATATCCTAAATGGTCCACAACACGTATTTGGTAATCACCAATATTGCAAGGAGTATTTCTGTAGACCTGATACTCGTCGAATAGAACCTGTTGCGTTGCTTCCAGCAATTGTTGGATGCGGATTAATGGACGCGGTACACATTTTAAGTAAAAGACTGTCATATCATTCTAGAAGTTTAATTCATAATTGTACAAGTAATATAGTTGAAAGTTTTAACGCAGTGATTGCCAAATTAGTAGGGGGTAAGCGTGTAAATTATTCTTCCCGTGGTTCTTATGCGGGCCGATGCGCAGCTGCTGTTGTGTCTTTTAATACAGGATCGATTAATAGTAAAACTCATGAAGTAATATTTAAATCTAGTCCTAATCCTTTGATCGCGAAAGTGGAAAATTGTAATCGTAGAATCCGTTTAATTGCTAAACCTAAATTAAGATTGAAAAAGAGCCACAGCGCTGTATCGAAAGATGCTCACTATGGACCAAACTGCGAAAAACCTGATCTGAGTCCAGAATTATATGAGAAAGCCAAGTCATCTTTTTGGCCGATTTAAAGTTGTCTTGTGCTGAAAGAGAGGAGCTTGAAAGGTCGACCCATTTGCAAAGAAGTAGTTCTGAGTGGATGAGTACAAGGAGAAAATTACTAACCTCATCATCGTTCGGGGAAGTTTGTAAAAAACGAGAGAGCACAAGTTGTGCTGTTCTTGTTCGTAAAATCGTTTATGGTAGTAATATCTCCAGTTTGCCTGCTGTACGGTACGGTATCGAAAACGAAGAAACCGCAATTAAACAGTTAGAAATTCAAGAGAATATTAGTATACAAGGTTGCGGTTTGTTCGTCGACGATCAATATGAATTTCTTGGTACTACACCAGATGGCATTTATGCAAACGGTTTAATTGAAATTAAGTGCCCACATTCTTTAGCTGGCATGACTCTTGATGAAGCAATGGCCAAACATACCTTTTGGGTTAAGGACAAGGCTTCCAAGGGTTATGTCATAAATAAAAATCATAACTGGTATTTCCAAATTCAGGGACAGGTACATATTACTAAAAGAAACGTTTGCATGCTTGGCATCTGGTTTGGTGCTACTGTACCTATGAAAGTTTATATTATAGAAAAGGACGACAAATTTTGGGAGGAGAAAATGGAAATGAAATTAGTTAGGTTTTATTACGATTGCCTACTTCCAGAATTAGTTGATCCTCGGCAGTCACGAAGCATGCCCATTCGTGACGCGCCCAGTATCATAGAGGCTTTGAAAGAGAGGAAAGAAAGAGCTTTACGTGTTTTGAAAGAGAAGAACGCCTAATGATTTTGAAAGATACAGGTAACTTAACTACCCAGCCAGTCGATTCACGTAAACACGCCAGTCCAAAAGTCGTTTTAACTTAGGAACTTAGAAATCGCCTTTTGGTTTTCTGTTTTAAACGCACTTACTTATCTAGTCTTGGATTGTCATAAATCTTCCAATAGCTCAATTACTATACAATTTCTGAGTTACCTGGTGTAAAGAATCATAAAAATTGGTTCAAAAATACAGCGAATTGAGAATTCTCCTTTTTTTTAAGTCGGTTAAAAGGGCTAAATTTGCAAAAAACGAAGTGACGTCACTGCGCTACGGTTTTTATTACTTACGTGAATCGGGCAGCTGGTAACGTTTTCATTCTGATAGGTTTTGTGATAGCCATTGATTTTATCATCAAATTAGCAGAAATCAGAACTTGATCCGTAATCGAATGAAAAAACATTAGAATTTTGAACTCATATTTCGTTATTGTTTAATTACATACTTTTAATTAGTATATTAATAATTTACAAACTTCTGTTAAAATTAGTAAATAAATGAATTATTTACTAATTTTTGTACAACCCTAGCACGCTTTTGAGATAGCGAGTAATGGCGACTCATATTTGTTATTGTGTAGTAAATAAATCATTTTTATACTTGTGTTTCATTTATTGACATTTTTTTTAAAACCCTAGGATTTTTTTTAGATATCGACGAGGTGATCGTAAACAAAAAGTAAGTATTTGAGTTTACGCAATAGGCACATTTCCTTGCGTAGAGATAAACACACTTCCTACTGAATTTGCAATTATTTTATTGAATGAATATTTTACGAATTAGAATAAATTTTGGTAGTGAAATTACAAATAAATACATAGTTGGAATTTTAGGTAAGTATAATACAAAAATGTCAGTCCGGACCTGCTCTTGATTGTATATTATATTATAAACTAGTAACCCGCCCTCGCTATCTTCGCTATCTTCGGCAATATTCACTTAAATTACATACTATAAAAAGCATATTGATCTATAATAAATGCACAATTTATTTAAGGTACTTAATTGGATAAGGATTAATGCTGTATTGTATAAAATCACTTAGTAAATAATCATTTTTTAGTAGAGGATAAAAAATGGTTATGGTGGGTTATCCCTAAGAGATAGACATATGCCATCGTGGACTTTTTTGTTGAACTTTTTAAGATGGATAATACTGTAGTACATTATTTTGGTCTATCTCGTAGGGTTCAGCCAACGTTTGCAATATAAGCGCAAAAAAACGTGCTTATTTACGATATCACATTAGAAACCTCTAAATTAATCAGCGTTTCTCTACTATATTATGCATGTATTATACATATAAACCTTCCTTAAGAATCATTCTATTTATTAAAAAAAACTGCATCAAAATCCGTTGCGTAGTTTTAAAGACTAAGCATACATAGGGACAGACAGACGGCGGATAGCGACTTTGTTTTATACTATGTAATGTAATGATAGAAAAACATAAAAATTGTGTCTCAACTACTCTTATTAATCTATTAAAAAGAATCAACAGCTAGTTTCCAAAAATTCAACGTTATTGTTATGCTGTAAATATTCAAGTTCAATAACAATTTCTCAACGTGGAACGTTTGTTGCAAAACATTTTGAAAATCACGCTCTCTAGGTCATTCATCCGCCCCGTCGGATGTTACATTAAACTTTGGCGCTGCGGTCGCTCGAAATCGAGATCTCAGGCCAACAATCTACACCCTTAATGTAAAGGGTTTAGCGTTATCAATGTGAAGTTTTTTATCTCTATATGCTGTTTATTACCTACTTCAGCTATAAATATGTGCATATTGTGCATCCGAATGTTTTTAAGTTACTCCTCCTGTGTAAATACCAAAGAGTAAATTTATTAAATTGAAAAAGAGTGGCAACTCGATGATAAAATATGCATGTATGGAAAGTGCTGCCACCCAGAGCTTAGGCGGTGAACTAAAGTTGAAGTAATATATATACATATCTACATGTGTATGTGTAATTACATAGAATTTTCTTTTACTATGAAAGCTACCCTGAAATATAAAAAAAAAACATATCAGCTGATAATTAAACAATAATAATATCAGCCTAACATTGAAACTTGAGATAATTTTCAGAAAAATATCAATAACCGAAAATACATCGATGACAATAAGTACCTACGCTAGGAACAAAAAATAACAATTCTCAGTTGTCAAACGTTTGACAGGCAGGACAAAATGGCAGCAGTTAAGTTTGTACAACCAATCTGTAGGCGGCGCGACGGTCAGTAAAAATAAGTAATGTTTTAAGTGTGCCCCCCCAGGTAAATACTTTAATCTGTGCACTGGTACTCGTACCATATTAAATAAATAGGTACGGGTTTGGATATTTATTGTATTATTTCTATATGTAGATTTTCTGCAATAGTTCCATTTCACGGTTTTATAGGAGATATAGCTTAACATTTCATTAGGTCAGAGTCCTGTCACTTCAAGACATTTGTATTTGTTCTGAGTTAGTAGTGCATCCCACCTAACATGGGCACATTACCCTCAGCAACGCCCAAAGCCAAGTTTTATATCCATAGATGCAGCCGCATCGCGGTCTGTAGCATAAATATTTAGAGATCCCTTTGCGTTCACCATTAATCCGCGCAAAGGTGTAACATAAGAGCCATCTCAGTTGATCTTAGACTAACATCCTTAGTCCAATTACAATGTACAGTGCCATAGAATCGCACCACTCTTTTGTTACGTGCATGTTTATTTATTATGATTACCAGTCTAGTTACATCTGGCGCTTAACATCAATGGCATCTCTCTTAACAATTTCTTAATATAAAAAAGTGTTACTATGTGATAATAACACATATGAGAAGTCTGTAAATTCACGTGCAGGGTAATAACAACAAGTGTTAAGCGTATAATATCAGGACCTTTTAAAATAACAAGTGTCTTCACAAATTGGTATGCATGTTAATATATCATAACGTTTAGATCTCTCAGTTCTTACTTAAGTATATAGGTACGGATTTGCATAATTATGAAGTTTATGGCGTTGAATTGTATTATATGTGGTGTTGCATATGAAGTTTCCGGGTAGTTTTAACTGGAATTTAGTATCATGTGTAATGCTCTAAAATTATATTTAATATTTTAGAGTTACATTTAATCATTTTGATGATATTTTATTTGAAGTGATACAGTGAAGTAAACATTATGTAAACTCTTACGCAAATCTCAAAGAGTAAAATTATATTAACAGAAAAAGAGTGGCAACTCGATGGTAAAATATGCATGTATGGAAAGTGCTGCTACCTAGAGCTAAGGCGGTGAACTAAAGTTGAAGTAATATACATATATACCTACGTATCTACATATTGTGTGTATGTAATTATATAGGATTTTTTTTACTATGAAACCTACCCTGAAATATAAAAATAACATATCAGCTGTTAACGAAACGGCAATAGTATAAACTTAATAATGAAAATTGAGATAATTTCCAGAAAGAACATTAATAACCGAAAATAGATTATTGACAATAAGTACATACGCTAAGAACAAAAAATAACAATTCTCAGTTGTCAAACTTTTGACAATTACAACAAAATGGCAGCTATGTTTGTACAAACAATCTGTAGGCGGCGCGACGATCAGTAAAAATAAGTAATGTTTTAACTGTGCCCCCCCCAGGCAAATCTCTACTGCAAACTCTAATGCACTCGCATTACGTGTGTTTTTATGTCCTGTCAAATTATTTTTGACTTTGATTAGTTACATTAAAAAGTTGAGTAGCCAGTGTACAATTAAAGGGCACGACTTGACTTACTTACAAATAGTTAAATACTATTTTAATGAAGAATATTGCATCAGTAGTTGTATGGACTTTCTCTCCTTTAGCGATCTGATATATGTATATAGATTGGGCAGCGTTCGGAAAACTTAAGAGTATATTCTCATCCAACATACCTCAGTGTCTGAAAATACATGTCTATGACCAGTGTGTGTTACCAGTGATGACTTAGGGCACGGAAACGTGGTCCCTAAATGTAGGCCTCATAACCAGGCTCAAAGTCGCTCAGCGTGCTATTGAGCTGGCTATGCTCGGAATTTCTCTGCGAGATAGAATCCGAAATACGGAAATCCGCAGACGAACGGGTGTAACCGACATAGCACGAAGAATTAGCACGCTGAAGTGGCAATGGGCAGGCCACATCGCTCAAAGAACCGACAACCGCTGGGGAAGAAAGGTTCTAGAGTGGCGACCACATACCGGACGACGCAGTGTGGGACGCCCCCCACAAGGTAGACAGGCGACCTAGAGAAGGTCTATATATATATGTATATATATATATATATACATATATATATATATATATATATATATATGATAAATGAAAGCAATAAAAATGAAGTGATGCTATTGTTATATTGTGGCAGCCATAGATTACAGTATTATTATTATATAGATTATAAAACATTTATTGAACAACAATTATTTATTAAAGTTTGAAATAAATCACTTGCTATCTTGTCTGCTCAGTGTGCACATAACGAAATACCTAGATCGCTCACTCTAGTACTGAAAGAAATTGCAGTATAGTTCTTTTACATTGAAAATACGTCAAAATAGAGTAAACACTCTACTTACGCATAAACAAAAAGCGATACCGTCTCACTAATGCACTCACACCATGAAAATTAAACCTTTTTATATGACATTGACAGGTACTGTTGTGTGAGAATAACGAGTGCGACATATTATAAATATTTATAAATAAATACCTATATTTTCGATTCAACAATTTGTTGAAGCACTAATAACAGTACAGTATGTAAACGGTTTGTAATTGTAAGAAATAAGTGTGAGTCTTGTTAAAATTTGTAAAACTCGTGAATTGTGAAGAGCATTATTATTTGAGGTTCTACATGAGCTTACACTTGGAAGAAATTAACGAAACTCAGCAACTCATGCAGAATGAGGGCGAGGAAGATGAGCAAAAGGTATCGCATTCGGCGACATCTCCTGTTACAAGTAATAAAATGTCGAGTGGCGGCGCAAGCCTTACATCCAAAACCCAAGGACAAACTATTTCAGGCGCAGGCAATAGCATAAACGAGTCAACAAAGATATCTTATGTTAGTGAGAAAAAGCTACACCGAGATTTAATGCGTTCTAACAACAAACCGAAGAGCATGCCAAAAGAGACACCTGATGTTAAGAATATGGAAAAAGCTCTTTTAGAATTACTTGACGATTTTCATACAGGCAAGTTGAGCGCTTTTGGTACAGGGTGTAGTATGGAGCAAATGATAAACATAAGAGACCAACAAGAGCATCTGGCACGGCTACATTTTCGTCTATGTGCAGATGTAGAAAAACCAGACAAAATTGAACATAATTTTGAAAATTCTGCATCAAGAGATAAAATGGCACAACTTGTTCAAAGTTTAGCACAACTATCTGCATCTATTGAACATTTGCAGTCAAATGTGAATATTACAAACACTGGTAATAAAACCCAGGCAACTGACAATGACAAGCTATAGACAAATATTTGCCATACATAGTACTACTACATATATTTGTATAAGTATTGTTCTTGTGATTTTAAATATATTCATGTAAAGTGTTACAATTGATTTTCAGAAGAAATAAATGTATTTGTAGGTTGCTATGCTAACAGTGAAATTGTTGTACTATGAAATGAGTATACCTGCCTGCTCCAAAACAGATTATCAAAGGATTTAATTCTAGATTTTTTGATTTCACAGTTATATTTTGCATGCCATAGTAATGTTTTACAATAATTGCAAGAAAAGAAATTAATAGTGACATATTATTTGCAGTTTCAGTCTATTTTAATGTGTGTAAATATCTGTATAGTTAATGATAATTATGTGTACATATAAAGAGACAAAGACATAAAGAGCAGTAGATACACAAAGCATTACAAAAATTGAAGATGTAGTCAAAATCCCATTTTTCACCAGATTTGCATATTCCTGATTTTATTAATTGCACATATCAAGCTTGTAGACTATATTTGGTAAATATACACACTGGTTATAAACTATTGTTTTAGGACACGGCGGAATATTAGACGAGAAATCCTCCTGAATTTCCTGAACACTACCTAGCCCATTTGTTCTAGGTAAAGATAGTGAGTGACAACTTCAAGAATTGCATTCCCAACCACAGTCTGGTCAAGTGTAAGAGCTTAAAGATATCACAACTCTCTGCAACTGGTTCAATTTTGTATTCTTATCCTGGATGCGGACTGACATAATAGCGACATCTATACCAACATTTCAATGCTTCAATGCATCGATAGCATCCACTGCCAAAGCTTCAACAGAATCAAAGGTTTTCTCTTACTTCACAAAGCTTTACACAGGTCGATTATAGTCCTCGGTCTTTTATATAATTTGGCATAGTGCGTGAATGTGGTCTATAATTATGGTATGGTGCTTTAAGTTTTTCTGAATCCAGCTTATTCGGGCAACTAAAATCGTCGACTTTGTAATGACTCTTGAAAGCAATTTGTACACAGTGCTGGAGATGGGTCTATAATTACTAAGAGCATTTTATTGCTCTTTTTGAAGAACAACACCACCAAACTCCTGGACCACAACT
This sequence comes from Lymantria monacha, assembly GCA_905163515.2. NCBI lineage: Eukaryota > Metazoa > Arthropoda > Insecta > Lepidoptera > Erebidae > Lymantria > Lymantria monacha. The sequence goes on from LR991082.1 coordinate 29,376,314, forward strand.
CTGAAGCCACAATCAGAGCTCCAGAGCCGAGAATGGCAGAATTAAACAGCGTCTGTGGGGCTTTTACAACCGACTTGCCACCTACCCTTATGATTTCTGTGTTACTTCCATTATTTAATTTATTGAATCGACGAATGTTGCCTCGCACAGAGTTGGAGATTTGTCTATTTAGCTGCCTATGTTGCTTATGGCGAGGCGTATCCATAGTCCATAGCAAAAAAAGCGTTGAAAGCGATTATATAATTTGAGCTGAAAGCTAGGCAAAGACATGCCTATGTCCAATAACTAATATATGTATGTACATCAAGCTCATAACATTGCAAAAAATACTAATCTTTAAGATTGTTTACTGAATATTATACATACATACATATCATCACGCCATATCCCTTGCAGAGTAGGCAGAGAGAACAGAGTGCCAGAGAACTCTATCCTTGTATTCTTCACTCGCTTCTTCGACATTCATAATTCTCTTCATACACGCTCGCCGGTTTCGGAGACTCTTGACTCGACCTTCCTTCAGTACATGACCGATCTGGTCTAGGTAGGTGAGTCTCGGTCTGCCCCCGTACCTACATCCTTCCACTTTCGCATTTTATATCTTCTTAACCAGACGTTCGTTCGGCATTCTTTCCACATGTCCGAACCATCGGAGCATTCCCTTTTGCATCTTTACACCAATACTCTTTTTCATACCTACTCGCTCTCTTACGTCGTCGTTACGAATACGGTCGGTCAGCCTAACTCCACAGATTTTCCGTAGAGATCGCATTTCGACCGCATTAATTTTACTTTCATACTCTTTTCTGCATACCCAACTCTCGCTTCCATACATTAATGTTGGGAAATATACAAATGTTATATACCGAATATTATGTCCGCCTTAAGGGCTCAATAATATTAAATGTGTCATGAAAAGCAGTTCAGTTCACACAAATGCATTAGGAATTATGTTTCAGTTGAATATTGTTGAACTACTATCATTAAACTATTACTTAGTTACAGTATTTGTATAAAAAAAATACCACCATAGATATGTATGTATGTTAATGTATAAGTTCCAATATTGGGTGATTTTAGGATTAAGCTTCGTTTGTAAATATAGAGTTGTTTATGCAAGTATATTGAATTTCTATATGGGAATAACATTCTTAAAAATCTTTGTCTTCATTTCTTGTTGGTGTTCAGTTCATACTTATAAAATATTTTTAAAAACATTATAAACAATGTCACAAGCGGGATTCGAACCCGCGCCTATTGGGATGCCGGCCAATCGTTTCGCTTCGTAATCGGGTTTTATAATATTATAAATTATAAATAATTAAGCATATTAAATGCTAAATTTCAGTAAATTAAATAACAAGGTTGTGTCATCGTTTAATACAATTCTAACTGCAAAGTTTGAAGTATTAAGCCTATAACAATGTGTAAACATTGTCGGGTAGATGGCATACCGTCACCTTAAGACGTAAATATGATACGAAGCGAAATTTGCATGTCCTACAATAAGTCACGGTGGTGTAATGGCAGCACGATTGGGCCGGAATCCCAATAGGCGCGGGTTCGAATCCCACTTGTGACATCATTTTTCGCTTCGTAATCGGGTTTTATAAACATTATAAACAGTTTTGCATGGTATGATCTATTATACTTGAGTATTCACTTCATAATCTTGGGGTCTCCACATCAAATTATACTTTGTAGCCGCCATTAACTTAATCTTTCTGTGGCCTTGCATCTTTTTGTAACTAAAATTTGCAATTCATATTATTTTACGGTATGACGATCGAAAACAGTCCTTGGTGATGAAGTACCAGCTTTGAAAATTTTATACAGGACCTGACTTTCACCAGGACTTGTTAGATTGGGCGTTGTTGGTGCAGACAGATTTAATTAATATCCTAGCGCTCTTCGTTTGGAAAAGAAACGAAGGCTGAAAAGGAGAAGGAGACCCATTCTTATTGTCCGCATTCCATTTCCTCCAATCCTGCACCTTTCCTTCTTATAGCCCGAGAGCTGGTACCAATTTTTGGGTAGGTATTTGAGGCAAGCTGAAAACTTGTCACATACCTCTCCTATTATATTCCAACACGGAATTGCAGACCTGGCTGGTGAGTAGCGGGGCTAAATCAACCCCTACATTTTTAAAAATACATTTTTTTCCCCCCAAAAATATATTTGAGGCAATACGCAATTTATATATGTTGCAGTGTAATACTTAATGAATACGAAAAAAAATAAGCCAGACAATCGGGGTTGTAACATTACCAGACGCGTGCAAAAATTTTTTGCAAAAAATTATAAAAAATGTTTTTGAGGCAGCTTGAAATTTTAATGGAGTGTTATTTATAGCTAAAAAATAAGATTCCCAAAAAGACAGATCATTTCGGTAGGGCTTTCTACCTGCCAGGTGATCAAACAAATAATGGATGGGTACGGGCCTGTACTGCTATAGACAAGCTGTAGTGTGAGAGAGAGCGCATATCGACAGCTGTCTTCGTTTTTGCTTGCCGCGTTACTATTGGCTCTAGCAAGGCCACGTGACTTACAATAACCCATGAGGTTTCTAGTTAGAACTTCGGAGTAAAAAATATAAAATTTTCTGAATTTGTACTAAATACATTTTGCATAAAAGTGATTGTATTGATTTATGGACGTTAGAGGGACATATTTTTGTGATTTCTTTTTATCTTAAAAAATTAGTTATTTTGCCAATTTTAATGCGAATTTAAACGTACTGAATTGTTTAAATATTTGATATTTCCGTAAAAATATTTATTTTTTGAAGAGAATTAAAAAAAAAAAAAATTTTCAACAATTTTTGTTCCAAAAATTTTTGTACAGAATTCATACTGTTGCCCCTACATTCAAAACTAAAAATTGTTTTTTTTTTCTCTGACAGTATTCCATGTCAAAATTTATACGGAAATTTAAAACTTTTTCATCTTAAAATTAATAAGGGTTACGTATTAAAAAAACCAATGATTAAAATATAAAATCGCAAAACTAGATTTATAAAAATATAATATTTCTTCAGTGGTACAATTATTTTAAGTATAAAAAAATTAGAAATAAATAAAAGTCATTTCACGTCAGATATAAATTATCATTCTTCGTCTGTGGATTCTTCATCAGAACTACTTGAATCTTCGGATTCATCTGTATCAGATTCGGCAACCTCTTCATCATCTGCGAAAAGAAATATATATTTATTTTTTTAATTAATCACAGAAATTTGAATGCAGCAGTTATTAAAAATAAACCATTTATTCTCACCTGTAGTATGATTTTCATCATCGTTATTTTTATTTTCCTCGTGAACAACAGCGTCGAATACTAATTGCGGCATACTCTCCGTCAAACCAGTGAAAATCTAGCGTATCCTCATTAAGTGTCCATCCGTTTCTATTAGGTGTCAAAAAACTGGGGATGTAAATCGTAAATATGCATTTCTCCAAATGCTTGTTGTATATTGCGTTCTTAAAAGATGTTGTTTTAATTCAGCTTCAGTACAGGCCCGTACCCATCCATTATTTGTTTGATCACCTGGCAGGTAGAAAGCCCTACCGAAATGATCTGTCTTTTTGGGAATCTTATTTTTTAGCTATAAATAACACTCCATTAAAATTTCAAGCTGCCTCAAAAACATTTTTTATAATTTTTTGCAAAAAAAATTTTGCACGCGTCTGGTAATGTTACAACCCCGATTAAATTGTCTGGCTTATTTTTTTTTCGTATTCATTAAGTATTACACTGCAACATATATAAATTGCGTATTGCCTCAAATATATTTTTGGGGAAAAAAAAAATATATTTTTAAAAATGTAGGGGTTGATTTAGCCCCGCTACTCACCAGCCAGGTCTGCAATTCCGTGTTGGAATATAATAGGAGAGGTATGTGACAAGTTTTCAGCTTGCCTCAAATACCTACCCAAAAATTGGTACCAGCTCTCGGAATATTACGTTAGGGATTGACTTATGAACTGGTATTTCCGAAGTTCATGAGCGGCAGTTACCAATTAACATCAGGTGATCTACTTAATCGCTAAGGCATTAAAATCATAATCTGTATATTATTTTGAATTTTGCTATTTTAACCATTATCGCAATTTTATTAGCTCAACAACTTCTAATTTTGGATAGGTACCTTTATTTCTTTATATTTACCTATTTAATCTATATAATTTAGTTTAAGAATTTGCATGGTATTAAAATGACAAAATAATCTAAAAAATTATTACTAACACGTTGCTTTTTAAGAAAATACAAGATATAAACAAGTTGGAATGTTGGAACGATGACTGGAAAAGGAAGGGAATTGGCAGATTTCTTAAAAAGGAGAAAAGTAAATATTGTATGTCTGCAAGAAACAAAATGGAAGGGAACGAGAGCTCGAGAAATTGGTGAAGGATGCAAGTTTTATTATAGTGGTAGCGATGGAAAAAGGAATGGTGTAGGAATAGTGTTACATAAGAATTTGAAAGAATGTGTGACGAATGTAATAAGAATGAATGATAGATTAATAGTGTGTGTGTAGTTAATATTATTGTATTTTTGTGTTTTTTTGTTGTACAATGGGACTGACATATTTTTTTAATAAAAGTCCCCAAATAAATGAGATTAAAAAAAAAAATAAAATTAATAGTTGTGAAAATAGTGTGGGAGAACGTCATCCTGAATGTCATTAGCGCGTATGCACCCCAAGCCGGATGTAAAGATGAAGTGAAAGAAAAATTTTGGCAGGGTTTTGATGAAATTATGATAGGTATACCAGAAAGTGAAGAGATATGTATAGGAGGTGACTTTAATGGACACGTAGGAGCGGGAAATGAAAGTTATGAAACAGTGCATGGAGGATGGGGGTACGGCATGCGAAACGCTGGTGGGGAGACGCTACTTCAAGCGGCTTCGTCGTTTCACCTGGCCATCGGTAATACGTGGTTCCAAAAAAGAGATGAGCACCTTATTACCTATAAAAGTAGCAACCACTGTACGCAGATCGACTACTTTCTTATTAAGAAAAGTAAGTTGGTCTGCGTAAAGGATTGTAAGGTGCTACCAGGTGAAGCACTAGTATCCCAGCACCGTCCGTTAATACTAGTGATGGAGCAAAGAACACCCTCTATTAAGACCAGAAACCGACCCCCTCCTAAGGTAAAATGGAGTATGCTTGAAAGGAAAGAGTATGCAAGTAGATTTAAAGAAAATGTGATAGATAAAATGATTGAAATGAATGATAAATCTGTGAATGAATGTTGGAATGAAATGGCTAGTTGTATAAGAAATACAGCTAAAGGAATACTAGGTGAAACGAAAGGAAAAGGTATAATTGATAGGGATACGTGGTGGTGGAATGAAGATGTGCAAAAGATCGTGAAAGAAAAGAAGAATGTATTTAAGGAATGGCAGAATGAACATAATGAAAGATTGAAGGAAGCAAAAAAGCTTGAATACAAGGAATGCAAAAAAAAAGCTAGACGGGTAATAGCTATTGCGAGAGCACAGGCCGAAGACATGATTTTTAAATCGATAGATGGGCCTCGAGGTCAAAAGATGCTATACCGCATAACTAAAGACCGAGAAGAAAGAGCAAAAGATATTAGGCATGTCAGGTGTATAAAAGATGAAGCACGTAAAGTGTTGATAAAAGAAGAGGAAATAAAAGAGCGTTGGAAGCAGTACTTTGAAAGGTTAATGAACGAAGAGAATTCATGGAGTGGAGTGTTAAAAGATGTATCAGAGAACGTCGGCCTAGTAAGGGAAATTACAATAGATGAGGTAAGAGAAGAAGTGAGAAGTATGAAAAATGGAAAGGCTGTAGGGCCCGATGGTATACCAGTTGAAGTATGGAAGAGGATGGGTATATGTGGTTAACTTTATTCTTCGATAAGTTGCTGCGCGACGAAGTAATCCCCAATAATTGGTGCAATAGTACGCTAGTGCCCATTTTTTAAAATAAAGGGGATGTTCAGGACTGCGGTAGTTATCGAGGAATAAAGCTTATGTCACACAGTATGAAATTGTGGGAAAAAGTGATTGAGAAACGATTGCGAGAAGAAAGTGAGATTACCCAAAACCAGTTCGGATTTATGTCGGGCCGCGGGGCAGCGGATGCCATGTTTGCACTGCGCCAACTGTGCGAAAAATATCGTGGTGCACATAAAAACTTGCACATGCTATTCGTTGATCTCGAGAAGGCCTATGACAGAATACCGAGAACAGTTTTGTGGTGGGTACTGAAAGAGAAAGGTGTGTCTGTGAAGTATGTTAGGTTAATCTGTGCCATGTACCGACAATCTAGGTCGTACGTGAAATCAGCGGCTGGAGACTCCGACGAGTTCAGTGTCGAAGTAGGTCTGCACCAAGGGTCAGCGTTAAGTCCTTACCTCTTCCTGTTGATAATGAATGCATTAACATCGGAGATACAGGAAGAGGCACCCTGGTGCATGCTATTCGCTGATGACATTGTTCTCGTCGGGACAGAGGGCCTTGAGGTACAGAGCATGCTGGAAAAGTGGCGCTGTAAATTGGAGAATGTAGGCTTGAAAATCAGCAGACCAAAAACAGAATACATGTTCTGCGATTTCGGCGGTCTCTCCAATTTTACACCCATAACTCTAGATGGAGTTCCTATCCCAGTATGCTCGAACTTTCGATACCTCGGTTATCTTATCCAAAGCGATGGCGGCCTGGATCGTGCCGGTGAAGCACAGAATTGATGTGGGATGGATGAAATGGCGGCAGGTCACGGGTACAACATGCGACCCCAAAGTACCCCTTAAATTAAAGGGCCAAATATATAAAAGCCTAATAAGACCTGCTGTACTGTATGGATCAGCATGTTGGGCGACAAAAGCGACGGATGAGAGACGACTACATGTAGCAGAGATGCGAATGTTGAGATGGAGGAATGAACATATAAGAGGAAGTTTGAAAGTTGAGCCAGTGACGGAAAAATTAAGGAGTGATAGATTGACATGGTATGGACATGTGATGAGAAGGGATGAAAGTAATGGTCTGAGGAAAGCTTTAAGCATGAATGTTGAAGGCTTAAGGGGTAAGGAAAGACCGAAGAAAAGATGGATGAACTGTGTGAAACATGACATGGATAGACAAGGAGTGACCACAGAGATGACGTCTGATAGAGTTGTATGGAAGGAGAAGACATATTGCGTCCACCCCAAATAAATTGGGATAAGAGCAGGTTGATGATTACGTTGAGAGAGCCAGGATTCGAAACCACGACCGTTCATTTTAACGGGTAATCAAAATTAGATTCGTCTAACCCAACGCCACAGGAACATTAAGTAAGAAAACGAAATTGGTGACTATTTGATGCAAATTAATTTTTAGTATAAAGTGAGTAAGATGTTAGGACTTTTGACGGGAATTTGAAAATGTCATGTGGTGCTCTTGTATTATATTCGATATCTTAATGTTTTAATGTGTTATATTAGATAATTTTAATGACATTTTATGTAATATAAAGCGGCGGAACTACTGGGATGTAGTGAATATCATATAAAAGTGCTTTACAACGTTTTCGTTTTCCATCAAAATTCCCACAAGATACCATTAACAGTGTGGCCATTGCACTGTTGAAGGTGACGATTTGACTTAGACAATGACTAACCTGACAAGACTATAAACATAAAATAATAATAACTTGACACTGGCACCAATAGCTCGTATAAGTAGCTGATTGCCAATATACAAAGAGAAGAAGAAGAGTAAGATGTTATTGTTTTGACCGTTATGTATTAGAATTTGGTTGGCATCACTTTTTCACTTTATTATTTTGTTGTACAGAAATATTGATGAATTATGTCTATATTTTAACTGTTTAAAATTTTTTCACTGGTTTTATTTGTTACACGTTTGTACACGTTAAGTTATATTGTTTATACGTAGTTTTTAATTGTCACGGAACATTCACTCAGATTTTCTTTTCAAACTAACTTGTTTCATTATCTATTGTTTGGATGTAAACGGCGTGGGTGCAGCGAAAATCTACTGTGGAAACACGGTGGAAAAATGGAACAAATCCACCGTGGAAACTGCACAGATTACACGGTGTTTCCAAGGTGGTCTTAAGGTTGCGAGGGTAATAAATATTTCAACGAAAGTCTTAGTGATGAAAATAAACTTAAAAAAAAAAGTGTGTGTGTGTGTCAGCTCCGACGCACGACTGGAGTTTACTCCTTAAGTACGATTATCAAAACAGGCGCAAAAAAAGCTCATTTGACTAAAAATAATATAAATTTTTTTTATTTACATTTATTAAAACTGTTAGTGAAGTATTATCTCACGTCAGAAAGTGAAAGGTGCGCAGAATAGGTTGCGCACTAAAAACGTAACGAGGTCATACGATCACTAGATTTTACTCCTCAAATTTTTCTCATACCGGGCGCCTTATATGAAAATCGATTCTTAAGGAGTAAACTCCAAAAAAAATTCCGATGTTTACGCGAATATTACACATTTCAAAACAAAAACTATTTTTACAGATTCGTTTTACCTATTTGATTTCGTTTATACCTACCTATTTGATTTTTTTAATTGTCCGATGTTTTTAACACCCTCCTCGACTGCAACACGTCCTCCCGTGATCATGAACACTGTGAAGTGTTGCAATGTCAGGCAATTAAAAATCAAATACAAACGCGATAGAATTCGAAAAATTGTTTTATTTTAGAAAGGGGAACCTTTCATTGATACGAGGTGAAAGGTGATATCAGAGAGATGAAGGTGAAGTCAGAGAAATGTGTGAAAGGCGTGGCGTGAAGGTAAAAATATATTGCGTCCAAATTAAGATAGGGGTAGAAGGATAATAAAGAACACTGGGTGTGATCATGGAAAATAATATGTTATATTAATCAAATTAAAAGAATTTATTTCATAGAAATATTTTGTGGTATCCATTATTTTTAATTTGCTTCCTGCACGTTGGACATCTCTTATTAGTCTTTAGTGCTCTTTCTAAACATTGTTCGCAGAAAACATGTCCACAAATTGTGGACACGATTGTTTTGCCTATAAGGTTATCAATACAAATTGGACAGTTACCTAGATTTTTAGATGGTTCATCTCCTGTCGTACTTTGAGTTTGTTTCTTCTTTAGTGGACTACTTATTTTCGGCAAAGTACATGCAACGTTATTCCTAATATGTTGAGAATTAGTATTACTTTGATTGTTATGAATATTTCTAGAATTATTAGGAAAACTTTCAGAAACAAGAATAATGTCTTCAATCTTTGTTTGCCCCCTTATTTTATTCCTAGTAGCATTGTGTGTTGTAGAATGATGCTTAGTTGCTGGAACTGGAAAAATAAAAATCGAAGATATATTATTTATCTAACAACTGCAGGCGTAGTTTAATGGTTGGAGTTATGGGTGATCATCCGTACACTATTCATATATAGGTACATCTTATGACTTTATTATCATCCAATGAGGAATCACATTCTTTTTTCCAATCTCCCAAGCGATTGAATAATGAAAACTATGTACCTATTCACAAAAGTCCGAATAATATATTAATTATACTTAATATATTTATATTCTATGAACATATATGTAATGTTGCAATAAACACTACAAGGAAAACATATTTTTTCTTACTTCAAATATTTTTTGTGCTGTATGGATGTGTTAGTATGATGTATACATATGTATACAAATTACTGAAAATTTTTAGCATTTAATATGCTTAATTATTTATAAATACCCGATTACGAAACGAAAAATTATGTCACAAGCGGGGTTCGAACCCGCACCTATTGGGAATCCGGCCCAACCGTGCTGCCACTTACACCATCGTGAACTATTTTAGGACATGCAGATTTCGCTTCATATTATATCTTACGTCTTCAAGGTGACGTATACCATCTATCGGACAATGTTTACACATTGTATAGACTTAATACTTCAAACTTTACAGTTAGAATTGTAATAAACGATGACACAACTTTGTTATTCAAATTACTGAAAATTTTTACATCGAACTCTGGAAAGTGACTATCGATTTTCGGCTTCGTAGAGCATGTCGGACACTACCTGACCTTTGTCAGTCGTTACACAAGTGCGAATTTAGTTGTAGGTATCCAGTCAAAAATATTTATATAGTTGTTAAACCCACAATAGTTTAGGAAGAAATCTTGTAGAGTATCTAACTGTTATATATTTAAAAAAAGTCGTACTTGCTTTTAACATCTGATAGCAAATGCCAGACTGTTAGCCACACAGGTGATGTGGAACGGACACAATGCTCTACGACGACGAAATTAGTGGCTTGTCTCAAAAAATATTTATAATTATTGCAATTATGAATAAATAAATAAAAGCTGCAACGCTACTTTATCGTCAGTTCACGTTAGGGGACGTCCATTAATCACTTGATCTTTTTTAGCATTTTTAACGACGCCCCTTAGCTTATCGAGCACTGCAGACACATAGAATTGCCGCGCTGATCTAGTTATCGTAAAAAACGAACTTAGGTTCTGGTTGGTCACACAAAATTAGGAACTGAGGACCAGTGAGAGGATCATCGAGGAGATGAAAGAGGAATTGAACAAAATCTGAGAGAACATTGTAGAATTATCAGACTTTGAAGATACCTATCTTCACGAAGAAAACACAACAATAAGCCCGTCAGGAAATTTGCTTTTCTACTGGACCTAAACTGGCTCCGAGAGTTATAAAAAACGGATATTTTTTTCATTTTTTTGAATTATTATTACAGTTCATAATTCTCCGACTAGCTCGAGCTTCCTCCACAATAGAAGGGAAATTGACCTACTATACCATGCTGATCAGAGGAGTTCGTATAGGGTTTTACTTGGAATTTTCGTTTTCTTGCATAGAATGTCTATCTACTACTGCATATTATATCGCTTAGAAGTCTTTTGCGACATCCGGACAAGAAAGAGGGTGGTATTTTATATTCTAACGCACAGGCGTGGTGACAGCACCACAGGAATGCATTTATCCCGCAAGTATTCAATGATGAGCAAACTGAGGGTGATCATCGAATGGTATTGGGGCGTATTGAATCCTTACACAAAATTCATACGATCTCGACTAATATCCACACTTTCAGTTCGAAAATTTTCAAGGTCCATTGCGCTGGTAGAACCAAAGAACTCTCTCACCCAATTATCAACTTCATGGAGCGCAGAAGGATAATTATGGGAGAGTCTTTGCTGATTAGTCCGAATATAGGCAGCTAAATATACAAATCCCAAGTGTGTGCGACGAGATATTCGTCGATTCAATATACTACATATTGAGAGGTGATAACGCAGAATCGTAGCGGTAAAGTGTTTGTACGAGTTTTATTTATCAGGCAGAGCCGAATGATTAATTTTATCTCACTGTCATTGATCACACATTTATCCAGGACTAACAATCTTAAATTAGGCCAGAAAAGTTCTATGGGTACCCTCGCAGTTAGGGGGCCACAGTGGGATCACGGTGGTCGTGGATCCATGATGGAACTACGGTGGATCAAGTGTGGTTTTTAAACCATTTTGCCATTATGGATCCACCGTGGTTAATTTGTGAATACACAATAAAACTAATAGCTTCTGATGTTTATGCGAGTATTACACATTTGAAATAAAACTACTTTTACGGATTCTATCGGGTTTGTATTTGATTTTTATTTATTTTTTCTATTTTTTTTATTTTTCCTCCCGTGACCATGATCATATATATAAAGTGTTCGAAATGTCGGGAAATTAAAAATCAAATACAAACTAGCGATGAGACGAATGGTATTTTTTTCAATTCGAATCAATCGAATTAAAATTATTATTGATTCGAATCACAATTCGAATTGATTCGAATCGTCACGTGGGAGTCGTCAAATCGCGCGATGAATTCGCGAAAGCATTACAGTCGAATTCGTACTCGTATGTCGAGTCATCCGCCTGTTAAGCCGAGTTGGCGAGTTTATAACTCGTTCACATTATTATTCATTTTAAATTATTTATACTGTTTGTTGTATTACCAATATTTATAACTACAGGAACATAGTTTACACGAAACTGTTTCCATCTTCATTTTTATTAAAAAACTCCCAGTTCAAACTTTTATTTCCTCTAGACGACTCTTTGCAAATGTAATAGGTACGTTAAACGAATGGAATTGTATCCAACCAATTCGTGATTCTTAGAACATTTCATGTATTTTCGTATTTTCTCACTAGTAGAATTCATTCGTTAGATTATTCGACTCCGTATTAGAACGAGAGAGCGAATCAACGAATGTCCAATTAAGCCGAGTCGACTGATCGCTGCGCCGCAGCGGTCGCCCGCGCTGCGAGTAGGTACGACACGAGTTAACGAATTGATTCGGTTTCGGTCAAAGGCGATTCGAATGAACGAGTCAATAGTCTTATTCGAGTTATTCGAATTAAACGATTCGAATTACCCATCGTTAATACAAATGCGATAGAATTCGTAAAAGTAAAAGTATTAAACTACTTCTAAATCATGCTGAAACCACTTCTAAACTATTTTTAATTACTAATACTACTTAATAACTAAATCACTCTTAAACTACACTAGAACCATTCTTGAACCACTTATAAAAAAAATCTAATCCACTTCGGAATCGTTTTTAAACCACAGTGGAACCATTTGTAAACCACGATAAAACCATAGCGGAAGGAACCACGGTTTAACCACTAAATGACCACGATGGAAATCAGTGAGGAACCACGTGGCAAAATGACCGAAAATCCACAATGGACCCACGGTGATTCCTCTCTAGCTCTTTCATAATTCCATTGTGGATCCACTGTGGTCCATAAACTGCGAGGGTAGTTCTATAAATCATCCATAGGTATCTAAAAGAAACCAACAACACTGTTGATGAAACACACATTTGAATTTGGAACCTGTAATTTTTATATGATTGTTCATTGTCTTTTCTGATTTAGGCGCCAATACATTGTACAATATTTTTTGATTTTAAAATGGAGTGGGGTGATAAAGAGAACCGAATCGTTGTGATTGCAATATACAAAGTAGGTATGGAGCAAAATGCAATTTTTAAAACTCCATACGCTTGGTATTAGTAAAATGTTTGTATACAGGGCTATTAATAAATATAATGAGACCTCCTCTGTTTGAAATAGAAAAAGATCTGGCCGTTCACGTAGTATTTGTACAAAAAAAGTGTTCAAAGCAGTAAGGGAAAGAATTCGAGGAAATCCAGTCCGAAAGCAAAAGATTTTATGTCAGGAGATGAAGATAGCACCCAGAACCATGTCGTGTATTTTAAAAGATGACTTAGCACTTGCAGCCTATAAGAGACGTACTGGTCATTTATTAACTGATAATTTAAAAATGAATAGGGTGGTAAATCGAACAACTACTGAAGCGGTACGCAAAGGGAGGTCACAGAAAAATTGTTTACGGAGTAGAACATTTTTACAATTGAGCAACATTTTAAAAAGCAAAATGATCCTATTTATGCCCAAAGCTCTAAAGGAAGCTTCCAAATTAGTTGACAGAGTGCAACGTGGGCATTATAGGACTTCAGTGATGGTTTGGTGGGGTATTAGCTACGAAGGAGTGACTGAGCTATACTTTGTTGTCATAAAGGGATCAAAATCAATCAAATCAAATCTTGATACACTTGTGCTCGGCACAAGATACCATTCTTGAGAGGGTAGTGAAGCCCCTTAACAACACCATGTTCAATAATCAAGAATGGCCCTTCCAGCAAGATTCGGCGCGGGGTCATAAAGATGGTGGTCTACGCAGTCTTGGTTGGAAGCGAACGTTTCGGACTTCATCAGAGCTGAAGACTGGTTTTAGTCTAGTCCCGATCTTAATCCGCTGGATTATTCAGTTTTAGAGAGTACGGCTTGCACTAAGCGCCATGATAATTTGAAGTCCCTAAAACAATCCATACCATTGGCAGTGAAGAATTTTGCCATGGAAAGAGTGCATGCTTCTATTGACAACTGGCCTCAACATTTAAAGGACTGTATTGCAGCCAATGGAGACCACTTCGAATAAGCTTTTATATTTTAAATTATTTTATATTTATTAAAAAGTAACACACTGTGTTAAAGTAATAACTATTATTTGCAATGGAATTTTTTTTCTTTGTTACAGTATTTATGGCAAGACTATATATATATAGGGTTAGTGGACTATGACAAAAAATCAAATAAATAATCAGTCGAAAACAGGGTAAAGGGTCGAAGAAAAGTCGAAACCTGTTTTGCGAATGACCTATGTATTATATAGATTCTTTCAAATGAGTTACTACTGATTAAAATAAAAATTTTGCAACCTTATTTTATTTACACTGTAAAATGGCAGGGTTTTTAAAAAGTTTAATACAAGGTTTGCTGATCAGGATTTTGGAAGTCCCGGTATCTGGCATCGCCTAGCTCTTTGTTGGCTACGCCACAGTCAATGATATGGATTTTTAGGGAATCCAGATTTTGATAGTGTTTACAGTAATGTCATACTCTAAGAGACAACTATTGGTGAAAGGGCTAAGTTTTGTTTATATAACAACGTTGTAAATATTTTGTCCAGAATTCTAATGATTTTACACCTTTTCGTAAAAATATGACACAGTCAGTGTTTAATAGCTAACACCTCACCAAACCATTACTGGCGTCATGACGTTATCGTCACATCCTTAGAGATCCATACACATCCCTACAGACTAATCCAGAAACTTTTTTAAGATATTAGCATAAGATGATAAACATATTTGCTTATTAAAATGTATCAATAAACCTTTATGGTATATACTTTGTCAGTGGTACACCAAGAATAATGAAAGGCACTTATAAGATAAAATAGCATATGTATGCAACATTCTTTTCATGCAAGTTTACTTTGAGAGAACACTAAGATTTTAGTAAGGTTGTAGCACGAAAAAATCAGATAGTTCCTTCAAGAAAAAAAAATATTCCACGGCTAGCAAAACAGATTCTACTACACAAGTTATTAATCACTAATTATTGCACTATTATATATTGTCCATTCTGGCATGCTATATGTCATCCAAACAATCCTCATTGGTCTTGTCATTAAACCCATGCTTATGTCACTAAGATCGAGTGAATGGGAAAATATATGTTAAATTCTCAAGTTTCTATCCAGACTGAATGTCAAATAATTCACCAGGTTGTATCACCAAGAAATTCTCACAATTGCAAGCACACAAATACTGTTTGGTAAACAGCTACTCACTTATATTATGTGGAACTAAAATTTATATTCGTATTCCCAAACTGTGTTTATATTACATATGTCTGATATTATAGATGTCTGGTAACATGGTAAGAATACAATAGTCACTACTCCTGCCTAAAGGTAACAATAAATTGTTGGGCATTGTAAATTAAGCTATGTAAGCAGATAATATAACTTGAAATAAAATCCTATGCTGAGCCTTCTGGCATGATGTAATAACTAATTTCCTAACCAAACCTGGAGGCAGGTAGTGCTCAACAGTAAAATATATATGGACTCTGAAGTTCTAATTTGGTGACATTGTATGCAACCTGTTTGTTGAGGAGAGAGGTCTTCAAAAATATTTGAAAAGTGGGTCACATAGTATGGATATGTTCCCTTATATGTTTACACCTTAAACTTTGCGGAATAGAAAGTAGAAAATGAATACATACACAGAGGAGTAAAGTCTAGAGAAATATTTTGTATAGGATTGTAATTGATCTGGATTGGCCGAAACGTAGTAGAAGTTGTGACAGAGCCATGTATGTTGTTTCTATTACTTGTTGAATTATTCATTCCAGTTTCAGAAATATCAATTACTTCCGTTTGTGTATTTTCTAAGTTTCCTGTTCGATCCTTCTTCTTAGAAGTCCTTGACAATGAGGAATGTGGTAAACTGCTTTGAGTTTGACTTGTTTTTGAGTTTCTATTGTTATAAAATCCTAAAACAAAATAGGGGTACATAAATTATTTTTTGAAATGGCCGCAACTGCATAAATAAGGCTTTAGTTGCCACATTTATGGGTAGATACAGTGCCGGTTTTAACACTACCAGCGCCCTGGGCGAGATTTTTACAGCGCCCTCCAACTGCAATTCAAGACTTTACGACTAAGTAGACCTCGAACTATGAGAATGGCCTGCGGCGCCCTGGGCGGTCGCCCAACCTCGCCCTACCCTAACACCTCTACTGGGTAGATAGTACCTAACATCATGAGTTGGTACTATCTAGTAGTGAATTATTCTATCTAGTATTTATATTATACTATCTAGTATTAATTATACCTATCAGTATTTAAAGTCCTCAAATTACTGATACAAAATGCACAATAAAAGAGAGAAACAAAAAACAAATTTAGTGAAATTATTAGACTTAAGGATTTCTCCACTCAAATGTAGGAGAAAATGTAAGTTGTTTAACATTGATAAGGTAGTCATATCTAAGTATAATTTTCCTGCAGTTGCTATTTATATACAATAAATAATAAGAGAAGGAAAACTCGAAACAAAACCCTATACCTGCCTGACCAGCATGGTATAGTAGGGCAATTTCCCTCCTATTGTGGAGGAGGCTCCAGCCCAACAGTGCTGAGCTGAGATGATATTTAATGATGGATAAACATTAATAGTAGTGTTTCACTTACGTTCAAAAAAGGTTTTAACTTCATGCTCAATTTGTTTTTGGAAATCAGGGCTAATGTTACTATTTATATTAATAGTTGGTGCATTAGAAGTCTGTTGATTATTAGCCTGAGTAATTTTTGTCTGTGTTTCACTTTGCCTTTTAATAACTTTTTCTGGCTTATCAGATATAAAAGATACATCCACCACTTTGGTGTTACATTTTTTATTTGTCTGTGATTGTTCATATTTTTGAAGTACGGATTGGTTATTAAAAATTAATGCATCAATATCAATAATTTCATCATCCATTGTAGTGGTTGAATTTGATTTAATATTATGATTAATTGAATTTGTATTAATCTCTATTATAGAATCACAAGGCTTTGGTGGTTCAGATTGAGTTTGAAAGTCACTTTTCTCAGTTCTACATATATAATCAGAAATATTATTATATTTATGTTTGATTAATGGTTCAGAATCATTTTCAATAATTATACAGTCATCATCATCATAATTATTGTATGCCTTCTTATTTCTGATAACAGTATTCTCATTTACATCAAGTACTTCTATTGTTGTATTTTTAAATTTACATTCTTGAATTTCTTTTAAACTGTTATGGAATAATTCATCATTTTTGATAATTGTGATGTTATCTTGGGAAGTACTTGGCAATGGAGAAAATGTTGAATTCAATGATAAGTTATTTTCTACAGTTTTATTACTATTAGAGCTGTTGGCATTTACTTCATTAACTTTTAATAATTTTGGATCCAATCTATTTGCTTGAGCCCTATTGTCAAATGTATCCCAGTCTGTTTTACAAAATTTAACATCTTCATTATTTTGTTGTATTGGATGGTTAGCAGTAACTAGTTCAAGTAGCTCAGTTGGTGGTAGTTGATCACAATCATTTTCATAGTTGTTAATATTGCCGGGACTTATTGGTGGGTTGTTTGTTTGATTTTGAGTAGAGAAATCAACTAAATCAATTGTAGGAATAATTGGAGTCTCAGTTATAGATGTAGCTAGTTCAAATTGCATATCATTTTTCACTATACTGTTAGTGTCACTACTATCATCAGAAGTTTCAAACATTCTCTCAAGGTCCTTTAAGCTTGGCATGCTTAAAATTCCCACATTACAGGGAACTTCAATAGATTTTAGATTTTTTGTATGAGTATTATTTGGGGTAGACGTATTTTCCAATAGTCTGGGTTTTTCAGTATTGTCAAAAGTATGACCATTGTCTATTTTAGCTCTTTTAGATGGATTTTTATTGTGATCAATGATCAAATTTGAATGTTTGTAAGTGCTTCTCATATTCTTCATATTTTGGTCTTCTTGATTTAAACACTACTCCAGTTGTTTATAAATTTATCAGTTAGAAGTTAAACTGATATGGAAATATTTTACTTGATATTCGATTAATATAGATTAATCGTAAACTCGTACTGAATATAACCAAACACTTATATAGTAAAAATATGTACTATTTGTATATTATTACAGAAATTTTAATATTTTTAGATTCAAATAACAATGAAACAATGAATGAATAGAAAGATTACCAATCAGTGTTACCAACTTCTTGAAATATTTATCCTCAAACTAAACCCTCAAAATCGTCTTAATTACTAGCCAGCCCCCTAAAATACTTCTTAAAAAATAATATTACTATAATATTTTATATTAATATATTATTTAACACTGAAAATATAATATCGTTTCCTTTGGTTCAGAATTTTTGAAGTCGTACTCATGTTTTTAGATCACAAAATGTAAAAATAGTTTTTTTAATATTTATTATTTATAATCAAGAATCAAAGTATCACTAAAATACCACTAATGATATAAAGCTTCTAAAAACATCCCTCTCATTTATCCATTCAATTTGGGGGAAATCCTTAAGTTGGGAACCGTGTTATAAATGTTACAAATACTGTTTATTTATCAACAAATGTCAAAAGACAGTGACCTTTGATGCCAATCGTATAATAAACGCTCTACCAATCACTGGCTCATGATGAGATCATATATTTTAAAACTGCAAACCTGATTGGCTTAGATTTTAGCACGGTTAGTTATTTCACGATAAAGACGAATTCATTATGAAAGGCTTCATGGACATCTTAAGTCATGCTAAGTTCAAGCCGAGAGGAATTTGATTTTTCATCTATCATCAAAAGTACTTAGCCCTACTCCTCTTATTCAGTAGATTTAACATTTTATCGTAAGCAAAGCTGCCAGAAAATTTAATAAATATCGATCCATCCATCAGCCCGTAAACGTCCACTGCTGGACATAGGCCTCCCCACGAGAGTGCCATTCAATACGGTACCGCGCCACTGGATGCACCAGCGGTTTCCTGCGACTTTGATAATGTCGTCAGTCCACCTAGTGGGGGATTGTCCTGCACTGCGCCGTCCGATTCGTGGTCTCCACTCGAGAACCTTTCTTCCCCAACGGTTGTCGGTTCGTCGAGCGATGTGGCCAGCCAATTGCCACTTCAACGTGCTAATTCTTCGGGCTATGTTAGTTACACCCGTTCTTCTACGGATTTCCGTATTCCGGATTCTATCAGGTAGAGAAATACCGAGCATAGCCCTTTCCATAGCACGCTGAGCGACTTTGAGCGTTTTGATGAGGCCCACATTTAGAGACCACGTTTCAGTTCTGTATGTCATCGCTGGTAACACACACTGGTTATAAACCTTTGTTTTCAGACACTGCAGAATATTAGACGAGAATATCGTACTAAGTTTCCCGAACGCTGCCCAGCCGAGTAGGATTCGTCGGCTGACCTCTTTCTCGAAATTGGATCTACCTAATTGGACTGTTTGTCCTAGGTAAACATAGTGATCGACAACTTCGAGAATCGCATTCCCAGGACCGGTACAGAAATGACATGGTCATTAGACATGATTTTCGTCTTGTCCATGTTCATTTGCAGCCCTATTAGTTGGGAGACCTTGCTGAGGTCATTAAGCATAGTGTCAAGGTCCTCCATGGATTCTGACATGACTACGATATCATCTGCGAATCGAAGGTGAGTGATGTATTCGCCATTGATGTTGATGCCGAGTCCGGTCCAGCGCAGTGGTGAACAGTTTCGAAGAGATAACGTCTCCCTGTCTCACACCTTTCTGCAACTGAATTGGTTTCGTACCTACTCTTATCCTGGATGCGGACTGACATAGTAGCGTTTTTATACAAAGACTTCAGCACTTCTATATATCGATAGTCAATTTGGTACCTCTGAAGGGACTGCAGCACTGCCCACGTTTCGACAGAATCAAAGGCTTTCTCATAGTCCACAAACGCTAGACACAGAGGCCGATTATACTCCTCGGTCTTCTGTATAATCTGGCGTAGCGTATGGATGTGGTCTAAGGTACTATAACCGTTTCGGAAACCGGCTTGTTCGGACGGCTGGAAGTAGTCAAGCTTGCGCGCGAGTCGGTTCGTAATGACTCTTGACAACAATTTGTACACATGGCTCAGGAGTGAGATGGTTATGTAATTCTTTAAGAGCGTTTTATCGCCCTTCTTGAACAACAGCACCACCACACTCCTGGTCCACGACTCTGGAACGTCGCCCCCGAGAATGACAGAATTAAACAGCTTCTGTAGGGCTATTAAAACCGGCTTGCCGCCTGTCCTCAGGAGCTCTGTGGCAATTCTGTCATTTCCCGTTGCCTTTCCGTTCTTTAACTGTTTCAGAGCCAATCTGATCTCGTATAAGCTGACGTCCGGGATTTCTTCAGTGTAGTGCCGAGTTAGCTTGGATCTGGGGACTTGGACCAAGCCGAGAACAGGATTCAAGGGTGATGATTTGTACAACTGACCATAGAACCTGTCGACCTCTCCCAAAATCTCACTCTGGGATGAAGTGACAGTACCGTTATCGGTCTTCAGCTTCGTCATTTGGCTCTGCCCGATAGACAAATCTCGTGCGAACACTTTGGAGCCACGATTTCGTTCTATCGCCTCTTCAATACGCAGTGTATTGAATCAGCGAATGTAGCGTCGCTTGGATTTGGAGATTTGTCTATTAAGCTGGCTAAGTTCGGACCAATCGGCTGAAGACTGTACCGTCATTTCCTTTCTCCTCTCCATGAGTTTGAGAGTCTGGTCAGAAAGCGTTTTTGTTCTAGTTGCGTGACATTCTCCCGAGGTGGTCCCATTGTCACCAAGTCATGATCTGATGATAGGAAGTCATGGAAATGGAGGGCAACCCTCAAATTTTATAGGCACATATTACGTGTCTCATATATTTTCAAAAGCAATTCAAATATTTGCATCTGGCGGTGTTAATCTCATTTAGGTGAGCTGGTGATGGAAGGTACATCTCCTTAACAGTTAGGAGTTGGAGGATAATTCTTTTAATATCATTCGCACGCATAGACATTTAGCTGTATTCTTTCAAGTTAACTCCCGAGGTGGTCCCACTCTCACCAAATCATAATCTGATGATGAGAATTCATGGAAATCGAAGGCTAGCCTCAAATTTTATAGGCACATATCACGTGTCTCATATATTTTCCAAAGTTATTCAAATATTTACATCTGGCAGTAATAATCTCATTTAGATGATCTGGTGATGGAAGGTGCATCTCTTTAGCGGTTAGGAGTTGGAGGATAATTCTTTCAATATCATACGCACGCATAGACCTTTAGCTGTATTCTTTCCAGGTAACTCCCCAGGTGGTCCCCTTGTCACCAAATCATAATCTGATGATGGGAATTCATGGAAATCGAGGGCAATCTTCAATATTTATAGGCACATATTACGTGTCTCATATATTTTCTAAAACTATTCAAATATTTGCATCTGGCAGTGATTATCTCATTTAGGTGAGCTGAAGATGAAAGGTACATCTCCTTAGCGGTTAGGAGTTGGAGGACAATTCTTTCAATATCATATGCACGCATAGGCCTTTAACTGTATTCTTTCAAGTTAATCACGTAAGCTGATAATGTAAGGTACTACTCCATAACGATTAGGAGTTAAGTATTTCTTTATAGGTATGCGTCCGATATATCAAAACGAATCTGAAATCGGATTTCAGTCAGAAATCGTATCGTATCGATATTCAACACTATACAAACTGATTTTAGAAAACGTATTTCGGCAGAAACTAAATCAACACATATCAAAACAAAACGACGAAAACGCAAACTAATAATAAATCTAATCATCGCGCAATCGTTTTCTATTGCTAGTTTTGCAAACCAAACCAATATTTGAAAACTTACTAACTATCTCTTTCACTCCGCTAAACGATCGCTTAGTCAGAATGAGAGAAAGCGAATTTCATTAAAATTCGCCTCCTTTCATTCTAACTAAGCGATCGTTTAGTGCAGTGAAAAAGAGATGAAGCGAATTGTCATCTGTTTTGGATTTTGGCGGTTTCTAAGAAACTCAGAATGGCAGATGGAAACGAAACAGAATTACAAGAGTCAGGGAATAAGATCTATATTAGAATGCAACTACTTCCATGATAATATTACACAATATAGATAGTAGTTTAAGTTTTGTGTTTGTTAAATAGATTTTTGAATTATGGGAGAGTTTTTGCACACTTGACCTTGGTGACACGTGCGGTGTGCGCGTAATGTTATTTTTGTGATCTCGTGAACTATATAATTAGATAGGTATTTTACGATTCAATACTATACTAACGTATGTTAGTATCATACATACGATTTGATGATAAATAAGAAATAACTATTTAATGTAAAAAGGTAAGATTTTCGCTTCGTAATCGGGATTAATAAAAAAAAAACCATACAAAAAAAATGTACATTATAAAATATAATCATGAAATCATTGTAAATATGACGATTTTTAAATACGCAAGAAAGTTTTGTATCATATCCAAAACAAAACATTTTTGCTAGTCTAGTACTCTAGTTAAGCCTAGATAAAGCATGAAGGAAAATCGTACACCTAAATCCAATCAACAAAGAAATTATAGAAAAATATTTTGAATGCGTTCGTTCGATTGCGTTTTTCGTTTGCTACGCTAAAATAACTATAAACATCGAATATCGATCGAAACTAAAGTAAACCCGCTCCTTCAACCGCTCTGGAAATCGATTTCTGAAATCGGTTTTTAAAATCGATTTCAATATCAGAAATCGAATTTGTATCGGTTTGCGTAAAAATCTGAAAACGCCCATCTCTAATTCTTTATGTTGCTGATATAGTAATCTTTGTTACGTAGGTAGAAAATAACATACCAAACTGGAAGGATGGAACTTTTTCAATTCACCTTTCTCAAAGTCGAACTATTATAAATATGTATCATCATCTGGACTTAAGCTTCTCTTATATTTCGCCACAAAATGCCAAACTTTTATTGTCCAGCAATTATCGGTTCGTCTAGCGATGTGGCCTGCCCATTGTATGTCGATTACACCTGTTATTGTATGGATTAGCGTATTTCGAATCCTATCTCGCACAGAAACGAGCGAGCATACTTCGCTACATAGTACGCTGAGCAGCTTTGAGTTTTGTTACGAGACCCACATTTAGGGACCACATTTTCATGTCATAAATCATCACTGGTCATAGACTTGTGCCTTCAGACACTGAGATATGTTGGGTGAGAAGATCCTCTTAAGTTTCCTAAACGCTGTCCAGCTGTATTTGATAATTGTATCAAAATTTACTAATTTAAATACGTACCTATTTAGAACCGTCCGAACCGTATTGTTTCGCTTACGCTTTCTCCTGGTATAGTCTTTTGAGTAGTTTATTAGACTCTAAGTCGCAAAAGCTGTCTCCCTAGAGTATTTACACAACTCAGTGCAATATAAAACTGATCAGTGGCAATTTTATGTTTGCCTAAATCAATGACAGCTTTGTTTAAGTCTTTGTAAAGTACCTTTTTTTTTTCCTTGCATGGTGGACCATGGATGTTGTCGCGCTAATCGGCCCGGGGCGACAGAAGAGGCGGCGCGCCACCCCTTGGACCCACCCTGCAAACACCTCTCTTTGCCGTGCGAGCGGGCCACTGGTACCCGATCTTTGTCTTCGGTGGTCCTTTGTAAAGTACCCTGGAGTTTATATACTGTAACCGCCCAACAAAGGATTAGCGGAAGCATTTTCCGTTCAATCTACTGTAACCTTTCGTTGCCTGATATATGGTTGACACAGGCGCTAAGGCAACTAACCCGTCACTGTCTTTCACTTTTGTGCCAATACTGTCGTCATCAAATTTTATAAAAACCAAATCAGGTAACTAGTCTGTTTCAATTTGGTCACAACGAAGGGGAAGCCCACAAGTTTGAATATTATCTCTATTGCCCGCTTACAAAAGCCCTTAATGACAGAGATATTGCATCTTACCATGACTCTGAAGCCTATGTCTAGTTTTAACAATTGCATCAAACCGTCACAATTATTTACATCACTTGGATGTTAGTAGTATCTCATACCTAACTTGCTGCCTCACATGACGCATCGATAGCACATATGGTGTACACGCCGATTGATTAAAACAGTGAAATTTAAACCGTTGGCAACAAGATACAGCATTTCATTTTTTTTTTTTCGAAATAGGTTTTTTATTTTTAGGGTTCCTTACCTCGTTTTGTTTTGATTCCCTACTTCTATTCTTCCTCGTGCCATGTGTATTTTAAGTCGATCTATTCATAGTGCTTCACTAAATTATTTAATTTATATGACTTAGTTGAAATTATTACTTAACTACAGTTATTTACACTAAAAATATAAAATTAATTAAACTTATAAAAAAAAATATAAACCGACTTCAAAATAAGATCAGCCAAAAACTATACTTACTAAACACTAAAAACCGAAAAATAAGATGTATTATTTAATTCAAATGATAATATTTTAAATGAACCTGTACAATATTAATGTTCATACCAATCAAGCTACATATATGTATTTACAAATTATAATATTTATTTACAAACTTATAATATGACAATTCTTGTCTAATTCTAATTATGTATTAATTTTTATAAAACATAATTACAATGTATGCTAGAAATCCACTAAGACGATTTGAAGTCAGCGCCAAGACAAATAGGTATAGGTACTATATCGCATTCAAACCACGCCGCGTTTGTGATTGAAGTGATCTGAACGCGTAAGCGGTTAAGCGATTTAATCTATACGGGCAGACGTCGTTGACGGTTGTGTCAGATGGTATTTGGCGGGGAAGATATGGAAGTAGAATAAATGCTCTAGAGGTGAGAGCTCGTAACTCGCGTAACGTTTGTGATGTAAGCCTGAAAGATAAAATTAGGAATAATATTATATAAGAGAGTGCTGTGGTGTAAATGAAGAAGTATTAATAAAGATCAAAAAGGATATGCTGAGGTGGTTTGGACACGTAAAAAGAATGAATGGGGAGATATTGACAAAGCAAATATATAAAGCGAGCGTGAATGGGACGATTACAAGGGGAAGACCATGTCATACTTTTCTGGACTAAATTGGAGATGTGTTCACGAGAGGTCACACATATTAAAAGTATGAGTAATTGGAAATAGGCGTGAGTGTATGTATGTATATCATTAAGTATAGAAAGTATAGATAAGACCCAATACTTTTACTTAAGGTTTAATATTCCACTCTTACTAATAAAAGCGTCATGTAGGTACCTAAAACAGCATTAACGTATGTATTATAAAATATATCCACCTTTTACGTAAACGAATTCGGGAGTAAAAGTTAGCTTTAGCCCAAAATAACTATTTCACGTAGATGAAGTTGCGGGCAGAAGCTAGTTATATATATTTAGAGATAGATGTATCGACTGTGTTCAAATATTTCTGTGATTTAAAAAAAATGGTTATAAACTTTTCGTGAATGTATCAATTATCTAGATAACTTCTAGTATTTATGTGACATATATAGGTACGTGTAATACAAAAACAATGACAAAGTATTTTTAAATTCATTGAAAGACTGTCTCTGTTTGAAAAAAATAAGATGAAGAATCAAGTAGAAAATTGGTGCCACAAGGCACCAACATTATAGAATGTGCGTTCAACTTATATTCGTGAACTTTATTGAACAACGAAAAATATTGTTTTTATTAACCGACTTCCAAAAAGGAGGAGGTTCTCAATTCGAATGCTATTTTTTTTTGTATGTGTGTTACGCGATAGCAACGCCAATTATGGATGGATTTTAATAATTCTTTCATTGTTAGAAAGAAGATACTCTAAGGGTGGTCTCATATGCAGGGTATTAGGATCTGATGCTGGGATCCTGAGAAAATCGAGAGTAATCCCTTAAAATGTAGGGCAAAAATGCTGTTTCTAATGCCTCTATACATAATTTATAGTTCATCTAATCTAAGAAGTGCATTTTGACGTTTTGTATTTTTTAATACACAATAACCTCGGTCAAATGTTTACAATCATGTGTATACATGATTGTAAACACTAAATATGAAATTTTAAACCTTTTTGAAAAATAAAATAAACCGATTATCTATACTAATATTATAAAGAGAAAAGGTTTGTATGTATGTTTGTAATGAATTGGCTCAAAAAGTACTGGACCGATTTAAATAATTCTTTCACCATTTGAATGCAACATTATCACTGATTATTGTAGGCTATTTTGATTGTAAGAAAAATATAAGGATCCCTACTAAAATTACAATAATGTTACCCAAGGTGTAAAAAAACGCCTATAAAATATCTTTCATCGCATGTGCTGCGAAAACTATTAATAATAGAACCAAACATGTTCCACAATATTAAAGAACATATCAATATCTACAAAAAATGTTGCAATAGCATGTGTCTAACTATTGTAGTTATGTCACTCTAACTACTTTTTAACATTTTAAAATTTAATAGAAATTTAGACCATAATCAGACCAAGTTATTTATACCTTTGCCTTAATCCTTACCTAAATAAATGATTTTTCAAACAAGGCTGTTTAAATACATGTAAATAACTTTTTATTTTATTAAAGTCGGACACTCCATTCGAAAGATATTACGAGTTTAATAAAATTGAAATAAAATTAATTCGCCACCGTGACGCGCCGGTGCGGCGGGGGCGGAGTGCAGGAGAGGGGCACATCTATGAAATAGGTAGCCGCGCGGCTCGCTCTGAGAAATTTAAGCCCTCCCAATATGTGTAATGGAGCAAGACTTTCGGTTATGGAATTGCGAGACAATGTGATTGTAGCTACTATCATCACCGGCCCCGCGGCCGGACAGCTTGCTCACTTTCCGCGGATGCCGACGGATTATCCTATATCTTTTAAAAGATTACAGTTTCCTGTAAAGATATCGTTTGCCCTTACAATAAATAAATCCCAGGGTCAAACTTTTTCTATGGTTGGCATCGATCTAAGAAAAGAGTGCTTTTCTCATGGCCAACTATATGTTGCACTTTCTCGAGTAGGGTCGCCTGAAAATCAATATGTTTTATTGCCATCTACAAATACCACTGCTAACATAGTGTATAGTGAAGTATTAAGGTAAAAATGGAAAATTAAAATTAAAATCTAATAACATTTAAAAGACAGTCTAAAGAAATGATACACAAATAAAAAAAAAAACTACATTAAAATAAATAAAAAATATAAATCAAAAAGGAAAAATAAATGTAAAAAAAACTTAGCACATAAGTCGGGGTGCTATATTTTTTATTCTATGAAATATGTGATAATCAGTACTTATACAGTAATAGTAGGTATATAGTGTATCTAATTATTATTAGTATACCTATACTCTAAACCTCAGTGAAATGTTTTTAAAAATTACCAGTTGATGTCATTTATTCTCTTTACTCATTTTGTTTTCAAACATCAACCCAAGGGAAGCCAGCGATACACTATTGCTAAATACATTATTATTTAGGTATATCCTATACCTAAATAATAATGTATTTAGCAATAGCATTTACTGTACGTTTATGCCAAAATGTTTAATAAATAAATGTTCACCCGTGCGAAGCCGGGTCGGGCCGCTAGTTAATTATAAAGAACCAATATCGATTTCTCAGTAAAATCGGATATTTTCGATAGCGATTATTTGGTTCACATACATACATAGATTAGACAGACTATAGTTTGATTATTTGTGTATGGAGATTATCTTTATGAGCTTTAGCTGGTAAAACAACAATGTTACTAAGGGGTAAAATAAGGGTCACGGGATGAACATTTATATGGAAGTTTATCATTTTCGAAGTACGCAATTTCGCACACCTGCATCTTTTTAGAAATAAAAGAATATGTGTGTTAGCATCTTTTCAAAATTTCACTACTAAGGGGTAGTATAAGTAGTATAAAATAGGTAAAAACAAGTGAAAAAAAAAAAAAATATTTTTTTTAAAGAATATTAATTATTTTTTTTAAATATTATATATATTTTTTTCAATTTTGTTAAACTATCGTGTATTAAGCCAATACGTTGAGATCGTTGCTCCTCGATTTGGTTTGATAACGTTCGCGAATCAAACTGAGTCGCTGACAATGACTTTCTGTAGTTTTATTACGCCTAGATAAGTTTGTGTATGCCTCATCTGAGAAAGAAGCCATACCCTAATGTTCATTCTGTAATTCCTGATGATCAAAAATTACGTCGTATTACACCATCACTTGATTGAAAATTAAAAGAAAATTGATGGTTCCTGTGAGAATTTATAATTGTGTATTATATAAACACATTATACCTTTTTCTGTTAAGGTTCTGTACCTCGAAAGGAAAAAAACGGAACTCTTATAGAATCACTTTGTTGTCCGTCCGTATGTCTGTCTGTCTGGCAAGATCCTTTTTCTCAGGAACGCGTGGAGGTATCAAGCTGAAATTTATATGAAATACTTAGGTATATACATATATACTCTAAATAATCAGTTGTCCCTTAAAGCTGTGAAAAATTAAAATTTCTAAGGCAGCGCAATCAAAAGATACAGTGGTTTACGCCACAAATTTCCGCAAATTTTCGACACTCGCAAGAGAATCAAAACCTACAGGGTATAAGGGTCCCGTGAACTCAGAATTTTGAAATTTGGTACGAAGCAACATCTTAGAGCACAGATAAAGAAAAATTGCGAAAGTCGTAAATTTTTAGTTACATCATATAATAAAAATATTTTTAATAATTTTAAACTTACTACCACTTTCCTCATGAACGCGTATTGGTATTAAATTGAAATTCATATCAAATACAGGTCAGGTCTATAAAACCTTTAAGCTGTAACAAAATCAAACTTCTATGTCAACGCAATCAAAATAAACAACAATTTAAGCCGCATATTTTGAAACTCGCAACTACTCGCAAGGGAATCAAAACCTAAAGAAAACTTTTAGTCGACCTAGAATTTTGAAATTTGGCATGAAACAGCGTTTTATAGCACGCATAAAGGAAAAATTTCGAAAACCTTAAATTTTTAATTCATCACAGCCCATAAAAGCCCCACTGTTGGGGTCGTGCCTCCTCCGTAATGGGAAAGAATTTAACCTACTATACCGCGCTGGTCAGACGTGTTGGTATAGGGTTTTGTTTCGAGTTTTCCTTCTCTTGCATAGATGTTATATGCGTTTTATATCCCTTAGTCGTCTCGTACGATCACCCACGGGTAAGATAAGGGGTGGTGAATTGTATTCTTACACCGTCACCACACGGATAAATTTTTAACTATTCCATATAATATTTTTTATATAGATAATGGTACGGAACCCTTCATGAGCGAGTACAACTCGAATTTGGCCGATTTTTTAATATTTTATTAATAAATTTTCATTAACTCCATTTCCAATAATCTTACTTCTTCCTTCCATCTTTATGCAAATGACCTACAAATTTACGCGCAGGCTCCTTTGTCGCGAATATCAGATGCTGTTGCTCAAGTTAACAATGACCTAGTCAAAATTAACTCGTGGAGCAAAAGTCATGGACTTAATGTGAATCCTGCAAAAACACAGGTATGCCTTGTGGGTAGTAGTAGACTGCTTTCGAAGGTCGATTGGTTGAACTTACCTCCGATTTTTTTCGATGGTATTGTTATCCCTATAAGCCGAAATGTAAAAAATTTAGGATTATTTATTGATTCAAATTTTAGTTGGGATTCGCAACTTCAGGAAATAAGTCGAAAACTGTTTGCTTCTGTAGGATCACTTAGAAGATTGCGAAGTTTTCTGCCTATTGCCACTAAAATTACGCTTGCAACTTCTTTACTCCTTCCTATCCTTGATTACGCTGACGTCAGCTATCTTGATCTCACCGAAAACCAATTAGACAAACTTGAGCGCCTTCAAAATGTCTGTATAAGATTCATATTTGGTCTTCGTAAATATGATCACGTCTCACAATTCCGCTCTCAGCTCAAGTGGCTACCAATACGCCTTCGCCGGAATACTCACACTCTCTCCTTACTTTACAATATCTTATTCAATCCTTCAGCTCCTTCCTATCTCAAAGACCGTTTCGTATATCTCCATGAAACCCATGAAAAATGTTTACGATCATCAGAAAATTTAAAACTAAAAACTCCACTCCATTCCACAACTTTTTACGCCAACTCCTTCACTGTCACAGCAGTACGCTTGTGGAATGAACTGCCGCTGGAAATTCGTCAAGCCAAAAGCTTGTCTGCGTTTAAGTTGTTGCTAAAATCGCATTATCTAACACTGTAGGACTTTGTCGTTAGTCACCTTATTGTGAAATATTATACACATTTCTTATGCACTCAATATTGTATATTAGTTTATATTGACATGCTTATACCTGTTGTGCTATTAATTGGATATATCTATATGTTGTATATGCGAATATATGTGCCTCTATGGTTGTATGTATATGTAGGTGTATTTATATATTGTTTATGTGTGTATGTGTGTATATATATTTATTTAGTATTACTGCACCATCATCTACCACTCTCTCTCTATGCTAATTTTATCCATACAAAGGTTGCCTGGAAGAGATCGCTGTTAGCGATAAGGCCGCCCATTGTACCTACTGTAGTTATTTCTAGTTTCTTCTTTTTATGTAATATGGTGTACAATAAAGTGTATAAAAAATACAATAATATTTAAATAAATTAATATTTATTCATCTTCTCTTTTTGTATTGGCAATCAGCTACCTATAAGAGCCATTGTTGCCAGGGTCGAGTGAAAGTTTTATTCACGTCTTTAATCTTTTCATGTTACTCATTGTCCGACAGTTAGTAAATCGTCGCCATCAACAGTGCTATGGCCACTCTGTTAATGGTATCTTCTGGGAATTTTGGTGTAAAATGAAAACGTTGTAAAGCACTTTTATATCATATTCACTATATCCTAGCAGTTCCTTCGCATAACATTACATAATATGCCATCAAAATTATTTAATATAACACGTTAAAACGCAACTAAATAACGTCGGGACGGGAGGGAGTGTGGGACTCGCCGGCTGACTAGTCCGACCAGAATACCCGCTAAAACCACAGCGGCCCCCTTCCGTGCTTTTACGGGACGCCGGAGAGATCGTCTATTGACATTCGATCCCCGACGTCCCAATAAGGCTTCTACCCTGGAGTAGTTATGAATGAAGCATTTATTTTCTTTTTACATATATGTTAAACAAATCAAGAATAAAAAAGCAACCATCGAAACAAAGAAAATCCAGTTATATTAAAAAGAAACTTTTATATACCTACTGAACAAAATTTAATGATAACTATATGTGATCTCCTCGGGAAGCTTACATAAGCTAACGTTGTGGGGTAGCGTAATGTTGGGACGTGCAAGCTCGGGAGCGCTGAGACAAGCGACAAGCTACGGCACGAACTACGGCTAAAGCGCCATAACCGCCTCGCCTTGTTGGACAGACGGACAGTCGCGCTCTGCGTTTCTCGTTGAACGCGCGTTCTTTATAATAAAACAAAATTGCGCCCTTCCGGGTATAATACGATATTGTGATTAAAAAACAAATAAACGCAAAATTTGTGGTAACTGTTACCGTATTGTTTCATCTGGAATAATATATGTAACATATTTATCGATTGTTATAAAAGTTGTAAAGTTTTGAATATTGCATGAACCTCAAACGATACTTGTGGGAACAAAACGCTTTTATATCAAGTTTTTTTTTTCACAATTCTTTAAACTATAAAGTACACTGTTGTCTGTTGATTTTTATAATCATTGTTATTTTTCTTATTAGCGATTTACTTTAATTTTTTTTATATTGCACTATTTTATGGTAAAATATTTTAAAGTAATAAATGTTATATTAATATTATGATTTCTGATAACAAAATTATAGTTTTTTAAAAATGTTATTTATCTTTCAAGGGTAAGTGTAGCCGATTAGTAATAAGAATAAATATTATTTGATTCAGATAGGTCTGGTGCTCACTAAATGTTTTTATATGTATTTTATGAATTAAAATCACATAGATTATTTATGAATAGATAAAGGCAATATATATTTCATGAATTATAGCATCAAAAAATCAATAAAAGTCTATTCTATTTCGTACTTTTATTTATATAAATAAATCGATGAAATGTATTTTCCTACCTTCTTAGTTAACGATGTGATTAAAAAAATATATAATTTAGTTTTTAACTTAGTCACTGTTATTCAAGGTTAGTTTTAAATAGAGGGCAAATATTGTACATATTTTTATGTATTCACTTACAATTTTGATTAGCTTTCATCGTGCGTATCGCTGGTATAGTAGAGATATGCAATATTTGATTGATACTGCTGATACTGGATGATAAAATAAATGATAAGCTAGTACGTAGAAGATACAACCCTATATTATGGTATATCTTAGTTATCCTGTGTTTGTTACCTTTTGTTTATGAATTTCGCGGCAGCTCCATATAATTTATTTGCCCTTATATATGTCTGTAATTGAATAAATGTTTATTTCTATTTATTTTACTTGTGTAATTATTACACAAAAATCTCTATCTCTTCTTCTTCTTCTTGATGAATGGCTTCTGTTAGTGATTAACCGCAATTTCGCCAATGTCTCGTAAAACTCGTTCGTAGGCCGTCAAACGAAGGAGATTGTACGGTACAAAATAATATGTAAAGGGCCAGTGAATATGACTCTAGAAATACGATGACGAGTAGTATACTGAAACAAAAAGCAATTCTAACTAGACAGAAATACACATCTAAAATGAATTCTAAATTTAACTACTTAACTAATTTATATATTTACAATTTAATTTTATCTCTATCTCTTAAATTATGGCTAATCTTTTAATGACACATCTGCCAAACTTTTTGTCAAAATGAAAACTGCTACCTTACTTAAAGATAATTTTAAGAAAAGAGATCATAGCAATATTAGCCGTCTTTTAGTACTTAGTAGACCTAAAATTGGATCAATTTTTTTTCGGAAAAATATTAAGTAATTGTTTAATATATAAATAAAGTAAACATCTTTATTCTTCTTGCTTAAGATTCGGTGAATATGAGATAGATGATAATATTATGGATTTTATAACGAAAAGGTCCTACAGATATTTCGTGGGTTATTAACAACACAGCTTAATTCAAATTTATGATTTGATTTGAATTTACTACACAATACTGACGATTATTTATTACTCATTAAAATTTTATTTAAGCAAACTTTATTGTAAAAGATAGTATATATTGAATAAAGAAATGCAATACACGTGGAAATGAAGTAAACACATAATGGTCATCTGTCTTTTCTTCCCCGTAGCAATCGTAAAAATCGATTAAGGTATGTAAGTAGATAACATCACCGCAAGACAAGGAAAACTCAAATTATAACTTTGCCAGCATGTATTGCCAGCATGATATAGTAAAAAAAATTCTCACCTTGAGGAGGCCAGTGCTCAAAATTTGGACATAATTATACCCAGCATTTATAAATGTAATTGCTACGATTTCTTAGACCATGCTACGAGGCGTAGCGATTGCATTTGAGGTATTGCAAGATTGAGTGCCTAATTCGAACTATGAAATCTTTTCAAAGGATTTGAGAATACGATAAGATAAATTAAGAATCTTTTTATATTCTAATTTATTTCCCTTGAAGGTAGCATAAAAAATGAAGTCTTCTGAAATGAAATTCTTTCATATTAAGGTTTATTCGTTCATATATTTCTTTTTTTTTAAATAATAAAACAATTAAATCACCTGTTTGCTACTCTGATTATAGTTATCAAACCTTTTTTTAAGTCTACTAAGGACTGGATACCGGTGGTCCGTCCATACGGCGGTAGAGAAGGACGTGCATGGTTGGTTGGGGTTGCTCGCCGTCTCCTCAATCGCCCCGGACTTATCGAGCGGTGTGTGACCGTACCATAGACTGTCACTAAAAAAATAAAAACAGCACAACGAAATCCACTATATGGTTGAATTATTTTTGCTGTTTCACTGTTTCAACTGTGTCATGGCTAAATACTAGTAAGGCCGCATTATATTTAGGCAGGATAAAAGAGTGGTCGTTAATGAACCTTGCCCCATTTATATATTATAAACTATTTACGTACCACGTAATAGTGTCATGTCATACATTAACTCATTACTAGAACCGTCGCAAGTAATTAACAAACAAACCGAAATATAGTCAGTTTCTATATATTTGTTCATTTTAGATAGCATTAAAAGTAAATTCTCGCTCGTCATGATTTTACTCAGCCTTCTGTGTCTGTTCATTTAAATAAATTATTGAAAGTTTTTTATTTTTTTTTATTTTGGGTATTTTCATGTATTGATTAAAACACTTGACATATTTTACTTCTTTTATACCTACTCAATATGGCTTGTAAACAAAGAAACTAAGGTATTTAATCAACCAAAAATTTGTCTATCCTAACTAAATATTATAAATGCGAATGTAAGCCTGTTTATTTGTTATGTTATCACGTCTAAAATACTGAACCGATTTTGAAAATTTTCCGCAAATAGAAAGCTAATGTAGCTTAAATTAGCGGGTAACATATACTATATTTTATCACCGTATTCCCACGGTAACAGGAATTACTCGGGCAAAACTGCCACAACTATTTGCTAGTAATAATATAAAGCATGTAATAAACAAACAAAAGCCATAATTGTGTGAAAACCAACTGAAATAAATAACTAAAAAAACGTCATCTAAATAAGGAAAGTTATATATTGAAAGACGTCGCCGTTATGCAAATTTATCACGAACGGACCATAAGAACCGTATTGATACGACATCGATGACTGTAAAGTAAAAGAAAACAAAATTATGAATTTTCTTGTTTTCTTTACTCTCAACCAAACGGGAAATCAGATATTGATTCACGTCTCCCTTGAATTCGTTCCCTTTCGTATTGAGATGAATCAACTTTTGGTTACATTTTATACAAATAAAATTAAATGACTTTTAAGCAGACAAAATAATGGTCTGACAGTCACCAGTCACCTTTTATTATTTTGTGTTACTTCATTTAGAAATTTGAGAGAAATAAATTTAAAACATTTTATCAGCGCAATATATATAACTATTTTAGTTTTATGTTGTTCAATTTGTATTGTAATATACTTTACCGATGTCAGATTAGAATATAAACGTTCTGAATGTCTAATATATAATTGTTTATCGTTTTTTAGGTTGCGTTTATTCACTAATCGAAATTTGTAATTGTATTGTAATCAATGGACTGCACAGATTGCTAACCACTACAGTTACGATACCGACCTTCCGTGCCAGTGCCGTGGGTTCAATTCCTACGCAGGGCAATACTTTGTGAGATCCACAAAGTGTTGTTCTGAGTCTGGGTGTAATTTGTGAAGTCCTATGTAATACATACAAGGAGTATAGGGTACTTATTCCGGTGTTTATTATACTAATACATACTCATATATATTTAGTTTCCCGCTGTGTGGTAGTGGCTACGAATACTACCAACGCTTACTTCGCTCGTGAATATCGTAAAAGACGACTTAGAGCCTTATAATGACCTGAGCCAACTCCATGTGATGCCGTTTGGTCAACAATTACATTCCTAAGGAGGGTTGACATCTGGTAGGCGGCCGGTCGTAAAACTATTGCCAATAACTTTTACAATATGTACTATGAAAGAAGAGTACATATTGTATCGACCCCAACCAATTGAGATAAGGTTAGGAGAATGATAATGAATGGTGATGACATATATATTTAGTTTGAATCCATGATGTACCTTTGACATGTTCAATGTATGTACTTGTATTTATATATGTACCTATATTTTTAATGGTAAAATATCCCTTTCTTTAATTTTTATTTGGCGGCGGGCTATGGATGGGTTGCACTCCGCAAATCCGTCCGAGGCGATGCAAGAAGCGGCGCGCGACCCCATAGACTCGTCCTACAACGTACCTCTCGACGCCGTGCGGATAGGTTACCGGAACGCGGTCTTTTTCTGCGGTGACCTAACCGGCGGCTTAGCCTAGAGGGTATCCTCTCGAGTCGACGCTCCGTCATCGCGACCAATAAGTCTCGATGTCAGGGCGTCGTCCTCATGTGGTGGCCTTTCTCCGGGGCGACCAGACTAATCCCCGGTCCAGTCGTCCGCTGCCTCAGCTAAGGCGGCATGAGGCGCTTTATAAAAACCTGTATGCTTAAAATTGTATTGACACGGCCGTATGTTTTACGTGAATACGGACGGCTAATATTATCTTGTAAGTGTATTACCAATACGTTTATATTATCCAACAATTTAAAGATAAATGATCACCTTAGTTTCTTCTCAAAATTAATTGACGCAATAAAATGACTCTACAATGAGGATACCCTCTCTCTACTGAGCGCGATCCCTTACGGTCGTAACTCAACGTAACGAATTCTCAGATCATTTAATATCTTGTAATTAAACGTTGTATACATAAGTTAGATATAACTACAACATCCAACTATTTACTACGAATTTAATGTCATTAGTTTTCTGAATTACCCACTACTCATCATTCTCCTACTCTTATCCCAGTTGCTTGGGATCGATACAATATGTACTCTTCTTTCATAGTAAATATTGTAAAAGTTATTGGCAATAGTTTTACGACCGGCCGCCTGCCAGACGTCAACCCTCCTTAGGAATGTAATTGTTGACCAAACGGCATCACATGGAGTTGGCTCAGGTCGTTATAAGGCTCTAAGTCGTCTTTTACGACATTCACGAGCGAAATAAGCGTTGATAGTATTCGTAGCCACTACCGAACAGCGAGAAACTAGATATATACAAGTATGTATTAGTACCGGCCGCCTGCCAGACGTCAACCCTCCTTGGGAATGTAATTATTGACCAAGTGGCATCAGATGGGGTTGGCCCAGGTCGTTATAAAGCTCTTAGTCGTCTTTTACTACATCCGCGAGCAACGTAAGGGTTGGTAGTATTCGTAGCCGCTACCATACAGCAAGAATTACCCACTACTGTGGCAGCAAATTTAAAGACGTAATCAAAAAAGTTTAGAAAATTGTATATTTATAAAATACATTGACTATGTCGTAATAATAATGCGTGTTAATGCAGAGAAAATTATCTTAAAACTTCAACCGGTGTATGTTACCACAAAATTTTTACATGATTTTCAATTCAGGTGTAGTATTGTGATAAACAATATAATGTGAGAGTGATACCAATAGTTGAGATGGAGAGGCGAGCGGAGGAAGGTAGACTTCGATCAGCGGCTTCACAAGATCCAGGTATGTTAGATGAAAATTTACCAATATTTTAAAAATTTACTAAAATTAATTTCTTAATTTAAAAAAAAAACTAGCCTCTTATGCACCCGGTACGAGTTTCTATGGCTATGCCCTTTTCTAGGTCTGTTGTGATACAGTATCATAGTTTGGTGATTTCTTAGCATTTGCAGGATCTTAGGCCTATAGTTGAAGACCGCAGGTATTTATATAGTAACTTTTTGACTGTCATCCGCTGTAATAGCTGGACATAATTGAGTAACTTGTAACATGATACCTGGAGGAGGAAAAGATTAAAAGGGAGCGGTTTATCTTGCAAGAAAATATGATATTCTGACAAAAGATCATTAGATATTAGTTAGAGTTACACAAGTTATTTGAATTCGTTAATTAAGGCGCATTGGGTCACCAGTAATTAAGACTTACATTACAAACCACTTATAAAAGGCGGAAAGCATATGAATAGACATATCAGTATCAAAAAAACGACAAAATATACTGACAGTATTAGTGGTAGGGCCCCACATTGTTAATAGTTTTCTGGCTATAACCGTGGGACGGTCCGTCCGGGTCGTACCACACTGCTGTTGCGCTTCATTTAGTGAGCGAGAGAACTGGAAGCTCAAATTGCGAGGGTTTTGATTGGTAGGCAGCGACTTAGCTATACCCCTGGTATTACATACATATCATCACGCCATATCCCTTGCAGGGTAGGCAGAGAGAACAGAGTGCCAGAGAACTCTATCCTTGCATACTTCACTCGCTTCCTCAACATTCATAATTCTCTTCAGGGGCGGCTCTAGCACATGTAGCGCCCGGGTGCAATCAATAACCTGGCGCCCTCTTGTAGCAAAATGGAATATGATGATAGTTACAACACGTTCGACTAGAGTCCAAACCTCGCTGGAATGCGTTCGCATGCTTAGTCTCGTTGTTTTGACACGAAACCAGGTAAACGCGATCGGATTATGAAGTTACAGTGAGCATGGCGACAAAGCAATCTACCCAAACCGGTCAAATAACGCACCCACTACGTTTATTGATGGTTAGGCACTCGCTGCGTTCGGTGTGCCCGCTCCGTGCGGAGCGTTACAGTGGAGGCTCTATGTTTTCCGAGCGGCTCTCGGCGCCCCCTAACACCCGGCGCCCGGGTGCACCGCACCCTCTGCACTATAGGTAAAGCCGCCCCTGATTCTCTTCATACACGCTCGCCGGTTTCGGAGACTCTTGACTCCACCTTCCTTCAGTACATGACCGATCTGGTCTAGGTAGGTGAGTCTCGGTCTTCCCCGGTACCTACATCCTTCCACTTTCGCATTGTATATCTTCTTAACCAGACGTTCGTTCGGCATTATTTCCACATGTCCGAACCATCGGAGCATTACCTTTCGCATCTTTACACCAATACTCTCTTTCATACCTACTCGCTCTCTTACGTCGTCGTTACGAATGGTATTGCAAAGGTCTGTTGGTGGCAGTAACACTTACCATCAAGTGTGCTGCTGGTTCATTTGCCACCACAAGCAATAATAAAAAAGAAACTTATATATTAAGTTCCGTTATACTTTATCGAACAGTTTACCAATAGTACTCGTATGTTTGAGACAACATTAAACGAAAGTAATAAAAAACTGTAAAATATAGTGTGGCAAAATACGTATATCACACCTCCATCTACCTCATAAAGATAATGTGAGACTAGGGAACATAAAAATGTAATGTGGCGCTCTTAAATTACACTCAATATTTTAGTGTTTTGTAATATTATATTAAATAATTTTGAAGACATTTTGTGCAATGTAATACAGAGAAGTGTTTAAGGGTTGTGAGTATAATATAATCGTGTTTTAGGTGAGGTTTTATGTTTTGTCAACATTTTAGCGGTAACTATTTATTAATATTTAGTCTTCTTCTTCTTCTTCTTACGTATTGGCAATCAGCTACTTATACGAGCTTTTGTTTATAGTGTCGAGTTATGAATATCTTTACATTTTTAGTCTTTCAGGTTAGTCATTGTCTAAGTCAAATTGTCACCATCAACAGTGCTATGGCCACACAACGGTATCTTGTGGGAATTTTGATGGAGAACGAAAACGTTGTAAAGCACTTTTATATGATATTCAATACATCCCAGTAGTTCCACCGGTTCACATTACATAAAATGACATCAAAATGATCTAATATAACACATTAAAACACTAAGATATCGAATATAATACATGAGCACCACATGACATTTTCAAATTGCCGTCAAAATCTCTAATATTTAGTCAATGATCAATTAAATACTACAAAGCCTTGTCTTATTGACAGACAATGATTTTAAAACAACGTGCAAACTTGAGAAATAAATTTCAATTAACAATAGCAACATTGGTTTTGTACTCGTAGGTATTAGTTGATTATTAAAACAAAAAAAAAATTAGATTATATAGTTAGAAAGTGATAGGAAGAATAATATATTTTTGAATGAAATATTCTTAACCGAAGTATTCTCAATTGCTTAATAAAGGCGCGG
Source organism: Lymantria monacha (assembly GCA_905163515.2). Classification (NCBI taxonomy): domain Eukaryota; kingdom Metazoa; phylum Arthropoda; class Insecta; order Lepidoptera; family Erebidae; genus Lymantria; species Lymantria monacha. The sequence goes on from LR991082.1 coordinate 29,416,097, forward strand.
AAGATTAATTATGATTAGTTACAAATATGATTAATTGCGCATTCACTGCAAATAAGGATCTATTTATCATAGCACATTAGTTTCGGGGTTAGTTATTTTCCTAATTACCTGTAGTATTAAGATCCGGCAACAATTTATTCGGTAAAGTCTAGGAAACATTTGCAGAGTAATCAAATTAACGAGACAAATTTGAAAGTTCTAAACAGTACATCGTTGTCACCATGTCAATGTTTCACATCTGATCACTAGTTTAAACAATCATTATACCTCATTTTCTGGAAGTACGATCTCTGGGGTAACGATTATGTAAGTTTGCAAGTCACGTCTAGAGTAGTACATTATACAAACTTTGTAGCAACTCGAGAAAATTACCATATATTCATCAATCTTAAGGCTCACCAATAGGCCCTTTTAAACTCTCCCGGTTGATACCTGTCTCCTGCATTGCATAAGAGGGAAGTGCAATCAATCTCTTTCCAATCCTCCTGTTTAACTTCTAATTAAATTTGTCGTTGTTTCAAAATAATTGAAGTCATTTCACACGCCTGCTTAAAGACCACACCTCGGTGCCGTTATGGAGACTATTGTGAAGCCTGGCTTACAGGAGCGGGAATGTGTGGTGAGATTAGACTCAAAAGAAAGTAGGTATATCGTTGTTTCATTATCACAACGATACGCGATTTATGCTATATGTTAACATATGAAATATGTTATTTAAATAGACATCCACACGATAAGTCATAATGGTACATACTTACTTCTATATTGAGATTTTCGCATTATGAATTTTCCATAATATATACATACCTACATACATATCATCACGCCATATCCCTTGCAGGGTAGGCAGAGAGAACCAGAGTGCCAGAGAACTCTATCCTTGCATACTTCACTCGCTTCCTCAACATTCATAATTCTCTTCATACACGCTCGCCGGTTTCAGAGACTCTTGACTCTACCTTCCCTCAGTACGTGACCAATCTGGTCTAGGTAGGTTAGTCTCGGTCTCCCCCGGTACCTACATCGTTGATTCAAGAGTCTCCGAAACCCGCGAGCATGTATGAAGAGAATTATGAATGTTGAGGAAGCGAGTGAAGTATGCAAGGATAGAGTTCCTGGCACTCTGTTCTCTCTGCCTAACCTGCAAGGGATATGGCGTGCTGATATGTATATGTATGTATGTTCTTCATAATATAACTATATATCTTTTATTACATTTTAAAATGTTGTTATATTTATGTACCTATTTCAACTTGAAAACCTAAATAGGTATATATATTCTTTCCCTTTTTGAAATTATTATTAGGCTTTTGTAATTATGGTCCCTCGTCCGTCTGTCTGTAAACTTATTTATTTTGTCCATCTTTATTTAAAAGATATATGCAACTTAAAATATATGACTATTTACATATTTTAATGGATCACTCTTGATTTTTGTACGAGATTATTTTAAAATATGTAAAATAAAGAAATGTTTACTATATCATCATCATCATCATCATCATCATCACAGCCCATAAATGCCCCACTGTTGGGCTCGGGCCTCCTCCGTAATGGGAGGGAAATTAACCTACTATACCGCACTGGTCAGACGTGTTTGTATAGGGTTTTGTTTCGGGTTTTCCTTCTCTCGCATAGATGTTATATGCGTTTTATATCCCTTAGTCGCCTCATACGGACACCCACGGGTAAGATATGGGGTGGTGAATAGTATTCTACTCCGTCACCACACGGAAAGTATATAATTAATTACTATATAATTAAAGAAATATTTTTTACATAATATAATTATTTGTAAAGTTTTTAATTGTTTTTTCATTAATAATTATTAAGCTAATTCACATAATATGTGGTTGATCTATAACAAGTGGTGGCAAATGGATGGTCGCTTTTAAATTTTAGCAACACCAGGTGCATTATATGCATGCACATGTATATTCAGGGTTCTGAATCAACACGCGCTCTATATTTCCTGTTTTATTCTTTTCAGTCCATATACATTCTCCTGCCATGAGTCTTTTCTTTAATAGGATGGAGATTAGTGTATTATGAGATGTTACTAACATCTGAACAGTAGAGCCTAATTAACATCCTATACTAATGTTACATATATTTCAGTCGTAATTATCGCATATTTAATACATTTCTATTAATTCTCTATATCCGTGTGGTGACGGAGTAAGAATACAATTCACCACCCCCTATCTTACCCGTGGGTGATCGTAAGAGACGACTAAGGGATATAAAATGAATATAACATCTATGTAAGAAAAGGAAAACTCGAAACAAAACTCTATACCAACACGTCTGACAAGCGTGGTATAGTAGGTTAATTTCCCTCCCGTTACGGAGGAGGCCCGAGCCCAACAGTGGGACATATATGGGCTGTGATGATGATGGTTAATTCTCTAATACAATTAATTCTTTGTGTGGCTTTAACTCACGATCAATGTCGCCCTTGTTATTGATAAAAGACTTTAGGTATCGGCAATTCACGTATACCGGTGTGCGTATTCTGTCTAGGAATATTGCAACTATATATATGTGCATATTTAAAAAGATCACCGAGTAACATATAATCTGTTTTTGGTCTGCTGAAAATCAGTACAACATGTACAATAACAAGGCAACATTTTACGTTTTACCAAGCTTTAGCTTCTTTTAATTACTTTGGACCCCAAATCATTATTCTCAAAGTCTAAAAATGTAGTCTGTGAAAAACGCGCACTACCTTTGCCTGTATTTCCAGTGAGAGAGCATAGATTAATTTAGTACTTATAGCTATTTTTTGACTTCTGGGATTTTAATCTTTACTGGGGTATAATTGCAATAAACAAACTCCCAATCGCGTATCGCGCCGTTTAAATCTATAAAACTCTTTATTAAAAGCTAGGTCAAAATTAACCTTGAACAGCAAGGTCCGATTATACACCGCTTGGATACGGCCTATCATGACCTATGCTAGCATAGTGTTCGCGCATGTTAAGGCACACAGGATCCACAGACTACAGACACTTCAAAATAAGTTCATGCGCCGAGCTACAGGAGCACCGTGGTTCATACGAAACGTCGATTTATGAAACAGTGCTCCCGGAGCTACTTTGACCCTGCCATGACTCACCCCAACCAGCTAGTGGTTGGGGCGGCTTCCTACACGCCCTCCCGCATCTCCAAAGTCAGACGTCCGCAGCACATTATCGACGAATGCGACGACAACACTACACTCGCTCAACTTAGAGCATACACGGCCCGCGAGGCCATAACATAAAAATATCCGCGATTTCGTCCTCGCCGCCGAGGTGCGAAATCTGGACGCATAAAAATCAGTAATCCTAACGTGGGCACGCCCACTTTGCCATCAGTGACGCCCCAAGCCGAGGTCCGTTCCCCACATGGGGAGCTTGGGCGATGTCGTTTAGTCTACTTGTATCGGGTTGAGAGCACTCACCTATTGTCCGCGTAAAGTTGTCAAAGCCATCTGCGGCTAACAACTAAACACAAAAAAAATCCGTTTGGCAGTCTAGGCCCTTTTTTTTTTTTTTTTTTTTGCGGTGGTCCATGGACGTGGTCGCGCCCCGCCAAATCGGTCCGGGGCGGCGAAAGAGGCGGCGCGCAATCCCATAGACCCACCCTGCAAGCACCTCTCTTCGCCGTGCGAGCGGGCCACCGGTACCCGATCTTTGTCTTCGGTGTACCGAGGCCTTGCCAGTACTCGCGGGTGTACTTCCGGTTGACTTAGAGATTCAGAGACGGGCATCAATGTATTACACGACAAGGGAAAATATGAACACAGATTTCCTTCTACCGCGCGACCGTAATAAAATCGCTTGATTGTTTGCACCGCAATCCGTTGTCTATGAAAAACTTTTAATTGAATGGCAAGAAAGATGGGATTCATCATCGAAGGGCCGTCACCTCTATCTATTTTTCCCATGCGTCCGCGAGCGCCTAGAGAGAGTGTGGCTGGAGGTCGACCATTTTGTAGCCCAATTTCTAACTGGCCATGGCAACTTTAAAAGTAAATTATTTTCTTTTAAACTCGTACCTTCACCACTATGTCAATGTTCTACACATAACCGCGAGTATGAACAATCAGCACATCACATTCTCTGGGAGTGCGATCTCTGGCGTAACGAGCGTGACCTTATGTTAGACAGTTTGCAAGTAACATCTGGAGTAGTATACTATACGGATCTTGTAGCAACTCGAGAAAATTTCCGTGCGTTTAGGCGTTTCTGCCATACCTACCAATCTTAAGGCTCACATATAGGCCCCGTTAAATTATCCCGTATCCATGGTGCCGTACTGCTGCGCTTATCGTAGCTGTACAACCCTTTACTTATTGGCTGACTAGTCAATATTGCTTTCTGTCTTCCGCTTTGCCTGGGAGGGAAGGGGAATCACTCTTTTCCAACTCCTCCTCTTTAACTTTTCTAATTAAATTTGTTGCGGGTTCCAAGACAATTAAAGTTATTTCCCGGGACTGCCTGAGGGTCAAACCTCGTTGTCATTTATAGTGACCATTGTGGATCCTGGCTTACAGGAGTTACAATGGTGGGAATGTGTGGTGGGATTAGTCCCAAAAAAAAAAAAAATATCGCATACTAACTTTCTAACGTCAGCCATGTGGGCCTCTCTCATGTTGTCACTCGTGTGAGAGAGTGGTGTTATGGTTACCGCGCTTGGCAGGTGGGCTGGCGGTAGCGGTGGATGTTGTACGTTTCCCGGGGAAGAGCTGTTGCACTTTCCCTTGGTGAACCCCCCCTCGGTGGTGGTTGGGCGATTTGGCTGAGGAATCCACGGGCAGGTAAAGGGATGCCGCCGGTTGTGGTTTTGTCCCGTGGTCGCACGAGAAAGACTATCCTGTGTCATCCATCCATACCATATACTTGTTTGTACAAAGGCAATTGCCTGGGTCTATCCTGTGAGTTCACTTAAGGTGTGAGTTGTGATAGGTATATGGGTGTGAAAGTAATTGCGATTACTTGCAGTACGGTCACTTGCAACTTTGTATCCGCATTTATATTCCTCATGACTGACCCATTCGTCTACATATAATTTGCTTGGTTTAAATATTATTGTATATGTTATTGTAGCACTGCTCGTAGATATGCTTGAATACAATGTGTCACTACCCTTTCCAATTATAGGATGTCATAGAAAACGACATGGGTAGTGAAGTAGGTATGCAGACAAACAACAAGTGAAGATAAATTATTAATAACATCTTATTTACGTTAATCCCTGTTAAAGCCAGGGAAAGAATAGCAATATTCCGTGGAAAGAATAGGCCAATTACTTACCCATTATAAAGAAGGCTTGCAACATAATATATTACAACATAATATATAATTTCATAATATATAGTCATTCCTCAATAGTATTTCTCAGCCCATGAAAAAGCAATTGAATACGAATTTCACGTAAATTGATGCTATTATTATTATCATTTTATTATTCAAATGCATATAAATATATGTATTTGAAATATATGCATTTAGATATACCACGCCTCGGCATTCGTTCTATATGTAAATAATAAATCATTATATCCTTCATAGTTGCAATATTGGTTACGCAATGATCCCTTTTTAGAACCAAGAATATCTTTATTTTTAACAATCTAAGTTGGGCCGATAATAAGAATATGTGGTTCACAGGAGATTACAATGTATTAATAAAATTTAATAATGTCGTTGCTGAAATTTTCCTCTTTGCTGTTTGGTTAATCTATATCTATAAAAGAGGATGTTTATGTATATGACATCGGTAAATTCAGAAACAATTTGACAATTTGACCAATCATAATATGAAAATTGCATGGAAGTAATAAGTACTCTGTTGTACAGAGTACTAATTACTTCCATGGAAAATTGGTATATAGGTATATGTATTGTTTCACGGAAAAGGTTTATATACCCATTTATGTAACTTGCCACCAGGCGGCGCTGCTATATATCGACTTCTACAAAAAAACCAACTGGCTAGGCTATACTAGCAAATAATAGCATATAAAAATAAAATTTTATTAATAGGTTTTACAAAGTTGCATTCAAACTGATTTACATGGCGACATTGTAGTATGTCTTCTCCATCTAAGAAAAATGTAATAAAAGTAAAACATGCCGCTTAGAATTTTGACTTTATTACTATTACCCTCCTGTGTTACGTCAATCCTCTTTGAAAACACAATCGTTAACTAGAATGACACAAGGAGTGATTGAATTGTATTCTTACACTGTCGCCACAAGGAAAATGGGAGTGTTATATATATGAAAATAAGAATATTTTTTTTTGCAAATCTCGACGTTTCGAATACTGTTCGACATTCATAATTACGGACAGAATAAGATATTTTTGCTCAAAAATCTTTCCAATAACCCAATTATGGAGGTTTTTTTATCTATCCCACACTAATTTCCTAATAGTGGTAGGACCACGCTGTGGACATTTGTCTGTGTACAGCCGCGGGCCGGTCCGTCCGGGGTAGTACAACACTCTCGCAGAAAATCGAGGTCTGAGTAATGGGTGCTTGTTATTGCGCTTCGTTCGGTGAACGAGACAGCTGGAAGCCCAACTTGGTGGGTTTGGGATTTGTATTGGTCGGTAGAGGCCTACCTGTACCCTTGATATTACAAGGGTCCGTGGCCGGCAGTAACACTGACCATCAGGTGTGCTGTCTGCTCGTTTACCCCATAAGCAATAAAAAAATACTAATATTGTCTTTACCACTATACTCATACTAATACTAATATTGTATTTACTAATATTATTTTCTGGGTAGGATTAGGATTTTTAATTAGTAGGTAGCGGCCTAACTGTACCCCTGGTATTGTAAAAGGCGGCAGTAACACTTATAAGTTACACGTATTAGTTATTAATTTTGACCCATATTTTTAATACAATATTATTTCTAACTAGAAAAAGAAAATTATTATACACCAAAACCATTCAAGCATATATAATACACTCATTTGCAAAAAAAACGGGCGGTTTTGATTTTCATTCATATTTAAAAAGATACAATACCAAAAAGGTTTCAATCGTTTGTACACGTTACTGGCCGGTTTTAAAAATGCTGTGGTATTTAAAAAAGTACGTTCTAAATTCAATTTTTCATTTGATGTTCATTTTTACAGAAAACCCCTTTTTATCCTACATTTTTGGCGCGAAGTTCCAGAAGTTAACATCGACTTTCATAACTTTTATTCAATTTTTATCGATTAATTTCATATCCTTGACTGTCAAAGCTTTATTTAATGCTGTTTGGCTGTATCAAAAATGGTAGATAAAGTGGTAAAAGCTACCAAAATTATCGCGCTGCTTGAAGAGGGTTGCAGCCAATGTTTCGTGGCTAGGAGGCTAAATGTTAGTCGCTCGACAGTCCAAAGGACCTGGCAGCGATATCAGGAGACTGGTTCCGTCGAGAGAAGGCCTGGTTCTGGAAGAAAACCATGTACCCAACCACGGGATGATCGTTTTCTTGTGAGTCGCGCATTGAGAAATCGCAAATCTTCGTATGTGGATCTTAAGAACAACCTCCAAGAAGTAAGAAATGTGCATATTAGTCTATGGACGGTCAGGAGGAGGCTTCTCGCTGCCAATATACGCAGTCACCGCCCGGCCCGCGGCCCCAAATTACTCCGTGAATCATGGACTCAAGACGATTGGAATAGGGTTTTGTTCTCTGATGAAGCCAGGATATCTCTGTTCGGTGAAGATCGACGTCGGCGAGTGCTAAGAAGACAAGGAGAACGCTTTGCAGAGGCATGTTTCGAAGAAATCACACCTTATGGTGGGGGCTCTGTTATGTTTTGGGCAGGAATAAATTCAATGGATCGTACAGAGTTAGTCTTCATTGAAAACGGCTCACTGACTGGGCATCGATACATAACGGAAGTTCTAATTTCTCATGCACAACCCGCATTGGCCGCTCTAGGTGAAGACTCGATTTTTATGGACGACAATGCTCGCGCCCACCGATCCCGCGATGTTAATGCGTATGTGCAAGAGGTCGGCATTCGTCGTTTGGATTGGCCAGCTCGAAGTCCCGACCTCAATCCCATAGAGCATGTCTGGGACGTTCTGAAACGGCGTGTGAGATCAGTACACCCGGCTCCGCAGACCATCAGAGAGCTGAAGAATGTGATTACTGCGGAGTGGGAACGTATTCCGCAAGCAAGTATCCGGGATATACTCGCTAGCATGCCCAGACGAATTCAAGCTGTGATTTTAGCTAGAGGGGGTCACACTCGATACTAAACATTTATCTGCTTTTACTTTATTAAAGAAAAACAAACAAAAAAACTTTTTTATTTTTACTTCATGAGCATATGCACTACTAGCGAATATACACTACTAGCGAGGTTTAGCATTATTTCCCATAAATTGTATCTAAATTTTATGAAATACTGATGAAAACGATTATTTTCTTATTAATTTACCAAATTGTGTGGATAAAACTACCTATAATTATCAAACAAAGAAATATTAACATTTGAAATGGTTCATTGCTTAGGTGCCCGTTTTTTTTTTTTTTTTTTTTTTTTTTTTTTTTTTTTTTTTTTTTTGCAAATGAGTGTATATATATATATATATATATACTTAGAATGGTTTAAGTTACTATACATACATACATACATATCATCACGCCATATCCCTTGCAGGGTAGGCAGAGGGAACAGAGTGCCAGAGAACTCTATCTCTCCATACTTCACTCGCTTCCTCAACATTCATAATTCTCTTCATACACGCTCGCCGGTTTCGGAGACTCTTGACTCCACCTTCCTTCAGTACCTGACCGATCTGGTCTAGGTAGGTTAGTCTCGGTCTCCCTCGGTACCTACATCCTTCCACTTTCGCATTGTATATCTTCTTAACCAGACGTTCGTTTGGCATTCTTTCCACATGTCCGAACCATCGGAGCATGCCCTTTCGCATCTTTACACCAATACTCTCTTTCATACCTACTCGCTCTCTTACGTTGTCGTTACGAATGCCGTCGGTCAGCCTAACTCCACAGATTTTCCGAAGAGATCGCATTTCGACCGCATTAATTTTACTTTCATACTCTTTTCTGCATACCCAACTCTCGCTTTCATACAGTAATGTTGGGACAAGCACTGCGTTATGTACTGCTACACGTGCCTTCGGGCTGAGGTGGTGGCTGCCGAGAAGTTGCCCCAACGCTCCGTTCACTCTATTTCCCGCATTCACTCTTCGCTCTATATCAGTGGTGTACCTTCCATCTCGGCTAAATCCACATCCAAGATATACAAATTAGTTACTATTTTAAATGTTTAGTTACTATCTTAAATGATAATATAGAACGGAGTTGCCATGAAGCAATGGAATGTTCTGGTTATACCTAAAGTTAGTGGAAGCTAGCTATTAGCGCGAGATATATTATAAAGTACAGCCTTGCAGTCTTGTACCGACATAAGTGCAATTTCTACATTACTTCAACGGTGAATTTTCACCTTAAATACGTTGAAACAATGTTGCAGTGTTTATCCTTTATAAGGTGAAAATCAGGTTTGAAAATTAAATGGTTCGGAATAACTACAAAATTTATTCTTAAACAATAAAATATGGATATATCTAGTACTGATATTATATATGCGAGTATGAGTGAAATTATTTGTTTGTTACATTTTATATTTTTACTGGGGTGTTAGGGAGCTCTGGAAACCGTAACTGAAACCATCAGATATCTGAAATAAAAATATGTTCAAAACTGATATAAAATTTCGAATAATTGCGGATATGGTCGGTATCTGTATGAGACACAATACGACAGTATTATTTCAAACAACCGAACTGGTATCCTAAACGTAAGCATCTTTAAAGGCGTATCATAAGATAATCACCACATTTAGCATCATAGTAACTATACTCATCACCATCATTCTCCTAATCTTATCCCAATTACTTGGGGTCGATACAATATCTACTCTTCTTTCGTAGAACATATTGTAAAAGTTATTGGCAATAGTTTTATGACCGGCCAGACGTCAACCCCCCCTTGGGAATGTAATTGTTGACCAAACGGCATTATATAGAGTCGTTATAAGGCTAGTCGTCTTTTACGATATCCACGAGCAAACTAAGGGTTGGTAGTATTCGTAGCCACGACCACACAGCGAACTATCCGATACTCGTTTCGGATAATTACATATTTCTAACGGTATCAGAAACCGGTATGATGATATTCAGACGATAGTGGTAGAACCGCACTGCTGACAGTTTTCTGTCTGCAGCCGCAGGACGGTCTGTCCGGGGTAGTACCACACTCGCGCAGAAAATCAACGTCTGCTGTGTTGCGTTCGGTGAGCAAGAGAGCCGGAAGCCTAATTTTCTGAGTGGGTTTGAGATTTTCATTGGTAGGCAGTGGCCCAGCTGTACCCCTGGTATTGCAAAGGGCGACAGTAATACTTACCATCAGGTGTGCTGCTTGCTTATTTGCCACCAAGAGCATTAAAAAAGAATCTTATATCCGTATCCAGATCGAAAACTTCATATCCACAACATCCTAATTTTTTATTAAACAACCAATTATCATAAAATTTTTTACCGAATTATTATTTTCTAGGTATAGAAAATAGGGGTACTATCCCAGAAACCTCCACGCGGTGTACCCTGGGTGCGGGCGGCGGTCCCCAGTTCTTCTGTTGTACTGTCGTCCGTAGCGAATATCTGCGCGATTTCGCTCCTTACTCTACTACAGTCGTAGTAGAGGTTATAGGACGCGAAATATCGGGACGGGCTCAGTCACTCATTCATTTGAGGGCTGGGCAGGCACTTGCCACCGCCCACACATCGTAAACCTGATTCTTTGCTTGTCTTAGTTTCAGGAGCGAGGGTCTTGGCTTAACCGCCCGGACCGCGAGGAAGACAACCTCTATAAAGAGTTCGAAGTAACATTCGGACTCGGAAATCACCCAGAATCTTAAGTTCTGGCGTGCGGCGAGAAGATGCATGGCAGATGGGTTGTTCTGTCGTTAGCACGCTCCAGCCAGGGCACCGGCTGCCCCCCTGGTTGGTAAATGTAGGCTTGCCCGGGTAAAGGGATCTCTGCCCGGGTTGACGTAGTGTATCTCCCCTACTCGTGGGAATCATATGGATACCAACTTAAAAAAAACCTTTTTCACCGACGATCTGTGTGATTCTCACACCACGGCCTTGTCAAGCCAAAGAAAAACTGACAACGACGCCTCGTCCTCAGGACTTGAGGCGTCCGCCAAGGGCCCGGCACAAATCGTGGAGGCCCAAAAAGTGAAGCGGAAGTCGCCCAGGAAGAGCCGGGGGCAGGCTTCCAGCTACAAGAGGAGGATGGAGGAGCGGCGTGCGCGGAGAGAGGCTGCCGCCGCTGAAAAGGAGGACGGTGGCAGAAATGCTGCAGAGCCGTCTACGGATGAGGGCGACAGTGACGTCGCAGAGCCGTCCGTGGATGAGGGCAGCAGATCTGCCGCTAAGATGGACGAGGGCGGTATATCCGCAGGGCCGTCCAGAGGAGATAGCGGGTCGGACGCTAAAGCCCCCGCTAAGTCGTCGCCGCGTCCTGTGGCGGCGGCTGAGAAGACCAGGGAGGAGGCCCTCCCCTCGCAGGTGCGAAAGCGCCCCCTGAGCAAGGGAGGCAGCTCGGGCGCCGACTTCGAGGGGAGCGGGACCATCATGCCTCCACCGAAGGTGCCGGCTTCTCGCAGGGGGCGAGGGGCCGCAGTAGCAGGAAGAAGGTCGGTGACTCCTCGGCGTGAGGCGGCGCCTGCTGCGAGCGACGGCCCCCTGGACCTGCAGGCTGAAAATGCCCGCCTTAGTGGCGAGGTCTCAGGCCTGCGGGACCTGAACCGCCAGTTGGGGTCCGAGCTGGAGTCGCTGCGTCAGGTAAACCGCATGTTGGCCAAAGACATGGCCGACCTGCGGGCCCAGATGGCGCAGCTCCTACCGCCTGCGCCAAAGCCGTCGGCTGCCGCGGTGAAACCCGTCCCTGCGGCGAGGAGGACGCCCCCCACTGCGGAGGGCACATCGCCGGCTGAAGCCGTCACGGCCACCGAGCCGACACCTGTCCCGGTAGCGAGGAGGACGACTCGCGCCGCGGCGAAGAAGTCGCCATGCGTCTCGGAGCGGACCCCGGTGGAGGCTCAACCGGAGGCGCCGACCCCGCTGCCGACCCCGATGCCAACCCCGCTGCCAACCCCGCTGCCTGCGGTGGGGGGATTGCCGGATGAGTCCCTGCGCGCGATAATCGACGCAGTGGGCAAAATTGTCGATGCGCGCTTCGCCGTTCTGGAGGCAAGGCTGCCTCCAGAACCACGTGTCCGGCCGCCTCTTGCCGCAGATAAGCGGCCACATACGGCACCAGCCCCCGCCCCGCTGCCTTGTCAGGGTGGCCGCGTGGGGAGCTACGCTGCGGCCGCGGCCGGGCCTAAGCCCAAAGGCCCCGGCCCCGCTCCGAAGAGACCTGCCCTGAGGAGGAAGACGGCGCTGGCTCCTGCCGGACCGCTGAAGCCGCCCGCAACGAAACCGCCGGCGACGACCAGCGAGGCTGCGACAAGGCCTTCCGCGTCTGGCACGACTGCCGTACCCGAAGAGGTTTGGCAGGTGGCCGAGCGCGATAGAAGGAGTCGCGGCCAAAGAAGGAGAGCGGAGGCCAAGCGCGCCGCTGAGGTCTCCGCTCCCAAGGCAGGAGCTGGCGACAAGAAGAAGAGGTCGCGCAAGGGGCTCAAGCTGCCAAAGACAGCCGCAGTGGTGATCACTGTGCTGCCTGAGGCGGCCGAGAAGGGCCTCAGCTACGAGGCCGTCTTGAGGAAGGCCCGGCGGGAGCTAGACGTCTCCGATATTGGAGGCGTCGAAGCCAGGACCCGCAAGGCCCGGACGGGGGCTCGAATCCTCGAGTTCCCAGGGGCCGAGGGCGCCAAGACGGCTGACAGCGTAGCTGAGAAGCTGCGAGGTCTGTTCGCCGAGGAGGGTGGCATCAGGATCGCCAGGCCCGTCAAGTGCGCCGAAATGCGCATTTCGGGTCTGGACGACTCCGTGACGGTGGAAGACATCCGGGAGGCTATTGCCTCGAAAACCGGGTGTCCCATAGACACCGTCCGAGTCGGTGCCATTCGTCCCGGTCCGGGTGGCGTAGGTGCTGCCTGGGCGCAGTGCCCGGTGGAGTCGGTCAGGCAACTGGCCGGCTCAGGCAGGCTCCTCGTGGGCTGGAGCTCGGCGCGGGTAACCGTGCTTGAGCACCGGCCTGCGAGGTGCTATAAGTGCATGGCGGTCGGACACACTCGACCGACGTGCACCAATTGCTTCGACTGCGGCGGATTGTGTTTCCGCTGCGGTCCGGACCGCATGGGTTCTGGGGCGTGCAGACCTCCTGCTTCGGCCCCAAAGGGGCGGGGCGGCCTTTCGACCACGGCCGCTCCCGCTCCTAGCGCGGCCCGATCGCCCACTGGCGAGGCGGAGGTGATGGATACGGCCCACTAATGGCTGCAGATTCCATTCACCTCCTGCAGGCCAACACCAACCACTCCGCCGGAGCGCAGGATCTCCTCCTGCAATCCATGGCGGAGTGGTCGATTGGTGCAGCCGTAGTCGCGGAACCGTACGTCGTGCCTGATCGCCCCAATTGGGTGGTCAGCCGAAACGGAACTGCGGCAATCGTCGTCTCAACGCAGCGGCACTTCCCGTCCTTATCCCTTTTGGATAGGGGCGAAGAATTTGTCGCTGCGGAATGGGGAGGGGTCACACTCTACAGCGTTTACCTCTCCCCTAACAGGAGAATGGACGATTTCAGGGCCTCCCTCACCACCTTGGAGGCTTCGATACGGCGACTGGCACCGGGCCTCGTCCTGGTCCTGGGGGACTTCAACGCCAAATCCACGGCGTGGGGGTCCCCTATGACGGACGACCGCGGACGGGCGGTCGTTGAGTGGGCGGCTTCACTGGGCCTCTGTGTTGTTAACAGGGGCTCAGTGAACACGTGTGTGCGGCAGCAGGGCGGGTCGATAGTGGACTTGTCGTTCGCTAGCCCCGCTGTCGCGCCACGGGTGAGGAACTGGAGTGTCCTGGAGGAGGCGGAGACACTGTCGGACCACCGGTACATCCGGATGGAGGTCTCCCCCCGGGAACCTGGTAGGGGTCACAGGGCGGACGGAGCTCCCGCGTTTCCGCGGTGGGCTGTGGGTCGTCTTGATAGGGACCTACTGGCGGAGGCGGCCATCGTTCACACGTGGCTGTCCTCACCGCCCCCAGCGGACGGAGTAGACGCTGAGGCTGTCCGCATCCGCAGTGCGTTAACGCAGATCTGCGATGCGGCCATGCCCAGGGTGCGGCGTCTACCTCCGAGGCAGGGGGTCTACTGGTGGTCCCCAAGACTGGCGGACCTTCGCGCGGCGTGTATCAGTGCCCGAAGGTCCTACACCCGCAGCCGTCGGCGTCACCGCGACGCTGAGCGGGAGGGCCAGCTGTACGAGGCGTACCGCAGTGCGCGTACTGCCTTTCGGCTGGCCATCCGAGCCGCCAAGGATGCGAGTTGGCAGGAGATGTTGGACGGTCTCGACCGTGACCCCTGGGGTCGCCCGTATCGCGCGTCGCTGAACAAGCTTCGCGCGCAGGGCCCCCCCCTCACCGAGACCCTCCAGCCCGACTTCCTTTGTAGGGTGATCGAGGAGCTATTTCCACGGCAGTCGGGACACACGCCCCCGGTCATGGCTTCGCCAGATCAAGACCGGGAGGCCGACGACGAGAGTGTTCCACCCGTGACGGAGTCGGAAGTGGGGGCGGCAGTGTCGCGGATTCGCTCCGCCACCACGGCCCCCGGCCCGGACGGAATACCAGTCCGGGTGTTGACGTCGCTCCTCGAGCACTTCGAGCCTCGCCTCAGGCAACTGTTCAACGCCTGTCTGACGTCTGGACGGTTCCCTGAGTGCTGGAAGGAGGGGAGGTTGGTTCTCCTGCCAAAGCCGGGACGGCCCCCGGATTTGCCGTCGGCCTACAGGCCCATCGTGCTTCTCGACGATGTGGGTAAGTTGCTGGAGCGTGTCCTCGCTGCCCGCATCGTCCGACACTTGGAGGAGGTGGGGCCCGATCTGTCGGACGCTCAATATGGGTTTAGGAGGGGGCGTTCGACCATCGGGGCCCTGCTACGCCTGAGGCAGACGGCCGCGGAGGCTGTCGCCGGCAAGGGAGTGCTGTTGGCGGTGTCGCTGGACATCGCCAACGCATTCAATAGTCTGCCATTCAGCTGCATCAAGGAGGCGCTCCGGTTCCATGGAGTGCCCCTGTACCTCAGGCGGCTGGTGGCAGACTATTTGGAGGGGCGCAGTATCCTCTGCGCGGGTCCCGCAGGGGACATTGTGCGGACGCCCATGTCGTGCGGTGTTCCACAGGGGTCGGTTCTGGGGCCGACTCTGTGGGACATCGGGTATGACTGGGCGTTGAGAGGGAGTCTCCCCCCCGGGCTGAGCTTGGTATGCTATGCTGACGACACGCTCGTCACAGCCCGGGGCAGGACACTCGAAGAGGCGGCGAGCCTGGCCACTCTCGGCACCGAGGAGATGGTCAGGCGAATCGAGGCGCTGGGGCTCAGGGTGGCCTTAAATAAGACGGAGGCCCTATTATTCCATGGGCCACGCGTAAGGCTGCCAACCGGCGCCTCGTTAGTCGTCAACTCCATCCAGATCAACATCCAGGCCCATATGAAGTACTTGGGTCTGGTGCTCGACGGGCGATGGTGGTTCCGGGAGCATTTCCGACAGATTGCTCCCCGGCTGGTCGGTGCAGCGTCCGCCCTTTCTCGGCTCATGCCGAATGTGGGCGGACCCAGTTTCGAGGGCCGACGGCTGTATGCGGGGGTCATCCGCTCGATGGCCATGTACGGCGCACCCGTGTGGGTGAGGGCTCTGAACGCCCAGCTCAGGGCGGTTCTGTGGAGGCCACAGCGAGCCATGGCGGTCAGAGCCATTCGCGGGTACCGCACGGTGTCGACAGAGGCGGCGTGCCTATTGGCCGGGACACCCCCGTGGGACCTAGAGGCGGAGATGCTCTCCGACCTCTACCGGCGGGTTACCTCAGTGCGCGAGGAGGGTGGCTCCCCATCGTTGAGCGAGATAGCCACCTGGCGCGAGGACGCCCGCCGAGACGTCATCGCCCGTTGGCTTACGCGGCTGGAGAGGCCTAGACACGGTATCGTGACCGTCGAAGCCTTCCGGCCCGTATTGATGAAATGGATGGAGCGGCGGCACGGGGTCCTCGCCTTCCGACTGGTGCAGGTGTTGACGGGGCACGGGTGCTTCGGGAAATACCTGCACACGGTCGTGTACAGGGAGTGGACTCCGGGCTGCCATCATTGCAGTAGTGACGAGGACACGGCGCAACATACGCTCGAGGAATGCTCGGGCTGGGACGGGCAGCGCCGCGACCTCGTCGCTATTATCGGTGCCGACCTGTCGCTGCCGGCTGTCGCAAGGGCGATGGTCGACAGCGTCAGGAATTGGGACGCGGTCGCCGCCTTCTGCGAGGCTGTCATCTCGCAGAAGGAGGCGGCGGAACGAGTCAGGGAGGACTCCCGCGACCCGGGCCGCCGCCAGCGGCCGGGGCGGCGCAGGCGCGAATACCTGCGCCTGATGCCGCCCTAACCCAGGCCTCGGGTGATCGGACCGGGGAATTGTCCGGTCACCCGACGCGAGGCCACCGCGTGAGGGCGACGCCCCGACGGCGAAATCTGTCGGGGCGTCGACGAGAGGAACCCGCGAGGGTAAACCGCCGAGCGGACCACCGAAGACAAAGATCGGGTACCGGTGGTCCGCTCGCACGGCGAAGAGAGAGGATTTTACGGTGGGTCTATGGGATCACGCGCCGCCTTCTCCGTCACCCCGGACCGATTTGGCGGGGCGAGACGCACCCATAGCCCACCAATAAAAAAAAAAAAAAAAAAAAAGGTATAGAAAATACATTTGAAATAATCGTCGAGCATAATACGATAGTGAATCCGTGGGTATAACTAGTAAATATTAATACAGCTTCAATAAGCATTAGGATAGAATTCCATTTGAATTTTTATTAGGGTTATATGTATAGCAGGAATATTTTAAGAATTGGAAATTCTTAAGATGTTCTCTCATGAAATATTTTGAGTATGCGACATTTCGATAATGCCTCTTTCACCTTCTTATTTGCATACAATTTATTAGAAATGAAAATTATATTAAAGTTCGCTGGTACATATAACGATTGCTTGTAAAAAAATTCGGGTTGATTTTTATTATTGACACATTTATCTAACGAATTATCATCGGGCTTATATTTTTTACCAAGTTAAAGATATATTTATTTAATATTTGAATGTTTATGATATAAGAATATTACAGTTTGAATCTAATGAACTTTTTGGGTTTAGAATGATTTAGTTAAGATGTTTTTGGCGTGAAATAAAGAATACACTTTACTACTACGTCATTCTTTCCTTCTTCTTCTTATGTATTGGCAATCAGCTACATATACGAGCTATTGGTGCCAGTGTCAAGTTATAAATATTTTCACGTTTTTAGTCTTTCAAGTCAGTCGTTGTCTAAGTCAAATTGTCACCATTAACAGTGCAATGGCCACACTGTTAATGGTATCTTGTGGGAATTTTGATGAGAAACGAAAACGTTGTAAAGCACTTTTATATGATATTCACTACATCCCAGTATTTCCGCACATCACATTACATAAAATGTCATCAAAATTATCTAATATAACACGTTAAAACACCAAGATATCGAATATAATACAAGAGCACCACATGACGTCTTCAAATTCCCGTCAAAAGTCGTCATTCTTTCCATCGTGTGACAAGAGATTATCTATAGACATAAGTAAGATGACATTACTTAAGAAAATGAAAAGTAGAGTCCTATATAAACTTTTTAGATAGTGAGATTTTATGGAACAACTTTCTTCCAAGACTGAAGGCGGTTCTTACATGACTTGCACAGATAGAAGAAAAACAAGTTAGCACATAAAGATGATCTAGACAGTTAGCTGTGGAGACAATTTGAGGTAGATACTACTATATATACTTGCTTTTATTGGTGCATATGTCCTATAAGTATTATGTATGTTTTTAATTAATTTTTTTATTACATCATATTTGTACATAATAATTAACATTTTATTTACATAGATACATACATACATATCATCACGCCATATCCCTTGCAGGGTAGGCAGGGAGAACAGAGTGCCAGAGAACTCTATTTCTGCATACTTCACTCGCTTCCTCAACATTCATAATTCTCTTCATACACGCTCGCCGGTTTCGGAGACTCTTGACTCCACCCTCCTTTAGTACATGACCGATCTGGTCTAGGTAGGTTAGTCTCGGTCTCACTCGGTACCTACATCCTTCCACTTTCGCATTGTATATCTTCTTAACCAGATGTTCGTTCGGCATTCTTTCCACATGTCCGAACCATCGGAGCATGCCCTTTCGCATCTTTACAACAATACTCTCTTTCATACCTACTCGCTCTCTTACGTCGTCGTTACGAATGCGGTCGGTGAGCCTAACTCCACATTTTATTTCATTATTATATACGTAATCTTGTTGCCCTTAGTTAACATTTTTAATTTATTTTATACCAGTAAGCGTAACAACATCAAAGTGATTCTACGGAAGATCATTGTAAGTTTTTAATTCGCAATATGTAGAGCAGCAGTTTATTATACTTAAGTATACTTTTTTTGTAAAAGAACAATCATGTATATTTCCGCGTTACAATTTAAATTAATAACAAACCAACCAACAACCCTTTTGGCTTCCACTGATTCTTTCTAAAATTCTTTGACTCTGAATAATTAGTGTAGCTTATCAGGTAACGATATCAGCTAGGTAGCAACGAATTTGATCAAAATATGCAATATAATAATCAATAAAATTCAATTGAATTGGACACATTCTATTTACTAATTATTTTTAATTGCATTTTATTAAAATACTCGTGACCGTAATGTGAATTTTTATTTATATTTGTACGTTAACGGTCTTGTTTGCCGAAACCAAATCATAAAAATTGGAATTCAGTTTAACACGTTCGAGTAGATTAAATAATAATGTTATCTTCACTGACCAAAAAGGGTACATTTTACTATTTGCCTATTGTATCAAAACTTATAGGAAAAGCCTTATCAAAAGCTATTTTTATGAAACAGTATTTATAGCAGACAACAATATAGTAGGTAAACATCTAACTAGTTAATATTGATATTGTTTGTTAGATGTAAATAGTTTTCCCCAAAGGGGATAATGTTAGTAGTTACGCTTACTTAGTTGCTATGCTTGGTAAGAAAGTTGGTTGTCAAACTTGCTGTTATAGTTTTCTAAAAAGTGTTTTGTTAACCATGTTCCTGTGGTTTTTCGACTACCACAGCAAAATAAGGGGTACACATTGTATTCTTAATGCGTTATCCACGGGTTAATGTATTTTTTTTCCATGAAATATGTCAAATAGGTAAATTCAAAATGGAAATGTATGTATCCAGAGAATATTTTTTACCATTATTTCAAAACTAAATATGTATGTACTTTGCAAAACTTACTTTTGTATCTCAAGATATGTAAATATTTCTTACAGAGTTTGTATGGTCGGATCAGATTGAAACTATTTGTTTTTGTTCTATTATTTTGTTTTTCATATTTTATTAGTTTATGTGAAAATATATTCATTATTTGCTTCCATTATTCATTAGCCTATCGACGTCCACTGTTAAACCTCTTTGTAGAGGCATATCTCTTTAAAGAAAATTGAAAACGCCACAGTCGTCACGCTTGGCAGACGTGTTGGTGTTCGTAGTTGGTATTGATTGGTTGGTAAGTGTATTGTAGGAAATTGCTGCTGCCCATTCTCTTCAGATGGTTTATACGACTTCCACGGGAAAGTAAGGTGACATTGTATTTTTAACCTGTCCCCACACTGGCAAAATTGTGTTGAAGAATAAGTACCTAAGTAGAATATTTATATTTACAAAGATTTTGTGTATTAAATGCAATAAAATGAACCAAAAACTTTAAATATATAAGTAAAAAGCCTTTTGAAAAAAACACAATAAGGAATCTAAAATTGTCAACTCATTTTAACACAAAAACATAGTTCGAAAAGCACGGAACAAATAAGAAGTAATGTATATTTTCACTGAGCCGTAAACATATTAATATTTCTAATATCTAAGCGTTTTATAATGAAATAAGTTGTTTAAAATCCTGTATTATAATATAAGTAAAACAGTGGATACGTACAGTATAGGTCTATATGAGAGGACGGAGAAATAGTTCATGTACGTCACTGACAATTTGTAGTACTGCAAATGATGTGTTTTGTTTTATTTTAACTACAGCTACTGCCTGCACTTAGTTGTTGAATTTTAATGCAACATTTTCCATTTTAAATTTCTGTGCATAAATTAGTTTAATTTATATACTTAATAAAAATTTATAAAAACCCGATTTGTAAAAACTTATAAAAACCCGACTTTGGAAATCCGTTCCAATCGATTGAAACGGATATCCGATTGGTGAGGGTTCGAATCCCAATTGTGACAATCATTTTTCTCTCGTAATCGGGTTTTTATAAATAATCAAGCATATTAATTAAATGCTAAATTTCAGTCATTTGTAAAAACTGTTAAAATTATTTTTTTATATTCATTTACATATATTTATATATTTATTATATTCATTTACATATATTAAGCGATTGTGTTATTATTTTACAACCTTTTGTCAGTTTATAAAATTATATCGCGTGAGAACGACGCTCCAATGGCGAGATATTCTGTCGAGCTATCCGGGTGTCGACTCGAGAGGATACCCGTGAGGGTAGACCGCGGGGTGGGTCACCGAAGACAAAGACCGGGTTCCTGTGCCCACTCGCACGGTGTCGATAGTTACATTGAAGCGCGGGTATACGGGGTCGCACGCCGTTCTTTCTGTCACCCCGGAGGGAATTATCGGGGAGTGCCCATACCATAGCTCGCCGCCAAAAAAAAAATAAAGGACGAGATTGCCTGAGATTCTATTCTACCTATGAAAATTATTTTGATTCCAAGTTTATATCATTTAAAAAGAATTTGCAAATTAGTACTTGAATGGAATAATAACGACAACGATTTCACGGTAAGTCTTCCAGTAGGTCAGCCGGTATCTAATTATGCAACTTAGATATTAACCAACGAAACCATCTCGTAATATATTAATGATAACGACAACAATCTTTTTCCGTGTGGTGACGGAGTAAGAATACTATTCACCACCCCATATCTTACCCGTGGGTGATCGTACGAGACGACTAAGGATATAAAACGCATATAACATATATGCAAGAGAAGGAAAACTCAAAACAAAACCCTATACCAATACGTCTGACCAGCGCGGTATAGTAGGTTAATTTCCCTCCCATTACGGAGGAGGCCCGAGCCCAACAGTGGGACATTTATGGGCAGTGATGATGATGAACAATCTTTTTCTATGTTGTTCACAAGATAGTAAAATAAAAAGAAACGTATATAGATTAATTCTATATTTAAGGTTATTTATATCAACACACTGTAGCGCCGTAAACTCCACGCAATCATCGGTACCTACCTGACAATGCCAACTATCGTTAAGATGATGCCCGACAACGTCAGGAACTGGAAACGCGGTCACCGTTTTTTTTGAGGTAGTCGTCTTGTAGAAGGACGCCGCGGAGCATGTCAGAGAGGAAACTTCACAGTAACATACTCCACCGCCGGCGAGTGGGGCGGCGTAGGCGTGAGTACCTGCGCCTGATGCCGCCCTAGCCGAGGTTGCGAGTGGATGGATTGGGAATTAGTCCGCCACCCACGGCGAGGTGAATGACGAGAGAGCGTCGCTCTGGTAATACTGTTGTTTATTGCCGGGTCGTTGGTGGAGATAATACCTGATAGGGTAAACTGCCGAGCCGGCTACGGATGTCAAGGTATCGGTACCAGCGATCGGCTCGATGGCGATGGGAAGGGAACACGGTTGGTTATGGGGTCTCACGCCGTGCTTTCGTCAGCTTGGATGAAATGGGTAATTGGGTAGGGTGTGTCCAGACCATGGCCTGCTAAAAAAAAGGTTATTCTGATATGCAAACAAAACTAGCTATATTTTACAACATCGCACTTATATCTGCTTATACCTATCATTAATAATTTCATATTAGGAATATACATAGCGGGAGCGTTATAGTTAAACATACAAAAGTATATTTGAGCTGTTTTCGCTTATTACAAATCAGCCATGGGAAAAGAGATAGTTATATAACTTTAAATGCGTTGTCATTTAATTATTGTATACTTTTTTTTATACAATTTATAGACTACATACACATAGACATAGAGTTTCGAGCAATGTGTGACTGAACCAAGACTAACATTTCGATGTACCTCTTAAACCATCCATCTGACCATTGTGGTATAAGTACGTTAATTTCCTTTCCAGTGTGAAGGAGGATCGAACCCTGCAGTGAGATATATATGAAATGAGATAATGATATCCCACTATTTTAGTTTTTTTTTACATTTGACCCTCTCATGGCCTATGTCCGGCTGTGAACTTTGGCGAAGACGGATTACATGCTTTGAATAAGATCATATTTTCTTACTGAATTGTCAAGTTATTTGTATATATCATTCATTATTTATGCACTTTTAAGTTCTGAAGATGTATAATTATAATTTGATATATTAGGTATATTTAGAATTTAAATTATATAATGAGATTATTTAGAGTTTTATCATTTTGATTTTAATGAGATTATTTTGATTTTAATAATTATGTTTTTTTATAATTTGTATACTTTCATTGAATTAAGTACCTACTTCCTGTAATGATGGTTGTATGTGGTAAATAAATAAATAAATAAAAGTTTCGTCTAATGTTCATACTTTTTCATTCTACTTAATTAGGTTGTATTTGTTATAATAATAATGGCTATTTAGATACTATTAAATATTGTTTTGTGCACTATGTTTTAATAATAATAACTTTTTTTTTTCTTCTATGGCAAGCAGTGTAGGAATAAGAACACATTTCGCCATCCTCTCTATTGGGATAGTAGTACGTAGCCAGTTCTTGAATCCCATAGGAGAATGGGTACACATTGTATACATTACTTATGTTAGTTATGTTACTACAAACCAGTAAAGTATCCTTCATCATATATTAAAGAAAATACGGCAAATAACGAAAAACACATTATTTTTGGACGGCGAATGAATTTAAATTATTATTATTAATAATTTGTTGTAGATCATTAATCCATAGTCATAATAAAATTGCGATATTCTAAAAATAACGCCGTTAATGTCCAGTACTACTATTTGGACATTGTTAAAGAAATTTTGTTGATTATCATAGTAAAAAATATATTGTGCCCGTGTTAAAGAATATTTTCTTGACTTTGAATTATTTACACTAACTCTACTCCTATTCTTATCCCAATTATTTGGGGTCGATACAATATGTACTCTTCTTTCATAGTAGGTACATCTTGTAAAAGTTATTGGAAATAGTTTTATGACCGGACGCCTGCCAGACGTCAACCCTCCTTGGGAAGGTAATTGTTGACCAAACGGCATCAGATGTAGTTGGCCCAGGTCGTTATCTCTCGCTCTAGGCTTTTAGTCGTCTTTTACGACATCCACGAGCAAATTAAGGGTTGGTAGTATTCGTAGCCGCTACCACACAGCTAATTACTTCAATTGTAAATATTATTATTATTATCTTAACAATTACAATAAAGCGGCGTTAGCGCCTAAGTCAGCAATAGCTAACTAGCAGTTAAGGTCTTCAGTCACGATTTTTATCGTGGTATGAGAATATAAATGTGAATTAGATGCAGATCTCGTGTTCAATTAAAATGTAAAATATTTACGTAGTAAAGGAAGTTGGCCTATTCCTAGTCCGTCATTGGTATCATAAAAGTTTTAATAGCGATGTGAAGTATGAAACTCTGCCCATTTATAAAAGGTAAAAGTGAACAGCTGTTTTAAACTATACCTTTATTTTACCTCATAATAAAACTTGTAATATTGAAATAGTTTAAAGAACAAAATGTGTGGAATATTATGTGCTCTCTTTGTAGTTTAAAGTGTAAGGTTATAAATGAAATTTCTATGGGATATATTTCCGTCATGATCTACCGAGTTCGTTTAATTAACGTGCTCATTCAGTCAAAACAAAATGTACATCGATAAGCAGTTGAAGGAAAATATGTTTGCAAGCCCCAACAGCGCTTTCC
This sequence comes from Lymantria monacha, assembly GCA_905163515.2. NCBI lineage: Eukaryota > Metazoa > Arthropoda > Insecta > Lepidoptera > Erebidae > Lymantria > Lymantria monacha. The sequence continues at coordinate 29,440,372 of LR991082.1, forward strand.
TGTAGACAATTTGCATTTAAAGTAGAGTAATTTTGGTCAGTGAATACAGAGGCTACAATATTGTTTACTCCGCTTATCCTAAACCCACAAAAGATTCCGGTACTGACATAATATTTTAAGAAGTGCGAAAAGTCTCTCCGTGAGAAAACAGCACGCTTTTCTCTTTAAATCTTAATGTATTTTTGTCTTTTGAAATAAAACTACTTTACGGATTCTATCGCGGTTGTATTTGATTTTTAATTGCCCGACGTTTCGAACACTTTACAGTGATCATGATCACGGGAGAACTAAGGTGTCTTACGTCCAATATGTCATTGTTATTACAGAAATTTCTATCTATAAGGTATTTCATAACAGTGGACGTTTACGGGCTGATGGATGGATGAATGATAAGATATTAAAAGTTGACCTACATTTTTAATACAAATTAATACAAATTCATTGTCAGTAGAAAAAAAAAAGATTCTATCTATGATTTTTATATTGTTTATGATCTGTTATTATTAAAAAAAAATATTTATGATAATTATTATTGTGGCAATTTACAGTTTTAGAAAAACTAACAAAATTGTTCAGCTACCACCGGATTGGAATGCGACCACACTGAGAAAGATCCGGCAAGAAAACTCAGGAGGCATAATACTAATTTTATTATTGAATTTTTGAATGGCGGACTCAGTACTTTATCTTACTAAAATTAATTAGAATAAAATTTTAAAATTTAACTATTAATGTGTGTCAAATCTATACAATAAGTGCTCACAGAGTCTACAAGACTCTGTGAGCACTTATTCTCTTGGGGTCTTGGGGTGGTTTTCTTTGTTTTATTTTTAATTAAGTGAATGACAGGATCCAAGCTTGATGATAATACCTATCCATCTTCTATATTGATTTTTTTTTTAATTTCAATAGCCTCGCGAAAAATTCTAGGCAGGTATCAGTGTTCTTAAATAGAGTTAATGAACTCATTGAAGAATACGAAATATGATGTAATCGGATTATCAGAAATTAGACGCCTTGGTACTTCTATTCAAGAGCACAACAACTTTATTTTTTGCTATACTGGGGAAACGCAAGGACTCTACGGAGTAGGATTTATTGTGAAAAAGTACCTTAAGAGACATATTGTGAGCTTCACTGGTCTGTCAGAACGTGTAGCCCTTTTAAAGTTAAATATAAAAGGTTTTCAAATAGATATTATTCAAGTCTACTCTTACACCGAAACAGCAAGTGATGAACAAGTTGAAAATCTCTATAACACAATTAATAAGGCAATAAAAATGTCAGGAAAAAATTTAATTGTTATGGGCGACTTTAACGCAAGAATCGGTAAACCAAGACCTGAAGAAAGCTTGATCATGAAAAGTCACGGGTATGGAATAAGGAACAAGAGAGGTGAACGGCTGGTGGCCTTTGCAAATGAACACAAGCTAAGTATTATTAACACTTTTTTCAAAAAACCACAAGGTCAAAGATGGACATGGAGGTCACCCGATGGTGTGACTAAAACTGAGCTCGACTATATACTAACAAACTTACACAAAAATGTTCTTAACTTCCAAGTGATAAATCTTTGTTTCCCTACAGATCACCGCTTTTTAAGAACTTCAATTAAATTAAGAGAAATGAAGAAAAGTCGATCTGGATTTAAAAGCAATTTAAATAGCTCTTTGAAAACTGAAGATGAGTTATGTGCATATATAGAATCAATGGACATGTACAAAGATAGTCTTATGAACTACAAATGCAATAATGTACAAGATTATTATGAAAAAATTGTTACTTCAATAACCACTAGTTTAAAAGTCGCACAGAAGAAAAATCGGGTCAATCCGAAAAACTCCATTATATCAGATCACACCAGGAAATTGATACACCGTAGACAAGAACTGCATAAATTAAAACCAAAAACACAAACTATAAGAAATGAAATAAAAGCTTTATATAAATTAATTAGCAAATATATCAAAAAAGATTACATATACCATCGAGCTCATATAATTGAGAAACACATTAATCTTTATTGTAATTTGTTTTTAGCTCACAATTAGTTGATCAAATAAATGAAATTAAGTATTTTTACATATCTATATCATAATTATGACATTTTATTATACAAATGAATTTTTTAAATTTATTTAAAAAAAAAATGTTCTTAACTATTTATTTACTCACCAATTTTAATGTTTTAAGTTATAATTTCAATATTATTTTGCATGACTTCTTTCTATTATTTACTATTAATTAAATGTAACTTGTTTGTAACTGTAATGATTGTGTGCTTGCAAGAAATAAAAGGCTTTTTTATTTTATTTATTTATTATCAGTGTTCTTTTGCAAGGATTTGTTGTTTATCAAACTTGATGTAATGGTGGGTGCAGTCCTGACTGTGCTCGCAAACTGCAGACTTAGTGTGACGGCGGTGCTTCACATCAGCTATATATTTCTTGATTCGAGTTCTTACATATCTCTTTTTTGGCCTATATAAGAGAGAACACAACCACAGTCCAGTTTGTAAACTCTTGCATCCTGTAGAGGGATCTGGCACTACACAGGTGGTAAGAACTGACAAATCCTCTTCAGTGGCTTAAAATAGGTTTTTATAGAAGCACGTTTTAGGATATAGCCAATCTTGTCAGTGACTCCTTTTACATAAGGTAGGACTGCAGGGAGACGTTCGACTGTTGTTAGTTTCACACGACCTCCGTAACGGGGGCGAGGAACTTGTAGCTTGTTTGCACGTAGAACCTGCTTGACATGTTGCAGCTCCCCAGCCAGGTGTTCATCGTCACAGATTCTTCTTGCTCTCTGCAACACAGATTTAGAAATGGTAGTTAACTGTGAAGGGGGTTGGTATACCGTGTATCGCATAGCAACCCATATAGATAAATACTTGAATGGTGATTCTCACCAACCCCCTTCATAGTTAGCTACCGTTTCTAAATCTTAAACGCAATGAACTAGATAATAATAATCAATAGCTTTACATTGACAACATTAGTCTCAATATATAATATACTAGCTTCAGCTCGTGACTTAGCCCGCATAAAAGGTTACTTTCCTAAAGTTTTTTATCCCCTATTTTATTTTACCCATTAAACGTAAATTTTTTACAAAATTTTAATGTCATATTTATTTATATCTAATCAATAGCCTAGAAATAAGTTTCAAGCTTCTGGCTTTAATAATGATCATACTTCCTTACAACTTTTCATCCCCCTTTACAACCCTTTTTTTGCATTAAAAAGTAGCCTATGTCCTTTATTAAGCTCTAGACTATCTGTGTACAAATTTCTTTTAGATCGGATCAGTAGTTTTGGCGTGAAAGAGCGACAGACAGACAGAGAGTTACTTTCGCATTTATAATATTAGTAAGGAGTTAGTAGCATAGTCATTATAACAATTGCATAGTTCCTTAGCGATATTTATAGCCTATTAAACATCGTACAGAAATATTTAACGAATGTCACGATAAATAAAATTCGATTTTAAGCACATTACTTACTTATGTACGAAAACATGATGTCGCCGTAAAACAGCTATCGAAAGCAATTACTTATCTCGGCTGAAGTCATACGTTAACATCAATAGACAGTTTTTTATAGTACAAATACATTACTCGGCGATATAACTGATAATAGAGCTAGCTATCGATTTAATGTTTAATTTCTTTGCTGGTGGACGAAAGGTTTTCTATATTATAGTGACAGTTAATGGACCTATTTTTTAAATCTCCTTTGCAGCTCATGTATAAATCAGTCTTCTTTAAAACTATTTCATAATGGACAAATCAAATCGAACATATTTATTCACCTTATATAGAGTACAGTAAATATCTATCTATCTATTTAGCCTTTGCCATGACGTAGAGAGTGATTTTAATTTAGATATTTATTACAAGCAGCGAAGAAAGATAGTTTATATAAAATTTGCTTTTAATTACCTTATAAACAACATAATATAATAAGAAAATATGTTTTCATTCAACGTGCATTTGTTCAATCATACTATACTAGCTTCTGCCTGCGGCTTCGCCCGCATAAATGGTTACTTTCCTAAAGTTTTTCATCCCCTATTTTTATTTTACCCTTTAAGCATAATTTTTTTACGAAATTTTAATGTCATATTTATTTATATCTAATCAATAGCCTAAAAATATGTTTCAAGCTTCTGGTTTTAAAAAAGGCGATAATTCCTTACAACCTTTCATCCCCCTTTACAACCCTTTTTTGCATTAAAAAGTAGTATATGTATATCCTTTATCAGGCTCTAGACTATCGGTTTACCAAATTTTATTTAGATTGGTTCAGTAGTTTTGGCGTGAAAGAGCGACAGACAGACAGAGTTACATTTATAATATTAGTTAGAATTATAAAAAAATATTTAAAAAACCAAAAAACCAATAATAATATATGGAAATAGAAGTTCGCGAATATTAGGTGGTAGCTTATTAATAAATATTTTTACACATACGGAATAATAACTTTTTTGATAAACACAGAATGAATTTTAGAATAAAAGTCTGGACAAGTCGATTGCCCTTTCGAGTATATCTGGGACGGCAGACGGGTTCTCATATGGTTCTATAGTAAGAGTGCCCTTACTTGCTGTGTCTTAAATCTGCTTATCTGTTTTAGCGTTCTTATGTTGTTATTTACTTAATTCACACGCAAAGCTTTATTTAATTAATTAACTAGCCATAATTAATTAATTAGATATATTTAACGCAGTTATTTTAAATCATTGAACGTCTGGAGCAAACCGGATACAAAACCCTATGCTAATGAGTTTTGTGAACGTGCGATAATGACCCAATTATCTAATTAGAGGAGGTTCGTGACCAGCACTTTAACATATATGATCTGAGATGCTGAAAATTTAGATCTAGATTGCGCATATGGCGTAGAGGTTAATTTACTGACGTACTAAGCCAGTGTCGTGATTTTAATTTGCAGGACAATACTTGCAGGACAATACTTTGGGAAATCCACGAAATGTTCGAAGTCTGGATGTAATTTATCTCCGTTCTTGATATGTTGTAAAGTTCCCCGCAATACAAGGATTGTTCCCTTAGTGCGGGGTGCTTTCTTAAAATAATAATAATAAGTGCGAAAGTAGAAAGATGTAGGTACCAGGAGAGACCGAGATCTACCTAGACCAGATTAGTCACGTACTGAAGGAAGGTGGAGTCAAGAGTCTCCGAAACCGGCGAGCATGTATGAGGAGAATTATGAATGTTAAGGAAGCGAGTGAAGTATGCAAGGATAGAGTTCTCTGGCACTCTGTTCTCTCTGCCTACCCTGCAAAGGATATAGCGTAATAATATGTTTGTATATATGTAATAATAATAATAAAATAATAACAATATTAATTCTTATTTTGGTTTAAACTATTTTTATATATACTGTTATACAAAAATAGAATAAACTTAAAGCCTTGTGATTGCACATGGCATCATCATCATCACAGCACGTATATGTCCCACTGCTGGGCTCGGGCCTCCTCCTTAATGGGAGGGAAATTAACCTACTATACCGCGCTGGTCAGACGTGTTGGTATAGGGTTTTGTTTCGAGTTTTCCTTCTCTTGCATAAATGTTATATGCGTTTTATATCCCTTAGTCGTCTCGTACGATCACCCATGGGTAAGATAAGGTTGGTGAATTGTATTCTTACTCCGTCACCACATGACATAAATAACATGAAATACATGTTAAGTTACATTACATAATATTATGAATGTACTAAGCGCGCTTTTATCGCTGAATGCAATCTCCTCTAGGCAATTTTACTTTAATAACCGATAAAATAGTTTCCTTACCATAGGTTATATTAAACCACCTAACTAATATGCTTTCAAACGAGTGAATCTGTGTCATATTTTTAAATTATTTTCAAAGCAACAATTCAGTTTTGTGAAATTTTTCAATCATCATTTGCGTCTGTATTTATAAAAATCTTTGTCGTTTAAATATCTTTTTTCATGACGAAAGGTATTAAAACTATAACCAAAATGGACCGAAGAGACGTCATATTATCCTTTTTTTAATGGACATATCGACGGCGGAAAGCGAAAACGTCGTAGTCCGCAAAGTATGAATTTTTTTTTATTGCACTGTTCGAATCAGAAAAAAAATCTGATTCAAATGGTCTGGGTTACATAATTCTATGATGAATAGTTATGAAATTAACATTTAAAAAAACGGGTTTAAACTTAAATGCCTGCATTCAAAAACGCTATACGTTACAGAAAAAAGTAGTTATAACTTGTACTATGTCGATTACAGCAATTCGCTTTCCGTAAAAAAGATGTTGAGCAAACATCTTTTTTAACGACGTTTTAGCGGGTAGTGGTACAAGGAATCGATTCTATTACTACCCTTGATAAGGTTTCTGTACTTATTTTCGTTAATCATTACAATAAATACTATGTATTTATGGGAGCAAGAATACTTGTTCTTGCTTGTATTACTGGTAGTACGAGTACGGCGTTGTCAGTGTATTATGATAATAAAAAAATTACTATTAGTATTTTTATGACACATTTTTTATTGCCTATGGTGGCAAACAAGCAAGCAGCACATCTGATGGTAAGTGATACTGCTGCACATGAACCTTAGTAACACCAGGGGTACAGCCAGGCCGTTGTCTATCTTGAAGAAAATGCTCTTAAACTTCAATTGAAGAAGGACATGTCATAACGCTCCAGAAACATGGCAGCAGGTAGTTCATTCCAGATCTTGCACGTACGTGGGAGAAATGATCTCTGAAAACGTACAGTCTAGGAACAGGATAAGTTCAGGTGAAATGAGTGAACTCTGCTACGGTGACGAGTGGTACGATGGTAAAATGGTGACGATGGTACCAGATCAAAGATTTCTTTAGTGCACTCACCGTAAAAGAGCCGGTAGAGTACAAAGAGAGACCCAAAGTCTCTCTGCCACTCCCATAAAATCCAATCTGCCCGTGAGATTGGGATCACCGACGATTCGAACAGCACGCCTTTGCGGGGGTGGTGGTGGGTCAAGTGGGTCTAGCTGATATTTAGACTCGCCAGCCCAGAGATGAGAGCAGTAAACTACGTGAGGACGAACTAGTGCTTTGTATAGCACAAGACATTGTCTCGGCGTGAAGGACTGCCTAGCTCTGCTTAGCACGTCTAACTTTTTGCTTACCAATTTGGCTTTGCCCTCCAAATGACTACCAAACTGGCCTTTGCTCTATAGTTCGACGTCGAGAATCCCAATACTCCTTGGAACTAAGGCGCCATGATAAACGGTTCCTTCTTCGCAGTCAAAGCGCAAACTTGTGTCTTAGTGGGGTTGAACTGGACTAAGTTCCGTTCACCCCGTTCCGAGGCTCGCCCCAAAGAGCGCTCATTTTCAGACCCAAATTGAGCCCGTCTTTCCTGTAACATACTCCGAGGAACATTCTGATGCTCGGTGTATCGTTCGTCACCCGTGTTGTCATCCGCACAGCAACATATACTCTCTACACCGTGGAATCTAATTGGCTGTTTTCCCGAAACGTATATACTCAGTTGATGATATAGAACCATAATATAGCATTTATTGAATAAAATAAAAACATAAATTCTAGTCATTTGCAATCCCTGACGTTTCCTTAAAATATCATTTTTGCATAACTGTAACATGTTTTGTCTAATAATTTTGTTATACCTACGGTCGTTTGAGAGCATCGACCGTAGCTATCAACCTACGGTCAATGCTCTTACCTTGGTTACGTACTTTCTTTAATTACTTTAAAACCATGCCTCCATTTTCTCAAGAATTTCTTCTTCTAATCGAGCAGAATGTCGGCGACACCTACCTCTAGCCTGAGCACGTGTAAGCACTCAAAACTGCCTGTGGGTTAGTAGGCGTTATGTGGCTGATAAAATTATCGCTGTTGTAGGCACAGGCGGATTTATAATGCCACATCTGCGTAACAAATCCAGGTGTTCTGGTTGAGCGTACAGGCATCTAGCCTTCGCCAAGTTGTCTCCAGCAATCGCATAAAAACGAACCATATCCACCACTCTACATCAGAATACTGGTAATGACTTGTCATTTTTTCGCACTTACTAGCACTCGCGTTCGGGATTTGTTATAAACATATGATATACGTCTAAGCCGTTTGGCAAAAAATTGCAAACTGACCTATTAAAACATAGACCAAGGTCGCGCGGCTCGGGCGCATCAAAAGCAAGGGGTGCGTGTGGGATGCGGGCGGGCTACGAGCTACAATGCCTAAATATTTTTTTTACCTATTATTGCGATTTAATTCGAATGCTATGTCGTAGGCATGTTGGGAACAATACCGTTGCATATCAGACAAACTTAAGAACGTCTATTTATCAGACTTTTTATTCAATGTATTATATTTTTAGTTATGTGGGGATATTAAGAATGATTAACTGAGTACATACGTTTCAGGAAAACAGCCAATTAGATTCCACGGTGTATAGAGAGCAAGTCATTGATATTCAGGATAAATAACGTTGAGGAGCATCGAGGCCTATGGTACACTAGTATCATCATGGTCGGAGCAGGAGCTGTTGACGACTACTTTTATGCTCTGACTATCTAGAAAGTTGGTCATCCAATTACAAAGTCCTTCGGGGATTCTAAATGATGGTAGCTTTGACAGAAGGGCCCTATGCCAGACCCTGTCGAATGCTTTTGCGATATCTAGGCTGAACGCTAGTGCCTCACACTTGCCCTCCAAGGCCAATGGCCAACGATGTATGAGGTATACATAAAGATCGCCAGCTGATCGAACATGACGAAAAAGCCTCGCAATAGGGGCACTGCTACGGGACAAGCAATGGTCAGATGACCCAAGAGGGGCTTCAACCACTATCTGTTATCCGTGCTGGTGTGTAGTCAGCAGAAGATATGACATCTGTTATGGTTAAAGACAAAGTAATTAAGTAAATTACTTATTCATATATTTTTAACTTTAATTTTTTTTAGCTTATGTTTTTACATTCGTAATATAATTATATTGTAGTGTATTATTTATTGAACTCTACGGTTTAATATTCTATCAAATTTAAATCGCTTTAGTATATATATATATATAGATATTTTGTCTTACCCCAAATAAGCAATTATTTTAGTTTACACCTATTTTTTTTTTTTTTTGTTTTTTTTTATTATGAGTATGTTATACCACAGACTTTTTGTCCGTGCTCTTTTTATATTTAATTTAATTGTTATGGTGGTTTGTTTATAAAATTAATGTTCTTGAAGTGGCTTTATTGCAATTGGATAAAGCTTGAAGAGCGCAATTAATGTGTCATAGATGTTGAGCGACAACATGTCTTTTAGGGTTTCTTCTTGGCGCTGGTGGTCTTATTGTTGGTGAAACCCTTCTATTTGTAGATGTTTCTGTCCTCTGTGATGTTGTGATGATGATAATAATGTCTGTGACGTTTTATTTTGTGTGGCTTTGGAAGTCTATGTCTAGGTTGATGGTAATTGACTCCACGCTTGTGTTGACTTTAGTTTAATGGGGTAGTAGACCAAGCTCTTTCATTACCCTTTCGTCTCTATGTTTTACCGCCATCTTCTTGACGTATTCCAGTATAGTACCAGAATCCTGATCTATGGACTTCCTCATGAGTTTCCAGATGGCATCTTCACGGGTGTCTGTGTAGTAAGTGCAGGATCTGGTATGCCTGGAGATGGCGACCACGGCGTGTTGTATGCTGTTATGTAACTTTTGCACCGAGTCTCTAGTCTGAATTATGATGACGTTAGGTGCGCCGAGTCCCTGTGCCTCGTGGATGGTTCGCAGTTCGGAGCCCTCACCGGTGCCGTATCCCTTTTCCTTGAAGCTTTCTTTCTCTGCCTGGGTGTGTGACAGGTATAGAGTCTCGGGAAGGTCGGGTGGTATGACGGCGTCGGTGTATTTGTATATGTTCAGGGATTTTATGATCTTATTTGACGAGTATATGCCATTGTAGTTGTTCTGGAGGGCATATGCTACGTCCATGGGGCACCGATGCGTACACAGCAGTTCTTGTGTTGCCGATGGTGTGGTCAGAGGCTTGTCATGTCTCATTTTGAATAGGTTGTCCCGATCTATGAATGGGATTTGGTTTGTATCTCCAATGAGGAGGAGTTCTTTGGCCTTGACAGTTCGCATTAATAAGACTACGGAGCCGAAGTGATTTATGAGCGCTTCATCTATGATTAGCCGGTGAAGCGCTTGGTTTTTGTTCGTTCTGACTCCGTTTGTCAGAGCTGATGCTACTGTGTAGACGTTCTTGGCCGCCTTTTCCCCCATGCGTTGGGTAATCCTATTCTTTAGATCGTCTTTTGCTTTGAGCAGTGATGTTAAAACGACGTCGTGTGCGGGGTTGAAGTTTACACCTATTCTAAGATATTAGTTTCATGGAATAACTACGTTTACAACATACAGTTGGGCAGCCTTAGTTCAAATAATGTTGCTTACGACGTTTTCGCTTTCCTTGAAAAAATCATTTGAACCAGCTTCATACAACTCAATAGTGCAATTACAGCGTTTTAAGATTCTGTAAAAATAGTTCAAAATGTCGTAGTCAACAAAATTTTGGTAAATAATTGTTAGAATGAGATTTGAGAGTAATAATTATATTGAGAAAAAAAATAATAAATCTAATATCCAAAAATAGTGGGTCTACGTTAAAAAATACGCTAGTTATGATTTTTTGAAAAAAAGTGAAACAGTTTTTTGGCTCTGGTGAACATTTTCGTTTTTGTGGACTACTACGTTTTCGCTTTCCGCCGTCGATATTATTTTATGAATTATCCATTATGATATCTATCTATTTATACTAGCAAACCCAGCCCGTTGGTTTGTTTGTAGAAGTCGATATATCGCAGCGCCGCCTGGTGGCGAGATACATCAATGCGTATAAACCTTCATCGTGAAAAAATACAAAAACATAACAACTTTCATAATAATTGGTCAAATAGTTTCTGAGATTAGCGATGTCATATATACAAACATTCTCTTTTATAGGTATAGATCTGTTTACAATATACATTTATCATCATCATCATTCTCCTACTCTTATCCCAATTACTTAGGGGCGATACAATATGTATCCTCCTTTATGTTACATATTGTAAAAGTTATTGGCAATAGTTTTATGACCGGCCGCCTGCCAGATGTCAAACCTAAATGGGAATGTAATCCTTGACTAAACGGCATTAGATGGAGTTGGGCCAGGTCGTTATAAGGCTCTTAGTCGTTTTGTATGACATCCACGAGCAAAGTAAGGGTTGGTAGTATTCGTAGCCGCTACCACACAGCTATACAATATACACTTATATTGGAAACTAAAAACGAAGGAACACTATAAATTTCATAGCGGTAAGCTGGGGGCGTGTTTGTTATAAGTTTATAGTAGATACTCGTATTCATAACGTTTCTTATAGATAATATTTACTAATGCTCTGCGAGGAACGGAGGTTTTCTTCGATGCTGAGTAGGTAAATATTTGACGTACTCTATACATACAGGCATCAGATCTGCTCTCTCTGAGCTTAAGTGCACTTTACAGTACGTTGGCAATTGAAGTCAAGGCTAATGATTTCTAATGTTTCGCTTTATACTTTATATATTAAATCCAATGTCTAATAGACATGAACTAGCGAAAGGGCGTAGAGATTTTATATCGTTGAATTTTATATTTCTGATAGCTTAATTAAACATAGAATGACATCTATATGTATAAAAGAAAGTTGTGTTAGTTACAACACTTATAACTCGAGAACGGCTGCACCAATTTTTATGATTTTTATGTTTTTGAGTTTGTTGTCGTCGGGAATAGGATATTAAAATATGATATTAATAAACAAAAAAAAAATTATATTAAAAAAAATCTTCTTCTTCTTCTTCTTATGTATTGGCAATCAGCTACATATAAGAGCTATTGGTGCCAGTGTCAAGTTATAAATATTTTCACGTTTTTAGTCTTTCAAGTCAGTCGTTGTCTAAGTCAAATTGTCACCATTAACAGTGCAATGGCCACACTGTTAATGGTATCTTGTGGGAATTTTGATGGAAAACAAAAACGTTGTAAAGCACTTTTATATGATATTCACTACATCCCAGTATTTCCGCACATCACATTACATAAAATGCCATCAAAATTATCTAATATAACACGTTAAAACACTAAGATATCGAATATAATACAAGAGCACCACATGACGTTTTCAAATTCCCGTCAAAAGTCCTTAAAAAAAAAAAAAAAAAAAAAATCAATTCTAAACGTTTATTTGTTGATGATGTAACCAATGACAACTGACAGCTCACGCCATTACGCGGTCTAATGGTTTGTTTGGAAAATACCACGAAAAGTTAAAATTATAATTTGGAAAATCCAAAAGTGCACGCCTCATTTTTATATTATTTATCATTTACTATTAGTCAATGCTATAATATGCACGATAAATAAAGCGCCTTAATTATTTCATTGAGCAAGATCTGATACTTAATTTAAATAAAATTGTACTTTAAAAAAAAAAAATAAGCGTGCGTATAAAGTACGTACACATATCAGAAGTGACACTTTGGCTAACGTCTCTCTCTCTCTCCCTCTCACACTCTCTCTCCCTCTCACCCTCTCTCCCTCTCTCTCCCTATCTCTATCCTTCTCTCTCTCCCTCTCTCTCTCTCTCTCTCTCCCTCTCTTCCTTTTTTTATTGCTTATGGTGGTAAACGAGCAAGCAGCACACCTGATGGTTTGTGTCACAGCTGCCCATGGACCTTTGCTATACCAAGGGTATAACTAAACCGCTGCCTACCATTACAATCCCCAAACCCACTCACTTGGGCTACCGGCTCTCTCGCTCACCGAACGAAGCGCAATAGCACATTGCCATTATTCAGACGTCGATCTTCTGCGAGAGTGTGGTAGTACCCCGGACGGACTGGCCCGTGGCTGTGGACAGAGAACTGTCAACAATCCTGCCACTATTAAAAACTCTCTCCCTCCCCCCCCCTCTCTCTCTCTCTCTTCTCTCTACCTTCGTGCGCTTATAATCTCAGCTCATATATGTCCCACTATTGGGCTCGCGGCTCCACCATAATGGGCGGGAAATTGACCTGCTATACCACGCTGGGCAGACATGTTGGTATAGGCTTTTGTTTCAAGTTTTCCTTCTCTTACAAAGATGTTATATGCGTTTTATATCCCTTACCTTAGTCGTCTCTTACGATCACCTACGGTTAAGATAGGGGGTGGCGAATTGTATTCTTACCACGCGGATAACCCACCCATGCGCTTTACACTTCAAAATAAATATGGCGCGTAACAGAAAAACGTTACAATATAAAATTTCTCCAATACGTCGATAAAAAAGTTTCACTTCAAAAAGTTAGAGAAACAAGAGTAAACTCCAAAAAAAATGCAATATTTTTTTAAAATACTGAAGTTAACAGATATATGACAATTTTTTATTATTTTATTTATCATTTACTATTAGTCAATGCTATAAATGAAAAAGAAAAATAATTTCGTGCCATTCTCGACGCAGTACTAAACATAGCTGTTCGTTTACAATAGGCTGTATGGGATTCTATTTGTCTGTCCGAATGGACGAACAAAAAAATGTAAACGAACCCAATTTTCATAAGGTATACATACACTAATGACTAAGCAATTTAGTTTTTTATTAATTGCAATTAAACGACAAAGAATTACCAAGCCATTTTCGAAAGGAAACAGCGCGTTGCGATTATGAAACTTTTAAAAAAGAAATATTTTCATACATTAATTTTTACGGTCGTATTCTTGCCAGATCCGGAAAATTTTATCCGACGTCTTCGAATATTTTTTTTATCAACTATTTTCTTACTTTAAACAAAATAATTGCTTTTTAAAAATATCTAATACGTTTATACGAATGTTTTTCTTAACATATGTATGATAATATTATCCTATAAGTGTAATGTGAGAAAAATACAATCATTTTTAGAAAACTCGATTAGGATCATTCATCATTTTTAGGTTTGAAAAGTGCTTGATTTTCATATATCGAGAGTAGAGCAAGACCTCAACGTTTCCCTTATGAAGCGTGCAAAATTTGACTGGTCAGAGTTCGTTTTGTGCGAGTGTTACAAATTTTTACGAATATTGTTATAATAAAACATATTATGTCTATATTGTCATCAACAATGCCGCGACCTAACGCAGTTAGAATTCAAAACGGCACGGCAGAAGAACAAAAGTTGCACGGGAAGACCGCCGCGTTAATATGGCCCAACTCCGTGCTTCTTAATCACAAAAGTAAAGCGAGGCAGGCCGTACTGTTGACAATGCGAAATCATCGAACAAATCTCAGAAATCAACAATTAGTTTATTTTCAACGCATATGAAGGAAAATGTCGTATAACACAAGATAATTCTTCGTCTTGCTGGCACGTTTTTAAAATACTTCATCATCATCATCATTTCAGCTCATATATGTCCCACTACTGGGCTCGAGCCTCCTCCATAATGGGAGGGAAAATGACCTACTACACCACGCTGGTCAGACGTGTTGGTATAGGGTTTTGTTTCGAGTTTTCCTTCTCTCGATGATCATGATGATGATGATGAACTGTTAGGCGGAACGAAGTGTGCCGGGTCCGCTAGTATATATATATATATATATATATATATATATATATAGTGCCGCCTCTTCTGTCGCCCCGGACGTTTTTGTCGGGTCGCGACCACATCCATGGTCCACCTTGCGGAAAAAAAAAAAAAGAAAAAAAAAAAAGTAGTGGCGATGTGCTTTTGCGCTTCGTTCGGTGAGTGAGAGAGTCAGAGCCAACTTGGGTGAGTTTTGGTTTGCTGTACTCTAGTATTGTATAGGTCTATGGGCGGCAGTAACACTTACCAACAGGTGTACTGTTTACCCGTTTGCCACCACAAGTAATAAAGAAAAACCTAATAAATATTCAAATTACTGAAATTTAGCATTTAATATGCTTGATTATTTATAAAAACCCGATTATCCATCCCCATCGGGGACGGATTTCCAATAGGTGTGGGTTCGAATCCCACTTGTGACAAACATTTTTTGCTCGTAATCGGGTTTCTAATAAATATTCTTTAAATATTTGAAACCTGGGATAGTATAAACAAAATTAAAATGTACATCTGTAAAAATTGTTTCACTTCATATGAAATCGATATGTTTAATATAAAAAAGCTTATTAAAATATTATTACGAATGAAATATTGTTACATAATAAAAAAGTATGAAAAAAAAATACGGGAAATATATGATGTCATAAGGATACTATGGCTGATTATGTAGCCAGGCTACATCTTGGGTTGGCAGGGAAAATTAGGTTCCTAAGAAATTCTGAATAGCAAGTATGAAGTTTACAGCAATGTCTCGGTAAATGTTAATAGGCTCGCTCCTATTACGAGGGGCTTAAAAGTTATATGCCATAAAGCCTAATTGGTTGCCATGGGGACGAATGTAAGTACTCCATCAAACACCTTCGAAATTATATTGACCAAGGCAACATGTCTGTAGTTAAATTTGTCAGCAAGGTTATTTGTAATTACAGGTCACGACGAAGCATAACTGCTTATACATTCTCGTAAATAATCAACTATTGAAAATGTTGGGTACCTACTAAATTTTGAAATATAATATTACATTGTATTAGTATTTATTATTAATATTAGATTTTATGATTAATATTAGATTTTATTATTATATTTATTGTATTTATTATTGTAGTGTGGTGACGGAGAGAGAATACAATAATCTCTAAGGTGGTCTCTAAGGTCTCTAAGGGTGGTAAACACCCTTAGAGACCTTAGAGACCACCTTAGAGATGGAAAACTCGAAAGAAAACCATATAGCAACACACCTGACTAGCGTGGTATAGTAGATTAATATCTCTCTCAAATTACTGAAATTTTTAGCATTTAATATGCTTAATTATTTATAAATACCCGATTATGAAATGAAAAATAATGTCACAAGCGGGGTTCGAACCCGCACCTATTGGGAATCCGGCCCAATCGTGCTGCCACTTACACCATCGTGGACTATTTTAGGACATGCAAATTTCGCTTCATATTATATCTTACGTCTTCAAGGTGACGTATGCCATCTAGCGGAAAATGTTTACACATTGTATAGGCTTCATACTTCAAACTTTACAGTTAGAATTGTATTAAACGATGACACAACCTTGTGACATCATTTTTCATTTCGTAATCGGGTATTTATAAATAATTAAGCATATTAAATGCTAAAAATTTCAGTAACTGGAATAACATACACATAACATAGAACAACAATGTAATACAATGTATAACATAGAACATAGAACAACAATGTAATACCGTACATGTAGATGAAATTTCATGTACGGTATTTCCAAAATTCTCAAAGGAGAGTTTTAGTGGATATTGCCCTATAAAACAGATACACTGATAGACAGACAGTGACCTAATTTCTATGAAATGTTTGCCCTATTTGATTAGATATAATTATAAATTCTGTTATTATTTTATTAATCACCAACAGACTGCACAGACAGGTCTTAGTCTTCTTTATTTATTTATTTTTTGTATTGGCAATAAGCTAATAACAAGCTGACTGTTGCCAGTGTCGAGTTACAATTTTCGTTACAAATTATCAGATTCATCACATCTTTAGTTTGTTCAAATTAGTTATTATCCGTGGATAAATCAAATCGTCGCCTTCAATAACGCTATAGCGACTTTTAATGGAAATTTACGTGGAAAACGAAAACATTTTTAAACCATTGCTTTCACTACTTTAATATTCACTATACCTCAGCAATTCCTCCGCATCACATTTTTTTATATTGCTGATCGTGGCAAATTAGCAAGCAGCACACCTGATGGCACGTGTCACTACCGCCCATGGAACTTTGCAATACCAGGGATACGGTATTGCAAAGGGCGGCAGGAACACTTACCATCAGGTGTGCTGCTTGGCCGCTGCCTACCAATAAAAACCCCAAATCCACCCAGAAAGTTGGGCTGCCGGCTCTTTCACTCACCGAACGAAGCACAACAGCATATTGCCATTGTTCATACGTCGATTTTCAGCGAGTGACTGAGTGTGGTACTACCCCGGACAGACCGGCCCGCGACTGTAGACAGGAAACTTAACAGTGTATACTACCATAGATAAATCCTATCACATTACATAAAATTATTGCATCTATATTATTTAATATAACTCGATAAAACAGCTTACTGTTTTATATATCTTAATATTAATATTGTAACTTAATATAATACCAAATGTCATGTTATTCAAGTTACTGAAATTTTTAGCATTTAATATGCTTAATTATTTATAAATACCCGATTACGAAATGAAAAATGATGTCACAAGGTTGTGTCATCGTTTAATACAATTCTAACTGTAAAGTTTGAAGTATGAAGCCTATACAATGTGTAAACATTTTCCGCTAGATGGCATACGTCACCTTGAAGACGTAAGATATAATATGAAGCGAAATTTGCATGTCCTAAAATAGTCCACGATGGTGTAAGTGGCAGCACGATTGGGCCGGATTCCCAATAGGTGCGGGTTCGAACCCCGCTTGTGACATTATTTTTCATTTCATAATCGGGTATTTATAAATAATTAAGCATATTAAATGCTAAAAATTTCAGTAATTTGAGAGAGATATTAATCTACTATACCACGCTAGTCAGGTGTGTTGCTATATGGTTTTCTTTCGAGTTTTCCATCTGATGGAAGATGGAAAACTCGAAAGAAAACCATATAGCAACACACTTTTTTTTTTTTTTTTTTTTATTTTTTTTTTTATTTGTGGGCTAGGGGTGCGTCTCGCCCCGCCAAATCGGTCCGGGGTGACGGAGAAGGTGGCGCGTGATCCCATAGACCCACCGTAAAATCCTCTCTCTTCGCCGTGCGAGCGGGCCACCGGTACCCGATCTTTGTCTTCGGTGGTCCGCTCGGCGGTTTACCCTCGCGGGTTCCTCTCGTCGACGCCCCGACAGATTTCGCCGTCGGGGCGTCGCCCTCACGCGGTGGCCTCGCGTCGGGTGACCGGACAATTCCCCGGTCCGATCACCCGAGGCCTGGGTTAGGGCGGCATCAGGCGCAGGTATTCGCGCCTGCGCCGCCCCGGCCGCTGGCGGCGGCCCGGGTCGCGGGAGTCCTCCCTGACTCGTTCCGCCGCCTCCTTCCGCGAGATGACAGCCTCGCAGAAGGCGGCGACCGCGTCCCAATTCCTGACGCTGTCGACCATCGCCCTCGCGACAGCCGGCAGTGCCAGGTCGGCACCGATAATAGCGACGAGGTCGCGGCGCTGCCCGTCCCAGCCCGAGCATTCCTCGAGCGTATGTTGCGCCGTGTCCTCGTCACTACTGCAATGATGGCAGCCCGGAGTCCACTCCCTGTACACGACCGTGTGCAGGTATTTCCCGAAGCACCCGTGCCCCGTCAACACCTGCACCAGTCGGAAGGTGAGGACCCCGTGCCGCCGCTCCATCCATTTCATCAATACGGGCCGGAAGGCTTCGACGGTCACGATACCGTGTCTAGGCCTCTCCAGCCGCGTAACCCAACGGGCGATGACGTCTCGGCGGGCGTCCTCGCGCCAGGTGGCTATCTCGCTCAACGATGGGGAGCCACCCTCCTCGCGCACTGAGGTAACCCGCCGGTAGAGGTCGGAGAGCATCTCCGCCTCTAGGTCCCACGGGGGTGTCCCGGCCAATAGGCACGCCGCCTCTGTCGACACCGTGCGGTACCCGCGAATGGCTCTGACCGCCATGGCTCGCTGTGGCCTCCACAGAACCGCCCTGAGCTGGGCGTTCAGAGCCCTCGCCCACACGGGTGCGCCGTACATGGCCATCGAGCGGATGACCCCCGCATACAGCCGTCGGCCCTCGAAACTGGGTCCGCCCACATTCGGCATGAGCCGAGAAAGGGCGGACGCCGCGCCGACCAGCCGGGGAGCAATCTGTCGGAAATGCTCCCGGAACCACCATCGCCCGTCGAGCACCAGACCCAAGTACTTCATATGGGCCTGGATGTTGATCTGGATGGAGTTGACGACTAACGAGGCGCCGGTTGGCAGCCTTACGCGTGGCCCATGGAATAATAGGGCCTCCGTCTTATTTAAGGCCACCCTGAGCCCCAGCGCCTCGATTCGCCTGACCATCTCCTCGGTGCCGAGAGTGGCCAGGCTCGCCGCCTCTTCGAGTGTCCTGCCCCGGGCTGTGACGAGCGTGTCGTCAGCATAGCACACCAAGCTCAGCCCGGGGGGGAGACTCCCTCTCAACGCCCAGTCGTACCCGATGTCCCACAGAGTCGGCCCCAGAACCGACCCCTGTGGAACACCGCACGACATGGGCGTCCGCACAATGTCCCCTGCGGGACCCGCGCAGAGGATACTGCGCCCCTCCAAATAGTCTGCCACCAGCCGCCTGAGGTACAGGGGCACTCCATGGAACCGGAGCGCCTCCTTGATGCAGCTGAATGGCAGACTATTGAATGCGTTGGCGATGTCCAGCGACACCGCCAACAGCACTCCCTTGCCGGCGACAGCCTCCGCGGCCGTCTGCCTCAGGCGTAGCAGGGCCCCGATGGTCGAACGCCCCCTCCTAAACCCATATTGAGCGTCCGACAGATCGGGCCCCACCTCCTCCAAGTGTCGGACGATGCGGGCAGCGAGGACACGCTCCAGCAACTTACCCACATCGTCGAGAAGCACGATGGGCCTGTAGGCCGACGGCAAATCCGGGGGCCGTCCCGGCTTTGGCAGGAGAACCAACCTCCCCTCCTTCCAGCACTCAGGGAACCGTCCAGACGTCAGACAGGCGTTGAACAGTTGCCTGAGGCGAGGCTCGAAGTGCTCGAGGAGCGACGTCAACACCCGGACTGGTATTCCGTCCGGGCCGGGGGCCGTGGTGGCGGAGCGAATCCGCGCCACTGCCGCCCCCACTTCCGACTCCGTCACGGGTGGAACACTCTCGTCGTCGGCCTCCCGGTCTTGATCTGGCGAAGCCATGATCGGGGGCGTGTGTCCCGACTGCCGTGGAAATAGCTCCTCGATCACCCTAAAGGAAGTCGGGCTGGAGGGTCTCGGTGAGGGGGGGGGGCCCTGCGCGCGAAGCTTGTTCAGCGACGCGCGATACGGGCGACCCCAGGGGTCACGGTCGAGACCGTCCAACATCTCCTGCCAACTCGCATCCTTGGCGGCTCGGATGGCCAGCCGAAAGGCAGTACGCGCACTGCGGTACGCCTCGTACAGCTGGCCCTCCCGCTCAGCGTCGCGGTGACGCCGCCGGCTGCGGGTGTGGGACCTTCGGGCACTGATACACGCCGCGCGAAGGTCCGCCAGTCTTGGGGACCACCAGTAGACCCCCTGCCTCGGAGGTAGACGCCGCACCCTGGGCATGGCCGCATCGCAGATCTGCGTTAACGCACTGCGGATGCGGACAGCCTCAGCGTCCACTCCGTCCGCTGGGGGCGGTGAGGACAGCCACGTGTGAACGATGGCCGCCTCCGCCAGTAGGTCCCTATCAAGACGACCCACAGCCCACCGCGGAAACGCGGGAGCTCCGTCCGCCCTGTGACCCCTACCGGGTTCCCGGGGGGAGACCTCCATCCGGATGTACCGGTGGTCCGACAGGGTCTCCGCCTCCTCCAGGACACTCCAGTTCCTCACCCGTGGCGCGACAGCGGGGCTAGCGAACGACAAGTCCACTATCGACCCGCCCTGCTGCCGCACACACGTGTTCACTGAGCCCCTGTTAACAACACAGAGGCCCAGTGAAGCCGCCCACTCAACGACCGCCCGTCCGCGGTCGTCCGTCATAGGGGACCCCCATGCCGTGGATTTGGCGTTGAAGTCCCCCAGGACCAGGACGAGGCCCGGTGCCAGTCGCCGTATCGAAGCCTCCAAGGTGGTGAGGGAGGCCCTGAAATCGTCCATTCTCCTGTTAGGGGAGAGGTAAACGCTGTAGAGTGTGACCCCTCCCCATTCCGCAGCGACAAATTCTTCGCCCCTATCCAAAAGGGATAAGGACGGGAAGTGCCGCTGCGTTGAGACGACGATTGCCGCAGTTCCGTTTCGGCTGACCACCCAATTGGGGCGATCAGGCACGACGTACGGTTCCGCGACTACGGCTGCACCAATCGACCACTCCGCCATGGATTGCAGGAGGAGATCCTGCGCTCCGGCGGAGTGGTTGGTGTTGGCCTGCAGGAGGTGAATGGATTCTGCAGCCATTAGTGGGCCGTATCCATCACCTCCGCCTCGCCAGTGGGCGATCGGGCCGCGCTAGGAGCGGGAGCGGCCGTGGTCGAAAGGCCGCCCCGCCCCTTTGGGGCCGAAGCAGGAGGTCTGCACGCCCCAGAACCCATGCGGTGCTTGGCGGGCCTATTTCCCGCCGCACACGCGGGGCAGTGGGGCGGGGCGGCGCAAGATGCCGCCACGTGCCCGGTCTGACCGCAGCGGAAACACAATCCGCCGCAGTCGAAGCAACTGGTGCACGTCGGTCGAGTGTGTCCGACCGCCATGCACTTATAGCACCTCGCAGGCCGGTGCTCAAGCACGGTTACCCGCGCCGAGCTCCAGCCCACGAGGAGCCTGCCTGAGCCAGCCAGTTGCCTGACCGACTCCACCGTATAGCAACACACCTGACTAGCGTGGTATAGTAGATTAATATCTCTCTCAAATTACTGAAATTTTTAGCATTTAATATGCTTAATTATTTATAAATACCCGATTATGAAATGAAAAATAATGTCACAAGCGGGGTTCGAACCCGCACCTATTGGGAATCCGGCCCAATCGTGCTGCCACTTACACCATCGTGGACTATTTTAGGACATGCAAATTTCGCTTCATATTATATCTTACGTCTTCAAGGTGACGTATGCCATCTAGCGGAAAATGTTTACACATTGTATAGGCTTCATACTTCAAACTTTACAGTTAGAATTGTATTAAACGATGACACAACCTTGTGACATCATTTTTCATTTCGTAATCGGGTATTTATAAATAATTAAGCATATTGAATGCTAAAAATTTCAGGAATTTGAATAACATGACATTTGGTATTATATTAAGTTACAATATTAATATTAAGATATATAAAACAGTAAGCTGTTTTATCGAGTTATATTAAATAATATAGATGCAATAATTTTATGTAATGTGATAGGATTTATCTATGGTAGTATACACTGTTAAGTTTCCTGTCTACAGTCGCGAGCCGATCTGTCCGGGGTAGTACCACACTTAGTCACTCGCTGAAAATCGACGTATGAACAATGGCAATATGCTGTTGTGCTTCGTTCGGTGAGTGAAAGAGCCGGCAGCCCAACTTTCTGAGTGGATTTGGGGTTTCTATTGGTAGGCAGCGGCCAAGCAGCACACCTGATGGTAAGTGTTCCTGCCGCCCTTTGCAATACCGTATCCCTGGTATTGCAAAGTTCCATGGGCGGTAGTGACACGTGCCATCAGGTGTGCTGCTTGCTAATTTGCCACGATCAGCAATATAAAAAAATGTGATGCGGAGGAATTGCTGAGGTATAGTGAATATTAAAGTAGTGAAAGCAATGGTTTAAAAATGTTTTCGTTTTCCACGTAAATTTCCATTAAAAGTCGCTATAGCGTTATTGAAGGCGACGATTTGATTTATCCACGGATAATAACTAATTTGAACAAACTAAAGATGTGATGAATCTGATAATTTGTAACGAAAATTGTAACTCGACACTGGCAACAGTCAGCTTGTTATTAGCTTATTGCCAATACAAAAAATAAATAAATAAAGAAGACTAAGACCTGTCTGTGCAGTCTGTTGGTGATTAATAAAATAATAACAGAATTTATAATTATATCTAATCAAATAGGGCAACCATTTCATAGAAATTAGGTCACTGTCTGTCTATCAGTGTATCTGTTTTATAGGGCAATATCCACTAAAACTCTCCTTTGAGAATTTTGGAAATACCGTACATGAAATTTCATCTACATGTACGGTATTACATTGTTGTTCTATGTTCCAAAACCTTGTGCAATATTTTTACATTATATTAGATAAACACTGCCAAAGCTATTTAAATATTATAAAATAATGTACGAACACATTAGCGTTTTCTTTCATCCAATGTTATATCAACAGCCGTCCAATTTCTTCCTCGTTACCCCTTCCCTTTACCCAGAGTAAAGGGAAGGGGTAACCAGGAAGAAATTGGATGGCTGCACTACCCTAGCTTTACGAATTAGCATAGAATACTAGATTTCCTTTTTTATTTGTTGTCCCGAAACGTATTCCTTGTTCGTGGTGGAGAAGGTATTTCCACTCTATCACCACAAGAAAACTACTTAAGTTATCGTTAAAATTAGATTATATTCACGATAATATTCCTTCGTGTAGTGAGAATTTTCTCGTCGTAGTCGCAAAAATCTACTAAATGATCACCAAGATAATGGGCTGAGAAAAAAAGGAGAGTGGGCTGTTATACTTTTCTGGGTAATTTATAGTATCAACTCGCATCGTTAAGTCACCTGCCAGGTATTTGTGATTTGTGGCGGTTGTGAGGTTGTATCTACCTGTGGAGAGATTTACGTCCATTATTGGATATCGATAATCTGATGAAGTTAATGAATATTCAGAAATAGTTTGATAGTAATAAATCATCTACTCTTTAAATTTTAGCGTACAGGTGTTGTACTAATCTAACTCTGAAGCTATAAAATCCTTATATGTATATGAAGAGGTTATTAACGCAAATATTAGAACTTTGGAATTGCTTAAACAATCAATGTTTTTTCGTTATATTTATTAATTTTATTTTACGAACACGAGTAGATAATAGATGTCTTTGTTTCATTCAATGGACTCGTTCGCTATGCAAAATCTCGTCTTGTGTCACGTCTCTTAATGGAAGATAGAAAAGAAGTTACGGTGGTATAATTTTCACTCATATAGAAAGTATGTCTTATTTTAAATAAAACCATTTAGATTATATCGCTAAAGATTGTACTCGCATTGTGATTTACAACGAAAAGCGCTAGTAACCTTGAGTCATATCTTAATGGAATCAAAACCGGCTCAAGTGCTACCCATAATGGGCCACCTGAAATTTACCTGAATGTGTTCAAGTAGATAGCTATTTGATAGATCTGCTTGAATCAGGGATATTATAACTAACAAAGCAGGATTGGATGATAAATATTGATATTTTATAAAATTTTATACATATCACTCAATATTTTGAACAATTTCGATGTTGTCAAATCAGCTAAAGTCAATACGATATTTTTTATTAGACTTATTAATGAATATGATTTCTGCGATATGTACATTGGAAACTGTTTGTTTTCTATTAATACCTAATATTTAAATCATTCGTAATTCACCTGCTCTTATCACAATTGCTTGAGATCGACGCAATAATTATGTACGAGTACGTTATTGGTAATAGTTTTATGACAGGCTGCGTGCCTGGCGTCACCCCTCCTTTGGAATTTAATTGTTGATCAAAATGCATCAGGTGGAGTTATACCAGGTCGATATAAACTCTCTCGTCTTTTACGACATCCACGAGCAAAGAAAGGGTTGGTAGTATTCGAAGCCGCTACCACACAGCATTCTAATATGTAAATGTAAAGCAAAAAGTGCAAAAAATACTTTTTTAAGGTTTTTGTAATTTAATTGTTTATTAAAAATCGGCCAAGTGCGAGTTGTACTCTGGACTGCAGTGACGTTGCTGGCAGGCGATCCACCTTGGCCATTTGTGGCCGAGGCCTTGGCTGAGAGCTAATATTTATTTTTTTAAATAATCTTAGTATAACTGTTTCTATACATGACTACAAAATTCGATAATTTCAGTACTTGAAAAACTATTTTTATTGGCGCCACATATTAAGAATGTGCTTATTTTTTGGACATTAATCTGAACTCTGCTTAAACTGGCGGTAATGGGTGCGTTTACGTTACTTACATATAATTACGCTTGTCCCTTAGAGTGGGTAGACTAATAAATATTCACTTACCTTACTCATAATTCTTGTTTCATTTACTCTAAATTACTACAAGTACTATAAACCAACACGAAGTAATTTCAGACATGGAATAATTATTTGTGGAGAACACAAATATTTATTTAGCTGGAATAGAAAACCTTTTTATTTGTGCCTATGCTAATGGCCTAGCTTCACCTCATGCAATGGTATGGGGCGAAAATGAGGCGTGAGGTTTCATACACATCCGTATTTCTTCTCTTCGTCTATTTAGCAGGCCATTATCATCGATTTCTTTATTTCGTTGTCCGCCCAGTAGCTTATCATTTTCAAAGTTGAATCCTTAATAGGTTTTCCAGGATTTATGACCATTTGATAGTGAGGGTATAGGAGATATTATGTAGGTACAATATTTAGTATACCTAGTGTAGACAGTTAGGGAATGTAGATCACAGAAATATGATGTAAGCACGGATATAGTTGCAGTATCTATGTGCGTTGCATTGAGCGACCCACAGGGCGCTCTAGGTCAGGGTTAACCGGTTGAGGTCAGTAGAATTATTATTATTCTCTAAAATTTAACTCTTATATGCTATTTAAATATAATTTCTTCAGAATAATGGCGTTTGTTCTCGTAAAACATCATTTAATTTTATTTTGTAGATTTAAAGCGCCGTTTAATGATACTTTGGAAATTAAGTGAATTTATGCTTTTTCTGAACCCGAATTATACTTTAACCATAAGTCATACATTTATAATTACAAAGTGAAATATCATTATCATCATCTCAGCTCATATATATTATATCCCACTGTTGGGCTTGAGTCTCCTTCAAAATGGGACGAAAATTTACCTACTATTATACCACGTTGGTTAGACATGGTTGGTATAAGGTTTTATTTGAATTCTTCTTCTTCTTTCTTCCTTCTCTTATATAGGTGTTGTAGTCATTTTATATCCCTGAATCATCTCTTACGATCACCCACGGGTAAAATAGGTCACCACACAGAAAGTGATAGAACAGATCTGAGATATTCAAAGACTATGCTAAGTTCTCTGAGACTGACGCATTGGTTCAATGGCATAAGCGTGCATATATAGATTGTAATATATGTGTTCGAACCCTTGTGACATTATTGAAAGTTTCTGTTCGAAATTTTTAGTAATAATAATAAGTTTAGAAAGTCGGTTCGTATATCATAAATTAACCTTTACATACATATATTTATGAATATCTAAAGGTAGATGTTTTGAATCTATAGAAAAAACATCATTCTCCTACTCTTATCCCAATTACTTGGGATCGATACAGTATGTACTCTTCTTTCATAACACATATTGTAAAAGTTATTGGCAATATTTTTATGACCGACCGCCTGCCAGACGTCAACCCTCCTTGGGAATGTAATGCTTGACTAAATGGCATCAGAAGGAGTTGGCCCAGGTCGTTATAAGGCTCTTAGTCATCGTTTACGATATCAAAGAGCAAAGTAAGGATTGGTAGTATTCGTAGCAGCTACCACACAGCAGAATGAATTTATAAAAAAATAATCTCCTAAAATTACATACTATTTTTATTCTAAATATCCATACTTATACTACATACTGTTCGCACTCCAAGAGCAATTTCTGTTGAAATTAGTACGTCTTTCAGTAAAGGGGATGATTAACTCAAACACTCGGAAAGCTTCATCCGGCCTCGGGGAAGCTCGGGGAAGTAACTACAATTTGAGATACGAAAGGCATGGCTCGCCATGTCGCTAATGATTTCATCTGGGTCAAGACATTGTCACGTAATCGTAATATAGTATACACATGGAGTAAATTGGTAAAATTTTTCACAAGGATCGTACGAATTTATTGTTCTAAAATTAATAATAGTTTGTGTGGTAGCGGCTACGAATACTAGCCACCTTTACTTTGTCAAGACGACTAAGACCTTTATATTGTAAAAGACGACTAAGACCTGAGCATAGATAATATACTATAAATTAGAAATTGGACCTGAGGAAATTCCACCTGATGCCGTTTGGTCAACAATTATTTTCTTAAGGAGGGTTGATCTCACGCAGACAGCCAGTCATAAAACTATTGCTAATAACTTTTCCAATATGTACTATGGAAGATGAGTACATATTGTATCGACCTCAGGTATGTGGAATAGGAGCAGGAGAATGATGATGATGATGATGATGAATTAATAATATTTAACGAAAAATTCTTGTGTATATTTAAATATATATTTCGTCTATCTCGGCAAAGGCTATTTGTACTATGGATACCTATTTTGATTTAGCTTTGGTTTTTATCAATATATGTATACAAATATCTTTCTTTAAAATATGATTTTATAGTTAAAAATTCAAATATATTAATTTAATTTAATTTATTTTTTTAATTTAATTTATTTCTGCTTACAAATAAGATTTTAGATTATACATTAAATTATTCTAAGATATTAATTTAATATAATATATAATAATTAACATTTTAATTCACATGAGATCTAAAATACATAGATTTTTAATATATTACAAATATCAAATTTATCATATCAAATGAAACTAATCTCATGGATTTCATTACGTTTGTATGAGTTTTATCAATAATTAAAACATTGGAATACAATAATATCTATAATATAAAATACATACATACCACCACGCCATGTCCCTTGCAGGGTAGGCAGAGAGAACAGAGTGCCAGAGAACTCTATCCTTGCATACTTCACTCGCTTCCTCAATATTCATAATTCTCTTCATACACGCTTGCCGGTTTCGGAGACTCTTGACTCCACCATATAAAATATTGAATTAATATTAATTTTCTTGCGCAGCCAATGTTAATATTTGTACAATTAACTTTCAGAAGAACTACAAAAATAATAATACACATTTTGTACATCAGATAAATATTTATAAGATGCAGTATACTAAATAAAAGGGAATCAATATGTAGAAGAAGGAATCAGACACGAGGAATATAAATGCGGATATAAAGCTGCAATTGACCGTACTGCAAGTAATCACGATTACCTTCACACCTATACACCAATCACAACTCACACTTGAAGTGTACTCACAGGACAGACCCAGCAGGGTTGGGCAAAATCTGATTTTTATTAAAAAAATCAAAAATCATTGATTTTTTTTAAAAAATCATGATTTATTTGATTTTTTAAATTTGAACATTTTGATTCTTTGAAATTATTGTTAATTATTTTAATGTATAAGTCTAAAAATTATAATACAATTTGCGCCTCAAAAACTAGTGACAACGCATTTGTCGCGCTTCTTGCTTCTTGCAAGAAAATTCTTGTCGCGATTTGTTTTCCTTCTGTCCTATACACTCTCACTATACAGGGCCGAGTGAGGCACGAACGCGTTTGTTGTGCTTTTTGCAAGAATATTCCTATCGTGTCGTGTCGAGGCTTGTTTTCCTTTTCAACCTATAAATTGACGTTCGCGCATTTCACTAGTTTAGTTAAGTTAGTTAAGTGAAGTGAAAACATATAAATAAAGTAAAATGAGTGGAAGAAAAGAGGACCCAATATGGCAGTTCTATATTAAGACAACAAATCCAAATAAATTGGGGTGTAGGGCTATTTGTAGAAAGTGCAAGAAAGATATTCAAGGGTTAGTCCAAAGACTTAAAGCACACCACGATGTTTGTAATTATCAAGATTATATTATTTTATTATTATACAGGTAATTAAATTATTAATTTTATTTTATTTATATTTTAGGCATATATGATTGTTTTTTGTTTTTAAATGTTAGGTGAAATCTAACACGTGGCGTGGCCTTTAATGTAACTTTTTTAACGCGACCTTTCCCAGGTTAATTATTAAAGATTATCTTTACTCTTCTATACTTACTTAATTTTTAATTTTTTTCAACTTAAAAAAATAAATTTGCTTTTACATCTCTATCGAACATTTTAACTTTATTTTAAAATCAATAATTCAATACTATATCAATATATCATCAATTATAATTAATCAATATCAATTTTCAGTTATGTTTTTTCTCTTTCCAGAGAGTCGAATGTCGCTTGACAGTTTTGCTAGCACATCATCTGCCTCAAGTTGTAGTTCACTCATGACGAAAGCACCAACACCAACAAGTCCAACAACTTTTGAGCCAGTCCAAAAAAAGAAAGCAATCGAAACTCAGCCTACCATGAGTACCATGAGTAGTTTTGTAATGCGGAGCAGTTGAACTGCTGAAAAACATAAAGTTGACAAACAAATAGCAAAGGCTATTTTTGCTACTAATTCGAGCTTCAGATGTATTGAGAATTTAGAGGTGAAAAAAACCATTCAGTTATTAAGGCCTGGTTATACACCGCCTTCGAGAAAAACGGTAGCAACAAGTCTTTTGGACGAAATCTATGAAGAGGAAAAAGAAAAATAGTAATCGGGTTTTATAAAGAAAAACACAGACAGACAGTCCGTAAATATGTCAATTGATGGGTAGTCAAACGTGCACAACGAACCAGTGATATGCGCAACGATAACCACTGAAGATGGACAAGCCCTCCTATACGAAACTATAGACACATCAGGAAATCCACATACTTCAGAATATTTAACTCAAATAGTTTGTGACCTGATTTCTTCATGTGAATTAAAATACAAGTGTACCGTAAAATCTTTTGTGACAGACGATGCCGCAAATATGACACTTATGAGAAAAACATTAGAAGAAAAAACGAACGCAAAAGTTATAACTTATGGCTGCTCTGCACATATTTTTAATTTACTGTGCAAGGACTTTCAAGTTAAAGACGTTATAGAACATGTGGTCCAAATTGTTAAATATTTTCGAAATAACCATTTGGCTAGAGCTAAATTCAGTCAAGCAGGAGGCAGCGCTTTAGTCCTTCCAAGCGATGTGAGATGGAATAGCCTTGGCAACTGCTTAGAGATGTATGTCACTCAGTGGGACATCATATTAAAAATCTGCGAAGAAAATAAAAACGAGATTGATTCCACTATTTACCGAAAAGTTTCAAATATTGCGATTAAACATGCAGCGCAAGATTATTTAAACATTTTAAAACCTATATCAGTTGCTCTTGATACTGTGCAGAGGAAAAATGCTACTATCGCAGATACTGTAGAGCAGTGGAAACATTTACATTTATATCTTTGATGAATCTGTGGAATTACCATTACAAAAAACACAACAATTTAATAATGCAAATAAGCAAGCGATATAAGCAAGCACTAACGCCATATCATTTTATAGCGTATATGTTGAATCCACAAAAAACAAAATACCAGTTAACACCAGAAGAAAAGAATATAGCTTTAGAAACAATTAAAGAGTTACATGAAAACAATGGACTGTTACCTTTAGTAATAAAGTTAAATGCCCGCAGTGCTCCATTTAAGCAAGTTATGTTTTCGGACGAAGTAATAAAAAATGTAAACGGACTACAATGGTGGTTATCACAAAATGATGAGCCGGAAATCTTGAAACAGTTGCCAATAATAAAACAGTTCCTGTGTGCAACTGCTTCTTCAGCTTCAGTAGAACGCGTATTTAGCTCTTTTGGTCTTGTACACTCGGATATTAGAAACAGATTAGGCATAGAAAAAGGAGGAAAACTCGTGTTTTTGTTTAAATTGTATAACGAAAATGAATAGACTGAAAATATACGGTAATAAAATTTAGGTGTTACGTTTAGTTTAAGAATTTGGAATTATGTACTTCTTTTTTGTTGTTTTTGCTAAAAGCAGATACTTCTTTTGATTTTGGAGAAAACTTTTATGTTATGTTGTTATCTGGTTCTGAATAAAAAGGAACATAAAATTATTTAAATCATGATTTTAATTTTAAAAATCAAGCGATTTAAATCATGATTTTAATCGTGATTTTAATCACTTGATTTTAATCAGCCCAACCCTGAGACCCAGGCAATCGCCTTTGTACAAACAACTATATGGTATGGATGGATGACACAGGATAGTCTTGCCCGTGCGATCACGGGACAAGACCACAACCAGCGCCACCCGTTTACCTGCTCGTGGATTCCTCAGCCAAATCACCCAAGGGTTCATTAAGAGAACGGGCAACAGCTCTTCTCCGAAGAACGTACAGCTTCTCCCACCACTACCGCCCGCCCACCTGCCAAGCGCAGCAACTATGACACTACTCTCTCACAAGTGACAACATGAGAGAGGCCTACAAAACTAACGTAAGTGAGAATACGATATGCGACCAGTGCACAGTGCCACTCGGGCTCAAACTGCCGAACGGAGGTCGGTCGTTTAGTTTTATTCGTCTCTTAAACAAGTTTGCGCTAGGTGGCGCGATTGAATACTTTGTTAACATGTTTCCGCTTAGCACGTACGATAAACGGAAGTACCGTCAAATATTTATTTGCACATTTGTCAAACATTATTATTTTGAAATTGTGATTTATATATACATATATAAGAATGGCTCAAATTAAAATATAATTTCTGTAAACTTAGTATATTATTTTATTAAACTGTGAAAATTTAGTATATTAATTCTATATTCTCAGAAGAAACGAAAAAAAAATTTTTTTTAAGGCAACTATTAGAATATGAAAGCAAATTTGGTTGCTGTCATTGAGAATAGGCATAGCTCAATTGAAAAATTTAACAGTTTAATACAGACAGCTCCGATTCGATCCTCGGCTTTCTCTTTTTAATGCTTTTCTCTCTATTAATCTATATAAAAGAGGATTTTTGTATATATATCATCGCTAAACTCAATAACTATTTGACTGATCATTATGGAAATTGAAATGTGTATGTTTCATGAAGAAGGTTTATATGCTATCCCGATTGATGTAACTTGCCACCAGGTGGCGCTGCGTTATATTGACTTCTACAAACAAACCAATGGGCTGGCTTTGCTACAACCCCGACAAGAGTCAGGCGGTCATGTTCACACGTCGAAATGCCCGTAACCTACTCTATCGATAGCATTCCGCCCCTTAAAATGTTTAACAAGCCTGTTACTTGGAGCAGGCAGGCCAAATATCTAGGTGTAACCCTTGACGACCGACTCAGCTTCACCCCTCACATAACGCAAGTCCACGCGCGTGCGGCTTTGCGACGCCTCCATAGTTTAATAAATGCTAGGTCTAAATTAACCTTGAGCAGCAAGGTCCGATTATACACCGCTTGCGTACGGCCAATCATGACCTATGCTAGCATAGTGTTTGCGCATGTTAAGGCACACAGGATCCATAGACTACAGACACTTCAAAATAGGTTCATGCGCCGAGCTACGGGAGCACCGTGGTTCATACGAAACGTCGATCTTCATGTCGACCTCGAGCTACCGACCATCAGGCAATTTATGAAACTGTGCTCCCGGAGATACTTTGACTCTGCCATGACACACCACAACCCACTAGTGGTTGGGGCGGCTTCCTACATGCTCTCTCGTAATTCAAAAATCCGACGTCCGCGGCACGTCATCGACGATGACGACGACGATATCACACTCGCTCAATTAAGAGCTTACACGGCCCGCGAGGCCATTACACATAAATATCCGCGGTTTCGTCCTCGCCGTCGAGGTGCGAAATCGCGACGCGCAAATATCATAAATCCAAACGTGGGCACGCCCACTTTGCCACCAGCGAGGCCCCAAGCCGAGGTCCGTTCCCCACAGGGGGAGCCCTTGGGCGATGTCGCTTAGCTTACCTCAATCAGGTAGAGAGCCCTCAGCGCTCACCCATAGTCCGCGTAAAGCTGTCAAAGCCATCTGCGGCTAACAGCTAAAAAACACAAAAAAAAAAGCTGGCTTTGCTAGTTTTTTATATTTTTTTCATACTTTTTCAATTATATTTTTAATATCTCAGTATATTGTTCAAACAACACTAAAAAGAAAATACCGAGCTCGTTCATCCAACTATTATATATTTATTCCATAAATATTTATTTCTGCCATTTCAAACATGGTATATTTTATTGCGCATTTAATATATAGGCGAACTTACTATAAAACTTCAGTGGCAACGACAAACTGTCAATATGTTTTCTTTTGTAGGGCATTTGAGAGAAAGAGCCACCGACGACAGCATCTGTTCGCATATTGAATATATCCGGACTTTTATACATAACGTTCTTGTTAAAAATGACCGGCAAACTGTTATAAATATGCATTACTTCTATAATAACTTCGAATGGTGATTACGGTGAAGGAAATAAATACAGTTTATTTTAAAGAAGAAACTATAATCCAAATGAAAACAAAACAAGAACGCAATCGTTTCAGGGAATAGTTCCTATCTAAAATGTTAATATTTTTACTGTTTCTAAGTGGTAATGTTGTTTTAGATGGTAAAGCTAAAGTAACACTTAAGTTTTAGGTTACATCTAAATATTACACTGAAATACGGCACGCAATATTCGGTAACATCCTTTATCAGATGGGTGATAACAAATTCATAGCCAAACTTTTCATATCCACACGTTAAAAGGGCGGGGTTTTTGTATATATGACATCGTTGAACTGAAACTATCTGTTCGGTCATTAAGAAAATTGATGTTCATATGTATTCTTTCACGGAGAAGGTCAATCCCCATTGATGTAACTGTATTTTCAAGCCTAATAATTATCAAGCAGGCTATGCAATATAATTGAATTTCACGTGAATGAAGTATAGGTATAGGTACCTACCAAGTTATAATAAATATTTTTTACGTATTTTGTGATATTTTATGTATATGTTGTAATATTTTAGTAGTATTGTATGTTGAGTGAGAATATAATTCACTATCAGTCCTTGGGTGTAGTAACATCGATGCAAGACAAAGAAAATTCGACTCTCTGACCGCTAACACATCTGACCAGCATGATTGGTACAGTAAGCAGGTTCACCGAGCCGGCTACGGACGTCAAGGTTTGGTACCACTGATCGATCCAATGGCGCTGGGGAGGGATTACAATGTGTTATGGGTACGAGCGCCGGCCTTTTATCACCCCGTACGAAATGGACGACGTGCCTCCAGATGAGTATAGTTAATAAATTTTCCTTCTATATTGAAGGCCAGAGACGAACAGTGAAGATGAAAAGAAGAATATTTAATCCCTACTAAAGATTTTTATTACTTAAAATTTAATGTTTAGTAAGATAAAGATAAGACAAAGGTTTTCAATTACGATAAAATTATTCTATATTTATCTACTCTTTACTATAGTTGATAAAAAAATCGTCAATATATTATAACGGTAACATACACGTGTATATTAGAGTTTATTTAATGAGGGTAGGCGTATTTGTAATATACTCGTGTATATTTATTCGTTGAGCTATACACATACTCTTGAGAATGATTACGAACATATTTTGTGTGTAGCGAGGAATTGTAAAATTAAGATTCTGTTTTATAATTAACGATATTTTATATACGAAATATCACGATATTTGAGGATATACTCATTAATATAGACTTTTATAGATAGTAGCTTGATCTACGCAGTTAATCTGCTCAATGTAGAGCTATTTAACTTGCAATGTAAAAATAGCCCAGACAACGGTCCGAAGCGATAATATGAATGTATTGGGTCCAATAATTCTTGCTGCCTCTTTTAGGGAACACTTCGTATTGTGGCGATTTCTCTTATGTGACTTGAATCGTGGATTAGCATTTTCGATACCTACCGTACCATCAGGAAGGTTTTCACATTTCTTACCTTAATTTGAGTACATTTTATAAAATCTCAGAGGTTGGAGGTTGTACCGAATGTTGCTTAAGGGTTCCTATAAAAGATATAGAAAAAGAAGCAGGTTCGAGTACAACTATTTATTAATATAATTTAGTTATATTTGAACACAAACGGCCAACCAGTTGGTAGGGCACGTTGGTCGTGGGTTCGGGGCCGACACCAATTCCACCAATCCCTCCAGTACCGTACTCTCCTCAGGCTGTCCACCGTAGCAACCGTCGTAAAGGCACAGGTGAGCTTCGAGGCCCGGCGCTTGCGATCCAATCGGCAATGACCCACTGTAACGGGTATAAGTGACTAGCGTGGACCTTGGACCCTGGAACGTGCATGAAGCTGACGTTAAGGCCAAATCCAGAGGTATGAATGGCCCACGGCAACAGTGCGAGGGAAAGCATAGCTGTGTTGCCGTGGTTGTTCATGATCAGATAGGAGATGACAAGACTAAGCGGTGAAATAATAATTAGCTAATTACAATGAGTAGGTACACTACGAAACATTTTATAAAATAATAGCGAAGGTGAAATGAAATATACTATAGGGTGAATCTATAATACAATAATAAAATTACAAGCCACTTACCCAATGCTGGGGTTGAATATACACTAAATTAAATAACTATATTATAACTAAAGTTCGTATAAAAGTGCAATTACGTCACTGGTATAACTGACGGCAATCATGTACGATAAAATATAATTTAATTTTATAGATCGTACTGACATACGTTCGCCTTGAGAGCGCTAGGCTGTCTGTGGTTCAGACGGTGGTGGCGCGCGGTGCGCCGGGGCATTGACGAGAACAATGGAAGCGATAAGAGTGCTACTAAAATGACGCTCATTTATTTATACTCGCGTATTGATTAATTATGAGTATATTTAATTAAGGAAAGTAAACAATTTTTGGTTTTAGTTTATATTTCACAGTTTATGTAACGTATAACGTTACAAGGTTTAATACTCTATATATTTTTATTTTGACGTACATTTCAAAAAATTGTATAAGTAATGTATGAGAAATATATAAATGATATGAGAAAATCATTTATATATTTCTCATAGAATATGAGAAATATATAAATATATTATAAAAAGAAATATATAAATATATATTTATAGAAATTTAACAGAATAAGTAACTTGTAAGATTCTATGGAAATTAGTGCAGCGAAACATCGCTGTAAATCACCAAAAGCCCCCTAGTATGAACATATACTAGGGGGCTTTGGGTGTTGTGGTGTTGTGGAATTAAATTATTTATAATAATACTAGCTTCTACCCGCGGCTTCGCCCGCGTAAAATGTTACTTGTCTAAAGTTTTTCATTCCCTATTTTTATTTTACCCTTTAAGCGTAAATTTTTACAACATTTCAATGCCATATTTATTTATACTAATCAATAGCCTAAAAATAAGAATCAAGCTTCTGGCTTTAAAAATGACGACTTTAAGGAAGTACCTTACAACTTTTCATCCCCCTTTACAACCCTATTTTGCATTAACAAGTAGCCTATGTCCTTTATCAGGTTCTAGACTATCTGTGCACCAAGTTTCATTTAGATCGGTTCAGTAGTTTTGGCGTGAAAGAGCGACAGACAGACAGAGTTACTTTCGCATTTATAATATTAGTAAGGATTAACGAAGTAAAAATAATATTAACGAAGAGTGGAGAGCGCTACCTATATAAAGCGCTGTTACGGAGAGTAGAGAGCCCGGGTTGAGAGCCTTCAGCGCTCACCCATAGTCCGGGTTAAGCTGTGACAGCCACCTGGGGCTCACAGCTAAAAGACAGACAAAAAAAGAGTAGGGAGCGCATTACACATCCGACCTCTCTAGCGTGCGGAAGGCCTGCTTGCTTGTGAACCGATTACCTTTTGTATTTATTATCGTTGAAGTGTTGGAATAAGCAATTAGTTTAACGAGTGCTTATAATTCACTTATTGGTTGGTTTTATGAAAGATTATATATTATCGCAATTACTTTAGATTGCGATAATTAATATTTCAGTGTTATACAATAGACATAATTTAGTTGTTTATTCGTCTGCCAAATATATATATATATATATATATATATATATATATATATATATATATATATATATATATGTATATATATATATATATATATATATATATATATATATATATATACATATATATATATATATATATATATACATATATATATATATATATATATATATATATATATATATATATATATATATATATATATATATATATATATATATATACATATATATATATATATACATATATATATATATATATACATATATATATATATATATATATATATATATATATATATATATATATATATATATATATATATACATATATATATATATATATATATATATATATATATATATATATATATATATATATACCCTCCTCATGCTTTAGCAAACATGCCAAATAAGATAAAAAGAATACCTTCAAATGAAGACTCATATTATAATGATTGAACTTCACTTTGACTTCTTTGATAATCATCATATAATCGTTGTTATATTACGTGTACAATATATAATATTATAATAGTGTTTTGTGGTGTATTGAGAAGGTCAAAGTGTAATTATATATAAAACATTAAATAACAACTTTCAAAAGTTGTAAGTAGGTATATGTTTTGTGGTCAAACTTTAAAACCTCTGTCTTTAGGCTATGTGTAAGAACAACTAAGCGGGGGAGATGTTTCAAGTTAATAACATTTCTGATATTATACCTATATTCTTCGAAAATTTTCATTCACAACAATTACGTAATGTATGTTTATGTACATTGTATATGTTTTGATAAGCATATTACCTTGCTAGAACCATCACACTTGGCGGCAAACATGAACGCGACGTGTATAAATCGAGTGCCACCTATCTAATATACACTTTACTTTAATCTTCGGTTAGCGTATTTTATAATGTACGTTCCTTTAGTTCGCGAGAAAAGCTTTTAAAAATTACGCTTTATGTTTTTCTATACTTTCTCTCTAGATATTTTATAAGAGTATTTTTTTTTTTATATTCTTTATTTTAGCCATACACCAGTTAGGTAAGTCGGCTATAAACAAACCACAATGATATAATTGAACACAAGTCAAACTTAGAACTAAGAAGAAACTAGCTTAACTTAAGAGACCTAAAAAAAACTTAATTTACATCTTTCAAGAAAGAACAAACTAAAAAACTCATAACTCTATCGCTATAATCACAATTAAAACCGGATACAAAAATATTATGCAGAAAAAAGAACAATTCATACCTACTATAACCTGTATCTTGTAACAGTTCTACTCTATCTCGCTCGTTCTGGACACATTCCATCAGTCGATGGTAGAGATCCTCTTTGACACCGTGGCATGTGGCACAGTTGGGATTGTCTTGTACACGCATTAGGAACCTAAATGCACCCAAGGGAACGTGTCCAGAACGAATCCTCATACAAAGTACCAGCTCTCTTCTATTTAACTTACATGCGGCAAACCAAGGGAAACTAGGCGGCTCCCTAACTATAGTACCATACCAAATACCCTTCTCTTTTGAGATTTGACAAAATGACACTTTCCACAATTCATATATACTTTCCCGAATTTGAGTTAAATGATCAAAATGATACGATTTGATCTTTAGCTCTACACCGTCGATTAAGGACAACCTGGCAAGAGCATCAGCCACTTCATTCCCGTGGATTCCCACATGGGAAGGAATCCATTGTATCCTGACTTGAACACCATTATCTATTAAATACCTAATACACTTTATAATGGAGTAAGCCTCCGGTCTTCCAAAAGAACCCCCTCCACAGCTTATCAAATGATGCAAAGAAGACGCCGAATCAGTAAATATTACAAAGTTTTTATATCCACACGATTTCGCATAATAAAGTGACTCCAATATTGCAAGCAACTCTAATCCCATGATGGGAATGTGTTTGTTATCAATATTAAACTTAGCGCTAAATGATGTACTGTGATCAAAAAAGGAGCACCCCGCATTTACTCTATCTTTAGAAGCGTCTGTGTATATTTGAATAAAACTATGAAATTCATTTTCTAACATTGTTGCAAAAGCGTTATTGTAATCACTTTGATTTGTTTGCTTTTTAGGCGTGGTTATTGTCTTTATTCCTGTAGATATGATATCGTACAACGGTAGTTTTGTTATGAGAAAAGGTAACTGATACTGTAAGGGTGTCCGATTTTGGCAAACTTCAAATTCTTTAACTCTTTTATATGTATCAACTAATATAACACCACCAGTTCGGCGCCAATATCGTACACCATTTAATAATAAATCAACGAAAACATTGATACGTACATTTAAATAATCATTTGATCTGGACCAAACCTTCAACATATATTTATGACATAAATATTGTCTTCTTAACTGTAATGGTTTTATACATAATTCAGATTGCATTACATGAATTGGAGTTGTTCGAATGAAGCCACCACAAGCGCGCAGACTCTGGTTTTGAATCAATTCTACCTTTCTGAGAACTCCTGTATTCGCACTGTCGTAAAGAAAGCTACCATAATCTATCCTACTCTGTATCAAGGCACCGTACAATCGTCTTAGCTGCAAAGGATGTAAACCAGAACTACATAGATATCTAAAAATGTTTACGTATGGCACACACCTATTGACTAATTCATTTATATGTCTGGTCCAGTTCAATTTAACATCAATCCACATACCAAGAAATTTTATACATTTAAGAACATCGATTTGCACACCATTAATTCTTATCTCTATGGACGGAATCTTATACTTACGTGTAAGAATACAAAGCTTAGTTTTAGTATAGGAAAGATCTAGGCCTATTTGTCGTAAAAGTGTAGAAAATTTGTTGAGAGAAGTTTCCATATTTTTAACACAGTATTGAATATTCTTGTTCACACAATAAAAAGTAAAGTCATCAGCATATTGAGATATTCTCACCAAAGGTAATTTACTACTTAAATTAATTGTAATAATATTAAAAAGTATAGGAGACATAGGGTCTCCCTGACAAAGACCTTGGCGG
The DNA here is from genome assembly GCA_905163515.2 of Lymantria monacha. NCBI lineage: Eukaryota > Metazoa > Arthropoda > Insecta > Lepidoptera > Erebidae > Lymantria > Lymantria monacha. The sequence continues at coordinate 29,480,147 of LR991082.1, forward strand.
CACAGTCGCGATAAACATTCACCATTCTGAAGAAACAAAAAAAGATGTCTTTCTTTTAAAAATTCATTGATATACACACACAGATAAGGATCCAAACCAAAACTAACCAAACAATTATAAAGACATTCAATTGAAACATTATTGTAGGCGTCAGATATGTCACAAAAACCACACAACATGTATTCTTTGTTTGTCATAGCTATTTCCGCATCCATTACAAAACGAGACAAGTTATCTACACATGAGAAACCACGACGAAATCCTAGTGTATGTTCATTAAACAGTTGTTTACTTTCAAAATAATACTCTAGTCTTTTAGTTACCATTAGGTTAAATAGTTTGCAAATACAATTTAAAAGGGATATTGGTCGAAACTTACACGTGTTGTTATTTTGTTTTGGGATCGCTATAATTTTGATATTTCTCCATTGACTTGGAATAAGGCCAGTAATATAAATGAGATTATATACATACAACAGCAAAACCTTAACGTCTGGTGGTAGTTGAAAAATCATAGAGTACACAATATTATCTAGCCCCGCGGATGTATTTTTTTTCTTGAGTATGGCGTTTAATTCTGACAAAGTGAATGGATGAGACTCTAAACTACTACAATTAATTTTACGTGACTCAGAACTAACGCAGTCAGGAGATAGACTTGCCAGAAACTTTTCAGCATCCTTATCTTGTAAAAAATCTTGTTTTTTGGGTGCTCGATAACCTTTCAACCATCTTAACTTCTTCCATAGGTCAGAGCATGAAGTTTTTGCATCTATACTACTACAAAACCGCTGCCATGACTCTCTTTTAGCTGCTTTGATCATATGTCGAGCTTCCCTAATTTTATTTTGAAAAATATTAAAATTTTGGACAGAACGGTTTTTACGGAAATTTTTCAAAGCTAAACGTCTTTCAGCGACTATTTTTGACAGGTCTTGATTCCACCAGCTTTTTGGTATAAATTTTGAGTGTGGGTTGTCTGGAAATTTTGTGTAGGGTATGGCTTTATTAGCCGCATTGTCAATAGCTGCGATAAGTCTATCGTAGCAGTCTTGCAAATCGTCATTCAAGGCAAAATCCACACAGTTTGTGCTAATCTCATGTTTATATAAAGACCAGTCAGCCTTTTTAATATTACGTTTATTGCTTGGAGGCACATAACTATACAAATCATGAAATTTTAACAGAACTAAACGGTGATCACTACCAAAACACTCATTAGTTACAGACCAGTCAAAATCTAGGGCTATATCTGAGCTTGCAAACGTGATGTCTGGTGCAGAAAAGATGGCTTCACCATTATTCATTGCAATTCGTGTATGTTCACCATCGTTTAAATACAGAAAATTATTATCCATACTTGCTTCTGCAATCAAACGTCCCCTAGTATCAGTTTTAAAGGACCACGCCACGTGGTGCCCATTAAAGTCTCCAGCTATCAATGTATTTCGACCACAGAAGCTAAATAGATTATCATAATCTGATCTACTGACGTTAACATTTTGCGATGAATAAATAGCTATAATGTTTTTAATTTTACCAAAGTTAATAATTTCTATACAGATGAGTTCCATTCGACAATCCGGAATAGTTGTAGTAACTAACTTTGCTTTAATAGAACTATGAACGAAAATAGCGACTCCTCCGTAATCATCATCTCTATCCTTCCTAAAGCAATAAAAGCCATGCATACTTACCCTTTTCTTAGATGACAACCATGTTTCCGTACAAATACAAATATGAATTTTCTCTTTAACTAAATATGCTTCTAATTCACTCAATTTAGGACTAAGGCTTCTACAATTCCATTGTACAATTTTTATATCGATATTTTTGACAACTTTAACATTACTAGACATATTACTTATTATCTGTTTTTAATAGATTTAAGTTTAGTTACAATACGGGTAATTCTATTTTTAACAGTACGACATAAAATATTGGGGATTAAGTCTTTAAAGAGTTCCATTAAATCGTCTATGTTATCAGTGTAATTAGCGGTGATTTCTTCAATGTCTTTGACTCCATATGTATGCTCCAGATATTTCTTTATTTGAGTTCCTGTGAGTGGGTAAGGTTTGACAGAGCTCGATAAAAAAGTTTCGATATCTTGCCAGTTTATTGAATCTAAATCATGTTGAGATGACTTCTTAAGCTTTTTCCCACTGTTCCTCTTAACGACTTCTTCTGTACTTGATTGAGAAAGAGTTTCGCTATCGTAGTCAACCAAAGTGTCCTCTGGGGTCTGCTTTTCAAGTGTCTGAGGCCCATCGGTTGTAGAAGATTCAGTAGGTGGATGTGGGCGTTTAAAGTTTGAAAATTCATTTTTAGACATGATGGTTTCTTTAGCTTCAATTGAGGTAGTTGTGTCTAGCTCACTTTGAGGACATTTCGAAGCAATATGGCCCTCATTTTTACATACGAAACAGGTCATGGTATCTGAAGATAAATAAATCCAGTAGGTGGTGTCTTCGAATTCTATTGAGATCTTTTCTGGAAGGCGTTGAAATTCCTCGGGTGTCACAAAGAGTTGACGCCGGAAGCTTAGTATGTGGCTGTAACCAGCATCATTGATACCAGCTCTCAAAAAGGATATAGGCGACATTGGGTTGATTCCTACTTCCTTTAGTTTCGTTTCTATCTCGGAGTGAGGAATAATGGGACATACATTTGAAAGAATAATGCGTTTGTTCCTATTAATCAATGGTCGAATTGGTAGTTTGTGGTTCTGTATGGTTATATATTTTTTGCTGTCAACGATATCATCGGCCACGGATTTTGAAGACAAATATATGCATATGCGGTTATTGGAGATTCTAGACAAAAACCTTATTTGAGCGGGATCTGTAACCTTGCCTAAAGCTTGTGCGTAGTCTTTAATTTGTACATTTTCTATAGCGTCGATCACAATAGCTTGATCTTTTTTTGGAAACATCGTATTTTGTGTAACTGTCGCGTAACTGGGGCTGTTAGCTAACGTTTGGGTACTCATTTTGTTCCTGTAGTCAGAAACAACTTAAAATCACACACTAAACTCTTATTGTCACTGTATACCAATTAAGTACTTTGGTATCATCTTATCGAATAATTATACAAGCGAGGGTAGTTATAACTAACACGTGAAAAGGTACGCGACCGCGAGACGCAACGAACGACTGGCGGCGCGTGCGTTCTTTGAGGCACCCGCTACGTAACTGGTAAGAGTATTTTTTTTGTAAACATTTTGAAATTTTTAAATACATATAGGTATTATTTATTTTAAATTTATTTTAAATACAAGTATTTGATTTATAAATATAAAGTCATCATCATCATCATCATCACAGCCCATAAACGTCCCATTGTTGGGGTCGGGCCTCCTCCGTAATGGGAGGGAAATTAACCTACTATACCGCGCTGGTCGGACGTGTTGGTATAGGGTTTTGTTTCGAGTTTTCCTTCTCTCGCATAGATGTTATATGCGTTTTATATCCCTTAGTCGTCTCGTACGATCACCCACGGGTAAGATATGGGGTGGTGAATAGTATTCTTACTCCGTCACCACACGGAAACTAAATATAAAGTAATTATGTATAATTATCCCTGGTGACAGTTGGTTAGCATAGGATCTCATAATCCGCAATGCAACAATTTTCTGGCTTTGAGTAGACCACTAAAACTGTAGAGCCATCATCCTAGCCATCATTGTCCGCGGAGCCGATTATTCTTTTAGAAACCTGACAAGTTACTAACTCTTATTTTACATTTGACTGTTATAGATGAATTCCTAAACTATATGTTGGCAGTTTATGATTAACTGAGAGATCGAGATGGTCTCAATTGAAGCAGAAGAAAGTCTACACATTAGTTTGTACTCCAACCTACTTTATGTCGGTTAAAGAAAAGCTAATAATATATTAGCATATTATGACACTAATATCTGCTGAGCATTAATTATTAGTTTCAATTCCTGCATGGGATAATATTTTATTGTACTATCATTGAAGTTACTTGTATGCTGCTACTAAGCGTACAGTTTGTATTCACGTGGGTGTCATTTTTGGTGAGGATTCGGTGTGCAATGGTTACCGCCCCTTTTCTTTGCCCTGGTTACGGCAAGTGAATTAAGGGATGTGAGTAGCATAGCATCAGCAAAAATAAGAAAAGTTTAAATTAAATCCTATGCCAATCCGGCTGAACAGCTAACCTAGTCAACAAGTGCTTTTTAGGTCAAAATTTTTGTGTATTCTCCGAAAATTATGATTGAGGTATCATTCGATTCGGAATGGCATGTAGATAGTTTTGAGAAAATTAGTATTTTCTCAAAACCGCCGCAAAAATTGCAATAGTTATAAACAATTAAGTGAAAAAGGGGTTTTAATTTTTCTCCAATATCTCAAAAACTATTCAAGGTAATACAAATTTGAAAAAGTTTTAGAAAGAAGAAAAAGCTTTTCAAAAAAAAGTCGCTACTCCTAAACTGTAGGACCCATGTTTATAATTTTCCCAGAGGGTTGAAAATACGTCTGAAATCGGGTACTCCGGCTTGCGCAAGCCCTTCGGACCTTTACTGAATAATTATTATTTAAACTTATTAAATATGAAAATAAAAATTTAAAAAATTGAGACGTCTGCAGGACAGATTAACTAACAATAATTCGTGGTTCGAAAATTGTTATCGCGATTTTCAGTTAGTTATCCATTAGTTAATCAACATTTTTTTGTAGCACGAACATTAACATTGCAAGTGCGATAATTCCTAAACTATTAATATGAGAATTTTTTACTTCCGTGGAGCTATTTTTCAACGGTTTTAGAATAGATGCCCGCTGGAAATAATAAAAAAAAATAATTTTCGTTTTGTTATTAACAATTTAATTAAATGAAAAATTATCTAGCAGGTCCTCAAATTACGCTGTACTAAAGTTAGTACGAAATGTGTTTGTGTTACACCTACTTTTTCTGGTGGGTTTTACCGTGGTCTGCTTGAATATATGTATACAAACATGTTTACGTCTTTAGAAATGTCTGCAAGCACTGTGTGTATTCAATTTCAGTATTCCCTGGCGGCCTGGCGGATGTATTACAACTTTACCTTCCTTGTGGAATATAATAATTTTCATAATATTGTATCTAACTATGAGCTGATTAGAACATGTACATATTATATCAAGTTACTTCCCCAATTTCACTAATCTTAATAGATCATTTTTCTAGCTGTGGAATTATGTACGCATAATAATAATCTGGGATAAACGTTGAAATTATTATGTACTATAATTAATTATATTACATAATTGCTTGTTTTGTACAAAAGTCTATGTTTTTGCCTTCTTTAAAGTGTAACGCATTATTTAATTTTATACACTAATATAAGATAAGATTTTTTAAGATTTTTTGAAAATTTGAATCGAAGTTAGGAGTACTACTACTCTATTATAAACTCATTTGCAAAAAAAACGGGCACCTAAGCAATGAACCATTTCAAATGTTAATATTTCTTTGTTTGATAATTATAGGTAGTTTTATCCACACAATTTGGTAAATTAATAAGAAAATAATCGTTTTCATCAGTATTTCATAAAATTTAGATACAATTTATGGGAAATAATGCTAAACCTCGCTAGTAGTGTATATTCGCTAGTAGTGCATATGCTCATGAAGTAAAAATAAAAAAGTTTTTTTGTTTGTTTTTCTTTAATAAAGTAAAAGCAGATAAATGTTTAGTATCGAGTGTGACCCCCTCTAGCTAAAATCACAGCTTGAATTCGTCTGGGCATGCTAGCGAGTATATCCCGGATACTTGCTTGCGGAATACGTTCCCACTCCGCAGTAATCACATTCTTCAGCTCTCTGATGGTCTGCGGAGCCGGGTGTACTGATCTCACACGCCGTTTCAGAACGTCCCAGACATGCTCTATGGGATTGAGGTCGGGACTTCGAGCTGGCCAATCCAAACGACGAATGCCGACCTCTTGCACATACGCATTAACATCGCGGGATCGGTGGGCGCGAGCATTGTCGTCCATAAAAATCGAGTCTTCACCTAGAGCGGCCAATGCGGGTTGTGCATGAGAAATTAGAACTTCCGTTATGTATCGACGCCCAGTCAGTGAGCCGTTTTCAATGAAGACTAACTCTGTACGATCCATTGAATTTATTCCTGCCCAAAACATAACAGAGCCTCCACCATAAGGTGTGATTTCTTCGAAACATGCCTCTGCAAAGCGTTCTCCTTGTCTTCTTAGCACTCGCCGACGTCGATCTTCACCGAACAGAGATATCCTGGCTTCATCAGAGAACAAAACCCTATTCCAATCGTCTTGAGTCCATGATTCACAATTTCTAGCGAACCTAAGCCTGTGAACTCTGTGCTCACGGAGTAATTTGGGGCCGCGGGCCGGGCGGTGACTGCGTATATTGGCAGCGAGAAGCCTCCTCCTGACCGTCCATAGACTAATATGCACATTTCTTACTTCTTGGAGGTTGTTCTTAAGATCCACATACGAAGATTTGCGATTTCTCAATGCGCGACTCACAAGAAAACGATCATCCCGTGGTTGGGTACATGGTTTTCTTCCAGAACCAGGCCTTCTCTCGACGGAACCAGTCTCCTGATATCGCTGCCAGGTCCTTTGGACTGTCGAGCGACTAACATTTAGCCTCCTAGCCACGAAACATTGGCTGCAACCCTCTTCAAGCAGCGCGATAATTTTGGTAGCTTTTACCACTTTATCTACCATTTTTGATACAGCCAAACAGCATTAAATAAAGCTTTGACAGTCAAGAATATGAAATTAATCGATAAAAATTGAATAAAAGTTATGAAAGTCGATGTTAACTTCTGGAACTTCGCGCCAAAAATGTAGGATAAAAAGGGGTTTTCTGTAAAAATGAACATCAAATGAAAAATTGAATTTAGAACGTACTTTTTTAAATACCACAGCATTTTTAAAACCGGCCAGTAACGTGTACAAACGATTGAAACCTTTTTGGTATTGTATCTTTTTAAATATGAATGAAAATCAAAACCGCCCGTTTTTTTTGCAAATGAGTTTATATAAATATAATTTCTTAGATTATTATACTTATATCCCTTTTATTAAATGAGTATTTCGAGAGAGAAATTAACACTAAACATTATGCTGACGAAACAGTTTGGTTTAGTGATTTTTATAGTTTTCTTTTTTTGCAGAGGTATTTTTTGTTTATTAATTATCACATAAACTTTTTACTGTCTAACTACTGTACTTCTTGTGTGGCGAGGGGATACGAATACAATTGTCATCAGTGCTTGCTTTCACATGGGTGTCATAAATATAGGCTAAGGGTTCACCAGCGAAGCGGGCAGCAGCTTCCTCCTTGGAAATGTATAAGCGTGGCGATTAACCCACTTATAAATATTTATGAAGAAGGCCTACGTCCAGTAGTGGACGGCAAAAGGCTGTATAACGTTGATGATTATACAAGAATCTCCTTAAAGATTGAGACTTTGCAGTTAATGGAGATTGTTAGAATTCACGTTTTGTTTTTTAAAATAATTTATGTATGTTAAGGTTATAATTAGTTAGTTCTCCGTGTGGTGATGGAGTAAGAATAAAATTCACTACCTTAAAAAATACTTAAGGGATAAAATACGCATATAACATGTACCATACATATATATTTACCATATACCAACACGTCTGACTATCGTGGTGTAGAAGGTCAATTTCCCTCCTAGTGTGGAAGATGCTCAAACTCAACAGCGGGACATATATAAGCTGAGATGACGATAATGATGACACAATTAGTAATATTGCCTTTAAATATTTAAAGTAATATTTTAACACGTTCGAAACTTCGAACGATAAGAGATATGTGCCGTAATTATTGTGTGGCAATGTATTGGATTCTCTAGTCCAGGTATTGACTTTTTAAAATCCAATGATGATTGGAATGTAACGCTATATATTTGAACGCTTATTTTTTTAATGTTTCAATTATAAAAAGTCTTTTTGGTAGTTCATATTTTCATGTGCTCATAATACAGGTCTATCGGGAATCTCAGATAGGTGATTGAGAATAGATATGTATATATAACTCTATCATACTCACGAATACGTATGTGGATTATTTCATGTAGATACTTCAATCAATACTTTATTTAATATGGAGAATACATTTTTGTGAAACTGAAAGTTGATATAATTATATTAGACACGAAAAGGATTATAAAATATAGCGCTGATACTAAAAACGAGGCATTCAAAAACGACAACATATGCGATAAAATGTGGATAACGACACTTTGTAAGTATGTACGGAATTACCAATATGCAGAAAGCTAGAAAAAAAGAAAGAAAGAATTTTCGCTTGCATTAGTTAGTTATGAGTAACGAATCTATTAAAGATATTTATGTTTGACTAAAATTCTATAAAATATAAGAGTGCAATCCATAACAGCAGAGAAATGATAATAAATAGGATTCAAATTTCTGGCAAAATGTAACGTAACTGGTGGGACGTATGGCAAATTCGCCAAAGGATAATTTAACTCTGCTGAAAATTCTGTACAGATTACAGTACAATGTAAAGAAGATATAAAAAGCAAGCGTAAATAAAAAACATTCAGTACGTAGACCAAGATACTCATAAGTCAAAATGACTTTGGTGACGGCTTTATTAAAAATCTGAGATGCGCAATATACCAGATTGGGGTTGTGCTTTATTGTTACGGGTCCCTTATATCCTACAATTAAACGGCTTAAAAGCCTCTGTTTAATGTTTCGGAACTTTCGCTTCATTTACATTCAAAATAATGATAAGTAGTATTTTATATGCGTGTAAATAGTATTTTATCCATGTATAAGTAATGTTTAATCAGTGTGGTGATGAAGTAAGAAGACAATTCACAACCCTTTCTTTTCAGCAATCAGATAACATCACTGGACAACAAGAAAAACTCGAAATAAATCCGTCTGACCAGTTTAATATACGAGGTCAATTCCCCTCTCCCTGTAGAATACTCTCAAGCCCGTACATGAAAGGAGATGATAATGATGTAGATGATAAAGTACTATTTCACTTTATTAGTCCTGTTCAGATAAAACACAATACAGCTTTCGTGAGAGGACAGTTATCATATGTTCTTTGCATTTGTGGTTTTAAGATTTTCTTAACTGCAATAGCGTCTTAGCACGCCCTTAAGCTTGGTTTTATGTCACTGGAAATTCTGATTTTATGAATGGACTGAACATGAATGGGAATGAACCCGAATTCAGTAAGCCCGTAATTGCGAATTATTTCATTATGGTTCAGACACATTTTTAATTTATAGATCAATCTGTCAATAAAAAGAGGACTGTTTCGAATGACTGGTCGAAAATTTAAATAAGGCGTATTCGGAAAAATCTTTGTTTAGACTTAATAGTAAGGAGTTTAGATACTCTAGAATTAGATTTCGATTCTGTCAAATGATATTGCAAGTGTTTGTGTGCGTGTGAGGCTTTTTTGGAGTTTACTCCTTAAGAATCGATTTTCATATAAGTCGCCCGGTATGAGAAAAAATTGAGTAGTAAAATCTAGTGATCGAATGACTCGTTACGTTTTTGGTGCGCAATCTATTCTGCGCACCTTTCACTTTCTGACGCGAGACAATACTTCACTGAACAGTTTTAATAAATCTAAATAAAAATATATATATTATTTTTAGTCAAATGAGCTTTTTTTGCGCCTGTTTTGATAATCGTACTTAAGGAGTAAACTCCAGTCGTGCGTCGGAGCTGACACACACACTTTTTTTTTTTGATAGGCTATGGCCCGGACACACGTCACCCGCTCCGTCGGGGTGACGGAAGGGCAGCGCGTGGCCCCATAACCCAACGTATTCCCTCCCCATCGCCATTGGGCCGACCACTGGTACCGCTTCCTTGCCTTCCGTGGCCAGCCCGGCGGATTACCGTTTCGAGTACCTTCACCCGTCGATGCCCCAGCTAACTGCCGTGGCATCGCCGTGTGTGTGAGGCTAGTAATGTTTCCTTGTCCGTAAGTCCAAACAAAACTGACCGTTTAAGCTGGCAAATACGTTGACAAATATGGCCATCATGATTTCTTTTGTAGTATTTATAATCATTTCAACGCGTATTTTAAATTTCATATAGGTTATGATCCTATTGTATTTAAAGATCTTTTTTTCTCATACAAACTTGACTACAGTTCACTTATAATGAGATACAAAATTATTATAAGTATTGCCGTCTGCTTACTAGTCAGTACCATATTTAGTAGCTGGTATAGAGATTTGTTTCAGAAAAATATGTAGATATTTCCCAAAGTTTTTGTCAAACCTAGAGATTGAACGCTCATGATTCTCAGTATTGTAATAATAAATCTATGTTATCATCATCATACTGCTCTTATTCCAATCAATTGGAATCAACACAATATGTACTTCTCCTCAATTCGTACATATTGCAATAGTTTTATGATCAACCGTCTGCTTGACGTCAACCTTCCTAGAAAATGTAAATGTTAATCAAACGGCATCAGGTGAAGAGCTGGCTCAGGTTGATATAAAGCTTTAACTAGTTTTTCGCTACAAATACGAGTAGAGTAAGGGTTGGTAGTATTCATTGCCACTACCACACAGCATATAATAATAATCTTCATCATCTCAACTCTTATACGTCCCACTGTTGAGCTCGAGCCTCCTCCATAATGGGAGGGAAATTAATCTATTAAACCACACCGGTTAGACATATTGGTAAAAAGTTTTGTTTCGAGATTGCCTTTTCTTGCATATATGTTATATGCGTTTCATATGCCTCAGTCGTCTCTTACGTTAATTTACGTGTAAGATAGGGGTGGTGAATTGTATTTTACTCCTTCATCATATGGCAGTCATAATAAGCGTATATATAATAATAATTCTTTCTTTCTTTCTTTCCGTGTGGTGACGGAGTAAGAATGCAATTCACCACCCCATATCCTACCCGTGGGTGATCGTACAAGACAATTAAGCAATATAAAAAGCATTTAACATCTATGCAAGAGAAGGAAAACTCGAAACCAAATCCTACACCAACACGTCTGACCAGCGTGGTATAGTAGGTCAATTTCCCTCCCATTATGGAGGAGGCTCGAGCCCAACAGTGGGACATATATGAGCTCAGATGATGATGATATAATAATAAATACCATCGGGTCAATGATTTATATTATTAATGTAATATGCTCTCTCATTTGCTGGTAAAACATATCTTAACCGTATTAATATAATTTGAATGTGAAAGTATTTTCATTCGAAAAAAGAAATATAAGAAGTAGAGCATAATTTATATCTATATTCCTCATATAATATATAATAGTCCGTAAAAAGTGAGTGTTAGTTACTCGGAACATAAGGTAAAGTAAGTTAATTTAGGTATGATATATAATTTTACGTAGAACATTGCTCAAAAGTTATAATTGCTCATCGTAACCGAAAATAGTTCACTTCAACACTTTAATTATAAAACTTCCAAGCAATTGCAGCTGCCCAACAAGCCACACAAAGGTATAAAACTTTGTGAACTTTCTTGAGGTATACTCGTAACGACAAGTTCAAACGAAGTTTGTATTTCTTTATAGAACTTACACATACGCCGTTCAAGCTACTTGGGACACCAAATATTACAATAAATACGAATCGCCAACAATAAACTCGTAATGAGCCTAGTATTACTAACAAAAATAATTTTATGCTTTTGAAGTTTGGCAATCGAATAATAGCATAATGTTGTGGTTACTACAACACCCATACAATCTGCGTATATAAATATACATAAACTCCTCATTCTTCTACTCTTATCCCAACTACTTGGGGTCGATACAATATGTACTCTTCTTTCATAGGACATATTGTAAAAGTTATTGGCAATAGTTTTGTGACCGGCCGCCTGCCAGACGTCAACCTTCCTTGAGAATGTAACTGTTGACCAAACGGCATCAGATCGAGTTGGCGCAGGTCGTTATAAGCCTCTTAGTCGTCTTTTACGACATCCACCAGCAAAGTAAGGGTTGATACTCGTAGTATTCGTAGCCGCTACTACACAGTATATAACATAAACTAAACAGCTAAAAAGTGTTTACAATTGTATTTGTGTTAACTTTTAACCATGTTCTCCTTTTTTCATGTTCGTCTAATTATATATTCTGTAGGTATTTTTGTCAATTGTGGGATCTATTTTGAAAATTATTTTTTATTTGAAAGTGATAAGTATTGAAACGGTTAGCTTGCCGGGTATGCCGAGAAGATAATCACGGTGGCCATGGTACTAACAATTGTTGTATAGAGTCAGTTTCATGTCATTGTCAGTTTCATGATTCAACGCTACTATTTTGTCGTCATTAGTTGTAAAAAAGAAAAAAGAAATAGTTGTCGTGACATCCCTTTTACGTAGCATATTGCGAAGTTTTGGTTGCGATTCTAATCTTTAAAAATATCTTATTAGCCAGTATATTCCACCTTTTATTGCACAATTTTATTGGTAGCGGGAATATAATTTTAAGTAGAAATATAGATTGGTAGAAATATTACGGAAAATATATTAATTATAGAAATTATTACCACTATTACGCAATATTTGTATACCAAATAGGAAAATCCTTTGTATTACTATATTTTTTTTATTTAATAGCATTGCGATGAATATATACCAAGGACGTTCGTTAATTAGATATTCACGAATTGTAAAAGATAAGGCGTTGAAACTCTCAGCTGGGTCTCGCAGCATCTAAATTATTCAGTAAACGTATATCTCGGCTATCTTCTCAGACAAATCTCATACCGTAAAGGAAGATTAAATAGACATATAAATTCGCATATTGTGTTGATATATATACAATGGCTTTCATATCGTATAAATATATATATATATATATATATATATATATATATATATATATATATATATATATATATATATATATATATAGATATAGATATATATATATATATATATATATATATATATATATATATACATATATATATATATATATATATATATATATATATATATATAATATATATATATATATATATATATATATATATATATATATATACAGGGTGGAAGTGGACCTCTCCCGACAACAAAGACAGGTGACTCTACTAGACCTACTTGTAATGATAGGCTAGAAAAAAAATCGATCCGGATAAAAAAAAAAATTTTTGTACAGCATATTTTTGCGTTTTCTACATTTATCATATTAGGACGGTGCCGTGTAATGATAATTTCATAAAAAATACGTAGCTTTACTACGAAAAAACGCAATGTTGAATACATTATATATAATCTTAACTAAAAAAAATAAATTTTATCAGGCTCTTTGTAAAGTAAAATGAAACTATAACAAAAAAATCTCAAAGTATACTGATTCTGTTGGCATCCCTTCTAAACCAGATATATAATTAGCAAATGAAAATCTTTGACCTGTGACTTTTTAAATCAACTACTAAAAGGGTTAAAATTTATGATTAATTTTTTGATCTCACTCAAAACCTGATTTTTTTTTACAGAGCTGAATAAAATTAAGTTTTTACTTCGTTTCGTTTGATCAGTTTATTACTTAAAATACTGATTTTAAATAACTGACATGTTTACATTTATAAAGCAGTTACTTATATTTATCCTGTGAAAGTGGAAGGATGTAGGTACAGGGGGAGACCGAGACTAACCTACCTAGACCAGCTTGGTCAAGTACTGAAGGAAGGTGGTGTTAAGAGTCTCCGAATCCGACGAGCGTGTATGAAGAGAATTATGAATGTCGAAGAAGCGAGTGAAGTATGCAAGGATAGAGTTCTCTGGCACTCTGTTCTCTCTGCCTATCCTGCAAGGGATATGGCGTGATGATATGTATGTATGTATCCTGTGAATTATTCCCTGTACAACAAACAACCCTTCTAAATATCTACTTAAAATGGTTTCTCAGTTGATTTATAATCATCGTCGTCATAAGTTTGAAAAAATATATTGCTTGTGCACCCTTTTATTTTTAGCGATAGTAAATATAAAGATTAAACTGCTTTGTCAGTCCCGCACCATAAGAATTCTATGTGCCACTCTTAGTGTGATTTCCCAGGATAATATTACTGGGGTACTATCCCAGAAACCTCCACGCGGTGTACCCTGGGTGCGGGCGGCGGTCCCCAGTTCTTCTGTTGTACTGTCGTCCGTAGCGAATATCTGCGCGATTTCGCTCCTTACTCTACTACAGTCGTGGTAGAAGTTATAGGACGCGAAATATTGGGACGGGCTCAGTCACTCATTCATTTGAGGGCTGGGCAGGCACATGCCACCTCCCACACATCGTAAACCTGATATCTTGCTTCAAGACACGTTGTCTTGAGGCGTAATATCAGGAGCGAGGGTCTTGGCTTAACCGCCCGGACCGCGAGGAAGACAACCTCTATAAAGAGTTCGAAGTAACATTCGAACTCGGAAATCACCCAGAATCTTAAGTTCTGGCGTGCGGCGAGAAGATGCATGGCAGATGGGTTGTTCTGTCGTTAGCACGCTCCAGCCAGGGCACCGGCTGCCCCCCTGGTTGGTAAATGTAGGCTTGCCCGGGTAAAGGGATCTCTGCCCGGGTCGACGTTGTGTATCTCCCCTACTCGTGGGAATCATATGGATACCTTAAATTTAAAAACATTTTTAAAAACCGACGGGAATCCCTGTGATTCTCACACCACGGCCTTGTCAAGCCAAAGAAAAACTGACAACGACGCCTCGTCCTCAGGACTTGAGGCGTCCGCCGAGGGCCCGGCACAAATCGTGGAGGCCCAAAAGAAGAAGAGGAAGTCGCCTCGAAAGACTCGGGGCAACGGCCTGAGCCACAAAAGGCGGATGGAGGAGCGGCGAGCGCGCAGAGAGGCTGCCGCTGCTGAAAAGGAGGACGGTGGCAGAATTGCTGCAGAGCCGTGTACGGACGAGGGCGACAGTGACGTCGCAGAGCCGTCCGTAGGCGAGGGCAGCGGATCTGCCGCTAAGATGGACGAGGGCGGTGTATCTGCAGGGCCGTCCAGAGAAGAAGACAGCGGGTCGGAAGCCGCTAGGTCATTGCTGCGTCCTGCGGCGGCGGCTGTGACGACCAGGGAGGAGGCCCTCCCCTCGCAGGTGCGAAAGCGCCCCCTGAGCAAGGGAGGCAGCTCGGGCACCGACTCCGAGGGGAGCGTGACCATCATGCCTCCACCGAAGGTGCCGGCCTCTCGCAGAGGGCGAGGGGCCGCAGTAGCAGGAGGACGGTCGACGACTCCTCGGCGTGAGGCGGCGCCTGCTGCTCGCGTGAGCGATGACCCCCTGGACCTGCGGGCCGAAAATGCTCGCCTTAGTGGCGAGGTCTCAGGCCTGCGGGACCTGAACCGCCAGTTGGCGTCCGAGCTGGAGGCGGTGCGGCGGGTGAACAGCTTGTTGGCCAAGGATATGGCCGACCTGCGGGCCCAAGTGGACCACTGCCTGCCGCCTGCGCCACAGCCGACGATCAGGGCGCGCACTAAAAAGGCTGCTGCGGCGAAACCCGTCCCTGCGGCGAGGAGGACGCCTCCCGCTGCGGAGGGCACGCCGCCGACTGAAGTCGTCGCGGCCACCGAACCGACACCCGTCCCTGTGGCGAGGAGGACGCCTCCCGCCGCGGCGACGAAGTCGCCAAGCGTCTCGGAGCGGGCCCTGGTGGAGACTCAACCGGAGGCGCCGACCCCGCTGCCGACCCCGCTGCCTGCGGTGGGGGGATTGCCGGACGAGTCCCTGCGCGCAATAATCGACGCAGTGGGCAAAATCGTCGATGCGCGCTTCACCGTTCTGGAGGCAAGGCTGCCTCCAGAACCACGTGTCCGGCCACCTCTTGCTGCAGATAAGCGGCCACATACGGCACCAGCCCCCGCCCCGCTGCCTTGTCAGGGTGGCCGCGTGGGGAGCTACGCCGCGGCCGCGGCTGGGCCTAAGCCCAAAGGCCCCGGCCCTGCTTCGAAGGGACCTGCCCTGAGGAGGAAGACGGCGCCGGCTCCTGCCGGACTGCTGAAGTCGCCCGCACCAACACCGCCGGCGACGACCAGCGAGGCTGCGACGAGGCCTTCCGCGTCTGGCATGACTGCCGCACCCGAACAGGGTTGGCAGGTAGCCGAGCGTGACAGAAGGAGTCGCGGCCAAAGAAGGAGAGCGGAGGCCAAGCGCGCCGCTGAGGTCTCCGCTCCCAAGGCAGGAGCTGGCGACAAGAAGAAGAGGCCGCGCAAGGGGCTCAAGTCGCCGAAGACAGCCGCAGTGGTGATCACTGTGCTGCCTGAGGCGGCCGAGAAGGGCCTCAGCTACGAGGCCGTCTTGAGGAAGGCCCGGCGGGAGCTAGACGTCTCCGATATTGGAGGCGTCGAAGCCAGGACCCGCAAGGCCCGGACGGGGGCTCGAATCCTCGAGTTCCCAGGGGCCGAGGGCGTCAAGACGGCTGACAGCGTAGCTGAGAAGCTGCGAGGTTTGTTCGCCGGGGAGGGTGGCATCAGGATCGTCAGGCCCGTCAAGTGCGCCGAAATGCGCATTTCGGGTCTGGACGACTCTGTGACGGTGGAAGACATCCGGGAGGCTATTGCCTCGAAAACCGGGTGTCCCATAGACACCGTCCGGGTTGGTGCCATTCGTCCCGGTCCGGGTGGCGTAGGTGCTGCCTGGGCGCAGTGCCCGGTGGAGTCGGTCAGGCAACTGGCCGGCTCAGGCAGGCTCCTCGTGGGCTGGAGCTCGGCGCGGGTAACCCTGCTTGAGCATCGGCCTGCGAGGTGCTATAAGTGCATGGCGGTCGGACATACTCGACCAACGTGCACTAATTGCTTCGACTGCGGCGGATTGTGTTTCCGCTGCGGTCAGACCGGGCATGTGGCGGCATCTTGCACCGCCCCGCCCCACTGCCCCGCGTGTGCGGCGGGCAATAAGCCCGCCAAGCATCGCATGGGCTCTGGGGCGTGCAGACCTCCAGCTTCGGCTCCAAAGGGGCGGGGCGGCCTTTCGACCACGGCCGCTCCCGCTTCTAGCGCGGCCCAATCGCCCACTGGCGAGGCGGAGGTGATGGATACGGCCCACTAATGGCTGCAGAATCCATTCACCTCCTGCAGGCCAACACCAACCACTCCGCCGGTGCGCAGGATCTCCTCCTGCAATCTATGGCGGAGTGGTCGATTGGTGCAGCCGTAGTCGCGGAACCGTACGTCGTGCCTGATCGCCCCAATTGGGTGGTCAGCCGGAACGGAACCGCGGCAATCGTCACCTCCACGCGGCGGCACTTCCCGTCCTTATCCCTTTTGGATAGGGGCGAAGATTTTGTCGCTGCGAAATGGGGAGGGGTCACACTGTACAGCGTTTACCTCTCCCCTAACAGGAGAATGGACGATTTCAGGGCCTCCCTCACCACCTTGGAGGCTTCGATACGGCGACTGGCACCGGGCCTCGTCCTGGTCCTGGGGGACTTCAACGCCAAATCCACGGCGTGGGGGTCCCCTATGACGGACGACCGCGGGCGGGCGGTCGTTGAGTGGGCGGCTTCACTGGGCCTCTGTGTTGTTAACAGGGGCTCAGTGAACACGTGTGTGCGGCAGCAGGGCGGGTCGATAGTGGACTTGTCGTTCGCTAGCCCCGCTGTCGCGCCACGGGTGAGAAACTGGAGTGTCCTGGAGGAGGCGGAGACCCTGTCGGACCACCGGTACATCCGGATGGAGGTCTCCCCCCGGGAACCCGGTAGGAGTCACAGGGCGGACGGAGCTCCCGCGTTTCCGCGGTGGGCTGTGGGTCGTCTTGATAGGGACCTACTGGCGGAGGCGGCCATTGTCAGCACGTGGCTGTCCTCACCACCCCCAGCGGACGGAGTGGACGCTGAGGCTGTCCGCATCCGCAGTGCGTTAACGCAGGTCTGCGATGCGGCCATGCCCAGAGTGCGGCGTCTACCTCCGAGGCAGGGGGTCTACTGGTGGTCCCCAAGACTGGCGGACCTTCGCGCGGCGTGTATCAGTGCCCGAAGGTCCTACACCCGCAGCCGGCGGCGTCACCGCGACGCTGAGCGGGAGGGCCAGCTGTACGAGGCGTACCGCAGTGCGCGGACTGCCTTTCGGCTGGCCATCCGAGCCGCCAAGGATGCGAGTTGGCAGGAGATGTTGGACGGTCTCGACCGTGACCCCTGGGGTCGCCCGTATCGCGCGTCGCTGAATAAGCTTCGCGCGCAGGGCCCCCCCCTCACCGAGACCCTCCAGCCCGACTTCCTCTGTAGGGTGATCGAGGAGCTATTTCCACGGCAGTCGGGACACACGCCCCCGGTCATGGCTTCGCCAGATCAAGACCGGGAGGCCGACGACGAGAGTGTTCCACCCGTGACGGAGTCGGAAGTGGGGGCGGCAGTGGCGCGGATTCGCTCCGCCACCACGGCCCCCGGCCCGGACGGAATACCAGTCCGGGTGTTGACGTCGCTCCTCGAGCACTTCGAGCCTCGCCTCAGGCAACTGTTCAACGCCTGTCTGACGTCTGGACGGTTCCCTGAGTGCTGGAAGGAGGGGAGGTTGGTTCTCCTGCCAAAGCCGGGACGGCCCCCGGATTTGCCGTCGGCCTACAGGCCCATCGTGCTTCTCGACGATGTGGGTAAGCTGTTGGAGCGTGTCCTCGCTGCCCGCATCGTCCGACACTTGGAGGAGGTGGGGCCCGATCTGTCGGACGCTCAATATGGGTTTAGGAGGGGGCGTTCGACCATCGGGGCCCTGCTACGCCTGAGGCAGACGGCCGCGGAGGCTGTCGCCGGCAAGGGAGTGCTGTTGGCGGTGTCGCTGGACATCGCCAACGCATTCAATAGTCTGCCATTCAGCTGCATCAGGGAGGCGCTCCGGTTCCATGGAGTGCCCCTGTACCTCAGGCGGCTGGTGGCGGACTATTTGGAGGGGCGCAGTATCCTCTGCGCGGGTCCCGCAGGGGACATTGTGCGGACGCCCATGTCGTGCGGTGTTCCACAGGGGTCGGTTCTGGGGCCGACTCTGTGGGACATCGGGTACGACTGGGCGTTGAGAGGGAGTCTCCCCCCTGGGCTGAGCTTGGTGTGCTATGCTGACGATACGCTCGTCACAGCCCGGGGCAGGACACTCGAAGAGGCGGCGAGCCTGGCCACTCTCGGCACCGAGGAGATGGTCAGGCGAATCGAGGCGCTGGGGCTCAGGGTGGCCTTAAATAAGACGGAGGCCCTACTATTCCATGGGCCACGCGTAAGGCTGCCAACCGGCGCCTCGTTAGTCGTCAACTCCACCCAGATCAACATCCAGGCCCATATGAAGTACTTGGGTCTGGTGCTCGACGGGCGATGGTGGTTCCGGGAGCATTTCCGACAGATTGCTCCCCGGCTGGTCGGCGCGGCGTCCGCCCTTTCTCGGCTCATGCCGAATGTGGGCGGACCCAGTTTCGAGGGCCGACGGCTGTATGCGGGGGTCATCCGCTCGATGGCCATGTACGGCGCACCCGTGTGGGCGAGGGCTCTGAACGCCCAGCTCAGGGCGGTTCTGTGGAGGCCACAGAGAGCCATGGCGGTCAGAGCCATTCGCGGGTACCGCACGGTGTCGACAGAGGCGGCGTGCCTACTGGCCGGGACACCCCCGTGGGACCTAGAGGCGGAGATGCTCTCCGACCTCTACCGGCGGGTTACCTCAGTGCGCGAGGAGGGTGGCTCCCCATCGTTGAGCGAGATAGCCACCTGGCGCGAGGACGCCCGCCGAGACGTCATCGCCCGTTGGGTTACGCGGCTGGAGAGGCCTAGACACGGTGTCGTGACCGTCGAGGCCTTCCGGCCCGTATTGATGAAATGGATGGAGCGGCGGCACGGGGTCCTCACCTTCCGACTGGTGCAGGTGTTGACGGGGCATGGGTGCTTCGGGAAATACCTGCACACGGTCGTGTACAGGGAGTGGACTCCGGGCTGCCATCATTGCAGTAGTGACGAGGACGCGGCGCAACATACGCTCGAGGGATGCTCGGGCTGGGACGGGCAGCGCCGCGACCTCGTCGCTATTATCGGTGCCGACCTGGCGCTGCCGGCTGTCGCGAGGGCGATGGTCGACAGCGTCAGGAATTGGGACGCGGTCGCCGCCTTCTGCGAGGCTGTCATCTCGCGGAAGGAGGCGGCGGAACGAGTCAGGGAGGACTCCCGCGACCCGGGCCGCCGCCAGCGGCCGGGGCGGCGCAGGCGCGAATACCTGCGCCTGATGCCGCCCTAACCCAGGCCTCGGGTGATCGGACCGGGGAATTGTCCGGTCACCCGACGCGAGGCCATCGCGTGAGGGCGACGCCCCGACGGCGAAATCTGTCGGGGCGTCGACGAGAGGAACCCGCGAGGGTGAACCGCCGAGCGGACCACCGAAGACAAAGATCGGGTACCGGTGGTCCGCTCACACGGCGAAGAGAGAGGATTTTACGGTGGGTCTATGGGGTCACGCGCCGCCTTCTCCGTCACCCCGGACCGATTTGGCGGGGCGAGACGCACCCATAGCCCACCAAAAAAAAAAAAAAAAAAAAAAAAAAAAAAAAAAAAAAAAAGGATAATATTACTGGATCGTCCAGGACTCTGATGATTACGCTCGCCATGGGATTTCACCTTCAGAAAATATTAAATAGGAAGATTAATAGTGGTAGGACCACGCTGTTGACAGTTCTCAGTCTACAGCCGCGGGCCGGTCCGTCCGGGGTAGTACCACACTCTCGCAGAAGATCGACGTATGAGTAACAGCAATGTGCTATTGCGCTTCGCTCGGTGAGCGAGAGAGCTGGAAGCCCAATTGGGTGGGTTTGGGATTTATATTGGTAAGCAGCGGCCTAGTTATACCTTTGGTATTGCAAAGGTCCATGGGCGGCAGTGACACTTACCATCAGGTGTGCTGCTTGCTCGTTTGCCACTATTAGCAATAAAAATTAAAACAAAAAAAAAGATTAAGTATGTATCTACTAAGATGGCAATAGAATAGCCTACTGTTACACTTACATACTTGAAGAAATATGGGTATATTATAATACACTTCTATATACACTTTTCGGCTTAAAAACATGTGTAACCCTAAATATAGATTGTATGTATGTAGGCTTTGATTTAAGAAGTATTGATTAGATTGAAAATACAATTCCCAATATATTAGTGTATCTATGTACATATATTTTGTCCGCATATAAGAATACGTTTTCGTATGTATATGAAACGATATAGCCCAGATAAAACGGAACTCGACACACTTATCTCTCGAGAACCTCTTACGTACTCGCACAATCAGTGCGAACCCTTCTCGCTGACAACAGAATTATTGTTTTCTGTCAAGCTCCTGTAATTTTTCTATGTTCTTGCCATTTTTCTATTAAAAGCTGGTAATGTATTATGATAGCTTTTATATTTTTGATAATTTTATTTATGTTCCTCTCCACATTAATTACGTAATTAGTAATGTAATTAATAGCTGTGTGGTAGCTGCCACGAATACTACCAACCCTTATTTTGCTCGTGGATGACGTAAAAGACGACTAAGATCCTTATAATGACCTGAGCCAACTCCATCTGATGCCGTTTGGTCAACAATTACATTCCCAAGGAGGGTTGACGTCCATACCTGCGCCTGATGCCGCCCTAGCCGAGGCTTCGGGTGATCGGACCGGGGAATTGTCCGGTCACCCGACGTGAAGCCATCGCGTGAGGACGACGCCTCGACGGCGAAAGCTGTCGGGGCGTCGACAGGAGAGGAGCCCGAGAGGGCATACCGCCGAGCGGGCCAACGAAGACAAAGATCGGGTACCGGTGGCCCGCTCGCACGGCGAAGAAGAGGAGCTTGCAGGGTGGGTCAATGGGGTTGCGCGCCGCCTCTTCCGTCACCCCGGACTGATTTGGCGGGGTGCGACGTCCATAGCCCACCGCAAAAAAAAAAAAAAAAAAAGGCGGCCGATCATAAAACTATTGCCTAATGGTCTGAACTTACAGAAGGTCAAAAAGAGCCCCATTAAGTTTCAATCTTATCACCAAGGTTACAGTCACTAATTGCACAAATGATGTCTCCATGCTGGCTAGGTACCGGGGGAGACCGACACTAACCTACCTAGACCAGATTGGCATACTGAAGAAAGGTGGAGTCAAGACTCTCCAAAACCGGCGAGCGTGTATGAAGAGAATTATGATTGTTGAGGAAGCGAGTGAAGTATGCAAGGATAGAGTTCTCTGGCAGTCTGTTCTCTCTGCCTAACCCGCAAGAGATATGGCGTGATGATATGTATGTATGTCTCCATGCTTATAAGTTACGTAAAACGTAAAATACATACGGCTACCTTGATATAGAACATTATCTAGTTAATTTAAGAAATGATATATGCCGTATAATTTTGGGCTATTCAATCAATCGTGACACCTTGATTAACACTTAAAATAAGTGGCTTACTTAATTCTAAATTATTTTATAAATGCTAAGTGAGTTTGCATGTTTGTTAAGTATTCATGACTTAATAAATCAAACGATAGTCATTAAATTGTATATACACAATGTTATATAAAACGATATAGCATTTAGTATGACAGAAAATTACCGTTTGCAAGGCATAGAATAATAGTTTGTTAATTAGAATAATAGGTTGTACATAGTCCTTATTAATCTCATTAGTTAAAAGTAGAATGGATTATGCTTCCTTTTTGTACGATAATAGTTCTCAAATGAATCTTTATAAGTTAGAAAAGGTACAAAACCAAGCTTTAAGAATAATAGGCGGATTTATACGAACTACACCAATCCATACTATGGAAAATGAACTGTGTGTGCCTCCACTATTTATCCGTAGAAAATATTTAGCTTACAAATATGGCCTAAAAATTCTTTTTGTGTCTGATAATCTAACGACAACCTTATTAACAGCTTAGTAGTGTCTGTAATAAATCGTATGGGAACAGTAAGAAAATGCCGTTGTTAATTAAGGTTTTTGATTTCATCAAACATAAGCTTATATCATCATCCTCCAAGCTAACACATGTTTGTGATGAAAACTTGGGTTACAAATATTTACGTTAGAAATGTAATAAAAATTGATTTGGACAATGTTTTTTCAAGTTTACCTTCTTTTGCATAGATGTTATATGTGTTTTATATCGCTTAGTCGTCTCTTACGTTCACCCACAGGCAAGATAGAGGGTGGTGAATTGTATTCTTACTCCGTCACCACACTTTATATATAATTCATATTAAACTAGTAATATGGTAATAACTAGTAAAGTGATACTTCATATTTTACTAATAATGGCTTGGATCTGATGTGAGAGCTTTTTCAGGGCCCTGAGATTTATCCATTCCGCTGTCTTAGTATCAGAGCACCCGTTTAATTTATTGAAAGTAATGAATTGTAAACTCAGCAATAATTCATAAAGTATTCACAATACAAATTTTAGCACCGTGGAGCGTAAGTCTGCCTTTATATTAAGGTATTCATGAAATATATTTTTTGGGCGCTCTATTGTTCAAGTAAGATATCGACGTTTCATATAATACATCAGCGTTAATACTCATCTTTAGGATATGACAATGTCATTGTGTTTTTCTATATATATATAAAAGAGCTTGTCCTGATTGACTGATTCATCATCGCACAGCCTAAACCACTGGGGCTAATAACATGAAATTTAGACAGTTGCTTCCTTTTATATTGTAGGTGCTCACTAAGAAAGGATTTTTGGAAATTTCTCCTCTAAGGGTGAAAAATAGTCGTCATTTTTGAAGTTAGATTCGTGAAAATTTGTATTCGTCTATTTAATATTAAATAAATAAAAACGTGATTCAACATTTTTGGATTTTTTTCTTCAAAGGGTGAAAAGTAAGGGGTTGAAAGTTTGTATGAAACTTCGTCAATTTTGAAGTTAGATACCTGAAAATTCGTTATTAACTATATAATGTCAAATAACAATTGACCTGTTTCAGCATTTTTGGGAATTCTCCCGTAAAGGAGTAGAATAGGGCTTGCAAGTTTTTTTATGAAACTTTGGCAGTTTTGAAGTTAGATACCTGAAAATTTGTTATTAACTATATAATGTTAAATAAAAATCTACCAATTTCAGCATTTTCGGCAATTCCCCGCTAAGGGAGTGGAATAGGGCACAAGATTTTTTTATGAAACTTTGTCAATTTTGAAGCTAGAACCGTTAAACTTTGGATTTGCGTATCTCACTATATCTTTAAGCGAGCAATTCTTGTATATATATATATATATATATATATATATGTATATATGTAATCTGAATCTCGGAAACGGCTCCAACGATTTTCTTCAAATTTAGCATACAAGGGGTTCCGGGGGCCATTAATCGATCTAGCTAGGTTTCATTTATAGAAAATATTGTTTTGTCAGTTTTTTCGGCAACAATCTCACTATATCTTTAAACGAGCAATTCTTGTATATATATATATATATATGTAATCTGAATCTCGGAAACGGCTCCAACGATTTTCTTCAAATTTAGCATACAAGGGGTTCCGGGGGCCATTAATCGATGTAGCTAGGTTTCATTTATAGAAAATATTGTTTTGTCAGTTTTTTCGGCAACAAAAAATATAATTTTTCGTTGTATTGAAACTATTAGAATATGAAGGTTTTCAAATTTTGACGCTGTCATTAAGAATTGACATTTAGCTCAGTTGGAAAATTGAGCTCGGTTCGAATCCTTACCTTCTCTTATTTACTTTTTGGCCTTTTTTTTATTATTTTATTAATTATTAAATTATCATTTGCCCGCATCTTTGTCTGCGTAGAAGTCGAAAATGGTTCTAATAGGATTTTTGTTTGTTTTTTACGTTATTAATTTTATTATAATTTATAAATTATTATGTATAAATGTTTGTATAGGTATCTACTTATATAGCATAATAATCTTATCCATCTGGTGACGGAGTAAAAATACAATTCACCACCCCCCCATCGCGCGGTATAGTAGGTTAACTTCCCTCCCATTATGGAGGAGACCTGAGCCCAACAGTGAGACGTATATGGGCTGTGATGATGATGATGCTAACAATCTTTGTTATAGTGTAGGGAAGGTTTAATAAACATGAAAATAACATGAAATTTTGTTATATATTATGGATGGGTGGCTTTTTTCTTATCAGGCTATGTTTTGAACACACCGTGCTCAGTACGACCGAAGCGACGGAAGTGTAGTATGCAGCCGCATAACCCACCATCTTTTCTATCGAAATTAGGCTGACCACTGGTACCACCACTTCTTTGACATCCACCCGCGATACTACACCTATTACAGTATTTCTTTGTAAACAATATCTTTTTTTTTCTTTCGGATGCTAGAACTACCAGGCTACTCTGTGAGCTTACTCTGAAGCATGTCAAATACAACTGCCTATAGGAGAAGCAGCTTTCTCTCAAGTCTACTCCCGCTACCTTAAGAATTTGACCACGAGCTTTGTTTATGGTCATTGTGAAGCAGACTTTGATGGCAAACTGCACTCTCTGAAATTCGAAGTAGTAATTTGATGGTATTTGAAGAATCCTAGGAATAAATACAGACTCTGCTCGAGAACCACCGGTCAGTATAGTTGAACCGATTACATTGCAATTGTGTTTATTCTAGCAAACTGGTGGCGCGCCAGCTCTTTTATTTTAAGATGTGAGTTGGGAGACCGGGAGCCTGCAGAGTATTCAGGAACTCAACCGGTTGTTGGACTCGGGGTTTATCACTTATTCGAAGAATTTATTTTGATATTCGACCCCTTCGAATGATTTAAAGTATTTGCAAGTAATTGGTATAAAGAAATCGAAACGACCGTAGTAGCGCACATAGGTAGGTCATGGCGTCTTGGGACCAATCTGATCAGCATTAACATGCTGTTTCCCTATTGTATCTTACTGATTGTTCCTAATATAACTCGGCTTTTCCATCTCAATTTTTACAAATATGTTGATTAAACGCGGGCCAAACAGCGAACCAAAACATAGCAAATGACTATCTCTCTTTCCTAATCATTATGCGGTAAAAATACCCTCTCCAGAGTATAATAAAAATAGGTAATACATCTTATGAGCGATGGATTTCAGTTATTCGGTGCAATGTGTTATCATGGCTCTCAATTACATTATTCGGCTTAGAAAATTGCTGTCCAAGAATTTAAAATTTCAAACTCAACGTTCCTATGACGCCGTGTCCTAAAAGTGACCTCTTTATAACTTAGAAACTTTCAAATGCCACATTAATACAGTATTGTTGTATTGTATTGAGAAACACTCTAATTTTAAAGAGTATTTCTATTGTACCAAGTTTTATGTGAGTTCAACCTTTTCAGGGTTCCGTACCCAAAGCGTAAAACGAGACCTTATAACTAAGACTTCGCTGTTCATCCGTCCGTCCATCTGTCTATCACCAGGATGTATCTCATGAACCATGAATAGTTAAACAGTCAGACAGAAATTTTCACAGATGATGTATTTCTGTTGCCGCTAAACCGACAAATACTAAACAAAATAAAATAAATATTTAAGGGGTGCTCTTATTCAACAAATGCGACTCTGGTTCCTTTTTGCTCGATATATTTTTTTAGTTTCTATTTTTACTCTTGACTTTTTAATTTATGTTTTCATTATTTTTATTATATTTAAATATATCTTCCAATACACACTAACAAGAAAATACCGAGCAAGGCTCGGTCATCCAGATATTTTAATATTAAATAAACAAACACGTGTTTCAGCATTTTTGGAATTTTTTCTTTAAGGGTGAAAATAGGAGTTGCAAGTTTGTATGAAACTTGGTCAGTTTTGAAGTTAGATTCCTGAAAATTTATTTCGCCTATTTAATATTAAATAAAGAAAGACGTATTTCATCATTTTTGGAAATTTCTTCGCTAATTGTGAAAAATAAGGAGTTTCAAGTTTGTATCCAAGCTATCTGTTTCAAATTTATAGATTATGGTGTGGTCATGCTCACTGAAAAGGTCTCTGCTTGCGGTAGCTACGTGGAGCGGGTCTCTCCCTTCCCTCCAATGTGGTTGAGGGGCGTGATGGCTGCTCTAATAGTTAACTCGTGATCGGGTGCCGCTTGTGGGATCTGGTCCAGCCATTTTTCTTTCTTTTTTGTTTTATAAATATTCTTAGTTTAATTTTGTATTATATACAAAATTTTAAAAATGAATCTATTCTCGAAGGGCATATCACTGGAGCTAACATAAATTAAACATGTAACCAAACTCCTTTGTGAAAAAATATAATAAAAAAAAATGACGAGCCCACTGAGTTTCTTGCCGGATCTTCTCAGTATGTGGCTGCTTTCCGATCCGGTGGTAGATTAATTAAATTTAATTATAAAAAAACAATGTAAAATTGACAATATGTAAGTGCCCCTATGGGGCTTATGCAAAATAAATGATTTGATTTGATTTGATTTGTATGAACCTTCGTCAGTTCTAAAGTTAGATCCCTGTAAATTAGTTTTTAGTCCTTAAATGTTAAATTAGGCAATACCTTTTTCACCATTTTTGGAATTTTTCTCTTAAGGTTGTAAAATAGAGGTTAAAAGTTTGTATGACATTTAAAAAACTTCGTCAGCTTTAAAATTAGATCCCTGATTTTTCGTTTTTAGCTATTTATTGTTAAATAACGGAATACCCGTTTCAGCATTTTGTAATTTTTTGCCCCTAGGGGTGAAAAATAGGGATTGCAAATTTATATGAAACTACGTCAATTTTGAAGTAAGATCAAAATTGACGTAGTTTCATATAAATTTGCAATCCCTATGATAGTTTATTTTTAGCGATTTAATATTAGACAAAAAATACATGTTTTAGCATTTTTTTGAAATATCTTCCTTATGGGTCTAAAATAGAAATTGCAATTTTTTATGAAACTTTATCAGTTTTTTTGTTACATTCGTGAAAATGTCTATTTGGCTCTTTCATACTAAAACAAATACGTGTTTCAGCATTTTTAGGTATTTCTCCGCTAAGAATGTAAAATGAGGATTGCTATTTTGTATTAAACTTCGTTGACTTTGAAGTTAGTTCAGTGAAAATTTGCTTTTAGCTATTGAATATTAAATAAAAATAATACGAGTTTTAGCATTTTTGGAAATTTCTCCCCTATGATAGCCATAAAATAGGGGTTACAAGGTTTTTATGAAACTTTGTCAGTATTAAAGTTATATTAGTGAAAACTTATATTTGGCTATTTAGTACTAAATAAAAAAGTACGTGTTTCACCATTTTTTGAAATTTCTTCCCAAAAATAGGGATCGCAAGTTTGTATGAAACTTCGTCAGATTTGAAGTTCGATCCGTGATCGTGATTACGATTAGTATTAAATGTTAAAAATACGTGTTACATCATTTTTGTTAATTTCTATGAGCAGAATGTAAAATACGGGTTGCAATTTTTTATGATTTTTTAACAGTTTTTAAGTTACATTTGTGAGGCTTTTTCTTTGGTTATTTTTGTTTCATTATTTTTGGATATTTTCTAATAAATCATGTCGATGTCAAACAGGGGTTGCAAGTTTATTGGAAACATCATCAGTTTTATAGTTCATCATCATCATCATCTCAGCTCATATATATCCCACTGTTGGGCTCGAGCCTCCTCCGTAATGAGAGGAAAATAGATCTACTATACCACACTGGTCAAACGTGGTGGTATAGGGTTTTGTTTCGAGTTTTCCTTCTCCGGCATAGACGTTTATGCGTTTCATATCCCTTCGTCTCTTACGATCACCCACGGGTAACATGGGGTGGTGAATTATATTCTTACTCCGTCACCACACGGAAAGTTTTAAAGTTAGTACCTTGAAAATAGTTATTTGCATAATTTCAGCATTTTGGAAAAATGGCCACTAAAGATGTAAAAAAAGGGGTTGCACATTGGTATGAAAATATGTATTTAGCTACTCAATATTAAATAACAAATACGTATTTCACCATTTTTTGTAATCATTTCATTAAGAGAAATGGATGTTGGAAATTTGTACTGAAATTAACTTATAAACAAGTACGGCATTTTGTTTTGCTTTTTTTTTTAAATACTGATATCTGTAATTTAACTGCAATTGACCATTCTCTTGCTCTTATCCCAATTACTTGTGGTCGTCGCAATATGTACCTACTCCTCTTCCTACATATTGCAAAAGTTATTGGCAATAGTTTTATGAACTGCCGCCTGACTGACGTAATTCAACACTTTTGGAAATTTCTCCCCAAAGAGATTGCAAGTTTGTATGAAACTTCGTCAGTTTTGAAGATAGATACCTGAAAATTTGTTACTAGCTATATAATGTTAAATAAAAATTGACCTATTTCAGCATTTTTGGAAATTCTTCCCTAAGGGAGTAGAATAGGGCTTGCAAGTTTTTTGATGAAACTTTGTCAGTTTTGAAGTTAGAATGGTTAAAATTTGGATTTGATTATTTAATATTAAATAAATAAATACGTATTTCAGCATTTTTGGAAATTTCTCCCTTAAGGGTGCAAAATAAGAGTTGCAAGTTTGTATGAAACTTGGTCAGTTTTGAAGTTAGATTCGTAAAAATTTGTATTTGCCTACTTATTATTAAATAAGTAAACGCGAATTTCAGCATTTTTTAAAAATTTCTCCCCAATGGTTGAAAAATAAGGGGTTGCAAGTTTGTATGAGACTTCGTCAGTTTTGTAGTTAGATGCCTGAAATTTTGTTATTAGCTATACAATGCTAAATAAAAAATACCTGTTTCTGCATTTTTGGAAATTCTCTCCTAAGGGAATAGGGCTTGCAAGTTTTTTAGAAACTTTCTCAGTTTTGAAGTTAGAAGCGTTAAAATTTGTATTTGCTTGTTTAATATTAAATAAATAAACACGTGATTCAGTATTTTTGGAAATTTACCTCTTAAGAGTGAAAATAGAAGTTGCAAGTTTGTAGGCAACTTCGTTAGTTTTGAAGTTAAATTCGTAAAAAAATGTATTTGTATATTTAATATTAAATAAATAAACATATGTTTCAGCATTTTTTGGAAATTTCGCCCCTAATGTTGTTAAAATCAAGTTTTTTATGACTTTGTCAGTATTAAAGTTATATTAGTGAAAATTTGTATTTGACTATTTAGTAAGCTTTTTATAAAATTTTAACAGTTTTAAGTTACATTTGTGATGATGTTTGTTTGGTTATTTAGTGTTTCATTATTTTTGGATATTTTCTTATAAGGATGTAAAACAGGGGTTGGAAGTTAGTTAGAAACTTCGTCGGTTTTAAAGTGGGTACCTTGAAAATAGGTATTTGGCTATATAATATTAAATTAATAAATATATAATTCAGCATTTTTGGCAAATGTCCACTAAATGTGTAAAATAAGGGTTACACATTTGTATGAAAATATGTATTCGGCTACTCAATATTAAATAGGTAATAAATTTGTAGTTCAGCATTTTTGAAAATCATTCCCAAAAGAGTAATGGATGTTGGAAATTTGTGTGGAAAGTAGCTTATAAATAAGTATGGCACTTTGTATTGCTTTTTTTAAATACCGAAATCTGTAATTTAATCACAATTCACCATTCTCTTACTCTTATCCCAATTACTTGACCACATGTAATTACGCAATATGTATTACTCTTCCTATATTTTTCAAAAAATATTGGCAATAGTTCTATGAATTACCGCGTGCCTGACGGCACCCCATGGGGAATGTAATTGTTCACCAGACGGCATCAGATGGTGTTGGCCCAGGTCGATATAAAGCTCTTAGTCGTCTTTTACGAGCAAAGTAAGGGTTGGTAGTATTCGTAGCCATTACCACATAGCGACTGTAACTTAACCAAACACTAATATTAATTTAAAGATGAAAAAAACATACTAGAGTTTTTTTTTAAATCAGCCCTAATGAAGGTAAAATATGATATTAAAGTTTGTATGAAAATGCGTCAGCTTTAAAGAGAGATCCAAAAACATGATCGATATAAATCCAAAAAATAAAGCTTTTTATATTACTTCCAATATATCATTGTTATTACAGAAATTTATATCTACCCTATAGGATATTAAATTTTGACTCAAATTTTTAATACAAATTGATACAAATTCATTGCCAGTACAAAAAGAAAATGATTTTATATATATAATTTTATATTGTTTATGATCTGTTATTATTAAAGCATTTAATTTATGATAATTATTATTGTGGCAGTTTATTATTGTGGAAACTAACAAAACTAGTCAGCTACCACGGGATCGGAATGCGGCCACACTGAGAAACATATTGGACGTATGACACCTTAGTCCTCCCGTGACCATGATCACTGTAAAGTGTTCGAAATGTCAGGCAATTAAAAATCAAATACAAACGCGTTAGAATCCGTAAAAGTAATTTTATTTCAAAAATATAAATAATAATAAATATTAAAATTACAATGAATATATATGAAGAGTTTTGAGGTTCATTTCCATTTTTGTAGCGTAATTTGGGTCAGCGAATACAGGATTCTGAATAATATTTACTCCTTTTATCCAAAAATCCTTGTTCATTTATTAGTGTTCTAACATGTTTAAGAATACAATGGTTGCAAAATAAGAAGAAATGTTATTTTCATAGAATTATCAACAAGATTTTGTTATTTTGCTTATGTATTATAATACTCTTTGTTAAAGTTCAATCGAGTCATAGTATATACTAAAGATATTAAAATGATTAAAAGCAATTATCATAATATTCTGTTTGCTACATTGCAATGTCCTATCCTATCTTTGTCTACCATGGAATACATATGAAACTTCGTTGTTTATAATTACATACTTATTGTGTGGTAGGACCACGCTGTGGACAGTTCTCTGTCTACAGCCGCGGGCCGGTCCGTCCATGGTAGTACCACACTCTCGCAGAAGATCGACGTTTGAGTAATGCCAATGTGCTGTTGCGTTTCGTTCGGTGAGCGAGAGAGCCGGTAGCCTAACTGGGGTGGGTTCGGGGTTTGTGTTGGTAGGCAGCGACCTAGCTATACCATTGGCAAAGGTCCATGAGCGGCAGTGACACTTACCATCAGGTGTGCTGTCTACTCGTTTACCACCATAAGCAATAAAAAAAAAACTTTCTGATATCGTAAGGTTTTATTACTACTTTAAATATCACAGGTGAAAAAAAGGGATAGATATGTATTACTAATCTATTTTTTCAAAGAGAGAGGCAGAGATAAATCATTATCCTCCTGCGCTCACACCAATTGAGGTTGTTACAATATATTTAACGTTTCCACTCACACATCTCTGACGTCATCACAATCTGCCCAATCAATCCATTACAGGAGTATTACTTTGTGGTACTATTGTGGTAGGACCACGCTGTGGACAGTTCTCTGTCTACAGCCGCAGGCCGGTCCGTCCGGGGTAGTACCACACTCTCGCAGAAGATCGACGTCTGAGTAATAGCAATGTGCTATTGCGCTTCGTTCGGTGAGCGAGAGAGCCGGAAGCCTAACTGGGGTGGGTTCAGGGTTGTATTGGTAGGCAGCGGCCTAGCTATACCATTGGCAAAGGTCCATGGGCGGCAGTGACACTTACCATCAGGTGTGCTGTCTGCTCGTTTGCCGCCATAAGCAATAAAAAAAAAAAAAAAAAAACTTTACATCGTACATCCTCCCACGTTTATATCTAACAATTCTAATAATATTACGCAATACATGTACATAATTTTTTTGTTACAATTGAGTATTTATTTTATGTTTCAAAAAGCTTCAAACTATAGTGGTACATACATACATACATATCATCACGCCATATCCCTTGCAGGGTAGGCAGAGAGAACAGAGTGCCAGAAAACACTATCCTTGCATACTTCACTCGCTTCCTCAACATTCATAATTCTCTTCATACACGCTCGCCGATTTCGGAGACTCTTGACTCTACCTTCCTATAGTACGTGACCAATCTGGTCTAGGTAGGTGAGTCTCGGTCTCCCCCGGTACCTACATCCTTCCACTTTCGCATTGTATATCTTCTTAATCAGACGTTCGTTCGGTATTCTTTCCACATGTCCGAACCATTGGAGCAATCCCATTCGCCTTCCCAACTATAGTAGTCTTGTAATATAACTATAATGGTCTTAGTGTAGTATTTTTCTTGTGAAATTAACACAAGCCTTTACATTGAAAAGTGTTGTAAAAAATTCTTAATACGAATCTCAAGTTTTACGAATAACACTAAAAGTAATGGGATATTGTGAAGGAAATTTAATTCTGTGGGGATTTGTCGTTTTATGGTATAAATAGCTTTGTAATCAAGTGAAAAGGAGGAGGTTTGGAAGCAAACTAATGACTTTAAATTCAAAGTTTTTATTATATTTTCACGATCTAACAAGAGTATACATATATAATTTTACCTGGGTGTGAATCGATTTGTCGATAACCGGTTCTGCTATCTCTTTATTGCCGTCGTTCGTACATACGCACATGTAGGGGTACTATCCCAGAAACCTCCACGCGGTGTACCCTGGGTGCGGGCGGCGGTCCCCAGTTCTTCTGTTGTACTGTCGTCCGTAGCGAATATCTGCGCGATTTCGCTCCTTACTCTACTACAGTCGTAGTAGAGGGTATAGGACGCGAAACATTGGGACGGGCTCAGTCACTCATTCATTTGAGGGCTGGGCAGGCACATGCCACCGCCCACACATCGTAAACCTGATTCTTTGCTTGTCTTAGTTTCAGGAGCGAGGGTCTTGGCTTAACCGCCCGGACCGCGAGGAAGACAACCTCTATAAAGAGTTCGAAGTAACATTCGGACTCGGAAATCACCCAGAATCTTAAGTTCTGGCGTGCGGCGAGAAGATGCATGGCAGATGGGTTGTTCTGTCGTTAGCACGCTCCAGCCAGGGTACCGGCTGACCCCCTGGTTGGTAAATGTAGGCTTGCCCGGGTAAAGGGATCTCTGCCCGGGTCGACGTATTGTATCTCCCATAATCGTGGGATCAATAATGGATGCTGAAAAATTAATTAAAAAAAACGACGGGGATTGTAGCGATCCTCACCCCAAGGCCCGGTCAAGCCGATCAAAAACTGACCAAGACGACGCCTCGTCCTCAGGACTTGAGGCGTCTGCCGAGGGCCCGGCACAAACCGTGGAGGCCCAGAAGAAGAAGAGGAGGTCGCCTCGAAAGTCTCGGGGCAACGGCCTGAGCCACAAAAGGCGGCTGGAGGAGCGGCGGGCGCGCAGGGAGGCTGCCGCCGCTGAAGAGAAGAAGGACGGTAGACTCGCAGCAGAGCCGTCGACGGACGAGGGCGACAGCGATGTCGCAGAGCCGTCCGAAGACGAGGGCGGCGGATCTACCGTCAGAATGGACGAGGGCGGTGATATTCCCGCAGGGCCGTCCAAAGAGGAAAGCGGGTCGGCTGGTGAAGGCCCCACTAGGTCGTCGGCGCGTCTAGCAGCAAAGACGCCGCCGGCGACCGCGACTAAGAAGGAGGAGGCCCTCCCCTCGCAGGTGCGAAAGCGCCCCCTGAGTAAGGGAGGCAGCTCGAGCGCCGAAACCGAGGGGAGCGCGGCCAACATGCCTCCACCTAAGATCATGGCCTCCCGAAGAGGGCGAGGGACCTCGGCTGTAGAAAGGGCGGCGGCGGTCGCTGTCCGCGCCGGTGACGCCACGGATCTGCAGGCCGAAAATGTCCGCCTTAGAGGCGAGATGTCAGGCCTGCGGACCCGAAACAGGAACCTGGGCGACATGGGCGGCCGCATGTGGCACCAGCCCCCGCCCCGCTGCCTTGTCAGGGTGGCCGCGTGGGGAGCTACGCCGCGGCCGCGGCCGGGCCTAAGCCCAAAGGCCCCGGCCCAGCTCCGAAGGGACCCGCCCTGAGGAGGAAGACGGCTCCGGCTCCTGCCGGACCGCTGAAGTCGCCCGCAATAACACCGCCGGCGACGACCAGCGAGGCTGCGACGAGACCTTCCGCGTCTGGCACGACTGCCGTACCCGAACAGGGTTGGCAGGTGGCCGAGCGCGACAGAAGGAGTCGCGGCCAAAGAAGGAGAGCGGAGGCCAAGCGCGCCGCTGAGGTCCCCGCTCCACAGGCAGGAGCCGGACGGAAGAAGAGACCGCGCAAGGGGCTCAAGTCGCCGAAGACGGCCGCAGTGGTGATCACTGTGCTGCCCGAGGCGGCCGAGAAGGGCCTCAGCTACGAGGCCGTCTTGAGGAAGGCCCGGCGGGAGCTAGACGTCTCCGATATTGGAGGCGTCGAAGCCAGGACCCGCAAGGCCCGGACGGGGGCTCGAATTCTCGAGTTCCCAGGGGCCGAGGGCGCCAAGACGGCCGACAGCGTGGCCGAGAAGCTGCGAGGTTTATTCGCCGTGGAGGGTGGCATCAAGATCGCCAGGCCCGTCAAGTGCGCCGAAATGCGCATTTCGGGTTTGGACGATTCGGTGACGGTGGAAGACATCCGGGAGGCTATTGCCTCGAAAACTATGTGTATGGTGTCTATGGGACACCGTCCGGGTCGGTGCCATTCGTCCCGGTCCGGGTGGCGTAGGTGCTGCCTGGGCGCAGTGCCCGGTAGAGTCGGTCAGGCAACTGGCCGGCTCAGGCAGGCTCCTCGTGGGCTGGAGCTCGGCGCGGGTAACCGTGCTTGAGCGCCGGCCCGCGAGGTGCTACAAGTGCATGGCGGTCGGACACACTCGACCGACGTGCACTAATTGCTTCGACTGCGGCGGATTGTGTTTCCGCTGCGGTCAGACCGGGCACGTGGCGGCATCTTGCGCCGCCCCGCCCCACTGCCCCGCGTGTGCGGCGGGCAATAAGCCCGCCAAGCACCGCATGGGCTCTGGGGCGTGCAAACCTCCAGCTTCGGCCCCAAAGGCGCGGGGCGGCCCTACGACCACGGCCGCTCCCGCTCCTAGCGCGGTCCGATCGCCCGCTGGCGAGGAGGTCATGGACACAACCCGATAATGGGTACACCAGCCATGCACCTCCTCCTGCAGGCCAACACCAACCACTCCGCCGGAGCGCAGGATCTCCTCCTGCAATCCATGGCGGAGTGGTCGATTGGTGCAGCCGTAGTCGCGGAACCGTACGCCGTGCCTGATCGCCCCAATTGGGTGGTCAGTCGAAACGGTACTGCGGCAATCGTCGTCTCAACGCAGCGGCACTTCCCGTCCTTGTCCCTTTTGGATAGGGGCGAGGAATTTGTCGCGGCGGAGTGGGGAGGGGTCACGCTCTACAGCGTATACCTCTCCCCCACTAGGAGGATGGACGATTTCGGGGCCTCACTCACCACCTTGGAGGCCTCGATACGGCGACTGGCACCGGGCCTCGTCCTGGTTCTGGGGGACTTCAACGCCAAATCCACGGCGTGGGGCTCCCCTATGACGGACGACCGCGGGCGGGCGGTCAACGAGTGGGCGGCTTCACTGGGCCTCTGTGTTCTGAACAGAGGCTCGGTGAACACGTGTGTGCGGCGGCAGGGCGGGTCGATAGTGGACTTGTCGTTCGCTAGCCCCGCTGTCGCGCCACGGGTGAGGAACTG
Organism: Lymantria monacha; assembly: GCA_905163515.2. Lineage (NCBI taxonomy): Eukaryota > Metazoa > Arthropoda > Insecta > Lepidoptera > Erebidae > Lymantria > Lymantria monacha. Next base: position 29,516,609 of record LR991082.1, read on the forward strand.
GAGTGTCCTGGAGGAGGCGGAGACCCTGTCGGACCACCGGTACATCCGGATGGAGGTCTCCCCCCGGGAACCCGGTAGGGGTCACAGGGCGGACGGAGCTCCCGCGTTTCCGCGGTGGGCTGTGGGTCGTCTTGACAGGGATCTACTGGCGGAGGCGGCCATTGTCAGTACGTGGCTGTCCTCACCACCCCCAGCAGACAGAGTGGACGCTGAGGCTGTCCGCATTCGCAGTGCGTTAACGCAGATCTGCGATGCGGCCATGCCCAGAGTGCGGCGGCGTCCGCCTCCGAGGCAGGGGGTCTACTGGTGGTCCCCAAGACTGGCGGACCTTCGTGCGGCGTGTATCAGTGCCCGAAGGTCCTACACCCGCAGCCGGCGGCGTCACCGCGACGTCGAGCGGGAGGGCCAGCTGTACGAGGCGTACCGCAGTGCGCGGACTGCCTTTCGGCTGGCCATCCGAGCCGCCAAGGGCGCGAGTTGGCAGGAGATGCTGGACGGTCTCGACCGTGACCCCTGGGGTCGCCCATATCGCGCGGCGCTGAACAAGCTTCGCGCGCGGGCCCCCCCCCTCACCGAGACCCTCCAGCCCGACTTCCTTCGTAGGGTGGTCGAGGAGCTGTTTCCACGGCAGTCGGAACACACGCCCCCGGTCATGGCTCCGCCAGATCAGGACCGGGAGGCCGACGACGACGAGAGTGTTCCGCCCGTGACGGAGTCGGAAGTGGGGGCGGCCGTGGCGAAGATTCGTTCCGCCACCACGGCCCCCGGCCCGGACGGAATTCCAGTCCGGGTGCTGACGTCGCTCCTCGAGCACTTCGAGCCTCGCCTCAGGCAGCTGTTCAACGCCTGTCTGACGTCTGGACGGTTCCCTGAGTGCTGGAAGGAAGGGAGGTTGGTTCTCCTGCCAAAGCCGGGACGGTCCCCGGATTTGCCGTCGGCCTACAGGCCCATCGTGCTCCTCGACGATGTGGGTAAGCTGCTGGAGCGTGTGCTCGCTGCCCGCATCGTCCGACACCTGGAGGAGGTGGGGCCCGATCTGTCGGACGCTCAGTATGGGTTTCGGAGGGGGCGTTCGACCATCGGGGCCCTATTACGCCTGAGGCAGGCGGCCGCGGAGGCCGTCGCCGGGAAGGGAGTGCTGTTGGCGGTGTCGTTGGACATCGCCAACGCATTCAATAGTCTGCCATTCGGCTGCATCAGGGAGGCGCTCCGGTTCCATGGAGTGCCCCTGTACCTCAGGCGGCTGGTGGCAGACTATTTGGAGGGCCGCAGTATCCTCTGCGCGGGTCCCGCAGGGGACATTGTGCGGACGCCCATGTCGTGCGGCGTTCCACAGGGGTCGGTTCTGGGGCCGACCCTGTGGGACATCGGGTACGACTGGGCGTTGAGAGGGAGTCTCCCCCCCGGGCTGAGCTTGGTGTGCTACGCTGACGACACGCTCGTCACAGCCCGGGGCAGGACACTCGAAGAGGCGGCGAGCCTGGCCACTCTCGGCACCGAGGAGATGGTCAGGCGGATCGAGGCGCTGGGGCTCAGGGTGGCCCTAAACAAGACGGAGGCCCTACTTTTCCATGGGCCCCGTGTGAGGCTACCCATCGGCGCCTCGATAGTGGTAAACTCCATCCACATCAGCATCCAGGCCCATATGAGGTACTTGGGTCTGGTGCTCGACGGGCGATGGTGGTTCCGGGAGCATTTCCGACAGATTGCTCCCCGGCTTGTCGGCGCGGCGTCCGCCCTTTCTCGACTCATGCCGAACGTGGGCGGACCCAGTTTCGAGGGCCGACGGCTGTATGCGGGGGTCATCCGCTCGATGGCCATGTACGGCGCACCCGTGTGGGCGAGGGCTCTGAACGCCCAGCTCAGGGCGGTTCTGTGGAGGCCACAGAGAGCCATGGCGGTCAGAGCCATTCGCGGGTACCGCACGGTGTCGACAGAGGCGGCGTGCCTGTTGGCCGGGACACCCCCGTGGGACCTAGAGGCGGAGATGCTCTCCGACCTCTACCGGCGGGTTATCACAGCGCGCGAGGAAGGTGGCTCCCCATCGTTGAGCGAGATAGCCACCTGGCGCGTGGATGCCCGCCGAGACGTCATCGCCCGTTGGGCTACGCGGCTGGAGAGGCCTAGGCACGGTGTGGAGACCGTTGAGGCCCTCCGGCCCGTATTGATAGAGTGGATGGAGCGGCGGCACGGAGTCCTCACCTTTCGGCTGGTGCAGGTATTGACGGGGCACGGGTGTTTCGGGTTGTACCTGCACAGGGTCGTGTATAGGGAGTGGACTCCGGCCTGCCACCACTGCAGGAGTGGCGAGGACACGGCGCAACACACGCTGGAGGTGTGTCCGGGATGGGAGCGGCAGCGCCGTGACCTCGTCGCTGTCATCGGTGCCGACCTGACGCTGCCGGCCGTCGCGAGGGCGATGGTCGACAGCATCAGGAACTGGGACGCGGTCGCCGCCTTCTGCGAGGCTGTCATCTCGCAGAAGGAAGCGGCGGAACGGGCAAGGGAGGATTCCCGCGCCCCGGGCCGCCGCCAGCGGCCGGGGCGGCGCAGGCGCGAATACCTGCGCCTGATGCCGCCCTAACCGAGGCTTCGGGTGATCGGACCGGGGAATTGTCCGGTCACCCGACGTGAGGCCACCGCGTGAGGGCGACGCCCCGACGGCGAAATCTGTCGGGGCGTCGACGAGAGGAACCCGCGAGGGTGAACCGCCGGGCGGGCCACCGAAGTTAAAAATCGGGTCCCGGTGACCCGCTCGCACGGCGAAGAGAGAGGAGTTTTACGGTGGGTCTATGGGGTCACGCGCCGTACATACGCACATGTAGCTAAACATAATTATGGTTATTTTATTATACATTACTTTTACATACATTTATTTGCTGAAATATTTCTATATAATAATCAAAACACAATATATTGTACTAAATTTCCAAAATTAGATAAATTGAATTAATAAATAAAACTAATGGATATTAGTTTGTGAATAATTATGTTTGTTAGTTCATCACATCATCCTTGCTCTTATCCCAATTACCTTCCATCGTACGTATTGCAAAAGATATTGGCAATAGTTTTACAATCGGCTGTCTGGATGACGTTAATACTTTTTGCGAATTGGGGCAGCACTCCAACTAAAACTAATTTTAAATATATGTTGATAATGATTCTAAGTAGATACTTATTTTTTTCAAGACAGATAGTTATCCAGATATTGCAGGTTTAAGAAAGAACGAAAATTAACGATTTTAAAATATTTCATTTGATTTGCCACAAATTAGAGGTTTTCTTTTTAGATTTTCTATAATGGAAGTCATTAGGACGCACCAGTGTAATACTCCAGCAGTAATCTACCATTATACATTCATTACAGCGAACTTGCTATCTATATTGCATCATTTTTAAGTCTTAATGGAATTGTTCTCTTTGATGTATGATCCAAGATTATCAGACAACTTGTGTCTGTTTTACATAGTGTATCTTTATACTCATATTACAACCAAGATTTTTAGGCTAATTACATGGTCTTGATAGGTATTACTAGTGTAATACCTCGTAACATTCTGTCTTCTGATGCTCTAAATTTTTTTTTACAACGAGATTAAAGGTTTTCAAGGCACTGCTGCCGCTAAAACATCTCATTCTTCAAGTATAGATACAAGTGGATCAGTGGTCTTTCAAAACATAGATCTGTTGAAAGAGAAATCTATCAAAAGAGGATGTTATTAAATCATTTGGACAACATTCATCTTGGTAACAAAGAGGGGATAGTCTTGATAATCGCTAACAACGTCATTCGAAAACTTATACTATATTTGTGTCTAACTAAGCCGATTGTTCATGAATATCTGATATTATTTTAGGCGATGGTAAATTATTTGAATACGGTATAGGTATTTTAACAGATGCTAAATCTGGATGCGTCAATTTCCTTTGATTTATACCATATAATTCAACAACATAAAAATAAGGGTCATTAATATGGTATTTCTATTTTGTCCAAAATATAAGTACATCAATATCAAATGCATACATTTATCTCTCATAATATTGCTCATAATGTTTGGGCTTGTTCGACGAAGATGACATCACCATCACACTTGTTCAACTAAGAGCTTATGCGACCTGCGAGGCCATAACACAAACGGTTTCGTCCTCGCCGTCGAGGTGCGAAATCGCGCCGCGCAAAGTCATTAAACCAAACGTGGGCACGTCCACTTTGTTACCAGCGACACCCTAAGCCGAGGTCCTTTTTCCCACAGGGGGAGCCCTGGGGCGATTTCGCTTAGCTTACTTTAATCACGTTAAGAGCCCTCAGCGCTCACCCATAGTCCGCGTAAAGCTGTCAAAGTCATCTGCAGCTAACAGCTAAAAATACACCAAAAAAAAAAATTCAGACTAGTTCGGGCCTTTAATTTCCATCTTAAAGTAATTAACATAGGTCTTTCTCACTATGTCTATTAAAGGTTTTCTAAATTTTTTATCAAATATTCATCACAATTGTGCCGAAATACATTCGAATCATTCAAACGATGCCTCATAGACGACAATATATCGGCATTATCAAGAAAAATATAAATCGATCAGGCATGATGACTAATTACTTAAAAATATTTTGCAACTGTATTTAGTCGATAGATTATGAAATTCCAATAAGAGTATGAAAGTAAAATTAATGCGGTCGAAATGCGATCTCTACGGAAAATCTGTGGAGTTAGGTTGATCGATCGCATTCGTAACGACGACGTAAGAGAGCGAGTAGGTATGAAAGAGAGTATTGGCGTAAAGATGCGAAAGGGAATGCTCCGATGGTTCGGACATGTGGAAAGAATGCCGAACGAATGTCTGGTTAAGAAGATATACAATGCGAAAGTGAAAGGATATAGGTACCGGGGAGACCGAGACTAACCTACCCAGATCAGATCGGTCATGTACTGAAGGAAGGTGGAGTTAAGAGTCTCCGAAACCGGCGAGCGTGTATGAAGAGAATTATGAATGTTGAGGAAGCGAGTGAAGTATGCAAGGATAGAGTTCTCTGGCCCTCTGTCCTCTCTGCCTACCCTGCAAGGGACATGGCGTGATGGTATGTATGTATGTATTATTAAATTCTACGTACAGTTAATATCTTGACACGTGTAGAATTAGATACACACAATTTTTTTTTTATAAACCTGTGTTATCACTAAAAGATTTGCTTTATTACTATTAATATTGAGGTCAGCCTTATGATTAATTATCTTGGACAAAATAACATTACAACGAAGAGACTATTTGAGGTCAAATTCAATCCAAATTGATCCAGTTAAACTAAACGGTTGAGTGAGTGAGAGTCCTTAATGCTCTTGAGGCTGGCTGGACGGACCGGGGACAATTACTCAAAGACAATGGAGCGCATAGGTGTAATATCTATCTCGGAGCTAGTGGTTCGGTCAAAATCTGGCGAACGATCTCATGGTGGGAGGTACCATGAGGCATTCAGTTATAAGTCTGGTGGGCCAGTTCAGACTGTATGCTAGTTAGGCTATAGGTACTTTTATCACATTTAATATGAAACAAAAATGTTAAAAACGTGTCGAGTTAGAAAATTATGTAAATAAAATAGCATACATAATAAATTGACCAATATCTGCGTCGTTGATATTACGAGAGCGATAATTCCATTACATCCATTTCCTTTTTATTTCCACCCGATATCTCATCACGTTGAAGGACTTATAGATTGCATTTTTGCTGTGCAAAGAAATCTGTGAACTTTATCTACAGTCAGCTGATAGGAATTTCTCGTAATTTGCTTTTGTAACTTGCATTTAAGATAAAATAAATTTTATAAAATAATTTAAAAATAGATTCTATCTAAAATGAACATCATTTGAAATTTACAGAATATCGTTCGGAATAATCAATCGCCTTCAGGGACTCTTTTAAGAGTATTAGATCTAAATCTAGACCTCTTTGCGTGTGAATCCTCTACCTTATATGATTCTTCATATGCTATGATTTTAATAAATATTTGTATAAATAGACGTAATTCTTTTGCTATTTATGTATCCGTGTTGCACCAGTGTATCTTATTTTTATGACAGGCTATTTTATAGTTACACCCCGCTCAAACCATCTGGGGGCAATGAAAGGCGAGGTGGATAGCCTCATATTCTGCCGTAATGTATTATTGCCATGTACTCTATGTCACCATTGGGCTGATATCGGTACTGATTCCTTGTATTCGGTGGTCTGTTTATTGGGATAGCCATTAGAGTACCACCCCCTGTGGACGTTCCGATAACATTATTATCATGGTGAAGATCTACTGGCGGACTAATTCGTAGCTTCAATAGTTACCCCCTGTTATAATGTGGGCTGTTTCTTCGTCTGCCACCAAAAAGCCAATAATAAAAAAGAATGAACAAGCAAAAAGAGAAGATACCATCATTATCACCATCATCTCAGCTTATATATGTCCCACTGTTGGGCTCAAGCCTCCTCCATAATGGAAGGGAAAATTAACCTACTATTCTACGCTGGTCGGACGTGTTGGTATAAGGTTTTGTTTCAAGTTTTCCTTCTCTTGCATAGATGATAAATGCATTTTATATCCCTTAGTCGTCTCTTACGATCACCTACGGGTAAGATAGGGGGTGGTGAATTGTATTCTTACTCCGTCACCACACGGATAAAAAAAGATACAATACCTCGATTATATAGATCGCGCAATGATTACTATTGTCATAGATTAAATTTACATATACATATGACAATTCTTTGGGCAATCTAAAATGATTATACCGAGGCTGTAATTTGTGACCATAATGCAATTAAAATTTTAAGTTTTCTAGTAGTTTAAGTAATTTTTCCTTAATACGTATTTTAATTTAAAAAAACAACTTTCCACATGGTGATAAAGTAAGAATACAACTAACTGCTCCTTTTCTTGCCCATGGGTGTTGTAAACAACGAAAAATAGCTTTTAGCATCTTTATTTCATCACCTCATCATCTCAGCTCATAGTATGACCTCATAGCACATGAGTAAATAAACATACAGAGACAATCATTCAAACAACCGTGCCACGATAGGTACATCACTACAAGTATAATGCGCGTGTATGCGTGAGCACTGGCGGCTCGTCACGTACGGAACAAAACCTGTTTAGGCTGGTTCAGCCAGTGCTCAAACAAAGGGCTCACTCACCGCTCGCAGTGTATCGCGTCGTGCGTGTTTGTTTAAATTTGAAATTTGAATTAATTAGAAAGACTGTAAAAATAGTTTATTGTACTGATAGTGATATACTAAAACGTATACAAGATTGTAAATTTGATATGCCATGCAAGTGCTTTCCCATTGATTATTTAAAAAAACTTTATATTAGATTTAGAATTTATCATTCGATTAAGAGATATAACAAATTATTAAAAATCAAAAATTACAAAAAAAGCTATTTAGAGTAGGTAAGCAATTTGTAAAAAAATATCCATACCTCATGTGCCAACCCTATCAGAATAGGTAACAATTTTGTTCGCTCCTTAGAAGCTTGGTCTCTGTACGTTTATTTACTCATGTGCTCATAGTATGATCTGAGATGATGGACATATAATAATATCACCCACTATTGGGCTCGAGCCTCCTCTATCATTATAGGGAATTAACCTACTATATCACATTGAGCAGACGTGCTAGTATAGGGTTTTGTTTCGAGTTCTCGTTCTCTTGCTTAAATGTTATATACATTTTATATCCCTTAATCGTCTCTTACGATCACCCACGGGTAAGATAAGGTGTGGTGAATTGTATTTTTACTCCGTCACAATTTGGCATATTTTTTTACAAAAATATTATTTACATAAGGTATGCTTATGTTCTTGTTCCATTGAGCGTTTCTAAAAGTCACATGTGAGTTATACCTATTTGCAATAGTAATAGGAAAATGGAAACTTCCTCCAACTAAGCGCTGGGGAAATCTAAAATTGTATTCAAATAGCATAATATCTAGACCTCATGGTAAAGTTATATTTGCCTTATCTACATGTAGGAGTTATCTGCATATGTATAGTAGTAACTCTTTGTATCTAGTTTACTCTTTTGTAAGTCGTACTGCGTAAAACTTACGAACGTACCAGTCCCATGCTAATATATACGTTGGAATGATAATAACTATTATAATTTTAGGATAGAAGTGGTTCTAATATATTAGAATTACGTCAACTTGTACATGAATAAACATTGATTGAATTTTTTTCAATTATAGAATCGACTTACAGCGATATTAATGATTGAATGAATGAACTACATTATTTGAATGAATGAACTTCAAATAAGTAATTTGGATTTATTACACTTTTGTCTGAAAGATTACGATATTACTTTCCACACCATTCATTTATTTATGAAGAACTAGCTTCTGCCCGCGGCTTCACCCGCGTAAAAGGTTACTTTCCTAAAGTTGAACTATTATCGCAAGGGAACACATTACCGGGATAAAAGTATCCTATATTAATTAATCTAGGAAATGCTTGCAAAGGAAACATAAACATAAGTGGTTTTACTGGGATGAAAAAAATTGGAAAATATAGAAAATAACAAAACAAAATTTCTGATTCTAGACTATCCGCGACTATCCGTGTACCAAATTTCATTTAGATCGGCTCAGTAGTTTTGGCGTGAAAGAGCGACAGATAGACAGAGTAGTTACTTTCGCATTTATAATATCAGTAAGGATTATAGTTCCGTAAAACCTTAAAAACTTAATTCGTTCTTCTTAATTTCTAATACTCTTTGTGTTTTGTAAATTATATTATATATATTGCACATTACTGCTGTAGTGTATATCAAAGTTAAACGTAAGTGACAATTAGTCAAATGCTTGTGCCCTTAGATAAGACTATAATATAAATTTTATATCATACGTCAATTTGAACACATATTTTCCAAGAAATGGATTGGTTAGCTGAGTTAATCCAACTTCTGCGAACAGAAATAAATATGATTGAATAATAAAGTAAATATCCAGGTCCCATGAGAAATGACTCTATATAATCTAAATACATGTCTGTACCACGCTTACTCTATCTAAAGATGGTAATTAAATAAAATCAATGAAAGCGTTAAATGAATTATTTATTAAATTCATGATGGTTTTTTTTATTTAGTTTCCAGGTCCAAGAACCTGGACCGCTGAACAGTGTCAGAGACATTCATTGTCATATAATTCTTTTGTTATTGTAACGGGTTTTTCAACAAGAACTTTGTTTTCTAAAACAAAATAAAACGAGAAATTTAGATGAAGATGATTGAAGTTTTTATTGTATTACGAAGAGAAAAGTTCGGCAATTATGAATGAAAAATGATATCTAGCAAATGACGACCACGCTGACAGATGTCGATTCTTTCATCGAAGTTTTTAATCACCTTTTTGGCAAAATGGCGGGTCTATTTCGTTAATAATATCACGGATTTTGAGTTTTAAGGCTGCAATCGATTCGATTAGCTCCGTATAGACTCTGTCCTTAACATAGCCCCACAAAAAATAATCCAGTGGTGTTAAATCACACGATCTGGCTAGCCACATAACAGCTGATTTTTGTGAAATTATGCGATCGGGCAATTTGGTTTGCAATAAATTGATCGTTGTTTGGTGCGCCAGAGGTCTGGAGGCGTGATTGGGTCGTTTTTTTCGAAGATGAGGCTGGAAATGCAGTACCTAACGGTCAATGGATCACGCTATCGCGAGATGCTAACATCTCAATTTTGGCCTATTATTGATGACGTGGATATCACTGACATGTGGTTTCAACGAGACGGTGCCACATGTCACACATCCAATGAAACGATAAATTTATTGCAAACCAAATTTTCCGATCGCATAATTTCACGAAAATCAGCTGTTATGTGGCCAGCCAGATCGTGTGATTTAACACCACTGGATTATTTTTTGTGGGGCTATGTTAAGGACAGAGTATATACGGAGCCAATCGAATCGATTGTTGCCTTAAAACTCAAAATCTGTGATGTGATTAACGAAATAGATCAGTCATTTTGCCAAAAAGTGATTAAAAACTTTGATGAAAGAATCGACATCTGTCAGCGTGGTCGTGGTGGACATTTGCAAGATATCATTTTTCATTCATAATTGCCGAACTTTTCTCTTCGTAATACAATAAAAATTTGAATCATCTTCATATAAATTGCTTATTTTATTTTATTTTAGAAAACAAAGTTCTTGTTGAAAATCCCTTTACACAATGTGGTTATTTAATTAGAAATTTATGCACATTTGATTTTTGGATTTAGTTTAAGTGTCATCATTTCAGTAAAAATTTGCTTTGTGTCATATATACGTTGTTTTTCCTTATATTTTCGTGTGTGTTCAAGTTTGATAATGTCATATTTTGTGTGTTCAAGAGATTGTTTTTAACACATATGGATTTGGTGTTCTGATTTGTACTATAAGTTTTTGTGAAGTGATTTATTTACTTATGTAACATTTAATTTAGATATTTTGTATTGTCTATTTTTAATGTTTTCTATATTTCTGTTTTATTTTTTATCCTTGTTTAAAATATTTCTGTTTTAGGTTATCCATTATTAAAAACTGATTTTAGTATGACCTTCTTTGTTTTTATATTGTATGGATCAGTATGTTGGGATACAAAAACGACGGATGAGAGACAGTTGCATGTAGCGGAGATTTTAATGTTGAGATGGACGTACGGCGTGACGAGAATGGATAAGATAAGGAATGAACGTATAAGAGAAAGTTTGAAAGTGATGCCGGTGACGGATAAGTTAAGGAGTGAACGTATTAAACGTGAATCTGGTATGAGCATGTGAAGAGACGGGATGAAAGTAATGTTGCGAGGAAGGTTTTAAGTGTGAATGTTAAAGGCTTTAGGGGTAAAAGGAGACCAAAGAAAAGATGAATGGAGAGCGTGAAGCATGATATGGACAGGGTGTGATTACAGAGGTGACGTCTGACAGGGCTGTATGGAAGAAGAGGACATATTGCGTCGACCCCAAGTAGTTCGGAGAAGAGCAAGAGAATGATGATGTTCTTTGTTTTTATAGTCATATATTGTCATATTTTGTTTTGTTAACAAATAATTTGATGTACGGATTTTTATTACTGCTATTTATTTTATTGTGTCAAGTTTATATACCTACTGTTATTAAAATTCGTTTTATTATTCATTCGAAGATAATTGATACTACTGTATTTATTTTGTGTGCTATTATTGGTGTGTACTTAATGATGTTCAATGTAACTTTGAGTTGTGTTCATATATGTTTGTGCTTGTTTCGTGTATGTATCAATAATATTATATTCATAGAAGATATATGCCCATAAATATTATATTAATTGTGGAGTGTTTCTTGTTTGTGTGTTGTACGAGTTTGTTTGTCAAAGTTATTATTATGGTTTGACATCTAATTTGAAATTTGTCATAGGTTGTTGGTTGGTTATATTTTTTTATCTTATATATTGGGTTAGACATCCTCTTATGGTGACGACAGACTACGAAACATCTCCATCCCTTACTGTCTTTTGTTAGTCGTAAAACCCGGCTCGGGGAATACCCGTAAAATAATCGGTGGCATTATCTTGCTAAATTTATTTTACCAATTGAGGTTGTCACCTTGCCTGACGGCGTTCATCCATCTTTGTGCCATATATCCACCTTTGTGGCATATAGCCACGCTTCACTTTTGTAATTGTAAGAAAAGAGAGACAGATTGCTCTCTTTCTCTTGGTGGTTTTTAAATAGTGCATAATGGTTTCTAGTACAATAAAAGGCTTCTCATAATATTTAAAATGAATATAAGAAATATGGTTTATAAAGTACATGGCTTACCTTATAAACTTCATTTAAAAAAAGATTAATGATGCACATATTGTGGGTACCCTATAATATTTATTCCTATATACCCATTCCTAAAGCAACAAGGAAAAATATTCACAACAACAATGTTCATTAGAGTGTTCCTCGTAATCGTTTTTTTACTCTTATACTAATTAGCGTCGTTGTTTGAAATAGCGGTACTTAAGGCAAATGAGAAGAGGGCTTTTATTATTTGACTTATGCGAAGCGGTTACGTTCTCCTTTGCTACAAATGATTCTGATTGTTTAGTATATTTTAACATGTATCTGTCTTATTATCAAGTTTTCCGTGTGTTTATTGAAAAAACAACGTCTGTTCAAGGCAAGGAAAAATCGAAATAAAGCCTTGTATCAATACCTACGTCTGACCAGCGTGGTATAGTAGGTAAAGAAATTAAAAAAAATCAAAAATCACGAAATATCACAAGTTGGGGCTTGGTCGAGTAAGATATCACGTGTATTTATTTTTTTGCCAAACGTGCGATTTCTATACCGAAAAGCGGCGTGTAGTGTGACTTTCTTTGACTTATGATTAATGCACGACCCCTAAGTCAATTTTTGTACTAGTGTGGGAAATGTTCGAGCCGAAAATGTTGATTTATCTTATTATCAAAATGGTCTTGCATTGCATGAATGGTTCCTTCACTATTATTTTCAAGCTGAAATATAATGCTACGCAAGTTTCACACTCGTACTTTTTTAATAAAATTTACTCTCATCAAATAAGTAATTGAGAAAAATGTAGAAAAGGGAGTTCTATATTATTGTGAATAAAAGTCGATGGAAAAGAGGCAATAATCGATCCCGAAATGTATTTAATGGAAATAAACTAAAAAATCCTAGTTTTTTATTAGGAATATCTTTTAAACAGTTCTATGTTTGACATTAAAAATCAATAATCATTTTAAGTATAAATGTAAATTTATTCGATATTTTTTTTTTAAATATTGTGTGTGACGTATTGCTGTGTGATACTAACATAGGAATACGATTAATGAAGTCATACAAATCGGCTAACGCTATGTCCTAATTGGCTGTCGCAATACGACACAACTTTTGTTGTCCAACCGACCAACTAATGCGACAAAATTTAAACACATCTTTTTGAATGGAGCTGTCCTAACTGGCAACTCGCACGGACGTGCGACATCGCATTTGTTGGTCGTTGAGTTTTAAATTGGACTTAGACAATGAACCGAGATGACTGACGACTAAAATATAAATCTATTATAATTTTTTAAACTTATTTTACTTGACATTGGCGAAGTTGTGGTTAATCACTCACAGAGGCCATTCATTAAGAATAAGAAGAAGAAAAACTTGGACTTTTGACGGGAATTTGAAAACGTCATGTGGTGCTCTTGTATTATATTCGATATATTAGTGTTTTAACGTGTTAAGTTAGATAATTTTGATGGCATTTTATGTAATGTGATGCGCGGAACTACTGGGATGTCGTGAATATCATATAAAAGTGTTTTACAACGTTTTCATTTTCCATCAAAATTCCAACAAGATACTATTAACAGTGTGGCCAAAGCACTGTTAATGGCGACAATTTGACTTAGACAATGACTAACCTGAAAGACTAAAAACGTGAAGATATTTATAACTTGACACTGGCACCAATAGCTCATATAAGAAGCTGATTGCCAATATATAAGAAGAAGAAGAGTTTTAAATTCAAACCTGTTCTATTTTGTCGTGTCGGTCGCCCGGGCAACACGTGTTTTTCGTTTACCAAATGAGACAAAAACTACAAATTATCGTGTTTTGATTGACAAAAAATGGTTAACAAACATTAAAAAAGATGTTTCTTATTTCTACCGTTATGGTCATATTGCGTAGATATGCCGTTTTATTAGTTTTTTACAAAACTAAAGATAAAAAAGTTTGTATTCTATAGTAATGGTTGGTTCTATAGTATCCGTTTTCAAGAATATAATCAAATGTATCCGTCTTCATTCTAGTGTATTGGTAAAATAAATTGTTGTTTCATCATAGCGAAGAGTACAGGTGGGGAAATTCGCCAAATTTCAGCCTATCTAATTTTGCTGTTCCGCTAATAAATATTTTAAATAACAATTTTCACTTAAGTAAAGCACCAGCAGATAGATATCGTATCTTGACGACTGACGATAATGCAGTTTGGACACAATGATATTGTCGTACGACCAACATGTTGTGCACGGCAATGCGAACTACCGATTTTGTCGTAGAACGACTTGTCGATTAGGACGTAGCCTTAGTTTAAAAACGCATGTAAAAAGGCCAAACGTGATGACTTAGAGAGGAACAGATAATGATAAAATATTTGTTGAATTCACGTCTTGTTAGTGTCAAAACAAAGCAATATAAAATACTAATTTTATAAAAAGTCTTTAATTTCTTTGAATAATAGTTATTTTTATGGATTTTATGGTATTTGTGGATCTTATCAATTCTGTGGATTAAAATCTAGGCACACTGAAAAGTTTTCAAAACCTCGGAAAATTAAAAATCAAACAAAAACACAATAAAATCAATAAAATTAATTTTATTATAGTTTTAATTTTTACGAAATATTATTTTTCTTCTATTGATAAATTCAGGCATGGCAGTATTTTGGGATTAAATTTTAACTGATGCTGAGCTATTCATGAATCACATTACCTACGACATTTTGGTTACACAATTAATATCAATTTAGTGTGATGGTTATAGATAGTATCTATGAGGTAATAAACAATGCAATGCCAAAGTGGAAGGATGTACGTACCGGGGGAGACCGAGACTAACCTACCTAGACCAGATTGGTCACGTACTGAAGGAAGGTGGAGTCCAGAGTCCCCGAAACCGGCGAGCGTGTATGAAGAGAATTATGAATGTTGAGGAAGCGAGAGAAGTATGCAAGGATAGAGTTCTCTGGCACTCTATTCTCTCTGCCTAACCTACAAGGGATATGGCGTGATGATATGTATGTATGTGTAGGTAATAGACACATGGAATAAGCCTTTTAGCAGGTGTATAGGTACAGTTAACTACTTACTAGACGTGCATAAAGTTTTAGTTGCTTAGTTATTGCTATAATTAGAACGAGTAGGTTCGTTATCATTTATGGACATAAATAAATAATCAAATTATGCTCACCATGTTTCTTAAGAATATGACTTCTTAATAATATAAAATTTTTAATAATATAAATTCGATATTTTCACTACTTCTTATATTGCAAGTTTAATTTTAATGATGTATATTTTATTTTCAATAATGATTCCTATTTCTCTGGATTTTTATCAAATTTGTATGCCTTAGAGGTAAGGCATAGTGAATGGACCATTATTATAAGATCTTTTATGTACCTTTGTTATATAAATACATATATATTATTCTATTTTATTCTTATTCGATGAGATCCATTAGCTTATTGACTTCTACTGTTTGTAAAGAGGTTGGCGAGTAGGCGTTACAAGCTTTCTAGGAGAGTGTTAGTTTTAACGATACCTGCGGAAATTTAAGTGAACGTGACACCTAAAAATCTTAGGCCACATGGACGGTTCAATGTGTATTTCAGAATTTCATACTGGAACTCAATTGCGGTTTACCAGTAGGTTTACTAGGCAGCTAACAGAGCAAAACATTGCGCTACAGGATTTAGTAATAGACTTAATAAACGAGAAATAATTACGAGTTTTTGTGGGATATAATAAAGTAATGTTAGCAAAGCTGTGAATCTTAGTATTTATATTGACATCCACTAGCACGATTTTCGTATGTTAAGGCGTACCATAGTTACTATTGCAATCCATCTTAAGGTTGACATATAGGGCCCTCAAGTTATGTCACATCCGTAGTGCCACAATGCCGCGGTTCCAGTAGCTGTAATATCCCCTTATTTATTGGCTTATTAGTCACTTTTGATTTATATCGTCCGCTTTGAATGGGACGGAAGTAATTTTATCTTCCTTCTCCTCTTATTTTTGTTTCTAGTAAATTTGTTGGAAGTCCCAAAGCAATTAAAAGCGTTTTCTGAGACTTCCTGAGGGCCAAACCTCAGTGTCATTTATAGAGACTATTATGGATCTTGGTTTACAGGACATCCAGTAGTGCTTGTATGTAGTGGTATAAGTTTCAAAAAAATAGAGTCCAGTACTTATATACGTATAATAAATATGTTATTGTAGGTTTTGCTGCATGCTATTGTAGGTTTTTGGTTAACTTGACACAAGATTTGAATGTAAAACTGGATGTCAAATACAATGGCACGTAGTATGGAATTTATTTCAATTTAATTTACTATTTGTTACATCATATACGAAGGAAATAGGGTCAAAGCAAGGTCGTATAAGTACGACACGGGACAAGGTCCTGATGAGATTGCGTAACCCGGAAATTAAGGTCCGTTTTTATAATTAATAAAATTTTAACTTAGATTTATTTTCAGTAGTAGTCTCCTAGAAAACAACATAAAGAAAAGAAAAAAATCACTATTAGTACGATTTATTATTGTGTTTGATTTAAAAAAAAATACTTTCACGTGTTTTTTTTTCTTTTAACTATTCTATCGCGTTTGTGTTTGATATTTAATTTCGCGACGTTTCGAACACTTTACAGTGATCATTGTCACGGGAGGACTAAGGTGTCTTACGTCCAATATATCATTGTTATTACAGAAATTTATATCTACCCTATAGGATATTAAATTTTGACTCAAATTTTTAATACAAATTGATACAAATTCATTGCCAGTACAAAAAGAAAATGATTTTATATATATATATATATATAATTTTATATTGTTTATGATCTATTATTATTAAAGCATTTAATTTATGATAATTATTATTGTGGCAGTTTATTATTGTGGAAACTAACAAAACTATTAGCTACCACCGGATCGGAATGCGGCCACACTGAGAAACATATTGGACGTAAGACACCTTAGTCCTCCCGTGACCATGATCACTGTAAAGTGTTCGAAACGTCGGGCAATTTAAAATCAAATACAAACGCGTTAGAATCCGTAAAAAAAAAATTATTTCAATAATATAAATAATAATAAATATTGTGGTGGCCCGCTCGCACGGCGAAGAGAGAGGATTTTTAAGGTGGGTCTATGGGGTCACGCGCTGCCTTCTCCGTCACCCCGGACCGATTTGGCGGGGCGAGACGCATCCATAGTCCACCAAAAAAAAAAATCATGGTCACGGGAGGACTAAGTTGTCTCACGTCCAATCAGTCATGGTTATTACAGAATTATTTATTTACCCGGTTAAGTATCAATTATCAAAGTTTGACCCACATTCTTAATGTTTATTAATTTTTATTAAAAAACGGTGGCAGTAACATTTACCATCAGGTGTGCTGCCTGCTCGTTTGGCACCAAGAGCAATAAAAAAAAAAACATGCCGGTCTACTGAGCTGGCCAGATGGATTGATAAAAGGCTTAATTTTTTATTTCTCTGGTGATGTTATTTGATTCATCATCTCAGCTCATATATATATATATATATAATAATATATATATATATATATATATATATATATATTATTATATATATATATATATATATATATATATATATATATATATATATATATATATATATATTATTATATATATATATATATATATATATATATATATATATATATATATATATATATATATATATATATATATATATTAGGCTCGAGCCTCCTCCATGATGGGAGGGAAACTAACCTCCTATACCACGCTGGTCAGACGTATTGGTATAGGGTTTAGTTTCAAGTTTTCCTTCTCTTGCATAGATGTTATATGCGTATGTAGTATTTCTTAGTCGTCTCTTACCCACGGGTAAGATAGGGGGTGGTGAATTGTATTCTTACTTCGTCACCACACGGTTATTTGATTATATTAACTTTAATCATTATACTCTCAATAATTCTTAGGATACCTATAGAAAAAGGGTGGTGATTATTGTACTCTTACTCCATAGTACCGTATAACGCCATTCATCCTTCTTTTGCCTTTCATTACAATTTCAATCATCATCTCATCTCATCTCATATATGTCGCACTGTTGGGGTCGAGCCTTATTTATAATGTGAGGGAAATTGACCTACGGCCACCGAAGACAAAAATCGGGTACCGGTGGCCCGCTCGCACGGCGAAGAGAGAGGAGTTTTTACGGTGGGTCTATGGGGTCACGCGCCGCATTTCCGTCTCCCCGGACCGATTTGGCGGGGCCGGGACATATGCATAGCCCAATAAAAAAAAAAAAAGCGAAATTGACCTACCATACTACTACTACTACGCTGGTCAGACATGTTGGTATAAGGAATATAAAAATACCTTTTAAATTATGTCTTAGAGCATATCGGTAATTCTCAGTGCAGTCTTCTAGCCCGATATCCGCTTAGCAAGTTAGTATGGTAAGGCGACGCGCGCCGAGACGTTAACGATTGTTAGGCCGTCCGGGGACAATACCACGGAGTCCTTTCTTTCCAACTAGCATAGGTCTTATTGGGACGTAAGTATACAGTTACGAGGAGGAAAATAACTCTGTGCTACCACCATTGCGATTGCAGTTTGTAACCGAATGGGTAAACCGCTAAGCGAACCACTGAAGCAAAGTATTCGTTGTCTGTGGTCATCTTAATTGAAAAAAAAATGGATAATAAGCAAGTTATGTAGCCTCGCATTGCCCTTTAGTCACCACGAGTAGTTTAGATAGACATGGCTGGATCATAGCACGTAAAAAGCATTCTAGATTTTAAAAAACTTCTACTCAATTTACAGTGAAAAATAAATATTCATGAAACACAAGCAGTAAAACAATCGTGATATTTTATAGCCATGCCTCTCTGGAGGGTCGTAACTTGTGTAAACTTAGTTATAAATCAAACCATTCCTTGATATAAAACACAGAAACATAAAAGTCAAGATGTGAGCGACACCCTTAGGACCATGTTATATAACTAACAAGTATTTCTAGAATGTCTGTTCAATTTAATAATGGAAGTGCTTGCGATAATAAATATCGAATAATACTTTTTATATACAATTTTTCAACCCTTTCATCAGTAATTTAAAGATCCACATCTGTATTAGTAGATGAGTCGATAGCACTCTAAAAGAAAGGGAACGTAAAAAATGCGCCAAGTAGTATGGGTTTACTACGCGGCCCATTTTTAACAAGTTTTAACAATAATTTTTATATAATACTGCGTTGGTTTATAAGTTATTTTGTTAGTAGAAGTCAACATTTAAATTACTGAAATTTAGCATTTAATATGCTTAATTATTTATAAAACCCGATTACGAAGTGAAAATGATTCTTTTTTTTTTCATTCATTTTTCACTTCGTAATTGGGTTTTATAAAGAAGTTAACATATTGCAGCGCCACCTGGTGGCAAGTTACACTAATGGGGATAGCAGATAAACCTTATCCGTGAAAAAACACATATACAATGTATATTATACATATCAATTTTCATAATGATCGGTCAAATAGTTTCTGAGTTTAGCGAAGCTATACATACAAACATCCTCTTTACAGATATAGATTTTCAATTATTTAAATTGGTTCAAAATCAGACCAGTAGTTTTGAGTTATCTTCAATAATGCGTATTTGGTAAACTTCGAATATATTGTTTCGAAGATTTTTTTTGTTTTGGTATTTTACGTTTCATAGCTGATTTTTATCTTAGTCGTGAGAAGAGAAGGCAGGTTAGGTACTGCTCAACAGCCTTCGTCATCGGGTGGAGTGCGGCTTTCCACAGCGACCGGCCCTCGACCCGATCCTATGGAACGTCGGATTCAACTGGCTCCTACGGGGTCGGCTTCTCTTCGGGATGGGGGTTATCTCCTATACGGATGATAACCTCGTCACGATGAGGAGGCCCGACTATCTGGGGGCTGCCCGATTGGCAAGGGAGGGGGTTGCACTCGTCGTGGGCTGGATTGGCATGCAGGGTCTGAAGGTCTCGGTGGAGAAAACCGAGGCCCTCCTATTTCATGGCCCAGGTCGAGGTCCCCCCGAGGAGCACACATCAGCGTGTCTGGGGTTGCCGTGCCGGTGCGGGCCCAGATGAAATATCTGGGGCTGCACCTTGATTCTGGGTGGAATTTTGGGCTACACTTTGCCCAGCTCGTTCCTAGGCTCATCAAGACTCCGCCGCCGGCGACCGAGGAGGAGGAGGCGCCGTTATGCGCACCTTCTCTCACCACCTTGAGTGACGGAAGGACGTGGCCAGAAGGCCAAGCGTTGGGGTGCCGGGGATCGAATGTTAGTAGACGATCTCTCCGGCGCCCCGTAAAAGGACGCTGTGATTTTTTGAAAAGCGCGTAAATGCGTTTCCACAGGTAAAACGAAAAAAAAATAATTAGGTACTGCTATAATCTACAAGCTCTTATAAGAATAAAAAAGTTTTTTAGCTATTGTCACTGAACAGTCGCTAATCTAGAGCGCGCTAAACCGGCTAACCTAGTCTGCTCGGTCTTGGAATATTGAGACCAAATGGCAATGTTCAAGTTATGATCTATCTATCTCTAATCACTGTACACAAATATCGACTGTTCTAGTTAATATGATACGATTTTGTGTCGCCTTTTATTGATGTAAATTAAATTATTCCGTTATTCTTTGCAAAGCTGCGGTATTCGTTTTAATGATACGTAGGAGTAGATCAGTAACCATAAATGTCATGTCGAGTTGGTTATGTATTTTTATCAGATTTAGGATTATATTATTTTTTCTGGAAACGACTACCATTTGATGATTGCAACGCACAACGATATTATGTTATAATATTGTTGGATTAGACTACATTTCGGGATAATTGAGGCTTAATATACTTTGAAATATTCAAAGTATTTCTTGTAACGTTCGTTAGTTAATATATTTTATACGCGAACTTTTAAGCATGCAGGTTTCTTCGTTTCATCTTTTGTTGTTAAAGCAACCGAGATTTAAAAATCACATGATTTATAAAATTAGAGGAGAGTGTGTGTGCACTTGATATCTCAGCATACCAGTCTAGGCTACTTCTGTCTAAAGTAGACTACTCTTTAAACCCACTTTAAAAAAGGAGCGGTTTTTTTTAAATTTATTTTTATGGATTTTGCCGATTACTGGACGTCGCCTGTACCGATTGAGAAAATTTCTTTTTTGTTAAAATGTCGAGCCAGAGTCACCAGACTAATTTTAATTACTGCACAGATGGCGTAGTGGTTAAGATACCGACCTTCCGTGCCAGTGCCGTGGGTTCGATTCCCACGCAGAACATTACTTTGTGCGATCCACAAAGTGTTGTTCTGAGTCTGGGTGTAATTTGTCTGCGTTAATTGCATGTTTGTAAACTCCCCCGCAATACAAGGAGAAAAAAAATTATTTCCATAATGCAGGGTGGTGTCGTTAAAAAAAAAAAATTCTAATGATGAATAATAATAAAATATTTAAAAAAATATTAAAATCATTTAATTTTCTAACCTTAAGGGACTTCATTTTACAAAGATTATTTTTGTTGTTAGGTTATAGTTAAATACGTAATATTCTCTATTTATCTTGCGAAGTATTCATACAGGTCTTCTAGTATCTTATATTTACCATCCTATTATAGGATTTAAATGAGATTGATATGAAATTTTGATAAATAATCTTTATAAGATACAGTCTGTATATAGTTTGTACAACAGCCAAATTAATAAATTTGCCATCGATAATTTAGGTATCAGGAATATGAACTGAATAGTTCTATTGGCAAAAAGCCAACCCGTTCGTGTTTATAAATTATAGTACGAGTAGTTTTAAGTTGTTTTGCATAAAGGTTTTGAATAAACCCATTATTTGTTATAGTGCTAGTCTCGTTTTTGTTTTCGTGTATTGATAATCAATATCGTACACTGTACAGATTTGCCGATAGTTCATTTCACCCCTATGTATATATATGTACTTATTGTCAATCCACAGGGATATCCAATTTTGTCGGGTTAAAAGTAATTTATGTCATGATAGAAATTTGATATATTTATTTTATGTTGTATTGATTTATGTAGAATTTAAGTATGCGTATGTAGGTCAGGCTCTATCGATAGTCGACGTGTTAAAAATTAATGAATTAACTTGGAGCGACAAAAGGCCGCGTGGAGCCCCATAACCCCTACAACCGAGTCGTGAGTGTTCTATTGGAATTGATTTATCTCGACTCCGGTAGTCCCGACTTCCCCTCCCGAGAATGGACTCTTTGTGTGAAAGTATTACTCCTCTCTGAATGATTCTCCTTCATAATGTAAGAGAATTACCTTTTTGCATTGTTGATATGTTTTTTATTAGCATAACCACTCGTCTGTTAACTATAAAAATGACGTCTCCGCCTCATCTGTGGATCCCACTACAGGACTCTCCACAGACCGGGGTTACAGCATATTTTTTTGTAACATTGCTTAAGAAAATTCTGATTTTCTCCAAACCTAATTGAAATTTTGAATAACTCTGATTAATTTTATCAATAAAAGATATTTCTATGTAATGCCTTACACTACATTTTTGACTTTGAATAGCATTGCGACCGTTCTATGAGATACAAAATGGGTTACCTAAACTTAACTTTTATTTTCCGATTAAATAAAAATAAAACGCTTGCTGGATATAATATTATATATATATATTTGTACAATCTTACATAAATAATAAAATAAAAACCAAATGGCATATGTTTCAATACATTTTTTGTATACTACACCTGTTTTTTTATTTTGATTAAAAAAAGCCCCTCTTTAAATGTCACTTAAGTGGGTCTCATTTAACATTAGTTAATAGTACATTCTTAGCGCGGAGGGCAAAGAATCTTTTGTTTTCAATAAATTAAGCTTATCGCCAAGCTATTTTAAGTAATGGTATGTTGTTATATTTCATAGATCTTGAGTATGAGTGTATTAAATATGACACTCATAATTGGTACAAAAAACCATGTCTCATAAAAACTAAGATTATACAGAATATATACCTAAAAGTGTTATAATTGTTAATTATTTAAGATTAGCATGAAACTAAGCGTTAATTCCAATGAAAAAAACTACATGTTTGGAAGAAAAATATCAAAAACCATGTTCATAAACATATTGAAAATTAACATGTCTACTCCATGAAGTTAACATAGTATGGATACGACTTGCTACGTGCGAAAAATAATCAGTATGATTTGTTTTTTATTTTCGAACTTATATATATTTAACTGTTGATAAGCTTAGTGATATAAAAGTAAACAACAATTGTTTTAATAATTGTGTGGTTGATGAAACAAAAAAAATTGTTTTATAAAAATGGTATGGAATTTGATGATCGTACGAGACGACTAAAATTGGATGATCGTACGAGACGACTAAGGGATATAAAACGCATATAACATCTATGCAAGAGAGGGAAACTCGAAACAAAACCCTATACCAACACGTCTGACCAGCGCGGTATAGTAGGTTAATTTTCCTCCCATTACGGAGGAGGCCCGAGCCCAACAGTGGGACATTAATGGGCTGTGATGATGATGAATTAAAATTAAAAAAGTTATTAAAAAACATTTAAAAAATCTATATTAAATCGATATAAATAAAAACAAATTGTATAAATTGGTCCAGCCGAAGAATTGATGGACTATTTTTTTTATATGAAATTCTAAAGTCTTATCCATATTTAGTTCTACTGGCAGCCATTTTGTGATGCAAAACACCTATCTGTGGCGAGTCCCAGAATAGGACTTCGAGTGTTTACATATCTTTGAGGTCGAAATTTTGGTATTTGCGACTAAAATACACGCATTTCGTAATAATTAGACTGAAGTTCACTATAATAGCAATCTGATTACAAATAATCGTGTGGTTTTTGCTAATGTTTCTTGTCAATTATAACAAACAAAATCCATCTACAAATTCGTAAAATGACTTGGCTGGTGCTTAGAAGCTGGTTTTTGACTTAAAATGTAAATAATACATTCAAGTTAGTAAATAAAATTAAATATTACTTACTGTTCCATGATGTTTTCAGTAGAAATCTCCCAAAACTAATAAAATAATGCACAAACACCGTAACTTTTACGCGCCAATCTCTCGACTAGTCTCGACTGAGCCGATCACCGATAGAACAAATAATTTCAAATTTTTTGTACCACACTTGTACTAAAGTATATGTAAGAGGGAGAGCCCTTTCATTCTGAAGCGATTTTTAATAAGTGCGAAAGAGTGAGAATTGTATTACTTGTTAAATTAGGCTTGTGAATAAACATCGGTTGCGCACGTATGGCGAGTCCTGTCACAGGACGCTCCACAGATGAGGCGCTTTTTACCGTGTCCTGTAGTGGGACGCTTAACAGACGAAGGGATAACCTAACCTAGCCTTTTACCTCATTTAGTCCTCTTATATTCTATATATTTTTATTCAATAGAATTTACATATATAGATCGCACTATGGGACACAAGTTAGGGATGGCGATCTAAAATCAATTAATCAGGGAATCGATCTATGTAAACAAAGGAATCAATTTTTAAATCGATATCTCTCGTGGAATTGATTCAGTGAATCGACTGTAAAAATGGAAAACAAGTTAAATCAAAAATCTAAAACGTTATTCGGTAATCGATCTTACGGACCTCGATTTTTTTGTGAATCGATTCTTTGGATGACGATTTGAATCGATTCATGAAACGAGCTTTTTCGGCAAGAATCGCCATCCGTAGCGCGAGCCTTCTTCCAAGTATGAGAGTAATTAGTCTAATATACTAACAACTTACATAGAGTAGTTTGTTTTGTATTGCGTTAAATGTATTTTTATTTACTTTTCTTAGTTACTTCATATGATAGAGGTGGTGACATATTCTTAAAATATTACCACATGCTACATGCAAGCCTAGATTAAGATTAACCCCTACGAAATATTACAATACTGCCGACGGTAACTCTAGGTAGATTATATAATTAGAATCTATGCCTCGTCTAAGTTCATGGTGTTAGAGCTTACTTGGTTGAAAACGCGAGTGGATAGAGCGAGGATACGCTGCCATCAAAATAAAACCGTCAGTTTTTGAAGTGTTAACTTCTTATCGAAGGGTAACCCTTTCCGTTACGTAACGCATAACGGCGCTAGTCTGTCTGGCTGATTTAAGGAATTAAATAATAATACTAATATAGTACATTACTGCAGCGGCCAGCAAAACAGGGATTGATGGATGAACGTGTAAATGTGTAATGTGTAACACATACGGAAGTCCATCAATTCCTAGTTGTGGCCAAGGCTTGTATAGTGCTTTTCTCAAATAATGCGCGGAAATTAAAACTAAGTAGTACTAAGTAGAACTGTATATATGACAAGCAACGAACGACATGTTTCACGTGCTAAAGAGTTCATTTGTTTTTTTTTTCATTATTAAAAAGCTTTCTTTTTCAAGCCAGTTCGAAATTTAAATAAAACTCTAATAAGTGGTCTCCTCGGTAGCTATTTTTTGAAGTAACAAATCGTTCCATATTTAAAATACACGATAGATATGAATTTACATATATATTTATTTGGCCGCTAAAACACGACAGATTTGGATTTTCATACATTTTTTTCCGGCCGTTGCTCGCATGTATTTGGTCAGTACAGCAATATCGATTTATCTCGAAGAAGGTTGTCAAAATAATACTCAAATTTCCAAGCATGTTTGAGAAAATATACATACACAAAATTCTAATGTACATATTCAAGAATTGTAACTAATAATAAAATATATTTTATAATCAGTAAAAGATTTTATTAATAAATAATGTTTTCTTACATTATCTTATTAATATACATAAAATTTCAATATACGTAAACTTTTCTCAAGTTAAACAATTTCAATATTATCTAAATAATTCAATTTAGATTAGTTTAAGTTATCACTTCTGGCAGACGTACCGAGACGCGCACGTTTTTTTTTAAATATTAGATATAATATATAAGAAAAACTTACGAAGCATTACTTACGAAATATTGCAACTAATAGTGGTAACTACTACTGTTTCAGGTAGAAGGGTCCCTAATTAGAACAATATGAAGCAATCATGCTCCCTTCGAGGCCAACGCTTCGTTGAACTTTCCTAACTTAGTGTAATTTAATAGTGTTCTAACTTAGAGAGTTTTGAACTATAACTAGAACGTTATCGACACTAATGGATATCAAACTAAAATATCTATGGGCCACTATGACCTAGCAACAAGTTCGTTCATATCACTCGTTCAAGAAATTTGACCTTTAAATGGGTTTTATTGTTATTTTTTTTCTAAAAGTATTGCAGGGGAATTTACAAATATATAATTATAGCAGACAAATAACAACCAGACTCATAATAACACAGTGTTGTTTTGCGTAGGAATCGAACCTACGGCAATGGCAGGGAAGGTCGGTATCTTAACCACTGTTCCACGTGTGCTTAACGTATCTGACCAGTATTGTAATATTAATAGAAATATATGAGACTAGCTATAACCATGTAATATGAGCTGGGCTCGAGCCTTCTCCATCATAGAGGGGGAAAATTGATCTTTTATAATCCCACTGGTTAGACGGGTTGGATAGGATTTTATTTTAAGCTTTCTCTCCCTTGTATAAATATTTTTTCTTATTATATACCCCAGTCATACTTTTTAAAACATCAACGGGTAAATAAGCGAGTGGTGAATTATATTCCTAATTCGTTACCGTACGGAAAAGTAGCTTCTATGATGAGTTGAGTAATTAGGGTCTGTACGAATAAACATTTCGAATTCGTGAATTAACACTTATTGCAATAGAATTAAATAATATAAATTTTATCCGTGTGGTGACGGAGTAAGAATACAATTCACCACCCCCTATCTTATCCGTGGGTGATCGTAAGAGACGACTAAGAAATATAAAACGCATATAACATCTATGCAAGAGAAGGAATACTCAAAACAAAACCCTATAACCAACATGTCTGACCAACGTGGTATAATAGGTCAATTTCACTTCCATTAGGGAGGAGGCTCGATCCCAACAGTGGGACATACACAAGCTGAGATGATGATGTATATACATTTATTTAAATTAATTTTATATTGATGTTTAACTCCATTGCAGTGGATTAAGTATCTATAACCTGGGATAAGTTTTAAAATTTTTCTTTTTATTCTAAAATAGAATAAACATGTCGAAGCCTGATGAGAGGATTTTACGGATTGAGAGCCCTCAGCGCTCACCCACAGTCCGGGTAAAGTTGTCATAGCCATCTGAGGCTAACAACTAAGACACACACAAAAAAAAAAAAAAAAAGAGAGGAATGACAACTGATTGTTATATGATTATTATAACAAAGAATATTATTTGTTTTATTACTCTTGGTGGCAAATAAACAAGCAGCATACCTGAAGGTAAGTGTTACTGCCGTTCATGGATCTTTGTAATACCAGTGGTACAGCTAGGCCGCTGCCTACCAATAAAAACCCCAAACAACCCAGAAGGTTAGGCTACCGGCTCTGTCGCTCACCAAACGAAGCACAGCAGCAGTGGTACTAAACCGGACGGCTTGGCCCGCGACTGTAGACAAAAAATTATCAACAGTGTAATCCTACCACTAGAGAAATGAGAAATCCTTACTAATATTATAAATGCGAAAGTAACTCTGTCTGTCTGTCGCTCTTTCACGCCAAAACTACTAAACCGATCTAAATGAAATTTGGTAAGCAGATAGTCTAGAGGATGATAAAGAACATAGGCTACATTTTAATGCAAAAAAAGGGTTGTAAAGGTGGATGAAAAGGAAGTATCGTAATTTTTAAATCCAGAGCTTGAAACTTATTTTTAGGCTATTGATTAGATATAAATAAATATGACGTTAAGATTTTGAAAAAAAATATCCTTAAGGAGTAAAATAAAAATAGGGGATGAAAAACTTTAGGAAAGTAACCTTTTACGAGGGGCGATATTATAATAAGGACAAATATTTATACAATAGCAGTTAAGCAATATTATATTTCACCGGTCACTCTCAAATATTAATATATCAAGAACGATAGCGAGAATGAAGACACACAATGCTCTCCTAAAAGTCAATTGTTATAAAAAGTAAAAGCAGCAAATATATATGGTATGTTTGCGAGGTTAACGATAAATAAAAATGTTTCATTTGTCTCTATATAAAAGTTTATTTGTTGCAAAGTCGACTGTATTATTACATTTTTTGTAATAAACTATTTACTTTGTACCTTTGTATTTATATGTATCCTCAACAATTTCTTTATATCTGCCATAAGACAACTATCGAAGATTACTAATCAAAATTGATTACTTTAAGAAGAAAATTTGACTGCGTAGATGGCTTAAAGTTTACGATACCAACCTTCCATTCCAGTTTGATTCGATCGTTCAGTTGGTTCGATCTCTACGAAGTAATATATGTGCAATCCACGAAATATTATTCTGAGTCGGGGGGTAATTTCATCATCATCATCATCATCACAGCCCCTAAATGTCCCACTGTTGGGTTTGGGCCTCTTCCGTAATGGGAGGGAAATTAACCTACTATAGCGTGCTGGTTAGACGTGTTGGGTTTTGTTCGAGTTTTCCATCTCTCGCATAGATGTTATATGCGTTTTATGTCCCTTAGTCGTCTCGTACGATCACCCACGGGTAAGATATGAGGTGGTGAATAGTATTCTTACTACGGAGTAAGAATACTATTCACCACCTCATATCTCACCACATCATTTTCCGTGTGTAGACGGCTACACACGGAAAATTACGTTAATTATATGTTTGTAAAGTCCCACGCAAGGATTATTTCCTTAGTGTAGGGTGGTGTTTAAAAAAAATGAAGATATGCCAATCCATCAAGTCAGCATGATATTATAATCCATTTCTCTGCTACGCAAACTTTAATATATCAGGCATTTTTGTCACAAGAATTATTCAGTATCCTACCATACACATTTGTTGAGAGTTTTAATTTAAGTTATAATAAGTAATATACGTATAATTTATTTATAAAAAGAGGATCTAAGAAAAGCACATATACTCTGCACATTTTAGAAACTTTCAGAAGCCTTGGACTATAACGTAGGCTGTAAAGATTCTCATATATGTTCTCTTTACAATTTTTACATTCCATAACAAATAGAGATGTTGCGAATAGCAAGTGGAATGTACATGTTTTGTGGCGAATATTTAGCAGCCGAAAGTTTACACAATTGAGTACATATTGTGACTAACAAATATCAACCTGTCTGATTTTGGTGCATTATAGTACCAAAGAGGCGTTGTTTCTGATAATTGCGAATAATCGTATCATGAAATATTTACTTAATATCTAATTAAAAAAATCTAGAAACTAGATAATAGCTTCGCTTAATAAAAGGCATTGCTTATTTCATTTATGATAATACATGATTATATATTAATATTGTACAAGTGCATGGCAGCTTCTAAATTTTGTTGACTTTTACTGCAACTAAAAGTTTTTGTTCTATAAGATAGTTACAAAAAGCAAACTTCTCTTAAAATAATGGCCAAATAGTAATGTAGAGAGATATAAAAACCTACTCTATCTAAAGATGACGGTAGGCTGCATTAGTCTACCCGTACGTGAGAATGGCCGTTCTGTACCCCACGGAGCTGTAACATCTTCGTGACAGAATATTAAATGTGTTTTATATGAAGGGCACCCGAGTCTTCGATATAAATATATAATATGTCTATCTCCATATATATAGTATTATTTTAGTCGTGGCTTCGCCCGCGTAAAAGGTGACCTTCATAATACAAAATGTTATCATTAAATTATCGCAAATGTTAGATTTCCTAATATAAATGTATATACAGTTTTATTTGAAACTCGTTTATTACGCTTGAGTAAACAATAGTCGCAATGGTGATCACCAATCCGCTCAATGTTGAATGCCGGTTGATGTCTCTTACCCCACAAGGTAAAATATATTTGCTGGAAATCGAAAATAACTAGCGACATCTTTTACTAATATATTAAAAAAAAAAACGTAATCTCGTATTCTAAAATTATGAGCCTTAATTAATCATATTAATTATAGATTAAACACAAATAATATTTCAATTAAAATAAACTTTCGCTAAGCGTGACTATTCTTATTATAATCTGATCAATATTTAGTAAGTGTTGAATATATATTATAAATTCAAATTATTAATTTAATCAAGCTAACACAAAGAACATGTAACCAAGATAAAAAAAATACTATGTGTTAATCCAGGAAATGGTCTATGTATATACTAATTCTTATTCAAATCTGTTCAACAATTTTCGCGTCATTGAGAAATAAACATCCAAACATTCAAATATTCTAATAAACTTTTACATTTATAATACTACTAATATTATAAATGTGAAAGGAAGTAGAATTAGTGGACTAGTAATAGTATTAATAACTCTAATTAGGCTTGAGAATAACATAACGCTGTTGAATATTATTTTTTATATCGCCTAGATGTAAGGAATGTAGATAAGCAGTTAAATCACTACAAGAGAATAATAATTCAAAACAAAGTGTTAAGGTTGGTGACACATTGTAATTTTAATCTGTCACAAGCTACGTGATATTCAGGGTATACGGGATAACTAATATATACGGGATAACTAATAGGCAATTTAACATATGTGAGTCTACGGGGTAGTTCTATAAGTGATTCGCATTCGGCTGGGTTTTGTGCAAAATACCTAAAGCTAGATGAAACTTACCATTTAGAATGTTTATGACATCCAACGGGTGGTTTTATTTAGGTGAAAGGTTCAGACATAAAAATGTTGTAACACTAAAGATATTATTTTTTATTATTTTTGTTAGATAGTAATTTTCATTTAGAATTACGTTATAGGACAGCACACGTACAGCTTTAATAAGTTTTTAGCGTTTTTAAATTGTGTGTTCAAATAATCGCAATTTTAAATGAATGATAGTTTTTATTAAAGTTAACTTATCAGGGAGATCACTATACATGATTCATAAAAAATAGAGAAATGAGATAATAAATCTATCCACATCTTGAGTTTGATAATTGAAGATTACACCGGTCCTTAGGAAACAATTAATTAAATCATTCATCTCAGCCCAAGTATGACCCCCTATTGGGTTCGATCCCAAAACCATGGATATTGAGCGAATATACCACGTTGGTCAAACGTGTTGGTATAGGTTTTTGTTTTGAGTTTTCTTTCTTGCTTAGATGTTATAAGTGTTGTATTATTATCATAAAAAAATTGTATTATAATCTTAAAGACGACCAAGGGATACCCCCCATTGGTCGTCTTTTAAGATCCCTCAAAGGTAAGATTGTGCGGGGTTGTGCGGGGTTGTGTTACCTTCAGGCTTATATTTTGTTGTTCTGTACGTTAAGGTAAGGTTCGTTTCCGTGTGATAATGAAGTAAGAATTCACCACTCCCTATTTAACCCGTCAGTGTCGTAAAAAACGACTAAGGGATATATGCATATAACATCCATACAAGAAAAGGAAAACTAAATAAAACATTATATTAAGCACATTCTGTATTAAATATTAATGTCTACCTTAAAAAATAAAGAATTAATTTTAAAGCAATATTTAATTATATTATCGTGAACTATTATTATCTTTACTGCATTGAAAACCGCAAAATTTAACCAATTTGGTCTGTTCAATTTATAACAAAATATTCAACCGATTTCAGTTCGTGGTTTATTTGTTTGCAAAAGTGTCAACAGTAAGACTTAGAAATATCGGTTGATGTAAACGTAAGGGATAAACAAACGTAGAGTCAATAGTGACGAAGGGTATAGCTAGCTAGCGTTTCGAGTTATATCAAATAAAAGGTTTGATGGAAATACAGAAATATTATTATAAAATTAATATACAATATAAAATTTTATTAAGCGTAGGTATTTGTTATTTACTTGGTAGTAAATTACACCTGTCCAAAGCTGGTGTAGATTTCTATCATGAAAATTTTTATTTAAAACGTAGCTAACTTCTTTTAGATACTCTTTAAATATAAATTGTAATTTATTTTAAATATAATTAAAATTCTAAATTTCAAGTTGAAAGACGATAAAATACCGTATACTTGTACAAATAGTTACTTAATCATGATTAAAATGAGAGTCACGTACAGATAGTATACAAGGGAGTGCAAATTGGAAGTTTAATTAGGCAGTGAACTATTCTAAGTGGATTACATTTACACCTGATTACATTTTCAATGTCTGACTGATACTCTCCATTATCAAGAAGACAAAAAAGTTTCTCGATAGTTTGCGTTTCACGATCACAAATAACTTTTAAAATTCTTTATTTAGCAATGAATAAGTAAATCCTCTCTTCTTTCTGTGTGGTGGTGGATTAAGAATACAATTCACCACCCCCTATCTTAACTGTGGGTGACCGTAAGAGATGATTAACTAAAATATGCATATAAGACCTATTTAAGAGAAAAATACTAGAAATAAAAACCTATACCAACACATTCCTAGTGTGGAGGAGGTTTGAGCCCAGCAGTGGGATATATATGAGCTGAAATAATGATGATGAATAAATAAATAAATTGATCTCTACTTTTCATTTCAGTGAGAATGACAAACCAAATTTCTGTTATTAAATACACTTACAAATAAAGCAACGGACTAACTAATAATAACATGAACTCAAATAGAATACAACGGTTGTTAATAACTGGTACGAGTCCTAAATAAACAATTACATAACTAAGTACATACGTGCTCGAAGTGAAATCAGAATTAATCTGAATTTAGTCAGCTGAGAATTGCCACTCGCATTTAAGTCGGTTAGAATCGTTTGTCCATTGTGATTCGTTTAAGCGTTATTAATGTGAACCAATGCACATTCTAGGAGCTGTTGTGTGCAATTTGTTTATTGTGAATATTGCTAAAATAGTTTCTATTGAGATATTCTTATCTCTCAATATTTTAAGTTAGTTGCAAATATCCATTTATTTATATCCATGTGGTGGCGGAGTAAGAATACAATTCACCACCCACTATTTTAACCGTGGGTGATCGTAAGAGAATACTAAGGGATATAAAATGCATAAAACATCTATGCAAGAAAAGAAAATCTCGAAACAAACCGCTATACCAATACGTCTGACCAGCGTGGTATAAATAGTACGTGAATTGGGACATATATGCTCGGGTTGAGAGCTCACCCACAGTCCGGGCAAAGTTGTCATAGCCATCTGAGGCTAACAACTAAGACACAAAAAAAAAAAAAAAAAAAAAAAAAGAAAAAAAAAAGACATATGAGCTGAGATGATCCATTTATCAGTTTATAGATTTCCACTGTTGGATATAGTTCTCTTTACGTAGGGGGATAATGCTATAGTTGCTATGCTTAGCTTGACGATTGCAATAGGTGTTAATAGTTTTCTAGAAAAGTATTGCTGTCCATTTCCCTGATGCTGCCAGCAAATTAAGGCATGATAATACGTTGTATTCTTAATTCAATAATTTAAAATAACTTCTCAACCATTTTAGGTCTTTCTCTATTAAGCTTAGGTTTCCTTTTCAATTGAAGGGCAAATGAATTTCTTTATCATAGTGGTCAAACGTACTGGCAGAGAATTTTATGTCGAGATTTCTTTTTTTATGTCGATGTTACCCTTGAAGTATATATTAGTCGTGATTTATTATACCCGCGGGTAAAAAGAGGTGGACTATATTTTTATTACATGTACAATCGGTGGTCGTTTTATCTTTTGGGCACTAATAACTTTAAACGTTACGGTTTATTTCAATATGTTGCACTATAATTGATATCAAATAATAATAGTCTTCTAGTTTGCTGTATGGTGAGGAGTAAAGAATATAATATGCCATCACCCTTAACTTTCTCCCGGGTGTTGTAAAAACTGACTGGCAGATTACTAGAAAAATAGACAAGTAGTACTCTAGCAGTAGTATTCTTTTGGAAAATTTATAATATGCCTCCTTGAGGATGCCTACGTCGCGTATTGACTTAATTAAGCTGAATGGATAAATCATCAAATGTAATAAATTACCCAGTGTAGTTAAATTGCTCACAATACAGCCTTCGCTAGTTCACTGAAGCACTGAATCGAAGCTTGCGGATATTTGGTTGATCAGGCATTACTCATAGGCGCTGCAATCAGGCAAACTGATGTGAACGTGTGATAGTGTACCCGTATATAGATATTTTATTGAAAGTTGACAGAAATTAGTCTGATAACAAGTATTTAAAGTCATATCATGATATATCATCCTGTTCTTATCCCAATAACTTGAAGTCAATGCAATATTCCAAAGTAAAATAGGAATGCTCCGATGGTTCGGACATGTGGAAAGAATGCCGAACGAACGTCTGGTTAAGAAGATATACAATGCGAAAGTGGAATGATGTAGGTACCGAGGGAGACCGAGACTAACCTACCTAGACCAGATCGGTCATGTACTGAAGGAAGGTGGAGTCAAGAGTCTCCGAAACCGGCGAGCGTGTATGAAGAGAATTATGAATGTTGAGGAAGCGAGTGAAGTATGCAGAGATAGAGTTCTCTGGCACTCTGTTCTCTCTGCCTACCCTGCAAGTGATATGGCGTGATGATATGTATGTATGTATGCAAAATAGTTAAATGACGGCCGTCTGCTTCACATTAACCTACCTGACGCCAGAAGTGGGACATATATATATATATATATATATATATATATATATATATATATATATATATTGTATATAGCTTGAGCTGTATACTGGAATTAATAAAAGGCCTAGAGAAATAAAAGTAGTTTATATGTTTGCAGAAAATTCAATCTCCAGTTTTCTATTAAGCAAATTTTGCTTCATATTTCTTTGAGGTTAATTATATTTGTACGTACAAATTATAATATACACAGTGCTCGAAGCTTTATTTTATTTAAATAGAAAGGAAACAGGAAATGAAAAACATTTCCCGCCGCTGTCATAGTCAGTGCCATTGTATTAACTCATTAGCATTTATATTCTATGTCATTAATTTAATGGAATTTATTATGAATTTAGTAAAAATCTGGAATGTTTAGTTATTACTGAATAGCTGTTCTTACTATTCACGCATATGCATATGTGACGGTTTAAGAATGTTTCACCATTTTTTAACGAAGGTGCATCAGGAAAGTACCATTCCACCTACTGTGGCAATTATGATATTATCACCATTTCATAGCAGAATTTTGGACATAATTCAATTCTGGACCATGATAGGATGGATAGATGAGGCTCCAATATACCTTCTTATTTTGAGCTTATTAGTAATATGTTTTTTAATTACTACTAAAGCTTGTAAAATATATACGGTAAGGTAAATGAAACATCGAAGTAAATAAAATTTTTCATTATTTATAAAAACTTGATTACGAGTGAAAATTGAATGTCTCACGTCGACTGGGGACAGGGTAACCCGCCGGGCTGGCCATGGATGTCAAGAATACGGTATAAATGGCCGGCCCAATAGCGATGGGGAGGACAAATGGTGGTTTATGGGGCCACGCGGTGCCCCTCCGTCGCCCTGGACAGAATAGACTACGTGTGTCCAGACCATAACAAGCAATAAAAAAAAAATGCGTGAAATAACATGTAATCATTGCTAAAAAGCATATTTTTTGTATCAGTTTGAGAATAAAATTGTTAGCGAACTTAAAGACAGTCTATTTATAAATCATTATATAACTGCCAAACTAGTAAATAGCGCGTTAAAAAGGTCGACATTCTATCTAAAAGTTTTACACTTAGTCAACTACGATAACTATGTCGTTTGTTTAAGTTATCGCGAAAAAGAAATGATTGCAGAACGCATCGAATATTAAGTTTTATTTAAAGTGTCTGTCATCATTCTCCTACTCTTATCCCAATTACTTGGGGTCGATACAATATGTAGGTATACACTCTTCTTTCATAGTAAATATACATATTGTATTAAGTTATTGGCAATAGGTTTATGATTGGCCGCCTGGCAGACGTCAACCCTTCTTGGGAATGTAATTGTTGACCAAACGGCAGCAGATGGAGTTGGCCTAGGTCGTTATAAGACTCCGGTGGCCGGTCCAACGAAGAAGGCGAGGTTCACGGGTGGGTTACGGGTATGCGTGCGTACGCCCTTCTGTCGATCCGGACGGAGTGGTGCGAGGAGTGCGCCGACCCAAAAAAAAAAAGGTCGTTATAAGACTCTTAGTCGTCTTCTACGACATCCACGAGCAAAATAAGGGTTGGTAGTATTCGTAGCTGCTACCTCAAAAAAAAAAAAAAAAAAATAAAAAAAAAATAAAAAAAAAAATAAAGCTGCTACCTCACAGCTGTATTTAAAGTGTCTGTATATTAATGATATTGTACAGAAACTTGATACACAGATACATTAACTACACAGATGGCATAAAGGTTACGATACCGAATTTCCGTGCCAGTGCCGTGGGTTCGATTACTACGCAAGACAATACCTTGTGCTAACCACAAAGTGTTGTCCCGAGTCTGGGTATAATTTGTCTGCGTTAATTGCATGTTTGTAAAGTACCCCGCAATACAAGGATTATTTCCTTAATGCAGGATGGTGTCTTTTAAAATAAAATAAAAAAAGACTTTATTCGTAGAAAATAGTTTTATTTAAAATGTAATACTTGTTTCAATAATCATCTATAATTATTTGTTTTAATTGTTCACATTATATTTGGAATAATATATTTTCTATAATTTGAACATAAACAGTGTCATCATCAGCATCCCAGCTCATATATTTACCACTGCTGGGCTCAAGCTTCCTCCACACTAAAAGGGAAATTGATCTACTACACCACGCTGGTCAAACATCTTGTTGTAGGGTTTTATTTCGAGTTTTCCTTCTCTTGCATAGATGGTATATGCATATTTTATCTCTTAGTCGTCTTTTACGACTCTCACGGGCAAGATAGGGAGTGGTGAATTGTATTCCTATTATCCACACGGAAAAATAAACAGTGTCTACTTGTCATATTTTTTATTATGTTTCATAAATATTCTATATACTTTTAAAAGTCACGTCTCTATTTCGTTTTGCGATTTTTCTACCATTTATTTAGTTAAAATATTTAGATAAAGCCTTACAGTGCCTCATAAACATCAGAATGTTTACACAAAAGCAGCCATGCCGGGTGGAAGCTATAAAAATTGAGAAAAAAAATCCACTTATTATAGGACGTTGTATTTCTTTATCACGAGATCTTGGAAACGATGTATTTATTTTTTTCTTTTTATCATTCTATTATAATAACTCGTTAAAATTAAATCTCGTTAAAATGAACCTCTTCATTTTAAATTACTGAAATTTTAGCATTTAATATGCTTAATTATTTATAAAACCGATTACGAAGTGAAAAATGATGTCACAAGCGGGATTCGAACCCGCGCCTACCACGGTAGTGTAGTGGCAGCACGATTGGGCCGGAATCCCAATAGGCGCGGGTTCGAATCCCGCTTGTGACATCATTTTTCTCTTCATTTTAGTTAGATAACGTATTTTACTTTTTCAAACTTTAACTTTCGTAATCGTTATGAATTTATTTATAACTAGCTGATTTAGATAACGCAGTAATCTAGACAGCGAAGTTTCATTAATGATATTCTTTCGCAGAATAATTCTTTACGCGATTGGTGAAAGATTATTCAGGGTCTAGGTGTTATTTGGCCACCGAGGACAATGATCGAGTACCGGTGGTCCGCTTGCATAGCGAAGAGAGGCGCTATGCAGGGTGGGTCTATGGGGTCGTGCGCCGCCTATCCGTCGCCCCGGACCGATTTAGTGGGGCGAAACCACATCCATAGTCCACCGTAAAAAAAGGATCTAGGTTTTATTTATGTCTATTAATCTTAATTATTATCATAATCTCAGCTCAGGTTCGACGCACTATTGGGCTTGTTCTCCTCCACAATGAGAAGGAAATCGCCCTACTATACCACACCAGTCACATGCATTTGTACAGGTTTTCATTTCGAGGCTTTCCTTCTTTTGCATAGGTGTTAACTTTTTTTTTTATTTGCTTTTGGTGGCAAGCGAGCAAGCAGCACACGGTGGTAAGTGTTACTGCCGCCCATGGACGTTTAGAGCCGTTGCCTACCAATACAAAACCCAAACCCATCCAGTTGGACTGCCAGCTCTCTCTACTCATTCTATTATCTTATATCTACATATAATATCCCTTAGTCGTCTTTTACAACATCCATGGACAAGATAATGAGTGATGAATTGTATTCTCACTCCATCACTACATGGAAAATGTTATTTTAAATTATCGTTTTATCATCGCAACTTGTAAACGTCCCACTCCTGGGCTCCAACCTCTTCCACAATGACACAGGAATTGACATCCTGGTCAGATGGGTTGGTATATTGCGTTTTCTTTCTATTGCGGTGATGTTATTTGATTAAGTCTTTTACGACCATCTACGGATATTAAAGGGCGTCTGAATTCTTTCTCCGTTATCACACTAATGATGTGGTTGTTTTGATAACAAAACAATGGGTATTCCTGTTCTGGGTTTCCGCGGCACGTGATCGACGATGATGAAGACGATATCACACTCGCTCAATTAAGAGCTTACACGGCCCGCGAAGCCATTACACATAAATATCCGCGATTTCGTCCTCGCCGTCGAGGTGCAAAATCGCGACGCGCATAAATTATAAATCCAAACGTGGGCACGTCCACTTTGCCACCAGCGGCGCCCCAAGCCAAGGTCCGTTTGCCATAGGGGGAGCCCTTGGACGATGTCGCTTAGCTTACTTTAATCGGGTTGAGAGCCCTCAGCGCTCACACATCAGTCGTCAGTCTGCGTTAAGCTGTCAAAGCCGTCTGCGGCTAACAGCTAATCACACACAAAAAAAAACCTGTTCTGGGTATATAATGTTCTGTACATTATATATACAGGAATATCCATTTTTGTGTGAGAATTATTTATTTATTTTAAAACTTTTGCACAAATTAACAGTACAAGGCGGACTTAATGCCATAGGCATTATCTATCAGTCGACCTAGGGTGGAGCAGAAATAATGTAAGGTAGGTGCAATGTAAACAGAAAAAAAATTAAAAACAATGGAAAAAAAAAAAGACGAAGGTGATTAAATGTATTTTTACCGTATGTTCGAATACCTAATAAATATATTCATACCTATATATAAATAAATAAGTATAAAACTATAAACATACATACATATACAAATAAAGAGATATAAAACTAAATACACATACTACATAAACATACATACACATATATACATATACATACACATACATACACATACACACACATATACACATATATACATACACATACACACACACATACACACATGCACACACATATATACATATATACACACACATACATACATACACATATATATATACATATACACATATATACACATACACACATATACATACACACATACATGCATATATATATATATATGCAAATAAAATATATAAACCAAAGATGAGATAATCACAGGTGAGTTGATTCCGCTAAAAGGTCTGAATATAAACGTTTGACCCTAGCTTTGAAAATGTCACGATTAACGGCCATTTTGATGTCTAGAGGTAGCGTATTCCAGAGAAGTACAGCCTGGACAACAAAGGAGGAATGCACCAGACTGGAGGAATGAGAAGGACAGTGAAGAAGAAGATTATTGGAAGAGCGAAGGTTACGATCATGTGTGGAGCTAAGAAATTCAAAGTGAAGTTTTAAGTAGGAGGGAGCATTAGGAGAGTTTAAAATAGAGTACAGAAAAGTAACAGTTCGCAAGCTTCGTCTTTGCCTAATCGGCAACCAATTAAGTCGAGAGCGAAATATGGATACGTGGTCGAATTTGCGAAGGTTAAAGACGAATCGAATGCAATTGTTGAGAAGTCGGTCCAGTTTGTTGAGCAGATCTGCATTCAGGTCGAGGTAGCACACATCAGCATAATCGATGATAGGGAGAACTAAGGTTTGAACCAGCGCTGTCTTGGTCTTGACTGGAAGAAAGTTCTTTAAGCGGTATAGTGCGCGAAGTGACCCTGTAACTTTCTTTGAGATGTGAGAGATCTGTGTTTGCCATTCCATCGTCGAGTCTAGAAAAAGGCCGAGATTTTTTATATGATTACTATAAGGTATAATAGTACCGTTATATGTAATAGATGGCAAATTGTGAGTATCTACCCTGCTGATAATGCGAGGACTACCGATTAAAATACATTGGCACTTATCTGCGTTCACTGCCAGGCCAAACCTAGCAGACCAGGCGTTTATAGCTGTTAAGTTACGATTTATGCTATCAATTGCTGACTGCAGATCGTCAAACTTGGCGTGGGAGTACAACTGTAAGTCGTCGGCATACAAATGATACGCACACTGAAGTTCAGATGTCAAGAGATTTATAAAGAGAGAGAAAAGGAGAGGAGAAAGTATACCGCCTTGAGGGACGCCAGCGCTCAGATTGCACCAATCGGACGAAGTATCGTCAATGCGGGTGGACTGCTGGCGACCCCGAAGATAAGATGAAAACCATTTCAAAGCATCCGAAGAGATCATGAGTTGGGACAGAATAGACAATAGAATCTCGTGACTGACAACATTAAAGGCGTTGGAAAAGTCTACCAGAACCAGAACAGTGATCATTGTGTTCTCCACAGCAGCCCTCGCGTCGCCAGTCACTTTAAGGAGAGCAGAGACTGTGCTATGTCCGGGCCTAAAACCAGACTGCAGTGGGCTTAATATGTTATTGGAGTTGATGAAATGAGATAATTGTTTATAAACACAAGTCTCAAGCACTTTAGATAAGAAAGGAAGGATAGAAATCGGACGATAGTGATTAGGAAGAGAAGGACTAGGAATCTTAGGTAAGGGTATAACATACGCCTTACGCCAAAGGGAAGGGAAAGTGCCAGAGTGGAGGGAGAAGTTAAGAATATGTGTGATAGGAAGTAAGAGTTGGTCGAGAATGGTCATGACCATACGACGGCT
Source organism: Lymantria monacha (assembly GCA_905163515.2). NCBI lineage: Eukaryota > Metazoa > Arthropoda > Insecta > Lepidoptera > Erebidae > Lymantria > Lymantria monacha. The sequence continues at coordinate 29,557,459 of LR991082.1, forward strand.
GATATCATCACACCCCATAGCCTTCGATTTGATGGATAAGAGTATCTTTCTAAGGTCATCGGATGCTACTGGCGAAAAAGAAAAAGGAGTAATGCTGAGAGGTGGTAGATTGGAGATATAGTTCACCGCTTGGCATTTAGAGGGATAACCTAAAGAGGTAGAAGACTTGAAAAATAGGTTGATATCATCAAGGGAAATATTGTTTGGTAGTTCTACCGAACGTCGTTTACCTATGCCAAGAGTCCCGAGAAATTTCCAGACTTCAGGAGCGGAGGAAGACGAGATAGTGTTCGAGATATGTCGGCGTTTAGCGTTGCGTATCATTTGATTACACCGATTCCTGGCGGTTTTAAAGCGAGTCCAGTTAGAGTCAGAGCGTAATTTCTTAAATTTATGAAAAGCTACATCGCGACATTTCATAGCTTCACGAATCTCATCGGAAATCCAGGGTGCTGGCGGGCGTTTCAGCTTCACTGTTTTTATTGGAGCATGAGCATCATAGAGACTGATAATCCTGCGGTTAAAAATCTCAATCTTTTCATACACCGTAGTAGCCTCCAGTAAAGGTTGCCAGTCGGTAGCGAAGGCCTGGGCACGTAGCATCTCAACGTCCATTCCAGCAAAACAACGCAGACGCAGAACTTTAGTTTTATGTTTGGGAGGCACAAGGGTATAGGACAGGAAAATAAGATCATGATGCGAGAAACAAGGAGCAGGATATTGACCGTGAGTGGAAACACGGAAAGGAGAGGAAGTGAGGATTAAATCAAGCCACGTGTCGTCACCGTGTTGGTTGTGGTGAGTGGCTTGGAGAGGTAACACGTGAAGACTAGTGGATTGAATAATGTGTTGGAGTTTGCAGGCACGGGAGGAACAGGAGGATAGTAAGTCGGTGTTGAAATCACCCATTATGATGTGATGTGCATAGTCAGACCCCAAGGATTCTAAAACCGATTCCAAATCAGTGAAATAATCAGTAGAAGGGGGACAGTAAACAACGCCCACGACCGCTTTGGCTCTCTGGATCCAGACCTCAAGGAAAAGAAATTCGATAGAGGCAGAATCATGTGCTGGTGATGAAGCAATAATTTTATAAGACAAGTCACTACGAAGATAAATAGCTACGCCACCTCCTCTGCGATCAACTCGATCGTTCCGGATCAAGATAAAGCCAGGGAGAGAATACAAGGTGGATGGTAAATGCGGTTTGAGCCAGCTCTCTGATATTAATATGGCATGTACATTAGCTCCGTTAAAAACTTCGACCAAGTCATCGTGATGGCTAGGAATGCTTTGGGCATTAATGTGACATACATTCAATAAACGATTACTCGTGTGATTAAATATTTGACGGATAGTATCACCAAGGCCTTCAGTGGCGGAGCAAAAGCTGTCATCAAGGGAGCAAAATGGAGGAATTATTAGCAGAGTGAAAAGAATATTCTGTGTCAGATAATACCATAATCCTATGAATAAAATATCAAGAAAAATAAATGTAAATAAATACAGTACAAAATAATGTATATGAATAAATTGAGCTATACTGGGATGATAAAAATATAAAACAACTTGTAACCTCTATGTGAAGATGCAGTTATCATTACTGCACCACCCACCAGCCAAACGAACATAATAAAAAAGAAAACATTTTAGTACATAAACAGAACTGAGACAAGTGAAGACATTTTAATATTTACTGCTGAATATTCGGAACGTAACACCATATGTCAGTTTGACATAAGCACTGTGAATCTGTCAAAATGTCATATTACTCAATCAGTAAATTTTGAAATCGGACTTTTGGCGGGAATCTAAAACGTCATGTTGTGCTCTTGTATTATATTCGATATCTTAGTGTTTTAACGTGTTATATTAGATAATTTTTATGGTGTTTTATGTAATATGATGTGACAGAACAGCTGGGATGTAGTGAATATCATATAAAAGTGCTTTACAACGTTTTCGTTTTCCATCAAAATTCCTACAACATACCATTAACCCTGTCACCATAGCAGTGTTGATGGCGACAATTCGACTGACTGACAGACAATGACTAACTTGAAGAGATTAAGAACGTGAAGATAATTATAACTCGACACTGGCAAAAATGGCTCGTATAAGTAGCTGATTGCCAATACATAAAAAGAAGAAGAAGAAGAAGCTGCAACTTAACTTTGACATTGGCTTAAGTATAAACAGAGCCACAACAAACAAAAAAAAAAAAAAAAAATTTTGAAATCAAAAACATGATAAATAACTGTAAGTACCCTGCAGCAGCACATTATAAACATAAATCATAAAATACATAGGTGTGGTATGAAAAATGAACTAACGACCTATACAAGTGATCACAAATACAATAATTGTGAAGTATATTAATTTAAATAATATAATTTAAGTGCTACAAGGAACGATGAGATTGTCAGCGATTACAAAAGTGCTGGCTGATATGAACAGTGCTGGAGTTAGGTTCCGAGAGAAATAAAAGTAAAAAGAATGAGTGTTATACATACTCCATGTAGTGACAAGATTGTTGTATGGAAAACAATATTATACCTAACATGATGTTGCCGGCCTAACAGTTTCCTTTGTTGGGATCCTGGGATACTTTAGTAAGAGTGGCTCCAGATCAGACATTGACGTCACCTTGTGGCGACCATCAGCAGTTTTGATGATTATTACACCATCCTGTGTCCAACAACTGTGTATCCCGAAGTGAAGTCGGGCCTTACCAAATATTTGCTGTCGAGTCCTTGTAAGAAACTCTCTAATGGAGAAGGGCGTTGCCTTTAGTAATGTTTTGGCTTTCCAGACAGAAGCTCTGACATCAGCATTGTTGAAGTGGACAAGTATTGGTCGGGGACGGTCACCCCCAATACTACCTAGCCTGTGGCTAGTTTTAATAGCGCTAGGAGGTAAATGTTTTAGTGATAATTGATTATTTAAAATTGCTGACATTACCTCAGAACAGTTCTCTTTACCAGTTTCAGGAATACCAAGGAATATGAGAGCTTTACGGCGTTGTCTGGTTTCAATAGAGTCAATGGATCTGGTGCATTCGTTTATTTGTTTCCGAAGCAATCCAAGCATGGTGAACACAAGTTCCCTGAAGGTTCGGAATTCCTCAGCAACTTTGGCTACAGTATCCTTAGAGGTGGAGCTGCTTTGTAGTTGAACTTGTAATTCTTCCATCTTCTTAGTGAAGTGCACCTCAAGATTCTTCTGGGCCAACTGGATGTCTTCTAGTTGTGACATTATGAGCAAGAGTAGAGATGTGGTTGCAAGCTAGTAGGTGGTGTTTATGTTTGTAGCTATATTGCTACATAAAGTGCTACCAATGTGAGTATGGCTTAGTTAGACTATTATATAGCCAAAGAAAACAATAAACTGTAGAAATTGATTAAAAAACTAATTAAATAGGGCAATTAAACTTAAGCATATGTTAACTGTTTGACACCTACCCACCAAAAAAAGAAAATTATGTCACTGTTGCGACTTTATTGAATCATAAATAAAATAAGATTAATTTATAAGTAAATAATTGTTCTCTAGGTTATGTTACAAATTACCGAAAGGGTAAACCGTCATCGAACAAAACATCAGTGGTTTTGGAGGCTCGTTCAGTAGGCGACCAGGTAGAATGTGGTGGACTACATAAACAGCTGGGTGACCACCCAAAACACAAAAATAAAAGGAAATTACATCACTAAAACGATCTTTAAATAATTTGTTGTCCAATTTTAGCAAGACTAATTTGCTTTAAGCGACATTGAATTTAAAAAGGTTTTAATGAGAAATGAATTGAAAAGGATTGGTTGAAGAGAAAATAAGGTTCGGCTCTTAAAGATATTTAAAAGAATAAAGAGAATAAAAATAGATGTCGGTGCACATCATAGCATAGCTATCGAAGCAAAAGATATATTTATTTTGAAACTTTGGAGCACTTATTTGTGTGAATGCGAGTAATAAATTTAATATAAATTTAAAGTGGAAAAGTTTGACATGATTTTCGGTACTATTCCATATCACCATTATTCTCCTACTGCTTTCCTGCATTGCTTGGGGTCGACATAATACGTACCCCTTTCCCTACATATTGCAAAGGTAGCAATAGTTTTATGACCAGCCGCTTGACAGACGTCAACCCTTCTTGGGAATGCAATTGTTGGCCAAACGCCATCAGATGGAGTTGGCCCAGGTCGTTATAAGTGTCTTAGTCGTCTTTTACGACATCCACGAGCAAAGTAAGGGTTGGTAGTATTCGTAGTCGCCACCACACTGCGGTATTATTATATATATATATATATTTATATATATATATATATATATATACACATATATATATATATATATATTATGATGCAGCCTGAGTTCCTTTCGCAATACTAATAGTATAATATATAAAAGAGTAAGAGACGATATAGTAATTAGTTACATTTCTCGCTTGTCCGTAGCAATTTGCTAGCTATATTTCATAATAATAAAAACACTTGAGAAATAATATAAATACAAAATAAATATCACATTAAAATTTAATATACTGTGGTTAACCTAAATGGCCTACCGGCTAAATATATGCATGGAATATATATATATATATATATATATATTTTAGATACTGCTTCAGCGGACTCTAGTTAGCTAAATTGCCATCATTGACACCCGTGCCGGCTATTGTAATTCGCGCTCGATATTTCGTTTCTGTATGAATTGCGCACCTAATGCTAACATTGCAAATATAGTCACGTTTTCGTTAACAGCGCTTTAACGTATTCGAAACTAAAATTTCACCTCAATTCGTCCCTCGTTGATTGATGGTGAAAGAAATGGTGAAAGAAGCCCGCTTAAGATACAGTGAATGCTCCTATTTGGTGAAGTTTCAGTACATTTGGCAAATCTCTGTGGTATCTATTCTTTTTCTCTTACTGTATTTTTATGTCAAGACCTTTATTACTTAACTTCTTTCAAGTTTCTAAAAGACTGATGGCAATAAGGATACCACTGAATAAAGTAGCAAAATGCATGTATTAAAAATATAATAGCCAAAGAATATTACAAATGACAGAAAAAGAAGAACAAAAATGATTAGCAATTACAAATTATATAAATACTATGAAAATCATATATCAATAGTGTAGATACTTTTTAGATTGATTCATAACTCTGTAAGAAGAGGGAGGACTGGAGGGTCAGAAGGGTTGGCATACAGTTTATTTCAAGTTTGCCTTATCTTAGAGTTATATTTTATCTCTTTACATCCCTTAGTCGTCTCTTACCATCATCCACGGATGAGAAAGGAAGTAGGTAATGAATTATATTTTTACTTCGATATCATCATCGTTATTCTCTCACTCTTATCCCAATTACTTGTGGTCGATACAATATGTACTCTTCTTTCACAGTACATATTGTAAAAGTTATTGGCAATAGTTTTATGACCGGCGGCCTGCCAGACGTCAACCCACCTTGGGAATGTAATTCTTGACCAAACGGCATCAGATGGTGTCGGCCCAGGTAGTTAGAAGGCGTCTTTTACGACATCCACGAGCAAAGTAAGGGTTGGTAGTCTTCGTAGCCACTACCATATAGCACACTTCGTCACCAGGCAAATAAATACAACCTAAAAACTATACTTCCGAAATTATAATAGGTATTTAGAATAGATAATCAGCTATTTTAGCGTTTTTAATATAGTTTATTAAACTTAGGGCATTACATTCTCCATATAGAATTATTATGGTATTGACTTCGTTCAAAAGCCACTCTGAACACGTAGAATATCCGAACTGATAAATTGGTAATATTAAGCAATAAAACTGATTTATGACTTTCAAACTGCTTGTTTGTTGTTTTGAAGTGAGATAAATGACATTCTTATAATATACTTAGATGTTGGTAAAGCAAGCCTGACTACCCTTCCTTGGGGTAATATCATTTCCAGTGTTTAAATAAATTGATGCTAACTGGAATCTGGATCTATATTACATTAAATGTAGTTTAAAAGATATACATATTTTCAGTAGAGTAATAATCCATAATTGAAGCTCTTTTATTATCTTTACATATAACAGCCGCGGGCTGGTCCGTCCGGGGTAGTAATACACTCTCGCTGAAGATCGACTTCTTGCTATTGCGTTTTGTTCGGTGAGTGAGAGAGCCGGAAGCCCAACTGGGTGCGTTTAGGGTTAGTATTGGTAGGCAGCGGCGTAGCTATACCCCTTTTTTTTTTCTTTTTTTTTTGCGGTGGGCTATGGACGTCGCACCCCGCCAAATCGGTCCGGGGTGACGGAAGAGGCGGCGCGCAACCCTATTGACCCACCCTGCAAGCACTTCTTCTTCGCCGTGCGAGCGGGCCACCGGTACCCGATCTTTGTCTTCGGTGGCCGGCGTAGCTATACCCTAGGTATTGCAAAGATCCATGTGCGACAGTGAAGTATCACTGATGTGCAAGCAGCATACCTGATGGTAAGTGTATCGTCAGCTATGCTGCTAGCTCGTTTGCCACCACAAGCAATATAATAAAAAAAAAAATTTTTTGCTCTCCAATAACATAATTGAGGCATTAATTTTTAATTTTAGCGGGATTATACAATAATTCTCATTTGTGGGTTCTGTTTACTACTTATCTGTTATATCTACATTATAAGCTCACGTATTAGTGCATTTAAACATATCCGTTATTTTAATTAAAGATAACTATAATCTCGGAATAATCATATTAATAATAATCATCATCATCACAGCCCATATATGTCCCACCGGCTCGGGCCTCTTACGTAATGAGAAGAAAATTAACCTACTATATCGCCCTAGTCAGACGGGTTGGTATAGGGTTCTTTTTTCGAGTTTTCATTCTCTTGCATAGATGTTATATGCGTTTTATATCCCTTAGTCGTCTCTTACGATCACCCACGGGTAAGATAGGGAGTGGTGAATTGTATTCTTACTCCGTCACCACACGGATAATCTCGGAATAATATTCATTCGAAATATATATGTTAACTTGTAATTTTTAAAACCAAGGCTTGACTTTAAATTAGTTTTATTTCGTTTTATGAAATTCACAATTTTTAAAGGTACTATATAATGAGACCTACGTAGTAATTGCTGTTTGTAGTATAATTAATTGCTTAAATTAATATGATAAATGTGAATTTGTAACGCTTTCTTGCTATAAATATTTTACCACTCATCTTAAAATTATGTATAAACATTGTCAGATATATAGAAAAATATAGGGTAGTTATCATCCAGGAAAAAGTACAATTCTTGACGTACAGAAAAAAATACTAACAAAATCCACACTAAAGTAACTGAAACTGCGGCCATAGCTAGTTTATAACATTATTGATCGCAATCGATCGTATTCAAGTCTAGAATTAAAAAATAAGAAATATAATATGTGAATGGCAAAGAAGAAAGTATCGATAAACGTATGCATTTGATTTAATCAAAGTCTGATATTAAGTTATATTTAGTTATGGAGGTTTAGGTGTATATCTATGTCATTTGTTTGGTGTACTCTTACAAAGACATCATCAACTTAAGCTCAATTCTGGAGTACGCATAATCGTTGCATGACAAAACTGCTATACTTTGCCCCTATTTACGCGTGTGCGCCTGTTCAACAATTATATTGCTAAGATGGAGTGTAAAGGTGGGCCTTAGCGAAGGGGTGAAAATACAGGTGTAGCCAGCCCCTTGTCTATGAGAGTCGTAAAATTGGCGGAGGTATCACCAGGAGCAGCTCTCTCTTGGCAAACGTATAATAACTTCTTGCGATCGCCATTGCTCTTTAATATAAATCCGACCAAAGAATGATTGCGATATAAATTTAAATAAGAGTGGGGTAATAATAATGGGACAAATAGGTAACTTATATAATATAACATGGGAATTTTAATTAGGGTGTTTATGGAGCTTCGTAACTTTAACTGAAACTATAGGATATCCGAAATTAAAATATATCCGAAACCGTATCTGAAACTGATATTAAAGATTCAAATAATTTCAAATAGAGTCGGTCGTATCCACGGAGCAAATACAAAGAGGAGCTGTTGTAATGAATATTTTCTATGAAACAATGCGTGTCATTTACAGGGGGTGAAGGGGTCGCTGCTAATGGAGAAAGTGAGACAAGTAATAGTACTTGTCTCACTCCCTCCTTTATGTCCATCTACCGCCTATTAGCACAACTACTAATTTCGTATATTGTATGCAGTTGAGCTATCTTGCATTAGATGTCAGTAAGTGTATGGTGTAACAGGGACGTACTCAGAATTTACCTATATCAAGGAGTGCTAATTTTTTTTATTTCAATGATACAAACAAATCTTATTAGCTGTTTGCTCTATTCAAATACAAATGTTTATAATCAAATAATTCTGCATAGCGAATAGGTGAATGACTACTGTTTTTAACCGCAAATTTCTTTATAAGGTTTGTCAGCATTGTTCATAATGTTAATATTTTATGAAAAATTCATCTTTTCTTTACTGTCATTCTGATAAACTTAGAAGTTTAGAAACCTTTTTTTTTCTTCATATTTGTATCCTTTTCATACGACCAAATAATACAATTATTTTTTTGGGTTTCTAACAAATTGTCGAATGAAAGTAGTTGGACTTTTAGTAAATATGTTAGTTACACGGTATTATTTCCTTCCTTTTTGTCTTTTCCATATAAAAAAGAATCAAACCACACTATTAAAATAAGGCTTTATACAATTGATAATGCAACAATAGTGTCAATGACCAAGACATGTAAAAGAGTATTTCAAGCGAGCAGACCAGCCCCCCCCTGGTAGCAGCCGTTTGATTGACGCACGGGCCATTTAAAACTTAGCCATGCCAAAGGCAGCCCGGTCTTCGACGCCACCACCATTTTGAATATTTTTGTGACGTGCTCAACCTTGTTTATCTTATCAAGAAATTGCATCGACTGCAATTACATTATTAATAAATAAAGGAAAAAGGGTGACATTGGTTCCAATAATAAAAATGAAATACTCTTTTGTATCATATATTTCTTGAGCTATACCTAGTCTTGCCCTAAATACTGTAACAAAGAAAAACCTTTTTCTATTGCAAAAAATATTTATTACTTTTACAGTGTTAGTTTAATACATAAATATAAAACAATTTAAAATATAAAAAGCTTGTTTGAAGTGGTTTCCATTGGCTGCAATACAGTCCTTTAAACGTAGAGGCCAGTTGTAGAAGCACGCACTCTTTCAATGGGAAAATTCTTCACTGCCAATCGTATGGATTGTTTTAGGAACTCCAAATTATCATGGCATTTAGTGCAAACCGTACTCTCTAAAACTGATCATAAATCATAATCCAGCGGATTAAGATCGGGACTAGATGATGGTCAGTCTTCAGTTCTGATGAAATCCAAAACATATGTTTCTAGCCAAGACTGCGTAGACCGAGCTTTATGAGCCGGCTCCGGTAACTTCTTTCTAAGCTACAACATAAATAATACAAAAATATGAAATTAGCAGCCTCTTTCTTTTTTGAGGGGTGGGTCATGGTGGGCGCACTGCTCGCACCACTCTGTCCGGGGCGACAGAGCCTCTCTGTTTTGTCTGTAAGCACGCACACCCGTAACCCACTCCTGACATGTCGCCTTCGTCGTTGGGCCGACCACCGGAGCAGAGTGTCTCGACGTCAGTGGTCCCTGAGGAGCACCCTCTACCGGACCGACGAATTCTTCTTCTTCTTTGATGAAAAATCCGAATGTTATAATTATATTCTAATTACGACCCTGGATTTTTGACACTTTTATAGTTCTTCATAGTCAACGACAGCTGGCGTATTGCTTACAAAATAATTATTAACTACATATAAAACTCATATTTTGTCGAGGTAAAAGGCTTTGGGTATAAATTTTAATACTCATGGTTATTAGTTATTACAATAATCTTAATAGTTTGAACTGTATGTGCTTTTATTGTTCTAGGTCCTATTACGCAAAGTGGTGCCATCTAACGTTGAGTAAAATTATTTTTGAACATGATACCGTCAAAAGAACTTTCTAGAAATTATTTTGATAAATTATGAATAAAAATACTTACAAATGAAATGTGATTCTTTCCATAGCATCTGTACGTTTATCGGAGTGGTTTTTACATGATAAAACACAATACTTCATGGTTTTCTTCGTAATAACATAAAAATACACCAAAAATATAATTTTATGCACCGTACGTACACCGGCAGCGACGACATAAGACTAATAGGCCACGCCTACTATTGATGTTAACGTGATGACGTCACGGCCTACTTGAGAATCACAGTGCACAGTTACTTAGGCCGTCTCCTCTTTGTATTTGCTCCGTGGTCGTATCTATAATTCTATATGAGACACGTTATGATAGCTTTTCTTTCAACCACCTAACCAATAGTCTAAACATTGGCTTCTGAAAATGGGAATAATACTGCAATCACTCAGCATTTTCCTTCTACAATTTCTTTAAAACGCAAAATATAATTGAAACTGTCTGAGACTGCCGGAATAGTAATATAATTCGAAATATATAGTAATACATCGATAATTCAAATCAAATCAAATCAAATCATTTATTTTGCATAAGCCCCATAGGGGCACTTACATATTGTCAATTTTACATTGTTTTTTTATAATTAAATTTAATTAATCTACCACCGGATCGGAAAGCAGCCACATACTGAGAAGATCCGGCAAGAAACTCAGTGGGCTCGTCATTTTTTTTTATTATATTTTTTCACAAAAGAGTTTGGTTACATGTTTAATTTATGTTAGCTCCAGTGATATGCCCTTCGAGTAAAGATTCATTTTTAAAATTTTGTATATAATACAAAATTAAACTAAGAATATTTATAAAACAAAAAAGAAAGAAAAATGGCTGGACCAGATCCCATTCAAAATATAGTAATATAATACTAATATATCCGTATCTAGATCATGAACTTCATATTCGCAACATCTCTAATATAACATGTAGTGACAATATAATCAATCTTTGAACCTTGTTAGTGAAACGTCGCGTATATAATATGTTAATATATAGTTATAGCATTACTACATATCTTGAAGAAAATTAATAGTTCTTGATTAACTTGTATACGTAATTATTAGTAGTTTAAATTAGATTAAAAAAATATTTCTAATAAATTAATGAGAATGTTATGTATTATTTATTTGATGTTATATGTTATTTCTTTCCGTGTGGTGACGGAGTAAGAATACATTTCACCACCCCCAATCTTACCTGTAGGTGATCGTACGAGACGACTAAGGGATAAAAAATGCTTTTAACAGCAAGAGATGGAAAACTCGAAACAAAACCCTATACCAACATGTCGGACCAGCGTGGTATAGTATGTAAAATTCCCTCCTATTATGGAGGAGGCTCGAGCCCAATAGTGCGACATATATGAGCTGTGATGATGATATGTTATTTGTTGTGTTATTTATTTGTTTTATTGAATTAAGCAGCCACTACCAACACGTTTCTAATGTTTTTGTTGTTATTTGTATATTATATAGGTAATACATATTGCTCCTTTTAAAAGTGAGGACAAATATCGATGAAAATGGTAACCTATCATTAATTAAAGAGCATGTTGCGCAGTAAAAAAATAAATGGGTGCGTGTACTTATGTAAGCGCGTGAGAAGTTTTACTTATTTGGCATCATTAAAAAATAGTTTTTAATTGCATACAAGTAATTAAATACAATAAAATAATAAAAGGACTGAAAAAGGATAGTATATTTTTTTTCACTAAAATTTACGAATAGTAAATGATATTAATTTAAATATTCAATTTAAATCACTATGTACTGAATATAATTTATTAGAACATATATAATGCGCACTTGTATGATACTAAAACACGTGTTATGAATGTAGAAACTAGAAAGAGGTTTTATTTCTATTTTGTTGGTAGCTTTTTTCGAGACGTAATGAGCGTTTTACTTTTGTGTTACAGTGATGCACGCGCATCTTATTTGCCGTAAGCCGTTGCCTACCAGCCAAAACTCACCCAGATATGTAGGCTTTCGGTTCTCTTGCTCATTGAATGAAGCGCTACAGCACATTGCCATTGCTCAGACGTCGATTTTCTGTGAGAGTATGGTACTACCCGAAGGACCGACTTGTGGCTGTAGACAGAAAACTGTGAACAGTATGGCCAATCTGCTGATAAAACTTACGTACTTTTTAAATATCCCATGTAAATTCAAATTACTGAAATTTAGAATTTAATATGCTTACTTATTTATAAAAACACGATTACGAAGCGAAAAATGATGTCACAAGTGGGGTTTTGGACCCACACCTATGGGGAATCTGGCCCAATCATACTGCCACTTATACCACTGTGAACTATTGTAGGACATTCAAATCTCGCTTCGTATCATATTCACGTCTTTTAAGGAGACGTGTGCCATCTATCCGACAATGTTTACACATTGTATAGGCTTAATTAACACTTCAAACTTTGCAGTTAGAATTGTATTAAACAATGACACAACCTTGTTATTCAAATTACTGAAATTTGGCATTTAATATGCTTAATTATTTATAAAAACTCGATTACGAAGCGAAAAATGATGTCACAAGTGGGTTTCGGACCCACACCTATGGGGAGTCTGGCCCAATCATGCTGCCACTTAGACCAACGTGAACTATTCTACATACATACCATCACGCCATATCCCTTGCAGGGTAGGCAGAGAGAACAGAGTGCCAGAGAACTCTATCTCTGCATACTTCACTCGCTTCCTCAACATTCATAATTCTCTTCATACACGCTCGCCGGTTTCGGAGACTCTTGACTCCACCTTCCTTCAGTACATGACCGATCTGGTCTAGGTAGGTTAGTCTCGGTCTCCCTCGGTACCTACATCCTTCCACTTTCGCATTGTATATCTTCTTAACCAGGCGTTCGTTCGGCATTCTTTCCACATGTCCGAACCATCGGAGCATTCCCTTTCGCATCTTTACACCAATACTCTCTTTCATACCTACTCGCTCTCTTACGTCGTCGTTACGAATGCGGTCGGTCAGCCTAACTCCACAGATTTTCCGCAGAGATCGCATTTCGACCGCATTAATTTTACTATCATACTCTTTTCTGCATACCCAACTCTCGCTTCCATACAGTAATGTTGGGACAAGCACTGCGTTATGTATTGCTACACGAGCCTTCTGGCTGAGGTGGTGGCTGCCGAGAAGTTGCCCCAACGCTCCGTTCACTCTATTTCCCGCATTCACTCTTCGCTCTATATCAGTGGTGTACCTTCCATCTCGGCTAAATCCACATCCAAGATATACAAATTCATCCACTTGCTCTAGTACATCATTACCTATTGTTACTCTTACATCTGTTCTGGTTTTATCTCTTTCAAAGACCATTATTTTGGTTTTGCTCACATTCACGCTTAGACCCCTTTTCTTACAATCTTCTGTCATTGTGTCGACTAGGGTCTGCAGGTCAGTCGCTGACTGTGCCAGCAGGACTGCATCATCTGCATAAAGCAGAGCAGTGACCACTGAGTCGCCCATCTGGACTCCCACATTCATATCGTTCAATCTTTGGAGACATTTATCCAGATATATGATAAACAGCCTGGCTGACAGAACGCACCCCTGCTTAACGCCGATATTGACGTCAAACCAAGGCGACATTCCATCATCCAGCCGCACACAGGCTCTACAGCCCATGTAACTGGACTGCACAGCCTGTAGCAGTTTACCGTTAATACCATACTCCGGTAAAATGTCCCAAAGTTCCTTTCGTACAACCGTGTCAAATGCTCTCTCCAGATCCACAAAACTGCAGAAAACCCTCTGACCTAGAGCCAGATGCTTCTCCACAATGTTGCGCAGAGAGAACACTTGATCCATGCATCCCCTTCCACTCCTGAAACCTCCTTGTGTCTCACACAGTAAACCATCGGACACCATCCTCATTCTCCTTTCAATAATTTTTCCATACACTTTTGCTGCCAAACTGGTCAAGCTTATGGCTCTGTAATTTGCGCAGTCATAACGTGAACCCTTGTTTTTAAACAAAGGCACGATGACTGCGCTATTCCAGTCCCTGGGAACCATTCCCGAGCTCCAACATAAATTGAGGAGCAACAGGAACGCCTCCCAGACACAAGAGCCACCGAGCTTGATCATCTCGGCAGACACCATATCAATGCCCGCTGCCTTACCATTTTTCAAACTTCTTATCGCCCATTCAACTTCATCCATACTGATGCCATCGGAGGACGCCGTTGTCGAATGTTGATCTACTAAACCACATCCAACACCGGCGCCAACCGTAGCATCCGCATACATATCGCCAAAATATTCACTCCATCGGCTTAACACGTCTTGTGTTTGTGTAAGAATGTCTCCACCTTTAGACCTTATTTTATTCATTCTGAAGGCTGACCAACCACCCCGAGACTTCTTCACCTCCCTCCAAAAGAGTTTGGTGTTACCCTCGAAGTTTTTAGTCAGCCTATCTTCTGCACTCATACTTGCTCTATCACGTTTCTCTTTCACTAAGGCCTTGGTGTCATTCTTACATTGCCGATATATTTCTTTCTTCTGTTCAGTCATACTGTCATTCAGATTCAAAGAAGAGACATAGTCCAGCCACGCTTTCTTCTTTTGCTCTACGGAAGCTGCCACTTCCGCATCCCACCATGCATCACCATTTGTTTTTCTATGCTTCTTTGAACTTCCACATACTTCTTTCGCTGTATCTACCATACTCTCTTTCAATACTCTCCAGCATTCTTCAATGTCCGATTGCGGCTGGCTTGCCATCGTCAGCCGTTCTCGGACACCCTCTGCATACTTTTCTCTTACACACTCTTCTTGCAACCTTTCAACCTTTATTCTTTCAAGCCCTCCGAAGTGGACACGCTCTCGCCAGTGCCTCCACTTTCTGAACAGACCACTAAATCTCGCAATAACGAGATAGTGGTCCGTGTCGACTGTGGGGCCCCTGTAGGCTCTTGCGTCCAATATTTTGCTTCGGAGGCGACTGTCTACCAAAATTAGGTCTATTATGCTTTTCTGTTCATTCCTTCTCCATGTATACATATGGATGTCCTTATGTTGGAAAAATGTGTTTGACACAATAAGGTTTCTCTCCATGCATACATCCGCTATGAGCCTACCTGCGTCGTTCACTCTCTTATCACCAAATGGACCAAGTACGTCCTCATAGTCGGGACGCTTGGTCCCCACCCATCCGTTCAAATCTCCGCATACAATCACGCGTTCACTGGTTTCTGCCATATCCAGAACTTCCCTAACATTGTCCCAAAACTTCTCTAGGTCTGATGCCACCGAGGATCCTACGGGAGCATATGCTACAACCATGAATACCTTGGTGACACCTAGTTTTATACGGACCCAGAGAAGTCTGGGATCATACATTCCGTAATCCTTCACACCTGAGGCCAAGCGAGAGGACAACAGCACTCCTACCCCCATGCTGGCTCGATCGCTCTGTGGTACACCAGACCACAGAACCATCCCGCCACCAGGAAGATCGCAGGCGTCGCTGCCCCTTCGCTTGGTCTCTGTTACACAGAGCACGTCTAGCTGTTTGTCCGCCATGACGGATATCAGCTCGTGCAACTTACCTTCCACACAACCTCTTACATTCCACGTGCCCACCCGGCACTCCGTTCTCCTCGACTCGCCTAACTGGGCAAGGCGTGATGGGTGGCGGCCCCCATCGCCGCAACTGCCGAAGTTCGTACCGACGGGGGCGGGTCGGTACGCGTCGCCTCCGGGGGACGCCCTAACCCGCATTGCGGTACGCATTTCGAGCCGGATTAGCAGTCTAATTAGACTGGCAGGGGACGCGAACGAGCACGCTCCGGACTATGCCCCCCTAAACTGCCCCCCTGAACTATTCTAGGACATTCAAATCTCGCTTCGTATCATATTTACGTCTTTTAAGGAGACGTGTGCCATCTATCCGAGAATGTTTACACATTGTATAGGCTTAACACTTCAAACTTTGCAGTTAGAATTGTATTAAACGTTGACACAACCTTGTTATTCAAATTACTGAAATTTGGCATTTAATATGCTTAATTATTTATAAAAACCCGATTACGAAGCGAAAAATGATGTCACAAGTGGGGTTCGAACCCACACCTATTGGGAGGCCGGCCCAATCTAACTAAAACTAAGTAAATAATCTTTGTATTGCGAAGACTTTACAAACATGTGAATAACGCAGACTTGTCCGCCCTGCGTGGGAATTGAACCGACGTCACTGGTACGAAAGGATATCTTAACCACTACATCATCTGCAGTCGAATTATGAATTGCATATGGATTTACGTCAAAATTGTCAACAATAAACATTGAAAGATGGATATATGGTATACGTATGCCTACATAAATAACTATATCCTAGTACAATTGACAACAAAACATCACTACATATCTATACATACATAGTATGTACATCAATTGTTCTTTGAAATATTATAGGGAGACCATTTTTATTATAAAAATGAAAGACAAATGATAAAAGGTCGTCGGTTTCGTATTCTCATATTTCACAGTTCCTTGATCTACTTGTTAGTAGAGTAACTACCATGTCTGTTCTATATTGAATTACAAATTCTATATTTTAATAATAAATATATGTATAACTGGAGACGACTTCAGGTATCCTACCGGTTAATTTATAATGAGAGTTTTCGGTTCGAACTCCTATTATTATTAGTTGTAGAATAACAAAGGATTGCATTGATATATGTATAACTTTTGTTCTAGCATAAAGCTGTAATGTGCATGCAGTTGATTATTATAAAGATAGAGATTAATTTACTATAAACTACACAACAAATTGCAATATTTTAGACGTTTAAAATCATAAAATATGGACACAAACCCATAACTGTCACTATTCTTTACTTTCGAATGAAAATCGTAAAAATTTGGTTGAAGAATTACCATTGTAAATGATTGTGCAAAAAAAGGGGCTACCGAAGACAAAGATCGGGTATCGGTGGCCCGCTCGCACGGTGAAGAGAGGAGTTCTTGCAGGGTGGGTCTATGAGTTGCACGCCGCCTCTTCCGTCGTCCCGGACCGATTTGGCGGGGTGCGACCGCATCCATAGTCCACCGAAAAAAAAAGAAGATTGTGCAAAATTACTAATATACTACCATTCTTCTAAGAAAAATATCATCAACGTAAATAGACACACAAGTTTTATTATTTATGATTTCAGATATTTATACTGTTTATATTTCATACCCTGGCGATTTGATGTTTACGTTAATACGTCCGTATAAATATTGGGATAGTAAAAACAAAATTGAATGCGATAAAATATATAAAATCGTATGTAGGTACTTCATTGGATATTGTATAAGGCACGTAAAATATTATAGCACTGACAATGGTCCTGTATTGTATCAAATTGGACTTCAACAAAGCTCGCAAGTATGTTTAAAATGATGATTAGCTATTTTTTTTTATTGCTTATGGTGGCAAACGAGTAAGCAGCACACGTGATGGTAAATGTTACTGCTGCCCATAGATCTTCGCAATACCAAGGGTATAACTAAGCCACTGCCTACCAATGCAAACCCCATACCCACCCAATTGGGCTTCCGACTCTCTCGCTTATCAAACGAAGCGCAATAGAACATTGCCATTACTCAGACGTCGATCTTCTGCGAGAGTGTGGCCGCTACCCCGGACGGACCGGTCCACGGCTGTAGACAGAAAACTGTCAACAGTGTGGTCTTACAAATGAGCTTTTGACCTTGAGGAGCCTTAAAAAATATTCACAAATTGCAGCTAAGAACCATTTTGATTATATCAGCGTTCAAACAAAAAAACCCGCATCGTAATCGATCTATTCGTTTAGGAGCTACGCTGCCAAAGACAGACACACAGATATACAGACATAGATATACAGGCACACAGATGTATATACACGTAGACACACCGACACGTAGACATGTCAAACTTGACACACCTTTTTGCGCCGGAGGTTAAAAGGAAAAACGTTCTGTTCCATGTTACTAGCGCGTGCTACAATTTTTCATTCAATATTTTAGGTATGCCAAACAACCTCGAGCAACAAACCTATTATTTATTCAGGCATATTTTCATATTTTCGTTACGTGTCGTAAGATCCCAGTTCTACTTGGTTAGGATATCGTACAAAATTTAAAAAAAGGTACCTACCTACAAGAAAACCTTTTATTTATAGATTTCACTATATAGTCACATAGTGAACCTAACCTAACAGTTGTTAGGTACGAGTAATAGGAATAAGCATAGTGTTATCGATCAGACGTGGTATATGCATTTCTATGAGTTTTTTAAAGTGTTGGTAAATAATTGTTCAGAGTCTGAGTGTAATTTCTTTCCGTTAATTTTTATGCTTGTAAAGACTAGTTAAGTAAGTGCATTATGCTATCGGAACTTGCATGATAGCCCACGAATATTCATTTATTCACATTACTCTTTTGAGACGCTCTGGATAGATCTGGATAGAAAAGTTCTGGAAGATAATGTTTCGCGAAATTAAATAGAATAGAAAGCAGTCATCAGTATGATTAAAAATAATAACACTAGGACAACACTAGGACAACTGTGCCTATTATAATTAAGAATAAAGATCTCAATGAAACGTCGTAATTTATTCTAAAAAAATTACAGTATTGAGATAAGGACTAGTTATTTGATATAATTAATTTTAATTTTGAGTCCTACTGAGAACTCCATAAGTCCATAACAAGAAAGGTTAATAAACAACTTGTTTGACAGACGAATGTTTGTAAATTAGTCTCAGGCAAGCAATTTCTTGACAGAAGTCTCGTTAAGCTTTCAACGTTAATGTTCTAATGTTTATTTATGTATGTAGGTACGTAATTATCAATTCAATTCTACAACAACTTTAAGCTTTGTTTCCATTGCCAATATAATTGTTGATAATCTATATGTTTCATTGGCAAAAGGTCTTATGCTTGTGCTAAGTTTATTTTAAACAGAAACTACCTTTGGGAACAAAAGAATAGCAGCTCAAAACGGCAAGCTGCCGAACGAGCTACTGAAATAAAATACACATGGTTATAATGTTGTGCTCGAAAGCCTTTGAGTGCAGTGAGGTGCACATCGGGTTTTGAGACTCCCGGCTATTTTGCTGTCACTTTGAATGAATGTAACGGTAATACTATAAGACCCATGTGACAACATTTTACGCTATACATATAATGTGTTTATTTTTATTTACTTGTAACTATTTGCTCCTCATACAATTTTCAGGAACGCTTTTGTTAAAATTTTAAAGTTTATTAGGATTTGTCAATAGATGGCAACTTTTATTTTTCTCCATGTTATATTTTTACATAATATTATCGATAACAGTGAATAAATTAACCACATTGAATATGTTTTAATAATGTTTTAAATATATTATAAATAGGTTATATTAATATAAAAAATATATATTAAAATAAAAAAAATAAAATTAAAATAGGTTATATTATCAATATTAAAGCTTATTCATTAGAAATAAAAGAATTTGAATTCTCTCACAGACATTTGACTAGTCATATTGTTAATAAATACTGCATCTACCATTCTAGATATTGAGGCAGAGACATTTGCGTCAAGTTAGATCAATATGTATTTGTCTTAAGCCAATTAAGACATGTAGCCCCATTAGATTCATGGCTAACTACATATAATTGTTATGTCTAGTCTAATCATACGGGGTAACTGCGTTGATTCATTAAGAGCATTTAGAGTACAAAAGAACGATCTACGGAGCTGGTTATTGGACACTTGTAAGCCATTTCTCAAATCACTTGAACTTTTGCACTTGCCCAGTTTATATTTGAAATGCGTCTCTTTGTCTATAAACATCGCAATCTCTTCCAATTAATGTAGCAGGTAGACAAAGCCGCTTTAAAAATAAGTTATAGATATGTCTCTAAACAAAGAATTGAATTGTTTCGTGGGGATGTTTATTGCAATACGTAATTATATAATAAACTGCTAGAGTATTTCAAGGAACTGTCTTTATGCAAATTTAAGTGTAAAATTTCTAATTTTCTAATAGTAAGTATTGTTATTTATGTAACGTGAAATAAATGTTATTATTTATTTAACGTGTTTATGGATGACAAATTTTAAAAATATATATATATATATATATATATATATATATTATTGCTTTGACATATCATTTTATTTATATGTTATCCCAACTGATCTTATATCTCTATATATTATTTTTGTTTATTTGACTGTTTTTCTAGTATTAATAATATCTCCTAAACATTTTCTAGATCGTGTAATACTAATAGGTACTGGAAACGATAAAATATGTGAAATTTTTTTTTAAAGAGTATGTGGCAAACGAGCAGACAACATAACTGATGGTAAGGGTCACTGCCGCCAATGGACCTTTGAAATACCAAGGCCGCTGCCTACCAATTGAAACCCACCCCAGTTGGGATTCCGGCTCTCTCGCTCACTGAACGAAGCACAACAGCATATTGCCATTGTTCATACGTCGATTTTCTGCGATTGACTGAGTGTGGTACTACCCCGGACGGACCGGCCCGCGGCTGTAAATAGAAAACTATCAACAGCGTAGTCCTACCACTCTTTTGATTTTTTCGATTTAATTTGAAGGAAGTGTAGCATCCTGAAGTTTTGAAACTTTGCGAGTTAAGCAGTTTATTTTTATGTAAATTGAAACAATACTAATTGTTTTATTGATACACTTAGTTATTCTACTAATATTACATATTAATTCGATAAATTTTGATGATATAACTTCGCAGCTGGCCTAGAATATCCTCAACTTATCTGGAACATTTAATGTATTCATCATTCTTCATCCATCTTGAGTTAGTGGTTATATAATTTTCACTTTAAATTGGCCGTTCATTTTGCCAATTTCAAGCTTTTCAATATTAACTCTTGGAAAAGTTAGAAAACGATATGAGTTTTCATCTTAGAAATCTTCAAATGAAAGTCGTCAATTACTTTGATTTTAGCTTAATAGATATTCATAATCACCATATATATTCTTATCTTCAAGGTTAACATTAAATAATATATATATATTTATCACGTACAGAGTAAGTATCAAAGAGATTCCATAGATCCTTCGTATTCAAGTAAAGGAAAACATATTTTATGTAACATGTGAAATTGTATGAAAAGGGTAAAAGGCTCGAAGGAATATATTATATTATGTAATGCACGTAAATTTTTGTCACCTGCTCGTAATAACTGAGAAGACTAAGAAGAGTCCCCTCGCACGTAGAGAAAATTATAATGGTAGAGTTTGATATTGTTTTAGATTTTAGTTTTTATGAAATATTTTAGTGATCTAGAAACTGTATGAAATAAACCTATTTTTACGGATTCTATCACGTTTATATTTGATTTTTAATTTCCTGACGTTTCGAACACTTTACAGCGTTCATGGTTTCGGGAGGACTAAGGTGTCTTACGTCCAATAAGTCAACGTAATTACAGAGATTTATATCTACTCGCTACAGTATCAGTTATTAAGTTTTTGAACCACATTTTTAATACAAATTCATTGTCAGTATAAAAATAAAATGACTATAGAAAAAAAAATATATATATATATAGATATAAATTTTTATATTCTTCTAAAATTTTATATCTATCACTTATTATTAGCCGATTAATTTACGATAATTATTATTTTGTGGCAATTTGCTAGTTTAAAAACTGAAAAACACTGTGAGCACTTTTTACACTTACACGTTGATTTGATCCACAATAATAGTTTAATATTAATTTCTTAATTTTAGTAAGATAAAGAAGGCAGCCTCTCAAAAGTCTATATGAAAATTATTATTATGCCTACTGAGTTTTCCTGGCCGGATCTTTCTTAGTGTGGCCGCTTTCATATCCGGTGGTACCTGAATAAATTTGTTAGTGTTTATATTCATACAAAAATATTAAAATCGTGATTAAATTTGGGAGGTGGGGGTAGAAAAGAGAAAATTTCTTTACGACCTATTCTACTAAATATACAAAAAATAAATCAATAAAATTGGTATGGCTGTTTAGGAGTTCGGTAATAAACACCGTAACACTAGAATTTTTATATAGAAGGTAATACAAATTTCTTCAAGAATAGGGCGTAACCTGATTGCCGTCAACTGTGCAAACGTGCTACGTAATGCTACGAGTACGTCTACGTGCTGCAACTAATAATACGATATCTACGATTATTTGATGTATAAAATGGACTCTGATTTCGATCCTAAGATCTCATGGTTCAGCAATCTTATATAATATATGTTGATATTTTCAAAAACTAAGAAGAAAGAATTTTTATTCTAAAGTTTTAAATAGTTTTTGATCTCTATATTCATTGATCCTCCGTGTGGTTTCAGAGGAAGAATACAATTCACCACCCCCTATCTTACCCATGGGTGATCGTAAGAGACGACTAAGGGATATAAAACGCATATAACATCTATGCAGGAGAAGAAAAAATCGAAACTAAACCCTATACCAACACGTCTCACCAGCATAGTATAGTGGGTCAATTTCCCTCCCGTTATGGAGGAGGCTAACAGTGGGACATATATGAGCTGAGCTGAGATATTCATTGAGATATAGGTCATATGAAATATAGAGAAGAACAGACTTCAATAAAAAAAGCAATATAATTTCTAAAAATAACCATATTTCAAATGTCTAATATTCGTTTCAATGTCAACACCTATATACCGACTTGACTAAATAGCTTACAATAACAGATAACTTTAAGTGAAGTAAACACGTATATAATATTCAAACGTAAATGGGCTGAGTAAGAAAGAACATCGGCAATCATTAATGACATATAAATTATATTTTATATGATATATTACAGATATATAGTAACTGAATTTCTCTTCAGTTTTGTTGTTACATATAAAATAGCAGAACAACAGATTGATAGGTACCCAAAGCTAAAAGATAAGGTACGGTCAGGGTACGTATTTGTGTTGCATGAAACTTGTCTTGAAAAGGCTCGTTTAGAAGTCAGTCCTTCTGATAGAAAGCGCGGTATTTAAGTCAAGCCTCCGGAAACCTTCATCCGGTCTTTGGAATATTACGCACGCATATACTTGGAGATAGCTGTAGATATACCCAGTTATATATAAAACTATTATAAACGCTGTGTTGCTTGCATAGATTACTTGGATATTTAATGGTATTATTTTCATTACACAGTTTTCGCGAGTTTAGCTTAATAGTGTCCAATGTTATTGTATATAGCTTCCTATTTATACAATCACAATTACTTAAATATCTTTTGCTTAAGTCATTTTGGAGTTACAGAAGCATATACAGTATCTCATACCAGTACCCATATCAGTACCAGTGTGTTTTACCAGCGATGACATATGGCACTGAAACGTGGTCTCTAACCGTTGGCCTCATCAAAAGGTTCAAAGTCGCTCAGCGTGCTATGGAAAGGGCTATGCTCGATATTTCTCTACGTGATGGAATCCGGAATACGGAAATTCGTAGAAAAACAGGTGTAACTGACATAGCCCGAATAATTAGCACGTTGAAGTGGCAATGGGCGGACCACATCGCTCGACGAACCGACAACCGTTGGGGAAGAAATGTTCTCGAGTGGAGACCACGAATTGGACGGCGCCGCGTAGGACGACCCCCCACTAGGTGGACTGACGACATTATCAAGGTTGGTTGAAACCACTGAATGCAGGTGGCGCAGCACCGTGTTGAATGGCATTCTCGTGGGGACGTCTATGTCCAACAGTGGACGTTTAGGAGCTGATACAGTATCTATATAGATTTAGGCCTATGAGTTGCAAACATTTCCGTATGGTGAAAAAGAAAATGCTAAGCACCTACAGTCCATTTTTTTCCATGAGTATTAGATCTGACGCCACTCTGCTTGTGTTCTCACTGACTGGGTGAGACGTTAGAGAGTGAGTGCGTAGAAAATAGTAGTTTCATACGTCCATGGTCAGTAACATGTTACACTAATATAAAGAAAAATCTCTTCAGCGTAGACGATTGTTTTTCCTATTAATTTTTTTTTGTTAATATTATCTAACCTACACTAAGGAAATAATCCTTGTATTGCGGGGGACTTAACAAATATGCAATTAATGCAGACAAATTACACCCGGACTCAGAACAACACTTCGTAGATCGCATGTGGGAAGCGAACCCATGGCACTAGCACGGAAGGTCGGTATATTAACCATTATGCCATCTGTACAGTCAAAAGTCTTTTGATGACACTTGATCACAAAAATATATTTAAGTATAGTTACAAGTGGTAATTGTCATCCTTTATTGTGTATGAGCTGAGATAAAAGAGCCGACGCTGTCTATTCGCGAGCTCAAGTTCATCCGGCCTATTGTACGTGATCTCAACGATGCAGACAATGTCATTCATATTGTAAGCAGAACGGTGTCGTACGTCTATACTTACTTAGAAAATTATCTGTGTGTATTTATAAATAGATTAGCTATGCCAGCAGATTTGCTTGCGTATATTAAATACTTAGTTATCATTTTGTTTATGTATCATTTTGTTTGAACAACCCTATCAACATAGGTCATAAATTATAATATCAACATTAATCACATCTACAATTTATATAATCACCAGGTTTGTTATCTCAGCAGTTGCCATGCAACGGCGAATTGTTACTAAAATTTTTCCCATGTTAGTAACATTTATAGACATTGTTCCGTTCCTATTTATCGCACTATTATGCCTTTCTTGATAAATATCTTACGTAATGGGATTTTACACTCCACGTTGTTAATATCTGAGATTAGCGCTTTTACATACAAATATATTCATATTTATTCTTCACTAATCACCATTCGAAACTCTCCTAATATTAATATTTTTTTCAAATCGGGACCAATTATTTCTGACCAATCATTCTATACTATTTTCAACAGCGAATTTAGTCCAATATAGTGAAATAAATACAAGTTATACGCATTAGTTGCTTTTTATAAGAGTATTAAGCTGGCTTGGAATTCATAGTTCCTGTAAAACAATAATATCTTTACTGGAATTAAAATAGTTTATGTCATAAAAAATATATTCAAATTTAAAATTCACTTGAAACCGCATAAGCTTTTCATCCATCCATTAGTTAAATGATATCCATTGTGTGACAGGTTTACCCACTAGAATGCTATTTAGAAACGTTTTGTGATTACCCATCAATAGTTCCGTGGAACTTTTAGAACTGCGCTAATCAACCTGTTAGAAGGTTATCCTATAATGCATTGTCTGATTTATAGGCGTCATTCGAAAACTTTTCATTCAATGATTATTGGCTTATCGAGCAAGCTATTCTATCAATTGCTACTTCAGAATACTAATACAATACAATTTTTTACGTATTGCCGTAATTTGGATTTTTTTTAGAGAGAGTAGGAACATAGCTCAACCAATGATATGCTGTGCGGCTTTGAGTTTCTTTGTGAGATAAATATTTAAATATATCAACTTAAAAAAAGAGTATGGCAAGAAGTTTAACCCTGCTATTATTCTTAGCTTTTATACATGTCATTAGCACCATACTCCTTCACTGAAATACTATACTACCTTCACAAGATAATATTATTGTGCTTTCTTTCTTTTATATAAGCCTATATAAATTTATTTAAATATTTAATTCAATAAACTTATTTAATTTCGGTATACAATAATATAATTTTTCATCATCATTTGCTACATTAGGTTTAGATCTGGACTCCACACTAGGAAAGTCTCTGGTGTGGAAGCCAGTCCATTCCCAAATTATACGAAGTGACTATATGTAAATACATACATATATGGGTATTAAATGTTCTGTTCTATTAATATGATATTTCTTTCTTTCATAGTGATGTTATTTGCTTATGTTCTATATGGTACTAGTGGTAAAAGATGCAGTGGCAATATTAAATTGTTATTCCATAGTTCATATCGTATAATGTATTCTCACCCACTGCACACACGTCTAATGTTTCAGATGGACTCAAATAAGGTATGCAATGCTTTGGATTGCGAATATATACGACCTTTAGTATTCCGTCAAATAGAATATTTCTTAAAAAAAAATAGCTATTGGTTTTAGAATATAAATACACTCCTTTTTTATTTATAAATCAAGTCTGTATGGAGCCGTCGTTTCGTTCCTTGAATAAACTAAAAAAAAGTGTGTGTGTCAGCTCCGACGCATGACTGGAGTTTACTCCTTAAGTACGATTATCAAAACAGGCGCAAAAAAGCTCATTTTACTAAAAATAATATATATATATATTTTTATTTACATTTATTAAAACTGTTCAGTGAAGTATTATCGCACGCCAAAAAGTAAAAGGTGCGCAGAATAGGTTGCGCACCAAAAACGTAACGAGGTCATTCGATCACTAGATTTTACTCCTCAAATTATTGTCATACCGGGCGCCTTATATGAAAATCGATTCTTAAGGAGTAAACTCCAAAAATCCTCCTGTAATCTCGGTTTTATTTTCAATCTGGACATCACCCATAGTCAACATCTATTCTTCTTTGTTCTCAACTCACACGTACCAGTGTACGGCAGCTTACTAAACCACAAGGATAACTTTAGTTAAGTTTTATTTCAAGTTTTCTTTCTCTTGCTACTTATCCACTTCCATCCCAAATCGTTCTTCACGATACCTTTTTTTTTTTTTGTGCGGTAGCTATGGACGTGGTCTCGCCCCGCCAAGTCGGCCCGGGGTGACGGAAGAGGCGGCGCGTGACCCCATAGATCGACCATGCAAAACTCCTCTCTTCGCCGTGCGAGCGAGCCACCGGTACCCGATCTTTGTCTTCGGTGGCCCACCCGCATTTTTCTTTTTACGATACTCACGGGAAAGTAAGGGGACCAATGCATTATTAACCCTTCACTGCTTGGATAATGCGCCCTATAAGTTGAGATCAAAAGATACACGTTATACTTCACCTTACTATATTTTGATAAAAGCTAGAAACAATAAAAGTCGCATCGTCTTAATAAGTCGCATTTAAATAAAAAAGAATATCTTAAGTCAAATATAATAATCTACGTAAAGCAAGAGACAATATTTTAGCACTAAATTGCTTTTAAAAGACCTTTACTGTTTCACAACTTTATTTACACTCGCATTCATGCGTGACACATATCTGATGAATATAATATGAGCGCAGAATGTATACTTTTAAATATTTAAGAAGGGAGAAATTCTAAGCATGTTTGTGTATATCTGTTCGTTTAAAATATATATATATGAGTTGTGTCCGTTAATTTATTACTTTGTTTCGTAAAATGAATTTTGAAGTGAAAACTTGTTAGGTAATGCTTTGAATTTTATTATGTGAGTATTCCATGAGAAAGAACTATCACGCTCGGCTAGGTAAAGCTCGTTCTAGTAGCCTAGACTCTAGTTAAGTAAGGGAATCTTTATAGTTCTTTTTTATTTTTATTGCATTAGGTGTTAAACGATGATCGCAACACAATGATGGTAAGTGTTACAGTTGCTCATGGATTTTTGCAATACCAACGGTACAGCTAGGCCGTTGCCTACCAGCCCAAATCCACCCAGAAAATCCCTCATCTAACGAAACACAGCAATAAAGAGTCACTGCTCAAACGTCCGATTTTGCGATAGTGTAATACTACTCCGGACGGACCGGCCTGCATCTGTAAACAGGAAACTGTCAACGGTGTGGTGCTACCATAACTACGAAACAAATAACAATTAGTTAGAGCAATATTTACCATAATAATTTATACACATATAGGTATGTATAATTATATTATTATACTTTATATACAAAGAACAAAAAAAAATAGTATCCGCCTTGTCATTGATGAAATTTTCACCTCTGTCTTGTGGTCATAAACACACCAACTTTTGTTTTAAATTGTTTATTAAAATAGAATTCCGAAGAAAAATATCCTTCTAATGCGGGGAACTTTCTATGAATAAAATTAAAGGACACAAATAACATACAGACTAAAAATAATCATTGGATCTAAGAAAATACTGTGGAGATCGAACCTATGATACTCGGCATGGGAGATCGCTATGCCATTTTCCAATTAATAATAATAATATATTGCCAAAAATACATTTTACAGATCACCTAGACTATTAATTATGATATTACATATTTGGATCAGAACTTGGGTATGCACTGTATGCAGTGAGGCCCAAACTAGATATTAGTCTGTATCTTGGGCCTCAGAGTACGACCATTTACATAAAATATAGTTACAATACATGATTTGCAGAAGCAACATTAGAATGATGATTACTTTAGTTTAAAAATATTCTTATCACAAAATATTGCAACGCAAAAAATTGTAATAAACTTTATATAGAACGGATCGCACGCATTAAATTAAAATCACGATGGGCAACATCATATCGCCTGACTAGTAAGCTTTCAAATAGCAAGTAAGACGACACAGAAATACGTCTAATCATTCAACCATTCAAAGTTTAACGACGTAATAAAATACGTAAAGAACCATCGTTATATCCAATGGCTCATGATTGTTCAAAGAATACCACTCTTGGAGAGAATATTAATGGGTCGATGGTTGATGGGTTGTACCTTGTAATTGAATAATTTATCCATTCATCAGCCTATTGACGGCCATTGTTGGATATAGGTTTCCGTATTAGAAGAATATTAGCATAATCCCTACGCTTGGTAGGTGGGTTAATCACCATGTTAATATCCTAGCGCTTCCTCACCTGATTTTAAGCTGAAGTAAGACGTGAAGAAATACTGTATTCTTAATGTGTGACTACACGGTATAGACCTTGTGGAATTACAACACTTACTTACAACTTTCCTTCCTTCCTTCTTCCTTTCCTTACAACTATCCCCCTTTAAAATACTTTTTTTTGCATTAAAAAGTACCCTATGCCCTTTTCAACCTCTAGACTATCTGTGTACCAAATTTCATTTAGATCGGTTCAGTAGTTTTAGCGTGAAAGAGCGGCAGATAGACAGACAGACAGGCAGACAGAGTTACTTTCACATTTATAATATTAGTAAGGATTATGATTTTTACAAAAGTAGAATAAGGAATACAGTTAATTACATGTATCTAGATATTATTAATTACGGGCACAATGCGCAGATTGTAGTGGATCAGATGATTGTGAGAGAAAGACATAAAGATAAGTGTGAAACTGTAATAAATATATATATTAGGTACGTGCGGCTACCTCGTAAAGAAGTTAATTAGGTTGAAACATTAGTAATGCCCAAAAGTAACATTAGTTGTATAATTAAAGACATTCATCGCTCTCATGTTGGCACGAAGCCTTAGTAAGTATTAAATTTTAGATCATTAATTATCATATATTAAACTTATATTCAAGTAATAATAATTTCCAAATGTCAATTAATAATGGAATCGATAATTATTGTTTATGTAGATATATTACACATACTTTACTTAAATAAATCTAATAACTTACACGTAGAAATTAAATTTTATTCATTTATTAAATATAATTCTATCATTTAATAATGTATTCAATAATTATTAAAAAGAAATCTTCTAATGATCGAATTGCTACCAAATAGGATTACTCTCTAGCAGGGCCGGCTTTACCTATAGTGCAGAGGGTGCAGTGCACCTGGGCGCTGGGTGTTAGGAGGCGCCAAGAGCCGCTCTGGATACATAGAACCTCCACTGTAACGCTTCGCTCGGAGCGGGCGCACCACACCCAGCAAGTGCTTAGAACTATTTACAAACGTAGTGTAGTATATTTGATAGGTTTGGGTAGGTTGCTTTGTCGCCATGCTCACTGTAACTTCATAATCCGATCGCGATTACCTGGTTTCGTGTCAAAACAACGAGACTAAGCATGCGACAATGCATTCTAGCAAAGTTCGGAGTTTAGTCGAAGGTGTTGTAAGTACCAACCTATTCCATTTTGTTTATGCATTTTGATACAAGAGGACCCCAGGTTATTGATTGCACCCGGGCGCTACATGTACTAGAGCCGCTCCTGCTCTCTAGGCTAATTCAAAGATATTCTGACAATTTTATCATAACAGGTCCAGTAGTTTTGGAGTGCTCAGGTAATATATATATTTACATACATTGATTTATATATATATATATATATATATATATATATATATACTAATTTTTTCTTGCAACTTCGCTCGCCTAAAAAGGTACTTGCATTATAAAACTTGATCACTAAATTATCTTAAGGGAATATACATTACTGGATAAAAAGTATTAAGATATATTCAAGGGGTACTTTGACTTAACTACGTGAATGTAAACTACACTGATTATTGTTTAAAGGGTGCCTCAGTTTTCCTTAATATATTATCTGTGTACCATAATGCTACGAATACTACCAACCCTTACTTTGCTCGTAGATGTCGTAAAAAACGACTAAGAGCTTTATAATGACCTGGGCCAACTCCATCTGATGCCGTTTGGTCAACAATTAACCCAAGGAGGATTGACGTCTGGTAGGCGGCCGGTTATAAAACTGTTGCCAATAACTTTTACAATATGTACTATGAAAGAAAAGTACATATTGTATCGACCTCAAGTGATTGGGAAAAGAGTAAGAGAATGATGAGCTAATATAAAAATTTTAAATATTAAACATATAGTCATTTGAGTATTAGGCTACTTAATTATACGTAATAGGATGTCCTTCAAATTTTTACTTTGTAATGTATTTGGGATTGCTTACTTCGTAAACAACTATTCTGCACAGCATACAAAACAGTAAAGAAATAGCAATGGGGGGACAGGTGAAGGGATAAGAACGTGACTAGATTATGTGTGCCCAAAATTAAGGTACCACTTTGTAGTAGAAAATCTCATTATTTGGTAGTTGCCTCTCAGTATGAGAATTCACAGCTTTACTTGCTTAGTGTTTACACATATTTATCTCGCTCAATTTACCATAATCGTAATTTGTATGGGCGACTACATTTTACTTAATATCCAATTACCAAAATACTCTAGTTTTCTCTTTAAAAAACTTCATAGGAGATTTCAATTTACATCTCCTATTCTACTCAATTAGCTATCTGGTGACGGAGTAAGTATACAATTCACCACCTCTATCTTACTCGTGTATGATCGTTAGAGTCGACTAAGGGATATAAAACGTATATAACACTTGTGCAAGAGAGCCGGAAGCCCAACTGGTTGGGTTTAGAGATTGTAATGGTAGGCAGCGGCCTAGCTATACCCTTGGTATAGTAAAGGTCCATGGGCAGCAGTAACACTTACTCGTACCATCAGGTGTGCTACTTACTCGTTTGCCACCATAAGCAATAAAAAAAAGGCAAACTCGGAACAGAACCCTATATCAACACAACACGTCTGACTAACGTCATATAGTAGGTTAATTTCCCTCCCATCACAGAGGAGGCTCGAGGCCTACAGTGGGACAAATATGAGCTGAGATGTGAGGATGTGATTCTATTCAATTTATCTAAAGTTTTCATTATTTCAATTAAAAGTTTATTGTAAATTATTTTCCGTGTTTATTACAAGAACATCCAGACGTAACTTGATCTGCCCCGAAGGCGAAAACTGCAGAGACATCGACTCGAGAGGATACCTGCGAAGGTAAACCGCTGGACGATCAAAGACAAAGATCGGATTCCGGTGGCCCACTCGCACGGCGTAGTGAGATACATGTAGGGCAGGTCTATGGGGTCGCGTGCCGTTTCTTCTGTCGCCCTGGACGGATTTAACGATATGTGACCAAATCATAGCCCGCCAAAAAAAGACGTAATTTGATTGAAGTTCAGATATAATATGTAAAGATTAGTGTGCAGGACTTGTGAAGACTGTATCGAATAATTATAACTTCTACTTAAATCTTGTTATTCCACAGATATCTTACGTATAAATTTGTCATGATTCACTGTATAAATATATATGAAATGATGTATTTCTTGGCCCAGAGCTTATATATTGTATTTTGGTCGTTTTTATACCTCTAAATAATAGTTTGTTAGTTAGTTTGTTTGAACATTTAGCATGTTGTGTTTTAGGTTATTCTATTTATTTGAAAGCAACTTTCCGAATTCGGTATTATGGTTACGGCATATAGAAGTAGAATAGTGATATAAATTTAAGCAAATGCATACGGAATATTGATTGTTTTTGGGAATAAACAAGAATAATTGATTTTTTTGTCATGTCTGCGCGATGTACACAGGGTAATTTAATATATGTAGATGCCCACTTGTGAAGTTACTCGTCGATTGTTCCGTGTAATGAAACTTGTTTAATAACTTATAATATTTAAAAGCTAAATGATGACAAAATGACTTTCACAAACTGCCACATTATTGAAAGTTTTCTATATAGCTGCGAGTCGGTCTGTCTGGGGTAGCATCACACTCGCAGACAATTGACGTCTGAGCAGTGATAATGTGCTGTTTCGCTTTGTTTGTTGAGCAAGAGAGTTGGAAGCCCAAATTTCTGGGAGGGTTTTAGTTGACAGGCAGCGGCTCAGCTATACCCCTGGTATTGCAAAGGTCCATGTGCGGCAATAACATTTACCATCAGCTATACAGCTTACACGTCTGCCACCATAAGCAATTTTTGAAGAAAATTTTTGAATAAAAAAAGTAATAGTTTTTTTGCACTCTCACATCTCTAGTGTATTGTACTTGGTTATTTTTAAAATTTCTTGCTTTAATGCACTATATGTATGCAGGTTGGAGCTCAATTAAGATACGGATTATGGATGTTGTTGGTAGAGTTCAGTACTGGCAAAGTGCCACTTCTCATATCTGAGGACCATAACTGTGCAATGTAAACGAAACTTATATTAAAATATAAGTTGTTCTATGAATAGAATGTACTAGTAATTTTCTTACAAAATATTTCTTGCGATATGTATATAATGTAAGAATTTGCACGTAATATTTTTATGAAAATAATACGTATTTGGTTTGTAAGGTTTTGAGTGTTTTTGTTGTTATTTGATTATAGAGAAAAGCATGCAAATAGTACACTTACTACTGCCTAGTTTCAAACAAAATAGATTATGTATTCTGACGAATGAACGTCTCACTATATTTTATATCGTTTTCTATTAATATTAAAGTATGCGACGACGTAAGAGAGCGAGTAGGTATGAAAGAGAGTATTAGTGTAAAGATGCGAAAGCGAATGCTCCGATGGTTCGGAGATGTGGAATGAATGTCGAACGAACGTCTGGTTAAGAAGATGTACAATGCGAAAGTGGAAAGATGTAGGTACCGGGGGAGACCGAGACTAACCTACCTTGACCAGATTGGTTACGTACTGAAGGAAGGTGGAGTCAAGAGTCTCCGAAACCGGCGAGCGTGTATGAAGAGAATTATGAATGTTGAGGAAGCGAGTGAAATATGCAAGGATAGAGTTCTCTGGCACTCTGTTTTCTCTGCCTACCCTGTAAGGGGTATAGCGTAATGATATGTATATATGTGTATCATAAACAATATAAATATTTTTACATATAGAATCATTTTCTTTTGTGCTGGCAATAAATTTGTATTAAAACGTGGGTCAAACTTTTAATAACTGATACTGTAGCGGGTAGATATAAATGTCTGTAATAGTGATGACTTTTGGACGTAAGATACCTTAGTCCTCCCGTGACCATGATCACTATAAAGTAAAATATGCAGTACATTATTTATTTAAAGACAAAAAATAGCAGTAAATTTTGCGCTTATTTAAATAAAGTTTCATAACTAGCTAATATGATTTTCTTAGTTAGAATTAGCAATTTGGGACTCGTCTACTTAAATAATATTATGTTCATGTATACAGTGTACACACTATTGTAAAAAGTTTTGCCTCTATCAAGAAAACCATATCGTAAAAATTACAGTTTCGCATCATTGTCGTGAGGTCACGAAATACTTGAGTGTTTTATTTATAGCTTGATTCACATAACAAAGTTTATTTGGCGTGAAGGCAATATTACGTTGATATCCACTTCCAAGTTTTACGCGACTTTCACAGTCGTACTAAGATAAAATGTCAATGGCTTCATCGACTGAAACCTTTAATTGAAAAATCACTTATGTACATTACAGTATCAATTATAGCGTTTTAGAAAGATTTTATCTATTAAACTTAATAATTTTACGTGATGATTTTAATAATAGATATATTCAGTTTCCACCTATATAATAATTTTACGTGATGATTTTAATAATAGGTATATTCAGTTTCCATCTATATAATAATTGTACGTGATGATTTTAATAATAGGTATATTCAATTGCCATCTACATAAATTCCTTAAAATGAAACAATGTTTATTGGTATTGTTATACTTTTAAAGAATTTTGTGGCTTCTAAACGATTAAGTGCTGTGGTACAGGAACAAATCTTATAAATATTATAATGTATGACCACATTCTTTAAAAATAAATATTACGTTGTTCAAATTCTTATAAATAAATATTTTCAATGTGTTGAAGAACTGATCGCCGGTGTTAGTCCTTAAAAGCGCATTCATAACAACTAGGTATATTATCACCTGATAGCTTTTTTTTTCCCGGTGGGCCATGGAGTGGGCACGCCCCGCCAAATCGGTCCGGGGCGACGGAAGAGGCGGCGCGCGACCTCATAGACCCACCCTGTAAAACACCTCTCTTCGCCGTGCGAGCGGACCACCGGTACCCCATCATTGTCTTCGGTGGCCCGCCCGGTGGGTTATCGCCTGATATCCTAAGCAGGTGCAGAATATTTAGTTTAATGATTATTACTGATATAATGTGTTTTATTTAATTATATGAAAGTTTATGAATTTTTGACTATGTAAATAAAAATAAACTTTTATTAACAAAGAAAATAGAATTTTCCTATAATTTTATCATACTCATGAACTATACAAACATAATAACAAACGTTTTAATTTTAATAACACTATGTGCTCGTATTATTTTCATTCCTAGCGAGATTAGATTTACTCTAATTTCTTGCTATTCGGATACGTTTTTTTACGTAGCAATAATCATATGACCTCGTAACCTGAAAAATAAAGGTTTTATACATGAAAAACGATTAAACATGAGGTTATTCTAGATAATAACCCTGTAATATCGTAAATATTTAGACAATCAGTACGAGGATTCATTAAACAAGATCGAATCTATTCTAATAGAATGTTAAAGTTAAACGTTTATGAAATACGCTAATAGATTAACTATTCAACTTATTAAAAATAATAAAAAAAAATCTCTTTTATCATAATATAGAATAATAAAAAAACAAAGGAAGACCATTTATTATTTAAAAAATAATATTCCATATTTTAATATAGAAGCAGTGGAAAGTTGGCCATAAGAGATTTACCCGCCGGTTGTTAGTATAAAATTAACAAGGGTTGCGGGCTGAAAATTGCGGAATATCCTGTATTTAAAATTCTTTGCAAACCACTGCTTAATAAATAACAATAATATTGTGAATTTGAAATGTTTTGATAATTTATATTCCAATATAATACCATAAATATAACCTTTTTGATATAGTGTACGATAATGACACGTATTTTATTTTGCATATAATCTAAATGTTTAACATAAAGAACACATGTGGCGAAGGACTTGTATTTTTAATACAATTCCATCATCCAGTGACGTTTTGAGGGTATCGTAACGACTAAGTGATGAAAACGCATATAATTAGTCAATTAGTGAAAGAGAATGAAAACTCAGAATCAATTAAATTAATTAATTTATATATTTCAACCCAATTTGTATATCCATAGGTCATTTTCAATAATCATCATCACGGCTCATACATGTACCACTAATGGTCTCGAGCCTCCCCCAAATGGGAGGAATATTAACCTACTATACGACGCTGGTCAGACATGTTGATATAGGGTTTTGTTGCCAGTTTTCCTTCTCTCGCATAGATATTATATGCGTTTTATATTCCTTAGGCGTCTCTTGCTCTCACTATTACTGCTTGCTATCACTCATGGGTAACATAAGGGGTGGTGAACTGTATTCTTATTTCGTCATCACAATTGTCAAGAAAATTTTCAATATTATATAGGTTTTGAAATAGAAGAAAAAACACATTTCACATATGTGGCAATAGATCTGGAATACATTATAGATAAACATGAATCATATGCAGAAATCACTAAGGGTGCTTGAAGTAGATTTATAACAGTTGGTTAAAGCTTTAAGAGCGCAATTCTTGTGTCATAGATGTTAAGTGACTACATGTCTTTTTGGGGTTTCTTCTTGGCGCTGGTGGTCTTGTTATTAGTGAAACCCTTCTACTTGTTATAAAAGAGGTTCGTGCACAATAGTAGACAAAAATAAAGTAGACAAAATGAATTTTTCTAAATAAAATGTAGAATAATACTTTAATTAAACAACTTTGTAGAATAATGCATGACCGATTTGTTTCATAAAACTCACTGAGTGTATAATGTGGCATAAAGTTTAATTGTGTGCACACACTGAGTATATAAACTTGAAACCGCAAATGATTTTATTATACCTGCATAGTAAGGTACGATAAAACGTGGGCAGTATTACGTTTAATGATGATTTCACGTTAGGATCCATAAAACTGAGCCAGCAAAACCTTTTATGAGGGATTCGAGAGACGTTGAATTCCATTAAAATACGGCTATAATCTTGTACGTGATATGATATGTATGTTATTTTGGTTAGGTAAAATTAATATTAAAATTATCAATTCATTATCATTCGTCATTCCTACTCTTATCCCAATTGCTTGGGGTCGATACAGTATATACTCTTCTTTCACAGTACATATTGTAAAAGTTATTGGCAATAGTTCTATGATCGGTCGCCTGCCAGACGTCAACCCTCTTTGGGAATGTAATTGTAGACCAAACAGTGACAGATGGAATTGGCCCAGGTCGTCATAAGGCTCTTAGTCGGCTTTAATGACATCCACGAGCAAAGTAAGGTTTGGTAGTATTTGTAGCCGCTACCACACAGCTATTTAAATTAAAATTAAAATTAACAATTGTATGTTCCAATTCTCTGAAAATTAATTATCTGTTCGCAAATTTTTGAAGACATATATTTTTTTAATGAAACTACAACTTGATTAGTCTAAATGATAAATATATGTATAAGATTTATTCTGTGAGAAAATTATATAAGTTATAGTTATTAAAGATTTTTCATTGTTATACTTTTATACACAGCACCAGCGGAGTGGTCAACAGTGCTCTACTTGGCAATACTAAATGAGATTGATAAAAAGTTTAGCAAGCGGCCCATTATAACCCTCATGGCGGACGTCTATGCCAATAGTGGACAGTCGATAGACTGATAAATGTATAGATTATATAAGAATTATATATATATATATATACAGGTATATGATAATATAATTATTTGTGGTAGGACCACGCTGTTGATCGTCTCTGTCTACAGCCGCGGGCCGGTCCGTCCGGGGTAGTACCACACTCTCGCAAAAGATCGATGTCTGTGTAATGACAATGTGCTATTGCGCTTCGTTCAGTGAGCCAAAAAGCCGGCAGCCCAACTGGCTGGGTTCGGGGTTTATATTGGTAAGCAGCGGCCTACCCTTGGTAATGCAAAGGTCCATGGGCGGCAGTGACACTTAACATCAGGTGTGCTGCTTGGTCGTTTGCCACCACAAGCATTAAAAAAAAATAATTGACTGAAATTGTAGTTGTAAATAAAGCATAAAATAAAATAATCTATATAAACAAATAACAAGAAAATATATATAAAGTTTTATAAACCCTTAATATTTTAAGATTACGCTAGACTGGCTGTTTGAGTGCAACTTTTGCCGCAACGCAGAGTAAATATTCATAACAGGAATAATTATGAATTCTTTATGTAATGTTCAAGTTCAGCTTGAAACAACTTTTCGTATTTAATTATTTCTTAGCATAGAATTCCTCAGAAGTAACAGAATGTATATCTTAAATTTTAAGTTGAATTAATTAATTATATGTATAGCTACAGCTTAGCTGAATAAGTAAGCTGATATACTTTAGCCAAGAAAACAGTGCATTGCAACATAGGTTTAGGCGTTAAATCCATGATGCGTAGTGAGTCTAAATTTATGACTTAAGGTATTCTAAAGATACCGTGTCAAGGGTCAAAATGCGTTTATTACCCTTGATTCCAACTAATGTTGTTTTCTGTATTCCTTTGCATTTTAAGGTGTAAAGTTACTTACGAGTGTAGACGGAAGTTTAGCAATCTTCTGGATGAAGTTGCGGAAATAATAATTGTTTTCTAAAAAATATCGCTTTATTCAATCTATTATTCAAATAAAGTTAGAAAGTTCGAGATTTGTATGAGCATTACTCTCAACATTCTTAGCTCTTACTTTCCTAAATATTTATCAATTGGCATCTCGATGGAATCAAGATTGTGTAACAACAAAGGATGTTTAGCTCAATATAGATAAAGTAATCTCTTTTGTGTTTTGATAGAATAATGCGATATTTAGTCGAGCAAAAAATTATATAGATCTGTTATTTTACTAACAGAGTTTTAATATTAATATTTTGATAAGCAATTATTATACTCGAGAAATATTTGTTTCCGCAAATATAAATTCCCGTGTAATGTTTGCTTTAGTATACAAGGTACGCTATTATTCAGAGTATAATACGATAATATATCCATATAGGTTATATATTATACCCCTCTTTTTTCCTATGTCTACGTATAATATGAATAAAAGACTTACATATTGATGCTAGCATTAACTAGATAAGAAAGTCTCTAAAAAATTACTCTAAGGTACAAAGGTTGGGTGTAGATGGCACACGATCACACCTTGTGGAATTCTATAGGAGATACCTACGTCCACAATGGAGTTCTTACTGGGCCTGCTATGGTCAGTCTAACCGTTGATAACATAATGATTTCTGATGTTTACGCGAGTTTTACACATTTGAAATAAAACTACTTTTATGGATTCTATCGCGTTTGTATTTGATATTTAATTTCCCGACGTTCCAAACACTTTACAGTGATCATTGTTATGGGAGGACTGGCCTCCCATAACCATGATCAAATCCGTAAAAGTAGTTTATTTCAAATAAAAGATAACAGTTTATCTATGTCAATTATATGTTTGTGAACTCCCCCGCAATACAAGGATTATTTCCTTAATGCAGGGTGCTAAAAAGGGTATTGTAATATTAGAAATATATCTCCCAATATTAGTTTGATGATTCTATATATCGTTATGAGATAAATGTTCAAGATTCTTTCTGCTTCGTAATGAACTAACTTTTAACGAAACTAAAATGTTTTATGCAAGGACATTTTTAGATTATTCAATAATAGCGATAACTTAAATATCGTTATTATTTTCACTTATAATACGAACGTTTATTACATATTTTATTTTCATGGCATACTTACTTAAACGTACTGTGCTGTGTGGTAACGGCTACGAATATTACCAACCCTTACTTTGATCGTGGATGCCGGTCATAAAACTATTGCCAATAACTTTTACAATGTGCTATGAAAGAAGAGTACATATTGTATCGACTCCAAGTAATTGGGATAAGAGTAGGAGAATGATGATGACATATTTAAACGTACTACTAACGTAAACTTGCCGATCCATTTTTAACGGCAGTCAGAAGGTTATCTCTGACTGGAGCCACTAACGGATCACCAAGTTTAGGGTAATACTATACTCTCACAGAAAATTAATATCTGCGTCGTAGCAATTTGCTACTTGATGAGCGAGAGAGCCGGAGACCCAAACTCTCCTCTCCTCATTTCTGTCGCCATTCCATTTCCTCCAATTTTGCATCTATATAAGCCAACTACTTGGTTGTACGTTTGGTATTGCTGAAGTCTATGAGTGGCAATTACCACTTACCATTAAGTGTGGTGATTGTAAATGGAATTCATAATTTTTTTATGATATTACGTGTCAAATATCGAATTCTATCACACAAATATTTGTATTTGTGTGCATAGGTGCAAATATAAATATTAACTGATGTATTCTGACTCTTATATGCATAAATTGTTGTAAATCGTTAAGGTCGTTAAGAAGAAAAAGATTTATTTACCAGAGCGGGTATTTTCTTTTTAAAATTATAAATATTTACCACATCAAAGGTATAAAAGAAAATAAATTTTATGAAAACATTAAATTTTAAACGCATAATTTATTAAAATTTATTAATAAAATATGAATATTTAAAATTTTGACGTTGCCACTCAATCTTGCTCCAACAGAAGCTTAAGTGTAATAAATAAAATTCAAGCATTATGCTCTAAACGAGTTATTTACAAATAAAATTCTTAACCTAACAATAAAAAGGAATATAAAATTTTATAACGCTAGCAGACTTACTCTTAAGATATTAAAAGGACTATGTAATACTAAATAACTATGGTAATAAAAAATAAGATAAAAATGACGTACTTACAGTTTCTACTGAGCGTATTTTGTGATTAAATATACTTTTGCACGATATAGTAAAAAAAAAATATTGAGCCGATTCATCTTGTGTCAGTTTTGGATAACCGAAGCTACGGTGTTAGCGCCAAGTTTAGCTATTTTTTTTTTATGTAATGAGACTTTTTGAACAACAAAATTTGAATAATACCTTCTATTGTATTTGGTGATAAGATAATCTATATATTTATCTTATAGCTTTTTAAATATGTTACATCTAGTAAAATTAATTCTAATAAAAATCTAAGGTTTTTGACATAATAAACGGACGTGATCATCGTAATCACCATACAGATATAAAATATAAAGGACAGCCACGAGAACGACAACTACCCACCTGCCATCTTCGACGTTGAGGTGCGAAATTGTGTCGCGTAATAATAAATCCATCAAACGTGGGAACTCCACATTGCCCTCAGCAATTGCTGCCTTGGGCCTTGTTCCTTACATGTTTTGGTTTGAGAGCCTATCCGAGGCTAATATCCTTAATACAATGGAGGAGGTCCTCCATTTTTTAATAATAATAGATTTCCACCATGTATCGCCTAATTCAAAAGACAAAAAAACGGCAATTACTTTTTCAGCTTGGTCTATCAACGAGAGTGGACGTACTAAACATTGGCAATCAACCATGTTAAATGGGCCATTTAAAACTTATTATTATTGTAAACTTGTGTTTATACTTAGATTAATTTTAATATCTTTTTAGGAAATTACATTGAGGACATTAACAATAAGAATTAAAATAATTTAGTTAATTTTCTTCTCTTGAAAGGTAAAGAAATATAAAGTTATAGTTGTAGCAGAATCTTCACTATTAGGCACGAGCCTAATTAATATACGTGGAAAGAAAATTGATCTATGATAACACTGCTATGCCAACATAACTAAATAACAAGATGGCATCGGGATCTAGACAATAATTGAAAACACTACTACTAAATATATTTTATATTAATGTGTAATAAAACAATATTAAAACTATTAAAAACGTGTTGATCCAGGACCACGCCGTCGGTGGTTATGGCTCCAGATGTTATGGCTCCAGAAAGAGGAGTTCCCTTACAATCCAATGAGAGTGAAACTATGCGCTGGCATGGTAGGTTATTATATCTTCATCATCATCATCATCATCACAGCCCATATATATCCCACTGTTGGGCTCGGGCTTCCTCCGTAATAGGAGGGAAATTAACCTACTATACCGCGCTGGTCAGACGTGTTGGTATAGGGTTTTATTTTCGAGTTTTCCATCTCTTGCATAGATGTTATATGCGTTTTATATCCCTTAGTCGTCTCGTACGATCACCCACGGGTAAGATAGGGGGTGGTGAATTGTATTCTTACTCCATCACCACACGGTTATGTGATATCTTAACCACTATTTTATTATATTATTATCCCATATTACTATAAAATAAATCTTAGCATGAAATAATGTTTAATAAATACACTTATATACTTGTTTAATGTGTGCTGTGTGGTAACGGCTACGAATACTACCAAGCCTTACTTTGCTCGTGGATGTCGTGAAGGATAACTATAGTCGTCGTTCTTATCGAGCGTCTATCGACGTAAGCTAACTCCAGCTGATGTCGATTAATCAATAAATGCATTCCCAAGGAGGGTTGACGGTCAGAGGTATGAGTACATATTGCTTCGACCCCAAATAATTAAGATAAGAACAGGAGAATTACGGTGTTAACTAAAGTTGTTATCATAAGCTAACAAAGTAAAAACTAGAAATTGATATGAAACCTAAATTAATATTAAATCACAGCGGATATGATATTTCATTTCATACCAATAATAATTCCGTTTAGATTACTAGACGCATGCAATGCTATTAAATAGCTCTCCAAATGGTAATTTGCTGCTTCTGTTTAATATTGTCGATTATTAACCTCTATTCGTACTAGTATACTGAACTATAATAGACCATAATAACCGCAATCTATTTTAAACGCAGTCAATTAGAACCTAATGAAGGGAATAAAGTTTTATATGAGGGATTCGAATGGCTGTTCTGTTTTTGAATTAGAAAATATTCAAAGTTACCAAATGCCGGGCTTAATTTAGGAAGTCACTAAAGGCTTACCTGAAAAGCCATAAACTCAATTAGTGGGAACATTGGTCGGCTATGTAGCGGCTATGTAGTGTAGTGGGTGAGTTAAATTTTGTAATTAAACCTGCACAACCCGCTTTGGCATCATTCTACTGACAGTACTCATATGATTTCACGGTGCAAGTATTTACGTAATTTGTGTTCTATAGTATAAGCATATTATTATATTATCGAATGCGACTTTCTGGTTCGATGGGTAGAAAGAAAAATGTCAACGGTCAATGGTCTATTATTTGACATCGCCGTCGGTCTTTTATAGATTTTCTAAACATAGAGTTTGTAATT
The DNA here is from genome assembly GCA_905163515.2 of Lymantria monacha. NCBI lineage: Eukaryota > Metazoa > Arthropoda > Insecta > Lepidoptera > Erebidae > Lymantria > Lymantria monacha. The sequence goes on from LR991082.1 coordinate 29,600,391, forward strand.
TGAAACTATGATATAATGTAAATTTAAAACTATCAATATAACCAAGGCTTTATTTCTGCTTACTCTACATACTTGTCATGAGATTGAAAAAAGAAAATCTAAATTTCTAAAAATAAACCAAACCGACCAACCAAATTTCTCAAACATCTCTTTATCGTGTAACAAATTAATTCCAGCAAAATCTTCAAGGGAATGAAAAAAAAAAGAATCTTAATCAACCCAAAAAAAAATCTCAATTAATCCAAAAAAGAAGCTCCAAGATTTAAACTGAGAATTGCCCGAAAAATTATATCAAAAAAGCTCAACCTAACTGTCGCAGTAGCTTACTTAGGTCACTAGATAAATATGGCGTTTAGTTATAATCGTGATTAATCAACATAGCAAAGTGTAAAAGTAATAAATCGCTAGGCAGAGCTCTCGGCATCAAATCCATTTCTGTCATTGGGCTTATACAACAATTAATATTAGGATTGATAGTATTTGTAGCCGCAATCACAAACTATTATTGCTTAGTGTGTTAAATATTGTTATTATTGCTGTTGATGATGATGATGATAGAGGGAGCAAGCAGTCCAACTGGTAATGAGCGGTAACTGGCACAGCCATGTTACTGCCTGCCGTAAAGATTTAAATCTTCGGCTCCCTTGCTTACCGAATAAAACTCAAAAGCATATATCGCTACTACTCAAAGGTCGATTTTATCAGCGAGAGCGTGCGCTACCACAGATGAGCCTATCTATTTAGGATTGTTGATAGAAAGTGTAAAAAGAAATAGTGGTAGGACTACACTGTTGACAGATTTCTGTCTACAGCCGCGGGCCGATCCGTCCGGATTAGTACCACACCATCGCAGAAGATCGACGTCTGAGCAATGCCATGTGCTATTGTACTTCGTTCGGTGAGCGAGTGAGCCGGAAACCCAACTGGGTAGGTCTTTGGTATTGCAAAGGTCCATGGGCAGCAGAGACACATACCATCAGGTGTGCTGCTTGCTCGTTTGCTACCAAATGCAATAAAAAAAAGAAAGAAGTTTACTACTATAAAAAAGAAAGACGCTATAACTAACGTAATATATTTATCCAATATCTCAACATATATATTAGTTCACAGTGGTGATAGACAAAATTACCAGAGTAATATTTAGGTAGCCCATTATGCTGTTGCTGCTCCTATAATTGCAAGCCTCCATTTTGAATAGTGACACATTTATAAAAACCCGATTACGAGCGAAAAATGATGTCACACGTGGGGTTCGAACTCACACCTATTGGAAATTTGTCCCAATTGTGCTACCACTTACACCACCGTGAACTATTGTAGGACATTCAATTCTAGCATCGTATCATATTTACGTCTTTAAGGAGACGTGTGCCATCCACCCGACAATGTTTACACATTGTATAGGCTTAATACTTCAAACTTTGCAGTTAGAATTGTATTAAACTATGGGACGGATTTCCAATAGGGGTGGATTCGAATCTCACTTGTAACGTCATTTTTTGCTCGTAATCGGGTTTTTATAAATATTCAAGCATATTAAATGCTAAATTTCAGTAGTTTTTACAAATTTACATTTTTACAAATGGAGATTAAATTGGTCCTTTGTATTAAACTTTAAACATAAATAAAGTACATTTTCTGTTGTCAAAAATATATGTAAATTCCTGTGGGAGAATAATAAGTGCTCCACTCTACAGAAGCGGAATTGCGGTTACAATTATTTATTGAAAGCTATACAATTATTAACGGTTGACCTTTTTTAGAGATATTAGTTTTGTAATGAAAATCGGCCACCGTACGGACGGTAAAATACCTCTATCGGGTCTGTTTATATTTGAACAGTTTGAAATACAATCGTCTATGTAATTAAATTATGAGACAATTAATATTAGCTTAGGACAAGCCACCCTTTGTTGCGACGGGTTATATTACATTGCTTACTTAGCCTAGTTAGCTATTTAAAAAGCACTATAAATGTTCATATTTCATGGTTATTTTATAACTTAGCCAATATAATATTTGTTTGTTGTCATCTGGCTATCTGATTACTACCTTTAAATTACTATAATAATATATTTGGCATCTGCTTACTCCATTTACTTACTTTGCTCGTGGATGTCGTTAAAGACGACTAAGAGCCTTATAACGACCTGGGCCAACTCCATCTGATGCCGTTTGGTCAACAATTACATTCCCAAAGAGGGTTGACGTCTGGCAAGCGGCCGGTAATAAAACGTTTTCCAATAACTTTATAAAAATATGTACTATGAAAGAAAATTCCATATTGTATCGACCCCAAGTAATTGGGATAAGAGTAGGAGAATAATGATCTGTTTACTCCATTTAAATGATAATAATCATAAATTTATTTCAGTGAAAAGAATCTATACAATTTTAATAATATTACATACATACATACATATCATCACGCCATATCCCTTGCAGGGTAGGCAGAGAGAACAGAGTGCCAGAGAACTCTATCTTTGCATACTTCACTCGCTTCCTCAACATTCATAATTCTCTTCATACACGCTCGCCGGTTTCAGAGACTCTTGACTCCACCTTCCTTCAGTACATGACCGATCTGGTCTAGGTAAGTGAGTCTCGGTCTCCCCCGGTACCTACATCCTTCCACTTTCGCGTTGTATATCTTCTTAACCAGACGTTCGTTCGGCATTCTTTCCACATGCCCGAACCATCGGAGCATTCCCTTTCGCATCTTTACACCAATACTCTCTTTCATACCTACTCGCTCTCTTACGTCGTCGTTACGAATGCGTTCGGTCAGCCTAACTCCACAGATTTTCCGCAGAGATCGCATTTCGACCGCATTAATTTTACTTTCATACTCTTTTCTGCATACCCAACTCTCGCTTCCATACAGTAATGTTGGGACAAGCACTGCGTTATGTATTGCTACACGTGCCTTCTGGCTGAGGTGGTGGCTGCCGAGAAGTTGCCCCAACGCTCCGTTCACTCTATTTCCCGCATTCACTCTTCGCTCTATATCAGTGGTGTACCTTCCATCTCGGCTAAATCCACATCCAAGATATACAAATTCATCCACTTGCTCTAGTACATTACCTATTGTTACTCTTACATCTGTTCTGGTTTCATCTCTTTCAAAGACCATTATTTTGGTTTTGCTCACATTCACGCGTAGACCCCTTTTCTTACAAATTAATTTTATTAGATTGCGTATTATCTAGTATTGAGTAAAAATCAACCTTCAAACACAATCTATATATATCATGATCATCTCAGCTCATATACATCCCACCGGGAAAGCCGGTGAACCCAAGCGCACCGCTGTAGCTACACGGCTTCTCTTTTACTTTTCTCATCATTTTCATAATCTTTTGATTACGAAAAGGCTCCGTTAAGTTATCCCGTATCCGTGCTGCCGTACTGCTGCGCTTATTTTAGCTGTACAACTCTTTACTTATTGGCTGACTAGTCAATATTGCTTCCTATCTCCGGCTTTGTCTAGGAGGGAAGTGGAATCACTCTTTTCCAACTTTTCCAACAACTCTTTAACTTTTCAAATTAAATTTGTGGGGACCCTTTCCAAGACAATTTAAATTATCTTCAGAGACTGCTCGAGAGTCAAACGTCGGTGTCATTTATGGTGACCATTGTGGATTCTGGCTTATAGGAGTTATAATAGTGGAAATGTGTGGTGGGATTAGTCTCAAAAATAAAAAACTTTTATTACATGGTGTATGTTCTTGAACTTTCACGTACTCTGTGTCTTCAGTCCTTTTTTCTGCGATTCAGAACAAACACACCCTTTTACATACATAGAATTAATGGCGGGATATCAGTGACGTTAAAGAACAATGATGTTAAACAAAATGAGTGAATGGCTGATTAAATTACTTTTATTACGATTAGAGATATAAAGGAAAGTAACACCGGAAAGCAGCGCTTAAGTAAAAACTGTGTCAAGGGAGAACCACGTCTTATCATTACTCTCTTATAAATACTTAAACGATTACTCATGAAGAAAGATATACAATTATTTGATATAAGAAGATAACAGGATAATAAGATTTGAAAATTATACCTTAAAAACTTACAGCAATCTCTGGCCAATGTAGCTCAATTTTCCGCTCATAGTGACGAAGACCTGTACAATAATATTACTAAGCTTTAAATAATAACAAAAAAGACATGCGTTAGCATATATTAATGCATACAATATTATGATGTAATCAATAATAGTTTATATTTTATATTATTTTCCATGTGGTGACGAAGTAAGAATACAATTCACCAACTCCTTACCCGTAACATCTATGCAAAAGATGGAAAACTCAAAACAAAACTCTATACCAACACGTCTGACTAGTGTGGTATAGCAAGTTCAATTTCCCTCCCATTTTGAAGGAGGCTCGAGCCTAACAGTGGGACATATATGAGCTGAAATGATGAGGATGATGAATTATTAATAATTCATAATCACGTAGCTTTCAGTGAGCCCTGGTGATTAGTGTGACGTTAGAGGATTGGACCGGTAATTAATTATAACTACCGGCCCACTACTTTACGTAGTTAAAGTATTAATTTTAACTACGTCATCATTCGCTTACTCTTATCCCAATTACTTGGGGTCGATACAGTATGTACTCTTATTCCATAGTACATATTGTAATGCGGTCGAAATGCGATCTCTGCGAAAAATCTGTGGAGTTAGGCTGACCGACCGCATTCGTAACGACGACGTAAGAGAGCGAGTAGGTATGAAAGAGAGTATTGGTGTAAAGATGATGGTGTAAAGAAAGTGGAAGGATGTAGGTACCGGGGGAGACCGAGACTAACCTACCTAGACCGATCTGGTCTAGACTATCTAGGTCATGTACTGAAGGAAGGTGAAGTCAAGAGTCTCCGAAACCGGTGAGCGTGTATGAAGAGAATTATGAATGTTGAGGAAGCGAGTGAAGTATGCAAAGATAGAGTTCTCTGGCACCCTGTTCTCTCTGCCTACCCTGCAAGGGATATGGCGTGATGATATGTATGTATGTATGTACATATTTTAAAAGTTATAGGCAATAGTTTTATGACCGGCCGCCTGCCATACGTCAACCCTCCTTGGGAATGTAATTGTTGACCAAACGGCTTCAGATGGAGTTGGCCCAGGTCATTATAAGGCTCTTAGTCGTCTTTTACGACATCCACGAGCAAAGTTAGGGTTGGTAGTATTCTTAGCCGCTCAGGTACTTACCGGACACGGGGTCTTCGGTAAGTACCTGCACAGGATCGGACGGGAAGAGGCCCCTGGATGCCATGAGTGTGGCGCGCTAACTGATGATGCGCGTCACACCCTAGAGGTATGTCCCGCCTGGGGGCCTCAGCGCCACGACCTGTCGGCGGTGATAGGAACAGACCTGTCGTTGTTGACCATCATATCTAAGATGCTTGACAGCGACAGGTGCTGGTCGTCGATGGCCTCCTTCTGTGAGGAGGTCATCTCTTCGAAGGAGGCCGCGGAGCGGATACGTGAGGCATTTGCTTCTGCAGACTCGCTCCGTAGGCGGCGGCCAGGAAGGCGGAGGCGCCGTTACGCGCATCTCCTCCCGCCGCCTTGACTGTCGACTAGACGTGGCCAGATGGCCTAGCGTTGGGGTGTCGGGGATAGAATGTCAATAGACGATCTCTCCGGCATCCCGTAAAAGCTCGGAAGGGACCGCTGTGGTTTTAGTGGGTATTTCGGTCGAACCAGCTGACCGGTGAGTCCCACACACCCCCTCGTCTGTCACCGGCGAGGGCTAGTGCGTAAATGTATTTCCACAGCGTGAACAAAAAAAAAAAAAGTATTATTAGCCGCTACCACACATCAGCATTTTAACTACGTAAATATTATAAAATTAATCAAATTAAGTAATATCTATTCATATAGTGAAAAATACAACACTCCTTTTATTGTCTGTGGGTGTTGTATAAGATAGCAAAGGCTTTGGGTATATGCAGATAACGTGAATGCAACAGAGGGCAAATTAGACATAAAATTCTATGTTAACTTGTTTGACCACCGTGGTATATTAGGTTAGAGACTTTTCTATTATGAAGGAGGTTTAAGTTTAATAGTGTATATGGTTATAAAAAAAAATATGGGACCAAATGGCAGCTATTCCGCATTAAACTAAAGAAGAATCACATAAATCAGATTATAAATCTCAGTGTAATCGGTGTGCATACATATAAAGAATACCAATCGAATTGACCTCCCTTCTCCTCCTTTTAGAAGTATGTTAAAAAGAAACTTTAATCCTTTTTATTTCTTTACCAAGCTGTCACTTTCAACGGTTGAGACCGTGTGATCATATTGTAGACTTTTATCCAAAATGGGTATAATTTAAGTAGCAATCGCAGTCGACCTATTAGTATTCTATGGAGACTGCGCGATAAATTTGATGATTTAATTTCTTTTACCCTTTTCCATCATCGGACGACCAAACAAACGAGGGGCTTGCTTTGACAGTCGTACTGTTTGGACATCCAATTAATCCATATCGAATATTATATTAATTTTTAAATAATACGCGCTGTTAGGGAATTCAATATTTCGTAGGATCGATATAGCCGTCCTTTTTTATTACCCGACTGCGCGACGCAAAGGATAAGTTATTGTGTTTAATAGTCTATGTATGTATGTACGTATGTTTGTATGTTCCTTTGAAGCATTATACAGACCATACGTCTGGGCCGATTTTTATGATTCATACGTCAATCGATTTCTCTTAGTCCGGCGAGTGTCACTAAAGATATGACGTTATTGAAAATTCAATATGGCAACTACTGGACGCCATATTATGAAAATGAAAAAAAATTAAAGTCAGCAAACTATGTCAAGTGGGGTATCATTGAATAGGTATTTAAAAATCATTTTCATCAGTTTTCTCTCAACATTTTTCGATTCGACTGACCGTTTAGGATCTATATCGATTTAAAGTTTCGTAACAACCTTTCTCACATATAGGTTTTTAGACAGTAGGAATTTACGATGAAAAGACGAAAGCTTCGTATGTATGACTGTGCGTGTGAATGTGGACGGACATATACTAAAGTATCTAGTAGGTATATTGGACTACCTAAAGTATCTAATGTCTGACGCGGTCGTCCATCTCCAACTTCTAATGATTTACTACTCAACTTCAGTCGAAAAACGATATATAGAGGTACCTACTTATTAATAAATAAAATAACTATAACGATCTAAGTATCCATAACTAAAAAGTATAAAATAAAAAAAAATAATTAAAAAAATCAAAAAGCCGACTGCTTAAAAAGTGAACCAAACTACGTACATAATAAAAAAACTGAAAAGATAAACTAAGCATTTAGATGTCCGGTGGTCTTGAATTCTATAATATATTATTGAATGAATACTATTAAAGAAAATAAAATATATTCTAATAAGGGAACATGACAACTGATCAGTCAGGATCCATTATTCGACAGCAAATCTAACTTTTCAATGGATAGAGAGATCGAGGCAGGTAACAGTAAAAGCAATCCACTGGACGAACTACTAAAAACTTAAGATGTTTGTTGGTCCGCTTAGAGGTCAGAGAGGCACAGGATTTCGTGATATTTGGCTATCACTCTGGAAGGCTGGACACGTTGGTGCGAGGCCATGTCCTGCTTCTTTAAATTTCTCATTTTGACTGTTATAGATATTTGCTACAACCATCACTAAAAACTTCACGTTCATTTACAAAATATTTCACACGTCTTTGATATTTTTAATAGAGCAATATATATAGACTATACAGTTTTAACGTCATAACACCTTACATCATCACCAATATCTTCAACGTGAACTAAAATGACTCCAGTTAAGTAGACTATACACATACTGGTACACCAATAGAAATACCAATCTTGGTCCAGTCCCAGTAAGTTCTAAGCCTTTGCATTTTGCCGAGAGCTCTATTTTTTTAAAAATCAGTCTTTTTTGATACTTCGAGTTTTAACACCATCCAATATGAGGCAATATAGTTGTTACGGAGGCTAGCTGGAATCAATACGTTGATACACACGCAATCGTATTGAAATCTACTTGTTAGCTCCTACATATATTAAAAAAAAATAAGATAATATTTAAAATAAATTAAGGAACGATTGTTATATTCGGTAACCGAGCTATTAGAAAAAAAAAATGACTTTATAAACATACTCTTAAATTTTTATGTACATATAAGTATTGTACATTCACATTCATTCATTCACATTCACGCGTATGTGAATGTGAGCAAAACCAAAATAATGGTCTTTGAAAGAGATAAAACCAGAACAGATGTAAGAGTAACAATAGGTAATGATGTACTAGAGCAAGTGGATGAATTTGTATATCTTGGATGTGGATTTAGCCGAGATGGAAGGTACACCACTGATATAGAGCGAAGAGTGAATGCGGGAAATAGAGTGAACGGAGCGTTGGGGCAACTTCTCGGCAGCCACCACCTCAGCCAGAAGGCACGTGTAGCAATACATAACGCAGTGCTTGTCCCAACATTACTGTATGGAAGCGAGAGTTGGGTATGCAGAAAAGAGTATGATAGTAAAATTAATGCGGTCGAAATGCGATCTCTGCGGAAAATCTGTGGAGTTAGGCTGACCGACCGCATTCGTAACGACGACGTAAGAGAGCGAGTAGGTATGAAAGAGAGTATTGGTGTAAAGATGCGAAAGGGAATGCTCCGATGGTTCGGACATGTGGAAAGAATGCCGAATGAACGCCTGGTTAAGAAGATATACAATGCGAAAGTGGAAGGATGTAGGTACCGAGGGAGACCGAGACTAACCTACCTAGACCAGATCGGTCATGTACTGAAGGAAGGTGGAGTCAAGAGTCTCCGAAACCGGCGAGCGTGTATGAAGAGAATTATGAATGTTGAGGAAGCGAGTGAAGTATGCAGAGATAGAGTTCTCTGGCACTCTGTTCTCTCTGCCTACCCTGCAAGGGATATGGCGTGATGATATGTATGTATGTATGTATAAGTATTGTATTGTTTTCAGGTACATCACCTTCGTGGGAGCAGTTCGTGAGAGAGTCTCTAGTGCAAGCTGCGTGGCCTGTGGCGTTGGTTGCTCCACCTCGTCGAGCACTCACCGTGGACCACCAGTGAGTAACTTTATATTAGAATATGTCTCCTTCTTTACAGCATAGCGAAGACACTTGTCGTGCATTGTTAGGTACGAGCCTGTATATAATAATACACTGCGTGTTTAAGAATAAGCAACAAAGTACTTTTATGAGAAATACACACCAAAATCGCCGACACGCCTGCAAAAAGTAGTATCCTTCGCTGGAGAAGTGTGTCCAATAGTGGACATCGATAGGCTGTTGGATGGCTTGGTAATTAAACGATGAATTTATACGAAATTAAACGACTTGTCACTATTAAACTATACAAGAGTATAAAATATACTTTTATGAAATTAATATAATTATTTAGATATATTAGTTTAGTTATGAATTTTGGAGATAGTTAGTCCATATGAATATTATTTGGAAAGTTCAATTCAATCAATTTTCAAAGTCATTTACAAGTATGTCAAAGAGCAAGCAAAGAGTGCTTAAATTAAAATGTAACTTTGTAATATGTATGAAAAATATTTCAAGCCATTTGACCCAAAAAAACATAGATTTAAAAGCATATTAATGTACTTTTTATAACAATGTTCTAGATTGAAATCTGCGTACTTCATCATTGGTTATAATAATACGGTTAGAGATTTATATGTTGCCTGCTTGAAACTTAAATTTTCTGAACTACATATTTTCAAACAAATAAAGAAATATTTTGCCGTGCGGTGACGGAGTAAGAATACAATTCACCACCTCCTATTTGACCCATGGGTGATTCTAAGAGACTCCTAAAGGATATAAAATGCATATAACATCCATTCAAGAGAAGGCAAACTCGAAACAGAACCCTTCACCAACAGCATCGAATCAGCGCGGTATAGTAGATTAATTCCCCACTCATTATGGAGGAGGCTCGAACCTAGCAGTGTGACATATGTGAGCTGAAATGATGATGAAGACAGAGAAAGTACTTTATATAGCCATTTTAAATACGAGGCAGTCTTGTAAATTATTAAGTAAAATAAGATTAATTATGTTTTGCTTAGCTTTTTTATACATGAATTCAAATGGAACATAGTTTTTAGTTTTCTTTTAAACAGATGTATAGTCCCTGCGGTATTGGGCCGAGGTTATAATATCCAATTATTTTCTCCATGGTCATAGGTAACTTAAAGACAATTAAAAGCTTAAACAGATAACATTACTGCAAGTCGACCCGTCTAGATCATCCCTCTCATTGTGAAAAACTCGTGCTTAATTTTAGGACATATAAAGATTAAATATGAAGAAATGTGTGATAAGAATCGTAAGAGTTTCTTAAATTTTTGGATTTGGTATATATCGCAAACAGTTTCATCATCATCATCATCACAGCCTATATACGTCCCACTGTTGGGCTCGGGCCTCCTTCATAATGGGAAGGAAGTTAACCTACTATACAGCGCTGGTCAGACGTGTTGATATAGGGTTTTGTTTCGAGTTTTCCTTCTCTTGCATAGATGTTATACGCGTTCTATATCCTTTAGTCGTCTCTTACGATCACCCACGGGTAAGATAGGGGGTGGTGAACTATATTCTTACTCTGTCACCAAACGGATATAAACAATTTACTAGATTCAAAAAATTGTGAAGATATTTGAATGTCCTACAATAGTTCAAGGTGGTGTAAGTGGCAGGACGATTGGGCCGGACTCCCAATAGGTGCGGGTTCGAATCTCGCTTGTGACATCATTTTTCGCTTCGTAATCGGGTTTTTATAAATAATTCAGCATATTAAATGCTAAATTTCAGTAATCTGAATATTGGAAACATTTTTAAACTTGTGAATGTATAGGTATATTTTGTTAATTGAGCGTTTTCTAATATTCTTTTTTTTCTATTCCTGATATGTCACATTGTTGAGTATAAAATTGTAATTAAAGGAAAATTGGCCTACTATATCACGTTGACGTGACAGTTCTCTCATGCGTATGGTTTACTCATATCTTACGATACTTGCGACAAACAGGTCGCTTACCACACAGAGAAACTTTGTCTCAGATAAAATTTCCACCCATGTTAGTTATGTCACTTATACATAGTCCGTAGTCATTTAACGTCAAGTCTTTTTGGAATATTTGTTATATATATATATAGACTAGAGAGGTCTAACATTGGAGCTTTTTGTCTTCGTTTTTTTTTGAGTAGTATAAATCTTTCTGCGATCTACAGACAGTTGTTCGTTTGTATGTATTGAAGTTCTGTGAAATCTTACGGACTGTATTTATATTAAAAAAATATATTGCTTCTTATAGCAATAAAAAAAAACAATGGTTTATCTTAAAGACGCTTAAATAAGTTGGCGATAAGTAATGCGTAAATAATTTAACCAGTCGTTGTAATGTTAATTTATTTTCAAGAAAAATGTTGAAGCACAATAAATTCTGAGAGTAAATGTCTTGAAAAATTAAACGCTCGACTAGACAGAACAAAACCCAAGCTTACAAAGCCAGAGCGCTTTATTTTGAGTTATCATTCGCTTTGCACTTTCAGTGTTCTTCCACTAATACTATATATAACTTATACTAATAATGGTAGGACCACGTTGTAGACAGTTCTCTGTCTACAGCCGCGGACCGGTTCGTCCGGTGTAGTACCACACTCTCGCAGAAGATCGACGTCTGAGTAATGGCAATGTGCTATTGCGCTTCCTTTGGTGAGCGAGAGAGCCGGAAGACCAACTGGGTGGGTTTGGGGATTCTAATGGTAGGCAGCGGCCTAGCTATACCCTTGGTATATCAAAAGTCCATGGGCAGCAGTGACACTTTCAATCAGGTGTGCTGCTTGCTCGTTAGCCACCATAAGTAATAAAAAAAAAACTGTTGGACATAGGCTCTCCACATATTGTAATAATTGCCACATTTAGCAGGCGTTTTGACGATTGCAGTTATTGTTATAAGTTTGTCAGCAACGTTTACTGCCCATTGTCCTAATAATCTTTTAGCTAATTTTAGGACTTAACGCGATAGGAGTAATTTTAGAATGTATATAATACTCTTATGATAGGGAACTGATATTGAACTGTGATTTGGTTACTACAGATACAGTCATAATCTTTGAACTTGCATTTTAAAGGCTTTATATTTTCTTATTCAAGAATAAAGTAGACAAGAATGAAGTAGAGAAATACAGTAAAGCTCTTTCAAAGATTAGCCGCCACAGATAGACAGAAAAATTTAAAACATTTATTTTCATATAATATGATTATGCTTTCAGAAACAAGCTCTTATTTTGATGTTAAAAATACTTTACTTTTATTTATATGATTATTTTTACAACATTATTTGCTCTTAGGATGTCATAAATATGACAGATAATTTTATACGTAAAATCTATAATACGCCTGCAAAACTGCGGGCTAGTAGCTTTGCAGTCGTATTGTAGATTTTGTCATTCAATTGTTGTATTTCTCAGGAACAGTATTTTTTTGCCGGACTAAATATAGTCTATACTTTGTCTCAAACAATGTTTTTGCGAAATTTCAAGACTAAGGGTTGAGTAATTACGGCGCTAAAGCATAGCAAGTGAACAAACCAATTGACGTTAGACATTTGTCATGTCATCACACTTATAGTTTTGTACAGAAGATAAATATTTACGTTTAAGACACGTTCCCTATCTATAAGATGTAGATATAGACTAATACAGGTTTTACATATACTATGACATAGAATTAAATTAATTTACAGCGAGTATTCTACTATTTCAAAGCAAACCTTTTATGGGTCAGTGTTTAATAGCACGCGTAGTTCAAGTATTGATTATTTTCACTGCGACGCAAAAAAAGGACTAGTAATTATAGCAATTATATAAATACACAATTTTGCTCAGCCATTAATCATTCTTTTCCTTCACTTTAGTTTCACTCATTCATTAGAAAAGAGTTTATGTAATATACATACATATATCTAATGCGAATATGAGTTTGTTTGTTTATTATACTTTCACACCTATACCTACTATTATCTACATTATCAGGGAGTAACGAAGGCTATATATTTAACACCGTATTTCCATGGTAACGGGAACTACATGGGTGAAACCGCAAGAATTTGCTAATATCTATATATATGATATTGTATTATTTTTGAAAGCAAGATATTATTCCTATAAAATAATGAATATACAGATAATTGACATAAAAGAAAACTGATTGAGGTATTTCTAAGAGAATGAATAACAGCATTGTGAATTTAATTTCGTAATCGGATTTTATAAATAATTAAGCATATTAAATGCTAAATTTCAGTAATTTAAGCATTGTGAAACTTATAACACCTAATGCGGTCGTCAAACCGTCTGCCAAGCGGCGGGGTAGACTATGGCATTTCCCCTTCATTCGGGTGGTCTTATGTTTAATATTAATACTGTGCCTCAACAGACTGAATAAAATTACATATAAGCTATATATTTAGTTTATATTGAAAAATACGACTGTTCTTTTTGCATTAAAGAATAGCTCCTCCAATTAATCCAATAAAATAATCACACATAGAATTATCCTATGTATGGCACAAAAGTAGATATATAAACCACTTTCATATATATGCATTAAAAAAATTAAATATGATGTGCTTAATATTAATAAAAGGATATTTATACCCATTTTATTTCATCATTCTCCTACTCTTATCCCAATTACTTGGGGTCGGCGCAATATGTACTCCGCTTCCTACATCTTGCAAAAGTTATTGGCCATAGTTTTATGACCGTCCGCCTGCCTGACGTCAACCCTCCTTGAGAATGTAATTGCTGACCAAACCGCATCAGGTGGTGTTGGCCCAGGTCGACATAAGGTTTTTAGTCGTTTTTTTACGACATCCACAAGCGAAGTAAGGGTTGATAGTATTCTTAGCTACCACACAGCTTTTATTTATTATATATTATACCCATTTTATTTATACTACATATATTTTCTATACATTTTATTGATTTATTAATATCATATAACATTAAGGTACTAAAACTGAAAATTGGAGGCTAATGCGCTTTACCATCTAGCAACACTGATTGATCATCAAAAGACTATATAAAAAACAAATAAAAAAGTAAAATATTTTCTAAGACTTATAGGGATTAACTTTTTATGACAGTTACGCTATTCATGATCGTAACAAAAGTTTTTCCTTTTATTCATAACAAAATGAAAATACTGAAGTAATTCTGATAATTATATTTTCTTTTGTCCACAATTTTGTTTTAAATTATTGGACCTAAGCGACATTTTACGCTCTAAAAGTTTGACTTTCGTTCCCTTTTTAATGTAATTAAAAGGCTCAGAAAACTTGCAGCCAATAAAATGAAAACTCATTATTCTTTTTTTAACAAGCTATAGTCGAGCCATACGCTACCTAAACCTGGACGACTGAAGAGTATGGCATAGTCGTAGCCTTGCGTATTTCTCCTCTCTTTAATCGAGCTATCAGTACCGATAGATATCATAACTTCGATAAAATTCACCATCATACCCTTTATACATACTCCTTATAGTCACTGGTTACTGATATCATTTAGAAGTTACATACTCCAAAAGGATAAACAACTAGGTGGGACACTGAATTTATATTTTAGAAGCTATAAAAGAATGGAGTTTTCGCATTGCCGCTTCTGGACCTACTTTCATCCTGGACGGTTAGGCAGATTATACTCTGCCAGACAAAAAGGAAGAGTTACTTTTAAGTCTAACTAGAAATTCAATATAGAAACTACGACACAAAGGAATAACAATATTCTATGGTAAGATTAAATGCCAAGTGTCATAGTTGTTCATGAAATCTGTCTGAAACATTCTAACTGACGGCTATGTTACCGTCAACTTATTATAATTCAGCATTATTTAAATCATTACTGGTCTGTGATTTGAGAAATATAATTTTGTACCTACCATCTCCAACTTCTTTTTAATTTCAGGAATGAAACACTTTTGAATTAAAGATTACTATATTTTATATTTGTAAACTATATCCCTTATATTTTGTGTTTAATAGAAAAATGTTGTTACAATTTATGTTTCAGCTTCAATATTTTCTATAATGTGTTCTGTCTATTCTATTTTTCTTAATGACAAGTGTTGCTGGTGTCGACAATTCTGCTAACGTCAGCTATGTGGAGAAACGTGTGTGATTTTTATAACAATTAAATTTTGATAAAATTATTTTTTATTTATTTATTTATTTATTATAAATCAATTTTACATATTAATGGTACATAGCCCCACAAAACCGTGTTATCGGTTTGACTGTGGGATCGAAGACTCATATATCACATATATATAATTATAATAAGATCTACGTAACAACTAAACAAATTTTAATTAATTTTAACGTACATACATACACACGCACACACACTCCATCACACACACTCACACACACACACACACACACATACCCAGCAAGATACATGTATCAATCATGACGATATAACTAGATGTGATATTTTAACACTAAAACATAAAGTCAAACATAGATTTAACACTGACACACACGTATACATACACAATACATACCTATATACATATATACATATATATATATATATATATATATATATATATATATATATATATATATATATATATATATATATATATACATACATATATATATATACACACATTAGGTGATTCATTTCCGCAAAAGTTTTTTTCGTTGCTCATGCAAAATATTAATCTACACATAGAAAAAAAAAATTCACCAAATTTGAGATCTTAATATTAAGTTTAAGTACTTGCAATTTAAATTTAAAGTTTTACTATTTAAAATGCATGTAAAAAATTTTTTTTTTTTCAAATTTTTAATGCTTACCCGGCTTTCACAATATCGCAAATCGGTTTGATGGACCTTGTGGGAAATTTCACGCTCTTCAAAATAGCCTTAGAGTTTTTTTGTGTAACTCGCACTGGTTCACCAGTAGGAGTACGTCAAAGTACAGTTTTTGACAAAAATATATTTTTTTTCAATTTTTTTAGCAAACCGCCAAAAGTAGGAAGAAAAAAAGGACTGACTCATAAAATAAAAGTTATCCAACCAATATTTAATGAATTTACAGCCATTTTTATACCGGAAAATGTAAGAAATTGATAAATATTAACTCATAATGTTATTTAGATTCATTTTTTTTTATTTATTACCATTATATTTCTTTATACTAAGAACTTTTTCAAAATTAGTATGATTTTTTACTCATAATGAATACAAAAACAACATATGAATTGATAAAAAAGGTCACGTTATTATATAACATACTTCAAATGTAATACATATCTAAATAGTTATAAAAAACAAGTTAACAAATTTCAAATAACTAATAATGTTATTGAAAACACATCAAGATTTTAAAGCTGAATAAAGCTTTTTGGCGCACGTTGGAAATTCTTTTCTACATTGTTGAACCATTAATAATAAATATTGTTTCTGATCTTCATCATATGTCCCAAACTCGTTAAATTTTTCAAAGAGTGCAACACATCGTTCAGCAGTGTCATTAACAACACGTAATTTTTTAAAAGTTTCGCAGCAAGTAATGTATTCTTGATCCGTTTTCCAGAAATCAGGGTCGATGTCTAAGAATTCACACGTCAAATTAAACTTATTGAAAATAGTGAGAGATTCTTGACTCACAAAATCACTTATACTTTTAGACGACATTATTTCAAGCTTTTTGCTGTCTAAAGTAAATCGAGGATATTTACTATTGCTCGATTTTTTGTTTTTAATAGAATCAACTATTTTTAATTTTTCTTCTCGGGATAGTTTTTGATCAAAAAGCGCTAAGCCTGTAAGATTCTCGTTCAAGTACCAATTTACTAATTTTGGAACTTCGCTACAAAAAATTGAATAATCTTCATTTTCATTTTTTTGCTAAACGACAGAAATGTTGAAAAATTGCAAGATCTATGTTACAATTTTATTCTTGTAGTTTTTTTATGAATTCTTGACCCTACAACAAATACATTACCAGAAACCCTACTGCTACATCCTTCTTTTCTTCCTACTTTTGGCGGTTTGCTCGAAAAATTAAAAATAATATATGTTTTTATCAAAAATTGTACTTTGACGACTCCTACTGGTGAACCAGTGCGAGTTACATAGAAAAACTCTAAAGATATTTTGAAGAGCGTGAAATTCCCCACAAGGTCCATCAAATCGATTTGCGATAATGTAAAAGCCGGGTAAGCATTAAAAATTTGAAATATATTTTTTTTTTACATGCATTTTAAATGGTAAAACTTTAAATTTAAATTGCAAGTAGGTACTTAAAATTAATATTAAGATCTCAAATTTGGTGAGAATTTTTTTTTCTATGTGTAGATTAATATTTTTCAGAGCACCGAAAAAAAAATTGCGGAAATGAATCAGCCTAATATACATAGACATACATATAAACAGACTGACATATGGGTACCAGTTTAGTACTACTATACATTTATAAAGGATTAGTAAGCCACATAGGATTATATTGCGCTCTGCCAGGTCCTATAATGTGTTGTACAAATAATCGATAAAGATTTTTGACATTAAAGAAAAAGAGGACTTACATTTACTCAATGTTTCAATATTATTGCACAATAACGTTTCGCGTTCTTCTTTGAGTTTGCTTTTTCCTGGAATTGTTATATGCTTAAATCCCGTAAATCATATATTACATATGCACGTAATTCTTTTATATTATTTTATTGGCTTCACATTCTTGGGTGGCAAATTGTACAGTACTGTACAAGCAGTTTGATATAGATTAAGGTCTCTCTTTTTTGCAGTAATATGCTTAAGTACATCATTTAGTTGTTGTCACGATACCCCCGTGAAGGAGGGTTTAGTGAGTTTAATTTTAATCCATCCCTACGATGATGAAAATAACATTTTTAATACGTCATAATCCAGATTACTGCCGAACTAGTACACTAGGATTATTGCAAATTTGTGGTTTGCAATATCTACGGCACTTTTAGTAAGTATATAAAGGTAATATTAACTTGCTAAGCCTAGAACGACTTTAATTAAAGTTAATCCTAGTTTACCTGTTTGTTATTTTATTTTCTACGAATTATTTAGCGTTTTATCGTTATTAGCAAATATATTTATAATTTTCTTCGCGTAGTGCAGTTCAGCATCTTCTTTCTTAACAGTCATCATCGTCATTCTCCTACTCTTATCCTAATTACTTGGGGTCGATATAATATCTACTCTTCTTTCAAAGTACATATTGTAAAAGTTATAGTAATAGTTAATAGCAATAGCAATAGTTTTATGACCGGCCGCCTTTTTTTTTTTTTTTTTTTTTTTTTTTTTTTTTTTTTTTTTTTTTGTGGTGGGCCATGGACGTCGCACCCCGCCAAATCGGTCCGGGGTGACGGAAGAGGCGGCACGCGACCCCATTGACCCACCCTGCAAGCACCTCTTCTTCGCCGTGCGAGCGGGCCACCGGTACCCGATCTTTGTCTTCGGTGGCCCGCTCGGCGGTATGCCCTCTCGGGCTCCTCTCCTGTCGACGCCCCGACAGATTTCGCCATCGAGGCGTCGTCCTCACGCGGTGGCCTCGCGACGGGTGAACGGACAATTCCCCGGTCCGATCACCCGAAGCCTCGGTTAGGGCGGCATCAAGCGCAGGTATTCGCGCCTGCGCCGCCCCGGCCGCGGGCGGCGGCCCGGGTCACGGGAATCCTCCCGGGCCCGTTCCGCCGCCTCCTTCTGCGAGATGACAGCCTCGCAGAAGGCGGCGACCGCGTCCCAATTCCTGACGCTGTCGACCATCGCCCTCGCGACAGCCGGCAGCGTCAGGTCGGCACCGATAATAGCGACGAGGTCGCGGCGCTGCCCGTCCCAGCCCGAGCATTCCTCGAGCGAATGTTGCGCCGTGTCCTCGTCACTACTGCAATGATGGCAGCCCGGAGTCCATTCCCTGTGCACGACCGTGTGCAGGTATTTCCCGAAACACCCGTGCCCCGTTAACACCTGCACCAGTCGGAAGGTGAGGACCCCGTGCCGCCGCTCCATCCATTCCATCAGTACGGGCCGGAGGGCCTCGACGGTAGTGACACCGTGTCTAGGCCTCTCCAGCCGCGTAGCCCAACGGGCGATGACTTCTCGGCGGGCGTCCTCGCGCCAGGTGGCTATCTCGTTAAACGATGGGGAGCCACCCTCTTCGCGCATTGAGGCAACCCGCCGGTAGAGGTCGGAGAGCATCTCCGCCTCTAGGTCCCACGGGGGTGTCCCGGCCAATAGGCACGCCGCCTCTGTCGACACCGTGCGGTACCCGCGAATGGCTCTGACCGCCATGGCTCGCTGTGGCCTCCACAGCACCGCCCTGAGCTGGGCGTTCAGAGCCCTCGCCCACACGGGTGCGCCGTACATGGCCATTGAGCGGATCACCCCCGCATACAGCCGTCGGCCCTCGAAACTGGGTCCGCCCACATTCGGCATGAGCCGAGAAAGGGCGGACGCCGCGCCGACCAGCCGGGGAGCAATTTGGCGAAAATGCTCCCGGAACCACCATCGCCCGTCGAGCACCAGACCCAAGTACCTCATATGGGCCTGGATACTGATGTGGATGGAGTTGACGACTAACGAGGCGCCGATGGGCAGCCTCACACGGGGCCCATGGAATAGCAGGGCCTCCGTCTTGTTTAGGGCCACCCTGAGCCCCAGCGCCTCGATTCGCCTGACCATCTCCTCGGTGCCGAGAGTGGCCAGGCTCGCCGCCTCTTCGAATGTCCTGCCCCGGGCTGTGACGAGCGTGTCGTCAGCATAGCAAATAACGCTCAGCCCGGGGGGGAGACTCCCTCTCAACGCCCAGTCGTACCCGATGTCCCACAGAGTCGGCCCCAGAACCGACCCCTGCGGAACACCGCACGACATGGGCGTCCGCACAATGTCCCCTGCGGGGCTCGCGTAGAGAACACTGCGCCCCTCCAAATAGTCTGCCACCAGCCGCCTGAGGTACAGGGGCACTCCATGGAACCGGAGCGCCTCCCTGATGCAGCTGAATGGCAGACTATTGAAGGCGTTGGCGATGTCCAACGACACCGCCAACAGCACTCCTTTGCCGGCGACAACCTCCGCGGCCGTCTGCCTCAGGCGTAGCAGGGCCCCGATGGTCGAACGCCCCCTCCGAAACCCAAATTGAGCGTCCGACAGATCGGGCCCCACCTTCTCCAGGTGCCGGACGATGCGGGCAGCGAGGACACGCTCCAGCAGCTTACCCACATCGTCCAGAAGCACAATGGGCCTGTAGGCCGACGGCGAATCCGGGGGCCGTCCCGGCTTTGGCAGGAGAACCAACCTCCCTTCCTTCCAGCACTCAGGGAACTGTCCAGACGTCAGACAAGCGTTGAACAGTCGCCTGAGGCGAGGTTCGAGATGCTCGAGGAGCAACGTCAACACCCGGACTGGGACTCCGTCCGGGCCGGGGGCCGTGGTGGCGGAACGAATCTTCGCCACGGCTGCCCCCACTTCCGACTCCGTCACGGGCGGAACACTCTCGACGGCCTCCCGGTCGTGATCTGGCGAAGCCATGACCGGGGGCGTGTGCTCCGACTGCCGCGGGAACAGCTCCTCGACCACTCTACGAAGGAGGTCGGGCTGGAGGGTCTCGGTGAGGGGGGGGCCCTGCGCGCGAAGCTTATTCAGCGACGCGCGATACGGGCGACCCCAGGGGTCACGGTCGACACCGTCCAGCATCTCCTGCCAACTTGCGTCCTTAGCGGACCGGATGGCCAGCCGAAAGGCGGTACGCGCACTGCGGTACGCCTCGTAAAGCTGGCCCTCCCGCTCAACATCGCGGCGACGCCGCCGACTGCGGGTGTAGGACCTTCGGGCACTAATGCACGCCGCACGAAGGTCCGCCAGTCTTGGGGACCACCAGTAGACCCCCTGCCTCGGAGGTAGACGCCGCACCCTGGGCATGGCCGCATCGCAGACCTGCGTTAGCGCACTGCGGATGCGGACAGCCTCAACGTCCACTCCGTCCGCTGGGGGTGGTGAGGACAGCCACGTGTTCACGATGGCCGCCTCCGCCAGTAGGTCCCTATCCAGCCGCCCCACAGCCCACCGCGGAAATGCGGGAGCCCGGTCCGCCCTGTGACCCCTGCTGGGGTCCCGGAGAGGGGAGACCTCCATCCGGATGTATCGGTGATCCGACAGGGTCTCCGCCTCCTCCAGGACACGCCAGCTCCTCACTCGTGGTGCGACAGCGGGGCTAGCGAACGACAAGTCCACTATCGACCCACCCTGCTGTCGCACACACGTGTTCACTGAGCCTCTGTTTAGGACACAGAGGCCCAGTGACGCCGCCCACTCCACGATCGCCCGCCCGCGATCGTCCGTCATCGGGGACCCCCACGCCGTGGATTTGGCGTTGAAGTCCCCCAGGACCAGGACGAGGCCCGGTGCCAGTCGCCGTATCGAAGCCTCCAAGGTGGTGAGGGAGGCCCCGAAATCGTCCATTCTCCTGTTAGGGGAGAGGTATACACTGTAGAGCGTGACCCCTCCCCAATCCGCCGCGACAAATTCCTCGCCCCTATCCAAGAGGGATAAGGACGGGAAGTGCCGCTGCGTGGAGGTGACGATTGCCGCGGTTCCGTTCCGGCTGACCACCCAATTGGGGCGATCAGGCACGACGTACGGTTCCGCGACTACGGCTGCACCGATCGACCACTCCGCCATGGATTGCAGGAGGAGATCCTGCGCACCGGCGGAGTGGTTGGTGTTGGCCTGCAGGAGGTGAGTGGACTGGGCAGCCATTAATGGGCCATGTCCATCATCACCTCCTGGCTTGCGGCGGGCGATCGGGCCGCGCTAGGAGCTGGAGCGGCCGGAGTCGAAGGGCCGCTCCGCCCCTTTGGAGCCGAAGCCGGAGGTCTGCACGCCCCAGAGCCCATGCGGTGCTTGGCAGGCTTATTGCCCGCCGCACACGTGGGGCAGTGGGGCGGGGCGGCGCAGGATGCCGCCATATGCCCAGTCTGACCGCAGCGGAAACAGAGTCCGCCGCAGTCAAAGCAATTAGTGCATGTTGGCCGGGTGTGCCCGACCGCCATGCACTTGAAACACCTCGCAGGCCGGTGCTCCAGCACGGTGACTCGCGCTGAGCTCCAGCCCACGAGGAGCCTGCCTGAGTCGGCCAGTTGCCTGACCGACTCCACTGGGCACTGCACCCAGGCGGCACCTACGCCGCCCGGACCGGGCCGGATGACGCCAACCCGGACGGTGTCCAGGGGACACCCGGTTTTCGAGGCAATGGCCTCCCGGATGTCTTCCACCGTCACGGAGTCGTCCAGACCCGAAATGCGCATTTCGGCGCACTTCACGGGTCTGGCGATTCTAACGCCTCCCTCCTCGGCGAACAGACCTCTCAACTTCGACGCCACGCTATCGGCCGTCCTGGTGCCCTCGGCCCCAGGGAACTCTAAAATTCGAGCCCCTGTCCGGGCCTTGCGGGTCCTGGCTTCCACGCCTCCTATGTCGGAGACGTCGAGCTCCCGCCGGGCTTTCCGCAGAACGGCCTCATAGCTGAGGCCCCTTTCTGCCGCCTCAGGCAGCACAGTGATCACCACTGCGGCTGTCTTCGGCGGCCGGAGCCCCTTGCGCGGCCTTTTCCTCTTCTTCTCGCCTCCTCCGGCTCCTGCTTGGGGAGCGGCGACCTCAGCGGCGCGCTTCGCCGCCGCTCTCCTCCTCTGACCGCGACTTTTACTGCCGTGCTCGACCACCTGCCAACCCTGTTCGGGCGCAGCAGGCGTGGCAGGCGCAGAAGGCGCAGTCGCGGGCGCGCTAGTCGTCGCTGGCGGTGTTGGTGCTGGCGACGACTGCAGTCCGGCAGGAGCCGGTGCCACCTTCTTCTTCTTCGTCGCGGGAGCGGGCCCTTTGGACTTGGGCCCAGCCGCGGCCGCGGCGTAGCTACCCCCCACGCGGCCACCCTGACAAGGCAGCGGGGCGGGGGCTGGTGCCGCATATGGCCGTTTGTCCGCGGCCAGCGGCGGCCGGACACGTGGTTCCGGAGGCAGCCTTGCCTCCAGAACGGCCAAGCGCGCATCGACCAGTTTGACCACCGAGTCGATGATGGCGCGCAAGGCCTCGTCCGGCACGCCTCCAACCGCGGGCAGCGGGGTCGGTGCTATCGGGGCCTGCTCCACGACGTTTGGTGGGCTGGCGACATACGGCGGCGCGCGCTCCGCAGTCGCAGTCGTCTTTGGCGCAGCGGCAATCGTTGGGCGGCCAGCTCCTCGGGGTGGTTTCGGAGCGGCGGCATCAGCAGCTCCTTGGCGGCCAGCGCTGGCTGGTGGCGCGGGTGGCGCAGGCGGTATGAGTCTCGCCATCTGCGCCTTTAACTCGGCCACGTCCTTGGTGAGGAGACGGTTTTCCCTCCTCACCGCGGCCAGCTCCGACTCTAGGCGGCGGTTCTGGGCCCGCAGGCCTGACACCTCGCCACCAAGGCGGGCGTTATCGGCCTGCAGGGCCTTCGCGTCCGGGGCGCTACCGCTCACGCGGGCACCAGCGGCCGCCACTTCGGTGGGAGGGATGCCGGACAACACCCCCAGCACCCTCGCGGCGGCCGCCTCGTTGTCGACCCGCCTACTCGTCTCCGCCCCTCCACGTACTCCGCCGGCCGGGGAGTGGGTCGCCCGACCCGAAGCCGCGGCCCCTCGCCCTCTGCGAGAGGCTGGCACTTTGGGGGGAGGCATGATCGTCACGCTCCCCTCAGAATCGGCGCCTGAGCTACCCTCCTTATTAAGGGGGCGCTTCCGCACCTTCGAGGGGAGGGCCTCCTCCCTTGTCGTCAGGGCCGCGGTTAGGGCCGCTGCCGCAAGACGCGGCGACGACCTGGCGGCGACGGTCTCTGATTCCGACCCGCTGACCATTTTTTCGGCAGATCCACTGCCCTCATCTTTGGACGGCTCTGCGACACTACTGTCGCCCTCGTCCATTGACGGCTCTGCAGTGGATCTGCCGCCGTCTTCCTCCAGTTTGGCGGCAGCGGCCTCCTTCTGCGCCCTCCGCTCCGCCAAACGCTTCCTCTCTGTCGGGGAAGCCTTTCCCGTCGACCAGTTTGTCCGTTTCCGGTACTTCCTCGGCTTCTTCTTTTGGGCCTCCGTGGTTTCCGTGGGCCCTTGGCAGACGCCTCCAGTCCTGCGGACGAGGCGTCGGTTTGGTCAGTTTTGCATTGGCTTGACGAGGCCGTGATGTGGGAATCCTCTGGATTCCCGTCTTGTGTTGGTGGTTGAGGTGTTTTTAAGAAATCCATAGCAATTCCCACGATTACGGGAGAAATAGACGGTCGACCCGGGCAGAGATCCCTGTACCCGGGCAAGCCTACATTTACCAACCAGGGGGTCGGCCGGTACCCTGGCTGGAGCGTGCTAACGACAGAACAACCCATCTGCCATGCATCTTCTCGCCGCACGCCAGAACTTAAGATTCTGGGTGATTTCCGAATTCGAATGTTAATTCGAACTCTTTATAGAGGTTGTCTTCCTCGCGGTCCGGGCGGTTAAGCCAAGACCCTCGTTCCTGATACTACGCCTCACGACAACTTGTCTTGAAGCAAGATATCAGGTTTACGATATGTCGGCGGTGGCATAAGCCTGCCCAGCCCTCAAATGAATGAGTGACCGGGCCCGTCCGAAATTTCGCCTCCTGTACCCTCTACAACTAGAGGGTCAGGAGCGAATTGGGGCTCAACCCATTGCTGGGGAACCCCCCCTCGCGCCAGAGATTCGCTACGGGCGACAATTCGACAGAGGGATCTGGGGGACTGTCGCCCGCACCCAGGGTACACCACGCGGAGGTTTCTGGCATCGTACCCCGGCCGCCTGCCAGACGTCAACCATCCTTGGGAATGTCAAAATCTTCTTTCTTAACAGTGACTGTAGCAAAATACAACTAAGAGATATTATGAAGATAATATGGATAAAAATGATAATGATGATGATGGCTAAAAAAGGAGGCATTCTCGAAATAATTCTGTCAATTACCTCGTCTGACCAGCGAGATAGGAACTATGTTAATTTCCCTCTCATAGTAAGGAAAGCCTACCGATCTAATTGGTTGAGTAGCAGTGACGGCTCTGTGGCAATCGTCGCCTCAACGTCGTGGCCTTCCCCGCCTCTGTCTCTAAAGGACAGGGGTGATGGATACGTCGCGGCGGACTGGGGAGAGGTAACGCTTTACGGCGTGTACTTCTCCCCTAACAGGAGTGTGGCAGATTTCGGGGCCTCCCTCACCAACTTGGAGGCCTCGATACGGCGACTGGCACCGCGCCAGCTCTTCGTAATGGGGGACTTCAACGCCAAGTCTATGGCGTGGGGGTCCCCCAGGACGAACGATCGCGGGCGGGCGGTTGAAGAGTGGGCGGCGTCACTGGGCCTCTGTTTGCTGAACAGGGGTTCAGTGCATACGTGCGTGCGGCAGCGGGGTGGGTCGATAGTGGACTTGTCGTTCGCTAGCCCCGATGTCGCACCACGTGTGAGGAGCTGGTATGTCCAGGAGGAGGTTGAGACCCTATCCGACCATAGATACATTCGGATAGAGGTCTCCCGGACCCTCCGCCAGCCCAGCAGGGGTCACACGGCAGACGGAGCTCCCGCTTTTCCGCGGTGGGCTGTGGGTCGACTTGATCGGGACCTACTGATGGAGGCAGCCATTGTGCATTCGTGGCTGCCGTCACCGCCCTCGGTGGACGGGGTGGACGCCGAGGCTGGCCGCATTCGCTGTGCGTTAACGCAGATTTGCGATGCGGCTATGCCCCGTGTACGGTGTCTTCCCCCGAAGAGGGCGGTTCCCTGGTGGTCCCGGGAGTTGGCAGAGCTCCGAGCTGCGTGCATACGTGCTCGGAGATCTTATACCCGCAGTCGGCGGCGTCACCGCGACGCTGAGCGGGAGGGCCAGCTGTACGAGGCTTACCGCAGTGCGCGGTCTGCCTTCAGGCTGGCCATCCGTCAAGCCAAGGACGTTAGTCGGCAGGAGATGCTGGACAGTCTCGAGCGTGACCCCTGGGGTCGCCCCTATCGTGCGGCGCTGAGTAAGCTCCGCGCGCGGGGCCCCCCCCTCACCGAGACTCTCCAGCCCAGCCTCCTCACCAGAGTTGTCGAGGAACTATTCCCACGTCGGACGGAACACACGCCCCCGGTCATGGCACTGCCGAATAGTGACCGGGTGGCCGACTACGAAAGTGTTCCGCCCGTTACGGAGACGGAAATGGGGGCGGCGGTGGTGCGAATGCGTGCCAAGACCACCGCTCCTGGGCCAGACGGGGTACCCGACCGGGTGCTGGCCCTGGTCCTCGAACATCTGGGTCCACGCCTCGGGGGACTGTACAACGCGTGTTTATCGTCTGGTCAGTTCCCTGGGTGTTGGAAGGAGGGGAGGCTGGTACTCCTGCCGAAGCCGGGACGGTCTCCGGACTCAGCCTCGGCCTATAGGCCGATCGTGCTGCTGGACGATGCGGGTAAGCTGTTGGAGAGGATCCTGGCTGCCCGTATCGGCCAGCACCTTAGCGAGGTTGGCCCCGATCTGTCGGACGCCCAATTTGGTTTCCGAAAGGGGCGTTCGACGATCGCAGCCTTGCTGCGCCTGAGGGCCGTAGTCGCGGAGGCTGTCACTGGCGGTGGGGTGCTGTTGGCGGTGTCTCTAGACATCGCCAACGCATTCAATAGTCTGCCATTCAGCTGCATCAGGGAGGCACTCCGGTATCACGGGGTGCCTGTATACCTGAGGCGGCTGGTGGCAGACTATTTGGAGGGGCGCAGCGTCCTCTATAAGAACCGAGTAGGGGATGTTGTGCGAACGCCCATGTCGTGCGGTGTTCCGCAGGGGTCGGTCTTGGGGCCGACTTTGTGGAGCATCGGCTACGACTGGGCGTTGAGAGGGAGCCTCCCGCCCGGGCTGGGCGTAATTTGTTACGCCGACGATACACTCGTCACAGCCCGGGGTGGGACGCTGGAGGAGGCGGCACGCCTGGCAACTCTTGGCACCGAGGAGATTGTCAGGCGGATCGAGGCGCTGGGGCTAAGGGTGGCCCTGGATAAGACGGAGGCCTTATTATTCCATGGGCCCCGCACCAGTCCACCCACCGACGCCTCGATCACCGTCAATTCGGTTCCCATCAGCATCCGGGCCCATATGAGGTACTTGGGCCTGGTGCTCGACGGGCGATGGTGGTTCCGGGAGCATTTCCGTCGGCTTGCTCCACGGCTTGTCGGCGCGGCGTCCGCCCTATCCTGGCTTATGCCGAATATAGGCGGACCCAGCGCTACGTGCCGACTGCTGTACGCGGGGGTGGTCCGGTCGATGGCCCTGTACGGCGCACCCGTGTGGGCGGGGTCCCTGACCGGCCGACTTAGGGCTCTACTATGGCGACCACAGCGGGCCATGGCGGTCAGGGCCATACGCGGATACCGCACGGTGGCGACGGAGGCAGCATGCCTGTTGGCCGGAACACCTCCGTGGGACTTGGAGGCGGAGATGCTCGCCGGACTGTACCGGCGGGTGTCAGCGACGCGGGCAGGGGGCGGCACCGTCTCGCTTAGTGAGATGGCCGCTTGGCGGGGCGACGCCCGCCGTGACGTTATTGCTCGTTGGGCAATCCGGCTGGAAAGGTCTCGGTTCGGTGTTCGGACCATCGAGGCCTTCCGGCCAGTGCTGATGGAGTGGTTGGATCGACAGCACGGGGTCCTTTCCTTCCGACTGGTGCAGGTCTTGACGGGGCATGGTTGCTTCGGCAAGTACCTGCACACGGTCGTGAGGAGGGAGAGTACACCGTCCTGCCACCACTGCGATTGCGACGAGGACACGGCGCAGCACACGCTCGAGGTCTGTGTGGCCTGGGCAGAGCAGCGCCGTGAACTCGTCGCGATCATCGGTGCCGACCTGGCGCTGCCGACCATCGCTAAGGCGATGCTCGACAGCGTCAGGAACTGGGACGCGGTCGCCGCCTTCTGCGAGACAGTTGTCTCGCGGAAGGAGGCGGCGGGGCGACTCCGAGAGGAAATCCTCTTCGGTGAGACGCTCCGTCGCCGGCGCCTGGGGCGGCGGAGGCGCGAGTATCTGCGCCTAATGCCGCCCTAGCCGAGGCCGCGGGTGACTGGACCGGGGAAAAGTCCTTCACCCGCAGAGAGGCTGACCGCGTGAGGGCGACGCCCTGGCAGTTAGCTGGGGCGTTGACGGGGGATGGTACCCGAAAGGGTAACCCGCCGGGCTGGCCACGGAAGGCAAGGAAGCGGTACCAGTGGCCGGCCCAATGGCGATGGGGAGGGAATACGGTGGGTTATGGGGCCACGCGCTGCCCTTCCGTCGCCCCGGGCGGTACGGGCGACGTGTGACCGGGCCATAGCCTACCAAAAAAAAAAAAAAAAAAAAAAAAAAAAAAAAAAAAAAAAAAAAAAAAAAAAATAGTAAGGAAAGCCTGGGCCCAATATTGGAATGAATGAACTGAAAAGAAAGAAAGGAAAGAAAGTATAAACATATTAAGTAACAAGTTTGTATTGTTTCTCTAATTTGTTTTGTTTGTCGGTCTGTAAGATCATAATGCTTCTTTAATCAAGTTCTGCTTTAAAACGGCACATAAAATGTGCCGTTTTAAAGCTTATCATGCCGGCTAATGATAAAAACAGACCCGAGGTCTAAATATGTACCGCTTCTCTTAAATTCGAGATTTAAAATCATTCAATTTATTTATGATTATTTTACAATGCCTGTGATAACGAAACTAATATAATATGTCACGAAAGCATTTTTACCCTTTGCAGTCATATGAGACGAGAAAATGAAAATAAATAATATTATTGCCCAAAAGGAAAGGTCGTAAGAAAATCCTATATCACTCCATCTCGCCACAATTACTTTCTCAGTGTTGCAGAGGCTTACCCAAATAGAACGTATATGGGTTGGCTGTAAAGAAAATAACAAAAAACAAGATTATTTTATAGTTATTTTATGATCCATATGATGAAAATGAAAATTGAATACAATATGCCACCCTCACATCACATTTTATGTCTATTAGCAAAAAGCTGAGCTTAGTGAGGGCTTGCATAGTTTTTCTAATGGGTAATAATTTTCAGAAGGAAGGTGGAGTCAAGAGCCTCCGAAACCGGCTAGCGTGTATGAAGAGAATTATGAATGTTGAGGAAACGAGTGAAGTATACAAGGATAGAGTTCTCTGGCACTCTGTTCTCTCTGCCTACCCTGCAAGGGATATAGCGTGATGATATGTATGTATGTATTAATATGGACTTTGGTAAATAATGTTATGGAAGATCTCTGTTTATTACCTCATATACATAGATTATAATTGCATTTTATCGTTCAAATACTGTTTTAGATGAAATAAATCACGAAATTCATCTACATAATTGGATGCAAAATACAAACTGAAGTGATTAATGAACAAAAAGATAAATGGACGCTTTTAATTAATTTCTTCGTATTGTAGTGTAAATAATGTATTGTTATCGCTTATTTGTCTAGTAGAGTTGAGATATCATTATACTGTGGTATAAGTCAGTGAAGTAGCGAAATAATTTACCTTCTAATGATCATTAAAATTTAAATATATATTTATATTTGTATATATATCAGACTCGTCGGGTGGCTGGATATAAATACAGCTGTCTCCACTCCTTATTTGCTTGTGGGAATCTTAAAAATTGGCTAATGGATCATCACAAGAATGGGCATAGTATTCTTTTGGGAAATGTATAATACCTTACTGCGATCACCAACGTGCTTGTTTACGTGATTATAGTAATAACTAGGGATGTTGCGATGTCTCATGTAGACACCGATCCTATTCGAAATTATTCATAATGTTTATGTAGGTTTCGGTTATATTTTTATTTTGGATAACCCATAATTTCGGTTATAGTTACGAAGCTCCATAACATTCCTAGTAATACTCCTCTTACTTAAAAATATTAAAATATTTTTAAGACAAAAATATTGAATAATAATAAAACTTATTTGTATATAACTGCGAAAGTGGAAGGATGTAGGTACCGAGGGAGACCGAGACTAACCTACCTAGACCAGATCGGTCATGTACTGAAGGAAAGTGGAGTCAAGAGTCTCCGAAACCGGCGAGCGTGTATGAAGAGAATTATGAATGTTGAGGAAGCGAGTGAAGTATGCAGAGATAGAGTTCTCTGGCACTCTGTTCTCTCTGCCTACCCTGCAAGGGATATGGCGTGATGGTATGTATGTATGTATATAACTACTAAATTAACACGCCACCACATATGAACAAATCTCTACAATTAATTCTATTCATTATCTAATCTATATTTCTATATATCTATCGATACTTATGATAAAGTAGTAGTAATCGTGTTATTTTCTTTTAATTTTACATTTGATATTTAAAAAAAATAGTTTGGGGAGTGGGTAATGCAAAAAATACTTTTTTATTTTTTATGTCAGTTGTCCCAATTACTTGGAGTCGAAAATAAGTATTTTTCTGACATTGTAGATATTGAAAAGGCTTTAGCAATACTTTTAAAACCGGTCGCCTGTCTGACATTAATTTTCAATTGTTGACCAAACTGCATCAGATGGAGTTTGACCTAGATCAATTTAAATGTCTTAGTCGTCTTTTACAACACCCACGCGAATGTGATGGTTAGTTGAATTCGTAACGGCCATCAAACAACAAGTACATACATATGAACCCATACTGACTGCATAGATGGCATAGTGGTTAAGATGGCAACCTTCCATGCCAATGCCGTGGGTTTGATTCCCACGCAGGATAATCATTGTGCGATCCACTAAATATTGTTTTGAGTCTAGGTGTAATTTGTCTGCAAATAGCATCGTTTGTAAAGTCACCCGCAATACAAGGATTATTTCTTTAGTGCAGATTGGTGTATTAAAAAAAAGATATGTACACGATAATCTCCAAAATTATAGATGGACTTTTTTCGCGGGATTTAAAAATAGATTAAGCTCAACTTGAAGCAAAATTAAAATGTGAGTGAAAGAAGTTATTGCCATTTAAAAGTAAATGCGCTCAGTCAGTCAGTCAATCAGCTAGTGGTGAATAATCCTTTTTGACATCAGAATTATCATGAGTTTATTAACTACCTAAATTATTTTTTATTTAGTTAAGGGGTGTTGAAAATATGAAAGCAATAAGTATCTCTTCTAGATCTGTTTTATAAAGATGCCTAGTAAGTTTAGTAAAGTTATCAATCTTGTACAAACAAAAAAGCCCGAAGTTATTAAGCGTCGTGGTTTTTACCTAAAAATAATTCGGAAATCAACACATTAGAAATCTATTGTGCTTTTCAAAACCACTTTGTTCAGGCTTGCCTTGACATTATACAGTTGAGTTATAAAGTTAAATTGGAATGTCATTTTCATAACCAAGCTTGTTGAACGTTAACTATACGCTACAGGAAATGAAGTTTCTAATTGTTTCTGAAAAAAAAACATATTAGAATTTCCATAGCGCACGGTTAATAGAGGATATTTTTTTCTAATCCCAAAGTTTTATCTCTGATAGGCAAACGAGCAACACATTCTTATTCATGTGGTGACATAATAATATTTTTCTGGGAGTCGTCATTATCATTCTCCTGCTCTTATCCCAATTACTTGGGGTCGACGCAATATGTACGTGTGTATACTGCAAAAGTCATTGGCAATAGTTTTATCACCGGCCGCCTGCTTGACGTCAATCCTTCTTGGGAATGTAATTGTTGATCAAACGGCATCAGGTGGCGTTGATTCAAGTCGATATAAAGCTCTTAGTCGTCTTTTACAACATCCACTGGCAAAGTAAGGGTAGATAGTATTCGTAGCTGCAACCACACAGCTACAGTGTCGTATACATAGAGTCGTATATATGGGCGCAAATCGCCCTCTATCGGCAGTACTTGTCAATTATTGGTCTGTGTTGCCAATTATAGTTTAAATGATTATTATATTATTATTTGTAATGACAACACTGCTATTTACTATGCTATGATATTTAAAAGATACTGTTTTGACTGTTTTCTAGAAATGTTTGATTTAATTGTTTAAATATTAAAATTATTATGTAAATGTTCAAAATAAATCTATAAATATTAATGTAATTATTTGTAACCATGTTTAGTTGTTTTTACGTAATAAACATCTCAATTTATTTCTACTCACAGCGCCATTTGTTGAACAATATGTAAGAATAATATTTCCTTTAATTACACGAATGTAAATTGCGTAAAATAGACTATTTGGAATAATGTTAAATGTATTAAAATGTTTGTCATTATTATTAGATATATTTCGATAATTATTTTAAAGAAGATTTATTAGTTTGTTATTAAAAGTAGTTGTAGTTACTAAGACAGTGACCATTTCATTGTAAAGTTGTAAGATTGGAATAGAATTCTGTTTACTTCACTTCACCGAGTTCTCCGACAGCCATTCCTAAATAAATACCGTGAAATGCATATTCGCTATTTTATTATGGACACCCAATTTCCTGGCGAAACGCCGACATATACGACGCTAAACAACGTAGATATAAAATGAATGAGATTTAGCATTTAACATGCTAAAATACTTATAAAAACTTATTTTACGAGTCAAAAATTATTACATACACGTGGGACTTAGACCCATATCTATTAGCAATTCACTCCAACCGTTTTACCGATAACCAGCGCTGTAGACCTTTGTGCGTATGTTGAGGTAGAACAGTTTTGGTTTACTATAGTTTAATAAATGTGTTTTATTATTATTCCTATTAGATAGTATTATTGTTTTATAATAATAGTATTAAGCAAATAAGTTTTTTTAGAGTATCATATAAAGCTCAAATTAAATTATTATCTTACTTTGTTCCAATATGTGACTCGCATTCGCTCTCTACGGGAGACGTTCCACATGCTATCTAACGATTGAAACTTATCCCGTATGTGGATATATTTTTGTAAGTAAATAACATTACTACAAGGAAAAGAAAACTCGAAATAAGCACTTATACCACCACTTTTATAATCCAACCAGAGTTGATCTTAAAATTACAAGGCACTACATTCCTCAAATTGCATCAGTACCAATAAATTAAATAGATAAATTTATCGGATCGCTCGATGATAAAAAAAATATAGTGATAGGCAAAAAATATCTCGTTTCCTTTTACCTGCGGTATTTGAAAAAAATAATTCAATTTTCATGTTGATCGTGGGAAATAGCAGCATATTTTTCACAACGTTTCCACGAATGGAAACGAAAATATTCATCTCGTAGCCGTATTTATTCAAAGAACTTTTTTATACAATGTTATTACACAAAGGTGATTTTTAGATTACTTTTTATGTTAAAGAATTCTTAGAAAAATTATTACTAGTATATTATATCTAATTTTTATGATGTATACATCATTCAAATTCATCATTAAAATATTTGGCTTACTACGCCGTCATTCTCATTATCTTCTTATTAATTATTATTCCTGATTCTGCTGTAGTTATTGTGATATTTTTTTTTAATTGCCTATGATGGCAAACAAGCAAGCAGCACACTTGATGGTAAGTGATACTGTTGCACATGAACCTAGCAAGACCAGGGGCATACCCTGTCTACTGTGATGAAAGAGCTCTTCTTAAACCCAAAGTAAGCGTTTATGTAAGTAGTTTCAGTAATCTTAAAAATAAATTTAGAATGTAGGCACATAATATTTAGAACGAATACTTGAAATAATATCCTATGCCAAGAATTGTTGTTTAGCTAGGTAAACATAATGTCGCAGGCTCCTTTCATCTAGTCTAGGCCGATAGTGCGGACGAACATATATAGGGTTGAGAAATAAAAATATATACTATTGAAATATTTTTCTGGGGGGCATAGTCCGGAGCGTGCTCGTCGCGTACCCTGCCAGTCTAATTAGACTGCTAATCCGGCTCGATATGCGTACCGCAGTGTGGGTTAGGGCGTCCCCCGGAGGCGACGCGTACCGATCCGCCCGCCATCGGTACGAACTTCGGCAGTTGCAGCGATGAGGGCCGCCACCCATCACGCCTTGCCCAGTCAGGCGAGTCGAGGAGAGCAGAGTGCCGGGTGGGCACGTGGAATGTAAGAGGTTGTGTGGAAGGTAAGTTACACGCGCTGATATCCGTCATGGCGGACAAACAGCTAGACGTGCTCTGTATAACAGAGACCAAGCGAAGGGGCAGTGACGCCTGCGATCTTCCTGGTGGCGGGATGGCTCTGTGGTCTGGTGTACCACAGAGCAATCGAGCCAGTATGGGGGTAGGAGTGCTGTTGTCCTCTCGCTTGGCCTCAGGTGTGAAGGATTACGGAATGTATGATCCCAGACATCTTTGGGTCCGTATAAAACTTGGTGTCACCAAGGTATTCATGGTTATAGCATATGCTCCCGTAGGATCCTCGGTGTCATCAGACCTAGAGAAGTATTGGGATAATGTTAGGGAAGTTTGGCAGAAACCAGTGAACGCGTGATTGTATGCGGAGATTTGAATGGATGGGTGGGGACCAAGCGTCCCGACTATGAGGACGTACTTGGTCCATTTGGTGATAAGAGAGTGAACGACGCAGGTAGGCTCATAGCGGATACATGGAGAGAAACCTTATTGTGTCAAACACATTTTTCCAATATAAGGACATTCATATGTATACATGGAGAAGGAATGAACAGAAAAGTATAATAGATTTAATTTTGGTAGACAATCGCCTCCGAAGCAAAATATTGGACGCAAGAGCCTACAGGGGCCCCACAGTCGATACGGGCCACTATCTCGTTATTGCGAGATTTAGTGGTCTGTTCAGAAAGTGGAGGCACTGGCGAGACCGTGTCCACTTCGGAGGGCTTGAAAGAATAAAGGTTGAAAGGTTGCATGAAGAGTGTGTAAGAGAAAAGTATGCAGAGGATCTCCGAGAACGGCTGACGAGCAAGCCAGCCGCAAACGGACATTGAAGAATGCTGTAGAGTATTGAAAGAGAGTATGGTAGATACAGCGAAAGAAGTATGTGGAAGTTCAAAGAAGCATAAAAAAACAAATGGTGATGCATAGTGGGATGCGGAAGTGGCAGCTTCCGTAGAGCAAAAGAAGAAAGCGTGGCTGGACTATGTCTCTTCTTTGAATCTGAATGACAGTATGACTGAACAGAAGAAAGAAATATATCGGCAATGTAAGAATGACACCAAGGCCTTAGTGAAAGAGAAACGTGATAGAGCAAGTATGAGTGCAGAATATAGGCTGACTAAAACTTCGAGGGTAACACCAAACTCTTTTGGAGGGAGGTGAAGAGGTCTCGGTGTGTATGGCCAGCCTTCAGAATGAATAAAATAAGGTCTAAAGGTGGAGACATTCTTACACAAACACAAGACGTTTTAAGCCGATGGAGTGAATATTTTAGCGATATGTAAGTGGATGCTACGGTTGACGCCGGTATCGCATGTGGTTTAGTAGAACAACATTCGACAACGGCGTCCTCCGATGACATCAGTATGGATGAAGTTGAATGGGCGATAAGAAGTTTGAAAAATGGTAAGGCAGCGGGCATTGATATGGTGTCTGCCGAGATGATCAAGCTTGGTGGCTCCTGTGTCTGGGAGGCGTTCCTGTTGCTCCTCAATTTATGTTGGAGCCCGGGAATGGTTCCCGGGGACTGGAATAGCGCAGTCATCGTGCCTTTATTTAAAAACAGGGGTTCACGTTATGACTGCGCAAATTACAGAGCCATAAGCTTGACCAGTTTGGCAGCAAAAGTGTACGGTAAAATTATTGAAAGGAGAATGAGGATGGTGTCCGATGGTTTACTGTGTGAGACAAAAGGAGGTTTCAGAAGTGGAAGGGGATGCATGGATCAAGTGTTCTCTCTGCGCAACATTGTGGAGAAGCATCTGGCTCTAGGTCAGAGGATTTTCTGCAGTTTTGTGGATCTGGAGAGAGCATTTGACACGGTGGTACGAAAGGAACTTTGGGATATTTTACCGGAGTATGGTATTAACGGTAAACTGCTACAGGCTGTGCAGTCCAGTTACATGGGCTGTAGAGCCTGTGTGCGGCTGGATGATGGAATGTCGCCTTGGTTTGACGTCAATATCGGCGTTAAGCAGGGGTGCGTTCTGTCAGCCAGGCTGTTTATCATATATCTGGATAAATGTCTCCAAAGGTTGAACGATATGAATGTGGGAGTCCAAATAGGCGACTCAGTGGTCACTGCTCTGCTTTATGCAGATGATGCAGTCCTGCTGGCACAGTCAGCGACTGACCTGCAGACCCTAGTCGACACAATGACAGAAGATTGTAAGAAAAGGGGTCTACACGTGAATGTGAACAAAACCAAAATAATGGTCTTTGAAAGAGATGAAGCCAGAACAGATGTAAGAGTAACAACAAGTAATGATGTACTAGAGCAAGTGGATGAATTTGTATATCTTGGATGTGGATTTAGCCTAGATGGAAGGTACACCACTGATATAGAGCGAACAGTGAATGCGGGAAATAGAGTGAACGGAGCGTTGGGGCAACTTCTCGGTAGCCACCACCTCAGCCAGAAGGCACGTGTAGCAATACATAATGCAGTGTTTGTCCCAACATTACTGTATGGAAGCGAGAGTTGGGTATGCAGAAAAGAGTATGAAAGTAAAATTAATGCGGTTGAAATGCGATCTCGACGTAAAAATCTGTGGAGTTCGAGAGACTGATCGATCGCATTCGTAACGACGACGTATGAGAGCGAGTAGGTATGAAAGAGAGTATTGGTGTAAAGATGCGAAAGGGAATGCTCCGATGGTTCGGACATATGGAAAGAATGCCGAACGAACGCCTGGTTAAGAACATATACAATGCGAAAGTAGAAGGATGTAGGTGCCGGGGGAGACCGAGACTAACCTACCTAGACCAGATCGGTCATGTAGGTACTGAAGGAAGGTGGAGTTAAGAGTCTCCGAAACCGGCGAGCGTGTATGAAGAGAATTATGAATGTTGAGGAAGCGAGTGAAGTATGCAGAGATAGAGTTCTCTGGCACTCTGTTCTCTTTGCCTACCCTGCAAGGGATATGGCGTGATGATATGTATGTATGTATGTAAATATTTTTCTAAATATTGTTTATAGATGTCTCAACATCTATTATCGTGGCATAAGGTCACACTTTATCCATCTATCATTCATAAACGTCCACTTCTTGATGTATAATGTATATATTCTCACTAGTACGAGTATATTACCGTCGACCAGTCTTGTGTCACCTAAATATCATGCTTGTTTATCATCAATTAACTTCTTGATGTGTCTGTTCTCACTAGTATGCTAGCATCGATGAGATATCCTTGTATTGCGGGGGACTTTACAAACATATAATAAACGCAAACAAATTACACTTACACTCAGAACAACTCTTTGTGGATCTCTCAAAGTATTGTTCTACATAGGAATCGACCCCACGGCACTAGCACGGAAAATCGGTATCATAACCACTGCCCAATCAACCTATCATTGCAGACAACCCATCAGTGTAGTCAAACATATTGGATGTATGCGTTTTATTGATGATGTTAATTTAATATATGTGAATGTTTTGACTCGTTATAAGTATCCAAATTCTTTATTGAATTTAAGTTAGCTAATAAAATACCACATATATTTTAGTTATATAACCTATTTTTTATAATTATTTATAGCGCAATTATGTAACATTGCTAAATATAAAAGCTGCTGTTATGAGACAAAGCCTCGCTTTGAAAAAAAAAAAAGTTACAAGCTATAAGCAGGAACTTTTAGTAGGGATTAATTTAAAACTGAAACTCATCTCCGTCGAGTTAATACCTGTGTGGGGCAAAAGCATATTTTAATATAACTTGTTCATTCAACCGTTGATTATAAAAAAGTAACTATATCTTGTAAAATAGTCATACTTCATTCAAGCGACTGGAGTGACGTTTAACCTCCATAATATCCCATTTTCCCCATTTCCGCTTATAGAGTAAGCCCTGGGATCTGATTCTTTGATTTCGGTGGCATCTTATAAATCTTAATGTAACATAAAATGTATAAAGAAAATATTGATTTCACACCCCGTACTAAGGACTGTAATTATCGTCGCCTTGCGGAGGATTTTACTAACATATAATTCCTGTACGATAAGAACAGAACAAAACGAACGATACTTATAACGACTTGGACCAACTCCACCTTATGCCTTTTGGTCAACAATTACATTCCCAAGAAGGGTTGACGTCGACGACGGCAGGCGGCCGGTCATAACATTATTGCCAAGAACTTTTACAATATGTACTATAAATGAAGAGTACATATTGTATTGACTCCAAGCAGTTGGGATAAGAGTAGGAGAATGATGATGATAAGTACAGAACAATCATTTGAGTATTCCATAAGTAGCATTTGAAAATTAAACCCTATGTGACACGACCCCTTACCTAGACATTTATTCCATGTATGGCATAATAATATGTATATAAAAAAATGTTCGTTTATTAAATATCTAATCTTAAATATCATTGAAATAGTAATATAAGTCTGTGGCTGGTAGAACAAAACCATTAACTAGATAAGGTACTTAATATACGAGTCGGGAAATAATAATGAATAAGTCCTTCACTCCCTTGAGGGCGAGGTCACAAAATGACGTCGGTAAACTGTGTAACAGAATTCATATTCAATTACTTATCTTTATTTTCACTAGAACCGAAGCACGATTGATTTTCATCATTAATTTATCCACTTGGAATTATTCGATGACAATTCCTAGTAGGTATATGTACATATATTTATTATAACTATTATCTTAAACAACTTCTGAATATTTTTTGTTTCTAAATGTATATCACCATCTCAGCTCATATATGTCCCACTGTTAGGCTCGAGCCTCCTCTACAATGAGAGGGAAATTGACCCACTATACCACGCCGGTCGGACGTGTTGGTAAACGGTTTGTTTCGAGTTTTCCTTCTCTTGCATAGATGTTATATGCTTTTATATCTCTTAGTCGTCTCTTACGATCACCCACGGGTAAGATAGGAAGTGGTGAATTATATTCTTACTCCGTCACCACACGGATACGGAATATATATTTTTTTTATTATTATATATGGTGGCAAACAATCAGGCACATTTGGTGATTAAATGATATTGCTACAATCATGTGCAATGGCGATACCTTAGCAATACCATAGGCACAGCCAGACCAATGCCTATCGTGAAGACATTTTCTTCCTTTCTTTCTTCTCTTAAAATTTGTTTGAATACTGACATGTCATACTATATTGGGATATAGTATTATTATATGCATGTGTATTTTTAATTGTTTATAATGATAGATGGACAAGTAACATACTAGATATATTAAGAGTTGTAGCACTTTTGAAGTTATAACAGAAAAGGAGAGGGAATTGAGTGCCAATGAAAAAACAAAATTCCCGTGCGGCGACGGAATAAGAATGCAATTGTCTGCCCCTTACTTGCCCTTGGCTTCGTAAAAATCGGCTGAAGGTCCACCGTGGGAGTGGGCATTAGCTTTCTCCTGAGAAATGTATAATAACTCACCCCGATCGCCGACCCGCCTACCGAGCGTGGCGATTACAACTTACAAAAAACGACTTACGAAAAACGGCCCACAGTCACGGCAGCTCCGTTATCCTACAGACTCATCTTGAACGACAACCTGGTGAAGGTTACTGGTAGTCGTTGGATGCGGAAGGCACAGGACCGCACTTTGTGGCGAAATATGGGAGAGGCCTACGTTTAGCCATGATTGCAAACGGCTGAAATGATGACGAATGATGAATTAATATTAAAATCGTATTTAGCTGGCAAAGCGTACTTAGGCAAAACGGAATTTCTGAGATATCCAGATTTAAATTAAACATTGCTTTAATACTATTATTACTTATATACTACATACATACCATCACGCTATGTCCCTTGCAGGGTAGGCAGAGAGTACAGAGTGCCAGAGAACTCTATCCTTGCATACTTCACTCGCTTCCTCAACATTCATAATTCTCTTCATACACGCTCGCCGGTTTCGGAGACTCTTGACTCCACCTTCCATCAGTACATGACCGATCTGGTCTAGGTAGGTTAGTCTCGGTCTCCCCCGGTACCTACATCCTTTCACTTTCGCATTGTATATCTTTATAAAACCCGATTACTTAAGCATATTAAATGCTAAATTTCAGTAATTTGAATTGTATATCTTCTTAACTAGACGTTTATTCGGCATTCTTTCCACATGTCCAAACCATCGGAGCATTCCCTTTCGCATCTTTACACCAATACTCTCTTTCATACCTACTCGCTCTCATACGTCGTCGTTACGCATGCGATCGATCAATCTAACTCCACAGATTTTTACGTAGAGATCGCATTTCGACCTCATTAATTTTACTTTCATACTCTTTTCTGCATACCCAACTCTCGCTTCCATACAGTAATGTTGGAACAAACACTGCGTTATGTATTGCTACACGTGCCTTCTGGCTGAGGTGGTGGCTACCGAGAAGTTGCCCCAACGCTCCGTTCACTCTATTTCTCGCATTCACTCTTCACTCTATATCAGTGGTGTACCTTCCATCTCGGCTAAATCCACATCCAAGATATGCAAACTGAACTTAACTTATACACTAACTGACCTCATATTGACATAACCTAACCTAACATCTAAATTCAACTATTATCCTAAGGGAACATTACCGGGTGTCTTGAAAAAATATTATGAGGCACGACGATCCATGTGTCATAAAACAGAATTTAAAGAAAGCTAAAGTGCTTATCTATATTATAAGCTAAGATGCTTATCGTCGATATATAAGAAATACCTTTAATAATTCCCTACATTTAGGGAAACTGGCTCGATCAAAATGCTTGCTGTTCCGATACGTAGATGAAAATCATTAAAAAAAAATTCATTAATAAAATATTCATAATTGAAGAGCACAACAGCAAGCAAAAGTGTAGTCCAAAGAAGCTTTACAAGTGCTTAATAAAGTACAACGTGGTCGTCATACTGCGTCAGTCATGGATTGGTGAGGGGTGCCTTATTAAATCAAATCTGTTCATCAAGTTCCAGACTTTACAAAGCTGAAAGCTAATTGTCATAGTAGCTCAAATCTGAACCCCTTGGACTAAAAAATATTGTCAGTTTTAGAAGACATGGGCTGCTATAGTCAATACGCCGACATCGAGTCGCTCATGAAATATCCAGAACAAATAAAACTAAATTTCTCTTTAAAACTGAGTAAACCCATAAATGGATTTTTGGAATTTATGGATTACAAAATATAGATCAAAGATATCATCAAAAGTCTAGTCATTTCTAAAAGATTTTTTTTTATTTACAGCTATCTTAGCTGTTCCATAAATATATTACAATTACATTACATAAAAAAGTAATGCAATTTTTAATAATAACAGAACTTTTAAAACCATGGCTAAAACCAAGGTTAACGATCGATCAAATCTATAATAGTATTAGTAAAATTATCAACTTGATACGTTTTCACTCTTTAAAAATTGCGTTTAGTACTCAGTCATCTTCTTTCATAGAATTAAGACACTACTAGCACTAACGCTCCTTCCATCACTAAGATAGTAAATAAATAATGAAGTTGTATGAACAGGATATTAATTTTAACAACTTTCCTTATGTTTTTCCTTTTGTTCTTGTGAACATCATTTTAATTATTGTTATCAATCATTACCGAGGAATGTAATGAATTTAGTATAATATTTCTTTATTTTTTTTCTTCAAGCAAGCTATAAATTAGTCTTGTATAAATTTTATGTAGAACGAATAAGATATATTATACTAATTTACCGTACCCTTTCTCATAATCTGTGAGGTGTAATAAGATAAAGAGGTATCGTCCTAATTAAAATAATATGAAATAAGCTAATGAAGAAATGGCGTGATCTTATAAGGACAAAATCACAGAATCCCTTCAGGTTCTCGAACTCATATAGCAAGTCCCATCATAGACTATGTAGAAATGGAGCAGCCCATCTAGAAAAGCAGTAACATAATGACGTAATAAAATATGCGCATCTAATCGTCTCCGCGACCATACAGTCAATGGCGATACTCCTTGAAATATGACCTATAATGCAATGATTGACCAGTGACAAAATAAAATATAAAATCGCTTCGAGTGTGTGTGTATGTATAACATGGCGTAGATACATCCACACAATGCAGCGAGTTGTTCCGGAAAACGTATCGACCAGTATGTAACCGAAGAACCTTTACATGTACATCTATATTTAAAAAAAAATCAATAAGCCATAAAGAATTCAAAAAGTAAAAATAGAACAAAATGGTAGCAGTAGCTCAAATTACTGCACCGTATGCTTTAATGCTTTGTAAAAATATTGAACTTTGGTCTAGTATTATAAATAGTGTTAGTCTCTATGTCGATGGCCTAAAAATACTTTGTGTTACCACGTCTCTTTTGAGGGTGTAATAGAAGATGACTAAGGAACATAAATTGTATATTACTTAATGCAAAAACAAGGCGAACTCAAAACAAAAACATATTCGAACCGTCTAGTGAACCA
Organism: Lymantria monacha; assembly: GCA_905163515.2. NCBI lineage: Eukaryota > Metazoa > Arthropoda > Insecta > Lepidoptera > Erebidae > Lymantria > Lymantria monacha. The sequence continues at coordinate 29,643,036 of LR991082.1, forward strand.
ATTTGCTTCCAATTATGGCACAGGTTCGTACTTGAAGCCATGTACAGCGGAATGTGGAATCGGAGTCTCAGATTAAAATTTTATCGCCTACGCGTTTGCTAGATGACAAGTACTATCTGATAGAATGTGATAAGAGGACCTAAGTAGTAAAGAAATATAAACAAATAAATACACTCAAATATCCTTACTAATATTATAAATTCGAAAGTAACTCTGTCTGTCTGTCGCTCTTTCACGCCAAAACTACTGAACCGATCTAAATGAATTTTGGTACACGGATAGTCTAGAGCCTGACAAAGGACATAGGCTACTTTTTTAATGCAAAAAGAGAAGTATGAAAAGTTAAAAGAGAGGGATGAAAAGTTGTAAGGAAGTATCATCATTTTTAAAGCCAGAAGCTTGAAACTTATTTTTAGGCTATTGATTAGATATAAATAAATATGACATTAATATGTCGCAAAAATTTACCTTTAAGGGGTAAAGTAAAAATAGGGGATGAAAAACTTTAGGAAAGTAATTTTTTACGCGGGCGAAGCCGCGGGCAGAAGTTAGTTTATTATATAGGTATCTCATATCACATTTATTTTACGCAATATCTTAAATGTATTAAATAATTTACCGCTAGATTGGAATGTAATGCATCGGGATGATATGAGAAAGAATTTTCAGAAATCGACTTCTTTTTTAAATCTTCTTTCTTACGTAATGTGTGTGTTGGATAAGTATAGATTTAGAATAAGTTTCTACTCTAGTTAGATGTTTTCAGTTAACATATTTTTTTTTGGTGTTTAAACGAGTATTAGACATTTGAAATAAACCAATAGTTAAGGATTATATCGCGTTTGTATTTGTTTTTCATGTTCCCGACTTTTCGAACATTTTATGGTGTATTTCCGTGTGTGTTTAGTGGTTTTCCGTGACCATGAACTCTATAAAGTAGGCCGGGCCGGCCACCTAATACAAAGATCGGGTAACGGTGGCCCGCTCGCACGGCGAAGAGAGGTATTTGAAGGGTGGGTCCATGGGGTTGCGTGCCACCTCTTCTGTAGCCCCGGATCGATTTGTCGGGGCGTGACCACATCCATAGTCCACCTTGGGGAGAAAATACCACGCTGGTCCTACGTGTTCGTATAGGGTTTTATTTCGAGATTTCCTTCTCTCGCATAGATGTTATATGCATTTTATATCCCTTAGTTGTCTCGTACGATCACCGATAAGAAAGGGGGTGGTGAATTGTACTCTTACTCCGTCACCACACGGAAAAAAAACAAATATAAACGCTAATATATGCTAAAATAGCATTGTTTCACAGTTTTCTATTCAATATTTAATACAAAACCTGACACCGCAAGTCATATAATCTCGAGTCATATATTCATTAATCCCCTCAAATATATAGTAGGGTTGCTTACCTTTTGGAACTAAGAGAGAATGATTCGGATATATAAAATAATATCTATTGTGGTAACTGTAACAACTTTGAATGTATTCTAACTAAGGCCGTTTAAGTTATTATTGGAGGATATTTACTCAGCTTTGTTAGGTTAAACCCTTTTGATATCGACATTCATTAAATAACCCTTCTCATGCCAGAATCCATTACAATAACATCGCAAAGTATCAATAAAGTTTATGTTAAGTTTTTTGAGATGATATCATGGTATATATTTTTGAGCCAAAGTATTAAAGATAGTCGAGATTGAATAAGTTACTGAAAAAAAAAGACTTCCTTTCTTTAAAACAAGATGAAGGTGTCTGGCTGGAGCTATATCCTAGGTGTGATTTTCAGCATAATGGATGGTCACCTAAAACACTACTACTTGCTATAGCCACCCTTCTATGTTCATTGTTCGAGTAACTGCAACTGATTTCTTGACTTCGAAGGCTGAAAGACGATGATGTGAAAGACGGAGTACGCGCTTGACTGTAGGAATTCAATGCAGCATCAGGTTTTCTCCTCCTTTTCTTTTCTTTAAGGTACCTAGGAACTGGAATATCAGTCTTAAGCCTGATCCGTACATAAAATCAAATTGACTTCCGATTGTCCTTGCAAGTCTTGTTCTTCTTCTTTCATTATTCTTATAATATAGCGCCTAGTACTTACCACTGGGAAGGCTGCTTAATAGATATCCATAAAAAATATTTTATTTGAGGACATTATAATAATTCCTATTTACCTGTTAATAATTATTATCAAGCAGCCCTAGCTGAATCAACTGGAAGCCTAAGTTAAGAATTGTAATTAGAACCGTGTCTGAGATGAGTTTTGGCAGTACGTGACTAATCTTAAAGTTAACACCTATTTGCTAGATTATGTATATACCGAAGTAGAATAAAGTTGGGATATTAGTTTTGTCCCGTATATACCTTCATATTTATAAGATTCACAGTTTAGCGAATTTTCACTCACAATATTTCTTTGGGACCTGACTGTGAGGTGACGGAGTAAGAAATTCACCACCCTCTATCTTGCTATTGGATGTCGTAGAAGAGGACTAAATAATATACTCGTAGTATGTAGATAACACCCCAAGTGAAGGCAAACTCAAAATAAATCCCTATACCAAGCGTAGTACATATTTCGTAGTACATATTTCGTAAGGCAATTTTCCCCCATTATGGAGGCGGCTTGAGTTCAATAGAGGAACGAAATTTGTGTAGATATTTTCCTCTAAATTTTTACCGCTTCAATCGGCTAACTCTTTCTCTTTTTCTTGTCTTTATTAGGCTTTTCAAGCTTTCTCCATACTGAGACAGAAATTAGTCTAGTATACTAATTTAACAACCAGTTGTGTTGGCTTAATATTTTATTTCAAGTTTTATTTCTCTTGTAACTATTATCTTTTCGATTTCAAATACAACCACTCAGTTAGTGAAAAGATTATGGCACATTATGATCTTTTTCTATCATAACACAAGATATAATTTAATACTGTGAACTAAAACATAGGAAAGCTAGAATAAAATTACAACAACTATTTCACTCACCCAAATCTCAAGTTATCTTGCATCATAGCTAATAATTTCATTGTCTTATCCATTTCAGTATCTTCGTACAAATGTCGTCGGTTGGTCACATTGTTCATATTCAGTGGCCTAAAGCGATGACGTCACAGCTATCCACGAGACACCTAATTTCCTCTCGGCACGTGAGTTCATGTACGCATATTGAAATGCTTGGACCAGTGTCGTGTTTGGAGAAAATTAGCATGAAAAAGGCTGCAGATGTAAACAATATTGCTAGTCTATTCACTATTGTTTCTAGTTCTCTTTATATTTTACATTACTTGATATTTTCTGCTATGTGAACGAATAGTTGAATAATTAATATCAGTAGGATCACGCTGTTGACAGTTTTCTGTCTACAGCTGCAGGCCGGCCCGTCCGGGCTGGTACCACACTCTCGCAGGACGACTAGGCAGTGGCAGTGTGCTGCTGTGCTTCGTTCGGTGAGCAAGAGAGCTGAAAGACTAACTTTCTGGGTGGGTTAGGGATTTTTATTGGTAGGCAGCGGCCTAGCTGTACCCCTGGTATTACAAAAGTCCATGGGTGGCAGTAACATTTACCATCAGGTGTGCTGCTTGCTCGTCTGCCACCAAAAGTAATAAAAAAAAACAAATAGTTGAAAAAATATAGACGGCATATCATGCGTTTCTGCCATACCTACTGTAGCAATCAATCTTAACGCTCAAATATAGGCTCCGTTAAGCTCTTCCGTATCCGTGGTGCCGCACTGCTGCGTTTATCGTAGCCGTACACCTCTTTAATTATATTGGCTGACTAGTCATTTTGTTTTCCTGTCTCCCGCTTTGCCTAGGAGGGAAGTGTAATCACTCTTTCCAACTCCTCCTCTTTAACCTTTTCTAATTAAATTTGTTGCGGGTCCCAAGACAATTAAAATCATATCCCGGGACTGCCTGAGAGTCAAACCTCGGTTTTATTTATGGAGAACATTGTGGATCCTGGCTTACAGGAGTTACAATGGTGGGAATGTGTGGTGGGATTAGTCCAAAAAAAAAAAAAAAAAAAAAAAAAAACTGACGGCATATCATATTTTATGTTCTAAATTTGTTTTTGTTTGTATTTTTACTGTTTCATTCCTGAAGAAGTAAGTAGAGGCTTATAATTTACTATACAAACTTTAGTTCCACGTAAAATGTCGTGGTGAATGGCGTTAACCGTAGACAAATTAAATATCCGAGTATCTGCTAGAAATCTCTTTAGAATACCTCGAAGATTACTAGAAGAATAGTATCTTTGAAGTTATAATACATTTATATGTTCTTTTTGTTAATTATACGCATACATTTTGATTCACCCTCACGCATCATTACTTTAAGTTTTGCAATATGTACGATGAAAGCAGAGTACATATTTTTATGGATTTTATCCCGTTCATGGTCTACAAAGACAGTCCACCCGTGACCATGGACCTTGTAAAGTCTTTGAAATGTCTGGAAATTTAAAATCAAATACAAACGCGATGAAATCTGTAAAAATAGCTTTATTTCAAATATGTCAGATATCATTTCTATTTACATAACTACATTTTCATTAAGTCTTCCGCGCTTTATAGTATTTGGCCTCTTTTAGAGTATTTTAGCAAATTTCCAGAGTGCATCATGTTAATGTATTCAACATGAACCCATTTCTGTGAGAATGATCATAAACTCGAGGTACATTAAGCTTTTAGCAAAGAACTTTGCTAAATAACTTTCTACGTGGTTACTCATTGAGAAAAAAGTAACCATTTTACAATAATATAACTGAGCAACTGTATTTAAAGATAATAAAAACTATTTTCACTTAAAAGAAAAGTACTAATGTATCTTTTGTACACAGTGCTGCTATAATTATTTTATGTATAAACTTAGTATATTTCAGTTTCAGTACATTTACTACGAAGTGGTAAATGGAAGCGAAGACCCCGTAGTCGAGAGTTTAATTACATAGTGAATGTCTCTAGGGATCTTTAATAGTCTGAGAAGTTTTTACTTATAACTAAGCTTGCTATAAATGAACAAATAATTAAATTGAAATAATTCACACCGAGATTTCATATATAAATTGTTCATCGTCGCAAAATAATTTATAATAATTAATATTTTTATTATATAATGAATTCTATTCTGTAAGTAAATACAGATACAGGGCACGGGACGATACTTCTTTGACAATAATTCTTCTACTCTTATTCCAATTACTTAGGGTTGACGGAATATGTAAATATACATATTTCGATAAAGTGAAGTTATTGGCAATAGTTTTATGAATGGCCGCTTGCCTCACGTTAACCCTCCTTGGAAACGTAATTTTTGACCAAACGGCATCAGGTGGAATTAGCCCAGATCGATATAAAGCCCTTAGTCGTCTTATGCGACATCCAAGAGCAAATTAAGAGTTTAGTAGACGATACTACTTTGACCATGATATTGAAATAATCTCTGAGAATGTATAAAGTTTATACTGAAGATTAAAATCATTGAACAATATTATGAAGTTCGTTCATTTATATTTCAATTCAATGATTTCAATCTCTTCAAAAATATGTTGTTCAAAGAACTTAATATTTGTTATCCAATAACAAATATTAAGTTCTTTGAACAACATATTTTTATTGAACTGAAATAAAATTTCTAATAGATTATCTTTTCGGTCTAATGTCATAAAACTGTAACTGCCAATTATGAGACCCTTGTTTTAAAATTCGAGTTGGATAAAAGGTGTTGTATTCTGTAGATATTCTTTGATTTTCTATGAATTCTCAATAACAGAATTATAGTTGAGAACTGTGCCTAGCTAAGGTTAATAGACTGGATAGTCTATAGGATACTAATAGTCTGGATAGTAGGAGCATTCCTACTATGTAAAAATTTATAAATAAATATGTATATTAGTGTGGTGTACAACATAACCACACGCACACCAGATATGTAAGTGACCTCATATGAGTATTATTAAAAAAAATCAGATGAATATTTCAGTTATATGTACCTCTGTTTCTCCCTTTCGGGGATAAATTGCCTATGACATTATGACTCTATATTTTTTAAAGATAATATTCAGCTCTAAGTAAATCTTTGATCTGCCAGGCATTTTACTATTATCGACTCGAGAGGAACCCGCGAGGGTAAATCGTCGGGCGCGCCACCGAAGATAAAGATCGGGTACCGGTGGCCCGCTCGAGAGCAGGCGCTTTGCAGGGTAGGTCTATGGGATCGCGCGTCCCCTCTGCCGTCACCCTGGATCAATTTGGCGGGGTGCGAACACACCCATAGTCCACTGCAAAAAAAAAAAAAAAGGCATTTTACTATTACATAATTCACGGATTCAAACTACACCTAGACTTAAAACAACAATTCGTGGATCGCACAAAGTATTTAGTCCAGTGCAATTACGGAAAATAAAGGGAAAAAAAAACATAAAATTATGTAGTTTGGGGACTATGAAGGATCGATAGGGGGGTGTATTCTGAGCATATATTCCAATTTGAGGGGTTCTGGCGAGGTCAGCTCAAGGTCATTTCGATGAAAACGCGTTTAATTCGATATCTCGAGAACGGCTAGTGTTAGGCAAAAAATTGTAGAGACCTTTTCTCTTCTAAATTAAATTCACTAACTTTTTTATCTAAAACTTTTGTTTTTCTTCAATATTTTTCAATTTATTACTTCCGAAAGACAAAAATTTTACTTTTTTTCCTCTCTTTTTTTTATTTTTCGTCATTTTCTTCCCAACCGTTCAATTTTATTGAACTTTACCGATTATCTAAAGTGTAGATCTTTTATTTATGAACAACTTTTTTTATTAAACTTTTTTCTGTAATGCCAATACCTTCTGAGTTATATGTTACTTTACCGAGCGAAATCCGCGCCACTGTCCATTTTTCACTCGTTGAGGTGTTACTACCAAGTACAATACTGGCTCGAAAATTATCTGGAACCCGAGGAGTGGGGCTGGCGTCGCACCCCCCGTGGATTGAAGCCGATACTGATGTCACTGAAACCAGCTCCGGAAGATTTGCTCAGATCGATTGCGTGCAAATGCAAAACCTACTGCGGCAAAGCGTGCGGATGTAGAAAGGCCGGCCTGTTTTGCTCAGTAATTTGCACTAATTGCCAAGACAACTATTGTTCTAATACCGCCAAAATAATCAACGATGATATTTTTGACGCAATGGATGAGGACAACGTATGCCCCGATACTGTCAGGGCCTTTTTTAATATTGATGAATCACGTCCATCGACCTCGGGTGCTTAATTTTGCGAATTTTATGACCATTTTTTTTAACAATAAATGTGTGAAACAGTTTTAATTATTCATTTACTTCTTTTTCTAATCCTTATTCACATTATTATCCCATCGAATGGAATAAAAAATACCCAAATTGAAGAAGTACAATATTTAAATGATATTTGAATGATTACAATATTTAATATTTAAGTAAAGTACAATTTTTAAATAGTTTAATCGATTCACCTTTTGATACAGGTAAGTTGGCTAATAAATGATCATGGAATACTTTAATATTTCTTTCAAGTACTAAATACCCACTGATGTCGCTGATATTGCGACAGTGGCGCGGATTTCGCTCGGTAAAGTAATATATAACTCTGAAGGTATTGGCATTACAGAAAAAAGATTAAGAAAAAAGTTGTTCATAAATAAAAGATCTACACTTCAGATAATCGGTAAAGTTCAATAAAATTGAACGGTTGGGGAGAAAATGGCGAAAAATAAAAAAAGAGGAAAAAAAGTAAAATTTTTGCCTTTCGGAAAGAATAAATTGAAAAATATTGATGAAAAAAAAAAGTTTTAGATAAAAATGTTAGTAAATTTAATTTAGAAGAGAAAAAGTTTCTACAATTTTTTGCCTAACACTAGCCGTTCTCGAGATATCGAATTAAATGCGTTTTCATCTAAATGACCTTGAGCTGACCTCGTCAGAATCCCTCAAATTGGAATATATGCTCAGAATACACCCCCCTATCGATCCTTCATAATCTCCAAACTACATAATTTTATGTTTATTTATTTCCGTAATTGCACTGGACTAATTTTACTGCATGGGAATTGATTTTATGATACTGGCACGATAGTTCAGTATTTTAACTACTACGTAATCTATACAGTCGATTTCACGTTTTCGAGATTCACGTTTTAATATATTAGGTGTACAACTTTGCTTGCGCCGTTTTGCAATAGATGGCTGTAGCGGTAAGTGATAATCGAAATAAATAGATCTTAGATGTCGTACAATAAGCTTAGGTATTTGTAAACATAACGCCATCGAAATATTAGTCCCTTTGTGTCGGCATCATAAAGTTATTCTCGATTAAACATGTCAGCTTACGAGCCAAATTCTCGTCATTTGCTTCCGCAATTTGCTGTCGAATAATGGATCTAATTTGATGAAATCTAATTTTCAATGGATCCCGACTATTCAGTTGTTATGTTCCATTATTAGAATATATTTTATTTTCTTCAATAGTATTCATTCAATAATATATTATAGAATTATAGACCACCGGACTCTAAGTGCTTATTTTTTTCTTGTCAGTTTTTTTACTGATACGTAATTTGGTTCACTTTTTACGCAGTCGGATTTTTGATTTTTTTAATTATTTTTATTTATTTTATACTTTTTAGTTATGAGTATCTAGCTAGTCTATAGTTATTTTATTTATTAATGAGTGTGTAGATAGGTATCTATATATAGTTTTTCGACTTAAGTTGAGTACTAAATCGTTTGAAGTTCGAGATGGGCGACCGTGTCAGACATTAGATACTTTAGGTAGTCTAATCCAAAATAGTAGGTGTCTACTAGATAATTTAGTAAATGTCCATCCACATTCACATGCACGGTCATACAAAGTTTTGTCTTTTTATCGTAAATTTCTACTGTCTAAAGAACTATATGTGAGAATGGTTGTTACGCAACTTTAAATCGATATAGATCCTAATATATGGCGAGCAAATACTTGAATAAGGATTCTTCCGATTTTCTCGCAATTTTTCCTTTAATTTTAAATCTTAAAAATAAACATAACCTAATTTACTCGTTATGATGTAAACTAACAACGAAAATGTTGTCAAAATTGGTTCAATAATTTCATAGATTAGCAGGAATATACAGACATATAGACGGAAGGTCAAACAAACCACCCAAAATATATAAAATTTTCAAAATAAGTACGATCATACAAAATATATATATAAAAAAAATGTTGATATTGCAACCTACTACATCCATTTTATTTACATTTTAAAAATCGGCGTCTGAGCAATGGCAATGTACTGTTCGATGAGCAAGGGAGTCGGCAGCTCTACTTTCTATGTGAATTTAGGGTTTTCATTAGTCGGCATCGGCCTAGCTGTACCCCTGGTATTGTAAAGAGCAGCAATAACACTTGCCATCAGGTATAGGTAAGTGTAGTGTAGGTTTTTTGAACACGACATCACATGTCAACTTAGTAGAGATTAAAATTTAAATTTATATTACTACAGTACCCGGCAATAAAGATATTGTACATCTTTGCGAAGAGGCAATTTACTAACTAATTTCGGCATCTTAGAGCTTTGTCTCTGTAGCACAGTACCTGTATGACGTTTGTAAGTCGTTGCATAAGTGTAAAACAATGTAATTACGTTCAGTCAATAATATGGTATTGTTAAAACCAAAGAAACGTTGATGCATTTTATTTAATAACATGAAATCATAATTATTTTAGCAGTACTTATACGATATCAGACTGTTAACGTTGACGTCACACAAGTAGAGTGCGACAGAGACAATACCTTACAAAATAAAATCTAAATTAGTCGATTGTCTCTTTTCAAGGGTTTATGTGCAATATTTATCGTTGGGTACTACACATATTTCAATAGAGATTTTCTTCAATCGTTAAAACTACTGTCTTTATCATTATAATTATCTCAGCTTATAAATCCCGGTGCTGAGCTCAAACCTCCTCAATGGAAAAAAGTTATCGTCTATGACACGCTGATTAGACTGGTTGCCATAGATATTTTTTGTTTATGTTCATCCATTCGAACAGGCAAAAGGGGACAAAACCCATACAGCCAAATAGACATAGATAATATTTGATTTAATAGACATCTATTTTTTCATAGATAATAAATAGCAAACAGATCTGCTTTCTATATTAGTATATATACATACATACATACATATCATCACGCCATATCCCTTGCAGGGTAGGCAGAGAGAACAGAGTGCCAGAGAACTCTATCTCTGCATACTTCACTCGCTTCCTCAACATTCATAATTCTCTTCATACACGCTCGCCGGTTTCGGAGACTCTTGACTCCACCTTCCTTCAGTACCTGACCGATCTGGTCTAGGTAGGTTAGTCTCGGTCTCCCTCGGTACCTATATCCTTCCACTTTCGCATTGTATATCTTCTTAACCAGACGTTCGTTCGGCATTCTTTCCACATGTCCGAACCATCGGAGCATTCCCTTTCGCATCTTTACACCAATACTCTCTTTCATACCTACTCGCTCTCTTACGCCGTCGTTACGAATGCGGTTGGTCAGCCTAACTCCACAGATTTGCCGAAGAGATCGCATTTCGACCGCATTAATTTTACTTTCATACTCTTTTCTGCATACCCAACTCTCGCTTCCATACAGTAATGTTGGGACAAGCACTGCGTTATGTATTGCTACACGTGCCTTCTGGCTGAGGTGGTGGCTGCCGAGAAGTTGCCCCAACGCTCCGTTCACTCTATTTCCCGCATTCACTCTTCGCTCTATAGTATATATAAGTTATTCATTATCTATATAACGCGTATTCATGTTGTTGAATAAATAATTCATTGGCACTAAAACCTCGCTTTAAGAAGTTTATATGTATAGGAAGGGTCACTCAGTGGTCCTTTTCTAACGATACTCATCATTTACCAGTCGTTAGTTCATTCAACCTTGTAGAAAGGCATTGTGTATATTTATCCAAGGATTTTCTTTCCACTATTATTTAGAGGTCGTATCCATTAATGTTAAGCTTCTTTTCACACGAAAGAACCCAAATAAACGTATATATATACCAAACTATTTATTTGTAGCTCATTCCAATTACGTATAATAATAATGAATTTGAAGAGCTGATCCTCCTTACTATTTTTCTGTTTTTTTTTTCATAAACCATTCAAGTATAAGACTGAACAAAATACAAATATTTAAAACGGTTTAGCCATTTTAGAATTTTTATAAGACTAAAGAACTGCAACTAATTTATGTGTATCTATGAGTATATGTAGATATTTGTCCGGGAACAAAATATGAGTATAAGGGCCCAACATTCAAACAAATTGCATATTAATGGTACGACCACGCCATGGACAGTTCTCTGTCTAAAGCACGGACCGTCCGGGGTAGTACCAAACTCTCGCAGAAGATCGACGTCTGAGTAATGGCAATATGCTATTGCGCTTCGTTCGGCGAGCGAGAGAGCCGAAAGTCCAACTGGATAGTTTTGGGTTTGTATTGGTAGGCAGCGGCCTAGCTATGCCCTTGGTGTTGCAAAGATCAATGGGCGGCAGTGACACTTAACAACCGGTGAGCTGCTTACTCGTTTGTACCCAAAAGCAATAAAAAAAAACAAAGACTACATCATTGCAAGGTAAAGAAAATTCAACATGGTATATTAAGTCAATTTACGACGGGAGGTTCGAGCCCAGTAGTGTGTGATATAGTTTTTGAATAAAGTTTTTAGTTTCAAAGACATATATTTGTCACAGTATAGAGCCATGAATAGTGATAGGATCACGCTGTGGACAGTTTTCTGTCTACAACCGCGGGCCGGTCCGCCACACTCTCGCAGAAAATCTGAATAATGGCAATGTGCTATTGCGCTCCGTTCGGTGAGCGAGAGAGCCGGAAGCCCAACTTGGGTAGGTTTGAGGTTTGTATTGATAGGCAGCGGTCTAGCTGTACTAAAGGTCCATGGGCTGTAGTGACACTTACTATCAGGTGTGCTTTATGCTCTTCTTCTTCTTCTTGTTTTTATGTAATGGCAATCATCTACTTATACGAGCCATTGTTGCCAGTGTAGAGTTATAATTATCACGTTCACGTTCTTAATCTCTTCAGGTTAGTCATTGTCAGTCAGTCAGTCGAATTGTCGCCAACAACAGTGCTATGGCAACACTGTTAATGGTTTGTTGTAGGAATTTTGATGGAAAACGAAAACGTTGTAAAGCACTTTTATATAATATTCACTACATCCCAGCTGTTCTGTCACATCACATTACATAAAATGCCATCAAAATTATCTAATATAACACGTTAAAACACTAAGATATCGAATATAATACAAGAGCACTACATGACGTTTTAGATTCCCGCCAAAAAATCCCGGTGTGCTTTATGCTCGTTTGCCACCATTAGCAATAAAAAAAAAACATCATTGTCAAAAGAAATATAAATTTCTATCTTTATTCCTTTTTAAAAAACTATACCTTGCACTAAGGCAGTAATCCTTGTACTGTGGGGGACTTTACAAACATCTGTATGTTTGTAGTTAACGGGCACAAATTACTTCCATCTCGGCACAAAAAAATGTGGATCGCACAAAAAAGGTATAATACTTATTAACTATATTCTATCCATTATCCATTTATTAGACCATTGACGTCAAGATGAAAATGTGTCACCCTTGATGAACGAGTTGACGAATGCAGTTGATGTTGTTTCTAAAGCGACTACTGCTGCCTAAATTTCTGACGGTCCCTTAGCTGGTTTTTAAATTACCCACGAAAAATAAGGGATACCGATATATTGTATTAATAGCCTGTCATCGTGGACATAAAAAAATCCACTGAGTATAAAATCAATGAAGTATTTCATTATAAGCGAGTGACCGCAGGCACTTTAGTTATTAATTACGAATTTTGATCCGAAGACGTTTGAATAAGGTTAATAAACATCCTGTAGGAAGAAAACAAGCTGAAATTATTCAACAGTTTTTACTATCTGACGCTTGAAATGAGTCAACAATTTTTGCTACCGCAATCTAGAATAGAATAACATTTATTGGCAATATAAGAACAATATAAAAACGGGCAATAGTGTATAATTTTTATTAATTAACTACAAATTATATTGACAACAGGAGAATAAAAACCCGATTACACACGAACACGTCTCCTTAAAGACGTAAATATAATACGAAGCGAGATTTGAATGTCCTACAATAGTTCACGGTGGTGTAAGTGGCAGCAAGATTGGGACGGATTTTCAATAGGTTTAGGTTCGAATCCCACTTGTGACATCATTTTTCGCTTCGTAATCGGGTTTTTAACAGGAGAATTTTTAGCGCTGTATATTATAATTATCCACAGCTGGTTTTCAGCATCCAAATCTGTGGTGACAGAATAAGAATACAATTCACTACGACACCCACAAACAAGATAAGGTATACTCTATCCTGTCTGTGTGTGTCGTAAAAGACTACGGGATATGTCATTATCATCATCCCTGATTTTATCCCAATTACATGGGGTCAACGTAATATAATATGTACTCCTCATGTGTCTTGTACATTGTAAAAGGATTTAATATGTATAGGGACTTAATTTGTATAACATCGGCGTAAGAGAAGGAAAACTCGAAATAAAACTCTATACTGACCTGTCTGACCAGCGTAGTATAGCAAGTACTGTTTCCTCCTATTATGGAAGAAGCTCGAGCCCAACTGAGGGACATATATGAGCTGAGATGATAATGATGATAAAGAGAATCTAAGAAAAATAATTGAATTTATTTTACAGTTGTAAGTGGTAGGGTCACAGTTACTTACAGTTGTCTGTTTTTTTTTGCGGTGGACTATGGATGCGTCTCGCCCCGCCAAATTAGTCCGGGGTGACGGAGGAGGCGGCGCGCGATCCCATAGACCCACTATGCAAACTCCTCTCTTCGCCGTGCGAGCGGGCCACCAGTACCTGATCTTTGTCTTCGGTGGCCCGCCCGGCGGTTTATCCTCGCGGATTCCTCTCGAGTCGACGCCCCGGCAGCTTTCACCGTCGGGGCGTCGTCCCTACTCGGTGGCCTCACGTCGGGTGACCGGATTATTCCCCGGTCCGATCACCCACAGTTGCCAGCCTGCGGCAAGAAATGAACTGGCTCATCTGGATTAGTTCCATACTCTTGCAGAGAATCAAGGTCTGAGTGGTAACGATTTGCTACTTCGTTTCGTTTGGTGAGCAAGAAAGCTGGACGCATAAACCTTACTTCACAGTAGGCAGTGACTTCATTGTGTCACGAGTATTACAGAGTTCCATGAGCGGAAGTAATCAGTTACCATCAAGTTGCTTTTTCATGTTATCAGTTACCATCTTCTTTTTTTTTATTAATAATCAACTAGTAATACAAGCCTATTATTACCAGTGTCTAGATACAATTTTCTTCACAAATTGTTAGTCTCTTCACAGTTTTAGTTTCATCATATTAGTAATTGTTCATTGATAAGTCAAATAGTCGCTTCTAACTTTGCTATGGGCGCACTGCTAATGTCTTCTGACAATTTTGGTAGTAAACGGCCCGTGGCTCGCGGTTTCCCCAGCGTAAAAACTAACTTTCTCAAAGTTTAACTATTATCCCACGGGAATACTTCGTGTTAATTCAGGAATTGATCTATCTATATGTACATTTGCATCAAAATCTGTTCAACAGTTTACGCGTGATCGGGTAACAAACATCCAAACATCTTCACAAACTTTCACATATAATATTAGTAAGAGTAAAATTCACTACAACCCAGCAATTTCTCCACATCATATTGCATTAAATACCTTTTTTTGCGGTGGGCTATGGACGTCGCACCCCGCCAAATCGGTCCGGGGTGACGGAAGAGGCGGCGCGCAACCCCATTGACCCACCCTGCAAGTACCATTCTTCTTCGCCATGCGGGCGGGCCACCGGTACCTGATCTTTGTCTTCGGTGGCCCGCTCGGCGGTATGCCCTCTCGGGCTCCTCTCCTGTCGACGCCCCGACAGCTTTCGCCATCGAGGCGTCGTCCTCACGCGGTGGCCTCACGTCGGGTGACCGGACAATTCTTGCATTAAATACCATGAAAATTATTTAATGTAATACATTAAAACATTAAGATATTCAATATAATACAATACCACCACATGACACTACATTCCCACCAACAATTTTGATAGTGGTAGGACCAGTTGACAGTTATCTGTTAACAGCTGCGGGCCGTTCCGTTCGGGTTAGTACCATACTCTCGTAAAAGATCGACGTCTGAGTAATTGCAATGTGCTATTGCGCTTCGTTCGGTGAGCCAGGGAGCCGCCAGCCCAACTGGGTGGGTTTGTTGATTGTAATGGTAGGCAGCGGCCTAGTTAGCCCTTGGTATAGCAAAGGTCTATGGGCACCAGTGACACTTACCATCAGGTGTGTTGCTAGCTTGTTTGCCACCATAAGCAATAAAAAAACTGCTTTTTCGTTTATCAACAAAGGCAATATAAAATATAATTTTTTTAGACATGTAATGTTAAAAAGTCGTTTCATGGATCTAGTACTTAGCATTAATGATAACAGTAGTTCGTTGTACTTAATGAAAACGGTCGGGATTTTCTTTTGTCCTTTACTGAAACTAATGAACTCTAAAAACTAATGAACACCACGTTTAGATTCAGATAGTCAACTCATTTGTAATTCAGCGCGTTTAAGTTCATTACTTTAGTTCAAGGCTAATAATGTTACTTAATAATACTTTCGGATCCTATTAGCATCAAAGATAGTTTTTATTTATTTAAAAGAAAGTTGTCAGACTTGCGCCATATAGAGTTCTGGCGATGAAGATGTATGCCTGTAAATATTAGATTAAAATAGCAAACGTCACGTTATCTAGACATAATATAAAATGAACGCACAGATGGTGTATTGCGTAAGATATCGACCTACTGTGCCAGTATTATGCGGTCAATTCCCACGCAGGACAATACTTTGTCCGATCCACTAACTGCTGTTCTGAGTCTGTGATACAAGAGTTATTTCTTCAATGCAAGGTTGTCTTTAAACAAAAATAAAAATAAAATAGTAATAGAATGTAATGACATAGGTACTTACGTTCTTGCTGTTGAAGTCTTTAATATATATATATATATATATATCCGACGGCGGAAAGCGAAAACGTCGTAGTCCACAAAGTATAAAAAAAATTATTGCACTGTTCGAATCAAAAAAAAAAACTGATTCAAATGGTCCGGGTTACATAATTCTATGATGAATAGTTATGAAATTAACATTTTAAAAAAACGGGCTTAAACTTAAATGCCTGCATTCAAAAACGCTGTACGTTACAGAAAAAAGTAGTAATAACTTATACTATGTCGATTACAGCAATTCGCTTTCCGTAAAAAAAGATTTTTGCTCATTAACGACGTTTTAGCGGGCAGTGGTACAAGGAATCGAGTCTATTACTACCAAGGGTAAGGTTTCTGTACAATGCACTCTGGAATTTATGACATTTAGATTATCTTATTTAAAGTAAGTACACAGCTATACACCATTTTAATAGTGATGCAGATTTAAACTTCATCGCTTTACCGCCCTTAAACGAAGCCGCAGTGGCATCGTTTGTTGATTGCGTCGTCGCTCTATTTGCTGCTCAGTAGGCATCGAGCATCTAAGTGGGTGGAATTAAATCTTGTCAGTGATTTTATAATTGCAAACAGTGGGTGCAATCACGTAAAACTAAAGTATGTACTTTATATTCTTATTTTTTGTTGTGATCTATACTAATCTATACTAATATTATAAAGCTGAAGAGTTTGTTTGTTTGTTTGAACGCGCTAATCTCAGGAACTACCGGTCCGATTTGAAAAATTCTTTCAGTGTTCATTTATTGAGGAAGGCTATAGGCTATATATCATCATGCTAAGACTAATAGGAGCAGAGCAACAGTGAAGAATGTTTCAAAATCGGGTTTTTGTTTCCTTTTGAGAGCTTCCGCTGCGTAAACGGTTAAAGTTGCGTGAAAATTATGTACTACATAATTGTTCCCCTTTGAAAGTTCTAAATAAAAGTCCGCGAGAGCATATGTCTATCTTTTAAGATTGGCTCACTATAACCTTTTTTATACTAATCAAATTTATTTTAAAATAATATGATATTTTCGAAGGTGTTTTTATAAACATAATATTAATCCTTATCCAAATAAATAAGTTATTCATCACAAGTATTTAATTTAAAACAAAATTGCCCCTTACATTATTTGATTTCAATGAATATCTTAGGAAATATCGCAGTTTAAAAATAACATCGCAGCAAAATAATGATCAAGTACTGAGCGCGCATTTATGGTAAAAATACTGGGTCCTATAATCTTATATTAAAAATAACTCAAACTAATGTTATTTCATAGTACTTCTGCACACACTACATTTTTAGTTTTGTTTTCTTCTCATGACCTTCCGTCGGCTTTACACATCCTAAATAATAATAATGAGTATAGGACGTATTAGTGCCTGCCCTCATGTATGGCAGTGAAAGTTAGATTTGAAGACATTTGGAAGACATGAAAGTAGAATAAATGCCGTAGAGCTGACAGTTCTTCGTAACGTGTGTGACGTAAGTATGAAAGATAAAATTAGGTATAATGTTATAAAAGAGCGCTGGTATGCTGAGGTGGGTTGGACTCGAAGCGGAAGAAAGAATGAGTGGGCAGAGGTTGGCGAAGCAAACATATAAAGCAATCATGAATGCGACGAATACAAGGAGAAGACCACGTCATACTTTTCTGGACCAAATTGGAGATTTGTTCACGAGAGGTCATCATCATCATCATTCTCCTACTCTTGGGGTCCATACAATAAGTACTCTTCATTCATAGTACATATTGTAAAAGTTATAGGCAATAGTTTTATGACCGGCCGCCCTTTTTTTTGTTATCGCTGAGGAAATGCTTTTGCGCACATCCCCCGCCAGTGACAGACGGGGGGGTGTGTGGGACTCGCCGGCCATGAGATTGACGGCCGGAATACCTACTAAAACCTAACAGCGGTCCCTTCCGCGCTTTTACGGGATGCAGGAGAGATCGTCTATTGACATTCTATCCCCGACACCCCTACGCTTAGCCATCTGGCCACGACCAGTCAGCCGTCAAGGCGGTGGGAGGAGGTGCGCGTAGCGGCGCCTCCCTCTCCCTGGTCGCCGCCGGCGGAGCGAGTTCGCAGACGCGAGTGCTTCGCGTTCCGCTCCGCGGCCTCCTTTGCAGAGATGACTTCCTCGCAAAAGGAGGCCATCGATGTCCAGTACCTGTCGCTGTCGAGCATCTTGTGTATAATAAGATGGCAATATTTTCGTAAAGAGGTACTCATTTTCGTAAGTCATTTCAATAAATACTAAGTATTTATTATATTATATATTATATATATATATTATATTATATATTAATACAAGCAAGAACACTTGCTCTTGCTTGTATTACTGGTAGTACGAGTACGATGTTGTCAGTGTATTATGATAATAAAAAAATACTATTAATATTTTTATGACACATTTTTTATTGCCTATGGTGGCAAACAAGCAAGCAGCACATCTGATGGTACACTTACCATATTGCTGCACATGAACCTTACTAACACCAGGAGTACAGCCAGGCCGTTGTCTATCTTGAAGAAAATGCTCGTAAACCTCAATTGAAGAAGGACATGTCATAACGCTCTGGAAACACGGCAGCAGGTAGTTCATTCCAGATCTTGCACGTACGTGGGAGAAATGATCTCTGAAAATGTACAGTCTAGGAACAGGGTAAGTTCAGGTGAAATGAGTGAACCCTGGCACGTATCGAGTGGTACGGTGGTAAAATGGTGACGATGGTACCAGGTCAAACAGTTCTTTAGAGTACTCACCGTAAAAGAGCCGGTAGAGTACAAAGAGAGACCCAAAGTCTCTCCACCTCTCCCGTAAACTCGAATCTGTCCGTGAGATTGGGATCACCGACGATTCGAACAGCACGCCTTTGCGGTGAGTCAAGTGGGTCTAGCTGATATTTAGACGCGCCAGCCCAGAGATGAGAGCAGTACACCACGTGAGGACGAACTAGTGCTTTGTATAGCACAAGACGTTGTCTCGGCGTGAAGGACCACCTAGCTCTGCTTAGCACGTCTAACTTTTTGCTTGCCAATTTGGCTTTGCTCTCCAAATGACTACCAAACTGGCCTTTGCCCTCCAAATGACTACCAAACTGGCCTTTGCTCTATAGTTCGACGTCGAGGATCCCAATACTCTGGGAAATTTAAAGAGTTACTCCTTGGAATGAGAAACGGTTCCTTCTTCACAGTTAAAGCGCAAACTTGTGTCTTAGTAGGGTTGAACTGGACTAAGTTCCGTTCACCCCGCTCCGAGGCTTGCCCCAAAGAGCGTTCATTTTCAGACCCAAGTTGAGCCCGTCTTTCCTGTAACATATTCCGAGGGACATTCTGATGCTCGGTGTATCGCTCGTCACCCGTGTTGTCATCCGCATAGCAACATATATTCTCTATAGAGAGCAAGTCATTGATATTCAGGATAAACAACGTCGAGGAGCATCGAGCCCTATGGTACACCAGCATCATCATGGCCGGAGCAGGAGCCGTCGATGACTACTTTTATACTCCGAATATCCAGAAAGCTGGTCATCCAATTACAAAGGCCTTCGTGGATTCTATATGATGGTAGCTTCGACAGAAGGGCCCTATGCCAGACCCTGTCGAACGCTTTTGCGATATCTAGGCTGAACGCTAGTGCCTCACACTTGCCCTCCAAGGTCTATGGCCAACGATGTATGAGGTATACAAAAAGATCGCCAGCTGATCGAACATGACGAAAAAGCCTCGCAATAGGGGCACTGCTACGGAACAAGCAATAGTCAGATGACCCAAGAGGGGCTTCAACCACTACCTGTTATCCGTGCTGGTTTATAGTCAGCAGAAGATATGACATCTGTTATGGTTAAAGACAAAGTAATTAAGTAACTTACTTATTCATATATTTTTAACTTTTTTTTTTAAGCTTATTATGTTTTTACATTTGTAATATAATTCGTAGTGTATTATTTATTGAACTCTACGTTTTAATATTCTGTCAAATTTAAACCGCTTTACGTGTAATACATTTTATCTTACCCCAAATAAGCAATTATTTTAGTTTACACCTATTCTAAGGTATTAGTTTCTTGGAATAACTACGTTTACAACATACAGTTGGGCAGCCTTAGTTCAAATAATGTTGCTTACCACGTTTTCGTTTTCCTTAAAAAAATGTATGTGACCCCGCTCCATACAACTCAATAGTGTAATTACAGCGTTTTAACATTCTGTAAAAATAGTTCAAAATGTCGTAGTCAACAAAATTTTGATAAATAATTGTTAGAATGAGATTTGAGAGTAAAAATTATATTTAGAAGAAAATAATAAATCTAATATCCAAAAATCGTGGGTCTACGTTAAAAAATACGCTAGTTATGATTTTTGAAAAAAAGTGAAACAGTTTTTTTTTGGCTCTGGTGGTATATATTGTTATTATTATTAAATATAATATTATTTCAATATAATATTGTGTGGACATTGTACCGATTCTCGGAAATGATAATTTTGTTACAGTTGTACCTTATTAGTTAGTGCCATCTATTGACAACGCCATGAACTATCACTGCAACAAGATAGCGCATACTGCATAATATAATTATGTAGGTTATGTAGCTACCGATAAATTGTCTAGACTCCTAAAACGTGTTTAAGTTACCGAATGAAATACCGAGAGAAATACTTTTTGCAAAGATAGATATATTAGTAATTTATATTATAATTATCTATGAACATTCACAGTATCATATATTACCCATAGTTATGACTCTACTACGACTCAACTCATGTGTCTTTCGAAATTGTTAAAGAAACGTAGTATTTCAAGTTCAGCTCCTAGGCCGTGCAAAGAATGTGGCTACTTTTTTATATAGTTTTTTCCTGTAGAGTAAACTCAACATTGGCACTAAACATAGTTACCATTATAATAAGAAATGCTTTGTAAAGTGTGATTAAAACTTATTTGGCAAATTCATGTTCTCTATAATAGGTTTGAAATTATAAAGAAAATGAATACAATATTTATAAGCATATTATGATGATAAGAACAGTGTTGATAGTCTAAACACACAATTAATGTACGTTATAAAATTAATCTGGTAAAAAATAAACAAAAAGTGCTTGGGCTCGTCCGGGATTTGAACCCGGGACCTCTCGCACCCAAAGCGAGAATCATACCCCTAGACCAACGAGCCAGCTGATCGCTATGACTGAAATTAAAGACTACAGTCTCATAGCTTACTTTATAACTGTATTTATTGATAACATTAATTATTCTTGGGCCATAATCGAAAGTTGTTTTTATACGCATCTGGTATATTTACTAACACATTATATGATATAGTGAACATCGGGCTTCATAGAAAGAATATTTTACTAATACTTTAAAGGTCAAGGATATTTACGTTTAGGTAATATTGTTATGTAGCATTATTCATAATTTTATGACTTTGATTAAATTATTATTATAGTGGCACAAGTATGAGATTGCTGAAGTTTCGGGTTTAATTAATAGCGCTAGAGCGTTATCTTTTTCCTTTAGAATAATTTTAGCATTATTAGCCACCTATAACTCCATTTCCATTATGTAATTGAGTTAAAAAAAAATAGATGAACTATGTGGCACCACACATTTGCTTAATTCGGTAGTAAAGTTGAGAGTATAAAATTTGTTAAATTACACTTTGTAAGGATTTTTTTTTCTTAAAGACTACATCCATCACTAAGGAAATAATCCTAGTATTATGGGGACTTTACAAACATAACTTAACGAACAAAAAAAAAAACAACGGGCAGTCATGGGGACTGACTATAGAAGTGAAAACTATTAACTTAAGACTAATTGAAATAATAATAATTTTCTAATTTTTATATGTATAAAAATAAAAACCTATAAGTTTTCCCCCTCCAAAAACGCTCAACGCGCCTAAAGAAGTTTTCATATAGGTATAGATATACTATTAGCATTAGCATGTCGGTGACGCGAACCTATAAGTTTTTCCCCTCCAAAAACGCTCAACGCGCCTAAAGAAGTTTTCATATAGCTATAGATATACTATAAGCATTAGCATGTCGGTGACGCGAACATATAAGTTTTTCCCCTCCAAAAACGCTCAACGCGCCTAAAGAAGTTTTCATATCGCTATAGATATACTATTAGCATTAGCATGTCGGTGACGCGAACCTATAAGTTTTTCCCCTCCAAAAACGCTCAACGCGCCTAAAGAAGTTTTCACTTCAAAAATACACTCAGGCTCGGAACAACAATTTGTGGATCACGCATTGTCCTTTATAGAAATGGAAATTGAACCCACGGTACTAGTATGGTAGATCAGTATCTTAACCACTTCGCCATCTGTGCAGTTATTGTTCTTTTTTTAAAGCCTTATGGTATGTAACCACACTGATGTATATAAAACTCTACATATTAATTTACTTTATACTATATTATTTGTTTTCCCTGTGGCTATTTATGTGTTGTGACAGAGTAAGAATAAAAATCATTAGCCCTTATGTTACCCGTGTAAACAACGACTAAGGGAATATCATCATCATCTCAGCTCATATATGTCCCACTGTTAGACTCTAGCCTTCTCCATAACGAGAGGGAAATTGATCTACTATACCACGCTGGTCAGACCGTGTTGGTATAGGGTTTGGGTAGAGTTTTCCTTCTCTTGCATATGTTATATTCCTTATATATTATAGTCGACTCTTACGATCACCCACGACTAAGATAGGGAGTGGTGAATTGTATTCTTACTCGGAACCATACGGAAATAGCATTAATAATAATGATGATATATAATATATCTATATACGTCTGCATATGTTTTCTTAGTCGCCTCTTATAACGCTTCTGAGATAAGAAGGTGTCATGATTTATTGTCTACTTAATACGTTATCACAAATGTAAGTTTTTACATACATACATACATATCATCACGCCATATCCCTTGTAGCGTAGGCAGAAAGAACAGAGTGCCACAGAACTCTATCCATGCATACTTCACTCGCTTACTCAACATTCATAATTCTCTTCACATACTCTCGCCGGTTTCGGAGACTCTTGACTCCACCTTCCTTCAGTACATGACCAATCTGGTCTAGGTAGGTTAGTCTCGGTCTCCCCCGGTACCTACATAGATGCAAGTTTTTGATGAATCAAATCACGTTAAAATATATTTAACAAAACTGATTTACCAAATTATTTCATTGTTAAAATAATAAAGAATATTGCAAATTGTATTAACATATTTATAATAAAATCAACATCGTATTATTCTATCAATGTTATAATAGCATTCACACATGAGTGCATTCAAATTGATTACTTGATTGTGTCGGGCAAATAGTACATATAGTATAATATACATGTTTTACAACTTAGTTATTGTACTCACATATGCAGAACTGATTGTCTATTGAAATTTTAAAATGGTTCTTTTAACATCTACATGATAATAGGTCTTCTAGTGGTATACAATTTTGAATGCCTCTTTATTGTGTTTCAAATTTTATTTGGCAGTAATTCATTTAGAACATAATGGATGAATTTTATTTCATCATCATCATCATCTTAGCTCATATATGTCCCACTGTTGGGCTCGAGCCTCCTCCACACTAGGAGGGCAACTGACCTACAATACAACGCTGATATACATCCGACGTGTTGGTATAAGGTTTGTTTCAAGATTTCTTTCACTTGCGTAGATGTTATAGGCGTTTTATCCCTTAGTCAGCTCTTACGATCACCCACGAGTAAGATATGAAGTGGTGATTTGTATTCTCACTCCGTCACCACACGGAAGAATTTTATTTATTACATTTATATTTCCTATAAGACAGTTTAATACAAACAAATTTGACTGCACAGATGTAGTGGTTAAAATACCGACCTAGAATGCTAGTGTCGTGAGTTTGATTCCTACGTAGGACAATACCTTGTGCAATCCAATGGTCTGAGTCTGAATTTAATTTGTGTCCGTTAACTGCATACTTGTAGCAATACAAGGATTATTTGTTTAGTACAATCTTTAAAAAAAAAAACAACCAATAAACAAAAGTAAATTTTATCATTGTTCTCTACTATCTTAGCTATAAATTGACTGCACAGATGGCGTAGTGGTTAAGATACCGACCTTCCGTGCCAGTGCAGTGGGTTCGATTCCCACGCAGGACATTACTTTGTGCGATCCACAAAGTATTGTTCTGAGTCTGGGTGTAATTTGTCTGCGTTAATTGCATGTTTGTAAAGTCCCCCGCGATACAAGGATTATTTTCCTTAGTGCAGGGAGGTGTATTTAAAAAAAAAAAAAAAAAAAATTAACGACATCGTATGTTCTCTATATATATGTAGGTAGCATAGGTCTTATTTAATTACTGTAGGTAACGATCCCTCTTCCCATTATGACAAATAAATTATGAAAATATATATAATAAAATGGGCAACGTGAACTAATTATAATAATAAAATATAGCAGGTATAAAAGCGGGGTATGTGGTCATAATTTTTCTTAATTTCTTTTAGGATGAAAATTTAGAGAATATTTTAAGCTTATTTTTTTTTACTTCTCGTATTATAATATAACTTATATTAACATATACATACATACATACATATCATCACGCCATATCCCTTGCAGGGTAGGCAGAGAGAACAGAGTGCCAGAGAACTCTATCTTTGCATACTTCACTCGCTTCCTCAACATTCATAATTCTCTTCATACACGCTCGCCGGTTTCGGAGACTCTTGACTCCACCTTCCTTCATTACATAACCGATCTGGTCTAGGTAGGTTAGTCTCGGTCTCCCTCGGCACCTACATCCTTCCACTTTCGCATTGTATATCTTCTTAACCAGGCGTTCGTTCGGCATTCTTTCCACATGTCCGAACCATCGGAGCATTCCCTTTCGCATCTTTACACCAATACTCTCTTTCATACCTACTCGCTCTCTTACGTCATCGTTACGATATTATTATTATTAACATATAGAAAGCTATATTTAGGAAATCGTGTTTATATGTATTTATAGAGTAAAGAGTTAGTTTTGTTTTGCAATCTAGTAAAGACCAAAATGTACAGTGATTGTGATTTTTGTAAAATTGGGCAAATATTTTTATAAAATGTTTTCTAAACGTAATATTGATAGCTAGCACAAAGAGGCAGTTTCATAGCTGTCTCATGTATGTCTATTTTTGAAAGGCAAATTAAATAAATTTCAGAATCTATCTAATATATCTAGACTATCAAGTCCACTTTTAGACAAAATTCTGTTCAAGTTCCCTAAAAATCAAGCTTAAAATTGTTATTGTTCAATTAAAATTTAAGTTGTTATTGTTATTATTAAGTTAAGTATATTACTTAATATTTATATACATAATTTTTCTTTACGTATATAAATGTCCGAACTTCTTAATAGCTGAACCTATTTTGAAGAAATTTGTGGGTGTGTATAGATGGATTCAAGGAAGGTTTAGATTAACAATTGTACCCGATAGGTGGCACTGCGATCGATTACAAGAAATTACATAGTGTGGGCATTTTATTAAAGTACACTGTCTGTGGGATCTCTAGGCTAAATATAAAATCCAATGTAATTGTCAACCACTATAAACCATTCTAGTATTTGATTGGTAATAATTTATTTTATATCTTATGCCACCCAACCGTTTGCGTTTTAGCGAATCATAGACAATACACATGTGTTTAACATTATTAGCTATAGTCAATTATACCCTAAGCCAGCCAAAGAGAAATAAATATAATCACATTTTAAAAAGAGACTTAAGTCTTGCCAATACCAAAATTTATTCGCTGCTCTCTAGTAAACTCCATAAAAATACAGGATGTTATCATTATCGTGTTCGCCTTAAATACGACGGGGCAGTTAGTTGTTAAATAATAGGCCATAACTTGTACAAGGAGCTATAAAATAAAACATAAAAAGCTATATGGAACGGCTGCTTCTGATTTGCATGTCTATCGATGTCAGGTAGTAGATGTAACTTTAATGATACGATAATGTACTAAGATAATGTACTACGATAACGTAATGATCAATATACGTGTATGAAATACACATACATATCATCACGCCATATCCCTTGCAGGGTAGGCAGAGAGAACAGAGTGCCAGAGAACTCTATCTTTGCATACTTCACTCGCTTCCTCAACATTCATAATTCTCTTCATACACGCCGATTTCGGAGACTCTTGACTCCACCTTCCTTCAGTACATGACCGATCTGGTCTAGGTAGGTTAGTCTCGGTCTCCCCCGGTACCTACATCCTTCCACTTTCGCATTGTATATCTTCTTAACCAGACGTTCGTTCGGCATTCTTTCCACATGTCCGAACCATCGGAGCATTTCCTTTCGCGCCTTTACACCAATACTCTCTTTCATACCTACTCGTTCTCTTACGTTGTCGTTGCGAATGCGGTCGGTCAACCTAACTCCACAGATTTTCCGAAGAGATCTCATTTCGACCGCATTAATTTTGCTTTCATGCTCTTTTCTGCATACTCAACTCTCGCTTCCATATAGTAATGTTGGACAAGCACTGCATTATGTATTGCTACACGTGCCTTCTGGCTGAGGTGGTGGCTGCCGAGAAGTTGTCCCAACGCTCCGTTCACTCTATTTCCTGCATTCACTCTTCGCTCTATATCAGTGGTGTATCTTCCATCTCGGCTAAAACCACATCTAAGATATACAAATTCATACACTTGCTCTAGTACATCATTATCTATTTTTACTCTTACATCTATTCTGGCTTCATCTTTTTCAAAAACCATAATTTTGATTTTGCTTACATTCACACGTAGACCCCTTTTCTTATAATTTTCTGTCATTGTGTTGACTAGGGTCTGCAGATCAGTCGCTGACTGTGCCAGCAGGACTGCATCATTTGCATAGAGCAGAGCAGTGACCACTGAGTCGCCCATCTGGACTCCCACATTCATATCGTTCAACCTTTGGAGACATTTATCCAGATATATGATAAACAGCCTGGCTGACAGAACGCACCCTTGCTTAACGCCGATATTGACGTCAAACCAAGGCGACATTCCATCATCCAGCCGCACACAGGCTCTACAGCCCATGTAACTGGACTGCACACCCTGTAGCAGTTTACCGTTAATACCATACTCCGGTAAAATGTCCCAAAGTTCCTTTTGTACAACCATGTCAAATGCTCTCTCCAGATCCACAAAACTGCAGAAAACCCTCTGACCTAGAGCCAGATGCTTCTCCACAATGTTGCGCAGAGAGAACACTTGATCCATGCATCTCCTTCCACTCCTGAAACCTCCTTGTGTCTCACACAGTAAACCATCGGACGCCATCCTCATTCTCCTTCTCATTCTGTCTCTGTGTATCGTATTACATATAATACTATTTTTAACATATTTTATCGCGTTTGTATTTTTATTTTTTGTTTTCATTGAACATTATTGCTCAAGTGTTTGAAAAACCAAAAATAAAAGTGATAAAATCCGTAAAAAATTATGTATTTTATGTAATACTTACACAAATATTAGAAATCATTACTTTATACGCGAATTGAGAATTTTCAAATAATAATATGCATTGTTTCTGACATAAAGTAAGTATTAAAGCAATAAACATTATAGCAACCGAGCTTTGTAAGATTAGAAAGAAAGAAAAACATTTCTTTTGTTCTCGTTAAAAACTAATGAAAATAAACAGAACTAAAGAAAATAACTTGTATAAGATAATAAACGAGAAACAAAAAAGGATATTGGCTCAGTTTTGGCTATTTTTTTTATAAAATGGCGCTGATTGTCTTCCAACACCTGGTATATTTAGATTAGACGTCAAACAAAGCAATAATAGTGCACCTAGGTAGTGCTCTATCGCACTGTGATTTGTAGAGCTTTAATCGTCGAACACACAAAGAAAGATGTAATCAACCACACTTCACACTCTTTAAGTCCGTAATAAATTATTATAATAATATATTAACTAGATCAAGTAAGGTAAACGGGTTAACAAAGATTCAGCGTTCTTTCTTTTGCAATAACAATCAATTACTCGTATACTCGTAAGTCTCTTAATAGTCATAATTAGTAATATCGAAAGCATTAGGTGTAATAAAGTCTACATAAAGTCAAATTACTGAAATTTAACATTTAACATGCTTGATTATTTACAAAAACTTGATTACGAGCGAAAAATTATTGTCACATATGGGATGCGAACCCGATAGGTGGGTAAATTATTAAGGAAATCCGTTCTAATCGTGCTACCATTTACACCAACATGAACTGTTGTATGACATTCAATCTTCGCATCGTATTATATGTTTGTCTTTAAAGGAGACGTGTGCCATCTACCCGACATTGTTTACACACTGTACAGATTTAATACTCTAACTTTGCAGTTAGAATTGTATTAAACGGTGACACGACCCTGTTATTCAAATTACTGAAATTTAATATGCTTGATTATTTATAAAAACTTGATTACGAGCGAAAATTTGATTCTAAGACTTTAATCGGTACCGTTAATATTTAATTTTTTCATATTATAACAATGATATTTTTTAAAGCAATAATTTTACACAAAGTAAGGTTCTTACATCTGACAAGGTTATTATATATACAAAGGAATTAAACTTAATATTTAATGTGCACTTTTCAACAGCGTGTAATGAAAAATATTATTAAATTATGTTCTCTTTTGTGTAATTTTTGACGATGTTCTACCGTAAATAATTGCCAATGGTCATTGGTTGTTTGGAATAAGTATACTGGAAACGTAAGGTTCAAATCATGGGTTATGAAAAAAAAATATTCGAGTGTAAACTTAAGGTTTATATCATGGGTTATGTAAAAAAAAAGTTCGAATGTAAACTTAAGGTTCAAATTATGGGTTTTGTAAAAAAATATGGGCAAGTGTTGAAAGACTTGCCCATATTTTTTGCATATATTCTAATAATTCATTTTCATAAACATTTGCATATCTTAATATATATAAATTACGTGTCACGTTGTTTGTCCACGATGGACTCATAAAGTACTTAACCGATCTTAATCAAATTTGCACAGCATGTGTAGTTTGATCCAACTTAAAAGATAGGATAGCTTAAATCTCAATTTATAGTAATATTATTTTATTGCAAATTATTTGTCTAATATTTGACAGTCAAAATTATATGTTATATCAAAAGGATTTTAAAAGATGGCGGAATCTGTTGACTGGATTCAGTAAGTATTTAATAGATGGCGCTATGTTAAATGTACAAACGCTTCATATAAGCTAAAATTTGTTAGAATAAACAAAAAGTGTTACTGAGGCTAACCTAAGCCGCAGCAACGCGTGGCCCGGTCTGCTAGTATTTTAATAATTCTAAAAATTATTTGGAACAGTATCAAAGTTTGGGATTTTACGCGATTAAGCCTCTGATCCTTCTTAGGTTTCATGTAAAAATTGTGTGATGAAGTAGGGGTGAATATACAACTTTGCTTTTACCTTCATAAATGGTACTTTCGGCAAGAAACGCAACAATATAAGCGCTGCTTACTTTCATTATATGCAGAACTATTCTCTCATTTAAAGAAATGATTACATACTTTATTAGAAGATAAACAGCAAACCAGTGAAATATATAATATATTACACATAAACCTCTATAATTACATCATCATAAATACATATAACTTACTAACAGAACCTTTCTGTTCATTTATAATATCTATAATCTGCTGACTACATCTTTACCAACGATGATACATTACAACCGAATGGCGTCTATACGTTCGAGTCCGCTACTTACATCTATTTTTCGCTAATAAATCACTCAACCGTGACGCCCAGCAGCCACTAATATTGCCAGAGCACACTTTTGGAATCACCACCTTTCGATAAACAATAAGTAAAATAACATTACATAGAATAAAAACTACATAGTAGTATAATAATAATATAATATCGTAAAAGTTAAGACAAATCATGCATTATGCAGAAATACAAAGCAATTTTATTACTTGTGAATTGCTAAAACGATTGTCCAGGAATGCAACTCTATCTTTCCTTCAGTAGGTAACTAGCTTTGATATTGAAGGTTGCTGTATACTCTTGAGTTTACCTCGAGTCCGCTATTTGTATATATATATTCTTGTAATACCATTGTACCATTTCATAACCACGTACAAGTTAGAATTAGAAATACTGCGAAAGTAACATTTTGATATCGCCACTTTTCGACGTCGATATATGTATGGAATTGTAATTAATGCGTGACCATTCCGTAGCAGTTAGACAATGATATCGTTATTATCCTACACACACATACATATCATCACGCCATATCCCTTGCAGGGTAGGCAGAGAGATCAGAGTGCCAGAGAACTCTATCTTTGCATACTTCACTCGCTTCCTCAACATTCATAATTCTCTTCATACACGCTCGCCGGTTTCGGAGACTCTTGACTCCACCTTCCTTCAGTACATGACCGATCTGGTCTAGGTAGGTTAGTCTCGGTCTCCTCCGGTACCTACATCCTTCCACTTTCGCATTGTATATCTTCTTAACCAGACGTTCGTTCGGCATTCTTTCCACATGTCCGAACCATCGGAGCATTCCCGTTCGCATCTTTACACCAATACCCTCTTTCATACCTACTCGCTCTCTTACGTCGTCGTTACGAATGCGGTCGGTCAGCCTTACTCCACAGATTTTCCGCAGAGATCGCATTTCGACCGCATTAATTTTACTTTCATACTCTTTTCTGCATACCCAACTCTCGCTTCCATACTGTAATGTTGGGACAAGCACTGCGTTATGTATTGCTACACGTGCTTTCTGGTTGAGGTGGTGGCTGCCGAGAAGTTGCCCCAACGCTCCGTTCACTCTATTTCCCGCATTCACTCTTCGCTCTATATCAGTGGTGTACCTTCCATCTCTGCTAAATCCACATTCAAGATATACAAATTCATCCACTTGCTCTAGTTACATCATTACCTATTGTTACTCTTACATCTATTCTGGCTTCATCTCTTTCAAAGACCTAAATTAATTAAAAACTGATACTCCAATCATTTAGGTCGCATTTTTATTATTAAATTTTTAATATGTTTGTTAAACTCACCTTACAATTGATGACACTATTACAATTTAGTCATCATCATCATCACCATCGTCCTGCTTTTATTAGAATTACTTGGGATCGACACGATAAACACTCATCTTCCATCATATATATTTCAAAAGTTAATGGTTTTACGATCGGCCACCTTTTTTTTTGTTTATTTTTTTTTGCTGTAGGCTATTAAACATGTGTAAGTAATGCGAGTGTTGTATCACACGTAATATTACCCGACCGAGTACTATTTCATTACACATTACACGACTAAACATCACATCACATTAAACATCACACATCACCTAAAACATGTCGCGAACACCCGTGTACTGTTCTGCATTTCTGCAATGTTCGGTGTCTCGCAATTCAATATTTATTTTAAGTTTTATTTTCAACGTTAAGGCTTATATTTCTTAACGCCGCCCGCCGTATATGTATATAGAACGCTATCGCATTACACATGCAACATCACACATGACATGAAATGTCATGTGTGATGTTTGAAGTAATGGTAAAATGTAATATTACTTGGCACGAAATGTAATGCCATATCACATCACTTCGCGAAGTACTGTTTCGCGCATGTCTATGGGCTATGGACGTTGTCGCGCCCCGCCAAATCGGTCCGGGGCGACGGAAGAGTCGGCACGTAACCCCA
The DNA here is from genome assembly GCA_905163515.2 of Lymantria monacha. Classification (NCBI taxonomy): domain Eukaryota; kingdom Metazoa; phylum Arthropoda; class Insecta; order Lepidoptera; family Erebidae; genus Lymantria; species Lymantria monacha. Next base: position 29,674,909 of record LR991082.1, read on the forward strand.
TAGATCCGCCTTGCAAACACCTCTCTTCGTCGTGCGAGCGGGTCACCCGTACCCGATCTTTGTCTTCGGTGGCCATGATTGGCCACCTGTCTGACGTCAACCATCTTTGGGAATGTAATTATTGACTTAACAACATCAGGTGGAATTGGCCCAATTTGATATACTTAAATCCTTTAATCGTCTTTTATGACATCTAGGAACAAAGTAAGGTTTGGTAATATTCGTAGCCACACAGCAAATTATCACTATTTGATATTGCATTATATGTAATGGGATGTAATGAATATGATATTAAAGAGCTTTACAACGTTTTCATTTCCCACCAAAATTCCCAGATGATACCAACAGTTTGACTTGACATTTGCACTGTTGATGACGATGATTTGACTCACTGTCGTATAATGGCTAATAAGAAGATACTAAAGGTGTGAACAAAATTGTAAGCCAGCACTGACAACAATGATTCGTATAAGTAGCTAATTGCGAATTAAAAAAAAAGAAGAAGAAGACTGCTAGACACGACTGCCATCTTGCTTATTATATCTTTCAGAAAAGGACGTTACCTAGCAGCCGTGTTAAACATATTAGAAACTACTGTCACTTTAAAATAATCTGTTATGATGTGTGGTTCGTAGTCGCTACGAATACTACCAACCCTTACTTTACTTGTGGATGTCGTAAAAGACGACTAAGAGCCTTATAACGACCTGGGCCAATTCCATCTGATGCCGTTTCGTCAACAGTTACATTCCCAAGGTGGGTTGACGTCTGGCAGGCGGCCGGTCATAAAACTATTGCCAATAACTTATACAATATATACTATGAAAGAAAAGTACATATTGTATCGACACCAAGTAATTGGGATAGGAGTAGGAGATTGATAATATCACTTTAAAATAAAATATTAAACTAATTCATAATGATATAACGAAATACAATATTTTTAAGTATCATAAATAAAAATCGTTCCAAATGATAACCGCATGAAATTTTACATTATAATATTGCATCTTTGTAGACGAAATAATAAATAATTAGTCCGCCACCACACAGATTATTCCTCTCTTTACGTCATTAATCTCACTCAAGAACACACACGTTTGGTGTGTGTTTTCAAGTTTGTATATCGTAATAATTCTCCACTCTAATAAAAGACCGTACTATAATGACTATTGTTCTTATGAGAGGTTGTACTTAGTACTATAATTTATTAGTGAGAATTGAAGACAAATAAAATATCTGCGTAACACTTCTGTATTAACTGCAGATTTATCGTACCGCAATAAAAAGAAATGTACCTATATAAATTCTTTAAAATTTTCATAAAATTCGTTGTAAAAGATTCTAAAGGTCCTCTTAAAGAGATTTATCAAATTGTTCATGAAAGTTTAGTAATAATTTAGTCTCAATTCTTAGAATGGCTAGAACATTATAAAAAAATACGGTTTTTTTTAGATAAAATACTGTTTTATATTTGTATGTCATTTTACGTTTACGTGAGTAATATAAGTATGAAATGGAAGTATTTTAATGCATTTTATGACGTTTTAATTTACTATCCCGATGCTTTTGATTCCATGTGATGATGTAAGAATACAATTTATCACCCCCTTTCTTGTCAGTGAATATGCTCGTAGTAAAAGATAACTATGAAATATGAAAACTAACAACATCTACGCAAGTGAAAGAAAATAAACCTTATACCAACTCGGCTGATCAGGTTAGTATAGTTTTTTTTTTTTTTTTTTTTTTAATGGGACTAATCCCACCGCACATTCCCACCATTGTAACTCCTGTAAGCCAGGATCCACAATGGTCACTATAAATGACACCGAGGTTTGACCCTCAGGCAGTCCCGGGAAATGATTTTAATTGTCTTGGAACCCGCAACAAATTTAATTAGAAAAGTTAAAGAGGAGGAGTTGGAAAAGAGTGATTCCACTTCCCTCCCAGGCAAAGCGGGAGACAGAAAGCAATATTGACTAGTCAGCCAATAAGTAAAGGGTTGTACAGCTACGATAAGCGCAGCAGTACGGCACCACGGATATGGGATAACTGAACGGGGCCTATATGTGAGCCTTAAGATTGGTTGCAGTAGTAGGTATGGCAGAAACGCCTAAACGCACGGAAATTTTCTCGAGTTGCTACAAGATCCGTGTAGTATACTACTCCAGATGTTACTTGCAAACTGTCTAACATAAGGTTGCGCTCGTTACGCCAGAGATCGCACTCCCAGAGAATGTGATGTGCTGATTGTTCATACTCGCGGTTATTTGTAGAACATGGACATAGTGGTGAAGGTACGAGTTTAAAAGAAAATAATTTACTTTTAAAGTTGCCATGTCCAGTTAGAAATTGAGCTACAAAATGGTCAACCTCCAGCCACACTCTCTCTAGGCGCTCGCGGACGCATGGGAAAAATAGATAGTATAGATAGGTTAGTATAGTTGGTCAATTTCCCTCGTATTATGCAGGCGGTTCTAGCCCAGAAGCGAGATGTATAAGAAGTTAGCACTCTACGATAAGTTTTAATCCTGCTGATCACAGACATATCATTGAATATTTATTGTTTTTCCGCCAAGATTAAGACTATCCCAGTTCTAGTTTAACCATCAGAGCTAACCTAGAGACCCACTTCCTTTGTAACTGTTTCTTGAAAATGGAATTCATCATAGAGGCCTCCCTTCTCCAGAAATTCGTCCAAATTTGGACCCTTTTCATCTCTGTCTAGATACATATTGCCCCAATTTCAGCTCATCGTCTGTCTTTATGTCTTCGCGTGGAAATCCCTCGTAATCAATGTATTCCAGTATAAGTTAATGATTTTAACCCATACTTTTAATACTATATTCATTGTTAGTGGAAAAAAATCTGATTTTGTATAAATACTTATATTCTTTTTCTCACTTATTATTGAACATTAAATTATGGTATACTATTATAAAGGTATGGTAGTTTATTTAATTAAAGTTGACTTAAATCTAATATGTTATGACGGGATCGGAACACAGAAGCACTGAGGAAAATCCGGCAAGAAAATTCAGAGATTATGATAAATATTGACTTTTATAAGATGACTTTAGCTTATTAAATATTAAAAATGTTAAAATATTATGGTAGATTAAATACACAGATTCTTGCGATATTGTGATGATATACTTAGTATAAATAATAATAATATTTTATAAGTAAGTAATGTACACTTATCAAATGATAGGGTCTTTAACAACTTTAGTTTATTTCATCATCATCATCACAGCCCATATATGCCCCACTGTTGGGCTCGGGCCTCCTCCGTAATGGGAGGGAAATTAACCTACTATACCACGCTAGTCAAACCTGTTGGTTTTGTTTCGAGTTTTCCTTCTCTTGCATAGATGTTATATGCGTTTTATATCCCTTCGTACGTCGTCTTGTACGATCACCCACGGGTAAGATAGGGGGTGGTGAATTGTATTCTTACTCCGTCACCACACGGATAGTTTATTTATTTAATGATAAAATTAGTGTGTAGTCTAACGAATGATTGAATATAAATATTGTTTTTACAATAAGGATAATATTTGTGTGATGTTATTCCTCAATACTTGTGTAAGTATTATTAATAGCGACTATAGCTTTAACAATTAGATAGTAATTGCATTATTTTATTGCAAAAATAATTTTAAACATTATTATAAATTAGTGAGTAAGTTGCCCTTTAATTGCTATAGTCCCATCGAGACCATAAATGTTGAAATATAGTCTACGAATTAAAATAATAAAAACAAAACTAAAACGCTATATGGTCAGTAAAAATAATTTTACCTTACGTGAATTTTAAATAATTAATATGAATTATGACTGCGTGGGCAAATAGCTTGGTGGTAGTCTCATACTCGGCTCTAGATTTTCACAGCACAAATATCTTCGATGAATTTTAAACTATATGAGAATCGAAAATACCAGATATCAGGTGTAATTTGTAATAACATCGATTTCCTCATCGCTATAGCAAGCGATTGGTACTGAATTATTTATGAACCTGATTAATGTGTGCTACGTTGTGGTAATGTCGTAGAAAAGGGGTTCATATGTTTTATTATCTTTCATAACTTGATTGGTTGGAAATATATCACAGGCCAGATACAGTTCGGCTAGCAAGGTTGCATAAAACGGAGATAAATTATCATGTATGGCACTGTTTAGCACTTTAATTTTTTGTTTTATTATTCATGTGATTTGCCTACATCGCTTATACTCATTTTTATCTACGATTCTTAAATTTTAGGTAACACTTAAAACTATATAACACAATATTCAGTTTAATTGTTTTATTGAACACCAATACATCAATTAATGTCGAATAAAATTACTATTTCTCAAACATGTTTGGAAATTTGAAAATTATTTTGACAGCGTTGTTCGAGAGAAATCGAAATTGTTGCACTGGCGAAATATAAAACATGCGAGCAGCAGCCGCAAAAAAATGTAAGAAAATCCATATCTGTCGTATTTTAGCGGCCAAATAAATATATACGTAAATTCATATCTATAGTGTATTTTAAAAATGGAACGATTTGTTACTCCAAAACAAGGTGACCAAATAGGCAACTTCTTCTTCTTCTTTTTATGTATTGGCAATCAGCTACTTATACGAGCCATTTTTGCCAGTGTCGAGTTATAATTATCTTCACGTTCTTAATCTCTTCAAGTTAGTCATTGTCTGTCAGTCAGTCGAATTGTCGCCATCAACACTGCTATGGTGACACTGTTAATGGTATGTTGTAGGAATTTTGATGGAAAACGAAAACGTTGTAAAGCACTTTTATATGATATTCACTACATCCCAGCTGTTCTGTCACATCATATTACATAAAACACCATAAAAATTATCTAATATAACACGTTAAAACACTAAGATATCGAATATAATACAAGAGCACAACATGACGTTTTAGATTCCCGCCAAAAGTCCAAATAGGCAACTTATAAGAGTTTTATTTGAATTTCGAACTTGCATGAAAAAGAAACCTGTTTGATAAAGAAAAAAAAAAATGAACCCTTGAGTACGTGAAAAATGTTGCTCGTTGTTCGTCATGTATACAGTTCTACTTACTACTACTTAGTTTTAATTTCCACGCATTATTTGAGAAAACTACTATACAAACCTTGGCCACAACTAGGAATTGAAGGACTTACGTATGTGTGCCGCAGCTTCGCTTCAGCCCACATTTACACGTTCGTCTATCAATGCCTCTTTTGCTAGCCGCTGCAGTAATGTACTATTTTAGGTAACACATCTAAGGCGATATATGTAAATGACACGGCGTCATTTTCATCATCTCAGCTAATATATGTTCCACTGACCATTATTTACGCTGGCAAAATGCATTGGTAAAAGGTTATATTTCGAGTTTTCTTGCATAGGTATTATATGCATATATACATACATATTTATGTATAAAAAGAATCGCTCTATAACATAATATTCACAAATGAAATCTTTTATTCTTAAGAGATAAGTTGTGATGTATTTTTTATTCATTCATTGTAATATACATATTTTATCCTGAACTAATCATCATCATCATTCTCCTCCTATCATCCCAATTACCTGGGGTCGATACAACATGCACTCCTCCTTCACAGCACACATTGCAAAAGTTATTGGCAATAGTTTTATACTTACTTTTATACTTATTAACGGCATCAGATGGAGTTGGCCCAGGTCGTTATAAGGCTCTTAGTCCTTAGTCGCCTTTTACGACATCCACGAGCAAAGTAAGTGTTACTAGTATTCGTAGCCGCTACCACACAGCTATTTAGCCTGAACTATATATCTGTTTTCGTTTTCTACAACATTATACAATAACCCTTAACGTAATCGCTAATAATATTGTCCTATCAAATTATATATTGTGTTATGGAAGTATTCTATGGATACCATAACATTTTTCGATCTTTCGATTATGGTGTGAAATTTACCTTTCAAATATTTCAGTGGTAGGACCACGCTGTTGACAGTTCCTGTCTACCGCCGCGGGCCGGTCCATCCGGGGTAATACCCACACTCTTGCAGAAGATCGACGTCTGAGTAATGGAAATGTGCTATTGCGCTTCGATCGGTGAGCGAGAGAGCCGGCAGCCCAACTGGGTGGGTTTGGGGTTTATATGGGTAGGCAGCGATCTAGTTATACCCTTGGTATTGCACAGTTCCATGGGTGGCAGTGACACTTACCATCAGGTGTGCTGCTTGCTCGTTTGCCACCATAAGCAATAAAAAAATTAAAAATCCAATAGAACGGATCTTACTGTAGTATTCCGAGTACAGTATCAGACTTAGAATTTGCTGTTGAAAATGTCTTTAGAAAAACCAAATAACTTATTTTTGGTCCATTCAGAATTCGAGTCCAGAACCTCGCGAATGATAGTCACTTACATATACAACTGGAAATAGTATAATATAAAAGAAAAGTAGATGAGATATGAGATTTATAAAGATAAAGATATAATATCCATTATAAATAAACCAGAACCAAGTTGGCAACGACCTCGTTCGACTTTCATTACAGCTTCTGGTTTAAAGTGCCGGATTAATACGTTCTTTGAACGATTCCCTCGTCTTCTACGTGTATTGAATTGTGTAAAACTGTGATGAAATATATCGATTGTTACTTTCCAAAGAGTTGTTTCTTTTTAATTTTGTATTTCCGATGACTTTAAAATTTAAATAAAAACATACCTAAACTAAAATCAAAGTAACTTAATGCTGTCTATTATAAAGTGTTTATGATCGTCAAGAATTTAAAGCAAATATCATAGACACAATTTTAAACATCAATAATATTACATAAACTAGGTCAAGATTCGAATCAAATCTTCAGTAATTTCAAGGTTAAACAACTTCTCATAGCAGCAATATGAAATCCGATTATGTTCTACTAAATCACCACAAAGCCCAAAGGCGTCCTGGAGCAGAAAATCGTTTGGAACAAACTTCTAGCTACTTCGATATTTGACAAGGACAAACGATCTATATTACCGACCAAGTATTGTTGCTTCCGATTACAATTTTCTTTCATATTTTTTACACGTCCATATGGACGACGTTCGTAAAAAATCTAAAAAACCTTTGTTCAGGATTTTGTAATAAAGCGCCTCGTATTACATGGGACTAAGATTAGGGTGCAAATTGTGTGTGTATTTATCTGCTTATACTTTCGAGGATTAAGATGCAAGGAAAAGCAAGTCTTATAATAAGTAGGAACCAATTAATTAATATCCGTACGTGGAGCGTATAATCTCATATCCTTTATCCCATATGTGACAATCATTTTTCGCTCGTAATCAAGTTTTTATAAATAATCAATCATGTTCCATGATAAATTTTAGTAATTTGAATCTCATATTCTTCTTTACACATCGGATAAATTATTTTATAGTTTTACGCTATAAATACGAGTATATTAATTAGTTCACACTAGAATATTAACTACCTGGTATATATTTATTATTATATAGTCATCATCATCACCCTGCTCTTATTCCAATTGCTTTGATTTAACGCAATATTTATTCTGCTGACATCCTACATATTGCTAAAGTTTTATTACCGACCGCTTACCTGACGTCAACCCTCCTTTGAAATGTAATTGCTGGCCATACGGCATCAGATGGATCTATGTAAAACTTAAGTCGCGGTTTGTACCCGCCACCACACAGCACCTTATTACTATGTAGTTATTATTATTTATATTTATTATTATGTAGTATATTAAAAATGTTTTAATTATATTTGTGGTCTGCTACTGTTAGCAACAAAAAAGAATAATACTATATAGTCTATCTAATCTAAGAAGTGCACTTTGACTGCTGTCGGAGTAAGTTGTCTAGGTCTGTGAACCAAATAATCGCTTTCGAAAATATCCGATTTTAGTGAGAAATTGATATTGATTCTTTTTAATTAATAATCGGTTTATTTTTTATTTTTCAAAAAGGTGATGAATAAATGAAGTGCTAAATTAATACTAAACAAATTTAAATATTTCAGCATAAAATCTATTCATCATATTTGGTAAGATTAGTTTAAGTAAAAACAAAAACTGAATTTGGAAGTAGCTATTTATTCAGAATCACTACTATTACATGAATTATCATCGTCGCGAACATTAATAATTATTTCCTTATCAATAAAATTGTCGAAATGTACATATCTGTCAAAATCTCTATTCGATTAATTATATTATTCTAATATTTTTACCAATTATTTGGATATTCGTGAATTGGAAGTTGTCAAGCACTACAGTATAGAACGTGATGGCGTGACATTGTTAGATCGTCAATAACAATTACTATTTACCATGTTATTTTTACTTTAAATTAGTTTTACGAGTTTCAACATTAGATTATTGTACAAGAAAGTCACCCGCAAAGTTAATTATGTAAATAACTTAATAGTTCTTTAAAATCTCCGATTTATTGTTTGCAATCATGTGTATACGTTTGACCAAGGTTGTTGTGTATTAAAAAATGCAAAACGTCAAAATGCACTTCTTAGATTAGATGAACTATAAGGCCTTTATAACCTTCTACCTATGCTTGTCTTTAGGTCTTTATTTGGCTCATCCACGGATCTGGCATTACCGGGAGTTAGGTAAAAAGTTTTGTTTGACAAAGCATTTTCATCTGTATACTTTAGAGCAGGTTTATGATTCGTATCATATTTTTATCAGCATATTAGCAGTTAATAAACCAATGTGGATTTGAAACCCTTGTTGATGCTTACTTAAAATTATATATGAAAATTTAATTTGCATATTTTGGTGGATCCCAATATGTATTTATAATAACGTCAATTATTGTTATATTAGGAACTGTCGGGATGAATTTTGGGATAACTTGTGTTACGAAATATTAATTTCCTGTCTATATTGTGGTATCTATACATCTTGATGTTGCTATGTTAATGATATTACATTGTCGAGTTTTATCACAAACTAGCTGATCCACCCAACTTCGTCTGCATTTTTAATTCATAATTTCAATTTCATTTGATAATTAAATTCAATTTTATACAAAAGGGAAAGGGAGGTCACAGAAAAAAATTGTTTATGGATGAGATATTTTTTACAATTGAAAAACATTTTAACAAACAAAACTGACCGTATTTATGCCCAAAGCTCTAAGGAAGCTTTCCAATTAGTTAACAAAGTGTAACGTGGTCATTATCCGACTTCAGTGATGGTTTGGCTATAAAGGAGTGACTGATACATACATTGTGAAAAAGGTATTAAAACATCGGCACAAGTGTATGAAGATACCATTCTTGAGAAGGCAGTGAGGCCCCTTAACAACACCATGTTCAATAATCCAAGAATAATCTTTCCAGCAACACTCGGCGCCGGGTCATAAAGCTCAGTCTACGCAGTCTTGGTTGGAAACGAACGTTTCGGACTTCATCAGAGCTGAAGACTGGCCTTTGTCTAGTCCCGATCTTAATCCGCTGGATTATGATTTATGGTCAGTTTTAGAGAGTACGGCTTACACTAAACGCCACGGTAATTTGGAGTCCCTAAAATAATCCATATGATTGGCAGTGAAGAATTTTCCCATGAAAAGAGTGCGTGGGTCTATTGACGACTGGCCTCAACGTTTAAAGGGCTATGTTGCAACCAATAGAGGCCACCTCGGATAAGCTTTTTATATTTTAAATTGTTTTATATTTATGTATTAAACTAACACACTGTAAAAGTAATAAATGTTATTTGCAATAGAGAAAAAAATCTTAGTTAACAGTATTTATGGCAAGACTATAGGTATATAGATAGATAGATAGATTAATTAATAGATTAATACCAATCTATCCATGCTGTCATTATTTCGGAACCGTAATCAACTGCTGGCTCATTTACTGATACGTCAATTTGTCAGTGTTCCGTAAATATATTGAAAATTTCTCAGTCTTCTATCTCATTCACTCACTCTACATATTACGAGACTTTGAAAATATGACAGATTTTTAAAATTTTCTGTTATACAAACCTTGTCCAGACAATAACGAACACAGAAAAAAAAAATATTATCCAATTTGGTGCACTCGTTCAGAAGTTATGCGTGTTCATACATTTCAGCTATTCATTTTTATTTATATTGATAAAGCCGCCACTAATGAGCGATTTTTCCAATTGACATAAGTGAAACAGTAAATTAAAATAAGATTCTCTTATTATTTGTTTGGGACCTATAATGAAAAATAAATACTTCGACGATATTTATGTCTTTAGAAGTTTCGTGTAGATCAAAGACCCTTATTTTTATGAGCAATTATGCTTACGCAGGATTATGAAGCCCTATTTTATACTGACATCAGCCGATACGTGTAGTCAAACCATAGCCCATCAATCTAAAAATAATAAAAAACTGAAAAGAAATAAACAAGCACTTAGATGTCCGGTGGTCTAGAATTCTATAATATTTTATTGAATAAATACTATTGCAGAAAATAAAATGTATTTTAATAATAGAACATGACAACTGAACAGTCGGGATCCATTATTCGACAGCAAATCTAATCGACAGCAAATTTAATTTTTCAGTGGATCCCGACTGTTCATTTATCATGTTCTATTATTAAAATATTTTTTATTTTCTGCAATAGTATTTATTCAATAATATATTATAGAATTCTAGACCACCGGACATCTAAGTGCTTGTTTATTTCTTTTCAGTTTTTTTATTATGTACGTAGTTTGGATTACTCTTTACGCAGTCGGGTTTTTTGATTTTTTAAATATTATTTTTTATTTTATTCCTTTTAGTTATGAATACCTACGTAGCTTTAGTTATTTTATTTATTAATAAGTAGGTAAGTACCTAACTATATATAGTTTTTCGACTGAAGTTGCGTACTAAATCATTAGAAGTTGGAGATGGGCGACCGCGTAAGACATTAGATACTTTAGGTAGGACTACCTATGGTATGGGGGGGCATAGTTCGGAGCGTGCTCGTTCGCGTCCCCTGCCAGTCTAATTAGACTCCTAATCCGGCGCGATATGCGTACCGCAATGCGGGTTAGGGCGTCCCCCGGAGGCGACGCGTACCGACCCGCCCCCGTCGGTACGAACATCGGCAGTTGCGGCGATGGGGGCCGCCACTCATTACGCCTTGCCCAGTCAGGCGAGTCGAGGAGAGCAGAGTGCCGGGTGGACACGTGGAATGTAAGAGGTTGTGTGGAAGGTAAGTTGCACGAGCTGATATCCGTCATGGTGGACAAGCAGCTAGACGTGCTCTGTGTAACAGAGACCAAGCGAAGGGGCAGCGACGCCTGTGATCTTCCTGGTGGCGGGATGGCTCTGTGGTCTGGTGTACCACAGAGCGATCGAGCCAGCATGGGGGTAGGAGTGCTGTTGTCCTCTCGCTTGGCCTCAGGTGTGAAGGATTACGGAATGTATAATCCCAGACTTCTCTGGGTCCGTATAAAACTAGGTGTCACCAAGGTATTCATGGTTGTAGCATATGCTCCCGTAGGATCCTCGGTGGCTTCAAACTTAGAGAAGTTTTGGGACAATGTTAGGGAAGTTCTGGATACGGCAGAAACCAGTGAACGCGTGATTGTATGCGGAGATTTGAACGGATGGGTGGGGACCAAGCGTCCCGACTATGAGGACGTACTTGGTCCATTTGGTGATAAGAGAGTGAACGACGCAGGTAGGCTCATAGCGGATGTATGCATGGAGAGAAACCTTATTGTGTCAAACACATTTTTCCAACATAAGGACATCCATATGTATACATGGAGAAGGAATGAACAGAAAAGCATAATAGATTTAATTTTGGTAGACAGTCGCCTCCGAAGCAAAATATTGGACGCAAGAGCCTACAGGGGCCCCACAGTCGATACGGACCACCCACCACCACTATCTCGTTATTGCGAGATTTAGTGGTCTGTTCAGAAAGTGGAGGCACTGGCGAGAGCGTATCCACTTCGGAGGGCTTGAAAGAATAAAGGTTGAAAGGTTGCAAGAAGAGTGTGTAAGAGAAAAGTATGCAGAGGGTGTCCGAGAACGGCTGACTATGGCAAGCCAGCCGCAATCGGACATTGAAGAATGCTGGAGAGTATTGAAAGAGAGTATGGTAGATACAGCGAAAGAAGTATGTGGAAGTTCAAAGAAGCATAGAAAAACAAATGGTGATGCATGGTGGGATGCGGAAGTGGCAGCTTCCGTAGAGCAAAAGAAGAAAGCGTGGCTGGACTATGTCTCTTCTTTGAATCTGAATGACAGTATGACTGAACAGAAGAAAGAAATATATCGGCAATATAAGAATGACACCAAGGCCTTAGTGAAAGAGAAACGTGATAGAGCAAGTATGAGTGCAGAAGATAGGCTGACTAAAAACTTCGAGGGTAACACAAAACTCTTTTGGAGGAAGGTGAAGAAGTCTCGGGGTGGTTGGTCAGCCTTCAGAATGAATAAAATAAGGTCTAAAGGTGGAGACATTCTTACACAAACACAAGACGTGTTAAGCCGATGGAGTGAATATTTTGGCGATATGTATGCGGATGCTACGGTTGGCGCCGGTGTTGGATGTGGTTTAGTAGATCAACATTCGACAACGGCGTCCTCCGATGGCATCAGTATGGATGAAGTTGAATGGGCGATAAGAAGTTTGAAAAATGGTAAGGCAGCGGGCATTGATATGGTGTCTGCCGAGATGATCAAGCTTGGTGGCTCTTGTGTCTGGGAGGCGTTCCTGTTGCTCCTCAATTTATGTTGGAGCTCGGGAATGGTTCCCAGGGACTGGAATAGCGCAGTCATCGTGCCTTTGTTTAAAAACAAGGGTTCACCTTATGACTGCGCAAATTACAGAGCCATAAGCTTGACCAGTTTGGCAGCAAAAGTGTATGGTAAAATTATTGAAAGGAGAATGAGGATGGTGTCCGATGGTTTACTGTGTGAGACACAAGGAGGTTTCAGGAGTGGAAGGGGATGCATGGATCAAGTGTTCTCTCTGCGCAACATTGTGGAGAAGCATCTGGCTCTAGGTCAGAGGGTTTTCTGCAGTTTTGTGGATCTGGAGAGAGCATTCGACACGGTTGTATGAAAGGAACTTTGGGACATTTTACCGGAGTATGGTATTAGCGGTAAACTGCTACAGGCTGTGCAGTCGTTACATGGGCTGTAGAGCCTGTGTGCGGCTGGATGATGGAATGTCGCCTTGGTTTGACGTCAATATCGGCGTTAAGCAGGGGTGCGTTCTGTCAGCCAGGCTGTTTATCATATATCTGGATAAATGTCTCCAAAGGTTGAACGATATGAATGTGGGAGTCCAGATGGGCGACTCAGTGGTCACTGCTCTGCTTTATGCAGATGATGCAGTCCTGCTGGCACAGTCAGCGACTGACCTGCAGACCCTTTTTTTTTTTTTTTTTTTTTTATTGGTGGGCTATGGGTGCGTCTCGCCCCGCCAAATCGGTCCGGGGTGACGGAGAAGGCGGCGCGTGATCCCATAGACCCACCGTAAAATCCTCTCTCTTCGCCGTGCGAGCGGACCACCGGTACCCGATCTTTGTCTTCGGTGGTCGACCTGCAGACCCTAGTCGACACAATGACAGAAGATTGTAAGAAAAGGGGTCTACGCGTGAATGTGAGCAAAACCAAAATAATGGTCTTTGAAAGAGATAAAACCAGAACAGATGTAAGAGTAACAACAAGTAATGATGTACTAGAGCAAGTGGATGAATTTGTATATCTTGGATGTGGATTTAGCCGAGATGGAAGGTACACCACTGATATAGAGCGAAGAGTGAATGCGGGAAATAGAGTGAACGGAGCGTTGGGACAACTTCTCGGCAGCCACCACCTCAGCCAGAAAGCACGTGTAGCAATACATAACGCAGTGCTTGTCCCAACATTACTGTATGGAAGCGAGAGTTGGGTATGCAGAAAAGAGTATGATAGTAAAATTAATGCTGTCGAAATGCGATCTCTGCGGAAAATCTGTGGAGTTAGGCTGACCGACCGCATTCATAACGACGACGTAAGAGAGCGAGTAGGTATGAAAGAGAGTATTGGTGTAAAGATGCGAAAGGGAATGCTTCGATGGTTCGGACATGTGGAAAGAATGCCGAACGAACGCCTGGTTAAGAAGATATACAATGCGAAATTGGAAGGATGTAGGTACCGAGGGAGACCGAGACTAACCTACCTAGACCAGATCGGTCATGTACTGAAGGAAGGTGGAGTCAAGAGTCTCTGAAACCGGCGAGCGTGTATGAAGAGAACTATGAATGTTGAGGAAGCGAGTGAAGTATGCAGAGATAGAGTTCTCTGGCACTCTGTTCTCTCTGCCTACCCTGCAAGGGATATGGCGTGATGATATGTATGTATGTACCTATGGTATATTGGACAATATACCTACTAGATACTTTAGTACATGTCCATCCACATCCAGTTATATGAATTTTTCGTCTTTTCATAGTAAATTTCTGCTGTCTAAAAAACCTATATCTATGTGAGAAAGGTTGTTACGAAACTTTAAATCGATATAGAATCTAAAAGGCCAGTCAAATCGAAAAATGTTGAGAAAAAACTAATAATTATTATTAAATACCTACTCAACGATACCCCACTAGACATAGTTTGTTGACTTTAATTTTTTTAATTTTCACAATATGGCGTCCAGTAGTCGCCATATTAAGTTTTCATTAATGTCATATCTTTAGTGACACTCGCCGGATTAAGAGGAATCGATTGACGTGTGAATCATAAAAATCGGCCCAGGCGTTTGGTCTGTATAGTGCTTCAATGGAACATACATACATACATAGACTGTTAAACACAATACCACTCCTTTGCGTCGCGCAGTCGGCTAAAAAGGGTTAGTCTTTCAAGCAACCTCTAAATTTATTTCACGTGATCTTTGCTAAATTCCGCCTAATTCACCATAAAGTAGTTAGATAACATATGCGTTGCTTTCTATCACATGGACAAATTCCTACTAATATTATAAATGTGAAAATTTCTGGAGATATTTGGATATTTGCTTGTTATTCAATCACACGTAAACTGCTGCACAAATTTACATGAAAATTGATACATAGATCATTTCCTGGATTAACACATAGGAATATAGGATACTTTTTATCCCGATAATGAGTTCCCTTGGGATAATAGTTCAATTTTGGAAAGTTACTTTTCACCCGGGCGAAGCCGCGGGTGGAAGCTAGTATTAAAATAAATGTGTCAGGTATATTTTCGCAGATTATTTCACGTGTAAATAACTTAATTTCTGTCCCAGATAACAATTTATCTGTGTGCAGAGTGTAAAATTCATAAGTAACGACATTTCAGCGGGAAACATTAAATGGTTACGAAAAGTAATCCTCAACTCAGTGTAGGCGGCGATAAAATAATTTTATAGCTTAGTATATCAACGTTATATGAGACAAACTTTGTTTTGAAGTCAAAATTTTTATTTATAATATGTGGTTTTTATAAGCTTTTAAACATCTTACCTTGTTAATATGCGTTCATTTACAATAAATTAATTTTAAACCGTCGAACTCCCCAGCCGATTGTGCTGGTTTTTTTCTCCTTATTATAAGATAACGCTCTTTATACGGAGGATTTCAGATAGATAACCCAATTTTTTAGGTCACGTACTGAAGGAAGGTGGAGTCAAAAGTCTCCGAAACCGGCGAGCGTATATGAAGATAATTATGAATGTTGAGGAAGCGAGTGAAGTATGCCAGGATAGAGTTCTCTGGCACTCTGTTCTCTCTGCCTACCCTGCAAGGAATATGGCGTGATGATATGTATCTATGTATGTACTTCAGATACATGTTTTACATATAAAAATACACACATGATTAAATTTAAAGTTATGTATTTTTAAAAAGATTTATGTTTAACCGCTTGCGTCAGTTAGTTGTTTTTTTTTACGATGGGAACGAAAATGCTGGTGAGCATTGTATTATTATTCTATTACCACACGGATGATTATGTGATTGTTAAGATGGATTACCATCCTATTTTTTTTGAAAATCAACATCCTGCACTAACGAACTAATATTGTATTGCGAGGGACTTTACAAACATAATTTAGCGGACACAAATTACACCCAGACATAGAACAACATTTGTACATCGCACAAATTATTGTCCTATATGGGAATCCAACCTGACACTGGTATAGTAGGATAGTATCTAATCACTACGCCATCTATGCAATCTGTGCTTTTAGTCCTAAAGTATAGAGGTAGAGTATAACTTCCTTTTTATCCATTCACATTTATGTCAACGATGTTACTTGTTTGGGACATCCCAAAGATCTTAAGGTTAGGTTAAAGAAGGTAAGCCATAATCACCTATTGAAGACAGTTCCAGAATTCTTTCCAAATATTGAGGATGCAAAAATCTTATAATACTTTTACCCAACTCAAGACAAGAAGTCTGCCTTTCAGGCATAGTTCTTATACCTCTGAGGCAACTTTATGAATTTATCATCATCATTATCATTATCATCTCAGGTCATATACGTCCCACTGTTGGGCTCGAGCCTCCTTCGTAATGGGAGGGAACTTGACCTACTACACCACGCTGGTCAGACGTGTTGGTATAGGGTTTCATTTCGAGTTTTCCTTCTTTCGCATAGATGTTATACACTTTTTATATCCCTTAGTCGTGTTTTACAATCACCCATGGGTAAGATAAAGATGGTGAATTGTATTCTTATTCCGTCATGACACGGAAAATTATGAATTTATATGATATAAAATACTTTTAAGAGCTTCGCACCGTAATCCGTAATCCATTTTCAATTAGATTAAGTTGCGTTACGTAACATTAAACTCCTTAGTCATTTGTAACGTTGCGCCTGGATTAATGCGTCTTTGCGTAGCTTTGATAAATCCCTTATATTCTGAAATGTTATCAGTCGTAAGATTTCCACTCTGGGAACGTATCTTTACTTCAATCGAGACAAATGACAAAAGTTTATGTTGACAATACTTTACACTTTATTCGTAATGTCGAGTTAATTTTAAGAAAACCATCATCATTCTCCTACTTTTATCTCAATTACTCGGGGTCAATACAATATATAATCTTCTTTCATAGTACATATTGTAAAAGTTATTGGCAATCGTTTTATAACCGGCCGCCTGCCAGACGTCAACCCTCTTTGGGAATGTAGTTCTTGACCAAACGGCATCAGATGGTCGTTATAAGAATATAATGATAAGAAAACCATATAGTAAATTAATCATCAAATGTAATCAACCCGTGCGGTGATGAGGTACAATAAGTTAGAGCTTAAGAATAGTTAACATCACTGCAATAAAAGAAAAACCCTATGCCAACCTGTTTGACCAGCGTGGTACAGAAGAAAATTACCTTTTCATTGGACGAGGCTCGATTCTAGTAGCTGAAGATATATGGGTTAAGATGATGACCAACCATGGTATCAACCATCCATACTAAAACGTAATAATACTATTTATATTACACTTATCACGTTCAGACTATGCAATAGGTGTTAGCAATTCTGTAAACGCTTACTTTGCTCGTAGATGTCGTAAAAGACGACTAAGAGCTTTATGACAATCTGGGCCAACTTCACCTGAAGCCGTCTAGTTAACAATTGTATTCCCAAGGAGGGTTGACGTCAGGCAGGCAGCCTGTCATAAAACTATTGACAATAACTTTTGCAATATGTACAATGAATAATGAATCATCAGAATTAATGATAAATCCAAAGATAAGAGCACTTTTAATAACAACTAGGTATATTTTATATATGCCACCGAAGACAAAGATCGGGTACCGGTGGTCCGCTCGCACGGCGAAGAGAGGTGTTTGCAGGGTGGGTCCATGGGGTTGCGCGCCGCCTCTTCCGTCACCCCGGGCCGATTTGCCGGGGCGCGACCACATCCATGGTCCCACCTTGCGAAAAAAAAAAAAAAAAAAAAGGTATATTTTATATGCGTCCTACTGATTTCATAAAAGATAATTAATGGCATAATTGACATACCTTTTTTTTTTGGGCTACGTTCACCACTCCGTCCGGGGTGACAGAGGGGCGTAAGCACGTACACCCGTAACCCACCCGTGAACCTCGCCTTCGTCGTTGGACCGGCCACCGGAGCAGCGTGAACTTGTCGTCAGTGGCCGGCTCGATGGATAATTGACACACCTGCCATTCGGTTTAGCGAACGCAATCAGTATTAAGTAGTATAGGCGTCTCAGGACATCTCCACCCATTCTCTTTTGATAATTTACAGGATATTTTGTACCAACAATAAATCATCATCATCACAGCCCATAAATATCCCACTGTTGGGCTCGCGCCTCCTCCGTAATGGGAGGAAAATTAACCTACTATACCACGCTGGTCAGACGTGTTGGTATAGGGTGTTGTTCCGAGTTTTTCTTCTCTCGCATAGATGTTATATGCGTTTCATACCCCTTAGTCGTCTCGTACGATCACCCACGGGTAAGATATGGGGTGGTGAATAGTATTCTTACTCCGTCACCACACGGATAATAAATATATCTTTATAAAATCCGATTACGAAATGAAAAATGATGTCGCAAGCGGGATTCGAGCCCGCGCCTATTGGGATTCCGGCCCAATCGTGCTGCCACTACACCACCGCGACTAATTGTAGGACATGCAAATTTCATTTCGTATTATATTTACGTCTTAAGGTGACGGTATGCTATCTACCCGACAATGTTTACACATTGTTATAGGCTTAATACTTCAAACTTTACAGTTAGAATTGTATTAAACGATGACACAACCTTGTTATTTAAATTACTGAAATTTAGCATTTAATATGCTTAATTATTTATAAAATCCGATTACGAAATGAAAAATGATGTCGCAAGCGGGATTCGAACCCGCGCCTATTGGGATTCCGGCCCAATCGTGCTGCCACTACACCACCGCGACTAATTGTAGGACATGCAAATTTCATTTCGTATTATATTTACGTCTTGTCCTACAATTAGTCGCGGTGGTGTAGTGGCAGCACGATTGGGCCGGAATCCCAATAGGCGCGGGTTCGAATCCCGCTTGCGACATCATTTTTCATTTCGTAATCAGATTTTATAAATAATTAAGCATATTAAATGCTAAATTTCAGTAATTTAAATATATCTTAATAAATTCCAATGTAAAACCTAGTCTGATTTCACGGCAATACGTTATCTTCAAAGACAGTGTTGATGTTTGTTATATACTTTAATTCATATAGAGCTATGATCAAACCTACTTCGTTACACGCATATTCATTCCGAACCTCGGCTTTCTAAATTGATGTATTTCTAAATTTCTTGATTATATCTGACTACAAATTAAGGAAGCTTTTTGTTAATCATTTAAAATTTCTAATTATTATTTTCCTGTGTGGTCATCATCATTGTCATCATCTTGCTTTTATCCCAATTACTTAGTTACGTCGCAATATACAGAATACATAAATATTGTAAAAGTTTTGGTAATAGTTTAATGACCGCCCGCCTGCCTGATGTCAACCCTCCTTGCGAATTTCATTGTAGTCCAGTTAGCATCTAATGGAGTCGGACACACGACGACGTAAAGTTTTTTATGAGACCCGTGAAGATTGTTAGGGTTTAAATTACTGAAATTTAGCATTTAATATGCTTAATTATTTATAAAATCCGATTACGAAATGAAAAATGATGTCGCAAGCGGGATTCGAACCCGCGCCTATTGGGATTCCGGCCCAATCGTGCTGCCACTACACTACCGCGACTAATTGTAGGACATGCAAATTTCATTTTCGTATTGTATTTACGTCTTAAGGTGACGGTATGCTATCTACCCGACAATGTTTACACATTGTTATAGGCTTAATACTTCAAACTTTACAGTTAGAATTGTTTTAAACGATGACACAACCTTGTTATTTAAATTACTGAAATTTAGCATTTAATATGCTTAATTATTTATAAAATCCGATTACGAAATGAAAAATGATGTCGCAAGCGGGATTCGAACCCGCGCCTATTGGGATTCCGGCCCAATCGTGCTGCCACTACACTACCGCGACTAATTGTAGGACATGCAAATTTCATTTTCGTATTGTATTTACGTCTTAAGGTGACGGTATGCTATCTACCCGACAATGTTTACACATTGTTATAGGCTTAATACTTCAAACTTTACAGTTAGAATTGTATTAAACGATGACACAACCTTGTTATTTAAATTACTGAAATTTAGCATTTAATATGCTTAATTATTTATAAAATCCGATTACGAAATGAAAAATGATGTCGCAAGCGGGATTCGAACCCGCGCCTATTGGGATTCCGGCCCAATCGTGCTGCCACTACACTACCGCGACTAATTGTAGGACATGCAAATTTCATTTTCGTATTGTATTTACGTCTTAAGGTGACGGTATGCTATCTACCCGACAATGTTTACACATTGTTATAGGCTTAATACTTCAAACTTTACAGTTAGAATTGTATTAAACGATGACACAACCTTGTTATTTAAATTGCATGCAGTATCCTGCGCTAAATGACATGTGGTACTGTTACAATTTGGGTAAGCCACCGATATAGATTAAGTTCTAGGAAAATATACCTTTGTTTTATGTTTTTTGTTTTAGCAGAGTATAGTCTGGGTAAGCCCCGCCCTATACGTCCGCAGAGACGAAAGAGTGGCACGCAACTCCATAACCTACGGCATTATCTTCCCATCACCATTGTATTAACTACTAGTACCAATCCCTTAATCTCTCTGGTAGAGAAACCCTATATATATATATTTTATTTGTATAATATAAACAGACTCTGCCAAATATCCACGATCCGACGTCCTCGACATGTACTGACAGACTCTGACGATACGATCACGATCGCTCAAAAAAGAGCATACACGGCTCGCGCGGCCATAACACGTAAATGTCCGCGCCTACGCCGACGGCGTCGGAAGAACGCGGCGCGTAAAAATTATTTGCTCAAACGTGAGCACGCCCACTTTGTTATCAACGACGCTCCAAGCCGAGGTTAGTCCTCCAGAGGGAGAGCCCTTGGGCGATGTCGCTAAAAGCCTTTTGTCCGGGTTTGAGAGCCTTCAGCGCTCACCCATAGTCCGGGTTAAGCTGTAACAGCCATCTGCGGCTAACAGCTAAAAGACAAAAAAATAGTATAAGCAGATGCTAAAATGCTCTTGATATTCGTTAAATGAAAGAAAACCTTTGTTTAATAGCTTTTTCAAAGATGGGGCGCGTATTTTTCAAGATTATGACAACGGTACCAAATTGAGAATTAATTACTGCAGATTTAATATTAAAATTTTAAAATATGGTTATGTTATATTCCTTCCTTTATTGTTATCGAAATACTAGCTGTGTGAACAGCGTTGCCTGTGTGGATTACTTTCATATAATTATTATTTCTCAACACCCAATTGGACCCTCGATATTAGTCATCGTCATCTCAGCTCATGTACGTCCTACGGCTCGGCTTTTCTCCTATTGTATCTATAAGTGGAAATTTTACTTACCAAGCTGGTGAGACGGCTTGATATATGCCGTTATTTTCTTTGCTGTCTTTCTCCTGCATAAATTGTATATGTATACTTTCCTTAGTCGTATTTTACTTCATCCACGGTTAAGATGGGCACCCAAGGGTAATTAATTGTATTCTTACTCTGTCATCATACAGACATAAATAATAATATCTAAATTATTAATAGCTAATATTTTCGTTATCTTATCAGTTGCAATGACAACGGCGACTAAGCAGAAAACTTAAAAGTTACTGGTACTAAATTTTATCCGATATGTAAACATATACAATACACTGTTCTACTCCCAATTGTCTTGACATTATATACTTATTTATTATAGTCTATAATCTATCTCGATAAATAAACTAACAAAGTAAGGTTTTCTAAATTGAAATGATAGTTCTTGAGATTAAACTCTTTTAAATAAATAAAAAAACACTACGGACACGATATACATTGCATAAATTATAAATTGTAGAAGACTTCATAAATATACCTATATACGTATGTATATACATACATATCATCACGCCATATCCCTTGCAGGGTAGGCAGTGAGAACAGATTGCCAGAGAACTCTATCCTTGCATACTTCACTCGCTTCCTCAACATTCATAATTCTCTTCATACATGCTCGCTGGTTTCGGAGACTCTTGACTCCACTGTCCTTCAGTACGTGTCCAATCTGGTCTAGGTAGATTAGTCTCGGTCTCCCCCGGTACCTACATCCTTCCACTATATATATACTATACAAATGCCATTGATTTAATTGTCACGCAAGATACTAAGTGCCATTCACAAATTGATATTCAGAATGTAATTTCTATCCCAGTTTATGTTTGTAAAGTCCCCCACAATACAAAGAGTAGTTCATTAGTTCTTTGCTCTTTAAAAAAAGAAGAAGAGCTCTTTAAAATAAATTTAACTATTTTTACACGACGCGAAAGTATAATAATAGATCGTAGATATATAATTTAGTTAACCATTAAACCACACTATCATATTCTGTAACAAATTAAATGTGTGTAATTGTAACTGACATGAACTGTATACGTATTTATTACCCGATGGCCCAAATAAATGATTGCAGGTGACATTATCATTCATCTATAAAATATATATTATTTGACGGGCAATTATTATCAAAATACGTAATCACAATTCATCATCATCATTCTCCTACTCTTATCCCAATTACTTGGGATCGATATAATATGTACTCTTCTTTCATAGTACATATTGTAGAAGTTACTGGCAATAGTTTTATGACCGGCCACCTGCCAGACGTCAACCCTCCTTGGGAATGTAATTGTTGAACAAACGGCATCAGATAGAGTTGGTCCAGGTCGTTATAAGGTTGTTAGTCGTCTCTTACGACATCCACGAGCAAAGCAAGGTTTGATAGTATTCGAAGCCGCTACCACACAGCCTCATAATACGTAATATGAGTAATACATATATTATAATGTCGATACTTGTTAATTTTGTTATAAATACAAATTCTACTCAAAGAACATAATAATAAGATGTTCGTTGAATCTGAGCGCCAGACAGCCAGGCCTGTCAATTTCCCACGGTATTAGTAATTGTAATAATTAATATTACGTTGTTCTTGGTGTTTTCTATTCCTTATAAAGAAAATTAAGTTTTCTTCATTAATACGGTTAAATTATAGCAATAATAATGTATGGATGTTATTATTTTTTGGAGTTTACTCCTTAAGAATCGATTTTCATATAAGGCGTCCGGTATGAGAAAAATTTTAAGGAGTAAAATCTAGTGATCGAATGACCTCGTTACGTTTTTGGTGCGCAACCTATTCTGCGCACTTTTCACTTTCTGACGTGAGATAATACTTCACTGAACAGTTTTAATAAATGTAAATAAAAATATATATATTATTTCTATTCAAATGAGCTTTTTTTGCGCCTGTTTTGATAATCGTACTTAAGGAGTAAACTCCAGTCGTGCGTCGGAGCTGACACACACACTTTTTTTTTAACATTCTTTATTTTTTTGCTTGGTATTTTTAATCCACGACCAGAAAAATACTGCTGCCTTCTCAATGCACAATTAGTTGATTTTTACAATTTTAAAGGGTGGTGACACATTGTATTGGTAATGCGTCACCACACAAGAAATTTATTAATAAAGTACTCCATTCGACATTTAACTGGTATTTCAATAAATTAAATAAAATATTTATATTATCTTTGATATAATTGAACGAGACGGTAATGAAATACAAATAGTAATAGATTAAATTGCCATACAGAAGTAAATTGTGTAATATTTTAACAAAAAAATATAAATGAGTTTTCTCTAACCGTCGGCATTTTGGGATAAAATATTTTTTTATAAAAGGTCCCACGCTAAAATCTAGGAGAAATAAAACTATGTAAAGAATATTTGTATACATATAAAATATAATCTTTATGAAATAAAAACCTTTGTATCTATTTTATTTTGTGAAACAATATAAGGAAAGGCGAAACACATTATTTTTGATAATGATCTAAAAATAAAGAAAAAGATCTGGTTATGCAATAAATATAAATTATGATAAAGATTATATAAAAAATCATCATCATCATCATTCTCCAACTCTTATCCTAATTACTTGGGGTCGATACAATATGTAGGTACTCTTGTTTCATAGTTATTATTATGTAAAAGTTATTGGCAATAGTTTTATGACCGGTCGCCTACTAGACGTCAATCTTACTTGGGAATGTAATTGTTGACCAAACAGCACCAGATGGAATTGACCCAGGTCATTATAAGGCTCTTAGTCGTCTTTTGCTACATCCACAACCAAAGTAAGGGTTGGTAGTATTCAAAGCCGCTACCACACAACTATAAATAAAAAAGTGTGTGTGTCAGCTGCGACGCACGACTGGAGTTTACTCCTTAAGTGCGATTATCAAAAAAAAAGCTCATTTGACTAAAAATAATATATATATTTTTATTTACATTTATTAAAACTATTCAGTGAAGTATTATCTCACGTCAGAAAGTGAACGGTGCGCAGAATAGGTTGCGCACCAAAAACGTAACGAGGTCAGTCACTAGATTTTACTCCTCAAATTTTTCTCATACCGGGCGCCTTATATGAAAATCGATTCTTAAGGAGTAAACTCCAATAAAGTATGTTAACACATCCTTTTTTTTTTTTCCTGGAGTCGTAAATATTAACTAAGAGCACAAACGAGCTCGAGCCAAGTAATGGGCCGTATATGAATTAAGATGATGATAATAATAATACATCATTCTACAAATATATATTGTATCATCAGTTTACAGACATATTAAAAAGGAGAAATATAGTTATAAGTTTCCATTTCCTTGTATTCTTTCAGCAATAGGAAAGTAGAGCTAACATATTGAATATTTAACCCACTCATGAGAACACGACAATTAAAAAAAAACTATACAACATACTATACACTATACACAGTGCTACTAGGTATAGTAGTCCTAATCGGTAAACTTAAAACCACATCAAAGATGAAAAGCATGTAGCAATTACCTACACAAACCACAAAGACACAAGAAAATGTATACTGTAAGCGGTTCTAACGCTTTTATTTGTCCGTAATGAGCAAGCAACGTTTACTAAGGGACAGCTGAGGCACCGTGTAATTAGAGATAGGACCCGACACCTGTCGACCTCTATCGTCTAATGAGTAAACCAACGCGTTAACTGGATAACACTCTTTACCGAGTTAAAAATATTAAAATCTAGTACATTACTGCAGCGACCAGCAAAAGAAATCAATGCCTCTTTGGATAATGACCGAACGTGTAAATGTGGGCCGAGGCGAAGTTGAGGCACACATACGTAAGTCCATCAATTCCTAGTTGTGGCCAAGGCTTGTATAATAGTTTTCTCAAATAATGCGCGGAAATTAAAACTAAGTAAAACTGTATACAATTATACATGACGAACAACGAACAACATTTTTCACGCGCCAAAGGGTTAATTTTATTTATTTTTTTTCATTATCAAACAGGTTTCTTATTCAAGCCAGTTCGAAATTTAAATAAAACTCTGATAAGTTGCCTTCTTGGTTGCAATGATGGTTCTTCTTTTTGGAGTAACAAATCATTCCATTTTTGAAATACACGATATGATAATTTGATTCCTTTCTAAAAATTAATAAAATGTTATACAATTAAATAGAATTGAAATGTTGTAAAAGCTTATATCTATAAATAACTAACTAACTGCACACATGGCGCTACAAATAGCGATCTTCTGTAAAGAGTATAAGGTTCGACTGTCATGAATGTTTTTGTATCATTCATGATTATTTGTTCGTAATTCGTGGTGTTATTTTTGTTTGATAATAATAATTCTATGTTTGTTAAGACACACTTAACACAAGGATATTTCATTCCCAGTATAGCTTCTACGGTGAAGATTCTCTCGTACTGTTGAGACTTGTTTTGGTAATTTTTTCGTGATTGATTTACATTTGGGTATATGTAATGAATTGTAGTTTATTTTTGGTATAATATAAAATAAATTTAATTTAACGATACTCTTCATAGTTCTATGAGCAATAAACAAGAATGACAGTTTTCCCCTTATCATGACTGCCGTAAAGTGTTCGAAAGGTCAGAGAATTTAAAATGAAATATAAATACGGTAGAATCCGTTACAATAGTTTTATTTTAAATGAACAAGAATCATTTACAATTCTCAATGACCCCGTCTTATGTTTTAAAGGAAATTTATTTTTAAATCGATAGTAAGGGCAGATCATGCTTATGACTCGAGGCGGCGGTCACTAATATTCTGCTAAACTGGTAAAATAAGCTGGAAACGCTTGGTTAAACTAGGTTCAAGACCCTTACAACTTATCTTCTCGACCTACCAACTTCAAGAATCACTTTAACATTCAAGATTATTTTTACTTTATCTGATATTTATCTGGCAGCTATTGCAATGGCTTATTATCAAAAAAAACATTTCTTATTTCACTTACAATCGGGCCATTCAAATATTGCATTTGACAGCATAAATGGTGGGGTATTGGGAATCAATTCAAACAGCAAACAAAATTTATTTAAATTGAACACAATTTCATTATATCATTTATTAGTTAAAGTTTGAAACACAAACAGAAACTCGTATTTCCATTTATAATTAGTATTTAGAATATATATTACTATTATAAAGCTAGAGGGTTCGTTTAAATAAACTAATCTCAGAAATTAGCCGCGAGATTTGATAAAACCTTATTGTGTCAAAAGTTTACTTATCGAAAAAGAAGAGAGTTTATCCTTACTAATATTATAAATGCGAAAGTAACTCTGTCTGTCTATCACTCTTTCACGCCAAAACTACTGAACCGATCTAAATGAAATTTGGTACACAAATATTCGAGATCCCGACTACTTTTTAATGCAGAAAAAGCTTTGTAAAGGGGGATAAAAAATTGAAAGGAAGTATCGTCATTTTCAAAGCCAGAAGCTTGAAACTTATTTTTAGGTATTAAAATTTTGTAAAAAAATTACCCTTAAGGAGTAAAATAAAAATAGGGGATGAAAAACTTTAGAAAAGTAACCTTTTACGCGGGCGAAGCCACGGGCAGAAGCTAGTATAATATATAGGCTTTAACATATAACGCTGCAACTGGGGTTTTCTACCTGAGTATACCCGGGTATATGCAATTGTTAGTAACCGGGTACTATTTCATTGTTAGACCCGGGTATCCACTTTCATCAAAGAATTAATCTTTCGGACAGCATATTGCACGCAATAGTGTTCTTGAAAGCCCTTTTCTGTCAAGAAGAAAAAAGTCCCTTACCTCAAATCTTATAATAAATTTAATTTGAATTATTCGGTTTATGTTGAGTTGATTTAATTTAAAATTGTTTATACATTTTTTATTTTTTTTTTTCATTTTATACCATAATTAGTTTTTGTGATGAAACGTAATTTTAGTTCGGAATCAGTTTAGGAAAATAACTGTTTAACTGTTTGTGATTGGTAGAAAAAATATATAGTTACATTTATGCTATTTCATAACGGAAATTATTGTACTAAAATATAATAAATTTTAGATCTTAATAAGTTAATGTAATACTGTTTAACTGTGGTCTGTGTGACTGATTGTACAATAATTTAAGGAGAATTTATAATGATAATAAGAAAATAGTCTC
The DNA here is from genome assembly GCA_905163515.2 of Lymantria monacha. Lineage (NCBI taxonomy): Eukaryota > Metazoa > Arthropoda > Insecta > Lepidoptera > Erebidae > Lymantria > Lymantria monacha. Next base: position 29,702,615 of record LR991082.1, read on the forward strand.
TTTCTCTGCAAAAATTGCAAATACACGGGTATACAAAATAATAATACCCGCTACCCAGGTAAACTAGCGTCGTCATTATAACATCTGCTGATATAATAAATGCCCATTATAATGTCATTGTGTTACTGATGTTATTAGTATTTATTTTCTGTTACATACATACCATCACGCCATGTCCCTTGCAGGGTAGGCAGAGAAAACAGAGTGCCAGAGAACTTTATCCTTGCATACTTCACTCGCTTCCTCAACATTCATAATTCTCTTCATACACGCTCGCCGGTTTCGGAGACTCTTGACTCCACACTACCACCACACATATTTTCTGTTACATTTAATTATGTGGAAAGAATGCCGAACGAACGTCTGGTTAAGAAGATATACAATGCGAAAGTGGAAGGACGTAGGTACCGAGGGAGACCGAGACTAACCTACCTAGACCAGATCGGTCATGTACTGAAGGAAGGTGATTTGGCGAGCAGCGGCCGGCAAAAAATGTATGAAAATCCATATCTGTCGTGTTTTAGCGGCCTGATAAATATATATGTAAATTAATATCTGTCGTGTATTTTAAAATTGGAATGATTTGTCACTTTAAAAAATAGCCACCGAGGAGACGACTTATCAGAGTTTCATTTAAATTTCGAACTGGCTTGAAAAAGAAAGCTGTTTGATAATGAAAAAAAAACAAATGAACCCTTTAGCATGTGAAAAATTTTGTTCGTTGTTCGTCATGTATACAGTTCTACTTAGTACTACTTAGTTTTAATTTCCGCGCATTATTTGAGAAAAGCATTATACAACCCTTGGCCACAACTAGGAATTGATGGACTTACGTATAAGTGCCTCGGCTACGCCTAGGCCCACATTTACACGTTCGTCCATCAATCTCTGTTTTGCTGGCCGCTGCAATAATGTACTATATATCAAATGTGTAACAGCTCATACATGTCTACTCCACAATAGGAAATCAATTGACCTACTATACCTACCATGCCAGTCAGACCGGTTAATATAGGGTTTTATTTTGAGATTTTGTTCTCTTCATCATCATCTCAGCTCATATATGTCCCACTATTTGGGCTCGAGCCTCCTCCATAATGGGAGGGAAATTGACCTACTATACCACGCTGGTCAGACGTGTTGGTATAGGCTTTTGTTTACAGTTTTCCTTCTCTTGCATAGATGTTATATGCATTTTATATCCCTTAGTCGTCTCTTACGAGCACCCACGGATAAGATGGTGAATTGTATTCTTACTCCGTCACCACACGGATAATTAGGACGGGTTAATATAGGGCTTATCCGTGTGGTGACGGAGTAAGAATACAATTCACTACACCCTATCTTACCCGTGGGTAATCGTAAGAGACGACTAAGGGATATAAAACGCATATAACATCTTTGCGAGAGAAGGAAAACTCGAAACAAAACCCTATACCAACACGTCTGACCAGCATGGTATAGTAGGTTAACTTCCCTCCATTACGGAGGAGGCTTGCACCCAACAGTGGGACATATATGAGCTGAAATGATGATGATGAGGAATATAGGGTTTTATTTTGAGTTTTTGTTCTCTTGCAGCGATGTTATTTGCACGTCGTATTTCTTAATCGCCTTCTACACGACTACGACTACGAGACCCACGGGATTTAAAGACGATTGTAAATTGTATTCTTATCATCGTACTCATCATCATCATCGTACTGAATTTAGTAGAATTACATCTTATTAAATAAAAAATGAGGATTATTTTATTAATATTTCATCGTATTCTTATGCCGTTATAATAACAATTACTTGAATTATTGTTTGTCTTATATATTTTGTTATAATGTCTATTAATAAAGGACAAAGAGCTGTAATTTAACACGATACCGGGAATAATTGATCTTAACATATCATTTCTCAGGCAATGTTTAACGTTACTTATAGTACAAAAACTATGGCTATATATATTATAATAGAAGTTACATTATTCATACAAGGGACCAAACTTGTATCTTTCAAGAAATAAGCACCAAAGTTGAATGATTATATGCTATTGATCTTGTAGATAGCTTATCCTACGATCCATCAGACTCCGATCGCCTCTTTTTTAGATTAGATTCTGTCTGGATAAATAAAGAAATGTTTATTAGAAATAAAAGTTCATTATGAACAAGTTGAATGTACCATTTTAATTGTAATATACAATACATGATATAAATACGAGCATATATAGATATAGTTTTTATTTATGTAGATGATACAAGCTCATACCTATATTAGGTTGGGCTATCATATTGACTTCTTTTCTGGATAAAAAGACGTGACAATATAAAAAAAGTGATTTGTACTTTTTACATTCAATCGATTCAACCGATACCGTTTGGTAAAAGATGTATACTTTCTCTGTTGACCCCAAAGTTTTATTAAAATCTGTCTGGATGTCGTGATGGGCAGATTTATCTAGATTTAGAGCAACGCAAAATTCAATCAGCCCTGGTGAAGCAATAAAATACTCTGAGAAAATAGTATTATTCTTACTTTTTTTTTTTTTTTTTTTTTTTTTTTTTTGGTGGACTATGGATTAGTCTCGCCCCGCCAAATCGGTCCGGGGTGACGGAGAAGGCGGCGCGTGACCCCATAGACCCACCGTAAAAACTCCTCTCTCTTCGCCGTGCGAGCGGGTCACCGGGACCCGATTTTTAACTTCGGTGGCCCGCCCGGCGGTTCACCCTCACGGGTTCCTCTCGTCGACGCCCCGACAGATTTCGCCGTCGGGGCGTCGCCCTCACGCGGTGGCCTCACGTCGGGTGACCGGACAATTCCCCGGTCCGATCACCCGAAGCCTCGGTTAGGGCGGCATCAGGCGCAGGTATTCGCGCCTGCGCCGCCCCGGCCGCTGGCGGCGGCCTGGGGCGCGGGAATCCTCCCTTGCCCGTTCCGCCGCTTCCTTCTGCGAGATGACAGCCTCGCAGAAGGCGGCGACCGCGTCCCAGTTCCTGATGCTGTCGACCATCGCCCTTGCGACGGCCGGCAGCGTCAGGTCGGCACCGATGACAGCGACGAGGTCACGGCGCTGCCGCTCCCATCCCGGACACACCTCCAGCGTGTGTTGCGCCGTGTCCTCGTCACTCCTGCAGTGGTGGCAGGCCGGAGTCCACTCCCTATACACGACCCTGTGCAGGTACAACCCGAAACACCCGTGCCCCGTTAATACCTGCACCAGCCGAAAGGTGAGGACTCCGTGCCGCCGCTCCATCCACTCTATCAATACGGGCCGGAGGGCCTCAACGGTCTCCACACCGTGCCTAGGCCTCTCCAGCCGCGTAGCCCAACGGGCGATGACGTCTCGGCGGGCATCCACGCGCCAGGTGGCTATCTCGCTCAACGATGGGGAGCCACCTTCCTCGCGCGCTGTGATAACCCGCCGGTAGAGGTCGGAGAGCATCTCCGCCTCTAGGTCCCACGGGGGTGTCCCGGCCAACAGGCACGCCGCCTCTGTCGACACCGTGCGGTACCCGCGAATGGCTCTGACCGCCATGGCTCTCTGTGGCCTCCACAGAACCGCCCTGAGCTAGGCGTTCAGAGCCCTCGCCCACACGGGTGCGCCGTACATGGCCATCGAGCGGATGACCCCCGCATACAGCCGTCGGCCCTCGAAACTGGGTCCGCCCACGTTCGGCATGAGTCGAGAAAGGGCGGACGCCGCGCCGACAAGCCGGGGAGCAATCTGTCGGAAATGCTCCCGGAACCACCATCGCCCGTCGAGCACCAGACCCAAGTACCTCATATGGGCCTGGATGCTGATGTGGATGGAGTTTACCACTATCGAGGCGCCGATGGGTAGCCTCACACGGGGCCCGTGGAAAAGTAGGGCCTCCGTCTTGTTTAGGGCCACCCTGAGCCCCAGCGCCTCGATCCGCCTGACCATCTCCTCGGTGCCGAGAGTGGCCAGGCTCGCCGCCTCTTCGAGTGTCCTGCCCCGGGCTGTGACGAGCGTGTCGTCAGCGTAGCACACCAAGCTCAGCCCGGGGGGGAGACTCCCTCTCAACGCCCAGTCGTACCCGATGTCCCACAGGGTCGGCCCCAGAACCGACCCCTGTGGAACGCCGCACGACATGGGCGTCCGCACAATGTCCCCTGCGGGACCCGCGCAGAGGATACTGCGGCCCTCCAAATAGTCTGCCACCAGCCGCCTGAGGTACAGGGGCACTCCATGGAACCGGAGCGCCTCCCTGATGCAGCCGAATGGCAGACTATTGAATGCGTTGGCGATGTCCAACGACACCGCCAACAGCACTCCCTTCCCGGCGACGGCCTCCGCGGCCGCCTGCCTCAGGCGTAGTAGGGCCCCGATGGTCGAACGCCCCCTCCGAAACCCATACTGAGCGTCCGACAGATCGGGCCCCACCTCCTCCAGATGTCGGACGATGCGGGCAGCGAGCACACGCTCCAGCAGCTTACCCACATCGTCGAGGAGCACGATGGGCCTGTAGGCCGACGGCAAATCCGGGGACCGTCCCGGCTTTGGCAGGAGAACCAACCTCCCTTCCTTCCAGCACTCAGGGAACCGTCCAGACGTCAGACAGGCGTTGAACAGCTGCCTGAGGCGAGGCTCGAAGTGCTCGAGGAGCGATGTCAGCACCCGGACTGGAATTCCGTCCGGGCCGGGGGCCGTGGTGGCGGAACGAATCTTCGCCACGGCCGCCCCCACTTCCGACTCCGTCACGGGCGGAACACTCTCGTCGTCGTCGGCCTCCCGGTCCTGATCTGGCGGAGCCATGACCGGGGGCGTGTGTTCCGACTGCCGTGGAAACAGCTCCTCGACCACCCTACGAAGGAAGTCGGGCTGGAGGGTCTCGGTGAGGGGGGGGGGCCGCGCGCGAAGCTTGTTCAGCGCCGCGCGATATGGGCGACCCCAGGGGTCACGGTCGAGACCGTCCAGCATCTCCTGCCAACTCGCGCCCTTGGCGGCACGGATGGCCAGCCGAAAGGCAGTCCGCGCACCGCGGTACGCCTCGTACAGCTGGCCCTCCCGCTCGACGTCGCGGTGACGCCGCCGGCTGCGGTCGTAGGACCTTCGGGCACTGATACACGCCGCACGAAGGTCCGCCAGTCTTGGGGACCACCAGTAGACCCCCTGCCTCGGAGGTGGACTCCGCCGCACTCTGGGCATGGCCGCATCGCAGATCTGCGTTAACGCACTGCGAATGCGGACAGCCTCAGCGTCCACTCCGTCCGCTGGGGGTGGTGAGGACAGCCACGTGCTGACAATGGCCGCCTCCGCCAGTAGATCCCTGTCAAGACGACCCACAGCCCACCGCGGGTATTATTCTTACTGGGCTTATCGCTAAATTGTTTAGGCAAAATCTTATGTTCCTAAAATTCTTTAATATAATTAAGTTGGTAGATTGATTATATTATACTTTTACATTTATACAAATAAGATTTACGTTGTCAAAGCTGATATATAAATGGTAATGTAATATAATTCGTAAAAAATAAAATACAAAACATACTTGTAATTCGTAAAAAAATAGAATACAAAACATACTAACCAACAAGCAATTACGTCAAGAGATGGATTTACGTCTATTCAGTGTAGGTTTCTGTATATGTTAGAAGGGATTACACGAAAAAATACTTAGTATTCATTGCCGTAAGTATGCGTTTGAATTTGAGACTAACTCAGTATTTTTATTCTGCTTTTTTGGCAAAACATTCTCAACAGCCAGCACGAATTATGAAATTGTAGTAGTTTAAGCTCCTTAATGAACAATAGTGTATTAGTATTACTCATTGCCGAAATTACCAAACTGAATTTAATGAAATTTTGTAAAAGACTGGAAAGCTTGAAGATTAGTGTTCGTCACGTCATCGTCACAGCTCATATATGTCCCACTATTGGGCTCGGGCCTCCTCCCTAATGAGAGAGAAATTAACCTACTATACTGCGCTGGTCAGACGTGTTGGTATAGGATTTTGATTCAAGTGTTCCTTCTCTTGCGTAGATGTTCTATGTATTTTATATCCCTCAGTCTTCTCTTACGATCACCCACGGGTAAGAAAGGGGGTGGTAAATTGTATTCTTAATCCGTCACCACACGGATTAGTTTTATAAGCGTCTATATGGACAGTAAGCTGCATCTATGCCGCGATATTGATCGAAATTTCTGTTTTCTACTCGAGAAATAGATATCACTGTGTTTTTCAGTTTATCCAACAGATAAGCATATCGGTATTATTGAATTTATTGAAGAAATTACCTTTACTAAACCATTTACTCTTATGTAGTGATAAATCTTTATATTAGGTAGTATTCAGCCAAGTGAATACTCAACTCATTTCATTTTAATTTTATAAATACTACAGCGCGCTTAATCTTTATTAAAACGATTCTAATTAAACTCGCTCCAGTGTCCGTAAAAATGAAACCTTTATAAAAATGTCGGTCACAGAACATCAAACCGTACCAAGTTGATGTAGTTTTATAACTGGTTATTAAAAATCTCTATGAAACATAAAATAAAACTTTATGGCGAGACATGGCCTTTTATCTGGTGGCCTAATAATATAGCATTTTAAAAGTGAACGTAAATTTTTTGATGAGTCATTGTATCCATCAATCATAATAAAATAAGTAATAGCCTTTTTTTTAACATTTGTTGCGTTAAAATTCTGTTGTCAGTTTTATAATAGGTATTGAGTCTGAAATCATTTTAACAATCACTGCTAAAAAGATATAACGATATTGTCTGAGGAAGAAGGAGGAAGTGTACAAGTCAACGAATTTGAAACTAATTCGAGCCAATGATTTATATTGTTCATATTTTTTAACTGTTATGTAGAGGAGATACTGTGATGAATCTTAAGAGTCACGTATTTCCCTTTGTTCTCCCCTGCACCAATCGTAACTATAAATTTCCACCATCATTCTAGTACATCACATAAATGGGCCTTCATTGCATAAGAAAAAAATGGTATCTTTTCAATCCTCCTTTTTTTTTATTAAAGTAACAGTTCTTAAGAGAAAATATAAGTCAGCTCAATATTATCGTAGAGAACTATTGCGGATCTTAGCTACAATGCTATAAATAGCACAATAGAAATAGTTTCATTACGAAATATATTGTTAAATAGTAGTGCTTTTACATCGCCTATGTATAAAGTCATCATCATCATTACAGCCCATAAATGTCCCACTGTTGGGCTCGGGCCTCCTCCGTAATGGGAGGGAAATTAACCTACTATACCGCGCTGATCAGACGTGTTGGTATAGAGTTTTGTTTCGAGTTTTCCTTCTCTTGTATAGTTGTATATGCGTTTTATATCCCTTAGTCGTCTCATACGATCACCCACGGGTAAGATATGGGGTGGTCAATAGTATTCTTACTTCGTCAACACATGGAATATCATTATATGCCATAGCGCCACCAATGGAGAATAAATGTTGTCCTAAATGGTAAATCATATCCAAAAGCGACTATGTGATATAATTGGATAGTTATAATGAGGGCGTGGGCAAGTAACTAGCGACCATAAATGTACTTACCAGTATTACTACTCAGATCAGGAAAATAAGATAAAGACCTATATCATAAGAAAAATAATTATATTAATCGTTTTAAATACGATTTATTCCTTAAAATATTTATGAGTTATAAATTGCAGAGATAATGTTGCTAGATCTTACCTTCTTTCTTTTATTTCTGAAGACGCAGTCAGAAACTGTATAATTCTGTGTAGTTTATATGTATATTATCCTTAGCAATTTACTTAGCAATGGTAAGTAATTTTAAATTTAATCTGATAGGGTATCAATTCTGTTTACCACGTAATTTGAAATGTAGCAGACTTTGTTCTGGACAAATCTAAATTATAATATAATTCTTAGAACTCTATCGTAGCGCCACATAACGAATTATAACCGAATAATTAATTTAAAGGGGGGTCACTGGATGAGTGTCCCTCTCGATTAGACAAATATTTTCATCAAATATTTGCCATTTTGTCAATCAATTAAGAAATCAAACAATTATGACTAAGCTGAAGATCGATGACGGCACTGTCATTTCATCCCAAAGTGAGATCTTGGGAGAGGTCGAAAGGTTCTATGGACAGATATATAAATCCTCCCGAAATCCTGTTGTCGGCCTGGTCCAAAATCCTAGATCCAAGCTAACTCGGCACTATACTGAAGAAATCCTGGACATTAGCTTGTGCGAGATCAGAATGGCTCTCGAACAACTAAGAAACGGTAAGGCACCGGGAGATGACGGAATTATGCCAGAGGTCCTGAAGGCAGGCGGCAAGCCGGTATTAAAAGCCCTTCAGAAGCTATTTAATTCCGTTATCCTCGGGGTGACGTTCCAGAGTCGTGGACCAGGAGTGTGGTGGTGCTGTTCTTCAAGAAGGGCGACAAAGCTCTTCTAAAGAACTACAGACACATCTCACTCTTGAGCCACGTCTACAAGTTGTTTTCGAGGGTCATTACCAATCGACTCACGCGCAAGCTTGATGACTTCCAGCCGCCCGAACAAGCTGGCTTCCGAAAAGGCTATAGCACCATAGAACATATACTCACGCTTCGGCAGATTATCCAGAAGACCGAGAAGTATAATCGGCTTCTGTGTATAGCGTTTGTGGACTGTGAGAAAGCTTTTGATTCAGTCGAAAATTGGACGGTGCTGCAGTCACTTCACCGGTGCCAAATCGACCATTGTTATATCGAAGTGCTGAAGTGTTTGTATAGGAACGCCACAATGTCAGTCCGTATCCGGGATAAGAGTACGAAACCAATCTAGTTGCAGAAAGGCGTGAGACAGGGAGATGTCATCTCTCCGAAACTGTTCACCACTGCATTGGATGATGTCTTCAAGCTCTTAGACTGGACCGAACTCGGCATCAACATCAATGGCGAATACATCACTCACCTTCGATTCGCAGACGATATCGTCGTCATGGTAGAATCCATGGAGGACCTGGGCACCATGCTCAACGATCTCAGCAGGGTATCCCAACTAGTGGGTTTACGAATGAACATGGACAAGACGAAAGTCATGTCAAATACCCATGTCATTCCTGTACCGGTCCTAGTTGGCAATGCGATTCTCGAAATTGTCGATCATTATGTTTACCTTGAACAAACAGTGCAGTTAGGTACATCCAATTTCGAGAAAGAGGTCAGCCGACGAATCCAACTCCGTTGGGCAGCGTTCGGGAAACTTAAGAAGATCTTCTCATCCAACATAACTCAGTGTTTGAAAACACAGGTCTATGACCAGTGTGTGTTACCAGTGATGACTTACGGCACGGAAACGTGGTCCCTAAATGTAGGCCTCATAACCAGGCTCAAAGTCGCTCAGCGTGCTATGGAGCGGGCTATGCTCGGGATTTCTCTGCGAGATAGAATCCTAAATACGGAAATCCACAGATGAACGGGTGTAACTGACATAGCACGAAGAATTAGCACGCTGAAGTGGCAATAAGCAGGCTACATCGCTCGAAGAACCGACAACCGCTGGGGAAGAAAGATTCTAGAGTGGCGACCACGTACTGGACGACGCATTGTGGGACGTAACTAGGTGGACAGACGACCTAGTGAAGGATTCTGGGCGTCGTTGGATACAGGCGGCACTGTGGCGCCTTTGTGGCGTAACATGAGGGAGGCCTACGTTCAGCAGTGGACGGCAATAGGCTGAAATGATGACGATGATGATGATGTCAATCAATTCTCTCGGAAACAATACTTTTATAAAGATATTTTTTTTATTTCAAAAAGACGAAGAGCAGAGTGTTCTATGTTGCATACTATGCTCTAAGGCATCCTTACTAACGGACACAAATTACATCCAGACTCAGAATAACAATTTGTGGCGCACAAAGTAGGTACTGTCTTGTATAGGACCTACGACATGTGACACGGTATGTCTATATCTTAACCACTACACCATCTGTGCATCAAAAGTTGCGCAAAAGTACTTTAGAACAGTCAATTAACTAGTTAAGGCTTTTCAAATTAACAAAGAAATTCAGTGATATATTAGTTAATATTAAAAATAGCGCTGTGAGCCCCTTTGATTTAGTTGAAAGGATTTTAACCTAGAGAACTTTTAAGTATGGATCCATCCAAACTTAGGATAAGCGAATTATGCTAGCTGAATATAAAGTAAATACTAAAGCCACTTAACCGACAACAGTGCCATCAATTACGGAACAACGGGACCCTATTAGTAGCGATAAGTCAAAGTGGGTTAGCTAAATTAGATTTGTTTTCAACATTAGTTGTAATGTTTCGGCAGTATATATTCAATTATATACATAAATCACCATTAACTCATCATTTATTATACTCCTAGCTGTAGATCTGCTCTCAAAATATACATACATACACATACACACATATCATCACGCTATATCCCTTGCAGGGTAGGCAGAGAGAACAGAGTGCCAGAGAACTCTATTCTTGCATACTTCACTCGCTTCCTCAACATTCATAATTCTCTTCATACACGCCCGCCGGTTTCGGAGCCTCTTGACTCCACCTTCCTTCAGTACCTGACCGATCTGGTCTAGGTAGGTTAGTTTCGGTCTCCCTCGGTACCTACATCCTTCCACTTTCGCATTGTATATCTTCTTAACCAGACGTTCGTTCGGCGTTCTCAAAATATAAGCGTTGGAAATCTAAAGGTGATCCATCAGATTGACCGTGGGACTTGTACTTGTTGAGTAATATCGCAAGAAAAGTCGAAATAAATCATAATCATCTTGATCTTAATCCAATTATCTGAGGTCGACGCTATATGTACCTCACCGCACCTGCGTGTATCGTCCCGAAGTAATGTGTGGCGAAGCTTCGTACGTTTTGTACACAAAAAAAGTTATCGCGATAATACTGTGGTCATATTAGCGACTTCGGTATTTTACACGAAGTATCATGCAATAACTAAAGATGGCCGAAATCATTTTCATGCGTTTAACTATGGATGACGAATTGCTTTACTATTACAGCTATATTATGCTAATAATTACATAATGATTTTTTTGGATCCCTTCACGGGTTCCGCTTCATAAAAGTGTAAAAATTCTAACACCATTCCATCACTCCATATTTATTGATTAACTGGATATCCTCGAACACGTCTAAACACATCGAAAATTTCCGCCGAAATGAAAAACTCTAGTCTGACCACAGGGCGAGATATATTAGCGCGCCAAAACCTTATCGCCACCCAAGTGATAACGCCCACGAAGTCAGAATGTTTGCGACGATAGCCAATAATGACCGGTCACATCTGCGTATATCGTCTCATTGCACGAAGCCTCGTGACGATACACTCAGGTGCGGCCCTAGCATAACACACAGAGCAAGAACATAACAATGGAAGAAGAGTAAAATATACAGGAAAGCGGACATCTGCCTGACGTGGACACTCCCTTGGAATTAAATCTAATCCAGTCCATCTACCTATCAGCAATATTGCACCTATGCACTGTTGAGAATATTACAATAATTGTCACTTTTAGCAGACAGGTTGACAATATATTGTACTTTTTCCTTCTCTATTCCCTAAGCTATTCTGCTTATCATGTACCTACTCTCTTCCCCTGACTCAGTGACATTCATACACTGCGATCCTTCGACGCTTATCCAAACTAGTTTTTACAAGCTAGTCCGCGCCGAGCATCTATCCAATAAACACGTTCCATTATATTCATAATTATAGTAATCATTTGATATTAAATCAAAGCTTGTAAAATCTATGAAAAATTGTTAGGAAAAAACCTCTAAAAAGGATCACACGCATAATAAAAATCGCAGTTAACTATACAAATCTCCCATGAAAGTGCTAATCGCCAGTCCCTTTTTGCTCCTGTAGCTGATTTTTAGGACTCTCACGGGTAAATATGTAAGTAGTGGCAATACTTTTATACTCCCATCATTCTCACACGGGGAACACAGTATTTGACTATAATTCATTAGTGGGCATTCATATAAGTTAGTATGGAGTTATTTATCGGCTTTAACACAAGCACAAGTTATGTTAGCATTAATCATGGCTGTTAATCATAGTATGGGCTGGGTAGAAGATTGCACTTAATTTGAATTAAAACTGTATTAAAATGATCATCTCATAAATTTTCTCTTAAATAGTGCATTAAATACTGATGAAATATGAGCAATTTATATTCAAATATTCTGTAAAGTCTTTCCATTGAAATTGAGTTTACAAACAGCTCAACATAGTTGTCATACCTTTTGTCACAAACAGCAAATCTCTGTTTTATAAAAGGAATTCCTAAAAGGTTTTTTTTTTAAAGCAGTTTATTTAATGTTCATAAATTCAAATAATGCTTTGTTTTCCTTTGTAAAGCTACTTTAGGGCATCGTTGTGTCCAACGGAAAGGGGTAATCTGTTTTAGTCCTCATCTCAGATTTTAAGGCGGGCACGCCCAAAGATGTGAGCAGTAGTCCACGTGTTGAAACTATGCTTTGTACAAGAATTAAGAAGAAATAAATGTTCTACTAGATACTAGATATATGTAAATGTATTTATTTCAGTATCTTACATTTATCCAAGAACCAATTTCAAAACCTTTCATTTGAATGAACATTTGAAGTTTATAATTTTTGTAAAGGGGTCTACGCGTGAATGTGAGCAAAACCAAAATAATGGTCTTTGAAAGAGATGAAGCCAAAACAGATGTAAGAGTAACAATAGGTAATGATGTAATAGAGCAAGTGGATGAATTTGTATATCTTGGATGTGGATTTAGGCGACATGGAAGGTACACCACTGATATAGAGCGAAGAGTGAATGCGGGAAATAGAGAGAACGGAGCGTTGGGGCAACTTCTTGGCAGCCACCACCTCAGCCAGAAGGCACGTGTAGCAATACATAACGCAGTGCTTGTCCCAACATTACTGTATGGAAGCTAGAGTTGGGTATGCAGAAAAGAGTATGAAAGTAAAATTAATGCGGTCGAAATGCGATCTCTTCGGAAAATCTGTGGAGTTAGGCTGACCGACCGCATTCGTAACGATGACGTAAGAGAGCGAGTAGGTATGAAAGAGAGTATTGGTGTAAAGATGCGAAAGGGAATGCTCCGATGGTTCGGACATGTGGAAAGAATGCCGAACGAACGCCTGGTTAAGAAGATATACAATGCGAAAGTGGAAGGATGTAGGTACCGAGGGAGACCGAGACTAACCTACCTAGACCAGATCGGTCAGGTACTGAAGGAAGGTGGAGTCAAGAGTCTCCGAAACCGGCGAGCGTGTATGAAGAGAATTATGAATGTTGAGGAAGCGAGTGAAGTATACAGAGATAGAGTTCTCTGGCACTCTGTTCTCTCTGCCTATCTGCAAGGGATATGGCGTGATGATATGTATGTATGTATGTAATTTTTGTAATAATTTGTAATCATATTTCCATGTCCTCCAAAACAATAAGATAAGTATATAATTTGCTATGTCTTCCTATCTGTTGAATATCGTAAATGACACCTAAGTGAATTAAGTCAATAATATTACTGTAAGGAAAGGATAGGTTGAAGGTAAAACTTGTACTACCCTATCTGACCAGCGTGAGCTATCAGGTCATTTTTTTCCTTTGCAGCAGCAGGCCCACGCGCAACAGGAGGATGTGTATAATTGCAGATAAAATATAAATTACTGTTAATGCTAAAGTACATCTAACTTTTAAACATTTACTCCTAATACAGATATTATAAAAAGCAAAGTTCTTTAGAAATATGCGAACAAAAAACAAAAGACTACATTTTAATAAATAATTTTATTTATTTTACGTTCATTGAATAGTCTCGGATATCATAAACATTTATTTGAAAGAAAAAAAAGTAATCTATTTCTCCCTCGCAGGGAGACACATATGTAAACAAAACAGTTAATATTAATGATTAATCGATGAGCCGAGACATATGTAAACATAACACATAAGAGCTGGAGTCCCACCCGCAAGCAAGGAAAAGAATCGCTACTCAACATTATATTGTGGAAGCTCACATGAGAACAACAACGCTATTCTTGCGTAGCGTCCTGTAAAATATGTATATAGGCAGTTTCACAAAAATCTTGCAAACAAATTTAACCCTAAATTATATATAATATCATTATCAAATTAAGTGATAGTATGCCGACAGCAAATCATCGTATTATTTAGAATACATAAACTTTAATGCCCATTAATATTATTAACTTCATTACTTCAGATCCTTTCAATTTTCGTAGCATATGCTAACTATATATAAAGTAGTCTCTCTCTTATAACACGCTGGTCATACGGGTTGGTATAAGGTATTATTAAGAATTTTCTTTCTTTTGTATGGATGTTAGAATAGGTGTAACCAACATAGTACGAGGAATTAGCACACTGAAGTGGCAATGAGCAGGTCTCATTGCTCGACGAACTGATAACAGATGGGGAAGCAAGCTTCTCGAGTGGTGACCGCGTATCAGAAGACGAAGTGTTGGTCGCCGTCCTCACCAGGTGGACTAACGACTAGGTGAAGGTTGCTGGGAGTAGTTGAATACTGCCGGCACCGTACTTTGTAGCGAGATAATATATGATGGAGGCCAACGTCCAGCAGTGGATGTTAAAAAGCTGAATGATAATGTTTGATTTATGGATGTTATATGCATATAATATTCCTTACGCGCCTTTAACGACACTCATGGGTAAGATGTTATTTATATTTAATCCATCAGTATTTAAACCAAAAAATATTCATCTTGCATTTAATAAGGAATAAGAACTATAAGTCTACCAGCTAGTCCGATTCACTTCACCGAATCCAATCACGATAATCTGTCTACTGACTGAGCTGCCACAGATTAAAATAGACGAAGTTGTTATAAATAATACTGAATTTTATTGACTTCTAATGTTTACGCGAGTATTACACATTTGAAATAAAACTACTTTTACGGATTCTATAGCGTTTGTATTTGATTTATAATTGCCCGACGTTTCGAACACTTTACAGTGATCATGGTCACGGGAGGACTGAGGTGAGGTGTCTTACGTGCAATATGTCATTGTTATTACAGAAATTTATTTATATCTACCCTATAAGATATTAAATTTTGGCCCACATTTTTATACAAAATTAATACAAATTCATTGCCAGTACAAAAAGAGAATGATTCTATATATAAAATTTATGTTGTTTATGATTTGTTATTATTAAGGTATTTAATTTATGATAATTATTATTGTGGCAATTTTACAATTTTTACAAAACTAACAAAAAAATTAAAATCAAATACAAACGCGATAGAATCCGTAAAAGTAGTTTTATTTCAACTGAATTTTATTCTCAATAGTTTTATCAACATTCTTTTCACCGTATTAATTTGGCTATGTTCCTAGTATTGCTGAGATCTATGAGTGGCAGTTGTCATTTATCATAAAATGTGGTACCTGCTCGTTTGCCAGCAAAATGAAAAAAAAAACAGTAATTCAAAATAAACCCGTGTTCGGGTACTAGTCCATTACCTCAGATTATAAATCCCCATATGGTGACGGTTTAAGAGCAATGCGTCAACACTGTAACACCATTCTATGGGAATCGTAAAGACCAGCCCGAGGTATAACGCAATTCAACATACCTGATGATAAATTGACGACTATAGAATTATATACCTTCTAGAGAGGTCTATGTAATATTTATCATCATCTCGACTCATATACCTACCACTATTGGATTTGAACCTTCTCCACAATGGGAGGGAAATTGACCTATATTCAAACTGATCAGACGGGTTGGTATAGGGTTTTAATTCGAGTTTTCTGGCAGTAATAATCAGACCGATAGACCGATTTTCAAAATCCTAGTATATCAACCCTATATATAATATTTTTTTAAATGTGATGTATAGGTACGATAATAAATTTTACTATTTATGTTTATAATATACACATCCGTGTGGTGACGGAGTAAGAATACAATTCACCACCCCCTATCTTACCGGTGGGTGATCGTAAGAGACGACTAAGGGATATAAAACGCATATACGAGTAACATCTATGCGAGAGATGGAAAACTCGAAACAAAACCCTATACCAACACGTCTGACCAGCGTGGTATAGTAGGTTAATTTCCCGCCCATTATGGAGGAGGCTCGAGCCCAACAGTTGGATATATATGAGCTATGATGCTGATGATCCATATCCGTGTGGTGATTAAGTAAGAATATAATGGTCACCACTTCCCTACCCGTGATTACTTATCGATAAAGGGATGTGAGCTGATAATACCAACCCGTCTCGCTAGCGTGATATATCAAAGATGGCTGGAGCCCAGTAATAGGACGCAAGCTAAGATGATGATGAAGAAATATGATAGTATCTTTACAGGCACAGGGCGCAGATCCTAGAGCACAGAAATTACCAATCTATGAAAATGTATATCATATCATAGGATAATCAAAGCGAACAGCTCAATCGGATGTAAGCAAAATGTATTATTAATTGTGAAACGTAAAGACTTACGTGATCATAATTACTAAAAATCTTGTAATACATAATGACACAACCGTTACCACAATCATGCCTGTACTTTTCCTTTGTCTGGACTAATAAATACTAAACAGGACAAAGTTACTATATCTATGCAGTTAAACACCGCAATTACTTTCGCTGTCGTTTGCAATAATCTATGTAGTCATACCTTATATTCTATTTTCTTAACGTCTTTCATATTTCATTGCTCCTCTTGCCATATATAAAGGTTTGTTAAAAATGACAGCGATTAGAAGGGTATGCAATAGCAGAACTTTGGTAGGCATATGCATGCACACTTATAGGTATATAGTAATATTTTGAATAAAAAGGCTATTGGTAATCATGAGATGAGGACGAACATATAATACATCATACGGTTAGTTTATTCTTAGTATCTACGTCGCCACTTATTGTGACTCACTACTGGTACATTTTTACTTAGATTATAACGGAAATATTTATATAAACCTCAAATATTTTGCTGATTATTAATAGAATATATGTTATTTTCAGTGTATCAAAGCAAAAGTGGACCTGGGTGAGTTTGTTTGATTCCGTAGTGTGCTTTGCACTGACACGCTTTTTGAATTTTAGAAAGAAAGCCACTATTCGAATTTCGAAACGTCGCTTTCATCATATTGTGCATGTCGTCGCGATTTACAAAAGAAATGCACGCTAAGTGGGGTTAGCATGTGGTCGATGCTGATACAATTAACTCTCCAATCTCTATAGATTATAGCTAGGAAATAGGGTAGTATAGGTACTACCCTATAGACGAGTGTGTGTTGTGTTCAGTGTTCCAGGCCAGTGGGTCTTCGTCAGTCGCCGCGCAAACCCCTCAGTGTGAAACACGCTCACAAAAACTAAGCTTGCCTGTGTTAATTAATAAAATGACTATTTTAGTTTCATTAGATGCAAAAATAGTGTACACTTAGTGTGGATAGTGAATGAAGTTAGTGATTATAGTGGCACAATTAAAATTAAATTAATGTATGTTATTTAATTTGTGAGAAAAAAAATATTATATTAAAAGTGATTATTTATTTCACATTAAACAGGTTGTCGTACAGGTATTAATTGTTCTGCCGGCAGTAGTCTCACAACACAGTCTGTGCAATAATCTGTGCCAGTGTTATCTGTCCACCTAGCTCCTAAAAATCCAGTTTTCTGGCAACCAACACACATAGTCTTACTCTGATAAACCGGTGCCGTTTCATCTAACAACCTTTGCTCCTTGGCAGATTTGAGTAAATCCAACATATATCTATTGTTATTTTTTAAATCAAATGTAGGCATATTTTCATGCGTCTCCGCACTATCATGCGGGTCTTCCATAGTAACTGGAACATGAAGTTGTGGGAAGAATGTTGACTTTTTATAGAACATTGATTTTTTATCTCGTCCTATACCTTTTGGTATTCTGCCGGGAATAGGCAAGCCTGCTTGTGCTAATTTTGTAAAGTATTTTTGTATTCTACTCATGACCTGTATTGGTGTTCTAGTGCCCAAAGCTTGAGCTATTTTCTTGTATCGTCTAGCCTCAATAGGTTCTTCTGGATAAATTTCAAGGAGCTCCTCCAGTCTCTTCTGTTCTTCACAAGACCATAACTGGTTGAATGTCTCCGGTTTATTGTCCGTGAACTTTCTGCCTCTCACTTTCAAACTGGAATCTAAATCATCAATATTTGGTTTTGTTTCTCTTATATCATCAGAATCAGTTGATACATCAATACCATAGTTGTCCCAGTTGATATTAGGTAAATCAGGTATAGATTGTCGTGGAGGAAAATTTAGATTATCTGTCTTGACCTCCTCAATAAAATTTAAGGGTTCATTTAAAGCTTTATTCTGTGCTTGTGATAAATTCTCTATATCACTCAAAGCCTTCATTTTTAGTGCCTCTAACTTAACAATATACTTTAGAAGTTCGCAATAATCTTTATTTCCACGTAGGGCTAGATGATCGGTTTCGAAGGCGAATTCCTCATCCGAATCTACATTTTCTGACTCCATGATACCTGTAAAAGAAATAGGTAACTATTACAGAAAAGATTTTATGATATGTTTTTGTAAATCTCAAGACAATGAATATTACTTCGGGCATCAAACTGCCCGGCAGTCCAAACAAATTAAGTGTTAAAATAAAGAACAAAATAAGTAGCAGTGTTCAACAACATAAAAAATGCAAACCTGAATATAGGAGCGTGTCACTAGAAGGATGGTCTAATCGGTAAGTTTATTTTGTTTATATTGCAATTATTAGAAACTTATGACGATTTGTTAAAGTAATAAAGCAACAAATTCTTATATTACACTGCTTACATTTTTTTTTTTTTTGGTTCTGTTCGTCCATTCGGACAGGCAAAGAGATCGAAGCCCATACAGCCAAGTCTTATTTAATTATTTTTCATATATTGTTCATCATTTCTTCATGTTATGTAGCCTTAATAGTCATTGTCTGTCAGTAAGTCAAGTCGTTACCATTAATCGGGCGCTGATAACCTAATCAATGATTTTCTTTGGGAATTTTGGGCAAATATTAAAATACACGTAAACCACTATTATACCATATTCACTACACTTCAGCACTTTAACTGTACCATATTGCATAAAATACCAGCAAAATTATTCAATATAACACCACAAAACACTAAAGAAATGAATATAATACAAGAGCGTGACATGACATTTCCACATTCGCGCCAAAACCACTTACACTGCTTACATATAACTGTAAACAAATAATAATGTAATGTCAGTCAATAATGTCAACGTCAAAACCTCACGCATTCCGAAACTGGATTATACAAAAATTGAATTGTCCATATTGTATTGATATAATTTATTATAAGTTTTAGATTAAGTAATATAATAAATTCCTTTAACGTTTTACAATTTTGGAAGCTACAGTTTGAATAAAGTTTATGTAAACTAAATATAAGGAAAATCATTATTCCGAGCACAAGTCAACAACATGTAATAGCGCCCTCTAGTAATGGTTGTTCAACATCTTAGCCTCGCTTCGCTACTCCGTGTTATTGTAGTTTAGTACGGGCTGTAGATGTCGCTAAATATAGTTCGTGAATAAAACTCAAGACCTGTTAAATAATACTCAGATAACTAGGTGGCGCTATAAAATACTTATTTTTTTTTTGTGTGTTTCTGGGGGGGCACAGTTAAGACATTACTTATTTTTACTGACCGTCGCGCCGCCTACAGGTTGTTTGTACAAACATAGCTGCCATTTTGTTCTGATTGTCAAAAGTTTGACAACTGAGAATTATTATTTTTTGTTCCTAGCGTATGTACTTATTGTCAATAATCTATTTTTGGTTATTGATGTCCTTTCTGGAAATTATCTCAATTTTCATTGTTAAGTTTATACTATTGCCGTTTCGTTAACGGCTGATATGTTTTTTTTATATTTCAGGGTAGGTCTTATAGTAGTAAAAAGAAATCCTATATAATTACATACAGATATGTACATATGTAGGTATGTATGTATATTACTTCAACTTTAGTTCATCGCCTAAGCTCCAGGTAGAAGCACTTTCCATACATGCATTTTTTATCATCGAGTTGCCACTCTTTTTCAGTTAATATAATTTTACTCTTTGGTGTGTTTTTAGCTGTTAGCCGCAGATGGCTTTGACAGCTTTACTATGGGTGAGCGCTGAGGGCTCTCAACTCGAAACTTAATTTAATATTTCTGCCACCACCACCATAAAAGTATATGGTTGTTACAGAAGCCTCTATGTACTATAGGTATGGGCTATGGCCACCGAAGACAAAGATCCGGGTACCGGTGGCCCGTTCGCACGGCGAAGAGAGGTGTTTGCAGGGTGGATCCATGGGGCTGCGCGCCGCCTCTTCTGTCGCCCCGGACCGATTTGTCGGGGCGCGACCATATCCATGGTCCACCTAGCGGGAAAAAAAAATGTTCTATAGGCATAAGTTAGGTAGGTTAACACAGAAGTAAAACTTAAAATAAAACCCAATACCAACTCGTATGACTAGCGTGGTCAGATTCAAAACCCTTCAACCGGTCAATTTCCCTACCATTGCAAAGAAGGCTCGACTTGAGCAGTGGTAAATACTTATAGGAGCCGAAGTGATGATGATTATAGTTGTCACAAAATAAAAGGCCTGTTTTGACATTTGTCTTAGCAATGGATATAGTGATATAACCATACAACTCGGTACTCGATACTCACGATAAATCGATTCAAGTTTGCATGAGTATTTGATCGATTTGAATATGTATTGTAAAGTGCATTATTAAAGTTCTGATTTGAAAATTTAAGTTAAAATTTTGATATTGTAGGTATTTTGAAATGATACAATGTTATGAAAGGTCAATTTTCTGTCATTTAATATTTGTGTTACAATTTTGTGATTGAGTGAATGTTTCACTCAATCACAAAATAAAAAATCGAGGAAAAGTGCATCTCTCTCTCTCTCAGTGAAGAAATTGTTCTTCATTTAATTTCTTCATTTTCTTCCAATGATGAGCCAAAATTGTCAGTTGAGCTATCGTCACCCATATCTATAATTATTTCATTTTCAATTATATTGTCAATATTGACGTCTCTGTCATAATCTTCCTTAATTATTTTCGAGTTTTCTACCACTCTTGCCCAGTCTTCTTTAGTAATTTTGGCACAAGCTTCATTCGACAATCGACTGTCCCTACGTATAATATCGAAATTGAAAAACGGTACTTTACAGGAGAGCACTTTGAAGTTAATTTTGTGTATTAATAATATTGTATGATTTGTTATGTATCGATATTATACTCATTGAAAACGTGGTTTAATATGTGTTTTATAGCTTATTCTCTTTTTTGTGTGAAAACATACATAAAAAAGAATATCTTAGTGCAATAAAAAGAAATTGCAAATTTTCAGTTTCGATACTGTACGTAGGGACAGTCGCAATGTCGTAATTTTCTTAGTGGAGAATGGCGGCTTTGTATTGTGGCGTGCTGCGTATCCTTTCATTTGAGCCCAGATCAAAGCATTGTACTGACAATGATATGGTGGCGTTCTTATCACTTTGTGTCCATGCTGAAACACTCTGTGAATTTATTTGCGTCCATTTCTTCGTGATATTTTTTGTACTTTTAGACTCAATTGCGAGCAAGGCATCATTAAAAAAAAACTTCCCCCAGCTGATTCAGCGTGGCAGATTATTAAGCGTCCACCTTTTCCCATTGGCACTTTTGAGCAAGATGCCTTGGTATCGTCTGTCCACGACTGCGGCACGGTATGATTCGAGTTCAGCCAAATCTCTTCGACAAATATGACATTGTCCCAATTTGTGACTTTGTTAGCTCCAAACTCATAACTTTCAGTAAAGATCAATACACAGCTGGTGAAATTCAATAATTCCAAACACTAGTATTAAAATTAATAAAACCGGACAAGAGCGAGGCCACCTTAAAAGAAAATATTTTGATCGATTTATTTTTTCTTTAACCGATTATTAATAGTCTGTGGACAATATGAAAAAATCGTTATGCACGGCACTTGGCCGAGTGGGCGGTACCCAACAATGAAAAATATAATTACCTTTAGAACATTTCGATCGGTAAAAAATAGAGAACTTCTTGGGCGTGAACTGTCAAAACGGGCCTTTTATTTTGTGATTATTATAAGTAGGTATTTGTATTTATTTATCAACTTCATCATCGTCATTCTGCTGCTGTTATCCTAGCTACATGGAGTCGACGCAATCTGTAAACCTACTTATTGGCAAAAGTTATTAGCAATAATTTTTTAACCGGCCGCCTGCCTGACGTCAACCCTCCTTTTTTTTTTTGCTGTGGGCTATGCACGTGGTCGCGCCCCGCCAAATCGGTCCAGGGCGACGAAAGAGGCGGCGCGCAACCCCATAGATCTGCAAACACCTCTCTTTGCCGTGTGAGCTTTCGCCGTCGGGGTGTCGCCCTCACGCGGTGGCCTCACGTCGGGTGACCGGACAATTCCCCGGTCCGATCACCCACGTCAACCCTCCCTGGGAATGTAGGTTATTTTTTCTTTTTTTATTGCTAATGGTGGCAAACGAGCAAGCAGCACACCTGATGGTAAGTGTCACTGCCGCCCATGGAGACGCCTACTTTGCAATACCAAGGGTATAACTAGGCCGCTGCCTACCAATATAAACCCCAAACCCACCCAATTGGGCTTCCGGCTCTCTCGCTTACCGAACGAAGCGCAATAGCATATTGCTATTACTCATTCGTTGATCTTCTGCGAGAGTGTGGTACTACTCCGGACGGACCGGCCCGCGGCTGCAGACAGAGAACTGTCAACAGCGTGGTCTTACAACTATAAATTGTTGTTTGGTAATTGTTGATCAAACAGCATCAGGTGGAATTGGCGGCCCAGGTATAAAGCTCTTAGTGGTATTTTACGATATCCACGAGCAAATTAAGGGTTAGTAGTATTCGTAGCCGCTATCATACAGCAATTTATTTGTCTACTATTATTTTATTACTCTACTAGCGGAACCTGCACACTTCGTTCCGCCTAACAGTTAATGAATGAGATGAGCAGATTTCGATTAATTCAAAAATTATTAAGTTATTTTTTTTTATTATGATAGTAAATATGAATAAATTAAGTATTTTAATAACGTGCCAGGAATACGAAAAGTACCTTGTGTTATACGACATTTTTCTTCATACGCGTTGAAAATTATCTAATGGGGAATATGCATGATTATTTTTTATTTTTTTATACGTTTCTACTAGTTATTACATTACCAAAAATAAATATAACACATCCAAAATATAAACCATTAAGCTAAAAAAAAATATTAAAATCAGTATCATTTATGGGCGATTTAAACGCGGCTATTATGTCGCGCTTCTGTGACGTCAGAATACACACACAAGTTGGATGTCAACAACGAAATGTTTGGTTCACGAAGTTATTGAAAATTAAAAAAGTGAGTGTAAAGTCAACTTATTACCATGGAAAAGAACAGTAAACCGTATTATAGTTATTGTGTAGTTCCTATGTGCCAAAATATTATCAAAACCTCACCTAATAAAGTATATTTCTTTATGCCGAGAAATGTAATATATAAGAAAAAAATGATGCAAGGCGATGAGAAGAGACAATGTGTCGTGTTTGAGCAGTTTATACTGTTGTGAAGATCATTTTAACGTAAGTAAACACATTAGAGAAGTGTTGAAGTACATAAAAGAATAATTTTTCCTTAATTACATGCACATACTTGTTTTGTTTACGAACTCCGACGGACACATACCTACCTAGTTTTCGTAAAGTTCTTAAAGATATATTCTCAATATCTAATAGGTATATGGGTCTTTATCCATAAAAGTTATCTATGATACCTATGAATGAAAACATATAACTTATTAGAGTAAGAGATAAGTTCGAAATTATTTATTATTTATCTTTCTATTGGGTTTCAGATAGGTACAGAGAATTATATGCAATACAAAATAATGGCATTAGAATAAGGACAAAAATGACGTTTGTTAAGTCTCTCATTCACAAAGATTAATACTTGAACATAGAAAACTAATAACTCATGAAATAACTGGGTAACGATACAAAATAATCACTAGAAACACCTTGATACCAGAAGACTCGAGTGTACGATGACGTCACGTTTTGAACAACCAATCGCGTCGCGTTTTAGAAATTTGCGAGCGAATTTCAAAAAAGCCGGTTTTTGATAATTAAATTTCACTATTAAATAATGATGAATTTCAAAAATAATTGTATATATATGTTTTTTAAGCAATAAAGATTACAAATAAAAATATTTTGTTCATTTTGGAGTCACGTGCATATTCCCTATTGTTGATCTCTGAGATTTGCTTCACGATTTCATATTGTCAACGGCACGGGGTGCCCTCGCTTTGCCCTTCTGATTAAGAGAGATTGGGACGGGTTTCCAATAGGTGTGGGTTCGAATCCCACTTGTGACATCATTTTTCGCTTCGTAATCGGGTTTTTATAACGGATACAAATTACACCCAGGCTCAGAAGAACCATTTGTAGATCGTAGAATGTATTACTGCATAAAAAAAAACGAACTTACGTCACTGGCACAGTAGGTTACTATGTTAACCACTATACTATATGTGACCTAGAAGATTAATGTCCCCATTGTTCTGTTAATACCCCAGCCAGCTTTTTTATGTAGATATTATATTAAATATTAATAGCGGTAGGGCCACACTGCTGACAGTTTTCTGTCTATAGCCATCTGCGGTAGCAACACACTCTCACAGAACTTGCTGCTGTACTTCATTCGGTGAGCGAGAGAGCCAGCAGCCCAAGTTTTGAGGTGGATTTAGGATTTTCATTATTAGGCAGCGACCTAGCTATACCCATGGTATTACAAAGGTTCATTAAAAAAAAAAGAAGCTCGGAGTTGGGCCATATTCACTCGGCGGTCTTCCAATGCAATAAATTATTCTTCTGCCGTGGTTACATTCGTGATATTTCGAATTCTAATTGCGTTACGGCTTTGTCGGAAAAGATTTGATCTTATTGGTCACGGAATTGTTGATGACAATATAGACATAGTATGTTATATTATAACAATATTCTTAAACATTCGTAACACTCGCACAAAGCGAACTCTGACCGACCAAATTTAATTTCAACTTTTCGCGGTATTTTCCAAACAAACCATTAGATGATGTAATGACGTGAGCTATCAATTGTGTTTTCTTACATCATCAACACATGAACGTTTAGAACTGATGTTCTAGTTGTGTGTTGTAACTAACACAACTTTCTTTTATATATATAGATTAGGAAATTTAGATACTAAGCGTCCATATACTATGCACTAAGAGTTCTTAAGGTGATTGATGAAGTTCATAACCATTTGCGATATTTATATTATCCTAAAGTTTGGCTGGTTAGATGTTTGTTAGTCAATCACCTCGAGACAGCTCAGCAAAGGGAAGGGAACTGGGTGTAGTTATTGTCTTAATATATAAAATACGCTGTATTTTATCCACTGGTATCTACCTATGTATTTAGTCTGTAAGTTTTTAATGATCTGGAGAGCCGTATGCCGGTTTAGTCCATTAAAATTTCAAGTTTTGTTACCTGAAATTAATACATACATACATACATATCATCACGCCATATCCCTTGCAGGGTAGGCAGAGAGAACAGAGTGCCAGTGAGCTCTATCTCTGCATACTTCACTCGCTTCCTCAACATTCATAATTCTCTTCATACACGCTCGCCGGTTTCGGAGACTCTTGATTCCACCTTCCTTCAGTACATGACCGATCTGGTCTAGGTAGGTTAGTCTCGGTCTCCCTCGGTACCTACATCCTTCCACTTTCGCATTGTATATCTTCTTAACCAGACGTTCGTTCGACATTCTTTCCACATGTCCGAACCATCGGAGCATGCCCTTTCGCATCTTTACACCAATACTCTCTTTCATACCTACTCGTTCTCTTACGTCGTCGTTACGAATGCGGTCGGTCAGCCTAACTCCACAGATTTTCCGCAGAGATCGCATTTCGACCGCATTAATTTTACTTTCATACTCTTTTCTGCATACCCAACTCTCGATTCCATACAGTAATGTTGGGAATGATTGTATCTGAAATTAATGATATAGATAATAACTTCAATAATAATCGTACTGTCCTCCCCTACATATTATGTATCTATTTCTAATAGATGCATAATATGTACTTTCCTAAAAACTTTATATATGAATTTTTGGCATAAATGAAACCTATCTCCGTGAGATAACGGATTGAAAATAAATTCACCCTCTATATTCTTTTTTAGTCTTTTATTTAACCCGGCACTAAGGAAATAATCTGTGGGGGAATTAACAAAAACATAATTTAATGGACACAAATTACACCCAGACTCAGAACAATTTGTGGATCACACATAATATTGACTTGCATGGGAATCGAACCCGTGACCACATAAGATAATATGCATACAATATCAGTATCAGACACTGGTTGAGAGACCTCTGCGCTCACCCAGTAGACCAAGTAAAGTTGTTAGAGCCATCTGCAGTTCACAACTTGATCACATATAAAAAAACTTTACTAGAGAAGTAATGCTCGCAAAAAAACCCTATGCCAATCCGTCTAACCAACGGTAGTACGGTAGGTCAATTTCCCTCCCATTGTGGAAAAGGGTTGAGCTCAGCAGTGGGTTGTATATGAGCTGGAATGATGATGATGTATGATGAAATAAAACCTACAAGTTAACATATTGAACTACTAATAGTAGCTACCTATGTATATAAGGTGTCTACCTTTTTTACAGGTTTTATTTAGAATGTTGACCTCAAGTTTTGTAAAAAAATACGCAAACCTAAAATGAAAATAATAATATCGAATTCCGTAAAAGGTAATTTTAACCTTAGTCACTTTTATAACTTCATCGTCGGGATCATAATTAATTTTAGTAGAGTATTATATCCATTTTATTGTTTTTCGCCTTCAAAATACATTCTTCTTCTTCTTATGTATTGGCAATCAGCTACTTATACGAGCTATTGGTGCCAGTGTCGAGTTATAAATGTCTTCACGTTTTTAGTCTTTCAGGTTAGTCATTGTCTAAATCAAATTGTCGCCATCAACAGTGCTATGGCCACACTGTTAATGGTATCTTATAGGAATTTTGATGGAAAACGAAAATGTTGTAAAGCACTTTTATATGATATTCACTACATCCCAGTAGTTTCGCCACATCACATTACATAAAATGCCATCAAAATCATTTAATATAACACGTTAAAACACTAAGATAGCGAACATAATAAGCATCACATGACGTTTTCAAATTCCCGTCAAAAGTCTTCAAATACATAATGAACTCTTTAAAATTTCATGCATATGAATTGACACTAAGAAAGGCAAATAACGTCTTTTCCACAGAGCAAATACAAAGAGGAGCTGTTGTAATGAATATTTTCTATGAAACAATGCGTTTCATTTACAGGGGTTGAGGGGATCGCTGCTAATGGAGAGAGTGAGACAAGTAATAGTACTTGTCTCACTCCCTCCTTTATGTCCATCTACTGGCTATTAGGTTCGTATATTTTATGCAGTTGAGCTATCTTGCATTAGATGTCAGTAAGTGTATGGTGTAACAGGGGCGTACTCAGAATTTACCTATAACAAGGAGTGCTAATTTTTTTTTATTTCAAACATACAAACAAATCTTATTAGCAGTTTGCTCTATTCAAATATAAATGTTTATAATCAAATAATTCTGCATAGCGAATAGGTGGATGACTACTGTTTTTAACCGCAAATTTCTTTATAAGGCTTGTCAGCATTGTTCATAATGTTAATATTTTATGAAAAATCCAACTTTTCTTTACTGTCATTTTGATAAACTCAGAAGTTTAGAAACCTTTGTTTTTCTTCATATTTGTGTCCTTTTCATACGACCAAATAATACAATTATTTGTTTGGGTTTCTAACAAATTGTCGAATGTAAGCCCTAGTTGGACTTTTAGTAAATATGTTAGTTACATGGTATTATTTCCTTCCTTTTTGTCTTTTCCATATAAAAAAGAATCAAACCACTCTATTAAAATAATGCTTTATACAATCGATAATGCAACAATAGTGTCAATGATCAAGACATGTAAAAGAGTATTTCAGGCGAGCAGACCAGCCCCCTTGGTAGCAACCGTTTGACTAACGCACGGGCCATCTAAAACTAAGCCATGCCAAAGGTAACTTGAAGACCCGGTCTTCGACGCCACCACCATTTTGAATATTTTTGTGATGTGCTCAACCACGTTAATCTTATCAAGAAATTACATCGAGTGCAATTACATTATTAATAAATAAAGGCGAAAGGTAGACATTGGTTCCAATAATAAAAATGAAATACTCTTTTGCATCATATATTTCTTGAGCTATAACAAAGAAAAAATAAAAAAAAACTGTAACAAAGAATACTGTAACAAAGAAAAACTACTTTTGGACTTTTGGCGGGAATCTAAAACGTCATGTTGTGCTCTTGTATTATATTCGATATCTTAGTGTTTTAACGTGTTATATTAGATAATTTTTATGGTGTTTTATGTAATATGATGTGACAGAACAGCTGGGATGTAGTGAATATCATATAAAAGTGCTTTACAACGTTTTCGTTTTCCATCAAAATTCCTACAACATACCATTAACAGTGTCACCATAGCAGTGTTGATGGCGACAATTCGACTGACTGACAGACAATGACTAACTTGAAGAGATTAAGAACGTGAAGATAATTATAACTCGACACTGGCAAAAATGGCTCGTATAAGTAGCTGATTGCCAATACATAAAAAGAAGAAGAAGAAGAAGCTGCAACTTAACTTTGACATTGGCTTAAGTATAAACAGAGCCAGAACAACAAAAAAAAAAAAAAAAAAAAAAAACTACTTTCTATTGCAAAAATTATTTATTACTTTTACAGTGTTAGTTTAATACATAAATATAAAACAACTTAAAATATAAAAAGCTTGTTCGAAGTGGTTTCCATTGGCTGCAATACAGTCCTTTAAACATAGAGGCCAGTTGTCAATAGAAGCACGCACTCTTTCAATGGGAAAATTCTTCACTGCCAATCGTATGGATTGTTTTAGGGATCCCAAATTATCATGGCATTTAGTGCAAACCGTACTCTCTAATCTATCTAATCCATTGCTTCTTAACATTATCATTGGACGGTATTCTAAAACATACAAAATTTACAGTTTAATTATAATAGGTTCATTTAAAGTAGTGTAAAAATATTTTTCTTTGATGAAAAATCCGAATATTATAATTATATTCTAATTATGACCCTGGAATTTTGACACTTTTATGGTTCTTCATAGTTAACGACAGCTGGCGTATTGCTTACAAAATAATTATTAACTACATATGAAACTCATATTTTTGTCGAGGTAAAAGTCTTTGGGTATAAATTTTAATACTCATGTTATTAGTTATTACGATAATCTTAATAGTTTGAACTTTATGTGCTTTTATAGTTCTAGGTCCTATTACGCAAAGTGGAGTGGTTAGATGGCACCCATCTAACGTTGAGTAAAATTATTTTTGAACATGATACTCTGTCAAAAGATTTTTCTAGAAATTATTTTGATAAATTATGAATAAATATACTTACAAATGAAATTTGATTTTTTCCATAGCATTTGAACGTTTATCGGAGTAGTTTTTACATGATAAAACACAACACTTCATTGTTTTCTTCGTAATAACATAAAAATACACCAAAAATATAATTGTATGCACCGTACGAACGCCGGCAGCGACGACAGCAGACTAATAGGCCACGCCTACTATTGATGTTAACGTGATAACGTCATGGCCTACTTAAGAATCGCAGTGCACAGTAACTTAGGCCGTCTCTTCTTCTTCTTATTTTTATGTATTGGCAATCAGCTACTTAAATGAGCCATTGTTGCCAGTGTCGAGTTATAATTATCTTCAAGTTTTTAGTGTCTTCAGATTAGTCATTTGTCCGTCAGTAAGTCAAATTGTCGCCATCAACAGTGCTATGGCCACATTGTTAATGGTATCTTGTGAAAATTTTGATGAAAAACGAAAACGTTGTAAAGCACTTTTATATGATATTCACTACATCTTAGCAGTTCCGTCACATCACATTACGTAAAATGCCATCAAAATTATCTAATATAACACGTTAAAACACTAAGATAACGAATATAATACAAGAGCACCACATGACGTTTTAGATTCCCGCCAAAAAAAAAAAACCTTAGGCCGTCTCTTCTTTGTATTTGCTCTGTGGTCTTTTCATATGAGAAAAAAAAACAATATTAAATATCCGAATAGGCGAAGGTTTACGCTGGATTCTCGATATAAGCCGTCATAAATTTGCTAAAACCATACTCGTACATTATTTCCCGCGTCTACATACTGTTAGGCAGAGTGTGCTTGCATATTCTTTCAGGTAGAAGGTTAGTCCGCGTTGACGCCATTTCATACGAATTATTTATATCTGTATTTAACTAAATTAGAGCTAACTCCGTACCGTACTGAAGAGACCCATATACGTTACACATTCTTCCACCATCCATTTACCACCATTATACGATTGTTATACGGAAAAGTAAAGTAAGTATTTTCCGTGTGGTGACGGAGTAAGAATACAATTCACCACCCCTATCTTACCCGTGGGTGATCGTAAGAGATGACCAAGGGATATAAAATGCATATAACATCTATGCAAGAGAAGGAAAACTCGATACAAAACCCTATACCAACACGTCTGACCAGCGTGTCAATTGTAAGTCAATTGCCCTCCCATTATGGAGGAGGCTCGAGCCCAACAGTGGGACGGGACGTGTATGAGCTGAAATGAATGATGAATGAATAAAATACGGAAAATGCGAATTTTGTTTAAGTGTAATAGTTTTGAAGACCACTACCCTCAAACAGGCCCTTACAGATTACGTAGTATGGGTACGTTTATTAAAACGTAAATATGAAAATTGATACTAAGGATTTAAAAGTAAGGAATACTCGAATTATGTCCACCTATTTTTTTCTGCCAATCCCCAATCCTTCTGCTGTTGATAGCTTAATAAATTTGTTATGAATTTTATTAAAATTATGGATCATAATTTACAACTAATATTGTAGCGGATAGATATAAAGGTCTGTAATAACGATGATTTGTTGGAAACGAAACACCTTTTAGTCCTTCCGTAGACCGTGAACGCTGTAAAGTGATGGAAGCTTTGAGAAATTAAAAATCAAATACTAATGCGATAGTAATAGTTATCATTTCAAATACTATATAGTATTCATTTCCATATGGTAGAGTTATAAATGCTCACAGATATCGTAAAAGGCGACCAAGAGTATACAAAGGCTAATTCCACCTAAGCTCGTATAGTCAGTGTTTTCGTTCTCAATGTGAGTTGATATTAGGTACGTAGCCGATCGTATGACTTAACCAAAAACCTACAAAGTAAAATTTGGTAAACCCGAACAGATATACATGTCAATTTTATTGGGATTGAGATAACAACAGGAAAAAGATAATGATTTTTAGTACATACATACATATATAATGCAAGCTTAAAAATTATATTATAGCAATAAACCAATTTTTCCGTATGGTGACAGGAGTAAAAATACAGTTTACGACCTCCTATTTCGCGCATGGGTGTCGTAAACGACTAAGGGACACATTATACGTTTAACTTATTTTTTCCAAACAAGGAAAACTCTAAAATTACCCTATACTACTACACCCTCTGACCAGCGTAGTATAAGAGATCAATTTCTCTCCTATTATAAAGGAGCCCAGTGGTTAATGAGCCGAGATGATGAAATTCGAAATGATGAAATCCGAAAAATATTTCCGTGTGGTGACGGAGTAAGAATACAATTCACCACCCCCTTCATCTTCTCCGTCCTACCCGCCATCTTACCCGCCATCTTACCCGTGGATGATAGTACGAGACGACTAAGGGATATAAAACGCGTATAACATCTATGCGAGAGAAGGAAACCCCGAAACAAAACCCTATACCAACACGTCTGATCAGCGTGGTATAGTAGGTCAATTACCCTCCCATTATGGAGGAGGCTCGAGCCCAACAGTGGGACATATATGAGCAAAAAATATGATGATGATGAAATTTTACTAACTATATAAAGCAGATATTTATAAATGCTTAAGTACGATTATATCTACCTACGTAATTATTATATTTGGTTATAAACTTCTTCTACATTTTAGTCAAAATTCGCCTCTCTGTTGGCAACCAACCTACTCCACAGTTATGAAAGCTTCAAACAAATCATAAAAAAATACTTAAACGCTGTCAAAACATTTCATACAGGCAAGTTGTGAGTGAAACGGTGAGTTTATTGTACACCCACGCACCCTAATTACTCAACAAAGGTTTGTTGTGATGATGCCACGTAATCTGTACTAAATCATTGGTATTTGAAAATGACCAGTAAAAAGTTGAAAAAAAATTATACAGTGTTTTATAAATTCATTAATACGATCTAAGTGGGCATTTATTGAATTTCAAATTAAATATTTTAACATTTTGCTAAATAATATTACGTTATGGAATTAAATACGTATGTTTAAATCTTGTATTATGCATAGTATTACTGAAAATGTTATTCCTATTAAATATTTACGGCCTTACTTACAATTTTTTTTTTGTAGTAGGATCACGCTGTTGACAGTTTTCTGTCTACACCCGCGGGCCGGTCCGTCCGGGGTAGTATCACAGTCTCGTAGAAGATGAAAGATGGACGTCTGAGTAATAGTTTGTTTGGTGAGCGAGAGAGCCGGAAGCCCAACTGGGTGGTTTGGGGTTTGTATTGGTAGGCAGTGGCCTAGCTATACCTTTGGTATTGGAAAGGTCCATAGGCGACAGTAACATTTAATCAGGTGTGCTTCTTGCTCGTTTGCCATTATAAGCAATAAAAAGAAAATAATAAAAATACCCCTTTATTTTTTGATAGTTTTTAGGCAGCAGCTATAGAATGCGCAGGCGGCGAGTGGTTTAGATACCTTGAGAGCTCGATTCCCAAGTAATACAATAATTTACGATCCATATTCCATCCAAATGTCGTTCTGAGTTTGGGTGTAGTTTGTATCTGTTAATTATGTTTGTAAAGTCCCCAGCAATACAAGGATTATTTCCTTAGTGGAATGATGTTTGTGCAATTATAGGATATTATTACTTATTGCGTGTTTGACATTAACAGGACAAGACGGGTTGGGTGCTATTCCATATTCCAAAATAAAGATCAACTATAAATACTATGAAACAGAGCTTAATTGAGACGCCAGCAAAATCGCCGGCAAAGCGATAGCATTAAATAATTTCGATAGCATATTATCTAATGCAATATAGATAGTGCTACAATATAGTGAATATGAAATAAGTACTTTACATGTATTGCAATGTTCTGCTAAATTAGTAAAGAAATTTATTAGCGTGTCTGTTATTATATTAAAGGCTAATTTAACTTACTGACAGACAATAACATTAAATCTAAGAATAAAATGAACTTGAATCATTAACTCCGATAGAGTTATCCATATTAATTGGCCGCTAAAGTCAACAGCGTACCTGCCGTCATCAATTTACGTGTTCATACACGATGTTGTTCGCTAATCAATTTAGTGTAGAGTACATCAACTCTCACCGGTAACAGTACAACCGTGGTATAATTAATAGCTCAGAGAACAATTGAGCCGTGCCGTAATAATATTATGACTATGTTTGTTGTAAATGTTTGCTGTTGTTGGGTACTCAATACCTGTATCATTTTTATACAAAACACGCAAATAAATACTTACAATGCAATTTTATTAAAAAAGTAATACCCTAAAATAACATTGTTTCGCTAATGACTTTTACGATCGAGAAATTTATTACGAAATTACACCTAGGCCTAACGACGTTGATGCTTAAATAATACCAAATTGAATCCACTTAAATAACGGTTGGGTACTTTATGTATGTATGCTTTAATAGTGCTAAGGCTGCACTGTTGACAGTTGTCTGTTTACAGCCGCAGGTCGGTCCATCCGAGGTAGTACCACACTCTCGCAGAATATCAACGTCTGAACGGTGACGATGTGCTGTTAGGCTACGTTCGGGGAGCGAGAGAGCCGGCAATCCAACTTTCTGGATAGGTTTGGGATTTGCATTAGTGGGCAGCGACCTATCTGTTCCCCTGGTATTGCAAAGGCCCATGGACGGCAGTAGCTTACCATCAGTTGTACTGTTTGCTCGTTTACCACCATAAACTCATCAAAACAAAAAAAATATATATAGAATTTGATTCCTGGGGACATGAAAAATGTTGTTAAATTGATTTCAAGTAAATTAATTGGCACCATGCACAATTCTAGTACGAACGAAATACAAAAATCTATAAAAGAATCTATTCATCTATCAGCTTATTGATGTCCACAAGCCTATGTTCAACGTAAGCCTCCTTATAAGAATGCCACGCCAAAAGGGTTCCATGACGCCTGCCACCTACTTATTCTCTACGACTTTTAGGATGTCATCAATTTACTTATTGCCGTCCTACGTTATACAATCCGATCCCTAGTCACCACTCAAAACTCCTCCCGAGAGGCTGTCGGTTAGTTGTGAGATTTGCCATGCCCAGTACCACTTCAGCGTGACATTGATTATCTGCTTGCCAGCTAATTGTACTTTTACGGATATAAAAATCATAACCTTCTTCAATACTGTACAAGTTTATACTTCCTTATTTTAAAGACATTTCAGTAGCGTAAATCACCACTAGTCGCACTTTGATCATAAACCCTTTACAGTCACTAGAGAATATTCAACGAGAAGGTCCTTCTGAGTTTATCCAATGCTGTCCAACCAACTTTGGATTCATCGGTTAACCTCTTGCTCAAAATCAGAATAAGAATAATTTGATTTACAAAACATAAATATAGCGCAGTTTTCTTAAGTACGTTAACAACTATATTATTATAATTGGAGAGTTGAAATTGGGCCTAAGTAATTGAACTGTTTGTGACACTTCAACAGTTACACACACATTAGGATTGTCACACATTAGTATATTTATTTATTGGAAATGCATCACATTATTTCAGAATTATTATTAGGTGTAACTTGTTTTCGAGTAAATATTTTGATCTGATGATGATCGAACTACTCTATATTTGCTTATTACTCTATGTTAGTTTTACAAAACAATAACAAGAGAGTTTTAACGGGAGAGTTTTGGCGCGAATGTGGAAATGTCATATCACGCTCTTGTATTTTTTTAGTGTTTTGTATTGTTATATTGAATAATTTTGCTGGTATTTAATGGAATATGATATAGTTAAAGTACTAAAGTGTAGTGAATATGATATAGTGGTTTACGTATATTTTCATATTTTGTCAAAATTCCCAAAAAATATCATAAATTAGGTTATCAGCGCCTGATTAATGGTAACGACTTGACTTACTGACAGACAATGACTATCAAGGTTACACAATATGAAGAAATTATACATAATACATGAAAAAAAAACAAAAGACTTAGTTGTATGGACTTTCATCCCTTTGCCTGTCCGAATGGGCAAACAGAACAAAAAAAAAACAGTTTTGGGCGGGCAAGGAAAAGTGTCATATGGTGATCTTTTATTGTATTTCACTATCTTAGTGTTTTAATGTGTTATATTAAATAATTTGGACGATATTTTATGTAATTTGATGCGCAGATGCAGTACGCAGGTGTAGTAAATACGATATAACAGTGCCTTACATACATTTTAATTTTGTCATCAAAATTCCCAGAAGATACCACTAACAAAGTGGCCGTGGCATATTTGAAGGCGACGATTTGACTTACTGACAGAGAATGACTTTAAATACAGTGTTAATTTATAAACAAAGAGGTGGCTTAAAGGTCTTAGTAACTAAGCCATAACTCCAAAAAAAGAAACAATAACAAAAATTGAAGCCATAAAAATATCTACATGCGCATACATTTACGAAAGCTAACTCTATTTCGCATATATATATTTTGTTTCTTTTCCTACTTTGTCAAAGGCAAATAAATTACGTAGGGTGGATTCAAATGGGGTTTTATTATGTACATATATTTGCGGTCGCAACATCATATCAATTTTCAATCACATCGAATGCTGTGAAGCAAGAAATGAACATCAAAGTAATATAAATACACTCCATTCAACTGATATGTTAAAGAACAACTATATAATTAAATAAGAATATCACTTATGAAGAAATAGTGGATAAATTTATTACTGTATGTTGTTACCGCAATCTTTTAATACATATAAGATTTAAATGGATTTCAATTAGGTTTAAAATCGATGGCTTGGCAGTAATAATTTACTACTACGCTTTTTACTTTAAGTGAGAGACTGGACACGCAATCCCTCAGCCCTTCCTATTCTTATTCAATTCTTTCAAAATCTACACCTATTATGGGCAACTACTTGCATGTACTCCTAGCATTTTTTAAATCCAAGAAAAACAGATATAACTCAATGAGCATGAGATGATCAGCGCTATTTTTATAACCAGTACCTATGACCTAAATGCAACTTTTCAAAGTCAAATTTATAAACCAAGGGAATTATAACTAACATTAAATGTTTCATAGTGATTTATTACGCCAATAAAATTATAAGCACGTGCCGCGGCAGTCATAAAAATGTGAGTTCGAGAGACGGACAATTTAAGTGCTTATATAATATGCGAGCCTATAGGGTTATTATAACAAACATTTTACGTTAAATGATCAACTACAATACCAAAATTGATGATTTTGCAGCCTGCCTGCATTTATAACTAACCGTACGTTAAACGATCTTTATAATAGGTAAAATATCATACTTCGTTTTATTCTCAGCTCATACACGTCTCACTGTTGAGCTCGAGCCTCTTCAATAATAGGAGGGTAATTGACCTACCATATCACGCTGGTCAGATGTGTTGGTATAGGGTTTTGTTTCGAGTTTTCCTTCTCTCGCATTGATGTTATATGCGTTTTATATTCCTTAGTCGTCTCGTACGATCACCCACGGGTAAGATATGGGGTGGTGAATTGTATTCTTACTTCGTCACCACAGGGAAATATCATACTGTGATTTATAAAAGAAGATTGGCTTAGTTTGAAGAACGTTAGTTACCCCGTGACCATAAATACTAAAGAGTATTCAATACGCAAAAGAAAATATTGACGATAAAAACACTTTTGTACACTTTTGTACATATTTTTTAAACATGGAACGAATACAAGGGGAAGACTACGTCATAATTTTGTGGAGCAAATTGGTGATGTGTTGATGAGAGGTCAAATTAAAAATATGCGTAATCGTAGAGCGTGCATGAAGACTATTATGAATGTGAATGAAGTGATAAAGGTATGCCAGGATCGTGGTTTGTGGCAATCCGTAGTATGTGCCGTAGAGGAGTACTCTGGGAAATAGCCGTGAGACTATTTATGTATGTATGCATATTTGATATATTTTTTTTAATTGTCTATGGTGGCGGACGAGCAAGCAGCACACCTGATGGTAAGTGTCACTGCTGCCCATGGACCTTTGCTATACCAAGGTTATAGCTAGGCTGCTGCCTACCATTACAATCCCCAAACCCACCTAGTTGGGCTTCCGGCTCTCTCGCTCACCGAACGAAGCGCAATAGCACATTGCTATTACTCAGACGTCGATCTTCTGCGAGAGTGTGGTGCTACCCCGGACGGACCGGCCCGCGGCTGCAGACAGAAAACTGTCAACAGCGTGGTCCTACCACAATAAAATATTCTTTTATCTTACCTTCTTCCTAGCCTTAAATATTCTTTATCAAAGTTTTACAAGATTATTCTAACATTATTATATTTTTTATTATATTCATATGATCCAGCACTATCGTAAATTGTATTTTCAATCGTTTTCTTCTATATTATTATATAAAATTCAGAGAAAACTACCGATGAACTATTTCGCAGTTCGGTAGAAGATTATAATTATATAATGTGAACACTACGATTAATAATAAATAAATTAAAAAAAAAAACATCTGTTTGTTTTCCGCGTTACTTGAAATTTGTCTGGTAAAAATACTATTAGCGTAAATTGCTTTTCTGTGCATTTTATTTATACTAAATAAATAAATAAATTTAATATTGTCTCATCAACCGATAGCACAAGAAACGATCACTTAACCGATATACCATATATACCAAACGAAAATAAACACCTTTGAAGATTAAATTTCCTTGGAAATAAAAATCAATAAACCAAAACTGTAAATAATATGGCCGATAAAAAAGCAGGATGTTTACCACCTTTTACGTTGTAATTCGATACTTTGATCGACTAACTGTGAATGTCAGCTTAATCCTTCCGGGTAGATTCCTTGAGGCACATCAAAGGGCTAAGATGGTTAATTTACTTAAATTGCGAGAAGAAAATCTATGTCATTACACATGCAGTATATAGGTACGCTCTTCCTTATTGGCTGACAATGAACTAAGTATTTTCTCTCCCGAGGCTAAACTATTTTATCTCTGAAACATATAGCTGTAAAAATGTTTTTTTCTCAAACATGCTTGGAAATTTAAGCATTATTTTGACAACCTTCTTCGAGATAAATCAATATTGCTGTACTGACCAAATACGTGCGAGCAGCGGCCGGCAAAAAATGTATGAAAATCCATATCTGTCGTGTTTTAGCGGCCAAATAAATATATGTGTAAATTCATATCTATCGTGTATTTTAAAAATGGAACAATTTTTTACTTCAAAATATTGCAACCAAATAGTAAACTTATCAGAGTTTTATTTAAATTTCGAACTAGCTTGAAAAAGAAACCTGTTTGATAATGAAAAAAAAAAAACCAAATGAACCCTTTAGTACGTGAAAAATGTTGTTCGTTTTTCGTCATGTATGCAGTTCTACTTAGTACTACTTAGTTTTTATTTCCGTACATTATTTGAGAAAAGCACTATACACGCTTTGGCCACAACTTGGAATTGATGATTGACGTATGTATGCCTCGGCTCCGCCTCAGCCCACATTTACACGTTCGTCCATCAATCCCTGTTTTGCTGGCCGCTGCAGTAATGTACTATTATAGTATCAATAATTAAGAAACTGTGTCCATGGTTGTAAAGATATGTCCCCTATAAATTACATATTTTCCTGAGACAAAAGGTTTATATTCTTTTTACAAATTTTGTTTTTATCATAGCAGTGAGATACCTTTTTCAAAAATTCCTACTTACCTTTGAGCAACGAGACAGTTAAAAGATCTTTTTACTTATATTCATAAGGAATATATAATATAACTATCTTTATCGATTTATGATTACGAAATATATTAATGTGGTGACGGAGTAAGAATATAAAGGTCATCACCCCTTTTTTTCCCATATATGATCGTAAAATCAACTTAGAGATGGCAGCGGATAACATACAAAGGAAGAACTCCAAACAAAACTCTATATCAACACCTGTAACCAGCGTGGTACACTCAATCAATTTCTCACTCACGTCAATTTCCCTTCCACTTTAGAGGTGGCCAGCCCAGTAGTAATAGAATTATGAATTGAAGAGCTTAGTAGTGGTACCATGTAGTAAAAGCCCAGTACCAGTTGGGAACTATGAGCTGGAATGATGATGAGAGGACAAGAATCGACTATAAATGCTGAAAAGTATTCTGCTAAAAAGTGCATATATTGATATAATAGTGGTAAAACTAATATCCTTTAAAAACTCTAAAAAGATATTGTTTAGTTTTCATATGTGCAATACCTACTCTAGTAAAGACCAGAAATCATTTTATTAGATTATTCTAGATAAAATGAAATATTTAATTTCTACAGATATTTGCACAACTTCACTAGTACAGGAGTCAAGCCTGTTGTGCTATTTTTTAGACTAAGCTTTGCAATCTTTCCTCTAACTCGGCGGAAAACTCGGCTTGCAATGTGTATAGATAGCTCTACATACTGAATTATTCAATTAAAAAGACCTCTACCATCTACACAACTTTTAAACGAAGTGTTTTTGTATTTTGATTGTTTTTTAAATTTATAAAACAAATTAATGCAGTAACTTCCTGTAAGTATTCAACTTTAAAAAGTGAACACAGTTAAAAGAGTACTGAAAGAACACTTATTAAATGGAATGAGGTCACGATTGCATACATACCTACTGCCATTTTTGGCAATGTGCCACAAATAAAGCGTACATTGACACGACGCGGCAATAGTCATTATAAACATCTGCAGCGTACTACGCTTCGAAATGTGTTTATATTACATTGTTACTGCATAAGCGTAGTGATTGTAATTTCCCGTGGGAATGACTTATTTCCCTAATTTATGGATAAAAAATAAACTCAAAAAGGTACTTCTAGATAATTAAGATTTTATATCAATAAAATAACTCTTAGGATCGATTTGGTAGTTTTATAGATTTTCTTCTCTCGTTTGAATAACTAGGAAACTTTATTTGCTTATCTTTTTTACAGCTTTAGGCATAAATTATCTTAGTTCATATACGTTCCACTGCTGGGCTCGAGCCTGCTTCGCAATAGAAGGGAAATTGACCTACTATACCAAGCTTGATCAGAGACGTCTTGGTATAGGGTTTTTATTTTGAGTTTTCTTCTCATGCGTAGTTATATGCATATTATCCCTTAGTCGTCTTTTATGACATCCACGGACAAGATAGGGCGTGGTAAATTATATTCTTACTTCGTCACCGCGTGGAATTTATGAATGGAGAATTATGTACATACTCGTAGGTCCACTTAATATGTTTTACTAATTTAAATTACTGTCAGTCCATATTCTTAAAGTAACGTCGCTAACAGGACTGGCCACGGATGGCAAGGAAGCGGTGCCAGTGGCCGACCCGATGGCGAGGGGAGGGAATATGGTGGGTTACAGGGCCCCTCGCGGCCTTTCTGTCGCCCGGACGGAACTGCTGTTTGTGGAAAACTGTTGATTATATGTAGCAATCTTATTATTATGATGCACTAGATATTTTCGCGGCTTCAATAGCCGAACGACTGTTTTAATTAAATAGAATATATAATTCGGGAGCAATATTTTAATCCATCATTATAACGACGACCAACATCGTGTATCTTATAGTATATCTAATTCATTACTACCAAAATAATTAAAGATTTCATCCATCCTATGACCTACGACGGCCATTGTTGAATTTAGTTCTCTCATCATAACTCATCAACTAATCTCGTCATAACAGTGTTATAAGTTTCCTAGGTGAATCATATTGCATATTCTTGCAATTGATACCTCAGAACTACCAGTGGAAAGTTAGTTGTGGTGACACATTATATTCTTACATATTTTTATATTGCATATACCCTACAGACTTAAATATTGTGTTAAAAATTAAAAAAATAAAGTTAACATAAAAAGAGCACAGACAAAAAGTCTTATAATTAACTTAAAATAAATTAAAAAAAAATATTGTGTTAAGTCTTATCTTAAAAGTGCTTGCCGTAAATTTGTATATTTTATCAAGACAGAGTTTACCGAAACATTAATAATATTGAATGCTTCATTAGATTTGCCATGAACCAATGTTTCTTTAATGTCGTTTCCAGTCTGTCAGCCGCAGAGATGTAAGTGGATATATTTTTACGCTGAGGTACGTGTTGTAATTTTATTAAGATTCGTCTTGTCATATTGATGTCATTGACTAGTACATAAAAAAATCGAGGCATTTTAAATGTTAATGTAATGATTTTTAAAGTATTTATATTGAGTTGCTAAAAAATCCAACGTTAATACAAACATACAATCCAACATGATATATAAAATAAATTAATTGGTTTAATAAAAATAGACAATATGGAAATACAAAATTATTAGGTTTATTAACAATATCATCATTCTTCTGCTCTTATCCTAATTACTTGGGGTCGACGAAATATGTACTGCGCTTCCTATATATTGTAAAAGTTATTAGCAATAGCTTTATGACCGGCCGCCTGCCTGACGTCAACCCTCTTTGGGAATGTAATTATTGACCGAACGGTATCGGTGATCATCATCACGGGAGAACTGTAAAGTGTTCGAAACGTCGGGGAATCATAAATCAAATACAAACGCGATAGAATCCGCAAAAGTAGTTTTATTTCAAATGTGTAATACTCTAGGCGGTAACATCAGAAACAGAAGAAATTATACATACATACATACATACCATCACGCCATGTCCCTTGCAGGGTAGGCAGAGAGAACAGAGTTCCAGAGAACTCTATTCTTGCATACTTCACTCGCTTCCTCAACATTCATAATTCTCTTCATATACGCTCGCCGGTTTCGGAGACTCTTGACCTTCCTTCAGTACATGACCGATCTGGTCTAGGTAGGTTAGTCTCGATCTCATCCGGTACCTACATCCTTTCACTTTCGCATTATATATCTTCTTAACCAGACGTTCGTTCGGCATTCTTTCCACATGTCCGAACCATCGGAGCATTCCCTTTCGCATCTTTACACCAATACTCTCTTTCATACCTATTCGCTCTCTTACGTCGTCGTTATGAATGCGATCGGTCAGCCTAACTCCACAGATTTTCCGTGGAAATCGCATTTCGACCGCATTAATTTTACTCTCATACTCTTTTCTGCATCCCCAACTCTCGCTTCCATACAGTAATGTTGGGACAAGCACTGCGTTATGTATTGCTACACGTGCCTTCTGGCTGAGGTGGTGGCTACCGAGAAGTTGCCCCAATGCTCTGTTCACTCTATTTCCCGCATTCACTCTTCGCTCTATATACTGATATATATGGAAGGTACACTACTGGGTGTACCTTCTATCTCGGCTAAATCCACATCCAAGATATACAAATTCATCCACTTGCTCCAGTACATCATTACCTATTGTTACTCTTACATCTGTTCTGGCTTCATCTCTTTCAAAGACCATTTGCTCACATTCACACGTGGACCCCTTTTCTTACAATCTTCTGTCATTGTGTCGACTAGGGTCTGCAGGTCAGTCGCTGACTGTGCCAGCAGTACTGCATCATCTGCATAGA
The DNA here is from genome assembly GCA_905163515.2 of Lymantria monacha. Lineage (NCBI taxonomy): Eukaryota > Metazoa > Arthropoda > Insecta > Lepidoptera > Erebidae > Lymantria > Lymantria monacha. Next base: position 29,745,731 of record LR991082.1, read on the forward strand.
GTAGAGCAGGGACCACTGAGTCGCCCATCTGGACTCCCACATTCATATCGTTCAACCTTTGGGAGACATTTATCCAGATATATGATACACAGCCTGGCTGACAGAACGCACCCCTGCTTAACGCCGATATTGACATCAAACCAAGGCGACATCCATCATCCAGGCGCACACAGGCTCTACAGCCCATGTAACTGGATTGCACAGCCTGTAGCAGTTTACCGTTAATACCATACTCCGGTAAAATGTCCTAAAGTTCCTTTCGTACAACCGTATCAAATACTCTCTCCAGATCTACAAAACTGCAGAAAACCCTCACTTGATCCATGCCCTTCCACTCCTGAAACATCCTTGCGTCTCACACAGCAAACCATCGGACACCATCCTCATTCTCCTTTCAATAATTTTACCGTACACTTTTGCTGCCAAACTGGTTAAGCTTATGGCTCTGTAAATCGCGCAGTCATAACGTGAACCCTTGTTCTTAAACAAGGGTACGATGACTGCGCTATTCTAGTCCTTGGGAACCATTCCCGAGCTCCAACATAAATTGAGGAGCAACAGGAACGCCTCCCAGACACAGGAGCCACCAAGCTTGATCATCTCGGCAGACACCATATCAATACCCGCTGCCTTACCAGTTTTCAAACTTCTTATCGCCCATTCAACTTCATCCATACTGATGCCATCGGAGGACGCCGGTGCCGAATGTTGATCTACTAAACCACATGTGACACCGGCGCCAACTCGAGTATCCGCATACATATCGCCAAAATATTCACTCCATCGGCTTAACACGTCTTGTGTTTGTGTAAGAATGTCTCCACCTTTAGACCTTATTTTATTCATTCTGAAGGCTGACCAACCACCCCGAGACTTCTTCACCTCCCTCCAAAAGAGTTTGGTGTTACCCTCGAAGTTTTTAGTCAGGCTATCTTCTGCACTCATATTTGCTCTATCACGTCTCTCTTTTACTAAGGCCTTGGTGTTATTCTTACATTGCTGATATATTTATTTCTTCTGTTCAGTCATACTGTCATTCAGATTCAAAGAAGAGACATAGTCCAGTCACGCTTTCTTCTTTTGCTCTACGGAAGCTGCCACTTCCGCATCCCACCATGCATCACCATTTGTTTTTCTATGCTTTTTTGAGCTTCCACATACTTCTTTTGCTGTATCTACCATACTCTCTTTCAATATTCTCCAGCATTCTTCAATGTCCGATTGCGGCTGACTTGCCATCGTCAGCCGTTCTCGGACACCCTCTGCATACTTTTCTCTTACACACTCTTCTTGCAACCCTTCAACCTTTATTCTTTCAAGCCCTCCGAAGTGGACACGCTCTCGCCAGTGCCTCCACTTTCTGCACAGAATACTAAATCTCGCAATAACGAGATAGTGGTCTGTACCGACTGTGGTGTGTGTGTAGTCTCTTGCGTCCAATATCTTGCTTCAGAGGCGACTGTCTACTAAAATTAAATCTATTATACTTTTCTGTTCATTCCTTCGCCATGTATACTTATGGATGTCCTTATGTTGGAAAAATGTGTTTGACACAATAAGGTTTCTCTCCATGCATACATCCGCTATGAGCCTACCTGCGTCGTTCACTCTCTTATCACCAAATGGACCAAGTACGTCCTCATAGTCGGGACGCTTGGTCCCCACCCATCCGTTCAAATCTCCGCATACGATCACGCGTTCACTGGTTTCTCCCATATCCAGAACTTCCCTAACATTATCCCAAAACTTCTTTAGGTCTGATGCCACCGAGGATCCCACGGGAGCATATGCTACAACCATGAATACCTTGGTGACAACTAGTTTTATACGGACTCAAAGAAGTCTGGGATCATACATTCCGTAATCCTTTACACCTGAGGCCAAGCGAGAGGACAACAGCACTCCTACCCCCATGCTGGCTCGATCGCTCTGTGGTACACCAGACCACAGAGCCATCCCGCCACCAGGAAGATCGCAGGCGTCGCTGCCCCTTCGCTTGTTCTCTGTTACACAGAGTACATCTAGCTGTTTGTCCGCCATGACGGTTATCAGCTCGTGCAACTTACCTTCCACACATCCTCTTACATTCCACGTGCCTACCCGGCACTCTGCTCTCCTCGACTCGCCTGACTGGGCAAGGCGTGATGGGTGGCGGCCCCCATCGCCGCATCTGCCGATGTTCGTACCGACAGGGGGCGGGTCGGTACGCGTCGCCTCCAGGGGACGCCCTAACCCGCACTGCGGTACGCATTTTTCGAAATTATATTTTCTGATATTATCTGTTTTCATCTTTGACGTCACCCGTGAAAAATTAATCGATGGAGAATTATATATTCTTACTCCGTCATATCAAATTTGAAATCAATTTCATCCAACAATTTTCTATATAATTGATATAAACAGTCAACAATGGTACTTATACAATACAGAACTTAAGTTTTAGTTAGAACGCGTTTCCTCATACTTAGTTGACGGTATCAATACACGTGTTCCAATACAAATAAATCAGTATTATTTATTTACTCTTCAATGAATTGTTTAGTAGTTTTCCCTCCTTAGGACTGGCACGTTTGTAATTTTATACTATTAAAACTTTAATCGCTGTCTGTAAATGAAAATGCCGAAAGAACGTCTGGTTAAGAAGATATACAATGCGAAAGTGGAAGGACGTAGGTACTGAGGGAGACTGAGACTAACCTAGACCAGATTGGTCATGTACTGAAAGAAGGTGGAGTCAAGAGTGTCCAAAATCGACGAGCGAGTTTTTTTTTTTTTTTTTTTTTATTGCTTATGGTGGCAAACGAGCGGATAGCACACCTAATGGTAAGTATCACTGCCGCCCATGGACCTTTGCCAATGGTATAGCTAGGCCGCTGCCTACCAATACAAACCCCGAACCCACCCCAGTTGGGCTTCCGGCTCTCTCGCTCGCCGAACGAAGCGCAATTGCACATTGCCATTACTCAGACGTCGATCTTCTGCGAGAGTATGGTACTACCCCGGACGTACCGGCCCGCGCGACTGTAGACAGAGAACTATCCACAGCGTGGTCCTACCACAATTAAATGTATGAAGAGAATTATGAATGTTGAGGAAGCGAGTGAAGTATGCAAGGATAGAGTCCTCTGGCATTCTGTTCTCTCTGCCTACCCTGCAAGGGATATGGCGTGATGATATGTATGTATATATAAATGAAAATATATTTTATAGATTCTAAAATGAAGTCATTTCAGCTGTATAATATAAAACCAACTTTGGAAAAGACAAAAAGTTGTGTAACTCTATTCTTATAATTATAAGTGTGGTTAAGTATATGATAGATATGTTAAGATAATAAATCGATAGTTTTCCCATCATCTATTAATTATTTTTGATTTTAATGAATGAATTAATAGTTTAATATGTTGAAAATCTTAATAAATTCGCAAGACATTAGACATATTATAGTTTTTATTATTATAATATATGCCCGATAACTAGTGTAGCTGTGTGGTAGCGGCTACGAATACTAACAACCCTTACTTTGCTCGTGGATGTCGTAAAAGATGACTAAGAGCCTTATAACGGCCTGGGCCAATTCCATCTGATGGCGTTTGATCAACAATTACATGCCCAAGGAGGGTTGACGTCAGGCAGGCGTCCGGTCATAAAACTATTGCTAATAACTTTTGCAATATGTGGGACGAGGAGTACATATTGCGTTGACCCCAAGTAATTGGGAAAAGAGCAGGAGAATGATGATGATTCCCGATGACAGTTTAATATTATATAATTGTAATAACATGTTCAGAAACTATAACATTTAAGGAACAACTAATTGAGAAATTATAATTATCATCCGTAGAGAAGTGAAAAACGTATAGGTAACCGCCTATACGTTTTTAGAAGCATACCGGGTCCACATACACCGTTTAAAACCTCCCAGGGCCATAGAAACGCGCCGTGTGGCTCCATAACCTGTCGTTTCACCTTCCCATCAACATTTCAGCTGATCACCGGTACCGATTCCTTGACATTGGCTTGCTTACAATCCCAGTGATTCACCAGTCAATATTTTTCTTTCTTAAAAAAATAAAAGCTAATTACACATTGTATTCTTACTCCGTCACCATATGGGTTCTCATATACGGACATTATCTACTTACGCCCTTTAATCTTCGTCTATGACACCCGTAGGAATAGATTTTTTTTTTATAATTGCTCAAACGAAACAACTACAAAATAATTAATTCGAAATTATTAAACGGTAATTATATTTCATGTGCTCATAACAATGACACTTATAAAAATTACACATGTTTTGAATAAATAGTGAAACTTGTAATACAGGAACAGAGTCGAGTTTGCGCGGTAAGTAGCGTAAGCAATCGCGACATCGCAACGTTACTGAACGTAGACACTCTACGGCTGTAGTACTGTGTGAACTGCGTCCGTCCTATTCAGTAGCTGACTAGCGTTCCACGCGATACGACTTTGCCCGGCGGGCGCTCGCCAACTCGCAAACAAGGAAACTTCTAATAAACATTAACCACACGTTTTTGTTTGTATCTGTTATAGATACATTAAAGCAATATTAGTGTACTAATTAATAAAATCAGTTATTTTAAACTTTATATATAGGCTTCCGAAATTTATCAAAGAACCTACTTTCTCGCGTGATGTAACGACTTCGTCCCATTTACTAATGCTATTGTTTCTCCATGTAATAGACTTCATCCACTTTACAACTGACAACAAACATTTTTATTTATGTGACTATTTTTTTTTCTATTCAAATTAAATAATTTTGCGATGCGCCTAATCAAATCTGTGCATTATGAAATAAAAAATAAACCGTTGTTATCGGATTATACTGCAAAATAAACTATGGAACGAAGATTGTAAAGTTTTTTCTAAATATTATATGACTAAAACTAGGACGTGTAGTAAATTATCAGAGTGCTTTTGGTTGGTTATGCAATTTTAATGCATAGGCAACTTTAATATATTTGTGAGAGTTAAAAGTAATGTACATTCTGAAGTGAGTATAAAACAGTTTACTGAAACTTACAATTGATTTGAAGATTAAAAAGTGGTATATATACAATATGTTGCAATAAGGAGAGTGGTGTCTGTTTACGTGTGAAGTATTGGAGGGTGGTTACTGCCCGCTGGTCGGATGGTGTGCGATGGTGGCGCGATGTTATGCCTGGAGTCGCTGATGGCACGATGGCGCGAGCGCAGCTCACGCGATGCAGATCGGCGCACGCGCTCTCGTAGTCTCTGTTCCTCCAGTGCTGATGGAAGCCTACTGCAATTACTACACAGACGTGCTAGCAGTGCTATGTAAGTACTGATTATTAGAATTTCAAATATATATTACGTTTTCTATTAGTTTATTTTGTAATGATTAAACAAAAAATAAATCGAATTGGCGATTAGATCGTGGCTACTACTACATCTATCCTGTCATCAGACCATCAACGTTCACTTCTGAATATGGACCTCCCTAATGACATGCCATCATCGCCACATCCTCGGGTGGTTTGACAATCGAAATTAATGTTAGAAGTATTCCAGTAAAGTAGGCTGTAGGTTGCCTATTGCAAGGCGGACTCATGATTCATGTTGTTCTTACAACATCCTCGGTATAATAAGCCTAGTACTTCTCTAAGCTTATTATTATTACCTAATTTCATATAAATTTAGTAATCTTCAACTCATTTCTTCCCTTTTTTTGGACGTAGGTCTTCTCTCGGCGTTAACATTTTAAATTATAATAACTCTTTTTTGTGGCGTAATGGAATAATATAATAATACAATTGACCCACATTATTCTTGGTTGTCGTAAAAGACGACTAAGGAATATAATATGCATATTACATCCAGCTGTGTGGTAGTGGCTTCGAATACTACCATCCCTTACTTTGCTCTTAGATGTCGTAAAAGACCACTAAGAGCCTTATAACGACCAGGGTCAACTCCATCTGATGCCATTTGGTCAACAATTACATTCCCACGGAGGCTTTACGTCTGGCAGGCGGCCAGTCATAAAACTATTGCCAATAACTTTTACAATATATACTCTGAAAGAAGAGTACATATTGTATCAACCACCAGTAATTGGGATAAGTGTAGGAGAATAATGATTACAGCTAAGCATAAGTGAAAAAACTCAAAATGAAGCGCTATATCAACTCGTTTGACTAGCGTGATTATTGTAGCTCAATTTCCTTTCTATAGAGGAGGCCCAAGTCTAGTAGTGGAATGGTATAATCGTTGCTATGATGATGATATGTAAATTAGTACTCCTAAATATATAAGTTCTGGAAGAAAGTACACGCTAAGTTTCTCGATCTCTGTAACTTTTTTTTAATAATAATAATAATATTTATTTAGCAATAATTTGACAGTAATTCCTAAAATTTACAAGCACCAGAATTAGTTATAACACAAGACTAATAACTATACAATCAGGTATTGAACTACAAAGAAAATTTATTATTGGCTACTGCACCCGAACTAGGTGTGAACCTGTATCTCGGAGTGCAGTTGTCCCCTTTAGAGTAGGATCAGTATGGTAGTACATTTTATTCTATTTTGTGCCATCTACGTCTAACTGTAGGAAGATGTTTAGGTGCATGTTTATTTATACGTGTGTATGAGAGTGAAATAGTCTGCTCTAATAGCACAACTGTACAACTATCTATGATAACAAGGCGGGATGGGTGTCACTTATAAGTAGGTACACATGATTATATTAGCCTACTAAGAGAGAGGAGTATGGTTGCGAGAATTATGGATTCCTATGTGACCCTACTTTCACCGAATGACTGTGTAGATAAAATCAAATCATAGCGATTCAAAAGACGTTGTTATTTTGTACGAGATTAAGGTCTCGCAGAGTGACAGAAGGAATAGGTGAAGTAGCATAGCAGGAACGTGGTGTCGCGCAGCAAGTATTTGCACTTGATACCACGCCAGTCGTAGATAATTTGCGCACGATCGCGCGATCTCAAAGTACTTTGGAACATTAGTCAGAGAATAGATCCCTAAAAGAGTAAGGCGCTGAAGGGGAAATTTTCTGTGTATCTGTGCTCTGCTCAAAAATAGGTTATAAGCTTCATGCTTATCCGTGTGGTGACGGAGTAAGAATACAAATCACCACCCCCTATTTTACCCGTGGCTGATCGTAAGAGACGACTAAGGACATAAAACGCATATAACATCTATGCAAGAGAAGGAAAACTCGAAATAAAAGTGGGAGGACCGTGCTGTTGACAGTTCTCTGTCTACAGTCGCGGGCCGGTCCATCCGGGTCAGTACCACACTCTCGCAGAAGATCGACGTCTGAGTAATGGCAAGGTGCTATTGCGCTTTGTTCGGTGAGCGAGAGAGCCGGAAGCCCAACTGGGGTGGGTTTGGAGTTTGTATTGGTAGGCAGCGACCTAGCTATACCCTTGGTATTGCAAAGGTCAATGGGCGGCAGTAACACTTACCATCACGTATGCCGATTGCTCGTTTGCCACCATAAGCAATAAAAAAATAATAAAGTAAGGCGCTGAAGGGTAATCCTCTATGTGTCTGTGGTCTGCTTAAAAATCGGCAATAATAATAATAGGTTATATATATATTTATATTCATGCTGTGTTATTACAGCCAAATTATATATAGTACTAGCTTCTGCCCGCGGCTTCGCCCGCGTAAATGGTTACTTTCCTAAAGTTTTTGATACCCTATTTTTATTTTTGACCGTCGGTAATACAGTGCAACGGTATTACAATACTCAGGGTTGGAACTTCATTACTGGACTGCTAGATGGCGTTGAAGAAGCTAGATTTTGAGATTTTTTGACAAACAATTTTTTTATTTTTCATATAAAAATTTTGATTTTTTTTAATAAAAAGTATCCTATGTTACTTTTAATACCTCCAAGAATATGTGTACAATGTTTCATGATGATCAGTTGAGTAGTTTTAGCGTGAAAGCGTAACAAACAAACTTACATTTACATTTATATATTAGTAGGGATCTATAGTGGTAGGCTTTATACCAAGTAATCAAAGCTATCGTCTACTTGTTACTCACATTGTTTAATGTTATTGTTCAAATTTGATATGATGTTATTGATAACTTCCATCCATGTAGTTTATACGAACGGAAGTTATCTCGTTGTTATAAATTCAATCATTTCACAAAGTTACTCAGGGTTACTTGTGTTACACATTTTGTTAATTTTATGTTCATAAAGTCTAATTCTAATATGTTCTAATGTAAACATAGGAAGAGCACGAATAATAATTTATAATTTATTAATTAACCAAAATGTTGGAAGTTGGAAATTTCAAGGAAACATGTATTATTGATTTATTTACAACACCCGGTACTAAGAATATAATCTTGTATTGCGGGGGACTTTACAAACATACAATTTAATGGACACAAATTTCATCCAGACTTAGAACAATAATTTGACTGACATGGTAGGTTGGTAGCCACTTTGCCATCTGTCCAGTCACATATATGTAATATGTGTTCTTATACTTTACCATATTTTTTTACCATAACAGGACCTACTTATACCAATCAATTTAAATCTATTTCCATATAGGTATGTTCGCACGTGAGATTTTTTAAAAGTTGTACTTGGGTATAAAGGTTTTTTTACTTCCATTTAACTTTAATTTAATCTAACTTTTAAGCAGTTTTACATCATCTTTTGCTAAAAAAATTACGGGATATTTGCCAAAACCCCCTCTCTCCTCCAAGTGAGATTTAGTAAGATTCAGCTCGACCACCCAGCAGGTATCGCCAGACCATTTTTTTTTTTTTTTTTTTTTTTGGTGGACTATGGATTAGTCTCGCCCCGCCAAATCGGTCCGGGGTGACGGAAAAGGCGGCGCGTGACCCCATAGACCCACCGTAAAACTCCTCTCTCTTCGCCGTGCGAGCGGGTCACCGGGACCCGATTTTTAACTTCGGTGGCCCGCCCGGCGGTTCACCCTCGCGGGTTCCTCTCGTCGACGCCCCAACAGATTTCGCCGTCGGGGCGTCGCCCTCACGCGGTGGCCTCACGTCGGGTGACCGGACAATTCCCCGGTCCGATCACCCGAAGCCTCGGTTAGGGCGGCATCAGGCGCAGGTATTCGCGCCTGCGCCGCCCCGGCCGCTGGCGGCGGCCCGGGGCGCGGGAATCCTCCCTTGCCCGTTCCGCCGCTTCCTTCTGCGAGATGACAGCCTCGCAGAAGGCGGCGACCGCGTCCCAGTTCCTGATGCTGTCGACCATCGCTCTCGCGACGGCCGGCAGCGTCAGGTCGGCACCGATGACAGCGACGAGGTCACGGCGCTGCCGCTCCCATCCCGGACACACCTCCAGCGTGTGTTGCGCCGTGTCCTCGCCACTCCTGCAGTGGTGGCAGGCCGGAGTCCACTCCCTATACACGACCCTGTGCAGGTACAACCCGAAACACCCGTGCCCCGTCAATACCTGCACCAGCCGAAAGGTGAGGACTCCGTGCCGCCGCTCCATCCACTCTATCAATACGGGCCGGAGGGCCTCAACGGTCTCCACACCGTGCCTAGGCCTCTCCAGCCGCGTAGCCCAACGGGCGATGACGTCTCGGCGGGCATCCACGCGCCAGGTGGCTATCTCGCTCAACGATGGGGAGCCACCTTCCTCGCGCGCTGTGATAACCCGCCGGTAGAGGTCGGAGAGCATCTCCGCCTCTAGGTCCCACGGGGGTGTCCCGGCCAACAGGCACGCCGCCTCTGTCGACACCGTGCGGTACCCGCGAATGGCTCTGACCGCCATGGCTCTCTGTGGCCTCCACAGAACCGCCCTGAGCTGGGCGTTCAGAGCCCTCGCCCACACGGGTGCGCCGTACATGGCCATCGAGCGGATGACCCCCGCATACAGCCGTCGGGCCTCAAAACTGGGTCCGCCCACATTCGGCATGAGTCGAGAAAGGGCGGACGCCGCGCCGACAAGCCGGGGAGCAATCTGTCGGAAATGCTCCCGGAACCACCATCGCCCGTCGAGCACCAGACCCAAGTACCTCATATGGGCCTGGATGCTGATGTGGATGGAGTTTACCACTATCGAGGCGCCGATGGGCAGCCTCACACGGGGCCCATGGAAAAGTAGGGCCTCCGTCTTGTTTAGGGCCACCCTGAGCCCCAGCGCCTCGATCCGCCTGACCATCTCCTCGGTGCCGAGAGTGGCCAGGCTCGCCGCCTCTTCGAGTGTCCTGCCCCGGGCTGTGACGAGCGTGTCGTCAGCATAGCACACCAAGCTCAGCCCGGGGGGGAGACTCCCTCTCAACGCCCAGTCGTACCCGATGTCCCACAGAGTCGGCCCCAGAACCGACCCCTGTGGAACGCCGCACGACATGGGCGTCCGCACAATGTCCCCTGCGGGACCCGCGCAGAGGATACTGCGGCCCTCCAAATAGTCTGCCACCAGCCGCCTGAGGTACAGGGGCACTCCATGGAACCGGAGCGCCTCCCTGATGCAGCCGAATGGCAGACTATTGAATGCGTTGGCGATGTCCAACGACACCGCCAACAGCACTCCCTTCCCGGCGACGGCCTCCGCGGTCGCCTGCCTCAGGCGTAATAGGGCCCCGATGGTCGAACGCCCCCTCCGAAACCCATACTGAGCGTCCGACAGATCGGGCCCCACCTCCTCCAGGTGTCGGACGATGCGGGCAGCGAGCACACGCTCCAGCAGCTTACCCACATCGTCGAGGAGCACGATGGGCCTGTAGGCCGACGGCAAATTCGGGGACCGTCCCGGCTTTGGCAGGAGAACCAACCTCCCTTCCTTCCAGCACTCAGGGAACCGTCCAGACGTCAGACAGGCGTTGAACAGCTGCCTGAGGCGAGGCTCGAAGTGCTCGAGGAGCGACGTCAGCACCCGGACTGGAATTCCGTCCGGGCCGGGGGCCGTGGTGGCGGAACGAATCTTCGCCACGGCCGCCCCCACTTCCGACTCCGTCACGGGCGGAACACTCTCGTCGTCGTCGTCCTCCCGGTCCTGATCTGGCGGAGCCATGACCGGGGGCGTGTGTTCCGACTGCCGTGGAAACAGCTCCTCGACCACCCTACGAAGGAAGTCGGGCTGGAGGGTCTCGGTGAGGGGGGGGCCCGCGCGCGAAGCTTGTTCAGCGCCGCGCGATATGGGCGACCCCAGGGGTCACGGTCGAGACCGTCCAGCATCTCCTGCCAACTCGCGCCCTTGGCGGCACGGATGGCCAGCCGAAAGGCAGTCCGCGCACTGCGGTACGCCTCGTACAGCTGGCCCTCCCGCTCGACGTCGCGGTGACGCCGCCGGCTGCGGGTGTAGGACCTTCGGGCACTGATACACGCCGCACGAAGGTCCGCCAGTCTTGGGGACCACCAGTAGACCCCCTGCCTCGGAGGTGGACGCCGCCGCACTCTGGGCATGGCCGCATCGCAGATCTGCGTTAACGCACTGCGAATGCGGACAGCCTCAGCGTCCACTCCGTCCGCTGGGGGTGGTGAGGACAGCCACGTGCTGACAATGGCCGCCTCCGCCAGTAGATCCCTGTCAAGATGACCCACAGCCCACCGCGGAAACGCGGGAGCTCCGTCCGCCCTGTGACCCCTACCGGGTTCCCGGGGGGAGACCTCCATCCGGATGTACCGGTGGTCCGACAGGGTCTCCGCCTCCTCCAGGACACTCCAGTTCCTCACCCGTGGCGCGACAGCGGGGCTAGCGAACGACAAGTCCACTATCGACCCGCCCTGCCGCCGCACACACGAGGTATCGCCAGACCATAGCGTGATTAAAAATAACTATACATATATTAAGAATGTTCTTAAAAGTTTGAAAATCTATATAATTTACAGAAAATTCCAACATTCTTTTTTGTCCGACCCAGGATTCTTACATGGAACCGTACGATCAGTAATCGCATGTCACTGGATAAACGAGGCCAGTTAAAATCAAAGTTATATATATAAACGAGATTGACCATTTAGCTACATTGATATATTAAATCTTGTATATGCAAAGCGGTCACATTTATCAGTGAAACAGACCCCAGGGAACGGATATGTGCGGTAAATCACGTAAATACTATTACTCTCGAATGAACCTCGTTGAGGTTGAGCCAATTCCGGTTGGATCCGTGTGCATTTGCCGTTTAGACTTCGTAAATTAATATTATTATTGCTAACTTTATTCAACAATTTGGATATGTAGGGACGAGTTAAGAATACAATTTGTCAATGTCCTTTCCAACTCACTTCCCCATGGAAATAAAAAAACAACCGGCTGGGGAATCATCGATAGAATAGAAAAATCGAATTGACTTCGGATTGATTAGATTAATAATTTAATAATATATTATATTTCCGTGTGGTGACGGAGTAAGAATACGATCAAAGAGTAAAGATATTAAATTGAAAAAGAGTGGCAACTCGATGATAAAATATGCATGTATGGAAAGTGCTGCCACCCAGAGTTTAGGCGGTGAACTAAAGTTGAAGTAATATATATACATATCTACATGTGTATGTGTAATTACATAGAATTTTCTTTTACTATGAAAGCTACCCTGAAATATAGAAAAAAACATATCAGCTGATAATTAAACAATAATAATATCAGCCTAACATTGAAACTTGAGATAATTTTCAGAAAAATATCAATAACCGAAAATAGATCGATGACAATAAGTACATACGCTAGGAACAAAAAATAACAATTCTCAGTTGTCAAACGTTTGACAGGCAGGACAAAATGGCAGCAGTTAAGTTTGTACAACCAATCTGTAGGCGGCGCGACGGTCAGTAAAAATAAGTAATGTTTTAAGTGTGCCCCCCCAGAATACGATTCACCACCCCCTATCTTACCCGTGGGTGATCGTACGAGACGACTAAGGGATATAAAACGCATGAATATCTATGTGAGAGAAGGAAAACTTGAAATAAAACCCTATACCGACACGTCTGACCAGCGTGGTATAGTAGGTCAATTACCCTCCTATTATGGAGGAGGCTCGAGCCCAACAGTGGGACATATATGAGCTGAGATGATGATGATATTATATATACTTTATTTACAATCTTAAATATTCTAGCGGCCTTAAATATTACTATAGTTCATCTAATCTAGGAAGTGCATTTTGACGTTTTGATTTTTTGAATACACAATAACCTTGGTCAAACGTATACATATAATTGCAAACAATAAATCTGAAATTTTAAAGAACTATTAAGTTATTTACATAATTAACGTTGCTGGTGACTTTCTTGTACAATAATCTAATGTTGAAACTCGTAAAACTAATTTAAAATAAAAATAACATAGTAAATAGTAATTGTTATTAACGATCCAACAATGTCACGTCATCACGTTCTATACAGTAGTGCTTGATAATTTTTAATTCACGAATATCCAAATAATCGGTAAAAATATTAGAATAATATAATTAATCGAATAGAAATTTAGATGAATATTTCGACAATTTTATTAATAAGGAAATAATGATTAATGTTGGGGACGATGATAATTCAAGTAATAGTAGTGATTCTGATTAAATAGCTATTTTCAAATCCAGTTTTTGTTTTTACTTAACCTAATCCTACTAAATATGATGAATAGATTTTATGCTGAAGTAATTAAATTTGTTTAGTATTAATTTAGCACTTAATCTATTCATCTCCTGTTTGAAAAATAAAAAATAAACCGATTATTAATTAAAGAGAATCCATATCGATTTCTCAGTAAAATCGGATATTTTCGATAGTGATTATTTGGTTCTCATACCTAGACAACTTACTCCGACAGCTGTCAAAGTGCACTTCTTAGATTAGATAGACTATAACTGTAATTATTCTTAGTGGGTTTCATAAAAACTAAACTCATAACTAATCTATGGTGCTTATTAATCGCACAGGCGACGTACTGTGTAAGTCGCGAGTGCCTGTACTGAGTATCATGGATTGGTTACCCAGTTGAGGAAATTTTTTGTCATCATCATCTGAGAGCAGATGATTCTCAGCCTAATATATCCCACTGTTGGGCTCGAGCCTCCTCCGTAATAGAAGGGAAATTGACATACTATACTACGCTGGTCACTGGTCAGACGTGTGGTATAGAGTTTTTTATTGAATTTTCGTTCTCTTGCATAGATGTTATATGCTTTTTTTTATCCCTTAGTCGTCTCTTACTATCACACACGGGTAAGATTTTTTTTTGTGTAGTCTACAAATTATTATTCTGAATATGGGTGTCATTTGTATTCGTTAAATGTTCTTAAGTTTCGCGCGATGCAAGGATTTATTCACTAGCGTAAAGCATTGTATTTTATTGTAAAACCGGCCAAGGACGAAACAGACTCGACGAAAGATTTTATACTGTAGTACAAAGTTCAATACCGCGTAGGTACTTTTTTTTTAATGACCGCACAGATGGCGTAGTGGTTAAGATATCGACCTTCCGTGCAAGGTTCGAATCCTACGTAAGACAATACGATTCACAAAGTGTTGTTCTGAATCTGGGTGTAATTTGTCTGCGTTAATTATATAATATGTTTGTAAAGTCCTCCGCAATACAATGATTATTTTCTTAGCACAGGGTGGTGTCGTTTTTTATTAAAAAAAATGTGAGTTCATTTTGCAGCAAAATTATGCTTAAAAAAGCATTACGTACAAAGAATTAAATCGTTATGGCTATAAATTAAGACAGAATAAATGTTGCCAGCTTAAAACAAAAAAAAATGTATAAAATACAGTTAACACTTAATACTCTTTAAAAAATATAAATATATCTACATACACATATTTATATTTTTAAAGGGTATATTGACTGATACAGTCTGCAGTAAATTTTTTTTTGTTGATTAGAGATATAAGCTTTATATATTGTCATTATAAAAATCGCGAAATTTCATTATAAAAATAAAATATTTTTTTTAACATAAAATGTCTATTATTTCAGCATCATATCATCATTATAATTTTTTTTTGTACAGCGTAATAAAAATACCCATTATAAGAATTTCAACTATTCACTTAATATGGTTCACGAGATACAAATCACTGACTCAGTAATAGAGTTATATTGGCAACCATTTGACCCAATCCCACAATTGAAATGAAGCTCATTTTGCCAGCTTTATTGATATTTATGGTTATTGCTCCTGTGAGCTTATAATCTATAACATATAACCTTTCTCAGTAATAAGATGATACATATAACGCAAAAAAAAACACTTTTGACTCGCGTAGCAGTTTAAAAAAATAACTAAACGCTTTTTATTGGTTTTAGTTCCAAATGTTGTTTGTGAGTTGTATTATCATAGACATTCTATTTGAAAGCCTGTTCTATCTATCCTTTTTTTTATATTTAGAAAAGTACTTAACTACCAAAGCCTATAATTCATTTGCCACTAGGGGTTATCACGTTGAAGACAACAAGGTCATCTACCATTCGAAGGATGTGCAAAAATAAAACAAAATAAACGAACATAAACTAAATAATAATATGTCTTTAAATCTATTGCAATATTTGAATTTCGAACTCCCAATATCATTTAATAGTGTTTTATGTTGTGTAGTGCGCTTAACCCTTGCAATATGCACTATGAACATTACTGTAAGAATTATTTCGTTTTCACCAAAAACATAATTCACATTCTTGAATGTATTAATATAAAAGCTTGTGAGTTTGATAAAAAAAAATCATTAAAGGTCCACAATTGAAAAATAAATAGTCTTTCTACAATTAATATTAAATATGATTTACTAACAAAGCCAAGAAATGAATGGTTGAAGAATATGATACAGACAATATTTTATAATATATTATATTATAGTTTGAAAGGCATCACACTGGAATAAATAATTAGGTACTAAATATCTGACATCTGATAACGTAATCCAGACAATATTTTGCACTATATTATATTATGGTTGGAAAGGCGTTACACTGGAATAAATAATTAGGTACTAAACATCTGACATCTCATAATCTAATACAGACAATATTTTGCAATATTACTCTATCATGGTTCGACAGGCATCACAGTGGCGTAAATAATGAGATACTAAACATTTTGTATACAGTTTTATATAAAAGTTAGTAAAAAAAAGGAAATGGTTGATTTTCTTGCTGTATCTCCTGTGATGTTAACGTTCGGAGCCTTTGTTATTATTAGTTTATTGAATTAAATATAAGATAAAAGCTTAAAATTGATAATATATAAATGCCCTCGCGAAGTTTATATGTCATCATCATCATTTCAGCCTATTGCCGTCCACTGCTGAACGTAGGCCTCCCTCATTTTACGCCACAGAGTGCGGTCCTGTGCCGCCTGTATCCAACGACGCCCTTTTTTTTTTTTTTTTATTGGTGGGCTATGGGTGCGTCTCGCCCCGCCAAATCGGTCCGGGGTGACGGAGAAGGCGGCGCGTGACCCCATAGACCCACCGTAAAATCCTCTGTCTTCGCCGTGCGAGCGGACCACCGGTACCCGATCTTTGTCTTCGGTGGTTCGCTCGGCGGTTTACCCTCGCGGGTTCCTCTCGTCGACGCCCCAACAGATTTCGCCGTCGGGGCGTCGCCCTCACGCGGTGGCCTCGCGTCGGGTGACCGGACAATTCCCCGGTCCGATCACCCGAGGCCTGGGTTAGGGCGGCATCAGGCGCAGGTATTCGCGCCTGCGCCTTCCCAGCCGCTGGCGGCGGCCCGGGTCGCGGGAGTCCTCCCTGACTCGTTCCGCCGCCTCCTTCCGCGAGATGACAGCCTCGCAGAAGGCGGCGACCGCGTCCCAATTCCTGACGCTGTCGACCATCGCCCTCGCGACAGCCGGCAGCGCCAGGTCGGCACCGATAATAGCGACGAGGTCGCGGCGTTGCCCGTCCCAGATCCAACGACGCCCAGCAACCTTCACTAGGTCGTCTGTCCACCTAGTGGTGGGGCGTCCCACACTGCGTCGTCCGGTACGTGGTCGCCACTCTAGAACCTTTCTTCCCCAGCGGTTGTCGGTTCTTCGAGCGATGTGGCCTGTCCATTGCCACTTCAGCGTGCTAATTCTTCGTGCTATGTCGGTTATACCCGTTCGTCTGCGGATTTCCGTATTTCGGATTCTATCTCGCAGAGAAATCCCGAGCGAGTTTATATGCAATAAATTATATTGAATTTGATTTTGGTATTAGGGCAAAAATTATAAAATAAATAAATTTACTTATATTAGCTATAATAGGGATATATATCCCTTTGCATTTTATCTTTTCTAATTGTGTGTATTGGAATTAGCTTTAGTTTTCACAAAATATATTTTATTACCAGTCCACGATATCATAACACAAAAGCACTCTTTTCAGGTCAGGTAGAGAGCACCATTCTTTATTCCTTGCGGCCTGAAAACTGATCAACATTTTGATTTCTTTGAATTAACATTTTAATTAAACAAGTGTTCTTCATCCTACGCTATTTCATCTATACATAATGACGAAAGTATTTCTTACCAAATAGGAAACTGTTAGACAATGAAACTAATTGTTTTAGAATACTTCATTCTTATTTGTTGCAAACTTTTCTCGTGAAAACAACTAGTATCCAACAGTGGTAAGTTAATTAATGCGATCAACATAATCGTTGTTCGCGATTAGGTTAGTTAGCTTTCACAAAATGACCACGATTATCGAAAGGAATTTTCCACTACTAACAATATTTATCTTCTTACAAAATGCTGTTTCTAAAGTAGGTACTTGGTTATAGATGTTTTTTCGTGTTTGCTGAATTATTTGACTGATGTTTGTATACGGCCTCATTAAATCAATTTCTACTGTACCTACTTCTGCCTACGAGTGAACGTATTTACCTAAAGAATTTTAAAGGCTTATCTACTGAAGACTAGAACTCAGCGCCGCCGCACCGGTGGTTAGCTTAAATGGCAAAAGAGAGGTATGAGGCAGATAATGAGGCGACTCGCAGCGCCTCTCATCGCTCCAGACGTGTGACTAGGTGTGAACATAGCCTAAAAATATGGAATACTCATAATTTAAAAATACTTCGAAACGGATTGACCTTTCTTAATTTATTTTTTTAATTTATAAATTCTTGAAATTTACCTAATGAAGTGCATTGTTTAAGTTTCTTTTTAATTTGTACTTGTCAGAATTAATTACTCAATAAATGTACTCAAATTACTTGTCAATTTAATCAAACAAAAAATTAAAAGATTAATTAATTCCTTCTCGAGTTTATTGTATTTATAAGATAAAATTCAGGACTATATTCATTTCACTAAACATTTTGAAGAATATAACATTAAGAATAGATATTTGGGTGACCTACTTCCTTTATTTGCAAATGAGGCCATTTTGGCAATAAGATGCAGCTTACTGAAGAACAATACACGAATGTGTCTTGACGTCACTTAGAGAAAATGAGTACCCTAATTTCCTACTAACTACAATTTATAAGAGATGTTTACTAAGTACCACATTCTCCCTATTAAATTAAGAATAATTAGGGTCTCTCTTAATAGGTTGTTAAAATAATTATTTACATATTTTTAGTCTGGTAAGCTTAAGACGTATTCCTGATAAGCATGTTTGTATTATAAAGTGTATAGCCCTAGTGTAATATGCGTCTTGAAAAAAAGATATGCTAAAATACATAACAAAATATATTATCATTATTCTATTGCTCTTGTCCAATTATTTGGGGTCGACGCAATATATACAGTACATCTTCCATTATACATATTACAGAAGTTTTGACAATAGTTTTATAAGGCTCATCAGTCAGGTAGATTTTAGGACATGTTCCAGATAGTCAAACTTTCATGCTGCTTTAACAACAACATTATCATCTCTGATGTTTCTGATGTTTACGCAAGTACATTTGAAATAACTCCACAATTAGAGGCAACTTTACGTATTACGACAGGCTGGTCAGATCACTTGGTACAGGTTTTTTTTTTCCCTTGCAGTTATTATATCTGCTTGTGTCTCTTAGTCGCTTTAACGATCACCCAACTGGAAAGAAAATGGTGGGGACTATTGTGTTCTCACTCAGTGACCATACTGGTTCAACGTTTATTTATAATCTTCACAGATGTGATAATCACGCTGGCACTCAGTTTATCATAACATATTATAATTTAAGGTTATAATAAATATAATTGATTGAAATCGGCGATACAGGGCGGCAATACATTATTATTCTAAAATCTAGGATAGGAAGGAAGACCCACCACTTACCCATTGTTAATCAATACACTGCACACCTCAAGAAAAGAAGGAAGGAATACGGGATGAGGTCAAGGTGGAATAGGATATAAAGAAATCTTACTCCTGTAATGTGACGGTTCGGCTTCAAATGCGCATTTGAAGCCGAGCCGTCCTGAGTATGCCTCGTTTAGAGGCAAAATACGTGTCAAATCACTATTCAAAGCTCTGCCGAAAATTGCAAGTTGAAGTTCTGGAAGGTACTCATCACAAGAGTAAGATTTCCTCATATCCTATTCCATCTTGATCCCATCCCGTATTCCTTCCATCCTTTTTTGAGGTGTGCGATATATTGATTAACCCTTTCAAAGTGGTGGGTCTTCCTTCTTCTCCTCCATTTTAGAATAGTTAAAATAAATCGTAATTAGCTATTTTTGTTAAATTTCTCATTGAAAAAAGGTCAGAAGTACTCACCGTGGGTTTCATTCAAAGTTTAGATCTTTACGTCAATGTGGTATATTATTTATTAATCTTCCCAAGCAACCGCAATATGTATTATTCTTTCCTAAGTCAATGTTCGAGTTTGAGCACGAATTCTCCGATCTTGACCCAGAGTATTAAGAACAAGGATTGTAATAAAGTTGTACTCTAAAGTATTCGTCTGCATTATTTACTTAAAAAGTTTTATAACATCGGTGAAACATTGTGTATTTTTTTTCGGAAAATTAAGAAAGTAAAATTGCAAAAATCTAGCTTTCCAATTCAGATTTGTCAAATGGATCTTATGGTTGCTTTTTAACCTTTTTTGCAAGCTTTAGGAACAGAGCAGTATGATATTTTACAAGCCGTGTTGCGTTAACCCCACACTTTGATTATTAAACTGGTAGGCATTAGTAATGAAGGCCACCGAAGATAAAGATCGGGTACCGGTAGCCCGCTCGCGAGGCGCTTTGCAGGGTGGGTCTATGGGTTATTATTATAAAAAAGTCATTAGTAATGTACGCTCACTTGAATGCTTATTAATGCTATTATACCTATGCTTATTATGCCTGTTAATTTTAACTGCTATAATAGTTTATGAAGAAGATAATATTTAAAAAATTGTATTTATAGTAAATAGTCTTCTAAATCTTTTTTAAGACAAAAGTTCAATATATATAGTCTGAACTTTCTTGATATTTATTTTGCTTTTTAACCTTGCTATAATCATATATAATTAAAAATTAAAATCAATGTATCATATTAAAAGTACCAGCTGTTCATTCTTTTAGGCGAAACTTGATCATGTTCTTAAACGAATCATCGTCATCATCACTGGCTCATTTATGTCCTACTGTCGGACTCGAGCCTCCCCCATAATGAGAGGGAAATTGACCTACTATTTATACCATGCTGGTCAGACGTGTTGATATAGGGTTTTGGTCCAAGTTTTCCTTCTCTTGCATAGGTTTTATATGCGTCTAATATCTCTTATTCGTCTCTTACGATAACCCACGAAAGAAAGGAAATGGTGAATTTTATTTTTACTCCGTCACCTGAAATGTATAGCTGAGCATTATTCTTCACTTTAGAGATTTTTAATTAAATTTTCTTATTTATCTATATGTATATAAGAGATTTCCACCTATGTACTGACTCATCACGATATCTCTGGAACCATAAGGCCTACAAACCTTAAATTTGGTGGAATATTTCTTTCGCCGAGTAGAGGTCAGCTAAGAATGGATTTTACAAAATTATATCCCTAAGGGGGTGAAAATCAGGGCAAAGTTTGTATGGGACAACGTGATTCCTTGGTCAAATCTATTTCAAATTTTGCATAAACATTCTTTAACAGAATTGATGAAAGACGTCATTCGTATTTTATTGAGATTTATCTCCTAACTGGGTCAAAAAGGGGTGGAAAGTTATTTTAGAGGTGATTTGCTTTAAAGTTGATATCAATACTTCTTAGTGATTTTGATTTAAAAGATATTTTATTTTGACACATGTTTGATAACTTAATTCGATTATAATGACTTCTAATGTTTACGCGAGTATTACACATTTGAAATAAAACTACTTTTACGGATTCTATCGCGTTTGTATTTGATTTATAATTTCCCGACGTTTCGAACACTTTACAGTGATCATGGTCACGGGAGGACTGACGACGGATTAATTCGATTATATTCAAAAAACCGGCAAAGAGCGACTCGGAGTCGCGCACGAAGGGTTCCGTACCATTATCTATAAATGGCAAAATAATTATGTTTGTTGTATGGGAGCCCTTCTTAAATTCTCTATTTGTTTTATTTTAATTTAATTATTTATTTCTAAAGTGAATATTACTAAATATTCTGAGAATATTTCAAACGTCTACCTATTTTTGTTATCAATATCGAGCAAAAACGAGCAAAAAGATTACCGCTGTTGTGTGGGAGCCCCCTTAAATATTTATTTTATTGTATTTTAGTATTTGTCGTTGTAGCGGCAAAAGAAATTCGTCATCTGTAAAATTTTCAACTGTCCGACTATTACGGTTCATCAGAGCAACCTGGTGACAGACAGGCGAAGTAACGGACGGACAGCGTAGTCTTAATAATAGGATCCTGTTTTATATTTTGGGTATGGAACTCTAAAAAGGTTGATGTCACATAAACGTTTGGTACAATGCAAATACCTCTCCAGAGAAGAAAAAAATGCAAATGCTTTTTAAAATTGGAATGTCTCGAATGTCATCGCACTATATTAGTATGGTGTTTATAGGTTTCTAAGCTTTAGAGAGGTCATTTACTTTTAGGACACGGCCTCATATGAACGTATACTTTGAAATTTGAAATGATTGGACGGTAATTTTTTAAGCAGAATAATGTAATTCCAAGCCATATATTATCTTGCATCGAATAACTAAAATCCATCGCTCACACTATGCATTACAGTTTGTGTGACAATATCCATTTCTGTCATGCTACGGCGATGGTCGATACTCTATTTCAGCAGTTGTTTGGTCTTTGAATTGTGCTGGGATATAGCCATTGCGGTACTAAAAC
Organism: Lymantria monacha; assembly: GCA_905163515.2. NCBI lineage: Eukaryota > Metazoa > Arthropoda > Insecta > Lepidoptera > Erebidae > Lymantria > Lymantria monacha. The sequence continues at coordinate 29,767,951 of LR991082.1, forward strand.
CACAAACACCGCTTTATAAAATTATATCTACTGCAACTTTTTATTTTACTCTATAATAATTACGAAAGGAGTACAAGATCATCTGGTATATTATCGTTCGCTGTTTAGCCAGTTTTTAATCAACATGTTTGCAAAAATCGAGACAGAAAGGATGAGTTATAATCTATATATATAAGAGATTTCCACCTATGTATTGACTCATCACGATACCTCTGGAACCATAAGGCTTACAGACTTTAAATTTGGTAGGAATACTCCTTTCGCTGAATAAAGGTAAGCTAAGAACGGATTTTACGAAATTTCACTTGCAAGGGGGGTTGCTGGGGTGTAAAAATCACATTTTTTAAATATGTCTTCTACATACTTGAATTTCAGTAGGCATATTTTTGTTACAATACACAGCTTAACTAAAAACGGCTTTTTAAAAATTCCACCCCTAAAGCGGATTGCGTAAGTGTTAACCCAAAAAATCTACATTTTCCAATACTGCCCCTACAGACTTGGAATTTAGTGTGGACTTTCTTTCTGCCCTGTAAAAGTCAGATAAAATAGGATTTTAAGAAATTCCTTCTCCGAGAGGCATTCTATGTAGCGAAAGTAGACGTAACCGAAGCGAAGCGAGGACGGGTCGCTAGTTCATAATAAATAAATGAACGTTTTTACAGGTTTGTTTGATTGATACAGAACCATAATATATTTTTTTAAAAACATTTTTACATAAACAAAGAGACAGTAATGTTGTGAGTACATGTATAATAAAATTATTTTAACACTACCTTTATTTAATAAACATTTATTATTATTGGATCTCGATTTATAGTGGTAGGGCCACACTGATGACAGTTTTCTGTCTACAACTTTTTTCTTTTTTTTTTGGCGTTTATGGCTTGGTTACTTAGACCTTTGAGCCAAGTCTTCATAGTTTAGACACTTCGTGCCTTGTCTTCCGTATTATTGTTTACCACTTCTTCAAATTGTAATTAGTCCTTGATAGTCACTGTCCGTCAGTAAGTCAAGTCGTTACTATCAATTTGGCACTGATAACCAAATTCATAGTTTCGTTGGGAATTTTGGGTGAACACGAAAATACACGAAAACCACTATTATACCATATTCACTACACTTCAGCACTTTAACTGTATCATATTCCATAAAATACCAGCAAAATTATTCAATATAACACTACAAAACACTAAAGAAATGAATATAATACAAGAGCGTGACATGACATTTCCATATTCGCGCCAAAACTCCCTCTGTCTACAACCGCGGGCTGGTCCGTCCGGGATTAGTACCACACTCTCGCAAAAAGTCGACGACTGCGCACTGACAATGTACTATTGCATTTTATTTCAGTGAGCAATAGAGCCAGCAGCCCAATTTTCTAAGTGGGTTTGGGATCTCCATGATAGGCAGCGGCTCTACCTCTGATATTATATACGTCCATGAGCGGTAGTAACACTTACCATCAGTACACTTGCTCATTTGTCACCATAATCAATATAAATAAATTTAATAGATATAGTCTTTACCAAGAATATGCAGACAGAATTACGCTTAATCCAAATAATAATAGATTGAAAGTTTTGTTGTTGTTTTGTTAATTTAAACTTGCGAGAAATGAATGTCCTACAAAATTCACGGTGGTGTAAGTGGCAGCACGATTGGGACGGATTGCCAATGGGTGTGGGTTCAAATCGCACTTGTGACAATCATTTTTCGCTCGTAATCGGGTTTTTATAAATAATCAAGCATGTTAAATGCCAAATTTCAGTAATTTGAATTTAAACTTTATATATATTTTTAAAGTGTTTATTAAAGTTAAATTTAATTATTAAAGTTTATTAAAGTTAAATTCCTTGAAACAATTGAAAAATGCTAATGTATATAAATTATTCTAACGTAAATTTTGATCAGCTCATATTTACGTAGTCTAAAACTGAATCTGATAAATGTCAGTAGACTTGTCACGTTTATATATAACTAATAACATTAGATATAGCAACGAAACGTGGGTGTAATTCACTTTTAAATAACCTTTCGATAAAATACTGACATTATTGTATATTTATATTATTAAGAGATAAGTATTAAAAACATTTTACAAATACACAAGGTATAATTGATTGATTTAGGCGATATATGGCGGAAACCCATTATTATCTTAAAATGGAGGAAAGCTAGGAAGATCCACCACTTTCCCACGGCTAATCAATATACCGTACACCTCAAGAAAGGAAGGAATACGGGATGGGATTAAGATAGAATAAGATATAAGGAAATCTTACTCCTGTGATTGCTCATCACCCTCCAGAACTTCAACTTGCAATTTACCCCAGAACTTCGAATAAAGATTCGACACGTGTTTCGCCTCTAAACGAGGCACCCTCAGGACGGTTCGACTTGAAATGCGCATTTGAAGCCGAACCGTTGAGGTGTACGGTATATTGATTAACCGTGGGAAAGTGGTGGGTCTTCCTTCCTTTCCTCCGTTTTAAGAAAATACACAAGGTTATAGAATAGACAAAATACACATTGCATTGGCAAATGTGATTACATTTCAAAGTTCGAAGTGGATATACATCTAAGTTATTTTAAAAAAAACGTAGAAACGTATTTAAAACATTCTATTATTGAAAGACTTTCTGTTTGATTTTAATTTTCCTGTAATAGCTGCTCTAATTTATACAAAATCACACATACTGAAATATTAAATACGTAGCAATTAAGATGATATCTTACTGATCATAACATCATCATCATCGCCCTCCCAATAACTCGGATCGACACAATATTGTTCCTCTTACATCATACATATTCCAAAACCTATTGGCAAAAGTTTTGTGATCGGCATTTTTCTTTAACGGCGGGCTACGGTGTAGTCACTCCACGCTTCTCCATTCGGGGTGACAGAAGAAGTGGCGTGCGACCTCGTAGACCCGCCCAACAACGTAGCTATCGAGTGGGTCACCGGAACCCGGTCTTTGTCTTCGGTGGCCCAGCCGGCGGTATACCCTCACGGGTATGCTCTCGAGTCGACGCCCCGACAGCTTTCGGCGTTGGAGCGTCGTTCTGACGCGGTAGTCTCACTCCGGGCGACCAGACTAATCCCTGAACCAATTTAGGACCGGCATGACGTCTACCCGCCTTGAAAATGTAATTGTTGACCTGATGACATCAGGTGGAATTAACACAGGTTGATAAAGCTCATGGTCGTCTTTTACAACATCCACGAGCAAAGTAAGGTTGGTATTATTCGTCACCGCTACCACACAGCAGTCTTACAGATCATAACATTGTATATTAATCATATATTTTTTTTATTGCTTATGGTGGCAAACGAGCTACCAGCACACCTGATAGTAAGTGGCACTGCCGCCCATGGACCTTTGCAATTCCACGTGTATAGCTAGGCCGCTGCTTACCAATACAAACCCTAAACGCACCCAGTCAGAATATCAAATCAAATCATTTATTATGCATAAGCCCTAAAAGGGCACTTACATATTGTTAATATTACATATTTATTTAAATTAATTTACCACCGGATCGGAAAGCTGAGAACTGAAAACTGAGAAGAGCCGGCAAGAATATCAGCGGGCTCGTCATTTTTTTTTAAATTACATGTTTTCTTAATATTATTGGATACATATTTAGTCCCTATTAGCTACAGTGAGATGCCCTTCGAGTAAAGATTTTTTTTTTAAAGTTAAATACAAGATTAACAAAAAAAAACAGAAATGGTTGGACCAGATTCCACAAGCGGCACCCGATCACGAGTTAACTACTAAAGCAGCCATCACGCCCCTCAACCACATTCGAGGGAAGGGAGAGACCCGCTCACGTAGCTACCGCAGGCAGATACCTTTTTAATGAGCATGACCACACCAAGATCTATAAATTACAATCAGATAGTACAATCAAATCAATAAATAAATAACTCGTTAGGCAAAACACGCTACACTGTACAATTTGTGACAATGAAAAATATACAAAGTTCAGACGACAGTGAGGATCAGCACCAAAACAATGTAAAAGTTAAAATTATATAAAGTAATTGCTGAGAGAGGAGTAACTCATAACTATTCCGTATTATCATTTAGATAATCCGAAACGTTGTAATATCCTTTTTTGCAAAGTCTATTTTTGATAGCCTTTTTAAACTTATTTATGGGCATATCTCGGATATCTTTAGGTAGTTTATTGTAAAAGCGTATACATTGCCCCATGAAAGACCTACTAATTTTTTGTAGGCGAGTATGAAGTATAACTAGATTATCCTTATTCCTAGTATTCACGTGATGAATGTCACTATATTTATCAAATTTATCAATATTTTTTTTACATATAATATGTTTTCAAATATAAATTGTGATACAATAGTTAGAATGTTTATTTCGCAAAATTTTTCGCGCAGTGACGCTTTTGGGCCTAAATTATAAACCGCGCGGACAGCCCGTTTTTGGAGAACAAAGATATTATTCAAATCTGCAGAGCATCCCCAAAGTAGTATGCCATATAAGACATAAGACTGTGGAAGTAAGAGAAATAAACAATTCTAGCCATGTCAATATCGGATAAACAATTCTAGCCGTTTCAATATCAACTATTGATTATGATCGATGGTGATATGTTGTTATCTGGCATTTAAAATTGATGTTTAAATTGCTATAATGCTGTGTGTTAGCAGCTACGAATACTACCAACCCTTACTTTGCTCGTGGATATTGTAAAAGACCTGGGTCAATTACACCTGATACAGTTTGGTACAACATTCCCAAGGAGGATTGATCTCAGATAGGCGGTCGATCATAAAACTCTTGGCAATAACTTTTGCAATATGTACGAGTATATATTACGTCCACCCCAAGTAATTGAGATAAGAGCAGAAGAATTATGTTTCAATTGCCATAGGTGTGACTTAAAATTTAGTTATCGTTAATAAAAGCTTGTATTACGAGTACACATACATACATACATATCATTACGCCATATCCCTTGCAGGGTAGGCAGAGAGAACAGAGTGCCAGAGAACTCTATCCTTGCACACATCACTCGCTTCCTCAACATTCATAATTCTCTTCATACACGCTCGCTGGTTTCGGAGACCCTTGACTCCACCTTCCTTCAGTACGTGACCAATCTGGTCTAGGTAGGTGAGTCTCGGTCTCCCCTGGTACCTACATGCTTCCACTTTCGCATTGTATATCTTCTTAACCAGATGTTCGTTCGGCATTCTTTCCACATGTCCGAACCATCGGAGCATTCCCTTTCGCATCTTTACACCAATACTCTCTTTCATACCTACTCGCTCTCTTACGTCGTCGTTGCGAACGCGGTCGGTCAACCTAACTCCACAGATTTTCCATAGAGATCGCATTTCGACCGCATTAATTTTACTTTCATGCTTTTGTATTACGAGTACTTACTAATAATTCATGTTTATTTGTCAACCGCCATTTTCACAAAACAATAAATATAAATAACCATAACGTTTTGTACGTCTCATTATCTACACATTTATTGCAAATAAATTGACACTATCTCATTATTTTAAACAATAAATTTATAGCACTACTCCGTTGCTACAGATTACTGCATTATATTTAAGTCTAGTTTCTTACATATTTATTTTATAGTATTCCCAAAACTTTGCGCGTATGTTATGCCGGATGTCTCTATGAGAGTTGTTTTTTTATTTATTGCATACACTTCTACATATTGCTATGTGGTAGCAACTACGAATACTACCAACCCTTACTTTGCTCGTGGATGTCGTAAAAAACGACTAAGAGCCTTATTACGACCTGAGCCAACTCCATCTGATGGCGTTTGGTCAACAATTACATTCCCAAGGAGGGTTGACGTCTGGCAGGCAGCCGGTCATAAAACTATTGCCAATAACTTTGACAATATGTACTATGAAAAAGAGTATATATTGTATCGACCCCAAGTAATTGGGATAAGATTAGGAGAATGATGATAAAATTTCTACATACATGAAAGCTAGAAGGATATAATCTTTCTCTATATTATTTAATTTTACTAAAAAAGTGTATTCCAAATTTCAAGATATCAACTGAGTAATTAGGCATAAAAGCAGAAAATTATGCACATCTGTTATTATTCAGGAATATCTTTACGGCAGCTAGGTAATGAGTAAGCCACCGAGCGGTTACTAAAATTAGCATACACAGTTCAGTATTATTAAAGTATATGATGGTTAACCATCACTGATTCAAACAGATTGTTAAAATTTATTAATTAGTTACTAAGTACTTTGTCCATTATAACGAACTTATGTCACCCATCAATAGTAAGTTCGAATATATCTATTTATTTTGCATTTTTTTATTATAATAACTATAGGTTTATAGCACATATTTATAAACATATTTAAAAACAGTGTAATATTTTAATAAATAAGGCTTATTTATATTAAATATTTATTAAGTAAAATATTTATTTATAACAATTACTGTTGAGTTGGTGATTTTGGCGTTAATATATATAGATATTTCACCGTAAGCCCCTTAACTGCCAATCGGAGCGAAACCCAAGAACTTCATTATGAAAAAATGTAAAAGAAAAAGCAAGAGCTATTTCGGGTACGCTTAAATAAAAAGCATAGTTCTAAGAAGATTGTAATCTATGCTACCAAATGAACGTATAAAAGTTTAGTTATAAATTAATGTTGGTCTTTATAAAAAGTAATAATGGATGCATTAGTCTTCCAGTGAGTGATTAATAGGCCTCAAGTGACAGTCAAGCGGTGGCCATTTAATTTGTTTAAACTTTGCTACGGATTAATCTCTGTCATTATTGCTTTTATCGCCTTAGCAAAAAAATAATATTAATCCATTATCCATTTATACTAAACCTATAATATCCATTTGTCAGTTGCTAGAAATAATCGATTAGGTACTAATGGAAATGATGATAAAATTAAATAATAGTGACAAATTTTAATATATATTAAGTAGCACCTAGTTATTAAAACAATAAGTGCGAATGATTTTAAATGTTTTTTTGATGCCATAACGCCTCAGCATTTATAATATTCGGCGCATTTTCGAAAACATTTTTGTATTATAGGTTACGAGCTATTTAAAGTGTAATATTATCGGTTTTTGTTTTTGTTTTATAACTGGTTATATAAATCCAAATTGATATAAGTAAGATAAATACACTAATGGGAACTATTGAGCTTATTTATATACGGTATTTACGTGTATTAGATAGGCTCTATATGCTTCTGGGTATAGAATTTTGTTATTGTTTTTTGTTTCCAATTTGCTTACCTCTTATAGTGACGTTATCTACGAACCTTACTTATCTTATACGACACATAAAGGAAGGGTTTTGCAGTAAAGGATTCTTTGCTATTTTTAAATGTAAACAAGCCGTCCTACCAAATAATTTCGTGTAATGTGGTGAATTATAAAAATATACAATTTAAAGATACAAATTATGAATTAGACACTCTCAATTATTTTGTGGATCGCACAAAGAAATATTTTATGTGGAACTTAAAACATACAAGTACTCGACACAGGAACTCTTTGTATTCATTTATTATTGATATACCACAATGTGTGTTATCCTAATTCAAAACTAGAGGAGGGTCTCAATTTATCACGATATTAAAGCTATGACTAAATAAGCACTTAAAGTGGTCATATCGTGTCAACTCAAAACCACATACGATTTTTTAAAGACATATTTTTGAAGCTCTTTTTACAAAGGCTCTTAGTTTCAGAGCTTATAACTCAAAGATATATTATTATTGACATAACGCCTAATTGATAGCTATGTAACAGATGGCTGGGTAATGAACTTACGTCTAGCTTTAGCCAATTAAGTTAATTAGAAATAATATTATTGTGTCAGGCTGCTCCGATGGTTCGGACATGTGGAAAGAATGCCGAACGAACATCTGGTTAAGAAGATATACAATGCGAAAGTGGAAGGATGTAGGTAGTGTAGGTACCGAGGGAGACCGAGACTAACCTACCTAGACCAGATTGGTCATGTACTGAAGGAAGGTGGAGTTAAGAGTCTCCGAAACCGGCGAGCGTGTATGAAGAGAATTATGAATGTTGAGGAAGCGAGTGAAGTATGCAGATATAGAGTTCTCTGGCACTCTGTTCTCTCTGCCTACCCTGCAAGGGATATGGCGTGATGATATGTATGTATGTAAATAAAATTATAGATCAACACATCCTGAACTTAATGGATTAGCTATCAAAGTCATATCAGATTTTATACGATAAATTTGATGAAAAATTCAAATATTCTGAAGGGCGCCAGCACTATCACCACGTCAGCACTAGGTTTTAATAGTGGTAGGACTACACTGTTGACAGTTCTTTGTACAGCTGCGGGCCGTTGCTGCTGTCCGTCTGGGGTAATCCACACTCTCGCAGAAGATCAACGTCTGAGTAATGCCAATGTGCTATTGCGCTTCGTTCGGTGAGCGAGAGAGCCGGAAGCCCAACTGGTTGAGTTTGGGGATTGTAATGGTAGGCAGTGGGCTAGCTATTCCCTTGCTCTATGAGCAGCAGTGACACTTACCATCAGGTGTGCTGCTTGCTTGTTTGCCACCATAAGCAATTAAAAAAAGGTCGGCTACTAAATTTAAATGACTTTTGTTTTAGTAATCTACACAAAATCAATGCTCAGTCATCTGGCCAACGTAGTATAGAATTCATCCAAAGATAATTAAAAGATAATTAACTTTGCTGGTATATCCGTACACAACTTCTCTGCTTATATACCAAACTGTTCTCAAAAAGATGTAAGTACCTGTATATAAATCATAGATTACTTTTCGTTGCTTTAGAATTTGATATACTAGGCTATTTGTAAAAACTTATTTGGCTAAGGCTGGCAATTTTCAATAGGTGTGGAAGTATGTTATTTCCATATTTCATTATAATCTAAATTAATATGTCTACATTAAACAAATGTGTTATAAGAGTTAAACCTACTTGTCAATGAGTCATCAGAGTATAATCAACGAGGATCATCAAATTGGTAATAGGCAAAATTCCACTCTAAAAAGTATGGTTACACTAGATCCAAGGTGGATTATAACTATTCCAACCGCCCACTAACTAATTTGTTATAAGCTTATATTAATAATTATAATAGTTTATTTCACAAAATTAATACATACACAGGACATTTTATACAAATTTGAACATCAATGAATAAAATATTATTATATTTGAACATTGATACCCAAGATTTTACTTGTAGTATGGGTATATGAGTAGTTCAGTGGATATTTTTGTAATTCAAACTTATTTATTTTTAAGGCGAGCAACACCCTGCGTACTAAGGAATAAATCCTTGTGTTGAAAAGACACAAATTACACTCAGACTCTGAACAATCATAATGATTGTTGAAATTCACGCGGAAGTGCTGTCTTCTTGTGTTTATGAACGCTTAAAACTGTTCTAAGCGTCGGGATAACAGAAATCAAATCCATCCACCCATCAGACCATAATCGTCCATTGTTGAATATAGGAATCCTGAATCTCCCCACGAGAATGCCACTCAAAACGGTCCTGCGCCTTGCTTGCATCCAACTGCTTTCTGCGATTCTTCAGATGTCCTCAGTCTTAGGTGGACTGAGGATGGTCGTCCTACGCCGCGTCGTTTGTTTCGTGGTCGCCCCTCGAGAACCTTTCTTCCCCAGGGGTAGTCGATTCGACGAGCGGTGTGGCCTGCCATCGCCACTTTTATGTGCTAATTCTTCGGGCTATGTCAGTTACACTCATTCTTCTATGGATTTCCGTATTCTGGATTTTATCGCGTAGAGAAATACCGAGCATAGCCCTCTCCATACCACGCCGAGTGACTTTGAGCCTTTTTATGTGGCCGATATTTAAAGACCACATCTCAGTACCCTAAGTCATCGCTGGTAACACACACTGATTACAAACCTTTGTTTTCAGACATTGGACGAAAGGATTCTCCTAATTGTCTCGAACGAAGGAAAAGAAAATTATTTGGAAAATCCAAAAGTGCACGCCTCATAATTTTTATATTATTTATCATTTACTTATTAGTCAACGCCAGAAATGAAAATAAAATTAAAGAAAAAATCCTTTTTGCTAAAAAATGCAACACACTTTTATTTATAAAATTGGGACTGTGATAAAAACGGTAAGATTTAATAATTATGGTGTTAAAAATATATAATTATGTACGATATGGAATTATTTTGTTGTAGACGAAGAAGCTTAATTATCGTTAAAGGTTACAATGAACTTATAAAGTATAACGTTACAAGTGTTATAACACTTGTAACGTTATACTGTCTGATTAGAGTTAATTTATTTTAACTTTTTAGTTTATTTTATTAGCAATAAAAGATTGTTTTTAAAAAAAATGTTTTTCTTTAATTTTATTTTTAACTATTTATTTAGTATTTTTATTATTCCGGTTGTTCCCACAAATATAGGACAAAAACGGTTCATCACTCCAGAGGTCCATTGTGGAGGAAGAAGGGCTTCAGTATAACAGGTCTTGCCCTGGTACTCTGAGGTGCAACGTAAGCGATATGAAATGTTTATACACCCTCATACCATTCAGCCCTCGGCACGTGCTTAATTCGGCATTGGGTCATCCATCTAATCAATCAGACATAATCCACATTCATAATAAGCGGAACGAACTTTTCCCCCCAATTTGTTGGAGTTGCATATTCACGCCAACCAAGATACTCGTCAAGACGAATCAAACGAGCCCAAACTCGGTGGGGTTGCGTCTTTTAATTACGGAGTTCCTATAGCCAGTTTCCAAGTCCATAATCAGAACCTAGTTACCATATAGTATCAAAGTACTCGTCAAGACGAATCAAGCGAGCCCAAACTCGATGGGGTTTCGTTGTTTAATTACGGAGTTCTTATGGACAGCTTCCAGGTCCATGATCAGACCCTGGTTTCCATAAAGTATCAAAGTACTCGTCAAGACAAATCAAACGAGCTCAAACTCGATGGGATTGCGTCGCTTAATTACGGAGTTCCTATGGACAGCTTCCAGGTCCATGATCACACCCTGGTTTTCATATACTTTCAAAGTACTCGTCAAGACAAATCAAATAAGCCCAATTTTGATGGGGTTGCGTCGTTTAATTACAGAGTTCCTATGGCCAGCTTCCAGGTTCAACATGAGGTCAGCTCTATGTCACAATAATATTGCATTGTCATCTAATTTATACATGCATGCAAAATTTCAGCTCAATTGAAAACCGGGAAAGGGATCAAATTTAACTTGCAAGATTTGATTACAGACAACGGGACAGGTGAAACTAAATAAAATCTTGTACATACTCGTAATGAAAGAAAAGAAACTACTTTTGAAATTTCGTGCCATTCTCGACGTAGAGCTAAACATAGCTGTATAGGCTGAATGGGATTTATTGCCTTTGCCTGTCTGAATGGACGAACAAAAAATGTAAACCATCCCAATTTTCATAAAGTATACATACACTAACGACTAAGCAGTTTAGTTTTTTATTAATTGCAATTAAACGACAAAGAATTACCATGCCATTTTCGAAAGGAAACAACGCGTTGCGATTATGAAGCTTTTAATAAAAGAAAAACATCGATACATTCATTTTTACGGTTGTGATAATGCCAGATACTTACGGTAACATCCGGACAGCCTCGAATATTTTTTTTTATCAACTTTTTTTTTACTTTAAACAACATAATTGATTTTAAAAAATATCAAATACGTTTAGACGAATGTTTTTTCTTGACATGTGTATAATAGTATTATCCTATAAGTGCAATGTGCGAAAAATACAATCATTTTTAGGTTTGAAAAGTGCTTGATTTTCTTATATCGAGAGTAGAGCAAGACCTCAACGCTTCGCTTATGAGGCGTGCAAAAGAGTGAAATCAAATACAAAGCCGAATTTCGTTATAATAGTTTTAATTCATATATGAATTAATATCATACAATCCAGTTTTAATATATTAATCCAAGCTTCATAACTTTTAGTCTTTAAATAAATAACTTAAATATAAACACGTATTATTTAAATCACAAAGTGAACCTTTTTCTATAATCTATAATTAGGCTTTCTAAATTCTATAGGATATATTAGGATTTCTAAGATTGGATTTTCTAATTTTGTTTAGCGATGGTAAGGTTTAATATGAAATGAATATCCTTATATAATGTTCGACCTAAAGCGGCAAATGTCACTATCTACTCAGTTTAAGTATTAGTGAAGTGTCTTATTACATTACACGAATGGTGAAGGGTTAAATATCCATTGCACTATCACCCTTTATTTTCTGGGAGTCGTAAAAATTGGCAAAAGGATTCATAATTTAAGCGGCTCTCTCCTGGAAAACTTATAATACTGATTATGATCGCCAACCCAGCTGCACATATTAAATATGCAGCTATCTCTTCTTATGGAGAAACTTATGTTTAATAATGGATGTTGATAAACTAATAAATGTGTTTAATAATAGATAAAGTAATAAATGAATGAATGGCAATATTACCACTATCTCGTTATTGCGAGCTTTAGTGGTCTGTTCAGAAAGTGGAGGCACTGGCGAGAGTGTGTCCACTTCGGAGGGCTTGAAAGAATAAAGGTTGACAGGTTGCAAGAAAAGTGTGTAAGAGAAAAGTATTCAGAGGGTGTCCGAGAACGGCTGACGATGGCAAGCCAGCCGCAATCAGACATTGAAGAATGCTGGAGAATATTGAAAGAGAGTATGGTAGATACAGCGAAAGAATTATGTGGAAGCTCAAAGAAGCATAGAAAAACAAATGATGATGCATGGTGGGATGCGGAAGTAGCAGCTTCCATAGAGCAAAAGAAGAAAGCGTGGCTGGACTATGTCTCTTCTTTGAATCTGAATGACAGCGTGACTGAACAGAAGAAAGAAATATATCGGCAATGTAAGAATGACACTAAGGCCTTAGTGAAAGAGAAACGTGATAGATCAGATATGAGTGCAGAAGATTGGCTGACTAAAAACTTCGAGGGTAACACCAAACTCTTTTGGAGGGAGGTGAAGAAGTCTCGGAGTGGTTGATCAGCCTTCAGAATGAATAAAATAAGATCTAAAGGCGGAGACATTCTTACACATACACAAAACGTGTTAAGCCGATGGAGTGAATATTTTGGCGATATGTATGCGGATACACGAGTTGGCGCCGGTGTCGCATGTGGTTTAGTAGATCAACATTCAGCACCGGCGTCCTCCGATGGCATCAGTATGGATGAAGTTGAATGGGCGATAAGAAGTTTGAAAAATGGTAAGGCAGCGGGTATTGATATGGTGTCTGCCGAGATGATCAAGCTTGGTGGCTCCTGTGTCTGGGAGGCGTTCCTGTTGCTCCTCAATTTATGTTGGAGCTCGGGAATGGTTCCCAGGGACTTGAATAGCGCCGTCATCGTGCCCTTGTTTAAAAACAAGGGTTCACGTTATGACTGCGCGAATTACAGAGCCATAAGCTTGACCAGTTTGGCAGCAAAAGTGTACGGTAAAATCGCAACGCGCTGTTTCCTTTCGAAAATGGCGTGGTAATTCTTTGTCGTTTAATTGCAATTAATAAAAAACTAAACTGCTTAGTCGTTAGTGTATGTATACTTTATGAAAATTGGGATGGTTTACATTTTTTGTTCGTTCATTCAGAGAGGCAAAGGAAATAAATCCCATTCAGCCTATACAGCTATGTTTAGCTCTACGTTGAGAATGGCACGAAATTTCAAAAGTAGTTTCTTTTCTTTCAGTACGAGTATGTACAAGCTTTTATTTAGTTTCACCTGTCCCGTTGTCTGTAATCAAATCTTGCAAGTTAAATTTGATCCCTTGCCCGGTTGCCGATTGAGCTGAAATTTTGCATGCATGTATAAATTAGATGACAATGCAATATTATTGTAACATATAGCTGACCTGATGATGGACCTGGAAGCTGGCCATAGGAACTCTGTAATTAAACGACGCAACCCCATCGAAATTAAGCTTATTTGATTCGTCTTGACGAGTACTTTGAAACTATATAAAAACCAGGGTCTGATCATGGACCTGGAAGCTGACCATAGGAACTCCGTAACTAAGCGACGCAACCCCATCGAGTTTGGGCTCGTTTGATTCGTCTTGACGAGTACTTTGAGACTATATAGTAACCAAGGTCTGACGATGGACTTGGAATCTGGCCATAGGAACTCCGTAATTAAACAACGAAACCCCATCGAGTTTGGGCTCGCTTGATTCGTCTTGAAGAATACTTTGATACTATATGGTAACTAGGTTCTGATGATGGACCTGGAAGCTGGCTATAGGAACTCCGTAATTAAAAGACGCAACTCCACCGAGTTTGGGGCTCATTTGATTCGTCTTGACGAGTATCTTGGTTGGCGTGAATATGCAACTCCAATAAATTGGGGAAAAAACTCGTTCCGCTTATTATGAATGTGGATTATGTCTGATTGATTAGATGGATGACCCAAAGTAAGCACGTGCCGAGGGCTGAATGGTATGAGGGTGTATAAACATTTCATATTGCTTACGTTGCACCTCAGAGTACCAGGGCGAGCCCTGTTATACTGAAGCCCTACTCCCTCCACAATGAACCACTGGAGTGATGAACCGTTTTTGTCCTATATTTGTGGGAACAATCCGAATAATAAAAATACTAAATAAATAGTTAAAAAAATTAAAGAAAAACATTTTTTTTTAAAACATGCTTTTATTGCTATTAAAATAAACTAAAAAGTTAAAAATAAATTAACTCTAATCAGACATATAACACTTGTAACGTTATACGTTATAAGTTCATTGTAACCTTTAACGATAATTAAGCTTCTTCGTCTACAACAAAATAATTCCATATCGTACATAATTATATATTTTGGTGTTAAAAATAATTATTAAATCTTCCCGTTTTTATCACAGTCCCAATTTTATTAATAAAAGTGTGTTGCATTTTTTAGCAATTAATAAACAGCTTGCTTTTAAAAAAGGATTTTTTTCTTAAATTTTATTTTCATTTCTGGCATTGACTAATAGTAAATGATAAATAATATAAAAATTATGAGGCACGCACTTTTGGATTTTTCAAATTATTTATTTATGTTCCTTTCTAAACAGTAATTTCGCTGAGAACTTGCATATATCTGTCACCCTATCGACATGCATTAGCGAACTAAGTTTTATTACGAAAATGCTACGCGGTACGGTTCTGTGCCACCCATAACTGTTCTTTGCCAGTTTTAAGATGTTGTCGCGTTACGTGTTTACAATATCCAACTAATGTGCTACTGCATCGTGTAATTCGTGGTGCCCACTCGAGAATCTACCTATCCTTATAAATGTCAGGTAGAAAAGCGATATCGCCCACCCAGTACAACTGCAGCGTGCTAATACTTGCAAGCTGGGGGTTCGACGGGGGATGGTACCTGAAAGGAGAACCTGTCGAGCTTGCTACAAATGTCAAGGATCCACGTGTACCAGTGGCTGACCCAATGGTGATGTGGAGGGAATTCGATGAGTTATGAGGCCACGCGCCGTCCTTCCGTCGTCCCGGACGGAATGGGCGGCGTGTGTCCAGACCATAGCCTGCCAAAAAAACGTGCTAGTTCTTCAGGCTATTTTAATTGTAGTAAAAGCGCGATGCCGCTCTAGCTGAAGCCGCGGATAACTGGACCGGGGAATTAGTCCGTCACCCGCCGACCGCTAGAGGCCGACCGCGCGAGGAGGGATCGACGTCCCCCCGGTGGGGGGAGGACGTCACTCAAGGAGAGGGTAGCCTTCAGGGGGTATTCCGTCGGGCCGGCCACTGACGTTCACGCTGCTCCAGTGGCTGGTCCAACGACAAAGGCGAGGTTCACGGGTGGGTTATGGGTATGCGTGCTTACGCCCCTCTGTCGCCCTGGACGGAGTGGTGCAAGGAGTGCGCCGACCGTAACCCACCCCAAAAATAAAAAATAGGTATAATAAATATATAAAGTGTAATATTGTGTACCAGCTTCTGCCCGTGGCTTCGCCCGCGTAAAAGGTTACTTTCCTAAAGTTTTTCATCCCCTAAAAGTAAAGGTAAATTTTTACATACATACATACCATCACGCCATGTCCCTTGCAGAGTAGGCAGCGAGAACAAAGTGCCAGAGAACTCTATCCTTGCATTCTTCACTCGTTTCCTCAACATTCATAATTCTCTTCATACATGCTCGCCGGTTTCGGAGACTCTTGACTTATTTACAACATGATAATGTCACATTTATTTATATCTAATCAATAGCCTAAAAATAAGTTTCAAGTTTCTGGCTTTAAAAATGACGAAACTTCCTTACAACTTTTCATCCTCCTTTACAACACTTTTTTTTCATTAAAACGTAGCCTATTATCCTTTATCAGGCTCTAGACTATGTGTGTACCAAATTTCATTTAGATCAGTTCAGTAGTTTTGGCGTGAAAGAGCGACAGACAGACAGACAGCCAGAGTTACTTTCGCATTTATAATATTAGTAAGGATTAGTCCTACTTTACCATTGTAAAGAATATCTTATTCCTAATACCATTTTCAACTTCAGAAATAAATGTTATCTTCATTCTTTTGTGATGATATAATGTAAAACACATTACGCGTATTCTATTTCATTCTATTTATTTTTTCAAACAAACCACTGATGTGTAGAATTGAAACGAAGGAAAATATACACCACAAAGATAAGAAACTTGATACTGTAATTCGCTTCTGTTCAGTGAACTCTAAACACATCGTTTGATGACACATAACATGTATGTTACCAAGACTACGTTATCCCTTATACTATAAATTTACTAGGTATTCTACTATAAATTTACTAGGTAGGGGGGCATAGTCCGGAGCGTGCTCGTTCGCGTCCCCTGCCAGTCTAATTAGACTGCTAATCCGGCTCGAAATGCGTACCGCAATGCGGGTTAGGGCGTCCCCCGGAGGCGACGCGTACCGACCCGCCCCCGTCGGTACGAACATCGGCAGTTGCGGCGATGGGGGCCGCCACCCATCACGCCTTGCCCAGTTAGGCGAGTCGAGGAGAACGGAGTGCCGGGTGGGCACGTGGAATGTAAGAGGTTGTGTGGAAGGTAAGTTGCACGAGCTGATATCCGTCATGGCGGACAAACAGCTAGACGTGCTCTGTGTAACAGAGACCAAGCGAAGGGGCAGCGACGCCTGCGATCTTCCTGGTGGCGGGATGGCTCTGTGGTCTGGTGTACCACAGAGCGATCGAGCCAGCATGGGGGTAGGAGTGCTGTTGTCCTCTCGCTTGGCCTCAGGTGTGAAGGATTACGGAATGTATGATCCCAGACTTCTCTGGGTCCGTATAAAACTAGGTGTCACCAAGGTATTCATGGTTGTAGCATATGCTCCCGTAGGATCCTCGGTGGCATCAGACCTAGAGAAGTTTTGGGACAATGTTAGGGAAGTTCTGGATATGGCAGAAACCAGTGAACGCGTGATTGTATGCGGAGATTTGAACGGATGGGTGGGGACCAAGCGTCCCGACTATGAGGACGTACTTGGTCCATTTGGTGATAAGAGAGTGAACGACGCAGGTAGGCTCATAGCGGATGTATGCATGGAGAGAAACCTTATTGTGTCAAACACATTTTTCCAACATAAGGACATCCATATGTATACATGGAGAAGGAATGAACAGAAAAGCATAATAGATTTAATTTTGGTAGACAGTCGCCTCCGAAGCAAAATATTGGACGCAAGAGCCTACAGGGGCCCCACAGTCGACACGGACCACTATCTCGTTATTGCGAGATTTAGTGGTCTGTTCAGAAAGTGGAGGCACTGGCGAGAGCGTGTCCACTTCGGAGGGCTTGAAAGAATAAAGGTTGAAAGGTTGCAAGAAGAGTGTGTAAGAGAAAAGTATGCAGAGGGTGTCCGAGAACGGCTGACGATGGCAAGCCAGCCGCAATCGGACATTGAAGAATGCTGGAGAGTATTGAAAGAGAGTATGGTAGATACAGCGAAAGAAGTATGTGGAAGTTCAAAGAAGCATAGAAAAACAAATGGTGATGCATGGTGGGATGCGGAAGTGGCAGCTTCCGTAGAGCAAAAGAAGAAAGCGTGGCTGGACTATGTCTCTTCTTTGAATCTGAATGACAGTATGACTGAACAGAAGAAAGAAATATATCGGCAATGTAAGAATGACACCAAGGCCTTAGTGAAAGAGAAACCTGATAGAGCAAGTATGAGTGCAGAAGATAGGCTGACTAAAAACTTCGAGGGTAACACCAAACTCTTTTGGAGGGAGGTGAAGAAGTCTCGGGGTGGTTGGTCAGCCTTCAGAATGAATAAAATAAGGTCTAAAGGTGGAGACATTCTTACACAAACACAAGACGTGTTAAGCCGATGGAGTGAATATTTTGGCGATATGTATGCGGATGCTACGGTTGGCGCCGGTGTTGGATGTGGTTTAGTAGATCAACATTCGACAACGGCGTCCTCCGATGGCATCAGTATGGATGAAGTTGAATGGGCGATAAGAAGTTTGAAAAATGGTAAGGCAGCGGGCATTGATATGGTGTCTGCCGAGATGATCAAGCTTGGTGGCTCTTGTGTCTGGGAGGCGTTCCTGTTGCTCCTCAATTTATGTTGGAGCTCGGGAATGGTTCCCAGGGACTGGAATAGCGCAGTTATCGTGCCTTTGTTTAAAAACAAGGGTTCACGTTATGACTGCGCAAATTACAGAGCCATAAGCTTGACCAGTTTGGCAGCAAAAGTGTATGGAAAAATTATTGAAAGGAGAATGAGGATGGTGTCCGATGGTTTACTGTGTGAGACACAAGGATGTTTCAGGAGTGGAAGGGGATGCATGGATCAAGTGTTCTCTCTGCGCAACATTGTGGAGAAGCATCTGGCTCTAGGTCAGAGGGTTTTCTGCAGTTTTGTGGATCTGGAGAGAGCATTTGACACGGTTGTACGAAAGGAACTTTGGGACATTTTACCGGAGTATGGTATTAACGGTAAACTGCTACAGGCTGTGCAGTCCAGTTACATGGGCTGTAGAGCCTGTGTGCGGCTGGATGATGGAATGTCGCCTTGGTTTGACGTCAATATCGGCGTTAAGCAGGGGTGCGTTCTGTCAGCCAGGCTGTTTATCATATATCTGGATAAATGTCTCCAAAGGTTGAACGATATGAATGTGGGAGTCCAGATGGGCGACTCAGTGGTCACTGCTCTGCTTTATGCAGATGATGCAGTCCTGCTGGCACAGTCAGCGATTGACCTGCAGACCCTAGTCGACACAATGACAGAAGATTGTAAGAAAAGGGGTCTACGCGTGAATGTGAGCAAAACCAAAATAATGGTCTTTGAAAGAGATAAAACCAGAACAGATGTAAGAGTAACAATAGGTAATGATGTACTAGAGCAAGTGGATGAATTTGTATATCTTGGATGTGGATTTAGCCGAGATGGAAGGTACACCACTGATATAGAGCGAAGAGTGAATGCGGGAAATAGAGTGAACGGAGCGTTGGGGCAACTTCTCGGCAGCCACCACCTCAGCCAGAAGGCACGTGTAGCAATACATAACGCAGTGCTTGTCCCAACATTACTGTATGGAAGCGAGAGTTGGGTATGCAGAAAAGAGTATGATAGTAAAATTAATGCGGTCGAAATGCGATCTCTGCGGAAAATCTGTGGAGTTAGGCTGACCGACCGCATTCGTAACGACGACGTAAGAGAGCGAGTAGGTATGAAAGAGAGTATTGGTGTAAAGATGCGAAAGGGAATGCTCCGATGGTTCGGACATGTGGAAAGAATGCCGAACGAACGCCTGGTTAAGAAGATATACAATGCGAAAGTGGAAGGATGTAGGTACCGAGGGAGACCGAGACTAACCTACCTAGACCAGATCGGTCATGTACTGAAGGAAGGTGGAGTCAAGAGTCTCCGAAACCGGCGAGCGTGTATGAAGAGAATTATGAATGTTGAGGAAGCGAGTGAAGTATGCAGAGATAGAGTTCTCTGGCACTCTGTTCTCTCTGCCTACCCTGCAAGGGATATGGCGTGATGATATGTATGTATGTATGTATGTGTATGTATGTATGTAGGTATTCTATGCCATTCCGTCACCCCGGACCGATTCGGCGGGGCGAGACGCACCCATAGCCCACCAATAAAAAAAAATAAAAAAGGTATTCTATGCCATACATCATTCGGTTTAATCCTTACTAATGTTATAAATGCGAAAGTAACTCTGTCTGTCTGTCGCTCTTTCACGCCAAAACTACTGAACCGATTTAAATGAAATTTGGACATAGGCTACTTTTTAATGCAAAAAAGAGTTGTAAAGGGGAATGAAACGTTATAAGGAATTATCGGCATTTTTAAAGCCTGAAGCTCGAAACTTATTTTTAGGCTATTGATTAGATATAAATTAATATTACATTAAAATTTCGTAAAAAAGAATATTACCCTTATGGGGTAAAAAAGTAGGGGATGAAAATCTTTAGGATAGTAACCTTTTACTCGGCAGAAGCTAGTATTTAATAAAGTTTATTTTATACCTGGTCAACCTATTATATTTTATACCAATTATTTTAAAAGCCCATTTATGTCTAATGTAGTAATCTTTTTATATAAAAAACACCTATCATTATGTTTATTCACCTTTAGGTCTATAACCACATGAGTAAATAAACGTACAGAGACAAACATTCAAACAACCGCGCCACGGTAGGTACATCACTACAAGTATGATGCGCGTGTGTGCGAGAGCACTGGCGGCTCGTCACGTACGGAACGAAACCTGTTTAGGCTGGTTCGGCCAGTGCTTTAACAAAGGGCTCACTCACCGCTCGCTGTGCATCGCGTCGTGTGTGTTTGTTTAAATTGGAATTAATTAGAAAGAGTGTAAATATGGTTTATTGTACTGTGGAATGATGATGACACACTGATGATGTCTCCGCCCCTGAATTAACAGTAGGAACAAATGATTATCGATTTGATTTACCAGAAAAAAATGGCTTAGTCTATGTATCGGGCTATTTGTACATAAAATGCCTCGAACAACACAAATGTGAGAAAATGACATTGTATGTTAATAGATCTGAACAACCTATAAATATGGGGAAATACTCTTTTTTTAGCCATTACAAAGACTTTAACGAAAGCAGTATACAATTGGATTTTTTAATAATACCTCCTGACAACTTCATCGCATTTGTTGAATTGCTTGAGAAGAAATTTCGAGAATATTTAACTTAGAAATAAATATTGTTAATATTGGAAGTGATGTACTAAAACGTATACAAGATTGTAAATTTGATATGCCATGCAATTGCTTTCCCATTGATTATTTAAAAAAACTTTATATTAGATTTAGAATTTATCATTCGATTAAGAGATATAACAAATTATTAAAAATCAAAAATTATAAAAAAAAACTATTTAGAGTAAGCAATTTGTAAAAAAAATATCCATACATAAAAAATCTGACAAACGTTTTGTGTATTTATTTTCATCCTCATGTGCCAACCCTATCAGAATAGGTAACAATTTTGTTCGCTCCTTAGAAGTGTTAAAGTTTTGGATGCAGTGAAATAAATTTTCTACTTTTACTTCTATTTTAAAGTCAAAATTAAAATATAATAAAGCAAGTAATCATAGACAATAATCGAAATTCAACAGAAATGACAATTACCAATTATCAAACATATTGAAATTAATAAATTACGTTTAAAAGAATAATACGAATCCAAAAATATGAAGTGCTCATTTGACAAATCAATGTGATAACTAACGATGATCAATCGGGCTTCATTAAATTGAATTGCCACTCGAGAATAATCAATTTTATCTGATAAATACCTACTCGAGAACGTTCTAATAAATCTATTGAGTATTCATCACGTCAGAATTATAAATCCAAAAGTTTATAAATATATCTATTTGCTTGGTAGGGTAGGGTGTCTTGACACGGTATCGATGGCTTGCCCAAATTGCAATAAAGAAATTATGTACGACAAATTGTGGCTTGCACACCATGCGGTTTGAGCGGAGTGTGATGAAATTATACTATAGCTTATCCCTAAAATAGACAAAGTATGGTACATCAACTCATCACTACAAGTATGATGCGCGTGTGTGCGAGAGCACTGGCGGCTCGTCACGTACGGAACGAAACCTGTTTAGGCTGGTTCGGCCAGTGCTTTAACAAAGGGCTCACTCACCGCTCGCTGTGCATCGCGTCGTGTGTGTTTGTTTAAATTGGAATTAATTAGAAAGAGTGTAAATATGGTTTATTGTACTGTGTAATGATGATGACACACTGATGATGTCTCCGCCCCTGAATTAACAGTAGGAACAAATGATTATCGATTTGATTTACCAGAAAAAAATGGTTTAGTCTATGTATCGGGCTATTTGTACATAAAATGCCTCGAACAACACAAATGTGAGAAAATGACATTGTATGTTAATAGATCTGAACAACCTATAAATATGGGGAAATACTCTTTTTTTAGCCATTACAAAGACTTTAACGAAAGCAGTATACAATTGGATTTTTTAATAATACCTCCTGACAACTTCATCGCATTTGTTGAATTGCTTGAGAAGAAATTTCGAGAATATTTAACTTAGAAATAAATATTGTTAATATTGGAAGTGATGTACTAAAACGTATACAAGATTGTAAATTTGATATGCCATGCAATTGCTTTCCCATTGATTATTTAAAAAAACTTTATATTAGATTATTTAGAATTTATCATTCGATTAAGAGATATAACAAATTATTAAAAATCAAAAATTATAAAAAAAAACTATTTAGAGTAAGCAATTTGTAAAAAAAATATCCATACATAAAAAATCTGACAAACGTTTTGTGTATTTATTTTCATCCTCATGTGCCAACCCTATCAGAATAGGTAACAATTTTGTTCGCTCCTTAGAAGTGTTAAAGTTTTGGATGCAGTGAAATAAATTTTCTACTTTTACTTCTATTTTAAAGTCAAAATTAAAATATAATAAAGCAAGTAATCATAGACAATAATCGAAATTCAACAGAAATGACAATTACCAATTATCAAACATATTGAAATTAATAAATTACGTTTAAAAGAATAATACGAATCCAAAAATATGAAGTGCTCATTTGACAAATCAATGTGATAACTAACGATGATCAATCGGGCTTCATTAAATTGAATTGCCACTCGAGAATAATCAATTTTATCTGATAAATACCTACTCGAGAACGTTCTAATAAATCTATTGAGTATTCATCACGTCAGAATTATAAATCCAAAAGTTTATAAATATATCTATTTGCTTGGTAGGGTAGGGTGTCTTGACACGGTATCGATGGCTTGCCCAAATTGCAATAAAGAAATTATGTACGACAAATTGTGGCTTGCACACCATGCGGTTTGAGCGGAGTGTGATGAAATTATACTATAGCTTATCCCTAAAATAGACAAAGTATGGTACATCAACTCATCACTACAAGTATGATGCGCGTGTGTGCGAGAGCACTGGCGGCTCGTCACGTACGGAACGAAACCTGTTTAGGCTGGTTCGGCCAGTGCTTTAACAAAGGGCTCACTCACCGCTCGCTGTGCATCGCGTCGTGTGTGTTTGTTTAAATTGGAATTAATTAGAAAGAGTGTAAATATGGTTTATTGTACTGTGTAATGATGATGACACACTGATGATGTCTCCGCCCCTGAATTAACAGTAGGAACAAATGATTATCGATTTGATTTACTAGAAAAAAATGGTTTAGTCTATGTATCGGGCTATTTGTACATAAAATGCCTCGAACAACACAAATGTGAGAAAATGACATTGTATGTTAATAGATCTGAACAACCTATAAATATGGGGAAATACTCTTTTTTTAGCCATTACAAAGACTTTAACGAAAGCAGTATACAATTGGATTTTTTAATAATACCTCCTGACAACTTCATCGCATTTGTTGAATTGCTTGAGAAGAAATTTCGAGAATATTTAACTTAGAAATAAATATTGTTAATATTGGAAGTGATGTACTAAAACGTATACAAGATTGTAAATTTGATATGCCATGCAATTGCTTTCCCATTGATTATTTAAAAAAACTTTATATTAGATTTAGAATTTATCATTCGATTAAGAGATATAACAAATTATTAAAAATCAAAAATTACAAAAAAAAACTATTTAGAGTAAGCAATTTGTAAAAAAAATATCCATACATAAAAAATCTGACAAACGTTTTGTGTATTTATTTTCATCCTCATGTGCCAACCCTATCAGAATAGGTAACAATTTTGTTCGCTCCTTAGAAGTGTTAAAGTTTTGGATGCAGTGAAATAAATTTTCTACTTTTACTTCTATTTTAAAGTCAAAATTAAAATATAATAAAGCAAGTAATCATAGACAATAATCGAAATTCAACAGAAATGACAATTACCAATTATCAAACATATTGAAATTAATAAATTACGTTTAAAAGAATAATACGAATCCAAAAATATGAAGTGCTCATTTGACAAATCAATGTGATAACTAACGATGATCAATCGGGCTTCATTAAATTGAATTGCCACTCGAGAATAATCAATTTTATCTGATAATTACCTACTCGAGAACGTTCTAATAAATCTATTGAGTATTCATCACGTCAGAATTATAAATCCAAAAGTTTATAAATATATCTATTTGCTTGGTAGGGTAGGGTGTCTTGACACGGTATCGATGGCTTGCCCAAATTGCAATAAAGAAATTATGTACGACAAATTGTGGCTTGCACACCATGCGGTTTGAGCGGAGTGTGATGAAATTATACTATAGCTTATCCCTAAAATAGACAAAGTATGGTACATCAACTCTCTGATGCAACTGGCCATTAATGTGCAAACTGTAAAAATGTCGACCGTGATGAGGGTGATGTTTTAACTCCATGTTGTCGAAAATTTAACGAGAGTAGGTACCTAAAAATGTAAAGCGCCTGAGATAACCAAAGTCAAAAAACTGGTGCCACTGACTAACTTTTGTTTGCATCTGGGTGCAAAAATACAATAGTACTTTTACCAACCCAGGATTTGATACATGGCCTCGCGAAAAGGTGTATACCAATGGACTTTTTTTCCATCCGAGGGCGACAGAAGAAGCTGCGCGCAACCCCATAGACCCGCCCTACATCTACCTCACTTCGCCGAGCGAGCGAAGCCACATATGCCAATGGACTAAGAAATATTTTATAGCATGGATGCTTATATTATTTCTAATGGTTCGAATGAATTGAGTTCAATGCACGAACAATACAAACATTTGAGTGATCGACTAATGATAATTCTGAGAGTCAATGTGTACTTTGTGTTCGTTGATTGACCGTTTATAAAGGACTTTTCACGCGTACGGGTCATAGAAAAATAAAGATTCATTTTAACAAGCTTTTATTAATTTGATCTGAGTTTATTGTCTGCTAATATTTGCATCGTAATATCATGAAAATATTATTTGCTTTAGGAAAATTAATTTTTGAAGTAATAACTTTTTATGGGAGGTTAAACCGCTTCGTTACGTAACGCGTTACAGCGTTACTAACTAAGAATAAATTATAAACTAAGACTAAATTATATTTTATAATCAATAAGACATTTACATTATTAATAAATAACCTTTCCTTACCTTGTCATATTAATATACATAAAATTTAAGTAAGTACCTAAGCTTTTTCAAATTAAATAATTTCAATATTAAATAGTTCAACTTAGATTAGTTTAAGTTATCACTTCTGAAGCGCGTCCCGAGATGTACACGTTTTTGGAGTTTACTCCTTAAGAATCGATTTTCATATAAGGCGCCCAGCATGAGAAAAATTTAGTGATCGAATGACCTCGTTACATTTTTGGTGCGCAACCTATTCTGCGCACCTTTCACTTTCTGATGTGAGATAATACATTACTGAACAGTATTAATAAATGTAAATGAAAATATATATATTATTTTTAGTCAAATGAGCTTTTTTTGCGCCTGTTTTGATAATTCTACTTAAGGAGTAAACTCCAGTCGTGCGTCAGAGCTGACACACACACTTTTTATTTTTTTATTTTTAGGCTACCCTAATTTGGCATAGCAGACTTTACGAAAACACATTTCATTATGATCATCCCCAGCCTATTGATATCCAAAGTCGGACATAGTCCTTATTAAGGCAGGAATAATGCCATAATAGTCAGTATACAGAATACAACAAATACTTGACATATTTTATTAATAATAAATTTAGATTATATTCATTATGAGTTTTCAGAAATTATTATGTTGTCTACCTGTCTTAAATTTTAATAAGGGACCAATGAGAGGAAATAAACGCAGTATAATGCGATGGTTTTTCTATAAGTCATTACTTTATAGGCAGTAAAAAGGGACAGGTAAAGAGGCAAGTATAATTAAGCACAGCTAACTTTATATGAAAGAGACTCGCAGAAAGCTCATATTTTTATGTAATAAGTATTGAAAACATAATATAATAATTTAATACTAAATTAATTAAAATAAATACACAGAATACGTGTTACGATACTATCAATTATACAAAGAAAACATTTCGTTCAAAACGTTTCGTTATACACAAGTATATGTGTACTTGTGTATAACGAAATTATCTATATAATAACGAAGTAAGAATGCAATTCACCACCCGATTTCTTACCCAGGGGCGGCTTATCCTATAGTGCAGAGGGGTGCGATGCACCCGGGCGCCGGGTGTTAGGGGGCGCCGAGAGCCGCTCGGAACACATAGAGCCTCCACTGTAACGCTCCACACGTTGCGGGCACACTGTACGCAGCCAGTGCCTAACCATCTATAAACGTAGTGGGCGCGTTATTTCACAGGTTTGGGTAGGCTGTTTGGTCGCCATGCTCACTGTAACTACATAATCCGATTGCGTTTACCTGGTTTCGTGTTAAAACAACGAGACTAAGCATGCGACAACGCGTTCCAGCGAGGTTCGGAGTTTAGTCGAACGTGTTGTAACTATCAACCTATTCCATTTTGTTCACGCATTTTCATATAAGAGGGCGTCAGGTTATTGATTGCACCCGAGCGCTACATGTGCTAGAGCCGCCCCTGTTCTTACCTTTGAATTGTCATAAAAAAGACTAAGAGATATAACAGCCATACAAGATGAGAAAACTTGAAGTAAAATCCTATATTAACACAGACGTGTTGGTAAAGTCAGACGACCAGCGTGGTACAAGTAGGTCAATTCCCTCCTGTTTTGGAGGAGGCTTACAGCAGTCGTCCTTACGTCTCAATATATGAACTATAATGAAGATGATTAGTGAAATACAGCTTCAAAATAAATATACTGTTGTATAAAAAGTATATTTAGTAGCAGTAATCTATATTGAGTGAGCCTTTTTGTTATAAGTGGTTACAAAATTCAAATTTTATTATATAAATTAAGAACTGTTTAATCTCGGTTTTAATATGTTCAGCACTTTTTTTTATATGCATTAAATGACATAATATATTGATGGTTCAGACTATATTCAAATATAATAGTGCTACTAGTATTCAAAATGAAGAAACTATTTTAAGAAATACATTTAAATGGGCGCTGAATGTCATTCCAATAACTTTTATTACTTTTGATAGTGGCTTGATGGACTTTTACAATGCGGGTGTTTATATTTAATACGATCGAATTTCGACGATTCAGCTACCGCTAATAATAATAAATGTTCTTAAAATCCACTAAGAAACCAATATCATTCTCAATTTGTAAACGATTTTATTTAGTTTCTTTTAAAGTTCTCTATCAGTTACTTTTCCTTCATCCCAAAATAGAACAAAATTAAGCTATTTAAGAAACGTGACTTTAAAAACAGATCAATAAGATTTAACCTAAAACAATAATATATCTGTGTGTGGCAGTAAGCCATAAAGATTTTTCAACATTACGCCTATTGACGATGAAAAATCGTAAAGATGAAATTAAATCACGCCTCGTCAAGATTATGATATGAATTTAAAGTCCTTCAACGGTGACACTTATATTTCTGAATTCACATCACGTTACGTGCTGCGTTTAACTTGATAAAAAATATTGTTCACGAAATATATAATGTTTTGGTCTTTGGCAAAACGTAAAATCGTCTTTGCAAGAATACGGTTCAGTAATTAGATTAGGTATTTCTATTTGTAGGCAATAAGATTATCAAAACTTATCCTTATTATCTTAAAATAATAACTAACCTGGCTGATAAAGAAAACCAATGCATCATCATTTCTTTACTTACAATATCACTGCAAGAGAAAGAAAACTGAAAATAAAAACATATTCTGCCAGTCAACTATAAAACCGACTATAAAATAGCCTAATATTTATCTCTCTTGAACGAATACTTTGAAAGTTATAAAAGCAAAAGTAAATCGTTATGTTTAAAATTGCGTCTTTGACTAAAACTTGAATAAATTTCACGTAAAATAAAATGATATCGTATGTATTTGCCAATAACTACGTACATGAAAACCAACATAATAGTTTATTAATAGATCAGCGAAAAAGTTTAACGTATATCTTTAGAACTTATCTTTAAAGTACTTTAAAGGTTTGCGTTTTAAGTTTGATTACTGTAGTTAATACAAGAGTTTTACTGACTCACCTGAATCTATTCTATTAATGTTGAAATCTTTACCAATATGTAATTGTGTGTGTGTGTTAATATAATGCACTTTTTTGGCATGTAGTACCCTGGTTTGAGTGACAGAAAGGGTGACACTAACACCTATTTTTTTTTTGCGTTGGGCTATGGATGCGTCTTGCCCTGCCTAATCGGTCCGGGGTGACGGAAGAGGCGACGCGACCCCATATACCCATCCTGCAACTCCTCTCTTCGCCGTGGGAGCGGGCCACCGGTACCCGATCTTAGTCTTCGATAGGTGACACTAACACCCTAGTTATACAGTTTCAGTAGTCGTCTGTTTAATAGTAATAAATAATAAATCTTTATTTGTTCAAACATGTGTATACACACAAAGCATGCAAGATGTAATTATATTAGAGTCCAATCATGTTTGGCCGTTTGTATCGGCGTACAAATATTTCCTTTAAAAAGTCCACATTAATCTAGAAATGTATCAACATTAATACATAAGTTGTTCAAATTAATAATATTTCTCAACAATTTAAAGTAAGAAATTAAAAAATATATACATGTCAAAGTCATACAAAATAAAGTTAAATGTCAAATATTTATAAAATTCATGTCAGAAATACATTTTCTATTAATTAATATAAAGTAAAACAATATAGAATTCAGTAAATTTATAAATACCATATGTCTAGTATATTATTATCAGTAATTAGTTTAATTCTGTCCACTCTTTTTCTTCTAGATACTCAGTAAGATTGTAGTATGCTTTGTGGATTAAAAATTTAATTAATAGACGTTTAAATGTTTTATTGTTCAATTCCCTCCAATGTTTAGTAGTAGTTATTATATATATTCGGAGCCATACATATGACACTTTTGCGCATGAGTGCAGTTCTTGCTGGGTGTACACAGATTCTATTAGCATCACGTCTATTATATTTAATATATTGTAATTAATATATTGTATTGGTAGGCAACGGCTTACCTATACCCTTGGAATTGCGAAGGTCCCTAGGTGGCAGTAACACTTTCCATCAGGTGTGCTGCATGCTCATTTGCCACCGTAAGCAATAAAAAAAATATAAAATCCATCTAGCTATTCATTCCTCGTGGCAATCGCAATTGGTGTTAATAGTTTACCAGGAGGTCGCTCCAACACACTATCACGGTGCTCACTTAGGCATTTTTTATAACCTCCACGGTAAGATCCCCCAAAATTAGTGACACATATTCTTAACCAATACTACACGTGGAAAAAAATATATGTATAAAAAAAGTAAATATTTTTTAAAATATTAAATTAAATACGTATAATAACAATAAATATATTTATTAAAAAATAGTATTTATTAAAATATATAATCTATACCTACTATTCATTTTTCAAAAACAATACTAAATAGTATTAATTTTCTAAATAATACTTACACCAATAATAACATAAGTATTATTAAGGTTTTTTAATTCAAGACTAACGAATTATGTGGCAATGTCCCAAACGTTACTTTCATTATCCTGCTAAATGACGTCATCACTCACTCATTACATAACAACTCGCTTGTTGATACAAACAAACATTATCTAATGATAACAAATGTCAGAATTAGTGATTCGTATGCGACGTAATGATGACAGGGTACAAGTGTTTACAATATAGAAGGAACTAGTGTATACAGTACCGTTTGTCCATGGTGGCGGCAATTTGACGCCATTTGCCGCCAAAACGACAAATATGGCCGACCTAGTTCCCGCGTCGATGATCCCGTGACGCACGACATCGTAACTACACGGAATTCTATTGCACCAATAGAAATATCAAATATGAATAACCAGTAGGTACCTATATACATTTATCAGATCCTATGTATCTTTTTAATATATTTTATATTTCTGAAATTGTCTTTAAGTTGTTTCAGAATTAAATAGGCTTCATGACCTAGTGCTAGACGTAGCAACCACACAAGAAATATGTTTAGTAAAAGAAATCTTTACTGTTTTTTGAAGTCAAACTTCTTTAGAATCGTTGTGATTTCAAACTCGATGAAACGAAAAAGTAAGTCCATAGAGACACAAACACATAAATGTATAGGATTCAGCCGGCGAGAGAATGAGATAGAACACATTAGACGTTCTCAGTCTCCTCTTTGTGCGACTCTTCGTAGAATCCCCACTATCTGACCCCCGCACTAGAGAGAGAGAGAGAGCTCTGCACACGTTATTGCTACGCACGCATATTTTTTTTATTTTTTTTTATTTATTTATTTGGAACAAAACACAGTTATACAGTGTAGTGTTAAAAAAGTAACTTAAATTACTAACTTAATTAAATTGAAGCAAGTATAACTTACAACATTGTTCACATATACCTACATATCTACGCAATAAAAAGCAAAAACTAACAGTTGAAGTATTTAACTTATTGTGATCTCTTTAAGTTACTGTGATCCCTAGCTAAGATTCAATTTCATCAATGAAACCAAAAATATGGAAGTGCTTGAAAAGAGATCGTTAGAAAATCGCAAGTTTTCCGATTTATTTAGATTTAAGATTTGTAAACTTGTATTTGCTAGCAATTACACGGTATTATGTTCATTTTATTTTGAAATAACAACTAAAATATGTAATACATAAATAAATCTTAAAAACAATTCTCGTTAATTGAAAGGGTCAATATTTAAAAAGCCAAATAGGTATACTATATCGCATTCAAACCACGCCGCGCTTGTGACTGAAGTGATCTGAACGCGCAAGCGGTTAAACGATTTAATCCACACGGGCAGACGTCGTTGACGGTTGTGTCAAATGGTATTAAATTTTGTTTCCTTTAATAATTTGATTTTACTAATTTTTCATCCTGTGTGTATATCATTAAGCTTATTGTTTTTTGTTAATTTAGGCTTGACACCGACTTCAAATCGTGTTAGTGGATTTCTAGCATACATTGTAATTATATTTCATAAAAATTAATACATATTTAGAATTAGACAAGAATTAAATAGTTCATCTTATTTTTCGGTTTTTAGTGTTTTAAATACGTATGGTTTTTGGCTGATCTTATTTTGAAGTTAGTTTACATTTTTTTTTAAAAAGTTTAATTATTTTTGAATTTTTAGTGTAAATAATCGTAGTTAAGCAATAATTTTAACTAGTTCATATAAATTAAATTATTTATTAAATATAGCACTATGAGTAGATCGACAAAAAAAAATGCACACGGTGCGAGGAAGAATAGAAGTAGTGAATCAAAATAAAAATATAAAGAACGTTTTTCGAAAAAATGGAAACGAAATGCTGTATCTCGTTGCCAATGGTTTAAATTTCACTGTTTCAATCGATTCGCGTGTACACCATATTCTCTCTGCCTATCCTGCAAGGGATATGGCGTGATGATATGTATGTATGTATGTACCATATGTGTTATCGATGCGTCACGTGAGGCAGCAACTTAGATATGAGATACTACTAACATCCAAGTGATGTAAATAATTGTGACGGTTTGATGCAACTGTTCTAAGAGCCAATGGGCAGGCCACATCGCTCGTCGAACCGATAATTCCTGGAGAGTAAAAGTTTGGCATTTTGTGGCGAAATATGAGATAAGCTTAAGTCTGGATGATGATACATATTTACAACAGTTCGACTTTGAGAAAGGTGAATTGAAAAAGGTCCATACTTCCAGCTTGGTATGTTATTTTCTATCTACGTAACAAAGATTACTATATTGGCAACATAAAGAATTACCTAACTCCTAATCGTTATGGAGTACCTTACATTATCAGCTTACGTGATTAACTTAAAAGAATACAGTTAAAGGTCTATGCGTGCATATGATATTGAAAGAATTGTCCTCCAACTCCTAACCGCTAAGGAGATGTACCTTGAATCACCAGCTCATCTAAATGAGATTATCACTGCCAGATGCAAATATTTGAATAGCTTTGGAAAATATATGAGACATGTAATATGTGCCTATAAAATTTGAAGGTTACCCTTGATTTCCATGTATTCCCATCATCAGATCATGATTTGGTGACAATGGGACCACCTCGGGAGTTAACTTGAAAGAATACAGCTAAAAGTCTATGCGTGTATATGATATTGGCAGATTTATCCTCCAACTCATAACCGTTAAGGAGATGTAACTTCCATCATCAGCTCACCTAAATGAGTTTATCACTGCCATATGCATATATTTGAAGAACTTTTGAAAATATATGAGACACGTAATATGTGCCTATAAAATTTGAGGGTTGCTCTCGATTTCCATGACTTCCCATCATCAAATCATGACTTGGTGACAATGAGACCACTTCGAGAGTATACCCTTTAGAATGAAAAAAGAATTTTGAAAATCGACCACAATTGACAGAAATATCGCTGAACATACATAAAAAAAAAATAAAAAAAAAATACATACAATGAAACATAGAACCTCCTCCTTTTTGAAGTCGGTTAAAAATTAAAGGTTATATCCAACTGAATACTATATTAATTACCTACTGCAGTTTCACGTCCTTATGTCGTTACAAATTAATCCTTGATTCGCCGTTGATTCATCGTCGTCTCTCTAGTCGTTGACTTTCATCGTCGTCTCTACCTTTTTAATAGTATATTATCTATGGTCGTCTCTCTAGTCGTTTCTACGACTAGCCAGAGATGTAACGCATTAAAATTTCGTCACTTATAACGTTCACTTGGATTATGTAAAAATATTATTCAATGTGCTGATATCCTAATTTAATATCAAGTATTATTAAAATTTTCGTCATTAATTAATATAGACATTGATATAGATCATATACCAGTAACATAGAAATCGATTGCATTAAATCACAAAATCTTAATTGCAGCACAACGAATTATAGAATCAAGCAAAGATTTGCTGCTTGACTGCACAGATAGCTTAGTGATTAAGATACCAACCTACCGTGCCAGTTCCGTGTGGGTTCGATGCCTACGCAAACTTTGTTCAATCAATCCAAAAATGTTGTTCTGAGTCTGGGTGTAATCTGTCTGCGTTAATTATATGTTTAAGTCCTCCACAATACAAGGATTATTTCCTTAGAGCACGGCGGTGTCGTTTATATAAAAAAAAAAAGATTAAATTCTTTAAATACTACACACAACACGGTATATGTATATATACCAATATTTACTGATTCAAACTTATATATGAAAGTGAATATATGTACACATATGCAAGTATTACTTAATAGTATTCTTTTGCCGCATATCTAATGAATATAATTTGGGCAATTAAATTTTACTCGGCTCGTAGCGCGGCGGTAACTCTTAACGTTTTACAATAAAACTGGTTCATTACAATGTGTCCACATTGTATTGATTTTAATTTAAATTAATTTTCTATACAATCATATTAGATCAAAGAAAAATCATAATACCAAAGATAAAAAGGAACTTATCAAAAGAAAAATATATTAAAACTATTCAAAATATTACATATACTTACAGCAATAATATTATACACAATGTCATTAAAAATAAAACTCGACATAAGAGCAGCAGTAATCCAACTAAGTATATCAAATGATAATACGATATAACAAGCGTAGTCCTGTTCAGTAATTTTCCTGTTTGTCCTTAACGAGCAATAAATAACATAATACAGGAAAATGCAGGATAAATCTCTTTTATTTTACGCCATCAGTCATGCTTAATAAAATGTCATACATATTACGTTTATATTAATAAAATATTAACAGTTTTATCTTGCTGTGAATGATAGAGCGTCATAATAAAATATTTTTGAAGATTTCTTTGGTTTGGTTGGTTTTAGCCTGTGGTATAGGCACTTCAGGCTGTTGCATGACCTTGATCGTAATATTTGAGTCTAGCAAAAGTGTTTTCAGGTTTTTGGAACAGACAGCAAAAGGTTTTTAAGAAAAAGCACTTAGTTCAAGACTTTACCCGATAGACAACAATTAAAAAACAGTGCGTAGGATTCAATACGTACACAGTCGAGAATTAAAACTTCTAGTAATTAAAAAAAAACGACATTCCAGCCAATCATGCAGCTTCCATTACGTAACTTCCATAATTTTTCCCTAGCCTAACACGAAAAAAGAAGTTTCAATTCAAAGTTAATTTTTAATCTACTTACTAAAATTAAAAACGAAGAGAACGTGCATAACGAAGGTGCTGCCAACTGGTTTTACTAATTCTAATCTTGCACATTATCATCGTTCTCCTACTCTGCACAAATGGCATAGTGGTTATGATACCCCTCCGTTAGTGCCGTGGGTTCAATTCCTATGCAGAACAATTCTATGTGAGATCCACAAAGTGTTGTTCTGAGTCTGGATGTAATTTGTCTACGTTAATTGCATATTTGTAGAGTCCCCCGCAATACAAGGATTATCTCTTTAAGTGGTACCTTTTTTTAAATGCCATAAAATTTTATTAATTTCCAAAGAAAGCATACACTTATAGTAAATGTATGCTATGTAAAAACGACAAAACGAATAAACTTAATAAAGAGAAATATTTAAGTATGATTTTGAAAAAAATAGAGATATCGAATTATAATAAATATCCGTGTGGTAACGGAGTAAGAATACAATTCACCACCCCCTACGACTACTAAGGGATATAAAACATATATAACTTCAACTCTCGCATAGATGTTATATTATATGTTTTTAATTTTAATTGGCGTTTTGTAATATAATAAATAAATGAAAATGTAATTTAGAAAATATTTTACCAGGATATTCATGTCGTAAACATTTTACATTTTAGTTTGTTTGACAATTTTACCACGGTATCATTTTCTTCATTTATTTTCTCTTAAACTTGCAAAACATGACCGGCCTCGAAGAGCTTTTGACCTTTTGACATATTTTAGCTACGCTGAAAATCATTATTTATAGAGCGGTACCCATACTTTTATAATTTTATCAAAATAAAAAATAATTTCATTGCACTATAGACCAGCACTTTGACCTCTCATATCTCATAGCCTCTCTCATAGCCTATCTTTTGCGTTTTTTGTGCCTATAGTTTCTGCATGGCTCCTATAAAAATGTATTCTCATTATCATGCCTCTGCCCACAAGGAGAACAAAATTCTAAACAAAAACTTCTAACAATATTCCTACTCCCATGGTGATGTCTTAATATTTTTATGACAAGCTCAGGTCTAATCACCTTCGTGCTACCGCCTAGGGCAACAATAAAAGCTTTGTGTCACACCTGTGGGTTATCTCACCATGTGACACTTTTCCATTCCACCTTTTGAGTTAGCCACCGATACTTACTTGCCTACAATGCCTCGCAATATCAGGTAACAGGTTACCTTTTTGGATACCTGACCTCCTTGAACAAATACGAAACAGCGAATATGAAGGAACGAATTCATTAGAATATGAAGGCACTTACTTAATTTTACGACAGAATAAGAATTCAGTTGTCACGACCCATTACTTGTTCGTTGGTGTCGCAAAAATCGGGTGAACGATCTCTAGGAGAATGGGCTGTAGCAACTTCCCATGAACATATAAGATTTGATTGCTATTGCCAACCCACTTACCAAACGTGGTAATTATAGCAATAGAGAATCATCGCGCAATGAGGCGTTCTAGTGTTGAATTGGACGGCAAAAGACTGAATGATAATGAATTCATATTGATTACACTTTTGGACAACCGTTCAATAAACTATTCATAATAAGGCTCGAATTCACGTCTCTAGAATAGGCTATCAAAAAATATTTAAAAGCTGAATGCTATAACAGAGAGCACTCGTAAATTAACTGACATACAAATTCAACCCGTTGAATGAAAAAATAGCTATGACATCACACATAACTTACAGGACGCGACGAAACTGAGTAATTGGACGAAATGGTGATTTCTAAATTAGCTTTACAGCTTTTGGTCACGCGCGACTTAACTGGCGTGAACGCACCGCAATTTTGTATATATAGCTGTGTCATGTTATGATGATTAGGAAATTAGCTACAACACGCAATTTTTATCACTATCCGAGCAAAAATAGAAATCATATTAGCCTGCCCGTTCCATCGCCCGAATAAAAACAGTAGCAATGCTAGCTAGCAAGTTTTATTTTGGAGTTTTATGTTTGTGGTGGTCTTAAAATGGTATATTTTGTTTTTGCGTTCTATGAAATGATTCACGTGTGGCATTATTTATTTACCAGCTATAAGTAAATAGACTCCGGCAACTTTGAAGATATATTAGTAGTATGCTAGAATCTGAAAACGGTGAATAGTTTCTTTACTGTAAGAAATAAAGCAAGAAAATGATAACAATTACCATTAACGAGAATATATGAGGAGGCCAGGAAAGTTAACTAAAACCCTTGTAGTATCTTGTGCTTCTTACACAGCTGACAGCTACATAGAGGCACCAAGATAAATTAAACCAATCTAGCTAATCACACAAGGGCTGTAGGAGAATGATTTGATTAAAAAAATTGCCAATGTCAGCAAGATATAATATAAAATTAGTGACCATCTAAATCTGTCAAAGTATCGTGCTAAAGATAATAATTTATCATAGTCGAAGAAATGACGGATCTTTCGTACTTAATTTATGGCAGATTCTTCATTATTTTCGAATACGAGGATTTTTGTTTCAGACAGGGTATTATCTCAAAATAATGACTGCACAGAGAGTGTAGTGGTTAAGGTACCTACCGTGCAAGTGTCGTGGACTCGATTCCCATGTGAGACAATACTTTGTGCGATCCAAAAATTGTTGTCCTCGGTGTAATTTATGTCTATTTAGCAAATATATTATTATATATGTATAGTACATACATACATATCATTACGCCATGTCCTTTGCAGGGTAGGCAGAGAGAACAGAGTGCCAGAGAACTCTATCCTTGCATACTTCACTCGCTTCCTCAACATTCATAATTCTCTTCATACACGCTCGCCGGTTTCGGAGACTCTTGACTCCACCTTCCTTCAGTACATGACCGATCTGGTCTAGATAGGTTAGTCTCGGTCTCCCCCGGTACCTACATCCTTCCACTTTCGCATTGTATATCTTCTTAACCAGACGTTCGTTCGGCATTCTTTCCACATGTCCGAACCATCGGAGCATTCCCTTTCGCATCTTTACACCAATACTCTCTTTCATACCTACTCGCTCTGTTACGTCGTCATTACGAATGCGATCGATCAGCCTAACTC
Source organism: Lymantria monacha (assembly GCA_905163515.2). NCBI lineage: Eukaryota > Metazoa > Arthropoda > Insecta > Lepidoptera > Erebidae > Lymantria > Lymantria monacha. Next base: position 29,805,779 of record LR991082.1, read on the forward strand.
CACAGATTCTCCGTAGAGATCGCATTTCGACCGCATTAATTTTATATGTATAGTCCTCCCGCTATACCTTTAAGGATTATTTCCTTAGTACAGGGAGTCTTTAAAAAAATGTAGCATGGTGTCTATGCTGTTCTGTGTCACCTTACTTTGCCTCATGACAAAGTAAAGAAGTCTGACAAAGTAAAGAAATTAATACTTTTTGATTCGTATCAGTATTTATTTATGTCTTTACTACAAGTTGTCACCTACTCGAACAAGTTAAAATTAACTTCGTTTATAGCGTGTTAGGTCTCATCTACATCTATTTCCAAATCTATACACATTAGATTCAAGGTTTGTTAAGCTTTGGATATTATGTGGTAAAAGTTCCACTGTGGCCGCGGGTTTAATGGGAGATATTTCCTTAGATACAAATAACACTTGTGTGTAATATTTTCTGCAAACAATAGTGAATTAAATTCATATAGAAAGTTGTTTAGCACTAAATACAAAATAGAAAGAGATTTCTTTAATATTTAATAAGCTTTAATAATAAAAATCTATTCCATAAGTGTTATATTATTTGAGATTAGATAGTTTTAATCACTGCTGATAAAGCTGAAGGGACAGCAATTATTTATTTGTACATAAAATACGTCTACTTTGTCATAAATTAGATTGCTATCTTAGTAAGTAAACAAGTTATTTGTCCTTATAAAAGGTGACCTAATTTATTTATGCGTGACATATTCGTGTATTTTTATTTTTCCAGACGTAATAGTAATGCTCCATGTTGGTTACATATAAATGCAAATATAATAAGAATTTGAATATTAGATGTGCCAATTTATGAGGTTATGTTTTACAATCATCATCATCATCATTCTCCTACTCTTATCCCAATTACTTGGGGTCGATACAATATGTACTCTTCTTTCATAGTACATATTGTAAAAGTTATTGGCAACAGTTTTATGACCGGCCGCCTGCCAGACGTTAACCCTCCTTGGGAATGTAATTGTTGACCAAACGGCATCAGATGTAGTTAGCCTAGGTCGTTATAAAGCTCTTAGTCGTCTTTTACGACATCCACGAGCAAAGTAAGGGTTGGTATTATTCGTAGCCGCTACCACACAGCTTTTACAATATTACAACAACAATCATATTATTAATAATTTTTCCAAGCGGCTTCGCTGGTATTTTTTCGGGATTTCGATTCACCTGCGGAATATCACGGTTCTCTTTTGCTTTTTCTGTATTCCAGGTAAATTACTCATAGCCCTAGGCTGACTTGTTAAGCCGGACGATAGTCTGAAAGATTTAGTTTAGTCCTCGAATAGAGTTTACTACTAAAAGTACAACTAAAAGTTGAAAGTCACCTTATATTTTTGCTGGGTACTGAATATTAATAAAATTTTATGATGATTGCATTAGTATTTATGAACTGAAATCGGAAAAGAAAATCACATTCACATTTATAATAATGATTAGAATAGTCAAACAAGGTGACTACGTGGAAACTATGTGTCTGTGTACGGGAATCCACATTCCCGTCAAGATGTGCAGTGGAGAAACAAAGGGTCATACGGACGAAAGCCTTCCGTAGATTTGGTCTCGAAAGTACATACTAACAAGTAATTTTCCTAAACTTCAACTATTTTCACAAGAGTGTGTGTAAATTCAGGCCATGTTCTATCTATGTGCCAATTTTTATCCAAATCCGTTTAATAGTTTACGCGGAATTGAATAACATCCAAACAACTTCACAAACTTTCACATTTATAATATAAGTAGAACTACTGTATCTTCACCCGCAGAGAGGATCACTGTGTGATAGCGAGCGCTCGCGGGCATTATTACCCAAAAGGGTAATCCTCCGGACTGGCCATAAATGTCAAGGAAGCGGTACCAGTGGCCGACCCAACGGCGATGGGGAGGGAATACGGTGAGTTATGGGGTCATGCGCCGCCCTTCCGTCGCCCAGACGGAACGGACGGCGTGTGTCCAGACCATACCTTGCTAAGAACAAAAGGACCACTCTATCTAAAAAAGATGAATACGCAAATAAATTATAAACTATAGTAAATACAACAATGAAATATTTGTACATATATCCAAATAACATTGAACAAGTCTATGAAAGACGAAAGATATGTTTGAGAAAGCCATAGCTAAGGTCGTAAAGCATTGGACCTTTGCTAATCATGTGCAATGCATTAAGAGGCTCTACCTAGTACTTTGTTACAACTATTCAGGTTTACGACTTGATGAAATAGATTTTTTAGTACTGTGTCTAGTAGTACTTATCTGTATCTAGTATTAGAAAAGTCATTTTTGCACTAAAAGAAAACGTTTTTAATTAATTAAATCAACAATGCAAAGTTGAAAGGTAACCAAGTATAATAATCTATGTAATATATAATAGGTATTTATCATTTTATGTTATATAATAGGTATTTTTTGAGTTACTATGATTATATATAATAGATATTTTTATGTTACGTTATTATGATATTTTAGATCCAATATAAATGTTATGAATATATGAAACGAACTTATTTGAAGTCGATGTATTGTTTTTTATTATAATGTATTGTTTTTTTTATTACAGCTGTGTGGTAGCGGCTACAAATACTACCAACCCTTACTTTGCTCGTGAATGTCGTAAAATACGACTAAGAGCCTTAAAATGACCTGAGCCAATACCAACTGATGCCGTTTGATCAACAATTACATTCCTAAGGAGGGTTGGCGTCAGGCAGGTGGGCCGTTCACGGCAACGGCACCAGATAGAGTTGTCCCAGGTCGTTATAAGGCTCTTAGTCGTCTTTTACGAGATTCATGAGCAAAGTAAAGATTGGTAGTATTCGTAGCCGCTACCACACAGCTAATGCTATTATCAGAAAATGCCATAATATTATATGGTAAATCAGCAGCGAAGGATGACTTCTCCGTAAGATGAACCAATAAATCGTAGTCGTGAATTTATGTCCGATTTTGCCCTTTATGAAAATAGGGTGTTCATTAAATTGTAACAGGATACTATTGCTCAAACTTTATGTAATCCTATACTTTTTTCGTTTTCTAATATAAAAGAAATTCGCAATATGAGTCATATGAAGTTTTTATTAAGTCGAACATCGTTTGTCACTGATTTCAGATATTTATGCGGCTATTTACACAGTCATGTTAAATGACACTGTTTTTACTGATTTAACGCATTTGTATTTGATTTTTACTTTTTCGATGTTTCAAATAGTTTTTTCAACGTGATAAAATTCAAATCAAAATAATATCCATGTGGTAGAAAAAATATCCGTGTGGTGACGGAGTAAGAATTATCCGCGTGGTGACGGAGTACGAATACAATTCACCATCCCCTTTCTTACCCGTGGGTGATCGTAAGAGACGACTAAGGGATATAAAACGCATTTAAGATATATGCAAGAGAAGGAAAACTCGAAACAAAACCCTACAACACATCTGACCAGCGTGGTATAGTAGATCAATTTCGTTCCCATTGTGGAGGAAGCTCTAGCCCAACAGTGGGACATACATGAGCTGAGATGATGATGATGAAAATTCAAAAAAATAGTTTTATTTCACTAGTTTTCATTGATATTTTAAATGATATACAATTTTATATGACGTGTGGCAGTTAGTAAGTAAATGATAAACATTAATAGCTCTAATGAGGTCCCGTTACTGTGACTTGTAAAGCGCAAGTGGCTGCCCCGTCAAAAAATCATCAATCAATTGGTCATAAGGTACCTACGATCAATTGATTGATAAATTTTTGTTCAATTCCGTTGCTCGGTATGCTACCTAAAAGTAAGTGACAAAGTATCAACAAAAGAGCGATAAAGCTAGTCGATATTATTTTACATGCTAATCTAACTGATATTGCTAAAATTTTGGAACAGTAAATAACATGTATCATTAACTGACTGACTGCACAGATGGCGTAGTGGTTAAGATACCGACCTTCCGTGCCAGTGCCGTAGGTTCGATTCCCACGCAGGACATTACTTTGTGTGATCCACAAAGTGTTGTTCTGAGTCTGGGTGTAATTTGTCTGCGTTAATTGCATGTTTGCAAAGTCCTCCGCAATACAAGGATTATTTCCTTAGTGCAGGGTGGTGTGTAAAAAAAAAAAAAAAAAAAAAAAAAAAAAAAAAAAACTGCTGCAATTAGCATCATAGGCGTTGCAGTAGTAAACACGTAATATACATGGTAAACATTGTCTAATTTATTTTTTAAATCACTCTGAAAAGAAGCTTTAACTGCGAATTGAAAAACAATTACATTAACTTCAATTGAAAAGTTTTATTGGTTTTTGCTACACATCTAGACGTTTTACATTGAAGCTGAAAACAATTACGCAAGTTTATACAACCTAGTGCGAGTTAAAAAATAAAAGGAAAAGATATATATATATACATACATACATACATATCATCACGCCATATCCCTTGCAGGGTAGGCAGAGAGAACAGAGTGCCAGAGAACTCTATCTCTGCATACTTCACTCGCTTCCTCAACATTCATAATTCTCTTCATACACGCTCGCCGGTTTCGGAGACTCTTGACTCCACCTTCCTTCAGTACATGACCGATCTGGTCTAGGTAGGTTAGTCTCGGTCTCCCTCGGTACCTACATCCTTCCACTTTCGCATTGTATATCTTCTTAACCAGACGTTCGTTCGGCATTCTTTCCACATGTCCGAACCATCGGAGCATTCCCTTTCGCATCTTTACACCAATACTCTCTTTCATACCTACTTGCTCTCTTACGTCGTCGTTACGAATGCGGTATATATATATATATACACGGTGACCTATATGTCGTCTTACAAAAGCAGTTCAGTTAACGAATCCAGTATCTACTATTCATTCGTACAATTAAAAGGTTAAAAAAAATATTTACTGGAATATTTTTTACTAAAAATTGTTATAAATAATTACTAATTAAAATAGTAAGAGAATTGAACGTGTGTATGTGTGTATTTTTTATCACAACCACTATTGAACAATTAAATATGTTAGATATGTTTCTTTTGTCGGATACTTTTATGGCACTTCTTTTGTAAGACGATATAAATGTAACGGTATATATATATAGACTATTTATGCTGTGTGGTAGCAGCTTCAAATACTACCAATACTTACTTTGCTCGTGGATGTCGTAAAAGGCGACTAAGAGCTTTTATATCAACCTGGTCTAATTTCACCTGATGCCGTTTGATCAACAATTACATTCCCAAGAAGGATTGACATTATGCAGACGGCCGGGCATGAAACTATTGCCAATAACTTTTGCAACATATACAAGTATATACTATCGACCCCATGTAATTGGGATATAACCAGGAGAATAAAGATGATGACCATAATATACAAAATATTTATAAAATACAACCTTATTTAATTTTTTTTTGCATTATTATCCTTATAGGGCCGGCTCGCACGCCGTAGAGAGGTATATGTAGAGCGGGTCTATGGGGTCGCATGCCGTTTCTTCTGTCGCCCCGGACGGATTTAGCGGGATGTGACCACTAAATACCACCGGCAAAAAAAAAATAGCTATGTGTATTCATCACAGCCCATAAATGTTTCACTGTTGGGCTCGGGTCTCCTCCGTAATGGGTGGGAAATTAACCTACTATACCACGCTGGTCAGACGTGTTGGTATAGGGTTTTGTTTCGAGTTTTCCTTCTCTCGCATATATGTTATACGCGTTTTATATCCTTTAGTCGTCTCGTACGATCACCCACGGGTAAGATATGGGGTGGTGAATAGTATTCTTACTCCGTCACCACACGGAAAGCTATGTGTATTAGCGATGAATATTAAGTGTTATCAACCCATTTTCCCAGTGGGTGTAACATAAAATGAACTAAGGAACGTAAGCAACATCAGTATACACAAACACAAAATAAAAACTCACCGCTAACTTCATCTCGTCATAACGAAAGAAACTTTTATAAGACTTACGTGTCCTAAAATACATAAATGGTGTTTAAGTGTCTTTGTAGTTAATAAATAAATCGAACCAACGGAATCCTAGTGCGGTATCGATCGGACGTGGTTTGTTTGCTGCGGGTGTTGAGGCTATACTTACATTCTCATCGGTAACACTCAACATTGTGGTTAGGTTGGCATGCTTGTTCAGTAGATTGGCCTTGCGGCTTCAGAATTGATTGGTGATTAACTACATTTTTTTGAGGAGGGTGAGCGTAATTTATTTTAGTTATTTACCTCACCTTTAACATTAAGTTGCGATAAAAAATTGATAAGTACGATATATAATAGATTAGGCGCGTTTTATCATTTAAATAATAATTCTATTAATTATTATGTAAACATCTACAAATGACTGATTGCAGTTTCACTATACATAAAAAAGTAAAATGTTTATAACAGTAAAAAACCGTTTTCACAGATAACATTTCCTGCCAAGACTGCCATGGCACATTAAGTATCCATCCTACCATCGTCTTGTTAACTAACGTTCAAGCGTACTGTCCATCCATCCTAGCATCCGTTTATCTTATTCTCTACATATATCGTTACACCTTCCACCTCCTGATGTCAAAACTTCTTAAGAATATTATCGTTAACAAGACGACAGAAGGTAAAATTAGTATAGTTTGGCATAAAACTTGTAATCTGCTTTAAGACATTCACTAGTTATTTTAGGTTTGTTAATATTTATGACCACTTCCACAACCGGCGAGCGTGTATGAAGAGAATTATGAATGTTGAGGAAGCGAGTGAAGTATGCAAAGATAGAGTTCTCTGGCACTGTGTTCTCTCTGCCTACCCTGCAAGGGATATGGCGTGATGATATGTATGTATGTATGACCACTTCCACACAACGTGCAGCTTATATTAATAAAGAAGGGCAGATAATATAATCATCATCATCCAACTCATATATGTCCCACTGTTGGGCTCGAGCCTTCTCCATAATAGGAGGGAAATTGACCGATTATACCACGCTGGTCAGATGTGTTGGTACCTATAGGGCTTTATTTCGAGGGTTCCCTCCTTTGCATAGATGTTATATGCGCTTTATATCCCTTAGTCGTCTCTTACGGTCACCCACGGGTAAGATAGGGGGGTGGTGAATTGTATTCTTACTCCGTCACCACACGGATAATGGTTTTGCATATTACCGTGTATTTGAATAAATTCAGTTCTAAAATATGAGTTAATTAAATCTGGCTTATCACAACAAATTTAAAGACGGCGTGGCAACGACGACATTTCGGTACCTAACTTTATAGCGTGCAATTAAATTGTTTAGATTAAATTAATTATTGCTTTCTTTAACTGTAAAAGATAATATTATAAAAGTATTCACATGTCTACAACTTCTAAATAATAAATACTTATACCAAAAATATATAAAATTCAGATATCGAAAATCAATTTAAATGCAATCACTACAGTTATTGACGAGATACACTAAATAAGTTATATATTTATAAGAATTCTCGATATAATTATTATATGAAGATAAATAATAATTTGTAAAATCCAAAGTGCACACCTCATCATTTTTATATTATTTATCATCTACTATTAGTCAATGCCATAAATGAAAATGAAAGAAAAGAAATACTTTTGAAATTTGGTGCCATTTTCGACGTAGTGCTATATATATATATATATATATATATATATATATATATATATATATATATATATATATATATATATATATATATATATATATATATATATATATATATATATATATAATAGGTTGTATGGCTTTTTTTCCTTTGCCTGTTCGATTGGACGAACAAAAAATTGTAATCGAACCCAATTTTCAGAAGGTATACATACACTAATGACTAAGCAGTTTAGTTTTTTATTAATTGCAATTAAACAACAAAGAATTACCAAGCCATTTTCGAAATGAAACAGCGCCTTGCGATTATGAAGCTTTTAAAAAAAGAAATATTTTGATACATTAATTTTTACGGTCGTGATCGTGCCAGATACAAAATATTTTTCCGACGTCCTCGAATATTTTTTAATCAAAGATTTTCTTACTTTAAACAAAATAATTGCTTTTTAAAAATATCAAATGCGTTTAAACGAATATTTTTTCTTGACATATGTATGATAATATTATCCTATAAGTGCAATGTGAGAAAAATACAATCATTTTTAGGTTTGAAAAGTGCTTGATTTTCATATATCGAGAGTAGAGCAAGACCTCAACGATTCGCTTATGAGGCGTGCAAATATGGTGCATGACAGAACAATATGTAGTGGGTTATACAAGTTAATACATAAAATTCTTTTTTTATAGTAGTATAGTCTTGTTCTTTATTCACAAAATATCAATTATTGTGAACCATATAATTATAATGTATTAATTATTATTAACTCGGTCCTATGTAACCGGGTCTGGTTCTAATTTTTTCCAACGAATATAATTCCACACACTTAACTCTATTCAAAACTTTCTGATCCGATCTGGAATTTTAATAAAAAAAATCACGGTTCGTGGATTCTTGTTTATCTCTAGATCAAAGGAACATACCTTTTTTTTTTTTTTTTTTTGGGGTGGGTTACGTTCGGCACACTCCTCGCACCACTCCGTCCGGGGTGACAGAGGGGCGTAAGCATGCACACCCGTAACCCACCCGTGACGTCGCCTTCGTCGTTAGGCCAACCACCGGAGCAGAGTGACTTGACGTCAGTGGTTGGCCCGACGGAATACCCCTGAGGAGCACCCTCTCCTCGACCGACGTCCCCCCCTCGGGTAGGATGTCGGTCTTTCCTCACGCGGTCGGCCTCTCGGCGGGTGACGGACCAAATCCCCGATCCAGTCACCCGCGGTCTCGGCTAGGGCGGCATCAGGCGCAGGTAATCGCGCCTGCGCCGCCCCAGTCGCCGGCGGCGGCTCGCGTCGTCGAGGAGACGCTCCTCGCGCACGCGCTCCGCCGCCTCCTTCCGCGAGACTACTGCCTCGCAGAATGATGCGACCGCGTCCCAGTTCCTGACGCTGTCGAGCATCGCCCTGGCGATGGTCGGCAGCGTCAGGTCAGCACCGATGATTGTGACGAGTTCACGACGCTGCTCTGCCCAAGCGGCACAAACCTCGAGCGTATGCTGCGCCGTGTCCTCGTCGCAATCGCAGTGGTGGCAGGACGGTGTACTCTCCCTCCTTACGGCCGTGTGCAGGTATTTGGCGAAGCATCCATGCCCCGTCAAAACCTGCACCAGTCGGAAGGAGAGCACCCCGTGCCGCCGATTTAGCCACTGCATCAGCACCGGCCGGAAGGCCTCCACGGTCCGCACACCGAACCGAGGCCTCTCCAGCCGGACTGCCCAACGGGCAATGATGTCGCGGCGGGCGTCGACGCGCCAGGCGGTGTGCTCCCTCAACGAGACCACACCGCCCTCCGCTCGCACCCCCAACATCCGCCGATACAAACCGGCGAGCATTTCCGCTTCCAGGTCCCATGGAGGGGTCCCGGCTAATAGACACGCTGCCTCCGTCGACACCGTGCGGTACCCGCGTATGGCCCTGACCGCCATGGCCCTCTGTGGTCGCCACAGAAGAGCCCTGAGTCGGACGGTCAGGGATCCCGCCCACACCGGTGCGCCGTACAGGACCATCGACCTGATGACCCCTGCGTACAGCTGTCGGCAGGTAGCGCTCGGTCCGCCCACATTCGGCATAAGCCATGATAGGGCGGACGCCGCGCCGACGAGCCGTGGAGTGAGTCTGCGGAAATGCTCCCGGAACCACCATCGCCCGTCGAGCACCAGGCCCAAATACCTCATATGGGCCCGGATGCTGATATCAACCGAATTGACGGTGATCGAGACGCCCAAAGGAACATACCTGAAGTAACTACAATATTATCCGAACCTATAGTTATGCTAATCGGTAAATGAGGGTATAATTATATATTGTATTGACCTCCTTACGTAATGAAATTAATTACAAAGTGCTTAAATTATTTAACTAATGAAAAACTGCTTTTAATTTACGTTCTTTATACACGTAACAACGGTGTAACTATTAGTTTGTTGCGTAGATTGACTTGGTATTAAGTTATTTATTTTGAACATTAATAAAAATAATTAATAACTCTACAACCCACGCATATTATACATAGCATTAATTCAATAACATTAAACAGTTTCTTCTAAATTATTCGCTATGTTATATTCAATTTTAAGTTATTAGTGGTAGGTATCATTAATGGTAGGACCACGCTGTTGACAGTTCTCTATCTACAGCCGCGAGCCGATCCGTCCGTGGTAGTACCACACTCTCGCAGAAGATCGACATCTGAGTAATACCAATGTGCTATTGCGCTTCGTTCGGTGAGCGAGAGAGCCGGAAGCCCAACTGGATGGGTTTGGGGTTTGGTAATGGTAGGCAGCGGCCTAGCTAAGCCTTGGTGTAGCAAAGGTCCATGGGCGGCGGTGACACTTACCATCAGGTGTACTGCTTGCTCGTCTGCCACCATAAGCAATAAAAAAAAATAAGTTATAATTATGTATTTAAAATCTAAAATTATAATGGCTCACTACAGGTATTAAGAAACTGTAAGTATTATTGTTCATAATACTGAGTGTGGAGTATATAAATAAATACATAAATAAATTCATGTTCATTATGTGCCTACAGTATAATGCACTAGGAATAAATTATAATACTTTAAATGTAATTTACAGACTCCGGCTAGACCATAACTCCACTTAAACAGCACATGATTGCAAATTTAATTATTAGAGTAATCATGCTCTCAAACGCCAAAAAGGGATCAATCACCATTTGATTATTATCATAAATTACGAAAAAAATGATTTTTATATTAAAAAAAAACTATTTATATCTTATTATACATGACCTGTAGTTAGCATGCAAATATAATTATTACAACCAGACGTTTAAAAAGCCATGGTTTCAAATATATAAAAATATTGAATATCTTTTTTTTTTACACTTTTGTCATTTCGATCACCAACGCCAATATGGTATTCTTATTCCGTCGCCGCACAAACTTGGCGGTATAGGGTGTTATTTCTAATGTGCCTTTTTTGTAGTTATAATATTATATAATATATTATAACATCCCTTAGTTTTTATCTACGATACTCGCGGGGTAGGAAAGATAAGTATAAAAGTTTATATTCTTAGTCATCATCATTCTCCTACTCTTATCCCAATTGCTTGGGGTCGATACAATATGTACTCTTCTTTCATAGCACATATTGTAAAAGTTATTGGCAATAATTTTATGACCGGCCGCCTGCCAGACGTCAACCCTCCTTGGGAATGTAATTATTGACCAAATGGTATCAGATGGAGTTGACCCAGGTCGTTATATGGCTCTTAGTCGGCTTTTACGACATCCACGAGCAAAGTAAGGGTTGGTAGTATTCGTAGCCGCTACCACACAGCTGTATAATAGTATAATCATAATATAGTATTTTCGTAGCATAGTCATAATATACCTTATTAAGGATATGGTGCCGAAATCGTCACGCTTGGCAGGTGGGTTGGCGAGGTGTTATACGTTGCACGGGAGAGTGCAGCTTACCGCTCTTCTGGTGAACACTTAGCCGATTTTTATGACTCCTATGGGCAAGTAAGGGCTGGTGATTGTTGTATTCTCATCATAGGGAAAAGCATAATAAAAAGCATAGGGAAAAGAATAACTTTTTTATTATTCCATCACCACACCAAAAATAAAGGCTTACTAAGTAAACGGTAACAAAAGCACGCCCGAAGTTGAATGCGGTAATGGACGTGTAAGTAGATGATCACCCATTCGCTTTTATTTCTTGTAACACGGACAGTAAAAGAAATAAATAATGACAAGTTGTAAACTGACTCCGTCACTATTAATATAAAAAAAATGTTCGAAATAAAATTGCAATTAATAAACTGGCAAACAAAGCTTCGGAATTAAATTGAAATTAAATTAATACGATGTACCTAATAAAATTGAATTTAAGTTCGAAACAGTTTTTTCCTACTGGTAATTAATAGTACATAATTCAATTTACTGAAATTTAGCATTTAATATGCTTAATTATTTATAAAAACCCGATTACGAAGTGAAAAATGATGTCACAAGCGGGATTCGAACCCGCGCCTATTGCGATTCCGGCCCAATCGTGCTGCCACTACACCACCGTGAACTATTGTAGGACATGCAAATCTCGCTTCGTATCATATTTACGTCTTAAGGTGACGTATGCCATCTACCCGACAATGTTTACATATTGTTATAATGTTACATAAGTTAATAATATTTACGTATATAAAAACTGCTGTAATAATAATAATGCGCTGTAATAATATAATATAATATTAAATATTATCCGTGTGGTGACTAAGTAAAAATACAATTCACCACCCCCTATCTTACCCTTGGGAGAACGCGTATAACATCTATGCGAGAGAAAGAAAACTCGAAACAAAATCCTATACCAACACGTCTGACCAGAGTGGTGGTGGAGTAGTAGGTCAATTTCCCTCCCATTATGGAGGAGGCTCGAGTCCAACAGTGGGACATATATGAGCTGAGATGATGATGATGAATAATAAATAATATATAAGTATATATATTTACGTGTGTATATAAAAAACTGTTGTAATAATAATACGCTGTAATAATTTAATAATAATAACATATTATATATAAGTATATATATTTAAGTATGTATATAAAAAGCTATGTGGTAGCGTCTTGGAATACTAACAATCCTTACTTTGCTCGTGGATGTCGTACAAGACGACTAAGAGCCTTATAACGACCTGGGCCAACTCCATTTGATGCCGCTTGGTCCAACAATTCCGTTCCCAAGGAGGGTTGACGTCTGGCAAGCGGCCGATCATAAAACTATTGCCAATAACTTTTACAGTATGTACTATGAAAGAAGAGTACATCTATTATTGTATCGACCCCAAGTAATTGGTATAAAAGTAGGAGAATGATGATGTATATAAAAAGCTTCTGTAATAATAAAATAATACGCTGGATGTCAAATACTTAAGTCTTTCGTGACCACGAATTTTAACAAATTATCAAAACAGCGAGATATTAAAAAGAAAATTTAAATTACGATGAAATTCGCGTTTCGTAAGTTTAAAATATAAAAGGCTATCTATAAATCGATATCGTTATTAACACATCACGTTACTGACGTGTTTTCTTAAAAAAAAATATCTCACTTATCGTACCTACTTCATAACTGCTGGAGACAGATTAATTTCTTCACGATCAATCTCACTAAATATTTATAGATTTTTTTTATACTATTTTTATAACAAACTAAAAAATATATCACATAAAATTGTATTAGAATGATGATCATGATGATGATAAAATAATATTTTCTTTTTAAAAAACACTTCTACTCACTCCTATTTCACACAGAATACAAGGTGAGTTTTATTAAAAAATAGCGTAATATTTTGTATATCGATTTTTTTTATAACAAAAGTTAGCTTTTTAGATGGCTATGGAGGTGTGGTTTCTTTTCACAAGAATGATATATTGCCAAAGATAAGAGATAACCTATAGCGAATAAGGCTAATATACCTAGCGTTCTATTTGTAAAAAATCCATTTAGTATGATGACAAAATAAGACTACAATTCTTGGGGTGTCAGAGATCGAATGTCAGTAGACGATCTCTCCCACACCCTGTAAAAGCGCGGAAGGGGCCGCTGTGGTTTTAGTGGACACTATTTCCACTGCCCAAGAGTTCCGTAAAAATGTGATTAAGATATAAGCAGATATCACAAGAGGAGGAACACTCAAAATAAAACCTTACCTGTAACCATCATTTTATAGTAGGCTAGGCTTTATATAATATTTTAACTTTATATAAAAATAATATCTAACTTATTACTAGAAAAACATGAGTATAAAAAGAAAATATTGCACGTTTGCTATAATTCAAATAAACCTAAGATTCATTTACATATATTTTGCCTGTAATTATAAATTTCCATTAAAGAACTCACGCGAACCGAAATATCTAATTTAACGAACAGCAGAAAATAAAGCTTTGTTACGACAAATGTCAAATACAGGTCATTTTGATGTTGTACAAAATGTATACACATGTAAATATTTACACATACGTTGCGTGTGTATATATATATATATATATATATATATATATATATATATATATATATGTGTGTGTATGACAATCAGATCGTAAATGTTAATGAGGTCGCCTATAATAAGCGATTGTAATCTGAAAATATATTCCGAATTTCACCAACACTAGCCCAGTCGTAGAGCAAATAATCTCCTCTCGGTCTTTCATTATATTTACAAATTTAATGAACCGATTTTAATTATTTCCATTAATGTTCGTTGGGAAGATATTGTTGAATAAGGGATTTGGACTTTGAATGTTGGGTAAAGATTTAATTTTAAAAATAATTATGCAAATCCTTTTAAGTTTACTGATGTATAAACTTAAGCTCTTTAAAGATTGGATTGTTTTTTAATAATAGTTCAATTAGCAGGCTAATAGTAATTAGTTAGTGATTCGCCAGACCTTCTAATCTATGTACTGTAACAACAATATTTATAGAATTGAAAAGTTTTGCTGTGTGGTAGCGGTTACGATTACTACCAACCCTTACTTTACTCGTGGATGTCGTAAAAAACGACTAAGAGCCTTTTAACGACCTGAGCCAACACCATTCGATACCGTTTGGTCAACAATTAGATTCCCAAGGAAGGTTGACGTCTGGCAGGTAGCCGGTCATAAAACTATCATCAATAACTTTTGCAGTATGTACTATGAAAGAAGAGTACATATTGTATCGACCCCAAGTAATTGTGATAAGAGTAGGAGAATAATGATGATGATGATTTATTGAATTGAAAAGTTTAAATTTTATAAATTTTAGTCGATTTGAAATTCACGGAATATTAAATAATTTTAAATCCATTACATACAAGCAAAATTATTTATTTTAAGTATACATCACTGATTGTCCTTTTGGAGATATATGCCTTAGTTTACCGGTAAAAAAAAATTATCATAAACCTTTCTAAACCATAAACGACTGAAGATAGTCTTTCAAACATAAACAGCTCGGTTAACCGCTTCACCTGGCACGCAGTAATTTAATTAAGTATCCTACCACCTTAAGCCAGAGTTTACTCGCGTCCGTGCGTCCTCATGAACACTTAGAAGTAGGTTGATTCATAGTGCCGCTATAATAAAATATGTACAACAATTTTTGGACTAGTTTTTATTTTATGGAGTAATAAAATATTTATTTTCCTTTGATCTAACTAAAGATATAAAATGTTGCAACTGTATTAATTTCGGCGAGTATATAATAGACAACTAAGGAAGGTACACATGCAATAATTGAAATATAGGAATATTTGAAATAAAAACACTGTTATGAGATTTCTCACTTATTGCCAACCCCAAAAGTATTGGTACCGTTTTGTCCTTCATGTTTAAGAATTATTATAAGACTTTGTATAAATACATCATCATCATCATCATCACCTCAGCCCATGTATGTCCCACTGCAGGGCTCGAGCCTCCTCGATAATGGGAGGGAAATTGACGTACTATACCACCTACCTACTGACATGCGGGTCAGGCGTGTTGGTTTAGGGTTTTGTTTCGAGTTTTCCTTCTCTTGCATAGATGTTATATGCATTTTATATCCCTTAGTCGTCTCTTACGATCATCCACGGGTAAGACAGGGGGTGGTGAATTGTATTCTTACTCCGTCACCACACGAAAAATAAATTCATATCACTCTATAACATCCATAAAAAAAAAGTGTGTGTGTCAACTCCGACGCACGACTGGAGTTTACTCCTTAAGTACGATTATCAAAACAGGCGCAAAAAAAGCTCATTTGACTAAAAATAATATATATATATTTTTATTTACATTTATTAAAACGGTTCAGTGAAGTATTATCTCACGTCAGAAAGTGAACGGTGCGCAGAACAGGTTGCGCACCAAAAACGTAACGAGGTCATTCGATCACTAGATTTTACTTCTCAAATTTTTCTCATACCGGGCGCCTTATATGAAAATCGATTATTAAGGAGTAAACTCCAAAAAGTTACCTAAATATTTGCTAAAAACTTCAGATCTAGTAAAGAGTAATTTATAAACAATATATTTTACACTTATTTACATTATTTCCGTGTGGTGATGGAGTAACTTCGGACTTTTTAAAGTCATATAGATCCATATATCATGATCATCATCGTCTCAGCTCATATACGTTATAATGCTGGGCTTGAACCTCCTCGACAATTAGAAGAAAATTGCCTTACTTATACGATACTGATCAGACGGCAATCCATCTATACCAATATATATAGGTATCTATGATCATTAACGATAAAAGACAGCAAAATATCTATCATCCAAATAAGTCACCTTTAACTATAGTTAGTAAGTATAGTAGTAAGTATACTTAACGATGATGATCACTCGAATCTGATGATATATTTATCTTCTTACCGCTATACAGTTTGAAACTCCTTCATCATCATCATCATCTTGCTCTTATCCCAATTACTTGGGGTCGACGCAATATGTCATCTTCCTCCATACAGCCCTATCAGACGTCATCTCTGCAGTCACTCCCTGTCTATCCATGTCATACCTCACGCAGTCCATCCATCTTTTCTTTGGTCTACCTTTACCCCTAAAGCCTTCAACATTCATATTTAAAACTTTCCTCACAACATTTCTTTCATCCCGTCTCATCACATGTCCATACCATGTTAACCTTTCACTCCTTAAGTTTGAAACTCCTTATATTTTATTTATTAATTGGATTGAATATCAAATAAAATAAATAAACGACTGTAAAGGCTTAATTCAAATCCTGGTTGAGACAAAAACTGTCATTGTGATTTCCTGGAAGTTTGCCAAGATTAACAAAAAGTTTCTCGTTCAATTGTCAATAATAGGCTCAAAGTTTAAAACTGTTCTCGCTTAACACCAATAAGCTCGCACCATTATTGTGTGAGAACTAATAAATAACGGTAGAATATAAATAACTTACAGCTGTGCTAACTCTTACTGTAAATTACACTGTAAATTACACTGTAAATAAAAAAATAATATATACCTGAAACTACGCCTACTTACTCTTTCATAGATCAGAAAGTCATGAATACACAACACTACTCGTACAATTAAATAAAATTGATATTTGTACAGCATTGATCATGTAAGGTAGATATATTTCTTGAACAATGGCCTTATTTTTGACTGGCTATGGTTTGAACACACCCTTGTGCTATGTGCTATCCGGGGCGACGAAAGGGAGGCGTGCGACGCCATAACCTGCACTATTACCTCCCCATCGCCATTTAGGTTGAGCACTGGTACAGATTCCTTGATATCGGCGGATTATATTTATATTTTTGACCCGGCCAAGATTGTATTGTAATATATCTGTCGTTAAAAAAACTAACGTTGTTTATCACACTTTCTTGATGATCCACTAAGACGTGAGAGCGTGGAATCGGTACATTAATGTACCGACATTCACAAACATTACACAAAGTATCCGAAAGCGTAACTCATCAGACAGGCCATCAAAATTAAGTAATTTTTAGCAATGTTTTGCTTCATAAATGGAAAGCGTCGCGTTTAATCGTGGTAGTGCTACATTGTTGACAGCTTTCTGTCTAGAGCCTCGGGGCGGCCCGACCGGTGTTTATACCCCACACTCTAGCAGAAAATCGTCCTCTGAGCAGTGGCGATGTACCGTTGCGCTTCATTCGGTGAACAAGAGAGCCGTCAGCCCAATTTTCTGGGTGATTTGCATCTCTACGCTGTCTGTCTGCTCAGTCGGATGGCTGAGTGCGATGAGACCAAATCATAGCCGGTCCAAAAAATATATTATTTACGGTATGCAAAAATGATCCAATACACTCTCATCAGTCACATACTATTCCACTGGCATTTATTTGACAGCTATTATCTATAATAGATATGCAATAATCCAAACAGAATCCAAACTAGTATCCGACTCAATAATATAAATAAATGAATTGCCTAATCGAAATACTATTGGATCGGCCAGATCAATTTGATACGTATGTTAGTCACGTCCGCCCAAGCCTCATACGGGCAGGTGTATTGATTCAGTCGGACCACTCCATTGCTGGTTTTGTCAAACGGCAACTATGTACAATCTATGCGACTATGTATGCTCAAATAAGGAAAGCAGATATTTTTTGCATTCTATCATTTTACGATATCTAGTGCTGAAAATGATAATAAGACTTTTAAAGGAGTTTAAATAAGCCTGTTTGAAAATATATATATCTACTAGCAGACCGGGCCACGCGTTGCTGTGGCTTAGGTTAACCTCAGTAACACTTTTTGTTTATTCTAACAAATTTTAGCATATATGAAGCGTTTGTACATTTAACATAGCGCCATCTATTAAATACTTACTGAATCCAGTCAACAGATTCCGCCATCTTTTAAAATCCTTTTGATATAACATATGATTTTGGCTGTCAAATATTAGACATATAATTTGCAATAAAATAATATTACTATAAATTGAGATTTAAGCTATCCTATCTTTTAAGTTGGATGAAACTACACACGCTGTGCATATTTGATTAAAATCGTTTAAGTACTTTATGAGTCCATCGCGGACAAACAACGTGACACGTAATTTATATATATTAAAATTTAAACTCTCGTATCCGTAGCAATTTTCTGGAACACGTATGGTAGCTCTTTTTTCTGTGCAAACTGCTCATATCTTTTTTCAATTAAATTCACTGCAGATACTTATAGATTATCAATTATGATAATCCTTGTGTATCTAGTTTTATAAGCAGTACAATGGTGTGGTTACTCCTAAATAAAAAATATGGTACATACGTTACTTTGCATGGGGCGATCACCAGTACTCTCAATCCACAACCTGCTCCTCAATGCTATACATTCTATACTGATCTGTGGCTAAGATATTTATACAGAGTATAGAATCACGAGATTTATAAATGTATGATGCATTATTATCATAAAATAAATCATTTATCATGAAGAAACTTAGCAATATAATTTTCTAAAATCAAGCAATTTCAGAAAAAGGAATATTACATGCAAGAAATCACCACGTAGTCTTATGACATATGCTTACTTAATATAAATAAACTTGCAATTCTAAAAAGTAGGTATAAAATAAAAAATAAAAAAATTGTAATCTAAATCAGCTTTATAGTCGAAGACGCTACTACTTTGTACCTACTAATAATTTCACACGCTTAAAGAAACTATAAAATTAGACTTACCTACCCTATTTAGACCTAGAAGAGGCGGCGCGCAATTCCATAGACCCATCCTGTAAAGCGTCTCTCTTCGCCGTGCGAGCGGACCACCGGAACGCGATCTCTGGCTTCGACGATAATACGAGATACCTTAGAACCTTTACAATTTATTACGATCACATCTCATTAGGTATTTAATTCTTATCATAATAACAAATGGTGGTCCCTTTTTATAATAGAGGCGAAGTTTAATTTTGTGTAAACGATGTCGTAATGTATATGCGATTAGAAAAAATATCTTAGGAGATATATTTTTATTCTCGTTTAATGAATGCAAATACAAAATCGACTAAACTGCACTACTCCATGAGTTTCAATTCACTTAAACTTTGTTAAAATGAAGACAATATTAGTCTGCAAAATGCTGTATAACTCCGCCAACTTCAAGTCATAAATGTTCTCTTAAACTTAACCTCGCTACACTTGAAACTGGAGAATAGTCCGCTATCTGCATGCAGGTACCGGACTAATCTTCAGACCGGTCATCGATAATGTGAGGAAAGCTTTGTTGTCGAGGCATCAAGAAAGTAGGTGCACGAAAGAGTAACCTCCCAAGGTTGCCACTGAAGTCACGCACTCGATTACGGTGGCCCACTCGATTGGCGAAAAGTGTTATGAAACCACATGGGAGGGTTTTAACTGGACCAAAAAAACCTGCTCCTATATACCAACAATAACATAAAACATTACATTGCTAATAAGACCAAACGCTGAGTAATAATTTGCTATATTGCTATTGAATTCTTCAAAACTTATATGAGAAATTATTCTCTTGATTGTATTAACTTCTTTTATTAAAAATAAAATGAAAAGCAAATTATTAAACATAAAAATCACCTACATCAATTGCCGATTTCAACATTACCTTGAAAATGCAAAATAAAAATGAGACGAGGCCAATTAAATGACCGATATATTTTGCATTTCGCTTTCTTTTGTTGATTTCATTTCCTATTTTTCCTTAATTTGAATAAAGGAAAATATAAAATTTAATAAACCTTCGAAAAAACTCTGCTTCAAGGTGAGTATAATAAGATATAGTTTTAATAAAATTTTGTACCATACTAAATTTACTACATGAAGTTTCTAACCTTGACACAAAATTTACGTCCTTAAATATGCATTTTCCACCGTTCAACATCTATATAGTAAATACTAGCGGACCCGGCACACTTCGTTCCGCCTAACAGTTAGTGAATGAGATAAGCAAATTTCGATTAATTTAAAATTATTAAGTTATTTTTAGCTGTGTGGTAGCAGCTATAAATACTACCAACCCTTACTTTGGTCGTGGATGTCGTATAAGACGACTAAGAGCCTTATAACGACCTCGGCCAACTCCATCTGATGTCCTTTGCTCAACAATTACATTTCCAAGGAGGGTTGACGTCTGGTAGCCGGCCGGTCATAAAACTATTGCCAATAACTTTTACAATATGTACTATGAAAGAAGAGTACATATTGTATCGACCCCAAGTAATTGCGATAAGAGTAGGAGAATCAAGAATAAATATGAATAATATATAAATGCAAATAATCAAGAATTTTAATAACGTGCCAGCAAGACGAAGAATTACCTTGTGTTATACGACATTTTCCTTCATATGCGTTGAAAATAAACTAATTGTTGATCTCTGAGATTTGCTCGACGATTTCGCATTGTCAACAGCACGGCCTGCCTCGCTTTACTCTTGCGACTAAGAAGCACGGAGTTGGGCCATATTAACGCGGCGGTCTTTCCGTGCAATAAATTGTTCTTCTGCCGTGGTTACGTTCGTTATATATATAATATAAAAATTATGAGGCGTGCGCTTTTGGATTTTTCAAATTATAATTTTAACTTTTCGCGGTATTTTCCAAACAAACCATTAGACCACGTAATGACGTGAGCTGTCAGTTGCCATTGGTTACATCATCAACAAATGAACGTTTAGAATTGATGTCTTTTTAATATTATTTTTTTTGTTTATTAATATCATATTATAATATCCCATATACTATTCCCGACGCCAACAAACTCAAAAACATAAAAATCATAATAATTGGTACAGCCGTTCTCGAGTTATAAGTGTTGTAACTAACACAACTTTCTTTTATATATATAGATTATGTTCAGCATATTATTACATGGTAGACTAAATACTTATAGTACGAAGGCCTA
Source organism: Lymantria monacha (assembly GCA_905163515.2). Lineage (NCBI taxonomy): Eukaryota > Metazoa > Arthropoda > Insecta > Lepidoptera > Erebidae > Lymantria > Lymantria monacha. Next base: position 29,827,289 of record LR991082.1, read on the forward strand.
ATCCATAAAGTTTGATTCAATCTACTTATCACGCTGCCAAGATTAAGATGAGCATTTGAACAGTAACTGAAGTGACTCTCTCACATGTCACTTGGTCGTAGGCATATACATACGTCTCGTTTCAGATTAGTGAAATTAGTTACACGAATTGATATAGAATGTTATTCGTAATTTTATTTCTTTGACGCTTATTACGCTTATGCTTACATCTAATATTCAAGTACTCCTCCTACTCTGTCACCCCACTAATAACATAACATTTATTAAAAATAAATTGTATAATGTAGTCGGTATTTTTCTACGTGATGAAACCCTTAAAACAAAAATCGGTAGAAGAATAGATGTAACCGATAAAGCCTGAAGAATTAGGTGACAATTGGCAAGCCACATCGTTCATCGAACCGACAATCATTGAGGAAGAAAAATTCTTGAGTGGCAACCACGAATTGGACGACGCAGCGTATGACCTCCTATAGGTGGACTGATGACCGGATGCCGGTCGTAGGAAACCGTTGGATGCAGGTGGCATAGGGTCGTTTTAAATGGGATTCTAGTGGGGAGACCCACATTCAACAGTGGACGTCTACGGGCTGATGGATAGATGGGTGTATGGATTATATTTATGTATTACATCCAACAACAAATATCAATAGGTTCAAATGGATAAGCAGTTCTAAGTCATTATAGGTATTATGAATGGCGTTTGTGAGATCTAGACTATAATCATTTTTATAGAATTTGAGAATTATATTACATCGTGATTCGAAGGGCATCACACTTAAGCTAGTATTTACTAAAAGTCTTTTATACAATTTTATAGAAAAGAAGTCAGAAATAAATTATTCTCAGTTGTCATACTATTGACAGTTTTCTGACTACAGCCGCGGGCCGGTCCGTCCGGGGTAGTGCCACACTTTTGCAGACACTTGATGTCTGAATAGTGGTAATGGGCTGCTGTGCTTCGTTCGGTGAGCGAGAGACCCGGAAGCCCAACTTTCAGAGTGGATTTTGGATTTTCATTGGTAGGCAGCGGCCTAGCTATACCCCTGGTTATGCAAAGGTCCATGGGCGGCAGTAACACTTACCATCATGCGTGCTGCTCGCATCATCATCGCTACTCGTTTGCCACCAAAAGCAATAAAAAAAAATCAAGAACAAAATAGAAGAAATATATATATAGTAGTGGTAGGACTACGCTGGTGACAGTTTTCTGTCTACAGCCGCGGGCCGGTCCGTCCGGGATAGTACCACACTCTCGCAGAAGATCGACGTCTGACCAATGGCTATATGCTGTTATGTTTCGTTTGGTGAGCGAGTGAGCCGGAAGCCCAACTGGGTGGGTTTGGGATATGTATTGGTAGGCAGCGGCCTAGCTATACCCCTGGTTATGCAAAGGTTCATGGGCGGCAATAACACTTACCATCAGGTGTGCTGCTTGCTCGTTTGCCACCAAAAGCAATAAAAAAAAATCAAGAACAATAAAAAAAAAACATAAAAATAGACAAACCCACTGAATTTATTGCCTGATTTCTCAGTGGCGGTCGCGTTCTAATCCGGTGCTAAGTATTTTAAATTTATTTATAGTAAACATTTTACAATATGTAAACTGCTCCCGTGGGGTTTATGTATATTGCATGATTTTGAATTATGATTGCTCATCAATTAATTATAGCCCTAGGCTATAGTAAGTCAGCCTCATTTAATTGATAATCAACATTACTACAGCCTCATATTACGCTGCTATATAATTTATTCACTATAAATATTTTTTTATTGATTATCACACCACGAAAGAAATTTCTTTGAATAATATATCACATGTCTATCGTTAGGTTAGGTTAGGTTAGGATACGCTTCTATGTACGTTCTTAAAAGCACTTAATATATAATGAGGAGCGAAATAGTGGTTACCTCGGCACTATCGTAAAGAAATTTTGAATGAAGGATTAGTTTAACCTCATTTCAACATGTCAGTCAAGTGTCACGCATACCCATGAACATAGGAAAGATAAGCTACTTTCAACCGAAACAGTGTTGAAGTTTTGTGTTACCTGCCATAGCCAACTTTTGATCTTGGGCTTAACATATAAAGTATTTATATATGTTTAACGGATAATTTCCTAAAATATTAACGTTATATTTCTTTTTTTCCGTGTGGTGACGGAGTAAGAATACAATTCACCACCCCCTATCTTACCCGTGTGTGATCGTACGAGACGGCTAAGGAATATAAAACGCATATAACTTCTATGCGAGAGAAGGAAACCTCGAAACAAAACCCTACACCAACATTTCTGACCAGCGTGGTATAATAGATCAATTACGGAGGGTAATTGAATTATGGAGGAGACTCGAGCCCAACAGTGGAACATATATGAGTTGAGATGATGCTGATGATATTTCTTTTTTAAAGTCAAAACCCTGCTCTAAGGAACTCATCCTTATATTGCAAGGGAATTTACAAACATACAATTAAGAGGCACAAATTAGTCAAATTTGTGGATTGCACAAAGTCTTGTCCTTTTTGGGAATCAAAGCGGCTACACTTAGCGTCGATTTGTGTGCAGAACTTAAAACTAAAGTGAGAGGTTTTAGAGGTCAAATGTGTTAAAGTTTATTTTTATAAATATTATGCATTTTGAAAAATCGATACGTATAAGATTTTTATGTAATTTTTATTGTTACTATAACTGCTGTATTAAGCAAATAAACTAATAAGTAGCAAGTAGCATTTAATGCGAAACTAGTAATATATAAAGTATAAGTATAAAATTAATATGTTGAAATAGCTTATACATATTACTGAAATTTAACATTTAATATGCTTGATTATTTATAAGAACTTGATTATGAGCGAATAATGATTGTCACATGTGGGATCCCATATGTGACAATCATTTTTCGCTCGTAATCAAGTTTTTGTCCGTGTGGTGACAGAGTAAGAATACAATTCACCACCCCCTATCTTACCCGTGGGTAAGAGACGACTAAGGGATATAAAACGCATATAACTTCTATGCAAGAGAAGGCAAATTCGAAACAAAACCCTATACCATCAACACTATACCAACACGTCTGACCAGCGCGGTATAGTAGGTTAATTTCCCTTCCATTACGGAGGAGGCCCGAGCCCAACAGTGGGACAAATATGGGCTGTAATGATGATGATGATGAATCAAGTTTTTATTAGCTAATACATATGTATATTGCGCATAACTGTCAGCAAGAATCTAATCGACTTTAAAGTTAAAAATATAATAATTCATAAAAAAATACAGCAATTTATGATATTCAGCAAATTAAAACACTCCTGAGTAAATTACCTACTTCAAATGCAGCCCATATTTAAAGTTTAATTGCCAATCTATTGTAATTTATTCTATTCGGTAACATCCGTTGTCTGTGCCAACAAGATTAAAATTAAAAAGATTATGTGAAGATTATGTATTTTAAGTCTTAGTATCTGGTAATGAAGCTAATTTGACCCAAATGCATATAAATTTACGAAGAAGAACTTAGCGTTTAAACTTCTTTTTTGATCACGATGACATAAATGTGCCTAAAGCTGATATCAGATGAGTCATTTTTTGTTCATTTTCGTCTTTCATTTTGCATCTTTCACTCGAAGTGACGCATCCAAACACAAAATGAAATATTAGTGCCGAATGAATTCATTAGTGAACTGATCCAACAGTGTTGGATATTGGCATCCGGCATCTTTCACTCGCACCCCAAATGAACGAGAAATGAACTGTCTGAACACTGAGAGAACGTTCATTCGGGTTCGGACACTTTGTTTCGATTTCTGTAGCCGAAGGACGTCCCGTGTTGATATTTTTTCTGCGTTGCGTTGCACTGGTCTCACGTGGCAAAATGAGGTTTAAGTGGAATGATAAAAATACATTGCTTTTTTTTGACAAACTTTAAAAAGATGATTGCAATATGAATCAGGATCTTCAATTGCTAGTTCTCTCAACAATTTTTTTGATGTTCCTAATTTTTTTTTTCTTTCAAGCCATGGTCGCACCCATCACCGTCGACGTTTCCATTGCTTCTTTATTGTTAACTCTTTGATTTTTTTTAGTGCTCTTGGTGGCAAACGAGGTGGCAAAACGATAAAAATACATTGCTTTTTTTTTGGCAAACTTTAAAAAGATGATTGCAATATGAATCAGGATCTTCAATTGCTAGTTCTCTCAACAATTTTTTTGATGTTCCTAATTTTTTTTTCTTTCAAGCCATGGTCGCACCCATCACCGTCGACGTTATCATTGCTTCTTTATTGTTAACTCATTGATTTTTTTTAGTGCTCTTGGTGGCAAACGAGCAGTCTGCACACCTGATGTTAAGTGTTACTGCCGCCCATGGATTTTTGCAATACCAGAGGTATAGCTAGGCCGCTGGCTACCAATAATCCCAAACCCACCCAAAAATATGGGCTTCCGGCTCTCTCCCTCACGCAACGAAGCACAGCAGCATATTGCCACTGCTCAGGCGTCGATTTTCTGCGAGAGTGTGGTACTACCCCGGATGGACCGGCGCGCAGCTATAGACATAAAACTGTCAACAGCGTGGTTCTACCACTAAAAAAATACCACTAAAAATTGATTCAATGATCACAAATTAAAATAATTCCAAGCCGCACGACTTCATTCGATGACATATTGAAAGAAATGAATAGTGAATATTCTTTTTTAAATCATTCCCTCTTAGCCGTGTGAACATAGAATTAAAAAAAAATGAACATTCACTAGAGTGATTGTTCACTCGAATGAACCGTCTGATATCAGCTTTATAGAAAACCTAGTGAACAAAATTTAATGCCAAAATATTATATCTTTATCCATGTAAAATTTTAAATATTTTCATGACATACACATACATACATATCATCACGCCATATCCCTTGCAGGGTAGGCAGAGAGAACAGCTTTATAGAAAACCTAGTGAACAAAATTTAATGCCAAAATATTATATCTTTATCCATGTAAAATTTTAAATATTTTCATGACAGTTATGGGATATAGCGACAGCATTAGGGAGAACATAGAAAACTTTAAATATTATATATTAAATAGAGCCGAGATATTCAACTTATAGAATAAGCCGACATAAATTCTTCAATAAAATATCGCTCGAAGATTAAAAGGTTAATTATATAGTAGTTTCAACCAGCTATATTAAATTGGTTGGGGAACATAGAGAACATCAGTCTAGACCACTATTTGTTTAATAGAAACTAATCCTAAAATTAAATAACTTAATGTAAACAAAAGAATTTAGAAATCGTCCAATTGCCAAAAACATTCTACAACTCGAGATAACAATCCTTACTAATATTATAAATACGAAAGTAACTCTGTCTGTCTGTCTCTCTTTCACGCCAAAACTACTGAACTGATTTAAATGAAATTTGGGACACATATCGTTTAGAGCCTGATAAAGGACATAGGTTACATTTTAATGCAAAAAAGGGTTGTAAATGGAGATGAAATGTTGTAAGGAATTATCGTCATTTTTAAAACCAGAAGCTTGAAACTTATTTCAGGCTATGGATTAGATATAAATAAATATGACATTAAAATTTCGTAAAAATTTACCCTTAAGGGGTATAATAAAAATAGTGGATGAAAAACTTTAGGAAAGTAACCTTTTACGCGGGCGAAGCCGCGGGCAGAAGCTAGTATTTTATAAATATACATTCAAATAAGACCTGACTAATTCTTGGCGTAAATGTTTAACAATTCCAAAATGATATCAAGCCTTATTTGTTTTCTTGCGCATTATTTTTAAACACTATTAATTATAAAATTAACTATTATATTATTATACAATTTAATAGAATAATATTTAAATATTGCTGTTATGAGTTATTTTATATTTATAATACTTATTATATTAATAACATGTTCATGTCAGTTCCCTTTTATCTTCATGTCACGTCACAACTACTCGCTGCTTATGACAGACCCCCAACTTGTTTTGCGTAGCAATTCTGTTTTATATCTAATACACTTAAGAATTGGGAAACGTAAGTGGGAGAGAAGGAAATATTAAGTGTATTTTTGTGTTTTCTGTCCTGACGCTTGTAACAGAATTTATATAATTCAAATTTCGATCACAAACACAATAGTCAATACGTATTATCTATTTTTATTTTAATACATTTTTTTTTTTATTTGTCTTCAACTTCATAAAAAGGCAATAGCAATAATGTATAGTAATAATATAATTTATATATAATAAATAAATATATAGTAATAATATAATTTATATGAAATCAAATAGGTCCATTTAATTTTTATTCATCATCATCCTCCTCTTATTCTAATATATATAGGGGTCGACGCAATATGTCCTTTTTTCCATACAACCCTATCAAACGTCATCTCTGTGGTCACTCCTCGTCTATCCATGTTATGTTTCAAGCAGTCCATCCATCTTTTTCTTCGGTCTTCCCTTACACCTAAAGCCTTCAACATTCGTACTTAAAACTTTCCTCACAACATCACTTTCATTCCATCTCATCAAATGTCCATACCACGTCAAACGTTCACACCTTAGTTTAACCGTCACTGGCGTAACTTTTAAACTTTCTGTTATACGTATATTTGCTTTTTATTATAATATATAAAATAAATAGCATATTCAAATATTAAGATTGAAAACATTTTAAATAATGGCAACTGGCAACACAGTTCATTATGAGTTAACTAATTAATTTAAAGTTTCAGTTTTAACTAAAATGTCACACAACCTGAGAAGGTACTACAACAAAGTGAAATGTTTTTAACAGTTAAAATGGTAAGGCTAAAAATTTTGCTGAGAATTCAGAACACGTAGACAACATACTACAAAGATACATCAATTTAAGTATTTTATAAGTATATGATGAGAGTCTCAGCTTGAGTTTAAGTAATCAAATTTATTCTAAAAGGGAATTATTCCAATAGAATAGCTTCACGTATTCTCAGAATAGTATAGTGTCTTATCATATCCAACACCATTAACTCAAGTTAAAGCATTACTTAACATAGGTACTATTAAGAATTTTTATAGTCACAGAAACATTTCACTATGACATTTATTTCACAGAATATGACTTCGAAACATTACTAATAACTTTATTTGTTTTGAGATTTTCTCGAATTTTTACCAGAAATTAAGTAAAATAGAAAGATGAAACGTAAAAGCAACTAATAAAATTCAGTATTAACCGTATTTTATTTAATTAAACAAAAAGCCTGAAATTCAAACCGTAATTTATTTTCGATAGAAAACCCCGTTCTGTTGTGGATTTCCACAATTTTACAAAATTGAAAACGTAAGCCTACATTCGAGCGAGGGATTATATTTCTCCAAAAGATATTTTATGTTTCAACGTTATATCGAACCGGTATGTTAGATATGATTCACGAAAATTACAAATAGATTTCTTTGAAGTAACTGATATTGTTTAAAGTGAAAAGTAATAAATACCATAATTGCCATATTCATTGGAAAAGGGATGAAGAAGCCTTAGCGTTATAAATAAATATGTTTTATGTATCTTATAAATTTTATTTCTATTTTAAAATAGAGGAAAGGAAGGAAGATCTACCACTTACAGTACACACTTAAAGTCGTTGGACAACGCTGTGAAATTTTTCTGTTTACATCCGCGGTCCGGTCTGTCCGGGGTCTCACCCTCACGCAGAAGATCGACGACCAAGTAATGGCAGTGTGTTATTGCGCTTCATTTGGTGAGCGAGAGAGTCGGAAGCCCAACTGGGTGGGTTTGGGGTTTGTACTGGTAGGCAGCGGCCTAGCTATTAGTGTTGTGCTCTTAGTGTTGCAAACGTACATGGGCGGTAGTAACACTTACCATCAGGTGTGCTGCTTACTCGTTTGCCAACATTATTTGCAATAAAAATAAACTTTTTAATTCGGTTAACTAATATGCCGCACACATTAAGAAAGGAAGGAATACGGCTGGGGATCAAGGTGGAATGAAATATAAGAAAATCTTACTCCTGTGATGAGTAGCCTCTAGAACTTCAACTTGCAATTTTCCGCAGAACTCCGAACAATGATTGGACACGTGTTTCGCCTCTAAAGGCATCCTCAGGACGGTTTGGTTGGCCCCGGATATTAAGAAGCGTTACCAGTGGGGTTATGGAGCCAAGCGCCGCCCTTCCGTCGAACGGAACGGGCGGCGTGTGTCCATACCATAGCCTATCGAAAAAAAATAGGACGGTTCGGCTTCAAATGCGCCGAGGTATAAGTTTTATTACTTTCATTTAAAATGAACTGCAACATACGTTAAAAATAAAATTACTTTATAATTATAGTTATAAAAAAAAACTAAAAATACTAATATTTGTTTCTCTAATCTCTAATATTACAATTAAATATTAGTTGTAAGAAAAAGATTAAGAAATTCTTAAGATGTTTTTACTTTTCTTTCTTAACGTGTGCAGTATATTTAAGAAACAGATTTAAACAAATACCACTAACAAAAACAAAAAATTAAGAGAAAATGGTATAAAAATATTTTATTTTCCATGATGATACAATGAATTATTGCTTGTTATCTGCCACTTATAGAAAGATATCGAGGGCATTTCTATTTTTTGTGTACGCGGAGGTCGTCCGGTCGATAGCCCTGTACGGCGCACCGGTGTGGGCGGGGACCCTGACCGTCCGACTCAGGGCTCTTCTGTGACGACCACAGAGGGCTATGGCGGTCAGGGCCATACGCGGGTACCGCACGGTGGCGCCGGCGCCTGGGGCGGCGTAGGTGCGATCACCTGCGCCTGATGCCGCCCTAGCCGAGGCCGTGGGTGACTGGACCGGGGCATTAGTCCGTCACCCGCCGAGAGGCTGACCGCGAGGAAAAGACCAACGTCCTCCCCGAGGGAGGGGATGTCGCTCAAGAAGAGGCTACCCCTCAGGGGGTATTCCGTCGGGCCGGCCACTGACGACAAGTTCACGCTGCTCCGGTGCCGATCCAACGACGAAGGCGAGGTCCACGGGTGGGTTACGGGCATGCGTGCTTACGCTCCTCTGTCACCCCGGACGAAGTGGTGCGAGAAGCGTGACGACCGTAGCCCACCCCACAAAAAAATAGGGCATTTCTATTTTACACTACATTCTACATTACGATTGTGGTACAAAATCCTATTATGCTCGAGATTAAATGCAAGCCATATAAAATCTGTCAGTAATGTAAGCGAATAGAAAATGTCAATGCTAATTAATATGTTGAATAAATTTACAACAATATGATGTTAATAAAATTGTTTGCAATAATTTAAAATGTGTGAAACAGGAATAAAACTACTCATTGGGTCAGCATTTCGGTACACAATGTATTGCCAACCCATAACTTCCTGTGGGAGTCGTATGCTGTGTGATGACGGCTATGATTTTTGAAGTGAAAACTTCTTTAGGCGCGTTGAGCGTTTTTGGAGGGGAAAAACTTATAGGTTCGCGTCACCGACATGCTAATGCTAATAGTATAATCTATAGCTATGAGTAGTGTTTTTATATAGATAAATGAATAATGAAAATAAAGAATTTATTTTCAAATATTTTTTTAATATTCATATCAATATTTGCATTTAAAAGTATGGCATTATTTATTTTTAATTGTATTTTTAATATCTAACCTTTATGTCATGAAATGAGTATCATTGTGGTTTAAAGGTTATCTTACTAGCGTGATAAACCAATTCTTAGATGTTCGATAATATTTTTTATTTTTATATAAAAATTAGAAAATTATTATTATTTCAATTAGTCTTAAGTTAATAGTTTTCACTTCTATCGGCAGTCCCCATGACTGCCTGTTGTTTTTTTTTTGTGCGTGACTTAGTAGTTAACTGTATGACAACTTTACCCGGACTGTGTGTGAGAGTTGAAGGCTCTAACCCGAATGACAGCTATGTTTTTTTTTTTTGTTGTGTGTCTTAGTTGTTAGCCTCAGATGGCTATGACAACTTTACCCGGACTGTGGGTGAGCGCTGAGGGCTCTAAACCCGTCTGACAGCTATGAGTACTACCAACGCTTATATTGCTTGTGGATGTCGTAAATGATGGCTAAGAATTTTACCATTAACCTGGGCTAACTTCATCTGGTACCGTATGAAAAAAACATCGCCAAGAAGGAGTGACGTCAGACAGGTGGTCGGTCACGAAACGCTAGTCGAGCATAGCTATTATAGTATATTCTTTCTTGGTGAAGTGGCTTATATCCAATAGTGTGTATGCATCAGACAATGACAAATCAACTGATGGATGGATGGATACACCAATAATAGACAATATATTCTTTCATCATCATCATCTCAGCTCATATATGTCCCACTTTTGGGCTCGAGCCTCCTCCGTAATGGCAGAGTAATCGACCTACTACACCACGCTGGTCAGACGTGTTGGTATAGAGTTTTGTTTCGAGGTTTTCTTCTCTCACATAAATATTAATGCGTTTTATATCCTTTAGTCGTCATGTACGATCACCCACGGGTAAGATAGGGGGTGGTAAATTGTATTCTTACTCCGTCACCACGTATCTATTTACAACTAAAATTGTAGCTTATATTTAGCATTATACGTAGGTACAAAAAGATTTCTCCTATTATACATGCGTACACAGATTGTATGACGATTGAGAGAACGCGATAAAGAGATTAGTTGACAGTGTTTTGGCCCGCAATGTGGTATAATTAGCATACTCTGACACCGTATTCATTTCAGCGGTAGTAATGCATACCGTTCTGCGAGATAAAACTTTATTATTATTCATGACTGCATTTTGTAATATTAATTATACAGGACATTTATTTAATCTTAACTACTATTATTTTCAGTGTAATTTTTCTGTATGGTGACGGAGTAAGAATATAATACGCTACTGTCGTTCTTGCTCGTGGATATCCTAAAAGACGACTAGGGTATATGTTATGCAAATAATATATATTCAAGAAAAAGAAAACCCCTAAATAAAACCCTATAGGTAATAATCCGTCTGACCAGCATGGTTTGGTAGATCAATTTCCCTCTCATTTTGTAGGAGGCTCAAGATCAGCAACAGGACGTATATGAGCTGATAATATTCATCATCAATCATCATCAACATGTCAGCTCATATGTGTCCCACTATTGGGCCCCAGCACAAGTCACGAGTAATCGAAGCGAAAATTACCTACTATACCACGCTGATCAGACGTGTTGGTATAGGATTTTGCTTCGAGTTTTCCTTCTCTTGCATAGATGTTGTATGTATAATATCCCTTAGTCGCCTCTTACGATCACCCACGGGTAAGATATGGGGTGATGAATTGTAATCTTAGTCCGTCACCACACGGATTATTTAAACAATTTTAATATCACCATGTTAATCATAACCGATGAATCCATCAGGATTCAGAATATAATGTCTTAAAACTACTTTCCTATGGTAAAAACCGTTCCGGAGAAAGGATGACCAACAGAAAAGACAGTAACGCTGAAGTAGTCCATAATATGAACGGCAATGAATCGGCAACTCGCACATAAATCATGACGATTACGGTATTACTCCTTCTTAGACTATGTTCAGTAATGGACGTAATAGACTGATGGATGAAACTAATATTTTAAACGATAATACAAGTTTGTTTCTTTAACTTTCTCACTTTAAACACTTTACCGGTCTTCCTGAAACTGCATATAAATTCTTAAGAGTACAGGTAAGGCATCATTCATCTAAAAAATGCACTATACCCGAAAACTATAGAATTTCTAATAAATAATATATCATACGAATAATTAGTAACTTTTTTTTTTTTGTTTCGAAGATATGATCGGCGGCGGCCTACACAAGACTCGCAAAAGTAAGGTTTTATTTTGTTAATAGGAATTATTTTCATATATTGTTATTGTCATTTTATTATCATATAATATTGTAATTTTCCTTTTATAACATTTTTATATTTCCATACTACCTTTCTTTTTTTTTAAATCTCAAAGATTGTAGATTGAAAAAAAATTGTGTGTGTGTGTGTATTTATGTACATGCATTAGAAGTTATACTTCTCTAGCGTAACAAGACAAAAAATAAAAATTTTATCTTTCACCTTATTCTGTGTTTGTAGAAAAAAACGACACTAACAATAGAAAAAAGGTATTTAAGACATTGAAAATTTTATTATAACGTATTTTGTAGTTAAAAAACTAAAATGTTGTCTATAGCTAACTTCAGGGTGTCGGATTTTTGTGATGTCGTGCGCGCGCATCTTAAAAATTTACTCTCATCATTTTTCCCTAACGCGCCAAAAGAAGTATAACTTCTTCTTCTTCTTCTTTTTATGTATTGGCAATCAGCTACTTATACGAGCCATTTTTGCCAGTGTCGAGTTATAATTATCTTCACGTTCTTAATCTCTTCAGGTTAGTCATTGTCTGTCAGTCAGTCAAATTGTCGCCATCAACAGTGCTATGGTGACACTGTTAATGGTATGTTGTAGGAATTTTGATGGAAAACGAAAACGTTGTAAAGCACTTTTATATGATATTCACTACATCCCAGCTGTTCTGTCACATCATATTACATAAAATACCATAAAAATTATCTAATATAACACGTTAAAACACTAAGATATCGAATATAATACAAGAGCACAACATGACGTTTTAGATTCCCGCCAAAAGTCCCAAAGTATAACTTCAAAAATAGATTAAATATATTGTTTACTTTAAAAAATACTACTATGGTTAATCTTTCTTTTGGAATTGACACGGTCCTCAAGTGTCTACGTGTGCTGACGTTAACTAAATGACACTTGTTACGACACTCTCAGTGCTATCGATCGTTAAGTACGTGACGATACCATCTCTTTCATTTATGCCGGTCAAACTCTCCCGGAGCCAAATGACCCTTATTTTTTCACTGAATTGAACTGTAGAGTAAGTCACCTTGGAATAATGAAAAGATAATTGTTGATTGCGTAAAAACATTTATAGGTATTACTATTATAAAGTTGATGAGTTTGTTTATAAACTTCGTATAAATACAGGATATTTAGCTTCGGTTGATTATAAATATAAATATAAAAGAAAAAAATCGTAAAGTATTATTAATATTAAATAGATAACAGAACAAGTTGTACAAATTCAAACGTCCAATTTTATATCATCATCTCTTCTCAACCCATATACATTCCACTGTTGAGCTTAGGCCTCCTCCATAATGGAAGGATAATTGACCTACCACGCTGGTCAGACGTGTTGGTATAAGTTTTTGTTTCGAGCTTTCCTTCTCTCGCATAGATGTTATATGCGTTTTACATCCCTTAGTCGTCTTGTACGATCACCCACGAGTAAGATAGGGGGTGGTGAATTGTATTCTTACTCCGTCACCACATGAAACCAATTTTATATACAAATACCGAAAACAATATGAAAATAAAGAGTTTTTTTTAAGTCAGTATAAAAATACTTCAATCTACAATTTCAATAAAAAAAAATCACAACATCAAATTATTTTTAACTAATTAGGTTTCTGAAATTATTATTTTTACTAATTATATTGTTCAGCAATCATGACGGGAGGACTAAGATATACTATATTAACTATTATCATAGAATTGTCTGATAATTATAAAGAAGAAGATATCAGAAGTTACTCTGAAATGAGATCATGAATTGTAGCAGTTCCTTATTAAAATGAGATTTTTAATTATACACATATATGCCTTTGACATGATTCACGTATGTGCCTTTACACATACAGGTAATTCCTTACTTAGTAAATTATGTAGTTATGTATTAATTACTAAAGTAGCCTGTTTGAGCATGCAACGTAAATTTCGATAACTATATGTCATGAATCTTAAAACACTGGGTTAAGTGGTTTCGTACATATCGCTGAATGCGTAAAATATATTCATATATCACATCGTATATATAAATTAACTTTAAAATTTAATAATAAATGGAAGATTATAGCAGCTGGATTGCTGTGTGGTAGCGGCTACGAAGACTACCAACCCTTTACTTTGCACGTCAATGTCGTAGAAGACGTCTAAGAGCTTTATATCGACCCGGGCCAACTCCACCTGATGCTGTCTGGTCAAAAATTACATTCCCAAGGAGGGTTGACGCTAGCCAGGCGGCTAGTCCTAAAACTATTGCCAATAACTTTTGTAATGTCTACGATAGCATATTACGTTGACCCCGAGTAATTGGGATAAAAGCAGGAGAATGATGATGATTATACAAACCATATATAATGTTTGATAATTTTTTGTAGTAAATACGCACTATTCATGTACAGTTCATATTATAAACATCATTTATTTAACATTGTTTTTTTACGAATATTTTCTTATACAAAACATTACTATATGGTCGTAGCGGTTGACAAAACTGAAATGCATTCTCATTTAGCTACACAATTTTTAAATGTAATTTATCAAAGGACGAATTTTTAGTTAGTCGACGGAGTATGAATACACTTCACCATCCTTTCATTCTCCCATTTTTTTCCCCTAGGAGTTTTGTATTCAAAGTCTGCGAAATATCAGCAAGTTCTTTCTTATTGAAAATAGTATAGATATTTAAAACATTATGCCCCAATAGTGAAACATATATGCTGAAAATGAGAAAAAAAAGATATTCAAGAGTTTCGAATTAAGTTTAATTAACAGCAATAAGTTTGAAGGCAGAAATAGGAATTATATGAACAAATGTTTTTTTGCTATTTTCATAGTCATCATTCATCTACTCTTATCCCAACTACTTGGGTCAATATAATATACTCTTCCACCATAGTATATATTGTAAAAGTTATTGGCAATAGTTTTATGACCGACCGCCTGCCAGACGTCAACCCTCCTTAGGAATGTAATTGTTCACCAAACGGCATCAGATGGAGTTGACCCAAGTCGTTATAAAGCTCTTAGTTGTCTTTTACGACATCCACGAGCAAAGTAAGGGTTGATTGTATTCGTAGCCGCTACAACACAGTTTTACAGGAATTACGTGAACAAATAGGAATTACGTAAACAATAGTCTTTGTCTACCACTATGGGTAAAAATATATTTTAAATAAATGACGCCTTTCTAAAAATACGTATCTCTAAATTATGAAAAACTGACCCAAATTCGGCTGTAAATTTTATTTGATAAATTGCGAGTGCTTTCGGACAACATAATTCTTTTATGAGACCTTTTGTCCAAACCTTTTATATTACAATGTTCAATGTGTAACCCAAACCTCGCAATCAAATATCAAGCATATTATTATTTAACATTTATTGAATGCCTTCGTATAATTAAAATTAATAACGCATTTAAGAATTAATTTTAAATTAAATATTTTGATTAATGAATGCAATGAAATATATGAAAGACATGAGCAGAATAGGAAGCTCCGTAAAACCTTTAGCTAAACCAAGATCTAAAGTAACAGAGCTACGTTAGAAGCACTTGAGGTCTGTCCACAGATATCAGAAACATACCCGAGACGTAAGGGACCTGTAGCCGTAACGTTAAAAAGTTTGTAATATAAAAGTTTTGTACTTAAGATATCCAATTTATTTTTTTACTTAAGTGATTTCCTTTTTTTTCGGTTATTTTTCTATCCATTCAGATTGCAGAGGTCAAATCATAGTTGTAGTGAAAATAATATTATATATTTAGCCGAATCTGTTGGAAAGGCGAAATAACAACTAGAAATAATGGACGCTAGGAACATGACAATAAGAGAATTCTGACTGTTGGACTTATATAAGATATCTACTTAACGTTGGTAATCACGGCTCACTGATGTAATGTTATTAGGTTTTTTTTTTAATATAGAAAACATTACTAGCATTTACTTAACATAATAAAATTATTTGCCACGATTCGCAGTTACAATGGATAGCTATCAAATAAACTCACCTAAGAGTTTTTTGATTCTCAAGAGTCATAAATAAAACCAAAAAAAAAAAAAATAACATACTCTTTGGCGATATTACAAATTCATAGGTATTTTTTTGCTTTGCTCGTCCGTTCGGACAGGCAAAGGGATCAAAGCCTATACAGCCAAGTCTTATTTTTTTTTTCATATATTACTTAATATTTCTTCATATTGTGTAGTCTTAATAGTCATTGCCTATCGGTAAGTCAAGTTGTTACCATTAATCGGGCGCTGATAACCAAATTAATGGTTGAAATTCAATGGTAAGTTTAGTTCTTTATAATTTTTCTCTTTAAATTAGATTAAGTCACATTGATCCTTTTAAATCCATTACATTTTATGAGCATACATGTCACGTATAACAGTTATATATGAAAAAAATGCTATACACTGTAATTGAACTCTTAAAAATCGGTGTGGAAAATATATATTTAAACCATTAACCTCATTTATAAAAATTGCTGGACTATTTGTTCTTTTTACATATCTTCTGGGAGTAAAATGAGGTGACCCTTTGAAAATTGTTGTATTTATATTCGTTTTTATAAATCTTTAACACGGATTAATAATTTACCGTAAATAGCCTACAAGATATAAATATATATATATATATATACTTTAAAATTACTCGAAATATGGATTATAAGCTCAAATTTACAATAATAAACATAGCCTGGTTTGAAATCAAGCTTAAAGTATTTAATTAGAGTCTCAGATTGAACAAAATTTGAGTGAGATATTACAAATTGAATTCTAAGCTTCTAATTAATATGACGTCTGTGAATGTCGCTATCTTGGTTAAAGCAGGTGGCGCGTTCAATGTCTTAGACCTTTGTTAAAACTAAGTAAACTTAATGATGAAAGTTACCTCATGAGCTAGTAGAGCTACCTAGTTAGTTATTTAAATAAATAGAAGACAAGAAAAGTCTATTAAGATACGTTGCTTCATGGGTCATGTTTCTATATTACTTAGCGTGACTATCCCATTAACTTTACAACTTAGCTCTTTTCTAACATATTAATAGCATTTCTACCCATTGAGAATTATCATTTCCTGTAGAGATTACGTTATTAACAACAAAACCTTTAGAAGTACTGAAATTTATGTTGCGGCTATATTAAAATATAAATGAGATTAGATATATACAGGTTAATTTTGTGATGTAAATATAGTAGTAAATAAGACGTAAATAAAAACGTGTCCAGTCAAATGTTGAGGTTTAATAGATCATAAGGTTTACGTAAACAATTCCACTATGAGCATTTAAAAAGTCATCATAAATAAAACATTTTTGTAGTAGTAAATAAAATATATATATACTCGTATATTATAAAATTATTCAAGAATGTTAAACCTTCTAAATAATAAATTTATGGATGGTTAATAGAACTTAGCACCCAATTAGATCTCAAATCGTTTGTCGTTGAAGTCAACAACCATACAATAATTAAACTTGGCTTCTATTTACACATAATTTTTTTAATTAATAAAATCAAATTGAAAATTTTATGTTATTTGCGTTATCAACATACTAATGTACAGAACTAGTTACGACGAATTAAATGAGCCCATATTTGATCAGTTTACTAATACGCATTCCAGGTTTTCGTCGCCTAGCTTTGACCTCCATCGTCTGAGTAACAATAAGATTTGATAACATTGAAACTTCTGAACAAATTATAAATTGTACCTAAGAACAATCTAAATGACGTTAATTTTCAAATAAAAGAAATCGCATCATAATCGAGCCGTCGTGTAGGAGCTACAATGTCACAGGCTAACGTACCTACAGATACTTCGAACTTATAATTCCTCTCTTTTTGTGTCGAGGATTAAATATAAATTTCAAATAGACGCGAATAATATTTTTTTTATTATGTAGTTAGTTAAATCATTTTATATAAATTTTAAATAGACGCGAATAATATTTTTTTTATTATGTAGTTAGTTAAATCATTTTGCTTTTGTATTTAGTTAGCATCTGCTGGAGACTTCCATCTATCCATCCATCAGCCCGTAAACGTCCACTGTTGGACATAGGCCTCCCCACGAGAATGCCATTTGCAAACGGTCCTGTGCCACCTGCATCCAACGGTTTCTAGAGACTTCACCCATGTAAAAATAATTTTCAACTATTATCCCATGGGAACATAAACTGGGTTATAAAATATTCTATATGTTAATCTAGGAAATGGTCTATCTATGTGGGGATGGATGGTGATGGATATGAATTTTTATCAAATCTCAATAGTTCGATAGTTTACGTAGTTTAGTAGTTAGTTCAATAGTTTACGTGATTGAGTAAAAATTATCTGTACAAACTTTCACATTTATAATATTAATAGGATATATCGCAGAATAATACATCAGTCATCGTAACTCATAGTGAAATTCAGCAGTAGAATAGAAAGCCTTTGGTTATTTTATCAATTTATATATGAAACACTTTCTTTAGTAGTATTTTGTAACATATCCTGAAATGTGCAAGAAAAGACAAATATGTTAAAAGCAATTTCGAAATTCTCAAACTAGTAAAAGGACCAGATAATTTAATTGTCACATCAAAGCATTCTCCAGTACCTACCGACATAGTTTACGGATTCAACTTGCGCGTTGTTGCGATATGTGATCATCGACCTCCATTTGTATGAATGCTTTGTCGCCGCATGTTTCAGAACCTTTTATTTGTATGTCCGCGATTTATATGCCACAAAGTATTCAGCAACATTTACCGTATTTTTTAAGAGTAATATTTGAATATTATATTAATATTATATGACGATGTCTGAATTGCTGTTTGGCATGAAACATACTTAGGTAATGATTTATATAAAGAGTAGAATTTATTTATTATCATCATCATTTCAGCCCATGTACCACTACTGATCACAAACTACTTCCATAGAATGAAGAATTTTGGAAATTGAATTCTATACCACGCTGGTCAGATGGGGTTTTATTTTGAATTCTTCTTCTCTTGTTACTAAAACGTTGTTCATCATTATCATCATCACAGCTGCATATATGTCCCACTGTTGGGCTCGGGCCTCCTCCGTAATAGGAGGGAAATTAACCTACTATTATACCACGTTGATCAGACGTGTTGGTATAGGGTTTAGTTTCAAGTTTTCCTTCTCTTGCATAGATATTATATGCGTGTTATATCCCTTAGTCGTCTCTTACGATCACCCACGGGTAAGACATGGGGTGGTGAATTGTATTCTTACTTCGTCACCACACGCATGATTACACAACAGATAGTTAAAACAATGTTACTAAAATAATAATTGCAATTTTGTTTATTAATAGTAACAGCAACCATATTTAATAGACCATTTTTTTTTTTTTTTTTTTGGTGGACTATGGATTAGCCTCGCCCCGCCAAATCGGCTCGGGGTGACGGAGAAGGCGGCGCGTGACCCCATAGACCCACCGTAAAACTCCTCTCTCTTCGCCGTGCGAGCGGGTCACCGGGACCCGATTTTTAACTTCGGTGGCCAACCATATTTAATAGACCAAACATGGTCATAATCTTTTATAACGAAAAGTATTAAAGGAATCCTCCCTTTACCATTGTTATTAAATACATTAAACGCTTAAAATATAATAAAATAAAAAAATAAATGTTACAGAATTTTTCTGCGTTTACCAAATTCATAAAAAGGGTAAAGTTTTGCACGATGGAAATATTGGATTCATTCAACCGAGCAATATAGTGATGTTGTATTTTTTATCGTCAAGATATTGCAAGAACAAAATCTAGGACTGTATCTGACAGGCCACTGAATTAAAAGACCGCGTACCAGTGACCCACCCGCACGGCGTCGAGAGGTATATTGTAGGGCGGGTCTACGGGGTCTTGCGCCGCTTTTCCTGTCGCCCCGGACGGATTAGCGGGGTTTGACGTACCGTAGCCCGCCGCCAAAAAAAAAAAAAAAAAGGACTGTATCTGACAAATGGTAATGGACTCGTTCTAATCCTGTTACATGATATAAAAGAGCATGATGAAAATGAGTATACTACACTACTTTTGGAGATAAAGGCGTGAAACTATAAAACAAATTTGGCTGCACAGATGGCGTAGTGGTTAAGATACCGACCTTCCGTGCCAGTGCCGGGGGTTCAATTCCCACGAAGAACAATACTTTGTGCCATACACAAAGTGTTGTTCTGAGTCAGGGTGTAAATTGTCTGCGTTAATTGCATGTTTGTAAAGTCCCTCGCAATACAAGGATTATTATTACCTTAGTGCAGGGTGGTGTCTTTTGGGCCATCGAAGACAAAGATCGGGTACCGGTGGCCCGCTCGCACTGCGAAGAGAGGAGGTGCACGGTGGGTCTATGGGGTCACGCGCCGCCTCTTCCATCACCCCGGACTGACTTGGCGAGGTGAGACGCATCCATAGTCCACCGTATTAAAAAAAAAGATGGTGTCTTTTTAAAAAAAAATTAAGACTTTCTGTGGTTTGATTTAAAAAACAAAATGAACTTAACTGATGGATTTTCATTAATTTAATAATAGCTCTTATATTAGATATTGCTCCTTTCTGCTCTATTATATAAAAGAGAAACGTATTCATAAATCAAGTATAGATTTAAAATAACTCTATTTTTACGGATTCTATCGCGTTTGTTGGTTTTTTATAAAAATTAATTAAAAATCAAATATAAACACGATAGAATTCGTAAAAGCAGTTTTATTTTAAATATGCAAATATTGCGGATTTTTATTTATACACATATAATCAAAGATATAAAATCACCTAGCAAAATGGAAAAGCTAACTCGAAGAGATACTTTTTTAAATATAGGTTCATATCATCATCTCAGCTTATATACTCGTATCATTCCACTACTCGACTTGAGCCCCTTCCACAATAGGAAGGAAATTGACCTACCATACCATGATGAGCAAACAGATTGATATATGATTTTATTTCGAGTTTTTCTTCTCCTGCATAGACCATCTATTTAAGAGAATCTGCATCTATTTATTATATACATCCTTTTTATAACTCCTACGGACAAGATAGAATTTGAATTGTATTCTTACTCTATCAACACTGAGAAGCAGTACTATGTTGGGAAATTTATAACAAACTCTACTAATACTACTACTATTACTACTACTAATGAACCTCAACACGCTTTCTACATACATACCATCACGCCATGTCCTTTGCAGGGTAGGCAGAGAGAACAGAGTGCCAGAGAACTCTATCCTTGCATACTTCACTCGCTTCCTCAACATTCATAATTCTCTTCATACACGCTCGCCGGTTTCGGAGACTCTTGACTCCACCTTCCTTCAGTACATGACTGATCTGGTCTAGGTAGGTTAGTCTCGGTCTCCTCCGGTACCTACATCCTTCCACTTTCGCATTGTATATCTTCTTAAGCAGACGTCCGTTCGACATTCTTTCCACATGTCCGAACCATCGGAGTATTCCCGTCGCATCTTTACACCAATACTCTCTTTCATACCTACTCGCTCTCTTACGTCGTCGTTACGAATGCGATCGATCAGCCTAACTCCACAGATTTTCCGTAGTGATCGCATTTCTACCGCATTCATTTTACTTTCATACTCTTTTCTGCATACCCAACTCTCGCTTTCATACAGTAATGTTGGGACAAGCACTGCGTTATGTATTGCTACACGTGCCTTCTGGCTGAGGTGGTGGCTACCGAGAAGTTGCCCCAACGCTCCGTTCAATCTATTTCCCGCATTCATTTCATTGTAGTACATCATTATCTATTGTTACTCTTACATCTGTTCTGGCTTCATCTCTTTCAAAGACCATTATTTTGGTTTTGCTCACATTCACGCGTAGACCACTTTTCTTACAATCTTCTGTCATTGTGTCGACTAGGTTCTGCAGGCCAGTCTCTGACTGTGCCACCAGGACTGCATCATCTGCATAGAGCAGAGCAGTGACCACTGAGTCACCTATCTGGACTCCCACATTCATATCGTTCAACCTTTGGAGACATTTATCCAGATATATGATAAACAGCCTGGCTGACAGAACGCACCCCTGCTTAACGCCGATATTGACGTTAATACCATACTCCGGTAAAATGTCCCAAAGTTCCTTTCGTGCAACCGTGTCAAATGCTCTTTCCAGATCCACAAAACTGCAGAAAACCCTCTGACCTAGAGCCAGATGCTTCTCCACGATGTTGCGCAGAGAGAACACTTGATCCATGCATCCCCTTCCACTCCTGAAGCACGCTTTTTAATTTTTTTTTTTTTATGAATATTATGACATTAACATGTATACCATCGCATATAATGTAAATATATGAAAGCCTGAAAGCGTAAATTAGATCTTTCGTTATAAATAAGTATGAAGATTAATAAGTATCGAGTTTAGCGAAAGAAGTACAAAAAGGAAAATCATACTATTAAAAATAAAAAAAGGCTGTAGGCCAGAAATGCAGAATGCAATTTGATTTTTTTTTTGTTAATTCTTATTAATTTCACTACAAATAAAAATTGTGTCCATTTCATACAGACAATTAATATAAAACTCCAAGTGACCAATCAGCTGAAAGAATGAATGAATAAAAATCCAATTACGATTAAGTTTGAGTATTAAGCCTGTACAATGCGTAAACAATGTCGTGTAGATGGCGCACACGTCTCGTTAAAAGACGAAAATATAATACGATGCGAGAATTGAATGTCCTACACACGACGATCCATACGAATCACACTTGTTACAATCATTTTTCGTTCGTAATCTGGTTTTTATAAATAATCAAGCCTATTAAATGCTAAGTTTCAGTAATTTGAATGAATGAATCTGAATCGCAATTAGCTATATTACTATCAAAGTGATAGTATTATTACTAAATGCGATTGAAGGTCATTTGAGATGTTTATTTATGAATTATAAATTTTCTTTTAATGTTTTATATCTAATTAATCTTAATATTTTTATAATTAGTTATCTTATATCTGTAATGGGAAGCTTTTTAAATATCTTTCTCTATAATTATTCATGTCCGTGAAGCTATAAAACTTAATGTAAGCAATGTTTTACTTTCAACGAATTTTACATAAGATAAGGCATTTCTTAGAAAAAAGTAAAGATTTTGGCGGTGTCAACGAAGAAGTCAAGCCCACTCCACATTGAATTTGAGTTGTGTCAAGTGGCGTCGAGCTGAGGGCAGAGTAAGCGATATTTCAAAAGACGAGAGAGGTCGCAAGGGACGAGATCAGTGCGCTTCAACTTATTGGAAATTTTCACGAAAAATAAAATAGCTGAACTGACAGGCAAACTTAGTGGTAAAATGAAGATATATTTTTTAATAATTAAACCAATATACTGCGCTATGGCTAAATATTACGATCAGTTGCCTGTATAACATTAAATATCAAGCTCCTGAAAATGCTGTATGTGCAGTCTAACCATTTTTTTTTGCGGCAAGCTATGGTATCGAAGAACCCCATCTGGGATGATGAAAGGGCGCATAACCTCCCGTATTTATCATTCCTTGAACTGGGTTGTCAGTCCGGATTATGTGTAGTAACCCTTTTTTTTTTGGCGGTGGACTATGGTGTGATTGCACCTCATTAATTTTCGTTACGACGCACGATCCCACAGTTCCGCTCTACATGTACCTCTCTTTGCCATGTGAGTGTGTCACCAGAACCCGGTCTTTGTATTCGGCGGTTATGTAGTAACCCCTACAGTCTAATTCTATCTTCTCTCATCTCATAATCTTACATACATCTTACTGGGCCTCTTCCACTTTGGAAGGGAAATTAATCTACTATGCTACGGTGGTCAAACGTGATGGTATAATTTTTCTCGATTACATAGATGTTATCTGCGTATCATATCATTTTACATAGTCGTCTTTTACAACATCTACGGTTAAGATATGGAGTGATAAATAGTATCTTACTCCATCAATATACGGAAACTTCTGCTCTAACTTAAAACTCTAAATAATTTTTTATCAGTTTATTTTAGTACGTTTTCGTATAAAATATGTGTCATGCCCTATTATAACAAAAGTTATTGTTACGCTTTTCTTTGGCGAAACAAATGTTCAAAATTAATCGTTCTTTATTTAATAAAAATTTGTTGCATTGAGTTGCCGTGTGAAGTAATTAATAGTTAAAATATTAAATGTAAATGAAACATAGAACCTCCTCCTTTTTGAAGTCGGTTAAAAAGTAACTAACACAATAATTTTGTGATGAGCTGCAACCGCAGAGTGATTTATAAAAAAAACCTTATAAAAATAACAAAATTGATAATTAATAATTTACTGATTTTGACACAAAGTGTTACGAGTTAACGTGAGGATCAAAGTCACGTACAATAACAAATTGGCATGTTTCGCAACAAGGCTAGTATTTTGAAAAAATATAACTTTTTTTTTATTATTTTTGTACAGTTCAACTGAATGACGAGGCTGTATGGTAGCAGCTACGAATACTACCAACCCTTACTTTGCTTGTGGATGTCGTAAAAGACGACTAAGAGCCTTATAGCGACCAGGGCCAACTCTATTTGATGCCGTTTGGTCAACAATTTCCATAGCGCAGAGAGGTTTCTTTAAAAAAGGAAATTAATAGGTTAATAATCAATGGACAAATTTCTTCTCCTTTCCTTTTTCTGTTCGTATTTTATACCTTTCAACCCTGCACTTTCACGATATATATTCGTGTAAGTCCATGAGCGGCAATAACAATAACAATTGGTGATGGCTACCAAAATTAAAAAAGAAATTCAAATCTTGGGCTGAGCATAATAGACGCCAAAATTAGAATCAGCCGCGACGCATTAACGGGCATCTGCGAAGCGGCCACAAGATGTATTCTGTGTCCACTATCAGGAGCCTTTAATGATCCTATGAGACTTCGTGCCCCCACATCCATATCTAAAGGTCCTATACTCATTGCCAGTGACGTCACTGCAAAGACGCGTAGAAAGGCCACATGTATAATGTTCTGCATCTATATTCAGACTAGTCATCCGTTACAGTAAGAACATTAGCAACAGGAGGCACTGTAAAGAATCGCTCACTAACCCTAAATCCGAACCGTGCTGAATAAACTAAAAGCTGATTGAGAGCTGGGCGTTTTAATAGGTCTTTGTAAATGTAAATAGGATCATAAAAACTCATTTGTAAAGTTGTAAACGAATTGCATGAAAAGCTTAATAAAAAGTTAGTTTTTTTTAAAGAGGCATCAACATGCACTAATGATAATCCTTATATTGCGGGAGACTTCACAAAAATTTAATTACCGCCCATAAATTTCACCTAGACTCAATAACAATTTATAGATGGCCTAAAATATTATTGTCTTGCGTAGGTATCGAACCCATGTGACTCACACGTATTAGATACGCTAGTTTTTAATAGAAAATTGCATATTTAATTATAAGTAAACCACACTGTTTTCTGATGTAGATATTTTCTTAATTTTTAACAGGTTACAGTAGGACCTAAAACAATAATGTATACCTTAAAATAAGAAATCTCAATCTATTCTACTAAAGTTGTTAAAAACAAATCCAATATTTCTACAGAAAACAAATACACTCATTTGCAAAAAAAACGGGCACCTAAGCAATGAACCATTTCAAATGTTAATATTTCTTTGTTTGATAATTATAGGTAGTTTTATCCACACAATTTGGTAAATTAATAAGAAAATAATCGTTTTCATCAGTATTTCATAAAATTTAAATACAATTTATGGGAAATAATGCTAAACCTCGCTAGTAGTGTATATTCGCTAGTAGTGCATATGCTCATGAAGTAAAAATAAAAAAGTTTTTTTGTTTGTTTTTCTTTAATAAAGTAAAAGCAGATAAATGTTTAGTATCGAGTGTGACCCCCTCTAGCTAAAATCACAGCTTGAATTCGTCTGGGCATGCTAGCGAGTATATCCCGGATACTTGCTTGCGGAATACGTTCCCACTCCGCAGTAATCACATTCTTCAGCTCTCTGATGGTCTGCGGAGCCGGGTGTACTGATCTCACACGCCGTTTCAGAACGTCCCAGACATGCTCTATGGGATTGAGGTCGGGACTTCGAGCTGGCCAATCCAAACGACGAATGCCGACCTCTTGCACATACGCATTAACATCGCGGGATCGGTGGGCGCGAGCATTGTCGTCCATAAAAATCGAGTCTTCACCTAGAGCGGCCAATGCGGGTTGTGCATGAGAAATTAGAACTTCCGTTATGTATCGATGCCCAGTCAGTGAGCCGTTTTCAATGAAGACTAACTCTGTACGATCCATTGAATTTATTCCTGCCCAAAACATAACAGAGCCCCCACCATGAGGTGTGATTTCTTCGAAACATGCCTCTGCAAAGCGTTCTCCTTGTCTTCTTAGCACTCGCCGACGTCGATCTTCACCGAACAGAGATATCCTGGCTTCATCAGAGAACAAAACCCTATTCCAATCGTCTTGAGTCCATGATTCACAATTTCTAGCGAACCTAAGCCTGTGAACTCTGTGCTCACGGAGTAATTTGGGGCCGCGGGCCGGGCGGTGACTGCGTATATTGGCAGCGAGAAGCCTCCTCCTGACCGTCCATAGACTAATATGCACATTTCTTACTTCTTGGAGGTTGTTCTTAAGATCCACATACGAAGATTTGCGATTTCTCAATGCGCGACTCACAAGAAAACGATCATCCCGTGGTTGGGTAGGGGAGACTGGGTACGGTTGTGCCAGGGTACGGTAGTGACAGTCGTTATAATAGCGAAACTATACTGAATACGGGGAAGAGTGTAAGGAGGAAAAGAAGCGCGATGCATTTCTACACATGTTGCCCAGTATTGCGTTAGCTGGTGCGCGACGTAAATCAAAGCAGGAGGCCACATTGCTTTTTAACAGCCAAAAGTAACTTTTTTTGTTCAGATTCTTTTAATATTTACTCTTATTGCTATATAGATATACTATTACAAATATTTTTTTGTTTTGAATTGAATATTAGTAGTTAATAACAAATGATTACTTTTTACGTGGATAATTTAGGTTAGTCATGGTGTTTTATTATTTTCAGAAGCATGCGTTGGGTACGGTTGTGACAAATGTAGTGGGTACAGTTGTGACATATATTTTAGGCTTGTGTAGGCGCATATTCTGAAAGTAAGGCTGGCGAAAAATGGTTCAAATGCCAAGGGACATGCGGATTCTGGTCCCATGTAGAATGCGTAGGTGATATTCACTATTATCTTTGTCGTATATGTAATAAATCTGACTAGATCTTAGTATGCTCATATATTCATAAACGTTTATTTTTTAAAGTTTCTGTTACAATTATAGCAAAACTTTTTTTAGTTACCTACCGTAAATTTAAGTCTAGTTAATATTTTGAGTCATTCTAAAAAGGTTGTGTTACAATAACGTTAGATGTTACAGTTTATGAATATTTTTAAGCATGTTGTCATAGTTACGGTAATTTAAATTTATTTAAAGTATTGATTGATTCTAAGATGGCTGTTATCACAATAATAATAACATTTAATAGTTTAGTAACTTTATAGTTACGGTAATTTAAATTTAGTTAACACTTTGATGGATTTTATGATTTTAAAGAAGATGGTTAAAATAACATCAGATGTTGCAGTGCCTTATTAATTATAAGAGTAGAAGTGATCGTAGATTTAATTTAATTTGATATATAAATGTAAACTTTATATAGAAGAAAAGTATTTTGTGGTATGTTTAACATTTCTAACAATAAAAGTTATTATTAACCATTTCTGGGAATGTATATGTCTGTCACTACTGACCCCAACCACTGTCACAACCGCCCTTGGGGTGTGGTCGGTTGTGACATTTTCCCTATTTTTGTCAAATTTGATGCTATTAATAATACAGCGTATTTTGAGACAAAATTTCAGTATTTTTGAGAAGACAAATGTACAAACTACGATTTAAATAATTTTTGTCTCAACTAACTAGTAAATTAACAAAATTATTGACGGTCAAACCTAAATGGTCACAACCGTACCCAGTCTCCCCTACATGGTTTTCTTCCAGAACCAGGCCTTCTCTCGACGGAACCAGTCCCCTGATATCGCTGCCAGGTCCTTTGGACTGTCGAGCGACTAACATTTAGCCTCCTAGCCACGAAACATTGGCTGCAACCCTCTTCAAGCAGCGCGATAATTTTGGTAGCTTTTACCACTTTATCTACCATTTTTGATACAGCCAAACAGCATTAAATAAAGCTTTGACAGTCAAGGATATGAAATTAATCGATAAAAATTGAATAAAAGTTATGAAAGTCGATGTTAACTTCTGGAACTTCGCGCCAAAAATGTAGGATAAAAAGGGGTTTTCTGTAAAAATGAACATCAAATGAAAAATTGAATTTAGAACGTACTTTTTTAAATACCACAGCATTTTTAAAACCGGCCAGTAACGTGTACAAACGATTGAAACCTTTTTGGTATTGTATCTTTTTAAATATGAATGAAAATCAAAACCGCCCGTTTTTTTTGCAAATGAGTTTATATTACTGTAACTATTGTACTTTCGCGAAAAACAAAACGATAAAAACATCTTAAGCCTACCATAATTTCACGTTTATATACATTTGTAGACAAATATAATCGCAACTTTGTTTTTACTTAACCATCAGCATATCGATATTTAGACGTGGACATTAATCTTTCATGATTGGAATAGTGCCATAATCACCACACTTATCACCTTTCATGACGAAAGAATTTCAAAAGAAGAGTGCTGCAATCCCTTCTTTTGATGATCGGAGTAGGTATTTTACTGTCCCATAGGAAAATATGGCTGTGTAATAGCGGCTACAAATACTACCAACCCTTACTTTGCTCGTGGTTGTCGTAAAAGACGACTAAGAGACTTCTATATCGGCCTTGGTCAATACCACCTGATGCCTTTCAGTCAATAATTACATTCCCAAGGAGGGTTGATATCAGGCAGGCGGCCGGTCATGAAACTATTGCCAATAAATTTAATAATATGTACTATGAAAGAAGAGTACATATTGTATCGACCCCGAGTAATTGGGATAAGAGTAGGAGAATGATGACCACTTCAGTAGTTGGAATAAGATTTTATTTAGAATTTTGCATTCTTGCAGTGATCATCATCATTTTGTTCTTACCCAATTACTTGGGGTCGACGCAATATGTCATCTCCTTCCTTACAACCGCAGCCACAGCTCCAACTTTCAATTTCAAATTCCAACTACTGAAGTCAATATGGTATTTATAGTTCAATTTTCCAACCATTATAGATCATATAATGATATTTTATTAACGATATTTTATTATAATGATATTTTATTAACTAAATTTGTATCCCTAGGATTTAGCACGCATCTAGTCAGATTCATGGCAGATTACCTAAGAGATCGCAAGCAATATGTTAGAGTGGGTAACTATCAGTCGCATGAATACTACACACGATCTGGGGTAAGTCAAGGTAGTACCCTCGGTCCAACACAGTTTCTCATTATGATCAATGATCTGCCGAGTGTCCTTACCAAAGCACAATGTCTTATGTTCGCTGATGATCTCAAGTTATTTATCTCTGTCACCAATATTAGTGATTGTTTAGCTCTTCAGAACGATATAAACGAGGTGATTAAATGGAGTACAACCAACAATTTGTCGTTCAACACTACAAAATGTAAAACGATTACATTTACGCGGTCTCGTACTCCAATCACTACTACATATTATCTAGAAGGTGTTCCACTTGAGCGCGTCACCACTATCCGTGATCTAGGAGTTACATATGATAGCAAAATAAACTTTCATAACCACATTGAAAATATATGTAAAGATGCTAATAAATCATTGGGCTTTATAATTAGAACATGTAGCCACTTTAATAATCCCACCATTTTAAAACTTCTCTACATGGCTTATGTACGCTCCAAGTTGGAATATAATTCAATACTTTGGGATCCACAAAGGAAAATTTATAGTGAGATGGTCGAAAAAATACAGCGTAAATTTTGTCGATACTTATATAAGCGGATATATGGATACTATCCTTTTTTGTATCCCTCTATGTTTGTATGTGGGATGGTCGGTTTTGATACACTGGAGCTGAGGCGTAAGTTTGCGCATATTATGCATTATTGTCTGCTACTGGGTGGGAAGGTAGACAATCCATCGGTGCGTGAGTGCATATACCTGTATGTGCCTGATAACTACATGCGTGGTATTGGTCGAAGACAACATCGACTATTTGCCTGCCCGCCAACATGGCGGATTTGCCAAGCTAGTAATAGCCCTACTGGGAGGGCTATTATTCTAATGAACAACATGTTGAAAATGATTCCAGATGTAGATATATTTACTGATAGAACATGTGCAATAAACAACCAAATAAATAAATATTTAAATTGGGCGCTACGTTAAGTTTGGCTCTGTCTATGTATTGTTAATGTTATTTTATTTGTTAATTAAATATTAGATATAATAAGTAGATATTTAGATTGTGTAGTATAGCATATAAGCGTTTTGGTTTTAACTGTAAGCTTTTATGTTTTTGAATAAGTAAATAAATAAATAAATAAATATGTTTAGTAAAAGTGTGTAGATTTTAAATTGAAACCTATGCTTGAAATCTATCTGCTAATCAATCTAATCTTCAGAGTTACTTGCAACACTCGGCTGAGTTCAATAAACGTTTAATATAAAACGACGCGAATGGTTGAACAAGTCCGTTTCCATTTCAAATACCTTTCAATAGAATTAAGTTTTACTCAATTTCATTAGCAAAATGGCAGCTGTAAAAGGTATAACGTAGTTTCGACATTGAAAGTGTTAATTTAATTTTGTTTTATTATGCACGTGTAGCTTTTGTTTTCTTTTTGTAAATGTGATGTTGGTCGTATCTCACGCGACTGTCCCCTATTTCATGAGCATATTTTGAGGTATCTGCTTTTATACTTTTTCTGTTTATCTTCTTCTTCTTAGCATATATACTTACCTTTTGAAGTGGAAACTTGTTGTGCACTTTTTTGAGATCGGTAAAAAATGTTACACTCGCATCAGGATACGTGACCTGATCAAAAATTCGTAAGACGAAGGGAGAGTAGACCGTAGCAGAGGAAATAATAATATAATATGACTGTGCATAATATAACATAATATATTTAATATATGTTTTTATTGTATGGTCACATCCATACATACTCTCTCGGGCATGCTCTTATCCCAATTATGTGGTGTCCACATAATATATACTCCTCATATAGTACATTTTGCAAAAGTTATTGACAATAGTTTTATCACGCCCGTCTGCCTGAAGTCAACCATCCTTGGGAATGCAATTGTGGACCGTACAGCATGAGATGGAGTTGACTCCGATTATGGCAGTAGAATACAAAAAGATAACATATTAATAAGGATATAAAACTCGAAAAATTTTATTCCTACCTGCCTCCACAATATAGTTATATCAATATCCTATCCGCTGTGGTTTTTTATTTTTATTAATATTCATGCCCAAGAGACTGACGATTAAAGGTTGATAAAGAATTACCAAAGCTTCTATATGTTAGTTAAAACTTGTAACAGTGAAAACATAACCACAAACTAAACTCCGCAATAACTCCATAGAGTATAGTAATTATCGACGGGTGCGCGTGCTTACGCCCCTCTGTTGCCCCTGATGGAGGGGTACGAGGAGAGCGCCGACCGTAGCCCACCGCAAAAAAAAAAGATTATAGTAATTACGGTTCTATTACAAAAAATATTTTGGTCAACAATAATATGTTTATGAGCTGCGAAGCTTCTTCTCAAGTAGCCATATATACTGATATACTTCTTATTTCTGAAAAGCTTCTTTATATATCGTAGCTGTGAATAAATACGTTCTCCATACATAATACATACGTAAATCGCAACAATATTCCTTAATATAGTTATTATCTCTGTATTTATCGACCATTGTTTTATTCAAACGAATTCTTTGTTTTTGTAGGAGGCCCTGAATAGCAATTTAATACATATTCATGTGTATGAATCCCTTTTTATTAGTGTTACATAAACCGCTCGTTTCTGGTAACAAAAACCTTAATAATATGCTGCTGATGTTTCAGTACGGTAAAGTTTGTTAATTACTTTAAATGTTGGTGCTTCTATATTCTCGTTTAGGCATCTTTGTAAAGTCAATATTCAAGTACAATTTATTAGAAAAGGCAATAATTGGTGTTTAAACTATCTAAAGCGCTAAACAAATATGTATTTCAATTTTAAAAGGAATTTGCTTCAAGATGTAATATAGACAACTTATATTAAGCTACATATTCTTATGTAACTTTATCAAGGTACTATAATGAAAAACATATGTTTGGCTGGCTCTTTTAATTACAAATGTTCATTTTCAAGCTGAAGAGTTAGTTTGCACGCGTTCATTTGTTGACCTATCTCTTAAATTCCAAAATTCATTGTGAGTGATAACCTATTTATAGAGATCACTGGTTCATGGGGCTGACCGACTGCATTCGTAACGACGACGTAAGAGAGCGAGTAGGTATGAAAGAGAGTATTGGTGTAAAGATGCGAAAGGGCATGCTCCGATGGTTCGGACATGCGGAAAGAATGCCGAACGAACGTCTGGTTAAGAAGATATACAATGCGAAAGTGGAAGGATGTAGGTACCGAGGGAGACCGAGACTAACCTACCTAGACCAGATCGGTGATGTACTGAAGGAAGGTGGAGTCAAGAGTCTCCGAAACCGGCGAGCGTATATGAAGAGAATTATGAATGTTGAGGAAGCGAGTGAATTATGCAGAGATAGAGTTCTCTGGCACTCTGTTCTCTCTGCCTACCCTGCAAGGGATATGGCGTGATGATATGTATGTATGTATGTATGTACTGGTTCATGGGTAGCAGTAATATTTACCATCAGGTGTGATGTTTGCTCGTTTGCCATCATATGCGATAAAAATAAATAAATAAAATAAACTATATTGTATGATTTACTCTAATTTTGTACTGAACTCTAACATACTGCTTGTTTTATCCATCTCATGGTATCCTGCGAATTCACGTAACTGTGCCCAAAACTTAACTTAAAATCTTTATCTAATACTTAAACCGACTTCGTAAATTATTTTCAATTTCACAACATAATGTAAAATTAATTTAGTTTAACCGTTAAATGTTATGAAATTTCTTCACAGTCCCTTATCGCCGTGCACCACACAGGGTCATAGCGGTGAGAGCTATCAAGAGCAACCGTATAGTGACACTACTGGCAAGCGACCCGCTTTGGCCGCCGATGACTAATGCTTTGGCGAAGGCTTTCTGGCTCAGCGCTGCAACGCGGTCCAACGGCGGTCAAATCTTTGCAAGGAGACTTGACAAAGCACAACAAATGACCCGCAGAAGATCTGGAGTTCCCATAGCAGGACGAGGGACTGTGGTGGCGGTTGCACCGCATCTCCACCGCTGGCGCACCACCGGCACGGCACCAATTGACGATGCGCGCACACTGGAAGTATGCCCCACCTGGGGGCCCCTGCGCCACGTAATATTACCGATTATAAGAATGTAGCAGTCGTAAGTCGACCATTATCTCCAAGATGCTCGACAGCACAGGTGCTGGTCGTCTATGGCCTCATTCTGTAAGTCCAGCGGTGACTAGGGAGGGGTAGATGCCGATATGCGCTCCTCCTCCTACTGCTCTAAATGACGAAAGTACGTAGTCAGATGGCCAGGCGTTGGGGTGTCGACGATTAAATGTCATTGACAGTGTATCCGGCACTCCGTAACTGCGCGAACAGGTCGCTGTGGTTTTAGTGGGTATTGCGGTCGCGCAGTTGGCTGGCGAGTCCCACACATATCCAACATCCATCAACGGCAGGGGATATTGCATAAATTTATTTCCACAGCGTAAATAAAAAAGTTCCCTATAATTATACATACATATCATCACGCCATATCCCTTGCAGGGTAGACAGAGAGAACAGAGTGCCAGAAAACTCCATTCTTGCATACTTAACTTGCTTCCTCAACATTCATAATTCTCTTCATACACGCTCCCCGGTTTCGGAGACTCTTGACTCCACCACCACCTTCCCTATAATTATAAAAATATAATTATGTTTTTAAATCTAAAAAGACTTACTATTCTTGATCTAATAGTTGATTCATAATAGACGATCTTATTAGGTCTTATTCATAATACACTTATCTAATATATAATAGATCTTATAATTAATGCAATAGGGTTGATTGATTTAGGAGTATATTTCATACGACTTTTACTGTTACTTGCGATGATTACTTTTACTAATTAAACCTTAAAATACACTTAAATTACCATTACATGGGCGTTCGGAACCATTACTCACTTAGACAGCATGCAATCATTAATCGCGAAAACATGGCAAGCTTTAAAACCAAAATCACACGCCGCCATATTCGCTACGAACTTGATTTGATTTACAAAGCGTTCGAAAATAAGATGGAGAACTTCAAGTAACAATGTAATCAAAGTACCTAAAGTAATTAATACATTGTAATTTTATTATTTTCCGTGTGGTGACGGAGTAAGAATACTATTCACCACCCCATATCTTGCCCATGGGTGATCGTACTAGACGACTAAGGGATATAAAACGCATATAACATATAGATGTGTGCGAGAGAAGGAAAACTCGAAACAAAACCCTATACCAACACGTCTGACCAGCGCGGTATAGTATGTTAATTTCCTTCAAAAAATTTTATGAAAACAGTAGACACTAAAATGACGTCAATCTAATTTATAGTCTAAGCCTGCTACTATATATCTTGTAAACTTCTTAAAAACTAATTATATAAATATTGTAAATAGAACATTTTTGTAATATTTTAGATCTGAGCAACGATAAGATTTTTTTAACAAGCTAAGGTCTGAACACACTTCGCTCATTCCATCTGGGGCGACGGAAAGACGATATGTGCCCTCGTAATATACTGTGTTCCCTTCCCATCGCCATTGGGACGACTATTGTTACCGACTTCTTGACTTCCGTAGCCGGCCCGGCGGGTTACTCTTTCGAATATCATCTTCATCGCCAACCCAACAATAAACAACAGTATTGGCAAGCATCAGCGTCACATGGTTAACCTCTTACCTAACCTAACTTAACACCTGCTACTAAAGTCTGGTAACCATCAGCGTCATAGGCCTCTATGGTTGCCACAAGAGGGTCTAGAGATGGACTGTCAAGTACTGCACCTACACAGTACAGCGTCATAGACCGAACCGGGAAACGTTAATCTAATTTCAAAATTAATTGAATGAATTCGGACTGTGATCATACATTGTGAATTGAATAAAAATCGTCTTATGTTGTTCAACAAGATCGGACCGGGGATTAGTTCGGCCGCCCGAAGTGAGGCCACCGTGCGAGGACGACGCCCTGATGGTGAAAGCTGTCGGTGCATCGACTGGAGGATCGACAGGAGCCCGCGAGAGTAAACCACCGAAGACAAAGATCGGACGAAAAGAGGCGCATTGCCGGCGGGCCTATGGGGTCGCGCGCCGCCTCTTTTGTTGCCCTGGACGGATCTGCCGGGGTGTGAACAGATTATAGACCGCGACAAAAAAAATGTTGTTCAACACTCTACGAACTTCAACAATCAGCTAGTATTAATATTGGGTTTATTTCCTATATATATATAAAAATAGTCGAAGTAAAATAAAAAAATAAACTAATAATAACGTATATTTCTTAACAGAAATAGCGAATACTCTTCCGATATTCGCATCGCCGCTTAAATTATCAATATGGAGCTATTAGCTTTAATTATATAAACTTCCACGGTATAATGAAATCTTAACACCTTGCATGTTAAGTCAAGCGTGGAAGTCATATTCACCGATTAATGTATATATATATCTGGTCAGAAATTGACCTACAAACACTTGAATGAACTTCACTGAATAAACATGTGACCTTTGCCTAAACTAGTTATATACTCCTGGGCGAAACGGTCCAGATTGCAAATTACTAATAAGAAACTTGTCCCGCGCTGTGTAGACTATAATTGGGATTCTGAATAATCTTAATCTATTTAATCAAAGATGCTGATGCGTTTAGTTGGATATTAAAAAAATATATTGCCAATATTAATATGTTGATTTAATAAAATATATATAGTTGCTATCGACCATGATTTGGTTTATTAATTAATAAATAACAGCTATTCAGGGGATTTTGTCCGTGTGGTGACGGAGTAAGAATACAATTCACCACTCCCTATCTTACCCGTGGGTGACCATACGAGACGACTAAGGGATACAAAACGCATATAACATCTATGCAAGAGAAGGAAAACTCGAAACAAAACCCAATACCAACACGTCTGACCGGCGCGGTATAGTATGTTAA
The DNA here is from genome assembly GCA_905163515.2 of Lymantria monacha. Taxonomy (NCBI): domain Eukaryota; kingdom Metazoa; phylum Arthropoda; class Insecta; order Lepidoptera; family Erebidae; genus Lymantria; species Lymantria monacha. The sequence goes on from LR991082.1 coordinate 29,863,592, forward strand.
TTTCCCTCCCATTACGGAGGAGCCCCGAGCCCAACAGATGGGCCGTGTTGATGATGATAATGATTCAGGGGATAAAGTACAATTTATTTTGATTATAGTAATAAAAATTAAACAACTAAATTTTAAAAAAATCACGTCAAAATATTGAACACAGCTATTATGATGTATCTATATGAAAAGCTGGTGGTCGATAGATCACATCTCCGTAAAAAGACATAGATGAGTTCTAAGATCCATTAGTTGGATATATTCTTCTTTCATTTTCTATTCCTAATGAATATCAAAACGATTTTAAAGGATTTCCCTGTTTAAACGTTCATCCTTTGTATCATAGAGGATTACAAACTTACAATTAACTATAAGTACTTTTAAGCACGGGTCTTAAGAAAATGGATCGTACAGCTTACCCCATAGTTAGTTTACGACAAGTTGCTTTTATATTAGCCGCTTCTTATTATGCAGTTAAGATAGAAAATCTCTCATTCTAAATTTTAAGTATTAGTTATATAATAGCTAATTAAATTCTGTTCTATAATGCCAATTTGTATAACATTATCGTGGACACTCAAGCATAATATTATAATTAATGAGATCTATATGAATGGACAATAGAAACAGAAAAAAGATATTAATTAAAATGCTAATAAAAGGGTTGGCCATGCATGCATATTTGACAGAAACATTCTTTAATTATTTATGTCATTACCGTGGTTAAGTTTACAATATATTACCACCTCTTACTTTTCCAAGAGTCTTAAAAACTGGCTGATGGATCACCAGGAGAATGGGTAGCAGCAATATACTGAGAAATTTATAACAACGACTGCGGTTATTAAACTAAATGATAAGCGTAACAATTATGATATTATCCCTTCTTAAAGTGAAATCTTTTCTACGGATTTTATCTTTTTGTACTGGTAATAAATTTATATCAAATTTCAATAGTGGTAAGACCACGCTGTTGACAATTTTCTGACTACAGCCGCGGGCCAGTCTGTCCGGAGTAGTACCATACTCTCACAGAAGATCGACGTCTGAGCAATGTAATTTGGTGAGCGAGAGAGCTGGAAGCTCAACTGGGTGGGTTCGGGGTTTATATAGGTAGGCAGCGGCCTAGCTATACCCTTGGTATTGCAAAGTTCCATGGGTAGCAGTGACACTTACCATCAGGTGTGCTGCTTGCACGTTTGCCACCAAAGGCAATAAAAAAAATCAAAATGTGGGCACAAATTTAATAACTTATACTGTATTCAATTCAATTCAATTCATTTTATTTGCTCAAATATGGTTTATACAGGTGTTACACTTAAATTTAGGTACATCATATTCTGCCCCGTGGGGCGTGCAAATAGGTATGTCTATTCAATTACTTAAAGATGTCAATTAATTGCTGACAATATCATATTTAATTAATTATATTATATTCAATTAGTTAATGTCATAGTAATATTAGATTTAATTAATAACACTATATTCAAACAATCAAATGTCATAATTATTTTAATTGTTAACAATATTAATAATTAGTAATAATAAGTAATACAATTTTGAGTAGTTAGTATCCATATTATTCATGTCCATGTGGTTATTATAATAATTAAATTATATTGTAAATGTCAATTCATATTTCAGTCAATTTATATTCAATTTTATCTTCTAAATATTCTCTACAATTATAATAGTTTTTATTTATTAATACATTATGTAATACATTTTTAAATCTTTGTAATGGTAACAATCTTATATTTTGCGGCAGGTGATTAAATATTTTAATTGACATGCAATATGAATTTCGACTGAACAGTTCTAATTTAATTGCTGGCAATTTTAATTTTGCTTTATGCCTAGACGTGTTATCAAATTTGTTGAAAAAGTCCGCATATTTTTTAACAAAATTGCATGCTTCGTAGATATACAGGCATGGAATGGTCAGGATTTTGAGCTTAACAAAGTGTGGCTTACAAGTATCTAGAAAACTAATGCCACATATAGCTCGAATACACTTTTTTTGTGCTCTTAATACTTTATCAGCAACTACTGAATTTCCCCAGACAACTATGCCATATCTGAACATAGAAGCGACGTACGCATGGTATGCAGTTAGAGCAACAGTTACATTAACTGTTTGTCTTATTTTTTTAATAACATATATAAAACGATCTATTTTGTTAAGTATTTTTTCTATATGTTGTTTCCAACTACAATATTTATCTATAGTAATACCCAAAAATGCACAATCGCCAACACAGTTTACACGTGTATCATTAAATTGAATGTTATGTAAGTGGAGTAATATCTGCTTTATATGTCTGAAATTGTATTATATTTGTTTTCGTCATATTTACTTTTAAGTCATTATATTCTAACCAGTTATGGTATTTTTAAGAGCTAGTGTCATATCATTCTCAAGTTCTTCTTTACTAGAATTTTTAATTATTATTGTTGTATCATCAGCGAAGAGTATTGTGTCTTTATTTATGGCACCTGGCAGGTCATTAATGTACAACAAAAATAATAAAGGGGCCAATAGGCTGCCTTGGGGGGTACCACAACTATTGGTTTTGTATGCGGATCTATAAGATATCTGGTTATTCTTGTTAGTTTTGGTAATTTCAACATATTGCAGACGATTGCTAAGATAACTATTTATCCATTCGTGAGCCTTGCCACATATACCATAGTCGAATAGCTTCGACAATAAAGTTTTGTGACATACGAAATCAAACGCTCTGGTCATATCCAGGAAAAGACATGTCACCATTGACTTATTGTTAAGAGCTTCAGTTATGTGCTTCATCAGTGAAAAACATGCCAAAGTTGTGGAGCTTCCCTTTCTAAAACCAAATTGCTCTTTTCTAAGAATATTAAGAGATGTTAAAAAAAAAACAATTTTCTTATACATCATTCGTTCAAAAACTTTCGCGAGTATTGGTATTAATGTGATTGGACGATAATTGTTCAGATGTGTCCTAATACCTTTTTTAAATAGAGGCTACACTACGCACTACAGATACCTTCAGGCGTTCAGGGAACATGCCTTCAGAGAAGGATAAGTTAATTATATGTGTTAATGGAGCTGCTAATACAACTGCACATCTTTTTAGTACTTTAGTGCTTAAATCATCGTAACCAGTGGAGTTAGTGTTCCTGAGTGAGTTAATTACTTTGAAAGTATCTATTGTATCTATTGGTGTGAGATATATCGTTTTACAATTTTGTGAAATAGAGGTGGGTTTTTGTCGATAACTAGGCTGGTATTCAGGTGTACACGATGAGGTGTAGTGTTCATTAAAAAGTTGACAAATTTTTAAGGGATTCTTGTATATTTTTTTATTATGTTCTATGCAATCTATTTCAATTTTATTTCCAAAATCATTCTTGTTATTTTTAATGATTTGCCATGCTGCTTTACTAGCGTTTTTTGCCTTTTTAATGTAATTCAGACTATTTATTTGTTGTGCTTTATTTATACACTGTTTTAATATTTTTGAATAGTTATTATATTTTATTTTGTTTCTATTTTTATCATGTTTGTGAAGGTGATATTATAAGTATAACATTCGTTTTTTAACACAACATTTTTTAATATTTTTGGTTAGGCATCTATTTTTAATAACTTTTTGAATGATTTTAATTTTTTTAATTGGAAAACATAAGTTGTAAAATAAAACAATGGTATCGTGGAAACTATTGAAGGCCCTATTTGTAGACTCCTGATTATATATCTCTGAGAATGAAAGGCTTGAGATGCACTCCATGAATTTATATATGTTGTCTTCATTAAGGTCTCTTATTTTTTTAAATGTGAAATTAACTATATCTTTAACTTTGTGATTGATTTTTATGTTAACTTTCAATGACTGTGCAGTTTCATGGTCAGAAAGTGCCAAATAGTGAAGCTCGGCTCGAGCATGGTGAATATTGCTCACTATTAAGTCAAGGCACGACTTTTTTCGTGTGGGCAACTGTATGTGGCTTTTTAAGTTATTATTTTTAAAGATAGATAATAAATCATTACTTAGTTTGTTATATTTTAGTGTGTCAATGTTCCAATCACCGCACAGAAAGAAGCTTTTATTTGATTTTTTACATAACCTATCTGTAAGTAGCTCCAGCTTCTCCAAAAATATAGCTGTGTTTGAAATGGGTGTTCTATATATACATGCCACAATAAGATTAAAATTTATAATTTCAACAGCACAACATTCGTAGTGGATAGGTATTGAAGGTGGCAAACCACTGACCTCTTTGTATTGTAAATTATATCTTAGTAGAATACAAGAGCCACCTCTACGCTGATTTGGTCGTGAAAAATACGATGCCAGATTATAATTACCTATTCTAAGATTCGATTCGCTTCCGCTTTTTAAATATGTTTCTGTTAGGCAGATAATGTCTCAGGAGATGACGGAATTACGGCAGAGCTACTGAAGGCAGGCGGTAAGCCGGTCTTAAAAGCCCTTCAAAAGCTATTTAATTCCGTTATCCTCGGGGGCGACGTTCCAGAGTCGTGGACCAGGAGTGTGGTGGTGCTGTTCTTCAAGAAGGGCGACAAAGCTCTTCTAAAGAACTACAGACCCATCTCAATCTTGAGCCACGTCTACAAGTTGTTTTCGAGGGTCATTACCAATCGACTCACGTGCAAGCTTGATGACTTCCAGCCGCCCGAACAAGCTGGCTTCCGAAAAGGCTATAGCACCATCTACCATATTCTCACGCTTCGGCAGATTATCCAGAAGACCGAGGAGTACAATCGGCCCCTGTGTATAGCGTTTGTGGACTATGAGAAAGCCTTTGATTCAGTCGAAACTTGGGCGGTGCTGCAGTCCCTTCAGCGGTGCCAAATCGACCATCGTTATATAGAAGTGCTGAAGTGTTTGTATAGGAACGCCACAATGTCAGTCCGTATCCGGGATAAGAGTACGAAACCGATCCAGTTGCAGAAAGGCGTGAGACAGGGAGATGTCATCTCTCCGAAACTGTTCACCACTGCACTGGAAGATGTCTTCAAGCTCTTAGACGGGACCGGACTAGGTATTAACATTAACGGCGAATACATCACTCACCTTCGATTTGCAGACGATATCGTCGTTATGGCAGAATCCATGGAGGACCTTGGCACCATGCTCAACGATCTCAGCAGGGTATCCCAACTGGTGGGGTTACGAATGAACATGGACAAGACGAAAGTCATGTCAAATGCCCATGTCATTCCTGTACCGGTCCTAGTTGGCAATGCGATTCTCGAAATTGTCGATCATTATGTTTACCTTGGACAAACAGTCCAGTTAGGTAGATCCAATTTCGAGAAAGAGGTCAGCCGACGAATCCAACTCGGTTGGGCAGCGTTCGGGGAACTTAAGAGGATCTTCTCGTCCAACATACCTCAGTGTCTGAAAACACAGGTCTACAACCAGTGTGTGTTACCAGTGATGACTTACGGCACGGAAACGTGGTCCCTAAATGTAGGCCTCATAACCAAGCTCAAAGTCGCTCAGCGTGCTATGGAGCGAGCTATGCTCGGGATTTCTCTGCGTGATAGAATCCGTAATACGGAAATTCGCAGAAGAACGGGTGTAACCGACATAGCACGAAGAATTAGCACGCTGAAGTGGCAATGGGCTGGCCACATCGCTCGAAGAACCGACAACCGTTGGGGAAAAAAGGTTCTAGAGTGGCGACCACGTACCGGACGACGCAGTGTGGGACGCCCCCCCACTAGATGGACAGACGATCTAGTTAAAATTGCTGGGCGTCGATGGATGCAGACGGCACAGAACCGCACTCTGTGGCATACCATGAGGGAGGCCTATGTCCAGCAGTGGACGGCGATGGGCTGAAATGATGATGATGATGAGATAATGTCTATAGTACCTAAATTTTTTGCTAAATCTGTAATCGCTGTCTCAATCAGTTCTTGTTTATTTAGTACACCTGCTATATTTTGATGTATCAGTGTTGCCGGTCTTGTCTCATTGGGTTTTGTGCTATGTCTAACGAAAACAAATGGAGTTATATAGTGTCCTGTTGAGTTTTTTAGTAAAATAAGATGTAATTTTTGTTTGTGTAGTTCTAATTTGTGTATTTATTGTGTGCGTGTGTGATTCTAGTATTTGATGGTTAGAGATTGAATTTTTATTTCTTATCTTGTTTATAAATTCGTTATGGTAAAGTTTATAATCGATTTCAATATTCAATCTATGACTTAATTTTATAAGATAGTATTTATGGTTATATATGGGTCTTGCACCATTCATGTTACTGTAATCAGTGTCGCTGTATAATTTTAGGTATTTACAATATTTATAATTTTTAATAATTAATTCTATTTTTTTATTTATCATACGTTCATTTAAATATGGATTTTGTTGAACGTTGGTTACAAAAACAGTGTGCCCACGCAAACTGTTCAACACATTACATATCTCTGATAGTAATACGTATGGACGCCTGTCGTTAGAACCTATTATGAACACTATAATATCGTCAGTATGCAAAGTTTTTAAGAAGTCGTCATTACAACTACTTATTATTTGTGCACTTGTTGCGTTTGGTTTAATGAACGACGTAATTTTGTAGTTATCATTCCATTTATTTAATCTTGCCTTTGACACAATTTTGTTGAGGCCATAAGCTTGTTGATCGCCAAATATATAAATATTTTTTCTATTGTTGTGTGATGTTGAAGCCCTGCTCATTGTATCTGTTTGTGATGAGGTTGTTTCATTTTGTGTTAAATTGCTTTCTGATAATAATATTTTGGATTTTTTATTTTGTGTTTTAGTGGGTATTGTTTTGTAATTTTTCAAAGTACTACTAGCGACATCTACATTTAGTAGCGGGTAGACTTTAAATTACAATGACTTGTTGGACGTGAGACAGCTTAGTCTTTGTGTAACCATAAACGCTGTAACTCAGCGCCGGATTAGCCACGTAGCAAGAGTAGCAAATGCTACGGACCCCCCGAATAGGGGGGCCCCGCACTCCAACCGCGGGAGTCTAACCGTAAAAAAATTTCAATTTAAATAGGAGTGTAAAAATATTTTGATCTCACTTTGATGAATATAGAGCATGATATGCTTAATAAAGTCAATATTGAAAGTGTTAGCTATAAATTCGACCATATTACATTTAGAAAAGTTCATTTGTAAGTTTGTTTTATTTAGGTACTAACCTTTAACTACCTTACCTAAAGCAAATTAGGGGCCCCTTGACAGATTTTGCTACAGGCTCCGCGCTGGGTTAATGCACACACACTGTAACTTATTGCAAACGACGGACAATTAAACTTCAAATAGAAACGTGATAAAATCTGTAAAATAGTTATTATTTTAAATATGTAAGAAATTTTAAGTACGTAATACGTAAGTATCAGCAATCATTACTATTTTGGGGCGGTCTATTAAATGTAGACCGCCACAGGGGACATTAATAGGTATGTAACATGATGATTTATCGTGTCTCTTACAGAAGTTACTAAAAAAATTACCTGATACTAAGCTCGCAATGTTTTTAATCGTCTGATACAGGTCATATTTGTATCAAAAAAAATAATAAGTTATTTCTTTCCTACGTCTGTGAAAGCGTAAGCAGAAATGTTGCAACACATTTTTATGAAATGTTTCTTTATGAAATATCCAATAATCATATGACCGTATCATTCACCATCGCATGCTTTATGCCATTAGTCTACAAATACTATATATGATTGTAGATTAGAAAAACGTAGTCGTTATTTGATTTATTGATATGATAGATTGAATTCTGAATAAGAGCATTACGTAGTGTGCAATGTTATTTCATTCTCATTTATATTAATAACTAAGCGAGCCAGCGGACGTTGTTTTATAAAAATCTAAAAACATTAATACAATAAGTACATTGAATTTTCATTTCGATGAATCGATCATGTTGCCATCTATCGAATCCAAATGTTAATCTAAATTATTCTTGATTTTTTTGTGTTTAGTAGAACACACTCAAATTTGATCAAAATCTTTCCTACCGTTTTGAAAGAGTTCAGTTATATACACGTACAGAAATATTACATACCTAAGCAATATTATAATGAAATTATAAGTTGAATTTTTATCTTTCAGAGCTTCGTTATTTAACCGATCATTATAAAATTAGCAAACACACAGAGGTATAAACAATGAACGTACATTATATCTCGTTTCATGCAGATAATGCACTATCCCTTGGGATAGAAAAGCTTTTAAATGATCGACAAACGGCATAACAACTCGACTAATTAATATAAGTTTTATTAATTAAATGTATTTTAATTTTTAATAATTAAAATGAAATATATTTTAAAATAAATTATCACTTTTATGTAAACAAGTCATTGTTTATCCTGAGTTAGTGGTTGTACAATAATGGTAATTCAGACAACACTAAATGACGTAAAATCTATCTAGTTGTTATAATGATGAAAGTTCTAAAAATTATATCTGGCATTTGCAGTGCCAGATATAACTGTTAATCGTTATGTTCGAAATATAATTAGGATGTCGTAAAAGACGACTAAGAGACTTATAACGACCTGGGCCAACTCCATTTGATGCCGTTTGCTCAACAATTACATTCCCAAGAAGGGTTGACGTGTGGCAGGCGGCCGGTCATAAAACTATTGCCAATAAATTCTATAATATATACTATGAAAGAAGAGCCATACATATTGTATCGACCCCAAGTAATTGGGATAAAAGTAGGAGAATAAATGAATCGAGCTCTATCATCAGAGTAACCTAATGGTAGTACCATTGCGTTGGGTCTTTCAAATGTTATCATGAAAGAAAAAGGTCTTGCTATGACCATGACATTGGGTAATTTAAAAACATATACAAACGCGATAAAATCGGTAAAAATAATTTTATTTCAAATATTTAATATTCGCGTAAATATTAGAAATCATTATGAATGAAAAATTTAATTGTTGCTTCTTTTGTTCACAGATCATCAGCGAGCGAGTTGATCTCTAGACGAGGGGTCTTCTCCAGAAGACAGTACGGATCTGTGGAACAAGTAAGTTATGTACGTGTCATCATTCTCCTGCCTTTATCCCAATTATTCGGGGTCGACACAATATGTGCTCCTCTTCGTACATAGTACAAAAGTTATTGGCAATAGTTTTATGACCGGTCGCCTGCCTGACATCAACCCTTCTTGGAAATATAATTATTGACCAAACGGCATCAAGTGGTGTTGGCCCAGGTTGATGTGAAGCTCTTAGTCGTCTTTTACGACACCCACGAGCAAAGTAAGGGTTGGTTGTATTCGTAGCCGCTACCACACAGCCGTGTGTACGTGTATACAATAATAATATATGTAGTAAAAGTTATATATTTATTTGATCACAGATTTTCGTACATCAAATGTCGAAGACATATAATTTCCTGTTTCATATACGAATAGGTACAGCGGTAACCTAATATCAACCGTATTACCCTAATGTAAAATACTGATATTATTTTCGAATCATAAATCAATTTCATAGACTAAGAAATAACTACTTTCATAGATTAAGTTCTCAAATGGTGACTTTTTACCTTTTTTTTGCGGTGGGCTATGGACGTTGCACCTCGCCAAATCGGTCCGGGGTGACGGAAGAGGCGGCGCGCAACCCCATTGACCCACCCTGCAAGCACCTCTGTGTGACTTTTTACCTGTCGAAGGGAGTCTTACAAAACGGTCTTCCAGGAGCACTAGGGAAAAGGGCAGCCACATTCTCCTAGAATATTTATAATACCACTTGTGATCACCAAATTGCCTGCTAAGCATAGTGATTATAATATTTTCCTCCTATTAGTGAGAACTATGTTCAACGGTGGTCGTTTCATATATGCTGATCAATGACTTACAATATCTATATACCTCGTAAGTATTAAATATTCTATTATCTGTGGTATGTATATATTACATATAATCTATATACACTCATTTGCAAAAAAAACGGGCACCTAAGCAATGAACCATTTCAAATGTTAATATTTCTTTGTTTGATAATTATAGGTAGTTTTATCCACACAATTTGGTAAATTAATAAGAAAATAATCGTTTTCATCAGTATTTCATAAAATTTAGATACAATTTATGGGAAATAATGCTAAACCTCGCTAGTAGTGTATATTCGCTAGTAGTGCATATGCTCATGAAGTAAAAATAAAAAAGTTTTTTTGTTTGTTTTTCTTTAATAAAGTAAAAGCAGATAAATGTTTAGTATCGAGTGTGACCCCCTCTAGCTAAAATCACAGCTTGAATTCGTCTGGGCATGCTAGCGAGTATATCCCGGATACTTGCTTGCGGAATACGTTCCCACTCCGCAGTAATCACATTCTTCAGCTCTCTGATGGTCTGCGGAGCCGGGTGTACTGATCTCACACGCCGTTTCAGAACGTCCCAGACATGCTCTATGGGATTGAGGTCGGGACTTCGAGCTGGCCAATCCAAACGACGAATGCCGACCTCTTGCACATACGCATTAACATCGCGGGATCGGTGGGCGCGAGCATTGTCGTCCATAAAAATCGAGTCTTCACCTAGAGCGGCCAATGCGGGTTGTGCATGAGAAATTAGAACTTCCGTTATGTATCGATGCCCAGTCAGTGAGCCGTTTTCAATGAAGACTAACTCTGTACGATCCATTGAATTTATTCCTGCCCAAAACATAACAGAGCCCCCACCATAAGGTGTGATTTCTTCGAAACATGCCTCTGCAAAGCGTTCTCCTTGTCTTCTTAGCACTCGCCGACGTCGATCTTCACCGAACAGAGATATCCTGGCTTCATCAGAGAACAAAACCCTATTCCAATCGTCTTGAGTCCATGATTCACAATTTCTAGCGAACCTAAGCCTGTGAACTCTGTGCTCACGGAGTAATTTGGGGCCGCGGGCCGGGCGGTGACTGCGTATATTGGCAGCGAGAAGCCTCCTCCTGACCGTCCATAGACTAATATGCACATTTCTTACTTCTTGGAGGTTGTTCTTAAGATCCACATACGAAGATTTGCGATTTCTCAATGCGCGACTCACAAGAAAACGATCATCCCGTGGTTGGGTACATGGTTTTCTTCCAGAACCAGGCCTTCTCTCGACGGAACCAGTCTCCTGATATCGCTGCCAGGTCCTTTGGACTGTCGAGCGACTAACATTTAGCCTCCTAGCCACGAAACATTGGCTGCAACCCTCTTCAAGCAGCGCGATAATTTTGGTAGCTTTTACCACTTTATCTACTATTTTTGATACAGCCAAACAGCATTAAATAAAGCTTTGACAGTCAAGGATATGAAATTAATCGATAAAAATTGAATAAAAGTTATGAAAGTCGATGTTAACTTCTGGAACTTCGCGCCAAAAATGTAGGATAAAAAGGGGTTTTCTGTAAAAATGAACATCAAATGAAAAATTGAATTTAGAACGTACTTTTTTAAATACCACAGCATTTTTAAAACCGGCCAGTAACGTGTACAAACGATTGAAACCTTTTTGGTATTGTATCTTTTTAAATATGAATGAAAATCAAAACCGCCCGTTTTTTTTGCAAATGAGTGTATTATATATAATGGTAACAATCCAGTCTTTCATTCATTCATTGAAATTAATGAAGGAGTGGATGAATTCAGCCCAGTTTGAGCCTTCTCCAGAATAGGAGGGTTGACCTACTATACCACGCTGGTCTGATATGGTTTTATCGAGTATTACTTTGCCTGTATAGATTTTATTTGCGTATTATAATACCTTAGCTTTTATAACCTATGGGCAATAAAGGAAGTGGTAAATTTTACTTCTTAGAAAGGCAATCCATTATAATTTTGAAATCGAAAAGCTAATAAGGAAAACCTTCTAACCGCACATTTTAAAAAGGAAATATACAGAAAATATAAGTTAAAGAAAACATACAAAAACATAACATCAACCACAACAATTCTTAAAAAACAGAGAACTAAATCTACCGCAAAATGTGGAACGAACGTAATCCTACACGTGTGTCGCTTCTAAACGAAGCATCCTCGAAACAATTGAGTAACAAATACACAGTGAATAAACTCAGCTATTCTAAGTACATTATAAATCCTCAGTAAGACCTATGAGCCTGTGCCTATATAAATCGTCATGTCAGGTTACAAAAGTGATGGATGATGGCCAATTGTCTGTAGCAAAAAGCTTGTCTTTGAGGTGAATATTTGATGCGGAAAATATAGAAAAAAAAGTATAAGTGATATATAAACTTGACTTAAAAATATGGTATTGATGATGTAAAATAAAAGGTAATCATGTAACGGTCATGAAATGAAACGTAAATAACCATCATCATCAACATTACTTAGGGTCGACGCAATTTACCGGTGGCCCGCTCGCACGGCGAAGAGAGGTGCTTGCAGGGTGGGTCTATAGGGTTGCGTGCAGCCTCTTCCGTCGCCCCGGACCGATTTAGCGGGGCGCGACCATATCCATAGTGGTGCAAGAAAAAAATAGGGGTCGACGCAATTTATTTTTATTTTATTTATATGATTGTTCTTTTAAGATACAATGATGATACAAGAATGCCGAACGAACGTCTGGTCAAGAAGATATACAATGCGAAAGTAGAAGGATGTAGGTACTGGGGGAGACCGAGACTAACCTACCTAGACCAGATCGGTCATGTACTGAAGGAAGGTGGAGTCAAGAGTCTCCGAAACCGGCGAGCGTGTATGAAGAGAATTATGAATGTTGAAGAAGCGAGTGAAGTATGCAGAGATAGAGTTCTCTAGCACTCTGTTCTCTCTGCCTACCCTGCAAGGGATATGGCGTGATGATATGTATGTATGTATGTTTAAGATACAATAAGGTACAATATATTTTACAATTTTTATATTATTTTAGATAACCTTAAGACTGTCTGTAGTAGATACAGAACCTGTATGATAGATATTCTTCTTCCATTGTATATATTGTGTTTTGGAAATAGTTATACGACCATCCGCCTACTTAAGGTCAGTTTTCTTTGGAAAAATAATAGTCTATATCACATAGAGTTGGTCCAGGTTAATGTATAGCTCTTAGTCGTTTTTTACGACACACACAAAAATGTAAAGTGTACAGAAATGTAATATGGTATTATTTGTAGCGGCCACCATAGAACATGATAAAATATGATTTTTTTTAATGAAGTTTTATTTTTTTTGTAAACATAAAAATCCAGAACTAAGGAAAAACGCACTTACGTGAATACCAAAACGAACTGACTTTCTTGAGGATCGAACCCACGACACTCAACAGATTTAGACAGTTTCGTCATCTGTATTGTCGAAAATGTAAAATTAGAAATTGATGAGCAGAGAAAGATGCAATAAAATTATCTGATGAATAATACTGACTTAATTGAAATGAGCGTAGAGATAACGGTAGATACTAAGGTTTTTGTGGTGCTTGATTAAGTGTGATGACGGAGAAAAATACAATTCACGATACACTGTCTTGTTCCTGAGTGTCATAAAAAACGATTAATCCTATACCTAATAGTGGTAGGACCACGCTGTTGACAGTTTTCTGTCTACAGCCGCGGGCCGGTCCGTCGGGGGTAGCACCACACTCTCGTAGAAGATCGACGTCTGAGTAATGGCAATGTGCTGTTGCGTTTCATTTGGTGAGCGTGAGAGCCGGAAGCCCAATTGGGTGGGTTTGGGGATTTTATTGGTAGGCAGCGGCCTAAGCTATACCCTTGGTATTGCAAAGGTCCATGGGCGGCAGTGACACTTACTATCAAGTGTACTGCTAGCTCGTTTGCCACGATAAGCAATAAAAAAAAACATTCTGTCTGATCAGCGTAGCAGTTTAGATTAATTGCGCTCCTATTGCGATCCTTCATAAACACAAGCTAGTAGTGGAACTTATATGAGTCGAGATTACTCGGCTTATAACAATAGAACAAAAGTACATGTTACTCCTTCTACTTCTTTTTAAAACCAATATAAATTTCACTGTTGGGAGTGAGCCTTATTCATTATACCTTCTTATCGACATCTCATATCGTTTCGACAACATAAGACGTAGTTACATAATATCACTATATAGATAAATAGATAGTGGATCTAAATGACTGAAATTAACCATTTGATACGCTGAACTATTTATAAAAGCCACCATTGACAAGGGTCGGGTACTGTTGGCCCGTCCACACGAACATAGTAAGGGTATTGTGGGCACGTTATGGAGTTGCACGCCGTCCTTTCCGTCGCCATAGACGGATCGATCGACATGGAGCCATAGCCTATTCCAAGATAAAAGGCTATTTATAAAAACTTATTTGAACCCATATTCTTAAATCGAAACAATTTAGAAACATTATCTAATAGAAAGCGTATGAAACATTTTCCGTAATGACAACAAAGCGAGTTACAATTTAGCAATGACCTACCCTCATTAGTCTAAAAGATAAGATGAATAGAACGAATATCCAATAGATATAGGTTTAAGTTTCACGTGTGGTAATTGTTTTTTTGCCCGCATTTAAGTTTTTTGTAAGTGGTTATTATCTGAATACGTTCGTCTCATAGACGTTTGATATAAATTCTAATAAAATTGAAAAACTAATGTAACCAGTTTTACTTTACAGTAATTGGTACTTGATAAAATAAAAAGTTTTTTTTTTATAATGTACTCTTTATTCTTAACAACGAAGATGTAAACTATTTTTTCACACTAACATTTTAAGAGGCAGTAAATCAATTAACGCGCGTTTGATATACTAAATAGCTGCTTTACTTCTTTTAAAGATGGTAGTTAAAGTGGTCAAGTGATTGTTCGACTAGCTCAGGATTGATTCCTTACTGCACAATCGTAACGTATGTTTGTTATTCCCTTGTTTAATCCCTTTAATTTTTTATTATTTATTTCTCTTCTTTTTTCAAAGACAACATAAAAGAAATAATCATTGTATTGCAAGAGACTGTCTTATCAATTACGCCATGCAATCTGTATTATAGCCATCTTTATGTAATAATGGTAATAGAAATCCATTGGCCTTTCGACATCTCCTGTTGCATATCTACCTTCCCAAGGGGGTTAAAAATCATAATTGTCACTCTCCTGGCAGACAAATGGTGCAGTTGGTTTTATAATTTTTCAGTAAAGTGCTACCATTCTCCTGTTGGTGCTTCAGCCAGGTTTTAAGTCTACATTGTATTCTTAACTCAACACCCACACTAAAAAAATCAACTAAGTATCTATTTCGGATCATGAGACACAGCCTGATGATAGATAGATGGTTGCGGTGGATGGTTGGAGGCGTGGTAATAAGGTTCCATTGTCTCCTTTTGAATTCATATCTATACTAATATTATAAAGAGAAAAGGTTTGTATGTAAGTATGTTTGTAATGAATTGGCTCAAAAAGTACTGGACCGATGTAAATAATTTTTTTACCATTTGAATGCAACATTATCACTGATTATTATAGGCTATTTTAATTGTAAGAAAAATATAAGGATCCCTACTAAAAATACAATAATGTTGTAAAAAAACGCCCATAAAATATCTTTCATCGCATGTGCTGCGAAAACTATTGATAATAGAACCAAAAATGTTCCACAATATTAAAGAACATATGAACATCTACAAAAAAAATCGCCATAGCATGTGTCTAACTATTGTAGTTATGTCACTAACTACTTTTTAATATTTTAAAATTTAATAGAAATTTCGACCATAATCAGCCCAAGTTATTTATACCTTTGCCTTAATCCTTACCTAAATAAATGATTTTTCAAGCAAGGCTGTTTAAATACCTGTAAATAACTTTTTATTTTATTAAAATCGGACACTCCATTTGAAAGATATTACGAGTTTAATAAAATTGAAATAAAATTAATTCGCCGCCGTGACGCGCCGGTGCGGCGGGGGCGGAGTGCAGGAGAGGGTCACATCTATGAAATAGGTAGCCGCGCGGCTCGCTTTGAGAAATTTAAGCATTCCTAATATGTGTAATGGAACAAGACTTTTGGTTATGGAATTGCGAGACAATGTGATTGTAGCTACTATCATCACCGGCCCCGCGGCCGGACAGCTTGCTCACTTTCCGCGGATCCCGATGATACTGACATATTGTCCTATATATTTTAAAAGATTACAGTTTCCTGTAAAGATATCGTTTGCCCTTACAATAAATAAATCCCAGGGACAAACTTTTTCTATGGTTGGCATCGATCTAAGAAAAGAGTACTTTTCTTATGGCCAACTATATGTTGCACTTTCTCGAGTAAGGTCTCCTGAAAATCAATATGTTTTATTTTGCCATCTACAAATACCACTGCTAACATAGTGTATAGTGAAGCATTAAGGTAAAAATGGCAAATTAAAATTAAAATCTGATAAAATTTAAAAGACTTAAAAATAAAAGATACATACATACATATCATCACGCCATATCCCTTGCAGGGTAGGCAGAGAGAACAGAGTGCCAAAGAACTCTATCTCTGCATACTTCACTCGCTTCCTCAATATTCATAATTCTCTTCATACACGCTCGCTGGTTTCGGAGACTCTTGAGTCCACCTTCCTTCAGTACATGACCTATTTGGTCTAGGTAGGTTAGTCTCGGTCTCCCTCGGTACCTACATCCTTCCACTTTCGCATTGTATATCTTCTTAACCAGGCGATCGTTCGGCATTCTTTCCACATGTCTGAACCATCGGAGCATTCCCTTTCGCATCTTTACACCAATACTCTCTTTCATACCTACTCGCTCTCTTACGTCGTCGTTACGAATGCGGTCGGTCAGCCTAACTCCACAGATTTTCCGCAGAGATCGCATTTCAACCGCATTAATTTTACTATCATACTCTTTTCTGCATACCCAACTCTCGCTTCCATACAGTAATGTTGGGACAAGCACTGCGTTATGTATTGCTACACGTGCCTTCTGGCTGAGGCGGTGGCTGCCGAGAAGTTGCCCCAACGCTCCGTTCACTCTATTTCCCGCATTCACTCTTCGCTCTATATCAGTGGTGTACATTCCATCTCGGCTAAATCCACATCCAAGATATACAAATTCATTCACTTGCTCTAGTACATCATTACCTATTGTTACTCTTACATCTGTTCTGGTTTTATCTCTTTCAAAGACCATTATTTTGGTTTTGCTCACATTCACGCGTAGACCCCTTTTCTTACAATCTTCTGTCATTGTGTCGACTAGGGTCTGCAGGTCAGTCGCTGACTGTGCCAGCAGGACTGCATCATCTGCATAAAGCAGAGCAGTGACCACTGAGTCGCCCATCTGGACTCCCACATTCATATCGTTCAACCTTTGGAGACATTTATCCAGATATATGATAAACAGCCTGGCTGACAGAACGCACCCCTGCTTAACGCCGATATTGACGTCAAACCAAGGCGACATTCCATCATCCAGCCGCACACAGGCTCTACAGCCCATCTAACTGGACTGCACAGCCTGTAGCAGTTTACCGCTAATACCATACTCCGGTAAAATGTCCCAAAGTTCCTTTCGTACAACCGTGTCAAATGCTCTCTCCAGATCCACAAAACTGCAGAAAATCCTCTGACCTAGAGCCAGATGCTTCTCCACAATGTTGCGCAGAGAGAACACTTGATCCATGTATTCCCTTCCACTCCTGAAACCTCCTTGTGTCTCACACAGTAAACCATCGGACACCATCCTCATTCTCCTTTCAATAATTTTACCATACACTTTTGCTGCCAAACTGGTCAAGCTTATGGCTCTGTAATTTGCGCAGTCATAACGTGAACCCTTGTTTTTAAACAAAGGCGCGATGACTGCGCTACTCCAGTCCCTGCTCCAACATAAATTGAGGAGCAACAGGAACGCCTCCCAGACACAAGAGCCACCAAGCTTGATCATCTCGGCAGACACCATATCAATGCCCGCTGCCTTACCATTTTTCAAACTTCTTATCGCCCATTCAACTTCATCCATACTGATGCCATCGGAGGACGCCGTTGTCGAATGTTGATCTACTAAACCACATCCAACACCGGCGCCAACCGTAGCATCCGCATACATATCGCCAAAATATTCACTCCATCGGCTTAACACGTCTTGTGTTTGTGTAAGAATGTCTCCACCTTTAGACCTTATTTTATTCATTCTGAAGGCTGACCAACCACCCCGAGACTTCTTTACCTCCCTCCAAAAGAGTTTGGTGTTACCCTCGAAGTTTTTAGTCAGCCTATCTTCTGCACTCATACTTGCTCTATCACGTTTCTCTTTCACTAAGGCCTTGGTATCCTTCTTACATTGCCGATATATTTCTTTCTTCTGTTCAGTCATACTGTCATTCAGATTCAAAGAAGAGACATAGTCCAGCCACGCTTTCTTCTTTTGCTCTACGGAAGCTGCAACTACCGCATCCCACCATGCATCACCATTTGTTTTTCTATGCTTCTTTGAACTTCCACATACTTCTTTCGCTGTATCTACCATACTCTCTTTCAATACTCTCCAGCATTCTTCAATATCCGATTGCGGCTGGCTTGCCATTGTCAGCCGTTCTCGGACACCCTCTGCATACTTTTCTCTCACACACTCTTCTTGCAACCTTTCAACCTTTATTCTTTCAAGCCCTCCGAAGTGGACACGCTCTCGCCAGTGCCTCCACTTTCTGAACAGATCACTAAATCTCGCAATAACGAGATGTGGTCCGTATCGACTGTGGGGCCCCTGTAGGCTCTTGCGTCCAATATTTTGCTTCGGAGGCGACTGTCTACCAAAATTAAATCTATTATACTTTTCTGTTCATTCCTTCTCCATGTATACATATGGATGTCCTTATGTTGGAAAAATGTGTTTGACACAATAAGGTTTCTCTCCATGCATACATCCGCTATGAGCCTACCTGCGTCGTTCACTCTCTTATCACCAAATGGACCAAGTACGTCCTCATAGTCGGGACGCTTGGTCCCCACCCATCCGTTCAAATCTCCGCATACAATCACGCGTTCACTGGTTTCTGCCATATCCAGAACTTCCCTAACATTGTCCCAAAACTTCTTTAGGTCTGATGCCACCGAGGATCCTACGGGAGCATATGCTACAACCATGAATACCTTGGTGACACCTAGTTTTATACGGACCCAGAGAAGTCTGGGATCATACATTCCGTAATCCTTCACACCTGAGGCCAAGCGAGAGGACAACAGCACTCCTACCCCCATGCTGGCTCGATCGCTCTGTGGTACACCAGACCACAGAGCCATCCCGCCACCAGGAAGATCGCAGGCGTCGCTGCCCCTTCGCTTGGTCTCTGTTACACAGAGCACGTCTAGCTGTTTATCCGCCATGACGGATATCAGCTCGTGCAACTTACCTTCCACACAACCTCTTACATTCCACGTGCCCACCCGGCACTCTGCTCTCCTCGACTCGCCTAACTGGGCAAGGCGTGATGGGTGGGGGCCCCCATCGCCGCTCAAAATAAAAGATGTACTTGAATAAAGAAATAATACACAAATAAAAAGAAACTACATTAAAATAAATAAAAAATATAAATCAAAAAGGAAAAATAAATGTAAAAAAAAACTTAGCACATAAGTCGGGATGCTGTATTTTTTATTCTATGAAATATGTGATAATCAGTACTTATACAGTAATAGTAGGTAAGTATATAATGTATCTAATTATTATTAGTATACCTATACTCTAAACCTGAGTGAAATGTTTTTAAAAATTACCAGTTGATGTCATTTATTCTGTTTACTCATTTTGTTTTCAAACATCAACCCAAGGGAAGCCAGCGATACACTATTGCTAAATACATTATTATTTAGGTATGTCCTACATTTACTGTACGTTTATGCCAAAATGTTTAATAAATAAATGTTCACCCGTGCGAAGCCGGGTCGGGCCGCTAGTCTTAAATATAACGCCATGATTATTACTTAAATTCACTAAGAGACAGATACTAGATATAAAAAAAAGTAAAATTTGTTTTTTTACTGTTTAGAAAGTTTTCGATAGATATTATAATTAAAAAAAAAATCTTTTTTATTTATAAATAATAGTTTTAATAGTAGTAGGACCACGCTGTTGACAGTTGTCTGTCTACAGCCGCGGTCCGGTCCGTCGGTGAGCGAGAGATCCGGCAGCCCAACTGGGTGAGTTTGGGGATTTTATTGGTAGGCAATGGCCTAAACCCTTGGTATTGCAAAGATCCATGGGTGGCAGTGACACTTACCATCAGGTGTGCTGCTTGCTCGTTTGCCACCATAAGCAATAAATAAATATATATATATATATATATATATATATATATATATATATATATATATATATATATATATATAAACATGTAGCATTATATCCATACAGTTCCCATACGACGACTACCAAAGGTACTTTAATATAAGTCTGTCATCAAATTGTAACAGTTACTGATTTAAAACTAGTCTTTCAAGTTAGGGTCTTTGAGGTTATACTTTTTAACTAAATATTTAAAACAGTTAAAGTTGATGCGAAACTACTCATCTTAGAGATTAAAAAAGACACCTTCCGTAAAGAAAAACTTAGTGCTATTTAATTAATACGGAGTAAAACTATTAGTTTTCTCCGTCCAGTTTAGCATTCTATTTAATTAAACTAAGATTACAGTCTTAACTGAACATCTGCAAACATTATTGCAAGCAATTAATTTAACTAACTGAAATTGTCTGAAAAGTTACATATGTTTTTGTTTAACTTTTGACTTCTATAATTAAGATGCCTAAAAACAATAAAGAAAATTATGTATTATTATTAATATTTTAATATTACATTATTATTATTTTAAATTCTGTTCTCTAGCTCAATATGATACAGATATTATTCATTCATATCAGTAGAACTGTTAAGACGTTACCATAAAAAACAGTCCTTATTTTTGGATGCAAAATACCCCTTATTATTTTTTGCTCTATAGCTACCATATATGAAAAGATTCACTATGAGCAATTAAGTATTTGCAATGAGGCAGCGCAATAAGCTAACAAACTCATTTTTGCATTTGTAATATTAAAAGAAACGCTTTAAAAATCTAGACTTTAACGAATAACTATCTTAAGCATGCAAAAAATGATAGCATTTTATAAAAAGACATAAATTAAAGAGATATGAATATAATGACAAAATACATATTTATGTATTAAAAAGTATGGTATTATGTTTTATTATACACATAACACAGAATATTTTAACATGGAACTGTAAGTTTTAAACATCTGATGATGTCAAACGTATGGCCCTTATGCCAAAAATTACTGGTACGTGCCAGTAATATTTACCACCGGTCGAGAGGATAAATTGACCAAGTGCGACAAAGGGCCTTACATTTCTTTTGTAACTAGGTCAAGGTTACACCTGCCCTTCCCTCATTTAAACTATGTAATGAATCTGACGTACAACTTGTGTATTATAATAAGTAAAAATCCTTGAATTCCGTATCACCTTGTCTCTGGAAATCTGAATAATATACAGATATAAACATAGAGCATTTGACACGGTTATACGAAAGGAACTTTGGACATTTTACCGGCGTATGGTATTAACGGTAAACTGCTACAGGCTGTGCAGTCCAGTTACATGGGCTGTAGAGCCTGTGTACGGCTGGATGATGGAATGTCGCCTTGGTTTGACGTCAATATCGGCGTTAAGCAGGGGTGCGTTCTGTCAGCCAGGCTATTTATCATATATCTGGATAAATGTCTCCAAAGGTTTAACGATATGAATGCGGGAGTCCAGATGGGCGACTCAGTGGTCACTGCTCTGCTCTATGCAGATGATGCAGTCCTGCTGGCACAGTCAGTGACTGACCCGCAGACCCTAGTCGACACAATGACAGAAGATTGTAAGGAAAGGGGTCTACGCGTGAATGTGAGCAAAACCAAAATAATGGTCTATGAAAAAAATGAAGCCAGAACAGATGTAAGAGTAACAATAGGTAATGATGTACTAGAGCAAGTGGATGAATTTGTATATCTTGGATGTGGATTTAGCCGAGATGGAAGGTACACCATTGATATAGAGCGTAAAGAACTTACTGCATCACCACACAAATAAATCATTTGTAGCTATCTGAAGTCAATTATTTTCAACAGATTATGATGACAAAAATGAAATATTTTGTCGAATCGTGTTTATTGCAAAATATTTATTACACACCACACAGGCAAAAGTAGGTACTCAAAGCATGTCAATAAATGTTATTTTCGTTTACCCTTCTATTCAGTGACGATTGACAATTACATGATATATGTACAAATGTACATATATGCTCATGTAGCCTTGAATTGAAAATGGTGATATTTCTACCATAATATATTTTTGTAATGGCTTCAGAAGACTTCTAATATATATGTGACAATAAAAAGGTGACTCTCGTTTCAAATAATTTAACAATAATTCACAAATATTATCACTAAACGGGCAGTGAACTGCTTGCATTAAATAATACCGGGCATCAAATGAATAAATAAACCTTATAAATGCAAACACAATGCCTATATACCTAATGAATTTCATAATACATTCATGACATAATATAAAGGCACAATAGTTGTATTCTGCTTACAATTTGCAATAATTATAACTCCCCAAAAGTTGACTAATATATATATATATATATATATATATATATATATATATATATATATATATATATATATATATATATATATATATATATATATATTGGTTGTCAAAGCAGGGATGTACACCAAGTCATTGAGAAGTAATAATTGAGAAAGAATAATGCCGTTTGCTAACTGGCTGTACGCATGATATAGAGCGATCCGCAAGTAATGACTAGGCTTCATTTGTGACCCGTATCTGTTTGTACAATCCCGAGATACGAGGATTTATTCCATAGTATGAAGTATGAATAACGATAAAACCTAAAATATAGTTTCTGAATGCCTCATTTTATAGTAATCTGGGATCGTTGACTGTGATTCAATGTTGTAGAAGCATGCAGTTTGGAGCTGTAGTCGGTGAACAATTAAATCTGTGTATATTTCTAATGTCCAGTATATAATATGACATATACATATACATGCCCTATGATCGCAATAAGGAATAATGCCAGAATCGCCACGCTTGGCAGTAAAATTGGTGTTCGCAATTGATGTTAAAAGATTTTAAAAGTTCTGAAAGTGTTGCTATTCTTTCTCCTAGTTACACTTCAGTCGGTTTTTAAGACTTCCATGGTGAAAGTAAGGGAAAGGGGGATACTTTGTAGTTTGAGCTCGCCACCACATGGATAAACAATACACAATACTAAACTTAAAATATACAAAATGTAGGTGAAATAAAGGGCGTAAGACTATAAAAATAAAGAGATCAAAGTACGCATAAAAAGACTGCAATAGTCTATTATCGGTTTCAGTCGCATTTTGAGGTTTGAAAATACAGTTTATGTTCGTGTTATTTTACCATTCGTATTTTGCCTTGCATATTTTATAAACTATTATTGTTACAGCATACACGCCACTTTTAACATCAGCAATTTTCCAACTACAAATCTTTATTGATCTCTTTTAGAATCTCTCTGGAGCGCTCGTAGTGTCGAGACGTCTCTGTTAAGCCATCTGAGGGCCCACAGCTCTCCACAGAGCCACTACCACTGTCGCAGGTTGCCTAGAGCTCGACTCTGGGTCACTGGGGTTTTATCCGGCTCAGGCTTGACTTGCCATGGGGGTGGTTGAAATGCTGACACTGTCGCAGGTTGTCAGGCGCTAGACTTAGTAGCCATTATTTTTCAGCAACTTGGTTGCATAGATGACGTAGCAGTAGTCTACTCGTATGTTACCTTCCATGAGTTTTATTGGTACGATCCCCCTACAGTTCTTTCTGCCATCTGCAAATAATTATACCCAAACTCGGTGTTCTTTGTGTCTATTAATGTATTATTCTAAAATCTCCCACAGCACAAGAATTTATTCCTTGGGATTTATCCCTGAAGGGTTTTGTCGAAAAATGTATCTACTACACTGCAGCATATTATGTTTCTTCTAAATGAATTAGAAGTAGAATATAGCCTTTGCCTTATATAATTGGGTTATAATTCAACTTAAATAAATATGTAAACCGACTTCAAAATAAGATCAGCCAAAAACCATACTTATTTATAACACTGAAAACCGAAAAATAAGATGAACTATTTAATTCTTGTCTAATTCTAATTATGTATTATTTTTTATAAAATATAATTACAATGTATGCTAGAAATCCACTAACACGATTTGAAGTCGGTGCCAAGCTTAAATTATCCTCCTACTTTTTGAAGTCGGTTAAAAAATTGAAAAGCAGCATAAGGGTTATCAATATCATCATCTCAGGCCTTATAAGTCTCACTTTTGTCCTCGAACCTTCAGTGCAGTCCTGCAGTGAAAAGGAATTTTATCTATAATACCGGGCTGGTCAGATGTATTAGTCATCATTATCTAAGCCCATATAAGTTTCACTGTTGGGCTCAAGCCTCCTCCATAATGGAAGGGTAATTGACCTACTATACCACGCTGGTCAGACGTGTTGGTATAGAGTTTTGTTTCGAATTTTTCTTCTCTCGCTTCTAGATGTTATATGCGTTTTATATCCCTTAGTCGTCTCGTACGATCACCCACGGGTAAGATAGGGACTGGCGAATTGTATTCTTACTTCATCACGATGTATTAGTATAGGATTATATTGTGCAATTACATTATGTTGTAGTAATGTTATCTACTTGGATACTTTAATCGTCTTTTACGTCAAGTGATCTGCGACTAGGTAGTATCTTTATCACCCGTGGGAAAGACAGTGGTGATGAAAGATGGTAGATGTTTCTCTTCCATCGCCAAATGAAAAAGCAGAAGCTATATAATCCTATATGTACTAGGTGGTAGGTAAGCCATGTGATAGCGCCTACGAATACTACCATCCCATACATTGCTCGTGGATATTGTAAAAGACGACTATGAGCCTTATAACGACCTGGGCCAACTCCATCTGATGCCGTTTGGTCAACAATTACATTCCCAAGGAGGGTTGACGTATGGCAGGCGGTCATAAAACTATTGCTAAAAACAATATGTACTATGAAAGAAGAGTACATAATGTATCGACCCCAAGTAATTGGAATAAGAGTAGGAGAATGATGATGTATCAGGTTAACGTTATAATATTTCCATGCATGATGCAATATAATTAAATGTCATTTTAAATATCTCGTTGAATATTTAACAATAAAATTCATATTGTTGATACAATAGTCTATAATATACGTCCCACTATTGGACTCGGGTTTCCTTCAACTTTTTGAAATTAATATTTACTCAGACGTGTTAGCGTATGGTTTTATGTTAAGATTTCCTCCTCTTGCATAGATTTTATCTGCATATTGTAACCCTTAGTCATCTTTTACGATTCCCACGGGCAAGCGAAGTATTCTTACTTCGTCACCAAATGGATATTTACATAAATAAACTTACTGTTTACGCTGAAATATAAACCCTTCATTGAGCTTACGAAGTACAATGAAATCGGAAATGCTAGCTCGCGTGTGTCGAAGGTAAGACCTCTGTTTAGTCAATAGTTGTGGCTGTTTTATCACCTATTTTTATTTTAAGTCTATATGCTTTATTTTAATACTTTATTTTGTGATACTGAAAATATTCAAACAAAAAAGAGAACTTTATTATCATTTAAAATGTTATTTGATGAATAATTAAAGTCAAATTGTTCGGATTATATATTATTTCTTTTCGTTACAATGTTTTCTAAAAAAAGAGTATGTAATTAAATATACTGCAGTGCATGCTGCTTCTAGCAGGCATGGTCGCACGCAACATACGAGTACTAACCAAAACATTATAAAGATTCATTTTTATATTTTACGAGCTGTTGAGCTACTAGCTATTCCAAATTTAAATTTGCCAACAATCCTACATTATTGTAATTTATTGACGACATTTATGGCGCTTGCAATGTTCCTATGAACCGCAGAATTTTGATTTATAGGCTATAACCGTTGTTGTTAAATCAAATCAAATTATTTAATCATATATGTATTACATATATGATTAAATAATTTGGTTCCATAAGGGCACCTAATATGTTGTCAATTTTATATTTCGTTTTAATTTAAAAATATTATAATGCCTTGAAACTAGGATAAATTTTCTTATTCAAGACATATGTCTTGAATAAGAAAATTGGTATATACAGAGTGGAGACGTCAATACGACAATAAATGAAAACACCGTCAATACTAGTGTATAGGAGTATTTTGAAACTATTCAAAAAGTCCTCGCATGCATATTTAAAAAACAATTTTTTCAAACAAACTTTTTATCATAAATATTGAAACAAAATAGAACACCGTTTGTAAATATTAGTTCACTAACCTGTGGTCGGCACGCGAGTGACCTTGTGGTATCATATGTTACAACTTCGAAACGTAGGTAAATACATACACTTAATGTTTGGGCGCTATTCATTCTCACTCGATTATTTTATTAAAATAATCACGATAACTTTAATAATTCTCTTGGTCGTTAAACCTTTAAATTTTCGATATGTGCGCCATGGACCCGAACGCACAAATTATATCGTCTTAAAATATTATTTCGAACTCTTGTTAACAGGTCGCCATTGACGGCGATGTATTTTAACTTGTCGAAAGATCGTACAATTCCTTTTTTTAAGTTCTCCACATTATCAACCTCTGTCAAATTTGCGAGAAAAATAATTTAAAATTTGTTCATCTAGGGTGACTCTTACACGCGAAAGAGCACTATCCATATGAGGCAGTAAGGATTGATTATCCCGTAACCTCTAGACAGCTTGCACAATAGTCCGGCCATTGGTAGTACAAACACGTGTGTTTCCATATCTCTTTCGGTACGTACGTATGGTTAAAACTGCATTTCCGTGATATTCTCCATAAATTAAAATCATATCTGTATACCCGAAGCTGTGTAATTATAACGAGGCATTGTAAATGAGAAAGAAATACTATTCTAACACAAAGTAAGCGTCTAATTACGCACATTCACGTCACAGGATCACGATGGTACACTGAGCTACAGACCTATTATAATAGTTTTGAACATGAGACCGAGGTCTTCTTTCATTAAGCCGCATTAGGTAGTTTTAAATTTCTCATCTAAGTCTGATGACACGGTTTATAAAGACTTAGGAATAAGGTATAATATGCATTGATTTGTATTACGTTTGGGGAAGACTTGAACTGGTAAACATGGCGATATGTAGGTACTAGTTTCATATTAGTTTATACCGATGCGGCGCGGGAGCTCATTGATCTCTTAAGTATGCGCTACACGGTTTCAAACAGTGGTTTGAAGCAACGGCTTCAAACAGTGTAGATAGATGCTTGATGCCAAATTTCGCATGACCTCTAAACGCCCTTGGTAGCGAGACTTGCACTACAAACCACTGGCCAAGCGTTCGATTAAATCTTGTTTGAAACCATCTAGCCGCTTGCTTCAAACCAAATGAACGACAGTCACGCTGCAGCGGTGAGCGGAGATGCACGTGACGACGTTCTGCGCGTGAACAGACAGAATGCAATCGCGATGTTATTACTCAACTTCTCGAGTTATACAAAAACTTGCCCTGCCTTTGGGAGTTAAATTGTGAAGCTTATAAAACTATTACACAAAAAAGAAATGCGTGGGCTATTTTAGCAAATAAATTTTTCCTTAGTAAAAATGGTCAAGCCTTTTTCTTCAATAAATTGTGTAAAACCCAACTTTCCAATACAACTATAGCATCTATATTTTATTTATAAATAATAAATAAAAATGAAAAAAATAATAATAAAAATAATTTGTAAATAATATTTATAAATATTTAATCCGTGTGGTGACGGAGTAAGAATACAATTCACCACCCCATATCTAACCCGTGGGTGATCGTACGAGACGACTAGGGGATATAACACGCATATAACATCTAAGCGAGAGAAGGAAAACTCGAAACAAAACTCTATACCAACACGTCTGACCAGCGCGGTGTAGTAGGTTAATTTCCCTCCCATTACGGAGGAGGCCCGAGCCCAACAGTGGGACATTTATGGGCTGTGATGATGTGATGATGATTTTATAAAATGACATCTCCGTGAATATCGTACCATCAGACTGGCTCCCACTTGAGCCTTTGAACAAAAATTTGGAGTAACCATTTTTTTTGTTCTTTTGATAGGTAAGGCACCAAGACATCATTGTAGTAAATATACGGTACGCGAGCGTAAAGACGTCCGCGCCACGTTCTCTGAAAACTGTTGGTTTCAAACTAGCTTTGAACCATGTAGCCAGCAAAGCGTATTTCTGCTTTTTCTGCTTCAAACCACTGTTTGAAACCGTGTAGCGCATACTTTAGTGATAGGCGAATAATTTTAATTTTTATACAGAGTGTGGAAATTGTTAATAATACAAAGTAATGTGCTTTTTTTTTTTTTTTTTTTTTTTGGGGGGTGGGTTACGTTCGGCACACTCCTCGCACCACTCCGTCCGGGGTGACAGAGGGGCGTAAGCATGCACACCCGTAACCCACCCGTGACGTCGCCTTCGTCGTTGGGCCAACCACCGGAGCAGAGTGACTTGACGTCAGTGGTTGAAAGTAATGTGCTGCGGCTAAACTATACGACATATTGTATTCAAAGTTTGTATACAGGCTGGGCAAGTCATCAGATACACTAGATTAAAATTATTGTCGTATGGTCGTCTCCACCTTATATATCTATTACAAAAAATATATATAATGCAAAAATATAATAAATAAAAATTATAGTTGGACGGATCAGATCCCACAAGTCTTTCATGAGATAACTTGAAAATAGGCTATCTAACGCATTCGTTCCAATTGAATCGTCAATCTATGTAATAAAATACAAATTTTGAACAAGATATTATTGAAAACGGACTTTTAGTTTCTAACATAAACATAAAATGTCCACATGGTGATAAAACTAATCATACGACGTGACGGCTCTCGTGAGAGGCGACCAAGAAACGCAATCTTTTAATATCGTTGTAAGAGAAAATAATTTAATTTCAAATATACCTACTCATCTGACTATAAAAATTTTACTCATACTTACCTACTAGCTGAAATGCCACCCGAAATGTTGGCGTTCAACGCAAGTATCCAAGCTTCAGCCGCGGAAACACACCTTTTGAGCGACAGCTACCCAAAAGGATTCAAGAGGTTCAGAATATTATATCGCTTACTATCGGATCGGTAATATTGAAAAACTGAAAGTACTAACGAAATATTTACTCATTCTAATTTTACTTTTCCCTTTTATAACTTACCCCACAAAAAAAATATTAAGCTATATTTATATAAACTCGCTATAATATAGCTATAGTACAAAATATAAGGATGTTTTATATGCTAGATACAATGTTGTTACGCATATATACTTGCTGATTCAATTTAAATTTCATCAAAGTCAACTAGAAAATTGGCATCATTATCATCATTCTCCCGTTCTTATACCAATTACTTGGGTTCGACGCAATATGTACTCGTATACATTACAAAAGTTATTGGCAATAGTTTTATGACCGGTCGCCTGCCTAACGTCAACCCTCATTAGGAATGTAATTATTGAACAAATAGCGTCAGCTGGAATTAGTCCTAGTTGATATATATACATAGATCTTAGTCGTCCTTAACGACATCCATGAGCAAAGATAGGGTTGGTAGTATTTGTAGCGGCAACCACACAATAACAAAACTGACACCATTGATCAAATGATCATCATTATCATCATACCTGCTCATACATGTTTCACTGTTGGGCTCGCGCCTCCTCCACAATGGGATGTCAGACGTGTTGGTATAGGTTTTTATTTCAAGTATCTCTTCTCTTGCTGTGTTATCCATCCATCCATCCATCAGCCCGTAAACGTCCACTGTTGGACATAGGCCTCCCCACGTGAATGCCATTCAACACGGTCCCGCGCCACCTGCATCCAGCGGTTTCCTGCGACCTTGATAATGTCGTCAGTCCACCTAGTGGTGGGTCGTCCTACGCGGCGCCGTCCGATTTGTGGTCTCCACTCGACAACCTTTCTTCCCCAACGGTTGTCGGTTCGTCGAGCGATGTGGCCTGCCCATTGCCACTTCAACGCGCTAATTCTTCGAGCTATATCAGTTACACCCGTTCTTCTACGGATTTCCGTATTTCAGATTCTATCACGTAGAGAAATACCGAGCATAGCCCTCTCCATAGCACGCTGAGCAACTTTAAGCCTTTTGATGAGGCCGACATTTAGAGACCACGTTTCAGTTCCGTAAGTCATCGCTGGTAACACACACAATAAACCTTTGTTTTCAGACACTGCGGAATATTAGACGAGAAGATCCTCCTAAGTTTCCCGAACGCTGCCCAGCCGAGTTGGATTCGTCGGCTGACCTCTTTCTCGAAATTGGATCTACCTAATTGGACTGTTTATCCCAGGTAAACATAGTGATCGACAACTTCGAGATTCGCATTCCCAACCAGGACCGGTACAGAAATGACATGGGCATTAGACATGACTTTCGTCTTGTCCATGTTCATTTGCAGCCCTACTAGTTGGGAGGCCTTGCTGAGGTCATTGAGCATGGTGCCAAGGTCCTCCAGGGATTCTGCCATGACTACGATATCATCTGCGAATCGAAGGTGAGTGATGTATTCGCCATTGATGTTGATGCCGAGTCCGGTCCAGTCTAAGAGCTTGAAGACATCTTCCAGCGCAGTGGTGAACAGTTTCGGAGAGATAACGTCTCCCTGTCTCACGCCTTTCTGCAGCTGGATCGGTTTCGTACTCTTATCCTGGATGCGGACCGACATAGTAGCGTTTTTATACAAACACTTCAACACTTCGATATATCGATAGTCAATTTGGCACCTCTGAAGGGACTGCAGCACTGCCCAAGTTACGACAGAATCAAAGGCTTTCTCATAGTCCACAAACGCTAGACACAGAGGCCGATTATACTCCTCGGTCTTCTGTATAATCTGGCGTAGCGTGTGTATGTGGTCTATGGTACTATAACCTTTTCGGAAACCGGCTTGTTCGAACGGCTGGAAGTCGTCTAGCTTGCGCGCGAGTCGGTTCGTAATGACTCTTAAAAACAGTTTATATACGTGGCTCAGGAGTGAGATGGATCTGTAATTCTTTAAGGGCGTTTTATTGCCCTTCTCGAAAAACAGCACCACCACGCTCCTGGTCCACGACTCTGGAACGTCGCCCCTGAGAATGACAGAATTTAACAGCCTCTGTAGGGCTTTTAAAACCGGCTTACCGCCTGCCCTCAGGAGCTCTGTGGTGATTCCGTCACCTCCCGGTGCCTTTCCGTTCTTTAACTGTTTCAGAGCCATTCTGATCTCGTACAAGCTGACGTCCGGGATTTCTTTAGTGTAGTGCCGAGTTAGCTTGGCTCTGGGGTCTTGGACCAAGCCGACAACAGGATTCAAGGATGATTTGTACAACTGCCATAGAACCTTTCGACCTCTCCTAAGATCTCACTCTGGGATGAAATGACAGTACCGTTATCGGTCTTCTTTGTCTATTAAGCTGCCTAAGTTCGGACCAATCGGCTGGAGACTGTACCGTCATTTCCTTTCTCCTCTCCATGAGTTTGAGAGCTGTGATATATATATATATATATATATATATATATATATATACACTACCGTCCAAAAGTTTGGAAGCAGCAAGGTAAAATCGAATAAAACCAAACTAAGTCATTTAAATTTAAATGTATTGATAAAAAAATAAAGAACAAACAGAAACTAACTTAAACAAAATAAAAAAATAATATACAATGGTAAATTAGATTAAATTTTAGCTTCATCAAAGTGTCCACCTTTCTCCTTTATAATCTTCTCACATATTCTGGGCATTCTATTAATCAATTTTTTAAAATAATCTTTATCTAATTTGTTCCATTCGTTCTCTAATAGCTGCCACAAATGTTCTGAGCTCGTAGGACAACGACTTTTCACCCTCCTGTCAAGTTCATCCCAAACAAGTTCAATGGGAGAAAGATCAGGGGATTGAGATGGCCATTGCATGATGTTTAAAATGTTTTCAGCTTTTTTCTTGTTTAAAAAGTTCTGGCACAATTTAGACGAATGCTTAGGATCATTATCCTGTTGAAAAATGAATCCAGAACCAATGAGACTTAGTCCACTGGGTATGGCAGAATCTTGGAGAATTTTTAAATAGCCTTCCTTGTTTAATTTTCCGGTTATCCTCACAAGATTGCCGGGTTTACTGTTGCCAAAACACCCCCAAACCATGACATTACCACCACCATGTTTGATGGTAGGCACTGTACATGCCTCTGAAGCCCTCTCTTCTTTTGACCGGCGTACAAAGACACGTCTATTGGATCCGAAAATCTGAAATTTTGATTCGTCACTCCAAAGGACATTTTCCCATTGTTCTATAGTCCAGTTTTTATGCGCTTTTGCCCATTCTAGTCTATTTTTCTTATGTCGATTTGTTAGTTTGGGTTTTTTAGCAGCAACACATCCTCTTAATCCCGCAGACAGTAAGCGTCTTTTAACAGTAGTTGTTGAAATGGGTGTTTCTCGCGTATCATTCAGAGCTGCAGTGATCTGTGGTGCAGTTAAGCGTCGATTCCGTTTAGAAAGAACTCTAATGAAGTTGTCCTCTTGATTTGTTGTGGATTTGGGCCTACCAGATCTCTTTCTATCTTCATTTTTCCCCGTTTCTTGTTTTCTAGCAAGGGTATAGTGGACACCTTTACAAGAAATTCCGAGCCTTTCTGCGATTTGACGTTCACTGTATCCTTCCTCGCGTAGAGTGCAAATAGCGCTTCGCTGTTCAAGCGTGATTTGCTTGCGTTTTGCCATTTTCAGAAGAAAAAATACGGTCGAAAGTAGTAGCCGATATCTTTCGAATACAGACAATGTTAATATCACAACTTTCACGTGCCAATGCTCAAGTGCAACTGAATAAGGTCTAAAAAAGTTAAAACCAGCAAACATTATCAATAAAACTACACCATTGCATAGGATAAAGTAGCCGACGGATTAAGTCATAAAACACGTGTTTCGTCAATATTAAGGAATTCCATAAAACTTGATGAATGTAGTATAATAATCCTTTTGTGTTTGTGTAGACAGTCGTAAAAGGTTGTAAAACTTAAGATTATTGCTAATTTTTACCGCTATTAGTCGGCATTTATTTGTTTTGTTTGAAAACAGGTGTGCTTCCAAACTTTTGGACGGTAGTGTATATATATATATATATATATAGATATAGATATATTATATCCCTTAATCGTCTTTTACGATCACCCACGGGTAAGATGGGGGTGGTGAATTGTATTTTTACTCCATCACCAAACAGACATTGACAAATATAAAATTATGAAAAATGTTAATATAATTTTATGTAATATTGTGTTTATAAAATCCGATTACGAAATGAAAAATGATGTCGCAAGCGGGATTCGAACCCGCGCCTATTGGGATTCCGGCCCAATCGTGTTGCCACTACACCACCGCGACTAATTGTAGGACATGTAGTGGCAGCACGATTGGGCCGGAATCCCAATAGGCGCGGGTTCGAATCCCGCTTGCGACATCATTTTTCATTTCGTAATCGGATTTTATAAATAATTAAGCATATTAAATGCTAAATTTCAGTAATTTAATATTGTGTTACCAAAAGCACTGTTACTTTGTTTTATTTACTCGTATATAAAACGGTAATTTGTTTTCATTAGCATTTTTCTCGACTAAATAAGTTAAAAGTAAGTTAAAATTCGTAACAATTAATTATCCGTTTCTTGTTATAGAACTTTTGACCCGTGTAATTCACTCATGCGTAATAGTTAACAGGTACAATTCGTAAATCATATTTTATTTATAAAACATTAAATAAATTACAAACGTTTGACATGCTATGTTATTCATAAAAACTTGTTTCACAAGCGAAAAATGGTTGGAATGAATTTCCTAAAAAAACTAGGGTTCATAATCCACATTTTCTCGCTTATAGAATAATTTATTTTATAACATTAGATGTTAGCCATGATACTCGTAGTTATAATAATATATAAAATAGCTGTATGGTAGCAGCTACGAATACTACCAACCCTTACTTTGCTCATGGATGTCGTAAAAGACGACTAAGAGCCTTATTATATAAGGCGGCCAACCGTCCTGCATTCTGCGGGACCGTCCCGTAATGACAGTTGTAATCCCGCCTTGCAATATTTAATAAAATAGTCCCGCAAATCGAATAGGGCCTCCCGCATGTCCCACATTCCCATCGTGACGCTCGCGTAAAAGTATTTCACATCGAACATACGAACGACGAAGCGCTGCGTCCGCAGCGTATTGTCCAACGTGTGTACGGCTGCGTGCGCATGTCGTCCGTGTGTCGTGCCGCGTGCGATATATGCTTACGTGAGTGTGTGCTTTTTGTTTCGTGCGACAATTGCAAGAGAGACAGAGATAAAAAAGGTTTAAGTTCAAATAGCGCCGGTGTATCTGCTATATCTTTATAAGAAGATAGTTTGATCGACGAAATAAGTTACGTGGCAAATTATGTAAATAACGATGTCCTAAATAGATGGGAGGAGAAAAATAGCAATACAGAACAACGATGGATAGAGGTGCTCAAAAATTTCAAAGATAGCGGAATACCACTGCAGAATTGCCTGGGCCAGTACACATACATAGTCCAGTACCTTACATAGTCCAGTACACATACATAGTCCAGTACCTTCTTTGTTTGCCAGGAACAAACGCTCCTATAGAACGAGTATTTTCCTTAATGAATAGCGTATAGTCACCCGAAAATTTGTCACTAAAAGTAGAAACGTTACGTGCAATGCCAATTATAAAATTTAATATGGGCAGCTGCGAAAATTTTTTAGACAGTCTGAACTAAAACCCAGAACTAGTAAAAAAAATGCCCCTCATGGGAGAAATGTGACTTTAAAAATAAATATTAATTCAGTAGTAGTGTTGTTTGTTTCTAACTTAAGTACACCATCAACAATTCCAACAAATCCTCAATCTTGTTGTGGATAGTGGTGGGTGTCCCGCATTGACTTATTATAAAGTTGGCCGCCTACATCCTGGGCCAACTCTATTTGATGCCGTTTGGTCAACAATTACATTTCCAAGTAGGGTTGACGTTAGCAGGCGGCCGGTCATAAAACTATTGCCAGGAACTTTTGCAATATGTAGGAAGAAGAGTATATATTGCGTCAACTCCAAGTAATTGAGATAAGAGTAGGAGAAAATTATATTCTTATGAAAAACTAATTTGTTGCTGTAACTTGTCATTCTTTTATAAAGAAAAAGTTACCCTTTGTAGCAACATAATAGAAGACCCTCACTTAACTTACAAAAGTATATCAAGTACAAGACTATTCCCTTTATGTTGCCTACAAACATGTACATTTCCCAAGCAAAAAAAAACTGTCTGAACAATTTGAGATGTGAAGTACACATACACGTACTCATTTTCTTTGACATTTCACTGATTAAACCCTTTTTCATTTTTTAACATTTTCGTTGATGAAAATAAAAACCTTCGAGTTGTTAACAATTTATTTTAATTTAATTTTGACTCATGAAAAAAACGGGATAATAGACTTTTAATGTTCTCTAACGATTGTCACATTTCAATATGTTTTATTTTTTTTTAATATTTATTTTGAAAACCTTCGACCTTAATTATCATCTTTGTGTCTCATAATTACATATAGATATGCATATAGATATATATTCGAGAGAGAGATATTTAGTTTCCAAATTCAACAATATACATCGTAACAACTAAGATATTGCCTAACAAAACATTAATTATAACAAGGCAGGTCATGTCTTTAATTGACAAACTATCTACATATTTTGAATTGACTTCATCTTTTGAAAGTCCTGATATAATAATCCACTGTAAACCAGCCACTGAAAGACCTCTTGTTCTACATTTTTAAATACATTCTCGATCAGAGATTCTCAAAAGACTTTTATAATTGATGCGAAAATTGTTTACCTAATAATGCTCCTCAATCATCTGCTATACTCATGGCAAATGACAAGTAGGCGAGCAAAGTTTTTTATTATATTATTATACAAAATTAGAATTTATTATCATCATCATCATATATATCATCATCATTATTCTGCTCATATCCCAATTATTCGGCATCACCGCAATATGTACTTCCACCGTACATGTTGCAAAGGCTATTGGCATAGTCTTATGACCGGCCGCCTGCCTGACGTCAACCTTCCCTGGAAATGTAATTGTTGACCAGACGGCATCAGATGGAGCTGGCCGATTGGTTAAACCTAATGGTATATATATATATATATATATATATATATATATATATATATATATATATATATATATATATATATATATAAAAGAAAGTGGTGTTAGTTACAACACTTATAACTCGAGAACGGCTGCACCAATTTTTATGATTTTTATGTTTTTGAGTTTGTTGTCGTCGGGAATAGGATATAGGATATTGAAATATGATATTAATAAACAAAAAAAAGAAAATTAATAAAACATCAATTCTAAACGTTCATTTGTTGATGATGTAACCAACGGCAACTGACAGCTCACGTCATTACGTGGTCTAATGGTTTGTTTGGAAAATACCGCGAATTTTTAAAATTATAATTTGGAAAAGCCAATAGCTGCACTATTGGATTTGCCTCATAATTTTTATATTATTTAGCATTTACTGTTAGTCAATGCTATAATATGCACGATAAATAAAGTGCCTTAATTATTTTATTAAGTAAGACCAGGTAGAAGATATTAATTAAAATTGCACTTTAAAATAAACAAAAAAATATGCGTGCGTATAAAGTACGTACGTGTGAGAGAGAGTAGTTAGCCAAGTGTCAGAAGTTTTGAGAGAAGAAGAACGAGAGAAGAACACTTTGGCTAACTACTCTCTCTCTCCCTCTCTCTCTCTCCCTCTCTCTCTCTCCCTCTCTCTCTCTCCCTCTCTCTCTCTCCCTCTCTCTCTCTCCCTCTCTCTCTCTCCCTCTCTCTCTCTCCCTCTCTCTCTCTCCCTCTCTCTCTCTCCCTCTCTCTCTCTCTCTGTCTCTCTGTCTTTCTCCCTCTCTCTCTCTCTGTCTCTCTCCCTCTCTGGCTCTCTCCCTTTCTGCCTCTCTTCCCCTCTCTCTCTCTACCTTCGTGCGCTTATAATCTCAGCTTATATATGTCCCACTATTGGGCTCGCGCCTCCACTATAATGGGAGGGAAATTGACCTACTATACTACGCTGGTCAGACATGTTGGTATAGGATTTTGTTTCAAGTTTTCCTTCTCTTACAAAGATGTTATATGCGTTTTATATCCCTTACCTTAGTCGTTTCTTACGATCACCCACGTTTAAGATAGGGGGTGGCGAATTGTATTCTTACTCCGTCACCACACGGATATCCCTCCCACGCACTTTACACTTCAAAATAAATATGGCGCGTAACAGAAAAACGTTATAATATAAAATTTCTCCCAAACGTCGATAAGAAAGTTTCACTTCAAAAAATTAGAGAAACAAAAAAAAATGCAATTTTCTTCTTCTTCTTATGTATTAGCAATCAGCTACATATACAAGCTATTGGTGCCAGTGTCAAGTTATAAATATTTTCACGTTTTTAGTCTTTCAAGTCAGTCGTTGTCTAAGTCAAATTGTCGCTATTAACAGTGCAATGGCCACACTGTTAATGGTATCTTGTGGGAATTTTGATGGAAAACGAAAACGTTGTAAAACACTTTTATATGATATTCACTACATCCCAGTATTGCCGCACATCACATTACATAAAATGCCATCTAAATTATCTAATATAACACATTAAAACACTAATATATCGAATATAATACAAGAGCACCACATGACGTTGTCAAATTCCCGTCAAAAGTCCTCAATGCAATATTTTTAAGATACTGAAGTTAACAGACATGTGACAATTTTTCATTATTTTATTTATCATTTACTATTAGTCAATGCCATAAATGAAAAAGAAAAATAATTTCGTGCCATTCTCGACACAGTACTAAACATAGCTGTTTGTTTAAAATAGGCTGTATGGGATATATTTCCTTTGCCTGTCCGAATGGACGAACAAAAAATGTAAACGAACCCAATTTTCGTAAGGTATACATACACTAATGACTAAGCAGTTTAGTTTTTTATTAATTGCAATTAAACGACAAAGAATTATCAAGCCATTCTCGAAAGAAAAGCGCGCGTTGCGATTATGAAGCTTTTAAAAAAAGAAATATGTTGATACATTAATTTTTACGGTCGTATTCTTGCCAGATCCGGCATATTTTATCCGACGTTTTCGAATATTTTTTTTAATCAACTATTTTCTTACTTTAAACAAAATAATTGCTTTTTAATAATATCAAATACGTTTAAACGAATGTTTTTTTCTTGACATATGTATGATAATATTATCCTATAAGTGCAATGTGAGAAAAGTACAATCATTTTTAGGTTTGAAAAGTGCTTGATTTTCATATATCGACAGTAGAGCAAGACCTCAACGCTTCGCGTGGCGTGCAAAACCGGTCAGTATTCGTATTGTGCGACTGTTACGATTTTTTACGAATATTGTTATATTAAAACATATTATGTCTATATTGTCATCAACAATGCCGCGATCAATAAAATCAAATATTTCCCAACAAAACCGTAACGCAGTTAGAATTCGAAACATAACGAACGTAACCACGGCAGAAGAACAATTTATTGCATGGGAAGACCGCCGCGTTAATATGGCCTAACTCCGTGTTTCTTAATCACAAGAGTAAAGCGAGGCAGGCCGTGCTGTTGACAATGCGAAATCGTCGAACAAATCTCAGAGATCAACAATTAGTTTACTTTCAACGCATATGAATGAAAATGTCGTATAACATAAGATAATTCTTCGTCTTGATGGCACGTTATTAAAATACTTGATTATTTGAATTTATATATTATTCATATTTATGCTTGATTCTGCTACTCTTATCCCAATTACTTGGGGTCGATACAATATGTACTCTTCTTTCATAGTACATATTGTAAAAGTTATTGGCAATAGTTTTATGGGCGGCCACCTACCAGACGGCAACCCTCCTTGGAAATGTAATTGTTGACCAAAGTGAATCAGATGGAGTTGGCTGAGGTCGTTATAAGGCTCTTAGTCGTATTATACGACATCCACGACCAAAGTAACGGTTGGTAGTATTTCTTAATAATTTTAAATTAATCGAAATCTGCTTATCTCATTCATTAACTGTTAGGCGGAACGAAGTGTGCCGGGTCCGCTAGTATATATATATATATATATATATATATATTGTATTTCATCTACATACATACATAATTTTGACACTATATTTTTGAACAAGTCTTGATTTGACTATTTTGTCTATAAGGATCAGTCTTGATATGGGTTTTCTTTTTTGGTCCATAAATAATAATAAAATATAAAATCTTTAATGTATATTTTTACTTCAACCATCTTTGATATTAAGAACATCTAATAATAGCCAATTACTAAATATATCAATATTGTTTAGGGGTTGGATGTAGATATAAATAAAGCACATGTTTATATCTGAACCGTATCATTCTTTTTTTTTTGTTAAACTATTTTATTTATAATAGCATTAAATGAGTAATATATAATACTAAATAATATTACGAATGCGAATATGATTTTGTTTCCATGATACACTTTCATACCTTAACTACTTAAAGGTCTTGAAACATCAGATATACGTCATCAGGAATATAGAAAAGATGTATTTATTATTGAATACATTTCTTACTACTCTAGTGCTTGTTGATTATGGCTAAAAACCGACTCAGAATTTGTTCGTTGACCGCCAACTAATGTCGTCTCTAGTAAAAAATTACATTCCCAAAGAGAGATAACATCAGGCAGTAATGGTAGGAGCACAATGTAGTTAGGGGTGTCGGGGATAGAATGTCAAATAGACGATCTCTCCGGCAGCCCGTAAAAGCACGGAAGGGACCGCTGTTAGGTTTTAGTGGGTATTCCGGCCGTCAATCTCATGGCCGGCGAGTCAAAGTCTGTCACTGGCGGGGGATGTGCGCAGAAGCATCTCCTCAGGGTAACAAAAAAAAAAAATAGCACACTGTAGTAGTAAGACCACATTGTTAATAGTTTTCTGTCTACAGCCGCGGACCACACTCCCACAGAAGCCCCCGAGAGAGCTGGCAACCCAACTGGGTGTGTTTGCCGTTTGTATTGCAGTGGCCTGGCTATACCCTTGGTATTACAAAGGTCCATGGGCGGCAGTAACATTTACCATCAGGTATGCTGCTTGCTCGTTTGCTATCAGAAGCAATAAAAAAAAATAAAGACACGCAGCCCGTCAGGTAATGAAGTTACACGCTACCAATTACGTCGCCCCGGACGAATCGGACTGGGTATGAACGTACCATAGCTAATCCCAAAAAAAAATACTGATTAAAGAACCTAATACAAAACTTTACTAATATTTACGATAAAATAATGGTATATAAAGCGTGGACCTTAAGTAATTTTGATAAAAGCAGGATTATGGTGACAACTTAGTAATAAAACAATAGTTTTATTTTCAGTACATATGTATTTGTACGTCATTCTGTTAGGTTACTAACCTTTTCTATTTAAAGGTAAGGTTTATTTATTTTTATAATCTCATGCTTATAACCTCGAAGCGGAATTTAAACGCCCACATACGAGTATCATTATTATAATTTAGTTCAACTCCTGTTCTACTAAGACCGAGTTGCTGCGGGTCATAGTTCTAATTGTCGCTTATCTACTGACAAATAGTTCAAAAAATCTATAAAATAGTCTAAAACACAATTTTTTTCGAACAATTTGCTGCTTTATAATGTTGGCTACATTACCGGCGATGATCGACAATTTATATTTAAAGATCCTTATGTCTCTTGAAGATACACACATAAACATTGTTCTAAGGAAGTTCTTTAAACATAATTCACACAATATTAAAAGATAATAGTAAATAAATATTTACATTTATTTATTTCCACTTACGCAACGTAGTCAACTAATGCGTAAAATATTCATTTCAAAAGTGTCTTCCACTGACTATGTGAGCTTTAATTCATTTAGTTCCACTAGAAAAAGATTTTAAATACCATCGAAGTTATATATATATAGTTTTATATATATATATATATATATATATATATATATATATATATATATATATATATATATATATATATATCAACTCCCATATGAAAAACACAATATTTTACCTATTATAGGTGATACCCTTCAAATAGCTATTGCATTCCTATTTACAGTAGCAATAAGGAAAACGAATATAACTATACATACATAGGTATATTTGGTTGCATTCTAATAAACGCCTCAACAATGGCATGCCGTTCATCCTATTTCCGTATTTGCTGTTAGTGAGCAAGTTTTATTATTCCATATCCTGCCAATAACATTCAATTGCTACCATTACGTCATATGTGAGTATGTGTCTATAAGTATTTCCTTAATAAAAAATTGGGAAGTCTAATACATTCCCTTTTTCGTTTCCAAGCGCTTTTTAAATATATTTCGCTGTTTGGACATCTAGTTGATATTCTTGTTACGTCATTAATGCTTAATTTACTGGACTTATTGATATTACCACTATATAGTACTATAAGTTATTAAGAATACAATAGGTTGCTATTTTTTTTTTTGCTCGGGGGTAATATAAGACGACTCCAAATATATAAGCGGTGATATCTGACCGGTGTGGTGTGCCGATTCTTATCTTTGTTAGCACTCTGACAGTTGACAGCGGATAGTATAGGACCTCCTAACACGCTGAAGGAATACGCTCAGCCTATTAAGAGAGCATGAATATTCCGCAGTATCTTACCTAGCTACAACATAGCATACTAGCCAAATTATATTCACATTCTGGAGGAGGCATGTACTCAGTAGTGAGATATGGCAAAAGAGAAGTGGCCATTTATACTCTATATCGCTACTCTAATCTTCGTTGCGGTTATATATCACATAATTTATAAATTTCTTAGTAAACGACGAAAGGTCTTAATTTTATTTATTTTGGTATAAAAACTATAAATATTGAAATTTTGACTTCAATATTTTAGTACTTACTAGACTTTATTAATAGGTACTAGACATCTTAAAAATTGTGAGTAGCCCATTGATTTTTAACGCTTACGCGATTGTAACACATATGAAATAAAGTTATCTTTATGGATTTCATTGTCTTTTAATTTTGCTTTTATTGTTCCGACGTCTTGAATACAGTCCTCGTACGCCCCTAGAGTGGTGAGTAGCCATATCAAAAATAGTTTAAAGGCAATTCTATTGGCGCTAGTTAAATATGGGCGATGTATTACCTAAAATTTCTGTACCTAAGAATTTCGATCGATACGATATTGTCGTAACAACCAGTACTAATTAGGCAATTAATATAACGAAGCTATTATAGTCCGAGAGCCAGTAACAGATATATATGACCAAGTTCCTCTCAAGTGATAATTAGTAAAATGCATCAGAAAATCGAACCATAAAGTCTCGTGAACGTCAGCTGCGGCTCGGTCGGTGGGATGAGCAGTTGTAACCTCCCACGCTCGAAGAAAAAAAAAATACATTCACTCATTTCCTCTCGGCTAAAAATTTATCAAATTATAGCTAACCCAATATCTCAACAAAAAAAAAATCAGCTGGCTATAACATAGTGTATTGTATGTCAGCTGATGTCTCGATCATGGGAAAAAAAGCTTCACTTTCAGTGATATCCTCTCAAATAAAAATTTACCTGATGATAGCTTATATGTAACTATTGATAAATATATACGTCAGCTGGCTGTATCTCGGTGAAAAAATCGTCAGCTGATAATTTGAAGGTCGTTACGTAGAAGTTAGCCAGAAGCATTTACTGACTATTTAAATGCATCAGCTGACTAAGTTTCCCTCGACTTACTGCTAGCTGATTTTTTTTATTTATCACAGAAATATATTTAAAATCAGCTCACAACTTTTTATGTGAGAGGAAATGACGTCTTTTTAATTATTCTTGTTATTTTTAAAGATTCAAACAATACACGCTAGCATAGCATAGACAGTGTTAAGGTACGCTTGGAGGGGGTTAGTTGTACGCATGCTCGGGGTACCCTTTTGTTGAGGGTAC
This sequence comes from Lymantria monacha, assembly GCA_905163515.2. NCBI lineage: Eukaryota > Metazoa > Arthropoda > Insecta > Lepidoptera > Erebidae > Lymantria > Lymantria monacha. The sequence continues at coordinate 29,906,812 of LR991082.1, forward strand.
TGGAAAACATTTTTAGAAGTAGAAAAGAAGGATACTAATCATAGAGTAATATAATACATTGGAAATAGAGAGGCCACTCTCGATTTTTTTTTGTCGCCACTAATGTCAATGAAAGCGCCATCTATTACGCGACTCAATAATTATTTCCTACCCACGTATGCGCAATCCGGACACACACACACACACATACTTCTCCCACACACATAGACACTTCTCACACACAGATACATCTCTCTCACACACACACTTAATTTATTGTTTTAAATAAGGTAATTTCTGCCATCTAGTTTTAGTTATTAACATTATTAGTGTCAAAGCAAACAAAACACTCAGAAACGTGATCTAGATAGCGCTATATTAAAAAACGACTGTGTAACCCCCCAGGGTACTAATGTATGTTTAGAATAGACGAGCAAACGTAGTCAGACGAAAAGAATATTCTAGAAATATTGTCGTAGTATCTGTGATAAATCTATAAAAATGTCTAATGTAACGCCTTTTTGCGTTGTTTGCAAAAAAACAAAATCTATTTCTAATTTAAAATCGTTCAGTGAAGAAAATCTCATTAAGTGCAGTGCTATATTGAGTGTAAGAAAAAATAATAAACTAAGTGGACACGAGGCTGTACTTCCGACAGAAAAAAACAATTTTCAGCTGTACCACAGTGTGTGTTATAGACGCTTTACGGCTTTGCCCCCAAAGTATCGCAAAATAATACCAGAAGATGCATCTGCTGCGAGATTACAGTATGTATATAAATTATTATTTTTTTGGGTGGGTAGGAAATAATTATTGAGTCGCGTAATAGATGGCGCTTTCATTGACATTAGTGGCGACAAAAAAAATCGAGAGTGGTCTCTCTATTTCCAATGTATTATATTACTCTATGATTAGTACCCTTCTTTTCTACTTCTAAAAATGTTTTCCAGTGCCCTCAACAAAAGGGTACCCCGAGCATGCGTACAACTAACCCCCTCCAAGCGTACCTTAATACTGTCTATGCTATGCTAGCGTGTATTGTTTGAATCTTTAAAAATAACAAGAATAATTAAAAAGACGTCATTTCCTCTCACATGAAAATTTGTGAGCTGATTTTAAATATATTTCTGTGATAAATAAAAAAATCAGCTAGCAGTAAGTTGAGGGAAACTTAGTCAGCTGATGCATTTAAATAGTCAGTAAATGCTTCTGGCTAACTTCTACGTAACGACCTTCAAATTATCAGCTGACGATTTTTCCACCGAGATACAGCCAGCTGACGTATATATTTATCAATAGTTACATATAAGCTATCATCAGGTAAATTTTTATTTGAGAGGATATCACTGAAAGTGAAGTTTTTTTTCCCATGATCGAGACATCAGCTGACGTACAATACACTATGTTATAGCCAGCTGATTTTTTTTTTTGTTGAGATATTGGGTTAGCTATAATTTGATAAATTTTTAGCCGAGAGGAAATGAGTGAATGTATTTTTTTTTTCTTCGAGCGTGGGAGGTTACAACTGCTCATCCCCCCCACCGTGCCGCAGCTGACGGTCATAAGGCTTCATGATACTATTGTCTGATGCGTATCACCAATTATCTCTCGAGAAGAAATAATTAACCAAATTTTCACCTGGCTCTTGCACCATTAGACCGTGTGAATCAATCGCCAAAATTACTCCGTTGATAATTGGTGGATTTAATTAGAATATTCAAATATCGTTATTTCGAATTGAAATCTAAATACCACAATAATTAATTACACGAAAGAAATTAATTTTCTTGATGTGTGGAAATAGTGATGAATAATGTAATATTATGATGAAAATTTATATATTTTATATGCTCATGCCTCTCGAATATCATGATATATTTGTAAAGTATTCAATCCGTATGGTAAGACCATGAAAAAAGCTTGGAATATCCAAACGTGCACGCCTCATAGTTTTTATATTTTTTATCATTTACTTATAGTTAATGCCATAAATGAAAGAAAAATACTTTTGAAATTTCGCGCTATTCTTGACGTAGCACAAAACATAGCTTGCAAGCATTGTTAAAGAACCCATGGTTGTATGGGACTTGTTCCCTTTGCTTGTCCGAATGGATGAACAGAACTAAAAAAAATATAAACGAACCCAATTTCCGTAAGGTATACACTAAAGACTAAGCAGTTTAATTTTTTATTAATTGCAAATAAATGACAAAGAATTATTAAGCCATTTTCGAAAGGAAACAGCACGTTGCAATTATGAAGTTTTTAAAAAAAATACTTCGATGCATTTATTTTTACGGCCGTGAAAGTGCCAGATCTATACGCACAGGCATCCGGACTTCCTCGAATATTGTCTGATGTCTTTAATCAACTTTTTCTTACTTTAAACAAAATAATTCCTTTTTAAAAATATCAAATACATTTAAACCAATGTTTTTTCTTGACATACATATGTATGATAATATTACCCTATAAGTGCAGTGTGAAAAAAATACATTCATTTTTAGTTTTGAAAAGTCCTTGATTTTCATTATCGGGAAGCGTGCAATAGAATGTGTAGTGCCGCATTGTATTTTATATAGACGACGTAACAAATTACGAAAGAGTTTAAGCATATATTGCCATTATAGAAGGTACCTTAAACAAAATCCTGTAAAACGTCGTGCGAGAATGGTATAATAGGTCGATTTCCCTATAATTATTATGACAATTCGTGCCTTCCAGTACTTTCTTCTTCGCATAAATGTTGTAATTATGAAATGATTGAATTAATTATAGATAGGCCGGTATCATTATTCATTCATTCATTCTCCTGCTCTTATCCCAATTACTTGGGATCGACGAAACATGTACTCTTCTTCTTATATATTGCAAAAGTTATTGGCAGTAATTTTATGACCAGGCGCCTGCCTGACGTCCTTGGGAATGTAATTATTGACCAAACGGCATCAGGTGGTTTTGGCCTAGATCGATATAAAGCTCTTAGTCGTCTTTTACGATATCCACGAGCAAAGTAAGGGTTGATAGTATGCGTAGGCGCTACCACACAACTAGTCCTGTATACAACATAAAAATATAAAAAAAAAATCATCGACATGTTATTCTAACAACATTTAATATACCCTCATAATAATGTATTGCTGTGTCGATTTATCGAGGGGTTCTCGGCAAAAGAGGCTGGAATATAGCTGGTAACTTCACCGAAGACGTAATCTTGCGAATAAAGAGGGTATAGAAAATCAAGGTGTGACACCGTCTCCGCTGAAGCAAATTGTTTCTGGCATCTCGAGAGGCGCAACTACGATTATCTTCGCCAGATGCCGGCCGGATTACTGATAGTCTAGCAGGTGAAGGAACTTGGTGGAGGAACTAGTCGAAAAGACAAAGATACAAGGTACATAATAAATTTTGGTGGTTAAATAAGATATTGAAAAATCTAAGTTGGACCTAGATTTTTCGCTGTGATGGTCTGAAACGTTTCAAAATGTTGCTCCTTTATATTATACTATTTCACAAAAATAGTTGCCATACGTTTAAATACACTAAAAAGCAATGCCGGTATTTCAGAAAATAGTAATAGGTACGTAATCTTTGCAAGTAAAACTGTCTGAAATAACCCCCATAAAATAAATAGTGAAAAATATTAGCGACAAACATCTTGAATACAAATTCTTTGTATTTAGCAATTACTAATTACTGGAACTAATTAGTTTTCGAAAGGACTTCGTTGACGGCCAAAGTGTTTACTCCGTTAATAATGTTTTTCAAAGAAGTAATAGCTGTTGTAATCAATTATTTAATGGAAAAGGTCAATAACAAATAAATTACCCACGACTTTTATACGGTTTTTTTTTTGTATTTGTCTTTCTCTTACTATTCTTCAGTTTAGAGGGAATAATAATTAATAATTATCACACAAATCACTAAAGATATGAATTGTTGTGTATTAACGATGTATATATATATATATATATATATATATATATATATATATATATATATAGGTAATCTGTTAGACAGGATCATTATCCTAGTACAGATCTCTCACAAAGGCTACCCACAAATTTGTTTGAATTGTAACTAAGTAATTATGTAGTATGTATGTGTACTTTTATGTAAAATTAATTAAATAAATAAATATTAAATAAATATATATATATATATATTAATAATTGAACGAAATAAAACGAATGTTACACTTATATATTAATTTAATTGTGTTTTTGATATCGTAGATTACCAGGCAATCTTTATGAAGGAATTTTGAGTATGAGAATGTTCCTTTCATCCTCAATCTAATTAGTCTGTGTACGTTCTTTACGTAAACATAATTTTTCCCTAAATTCTTAAACAATTTACTCACTGTTTCTTAGATACTCATAAATAAAATCACTTCATAAAAATATTTAAAGCTCTGTTCAGATGAACTATCCAAATAGGTTGTTTAAGATTTATAAATAATATTGACATATAAAATTTTGATTTATAGAATTCCGATTATTTATATTTCATTTGTTAATTATATATGCCAACGACTCCACAGATGGCGATGCTAAATTGCTATATAGTACTATGGTTTCTTTGTAATTCTTAGTATAAATATGTTCAGAATTGTTTCTTTTGTGACTCCAGGTTGAGAGCCCTCAGCGCTCACCCATTGTCCGCGTAAAGTTGTTAAAGCCATCTGCGGCTAACAACTAATCACACACAAAATGACAAAAGAAACAATAAAAGAATAAATCCTTTGTGTGACCGGGTTGAAAGCCTTCAACGCTCACCTATAGTCCGGGTTAAGCTGTGACAGAGCGGCTAACAGCTAAAAGACAGACACAAAAAAATCTTTTGTGTATATACCGGGTTGAGAGCCCTCACCACTGACCCATAGTCCGGGTTAAGCTGTGACAGCCTTCTGCAGCTAACAGCTAAAAAACAAACTCAAAAAATAAATCGTTTGTGGAATATAGAATATATACAAGTATACGTTATTCATGTGTTTTATTTCACGCCTCGGACCTAGAACGTCGTACAAGCTCATTTTCGATCATCATTATCACAACCCACAAATGTCCCACTGTCGGGCTCGGGCCTCCTCCGTAATGGGAGGGAAATTAACCTGCTATACCGCGCTGGTCAGACGTGTTGGTATAGGGTTTTGTTTCGAGTTTGCCTTCTCTCACATAGATGTTATATGCGTTTTATATCCCTTAGTAGTCTCGTACGATGAATAGTATTCTTACTCCGTCACCACACGGAATTTCAATATTAAATTAAATTAGTAATGTCAGCAACTTTCTGATATGTCGTATCGTCTCGTTTCACAAACGCAGCCATTTTTCTTTGGATGAAACATAGCATTTGCCTTCTTATATAAGGTAATAGTAAGAAGAAGATGTAAGAGTAACAATAGGTAATGATGTACTAGAGCAAGTGGATGAATTTGTATATCTTGGATGTGGATTTAGCCGAGATGGAAGGTACAACACTAATATAGAGCGAAGAGTGAATGCGGGAAATAGAGTTAACGGAGCGTTGGGGCAACTTCTCGGCAGCCACCATCTCAGCCAGAAGGCACGTGTAGCAATACATAACGCAGTGCTTGTCCCAACATGCCCATGCAAACAAATACAAAGGGGCGATGGCTCCTCTAGTAGTTGAACTCAAAATTGGGTACCACTTTAGGCATCTGGTCAAGCTATTATATATTTAAAATGTATATGCACTTGTACATCATCACATTAGAGCTAGTATTACTTATTAAACATCTTATATACATTATAGCATTTCGGCTAGTATACGTCCTAATGTTTCTGCTTAATAAAAGTACATGCGAATCTAACTCCGTGGCTCTGCTCGCTATTAAGTAATATGAAAAAGAATCTAAATAAAAGATTCCAATAAAATGTGCCGCCAAATGATTCATGTTTTTTGCAGTATTATACCATTTAGATATTAGTCAAAACTTCGCAGCTAATAAATCTTATCATTTCTATGCAACGGTATAACCACCAGGTTCAAGAAAGTAGCCTTTCGTAGCCCCAAATGGTTCAGACAACGTAGTCCATAGGGAGTCCATAGCCAGGCCAAAAAAATATAGCGGTCCTTGATTTTGCCATATTATTGTCGCTTACTATATAATAAAAAAGTACTACTTACTATATAACTAAATTAATACAAGAAAATGCGGGAAACAGTTGTCTGGTTTGAACGTGTTTTTGGATTTTTAATTTTAAAATTGTTTTGTTTCTCATATTATTAACAGAATTTGATCAGTTGGAAGCACATTCTTTATGTATATTTACTTTATATTAAGTAGTGTATTGTGTAGTGGCTTGCTGATAGAATAGGGTAAGATTTTGTAAACTATTTATCGGATATGGACCCCCCAGGTGATCCTGGGAGGACCATCCCTGAAGTAGGGCATGTTGTAAGTATTTATGATTGCACTAGTCTTGATACTGATGCATCTTATTCTCATGATGGTGTTGTTAGACGTAAACGTACTGCAATTCGTACGTGCAAACATTGCAATAAGAAAAGATCTTAGAGACGCTACGGCGAGGATAGAAAAGTAAGAGATGAGGATTGTCAATGTTCTGCTGATCATAACACGAATATTATTAACGCTGTTAATACACCATCAATTCCCTCTATGTCTCAGTCTCATGTAGTTAATAGTAGCTCTACAAACATTGCACCCCAGCCTGTTGCAAGACTGTTATATCAGCAATCTGATGTAAGTCCTTATGTAGTCCATGTTCAGCGTAACCAAGCCTCTCCAAATGATGGTACAACATTGCACCCAATTACGTTTGGTAAATTCTTAAAAAGCAATGCATTTCCATGTGTTATAATGTAGCTTAAAACGTATTGGAAGAAATAGGTTGTCAATATCATTCTCTGACTATAAAGCAGCCAACAATTTTATTAATAACCAAAACTTAGTATTAGCAAATTATAAGACCTTTATTCCATCTTTTACGGTAACGCGCTTGGGTATAGTGAGAGGAGTTCTGTCCGAATGATCTGAGGAAGCTATTATAGACAACATTTCAGTGCCTATCGGTTGTGGTCCCATTTTAAAGGTAAGGCCTTTAAAAAGAAAAGTTATTGAAAATGGCATTACATCTTTAAAAAGTACCGAATCTGTAGTTTTAACATTTGATGGTCAAGTACTGCTTAAAAGAGTATTTATGTGTTACTCTGCACTGCCAGTTGATTTGTATATATTGCCCACAATTCAATGCTGCTGTCGATTTGGCCATGTGAAAAGCCAATATCGTTCTACTCCCAGATATTATAGATGCGGAGATGAACATTCAGGAGAGAAATGTAATATTGATGAGGAACATGTTGTTTGCTGTCTATGTAAAGGTTGTCATATAGCGACTAGCAAAAATTGTTTGGAATTTAAGAGACAGAAAGCAATCAAAGAAACGATGGCTAATAACTGCATTGCCTATTTTGAAGCTTCTAAGCTACACCCACCTATATCAAAAATATCTTATGCTAATGCACTTATTAACAATACACAAAAACAACCACAATTTTCTGGAAATAATTTTGATTTAATCAACACACAAAATGTATAGCATTCTCACCATCCTTCTCTGTCTCATTCATATAAGAAAACAGTTTTTACTACACCCACTGGTCCCTATAAACCATATCAACCAAAAGGATATGATGTAGCAGCACATAGAACTATTACTAAAGAGTACAACATGGAATCATTCAGTAATAATGGATGTGCTCTCAATTTTAACAACAATACAACTGCCTCAATCACTGAATTTATTTTGATGCTCATCAAATTATTGTCTCAATCTAGTACACTTACACCGTCCAACGCTGCACCTATCTTTTCACTTCTTTCTCATATACAGAATAATAATGGACAATCTAACTCAGATTATACAATGGAATTATAGAAGCATTATTTCTAAAAATTTGATCTTATTCACTTAATTAATACATATCATCCTCAAGTTATTGCATTACAAGATACTTGGCTAAAACCATCATCTAATTTTAGGATGCCTGGTTATACTTGTTTACGAGAAGATCGTAATGATGGATATGGAGGTGTAGCCCTCCTTATTAAACATGGCATATCTTATTCTTATTTCCCTCTTCCATCCCATAGCAACGATTTCTCTATAATTGCAGCTGTTATAAGTAATATTTGCTACATTTCCCTGTATGTTCCCCACCCTTCTTCAAATATTTTCAATTAAATTAATAATATTGTGCTAAATGTAACGAAACCATTAATTTTATTAGATTTTAATGCCCATCATCAGTCATGGGGTAGTTCTACTAATAATTCATTTGGCAATTCAATTATTGAAATGTTAGATGCTCAAAATTTATGTATTTTAAATGATGGCACATCCACTCGACGCACAGCACCTAATGAAGGTAATAGTGCCCCTGATTTATCTATTTGTTCTGCAAATCTATCTTCCTCATTAACCTGGTCAGTATTATCCTACTCTTTTGGCAGTGATCACTTCCCTCTTATACTTTCTTTTCCTTCTCATAATTTGCCTCAAAAACCTTTGCCACGGCTAAAGTATAGATTAGCCGAAGCAGACTGGAACCTGTATAAAGAAAAAAAATAGTTCAAAATATCTTCATTGCCTGATATTCAACATGAAAATGAAGAAATTTGTGCTAAAGCACTTATTATGACTTTACTAGAAATAGCAGATCAAGTGTTTCCAAAAAGACCAAGACTTCCGGTCTTATTCCCTCACCTTCATAGTGGGATGCTGAATGCACTGCAGCTATAAAAAAAAAAGAAAACAAGCTGAGCGCAGTTATTGTGCAGTTTCTTCTAATGACAATTTTGACAAGGTTTTGAAAGTAATTAATAACACTAGAAAACTTTTGAAACAAAAAAATTTGAGCCATGGAGATTATTCTGTCAGTCCATATGTCCCAATACAAACCCATGTATAATCTGGAATAATATAACAAGATTTAAATCTGCCTTCCAAAATAATAATACCTCACCAGTTCTTCCTCCCATCCTATTAAACCCACTTTTAGACAAACTTTCACCTCCTACTGTCCCTGAGCTTATTTAACTTCCTTCTCTATCAGATAGAACCGGCTTAAGTAGTCCCTTTTCTCTTAGTGAATTAAAAGGAGTTATCTCTGATATTAAAGATTCTGCTCCTGGGCCTGATGGGATTCCGTATTCATTTATTTCTCACCTTAGTGATCCTGCTCTCTCTTATTTTCTTAATCTTATTAATAAGATTGTTGCCTCCGGTCACATACCTCAATCCTGGAAGAGTCAAGATGTAGTGCCTTTCCTTAAACCTAACAAAGATCCCTCTGATATTTCTTCATATCGTCCTATTGCACTTTCTTCAGTGTTAATGAAAATATCTGAACGTCTAATAAGAAACTGTCTTGAATGGTACATAGAAACGAACAACTTGTTGAGTAATAACCAGTTTGGATTTAGACGTGGCAGAGGAACAATAGACAATTTAAGCATTTTAATTACCGACATTAGACTTGCATTATCAGAAAATAAATGTTTAATTGCTGCATTTCTTGATATCACAGCTGCTTATGATAATGTTGTAATTTCTATTCTTTACAAAAAACTTAAATGTGTAAATGTTCCGGATATACTATCTAATTTTATTGTCAACATGTTATCAGATCGATGTATAAATATTTCTTTAAATGGTTGCACCACATCTCGTCATGTTAGTAAAGGATTACTACAAGGTTCGGTACTTAGTCCTATATTATATAACATATACAGCTTTGACTTAGAGTCATCTTTAGGTTCAGACGTCAATGTCCTTCAATATGCTGATGACCTACTTGTCTATTGCTCTCATTATAATGTTCAAGTAGCATCAAACACTCTATCTTATTCACTCTCTTTGCTAGAAAATTGGTTAGATAAAAATTGACTTTCCTTTTTCCCGTGTGAAATCACCCCCTTTAGTGTCTGTTTTTTTTAGTAATTCACAAGTAACTCAAAAAGGCCACACCAAGTTTCTTGATGTAATTCTAGATTCCAAGCTATCAGGTATTCCTCATTGCCAACATGTTGCTATTAAATGTGAGCGTTTATTAAACATTATAAGATGCCTTTCAGAAGTCTGGTGGGGGCTCACCCGTTTTCCCTGAAAATCTTTTACGATGCATTGATTAGAAGTGTTCTTGATTATGCTTCTTTCTTGCTTCTACCGAGCAATAAGAGTGGGCTCAGAAAACTGGATGCTGTTCAATCTAAAGGGTTACGGTTGATTTGCACAGCAATGAAATCTAGCCCTATAAACTGTTTACAAGTGGAGTGCCTCGAATCTCTTCTAGATTTGAGACGTCAGTATCTGTCGGATAGGTACTTATTTCGCTGCTTTCAATTTACAAAACATCCTTTACGCACCAAATTAGAAGACGTACATAATTCTATAATTACATCAAGCTACTGGACACATAAAGCTCTTCCTTGCTTAGTTCAAAGTTATCAGAGATTTTAAGGCTTACTGACCCCCTCTTTTAATTATACCATGCATCCACTCTTTAATGCTAATTTCAATGCATTGACAACCTTGCCAGATATAAAATTAAATGTTGGCATATGTAAAAATGACATAGACGCAAACATTAATTTTAACTTAATTAAAGACCAACTATGGGTCGATGGTGCCAGGCACCATATATACACAGATTCATCTAAACATTCATCTCGGGGTAATGTTGGAGTTGGTGTATTTCATTCACAATATAATATCATACAGAAAATCAAACTTACTCCTGAATCTTCAGTTTATACTGGGGAGTGCTTCGGGTTTTATAAAGCAGTGGAATATATTTTATTGCCTAAGTTTCATAAGACTGTTATCTTTGCTGATTCTAAAAGTGCTTTACAGGCGCTTCATAGGTATCCATTTAGTAGTAAAAATATATTTCCTTTAATTATTGACATTAGACATTTACTATCAAAATGTACAGATTTAGGATATTTCATTTCTTTCGCTTAGATTCCCAGTCACTGCAACATCTCTGCGAATGTAATAGCTGACCGGCTTGCAAACGAGGTTATCAGAGATGGTGATATAGTCCCATATAAAAACTTTATTCACGATGTGGTATCTCTTGCCAATGTATTTTTAAGGAAGTCATGGCAGGAGATATATACCAAAAGTTGCGCACATAAAGGTAGACATTATTATCGCATTCAACAAGATATTCCTCGGTATCCCTGGTTTTCCAGGATGAGATTCTGTAAGAGAGTTACGAGTTGTATTATACGCATGAGACTGGGACATGTTTGCACACCCGTTCATCTTGCTAAGCTACACTTAGTACCGTACCTTAGTACCTTTCCTGTCCTCTCCGTGATAATACCATCATCTATGAAACTATGAATGCATGTAACAATCCTTTACCATCTTCTGTTCCTATATTATTAGCAACCAATAATTTACATATTTATCGCTCATTGAACGTATTTATTAACCGTAATGATATTAAAGTATGAGTATTAATCTAATTATATATTTATTATTTCTTTCTGGTCTTTTCCTAAATTCCTCGTTCCAAATTAACTCCTAATATATCCTGTTCCTTACCTTTGTTTATGGCTATAGGCAAACCGCGTACGCCAAAGAAAAAAAACATTAATAATAAAAAAAAAATATGCGTGTGTACAAAGTACACATATCAGAAGTGAAACTTTGGCAAACTATTTTTTAACTCTATTTTACATACATCAACCAATAGCGTGTACTCTCTCTCTCTCTCTCTCTTTCTCTAGTGGGGGTCAGATAGTGGGGATGCTACGAAGAGTCGCACAAAGAGGAGACTGAGAACGTCTAATGAGTTCTATCTCATTCTCTCGCCGGCTGAATCCTATACATTATGTGTTTGTGTCTCTATGGACTTATTTTTTCGTATCATCGAGTTTGAAATCACAGCGATTCTAAAGAAGTTTTACTTCAAAAAGTACTTAAGAGTATATTAATGAATTATCTTTCATGTGTAGAGCTTATTCAGTGTTCAGAGTACAGCGCGCTAGCACCTAAAAGTAATAATCCACATCGTACAACGGATAATCGCCGCAATAACTCTAGCTAATCCACACACGTACATTTAAAGCTTTACGCACGCCTCGACTTCATTATTAACTACAGTATTATTATAATAACTCATAGAATCTCAACATTGATGTAAATTATTAATAAATGAAACAATTTGCTTATCTACCAAGTCTACCAACTTATTTAATAAATATAATTATATACTAAAAATTAATAATGGAGTCAAGAGTCTCCGAAACCGGCGAGCGTGTATGAAGAGAATTATGAATGTTGAGGAAGCGAGTGAAGTATGCAGAGATAGAGTTCTCTGGCACTCTGTTCTCTCTGCCTACCCTGCAAGGGATATGGCGTGATGATATGTATGTAAAAATTAATAAATCATGTGATCTAATCTGATTCTAGGTTATCTAATAGTGACAAAGTAAGAATGCTATAATAGTAGGACCACACCGTTGACAGTTTTCAGTCTCCAGCCGCTGGGCGATCCGTTCGACGTAGTACCACAGCTTCGCATAAAATTGACATCTGAGCAGTGCCAATGTGCTGCTACGCTTCGCTCAATGAGCGAGGGAGCCCGCAGCCCAACTTTCTAGGTGGGTATGTGGTTTCTACAGATTGGCAACAACCTAGCCGTACTCCTTGTATGGTAAAGGTCCATGTGCGATATTAACACTTACCATCAGGTGTGTTGCTTGCTCGTTTCCCACTATAAGCCATAAAAAATGCATTTAATTACGCTTTATTTCGCCAAGAAAAGAGAACTAAAGATTTTAAGTGGTAATATTTTGGAGAAGAAAGAAATCTCCAAATAAAACCTTATAACCTACCAATTAATCTAGTAGTAGTAACCTACCAATGAATCTATATCTAACAATTGATCTAGTATGGTATATCAAGTCATTTTACTCTCACCGCGGACAAAGGTCGTGTCTAACAGAAATATGTACTTGGACCGCATTTATGAAAAAGATAACAATTCACGTTTATAATCAACTGGCTTCTGCCCGCGGCTTCGCCCGCGTAAAAGGATACTTTCCTAAAGTTTTTCACCCCTATTTTTATTTTACCCCGTAAGGGTAAATTTTACAAAATTTTAATGCCATTTATTTATATCTAATCAATAGCCTAAAAATAAGTTTCAAGCTTCTAGTTTTAAACATGACAATATTTTCTTACAACTTTTCATCCCTCTTTACAACCCTTTTTTTGCATTAAAAAGTAGCCTATGTCCTTTATCAGGCTCTAGACCATCTGTATACCAAATTTCATTTAGATCGGTTCAGTAGTTTTGACGTGAAAGAGCGACAGACAGAGTTACTTGCGCATTTATAATATTAGTAAGGATTATTGTGTATTATCCATGGGTACATTTACCATGTTTTAATTTTATATTTAATTCCTGGTAAACAAAATATAAACACCAATAACATTTTATCAAATCAGTCTAATAATATGTGAGATTAACAAAAATATAGATAATATATACTATATAAACTTTAACAAGGAATAAAATATCGCTAGGTAAAGTAACTCTTTTGATGTTAAGACTGAAAGTAATGATCTCGCTTTTATCCATCGCTTTGTAGGCTGATTCAACAACCTACCTGAATATAACAAAAAAAAACATTAATAAAATACCAAGACTGTTTTTCTTCTAAGAAACTAGCAACAGTAACTTAAGCATTTATTGAAGTAAAATATTACCCGCTAGAGAGACGATTTTCCTGTGGATAAACATAAATGGTCAAATACTGCGAAAATAAGTAGCTAAGTTCAAACAAGATTTAAAGCTTTTGAAGTTAAGAAATGAAAAAACCATCCAAGTAGGAGCCGATCTCACCAAAAAAGGGTTCCGTACTGCCTTACATTATTTAGCTAGGTACTTTTTAAATATTCCGGAAAAGAAAAACATCAACACATTTTTAATACCTTGATCTCTTTAATTAACTTTATTTTATTTACTTTTTATTATAGCGATAGCAGTAATATAGACTTGGAGAAAATTTTAATTCTTTATAAAGACAATTCTGCTAAACCATAAAGACGGTTTATAACAAGCTAAACACCACGTTTTCGATGTAGAGCACCTTTAAATGTTAATAATAATTTTAAATCGACTATATAGATACATTTTTTTTCTACCTGCAACCATAAATAGCTGGGCCATCCGGGGTAGTACCACACTATCGCAGGCAATTCACGTCTGAGTAGCAATTTGCTACTGCGTTTCATTTTTTGAGTCATGACAAATTCCATCTGATATGTTCCTATCCAATTCTATCCCCGTTATAATAGTCAGTGACTTGATTGTGGTGATGTGCCTGGTATTGCTGAAGTCCGTGAGTGGCAATTACTACTTGTCATCAGTCAGCTGTTTGCTAAGTGGCTACCAAAGGTATAAAAAACGGACTAAACAGGAAAGGGATAACGGAGATTTTGCAATAGAAAAGATTTTTTGTTACCCTTTCATTACGTATCCCTAAATGTAATACATTTCTCAGTTTTCATTTAGCGATGCGGTTGCCCCCTTAGAAAGTTATAAGCGCTTTCACCTTTATAAGTTTATTCCAGCTGCCAAAGTTGCGTAAAGGTTAATCAAATTCCTTATTACTACGGCAGATAACCTTACCAGATACATGGTATATGTACAATATATGTATGTGTAAAAGTGACGGTAATGTAGTTTTATGAGATACCTTTATAGCGCTGAAAGGTCAACTTGGAGTGCATTTGGGCTCATTTTGAAAAATCAATAGATACTTGACGGAGAGTTCTGCGCCTTAATATATTGTGTTAACCTACATTTCCATGTGGTGACGGAGTAAAAATACAATTCATCACCCCTATCTTACCCGTAAGTGATCGCAAGAGACGATTAAGTATTATAAAATGCATATAACATCTATAACAGCACGTTTGATCGGTGTGGAGTAGTAGGACAATTTCCCTCCCATTATGGAGAATGTGGGTGCCCAAGAGTGGGACATTTATGAGCTGAGATGATGAAATTTTTCTCAACCCATGTACGTTCCACTATTGGGCACAAGCCTTCACTAGATAGGGAACATTGAGTCTAAACTGACCAGTGTGGTATAATACCTCGCTCGACAGACTTGTCACCTCTTACTTATCCGTGGTAGTTGTAAAAATTGGCTGTAGTTTCACCAGGAAAGTGGGCAACAGCTCTCTTGAGTATAATCTTCTCTCGTATTATATATTCGTAAGGTTTACGGTAGGTACGGCTCGTAGTAAGGTATTACCTTACTACGAGCGCCTCACCGTCTTCTAAGCATGGCTATTACATCATTATTTCCTTATTTGAGGAGAAAATTTACGTTCAAGAGTAGATGGTGAAAGGTCTAGTTTTGATCCTATTTAATAGGATCGAAACTAGATACTATAACATTGATATGCATGAAATTAAAGACCACTTGCTCTTGTATTAGAAATAAATGATAATACATATATTCACATACTTTATTACATTTAGAGGTTTCCATTGAGGGAGTTTACGTTTTAAAATTAAAGCGTAATACTCCGGACTGACCGGCCCGCGGCTGTAGACATATTAACTTTTATATGCAATAATAAACTTTGCAATCTCTCAAATGCCCATATTAATGGGGATTAGAATGGGGAACATTTCCCCATATTAATGGGGATATAAATAATACAATTTTTAGGTCTTTGATGAAAATCTTTAAATGGTAGGTAAAAAATTAGGAGAAGATTTTTTTCATATAAGGTGACTTACACAATTCATGTATATTTTTAATTTTGCTCTACCTCCTAAGTCACAAGTCTCAGCTTAAATTGGGATTCAGCATATCTCTGCATAAAAAAATATTAATTATAATTTCATATACTATATATGTTGTAGTATGTGATTCCAAGTGTATCTTGATATTAAATAATGAGATTTGTTACATTTTTGTTTTGTCTGTAAGCCCATTACCACATCGTTAGTAAATGTCAGCTCCAATGATCTATATATATCTCACCCAATCCGTCCCACATTTTCATCGCCACCGTTTTTTCGTGATCATTTTACTGTGATCGTTTTCTTCACATTTATTTTTTTCGCAATGATGGTTCATTCTCGCGATAGCCACTGGAAAGGCAAGTTGAGATGCATTATGTTCTTAGTCCTTCAGTAGACATAGAATTTGTAAAATTGAATTAGCATCAAACATTTTTTTTTAAAACATTTTTCTAGTAAATTTTTTTGTTGATAAACAATTTTTTCGTAGAAATGAAATGCTTCTTCTAAAAAAAATTGTTTATCAACCGTAATATTTTAAAGCCTACCCAAAATTTCTCAAATTCCATTCCCTTTTACGTGGGTCGTACAAATAAAGCATACTCTAGATTTTAGATGTAGGCGTCTAACATATTTCAAACAAAGCAGACACATTATAAAACATCTTAATTTCGGTAATCATGTAGGTTTAATTGATATCATTATATTTATCAGTAGATATTAACTAATAGTCTTTTATTCTTCATGAGGTGACAGACTAAGAATACAATTCACCAAACTTTTTTGTCTGTACCTGCGTAAAAAACGACGAAGGGATATGCATATAACATCTATTCGAGAGAAGGAATATTCATAATAAAATGATATACCAACATGACTGACCAGCGTAATACTAAAAATCAATTTCCCTCCCACAATGGAGGAAGCTTAGGTCCAACAGTGGAACATATATACAGATGATAATAACTTATTCATTAGACTTACACCTTTATCACCAAAAGAGCACTAATGTAGGCCATATACTCGCTTTCAGTCATTTTAGTTCCGCGTCATAGGAAACGTCTCTGACACCTATTTACTGAGCCTAATCACCTGCCAGGTATTCTATGTATACTTTTTCTTAAGTACAAATACAAGTAACGACGACGTAAGAAAGCGAGTAGGTATGAAAGAGAGTATTGGTGTAAAGATGCGAAAGGGAATGCTCCGATGGTTCGGACATGTGGAAAGAATGCCGAACGAACGTCTGGTTAAGAAGATATACAATGCGAAAGTGGAAGGATGTAGGTACCGGGGGAGACCGAGACTAATCTACCTAGACCAGATCGGTCATGTACTGAAGGAAGGTGGAGTCAAGAGTCTCCGAAACCGGCGAGCGTGTATGAAGAGAATTATGAATGTTGAGGAAGCGAGTGAAGTATGCAAAGATAGAGTTCTCTGGCACTCTGTTCTCTCTGCCTACCCTGCAAGGGATATGGCGTGATGATATGTATGTATGTACAAATAAAAGTTTTATTATGAATTTCAGAACGGAGAATTGTAAAATGCCTCAATAATATTGTACGCTCCGGGAGGCATATCTGAGTACTTCACTAGTTATTTCCTATTTATAACACTGAATAACTGTATAAAAATGTATTTAAAAGGCATCTAAACTGTAGATATTACAGATTCACACAATTTATACGACCACACAAAAGGCCATAACATATAATTAATTATTTTGTGGTATGACTCATGGTATCTTCTGCAAATCGCTCGTCGAACCCGCAACCGTTGGGGAAGAAAGGTTCTCGAGTGATGACCACAAAACGACAACGAACTGTAAGGCGATCCAACTAGGTGCACTGACGACATCTTAAAAGTCACAGGAAGTCCTTAGATGCTATCTGCATAGAACGATTTAATAATAAATCATTAGGTACAGATAGCATAGGACCATTTTAAGTAGCATTTTCGTGGGGAGGCTTATGTCTAACACTAAACAGCTACGGTCTGATGTATAGATGGAAATAAGTACATATGTTTTAATAAAATGCAATTATAAATTTAAAAAAAAACCATTAAAATAAATACTATTACTATGTGATGACGAAATAAGAATATGACTAGGTACACTTTTCTTTCACATGAATGTCGTCTCAACCGACTAAAATGCGTAATCAAATTACAAGACATAAAAACTTAAATAAAATTTTTGGCTACACCGTTTGTCCAGTGTGGTATAACAGATCAATTACCTTCCCTTTACTGAATAGGGTGGTACACCGAGAGTAAAAATTATATGATCTGTAAGTAAAAACGAGATAAATTTATTACTGCACTAATGGGTATTAGTAAAACGCTTAATTTTCGAGATCTACTGTGCTAAATGTCGGAGGTAAATACACTACCAATCAGATATGACATTATCTCTGAAAATTTATTCACGAATAGTAGGTAACTATTGGACCACTTGGTCTAGGTTTGTTTTCTTACTATCAGCCATAACCTTTCCTTAACTAAATACTTTTGTAAAAATATGCTCAATATAGTATTTTTCATAACATACTTTGCAGTTCCAAGCTTTGTCATGAGGTCAATATTTCAGGGTTATCTCTCTATAACGTATATTAGCGCTAGCAACGCACTGGACTGATTAAAACATGTGAGTTCAAATATATGTTCCGTAAAAAGTCTAAAAACAAAGATAACGCAATTACAATATCAACTACCAAAGTCAATTGTAAATCTAAGCCATTCAGAAATCCAAACAATAAAACAAAAGAATTATATATACAAATATTTATGACAAGCTCATTATTCACAAGAGAGTTATAATTCTATAAATAAGAGGCAAATACTATATTGTTTTTACACGTCGATGGTTAGGGATCGTCTCGACATTAAAAAAATACAATAAATAAAGTTCGAGTACCTAGTGTCCTCTAGTGGCTCTAGTGACCCGACTGTTGATTATTATTATGTGGGAGGTAATCACTTTCAATGTTTATAGATCTTAAATTTACGATTAAATGAACACAATCTATAATGCTAAAAAAATAGCTACCGAAGTTTCAATAACAATTTTACAATTCAATAGTTTAAACCTTCTGATTATGTTCTGTTGTAGTCATAAAATAGACTCGATCCATATTACGTAAAACTAAAAATTTCAAAATGTACTATGTGATATCTCTACCTGATAAAAACATAAAAAACCATATATATATATATATATATATATATATATATATATATAGTATGTATGTATAAAGAGTAATCAAATATCATGACAAAGGAACCTTGATGTCAACCAGCCATATTTTCAAAGACTAACACGAACACAATACACATTGTATCTCATAGACGGTAGTCACACCCTTTCAGAAAGCCGCGTGACTTTACAATATATGAACTGACCCTTATATTTAGGCCGCCAATAGGTCGGCCCGGACATTGTGTCCCAGTTTTCAAGAAAAGTAGAGTATAGTTGACTGCGCTGCTTTCTAGACGGAAAGAACTATTCTAAAGCTTATCTATGTTGACTTTTACTTAACCCAATTATTTCTTACTTGTCCATGAACATAATTTGAAAAAAAGAAAAACAAAATATTAAATACTCAAGCGAGCTTATTGTTGAATCGATTTGTTCTAATACTTAAACGTTTATCCGTGTGGTGACATGAGTAAGAATACAATTCACGACCCCCTATCTTACTCATGGGTGATCGTAAGAGACGACTAGGGGATATAAAACGCATATAACATCTATGCAAGTAAAGGAAAACTCGAAACAAAACCCTATACCAACACGTAGGACCAGCGCGGTATAGTAGGTTAATTGCTCTCCCATTGCGGAGGAGGCCCGAGCCCAACAATGTCAGTTGTTATCAAAGTAGGAATATAAAATATCACAACTCCATCTCCCCGTGTATCTTATATGTCGAGAAGTGATATTTAATAGTGACGTACTGGATGCTGAAAGGTGCCAGACGACCTACGTTCAACCCTACGTCGTCTAGCACTGATTCGTTGATCTGAGGGTAGTGGATTTACTGCAATCAGCCACATGCTGCGACTGCACAGATGGCAAGATACCGACCAATGGTTAAGATACCGACCTTTCGTGCCAGTGCCGTGGGTTCGATTCCCACGTGGGACAATACTTTGTGCGCTCCACAAAGTATTGTTCTGAGTCTGGGTGTAATTTGTCTGCGTTAATTGCATGTTTGTAAAGTCCCCCGCGATACAAGGATTATTACCTTAGTGCAGGGTGGTGTTTAACAAAAACATTAGAAAAACAGAACGGAAATAACAACGTGTACTTTTGCCGCGCGCGTCTATTACAGAGATAGAAGACCAGGCCATCCAAATTAATATGAGGTCATCTGAAATGGACAAAATCTGCATGTGGTTAAGCAAAAAAATTGATGGATGTATGAGGACGAGATCACCCTGGTAATAGGTAGGCGTAAGAACATCGCAAGGTTTTAGTAGTTAGGCCGTAGCTAAATTCAAGCTAATCCCTTCTTGAACGAGAGTGCAAGCGAAGCGAAGTGAAGCGAAGCGAAATAGTGAGAGCTATTGGCGTAATATTAAATTATGTTTTTATTTTATGGTTTGGATATTCTTCCATGTAGTGAACATGGAAAATATCCTCTTCCTCATCTCAGCTCATATACTTCCGAAACAGAAGGGAAATTGAACTACTATACCATATTGATCAGACGAATTGCTATAAGGTTTTATTGCGTGTTTTTTTTTAACCACAACTCTGCATTGAGGAAATAATTCTTCTATTGCCCCCCACTTTACACACATATAATTAACGTAGACAAATTACACCCAGACTCAAAACAACCTTATGGATCACATAAAATCCTGCGTAGGAATCGAACCCACGACACTGGCACGGAAGATATATTAACTACTACGCCATCTGTGCAGTTTGCATACTCTCGCATAGATATTATATACATATTATATATTTTAGTCTGGTTAATTGACACGTAATGTTTAGAAACGAAGTGACCAATCGTAATCGTATACTTTATGAAAATTGGGTTCGTTTACATTTTTTGTTCATCCATTCGGATAGGCAAAGGAAATAATATATAGTCTACGTCGAGAAAGGCACCAAATTTCAAAAGCATTTTTTTTTCTTTCATTTTTATTTATGGCATTGATTTACTATTAGTAAATAATAAATAATTTAAAAATTATGAGGCGTGCCCTTTTGGATTGTCCAAATTATTCTTAATCTGTCATCACACAAAAAAAATACATACATAAAATTTTTATATGGATATATAACTGACTGCTCGCGCAATGCTGTTTTATGTTCATACATATCATCTGTCAAAATCAGCTAATATTGTATCGATTCGTTACACGTTTACCTGTATGGGGTACAACAATCTGTACAAAATGGCGTCGGGTATCCAATGCCCTTGAGAATTTGTTTCCATAAATTTTGTGATTAGACCGCTCATGAAATAATATTGATCACAATAAGTTTATTATATATAGCTATTTATTAGCATATCCCAAAACACATGGAAGGGTATAAGTGTACATGTGCTTTATATCTTCATATGACTAATCCCCTGAGCCATATAAGTAGAAGTTATGTGTGAACTCAGAGATAACTTACATATTCCACAAGATTAGAATATATTCGACTGAAATCTTTTAAATAAATATATGATATGCTAATATAGCTGTGTGGTAGCGGTTACGAATACTACCAACCCTTACTTTGCTTGTGGATGTCGTAAAAGATGACTAAGAGACTTATAACGACCGGGGCCAACTTCATCTGATGTCGTTTGGTCAACAATTACATTCACAAGGAGAGTTGATGTCTGGCAGGCGGCTGGTCATAAAACTATTGCCAATAACTTTTACAATATGTACTATGAAAGAATAGTACATGTTGTATCGACCCCAAGTAATCGGGATAAGAGTAGGAGTCAAGCAGGACAATAATTGGTCTAATCGACAAATAGTTATACTGAATCTGGGTGTAATTTGTGTCCGTTAAATTATATATTTGTAAATTCTACACTATTCACAACATTGTACATTATATCCGTGTGGTGACGGACTAAAAATACAATTCAGTACCCCCTAGAGCGTAGGGGCAACTTCTCGGTAGCCACCACCTCAGCCAGAAGGCACGTGTAGCAATACATAACGTAGTGCTTGTCCCAACATTACTGTATGGAAGCGAGAGTTGGGTATGCAGAAAAGAGTATGAAAGTAAAATTAATGCGGTCGAAATGCGATCTCTGCGGAAAATCTGTGGAGTAAGGCTGACCGACCGCATTCGTAACGACGAAGTAAGAGAGCGAGTAGGTATGAAAGAGAGTATTGGTGTAAAGATGCGAAAGGGAATGCTCCGATGGTTCGGGCATGTGGAGAGAATGCCGAACGAACGTCTGGTTAAGAAGATATACAATGCGAAAGTGGAAGGATGTAGGTACCGGGGGAGACCGAGATTAACCTACCTAAACCAGATCGGTCATGTACTGAAGGAAGGTGGAGTCAAGAGTCTCCGAAACCGGCGAGCGTGTATGAAGAGAATTATGAATGTTGAGGAAGCGAGTGAAGTATGCAAAGATAGAGTTCTCTGGCATTCTGTTCTCTCTGCCTACCCTGCAAGGGATATTGCGTGATGATATGTATGTACTACCTCCTATCTTGCCCGTGGATGATCGTAAGAGACGACTAAGGGATATAAAACGCATATAACATCTATGCAAGAAAAGGAAAACTTGAAACAAAACCAACACGTCTGACCAGTGCGGTATATAGTAGATTAATTTCCCTCCCATTACGGAGGAGGCCCGAGCCCAAAAGTGGGACATATATGGGCTATGATGATGATGATGACATTATATTACACAATTTGATACGTGAAACCTATAATAGCATATAATATCACTTACTCATCGATCAGCCTCACTCAATATTCACTGCTCTACATAGGCTTCTCCAAGTTAGTGATAATGCTTCAATAGCGACACTTAGCAGACGATTTACTCTAAAGAATGCTGCTCGCTGCTCTCCTAGTCACCCCTGAGCGGACCCGGGCCTCCTTCACAATAGGAGGCCACTTATACCGCGCTGGTGAGATAGATTCTTATAGGTTTTTATTTCAAGTTTCCTTCTCTTGCATATATGTTATCTGCATCCTTTGGTTGTCTTTTACGATATCCACAATAATGAAGGATGTGGTGAATTCTTACTTTGTCATAATAGGTACAGTACTCGGCAATTAATATTGCACATCGATCTTTGGAAACTGTAATCAGTTCATTTTAGCTTCGTAGAGCGTGGTCTCGTGATTGTACACTACCTGTGTGACATTTGTCACTCCTTGTACAAGTGCAAGAGAGTGCAGTTGGGTCTCGTCAGAAGAAAATATATAGAGTTGTTTAAAACTGCAACAATTTTAAAAAAAGGAAACCAAATCATAATACTTTTAACAGCTCTTACTAGATATCAGACTATCAGTGCTCCATGCAATATCAGATAGTTAGAGTGCGACAGAGATAGCGCTCTACAAAACCGAAATTAGTTGATTGTTGGGTCTCTCCAAGGGTTGATATGCAATATTTTTTGGCGGGTACTATAGAGGATTTCCATCAATGAATATTATGTTTAACTACACAGTACACAGTAAGCCCTGACATTAATTAACGCGTTATTTTCTTCTAAGTCAATATTCCGCATGTTAGAATAAATCCTTACTTCACAAGTGACTTTACAAACATACAATTAATGAATACATATTTAAATACGATTACTTAAATGTTAAATAGTTGAACAAACGCGAAATGAATTCCTTTAACAATTTCTATGCTTAATATACTTTTAATAAAGAAACGCTTTCGAGAAATGTACTGATAATGGTTTTTTTTTTTTAATAACGTAATAATGTCACACAAGATATTCGTTTCATAAGAATTCCATTATTCATCAAATTTTAATAATAAGAATTTCTAATAATTTGAGCAAACACAGGCACGCATCATTTACTTCAGCTGAATTGGAGTTTATTTTTGTAAATTGGTCTCTTTGACTCATGTCTATATACATGAATATTATATACATGACTATTGGTGACTCAAAAGTTCAACACAATCATAGTGTTGATATAACTGACTTAAGAATAATGTAGTTAATCTTTTTTTGCGGCGGGCTATAATCTGGTTACACCCCGCTAAATCTATCCGAGGAGACAGATGAAGCGACGCCCGATCCCATAGACCCACCTCGCAATATACCTCTCCATGCCATGCGAGTGGGCCACCTGATCCCGTGTTTTCGGTGGCAATGTAGTTAGCCTAAAACCGAATCCAGATAGTTTAAAATTATTACTATGCAACGGGCCATATGTAACGTTCATACAGCTCCTATATCATTATTAATGATGGAATACAAAGTTAACAATCTTAATAAATTTTTCGTGTGGTGACAGAATAGGAATATTAGGAATACAATTCACCACTTTTATCTTGCCCATGGGCGCGTAAAATACGACTAAGGGATATAATATATAGATAACTAGCTTCTGCCCGCGGCTTCGCCCGCGTAAAAGGTTACTTTCCTAAAGTTTTTGATCCCCTATTTTTATTTTTGACCGTCGATAATACAGTGCAACAGTATTGTATACTCAGGGTTGGAACTTCATTACTGGACTGCTAGATGGCGTTGAAGAAGCTAGATTTTGAGATTTTTTGACAAACAATTTTTTTTATTTTTCATATAAAAATTTTGATTTTTTTTTAATAAAAAGTATCCTATGTTACTTTTAATACCTCCAAGAATATGTGTACAATGTTTCATGATGATCGGTTGAGTAGTTTTAGCGTGAAAGCGTAACAAACAAACTTACATTCACATTTGTATATTAGTAGGGATAGGGATAATAGGTATGCACTACTAATATCTATATATCTGCAAGACCTATATAACTCTTGCATAGATACACCACTGTAGCAAATAATGTTATGGCTTCATATACATTGCCAACCACTGACGTCAAGTCACTCTGCTCCGGTGGTTGGCCCAACGACGAAGGTGACGTCACGGGTGGGTTACGGGTGTGCGTGCTTACGCCCCTCTGTCACCCCGGACGGAGTGGTGCGAGGAGTGTGCCGACCGTAACCCGCCCCCAGAAAAAAAAAAAAAAAATGGCTTCATATACATTATACACCTTTAAGCTCTTCTGCAGTCATGGTATCGTACTAGTAGGTGAGATAGGTCACATATAGGCCCTTTGAGCTCTTTCGTATCCGTGGCGCCGTGGTGATTAGTCAATTTTGTTGCCTGTTTCCCGAATTGCCTAGGTATAGGAATCATTCTTACCAACTCCTCGTCTTTAACCTTCTCTAATTAAATTTGTTGTGGGTTCTAATATAATTAATATTTGTAATATATTTCATCACATCTCCTAGGATCGCCCGGGAGTTAAACCTCGGTTTATAGAGATCATTATGGATCCTGGTTTACAGAAATTACAAACATGGGAATGTGTAGTAGGATTAATCCATAAAAAAATTCACTAGTTGATTTTAAGATTTGAAAAGTATCAGATGACTGATCCATCTTAAAAGGTGGAATGGTAACGACATATTAAACTTTTACTCTGTTACTTCAGATTTTGTATTTATATTATTTACCAGCAAACCCAGCGCGTTGGTTTATTTCTAGAAGTCGATATATCGCACCGCCACCTGGTGGCGAGTTACATCAAAGTGCATATAAACCTTCTCCGTGAACAAATACTTGTACTTACCAATTTTCATAATGATCGGTCAAATAGTTTTTGAGTTTGGCGATGTCATAAGTATATAGAAATATCCTCTTTTATAGATATAGAAGTTCAAAATTGTTCTACCTGTTTCTCATGATTGATTATATTATTATACATATTAACCTTTTAAACTAAGTAATAATACTAATTTAACACAATTAATATTTTAATTATATTATATATTTTCAATTATCTAACTTTTAATTGAAGGATCAAGTACCTAACCAAAACATAATTTGTATGTAGATATATTAATATTCTGTGAAACTTCTATATATTTTTATATATATTTTGTTGTTTGTGAAGATTGTAAGAAGTCTTAGGACTTTAAATTACTTTTGTGGTAATTCTATGTTTAAGATTAGTTTTTTAAGAGACAAACCTTCGCGTTCACTAAACTTATTAAATGTTAGGTACAATGAGCGATCACGTGCTGTTTGTCTCTAATAATTATATGCTACTTTAAGTAGTCAATAACCAAAACTAGCAACGGAAAGGGTCAGGCTTCAGGTCATCCAGTTTGTGGTTATCCTTCGAAAGTTTTCTGCCCTTATAATCATCACCTCAATGAAGAACGTAACCTGGATGCAGTGACAGATTTAGGCTTAGGCCCGCAAAGACTGGGCCTAGGACGACAAATTTTTAAAGATGCCAAAGTTATACAAGTGGTGAAAATTTGAATTTTCATTATTAACTATACCAATTTTATTTTGCTTCCTTCTTCCTTTTAAAATCTTAAAATAACAAGATTTAAAAGGTAAAATTCTTTTATTAAAATGATTAATCTTTATAAGTACTAAAATTTAAAATATCTAGTAAATTGCTACTAAAAAAGTTGGCCACTTTTTTGCGGCGGGCTATAGGTTGGTCAACATAAATCCATCCGGGGCGACAAATGAAGCGGCTCGCGACCTATGTGTGTACGAATGTATCTCTTACGAATGTACCTCTCCACGCCGTGCGAGTGGGCCACAGGAACCCAGTCTTTGTCGTCGGTGGCCATATTAACTTGGGCCTAGGGCACCATCGAACCTAAATCCATCACCGCTTAGACGACACCACTTCGATGTATCAGCTTTTCAGGCGTGTATTCATTCTGGTTCCTCATCCCATATTTCTACCCCTATTAGATTGGGACTCCTTCACCATAGAAGGATGACCAGACGGGTTGACATAAGTTATCGTTCGAATTTCCCGTCTCTTGAATTGATATTATCTATTTCGCCATTAGATTGGCACTTGATATCGATTCCTTGACCTCAGTGGCCAGCCTGGTATCTATTTATGTCCCTTAGCCTTATTTTTCGACAACTGTAGGCAATAAAAATTTAGTGATTTAAAACTATTCATACTCTGTCACTACAAAGAAATTCTGTACTACTTTTAGATAGATATATAAATAAACTCTTTATTGTACACATTACAAAAGACTAGATCCTGACTTAGATGAGTTATAATGGTGGGAATGTGTGGTGGGATTACTTCAAAGATAAGTTATACCTTCCGAGCAATCATAGAAAATAATTATAAAATGGTTAAAAGATCGATTAAAGTAGATGTATACAAGTATTGTTGTAGGTACTAGCCAATTACATTACCATGATTTCACCTCTTATATGTACCACTGTTGGGCTCGTGCCTCCTCTGTAACCGGAGGGAAATCGACCTTCTATACCACGCTGGACAGACGTGTTGGTATATGGTTTTGTTTCAAGTTTTCCTTCTCTCGCCTATGCGAAAAACGTATATAACATCTATATGTTATATGCGTTTTATATCCCTTAGTCGTCTCATACGATCACCCACGGGCAAAAAGTGGGTAGTGAATTGTATTCTTACTCAGTCACCATACGCCAATTACATATATATGTAATAAACACATTAACATACAAAATAAATCGCTTATATATTTTATAATAAACTACGCGAGTTATTATTTGGGTTATTAAAAAAACATTTAGGTGTCACTAATAATAGTAGTTACCCGAAAGTATAACTCGCCCGGCTGGCCAATAAAATCACAAGGCAAAGAAATTGCATGGCTGATTGTTCTCAACAGGAATGATCAGATGTAGTAAGCTCAGACAATCGCTCATCGAAATATTGGGCGGTTTAAGATTCAAATCATGTTTTAGCGTTCGTTAGATCCATTTATCCATCCATCGGCTTATCAACGTCCAATCTTAGACATATACTGCACCTTAAAGGGGGATAATCAAACAATCGCCACGCTTAACAATCTAGTTATTGCAAGCAAGTTGTGTTGTGAATTTCATAGTAAAAGCTGCTACGGCGTTCTCTTAGCTGTCTTTTATGACTGCCGCGAAAATAAGGGTCTCTCGACACAATGGATTCATAACTCATCACGATACGATTTATTGCCAACATTATAATAGCCGTGATGATGTATATCTTAGCAACATTTACATACATACAAAAATAATATCATACATTTAAAATAAAACTGTTTCTACGGATTCTATCGCGTTTGTATTTGTTGATTAATTGTCCAAAGTTTTGAATACTTTATACTGTTCACGGTCACGGGAGAAAAAGTCTCAGATTCAGTCCTACCGTTTATTTAAAATCAAATACAAAAAAAAAATGTTTTATTTCAAATGTGTTATATTCGCATAAACATCAGAAATCAGTATTATAGAATTATTTTTAGAATGATAAATAAATCTGCAAAATATTACAATAAGTGTGCTTATTATTATATTTATTTAATACTATAAATAATTAATGAATGAAATACTAATCTGTTTCATCATCATTCTCCTACTCTTATCCCAATTATTTGGGATCGATACAATATGTCTTCTTTCATAGTATATATTGTAAAAGTTATTGGCAATAGTTTTATGACCGGCCGCCTGCCAGACGTCAGCCCTCTTTGGAAATGTAAATGTCGACCAAACGGCATCAGATGGAGTTGGTGGTTTCGGGAGCATTTCCGCAGGCTCACTCCGCGGCTCGTCGGCGCGGCGTCCGCCCTTTCATGGCTAATGCCGAATGTGGGCGGACCGAGCGCTACGTGCCGACAGCTGTACACGGGGGTCGGGAGTCCCCCGTGGGACCTGGAGGCGGAAATGCTCGCCGATTTGTATCGGCGGGTGTCGGGGGTGCGCGCGGAGGGCGGTGTGGTCTCTTCGAGGGAACTCACCGCCTGGCGCGTTGACGCCCGCCTAGATGTCATTGCCCGTTGGGCAGTCCGGCTGGAGAGGCCTCGGTTCGGTGTGCGGACCGTAGAGGCCTTCCGGCCGATGCTGATGCAGTGGTTGGAACGACGGCTCGGGGTGCTCTCCTTCCGACTGGTGCAGGTTTTGACGGGGCATGGATGCTTCGCCAAATACCTGCACAAGGTCGTCAGGAGGGAGAGTACACCGTCCTGCCACCACTGCGATTGCGACGAAGACACGGCGCAACATACGCTCGAGGTTTGTGCCGCTTGGGCAGAGCAGCGTCGTGAACTCGTCGCAATCATCGGTGCCGACCATTGCCAGGGCGATGCTCGACAGCGTCAGGAACTGGGACGCGGTCGCAACCTTCTGCGAGGCAGTAGTCTCGCGGAAGGAGGCGGCGGAGCGCGTGTGCGAGGAGCGTCTCCTCGACGGCGCGAGCCGCCGCCGGCGACTGGGGCGGCGCAGGCGCGATTACCTGCGCCTGATGCCGCCCTAACCAAGGCCGCGGGTGACTGGATCGGGGAATTAGTCCGTCACCCGCCGAGAGGCCGACCGCGTGAGCAAAGACCGACATCCTACCCGAGGGGGGGGATGTCGGTCGAGGAGAGGGTACTCCTCAGGGGTATTCCGTCGGGCCGACCACTGACGTCAAGTCACTCTGCTCCGGTGGTCGGCCCAATGACGAAGGCGACGTCACGGGTGGGTTACGGGTGTGCGCGCTTACGCCCCTCTGTCACCCCGGATGGAGTGGTGCGAGAAGTGCGCCGACCGTAGCCCACCCCCAAAAAAAAAAAATCAGATGGAGTTGACCCAGGTCGTTATAAGGCGTCGTCTTTTACAACATACACGAGCAAAGTAAGGGTTAGTAGTATTCGCAGCTGCTACCACACGGAAATACTAGTCTGTTTAGCGTCATTATTAATCTTAAGAGACAAATTACATAAGGACTATATCAATAAATATTTAAAATTAAACCGAAATGTGTTAAGTGATAAAAAGGAAAAAAGAATTGGGTCAGAATTATGCAACAAAATTGTAGGCAAATTTGTGTCACCCATAAATAATAGACGGAATTAATTTTAATGACATGATGTTTACAGTTGTCGGCTTCGGGTGAACCGGGCGCGGTGGATGCCGTCGCGAGACGCTACCGACTTGAAAACGGAAACTCTCTAGGGGAAAAAGATGAGGTAAGACCTTCATGAAGATTTTACATAAACGTGCTTGTGGTAACCAATTTGAGTTGCTATCAAATTTGACTTAGATTTGAAATAAAACTACTTTTACGGATTCTATGGCGTTAGTATTTGATTTATAATTTCCCGACGTTTCGAACACTTTACAGTGATCATGGTCACGGGAGGACTGAGGTGTCTTACGTCCAATATGTCATTGTTATTACAGAAATTTATTTATATCCACCCTATAAGATGTTAAATTTTGACCCACATTTTTATACAAAATTAATACAAATTCATTGCCAGTACAAAAAGAGATGTGAGAGTGTGAAGAGAATGATTCTATTCCTTAATAATAACAAATCATAAACAACATACTCTCGGGACTTTATGTTGTCTTGCCAAAAGCATAATAAATAAGACAGTCTTAATCTTAATAAAATATTGCACAGCTTGAAATTTGGCTGGATTTCATCCTTTTATTTATAATTAAGTTTTGGTCCACAGATTTTTGTCCGTGCCTTTTTTATGTTATGTATTTTAATTATTATATTGATGTTATATAATTCAAGGTTTCTTGAAGTGGCTTTAATACATTTATGATGGTTTATATGTCTCTCTTTTGCCACTTTTTCATTTTTTTTTTAGTGGGAGCTATATGCGAAGCGTCTCGCGCATTTGTCTCAATCCTAGGATGTCATCCTAAAACTTAATAAGTGTGAGAAAATCTCATGATAATTTTCACTGATGCTGATGTATATATTAATAAATTTCTCATAAGATTTTTACTGTAGCCAGTACGAAAACAAGAATCAATCATTATCAGTCAATCGCCGTTCAAAGTTAGATGTAAAGCGAAGACGTAATTTTTCGCCATAAGAAACTCAAATATATCAAGATTAGACTTTCGCAGTAGTGGTTCAGTCCTCTCATGATCCCATAGTTGGTTCGTAAAACTGTCGCTGTCATCAGAAAGTTCAGAAGTAATAACATATTACGTATAAAGTTATATGAATCTTTAATTTCAATCCAAAGACTATATACCGAGTACGATTATGAATCTAAGCAATCCAGAAGTCCATTCAAATATTCAAAACTAGCTTCTGCCCGCGGCTTCACCCGCAAAGGTTATTTTTCTAAAGTTTTTAATCTCCTATTTTTATTTTACATCTTAAGGGTACATTTTTACAACATGTTAATGTCATATTTATTTATATCTAATCAATAGCCTAAAAATAAGTTTCAAACTTCTGACTTTAAAAATGACGATACTTCCTTACAACTTTTCATCCCCCTTTACAACCCTTTTTTTCATTAAAAAGTAGCCTGTATCCTTTGTCAGGTTCTAGACTATCTATGTACGAAATTTCATTTAGATTTAGAAAGAGCGACAAAGATACAGACAGAGTTACTTTCGCATTTATAATATTAATAAGGATTTGACCAACCGTTCCATCCGTTCATTTGTTTGTAATTATTACTATTATTATTACTCCTTACAAACATAAGGAGTTGAATCACAAACATATAAAAATAAGGATTATGTACATATATAAACGTAAGATGCATATATTAACATTCTAATTATAGCATAATTTTCCACTAAACCATACTACCATATTCCAAAATTTTGCCAAAAGCAAGTTAAGTCAGCAGATGTTTCAATGATAAATTTCGTAAAGCTGAACAGTCATTTACATTTCTGAATAAAATTTTACGGCGATTAAGAGCTGTTGCTCCCAACGGAGCATGTTTATAGCTAGAAGCCTACTGATAAGATTATTTGGTTAGAATTTTGTTTTTATCCTATCAAATTTACATTGACCTTTTTATTTATTACTCTAGCTTTACATAAAGGCTCTCTCGTGTGGGCTACGTATACTTTACTATTATTTTCCATTGTTTCATTTTGTCATATTTAGATGACAGATGCAGGGATGTTTAACCAAAACATTTTCTGACTGATGCGATCACAGAAATTTTAATCCTTACTAATATTATAAATGCGAGAGTAACTCTGTCTGTCTGTTGCTCTTTCACGCCAAAACTGCTGAACAGATCTAAATGAAATTTGGTACATAGATAGTCTAGAGCCTGATAAAGGACATAGACTTTTAAATGCAAAAAAAGGTTGTAAAGGGGGATGAAAAGTTGTAAGGAAGTATCGTCATTTTTAAAGCCAGAAGCTTGATACTTATTTTTAAGCAAACTTTAGGAAAGTACCCTTTTACGCGGGTGAAGCCGCGGGCAGAAGCTAGTATTATATATTTATAGAAATAGAAAATTATCCTGTATGTCATTCCCACTTCTAAGTTATAAGCACATGTCCATCATCAGGAGATTTCAAATATTATGTTTTTTTAAAGAGACACTGCTCTAATCTAATAATCCGTCTTAGTCTTTACAAACATATAATTAACGCAGAAAAATTACATCCAGACTCAAAATAACAGTTTGTGAATCACACAAAGTATTGTCTTACATAGGAATCGAACCCACGGTACTGGCACGGAGGGTCAGTATCTTAACCACTATGCCATCTGTGCAGTCTATCGGTTGCTCGCTAAAGCTTTTTCACATTGTGCATTAAAAATAAAATAAAAACTAAATTAATTTACTTTCATTGTTTATTATATTCTCGTGAATATCAGTTCTATATTCAAATAAATTAATTAAAAAATAAACGGTATATTATATTTTCTTTTGCAACGCTTCGTTTATTACTAAAGGTAATATTTATTAAATTTTTAAAGGTATTGTTACTCACATATAATCTCGTTGAATCCAAATCTGATTTAACGAAGATACTGTTTTAATTAAAGCACCAGTCATTTTTGTTCAGAGGGATTTGTGAACAAAAGTTTGTATGTGTTTTTTGCAGTAAATTTATTAAATAAATGGAATAATAGCTCTAACAAACTTAATATCTATTTAAATTTATTTATAAATTTCTTTTCTGATTATTTAATTAAATATGTTCTATGTAAATTCATTTATAAGCTTATTGACGTCTTATTTTGGGCATTGGCCTCCTCATGAAGAAGGACAATGCCATAATTGCCGCGCTTGGCAGGGGTGTATGTGGTCTCTTTTAGTGTTATAAGTTTCTTAGGAGAATGGTTCGGCGATGCTTCTTTGAACCTTCAGTCTGTTCAAAAGGTCGGTCGGAAAAGTAACGCATGACGCATTCTTAACTCCTCACCATAAGTAGTTGAATAATCTCATAAGAATCCAGTTAAAAGCCTAATGAAAAACTACGGACAATTATTTGACTTTAAATTTAACGTTGAGTTGACGAAATAACCCGTGATGGGCTATAAATCATTCATTATGTAATATATCATATATTCGAATATAAACACCGATTTTCACTTGGAGGATGGTGCATATGGGGAAGAATAGAATGGGGAGCCATTCTAACTTCATTGTATCCATGCCTATAGTAATTTTAAAGGCTACAAATATATTTAGTAATAATAATACTTATGACATGATATGGTAAACAACAAATAAACATTCCTTGACCTCAAAACTTTAAAGAAAATCAAATTCAAAGTACTTATGCAATAAATATATTTTTACGTTTCTTTGTATATTCGATTGTGCTTTGTAAATTAATATTACAAGGACAAGGTTTATTTAAGTATTGTTTTGATATTTCCGCAGTTGTTTGGACCGCCCAGCGCGCCTGTTCTTGAAAATCCCGAATTTCAAACGAGATGGTACTTCAAATATTTCCTCGGAAAAAGTGAGTACTTTGACATTTATTGATTTTCAAAAAGGTTTTTATATTAATAAAAATATGACCACGGCAGTAATATATTGAATTGGTATCGAAAGAAACCTCAAAAAGAGCAATAATGCCCACTTTCTGGTAGTTATAATGTCACAAAAAACAGTTTATTTGAAAACCTAGCTAATATAATCACACTTTCTTTGATAGATTAGCTTAGCCTTCCAGGGCTAAGGCAGTGTGGCTCCTTAACATATTCTGTGGTCTCTTTACACATTTTCAGCAGAGTAGCTGTGTTATCTTTTTAAATACCTACCCTCAGCGATATTCTGGTATGTCACCCACACGTAGGCAACTTTTTTATGGATAGCGGACCGGTCTCTGTGCAACCATATTCAGCCAGGGTTTTTTTTGTTTGGCGGCGGGCTATGCAGTGGTCGTGACAGAAGAAGCGACGCGTGACCCTCTAATGCAGCCAGAGCTAGGGCTACATCCGGCGCTTCAAGATATAGCCTATGTACTATATGCGATTCCGAGATAACTATTTATTCTATTCTTTAAGATAACATTTCACAATGTGTAAACTTTACGTACTTACCTACTTGTATATTTATATCATTATTGTCTATGACTCGCTTAATACTATATCAATTCAGTCAAATACTGTTTATATTTAAATTAATTGTGATCGAATAATAATCAACCACGTCTAGAGGTAAGATTCAGCTGTTTGTGTAATAAAATAAATACGATTAAGCATAAATATGAATTTCATTAGCAGATATATCATCTGATTATTATTTAAATTTATTAAATAAATACTTAAAAGATGAACTACTTTGGTGTGTAATTATTATCTGTATTAATATTATAAAGGAATTTGCATCTTCACAATAGGTTCACTACTATTTTCAAGAATTATCAGTCAGTTTCAAAAATTCCTTTTAAATATATATTCCACTTCAGACACCAACTTCTTACGGTTGCCTCTACAAAATTAGACCCGGAGAACATTGAAATTTTCAAACTTTTATTGCAGTCTTTTACTGCATAAAGATGTGATGACATAACCAAAAAAGCAACATGAAACCCTGTTGGGGCATAGCAATAGTTAATTATTTCTAATATTTTCATAATGTATTATTAATACAGACTTAAATATTAAATATGCTTTTAATTAACATTAGCCTCGCCCACAGTTTCATTCGCGTGGTCTTAGATCGGGGTATTATTTTTTCTGCGCAAAACCCTAATTCCATTTTTCTCTAAAATAAAAGTAACCTAATTTACTCCAGCTAGTGAAAATCTTGTTTATATAGGTAACTACTACGGCGTTTTACCGGAATTCTTTTACGTACATGGATTGCTGGATTACCGCTTCGCGTTTAGGAAAGTGACTATCGTCAGTCTATCGAACTTCGAGAGCCATCTCGCAATGTCGTGCGATGTACGTTTGATTTTTACTCGACACTCGAACCTATTGACGTTACCACTTAGCCACGATATGCACTATTTTTACCTTTAGACTTTGGGTCATATATAAAGTTTGCCAACCCCACCAGTAATTAAAATGTAGCTTATATTGAATAAATAACAAGCTTTGCACAATACAAAGACACCAATAATGACAAAGGTCTCTGATAATGTTAGAGATTTCGTTGTCTACACCTAGACCTAATTAACCTGGCCATACTAAAAAAAAACTTAATTTAAGCTCAGTGTAAAATCTGACCTGATCCTAATCCGATGACACGCTTGCACATAACACTCATGGTACGCCCAAAACACGTGTACAACAATTGCGTGATAATGGTATCTAAAATCTGAGTATGGGAGTTCTGAATATTGAACTATACACGTTAAATATATTAAGTTTGAAATTGTGGTCTGCCTTCAAAATGATATAGAGTTGTATGGTAGCAGATATTATTATTATTACAATTATAGTTTATATAATTGCTGTGTGATAGCGGCTACGAATACTACCAACCCTTACTTTGCTCCTGGATATCATAAAATACGACTAAGAGCCATATAACGACTGGGCCAACTCCGTCTAATGCCGTTTGGTCAACAATTACATTCCCAAGGAGGGTTGACTCTAGCAGGCGGCCGGTCATAAAACTATTGCTAATAACTTTTTAACCGACTTCAAAAAAGGAGGAGATTCTATGTTTCATACATATGTACTATGAAAGAAGAGTACTTATTGTATCGACCTCAAGTAATTGGGACAAGAGTAGGTGAATGATGATGATGGTATTATAGAGTATATAATGTTTAATGAAAAAGTTTATATACGTTTAAGATAATACCATATATTCCGGGCGCCATAATCGTTACAGCAAATCCAGCAAAATTTCGAAACATCCATACCTTACCTATAATCTAGGATCTAAATAAATCTCAATCATATTTTATCGAACATGAAAATGTTTACTACATAGATAAAATGCTGAACATAATCTATAAAACGCCCTGTTTACGCCTATGTGGACAAACAATTTAGCTAAGTGTACGCTATTATGTAGGAACATGGGGTTACACACCGCATACATCTTTATATTTTATTACTAACCCATTACTGTTATACTACACTTCTAAACAAATTTCTTTGTCATTTTACTGACTGATGACGGGCGAAGAATATAATACATCTGTCTGTGTGAGTAGGGATTACTGATAGTCAAGTTATATGTCAAAAGGGTGCCTAATTTACTAGATATCACTACTAAATTATTCGCTAATCTGTTTGAATTTTGAGGGGGGTAATAATGCCATAATCGCCACGCTTGGTGAGTGGATTGGCGATCGAGGTAGATGTTATTAAGTTTCCCGGGAGATAGCCGCTGCCCAATCTCCCGGTGAGACCCTTAGCCGATTTTTACGACTCCCACGGGCAAGTAAGGGGTGACGACCTTTGTATTCTATTCCCGTCGCCACACGGGTAAACGTAAAAGCCACGTGTACAAATTGTTTTCAAGAGTCATTATGAACCGACTCGCGCGCAAGCTAGACGATTTCCAGCCGCCTGAACAAGCCGGTTTCCGAAAAGGTTATAGTACCATAGACCATATCCATACACTACGCCAGATTATACAGAAGACCGAGGAGTATAATCGGCCTCTGTGTCTAGCGTTTGTGGACTATGAGAAAGCCTTTGATTCTGTCGAAACTTGGGCAGTGCTGCAGTCCCTTCAGAGGTGCCAAATGGACTATCGATATATCGAAGTGCTGAAGTGTTTGTATAAAGACGCTACTATGTCAGTCCGCATCCAGGATAAGAGTACGAAACCGATCCAGCTGCAGAAAGGCGTGAGACAGGGAGACGTTATCTC
The DNA here is from genome assembly GCA_905163515.2 of Lymantria monacha. Classification (NCBI taxonomy): domain Eukaryota; kingdom Metazoa; phylum Arthropoda; class Insecta; order Lepidoptera; family Erebidae; genus Lymantria; species Lymantria monacha. The sequence continues at coordinate 29,943,864 of LR991082.1, forward strand.
TCCGAAACTGTTCACCACTGCGCTGGAAGATGTCTTCAAGCTCTTAGACTGGACCGGACTCGCCATCAACATCAATGGCGAATACATCACTCACCTTCGATTCGCATATGATACCGTAGTCATGGCAGAATCCCTGGAGGACCTTGGCTTCATGCTCAATGACCTCAGCAAGGTCTCCCAACTAGTAGGGCTGTAAATGAACATGGACAAGACGAAAATCATGTCTAATGCCTATGTCATTTCTGTACCGGTCCTGGTTGGGAATGCGATTCTCGAAGTTGTCGATCACTATGTTTACCTAGGACAAACAGTCCAATTAGGTAGATCCAATTTCGAGAAAGAGGTCAGCCGACGAATCCAACTCGGCTGGGCAGTGTTCGGGCAACTTAGGAGGATCTTCTCGTCTAATATTCCGCAGTGTCTGAAAACAAAGGTTTATAACCAGTGTGTGTTACCAGCGATGACTTACGGCACTGAAACGTGGTCTCTAAATGTCGGCCTCATAAAAAGTCTCAATGTCGCTCAGCGTGCTATGGAGAGGGCTATGCTCGGTATTTCTCTACGTAATAAAATCTGAAATACGGAAATCCGTAGAAGAACGGGTGTAACCGACATAGCCCGAAGAAGTAGCACGTTGAAGTGGCAATGGGCAGGCCACATCGCTCGACGAACCGACAACCGTTGGGAAAAAAGGTTCTCGAGTGGCGACCACGAATCGGACGACGCAGCGTAGGACGACCCCCCACTCGGTGGACTGATGACCTCATCAAGGTCGCAGGAAACCGTTGGATGCAGGTGGCACAGGACCGTTATAGATGGCATTCTCGTGGAGAGGCCTATGTCCAACAGTGGACGTTTACGGGCTGAAGGAGGAGTGTTTGAATTAGATCCAGGGGGTCATGATCCCATGATTTTTTCTCTTCTCGTCTTTAGTGAAATCTATGATACATAACAATTGCGCTAATCTTCTTTCGACCTATCACCATCTCGATTCACATATCTCATTGCTGGCGTCCAACCTCCTTCATAGTGGGATTTAACTTGCTATATCTGTTCAGATGGTTTGGCATAGCACTTCAGTTTATATTCTCTCCCTAAGCCTGCCGTTATAAAGTGCTATTGATTATAATAAAGAGCTGCTACGAGAAAACATGAAAAAAAAGTTCTATGCTAATTTCATTGAGACATCAATATACCTATGCTGTATATATGCTGCAGTAGGTTTAAATCTTTGGTCAGAAAAAAAATATAAAGAGGTTTGCCACATTCGAATTTTCATTAGCAATAATGAAACTTGCTTGGCAGATTGCAATAAGCTTAGATTATAAGGTTAGACCCCATATTATAGATATATGTATATACCCACATCAACTTAGTAAATATAGAAATTAGAAGCATGTTTTCTTAGCATGTAAATTTCTAGATTCTCATCTCTTACCTCGAGATTATATGAAACTAAGGAATTCTTTAATAAAACTTTCATAAACTAACTATTTTTTTAATAAACTAAGGATATTTTTAATAAACTAAGGAATTCTTTAATAGTAATTGATACGATATATAAATATAAGGAAATTCTGCCGCAGATACTATTAAGATTAATACTAAATGTTCATCATCTATACATTATCTTTTATAGTGTCTCGCCTTTCTTCCAAGTCTCGAAACCGTCGGATAAACGTCATCGTCACAGGAACCTTCGGGTCGTGATAAGAAATCTCTTTATTAAGCACTTATTATAAATAAAAAGCAAAAGAATCTTTAGACGATCTTGATCCACGAAGTATTTTATAAATAATGCCATAGTTACGTAAGAAAATCAATGAGTTATTATACTCCGAGACTAATCATTTTGTTATAATAAAAAAGTGATTAAAATCAAATGGCTTTGGTAATTAAAATAGGTAGGTGGTATAGGTATCGTAAAGCTTATAGAGAGTCTTTACGACATCCACGTGTGAACTCAATAGTTAATAGTGTCAGTAGTTTATTGACTAAGTTTACGATATTAGAGGTAGATTGACAGTATTCGTAATTGCTGTGTGGTAGTGGTTACGAATACTACCAACCCATACTTTGCTCGTGGATATCATAAAAAACGACTAAGAGCCTTGTAATGACCTTTTTTTTTTTTTTGTTTACGCTGTGGAAATGCTTTTGCGCACATCCCCCGCCAGTAACAGACGGGGTGGTGTGTGGGACTCGCAGGCCATGAGATTGACGCGGCCGGAATACCCACTAAAACCTAACAGCGGTCCCTTCCGCGCTTTTACGGGATGCCGGAGAGATCGTCTATTGACATTCTATCCCCGACACCCCTACGCTTAGCCATCTGGCCACGACCAGTCAGCCGTCAAGGCGGTGGGAGGAGGTGCGCGTAGCGGCGCCTCCCTCTCCCTGGTCGCCGCCGGCGGAGCGAGTTCACAGACGTGAGTGCTTCGCGTTCTCGCTCCGCGGCCTCCTTTGCAGAGATGACTTCCTCGCAAAAGGAGGCCATCGACGTCCTGCCTGTCACTGTCAAGCATCTTGTTGATGACGGTTGACACCCGAGGTCCGCTCCAATGTCCGCCGGCAGGTCGCGGCACTGAGGCCCCCAGGCCGGACATACCTCCAGGGTGTGACGCGCGTCATCGATTTGCGCGCCACACTCAGGGCATCCAGGGGCCTCTTCACGTCCAATTCGGTGCAGGTACTTACCGAAGACCCCGTGTCCGGTAAGTACCTGAGTCAGCCTGAAGGACAGGTTGCCGTGCCTTCGTGTCGTCCAGCGGTGAAGGTGGGGCGCTACCGCCTCAACGGTCCCCCGTCCTGCTACGGGGGACTCTAGTTCCTCCCTCCACCGCTGGACTAGTGCCCTTTGAGCCGCTTCTTTCGCCCTGCTCAGTCCCCTCGTGGTGATGCGTTCACCATTTGCCCGCGCCGCAGCGCAGAACTGGTAGGCTTCCGCCTGAGCCCTAGCCTCAAGTGACCAGGGCGGATCGCCCGCCAACAATGTAGCTGCAGTCCAGGACACCGTACGGTACCCCCGTATTGTCCTCACCGCCATGGCCCTCTGCGCCTTGCGTAGTAAGGCTTTATTGGAGGCGGTGAGTGACTGCGACCAGATCGGGGCACCATACAGCGCCATAGACCGCAAGATACCGACATAAAGCCGCCGGCAGGACGATCCGGGACCTCCAGTATTGCCTTGTAATGACCTGGGCCAACTTCATCTGATGCTGTTTGGTCAACAACTACATTCCCAAGAAGGGTTGACGTCTGGCAGGCGGCTGGTCATAAATCTATTGCTAATAACTTTTACAATATGTACTATATAAGAAGAGTACATATTGTATCGACCCCCAAGTAATTGGGATAAGAGTAGGAGAACGATGACAGTATTCGTAACAAACCTCAAACAACATCATCATCGTCATCATCCTAGCTCCATTATCCCAATTAATTGGGGTTAACACAATATGCAGTCTTCTTATATTTTACATAATACAAAAATTTTGACAATAGTTTTATGACCGGCTACCTAGCTGACGTTCAACCTCCTGGGGCATATACTCGTAATTGTTGATCTGACCGCATCAAATGGAATTGGCCTTGATGCAATGTTGAGCTCTTAGTCATCTTCTAATATGCCCACGAGTGTAAGGATTGTTAGTATTTGTAGTCACCAACATACAGCAATAAGTAATATATATTCAAATATGTAAACAATATTTCCTTTATGTAGTAGTATAATAGTAATTTAGAACCAAAGTCTTAATTTTTTATCTTACTCATTTTATATAATTAATTAATTTTAAAATCAAAACTTCTGCTCGTTCGCCACGAGCTGCGATAAATCTGATACTTGATGCCGCTTAAATTAACTAACAACTCGTTTAGAAAATATCTACATATAATATGTTAGTTTGTTCTATTTGGATTTGATAGCAAAATTTGCATATACTAACTAGTTTAAATTAGAACAAGTGAAATTGTATACAAACATGAATTACTTTGAATTGCTCCAACAGTTGCCAACAACAAACTTGAAGATAGCACAGCTATTTTATAACAACATTTTGTTAAATTGTTCCAAGAACACCGAAAACCAAACAAAATAATTGTTATGGACAAATTTTACATCAGAAGTTAGACCGATTTAAATCGAAGCATACGTAGAAGACCAGGCACACGAGTTTCTACATACATATATAATATCTACGTTTAGTCATAGAATGAAGGCTCGGCCAAAACATTCAGCGATGAAGTCTGGCTGTTCTATAACTATCTGCTTATTTTTCATAGCTAAAAGAGACAAGTATATACAGTTATGCCCTGATGAGATTACCAGTTTAGTCGCGGCATTCTAAGCCTAAAGTAAGCGGTATATTTTCAAGCATAATTTTAAATATCGATTATGTCAAAAGATTTTCAATTAAAATCAACTTCTTTCGTTAACTTGGCATGGATACTTTGATAAACTGGAATAAATTAAAAAAACAATTTAGTACTTAAAAAGAATATTAATATTCTGCGGCTTATATCTTGTCTAGCCCTTATAATTTTCTAATCACAGGCTGTCCTTGTTAAAATATATTCAACTAAATAAATAAATAAACTAGAATAACATATTATTTTTACGTAGATGGCGTTAGTATTTTAAATTATCATATAACATTCAGTATTCTGTACCAGTTATGAGTAACACATCAGTTGGCTATAAAGTTTCACATCTGGCTTTTGTATAAACTTCTACTAAGAGTGCCAGAAAAGCAGGTAATTATCTTTACCTGCAAAACTGCTTTACTGCAAAGTGCGTGATAAATTCCGATTTTATACAGTAACATTAAATTAGAACTTTTACTTCATGGTGCGTAAATTTAAGTATAAAGTATCTATAATAGATATTATATAACTGCAGTAAATAAATTTTATAATAAAAAAGTGTAACAAAACTAAAGAAAGTAAAATTTTTCTTCTTATGTATTGGCAATCAGCTACATATAGGAGCTATTGGTGCCAGTGTCAAGTTATAAATATTTTCACGTTTTTAGTCTTTCAAGTCAGTCGTTGTCTAAGTCAAATTGTCGCCATTAACAGTACAATGGCCACACTGTTAATGGTATCTTATGGGAACTTTGATGGAAAACTAAAACGTTGTAAAGCACTTTTATATGATATTCACTACATCCCAGTATTGCCGCACATCACATTACATAAAATGCCATCAAAATTATCTAATATAAGACGTTAAAACACTAAGATATCGGATATAATACAAGAGCACCACATGACGTTTTCAAATTCCCGTCAAAAGTCCCAAGTAAAATTTTACAAATAATGGAAATAAATACCCTTGACATCTGTAAATGGCATAAGTAACTGTGTATAATCTGTAATCGAAACTTTTATTTTAATTTTTTTTTTGGTAGGCTATGGTTTAGACACACGGCGTCCATTCTGTCCGGGGCGACGAAAGGGCGGCGCATGGCCCCATAACCTACCGTATTCCCTCGCCATCGCCACACGAAAGTGATTGGTTACATGTTTAATTTATGTTAGCTCTAGTGAGATGCCCTTCGAGTAAGGATTCATTTTATAAAATTTTGTATAATATGTATAACACTAAAATAATACAAAATTAAACTAAGAATATATATATAAAAAGGGAGAGACCCGCTCCACGTAGCTACCACAAGCAAAGATCTTTTCAGTGAGCATGACCACACACTTATTCTTTATTACATAGTGTACAGTCGCTTCACGCCGCGCTGTCTGTACACATGGATTTTTTAAACTACACGACAGATTATAATGCGATTTTAGTCAACATACAGAGTGATTTAAGAGGTAGGTTTATATGTATAATGCATGAACAGTTTGGAAAACCCAAAAGTGTTCGCCTATTTTTTTTCTTTATTATTTATCATTCACTATTATTCAATGCCATAAACGAAAATGAAAGAAACAAAAAATACTTTTGGAATTACGTGTCATTCTCGACCTCGACATAGTTCTAAACATAGCTGTATATGCTGTATGGGATTTCTTTCCTTTGCCTGTCCGAATGGACGACCAAAATAATGTAAACGAACCCAATTTTCATAAGGTATACATACACTGAAAACTAAGCAGTTTAGTTTTTTATTAATTGAAATTAAACGACAAAGAATTACCAAGCCATTTTCGAAAGGAAACAGCGCGTTGCAATTATGAAACTTTTAATAAAAGAAAATCTTCGATACATTAATTTATTACGGTCGTGAGACTGCCAGATCCAGAGTATTTTATCCGACGTCCTTGAATATTTTTTTAGTCAACTATTTTCTTACTTTAAACAAAATAATTGCTTTTTAAAAATATCAAATACCATAAATAATATAAAAAATATGAGGCGCGCAGTTTTGTATTTTCAAAATTATCTTTTACATATTACTAAAAAATAATGTGTTATTTACTCAGCTATTTTAAATAATACAGTATTATTTCTTATTCAAATAAATATTTTTTTTTATTCGTATATGGTACATTTATTGTAGATTTATATTATATAGTACTAGCAGACTGGGCCACGCGTTGCTGTGGCTTAGTTAGCCTCAGTAACACTTTTTTAAAATTATTGTGTGATAATGGTATCTGAAATCTGACTGTGGGTTGGGAGTTCAGTGGACTGGTTAAACCTAAAATTATTGATTTAAAAACTTTCGTCTAACATGTTTACCAATACGTCTTGAATTTATCATTATTATTAAATATCTTTGATACTAGCTTCTGTCCGCTGCTTTGCAAGCGTAAAAAGTAAATTTTTGACATACAATTTTTTATCAATAAATTATCCCAAGGGAACCAATAGTATTATATATATCCAGGAAATGGTCTATTAGTTTGCTAATTTTCATCCAAATCTATTCTACAGTATATGCGTGATTGATTAACAAATATCCAAACATCTTCATAAACTTTCATATTTATATTATTAGTAGGATAGTATTACATTAATAGGATAGTATTACATTAATAGTGGTAGAACCACGCTGCCGGTCCGTCCTGGGTAGTACCACACTCTCGCAGAAGATCGAGGTCTGAGTAATGGCAATGTGCTATTGCGTTTCGTTCGGTGAGCGAAAGAGCCGGAAGCCCAACTGGGTGGGTTTGGGATTATAATGGTAGACAGCAACCTAGCTATAGCCTTGGGTATAGCAAAGATCCGTGAGCTCGTTTGCCACCATAAGCAATAAAAAAGACACTATTATAGTCAAAAGGATAATACAAATTAATCTTTTATCAAAGCAGTAATTTTAACTTTGCTACCAAACTCATCTTACATTCAATCAAAGTATGAAACTTAATACTTCACATGAATTTAATAAAGCCGTCTACGTGTAAAACTTTAGCAAGATATAACATTAGATATTTAATGGATCCTTTGCTTAAAATGGGTACCATACCAGCCCTAGCAACATAAGTTCGGTAGTTTCTGGAAAGAAAGTTATTAAATGAATTAAATTGTAGGTATTGTTCGTTATTACTTTGAAATAAAAGGTTATTATATATACTTTGAAAAAAAATATTAATGTCTTTTTTTTCTCAGCTCATATACTCTTAGATGAGAATGGAACGTATGTGAGAAAAGAACTTCTTAAGAGTACACATAGCCTTCTTTTCGAAAGGAGAAATAACTATTAATTACAAGGTGCTGGTTAAATAGAATTTTATTTCAAGATTTCTTTTTTATTATGCTTGTTTTTCCTACAGTGATATTGTTTAATTACATTCCTTAATAGCTTTTTATAACACCAACAAAAAAAAAAGAGGAATAGTGAAATTTATTTTTACATAATTTATATTCTTTTATTTTATATACAAGTATACTACGTTTTAAATTCCTTTCCTTCATATATTATATATTTGTCGCAAAGGATTTGAATCGTTTGCCCCCAGTCACCTTCGACCATATTGATGTGAACCGCCTTTTGAAAGATATCACTTTACTTAAAGAGGAGCTGCAAATTATCCCGAATGGTACAGTTTCAAACAGAACTATCAGTGTTCGAGTCGAAGTTATATGCTGAATTAAAATCTATCCGTAAGAGCGGTACCAGCTTAAAAATACCTACGGGTATTTAAGCTGGTACCGCTCTCACGGATAGATTTTACTACTTATTACTATTTTTACTGATAGTACTAACTTACTACATAAGCGGAAGATAATTACTCTTCGATTATTAAAAGCAGTAGCCATATTAATTGATCACCGTTACCAAACAATTGTGTTGGCGTCGTGGCTGAACAGCCTGCTAAACAGGTGGATACGTACAGGAATGCCCTGTTATTTCATAGGGAGCAATCAGAAAAACCTACCCGCTCTGATTTGTTCAATAATAAAGTGAACAGTTTACTACAGTAACCAGAAAAAAAAAGGGGATACGACATAAAATAAGAAATATGCGTGGAACGCTGGAAGGCTCCTCCTGTATCGACGCTGCAGAGGCTGTAAGTACTATATATATCGCGACTTAGAAAAAGTATTACTGCCGATCAAATCACGAACCACATAAGAGAAAGAGGACAGTCATGTATTAACGTGGAGTCATTGACACAAAAAAAAAAAGAAACAACTTTTAACTCTTTTAAAATTACTGTACTTAATTCGAAACTACCTATTTTTTTAAATAATAATTTTTGGCCTGTTGGTGTTGTATACCGTAGATTCTGGGAGCAAAGTATTAGGACAAGAGAACCCAACATACCTACATGATGGATAATTCTAATAATACGATAAATATGGGGTGATTTAACTGTAAGACCATAAAGCGGTCCATGGCACATGTAAGATCACTATGCCAAGCTGCTGACGTTATAACTATTCAAGAGACATGGTTATATCCATATATATTAATGGTTATATCGGCAAATCATCGATTGATACAAGCGAGGGAATCCTGTGCGGAAGGCCCTACGGTGGATTGGCCATATTATGAAGAAAGTCCATCTTCTCCAACGTGTCGTTAATTCATTGTACGAGCGATCGTGTGTGTGCAGTGCGTATTAATGTCGGCAGTAGTGAATTTTTAGTTATAAATGTGTACATGCCTATTGACTGTCATGAAAATCTGCCTGAATATACAGATGTGTTGGCAAATGTGTATTCCATTATTGAGGACAGTGGGTTGGAAGTGGCGTATGTGTTGGGCGATTTCAACTCACTTCCAGGTACTAGTTTTGGTGATGAGATGTTATCCTTTTGTTCAGAGCAACAACTAATGCGCGGATATAAAATATCTTGGCATAGATTATGAAACGTTCACGTTTGTAAGCGAGGTCCATGGTACAAGACGTTGGCTGGACCACTGTCTAACAACACATGCCGCTTGGGATACTGTATCTAGAATTTACGTTGACTATAGTGTAAATTGGTCAGATCATTTGCCATTAGTTATATGTTGTAATGTGAGCTATATAAAAACAATTATACCCCACAATATATTTAATGATAATTTTAAAATGAAATGGGGTCGACGTAATAGTAAGCAGATTAATATGTATTATGAAATGTGTAATGAAAATCTTAAAAATATTTCTCTAAAGTTAAACTGTGACATAAATAATCTATTAATTGATAAGTTTTATACGAAAATTATAAATATTCTACATAGTGCATCTATTGTAAGTTGTGGTTCTCGATGTAAAATAGCACAGAAAAAGAAAAAAGTTATAACAGGGTGGAACTATCATATAAGTAAAAGTCATCGGGTTGCAAGGGTAAGGTAAGATACCTTACCCTTGCTAAGTAGTGGTAAACCTAGGTTCAGCCCAATATATGACGACATGCGTGGTACTAGTCAAATTTTAAAAATAAACTTAAGTGGTGTCAAAATAATGAGGAGGAAATAAAAATGAATATTTTAGCGGAAAGTAGGAAAAGTAAAAATTTTGTAACATTTTGGAAAGACACAAAAAAGTTTGATGCCTATTGCAGTGGAAAACTTGAGTAACCACGATGATATTGCTAACTTATTCGCCCAGCACTTCCAAGTGGCACCGCTGCCCTGTTCTGGGGGTGTGAGTGAGGAAATGCCCTTCAAGGTTACCTCGACTGAGACTGAGGGTTCAGAAATGCACATGGTGACGCCAGAGGACGTTGCTACTGTGGTCTCTCAAATGAAGAGTGGGAAGTCATCAGGGTGGGATTCCCTCAGTGTTGAGCACATTTTAAATGCGGGTTACCATTTATACCGTTCCGTTATAGCTGAATTATTTAATGCTTGTATGTATTTATGCTATGTGCCAGCAGCGCTAACGAAAACTATTGTGGTCCCAATACTTAAAAATAAAACTGGTGATTTATCTAAAATCACCAATTTTCAACCCATATCACTAGGAACAATAGTAGGTAAAATTTTTGAACGTCTCATTCAGCCAGCTTTATCGAAGGGAATTGCAATTGACGATGCCCAATTTGGGTTCTGGCCTGGTCTATCCACGGACTCGGCAATATTTAGTGTTAAGCATTGTGTACAATATTACAAAAGCCGTGAAACCTCTGTGTACGCGTGTTTCCTAGATCTTAACCGGGCTTTTGATCTAGTAAATTACAATAAATTATGGGAAAAACTTGCGAGGACGAACGTAAGTATTAACATTGTAAATCTCCTAAAGTTCTGGTATAGCAATCAAATTAATTGCGTTAGATGGTGCGACACGTTGTCTAAGGAGTATAGATTGGAGTGTGGTGTGAGGCAGAGGGGACTCTCCGATCCTCTTCAATCTTTACATGAACGATTTGTTTGATGAGCTGAGGAACACCAGAGTGGGGATGTCACATAGGTGATGTCTGCGTAAATAATATATAATTATGCTGATGACATGGTCATTCTCAGTCCATCAATCAAGGGACTAAGGCGACTTGTTGATATATGTATTAATTATGCCGAGTCACATGGACTTAGATATAATACAAAAAAAAACTGAAATTGTAATATTTAAATGGAAGGGCGGACCGGAGAGAGTGCCCGCTGTAATGATGTATGAATCACCAGTGCGGGTTGTCACTAGCTTTAAGTACTTGGGGCACGTACTCACGGATAATCTGATAGATGATGAGGATATGGAGCGTGAGCGTCGGGCACTGTCCGTCAGGTGTAATATGCTCGCGCGTAGGTTTGCGAAGTGTAATGACTAGATTAAACTGACAGTATTCACTACGTATTGTCAAAATTTCTATACATGTCAACTATGGTCATCTTACAAAAGAAAGTCATATAGCGCACTTAGAATACAATATAACAATGCTTTTCGTATTCTAATGAGAAAGCCACGATACTGCAGTGCGTCGAGTATGTTCGCCGTAGCTGGGGTTCCAGATTTCTTCGCTATTCTCCGTTTCCGTATACAGTCGTTCTGGTCTCGTTTACGAGCGGCAAGTAATATGATATTAAGGGCTATCGTCGATTGTCCTAACAATAATTTCTACCGACACTGGATAACTGTGCATCACAGAGAGAACCATAAATAGTCTGCTAACTATGTAGTAATAGTAAGATATGATTTTTATTGTAATTGATGACATTGTTATTATTATTATGTATCTCCTTTTTTCACGGGATCTTCCATAGGGAAGATGCCCGGTCCTTTGGGAGGCTTACATGGGGATATGGATCCAACACGTAGAGGCCTTTGGAGAAATTTAATCTAAATATTGGGATGGGACATCTACCGATGACATTCCACGTCTGCACATAACATACGTGGACTGCCAGTTGTGTGATTATGGTAGCTAATATCTGATTATGGGAGTGGGTGCTTAGTGGACTGGTTCATCTAAAATCTATGAATTTTTAACTGTCGTCTGCCTTCAAACCCATATTGAGAGATGAACGGTGGCAGACGGTGACTCGCCAACTCACTGAATGGGCCCCCTAAACAGTCGCCACAGGCACACAAGCCATACGGGCAACAGGGGGCAACATTGGTGCAAGTGGCTAGGGGTGTCGAGCGGTGCGGCACCGGTTTCACCATTGAGTCTGTGATAAACAGAGCCATGGTTTCCCCGTAGTTATGCCCTTGAAAATGACACTTCCACCCCCGAGCATATATTTAGCTCTGGCGACCCCTCTCTGACCAGCTGTTTAAGGCAAGCCAGAGCTGAGAGTCCTTCGGGCACTCTTCGGTTTCCACTCTAGCCAGCCAATGAAGGCCAGCTGGAGACGAGGCCCTGATCGACTCTCTGGAGTATTCGGGACCGCAGTGTTGCCACTCACATTCAGCTCGCCACAAGCTGCCCTGCGGTTTATTGGCTTGCCTGTAAATCTTGTGATACATTTTTTTTTATATCAAAAGAACTTAGGAAGCCGTATAATGTTCCTCCGAGTTTTGCGTTAGCCTCATGGTGAGGTAACGACTGGCCCGGAGGTTTATATTATTATTATTATTTTTGTGATTATTATTGTTGTTATTGCTTTATTATTGTCTTGTTTTTGGTTATTGTATTATTATTATTAATTGCTATGGATATATGGTCCGTAATAAATCATTATTATTATTATTATATATTAAAAATACATATATAGCGAAAGGAAATATTTCAACTTTTTCGTTAATATGTAATAAGAATCATTCAGTAATAGAAAGGTTCTGCCAAGTTACACAAAACCAAGTTCCATCAGATGTCTTTGACACTGTTATTATTTGATAAATTGTTGACTACGCCTCAACAAATTCATCCAGTTGTCACATTGGCCTACTTAGAAGTATGAGGGGAAAGTTTACAGACTGAAACAATACAAACAATCGTTATAACTAAAGTTAGAAATTCTAAGAGGCCCTATTCGACTTTTTGGACCTAAATAATGAAAACGCAAAAGAATTAACAATTACAGAGAAAGATTGAAAAAGAAAAATGTTTGTTTACACACACTAAAGTAAAAATTCATTTTTATATAGGTATTTCTTTTCTGCATATCGCCCATTTATTAAAAATATATATATAAAACATAACGTGATCCAGCAAAGCAAAAATTAAATATAAATATCTGTAGAATACCCATTGCCGTCCTGCGAAGAGCTTACCTATATATAGAACTTATCTATAGAAAATGAATGAGGAATTTTATCGTCTACGGAACCCCAAACACAAAATATACAATTATAATTGTTTTGTATTTATATACTGTACTCGTCTTCATCAATCTGCCGGCCACTACTGGATGTTAACCTCTTTCAGAGATCGCCATCACATAATCAAACGACTGCCAGCGTTGTCGTTTGATACAATAGAGTCGCGTCCTATTACGTAGAACTAAACTAACTTTAGAAAAATGGCGTGATTCATGTGGTTTTTTCACGAAACCAATAATGCAGTCACCACAATGTAAAGATAATGATACTTTAAGATTAAACCAGATTACAGAGTTTTTGAGGCTAGGTATGAAATATATAAATCACTATATCAACTAATACAGATATTCAAGACAACACCATTAACGTGATCTTTTCTTTTTTTTTCAAAATGAAAGGAAAATATTATTAATGATTTTTAATTTTGTAAATGCACATTCCCGTCACGACTCTGCATTAATTGCTTTAAAAGTCAATAGTGCTACGTGAAGCTCGATCCTGAGACCTCTGCGTAGCAGTCATTTCTCTATTTGACGCCCATTCTACTATAGGCATGTAATACTATAAAAAAATTACACTACACTACTTCTCACTTACATTTATTTATTTATTCTACGGTTTCAGTATGGTTAAGCAATAAAGGCCAGCAAAGCAAATAAGCGACACGAGAATTACAGTCTACATATAGTGTTGTATACAAAGTCGCCATATAATAAGCGATATTTTAAAGTACATTACATATACTTTAACTATTTATACCACTACTTCACCCACGTAATTATTTATTTTTGAAAGATAAAACTTTATCCCTATGATGATGATGAATGATGATGGTTCACGCAATGCCATTTAGATATAAAGTTCAGAACTACAATTTTGTTTAAACAATTTTAAAGTTTAACTTTTACCCCAAAGAAACACATTCATCATCATCATCGTCGCAGCCTATATATGTTCCTCCGTAATGGGAGGGAAATTAACCTACTATACCGCGCTGATCAGACGTGTTGGTATAGGATTTTGTTTCGAGTTTTCCTTCTCTTGCATAGATGTTATATGCGTTTTATGAGCATGAGCACCGATTTTCTTCTACCACGCGATTGTATCAAAATTACCAGACTTTTCGCACCGCAATCCGTCGTATACGAAAAGCTCCTGACCGAATGGCAAGAAAGGTGAGACTCATCAACTAAGAGTCATCATATATATCTTTTCTTCCCATCTATTCGAGAGCGTTTAGAGAAAATATGGTTGGAAATTGACCACTTTGTAGAACAATTCCTCACTGGTCATGGGAATGTTAGAGGTAAATTATTTTATTTTAAACTTGTAGCTTCACCATTTTGTCAATGTTCTACATCTAATTGCGAGTTTGAGCAAACAGCTCTGTCAGACAGTCTGAAAATCACGTCTGGGGTTGTATATTATACGGACCTTGTATCACTCGAGAAAATTTCCGTGCGTTCAGGCCCTTCTGCCATATCTACTATTGCAATCAATGTTAAGGCTCACATATAGGCCCCATAAGCGTTGCCATATCCGTGGTGCTGTACTGCTGCTCTTCACGAAGATATCAGTACATCCTCTTATCTATTGACCTATTAGCCAATTTTTGCTTCATATCGCCCGCTTTGCATAGGAAGGAAGTGGAATTTTTTCAACTCCTCCTGTTTTTCTTTTCTAATTAAATATGTTGCGGGTTCCAAGACAGTTAAAAGCGTTTCCCGGAACTTCCCGAGGGTTAAACCTCGATGTCTTATACGGAGACCATTGTGAATCCTGGCTTACAGGAGTTACAATGGTGGGAAAGTGTGGTGGGATTAGTCCAAAAAAAAAATGCGTTTTATATCCCTTAGTCGTCTCTTACCATCACCCACGAGTAAGAGAGAGGGTGGTGAATTGTATTCTTACTCCGTCACCACACGGATAAAGAAATACATTATCGGGACAAAAAAGTATCCTAAATGTTAATACAAGAAATGGTCTATCTTTGTGGTATTCAAAGCTATTCAACGATTTATGACTGATTGAGTAACTAGCATTCAAACATTTAAACATCTTCATAAACTTTCATATTTATAATATTGGTGGGATATTTGTATGTATTAGCTAAATTTACTTGCTCTTAGGAAGAATGTATAAATTTAATAATACATGCATTAAAATTTTAGATACACATTCCAGTAGATAATCCAGGCATAGATTTACTTATTCTATATATAATGCTGTCGTAATTGGATATATAGCTCACTTGATTGATTTCTATTGAAACTATTCGCCGTAGGCCAAATATATTCTGAAAGCAATTATTACTCTACATTATATTTACTTAATTGGTTTTAGACCTATCTATGTTCTATTAGATATAGAACGCGACCCAAAATAGGTTGTTCTATAGATATGTCAATTATAAAAAAGTTTATTTAAAAAGAAACATTTAGTGCTGATCTCCTATAGGACTTTTGACGGGAATCTGAAAACGTCATGTGGTGCTCTTGTATTATATTCACAGGGAGTTTCAAAGCGGACCATGCCTACACTGGATTTATCGGTACAAAAGAGATGGTGCTCTATTAAAGAATGAGACATAAGAATCGGGTCACTGGCGTCATTTTAAAAAAAATTTGACAATTTAATCCATTATTTTACTCTATGATTAAATGACCATAATATTTTTTACTCTGTGTATTTGATAAGACTTGTTTGGATTTGCGTTCGGCGTTATTTCTATTTTAATATCTATTACTTGTTTTTAAATGTTAGTTTCGTAAGATAATTGTGATTTTACTGTGTTTTCAATCATCAGTGACGAAATTGACGCTTTTAGTGTTGTGTTACAATAACTATGAGATAAAAACTCCATTGTGAAATTTTGACGCTTTAGTGTTATCTATTAAGGTTTTAAGAGATAGAGACTCATTATATTTGTGAGATACTGACACTTTTTGTTATTTTCTACAAGGGCTGGAAAGTAAACTGTAAAGTGCGTAAAATTGTGGTATGCCTTCAAATAAATATCGTACAGACAATGTCTGACATCTTGTTTTGTTTAACCATTGGAAATCTCTTTACAAAGTATTTTCGTTTGTTGTTTTTGCACAATTTTTATACATTCGAATACAGGTATGTACATCAATTGTATTGTGCAACAACAGCAATCGGAAATTCGATAGCTGAATATTGTTTTGAAATGAGCGGGATATTTAAAAATATAATTACATTTTTAAATATCCCGCTCTACGAATGTTTTCGATGGAATAAACTGGAGCGCTAGTGTGCACCGTGTAAGCAATTCTAAAGTATGAAGTTGTCGTTCTACTCTCTGAGTATATTGTTATGTGATTATATTCGATATCTTAGTGTTTTAACGTGTTATATTAGATAATTATGATGACATTTTATGTAATGTGGTGCGACAGAAGTGCTGTGATGTAGTGAATATCATATAAGTGCTTTACAACGTTTTCGTTTTCCATTAAAATTCCATTAACAGTGTGGCCATAGCACTGTTGAAGGTGACGTTTTGACATAGACAATGACTAACCTGAAAAGACTATAAACGTAAAAATAATTATAACTTGACACTGGGACCAATAGCTTGTAAATATAAGTAGCTGATTGATAATACACAAAGAGAAGAAGAAGAAGTTGATCTCCTATAACAAATTGCGTGATAATTTATATGATATGGGTTAATTGAACTGGCGTACATTATGCTTAAAGAATTAAAATAAAATTTAATTATTATTATTGAAATAAATTAATAATTTTCTAAAGTAAATAAACTAGATAGTAGCTAATAGATCATAACGTAAATATTTTTCCGGCCAAAGTAATTCTAATCGAAAGACGGCAGCTCCTCTATAAATATTTATAATAACAGCGATCGTTGCTCTCAGATTTTCAAATTATATCGATTTAATTAGCCAGTCACGTAGATTTCTTTTCTATATTATCTTAAAAACTTAAGGTTATGGGCTGTCAGTAAATATTATTATTCACTTGGGTGGTAATAGCTACGAATGAAAAACCACTACATATCTACATATTACCAACATCGGCAACATCGATACGAATATCGTTGTTGGTAAAATGTTAAATGTATAATTTTTATGAATGTTGAGGAAGCGAGTAAGTATGCAAGGATAGAGTTCTCTGGCAGTCTGTTCTCTCTGCTTACCCTGCAAATGACATAGCGTGATGGTATGTATGTATAATTTGAAAAGAACGGATAAAACAAATGTGATTATATAAAGTGAATTTTAAAAGGTAAACAATTACAAAGAAGTTGAATAATGAAAAAAAAATATCACAGCTGAATTTTTTTAATAAATAGTTTTATATATTAGAATATTAATTAGAATATAAGAGGAACATATAAGAGGAAGTTTGAAAGTTGCGCTAGTGACGGAAAAGTTAAGGAGTGAACGGTTGACATGGTATGGACATGTGATGTGACGGGATGAAAGTAATGTTGTGAGGAAAGTTTTAAATATGAATGTTGAAGGTTTTAGGGGTAAAGAAAGACCAAAGAAAAGATGGATGGACTACGTGAGGCATGACATGGATGGATAGGGAGTGACTGCAAAGATGACGTGTGATAGGACTGTATGGAGGAGGATGACATATTGCGTCAACCCCAAGTAATTGGGATAAGAGCAAGATGATGATGATGATGAATTGATTTGCTGTATAGTAGCTCGTGGATATCATAAAAGACGACTAAGAACTTTATAGAGTCTGAGAAAGAATAAGAACTAACATAGAAAATGTAATATTTTAAAAGTTTACTATAGTGTTTATGCTTAAAGTCTTATCACTTTAGGTGTATACATGTGATATCAAGACCTTTGTGACGCATATTCCACTTTGTCCCACAATATCACATTTTGTGGAATGAAATCAAGGACATACATATAATGAGGTTATATGCAGTTACGGTATTATTGCCTTTTCAAATATCAAAAATTATAAAGAAAACCCCGTTATATCTAAAATATTTGTGACAAAATCTTTCTCTTTGTGGATAAAAACGTCTATGCGGCTATAAAAAACAAATTCGTAATTAACTTTGATATAACAATGTATTAACTAAATAAATATACATATATAAATAAGTTTTACTGAAATAACGCTTATATAATGGGGAATTTAATAAACATACAATTTTATGGATACAAAAAGCACACAGATTTAAAACTAAAAGTATTATCAAACGTAAGAATCAAACCCAAGACACTGGCTTAGTAGGTCGGTATAATAGTCACTACGCCATCTGTACTCTATATTCACAGTTGAACTGTTATAATTTATTGACCGTTATATTTTATTTATTCAGTATATATTATGTAAAGGCATTTTATATACTATGTAGGTATAGTCTCATTAAATGCGTGCGAACGACAGATACCCGACGAAGCTTAAACAATGGACTAAAGTTGGAGTAGCTAAGTAACCCTGTACTAATTTACTCGTATAAGCTATTCATTTTATGTCTCAAGGATATGAATACTTTTATGTACTACTAATCCAAATATATTTGTCTATCTATCTATCTAATATCTTTAAACGAGCAATTCTTGTATATTTCTATAAGAATAACAATAGTTTATTTGTACCTTAAAATACAGTACACCAACTTAGTACAATAAACTTAGAAATATGTACGAGTAGGTATGTATGAGCAAAATGTAAGCACAATCAAATACTTTAGAAAATTATTAGTAGAGAGCAATGTTCACTAAATATACCTACAACCATTGATGGGTTTTTTAATACATCAATCTACAACAGCTATATTTGTATATTACAGTTTATGTATTCAGAATCTCAAATACGACTCCAAGGATTTTCATGCAATTTAGTATGCAGGAAGTTTCGAGGGCAATAAATTGATTCGAGGTTTCATTTATAGAAAATATCGTTTAGTGTCATCAGTGTTTTCAGACAATGAGAACAAAATGTGAATATGAAGATAAATTTAGTATCTGTCATCATGAATAAAATAGATCAGTTTAGAAATGGATCAGTTGCTAACCTAGGCCTTCCTTATTTTTTAATCATTTTTTTTTATTTAAAAAACCAGTTCATATCCTTCATAGATTAAAAAAAAAACATATTTCATTAGTGTTTTGTATCTCAATATACTCCGAAACTCCTTTACAATCCTAAATCTAAATTTTGTATCTAAATATACTCCGAAAATCCGTTTTTATCTGTTCCCATGAGAGTTATAAAAACCGATTGATGGAGCATCAAACGAGTAGTCAGCGGCGCGCTTCGGAGTCGCTTTAAATTCTAAACCTCTTAAAGTTGAAATTAAGGGTAAGAAAAATATGTGCGCCAGCCGTTATCTCACGGTGATAAATCACAGACAAACAATATAAATTACAGTATTATTCAGAGAATAATATTGTAAGAGGCCTATATTTCCGCCATAAATATCTAACCTCTTAGCGTGGTTAGTACACTGACCGTTGGGATGTCAGAGTCGCATGTCTAAAAGACGAACCTATGGCATTTCAAAGTAGACAGAGACGGAGAATCGCTATTGATTATCTGCATCACCAAATCCAACATACAACTCTATTTTTCCTGCACGAGGATACGCAAATGTATTTTTCACGTCCCTAATATAAATAACTAATCATCGCCAGCTTGGTTCCTGTATTCACTGCCGGATGATCATTACACTTTTTATATTTTTAAATATTTTATAGTCGACAGAGCTATTTGCTTGGAAGTGGGAATGCTATTTTCAAGGACATAAATATGAGGACACCAGCTCTAGGTCCTCCTTAATTGGAGAATGGCAACCCCTTTTTTGGGCAACACACCACTCGACCTCATTAGCTCCTCACACCAATGTTGCCCTCTGTTGAACATATGTCTTGTGTGCTTACAGCGACCATTTAGGGGCCATTTATTTAGTGAGGTGGCAAGTCAATGTCTTCCACGGTTCAATATTGTATGTGGTTTTGCAGGCAAATGACAGTTGCAAATTCAATTATTATTATTATTAATTATCACGCAATATTTTTACATCTACAGTAGTTCATGAGTGTTCTGCAAAGTCGTGGAGTGTCACCGACAGATGTCCCATCCCATTTTTAAATGAAAATTCTCCAAAAGTTTCTACGTGTTGAACCCATATCTCTCTGAAAACCTTCCAAAGGACTATCTTCCCTTGAAATATCCCGTGAAAAGAATCGGAGATCCAATAATATATTTTTCATTTACTTCATAAAAAGGAACCCCTAGTGTGTTTATATCGACTCGAGAGGATACCCGCGAGGGTAAACCACCGGGCGGGCCACCGAAGACGAAGATCGGGTTCCGGTGGCCCGCTCGCTCGACGTGGAGAGGTACTTGTAGGGCGGGTCTATGGGGTCGTGCGCCCCTTCTTCTGTCGCCCCGGACAGATTTAGCGGGGCGGACCACTCCATAATTAGCCCGCTGCCAAAGAAAAAAAGTGTGTTTATATTACTTATTGCCTAATCTAAGTAATAACAAAATATATTATTAATGTTAATCATTTTGAAAGTTATTCAAAAACTTCAGTTTTATTATATATTTTACATACATACATACATATCATCACGCCATATCCCTTGCAGGGTAGGCAGAGAGAACAGAGTGCCAGAGAACTCTATCTTTGCATACTTCACTCGCTTCCTCAACATTCATAATTCTCTTCATACACGCTCGCCGGTTTCGGAGACTCTTGACTCCACCTTCCTTCAGTACATGACCAATCTGGTCTAGGTAGGTGAGTCTCGGTCTCCCCCGGTACCTACATCCTTCCACTTTCGCATTGAATATCTTCTTAACCAGACGTTCGTTCGGCATTCTTTCCACATATCCGAACCATCGGAGCATTCCCTTTCGCATCTTTACATCAATACTCTCTTTCATACCTACTCGCTCTCTTACGTCGTCGTTACGAATGCATTATATATTTTATTAATATCGAAATGAATTATATATTTTATTAATATCAAAATGTAATAAATGAATCTACGAATATGTATATAGTATTGACAATACAAATAAAAGGCATATTGGATCTCTTGCTATGAGCGAGCATAACACTGTAAGTTATTGCATTCCTTTATTAAATATATTTCTAATATCTGAGCCGTTTCGCCTCTCTTTTATAAATCTTGACTTTTAAGCAGTTTTGTATATTAAACACATAATTAAATTAAATTATATAACATAAATACCACTAATAGTGCCTTCTAAAACTAATATCTACTTAGCCAATGTATTTATGTATTTCCTAACACCATCCCACTATAACCATCCATCAACATACCGGCCCATCTACTTTTGCACATAAGCCTCTCCAGGGATAAATAATGATGCCATAATAGGACATTTGGCAGTCTGGTTTGCGATCGCCGCATTATAAGTTTTTTAAAAAAAAATGCTAACATACTACCAGCGACCCCTCAAAAAATTGTTCGACTACAACAGGAAAATAAAGAATAAGCAGAGTTTTTGGCGGGAATCTAAAACGTTATGTGGTGTTCTTGTATTGTATTCGATATCTTAGTGTTTTAACGTGTTATATTAGATAATTTTGATGGCATTTTATGTAATGTGATGTGACGGAACTGCTGAGATGTAGTGAATATCATATAAAAGTGCTTTACAACGTTTTCGTTTTTCATCAAAATTCTCACAAGATACCATTAACAGTGTGGCCATAGCACTGTTGATGGCGACAATTTGACTTACTGACGTACATGACTAATCTGAAGACACTAAAAACTTGAAGATAATTATAACTCGACACTGGCAACAATGGCTCATATAAGTAGCTGATTGCCAATACATAAAAATAAGAAGAAGAAGAAGAATAAGCACACATCATCACTCTTATCCTCATTACTTGGGATCGATGCAATATGTACTTTGCTTCCATCGTATACATTGGCAAATTTTTGACAATAGTCTTATAACCAGCCGGCTACCCGATGGCGACCCTCTTTGGGAATGCAGCATGCCTCTCAGCATCACATGCTATTAGCTCCGTTCGATATGAAACTCGTACTCATGAGTAGTCGCACTACGTATACAAGTTTATACTATATCTTCTATTACAACTGCTGAGCTCGAACCTCCTCCACAATGAGAAAGAACTTGGTGAGTGTAATAGTACCATGCTGGCCAGAAGTGTTGGTATAAAGATTTATGTTAAGATTTTCTTTCATTATTAGTTTAAGTCCCTTAATAGTTTTTTACGATAACTCACAGAAAGTATGAGGTAGCGTCCATGGTATTCTTACTCCGTCACCATACGAATATGAAAATAAATACTAATATTATATTATTTCCGTTTTGTAGTGCACCAGAACTACATCGGTGTGGATGGTTTGAGGGAACCATATCTGTTGAGCGTCGTACAGGAAGGAGGAGCGGGACTTCTACGAGCTATACTATTCAATAAAATGGTGAGAAATTGCAATATTAACCTTCTTTTTCTTAACTCATATTACTTTCCAATTTTTACACGTGCCCATTATTACTACATTAGTCTTATTATTCTTAATATTTCATCCCTTACCTTAAAGTGGAAATCGTAAAAACAGCTGATAAAACCAAGAGGCTTAACAGTTGCACTCATCTGAGAAACTCATAACATCAACTGCGATCGCCAATCCGCACTTCAGACGTGGCGATTATGACACTATCCCCAATGTCCAATAGTTGACATTGATGAGCTGATCAACAATAAGAAGAAAATTCACCTACAAATGTTGGTATAACATTTTATTTCCAGGTTTCTTTTTCTTGTAATTATTTATCTACTTTAAACTGTTCGTCTCTTACGAAATCCACAATATAAGAAGAAGTAGTGACATCGTATTCTTAAGCCAAACAAATCATTGTCGTTATAATATATCAATTGTAAGTATACAATTACACGTATACGCAATACGTGACAAACTATATTTTAATTTTATTTAATTGTTTATTTATTCACCATGTCCATGAATTGTACCCAAGTGCATATTATGCTTCATTGATATTTAAACTGCAATTTAAGATACATAAAAAAAGTAAAATCACACCAACATTTATGTAATATTCTTGCATATACTACAAATGTAAGAAAGTAATGATTATATCATGCGTCTCTGTCTTAAGTAAGTCATATTTTGTTACTGTGCAATTGGAGGAGCACTGCCCTCTGAGATGCAGTTTATAACTAGTTCGGAGGGTAGGGCAAATCTTCATTACATAGTAGCAAAAAATTAACTGTTTATTAAAGAAGTTATGTTTATTATACATATTGTGAGCTAAAACTATATAAGGTGTAAATTAGTGATGTGAAAAATTTGATCGGTAAGTGCTAATATATACACTTCATTAGTAAAAATAAAAAATTAAGATTAAGATTTAAGAATTGTAACTAAGAATAAAATATGTTAATAAACTAATAAACTATATTATATTATACATATATGAGACGAATTGTTACACCTTAGAAGCGATATTACCTATTTGGTATTAAATTCTCCACTAAGACAACAAATATATTTTTATATTATATAAAAAATATTTTAAAAACATTTTATAGTATAATTTAATTGTTTGAGAAACTTTCAAGGTATTTTATTTGTCTAATAAAACTTTAATCTTATTGTTTTAAATATAAAGCTTTTCGCAAATATATTTGGTAATGAAAAATACTTATTAGGGTGCTCATAAAATTTATCTGCCGCCGAGTGCTTGGAGTGGCAGTGGCGGACAGGCACCGGCGAGACCAACTGTCAAGCAGATCCTAGGACAACTGCCTGCAATGGAACGTGTAGATAAAGTCCCACGAGAGGTAGGCAACGTCTTTTCCTTTGTAATTCGTTATTTATAATTTGAATGCACACATTATGTAACTAGCGATTTCTTATACCGAATGCAGGTTTTATTCCCACGCCAGATTATCCGTGCGAACCACAAATGATTATTCTGGGTCGGCATGTAGTATTATTTGTAGCAATATATTATTTATTGTTTATGGTGATACAAGAATAAGAATATTAATATATTATACCAATTTTTTTCCTTGTGGTGACGGAGTAAGAATACAATTCAACACCCCCTGTGGGTGATCGTACGAAACGACTAAGGGATATAAAACACATATAACATCTATGCGAGAGAAGGCAAACTCGAAACAAAACCCTATACCAACACGTCTGACAAGCGTGGTATTGTAAGTCAATTTCCCTTCCATTACGGAAGAGGCCCGAGCCCAACAGTGGGTTTTGGTTACGGTTCCGAATATGAAATTATTTCGGCTTTATTTGATGGTTAGGGATAGTTTTAATTACAGATAATGGAGTTTTAGGGAATTGGAAAAGGGAAATGCTAAGTGTAATATTTATCGTATCATTCCCTTTTGGAGAAGATTATTTAGTAGATTAAAAGAAAACTTATCACAGCGTATCTCGTACAAACATATACTTTATCCGAAATGATTCGTAACTTTATATCGATTTCGGATATATTTTCATTTTGAATTCTATCCAACAATTTCGGTTACGGTTACGAAGCTCCCTAACATCCCTAATTTAAAACATGAAGGAATAAAGGGAATTAATGGATAATAGTTAGATTAGGGGTAAAATAACCGTAGTACCGTCCAGTCATTGACTAAATGTGAGTAAATAGGCTTAGAGGGTGCTTAATATCATAATCCGATTAAGTATCAACATACATACATCGTTACACACACTTATCAACTCTGTACCACATTTATCGTAATAAAATGCAATATTATTAAATATTATGTATGTCTTTGTAGCATTTGTAAATGAAATACTCTGTAGCATTGATAAAGCTAATAATAAGATTGAGGATTCATCATAATCATCTCAGCTCATATATGTCCCACTGTTGGACTGAAGCCTCCTCCATAAAGGAAAGGTAATTGACCTACTATACCACGCTGATCAGACGTGTTGGTATAAGGCTTTGTTTCGAGGTTTCCTTCTCTCGCATAGATGTTATATGCGTTTTACATCCCTTAGTCATCTCGTACGATCACCCACGGATAAGGTAGGGGGTGGTGAATTGTATTCTTACTCCGTCACCACACGGAAAATCGAGGATTACAAACACAAAGGTATCACGTTCTAATTTGACTCATAGTGCATAAGATGTCCTAGCGCTGACTGTTAAGAATTTATATACCATATTATAAGGCCTTGTCTTTTAAGAAAAAAAAAAGGTTGTAGGGGGTATCAAATTTAAAACAACGGGCACGCACAACTGCGCCAGGCTAATAAACCAAAACACTGGACACCATATCTAAAAAACGGTTAGGTGTTAAGTCATATAAATAAAAATAAACTTAATCTGATATTTAAACACAAATTTTTAAAACTTAGCCCTTCACTTTTCAGATAACGTGCGCAGAATTACAAAAAGATATTCTATTACTGGAAGAACAAGAGGGATCTGTAAATTTTAAGATAGGAGTAATGTTAATGAAACCCGGCCAAAAGACTGATGACGAAATGCTGTCAAACGGTAAACAATTTAATAAAATATTAGTGTGAAATGAGTACCTACTCAAGAAAATTCATTTAAATGTCGGAATCTTTCAGAGAAAGGCGACGAGAAATGGGAAAGATTTATTTCACTTTTAGGAGACAAAATTCGATTAAGAGGCTGGAACCGTTTTCGAGGCGGACTAGACGTCAAAGGTAAAATTTCTTTTATTTATATTTAATGTGAAAAATAAACTTAACAACTTCTAATATTTTTTATATTTTATAACTTAACAATTTCCAATATTTTTTATATTTTATAACTTAACAATTTCCAATATTTTTTATATCTTATTTCGCAAAACTTGGTTCATGTATATTACATTCTTCTCCATGGTGGGCTATGAAAACAATGATCTTTTTTTTATTGCTTTTGGTGGCAAACTAGCAAGCAGACCTGATGGTAAGTGTTACTGCCGCCAATGGACCTGTGCAATACTATGGGTATAGCTAGGCTGCTGTCTATCAAAACAAACCCCAAACCAAGTTGGGCTTCCGGCTCTCTCGCTTACCGAACAAAGCGCAATAGCACATTGCCATTACTCAGACGTACTACCCTGGATGGACCGGCCCGCGGCTGTAGACAAAAAACTGTCAATATAAATCCTATCTCTTAAGGTCGATAGGTTGTGGATGGAAAAAGGGGCGTATTTATTGACATTGAATATACAATTGGCGTAATAGCCTAAATTGCGGCCTCCCCTTTTGAGTATCGTAAGTTTGATTACAAAGCCGAGCTTCGTGTGATCAATATTTTGTTTTAACTTAAGTGTCTTTTCGTTAGTGTATTTCCTAAATCCCCACTAACATAAATATTTATTCCTCATGTCAGGACCTTTTTTATTAAAAAAAAACATGCTCATAAACTTGTTATTACGGTTTTATCATATTTTACGATGCGATGATTATTGTGAACATTGGAATCGCTATAACTTGAGCTGTATTGTCTATTCTTTAAAGATAATTAATTATCTTTGTAATATTTTACCAGGTGACATGACGGGCAGCCATTCCATTTACACAATGCATCAAGGGCATGAAATAATGTTTCACGTCTCTACAATGTTACCTTTTTCAAAGGATAATAAACAACAGGTAAATTCTTTGAAATTATTTTAACCAAAAAGAACAAAATCCTTTTTACCCGACTGCAAAGGAGTGGTATTGTGTTTAACAGTCTATGTGTCTCACTAAAGATATGACGTTATTGAAAATTCAATATGGCGATTACTGGACGCCATATTGTGAAAATTAAAAAAATTAAAGTCAACAAACTATATCGAGTGGGGTGTCGTTAAATAGGTATTTAAAAATCATTTTAGTTTTCTCTTAACATTTTTCGATTTGACTGGCCGTTTAGGATCTATATCGATTTAAAGTTTCGTAGCAACCTTTCTCACATATAGGTTTTTTAGACAGTAGAAATTTATGATGAAAAGACGAAAAATTCATATAACTGGATGTTGATGGACATATACTGAAGTATCTAGTAGGTATATTGTCCAATATACCATAGGTAGTCCTACCTAAAGTATCTAATGTCTGACGCGGTCGCCCTTCTCCAATTTCTAACGATTTAGTACTCAACTTCAGTTGAAAAACTATATATAGTTAGGTACTTACCTACTTATTAATAAATAAGATAACTATAGCTACCTAGGTATTTATAACTAAAAAGTGTAAAATAAAAAAATGATTAAAAAAATCAAAAAACCCGACTGCGTAAAAAGTCACCAAAACTACGTACCTACATAATAAAAAAACTGAAAAGAAAAAAAATAAGCACTTAGATGTTCGGTGGTCTAGAATTCCATAATATATTATTGAATAAATACTATTGCAGAAAATAAAATATATTTTAATAATAGAACATGACAACTGAACAGTCGGGATCCTTTATTCGACAGCAAATCTAATTTTTCAATGGATCCCGACTGTTCATTTGTCATGTTCTATTATTAAAATATATTTCATTTTCTGCAATAGTATTTATTCAATAATATATTATGGAATTCTAGACCACCGAACATCTAAGTGCTTGTTTTTTTCTTTTCAGTTTTTTTATTATGTACGTAGTTTTGGTGACTTTTTACGCAGTCGGGTTTTTTGATTTTTTTAATCATTTTTTTTTTACATGCTATACTTAACTTAATTAATAAATTAAACCTATAACAAATGATTAAATAACGCTTGCGATGCAAGCGTGAGAGTATTATATTCATGCTAACTGCTGTTCTTTATTGAAATTAATACATCAAAAGAGCAATAAAAGTACTAAGTTATCCACCGGTTACCTATATTTTGTGATAATTTACAAGAGTATTGAAACTTAAATAATTATTTATTGACTGCAATTCTCATAAGTTCTTAAAAATAAAAAGCTTCTTTTAAAACATTCAGTTAAAAAACATTAACGGGTAGATGGCACACATCTCCTTTAAAGACGAAAATATAATACGAGCCGAAGGCTGGATGTCATACTACAGCTCACGCTGGTGTAAGTGGTAGCTCGATTGGAACGGATTTTTCCTGTGTTCCTTCATTGTGGGTTTAAATCCCATGTATGACTGTCATTTTTCGCTCGTAATCAAGTTTTTACAAATAATCATGCATGTTAAATGCTAAATTTCAGTAATTTGAATAACAGGGTCGTTTCATCGCTTAATACAATTCTAACTGCAAAGTTAGAGTACTAAATCTATATAATGTGTAAACATTGACGGGTAGATGACACACGGCTCCTTTAAAGACGAAAATATAATACGAGCCGAAGATTGAATATTATACTACAGCTCACGCTGGTGACATAAGTAGTAGCACGATTGGAACGGATTGTGAATAGGCGTGGGTTCGAATCCCATGTGTGACAATCATTTTTCGCTCGTAATCAAGTTTTTATTAATAGTCAGATAAATGATTGGTTTAGATTAATATCCAACTATTGTGAATCACTTCATTCCCGACCACAAGTTAATAACATGACCATTTTATTTTTACTTTTTTAAATTTAATTAATATGTACAATAGTTGAAAAGCAAATAACGATTTTTTATTGCAGCTGGAGAGGAAGCGACACATTGGCAATGATATAGTCAACATTGTATTCACAGAAGACTCAACTCACAATACTTTTAACCCGCAATGCGTCAAAAGTCATTTCACACGTATCCTTTTTAATAACTTTCTGACACCCACCGCTAACGGTGACATACTTTTCAGATGAATACATAAAAAAGAAAACTTGTTTATTACAGTAAAGTATAAGACGTACTTCTTTCTACACAGTTGTATTATAAAATATACAAAATAATAAACGGTTAAAATAAATTCGACGAACGCCCTTATGAAAAACTTGTCGTAGAAAGCAACTAGTTTCGTCTTAGAAAGGACTAATTTGATAATAAATCTCCATTAATCTGTCAAAAGCGGTTTTTTTTTTGTTGACAGACAAGCAAACAGAAACGTATGTTATACTATGAGCACCTGTATACCTACATTTAGCGAATTTCGAAGTATTTAAATCAGGTAGGTGCTCTAGCGGCAAACTTACCGAAATATCTGCCATATGTTAAATCTTCTTTTAACTGTATATAATCATCATCATCATCATCGCCCATAAATGTCCCACTGTTGGGCTCGGGCCTCCTCTGTAATGGGAAGGCAATTAACCTACTACCCGACTAGAAATTTTTTCGTCTTCCTTAGCAGGACCGGACCGGGCATCTGGACCAGATAAGGTATGTAACGCAGAAGATATATCTGGACCCGATCAGGAAAACCTTATCGGGTCCAGATCAGGCGTTCCTGATCGGGTCCGGATGAAATTTTACTGATCGGAACCAAATCAATCATCTGCGTTATATATCTTGCCTGATCCAAAACGAGTATGCCCAGTCCGGTCCTTTTAAAAAACATGAATATCTTAAAGAACATGTTTAATAGGTAAAAATATAAATTAATATATAACACCGAATGCAGGGCTATATTCTTATCATAGAGAGTCCCAGTGAGCCGTTCAGATTATGGCGCAACCACCAAATGCTAACGACTGCAACTGTCGCCTGAATTTCTCATTCATGAGCTGATCGATTTGTTTTAATCTGATTCGATAACAACTAATTTAATATTAGGCCATGTCATTACGCTTCGGAGAATCTTAACACCGCGATTCAAATAATGACGTCATTTTACTAACGCCATCTATTTATTATGACCCAAAACATTAAATGTGTTGTGGTTGTTAAAATATAATATTTCTATCTATCTATGTTTTCAAATGTTAGGTACGTTTATATAAATATATTATTTATTTTTGTTTTTTACTTTAAATATAAATTATTTTTATATTTAATAATATAGGTCCTGATCTGGTCCTCATCCGGTATGCCTTACCATACTTAATGATATTTCACATCAGGCTATCCTTATTTGGTCCTGATCCGGTATGCCTTACCATACTTAATGATATTTCACATCAGGCTATCCTTATTTGGTCCTGATCTGGTCCTGATCCAGTATGCCTTACCATACTTAATGTTATTTCACATCAGGCTATCCTGATCAGGACCCGACCTGGTCCTGATAGGGTTTGCCGGATCCGGCATGCCTCATTCTGTCCTGATCGGGTCCTGATCCGGTATGCCTTACCATACTTGATGATATTACACATCAGGCTATCTTTATTTGGTCCTGACCTGGTCCTGATCCGGTATGCCTTACCATACTTGATGATATTTCACATCAGGCTATCCTTATTTGGTCCTGACCTGGTCCTGATCCGGTATGCCTTACCATACTTAATGATATTTCACATCAGGCTATCCTTATTTGGTCCTGATCTGGTCCTGATCCGGTATGCCTTACCATACTTAATGATATTTCACATCAGGCTATCCTTATTTGGTCCTGATCTGGTCCTGATCCGGTATGCCTTTTTTTTTTTTTTTTTTTTTTTTTTTTTTTTTTTTTTTTCGCTGAGGAAACGCATTTGCGCGCTATCCCCCGCCGGTGACAGACGAGGGGGAGTGTGGGACTCACCGGCCATAGATGTTAGCGGCCGGAATACCCACTAAAACCACAGCGGCCCCTTCCGCGCTTTTACGGGGAGCCGGAGAGATCGTCTACTGACATTCGATCCCCGGCACCCCCACGCTTGGCTTTCTGGCCACGTCCTATCGTCCCTCAAGGCGGTGGGAGGAGGTGCGCGTAACGGCGCCTCCTCCTTCCCGGTCGCCGGCGGCGAAGCGAGTCAGCTGACGCAAGCGCCTCGCGTTCTCGCTCCGCGGCCTCCTTCCTTTTCATGATGACCTCGCAAAAGGAGGCCATCGACGACCAGCACCTGTCGCTGTCAAGCATCTTCGAGATGATGGTCGACAACGACAGGTCTCTTCCAACGACCGCCGATAGGACGTGGCGCTGGGGCCCCCAGGCAGGGCATACCTCCAGAGTGTGACGCGCATCATCTACTGGCGCACCACACTCGTGACATCCTGGGGCCCCTTCTCTTCCAATTCTGTGCAGGTACTTACCAAAGATCCGGTATGCCTTACCATACTTGATGTTATTTCACATCAGGCTATCCTGATCAGGACCAGACCTGGTCCTGATCGGGTTTGCCGGATCCGGCATACCTCATTCTATCCTGACCGGGTCCAGATACATGATCTGGTTGAACCATACTTATTTTCTAGTCGGGTACACCACGCTGGTCAGACGTGTTGGTATAGGGTTTTGTTCCGAGTTTTCCTTCTCTCGCATAGATGTTATATGCGTTTTATATCCGTTAGTCGTCTCGTACGATCACCCACAGGTAAGATATGGAGTGGTGAATAGTATTCTTACTCCGTCACCACACGGATAGGATAGGATATAACTGTATATGTACAGTTATAAATTAATAATAAATAATAAACTTTATTATTAAATTAATAATAATAATAAAATTTATCATATTATGCTAATTAGAAATAAATTTAACTAAAGGTAGGATATTGATTGACGATTAATTATCTTTTTAATAAGTTTCCTTAAAACCTAATCAGATATATTCGCTGTCGTGTCAGAGGTGGAGGGTGAAGGATATAAGCTTAGCGTTTACAGTGATGACACCGTGCCACCTTTTGGGCCATCATTGCCATGTCCACCAGTCTTTAATGATCCTCAACTATTTAGAGAATTTTTATTGGTTAGTTTTCCTATTTTCATCTAGTTGTAATTGACTGATTTGGCTAACGCACGTTATACACTGAATATGTCAAAATATACGCTCCACGGGAATAGCCAAATTAACATATAAAGTTTCTATCTATCTACATCTTGTGCTTTTCTTGATATATTTTTTATACAGTTTTGTAATATAGACTTATTATTATTATCCTACTCTTATCACATCTACTTGGGGTTGACGCAATATGTACTCCTCTTCCATGGTACATATTTCAAAAGTTAATGGCAATATTTTTATGATGCTGCATGCTTGATGTCTTGGAAATGTAATTAGTGTCCAGACGAAATTAGGTGGAAGTAATACAAGTCAATGTAAAGCTTTTAATCGTCTTTTAATGTCGTCTTTTAATCTTTACGACATCTACGAGCGAAGTAATTGTTGGTAGTATTCGTAGCTGCTACCACACGACAGTAATAGCAGCAACAATAGATGTAATATAGTCTTATATTTTACGAATATTATTACACTTTACTTATGAACATACAAAACTAAGTAGAATAATTATTAAATTAATAGTTCGGCCATATATATGCGGGTATGTATCCAGCCTATAGGTATATCAGAGAGGTCAGGAGTGTGATTTCTAATAATGATTAATAATTATATAGGAACATTTGTTTTAATTGAATCAGGTATGATTCAAGAATCCGCCCTTAATAGTGTGGCCTAGAATAAACGAGCAGCTTCCCTGAACTCTTTACTTGAACATCGTCGTATAATTAAATTAATTATCATAATTAATATGCATAAATTACTTATATATTTATATTATATATATACAATGTAAAAGGAATGCTTATTACCATCTTTATTTCAATATATATAAGGTCAGCAAAAAAAAAATATTTCCTGTATAATGTATACAGGAAATATATTTTTCTCTCAAAGAAAATGTACTCTAATAAATGTTACGACAAACCAGTCTGGTTTCGTTGCGTATAAAGAGATACTTATTACGAGTAAGTTCTTCTATCGTAATATTCTATTTTTTGATTTCAATATATTTTATTAATATAACAAAACAATGCTAAAGTGATTAATAATAGTATTATATTATCCAATTTAATTATTGCTAACGTACACACAAGTACTTTCGTATATTTCAAAGCAGAAATATAACAACACAAGAATTAATACAGCTATTACTTTGATCAAGTATTATGTGATAGAACGATCATTGCAGGTTAAGTTAATGAATGGAGAGAAAGCGGCTTTCCAAACCCCAACATTTGCATTAAAACGGCAACGAACACTAGACACCCTCATTAGGGATATCTACGCGGAACACTGCTCGGATCACAAAGTGGTGAGTTTTATCATTAATATATACTCTCTACTTTTTTTATCTACAAAAATTTATTAACGGAATTAAATCTCATATTTTTAATAATTACCTACAATCCACAATTGTATCTTATGCGTATAATCACGTATCACGATTTTCGTTCACGTAACCAAATCCTTACTAATATTATAAATGCGAAAGTAACTCTGCCTGTCTGTCTGTCGCTCTTTCACGCTAAAACTACTAAACCGATATAAATAAAATTTGATACACAGATAGTCTACAGCCTGATAAAGGACATAGGCTACTTTTTAATGTAAAAAAAAATGTTTGTTAAGGGGGATGAAAAGTTGTAAGGAAGTATCGTCATTTTTAAAGCCAGAAGCTTGAAACTAATTTTAGGCTATTGATTAGATATAAATAAATATGACATTCACATGTTGTAAAAAATTATCCTTAAGGGGTTCAATAAAAATAGGGAAGGAAAAACTTTAGGAAAGTAACCTTTTACGCGGGCGAAGCCGCAGGCAGAAGCTAGTTCAACATAATTTTGTAAATAAATGTATTCGGTCCGAGTCAACACTAACCATAGTATAGGATCATTATTATTTTTATAACACCAAGAGTAGCCAGTTTTCTTATATAAATATGATAGAATTTCATTAAATATAATAGAATCTCATTAAATAAGTACGATAATTTTTCAGCCAATGTTGTCCCGGCGCGCGTTGTCAGACGTGTGGTCTGGTGGCGCTGGCGCTGGAGGAGCAGGCGCAGTACGGACTGAACATTTTCTGCATGTAGGACAGGCATTGAAACTCGATGCAGTTTTACGTGGCGATGCACCTACAAGTCTCGTTTCTACAGGTACACTGTATTGTACTGTACTCTATACAATATTTCTAATGTATACAAAGCAAATAATTTATTGAAATTGGATTGGTGGTTAACGTATTTATGATATAGTGTGACAAATAGAAGCGGTCCATGTAACGTCTACAACAATATTAATGTATAATATTCTAGATTTATAATAGAAGGCATTTTGGCGGGAATATGAAATGTTCATACGGAATCTTGAATATTATTTAATATTTTGCTGTTTTACAGTATTATATTGAATATTTTTGCTAATGTTTATTATAATATAATGCAGACAGAATGTTAATATGATATAACAGGGGTTTACATATTTTTATGTTCTGCCAAAATTCTCAGAATAATCGACTGGTTGTTAGCGCCCAATTAATAGTAACGACTTGACTTACTAACGGACAGTAGCTATTCTTCTTCTTCTTCTTATATATTGGCAATCAGCTAATACTTATACGAGCTATTGGTTCCAGTGTCAAGTTATAATTATTTTCACATTTTTAGTCTTTTAGGTTAGTCATTGTCTAAGTCAAATTTTCGCCATTAACAGTGCAATGGCCACACTGTTAATGGTATCTTGTGGGAATTTTGATGGAGAACGAAAACGTTGTAAAGCACTTTTATATGATATTCACTACATCCCAGTAGTTCCGCCGCTTCATATTACATAAAATGCCATCAAAATTATCTAATATAACACGTTAAAACACTAAGATATCGAATATAATACAAGAGCACCACATGACGTTTTCAAATTCCCGTCAAAATTCCGACAGTAACTATGAATAAGCTACTCAATGGACTTTTGACGGGAATTTGAAAACGTCATGTGGTGCTCTTGTATTATATTCGATATCTTAGTGTTTTAACGTGTTATATTAGATAATTTTGATGGCATTTTATGTAATATGATATGCGGAAATACTGGGATGTAGTGAATATCATATAAAAGTGCTTTACAACGTTTTCGTTTTCCATCAAAATTCCCACAAGATACCATTAACAGTGTGGCCATTGCACTGTTAATGGTGACAATTTGACTTAGACAACGACTGACTTGAAAGACTAAAAACGTGAAAATATTTATAACTTGACACTGGCACCAATAGCTCATATATGTAGCTGATTGCCAATACATAAGAAGAAGAAGAAGAAGCTACTCAATATGAATTATTATTCTGTATGTTATGAAGAAATTTATTGTATAATCTCGCCGAATTTTAATTTTAATAAAATTTTAATAAATATCTATCCGAATTTTGAAATATGATATTTTTTTTTAATAAGCCAGTCCTAGATATTGTTTTTAATAAGGCAGTCCTATTCCTTTGTAATAAAATATCATTATTACATTTGCATTTCTTGTTGTATCATAGATATATAGCATAACGTATACCTACACAATTTAGATGTGATCTAATTTACTCTCACATTTTGCATCTTTAAATAAAGCTCACCAGCTTTACAAATTGAGATTCGAAAAATGGCAAAGCAGTCCTTCAGGCCTAACAAATCGCCTCGTCAAGGCAAGCAGCTGCCAGTTTTGATCTTCACATACATATCATGCCAGAATACAATTTGGCTCATTTGGTGGAATAGTTTACTCATGCTACTAGGCCCTATGTAACTAAACTGGTATAATTCCTTATAGCTTACATTCCTTATTACATATTATTAGCTTGAAGGTTAGCTAAAGGTATTATTATTCACTAATATGTATTTTCAAGGATGTGGGGGTTCTCGTCGAGCGCCATGGGAAGGTAGAGTGTGGCGGGCTGCTCCACTCCCAGCGACACCTATCTGTGCAGAACAGCTAGCTGAGGGACGACTTTTATTATCTACCACTTCAAACACATACATTTTAGAAGGTACTTTTATTCAATAATTCGTATTAAATAAGACTGTGCAATGTACGTGTATTATAAATTAAAATTGGTTCTGTTATTTTAGAATTTTTCTTCATTAATGATCTTCAATCAACCCAAAATGTAATAGACATAACTTTCAACAAATTCAGATTATTTATGCGGCATCCTAATGGCGTTATCATTTACAAAAATTATGAAATCTTGACTTCTTGCAGCCACTAACATTTTCTTGTCGATAAAGTCCACTAGTCATCATCATCATCACAGCCCATATACATCCCACTGTTGGACTCGGGCCTCCTCCGTAATGGGAGGGCGATTATCCTACGCTGGTCAGACGTGTTGGTATAGAGTTTTATTTCGAGTTTTCCTTCTCTTGCATTGATGTTATATGCGTTTTATATCCCTTAGTCATCTCTTATGATCACCCACGGCTAAGATAGGGTGAGGGTGGTGAATTGTATTCTTCCTTCGTCACCACACGGAAGTCCACTAGTGATTTTGCCGATTTACACACAAGAAGCAATTTATTTTACAGAAAGTGGTACAACACGCGTAGTCTTAAGATGGGAAGGCTGTGTTCGAACTGCGCGTGTGACCGAACGAGCTGGTCTATTCAGAGTTGGTGCGAGGATGATAGCGGGTGGCGGCTCTACTACAGGTGGCGCTGGGGGAGCGGGTCTTTACGCTTTGCCCATACAAGAGCTTTGTGCAGGTGCCTGGGCGATGCGCCCTCTACAAGATTGTAAACACGCGAGGCTTCCAAGAACGAAGACTGCACATTATTTTGATATACTAGAAGCGGGTAATTAAATTATTTCTGACGTATTCGCAAGTATTACACATTTGAAATAAAACGATTTATGCGGCTTTTATAGCTACATTTAATTTTTACTGTTCCAACATTTCGAACAAAATCAATATCGCAATCCATAAAAATTGTTTTATTTCAAACGGCTATTTTTTATTATTTAAGTAATACTGCATGACCGTAAGTAACTGTGGGTCGTGCAGCATCTACAAACTGTTATTTTTTCATAGTAATTTATGACATATAAAATATCACACAAACTGTCCCCCTTTTTTTCGACATTTCTCTTTCCACATCCATATTCAAACACCACAGTTACAGTAACAGTGGAAATCGCTGCTGACAGTTTTTTACCAGCAGCCATAAAGGACATAAATGAGCCGACTCGTCCAGGGACTACCCTAACCAAACTTTCACTGGTGGTTTATTTAACTAACAACACTTTCAGAAAATAATCATCTAAGTAGCAATTTACTACTGTGCTTTGTTCAGTAAGCGAGAAAGTCGGAGCCCGAATGCCACCTGTACGGTTGTCCCCTAATTGATATGCAAAGGTCCACATACGATAGTTACCTTCAGGTGGAATATTTGGTTGGCTAACACCAAAGGCATTAAAAAAACCTAAGACTCATCCTATATTTTATATCATAAGTATTACTTTTGAACTTTCTATTATTGCCTATTCCGTACCATCCAATTTTTCATTCCAGACATCCACCTCAATATTCTGACCAGTTGCATACATCTTTGATTATCTCTTTTGGTATTATTTAAAGTCGTGTATGACTAAAACGGTTTTTTAGTTTTGGAGGCCTAGCTACCGGTCTAATAATGTTCTATTTTTCGTCTATTTTAAATAACAAAGTACATAATTACAAAATATTTTATAGACATGAATGATTAATGGAAAAATATTTAATCAGACCAATGATGTTGGAATTGCTTTAAATATATATAAATACCTTTATTTTTTCAGGCGAAGGAGGCAAAACAACGTTAGCTGTAGCGATCGGTAGGAGGGTAATGATTATGGTTGAAGAATCAAAGACTGAAAATGAGATGGGTTTTGAATACATACATATCAAAGTAAGTATTTAAATAACATAAGTTGTTATATAACAAAATTATAGTCGATATTTATTTATATGTGAGTACATTATACGCCTTCATCGATTTAAATTACTTCATTATTGAAATTTATCAAAATATTTTTACAGAAATAAAAAATAATGATATTCGTGTCAATGTCAATAACGCTACGATTCCTGACACTGTTTTCCTGTTTCAGTAATCCGAGCAATACAGAAAGCATTGATTTTGTGATGTGTAATGATTACAAAAATACGTCATCATTAAATCTTATTTTTACTTTAATATATACATACATAGCCTCACGCCTGTTTCCCAGAAGGGTAGGCAAAGACGACAGATTGCCACAAGCCACGCCTGGCATACCTCCATCGCTTCATTGACACTCATCACAGACTTTAATACAGTTGCATATTTTTACACTTTTAGGATATCCAATTAAGTGAATCACCAATACTCATCAAACTTATGGACGGCGAAGTTGGGATAATGGTTGTCGGATACAAACACCATTGGGAAGTGTTAGAATCTAATACAGGACAGGTAAATTCTAAGTCACATTTCTAGTATTATACTGCTCTATTTTTTATGAGTATGTTTCTACGGATGTTCAACAAAGAGGAGCACTTGTTATGCAGTGTAAATCTCAATTTTGACTACGTAGTTAGACTATAAATCAAAATCGGTTTAGATATCACATGCCCAAAAAAAATATGATTACTTATCGAAGCACCCCTTGGACCCCTTTTACCCCTTTTTTCACATCTTACACCAAATTTTTAAATTGTTAATTTTATTAAACTAAATTATAAAGTAAGAGTTTATATCGGTTTAACAAGGTATACTTTGCTAGACTACGACCTAAATTAAATGCCTGAATTAATTGCAAGTAATTCCTTTCGATATATTATTTGCAATTGCGTCTCGCCTGCTACTAACTTGATGCAAGTACTTGACTTAAGCTTTCCCTTTATTTTGATAACCTACTCGATAGGTTTGGATTGATATTTCATTATTAACGTATTAACTAGATCGCGCCAAAATCCGCCATCTTGTTATTTGTCGATCACCTATCTTGGAGGTCACTTGGACTTTTAAGACGAATGTATCAATATTCTAGTTAGCTAAGGTCGAAATTCAACCAACCGTTTGAAAGATAATGATAATAAAGAAATTTACAAGAAACAAATATAAAATATATGCGCAAAAAATATTGACTGTCGAATAAAAATAAATATAATTAAAATTAAGATGCCGTAAATTTGAGTAATAAATTTAATGTTAATCTGAGAATGATAAAGAATTCATATTTTTTTATGTTCGCAGTCAATAAAGCGAGCTGAAAATTCTGAAGATAGTGGACCTCGCCGTGGAACTCTCGTGAACGCTTTACGTATAGGAGATGAGAGGGATGGACAAATCGTTTTATGTTATAACCGTAAGCATTTTCTTATTTATATTATACATGTAATATATACGTAATAGTTTAGTTTTCTATTAGACCTTACTGTCAGGCACAGCCTAGTTAAAGTTATCCGTCATTTTTTAGAACATTAATCCTACAAAGCCTATTTTCATTTTCCTACTACTACTATATAAACTAAACCCTATAGATCTGGTTTATAGAGTATAAAAATTAGAAAGAGACAAGAACCATACTACTCTCTGACGAGAGAAAGAGGTATCCCTGCCTAATTCGGCGATTCGAATGTTAAAAAATTGAGTATTCATATAATATTTAAGTTTCATTTTTTACCCTTTGGTATTTTTTTTTACAACATTGTTGTTTTGTAATTCTACTGTTTCGTGACAACTTATACAGACTATTTTATACAGTAATATAAAAATTGCTACCGTCTTTTTAACATCATGATATAATATGAATATTTTTTCGTCTGGGGTCCATGACTGTACATTGCACTCTACCAGAGAGCCGACTTTAAAGGACTTAATACTGAATTTTACCAACTCCGAAAGCATTGTTACTTTAGAGTCTCTAAAAGGTTTGTTAAATTGTTACTTTAGTAGTTTAGTTATATATTTATAAAACTTAAAATTAGATACAAAACATTTTTGTTACAGATACTTGTCATTTTGAAAGATTAACGAGCAAAGGCTTGGAGAGCGATGGCGAATATGATTTTCACTGGACAACTGTGCCTGCGGCAGTTGGTAAGCTATGCTAAAATATTTAAGTACTG
The DNA here is from genome assembly GCA_905163515.2 of Lymantria monacha. Classification (NCBI taxonomy): domain Eukaryota; kingdom Metazoa; phylum Arthropoda; class Insecta; order Lepidoptera; family Erebidae; genus Lymantria; species Lymantria monacha. The sequence continues at coordinate 29,983,872 of LR991082.1, forward strand.
CATAATAGTATAAATGGTGCCTACCTATTATCATTATTTTTATAAAACAACAACACCCTGCAGCACTAACGAAATCATTCTTGTATTGCGGGAAACTTCACAAACATCATTGAACATTGTTGAACAAAAATTACACCCAGATAACAACTTATAGCTAACACAAAGTATTGTATTGCGTGGGAATCGAAGTCACAACTCTGGCACGGTAGATCGGTAACTTAGGTAACTACCACACTATCTGTTCAGTTATTATCATATTAGCCTATTAATACACATTGTTGTACAACAATGTTATAAATAACAATGTTGGCGCCAATTGTGTTCTTTTCGTATACGGCGATTTGATTTTCTTCTGTAGATATTTAAAGTAGAGCAGGTGCAATGATTTATGAAGAACAATTTATTTACAAGTTTGTAAGTGACAGCGCCCTATATTCTATACTAACTGTATGGATGACTTCTATTATGTTTCCATGGCCAGTCTTCCAGAGGGATGCTGATATCCCATTATGCTTGTACATTAGCCAAATTTGCTAATATTTTACAACCACTGCTGCAGTCATTTATATGCGACATGTCTTTTCTACGGGTGTACTAAAATGAATAACACTGCATATAGTTATAATTATAGGTATAGGTATAGTAAAGAAAGCGTAAGAGAGAGAGAGAGAGAGAAGGGAAACTCGAACCAAAACTATGCCAACACGTCTGGTAAACATCAGATAATTAGCAACTAATTATCTGCTATTATGCAGGAGGATGAAAAAATATAAAGTTTTTCCAAAAAAAAAGAGTTTCCTCTAAAATCAAATCAAAAGAGTTTCCTCTAAAATCGAAATGCACACAGAAAACTATAAAATACCTTTAATATTAAAAAATCAATAAAAAATCAAATTAAATAGAGTATACCTGAAAATCTCGGACAATGTTGTGGGCCCTATATTGCTAAGTTCAACCTGCAAGACATGTTCTTCTACTCCACTTTCGTGTTTGTTTCAGTATGTGCATTCCCTTACATAATGGCTTTCGCGGAAGATTTACTAGAGATACGTTTAGTTGCTAATGGATCTTTAGTACATGCGGCCTGCATACCTGGACTAAAACTTCTATGTGGGCGAACAGTAAGTTTTTAAACATTCAATTTTGACAGTACTTAACACAACAAATAGGTGCGAAAATTTGCCGTGGCATTTGGTAAAACTGGCACTTTATGAAGCTACAGCTCTTATTTTTTCCATTTTTGCACGCCTCAAAACGAACTCTGACCGGTCAAATTCTGCCTCATAAGCGAAGCGTTGAGGTCTTGCTCTACTCTCGATATATGAAAATCAACCACTTTTCAAACCTAAAAATTATTGTATTTTTCTCACATTACACTTATAGGATAATATTATCATACATACCTATGTCAAGAAGAAACATTTGTTTAAACGTATTTGATATTTTTTAAAAACAATTATTTTGTTTAAAGTAAGAAAATAGTTGATTAAAAAAATATTCGAGGACGTCGAATAAAATATTTTGGATCTGGCAGGTTCAAGACCATAAAAATTAATGTATCAAAATATATTTTTTTTTTAAAGCTTCATAAACTCAACGCGCTGTTTCCTTTCGAAAATAGCTTGGTAATTCTTTGTCGTTTAATTGCAATTAATAAAAAACTAACCTGCTTAGTCATTAGTGTAGGTATGTATACTTTACGAAAATTGGGTTTGTTTACATTTTTTTATTCGTCCATTCGGACAGGCAAAGGAAACAAATCCCAAACAGCCTATTGTAAACGAACGATGTAATTACGAGTTACAATTATGAGGCGTACACTTTTGGATTTTCCAAATTATTTTTACCTTCTTTTTTCTTACAATATCTTCACTATTAAAGCTATATAGGTATGTATTGTTTATAGTCTTAATCACTTTAATTCCGAAACATATATGCATCTAATACATTTTTTTTCCCCATCATATTATTATACCTTTGTTAGTATTATTAGCCTTTTGTTACTAACCGGGCTTATTTTAAGCTTTGAGTGTATTCGTAAGGTTTGAAGACATTCTCGAAAATCGACGGTATCAAAAAAATAATTTTTATTTGTAGCCATATTAATCCCACCCAGAACCCAAAATCGATAACCGCCTGTTTAGTCTACTACGAGAAAGTCTATTTACTACATATTTTGTTCACAGGATATATTCTATGTGGCATGCGCACCGGAATACGTGCCTTTAACCCGTGAGATTGATCCTTGCCTCAGTTTGCACGACGAACTAGTGCGACAGATGAGCAAACAATGTGGACCATATTCTGTTGATGAAGACGAAAATCACGAAAGGTAAATACTATGTTCTTCATGGATATGCATTACCGATCATTTGCTCTTGATATTACATTAATAAGCAACGATTAACACTTGCCATCACAAAAATATCTAAATCGTACGCTGCCGAGTGCAATAAAGAAATATAAATATAAGGCATTAAATCATTTATTAACTTTCACAGAGGTGATCATTGTACAGCTAACAACCGTACAGCACCTTCAGAGAATAATTCCGCCTCAAGTAGAAGCAGCTCCATATCGTCGGAACAGGAAAACATCAGGCCGCCTTTACAACGTATGGCGCCGATCTCACCGCCTACTTCACCTCAAGGTTCTATTATATTAAATACTATCTGCATTATTATTCTATCACATTAAATTCCTTTGCTGCGGTGTACTAAAATCCATATGGGCCCGGATGGCTAGAAAGGGACTCTTCTGTACTGTCTACTCGTTTAATCAAAGAGCGTTTTTAAATGATATAATGGCGGTGATATGGTTTTCATATCGCCATAAAAACATCATTGCATGTTTACAAGAATCCATGCAAATGCACCACCATGCAAATGCACCACCATATAGTATATGTCTTCGCAAATCTAAATTACCCCTAAACAGCCATCTGAATACATTTTGTGTTGGGAAATAGCTTGCAAACTAATTTAGATCTTAAAGGTTTCCAAATCCAAAGTGCATCTCGCGATTTGGGGACCACTCGTAGGTGCCGAAGGTTTTGTGGCAGAGTGTTTGTTTTTTTTTTTGCTTATGGTGGCAAACGACATTACTGTTGCTCATAGAGCTTTGTAATACCAGGTGTACAGTTAGGTTACTACCTATCAAGCAAAACTCACTCAGAAATTTGAACTTCCGGGTCTCTTACTCACTGGACGAAGCGTAACAGCACTTTCCCACTGTTGTGACATCAATCTTTTGCGAGTATAGTACTACCCCAGATGAACTGGCCCACGGCTGTAGACAGAAGACTATCAGCAGTGTGGCCCTACCATTATTAAAATTTCTATTCTTAATTAATGAAATCTACTAATAAAACTTCTGGTATTTAATAATTAAATTGAAAGATTTGCTAAACACCTTTCACTACTAACACCTATCTCACTTTTCAGTGTTACCAGAAAACAGCGGTCGATGCGTGCGAATCTACAAAATTCCTCAAAGCAATTTGAGCGCCGGCGCATACCAGCGACAGTCTGTGTCCGCCGATCAAGTCGTGACGTCATATTTTTCAGACAGGTGCCGACGGTATTTATTAACTTTCTTACTATTTTCTCAACTGTACTTTTTCATCCTTAAGCGATCAAGTAACAATTAGTCGGTAAAAATCTAATATTCACTGGTAAAAAACCGCTAAGAGGTTCAGATTCATTTGATATAAAATGCTATCAACCGATATGCTAATTAAACTAATTTTGATTCATCTAACTTTAGGAACTAACCTGTCGCATTAAATAGTCATTAGCCGTAAAATTTAGATTGTTGCTTTAAAAATAATTAAATTGTCAATTTGAAACCAATTACTTGAGATGGGACACAAATCAAAATATTGGAATCTATTGAAAAGCCGTCCCAAATGTATCCAAAGTTCCTGTGGTAACCCAGACTGACCAATTTAACATTCCATTCTCAAAATAAAATACTTATTAATATGCCTACGTCTCTTAGTAGTTTCTTACGACCCTCGCGGGGGAGTGAAGGTTAATAATATTTTGTAGTATGTCACCCCAGGGTAGGATATTACTGCGAGTCTTCCTATTAATTTTAATATGAAAGGAATATTCTAATTATATAAATATACGCAACTATTACTCACCTTCTTAAATCTTATACTATTTCTGTATATCTATACTTTTATCATAAGAACATAAATATGGTTGTCCGTAAAGGAGAAATATAAGCGGCTCACTAATTTTACAGACCCAACAGCATGCGTCAAAGATTAGCGGAATTAAGACTGGACAGTAAGTCGAGAGGAGGAGGCGACGACGAAACCCTTTAAATGACAATCCTAAATATTCGTGGTGATTAAAAAATACGAACGATGGTGCACAATTAAAATATATAAATAAATATATAGATATTTTACGTAGAAATTTGATGCGGTTTTAGTTGTAAATACATTTTCAAGAAAACTATTTAATGTGTTAGTCATATAATGTTCCAAAAAGTTTAATAATGTTGATAAGTATTATATTAAAAAAGTTGTTAAGTAATTAAAAACATCTTCTCTGTATAAGTCTCGCTCTTACGTATCAGTAGAAAGAATGTTGATGAAAGTTGTCAGTTTTAGTTAAAAGTTAGAAATGCACTTAAAATTGTATCATTAAATATACTTGCGGTTATTTTATTGATTAAAATTGTAATGCTTGTTTGATTTAGATAAAACAATACAGGCATTATAAATAGGACTTAGAAAGACCATCTCAGGCACTAGATATAAATAGGCTTGAATGGACTAAAAAAACACCAATTAAATACAATAAGGAATCTATAATGTTGCCATTTAAAACCTTAAATATTGAAAGATTTTTCATACATGTAAAAAAACCTTTATTTAGATAAAAAAAAGTATTTTCGTAATTTAAACAATTGTATGAAATTTATTTTAAATAATAATAAAGTAAAAGTATGTTTTGTATAGACAGTAGAGGTTAGCGTCGAATGCAAAGATGTGATATGAAATATGCGTGATGTGTAGCAACCAGAATTATATTTCATAGAATAATATGAACAAATTAATAATACCCAAGAAGCTATTTTACGTTGAGAACTATAATAAATATTTTAATAATGTTGCCATATTAAAGTTTTATCAGAATATTTATGCTAGCATTACCTATGTATGTAATACAAACTTACCTCTATGTCATTGTTATGAATTAATTAATGTTATAAATGTATAAATAATTTAATTGAATTGCTATGCACAAGAATTATGCTCAATATATTGGGAATATTAAAAAAAATGTCTATAAATTTAATTACTATATTGATGTCGTGCAGAAATATAAATATGCATCTAATATAAGAGATTTAAATCACAATTTTTACAATAACATAAATATACAATGTATTATAGATACGTATAATAATTTATATTTCAAAATAATTATCATGAATTTGAATCTCGTGTTTAAATATTATATTCTAGTCACTTGACTTGGATAACATGTAAGACAAAAAGTGATTGTAAAATAGTCCTCTTTAGCATTGTACTAATCATAATCAAAATGATTGCAAATGTTATATCTATATCAGTTTATTTCATACCGACAAAATAACCGCTATAAAATTTTCGGCATATTTTTAGGCTAATAGTATATATAATATAACTGTAATATTTTGCGATGCAGGAGAATTGAAATATAATTTAAGTGTTAATACAATCATCAATGTATATAAAATAATTGATTGTAAAATATTTTCAAAGGTAAAATATTACCTATCATCTGATTTAAGTAGTCTTGTTATTTGTGTGATTCCCATGTGCGGATTACCTTACCGCACATTTATGTATTTAAAACCAAAGAAAAGAACCAAACTGATAGAATTAAGAATATACAAATAAAAATTTATGAATATCGCAATGATATTGAAGTCATATTAAATTTAGTTAAGGCCCAATGTAAATGTAAGCATATTGTAAGCAGTATTGATGTTATTCTTAATATTTCATAATAGTTTAAAATGTTTTGTCCAATTGAAATTGATAATATAGCAGACAAGTTTATTAGATCTAAGCTTGTCAATATGTTTAGTAAAATAGATTAATATGTAGCGAAATTTACATAGATTGTTCGTTTCAATTGTGTGTTTGTTTCTTTGTGTAATATATAGGTTCTTATGTGTTAAGGCAATTTTAGAATTTAAAAATAAATAACGGCATGCGCATTGTATCAGAGACTATTTAGATATTGAAGTAATTACAGGGCCGCTATCATAACAAATAGGCAATAACAATAGCCACTGTCAAACATGAACTGGTACAACAAATATGAACTGGTAAATAGAAATATTTAAAATTATTCTACTCAAGAAGAATAATAGCTAAATAAAAATAAAGAACCAATAGATAAACGAAATAACAGTCCCTTCACGCGCTACGGTAGCATTTAAACCGCGAGTAGCTGTCAATCTTAAGACTTAAGACGTTCGTTTACTCGTTTACCCTCGTATATCGCGCGTCTACTTATATTACATGCTACCCATTCAGGTCACGAGTAATGTACGTGCCCCCAGTTCTCTGTACAGGAGCGGCCTGTACAAGAAGCTCATTGGTTCAATCGCAATTGCAAACTTTTCTCCGTCTTGCTGTTGACCGAAGTTAATTCATATTGTGTACCAGGGCCGGCTTTACCTATAGTGCAGAGGGTGCGGTGCACCCGGGCGCCGGGTGTTAGGGGGCGCCACATCGGGTGCCTAACCATCTATAATCGTAGTGGGTGCGTTATTTCACAGGTTTTTGCCCACTTTAGAATACCAATGTTTATTAAACGAAACACTGGCTTTAATCATTTTAGTGATGATAAAATTAAAATAGGTTCAACCCGAAAGCCGTAATAGGCTGTACAAAATAAATCTTCAGATAAAAATTCCTATAATGAAATACGAGGCAGTAAGGTCATACATAGCATTTAAAAAAGTGTATATAGATAATTAATCGTATACAAGTTGCGAATTGCGTCTTTAATACATTATGTATTGCATTGAGGGAAGTGTTCTGTTGAATATAGAGAAATAAAAATAATTAATATCTTATAGTTTCAAGGAAATGAGTAGATAATTAAAAGTATATATTATACTATATATAAAGTAAAAAATTAAACTGCAAGACCGTTGTTGACGAAATTTTTTTTTTTTTTAATATAAATATTTGAAGCGAGTTTTGGTCCAAACCAAATTACCTACGAGTTAGTTCTGGGCATCCGACATATATATAAAAAAAAATTATAATTAAGTATTAAGAACTTTATGGAAGTACAATTGCATGTGAGAAATTATTGAATACCTCATAAAGAATATATATAAATATTTGAAATAACAGAGTAGATATTATATTATATTTTTTCTAAATATAATGACGTCACATAATAACACTAATGTATTGATTTGTGTGTGCGTAGCATCAATATTAGTTTTATAAAATCGTATTTAAGCATTTTTAGTGGTTTATGTGGCATAAAATTACTAACCATTTATTTTTAAAATGTGATATAAAATGTTGATAAAAGAAAATCGCAGTTTGTGCATCAAAATGTATTAACGATATAAATAAATTATAGTCGACAAAGTCAATATATTATAGTAGGCGAGGAACTGGCGGGCAAAAGGGATTATGCAACAATGACTATATATATATATATATATATATATATACAGGGTGTCCCAAAATTCAACGATAAGCTGGCACCAGCAGGTGGACCTACATATGGCTACTCGAGAACAGAAAAGAAAAAAATTCTACCTTGATTTTTTTTTTCATTACGACAAAAAAACCAAAATCTTTAAAAATGGACATCCTTTATTATATTATTAAGTGCTATTGCTACAGTTTTACAAGTAATTCTGTGATTTTTTTTGTATTGGCAAGGTAAGTAGCACTACTATCGATCACAACCATTAAAAATTCCAGAATATCTATAGTTTTTACACAAAAATCAATCAAAACTATGTTTTTTTCATAAATTATGTAAGATTTTGACTTTCAGCTCACTTTCACTCATCATAGTGAAAAAAAAAAGTATGGACGCTACTGTGGCAAATAGTATTAAAAATTGGCGCATCTAACTACAATTCTAAAATGGTATAACATTCTAGACAAACTAGCCACAAAAATATACTTAGGTGTACTATTTCAAAATAACAACCATATTTCGGAAATTGTTAGTGTTGATAGTAATCACTTTTACTATGTAGCCAAAATGTTTTTGTAGCAAGTTCTCAGAATTTTAATGAGACATGTGCGTAGTCCATAAGTCCATAAAATAAGTTAGACAGAGATAGAGAGATTATACGTTAGAGGGAGATAGATAGATGCTAATTGTTTAGTAACATTAATGCAGGTGGAGAAGTAATTAATGTCCTCAGCAGCACAGCAAGTCAGTATGCTCTACTTCTTTGTTTACTGCACACCGTTCTGTTTTAATTAAAGTGGCTCTGGTACTGACGACTTTTGGATTGAATTAAGTGACCTGGAAATTGACCTGACTTGGCATTATTTTAGACTGTGATTTTGTGTTTTTTTTAAAGAAGTTTTGCCGTATTTTCAAGTGTTTAGCATTCATCATGCCGCTACCATACACAGCGTTAGAATACGCTAATATGCACCTAATTTATGGAGAATGCCGATGCAATGCCAACGCTGCTAGCAGATTATATCGAGCAAGGTACCCTAATCTTCAAAGGTATCCGGATTATCGCGTATTTATTAACGTGTATCAAGCTTTTTCGGAGGGTCGTATACCATCTGACAGGCGAAACGCTGGAAAACCTAGATCGGAACACGATGAAGAAGTTCTCAATGAAATAGAAAACGATTCAACTACCTCTGTACGTGCTGTACAAGCAGCAACGGGAATCCCAAAAAGTACTGCACATAGAATTTTAAAACGTCACGTCGTCGTGATGAAACAACCAGCAAGAAAGATGGATATTTAAATCTTCACAATCTTCATAGCTGGAACAATGAAAATCTGCACCTGGCGAGAGAAGACAATCCCAATACCAATTTAAGGTTAACCTATGGACTGGCATAATAAATGGCAAAGTGATAGGGCCCTTTGAGTTACAAGGAAACATAGATGGCAATAGTTATTTAAACTTCTTACAAAATGAGTTGCCAGGATTATTAGAAGATGTGCCCTTAAGTGATTTGCAAACCATGTGGTTTCAAAACGATGGTTGCCCAGCTCACTATGCCTGTCCTGTGCGAGAGTACTTAGACCAAGAGTACCCAGGGCGTTGGATCGGGCGACTTGGTCCTATCTTGTGGCCACCCCGTTCACCCGATCTAAATCCCCTGGACGTTTTCTATTGGGATTGTCTAAAGGACAGAGTCTGCACAAAACCGATTGCAACCTTGGACGAGCTTCGCCATAAAATAATTCAGACTGTGGATCTACGGACTACGCACATGTCTCATTCAAATTCTGGGAACTTGCTACAAAAACATTTTGGCTACTTAGTAAAAGTGATTACTATCAACACTAACAATTTTCGAAATATGGTTGTTATTTTGAAATAGTACACCTAAGTATATTTTTGTGGCTAGTTTGCCTTGAATGTTATACCATATTAGAATTGTAGTTAGTTGCGCCAATTTTTAATACTATTTGCCACAGTAGTGTCCATACTTTTTTTTTTCACTATGATGAGTGAAAGTGAGCTGAAAGTCAAAATCTTACATAATTTATGAAAAAAACATAGTTTTGATTGATTTTTGTGTAAAAAATATAGATATTCTGGAATTTTTAATGGTTGTGATCGATAGTAGTGCTACTTACCTTGCCAATACAAAAAAAAATCACAGAATTACTTGTAAAACTGTAGCAATAGCACTTAATAATATAATAAAGGATGTCCATTTTTAAAGATTTTGGTTTTTTTGTCGTAATGAAAAAAAAAATCAAGGTAGAATTTTTTTCTTTTCTGTTCTCGAGTAGTCATATGTAGGTCCACCTGCTGGTGCCAGCTTATCGTTGAATTTTGGGACACCCTGTATATATATATATATATATATATATATATATATATATATATATATATATATATATATATATTATTATTATTATATATATACAGGGTGGAAGTAGACCGATCCCGAAAACAAAGACAGGTGACCCTACTAGTCCTACTTGTAATGATGGACTAGAAAAAAATAAATCGATTCAAATGGAAAATAAATAATTTTTCACAATGAATTTTAAGTTTTTTTCACATTCCATCGTATTAGAACAGTGCCATGTAACGATAATTCCATAAAAAAAACGTAACTTTACTCAGATGAGAAAAGACGCAATCTATTCAAAACTCACGATCGTATGTTCAAGAGTTCAACGACCTCGCGTGGTGAAAAAAAATATTTTACATCCGAATCGATTTTTTTCGAGCCTATCATTACAAGTAGGACTAGTAGGGTTACCTGTTTTTGTTTTCGGGAGCGGTCCACTTCCACCCTGTATATACATAACTGTTATTCCATCTCAATAAGGTACAGTTTCAAACGCTGCGCTGTAATTTCTAATCAACAAAGAACAACATACAGTACAAAAGAGAAGTCACGAATTTATAAACTTTCTCAACCGATTCTAGTCACATAATACCAACTTTAAAATTAGGCTAAGAACAGTTACAAAAAACGACACTTATATCATTTTTACGTATATATAGACGTAATAGAAAAACAATATTTAATTAATTGATTATAATTGACATTTTGTTCGCCAGCTCCTATATAATCATATAGACGTAAGAGCAACAGGCTAGTTGACTTTTCAATAAATTAATTGAATCCATTACGGTCTACTTTCGGGTTGAGAGCCCTCAGCGCTCACTTACAGTCCGGGTAAAGTTGTTATAGTCATCTGAGGCTAACAATTAAGTCACACACAAAAAAAACGGTCTACTTTTTGAAAATGTATTCATTTTGGCAAATAAACAATAATTTAACGACATATGCATTTGTAAGAACCAAAAATAAATTTACATCAAAACATTTGGTACTATCATAGCAGCTCATGAGACTTCACGACTTACTATACAATATAACGTAGCCATTTGAACGATTCGTAATTTTCTAAAATTTCAATGTTATATATATATCGAACATTTAGACATAAGTAGTGTTTGTATATATGCTGCGAATATAGATATTTTTCTGTTTTATTTAAATATGGAATTTAATGGCTACTGACTCCATCGCCTATAAAATATTTCAACGAAGAGATTTTGAGAAGAGTCATTAATTTCTCTTATCGAATAAATTATATATTTAATATCTTAAGATTATTAGATGAAGAACTTAATTACTTATTATTAATTAATTGACTCAAAAACGTATAACTTATATCGCTTTTACACAAATCTTACGTACAGGAAGTCGTGCTGTCAGACGGAGTTGGCTCAAGTCACGTCACTAGTCTGTATTATATAGGTACACACTATTAGTGGTCTGGACTAGTAATAGTGTGTATATAATAAAGACTAATCTATATTATATATACACTATTATTATTAAATTGTTAAAGAACAATAGTAATATAAGCTTCTAAAAAATATCTAATTAAATGATATGAAGTTTTCAAATGCAGTCAATTAGCCTACTGCTCCTATGACAAATGTATGTATGTAAAATTGTATAATGTAGGATTTTACTCTGTTATTTTCTCTGAGGTTTAAATAAATGTCTGTTCAAAAATTCTGCCTTTCAATTCACACGTGCTTTATTAGGTAATAACCTTTACTATCGTATTTTACGGCAGCCAGAAGAAATGAAATGATCATCTCATCGTTATCATCATCATCTCAGCTCATATATGTCCCACTGTTGCACTCGAGTCTCTTCCATAACGGGTGGGAAATTGACCTACTATAGTAGCGTGGTATACCACGCTGGTCAGACGTGTTGGTATAGCGTTTAGTCTCGAGTTTGCCTTTACTTGCATAGATGTTATATGCGTTTCATATCTTCGTCTCTTACGATCACCCACAGGAATGATAGGGAGATTAGGGAGTGGTGAGTTTATTCTTACTCCGTCACCACACGGACAGAAATGAAATGATACGGTAGTTCATTTTTATATCACAATAATGACCATCATTATTAACTGACTAGGATAATATATAGGTTACAACATAAATGAAATGGTCAAAAAACTGGTGGGACTTGCTCATTTCAATAAATTGATTTAAATATTTCCAGTTAATTGCACAAGTGCCGTTATGATTAACGGCCTGGTCGACTTTGGTCTTAGCCTGGGGGGGCACAGTTAAAACATTACTTATTTTTACTGACCGTCGCGCCGCCTACAGATTGGTTGTACAAACTTTACTGCTGCCATTTTGTCCTGTCTGTCAAACGTTTGACAACTGAGAATTGTTATTTTTTGTTCCTAGCGTAGGTACTTATTGTCATCGATCTATTTCGGTTATTGATATTCTTTCTGAAAATTATCTCAAGTTTCATTGTTAAGCTGATATTATTATTGTTTAGTTATCAGCTGATATGTTTTTTTTATATTTCAGGGTAGCTTTCATAGTAAAAGAAAATTCTATGTAATTACACATACACATGTAGATATGTATATATTACTTCAACTTTAGTTCACCGCCTAAACTCTGGGTAGCAGCACTTTCCATAGATGCATATTTTATCATCGAGTTGCCACTCTTTTTCAATTTAATAACTTTACTCTTTGGTCTTAGCTAAGCGCGGCGCGGCGTGCCGGGCGCCATCGGCAAGCGGTGCGTTTTGCACGCCACGTACCTTCAGTAGCGGTTAGTCACAGCGGCCTAGGTGGACATATTTAGGTAGTCAAAACGTGTTCAAAATCATGACCTTATCAAAATTATCCCTTCTCTGATTAGAAAGCAGTACATTTTTAAAACAAGATATTCTTAATATGAGAGGAGTGCACGAACTAAATAATATCGGTATTTAAATTGCATTTCGTGACCTATACGAAGATTACAGAAAATTCCAGATAAGTTTTATGTGTAGACAAGAATGAGTGTGCATACTTTTGATTATATTCTGCAGCACATATATATAATGCCGGTATCCATTACCGCCACAAAATCGTCAATTTTTTTTTTGTTTTTATCTATATATGCTAAGTACGTCCCTCCTATACCGCTGTCCGCGTCGCTCTGTTTCGTGGCGTCGCACTCATTCACTTGTACTTGTGTTCCTGCCGCTCCCCACACCGCGCGCCGCTGTAGCGATTCGCTTGAAAAACCACCCGCATTTTCGCTATGAGCGGCGTCTCGTGGCGTACTTCGAACATTTTTATACTTTTGATCTTACCGCTCGCCGCCCTGCGCTTAGCTGCCACTCACAGCGGCAAGGTCGTGAACGGGCCGTAACATACACGCAGGACAATATGCGATCCACAGATTATTGTTCTAGTCTGGATGTGATTTGTGGTATATTATTGGATATTTGTGAAATCCCTCGCAATACAAGGATTAGTTCCTTGCTGTAAGGCGTTGTCTTTAAAAAAAATACAGCAAAGATACAAATAATCTTATGATTTTATTAGCCTGACTAATGAATTTGTTTTTGTTGTTTTTAAGGCTTAGTTAACCGATCGTAGACATATAGGGGTACATAGAGGATTACCATTCATCCAGAAAAAAGATCCAGTTCTAAAGGCATAGAAAATTTATTAACAAAATCTTAACACGAGCTATATATTATAGTACAGTAGTTATATATACACCAAAAATATGTGTACCTACTTATTTAATATATTTCTAAGCTCTATGGCATAGTCTAAATATAAACCAAATACTGGTGTATCTTGATTCGTACTAAAAAAATAATAATAAAGAGATTCATACTAAAAACTATTTTTTTATATACGAGATATTATTATTATGCCTTGACTGATTTAATTATTAATAATATTAACATATTAGAGGTGAGAGTATACCATGCCATTTATGGAATTATGTTTATACATTATTAAGCTATAATACTCAATTTTACAGTTAAAATAAACGATGTACATGGGCGAATATTCGAAATTACTGACAAATTTTGTTTGAATTAGAATTAATATGCTAGGATTATTACAAAACTCATTTTTATCCTCCCTACAGTGATCTCTTTTTATCTTCGTAAATAAATTATTTCAAAACTTGTCACTATGACCAACAGGTATAATAGTTACAGAACGTACACCCATACTACGTGACTTTTTTTAAGATTTTTCGACCCCTCCCTCCCCTCGTAGTATATGCCAAGATCCCCCTTAACGTTTTTCGTAGTACTGACCAGTATAATTTTCAATCATTTCAATCAGGCAAAAATGAATGACAAACAAATGAAAATAATTTGAGTCATATGCGTCTTTATAAAGATCTTTATATAGTAATATATTAATGCGGCGTTTAATGCATAAGACTGCATGTATGTCTATTATTAATTGTCCCATAAACTGCGAGTTTAAGAAACACTAAACAGCGCGCGCCATATTCAAAAATAGGTCGAATAAGCTCGAAATTTTTCTACATGAAATCGATTACGTAACAAGAATCTAAGCCACACCCGCTCTTGAGACTGAGCGGTATAATTTTGAAGTTAGATAGGGGTCACGTAGTATGGGTACGTTCCTTACATGGTTGACAATTAGTGTTTTTTAATAATTCTCTAATACGCTATTTCGTATTTAATTAACTATTAACAAATTAAGAAATATATCTAAATAAATACAGCAACCACTTAACAAAGTAACTTAAGTCTATTTAAATATCTAAATTATATATTAAATAACAATTATATGTCAATCCTAAGAACATAAAAGTAAATATTACAAAATATATGTACACTAAATACTATTAAAAACCTTTATAATAAAATTATTCATAAAAGTTTTGGTTGCTGTTTCAAAGCTGTTATATCTAAAAACCTAGGCATTTCTGGAGGCAATTGTGGTTTGGTTGATGTTGGTACACCTGAAATATGAATATGTCTTTTGTATATTCCACGTATTATTATTTACAGCCTGCATCTATTAGCCACTATAAATTATGATACAGAAACTTATCTCTAAATGTTGGTGGCATAGGTAAGGTAAATCAAAGACGCAGATCTGCTATGGTGAGGACGATTGGAATTTCTCTACAATACAAAATTAAACATCGAAATTTATAGAAAACTGATGTAATCGACCTATGGATTAGCACAATGAAGTGGCAATAGGCCAGTCTCAACTCCAGACTGTCGTACAACCGTTGGAAATCAACGGTCCTTTCTAGGTGAAATTTTAAATTGATATAAAATTATATAAAATTGATATAAAAAAACAAATATTATGTTTTTCAATTGATATAATTTTGTAGAAATTTGCTGTGTGGCTTCGTAGCCATATTCGTATAGCCGTATTCGTATATTACCAACCCTTATTTTGCTCGTGAATGTCGTAAAAGATGACGAAGTGCTTTATATCGATCTGAACCAACACCACCTGATGCCGGCAGGTCAACACTTACATTCCCAAGGAGGGTTGACGTGAGGCAGATGGCCGGTTATAAAACTATTGCTAATAACTTTTTCAATATGTAGGAAGAGGAGTACATTTTGCGTCTACCCCAAGTAATTGAGATAAAAGCAAGAGAATGATGATAAAATTGTAGAAATTGTAGAACTAGACTAGAGAATTGTAGAATTTGATTTTAAAATTTAGAAATCGCGAAGTAAAGTTAAAAGAGGGAATTTTCATCTATAATCGATTTAGGGTTAACTTATCATTCTCCTGAATCTGTCTATATTCAAAATCAGTTGACTGGATAGATGTGTGCATGTCCTAATACGCGATCATCACCCATAATAAGAAACAGAATTGCACGTTAGAACTCTAAAATATTAATCAATCAATAACCATAAGCATACACACACGTGAAAAAAAATATGAGCATCGGCTATTAATTTATTATTTTTTTATTGTTGACTTGTGGTCGACGTAATATGTACCTACTCATCTAATGTCGTACAAATTGCCAAAGTTTTGACAATAGTTTTGAGTGACCTGACGTCATCCCTTTTTGGTAATGAATGCAAGTATTGAACAAATGAGGGGGTTAGCCCAGGTCGATGCAAAGCTCTTACGACACTTTTTCCGACCCAGATGAGTCACCCCCACACAACAACCAGCCTTATAAGTGACATTCTGGTAACAAATCATCTATCACCAAATAGGGTGAAAATGACAAGCACCTATTTGCTTAGCTGACTTGCATGACATACGTGAAAACGATGATAAGATACTGTATTATAAAATGAATTATAAAAAGGAGGTTTTCAATTCCTCTATATTTTTTTAATGTTTGTTACCACCGAACTTTTATCTATAGTCTATCTTAGTGTTGCATATCGATAGTCTACTATCGATAGACAATCAATTGTCTATCGATAGTTTACGTAGAAGCAATAGTATCAATAGTATATCGATTGTATTGTAATACGTAAATACTATCGATACTATCGATAGTATCGATAGCTCTCCACGAGCAATACTATTAATAACAACGATACTATCGATACTATCGATAGTCATTCATTCGATAGTATCAATACTATCGATAGTATCGCTAATACCATTAGTTTTAACTTAAAACTATCGATACTATCGATAGTATCGACTATTTTGGACTATCGATAGCAAGCAACTATTCGATAGTGTTGTTGTCTAAAGTTATGTAGTAAGCCAAGTACTGACATTATTATTAAAGAAATTTATTTAAATTTGCGTCATCACAGAGTAGAACAAATTTTAGTCAGGTGAATAACTTTAAATTTGTGATACTAACAAAGTGAAACAATTATAATAGCAATACTTGCTGCTGTCAATATTTCTTGAGTTTCGGTGGGAATGTGGAAGTATTATGTCATATTCTTATTGGCAGAATTGTCGACACCGGCACATTGCCATGAAGAAAAATTGAATTGTCATATTCTTGGATTATTTCATTTATTTATTTTCTTTTTTCTTTTTGTTAAAATGGGTCAATCCTATAAAGAAATTCGACATATTTTAAAACTTTATTACAAAAAAGATACATGCAACGCAAGCTGTGAACAAATTGTGACGTTTATGGACCTAATGTGGTGTCAGAGAGAGTAACACAATGGTTTAAATGTTTTCAATTCGGGAATTTTGATGTCAACGTTGCATCTCGCTCATTTCATTTTCAATTGTATATAATATACAATTAAAAAATTATTCTGGATTCAGTTAGATATATATTTCTATATCCCTATAATGTGAAGTTACATATATGTAAGCATATTTTTAATAGAGCCTTCTAGATGGATCACATTGCAATCGAGCATACAGAGAACTTATGTTTTTCGGACCCTGTTAAATTTACTTCACTAGATTAATATCGCTAAAAATACAACAAATCTAATGACTAATTACGGCCATAATTCTGTGTAGAATTGTAACTCAGAATTCTTGATTATGTTTTTCATAATTTTGTTTAACCGAAACTTTCAAAGCTAATAATTACACTAAAATTTTATAGTAATAGACATTCTGAGTTTCATTAGTATACTGGAACAAACCATTTTTTTTTCATTTTATTGCTTATGGTGGCGAACGAGCAAGCAGCACACCTGATGGTAAGTGTCACAGTCGCTCATGGAGCTTGGCAATACTAAGGTTATAGCTTAGGCCACTGCCTACTAATAAAATCCCCAAACCCACCCAGTTGAACTGCCAGCTTTTTCAGTCACCGAACGAAGCGCAATAGCACATTGCCATTACTCAGACGCCGATCTTCTGCGAAAGTGTGGTACTACCCCGGAACCACCGGCCCGCGGCTGTAGACAGAAAACTGTCAACAGGGTGGTACAAGTACAAGGTACCACTTACATTCATTCACACATTCCGACACAATTGTCCAGAAGTCTCGCAGCATTATAATTTTACTCAACTTTCAATGGCTATTGATCTTAACCATTATTAGCTAACTTGGGCTTCAAAGTAAGAACGCAAATGCACGTTACTGCTAGAAAAGTCACCACAAAATTCACTGAAAACAAGCAACAGGGACACAACTACGGTATTTATATTTTTAAGCAATACTATTGAAAATTTTCTGGCAATCGATAGCCCGAAATAGTCGATACTATCGATAGTATCGATAGTTTTACGCTAAAACTAATGGTATTAACTATACTATCGATAGTATTGATACTATCGAATGAATCACTATCGATAGTATCGATAGTATCGTTGTTATTAATAGTATTGCTCGTGGAGAGCTATCGATACTATCGATAGTCTCGATAGTATTGATATGTACGATACTATCGATAGTCCTATCGATAGTATGAATACTTTTTGAGGTTAACTATCGATAGTCAAACTATCGATTTTTATGCAACACTGGTCTATCTAATCTAAGAAGTGCATTTTGACAGCTGTCGAGTAAGTTGTCTAGGTATGTGAACCAAATAATCACTATCGAAAATTTCCGATTTTAGTGAGAAATCGATATTGATTCTTTGTAATTAATAATCGGTTTATTTATTTATTTTTTAAAAAGGAGATGAAAAATTAAGTGCTAAATTAATACTAAACAAATTTAATTATCTCATCATAAAATCTATTCATCATAATTAGTAGGATTAGATTAAGTAAAAACAAAAACTGGATTTGAAAATAGCTATTTATTCAGAATCACTACTATTACTTGAATTATTATCGTCGCGATCATTAATAATTATTTCCTTATCAATAACATTGTCGAAACGTACATCTCTGTCAAAATCTCTATTCGATTAAATATATTAATCTAATATTTTTTACCGATTATTTAGATATTTGTGAATTGGAAGTTGTCAAGCACTACTGTTTAGAAGGTGATGACATGACATTGTAAGATCGTCAATAATAATTACTATTTACCATATTATTGTAATTTTAAATTAGTTTTACGAGTTTCAACATTAGATTATTGTACAAGAAAGTCACCCGCAATGTTAATTATGTAAATAACTTAATAGTTCTTTAAAATTTCATATTTATTGTTTGCAATCATGTGTATACGTTTGACCAAGGTTATTGTGTATTAAAACATGCGAAACGTCAAAATGCACTTCTTAGATTAGATGAACTATAGGTAAACCAATTATGTTGATTCTTAATATTTTTATTTGAAAGCTGGTACCTCTGAGATGGTGCCATTTAAATTTGATCAAGATCAGACAAATAAATAAACTATCTTCAATCTTTTTTAACCTTGAAAAATATAAAAAATAATGTATATTTTGAGATATAAATTTGTATTAGGTCCTTACATATGAAATTGGCGTTTTGTACGAGAGAAATATAAAGTCATTTTTTTTTCTGTAAAATATTTTTAATTAATCAACGTTGTTATCTATGCACTTATGCCATCTTATAGGTAGTTCATTGATCCCTTTACTAAAAAAAACCATGGGGGGTAAGAATCAATAAACTTTTTGAAGGCGGTTTGGACTGCCGCATCGGAGTTCATATTTTTCCTTATAAGAAATTGTCCGAATTCCGAAAAAATGGTAATCTGTTGGAGCAAGGTCCAGGGAGTACCGTGGATGTCGCAGACATTCTAATTGTGCTGTGTGGTTGTCTGTTGTGCAGTGTATAGTCTTGCGTTCTGGTGAAGCAGCAGTGGCCTAGAGCGATTGACCAATCTCGCTTGTTTAGCAGCTAGTTCTTCAATTATGGTTTGCAGTTGTTGACAATAAATATCTGCCGTAATCGTTTGGCCAGATTTTAGAAAGCTGTAGGGAACAACACCAGTGCTAGTCCACCAAACACAAGTAACTTTTCTTTTTTTCAAGGTTTTGGCTGGGTCTCCATGGTTCAGCCATTACGACGAGCGCATCCGAGTATCGTACAGTATCCACTTTTTATCACAAGTAATGATTCGATTTATTTTAAATCAATAAAGACACACAATAAAGGGATTTTCCCTTTATTGTTGTGTCGGTTGAGCAAAGTAACACAGCAGTCGACGCGTGTTTATACGTTCGATTCACCCAATTCATGAGGTACCCATCGTTCAAGTTTTCTACTTTCCCGATTGGCTTCAAGTGGATTAATACAGTTTAGTCACTTACTCTGAAGCCTGCAGCTATCTCTGAAGTGCTTTGCGATGGATTCGCTTCCATAACAGCCTTTAATTCTTCATTTTCCACTTTGGTCTCCGGCCGTCCACAGGGTTGGTTCTGAAGGTCGAAATTTCCAGAACGAAAACGTTGAAACCAAAATTGTACCGTGCTTTCTTTTGCGACACCAGCGCCGTACACATCATTAATTCTTCGCACTGTTTCTGCAGCTCTGGTGCCCCGGTAGAACTCGTACTCGTAAATATACCGATATTTCATGTTTTCCATTGTGCGGAAATAAGCGACGCCAAAGGAATGAGGGAAAAACAAATGAATGACTGTTTTCAAAACTCAAATGTACCAGCTAAATTAATTTATAAATTTGAATTTGGAATTCTTAACCAAAGAGGAGATATTTCAGATCAAAGTGGTCAGTACGGCAAAACGCTAATTTCATATGTAAGGACCTAATATTATGAGTCAAGAAAAAGAATTAGAAATTATTAATACAACAATACTTACTTTGTAATAATTTATGCCTCTCCATATAATTTTTGGTAGCAAAAGACATGTCAATGGGTGCAGTTAACGGCCTGGGTGATGTTCTCTGCTGTTGTGGAATAGGAGATGGAGTCTTCAAGTACTTAGCAGCTAGTTGGTTCATCTTTAGGCTAGTGTCAGAAGATGCTGCATATATATGAGGCTGGTGGATGCCTAAAGGATCGTCACCAAATTTCACTCTGCAATCAATTTTATTTCAAAAATAATAATTTGCAGCTTGCAGTTGATCATAGAAATTTATGGTACTATCTAGTAAATAATTACAAGGCAAACTACTAATAAACTAAAATAGGATGTAAAAATACTGTAATTCTACATCCTATTTTAGCTAATACATATGAGTGATGATAATAACATAAAATTTTTGCCCACTGACCCCATTTAAATGTCACCACATAGATAAATTTAAAATAAAATAAATTAACACCACATTTTTCAATTTATCTAGGAACCGACTACTACTGTTCAAGAGAGGAACAACAGGACTTATACCCTATAATTTATTTAACAGCGTAGAGAACCAAATTTGCACTAGAAACATATCAGTATTAGTCCAGTTTTGAATAAGCTTACCTTTTAGTAACACTAACATTAGTCTTGTCAATTTGCATTTGTACAGTCTGCATTTGTTGTTTCATGTTTCTGTGCATGGCGCTGGCCGATGATGGCATGTCAGAATCTTGGAGCACACCATTCACATGAGTCTAAATGATACATCAAACAAATTGAGAGACATTTCACTTAAGTCATATTGGAATTTCAGTTTTAAAATTCACTATACACAAAATGGTTTTGTGTGAATTTAATCTTAGGGAACATACCTATACTACGTGACCTATTTATGGGAGAGAGAATCTTCAAAATACCACGTTAGAGCAAAAATTAGCTTTAGGCTGTATATATTTGTGGTCACCGAGGCAAGGTAGAAGATTAAACAATTGCCAGGTAGTATGGATATGTTTCCTTATAATAATACTTATAATTGCTTAGTACTAATCTTAATTCTTAATCGCAACGACGACGTAAGAGAGTGAGTAGATATGAAAGAGAGTATTGGTGTAAAGATGCGAAAGAGAATGCTTCGATGTTTCGGACATGTGGAAAGAATGCTGAACGAACGTTTGGTTAAGAAGATATACAATGCGAAAGTGAAAGGATGTAGGTACCGGGGGAGACCGGGGGAGACCGAGACTCACCTATCTAGACCAGATTGGTCACGTACTGAAGGAAGGTGGAGTCAAGAGTCTCCGAAACCGGCGAGCGTGCATGAAGAGAATTATGAATGTTGAGGAAGCGAGTGAAGTATGCAAGAATAGAGTTCTCTGGCACTCTGTTCTCTCTGCCTACCATCATCATCATTACCCTGCTCTTATCCCAATTACTTGGGGTCGACGCAATATGTCCCTTTTCTTCCACTCAATCCTATCCGATTTCATCTCTGCATTCACTCCCTTTCTATTCATATCATGCTTCACACAATCCATCGACCTTTTCTTCGGTCTTCCCTTACCCCTAAAGCCTTCAACATTCATACTTAAAACCCTTCTCCCAACATTACATTCACCGTCTCATCACATGTCCATACCAAGTCAGGCGTTCACTTTTCAACAACTTCTCTCTGCCTACCCTGCAAGGGATATGGCATGATGATATGTATGTATGTACGTACTAATCTTAATTGAGCAATAAAATGAAAAAAATAGACATAGTACTTATGTGCTAACATAAGTACTAAGTACATCACTAAGCACTAAATATACTAATATAATACCTAATATTACAAGCAAAATTATAGGCAAATGTATTATATTCACTAGTCGATATTTAAAAATCATCACCATCCTACTCTTATCCCAATTACTTAGGATCAAGCAGTATGTACTCCTCACCCATTATATATATTGCAAGAGTGACAATAGTTTTATGGCCAGCTGCCTGCCTGACAACAATGAGCATTGGGGATGTAATTGTTGACCAGACAGCATCAGATGAACTTAGCCCTGGTTGATGTAATGCTCTTAGTTATCTTTTACAACATCCACAAATAATGTAAGGGGTTGACAATATTCATAGCTGCTACCTCTCACGACATGTATTTAAATAAAAATTATTACCATAACTTTATTATAATAGGTCCATCCAACATTGGACTGGTCATCACTTTCTTCTGATCTATAAAACACAAAACCAATAAATATTATGAAATAAAACATCAATCTTATGAAACTAGCCTTTCAGGCGAGTGCATAACAAGTTCACATTTCCATTTGGATGATCAGTATAATTGCTGTTTATTTTAGCTCCATAACTAGGATTGAAGTTCCTCCAGAGTTCGAGGAAAATTTACCTGCTACACAATAATGATTAAACAAATTGATATGGTGTTTTATTTTGAGATGCCCTCCTTTTACAGTGATGTTATCTGTGTGCATCTCTCAAGTCATCTTTTACGTTTACCCATGGGTAAGGCAAACAATGTATTCTAATATTCTTACTCCATCATCACACAGGCATTCATTTGGATAGCAACTCCATAAAACTATTAGAAGTAGTTAATTTATTAAATTTTTACATAAGATAGATTGATAGAACTTCTCTACACAGATTGCAGAGTGATCTAAGTACTAAACACTAGTTTTGAATTTCATATATTCAATCCCGAAACATATTCTGAATGTAGGTAATTTATGGCTGTTACTTGCATGATTGTAAAGTCCCTAACAATGCAAGGATTTCTTACTTAGGGGCCATTCATAAATTACGTAAGGGATTTTGAAGAATGATTTGGCCGCCTCCCCGCCTATCGTAAGACATCATAAGATTGCAACGGGAGTAGTTGCCCTGCCCCTTAATAAGAATTTTCGTAAGAAAAAGCCCTATTGATCAAATATAATTTCCATTCCATTTATTCTGAAAATATCTTTCATTACAATCGTCTTAATACAAGTATCATTAACTCGCTGCAATAATATTAATATAAGATTATTAATCTTATTAATCTATCACAGTTTTGACCAAAATTAGTTATTTTCAATTTAATATCAGGTTTCACTACGTAATGTCAGGTTTCACTACAGGCCTATAGTAAGAAGTTATAATATTTAGTCAACAATGCCTGCCTCTCCCCTCCTTAAAGGCCGTACATAATTTAGGAATAGCTCCTTATCAATATTTCTTGTTTTTTTAAAAAATATACAAAAATGTATTTGTTAGAGATGCGAAAAACGGCTCACTGAAAAGAAAAGAGAGATATAGCTCTTTTGATCAAAAGAGCTATATCACTCTTTTAGCTCTTTAGTTCATTTAGCTCATATATATCTTGAGTTCATTTAGCTCATCAAGAGAGAGATCATCTCTTTTATTGAGTTAGCTCATTTCATTTCAACTCGTTCACGGCTCTAACTCTTTTGAATAGTTCAAACTCTGAACTACGCGATCATTAAGCGATAAGCTTGATATGTATGAGCATGTAAATTTTGATTGGTGATCACAGGATTAGATATAAAATATATTTATATAAAAAAATAAATAAAATTGAAAAGTCTGTTTGTAATCGAAATGGTTAAAAACAGCTTTTCACTAAATACATATGGGCTGACAGAATCGACTGCGTCCAGTGACAGCTTACACTGATAACTATTATTATTATTGAATATTGTTATTCAAAGATGAATATTAATTTTTTTAAATATATCTTTTTATTTTCAAACATTTTTTCTTTGTTGAACATATAACGTTTAGGCTCGCAATAGTCACAATGCATATCGGTGCTCAATACTTTTACTGTTCGGCGGTGATCGGCATATATCGGGAACTTTCGGTCGTCGACTGCTCGCACGACATGACGACGAGAGTAAAAGAGCTGATTGAGCCGTTGAACTATTAACTGAGCTACTGAGCTAATAGTGAGATTGAAATCAAAGAGCTAGTTCATTTGTATCTCTCATTCAGGAGCTACCCAAGTCTAGTATTTATACTTTTAAAATACTTACTCACTGTAATCTCGGACATCTAAATATAAACTTTGCTCAGGTGACATAAGTGGTGTTATAGCATTCTCTACATGAACATTGTACAAACTTAATTCATTTAAGGTTTTCTCCTCATTCATTGGTTGTATGGCATTATGGCTTTCATTATGTTCAACCTCCAACATGTTCTTACCAATAGTTGGTATACCATCAAGAAAATTCAAATTTGGGAGCTGAGACTGTGTTAGTACTTCCTTTATACTTATTTGAGATCTATTACATTGTATCTGAGCATTCTCACTAGATTTTACTATCTCTTTGTTAACTATAGTTGAAGTTCTAACCATTTCAAAGCTAGTCATGACACCTATAGATATTTTATGTTGTTCGTTTGAAACAGTCTCTATGGCTACCTGTTCTGATATACAGTTTTGTATGGGGTTATTATTGGTTTGTTGACTAACTGATATAAACTTGTCAACTTTCTCCTGAAGTAGTTGTAACTGCTCATTCTGTAATTTTATAATCTTAAACAAGTCCGAAACAGTCGGTTCTCTTTTTTCCCTCACTACATTTGTTTGTTTATCAATTTCCATTGAGTCAGGCTTTTTATTTTGCTCATATTTCTCAATGGTCCATGTCTTTTTTGCTACTGCATCTATTTCTGCATGACAAAATTGTTGTTGGTCACAAGTTTTACATAAGCATTGGTTATCTGATATATGGTTACCACAGGTATATCTAGTAGACGGTGGAGAAAGATCACATTTGCAATGTTCATATTGATGATTATGACTGACAATGTTAGGGTTACATAGTCTCGTCTGAGTATGTAACCTAACTTCTTTATTTGTATTAATACTAGCTGTAACCTTATTACAATGATGGCAATTACAATCACTACTAACAATATTAGAAGGTATAAAGTTATTATCCATAACTTGATCTATTTGCACTCTATCAATTAGTGGTTTATTCTCTTTATTCATATTTAACTGCCTAATTTGATGATGCAATGGATTAAAACTGAAATGTATCTTATTTAAATTGTCTTTCTTTATGAAAAAATCATCATCTTTTACTAATACATTAGGCGGCTTTAACATTTTATTTTCATTATGAGATAAATCTGATATCTTGTGCTCTACACTTCCTGCTGTATCCACAGCAGCACAATGTGTTATCATTCCTGATGCTTTAGGATTAGTTCTGCAGAATAATGGCTGAGGAGACTCACGAATAGAGCTATCAAATACACTTAGTTCCAAGTCGTTACTTGGTGACCACAGTGAATCTGGTTCCAAAATTGTTAGTTTTGTTTTGTTCATTGATGGATAAGGAGAACTATTACTAGATTCAAATAAGTGTATAGGGTGGTTGCTAAAGGGCAAAACCTTAGGACGATTATAAATATCAGGTACATTTGTAAGTATTTGTCTTTCAGTGAAAGGTCGCGGCGAATGGCATTCAAGCTCTTCCATTTTTTTAAATATTTCTGGCGTTTCAAATCGAACCTTCTTCATCTAGCTGCTGCGGCTACTGTAGTGCAGTATAATAAGCGTTTGTAAAAAGTTTTGCTTTCTCATAAACTTTGGAAAATAATAATTCTGGTATTTAGGGTGAAGGGAATTAGAAAATTTTGAAATTACTCGCTAAAATATAATTGAAGTTGAACACAACTGTCATGTGTTTTTTTTTTTTATACGATACTTGACTAGACAACGGAAGTAGAGCTTATACAGCTAACTATTTTATATTTCAATCTTCATTAAAAGATAGTTTTCCTTTTTTTTTACAAAATTTATTTAAAGTCATTGTACATCAATAAATTAAATTAACTAGTGGATTATCTTGTCAGGTGCCTAACATTTGAGTCATGTCCCATGATACAGATAAATCATAAGAGCATACTGAAAAAGGTTCATGACACGTCCTTCCCATTAGACATGTGTAAGTAATGCGAGTTATGCATCGCACGTAATGTTACCCGACCGCGTACTGTCATATTACTCATTACGCGACTAAACATCACATCACATTAAACATTGCACATCACATTAAACATCACACATCACATTAAACATGACGCGAACACCCGTGTACTGTTCTGCATTTCTGCAATGTTCGGTAATTTGGTGATGGACATCTATCTCTCACACGCGCTGTGTGTCTTTTCGGGAGAGTGAGAGGGATAGAACGGCTGGACCGCGCTGCGCGTGCGGTCGATAAATATTTATTTTGAGCTTTATTTTCAGACCATTAAGGCTTATATTGAATGAAATGTCATGTGTGATGGTAAAAAGTAATATTACTCGGTACGAAATGTAATGCCATATAACATCACTTCGTGAAGTACTATTTCGCGCATGTCTACTTTCCATAGAGGCCGATGAATGTGATTAGGCGCTGCAAGTTCACCTCCCTAATAGGTTAGCTGTAATTTTATAAACCTATGATACATGAATCACGATGTGGAATGGGATGTGCGTGTAGAGGAAACATGGCTGATCAACTCTGGCACTGATGAAACGGAAGAAAGCACTAGGGCTTACAGTGACCCTAAATAGATAAAGTTAATGTCTTCTTATTATATATTATGCTTCTAGTCAAAGTCCACATCAGTAAACCACGATCACCGTGACAAGTGATGATGGTCCAGAGAACCTTTTTAATATATTAACCTACTAGGTAATAGGACTCTCTTCTCAAAGTCATAGACAGCAATGGCAGTACCTCTATCTTACCCGTGGGTGATTGTAAGAGATGACTAAGGAATAAAAAACGAATATGACATCTATGCAAGAGAAGGAAATCTTAAAACCCTGTACCAATACTGTAGCTTGACCAGCGTAGTATAGTAAATTAATTAGCTTTTTTTTTCTTTTTTTTTTCTGCAGGGTGGACCATGGATGTGGTCGCGCCCCGACAAATCGATCCGGGGCAACAAAAGAGGCGGCGCGCAACCCCATGGACCCACCCTGCAAACACCTCTCTTCGCCATGCGAGCGGGCCACCGGTACCCAATCTTTGTCTTCGGTGGCCCGCCCGGTGGTTTACCCTTACGGGTTCCTCTTGTGTCAACGCCCTCACGCGGTGGCCTCGCGTCGGGTGACCTGACAATTCCTCGGTCCAATCACCCGAAGCCGCGGTTAGGGCGGCATCAAGCGCAGATATTCGCGCCTGCGCCACCCCGGCTGTGACGGCGGCCGGGTCACGGGAATCCTCCCGGACTTGTTCCGCCGCCTCCTTCTGCGAGATGACAGCCTCGCAGAAGGCGGCGACTGCGTCCCAGTTCCTGACGCTGTCGACCATCGCTTTTGCGACAGCCGGCAGCGTCAGGTCGGCACCGATAACAGCGACGAGGTCACGGCGCTGCCCGTCCCAGCTCGGACATACCTTGAACGTATGTTGCGCCGTGTCCTCGTCACTACTGCAATGATGGCAGGACAGAGTCCACTCCCTCCACGCGACCGTGTGCAGGTACAAGAAGAAGCAACAGTGCCTCGACAATATCTGCACCAGCCGGAAGGAGAGGACTCCGTGCCGCCGCTCCATTCATTCCATCAGTACGGGCCGGAGGGCCTCAACGGAAACAACAGCGTGTCCAGGCCTCTCCAGGCGCGAAACCCAACGGGCGATGACGTCTCGGCGGGCGTCCTCGCGCCAGGTGGCTATCTCATTAGACGATGGGAAGCCACCCTCGTCGCGCACTGAGGTTACCCGGCGGTAGTGGTCGGAGAGCATCTCCGCCTCTAGGTCCCAGGGGTGTGTCCCGGCCAATAGGCATGCCGCCTCGGTTGACACCGTGCGGTACCCGCGAATGGCTCTGACCGCCATGACCCTCTGTGGCCTCCACAGAACAACCCTGAGCTGGGCTCTGAACCCTCGCCCACACGGGTGCACCGTACATGGCCATTGAGCCATCATACCCGCATATAGCCGTCGGCCGTCGAAGCTGGGTCCGCCCACGTTCGGCATGAGCCGCGAAAGGGCGGACGCCGCGCCGACCAGCCGGGGAGCAATCCTGCAGAAATGCTCCCGGAACCACCAATTCCCGTCGAGCACCAGACCCAAATACTTCATATGGGCCTGAATACTGATGTGGATGGAGTTGACGACTAACGAAGTGCCGATAGGCAGCCTTACGCGGGGCCCATGGAAAAGAAGGGCTTCCGTCTTGTTTAGGGCCACCCTGAGCCCCAGCGCCTCGATTCGCCTGACCATCTCCTCGGTGCCGAGAGTGGCCAGGCTCGCCGCCTCTTCGAGTGTCCTGCCCCGGGCTGTGACGAGCGTGTCGTCAGCATAGCATATCACGCTCAGCCCGGGGGGGAGATTCCCTCTCAACGCCCAGTCGTAACCGATGTCCCACAGAGTCGGGCCCCAATACCGACCCCTGCGGAACACCGCACGATATCACGAGTCGCGGTGGTGTAGTGGCAGCACGATTGGGCCGGAATCCCAATAGGCGCGGGTTCGAATCCCGCTTGTGACATCATTTTTCGCTTCGTAATCGGGTTTTATAAAAAGAGAATTATGAATGTTGAGAAAGCGAGTGAAGTATGCAAGAATAGAGTTCTCTGGCACTCTGTTCTCTCTGCCTACCCTGCAAGGGCTATGGCGTAAAGATATGTATGTATGTACATTTTTTATTTCTTTTTAAGCCATGAGATTCTGGTAGACTTATAGTTTGTTGAAATTTTGTGTAACGTTATGCAGAGAAATTGCTAAAAAGAAACAAGATGACCACGTCTACTATGAAGTGATTACCTATAGTCTAAATACTTGACGTAAACATCTTTGTAACTAAGCCATAAAATTCCTTAAACAAACAAAACTGTAGCCTAGAAACACGGCAAAGAGTAAAATTATATTAACTGAAACGGACTGAACTGACGAAACTGAAACACGGTCAGAAATGATGGAACATTGGCTATATACCGTACAAACTATTTTTTTTTAACCTATGGCCAATTTGCGAAATATTACATGATGTTTCTTATTTTTCCCTCCTCACTTCTGTACTTACCCCTCGTTGCCAAGATTACAAAATATTACAAATTTCGTCATTGTTACTACGTAGTACCACATATTAATTTGTGATTAAATCTGCTAAAGCGACTTTTAACAAGTGTGTGTTGTTATTTATATTAGTGAAAAGATTTTAATTGTCTTTGTGCTCCACAGACAGACTGAATAGTGATTCTTCTCCATATCTATCTTTGTGCGAAAGGACTTTTAGTAGGATTACAGTGTAAATATATCTACGATAGGAAATTTTCTTTAGTGCAATTTTATGAAAGGACATTGAAACCTAAATACAAGCGTAACAATTGTAATTTTCAAAGTATTGGCATATAGCTACGATGTAGATTGAAGCAGGTGGTAAATGTGATTCTAAAATTGTAATGTAATTATGAATGTCTATATGTATGTAAATATGAAGTGAAAACAATAATTATTACTTATAATTATTTTGACGTATCTATATATTTTACTACTATGTTAATGTACTATCATAAATAAATGTTGAAACGTATGTATTCTTTTTCCTGGGCGAACGCAATAAACGAAAATACGTATAAATATACATGTGTGTGTGTGTGTGTGTGTGTGTGTGTGTGTGTGTGTGTGTGTGTGTGTGTGTGTGTGTGTGTGTGTGTGTGTATGCGTGTGTGCCTGTCTCTCTCTAGATCTCGATGATAAATTATCGGCAGCACATTTCATTTCATTAACAGCCTGTATTGTTTTGTGAGACATTGAACTTAATATACAGGGTATAAGGGGACCGCTCCCGAAAACAAAGACAGGTAACCCTACTAGTCCTACTTGTAATGATAGGCTAGAAAAAAAATCGATTCGGATAAAATTAATTTTTTTTTCACCACGCGAGGTCGTTGAACTCTTGAACATATGATCGTAAGTTTTGAATAGATTGCGTCTTTTCTTATCTGAGTAAAGTTACGTATTTTTTATGAAATTATCGTTACATGGTACTGTCCGAATACGATGGAATGTAAAAAAAACTTACAAATTCGTGGCGAAAAAAAAAATTTTTTTATCGAATCGAATTTTTCCTAGCCCATCATTACAATTAGGACTATTAGGGTCACCTGTCTTTGTTTTCGGGAGCGGTCCACTTCCACCCTGTATAATAATAATTATCATGGTCATTATATATTATTATATAGATTAGGTATTGTAATCTATATGGGTGGTCGGATCACAGATTAGTCCACGATATACAGGATGTCTGAGAATGAGAGATGTGCGTAAAGTAAGCCGCAGGAGTTACAAAAGTCAAGGCACTGTGCCAGTGGTCCACTAAGTTATTAGTCCACGAATGTTTTCGTCGGATATTGATGAATGGAAATGGTTTATCAACGCCCTCTGTTGACCGTAAACTTCTCCGCAATGAGTGGTAGTGCCATAATGTAATGCTCGTACAAAAATTTACAGATAAGAGGATAATCTAAAAATTGGTAATTTTAGCATCCATTGATTTAAAAAAATAATTGTATTCAATTTCAGTTGTTATTCAAAATCTATACAGACAAGCCTTTTTTATTCTTTTATTTTTGTTGGCAGGCAATGGCACACACCGTCCGTTGCGTCTTAGGCGACAGAAGAGCGGCACGTCGTCCCACCGTATTCGCTCACCATCGCTATTGGGCTGGCAACTGGTACCATACAGACAAGCTTGTTATAATTTGTGTATAGATAAAATAATAAGAAAATAAAATAGATAAATATTTTGTAGTAAGCATGATATTTTTTCTACATATAACCATTCATAAGCCGTCGCATTCGAAGTAATGCCATACTCTCACAGAAAATCGTCCTTAGAGGTATTAATAATAAGTAAATTGCCGTGGTTTTATTTGTATAGTTGGTGTCCCCGTAGCAATACGAGTATAAAATATAGCCTAGGTCACTTGCTGTTAATGTATTTTTTGCCTTGCTAAAAGATTTCAAAACCAGTTTAGTAGTTTAGGCGTGAACCCATACCAAATAAACTCACATTCATATGTATAATATTAGTTAAGATTTGCTACTACGCTTTATTACACTTCCCTTTATGCTCTTAGTGCTTGACCAAACTGTATACTTTACATACCTAAAGTTCATAATCAGCAGTTACCACTTACTGTCAGATGATATTCTTATTCATTTGCCACAAAACACAAAAATTAACAAATAAAAACAATATGCACCTACTGTCTTTATATTAGATACACGTTAGCCTATTGAAATTTTGTGTGTGTGAACTGTCATGCTCTAAATTGCTCACGGTTGAAAATTTTGTTCTACAGATGTCAGTCTATGGTAGTTTTCCAATTACAGAGCATTATGCGACTAGTGGCGCACAATGCTGAATTATGCTGATGCTTAATTAGAACGTGAATTAGTTTTTAAATGCACCAGCAGAGTGCGCTAAGTTCAGCGTTGAAAAAAAAAAACAATCTCAGAGTTAGCAATAACCTAATTAATCTGTAAATAAAGTGGTATACATAATAATTGGTAGAAAACTATTTACGGTTATTTTAAGTAATTTAGATTTTGATTATTTAATAAACATTTTTTTGTTTTGAGTAATTTTTTAAAATGAGTTCTAAAAGTATTAAATACTTTTTAATTGAATCATCTTACCCAGATGATAGTGATGATGATTTATCGAGTACTCCGAGTTTAAATCAATCAATTAGTTCATTAACAAGTGATATATTTATTGAAGATATGTATGATATGTCAACTTAAAGAAAAAACACTTGTTAATTTTCAGTCACTAAGTTGGTATCGATTGCACGCATCAGACGAAAGCACTACTTTTAAGAGTGCTCGATTGTGCGAAGTTGCTGTAATTGGAACCAGTGTTGCATAAAAATCGATAGTTTGACTATCGATAGTTAACCTCAAAAAGTATTCATACTATCGGTAATATCGTCACATATCAATACTATCGAGACTATCGATAGCTTTCCACGAGCAATACTATTAATAACGGCGATACTATCGATAGTGATTCATTCGATAGTATCAATACTATCGATAGTATTGTTAATATCATTAGTTTTAACCTAAAACTATCGACACTATCGATTATTTCGGGCTATCGATGGCCAGAAAATTTTCAATAGCTTAAAAATATAAATACCGTAGTTGTGTCCCTGTTGCTTGTTTTCAGTGAATTTTGTGGTGACTTTTCTAGCAGTAACGTGCATTTGCGTTCTTAATTTGAAGCCCAAGTTAGCTAATAATGGTTAAGATCAATAGCCATTGAAAGTTGAGTAAAATTATAATGCACCGAGACTTCTGGACAATTGGGTCAGAATGTGAGTGTGAATGAATGTAAGTGGTACCTTGTACTTCTACCACACTGTTGACAGTTTTCTGTCTACAGCCGCGGGCGTTGCGTCCGGGGTAGTACCACACTCTCGCAGAAGATCGACGGCTGAGTATGTAATGGCAATGTGCTATTGCGCTTCGTTTGGTGAGCGAGAAAGCCGGCAGCCCAACTGGGTGGGTTTGGGGATTTTATTAGTAGGCAGCGGCCCAAGCTATACCCTTGGTATTGCCAAGCTCCATGGGCGACAGTAACACTTACCATCAGGTGTGCTGCTGCTTGCTCGTTCGCCACTATAAGCCATAAAATAAAAAAAATGGTTTGTTTCAGTATACTAATGAAACTCAGAATGTCTATTACTGTAAAATTTTATTGTAGTTATTAGTTTTGAAAGTTTCGGTTAAACAAAATTATGAAAAACATAATCAGGAATTTTGAGTTACAATTCTACACAGAATTATGGCCGCAATTAGTCATTTGATTTGTTGTATTTTTAGCAATATTAACCCAGTGAAATAAATTTAACAGGGTCCGAAAAACATAAGTTCTTTGTACGCTCGATTGCAATGTAATCCATCTAAAAGGCTCTATTAAAAATATGCTTACATATATGTAACTTCACATTATATAGAATATGTATCTAACTGAATCCAGAACCAATTTTCAATTGTATATTATATACAATTGAAAATGAAATGAGTGAGATACAACGTTGACATCAAAATTCCCAAATTGAAAATATTTAAACCAACTTTGTGTTACTCTCTCTGACTCCACATTAGGTCCATAAACGTCACAATTTTTTCACAGCTTGCGTTGCATGTATCTTTTTTGTAATAAAGTTTTAAAATATGTCGAATGTCTTCATAGAATTGACTCATTTTAACAAAAAGAAAATAAAATGAAAGACTACGGAAAATAACATTTTACAAAATTGTTTCTTTATTTAAATGATACTTTTAATTTATTATCAATACTAGCCAGATATAACTAGTACAGCCAAAGAAATTGTATTAAAAGTTAATACAGACTATTTACGAAAAGACTTTTTCTCTGTCTTAGTATATACCAATGAATGTAATATAACACTGTGTGATAGTGATAAACACACTAGAAAAATGAAATAATCCAAGAATATGACATAATACTTCCACATTCCCACCGAAACTCAAGAAATATTGACAGCAGCAAGTATTGCTATTATAATTGTTTCACTTTGTTAGTGTCACAAATTTAATGTTATTCACCTGACTAAAATTTGTTCTACTGTATGATGACGCAAATTTAAATAAATTTCTTCAATAATAATGTCAGTACTTGGCTTACTACATAACATAACTTTAGACAACAATACTATCGAATAGTTGCTTGCTATCGATAGTCCAAAATAGTCGATACTATCGATAGTATTGATACTATCGAATGAATCACTATCGATAGTATCGTTGTTATTAATAGTATTGCTCGTGGAGAGCTATCGATAGTATTTACGTATTACAATAAAATCGATATACTATTGATACTATTGCTTATACGTAAACTATCGATAGACAATTGATTGTCTCTCGATAGTAGACTATCGATATGCAACACTAGTTGGAACATTCAACGTTAAGCATTATGCCGCATAATGCGCTCTAGTGCTACTGGTAGTTTTCCAATTACAGCACTAGAGCGCATTATGCGGCATAATGCTTAACGTTGAATGTTCCAACTACAGCAACGCTTCGCACAATCGAGCACTCTTAAAAGTAGTGCTTTCGTCTGATGCGTGCAATCGATACCAACTTAGTGACTGAAAATTAACAAGTGTTTTTTCTTTAAGTTGACATAATAATTCTTTAAGTTGACATATTGATTGAAATTCTTTATTTATATTATCGTTAGTAATATTATTTATTGGTGAAAAAATTTTTAAATCATCACTATCATCTGGGTAAGATGATTCAATTAAAAAGTATTTAATTCTTTTAGAACTCATTTTAAAAAAATATTCAAAACAAAAAAATGTTTATTAAATAATCAAAATCTAAATTACTTAAAATAACCGTAAATAGTTTTCAACCAATTATTATGTATACCACTTTATTTACAGATTAATTAGGTTATTGCTAACTCTGAGATTTTTTTTTCAAAGCTGAACTTAGCGCACTCTGCTGGTGCATTTAAAAACTAATTCACGTTCCAATTAAGCATCAGCATAATTCGGCATTGTGCGCCACTGAGTCGCATAATGCTCTGTAATTGGAAAACTACCACTATCTATATTACTTTATGGCCGCAGCTATAGTACCGGCTTGTCAGATGATGACCACAGACTATTAAATACCTATTTTCGAGTTATTAAGTCAAAATAGCAAATGAAAAATTATAAATTGTGCCCAAGTAGTTCGTTCATCACGGATAATGTTGCCATTTTGAACCCAATTAATTTGTTTGACAATTTAGATAGGATAACAAGACAATAGTGAATTTTCTATCGCGATTGTGACTTTTTCTAGATTAAAGATATTTTGTTTTAGAAAATAGGATCATGTTTGTCTCAACAGGAAACCGTAAGTCAGTTTTAATGTAATTCATCCACTTTATAACTGTCTATAAAATTTTACATTTATATTACAATAACATAACCTTACATTGATAAATCTTCGTCTCAGTCTCAACCTGTCGTTAAAGAACTGCTATTCCTACGCGGAAGAGGCAATAATTTGTCATAGCTATTTATATTTAATATAAAATTGTTAATGTAGTGGTCATAATATCAAGTTTTGTAAAACACAAGACGCATTACAAACAAGTATTAATATTGTACACAAATGTGCATGATATCCTCAGTGACATACAATATACACTTATTTGCATTTATATTCATAAATTATCGCTTGCTTGAAATACAGAATTATATTTGTGAGAAAACTTTAAATCACAGGGAAAATTAACATTTAGTTAATAAATACAAATTATAATCAGAAGTATCATTCGTGCATTGCCCTGCTTAGGTAATAAACTGACATTGCTCTATACTTAGTTCAATCTAAGCCTATGCCTTAACAATTTAAAAGAAAATGTTCTCATGTCTTTGAACAGACTTGAAGACAAGGAGTGACCACAGACATGACGTCTGATAGAGTTGTATGGAAGGAGAAGACATATTGCGTCGACCCCAAATAAATTGGGATAAGAGCAGGTTGATGATGATGATGATGATGATGTTCTCATGTCTTTGAATATTGGTGTGTGATGACGGCTATGAATACTACTAACACTTCTATTGCTTGTGGGTGTTGTAAAGGATTATTAAAATCTTTACAGTGACCTAGGCCAATTCTATATGCTGCCCTCTGGTCACTAAATACATTTCTAAGTAGGTTTGACTCAGGCAAGTGTTCATAAAATTATTGTCAAAACTGTTGCAATGTGTATGATAGAAATTGACTATGTATTGTTTCAACCCTAAGTAATTCGGGATAAGAGCATGACCATCATGATTTTGAAGTCTTTGTAGATGCATTCTGCTTCCATTCCTAAGAGAATACACATCAGTAGATTAGTTGAACTATAGTCAGACTATAATCATGTTATAATTGAATGATATTTTTTTCAACAGGATCAAAATGTGACTTGATCTTGGTTCTTACACACTCAGTTGTGGTCTTATTCTTACAGGAGGCGTGCGTCGTAGTTTCGTGACCGTATATATGTCCTTCACCCGCAGTCGGAGACGTGATCGCGATAACCAATGCCAGGGCCAGCCGTGAAAGGCTTAATGAAGAGCGCTGTCTGGCCTTCAGGCTGGCCGTCTTTTGCGCTAAGGATGAGAGAGGAGAGAAGATGCTAGACAGTCTCAAACGTAACCCTTGGGGTCGCCACTATTGCGCGGCGTTCAATAAACTCCCTACCCGGGCCCCTCTTCATTGAAACCTGATGGGACTGGTGGTGGATTATTTGAAAGGGCGCAGTGCCCTCTACGTAGATAGAATAGTTGTATGAACACTCATGTCGTGCAATGTACACCATCAATTATTTTTCTACTGATCATGTCATTTAAGTTGTTGTCCGTCAGTAAATCAAATTATTACTACTAGTAGTGCTATGGTATAGCCACTATTAATTGGTAAAAGATGAAAACATACATATTGAAACAACTGTTTCACAACTATTGACTGCACAGATGGCGCAGTGGTTAAGATACAGACCTAACATGTCGGTACCATGGGTTTGATTTCCACACAGGAAAGATCTATGTGCGATTCACAAATTGTTTTTTTGAATTTGGTTGTAATTTGTGTCCGTAAATAGTGTAATCCCCACAATATAAACATTATTTCGTTGGGTGTGGCCGTTCTTGGTTGTGTCTCAAAAAATGTTTACCATTTTCCATGCATTACATTTAATAAATGCCATAATTTTTTTTTAATGAAACAAATATATTGAATATGCCTAATACAAAACCAACCACACGAGGCTTTGACGTGATTGCACCAAAAAACCCCGGCGCTCAGAACTTTGGTATTAATTGCAGAAACACAGGTCATCACCTGAGTTCATATACGCGCCACTGCATCTAAGCCTCCTCCACTATAGGAGCAAAAGTAATCTACTATACCGCGCTGGTCAGATGGGTGATAAAGTAGTAACGTGTGGATGGTATTGGATTTTATTTTGAGTTCTTTTTTTCTTACATAGATATAGTCCTTAGAACTCTTTTATGACAGCTACGAACAAGATAGGTGAATTGTATTCTTACTTCATCACCTCACAGAAAAACGCACAGGTACTCTACATGCACTCTTTAATATTAATTTTCTTTAAATAATTATATATTAGTATATTCCGTGAATATTGGGGGCATAGTCCGGAGCGTGCTCGTTCGCGTCCCCTGCCAGTCTAATTAGACTGCTAATCCGGCTCGAAATGCGTACCGCAATGCGGGTTAGGGCGTCCCCCGGAGGCGACGCGTACCGACCCGCCCCCGTCGGTACGAACATCGGCAGTTGCGGCGATGGCGGCCGCCACCCATCACGCCTTGCCCAGTTAGGCGAGTCTAGGAGAACGGAGTGCCGGGTGGGCACGTGGAATGTAAGAGGTTGTGTGGAAGGTAAGTTGCACGAGCTGATATCCGTCATGGCGGACAAACAGCTAGACGTGCTCTGTGTAACAGAGACCAAGCGAAGGGGCAGCGACGCCTGCGATCTTCCTGGTGGCGGGATGGCTCTGTGGTCTGGTGTACCACAGAGCGATCGAGCCAGCATGGGGGTAGGAGTGCTGTTGTCCTCTCGCTTGGCCTCAGGTGTGAAGGATTACGGAATGTATGATCCCAGCCTTCTCTGGGTCCGTATAAAACTAGGTGTCACCAAGGTATTCATGGTTGTAGCATATGCTCCCGTAGGATCCTCGGTGGCATCAGACCTAGAGAAGTTTTGGGATAATGTTAGGGAAGTTCTGGATATGGCAGAAACCAGTGAACGCGTGATTGTATGCGGAGATTTGAACGGATGGGTGGGGACCAAGCGTCCCGACTATGAGGACGTACTTGGTCCATTTGGTGATAAGAGAGTGAACGACGCAGGTAGGCTCATAGCGGATGTATGCATGGAGAGAAATCTTATTGTGTCAAACACATTTTTCCAACATAAGGACATCCATATGTATACATGGAGAAGGAATGAACAGAAAAGCATAATAGATTTAATTTTGGTAGACAGTCGCCTCCGAAGCAAAATATTGGACGCAAGAGCCTACAGGGGCCCCACAGTCGACACGGACCACTATCTCGTTATTGCGAGATTTAGTGGTCTGTTCAGAAAGTGGAGGCACTGGCGAGAGCGTGTCCACTTCGGAGGGCTTGAAAGAATAAAGGTTGAAAGGTTGCAAGAAGAGTGTGTAAGAGAAAAGTATGCAGAGGGTGTCCGAGAACGGCTGACGATGGCAAGCCAGCCGCAATCGGACATTGAAGAATGCTGGAGAGTATTGAAAGAGAGTATGGTAGATACAGCGAAAGAAGTATGTGGAAGTTCAAAGAAGCATAGAAAAACAAATGGTGATGCATGGTGGGATGCGGAAGTGGCAGCTTCCGTAGAGCAAAAGAAGAAAGCGTGGCTGGACTATGTCTCTTCTTTGAATCTGAATGACAGTATGACTGAACAGAAGAAAGAAATATATCGGCAATGTAAGAATGACACCAAGGCCTTAGTGAAAGAGAAACGTGATAGAGCAAGTATGAGTGCAGAAGATAGGCTGACTAAAAACTTCGAGGGTAACACCAAACTCTTTTGGAGGGAGGTGAAGAAGTCTCGAGGTGGTTGGTCAGCCTTCAGAATGAATAAAATAAGGTCTAAAGGTGGAGACATTCTTACACAAACACAAGACGTGTTAAGCCGATGGAGTAAATATTTTGGCGATATGTATGCGGATGCTACGGTTGGCGCCGGTGTTGGATGTGGTTTAGTAGATCAACATTCGACAACGGCGTCCTCCGATGGCATCAGTATGGATGAAGTTGAATGGGCGATAAGAAGTTTGAAAAATGGTAAGGCAGCGGGCATTGATATGGTGTCTGCCGAGATGATCAAGCTCGGTGGCTCTTGTGTCTGGGAGGCGTTCCTGTTGCTCCTCAATTTATGTTGGAGCTCGGGAATGGTTCCCAGGGACTGGAATAGCGCAGTCATCGTGCCTTTGTTTAAAAACAAGGGTTCACGTTATGACTGCGCAAATTACAGAGCCATAAGCTTGACCAGTTTGGCAGCAAAAGTGTATGGAAAAATTATTGAAAGGAGAATGAGGATGGTGTCCGATGGTTTACTGTGTGAGACACAAGGAGGTTTCAGGAGTGGAAGGGGATGCATGGATCAAGTGTTCTCTCTGCGCAACATTGTGGAGAAGCATCTGGCTCTAGGTCAGAGGGTTTTCTGCAGTTTTGTGGATCTGGAGAGAGCATTTGACACGGTTGTACGAAAGGAACTTTGGGACATTTTACCGGAGTATGGTATTAACGGTAAACTGCTACAGGCTGTGCAGTCCAGTTACATGGGCTGTAGAGCCTGTGTGCGGCTGGATGATAGAATGTCGCCTTGGTTTGACGTCAATATCGGCGTTAAGCAGGGGTGCGTTCTGTCAGTCAGGCTGTTTATCATATATCTGGATAAATGTCTCCAAAGGTTGAACGATATGAATGTGGGAGCCCAGATGGGCGACTCAGTGGTCACTGCTCTGCTTTATGCAGATGATGCAGTCCTGCTGGCACAGTCAGCGACTGACCTGCAGACCCTAGTCGACACAATGACAGAAGATTGTAAGAAAAGGGGTCTACGCGTGAATGTGAGCAAAACCAAAATAATGGTCTTTGAAAGAGATAAAACCAGAACAGATGTAAGAGTAACAATAGGTAATGATGTACTAGAGCAAGTGGATGAATTTGTATATCTTGGATGTGGATTTAGCCGAGATGGAAGGTACACCACTGATATAGAGCGAAGAGTGAATGCGGGAAATAGAGTGAACGGAGCGTTGGGGCAACTTTTCGGCAGCCACCACCTCAGCCAGAAGGCACGTGTAGCAATACATAACGCAGTGCTTGTCCCAACTAGTGTTGCCCAAATGCAAGAACAAGACGAGACTTAGCCAGTCTTGGTCTTGGTCTTGCGCCAATACACCTGGTCTTGGTCTTGCGCTCCCAGTCTTGGTCTTGCAGCAAGAGTCTTGCAAGTCTTGCAATTACCTATTAGTCTATTACTATTTATTAAAGTTTACTTTAAATCTTAGAAAAACGTATTAGAATTGAAACATTGTGAGCTTGAATTAACATAGCCATAGTAAAGATCAAGCAGATTAATAAATAACTGAGGATTTGATAAGAAATTCGAAAAATCAACTGACCTATATGTCGTTTTCCATGGAAGTAACTGTTTCTTAATAAACATTTATGATTTATAAGCTTACATTTGCTAAAACATGTAAAAAACAAATTAATTACAATAACTTGACTGTATTTTAAAGAACAATATCTGTCTAGAAAGAGATTGAACCCTCAAATTATATGAAATTTAATAAAAGAGTTTTACGATTTATCATTTATTTCAATAAAAAATAAAATACAACACAAATCAAACATAACAGTACACAACAGCTTTATCATTAGGTTATGTTACTTTATATCAATTCTTTTGACCAAGAATTAATACAAAGTAACCATCTGGCTGACTCATCACTTAACCTATTTCTATGTTTTCTAATTACTAATGATGCTTTAGAAAATAATCTCTCAGCAGGTACTGAAGTTGCAGGTATTGAGAGAAAATCACGGGCCATCTTCGATAAAGTCGGATACTCTGTCTCATGCGTCCTCCACCAATCTAAAATGTCTTCCGAGCTGACAGTTCTTGGTTTTCTCAGGTACTCCTCCAACTCGTCTATCACTAAGCCTTGAAGACAAGATCCAGATGACGTCGAGGGACATTCATAGAGTTTATCAAAGTCTATTACGTCTTCATCTTCATCACATACTTTATTTTCTTTTTTTGGTAATTCCAGAGATTTGTTCAGTGAGTGTAGACTTTTATATTCTTCATAAAGTTCATTGAACTTGCGCAGACTTTCTGTTTTAAGTTGCTTCCCCCACATTGTCAGGTCAAAAGTCTGAGCCTTATGCCTTGGGTCTAAAATTAAAGAAGTACAATAAATCCAGTTGCTCTTCTTATTATGTTTAAGCATTTTGTCTCGAGCTGCTTGGAAAGCTAGAATGAGCCTTTCATCCACTTCAGATCGATTAGGTTTCTCATCTAACTGTTTTACCATGGATTCAATTTTATCTAGCAAGAGATTGAATGATACAATGACTAGCGGTAATGTAACATATTTGTCTCCACCAAGTTTTGTACTTAAAAGTTTAAGGTTTATTAGAAATTTATGTAATTTTTCGAGTACCTGCCATTCACTAGCTGTGATTTGAAAATCATTCAATTCGGTGACAGAACTGCACAATATGTTAATGCCCGCTCT
The DNA here is from genome assembly GCA_905163515.2 of Lymantria monacha. Lineage (NCBI taxonomy): Eukaryota > Metazoa > Arthropoda > Insecta > Lepidoptera > Erebidae > Lymantria > Lymantria monacha. The sequence goes on from LR991082.1 coordinate 30,025,894, forward strand.
CACTTTTAAACCAAATCCAATCATATCATGTGTGGAATTCCATCTCGTTGGACAGTCAAGAATGGCATTTAGATTTGATGGCACGCCAGCTGCTTCACAAGCAGACTGAAACTTCTTCTTCACTATCTGACTTCTTTTTATTTTACTGGAAATACTGCGTAACTTTGTTACAGATGTACGCGAGTCAGCAATATTTGGTGCATATTCTTCATCTTCCTCATCCTCAGTTTCGTCTGCATAGTCTTCATACTGCTGATCTTGCGCGTTAGTGTCAGACTCATAGTGTAATGCTAAGGTCTTTAATAAATCTTGTACACCAAGGTTTAAAATGTGAGCAAAGCACCGGAAATGTTGATTGTCTGAATCAAAGTGTGGCGGCAGCTGTTTGCCCAGTTCATACATAAATTTGGTATTTGCAGTTGCGTTGTCGACCGTGATACCTTGTATTTTATCAATTATGTCATATTCCAATAAACATTCATGGAAAATACATACATACATACATATCATCACGCCATGTCCCTTGCAGGGTAGGCAGAGAGAACAGAGTGCCAGAGAACTCTATCTCTGCATACTTCACTCGCTTCCTCAACATTCATAATTCTCTTCATACACGCTCGCCGGTTTCGGAGACTCTTGACTCCACCTTCCTTCAGTACATGACCGATCTGGTCTAGGTAGGTTAGTCTCGGTCTCCCTCGGTACCTACATCCTTCCACTTTCGCATTGTATATCTTCTTAACCAGGCGTTCGTTCGGCATTCATGGAAAATCGTTGCAATATCTTCCCCAGTATGTCGACCGCGTGATGGTATAAAATCAAGAACTACAGATCGATACTTCCATTCGTTGTCTATATAATGCATAGTAACCCCGTAGTAACTCCTACCAGCAATTGACGTCCACCCATCAATAGTAAACGACATTTTAGATGATAATTGTTGAAGTCGTTCCTTGAGATTCAATTGGAGCTCTTCAAATCGCTCTTTGACTTTCCTTCTAAGTGTAGACCTTTTAGGAAACACCATATTAGGGCAAATACGTCGAAAATATACTTGTGTAGCTTCGTCATCGAAAAATGAGAAGGGAAGATATTTTTTCACCACCCAATCAACTGTAGCTGTCGTGATGTTGTCACTGCTGTTTTCCGACTGAAATAAAACAATAAATCTTGTGTTATTATTTAAAGCATACTAGGTTTGAGCGTTTAGGAGGAGGAGGTTTGTTGTTGTTAAATCGAGAAAATCGTTAAATTGACATTTGTTATATTACCAAAATAAAGTACTTAGTTGTTACTGGCCGATTATGAAAACAAATGAAAATATAGGTGTTTATAAAAAATATTTAAGACGATAATTACATACTTAATATGTCGCACCCCTAGATGAAAACACCACTAACTCAAAAATACTTACGTAAGTTAATGGCGTTTTTGAAAGTATCGCATGAATAGCTACGCGGAGTTAAAATTCCCGTAGCGACAACTTCGACCATTGTTAAAAAAATATTCTTACCTGTCCACTTCTTCCAGCGGTTACTAAAAAGCTTGTGATATCTCCACTTAATTTTGGTTTAACAGGAAGAAATATTTGTGATTCCTTTTTGTGGAAAGATATTAGATGTTTCCTTAAGCCTGAAGTGTTTCTGTTTTTCATTTTTATTTCAATCTTTTTATGTTGGCACAATTTACACAAGGCAGTTTGGGATGCATGAATTATTTCGAAAAACTCCTCAAATTTGCTTTTGGGTCTTATAGATCTGTGAATCAAACTCTCGTTACTCGGACTAGAATAATTTGAATCTTCGTCACTCATATTAAATTGTACACGTGATACGTTTTTAGAAAACAACAAGAATTAGTAAAAACAATTATTAAGTTAGACTCGAAGCACAGCTCAATTGGAAATGACTGGAATTAAAATAATTCCTTTATTTATAGTACGTTTCCTTGCTTTCTACCGCGCCGCCTCGCCACGTGCCGGCTCTATTAAAAGGATGCCGCTGCAAATCAAACGATGCCGCGTGCGGCGTACAAACACAGATTATTACCTACTTGTACAGACGCGACGCGTGAATAAAATATATGTAAAGAATTAGTGCCAATCACTATTCTTTACATATAAGTGAATGTTTTGGCGCACATCTATACTTATCTATACTAATATTATAAAGCTGAAGAGTTTGTTTGTAACATACAAATGATGACAGAAGTTTTAAAATAAATAAATAAATCCTGAACGTCACTATACCTCCAAAGTTACTATTCCTCGTGGACGAAGTCGCGGGCACTGCTAGTAAATACTTACTCTCATCATCTCTCTCAGAGATATTCGGGCTGGTAAGCAATACAAAACTCTTATCGTAGGCTTTTTATTTTATTAGTAGGTAAGTACCTACGCTTTTTATATTATTTTATTAGTTTTGTAGAATTTTTTTACACGTTTCAAGTATATTTAAAAGTGGCTACAATATTTATCAAACGGGTGATATTTGAACACTTTTTTGCTATTTTTCTTGTAAAAACTTAAGAAATATAATGACTAAATGTACAATAATAGTACCTAAGTAATTAGTTTAAAACCATATAATCAATATTATAATATATACTTACTAGAATAAATTATTATGACATCTACTACCTATCCTTAACATTTTTTCCTATCATAATACTACTTGCGTGATCAGTATAATGTATTCATTTTCATTCTAAGCACTCTGAAACTTATTTATTCTTTGGAACACCTGTAGGTACTCTTAAAATTCGAAATTATTTTGCATGAGTATACCTACGCCCTGTGGCGGCAATCAAATAGTGTCAAATGTTGTGATTTCGGCGCGGCGGCAACGATTGTTGTATATGATTTCGAAAAGCGGCAAATTTCTTTGAGAAGTAAGTACAAAACCTTTGATGCCGCATTATCAAAGTGCCGATGGTTAAAACATAACTATGCATGCACTCAGTTTGATTTTAATGGATATTTTTTTATTCGCTATGTAGGTATGTTTATGGTATTAGTCGTAATGCGCATAGGTCCAGTTTTTCATATTCTTTGATACAGTTTTTTGCATCTCATAGAATTCCTAAGCGTACCTATACACCGAACTGTTACACCTAACTACTCCGTGAAATAGCGCTAAGTCCTAGCTGCAAGACGCAAGAGTCTTGCAGGCTTAGTCTTGTTCTTGCTCAAGTCTTGCACGGTCAGTCTTGGTCTTGCTAAAAATACGCGGTCTTGTTCTTGGTCTTGGTCTTGCAAAAACGCAAGAACAAGACCAAGACTGAATTTGGGCAACACTAGTCCCAACATTACTGTATGGAAGCGAGAGTTGGGTATGCAGAAAAGAGTATGATAGTAAAATTAATGCGGTCGAAATGCGATCTCTGCGGAAAATCTGTGGAGTTAGGCTGACCGACCGCATTCGTAACGACGACGTAAGAGAGCGAGTAGGTATGAAAGAGAGTATTGGTGTAAAGATGCGAAAGGGAATGCTCCGATGGTTCGGACATGTGGAAAGAATGCCGAACGAACGCCTGGTTAAGAAGATATACAATGCGAAAGTGGAAGGATGTAGGTACCGAGGGAGACCGAGACTAACCTACCTAGACCAGATCGGTCATGTGCTGAAGGAAGGTGGAGTCAAGAGTCTCCGAAACCGGCGAGCGTGTATGAAGAGAATTATGAATGTTGAGGAAGCGAGTGAAGTATGCAGAGATAGAGTTCTCTGGCACTCTGTTCTCTCTGCCTACCCTGCAAGGGATATGGCGTGATGATATGTATGTATGTGTGTTCCGTGAATAATACAAACTTCAAATTTTCTACATAGATTCCTCATGAAAAGATGGTATTAGTTAAGATCGATCTTTTGGAAATTTCACCCCTAGCAAGTATAATACGGGATGAATGGTTGTATGTGATTTCGTAATTTTTAACCTCAACTGCACAGATGGTGCAGTGGTCTAAGTAACGACTTTCCATGCTGGGAGACCTAGGTGCGATCCTGCGCAGAACAACTGTTTGTGCGTAAGAATAATTGTTCTGCGTCTGAATGTTATTTGCGTCCGTTAATTGTTTGAGTAATCTCCAGGGACAAGAGTTTATTATTCTTAGTTGGGTGTTATATGAAAAGAATATAATAAACATGGGCTCTTCTACACATGTTCCTGTTTATAAATAAAAGTACTGCGTTTCGGTGTTTGTAATAATTTAATTCTGAAGAGGTTTAAATAGAGGTGAAATATACTATGACAGAAATACGTTTTGAAAGTAAAACATTGAAAATGTTTATGTATTTTTCAAGTTTCAAATTTTTTCATATTGAAAATTAATATTTTTACCACCTTAGTATCCGATGTTTTAGAAGTAGCATAATGTTAACATAACATGCTACTTCTGACACTAAAAGTGTATTAATTTTGCTATACTGATACATAGTCATTATACTCTAAACTTATGGATAAAAAGGAGAAAAATATCTTATGAAGTGTAAACTAATTAACATAATGCCAATACATAAAAAAAACCAGGAAATGGTCTGTATGTTACTTACTTGTATTTTACAGCATAAAAGCGACTGCATTCATTAAATAGTTACGTCTGTTTTCAAAATTAATAGGCGGTTATACTATTTAGAGCATTAATATTTTTACAGCTTTTATTTACCAATTGTTTATCAAGTTTTGCGTTCACAATTATCGTCAACTTGTTTGTTTTGCTTGAAGAATGATTAATGCCCTAATCGCCCTAAAACGAGCTTCATTTATAGCTATGCTTACACATTTTTCGAGTTACATAAACAAGGCTTGTAAAATGTTGAATGAGGAGCAAATATTTGAAACGGAATATTGGATTGATATATTCAAAACTTATACGTAAAATATGATGTTTTACATAGTGACCTGGAGGCATTGGTGGACGATCCCAGCGAGTCATATGCGGAACACGAGGTGTTTGAGAACCAGTAAGTACTTCAGTTTGTTGACCACTGCACGCATTTTAATCGGCAGTGCTCACAGTCAACGTGTGGAAGGTTCAGTGTCCCTGGTACTAATAACACAAATAACCACTATTGGATATTACTACCATTCGCTATAATTGTTTTATACTATTCCAAGTATGTATATAGATAGAATAATGTTGAGTCAAAACAATTTGGCCACAATAAAAACACGGCCATACAGGGTGTATGGCCGTGTATAAAATATTATTTCATCATTGATTCTAGCATCTGACATGTAGGTACTAACTCTAAAACAAACGGTAAACTGTTTCAGTAGTTATTGTGATAAAAAGAATGGAATTTATGTGGTGATTTTTATATAGCGCCATATAATAAACAATCAGACCTTCTCCATAATGGTAAGGAAATTGACCTACTGTACTACGCTGGTCAGACGTGTTGGTATAGGGGTTTGTTTCGAGTTTTACTTCTCTCGCATAGGTATTATATGCATTATATAGGTATAATATTATATATTCCTTAGTCGTCTCATACGATCACCCACAGGTAAGATAGGAGGTGGTGAAATGTATTCTTACTCCGTCACCACACGGAGAATTTATTTCCTCAAATATGGTTTAGACAGGTGTTACATTTAAATTTAGGTACATCATATTCTGCGCAGTGGGGTTATAATAAATTAATTAAGCGTCACAATGATTTCAATTGATAATTATATCAATAATAAATAATACAATTGACAATGGTTAGTATCCATATTATTCATGTTACCATCCATGTGGTTTTTATAATGTACTAGCTTTTGCACGCGACTTCGTCCACGCAGAGGTCATCTCTGACGGAGGCAAATAGAAAAAGCAATGCAAGGCGTTGAAGTTTTGTCGCTAGGACAATGCTCAACAGCGTGAGAATCTGGGATGTGGTTGCAGCCTTTGTGAATTAGTTGTCTGGCGGAATTAGGCAATAGGGCGGGTGGGAAAGAAAATACTCTACGGTGACACGCTCTACCGTTGGTGCGTTGGTTGATTAAAATAGATTAACGTACATGTGTTAGTGTAGTCTCAGATATTACTTCTCTGTGCAAGAATTACCTGACTATAGGCAAAAATGAAGTTCAAAATGATTTCCATTATTTGTATTGTAGGTTGAAAATATCAAAACAATTTTCATCCTCCCATTCACACCTGCTGACACATTTTCAAAAAATATATTTTTAGTGAGTCTCGTCATTCAGCCTTTTGTAATCCACTGCTATACATAGGCCTCCCTCATATTTCACCATAAAGTGCGGTCTAGTTCTACCCGCATCCAACGATTCCTAGCAACCTTCACCAGGTCGTCGGCCCACCATTGGGCGATCAACACTGCGATGTCCGATACGTGGTCGCCACTCTAGAACCTTTCTTCCCCAATGGTTATCGGTTCGTCGAGCCATGTGGTCTGCCCATTGCCACTTCAGTGTGCTAATTCTTCTTACTATGTCGATTACAGCCGTTCTTCTGCGGATTTCCGTATTACGGATTCTCTCTCGCAGAGAAAATCCGAGCACAGTCCGCTCCATAGCACGCTGAGCGACTTTGAGCTTTATTATGAGGTCTACAGTTAAGGAGCACGTTGCCGTGCCATAAGTCATCCCTGGTAACACACACTGGTCATAGACCTATGTTTCTGTGTTAGTGAGTCTCAAATAAGCATAATGTAAGTAAATATTTTGTATAACAATAAATAAATTATTTTTAAGTGTTGTTTTAATTATTTATGCACAATTATGAATGTATGTAGGTAATACAATATAGCGACCTATTAGATAAATCCTGTGAGTAAATCATATATTATAATATAATATATATAAATATTATAGTAATTTAACATCATATCTAGATGTGTTACTTATCAAAAAAAATTAGAAAAATTAATATTATCAATTTTTATTCATTGAATAGACGTATTTTACTATTAACGCCATCTGTTAAAATACTAAAGATTTAACATCGCTGTAGCAGAAATACACTCAATACTAGAAGATGTCGTAGTTAATCTATGTAATATCAGATGACACTACACATCAGGTTGTAGAATAACGCTTAATATAATTTGATAATTAACTTTACGTTCGTCAAATGTTTGTGTAATCTTTAGGGACAAGAATTTATGTATTATTCATAGTTGGTGTGTTATATTAAAAGAATGTTATAATAGTACATTAATGCCATCTGTTAGACAATTAAAGAGTTAACATCGCTGTAGCCGAACTAAACTCTGTACTGGAAGACATCATAGTTTATCTTTATAATACTAGATGACCGCTTAAATCAATTAAGGTATAATTTAATTTTATTAATAAAAAAATATCTAAAATGATTGGTCGTATGAATTATTTACCGAAACCCATATCAATCCGATATTCTATATAAAAAATAATACTTAAAAAAACTGTCTTAAAATTTATTACCCGTTAAAAAAACTACGCGAGCCTTCACAAGGCTCAACATTTTGCTAGTAATAAACCATATTTTACAAAAATAAACAGTATTTCATTTTAACGTTTCCATTCAGACCATATATAATCTACATAAACAAAACCCACACTCAGAATAATCATTTATGGATCGCACAAATAACTGTTCTGCGAGGAAATCGAACCCACGATATTCCCTATAGGTAATTATTTTACGCATAAAATTATACAAGATATGGATAGCGTAGGTATTTTTTTTTAAATGTTTTTGGCAAACACATTTAGATCTTAAAATATTAAAAATAATAAATTGTAAAAATAAGTGTTAAAATTAAAAAAGATTTAACCTAGACGAGAACCGTAACCGCTTGGAATACACTGCTCGATTTCCCAACTGAGTTATACTTAATTTCAAAACCAATGTCAAAATTTGCCTTCATATTCTAATAGTTTTCAGCCAAAGTAAAATTATATTCTGTTAGCTAAAAATACTGCTATAAAATATATTATGAAAATCATTTACAAAGATTTTAAATAGATATTAGATACAATTATAGTTTTTACTACTTATTTTGAAGTAGGTAACTAAATAGATATAGACATAGGTAAAAGAGCAGACGGTGTTCCAAAAATACAATATGTCATTACTCCTTCTTTTCCCGTCTGCCTCAAAAGGCAAGGTTAAGGGACATAATTAAGGCAGTTATCATCACTGCAGCAGGTACCTAGTAAGCTTGAAACGAAATTGTATGCCAACCCGTCTTGAAAGCGTACCAAGTATAAGTAGTCGGCACGTGCCTGCATTAGGTACAATGGAAGAATAAAAGGGAAGTTTTAGATGTGTATTTTACTCCTCAAATTGGAGTATTCTTCCCTCATTATTTTGAGAAAGTGGACCACCTGACCTGTACTATAGGTACCTATACAAGTACGTTTTGGCTTGTTAAATCATTATACTGGCAACCATGTACCTATTATACGACGCAAGCATATATACGCACAGCCTAGTTAAGGATACTACGTATCCTATAACTATTATACCTACACAACCTACATACATAACTATATATATAACTATTATATATATACATAACTATTATACACAACCTACAACAATTCACAAAGTATTGTTGTAGGATAAGAAATTATATATTTTAAGAAATTAATTTAAAACATTGAAGTACATATTATTTTTACTTTATATATTTTTTATATTTGATAGCAATTTTAATCAATTACATCCGTAAAAAGGAATGTTCTCAATATTCCTATCTTCACTTGGGACCATATCTATACAGCACACTAACGCAATTTTGGAAAAACCAGGTCCTAGACCTTTGTTTACTATAGAAAGCAATGGTGTCAAAGCTCATCTTATGTTGGTAGTTCGGTAAAATAGAATAAACAAACCACAACTGTCAGTCAAAATCCATTAACACATAAACAAAAACGACAATACATTCTCACAATTACACACATACTCATGTAATACCAAACAATTTTATTGCCAGTCTACATGCCAAATGATATAAGGCCACTTATACGTTTCATCAAAATATAATATGTGAAAAAAAACTAATTTAGGGGTTTTTATGGAATGAATAATATTCAGTTTAACTTATTCAATTATTGCAGTCTTGAATATTATTACAGCATTTTTACTGACGCATATCGCAAATTGAACTATTCATTCATTGAGCAACTCTTTTGTGTTAACAGCTCTTCCCACAGATTACAAAAGAATATGACATTGACAGTTACAATTGCAACGTAATTATATGAAGCTGTAACTGACATTTGTCTATGGTAGTTCGGCAAAATAGCCACTGCGTTACTTTATAGTCTGTGCCTAGAAATAACCTAAAATATGGGTAAACTGAATATTACCTATCTGTAATAATTATTTGTTTCTATTATTACATGCCCATTTAGTCCTTTTAGTGATGACCCATTATATAACATAACATTCATGTGCGTTTAAAACCTATACAAAATGAACTGCTTAAGATTGCTTCAACAAGCTGAAAAACAAAGTTTAAATTTCTATAAAATTCAATCTACGAGATGTGTCTCCAATTTATCTTACCGTTTTCTGGAGACTCAGAACATCTGGAGAGAAAGGGATAATGTATCCAAACGTTGGCAACTCATATATAAAGCACCCATGAGTACGGCTCTTAAATTTGCATCAGCATACTTAACTTTTACAACAGGAATAGTTGGTGCTGGTGGAATTTACTATGCTACATTTGTTTTCGATGCTGCTGATTTGGACCAGCCAGTAGTAGTTGGCGAAGATGTAGTGATTGCTAATAGTTCAATTGAATGTCTCATATACGTTGGATGTTTCATTGCCTTACATGTAGCTGTAAAATCCTTATTGTCAAGTTATGTGGTTCGGCTTTATCAAGATGGGGATGAATATTTAGCTATTTATAGAGGACATTTATTCAATTCGATAAGAAAGCATAAATTTCATTTGAATGAATTTAAAAAAAATAATCCTTCTGTAGTAATTCCTTGGAGTGAGTCGAGCTATAGTCTTGGCAAGAAAAAGGGGCTCCTTTTGGAGAACTATTTTAAAACTCCTGAATATTTTAATTATTTATTATATAAACAAAGTAAGAACAAGCCAGAAGATTGACACATTAGTTAATAGATGTAAGAAATTAAATCAAATCTAGAATGGAAATAGTATTCTTATTTTACCAAAAACTACCGAAATGAACGAATTGATTGCAGTGATAGCAGTTGCAAAATCCCAAGACAAATTATGTATACAGAAATGAAGTGCCTCTCCATCATAACAATCTAAGTCTACTGTTGCATATAAACCTCCACAGGGGGACAATGGCATCTTAGCCAATGTTGCCCATGAGAAAATAAGGAGTGGTGACATTGATTTATTGACCTAACACCACACTGAGAAGTATCCATTCATTTGCCCTTTGTCAGAACTAAATCATCATTACTATTTTTTTTCTATAAATCTGAAGACAAAAACCTTAAAACTAGAAAATAAAAACAGTAGTGGTGTTAACAATATTTATTAATTTACTAAACTATCATAACATGTCATTAAAATTAAAAACCTCCATTAAATGCATTATTCCATTTGTATCTAGCATCCTTCTTTATTGTTGTTGAATCCATCTTTTTAGCATCCTTAACAAATATTTCTAATGCCTCAACTTGTTCTTGCTTAGGTTCCAATTTCTTTATCACCAAACATTGACCATTTTCTTTCAAAACTGTATGTTTAATATCATCTTGGGTAGGTTCCCCATAAGGAAACACAATTGGCACAATTTTGACCAAATGCTTCACTTTCCATAACCTTGCATTATTTTCAGGTATATTCTTTACAATTGCAATTCTTGTGTCACACTGTAAGAAAGAAAGATAGCAATAAATATGTTTAAATTTCCGGACTGCTACTGAAGGGCTGTTCTTTGGCTGAATCTTTTAATTATGTGGTGATAGATTAGAAAATGAATTAAAGGGCCATTTTAATCTTTCAGATCTATGTCATAGAGGCTTTGTGGTAACTTTAATCTGTATTACAGCACAAGTAATAAAGCTGGAAACCTAATACATTCATCATTCATTCTCCTGTTCTTGTCCCAATTACTTGGGATGCAATATGTACTCATACATATTATAAAATTATTGGCAATAGTTTTATGACTGGCCACCTGCCTGGCCTCAACCCTCTCTGGGAATATCATTGTTGACCTAACAGCATCAAGTGGAGCTGGCCCAGGACTACTATAAGCTCTTAGTTGTCTTTTACGTCCATAACCAATATAAGGGTTGGTAGTATTCGTAGCCGCTATCAAACAACAAACATAATACATTATTTAGCCATTATATATAATATCTACCCAATTTAAATAGTGATTGGTAGATGTGGTCATCTAGCAATCACTACCTAAATTGGATGTTGCTTGTATGGTTAAATTATGAATAAATAATTTGGATTTTCTGTAGTTATCTATGGAACATTAGTAACAGTCTATAGATATTTATTGAATCTATCTTATACTCCATGTGTGTTTATCTATATTTAATAAATATATTTTATAAAATCCAACTTTATAACTTTTGTTGTAACCTTTATATATTATTACAGATCTCCCTACTAATAAAAATAAAACAACTTATAATTTTCTTACTCCTTCCAAAATATTAAGTTCCTTTAATATATTTTTTTGCCAATATGGGAAATGTTTAGTAGACTTGATTCTTTCCACTCTGAATAACTTTGATGGTGTATATTCAGGATCTTTGTGATCAGGATATCTATAATTAAAAATGAAAATACAATGTTATTAGCAAAAACGAAATCGTGAAAAATATTTTTAATAACAATGACAAAAAAATTAATAATTAATTGATTACCTAGGATAATATAATATCCCTCCCGGATAACGAATTCCACCAGGTGCTTTATATCCTTTGGATCTAATAAATACCCTGAAAGGGCTAATAATGTCTAGCAATTTTTTATACATTTCGGATTTTTAAAATAAAAATAACCTAAACTATAGTTGTCACAAAATAAAAGGCCCGTTTTGACATCTGTCTTATTGATGGATATAGTGATATAACCATACGACTCGATACTCACGATATATCGATTCAAGTTTGCGTGAGTATTTAATCGATTTGAATATGTATTGTCGATTTGTAATGCACTTTGCATTGGATTAAAGTTCTGATTTGAAAATTTAAGTTAAAATTTTGATATTATGGGTATTTTGAACTGACACAATGTTATGAAAGGTCAATTTTCTATCATTATAATATAATGATAGAAAATTATATTTGTTTATTATATTTGTGTTACAATAACATTCACTCAATCACAAAATAAAAAATCGAGAAAAAGTGAATCTTCAATTTCTTCATTTAATTTCTTCATTTTCTTCAAATGATGAGCCAAAATTGTCGGTTGAGCTATCTTCTATAATTATTTCGTTTTCAATTATATTGTCAATATTGATGTCTATCACAGTCTTCCTTAATTATTTTTCGAGTTTTCTACCACTTTTGTCCAGTCTTCTTTAATAATTTTGGCAGAAGCTTCATTCAACAATATCATAATTTTCTTAGTGGAGAATGGCAGCTTTGTATTGTGGCGTGCTGCGTATCCTTTAATTTGAGCCCAGATCAAAGTATTGTACTGACAATGGTATGGTGGCGCTCTTATCATTTTGTGTCCATGCTGAACCACTCTGTGAATTTATTTGCATCCTTTTCTTCGTGATATTTTTTTGTACTTTTAGACTCCATTGCAAGCAAGACATCATTAAAAAAAATGTGAGCCGTCATGGGACGCCTGGCAGATGTGAAATATCGTGTGTGTACAAGTAATATGCATAAAAGATAATATTATTACAGGAATTAAATATAGCCTAATGAAAAAATTAAGTATTACGAATTTCTTACAGAAAATGGTAACTTTATTTAATAAACATTTATTTACATGTGATATAAAAATTCGATATTAATATCAAGTGGCCACAATTTAAATATTGATCCCTGTGATGATTGTTGGGAACTGAAATATTTAAAAAAATATGATATTAAAATACACAAGAAAAAGAAAAAAAAATTTGAGTGTGGCTTCAATATACTCATGAACTCAAATCTTAGTTAATTATTGCAATATATGACTAAAGATTTGCAAATATAAATTTTATTAATAAATTTTTCCATATTAATTCCTTCATGAATAATAAAAAAATGATTAATTGAAGATAATATTAATATAATTTATATAATTAAGCTTTCGCTGATGTGCCTTTCAAGTCCACCAAAGTTAAAAATTTTGTGTTTACATGCAGATCTTTTTCTGAATAATATTTGGTAACAACTGCAAGCCTTGATGTAGTTGTGACATCTGTGGTTTCATTTATTACTAAGGAAAACATTGGTGTACGAGTTTTTATGTTTTCACATGATTTTAAATCGGAAATCATCTCTGCTTCTAGATCTGGCTTTAAAACATTATATGTTACCGCTGCTGCTTTAGTTCTCTTGCAGGAAAATGACTTGGCTATTTCTGAATCGTGAAAGCATTTTGAAGTAATTTCGCTTAAATGATCCATTAATCGAAATGGTAGATCGTGTTCCACTAGCATAGCACAAAACGTAAGATCTGCTTTTCTAACGGAGATTTTTTAAAAAACTGTTGTACCTGAAATAATTTAATGATATTAATTTAATTTAACTTACAATGTTCAGTAAAATAGCATTAAAATAATAAAACAAGTATTTGATAAAAACATACATGTTTATCACAATTTTTTGGTAACTGTACTTGCATTATTATTCAAGCTACATAATAATTTTGAATACCAAAATTACCAAATTATAAGTCAATCTTTTTTGCTCACTGTACTTGCATTGTCATACAATCCATCTATACCTATGTACCAAATGTCAAATCATTTCAACCACTGGAAGTGGATCAAATTTAACTTTCAAGATTTAACCCGTACTAATAGACTTTACTAACAAACTTAAATAATATATTTGCATATTGTAAAGTACTTACCGATGATTGACCACTATACCCAATCATATGCTTTTTATGATTTTGGGATGACACATGTTCATTTAATGAAGACAATCTTGTGACTAATTTACAATTGCAAGCTTTGCAAAATGCAGTATCAGGCATGCACCCTTTGCTCTGGAAATCCAAGAAGAAAGCAAAGGATCTCGTTCCCACTCAGGTCGGTACGAACGCTCGTATTTTCTTTTCATCATGCACAGAAAACACAAGTGAACACATAAAAACGTCAAAAGAGAAGAGAATGAGGTGGCAGATAGACAAGACAACAAACATTGATTTAAATCTTGATCAGTTACATTAATAAGAAACTAAATCTTATTAATTATGTATTACCGTTCATAATCATATGGCGTACCTATATAAAAATAGAATAAACGGAAAATCCCCGTGCTTTTAGGCATGGGACAAAAGTTGCCACCTAAGTAAATAATTTTCTACCAAATAAATGCTAAAAACAAAGTATGTATAAGACATACAATCATATAAGAATTCTAAATTAAAATAATAATGTATACTGATATCAAAAATAATAATGAGTGCCGAGAAATCTGCCAAATTCTGCCACTTTTTTAAATCGTCAGCTTAATCTGTCAGAACTAAAATTTAGGTGCAAAATCTGCCCAAATGGCAGAAATCTGCCACAAATGGTCACACTGCAACCAATACTAGTCTCTCATGGAGACTAGATTAAGGAGTACCATCTCAGTGTATTAAGAAGTGTCCATTGAACGGGAGCAAATTATGGTGGCGCTATAGTAGCAAGTGTAAGAATTTTAAAAAGAGCGCCACAAATTTCATAGGTTCATAGGTTATTATTTATCAAATCACAGCTGACTATGTAACTCAGCACACTTCACTCTGCTTATTACTGCTACATTCATATCATTTCCACTTGCTACACTATCGCTATTTCGGTGAGTGTTCGAACAATAATTTGCTGTTTACAAGTGGACACTTTTTTGACTAATTCCCCATACAAGATGGTACTCCTTACTCTAGTCTCCATGTAGTCTCTGTAAAATTCGTTCAAAATAACCAAAAACGTCTGTCATGCGAGTCATACATTTTATAACTTCAATATTTTTAATAAAAAATGTGTTATCGTAAACTCGTCGTCAATACATACATACATACATATTCATAGATTTGGCAAAGGCATTCGACAGCGTCTCTGTGCACCTGCTTCTTAAGAAGTTGGAGACTCTGGGCATCCGTGGAGTGGCTCTAAAGTGGTTTGCGAGTTATCTGATTGGGCGTAAACAGTTCGTAAAGGTAGGCTCCTACACCAGCAGTGATTTAGAGATCCAATATGGCGTCCCGCAGGGCAGTGTCCTTGGGCCCCCTCTTTTTACCATATACATGAATGACATTGTAAATTGCACTCTGGTTGATGCAGACATCATCAGTTACGCCGACGATACTGTGATAGTTTTCCACGGTGAAACCTGGGACCAGGTACATCGCACTGCCGAGGAAGGATTAACCGACATTGCTTCATTGCTCGATAACAACTTATTAACACTAAACGCCAAGAAAACCAAATACATTGTGTTTTCAAAGACTAGTATCGGCGGCCCGAGCAATGACTTCTATTTGAAACTACACTCTTGCAGCTCCGTCAAATCTCAGGACTACAATAGATGTACTTGCACCCGAATAGAGCGCACAACCTCTCTAAATTATCTAGGTGTAACAATTGACGAACACATTAATTATAACGAACAAATCGCTTCTCTCGCTAACCGTGCAAGAAAAATGATATTCCTTGTGAAGAAACTTAGAGACTGCACGCCACCTGAAACAATGCGACAAATATATCTAGCGCTTTGTCAGTCGGTCCTTCAGTATTGCATCACGGTATGGGGTAGTGCCTGCAAGACCCAAATGATAAAAATTGAGATAGCCCAACGTGCCATATTAAAAGTTATTCTGAAAAGGCCATTCAGATACTCCACGGATAGCATTTACGGTGAATTCAAAGTCCTTTGCGTAAGACAACTTTATATTTTGAATGCTACGGTAAAAACACATAAGGTACTTTTAAACCGCGAGGACTTTGACTCTCTTACAGCACGGCGAGTATTCAGGATGCCAACTCCAAAATGGTACTCTTCACTTGCTCGCAGAAGCCCGAAATTCTCCCAACCAAACACCTACAATAATGTGTGCAGGCACTGTGCGCTCCTAAATTGTAATGCACCTAAATGTAAAAAACTGATTACAAATTGGTTACTCACCTTATCATACGAGGCGACAGAAAATCTTCTGGAACATAAATCGCCCTACCTGTGAAACTGTTTGTAACAATAATGCCACCCGTACCAGTATTTACACACACACTCTCGTACATTCACACATACACACTCGCAAACACACACACGCACACTTAACGTATTGCACAACCTTTATGTCATCATATCCACATAGGTTGATGTCTATTTAGTTATATGTTTTGTATTGTCTTTTTCTAAAATTTAAAATATCTTACCTAATGTTATTACGAGTTAGGATCAAATGTCTTACATACCATCAACTTGTGCTCTGAATCCCAAGATGCAGGCTCTGTTGTCTAGTTTGGGAATCTTTGTATATGTAATTTTTATGTAATGACTTTATTGGTAATAAACATTATTATTATTATTATATCATCACGTCATATCCCTTGCAGGGTAGACAGAGAGAACAGAGTGCCAGAGAACTCTATCTCTGCATACTTCACTCGCTTCCTCAACATTCATAATTCTCTTCATACACGCTCGCCGGTTTCGGAGACTCTTGACTCCACCTTCCTTCAGTACCTGACCGATCTGGTCTAGGTAGTTAGTTACCGAGTCGTCAATAGGTTTTTACAAACTAATATTTTATTTTAAAACTATAGTCTATCTAATCTAAGAAGTGCATTTGGACAGCTGTCAGAGTAAGGTGTCTAGGTATGTGAACCAAATAATCGCTAACATAATGACTTCTAATGTTTACGCGAGTATTACACATTTGAAATAAAACTACTTTTACGGATTCTATCGCGTTTGTATTTGATTTATAGTTAGTAGTTTTATTTCAAATAATCGCTATCGAAAATATCCGATTTTGATGAGAAATCGATATTAATTCTTTGTAATTAATAATCGGTTTATTTTTTTATTTTTCAAAAAGGAGATGAAATATTAAGTGCTAAATTAACACTAAACAAATTTAATTATTTCATCATAAAATCTATTCATCATATTTAGTAGGATTAGGTTAAGTAAAAACAAAAACTGGATTTGTAAATAGCTATTTGTTCAGAATCTATAGTATTACTTGAATTATCACCGTCGCGAACATTAATAATTATATCCTTATCAATAAAATTGTCGAAACGTACATCTCTGTCAAAATCTATATTCGATTAAATATCTAATATTTTTACCGATTATTTAGATATTCGCGAATTGGAAGTGAAGCACTACTGTTTAGAACGTTATGACGTGAAATTGTAAGATCGTCCATAATAATAATTATTTACAATGTTATTTTAATTTTAAATTAGTTTTACAAGTTTCAACATTACATTATTGTACAAGTAACTCGCAACGTTAATTATGTAAATAACTTAATATTTCTTTAAAATATCAGATTTATTGTTTGCAATCATGTGTATACGTTTGACCAAAGTTATTGTGTATTAAAAAATGCGAAACGTCCAAATGCACTTCTTAGATTAGATGAACTATAGTCAAATGTAAAATCATCCTCATCATTTGACTGCACAGATGGCGTAATGGTTAAGATACCGACCTTCTGTGCCAGTGCCGTGGGTTCTATTCCCACGCAGGATAATACTTTGTGCGACCCATAAAGTGTTGTTCTGAGTCTGGGTGTAATTTGTCTGCGTTAATTGCATGTTTTTAAAGTCTCACAATACAAAGATTATTATTTTCATAGTGCAAGGTGGTCTTTTAAAAAATTGGCCAAGTGCGAGTTGTACTCGCGCACGGAGGGTTCCGTAAAACTAAAACAAGTTTGTTATATGGCAGTCCCCCTTAAATATTTATTTTATTTTTAGTATTTGTTGTTATAGCGGCAATAGAAATACATCATCTGTGAAAATTTCAACTGTCTAGCTATCATCGTTCTTGAGATACAGCCTGGTGACAGACGGACGGACGGACAGCGAAGTCTCAGTAATAGGGTCGCGTTTTTACCCTTTGGGTACGGCACCCTAAAAAAAGTCGTCCTATTGCCGTCCACATTGAACGTAGGTCTAAATGTAAAATAGTACTGGACATTTATGGCAATATTCTGATTTATATTTTAGTTTTTGAGACAATAAGGTTGTTATTTTGTTAGGATGCTCATCATTTCATTTTTTTTATATTACAATGCTTAATGGTAGGTACTGAAAATTTGTATCAATAATGACATTTGGTTTCCAAATTCCTTACCTTGAAAATTTAAAGGAACATTCGCATTTTTTTTTATATCATTTTATTTGATTTTTACATACATACATACATATCATCACGCCATATCCCTTGCAGGGTAGGCAGAGAGAACAGAGTGCGTATTTGATTTTTTTCGTAGAAATCGATTATTTATTTTTATTAAAATCGATTTTTGGCAAATCGATTAATATTGAATAAAGAAAAATTGATTTTTAATTTAATCGATTATTTTCCATTAAACTCACATCTCTAGTAGTAAATATGATATAGAAGTTCTTTACAACGTTTTTTTATTTTCCACCAACATTCCCAGAAGATACCATTAATAATATGGTCATAGCACTATTGATGGTGAAGATTTGACTTACTGACGGACAATGTTTCTAATTTATAGTATATTATCTATGGGACAATGACTCTCATAAGTAGCTGATTACTAATACCACGAAGTATAGAGTCCGAGACAAGGAGTCCGAACGTAATGTTGAACGAATGGTCTCAAGTTAGGGGACAGATATTTTGTTTGTTGTGTTTGCGCTAATTGCATATTTGTAAAGTCCCCCGCAATACAAAAAATATTATTTCTTTAGTGCTATTTATAAAAAAAAAATATCAGCCTATTGTCAAATACAGCTCCTCCCACCGCCTTGAGGAACGATAGGACGTGGTCAGAAAGCCAAGCGGGGGGTGCCGGAAATCGAATGTCAGTCGAACTCTCCGGCGCCCCATAAAAGCGCGGAAGGGGCCGCTGTAGTTTTAGTAGGTATTCCAGTCGGGCTTCAGCTGGCCGGTGAGTCCCACACACCCACGCATCTGTCACCGATGGGGGATAGCGCGTAAATGCGTTTCCACAGCGATAATAAAAAAAAGGATGCTCATCATTTAATTCTCTTTCATAATAAAATGGTACTGAAAATTTATACCAATATTGACATTTGGTTTCCTTATGCCTTACTTTGAAAATCTGAAGGAACCTTCGGTTTGATTTTTAGTTATGAATTAGTTATTTTTTTATTTAGGTATATCATTTTATTTGATTTTTTATCTGATAAATTGTTAATACGAATCTCTTAGGTTTATTACTGAAATACAAAAAGTATATAGATTTAAATTTACTGAAATTTTAGCATTTAATATGCTTAATTTTATAAAATCCGATTACGAAATGAAAAATTGATGTCGCAAGCGGGATTCGAACCCGCGCCTATTGGGATTCCGGCCCAATCGTGCTGCCACTACACTACCGCGACCAATTGTAGGACATGCAAATTTTCATCTCGTATTGTATTTACGTCTTAAGGTGACGGTGTGCTATCTACCCGACAATGTTTACACAATGTTATAGGCTTAATACTTCAAACTTTACAGTTAGAATTGTATTAAACGATGACACAACCTTGTTATTTAAATTTACTGAAATTTTAGCATTTAATATGCTTAATTTTATAAAATCCGATTACGAAATGAAAAATTGATGTCGCAAGCGGGATTCGAACCCGCGCCTATTGGGATTCCGGCCCAATCGTGCTGCCACTACACTACCGCGACCAATTGTAGGACATGCAAATTTTCATCTCGTATTGTATTTACGTCTTAAGGTGACGGTGTGCTATCTACCCGACAATGTTTACACAATGTTATAGGCTTAATACTTCAAACTTTACAGTTAGAATTGTATTAAACGATGACACAACCTTGTTATTTAAATTTACTGAAATTTTAGCATTTAATATGCTTAATTTTATAAAATCCGATTACGAAATGAAAAATTGATGTCGCAAGCGGGATTCGAACCCGCGCCTATTGGGATTCCGGCCCAATCGTGCTGCCACTACACTACCGCGACCAATTGTAGGACATGCAAATTTTCATCTCGTATTGTATTTACGTCTTAAGGTGACGGTGTGCTATCTACCCGACAATGTTTACACAATGTTATAGGCTTAATACTTCAAACTTTACAGTTAGAATTGTATTAAACGATGACACAACCTTGTTATTTAAATTTACTGAAATTTTAGCATTTAATATGCTTAATTTTATAAAATCCGATTACGAAATGAAAAATTGATGTCGCAAGCGGGATTCGAACCCGCGCCTATTGGGAATCGAATCCCGCTTGCGACATCAATTTTTCATTTCGTAATCGGATTTTATAAAATTAAGCATATTAAATGCTAAAATTTCAGTAAATTTAAATAACAAGGTTGTGTCATCGTTTAATACAATTCTAACTGTAAAGTTTGAAGTATTAAGCCTATAACATTGTGTAAACATTGTCGGGTAGATAGCACACCGTCACCTTAAGACGTAAATACAATACGAGATGAAAATTTGCATGTCCTACAATTGGTCGCGGTAGTGTAGTGGCAGCACGATTGGGCCGGAATCCCAATAGGCGCGGGTTCGAATCCCGCTTGCGACATCAATTTTTCATTTCGTAATCGGATTTTATAAAATTAAGCATATTAAATGCTAAAATTTCAGTAAATTTAAATAACAAGGTTGTGTCATCGTTTAATACAATTCTAACTGTAAAGTTTGAAGTATTAAGCCTATAACATTGTGTAAACATTGTCGGGTAGATAGCACACCGTCACCTTAAGACGTAAATACAATACGAGATGAAAATTTGCATGTCCTACAATTGGTCGCGGTAGTGTAGTGGCAGCACGATTGGGCCGGAATCCCAATAGGCGCGGGTTCGAATCCCGCTTGCGACATCAATTTTTCATTTCGTAATCGGATTTTATAAAATTAAGCATATTAAATGCTAAAATTTCAGTAAATTTAAATAACAAGGTTGTGTCATCGTTTAATACAATTCTAACTGTAAAGTTTGAAGTATTAAGCCTATAACATTGTGTAAACATTGTCGGGTAGATAGCACACCGTCACCTTAAGACGTAAATACAATACGAGATGAAAATTTGCATGTCCTACAATTGGTCGCGGTAGTGTAGTGGCAGCACGATTGGGCCGGAATCCCAATAGGCGCGGGTTCGAATCCCGCTTGCGACATCAATTTTTCATTTCGTAATCGGATTTTATAAAATTAAGCATATTAAATGCTAAAATTTCAGTAAATTTAAATAACAAGGTTGTGTCATCGTTTAATACAATTCTAACTGTAAAGTTTGAAGTATTAAGCCTATAACATTGTGTAAACATTGTCGGGTAGATAGCACACCGTCACCTTAAGACGTAAATACAATACGAGATGAAAATTTGCATGTCCTACAATTGGTCGCGGTAGTGTAGTGGCAGCACGATTGGGCCGGAATCCCAATAGGCGCGGGTTCGAATCCCGCTTGCGACATCAATTTTTCATTTCGTAATCGGAGTATATAGATTTTTAAATAATAGAAAAAAAAACGATTATTTATTTCTATTAAAATCGATTAATATTGTATAAAGAAAAATCGATTTTTATTTAATCGATTCTTCTCCATTAACCTCACATCCCTAAGCCGCAGCGGACATTTGAACTATGTTATATTCCAATTTCCATTCATAACGGCATAAATGGGCCTTTCAAATAAAACAAATATTTCGTTAATATCTCACACACAAGATGTGTGTTTTATTCAATTTTAACATCGAGCCGTCCTTGTTGAAAGAAGAAAGACCCTTTATTATGTCGACGATGACCTTGTATTATAATATTATTCAATATCTTAGAGTTTTATCGAGTTATATAAATAATGTTGATGGCGTCTTATGTAATTTGGTGTGAAGGACTGCTAGTATTGTATAAAAGTGCTTTACAATATTTTCGTTTTCCGACTGTTAATGGTTTCTTGGGTATCCGTTAACAGTCGTCATAGCAATGTTGAAGCAAATGATTTGATTATAAATACAAAGAAAATTATAACTGGACACGGGCAATAATAGCTTGTGGAAATAACTGTACAGATGGTGTAGTGGTTAAGATACCGACCGTCCGTGCTATGGGTTCGATTCCTACGCAGGCATGCTTTGTGCGATCCACAAACAGTTCTGAGTCTGGGTGTGATTTGCCTGCGTTAATTATATGTTTCTAAAAAGTAGGGATGTTAAAAAATAATCGATTTTTATTTTAATCGATTATTTTTTCTAATAATCGATTTTTATAGTAATAATTAATCGATTTTTAAAAAATCGATTATATAAATTATGCATTTTAATCGATTTTTATGAAAAGCGCTATCTATGGAACGGATGAATAAAACTCGAAGTAAATCCATCATTATTTACAAGAGTGCAATAATATATGTAGTTGTTAGTAAACAATAAAAATGTCTTCCAAAAGTAAAACATCTAAAAGCGGTTGGTGAAAATATTTTACGATTAAGAAACATACAGCAATATGCAAGTACTGTTCCAAAGAGCTAAAAACTTGCAGTAATACTACAAATTTAAAACAGCATACATAACCATCACGCCTTGTCCCTTGCAGAGAGAACAGAGTGCCAGAGAACTCTATCTTTGCATACTTCACTCGCTTCCTCAACATTCATAATTCTCTTCACACACGCTCGCCGATTTCGGAGACTCTTGACTCCACCTTCCTTCAGTACTTGACCGATCTGGTCTAGGTAGTTTAGTCTCGGTCTCCCCCGGTACCTACATCCTTCCACTTTCGCATTGTATATCTTCTTAACCAGACGTTCGTTCGGCATTCTTTCCACATGCCCAAACCATCGGAACATTCCCTTTCGCATCTTTACACAATACTCTCTTTCATACCTACTTGCTCTCTTACGTCGTCGTTACGAATGCGGTCGGTCAGCCTAACTCCACAGATTTTCCGTAGAGATCGCATTTCGACCGCATTAATTTTACTTTCATACTCTTTTCTGCATACCCAACTCTCGCTTCCATATAGTAATGTTGGGACAAGCACTGCGTTATGTATTGCTACACGTGCCCTATGGCTGAGGTGGTGGCTACCGAGAAGTTGTCCCAACGCTGCATTCACTCTATTTCCCGCATTTACTCTTCGCTCTATATCAGTGGTGTACATTCCATCTCGGCTAAATTCACATCCAAGATATACAAATTCATTCACTTGCTCTAGTACATCATTACCTATTGTTACTCTTATATCTGTTCTGGCTTCATCTCTTTCAAAGACTATTATTTTGTTTTTACTCACGTTCATGCGTAGACCCCTTTTCTTAAAATCTTCTGTCATTGTGTCGACTAGGGTCTGTAGGTCAGTCGCTGACTGCGCCAGCAGGACTGCATCACCTGCATAGAGCAGAGCAGTGACTACTGAGTCGCCCATCTGGACTCCCACATTCATATCGTTCAACCTTTGGAGACATTTATCCAGATATATGACAAACAGCCTGGCTGATAGAACGCACCCCTGCTTAACGCCGATATTAACGTCAAACCAAGGCGACATTCTGTCATCCAGCCGCACACAAGCTCTACAGCCCATGTAACTGGACTGCACAGCCTGCAGCAGTTTACCGTTAATACCATACTGGCACTCTGTTCTCTCTGCCTACCTTGCAAGGGATATGGCGTGATGATATGTATGTATGTATGTACCATACTCCGGTAAAATGTCCCAAAGTTCCTTTCGTGCAACCGTGTCAAATGCTCTCTCCAGATCCACAAAACTGCAGAAAACCCTCTGACCTAGAGCCAGATGCTTCTACACAATGTTGCGCAGAGAGAACGCTTGATCCAAACATCCCCTTCCACTCCTGAAACCACCTTGTGCCTCACACAATAAATCATCGGACTCCATCCTCATTCTCCTTTCAATAATTTTAGCATACACTTTTGCTGCCAAACTAGTCAAGCTTATGGCTCTATAATTTTCGCAGTCATAATGTGAACCCTTGTTTTTAAACAAAGGCACGATGACTGCGCCATTGCAGTCCCTGGGAACCATTCCCAAGCTTCAACATAAATTGAGGAACAACAGGAACGCCTCCCAGACACAGGACCCGCTAAGCTTGATCATCTCGGCAGACCCCATATCAATGCCCGCCGCCTTACTCATTTTTCAATCTTCTTATCGCCCATTCAACTTAATCCATACTGATGCCATCGGAGGACGCCGGTGCCGAATGTTGATCTACTAGACCACATGCAACACTGGCGCCAACCCGAATATCCGCATACATATCGCCAAAATATTCACTCCATCGGCTTAACACGTCTTGTATTTGTGTAAGAATGTCACCACCTTTAGACCTTATTTTATTCATTCTGAAGGCTGACCAACCACCCCGAGACCTCTTCACCTCTCGCCAAAAGAGTTTGGTGTTACCCTCGAAGTTTTTAGCCAGCCTATCTTCTGCACTCATATTTGCTCTATCACGTTTCTCTGTCACTAAGGCCTTGGTGTCATTCTTACATTGCCGATATATTTATTTCTTCTGTTCAGTCATACTGTCATTCAGATTCAAAGAAGAGACATAGTCCAGCCACGCTTTCTTCTTTTGCTTTACGGGAGCTGCCACTTCCGTATCCCACCAAGCATCACCATTTCTTTTTCTATGCTTCTTTGAGCTTCCACGTACTTCTTTCGCTGTATCTACCATACTCTCTTTAAATATTCTCCAGCATTCTTCTATGTCCGATTGCGGCTGGCTTGGCATCGTCAGCCGTTTTCGGACACCCTCTGCATACTTTTCTCTTACACACACTTCTTGCAAACTTTCAATCTTTATTCTTTCAAGCCCTCCGAAGTGGACACGCTCTCGCCAAAATGGAACACAACAACTGAACCGTCGGGATACATTGAACATTAGATTTGCTGTCGAATAATGGATCCAGACTGTTCAGTTGTTAAAATATATATTATTTTCTGCAATAGTATTCATTCAATAATATATTATAGAATTCTAGACCACCGGATATCTAAGTGCTTGTTTTATTCTTTTCAGTTTTTTTTATTGCGTACGTAATTTGGTTCACTTTTTCCGCAGTTGAGTTTTTTGATTTTTTTTTTATTTTTTTTATTTCATACTTTTTAGTTATGAATACCTAGGTGGCTATAGTTATTTTATTTATTAATAAATAGGTATCTAACTATGTATAGGTTTCGACTGAAGTTGAGTACTAAATCGTTAGAAATTGAAGATGGGCGACCGCGTCAGACATTAGATACTTTAGGTAGTCCAATATACCTACTAGATACTTTAGTATATGTCCATCCACATTCACACGCAAAGTCATACGATTTTTTCGTCTTTTCATCGTAAATTTCTGTCTAAACATCTGTATGTGAAAAAGGTTGTTAAGAAACTTTAAATCAATATAGATCCTAAACGGTCAGTTGAATCGAAAAACGTTGAGAGAAAACTAAACGATTTTTAAATACCTATTCAACGATACCCCATTTGACATAGTTTGTTGACTTTAATTTTCACAATATGGCGTTCAGTAGTCGCCATTTTGAATTTTTACTAACGTCATGTCTTTAGTGACACTCGCCGGACTAAGAGGAATGGATTGACGTGTGAATCATAAAAATCAGCCCAGCCGTTTGGTCTATATAGTGCTTCAAAGGAACATATAAACATACATACATAGACTGTTAAACACAATAGCACTGCTTTGCGTTGCGCAGTCGGGTAAAAAATCGATTTTTTCGTAAAAATCGATTATTTATTTTGATTAAAATCGATTTTTGGCAAATCGATTAATATTAATTAAAAAAAGAATCGATTTTTATTTAATCGATTTTTCCCAGTAACCTCACATCCCTACTAAAAAGTACTGCAATACAAGGATTATTGCCTCAATGCAGGGTCTGAATGTCTTTAAAAAGGTTATCGCAAATAGTATTGTTCAAAAAATATCCTACCAATAACTTGTAGTAATGCTCTTCTGCAATATAAACTAAAAATCGAATTAACGCACTATACATGAATCGTCTGATTTGATTGATATTAAATCTATTTATCCATTTACGATTTTAAATACTTAGGCTCGCTTCTCCAAAATGACGGCAATATCGACCGGGAAGTTAGTAGGAGAATGAATGCAGGCTGGATGAAATGGCGACAGGTTTCGGGAACAATATGTGACGCGAGGATGCCCCTTAAACTTAAGGGGAAAATCTACAAGAGTGTCATTAGACCTGTCGTTATGTATGGATCTGAATGTTGGGCATTGAAAAAGACGGATGAGAGACGATTGCATGCTACTGAGATGCGTATGTTAAGATGGATGTGTGGGGTAACAAGATTGGATAAGATACGAAATGAGTATATTAGGGGAAGTTTGAAAGTAGCACCAGTGATAGAGAAGATTAGGAGCGCGAGATTATCTTGGTATGGACATGTGATGAGGAGGGATGAAAGACATGTGACAAGGAGGGTTATCAATATGCTTGTGGATGGGCGTAAGAATCGTGGGAGACCCAAAAAGAGATGGATGGATTGTGTAAACGAGGATATGTGTATGAAAGTTGTGAGTGCAGATATGACGGCTGATAGAAGATTATGGAGGGCAGGAACATGTTGTGCCGACCCCACTTAGCGTGGGATGAGGGCAGGCAAATGATGAATGATCCATTTAAGAATAATTTAAAAAAAATTGTACAAAATAAAACTCATATTACTTTACGTTCCTAGAATTACTTTGTTGTTTTACTATAGATATTATTCATTTAATTTCATTGCTCTTTTTCCACAGCCTTTAAGTAGTGTATCTATTTATCAGCATCAAAATCAAAACACAAAATAAAATTGTATACTTATTTAATTTTATTACAGTGAAATCTGATTTCATGGCAAATAAAATATACATAGTACTGAAGTTTTAAGTAGTACCCTTACTACATATAATATCGTTTGAATTAATTAAATATGAAATTAACAACATACAAAAAAATATATTAGAATAGCTATTATTTTATGATATATTAAAACAATAATTGGTTATAAAATAAATAACAGTTAAAATATCTTAAGAACTATGGAATATTGCTTTACATTCATGACAACAATGTTCATGAAAATAATTGCGTTTTGGAAAGATTTAGAGCTAGAGCGTTCGTCGCCATTTCATGATTTTGATAGGATATACAAGTTCAATAGTAGTTGCCTACTATATACAGGGTGGAAGGGGACCGCTCCGGAAAACAAAGACAGAGGACCCTACTAGTCCTACCTGTAATGATAGAATAGAAAAAAAAATCTAATCGTAAGAAAAAAAATTTTTTTTCGTCACGCGAGGTCGTTGAACTCTTGAACATATGGTCGTGAGTTTTGAATAGATTGGTTCTTTTCTTATTTGAGTAAAGTGACGTATTTTTTATGGAGTTATCGTTACATGGCACTGTCCTAATACGATGGAATGTGAAAAAAAAATTAAAAATTGATTCGCAGTAAAAAAAAATTTTTTCATGCGAATCGATTTTTTTCTAGCCTATCATTACAAGTAGGGCTAGTAGGGTCTACTACTTGCATTTGTTTTCGGGAGCGGTCCACTTCCATCCTATCCATCCTGTATATGAAATGAATACTTTGAGACAAACAACTAGTATATATTTTACAAATAGGCAGTTCAAAAAAGGTGGATGGCCATAATGATTACAGAGAGAATATAAATTGACTGACAGAAACACATGCCATTTCATAATAATATCAAATGACGCTAATGTTTGCATAGACTAAAAACTGCAATGTATCTGTTCTATAAATTACAGATACTTCTACATCCTATGGTAACATTGTGAATTATCAAAACAATAATTTCCATTCTTACCTAGCGAATTTAAATTATTGACATACTGAGATCTCGGTTATATAACTATTCTTATACTATAATTACATATACATTAATATGCATAATTAAATAATATAAAATATCAACAATATAACAAAAATTATAACTCAACATATAAACAACAAATAATTAAAACTGTTGGTTTACTTTTTGTCATCTATATATTATTATCATTATATTGTAATATTGCATTAAGTGTTAACTAGATAAATTGTGTCATGATTCGGCTGTTATATAAATGTGTTCTTTATATATTACGTAGAACCTAAACTGTCGTTTGAATTTTGCTTGGCTACAAATTTACCAATATTGTGTTCCATTCTTACTGATAACCCTTCCTTAGAGTCTTCATACTTTGAAAATAAATAGTGAGCAAAAAGATCATCTTTACCCATTTCATTATTTGATATGTTTTGTTTAATCGCGTTTTTTGATAATTTATGACTCAAATTTCGCAATATACTAGTTTCTACATTGCTATGATTACTTTTGTTATTGCTAGTGGCATTATCTCGGTTATGTTCATCTGCTGGTTCCACTCCTATGTTAGCAGTTTGTTTCCTCAAGCTCTCAGGGAGGGTATCCGACTTTAACTTGACTAGAGATGTATTGATGACAGAACAGTCTATTTGCATTAATGTAACATGATCATTCTTAATTGAATCTGAAAAAATATTGGTTGTATATATTTATACACATAGTATGTATATATATTAAATTAAAAATACGTGTGGCACTCGGGGACTGCCGTGGTAAAGCTATTGCATAGCATTTTTTATCAACTTATGCAATTATAATTATTTATTTATTTTTTATTTATGCAGTATTTTTTTTTTGATATTAAATCAAGTTTTTTTTTCTTTGATATTTATTCAAGTTACACCTATTTATTAAAACTACTAAATTATTAAAACATTTAAAGTACACGTTTTTAAACTGTTTTATTTATAATATTATTAAATTATTATAAATAAATTTCAAAGAGTTTGACGACGGTGAGATTCGAACCCACGCCTATTCAAATTCAAATTCATTTATTATGTATAAACCCCGTGAGGGCACTTACATATTGTCAGTATTAACATTTTAATTTTAATCTAATAAACTACCACCGGATCGGAACTAGACCACTACTGAGAAGAAACTCAGCGGGTTTGTCTATTATTATTTCTTTTCATTTTTTTTATATATATAAAAAGAATAGTACATGAAAGAAATAGCTCCAGTGTGATGCCCTTCGAACCTAATAGTTTAAATACAATGTAAAATAGCCAATGGCTGGACCAGATCCCACAAGCGGCACCCGATCACGAGTACTACTAGAGCAGCCATCACTCCCCTCAACCATCTTGAAGGGAAGGGAGAGACCCGCTCGACGCAGCTACCGCAAGTAGACCTTTCAGTGAGCATGACCAATACCATGTATTACTAACGCTAACCAAAGTCAAAATTCGTTAGGCAAAACACGCTACGCTTCACAGGTATGTAAGATCATTATAAAAAAACATAAAACAAACAGTTTACAAAGACAAGGTAATTGCTGAACGAGGAGCTGCTCATAGCCAGTCTGTACTATCGCTTAGATAATCCGAGATTTTATAATAACCTTTCTTACAGAGTCTGTTCTTGACAGCCCTTTTAAATATATTCACAGGCATGTCTCGGATATCTTTTGGCATGGCTATGGTGCCTAAAACCAGCACCTTAAACCACTCGGTCACGCTGCCTGCGTATAGCCAGTGCAAAATTAACTGCTGCTTTTCAACCATACAATCTTAGGTTTTATTTTCGTTACGGAAATTCTTGATTCCGTCGCCGCGCTCAAAGCCCGCGATAAAAGCTATGCAATAACTTAATAAATTCAATGAAAAATAAAACCCATTTAACCAACATGGGAGAGTATAGCATTCGTTCCTAATACTGAGGAGTTTTATGTCCAATGGTGGGGCACATAAAGCACTGACACAGATTACATATTGGTTCACCTGTATCACCAGGAGACAATATTATACTCAACTATAGATTATCAACTTCAATTTCCATATGTACATGCAGGCTCTAAAATGAACTAGCTGCTGCATTGTTTCAGATAAGGTATGTTTAAGTATGTTGACTAATTTTAAACTTACCATTGGCAGTCCTTGCTGGTAGAATAAGTGCCATTTTGGGCGGCCTTGTAACATTATGAGACAAGGCAGGTACTAATAAATGTTCCCCTTTACCGACTCCTACGACGTAAAATGTATCATCCCTTCGGTGCAAGGCTTGCAGTAATGTATTCCATTCGCCCAAATCATCAATATTAAACTCTTCCACGGACTTTCTAATCGGCTTGCGATATAATGTTTTATAATCAATAACAGCATGCTCAACAAAATCCATTTCCTTATTCCGCCTATGACGACGTAATCGTGACTTCTCTTTTACTGTTTTACCACTATTTCTTACAGTGGGAAAATCTACTAGATTGGCATCCAGATTTAGTTTGTTAAATAATCCATCTGTTACCAATATGTCACCTGTATCAAGAATTAACTGCTTAATAATTTATCAAAAAAATCTATATACAACCTATCTATATAACACATAATCAAGATAGCTTCTAGTATCAGACCTGTAAGGCATTCTAATCTAAATACCATTACATTAGTGAGTGTTTGTTTTAAGAGAAATAATTTCTTTTTTTTTATTGCTTATAATGGCAAACGAGATAGTAGCACAGCTGATGGTAAGTGTCACTGCCGCCCATGGACCTTTGCTATAACTAAGGCTATAGCTAGACCGCTGCCTACCATTACAATCCCCAAACCCACCCAGTTGGGCTCCCGGCTCTCTCGCTCACCGAACGAAGCGCAATAGCACATTGCCATTACTCAGACGTCGATCTTCTGCGAGAGTGTGGTACTGCCCCGGACGGACCGGCCCGCGACTGTAGACAGAGAATTGTCAACAGCGTGGTTCTACCACACTAAACTTCTGGAATAACTAGCTTTATTTTAATTCCTATCATAATTCCATCATAATATGAGAAAGGTAAGGAAAACATTCTGTTCGGTTCTTAATTCTCTCACGTGGGTTATCATCATCATATGTCTCACTGCTGGGTTCGAGCCTCTTCTAAACTAGGAGGGAAATTGACGTACTACAGCACGCTCATCAGACGTGTTGGTGTAGGGTTTGATTTTAAGTTTTTATTCTCTTGCATAGATGTTATATGTATGCATATTTTATCCCAAAATCGTCTCCTACGATCACCCACGGGTACGATAGGGGGTGGTGACTATTCTTACTCCATTATCATACGGAAAATGTGGGTATCATGCGGAAAATATCAAAGGCTCAGACAGTAAAAATTCGCAATAAAACCTTAGAGGGCCATTCATAAATTATGTATGGCGTTTTGTTGACTGACTATTATAACTTCTTACTACAGGCAGGGAGGGGGTAGTGAACCTGAGATTATGTAAGATATTAAATTGAAAATTACTAATTTTGGTCAAAACTGCGATAGATTAAAAATATTAATGTTATTGCAGTGATTAATGATACCTGCTTGTAGTAAGAAGATTGTAATAAAAGATATTTTCAGAATAAATGGAATTATATTTGATCAATAGGGCCTTTTCTTACAAAAATTCTTTTAGAAGGAGTTGGGCTAGTTGCAGTCTTATGATGTCTTACGGAGATTATTCTAGGGGGAGAGGTCCAATTCATTCTTCAAAATCCATTACGTATATTATAAATGGCCCCTTATGTCAATGTTGTGATATTCAAATTTGGTCTAAATAAGAGGTATCTAAAGATTCAATTCGGTTTTAATAAGTGCTTTTATATGCATAATAATACTATGGCAATAAAAACTGCTTTTCCTTAAATATAAATCTTCATGTAGGTACTGGGGGAGACCGAGACTAACCTACCTAGACCAGATTGGTCACGTACTGAAGGAAGGTGGAGTCAAGAGTTTCCGAAACCGGCGAGCGTGTATGAAGAGAATTATGAATGTTGAGGAAGCGAGTGAAGTATGCAAGGATAGAGTTCTCTGGCATTCTGTTCTCTCTGCCTACCCTTCAAGGGATATGACGTGATGATATGTATGTATGTATAAACCTTCAAATTGTACACATAAAAAACCAAAATATGTATACATTATTACAGAAATTACTATGATTAATAAAACCCAGCATAATATAATAAAAATAGAACACATACCATTGATTTTTTCTTCACTGAGATATGCTTGTTGTTTCTTTCTTGGGACGTCGTAAGTCCAGTTCAATGTCTTGCCGCCACCTATCCATCGGTTCAGTTCACCAGCTATCCGTATACTTTCTGTTTGATTTATAAAGTCTGTGGTTTTCAATGTCGCATTCTGGCAATCTGTTATATATGTGCTATTATTTATATCATCTGAAAGAATATTTATAAATGTATGTTGTCTTCAAAATAATCGACATAATTAAATATAATTGTGTTTTGTAATACTGTAGAGTGCCTCGTTGATTTAGTGATTTAAAATGGGTTATGCCCGTCACTGACTTTAGTGTTAAATACAGTAATCCCCCCTATAACACGGTAAATTGGTGCCGCGTTAGAGGAAACACGTGGTAAGAGTATTCTTGTATAACGCGCTAGTATGACGCCATATAACGCGTTATATACAAATGATACACGTTTAAGTTTTCTCGTGAAAGGGGATTTAAATCGAATAAAAAAAAAACTACGTTATGAACGATACATGTACATACTCGTATAACAAAAGTCGCGTAATTTACAAATGCGTTATAAGAGAACCGTATTATAAGGGGGATTACTGTACTGTGTTGAGTTTCGTAGATTTATTCTAGCAAGAAATAATGGTGCTGACCATATTCATGATTCACAAGCGCTACATCGAAAAATAAGAGTATAACTTTTATACACTTTTACAACAAAATCCAAATTAAAATATCGCATGGAACACTAACAATGTTAGTTTATTCTTAAGGATATAATGCTATATACCGGTAAATATGTATGTAGAAAGCTGTAATATTGGTTGAAGGCAAACAATTTTTAACTGTAGAGGAAGTTGCAATAAGGTCGAAAATCGATTGTAATAAATATTGATTATTATAAGGAAGCAACAAAACGACTTTGTTCCGTGAAATATATTGCATCTTTCGGGGTTATATACTAATAGACAGCAAAAACTAGTTTAGAAAATTTATAATTACACGGATGGCGTAACTGTGTAATAAGTAACAACCTCATACAGCAAGCGTTGGGCGTGCCATTTCCATGCTGTTTTTTTTGTCTTATCAACTTTAGCTATTCTTTACGTCCATTAATTATGTTTGTAAACTTAAACACTACAAGTATATTTTCTTACTTTACAGTTATATCTTCTAAAAAATTATACATTACATTCATGAGATTAAATGACAGTAGTTTCTATGACATCAGTTTTATAATACATACCATTAGTAATGTCTACAGCATTATCCTCAGACCACAATAAATGTCGCGTACTTCTATGTGGAGTGGTCTCACCCAGGAAAGGTTTTGTGTTCCACCTAAAAGTATAACAATAAAACATTTTCAAATTCGTACATTTATTTTTACAGAGAGCACAAAATATTGACACCCCATCATATCGTAGGAGAGGATTAGGCGACATAATTTTAACCTAATAGATGGAAAACTCGAAAAATGCTGTGTGCTACTCGTGGATGTCGTAAAAGACGGCTAAGAGTTTTATATCGACCTGGGTCAGTTGACGTTTGGTTAACAATTACATTCCCAAGGAAGGTTGACGTCAGGCAGACGATCGATTAAAAAACTATTGCCAAATTTTGCAATATGTACGATAGAAGCAGGGTACATATTATATCGACTGCAAGTAATTGGGATAAGATCAGGAGAATGATAAGATGAAAACAGCGAAAAAAAAACAAAAAATCATTTTAGAGTTCATGACAGCCAATTTAAGACTAGGTCAAATATTTCTCTGCTTAATTTACAAGTCATTCTAGTAATAAATTGGTTGAATATTAGTGGCTCCCTTTCTTCTAAAGAAGCGCAAATATAGCCAAAATCTATGTATGCCCTTTTTTATTTTTTATACGGTGGACTATGGATGCGTCTCGCCCCGCCAAATCGATCCAGGGTGACGAAAGAGGCGGCGCGTGACCCCATAGACCCACCGTGCAACTACTCTCTTCGCCGTGCGAGCGGGCCACCGGTACCCGATCTTTGTCTTCGGTGGCCAATCTATGTATGCCTTTAAATGTAAGTTAAGTGAGAGGACATTTAAACATCAATTAAAGGCATTAAGACATTTAAAAGTAATCCGATTTGCTTACCCTAAAACATTCCAATTCAAAGAGACCATGAACACCATTGCAAATATGACAGCTATGTTTTTCTTTGGTATTAGAAGAGATGCGTCCAACCTCGGTATCTGTAAACCAGATAATTGTGCACTGGTATAAAATACTATAAATAACTCGTGATTGCCTGCGGTCAGGGTACAAGACCGACTGTAACATAATGTACAATTGCCAAGAATAACATACAAATTTCCTCATTCTTAGCCCATATACGTAACCACTGTTAAGCAGAAACCTATCTGAGGGAAATTGAACTACTACATCACGTTTGTCAGACGGGTCGTCATTTATGGTCAGGGCCAAGCTGTGAAAGCCATCTACGGCTAACAGCTAAAAGACAAAATAAAACAAAAAAAAAGCAGTTCTTCCTATTTATTATTTTTGTTGTTTAAATCCGTATATTAATTGTTTTAAATATTATTTAATTAATTATTACAACTGTCTTATTTCATATGTCATACATATCTAGTGACTGGTACCTTAGCTAAGCTGTTGTAGCAACTTGTATTAAAGGTACCAGTTCGTTTTTCTAAATAATGAGCAAATATATGGTAACATTTGGTGAAATAAAAATTAAAAATAATGAATTGAAAAGTTTAAATTAAAAATAATGAATTGAAAAGTTTGTGTGTGAGTATGTTTATGTGGGTGTGTGTGTAGTATGTGGGTCTATGTGTGAGTGTGTGAATGAGATACTCGTAAATTATATATTTCTATTTGAAAAACGATTATCGGCGTGTTAAATTTTGACAAGTGGGCTTAAAAGACCTTTATAGTGCGAGTGATTATTACAACGGTACCCGTAAAAAAATATGCATTAAAAATGAGGCAACACTTTACATTTATCCAGATTCAGATAATTTACAAAAACCTTAGCCACTGAAGGTCATTCTACCAAATTAAAGCTCCTAACACCTCCTGTTAAAGTTTATGGATATTAATTCTTAGTTGTTTATTATTATATTTAATTTTAATATTTAATTATTAATATTTTATAATCTTACCTTTCGACTTCGTCCACCACTTTCAAGACGATCTCTTAAAAGTTTATTTTCGAGTCGTAGTCTGGCAATTTCCTGTTGCGCTTCGAGCAACCGTTGTTCTAACGCTGAAACGTATTCCTTCTTTTTCTGCCGAGATTGGCAAGCCGATTCACTAAACAGAAAGTATTTCATTGTGCATAATATTTATAATAAAAATAGATGTTTGGTGCACTCACATATCGATGCAATGCAGTCTGAGAATTTTACGCAAAAAGGGCACGTCTCGCTGACAACCAAGTAAACCTCTGAGTTTTTTTAGTTTGTGCAAACTGGCTGAGAATTCTGGAATAATTGGCTGCGTATTCGATATAACGAATTCGACAAGATTGCTTGTACCTTTAACTTATCGAAGTCATTGAGTTATTAGATTCGTAGCTATGTGGTAGTGGCTACGAATACTACCAACCCTTACTTTGCTCGTGGATGTCGTAAAAGACGACTAAGAGTCTTATAACGACCTGGGCCAACTGATGCCGTTTGGTCAACAATTACATTCCCAAGGAGAGTTGACGTCTAGCAGGCGGCCGGTCATAAGACTATTGCTAATAACTTTTACAATATGTACTATGAAAGAAGAGTACATATTGTATCGACACCAAGTAATTGGGATAAGAGTAGGAGAATGATGACGATGAGCTATTAGATTGGTAATTGTTCGTACTATCCATCCGTCACCCTGTAGACGTTCACTGCTCGACAAAGGAGTCTACGAGAATGCCATTCAGAATGACACTTACGTCCCCTTAACAGAAAAATTCCGACAGAAAGGCAATATAACGAACTTCGAAAACGAAAACATTTTTCACTATGCCATACAACTACCAACCGGCATATGGCTTAAAACCTGTCTAAGGAAAAACCACTGGAAACTTACTTTTTTAAAACCTATGACCTGATTATGTCCCTCTCCACTGTAATTACCATCTGGGACGTCTCTCATCCCTTAAGTGAGACATTAAAACTATGGCTTTTTGATTTTAGTGATAAGTTAAAAACTTACCGATTTTTTATCATTCTTTGTTGCTTCTTCATTGCTCTGATTTCTGATTCACTGAAGTTAGACGAATCTGTAGTGGAGTTATTTGAAGCATCACCCTCTACTGGCGGTATCACATGGTTTTGTACTATTTGTGGAGTTGCTCCATTACATGGTAAGACTGGTTTAGGATTAATCGCTACATTGGCTTTTGGTGACGGTACCTTAAAATAAATAACGTTATTTTAAAAAGTTAATATTTTTTTGCAGACAGTAACAGCAGTAATTACTCACATTCAAACAAATAATAATCCTAAGAGAATGTACATACTACTTGACGCATTTTTTTACAATATTTACCCATTCGGTGACTATCCGTAACATACGCTAAGACTAAAAACATTTCACGTAGTAATAAAACGGTTTCAAATACTTTTCCAAACTTGGTGTTATGTGAAACTTGGTGTGTGAATTTAGCTTAACTACGTGATGAAGACCTAATCCCCTGCCTCATCCTTGTTACCAAGCGTGGTATTTTTAAAACACCTCTCCCAGCCCTGAACAGATCTCGTATTTTGGGTATGTTTCCTAACACAACAATATTATCACAGAATATATAAAAAATATAGAACTTCTGGCAAATAATAAGAGAAAATAAGAAGAAAGAAACACTAGAATTATTGAAAAAATCTAACTATTACTTAGCTTATAAAATCCGATTACGAAATGAAAAATGATGTCGCAAGCGGGATTCGAACCCGCGCCTATTGGGATTCCGGCTCAATCGTGCTGCCACTACACCACCGCGACTAATTGTAGGACATGCAAATTTCACTTCGTATTATATTTACGTCTTAAGGTGACGGTATGCTATCTACCCGACAATGTTTACACATTGTTATAGGTATATATATATATATATATATATATATATATATATATATATATTACTTAGCTACTTTTATATATTCTGTTAGATCAAACTCAATTTTATATAAATAGCTATATGATCAAAAATGCTTTGTTCCACGTTTGGATATAATTTATGTACTGTATAGTAGTTAGTCTCCTATAACTAAAGAGTAAATCCTCTTAACACAATGTTTTGTAATTTAAATTTTAAAAAAATATTTAAACGTATACATACATATCATCACGCCATATCCCTTGCAGGGTAGGCAGAGAGAACAGAGTGCCAGAGAACTATACGTAAACATTATACATATAAACAAACAACAACAACTAGCAACGTATACATTCAATGGTAATATACCTTAACCTGCACATCTTTAGCACCATTCAATTTCAAATGTGGCAGCGGTGGTATAGCAATTTTTCCCCCTTTTGTACTTTCTATTGGTATTGAAATTCTTGGTGGTTTCACTATACTAGAAGTTCTCTTAAGTATACTCGGCATTTTCTGTTCAACAACCAACTGAATGTGACCATTTACTACTATCTGCTTATCATTTATGAGACTGGTATTTTCGTTTTCCACTTTGAAGTACGAATTCTGTTGGTATCCATTGTCTGAAAAGATTCAAGCTATTACTATCCTAATAAAAACATGCTATGAATTAAAATACTGCTATAATTACTCTGCACGATGTCGTAGTACGAAATTGGTACATAATTATATTAGAGAATTTACAAGAACAAAGTATGGTAACAAATTCTTCAGATTCCGTTCTGCGTGATGACAAACTATTTTATGACAGACTTAACAGGGACTAATTTAAATAAGCAATAGATAAACGGTAATAATTTAGTTTAATGATTTACTTTCCGTGTGGTGACGGAGTAAGAATACTATTCACCACCCCATATCTTGCCAGTGGGTGATCGTACGAGACGACTAAGGGATATAGAACGCATATAACATCTATGTGAGAGAAGGAAAACTCGAAACAAAACCCTATACCAACACGTCTAACCAGCGCGGTATAGTAGGTTAATTGCCCTCCCAGCACGGAGTTGGCCCGAGCCCAACAATGGGACATTTATGGGCTGTGATGATGATGATGATGAATGATTTAGTGGAGATATGAAGAGCGTCAGATGTTTATCATAAGCCTTATACTAATCACAAAATAAAAGGCCCGTTTTGACAGTTCACGCCCAAAAAGTTCTCTATTTTTTACCGATCCAAATGTTCTAAGGTAATTACATTTTTCATTGATGGGTACCGCCCACTCGGCTAAGTGCCGTGCATAACGATTTTTTCATATTCTCCACAGACTATTAATAATCGGTTAAAGAAAAAATAAATCGATCAAAATATTTTCTTTTAAGGTGGACTCGCAGTTGTCCGGTTTTATTAATTTTAATACTAGTGTTTAGAATAACTGAATTTCACCAGCTGTGTATTGATCTTTACTGAAAGTTATGAGTTTGGAGCTAACAAAGTCACAAATTGGGACAATGTCATATTTGTTGAAGAGATTTGGCTGAACTCGAATAACACCGTGCCACAGTCGTGGACGGGCGATACCAAAGCATCTTGCTCAAAAGTGCCAATGGGAAAAGGTGGACGCTTAATAATCTGCCACGCTGAATCAGCTGGGAGAAGTTTTTTTTTAATGATGCCTTGCTTGCAATGGAGTCTAAAAGTACAAAAAAATATCACGAAGAAAAGGATGCAAATAAATTCACAGAGTGGTTCAGCATGGACACA
The DNA here is from genome assembly GCA_905163515.2 of Lymantria monacha. Taxonomy (NCBI): domain Eukaryota; kingdom Metazoa; phylum Arthropoda; class Insecta; order Lepidoptera; family Erebidae; genus Lymantria; species Lymantria monacha. The sequence goes on from LR991082.1 coordinate 30,065,122, forward strand.
AAATGATAAGAGCGCCACCATACCATTGTCAGTACAATACTTTGATCTGGGCTCAAATGAAAGGATACGCAGCACGCCACAATACAAAGCCGCCATTCTCTACTAAGAAAATTATGACATTGTTGAATGGAGCTTGTCCCAAAATTACTAAAGAAGACTGGACAAAAGTGGTAGAAAACTCGAAAAATAATTAAAGAAGACTATGGTAGAGACATCAATATTGACAATATAATTGAAAATGAAATAATTATAGATGCGGGTGACGATAGATCAACCGACAATTTTGGCTCATCATTTGAAGAAAATGAAGAAATTAAATGAAGAAATTGAAGATTCACTTTTTCTCGATTTTTTATTTTGTGATTGAGTGAATGTTATTGTAACACAAATATATAATGATAGAAAAGTGACCTTTCATAACATTGTGTCATTTCAAAATACACATAATATCAAAATTTTAACTTAAATTTTCAAATCAGAACTTTAATCCAATGCACTTTACAATACATATTCAAATCGATTAAATACTCACGCAAACTTGAATCGATATATCGTGAGTATCGAGTACCGAGTCGTATGGTTATATCACTATATCCATCAATAAGACAAATGTCAAAACGGGCCTTTTATTTTGTGACAACTATAATAGTTTTTCCTTGCAAATTCAACTTTCGAAATATTGGTAGGTACTCCTGTCAAAGTAGTTTTTAAATTGCTTGCCAACATTACATGTAATTCAAATACGGCAATGAATGAATTACCAGTGGAGCATAACACAAAACATCAAGATCAAAAAATAAAATACATAAACGGAGCTAGAGAAACCACTTACAAGGTCACTATAAACATGCATACATGTATTGTTTTCATAATTTATAAAACAATAATAAGTAGACTTAACTACACAGATGGTTTAATGATCTAAATAGCGATCTCGCATGCCGAGTGCCGTGAGTTCGATCCCTATACAAAACAGTTCTTTGTGTGACCTACAAAAGATAGATTTGATGCCCGGATGTATTTGTGTCCATTAAATTAATGTTTGTAAAATAGATACATACATATCATCACGCCATATCCCTTGCAGGGTAGGCAGAGAGAACAGAGTGCCAGAGAACTCTATCCTTGCATACTTCATTCGCTTCATCAACATTCATGATTCTCTTCATACACGCTCGCCGGTTTCGGAGACTCTTGACTCCACCTTCCTTCAGTACGTGACCAATCTGGTCTTGGTAGGTGAGTCTCGGTCTCCCCTACATCCTGCCACATTCGCATTGTATATCTTCTTAAACAGACGTACGTTCGGCATTCTTTCCACATGTCCGAACCATCGGAGCATTCCCTGTCGCATCTTTAAACCAAAACTCTCTTTCATATCTACTCGCTCTCTTACGTCGTCGTTGCGAATGCGGTCGGTCAGCCTAAAGGTACGACCAAACCTGCGCGACCAAAGCGACTGCGAAGCGGGAGCGTCAGCCCCGCGACAGCCGCTACCGGACGCTACCCGTGATATCTTATGGCGCCATGCACACCTAAGCGACCACGGCGCGGGACTTATTGTACGCGTTTGTAGACGCTCGCGTTTCGCGTCCCGCGTGGTGGACGCGCAGGTTTGGCCGTACCTTAACTCCACAGATTTTCCGTAGAGATCGCATTTCGACTGCATTAATTTTACTTTCATGCTCTTTTTTGCATACCCAACTCTCGCTTCCATATAGTAATGTTGGGACAAGCACTGCGTTATGTATTGCTACGCGTGTCTTCTGGCTGAGGTGGTGGCTACCGAGAAGTTGTCCCAATGTTTGTAAAATAAATCAGATTTATTCTCTAGTGTAGGTGTTATGTTACTAAAACGAACTATACTTATTCAGCAACCAGCTATTAATGATAAAAAAACGTTAATACTAGTATGTTTCTTGAATCTTGACAAACTGGTACTTTTTATCGCATTAAAAATATTTATGCAACTGACTAATAAGAATAAAAATTAAATGTCACCTCCCACTCTCACGCGGGTGACTAAGAGGTTTCTATTAGCGCATGCAGGTACCTACAAAGGTAACATTGTGAAATGACAAAAACTGTACACGTAGACGAAATGCTGTGGGTAAAATTTTAAGAAAAAGAATATCCCTTCTTTCACCGTGTGAACATCACTTCTTGACATTAGGTGGAATCTGAGAGAAGTGTTATCATGATATGATGAAGATGATACTTCCCTAACAGCTTTCATTATTGATTCATAAATTGATAAATCTCCCCTAGTATAAGTATAACTCACTCACGAGGGTTCCGTACCACTCTAAATACACATACATAAAAAATGAGCAATAGCAAAAATATAAAAATTGTGTCTATTACATGATGATACATGTTGTCACAAACGGATATATGGCAAAAAGCTTAATATAAATAGGACATCATGGATGTTAACTCTAAAAATCTGAAACTAAAAAATAATCCTCTACAGGGTGGAAGTGGACCGCTCCCGAAAACAAAGACAGGTGATCCTAGTAGTCCTACTTGTAATGATAGGCTAGAAAAAAATCGATTCGGATGAAAAAAGATTTTTTTTCGCAATGAATTTTAAGTTTTTTTCACATTCCATCGTATTAGGACAGTGCCATTTAACGATAATTCCATAAAAAATACGTAACTTTACTCAGATGAGAAAAGACGCAATATATTCAAAACGATCGATATATTCGAACGATCATATGTTCAAGAGTTTAACGACGTCGCGTGGTGAAAAAAAATTTTTTTTTTCTTCCGAACTGATTTTATTTCTAGCCTATCATTACAAGCAGGACTAGTAGGGTTACCTGTCTTTGTTTTCGGAAGCGGTCCCCTTCCACCCTGTATAGAAAATGTTTAGACTAAAAAGGGCTCACCTTTTTTTATTTCTGTGTGCCAATCCTTGTTACATTCCTCAGGTTCCAATTTAATGCCCTGTCACAAGAATTATAATTAGAATAGTATGTTTTACCCACAGCTTCCCAATTACAGTAATCACACTAATCACATTAGTATAACATTATATAGAGAATGAGATGTACCAAAAACTGCGCTTATATGAATTACAGTGGTACCTCGAGGTACGAGTGACCTAACATACGAGTTATTTGAGATACGGGCTGTAAAGTGAGCGAAATACTGTTTTGAAATGAGACGATAAACGAGCGATATTTGAGATACGACGAACAGTCATCTGCGTCGCTACACACAACCTACCCAGTTTACTGCGCCTCGTGTATTATTCCACGTATTCCCTTTCTAATTCAAAAACACGTAACAAAAACAATTAGGGGTAGCATTTTTTGGGGCTGGAATGGATTAATGGTATTACAATTAATTTCAATGGGAAAATTGCTTTCAAATATGAGCAAATTGACATACTACATAACTGTAAAGTTTGAAGTATTAAGTCTACACAATGTGTAAACATTGTCCGATAAATGGCATACGTCACCTTGAAGACGTAAGATATAATATGAATCGAAATTTGCATGTCCTAAAATAGTTCACGATGGTGTAAGTGGCAGCACGGTTGGGCCGGATTCCCAATAGGTGTGGGTTCGAACCCCGCTTGTGACATCATTTATCGTTTCGTATCGGGTATTTATAAATTGACATACGAGCAAAGTTATAGAACAATTTAAACTCATATCTCAAGGTATCACTGTACTTCTATATTTAATGTTATTATTTTATTTGAAGACTAATATCGTTATGATATGAGTAATATATTATTAATAAATCCATAATACATCATAATTTTGGTTGTCTATGATGACTTTTTCCTGGTTTAGTACCACATACAGCAACTAAACTTCTATTTGTTGTAGCTATATATATAATAAATATGTATTACAGCCTATTAGTCATAGATGGTGTCCATTTTTTTTTATATTTTAGGAACAGACAGCACTTCTGTCTGGACGAAAGGTATATATTATATATATATTCTCATTTGTATCTCGCCTATATTCTCATTTGCATCTCGCCAATATGTATGCAAAATTCTTTTTAATTAAGCTGTAAAACTGTAGTAAAGAATAAACCCACATTTGATAGCCTTTCTCGATAAACAAGCTGTGACATAAGGGGGACGTCCATTAATCACGTGATTTTTTTTTAGCATTTTTTAACTCCCCCTCCCCCTTGGTGATACGTAGTGAAGTTTAAGACTATGAAGGTTTAGGACTTCGTGATTTTTGTCAAACCCCTCCCCCCTTTCAAACCTCACGTGATTAATGGACGGCCCCTAATATGATTTATTGGAATCAAACTCTATTCCTGAGATACACAACCATACTCATCATACCCTAAATGGTATCTGGCTCTGCTAGAGATATTGTAGCTTCTTATTAGTGAAAAAGATTTTAAAGATTAGTACATACATACATACATATCATCACGCCATATCCCTTGCAGGGTAGGCAGAGAGAACACAGTGCCAGAGAACTCTATCTCTGCATACTTCACTCGCTTCCTCAACATTCATAGTTCTCTTCATACACGCTCGCCGGTTTCGGAGACTCTTGACTCCACCTTCCTTCAGTACATGACCGATCTGGTCTAGGTAGGTTAGTCTCGGTCTCCCTCGGTACCTACATCCTTCCACTTTCGCATTGTATATCTTCTTAACCAGACGTTCGTTCGGCATTCTTTCCACATGTCCGAACCATCGGAGCATTCCCTTTCGCATCTTTACACCAATACTCTCTTTCATACCTACTCGCTCTCTTACGTCGTCGTTACGAATGCGGTCGGTCAGCCTAACTCCACAGATTTTCCGCAGAGATCGCATTGCGACCGCATTAATTTTACTTTCATACTCTTTTCTGCATACCCAACTCTCGCTTCCATACAGTAATGTTGGGACAAGCACTACGTTATGTATTGCTACACGTGCCTTCTGGCTGAGGTGGTGGCTGCCGAGAAGTTGATTTAAAGATTAGTATATCCGGAAATTAAGTTTGGATAACTTATTTGAAATTAACCTAAATAATATTAGTATAAATAAATAGTATATAAAGTTTACCTTTATAATACCATTTTCAATGGCTACAACTGGACCGTTTCGTTCAGGAGATATTTCTTTTGCAAATACTTGTGGTTTTACAGGATCTGGAGCTGTTAACAGTCTTATTGTAATTCTACTGCAGATTCTTCTCTCAACATTGATATAAAGTATCTATAACACATACCTGATTTTTGAAGAAATAGTTCAATGTCTTCCAGGTTCAAGTTATTAGTAGGCTCATTATTAAAGTTTGACATCCAATCAATAGGGGATAGGGTGGATAATCTGGAAGTACTATTAGAATTGCTAAAAAAAAAAAACTTTTAGTATTGAAGTTATGAGTTTGATCCATATTAGAAATATATATTAACAATAATATATTTAATGTGCTGGGATTGATAACTCTATGTTGGCTTGCTGAGGGTTTGCAGATGCTGCGCCCTTGCACTGAAGATGAGTATTGGATATACAGTTTAAACTTTTTATAACAAATGTCAAGGAACCACCTTTGTTTCGTTATAGGGAGAGAAGAGAAAAATAAACTAAATTTAACCAATTACAATAATTTCTAATGATAAACAGAAACAGAACAGAATATTAACTTTTGAAGTGTTTTGTTATGCCAATATTTGCTTTATATTTTTTAATTTTATTTTGTGCATGTCTTGGTATGTTGTGGTACCATCTTCATAAAACAATCATAATAAGAAAAAAAAAAAACAATAAGGCAATTAATAATAACAAAAGTGAGAAGGCTGTTTATGACCTCAGGTATCTTCCTTAGAAATTTCGGCACCTCCAAAGAATAGATTTGTAAGCTGATTATAAAAACAATTACACTGTTAAATACATATGCTGCTGATGTCTGAAAATATTTCTTCGTAATGGAGAATGGCTGTTGCGTTATTAAGACTGAATTAATGTGTGTTTTGTGGTAAACCAATCAAATTGAACTAATTTCTATGTTACAGAAAGTTTTTGTTATAATGAGTGACATTAGATTATTAACAAGAGTTTACACTGTACTTCCGATTCTGGTCGACATAAATAATTCTACAATAGGAGTTTATTACATACATATCATCACGCCATATCCCTTGCAGGGTAAGCAGCGAGAACAGAGTGCCAGAGAACTCTATCCTTGCATACTTCACTCGCTTCCTCAACATTCATAATTCTCTTCATACACGCCGCCAGTTTCGGAGACTCTTGACTCCACCTTCCTTCAGTACGTGACCAATCTGGTCTAGGTAGGTGAGTCTCGGTCTCCCCCGGTACCTACATCCTTCCACTTTCGCATTAAGTTTATTACAATTTATTTATTACACTTTCATAGGAGTTTTTTCCCATTAATAAATGTCTCTAATAAAAAACTTGTCAACAATTAAAAATATTTATCTTTTTGGTAATAAATAAGTGAAAGTATAAGTCTATTTAATATACAATGTTTATTCAAAAGGAATTATAAATTTGAAAATTCTGAAATACATACTTCTTTGAATCATCTTCACTGCCAGAATCCGAATTACTGCTACTTGTTGAAGATTTAATACTTAATATTGGCGATATGGGTGGCATAAGGGTAGGCACTGCATCAGCCAAGATCTCACTAGGTGATGCATCTGGCGTATCTAGTAATGACGACCATTTGTATTCATTTGACAATAACTGCTCAAGAAAATCTTCACCTAAAATATGCAATAAAATCAATATAAAAATTGATATTAGTATTAATACTGGTAAAATGACGAAATTCATTGACTACGCCCAGGTCAATTAGAATAATGTAAATGGTTATCATTTAAATTAATTATAAGTACTAATGTTATTAAAATTATCTAAAATAAATACTTAAGAGAAAACATAATGTGTTCAAAGATGTTCGAAAAAGGGTAATAAATAATAAGCACATTGTTGTTTATCGAGAAGCCGGAGTATTGAGCAAAAGTAAAACTAATATACTTACCTACTAAGCAGTCTTTATTATCAATTAATATGTCTGTATCCATTAAAAATATTTAGGCGATACGTAAATATAGTTCTCAATATAGTTTAAATATTCTTTAATTGAAAGTTTCGGTAAAGACAATAATATGACATAGTCACGACGTGAACACGAATAAATATCACAGAGTAATGACCGCGATGAAATAGTAAAAAAACATATTTATAAAAATAATATAAACATCCAACTAAAATTCTAATTTATGGGTTGGTTACAAAGTCTTTTACGCTAAGTTTTTTTCATTACTGTGTGCTTTCCATTTAATACAAAAAGAGACCCAGTGTAAAGCAGTGTTCGATAAAGCGCTTTCCATTAACGATACTGTTGAACACAGCCATACACCGTGGTAACGATATCTATTAAATAAGACTTAACACCGTACTTTTGATGTACTTGCTTCGGATACCACACAGCCGTCTTATAGGTAATCTTGATTCCAAATTAATTGATTTTCTTGTAATTATATATTATTCTTCATATAATAGCAGATTATTGCTAAATTATTCCATCCAGCTCGATATGGACCAATATGTTGGGGAATAATTCGAGAGAAAATAAAAGGCAGCCGGTGTACGCTAATGCAGTGAGTTTAATAATGTAATGATGGTCTTACAGAAAAAAATGCATGACATAGCATTATAAAATAGCGGGGCGAATCCCACTTGGCGCGACATGTTGCTATGTAGTTTTATACAGGCATTATTCAACAATGACCTATGCCAGCATGACTAACTTGAAAAGACTAAATTCTTAAAGAAAATTTATACTCGTTACTGTCTCGTTTATTAACTGATTGCCAATACTAAAAAAGAAAAAAGATGAACAAGAACTTTAGCATATATTAGTCTGTGAAGAACTTCGACATCTGTGTTTGACAGTGGCACTTTATGAGTTGACAGTTCTGACACTTCTGACAGGTGATTCTCATTCTAGTTCGGGCGGAGCGGATGGGATTGATTTGTCGATATATACATTTATTGTTTGGGTGATTGTTTTTAAAATAATTACTTTACAGAATGAAAATATAAACGTTATTTGTAAGGATCGCACGGATTTGATTGAGACGCATTTGGTTTTGTTTGAAATGGATGTTTGAATAAGTTATATCTGCGGATTGCAAAAATGTCCGATTGTGAACCTGACGAACAATATGAATTTATATTTCGTCCGCAACAACACTTAGATGGAAAATGGTTGAATCCTGATTTACAGGCAGCACTTCATAGACACGATGTGTTGAGCGCCTTATTCAACAGCCTCCTCCAAGATAGAGAAATTTATTTTAACGCCGGAAATGGTCTCTTAAACAATGCTGGCATTACTGCTCAACTTGGTGATAGTGGCAAATATTATTGTGGTTTAAGGGTGAGTATTTGAATGATTAATTTTAATAGATATACGATATTCCTTTTTTCTTTTAATTTTCTGTTAGTTATTTTCTGTGTAAACTAATGAAGTTTAAACAAATATGAGTTATGGAAACATCTCAACAGATTTTAACTTGTACGTGTTGTGATGGACTCTGTGGACCACATTCAGGGTGTGCTTGCACTCCATGTGCTGCTCTCTCAGCTGAGGAAGAACTTAGAATCTCTATTCAATCAAGGCTGTCACCACCACTACCTTCTAATCAAATAATTGATGATATTAAATGGAAACTAAATCCAGGTATTTTTTTTATTGCTATTAGATGTTAACAACTTTAGAAAATGGTTATAAATAATTCTTAGAAAGCAATAAAACGATCTTAATTTTCATGTTTTACATTGCAGGTCCAGAATGCCTGCATAGCTTGATAGAGTCACTACTCTGGGAACAGCGAAGTCGGGCCATAGCTGCTGCAGTGACTTGCCCATTTATAACTCAAATCTCATACCTCATTGTGTTGTGTAATAGACATCTTGTAGCTGTAATAAGGTGAAGTACTTCTTCAGTTCATATACATTTTATTGTTCGGCATAGATCTCCTCCAGAAGCAGGAACTTAGTCTATTGCGTCATTGTTATGGTGACCAGATAAGCAGATAAGTGGATTTTATTTCAAGTTCCCTTTGTCTTTCAGTGATGTTGTTTACTTATGTCCCTTCCCTCACAGTCTTATTGCTAATAAGTATTATTATACTTACTACTTGTAAGCAGATTATATTAAAGCAGATATCTATTTATATCCCTTGATTTTTAGGATATATGTGGGAAGTACAAGTACAGTGGACATGGTATTCTTCATGCTAATTAATTCAGCTCATATATACATCTCGCAAAAATTAAAGGAACAAAAAAATTTTCGAAATTTTTTGGCAATTTTCAACAGGCTGTATTTCAATGAAAAATGGTCGTACAGAAAATAAAAAACATAGTTTTTCAAGCTTGAAGACTCTAGTTTACGAATTTTTTGGTTAAAAATTTTTTTGAGCACCGGTAATCATGCGATTCTTGGATAAAGCACAAAGAAAAAATTTTCTAAATTTTTTACATTTTTTTTTGCGCTACAGACATGGAAAAATTTTTTCGACCTAGACTAATGCATAGGTCGTATAGCCTGTTTATTCAGCTTCAATTTGCTTTTCGCAAGAGTCAGATACGACCATTTGTCTTCGAGATATCGAATTTTGAATGCAAAACGATCCTTTTTCACTCAACTGCCGATATCTCTGAAACTACTGGTCGCCCAGCAAGCGGACAGGGGGTTTCGTTTTCTCCAGAAAATTTCCGATAAAGAAGTCTGTCATGGTTGGTTGGAAAAAAATTTTTCCACCTGAAACGTTAACGTGAAAAAAGAGCAAAAACATGCTATTTTCCCTTTTTTGGTTAATCGACTGTATTTTCGACAATATTAGGAGAAATGCGTAGGTTAGAAGAAAATTTTACTGTCTAATGTACCCCAAAGGCCCCCCTAAATCGGTAGATCGATCGGTTCAGCGGTTTCCCTGGACCGACCCCCTGTCCGCTCGCTGGGCGACGAGTAGTTTCACAGATATCGGCAGTTGAGTGAAAAAGGATCCTTACATACATACATACATACATATCATCACGCCATATCCCTTGCAGGGTAGGCAGAGAGAACAGAGTGCCAGAGAACTCTATATCTGCATACTTCACTCGCTTCCTCAACATTCATAATTCTCTTCATACACGCTCGCCGGTTTCGGAGACTCTTGACTCCACCTTCCTTCAGTACCTGACCGATCTGGTCTAGGTAGGTTAGTCTCGGTCTCCCTCGGTACCTACATCCTTCCACTTTCGCATTGTATATCTTCTTAACCAGACGTTCATTCGGCATTCTTTCCACATGTCCGAACCATCGGAGCATTCCCTTTCGCATCTTTACACCAATACTCTCTTTCATACCTACTCGCTCTCTTACGTCGTCGTTACGAATGCGGTCGGTCAGCCTAACTCCACAGATTTTCCGAAGAGATCGCATTTCAACCGCATTAATTTTACTTTCATACTCTTTTCTGCATACCCAACTCTCGCTTCCATACAGTAATGTTGGGACAAGCACTGCGTTATGTATTGCTACACGTGCCTTCTGGCTGAGGTGGTGGCTGCCGAGAAGTTGCCCCAACGCTCCGTTCACTCTATTTCCCGCATTCACTCTTCGCTCTATATCAGTGGTGTACCGTCCATCTCGGCTAAATCCACATCCAAGATATACAAATTCATCCACTTGCTCTAGTACATCGTTACCTATTGTTTCTCTTACATCTGTTCTGGCTTCATCTCTTTCAAAGACCATTATTTTGGTTTTGCTCACATTCACGCGTAGACCCCTTCTCTTACAATCTTCTGTCATTGTGTCAACTAGGGTCTGCAGGTCAGTCGCTGACTGTGCCAGCAGGACTGTATCATCTGCATAAAGCAGAGCAGAGACCACTGAGCCACCCATCTGGACTCCCACATCCTTTTGCATTCAAAATTCGATATCTCGAAGACAAATGGTCGTATCTGACTCTTGCAAAAAGCAAATTGAAGCTGAATAAACAGGCTATACGACCTATGCATTAGTCTAGGTCGAAAAATTTTTCTATGTCCGTAGAGCGAAAAAAAAATGTAAAAATTTTAGAAAATCTTTTCTTTGTGCTTTATTCAAGAATCGCATGATTACCGGTGCTCTAAAAAATTTTTAACCAAAAAATTCGCAAACTAGAGTCTTCAAGCTTGAAAAGCTATGTTTTTTATTTTTTGTACCACCATTTTTCATTGAAATACAGCCTGTTGAAAATTGCCAAAAAATTTCGAAAATTTTTTTGTTCCTTTAATTTTTGCGAGAAGTGTACATTCCACTGCTGGGCCCTCCTTCCTCATGTTTTGCAAGAGGCTCGACCTGAGGGACAAGAGGGAAATTTACCTACTATACTATGTTGGTCAGATGGGTTGGTAAAGGGGTTAATTTCGAGTTTTACTTCTCTTGTAGTATTCCTACTCTGTCACTTTGCACAGAAAAGTAAAGTATATTTAATCACAATTAGTTTCATCAGCTATTTAATTTATCAGAACTTGATGCAATAAAAGTGAGATACTATTATATTTTTTGAGAATTATTTAGAATGTATTGTTTCTGGATATATAATATAAATTTAAAATATATGGTATGGATTTAGGGATCAAAATCAGAATAAAGGATTAAAAAAAGCAAGATTAAATAAGAAGCTAGTTATTAGTAATAGAGCATTAAGCAGTGTTGTCAACACATTAAACAAACCTGTGGAAAGTACCTCTGAGAGTCATGAAGAGAATGAAGAACAGACTGAAGATTCAGGAAGGTATGTTAACTTTATTGAAGTTTACTAAAACATCTTAGTATGATAGTCTTGTGGGTAACTTATATTCATATTCAATATCAGCGGAAGTCTTCAGGGTAAAATTGTTAGGGGTATGTTTGATATATTTTCCTATAATTCTTAAAATAAATTTTGTATTGCTCTAAAAATGTTAGTATTAGTGCTGTAACACAGAATATGTTGATTTTGTAAAGTGTGCTTAGTGTTGTTAGTTACGAGGATGATGCCCTGATGGTGAAGGCTACCAGAGCATTGACTCTAGAAGATACCTGTGGGAGCAAATCGCCTGGCGGGCCACTGAAGACAAAGATCAGCTTCCAGTGGCCCACTCGTATGGCGAAGAAAGGTTGCAGGGCGGGTCTATCAGGTTTTGCGCTGTTCTTTCTGTCGTCCCGGACGGAATTAACGGGGCATGACCACAATAGCCCGCCGCCAACACCGAAGACAAAGATCGGGTACCGGTGGCCCGCTCGCACGGCGAAGAGGGGAGTTTGCAAGGTGGGTCTATGGGGTCATGCGCCGTCTCTTCCGTCACCCCGGACCGATTTGGCGGGGCGAGACGCATCCATAGTCCAACGCAAAAAAAAATATAGCCCGCCGCCAACACCGAAGACAAAGATCGGGTACTGGTGGCCCGCTCGCACGGCGAAGAGGGGAGTTTGCAAGGTGGGTCTATGGGGTCATGCGCCGTCTCTTCCGTCACCCCGGACCGATTTGGCAGGGCGAGAGGCATCCATAGTCCAACGCAAAAAAAAAAAAAAATAGCCCGCCGTCAAAAAAAGTTTTGTTTGTAACAAAACACTTTGTTTAATTCAACAAAGTCAGTAGTTATGCAATTAAAACGTGTTTTAATTTTAGTGAAATTCACAAAAGATATTATGAATCTTTATGGTATCAAAGTATTTTTTTTATTTTAAATAGTAATAATCGAAAAACACACCCAAGTTCATTTAATGTGTAATCATTTAGTGATTGATGATAGAATACAACTTTTTTCTCCTTACATACTTCCAAGTAGTAATAAGAAAAACACATTTAATGTTACATATTTTCACTTACAAATGTAATTAGCGCATTTTCTATTTTGTAGTACCCTGGGTCTAGAACGAGTAGGCGCTCGCGCCGCACTTCGTTTGGCCCTATCATTGGTTCGTCGCGCGTGGCGGTGCGGTGAAGATGCGGATGTGTGCTCGGCGTTGTTACGCGATGCGCTCGACGCAGTCCGTGCTCTACCAGATGCAGCGCTCTTTGCGGGAGGTGCTTCACACACCGCCTCACGGTCCCAGAGGATATGGGCAGAAGTTGTGGACAGTGCTGCAAAGTTTCTCCATCAAGTAGTTATTGGGTATGTTTGCTTTTAATAACCATCAACAACATTTTATGATGTTTCATCGCACTACCGTCTTAGCAGGTAAAGTCCGTGAACATTGAAGTTGAATAGACTGCACTTCGTTTAAAATGAGAATGGGCGGTGGCAAGTTGAGATCGCACGGCATTTTTCTATTAGCACAGAAGACTATCATTATGTGGAAATAATGTTGTACTTATATATGTACAGCTTTTCAAAAACCACTGCTTGCTTTTGGCTATTATTTCGTCTCCTGTAATATATTGTACAAGAGAAGGAAAACTCGAAATAAAATCCTTTACTAACACGCTTGACTAGCGTGTTGTAGTAGGTCAATTTCCCTCCCATTATAGAGGTGATTTGAGCTCAGCGGTGGGACATGTATAAGCTGAGATGATGATGAATATATTGTATTAAGTAGTTGTATTTTTTTCAGGGATGTCGGCTGTAATGTTCCATTAGGTGACTGGAGAACATCTTTGTGCGTTTGGATTGAATCATGCGCGCGTAGAGCAGAATTGCCAGCACTATTGAAGGCAGCTGATGTTTTAGTCACATTGCCACCTAAACAGAAACGTCAACCTGATAACAGGTAAACAAATGTATATTAAAAAAAAAACGCAATTTTACGCATAATAAACGAGGAGAGGTCTAAAAGTTCGCGGATTGACAAGGAAGAAAGACCTTTAAATTATTTTTCCTATTCGATGTATTCTATCCTTAACTTTTTTAGATTCGTTGTATAATTTTTTTAATCCTAAAACAATAGTCGTAGATGTTGAAATAGTCCGAAATCGCTGCATTTGCTTTGTCATAGTCCTTAAATATTTTTCCATGTAACTTTTTATTTATTTTTGTGAACAAATAGAGGTTACTGGGAGCTAGGTAGACACTTTAGGGTAGGTAGAGCTTGTTCGGAACCGTATCGGTTGATGGCAGTCCAATATGACTGGTATGCATGGATACATTGATATGCAATAGGAAGACCTCTCTGAGATTTTCTCCTTCATTGATAACTGTCTTTTTAAGTGCCCCATTAAGGAAATGAGAGACAATGCATTAAATATCATAGTTTACCCACAAGTAGAGTTCCCATAAACAACTAGCATTTCTTGAAAATGGTCTGGAGTTGTTTTGCCTTGTTTGCTGGGGAATTTTATGGCAGTACGATGTATAATTTTCTTTAAGTAATTGATTTCTTTTCTATTGATTTGCTTATTCGTTGATAATATGAAAGCTCCGAACTGACTTGACTGGAATGCCGTATATATATGGTAACAATGTATTAGACAATTAGAACATGTCTGGGTGAATTACCTCATCTCGCCAACCCCGTAATTCCTCGAATTTCTTGTCTTCTACTGTTGCTGTTATCTCTATGTAATATTTTCATGGTCTTCGACTTGTGGTGGAATTATAAAACTAATTGATAGTGCTTCAATGTTTTTTTAGAATAACACTGGAAGAATGCACTGCACCACTTGGCCCGTTTTTACGACGCATGGCGAAGGTGGCCTCACCGAATCCCATAGTTAGTAATGAGCCAATATCTGAACCAAATCCTACTGAAAATTATTTGAAGTAAGTTATTTATTATTACTTAAAATTATTATGTTTATTCATAAATATTGGTTTATTTATTTATAAATATAGACTTCATAACTAAGCACAAAAGCGCTCATCGTGTTATTGAGCGGGCTATGCTTGAGATTTCTTTGCGAGATAGGATCTGATATACGGAAAACCGCAGAAGGATAGCTGTAACCAACACAGCACGAAAACTTAGCATGTTGAAGTGGCAATGGGCCATCCATCTAGCCTCTGGCGCTCGATGAAATGATAACCGATGGGAAAGAAAGGCGTATCAAAAGATGTAGTGTTAGACACCCTCCCCTTCAGTTCGACTGATGACTTGGTGAAGGTTGTTGCGGGTCGTTGGATGTAGGTGGCAAAGTACTTCACTTTGTACCAAAGTATAAGGGAGACTCTACTTTCAGAAGTGGATAGCAAATGCTGAATGATGATGATGATTATGTTTATTTAAATATTTCCATTGGGACAAAAAAAGTGTCTAAGAATCTAAAATGAAGAAACTTTAATTGTTAAAGGTATTCTTACTGACACTAGAGATTAAAAAGTGAAAGCGCTTAAATTTAACATAATATATATTTTAATATAGTCATTATAAACTGCACAAATAAAGAACATTAAAACTGCACAAATGGCGTAATGGTTAAGATACCGACCTGTCGAGCCAGTGCCATGGATTCGATTCCCACGCAGGCCAATATTTTCTGCGAACAACAAAGTGTTGTTCTGAGTCTGGGTGTAGTTTGCGTTAATTGCATGTTTTTTAAAGTCCCTTGCAATATAGGGATTATTTCCTTAGCGCAAGGTGGTGTCTATTGTTCCCTATCGCTCAGCGAGATGCAGCCACCTGGCGCGAGGATGCCCGCTGGGATGTCATTGCCTGTTAGGTTACGCGGCTGGAGCGGCTTAAACATGGTGTTGTTGCCGTTGAGGCACTCCGGCTCGTACTGATAGAATGGATGGAGTGGCGGCATGGAGTACTCTGTTTCCGGCTGGTGCAGGTCTCGTCGGGGTACGGTTACTTCGGCAAGTACTAGGAAGGAGGGAGTTGACCCCGTCCTGCCAACAGTGCGCAGTGATGACGACATGGCGCAGCATACGCTCGAATTCTGTACGAGCTGGTCTCGGCAGCGCTGTGACCTCGTCGTTGTCATCGGTGCCGACTTGACGCTGTCGGCTGTCGTGAAAGCGATAGTTGACAGCGTCACGTACTGGGACGCGGTCGCTGCCTTTTGCGAGGCAGTCATCTCGCAGAAGGAGGCGGCGGAACGAGTCCGGAGGATTCCCTCGACTCGGGCCGCTGCTGGCGCCCTGGGCGACGGAGGCGCGAATAACTGCACCTGATGCTGCCCTAGCTGAAGCATCGGGTGATCGGACCGGGGACTAGTCCGGTCACCCGAAGTGAGGCCACCGCGTGAGGACGATGCCGGCAGTAAACCGCCCGGCAGTAAACCGCCGGGCGGGTCACCGAAGACAGAGATCGGGTACCGGTGGCCCGCTCGCACGGTGAAGAGAGGTGTTTTGCAGGGTGGGTCTATGGGGCCGCGCGCCGCCTCTTCCGTCGCCCCGGACCTATTTGGCGGGGCGTAACCTTCATAGTCCAACACAAAAAAAGGGTAGTGTTTATTAAAAATAAAAAAACATCTTTGATTGGTTATTTTATATCTCTTGGGAAGTTAAAACCACCAGAGAAAGTAATGACTTAATTTATCTCCTCTGCTCTTCACCTCCAAGAAATAATGGTAATTTAATTTTACCAGAGAACTAGACATACCAGCTGGTGATGGATTAATGAGTGTGAGGAAAGCAGGGATTGCATTGCTGTGCCATCTGGATAGACTCGGAGCACCATTACTGCCACCCATGAAAGGATTTGCTACTGTAAGTCTCTGATCAACTATATGCTAACTATTGTCATTTTAAAATACAGTTGAAAAATTATTTAAATTTTTCATTAAAGTTATTTATTTTTACAATCAATTAAATATAGTCTTTTTAATTAGTACATTTTTATTTTTAAATTACTGAAATTTAGCATTTAATATGCTTAATTATTTATAAAACCCGATTACGAAGCGAAAAATGATGTCACAAGCGGGATTCGAACCTTCGCCTATTGGGATTCCGGCCCAATCGTGCTGCCACTACACCACCGTGACTTATTGTAGGACATGCAAATTTTGCTTCGTATCATATTTACGTCTTAAGGTGACATTTGTGACATTTTTTTTTCGCGAAATTTGGTAGGTTTCCACGTCAATTTGTGATTAACATTACTTCTCAGCAAAAGTGGTATGCTAGTTGTTTTTTTGTCTATGGAGTATTTGATGCATTTGCAATCAGTAATTGCTATACCTTTCTAGTAAAAAGTGAAGCATGAGAATTTAACATATATTTGTCATATGTTTACTTACATTCCTTTACGGGTACCTCCAAATCTACGGTGTTTATACGTAAGCTGGCATTTAGTGTATCTCACTATTAGGAGCACCACATTTCGTTGGTCAGAAATTAAAGAGTGTGTGGCATTTATGGGTTCTTGCACTAATATATGGATTATATCCTTCTCCACCATCACATGGCAAAAATATTAATTAAATATCTGTTTATTTTAGTGTATGGAATCTGCACAAGAGGTGGTGTCAGTTGGAGTGGGACCTCTACATTTAGGAGTGTTACGGATCCAGCAGATTGCCTGCGGTGAAAAATTGGCGCTTCTGTTAACACACGACGGCGTTGTATACTCACTGCCATACGACACGATGACTCCGCAACTTGTTCCTGGTAGGTATAAAATTCATTAAGAACATTGTCAGATTTTTCTACATAAAAGCCAACGACAGTTATTTTTTTTTATCTTTATTTAAAGAAATGACTTGTTAAATCAGAAAACCATTAATGTTTTTGAACGAGGGATCAGTTATAAATAAAATGTAGGTACCATGCTCTTGCTATGAACAATATCACACGCTTCAATAGAAGAGAATACGGGAAGCATCAACGCAGGATGAAGAATAAGAAAATAAAGAGAAATCTTACCTTATGAAATGATTACTTCCAAAATACGTGCATGCAATATTACGCAAAATGCTACGTTAATCCCGAATATCGTTAATCTCGGATAAATTTCTTGCCGGAAAACTTCCATTGAGGTTATTTACATTGGTGAAATAATAAAAAACTGGGTGGGTTTGGGATTTGTATTGGTAGGCAGCGGCTTAGCTATATCTTTGGTATTGCAAAAGTCTATGGGCGGCAGTAACACTTACTATTAGGTTTGCTGCTTGCTCGTTTGCCTCCATAAGCAGTAAAAAAAAATACATACATATTCAAAAACTTTTGCATTTTTAGTGCGTTTTTGCCGGGGCTTTCAATCTTATACTAGTGTCGCGTTTGGTACTATATAATATAGTCATTCTGCCATTAGCCTGTCGACCTTAACTGGTGAACATAGACTGCCTCAAAAAGCGATAATGCCACAACCGTCATGTTTAATAGACTGTTTAGTGATTACAGTTGTTATTATAAGAATTCCAGTAGAATGCTTGAGGAGTAGGTAGCATAGTATCCTAATTATTTTTACTGTGGGGTATTTATTTTGTATTCATAACCCATCATTACACAGATGTTGCACCATATAATATAGTAATCTGAATTAACATTTCTCAGTTGTGTAAATTGTTAAAGGTAATATGGCGAAAAAGTAGTGATAAAAGTACAGTAAAAGTTTAAGTATATCGTCATCATCGTGCAATAGTTTCATGACCGGTCGCCTGACGGCAACCCTCCTTGGGAATGTAATTATTGACCAGACGGCATCAGATGGAGTTGGCACAAGTCGATGTAAATCTTTTAGTCATCTTATTTGCCCTCACTAGCAATGTAAGGGGTGGTAGTATTCATAGCCGCCTCCACACAACAGAGTATAAATATAAAAACTGATAAACTACAAAACATAAAAAAAAATACATACAATGAAACATAGAACCTCCTCCTTTTTTGAAGTCGGTTAAAAATGTTATATTTTTAATAATTAATTATGTGAATTTTAGTGTTGAAATTATCGTTAGTTTGACACATCTTAGACAAAAGTATTTTACAGCAATACTCACGCGTTAGAGCCGATTATGCCGATCCGAGTTTCAACCATATCCATGCTCATCATCAGGGCAAGCACGCAGTGCGCGTCGGGGGCTTGCAGACGCAGGTGATATGCTCAAAACCCGGGTCGACATAATCGACTCCAACGCGTGAGTATTGCCGTAAAATACATTTGTCTAATATATATGGGAAATCTGTGTTACTAGGTTTAGAAAATCAAATAATTAGTCAAGTATCATGTCATCCGGCGGGTCGACACTATCTATGCTGTTCTACCTGTGGCGGCGCCTGGTCTTGGGGTATCGGAGAAGATGGGCGCCTGGGTCACGGCGACACCGCGCCAAGGGACGCACCTGCGCATCTACATCACCTTGCACATCATGAAGTGGTTAGAGTAACCGCTGGAGCTGCTTGCAGGTTTCTTCTATTTACAGTACTTAATAAAATATCGGCTCGATGGTGGACAAGACCACGACTTGAGAAATATATCCTTGTGTTGCGCGAGGCGTTATTGGCAATAGTTTTATGACCGGCCGCCTGCCTGATGTTAACGCTCGTTGGAAATGTAATTGTTGGCCAAACGGCATCAAATGGAGTTGGCGCAGGTCGATATATATATATAAAGTAAGGATTGGTAGTATTCGTAGCCGCTATCACAGAACACCCTTGGCCTTCAACATATGAGGTGATAGTTATATTTCGTTATATACAAAAATGTTCTAGGTTAATGATAATAATAGCATTTTTTTGTTCATAGCGCCGTGATCACGTCTCGAGGTGCTTTATATACTTGGGGTAAAGGAGCTCAAGGTCGTCTTGGTCACGGTACTATCGAGAACTGTCTCACACCCCAACCAGTGACTTTCAACGCGCACAATATAGAAAGAGTCATCGACGTTGCTATAGGTAATCTATACATTTACACATATAAATAAAATTTAAGTGTCTGTTTTTAATTCCAAATTAACAGCTTTTCAGTAAATGCACATGGAAGTATATACGGTACTTACATCAAAATATCTATTTTTATTTGTCTGTCTGTTTGTTCCGGCTAATCTCTGAAACGGCTAACCGATTTTAATGTGTATTTCAATGACAGTTAGCTGATGTTATGAGGAGTAACTTCGGCTACTTTTATTTTAGAAATAAAAATAGTGTTCCCGAAAACGGAATTAAAACTATGACGCCGAGTGACACCGAGTGCATGACTGAAGTTTGGGGAAGAACATAGACTATCTCTTTATCAACAAACCACGTGGGCGAAAGCTAGTATTACTCTAAAATAAAAGTATGCGAAGCTATTTAGTGATATATAATGTTTACGTGAATATCGTGAATAATATGCATTATGCATATGTGAGATGTAGGTCAAAAATTTAAACTGTCTGAATAAAATATACATATAACTGAAACTTTGTTTACAAAAGTGGTTAAACAAAAACTTATGCAATAATCTATCTACCTTGAATAATTATTTAAGTTAGTTTCATTATTAGATGGTTTTCATTGGCGGAGTGGCATAAGCACGGATTACCGATCATGAGACCAGCCCTTTAGGAGTGCAAAATTGTTGTTATAGAGTTAATATACAGGATTTTTCTGTATACATTTTTAGTTGTAACTTCAAATCTTGAATTATGCCTATACAATAATGGTCATTATTAATTAAAAATCGTATTGCAAAATGTTGTTGTGTTACAGCTTTGCACTTTTTTTTTTTTTTTTTTTTGTGTCTTAGTTGTTAGCCTCAGATGGCTGTGACAACTTTACCCGGACTGTGGGTGAGCGCTGAGGGCTCTCAACCTTTCTCCTTTTTCATGATTTCACCGATCTCTGCCCATTTCTTCGTGGCTTGCCGATAAGGCTTGAGACTAAAAAAATAATAAAAAGACCATTGTAGGAACTAGAGATCTATACTATACTATACTGATAAGTGCGGTAACACCACTTAGAAGCTTGGTAGTATTTATTCATTTTGAAGCCTAAGTAAACCACTGTAACTGATTTAGATTTGTCTAATCTAATCATTGGAAAGTAAATTGTTATTTCTTTTTTAATATTATAGGTTGGGGTGAAGCGCATACTCTGTGTTGTACGTGGGAAGGAGCAGTACAAGTATTCGGGGATAACGAGGCATGTCTCCCCAGGACTCTAACGTCGCTATCAGTGATAAGAGTCACTCGTGTTTATACCGGCGAACATTGGCACGCTGCACTAACTAATACGTAAGTCAATTTAATTCCACTATTTCCAATCGGACAATAATTAAACCTATTAAGATATTTTGTCGTTAGATATTATGTCCTCGGCGAGAAGGAAGAGGTAAACTCGATGGTGTTTTAAAATATAAAGTCCTTATTTGAAAACAAAACGCCATGTGATTCTATACAGACTTTGTAACGTTTTATAATTTAGTGAAATCGCCTAAATTTGTCTATGCACTAATGGTTTTTTTTTCAGTGGTCAAGTTTATACTTGGGGTAAAGGTGACGGTTACCGTTTGGGCCATGGTAACATGGAAAGTCTGAAAATTCCAAAAATTGTGGAGGCATTTCAAGGTGAACTTTATATTATATATATGAATTGTTATTATTATTCTACTGCTCTCATTACAATTTATATGGTCATGTAGCAGCAAATTCAAAGCATTTATTATCTATACATCCTATGTCTCACATATGATCAATTTTACTTTTTATCTTGAATTAGTAATATTAACCCATGGTACCACCATATCGAAACGTGGCCGCCATTGTTAAGATCCGTCAAGTACCCGGGAACATCATTCTTTTTTAATTTATTTTACACCCAAAATAAAATATTTCATTCTCCGATGTGGATGGATAACACCAAATATGCTGTACGAGGTTTTGGTTAATTTCTATAACGTCCGATTTTTTTTTCTTGAGAATGCAATCGTTGGTTCCATACTAGGTGAAATCAGCAGAGGGTGTAGAGCTTTAAGTTATCATCGACAATCGTGAATAAAGTTAGGGTTTGTATTATTTGTGATCTTGACTATACCACGTGTATGGTTGCTTATATTAATCATTATTGTTATTAATTATATTAACTATGCTTAACCTCTAGCTTGCGCGTGCCCTAAAAGACGACTAAGGGATGTAATCAGATGCCATTATGGTAAAAAGAAACATCGTAAAGCTACCCTACAATAATCCGTATGATTAACGTGGTATATTATTTAAATTTTCATCTGGTTGTGGAAGACACTGGCACTCAATAGTGGGACGTATATGGACTAAGAAGAAGTATATTTAATACTTGACTTTCTTGTTAGTTTAGTGGCATAAACCCTAATGTTATTAGTGCAGGTCGGTTGCGGGCCAAAATTTTTGATCAGGTAATTTTCTTTAACATCATTTAGTTTGATTGAGCATTCCGCAACCGCGATTAATACTCGACGAACCCGACGACATTATTACGCTCGCCCAAACGGAGGCATACACAGCCCGCGCGGTCCTGATAAATAAGTATCCACGATTCCGTCCTCGCCGTCGAGGTCGGAAGTCGTGTCGCGTTCAAATCCTAAACGTGGGAGAACCCACTTTGCCAGCGACCCCCCGAGCCGAGATCCGTACCCCACAGGGGGTGCCCTCGGGAACGGTCGCTTAACTTTTACGGGTTGAGAGCCCTCAGCGCTCACCCACAGTCCGCGTAAAGTTGTCATAGCCATCTGAGGCTAACAACTAAGACGCACAAAAAAAAAAAATGAGCATTCCGCGTGGCGATGGAGTAAGAATACAATTCACCACGCTCTATCTGACTCGTGGGTGATCGTAAGAGATAACTAAGGGATATAAAAGGCTAATACCGTATATACAAGACATGAAAAACACGAAAAAAAAATCCTAAACCAACACACGTGACCAGCTTACTATAGTATATTAATTCACCCGAATTGGAGGAGGTTTAAGCCCAGCAGTGGGACGTATGTGAGCTGAGATGATGATGACAATTTAGTTTGAATATATGCACTAGGCTTATCTTCAACATATTAAATGGACCTTGCGAACTATAAGGATCAGGAATAACGCTCTTGAGCTTTTAACTTCCTACCTAAACAACAGAATTCAGAGGGTCCATGTTAATGGTGCACGATCATCTGGTTCTGTTATCAAGATGGGCGTTCCACAAGGGTCCATTCTGGGGCCATTTCTGTTTCTTGTATACATGAATGACTTACCCTACTATATAGGAGATAGTCAAAACATTGTGTTGTTCGCAGATGACACATCTTTGCTATTTAAAATCAAAAGACAAAAGCTTAATTATGACGATGTGAACAACGCACTGTCAAACGTTGTTCATTGGTTCAGTACAAACAATCTAGTTCTTAATGAGAAGAAAACAAAATGTATTAAGTTTACCACACCTAATGTGAGACAAGTGGGAACCAATGTTCAAATGAATGGTGTGACTCTAGACCTTGTGGAATCAACTGTTTTTTTTAGGTATCACTATAGATGCTAGACTCCAATGGGGCCTTCATATTGATAAATTGTCAAACAGACTTAGCTCAGCGGCTTATGCGGTCAAAAAAATTCGAGTATTGACTGATATTGAAACAGCTAGAATAGTTTATTTCGCTTATTTTCATAGTCTTATGTCATACGGCATATTACTGTGGGGATGCTCCGCGGATCTGAGTAGTATCTTTGTTCTCCAAAAAAGGGCTGTCCGCGCAATTTATAATTTAGGCCCAAGAGTTTCACTTCGAGAGAAATTCAAAGAAGTAAATATTCTGACTGTTGTATCACAATATATATACGAGAATGTATTGTATGTAAAAAGAAATATCAGTAATTTTGAAAGATATTGTGACATTCATTGTGTTAATACTCGGAATAAGGACAAATTAGTTGTACACAGTACTCGTCTTGAAAGAATTAATAGGTCATTCATGGGGCAATGTATACGCTTTTACAATAAACTACCAAGAGATATCCGAGACATGCCCGTGAATAAATTTAAAAGGACTGTCAAAAACAGACTCTGTAAAAGAGTTTATTATAAAATCGCGGATTATCTAAGCGATACTACAGACTGGCTATGAGCAGCTGCTCATTCAGCAATTACTATATCTTTGTAAACTGCTCGTTTTTATTTTATAATATTTTACATACTTGTAAAGCGTAGCGTGTTTTGCCCAACGAATTTTGACTTTGGTTAGCGTTTGTAGCTCATGGCCAATAGGTCATGCTCACTGAAAGGTCTTCTTGCGGTAGCTGCGTGGGGCGGGTCTCTCCCTTCCCTCCAACGTGGTTGAGGGGAGTGATGGCTGCCCTAGTAGTTAACTCGTGATCGGGTGCCGCCTGCGGGATCTGGTCCAGCCGTGGTTATTTTACATTCTATTTGAACTGTTGGGTTCGAAGGGCATCACACTGGAGTTATTTCTTATTAAACATGTTGTACCATTTTTTTTATAAAAAAAAAATTGAAAAGAAATAACAATAATAGACTAAACCCGCTGAGTTTCTTGCCGGATCTTCTCAGTAGTGGTCTACTTCCGATCCGGTGGTAGTTTATTGTATTAATTTAAAATGTTAAAACTGACAATATGTAAGTGCCCTCGTAGGGTCTATGCATAATAAATGAATTTGAATTTGAATATAAGCATTCTACGGTACTGGATATATCGCGAGATAAAAGGTATAAAATATATTATATTTTATACCTTTTATCTCGCGATATATCCAGAAGAGGGGTATAATGATATATTGTATAAACGATAATAATGCTTTATAATAATGGTGTCCACAGGTATAAAGGTTGTAGATTTAGCTGTAGGTGCATCTCATGGTATTGCTGTGACGTCAGAGGGTACATTGTATGCGTGGGGCACCCACGAACGTGCAAAGATAACTCGCCCGGTACCACAGCTATTGGAAGTACTCAACGGTTCCTTTAAAGCGAATGGTAATTATACATTATGTTTTAAAATATAGTCTGCATTCTCAAGGTGAAAGGACGTGAAAACAGCAGTCTGTTTTACTTAGGTAAGTAACACGAAGTTAATAGCCAGCAAGCTTATCCTGAAAAATTACTTACCAAGCGCATGCCAAGTGTTTTAATTATGATATTTTTTCCCTTTTGAGGGGATTAATATCCAACAAAGTATGTACGTTAATAGAATAATGCCTTAATCTGTGAGTAGTGGATGGTGGTCTGTATATTATCCATGGCTCCTTTTATAGAATAATGTTTTTGTTGTTGAGAATATAATTATTGTTATTATTATACTGCCAACCACTTATGTATATATATATATATATATATGTTTGGAATTATTATTCCATTTAAAGTGAAAGAAACATCGAAGTGAAACCCTATGAAAAGCCATCTGCCCAGCGTAAAATAGTAGACTATTGTTCTCCGATTTTGGATAACCTGCTGTGCTTACTATTCTAGTCCGAGAAACAGTCAGTGTCTGTAAATATCCATTAAATTTTCCGGGTAGACATTTTGATACGTCATAAGTGTCATTGCCATTTTAATTTACGTAATTTTTAAATTACGTAATCGTAGAGCATGCATGAAGACTATTATGAGTGTGAATGAAGCGATGGAAATGTGCCAGGATCGTGGTTTGTGGCAATCCGTAGTCTCTGCCTACCCCTCTGGGAAACGGGCGTGAAGCTATGTATGTATGTATGTTTTAATTATTTTTAGGTCATAAAAGTTATTGCCATTTTATTTCTCGTATACAACAATATAGTATTTTATGTTATGTTTAGGCGTCTCAAATGGGCCAAATCAGATTTTCGTTTGGAGTGAAGAAACTCCAAGAGATCTACCGTCTTCTATGCCGTTTGTTATTGATTTATCCGAAAATACCTTTAAGTAAGTAATTATAATACATATAAAAGCGTTGCATGAAGCAGTTTTAGTATTATATTAATTGATTTATATTTTACAGGCTTTTAGAGAGATTGTTAAGACTAGTTGTTGAACAAAGTAGCACTGAAGCGATAAAAGATGTGGAATGTATGGCGGTATCTTGTTTAAATTTGTTAAGACTTCAGGTAAGATATTTATTTATTTAGCTATTGGTCAAAATTAGACGGTAATACTAATGTATTAACCATCTAATTTCGACTCGTACTCTATGACTGTTTTTTGTTACTGAAGGTTTTTTTTTAACACACATACATACATACATACATATCATCACGCCATATCCCTTGCAGGGTAGGCAGAGAGAACAGAGTGCCAGAGAACTCTATCTCTGCAAACTTCACTCGCTTCCTCAACATTCATAATTCTCTTCATACACGCTCGCCGGTTTCGGAGACTCTTGACTCCACCTTCCTTCAGTACCTGACCGATCTGGTCTAGGTAGGTTAGTCTCGGTCTCCCTCGGTACCTACATCCTTCCACTTTCGCATTGTATATCTTCTTAACCAGACGTTCGTTCGGCATTCTTTTCACATGTCCGAACCATCGGAGCATTCCCTTTTGCATCTTTACACCAATACTCTCTTTCATACCTACTCGCTCTCGTCTTTTTTTAAGATTTGAAAATTCTTTATATAGGTGTTTCTTATAAAAGTATTCGCAATTTAAAGGTATATTTTGTATTCAATCTTACGAATAGCTCTAGGGAAATTCGTTAAATCGAGATAATTGTTATATTGAGTTTCGTTATATCAAGGTTGCACTGTATTAGCTTTCAGTTGCAGTTAACTATCTTATTATGTTATAGGTGCATGCATGGCAATGTTCCCGTGGCAGCGAGACCGAAGAGCCGTCGGGTGAAACACGTTCGTGGTGCAATGGTGTCCACACGGCGCTAGTGTCGCTCGTGGAGGGTCGTGCAGGGGCCACCGCTGCAGCCGCGGCACGCCGTGCGCTTTCTGCCGCGTGGCCACTATTACTACCCACACCACATATCAGAGCGCATCACCTAATAACATTACTGCCACAAGGTATATTTTTTCTTAGATAGCTCTTTGCTAAAATTAGTTTAGTCCTGATTAGAAGTAGTCCTTATCTTAAATAATAAAATTTTATATATAAAAAAGTTGTAGGTAGCGGTGTTTAGAGGTTTATAATGTTATAATTTTACGGAGAAACTCTTGTGAATGTGATGCGATGCGCGGTGTTACGAGTGCTGCGCGGTCTTGGTAGCGGCGTGGAGGGAAAGGTTTTCGGTGACCGACGTGGATGTATGCGGGCTACAGCTGCCTTCATTGCTCGTCAATACGTAGTATTCTTTCATAGAATAGCGTCTCCATTAACTACACACAACATGCGAGGCTCGAGTGGTTCTGTGTGTGCTGCGTCCTTAAACGTTTATTTAAACTGAACATATATGAAACATTTGTTATTTGACTTGGTCCTCTGAAAAAATCATATACGTTAACTAACAGGCGCGGTACCGGCTAGTGCGGGAGCGCGTTTCATGACAGAACTTCTAGTGTGGTCTCTACTTGGTGGAGGTGGATTGCGTGATGCCTTGAAGAATGCGCTTCAGGAACATGCCTCAGATGCTTACAATCATTTACAACTTGATGAGTAAGTTATGCATTTTTTTATCGTACTTCAATTTGATTATAATTTTATTAGTAGTTGCCACTCTTAGAAAAAGTCTTCATGTTATATTTTCTGTCTTAACTGTTAGATTGCGACACGGGTATCGTCTTCAGCACGAATGTAATTTCTCGGTTAGCTTAATTGAATACAATTATTTGCGTGGTGAATAATTAAGAATGCTACAGTCATTAGTTACTCCTTTCTCGTGAGAAGGAAGCACACAAGAAACAAATGTTTAAAATTTTAATAATGTAAAATCTAACTAAACATTTGCAATTTCCTTTTTGTGTTTATTTGAATGATTGAAAAATGAACACACTTAAAACTTCAGAATGTGTGATGCATAACTTTCTTAGCGACATGTATTAATCTATATAAGTATGTTTTAGGGACTATGATCAAATCGACATAGTAACAGGCCAACGTACACCACCACCAATGACTACGAGCGATGGAACAGAACCAGTACCAGGTATTAAATTTGTTACATTCTGTTAATATTGCTTTGCAAATCAATAATGCATTTGTTTAATAGTTAAAATATCAGTTGCAGCTTGTGTTGAAGATTATCAGTTGAACAATGTAACATCTACCGATAAGGGGGCATCGGTGCCGTTAATGCATTTGGTAAGTTGTTTGGCTTTTTTTTTTAAGTACGTAAAAAACACGGTACAACAATATGGTACGGCCTTTTAACGGGTGATAGAATTGTATGGTTCCTAAGGTATCACCTTAGTAACATATGATGGAGAAACTGTGTTTTATTTAAGGTGTTATTTATTATCTTTAGCAGCTATAGTTTAATATTTATAACTGCTCAGTGTCAGGGCATGTTCCTACCTTCTCTCATTTTAATCGAGTTATCAATTGCACTTTAAATAGTGCTCTCTCATTTTAATCGAGTTACCAATTGCACTTTAAATAGTGCTCTCTCATTTTAATCGAGTTACAAATTGCACAATAAATAGTGCTCGTATGAGTACGGATCTCGTATGAAATCCATGGTCATAGAAGCTGCTCGGAGAGAATTTTGAAATTATACTATCGGTGATTGTATACATGTTTAAGGGTAGAAATACATCAAATGTCTGAGACGTCTCTCACGCATTCGATAAACAAACATCATTTCTTTCTGTTCGTTAAGATGATCATAATATTAGCTCATTTGTTTTACTGAAAATAGACTAATTTTATTTAAAATTTCGTTTGATTTTTACTACAGAATTCTTTTTAATATTTTTATTTTTATTATTAATACGCTCAAAATGCGCATATGTGCTATAGATAGATATAGTTTACCTTTATATATTTTTTAATTATTATAAAGTTTTTTATTTTATAAAGTATAAATAAATTAAGAAATACAATTAAAACCGTGAAATAAGTTCAAGTGCTGAGTTTTATATTTAAGATTTTAAATGATGTTTGTATAATTAACCATTAATTGTTTTAATTTTTATGTTCTTAGGTGAAACATCTGATACGTAACACTACGTGCCAAACACAGATACATATAAATTTTATTCTACAAGGAGACCCGAGCAAAACTGACACTCCAAAAAGTCACGATACTGTGAACCCTAGCTGTGATTTACTTATAAGATTTCAAAGGTAAATTGTAATTTCTAGAATGTTTTTGCAAAAGTAAGTTAGAATCTACTCTTAAAGAATTTTACCTATTTATATAAATCGATGGAGTTCTTATGTGCTTAGTTTTTATTTACTAGGATCTTGGATGAAAGGACTAATGAGCAGTCACTTGTATTAAAACAAGTTTTAATAGCTTCCAATTACAACTTCTACACTATTATAACATATATATAACGGTAGATTCCTTTAAAATTATAAAAAAATGGTTATGTGGTAGACATTTTAATGATTCGCTTCTATTGCAAATTAATATTCCGAAAGGTATTTACGTGGAACATAATTCATTGAGATTCGTACTATGCGGATTGCAGATTATTGTTCTGCGAAGCAATGTGGTCCCGTGGTGGACGCAGTACAAGAGGCGGAGTACGAGCCCTTCTCACACAGTACACGGCACTATTAGCTGAACACGTACAGGCTACTCTCACTTCGTTCGTCAGAGCAGTCCGCTGGGCCAACAAGTTTCAGTTAATTGCGCTGGGAAAACTTATAACCGCTGAAATTGTTGGTAAGGATTAAGTTTATTTAATACTAGGTTTTTCCGCGTGTTATCGCGGTAAAATATTCAAAGAATATTTTCTACTTTTTGGAGACAAAATTTGTAACAGGATGAAAGATATCCTATATACTCCCAAGAGGATATGCGTACAACATCATTGCGAGAGAAGGAAACCTCTAAATGAAATCCTATATCAATTCTTCTGAACAGTCATTAATTGCGCCCATTGTGGAGGAGGCTTAGAAGTGGTACTTATGTGAGCTGAAATGATGATGACGTTGAAGAGTTGTCTTCGGATAGATAATTATAAAGCTTTGGTTGCAGGTCGTGTTGTGAGCGAGTATGGAGCATGGCTGTGCGCTTGCGCGGCTCGTTCGCCATGTGTACTATCGGATTGTACAAGTTCTCTAGTCAAGATAGCGCGCTCTTGTGATGACGCTGCAAAGTGTCTACCCTCGACTGCGAAAGTTGGTACAGATCCGCTCGGCTGGCCTGGCCTTTTAGCCAAGAAACAATTACGAAAAAACACTGTAGTTCGCAAGTATGGAAAATTAATTAATCATTTAATACCAAGTCTAATTTTTTTTTTATTTTATCGTTTTCAACAAAATGTTTCTGGTTAGGTAAATATTGAGTATGTAGCGCATTCTTCGAGACCCATAATTCCCAATCAAATTTGGGTCGGCTCTTACGAGTTTCGGCTTATTATTTTTCCATAGGAACGCTGTCGCCTACCTCCATTCTGCAACCACTGTCATTTGACATCCCCTGTACATAGAGATAGTGTAGGTTTAGACCAAGTGACATGATATTTATGGGCTGCTGCTAACGTCTCACTTATATAAGGAATCAGTACAAGTGATACAGGTTCCCGACAGCCGAAAGCTTAACGAGTACCCCAAAGCGCAACTTTTATCTAACTTCAAAATTTTTGTATAGACTTAATTCACGCGAGTTTTCACTTAATGCTTGCCTTTGAGCAAGCAACAATTATCAATCTACGATTTAATACACATAGAATAACTTTGAAGATGGATGATTTGCGTGAATCATTACTTGGATTAAAAGGCGGATTAGGAAGAGGTGACATCTAGTAAGGTCGTGTAGAAAAGTCCTTCTATAAAAGAAATAAATTGAGATAAAAGCAGGGTGATGATAATAATTCGAAAAAGTCATAGGTATATTCCGTGCATATCTAATA
The DNA here is from genome assembly GCA_905163515.2 of Lymantria monacha. Classification (NCBI taxonomy): domain Eukaryota; kingdom Metazoa; phylum Arthropoda; class Insecta; order Lepidoptera; family Erebidae; genus Lymantria; species Lymantria monacha. The sequence continues at coordinate 30,095,881 of LR991082.1, forward strand.
TCAGCAACTAGCAGTCAGTTAGTGGTAGGACTACGCTGTGGACAGTTATCTGTCTACAGCCGCGGGCTGGTCCGTCCGTGGTAGTACCACACTCTCGCAGAAGATCGACGTCTGAGTAATGGCAATGTGTTAATCCGCTTCGTTCGGTAAGCGAGAGGGCCGTAAGCCCAACTGGGGTGGGTTTGGGATTTGTATTGGTAGGCGTTGGTAGGTTGCGTAGGTTGTTTAGCGGCTTAGCTATACCCTTGGTATTGCAAAGGTCCATGGGCGGCAGTGACACCATCAGGTGTGCTGTTTGCTCGTTTGCCACCGTAAGCAATAAAAAAAATAGCTATTACTCTGTGAGAAGACCCTAGTTTTAGGTTTGAGGTTTGAAAAATTATGGTGTGTAATTCTGCGTTTTCGGTGTTATCGATTTATCGAATCCTTAGACTTAAATGTGTACTATTCGTATTTTAGAATGCATGTCTAGTCGGAGGTCCGTTGTACTCAAATATATATTACATAAGGACGGAAAATGAACCCTATACCATTCCGTCGATACCAGCGTGATATAGTAGTTCAATATCTCTCCTTTTGTGCAGGAGGCTCGAGTCAAAGTGGAGCGTATACGGGCTGAGAAAAAGAACTAAATGATTGCGGAGGTCAGATTGTAGACCTTCGCTTAAATCATTCCATTTTGGTGATATTTTTAATTAAAAAGGCCTACACTGGCAGGCATAAAAAGGCATACAAGGCACTTATATTAAAAAGGCATACATTTGACATAGCATAGACCAGGAGGATCAAATAATATTACTATTAAACTAGACCTCATATCTGAATAATTTATTTTAACTTGTACATTTTATTTAGATGTGATATCCAAAACCACATGTTGGAAGGAGGTGCATGGATCGTGATAGCCGGATACGTTTATGATGTTGCTAAGTTTGACTGTGACAATGCAGCAACAGTGGAGCTGGTCCGTAAACTGAGTGGTACAGATGCAACAGCTGCGTTGAGCGTGGAACCCCACGCCACATACATGTCAAAAATCACTGAAAACTATGTCGGGATGTTCACAGATCAGATCCACAGCTATCATTGTAAAGTAAGTATTATCGCCAAAAACTGTATTTCTTTTAAGTCTTTGCCATTCAGTGATAGAATAGTTTCGAATCGAATGTAATTACGAAAAATGATTTAGCAAAATTTGTATTATTTTTACTTCTTTAAAAGTCCTATTGTTGGACACCAAATTTATCCATAAAGAAAAAGAAAATTGCATACGGTACCACAATTATAATAAGGTTTTTCTTTTGACTTATCTTTCTCTTGTAGTGAAGTTATTTGCTAAATTTGCGTCGTTTATATTGTGGTTATTGACCACAAGAAAAAATAATGGTGGATATGTATAATTTTAATAGATCGTCACTACACTACCTATAATAGGGGTTTGACGTACCGTAGCCCGCCGCAAAAAAAAACACTACCTATAATGTGCAATTCTGTGTAAGATTTATATATCATAACGTAAATTATATCTTATTTAGGAAAGCACAGCAACCGTTCGCGCTCATCATATCTTGTCGAAATGTGCGTTCAATGTATCGATAGGAATGACCCAATGTGGCGGCAGACTGGCGATTTCTTTGCCCGTGCAGCAGGCAGAGCGAGAGGCGCCCTACGCTTCAGCAGTCTTTTTGAGAGGAGGCCTTCAAGTGAGTACAGTAACATCTGCTGCACATGTATGCATTTTGTACTTTTATTTTGCAGTATTTGTAGTTTAGTGTATACAATGATCTATTTTTTAAGTATATTCATTTTACAGTCTTACATAGTGAGAGTAGATGTAAGCTTAATAGTGAGGGTAGATGTAAGCTTACACAGCTAGGGTAGATGTAAGCGTTAAGGTATAACACAACCATATATTGTTACGTAATATTTAGCATCTCGTATTTGGTGCCTCTATTGTCGTTAACTAAAAATATTAGGTCCTTACATATGAAATTGACATTTTGTGCGGGAGGAATATAAAGTCATTTTTTTTTTGTAAAATATATTTAATTAATGCACCGTTGTTATCTATGCACTTTTGCCATCTTATAGGTAGTTCATTGATCCCTTTACTAAGAAAACCATGGGGTGGCGAGAATCAATAAATTCTTTGAAGGCGGTTTGGACTGCCGCATTGGAGTTGAATTTTTTCTCTTGTAAGAAGTTGTCCAAATTCCGGCAAAAATGGTAATCAGTTGGAGCAAGGTCCGGGAGTACGGTGGATGTCGTAGACATTCCAATTGTAGCTCATCTAACTTAGTGGTTGTTTGTTGTGCAGTGTGTGGTCTTGCGTTGTCGGGAAGCAGCAGTGGCCTAGAGCGATTGACCAATCTCGGTTGTTTCGTAGCTAGCTCTTCCTTCATGGTTTGCAGTTGCTGACAATAGATATCTGCCGCAATCGTTTGACCAGATTTTAGAAAGCTGTAGTGAACGACACCAGCGCTAATTCACCAAACACTCACAAGTAACTTTTTCTAAGTCCATTTTCGTTTAGGGCAGGTTTTGGCTGGGTCTCCAGGGTTCAGCCATTGCGACGCTTCCGATTATCGTACAGTATCCACTTTTCATCGCAAGTAAAGCTGATATCAGACGGTTCACTCGAGTGATGGTTCATCTTTCTTTCATTCTATGTTCACACAGCTAAGAGAGAATGATTTAAAAAAGAACATTCACTATTCATTTCTTTCAATATGTCATAAATTGATGTCGTGCGTCTTGGAATTACTTTAATTTGTGATCATTTAATCAATTTTTAGTGGTATTTTTTTAGTGATAGAACCACGATGTTGACAATTTTATATCTATAGCCGCGGGGCGGTCCATCCGGGGTAGTACCACACTCTCGCAGAAAATCGACGCCTGAGCAGTGGCAATATTCCATGAGCGAGAGAACCGGAAGCCCATCTTTCTGGGTGGGTTTGGGATTATAGGTAGGCAGCGGCCTAGCTATACCTCTGGTATTGCAAAGATCCATGGAAGGCAGTAACACTTAACATCAGATGTGCTGCTTGCTCGTTTGCCACCAAGAGCACTAAAAAATAAATCAAAGAATTGACAAAAAAGCAAAGAAAACGTCGACGGTGATTGGTGCGACCATGGATTGAAAGAAGAAATTTATTAGGTTATTAGATGCTCAAATACATTGTTGAGAGAAGTAGCAGTTGAAGATCCTGATTCATATTGTAATCATCTTTTTAAAGTTCTCCAAAAAAGCTATGTATTTTGATCGTTTCATTTAAACACCATTTTGCCGCGTGCGACCAGTGCAACACAACGCAGAAAAAATATTAACACGGGACGTCCTTCGGTTACAGAACTCGAAACAAAATGGCCGAACCCGAATGAATGTTCTCTCAATGTTCAGACCGTTCATTTCTCGTTCATTCGGAGTACGAGTGAAAGATGCCGGATGCCAATATCCAACACTGTGAACAAAAATGAACAAAAAATGACTCTTCTGATATCAGCTTAATGATTCGATTTAAAATCCCTTCATTATTTCGTAGTTGAGCAAAGTAACACAGCAGTCGACGCGTGTTTGCAAGTTCAATTCATGAGGTACCTTACCCTGAAGCCTTGCAATACAAGCCTACGATAGCCTTTAATTCTTCATTTTCCACTTTGGTCTCCGGCCGTCCACGGGGTTGGTTCTGTAGGTTGAAATTTCCAGAACGAAAACCTTGAAACCAAAAATGTACCGTGCCTTCTTTTGCGACACCAGCGCCGTACACATCATTAATCCTTCGAGCTGTTTCTGCAGCACTGGTGCCACGGTAGAACTCGTACTCGTAAATATACCGATATTTCATGTTTGCCATTGTGCGGTAATAAGCGACGCCAAAGAAAAAATAATGAGGAAAAAACAAATGAATGACTATTTTCAAAACTCAAGTGTACCAGCTAAATGAATTTATAAATTTGAATTTGGAATTCTTAACCAAAGAGGAGATATTTCAGATCAAAGTGGTCAGTACGGCAAAACACTAATTTCATGTGTAAGGACCTAATAGTTACTACTGCCTGCTATAGAAAATTCAAGGTGGAAGAACTCTTGATGGCTGTTGTTGTACAGTTCACCTCTTTGAATCAATTGACGTATAATATATTCTAAAAACTATTAAAGCTTTACTATCTATAGACAGACTATGCAAGCTTCACTTTTGCTACCTGGACAAGTCTATCGATCATTATAAATCTCTTAATAATGTTGCAGGTGGCTCAACTTACCAATCCTTTTGACGAGGAGAAAGCAGAAGCCCGTAGCGGTTCATCGACCGGCGGCAACAGTCCCGCTGGAGACATGCCTTTACAGCAAAGGGCTTATCGACCTCCACGTCCTCTACCTCGTAATCAAGTACTTGCGTCTGATGCTAAAGCAGATGCACTCTTGTACGCGCTTGCTGAACCTAAACTACATGTAAGAATTGATTGTTTAAAAGGCAGAGTATCATTTGCTAACGATTACTTATGTTGTGGTAGACTATATAATATTAACAAATAAGTATTACCTATATCCAAACACAGAACAATCATTTGGGATGCCCGCGTAAAAACTCGACTTTTGCATTTAATTCACTGTAGTGTACTTACATAATTATATTTGCCTAAAATGTGATTTACTGTTACATAACCGTGTGGTGACGGAGTAAGAATATAATTCATCACCCATTATCTTGCCCGTGAGTGATCGTAAGAGACAACTAAGAGATATAAAACGCATATAACATCTATGCAAGAGAAGAAAAGAAGGAAACCTCGAAAAAAAAACCCTATACCAATACTTCTGACCAACGTGATATAATAGGTCAATTTCCCTCCTATTATGGAGGAGGCTTAAGCCCAACAGTGGGACGTACGTAAGCTGAGATGATACAGAACCTGATAGAGATATTGCTCTAATGTTGAATTAGCTATATTAGAGTCCGGATAATGTACCGATATTTTTTTGCCAGGACCCGTTAGCTTTACATCTCTGGTGGGCATGCGAAAGACGTGAAGGTTGTGCGCCGCACTTCCCTCCGGAACACCCATTAGAAGAACTGCGACGAGCATTATTGGCAGTTTTATTATATCACGCCGGGTTGAAGGACCACGCCTTAGCGACCGCTACAGCTGGTATGTATAACTTTCTCCAAACCTTTTTCTGTCCACATATTGTCATTAAGCAACCATATCTTTCTACCTAAAGGGAATCACTTTGTGATGATATTGATTTTATCCTTACTGTTTATACACTCGTCACGTTCCCTTCCCTGTTTACTATGAGCTGTTCAGCGCACGAAGATGATTGAAATTTTATTGTCACTTCTCATGTCTAGTAGCTTGCTATGCCAAACCTTGAGTTTCGACTTCGGATTTTCAGCTGTTCTCTTACTCATAAATATAATTTTAGAAAAGGAGAAAGGCGAAGTAAAACTGTCGCCGGCTATGTCAGAAATAGTCAAGGCAGTCCAACAAAGTAAATGGACTTTGATGAGAACTAGACAACAACTATCACGAGGTTATAAAGAGGTAATTTTCTTTATACTTATTATCTCTTATGTAATATGTGTGTATTAAATTCTGATGATATAATGAAATCAGGTATGTGCTGCACCATTGGAAAGGGCTCGATTCCTTCTACACGATGTTCGTGCTGCAATATCTCCTGCAGTGACCGCTTTACATTCCCGCCCGCCTACAAATCGTCCGCCTACTGCCAAGAGAATGTTCCAGAAAGTGATAAAAGCTGCCAAAAACCCTGGATTCAGTAAATGGTAAGTAGACATAAAAATACATTTTTTTTTGTTTTCGATTACAGCAAAGACATAGTATACTAAGCCAACATTCTTTATATTATTGAGAAGATTCGTATTTAATTTTTGTATAGCCGAAGGTGAATAATAATTGCTGTATGTTGTTTTTAGTTTCGAAACAACAAAAGAGCTAAGGAATAGACAAAATAGTCTAAGCAAAAGCATGCTCAAGACTACTGGTAGCCTTTTACAAGGCGACGCCCTCCTGATAAAATCTTCTGCACATACGTCCAATAAAACCCCTGACGATCCCCCGAGCATAGTTATAGATTCATTCAGAACCAAAAATGCCAAGTCTTTTACTAAAGAAATATCAAATAGGTCTAAAGTGTCCTTAAAGGTTAAGGATAAACTATTAGAAAAAGACTTGAAGAATGCATCTAATTATGACGATATGAGAAACGATGGTCGCGGTGACAGATCGAATGATAGGGATGATATAATAGACAAAGACAACGAAGACAAAACCCCTACAAACGAGATGTCTATAAGTTCCATTAATGATTTAACCGAGAATTCGATTTTGAAAGAATCATTGGAAAGCGAGAAGCAAGTTATGTTATTGGCTGACGAAATCAAGACCGATTTGATTTTAGCTGATGAGGAGAAAGATGACGATAATTCCGAGAGAAATAAATTTGTTAATGCTTGGGTTTCAAAACTCGCCTGTGAAGAAAAAGGTAAGAATTTTTTAAACGTCTATTGTATCATTAAATTTGTAATAGCCGAGCGTAAAGGGAACATAAACAAGATGAGAAAGTAGAGAAAATTCTATAAACAATAACCATTTTGTTTTTGTTCGAAGACCCTTTTTAGTTTCATCACCTGAAGCTTTAAAATTCACAGATAAACCTTAACTTTTACGCTTCTATATTGACTCGGTAATAACATGAATCTCTCGATCCTCTATGCTTATTTCAGATTTATACTGGTTATTAGAGGAAGTGACTGTGGAGCAACAAAATCTGACAATAGCTATTATTGACTTCGTCATGAAGGAGGAGCCTTGTGATATAGATACGCTCAGGCGAGCTTTATATTGTCAGGTGAGCATTCATTTTTTAGAGACCTTAAAATTTGCATTATATTGAATGTAATTTGTTTTTCAATATTAATTTCAATCCACTGAACTTCATCGTAATTTATTGAGACAAAAACTATCATGATCATTCTGCTGTTATCCCAATTACTTAGGGTTAATGCATGTACTCTTGCATCATACATATTATAAAAGTTATTAGCTTTATTTTTATGATCATCAATTCTCCTTGGGAATGTAAAGTGTAAATGTTGATTAGTCGATATCAGATCGAGTTGGCCAAGTAGGATTACCTAACAATGCTTGATACAGTCTTGTTAAATTTTATATTATTAGGATTCTGAGACTAATATTTCCTTTCAGGTGCAAAGAGCAGAAATGAGAAGAAGTGGATATAGTATGATTAACAGTATACTCAATTCGGTACAGACGATGTCTGAAACTATTAAATACGGGGCCTTGTCTGGTTTACTCGGTGGTTGTATAGCGGAATCTATACCGCACGTGCCGTTAAAACCATCGATGCCTTTAACGGCGCCATTAAAAGGAGTTGAATCTGTTATACCTTACACCAAATATATGCTAATGCTAGAACGATCTAAGTTTATGGATTATATATTACTAGAGCTTAAAGCGCGGGTGTTAGAGGGAGAATTGAATGCAGCACTGCCATTGAAAACGAGTGCTAATTGTGGTGCATATGCCTTGTTGAATAAGCCTTCTCGAGCCAGGTCAGTTTATTCGATTTACTTTCTAAATTGTCTCCACTTTTTTTTTGAGTGCGCAGATAGCGTATTAATTTAACTGGCGACTACGATACTTCCACTTCTTGTCTCGAATGTTACGCTTGATTACCCTCGAAGGACCGCGATCCGTAAAATATTGTATTGAGTATGAGAACAACCGACACCACAACTATAAACTGTACCTAAAATTGTTTAGTCCTCGTTTCGCTCATCAAACGTATGGGGACAAAATAAGAATACAATTCATCAGCCCTTTCTGCTTGGTCATGAAATACAACTAAGAGAAGTAAAGTTTTAAACAAAAGTATTCTGTTACAGATTTCTTATTACACTACTGTCACTTATCATAGAAGGATGTCAAGGTCCAGAATTGGAACAGCTAATTAACGGTGGAGCCTTAAGTACGTGCCTTACACTACTAAAACAAATAGGAGGCGATACGTCACAGTTGACCTCGCTTATTACTAATGGATTCAGGTCCAAATGTAAGTATGAGTAATAAGTAAAATTGGACTAATAATACAACGTGTCTCCACCCCATTTAATGTCACGAGAGAAGGAAATTCCCATAAAATCCTAGGCCAACCTTTCCGTTTACAGTTGTAGGAAAATCCTCTTCAAGAAACATGTGTCCTATAGCGCACATGGGCAAAAGAAGAAAAAGAAAATGAATTGAATACAGTTTCATGAAGAAAACAGTTTCAGTTCACTATTATGCAATTTTTTGCCCCTAATTAACTAAATATTTTCTTTTTTTGTCATATATCGTACAAGACTGCCCAGTGAGCTAATGGTGTGGCTGTCATTAAGTACCCGTTTTCGAATCCAAAGGATGAATAAAAAGAGCTATTAAAATTTTCTGTTATATAAAATGCTTAGCTAATTGTGATTTCATTACACTTTTGCTTATCTCTAAATTAGTGAAAATGAATCAATCATTATTCTCCTACTCTTATCCCAATTGCTTGGGCTCGATACAATATGTACTCTTCTTTCATAGTACATATTGTAGACGCAGCCAGATGTCAACCCTCCCTGGGAATGTAATATAATGAATGGTCGTTATAAAGCCCTTAGTCGTCTTTTACGACATCCATAAGCAAAGTAAAAGTTGACAGTATTTAATCGCACAGCACAGCTAGCACACAGTTGAAAATGAATGAGTAAAGAACCGCAAAATAGCTCTTCTTAAAAACAGGTCATACAGAATTCGAACATTTATTATATCATATTCATACGTCATCGACGTCCAATGTGGAACATAGGGGGCACCAAAGGAGTAAAGGTATAATCGCCAGGCTGGGTAGGGGCGGTCGCTATTGCAGTTGGTGTTATAAGTCTATTAAGAGAGTGCCTATTCTCCTGGTTATCCTTCAACCGGTTTTTACGACTTACGGACATTTGAGCGGTGGTGACCATATGTATTCTTTCACCACACGTGTTGGATGAACGTTGTTTGTAATTTTTTTTGCCTTTTTAGTGGATTGTTTGATCATATATGAAGATGAAAGGCTAGGCGCTAGAGCTCGTGGTGCTTCATTGTCCGGCCCCGAACTTGCATCACTCATGAAAATCGGCACTCGAGTTGTGCGAGGCAAAGATTGGAAATGGGGAGATCAGGTAATAAATATATTTAAAATTGCAACAGCAGATTCTATTTTTAGAAATATTTTACACTGAGACGTGCGTCGACGGCTCCCGTAAAGTACTGTTCAACATTTCTTACAAAAATTTCTAAGAAAACAATTTTCAATGCAGACTTCGGTTAATTCGGAACCAGTTCCGCTAATTGGAGGAATCGAACTTATTACTGTGGACTATAAATTACACAAACAGATATCTATTATTGCTTACTCCTTTATTATTAACGTCATTATCCCAATGACGTTAATGAATAAGAATATGAAGTAATGATTAGTCAAGTTAGATTTAAATGCTATAAAACATAATAATGTTACTTAGGATGGAGTGCCAGGTAGCGAAGGTCGTGTTATAGGCGAACTCGGCGAAGATGGATGGGTGCGTGTGGCGTGGGATGCAGGCGGCACAAACTCTTATCGCATGGGCAAGGAGGGCAAGTACGATTTAAAGCTAGCCCGTACGCCTTCACCGCCACCCTCTGTTGATGAAACGGTTCATGGTCCTGGTAAGCTTGGTTCAGCCTAAAATTATAATTATTTAAATTTTAAAATAATATACATTATAATTAATAAGCACTTTTTTACAACAATGTTCAGTACACGATGATAAATATTGCACATCGACCCTTGGATGCGATAACGCTCTACGAAGCCGAATTTAACCGATTGCCTCTTTACAAACATCGACGTGCAGTATTTATCCCCTTGTACTTTATGTTATTTTATTTATATAATAGAAATGAACTTTATTGATCGTAACTGATCACGTTACACTGATTACACCTTTGATCATAACTGATCACTATATTGATATAGTCCTTGGAACCGGTGTTTATTAGGTGAGTTTGTATTTTTGATTGGCAAATGAGTTTTTGTTAATAGCCTAGCATGTCCCACCGCTGGCAAGGCTGGAACGAAACGTCGTTTTTTTTTAATCAGTAATCTTTTGTGATATCATTAAACTATATTTTTATTATAATTTCGTATTATAAACACCGAATATATGAAAAAATAATGTTGCAATGTACTAAGTAAAATATGCTTCTAATATTTTATTTACTACTCGTATAGCTGTACTTAATGGACGTAGGTCTGTATATGCCAATCTAAACAGTGAAAATGAAATTCTTATCCAATTGTGAATTTAAACCATCCGGGTACTCAGTCAACTACACTTTTACATATATATTATACTAGCTAAATCAACAGATTCTCCTTACAGAGTCAAATTATTTATTAAAGATATGTGTTTGTGTGTTTAAGTGGTGGAGACAAGCGTGGAGTGGTGGCCTGTAAATGATGTACGCTTAGCGTGCACTACCGCTCTACGTATACTATGTGCGGGTACGGGCACGGTAACCTCATTGGGCAGCGTACCGCGACGCAACGTGGCCGCCCTACAGCGCCGTCTAATTACATTAGCGCACGCGCACGCCACACCACCGCCGACCGCATTCGCCGGACAGTTTCACACCGCCCTCGCGCTTGTTAGAGGTAAATTTTGTGTAAATTACTAGGAGTGCTTGCAACTCCGTCCACGGTCAAATTTTTATTTAAAGCAGATATCATCCATCGGACAGAATTCCAAAAATCATCGAAATTTCTCTGTCAATCTATCTTTACGATACAGATATTGTCTTTCCATTATTATAAGGGTACAGTCATGGTATAATCATGTTGAATATACCAACTCAAATATACTTCGTGTACTTCATAAAACCCGTATTTACAATTACTTGATGTAATATCCTCACCCCTATTCTTACAGGTGGATGTCGTATAAGACAACTAAGGGATATGATATGCATTTAAAATCTATGCAGGATATAAAGGCTGAAAATCTCGAAATAAAAACCTGTACCAATACTTCTGACCAGCGTGGTAAATTAGTTCAATTTACCTCCCAGTGCCGAATAGAAGAGGTTTGAGCCCGGCAGTAGGACGTATATGAGCTGAGAAGGTGATGATGTTGATGATGATAATGATAGTAGAATATACTACTCAACTATTTTTATTTAATTTTGTTTCAGCGAGTGCTCAAAGTTCAGAGATGCGAATATCTTTATGCACTGATTCATGGTTCGAGCTTTGTTACAGTATTATTTCAGCAGTGGATAAGCCTATAACTCAGGATCTCATTTATTTACAAGTACGTAAAATAAAGTATTATTTTATTATTATGCTTATTTTTTTTATTGCTATTGGAAATGCGTCTGCTCTACTATTGTAGGGAAAATGAATATAACATATCTTTTAGTTGTCTTTTATTATACAGACACGGATAATGAACTGAATTATTGCTCACCACACGCATAATTATATTTATATACTCTCGACGTATATATTGAGACGCTGCGACTTTAGCTGAACTTATGAGTAACTAGATGTATTCATAGTTTACTATGTATCTTTTTATCTAGCGAGACTAGTGACGTATATTAGGTTCAATTGCAGACTCGCACTTAGATGATAAACCATTCTACAAAACTGAGCAATAATTTCCGAAATGAAAATTAATGACTATCAAATACCTTAAATTCGAATCAGAGTCCTAGCAGTTAACAGTTTACTTGCGTCACTACAGTGACAAGGAAGTCTGATTCGAAATGCGAGTTGTTTTTATGATTAGTATATTGTATTTTTAATCGTATTTTTTTTAAAATTTTATGTAGTAACATTCTAAAATACAAGAGATCATTTCCCTTGCTTTTTCCTTGTCGTGAAAGATAACAAAGAGACAAAAGCATATGGCATGCCCTACAATAAAAGAAGTACTCCAAAATTAACCCCTATATAAATTCATGCGGTCACTGAGACATATTAAATAATTAGGCTAATTCCCATGTTTTTCTTCCCTCGAAAATATCACTCAGAACGGTCCTGTATCACTTGCATGCAATGATACCTTGCGACTTTTGAGAAGCTATCAGTTCACCTAGTCGTAAGGAGGTAGAGTCATCTCATTTCGCGTTCGCCAATTTTCTTCCCCAACAGCTGTGTCAGTTTGAAAAATAACGTAGCCTGCCCATTGCCACTTCAAACTGCCACTCTTCGGCCTTTCTATATGTACCAAAATGTATTTGAAATAAAACTACTTTTACGGATTCTATCGCGTTTGTATTTGATTTATAGTCCTCCCGTGACCATGATCACTGTAAAGTGTTCGAAACGTCGGGAAATTATAAATCAAATACAAACGCGACAGAATCCGTAAAAGTAGTTTTATTTCAAATGTGTAATACTCGCGTAAACATTAGAAGTTACCAAAATGTATTTATAATCATAATTTCAGTAGTATCGTATGTTAACAGATACAAGCACTATGGCTACTACGTCGAGTGTTGGTGGAACATACCGGTGCTGTCGAGTGGAGGCGAACCGTTGGTACACAGCTTTTAGCATTGATAGGTCGACTGTGGCTTGAGACGCACGCATGGGATCCTGCTTTTAGACCAAACCGTCACGCGATCTCAAACAATACAGAAGAAGAGGAAGTTGGTGAGTATTTACCTACTAGTTGCAAAAAAATACAAATAATGTGAAAAAGCGATTAATATAAGTAGAAAACGTTCTAGATCAGCGATTCTCAATCTGTGGTATGCTGTACATGTATGCATGGGACTTCTCGGGGTAATATTGAGGGTACGCGAAATTTCTTTTTTGTTGTTGCTTGTGGTGGCAAACGTGCAGACGGCAAACCTGATGGTAAGTGTCACTGCCACCCATGGACCATTACTTTAATTAATACTAAGAGTATAGCTAGGCCGCTGCCTACCAATAAAAACTACAAACCCACCCCAGTTGGGCTTATTTATTTATTTATCCATTTTAGGATAGCTAGTAATTGATACATTGTAGATATTAAAATATAAATATAACATAAGATTAAACTAAATGCTCAATTCTTAAGCTATCACAGCATGCACAGAAATGGCAACAAATTACGGAAACAAACTATAAAAAAAGAAAGAAACAAAATAAATCCAGATTCTTCATTGTAAAAAAAGAAAAGGAAGAAAAAAAAAGGAAAGTTGAAATGGTTAATATAATTGAAGTATTTGAAAGAGTTAAATGGAATTTAGTAATGACATCACTCTCTTTTTATATTTATGAAGTGAATCACTAAAGAGATCCACTTCACTTCCAATTGAATTGAACGTTGTTGATATTCTAAAAATTATTGCATATTGTTTTAAATTGGTTCTGCTATAGGGTTTGTGCAGCAAGTTCATGTAGCGAGATGCCCGAATTGGCAATCTGCGCGGAATACTAAAATTAATACAGTGTAAAAGTTTAGGACAATCGATGTAGTTGCGACATAATAAAAAAAAAATAGGTCAGAAAATTTTCTACGGAATTCTAAGCTATATAAATTGAAATGAGCTAACTTGTTTAAGTATGTTGGTAATTGCTTATCTAGTCTACAAGAAAATGCAATATGCCTCATAAATCTTTTTTGAATGCGAATGCTTAACTGATGAAACTAAATAACTGGGCTTCCGGCTCTCTCCGAAAAGTTAATAGTATTGTATTTTTATTTAAATATAACACTAAAGAAATAGTTATTGTAATGTGGGAGACTTTACAAACATTATATAATTTAACGGAGACAAATTACACCCAGACTTAGAACGATTTATGGATCACACAAAGTATTGTGATACGTAGGAATCTAAACCACGGCACGGGCACGATAAATCGGTATCTGAGCCACTACGCCACCTGTGAAGTCCAAGTGAAAACAATTATATTGGTCACAGTACTTGGATGATAAAAAAGTTAATTTAAACCTTTTATAATATATTAAGTCAACAATATGTAGTTTAAAATGAACTTTATAACTAATAACTTATTAACGTGATAGACTGTGAGCGTTGGCTTGGTAAAATATAGTACATTCGTTTGTATACTGCCTTATCAGATGAGGGGTCTCTCATACTCATAAATGAAAAGTTTTGTTAAGGGATACCAAAACAAAAAAAAGTTGGCAACACTGTTCTATTTAGTGTCGCTTCCTTTAATATTGCTCTTGCAATGTAACGCAGCCATTGCAATAAATTTTCATACATGATTTTTAAATTACTTCTATACGATAGGTGTCAAGTTCATAACATTAAATACCGAATTTCTTACTTTCTTTCATAATAGATTACTTTGCAAAATAATTTATTTCATGCACGTAGCCATCGACACTATGTTTACTACCCTCCCCTAATATAAGAACTTCGTCCATCTGCAAAAAGATAAATAACGTTACGTGCTTTTCAGTATAACTTCTTTAAAATATCTAATGTATTACTGACCAGATGTAAGATGGCGTGCGCCGGCTACAGCGAGTTACTCAGGGGGAACGTGCGCGGCGCTTGTAGCTTTATTACGAACATTGCACGCCACACCACAATGGCATACGCCGCTCTCTGCGCTATTACTTGACAAACTGCAGCTCGCCGCGCAGATGGTAAGTTCTACGGGAGTGTTTACCATTTGGTTGATACTGCCAACCGATACTGGGTCGTAAGTGTCGTGTTTGTTAAGTAAAATATATAAAAATATTCAGCTCTTGTATGCCGCTGCTTCCAGATGGATTGAGCCAGGTGTGACTATACAGTAGCAGGTCCAAAAAATATAAAAAACAATATGCCATCTCTTATTCTATTCGCATTATTTTATGCGTGTTTAATTAGTCTTCAGAAACGGTTATTATAGTTTGAAAAGTTTAACATTTTCCATACTGTAGCTTTACGTTAAACTAAGTTGGTCAATAAACATTAGTTTCGAAGTATTACAAAGTATTACATAGTACACAGTATTATAAAGTATTACAAAAATTATCGAGCAATTGCAAAGCAATGCTTGGGAAATATCGATCTACTCTTTTGCTGGATAAATATGCATCTCAGATCAAGTGAACTATATAGATATTTCTAATTCAGTTCTTTTTTTCAATTGGTCGTGATGTGACCACATTTTGTCCAACTGGGGTAAAGTAAGAACGATGACGCCTACTACACTAATGAGTGGGCAATGCAGACGTTTGACAAAAATCACGAAGTCCTAAAACTTCATAGTCTTAAACCTCACCACGTATCACCAAGGTTGGGGGGGGTTAAAAATGCTAAAAAAAAAGATCACGTGATTAATGGACCTCCTCTTTGTGTTAATAAAAACAAGAAATATCAAGGGATGGCGTAACGTACAAAAGCTGATTTTAAAGAGAATCATGACAATCAAAATTCAGTAACCCTGTATTTTGACCACAGTATTGTTTAATTGTTATAACACCTTATTATTTTTATTATTTCAGGTCACTTGTGATTGGCATTGGTGGCCTCACACTAGTCAACAAGATATGACTCAGACTATGAAGCCTGCTCCACCTAGTTTAGAGAGTTGTCTTATAGGTAAATATCTGTGTATAATATAGCTTTAGTATTAGCCATGTTTTTCTAATTTATTTACCGTTTATTATTTACTTTCCATAGTCACTTGCATGCAAAAGAAATTTTATATAGCATTTAAATCGATATAAATGGCGCATCATTGCCGCGCGAGACGCAGGAGCGAGCGCTTTACGTTGTTATTGTTTTGTTATTGATTTTTTTTCTATAACTACCCACATTATATAAAATGTTTATGGTCAATGATAATGTATAAAGAAATTAATAATATTGACGAATTAAGTGGAAGTGATGTGATAGAAGAAGAAATGTTTATTGGAAATGAGCAACAAGTTATTATATATACAATTCAGGAGATTAATAGTGCGATGATCGAGACACGCAGTGTGCCAGTAAAAAGAAGCAGAGAGGACAGTGAGGAAATTATAGAGGATGAAGAGACATATATTACCGTTCATAAGAGCAATAAAAAGTAGCCAGAAGAACAGAAAAAAGAATTGATGATAACAGAAGCGATGAAATCATTTTACAGTCTGGGCTAAATATTGTTAGTATAACTGGTAAAGACATAATATTACCAAAACAATTCGGTTTAGCAAAACTATTAAAGTTGGAAAATATTACAAACGTAAATAAAATCCTATACAAAAACGCATATAAAGCTATTTTACAGTTCGAGGACAAAGAAAACGCAGAAAAACTTGTTAAATGTCAAAAATTCTTAGATTTGGGATTTAGATGCCAATTAGTAGATGAAATTAATCTATCTTATGGTGTAGTTAAACAAATTGATTTGGAAACGGGTGAAGAGGAAATTCAAAAAAGTTTGGAGTGTGAATATGATATTGTCACTGTGAAAAGATTAAAAAGGCTTAAAAATCCAGGAGAATGGGTAGACAGTGAAACAATACGTCTTTGTTTTAAAAGTTCCACCTTGCCCCCCTACGTTTACGTACGTTACGTGCCCCCTAGTTTAAATCATAAAGTTTCAGCAGCTGAGATGTGGCAACGTCTGCGATGGGTGAAGGACTATAAAAAACTAAGCCTCAATGTTCTCAAGAGATGGCCAGAGAAATGTTATGTGATTTAGCACCAGATTATGTTATCCCCTCTACACCACTTTTTACATCTAGAAATAAATTATTAGAATCCAATTTTACGTTACAAGAAATTAATCACTGCTTAAAGAATAAAGATACGTCTCCGGCGTAATATAAGAGTTATTAAGAGTTCCAAAGTCAGGCTCTACCCCTGATAGTAAACCAAGACCTATACCCTTGCTGTCATGTACATGCAAAATCTTTCATGCTATGTTAGTTAAAAGACTTGAATGGTTTATAGAAAAATATCAAATTTTATCACCATTCGCCACGGGTTTCAGAAGAGGACAATCTAGTCTTGATTGTCTAACGCGATTAGTGACCCAAATTCAAATAGGCTTCAAAAAACACTCTAACCATAGCATGTTTTCTTGATATTAAGAGTGCATACAATAATATATTAATAGAAAAAAATATTAGATATATTTGACTCTTTAGGTGTAGGCAAAAGTTTATGCTTGTATTTATGGAATTTCTTGTCTGAACCTCATTTAAAAATTAGTGATGAATCGGTAATAGGAAAAGATTTGATCAGATATGCGCGAAAGGGCATAGCTCAGGGCACCCTATATCACCTTTGCTGTTCAATATAGCTACTTTCAAATTTTGTCAAAACATTGTCGATGTTTCTATATGCCAATACGCTGATGACTTTGTTCTATATACAAGTCATAATAATGTTATACAAAGTAAAGATCGAATACAAAATGCCTTATATATTTTTATTACTCTATTGGATGAGCTAGGATTAGAGCTTTCAATTAATAAATCAAAATATTGTGTATTTAGTAGACAATATAGGCGACAGGAAATGAATCTTGTTATCGATAATTGTGAACTTGATTTAGTAGATAATTATAGGTATTTGGTTAGATAGGGGATTACGGTGGGCTAAACATATCAATTACCCAATTACCCGTGTGGCGACGGGAATAGAATACAAAGGTCGCCACCCCTTACTTGCCCGTGGGAGTCGTAAAAATCGGATAAGGGTCTCACCGGGAGATTGGGCAGCGGCTATCTCCCGGGAAACTTAATAACATCTACCGCGATCGCCAATCCGCTCGCCAAGCGTGGCGATTATGGCATTATTACCCCCCCAAAACAAATATGAATACAAAAGAAGTCACGGCCCCCAGTCACGGCAGTTCCGCTGTTCCACGGGCTCATTTTGGTAGTGGGCCTGTTGGTGGCGGGGCAGGGGGTGCTAGGAATCTCCGGCCGCGATCCGGCTACCAAAAAAATCGACCCTTGGCCCTGGTAACACACAACGTTCGGACGCTTAGGACCGACGAGAGGGTCATCGAACTGGAAGAGGAATTGAGCAAAATCCGATGGGACATTGTAGGATTATCAGAAGTGCGAAGAGAGGGGGAGGGCACGATAATCCTCCGGTCTGGAAATTTGCTCTTCTACCGGGAGGGAGATCACCCATCCCAAGGCGGTGTAGGGTTTATCGTTCGTAAGTCTCTCGTAGAGAACGTGGAGAGGATCGAAAGTGTGTCAACAAGGGTAGCGTACCTTATACTCAGAATTACCAAACGGTATTCGTTGAAGGTCATACAGGTTTACGCACTGACTTCGACATACTCCGACGACGTAGTGGAGGCCTTATACGAGGATATCTCGAAAGCCATCCACACGTCCAAAACCCACTTCACGGTAGTTATGGGAGACTTCAACGCAAAACTAGGCAAAAGGACAGACGATGAGTTGATAGTGGGGCAATATGGATTTGGACAGAGAAACCAAAGGGGCCAAAAACTGGCCGACTTTTTGGAGAAGGAAGGCCTCTTCATGATGAATTCCTTCTTCAAGAAACGGCCACAAAGGAAGTGGACCTGGATTAGCCCTGATGGATCCACTAAAAATGAGATAGACTTCATCTTGACGGACAAACGACAAATATTCAATGATGTCTCTGTGATCAGCAGGTTTAAAACTGGGAGTGATCACCGCATGGTTCGAGGCACATTGAATCTTCGTACGAAAGTCGAGCGGTCCCGCTTGATGAAGTCTACACTCCGACCTACACCTGTCCAATACCAGAACCCCGATAGCTTTCAACTCGAATTACATAATCGCTTCCAATGCCTGGAAGAGTGCGAATCTTCGAACGATATGAACAACATGTTCGTGGAAACTGTCCACGCGGTCGGGTCAAAATTCTTTAAGGCCCGTCGCGCTACTAGAACAAAAAAGCTTTCTGACCAGACTCTTCAACTCATGGAGAGGAGAAAGGAAATGACGGTACAGTCTTCAGCCGATTGGTCCGAACTCAGGCAGCTTAATAGACAAATCTCTAAATCTATGCGACGCGATATTCGCCGATTCAATACACTGCGTATTGAAGAGGCGATAGAGCGAAATCGAGGCTCCAAAGTGTTCGCACGAGATTTGTCTATCGGGCAGAGCCAAATGACTAAGCTGAAGACCGATAACGGTACTGTCATTTCATCCCAGAGTGAGATCTTGGGAGAGGTCGAAAGGTTCTATGGGCAGTTGTACAAATCATCCCTGAATCCTGTTGTCAGCTTGGTCCAAGACCCCAGATCCAAGCTAACTCGGCACTATACCGAAGAAATCCCGGACGTCAGCTTGTACGAGATCAGAATGGCTCTAAAACAATTAAAGAACGGAAAGGCACCGGGAGATGACGGAATTACCACAGAGCTCCTGAGGGCAGGCGGCAAGCCAGTTTTAAAAGCCCTACAGAAGCTGTTTGGTTCTGTCATTCTCGGGGGTGACGTTCCAGAGTCGTGGACCAGGAGTGTGGTGGTGCTGTTTTTCAAGAAGGGCGATAAAACGCTCTTAAAGAATTACAGACCCATCTCACTCCTGAGCCACGTGTACAAATTGTTTTCAAGAGTCATTACGAACCGACTCGCGCGCAAGCTAGACGACTTCCAGCCGCCCGAACAAGCCGGTTTCCGAAAAGGTTATAGTACCATAGACCACATCCACACGCTACGCCAGATTATACAGAAGACCGAGGAGTATAATCGGCCTCTGTGTCTAGCGTTTGTGGACTATGAGAAAGCCTTTGATTCTGTCGAAACTTGGGCAGTGCTGCAGTCCCTTCAGAGGTGCCAAATTGACTATCGATATATCGAAGTGCTGAAGTGTTTGTATAGAGACGCTACTATGTCAGTCCGCATCCAGGATAAGAGTACGAAACCGATCCAGCTGCAGAAAGGCGTGAGACAGGGAGACGTTATCTCTCCGAAACTGTTCACCACTGCGCTGGAAGATGTCTTCAAGCTCTTAGACTGGACCGGACTCGGCATCAACATCAATGGCGAATACATCACTCACCTTCGATTCGCAGATGATATCGTAGTCATGGCAGAATCCCTGGAGGACCTTGGCACCATGCTCAATGACCTCAGCAAGGTCTCCCAACTAGTAGGGCTGAAAATGAACATGGACAAGACGAAAATCATGTCTAATGCCCATGTAATTTCTGTACCGGTCCTGGTTGGGAATGCGATTCTCGAAGTTGTCGATCACTATGTTTACCTAGGACAAACAGTCCAATTAGGTAGATCCAATTTCGAGAAAGAGGTCAGCCGACGAATCCAACTCGGCTGGGCAGCGTTCGGGAAACTTAGGAGGATCTTCTCGTCTAATATTCCGCAGTGTCTGAAAACAAAGGTTTATAACCAGTGTGTGTTACCAGCGATGACTTACGGCACTGAAACGTGGTCTCTAAATGTCGGCCTCATAAAAAGGCTCAAAGTCGCTCAGCGTGCTATGGAGAGGGCTATGCTCGATATTTCTCTACGTGATAAAATCCGAAATACGGAAATCCGTAGAAGAACGGGTGTAACCGACATAGCCCGAAGAATTAGCACGTTTAAGTGGCAATGGGCAGGCCACATCGCTCGACGAACCGACAACCGTTGGGGAAAAAAGGTTCTCGAGTGGCGACCACGAATCGGACGACGCAGCGTAGGACGACCCCCCACTCGATGGACTGATGACCTCATCAAGGTCGCAGGAAACCATTGGATGCAGGTGGCACAGGACCGTTATAGATGGCATTCTCGTGGGGAGGCCTATGTCCAACAGTGGACGTTTACGGGCTGATGGATGGATGGAAACATATCAATGAGCTTGTAATAAGAGTTCAAAAGCTCATAAATCTACTTAAAATTATTACTAGTGCTTCATGGGGAGTGCATCAAATTCATTTGCGTAGATTATATATTGCGTTAATAAGAAGTAGGCTGGATTATGGTAATAGTGCTGTATCGCATACGTACAAGTTGATTAAGGTCCAGAATCAGGCTTTAAGAGCAATAGCCCTCCTATTAGAAGCACACCATCCTTTGTTAGAAGCACACCGATTCATGTGATGGCATGTGAGCTCTGTGTTCCTCCACTACATATAAGAAGAAGATGGTTAGCTTTTAAGTTTTGTTTAAAATATTCTTCACTTTTTGATAATATTACAATTAGGCTGTTGTCGGAACTAAGCACTTTTAGACACATTAGATTTTGGTCAAATAAAAAAATTCTATTGCTAGTTAATGCTCTTGAAGAAATTAGGCGGGAAAATGTTACATCTTCTCCGATTTTAGAATTATTTTCATTAGATACATGGGTAACTAACATTAATATACAAAATATTATAAAAACTAATTTAAATTCAGTTATAAAAGCCAAAAAAACATACGATTTTAACTTAATAAAAGCAGAATCTATGAAGGAACTTTGGGAACAGTATAAAGGGTATTATATCATTTACACTGATGAGTCTAAGAGTGCTGACGGTGGTGGCGCTGCATTCTATGATCCTCTGAAATCACCCGCTGATAACAAACATAATTACTTTAAAATAGATCAATATGTGTCAGTTATGTCTTTGTAACTCTGTGCAATTTCTGAAATTCACTTATTTACAAAATTTTGCAATTAGAAAAGGATTAATATGTGTAGATAGTAGAAGTGCATTACAACATATGGCTCGGTGCGCCTCTGGCTTCAGAGGTGCACCGATAGCATATGTTATTCTATCTAAAATGCAAAATATAGTCCAAAACGGGGTCAATCTGAAATTGCAATGGATTCCATCACATGTGGGCATAAAAGGAAATGAGGAAGCTGATCGGCTGGCTAAATGAGGGAGAATATTTGGATAAAATTTACACATTGAAACTAATTATGTAGAACTATTACCTAAGTATAAAAATAAATGCTATGAGCTTTGGAAAGAGTATTTCAATGATCGATCTAAAGAGAAAGGAATTTGGTATAAGTCCATAGTATCAGAACCTCCTCATGTTCCATGGTTCATAAGCACTAAACTTAGTAGGAAACATGTCGTGGTGGCTCACAGACTGAGGTCTGGGCACATGCCGCTCAACAAGTTTGATTATCTTATGAAAAAAAAGTACTTCGCCATTTGCCTTCGTAATTGTGACATATGTGGCACTGTAGAAGATGTCATTCACTTGTTGTCGGAGTGCTCTATATTTCAGTCTGCTAGAGAAAATTTAATTATGCAGCTAAATGTAAATGTGAGTGATATAGGGAATTTTCATCACATATTGTCATCACCTAATTCTGAAGCAGCCTATAAGTTAATTAAGTTTGCTATGTTACGTTTTAAGTAGAATGTAATTTATTGATATACGATGGGACTGGCATGTACATTTGTATAAAAGTCCCTTATAATAAATAAAGAGAAAAAAAAACAAAAAAGGGCGCATAATATCAATGTTATATATTACTTATATTGTCTTAGTTCTTACCTAAAATTTACTGATTGTTGGTGAAAACGGGTATAAGTGTATGGTACAGTGTGTTACTACCTCTTTTTGCCGATGTTCTTTGAAATGATAATATTATTGCTGTTGACGGGTTAAGGATACAACGTATGTACGTATCACCATCATTTACTTTCCTACGAGAGTTGTAGAAACCGACTAAAGGAGCATCACGAAACTGACACACTAACCATATGTGACGATTATGGAATAATTCAACCTATCGGAAGGCTTGTTTTTAAACGTGGGCGTCGATAGGCCGAGGCTAGGCCTGTGAACGCTAGCCTATATAGAAGGAGAATACCATAAAATGATAATATATAGATGCAGTAATCAAATTAAAAATAATTTAACTATAAAAATTGAGAATCTTCTTTTACTTTAAATAAAGTTTAATTTCGTTTATGCAGCTGGTGCACTCGGCGTAGTCGGTGGTGTAGAATGGCGCATAAGGCTGGGGCAATGTGTAACCGCAGGTACACCGCCACGGAACGCGGTTGTGTCACAGCTCTCCCCTAGAGCAAAAGTAAACCTCATACATGATGATAATACCACCACTAAGGTACTGATATTTTATCTAAAATGTAAAAGGAACTTGTTATCATTTGATAAAATAAATAACCTTGAGTATTAATATTATAAGAAAATATTTTTTTAAGAATAGAATGAGTCAGAAGGAAAACAACTGATTCTTTTTTTTATTGTTTATGGTGGCAAACAAGCAAGCAGCACACTTAATGGTAAGTGTTACTGCCACGCATGGACCTTTACAACACCAGGAGTATAGCTAGGCTGCTGCCTACTAATGAAAACCCCAAACCCATCCAGAAAGTAGAGCTGCCGGCTCTCAAGATCGCCGAACAAAGCGCAACAGCGCATTGGCACTGTTGAGACTTCGAATTTCTGCGAAAGTGTGGTACCCTGGACGGACCGGCCCGCGGCTATATACAGAAAATTGTCAACTGTGTGGGTCTACCACTATCAAACTACCCTACACTATTATAGTAACAAAAGTAAATAACATGACCCAAATTGTAGGCCACATTAATGGATAATCATATACCTGCTTGTTTTGCCAACATGGTATACTTGTTCCATCAAACAACCTAAATATTTTGTTTAATTTGTCACAAAATTTTTAAAACCTGCCTATGTGCCAGTATCCTTTCTATTATGAAGGAAGTTTGCGTCCAGCAATGTAAATGTGCTGAAGAAGAAGAAGAGAACTTAGTCACGGTTAATGTTTCGTAAAATTTCGCAATTATAAAAATACATCTATTAAAAAAACGTTAATGAATATTGCAGTGTGAAATAAGTGGTATACAGAGCCTTGAAAGTGAACGCTTGTCGCAACCGCTTGGTGGTGGCGAGAGTGCCTTAAGGGTATGCGCTGCACTTCTTGGAGCTGGACCGCAAGCCTCGCCTATGCATCCACATCACTTACCTGGTATATCTAATTCATCTATTATATTTAGTACAGTGCTTCAACGATTTTCGTGATCATCCCTAGTATATGTTATGGCCCCCTCCCTTCTTTAGTTTTCGCGTTATAATTTAATAATATGGTTTAAAATATTTTATGCAAACAGGAAATTCAATAAAATAATTTAGCAAATTTATCTTTATAATTTGACGCATTCGCGCGACGCCATGTTTACGTGTATATAATTACAATTAAATGAGTTTTAAAGCAGCTAATGTTCCGGTATATGAGCGTCAGCACAGCCACTTGTGAGTTAGAAGCGATAACGCTGCGCAAATGCAGCTTGATAATGAACGAATTTATTTAGCGACTATTTCAAGAAAACCTATGACTAAGCGTGGTATATTGAGCACCTCTTTCTCCTGGACAAGTCACAACATTATATTTTATTTATATGTATATTCGTGGTTGAACTGGTTATCTATATATTTTTAAATGACTTAGTCATTTTTTATCAAAAATAACGTTTCATCTAATATAATGTTGGTAACGATACCATAGAGCAATGCAACGACACTGCAATGTCCAAGTGCCGATATCTTTAATATTTCAATTATACTGCATGACATTTTTCGAGTCTTAAAAGCTTTTTAAATTTGATTTATTATATTGATATACCTTTAATAAAAGGTGAGTTCAACCCGTTTAAACATATATGCAATTAATTTTGATTTATAATTTATATGGCTTATATAATATTAATAATGTATTTGTGTACAGCTGAAATAGATGTATACGGACTCAGGAAACAGCAAATTGAATTATTGACGCTTTGCGCTGTTCGTGGATTACTCACCACTCGTACTCGACTGCGGAAGGTACTGATACAACCACCAGATAATGCAGGTAATTTTAACATTGTTTAGGCAGTAATATTCTTATGATTCCTTTCTATTTCTTTCCGTTCTTGAGAAGATGATTACATCGGCATCATCACCCTATTCTTATCCTAATTATTTGAGGTCGACGTAATCTGCTTTCACGCAATCTGCTTTCTTGGAACACATTTCAAAAGTTTTGACAATAGTTTTAAGCAATGAGCAGCCGTCTGCCTGACAACACCCCATTTTGGGAATGTAATTGTTGACTAGACAGTACGTGTCGACGCCGTGCGAGTGGGTCACTGACCCCGGTCTTTTTCTTCAGTGGTCCTCCCGGCGGTCTACCCTCACGGGTATCTTCTCTACTCGACGCCCCGTAGTTCGCACAGGCCTATGGAAATCTCTTAGTCGTCTTTTACGATACCCACGAGTAATATAAGGATTCGTAAGATTAGTAGCCACCACCACGCAGTGCATGAAGATATCGTCATGGTACACATATTTGTCCCATGGCTGGATAAACTACTTGGTTCTTACTTCACAAAAAAAATAGTCTAATATAGTACGAGTTGACATATTTGTCTGTTGTAGTGTCATTATCTGCTTATATCTTTTATCTTATTCGACATACATACCTACAAAAGGGGAGTTGATGACACATCTCGCCGTCACCACACCGTTACGAATTTATTAATATTTAAAGTCATAGGATCTGCTGGAGCCAGGTGATATACGGCACCCTGGGTCGTCCCGATTTTCTAGATTAGGCGTACATCCAGTAGTGGACGACTCCACTAGTGGCCAACAAGGGGCTCATAGATATATAGATATATTGCCAGTCATGTCACAATAATGTTTATAACACGTTTCAGGTTCTTTAGACAGAAGTAAAGCTGTAGGTACCGAAGGCATGTTACTAAGACGATTACTAGCGCTAGCAACTCGGCCCAGTCCGCTCGCTATGTCCCACACACCGCGGGAATTAGAGGCAGCTGCGCTCACAATAGTACAACAATTAGCTGCTCATATCAATAGTAAGTATTGCATTATTTCAGTGATATAAGCAGTTTTAGTATCGATTCTTACAAAAAGAGTATTATTTTACAAGTTTTTCAAAAAAGTCCCAAAGTATGTG
The DNA here is from genome assembly GCA_905163515.2 of Lymantria monacha. NCBI lineage: Eukaryota > Metazoa > Arthropoda > Insecta > Lepidoptera > Erebidae > Lymantria > Lymantria monacha. The sequence goes on from LR991082.1 coordinate 30,121,848, forward strand.
TATGTAAACCTTAACCTGTGGACAATTTGGACGCTATTAACTATCACAAACGTTGGTATAAAAAAGTAAAATGAAACATAAAAGATTAATAATTAAAATAAGACGTGTTTTTTCCTTCAAATATTTGATTTGATTTGATTTTAGTACCTGTTTCAGGGGTCGACAGGGAACACGATGTGCCTTCAGACATGCCTCTCATAGAAAAGAGCAATGTTGTACAAATATCAATGGGCCCATCAACGAGCACGGCATCCACGTCACTTTGTAAGTACAGCTAATTATTTTATCATTTTTATCACATCAACAAGTGCAATCCAAAGTATTTAAGAAACATTTAAAAGGCACTATTCATTGTAAATGCATTTCAAATTACAATGAAATTCACTAAATAATGTCACAACCTACGTACTATTATAATGAACGCTTAAATATCAATAATCAATTACATCATTATCATTTAATTATATGAATGTTACACACTTCACTTTCGTTTAAAGATGGGAAGGCCTGACTGTGTCTTAAAGTGTTACAAAATACGGTACACTAGCTTTAACATCGAATTTATTTTTCTTATAGCGAGAAAGGATTTGAACACATGGGCTAACTCATCGCAAGTTCAACAAGTTATAGAAATGGGCTTTTCAAGACACGCTGTATATAATGCTATTCAAGCTCTAGGTATGGGACATTCACTTTTCACCGCTTTTTTACAATAAACGATACCATTGGGCCTTTTAGTAAACAGATTGCACTTATTGCAAGGCACATTAATATTTACATTATATAGGTGTGCACCAATATAAATGTATAAATCAATACTTTTTGAAATATAACATCCTCTTCGTTTGAATTGCGAATGATTTTACAATTTATAATTAAGTCTGTTAGTAAAACATTTATAGACTGCACAATCATTGTCAATTGAATCCACGATGTTCGACATAAGAGCTCGTTACTCAATCCACTACGCTATCTGTACAGTTACGTATATACCAAATTTCAGTTCAGAAAACCTATATTAGGTTGATGCTATATATTTATGCATATAATTTTGCTGTTTATTATAAAGATTTCCCTTTTAAAGTTTTATATACACTACATATTTTATCACGCTTTTTGCCCCGATATAATCAAAAGCCATTTGGATCTCTGGCACTTTTTTTATTGCTTATGGTGGCAAACCAGCAGCACACATCATGGTAAGTGTTACAACCACACAGGGACATTTGCAGTACCAACGGTACAGCTAAGCCGTTACTCATCAATACAAACCCACCCAGAAAGTTGAGCATCGAAAATTTATTGACAAACTGAATAATATTTTGCTTGAAACAGAATTCGAGCTCTACGATCGTCAGGAACACGATTATGCCATCAGACGAACGACAGAATGAACTCTTTGTTTTTTAGAAACTATCATTTTATATTATTGACTAAATTATGACAGGCACCAAATTAGGCCTCATTATATTTACGTTTTTTTTATAAAACTATCTTTTTATATAATTGACTAAATTATGACAGGCACCAAATTAGGCATCATCATATTTACGTTTTTTTTATAAAACTATCTTTTTATATAATTGACTAAATTATGACAGGTAACAAATTAGGCATCATTATATTTACGTTTTTTTTTATAAAACTATCTTTTTATATAATTGACTAAATTATGACAGGCACCAAATTAGGCAGCATCATATTTACGTTTTTTTTTTATAAAACTATCTTTTTATATAATTGACTAAATTATGACAGGCACCAAATTAGGCATCATCATATTTACGTTTTTTTTATAAAACTATCTTTTTATATTATTGACTAAATTATGACAGGCACCAAATTAGGCATCATCATATTTACGTTTTTTTTTTTATAAAACTATCATTTTATATCTATTATTGACTAAATTATTACAAGCACCAATTAGGCATCATCATATTTACGTAGTCAAAGTAAGGTATAGCTATTGAAAAAAAGTCATAGACATTGAAAATAATTAAGAAATTGAAAAAAGAAATGGTGTATTCGTAGAAGGTTGATGATTCCTAATCCCATTAAACTATTACCGCTTAAGAAATATTAAATATATCTTAGCAATAAAACCTTCAATTAGTAAAACTTAAGATCGTATCTTCTTATAGGCGGTAGCAGTCTGCCGTCAGTGGAATCATTAGTGGCGTATTTATTAGAACTACCTCAACAAGGAATGAACGATTCAGTATTTGAAGCTCGTCCTCAAAGTTCTATTAAACTGGAAAAGAGACAGACACCGTACAGATGGCGCAGTTGTTTTGCATCTGAAGAAGAATACGGGCAGTACTTATCCGATGTTATAACTCCGGGGATGACTGTACGTTGTTGTAAGGCGATAGAACCGGTGAGTGATTTAATTATATTGTCCTTTAATGCATCTAGTGCGTACTAATTATGTTTTTTTTATTTTTCAGGTTGCATTAGGCGATGTTGGACAAGTTCAAAAAATTGAACGAGATGTGAAACAAAATGTATTTCTGCATGTAAGATTTTTTTTTTATTTTGTAAACATTTAATTTAGTTATTTGAGCACACCTACAGTCATTCCTATCACACATATTCAATATTACTATTAGATACATTATTTTTTTACTATTTACTTCAACCTTATCAGTCAGATATTTAAATGGGTGTTATCGCTACTTATATTTGGAATATCATCATCATCATTACCATGCTCTTATCCCAATTACTTGGGGTCGACGCAATATGTCCTTTTCCTCCACTCAATCCTATCCGATGTCATCTCTGCGTTCACTCCCTTTCTATTCATATCATGCTTCACGCAATCCATCCATCTTTTCTTCGGTCTTCCCTTACCCCTAAAGCCTTTTAACAAGCCTTTATATTTGGAATAATATCTAATTAATAGTTTGTATTAATTAATATTCTCTGCCTAGTGATGGATTAACAATACAAGCCGACCATCTAAAGTCGCGTCATTTTTGTTACCACTAAATGGGCCTCCAGCCTCTATCTGACCAGGTTTCCAAATTCAAAACATGCTGCTAGTATGGCAATAATATCTTAAATTAGAAATTCCGTTTTTCCGTTAGTTAATCAACAGTCTTGTTAAGAAATATAACGATTCAGAAATTAAGATTTGAAATATTAAATTTTATTAATTCGTTACACAGGTTGAATGGCGTGGTTTGGGACGAGTGTTTGGCGTGCGCGCAATGCATGCTGAAGTTGTTTCTGGTGCTCCGCCTTTTGCAATAGGCGATCGCGTTCGAGTTCGGTCGGCGGTAACTCAGCCGCGTTACAAATGGGGCTGTATCGACCATACCAGCGTTGGCACTGTTACTTGTAAGTATCTTAGGATTTCATAAGCGGGTGTTAAATACATCTGAAATAAAATTATTTTTTGGGGCGTTCACGAATTACGTAAGTTGTTTTTGAGGATTTTTTGGACCACACTCTCATGTTGAGCTGTCGTGAGATATGTCTACGCGTTAGAACGCATGAGTATTGCCGTAAAATACATTTGTCTAATTATTGATATCAACAAAGAAGAAGCAAATTATTATAGAGAATATTTTAACATCTCTATTCTGTTGCCTATCAAATCAACAAAATTTAGTTCTAGTTTGATTCTATTCATTAATAATATCTGATATATTAGCATGTATCTTCTATAATAATATTATTATATATTATAGCAATCTCGAGTAATGGACGTGACCTGACAGTAGACTACCCCCAACAACCCGGTTGGACAGGACAAGTCAGTGAGATGGAACTTGTTACCGATCAGTGTAAGTAATACTAAACTCAAATCTATTGTGTACATCTCATGTGTAAAACATAAATAGTGAGTGACTTAATATTTTTAGACGCAAATATTGTAGTTTATCTTTTAGCTCCAGAGATGTACAAAATTAACCTGTACAAAGTATCTGGAATACAAAATGCAAGATAATTTTAAATTAAGTATTTCAGATATCAGATATAAAATACTTTTGAAAATAGCATCGGAAATACTAGATACAGAATAGGTATCTTCTAAATACAAGACATTAATATTATTTACGAATAAATCGTGTTAATCGCCGAAATGAAAGGTATAGTTTCAAAACCCTCTAAAGTGATTTTTGATACATTTTTACATTTTTGTACTAAAGGAAAGATTTTAAATTTTATTTGCTATAAGTCAATGCTTATTAATTTAACTCACTAAAATTTGCTCACTCACTAAAACAAATTCAATCTAATAAATAATGTTAGTTGCAAATGCCGTTAAAATAACTATAATTATTTTCAAAGTCTAAAATGAAATGAAATTGACCAATAACATCACTGCATTTGAAATACGTGACTTGTAAAACTGTATGGCGATATTATTTGTTTTGAGTTGCTCGCGGATTTTAAAAGATAGGCATTAAAAATTATGATTATTATGAAAGACCTAGCACAGTTTGTTAAGAAATGTGACATCAATGAGATGTTGGACTAATAATTTTGTAAATGTCTGCTAAAGTATTTATAAAAGTATTTTATCAGAAAAAGTATAAAATACTAAGATATCAAACAAAAGCCAATACAGAGGATATAACCAAACCAAATACAAGATACAAAATGATTTTTTAAAAAGTATCTTAGATACTATATAGATGGAAATATGTATCTTGTATCTGTATTTCAGATTCTTGTATCTTAGATAAGTCACATCTCCGCCTAGCACTTATCATTAGACTTTTGAAAAAAATTTTAGCCAGTATAAAGCAGTATTATTCTTCCATTAAACCTATCACGATAAAGGTGTGAAAACTAAACTTATAAGCATTTAAAACTAAAATTCACTGTAGTAGATGATTATCTAGTCCCTTTAATAGACAATGGTGAGGTGAAGACTGTGGTTGATAAAAATGAGAGTGGTAATGTATTTATTTTAGCGGAATGGGCTGAGAGCGCTGGTGGCACAACAGTGGGATGGCGCGGGACGATAAGAGCCGTACGCGTGTCTTCATGCCGTCCTGGTGCCGGTGCTAGACGTCTACTGGACTCACAACCACACACATATTGGCATAGCTCCAGTGGAACGGGACAGGTACGTATCTGTTACGACCGTTACTAATTACAGTGTGTTTTGAAGAGTTTGTAGTCCGTATATGTTTCATTATTAGACGCGAATCGCTTAATTAATTACAAAAAAAATTACCTGATATACGCTTACAATAAAGTTTGGCATAATGATTTTGATAACTCCTTATTTTGCAAAGATTTGATTTCTTCACGTCTTTTGGTCTTTTCATACGTCATCTTAATTTTTCTCCATCGCCACAGATAGGTGTTATTAGTTTCTTATATTATATCCTCACTTACTATCAGCTGTTAAATATTCTAGCATTTTTATAATATGTAAAAATATATGCGGCAGCATTGGATACGCGTGGAGGTTCGCAACGGAGTGCGTATACGTCGGCTGGGCCTAGGCGTTTTTGGTGGAGCGGCGCTTGCAGTGCGTGCGGGGGCGACTTTTGACGATGCTGCACTAGCACCCTTAGCCGCAGCTCCTGCTGCTGCACACCGACCCCACCATCCGCACCACCTCCGGCGTAATCCCCACTTGCAGCAGATACAACTTCTCAACGATTGTAAACAGGTTTGATTACTACAATAGAAATTTTCATTATTTACTATAATAATAATGGGCACAGGCCTACATAAAGAGAAGAGATTGTCTTTAAATACCATGGTCAGATGGTTTCTGTTAGGGTTTTATTTTGAACTTTTCGGAGTGCTGTTTGCCGGTTCAGAGCTCAGTCGTTTTGCAAGTTTACAAAGAAATATGTGTTTATGTTGTGTGTTTATTTACTTTCGCCACAGAAAAATAGTGATATTACGATAACTATATTTTTTTCAACCCACAATTTCTTTTGTTTTTAAACTAACAATTGTCCGAGGTGACAGAAGCAAGTGCGCGCAACCCCATAGCTTGCCGCATACGTACCTCTCAACGCCAAGGGGGCGGGCCACCAGTTCCCGGTTCTTGTCATCGGTGACCCGTCAAAATCTGCAAAAAAAGACAACACTCTCCACAAACATGTATTTTTCTTTAAAAAAAAGACCCAGATTTAAATATCTGTGCCACAAAAGCCTTTATTTTTACACTAAGCAATCTTTGCATTTCTTTCAACCAAAAACTGCAAGTTTTATGAATCATCTTATAGAAAGAAAAACATTTTGTTTCAGTATTATCCCTGTATAGAAATAAGCATCAAGCAAAACCGTAATGTGAATGCCGATTGTCGAGTATATGGTCTCTACATCACAGGATTTAGACCGAATCCACTTTACACTGACATCCTACAGGTATGCATAGGAAAAGCTTATACTTTTATGCAATTAAATTAAATACGATTTTTGACTGGATTTATTATTTCAGAGCATGAACTTTGTAGCAGAAGACTGGATGGAACGAGATAATTTAACGGGAGCCGTGTCTGCAGACAATAATCCACCATCTTTGTCTAGTGATTCTCCAAAAGTATGTATGACAATATTTCCGGCAATAATAATTAGTATTTTTTTTTCTACTTTCATAATTTTATACATGAAGAGATAAATAGATATAACAGGCTCACATTTCGTCGTGTGAGCCTGTTATATCTATATCTATATCATATCTATATAATATCTACTGTCTATTGGATGGGCTGTGATTGCGTTCAGATTGTCCGTGTAAAACCGTGACCGCCATCTACCCCGGACATAGTTCAAAACATCGTTCTAGCGTTTATAATTTCTTCAAAACTTTGCCTTTGGATTTAATTTGGAAACTGCAGGATCGCTATGTGCAAACAATGACCTTAGTGTAAGGTTATGAACTTTATTTTGTTTAATTTGCATGGTGCTAATTGTGCATTTTGCAGCGATCACTGGGTGGGTAAGTGCAAATGGCAGTTAAGTTAACTGCCATTTTCTTTTGTACCGACCTGAACTTATTAACGTTAACTGTGTTAACTTTAATATCTACGAAAAGGTGAAAAATATTCTCACTAAAAGCACAGGTTTGTAATACGTTGTTTTGTTACAGGTATTTGTATGGGGATTAAACGACAAGGATCAGTTGGGTGGCGTGAAGGGTTCTAAAGTAAAGGTGCCTGTGTTTTCGCCGAGCCTCAGCGCTCTTCGACCTGTGCACATCGCTGGTGGCTCTAAGACTCTTTTTATAGTGTCCCATGATGGAAAAGTAAGTAGAGTACTTTATTAAAGTATTAATTTGTAGTTTTAAGCGAAGCAATCAAAGTTTATATTTTTATTGTTATGCCTTTCTCTCGTCCTTATCACCGAAAGAGTAGGTGAAAATGTAATAGAACTACATGTTGACATGTGATTATTAGTATCATATAATAGAAGTGAATGTAAGACCGTATTATATATGGTACCAGATAGCCTTCGTACATGAAATTAGACACTTTTGGCGTTAAAGTTAATAGCAATTGTAGTCTCCATTTCTGAGTGGGTACCTGTGCTTGAAACTTTTACGATCACTAATAGACATAAATATTGATAGGATTGTCAATGCTTTATTTATTAGTCTATATTTATGCTAAGCTTTATTTATATATAGACTAATAGTTAATAGTAGTTCTAAGAAAATCTACAGAATGACTTTTTGGCCATAACATTATTATATAAATTGTAGTTATACGCATGCGGCGAGGGTACGAATGGTCGACTCGGTTTGGGCCATAGCAACAACGTTTCCAGTCCACGTGCAAATCCATACCTTGCACACGCGCTTGTACGTCGTGTAGCAGTGCACTCCGGGGGAAAACACGCGCTCGCACTCACAGCTGATGGCAAGGTAAGTCAAAGTTTACTTCATGAACCTATGCACAATAAGTCTCTTTTAGATCTTATTCGTCGTCATTGGATATTGGTACCGTCAACTGCCCTGATTTTGCCTCGCGTCCTGTGTTTGCCTAAAATGAAGATGGGTAATATCTTATTTAATTTAATTAATTTGTAAATGTGACATTTGTCAGTTTATAGAATTGTTATCTGGCAGCACCAAATTGGTGACAATGTATTGGTAATATTCATAATTTTTGACTGTTGTGTTTCAAACTGAAGTGCGACAAGTTGGTTAATAATAGTTTCGAAAAAACTTTTCATATAAGTCGTACAAATAATTATATTTCTAACTTGTGTTGAAGTTATTTTATAAAGCCTTAATAACTTGATCGTGTGTCATTGTTATTGATGGGGAAAACACTGTATTTAGCGAGAAATATTAAAATAGGCAAAGTCAGGCAATTTTTTTGAATAAATTAGTGTGACTTTGCCTAGGCTAGGGGACACCTTTTTCATTTACCGACTTCAGAAAATGAGTCTTTTGTATATATGTTACGCGATAACTCAAACCGTTTCAAGATAGACTTTTAAAGGTGTACTATGCATCTGGGGCGTCCTACACTGCGTCGTCCGATACCTGGTCGCCACTCGAGAACCTTTCTTCCTCAGCAGTTATCGGTACCTGAGAAATCCTGAGCATAGTCCGCTCCATAGTACGCCGAGTGACTTTGAGCTTGGTTATGAGGCCTACATTTAGGGACCACGTTTCCGTGCCGTAGGTTATCAGTGGTTGTAGTCCTATGTTTTAGACACTGAGGTATGTTGGACGAGAAGAACCTCTTAAGTGTCCCTGTTTCCTAAACATTGCCCAACCGAGTTGGATTCGTCGGCTGACTTCTTTCTCGAAATTGGATCTACCGAACTGTTTAGTTAAACGTGATTTACTGTTTAGTCAAATATGTGCGATAAGCGAAATAATTAGTAAGTTGCTGCACATTTTATTTTCATCATATATAAAGTTGTGATGTTGAACTGGTAATTTAGATACACCTATCTATATAAAATTGATGAAAATTATTGATTTAATTTATATTATAATCTCAATTTAAAGATTATTTCATTCATCTATTGACCAAATATTTTCTTTTCGGAAGAGACTGATTTTTATTAATAATTTTAGTTCTTAATACTTTTTTTTAATAAAATGAACATTTACTATTATGTTTCATTTTTTTATGTTACTAACGACACAACCCTACAGATTCTTTATCAATGTATGGAGATTGCATAAAATTATGTCCAGACATTGCCTAAGTACTTTTACTTACCAAAATACCTCCAAAACATATTATTCAAATTAGAACGCATTGTCTGGTTATTAAACTACATTTTTGATTGTGCCAGAATAAAAATGTAATTGTATATTTTGGAGTAAATACACTAGGCAAAGTCAGAGACATGTACTATGACTTTGCCTAATTTTTAAAATATCTCAAAAACTTTATTTACTTATTAAAATTAAGTAAAGTAAATAAAAAATACAGTAGTTTTGAACTTTTTCTACTATAAAATGTATACATAACATTAAGAGCATACTTTTTATTTTATTTTACGTTAAAGTAAGAAATATGAAAAAATCGTGCAAAGTCAGGGCAGTTGACGGTACTAAAGCTGCAAATTTAAGTCTGTATAATAAGGCGCGAGTTTATTGCCATCTAAAGAAAAAGAAAATAAAACTACTAATTCTGTTGTGAATTTTAAAATTGAGTGGTTAATAAATGTCTATAAGATTTATATTTAGTATAAGAGTTTTTACTGTGTGGTAGCGGCTACGAATCCTACCAACCCTTAGTTTGCTCGTGGATGTCGTAAAAGATGACTAAGAGCCTTATAACGACCTGGGCCAACTTCATCTGATGCCGTTTGGTCAACAATTACATTTCCAAGGAGGGTTGACGTCTGGCAGGCGGCTGGTCATAAAACTATTGCCAATAACTTCTACAATATGTACTATGAAAGAAGAGTACATATTGTATCGACCTCAAGTAATTGGGATAAGAATAGAAGAATGAAGAATGATGAAGAGTATTAATAACTAATTTAAAAAAGAAATAGTATAAGAGATTAATATTTTCTGCAACTTTTAGCTTGATGGTATATTATATACAGGTGTATTCTTGGGGCGAAGGTGAAGAAGGCAAACTTGGTCACGGCAATCGTATAACATTAGAAATGCCACGGCAAATAGATTTGTTAGCAGGGGAGCGTGTTGTGAGCATCGCGTGTGGGTCGGCACATAGCGCATGTGTGACGGCACGCGGACATTTATACACGTGGGGCCTAGGCGAGTACGGCAGACTTGGACACGGAGACGATATGACGCAATTGCAACCTAAGATGGTAAGTTTATTTTAGAATTTATAACGTAATGTTTTAATTTGCCTATCAGCCTATCGACGTCCATTGTTTAACATAGGACTCCACAAGGGGGCGATGACATAATTGCCACGCTTGGTTGGCAGATTGGTGATTGCGGTTGGTGTTATAAGTTTTCCAAGTGTATGTAACCGACCGTTCTTATGGTGATATGTTAGTTGGTTATTACGACGAATAAAGTTATTGAATATACAAAATTATTTAATACTAGTTGGTCTGTTTTTAAGTAATACCGTGTTAGTTTGTGTTAACACTTTACCATAATCTTAGAGAAAATAATGTTCTTCTATTCTTATTTATTCTATGTTGGTCCTCACTATTGGGTAAGAGCGTTCTTCACAGTGAGTGAAAATAGTCTACTATCCCACGCTTTTCAAACCTGTTAGACTAAGTATTCGTATTTGATATTCGTTCACTTGCACTGATGTTATATTCTTACGTCTAGTAGTTCTTTTTGCGGATCGTAAAAGTAAAATGGTAAATAAAAATGAGGTGAACAGTATTTTTAACCGACTTCATTCAGTTAGTTACCGTAGAGAAAAAAACAATATTGCTGTTATATTTAACAAATTCGATATCACTTTCATTGTGTCCTTAGTACACATCTACACATATAAATATGGACATACTAGCTTCTGCCCGCGGCTTCGCCCGCGTAAAAGGTTACTTTCCTAAAGTTTTTGATCTCCTATTTTTATTTTTGACCGTCGGTAATACAGTGCAACGGTATTACAATACTCGGGGTTGGAACTTCATTACTGGACTGCTAGATGGCGTTGAAGAAGCTAGATTTTGAGATTTTTTGACAAACAATTTTTTTATTTTTCATATAAAAATTTTGATTTTTTTTTAATGAAAAGTATCCTATGTTACTTTTAATACCTCCAAGAATATGTGTACAATGTTTCATGATGATCGGTTGAGTAATTTTAGCGTGAAAGCGTAACAAACAAACTTACATTCACATTTATATATTAGTAGGGATTACGTTATATATATTTAAACATATTTCTTCGTAAATTAATAAAAATATTTACCACAATCGTGTGGTCAATGTTTTCATTTAAATAAGTCAAACACTTTTTTTACTTTTGGTTCCTTAGCCCCCAGAAATATAGTTCCATCGTTTTACCATGTGATGTGCTTGCTACGGAGGATTGCATGACGAAAAATGGATTCCTTGAATCACGGAACTGAAATGAAAGAAAAGTTTAAATTCGGTCAATTAGTATTACTATACATTATGTACTTAAACTAGAGTACAATTCACCACCCCCTATCTTACCCGTGGGTGATCGTACGAGATGACTAAGGGATATAAAACGCATATAACATCTATGCGAGAGATGGAAAACTCGAAAAAATATCCTATACCAAGACGTCTGACCAGCGTAGTATAGTAGGTCAATTACCCTACCTTTATGGAGGAGGCTCGAGCCCAACAGTGGTACATATGTGAGCTGAGAGAATGATGATGATGAAACTAGAGTAATTAATGTCTGAATATAAATATTTTTTAAGGTGGAAGCTTTATCAAACTTCAGAGTAATTCAAGTAGCTTGCGGGTCTCGTGATGCACAAACTTTGGCATTGACCGCATGTGGCAAAGTATTCTCGTGGGGAGATGGTGATTTTGGCAAGTTGGGTATGTATAGAATGTAGGTATTATTGGAAATCTATGTAATCAGCAATTAAATTATAGACGCCGGGAGTTCGCAAACATACCTAATCATGAGTACTGGATATCTTAGAAATCTGAGTCGACGTAATAGATTCTAAAATTGTATTTATTGCTGATTATATAAATTTCTAATGTTCTGTCATACTCACTGCTACAACGATACTAAAACGTGGTTGCCACTCATAATTGTAAAATTTACGATTCAGGGCTTGAGTAAGTAATAAATGTGAATAATTTGTTTAAATGCGCTAATCTCAGAACATAGCACAGCTTTGGAAAATAAACTTATAAGATAGCCTGTTAAGGGAAAAGGTGATGGGTTAACATATAGCTGAATCATTTTGAACAAGTTTTAAAATTACCAATTGAGCCCGAAGGGCAGAACTTGACACTTTGGCTTTAATGTTAAAATGATCAATTTATAAATAGCTGTATATATTAATGCAATTTAATAATATAATAAATTTTAAGGTGAAACGTGAATATGAATTTATGATATTTCTTATCATTGATTGCATGTTAAATTTGTAGTCTTGTAAATATAAATGTATTCATGGAGTGAACACGCTGACTTTGCTTCGGTGTCGATATTAATCACCTCCATGCTCCTTGCTTAAAGTCTCATTTGGTTCGGAATATAGATGAAACTATGAAGGTAACATCAGCTAGTTCGGATGCAGGTCGCGGCGGTTCAGACGGTTGTGCTGTGCCGATGAATATAGAAAGATTGAATACACTGGGAGTCATTCAAGTGGAGTGTGGTGCACAATTTAGTTTAGCCCTGACGAGGGATGGTGAGGTGAGAACTAAATTGTTTATTTTTCTAAATACATTCTTTCACTTTAAACACCAAAATTTGTGTTAATTAAGCTAAACTTATTTAATATATAAAGTAGCATCTTGTAAAAAAAAGGAAATTTGCAGAGTATGAGCAAAGAATACACCCATCTTTTATATTGCTTCTAGTCCATAACTACAGACATAAATTACTGTTTTTAATTGTGCTATTTAAATTAATGATTAACGTAAAACTTAGAGATAATTTAGATTTTTCGCTCAAAGCAACAACACTTGGAGATAATTTAGATTTCATAAACTGCTTTTAAACTGTACAGATGACGTAGTTTATAACATACCTACCTTGCAAGTGCCGTGGGTTCGATTCTTACGTATTACAATACTTTGTGCAATCCACAAAGTTCTGCGTCTGGGCGTAATTTGTTTGTGTTAATTGTATATTTGTAAAATCCCCCACAATACAAGGGTTGTTTTCTTAGTGTAGGGTGGTGTAAAAAAAAAATAAAAAAACAAATATTAAAAACCTTTAGATTAAAATGAGAGATGTGAAAGTGTATATAATTAAAATATTTTTAAAAAATGAGCATTAAAAAATAAACTACTAATGAAATGATAGGTACAACAAATATGGCACATATCGCTTTAAAATACAATTGATAGTCGCCATAAACGAGATGTTTCACATGGAAATTTCATATTAGGTATGGACTTGGGGCAAAGGCGACTACTTTCGACTTGGGCATGGGTGCGACGCGCACGTACGCAGGCCGACCCTGGTGGAGGCGCTACGAGGTCGTCGTGTAGTACACGTTGCTGTTGGAGCACTTCATTGCCTCGCCGTCACCAGCGATCATCAGGTATCATGCACGCATTTAGTTGCTCAATTTATCTTACTATACTAATATATAATAGATATAAAGATTGTATTTTTGTAAGTTCAGATGGTTGACATCTGTAGTATTACTGATTGTATTTTTTTTTATAAGAAGCCAAATGTTCCTCGGAGCTTCAAAGGTTACATATACTTAAAGGATGCATATGAATGGATGAAATATGCTCTATTGCAGAAATGGTAAAATTCCAAAAGATTATCATAAATATTGTTGTTTATTTGATCTGATTGCAATGATAATAGTTGAAAATACACGACAATGAAATGTAAAGACATTATTCTCCTTCAAATTCTCGCTCTCAAATATGTTCTCCCAGCAACTAGGATGTCTAATAGAAAATTAGTAAAAAAGCTAAAACGAGTTGAATTAAATTATTTTTAACTAAAGGTTCAAATGAAGTATAGATAGTTGCGGTTATTGGATATCACCGCATGTTGATATTATTGCTTAATAACATGGTGCTGTTGCATGAAGAAATAATATCAATAGGTTCCAGAGTCATCATTGTCATCTTAACTCATATATGTTACCGCTGGACTCGAAACTGCTGCATCATCATCATCACATTATCACAGCCCATAAACGTCCCACTGTTGGGCTCAGGATTCCTCCACAATGAGAGGCAAATTAACCTACTAAACCGCGCTGGTCAGACGTGTTGGTATAGGGATTTGTTTCGAGTTTTCCTTCTCTCGCATAGATGTTATATGCGTTTTATATCCCTTAGTCGTCTCGTACGATCACCCACGGGTAAGATATGGGGCGGTGAATAGTATTCTTACTCCGTCACCACACGGAAAAACTGCTGCATATAGGAGAGAAATTGACATACTATACCACGCTGGTCAGATGGTTTGGTGGGGTCCTTCGCTTGCGTATGCAAGCAATTTTATATGCATATTATATACCTTTGTCGTTTTTTACGACATCCACGAGCAAAATAGGGGGTAGTGAATTGTATTCTTACTCTGTCACCACACCGACAAGGTTTCAGAGTATCTGGCTTCAAATAAAACGATTTTAATATTTGCAAAAGGCTTCTGTCAAAATAAATCTGTTCTCAGATGATATTGGATTACATGGAACGACAGGCAAACGAATTAACTCTTAATCTATTAATCCTATTTACAATTGATACAGGTGTGGGCATGGGGAGATAATGACCATGGCCAACAAGGTAACGGCACCACTTGCGTGAACCGACGTCCTGCTCTAGTCGCGGGTGTTGAAGGCGTACAGCGTGCAGCCGCTGGATCGTCTCACTCTGCCGCATGGTCATTACGACCGGCCGCATTACAAACTGATGCACATTCGCCACATATAGCGCCGGTTCCATTCCCATGCCTTAAAGATCCTCTGGGCGCTCAGAGTCTTGGTGAGTTTTTATTCAGAGTCTTATACATGCTACTGAAGTATAAACAGAAGTATACGCATACATTTGCTATATAACTTCTAATATTAAAATCTTAAGAAGTAATTTTTTTGGCATTCATGAAAGTTCCAAATTACAACCTTGCCTTAGAGAATATCCCGTGCAAACACTAATCTCAATCAAATTTCTCGAACCAGGATTCAATGTAAATTTGCATGCATATGCTACTGGCACGCGGATGCAATTTAATATCCATATTAATTCCAATCTCATGGAATCAATTAGTGCTAGAGTTTAAGTATTATGTTTATCGTACAAACAAATTTGTGCAAACAATGCTTTTAATTTTATATACAACGCGTCCCAGTCTAACTTCTATCCGTTTACGTATTTGCAAAATCCGCCGTGATAAAAGTTTATTCCTTACTGTTATACATCATCTTCCTGATGTAATCCCAATTACTTGAGATCGACGATCGATATTATATTACTTAGTAGTCTTTAACGACATACTTGGGCAAGATAGAGTGCATTGTATTCATACTCCGTCGCCACACGGAAAACATTCCTTAATTGTCTCTTAATATATAAGTAGGAAAGGGTGACGAATAATATTCTTCTCTATTAACACCCGAAAAAAGTTTCTGTAGTACTTTTTTATTTTATAATTGAGGAAAGGAAGGGAGACTTACCACTTTCCCAGAACGGACGGTTCGGCATGAAATGCGCATTTGAGACCGAACCGTCCTAAATATGTCTCGTTTAGAGGCTAAACACATGTCGAAACATTATTCGAATTGCCGCGGAAACTTGCTAGTTGAAGTTCTGGGAAGCTACTAATCACAGGGATAAGATTTCCTGATATTATATGCCACCTTGATCCTATCCCGTATTTCTTCCTTTCTTGAGGTATGCTCTATATTGATTAATAGCTGAAAAGTGGTGGATCTCCCTTCCTTGCCTCCATTTTAAAATAACAGTGGATTTCGATAATTCAATCAATTATTTCTGTAGTACAATATAAATATATATTGCTCACAGGTTTATATTCTGAAGAAACCGTGGTAGAGGAACCACAAGGACCCCGACCTTCTCTTGCCGTGGCAGCCTTGGCTTTGGAACCGCCTGTAGCAGTACAACATGCTTTATCACTTATATTACTTGCATTGCATATAACACAGGTTAGAAACTTGTTGGTAAATAGTAAATATAGTAATATTTTTTTATATACCCTTTTTTTGGACAGGCCTATTGTATTGGTATGGCACCTTAACCTGTCGTATTAATTCCCAATCGCCAGTTGGCCACAAGTACCGATTCCTTGAAATCGGTATGGTGAAATCCCCCTTAACCTCTTGTGATATTAGGATTTTTTAAACTGCAAGGTACTCTCTATAAAAAGATTGGGGACGTTTAAATCCATCTAGCAGATTTTACTTAGAAATTATAGTAAAAATTTATTTAGTTATTACATATACTTCATATGGATATATTTTACAAATCACTAGGCGCGCACCTTATTAGTCGAAGCTCTTCGCGCTCATGAGGTATGTGCTACAGCTGTGCCAGTAGTGTCTGCTATCGATACAGAAGATGAAGATAATGAAGGAGACGCTCGCACAGGAGGTGGCGAAGCACCCGCTGATAGGGCTACGTTACCGGTGAGTAGCTTAATACTATATTACTAGTACGATCTATTTCTTTGTTTTTGTTTCTGTTTCTAGTAATTTGGAATACTACTTACATATAAAATTAATTCTGTTATACTGATCATATTCAAAATCTAAGCTCGTATACATCCCACTACTGGGTGCGACCGTCCTCCATGATAAGGGGGAAGCTGACCTATTATACCAAAATGATCAGAGAGGTTTATATAGGACTTTATTTCGAGATTTCCTTGGTAAATCGTATTTTTATTTCATCACCACACGGCAAATATGCTATACAGTATACACTAATCATAGTATTTCTAAAAAGTAATTCTAAAGAATTTTAAAATGTCGGCCAGCGATTCCATTTATAATAGGCACAGATGGTATATTTTACACAATTTTCTGTTATACCTATGATGATTGATAAGTAAGAAGTTTACGCAATGGTCATGGTTAAAACGCTGCTTACTGTAATATCTTTTTTTTTTTAATAGAGTGGTGCAAGCAGTCCTTTAAGCGGTTCGATATCGTCTCGACATTCCGCTGTTATGTCATCAAGTGCAGTGTCAGTCGCTGCCGCAACTATGACAGTACAACAAGCTGAAGCGCCCAAGGTAAATTTATCATTAACAGGAGTTACCAAGTTCTATCCATCACTCTATTCACGTCTATTATTATACATAGGTGATCGCAGAATGGGGACATAATGCCATAACCGGCACGTTTGATAGTTTGGTTGAAGATTGCAGTTAATGTCATGAGTTTGCCAGAGAGCGCTACTATTTATTGACGAATTGTGTGTTGCACGATATGATTCAGGCAATCTTTATCAAAATATCCAATTGAACAATCTTTACATATAAAATTCATTGTCCTGATGACTGACTGATGGATCAAAGCATAGCCTAGACCGTTGGTCCTGGTAGAGACCTGAAACTTAGAGGGTGTGTTCTTTGTATGACGTAGGCAACCGATAAGAAAGGATTTCACGAAATTCTACCTCTAAAGGAGTGAAAAAAGGCAAAGTTTGGACCACGCCCCTAAGATGATAAAGAAGGCGAAGTTTGTATGGGACCATGTGATTCCATGATCCAATCTACTTCAAATTCAGAGCATTATTTAACAGAATTGATGGAAGATTTGTTAAAATATATTCAGATGGATATTGACGAGTAGTTTTGAGTTCTAAGGCTCTTTTATAAATCTATACTTTGTGGTGATATTGTTGAATGGAAATGATTTCAGTAAATGTTGTCCTTATGACGTTATCAAACTTATATCATTGTCAATATGTCAATCAAAACATTTTTTTTTCTGCATTTTGTATTAGGCTGGACGGTTGATGTGGCATTGCCGGTCCAGGCTCCCCGTCTATGTCGCCGCTCGAATACTCGTGTAAACATTAAAAAATATTATTTAAAAAAATGTTTTAGTTGGTCCTCGATGAATTCACATCTCAACTTGGCGAATCAGACGCAAGAGCGCTGGTGGATTTGTTAAAACTAGCTGCAGCTGGGAGGATACCTGACGCGAACAACGCTGTTAAAATCATCACGGATGTATTAATGGGTATAGTTCAATATATAATAATTCTTAGCTTTATATCAAGTCTATTAACTCTCGGTTAAATATCTAGTCTCAAAACCTAATCCTAGAACTAAAGTATTTTTAAAATTTTTGCTTTTGCTTACTAATTTATCTGCCATTAAACTGTAAAGGAAAAATTCGAAAAGATCGGCATACTTAAAAATTTTTCATGAGACATTTAAGACCTGTTATGTTTGTCAGTGCATCTTGTGTTGTAGTTAGATATTGAATTGTTATAATTATATTAATTAAAAAAAAATATTTTAACTAACCACTCTGTGGTTTTAGTTATCGATCTAAATGAAAAAATGTTATTGTTAGAATGAATTCGGATTATTTCAAAAGTACAATCACTACTTTTACAACTAAACTGATGATAAAATCCTGTTCGTGTTATTTGCATTTTTAATTTATTCTCTGTGGGTGAATGTTAGATTTTTTTTATGGCTTATAGTGGCAAACGAGCAGGCAGCACACCTGATGGTAAGTGTCACTGCCGCCCATGGACCTTTGCCAATGATATAGCTAGGCCGCTGCCTACCAATACAAACCCCGAACCCACCTAGTTGGGCTTCTGGTCCTCTCGCTCACCAAACGAAGCGCAATAGCATATTGCCATTACTCAGACGTCGATCTTCTGCGAGAGTGTGGTACTATCCCAGACGGACCGGCCCGCGGCTGTAGACAGAACTGTCCATAGCGCGGTCCTCCCACAATAAAAGTGAGTGCTAATGTAAGTAAATTTGGTTTCTGTTGTGGAGGAGGCTGGAGCCTAGCAGTGGGACGTATATGAGCTGAAATGTTATTGAAATCTATTATATCTATCTCCAACCGTCTCAATTATGTATATTACGTGATAACGATGTATAAGGTGCGTTTTGTTCATTACAGCATTGTGCGCAAGTAAACCAGCTGTGGCAGATATGGTGGTGGAAGTTTGCGTATGTGAGCTTGAAGAGGCGGCTGCTGGTGGAGGTAGAGCTCCACCACAACCTGTTACAGTTGACAGTCCACATCCATACGCTGATGATACTGACATATCAGGTTCGTTACAGATACATTCCAGTAACAGTTTGTATAAAAAAATATGTTTTTTATCATCCTCCCGGTTTTATACCATCATCATTCTCCTACTCTTATCCTACTTACTTGGGGTCGATACAATATGTACTCTTCTTTCATAGTACATATTGTAAAAGTTTTTGACAATAGTTTTATGACCGGCCGCCTGCCAGACGTCAACCCTCCTTGGAAATGTAATTGTTGACCAAACGGCATCAGATGAAGTTGGCCGAGGTCGTTATAAGGCTCTTAGTCATCTTTTACGACATCCACGAGCAAAGTAAGGGTTGGTAGTATTCATAGCCGCTACCACACAGCTTCCTCCCGATTTTATACCAATAAAGTACTATATTTAAAAATAAACAACTAATATTTATCCATCAGCCTATTGACGTCATTATTTTACATAAGCAGGCCAGTATTTAATTTTTAATTATTTATTTTTTTATAAAATTAAAGCATGTGACATATTTAGCAAGTATTTACTTCAGTGTGCCTTTTGAACCAGTATATAATGTTTATAAAACTATAAGACCAAAAGTTATGGTTGACTCAGAGCCCTCAATCGGTTTGTTCAGCTTAACAAAAGTGAACTATTAGAGCAACCATTGCTGCCCTATTAGGGGCAATTCGGATGAAATAATATTGTAATGAATTGCTTGTTTATTGTAACAGCAACTTTTTAATAAAAAAAATGATTAAAAAAATCAAAAAACCCGACTGCGTAAAAAGTCACCAGAACTACGTACATAATAAAAAACTGAAAAGAAAAAAACAAGCACTTAGATGTCCGGTAGTCTAGAATTCCATAATATATTGTTGAATAAATATGTACTATTGCAGAAAATGAAATATATTTTAATAATAGAACATGACAACTGAACAGTCGGGATCCTTTATTCGACAGCAAATCTAATTTTTCAATGGATCCCGACTGTTCAGTTGTCATGTTCTATTATTAAAATATATTTCATTTTCTGCAATAGTATTTATTCAACAATATATTATGGAAATCTAGACCACCGGATATCTAAGTGCCTGTTTTTTTCTTTTCAGTTTTTTATTATGTACGTAGTTTTGGTGACTTTTTACGCAGTCGGGTTTTTTGATTTTTTTAATCATTTTTTTATTTTATACTTTTTAGTTATAAATACCTAGGTAGCTATAGTTATCTTATTTATTAATAAGTAGGTAAGTACCTAACTATATATAGTTTTTCGACTCAAATTGAGTACTAAATCGTTAGAAATTGGAGATGGGCGACCGCGTCAGACATTAGATACTATAGGTAGGACTACCTATGGTATATTGAACATTATAACTACTAGATACTTCAGTATATGTCCATCCACATCCAGTTATATGAATTTTTCGTCTTTTCATCGTAAATTTCTACTGTCTAAAAAACCTATATGTGAGAAAGGTTGTTACGAAATTTAAATCAATATAGATCCTAAACGGGCAGTCAAATCGAAAAATGTTGAGAGAAAACTAATAATGATTTTTAAATACCTATTTAACGATACCCCACTCGATATAGTTTGTTGACTTTAATTTTTTTAATTTTCACAATATGGCGTCTAGTAGTCGCCATATTGAATTTTTAATAACGTCATATCTTTAGTGACACTCGCCGGATTAAGAGGAATCGACGTGCGAATCATAAAAATCGGGCCAGGCGTTTGGTATATATAGTGCTTCAAAGGAACATACATACATAGACTGTTAAACACAATACCACTCCTTTGCAGTCGGGTAAAAATAATATATAAAAAAAAAATTCTCATTAAAATATTTTTAATATTTTTTTATCACATAGGTGTAGTAAAAATCCCCGGTGCATCGTCTCTTCGTGTCGTATTCGAGCAGGGTTGTTCCACTGAGCGACGGAATGACCCCTTCACTATATCGGACAGCACAGGCCGTGTGCTTGCCACTCGTTCTGGACGTGAACCCACTGACTGGGCACAAGAAATTGTTGTCAATGGTAAATTAACAAACTTTATTTTTAATGATAAACAATTATTATTGTACTAGCAGTGCCCGCGGGCTCGTTCGGGTTAATGTTGATTTTGTCAATCAATGTTCTATATACTATATACATAGTAGCTCTATTTCCCTTCTATTGTGGGGAAGAATTGAGCCCAGCAGTAGGACGTATATGAACTGAGATAATTATATTTGTTTTAATGTGATAACATTAAAACAATTATCATTATGAATCAAGTTAAAAATAAAAATTGAGATCAAAGATTTTCTCATAATTTGATTACCATTATGAAACCACATTGGTGACCCAACACCTACTAGTTATGGAGCTTTGTTTATTAGCTCTAAATCATACATACATACATACATAGCTTCACGCCTGTTTCCCAGAGGGGTAGGCAGAGACTACGGATTGCCACAAACCACGATCCTTGCATACTTCCATCGCTTCATTCACACTCATAATAGTCTTCATGCATGCTCTACGATTACGCATACTCTTAATATGACCTCTCAATACATCGTCAATTTGATCCAAAAAATTATGACGAGGTCTTCCCCTTGTATTCGTCCCATTCACGCTTGCTTTATATATTTTCTTTGTCAACCTCTCCTCACTCATTCTTTCTAAGTGTCCAAACCACCTCAGCATACCCTTTTTGATCTTTGTCACTACTTCTTCATTCACACTACAGCGCTCTCTTATAACACTATTCCTAATTTTATCTTTCAGGCTCACATCACACATACTACGAAGAGATCTTATCTCTACAGCATTTATTCTACTTTCATGTCTTCTCTGCCAAATCCAACTTTCACTACCATACATGAGGGTAGGCACTAATACTCCCTTATGCACAGCTAGACGTGCCTTTTTGGACACATTTCTGCTTCTCATAAAGGTGTACAGTGCCCCATTCACTCTATTACCAGCATTTACTCTCCTTTCAACATCATTATCATTTTTACCATCTCGAGTAAACAATACACCCAAATACAAAAATTCTTTCACCTGTCCCAATTCCTCACCATTTATACTAATTTTACATTCCGTCATACATTTATCCTTTTCAAAAACCATTATTTTCGTCTTACTTACATTTACTT
This sequence comes from Lymantria monacha, assembly GCA_905163515.2. NCBI lineage: Eukaryota > Metazoa > Arthropoda > Insecta > Lepidoptera > Erebidae > Lymantria > Lymantria monacha. The sequence continues at coordinate 30,144,267 of LR991082.1, forward strand.
TCATGCCTTTTCTTTCAAATGCTTCACGCATAGTAGTTACCATCGCCTGTAAATCCTCAGCCGACGATGCAAGTAATACCTGATCATCGGCATAAAGAAGACACTTGATAAGTAACTCATTCATTCTTAAACCACAATCATTATTTTTCAAATATTTCAGACAACTATCCATGAATAGGTTAAACAGCCACGGTGACGCTACACATCCCTGTCTAACACCTTTATCGATATTAAACCATTCCGTGTAGGATCCGTTTATTCTTACGCATACCCTGGAATCCTTATAGATTGATTTCAGAGCGTGAATAAGATGGCTATCCACCCCATACATAGACAGTACCGACCACAGTTCATTCCTCCTCACTTTGTCATAAGCCTTCTCCAAATCAATAAATGCGCAAAAGATTTTTTGGCCTTTAGCCAAAAATTTCCGCGTCATGAATGTTAAGGAGAAGACTCGATCCGTACAACCCATACCTTTTCGAAAACCCGCTTCTGCATCCCATATTTTCTTGTCGGTTACTTTCACTACTCTTTCAATCAATACTTTCGCATACAGTTTGCCGACAATGCTAAGGAGGCTTATGCCCCTGTAGTTAGCACAATCTTGCTGGGAACCTTTTCCTTTGTACAGAGGTACAATTACTGCCTTACACCAGTCGTCAGGTACTTGGCCATTAGTCCGACAGAGATTAAAGAGTCGGTATAGCATGTTAGCTATGATATCTTGTCCAGCCGTCAGCATTTCAACTGTAATCCTATCGTATCCTGCAGATTTACCCGCTTTCATACCTTTCAATGCGTTCATAATTTCTACCATAGTTATACATTCTCCAACCTCAAGATCTCTTTCAATCTCAGATAACAGGTTTTGTGACTCTTCTCTTTCAAATAAGCTTTCAATGTATTCCTTCCATCTCTTTAGTACACATTCTTCTCTATTCACTATCCTTCCATACTTATCCATGATCGAGGCAAGCTCTAAATCATTTCTATCAAATAATTATAAAATAAGGTAGAGTCAAGAGTCTCCGAAACCAGCGAGCGTGTATGAAGAGAATTATGAATGTTGAGGAAGCGAGTGAAGTATGCAAGGATAGAGTTCTCTGGCACTCTGTTCTCTCTGCCTACCCAGCAAGGGATATGGCGTGATGATATGTATGTATGTATTATAAAATATTTTTTAGGTGACGAACTTCGTTGGAGGTTTACAAGCGATGGGTCGGTGAATGGCTGGGGATGGAGGTTCACAGCTCATCCTATACTTCCTTCACAATCTCTTACAGTAAGTATACCTTCGCTCGATAAACACATATGTACATCGGAAAGTAGTAAAAATTAAGTGAATTTGGAACTTTATGGAGGTCTTTCCTGTTGTTTAAGTCGCCTCTATAGTGAATAAAACATTGACTGATAAGCAATAAATATAGAATTTTTATTATTCACATGGTGATGCAGTGAGAATACAGTGTGCCTACATTCTCCTTTTATTCTGCGAGAGTCGTAAGAGACGGCTAAGTGACATAAGCATTGCAATAAAAGAAAACTCGAATGAAAACCGTAACCCGTCTGATTCCCGGGGTTAATTTGTCTTTCTTTTTTTCTAAAGGCACGATATTACTATATATGATTTCTAAATGAATAAAAATAGAATAGATCAAAATAGGTCAGTGAAAACCTTTGTATTAACGATGACTTATTGGACGTGATACACCCTAATCCTCCTATGGTTATGAATGCTGTAATGTGAACATCGTAAAAAATAAAAATCTAATACAAACGCGATAAAATCTTTAAAATAATTTTATTTTACATAAAAATAGCATCATTAAAATATATAATATATTTCAGGAAATTGGATCTGATAGATACGTATTGTCGTGTCCGTCAGTAGAATTGGCATGGAGATTGCTTGATGGCCCTTTATTGGCGGCGATATCGAGCGATCATCAGTTGGCACCGCGGTTAGCACAAGCCTTGGCTATATGTGCACAAATGCCTACTCTATGTAAGTTTTGAAAACTCATTCATGACTTTATCTTCTAAAGAATAGTATACCTTATTTATTCTTTCAATTTATAATTCAATATTACTATTTCTTTCGAATATAAAGTTAAATTGTTGAAAGTTCTTTGTACGGCTCAGAAATATCTTCGGAGTCTTGAGTGTTTTTGTGTTCGTTACTTGTATATTTACAAATTCCCATGCGATACTTTAATTCATACCTGCAGTGTGTTTTCAAAGGAAAAGGGAATGCGGACTGAAGAATGTTTAAAGTAAAACTTTGAGATAAAACCTTGAGATGTATGAGAAATAAATAAAGAAAACTGGAGTCCATTCTAATCAAGAGTGAAATAGTCATCAACTAACCAGTTTCATTTGCACCTATATATTCTAATTAGTAGTAGGTAGGACCACGCTGTTGACAGTTTTCTGTCTACACCTACGGCCCGGTCCGTCCGGGGTAATACCACACTCTCGCAGAAGATCGATGTTTGAGCAAAGGTTCGTTCGGTGAGCGAGAGAGCCGGGAGCCCAACTGGGTGGGTTTGGGGTTTATATCGGTAGGCTTAGCTATACCCTTGGTCTCCATGGGCAGCAGTAATATTTACCATCAGGTGTGCTGCTTGCTCGTTTGCCACCATAAGCAATAAAAAAAAAATTGGCACATACGCCTATTTTTTTTTTAATGAAATGATTTTTATCTGTGTCTCATATCAATTTTAATTTATCCATAAAGTATGAACATGGGCAAATTAATTTAATATTGCAATTTTTTAATAAGAGGTGATATTCTTAGTTAATGAATATTTTTTAAAGATATTATGTAATATTTTAGCATGGCGCGCTCGTGTATGGTGTGTTCGTCGTTTACGAGGCGTTGTGTGTGGCGGTAGTGGCTGTGGGGGTGCGGGAGGTAATGACCCCAGCACAGGCACACCGCCAGCGCTACATCACTTGCCGCAGTTGTTGCATGCGCAGTATGAACATGAGGAACCAGCTCTACGCACACCGACACACCTGCTACACACACACTATCTTAAGGTATAATTGTCTTACGTAGTCTATTAGTGCTGCTATATTTTTTCTTGTGGAGACAGAGTAAGAATACAATTCACCACTTCCTCTCTTGCCTGTGATTGTTATATAAGATGACTAAGAGATATGATATGCAAATAAGGGATGCAAGAAAAGGAAAACTTGACGTAAAACTCTGTACCAAAACATCTAAGCAGTGTGATACAGTAGGTCAATTGTTCTCCTACAATAGAGGAGGCTCAAGCTCAATAGTGAAACGTACTCGTTTGTGGGCTGATATGATGTTAATATTTTAGGAAAGCAGTGATATGATCGGCTTACACCCCTTAAACGATTCTTACGATATCAATGGGAAGGAAACGGGCAAGTGATTGGTGGTGGTTTATCCGGTAGTTTTCTCAACCCTATTTGGAAGTAGAACTGTGGTCATTGAATGGAAATATATTTATTTCCCATTACCGAGGACTAAAGTATGCCGAAGTGTAGGTATATTTTTTTATACCTCTGATTACCACTTCGAGGATATATGTATATATCCAAATTTATAATCAACTAATCTCTTTAAAATTATGCACTTTGTTAGACTTACCGTAGTCTGTAGGCTACCTTTCATCCAGAACAAAAGGTACTGTTCTCGTGGGATAGAAAAAATAATTTATAAATCTATCTCTCATTTCTTCCTTAATATTATTTGCTTTAAAATACATTTACATACGGTCAACATACGCAGTCCAGTTTCCATTTTTAATGTCATTTTCGCGCACCTTTTTCTACTGACGTTATTTGTATAGTGTTTAATCGTCTTATTAACACCCTTTTACTACACTATTTAAACCAATTTTTATCCTCGTTGCCACTGTTAAATAAAGGACATGTATTCTCCGAACGTATATGACATGACTGCGCTGGCGACTGACAAACCCACGCTAGTGCGTGAACTACCCACTGTTACAATATATGCAATAGTTATAAATATAGGCAGTAGGGTTAGGTGAGACATACATAGTGCTATTATAAATAAAATTAATTTTCCTCAACAGGAACTGGCATGGTTAGCATGTGGTCTTCGTATGGACTCACGAGTATGCAGTGGTCCCGATGCAGTCCGTTGGGCGTGGTTCAAACGCTACTGTCTCTGTATGCGAACAGCCGACGCGCTCATACGTCGAGTACCCATGCCTATGCCATTCTTATCAGACGTGAGGAAAAGACTGACAGATCTGGGCGTGTATAACAGTGACGAAGTAACCAGTGATGCGCATTATCCATGGGAAGACAATACCAAGATCACAAGGCAACATGATGAGCAGCTCTTACATTGGGCTAATAAGTATGACTTTTTTGAACAACATTTTGCATTAATTCTTGTATTGCGGGGAATTTTGCAAACATTCAATATAAATGCCACAAATTATACCCAGACAGATAGATCTGGTTGAGAGCTCAGCATTTACCCACAGTCCGGGTAAAGTTTTCATAGCCATCTGCGGCTAACAACTAAGTCACACACAAGAAAAAACACAAAGCAGTCATGAGGACTGCTGGGATCTACCGACTCACTCTTTTTCTCTCTCATACCTTTATGTATCTTTCTTTCTCTCTGCCTCTTGCGTTGGAGTATTGGACGCTACTCGTTGCTAACGCTCGCGCTGGCCTGTAACAGGTATTCTACGCGTATGCATTCGAGTGCTATTGCGTTAAACGCTTAACGCAACCTTGTTGGAAGTCGCATTTGAAGTCTCACTTCGAAAAAAGAAATCCAGACTCAGAGCAACAATAATTGAATCGCAAAAATTATTATTCTACGTAGGAATCGAACCCATCGTCGGTTTGATTCTGGCACGTCAGTCATCGTCATCTTAATCACTATGCAGTCAAATTTATTATTACTGATTACATTTAAAGAAGAAGAAAAAAACATTATATCGACCCCAAGTAATTGAGATAAGAGCAGGGTGATGGTCTACTATCATATATATCGCTTAGTGATCGAATTATTGAACTCCATTGCTGCTTTTTGTTTATTCAATTTCCGCGTGGGGAAATATTTGTGCGATTTAAAACAATGTAAATGCCTTAGACTTGTATATTTTAACAAATTTAAAAAAGAGAAAAAGGTTTTCAATTGGAATGTTTTTTTTTGTGTCTATTACTCTGTTATTGATGAAATTTTATTTGAAAGCTGGTGCTTCCCATGTGTTCTGATTTAAATTTGATCAAGATCTGACCAGTTTTATAATGCGTATTTGGTTTTCTACAATTATCCATGAACACAGGCATGGTAGGTTGGTATTTTATTCACTACACCATCTCTGCAGTCTGTGTTTTTCATCAAATTATCTATTGTTATATTAAAATATTGGTAACAGGCGTCCCGAAGACTGGTGTGGGTGGTGGGGTGGCGCTTCTCGAGGTTGCGCCGTGTACGGTTGGGGACACAATCATCGCGGTCAATTAGGCGGAGTTGAAGGCGCTAAAGTACGCACACCAACACCTTGCCACGGTCTTGCCGGTCTGAACCCAGTGCAATTAGTAGGAGGAGAGCAGACTCTGTTTGCTGTTACACCTGATGGGAAAGTCTACGCAACAGGTATAATATTCATATTTACAAACGCTGGAGATAGAGATAATTATTATTTTTGTATGTCGCATATTACCTTTTAAATTAAAGATTAAAATCCACAAAAGCTTGACTAGGCTGGGTATAAATTATGTGTTAATACTAGGTAAAAGCTATCTGGTAGGCTGTGTGGTAGCTAGCTAACCCTTACTTTGCTCGTGGATGTCGTAAAAAACGACGAAGAGCCTTATAACGACCTGGGCCAACTCCATCTGATGCCGTTTGGTCAACAATTAAATGTAATGTGGGAATGCTCAAAGAGGGTTGACATCCAATGCCGTGACGTGCCAATAACTTTTACAATATGTACTATGAAGGAAGAGTACATATCGTATCGACCCCAAGTAATTGGGATCAGAGTAGGGGAATGATGACTAGGTGTAGGCTATCCTCATCATCATTATCTCAGATCACAAACATTCCACTATTAGGCTCGAGCCTCCTCCACAATAGGGGGAAAATTGTTCTACTATATAATTCTGGTCAGATGAATTTTTATAGGGATATTTCTAGTCCCTTCTCTGGCATAGATGTTGTCTGCATATTATATCCCTTGGTAGTCTTTTACGACATCCACGACCTGGGCCAAGTCCATCTGAAGCAGGCAGGCGGCCGATCATAAAACTATTACCATAACTTTTGCAATGTGTACGAGTATATATTGCTACGACCTCAAGTAATTGAGATAAAAACAGGAGAATGATAAGTAGGTCTCCGTGAGTGATGGAGTAAGAATACATTGCGTTGTCTTTCGTTTTAAATCGCTTCATTTTGTGTAAGTAAAAGAGGATGAAGGGGCGTGAGCAAATAATACTACTTTAGAAGAAGAAAAATACGGAATAAAATCCCATACCATCCATCTATCTGTGGCTAATTTAGATGCAATAGTTTGTGATAACTGTTCTAGAGTTCCTGGGTGGGTTCTTGGATTAGACTTTTCGTTCAGATCATTTTCTTAGACTAATAGGATTGTTTTTTTTTTTTTATAAGACACCTCCCTGCACTAAGGAAAATAATCCTTGTATTGTGGGGGACTTTACAAACATGCAATTAACACAGACAAATTACACCCAGACTCAGAACAATACTTTGTGGATCGCACAAAGTGTTGTCCTGCGTGGGAATCGAACCCACAGCACTGGCACGGAAGGTCAAGGAATCTTAACCACTACGCCATCTGTGCAGTCAAGTTGCCTTTGTCGTAACAATGGAGCTCTAACAGTATCTATCGATATAACGGTGTGTTGCACTTCTGCTTAGTTTAGGTATAAAAACTTGAGATTACATAATTAAAATTACTTTCACATACTTTTAATAAATATTATTTTAATTTTATAGGTTATGGTGCTGGTGGTCGTTTGGGTATTGGTGGCATAGATTCAGTGTCACAACCTACTCTACTTGCGTCAATTCAACATGTTTTTATTACAAAGGTAAGCATTAACTAAAATTAATATTTTATAAAAAGTATTTAGTTCCTAAGGGGTATTTATAAAAACTTGATTGCAAGCGAAAAATGAATATCACTCATAGGACTCGAGCCCACTCCTATTGGAAATCCGTTCCAATCGTGCTACCACTTACACACAGCTCACGCTGGTGTAAGTGGTAGCCCTAAGGGGTAGGTAGAGACCTACCCCTTAGGATTAAGATTATAGGATAGGCGTAAATATAACTATATTTCACCAGGCAGTATCTAGTCCCATGTAATAGCGTAATTCGAACTGACAGCTGATAATCGGTTTCAGGTTAACCCTATGTATATTTAAGTAATACACCCTGATAGATTAAATACTTCAAGATATTAAAGTTTGCTTTACATTACAAATAAATCCTCCGGTTTAAATTGCCTGTACTTAGGTCTGCTACTTTTCAGCCCATATAAGTCTTTCTATTAGGCAAGCGGCTGTCCCACAATAACAATAGATAAAAAATAAATCTGTATATTTGTAAACTATTGGTTATGTTAGATAAACATTATAATGTACTCAAAATATCTGCAATCACTAATCAACTTGTAATAAATCTATCTGCTCTTAGGTTGCGTGTAATTCGGGAGGAAAACATTGCTTAGCACTTTCATTGGACGGTGATGTGTATAGCTGGGGAGAAGGGGAAGACGGTAAACTTGGTCATGGAAATAGAGTGTGAGTATATTAGCTTAATATGCAAACGTATTTTGTGTTAAGGGTGTAGATTGTTGGCCTGAGATCTCGATTTCGAGCGACCGCAGCGCCAAAGTTTAATGTAACATCCGACGGGGCGGATGAATGACCTAGAGAGCGTGATTTTCAAAATGTTTTGCAACAAACGTTCCACGTTGAGAAATTGTTATTGAACTTGAATATTTACAGCATAACAATAACGTTGAATTTTTGGCAACTAGCTGTTGATTCTTTTTAATAGATTAATAAGAGTAGTTGAGACACAATTTTTATGTTTTTCTATCATTACATTACATAGTATAAAACAAAGTCGCTATCCGCCGTCTGTCTGTCCCTATGTATGCTTAGTCTTTAAAACTACGCAACGGATTTTGATGCAGTTTTTTTTAATAAATAGAATGATTCTTAAGGAAGGTTTATATGTATAATACATGCATAATATAGTAGAGAAACGCTGATTAATTTAGAGGTTTCTAATGTGATGTCGTAAATAAGCACGTTTTTTTGCGCTTATATTGCAAACGTTGGCTGAACCCTACGAGATAGACCAAAATAATGTACTACAGTATTATCCATCTTAAAAAGTTCAACAAAAAAGTCCACGATGGCATATGTCTATCTCTTAGGGATAACCCACCATAACCATTTTTTATCCTCTACTAAAAAATGATTATTTACTAAGTGATTTTATACAATACAGCATTAATCCTTATCCAATTAAGTACCTTAAATAAATTGTGCATTTATTATAGATCAATATGCTTTTTATAGTATGTAATTTAAGTGAATATTGCCGAAGATAGCGAAGATAGCGAGGGCGGGTTACTAGTTTATAATATAATATACAATCAAGAGCAGGTCCGGACTGACATTTTTGTATTCTACTTACCTAAAATTCCAACTATGTATTTATTTGTAATTTCACTACCAAAATTTATTCTAATTCGTAAAATATTCATTCAATAAAATAATTGCAAATTCAGTAGGAAGTGTGTTTATCTCTACGCAAGGAAATGTGCCTATTGCGTAAACTCAAATACTTACTTTTTGTTTACGATCACCTCGTCGATATCTAAAAAAAATCCTAGGGTTTTAAAAAAAATGTCAATAAATGAAACACAAGTATAAAAATGATTTATTTACTACACAATAACAAATATGAGTCGCCATTACTCGCTATCTCAAAAGCGTGCTAGGGTTGTACAAAAATTAGTAAATAATTCATTTATTTACTAATTTTAACAGAAGTTTGTAAATTATTAATATACTAATTAAAAGTATGTAATTAAACAATAACGAAATATGAGTTCAAAATTCTAATGTTTTTTCATTCGATTACGGATCAAGTTCTGATTTCTGCTAATTTGATGATAAAATCAATGGCTATCACAAAACCTATCAGAATGAAAACGTTACCAGCTGCCCGATTCACGTAAGTCATAAAAACCGTAGCGCAGTGACGTCACTTCGTTTTTTGCAAATTTAGCCCTTTTAACCGACTTAAAAAGAAGGAGAATTCTCAATTCGCTGTATTTTTGAACCAATTTTTATGATTCTTTACACCAGGTAACTCAGAAATTGTATAGTAATTGAGCTATTGGAAGATTTATGACAATCCAAGACTAGATAAGTAAGTGCGTTTAAAACAGAAAACCAAAAGGCGATTTCTAAGTTCCTAAGTTAAAACGACTTTTGGACTGGCGTGTTTACGTGAATCGACTGGCTGGGTAGTTAAGTTACCTGTATCTTTCAAAATCATTAGGCGTTCTTCTCTTTCAAAACACGTAAAGCTCTTTCTTTCCTCTCTTTCATAGCCTCTATGATACTGGGCGCGTCACGAATGGGCATGCTTCGTGACTGCCGAGGATCAACTAATTCTGGAAGTAGGCAATCGTAATAAAACCTAACTAATTTCATTTCCATTTTCTCCTCCCAAAATTTGTCGTCCTTTTCTATAATATAAACTTTCATAGGTACAGTAGCACCAAACCAGATGCCAAGCATGCAAACGTTTCTTTTAGTAATATGTACCTGTCCCTGAATTTGGAAATACCAGTTATGATTTTTATTTATGACATAACCCTTGGAAGCCTTGTCCTTAACCCAAAAGGTATGTTTGGCCATTGCTTCATCAAGAGTCATGCCAGCTAAAGAATGTGGGCACTTAATTTCAATTAAACCGTTTGCATAAATGCCATCTGGTGTAGTACCAAGAAATTCATATTGATCGTCGACGAACAAACCGCAACCTTGTATACTAATATTCTCTTGAATTTCTAACTGTTTAATTGCGGTTTCTTCGTTTTCGATACCGTACCGTACAGCAGGCAAACTGGAGATATTACTACCATAAACGATTTTACGAACAAGAACAGCACAACTTGTGCTCTCTCGTTTTTTACAAACTTCCCCGAACGATGATGAGGTTAGTAATTTTCTCCTTGTACTCATCCACTCAGAACTACTTCTTTGCAAATGGGTCGACCTTTCAAGCTCCTCTCTTTCAGCACAAGACAACTTTAAATCGGCTAAAAAAGATGACTTGGCTTTCTCATATAATTCTGGACTCAGATCAGGTTTTTCGCAGTTTGGTCCATAGTGAGCATCTTTCGATACAGCGCTGTGGCTCTTTTTCAATCTTAATTTAGGTTTAGCAATTAAACGGATTCTACGATTACAATTTTCCACTTTCGCGATCAAAGGATTAGGACTAGATTTAAATATTACTTCATGAGTTTTACTATGAATCCATCCTGTATTAAAAGACACAACAGCAGCTGCGCATCGGCCCGCATAAGAACCACGGGAAGAATAATTTACACGCTTACCCCCTACTAATTTGGCAATCACTGCGTTAAAACTTTCAACTATATTACTTGTACAATTATGAATTAAACTTCTAGAATGATATGACAGTCTTTTACTTAAAATGTGTACCGCGTCCATTAATCCGCATCCAACAATTGCTGGAAGCAACCCAACAGGTTCTATTCGACGAGTATCAGGTCTACAGAAATACTCCTTGCAATATTGGTGATTATCAAATACGTGTTGTGGACCATTTAGGATATCTTCACTAAGATTTTTAATTTTTTCTTCGAGTGACTGATTTTGATCGCCCCAATATTTAATAGCGCATTTTACACCCGTTCTTAAACGCAAATACCTTTCTTTTAGGAATTTCCGCAATTCGCAAGGATACTTAGTGTCTTTCGAACAGTTTCTCCAAGCTATTGCAGTAGTTTCGTAAAAGATGATTTTTGCATTAAATTTTCTCTACTGTTAAATTACCGTACGGTCGCGAATCTAATATTTTTTTATAAGTACTGGAATCGCCGTCTGCTACAAATTTATTATAAATTACACCGTGATCAACAATGGAACGTTTAAACCCCTCAACTATTATGGTCGATTCCATACCGGTAGATGATCCCGAATAATTCTTGAAACAACGGTGTTCCGAGGGCTGACTGTCGTTCTTTGCGGCTCGTGCACAAACTACGCAGTATTTATTTTTAACTCCAAAAAACAATACTTTATTAGTTTTAATGCCAATTATCGCAGCTGCGCCGGACAAGGCGGAAAAATTCTTACCATAAGATCTCTTGCTCCAACAACCGTCAACAGCAACAGATATTAATGGTGTACCATTTTTATCAACACTACCTATAGACACTGCGTACTCCGCTTCTTCCTTGACAGCTTCTGCCATGGAATGTGCTGCTGTCTTTTCCCACCAATCGCAAACCGTATTATTAATTTCATTGTATAATGAAGGTGACATGATTGGTAGGGCTACTGCGGCAGTTAATATTTTTAACTGATAGTAGCTCCCACCAGATGATATGATACCAGATACAATTTGATGATTCACTTCCATTCTATCTTCTTTCTTTTCAATCAGACACACAGTAAATTTCATACTACACATACTACATTTCATGATGAGTTTTGAGTCCAGACCAACTTTTACTTCACCTATTATACTGAGGTAACTTAACTTACAATCCATTGGACCGTGGTCCCCTATGGCCTGAAGAGCTTTAAAAAAAAAGAAACGTCTACAACTCTACGCCCAACTTCCATTTCATCCACCTTTCCTTCTTGGTCGTTTTCAATAACTAGTTCCTGTAAAGAAAGATAATGGCTTGATTTTTTTTATAAAAAATAATTAAAAATTTAAAAAAATGCAAAAGAATTAATACAATATTAGGTTCCTGATGAATAGAAATTATAATTTCTTTACGCATTAGGTATTGTTTTTTTATGACGTCACCTATTTGAAAATAAATTTTCTTTTGAGAAAGTAATTGAGAAGTATTTCGGTACTAAGGTGTTTGTCTCTCGATGAAAATAATAAATATTGCAAGAAAAATCTATAGGTAGGTATTGAGATTTTGTCTTCGCCCATCACTAACTAAGTAGTTTGTTTATTTATGTAACAAGTCTACAAGAATTACATATAACAACTTACCTCTATACAGCGCGTAGCATTGTTGCTCAGAGTCTCGGCCCCAAGGTTTTCTTTATTTTCAATACTGGAAATATTATTCATCAATATTATCCACTTTTTATTTATTTTGTACAACCCTAAGCCAGACGCTAGGCGCCTCGCGTCTGTTTGGCGGTATAGGTATGTCGACAAAGTTGCACTGTCGCCTACCTACTTCCACAATTTGATATTTAGACAATACTAGCCGACCCGGCGAACTCCGTATCGCCTTTTTTTTTTAAAAAAATCCTATTATTTTGATATTACATACAGATACTTCAATTTTATTTATCAGTATAGATATAGATAATACAAACCAATATTTACATGTTATTGTAGGTATATGTCTGAATCGGGCGATCTAAATCATATGACATATTGTATTAGCTTTGTAATGTACCCTGTTCAAATGCGATAATAAATAAGTAGGGAGGAACTTACATTTTATTCCGAGATCTTTTGGCTTTCATATTTTTATAATGCGTACAAAACTTTCTTTTCCCTGGCATGACACTCAAATTCAATCAGTCCTGCGAAAAAAATAGCCTATGTTACTCAGTGATAATGTAGCTTTCGAATGATAAAAGAATTATCGGTCCAGTACTTTTTGAGTTTATTCGTTTCATACAAAAATCCAAATCTTTCCTCTTTATAATACCTATTAGTGTAGATATTGTATTTTTTACGATTTATATCTAGTTCCATCATGGTTTTCTTTCAGACATTCATTATATCGATACTTTCTACTAACTGAAAATAAATTAATTATAAAAATGTTATACTTACAGTTTTTTACAAAAAACACAAATTCACAATACGTAATTCTGCTGTCTGCAGCCGACAAGCGTGGTGTCGCGTTCACTTACAGAAAGGAACTGCCGTTAGTGACCACCGAGATTGCACGAATGAAACGAACGCTTTATCCCATACATTTGTGTATGAAAAATTTACCTTAAAATATATCTAGATTTTAGGGCTTTAAAAGAGGAAGTCTTTGTTTGTAAAGGTATAAAAAGAAGTATACAGCTATACTTATTGGTTTCTTCAGTGTTCAAAAAGTGTTTCTTTTTATCAATTTGTGTTGATTTATGGACTTAAATCTTTAAAATACGAAGTCATGTTTTTGCATTTTTACTCAATTTTGTGCGTTTGTTGACGTTTATTATATAACAACCATTAGGTTTAAGAGTTTAATATAAGCATGAACATACTTATTGGTCTTTGATTGTAATATATACAAATTATCATTGATATCAATCATATGTAAATAGGTTAAATATGAAAAATCGTAACACTCTTTTCGGTGATTTTCACGATCTACACCCTTAAATTGTTTGTAATATTTTAGTATTTTATTTATTGGGCCCCCCTCTAATATAATATATAATTATTTCTAGATATTAATGAAATGTAAAGTCAGTCTTAGCTAACAAAATATAATGAGAACATAGGGATATTAATATCGCTCCACAGTACTGCAATAAGAATTTGAATACTTTAAAATACTACTTATAGGTAGTGATAAGTACGTCTTATTCGCTTATTAAATGACAAGCCACAGGCAGACAAAGATGCTCAATAATCTCAGTTACATCATGATTTATAACTAGCACGGGTTTGTAGCAAATGATAATAGACTACACACTTTGCTATAAGTGTAAGTAATAGACTAAAGACTAGTGTGATATTTGCGTGGTTTTTATTTCCATATTTCACGCCTCCATTATAGAAAGTTTACGTGTAAAAGAGCGACGAAATGAATAAGGCACAGTATTCTATATTAAAAAAAAAAAATTCGCCTTCTGTTTTGTATACGTGCCTTAAAGCTATATAACTAATGCTTTAATCCATTTATGTAATATTTTTCATTTGATTTTAATCTGTATTTAAATTGTAAACAATAATATCTTCATATTGATTTATCATCATAATAAAAGTGTCTACATTTTTGAGATACTGTTGATTGTCAAACTAATACGATGGTTATTTATTTTTTAGGAGCTACGATCGACCTAAACTGATAACCGCTTTAGCAGGCCTCGAAATAGTTGCAATAGCATGTGGCGGTGCTCATTCGGCCTGTCTGACGGCGCGTGGACGAATATACACCTGGGGTAAAGGTCGATACGGGCGATTAGGACATGGTGATTCTGAAGATCAACTTGTACCAAAAATGGTAAATATCCATCACCTCTAGGTAATTAATACCCGGCATTCTTTTCAGTCACAATTTTTTTTTACCATATACTATTTTATGTAAATATTCTGCTCCTCATAAAGAAGGGACTTAGACTTAGATCGGCCATCTCAACAGATGTAAATAAATACAGAGATTGAAAAGTAAATGACGGTACGAAGACTAATAAAAATTAATAACTTTTATTACTAAATTATACCTCCCGTATAGTTTTGTTAAGAGTTTCGTTCTTTTACAGTATATAATTGTTGTTTATTATCTGTTAAATTCCTTTAGTCATCTTTATGACACTCGTGGGAAATAATAGACATAGTAATAATACTTGGTATTCTCACTTGCCACTTTGGATTGACGTAATCTGCTTACAATTGGTCTCATACAATCACCGACGGGAAGTAAGGGGTAATGACCATATTCTTACTCTCTCACCATACGGAATAATTATTGCACTCGTAATACTTTAATACTTACCTATTCAATTATAATCTACAACACATTTTTGGATTTACTGACGTGTTGTACTTCATTTTAATAGGCAGAACCATATCATTTAAATTACTTTTTACTTTGATCAGACTTACTCTTAGAGGTTCTCTTTACCCGCCGGGCTGGCCACGGATATCAGGAAGCGGTACCAGTAGCCGGCCTATTGGCGATGGGGAGGAATACGGTGGGTTATGGGGTCACGCGTCGCCCTGCCCTGCGGACGGGACGGACGGCGTGTCCAGACCATAGCCTACCAAAAAAAAAGGATTCTCTTTCTTATTTTTTTCTATTTACTATTAGTTTGGTCAACTGATATTATGATCGGCTCGTTATGTGGCCACCACGCATCACCAGCACCAGCCCCCGAGTTAATCAATTTATTGAAATCAAATTTGAGATAAATCATGCTGAATAGCATAAAGTTTGATTTGATATTTTAGGTGGAGGCACTGTCAACGTACCGAGTAATAGATGTCGCTTGTGGTTCGGGAGACGCTCAAACATTATGCATCACTGACGACGATAACGTCTGGTCTTGGGGTGACGGTGATTATGGAAAACTGGGTGACGTATTTCTCATTAATTTTACTATACTTTTAAGTTATTTTCTATAATTTTAAGAATTTTACTATTTTTAACAAAATGTTTGTGTGAATTTTACAATTTATATCAAAATTTGAGTAAGAAATTAATAATTTAAACTATATATTCTACATCTATATATATAATACATACATTAATGGACATTTCTGTCCTAAGGGGACAGGCAGAGTTTATCGATTGCTCACATTTTCATGTTTGTAATTGACATATATTTTAGGTCGAGGTGGATCGGAGGGTTGCAAGCTGCCTATGAGAATAGACTGTTTAAAAGGTTTGCGGGTCATCAAAGTTGAATGCGGCTCTCAATTTTCAGTCGCGCTCTGTCAATGTGGCAGTGTTTACACTTGGTAAGTTCTAAGTCAACGTTCAGATTTAACATTACATAACGATTATGAAATTTCTTACAGACTTCAAAAAGTTTTCTTACAGGCATTTAGATTAAGTTAAAAGTTAATTAACAAAAAAGTATCTTCAAACTCCAAATTGAAAAAAATAAACTCTTTTAATTTAAAAACCGTTAAAATACACTACAAAAAGTTTACACTGTTTGAGAAAAAATAAATTGTTAAAAATATAATTGCCGTCGGTACTGGCTGTTGCCTACCAGAGATTCCACACCAACTGTTAAAATTCTAATTATCCTCGCATAATCAGTCAGAATTTAAGAGTCTCCGAAACCGGCGAGCGTGTATGAAGAGAATTATGAATGTTGAGGAAGCGAGTGAAGTATGCAGACATAGAGTTCTCTGGCACTCTGTTCTCTCTGCCTACCCTGCAAGGGATATGGCGTGATGATATGTATGTATGTATGTGTAATTTATACTAAACAGAATCATATGATGCAACGTAATAGTCTGAAAATGCCGCCACTGATGGATCTCGGTCTTCACTCCTCGTAATTAATTCTTTGATCCCATCCTATCGAATGATCTAATTCAATTTAATATATTGATGATAGATAAGTAGCTGCAATATTGAACACTATCCTCTCAGTTAATTATCCTCTTGAATCGTCCCCCACAAGGAATTAAATTTAAAGATATATCCACGAGAATAATGCTCATCTAGATCGATTAAGAATATTTTTATTAAAGGGGCAAAGGTGACTACCACAGGTTGGGGCACGGTACTTACGAACATGTGAGACGACCAATGCGAGTTACCGGTATGCAGGGAAAGACTATCGTCTCTATTGCCACAGGTTTGTTGATATATTCTACTATAATTTCCTTTGCAACCCAATATGTGTTCACGGGCTAAGAATTCATAGTCTCACCGACCTTAACCTAACCTAACCTGACTGTGGAAACCATAAAGAAGTTAAGGGATCTCGAAGAATGGGCAACCACCGAAAACAAGGACTCGGTACCGGTCGTGTCCGGCAATAGGTACATATCGGTCGGCTATGACGTTGCACGCTGCCCTAGGTAGTTTGGGAGTGGTGTGATCTGATCCAAAAGTGTGGTGTGATCTGAAAAAAGGAGAATGTGCAACAGAAATAACTTAGGAAAAAGGGTTATTGTAACAACACTATCCTGTGAATCTTAATACAACTGCGACCACTAACTAACTCGTCTACAAAGTCTGGCGACTATAGCATTATCTTTCTTCTGGAGAGGTTGATAATTTTTATTAATTTTATCGGTGATGGCGGGAAATGAAATATACTTTTTACAATTTGGTATACATTGTATCGATTTTCCACTTTGTAAGAAATTCAGACTACAACGTAACCGTCTCCATCTTTTTCGCGGGTTTCGTAGACAACTAAATGTTTTAAACAAATAATATAACTCGGAAGAGAAATAAAAACTTACCTCGTCTGTTAATGTGGTTTAGTGAGTTAATTTTTTTTTAGACGAGGCTAATAGCTAACCTGGGAAGTACAATGAGTCTGAAAGAAAAGGTATGATATTTACATGGTCTAATGCCATTTCAAAGATGACATGACTGACTGACGGCATTTTGACGACATTTTTAACAACCGTATATCATATACTCATCATCATCTTGCTCTTATATGTATTATATAATTTAATATATAAAATTTAATATATAAAATTTAATAATTCAGTTCCTTTTTTTCTAATCTGGCCCGCCTACGAATTCAAAATTTATGCAAAATTGAGTTTGACAATCACGTTAGACTCTAACGTGATTGTCTCATTATATTTTGATTCTACTTTTACATAAATTGTAGGGAGCCTGCACTGTGTGGCGTGTACGGATAATGGCGAAGTATATACGTGGGGAGACAACGATGAAGGACAGCTTGGAGATGGTACCACACTTGCCGCTCAGAGGCCTAGGCTATTGATAGCTTTACAGGTAATAAATACATTATTGATATAAGCGAGGCATAAAATTTGTCTATTAACTTGAGATTCCCATATAGTCCCAGTAGTCGTAGTAATGATCTACCATACCGACTTCGATTTTTTCACGTATGTTAAGGATTTTATACGATAATTGTAATTTTGTAGTTTCCTACGATGCAAAGATTTCTTCTAATGTGAGGATTTATATTAGATACATAAACTTTTATTAAGGTGAGATCGTTAGCTTAAAAATGTGTGTACGAGCCAAAGATCCTCACACAGCGATTTACGTACTATAAGTACTACTACCTAATTAATATGAAGCAGTCGTAAACAATCCTCCGTAATGCACAAACGTGTATAGTATTGCTATTAACATTACGAAAGGTGCGACTCAGATACCTAACTTAAAGTATATATTAATAAACAGTCAAACTTCATAGTGGTTTAGTGTTAACTATTACATACTACAATATAACTAAAACCGGGGTTACCGTAAACTACGAAAAAACCCAAAACAATGTGTAATTTATGTCTTTTAATTATATGTTCGTAAAGTCCCCCATTATGCAAATATTATTTCCTTAGAGAAGAGTGTTATTTCAAAGGAAATATAAATAAAAATATGCACGCTCAGTTTGTTTATATTTATAGGGCAAGCGTGTAACGAAAGTGGCATGTGGCAGCGCTCACACAGTGGCTCTATGTGTGGAGGCCCCTCGAGCTCCTCGTCCTCCACCGCCACCTCCCCTCGAGTGTCATCTTCTAAGGGACCTGCCGACTCAAATTATTTGCAATAGATTGGTATGATCTCTCTTTTTATATCACTTTTTGTGAACTGTTGAAGGAAGAGTACATTTCATCACCCTTTCCTTTACTGTCATAGTCATAAGTTATCTTGACTTAAGAATATAAACAGACAATACTGTACACGTAACTAAGAAGTAAAAAAAAATACTAGTACAAGATATGTATAACACTATATAGTTACTATCTAGTGGGGTGATGGGTGCTCTAGTAGTTAACTCGTAATCAGGTGTCGCTTGAGGGATCTGATGCTGTCATCATATTTTTCTATTTTGAAAAGATAAAAAGAAATATATCCTGGTTCGAATATTTACTCGGGTCTAATATTTACTGATATTTATTATCACCCTGAAACTAATATTTACTAAATATATAGCATGTTGTTAACTTAAAAAAATTACGAAAAACCGCCAAGTTTCTTGCCGGCTTTTCTCAGCGTGGTCGCGTTTCTATCCGGTAGTTTATTATTAGATTAATCTATACATATAATAAAAATGTAACGGGTCGCTGTCTGTACATGGAAGATATATGAAAAAAAAATTACTGGGACCTTTATCAACACTAATAGAACCCAAAACAATAATTTTTAAAATTTTTGGCTGTTTATCTGTTTGTCTGTGTGTTTGTGCACGCTAATCTCAGAAACGGCTTATCCGATTTAGACGCGGTTTTCACTAATATATTGTGGTAAGCTTCACTTAACATTTAGGCTTTATTTTATGTAAATTGGTTTATAAAAAAAAGTTATGTCAATTTAAAAAATATTCGGCGAAAAAAATCTTTATCGATTTTTTTCAAATTACGTACAAATATTCTTCAGTAAAAATAAATAAACACGTCTGTCAGCATTTGTTGATTTTCACCCTCTGGGGGTGTAAATTAGGCCTGCAAAGCGGGTTGGACGACTCATTAAATCATTAGCACCAAGCCGATATTATTGAAGCTGGCAACTTGAAATGTTGACAGTGGTTTCTTTATATGACGTAGAGATTCACTAAGAAAGGATTTTACGAAATTATACCCCTAAGGGGGTGGAGCAGAGTGGCAAAGTTTGTGTGAAGAGAAAAAATCTTTATTGATTCTTTTCAAATTACGAGTCGAATCAAATATTCTAGGATAATATCCGGCATATATCAATTTTCACCCTCTGGTTGTGTAAATTAGGCCTGTGAAGCGGGTTGAACGACTCATTACCGCCAAGCCGAAACTATTAAAGCTAGAAACATTAAATTTTGAAGCACGTTTCTATTTATGACATAGAGATTCAATATCAAAGGATTTTATTAATTCCGCCCCTAAGGGGGTGTAACAAAGCGGCAAAGTGTGTATGGGGAGAAAATTTCTTTATCGATTCTTTTCAAATTACGTACAAATATTCTTCGGTAAAAATAAATAAACACGTGTTTCTCTCTCCCTCTCCATCAACCCCGCACCAGTGCCGTTGTGGCGACCAGTTCCGGTGTGAGAGCTCACACGATACGCATAGTAGACAGCAATAGGTTCTTACCTAATAGTTTAAGATACAGTTTAAGTTTAGCTTCAAAAATGTTCACAAACAAGTAAATAATAAATCATATCTAACGAGGTCGCAACTCTGCTGGTGAAACAAAACAGTCAAATAAAGGGTGGCGATAATTATATCTTTATCCCATGGTCATACCGTAAATAGTAAATTAATAGCAATATAATTTGTAGAATGTATAGAACTTTGAACCACCTTTTTCTTTAGTGACCGGCTGTGGTATATAGACACACGCGCGCCGTACACGTACATCTACGTTGTGCGGGCGGGCCACCGCAACCGGGTATCATCTCGAGTCGAAGCCCTCACGCAGTGAACCTAAATACAGATACTCACGCTTGCACCGCCCAAAGCACCGACGGTAGAGCGTGTCAACGTAGAGTATTTTCTCTCGGACCCACCCTATTGCCTAATTCCGTTAGACAATTAACTCGCAGAATCAACACCTCAACGCATCCCAGTTTTTGACGCTGTTGATTATTATCCTAGCGCCAAACCTTCAACACCTTGCATTGCTTTTTCTATTTAACTCTGTCAGAGATGACTTCTACGTGGACGAAGTCGCGGGCAAAAGCTAGTTAAAAATAAAATATAAAATAGACAAAATATAAGTGTCCTTATGGGAGTATTCATGAAAAAAAAGAACGTCTGACTAGCGTGCATATAATAGGTCTATTTTTCTCACATGGAGAAATCTGTTTGCAGTAATGTGACGTATATGATTTTAGCATATAGCGATACTAATATAAATTTATGGGCTTCACAGGTTTTATTACATCATTTCTCTGAGTTAGTTTGTCCGAACTTACCGCTACTAATCTTAGAAGGACCCCTGGACCATTTGAGGACATTGCTGTTTTACAGTGTGAAAGAAGCTGCGTTTAGAAAGGTAATACAAAGTACTAATTAGGCCTTTATTAATATTTATTTGGTTAGATCTTAAGCTGTCTGGCCAGTACAATAGAGTAGGCATAATCATAGTCATTTTGAGGAAAACCCATTCGCAATCTTTGAATGAATATGGTCTGATAAAAAGTATTGTTTATCTTTGTTCTTTATCTTCCCACAAAGGTTAAGGTTAGTCCAACATTACTTCTATTGTAGAAGAGGTTCGGTAATGAGTGGGACGTATACGAGTTGAGATGAAACAGAATCATAAACTTATACCTCATAGTAAATTGTTTCTTTCGTAACGACGACGTAAGAGAGCGAGTAGGTATGAAAGAGAGTATTGGTGTAAAGATGCGAAAGGGAATGCTCCGATGGTTCGGACATGTGGAAAGAATGCCGAACGAACGTCTGGTTAAGAAGATATACAATGCGAAAGTGGAAGGATGTAGGTACCGAGGGAGACCGAGACTAACCTACCTAGACCAGATCGGTCATGTACTGAAGGAAGGTGGAGTCAAGAGTCTCCGAAACCGGCGAGCGTGTATGAAGAGAATTATGAATGTTGAGGAAGCGAGTGAAGTATGCAAAGATAGAGTTCTCTGGCACTCTGTTCTCTCTGCCTACCCTGCAAGGGATATGGCGTGATGATATGTATGTATGTATGTAAATTGTTTCATAAAAAGTAGTTGATTTTGCAAATGTAATCTCAGCGTGGTAGCGGAGTAAAAATATAATTCACCACCTTCTTTCTCGCCCGTGAATACCGTAAAGATGACCAAGGGATATTATATGCAGATAATATTTTTGCAGGAGAAAGAACACTCGAAATAACACTATATCAACCTTTCTCACCAGCGTGGTATAGTAGGTAAATTTTTCTAGCATTTGGAAGGATACTCGAACCCAGAAGTTGAACGCATAAGAACTGAGATGATTATGACATTCGTTATGAGCTAATGAACATAAACCTAGTCAAATCGCCTCCATAACTATTTATTATTTTATCTGACCCCTTATAAATAGCTATTTACTGATTTTTTTATATTATTAACAGGCGATAATGTCTACGATGGTACGTGAGCGTCAGCACGGTCCAGTGGTGGAGCTGTCTCGTGTTGCGGCTCGCAGGGCGCGACGCGGTGGCACGGGTCTTGCGGGCCCGGCGGGCATGCGTAGCGTTTTCGGACAGATGGTGGCTCGACTGCCTGCACTTACACAAGACGCCTTAGCATTACCGCACCGCGTTTGGAAGGTCAAATTTGTCGGTCAGTACATCTTAAAATTAATAAAAAACATTGCTCAAGCGTCTTACATGTTGGAAGGGAAATTAACGTTGGTCAAACGAGTTAGGTTGGTCATATGATTTTATTTTGTACTCTCCTTTTTTAGTAATGATGTTATCGGCTTCCGATCTTAAGTCGTCTTTTACTATTACCCACGGTAAATGATAGAGACTAGTGTATTCTTACACCGTCATCCACGGACAATTTCAATCGTGTTCGCCAATTTGCCTGTCTAGCGCGATGACTATGGTGTTATATCCCTTTGTAGGAAGGCTTATGTCCAACAGTCGACATCGATAGGTTAATAGATAAATAATAGAACCATGTACGTTAACATGTGCTTTTAGACTCATATTTTTAATGGAAATACAGACTGTAGTTTGCCATTTGATACGGTTTAGAAAAATCTCGTAGTTTACAGCAGTAACAAAAAAGCCGACTTATCTTACAGTACACATATCCTCGTTTTTACCAACGACGCATAAATTTTAGGTAACACCTAAGGCTAGCTATGTAATAAATAATATCAATTATTGATTGATATTATCTGGCCTCCAACATGAACGTTGACGTGTAAACTATCAAGTTATTGTTACTTATAATTTAGGTGTCGCTGGTGACCATTCGCGGGTACCGCACGGTGTCGACAGAGGCGGCGTGCCTATTGGCCGGGACACCCCCGTGGGACCTAGAGGCGGAGATGCTCTCCGACCTCTACCGGCGGGTTACCTCAATGCGCGAAGAGGGTGGCTCCCCATCGTTTAACGAGATAGCCACCTGGCGCGAGGACGCCCGCCGAGAAGTCATCGCCCGTTGGGCTACGCGGCTGGAGAGGCCTAGACATGGTGTCACTACCGTCGAGGCCCTCCGGCCCGTACTGATGCAATGGATGGAGCGGCGGCACGGGGTCCTCACCTTCCGACTGGTGCAGGTGTTAACGGGGCACGGGTGTTTCGGGAAATACCTGCACACGGTCGTGTACAGGGAATGGACTCCGGGCTGCCATCATTGCAGTAGTGACGAGGACACGGCGCAACATACGCTCGAGGAATGCTCGGGCTGGGACGGGCAGCGCCGCGACCTCGTCGCTATTATCGGTGCCGACCTGACGCTGCCGGCTGTCGCGAGGGCGATGGTCGACAGCGTCAGGAACTGGGACGCGGTCGCCGCCTTCTGTGAGGCTGTCATCTCGCAGAAGGAGGCGGCGGAACGGGCCCGGGAGGATTCCCGTGACCCGGGCCGCCGCCCGCGGCCGGGGCGGCGCAGGCGCGAATACCTGCGCCTGATGCCGCCCTAACCGAGGCTTCGGGTGATCGGACCGGGGAATTGTCCGGTCACCCGACGCGAGGCCACCGCGTGAGGACGACGCCTCGACGGCGAAATCTGTCGGGGCGTCGACAGGAGAGGTACCCGAGAGGGCATACCGCCGAGCGGGCCACCGAAGACAAAGATCGGGTACCGGTGGCCCGCTCGCACGGCGAAGAAGAGGTGCTTGCAGGGTGGGTCAATGGGATTGCGCGCCGCCTCTTCGTCACCCCGGACTGATTTGGCGGGGTGCGACGTCCATGGCTCACCACAAAAAAAAAAAAAAAAAAAAAAAAAAAAAATAAGGTGTCGCTGGTGAGAATGGACATTAGTGTTACAAATAACACAGGTTTTACAAAAAAAGAAGTGCTCTATGCTGGATGTTTGACAAAAATTTACCGACGTATTTTTTACCGCAAAATACGAAACTGAAGTCAAAAGTGGTGGTCAAACTGAAATAAAAAACGGAGAAGAATAAAAAGAAACGATAAAATCTACGATCTAATCAGTTTTTTGCATGATAACATAGGTCCACAAAAAAAGTGGTCTGTGCTGGGTGTTCAACAAAGATATTCCGACGTATTTTTTACCGCTAAATACGAATCTGAAGTTAAAATTGAGCGTCAAACTGCAAAAAACGGAGAAAAATAAAAAAAATAACGATACAATCTACGATCTAATAATTATTATTATATAATTTTAGCACAGCACAGTCCACTTTTTTTTGTGGACCTGTGTAATCACTTATCCAAAAATCTTTGATTTTTAAAGGTACACATTAACTAATTATGTAGTCTTGTTAAGGTTCATTTTAAAGAGCCCCTAATATTATGCTTGTATAGTAGAGCCACTCAAATAACCAATTCTTTTAGGTGAAAGTGTGGATGATTGTGGTGGAGGCTACAGTGAGAGTATAGCTGAGATGTGCGAGGAACTACAGAACGGATCCCTCCCGCTATTAATGGCCACGCCCAATGGACGCGGAGATGCGGGCGCCTCACGAGATGCATTCTTACTCAGCCCCACTGCCAACACACCTCTACATCTTAACTGCTTCCGATTTCTTGGTAATGTATATTCTTTATTAGACATCAGCAGGTTATGGCTGCGTTAGTAGTTAACTCGTAATTAAAAGTCACTTGTGCGATCTGGTCCAGATATCTTTTTGCATTCTATTTTGGAAAAAACAAATATAGTTTCGTTCGAAGACCCAGTATAATGGCCTTCGAACGTAATATTTACTAACACGCTGTATTCAATTTTATACTATTGTCTTAGGTGTATTGATGGGTATTGCCATACGCACTGGATCTCCACTGTCGCTCTCACTTGCGGAAGGAGTCTGGCGGCAGTTGGCAGGACAGCCTTTAAGACCACAGGACTTAGCAGAGGTGGACAAGGACTTTCTGCCAGCTCTTTTGTGTATACGAGATATGACACCTATCAATAAGGTATGTCTTTACGTAATAGAATTGCTTTGATCCATTGTTCGATATATTAGTTCTTAGCTAATTAGCAAGTTTAACGGTTTTTATATAGTCTATTCTACGAACTCGACACGACTTTATACACGTGGGTGTTGTAAAAGACGATATAAGGATACAATATGAAAATATATATATAATAACCTTTGTGTTTCTGGCATCAATTCTACATTTAATTAACAGCGGGCATAGAACCTCCAATAGGAAATTTGGTGACTATTACTTTTGGTGGGTATTCCGATATAAAAGTACTGGTAAGCTCTTATAACACATTCACCCGTAAAGTATGAATGCGTTTTCATATATCCTATCTCCATTCTTTCTCTGATCGAAACTCCTAGCTGTAACCTCTCGCTCTTACTAAATGAGTAGTTACTATGATATAAGGCGCTAGATCATATGCCGTACTTCTCAATTATAAAACTATTATATGCAGGAATTACAAAATTTGGAGCTTCCATTTTCGATACCTTCGGCGGCCGGTCACGAGGTGCCGCTCTCGACGCGACACAAACGCGTCACGCCTGACAATAAAGATGAATATGTGCAGCTTGCTTTACACTATAGGTAAGACTAGCAGACTATAGATTTAATTTGACCTGATTTAACATTATTTAAACATGAGACATTGTGTCTTATACTGATTGGATTTATTTGTTCAATAAAATTCAATTTGAGGTTTACTTATTTGTACTTTACTTATTTGTATGACATTACGAATTACTCATGAAGAGAATTACTTGCTTTGTGTAGGATTTTATAAGCATTGTTTTTTTTATAGCTTGTTAGGTTGTCCATGTAGGCTTGTCAATAAGCTTGTCAATGTTAGGCTTTAGTTTAGGTCAATGGCTTGTTAATAGGCTTGTCAGTGTTAGGTTTTGAGTTCCTGCCAAGAGATTTGAACTTATGTCATATTGGCTAGACGGATTAATACCTGGATTCATTTATAATGTTCTTTATCTTGCAGTATATTTATCTACTTAAAGGAAATCTATAGTTGACACAAAATAAAAGGCCCGTTTTGACATTTGTCTTATTGATGGATATAGTGATATAACCATACGACTCGATACTCACGATATATCGATTCAAGTTTGCGTGAGTATTTAATCGATTTGAATATGTATTGTAAAGTGCATTGGATTAAAGTTCCGATTTGAAAATTTAAGTTAAAATTTTGATATTATGGGTATTTTGAAATGACACAATGTTATGAAAGGTCAATTTTCTATCATTATATATTTGTGTTACAATAACATTCACTCAATCACAAAATAAAAAATCGAGAAAAAGTGAATCTTCAATTTCTTCATTTAATTTCTTCATTTTCTTCAAATGATGAGCCAAAATTGTCGGTTGAGCTATCGTCACCCGCATCTATAATTATTTCATTTTCAATTATATTGTCAATATTGATGTCTCTATCATAGTCTTCCTTAATTATTTTTCGAGTTTTCTACCACTTTTGTCCAGTCTTCTTTAGTAATTTTGGCACAAGCTTCA
This sequence comes from Lymantria monacha, assembly GCA_905163515.2. Taxonomy (NCBI): domain Eukaryota; kingdom Metazoa; phylum Arthropoda; class Insecta; order Lepidoptera; family Erebidae; genus Lymantria; species Lymantria monacha. The sequence goes on from LR991082.1 coordinate 30,170,982, forward strand.
TACAACAATGTCATAATTTTCTTAGTGGAGAATGGCGGCTTTGTATTGTGGCGTGCTGCGTATCCTTTCATTTGAGCCCAGATCAAAGTATTGTACTGACAATGGTATGGTGGCGCTCTTATCATTTTGTGTCCATGCTGAACCACTCTGTGAATTTATTTGCATCCTTCGTGATATTTTTTTGTACTTTTAGACTCCATTCCAAGCAAGGCATCATTAAAAAAATACTTCCCCCAGCTGATTCAGCGTGGCAGATTATTAAGCGTCCACCTTTTCCCATTGGCACTTTTGAGCAAGATGCCTTGGTATCGTCCGTCCACGACTGTGGCATGGTATGATTCGAGTTCAGCCAAATCTCTTCGACAAATATGACATTGTCCCAATTTGTGACTTTGTTAGCTCCAAACTCATAACTTTCAGTAAAGATCAATACACAGCTGGTGAAATTCAGTTATTCTAAACACTAGTATTAAAATTAATAAAACCGGACAACTGCGAGTCCACCTTAAAAGAAAATATTTTGATCGATTTATTTTTTCTTTAACCGATTATTAATAGTCTGTGGAGTATATGAAAAAATCGTTATGCACGGCACTTAGCCGAGTGGGCGGTACCCATCAATGAAAAATGTAATTACCTTAGATCATTTCGATCGGTAAAAAATAGAGAACTTCTTGGGTGTGAACTGTCAAAACGGGCCTTTTATTTTGTGATTAGTATAAGTGATGTATCCTCCTAACATCCGCGGACAAAAAAGGAGATTTATTCTTAAATTTTAAACTTTCATCAACCATGATTTAAGAAGATATCTAACGGGAAAAATGTTAAAACGAGAATATTATATATACTTCTACATATATTTTTAAATTATTTTACGTATTAATTAATTACACTTATTTTCACTTTATTGGTTGTTCATATTATTGGTTGCTTGATGTTATGTGTAATTAAATTTGTAGCGTTGATGTTTAAATTGTCTTCAAGTGTCGACAAATATAGCTATTATTGGTGAAAATAGATATTAGTTTCGAAGCGGGATCAAGCAGTTGGATTAGAATTTTTATTTAAAAATGAGACATGTTTAAGGTCCATATGCGTGTATTTGTGAATGGAAATAAATTCGTAAATATTATAAAAAAATCTAAATAAAACTTAAATGCAATACATTAATGTGAAATGATTAACAAACTAAACTCATTTGCAAAAAAAACGGGCGGTTTTGATTTTCATTCATATTTAAAAAGATACAATACCAAAAAGGTTTCAATCGTTTGTACACGTTACTGGCCGGTTTTAAAAATGCTGTGGTATTTAAAAAAGTACGTTCTAAATTCAATTTTTCATTTGATGTTCATTTTTACAGAAAACCCCTTTTTATCCTACATTTTTGGCGCGAAGTTCCAGAAGTTAACATCGACTTTCATAACTTTTATTCAATTTTTATCGATTAATTTCATATCCTTGACTGTCAAAGCTTTATTTAATGCTGTTTGGCTGTATCAAAAATGGTAGATAAAGTGGTAAAAGCTACCAAAATTATCGCGCTGCTTGAAGAGGGTTGCAGCCAATGTTTCGTGGCTAGGAGGCTAAATGTTAGTCGCTCGACAGTCCAAAGGACCTGGCAGCGATATCAGGAGACTGGTTCCGTCGAGAGAAGGCCTGGTTCTGGAAGAAAACCATGTACCCAACCACGGGATGATCGTTTTCTTGTGAGTCGCGCATTGAGAAATCGCAAATCTTCGTATGTGGATCTTAAGAACAACCTCCAAGAAGTAAGAAATGTGCATATTAGTCTATGGACGGTCAGGAGGAGGCTTCTCGCTGCCAATATACGCAGTCACCGCCCGGCCCGCGGCCCCAAATTACTCCGTGAGCACAGAGTTCACAGGCTTAGGTTCGCTAGAAATTGTGAATCATGGACTCAAGACGATTGGAATAGGGTTTTGTTCTCTGATGAAGCCAGGATATCTCTGTTCGGTGAAGATCGACGTCGGCGAGTGCTAAGAAGACAAGGAGAACGCTTTGCAGAGGCATGTTTCGAAGAAATCACACCTTATGGTGGGGGCTCTGTTATGTTTTGGGCAGGAATAAATTCAATGGATCGTACAGAGTTAGTCTTCATTGAAAACGGCTCACTGACTGGGCACCGATACATAACGGAAGTTCTAATTTCTCATGCACAACCCGCATTGGCCGCTCTAGGTGAAGACTCGATTTTTATGGACGACAATGCTCGCGCCCACCGATCCCGCGATGTTAATGCGTATGTGCAAGAGGTCGGCATTCGTCGTTTGGATTGGCCAGCTCGAAGTCCCGACCTCAATCCCATAGAGCATGTCTGGGACGTTCTGAAACGGCGTGTGAGATCAGTACACCCGGCTCCGCAGACCATCAGAGAGCTGAAGAATGTGATTACTGCGGAGTGGGAACGTATTCCGCAAGCAAGTATCCGGGATATACTCGCTAGCATGCCCAGACGAATTCAAGCTGTGATTTTAGCTAGAGGGGGTCACACTCGATACTAAACATTTATCTGCTTTTACTTTATTAAAGAAAAACAAACAAAAAAACTTTTTTATTTTTACTTCATGAGCATATGCACTACTAGCGAATATACACTACTAGCGAGGTTTAGCATTATTTCCCCTAAATTGTATCTAAATTTTATGAAATACTGATGAAAACGATTATTTTCTTATTAATTTACCAAATTGTGTGGATAAAACTACCTATAATTATCAAACAAAGAAATATTAACATTTGAAATGGTTCATTGCTTAGGTGCCCGTTTTTTTTGCAAATGAGTTTATTTATTTTCTCTGTGTGCAGACTACACGAGTTTGATGAACAAGTGCGAGCTGTCAGGGACGGTATGTCTCGAGTGATACCGGCGCCATTGTTGGCTCTGTTCACAGCGGCCGAGATCGAAACACTCGTATGTGGCTCGCCAGACATACCTGTGCATACGCTCAGAGCTTCCGCCACATATAAAGGTAAAATAATATACAACTACTATTTATTACAGCAAAATGCATCAAGCTTGATATATTATGATTAGGATGGTGATTTCTTACTCTGATAGGTGACACTAAACAAACCACCCAAATCTATTCCAATGGTGCCCTTAAGCTTGATACCTGATAAATTCAGATTGAGATCGAATTAGTGTTGTTTGCTACTCTTGAAGAATACACTAGCGCACCATTCAAATCAATTTTAGTTGATCATCCTTCAGTTTACTCTTGATATTCAATAAATCGAAATTGGGATCGAATTTGTACTTTTAGAGGTGGGCAGTAGTGCACTTTGGAATCGATTTTAGTGGATTTTTAGTTTAAAAAAATTGATACTTGCTAATTGAGATTAATCAAGCATCTCCTTCAGAGTTTCGATTTCTAGGTTAGACAATTATTTTTGAACCACATGGTTGAATCTGTATATAATTTGTGTCTGCTAATTGCAGTAATTAGGTACGTAGAGTACCTACGTACATAACACAGTTATTTTTGGATTTCCATAAAAAACATTTTTCTCTTAGCTAAGAATGAGATTTATTTAAAAAGTACCTATTCAAAAATACTTAGTTATATAAATATATTTTTTGTAATCCTACAATTATCGCACGTTGTCTACTACCTACTCTACAGTAATCGAATAAAACACTATTTAATTTTTTACTTTTCAAAAACTACAGCCCGGGAATAAAAAAAATGTGAAAGGTTCTGTACAGATATAAAATTATTAGACACCTGATTTAAAATCATCACCTGCAAATCACACAAGAAATTACTTTGCGTGAGTATTCACGATAATCGCCATGAAAAAATCTTTTTTCAATAGCTCCGCCATCTATTCAGTCCTGTCTATAAAAATGTTATGCAATAACGGTATAAGTCAACTTTATTTTCGATATTAATCGATGACCATTTTATAACAGGAGTGGAGCCGAACGCGCCGTTAGTACAATGGTTTTGGGAAGTGATGGAGGAATTGTCAGGATCCGAGCGTGCCTTGTTCTTACGTTTCGTGTGGGGTCGAACAAGACTGCCGCGGGCGCCTCAAGACCCGAGGCAGAGAGATTTTGTATTACAGGTAAGTTTAACATTAATAGAAGTCAAGCCTAAATTGAATTTTATTTCTATCCAATAGACATCCATTATCCAAGACGGAAGACATCCCTAAGGGGATAATATCATAATCTTCTAATGCGGTGGCTATCGGAGTTGGTGTTGTTTACAAGGGTAGATTGCTGACCATGCTTTTGTTCACCATATAGCCAAATTTGACCTCCGGAAGAAAGTTCGTATTATCTTATGTTCGTTCTTACCATCTCCGATGGTGATACGTCTTAAACCATCATTACCGGTAGTGAATTTTATTTATTCATCTATGATTATTAATTAATGTAGATTAATAGTTTAGTATGTAGTCTTAGTCTATACTAAGTATGTTATATAACAACGTAGTTATAGTAAAAATAAAATAAAAATATATTATCATCATCTTACTCTTTTCCCTCACTTGGGGTGGACACATTTTGTATTCTTTTTCCATCGTTAATATGGCATTAATTTTATGACGAGTAATGTGACGATTGGTGGTATTCGTAGCCGCCCTCACGCAATAAAATAAAATTACAATGTTATATTGAGTCAAGAGTCTCCGAAACCGGCGAGCGTGTATGAAGAGAATTATGAATGTTGAGGAAGCGAGTGAAGTATGCAGAGATAGAGTTCTCTGGCACTCTGTTCTCTCTGCCTACCCTGCAAGGGATATGGCGTGATGATATGTATGTATGTATGTACAATGTTATATAAAGAACACGTCGTCGTAACGACGACGTAAGAGGGCGAGTAGGTATGAAAGAGAGTATTGGTGTAAAGATGCGAAAGGGAATGCTCCGATGATTCGGACATGTGGAAAGAATGCCGAACGAACGTCTGGATAAGAAGATATACAATGCGAAAGTGGAAGGACGTAGGTACCGGGGGAGACCGAGACTCGCCTACCTAGACCAGATTGGTCATGTACTGAAGGAAGGTGGAGTCAAGAGTCTCCGAAACCGGCGAGCGTGTATGAAGAGAATTATGAATGTTGAGGAAGCGAGTGTAGTATGCAAGGATAGAGGTCTCTGGCACTCTGTTCTCTCTGCCTACTCTGCAAGGGATATGGCGTGATGATATGTATGTATGTATGTATAAAGAACACTTTAAAAATATTTAAATTAAATGAGAATTATAAAAGAATAATTTCATGAAAATAAAAAAAATATATTAGAATAAAATACTTTAAGTTTGTCGATTGAATATTTATTGTTGGGTTTATTTCAGGTACTAGATAAATATCAGCCACCGGACCACTTCTTGCCCGAGAGTTACACATGCTTCTTCCTTCTCAAGATGCCAAGATATTCATGCAAGTCTGTGCTGCGAGAGAAACTGAGGTAATTTGATTTTTCATTCTAATACATAGCTATAATTTTAAATACATTTAGAATTATATTATACCAAAAAATATCTCGAAAATTTTGTTCAAAACTTAAAACTTATTTTAACTAAACCAAACAGGCTTTTTGTCCAAAAAAAAGTTAATTTCGAACTAATATATTTGAAAGGTAGGGTAGGGTATACAATATTTCGTCACCCTTTGCATTCCGTTGGCAATCCTAAAAACCGGTTAAGGGAATACCAGAGGAATAGGCAGCAACGCTCTTCTGAAAAATGTACAGCACAAGCTGGCTTCGCCAATCCGCCTACCAAGCGTGAAAATTATAGCTATTACTCCTTTTATGGGGAGGCCTATACCTGACAGGGGTCAACGAAGAGCTAATGGATGGTCTATGGATTGGTTGTATTATGCCCGGCTGTTCGGGCACCGCAAACCAGTAATGGGACGCTACAAGTCGTCATGCAACAGTTCTGTCTTTTGAATAGACAACTAAAATCTACGCTGACCTATGGTTAGATTTTGTATAAAAATATTTATGTTTCATGAAAATAACTTCGTTCGTTATTGACCAGGTACGCCATCCATTTCTGTAAAAGCATAGACACGGATGAGTATGCTCGGGTGGCGCTTAGTGCGGCAGAGCGCGTTTCTTCTGAGGAATCGGACTCTGAGGCTGATGCTGCTCCAGCGCCTCAGCCACCTCCGCCTCTCTATTCACTGACCAGAACACCCACCTGGCTATAGTAACACCCATTAGTGTGTTCATACTACACTGACACCGCTATAAGTGCTTTTTAAAAGACTAGAATAATAGAACATTCTAGCAAATATTGTAACAAAATCAATAAGGCCCCAATGAATTTATAATTTTAGAAACCTCCGGATGACGTATCCAATGTTTTTAGAACATAATATGAAATTCCTAATTATATAAATACAATTAATTAAGATTGTATACATCTCAATTTATGATTCTCTTGTTTCATTGAAAACTACCTTCACTTATAAAATCTTTTTATGACGCAAGAAAACTGAAAATAAATCAAGAAAAGTTTTTCAATGAAACAAGAACGTGTGTTTTTTGTAAAAAAATCTGGGTATCGCATTTATTGATTCGTAGAGAAGTTGGTCAATTTGACATGACAGTTCTAAAAATATTGGATTTAATTAACAAATAAATAATCGTGACAGAAATGTCTAATATGAGAATATGAAAAAAAATCAATTATTTAATATTGGAGACGTATAAAACAAAATGGTTTTTTTTTTAATATTGTTTTGGTTTAATAGAGACGAAATTAAAATATTTCGAATCTTCCAAAGAAGGCAAGCTCTAGTCTATTTAAAAATCGATAATGCTTCATTAAGTTTTTTTTTTACTAAACATTGGTAAAGGTTTTGTGTTTTATTTTGGTGACTCGAATTCATTAAAATCATGGTATTAATTTACCGTCATTTTGTAATGTAGTTAAGACTTCCTTATATTGTATGCGCAATATAAGTTAATGTTGCATGTGAAGCGATTTTCAATTTTCAGCATTCCATCCATAGCTTAGTCTGACGCTGTGGCTCGAATAATTTGTATTGTGTGAGTTTTTATAACGAATATTGTATACAACGAGAGGCAGTATTGCCACATTCCATTTTGTCGTAATATAATGTATGGGCTTAATAATCTCGGTATGTTGTTTGAAAATATGAATCTGATCCTGAACTTGTACCGTATGGTATTAAAAAAAAGTTGCAAATGTGGATATGAACAGCAATCGTATCGAAATATATTTATAGATATTTTCGTGCTTAAAGGACTGGTTTCATTGATTCTAAGTTTAAAAAAATGTGCTTCGAAATGTCACGATTTTTTTTATTTAGACAATAGTTATATACTCGCATATTTCTTGCAAATATTTGTCACTTTATAAATATTTATATTATTTAACAATATTTTATTATTTATATACTAGAATTGTTTGATGATTATTATCGTGATTTATATGAGTTAGTGATTATTCCAGTTCTAACAAAAATGTTGACTGATTGATGCTTACAACTGTGATGTTATGGCATAAATGATAACGGCTGAATTATATAGAGGGTTGTAAACGGTGCATTTGTGAAATGGAACTTTTATGAAAGCTAGTCATTGTTGCTGCAGTTATATGGTAGGATGCCGATATGATATTATTTATAAATTTCTATTATATATATATATATATATATATATATATTATCTTACTTGTTAACACCATTAGTATATATTAGGATGACAACACAGGGGAGCGATTACATTAAGCTTAAGAATGCCAAAAATTCTGATGATGAAACTCGGTTTATTATTATTGTAAGTCAGAAAAGGTTCCGAGATATCGCTCATACAAAGAAGCGCTTGTGATATATTTGCACGTGCGACTAGAAATCGTGTAATTATACCTATAGTCCTTAAAATATAGCTTGATCTCTGTGACAGATAGCTACAAAACCGATGAAGTAATTTTGAATACGCGTCATGTTTACAATCTTGTTTGGTATTTTTTTTTATTGCTTATGGTGGCAAACGAGCAAGCAGCACACCTGATGGTAAGTGTCACTGCCGCCCATTGACCTTTGCCATACCAAGAGTATAGCTTAAGCCGCTGCCTACCAATAAAATCCCCAAACCCACCCAGTTGGGCTTCCTGCTCTCTCGCTCACTGAACGAAGCGCAATAGCACATTGCCATTACTCAGACGTCGATCTTCTGCGAGAGTGTGGTACTAACCCGGACCGATCGGCCCAAAACTGTCAACAGCGTGGTCCTACCACTACGATCGCCTATATTTTTATTCTTTATGTGCCAGTTATATCTCAACTGAATTATGAATATAAAAATATGAACATATACACCAATACTTGTACCTCATATGTTTTAAAATACTTTTATAAAAATATGATGCTTACGCAAACACAAGGTCATACTGGACTGAGAATAAGATAGTGATGGGACAATCGATAAACATAAATCGATAACATTCTTATTAATTATTTATAAAACAAGTAAAACCAATACATTACCTATATAAACCACTTGGTTACCTACTCTATAAAATAAGAAAATTGTGTTAATTTAGTGTTCAGACATCAGTTATAATATTAATAAGACCATCTCTTTTATATTAAAAATATAAATTCTTTTATTAAATAAACATGATTATTCATGAAAAAGTCAGTGACCAAGAACTCATCATCAACTACAGGAATGCTCCGGCGATGACGATAATAGTGACGATGAACTTATATGTACTCCTTTCGAATAATAAAAATAATTCATTAACAGCTTTAGTTTAAATTAAATAAAATCCATTTGATTGAAATTCAATAAGATTTTCATACATTGTTTTTCAATTGCAGTAGCAAATAACTTTTAAAAATAAGGAATTATATCGACAAAAATACGGACGTTTGCGTGCGGCACTAGTGAGAACTGTCACAGAGATCAAGCTATATTTTAAAAACTATAGATTTGTTTAACGTCAAAATCGTAATGTAACTATTGATATAGATTTTGCTCTATAGTTTTATATGCACATAAATGATATTCAAACTGAATCTATTTTATGAAAACAACTCTTAATGGTAATCATTTTACATGAATAAATGTAAAACAAAAATAAAACATACTATAAATTTTATTGGCAACCATTTTAAAATTATTAAAAAAATAATTTAAAAAAAAATTATATAATATTAATTTTGTAATTTATCTCGCACTAAATTGGCGATGTTTATTTTTTCATAGACAAAATCGCATCGATATATCGCAAAAAATATCAATAGTTTAATAAAAGCCCGAAGAGTTGCGAATCTATATTAGATTCTGATATAATTAAAATTATATTCGTAGATCTTTTTTGGAAAGTGAAAATAGGGTTTAGATTATTTATTAAACCAATCTTGTGTAAAACGTATATCGTCATTTCTTTTTTGTTATTAGAACTAATAACTTACAATATCACAAAAAAGTAATCCTTGTAGTAATTAAAACATAATATGTCACAACGAGTTTTAGTAGTGTTTGCGTTAAATTTTAATGACTTTTTATAGTATTTGCGTTAAATTTCAATGATTTATAGACTACTATAAGTCATTGAAATTAGAAGAAATACTAATTTGCGTTAAATTTCAATGACTTGTCCTCATTTATTTGCTTTGATATTTTATATTCAAACTGTGTTAAGCTAATCTATCTCTAATGATTTATTCATCAAATATAATATAATATGTATTTGCATAAGCGTTTACTGAATAGTGGCTTTGTTAGTATTTATTAACGTACAGGACAAGTCCTTAGTACAAATGAGGCTACATAGCATGTAAAGCTCGAGTGGATGTCAATATAGTACTATGATTGACCACCACTCGCGCTATTATGACGTTTATTGCTGTAGGCTTCTGGTGCTGGTATTTCACGACTAGGATTACATTTTATACTTGTGAATATAGAATGCACAAATGCCTGTAGCGCTCTTGGCACTGCAATATATTTATTTAATTTGTTACTTCAGGCAATTGACTCAGATTTAGGATTGAATTTCAATTGATCCGGCTCATCACCAGGTCTATGAGATGTAACGGAACGTAAACGTTACTCAATTGCCGATTACTTTAAAGTTCTAATATCTATTCGATTTGAAGTTTTAATATTATACATTTGTATTACCGTTTGATTTATTATTCAGGACACTTCGCAAGTCATTGTAAAAAAAGCGTCAGTTACTCTGTTAGGACTGACGTTTACTTAACTGGATGGCATGGCAATGGATTTTTTTAAGAAATTTCATAGACTATGAATCTTATTTTCATAATATTAGCATTCAAATTGGTTGAAATGGTTACAAGCAGATTGACCATCCCGCACCGTCTTACAAGCTGCCACGGCAAACTTTGGCATGCTATGGTAGGTTCGGGGCGTCACAAGTGTAGCGCGTTGCGGAGGGCGGAATAAGACACGTTGCGTGTAAGCTCGTTCCTCCTTCTCCAGTCAACTATGCGCATTTTCTGACATGCCACGGGTTACTTCGCCATGCCGAAACGTCCTAACGGCGGTCTGTTGATAATCTGCCGTGCCATCCCGTCAAACGTGCGCCGGCCCTTAGTCATTGCAGAATCTTATTAATGACACATAGAAATATGACAGCGCTCTAATTGCCTATTTCAAAATTATATTGTGTATTTCAAAAGAAAAATGTTTGTGTGATTATTATTAATTAAACATAATTAAATATTGTTTGTTCACCTAAAGATTTGAAGCTTTTTAATCTGCATATTAGAACTTACCAAGAAAACATAACAATAGAGGCTCGGGATAAAATACGAATAATCATTAATCGTGTTTTATTAATGTATCCAAGTCAATGTATAAGAGATAAAGTTCATATAATTATATTTATCTTCATTTAGTTATAACCTTTACAGAATACATTGATATAGTTATCAATACCTATATTCTGTAAAGGGTGAAAACAGGTACCTATTATCAATTACCCATACCCTATCGTTAGTGTAAAACTAGCGGTGATTAATGATAATCAGTGATGTTGCAGATATGAAATTATTTTGAATTGTCTGACAGTTTCGGATAATTTCGATAACGGATTTTTAGGCAATTGAAAAAATGAAATGCTAAGGGTAATCGTCGAATCATTTCTCTTCGGCTTACGTTTTGCCTGAGTTCGGCTGGTAACGTGTCTCATACGGACACCGACTCTTTCCGAAACTTTTATTTGGGATTCGGTTACGACTTCGGAAATATTTTCATTTCGGATATCCGATAGTTTCGGTTACGGAGCTCCAGATCCCTAGTGAATTATGTGAACTGATAACTGGATAACTTATAGTTGATCATTAATATATTTCGCGATAAATTTAAGTTTCACTAAAGTCTAAGCAAGTATATAATAGTTTTTGCGGATTTTATTGAGGTTTAAGTTATGTTTTTATTTACCCTTTTCAAAAACATTTTATATTATATTTTTTAATTTATGTAATTGGAAGTCTATCTGAATATTGAGTTTAAATATTATTATCGAATCGTATTTAATGCAAATGGGTGTACCTACCCATAGGCCCCCCAAGGCTCACCGAATAAGCAACGAACTTCAGAGTGATCTGTCAAGTTACCACTGAAATCTGCTTTAATCGGTTAAATTATAGCATTATATGTGAAACATATAAATAAAACGATAATATTATAAACATACACACATATATTTATTTAAATAAAAGTATACGTAGCCAGATTAAAACAATTTCATAGGTCATTAGACAGATCAGATTAGTGTTTATACGGCAAGGGACTGGTCTATAATAATTTGAAATATCGAACACCACTGGTTGCTACAAGATGTTGAATCTTATAATGTTATTGATTTTCTTGGTATAAAACTGATTCTCGACAATGGCTATTATTCTCACACCAAAGAATGCCTAAGTTAAACTAATTTTACGCTTGAGATCTGAAACTATAGAGCTTTTATATGATCTATCAACCTGCGCAGCATTATTAATTTATAATTTATATGTGCATAATAAGATAACTATAAATACATTATTTATTTGGACTTCTTGTTTTATTAATAACCCTAATATTAAAATGTTTATATGGATTTGAAACTGCTCTTCGCGCGCCGGAGCAGCCAAATCAACTCGTCGACGACCTACCAGCAAAGAGTGTTTATCCTTTCATATAACATTTAGCTTCTCTACGTTAACACTCACGAAATACCTTAGTTTTTATTATTCAAGTTTAAACATTTTTATTTCTCCTTGAAATGGTTAATTTTACACTTTCATGAGGACCCTAGTCAAAACAAATGATGTGCTCTGTGTCCATAGATTTCTCATCATCATTCTGTGTTTAGAAAAACTGCTTTCTATAATTTGATGAATGTGTAAAAGTTTAAGGCTTGCTTCACTTCTTCAGGGCAAGTAGCAGAATGTTAACAGTGCCAAATTCACTGGAATGTACAGTCCCCTCGCACTGACAAACCCAAGTACGAAATCGAAATAGCTCTTATACAATTAAAGAACGGCAACACACCGGTAAACAATGTAATTAATGCAGAACTTCTGAAGGCAGGAGAAAATATTGGAAGCCCTTACCTTACAGGCTATTTACAAATGTGAAATGATCTAGGAGAGTGGTGTTACTGACTTCATCAAGAAGACCGACAAACCCTTTTAATTAACTACAGGTCCACCTCGATCTTGCATCACGCCTACAACTAGTACCACATCCACACATCCATAGCTGAATAGCTGTAACCAACTTCCATTAGAAGATGATGATACATTGTATTCCTAACTACTCACAAGGGAATAGGATCACTGCAAAGAAGTATATATTTAGTTTATCTATGAATAATAATCTACCCACATTATGCTATGACTAAAAACATATCTAACAGTCAATTATCCTTATGGAATATAAGCCATGACAGTAATTGTGTATTTTAATAAATTTCTTTTTATAATCTGATTTGATAACAATGTGCAGCCATTGGCATTAAATATCCAGTTTGACAACGAATACCTGTCTAACGATAGAAATGCTGCCTTTCAACCTAAAATATTTTTTCTGCACAAAGATAAAATAAATAATAAAAAATATATAAAACTAAATTTTGCTGCATAAATAAAACTATTTTTATTTTTACATGATTTTATTGACTAAATAACTTAACATTGCCCTTACTGAAATTAAATTACCATAAGGCTAAAATAATCACAAAACAATATACAAGTTGGATTACTTCTTAGATTTTGGTTTTAATGTGAAGTACAAAATTACAGCACCCATTACTGCATATGTTGCTTTGGCCGTCTGTAACAAAATATATATATATATATATATGTTTCATCTCTAGAATCATATAATAAAAATAGAATTGAATATCATAGAATTAAATCATCCGTTGAACACATTATATGATCCTTTAATTTCTTAGGATTTCTCGTATCCAGGATTTTTGCATGATATACTGTTTAATAATAAAATCCAAACTTAATTGTGAAAAACCAAGCAAATAGATATAACTATCATCGTAGTTCATATATGTCCCACTGTTGGGCACGGGTCTCCTCCGTAATGGAAGGGAAATTAACCTACTATACCACGCTGGTCAGACGTGTTGGTATAGGGTTTTCCTTCTCTTGCATAGAGATATGCGTTTTATATCCCTTAGTCACCTCTTACGATGGGGTAAGGGGCAAGATGGTGGTGAATTGTATACTTACTACGTCACTACACGGATGGATATAACTATATTGTAGTTTATTATATAAACAGGAGAAAACCAAAGTTAAAAAAGTGGTAGGGCTGTGTTGCTAGTAGCTTTATTTGTATAGCCATGTCTGGGTTGGCTTGTCTAGATTAGTACTACACTCTTGCAGAAAATAAACATCTGAATAGCAGCAATTTGCTATTGTGGTTTATTTCAAGAACAAGAGGTCGGAAGCCCAAACCACAGCCTAAATGAGTCTATAAGGGCCTATTAGCAGCTCATCTGCTATCAAGGGTAATAAAAATGGACATCAAATCTAAGAAATATATAGTCCGGTCATTCTTATGGATGCTGTAAGGTATATTAAACAATAGTGTTAACAAAAATTGGCATTAAATAAATGGTTTAAGTATAAGTTTATCAATTGTCATCTAAAACTGCAGTATATTTTTCCATTTATGACACCCCTTTATATTGAAGCCAAGGTTTAATTATCATGGCTTCAATATATTTTTTAATATTATTTCGTATAGAAAAAAACGGACTATCAAGGGAATCCACTAACATAACCTCTATAATCTTTCGCATTTAAAATCAAATCTATCTGTTTAGTACTTACATTAGCTCTGCCTCGGTTTGTTTGACTGTTGAAATATTTGGACAAACCCTTGAGCTGGGATTCATCGACAGAACTGTCTCCGGCCATTCTACAAATAAAATTTAGTCTGAGTTTTTTGAGATGTTCTCTAATCACATATACTATAAGAATATATTAAGTGAAGTTCACATATTCTATAGGTTCATAATCATAATTTCGACATGGTACTAATAATTAAATTATAATGCCTTCTTAAAAAAATAAGAAAATTACCTGATAAATAGATATTTTAGCCTTATGTAATACGCAATGTACAGATGTGATATTGCTGAGCGTTCCTATTCTAGAGCATTGCCGAGATTGTTAACTTTATAGCATAGTAAATGACAGCAAGATAGCTTATTATAAATTCAGCTTGGTAAAAAGAGACAGCAAGATATGTATGTTAACAAAATAGTTAGTTTGTGAGTGTAGTATTTTTCATTCTGCGTTTAGTTCTTCTCTTGAATCTTGATTGAGAGATGGAACATTTATGAAACTATAATAAAATTGATTACCTTTTCTATAAATAATTGTTGCAAGAATATAAATCAAATTGTTTTCGGTAAAACAACTATTTGGAATAAAATAAAAAGAAAATGCAATTAAAGCGCTTCTTTATAATTACACAAAACATAAAATAATAGCAATAAGTAAAATATAATAACAGTTAATTATTTTATTTTATTAGTAATCAGTATTTAATCTCATAAAATATAAGTGTGCTTTCCATTTAATACAAAAAGTGACGCAGTGTTCGATAAAGCGCTTTCCATCAACGACACTGTTGAACACAGCCGTACACTGTTCGACACTCGAAAAAGTGGTTTTTGTCAGATGCTTACCTACTTTCATAGAGTACTTTAAATATATAGGTACTACTTTTCTTGAATTAAGTATTATTACTTAACCACGCAATTTATTTACGGTATATTCTAGTAGTTTTATTTGAGATTATTAAATTGAGCTTGTCTCTTACTGCTAATTAAAATTTAATAAAAATGTTTAAATATAAATATTGCACTATTGAAGTGAGCCCTGATAATGTGGTTATGTTTATAAATTATTGATCCAAGACTTTGTCAAGGAACTTGCATTTAGGTATACAACGCCCATAATTTAGCGATATTGGTGCACTCTAGTGTTATTTTGAGACAACTAGCTGTTTCATTTAAACTTTTACACAGTGTTTGGCAGTATTTCACAATGTACCGCAGAGTCCCTCTGTGTTAACTAAATGGAAAGCAACCTAAGGCTCTAATGGCCTTAGAGGAGAGGTAAAGAGAACTCTCTTTTATGAACGTAAGAATAATAAAAAGTGTAATCGTTTTAAACTATTATCCAGGTTGAAATTGGTTGATAACTATATTTTTAATTATATCCAGGTTTTTTGATATAATGACGTACTCATATATAATAGAACATAACCTTTGAAGAATGTCTTCAAACGCAAGGCAAGTTTCATCACGATACCAAGTCTAATTGCGTTTATGTACTGTGTCGGTAAGAAAAATAAATAACTTCTGCTTATTTTTGAATTGCTCAGTATTTTAAAGATCGTGTTTTAAGTATCTTAAGATACTTAAAATATGATAAAGTAATAAAACCAAACGTGACGTCAGATGGCCAAAAAGTACCCATAATGAACTATAAAACACTCCTCGTTTGTGGGTTGTACTCCGAGTTTCCAAACATGGTTGTTTGTCGGTTTTAAATCACGAAATGTTGTCTTTTGTTTAATCTATAGTTTTGGCACAGCCACAGTCCCGTGACACGTCCTTATACTGTGTGGTATACCAAAGCCTGCATTTGTTGATTGAAGCAAAACATGACAGAACTCACCAATCATATTATTTCTTCGGCTTTTTTCTCAACTTGTAATATACGTAATAGATTGCTGCCAAGCCCATTGTAGCTTTTGCGGTCTGTATAGCACATGTAATAGATTGCTTAATATTAAATTTTTAGGCTCATTTTCTCCTATCATGAAGAGCCTCGTACTTAACAGTAGGTAAGATTTGTATTTGTGCAAGTAGACAAGAAGATTTAATTTGAGCAAATTGTAAAACCCTATATTTCAACTGTGAATATTTTGATCTCAAGAGCAGTAAAACTATTTTTTGCGTATTTATGAAACAATACACAGATTAGGCTTCTGAGCGAGATTTTGCTGTCTTCCTTTGCTATCATTTAGACTAACTGCCATTAGCAACAAAGACATAATATATGTAAAACGTACATTAGCTCTACCCCTATTTGTTTGGCTATTAAAAATACGGCTAAGCCCTTTTAGGCTAGGATCATCGTCAACTCCCTCACCAGCCATTTCACTTAATATTTCTTAGAATTTTGATTTCTATGCGCTAAGACACCGTTTTACATTATTTTGGATATCTAAATGACAGGTACATTTTATTAACGGAGAAGCCGAGATGCCAGTATTTTTAAGCAATTATTAAAAAAGGACCAATATCACAAAAAATATAGTTGTATACGGCTAAACTAGAGTAGTTTAGCCGTATACAGTCAAGAATGTACCGGTAAAAGATCAAAATACACATTTTTTTTGTTATTCATCCAAATTTATTTTATCACCTTCAAAGTATGCTCCTTCAGAAACGATAGACTTACGCCAACGAATAATCCAATCATCAAAACATTTTTTAAACGCTGTTTCCGGAATTGAGTTCAGTTCTCGCCGCGAATTCTCCTTTATGTCTTCTACGGATTGAAAACGGGTGCCACGAAGTGGTAATTTGAGTTTAGGAAAAAGAAAGAAGTCGGCTGGAGCCATATCTGGTGAATATGGTGGACCTTCTGGAAAGAATTCCGAGTGCACAACACTGCAATAGTCAAAGAAAACAGTCAACATGATTTTGACTTTTCATCAACTTTGGCGTGGTTATTTCGGTTTCGGTTCAGTTGGAAGTAGCCACTCCGAAGCTTGTTGACTAGTTTGCATGTCAAACTCGTAAATCCATGTCTCGTCACCAGTAACAATGCGTTTCATGAATGTTGGGTCGGAATTGACTCGTTCTAGCATGTCCTCAGCGACCTTCACATGATTGAGTTTTTGGAGAAAATTCAGGTTGTTTGGGACTAGCCGAGCGAAAACATTTTTCATACCCAAGTTATTATTTAAAATGGTACGGATCGACTCGTGAGACATAGAAAGTTCAGCAGCTATCTCTCTCAAAGTTGAATGATGATGGGAAACAGTTGTGCCAATCTAACAAAAAAAAATTAAAGTATTTGGAACCATAAACAAATCATCCATTCCCAATACTTTCTTGACTGAATGTACTTTTTATTTGAGTGCCATAGATTGTCAAACGAGTCAAAAGATTACGCGGGTACTTTGTGTAGCCGAAAGAGTAAAGTTATTAAATTGAAAAAGAGTGGCAACTTGATGATAAAATATGCATGTATGGAAAGTGCTGCCACCCAGAGTTTAGGCGGTGAACTAAAGTTGAAGTAATATATACAACAAAATATAGTATATATAACAAAATATATAATATAATAATATAATATATAGTATATATAACAAAATATATAATATAATATAATATATATAACAAAATATATAATATAAACAAGAAAATTCTATGTAATTACACATACACATGTAGATATGTATATACATATCTACATGTGTATGTGTAATTACATAGAATTTTCTTTTACTATGAAAGGTACCCTGAAATATAAAAAAAAACATATCAGCTAATAATTAAACAATAATAATAACAGCCTAACATTGAAACTTGAGATAATTTTCAGAAAAATATCAATAACCGAAAATAGATCGATGACAATAAGTACCTACGCTAGGAACAAAAAATAACAATTCTCAGTTGTCAAACGTTTGACAGGCAGGACAAAATGGCAGCAGTTAAGTTTGTACAACCAATCTGTAGGCGGCGCGACGGTCAGTAAAAATAAGTAATGTTTTAAGTGTGCCCCCCCAGGTGTAGCCCAAGTTCAACAACTAGAGGCAAATTGCTTTATTGCTCTAGTTTTTTTTTTTTTTTTTTTTTTTATTGCCGGTGGTGGCAAACGAGCCAGCAGCACACCTGATGGTAAGTGACACTGCCGCTCATGGACTCTTGCAATACCAGGGCATAGCTAGGCCGCTGCCTACCGTGAAGAAAGTGCTCTTCTTAAACCTCGTTTAAAAAAGGACATGTCATAGCGCTCGGGAAACACAGCAGCAGGTAGTTCATTCCAGATCTTGCATGTACGTGGGAGAAATGAACGTTGAAAACGTACAGTTGACGTCTGTATCGTTTCCAGGTGGAATGGATGAACCCTGCTGCGGTGTCGAGTGGTACGGTGATAAAATGGTGACGGTGGTACCAAGTCAAACAGTTCCTCAGAGCACTCCCCGTGAAAGAGCCTGTAGAGTACACAGAGAGACCCAAAGTCTCTCCGGCTCCCCAATGACTCCAGTCCTTCCGTGAGATTGGGATCACCGACGATTCGAACAGCACGTCTTTGCAGGGAGTCAAATGGGTCTAGCTGATATTTGGGCGCGCCTGCCCAGAGATGTGAGCAGTACTCCACATGAGGGCGGACTTGTGCTTTATATAGCACAAGACGTTGTCTCGGTGTGAAGTATCGCCTGGCTCTGTTCAGGACGCCCAGCTTTCTACTTGCCAATTTGGCTTTGTCCTCCAAATGACTCCCAAACTGGACTTTGCTTGATAGTTCGACGCCGAGGATCCCAATACTCTCGGAAATTTGGAGAGTTACTCCTTGGAACTGAGGCGCCATGACGAAGGGGTCCTTTTTTGCAGTGAACGCGCAAACTTGTGTCTTAGTGGGATTGAACTGGACTAAGTTCCGTTCACCCCATTCTGAGGCCCGCCCCAGAGAGCGCTCGACTTCAGACACAAGTTGAGTCCTTCTTTCCTGTAATATACTCCGAGGGATATTCTGATGCTCGGTATACCGCTCGTCACCCGTGCTGTCATCCGCATAGCAATGCATACTCTTTATAGAGAGCATGTCATTGATATGCAGGATAAACAACGTCGGGGAGAGCACCGAGCCCTGTGGTACACCAGCGTTAATGGTCATGGTATCGGAGCAAGAGCCATCGACGACGACTCTTATACTCCGACCATCCAGAAAGCTGGCGATCCATTTACAGAGTCCCTCGGGGATTCCATAAGACGGTAGCTTCGATAGAAGGGCTCCGTGCCAGACCCTATCGAACGCCTTTGCGATATCTAGGCCGAATGCTAGCGCCTCACCCTTGCCCTCCAAAGCCTCTACCCAACGGTGTGTAAGGTACACAAGAAGATCACCAGCCGATCGACCATGTCGAAAGCCGTATTGGCGATCACTGATCAGCTGGTGATCCTCAAGGTACTGCAGAAGCTGGCGGTTTATGATTTTCTCCATTACTTTGGAGAGCAAGGATGTTATCGCAATCGGCCTGTAATTCGATGGGTCCGACCGTTCTCCCTTTTTAGGGATCGGGTGGACTTGAGCTACCTTCCACGAAGATGGAACCCTATTAGTATCGTAGGAAAGACGGTATAGGCGCGTGAGGACGGGGGTTAACTCAGGGGCGCACGTCTTTAAGACCACTGCAGGGATGCCATCCGGCCCACTCGACTTATGGACGTCTAAAAGCCGCAGCTCTCGCCTGACCACACGCTGTGAGATACGGATTTCAGGTAGAGAGTTATCACACCGCGGTATGGTAGGTGGTGTGGCAGCTCCCGCATCCAAAGTCGAGTTACAGGCAAAGAATTGACCTAAAAGATCGGCCTTCTCCTTTGCGCTGTAGGCCAGACTGCTATCGCTTTTCTGTAGTGGTGGGAGATTGGACCGGTAGAAGTTGCCTTGAGCAGCCTTGGCGAGCGACCAGAATGCACGACTCCCAGCAGGATAGCTCTCTAATCGCTCGCCAATTCTGGCAACATGTTCTGCCTTGGCTCTGGCGATAGCCTTCTTACTAGATCTGGAAGCGGCGTTAAATTTTCGCTTCACCTCTTTGACGTTCGGGTCTTGACAGTTTTTAGCCCGGTTCCAGGCCCGATATGTGGACTGCTTCTGCCGTGCAGCCGTCCTGCAGGTTTTGTTAAACCAAGAGCGGCTGCGGCCGCCGACGGGTATTTGAGTATTGGGGATAAATAAATCCATCCCCATAATAATCGTTTCGGTTACGCAGTCTGCACAAACGCCAGGGTCCTCAGAGGCGAAGCAAAGCCGCTTCCATGGGTAGGACGCATAAAACTCGCGAAGTCCATCCCAATCTGCCGACTTATATTGCCAGACTCTGCGAGTCCCAGTCGCCGTAGAGCGATTAGGCCTCGCAACAGGGCCTCTGCTACGGACTAGGCAGTGGTCAGATGACCCAACAGGGGCTTCGACCACGACCCGGTATCCTTGCTGGTGTGTAGTCAGCAGAAGATCCAGTAAAGAAGACTCATGGCTCTCAATGTCTGGGACACGGGTGGGCTGTGTCACCAGTTGTGAGAGTCCATAGGCCGAGACCATATTGAAGAGATGTCGACCCTGGAGGTCAGTGGCTCGGGACCCCAACCACTCTTTATGATGAGCGTTGAAGTCTCCAAGAACCACCACCTCCACTGATGGACACTGCTCCAATATTTCGTCAATACCCCATTGGACGTTCTCAAATAACTGAGTTGACCCCGAATCACTGCCATGCGACCTGTAGAGGCACGCGTAGATGCGGGTAAACCCTCCATAGTCTACGCGCAACCACAAGATAGACAGGTCACCATGTTCGAGGGCCCGAAGCCGGCGACAACAGATATCACCCCGAATGAACACGCACACCCCGGCCTTACGACGGAAGGAGTGCTCTAACTCGTAGCCAGGGTAGTTAAGGTACGAAATATCATTCGGAGCGCCTATCTGTGTCTCCGTTAAAAAGAGCAAGGCAGGCCGCGCCGTCTCGAGATGGTGGTGAACGGCATCGAGATTGCTATGTAAACACCTGATATTGCAAAAATCCACATCAAATGTGGATAAGGGGACCGCCGTAGAAAACCTTCTCTTTTTTCTAGTACTTTTCATACGGGTTTTTTTTTAAGAAGAGGAGGAAGGGAGTGTGGATGCGTATAATGACATTCGGTGGTACCAAAAAAAAAATAGGTGCGGGGCACAGTGCATGGCTGGAGGGTGAGTTTTGTGAGAAGCTGATACGAAGCACGGAAGGGCCCCCGGTGGCCCCCCGCGCGCAGTCGCCGTAATCCACTCCGGTTTCCTGCTCCGGCACAACGACTACACAGCGGGATTTTCGCCGGTTGGCGGGACAGCCTCCCAGGGAGGATAATCCTGGGTTCGGGACCCCTGCTGACCGGCAGGTGGCCGGCGGTGACCATTCCCACCGGGTCTCCCTGTACCCCATGTCAGCCTCTCACGCTCAATGCCCCAACCAAGACTTCACCACCGCAAGTTTCAGGCACCACCTGAACCCACCACACGTAAACACACCCAGAAAGTTGGGCTTCCGGCTCTCTCGCTCACCGAACGAAGCGCAGCAGCATATTGCCATTGCTCAAACGTCGATTTTCTGCGAGAGTGTGGTACTACCCCGGACGGACCGGCCCGCGGCTGTAGACAGAACACTGTCAACAGCGTGGTCCTACCACAGTAAAGTAAGTAAAGTAGCTATTAGATACATACATACATATCATCACGCCATATCCATTGTAGGGTAGGCAGAGAACTCTATCCTTGCATACTTCACTCGCTTCTTCAACATTCATAATTCTCTTCATACACGCTCGCCGGTTTCGAAGACTCTTGACTCCACCTTCTTTCAGTATGTGACCAATCTGGTCTAGTTAGGTGAGTCTCAGTCTCCCCCGGTACCTACTCCTTCCACCACAGAGCCTTCCACTTTCGCATTGTATATCTTCTTAACCAGACGTTCGTTCTGCATTCTTTCCACATGTCCGAACCATCGCAGCATTCCCTTTCGCATCTTTACACCAATACTCTCTTTCATACCTACTCGCTCTTTTACGTCGTCGTTGCGAATTAGAGCTATTAGATCACAGAACAAAATAGTCAGAGAGTATTAGACAGTAATAGCCATTCGTGTATTCTGCGTGATGATGAAATGATATTCAAACTTGTGTTGATGAGTGACCTGTAGTGTAGACGGGTGACGTTTTCTAACATTTATAATTATAGTAAATACGCATACCTACTCGTATTCTCTGCTGAAGTATTTTCAAAGCCTACACGAATGTCTAGGAAATTAATACACATTTTTTTGGATAAAGTTTTTATTCACACACTAAAGAATTGGTTTTTGTTTTAGAGCACTTTCTAAAGATCAAATAAATAAACGTAAATTACACAAAACTTTCAGCCATTTGTGGATAACACGAATATTTCTGTCTGGAAATCGAACTCTCAAACTTGAGACGGAATCTTAGACCATTTGGCCGTTTATTCTTACCATAATTTGTGCACATATAAGTTTTTAAAAACCTTTATTCTATATGTGGAAGAAATAGCTTTATTTTACACTAGCGTATGCACGTGGCTTTACTTCTTCTTGATGAATGGCTTCTGTTAGCGATTAACCGCAACTTCGCCAATGTCCCGTAAGACTCGTTCGTAGGCCGTCAAACGAAGGACATTGTACGGTTCGAAATAGTATGTAAAGGGCCGGTGAATATCACTCTAAGATTACATGAGAAATATAGTGACGAGTAGTATACTGAAACAAAAAACAATTCTAACTAGACACGTGGCTTTACGATTGACATTCAAAATTTTGTCAGTTAAATGAAAACATGTAATCCGACCGATTTTGGTCATGGGACTACTTCAACTCCTTTGTAATTTTCGATCATGCGCTCTCTTAACTAGCCAAGGAGTCAGTTAAATATCTACTACGGGTACTGTACTATTTATGGATGGATATTAAAACCTATCTCTATAACAAATTTCATCCCTGCTGATGTTAAGTAATAAATATCCATCTGAACTTGAGTATTCTTAATAGTAAGCAGTCTCTTTTTACATAGTTTTTATTTGCTTCAACTGTCTGTATCTTTTTATCCATTAAATCTTTGAACATTAAGTTGACCTACTGCAAATAGAAATGCAAGTACCTACCTTTCCACGCATACCAATAGCTAATGACAATACAAAAATCTGGTACCATCAAGTTGATCTGATGATCAAGCTGGAGGTGACCAGTTTCTAATGTGATTTTGACCCGCTCCAAATCTTCGCATTATGTTGAAACTTTGCAGTCATATCTAGGATTAATATAATAATACAATAACTTTGTACCATCGAGCTGATGTGATGATTGAGTCAAGAGGTGGACAATGGAACTTTTTAATGGTTGGGAGTGTGCTCCTCAAATTTTGGCTCATATGATTCGTATTGACGAGTCTAATAAATTGGCTTTACTAATCCTGATTAGTCATCATTAGACCCTGGTCTAGTGATAGGAGTTAGGAGTAGGATTTCTTTTGTAGCTATTAGTAAAAATCTTTGAGTTTGCACTCATAATTGTATAGTGGTAGGACCACGCCGTTGACAGTTCTCTGTCCACAGCTGCAGGCCAGTCCGTCCGGGGTAGTACTACACTCTCGCAGACGATCGACGTATGAGTAATGGCAATGTACAATTGCGCTTTGTTCGGTAAACGAGAGAGCCAGTAAGTCCAACTGGGGTGGGTTTGTAATGGTAGGCAGCGGCCTAGCTATAGTCTTGGTTATAGCAAAGGTCCATGGGCGGCAGTGACACTTACCATCAGGTGTGCTGCTTGCTCGTTTGCCACCATAGACAATAAAAAAAATCGTAAGTACCAAGGTGTCGGACCTTATATAGCCGATAGCACAATATTTTGGTAATATCGGGCTGATTTTAATGATGGAACCACGCATTATATTATTTTCACTTCTCATACGTTTTCCAAACCGGAAGCCTTATATGGAAATCAATTCTTGAGTAGTTAACTACAAAAGTATACTAATTCTTAACCTGCTGTGTGGTGGCGGCTACAAGTAACTCCATGGATTGCTCGTGAGTGTTGTTAAAGACGATTAACAGTTTGACGACTTGGGCTAAATTCGTCTGATGGCGTCTGGTCAATAATATTTCCAGGGATGTCAGACAAGCAGGCGGTCGGTCATAAAACTATGAACAATATGTACGATGGAAACAGAGTACATACTCGTCAACTACAAATAATTGCGATAAAAGAAGGATGATGATGATGAATTAAATTGACCATTGAACTAAAAAGTAAAAAAAGGAATAGTTTTAGAAACTTATATAGAAAAGCAAACTAAAAAGTAGAAAATAATGTTCCATAATTATAAAATAATAATAATAGAATAATAGTACATAATGAAAAAGAGAACACTATAAATATAGAGTAATTAAAAAAAGAACACTTCTAAAGGAGTTTGTGTTTCAATTATATTTAAAGTATCTCATCATTTAAAAGCACCACACTATAAATATCATTAAGTACTATGTTTAATAATTTTATAATAACTTATTGAAAATGATTTATTTTTTTAATTTTGTTTCTAAAGAAGTGTGTTATTCGCTTTTCAAAGTTATTATTTTCAGGTAATGAGTTTGTTTAAGGCATAAAGCAGTGAAGAATTAATGCACAATTTATATCTGTGCTTAGTGAGTTCTTAACTTACATTATATAAATAAAAAACACTTTAAAATATATTTGCATTTTGTAAATGCGTTTAATATAAATGACTCCACTCCGTCCAAAATTAATCACAAAGACATAATAGTGCTGTTTAATCTATATTTATCTGATTCATATAATAATTGAATACAATTACATCAGTCACCAACTCTTTGGGTAAACATTTTTGTAAAAATGTTATTACTATTTAAGAACAAGCAAAAAAAAAGTAACTGGTGTTGTATTAGTGAATAATAAAGATATATTCTTATTTTAAATACATTGCATTATAAAACTTTCATGTGTACTTTATATATTACTTATATCAAAAATTCATTCCTATCGGAATTTAAAATCTAATCTAATGATGGACTAGTATTCAATAGAAAGAGATATATCAGAATATATCCAATCCAACCATCTTATCAAAAATATATAGTGCTATTTGAAAATCGTTAATTGCTTCCATTTAATACGAATTATTAATAGTCAACCAAATTTATAGGAAATTACTAAAAAAAAAATCACAATATGACAATTTCTGGGGACACAACGAACAACGAATTTCGATTATATACGATCATTAAATAGCGGCCCATAATGCACTTATATAGTCGCCTCTGTATAAAAGCGCTAGATAAATTGTCAACTCATAAAACTAAGTACTAATTGTACCTACGCTAACTTTTGAGCATGCCAAAAGATATAAAAACATTTAATCTCTTACAAATCTCTATTAATGACATTATATTTTATTACTAATAATAATTACAACGCACACAATCAAATCATGCTGATATTGTCCTCTTTTCACAGAGAAGATCACAGATTAGTTAGGACCATTTAACACCAAAATTACACTAACCCATTGATACAAGCTATATTCAAATGTTACCAATACAAATGAGCTCAACTCATTCACCATTGTATGAGTTACTTTATATAACAAAGTTCTAGCAGTATTCTTTTGTTATGTAACTCCTGGTCCTGAATGCATAAGTATCTAAATAATGCACTTTCCTATAGTATGAGATCTTCTTCCCAGTCTTCCTTCTGTCTCTCTGATACGTTTATGGAGGGCCGCGACAACTGTTTCAGTTCGTCGTATGTTCGCGGTGGAATAGGGTTGTCGCTAAGATCGACATATTCGAGTGCGCGCGACCTTGCCAGTCTATCCACATCAATCTCTGTAATAGAAAATTATATATTTAAATTAAACAAATAATTATGAAATTTTAATTTATTACAAAGTCTGTTTTATTTTTAAGTAATATTAACAGAGCTTTGCAGGTTGTGTGGACAACATGCGTTTCATATTGTGCTTATGTGCTTATAATTACTCGTACATATTAATATCCTGTTTCAACTTTCATTTATAGGTTATGTTTGATGGATAGATATACTGAGGTTAAAAATTAAATGAAAATGCCTACAGCTCAGCAGCGGTTACTTTATCATATAAATTAGAATGTTACTCCTACATATTATATCAATTCATGTTCTTTTATTATACAATACTTTAAAAGTACATTATAAAAATGATATTATAATAACTTCTATAGTTCATCTACTTTAAGAAGTGCATTTTGACGTTTCGCATTTTTTAATACACAATAACCTTGGTCAAACGTATACACATGATTGTAAACACTAAATCTGAAATTTTAAACAACTATTAAGTTATTTACATAATTAACATTGCGGGTGACTTTCTTGTACAATAATCTAATGTTGAAACTCGCAAAAATCATTTAAAATAAAAATAACATGGTAAATAGTAATTGTCATTGACGACCTAACAATGTCACATCATCACATTCTATACAGTAGTGCTTGACAACTTCCAATTCACGAATATCCAAATAATCGGTAAAAATATTAGAATAATATAATTAATCGAATAGAGATTTTGACAGAGATGTACATTTCGACACTTTGATTGATGAGGAAATAATTATTAATGTTCGCAACGCTGATAGTTCAAGTAATAGTAGTAATTCTTAATAAATAGCCATTTTCAAATCCAGTTTTTGTTTTTAATTAACCTAATCCTACTAAATGTGATGAATAGATTCTATGCTGAAATAATTAAATTTGTTTAGTACCAATTTAGCACTTAATTTATTCATCACCTTTTTGAAAAATAAAAAATAAACCGATTATTAATTATAAAGAATCAATATCGATTTCTCAGTAAAATCGGATATTTTCGATAGCGATTATTTGGTTCACATACCTAGACAACTTACTCAGACAGCTGTCAAAGTGCACTTCTTAGATTAGACAGACTATAATCTAATGTATACCAAAATATCTAATATTAGACTTTTCAATTATACACTTAACAATACAATGTCTTGATAAGTATGATATAAAATATATTATAAATTTGTCGTCTAGTCAATTCAGGCATGAAAAATAATTTAAAAATTAATAAAAGTTAGAACTGGTAGATTTCATGAGATTGGTGGTTGAAGATAAAGCTTCATATCTGCTTGATGTCAACTGTGCTTTGGGATCAGCACAGGTTACTGCAGAACCTTTAAAGTACTTTTACGACATTCAAACATGATTCGGGCTAATACTATTCGTGACCATCACCACACGACAAGTATTAGTGAATGTTATTACCTTACTAGATGTATTATGTTTACAACAAAATGTTAGGTACCGATGATTTGATTGTGGTGCGCCAGCAGTGTGGTGAGACTGGGGCACTGGAAGGTGATGTGCGGCAGGGCTACGAATGTGTTATGTGAGATGTCCAATCGCTCCAGACAGGCTAATGTGCACAGCTCATCAGGAAGTTTTGCCATTTGGTTGTTTGACAGGTTTAAATCTGGAATCAAAAGAATTAAGAATATTAATTGAGATATAGAATGTTAAAATTTTTAGCAATATATCAGGTTTCTTAAGATTTTACATTTATAATGTGCAATAATTAATATTATATCATTATTAGATACCTTATACAATATTCTTCAGTTTTTACCATAATTTTATTCTGTATATTCATCCCCTTATTTTTAAAGCCTTTATTGCTGTAGCTACTGGAGTGTCTAACTCCCAGCGTATTTTGTATGTGGTCACTGCACTAGCACTAAGCAAAGAGGTAATACTTTAAAAGCAGACTAGAATTTACTGACCCACCACATTGACCGTCATATCCATTTACGATTGTCAAGGGCAATGGTTTCACATGTTCTCAGTTGTATAAATTTTATATATTTTTAAAAATGTTCCTATAAAGCTCTCTTACCTGTAATTAAACTAAACTTGACTGCAAACTTAGGAGGTATCTTGGTGATTACATTTCCACTGAGATCACAGCTCTTGAGCTCTGTGTGTCGCATCAAGTGGTATACAGCATCGGGTACTTGCATCAGCTGACATTCTGATAAATCTGGAAACAAAAATAAAAGCGATATGTAGCTGGTGCAGTCAAATTCTTTAAGGACCTATAAATTATCATCCCACTTACAAAGTAAAAGCCAAGAGGAATTACTATTCCAAATACTATACACAATAGTTCATTTATTATCAATCATATACACCCAATAAACACACAGTATGCTTATGATGTGTATATTAGTGAATAAATCTTTAGTAGTTATATCACTCTTCTTCTTCTTCTAAATCTTGTCTTAAATTCAAGGCAAATTTTATAAATACCTAATATTTGTGATTTTTGAGCGTCCTCGCATTTTAACACTATTCTGGTCACAGCTAAGGCCATAGTTTTTGTGAATACACGGCACTAGTCCAATTAATACTATTGACTACAATCTAATAAAAACTGTAACACGAGTAAGGCACACGTTCCGAAAGTTATTTATAAACCCGCGAGCGCACAGAGCAAGTGAATAACTAAGCGAATAAAACAAGGCTAAGAGTAACTCATAGAACCGTACTGAGTGTAAGAACTTTAGTTCCTGAGCTTAAGATTAAAGTTGCCGTTGTGATTCTATTGGTATGTAACGTTGGCTAGATAATTCTAGATTAGATTCACGAACAATTAATTTACAGATACTATGTTTAATCATTTTGTTTGATATACCTAGTCTGTAATTTGACAACTTTCCATAAATTTGCGATAATCTACACGCAGAAATTTTCCGCTTTCACTCAATATTTTTTTCAATGCTATTTTTTTATATTATTAAATTATTGGCAATGGAACTATCAGTTTAAATCAAATTATAAAAGACACTTCTTGTACAATAATTTTCTTCATAAATCATGGAATGAAGCAATATTATGATTCTTCACATTGAGTAGCTTATTCAGTCACTGTTAGTTGGTAAGTCAAGTCGCTACCCTTACTTGGGCGCTGACAACCAAACTAGTAAATACACCACTGTTTTATCACATTTACTACACCTAAGCATATTCAATGCGTTATATTACATAAAACATTAGGAAAATTATTTAATATTATAGTGTAAAACAGTAAAATATGGTGTAAAATTTAAGATTGCCACATGACATTTTCAAATTCCCACCAAAACTCATCTATACTATAGTAATACTGACAAGTAATTCGGGACAATGAATCACGGGCGGGTAAATGGACTGGCAGTGATTGTTCATAAAAAACGGACAGAGTGACAAAACATATCTATTCCATCTAGTAAATACGTCAAACTTGACTGCACAGATGCCGTAGGGCGTAGTGGTTAAGATACGACCTACGACTAATGCTTTATATCTCTTTACTGATTATCTTCACTGATGTCACTAGTACTATTGTTTTTCTTTTTCTAAAACCAGATGTACCAAATGTATAGGTAGGTATTGTTAATTAATTACCTTAACTAACTTAGGTCCCTGATACTTATTACCTACTTGTTTTTTCTATATCTAAATAATTTCATTATATTATATAAAATAAAATTTCGCAACTAATTTAGGTTCCTGATCAAGTCAGGGGTAACTTAGACTACGTTCATGATGACTTAGAACAATAAAAAAAAAACATGACCTGATTGTGGAATTTTCATATTGTTGAGTTTGACGGATCGGCAAGTGAGGTACTTGCTGATTCGTACGGTAAAGGTAAGATTCACAGATTTTGTTTCATAAGCTTTGATTTGCTACTTTTTTAACCAGACTGATATATGATTGAGTACATAATATCGTATTTGGACTCAATCTTCTTCATCCTTATCCTGTTTTTATCCCAATCACTTGGGATCGATGCAATAAAGAGGTACACCCTCTTCCATCGAAGGTACATATTGCAAAATGTATTGTCACCTGTTTTATGACCGGCCACTCTGCTCGACGTCAACACTCTTTGGGATTGTAATCGTGGACTAGACGGTATCAGGTGGAATTGGCCCAGATCGATATAAAGCACTCAGTCCTCTTTTACGACATCCAGAAGCAAACTAAGGGCTGGTAGTATTCATAGTCGCTACCACAGAGCAAATACAATAAATATAGGTACCTAAATTAAAAATAATTCTGGGGCTTTATTTGTGGGTAAAGTGATGTTAAATGTAAGCAATTTTAAGTGGTACCTATAACTGAAATTATAGGTTCACCAAGGTCAGTTAATTTGCCTATCTTTCCTCAAATTAGGTATAAAACGTTTAAATAACAAGTTAATTACAAAAAAAAAAGACTTAGGTACTACTTATTCAAAATTAAGCTAATTCAAAAATAAAGACTTACTAAATAAAGTATAACTATAATATATATTTTGTTTAAATGTCAAAAAACCATTTAGGAAGGTCATAGATCAATACCTAATGTTTTTATTTGTAAAACATAATTTTTATTTTCGTATTTCAAATATTTACTAGGATAATTTATAAGAACTTTATTATATTTTTTATTGAAACATGTAAGTCCTACGAGGAAGTGCATACTACAATCAGTGACCTCTGCATATCAGCGACTCACTATTTACGTATATGGAGTAAATTAACTTGCTAAGGTCAACTTGATTTCAAATAATTGTACCCTATAAGATTTTAAATCACTGCGCGAGTAGATTGGTATGATGCTTTGAATCGATCATTTGATAGTGTGTTTGCTTTGCCGACGTAACCAAACAGAATTGGTTCACGAGTTGATTGTACGCTCACATCCTAAGATTGTACGCTCTGGCATTGCATCTCTTCCGCATTTACAAACGCATTCTATATATGTAGGTTTTTATATGCTGACTTAGTTTTCTAATCTTGATAACACTAGATTTACTGAGCTCTCTACACTATTTCGGCACCGGAGTCCAATCAACGGCAATCAGCCATCTGTATATTTGATTACCATGATATTAATTACATTACTATCAATATTAAAATGTAAAAAACAAATAAAATTTTAATTGGTTGAGGGTACTAGACGACGATGTGAAACAACCGGTGCATTTGTGTTCTGTGAGTACAATAGTACCTATAGGACAATCATTAGGTACGTACATTTAAAATTCACGTGCCTGAAGATATACGGCCAGACGATAATGCTCCTAATGTTAAATGTTAGCTGCTGTTTATTATGTGCAATGGTGTCCTAGAACGTCGTTACTCATTTTAAAGATTCAGCATCCAGAAGCAGAGTAGTAAATAGGGAGATGCCCAAAATGCTGTCTATAAGTGAAGACAGCTCGTAGCTTGCTCTTTGTACTTCAGCATGTATACTTTCTAGTTGTCGGTTATTGCCGTTTTTCTAGCAGGCACTCCGTCCGTTTTATCTCGTAGAGAAATGCCGAGCATTTTCCTCTTCTGCTAGCGACAGTACAGGTACACAACAAGTGAACATGGCTTTGATAAAAAACAACTTGTTTAATAAAAAATGTGTATGTGTACGTACTTTATACACGCCTTAGAAGTTATACTTTATTGGCGTAACAAGATAAAAATCTTTTCAAAAATGTTATCTATTGCCTTATTCTACGTTTGTAGAAAAAAACGACACTAACAATAGAAAAAAGGTATTTAATACATTGAAAGTTTTATTATAACGCATTATCTAGTTAAAAAACTAAAATGTTGACTATAGCTAACTTTAGGGTGTCGGTTTTTCGTGACGGTGTGCGCGCGCGCTACGATGTGCTATACTCCATCATTTTTCCTTAATGCGCCAAAAGAAGTATAACTTCAAAAATAACTACTAATTATTTCAATAAGTTGCATTTCACATATAGGTATAGATAGGTACTCATAGTGCTACGAGTAAAATAGCGCTTACTAAGTTTTAAATTTAAATGTTAATATTGAAACGTATCTACAACATTAAATAAGAGGTATTTAAATTTCTACAGTCAGTGTAAAATCTATTGTCTCAAATTAGTTAATTATTGTTACGTTGAGGAAAACAGAATTTGCGTTCTCATTCAACGCGTCCATATATTAAACCTTGCTGCGCAAAAGATTCCACTTCTCCAAAATAGCCGACTAAAATTAGTTATTACGACTTTGTACGGCAGCCAGGAGTTTTTCTAATAAATACATATTTTATTTCAACAAGGAAGCGATTTATATTGCTGTGAAATGTCAAATCAATTTTAGTTATGTTAAAAATTTTAGTAGAAATATAGATAGGTAGCTATTAGTTATTAAAAATAATAAATAATCTGAAACGAAGATAAGAGAGCGAGTAGGTATGAAAGAGAGTATTGGTGTAAAGATGCGAAAGGGAATGCTCCGATGGTTCGGACATGTGGAAAGAATGCCGAACGAACGTCTGGTTAAGAAGATATACAATGCGAAAGTGAAAGGATGTAGGTACCGAGGGAGACCGAGACTAACCTACCTAGACCAGATCGGTCATGTACTGAAGGAAGGTGGAGTCAAGAGTCTCCGAAACCGGCGGGCGTGTATGAAGAGAATTATGAATGTTGAGGAGGCGAGTGAAGTATGCAAGGATAGAGTTCTCTGGCACTCTGTTCTCTCTACCTACCCTGCAAGGGACATGGCGTGATGGTATGTATGTATGTATGTATGAAACGAAGATTGTTTTATTGTGAATTCTAAGATGACATGTGAAATAAATTTAAAAAATGCTAATATTATGTATGCAGTATGCATTTAATAATAATATAGCAACAGGTTTTTTTAGGTACTTTAAATTGAATTCAATATTTTTCTATTTAATTTTATTAATGTTTTATAGCCGCAACTTGCTAAATATTAATATATATAGGTACTAAAATTATAATAAATAAATGATGTAAAAAGGTAGGCAGGATACTGTTGTAACCTAGCTGTATACGGCATGCGTTGTAAAGCTATATAATGCTTATAATTTAGGTGTGGTTTGCGTACAACAACCGTACAAAGTTTCTACGGAATAGGATGAATTGTTTTGGAAAGCTTAAAGGACAAACATATATGTAAAGATTTATCTTTATTTATTTAGGTGGTTGAAGACGAGCCGTCATTTAAACAGTAACTGCGTATCATGAAAACAGTGTTCTTCTTAGTCCATATACGTCTACGTCTGAAGCGTCATATTTTGGCGAACCATCCTGAGTAGCGGTAACATAAACCCCACAGAATCATAGCCTAGACATTTGTATCGGTATAAAATAATGATATGAGATTTGTATCGGTAAAAAATTAAACCATGTCGTCCATAATTATATAAAGTGTAAGTATAACGACGTAATAACTTAGGGAACTTTCACTAGATTGCCTTGTCGATGCCTCTGAATCTTTGTTGGTCCCACTATATGAGAGTGCGACTGCCGAGCAAGACGTACAGGATTTCAATACTGGTGCAACCAAGGTGTATAATTGAATTTTCAAGCCATTCTCAGTGGTTGAGAAACATATTCTGGAAATGTCGTGATACAGCGCAATCGTTACCTAATGGGGGAAATAAATAATAAAAGATATACAGAGGAAGAGAGAATATGAGGGCGTGCTTTAAAATATCTGTTTATCCTTTCAATGACAAAGAGGTATGGCAACATCTATGAAATTAAAAAATAGAGGCAACATTAATATATAACAAAAGAATAAATATGGTAGGTGCATGCAATCAACACATATTACATTATTACCTCTTCGTGAAGGTAACGCCTTCATGTTTTTATTATTTAGTACGATTTTGTTACAAAAAGCTATTGTGTATCACAAGGAATTAATTAACCGAACGAAATTAATCCGCGTAACAAAGGCCAGTGATACTATTCCAGGTCGACTTGGCCTCGGCTTTCACAATTTTTACACGATATCTTCGTTTACGAAAGTCGAATGCAAGAACCCTCATTTGAGCTACCAAGCTTTGCATTACGTAAATACATATTCGCGTAATTATTCATTTTAGTTGTCGTATTCTATTTAATACTTTATTTATATGTAGTAAAGTTCTCTATAGTATAAAGTGTTAGTTAATAATTTAATACAATATGTTTGAGTAAGGAAAATAAGTTGGATTAAGATACCTACGGAAAATGTTGACATATTCTGTGTGGTGACGTAGTAAGAATACAATTCACCACCCCTATCTTACCCGTGAGTGATCGTAAGAGACGACTAAGGGATATATAACATCTACGCAAGAGATGGAAAACTCGAAACAAAACCCTATACCAACACGTCTGACCAGCGTGGTATAGTAGGTCAATTTCCCTCCCATTATGGAGGAGGCTCGAGCCCAACAGTGGGACATATATGAGCTGAGATAATGATAATAATGATAAAATCCAAAAAAATGTAAAAATCGCTTCTCGAAAATATCTCTCTCAAAATCTCGGCAGACATGAGAAATATACATAAGTTATTGTCATTTGTCTAACATAACATGTTTTTCGTAATGTTATGTAATAAGCATTGTAACTTTTATCAATCATTGATGTTATGTGTCACATGGATTGAGTAAGGTGTTATCTAAAACTTAGGCATTATTGATGAAAACGTGTATTATTAATTAATGAGAAAGTAGTCCATAGCTATTACAATAGATACTTTAACCTCAGGGATTAGTATTTTGTAGTTCTTAAATTGTATTTTTAACCCCCGACGCCAAAAGAGTATATATACAAGTTATAAGTTTGACGTGTCTGTCTGTGGCATCATAGCTCCCGAACGGATGAAGCGATTTAAATTTAGTTTTTTTTTTTGTATTAAAGGTGACTTATGTGCGAGTGTTCTTAGACATGTATAATGAAAATCGGTTCAGCCGTTCGAAAGTTACGGGGGTGAATGTGGGGAAGAATAACCGAATGTCTACAAATATAATCAAGTGGGGTCTCCAATGATTCCCCAACACGAGGTATTTTGTTAGAATTATTAATACATACTTAGGTACTTTAAGATTGAGTTTATTTTTTTTTATTTTTTACTTTTTAAAGGGCACTTAGGGTTGTTGTGTCTGGGGCTTTTTAAATTTTTAATTTAATTTTTTAATTATATAATAAACACAAAAATGGGAATTTGTATTTATTTAATGTTAGTTTTTTTTTGTTGGAACATTGGAACTTAGTATCTGATGGCTCTTATATTGCAGCACGCACCACCGATGTGAAGAAATCAGGACGGCTGGTTAACCCAAATAGCCATAGGTAGGTTATGGAGCCGCATGACGCCCGGACGTAATGGCGTAGTGTATTCAGACAAGATCCTGTCTGTCAAAAAAAAACTGGCTGTTATCCCCTTATGCGGATTACTGCATATATGGTATGGTGTGTGTGTGAGTGTTATTATCTACAATGCAAATATAAATATAGTGGTTATGATCTACAATGCCATGGGTTCGATTCCTACCTAAGACAACTTAAAATAGGTACTTTGCGCAATCCATAAATCGTTGTTCTAAGTCTGGTTGTAATTTGTGTCCGTTAAACTGAAAGTTTGTAAATTTCTCTACAATACAAGGATTATTTCCAGCGTGCTGGGCATTCTTTAAAAAAATAAGCAGAGAGCATCAGTAGACATATATGTATAGTATTTTAAATTCTAATCAACACTGAAGACTGAAGTAATCAATGATTTTAGAAAAATAATTGTTATTTCGAAATACTTAGATAGGTACTAATTAGTTAAATTGCTAAGATTAAATATTTTTTTTTTATGTTGTAATTGGAATCAGATAGCCGTTCACTTTTGGCCTGCGCGATGACTAAGTCATGTTGCTATTACATTCCATCCAACAGCTATCGTAAACGGTGATTCATATAAGGAAAACTTAAAAAGAAGTACCAGGTCATATAGTCCATTATTTTTTTAAATTATATAATATATCTTACTCTATGGATGTGGTGATGATTTCTAATTGTTATTGAATTATCATGTTTGATCAGAGTTTTGGCGCGAATGTGGAAATGTCATGTCACGCTCTTGTAATATATTCATTGCTTTAGTGTTTTGTGGTGTTATATTGAATAATTTTGCTGGTATTTTATGCAATATGGTACAGTTAAAGTGCTGAAGTGTAGTGAATATAGTATAATAGTGGTTTACGTGTATTTTCATATTTGCCCAAAATTCCCAAAGAAAATCATTGATTAGGTTATCAGCACCCGATTAATGGTAACGACTTGACTTACTGACAGACAATGACTATTAAGGCTACATAATACGAAGAAATGATGAACAATATATGAAAAATAATTAAATAAGACTTGGCTGTATGGGCTTTGATCCCTTTGCCTGTCCGAATGGACGAACAGAACCAATAAAAAATCATGTTTGATCATATGTATGTATACATTTATATCTTGAAGAACCATTTAAATATAGAATTAGCGTAACAATAGTAGTATTTTGAACAATAATTAATGACTTTATCTATTGATTTATGTAATTTTTGTGGTTAATCTGTTAAATTATTACTACAAAGTGAGTAAAAATGTCAAAAGATATCAGATTTATAAATAACATCCACATCGTAGAAGTCATATTAAAAACCATTAGGTTTCTTCGAACGGTTCTTAATAGGACTTTTAGTTAGCTTGATCCTTGTGATGAAGTAAAAGTTGTTTATGGATGGAATTTAATGTCTTAAAAAATGTTTGTAAATAGCTAAATTATTATTATAAATGGTTTTATTTCATTTTTAAAGATAAGTACACTCTTATCACGTAATTCAGCATTTGCGGCCTCATGACTGAAAAATAATAAAATGAGAACTTTTACTCGAAGACATATAAAGTATTTTGAGTTTTTTAAGTTACATTAGAATTAAGTGACGTTCAAATGAATGATATTTTATACAGTTAAATACGGCAAGTGGATACATATTTATCAAACTACTGCTTTGGTTCTTTTTCTTTTATATAGCTAGTGTAGCATCTGCATAAAACGCATAGAGACATTTCACCAATTGGCGCAAGTAGTGTTTCGATGTGTCCTTTAAGTAAAGTTCCAAGAACTCTTAGCTTAGCTCCTTTATTATTAATTATAAATTACGTTCAAGTCGCATGGTTTTGAACCACTAGCTTCATATTTAAACTGCGGGGTCATGCTTTCTCTTGCCTGCTTAACTTAATTATAAAAAAGGACATACATATACGTATTAAAAATATTTAAAGAGCAAAGTAAATTAAAAGAAATTCTCATTGATGAATTGAAAGAAGTTTTTAAATTGGCAATTTTAGAGTTCAATCGGAGTGGCATATATTGTGAATTTGAAATAACAAGGGATCTACTTAAATATATATAAAAATCATCAAATCTGACGTTCGCGCAAAGCGCATCTCATCGCATTTCGTATATAATCGTAAATCGTAAGATTTACACAACGCAGAGTATTTATGTATAATTGTATATATACTTGTATAAAGATAAGCAGGTAAGTATCAAAAACGATTATTACAACCAAAGGCGAGAGCGAGGCTATTCAAGTTGCACGATATCAGTATTTTTAAGTAGGTTTTAGACCGGACGCAGTAAAATTTAACACTGGCCTTAGTGTAGCGATTACTTAATACACTGTTACCGTTGCTATACATAGTTAATATTGCTATTCGCATATTTTGGAAACTTTTTACTATTTAAATTGTTGCTACGTTGACCTTGGAACGTATGTGATGTTGAAACATATAGTCTATCTAATCCATCGCTCGAAAATATTATTTGGATATCGTAATATAATTTACGCATTATATGTAATGACTATCTGTCCTAATGAATACGTAACTATTGGATTAATTGCGTATATACCGAATAAATATTAAGGCAATAAACCATAATTTTTTTTCCGACGCTTGTTACTTATACAGGCTCTTGTGTCAATTACTTAATGTCTTTAAATATATAATGTAATAATAGATTGGTACCCTAGCTAGAAAAATACTATTTTATTATTGATACGGATAACAACCATGTATATCATTAAAAATTGTTTGGTTGGTTTAGGACTTTAGGAGATTACCGTGAACGAACATCGCATTTAAAGAATTTCAGATTGTCTTTTCAGGTCAGTTTGAATTCTGGATCAGGTTAAATATGGAAGCGGAGTTCTTTGTAAGTGATTCAGAATAAATTCTGAATAAAATGAGAAATTCCTTATTTTTATCCAAACAATGATAGGCTTTTAGGTGAGACTTAAATGCCGAAATATGAGAATACTGCAGCTCTGATTATCTGGTAAAATTTAGGGGCTGCTCCATATATACGATAATTTAAATTCATCATTCTCCTACTCTTATCCCAATTACTTGGGGTCGATACAATATATACTCTTCTTTCATAGTACATATTGTAAAAGTTATTGACAATAGTTTTATGACCGGCCGCCTGCCAGACGTCAATCCTCCTTGGGAATGTAATTGTTGACAAAACGATATCAGATGGAGTTGGCCCAGGTCGTCATAAAGCTCTTAATCGTATTTCACGACATCCACGAGCAAGGTAAAGGTTGGTAGTATTCGTAGCCGTTACCACTAATCGTACGATAATTTAAATTATAAAATTAAAATATGAAATCTCAATTATATTCTATCATAGAATTGGAACTTATGGACTGGTCTCCGGTCCTATGTATGAATTTGAATCAAATCAATGATAACGATCAGAATATTATTGAATCAAATGTTATGAGTATGCGTAAATAATTAATCAAACTTTTAAATTGATTATAATCTATAAAACATGAAAATTAACAACATAAACATAATATAGTTATGATGTATTATATAAATTAATCTCTCCATTATATGGAGTATCTTAGAATATAGAACCATCACGATGCTCTGCGTCTACGTAACGGAGGCGGGGGGCGATAATGCATCATAAAACACCCAGACTTTGTTTGGTTTCGGCATTCTAATACAATTTAGCA
This sequence comes from Lymantria monacha, assembly GCA_905163515.2. NCBI lineage: Eukaryota > Metazoa > Arthropoda > Insecta > Lepidoptera > Erebidae > Lymantria > Lymantria monacha. The sequence continues at coordinate 30,210,232 of LR991082.1, forward strand.
CAACACTATGTTGCCAAGGTACGGCTATGTTAAGAACATCAACTAGTAATTAGCGTCAAATAATTAGTTACCACGTCACCATGTTGCACAATGCTAAGTAATCTGGTTAGTTGGGATTGTGCAACATCAGTAGGAAGAATACGATGAGAATCCTTACTAATATTATAAATGCGAAAGTAACTCTCTCTGTCTGTCTGTTTGTCGCTCTTTCACGCCAGAACTATTAAACCGATCTAAATAAAATTTGGTACACAGATAGTCTAGAACCTGACAAAGGACATAGGCTACTTTTTAATGCAAAAAAGGGTTGTAAAGGGGGATGGAACGTTGTAAGAAATTATCGTCATTTTTAAAGCCAGAAGCTTGAAACTTATTTTTAAGCTATTGATTAGATATAAATAAATATGACATTACAATTCTGTAAAAATATTACCCTTAAGGGGTAAAATAAAAATAAGGGATGAAAAACTTTAGGATAGTAACCTTTTACGCGGGCGAAGCCGCGGGCAGAAGCTAGTGATTTATATAGCAAAGAATAAATAACGGCTCAATAAGACAAACATCTACACAATTATGTATTTTTTTTCGCACACTCATCTGCCATATCATCATAGATGAATGAGTAATAATACGTATTCTATTAGCCTGATAGAATAACAATATACTGCTGTACAATTGTTAGCAAACACGAACAGCTGACTTTGACTATTAAGCAATTTGATGTCTGTGTCACAATCCAAAAATAAAATGCATTCATTGAACTTTAGCGTGGTTGGCTATACTGTTAAACTTTGCGTGACCTTAGTCACTCAGATTCACAAATCATAGATGTATAAAATATTTTTTTTTTTGGAAATCTTTTAGTCTATTAAAAGGAGGTCGAAACGATAAATAATAAATTATTACTGAATGCCAGTTATTATCTTTATATCATTGTTTTCATCGATTCATGAAGCTTATTGAAGTAGCTAAAGATAACGATAAAATTAAAAACAAAGAAGTTTTATTTTTGTTACTAATTTCATAATATTACTTATACTATTTCCTGTATGATGACCGCTTATTAGAATATAAAGTAACATTAATTTCTATGGGAGTTATAGATATTGGCTAGAGAATCACCAAGAGAAGGGGTAACAGCACTTGCCTGGGCAACTTAAACACTGGCTGCTATTGCCGACGTGCCTGACAATCGGGGCGATTAAGACATTATCCCGTCTGTAAAGAGACCTATATCTAACAATGGATGTGGATACGCTAATTATGATGATGATTTATACCATTTTCGTTTTTACTTATTTACTATTTCGTAATTGATTAATATGATATTTTTGACAGGATTTAAGTGAGATACAGAGACAAATAGGTAAATATAGGCATCTATCTAACCTGCAGGAATTAAATATTCATTTTGTTGAATACGCGGTATATTAGATAGGAAATACGCAACATGTAATAGATGATATATCAGTGCAATCAAGCATTAAAACGACTTTGATTAATTATATTAAGTAATAACTATTAACGTTAGATCGCTAAATTTTATTAGGAAATATAATTTTATTACTTAAATTTTAAATTCATTAGTTAATTAACAAGTTAAACTTCCAGTATGTCATGGCCAATTATATTTGTTAATACGCAGAAAGAGGTTTCTATGTTTTGTATATCCATTGAATAGTGTTCCCACAAACAAAGATGTTAGTTAACATTCATAGCGACGGGTCTAATGTCCTTGGCCATGATAAAAAAAAAATCTCATAATTAATCTACTAAGCTGTAATGTAATCTTATACATTTTTTTTATGTTTATGAATATTACAAATTAAATGGCTGTCAGAAAATTGTAGCAATAACAATTAATTACTCAATCTTTTGTTTATTATATTATGTGCGTATTTTGCAAAGATAGTTGCATATCACTTGTCTCAATGACACAGTTATTTTAGATTAATTAATTGTAACTATTTAGACTAGTTGCTCAACAGTTGCTTTATTTTGAATACATATTAATTTTGCGAAATATATGTATATATAGTATATTTCATGCATGGATATTTGTAATAATTATTGTAACGCTTTATGATTTAGGCGATCAGAATATGATTATTCATTAAGATTTTTTTTTTTTAATATATAATTGCAATGTATTTTTTTGCATAATGAGTATTAGTTACTTGAATTTAATCTATTGAAGGATCAAGATTACGAAACTGCGTTTAGTACGCACCCAATTGACTATTTTCCTGGGCATCCTCGCATCGGCCAACCACTCTGATGATAGCACGTCCGGCCAGCCTTGCACAGATCATCATTGCTGGCGCTTGGTATACATTCTCCTCCGCCTCAGTGGGCAACCTCGTACTGCCATCGTATTCCGTTGGGGGCCTCATCACTGCACTTGATAATGAACAGTCACTGCACAATCCCAAAGTCACTGCAAGTCACGACAATGAAAGTCTTTCACGTACTGAAAGAATCACGTATCATCTACTACCGCTGCGAAACGCGGTGCGCCTGGATCCACGGTAGTACTCTGGTAAAATTCGAGCGCCGCGTTCTGAGCTTGCCTTTATATCGTTGCCAAAACAAAGAAGCGTGGTGTAGGAATGAGATAGCATCAACAACAAACGTCTGTCTCACTCGCACTGTCTGCTGCGCAGTTGACGTAAGTCGGCTGCTAGCGGAAGCATGGCCAGTAAAATATATACTCTATAGTTACTGTGACATCAAGTAACGGTTCGAGGCTTGTCACAAAGGCATCAACTGTTTTCCGCATGGATAAACAATCCTTCTAACTCATTTATAGCGATACATTGTCACGTCTTCAATGCTGTATTGTGATTTCTGTAGCTATATTATCAGATACCATTGTGAATCGCAATAATTGGCGTTTGAATACACGTTGTTGATCACTTTAATTTGAAAAGTGGGGCCGGCACAACATGATTTTCCGGCCTAATTCCCAATGTGCCATCACATGTTGCAATTTATTGCAGACGCATTTAAAACGCAAACCTGATTACGTTGAAATATATACTCTTTTAATTTAAGTGATGAACACGTTATTCAATTTATTTCCTTGAATTGCATGATTTATTTAGTATCATAAATTTTACCGACAATGGATACAAATTTTAATGTAGTCTGCATCATATTATGTATCATAAAATAACATGGTGGGTTTTGCTAATTTTTCAAAGGCCTTGAAAATATTTTCAATCGTAGATCATGAGTTGTTGTTTAAGAAATCGCCAAGAAAGTGTAATATTTTAATTAATTAGTTACAGATAGTTTAGTTACCGTAAACTGAGTAACATCATCATTCTCCTACTCTTATCCTAATTACTTGGGGTCGATACCGATAGCCGCCTGCCAGACGTCAACCCTCCTTGGGAATGTTATTGTTGAAAAAGCGGCATCAGATCTAGTTGGCCCAGGTCGTTATATGGCTCTTAGTCGTCTTTTACGACATCCACGAGCAAAGTAAGGGTTGGTAGTATTCGTCGCCGCTACTACACAGCACCGTAAACTGAGTAACAAAAGAAAGAAAATGTAATAAATAAATATATTAATTGCAACTTATGTGGGGTAATGGACTAAATTTGAAGAAGTACCAAGTTCCAGGGCTGATTATAATATTCAAACATAAAAGTATATTATTAGGATTATTGTAATAGCCAAAAAATAAAGGTTTCCTCTTTTATTTCTATTGTCTAATTTGACATTCGCTAAGCCCGTGTAGATAATTGCGTCAATTAAAAAAAGTTGACGTCCAAGTCTTGCGTTCAATGTACCACCTTGATGTTTCGGCCAAAGAGAGTCGTAGATTTTCGCCTGAAGCAACCTTGAACATGTGCCAGAAATATTCTCGACCGCCGTGATCCATTTAACATTTGCATTAAACTATATTTTAAGAAAATATATGCGGAAATTTGAAATGTCGCGTATTAGGAACATGTGGTAAATGAAAACAAGATTGTTAAAATAAATAATCGAGGTCCACATAAGCGTTTCAAAGTAGTAAGTGATAATGCCATAATGGCCACGCTTTGCGGACGGGTGATGATTGCACATGATGCTATTAGTATTCCAGGAGAATGGGGATGATGATAGCTTATAACATTTTTACGACTTATACGAGAAAAAGTTTTACGTATACCAAAGTTTTACGTATACTAGATAACCACTAAGGCACACGATTACACATGAATTTATAAACATGCAATTTTACGCAGACAAATTACATCCAGACTTGGAACAACACTTCGTGGATTGCACAAGGTACTGTCCTACGTAGGAATCGAACCCACGGCACTAGCACGGAAGGTCGGTATCTCAACCACTACACCATTTGTGCAGTCAACGTATACTAATAAAAATTATTGTAAAAACAATAAAATTTAAGTTTTATGGTAGGAAATGGGTCAATAATAACTAAGTAGTAACATAGATAACCAAGTAATAAAATAGAAAACTATGTATAAAAATAAAAAAATAATTTAAAGATAAGGTTAACATATCATTGTCACTGGATTCTTAAGAGTAGCAAGAACCGGGTGAACTTTGGAGTGTTCTAAAACCCGCATAAATACACAAAATATTAAAAAAATAAAAAAATGAGATTAAAATGTTTGTCAAAAGACCCTCTACATTTCTACAAGATTGTACTGAGGTCCTTTTGGGGTAAAATAATAAATAAAAGAGTTATGTAACGAAAAAGAAAATTTGTTGAGAAATTTTCCTATATTTTTGTTAATAACTTTTTATTTGTAATTTTATTGAAAAAGTTATATTAACAAATTTGTAGACAAAGCAATTTGCTACAAATTATGTCTTTGCAAATTTTTATCAGATTAATAGTTTCAAAGATATTGTGAAAAAGGTGTTTGCACCACTTCTTCGAATATGGCTGCGAGAGCTGCAGAGAATCAGTATCCAAACATGTGGTCTATTTAAAAAAAGTAATAATTATATGGTAGTTGCTTCAAGGTAAGATGATATTTTTCTAACTGTAACTAATATGACTCGACCCTAATTGAGATTCAATTGACACTCTCTGTTTTGTTTAAATATGGAAAGTAGAATACACATGTATTTCATTAAAGGATCTTTCACGAAATAATTTTATTGTGGCAAATTTCTATAGACGCTTTGTTAGATATACGCATCATGATATGTATTTATAATGAAATGGGTTATAAGTACAATAAATATTATTAGCCAAGCCATAAAACTATATAAAACATCATACAGTGCTGTTTTTAAGAGTGCAATAACTCATGAAATGCTCTCTAATACTGTTTCTTTGTTTCTTTGAAACTTTATTTATTTTTCAGGTCAATGCCGTGTGAATCGAAAGCGCAATTTTTGATTTGCTTTCAAGTAGTTGGAGAACTACCTGCAATCGAAGGTGGATTGTTTTACGTTTTAAATGACAAAATTTTAGGATATGTCGACATCGCATCTACAAGTAGCTTGTTCTTATGACGGCCCACTTTTATACGCATTAACATATTATTGACACATGCGTATATTGTCCAACACGTAATAGTGATGTTTTTGTGTATACCTTCTAAGATGTTGTTCTCAGATATCATTAGACAATATTAAGCGATGAGAGGCAAGAAAGCTTTAATGCCGTCATATTGTTGAATAACGCAGAACAATGGCTGACTTTTCTAGATTCAGATTTTTAAATTATTGTTTTATATTCAAGCTTCAAAGTATTTCTAAGACCACAGAGATTTGATTGATAGGCTATTTATAAAAAAATTTGCAAGTGAAAAATGATTTATACACGTGCGATTTGAATCCACGTTTATCGGAAATGCGTATCAACAGTGTTTAAATGTTTATTATTGAATAAAATATTCACTTATCACTTATGAATCTTTTATTCCAATGTCGATACCTACATGTTGATTGAACTCTCGGCAACCAGTCGAATCTGTAAAGTACTCTAGCTTCATTATGATGAAGAGTTGGCTACTAAAACATATAACGTGTTGTATTCTGTATTATGAGTGGAGCAGTGACCATAAATGCCAATGTAGATGGCGAAATGTGTAATAACACCAGTACACCAATCCACATGTACTAACAGGTTAGTCAATGGGCAATGTACAACCACGAACAAGATTGCCCTAATCTATACGGTGATTGCATATACATATGATACATATGATACGGTGGTCCAAGCAGTAACCATACAAGTATTTTATTTTCGATTTCCAACTAAGACTTGACAATGATGCGTTCGTTATTTCTATGTGTATTAAATTAGGTCAATACAAATAGTTTTATATCTGAATACAAGACGTAGTCTTTAATAAAATATATGGTGAATGTTATAACTAAAGAGCATGGTTTAAATAGCTTCAGCCGATATAGCCAGGTACAGAGTAAAGATGCAGCTGCCCATTTCATCTTCATCTGAGCTCCTATAAGTCCTACTATTGGGCTCGAGTCTCCTCTGTAATGGGAGGAATTGACCTACTATAACTACGCTGGTTTGACCTGTTAGTATAGAATTTTGTTTTGGGTTTTCCATCTTTCGCAAAGATGTTATATATTCATCTCTTACGATTACCTATGTGTAAAATAAGGGTTGGTGAGTTGTATTCTTATTCCGTCACCACACGAATAATATGTTAGTGGTTCAATATTTTATTTTATTCAATTGTGTCTGTTGATGGCTCTATACATCAATATTTTTTTGTTATCTCGCTAGCTTATATTGCGAGATCGACAATCGTATTTTAATAGATCATGGCGATTTCCGTAATAATAATTTTCATCACTATAATATTTTTCACCTCTTGTTGACAGTTAGTCATTAATCATTAACTGGTTAATCATTATGGTTATTATGATGATGATGTTAATTATTATGATTATTTCAGTCCATTTACATGTCACTCCACAAATGGAGGGAAATTAACCTACTATATCACAATGTTCACATGGTTTGGTATAGAGTTTTATTTCAAGCTTGTTCTTTGCAGTGATATTATATAGTAACGATATATCCCAATTAATATTTTTTTGGAGGTTTGGGGGGCATAGTCCGGAGCGTGCTCGTCGCGTCCCCTGCCAGTCTAGTTAGACTGCTAATCCGGCTCGAATAATGCGTACCGCAGTGCGGGTTAGGGCGTCCCCCAGAGGCGACACGTACCGACCCGCCTCCGTCGGTACGAACATCGGCAGATGCGGCGATGGGGGCCGCTACCCATCACGCCTTGCCCAGTCAGGCGAGTCGAGGAGAGCAGAGTGCCGGGTGGGCACGTGGAATGTAAGAAGATGTGTGGAAGGTAAGTTGCACGAGCTGATAACCGTCATGGCGGACAAACAGCTAGACATGCTCTGTGTAACAGAGACCAAGCGAAGGGGCAGCGACGCCTGCGATCTTCCTGGTGGCGGGATGGCTTTGTGGTCTGGTGTACCACAGAGCGATCGAGCCAGCATGGGTGTAGGAGTGCTGTTATCCTCTCGCTTCGCCACAGGTGTGAAGGATTACGGAATGTATGATCCCAGACTTCTTTGGATCCGTATAAAACTAGGTGTCACCAAGGTATTTATGGTTGTAGCATATGCTCACGTAGGATCCTCGGTGGCATCAGACCTAGAGAAGTTTTGGGATAAAGTTAGGGAAGTTCTAGATATGGCAGAAACCAGTGAACGCGTGATTGTATGCGGAGATTTGAACGGATGGGTGGGGACCAAGCGTCCCGACTATGAGGACGTACTTGATCCATTTGGTGATAAGAGAGTGAATGACGCAGGTAGGCTCATAGCGGATGTATGCATGGACAGAAACCTTATTTCGTCAAACACATTTTTTCAACATAAGGACATCCATATTTATACATGGAGAAGGAATGAACAGAAAAGTATAATAGATTTAATTTTGGTAGACAGTCGCCTCTGAAGCAAAATATTGGACGCAAGAGCCTACAGGGGCCCCACAGTCGATACGGACCACTGTCTCGTTATTGCGAGATTTAGTGGTCTGTTCAGAAAGTGGAGGCACTGGTGAGAGCGTGTCCACTTCGGAGGGCTTGAAAGAATAAAGTTTGAAAGGTTGCAAGAAGAGTATGTAAGAGAAAAGTATGCAAAGGGTGTCCGAGAACGGCTGATGATGGCAAGCCAGCCGCAATCGGACATTGAAGAATGCTGGAGAATATTGAAAGAGAGTATGGTAGATACAGCGAAAGAAGTATGTGGAAGTTCAAAGAAGCATAGAAAAACAAATGGTGATGCGTGGTGGGATGCGGAAGTGGCAGCTTCCGTAGAGCAAAAGAAGAAAGCGTGGCTGGACTATGTCTCTTCTTTGAATCTGAATGACAGTATGACTGAACAGAAGAAAGAAATATATCGACAATGTAAGAATGACACCAAGGCCTTAGTGAAAGAGAAACGTGATAGAGCAAATATGAGTGCAGAAGATAGGCTGACTAAAAACTTCGAGGGTAACACCAAACTCTTTTGGAGGGAGGTGAAGAGGTCTCGGGGTGGTTGGTCAGTCTTCAGAATAAATGAAATAAGGTCTAAAGGTGAAGACATTCTTACACAAACACAAGACGTGTTAAGTCGATGGAGTGAATATTTTGGCGATATGTACTCGAGTTGGCGCCGGTGTCGCATGTGGTTTAGTAGATCAACATTCAGCACCGGTGTCCTCCGATGGCATCAGTATGGATGAAGTTGAATGGGCGATAAGAAGTTTGAAAAATGGCAAGGCAGCGGGCATTGATATGTTATCTGACGAGATGATCAAGCTTGGCCGCTCCTGTATCTGGGGGGCGTTCCTGTTGCTCCTCAATTTATGTTGGAGCTCGGGAATGGTTCCCAGGGACTGGAATAGTGCATTCATCGTGCCTTTGTTTAAAAACAAGGGTTCACGTTATGACTGCGCAAATTACAGAGCCATAAGCTTGACCAGTTTGGCAGCAAAAGTGTACGGTAAAATTATTGAAAGGAGAATGAGGATGATGTCCGATGGTTTACTGTGTGAGACACAAGGAAGTTTTAGGAGTGGAAGGGGATGCATGGATCAAGTGTTCTGTCTGCGTAACATTGTGGAGAAGCATCTGGCTCTAGGTCAGAGGGTTTTCTGATGGAAGGTACACCACTGATATAGAGTGAAGAGTGAATGCGGGAAATAGTGTGAACGGAGCGTTGGGGCAACTTCTTGGTAGCCACCACCTCAGCCAGAAGGCATGTGTAGCAATACATAACGCAGTGCTTGTCCCCAACATTACTGTATGAAAGCGAGAGTTGGGTATGCAGAAAAGAGTCTAGAGAGTCTAAATGCGATCTCTACGGAAAATCTGTGGAGTCTGATCGATCGCATTCGTAACGAGGACGTAAGAGAGCGAGTAGGTATGAAAGAGAGTATTGGCGTAAAGATGCGAAAGGGAATGCTCCGATGGTTCGGACATGTGGAAAGAATGCTGAACGAACGTCTGGTTAAGAAGATATACAATGCGAAAGTGAAAGGATGTAGGTACCGGGGGAGACCGAGACTCACCTACCGAGACCAGATCGGTCATGTAATGAAGGAAGGTGGAGTCAAGTGTCTTCGAAACCGGCGAGCGTGTATGAAGAAAATTATGAATGTTGAGGAAGCGAGTGAAGTATGCAAGGATAGAGTTGTCTGGCACTCTGTTCTCTCTGTCTACCCTGCAAGGGACATGGCGTGATGGTATGTTTGTATGTGTAATATTTTTAACGCGAATGTAAGTCTGCTTTTTTGTTACGCTTTCACGCCTAAATCACTAAACTGATTTTGAAATTTCTTTCACCAATGGAAAGCTTCATTATTACTGATTAATAAACGCTATATTTTATCCTCGTATTCGCACGGAAAAAGAAACTGCCTGGGTGAAACCGCGGCTACTCGCTAGTAATTTTATACATTCAGTTAGTTTTTACCTAACAATCTATTACTATTCTTTTCAAATAGCTTAACTATACGCTAAAATAGCATGGGGTCATTGGTGTCATGGAGATCGTTATTGTCGACATACAAAATTTGTGCAATTCACTGGCAGATGCGAATTAGCTTTCAACACTACCATTGCGTTGGTTTAGATGGGTAATCATTGGTATATCTAGATCAACGGCGCACGCGCCGATGACGCACCAAATTTTCCACGGCACACCGACCACTGACATTTCACAGAAGTCTTTCTTCACGACGAAAGTTGAGGTCGATCCTTTGTGCTATTTCAGGAAAATTTGGACACGAGCCAGTTCCCCATTCGGCAGAACATTCGACGTAGTTTGAACGCATGTGGTTCCTTGATCCCTTTAACCTTACGAACTAAAATGGTCTTTATTTTTTCATAAATAAGATTTGTAATTAAGAAGCTCAAATAATGTTGTTGTTTCTGAGATCCACTTGGTTTTGTAATTCTTTGTTTATAGCTAACATATAGATCGCCATATTCTCCTGTATACAATTCTGTAGTAGTTTCTTTATAAATGTAAGAACGAAGGTTACCTGGCGAATGGCGTATCTATGATATATTAATCTATATATCATATGTATATATACGCATGTTTATGTGACTCATAAAAGCATTATCGCATGTACGCATATTATGATTTAAATTATTTTCATTTTTTTAAGGGACCGGCTGTTTCAGTCATACCCTGTCCTAGCTGCCCATAGTGCCGGGAAGGATATATAACCTGCCATATTGTACCTCTATATCATCATCGATTTATAGGATATAAACCTAGGCCGGTTGCTATTATATTAGTCCTTCAGGTGATTTTGCCAGTAGCATAGCTTGGAGTCTAGAAACGTGCCTGGTTGGCATTAATACATTGGCCTTTAAAATATTCGTCTTAAATGTTATAAACAAATGAAGTATTGGTGTCTGCTTGACTTTTTCATTAGAGAATAAAAATTTCCTACTCTAATAAAAATATTCATAATTTATTCCCTATTAATTAAAATCAATACACCTTTAAAGTCATTCTTTAGAGCAATGTTTTATTATAAATAATAGTATTATGGTTAAATTTAATTAATGTTTGTTGCAGATTAAATCTGTTATAAATGTCTATTTAGGGCTCAAGTAATATAATCCATACGAGTAGCTATCTTAATCCATCAGACAGTGACATAACGCAAGACTTATCCTATTTAGAAGTGTCCAATATAAACTCTACCACGAACAGGTTGGTTCTTGTTTATATTAACAATAATTTTCGTGAATTACATACATACATATCATCACGCCATGTCCCTTGCAGGGTAGGCAGAGAGAACAGAGTGCCAGAGAACTCTATCCTTGCATACTTCACTCGCTTCCTCAACATTCATAATTTTATTCTCTTCAAACACGTTCGCCGGTTTCGGACACTCTTGACTCTTCGTGGATTATGTTCGCTATTTTGAGGTTTATGACTCTACTCCATATTTTTATTGGAACGCTCCGACAAAACAACACAATTGATTCCATTTATATCACAAAGAATACAATTGTATATAATCGTTCATTAAAGTACCATTGTAATGCTTTTATGGTCAACAAATAGACAAGCTGCATAAAAACTTCATACGTCTCTAACAAATCACATCTTGAACGCTTCCTTTTTCCTTTTGAGTCGTTATTCATGTTTTATTAGATTACTTCGGCATTTTTTTTTAATATAATACCAACCCAACAATTTCTATTTGATAGATTTGACTACTTTTACTTATTAATCTTTTGAAAAAAGGCGTAAGAAAATTTTGTTTCAGATATATTATTTAGGACATCGGTTAAAAGAAAATGGAACAGTATGTTAATAATTTCAATTCTTTGTAAACGTTGAACTATGTTAGACTATAGATATAGATGGCATCACTATAAGAGGAGTCAACTCGAAACTAACATTAACCCAACAGTCTGGTTAGCTTGATTTCGTAAGCTAATTTCTCAGCTATTATGGAACAGGCTTGTGCCCAACAGTGGTATATAAATAAGGATGCGAATTAAAGAAACTGAAATATTAGCAACATTTAGTAGTGGCTATAGCAAAACATAGACGAAAAGAAAACACACATACGTCCATCCATCCAGATACAACATTGAAAATGTGTATATTATTTTTATGTTTTAATCTATTTCCAGTTATGAGTTAGGTAATGGTGATGTGGGTGCAATGTCACCACAAAGTTTTTATGTAAATATTAATAGCTACTTTTATAATTATTTTGTGTAGTAAATAATTTCTATTTTTTTTTCTTTTCAACTGCCATGTATATTCATCCATCAGCCCGTAAACGTCCACTGTCGGACATAGGCCTCCCCACGAGAATGCCATCTGTAACGGTCCTGTGCCACCTGCATCCAACGGTTTCCTACGACCTTGATGAGGTTATCAGTCCACCGAGTGGGGCGTCGTCCTACGCTGCGTCGTTCGATTCGTGGTCGCCACTCGAGAACCTTTTCTCCCAACGGTTGTCGGTTCGTCGAGCGATGTGGCCTGCCCATTGCCACTTCAACGTGCTAATTCTTCGGGCTATGTCGGTTACACCCGTTCTTCTACGGATTTCCGTATTCCCGATTTTATCACGTAGAGAAATACCGAGCATAACCCTCTCCATAGCACGCTGAGCGACTTTGAGCCTTTTTATGAGGCCGACATTTAGAGACCACGTTTCAGTGCCGTAAGCCATGTATATTATATGGCAAATATATATAAATTAAAAGATTTTTTTGTTACACCTTCTTAGGTCAATAACCGGGTAATTATTTTTCTGCAATTTTCTATAGAACAGATTTCTTTTTGATAAATGTTCAAATCCTTTTTTCTTCTTCTAGCCACACATTTCCACCATTATAACACCTATACACCATGATCCACTATGGTATCCATAAATGACACCGAGGTTTGGTCTTCGAGAATTCCGGGAAATGCTTTAATTGTTTTGGGAGCAGCCACCAAGTAGTTAATTAGAAAAAAATGGCCAAGTGCGAGTTGTACTCGCGCACGAAGGGTTCCGTAAAGCTAAAAAAATATTTATGCAGTAGTTTTTTTTATATTAATTCAAGTTTTTTTTTGTGCTGTGTGGTAGCGGCTACGAATACTACCAACCCTTACTTTGCACGTGGATGTCATAAAAGACGACTAAGAGCTTTTAACGACCTGGGCCAAATCCATCTGATGTCGTTTGGTCAACAATTACATTCCCTAGGAGGGTTGACGTCTGGCAGGAGGCTGGTCATAAAACTATTGCCAATAACTTTTATATTATGTACTATGAAAGAAGAGTACATATTGTATCGATCCCAAGTAATTGGGATAAGAGTAGGAATGATGATGATGAATTCAAGTTTTTTTTTCTTTGATATTAATTCAAGTTACACCTATTTATTAAAATAACTAATTTTTAAAACATTTAAAGTACACGTTTTTAAACTGTTTTATTTATAATATTGTTAAATTATTATAAATAAATTTTGCAAAAATAAATAGCAAATTGAGCTCGGCGGCGGTAAGATTCGAACCCATGCCTACGGTGTCTAAAACTAGTGCCTTAGACCACTCGGTCACGCTGCCTGCTGCAAAATTAACTGCTGCTTGTCAACCATACACGTTCAGGTGAAAAGGGGTAGTGAGTTTAAAATGATTAAAAATATTTTTTATATATGATGTAATAAAAAATTTACAGTTTTCTCAATTTTTCCTTAATCTGTGCTATAAGACGTTGCTTCGTTCTAAATTTCAAGATTCTGAGTTTACGGGAAGTACCCTGTAGGTTTTGATTCCTTTGCGAGTGTCGAAAATTTGCAGAAATTTGCGACATAAATAGCTGTATCTTTTGATTGCGTTAGCTTAAAAGTTTGTTTTTTCATAGCTCCAGTAGTACAGTCCATAGACAGTAGACCTGAGTATTTGATATTAATTTCAGTTTCATACCTCCACGCGTTCCTGAGAAAAAGAGTCTTGACAGACAGACAGACGGACCACAAAGTGATCCTATAAGGGTTCCGTTTTTTCCTTTCGAGGTACGGAACCCTAAAAAAGAAATGTAAGATGCATCTATTCTTGCTTTTTCACTTCTCTCCTATACCGAGCAGTTGACATGAAGCAAAATTGACTAATCAGCCAATAAAATATAGGATGTACAGCCACGATAAGCGCTGCAGTACTGCACTACGCCGATATGTATGTGAGCCTTAAGATTGATTGTAATAATAAGTACGACAGAAAGGCAAGAACGCACGGAAATTGTGAGTTTGATAATGCTTGCGTAATCATAAATAGTTGTTTTTAATCTAGTAGTAGTTTGTTTGTTAATTATTTGTTTAATTTTTTTCCGCGACGCAAGGATTTATTCATTAATGCGGGTTTGTTGTCTTTATAAACAAATGTTGATATTGTGACGACGAAGTGCAAAATATAAATAGCGTTTCTATTGCGTAGTAATCTTTTGACGAGGGTAATTGTTATTGGCTTACCCAAAATAGATACGTAATTATTCTAGTATATAATGTTGTGACGTTTGTTTTTATCAACCATTCAAATCATACGGTGTTGATATCAAGGTTAATTAAGTGGATTTAAGTATTTATTTCAGATACCTACTGTTTTATGGGGTTGTATGCCACCGATGAAAAGGATTGGGGTATTGCGTATTGAATTTAATCCTAAGAGAAAATGGAGAACGTGCAAAAGAGACTACAGATATTGGTAGGTATATATATATATAACTACAAAAAATGTTGATTTGGTGCAGGAATCTTGTTTTTATTTATATACAGAAAGAATATATGAACCGCAACCTCTTCTTTTTTTAAACACTACATCCTACACCAGGGTTTCTTAAAGTGGGGTCCACGGACCCCTTGGGGGTCCGTGGCATGTGTATCAGGGGTCCGCAGTGGGTCAGTCTGTAAACATATTTATTAGGAAATTATGTAGTAAGCTTGACGAGATGCATTGTCTTTGTGGGGTGACGAATTCTATGCGTAAACACTGCGCGTAGTCTTAATATCGGCCACTCGGCTCAGAGTGTAGGGCGCGGAGCCGGATTGTATCTGCGCGCGGGCAATGCTGGCTAAAACCGCAGCACTGTTTTTTTTTCTCAATACAAAATATTTTTTGACGGGGGTCCGTGAATTGTTTAAATTGTGAAAGTGGTCCGTGACTACAAACAGTTTAAGAAACCCTGTCCTACACTAAGAAATATATACCATATACTTGTGTTGCCAGAGAAAAGAAAATGTTTAATCACACTTAGATTTCGAATAATCATTTGTAGATCAGACAAAATAATTGTTTGCGTAAGGATCGAATCCATGACACACGGTACAAAAGGTCGTTACTTAAACCATGCTGCTATCTGTGCAGTCAGTTTTTCTCTATATCATGATAAAGGCTAAGGATTAATAGGGTTAAGCGAATTAATACAAATTTGACAATGAATGATAATAATTTAATTTGATCAAGTGGGTGCGGGTTCAGCACGCTGTTGGGCAAGCTGTGCCGCGGCGCAGCAGTGTAGCATCAATGCTGTGAGCGCGTACGCACGTCCTTCACCACCGCCTACGTCGCCACTGGCATCCTCTGCTGACAACTCTTCACGGACTGCTAATAACTGTAACAAAGAACAATTGTTCATGATGTATTTAATTTGAAATGTATTACAAGAACTGAAACTGCGTGTCGAAATCTTTCGTAGTAAATGTGATTCGTCTCAAAATCTGAGCAATCTTTCTGAGAGTGACATTCTCTTTTAATCCTTCTCTTTTAACTATACTCTTCTTTTTTGGCCAGGCATGATCATAGTCCGACCGTGTCTTCAATTTACTCTCAATCGAAGAGTTTCACGTTCCTGTCATGTTTCGCCACTCCGGCTATTAAGTCAGACATTGGAATTTAAGCACGTCCTCTTGCAAATTTTCTTCATTCTACATATGTACTATATTTTCATAGGAAAATATCACTAAGCGTAAATTCTCATAGTGCTAATTAGTGTATCAGTAGATTCTCTATTGATAGTTGGAATAACATACAATTGTCACAACTCCTTCCTTTCCCCCTGGGTATTGTAAAGACATAACACTACTAAAAGAGAAAGAAAATTTGTAAAAGAGCCAAGCCAATCCATAGGGCCAATGTGATGTAGTAGGCTAATTTCTCCTCATTTTGATTAGGATCGTGTCCAACAGTAGAACGTATGTGGACTCAGAAAAAGAAGAGTATCCAATTAATCATTAATGCGTTAAGCAGAAAATTATAGTCACCATCATTTCAGTTCATATATGTCCCACTGTTGGGCTCGAGCCTCCTCCATAAAGGGAGGGAAATTGACCTACTACAATACGCTGGTCATACGTATTGGTGTCAGCACTGTCAGCACACGGATAAAAAGAAAATATTAGTAATGCATTTTACAGGGACCTAAGACTCATAATTGAAATGACATCATGAAGTTGTCTTTACAATGACCACTCAGTTATTTGACATGTAACAATGTATTTTCTTCAAGTAGACTAAAAATCCATTACCATGTCATGGATCTGCTGCGCCGTCAGCATGGCTGCCAGTTCAGGGGCGGAATCCCGCGCGGCCGCAAGTAGAGCGTCCGGAGGCAAAGCGCTGCGCAGCACCGGAGCCAAAACAGCGGTCACGTCGCCCTTCGCAAGCCACGTCGCGCCGCAACCGCCGAACGGGTTGCCCGCCTCCAGCGACTGCTTCCTTTACGTCACAGCTGTTCGTCAACAAATTGCACCCGCTCTTTCTTTCTTTACCACAATTATTTGCGAATAAAAAGCACACGGAAAAAAATAATGTGCGAAAATAAATAAATAGTTTTCTAATATGTGCTATAATGGGGAGGAACTGTGCATAATGAAATAATGATAGCTATTTTAAGGCACTTCAAGGTTTAAAGCAGGCTTTGAAGATATATTAATATTTTTTATATTTTACCCGTTATGAGTCATTTCAGTTGTGAAATTAACTACTGCTTTTGAAACGAAGCTTTAAAGTTATTAAAACTAAGTTTAAAATCAGTTCGCCTCGTTCTTTTGACACTAGCGAACTTAAATATTTGTTCCCTGTAGAAATATGAATCACTATTTTAGTTGGAAAAAAGTAGGGAAATGTATCAGACATATAAATAACAGCAATGTATGTATACTCATAATTAAATATAATTATAATTAAGTATACATTAAAGAATTAATTGTAGGTATAAATTATAACTAAGATTTCTAAGTTATTGAATACATTATTGATCATTCTTGTTTCATGCTTAAAGTATTCTGAAGTTCCAAGGTTTATTTATCGATATACCGGCTGTATCCTAACAAGGTTGCAATATTCTCTTACGGAACAGTCAGCTTTTTATGTGGATAATATTTAAATATGCAGTCACCATTATTATTTATAACGTTTGATTTATAAGCTTTTTATTAAAAATAAAACATATGTAAAAAAATACTAAAATTGAAAGCTTAGTACAATCGTGTTAAGATGACGAATGAACAAGAAAGTGACTATTATATTTAAAAAAAAGCAGGCAATAATTAAAAAAAGGTATTCTTGCAACCATTTTGCAGGGATCACATAAACAAATCAAATGATAACACACAAAGCAGGTGTATTTTTATTTTATTAAATATAAAAAATGAAATATATTCCAATGAATTAACACTTATGAAACTACACATAATTTACCTTCACAATTTTTTATTTAGAAATTTACTGTACATACTCAGGGAGCTAAAACAGGTTGGTATGTGATTCATTACTGATATATGACAGAATGTGGGATGGTCCGTATTGAAATATTACCTATAAAATTTTAGCTATTGCTTTTATCGGTAGCTACATAAATATCTAAGTGTTTTTAGAACAATATTCTATGACACTTAAATTTTTTCGCTAGCTTTATGCAGTTGTCATACATGAGCTGGATGATTTCAGGACTTTTATCATTAAACAATGGATTTGCTTTTAATTTATATCATGTATAATAAATGCTTTCAGACGCATTTACGTTTTAATAATCTGTACAACTTTCATTTATTTTTTTATAACCTGCACGCCATGCACTAAATAAATACATTTCTTGTATTGTGGAGGGTTTTACGAACATGAAATTAATTGACATAAACTACACCCAAACTCACAACAATAATTTGTAGATTGTATAAACTGTTGTCCTGTGTGTGAATCGAATTTACGGAACTGGCACGCTAGGCCTGTATCTTAACTACTATGTTATCTATGTAAACGAGTTATATTTTTATAATAAATTGTGAATTATTGTTCGCTAAGAAGTGAAGGTAAATATCATGAGTCAACTTGCAAGACTGAGTTCTATATAGTAAGGTGTGCGCCGCATACGTGAAAGTACCCCACTTTTCCCAATTGTGTTGACCATTTTCGACTAAATTCGATCAAATTGGGCGTAATTAATCTTAAATATATTGACATGCACACAAATTTCATCATCTCACCTCATTTAAGGCCCCACTGCTGGGCTGGAACCTCTTTCAAAAGTGGAGGGAAGTTGATCTATTATATCACACTGGTCAGACGGATTGGCATAGTGTTTTATTTCAAGTTTTCCTTCTCTTGGATAGATGTCATATATATATTATATCCCTTACTCATTTTTTATAACTCCCACGGGATAAGGGGTGGTGAATATTCTTACACAGTCCCTATGCGGATAAGAAATATAATACAGATAAGAAATAAAAAAATATGAAAAATCAATCCCTAGAAAGTTGTGAAGGTCTAGTGTCCGTCTAAATATTCGATCACAATAAAACAGGATCATAAAAACTACCATGATTATGAAACAAAATATGAGGCAAATAAACATGTTTTTATTTAAATCTACCGAAAACATGTAGGAACTATCTACGCAATTGGCATTATTTATAACAATAACTTCAAGATCAAGATGATACATAAATTGTTTAAATCAGTAATATATCACACATGTTTAAAAGGAAGTATAAGACTACGATACGACCCTATATATTAACACCAATAGATAAGGAGGCTCTCTATAAATAAGTACCTTGTTAGTGTTCAGCTTCGTTGATGGATAAATGCGGAAAAATGATATTCATCAATAAATTATACTACTGATGAAATGATACCTATACATTAAATATATTAAACCATAGACAAATTTAATATCCAGTAAATATATTCTAGGAGTTTAAGCACAGACTATAGCTTGGTATTACCAAAACAAAAAAAAACTAAATAAATATCTGCTTGACGACCATAGATTAATTTATTGGCTTCAGTCATCGTTATTATAGCTTGGCATGAATCACTATTGTTTTTAAAAGAAAATATTACGCAATTTTTGTAGTGCAACATGAAATAAGACTTTTAATCATGATAGGTAGCTAACTTTACTATTTATGATTATAGTGATATGAGAACATGTAATACAGCGATGAGTATATTATTATTGTAGGGTAGTTTATTTTGATTTTAAGCCTTTTACGACTCGTAAAAATTCGTATGATATACTATATCTTACATAAAGGAATCTTTAACAAACATTAATCAAGTTTGCGTTGGTGTTTTTATTAGCCTCAAAATTATAATTAGTTTTATGTCATATTTATAATACTTTATGTTTCACAATTCTGAGATATGTTATATTGTTAGGTGCAACAAACCTGGGTGTATGACTGGGTGAGGGCGGTAAAGATCTCGAAGAGGCGTTTGTTTTGGGCGCCGACAGGGAATGTGCGGAGCCTGCTCGCCGAAGTCCAGCCACTAGTGCGCTCATAGCTCCCCCACCTTAACAAAATACTCTAATAAATACACGTTTTAAAAATAAAATATACACATATAACACATTAAGTAAATACGCTAAAGGTGTTGATGATTGAAGGAACTGTGAATATGGTATGGTATACACAGCATTAGGATTTGAACATTAAAGATGGTTGTAAAAATAATTAATAGGTCTTTGGTTTGGTAAGGGACTCTCCAAAACAGCGAGTGCTAATACTAGATTTCAATAATATACATCAACTAAAACTTTAATTAAGAGTGACTAAAGGCATTTAGATATATTAGTTTAAAAATATAGAACACGATAATTATAACAATAGCTTATTGATAAGTATTATTGTATCCTCACTATAAAGAAAGGTATAATAGTGAATTTTATGATTACTCGTCACAATTTAGATAATTAGAGACATGTATATTTAATTGTCAACACGATCCGGTTGTCCAAAATTTAGATAAAAATATCGGAGTAATTTACACAATTCAATATGCTTTGATATTGTTAACTAAATTATTTTAATTAAAATTAAATATAAATATTTTTCTTCTTTAATTATTTTCCACCAGTATTTTTATCATAAAGATTTCTATGAATTATTATAATTGTAAAATGTGCAAAATCGATAATATGTGTGTTAACTTTCGAGTCTAGTTCTTTGTGCAATTACATGTTTTTTTTTTAAATTTAATTATCCTACCGGAGATTACTCGTAGATATTTATACTATGTGTTCTCTCATTGTTATCGTGTGCCCGTCATTCTTTACAATTTATCTCATTATATGAGTAATTTGCGAGTTAAGAATCTAACATTAGTTAAAGATATACTTCCAAAATTATTGCAATATTTTTATTTCTCGTAGACAAAAAAATAATTTGTTTACAGTATTTTACGTGATTGCAAAAAAACGGTAATTAACTTACGTTATAACAAGGCAATCAAAATGCAGAAATTATAATAAAAATTTAATGAGTTATTTCGCATAGTTTTGGAAACTTTGGTTTGCTTATGCTAGATAACAAATATGCAATTCTTGGTTACAATCTTAACCAGAGCGTTAAAGGACAAATGGAAAAATTGCCACAACACAAAGAAACTGAGTATGTTCGGATAGAAAGTATTTGATTAATTAATTGTGCTAAAAATGGTTGTCAGTGTAACAGGATTTTTGACAAACCCTAGCTTATCGCTATCTGTAAAAAACTATAACGAACAATACAAATACGTGAGAATGTATATTAACAGCCTCTAAGAGTTGTTACTTTATAGGTTTAATATCATTTAAAAACACATTTAACTACGTCTGCAAGGATGGCGAGGATTGCATCCATTATATGATGCAACTTTTGTTCTTATTTTCTAGCAAATAATTATGAAAAATTCTACACATAAACGTTCTAAGTACAGACTTTTGGTACAGAATTATTGTACACAGTACAGACTTATTGTACACTAAGGTGATCTAACAAATAAGAATTTCTCTATTCATAATTTTAAAGAATGTGTTAGTGCATAGCATTTTGTAACATCGTGGTTTATTGATAATATTTTATTAACAAAAGACACACATTAGATTTCAATTTTGATATAGGAAAAACTATATTTGTTAACAATTTATATTTTACATATGTTTATCCAATAGGGTTTTTAGACATACCACAAAAGAAAAATGAAATATACTATTTGAAAACCTGTATGTTTACGTAGAAAGGTGTCGAGCGATTCCGGAGGTGTTTATGTTGTGAAATCTCCATTAGTCAGCATTCGAATATTTCGTCTGTGCGTAAATAAAATTAAAAAAAAATTATAAGTAAAATATTGCTTGAAGCAAAGGGAATATTTAGTAAATCAATTATTATTCCTAATTTAAAACTACATTGTCAGTCTCCATGTGTACTCCTTTACACATATTAAATATATACTTAAATTATTCGCTTCTTAATTATACTTTTCTCGGTTGAACATTGAACAAAGGATGAACCAAGGCAGTAATACTTTATAGTTTAAAAAATATTCGAACGGAACCGGTGTAGTGTAATTTCCTCAATAAATAATGTAAAATTCATTGTCAAGTTAAATTTCAATATAAATAATACATTATAAACATGTTCAGTTCTTCTTTATTTTTTTTTACATTATATTGCAGCTATAAAAATAGTGAAGTCTGCGATATTTCTCCCGCTATTATCTTAATTTATATAGCCCTATGGTCTTTCACCTCTAATAGAACAACAATAAACTGACACTAAATTTTACAACAGGTCGCCTTCATAACGTCACCCTTTCTTGGAAATGAAATCATTGAACATGCGGCGTTACTTGTAATTGGCTTAGATTGATATTAGAGTTTTTACGAGATTCACGAGCAATATAAGTTTTGGTCGTATTATTAGCTACTACTACACGCAATTGATATAATTATTAAATAATTTTTTTTTTTTTTTTTTTTTAAATTAAAAGTTAATAGAGATCATCAGTAAACGTATAAAAAAAGGCAGAAAATTATTAATATAATATCTAATATAACAAACAAAAAATTATTATTTAATGAAAAGAAAAATCAATAAACTAGTTGTTTGGATATGTTTTAGTTGGACTTACAACAACCATGAATAAACTGAAGTTAATTTTAGTAGCAAGTTCATTAGGTGAGTATGTAGTTTCGATAAGCGGTATTTTCTTATTCTCTATATGTATTAGATCTATTACCGTTTACAATTTACGAATTTAATCAATATCAGGCATAACAAAGCCGCTGTTTCATTACCTTAAGTATTAATAAACACTACAAAATTTCTTCAACTAAATGTCTCTCTATTGAAAGAAATATAGGTAATTATTATTATAAAGGCAATAGAGATATTATCAAGCTTTAAATGCAATGACATTGATGAGTGACGGTGTTATAACGATGCCACGTGAAACTTACCCTCTTCGTGGACTTCGAGTGAGTCTTTCCGCTCCGGTTCATCTTCAGAATCAGGATCCACGATAGAGTCAGGCTCCGTCATGATTAACTCAGGGGGCGGACAGCTTAATGTATTTGAAGGATCTAAAGCATATATATATATATATATATATATATATAAAATTAAGAAAGAAAAAGTCTGTAGACGGTATTAGATTAAACCTTTAACCTTCCAAAGGTCGACGTATCGGTATGATAATCTTTACTACAGCGATCAGTCTAACGAAACGAATATTTTGTAATATCCTTGCGTTCAATCTTTCCACCGAACATTTAATTTACATATTACATTAAATCTGAATGGAAGTCTTTGTAGTGTGTACTTGCGTAAATTGACCTACTAACATAAACTAACGCCATTCGTTTGCAATAAAATTGAAGGAAAAGTATTAATAATAAAAAAAAAATCTATCGTTTTTCTAAATGTAACGATTAACGATTATCTTAATATATATAAATTACGTGTCACGTTGTTTGTCCGCGATGGACTCCTAAAGTATGTAACTGATTTTAATCAAATTTGCACAGCATGTGTACTTTGATCCAACTTAAAAGATAGGGTAGCTTTCTTCTCAATTTATAGTAATATTATTTTAATACAAATTATTTGTTTATTATTTGACATTATCTGTTATCTCCAAACGATTCTAACAGATGGCGGTATCTGTTAACTGGATTGAGTAAGTATTTAATAGATGGCGCTATGTTAAACGTACAAACGTTTCATATAAGCTACAATTTATTAGCATAACCACCACGTGTTACTGAGGCTACTTTAGCCACAGCAACGCGTGGACAGGTCTGCTAGTATATTATATACTAGCTTTTGCCCGCGTCTTCGTCCACGTAGAAGTCATCTCTGACAGAGTTAAATAGAAAAAGCATTGCAAGGTGTTGAAAATTTGTCGCTAGGATGATAATCAACAGCGTCAGAAACTGGGATGCGTTGAGGTGTTGATTCTGCGAGTTAGTTGTGTAACAGAATTAGGCAATAGGGTGGGTCCGAGAGAAAATACTCTACCTTGACACGCTCTACCGTCGGTGCTTTGGGCGGCGCAAGCGTGAGTACCTATATTTAGGGCTTCGACTCGAGATGATACCCGGTTGCGGTGGCCCGCCCGCACAACGTAGATGTACGTGTACGGCGCGCGTGTGTCTATATACCATAGCCGGCGGTCACTAAAGAAAAAGGTGGTTCAAAGTTCTATTCATTCTACAAATTATATTGCCATTAATATACTTTTTATAAATACCCGACACGAAACGAAAACTGATGTCACAAGCGGGGTTCGAACCCGCACCTATTAGGAATCCGGCCCAACCGTGCTGCCACTTACACCATCGTGAACTATTTTAGGACATGCAAATTTCGATTCATATTATATCTTACGTCTTCAAGGTGACGTATGCCATCTATCGGACAATGTTTACACATTGTATAGACTTAATACTTCAACTTTACAGTTAGAATTGTATTAAACGATGACACAACCTTGTTATTCAAATTGCTGAAATTTTTAGAATTTAATATGCTTAATTATTTATAAAATACCCGATACGAAACGAAAAATGATGTCACAAGCGGGGTTCAAACCTGCACGGTTGGGCCGGATTCCCAATATGTGCGGGTTCGAACCCCGCTTGTGACATCACTTTTCGTTTCGTATCGGGTATTTATAAATAATTAAGCATATTAAATGCTAAAAATTTCAGTAATTTGAATTATTATACTATTTACGGTATGACCATGGGATAAAAATGTAATTATCGCCACCATTTATTTGACTGTTTTGTTTCACCAGCAGAGTTGCGACCTCGTTGGATATGATTTATTATTTGAGTTATAGAGTGAACATTTTTGAAGCTAAACTTAACCTGTATCTTAAACCATTAGGCAAGAACCTATTGCCGTCCACTATGTGTATCGTGTGAGCTCTCACGTCGGCACTGATCGCCACAAAGGCACTGGTGCGGGGTTGATGGAGAGTGGAGAGAAACACGTGTTTATTTATTTTTACCGAAGAATATTTGTGCGTAATTTGAAAAGAATCGATAAAGAAATTTTCTCCTCATACACACTTTGCCGCTTTGTTACACCCCCTTAGGGGCGGAATTCATAAAATCCTTTCATATTGAATCGCTATGTCATAAATAAAAACGTGCTTCAAAATTTAATGTTTCTAGCTTTAATAGTTTCGGCTTGGCGGTAATGAGTCGTTCAACCCGCTTCACAGGCCTAATTTACACAACCAGAGGGTGAAAATTGATATATACCGGATACTACCCTAGAATATTTGATTCGACTCGTAATTTGAAAAGAATCAATAAAGATTTTTTCTCTTCACACAAACTTTGCCACTCTGCTCCACCCCCTTAGGGGTATAATTTCATAAAATCCTTTCTTAGTAAATCTCTACGTCATATAAGGAAACCACTGTCAACATTTCAAGTTGCCAGCTTCAATAATATCGGCTTGGCGCTAATGATTTAATGAGTCGTCCAACCCGCTTTGCAGGCCTAATTTACACCCCCGGAGGGTGAAAATCAACAAATGCTGAAACACGTGTTTATTTATTTTTACTGAAGAATATTTGTACGTAATTTGAAAAAAATCGATAAAGATTTTTTTCTCCGAACATTTTTTAAATTGACATCACTTCTTGTTTTATAAACCAATTGACATAAAATAAAGCCTAAATGTTAAGTGAAGCTTACCACAATATATTAGTGAAAACCGCGTCTAAATCGGATAAGCCGTTTCTGAGATTAGCGTGCACAAACACACAGACAAACAGATAAACAGACAAAAATTTTAAAAATTATTGTTTTGGGTTCTATTAGTGTTGATAAAGGTCCCAGTAATATTTTTTTTCATATATCTTCCATGTACAGACAGCGACCCGTTACATTTTTATTATATGTATAGATTAATACATGTAACGATTTGTATAGTAAAGTTTTCGTGTGGTGACGGAGTAAGAATATTATTCACCACCCCATATCTTGCCCCGGGGTGATCGTACGAGACGACTAAGGGATATAAAACGCATGTAACATCTATGGAAGAGAAGGAACACTCGAAACAAAACCCTACACCAACACGTCTGACCAGCGCGGTATAGTAGGTTAATTTCCCTCCCATAATGGAGGAGGCCCGAGCCCAATAGTGGGACATTTATGGGCTGTGATGATGATGATGATGATGATAGTAAAGTTTTATATAATCATCTTAACATTAGTAGATCATCCAAATACTTTTACTCGATTATTTTTTGGTATAGAGTCAAAGAAGGCTATTCATGTATTTGTTTTCTCTCTCATTAGTATTAAATAAACTACTAGTAGTAATAAATAGACCATTCTAAACAGTATAGTTTATTGTTCGTGTAGAAATGCGAAAAATTACAATTTTTACCATCCCCTCGCTTTTCATCTTATAAGAGATGTAAACATATAACATCTTTGCAAGAGATTTATCGAATTCCCTTTCGTTACTGCCGACATCCGAGCCTAATAGTTAGTATACGTTTCATTAATAGAAGAACAAACGTTTATTACATATAAATAATAATAAAGTACGCGAAGTATATCTGCTAGAGTGCCATAACTTTTCATTTAACTAATGACGTTTCCATTTCTAATATCAGTTTTTTTAAATTAAGTTGTCATCGATTTATGATATTAAAAAGTATAAATGAATCCATCAAGCTTTACTTAAATCAGCTTAATCCATTAAAAAAAAGGTACGTAGAAAAAATAATATGGATATACCTACAATAAAATTGATTAAATTGTGGAAGGATCCTACTATGAGTTCATAACAGTACTTGTTCGTATATCACGTCAAATATGATATAAAATGCTAGTACATATGTATATGTATATGTATATATATATATATATATATATATATATATATATATACAAGGTGGAGACGACCATACGACAATAATTTTAATCTAGTGTATCTGATGACTTGCCCAGCCTGTATACAAATTTTGAATACAATATGTCGTATAGTTTAGCCGCAGCACATTACTTTGTATTATTAACAATTTCCACACTCTGTATAAAAATTAAAATTATTCGCCTATCAAATGAGCTCCCGCGCCGCATTGGTATAAACTAATATGAAACTAGTACCTACATATCGCCATGTTTACCAGTTCAAGTCTTCCCCAAACGTAATACAAATCAATGCATATTATACCTTATTCCTAAGTCTTTATAAACCGTGTCATCAGACTTAGATGAGAAATTTAAAACTACCTAATGCGGCTTAATGGAAGAAGACCTCGGTCTCATGTTCAAAACTATTATAATAGGTATGTAGGTCAGTGTGCCACCGTGATCCTGTGACGTGAATGTGCGTAATTAGACGCTTACTTTGTGTTAGAATAGTATTTCTTTCTCATTTACAATGCCTCGTTATAATTACACAGCTTCGGGTATACAGATATGATTTTAATTTATGGAGAATATCACGGAAATGCAGCTTTAACCATACGTACGTACCGAAAGAGATATGGAAACACACGTGTTTGTACTACCAATGGCCGGACTATTGTGCAAGCTGTCCAGAGGTTACGGGATAATCAATCCTTACTGCCTCATATGGATAGTGCTCCCTCGCGTGTAAGAGTCACCCTAGATGAACAAATTTTAAATTAATTTTCTCGCAAATTTGACAGAGGTTGATAATGTGGAGAACTTAAAAAAAGGAATTGTACGATCTTTCGACAAGTTAAAATACATCGCCGTCAATGGCGACCTGTTAACAAGAGTTCGAAATAATATTTTAAGACGATATAATTTGTGCGTTCGGGTCCATGGCGCACATATCGAAAATTTAAAAGTTTAACGACCAAGTGAATTATTAAAGTTATCGTGATTATTTTAATAAAATAATCGAGTGAGAATGAACAGCGCCCAAACATTAAGTGTATGTATTTACCTACGTTTCGAAGTTGTAACATATGATACCACAAGGTCACTCGCGTGCCGACCACAGGTTAGTGAACTAATATTTACAAACGGTGTTCTATTTTGTTTCAATATTTATGATAAAAAGTTTGTTTGAAAAAATTGTTTTTTAAATATGCATGCGAGGACTTTTTTAATAGTTTCAAAATACTCCTATACACTAGTATTGACGGTGTTTTCATTTATTGTCGTATTGACGTCTCCACTCTGTATATACGAATGTGAGATTGTTGCGCTTGTCCGTTTTACTTCTGGGAAACCGACTATTTGGGATTTTATTTGGGAATTTAAATAGTGGTAGGACCATGCTGCGCTGAGCACAGTTCTCTGTTTGCAGCCGCCGGCCGGTCCGTCCGGGGTAGTACCACACTCTCGCAGAAGATCGACGTCTGAGTAATGGCAATGTGTTATTCCGCTTCGTTCAGTGAGCAAGAGAGCCGACAGCCCAACAGGGGTGGGTTCGGGGTTTGTATTGGTAGGCAGCGATCTAGCTATATCATTGGCAAAGGTCCATGGGCGGTTGTAACACTTACCATCAGGTGTGCTGCTTGCTCATTTGCCACTATAAGCAATAAAACAAACAAAAGAAAAAAGTACATACATACACATCATCACGCCATATCCCTTGCAGGGTAGGCAGAGAGAACAGAGTGCCAGAGAACTCTATCTTTGCATACTTCACTCGCTTCCTCAACATTCATAATTTTCTTCATACACGCTCGCCGGTTTCGGAGACTCTTGACTCCACCTTCCTTCAGTACATGACTGGTGATGGTGATGATCTGGTCTAGGTAGGTTAGTCTCGGTCTCCCCCGGTACCTACATCCTTCCACTTTCGCATTGTGTATCTTCTTAACCAGACGTTCGTTCGGCATTCTTTCCACATGTCCGCACCATCGGAGCATTCCCTTTCGCATCTTTACACCAATACTCTCTTTCATACCTACTCGCTCTCTTACGTCGTCGTTACGAATGCGGTCGGTCAGCCTTAAATTCATACAAATTTACTTTTTTCATTTGTAAGGAGGCGAAATAAAATGCGTTTCGTATTAGATTGTTATTCAGACAGATACGGTTAGATATTTGTCATATTAAAGCTTACTCATTTTTTCAAGTCAATTACACTACTAGATTAGTCGAAAAACTGAACTCGTAAATTCGAGTTTCACTCTAACCTCTAAATTTTATACAAATGGTAATTCCATAAAGAAATAAAGTGGAGCATATTCTTCCGCGTACATACACGCAACATTCTGAAATGTCTATAACATTACCGTGTTGAAAATTCTTACTTGTAATAATGTATCTTGCGTTATATTTATTGCACATGCAAGTAAATAACGCTCGAGCATTAAAATTATAGAGTAATTAGTGATGTAATGAGATGCTAGTGAGACCATGTAGTAACTTGTATTCGAATTAAGTACTTTATTTTATGAGAACAATGTAATTAAATAATGACGACACGGATGGTAGTGGTTTAAGTAGCACTTCTCACACTGAGTACCGTGAGTTCGATTCATACACAGATCAATTTTTTGGACGATCATAGCTGTTTTACGTCTATGTGTTAATATATCCATTAATTATATGCCCATATGTTAATAAAATTGTTTTGACGCAAGCACTTATTTTGTAGGTCGATGTATATATTTTTTAATTAAAGTATGAAATTGAAGATTTAGTTTTTTTATGTGGACTTTTCTTTTTAAATTTATCGTCTGTTTATTTACCAATATAGTAACACGTAATAATTTTTGCTAATGGCAGGACCACGCTGTGGACAGTTCTCTGTCTACAGCCGCGGGCCGGCCCGTCCGGGGTAGTACCACACTCTTGCAGAAAATCGACGTCTGAGTAATGGCAATGTGCTATTGCGCTTCGTTCGGCAAGCGAGAGAGCCGGAAGTCCAATTGGGGTGGATTTTGGGGTTTGTTTTGGTAGCCAACTGCCTAGCTATACCCTTGGTATTGATAAAGTCCATGGGCGGCAGTGACACTTAGGTACCATCAGGTTTGCTGTCCGCTCGTTTGCCACCATAAGTAATAAAAAAATACGATTGTTTGCAACAAATAATACTGTGGTTAATAGAAATGTTATGGTTATCGTACACATCAACCAATCAGAAATGCTACTTGTGAAGTGGCTATGAATTAGCCAATGGGAAATATAAGTTTTCTTCTTGTTGACAGCCCATCTACGTCACACTGTAGAAAGCGAATAACGGGCAGAAATGTCTACTACACATACTAGTCAGACGGATTGGTACAATGTTTTAATATGAACTTTCAATTCATGATAGTGATGTTTATTTTCATTATCATCTCGTTCATATATATCCCACTGTTGGGGTCGAGTCCCCAGGGAAATTGAGCTACTACACCAAGCTGGTCAGACGTATTGATATAGGGTTTCGTATCGAGTTTCCCTTCTCTTAAATAAATGTTATATGCATTTTATATACCTTAGTCATCTATTACGATCACCCACGGGTAAGATAGGTGGTGGTGAATTATATTCTTACTCCGTCACCACACGGAATACCGTGTGGTGAACAATAGTTCATGCTTACACCTTTTAGGCGTTTCTTTTGACGATGAGTACGCTAGAGTTATTAATAATTATCATCACTGACCTGTTTTTATCCCAATCACTTGAGGTTAAAGCAATACGTACTCTTCTTCCATATAATAAAACCCTATACCAACGTCTTTTTTTTTTTTTTTTTTTTTTTTTTGTTATTGGTGGGCTATGGGTGCGTCTCGCCCCGCCAAATCGGTCCGGGGTGACGGAGAAGGAGGCGCGTGACCCCATAGACCCACCGTAAAATCCTCTCTCTTCGCCGTGCGAGCGGACCACCGGTACCCGATATACCAACACGTCTGACCAGCGCGGTATAGTAGGTCAATTTCCCTACTATTATGGAGGAGGCCCGAGCTAAACTGTGGGACATGTGTGGGCTGAGATAATAATGAGATGAATCCTATTAGACGTCATCTCTGTAGTTACTCCCTGGCTATCTATGTTATGTTTTAAGTAGTCCATACATATTGTTTTTGGTCTTCCTTTACTCGTAAAGCCTTCAACATTCATACTTAAAACTTTACAACATTACTGTGATCCCGTCTCATTACATGCCCATATCATGTTAATCGTTTGCTCCTTAACTTTGCCGTCACTGGAGCAACTTTCAAACTTCTTTTATGTTCAAATAGTCATTATTACTATAATACAGTAATTAATTTGAATGCTATGTACTAAACTACTTTTAAACATATTCCAAATGGTTTTGGCAATGGCTTTATGACGTCAACCCTCCTTGGAAATGTAATTGTTGACCAGACGGTACCAGATGGAGTTGGCCCGAGTCGATGTAGAGTTTTTAAGCGTCTGTTACGACATCCTCGAGCAATATAAACTTTGGTGGTATTCCTAGCCGCTGTCACACAATCTGATAGGGTTCTATAGATGGAAAGGACATATTGCGTCGACCCCAAATAAATTAGAATAAAAGCAGAAAGATATTGATTTACTAAACTATTTCTATTATTGAAGTGAAACTTCTAATGCGACTTCCAACAAGGTTGCGCTAAACGTTTAACGCAAAGGCACTCGAACGCATGCGCGTAATATACCTGTTACAGGCGAGCGTTAGCGACGAGTAGCGTCCATTATTCCAACGCAAGAGGTAGAGAGAAAGAAAGATACACACAGGTAGAAAGTAGGATAGAGAAAGAGAGTGAGTCGGTAGACCTTAAGCACATGCGCGTGGTATTCTTGCTATGCAGCGAAGTAAACAGTGTGAGCGTCGTGAAATTAGCTGAAATACGTACTTGTTGTTCTATTTTAATTTATAATATTCATTATTTTCATAGATTTAAGTTTTCATTTCTGTTGGCAGTCCTCATGACTGCTTGTTAATTTTTTTCTGTAGCAAATCACCCAGAAAATATATAAGGTATAAACAAATTACTGTATCACGACCGTTATTTGTTCTTTTGTCAAGTATAATGAGTAGGTATACAATGAGTTAGTAATTTGTATTTAAGCAATAACGTCACTATGAGTAATAAATGTATGTATATACACAACTAAGGTTTAATAAAGTCTTTTCAATTTGTTAACTAGTTATTTCTCTTTCTTTGTCATTATCTTCTCAGCTCATAGACGTACCACTGCTAGGTTTGAAACTCTGCTTCAAAAGGAACCTTGATTATTGACTTATACCACGCTGGTCAGATGGCTTGGCATGGAGTTTAATTTCGATTTTTTTGGAATTTATGGCTTGGTTACTAAGATCTTTAAGACAATTCTTTCTCTATAAATTATCTTTTAAAGTCATCCTCAGTAAGTAAGTCAAATCGTCATCTTAAAAAAACGTATGACTCTGTCACTACTTATTATTTTTTTCTTATTAACAGCTTATTTGGATAGGTCTCATATTAGTAAACGATCCTCTGTAATAGTAAAATGCTTTATTACATAAAACTTGTCAGATTGTTTGCTTGTATTTCGAGCATGTATTGTTTGGTGATGGTATTATATGTTCACGTCTTTTAGTATCACGGTAAAATAAAGGGTTAAGACACATTGTTTTCTTAGCCTTTTGCTAGATGGACAGTTACCGGTTACTTAACCACCCAAAATTTATTTAACAGATTTTAATTAACTTTAATTTATCTGTAAACTCTTAGTAATATTTATTTTTACTATTATATAAAATATTTAAAGAATGGAGGGAAATAAGGTAATAGATAAGATTCACATTTGGCATGTAACATGTCAGGAAAGACAAACAACTAGCGATTACAGTAAATCTCTCGCCAAATTTTATACTATTTTAGAACGGTTTTAAGACACGTGATTTAAGTTTCAATGAATAATATCAAAATTTTCAACACGATTGCCAAGCGCGGCGATTACGGTACGATCCCTAATGGGAAGGCCAAAGTCGAGTAATGAGCGTCAATAAGTATATAGAATGAAGGAAAAGTTAATTCAGAAAAGTGCTAAATTGTAGAGTATATATGTACCTAGTCTTGCCATATATACTGTAACAAAGAAAAATATTCTATTGCAAATAACATTTATTACTTTTACAGTGTGTTATTTTAATACATAAATATAAAACGGTTATTCGAATTGGTCTCCATTGGCTGCAATACAGTCCTTTAAACGTTGTCAATAGAAGCACGCGCTCTTTCCATGAGAAAATTCTTCACTGCCAATCGTATGGATTGTTTTAAGGACTCCAAATTATCATGGCGTTTAGTGCAAGCCGTACTCTCTAAAACTGACGTTTTTAACCAAGACTGTGTAGACCGAGCGTTATGACCCGGCGCCGAGTCTTGCTGGAAGGACTATTCTTGGTTATTGAACATGGTGTTGTTAAAGGGCTTCACTATCTTCGCAAGAATGGTATCTTGATACACTTGTGCCAATGTTTTGATACCTTTTTTCACGTATGGCTCGGTTACTCCTTCATAGCTAATACCCCACCAAACCATCACTGAAGTCGGATAATGCCCACGTTGCACTCTGTCGACTAATTGGGAAGCTTCCTTTGAGCTTTGGGTCATCTTTTAAAATACGCGACGTGTGCATGACTACATAGGTGCTATCTTCATCTCCCGAGATAAATTTTTTTGCTTTCGGACAGGATTTCTTTGAATTCTTTCCCTCACTGCTTTGACCACCTATTTCGTAGGAACACTACGTGGACGGCCAGATCTTTTTCTGTCACAAACAGAGGAGGTCTCATTGTACCTTTATACATCATAACATTTTACTAATACAAAGCGTATGGAGAGTTATAAAAATTTTGGCTTCATACCTATTTTGCCTAATGCAATCACAGCGGTTCAGTTCTCTTTATATCACCCCACTTTATTTTAATATCGCAATATTATACAATGTACTGGCGCCAAAATGAGAAAACACAATGAACAATCATATGAAAATGACAGATTCCAAATTCAAATGTAATATTTTGTTTATTTTTAATTCACGAAATGTGAATTTTTGAGGCAATTGATTTCTGAACTGCGCTAGTTGGTCATTTTGGTGTGTTTTAAACTATCTGAATTATTTTTTTGATCATCTGAGTTTACATCTGTGGATGAGGAGAGCCGTGGCAAAAATGCAATGGAAAAAAGAAAAGAGTATAGAGACTAACTGAATATATATATTTGCTATATTGTATTACAAGGTCGAAAATAGTTATAAAAATGTTAGTAATGAAATAATAATATTTAATCATTTAATTCGTTATATTTAACTACGTGACCTAGCCAGTATAATTACGTAAACGATTTAATTTTCAAGAGCGTAAAGTGCTGTAACCTAATTAGTGGAATGTTAATAAACAGCTAATATAATTTTATATTATAATACACTGAAATTGTTACCCTTCTCCTTTATATTCTTCCTATATATTCTTTATATCCTAAGCAATTTTGTAGTGGATATAATTTTAATCTTAAAATCACCCTTAGTTTTATACTATTCATTATGGACATACATAACATCAAATAATCCCTAAGTATCGTTATACAAATCATTCATCAACCGTTAGTCTTACGACGGCGACCATTGAACATAGGTCCACCGTTTTTTTTGGGACAGGCTAAAGTACACAGATTACGATCCGCTCGGGGTGACGGAAGGGACGGCGTGTAATCCCAAAACCGTCTCTCTCTATCGCGATTGGGACCGCCGGGTAGGAGGATAACGCTATAATCGTAACGCTTGGCAAGCGTGTTAGCGTTCGTGTAATAATGACAGTGCAGTATTGCTGCCCGTTTTTCTGGTACATCATGTATAAGGAATGGTGACGTATTATTATCACCCCCACATCCATAAATAAATATGACAAACTTTTTCGAAATAAGTTAAGAATATAGTCAATTTTGAAAGTAAATCTCTTTCTTTAAAATAATCTAGATATTTTTTGATAAAGTTTGTAGACCACGAAATATAAAGCTGTAACTCATTGCAATTGTGGTGACGAAGTAAGTATAGAATTCATCACCCTTTTTGTAAGTGTCGTAAAAGATATATCAAAAATGAAAACATGTAATGAGAAAAAGAAGAAAGAAACCCTTTTTATGTCAACCCATTTAGAGAGCCGTACTTTTCCTCTTATTATGAATACGTCTTGTCTTCAATATTGGGTGTCCATGTATGCGTTGAAGAAAAGGAAGAAGCTATAGAGCCGGCAAAATGTAAGATAACCTCGTGACGATTGACATTATGGCATATATACCGTATTTTTCTGCGAGATAATTGGTTATGGCGACCCAAGCCATATAAATTTAAGCCAAAAGTTACTAGCCTTCACGTTCGCCTTGTGAACACTCGAACTTCCTATGTCTTGACAAACATTTAGTGTGTAGTTAGCCTTTGGAAGTTCCTTTAGCTAGTATTTCGAAAACATCAAGGTTATTTGCATATGATACTCAGCAGCTGGTGATAAATTTTCATTTCATTTTAATCTCAGACATTTTGTCACGTAAATTTTTGATTTCATTAAATAGAATAAGTTTTTTACTATTTGCTATATTAAATATAGGAAATAGTAAAAAACTTATTCTACTCTATATACTTATTATACTCTATTTTCCAACATAAGGACATCCACATGTATACATGGAGAAGGAATGAACAGAAAAGTATAATAGATTTAATTTTGGTAGACAGTCGCCTCCGAAGCAAAATATTGGACGCAAGAGCCTACAGGGGCCCCACAGTCGATACGGACCACTATCTCGTTATTGCGAGATTTAGTGGTCTGTTCAGAAAGTGGAGGCACTGGCGAGAGCGTGTCCACTTCGGAGGGCTTGAAAGAATAAAGGTTGAAAGGGTGCAAGAAGAGTGTGTAAGAGAAAAGTATGCAGAGGGTGTCCGAGAACGGCTGACGATGGCAAGCCAGCCGCAATCGGACATTGAAGAATGCTGGAGAGTATTGAAAGAGAGTATGGTAGATACAGCGAAAAAAGTATGTGGAAGTTCAAAGAAGCATAGAAAAACAAATGGTGATGCATGGTGGGATGCGGAAGTTGCAGCTTCCGTAGAGCAAAAGAAGAAAGCGTGGCTGGACTATGTCTCTTCTTTGAATCTGAATGACAGTATGACTGAACAGAAGAAAGAAATATATCGGCAATGTAAGAATGACACCAAGGCCTTAGTGAAAGAGAAACGTGATAGAGCAAATATGAGTGCAGAAGATAGGCTGACTAAAAACTTCGAGAGTAACACCAAACTCTTTTGGAGGGAGGTGAAGAAGTCTCGGGGTGGTTGGTCAGCCTTCAGAATGAATAAAATAAGGTCTAAAGGTGGAGACATTCTTACACAAACACAAGACGTGTTAAGCCGATGGAGTGAATATTTTGGCGATATGTATGTGGATGCTACGGTTAGCGCCGGTGTCGCATGTGGTTTAGTAGAACAACATTCGACAGCGGCGTCCTCCGATGGCATCAGTATTGATGAAGTTGAATGGGCGATAAGAAGTTTGAAAAATGGTAAGACAGCGGGCATTGATATGGTGTCTGCCGAGATGATCAAGCTTGGTGGCTCCTGTGTCTGGGAGGCGTTCCTGTTGCTCCTCAATTTATGTTGGAGCTCGGGAAAGGTTCCCGGGGACTGGAATAGCGCAGTCATCGTGCCTTTGTTTAAAAACAAGGGTTCACGTTATGACTGCGCAAATTACAGAGCCATAAGCTTGACCAGTTTGGCAGCAAAAGTGTATGGTAAAATTATTGAAAGGAGAATGAGGATGGTGTCCGATGGTTTACTGTGTGAGACACAAGGAGGTTTCAGGAGTGGAAGGGGATGCATGGATCAAGTGTTCTCTCTGCGCAACATTGTGGAGAAGCATCTGGCTCTAGGGTTTTCTGCAGTTTTGTGGATCTGGAGAGAGCATTTGACACGGTTGTACGAAAGGAACTTTGGGACATTTTACCGGAGTATGGTATTAACGCCAAACTGCTACAGGCTGTGCAGTCCAGTTACATGGGCTGTAGAGCCTGTGTGCGGCTGGATGATGGAATGTCGCCTTGGTTTGACGTCAATATCGGCGTTAAGCAGGGGTGCGTTCTGTCAGCCAGGCTGTTTATCATATATCTGGATAAATGTTTCCAAATGTTGAACGATATGAATGTCGGAGTCCATATGGGCGACTCAGTGGTCACTGCTCTGCTTTATGCAGATGATGCAGTCCTGCTGGCACAGTCAGCGACTGACCTGCAGACCCTAGTCGACACAATGACAGAAGATTGTAAGAAAAGGGGTCTACGTGTGAATGTGAGCAAAACCAAAATAATGGTCTTTGAAAGAGACGAAGCCAGAACAGATGTAAGAGTAACGATAGGTAATGATATACTAGAGCAAGTGGATGAATTTGTATATCTTGGATGTGGATTTAGCCGAGATGGAAGGTACATCACTGATATAGAGCGAAGAGTGAATGCGGGAAATAGAGTGAACGGAGCGTTGGGGCAACTTCTCGGCAGCCACCACCTCAGCCAGAAGGCACGTGTAGCAATACATAACGCAGTGCTTGTCCCAACATTACTGTATGGAAGCGAGAGTTGGGTATGCAGGAAAGAGTATGAAAGTAAAATTAATGCGGTCGAAATGCGATCTCTGCGGAAAATCTGTGGAGTTAGGCTGACCGACCGCATTCGTAACGACGACGTAAGAGAGCGAGTAGGTATGAAAGAGAGTATTGGTGTAAAGATGCGAAAGGGCATGCTCCGATGGTTCGGACATGTGGAAAGAATGCCGAAGGAACGTCTGGTTAAGAAGATATACAATGCGAAAGTGGAAGGATGTAGGTACCGAGGGAGACCGAGACTAACCTACCTAGACCAGATCGGTCATGTACTAAAGGAAGGTGGAGTCAAGAGTCTCCGAAACCGGCGAGCGTGTATGAAGAGAATTATCAATGTTGAGGAAGCGAGTGAAGTATGCAGAGATAGAGTTCTCTGGCACTCTGTTCTCTCTGCCTACCCTGCAAGGGATATGGCGTGATGATATGTATGTATGTATGCTATATTAAATATTTAGCACCGATTTCAACTGAATGCTTGCTAATGCCAATTTCATCATCATCATCATCATCACAGCCCATATATGTCCCAATGTTGGGCTCGTGCCTCCTCCGTAGTGGTAGAGAAATTAACCTACTACACCACGCTGGTCAGCAGTGTTGGTACAGGGTTTTGATTCGAGTTTTCCTTCTCTTGCATAGATGTTATATACGTTTTATATCCCTTAGTCGTCTCTTACGATCACCCACGGGTAAGATAAGGGGTGGTGAATTGTATTCTTACTCCGTCACCACACAACACATAAAATGCCAATTTATTTACAACATAAAAATACGAGTATGTTAACAAAAACTCAAGTGACGCTCAAAAGCCAGTAAGGTAACAAAAACTATCCAAAATGATATTCTGAGGGCATTGGACATAGCACATATGTCATTCGTAATGAACGTAATGCGTAACTTTCATTGTTCATAATATGTGTACGATGCCAAGTAGGTATTGTAGATTGTGGCAAATAGTCAGTAATTATACTATTTAGACATGGCGTATTATGTGCTCTACTAATTGATTTTTTAATTAACAGTCGTACATGGAAACCTGATTACGAGGCGAAAAATGACTGTCACAACTGGGATTCGATATAATCGTGCTGCCACTTACACCACCGTGAACTATTGTAGGACATTCAATTCTTGCATCGTATTATATTTTCGTTTTTAAGGAGTCGTGTGACGTGTGGCGACATTGTTTACACATTGTACAGATTGGAACGGATTTCCAATAGGTGCGAGTTCGAATCCCACTTGTGATAACCATTTTTCACTAGTAATCGGGTATTCATAAATAATCAAGCAAATTAAATGCTAAATTTCAGTAATTTGAGTCTTACATGTCGCCGATGAGATTCCTATTGAAAATTCTGTGAGCAAAATTTCAATATTTTTTTTATGCAATTTAAGAGAGGAAACATTTAAAAATCATTTTATGGTCAACTTATCTGACCAGCAGGATAGTGGATTAATGCCTTTCTATTATCGAGAAGGCTATGCTTAATGATGGGAAGTACGTGGTATCTATAGAAGAAAATAAAACACAAGAACCCGGAATCTTATTACCGGTAGCCACATTTTAATGCCACTGATCTAATGCGGCAGTTATTATCCAATTAGTTGTGCAATAACCTCATAATTTCTTTATATATCCGTATTCGCTATGTTTTATTAGGTAATAGATGAGAAATGGTGAGTTATTGATAGATTATGGAATGATTTGGTATATTGTGACAGAAGTTATTTAATAATTCAGTCGATATTAGAACATATCTATGACGTCATCTGTGAGATGGCGGAGTAAGAATATTACAATTTTACCTGTGGCTACAGTAGTGAAATAAACCTATTTTTACGGCTTTTGTTATGTACGTATTAATTTGTCTCCTGGGAACACGAATGCTAAAAGGTATTCGAAATGTCGAGACAGCAGAAGCAAAATTTAAATGTGATGAAATCCGTGAAAAATATCGTTTCTCTCACTCGTTTAAATAAATATGACTAATAGACATAAGCAGATAAATATCTTCTATAATATTAGGACAAGTGAAGGAAAACCCGAAATTAAATTCTGTGTCAGCTCATCTGGCTAGTGTAATTTATTTTCTTTTTCAATATAAAAGAGGGTCGTTCCGGATAGTGGGCCTT
The DNA here is from genome assembly GCA_905163515.2 of Lymantria monacha. Taxonomy (NCBI): domain Eukaryota; kingdom Metazoa; phylum Arthropoda; class Insecta; order Lepidoptera; family Erebidae; genus Lymantria; species Lymantria monacha. Next base: position 30,249,720 of record LR991082.1, read on the forward strand.
GTAGGTCAGAAAAACGAACAGATTGAGGAAATAAATTAATTTTCAGCTGAAAAATACTTTGCACAAGTAGCATAAATGACAAAGTCAGTTTCAGTATTTGAGCGTGACATAGCTGTCAGAGCTATTTATGAAGATTCCAGGGACAGTCTACTAGTTGCAATAAAGTCAACCACGTAAGCCCGACTTAAAGTACAATGAGAATTCACTTAATTGGTGGTAAAAGATTAGTTATCAGATGGATCATTGAAGGTGCATTGACACACACGCTGTGCGAATATCATTGCAGTAGATCAAATGGGTACGCGCGCTGCACTGTTGTCACTCCTAACGGCTGAGCTGATTGTGGTAAGACCACTTTACTAATCTTTTATATTATTTTAAATAGTAAGATAATTTTAACCAGTTTCAACAATACTTTTACAAATTATAAAATAAAATTTTGTATTTTCATTCAAAGTAATTATGATTTGGATCATTAGGCAAACGCAATATCTCAGCAGCCAGTATAATGATATTTGCAACTCATTCTGTCGTAAGCTGCAGAGGTTAAATAAATTTCAAGTATCTATTTTTGTTATTGTAAATAAGGTTAAGACTTTGTATCTTAGTTCCTTAATGATTTCTGGTGTTTACGCGAGTGTTACACATTTGAAATAAAACTACTTTTACGGATTCTATCGCGTTTGTATTTGATTTTTAATGTCCCGACGATTTGAACACTTCCCAATTATCAGTCCTCCCGTGACCATGATCACTGTAAAGTGTTCGAAACAGTTTCGAAACAGCTGTACGGATTGGACATTGCTAATTAAATACGCCACTTAGAGTATCTTAGTTCCTTTAGAATAGTTTTTGATATCACATAAACTGTGTAATAGATTTGTTGTGTGGTGGCGGCTACGAATACTACTACTATCAATATTACTCGTGGGTGCTATAAAAGACGACAACAACGACAATACTCGCGTGCTGTATGGTAGCGGCTACGAGTATTACCAACATTTATATTAATCGCGGATGTCGTGAAAGAGAATTAAGAGTTTTACATCTACCTGTATCAACTCCATCTGATGCGGTCTGATCGACAATTATATTCCTCAGGAGGTTTGATATCGGCGTTCGATCATAAAAAAAACTATTGTCAATACTCTTGCCGTAGTAATGATGAATGAAGATTACATATTGCGTCCACTCTAAGCAATTGGAATAAAAGCAAGAGGATGGTGATGATGATCAATTGTATAATAGACTTTCTCGTTGGTCCAGTGATCGTCCTGGCTTAAATCAATAGAACAAAATAATATTGTTTTATTCAAATATTGATTTTTGTTTCCTGCAGGTATTCTCGATTTTGGGTCAGTTTTCCAAGCATTTCCAGCATGCAAGAAAAAGAAAAAACGTCAAAATTTCGATCTTGCTGCTGGATTGCCAGCGAATTCAATTCCAGCGATCCAGCTCAGGTTACTGGTTATGGTGGTAAACGAGCAAGCAACACACCTGATCGTAAGTGTTACTGTCGCCCATGGACCTTAGCTCAAACGCTCAAACTCAAAAGTTTGCTTCACTTATTGTCTTATTTATAAATATCTATATAATTGTATATTTCCTTTTAATGAATGCCTGACTTAAAATATCTGAAGGTTGTTGACCGTATGTGCCGTTAACACTTTCGGTGATGAGATTATATTGGCGTACATTCAAACAGACTCACTGAAAATACAAATTTATAAGTACTTATTAATTCCTTTTGCAGAGTACATTCGGTATTAAACAATCAACAAACCAGCTTTTTGAAATAGCATTTTGCAAATACCTGGTTATAAAGAGAATTGAGTTGCTTTTTTTTTTAAATTTCATGAAAATATTTACGCCAAATTTGTTTTCGTATTTACTGTGTAACTTTAAATAAAGACTACATTATGGTATATTCCGGTATAAACACAGTTTCTAGTGCGTTGTTAATCTAATTCTATATTTTTTGGCAACGAGTAAGAAACACATACTTAATATGCGTTTGACTTCGGAGAAATTATTTACGTTGTTCAATATATGAATTTAGAAGAAACAGACTTTTGGGATCTACGTTTTATCCTGTATAAACAGACGGGATGTTTTATTTTTGAGATACTAATAAATGTGAGGAGGCTATCAATATTTTTTTAAGATTTTCGTGTTTACAAGAAGTAAACAAATAAACTGTTTATAAAAGTTGCTTTTATAAAGATATGTTTTAAAATTGATTGTACAAATATAAAACATAAATAGAAACATTAGTTTTATCTGATAAAATTTGTTTTAATATTGTATTCGGCCGTCAGATCAGTCCTTTAGGACTAGTGAAGCTGTAATAACGTTCCCATTATTTAATATATTAATTAATCAATTTTATTCACAAAACTATGTACAAAAATAATTGTTCATGCTTTTACTTTGATATTGAAGTTTGCACGAATATTTATATAGTGACGTACCTGGAGAGCAGGCAGCTAAAAGTCTGTTACTGCTGTATGTAAAAAACTATGATGCCAAATGATAAAAATCGAGTTATATTATGTTATTTAAAAGACCAGTAACAACTTTTAAGGAGGAGAAAAGTTCTGTGGTAGTGACTATTGTTTGATGGTGGTGCTTAATCCAATGCTAATTGGATATGAATATGCTTGGAAATGGAAGCTTGCTGTATTAATCTTCGCCGTCACAGATAACCAAAATCGATTCTTTTACTTCGGTGGCTTAAGTCTTTCTTTTTTTCGACGGCGAAAGCTGCCGGGGCATTGACTCGAGAGAATATATCCGCGAGGGTAATACGCTGGGTGGGCCACCGAAAGATAAGGACCGAGTTCCGATGGCCCACTCGCACGGCGAAAGAGAGGTGCATGTAGGGCGGGTCTATGGGGTCACGCGCCACTTCTTCTGTCGCCCCGGACGGATTTAGCGGAGAGTGAGCACTCCATAGCACGTCGCCAAATAAAAAAATAAAGGAAGTCTTAAGAGTTTGTCATAATACGCAATAATAAATGTTAACACCCTAATATATGGTTTATTACAAAATAGGTCAGTTTTTAAAGTGTGCTAGATTTAAAATTATACATGTTGCCAACGAGAATGTTGCTGCGTAAATAATGTTAGGAAAATTACATAAATGTGACAAGATAAATGGCTGTTATATTCACGGGCCGCTCATCAACCAAAATATATATAGATAATTACTGGGTTTCAGGAAGTGTAATCATTTATGATAACTTTTGTACCTAACTCTATATTTTGTTTATTTCTGATGGTGGCAAACGTGCAAGCAGCACGCCTGATTATAAGTGTCACCGTCGCCCATGGATCTTTGCACTACAAATGGTAGCCGCTGCCTACCAATGAAAACGTCAAACCCACCCAGAAAGTTGGGCTGCCGCCTCTCTCGCTCATCGAATAAAGCATAACAGCATTGTGTGGACATTGACTGCGAGAGTGTGGTACTACTCCGGACGGACCGGCCCATGGCTGTAGACAGAAAACTATCAACAGTATGGTCCGTTCCTACCACTTTTTATCTATATACTATTTTACACTTTATTCATCATCATTATCCTGCTCTTATCCTAATTACTTCGGGTCGACAAAATATGTACTTCTCATCCATCGTACATGTTGCAAAAGTTATTGGTAATAGTTTTATGCCCGGCCGCCTGCCTGACGTCAACTATCCTTAGGAAAATAATTATTGACCGGACGATATGAGGTTGGCCCAGGTTAATATAAAATTCTTAGTCGTCTTTTACGACATCCACGAGAAAATTAAGGGTTGGTAGCATTCGTAACAGCGAACTATTTTATCCTATATTGTGTTATGTAATTTATTAACAGCCTGTTTCTAGTCCAACGAAAGCCATCATCAGCCTCGTGATATCCTCTGATTAACATATGCATCCTCAAAAGGGATAATGCCATAAGCACCACGTTTGGAACGCATTTCGAGGTGCCAATTGGTATTGTAAGTAACTGAGAGAGTAATTACTTCCTATTTTTTTGGTGACTTCTTAGCTGGTTTGTAGGACTCACTAACTAGAAAGTAAACGCCGTTCTTGTTTGCCTTCTTTGACAAGCTATGGTCTGGCTGCATCTCATTCCAACTGCTCAGAGCGACGAAAGAATAGCATAGAACTCCGCAACCTATATATTTGTATTGCCTCTTTCACATATCCATGGCATTAGCAATAACTTCGCTGGAGGTTTTTTGTTCGACCTAAGATTTAAAGCCGTTTAGGGTTCAAATCCGTGGCTCTCGGTCGTACTTATGTCATTGAATTAACGAGGCCATTAGAATTACAATGTGCAAATAAAATTTGTTACCTCGATTTTGCTTTGGAATGCATGGTGATGACTCCTGGCATTTCGTAACGCACTTCTTGTGACACGATAAACCGCAGGTCCGACATTGCATCGCGTCTTTCAACCAGATCTAAAAATGGTAATATTTTTTTATTTTCCAAAACTGAGTTATAATAATCGTATTTTTTTTTATGTATTGTCTTAATATTGAGTATATGTTTTCTCTTAGGACCAATTGGAATTAATACCACAGACCACACTATTTGAATGTGCGGAAATTGAGTATATCGATATATTATATACATCTTAAGACATGCAGGTCTCTTTATGATATTTTTTTCGTCATTAAAACAAAAGCCAATAATTTATTTAAATTTAAATTGATCATCAAACAGACAAGTTCTGCAGATGTTACGAAAATATATTTCCCTTTTTAATTTACTAGTGATCTTTTTAAAATAATAAAACAAGGAGAAGAAAGACAGAAAATAATTTATTATTCTTTCACGGAAGGGACATAACAAATGCTTAATAAAAGAAACAATAAAAAAAATAAAATGTATATAAAACAAAAAAATATATATAAAATAATAAAACAAAAGTACAATAACAAAAGAGAATATCAGATATAAATAAAGACGGTGGCGGCCACTCTACAATCAAGGAAAAGGATTGCTTCTCAACATAATGTTGTGATGTTCACTACAAAAAGTGTTACCACAACATTGCAGCATCCTGCAACGTCCTACAGCGAACTACAAGTAGCAATAATAACAGAAAGGTCGTCATCATTCTCCTACTCTTAACCCAATTACTTGGGGTCGATACAATATTTACTCTTCTGTCATAGTACATATTGTAAAAGTTTTTGGCAATAGTTTTATGATCGGCCGCCTGCCTGATGTCAAACCTCCTCGGGAATGTAATTGTTGACCAAACGGTGTCAGATGGAGTTGGCCCAGGTCGGTATAAGGCTCTTAGTCGTCTTTTACGACGTCTACGAGCAAAGTAAGGGTTGGTAGTATTCGTAGCCGCTACCACACAGCTACAAAAAATAAATACGGTAAGGTACTGATAATTAAATAACTACTCTGTGCAGTTTTTATCGTCTTAGTAACGATTAACAATATTTTTTTAATTAATTTAGTCTTACATTTATTATTTCTTTATTTAGTTTGTTATTATTAACAAATCTATCGATATACAAACTTAAAAAATAAAAATAAATAATAATAATCTATACTTAAACGTAAATCATTTTTTTCCTGTTCAATCTTTATTTTTTTGCATTTATTTCTTAGTATAAGTATTGTATTTGTGTAACTTAATATACCTTCTTATTACAAAAATCGCACTGTGTTGATCTATGGAAATGTGTTCGAACGAAGTCATGTGTTGCTCTGATCGGTTTAAAAGGCTTCGGTACGATCGGATCTCGGGACGTTCTAGGCGCAGTCCGCATAGTACCAACACCTTCCCACTCCCACCAGACTAATGCATCACCGAAGCAAAGGCAAGGTTCGAAGCCTGCGTGCGATGATAGTTTGTGGCTTTTGCTGAAAAATCATGCCTCTCATTAAACTTTGCAAAGCAAATTATAGTACAAAATTTTAGGAAGAATAATTTTCAGCTATAATGTAGTTACGTCATTTCTCGTCAGACATTGTTTCATTATTTTTATAGACGACATCATTTAGGTGGTGTTTTGTTATGCATATAACCCTTCACATATCCAATTCAATTTGAATAAAAAAAGTGGGATTACCGGCACATTATAGAGCAGACTTTAAGATACTAAACTAGATAATAATATCAGAATAGATAAATAAGTACTTGCTAAAATTAAAGAAAATAGGTTAATCAGTGCAATGATATTTTAGATATAATTATATTTAAATTATGTTAATAGTTTAAAGGAATTATAAGAAGAATGCTTACTTGTAATTAACATGGAAGACATGCAAGAAAAGTTTTTTTTAATTATTCAGTTAAGGAAAAGATAGAGCTGAAAGTAAAAAGACTTGATGCAATTCGAGTTGAGAGCACTCAGCGCTCACCCATAGACCGGGTAAAGTCGTCATAGCCATCTGAAGCTAACAACTAACACAAAAAAAAACTTGATGCAGATATAATTTGTACCTCGAAATAATATGATAATAGTAAAATAGGTTAAGGATTATATGATATTTACTTTCTTTCTTTTAGTATGTGTAAATCAACTGGGATGGATTCGTACACAAATGTTCTCACCTAAACTTTATGTCGACATCTGGCGGCAAAAATTGATACCTCTTCATGTGATGAGGAACTGTGGAATCTTGGCATTCAGCTAGTAACGCTGTTAGCGGTATATTCAAATAACCTAATAAAATCTCTTCTTTTTCTCCAGAAACGGTAGCCCAAACGTTTATGTTCAAATATTTATGATTCTCATTTAGCTTAAATTCGGTTTCTTCGTCAAAGGGGATTATTGGTTTCAGAGGCGTATTTTTCGACCAAAACATTTGGCATATTTCGACATGCTCGGATTGTCTGGGTCCACCTGTTTCAAATACTTGATCCTCATCATCAACCGCATCCTTATCTGTAACTCGACATTCTGAAGAGTCAGTCCGTATTATGGGAATGTCAGGGTGTTTGACTGTCTTGTTAATAACAGTTGCCTGTCTAAGAGGAGTACTCGCTCCAGACGCTGGTGGGGTACTGCCCGCGGAACTATCGGAAGACTTATTTTCAACAGAGCAGCGACGCTTTCGTAGACCTAAATTAGCTGATGGTGACTGCTCTGATGGTTTTGTTTGTCGTTCAGTTTCTATTTTTTGTTTACTTTGTGCATCAATATCGTTTTGAACTGCCACTGTTTTAGCTGGACTGGATTCTGAATCCTGTATGGACAATATAAAAAGTCATTTTTATTTTCTTTTCTAGCCTTAGGCCTTCCTTTTTTTTTTGCGGCGGGCTATGGACCTGGTCGCGCCCCGCCAAATCGGTCCGGGGCGACGGAAGAGGTGTCACGCAACCCCATAGAGCCACCCTGCAAACACCTCTCTTCGCCGTGCGAGCGGGCCACCGGTACCCGATCTTTGTCTTCGGTGGTCCGCCCGGCGGTTTACCCTCGCGGGTTCCTCTCGTGTCGACGCCCTGACAGCTTTCGCCATCGGGGCATCGCCCTTACGCGGTGGCCTCACGTCGGGTGACCGGACTATTCTCCGGTCCGATCACCCGATCTAGCCTTAGGCCTTGATGTCCTTAAAAGTGTTTCTGCTAACCCCAAGTCAGAGATGTTTTAAGGACTACGAGGACAGGTAGTGTGTATACTAATATTTGGTCTAATTATCTATTTTTAAGTCAAGTAAAAGATCAGCAAAAAAAAGCTATTGAATCTATCTTACTCCAAATTCTTATCCTTACGTGTACGTACTAGTTGCATTAGATTAGTAAATGTACTTAAGTGTTTATAGAAATGGAACACCATTCTAAAATAACAATATGTACAATATTGTAGTTACCATTAAATTAGCCTTGGATGCTGCGGCCTTCATACTCTGCAGTCTCACTCCTTCCATAACCTCAGATACCCTTCGGAAAGAGAAGTTAGGCTTAATTTTTTTGTTCTCGTTGGAATCGTCTCTTCGAGCTGCTGACCCGCTGCCACCACGTTTCACGCGAACCGTTACCGCGCGGCGTTCTACTAGACGAAGCAATTTACCCACCTGACAATGAGAAGTAATAGTTATAATTTTTACGGACAATTTCTTTACATTCACATAAATTATCATTACTATATAGACATTAGGATATGGTCGAAAAACTGCTTACTGGGTACTGCTTATTAGGTGATCTAATCGAAATGTACGAAAAAAATATCTGTATGCGGTGCACCAAAAGAAGTTTTCACTTCAAAAAGGAATGATTGTATTATTAACCCATCACCAAGAATAGGATATATATATGTACATCCAGCCTTTTGATAAGTTATTTGTATAATAATGTATATAAAAACCTGTGCTTTGCAAGTCAAGTTCAAGTATGCACAATATCGTGTGACTATTACCTGAGAAAAGATCCACATTCCTAATTGGCTTTGCTCACTTGAAATCTCACCTTAGTTCTATGTTATTTAATAACCCTTTAGTAACTATATAATATCTACAAAATCTTATTAGCCCCCCTTAATATTTTATATCTGCTGAACAACTCAATATCTGTATTTTGATAATATAAATGCAGGATCAACGTACTTGTGCAACATTGTTGACCGGCTTGTTATCTACTGCAAGCACGACATCGTCCCTCCTTAGATCGACCCGGTAAGCGGGTGACATAGGAACAACAGTATCGACCAGCACAGCGCCGACACCTTGGCAACAGACGAGCCCTAGCGGTCCTGTGGTCGCTGGCAATACTATGTCTAAAACCAATACACCACGGCGAAGCGATACCTGTGAAAATATTATTATATAGAATTTTAATTTGTTGGTGGTTTTAATGCGAATGTAATAGGAAAATCATTTATTTTTAAACTTATAGACTAATTTAGGATTTCACATTATCATAGTCATTAATATTCACGAAATTAGGATTAACGGGCTTTATACCATATATTGTATGATTACGGCAGAACAGTTCTTCCGATTATGGCGCTTGCAACAGTGCCGAATTATCTGAAACTCGTAAATTATAAAATTTGTCGTATAAATCTCGTTAATCATATTTTTGTGAGTAATAGATTAACATTCCGATTATAATCCGTGTGGTGACGGAGTAAGAATACAATTCACCACCACCTATCTTACTCGTGGGTGATCGTACGAGACGACTAAGGGATATAAAACGCATATAGCATCAATGCGAGAGAAGGAAAACTGGTAACAAAACCCTATACTAACACGTCTGACCAGCGTGGTATAGTAGGTCAATTTCCCTAGAGGAGGCTCGAGCCCAACAGTGGGACATTGTGAGCTGAGATGATGATGATGAGATTAAATTCTAATCCATTGTATAAGTTATTGCATTAGACTAAAACAAAGACCGATGAAGAATACATAATAATATATTAAATAAACGAATACATTGAGATGGGTGCGTGTGTGACAAGAATAGGTCAATAAGATTACACAAAAGAACTTTGTCGGAAGGGGAACAATATTATTCAGACTAGACATATAACTTGTTCAATATGTACAAGATTACATTAATATAAGGGTAGACGTAGACCCAAGGAAAGATTGATATAAAAATTACCATATGTGTAGAAATATAATAAATTTCATTTACAAATGGAAAAGATATATGCCGACGATTTGATTACGACTTATTGTGTTATGTGTAGGAGAAATATCTACCTCAGGGAGCAGTTGTTATAATACAGTAAAAGTAATTTTATTAGAATGAATGTATTTCATTTTCGTCCTAGAACGTCTCAACAGGTTTGAGTGAATTTTGAAATATTGGTATACTCAATTATTATCCTTCAAGATGGGCTAGCTTGATAAATCTAATGCTAGGGCCGCACCTGCGTGTATCGTCACGAAGCTTCGCGCAATGAGAAACGCAGGTGTGACCGGTCATTATCGGCTATCGTCGCGAACATTCGGGCTTCGTGTAAGTTATCGCTTGGTTGGCGATAAGACAAAGGCCTTAGCGCGCTCTATGGTCACACTAGCGTTGTTCATTTCGATGGAAATTTTCGATGTGTTTAGACGCGTTCGAGGTTCTCCAGTTAATCAGTAAATATGGAATGGAGCGATGAAATGGTGTTGCAATTTTTACACCATTATGAAGCTGAACCCATGATGAAATCCAAAAAAATCATTAGCATATTACAGCTGTAAAAGTAAAGCAACTCGTCATCCATAGTTAAACGCATCGAAATTATTTCGGCCATCTTTAATTATTGTACGATACTTCGTGTAAAATATCGAAATCGCTAATATGACCACAGTATTATCGCGACAACTTTCTTGTGTACAAAACGTACGAAGCTTCGCCACACATTACTTCGGAATGATACACGCAGGTGCGGCCCAAGCCTAAGTGGCACGGTTTTATAAATTACGGTAATAAATATAATGTATAGTAAATCCGTAATTTAATGAAAAAGCCTGTATCATTAAAGTAAAAGTTAACCAGAAAACTAAATAAAAAGGAATTGAACAAATATCGGCTATTTTTAAATTATTATATGAAGACTTATTTGTCGCCGTTAAAGTTGTTTTAAGAAATATTATATATTGATTTGATAGCCTTCATCTTCACCAGCCTGTCTTTGTCTACAGTTGGACACAAATCTTCTCAAGGCGGGTTTTACTGATAGTCGAATTTTTCAAGAGAATTGCCGATGGTAATTGCTGTTGTAAGGTGCTTAATTGATCAGTATTATTAAAGTAAATGATGCAACACAGACACATCTTCAATGTTTGATGTTACTTAAAACCGAAATCATTGACAATTGCGAGTTTTAATTGTGGTAGGATCACGCTGCTGACAGTTTTCTGTCTACAGCCGTGGACCGGTCCGTCCGGTGTAGTACCACACTCTCGCAGATGATCGACGTCTGAATAATGGCAATGTGCTATTACGCTTGGTTCAGTTAGCGAGAGAGCCGGAAGCCCAATTGGGTGGGCTTGGGGATTTTATTGGTAGGCAGCGGCCTATACTATACTTTTCGTATTGCAAATGTCCATGAGCGGCAATGACCCTTACCATCAGGTGTTCTGCTTGCTCGTTTGCCACTATAAACAATAAAAAAAAAGTTATAGCGCGTAGCTTTGTAATTGTATAATATTGTAGTTTAAAAGTAAAAAGTTAGGCGAAGTTGTAGATAGTTTCTAATAATACATACCCATCCATGTGAATCAACAGCTAACGCGGCACGTACAGTCGCTGGTCCACCCGACCATTGCAGCCTGGTGACTTCCATAAGTCGAACGGTGAGTCGTCCATTTGGAGTTGGTCCATCTTCACCTTCTGTGCTTCCTGGATCGGACTTCGGGAAGAACGGCTTGTAGCTAGCAAATGTGATTTTTAAATTAAATACCTGATATTTATAGTTGATATAACTTATCTTATATAACTTATCGTTTCTAAATAGTACAGATAAATATTTATCTGTCTGTAGATTAATGTTTTGATAACCTAAATAAATAATGTAGGATATCACAGTTTGATTTAATATTATATAAGTATATATTTATACATATTTGCAGTGTGGTAGCGGCTACGAATACTACCAACCCTTACTTTGCTCGTGGATGTCGCAAAAGACGACTAAGAGCCTTATATCGACCTGGGCCAACACTACCTGATGCCATTTGGACAGCAATTGCATTCCCAAGGAGGGATGATGTCAGGCAGGCGTCATAAAACTATTGCCAATAACATTTACAATATGTAGGAAAAGGGGTAAGTATTGCTTCGACCCCAAGTAATTGAGACAAGAGCACACGAATGACGATAAGTACATATTTTATCATTAAATATAATTTAAATATACCTAACTGTACTCGCGATTTTAACGATTAAATTTCGTGATTTATCAGTGCGGCGCCATTCTACATTTCAGACAATTTGTTATAATTTATAGTCAATGCACCACTACCGCGTCGCAGTGCTGAATTTTATATTATGCTAACTGATCCGGCAGACGCTGTTTTGTACAAATATAAAAAAAACAGTCATGAGTAGCAGCAAAAAAAGCAAATAAATACCCAATATATGTTTATATTATATGTAGTTATATTATCAATAACTATATTATATATAGACTATATAGTTATCAATGTATTCTCGTGTAAATGTAGTCAATATGTGTATATATTTATATACACGTCGGCAACGATAACAGTAGCGCTAATTTATGGTTATTTTTCTTGAAAAAAAATAACGTCAAAATTATTTTCGTTAAAAATGATTTCCGTGTGGTGACGGAGTAAGAATACAATTCACCACCCCCTATCTTGCCCGTGGATGATCGTAAAAGTCGACTAAGTGATATAAAACGCATATAACATCTATGCAAGAGAAGGAAAACTCGAAACAAAACCCTATACCAACACGTCTGACCAGCGTGGTATAGTAGGTCAATTTCCCTCCCATTATGGAGGAAGCTCGAGCCCAATAGTGGCACATATAAGAGCTGGTGATGATGATATTTGTTAAAATAGATTGCAGGGTCCAATTGTTAATCTTAACAATTCTTGAATACACCTATACCTATACACGGATACAAATTTTGCTCAAAATCAGTATAGCCGTTTAATAGTTCAGCCACATATACAGAAGAATTATATATACCTATAAAAAGATAACCATTTTCGATATACATTAGTTGAAAATCATTGCTTGGTAACTAGTTGATATGACTAACTAATTTAGTGTGATCTCCTAATATATTATATATAAAATACTAGCTTCTGCCCGCGGCTTCACTCGTGTGAAAAGTAACTTATCCAAATTTAAAATATTATCCCAAGGGAATTTTTATATTTTATTTATTATTTTTTAATTTTAATTCTCTCTGCCTACCCTGCACGGGATATGGCGTGATGATATGTATGTATGTATCCCAAGGGAACACATTATCGGGATAGAAAAGTAATCTATATGGTAACTCAGGAAATGGTCTACCTATGTGCCAATTTTCATCCAAATCTGTTCAACGGTTTAAGCGTGATTGAGAAACATTCAAACATCTTTACAAACTTTCATATTTATAATATCAGTAGGAAGTAGGATTCTGTAGCATAACACAACAATCGAATTCACATACAGTTTTATTTTTCTTAAAATAATGATAGCATTACTATCTATATGAAAAAGAAAATATTTATCTTACATATTATCTGCTTATCTTTGGTCGTTTCTTACGACGCGGCGACGGTCTAGAAAAATAAGGGTGCGCTGGTGACGGAGTAAGAATATAATTCACCACTCCCTTTCTAACTCGTGGGTGTCGTAAAAGACGACTAAGGAATATAATATGCATATAACATCTATACAGGAAAAGGCAAACTCAAAAATTGGACAAACTGTCTGTCCAGCGCGGTATAGTAGGTTTATATTCCCCTCTCACCCTCTGTTTTGGAGGATGTTTGAGCCCAGCAGAGCACGTATGTGATCTAAGATGAGGATGATGAAATTGTATTTTTAATACACCATCAGGAACATGATATTATTAATTAAAAAAAAAAACGTATGCTTTAGCTTAATTTATATTATTTAGATGTGATATAATTATATAACTGTAATGGAGTCCACATAATGTGATTTAAATTCTACAGCTTACCGTATTTTATAATTAGGTAATGTATGTCTTTGTGCAACTGCTCTTCTTATATGTGCTGCGACTAAGGAAGCTAATCGCGGCTTGATCTGTCGTCCTTGAAACCGTCCACGTACTCGAAGCTCCAGCTTCGGCGGCGATTCGAATGCAAGAGCCCAATGTGTGTAGGGGTTTCTACGAAACATTACTCGAACATAACCGCTTAAACTTTCCACTGGAATAATATACATATATTATAATAACAAGGAATTTATATGAACATATCTATATTATACTAGGAAAAGATTTTGCTACTTCAATCATATAACTTTGTTTAAAAGATCGATATCAAAAGCCACGGTTGGAATGTTTCCTCATTTTGTTTAACTACAGAACTAAAACAATAAAGACAACTTGACTAAGATTCTGGAAAAGGAACCTTGTTTATATTTAATTAGCAAATCCAACCTGTTAGTTTGTTTGTAGAAGTCGATATATCGCTGCCTGGTGGCCAGTTAGATCAATGGGGATAGCATGTAGGTTGGTTTCATAATGATTGGTCAAATAGTTATTAAATTAGGGATGTCATATATACAAACATCCTCTTTTATAAATATAGATTGAAATATTTAAAAGATATATATTGGTAATTTAAAATTTTGATAACAAATAAAAAATAAAAAGAAACTAATTGTTAAAAACATTGTAAGAACAAGCTTTTATTTAAATGCTTTAAAAGGAAAACAAATTTTAAATTGAATCAGCAACAATCTATTTACTGCATTACCTACTCAAATATTATCTTATAAATTTTGCGAGGTTTACTTGTGTAAATATATTTTTCATTTCTCACTCGGCAATAGTGTTTGTTTGATCCGAGTAGCGGCTGAAAATTGCGCCGCTTCCTATCTTTAGGCAGGCAAGACTCATAGTAATTGCTTCCTTCTATAGAGTGGGAATAAATTTTAAAATTAGAACAAAATTTGGTTAGGTAGTAAAGTAAAAGTTGTGTTGCAAAAAAAAATGCCGAACATAATAAAAAAAAAGCGTGTGTATACTTGTGTACACGCGTTAGAAGTTATACTTCTTTGGCGTAACAAAATAAAAATATTTTCGAAAATTTTATACTTCGCCTTATTCTACGTTTGTAGAAAAAACGACACTAACAATAGAAAAAAGGTATTTAATACATTGAAAGTTTTATTATAACGCATTATCTAGTTAAATAAAGTTTATTTAAATATCACAATAAATAAATATCGTGAATACAGTTGTCAGTTTTCACGCAAACATACGTAGATGTCCTTACTTTTGCTTTGTTGGTAACTTTTTTTGAAAAACTAAAATGTTGACTATAGCTAACTTCAGGGTGTCGGTTTTCCATGACGGGGTGCGCGCGCATCGTAAAAATTTACTCTCATCATTTTTCCCTAACGCGCCAAAAGAAGTATAGCATCAAATATGTTGCGCTCTTATGAGTATAGAAACAGCCAGTGTGAATTAAAAAAAAATATTTATATTTTCTTATATTCACAATAAAAAGTAGAGTGTAAAAGGATTAAAGTTAACAATTTCTCTTCTCACAAGGTCTCGTAAGGGAATTATTTCTTTTTGACCCTTGTATAACAATCTGCTATAGTTAGATTATTAAATGAATACTTCTTTTTAGAGAGGTACTAGAGCAAGTGGATGAATTTGTATAGCTTGGATGTGGATTTAGTCAAGATGGAAGGTACACCACTGATATAGAGCGAAGAGTGAATGCGGGAAATCGAGTGAATGGAGCGTTGGGGCAACTTCTCGGTAGTCACCACCTCAGCCAGAAGGCACGTGTAGCAATACATAACGCAGTGCTTGTCCCAACATTACTGTATGGAAGCGAGAGTTAGGTATGCAGAAAAGAGTATGAAAGTAAAATTAATGCGGTCGAAATACGATCTCTACGGAAAATCTGTGGAGTTAGGCTGATCGATCGCATTCGTAACGACAACGTAAGAGAGCGAGTAGGTATGAAAGAGAGTATCGGTGTAAAGATGCGAAAGGGAATGCTCCGATGGTTCGGACATGTGGAAAGAATGTCGAACGAACGTCTGGTTAAGAAGATATACAATGCGAAAGTGAAAGGATGTAGGTACCGGGGGAGACCGAGACTAACCTACCTAGACCAGATCGGTCATGTACTGAAGGAAGGTGGAGTCAAGAGTCTCCGAACCGGCGAGCGTGTATGAAGAGAATTGTGAATGTTGAGGAAGCGAGTGAAGTATGCAAGGATAGAGTTCTCTGGCACTCTGTTCTCTCTGCCTACACTGCAAGGGATATGGCGTGATGATATGTATGTATGTTCTTTTTAGACTTAGTAAGGTTTAAATCAGATTACCTAATCATAAATAATATATTACTTTACCAGTTATAGATATGTTAGCAATCTTCCCCAGCAGCATGACAGCATCCACATCAATTTTGAAGTTGCCGTCGTACGCTAGGTCGAATTTTAGGTCTAAAGACCTAAGTCTGGCCCCATCTTCTTCCAACTCTCCTGCTAAGAGTTCCAGATTTGTGATGCTGGGGAACTCTGTACCAACTTCCAGACTACGAAGCTGTAGAACAAATATATGTTATAAAAAAATCTCTCTACTACTTATTAAAGAAAAATTTCCCGTGTTTCAACGGAGTAAAAATACAATAATTGCAATCCCAGCAATACTCGTAGGAGACGTATAAAATGACTAAGGGTCTCACCACGAGAGTGGACAGTGATTTTCTTCTGAAAAATGTATAACATCTCACTGCGATCGCCAACTCACCTGCCAAGCGTGGTGATATGGCACTATCCTCTCATTTATGGGAGAGGCCTACGTCCGGCAGTAAACAGTAATAGGCTGAGTGATGATGATGACGATGAATGTTAATTTTAATAACGTGTCATTTTAATTTTTTAATAGCGTATCTAAGCAAAATTTATTTTATTTATAAGGCTAGTAATGGACGTCCAAGGAAAATTGTGTTGTGTTGGTCAAAAGTGTTATATTTAGTTTTCTTTCACTTGTAGTCGTTTTTAGTACATTACTGCAGCGGCCAGCTAAAGAAGTATTGATGGACGAACGTGTAAATGTGAATTGAAACTAAGTAGTATTAAGTAGAACTGTATACCTGACGAACAACGAACAACATTTTTCACGTGCTTACAGGGTTCATTTGTTTTTTTTTCATTATTAAACAGCTTTCTTTTTCAAGCCAGTTCGAAATTTAAATAAAACTGATAAGTTGCCTATATGGTTACTAGAATTTTAAGTAACAAATCGTTCCATTTTTACAATACACGATAGATATGAATTTACATATATATTTATTTGGTCGCTAAAACACGACAGATATAGATTTTCATACATTTTTTGCCGACCGCTGCTCGCAAGTATTTGGTCAGTACAGCAATTTCGATTTATCCTAAAGAAGGTTGTCAAAATAATGCTCAAATTTCCAAGCATGTTTGTGAAAATTTAGATTCTTATACTTGCGTTCTTTGGTCCTCTCTTATGACATCCACTAAAAGGAAGAGGTGCAACCGCGTTGTATTCTTAATCCGTCACTATTACGTGGTGACGGACTAAGAACAGGTTTACTATGTGGATGGTAAAGTCCGTCATCAAATACTTTAAAGATGGATGTGCGAGAATCAGAAGTCATCAAAACGTCATCAAAAAGGAGAGTAATTTTAATCACATGTTCATCATATCATCATAATGCTAACTCAGGTGCCAAGTGGTGATAACCACTGCAGGCAATTGCTGCTACTTTTATCATTATAAAAAACAAATAACAAATATTTTATTTGCGTGTTGCTAAACCTTTTATTTCAGGCTATTTGAACATATTATTGATGTATCTATTTCGATGAAATCTGTACAACATAGTAGCAAATTTCACATGAAATAAATCCTTTTAGCCTTCGTAAATATAAATCGGAAAGTAAATGTTTTATCTTAGCAGCCGTTATTTTCTACCAACTCCAACATTGAATTGAGAATATATTTTATTTGATTCGAAGATTTATTTATTTTTTAATTTATCACGTTCATTAGTTGTTTATGGTTTGATAGGTAAACATATATATTCAAAATATATCCTTTTACTCGGTCTATATAGTCCCGTTATTAGTAGACATGGAAATGATTGCTACTTCCATTTCATTTTCATTAGTGAAATTATCTTTTTTCTTCACTGCAATTTCACGTGTGAAATTTCATATCCAATGTTTTTTTTCGCAATGCTCTAATGTCACACTTACTACACGTTTGCTATTACAAATGCAAAATAATTTATGTTTATTGGTGCTACAATATGAATTAGATCATTAGCTCTTTGGCGGGAACACACAGATTGCTTTTTTATGTTAATTTTATAAATTGATGCTAATTTATGTGCCATTTATTAATTTCAATGGCATTTTCAATTAAATTCAATTCATTTCTATTAAAGAATAATTACAAAAATACAAATGAAACGAAGTCATGAATTCATACCTTCTAGATTGACTCAAAAAATCTATGAATTTTTTTTATAGAATGGCCACTATTTTAGGTATTATACTAAAACCGGTCATCAGTGAGGATGATGATTGACTGACTTTGTGTCCAATTATTTTTATGCTATAACGGTTAGATGACGATGAGGATGACGAGTAACAGTGTGACGTATGAAAAATCATTTCATATGATTTTTATGGCGAGTAACAAGTGTGACTTATGAAATATCTTTTCATATGATTTTCACTTGCTACTTGTGAATTATGCCATGCTTAGTTATTAGGTATGGACTTCTATAATGGGAGGAAAAGTTTCTTATTTAGGTATTCTACGCCAGCCAGATGAGATTCATATCGGTTTTTGGTTTGAATTTTTCTTTACTAATAGTGTTATGTTTACATCCTTTAGTCATCCTTTATGACATCAACGAAAATATAATGATATATTCTTATTTCGTCACGAACTCTGGACACTGAACATTTACAAATAGTGCACTTTTATGTAAAGCTTTTACTCTTTTGTAAATGAGCAGGGGTTAGAATAGTCTCACAACCGTTTACAACGTGTGTTCAAATTATTGCTCATAGCTAGTGTTATAAGTTACCCAGAAATTTATGGATCAAAATATTCTTCATGTGATCTCCGTTTAGAAGAGTTTTCTATATGGGATTAACAAATGATTTTTCTGAGTCTAGAATAATTGGCAAACCAGAAATAAAACAAAAGACCAATCCGTTTGACCAGCATGGTATAGTAGGTCAATTTTCCTCGCCTTTCGGAAGAGGCTCGAGTCTAGAAGTGGAACTTATATGAGCTGTGAAAATGATGATGACGATTATATGTTTGTTATCCTTCGCGACTCTAGGAGGCTTTAAAGAAAAAGATATAAATACAGGTAACATTGAAATCTTAGTGGCAGGACCACGCTGTTGACAGTTTTCTATCTACAACCGCGGGCCCGGTTCATCCGGCGACGACGACTGAGCAATGACAATCTGCTATTGCGCTTCGTTCGGTGAGCGAGAGAGCCGGAAGCCCAACTGGGTGGGTTTAGGGTTTATATTGGTAGGCAGCGGCCTAGCTATACTTCTGGTATAGCAAAGGTACATGGGCGGCAGTAACACTTACCATCAGGTGTTTTGCTTACTTGTTTGCCACCAAAAGCAATAAAATATAAAAAAAAAAAACCGTTAAATGTCCATCTAATAAAAGTAAGTCTAATGCCATTTTACAGTCCTTGGGCTGATAAGAATGTTCGCAAATGGGTAACTTATCTAACGAATACCTACGTCAATGTAGAAAAACATTTCAGATAAAGTAAAAAAAATATCTTTAGCTAGTAAAGTTAAAAAATAAAAACATTAAAATTTATTTCTAGTATAAGTAGATGTATCCAACATTAAAGAAATAATAAATCTCTTCTTGTTTTCGCACATTATAATCTGTTCTATCTGCGCCTACGTAATAGCGAAATGATCAATATTAATTTACGCTGTGGTTTTAGAATTTATTTCTTGTTGAATCTAATATTTTACTTATAATTTACTATTCTCTAAGCGATCAACCGACCGCATTCATTAATAAATAGGGTCGAAAATGGGGCTGTTGAAAACTTATTTCATTGTTTTGATAGTGATTTTTATTCCGTGTGGTGACGGAGTAAGAATACTATTCACCACCCCATATCTTGCCCGTGGGTGATCGTACGAGACGAGTAAGGGATATAAAACGCAAATAACATCTATGCGAGAGATGGCAAACTCGAAACCAAACCCTATACCAACACATCTGACCAGCGCGGTATAGTAGGTTAATTTCCCTCCCATTACGGAGGAGGCCCGAGCCCAATAGTGGGACATTTATGGGCTATGATGATGATAGTGATTTGAATATTAATAATATTCCTTTATTTGTATTTTAATTTTTATTATTCCTTATGGTGGCAAACGAGCATTCAACACACCTGATGGTAAGTGTTACTGCCGCTTATCGACCTTAGTTATACCAGGAGTACAGCTAGGCTGTTGCCTGCCAGTGAAAACCCTAAACCCACCCAGAAAGTTGAGCTGTCGGCTCTCTTGCTCACCGAACGAAGCATAGCAGTACATTGTCACTGCTTAGGCGTCGATTTTCTGCGAGAGTGTGGTACTACCCCGGACGGACTGGCCCGCGGCTGCAGATAGTAAACTGTCAAGAATTTGGTCTTGCCACTCATCATCATCATCTCAGCTCATATATGTCTCATTGCTGGGCTCGAGCCTCCTCCATAATGGGTGGGAAATTAACCTACTATACCACGCTGGTCAGACGTGTTGATATAGGGTTTTATTTCGAGTTGTCCTTCTCTTGCATATACCTATAGATGTTATATGCATTTTATATACCTTAATCGTCTCTTACGATCACTCACGGGCCAGACAGGGGGTGGTGAATTGTATTCTTACTCCGTCGCCACACGGAATAGGTCTTGCCACTATGAGATATATCGCTTGCTCAGAAGAATAGTGACACAATTCAAAATAGAAAAATTTTTCAGGAGAGGCAAAATAAGTATTTCCTTTTTTTCAGCTCGGTTCAGCAGCGATTCCAAATGCACGAACGTCAGCATAATATCCTTAAGAATGACGACGAAGAGTTGACAGGGTGAACTTATAATATTAACACCCCTCCACCATCAAAAATTAAAATGAATATTGTAATTTTTAGAGTTGTGACACTATTCTTCTGAGCAAGCGATATATTGTATTTTACTTTATATAATTCTGTTATTAATTTTGCTATCTATTTATTTTGAACCTTACGATGCTGTTTTATAATAGTTTTATAACCACTGATTATTCTTTCGAATATACATTGCACAAATTTGTAGTGTGAACCATGGTATATTTAATACAATGCATACATTAACAAAGTTTAATGCTGTGTAATAGCGGCTACGTATACTATCAACCTTTAAATTGCTCATCGGTGTCGTAAAAGACGACTAAGAGTTTAACATAGACATAGGCCAATAGTATTTGATGACGTCTGGTCAACAATTACATTCCGAATAAGGGTCCGACATCAACCAGGCGGCCGGTTAAAAACTTACATACATACATACCATCACGCCTTGTCCCTTGCAGGGTAGGCAGAGAGAACAGAGTGCCAGAGAACTCTATCCTTGCATACTTCACTCGCTTCCTAAACATTCATAATTCTCTTCATACACGCTCGCCGGTTTCGGAGACTCTTGACTCCACCTTCCTTCAGTACATGACCGATCTGGTCTAGGTAGGTGAGTCTGGTTAAAAACTTATTGCATGTAATTACCTTTTTTTCTTTGTTTTTTATTTTTATTCCTTATGATGGCAAACGAGCAACAGCACACCTAATGGTAAGGGTTACTGCTGCCCATGGACATTTGCAATACCAAGGGTATAGCTAGGACGCTGCCTACCAGTACAAACCTCAAACCCACCCAGTTGGGCTTTCTATTTGCTAAATGTATGATGGAAGATGGATAATATGGATATGTATTCTATATATTATATATAAAGTTATGTACATTAGTTTATTATTATATATAAAGAATCGTAAGAATCGACCCTAATATCTGTATAAATTTTCATAATTTTGATTACAGCTACTACAGATTAAAAGCGTGTTAAACCTTAAGTCAATTAATGAAATCATTGTCAGTATTCACTGTTATTTTAACATAATAATGATATGTTTTAACATAATAATATTTTTTTTTTTATTAGAATTATGTTAAAACAACAGTTAATTGTTGTTTTATAAACAAAGCATCCGCATATCTGATTTTTCATCGGTCCACCTCGGCTTCGGCCTCGGCTTCAGCCCCAAGTTTGCTCTCTTTAATGATTCCTTATCATGTTCCAATCATCATCATCATCATCTCAGCTCATACACGTCCCAATGTTGGTTTCGAGACTCCTCGATAATTGGAGGGCTAATTACCTACTATACCACGCTGGTCAGATGTGTTGGTATAGGGTTTTGTTTCAAATTTCCTTCTTTGCATTGATGTTATATGCGTTTTATATCCCTTAGTCGTCTCGTACGATCACCCACGGGTGAGATAGGGGGTGGTGAATTGTATTCTTACTCCGTCACCACACGGATAATGTGTTCCAATAATAATTAGTAAAAGAAATAAGAGTTTCCTTTTCACTTTGTAATAGTGTTCTTTTATGTTTTAGTGATTAAAATAAATCAAGAGAACTATTTTCACGGATTCCATCTGGTTTGTACTTAATTTTTAATTTCTCGATGTTTCGAATACTTAACAGCGTTCATGGTTACGGTAGGATTTTTATTTTCTTTATTTTTTTGTGTGACTTAGTTGTTAGCCTCAGATGGCTATGACAACTTTACCTGGACTATGAGTGAGCGCTGACGGTTCTCAACCCGAATCGGTCACGGTAGGACTTGGAATATGGTTATATAAAGTCCTTCCGTGGCAGTGAACGCTGTAAAGTGTTCAAAATATATCGAGCAATTAAATATCAAATACAAATGCGATATAATCGGTAAAAATAGTTTTATTTAAAATAATAGTAGCGTAAACATCAGTAGTCATTAAATTAAAAGAAACGAAATTATTTAAATAATTTGTATATTTATACCGTTAGTGATTCAAAAATCTTCCCGGATGATGTCTTGGCGAGAAGTTCAGCAAGTTCAGTGGCCATGCGCCGGCGCAACCAACGTGTATCAGCTGTACTCTGTTGAAAGATAAACTGCAACATCGCATTGAGCGCTCCCTCTGGTGTGCTGCCCGCGCCACGTGTAAGCTCATTCAATATTTCCTGTATAACAAACAGAAAATTAATTAAATACATAAATTCAGCTCAAAAAAGAATTCTGTATCACCACATCTGTATCGTAGGTCTCATACCACAGTCGTCGATGGAGATGGCACAAGAAAGTGTAAGCTTGGGCCTACCACCTAATGGATCAAGGGCTTACGGTAAGTTTTTGGGCCACGCGCCGCCTTTCTTTCGTACCGGATAAAATAGGCGTCCAGACCATAGCTGCTACAAAAAAGGGATCATACCATAGTGTGAATTAAGTAAGATATATAATAAAGTAAAAAAAAACACTGCTTCCATAAATCATAAAGATAAAAAATATAAATATATAAATATTTTGTATATTCCCCGTGTGGTAACGGAATAAGAATATTATAAAAAGTGAATATTGTGTAATTCCCATTTTCCCGCGGTAGTCGTGACATGTACTTAAGGAAGCATCATTCTTTTAGGAAACTCATAACATTGGCTTTTAATATATATTTTTATAATATAAAAAGTACCGTTTCCTTCTAAAAAACAGAACTACTTACAAAGAATATAAAAAAAAAATTTGCGAACGAACGAAGCAATGAACAGGTACTTAGTAATGTTCACTCTAATCGACCTTATGTGCTTCAAATAAATATAAATATTTGGAAGAGGGTACCCATTTTAAAATTCATGAATATTGCCTCATCGAATCCATGTGCTTATTACACAACAATAAAAATTCGCCAGAGATAACCACTTGAAGATTCATGAATATTTTTATAAGGAAAACATTTCAATAATATTATTGCTAAGGTATCGCTAACAATTGAATATGATATCAGTGGATAAAGCAATCTCGAACACGAAGCTTTTCGGTTGTACCAACGCATATTATATTACGTTGTCTTCTTCATTCTTGTGCGTATTTTCTTTATTCAGAGAATGTATACGCCATTTTCATGTACATTAATATTGCTTTTCATATAAATATTTGAAATATAAAATTACTCAGATAACTTCCATAATACATTATGAAAAATATATTTAATGACGTTAAAGGTTCATTTCCGTGCATCGCGATTAATCGCGGCCGCGCGTTTAAACGCTTACGACTGTCGCGCGCGGCTCGTTCGTCAATAGCCAATGTATGAAAATGTATGGCGCAGCTTACGTCATTCGTCGCTTACGATTGTCGCGAACCTCGGAAACGGCGCCATACATTTTTATACATTGACTATTGTCGTTAGCGTTTAAACGCGCGCGGCCGCGTTTATATAAACGCGATGCACGGAAATTAACCTTAACAATAGCCGTATGGAATATGAACTTCTCGCTGGGCTGGCCACGAGAATGAAGCGGTACCAGTGGCCGGCCGAAAGGCAATGAGGAAGAAGCTATCACCGCGGACAAAAAAGAAATATAATATGAGATTGGGAAAATCTTTCTTAGATTATCATTTTCATACCTTCACGGTTTAATCTCGAAGGAAAAGGTGAAAATGTATCTAATGCGTCCACATCGCAACAAGCAACTTTAATCCCCACGTAAATCGGGGTGAGGATATTGCTGTCTGTGAGGGTTCGTCGTCGCAATTCATAAGTTTCTCAAGACAGCTGTACATTTCCCTGCTCCTTGTTTATCCGAATTCTATGACCCCCACATAAGAAATTAAATGGAAGTAAGGGTTGACGCTATCCTATTTTTAATTCGTAGGAGAATAATCAGAAGAGATAGCGCATTATGATAAATGTATAACATCTTAATGTGATCATTTCTCTGTTTGCCAAGGTTATGGCAATAACTCCTTCAATGAATGACTCCGACAATGGGGTTGGCCTACAACCAGCAATGAACCGAGAAAAGCTAAATGGGGATGAAGGATTTATTGTCACTGGCCTATAGAGTTCTTCTGTGTCGTGACAGAGAAAAATTTAGTATGTGTTATAAGAAATGACTAAGGGATGTAATCAGATGAAATTACTGCAAGAGAAGGAACATTAATCTAGTTAGAACATATTGTTCCCTCATTTTGGAGCAGGTATTGTATCCGACAATCATCTAGAGGAAACTCGTACTCAATAGTTATACTTATATGGGCTGTGAAGAAGAAGGAGAAGAATGCCTATTTTTATAAATAGTAAATTTAAACTTCGTGTGACAGGTCAAGAATATAACGGGCGGCCTCTTCTTACTTACCCGTGGGAGATGCAAAAATCGGCTTAACCTGAGCGGTAAAGCAGGGAATGACTCATAACATTCTTTGCGTTTACCAACGCGCTGGCTAAGCGAGACGATTCTGTCATTATAATTATCTTCATATGAAAGCTTATATATTTATCCGTGTGGTGACGGAATAAGAATACAATTCACCATCCCCTATCTTACCCGTGGGTGATCGTAAGAGACAACTAAGGTATATAAAATGCATATAACAAGAATAATACATATAGCAAGAGAAGGAAAACTCATAACAAAACCCTATACCAACACGTCTGACCAACGCGGTATAGTAGATTAATTTCCCTCCCATTACGGAGGAGGCCCGACCCCAACAGTGGGACATATATGTTATACATATATGTTAAACAGTGGATATCGATGAATTATAGACATTAGATAATTGTAAGTACTAAAGAATTTTTAATGAAACTCGTATTATTAGTATTGTTTTTTAAATGTCGTTTTTTGCAAAAAAAAAAGATCACGCATAGTAAACTTGACTTGTAAATTGTAAATGCGCCCTTGTATGACGATAAGTAATGCTAGGCGTTTATAGCATAACTTATTGCCATACAAGGTCACATTTCTAATTTTATTAAGTGTTTATGATGTTAAAGCTTAGAATTATCGTAATTAAACATGAAGTTAACAAACAGCAGTTCTAATAATATAGTATACACTAGCTTTTGCCCGCGACTTCGTCCACGCAGAAGTCATCTCTGACAGAGTTAAATAGAAAAAGCAATGCAAGGTGTTGAAGGTTTGTCGCTAGGACGATAATCAACAGCGTCAGAAACTGGGATGCGGTCGCCGCCTTCTGCGAGTTAATTGTCTAACGGAATTAGGCAATAGGGTGGGTTCGAGAGAAAATACTCTAGGTTGACACGCTCTATCGTCGGTGCTTTGGGCGACGCAAGCGTAAGTATCTGTATTGAGGTTCACTGCATGAGGGCTTTGACTCCAGATGATACCCGGTTGCGGTGGCCCGCCCGCACAACGTAGATGTACGTGTACGGCGCGCGTGTGTCTATATACCATAGCCGGTCACTAAAGAAAAAGGTGGTTCAAAGTTCTATTCATTCTACAAATTATATTGCCATTAATATACTATTTACGGTATGACCATGGGATAAAAATATAATTATCGCCACCCTATTTGACTGTTTTGTTTCACCAGCAGAGTTGCGACCTCGTTAGATATGATTTATTATTTGAGTTATAGAGTGAACATTTTTGAAGCTAAACTTAACCTGTATCTTAAACTATTAGGCAAGAACCTATTGTCGTCTACTATGTGTATCGTGTGAGCTCTCACGCCGGAACTGGTCGCCACAACGGCACTGGTGCGGGGTTGATGTAGAGGGAGAGAGAAACACGTGTTTATTTATTTTACCGAAGAATATTTGTACGTAATTTGAAAAGAATCTATAAAGAAATTTTCTCCCCATACACACTTTGTCGCTTTGTTACACCCCTTTAGGGGCGGAATTCATAAAATCCTTTCATATTGAATCTCTATGTCATAAATAAAAACGTGCTTCAAAATTTAATGTTTCTAGCTTTAATAGTTTCGGCTTGGCTACCGCCAAACGTTTGAACGACTCATTACCATGAGTCGTTCAACCCGCTTCACAGGCCTAATTTACACAACCAGAGGGTTAAAATTGACAAATGCCGGATATTACCCTAGAATATTTGATTCGACTCATAATTTCATAATCAATAAAGATTTTTTTGTTTTCATACAAACTTTGCCACTCTGCTCCACCCCCTTAGGGGTATAATTTCGTAAAATCCTTTCTTAGTGAATCTCTACGTCATATAAAGAAACCACAGTCAACATTTCAAGTTGCCAGCTTCAATAATATCGGCTTGGCGCTAATTATTTAATGAGTCGTCCAACCCGCTTTGCAGGCCTAATTTACACCCGCAGAGGGTGAAAATCAACAAACCAATTGACATAAAATAAAGCCTAAATGTTAAGTGAAGCTTACCACAATATATTAGTGAAAACCGCGTCTAAATCGGATAAGCCGTTTCTGCGATTAGCGTGCACAAACACACAGACAAACAGATAAACAGACAAAAATTTTAAAAATTATTGTTTTGTGTTCTATTAGTGTTGATAAAGGTCCCAGTAATATTTTTTTTCATATATCTTCCATGTACAGACAGCGACTCGTTACATTTTTATTATATGTATAGATGAAAAAATCAAACGAACCTTTTTATTTTTAAGTCTACTTTACATTCCAATAAGATTACATTCAATGACTGTATTTTCAAATAAAAAGTTCTACTTAGTTTTAATTTCCGCGCACTATTTGAGAAAAATACTATACAAGCCTGGGCCACAACTAAGCATTAATGGATTTACGTAGGTGTGCCTGGGCTTCGCCTCAGCCCACATTTACACGTTCAATTCCTCTTTTGCTAGCCGCTAGAGTAATGTACTAAATAACTTATTATATCAACTTTATTGCTAACATCAATATTTATTACATTTAAAGTAAATAGAATAGCTCTAGTCTTGTTATTCATCATTGTTCTCAATGTTTCCACTCGTAATTACATTTGAATTATGTGTTAATTTCAATTATAGTGCGACAATCTCGTGCGCGACCGTCCCACGGGGTGACAGACGGTGGCGGGGGCGAGGTAGCGCGTCATTGTAGCACACGGCTACACACGTAGAGAAGTGTGCCAGGATAAATCTTGCGATAAGTTATAATTGTGACGTAATATTAAAGAAAGACGAATAAAATATTTAACTACTTTTATGTTTATAATTTTTTATTATGCTTGAGGACAATTTATGAGAAGAACTAAAATTATGATTGTTTTATTATAAATCGATTTCCATATCACTTTCATGTTCACTGTTTGTTTGATCTTCTTCATAACTTTCGTCGTCATCTTCATCGTCGTTTTCACCCAGTTGAATTATGAATCTAAAAGACAAAAATTTACTATAGAAATAACAAACTACTTCACATACAATGATATGATGCCAAGAATTAGCTTGAGCACTCTGCCCAGTTAAAACAATAATAATCAATTATGATAATAAACAATAACGTACCTGTCCATTTCATCGTCACATACACTATCTGCATTATAATATTCATCCTCGATTTTTATAACGTGATTATCACAATCGCGCCACTGTTCAACCGAATAATTAGAAAAAAGCAATTCTAAATCTTTTAACTTTTTATCTAAGTTCGAATCAAGGGAAGTCCTTGCGAGCTCGCCTTTTACGTACCCCCACACGAGTTCAATTGGATTTAAATCCGGATGATAAGGGGGTAAGCGAAGCACGAGATGTCCATTTTCCTTTAATATTTCATCAATTTTGTACTGTTTCTCCGTATTTTGCTCATTAATTATTCTCATTAAATCACATTTACGCATAGCGCTATCATACGGAACACTTCGCCGATCTAACCATTGCTGCATTTCGCTTTTCAGGGTACTCATTATAGGTTTTTTATCGATCTGAGTGCTATGGTATGCGGCGTTGTCCATTACAATAACAGAATTCGAAGGAATGTTTGGTAACAGTTTTTCATCAATCCATTTTCGAAAATTTGTGGCATTCATGTCTCCATGATAGTCACCGGTCTTGGAATGCGATTTGAACATCAATAAAGCATTAGGTACAAAGCCATTGCGACTCCCAGCGTGTACAATTACAATACGAGGTCCTTTACCTATGTTTTGCATAGCCCCGCGTTCTGTATTAGACTGCCAGCATTTTTGTGTCACGTGATTTTGATTCACGTAGGTTTCATCTAGAAAAATTATTGATTTACCCTCTCGGCGGTATTTTTTAATGTCTCTGATGTAATGCCATCGCAAGCGCATTATGTCGTGACGTTCAATTAAGAGTTTCCTCTTTGACTGACATGTTAAATATTTGAAACCAAGCCTATGTATTGTCCGTCTCAAGTATTCACGTGAGCAATGAAGTATATTGTCTTCCTTCAATTCTGCATTCAACTTTTTCAACGACGGGATACATTTTTTGACAGTATACCATTGTGTAATTTTTCTTCGTATGATGCCTTCCGTAAAATTGTCGATTTCAATCCTTTTTTTAGGAAAACGGTTTTTCTGTGGTGATTTGAAAGTCGCTGTGCTGCCTTGTGCTTCCATTGTTCTAGCTTCTTTTATAATTTTTTTAACGCTGGTTTGGGACAAACCTGTAGCTTCAGCAACAGTTTTTACTAAATTAATGTCATCTGCGTATTCGGCAGATGTTCGATCATTTTTTCGCCTTTCGAAAAATTGGTACACTTTATGTACAACTTCCTTAACTTGTCTTGAGATAGCCTTACTTATCCTGAGATCTTAATCTCGTGTGCGTCGAACTCAAATTAGTAATGAATGTCAAGCACGTGTTGTCGCTTCGACTGCGCGGCGAAACTGCCGTATTTAACGCGCAGATGCACGCGTTTCCCTTCCCCGCTGCACGACCTCTTACCCGCTTACATCATAAGTACCTCGTCCCCGCCACCATCTGTCGCCCCGCAGGACGGTCGCGCACGAGATTGCCTAGTTATAGTCACTCATTGATAAAATTTGTTATCTATTTATAGTCTATCTAATCTAAGAAGTGCACTTTGACAGCTGTCAGAGTAAGTTGTCTAGGTATGTGAACCAAATAATCGCTATCGAAAATATCCGATTTTGATGAGAAATCGATATTAATTCTTTGTAATTAATAATCGGTTTATTTTTTTTTTTCAAAAAGGAGATGAAATATTAAGTGCTAAATTAACACTAAACAAATTTAATTATTTCATCACAAAATCTATTCATTATATTTAGTAGGATTAAGTTAAGTAAAAACAAAAACTGGATTTGAAAATAGCTATTTGTTCAGAATCATTAGTATTACTTGAATTATCACCGTCGCGAACATTAATAATTATACCCTTATCAATAAAATTGTCGAAACGTACATCTCTGTCAAAACCTATATTCGATTAAATATATTAATCTAATATTTTTACCGATTATTTAGATATTCAAGAATTGGAAGTTGTCAAGCACTACTGTTTAGAACGTTATGACGTGATATTGTAAGATCGTCCATAATAATTACTATTTACAATGTTATTTTAATTTTAAATTAGTTTTGTGAGTTGCAACATTACATTATTGTACAAGAAACTCACTCGCAACGTTAATTATGTAAATAACTTAATATTTCTTTAAAATTTCAGATTTATTGTTTGCAATCGTGTGTATACATTTGACCAAGGTGTATTAAAAAATGCGAAACGTCAAAATGCACTTCTTAGATTAGATGAACTATAGGTATTGTAATAATATATTAAAGAAAACACAGTGTCTCCGGGGGTTATATGGATCTAATTTTTAAATAAATAGCTCAAATTATTGTGTTCCTGCTAATTCAACATTATGAACGACCTTACTAATATGTATCAGTATACAATTAAAGTATATAATTAAATCAGTTATTATTGTTATTTATAAACAGCCAGTAAACGACAAAAAAGGTGTTTTCTATGTTGGTATTTTAATAATTGATTTTTGAATACTCTATGGATGTTCAGAATACTGATCTATAGTAAAAGTGCCTCGGGTCTTTAAAAAATTTCTGTTAAATGCGAAAGCATTTGATTTTTTGTCGTCTTTTCCGACACAACGGCTAGAGCAACTGCTACTCTCATTTTACCCTAGAGTTGGTGCTCTTTTTATAACTTTATCTATTTCATAAATTATAAAGGTGTATAGGCTGAAATTTGAAAACCCGTTGTCCAGTTCTGATTTAAATTTTGGTCTAATTATTATTAATATTAAACTAGCTGTCCTTGCCCGTTACGTAGCATATTATATAGTATTATTTTGTTCACATGAAATATAAAATAAAAATTAAAAGTTAAATAAAAATATAAATAATTATATATAGTTCTATTAATACGATTGCTACCAAACTTCACACTCTTGGGACTAGCCTGTAGATTTCCTACAAAAATCATCAAAATTATACATGCACGCATTGATTTTTACATACATATAGAGATTACTGAATATTATGTTCGTATTTGTACTTAAACTTAACTACTTAACTAATAATTTGACACTATAATATGCTAGATATTTTAAATTTAGAATTTACATCTCAATAACGAACCTATTAAAAGTTACAATTACAGAATTATGTATGTCAACTAAGTCATTGTTTGCATGTAAAGGAGTAAAAACACTAAGGGTATTTGTTTGTACAGTACAACTGACAGGCAACTGTTGATTTTTCCGCTCAAGTTAAAGTCAAGTTATGTTTACCTATGCTCAGAAGTTTATTACTTGTTTACTACTTTCGTTACTCAATTCTGACTACGAAATTAGTTTCTACCGTAATTTTGTGTAAGTACGTACAAAATTGCTGGCAAAGTTACTTCGCCTTGAGGGATAACTGGAAATTTCCTTTTTCTTGTTAGAACTGCCATACTATATCCCTAAATATTGAAGGGAAGAATAATAATATTATAGAATATAATGAGTTATAATGGTTAGTAATATTTTTTAAAGATAAGTGAAATTTGAAGCTTTGTGCAGTAGGTGTGGGTATAGTTTTTATTTTCTTGTAAGAAAAATTGGAGGGCAATGCTTGCTGGTTTAGAATCTCAAACAAGAGTGACTAAAATATAGTTTTTAGTAACCATACGAAATCAGACCTAACGTTACGTGACTACGAGACGAGCTATATGCCGGGGTGTTTCAATCTATAGCTCTGTACGGCACACCGTTGTGGTTTAAATTCTAGACCGTCACAATAAGTTTCTTTTGTGGAGTGTGTGAGGGCTGATATGACATATTAATGGTCAGAGCTATTACGGTTTCTGAAAGAAGCACCTTCGGAATGTAGCCGGCTCAACAAAAAGACAAGGTCGATCTATGTACTTTCAAACTGCTCATCAAGGGTTAGGCCACAAACAGTTAAAAATACTATTTAAGCGTTGTGTTACGGAAGTTACATTATGCTCCATACGCAATGGCGATTTAAAACTCAAGCTTTTCGATGCTAATGTATGAAACAGTAGTTCTGTATATATTTTTATTCTGCTATGATTTGCCTTAATGGTTATGACGACCAGAATACCTAACGCTAACGATGCTTCTTGGCGAACACGATGACAGCATGAGAGTTAAAATCAGAGTCTATAGAGCTCGTGAAACCATTATAAAGAAATTATTAAATTTTCACCGCAAGGTTAAAGACTGTACTCCACAGAAATAATTAATACCATGGATTTGCAAATAATGAGTATCTAAAGATATCTCTGTTATGATCAGCACATTTGGCAGGCGGATTGGTATTCGCAGATTATGTATTCTACTTCCTAAAATACCGCTGAAAGACTTTAGGTTAGGTGCTTCCTAAGCCAGTTTTAATGACTTCCACGTGTTATAATTTACATACTTCTCTTTAGGAATGAATTTCAATTAACATCTTTCATATTTTAGGCTTAATAATTATAATTACATTCTTAATTAATTTGGTTCATTATATTCTGATCCAGTCATGTATATTTTGAAGTAGACTGATCATTATCAGTCTACCATTACCATTGTACACCATATAATGTTGTCAAGGAAACGGGACCGGAGAGATTCATTAGTCCGGCGGTTCAGTAGCGTAACCCTAGCTTTTATATTATATGTAGTCTGGTTTTTATTTTATAATGTATGAATGATTTCCTAAATTTAATTGCATACCTATCGTTTAAATTTACAAAATCATCTCCATATCATTTTAGAGAATAGCGAACTTGATATGACTGGGAATAGAAGTGGATATGGTTAACATATTATTTTACATAATTATACATGAACCTTAACCATATCAAGTTCTATTCCCAATATTATGATGCCCCTATACTTTTTATTTTTAGCTGCGTAAATAAAACTGGTTATTTAATAAAGGAAATAGCGAAGTTTTCTTTATCTCGGCTTACATCTTTTTAATAGGGAATATACATGTGACTCCAAAATGAATAAAGTATTTGTATTTGTAATCTTTATTGCTTAAAAAACGTACCTATACAATTATTTTTGAAATGCATCATTATTTAATAGTGAAATTTAATTATCAAAAATCGGCTTTTTTGAAATTCGCTCGCAAATTTCTAAAACGCGACGCGATTGGTTATTCAATACGTGACGTCATCGTACACTCGGGTCTTCTGGTATCAAGGTGTTTCTAGTGATTATTTTGTATCGTTACCCAGTTATTTCATGAGTTATTATTTTTCTGTGTACAAGTATTAATCCTTGTGAATGAGAGACTTAACAAACGTCACTTTTTGTCCCTGTTCTAATGCCATTACTTTGTATTGCATATAATTCTCTGTATCTGAAATCCAATAGAAAGATAAATAATAAATAATTTCGAACTTTTCTCTTTCTCTAATAAGTTACATGTTTTCATTCATAGGTATCATAGATGACTAAACATATATTACTTTTATGGATAGGCCCATGTACCTATTCAATATTGAGAATATATCTTTAAGAACTTTACGTAAACTAGGTAGGTATGTGTACGTCGAAGTTTGTAAACAAACATGTATGTGCATGTAATTAAAAAAAATGATTCTTTTATGTACTTCATCACTTCTCTAATGTGTTTACTTACGTTAAAACGCAACTGCAACGTTGATGTATGAAATATTATCTCTTGAATTATACAAAAAGAAACCTAGCTATACAGGGTGGAAGGGGACCGCTTCCGAAAAGAAAGACAGGTAACCCTACTAGTTCTACTTGTAATGATAGGCAAAAAAAAATCGATTCGGATGAAAAAGAAATGTTTATTTCACCACGCGACGTCGTTGAACTCTTGTACATATGATCGTGAGTTTTGAATAAATTGCGTCTTTTCTCATCTGAGTAAAGTTACGTATTTTTTATGTAATTATCGTTACATGGCACTGTCCTAATATGATGGAATGTGAAAAAAACTTAAAATATGTTTTGTGAAAAAAAAATATTTTTTTTTGTCTAGCCTATCACTACAAGTAGGACTAGTAGGGTCACCTGTCTTTGTTTTCGGGAGCGGTCCACTTCCACCGTGTATATGAATGCACTTTATTGTTTTTTTTATTGCTGATGGTGGCAAACGAGCAAGCAACACACCTCATGATAAGTTTTACTTGCGCCCATGGATCTTTGCAATACCAATGGTACAGGCCGCTGCCTACCAATAAAAACCCCACCCAGAAAATTAGACTGCCGGCTCTCTTGCTCACCGAACGTTGCACAACTGCATATTGTTATTATTTGTACGTCGATCTTCTGCGAGTGTGAGTTACTACCACGACGGACCGGCCAACGGCTGTAGACAGAAAACTGTCAACAGTGTGGTCCCACCATTTATAAATTATTATTTAGTTACATTTATTAGTTTTTTTTCTATTATTAACTTACCGGCGGCAGCGTGATGGGTAAGCTGAAGTCTTCTTGTACTTGCGGCTTCTTTTCGAATGGGCGTATATAATAGATGAAGAGCACGAGAGGAACTGACAGCGCTGACACAGCTCCGAATAATGCCGCTAACAGCAGCCACGTCCAGTCAGGCATTTTGTTCTAGCGTTAATAACTGTGAAAGAAAAATATAAATTAATCGCTGTTTTTAAAAATGGGTTTCATATTTTTTTTTATCTGACGTACAACTCTGTTTAATTATGTGGGACAGAATAAAGAAATGTCTAAGATCTATACTATTTTCTATAGAAAGTATATGATAACAAGATCTGTAAGCAGGCCTAATATGAAGTATGTTACTCCTTTAATCGAATATGTTTTAAACTTGTAACTAATTTATATCGTTCACAAATGCAATAGAGGTGTACCACACTATTGACAGTTTTCTGTCCTCAACCGCGGGCCGGTCTGTCAACAGAAGTGCCACACTCTCAAAGAAATCGACGTCTGAGCAATGGCAATATGCTGTCATTGAAGACAAAGATCGGGTTCCGGTGGTCCATTCGCACGGTGTAGAAAGTGCGGGGCGGGTCTATGGAGTCGCGCGCCGCTTCATTTGTCGCCCCGGACGGATTTAGCAGAGTGTGATCAGACCATATGCATATGGCGTAAGCAGTTAAACTGAAATCCTTGTTATACATATAAATGTATAAAAATTGTATTAAAAGCGATAAGGCATATCTATAAATATAAATAAAATTTCAGTCTTTTTTGGTTTTTTGTAATACCAAATTAACAGCGTTTCGCTAAATGCATATAAAAGTAATTATGGTACCAACATAAAAAAAACTATTTTTAATTTTTTTTCTCTGTCCGTCTGTTTGTTCCGGCTAATCTCTGAAATTACTGGAGAGATTTTAATAGGACTTTCACTGACAGGTATCTGATGTTATAAGGAGTAACTTAGGTTACTTTTATTTTAGAATAAAAATAGATAGGATTCCGCAAAAACAAAATTAAAACCAGTGACAGACGCCAAATAACAACGAATGCACGGGTAAAACCTGAAGAAGGACATAGGCTACCTTTTTATCAACAACCCACGTGAGCGAAGCTTTGGATAAAAGCTAGTTCAATATAAACGTTTCAAAGCCTGTACCTACACGAGTTCATCGAAGAAGAAATTATTTGGAATATTATACAACTAATCTTTAGTATAACATTAAATCTTTAAGTATTGATGTTATGTTAATGTTAAAACATTATTACCTTTAAAATAAAATACAAAATAAATATTAATAATGTTAAAAGTAGCTTTAAAGCTATTTTTTAAGAATTTCGCCTCTGTTAAGATGGTCTCGGCTCATATACGTCCCACTATTGGGCTCGAGCCTCCTAAGTAATAAGAGGGAAATTGACCTACTATACCACGCTGGTCAGACGTGTTGGTTTAGGGTTTTGTTTTAAGTGTACCTTCTCTTGCATTGATGCTAAATGCGCTTTATATCCCTTAGTCGTCTCTTACGATCACCCACGGATAAGATAGGGGGTGGTGAATTGTATTCTTACTCCGTCACCACACGAATAAGTTAGTTCAGTTCTACTTATTTACTTAGGTAATTTCTAAAATTTTCGATTCGATTCCAACCAAAAGCGATGTGCTATAAATTCGTTAAATCCCAACGTATTGGATTGGATCTTAAAATCAACACTAATTTGTAACTTTAGAATTATGCCGACATTAATCTTGCGATAAGGCTCGTGATGGGAAATTTCATTGGTCCAAACCCTAGGTTTAATGTAGTACCTACTAATAATACTATGGTGGTGTTTGACAATCTGCGTCATAAATAAACATATCTACTATGATCAGTTCACTAATGACAGGCCTATATTTGTTTGTTGGTAGTGTGCTTTTGTCACCCGCCGAGAGGCTGACACTGACGTCAGGTTCACGTTGCTCCGGTGGTCGGTCCAACGACGAAAGCGAGGTGTCACGGGTGGGTTGCGGGTGTGCGTGCTTACGCACCTCTGTCGCCCCGGACGGAGTGGTACGAGGAGTGCGACGACCGTAGCCCACTCCAAAAAAAAAAATAAGGGTGCTTTTTTCTAATCATCAACATCTTAGTTCATATAAGTTCCACTCCTGTGCTCGCCGCCTGCTTACACACAATAGGGCCATCCTCCTACCTATTTACCTACCTATTAACCAACTATATTATACTAGTCAAACGGATCTATATGGGTTTTATTTCGAGATTTCCATCTCTGGCATATCATAGGTGTTATACTCATGTTGTAGTCCATAGTCGTCTTTTACAACCTCCACGGGCAAGACAGGCGGTAGCAAATTGTATTCTTACTTCGTCTCCACACGCGTAGATTCTTTCAAATACATCTAATTTATTATATTTAACCGCCGAGATTGGCTGCTTGAAATTATTTTTCTTTATTTATATATGTAATATACATAATATAAATATCCAGCTTATATACATTTTTAATAGGATTTATTACTGTAACAAGTAATAAAACTCAAGTCGTTTAAAATAAATTACACATCTATAATTCTTTAATTTTTATTTATCTTTAGATCGTTGATAGATTTATGGTTCCATAAATGGAGTTAATAATTGTCCTTATATTATCTTACTTAACTTTTTTTAATGTGGTCAGACCAAACTAACACCAAGTATAATTAGTTGATACAACTCTCTACATTTCATTATTTTATGAAAAAAAGGTTCCGTTTATATTATACTAGCTTCTGCCCGCAGCTTCGCCCGCGTAAAAGGTTACTTTCCTAAAGTTTTTCATCCCCTATTTTTATTTTACCCCTTAGCGGTAATTTTTTTTACGGAATTTTAATGTAATATTTATTTATATCTAATTAATAGCCTAAAAATAAATTTCAAACTTCTGGCTTTAAAAATGACGACAATTCCTTACAACTTTTCATCCCCCTTTACAACCATTTTTTTTGCATTTAAAATTAGCATATGTCCTTTGTCAGGCTCTAGACTATCTGTATACCAAATTTCATTTAGATCGGTTCAGTAGTTTTGGCGTGAAAGACGACAGACAGAGTTACTCTCGCATTTATAATATTAGTAAGGATTATTTATTATTATTTACACGTTATCTGAAAATATTATTTAATCATTAGCAAATAAATGAAACATCAAAAAAAAAAAACAACAGGCAGTCATGGGGACTGCCTATAGAAGTGAAAACTATTAACTTAAGACTAATTGAAATAATAATAATTTTCTAATTTTTATATAAAAATAAAAACCTTGTTTTTCCCCTCCAAAAACGCTCAACGCGCCTAAAGAAGTTTTCATATAGCTATAGATATACTATTAGCATTAGCATGTCGGTGACGCGAACCTTTAAGTTTTTCCCCTTCAAAAACGCTCAACGCGCCTAAAGAAGTTTTCACATAGCTATAGATATACTATTAGCATTAGCATGTCGGTGACGCGAACCTATAAATTTTTCCCCTCCAAAAACGCTCAACGCGCCTAAAGAAGTTTTCACTTCAAAAAGTAAAAAGAAATGTATTTTAGTCATAGTATCAATAAATATCTATTGCATCTCTTAAATGTAATAAATCTGTTCCTGCATCGGCAGTCAAAGGAAACGTGGTAATGAAACCACATGGTAAAGGCATCGATCGACCATGAGATGCCGGCGAATGAGTTTTCGAAATCTGTGGCAGACAAATACTAGATATTATTCTATTACTATTCTTTCAGATCTTCTAAAGAGTCGAAGTTAGAGAAATCGGCACCGATGGCCCCCTCATTTAATGGAGTGGAGACCGTTATGGAGCCTCTCGATGCGTCTCGTTGACTGTTTGGGGTAGTTGGACGTACATCAAAAAGAAAGACCTTCTAAAGACATAACAAAAAAGTTCTTATTACGTAGCATGATGATTTCGAATTAGTCAACGATATGTTTAATGCCGCGGGCCGGTCCGTCCGGGGTAGTACCACACTCTCGTAGAAGATCGACGTCTGAGCAATAGCAATGTGCTATTGCGCTTCGTTCGGTGAGCGAGAGATCCGGAAGCCCAACTGGGTTGGGATCTTTATTGATAGGCAGCGGCCTAGCTATATATACCCTTGGTATTGCAAAGGTCCATGGACGGCAGTGACACTTACCATTAGGTGTGCTGTCTGCTTGTCTGCCACCATAAGCAATAAAAAATATATAAAAAAAAAAGCTACACTTAAAACGTTACACAAGCTCTATAAATAAATTTTGTAGCGATCTAACGAGTCTGTGGCTGACAGTCATGAGTTGACAATTTACGTTTCAATAGATAGGTAAAATATTCTGTTAACCTATTGTATAATTTTAAAGATTTTTCAATATAATATACATGAAGATAAAATTATTAGCCTCACTCTGCTGTTGGACATAAGCCTCCCCGAGTGATAATTAGGTAATTGCGAAGCTTAACGGATTAAACTGGCGTTCGGAATTGTTATACGTTTGTCAGGAGAATTTTATTGCTTATTCACTTGGTGACCCTCAGTAGGCATTTTGATATTATTCTGCTTATTTACTTATAACATCTATTATTTTTATAAGTTGATTGCCAAGCGTGGCGATTATGTCATTATTCCTATTTGAAGAGACCTATGTCTGATAGTGGAAGTTAACAAGTTAGAAGATGGATGGATTCATAAATAAGGCAAATTAAGCATATGGTGATGAAGTAAGAATATAATTGACCAACAGCAGATAACACTACTGCAAGAAAAGGCAAACTCAAAATAAAACTTCATCTTCCTTCCAACTATAAAGCAGATATCATCATTATCATCGTCTCAACTCATGTACCTACGTTGAACTGCTGCACATGAGCCTTCATTATAGGAGGGAAATTGATCTACTATACCACGCTGGACGGGTTGGTATAAGGTTTTATTTCGAGTTTTCTTTCTCTTGCAGAGATATTATATGCGGATCGTAAAAACGACGAAATAATTATATCTTTTAGTCATTTTCTACGATTACCCACGGGTAAGAAATGGGGTGGTCAATTGTATTCTTACTCCGCCACCGCACAGAAGGAAGTATATGTAAGCCTAAAGCCGCGTATCGGCTTCGCGCTCCAAAAGGACGAACATTGGCGCGCGTTCCGGCCGCGCAAAATGGATACCACTTTGGAACGCGCGCCAATGTGTTCGTTGGAACGCTCGAACATGGAGCGGGTCGTTCCATCTGTTGTCGGTTTTTTGCCGCGTATCAAACGTGGCGCGCGCGCCAGTTGAGACGGACACGAAAGTATTTTGTGTGCTTGTTCTTCTTCTTCTTATGTATTGGCAATCAGCTACGTATACGAGCTATTGGTGCCAGTGTCAAGTTATAAATATTTTCACGTTTTTAGTCTTTCAAGTCAGTCGTTGTCTAAGTCAAATTGTCACCATTAACAGTGCAATGGCCACACTGTTAATGGTATCTTATGGGAATTTTGATGGAAAACGAAAACGTTGTAAAGCACTTGTATATGATATTCACTACATCCCAGTATTTCTGCACATCACATTACATAAAATGCCATCAAAATTATCTAATATAACACGTTAAAACACTAAGATATCGAATATAATACAAGAGCACCACATGACGTTTTCAAATTCCCGTCAAAAGTCCTGTGTGTTTGTTGCGTTTGAAGCGATGGATAACTAAAGTAGACGTCAATGTGGTATTTGTACCACATTGACGTCTTACGTACCGGAACTGCTGTGGAATAGCAAAAGTTCTTTGTATCATAATAAATAGGTGCATATCTGTCACAAGTGTCATTCCATACTGCATCCTTTTTCGGTAAAACTTTTTCATCCAACAACGCACTCTTCGTTTCTGTTTTCTCTTATACATAATACTGTGAATAACTATTAACGCTGCGGCTGCTTGCATACGATGCCTGTATAATGAACGATCAAACACTGGAACAGTTGCCTCGCGCGCCAGGCGCGCTTAGTTTGTATAAGTAGTTCATATATTTCGAACGCGTACCGTGGAACGCACTCTCGACGCGGTCATTCACGGCACGCGCGCCAGGAGCGCGAAGTCGATAGGCGGCTACACTTGAAAGTATATGGGCTGTAGAATAAATGATTAATAAAACACATTCTTATAATTTTTTTCTTATTTTTTTAAGTATGTGTATGATTGTCTGTTAATTTGTTCACGAATTACGCCATAACTATTGCACCTAATTTAACGAAATTTGGTATGATAATAAACTAATCTCAAATTTATAAAAACTTGATTACGAGCGAAAAATGATTGTCACACATGGGATACATTATAATCATTTGTGATAATTATTTTTCGCTCGTAATATTTTTTTTATAAATAATCACGCATGTTAAATACTAAATTTCAGTAATATTAACAGATTTCTGTAGTAATATATATATGGTATAGGCAGACCGCGCGCATTCGTAATGACGAGGTAAGAGAGCGAGTAGGTATAAAAGAGAGTATTGGTGTAAAGATGCGAAAGAGATCGAGACTAACCTACCTAGACCAGATTGGTCACGTAATGAAGGAAGGTGGAGTCAAGAGTCTCCGAAACCGGCGAGCGTGTATGAAGAGAATTATGAATATTGAGGAAGCGAGTGAAGTATGCAAGGATAGCGTTCCCTGGCACTCTGTTCTCTCTACCTACCCAGCAAGGGATATGGCGTGATGATATGTATGTATGTATGTAATATATATAGAATCATTATAATAATGAAACAGTTCTAATGAGATCAGCGCCACTGAGCCCCAAGGAATTGCGAGCGTAATAAATACACTACGTAGCATCGTCCAACTATCGTAAACAGACACACCTAAAAAGACGTTAGAATTTGTATTAGTAACTTTATAATAAAATCGATAGAATGTATATATAAAACATACAATTAAAAAAGATATTGACGTCACTAATATATTCGTCAAATAAGGACGAATCAATTGTGAAATTTGTTAACA
This sequence comes from Lymantria monacha, assembly GCA_905163515.2. NCBI lineage: Eukaryota > Metazoa > Arthropoda > Insecta > Lepidoptera > Erebidae > Lymantria > Lymantria monacha. Next base: position 30,291,296 of record LR991082.1, read on the forward strand.
CCAATGTATAAATTGATTGAAAGTTGAATGAAATGTAAATACGAATAACTGTAATAATAAATTAATAATATATTAAGTGATATTTTTTTGTATGATTATGGAGTAGGTAAGAATATAATTTACCACTCTAGTTCATCAAAGCTTCGAAATAAAAATGACTAACTATATTCTACAATTAGATCAGATGTACTGATGTCGTAAAAGATGGCTAAGAGCTTTGTATTGAACTGGACCAACTACAGATGCCGTTCAACAATTAGATACATTCTCAAGGAGGGTTGATATCAGGCAGGCGTCCGATTATAGAACTACTGCCAATAACTTTCGCAGTTGTAAATGAGTATATATTGCGTAAACCTCAAGTAGTTGAGACATGAGCAGCAGAATGATGATGATATTAGCTACTGAAGATACACACTTCTAATAGAGACGTTCATAGATGTTGATGTTAGCTGTGAGCAACAGCTAGCAACAGCAGCATGCCGTCTTAGGCAAATATTTCACATATTTACGAGAATTAGTGGTAGGACTACGCTGTTGACAGTTCTATGTCTACAGCCGCGGGCCGATCCGTCCGGGGTAGTACTACACTCTCGCAGAAGATCGACGTCTGAGGAATGACAATGTGTTATTGCGCCTCGGTCGGTGAGTGAGAGAGTCGACAGCCCAACTGGGTGGGTTCGGGATTTGTATTGGTAGGCAGCGGATTAGCTATACACTTAGTAATGCGAAAGTCCATGGGCGGCAGCAACATTTACCATCAGGTGTGTACCCGCCTCGTTTGCCACCATAAACAATAAAAAAAGCATATTTTTGGGAGTCATAGAGTGGGTTGCCTCGTGTTATTGCCTAATTAACAATTAGTGACACGCGTATACCTTCAGTTGATATTTCTTTCTACTTGACTATGAATGCATCAACATAACTAGCTGCTCTAAAATTTGGATATGTTCAATTATATTGAATGATATTGAATGTTCGATTATTATTGGAGACGGAAACTGTGTACAACGAAAGAGGAGGCTGCCGATCAGACTGCAGAAATCATAAGAGCAAAGCGCAAGTGTTCCGCTCAAACAGCGAATCGTGGTCATATGGGCGAGGGTCAAGGGTCAAGACGTCCTTGGTTCCCATGCTACTGCATTGTGGATGGCAAAATGCATTCTGATTAAACTATGGTTTAGCTACCACACAACAAAAACAGGACCAACAAACGAAGGAAACAAATTACAGGAATCATTCAGTCATTTACAATCAAGTAAATCTTACTATGTTGAATGAATATATTGAAACAAAGTCAATAATGCTAAAGTACAGTGATATTATAAATTCTGTCACGGAATTAAAAAGAGCCAGCTGTAAGCACTGATTATTAGTTTACGTACATACTAAAAGTATAAGTAATCAACGACATAGATAGCCTGTCTATTATTAAAACTTGTAAAGCAGAAGTAATAGGAACGAACAAGTGAATTTATGATCAAAAATACATTTTATTTGAACTTATATATGGCCCACTACTGAGCGTGGCCCTCCCGTTTTTTTTTTTTGGTGGACTATGGATGCGTCTCGCCCCGCCGAATCGGTCCGGGGTGACGGAAAGGCGGCGCGTGACCCCATAGACCCACCGTAAAACTCCTCTCTCTTCGCCGTGCGAGCGGACCACCGGTACTCGATTTTTGACTTCGGTGGCCCGCCCGGCGGTTTACCCTCGCGGGTTCCTCTCGTCGATGCCCCGACAGATTTCGACGTCGGGGCGTCGCCCTCACGCGGTGGCCTCACGTCGAGTGACCGGACAATTCCCCGGTCCGATCACCCGAGGCATCGGTTAGGGCGGCATCAGGCGCATATATTCGCGCCTGCGCCGCCCCGGCCGCTGACGGCGGCCCGGGTCGCGGGAATCCTCCCGGACTCGTTCCGCCGCCTCCTTCAGCGAGATGACAGCCTCGCAGAAGGCGGCGACCGCGTCGCAGTTCCTGACGCTGTCGACCATCGCCCTGGCGACAGCCGGCAGCGTCAGGTCGGCACCGATAACAGCGACGAGGTCACGGCGCTGCCCGTCCCAGCTCGGACATACCTCGAGCGTGTGTTGCGCCGTGTCCTCGTCACTGCTGCAATGGTGGCAGAACGGAGTCCACTCCCTATACGCGACCGTGTGCAGGTACAAGCCGAAGCATCCGTGCCCCGACAAAACCTGCACCAGTCGAAAGGAGAGGACTCCGTGCCGCCGCTCCATCCACTCCATCAGTACGGGCCGGAGGGCCTCAACGGTAACGACATCGTGTCTAGGCCTCTCCAGCCGCGTAGCCCAATGGGCGATGACGTCTCGGCGGGCGTCCTCGCGCCAGGTGGCTATCTCGCTCAGCGATGGGGAGCCACCTTCGTCGCGCAGTGAGGTAACCCGCCGGTAGAGGTCGGAGAGCATCTCCGCCTCTAGGTCCCAGCGTGGCCCTCCTTCACGGTGAGAGTACGGAAATTGACACATTGTACCGTACCGTTTCGTGTGTATTTCCTGTTGCAATGCTATTACCTGCTTACATCTCTTACTCGAATTTTTTATAAGATAGGTATACATGAAAGAAACAGACCTTGTATTGCGCAGAACTTTATAGACGTTTAATTAACGAAGACAAATTATACTCGAAACAATAATTTCGGATTGCGGATCGCACAAAGTATTATCCTGCACAGATACCGAACCTACGAGACTGGTAAGGTACCTACCTTATACCGGTATCTGTACCACTACCCTAACTGTGCAATTGTTGCAGTGATGTAAATGACTGTCACTCATACATCATCCGTGGGAAAGGATGAATTGTATTCTTACTCCGTCACCATACAGAAAATTGTAATAGTGATTTATAATACCTTCCATACATTCACTTTTACCTCTCTTATACCCGTGGGTACCGTAAAAGACGACTTAGGGATATAATATGCATATAACATATATGCAAGAGAAGGAAAACTCAAAATAAAGTCTGTATATACCATACCGTCTGGCCAGCGTGGTATAATGGGTCAATAACCCTCCTATAATAGAGGAGCCTAATAGTGAGACGTGTATGAGCTGTTATAATGGTGATGACAGAACGCGAGGCGAGGGCGTTCTGGGAGCATTTCCGCCGAATTGCTCCCCGGCTGGTCGGCGCGGCGTCCACCCTATCACGGCTCATGCCGAACGTGGGTGGACCCAGCTTTGAGGGCCGACGGCTGTATGCGGGGGTGATCCGCTCGATGGCCATGTACGGCGCACCCGTGTGGGCTAGGTCTCTGACCCTCCGGCTGAGGGCTTTTCTGTGGCGCCCTCAGAGAATCATGACGGTCAGAGCCATTCGCGGATACCGCACGGTGTCGACCGAGGCGGCAAGCGTGTTGGCCGGGACACCCCCGTAGGACATAGAGGTGGAGATGCTCTCCGACCTCTACCGGCAGCTGACCTCAGTGTGCGACGCAGGTGGCTCCCCATCGCTTAGCGAGATAGCCACCTGGCGCGAGGACGCCCGCCGAGACGTCATCGCTCGCTGGGCTACGCGGATGGAGAGGCCTAGGCACGGTGTTCTTACCGTAGAGGCTCTCCGGCCCGTATTGACAGAGTGGATGGAGCGGCGGCACGGACTCCTCTCTTTCCGGTTAGTGCAAGTGTTGTCGGGGCACGGATGCTTCAGCAAATACCTGCACAAGATCGCAAGGAGGGAGTCGACTCCGTCCTGCCATCAGTGCTGCAGTGACGAGGACACGGCGCAACACACGTTGGAGGTCTGCATGACCTGGGCCCGGCAACGCTGTGACCTCGTCGCTGTCATCGGTGCCGACCTGACGGATGGTCGACAGCGTCAGAAATTGGGACGCGGTCGCCGCCTTCTGCGAGGCTGTCATCTCGCAGAAGGAGGCCGGGGAACGGGTCCGGGTGGATTCTCGGGACCCGGGCCGCCGCCAGCGGCCGGGGCGGCGCAGGCGCGAGTATCTGCGCCTGATGCCGCCCTAACCGAGACTTCGGGTGATCGGACCGGGGAATTGTCCGGTCACCTGACGTGAGGCCACCGCGTAAGGACGACGCCTCGACGGCGAAAGCTGTCAGGGCATCGACAAATTCAAATTCAAATTCGTTTTGTCGGGGCCCGACCACATCCATGGTCCACCCTGCGGGAAAAAAAAAAGACTATCATGGAGCTATGCATTAAAGTACTATGAACTATGGACTGCGCAAAGAAGTCCTATATGCCAATCGAACCAACGACACTCAGCACTTTTGGTTTCTTCTGTGCGAGTGAATGATATATTTCTTTGATATAACAAAGATATTAATGACATCCTAAAGACATAAATCCTTGTATTACGATTACGAGGAGCTATACATACATACAATTAACGGATACAAATAACACCTACACTCAGAATAAACATCTGTAGGTTGATCGTTTCAGAAATTATCTATATATATATATATATAAGAGCTTGTCGTATATATACATACATCATTATCACAACATATGGTCGGCACACTACGTCCTCTTTTATAGGTCGAAGAAGAGTTATAATAGTTAAATATCAAGTTAGTTACAATATGTATAAAATATGTTGTATTTAAGGGGCTGTCCATTAATCACGTGAGATTTGAAAAATTTGATAAAAATCACGAAACATCACAAGGTTGGGGTGTAGTAAGATATCACGTGTACTTATTTTTCGTCAAACGCTGCGATTCCAAAACTGAAAAGCGGCGTGTAGTGTGACTGACTTACCGTTGCCAGGCAACGAACGAAGTCGTTTAAAGTAGGTGATCTGTATAAAGACCTTTTTGCGAAGTATAAAAAAGCAAAAAACCGAGAATATAATGAGCTGTGGGCTACTTCTTTGTAGGTACTAAAACTCACGTGATGTTGGTGGGGGAGAGGGGGGTCATAGTCCTCTTCCAACCTCACCACGTATCACCAAGGGGGAGGGAGGGTTAAAAAATGCTAAAAAAAAGATCACGTGATTAATGGACGTCCCTAATATGCGTCCACGACTCGGACGCAGTATAGGACGACCTCAGAGAAGTCCGGTTACAGGAAAACGTCAGATGCAAGTGACCAAAAAACGTTCTAGGCGGCATTTGCCTCAGGAGACCTACAAAGAGCAATAAGTATATGTTGTGTTTAATGACCGACCGGCTTCATGACGTCAACTCATCTTGAGAAGATAATCGATACTCACACCGCATTAAGTTGAAGTGACATTGAATAGTGTAAGATTCTTAATCATCTTTTACATTAACCATGAGTTTTGAAAGAGTTGGCAGTATTCATAACATCTATCATACGACATATCGTTATGCCTACAAAATATATTATTATGTATTACGCACTCCATTAATCATGATACACGTCGCTAAAACCCACGCGAGATAAGTTTGTCTATTTTTAGACAAAATCATTAGACGAATTTCGTTGCCATCTCCGTTCTCCTGTAAACGTTATAATAATAATCGTTTTTCTTTATGGCTTCATAAAAAAAAAAGACTTTTGAGGTGCAAAACCATGGAAGTTTTAGAGTTTCGTAAGCATAATCAAAAGTATTGGATTGCTAAAATGAAAATACATTCTCGTATATCCGTAACCATGACAGTTTCTGGTATAAAAGTTTTAAAAACTCGAGCCTCCTCCACGGTAGGAGAATAATCAACCTACTATCCTTCACTGGTCAAACTGGTTGGTTTGATAGTGTTTTATTTCGTGTTTACCTTCTCTAGCACAGCTGTTATATAGTATATTAAACCTCTTAATCCTCTTTTACGACTTCTACAGAAAAAATAGGTGGTGGCGATATGTACTATCAGTCCATCATCACACGGAAATTTTGCTAAAAATTTCATATTCGTAATTAAAACTGTATGAAAACTATCAGATAATCTGAAATAATTTGATATGAGTAATCGTATCTGAAACCGATATAACGTTATTCCGATATCCGTAACCCTACCCAGATCTGAAAATTCATCTCCGCAAAATCCCTAGTGATTCTTTACTGATTGGTAGTTAGATGATGTATTGCTGAGGGGACGGCCATTAATCACGTGATTTTTTTTTTTAGCTTTTTTAAACCCTCCTCTCTCTTGGTGATACGTGGTGAGGTTTAAGACTATGACCCCCCTCCCCCACCAATATCACGTGAATTTTTAATACCTACAAAGAAGTAGCCCACAGCTCGTTATATTCTTGGATTTTAGCTTTTTTATACTTCGCAAAAAGGTCTTTATACAGATCACCTACTTTAAACGATTTCGTTCGTTTTCTGGCAACGGCTTTTCAGTTTAGAAATCTCAGCATTTGACGAAAAAATAAATACACGTGATATCTTACTACACCGTGATATTTCGTGATTTTTGTCAAACTGACTGACTTGTCAAAGGGGGGTCTTTCAAAAACCTCACGTGATTAATGGACGGCCCTTTATACTGAGATTCAGTCACACTTAAGTTTTAAATCTAAGCTCAAGTTACCTACATAAAGATACCTACTAATATACTAGGTACATTAAATATTCTATACAGACCTACGATTTTATGACTTTAATCGAGTCAACGTTCCGGCAATATTTTGAAATTTTTGTCAGGGCGGCGCCTTCCTGCGTTCGTTCACTTTACGTGTGATGGACTAATTCTCAATTCAGTCACTAGATGAAGGCATGGATAGTTTAGTGATCTAAGTAGGTAGTGTCAAGGAATATAGGAGTAGGTACATAGAATGGATAGCCATCAGGCTGTTGAAGTCCATTGTTAGAAGGAAACCTTCCAAAAGGGGATAATGCCATAATTATCATGGTAGGTGCCTTGGAGATAGCAGTTGGTATTAAATTAACCAGGTGAGTGTGGTTCCATATTCTTCTGCTGATCTCTCAGCAGGATTTTACGATATGGACGAAAGTAATGGGTGACGACACATTTTATTCTTAGCCTATTACAACATACCCGCGAGGGTAAACCGCCGGGCGGGCCACCGAAGACAAAGACCGTGTTCCGGTGGCCCGCTGGCACGGCGTGGAGAAGTACTTGTAGGGCGGGTCTATGGGGTCGTGCGCCGCTTCTTCTGTCGCCCCGGACGGATTAGCGGGGCGTGACCACACCATAGCCCGCTGCCAAAAAAAAAGCCTATTACAACATGGGGAATCAGCTACCATACAGACCAAATTTGTTCGATCTATAAATGTACAAAAGGTCATCCCGACCTTTTCTTCTCATCCCGATCTTTACGGGTGTCTAATGTTGACACCAGTATTAAACATCAACATAATCCTACTCGATCCCCAATTACTTGCAGTCGATACAATATGTACTCTTCTTGGCTTCTTGCGTTGTATATAGTACAAAGTATTATATTGGTTTTATGACCGACCGGCTCGCTTAAATCTATTGGCCTTTCCTATCTTGAGAATATAATTGACAGGCGTTATTAGATGAAGTTTGTCCTGATCGATGTAAAACTATTAATCATCTTTTACGAGTAATATAAATGTTGAAGTGACGACTAGGAAGACTGACACGATTGACGACTAGAATATAAATCTACAAATCTATCAATCTACAAAATCTACAAAAAAAATATTTTACTTTTACATTGGCGAAGTTGTAGTTAATCACTAATAGAAGCCATTTATCAAGAAGAAGAAGAATATAAATGATAGTAGTATTTGTAGCCAGTGTAGTGCTACCACACAGCATACGAGTATTACACATATACAACTATTTTTACCAATTTCATCGAGTTGCTATTTGTTTTTTAAACATTTTTATTTAGCTTACTACGTTTGTTTTTTTTAACCGGTTTTATTTAGCTTACTCCGTTTACTTTTTTAAACGGTTTTATTTAGCTTACTCCGTTTGTTTTTTTTTTCCTTGGGTCAAATTTAGTAATTAAAATTTCACCCTCTTCCTGACAACCAATTGATCTGAAATTTGGTATACGCCTTTGGTTCTGGTGACAATACAATTATGTATATTAAAATTTATTATAAATTCAAGATTGCCGCCGCTACAAAACTACCAGATAACCTATTTTTTCAATCCCACCAATACGGGTATCAAATGAAAGGGCTTAACAAGTAAAATACCGTGCACTATACAAAATCAAAATTTAAGATGGCCGCCGCTACAAAATGGCGGATAATCTATTTTTTTTCAATCCCATCAATATGGGTATGAAATGAAAGGGCTTGACAAGCAAAATACAGTGCACTATACAAAATCAAAATCTAAGATGGCCGCCGCTACAAAATGGTGGATAATCTAAGTCATGTTGCGATCCAATGTTGACTTTTCAAAGGGATTAGTAAATGACGCTATAGGCTACATCAACGAAATCATTTGGCCCCAATTTCGTCAAACCCAGATGTATGCAACAGATGTACCTACCTTTGGTTCGAACTGACTTTGCAAGAGACGGCGTACATCTTAATTACCCGAAAGCCATACAGTTTCTAGCCAAGTTTAATTACGGGAAGCCCGAAAAACGAATGTTGCCCTTAATATTATCATGGGTTTCCACGGTGCATAAAATGCAAGGCAGCACTGTGGATCACGCAGTCATATACTTAGGCGCGAAATTATTTGAGGAAGGTCAAGTCTATGTGGCTCTTAGTAGAGTGAGATCTTTGGAGGGATTACGTATCGAGGAGTTAGATTGTAATAAATTAACGGGCAAGAAACCTTGCAATAATAAGGCCTCAAATGAATTAAATAGAACGAGAAATAAAAACTCAAACTTAAAAATAAAAAGGTAATTTTTTTTAAGTTAAACGGTTTTATTGTAAACAGTCATAGTAGTACATTTTGCAGATAAATGTACTAAAAGCTAAAAAATAATTAAATAGATACAGTCATGGTTACCAATATGTATACATTATTACATTTTTGAAATAAAGTAACTCATAACTTACTCAATTTGTGGAAATGACTATGTTTAAATAAATTCCCAAAAATACACTGTAGAGTAAGAGTAAGTATGTCAAAAGTTAATATTTTTGAAATATACAAATTTTAAAAGAAGAAAAGCCCAAAGTCACAGGAAACCGTCAGATGCTAGTGACAAAGAAACGTTCTAGATGGCATTCTCCTGGGGAGAACTAGGTCCACTGTAGGCCCATAGATTAATGGAATATCGACAAAATTACACTATATACAGATATGGTGGTAGCTACGAATACTACCTAATTTGCTTGTGTGTATTTTAAAATATGACTTAGAACTTTGCACCTATCTGGTCCAACTCCATTTTTTTTATTGCCAGTGGTAGCAGACGAGCAAGTAGCACACCTATGGTGATCATGATCTGATGCCGTCATACATTTTTAAGGAGAGTTGGCGACAGGTAGGTAGCTGATAATACAATTATTGCCAAAACTTTTGCAATATGTAAGAGTACATATTGAGTCGACCACAAATAATTGTGATAAAAGCAGAATGATGATACTATATTGGTATAATGGTTTCCAAATTTAACCATTCTATTATCATGATATACCTACATTAGTACATTAGATAATTAGGCAAAGAGATTATAATAATATAATAAGGTCCAACCTAATTAGCGATCGTATTCATGATGGGATAAAATACCTTGAAACACCTGTTATTTTCATAATAGACCGCTATACAATGTCTCTTTTAATATTTCAATTATAATAAATGTTAAGTAGAAAGGTGTTTTAATTTATTTCATAATGATTATACCTAAATATGTTTTCTAAATCGTCTTCATATTGAAATTAACTAGGTATATAATTGCCGAAGTACAATCGACCTGTAGAATTCAACAATAGTTTTTAATACGTTTTTATTCAATGATAATAATAGTCTAATAATATGTCATAACTAAGGTAATATTATTTACGCATTGCTTAGCATATTGAAATGCCAAAAACGTGAAACTTTTCTTATACTTATTACTAACATTGTAAAAAATTAATACATTTTTAATTAATATAAAACGTCTACTTACCTGATAGTATATTTACCTAAAAACAACAAATACTTTCACATATAATAGATATACACATTAACAATTGACATAAAACGATCAACTATTCTAATCGTATATTTTCTTTTAGCAACTATCTTTCTACTACATTCTCATCGCCAGCCGGGCCGCCCGGCGGCGTCAAATGTCCTTTACATCACTGATACTAAGTAAAATTATATTTTTTTTCATGAAAAGGTACCTTTACGTCACTGGGCATGCGTGAACCCTCGCCAATTGGACCAGTGTTTGAGAACACTGCTATTGGAAAGCATTACTAATTGGTATGCAATGCACAAACATGTATTTTGCCCCAAAATTTTCTGAGCTGTTGATTTTCTTTGCTCGTTCCTTTCACCATTATTAATGCGTGGGTATTAGAGTGATGATATCATTTCATTATTACTTTCATAAGATAATATTTTCTGTATCGTTTCGAATGCAAAGAGACGCTTGCGCGAAGACTCGATCAATAACCACCCTACGTATAACTGCAATAGAACCGGTAACAATGCATTCAACATGGCAAAAAGTATCTTATAATATCCACATAAAGTGTGAAATAGTTTGCATTGAACATACAAAGACGAAGTTCATTCATAAAAACGAAACAAAATATACTTTTGGTGAATAATAATGTCAACAAAGTTCAGATTTGTCATACAGGGCACGATGATATTTACAATTAAAGGAGCCCTGTGCTCTTTTAATAAGGTCACATTGAGAGGGTGAATAGGGGATAAAATATCGGTAAAATATTACCTCTATTGAATATGTATTTTGTACTTGTTTATTTTGCAGTTTGACATCTAAACCTAATATACCACAAAATATATAGACTAATAATTATCATCTTATGAATTATCTTCTCTTTCGATATACGCAGAGGTGCATCGTAATTTTTGTAGAGCCCTGGGCTAATTGTTCAATTTGTCATTCTGTCAAAATACTGTTTTCTACAATGAAAATGATGTAGGTAAGAGGAAAAGTAGAAAGAAATAACACAATAGAAAATTTTATTTCCTAAATATAATTGTTTGTGTAGGTACCTATATAAACAGCAACTGTAATCGTGCCTAGTTATGACATATATTCGTACTTAAATTATAAACCAGTCTCTCTGGATTTTAGTACTGCAAATTCTTCTATCTGCTTTTCATATTTCTGTTGATTCCCAATTTATAGATGCAATTGATAATTTATTAAGTTAATCATTTAACATTTTTGTTCTATATTTGTTTCCTATATTCTTATAACTTATTCTTCAATCTTTATTCTTATAACGACCTGGGCCAACTCCATCTGATGCCATTTGCTTAACAATTACATTCCCAAGAAGGGTTGACGTCTGGCAGACGGCAGGTCAAAAACTATAGCCAATAACTTTTACAATATGTACTATGAAAGAAGAGTACATATTTTATCGATACCTATCCTACTCTTATCCCAATTATTTAATTGGGATAAGAGTAGGAGAATGATATTCTCGTGAACGACCGAAAACAAACGACAGGGAAGTTCCGTTCGATAGACGCGTTGCTCGATCTCAGGATTCCCAATCTTATAATTGAATTATGTTCTAATTTTAAAATAAAACATTGTCTTGTCTATTATTCTCAATCGAGGCTGAGGGCTCCTTGTGTCCACGAGGACTGCAGCCCAAAAAGCCGTCGAGTAGCTCCTGGATATATCTACGTACGATCAGCATACGTTCACTAAGAGAATGACTTAAGGTTTCGCGCCTTGTATTTTGGAAGGTATCTGCTGCTTAAATTTATAAAGAACAGCGTCTGTTAGGTGAACTAGTAGTTACATAAACATACAGCTTTTGTTTAGCATCGAGACATACATCCATTCCAGGTCCACTGTTGGACAGCACACAGTCCTTCTACTGAGGGCGTTAATACCATCACATTTGTGATACCTATTCTTCTAGTCTTAACTTCTTTTCATGACGCCCACTGAAAATAAGAGGTGATCTATCACCGCACGGGATATTTAAATAACAAGTCCCAAAACACCTCACTCTATTAGTTAATCATGTTAACATAAAAACATTTTTATCTAATGAAAATCAACAAACCTTTTTATTTAATGAAGGGACGACATTTATTCAAATAAAGAATTAATTTGTAAGCTAATGGCGAGCCGGGTAATGGACTAGAACGAGTGACTTGCTTTTGTTAATTTACTCGCTTTTACTTAAACATGGTATTTTGAGACTGGCATTTCTAGTGGGCGTGGCCATTTACAAGGAAGTCTATTTAATATATTTATTTTAAAATTTGCTTAATCTGGGTTCATAGTTATAGGTGTGCAAAGGCACACACTACTAAGGCAGTAAGGTAACCTAACCTATCTAATCATATCTCATATAGGTATATACTCACGAACTATGCGAACTCTTTGCCTTTTCAGTGGACCACATACTTCAATGGTCTAAAGGACTGGTCTTATAGACTTCAATAGTCCGAATTTATTTAATTACCTTACGTCAATTTAGAACTCGATCACATGGGTAATTACACGTTTAAGGAATTAATCGTGCGTCGCAATAAAACGGACACGTTTTTGGTTTCAGTATAAAATGTTTATAAAAAATAAAACATGTTTGAACTAAAGTGATCTGATAAGAGAAATCGTTTTTGGGATTGTTTACATAGTCTGGTACTTCTATATTTTGGTTGTGCAAGATTTTTGCTTACTCATACTATGAATAACGTGTTCGGCAACAGGCTGCTACATAACCATAAATCAAGAGATACCATGAAACTTCAGACAATAGTGGCATAAATTTGAGATGACGTAACAATGTTGTTTTTATTTTTTTTAATCGCCTTAAAAACGAGTTTCTTAATTCGTCTATATTTTTTGTGCCTCAGAACTTTTGTCTAGGTTAGGTAACTGATTCTACCCAAGTCCTAAAGGCGATGGGTCCAGAATACGATGCGCTACGAGGCCATACGCCACCCTTCCGTCGCTCCTGACGGAAAAGTGCAGGGTGTATCAAGATCATAGTCTGCCAAAAAAAAGTGAACCGATTTTAAAGTTTTATTTTATTTGAAAGTTGGTAGGTAGGTACTTTCAATATGGTCCCATTTTTTATCAAGATCTGTCCAGTAGTTTTTTTGAGTTATCCGCAATAATACGTATATGGGTGACCTCGACTGCACCGGTTTTTTTTTGTTAAAATTTTGTATTATTCTTTTAAACTTCATAAACTCATAACAACTAATTTTGATAAAGTTATCGTTCTAGGATATTAAGTCTACGACGCTCGGTATTCCATTATTAGAACATTACATCTTTTGATGTAGTCAATAATGAAATTGAATTTTGTGTATATTCTATATACCAGCTACCACATGTAATAAAACATATTTCCATATCGCTCCTCTGGTTGTTGTAATTTATGAAAGTATATGAAAATATCAGCTTACAAACATACATTATACGAGTCTATATTGACTGCCTATAAAATTATAAATTGATTACATTCTCATCCATCTCCAAAGTAATACAGTAATATGTTTATTTTATAAAAGCTTTCATATTGACTATATTAAGTTTTTAATATTTTTTTTGCGTAATTTTGTTAAAAAAATAATTTTACGCGTTTTGTTGTTAGCAGTATGATTTATGTAGTTATAAGTTGTTTTGCTGCGTGCTGTGTAGTAGAGGCTACGAATATTACTAACCCTTGCTTGGCTCGTGAATATCGCAAAAGACGTAAGAGGCTCTTATATCGACCTTTTTTTGACGGCGTGCTATGGAGTAGTTGCACCCCGCTAAATCTGTCCAGGGCGACAGAAGTAGCGGCCTCATAGACCCGCCTCACATACTGTAACTTTCGACGCGGTGCGAGGAGGCTAACGGAACCTTAATATCGACCTGATCAAACTCCACCTGATGCCGTCTGGTTAGCACTTACATTCCCAAGGAAGTTTGACGATAGGCAAGCGGCCGGTTATAAAACTATTGCAGTATTCACGATCGAAGAGAAGAGTACATGTTGCGTCAACCACAAGTAAATTAGGATAAGAGCAGAATAATGAAAAGTTTAGATTACATATAGACTGTGCATCTCTACGTTAAGACCATGCTTTATTATTTCATATTGGTACAAACATGGTATTTTCTGTGTGGTGACGGCGTAAGAATACAATTCACCACCCATATCTTACCCGTGGGTGTAAGAGGCGACTAAGGGATATAAAACGCATATCACATCTATGTGAAAGAAGGAAACTCGATACAAAACCCTATACCGACAAGTACGACCAGCGTGGTATAGTAGGTCAATTACCCTCCCTTATTACGGAGGAGGCTCGAGCCCAACAGTGGGACATATAGGAGATAAGATGATGATGACAAACATATAGCTGTTTATTGCGATAAACGAATTATGTTATAATTTTCAGAATAGGATGCAAATGCAATATCGGTACGCCTTATGGCATGTTATGGTTATGTGGTGTGAGAAATGGTGTAATAAAAATAAAAAAAAAATTAAAATAAAAAAATATGTTCGGTAAGGTATAGTAGGTACAGAGGTACGTATCTATACATGGTACGGTATGGCTATTGGTATGAAATGCTATGTAATATGGTATGGTATGTATTAAGGTATGGCATAGTATGTGCTAAGGTATAGCATGGTATGTACTAAGGTATGGCATGGTATGTACTAAGATATGGCATGGTATGTACTAAGGTATGGCATAGTATGTACTAAGGTATGGCATGGTATGTACTAAGGTATGGCATGGTATGCACTAAGGTATGGCATGGTATGCACTAAGGTATGGCATGGTATGCACTAAGGTATGGCATGGTATGTACTAAGGTATGGCATGGTATGTACTAAGGTATGGCATGGTATGTACTAAGGTATGGCATGGTATGTACTAAGGTATGGCATGGTATGTACTAAGGTATGGCATGGTATGTACTAAGGTATGGCATGGTATGTACTAAGGTATGGCATGGTATGTACTAAGGTATGGCATGGTATGTACTAAGGTATGGCATGGTATGTACTAAGGTATGGCATGGTATGTACTAAGGTATGGCATGGTATGTACTAAGGTATGGCATGGTATGTACTAAGGTATGGCATGGTATGTACTAAGGTATGGCATGGTATGTACTAAGGTATGGCATGGTATGTACTAAGGTATGGCATGGTATGTACTAAGGTATGGCATGGTATGTACTAAGGTATGGCATGGTATGTACTAAGGTATGGCATGGTATGTACTAAGGTATGGCATGGTATGTACTAAGGTATGGCATGGTATGTACTAAGGTATGGCATGGTATGTACTAAGGTATGGCATGGTATGTACTAAGGTATGGCATGGTATGTACTAAGGTATGGCATGGTATGTACTAAGGTATGGCATGGTATGTACTAAGGTATGGCATGGTATGTACTAAGGTATGGCATGGTATGTACTAAGGTATGGCATGGTATGTACTAAGGTATGGCATGGTATGTACTAAGGTATGGCATGGTATGTACTAAGGTATGGCATGGTATGTACTAAGGTATGGCATGGTATGTACTAAGGTATGGCATGGTATGTACTAAGGTATGGCATGGTATGTACTAAGGTATGGCATGGTATGTACTAAGGTATGGCATGGTATGTACTAAGGTATGGCATGGTATGTACTAAGGTATGGCATGGTATGTACTAAGGTATGGCATGGTATGTACTAAGGTATGGCATGGTATGTACTAAGGTATGGCATGGTATGTACTAAGGTATGGCATGGTATGTACTAAGGTATGGCATGGTATGTACTAAGGTATGGCATGGTATGTACTAAGGTATGGCATGGTATGTACTAAGGTATGGCATGGTATGTACTAAGGTATGGCATGGTATGTACTAAGATATGCCGTAGTATGTACTAAGATATGCCGTAGTATGTACTAAGGCATGGTATGGTAAGCGGTACGGTATGTGATATAGCATGGTATGTGGTATGGCGTGTGGTATGTTATGCTAGGTTGTCATCGTCATCATCAAAGCTTATACACGTCTCATTTTCGGGTTCGAGTCTCCTTCACAGTAGGAGAAACTGGCCTACTGTATATTTTTTTTTTGGCGACAGGCTACGGTACGTCACGCCCCGCTAATCCGTCCGGGGTGACAAAGAAGCGGCCCACGAGCCCGTAGACCAGCCCTACAACGAGGCCTACTACCTATACCATGGTAGGTACGTCATACTAAATGGTCTATAGCATAGTTTGGTATAAAATATATGGTCCGTAGTACGGTTTGTTATGTAGTAAGTAGTATAAGCTACTGAAGTTTTACGTCTTGCACGTGTACACATTGATGTACAGGTAAGGATGTTAGTTTAATTCCTTTCTAATTTGGTTGGTTAATATCTTTATATTAAAATATTGCCTATGCCATACGGTTACTCAACACTTTATATAGACAAACTTGCGAATATCTTGTTTTGGAATAAAACATTATATTTTTTAAACTAACAAACAGTTTATTGCTATCAATATAAATGATACAATATTCGATATACAAACAGACGAATCTAAACTTAAAAAATATAATATACGTACAAGCTTATAATATATTCATAATTTAATTTAAAAATTTTATATTCACTATGAAGCATGGAGGTTTTATGACAACAACACCCACTTTCTGATAGTAGACAAATTCACTTAAATTTATGCATCTGATAAAGCGGCAACGCCTGGCAACACTTTACCTGTAAAAATATTAATTAATTACAAAAAATGTTTCGTATTCATCTAATTCGAATTTAGTTGCATATCATACATTATTAATTTTTACATCCAGAGAACAAGTAAACTTCATAATATATTTTCAGCTCATATACCTCCGGCTATTGGCCTCGGATCTTCACTGCAATTGGAGAGAAATTGATCTCTTATTATATCACGCTGGTCAGATGTATTGTCAGTTTAACATCGTTTCCTTTCTCTTGGAACTTTTTTTTATTGCTTATGGTGACAAACGAGCAGGCAGCACACCTGATGATAGGTGTCACTGCCGCCCATGGACCTTTGCCAATGGTATAGCTAGGCCGCTGCCTACCAATGCAAACTCCGAACCCACCCCAGTTGGGCTTCCGGCTTTCTCGCTCACCGAACGAAGCGCAATAGCACATTGCCATTACTCAGACATCGATCATCTGCGAGAGTGTGGTACTACCCCCGACGGACCGGCCCGCGGCTGTAGATAGAGAACTGTCCACAGCGTGCTCCTACTATTATATATATTTTTTTTTTTTTATATTTTTTACTCGGGCGAATCGTAAGCTGAAGCTAGTTTTCTATATAAAATTGTATTGCTTTTTACTTAATGCATTCGCAGTATTGGGATATCTTTTGAGCATACTTCTTTTTTTTGTGACAAGGTATGGTCCAGACCATACCTTGTCACAAAAACCAGATACACCTTATCCGATCCGCCCGGGGCAAAGAAAGAGCAGCGTGCGGGTCCCATAATCTACTTTATTATCTCCTCCTCGCCATCAGGCTGACCATCGTTACCAATTCCATGACCTCGATGGCCAGCCCCAGTACGCTTCCGTACACTGTGTCCCGACCCTAGTTACCAGGTCCACCATTTTCTTGTGTTGAAAACTGTTGTACTATTAGTTCAAAGCAGGTGAAATCCAAAGTACGTATGTGATGATCGACTTGCCTATGTACTGTTGCCTCATGAGTTATATAATAATAATACATTTTTAAATGATTTCAGATGGCGTAGTGGTTAAGATATCGGCATAGCATACCAGTGAACAACGGGGGTCTAATTGTGATGCAGGATAATACTTTATGCAATCCACAAATTGTTGTCCTAAGCAAGGATATAATACGTGTATGTTAATTGTAAGCTTGTAACGTCCTCCACAATATAAAGATTATGTCCTTAGTAAAGGGTGATGATGTTAAAAAATTCTTAAAGGAAATACGGCTAATAATTTTTTATCTCATGCTCGTTCGTTCTATTTTACTTATGTGGAACAGCACTTACCTTCGAGTAATTCTAGAGAGGCGCCACCACCGGTAGATACGTGCGATACTTTTTCTTCAGTGCCCCACTTAGCGCAGCACGTAGCCGTATCACCTCCACCTACAAACATGCAATAACATTCGTTATTCTATTCAAATAATCGACTTTGCTATTTAAATTATTGAATATGCTATCTAAATATTCAAATATCATAATTATCATCATCATAGCCCATATATGTCCCACTATTGGGCTCGGGCCTCCTCCGTAATGGGAGGGAAATTAACCTACTATACCGCGCTGGTCAGACTTGTTGGTATAGGGTTTTGTTTCGAGTTTTTCCTTCTCTTGCAAAGATGTTATATGCGTTTTATATTCCTTAGTCGTCTTACGATCACCCACGGGTAAGGTAGGGGGTGGTTAATTGTATTCTTACTCTGTCACCACACGGATTCAAATATGCTATCTAGGAATTGTTAATATATAATAAAAACCGATAAACTCTACGAACTAATCAGTTTTTCTGCATGATAACACAGGTAGGTCCACAAAAAAAGTAGTCTGTGCTGGATGTTCGACAAAGATTTTCCGACGTATTTTGTTACCGCTGAATACGAATCTTTTTCCACCATCACTTTTTTGTGGACCACTTTTTATTGTGGGCCTGTGTTACCTTTTGTTGAGTTTAGCATTTTAGATGTTAACATTTTCATAAATGTCGAGCTGTAAATGTATTTTTATGATCAATAGCATGATGCCGCTTATGGAGGGAGGGCTTAATGAACTGTAGATATTATAGCGGTAAAGTAAACTCATACCAATAATAGTGACGGCTCCATTGGTTGTAGCATTTACAACGCCATCCATCAAAGCTCTGGTACCTCCGGCGAATTTTTCAAATTCGAACACACCAGCAGGTCTGTAAAAGAAAAAAAGTAACAAATGCATTTGACTATTTTTTTATTAATTGGAATTCTATCATGTATTAGTAATAATAAAATACAAAATAAATGAATATATATTATATTATAACTTTATTACAGTTTATTTGTAAAAATATAAATTACTAGCTTCTGCCCGCGGCTTCGCCCGCGTAAAAGGTTACCTTCCTAAAGTTTTACATCCCCTATTTTTATTTTACCCCTTAAAGGTAAATTTTTACAGCATGTTAATGTCATATTTATTTATATCTAATCAATAGCCTAAAAATAAGTTTCAAGCTTCTCGCTATAAAAATGACGATACTTCCTTATAACTTTTCATCGCCCTTTACAACCCTTTTTTGTATTAAAAAGTAGCCTATGTCCTTTGTCAGACTCTAGACTATCTGTGTACCAAATTTCATTTAGTTCGGTTCAATAGTTTTGACGTGAAAGATAGACAGAGTTACTTTCGCATTTATAATATTAGTAAGGATGAGGGTGTTTACTCATTACAGAATAAAGTGTTTCGCTTAAAATAGTAAACTCACAGAGTATTTACGTTTTAATTATGCTTATATGCAACATACCCATTCCAAACAATTACTTTTGCCCTTGCAATAGGATCAGCAAATAGTTCCTGCGATTTAGGTCCGACATCAAGACCCATCCAGCCATCAGGAATACCCGACTCTACGTCTGCGGCACCCACCTAATAAGAGCAATAAAAACAAAAAGCATTACTACAGAGTCATAGAGAAATTAAATTTATGATTGGATAAATTATTGGCCCAGCATAATAAAGGGTAGAAAAAGAGTAAGAAACCTATTGATACTCATGTTTTACCTCTGAACAAACCCATTTTAATAAGGTTGGCGGTATAAGTGCATTTATTTTTTTTATGAAAATTGATCACTCATTATTTTACTTTTAGTTTTCATATATGTCCTCTTCTATCATCAAGTATTTCATTTAGGGCAAATAACTCCTGCAATTAATGGCCACTCTGTATTGTATTCCATGAGGAAAGCTTGCACCAGCAAAAGACTGAATGATGGAGAGAAACTATAAGGCTACTTATCCAAGACGGTCAGATCTATTAGAATATATTTAGATTATATCATATATAAATACTATTGGAATAATTGCTTTATGCGTAACGATTTTAATAAGTAAATTTATCCATTCATCAGCATGATGTCCACTGCTATACCTCTGCATGGTGGTGTAATGCCATCAATCAGCCAGCTACTTGGCAGGCGGGTTTGTGATCTTTAGATTTTATACTAACAATAATAGCTCAAACAAATTAATAAATTTGAATTTATCAGTCATTAATTACTATGAGAGTCTTATCAAGTTACCTGAGCATTCTCATCAAATTTATCAGCAGTAACAAAGTCAACTGGTAGATGTACTTTAACATTGTTCTTAGCCGCCTTCTCCATAAGTTTCAATACAATTTTCGCGCCTTCAGCATCATACAAGGAATTGCCAATCTATAAACGAAAAACTTATTAAAAAAGTATACTTCACTCGCTTCCTCAACATTCATAATTCTATTCATACACGCTCGCCGGTTTCGGCGACTCTTGACTCCACCTTCCTTCAGTACCTGACCTATCTGGTCTAGGTAGGTGAGTCTCTGTCTCCCCCGGTACCTACATCCTTCCACTTTCGCATTGTATATCTTCTTAACCAGACGTTCGTTCGGTTTTTATAAATTTCGGGAGTTGAAACCTGACTTCCATGTGGTGACAGAGTAAGAATACAATTCACTAACCCTGTCTTGCCGTGGGTGTCGTAAAAGATGACTAACGGATATCATATGGATATAACATCTATTTAAGAGAAGAAAAACTCGAAATAAATGACTATATCAACCTATATGATGGGTATGGTAGATAAATTTTCCTTTTATTTTGGTGAAGCCTCTATCTAGCCCAGCTGTGAGATGTACATGAGCTTAGATGATAATGAATTCTTATTTTAAAATTGTATTAGGAAAGATAATAGCTTGAGATATAACTGATAATACTAGTGTTTTTCTTATTTTTTAATACTTACAGTCATGCCTTTGGTTTCCTTTAGGAATGTGTATGCCATGCCTCCGCCAATAATCATCTCATTGACTTTATCCAATAGATTTTCTATCAATAGAATCTTATCAGCTACTTTTGCTCCACCAAGAATGGCAAGGAATGGTCTGCAATATGGTGACAAATGGAATTATATTTTCAAAACCTATACCATATTAATTTATAATCTTATTAATTCATTAATTTTTATGAGCATTTGAAATAAAACTACTTTTACGGATTCTATCGCATTTGTATTTGATTTTTAATTTCCCGGTGATTTGAACACTTCACTGTGATCACGGTCACGGGAGGACTAAGATGTCTTACATCCAATATATCAATGTTATTACAGACATTTATATCTACCCTATAAGATATTAAATTTTGACCCACATTTTTAATACAAAATTAATACAAATTCATTGCCGGTACAAAAAGAGAATGATGTAATACTCGCGTAACACTAGAAATCATTATTTTATGAGAATTTGAAAATTAAAAAAAAAAAATTGACAAGAAAGGGTGGATGAATGGATTTCCAATAGGTGTGGATACACCTAACTCATTCCAACTGCTATATCAGTTTAAGCAGTGCATTTAATAGCTAGTTAAGTGTAACTTAGTTGTCAGTCACATTTTCATCTTTAGGTAAACACTTTTACCATACCGCTATTAATGTTATAATTTGATTAAAAGGTGGGTTTTAAATAGGCTTTGTGAATTATTACATGGCTTATTTAAAGGTTGGTTAATTGTTTGGTAAAAATAGTTACATGTTATTTAAAACTTATACTTTAAATGGTTCACAAGGGCTGATTAATAATTACCGCCTGAATCAGCAGGATTTATAAAAACAAATATTTACAGTAACTAACCTCTCAGGTTCATGTAAAGCTTTGGCAAAGTACTGCAATTCTTTCTTGAGTAAGAAACCACTCGCTCTTTGTTCAAAACCTTCTCCCATCATAGAGCTGTGAGCTCTATGTGCTGTGCCTGTTATATATTTTTTTATTATTGATTATTGTATAATTGAAAGTCAATTAATAGACTTTAATAGTTAAGAAATTCTTAACAATATAATAGACAAGTTGTAGAACACTTCAACAACTTACCAAAGGCATCATTGATGTACACATCTCCAAGATTTCGCAAGCTAGCTCTGAAATCTTTGATCTTTGCCGGGTCAGCTTTCACTTTGGCACCAGATGCATCTACACCCTTGCCTTCCTCTTCAATGTGGAACCTGAGGTTCTCTAGCAAAATAATGGAGCCTGGTGTAGGATCAGCACAAGCACTTTCAATTTCTGGGCCCACACAGTCAGACAGGAATGTCACATCTCTAGACAAAAGTAACCTTCATAAGTGGTTATTATTTAATTATTAGTTGAAAGTATGTGATCAGAAAAGGAAGTCAATATACAAATTTGCAATCCTGATGTTTATCAACATACAATACACATTCCAAACTTTTAATTAATTGATTACCAACAATGTAAAATAGCCTTATTATGTTTATTATACTGGATTGCTCCATGGTAACCTACCAATTTACACTGCTTAATAAAATATAATAAGCAATGGTTCGGACACATGTCCGGAAAGAATGCCAAATGAACATCTAGTTAAGAAGATATACAATGCGAGAGTGGAAGTATGTAGGTACCGGAGGAGACCGAGACTAAACTACCTAGACCAGATAGGTCATGTACTGAAGGAAGGTGGAGTCAAGAGTCTCCGAAACCGGCGAACGTGTATGAAGAGAATTATGAATGTTGTGGAAGCGAGTGAAGTATGCAAAGATAGAGTTCTCTGGCACTCTATTCTCTCTGCCTACCCTGCAAGGGATATGGCGTGATGATATGTATGTATGTATGTAATAAGCAATTTTATTTAAGTCAATGAAAATTTTTTTAAGTGTTAAGGATTTGTTTTTTGATCCCATTTATTTTATTAGATAATATAGTTGGTAAAAATTGGTAAGCTAAGTTGTTATATCTACATGGATAATGTAATAGAATTTATCTAAATGTGTTAATATCAAGTGCTTACTTATTAAGTAACTTCTTAAGCTCTTCTGCGACAGGCTTCAAAGTGTACTTCAAGTTTGCTTGGCCGTCCGGTCTACCCAAGTGTGACATAAGAACCACTGATTTAGCGCCCTTGTCCAATGCGTACTTAATAGTGTCTAAGGCAGCTACAATACGCTGGTTGTTGGTAATTACTCCCTCCTTCAAAGGAACATTAAAATCTACCCTGTAATCAAGCAAAGATGTTTTTAAAGCAATCAAACTTTAATTCAATAACTACCAATAAAAACTATTTAATACCTCATCAACACACGCTTCCCTGCTAAATTCAGGGCATCAATACTAAGTTTATTTAATGCCATTTTGATGATATTTAACTTTTGTATTGTAAATTCTAAATTCTTCGGCTGAAACAACGGCAATCTCGATATAAAAATGACATTAATAACCTTGTCATTATCAAAGAGGTCAAACAGTCAGTCTTCAATACACGTATAAAAAATTAAACAGCACCGCTCGGTATTTTTTTTTAGGCAAGTCTAATTTATTTTTATATACTTTCAGTGAATACAAAATTGTATTTATTTGAAATCTAGATTAATCTTCTTGACCTAAAGGTCCTTGTTACCAGGTCATAAATACACAAAAAAAAAGATTAATCTTCAGATTAACAGATAAGTATCATAATCTTTTGGTTAAGAGTAACAAAAAAATATTTTAAGGTTTAGAGGCAATGAAAAAGATTAATTTGGGTCTGTGAAATTCGATCGAAGAAATTGATCAGGAAATCGATAAAAATCTCATCGTTCGATTCATAATCTTCGATGCACAATCGTCTATCAAAATATCATCATTGTATCATCATTCAGCCTTTTGTCATCCACTGCTGGACGTAGGCCTCCCTCATATTTTGCCACAAAGTGCGATCTTGTGCCACCCGCATTCAACGACTCCCAGCAACCTTCACCAGGTAGTCGGTCCACCTGGTTGACTCACACTACGACGTCCGATACGTGGTCACCACTCGAGAACCTTTCTTCCCCAACGGTTATCGGTTCGTCGAGCGATGTGGCCTGCTCATTGCCACTTCAGCGTGTTAATTCTTCGTGCTAGGTCGGTTACACCCATTCTTTTGCGGATTGCCGTATTACAGATTCTATCTCGCAGAGTAATCCCGAGCATAGCCCGCTCCATAGCACGCTGAGCGACATTGAGCTTTGTTATGAGGCCTACATTTACGAACCTCGTTGCCGTGCCAAAATATACGGAAAATCAAAATATACGCCAAAATCAAAATATACGGATGCTTAATTCCTGTTTTCTTCGAGATTATCTAATGAAAGTTCTCATTCTGAACTCGAAAAAAGTAGTTTTATGTAGGTATCTATACTGTATACGGCTGAAGCGTGCAGAATTTCATGCGCAACTCAGTCGACTTATGTATATATGGACAGACAAATGATAACGGATTGATGAGATGGATAGGAAAGGGTGGGGATGGCTAGAGTAAGGGTAGGCCCATGGGGATTGATGAGTTGAGACGAGTGGGGATGAGTGATGATTGATGATGTGATTGCTTACCGTTTCTTATTTGTTTGAGAGCCATTCTGATCTCGTACAAGCATTAGCTTGGACATTAGTCCGGGATTTCTTCGGTATAGTGCCGAGTTAGCTTGGATCTAAGATTTTGGACCAAGCCAACAACAGGATTTCGGGATGATTTATATAACTGTCCATAGAACCTTTCGACCTCTCCCAAGATCTCACTTTGGGATGAAATGACAGTACCGGTCTTCAGCTTAGTCATTTGGCTTTGCCCAATAGACAGATCTTGTGCGAACACTTTTGAGCCACTGTTCCGCTCTATCGCTTCTTTAATACGAAGCGTAATAAATTGGTGGATATCGCGACGCACAGACCTGCAGATCTGCCTATTTAGCTGCCTATGTTCGGACCAATCGGCTGAAGACTGCACCGTCATTTTTTTCTCCCCTCCATGAGCTTAAAAGTCTGGTCAGAAAGTATTTTACGTCTATTAGCGCGGTGAGCCTTGAAAAATTGCGACCCAACCGCGTGGACAGTTTCCACGAACCTGTTGAACAACAGATTCGTGGAAACTGTCCACTATCGTTCGGAGATTCACACTCGTCTAGACATTGGAAGCGATTGTGTAGTTCGAGTTGAAAGCTTTCGAGATTCTGGTATGAAAATAATGTTATTATTTATAACCTACGTGTAATAAATAATGGAAGTTTTTTAGAAGAGCTTTGTCGCCCTTCTTGAAGAACAGTACCAACGCACTCCTGGTCCACGACTCTGGAACGTCGCCCCCGAGGTTAACCGGATACCAGATTTGGTTTTAGTAAAATTTTATGACGACGCTATTGGCATAAAAGTGAAAGATATTGACCGGTTAGTTGCTATAGCGCCTATGTCAACCACATATCAGGTACCGAAAGTTTACGGGGATATTCAATGGAGAAAGTTTTCGCTAATTCTCAGTTGGGTATATAAACTCCAGGGTACTTTTTAAAGACTTAAACAAAGCTGTCATTGATTAGGGCAAAAAAATTGCTAAAGTCGTCAGGTTTATGTTGCACTGAGTTGTGTAAAGATGCTAGAGGGTTAGACTTTGTGACTTAGAGTCTAATAAACTACTCAAAATACCATACGATGAGAAAGCGTTACGCGGAATGCAAAGATTAAGGCGGTTGTAAATCCCCTCAAGGAGCACACATCAGCGTGTCTGGGGTTGTCGTGCCGGTACGGGCCCAGATGAAATATCTGGGTCTGCACCTTGATTCTAGATGGAATTTCGGGTCGCACTTTGCCCAGCTCGTCCCGAGGCTCGTCATGACAGCCGTGGCGCTAGGTAGGCTTCTACTATCGACATACCACGAAGAATTAGCACATTCAGTGGCATTGGGCACGTGACATCACTTGACGAACCGATAATTGCTGGGGAAGGAAGCTTGGCACTGTGACGAAATATGAGAGCAGCTTACGTCCAGCAGAGAACGGCAAAAGACTGAATGATGATGATACATATTTACAACAGTTCAAGAATAAGCTTCGACTTGAGAAAGGTAAATTGGAAAAGATCCACCCTTCCAGCTTGCGTACAGAATAAAGATTACTATGTCGGCAACTTAAAGTAGGTATTACCTAACTATTAATCGTTATGAATGGTGTACGTTACATTATCAGCTCCATTAAATGAGATTATCAATGCCAGATGCATGTGTTTAAATAGCTTTGGAAAATATATAAGACACGTAATATGTGCCTATAAAATTTCAGGGTTGCCCTTGATTTCTATGGATTTTCATCATCAGATCATGGCTTAGTGTCAATGGGACCACCTCGGGGATATACCCTTTAGAATAAAAAAGAATTTTGAAAATCGGCCAACAATTGACTGAGATATTGTTGAACATACATAAAAATATAAACAATGAAACATAGAACCGCCTCCTTTTTGAAGTCGGTTAAAAAGAACTGTTACAGTCATATCATTTGAGCTAATGCTACTTTCCTGGTGAGTTATGATTTATTTTTAACCTTTGGACATTTTTTAATTCTTAATATAAGGTGGTTTTCCTTATCTCTACCTTCTATAGTTAAAGGGTCTAGGTCTAGGCAAAGAGTAAAGTTATTTTAGGGTCTAGGCTGGGGGGGCACACTTAAAACATTACTTATTTTTACTGACCGTCGCGCCGCCTACAGATTGGTTGTACAAACTTTACTGCTGCCATTTTGTCCTGTCTGTCAAACGTTTGACAACTGAGAATTGTTATTTTTTGTTCCTAGCGTAGGTACTTATTGTCATCGATCTATTTCGGTTATTGATATTCTTTCTGAAAATTATCTCAAGTTTCATTGTTAAGCTGATATTATTATTGTTTAGTTATCAGCTGATATGTTTTTTTTATATTTCAGGGTAGCTTTCATAGTAAAAGAAAATTCTATGTAATTACACATACACATGTAGATATATATTACTTCAACTTTAGTTCACCGCCTAAACTCTGGGTAGCAGCACTTTCCATAGATGCATATGTTATCATCGAGTTGCCACTCTTTTTCAATTTAATAACTTTACTCTTTGGGTCTAGGGCAGGTAGTTTCTCTACGAGGTTTCATTGATGAATATCGACACTTGAATTACTTTATTTACAGTATGAACAGATAAGTTAATATTCTCAAGATAACATTTTGGCTAATAACCTGATAACATAGAGACTCCGTTGCCAAAACTACATTAATATTTAAAGTACGTGCCATCGTTCTTGCCACCAATAGCAGCAAATATCTCGATTGCCAGCAGCCTTGTATATACTGTCGCAAGAGGTCTGTAGTGGTTTAACCAGGGAGCAGATAAGCAAAAATATTATGATTATGTTGGCAGCATTGCTCTCTTCGCGAAATATGCACGCATCGAGACGCTCGGATTTAGAATGTTCCTTGAATATCTACGGTAAAATTCACGTAAAAACTGGAGTGAGTGACAAGTTCTGTGTGTTGCCTGTTCCAAAGTTTACTTTAGATTGTTATTTTTTGTGTATTAGTGATTGTGTTGGGTGACGAACAAAATAAAGCGTAGTGCGTTGAAAGTTGAAACATGGTGCCGCTAGGTCCCGGGCCAGGCCATCCTGCTGCACACCAAACACACGGTGGGCCCTCGGCCAACCTTTCCGGCCCAAATTCTTTATCTCAAACTGCTCCACAATCGAACAAGTCTTCAGTGGCGGTAAGTATCGCCGTGCTATATTATTTCATTGGTTTGCGTCAGTGGCGGGCGGCACATGTTTATGTAACTTCAACTAGTATGAGCACGTGCGATTTGGCGCTAATTTTGATATCGGTTTCCAGAAGCCGAATTATACACTCAAATTTACTCTTGCGGGACACACAAAGGCAGTGTCGTCGGTTAAATTCAGTCCAAACGGAGAATGGCTGGCTAGCTCGTGTGAGTAATACGTTTTTTTGCATGAATAATTATCATTTTAGTTATTTATTTACGTTTCGTAAGTCCATATGCTAACTGTTTATTTTCGACATAATTATGTAAAGGTAAAATTCTTCTATCAGATATAATTATATTATCACTATCAAGTTTATTTTTAAATTATATCATTTGAATAGTTATGGACCTTATGTAGTTAGCATAATGTCCATTTTAAATGAGTGTGTTGAGTTAAAGCTCTTGTTGGCTCTTGTTGCTATGTGCATTGACATATTTTTTAAACTTTTACTAAGAAGCTAGGTTTTTATTACTATTACTCCCTATTGTGTAAGACTTCATAAAGTTGCTATATATGTTAATTTTCAATTAGTTATGTGGTAAGACTACAGACTATTTAAATATATTTATACAAATATATGGATTACTATATAATATTACTACTTATTATCAAAATTAATTATTAGAGGTCTTTAAAAATTATATATATTCAGCATTAATGAATCAAATACATATAAAGCTTGACCTTGAATACATACAACAAATTTATAAGGTACCTACTGTAATAAAGGATTTTTTTGTTTGTTTAATGATGTAATATGTTGAAGTACTCCTGATTTCATCCATTCTATATAATGTTAACATTATTTGAAGATTTTTGTGAGTTTATATAACAAATTTAGAATTGCTTGCAATTTTCATATTACATTTTTCATAAAATCTTGTTTTCATCATTTTTATCACGATTTTAACATATAAAAAATATACATAATAGCATTAAATTTCCAGTTTGGGATTAATTATAACCTGGATTTCGAGTATTTCCAATGCTGGCCATAAGGCCAGTGTGAATATGTAGCAGGTTCTGCCATCTTCTAGTATTCTGTGTTTGAAATTATTAATAAAATAATAGATTTTTATTATAGGTTTATATTTCAAGCATTTAATTTTAAAAATTGTTACTTTGCCACTTACTCCATAAAATATCTGAAAACTAACTTTTAGAGATAGAAAATAACTTGGTATTATTATTTGTATTTTCAGTATTTTATTAACTGTTCAATTGTGGCTTCACTAGATAAAATAAATAATACATTCAACAAGTGTCAATATATTTTACAACCTCGGAAATAAATATTAAATAAATTATCTAGTCTTAAATATAATCAAACAAAAAAGTTACTCTGTAGTTTAAAACACACTAGTTTACAAAAGTAGTAAAAAAATTTTTAAAAATGTTTTGAGTCATCACAATTCTTAAAATAGATATTTCTTGTATATTTTTTAAATAAGGTAATAGCAGATACTATGAATTATTGCTTAATAACTGGATGTAGTTTTTTATAGATATAAGAGCATTATTTATTGGTATCAGTTGAATAATATAGTAAAATAGCAAAAAATACCTATTTATTTTCAAGTTATATGTTTTAGTTCAATTTTGATTTAGTGTCTTGATGACACTTAAAAAAATAATTTTGTCACTGATTGCTTGTTAACCTAAATAATTGGGCTTATTTATAAATATTTACTTTGTGTGTGTATTAAATTTGAAGTACGTTATTTATCTGAAGGATATCTAAAATGTAATAGAGAGAAAATGGCACGTGATTAATCAATTTAGATGTTTTGTCAGGTGAACAAATTGATTTCTTTGTATTCTCTTCCACTTCTCTTAGTTTAATCTTGATTCTGTTATATACCGCAATGGTCATTATTACTTTGCTAAACTAATACAGCCATATTAGTTTATTATGTTAGTAGTCTTAGTTATAGCTTTTATTTTTCAAAATATAATATAAAATTTGAATATTTATAATGAAGTAGGACACAAAAGGGTTGTTCACATCTGTCTGTTTGATTTTGGGGTAAATTATTAAACATTTTTTATTGAATATGTCTACAATATAGTTAATAGTAATAAATATTAAATGAAAGTGCAAAATATGTGGTAGTGAAGCTTAAAATTATTTAAATTTGAAGAAAATATTGGACAGGAACAAGCCTTTGATTGAAATTTATTAAATTTTATTGAATGTGCATAAAAATTTAGATATGTGATGTCCATTGACCTTGTTTCTTTGTTGCCTTAGAGACAAAGGACATTTTACATGATACTTATATATATTAGAATAAGTGCTGGAGAATGGTCATTATTATGATGATTAAAGTTCATAATTAAATTAGTTCTTTGTAATTTGCAGCCGCTGACAAACTTATTAAGGTCTGGGGGGCTTATGATGGCAAATTTGAAAAGACTATATCTGGGCACAAGATGGGTATCAGTGATGTGGCTTGGTCATCAGATAGCAGATTGATAGTTAGTGCCAGTGATGACAAGACTTTGAAGGTAATTTTTTCGTTTATTATTATTATTTTTTATTGCTTTTGGTGGCAAATGAGCAAGCAGCACACCAATACGCCAAATTGCAATACCAGGAGTAGAGCTAAGCCGCTGCCTATCAATAAAATTCCCAATCTCTCTCGCTCACTGAACAAAGCACAGCAGCACACTGCCACTGCTCAGGTGTCGATTTTCTGCGTGAGTGTAGTACCACCTCGGACGGGCCTGGCCCGTGGCTGTAAACAAAAAACTGTCAACATTGTGGTCCTATCACTATTGGAATATCTGAATAGCTTCTTGAATTGTTCCATTTGGACTATATCATAATGATTATATAGAAACGCTACTATTACATGCGGGAATTCAGTATCGCAGCACAAAACCAATTAGCAAAAATTAACAGAGAAATCATTTTTCTAAAACTAATCATCAGCATTGGATCAATTCTTGAATTTCTTAGACTAGTGTCGACTTGTTATTAACACTAATGCTGAACACATGCAGAATATTCGACTTGTATATTGATGGAATCCCTAGTTGAGGCTTGGTTCCAATCTCACTAGGGATTCTCAACTTGTGGGTAGACCCTAGATCTAGATGACCCAAGATCTTATGTCATTCCATTCTCAGTTATGAACCTCTATATTTATCTAGAATAAACAGTTTTATGTATCTAAGTATATATAAATTTTTAAAAAGAGTTTTGAAATTCGAATGAACGAGCAAATGAACGAACCAGTGGATTCGTAACCGAGTGCGGTTGCGTTGCGTTACGTTTTTAGAGCATGCGTCTATTTTTCGTCACTAGCCGGCACGACAATCATTATGATGATGATTGTGCCGGCTAATGACGGAATTTGATAAAGGAATAATAAGGACAATCTCATAACATTTAAATATTGGTGCAATTAGACGATCAACGACGGTTCAAGCCTTGCAACTATACTATCTTAAGCCGGCTTTTGACTATGGGATGTAATATTTATATATATCATACCTTCAGCTATATATTACATCCCGCGATTGCTGTTCACAATGTAAGATATCAAACTATCGCTTATTTGGTCGAAAAAGTATTTATAGTTCGGGTTGTAATATATATTATAGCACAGTGTGAACGGTCTCGTACAAAATTTATGACGAGCGATAAAATATTATATCTCAAGATGTAATATATATTATATTATATCCGACAGTCAAAAGCCAGGCTTTACAGTGTGAACAGCAATTGCGGGATGTAATATATAGCTCAAGGTATGATATATATAATATATATTACATCCCATAGCTCAAGATGTGATATATATATATATATATATATATATATATATATATTACATAAAGTCAAAAACTGGCTTTAACGTTATTCAATTTTGCTCGATTTGCTAATATTTATAGTTGCTGCTTCGCTCCTATTTATCGCAGCGCTGTCTTATATTATAGCGTAAACCTTTCTCGATTAACAGGAATTTTAAATGCGACTGATAGTTTCTAAGATTAAATTTCAATAAACATACTTTTCAGTTTTATAATAATAATAATATAGATTAGCCGGGTGTGGCGTAGCAACGTGCATTAGTAACAATGTTAAAGTTCAGGCTATCGTGCAGGTGCCCGTATAAATATGCAATGTCGTTAACTGTCCGAGTTTTAGTTGTCAGGCACGGAGGGGAGGATTGTGAGGATAACTCAAGACCTCAGATATCACTTATATTGACATTTACGTATAAACGTAATAACGTAAGTAGAAACCGTTTCCTATGAACGGTTCATACCGTTCATAGGAAACGGTTTCTTATCCTATAAAAGTATAAACCATGACGTAAAATTTAACTAAAGTCTTCTTCTTCTTCTTCTTATGTATTGGCAATCAGTTACATATTCGAGCTATTGGTGCCAGTGTCAAGTTATAAATATTTTCACGTTTCTAGTCTTTCAAGTCAGTCGTTGTCTAAGTCAAATTGTCACCATTAACAGTGCAATGGCCACACTGTTAATGGTATCTTATGGGAATTTTGATGGAAAACGAAAACGTTGTAAAGCACTTTTATATGATATTCACTATATCCCAGTATTTCCGCACATCACATTACATAAAATGCCATCAAAATTATCTAATATAACACGTTAAAACACTAAGATATCGAATATAATACAAGAGCACCACATGACGTTTTCAAATTCCCGTCAAAATTCTATATTTGTGAAAGATTTTTAATTATGTACTTTATAAAATGGTAACATTGTATTCTTAGTTGAACACCCTACCTATTACAAAAGAAAGGTGTTCGCAAACGTGATAAGAATATATGGGTAATTTCTTATACACAGTTTTACAATCTTTAATCATTTTAATTCGTGGACAGGTGGTTGGCTGACTGTCACATTCTATACGAATGTTAATTATAATAGTGTTAAATTGAGTATTGAGAAGTTAATTGAAAAGTTTTTATATAATATGCCTTAACGTGTTTAATCTTAACGTAAAACAAATCAATTGTTGATTGTATTAATTACACAGCCTCACAAAAAAAAGTTGGTTGTACAATGAATCGTGCTATACTTTTCTGATGTATTTTGAGTTGATGCATCAATATTCGAAGTCAGAAATAAGATCTTGTGTACCATTTTATAGGTAAATTCACAAATTGATTATTTTCGTTCAGCATCGACTAGATCGTTTTCGGCGAATCCACTGGCTTTATTACCCTTAAATATTCACATATTGACACAATGTTAGAAGTTTTAACACGGTATAAACAAAAAAATATTTCCAGGACCGCAGGAACTCGAATATATAGCGAAAACTAAAAAAAAACATGCTTTGCCATTTTTATAACGCCAACAAGGTCTGAAAACACTCCTGAGCCTTATATATCTATCTATAAAAAATGGTACACAGGATCTTAATTCTGACTTCGAGTATCGATTCAGCAGCTCGAAATACGCCAGAAAAGTGTAGACTGATTCATCGCACATTCAATTTTTTTGTAGGGCCTGTGTTATTATCTTGCGTGAGGATCGTACACGCGCCATTCATCATAAGAAGTCATAACTTAGATCGCTATGGCACTTATGCAGTGAAATCCAAATCGGGTCGTCTTGATGTTGTGTTTTACTGTAAGATTACTATTGCAAGTAGCTATAGGCTTCCTCTTTGTTGTTTTATAGACAACTCTTCTCTCTGTCCCCTAAGGAATTGATTCTTTTGTCGCGAGGGTTTTAACAAATATATTTAGACACAAATAATCAGTTGTGTTGTAGCGGCTACGAATACTACCAACCCTTACTTTGCTCGTGGATGTCGTAAAAGACGACTAAAAGCCTTGTAACGACCTGGGCCGTTCGCCCGCTCCGTCCGGGACGACGGAAGCGCAACGCGTGGCCCCATAACCCATCGTATTCCCTTCCCATCGCTATTGGGCCGGCCACTGGTACCGCTTCCTTCCATCCGTGGCCAGCCCGGCGGGTAAGGGTTGACGTCGTAAACTATTGCCAATAACTTTTACAATATGTACAATGAAAGAAAAGTACACATTGTATCGACCCCAAGCAATTGGGATAAGTTAAGGAGAATGATGATTTAGACACAAATAATACCCAGACGCGGAATATTACAATCTGAGAAATATTATGCAGCCATTGTTAATCATGATTATTCTACTTTTTGTACATTATTTTACTCCAAGCGCCGTAGCAAAAAAAGTAGGTTTGTAATGCAACGTACGGGACCTGGTATTTTTTTTTGGGAATATGTTCAAGGTCGTCCCCTGAATGTAAATCCAAGTTGGCGCGGCGGGGGGTGGTTCACTTCAGCCGCCATCTTGGAAAACACGTTTTATTGAATATCTCGCGAACCGCGCATCGTACGACAAAAATTGTAGAGATTATTATTGTAGATAATAATATTTGCCATCTTTTTTATTTGAAACTTTTTTTGTATAACACATAGGTTTTTAATTATAGCGAATCAAACTTTTTACAATATGGTTTTTACTAAATATTTATTTAATGGTCAATGATAAATTAAAAATAATGGTAACTGAATTGTAGAGCATGAAATTACCTATAAATTTTATAAGAAACTTTTTCTCGTAGCATTTATAGTTTAAGAGCTATAACGCTGTAAATGAGATTATAATGCTGTATATTCAATTATGTCCCTATAAGTTGTAGTATGTATATATTTCGGGTCGTTCGGAATTTCTCCCTCTTAACATTCCAACAGTATTCAGGTATAAATCCCAACCGTTTTACAAAATCGGAAGTCTCTATTAACTCGCTTCGCTACAGATGCTTCGGGAAATTGGCGAGTAAGACAAGGTTGAATTTATCACTTCTATCTCCAACACAAGATACGGCACGCTACCATTCTTTCAGAGTGTACCACCAGGTTCAAACTTGGCTTGGATTTTATCACGACGCTGAAAAATGGGGTTGGAAGCGAACTGCACAAGGGCTTGAACCAATTCGAACTGCTATGGCTCCTGCACCGTCGAGTTTGTTGCATAATATCGTGCAAATGCACCTAAAATTGCGGAGCTGCCTGCGGATGCCGAAAAGCTGTTCTCAAATGTTCGATTATTTGCTCCAATTGCAGCGGCCAAACATGCGACAACGTGCCAGACATATTAGATGCCATCCCAACCGAAGACCCAACCTTTGATTCGTCTCCTTCGGATATGGCGGAGGCAGAAGAGATAGATCCACAAGACGATGAGTGTCTTCCCTCGACATCGAAAAAAATAAGACTCGCCCCGTAAAATAATGCGCCACTTTTTTTTTTTCCGTTTTTTTGAAGTAACATTCGTAAAATTCTTTTCATTTTAGTGATTTCGATAACAATTGGAGATATATAATAATAAAAATAATAACTATTACAATTCTTACGATGTAGCGGCATGTACTATTGTTTTTTGCTACATAGTCAATCTTTTATGATGATACCGTTTTAAGTAACAATAAAGATCGACAAATTATTAGTTGTTCTCCACATTATTTATAATTTTAATTGATTTGCTGCACAGCTGTATTGACATTTTTTGAACACTTTATGCCATTTTATGCGTTATGAAATGGTTTTCGTATACAGCGAGCAATATTGCCACTGATAATGTACGAGGTGCAAGTTTTACTAAGCTGCAGCTCTTAGACTATAAATGCTACGAGAAAAAGTTTTTTATAAAATTTATAGGTAATTTCATGCTCTACAATTCAGTTACCATTATTTTTAATTTATCATTGACCATTAAATAAATATTTAGTAAAAACCATATTGTAAAAAGTTTGATTCGCTATAATTAAAAGCCTATGCATTATACAAAAAAAAGTTTCAAGTAAAAAAGATGGCAAATATCTACAATAATGGTCTCTGCAATTTTTGTCGTACGATGCGCAGTTCGCGAGATATTCAATAAAACGTGTTTTCCAAAATGGCGGCTGAAGTGAACCCTCCCCCGCCGCGCCAACTTGGATTTACATTCAGGGGACGACCTTGAACATATTCCCAAAAAAAAATACCAGGTCCCGTACGTTGCAAAAAAAAAAGACCCGGCGCTTGGCCTATTGTTTAATGTCAACCGTCAACGGTCTTTGATATAGAAAATTCTAACAGAATTGTAATCAGACTGATCAAATCTTGTAATATAATAAAAAAATCTAATAATTAAAGACTTTTTTTTTTTTTTTTTTTTTTTATTGCTTATGGCGGCAAACGAGCAGACAGCACACCTGATGGTAAGTGTCACTGCCGCCCATGGACCTTTGCCAATGGTATAGCTAGGCCGCTGCCTACCAATATAACCCTGAACCCACCCCAGTTAGGCTTCCGGCTCTCTCGCTCACCGAACGAAGCGCAATAGCACATTGCTATTACTCAGACGTCGATCTTCTGCGAGAGTGTGGTACTACCCCGGACGGACCGGCCCGCGGCTGTAGACAGAGAACTGTCCACAGCGTGGTCCTACCACAATATAATCTAATATATCTTATTAATTGGCTGAAATCGTGTGAGAATATTAGATAGACTATTTATCAGGTTATTGAACTGTTTAATAAGTATGTTGTTTAACATACTTCGGTTATTATCGGTTTCGATAAGAGTGTTTGTATATTAGTTTATGTGCTCAAGATTGAGAGCATTTTCCAAATTCTATATATTTTTGATTTTTTTAATTTAAATTTTTTTTATGTAATCTATGTGCACTGTTTTGTTTGGCAAGTATTTACATATATCGAAAGCACGGCACGCTTGATGTGGCTTAGAGATGCTTTCTGTGATGAATTATTAATTTTCACCTCGTCATACACAAAAATAATTATAAAGTTTCATCTAGTTTATTAGCTTGAAGCTTGCTTGTCCAGCGCTAGCAAATCAGCCTTAGTTCAGTTCTTGACATTGCTTCTGAAACCCGAATAATTTTCTATCTTCACTAATTTATGTTAAGGTTTTACTACAGATAGCTTTCTCACAGATACTATAAATAAACACTAAAGAAAATATATATTGCACATCATCTCCTTGGAAAGAGATAATCGACTAAGTTCGACTTTGTAGAGCCGAACACTACTTGGGTGATGTCGCACGAAGCACTTCCATTCGGGTATCTATCGGGAACTGCCGTTAGTGACCACCGAGATTGCACGAATGAAACGAACGCTTTATCCCATACATTTGTGTATGAAAAATTTACCTTAAAATATATCTAGATTTTAGGGCTTTAAAAGAGGAAGTCTTTGTTTGTAAAGGTATAAAAAGAAGTATACAGCTATACTTATTGGTTTCTTCAGTGTTCAAAAAGTGTTTCTTTTTATCAATTTGTGTTGATTTATGGGGTTAAATCTGAAAAATACGAAGTCATGTTTTTGCATTTTTACTCAATTTTATGCGTTTGTTGACGTTTATTATATAACAACTATTAGGTTTAAGAGTTTAATATAAGCATGAACATACTTATTGATCTTTGATTGTAATATATACAAATTATCATTGATATCAATCATATGTAAATAGGTTAAATGAGTCTACTAGAATCAAAAACAGCAATGTCCATAAAAACTGAAAATAAGTGTTATCTATGTCGTATAAATCTCCAATAAAAAAACAACATTTTTCTTTATTCACTATGGAGCTAAAACCGCAATGTCTCATACAAATACACGTTTCAAAATAAGTGTTTGCTACAAAAAATGCAATGTCCACTTGAGTATGTATCCGAACACGCATTGTCCTTCTCAGCCAATCACGATGGCGTAAACAATATGGTGGTTTGCTGTGTTTACTGTTAGGAGTGCGCACGTTTATTTTTGTTTTTGAGGTGATAAAATACATTTGTAAGCTTCAGTTTTTAAATAGATATTATCATGGAATGTTATCCCCAAGTGGTGGACAATAAAAATGCACGCAAACGCCGAGTTAATAGTGCAAACTGGAAAAAAAACAAGGCCAAAAACGACCGGTGAGTATAACAAAATTAGATAGTTTTGATACTTTATTTTTAAAATGTTTTATTTTATTTATTTTTAATTGTTTTTTTTTTGTTGTTGGAAAATGAGTTACTATTGAGTTATGAAACAATGAATTCAGTTTAACCGACTTAAAAAAGGAGGAGGTTCTCAATTTGATCGGTATGTTTTTTTTATGTATGTACACCCATCACGCGGAGATTATTTTAAGACCCGATTTTCGTGATTCTTTTTAGTTAATACACAGAATAGTTGCCATCTGGTACCATAAAAATTACGTTTTTTGCTCATTTTTCCTTCCGGTTCTATTCAAGCGATTGCTATAAAAAAAAACCGACTTCAAATTAAACAAACTGATCTCCGGAACCGGTTTCAAACTGATCTTAGTACTAATAAAAATAATATCGTAAATAGATCAATGATAGGTTTGATTATTTTGTACTTTTTAGTGGGTTGTTTAATTTGAAGTCGGTTAATTTTTTTTTCATAAAAATATTTTCAACCTTTAAACGTTATATACAGGGGGTCCCACGGTGATGCGACATGAAGGGAAAGTACCTTAAATATTGAAGATAGGACATTTTATACTTAATATATGAAGGTACTTTCCCTTCATGTACCATCACCATGAGACGTCCTGTATACGTGTGTTAATTATAGATATTGCATCATGTATTTGTTGTTCCAGATATGCTTCAAAAGACTTACCAATTAAGCCGTCATGTGTACATAAAGATAAAAAGCTACAATGTTTTAATATAAGTATGAATGATTTGCAATCTTTTCATGAATATTTTTATGCCGTGAAGGATAAAATAAAACAGGATATGTTCATATTAAAACATGTTATAGCTGTACAAACAAAACGCCGTCGTCCTAAGTCGGATTCTACGCAATACAAACCTAGAGAGATGCAAAGGATGTACAGAATAACAGCCACAATAACAAAGGGAGTGTCAGTAAAACAATTAAAACTAAGAGACGTCGGTCAATTACTTAAAACTCATTACGGTGATGATTGGCGTAATTTAAATAAATTAGAATATTTTGCTCGAGTGCTGCCACAAGACATTCCAGTAAACCAAAATGTTGATGATGAAGGAAACGACCCTGAAGATACGATGTGCGAAGTCCAAGACGAACTGCCCTCACTAATAATTTAGTTATTATTTTTTGTAATAAAGTAAATATTATGTAACTACTTTTTTATTTTTAAATAAAAGTACCGCTTATTTTAAATAGTCGTAACATTACGATTACATCAGTATGTAAATTACATCATTCTGGTATATACTTTTATATTTCTGTTCAAACTACACATTCAAGTATCAAAAATAGTACAGCTAGTTTCATTAAAGTAGTTATGTTTCAAAAAAAGCAATGTCCAATAATTGCATGCTACAGTAACAGCAAAGTCCACCTGTATATTCCAGAGCCCGCAATGTCCAAACTGTTTATTTAATTTTATGGTATTTATGTACGAAGTTCGGTAACTTTTAATAAAATGTTGTCATTATATAATATTCTACTGCCATTTACAAAACATTCGGTTACCAATGACGTTCGAAATAACTCAGAATCCTAATATTATGATTTGCGGCTAGATCTATGACATGGACATTGCTGTTTTTGATTCTAGTAGACTCAAATATGAAAAATCGTAACACTCTTTTCGGTGATTTTCACGATCTACACCCTTAAGAGTTACAATTATAACTCAATTATAGACGTTCACGGGGAGTGCTCTGAGGAACTGTTTGACTTGGTACCACCGTCGCCGTTTTATCATCTGACCACTCGACATCGTAGCAGGGTTCATTAATTTCACCTAGAAACGGTACGGTCCTTGACTGTACGTTTTCAGCGATCATTTACATCAGGTGTGCTGCTTGCTCGTTTGCCACCAATGGCAATAAATAAAAAAAGAACTTTTTTATTAAATAAAATACACATGTGCACAAGCTGTTTTCTAAATTATATGCGGATTTACCCAACTGGTAGTTCATTATAGGGAAGACGCTCTACAAGCTCGAAATTATTTGTTGCAACTTTTCAAACTTCGATGCGTAATATTTATTGTCGGTTTCTGTACTTGTCTGCTCAAATTGACTAATTTCTTTCGTATTTTGATGTAACAGTAGACCTATTATCTGTAAAAAAATGTAATCTGTTAAAAAATAAGGGTTACTTGTTTTTAGGAAAGCGATATTCATAATGATGTACATATATATTTACATGCGGTAAATATTTATTTATTCAACGACACGGCAAATGTTTATGCTTTGAATAAAAATAAAATAACCCAAACTTATACGAAAAAATACAACTTTATTTTAAGAATACAAATTTAAATGCAAATTAGATTAAAATAATGTACATGTAAATATTTAAGTATATCGCTACTCGGAAATCAACATACATTATATCTATAAAAGGTTTTTAAAATAAAACCCGAGTGAGACGTCTATATTAAACTATCTTCAGAGTAAGGCAAATATACAGTCGGTGTTCTTCATCGCAGAAGAATACATAGACAAATTCTACCAGGGGTTATGTCTATAATCACTTGATAAACAAGAATACGTAATTTTAACATGTCCGGTTTTTTTAACACCTCGAGCAAAGATATAAAATCCAAACTATCCTCAAGTCCTTCAGAAACTAATTCCTTTATTGGAGCACTTCCTATGATGAAATCTATTAAGTCACTTAGATCACGGTACTTTTGAAATTACTTTAGGTATACAACTATAAAAACATTCATATTAAATGCTATTCCACTACCAACGCATTCGGAACATACATTCATAAAAATATGTACATGTTTAAAGTAACCTTTGGGGAAGTTCCTTTCCATGTAGTATGTTGAATAGGAAGACTAGCGTCTTTAAAATTAGCCGTGTCTTAAAGGTATAATTAGAAATGGTCCGCAGTCGTTAATTGTATATAGCTATACATACATTATACGAGTATTTATTCTTTAGGTATTGTATCTAGTAAGTTCTATCTTGTTTACGGTATTTGAACTAGCGTGTATTATAAATAAGTGACTGATTCAAATAGTGTAGTAATTCTGTGTATTAATGATATTTCGATGCCGCGTCTATGAGAGGATGTAAATTCATTTGTCAAACGATTCGAATCGTCGAATTCGTCGATTCAAATTTGGACCCGGTCCTTCACATTCGGCAATATTTTTTTGTCCCTAGGTCATTCCTACGCCTCACTTTGTTACTAGTTATATTCTATTTAATATCAAACTTAATTACTAATTCTGATACGATAGTTAATTTCTAAGCTACCATAAGGCGGACCCATCCACACCTAAATGGCAATTCACCGATTATTAAGCACCTATTGCATGATTTCCATATGCATGAGATTTATTTATAATGAATGACGAAAGCTATTAACAAACAGATGTTAGGTAGGTATACTGCTTTATAAGTGGGCGTATAAATATTTTTAAAACTTCTGTGTCTTCGGAAAAAGACAATTGGCTCCCTCCTATTTCGTGACACTAAAAAATTGTCGTGATGAAACGACATTATCATTTTAATTGTCCTTATCACAATTGTTGGAGTCAGCATAATATGTCTTTATATCCACTTGAAAACGTGCAATATTCATATTAGATTATCATTCGCAATGGATTTATTAAGTGTCGCGTTAATACATTTTAATTTAACGTTTCTTCAGCTAATATAAGACTTACTATTGGTTACGAAGTTTCTAAACAATTATAACAAAAATATTGTTCTATTATACCACGCTAGTGAGACGAATAGTATACGATTTTATTTTAACATTATTTTTTTCTGCAGTAAGAGAAGATATGTTATCTATCTATCACTTACTCTTTTCTTTTAATACCGCAGGAAAATAAGGAACAAGGTGGGAACATTGTATTCTTAAATCGCCAGCACATAATGTGTAAAAAGATGTTAAACATGAATGTAGTTAATATACACCACTACTTATACAGTATTTACCAACTAATTTCACTATAATATTACAGGTATGGGAGCTCAGTTCAGGCAAATGTTTGAAGACATTAAAAGGACACAGTAATTACGTGTTTTGTTGCAATTTTAACCCACAAAGTAATCTTATCGTATCTGGCAGTTTTGACGAAAGTGTGCGAATATGGGATGTAAGAACAGGTAAGATGAATTTTAAATATTTATTTATTGAGATAGTTGTGCAATCATTCCGGAAGTATAATATATTATATGTGGTCACTGTTGCTCGTAAATTAAGCAATACCAAGGACAATTAAACCGCGCGGACTTTTTAAAATGTGTAGTGTTTCGATCTGAAGGTGGGCGTAGATTGCTTGCTTTATAGATTGAAATATTAACGTTCTTCAAGGCATTGTCGCAAAATTCTCACTCTTTACCGCATCCATAAGGGAAGAACCCGAAGTACCTAACAAATGTTATGATTTTGTTAATATTCCTTGCAGAATTTGTGGAAATAGTGGCATATTAATGCTTTGTATAATTAGTTCTTCATATAGACAATATCTATGATATTTGCTCAGCATGGATATATTTGGTTTCATAATAAGATATGAGTACTGTATTTTTGTAAGATGGGTATTACTACATAAAAAGTCGTGACCATAAGTCACGAATGGACCGTAAGCTCAATTGTGGGTTCACTTTAAAATATGTTTCACAATTTATTTGCTTTAAGTAACTATTTAACGCTATACCGTGAAGATATTTCATCGCACGTAATAAAACTTCGCGTTCAATAACTATGTTGTGTCTAAAAATGCATAATATTGATGACCCAATTGACTTTAATGAGATAACTAAATTGTAGGTAAGAAATATTATTTTTCAATTAACGTAATAATATGTAGTTAGTACTTCTCGTGTGATATCAGAATTAAAAATACATGTGTAACCTATTCCTTACCTCTCAGTTTTATTTGTAAAATCCGCACTGAGAGCACCAAGCGAGTATGGAGTAGCGATCTCCTGAGAAACTTATTAACTGCGACCGCCAGCCTGCTTGCGAATCGTAGTTTTGCAAGTCGTTTATGTCCAATAGTGGACGACAATAAGCCAATGGTATGAATGCATGGAGTTGTAGCATTAAAAATATTCTCTGTGCTGTAATTGATGACTGGAGTCGTAGATATATTATAGTATAAACTTATTTTACTCTGTACTAATGCGCGTGCAACTCGCGTTCTATTTCCCCAATTTTTGTTTGCCATCCGACGACCAGAGAGAAATCTGATACAGAACCCACGCCATTGCGCATTTGCATTAACGCTATTACAACTTTTTGAACCTGGCTTAAGAATTTGACGTTTCTTGACGCTTTATCGATACTGAGATAACTATTTATGAAATAGTTCCGTCAGCAGAGTTGTAGGCGGCAGCTAGTTTTATACATTTATACAAGGTCATCATTTGAGTAACATTGGTGGTCTTTAGTAAACATCAAGGTAAGGAACAAATAGATGGTTGGGCTCATGAAGGTTATGTTATGCAATTGTACTAATGACAAACAATTAAAATATTTAGGTTTTTTAAAAGACCCTTTAGAATATTATTATATTATTTAAGTACTAAAATTATTGTGATTAAAAACTTAAAATATTATAAGATAATTTTGTGTTTTACAACTATAATTAAGATTTGTTTTCTCTCATGTATCTGCAATTTCCGGAATGCATTAATTTTAGTAGTTTATTCGGGCTCTCTATGGTTTGTTACTCTTTAAACAACTTTAAGGGGCGTACTATCGTTACGGTAGGCAGCGATCTATGGCTGGATCCATTGGCATAACTGAGGCCCAGGTACCGCTTACTTATCAGGCGAACTATCGCTTTTATCCCTCAAAAGAAATATCATACATTGAAATCCAAGAGAAATATTCTTAACAATATTAAAATTCTGCATATTATTCATTCTGACCGACTCCATGACTTCCTTTCGTTGTGGAAGAAACGCTAGCTCAGTATTGGCATGCATATAGAAGTTGAAGACTGAGTAAGAGTAATGTAAATGTAATGTTTTATCAGTGAATCCTTTCCCACCTACCAGGTGTCACAGGGTCACATAAGACGACCAAGGGATGTTAACTGATATTATTGTAAGAAACGCAAAGCTCATAATTTTATACAATGTTTTGTACCGTGGCAAATTCATGAGGACCAATTTCCTTTTCGTTGTGCAAGAGCCATGCCCAATAGCGGGATGGGTCTGAACTAAAAAGAAGGTCCGCTTATAACTCAAAAATAAGCCTTAGAAAATGTAATGTTTATTTCGATTGTAACAATCATTTCTATTGGTTCCAGGCAAATGTTTGAAGACCTTACCAGCTCATTCGGACCCAGTTTCGGCAGTACACTTTAATAGAGATGGCAGCCTTATAGTATCTTCAAGTTATGATGGACTGTGGTTCGTAATTTTAATTATTGAATTTTAAACATATAATTGAGGCTGCTAGAACCAGAGCGGCCTAACTACAAGAGCCATATTTTACAATATGGAGGGAATTAAAATTAATTTAAATTCAATTTAATCGATTTGAACATAAGTCGAAAATGTAATTGCC
This sequence comes from Lymantria monacha, assembly GCA_905163515.2. Classification (NCBI taxonomy): domain Eukaryota; kingdom Metazoa; phylum Arthropoda; class Insecta; order Lepidoptera; family Erebidae; genus Lymantria; species Lymantria monacha. The sequence goes on from LR991082.1 coordinate 30,335,694, forward strand.
ATTGTTGCAAACAATTTTAGGCCGCCGTAATTTTGTAGATTAACATTTTTAGATGATAGATTAACATGTTTAGATGATAGATTAACATGTTTAGACGTAATTGCAATTAGGCTGAAAGTTGTAAAAATGCAGTTATGCCACTGCTTCTAGCAGCCTCAATTATATGTTTAAAATTCTCTTAATAACGCAGTTTTATAGGAGGCTGAGTTTATGTTGTATGAATAGATATTTAAATTTTATAAACATCTATTCTACCGTCTGGTGATGGTGTAATAATATATATATATATATATATGCACTATCATGCCTGTGAGTGTCATAAAAGACGACTAGTGTATTTATTACGCATATAACTTAAAAGAAAAAGAGAAACAAAACTTGAAAATAAAACCCATGTGACTAGCATGTTATAGTAGGTCAGTTTCCCTCCTATTGTGGAGGACACTTGAGCCCAGCATATGAGCTGAGACAACATACGTCCTACTTATGAGCTGAGATGATGATGATGATGATGATAATAATGATAAATATAGGCGCTTTTCTATTAAATTTTAGAACTGTTATTAGTAGACAATACATAATGCTTGTGTTTTGATAAAGTTGGGTCTCTAAAAAGAAACTGAGGAAGTGAGAGAGAAAATTGAAACTAAATAAATTTCTCGTGCACTTCAAACTTTTACAGCTAACAATTTTTATGCTACTGCTTAAAATAATTTTATTACAACTGAAATATCGAATGAATACTTCTTTTTTTAACTATTTTAGTTTATAATTTTATTTTTTTACAGTCGAATTTGGGATACAGCAAATAATTTTATTACAACTGAAATATCGAATGAATACTTCTTTTTTTAACTGTTTTAGTTTATAATTTTATTTTTTTTACAGTCGAATTTGGGATACAGCATCTGGTCAGTGCCTCAAAACTTTAATCGACGACGATAATCCCCCTGTATCATTTGTGAAATTCTCACCGAACGGAAAATACATTCTAGCGGCAACTCTAGACAACACGCTCAAATTATGGGATTACAGTAGAGGCAAATGTCTCAAGACATATACGGGGCACAAGAATGAAAAGTATTGCATCTTCGCCAACTTCAGCGTAACTGGTGGAAAGGTAAGACTTATAGAATACAGATTTACCTGCCTGGAATCTTTAATTTTTATCTCTCTGAAATTTCAAATGTGGCATAAAGATTTAATTAGCCACTTGCCATACCGAGGTAGTGAGTTGGGCATGTATATCAATTCTTTGGACGACCCACTTAATAGTTTGTAATTACTTGGGTGAAATTTCATGTTTATTATATGTTTTTCAAATTCATCCACTAAAATTACACTATTCATCCGGTTAACTTCTTAGGACACATTTACCTATCAGCGGAAGGCGTTGCTCTTATTCCACTACCCATTTAATATGACATGTGGGATACAGTTTTAGCTAATTTAAATCTCTGAGATAGTAGGATGTTGTATAATATGCTCGTATAATTCTAAGAAAGGAAAAGAAGTCGTGTTTATATAAATTCTATCACGACCCAAATATTTATTCCTTAGTGTGAGGTATATAGAGTTTTAAAAATAAATAAACTATATATGATAGTATAGGTACGATGTCTATGTGATAGGTTTAAGTTTGTATCATTCTACTTTTTACATGCATATATACATATCATCACGCCATATCCCTTACAGGGTAGGCAGAGAGAACAGAGTACCAGAGAACTCTATCCTTACATACTTCACTCGCTTCCTCAACATTCATAATTCTCTTCATACACGCTCGGTTTCGGAGACTCTTGACTCCACCTTCCTTCAGTACATGGCCGATCTGGTCTAGGTAGGTTAGTCTCGGTATCCCCCGGTACCTACATCCTTCCACTTTCGCATTGTATATCTTCTTAACCAGACGTTCGTTCGGCATTCTTTCCACATGTCCGAACCATCGGAGCATTCCCTTTCGCATCTTTACACTAATACTCTCTTTCATACCTACTCGCTCTCTTACGTCGTCGTTACGCAATCGATCAGCCTAACTACACAGATTTTCCGTAGAGATCGCATTTCGACCGCATTAATTTTACTTTCATACTCTTTTCTGCATACCCAACTCTACATTTTACCGTGTCGTAAACGATGTGTTAAGGATCTAATCGGCAAACATCTAGCTAATCTGCCATTGGAGGTAGCTCTGAACTCACCATTAACTCTTTGCCATTGAAATTCATTTTAGATTTGTATAAGATTATATTTGCATTTTCATCTGCCCATATTAAATGTGCCGTTTTCAGTAGTTCTACACATACATACATACATATCATCACGCCATATCCCTTGCAGGGTAGGCAGAGAGAACAGAGTGCCAGAGAACTCTATCTCTGCATACTTCACTCGCTTCCTCAACATTCATAATTCTCTTCATACACGCTCGCCGGTTTCGGAGACTCTTGACTCCACCTTCCTTCAGTACATGACCGATCTGGTCTAGGTAGGTTAGTCTCGGTCTCCCTCGGTACCTACATCCTTCCACTTTCGCATTGTATATCTTCTTAACCAGGCGTTCGTTCGGCATTCTTTCCACATGTCCGAACCATCGGAGCATTCCCTTTCGCATCTTTACACCAATACTCTCTTTCATACCTACTCGCTCTCTTACGTCGTCGTTACGAATGCGGTCGGTCAGCCTAACTCCACAGATTTTCCGCAGAGATCGCATTTCGACCGCATTAATTTTACTATCATACTCTTTTCTGCATACCCAACTCTCGCTTCCATACAGTAATGTTGGGACAAGCACTGCGTTATGTATTGCTACACGTGCCTTCTGGCTGAGGTGGTGGCTGCCGAAAAGTTGCCCCAACGCTCCGTTCACTCTATTTCCCGCATTCACTCTTCGCTCTATATCAGTGGTGTACCTTCCATCTCGGCTAAATCCACATCCAAGATATACAAATTCATCCACTTGCTCTAGTACATCATTACCTATTGTTACTCTTACATCTGTTCTGGTTTTATCTCTTTCAAAGACCATTATTTTGGTTTTGCTCACATTCACGCGTAGACCAGTCAGTTCAGTAGTTCTAATACAATAATTTTAAAAAGTTGCGAATCATCAGTAGAGTATATCTTGAATATTAAAAAAATAGCTTATCGTATCTCCAAGCTTATATAATTATGATAAACATACATAGTTAGTAATCTTGTTAAAAATATTCTCGTGGTTTATTCTGTTGCTGAGATTTATGCGTCATAGATTTATCTTATCTTAACTATACTGTTGATAACGCACTACAGATTCAGTAAAGTTAATTTTTCCCATGACCTAAATGTGATTCGTGCGACACCACAGAGTATATAATATATATTTACTTGGCATGGGATATGATAAAAAGTAGTTGTTTGTGCTATAAAAAGATTAGATAAAAATTAAACTAACTAGCTGACCCACCAACTTCATCTGCATTTTTAGAATTCATAATTTCCATTTTTATTTCGTAACTGGTTTCTGCCCGCGGCTTAGCCCGCGTAAAAGGTGACTTTCCTAAAGTTTTTCATCCCCTGTTTTTATTTTACCCCTTAAGGGTAAATTTTTACATGTTAATGTCATAATTATTTATATCTTAATCAATAGCCTAAAAATAAGTTTCAAGCTTCTGGCTTTAATAATGACGATACTTCCTTACAACTTTTCATCCCACCTTTACAACCTTTTTTTTGCATTAGAAAGTAGCCTATGTCCTTTATCAGACTTTTTACTATCTGTGTACCAAATATCATTTAGATCGGTTCAGTAGTTTTAGCGTGAAAGAGCGACAGACAGACAAACAGACAGACAGAGTTACTTTCGCATTTATAATATTAGTAAGGATTAAATTTAATTTCAAAATCGAATAATAAGAATTCAGTATAGAAATAATAACGGTACTGTCATTTCATCCCAGAGTGAGATCTTGGGAGAGGTCGAAAGGTTCTATGGGCAGTTGTACAAATCATCCCTGAATCCTGTTGTCAGCTTGGTCCAAGACCCCATATCCAAGCTAACTCGGCACTATACCGAAGAAATCCCGGACGTCAGCTTGTACGAGATCAGAATGGCTCTAAAACAATTAAAGAACGGAAAGGCACCGGGAGATGACGGAATTACCACAGAGCTCCTGAGGGCAGGCGGCAAGCCAGTTTTAAAAGCCCTACAGAAGCTATTTAATTCTGTCATTCTCGGGGGCGACGTTCCAGAGTCGTGGACCAGGAGTGTGGTGGTGCTGTTTTTCAAGAAGGGCGATAAAACGCTCTTAAAGAATTACAGACCCATCTCACTCCTGAGCCACGTGTACAAACTGTTTTCAAGAGTCATTACGAACCGACTCGCGGGCAAGCTAGACGACTTCCAGCCGCCCGAACAAGCCGGTTTCCGAAAAGGTTATAGTACCATAGACCACATCCACACGCTACGCCAGATTATACAGAAGACCGAGGAGTATAATCGGCCTCTGTGTCTAGCGTTTGTGGACTATGAGAAAGCCTTTGATTCTGTCGAAACTTGGGCAGTGCTGCAGTCCCTTCAGAGGTGCCAAATTGACTATCGATATATCGAAGTGCTGAAGTGTTTGTATAAAGACGCTACTATGTCAGTCCGCATCCAGGATAAGAGTACGAAACCGATCCAGCTGCAGAAAGGCGTGAGACAGGGAGACGTTATCTCTCCGAAACTGTTCACCACTGCGCTGGAAGATGTCTTCAAGCTCTTAGACTGGACCGGACTCGGCATCAACATCAATGGCGAATACATCACTCACCTTCGATTCGCAGATGATATCGTAGTCATGGCAGAATCCCTGGAGGACCTTGGCACCATGCTCAATGACCTCAGCAAGGTGTCCCAACTAGTAGGGCTGAAAATGAACATGGACAAGACGAAAATCATGTCTAATGCCCATGTCATTTCTGTACCGGTCCTGGTTGGGAATGCGATTCTCGAAGTTGTCGATCACTATGTTTACCTAGGACAAACAGTCCAATTAGGTAGATCCAATTTCGAGAAAGAGGTCAGCCGACGAATCCAACTCGGCTGGGCAGCGTTCGGGAAACTTAGGAGGATCTTCTCGTCTAATATTCCGCAGTGTCTGAAAACAAAGGTTTATAACCAGTGTGTGTTACCAGCGATGACTTACGGCACTGAAACGTGGTCTCTAAATGTCGGCCTCATAAAAAGGCTCAAAGTCGCTCAGCGTGCTATGGAGAGGGCTATGCTCGGTATTTCTCTACGTGATAAAATCCGAAATACGGAAATCCGTAGAAGGACGGGTGTAACCGACATAGCCCGAAGAATTAGCACGTTGAAGTGGCAATGGGCAGGCCACATCGCACGCATCGACGAACCGACAACCGTTGGGGAAAAAAGGTTCTCGAGTGGCGACCACGAATCGGACGACGCAGCGTAGGACGACCCCCCACTTGGTGGACTGATGACCTCATCAAGGTCGCAGGAAACCGCTGGATGCAGGTGGCACAGGACCGTTATAGATGGCATTCTCGTGGGGAGGCCTATGTCCAACAGTGGACGTTTACGGGCTGATGGATGGATGGATGGATAGAAATAATAATAATAGACAAAGTTGAGTTTTTTGCCGAATCTTCTCAGTCGTGGTTACATTCCCATCCGGTTGTAATTTATTGGATTCATTTAAAATATTAAAGTGGTAATTTAAGATATTAAGTTTATAATATGTAAGTGCCCTCGCAGGGTTTATACGTAATAAATGAAGTTGAATCAAAAATCAATCAAAATAATTCATATTTTTGAAGTTATCAACAGCTGGCATTTATTCAACAGCTATATATTATTTATTATAATTTACTGATACATCAATCGGTCCATGTTCTGTAAATATATAGAAAATCTCTCACAGCCTTCCATCTTATTCACTCACTCCTCTACATATTAAGAGATTTGAAAAAAAATGCTAGATTTTTTAATTTTCTTTTATACAAACCTTGTCCTAACAACAACGAACATAAAAAAAATAAGAATTATCCAATTTAGTGCACTTGTTCAGAAGTTATGTGTATACATACATTTCACTATTTATTTTATATTATACTATCTGTCCTCCACCCGCTTTCTTCTTTTCTGGATCAGTAATCGTCAACATATCATATGCTAAAACCTCTGAAACACGCTGCATCTTATAGGTATTATTCCGATTGGTTCAGTAGTTTTCACAGTATAACCGAACAAAAAAACCGACTCTCCATTTATTAGTATAGATAGATTATTACTAAATTAGGTAAGAATCTTTTTGAGATGTATTTTTATATGATTATAATGCAGTTTGGTATATTATAGAATAATCTCCGTCAGAAAATTTACAAACATTAGCGATAAAAATTAATTCCAGATACGGCAAAATTATTTGACTTCTTTTTTTTATTGCTTATGGTGGCAAACGAGCAAGCAGCACACCTGATGGGTAAGTGTTACTGCCGCCCATGGACCCTTGCAATACCAAGGTAGGCAGCTGCCTACCAATATAAACCCCAAACTCACCCAGTTGAGCTTCCGGTTCTCTCGCTCACTGAACAAAGTGCAAAAGCATATTGCCATTACTTAGACGCCCATCTTCTGCGAGAGTATGGTACTGCCCAGACGGACCGGCCCGTGGCTGTAGACAGAAAACTCAACAGCGTGGTCCTACCACAAGTAAAAACTGGCTTGGGATACAATCTTCTAGGATTATATAACTTGCGCGCCTTAACAAATTTAGTCTATTTAAGGCTGTAACTGATAACTTCAAGATTAGCTAGTAGGAAATTAAATGTGAGTGAAAGGCAGACACAATGAGTGATTTAATAAATATAGTTTTTATGCAAGTACTATAATATGTGATAAAGCTATTTTATGGATTTTTTGAAATAAAACTACTTTTACGGATTCTATCGCGTTTGTATTTGATTTATAATTTCCCGACGTTTCGAACACTTTACAGTGATCATGGTCACGGGAGGACCAGTCCTCCCGTGACCATGATCGCCGCGATAGAATCCGTAAAAGTAGTTTTATTTCAAATGTGTAATACTCGCGTAAACATTAGAAGTCTTTATGGATTTTATTCCATTTATATTACATAAACATGGTAATGTACATACACATGGTAACCTTACGGAGAAATACTGTAATAATCATGATGACATGTATGACGTCAATATATTTCTCCCGTGACGTAACGTAACAAAGTTAAACTGCCATAATATCTGTAAATACCCGATTACGAAACGAAAAATGATGTCACAAGCGGGGTTCCAACCCGCACCTATTGGGAATCCGGCCCAACCGTGCTGCCACTTACACCATCGTGAACTATTTTAGGACATGCAAATTTCGATTCATATTATATCTTACGTCTTCAAGGTGACGTATGCCATCTATCGGACAATGTTTACACATTGTATAGGCTTAATACTTCAAACTTTACAGTTAGAATTGTATTAAACGATGACACAACCTTGTTATTCAAATTACTGAAATGTTTAGCATTTAATATCATATCCGTTATATCCGTTAAAATACATTAATTCTAAAATTTATTTATAAACACTAACGAAATATAATGTTGTATAGTGGATAGTATCGGGCTCAGAAGACAACTTGGTTTATATTTGGAATCTGCAATCAAAAGAAATAGTGCAGCGATTGTCAGGACATACAGACACGGTACTCTGCACAGCGTGCCACCCCACCGAGAACATCATCGCATCAGCGGCCCTCGAGAACGACAAGACTATAAAACTTTGGAAGAGTGATACTTAAAATTTACGTGATGTAAGTATTAATAAATTGCCCGTGTGGTGATCAGTGTACTCTCTTACCTCTGGGTGTCGTAAAGGACGACTAAAGCCTATAATATGCATACAACATAGATGTTGACATACAATAGAGGGAAAAAAATCGAAATAACCCAATCCACCTGACCAATGTGGTATAGTGGGCAATTTCACTTTATTGTGCAGCTTAACTTGTGCAGTTGAAGCTTGACCCCAGCAGGACACATTTAAGCTGAAATCTTTAAGTATTTATACTCACTTCGAAGATGGGTTAAGCTTAAGAATACCAAGCGTCGTCATCCTTTAGTTTCTTCAAGGAATCGTAAAACCGGCTCAGAGACCATCATGAGAATAAGAAACAGCGCCTTCTTTCATCAACTGTAATCGCTAGCGAGAGCGATTTAGAATAAGGTACACCTTATGGTACACCATATTCCTATCGTTGCCGTGGTCGTATTACGAGAGTACAAATAGAGTAATAAAAGACAATTTTCTGTCTAAATGGGGAACTTAGGAACAATATAGCCAATATGAGTGGGCCGGTGGACCATTCAATTGGCGGTAAGGGATAATATGACAGAATGTATGACCATGCGCCACATTCCCATTAAAGAAAGTGCTCTTTTTCTCATTGCGAAGGCAATCTGCGTCCAATAGTAGCGCAAAAAGAGTAACTTATTTATACTTATTATTTTACTTCTACGATACATCAGTCCTTCCATCAGCCCATAGACATCCACTGTTGGATATTGGTGTCCCCACAAGAATGCCACTTAGCACGGTCCTGCACCACTTATATCCAATTATTTTATTTTCTTTACTTTATTGTTGCAGGCTCCTGATCAGATGCTGATCTGAATTTTGTGGCGCTGAATATTGAAAACCGACGCCATCGACATGTGAATAAAATTTTATAATAGGGTACTAGTCGAGTATCTGGACGGATAAGGACACTGATATTATGAGTGCATTGTTTTATTTCAATAAGTTAGTGTGTATCAGTTGGTAAGAGTGACTTTTCTGTTGATATAAGATATAAATATTTTTGTATCTGACATACAAAATGAGCAAGTTATTAGCGATTATGTTTAGTTAAGTATTACTGTAAGAATTCGCTTAAGAGTATTTGTTGGATGTAATGAAATTAAAGATTCAGTAGTTGTATACGTTGTTATTAATTATTACCCCCTTTATTTATAAAATTATTAAGCCGTTATTTTAAAGATATGACATCCCATTGAAATGTCTTGTTTTACATTTAGTCATATTTTAATTCGTTGATCCGATTAAAAATACAAAATATCACCACTCCTTTTATTTGCTATGGTTATAGTTAAAAATGATCAAGGAAATGGGCGCGTATGCAGTGAATGGCTCTCGGTATTGTATGTGGTGGCAAGACTGACTGGATTTGCTGTACAAATATAGCGATAAGCCAATTAAATTAATATGTTACTTCCTACTTATATGGCTATGGCACTTATAATAGTTTTACGACTGCAATTTTTCTTCATCCATCCATTGGCCCATCGACATCATCATTGGTCATAGGTTTCCTCATAAAGGGAAGATAGTGCTGTAAATGGTTTGGTAATCATAACCCATGTTAGGAGTTTACCAGCAAATCACGATCGCCCATTTCCTTGATCGCCAATCCTTACTCGATTTTACACCTCACGGGAAAGTAAGGCACATGTATTCAAGACATTGTATTCTTAACCCGTCACTACACAGGAAATTTACTTCGGCTCAATCTGTTCGCATAGATTTTTATTTCCAATTTTTTGACGTGATTACGTCAAAAATCGATGAACGCTGGCTGCACGTACGAGAAGGTGTCGCATTCCACCTGAGCCGAGCGTGCAAGCGAGAGCGCGGAACAAGCGATAGAGGCACGATCAGCCAAAGCGATCTTGCATTTTAAGAATTTGACGTGAACTATTTTGTCAACTGTTTATAAAGTGAAGTGTGGTTTCTATTGTTTATGTATGTTCAATTCAGAAGCTGTGTGGTAGCGGCTACGAATACTATCAACCCTTACTTTGCTCGTGGATGTCATAAAAGACGACTAAGAGCCTTATAACGATCTGGGCCCACACTATCTAATGCCGTTTGATCAACAATTACATTCCCAAGGAGGGTTGAGGTCTGGCAAGCGGCCGGTCATAAAAATATTGCCGATAACTTTTACAATATGTAGTATGAAAGAAGAGTACATTCGACCCCAAGTAATTGGGATAAGAGTAGGAGAATGATGATGTATGTTCAATTTATAAAAGTATGCAATTTTTTCATGAATGTTGTCTTATGGCGTTATTACGTAAAATGATCATCCGTAAACCTAATTTACAGACAACCATCTGTTTTTTGGGAGTGATGACATGAAAGATTCAAATTAGATAATCGAATTTTATGTCTATTAAAATATTGTAGAAGGATGTCAGTAATGTTATAATCATAGTGTTACGAGTACAAAATATAATTATTTAGAAATTAGGCCACCATCGTCGTGGGAGTGAAAACATGATGGCTTTTATATCCTATGCTATTAGTGGCAGCCGTAAAATTAGGTCAACCAACCTACAGGGAGTTTTAGCGTCGTGATGAAATAAATTATAAGTACGTAGTTTACGACTGTTGAATTAAAACTATTGAGATTAATATTAGCGAGGGAAAAATACTATTTACCTACATCTTTAAAATTCACGTAGAAATTGTTTATCTATAGTTAGTATACATTTAATTTTAACGTATTCCTTTAATAAGTAAAATGAAGGCTAAACCAGGAATTAAGTATTTCATATTAAGTAATTCAGTATGTTAGGTATTTCATATTAACGTTTATAATTATAAGAAACCAATATTAGATAGGTATTACTTTTATATTTCAATTCGACGCTGTAAGTGGATATACCTAATGCTAGTAGGCTTTATCTTAACCAGTCTGTATAAATAAATTTAACGAATGGAAATATATTTATTGATTACAAAAACAAATATTGAAAAATATATAAAGGGTCACAGACCTCAGTTTTAGTGGTCAGTCCAACGGTGATGGGGAGGTAATATGGGGCAGGGTGTAACTAGGGATGTGAGGTTATTGGAAAAAAATCGATTAAATAAAAAATCGTTTTTTTTTTTATTTAATATTAATCGATTTGCCAAAAATCGATTATAATCAAAATAAATAATCGATTTTTACGAAAAAATCTATTTTATTCTATTATTTAAAAATGTATATACTTTTCATATTCCAATAATAAATCTAAGAGATTCATATTAACAATTTATCAGATTAAAATCAAATTAAATTATATGAATAAAAATCAACCAATTCAAATATAAAAATTCATCAAACCGAATATTCCTTTAAATTTTCAAGGTAAGGAATAAGGAAACCAAATGTAATTATTGACACATTTTTTTTTTATTATCATAAAAATTAAATGATGAAAATCCTTACAAAATAACCTTATTGTCTCAAAAACTAAAATATAAATCACAACAAAAAAATGCCATAAATATCCAGTACTATTTTACATTTAGGCGTACGTCTAGCAGTGGACGGCAATAGCCTGACATGATGATGATTTTTTTTAGGGAGGCATAGTCCGGAGCGTGTAGGGCGGCATAGTCCGGAGCGTGCACATCGCGTCCCCTGCCGGTCTAGTCAGACTTCAATCCGGCGCATATGCGTACCGCAGTGCGGGTTAGGGTGTCCCACGGAGGCGACGCATACCGACCCGCCCCCGTCGGTATAAAAATCGGCAGATGTGGCAATGGGGGCTACCACCCATCACGCCTTGCCCAGTCAGGCGAGTAGAGGAGAGCAGAGTGCCGGGTGGGTACGTGAAATGTAAGAGGTTGTGTGGAAGGTAAGTTGCACGAGCTGATAACCGTCATAGCGGACAAACAGCTAGACGTGCTCTGTGTAACAGAGACCAAGCGAAGCGGCAGCGACGCCTGCGATCTTCCTGTTGACGGGATGGCCCTGTGGTCTGGTGTACCACAGAGCGATCGAGCCGGCATGGGGTAGGAGTTCTGTTGTCCTCTCGCTTGGCCTCAGGTGTGATAGATTACGTAATTTATGATTCCAGACTTCTTTGGGTCCGTATAAAACTAGGTGTTACCTTTCATGGGGTACGACGCCAGAAACCTCCGCGTGGTGTACCCTGGGTGCGGGCGACAGTCCCCCAGATCCCTCTGTCGAATTGTCGCCCGTAGCGAATCTCTGGCGCGAGGGGGGGTTCCCCAGTGATGGGTTGAGCCCCAATTCGCTCCTGACCCTCTATTTGTAGAGGGTACAGGAGGCGAAATTTCGGACGGGCCCGGTCGCTCATTAATTTGAGGACTGGGCAGGCTTATGCCACCGCCGACATATCGTAAACCTGATATCTTGCTTCAAGACAAGTTGTCGTGAGGCGTAGTATCAGGAGCGAGGGTCTTGGCTTAACCGCCCGGACCGCGAGGAAGACAACCTCTATAAAGAATTCGAACTTCGTTTGAATTCGGAAATCACCCAGAATCTTAAGTTCTGGCGTGCGGCGAGAAGATGCATGGCAGATGGGTTGTTCTGTCGTTAGCACGCTCCAGCCAGGGTACCGGCTGACCCCCTGGTTGGTAAATGTAGGCTTGCCCGGGTACAGGGATCTCTGCCCGGGTCGACGGTTTTTCTCCCATACTCGTGGGAACCAGATGGATTCACCTAAACTTTTACCACACCAAGAAGACGGGAATCCCACGGATTCCCACATCACGGCCTTGTCAAGCCAACGTAAAACTGACAACGACGCCTCGTCCTCAGGACTTGAGGCACCCGCCGAGGGCCCGGCACAAACCACGGAGGCCCCAAAGAAGAAGCCGAGGAGGTACCGAAAACGGGGCAACTGGTCGACGGCAAAGGCTTCCACAGAGAAGAAGCGTATGGCGGAGCGGAAGGCGCAGAAGGAGGCCGCTGCCGCCAAACGGGAGGAAGACGGCGGCAGATCTACTGCAGAGCCGTCTATGGACGAGGGCGACGGTAGTGTCGCAGAGCCGTCCAGAGACGAGGGCAGTGGATCTGCCGATATAATGGACGAGGGCGGTAGTTCCGCAGAGCCGTCCAAAGAGGCTAGCGGGTCGGCGCAGGAAACCGCCGCCGCCAGGTCGTCGCCGCGTCTTGCAGCTGCGGCTCCGACGACAAGGGAGGAGGCCCTCCCCTCGAAGGTGCGGAAGCGCCCCCTGAACAGGGATGGCAGCTCGGGCGCCGATTCCGAGGGGAGCGTGACAATCATGCCTCCCCCCAAAGTGCCGGCCTCTCGCAGAGGGCGAGGGGCCGCGGCTTCGGGTCGGGCAACTCACTCCCCGGCCGGCGGAGTGCGCGGGGGCGCGGAGACCGGCAGGCAGGCCGAGAACAAGGCGGCCGCCGCGAGGGTTCTGGGGGTGTTGTCTGGCATCCCTCCCACCGAAATGGCGGCCGCTGGTGCCCGCGCGAGCGCCCCAGCCACAAATATGGAGGCCCTGCAGGCCGAAAACGCCCGCCTTGGTGGCGAGGTGTCAGGCCTGCGGGCCCAGAACCGCCGGCTGGAGTCGGAGCTGGCCGCGGTGCGGAGGGCCAACCGCACCCTCACCAAGGATGTGGCTGAGCTACGGGCCCAAATGGCGCGGCTCGTGCCACCTGCGCCGCCGGCCAGTGCCCGCCGCGGAGGAACCGCCGTCGTCGTCGCTCCGAAGCCGCCCCGAGGTGGTGGCCGTCCAGTGGCTGCCCCCGCATCGAAGACGGCTCCAACAGCGGAGCGCGCGCCGCCGACCAGCGCCAGCCCACCCAATGCCGTGGAGCAGGCTCCAACAGTGGCCCAGCCGATAGCTCCGACCCCGCTGCCTGCGGTGGGGGGCGTGCCGGACGAGGCCTTGCGCGCCATAATAGACACCGTAGGCAACATGGTCAATGCGCGCTTGGCCGTTCTGGAGGCAAGGCTGCCTCCAGAACCACGTGTTCGGCCGCCTCTCGCCGCGGACAAGCGGCCATATGCGGCACCAGCCCCAGTCCCGCTACCCTGTCAGGGTGGCCGTGTAGGCTACGCCGCGGCCGCGGCTGGGCAAAAGAAGAAGGGGCCCGCTCCGAAAAGGAAGACGGCACCGGCTCCTGCCGGACCGCAGTCGTCGCCCGCACCGACACCGCCGGCGACGACTAGCGCACCCGCGACCGCGCCTTCCGCGCCTGACACACCCACTGCGCCCGAACAGGGTTGGCAAGTTGCCGAGCGCGGCAGAAAGAGTCGCGGGCAGAGAAGGAGAGCGGCGACAAAGCGCGCCGCTGAAGTCGCCGCTCCTCAGGCAGGAGCCGGAGGAGGCGGCACAAAAAAGAAGAGGCCGCGCAAGGGGCTCCGGCCGCCGAAGACAGCGGCAGTGGTGATCACTGTGCTGCCTGAGGCGGCAGAAAGGGGCCTCAGCTATGAGGCCGTTCTGCGGAAAGCCCGGCGGGAGCTCGACGTCTCCGACATAGGAGGCGTTGAAGCCAGGACCCGCAAGGCCCGGACAGGGGCTCGGATTTTAGAGTTCCCTGGGGCCGAGGGCACCAGGACGGCCGATAGCGTGGCGTCGAAGTTGAGAGGTCTGTTCGCCGAGGAGGGTGGCGTTAGAATCGCCAGACCCGTGAAGTGCGCCGAAATGCGCATTTCGGGTCTGGACGACTCCGTGACGGTGGAAGACATCCGGGAGGCCATTGCCTCGAAAACCGGGTGTCCCCTGGACACCGTCCGGGTTGGCGTCATCCAGCCCGGTCCGGGCGGCGTAGGTGCCGCCTGGGTGCAGTGCCCAGTGGAGTCGGTCAGGCAACTGGCCGACTCAGGCAGGCTCCTCGTGGGCTGGAGCTCAGCGCGAGTCACCGTGCTGGAGCACCGGCCTTTTTTTTTTTTTTTTTTTTTTTTTGTGGTGGGCCATGGACGTCGCACCCCGCCAAATCGGTCCGGGGTGACGGAAGAGGCGGCGCGCAACCCCATTGACCCACCCTGCAAGCACCTCTTCTTCGCCATGCGAGCGGGCCACCGGTACCCGATCTTTGTCTTCGGTGGCCCGCTCGGCGGTATGCCCTCTCGGGCTCCTCTCCTGTTGACGCCCCGACAGATTTCGCCGTCGAGGCGTCGTCCTCACGCGGTGGCCTCGCGTCGGGTGACCGGACAATTCCCCGGTCCGATCACCCGAAGCCTCGGTTAGGGCGGCATCAGGCGCAGGTATTCGCGCCTGCGCCGCCCCGGCCGCGGGCGGCGGCCCGGGTCACGGGAATCCTCCCGGTCCCGTTCCGCCGCCTCCTTCTGCGAGATGACAGCCTCGCAGAAGGCGGCGACCGCGTCCCAATTCCTGACGCTGTCGACCATCGCCCTCGCGACAGCCGGCAGCGTCAGGTCGGCACCGATAATAGCGACGAGGTCGCAGCGCTGCCCGTCCCAGCCCGAGCATTCCTCGAGCGTATGTTGCGCCGTGTCCTCGTCACTACTGCAATGATGGCAGCCCGGAGTCCATTCCCTGTGCACGACCGTGTGCAGGTATTTCCCGAAACACCCGTGCCCCGTTAACACCTGCACCAGTCGGAAGGTGAGGACCCCGTGCCGCCGCTCCATCCATTCCATCAGTACGGGCCGGAGGGCCTCAACGGTAATGACACCGTGTCTAGGCCTCTCCAACCGCGTAGCCCAACGGGCGATGACTTCTCGGCGGGCGTCCTCGCGCCAGGTGGCTATCTCGTTAAACGATGGGGAGCCACCCTCTTCGCGCATTGAGGTAACCCGCCGGTAGAGGTCGGAGAGCATCTCCGCCTCTAGGTCCCACGGGGGTGTCCCGGCCAATAGGCACGCCGCCTCTGTCGACACCGTGCGGTACCCGCGAATGGCTCTGACCGCCATGGCTCGCTGTGGCCTCCACAGCACCGCCCTGAGCTGGGCGTTCAGAGCCCTCGCCCACACGGGTGCGCCGTACATGGCCATTGAGCGGATCACCCCCGCATACAGCCGTCGGTGGAGCACCGGCCTGCGAGGTGTTTCAAGTGCATGGCGGTCGGGCACACCCGGCCAACATGCACTAATTGCTTTGACTGCGGCGGACTTTGTTTCCGCTGCGGTCAGACTGGGCATATGGCGGCATCCTGCGCCGCCCCGCCCCACTGCCCCGCGTGTGCGGCGGGCAATAAGCCTGCCAAGCACCGCATGGGCTCTGGGGCGTGCAGACCTCCGGCTTCGGCTCCAAAGGGGCGGAGCGGCCCTTCGACTCCGGCCGCTCCCGCTCCTAGCGCGGCCCGATCGCCCGCCGCAAGCCAGGAGGTGATGATGGACACGGCCCATTAATGGCTGCCCAGTCCACTCACCTCCTGCAGGCCAACACCAACCACTCCGCCGGTGCGCAGGATCTCCTCCTGCAATCCATGGCGGAGTGGTCGATCGGTGCAGCCGTAGTCGCGGAACCGTACGTCGTGCCTGATCGCCCCAATTGGGTGGTCAGCTGGAACGGAACCGCGGCAATCGTCACCTCCACGCAGCGGCAGTTCCCGTCCTTATCCCTCTTGGATAGGGGCGAGGAATTTGTCGCGGCGGATTGGGGAGGGGTCACGCTCTACAGTGTATACCTCTCCCCTAACAGGAGAATGGACGATTTCGGGGCCTCCCTCACCACCTTGGAGGCTTCGATACGGCGACTGGCACCGGGCCTCGTCCTGGTCCTGGGGGACTTCAACACCAAATCCACGGCGTGGGGGTCCCCGATGACGGACGATCGCGGGCGGGCGATCGTGGAGTGGGCGGCGTCACTGGGCCTCTGTGTCCTAAACAGAGGCTCAGTGAACACGTGTGTGCGACAGCAGGGTGGGTCGATAGTGGACTTGTCGTTCGCTAGCCCCGCTGTCGCACCACGAGTGAGGAACTGGCGTGTCCTGGAGGAGGCGGAGACCCTGTCGGATCACCGATACATCCGGATGGAGGTCTCCCCTCTCCGGGACCCCAGCAGGGGTCACAGGGCGGACCGGGCTCCCGCATTTCCGCGGTGGGCTGTGGGGCGGCTGGATAGGGACCTACTGGTGGAGGCGGCCATCGTGAACACGTGGCTGTCCTCACCACCCCCAGCGGACGGAGTGGACGTTGAGGCTGTCCGCATCCGCAGTGCGCTAACGCAGGTCTGCGATGCGGCCATGCCCAGGGTGCGGCGTCTACCTCCGAGGCAGGGGGTCTACTGGTGGTCCCCAAGACTGGCGGACCTTCGTGCGGCGTGCATTAGTGCCCGAAGGTCCTACACCCGCAGTCGGCGGCGTCGCCGCGATGTTGAGCGGGAGGGCCAGCTTTACGAGGCGTACCGCAGTGCGCGTACCGCCTTTCGGCTGGCCATCCGGTCCGCTAAGGACGCAAGTTGGCAGGAGATGCTGGACGGTCTCGACCGTGACCCCTGGGGTCGCCCGTATCGTGCGTCGCTGAATAAGCTTCGCGCGCAGGGCCCCCCCCTCACCGAGACCCTCCAGCCCGACCTCCTTCGTAGAGTGGTCGAGGAGCTGTTCCCGCGGCAGTCGGAGCACACGCCCCCGGTCATGGCTTCGCCAGATCACGACCGGGAGGCCGTCGAGAGTGTTCCGCCCGTGACGGAGTCGGAAGTACAGCCGTGGCGAAGATTCGTTCCGCCTCCACGGCCCCCGGCCCGGACGGAGTCCCAGTCCGGGTGTTGACGTTGCTCCTCGAGCATCTCGAACCTCGCCTCAGGCGACTGTTCAACGCTTGTCTGACGTCTGGACAGTTCCCTGAGTGCTGGAAGGAAGGGAGGTTGGTTCTCCTGCCAAAGCCGGGACGGCCCCCGGATTCGCCGTCGGCCTACAGGCCCATTGTGCTTCTGGACGATGTGGGTAAACTGCTGGAGCGTGTCCTCGCTGCCCGCATCGTCCAGCACCTGGAGGAGGTGGGGCCCGATCTGTCGGACGCTCAATTTGGGTTTCGGAGGGGGCGTTCGACCATCGGGGCCCTGCTACGCCTGAGGCAGACGGCCGCGGAGGCTGTCGCCGGCAAAGGAGTGCTGTTGGCGGTGTCGTTGGACATCGCCAACGCCTTCAATAGTCTGCCATTCAGCTGCATCAGGGAGGCGCTCCGGTTCCATGGAGTGCCCCTGTACCTCAGGCGGCTGGTGGCAGACTATTTGGAGGGGCGCAGTGTTCTCTACGCGAGCCCCGCAGGGGACATTGTGCGGACGCCCATGTCGTGCGGTGTTCCGCAGGGGTCGGTTCTGGGGCCGACTCTGTGGGACATCGGGTACGACTGGGCGTTGAGAGGGAGTCTCCCCCCCGGGCTGAGCGTTATTTGCTATGCTGACGACACGCTCGTCACAGCCCGGGGCAGGACATTCGAAGAGGCGGCGAGCCTGGCCACTCTCGGCACCGAGGAGATGGTCAGGCGAATCGAGGCGCTGGGGCTCAGGGTGGCCCTAAACAAGACGGAGGCCCTGCTATTCCATGGGCCCCGTGTGAGGCTGCCTATCGGCGCCTCGTTAGTCGTCAACTCCATCCACATCAGTATCCAGGCCCATATGAGGTACTTGGGTCTGGTGCTCGACGGGCGATGGTGGTTCCGGGAGCATTTTCGCCAAATTGCTCCCCGGCTGGTCGGCGCGGCGTCCGCCCTTTCTCGGCTCATGCCGAATGTGGGCGGACCCAGTTTCGAGGGCCGACGGCTGTATGCAGGGGTGATCCGCTCAATGGCCATGTACGGCGCACCCGTGTGGGCGAGGGCTCTGAACGCCCAGCTCAGGGCGGTGCTGTGGAGGCCACAGCGAGCCATGGCGGTCAGAGCCATTCGCGGGTACCGCACGGTGTCGACAGAGGCGGCGTGCCTATTGGCCGGGACACCCCCGTGGGACCTAGAGGCGGAGATGCTCTCCGACCTCTACCGGCGGGTTACCTCAATGCGCGAAGAGGGTGGCTCCCCATCGTTTAACGAGATAGCCACCTGGCGCGAGGACGCCCGCCGAGAAGTCATCGCCCGTTGGGCTACGCGGCTGGAGAGGCCTAGACATGGTGTCACTACCGTCGAGGCCCTCCGGCCCGTACTGATGCAATGGATGGAGCGGCGGCACGGGGTCCTCACCTTCCGACTGGTGCAGGTGTTAACGGGGCACGGGTGTTTCGGGAAATACCTGCACACGGTCGTGTACAGGGAATGGACTCCGGGCTGCCATCATTGCAGTAGTGACGAGGACACGGCGCAACATACGCTCGAGGAATGCTCGGGCTGGGACGGGCAGCGCCGCGACCTCGTCGCTATTATCGGTGCCGACCTGACGCTGCCGGCTGTCGCGAGGGCGATGGTCGACAGCGTCAGGAACTGGGACGCGGTCGCCGCCTTCTGTGAGGCTGTCATCTCGCAGAAGGAGGCGGCGGAACGGGCCCGGGAGGATTCCCGTGACCCGGGCCGCCGCCCGCGGCCGGGGCGGCGCAGGCGCGAATACCTGCGCCTGATGCCGCCCTAACCGAGGCTTCGGGTGATCGGACCGGGGAATTGTCCGGTCACCCGACGCGAGGCCACCGCGTGAGGACGACGCCTCGACGGCGAAATCTGTCGGGGCGTCGACAGGAGAGGTACCCGAGAGGGCATACCGCCGAGCGGGCCACCGAAGACAAAGATCGGGTACCGGTGGCCCGCTCGCACGGCGAAGAAGAGGTGCTTGCAGGGTGGGTCAATGGGGTTGCGCGCCGCCTCTTCGTCACCCCGGACTGATTTGGCGGGGTGTCGCACCCCGCCAAATCCATGGCTCACCACAAAAAAAAAAAAAAAAAAAAAAAAGGTGTTACCTTTCATGATTGTAGCATATGCCCCCGTAGGATCCTTGGTGGCATCCGACCTGGAGAAGTTTTAGGATAATGTTAGGGAAGTTCTGGATATGGCAGAAACCAGTGAACGCGTGATTGTATGCGGAGATTTGAACGGACGGGTGGGGACCAAGCGTCCCGACTATGAGGACGTACTTGGTCCATTTGATGATAAGAGAGTGAACGACGCAGGTAGGTTAATTGCGGACGTATGCATGGAGAGAAACCTTATTGTGTCAAACACATTTTTCCAACATAAGAACATTCATATGTATACATGGAGAAGGAATGAACAGAAAAGTATAATAGATTTAATTTTGGTAGACAGTCGCCTCCGAAGCAAAATATTGGATGCAAGAACCTACAGGGGCCCTATAGTCGATACTGACCACTAACTCGTTATTGCGAGATTTAGTGGTCTGTTCAGAAAGTGGGGGCACTGGCGAGAGCGTGTCCACTTCAGAGGGCTTGAAAGAATAAAGATTGAAAGTTTGCAAGAAGAGTGTGTAAGAGAAAAGTATGCAGAGGGTGACCGAGAACGGCTGACGATGGCAAGCCAGCCGCAATCGGACATAGAAGAATGCTGGAGAATATTGAAAGAGAGTATGGTAGATACAGCGAAAGAAGTATGTGGAAGCTCAAAGAAGCATAGAAAATCAAATGGTGATGCTTGGTGGGATGCGGAAGTGGCAGCTTCCGTAGAGCAAAAGAAAGAAAGCGTGGCTGGACTATGTCTCTTCTTTGAATCTGAATGACAGTATGATTGAACAGAAGAAAGAAATATATCGGCAATGTAAGAATGACACCAAGGCCTAAGTGAAAGAGAAACGTGATAGAATAAATATGAGTGCAGAAGATAGGCTGGCTAAAAACTTCGAGGGTAACACCAAACTCTTTTGGAGAGAGGTGAAGAGGTCTCGGGGTGGTTGGTCAGCCTTCAGAATGAATAAAATAAGGTCTAAAGGTGGATACATTCTTACACAAATACAAGACGTGTTAAGCCGATGGAGTGAATATTTTGGCGATATGTATGCGGATACTCGGGTTGGCGCCGGTGTTGCATGTGGTCTAGTAGATCAACATTCGGCACCAGCGTCCCCTGATGGCATCAGTGTGGATGAAGTTGAATGGGCGATAAGAAGTTTGAATAATGGTAAGGCAGCGGGCATTGATATGGTGTCTGCCGAGATGATCAAGCTTGGCGGCTCCTGTGTCTGGGAGGTGTTCCTGTTGTTCCTCAATTTATGTTGGAGCTCGGGAATAGTTCCCAGAGACTGGAATAGCGCAGTCATCGTGCCGTTGTTTAAAAACAAGGGTTCACCGTTATGACTGCGCAAATTACAGAGCCATAAGCTTGACCAGTTTGGCAGCAAAAGTGTACCTATGCTAAAATTATTGAAAGGAGATTGAGGATGGAGTCCGATGGTTTACTGTGTGAGGCACAAGGAGATTTCAGGAGTGGAAGAGGGTGCATGGATCAAGTGTTCTCTCTGCGCAACATTGTGGAGAAGCATCTGGCTCTAGGTCAGAGGGTTTTCTGCAGTTTTGTGGATCTGGAGAGAACATTTGACACGGTTGCAAGAAAGGAACTTTGGGACATTTTACCGGAGTATGGTATTAACGGTAAACTGCTGCAGGCTGTGCAGTCCAGTTACATGGGCTGTAGAGCTTGTGTGCGGCTGGATGATGGAATGTCGCCTTGGTTTGACTTCAATATCGGCGTTAAGCAGGGGTGCGTTCTATCAGCCAGGCTGTTTATCATATATCTGGATAAATGTCTCCAAAGGTTGAACGATATGAAAGTGGGAGTCCAGATGGGCGACTCAGTGGTCGGTGCTCTGCTCTATGCAGATGATGCAGTCCTGCTGGCGCAGTCAGCGACTGACCTGCAGACCCTAGTCGACACAATGACAGAAGATTGTAAGAAAAGGGGTCTACGCATGAATGTGAGTAAAACCAAAAGAGTAAATGCGGGAAATAGAGTGAACGGAGCGTTGGGACAACTTCTCGGTAGCCACTACCTCAGCCAGAAGGCACGTGTAGCAATACATAACTTGCTTGTCCCAACATTACTATATGGAAGCCAGAGTTGGGTATGCAGAAAAAAGTATAAAAGTAAAATTAATACGGTCGAAATGCGATCTCTTTGTTTTTTTTTTGGGGGGTGGGTTACGGTCGGCGCACTCCTCGCATCACTCCGTCCGGGGCGACAGAGGGGCATAAGCACGCACACCCATAACCCACCCGTGACGTCGCCTTCATCGTTGGGCCGACCACCGGAGCAGAGTGACTTGACGTCAGTGGCCAGACCGACGGAATACCCCTGAGGAGTACCCTCTCCTCGACCGACGTCCCTCCTCGGGTAGGATGTCGGTCTTTCCTCACGCGGTCGGCTTCTCGGCGGGTGACGGATTAATTCCCCGATCCAGTCACCCGCGGCCTCAGGTAGGGCGGCATCAGACGCAGGTAATCGCGCCTGCGCCGCCCCAGTCGCCGGCGGCGGCCCGCGTCGTCGAGGAGACGCTCCTCGCGCACGCGCTCCGCCGCCTCCTTCCGCGAGACTGCTGCCTCGCAGAAGGTTGCGACCACGTCCCAGTTCGCCAGGTCAGCACCGATGATTGCGACGAGTTCACGACGCTGCTCTTCCTAAGCGGCACAAACCTCGAGCGTATGCTGCGCCGTGTCCTCGTCACAATCGCAGTGGTGGCAGGACGGTGTACTCTCCCTCCTGACGACCGTGTGCAGGTATTTGGCGAAGCATCCATGCCCCGTCAAAACCTGCATCAGCTGGAAAGAGAGCATCCCGTGTCGCCGTTTTAGCCACTGCACCAGCACCGGCCGGAAGGCCTCCACGGTCCGCACACCGAACCGAGGCCTCTCCAGCCGGACTGCCCAACGGGCAATAACGTCGCGGCGGTCGGTGTGCTCCCTCAACGAGATCACACCGCCCTCCGCTCGCACCTCCAACATCCGCCGATACAAACCGGCGAGCATTGCCGCTTCCAGATCCCATGGAGGGGTCCCGACCAACAGACACGCTGCCTCCGTGGACACCGTGCGGTACCCGCGTATGGCACTGACCACCATGGCTCTCTGTGGTCGCCACAGAAGAGCCCTGAGTCGGACGGTCAGGGATCCCGCCCACACCGGTGCGCCGTACAGGGCCATCGACCGGATGACCCCTGCGTACAGCTGTCGGCACGTAGCGCTCGGTCCGCCCACATTCGGCATAAGCCATGATAGGGCAGACGCCGCGCCGACGAGCCGTGGAGCGAGTCTGCGGAAATGCTCCCGGAACCACCATCGCCCGTCGAGCACCAGGCCCAAATACCTCATATGGGTCCGGATGCTGATATCAACCGAATTGACGGTGATTGAGACGCCGATGGGAGTACCCATCCGGGGCCCATGGAACAAGAGGGCCTCCGTCTTGTACAGGGCCATCCTCAACCCCAGCGCCTCGATCCGCCTGACGATCTCCTCGGTGCCGAGAGTCGCCAGGCTTGCCGCCTCCTCCAGCGTCCTACCGCGGGCTGCGACGAGCGTGTCGTCGGCGTAACAGATCACGCCCAGCCCGGGCGGGAGGCTCCCCCTCAACGCCCAGTCGTAGCCGATGTTCCACAGGGTGGGTCCGAGGACCGACCCCTGCGGGACACCGCACGTCATGGGCGTTCGCACAACGTCTCCTACTCGGTTGGTGTAGAGGACGCTGCGCCCCTCCAAATAGTCTGCCACTAGCCGCCTCAGGTAAACTGGCGCCCCGTGGTATCGGAGCGCCTCCCTGACGCAGCTAAATGGCAGACTATTGAATACGTTGGCGATGTCCAGGGACACCACCAACAGCACTTCCCTGCCGGTGACGGCCTCAGTCGCCACGGCCCTCAGGCGCAACAGAGCCGCGATCGTCGAACGACCCCTCCTAAACCCAAACTGGGCATCCGACAGATCGGGCGCCATGCCGACGAGGTGCCGCTCGATGCGGGCAGCCAGCACCCTCTCCAAAAGCTTGCCCGCATCATCGAGCAGCACGATGGGCCTGTAGGCCGAGGCCCACCAGCCTCCCCTCCTTCCAACACCCAGGCAACCGCCCGGACGCTAAGCACGCCTCGAACAACCCCCATGAGGTGGAGACCCAGGTGGTCGAGGACCAAGGCCAGCACGCGGTTGGGAACACCGTCGGGCCCGGGGGCGGTGGATTTTCCGCGCATGCGCGACACCACCACCCCCATCTCGGGTTCCGTGATGGGCGGAACACTGTCATCGTCGGCCTCCCGGTCAGTGTCTGGCGGAGCCATGAAATGCGATCTCTACGGAAAATCTGTGGAGTTAGCCTGATCGATCACGTTCGTAACGAAGACGTAAGAGAGCGAGTAGGTATGAAAGAGAGTATTGGAGTAAAGATGCGAAAGGGAATGCTCCGATGGTTCGGGAATGTGGAAAGAATGCCGAACGAACGTCTGGTTAAGAAGATATACAATGTGAAAGTGGAAGGATGTAGGTACCGAGGGAGACCGAGACTAACCTACCTAGACCAGATCGGTCATGTACTGAAGGAAGGTGGAGTCAAGAGTCTCCGAAACCGGCGAGCGTGTTTGAAGAGAATTATGAATGTTGAGGAAGCGAGTGAAGTATACAAGGATAGAGTTCTCTGGTACTCTGTTCTCTCTGCCTACCCTGCAAGGGACATGGCGTGATGGTATGTATGTATGCTGTTTTAAATTTGTAGTAGTACTGCAAGTTTTTAGCTCTTTGGAACAGTACTTGCATATAGAGATGTGAAGTTAATGGAAAATAATCGATTAAATAAAAATCGATTTTTCTTAATACAATATTAATCGATTTGCCAAAAATCGATTTTCATAATAATAAATAATCGATTTCTACGAAAAAATCGATTTTTCTATTATTTAACATCTATATGCTTTTCATATTTCAATAAACCTAAGAGATTCATATTAACAATTTATCAGATTAAAAATCAAATAAAATGATATATAAATAAAAAAATAACCAATTCAAAACTAAAATCAATGCGAATGTTCCCTTAAATTTTCAAGGTTAAGAATAAGGAAACCAAATGTCATTGATATAAATGTTCAGTACAATATATTAAATATTTTATTATAAAATAAATAAAATGATGACCATCCTATTTGGGGTCATGGTCCGGAGGGTGCTCGTCGCGTCCCCTGCCAGTCTAGTTAGACTGCTAATCCGGCTCCAATGCGTACCGCAGTGCGGGTTAGGGCGTCCCCCAGAGGTGACGCGTACCGACCCGCCCCCGTACGTCGGTACGAACATCGGCAGATGCGGCGATGGGGGCCGCCACCCATCACGCCTTGCCCAGTCAGGCGATTCGAGGAGAGCAGAGTGCCGAGTGGGCACGTGGAATGTCAGAGGTTATGTGGAAGGTAAGTTGCACGATCTGATAACCGTCATGGCGGACAAACAGCTAGACGTGCTCTGTGTAACAGAGACCAAGCAAAGGGGCATCGACGTCTGCGATCTTTCTGGTAGCGTGATGGCTCTGTGGTCTGGTGTACCACAGAGCGATCGAGCCAGCATGGGGGTAGCAGTGCTGTTGTCCTTTCGCTTGGCCTCAGGTGTGAAGGATTACGGAATGTATGATCCCAGACTTCTTTGGGTCCGTATAAAACTAGGTGTCACCAAGGTATTCATGGTTGTAGCATATGCTCCCGCAGGATCCTCGGTGGCATCAGACCTAGAGAAGTTTTGGGATAATGTTAGGGAAGTTTTGGATATGGCAGAAACCAGTGAACGCGTGATTGTATGCGGAGATTTGGACGGATGGGTGGGGACCAAGCGTCCCGACTATGAGGACGTACTTGGTCCATTTGGTGATAAGAGAGTGAACGACGCAGGTAGGCTCATAGCGGATGTATGCATGGCGAGAAACCTTATTGTGTCAGACACATTTTTCCAACATAAGAACATCCATATGTATACATGGAGAAGGAATGGACAGAAAAGTATAATATATTTCATTTTGGTAGACAGTCGCCACCGAAGCAAAATATTGGACGCAAGAGCCTACAGGGGCCCGACAGTCGATACGGACCAATATCTCGTTTTTGCGAGATTTAGTGGTCTGTTCAGAAAGTGGAGGCACTGGCGAGAGCGTGTCCACTTCGGAGGGCTTGAAAGAATAAAGGTTGAAAGGTTGCAAGAAGAGTGCGTAAGAGAAAAGTATGCAGAGGGTATCCTAGAATAACTAATGTTGAGACTAATGTAGAATGCAAAATTTGGTAATTGTTATGTAATTTTAAACAAATAACATAATATTAATAAAGATCCCTCTTGTACGTGTGACGTCTACCCATCAAGCTCTCCTCCATCATCTCAATAAATTCCATTTTTATATGATTGTTCATTGTGTTTTCTCATATTGGCGCCAATATATTGTACAATATTTTGCGATATTAAAATGGAGTAGGGTGATAAAGAGAACCGAATCGCTGTGATTGCATTACACAAAGTATATATGGAGCCAAATGCAATTTTTAAAGCTCCCCATACGCTTGGTATTAGTAAAATGTTTGTGTACCGGGCTATTAATAGGTACAATGAGACCTCCTCTGTTTGTGACAGAAAAAGATCTGGCCGTCCACGTAGTGTATGTATAAAGATGGAAAAAGGTGGTCAAAGCACTAAGGGCAAGAGTTCGAAAAAATCCTGTCCGAAAGTAAAAGATTTTATCTCGGGAGATGAAGATAGCACCTAGAACCATGTCGCGTATTTTAAAAGATGACTTAGGACTTGCAGCTTATAATAAAAACTTACTGGTCATTTCTTAACTGATAATTTAAAAAAGAATAGGATGGTAAAAGCGAAACAACTACTGCAGCGGTACGCAAAGGGAGGTCACAGAAAAATTTAGTTTACAGATGAAAAGATTTTTACAATTGAGCAACCTTTTAACAAACAAAATGATCATATTTATGCCCAAAGCTTAAAAGGAAGCTTTCCAATTAGTCGACAGAGTGCAACGTGGGCATTATCCGACTACAGTGACGGTTTGGTTGGCGTCTTCTCGTGGTCTCTTGCCCACACCGACGCCCAGCCACTTGCCTGGGCGTTGGTGTGGGCTTTAGCGTGGGCGTGGGCGTCGCGGACTTCTTGATGATATAACGTAAAGGATTATTATGGCTTTTTTGGGGACAGGTTATGTAAGTATACCATAGCCTGTTCCGAAAAAACTATGTGTTAATAGTCACATCCCGCCAGATCCGTCTGGGGCAACAGAAGGGACGCGTGCGACCCATAACTTCTCATACATGTACCGCTGTACGCCGTGCGGGCGGGCCCCCGGCACCCGTTTATTACCATCGGTGGCCAGTCCAGCAAAAGAATATGGCTGGAGGAGCTTTCTTATAGTATAAGCTAATCAGCTTAACGACCTGTCAAATAGTATGATTATTTAAATAAATATATAAATAATATTAACGTTGTATTGATATTTGTTCATACAATGATATATTTAAAAAAAATAAACTAAATTTCATCGTTACCTTGATACTACAATCTGAAGTAGGTAATGAATTTCATGGTAATCACACAAAATCCGTAAATGGCACCCAATGATGAGCTAACTACTAGAGCAGTCACCACTTCCTTTAAACACAAAAACCGCTCCATTAAGGCAATATTACCCCATCCGTAAGCGAGAAAAAGGATCGCTGCTCAGCTTGTTGGGGCATTTTATTTCGCCAGCTGTTGTCTTACATAATTAGTCATACGAAGTTGTGAAACTTAAACTATATGTAGAGGCATAAATTGTTCCTCATTTAATATTCGAGAATAGAGATAAAAAAACTGCTACTACCTATAGGTAGTAGCAGTTTTTTACCTATATAATTTTCATACCTTTACACGAATAAATAGGTAATTTAATTCAAACAAGTTTACCTATAACGATGACTTGTTGGATGTAAAACACATTAGTCTCCATCATTATGAACAAAAAGTGATATAAAAACCAAAACAATTGTTTTATTTCAAATGTGTAATACTCGCGTAAATATCTTAAATCATCCTTGATCTGATTCCTAAGGACATTAGGTCCAAGGAAGACACCTCTCTGGCAATCGCTTCTTTCACAAGTCACTGTGGTCACGTGCAGTCGATAGTCGACGGCTGCTCACGGCCGGTGCCAGATACGAGTGATCGTAGATGGCGCCTGCCGGACGACGTCCGTGACTTGTTGAGATGTAAGAACGCCGCCACCCGTGCTTATGACCGCTATCCCATGGAGGACAACCGCACTCGACTGCGCTCCCTACAAAGGGAGGTCAAAAAAGCCATCAAAGATTTGAGACAGAGCAAATGGGACGCCATGATAGAAGAGCTTGAGCCTTCTCACACAGCTTTCTGGCAGCTTTCCCGCTCTCTCAAAAAGGACATTGTGTCCATTCTCCCTCCCCTAAACTGACCAAACCAGTCACAGGTGTTCATGGACGACGAAAAGTCCGAATGCCTAGCCGACTGCCTAGAGCTTCAGTGTACGCCGAGTACACTATACCCCGACGACATAAATAACCGATTCATCAAAGACGAAGTGGAACGTAGTACCACTATTTCGCGATCTAAAGTAAACAACAACCCAGACGAGCCTATCCCAACAGTGACCACCGACGAGGTCGTATCGCTAGTCAAGGGTCTACACGCTAGGAAAGCCCCTGGTTCGGACGGTATCTCTAATAGAGTTATTAAATTATTCCCCGCGCACCTCATTACTATATTGTGCTGCATTTACAATGCAGCACTCAACAATAACATCTTTCCCTCGCAATGGAAAGAGGGCGTGGTAATCGGAATCTAAAAACCCGGCAAGCGACGTAGCGAACCAAGTAGTTACAGCCCGATAAGTCTACTGAGAGGGTTAGGCAAAATTTACGAACGTATAGTCCTCAATAGACTAAGAACATTCGCCGAGGCTAACAACCTCATCCCAGACGCGCAATTTGGCTTTCGTGCTGGGCACAGTTGTGTGCAGCAAGTTCACAGAGTAGTAGAATACATAAGTGGTCAGTCCATTATGAACAGATCCACAGCTGTAATTTTCCTAGATGTAGCGAAGGCATTCGATAAAGTGTGGCACGAGGGCCTGATTTACAAACTTTATCGTCTTAAGATCCCCGACTATCTAATTTTAATCATACATGACTACTTAAGTCATCGCAGCTTTCGCTACAGGGTGGAAGGGACGTTGTCTACCTCCCACCCTATCAAGGCCGGTGTCCCACAGGGCTCGGTCCTCTCCCCTTTTCTATTTACGCTATACGCTAGCGATATGCCCAAATTTAATAGAGTTCATAAAGCGCTTTACGCTGACGACACCGCACTTTTCTGTGCAGGTAAGATCCCGACAACAGTAGCAAACACTCTCCAAACAGCGGTTACCGCCGTAGCCAATTGGTTTAGGAAGTGGAGAATAGAAATCAACCCCGCTAAGAGTCAGGCGGTCATGTTCACACGTCGAAATGCCCGTACCTACTCTATCGATAGCATTCCGCCCCTTAAAATGTTTAACAAGCCTGTTACTTGGAGCAGGCAAGCCAAATATCTAGGTGTAACCCTTGACGACCGACTCAGCTTCACCCCTCACATAACGCAAGTCCACGCGCATGCGGCTTTCGTGATGGGACGCCTTCGTAGTTTAATAAATGCTAGGCTTAAATTAATCTTGAGCAGCAAGGTCCGATTATACACCGCTTGCATACGGCCATACGGCCATGACCTATGCTAGCATAGTGTTCGCGCATGTTAAGGCACACAGGATCCACAGACTACAGACACTTCAAAATAGGTTCATGCGCCGAGCTACGGGAGCACCGTGGTTCATACGAAACGTCGATCTTCATGTCGACCTCGAACTACCGACCATCAAGCAATTTATGAAACTGTGCTCCCAGAGTTACTTTGACTCTGCCATGACACACCTCAACCCACTAGTGGTTGGGGCCGCTTCCTACACGCCCTCTCGTAATTCAAAAATCCGACGGCCGCGGCACGTCATCGACGATGACGACGACGATATCACACTCGCTCAATTAAGAGCTTACACGGCCCGCGAGGCCATTACACATAAATATCCGCGGTTTCGTCCTCGCCGTCGAGTTGCGAAATCGCGACGCGCAAAAATCATAAATCCAAACGTGGGCGCGCACACTTTGCCACCAGTGACGCCCCAAGCCGAGGTCCGTTCCCCACAAGGGGAGCCCTTGGGCGATGTCGCTTAGCTTACCTCAATCGGGTTGAGAGCCCTCAGCGCTCACCCATAGTCCGCATAAAGCTGTCAAAGCCATCTGCGGGTAACAGCTAAAAACAAACAAAAAAAAATCTTAAATCATTACGTTTACCAAACTAATGAAACTACTAAATAGCAATATTATAATTATTCCATTTTAAATTACTGAAATTAAGCATTTAATATGCTTAATTATTTATAAAACCCCATTAACAAGCGAAAAATAATGTCACAAGCGGGATTCGAACCCGCGCCTATTGGGATTCCGGCCCAATCGTGCTGCCACTACACCACCGTGACTTATTGTAGGACATGCAGTTCTATTATTCCATTTTATTTCCGGGTAGTGATGGAGTAAGAATACAATTCACCACCCCATATCTTACCCTTGGGTGATCGTACGAGACGACTAAGGGATATAAAACGCATACCTATAACATCTATGCAAGAGAAGGAAAACTCGAAAGAAAACCCTATATCAACATGTCTGACCAGCGTGGTGTAGTAGTACGTCAATTTCCCTCCTATTATAGAGGAGACTCGAGCCCAACAGTGGGACATATATGAGTTGAGATGAAATTATTCCAAGATAAATTTGAAAACTTAGATATTATATATTCATATATACATATTCATTTTCTCAACCAACACATATTCCTATGTTGGTTTCGAGTTTCCTCCGCAATGGAATGACAATTGACCTATACATCAGACTATGATCAGACATGTTAGCATAGGGTTTTACGTCGATTTTTTCTTGTCTATCGCGTCGATGCTATCTACTTCTCATATCCCTCAGTCCTACTTTACAACAAGCCTAAGAAAAGATATAGATCTATTCTTACTCCGTCATCACACGGCAAATAATATAATATTAATATCAATTAATTTACACGTTCCAAATAAATATAATCAAAACTTAAACAAGTTAACACCTCTATATCATAGATACATCACTTCAATTGCGTTGCATTCACTTCTAATACCTCTTAAAATAGTATAATAGAAAAATACCAACTTTAAATTAACATGTATATTTAAATTATTTAAAGAAAATTATAAGAATATTGATGATTCAATGGTCAGTAACATTTGGAACGTATTTTATAGCTCCCAATCTATACTCATAGTTGCACAACCAAGATCGAGTTTTCACTGCAAATTGCACTTTTATGATTGAACTTCAAGCTGCAGTGCTACGGATGCCGTATGGTGCAGCGCTATCGTTAGACGAATAAAAGTAAAACTAAACATTTCCGCAGTATATTTTATTTTTCTTTTCTAGTATTCGGTGCAGTATTTCTCTGTAGAACGGCACTGACTGAATAGAATTTTATTTGCATGCATTTCATATAATTATTCGTGTCCAGCGTTAGTTTTAAGTTTTGCTATTGTAAAATTTTAAACGTTTTATTCGATTTCATACAATAAAATGATTACTCAATTTCTCTTTCTACTATTCTACTCAAACAATCGAGGCAAAATATAACTTTGACAAACACAAACAAAAGCAAAAGCTTTATACAGTTGTGACTTATTAACAATACAACGTCTGGCAAAATTTATTAAAAGAATACCTAGAGAGTGCGCATTAGTGCTTTTATACTCATAACACAACTTGCGATCGCCAACCCGCCGTATAGGATGGCCATTATTATACCTATCTCCTCTTCACAGAGAAACTTGTCTATTGTAGACATCGATAGGCTGATAGATGGAATGATAGATTTTTAGCCTAATTTTTCCATTCATCGGCGTATCGGAGCATTACCCCCTTGTTGTTTTAGTAGTTTTTTACGACACCCGCGGCAATATAGAGGTTGCTGAAATGTTGTATTACTAACCTGTCACTTAAAGGGGAATTATCCTAAATTTAACCTATACATGAATGCTCCGATGGTTCGGAAATGTGGAAAGAATGTCGAACGAACGTCTGATTAAGAAGATATACAATGCGAAAGTAAAATGATGTAGGTTCCAAGGGAAGACCGAGACTCACCTGCCTAGACCAGATTGGTCACGTACTAAAGGAAGGTGGAGTCAAGAGTATCCGAAACCGGCGAGCGTGTATGAAGAGAATTATAAATGTTGAGGAAGCGAGTGAAGTATGCAAGGATAGAGTTCTCTGGCACTCTGTTCTCTCTGCCTACCCTGCAAGGGATATGGCGTGATAATATGTATATGTGTATGTAACCTATCAGGAATATAGCCTAAATAAACCTCACAATAACCAAATCCGTTCAGTATTTGACGTAATGAAGTAACAAATTAGTAAACATCGGTCTATTAATTTGGACATACGACTTATTTGGTCCTAATAAATGTATATACATAGATAATGTATTTCATTAATTTAATTGCAAAAGCATACAAATACTGGTGATGAGTCGGCAGGCTCAAATGTTAGGTCGGTCAAATGGTCACCGAAGATAAAGATCGGTTACCGATGGCCCGCTCGCACGGCGAAGAGAGGTGTTTGCAGGGTGGGTCCATGGGGTGGCCACCGAAGTCAAAAATCGGGTACCGGTGGCCCGCTCGCACGGCGAAGAGAGAAGGTTTTACGGTGGGTCTATGGGGTCACGCGCCACCTTTCCGTCACCCCGGACCGATTCGGCGGGGCGAGACGCATCCATAGCCCACCAATAAAAAAAAAGGGTGGGTCCATGGGGTTGCGCGCCGCCTCTTTTGTCACCCCAGATCGATTTGTCGGGGCGCGACCACATCCATGGTCCACCCTGCAAAGAAAAAGAAAAAAAAAAAGACGGTCAAATGGTAATAGATTTTCTGAAACCCGATTACGAAGCGTAAAATGATGACACAAGCGGGATTCTAACCCGTGCCTATTGGGATTCCGGCCCAATCGTGCTGCCACTACACCACCGTGACTTATTGTAGGACATGCAAATTTCACTTCGTATCATATTTACGTCTTAAGGTGACGGTATGCGATCTACCCGATAAAGTTTACACATTGTTATAGGCTTAATACTTCAAACTTTGCAGTTAGAATTGTTTTAAACGATGACATAACCTTGTTATTCAAATTACTGAAATTTAGTATTTAATATGCTTAATTATTTATAAAAACCCGATTACTACCCGATTTTTGCATGTTCACGGTGGTGTAGTGGCAGCACGATTGGGCCGGAATCCCAATAGGCGCGGGTTCGAATCCCGCTTGTGACATCGTTTTTCGCTTTGTAATCGGGTTTTTATAAATAATTAAGCATATTAAATGCTAAATTTCAGTAATTAGAGATTTTCTGAAGTCAAAATAAAGATTATAAAATATAGAAAATACATTTTTTTCTTTCTGCCACTATTGTTGAATGACATACTTAGATCTAGAGGATCCAAGCGATTCGGGATAAGGTAAGTTGTGTTAGCTTTTAGTTTCGGAATAATTTTAGTAAGATTATAAACTGGGTTTAGCGTATAGATGGTAGCTGATACATGGCAAAACGCTAAAATGTTTTAATGGGCTTATATATGTTTCTCTACCAAATCTTACTGGGGAAAGATATAGTCGATATGAAAGCTTCAAAAATTTCAACAAACTTCAAATAAAATATTTAATAGGAAAAAATTAATGACTCTACAAATTATAGAAGGGAAAGTAAATTCCCGTTATAATATTTCCACATCATGAAATTATTTCTAATTATTTAAATTAAATTACATTATTGTACGTCAACTCATTTTTAATACGTAAATAATTTTCTTGGAATCTTATTGTAAACAGTAAAGATAACATACATACATAGCCTCACTTCTATTTCCCGGAGGGGTAGGCAGAAACTATGGACTACCACAAACCACGATGCTGACATACCTCCATCGCTTCATTCACACTCATCACAGTCTTTATGCATGCTCTACGATTACGTGTACTCATAATCTGACCTTTCACTAACACATCTTTAATTTGATCCAGGAAAGTACGACGTGGTCTTCCCCTTGTAATCGTCCCACTCACACTCGCTTTGTATACTTGCTTAGCCAACCTTTCTTCACTCATTCTTTCCACGTGTCCAAACCACCTCAGCATACCATCACACCACAGCGCTGTCTTATAACACTATTCCTAATTTTATCTTTCAGACTTACTCCACACGGAAATACCAAATAGCTATAAAAAGGTGTGAAAAATTACACACGTCACTCGGTGAAAAGAAATTTTACCCAACGTTCTCGGACTTCGCCGCATGCACCTGCAAATTGCTAAACAGATACTAAGGAAAGTTATAATGAAATTTTGGGACTCGGCACCATAAATCTTTAGAGTTTGACATTATCGAATCGGAATTTCATCTCATTTGAAGAACACTGACAATATCATACTTATATTTCTGTTGATTTTTATCATCGAATTTCCTTTGTAATTTTAGATAAAAGGCCATAGATAAAAGGTTTTTACCTTTTCATAACTGCACACTGCTATTCAATGCAGCAAATTGAAAGGATGTTGAACAAATTGGGTCACGCGTGCCAATTGCATTCGCTGCAACGATGTATTTGTCTGAATTATACTTCTTTAGTTGTAAAATGTAGAATTCTCTTTTTAACTTATTAGTTATGATATTTCATTCGTACCTAATTAACAACGTCTCCATGGACAACTTTTTTTGGTTGAAGCTACAGAAACATTAGATTTTACACATTTTTTTTTCTTTATATTAGTCACCCTTTTTTTTTTTTTTTATTGGTGGGCTATGGGTGCGTCTCGCCCCGCTGAATCGGTCCGGGGTGACGGAAAGGCGGCGCGTGACCCCATAGACCCACCGTAAAACCTTCTCTCTTCGCCGTGCGAGCGGACCACCGGTACTCGATTTTAACTTCGGTGGCCCACCCGGCGGTTTACCCTCGCGGGTTCCTCTCGTCGACGCCCCGACAGATTTCGCCGTCGGGGCGTCGCCCTCACGCGGTGGCCTCACGTCGGGTGACCGGACAATTCCCCGGTCCGATCACCCGAGGCCTCGGTTAGGGCGGCATCAGGCGCAGGTATTCGCGCCTGCGCCGCCCCGGCCGCTGACGGCGGCCCGGGTCGCGGGATTCCTCCCGGACTCGTTCCGCCGCCTCCTTCTGCGAGATGACAGCCTCGCAGAAGGCGGCGACCGCGTCCCAGTTCCTGACGCTGTCGACCATCGCTCTCGCGACAGCCGGCAGCGTCAGGTCGGCACCGATAACAGCGACGAGGTCACGGCGCTGCCGGTCAAAGCCCGGACACGCCTCTAGCGTGTGTTGCGCCGTGTCCTCGTCACTGCTGCAATGGTGGCAGAACGAAGTCCCCTCCCTATGTGCGACCGTGTGCAGGTACGAGCCGAAGCATCCGTGCCCCGACAACACCTGCACCAGTCGAAAGGAGAGGACTCCGTGCCGCCGCTCCATCCACTCCGTCAGTACGGGCCGGAGAGCCTCGACGGTGACGACACCGTGTCTAGGCCTCTCCAGCCGCGTAGCCCAACGGGCGATGACGTCTCGGCGGGCGTCCTCGCGCCAGGTGGCTATCTCGCTCAGCGATGGGGAGCCACCTTCGTCGCGCAGTGAGGTCACCCGCCGGTAGAGGTCGGAGAGCATCTCCGCCTCTAGGTCCCACGGGGGTGTCCCGGCCATTAGGCATGCCGCCTCGGTCGATACCGTGCGGTACCCGCGAATGGCTCTGACCGCCATGACTCTCTGGGGTCTCCACAGAACAGCCCTGAGCTGGGCGTTCAGAGCCCTCGCCCACACGGGTGCGCCGTACATGGCCATAGAACGGATCACCCCCGCATACAGCCGTCGGCCCTCGAAGCTGGGTCCGCCCACGTTCGGCATGAGCTGCGAAAGGGCGGACGCCGCGCCGACCAGCCGGGGAGCAATTTGGCGAAAATGCTCCCGGAACCACCATCGCCCGTCGAGCACCAGACCCAAGTACTTCATATGGGCCTGGATGCTGATGTGGACGGAGTTGACGACTAGCGAGACGCCGATTGGCGGCCTTACGCGTGGCCCATGAAACAATAGGGCCTCCGTCTTATTTAGGGCCACCCTGAGCCCCAGCGCCTCGATTCGCCCGACCATCTCCTCGGTGCCGAGAGTGGCCAGGCTCGCCGCCTCTTCGAGTGTCCTGCCCCGGGCTGTGACGAGCGTATCGTCAGCGTAACATATCACGCTCAGCCCGGGGGGGAGACTCCCTCTCAACGCCCAGTCGTACCCGATGTCCCACAGAGTCGGCCCCAGAACCGACCCCTGTGGAACGCCGCACGACATGGACGTCCGCACAATGTCCCCTGCGGAACTCGCGCAGAGGACACTGCGCCCCTCCAAATAGTCCGCCACCAGCCGCCTCAGGTACAAGGGCACCCCATGAAATCGGAGCGCCTCCCTGATGCAGCTGAATGGCAGACTATTGAATGCGTTGGCGATGTCCAGCGACACCGCCAACAGCACTCCCCCGCCGGTGACAGCCTCCGCGGCCGTCTGCCTCAGTCGTAGCAGGGCCCCGATGGTCGAACGCCCCCTTCTAAAACCGAATTGAGCGTCCGACAGATCGGGCCCCACCTCCTCCAGGTGCTGGACGATGCGGGCAGCGAGGATGCGCTCCAGCAGCTTACCCACATCGTCGAGGAGCACGATGGGCCTGTAGGCCGACGGCGAATCCGGGGGCCGTCCCGGCTTTGGCAGGAGAACCAACCTCCCCTCCTTCCAGCACTCAGGGAACCGTCCAGACGCCAAACAGGCGTTGTACAGCTGCCTGAGGCGAGGCTCGAGGTGCTCGAGGAGCGACGTCAGCACCCGGACTGGTATTCCGTCCGGGCCGGGGGCCGTGGTCGCGGAACGAATCCGCGCCACAGCTGCTCCCACTTCCGTCTCCGTCACGGGCGGAACACTCTCGTCGTCAGCCTCCCGGTCTTGTTCTGGCGAGGCCATGACCGGGGGCGTGTGTTCCGACTGCCGTGGAAACAGCTCCTCGACCACCCTACAGAGGAAGTCGGGCTGGAGGGTCTCGGTGAGGGGGGGGCCCTGCGCGCGAAGCTTGTTCAGCGACGCGCGATACGGGCGACCCCAGAGGTCACGGTCGAGACCGTCCAGCATCTCCTGCCAACTCGCACCCTTGGCGGCTCGGATGGCCAGCCGAAAGGCCGTCCGCGCATCGCGGTACGCCTCGTACAGCTGGCCCTCCCGCACGAAGGTCCGCCAATCTTGGGGACCACCAGTAGACCCCCTGCCTCGGAGGTAGACGCCGCCGCACTCTGGGCATGGCCGCATCGCAGATCTGCGTTAACGCACTGCGGATGCGGACAGCCTCAGCGTCCACCCCGTCCGCTGGGGGCGGTGAGGACAGCCACGTGTGAACGATGGCCGCCTCCGCCAGTAGGTCCCTGTCAAGACGACCCACAGCCCACCGCGGAAACGCGGGAGCTCCGTCCGCCCTGTGACCCCTACCGGGGTCCCGGAGAGGGGAGACCTCCATCCGGATGTACCGGTGGTCCGATAGGGTCTCCGCCTCCTCCAGGACACTCCAGTTCCTCACCCGTGGTGCGACAGCGGGGCTAGCGAACGACAAGTCCACTATCGACCCGCCCTGCTGCCGCACACACGTGTTCACTGAGCCCCTGTTAAGAACACAGAGGCCCAGTGAAGCCGCCCACTCGATGACCGCCCGCCCGCGGTCGTCCGTCATAGGGGACCCCCACGCCGTGGATTTGGCGTTGAAGTCCCCCAGAACCAGGACGAGGCCCGGTGCCAGTCGCCGTATCGAGGCCTCCAAGTTGGTGAGGGAGGCCCTGAAATCGTCCATTCTCCTGGTAGGGGAGAGGTATACGCTGTAGAGCGTGACCCCTCCCCACTCCGCCGCGACAAATTCCTCGCCCCTATCCAAAAGAGACAAGGACGGGAAGTGCCGCTGCGTAGAGACGACGATTGCCGCAGTACCGTTTCGGCTGACCACCCAATTGGGGCGATCAGGCACGCAGTACGGTTCCGCGACTACGGCTGCACCAATCGACCACTCCGCCATGGATTGCAGGAGTAAATCCTGCGCACCGGCGGAGTGGTTGGTGTTGGCTTGCAAGAGGTGGTGCATGGATGGTGTAGCCATTAACGGGCTGTATCCATGACCTCCCCCTCGCCGGCGGGCGATCGGACCGCGCTAGGAGCGGGAGCGGCCGTGGTCGGAGGGCCGCCCCGCCCCTTTGGGGCCGAAGCTGGAGGTTTGCACGCCCCAGAGCCCATGCGGTGCTTGGCGGGCTTATTGCCCGCCGCACACGCGGGGCAGTGGGGCGGGGCGGCGCAAGATGCCGCCACGTGCCCGGTTTGACCGCAGCGGAAGCACAGTCCGCTGCAGTCGAAGCAATTAGTGCACGTCGGTCGAGTATGTCCGACCGCCATGCACTTATAGCACCTCGCAGGCCGGTGCTCAAGCACGGTCACCCGCGCCGAGCTCCAGCCCACGAGGAGCCTGCCTGAGCCGGCCAGTTGCCTGACCGACTCCACCGGGCACTGCGCCCAGGCGGCACCTACGCCGCCCGGACCGG
This sequence comes from Lymantria monacha, assembly GCA_905163515.2. Lineage (NCBI taxonomy): Eukaryota > Metazoa > Arthropoda > Insecta > Lepidoptera > Erebidae > Lymantria > Lymantria monacha. Next base: position 30,374,104 of record LR991082.1, read on the forward strand.
GGCGAATGGCACCAACCCGGACGGTGTCTATGGGACACCCGGTTCTTGAGGCAATAGCCTCCCGGATGTCGTCCACCGTCACGGAGTCGTCCAGACCCGCGATGCGCATTTCGGCGCACTTGACGGGCCTGGCGATCCTGATGCCACCCTCCCCGGCAAACAAACCTCGCAGCTTGTCAGCTACGCTGTCGGCCGTCTTGGAGCCCTCGGCCCCGGGGAACTCGAGGATTCGAGCCCCTGTCCGGCCCTTGCGGGTCCTGGCTTCGACGCCTCCAATATCGGAGACGTCTAGCTCCCGCCGGGCCTTCCTCAAGACGGCCTCGTAGCTGAGGCCCTTCTCAGCCGCCTCAGGCAGCACAGTGATCACCACTGCGGCTGTCTTCGGCGACTTGAGCCCCTTGCGCGGCCTCTTCTTTTTACCGGCTCCTGCCTGTGAAGCGGAAGCGGGGACCTCAGCGGCGCGCTTGACCTCCGCTCTCCTCTTCTGACCGCGACTCTTCCGGTCGCGCTCGGCCACCTGCCAACCCTCGGGCGCAGCAGGCGCGACAGGCGCGGAAGGCGCAGTCGTTGACGCGCTAGTCGTCGCCGGCGGTGTTGTTGCCGACGATGACTGCGGTCCGGCAGGAGCCGGTACCGTCCTCTTCCTTGGCTTTGGCGCGGGCCCCTTAGGCTTGGGCGCCGCCGCGGCCGCGGCGTAGCTGCCCCCCACGCGGCCACCCTGACAAGGCAGCGGGGCGGGGGCTGATGCCACATGCGACCGCTTGTCCGCGGCGAGAGGCGGCCGAACACGTGGTTCTGGAGGCAACCTTGCCTCCAGAACGGCCACGCGCGCATCGACGAGTTTTCCGACTGCGTCGATGATTTGGCGCAGGGCCTCGTCCGGTAAGCCTCCCACCGCAAGCATCGGGGTCGGCTGAGCCTCTTCAGGGGCCCGTTCTGCGGCGCCCGGCGGCTTTGGCGCCACAGGGGCGCTAGCCGGCGGCACGCGGTCCGCAGTGAGAGGCGTCATCCTCACCACGGGGACCAGTTTCGCCGCAGCGACCGCGCCAGCGTTAGCCGGCGATGCGCGCTTCACAGCGGCAGGCGTCTTTCTCGCTGCGGGGACGGGAGTGACGGTTACGCCAGTGCCCAACGTCGTCGGCACCGCAACGCGAGGCGGCTTTGGCGCTGCAGTGGCCGCCGAGCAGCCGGCCTTGGCCGGCGGCGCGACTGACGTAGGCGGCACGAGCCGCGCCATCTGCGCCTTTAATTCGGCCACGTCCTTCATCAATTGGCGGTTTGCCCGCCGCAATCCCGCCAGCATGTCCCCTTGCTGTCGGTTCTTGGTCCGCATGGCTGTCAACTCGCCGTTAAGGCGGGCATTTTCGGCCCGCATGTCTGGAGAGTCGTCGTTAGCGCGGGCAGCGGCCGCCGCCGCCCTTTCTTTTTCCGAGGCCCCTCGCCCTCTTCGGGAAGCCGGCACCTTAGGTGGGGGCATGTTGGCCACGCTCCCCTCTGAGTCGGCACCCGAGCTGCCACCCTTGCTTAGGCGGCGCTTCCTCACCTGCGAGGGGAGGGCCTTCTCCTTGGTCGTCAGCGTTGTCGCTGTCGCCGCCGGGCTCTTTGCCACAAGACGCGCTGACGACCTGGCAGGGGCTTCAGCAGCCGGCCCGCTATCCTTCTTGGACGGCCCTGCGGGAATGTCACCGCCCTCGTCCATTTTGGCGGTAGAACCGCCACCCCCATCTTCCCCGGACGGCTCTGCGACATCGCTGTCGCCCTCGTCCGTCGACGGCTCCGTTTCGGCTCTACCGCCGGTCCTATGGAGAAACTATGAGTTGGCGTATAATGTGGTTAACTCTTAGCCATATGGATATGGTTATGAGTCTGGGTGTATTAAGTCTGCGTTAATTAAAAACGGGTGGTCTCTTTTAAAAATAAATAAAGCAATTTTGTTTTATTAAAATCTAAGATTTCCGTCGGTTATATATGGGTAGCACCATAGGACTGACATATCTTCTCCTTCATCACCATCATCATTATCTCAGCTTATATATGTACCACTGCTGGGTTCGAGCCTCCTCCGTAATGGAAAGGAAATTGACCTACTAGCTTATATATGTCCCACTGCTGGGTTCGAGCCTCCTCCGTACTGGAAAGGAAATTGACCTACTAGCTTATATATGTCCCACTGCTGGGTTCGAGCCTCCTCCGTACTGGAAAGGAAATTGACCTACTAGCTTATATATGTCCCACTGCTGGGTTCGAGCCTCCTCCGTACTGGAAAGGAAATTGACCTACTAGCTTATATATGTCCCACTGCTGAGTTCGAACCTCCTCCGTAATGTGAAGGAAATTGACCTACTAGCTTATATATGTCCCACTGCTGGGTTCGAGCCTCCTCCGTACTGGAAAGGAAATTGACCTACTAGCTTATATATGTCCCACTGCTGAGTTCAAACCTCCTCCGTAATGTGAAGGAAATTGACCTACTAGCTTATATATGTCCCACTGCTGGGTTCGAACCTCCTCCGTAATGTGAAGGAAATTGACCTACTAGCTTATATATGTCCCACTGCTGGGTTCGAACCTCCTCCGTAATGTGAAGGAAATTGACCTAATAGCTTATATATGTCCCACTGCTGGGTTCGAACCTCCTCCGTAATGTGAAGGAAATTGACCTACTAGCTTATATATGTCCCACTGCTGGGTTCGAACCTCCTCCGTAATGTGAAGGAAATTGACCTACTAGCTTATATATGTCCCACTGCTGAGTTCGAACCTCCTCCGTAATGTGAAGGAAATTGACCTACTAGCTTATATATGTCCCACTGCTGAGTTCGAACCTCCTCCGTAATGTGAAGGAAATTGACCTACTAGCTTATATATGTCCCACTGCTGGGTTCGAACCTCCTCCGTAATGTGAAGGAAATTGACCTACTAGCTTATATATGTATGTCCCACTGCTGGGTTCGAACCTCCTCCGTAATGTGAAGGAAATTGACCTAATAGCTTATATATGTCCCACTGCTGGGTTCGAACCTCCTCCGTAATGTGAAGGAAATTGACCTAATAGCTTATATATGTCCCACTGCTGGGTTCGAGCCTCCTCCGTACTGGAAAGGAAATTGACCTACTAGCTTATATATGTCCCACTGCTGAGTTCGAACCTCCTCCGTAATGTGAAGGAAATTGACCTACTAGCTTATATATGTCCCACTGCTGGGTTCGAACCTCCTCCGTAATGTGAAGGAAATTGACCTACTAGCTTATATATGTCCCACTGCTGGGTTCAAACCTCCTCCGTAATGTGAAGGAAATTGACCTAATAGCTTATATATGTCCCACTGCTGGGTTCGAACCTCCTCCGTAATGTGAAGGAAATTGACCTACTAGCTTATATATGTCCCACTGCTGGGTTCGAGCCTCCTCCGTAATGGAAAGGAAATTAATCTACTACACCACGCTGGTGAGACGTGTTGGTGTAGTTTTGTTTTAAGTTTTCCTTCTCTTGCATAGATGTTATATGCGTTTTATATCTCTTAGTCGTCTCATACAATCACCCACGGGTAAGACAGGGAGTGGCGAATTGTATTTTTACTCCGTCACCACACGGATCTTCTCCTTAGTAGCCTTTAAATCTTCACGTTTACAATTAACTCCAGATGGCAATCATTCTACTATATCACGCTAGTCAGCTGTGTTGGTAGAGAATTTATATCAAGTTCCTTGCCTTCTGTTTTCATACATGTTATCTGCTTATTCTAATCCCTTAGTCGATTTTTATGACAGCTGCGAGCAAGTAAAGGGGCTGATAAAATGTATACCTACCTACATTAAAACATTTAATAAAATATCATTTTCAACAAATTATATTTATCATTTTGCGTAATACGGAGTCGTTATATATAAATTCTATTTGGGACTTAGGAATAGGTGAGGATTTGTTAGTAACACCATTGTTTTTGTATATTATTTATCGGTTCTATGCGTACAAAGTCGTGGGCAAAAGCTACTAACATATTAAATGCACAAGTAGCATTTCTCAGTGATTCGATGTATTATGAAGTACCATTGCTTACGTAGAATTTAAGTTAGAATAGTTAGAAGTTAAGAACGTCTGGCTGTATAACAGCCAGACGTTCTTAACTTCTAACCTTCAATCCAGGAAAAAAGTTATACTTAGGGGGCGTCCATTAATTACGTGAGGCATTTGTGAGGTTTTTCTGATCCCCCCTTCCCCCATGGTGAGATGTCGTAAGATTTTTCTCGATCCCCTCTCCTCTTCCCAAAGCTCACGTGAGATTTTTCAAACCTAGTATTTGGGTATAAAGGGTTTTTAATTTCATTTAACTTATCGTTCATGCACTTTTACACCAGTTTCTGCTAAAATAAATTACGTGATATTTGTCAAGACCCCCCCTCTCCCCCAAGTGAGATTTAGTAAGATTCTGCTCGACCCCCTCGCCCCCTGAATACCTCACGCAATTAATGGACGCCCCCTTATATGCATATGTATTTTATTTTTGAAAATCACTTTTGTCCTCTTTTCTTTCTTTCTTCTAAATATTGCGTCGTTAAGGAAATTATATGTGGAACGCCCCATAGACATTCACAACTTTATACGGTTTAAAAATAGCACCAATCCATAATGCGACTTCCTTGCCTCTCTAAATGTTCCCATGAGAGTCCAGCGCCAGCACTCACTAATCGTACCAACAACTTCCCTAACACCGGTTTTAACTTTTCTCATTTACTAATCCCTTGAAAGTTGAACCTTTGAACGAAATGGGTATTCTAATGAAATTATACTGAACATTAGTATCTGTGAATGTAATTGGAAAGGACAATCTGGTGATTTGTATTGCATTTTACATGATAATATATTGAAATATACTCCATAGATAAGGAAGGACTCTAAGTAGCGATCTACTATGCTCAGTATCGTAAGTTCGAGGTTCTTATTTGTATCTATTAATTGTATGTTTGTATTATCCGAGATACAAGAATTATTTCTTAGTGCAAAGTATACTTACTTTACTTTACTATAGTACACTCACTGTGTTTAAAATAATGAATAGGCTCCGTATTATAATCTGAGATCTGAGGTTTTAGACCGAGTTCATGTACTATTGATTAACCTATCAAAATATTCTCCATAGTTGAACTGGTGAACACAATAAGCTCACATCCATTAGATACCTACGTGGTCTATACAATTTAAGAATGTATCGTGTAATTATTATTCAAATACATGCATTTAAATCAGGCAATATTATGTCACCCACCGCGTTAATAGATATGTGTAAGTAATGCGAGTGACGTATCACACGTAATATTACCCGACCGCGTACTGTCCCATTACACATTACGCGACTAAACATCACATCACATTAAACATCAAACATCACATTAAACATGACGCGAACACCCGTGTACTGTTCTGCATTTCTGCAATGTTCGGTGTCTGGCAATTCAATATTTATTTTGAGCTTTATTTTCAGAACGTTAAGGCTTATATTTCTTGACGCCGCCCGCCGTACATATAGTGCGCTATCGCATTACGCATCATGAAATGTGTCACATGTGTGTGATGTTTGAAGTGATGGTAAAATGTAATATTACTCGGCACGAAATGTAATGGCCATATCACATCACTTCGCGAAGTACTGTTTCGCGTATGTCCACACGTTAATACTTCGATATAATTATATTATTTTTATACAACCGAACTATTTACTAACGACGAGCACTAATCTATTCCATAAAAAGAAAAAACTTCCGTCTTTACAAAATTGTGTCAACTATTCAAAAAGATCAAATATAATTAAAATATATTTCTATAATAACTGTTAACGACGTAATCACGACTTGCAATATCGTCACTTGAACATAAAAATAAAATTATTAAATACATAAACTAAAATTGGTAATATGACTAAAGCTGTGTGGTAGCGGCTACGAATACTACCAACACTACTACTAAAAGACGACTAAGAGTCTTATAACCATCTGGGCCAACTCTATCTGATGCCGTTTGGTCAACAATTATATTCCCAAAGAGGGTTGACGTCTGGCAGGCGGGCGGTCATAAAACTATTGCCAATAACTTTTACAATATGTACTATAAAAGAAGAGTACATATTGTATCGACCTCAAGTAATTGGGATAAGAGTAGGAGAATGATGACATAGACTAAAATTATAAAGTAAAAAATAGTTACAATAACACTTAAATCTAATATGTACCTACACAATTAAAATATCTAAATATACATATATGTATGTACTTCCTTTGTTAAATCAAAATATGTATGTATATTCTTCTTTCTTGCATTTTAAATGTACCTGTTTTTTTTTTGTGTGTCTTAGTTGTTAGCCTCAGATGGCTATGACAACTTTACCCGGACTGTGGGTGAGCGCTGAGGGCTCTCAACCCTTAACCTATGTTTGTATATTTTTAAATAAATACACCGCATTTTGCTGACGTGCGAATATATTGTTTAACGCGCAGATGGCGCTGTTCACTACTCAACTCACAGAATACGCGCAAACACACGTCGCGGTCAGTTAACGGGCAAAAAGGTGTTATAAAAGTTAAAAGTGTCGCCTCATTTCGAACCCACAACCACTCCATGCATACTAGTAGGCATTCGTAACAATAACTATTCATATATTTTTCTATGGATGTCACTTGTCCGAAATAAAAATTATTATTATTATGTATTATTATTATTACAAACAATGTAAAAAGTGTTTTTCGTTTTGGACAATAGGTAAGCAATAGATATTTGTCTATGTGGACACGATAAACAGTAGCTTAATAAAGAACTTAAGTTTGTACGAAATTGGATTTGAATGAATAGATACTTTACTTTAACAACCGCCAGCCACAATATTGAAACAGTTTGCAATCTAACGTCTTATTAGAAAACGCTAGTCTTTGATGTCAACGTGACGAATTAAGTTTCTTAACTTTAATTTAATATATTCGATCAAAATGAGAGCGCGTACTAAAAGGAAGCTGTCATAATACTATATTCATACATAATCATCATTCTGCTCTTATCTCAATTACTTTGGGTTGACGCATTATGTAGGTGCTCACCTACTATCGTATATATTTTGTTATACGTAGATACCGAAGGTTGTCGCTCGGAGCACTAGGCCAGTAACTAAGTAAGTTTTGGTGAAGCAGATAGGAGGCAGTCACCGTTCGACTAGAGTTCGTCAATTGATGAGACGACGTTTCCTGCCGATTGATTCAAGGCACAATTGCTAAGGCGGTCACGTAAAAGCGTTGGGAAACACTGTATAAATAAATCCGTACATATTTTTTTTTAAATTAGTTCTTACTTTGGTTTTAAATTTGAACCTGAAGCACGCTCAGTTTCCACAGATCTCAATCTTAACAAGCTAGTGATATGTTGTCCTTGCTATAATGTATATTTTAATTGTATGTTATTTCAATCATTATGTTGGTACCACCCGTTTGCGCTGGTCTTAATAGACAATATTATGAAATCTTTGCAATACAAAGCCTCTTAACAGGGCCGTACCTATTTTCCATTTCACAACAGGTAAGTACGGACATAATATTACGGAAAGGTCTTCCTTTTGTTAAGAATACGTTCGTTGCAAGATTTTCTCTACTGATCTTTCCTTTACCATTGTTAACAAGTACGTAGGCAGCACATAAATCCTATTATAACTTTTCTAACATAAAGCTTTCTATTAATATATTGTTGTACGGTACTAACAAGTAGTTTTTGGTAATATTCGAGAGTGCAGACCTCAGCAATATAGTTAACTGCTTTTCTATAGAGTGAATATCTTTTAATATCTAGATAGATAAATATATCTATTTGTGGTAGGACCATGTAGACAGTTCTCTGTCTACAGCCGCGGGCCGGCCCGTCTGGGGTAGTACCACACTCTCGCAGAAGATCGACGTCTGAGTAATGGCAATGTACTATTGCGCTTCGTTCGGTGAGCGAGAGAGCCGGAAGTCCAACTGGGTGGGTTTGGGGATTGTAATGGTAGGCAGCGGCCTTGGTTATAGCAAGAGTCCATGGGCGGCGGTGACACTTGCCATCAGGTGTGCTGATTGCTCGTTTGCCACTACAAGCAATTAAAAAAAAAGGTTTGCTCTACGAAGTACATGTCTAATAATATGCAGTACCATAAAAGCTTAGGGTTAATTATATTATAAAGATTTTAATTTGAAGTGGAATGGCCGGCACTTAATATACACAGTCATGTTAAGCTATTGGATGATTTAAAGTTGACCCTAAACACAGAAAATATTTGGAAACCGCAAATTGAAGTAACCAACAACGATAGTTCTCAGTAACGGTTGATGTCAAGCAAGCGCTTATTAATAAAACAGCCAACACTATAGGTCTTTTTTGTTATCACCTGTACAACAGAGAAGGCACTTTAACTTAGGAGAATGTACTTGGTACATTGTAGTCATCGATTTAATATTTATATCTCAATGTTTTCTGTAATATTTTATGAGTAAAGCAATGTGGTAGTGGCTACGAATACTTCTTTTTGTTATAGCTGTGAAAACGTCTTTACGCGGTATCCCCGGCTAGCTGAAGCCCGACCGGCATACCCACTAAAACCACAGTGGCTCCTTCTGCGCTTTTACGGGGCGACGGAGAGATCGTCTACTGACATTCGATCCCCGGCACCCCAACATTTGACTTTCTGGCCACGTCCTATTGTCTCTCAAGGCGGTGGCAGGAGGTGCGCATATGTCGTTTGGTCAATAATTATATTCTTAAGAAGGTTTGACGTCTGGCAGGTGACCGGTCATAAAACTATTGCCAATAACTTTTACAATATTTACTATGAAAGAAGAATACATATTGTATCGACCCCAAGTAATTAGGATTAGAGTAGGAGATGAATGATGCTTTTATAAGTATTAAGTAAGTAAAACTTAGCGCTGTTTATCGAAATGAGTCTGTCACGCTGCATTTATATACTTACCTATTATGACTTCAAATAAAGCCAAAATTAGTATCACTGTATAGTTAGACATCCGTGACAGACTCATCACATCACCAAGACAATGGCGTCGTCTTTATCAAATTAAAATAAGTCTTAAAAGCTATTTAATAAAGTAGGTACTCATTCATTTATATCACAAAAAGGCAGAAAAGTTTTAACTCTCGGTACGAAAGAGTAGATATCTACTAAAGGTTAAAATTGACTTTTGGTGTTAAAACTTTTGGCTTTGATCTATTGCCTAACAAATTCGTTTACCACATTTGAGTTTTAAACAAAATATACCGTACTGTAGGTATATAAAATAGATAGGTACCAAAAAAAGCCAATTTTATAAAATTAGTAAATTTGTATCATCATCATCATTTCAGCCTATATACGGCCCACTGCTGGGCTCTTGCATCCATCACAAGGAGACGGTAATTAATCTACATACCGCGCTGGTCAGACGTGTTGGCAAAGGGTTTTGTATCCAGTTTTCCTTCTCTTGCATAGGTGTTGTATGCATTATATATCATTTAGTCTTTCTTACGATCACCCACGGTAAGATAGGTGGTAAATTGTATTCTTACTCCGTCACCACACGGGAAAAAAATTGTATAGATACTCTCAAAGCAGTCGACTAAAATTGTAAAAGCCGACTGATTGTCAGTTTTTAATAAGGGGACGTCCATTAATCACGTGATCTTTTTTTTTTAGCATTTTTTAACTCCCACTCCCCCTTGGTGATATGTGGTGAGGTTTAAGACTATGAACGTTTAGGACTTCGTGATTTTTGTCAAAATCAACCCCCCCCCCCTTTCAAACCTCACGTGATTAATGGACGTCCCCTAACGTATGAGCCTTTTGAGGTCATTTAGGTATTTTAAGACGTTCATAGATAATTATGAACATCAATCTAATCAAATTAAGGATAGAATAACACCCAGTTATTATACTTTGTACGACATCCAGCATCGGTAACTTTGCAATGGCAATCGGTTCGATGTTTATGTTGGTCTATAACGCACGTAAAACAGAACTTATATTCAAATTACTGAAATGTAGCATTTAACATGCTTGATTATTTATAAAAACTTGATTACGAGCGAAAAATCATTGTCACATATGGGATTCCGGAAATCCGTTCCAATCGTGCTACCACTTACACCAACGTGAACTGTTGTATGACATTCAATCTTCGCTTCCTATTATATTTTTATCTTCAAAGGAGACGTGTGCCATCTATCCGACATTGTTTACACGTTGTACAGATTTAATACTCTAATTTTGCAATTAGAATTGTATTAAACGATGACACGACCCTGTTATTCAAATTACTGAAATTTAGCATTTAACATGCTTGATTATTTATAAAAACTTGATTACGAGCGAAACATGATTGTCGCTAATGGGATTTCAACCCACATCTATTGGAAATGCGGTCCAATCGTGCTACCACTTACACCAACGTGAACTGTAGATTAGATTGTAACATTCAATCTTCGCCTCGTATTATATTTTTGTCTTCTTATCTATATTGATGTACGTATCTTAATTAACTAGACAGTTCAAGCGCTTTCTAAATGTGTAGATTAAATATTAATACTCACGTAATGAATCTGTGATTACATTATCTATGTCTGTACGTATTACTATTACATTATTTTTTGTACCTAGATACAATATATTAATTGAAAAATGAGGTAAAGGTTAATTGAAAAATATGGTATGGAAATGACAAATTGAAAATGTTAGTATTTCTTACCTTTCTGATCATCATCATCATCATTTCAGCCCATCGCCGTCCACTGCTGGACGTAAGCCTCCCTCATGGTACGCCACAGAGTGCGGTCCTGTGCCGTCTGCATCCATCGACGCCCAGCAACTTTCACCAGGTCGTTTGTCCACCTAGTGGGGGGGCGTCCTACACTGCGTCGTCCGGTACGTGGTAGCCACTCTAGAACCGTTTTTACCCAGCGGTTGTCGGTTCTTCGAGCGATGTGGCCTGCCCATTGCCACTTCAGCGTGCTAATTCTTCGTGCTATGTCGGTTACACCCGTTCTTCTACGGATTTCCGTATTACGGATTCTATCACGCAGAGAAATCCCGAGCATAGCTCGCTCCATAGCACGCTGAGCGACTTTGAGCTTGGTTATGAGGCCTACAGTTAGGGACCACGTTTCCGTGGCGTAACTCATCACTGGTAACACACACTGGTCGTAGACCTGTGTTTTCAGACACTGAGATATGTTGGACGAGAAGATCCTCCTAAGTTTCCCGAACGCTGCCCAGCCGAGTTGGATTCGTCGGCTGACCTCTTTCTCGAAATTGGATCTACCTAACTGAACTGTTTATCCAAGGTAAACATAATGATCGACAATTTCGAGAATCACATTGCCAACTAGGACCGGTACAGGAATGTAATGGGCATTTGACATGACTTTCGTCTCGTCCATGTTCATTCGTAACCCCACCAGTTGGGATGCCTGCTGAGATCGTTGAGCATAGTGGCAAGGTTCCCATGGATTCTGCCATAACGACGATATCATCTGCAAATCGAAGGTGAGTGATGTATTCGCCGTTAATGTTAATACCGAGTCCGGTCCAGTCTAAGAGCTTGAAAACATCTTCCAGTGCAGTGGTGAACAGTTTCGGAGAGATGACATCTCCCTGTCTCACGCCTATCTGCAACTGGAGCGGTTTCGTACTCTATTCCCGGATACGGACTGACATTGTGGCGTTCCTGTACAAACACTTCAGCACTTCGATATAACGATGGTCGATTTGGCACCGCTGAAGGGACTGCAGCACCACCCAAGTTTCGACTGAATCAAAGGCTTTCTCATAGTCCACAAACGCTATACACAGAGGCCGATTGTACTCCTCGGTCTTCTGGATAATCTGCCGAAGCGAGAGGATATGGTCTATGGTGCTATAGCCTTTTCGGAAGCCAGCTTGTTCGGGCGCCTGGAAGTCATCGAGCTTGCATGTGAGTCGATTGGTAATGACCCTCGAAAACAACTTGTAGACGTGGCTCAAGAGTGAGATGGGTCTGTAGTTCTTTAGAAGAACTTTGTCGCCCTTCTTGAAGAACAGCACCACCATACTCCTGGTCCACGACTCAGGAACGTCGCCCCCGAGGATAACGGAATTTAATAGCTTCTGAAGGGCTTTTAAGACCGGCTTGCTTTCTGATATTTTCATTAATTTAAGATAATTATATTCTCTATCTACTGATCATAATATCAACATATTTTCTGTATCCCAATATAAAGACTATCTAATTAGAGTTATTCAATTCAATTTATGCGAGATTTTTACTTATAAATTTATATTTTTAACTAGTAAATTTTGAAAAATATTGATTTTTGGGTGGAAGCTGCTCGTGGATGTCGTAAAAGACGACTAAGAGATTTTTAACGACCTGGGCATTAGATGGAATGCTATCTGATGCCGTTTGGTCAACAATTACATTCCCAAAGAGGGTTGACGTCTGGCAGGCGGCCGGTCATAAAACTATTGCCAATAACTTTTACAATATGTATGAAAAAAGAGTACATATTGTATCGACCCCAAGTAATTGGGATAAGAGTAGGAGAATGATGAATGGTGATTGATTTTTGGGTGGATTTATTAAAAACTCGAAACTCTACCCTATCTGATCATCGTGCTATAGAAGCTCATTTTGTTTCTATTTTTGAAGGAAGTAATAATTTTTTTGGTCTAAGAAATTGATGAATTGATGATTGATTGAGTGTAGCCAGACCCATAGCCGAGCAAACAAATTTGTAGTAACTCTTACTTGAATTGTACTTGTATAACGTATTTGCTGAGTATTTAAATTGCATATAACAATTACAAATATTGAACCATCGTCTAATATCATCATCATCATCTCAGCTCATATATGTCCCACTGTTGGGCTCGAGCCTCCTCCATAATGGGAGAGAAATTGACCTACTGTACCACGCTGGTCAAACGTGTTGGTATAGGGTTTTATTTCGAGATTTCCTTTTCTTGCATAGATGTTATATGCGTTAGATATCCCTTAGTCGTCTCGTACGATCACCCATGGGTAAGATAGGGGGTGGTGAATTGTATTCTTACTCCGTCACCACACGGAAAATGTAGTCGATATCAATAGATTTCAAATAGATATAATTCTATCAAGAGAGAGACTCACGTCTTCGAAATTTGCCATGCATATTTCTTTTTTATTATTGCTTTTGGTGGCAAACGAGCTAGCAGCACACCTGGTGGTAAGTGTTACTGCCGCCCATGGACCTTTAGGGCCGCTGCCTACCAATACAAACCCAAACCCACCCAGTTGGGCTTTAGGCACTCTCGCTCACTGAACGAAGCGCAATAGCACATTGCCATTACTCAGACGTCGATCTTCTGCGAGAGTGTGGTACTACCTCGGACGGACCGGCCCGCGACTGTAGACAGAGAACTGTCAACAGTGTTGTTCTACCACTATTAGACTTTTTTATTACACTGCAACTTTATATTATTATTACACTATACCTTCAGACTAAAGGTATAGAGATTACATATTACTTTGTACCTATTTCTTTTCTCTGAAATGTTGTTCTATTTTTTTCAATTGGTGACGAAATAAGAATACAAAGTATGATCTCACTATTAAAAAAAAAATGTTGTGCATTTACTAGATAAGACTACTAAGGGAGACCAAGCAGATAACATCACTGAATGAGAAGGAAAACTCGAAATGAAAGTATATATCAATGTTTGACTAGTAAGTAACAGTCAGTTAATTTTCCTTATATTGGAGGACGTATCAGTACAGCAGTGTGTTGTATATGTTCTGAGAAGAAGATGGTGACATTTGATCCGTAGCATTGTACAAAATTGTGCGCTTATATTAATAATTGCTCTGGGAATTTTGGTAGAATTTATTTACATACATACATAGCCTTACGCCTGTTTCCCAGAGGGGTAGGCAGAGACTATGGATTGCCACAATCCACGATCCTGACATACCTCCATCGCTTCATTCACACTCATCACAGTCTTCATGCATGCTCTACGATTACGCGTACTCATAATCTGACCTTTCACTAACACATCTTTAATTTGATCCAGGAAAGTACAACGTGGTCTTCCCCTAGTAATCGTCCCACTCACACTCGCTTTGTATACTTGTTTAGTCAACCTTTCTTCACTCATTCTTTCCACGTGTCCAAACCATCTCAGTATACCCTTTTTTATCTTTGTCATTACTTCTTCATTCACACCACAGCGCTCTCTTATTACACTATTCTTAATTTTATCTTTCAGACTTACACCACACATACTACGAAGAGCTCTCATCTCTACAGCATTTATTCTATTTTCATGTCTTGCCTGCCAAATCCAACTTTCACTGCCATACATGAGAGTGGGAACTAATACTCCCTTATGTACAGCTAGGCGTGCCTTTTAGAGACATACCTACCCTTCATAAAAGCGTACAGTGCCCCATTCACTTTATTACCAGCATTAACTCGTCTTTCAACATCTTCATCATTTTTATCATCACTAGTAAACAGTACACCCAAGTATACAATTTCTTTCACCTGTTCCAATCCCTCACCATTTATAAAAATATTACATTCCGTCATACATTTATCCTTTTCAAAGACCATTACTTTCGTCTTACTTACATTTACTTTCATACCTTTTCTTTCAAAAGCATCATGCATAGTAGTTACCATCGCCTGTAAGTCTTCAGCTGACGATGCAAGTAAAACCTGATCATCGGCATAAAGAAGACATTTGACGAGTAACTTATTCATTCTTAAACCACATTCATTATTTTTCAAATCTTGCAAACAGCTATCCATAAATAGGTTAAACAGCCACGGTGACGCTACACATCCCTGTCTAACACCTTTATCAATGTTAAACCATTCAGTGCAGGACCCGTTTATGCTTACGCAGGCTCTGAAATCCTTATAAATGGATTTCAGCTCCTAAATAAGATGGCCATTTACCCCATACATATATAGTACATACATATATAGTACCGACCACAGTTCATTCCTCCTCACTTTGTCATAAGCCTTCTCCAAATCAATGAAAGCGCAAAAGACTTTCTGACCTTTAGCCAAAATTTTTGCGCCATGCATCGTAAAGAGAAAACTTGATCTGTGCAACCTATACTCTTTCAAAAACCCGCTTGTGCATCCCATATATTCATTTCGGTCACTTTCATTTACGTGTATTTAAACTATAATTATATCATATATACATATATATATCATATATAACATTCACTACACTTTAGCACTTTCTCTGCATTAGAGTAGATTAAATCTCAGCAAAATATAAGACAGTAAAACACCTAAATATTAAAGAATACTTATTTAAAATACACCACATGACATTTTCATATTCCCGCCAAAATCCCCAGTAAGAGATAAGTTTTCTTATAGGTATGCTTTCTTGTCTTTTAAGTTTTTTTTTATAGGGGCAATAGAAATAGGCGTGCTCTGCCGTCAATGAAAACGCAATGTGCTGGCAAAGTTTTAATACCAACTGCGATCATCAATCTGCCTGACAAGCGTGGCGATTAAGGCATCATTTCAACCTGTGACAAGGTTTATATCTAACAGTGAAAAATTGATAGGCTGATGAAGATGATGAATAAAATACACTTGTCCTGAGTATTTCAACTGTCTATCTATACATATAGTTCATGAGATATAGCACCACTAACAGACTGACGGACGGACAGCAAAGTCTCAATAATTAGGTTTCCTTGGCACACATACAAAGTATGTCAAGGAAAGCCACGGTGCTTTAAAAGCGAAAATAATATTTCATAAAAAAATATATTAGTTTCTTATAACGTATATCCCTAAGTAAGAAATGGGTGGACGTGAACCTAAACAAATAAATGTAGTTTACTTGCCAGTATTAGAAAAAAAAAGTTCATGAGAAATGTAACGATAAGTAAAACAATTTCGATTTTATGAAACTTGGCAAATTAAGGTGCGTAGGTTGAATGGGTGGGTGGGGTCATGAATATCTTTGCGACAGGATTTCCCTATTAAATTTTATCAAAGGATCCGTTATTGGTTTTGTTTGTTGTTTCATTTAAATTTAAAACTTCACGTTATATTCGTATTTACTGAAATGTATATATTCATACATAAATTAATTATTCTGTATTGAAAGATATGAATATAAACGTCGTGTAAATTTTTAATTTGGATAAATAAATGATAAAAATTGGAGAAAATACAACACATGGAAATCGTAATGAATCTATATTCGTAGCTTTTTTACTCTATAAGTACTAGTTTTGTATTTTTGTTTTTTTTTATTGCTAGTGGTGGCAAACGAGCAAGCAGCACACCTGATGGTAAGTGTCACTGCCGTCCATAGACCTTTGCAATACCGAGGGTATAACTAGGCCGCTGCCTACCAATATAAACCCCAAACCCACCCAATTAGGCTTCCGGCTCTCTTGCTCACCGAACGAAGCGCAATAGCACATTGCTATTACTCATACTTCGATCTTCTACAAGGTTGTGGTACTACCCAGGACGGACCAGCCTGCGGCTGCAGACAGAGCACTCTCAACAGCTGGTCCTACCACTATTCAAAACATGAAGACTATTACATTAAGACAACACCCAGCTCTAAGTAAATCTTTGTATTGTGAGATACTTTACATCCATCACTCTGTAGACGTCTACTGTTGGACATAGGCCTCTCAGGCCACTCAGAATGATCCTGTGTCACCTGCATCCAACGTCTTGTTGCGACTTTCAAAATGTAGTCAATTCACCTAGTGGGGGACCGTCCTACAGTGCGTCGTCCTTTTCGTGGTTGTCACTTGATAACCTTTCCTCCCCAACGGTTGTTTGTTCGACGAGCGGTGTGGCCTGTCCGAAAGCCCATCCAAAAGGATAAGCTCTGGATTTCGCTTATAAAATGGTATTATTATCTACTTCATCATCATCAACATCATCATCATCACAGCCCATAAACGTCCCACTATTGGCCTCGGGCCTCCTCCGTAATGGGAGGAAAATTACGCCGCCATATTCTAGATAACATTAGTTCATCTTCCGCTGCCAATATCTGGAAGTTTCTAGGGACTCTGAATATTGATAAGCGTGGTCAGTCAGATTTCAAAGTTACAGTTGGTTTAGATGATATTAATCACCACTTCACTAGTACTGTTCCATTGGAAAACAATACTAAATGTCACCCTGTTAACTATCTAAATAATTTACCTCAGACTAATATCTATCCTTTTCATTTTTCTCCAGTTGCGTTGGATGAGATCAAAAAAATAATTCTATCCATTAAGTATAATGCTGTAGGCTGTGATTATATTAGTCATCGTATGATCATTACAATATTGTACCACCTTCTTACCATTATTTCACACATTGTTAACTTTTCTTTCGAATCTGGCCATTTTCCGTCACTTTGGCGTAAAGCTTATGTGATTCCATTGCCTAAAATTTCTACTCCTTCTCTTCCTAACCATTTTCACCCTATTTCTATCCTTCCTTTTCTTTCCAAGGTGTAGGAGGCTTGTGTGCATAAACAGTTATCTCATTTCGTTTTCAAAAACAATTTGTTGAGCCAGTTACAGTCAGGTTTTCGACCGGGCCATAGTACCTCATCCGCTCTTCTCAAAGTCACTGGCGATATTAGGGCTGGTATTGAGAATGCCAATGTTACTGTTTTAACTTTAATAGATTTTTCAAACGCCTTCAACACCGTCAGTCACGATATCCTTCTCGCTATCACGATGATCTCGTCTAACGCACTGGATTGGTTCTCTTCTTATCTTCAGGGACGTCAGCAGTGTGTTCGCATTGGAGACAGTTCCTCGAATTGGTGCTACCTCCACGCTGGCGTCCCTCAAGGCGGTATTCTCTCTCCTTTGTTATTCTCCATATTTATCAACTTCATTACATATAAACTTCAGTTTTCGTATCATCTGTATGCCGACGACTTGCAGCTGTACTGTCAAGCTAAAGTAGAAAACATATCGGTAGCAATTGCCAAGATGAATAGGGATTTGGCAAATGTAAAAAGTTGGTGTAACCAGTTCATTTGACTATAAACCCAGCCAAGTGTCAAGCGTTAATTGTGGGTAGCCAGCGTATGATAAACCGAGTAGACGTCCAATCTCTACCTTCACTATCTTACAACGGTTCTGTTGTGCCTCTATCCTCCTGTGTCAAAGACCTTAGCTTGTATATAGATTATACTCTTAATTGGAGAACTCAAGTATCCAAAATTAGTCAGCGAGTCACCAGCAGCTTGCGTGCTCTCTATCGGTAGAGACACTTTTTACCGGTTAGAACTAAAGCGACGCTTGTCCAAACCCTATTTTTTCCTCTAATCGACTATGGTGATGTGTGTTATTCTGACCTGAATGCAGATCTTCTTAATAAACTAGACCATCTTCTTAATAACTGCATTCGATTCATATATAATCTTTGCAAGTATGACCATGTTTCTGTCTTTCGAACTCAACTAAATTTTCTAACTATTCGCCAACGCCGGAGTTTACGTATCCTCAATTCTCTATATTCTCTCCTCAAGTCACCTAATTCTCCTAATTATTTATCTTGTTGCTTTCAATACCTCTCTACCAATCACGACAGAAACCTCCTTTCCTCCGTACCGTTCCTCCAACAATTTGCGCCTACATTGTCCTTCTCATAATTCGAATTGTATTCATTCTTCCTTTCTTGTCCAAGCAGTTCTCCTCTGGAACTGTTAATTTCTCGATATCAGGATGTCTAACAGTCGACTCACGTTCAAGAAGAGAGTTCGTCTACATCCCTTGAATGAATTAGCTGAATCATCATGACCTATATAATTTAACGGAATTATGTATATGTAGTATATATATTGTATATATTATATACTTATATGCGTATATATGTACTTTTGATATATAGTATATATTCTTGTACGTATCTATCTTTGTTTGTTGTATAATAATACACTTTGTATTATTATAAGTTTGTAGTTTGTGTACAAACGCTCCTTCGTTTATTGTCTAGCATTAAGTTAATACCTTGGAACATGCCCTAACTTCTACCATTTCTGCTTCACCTTTGGTTGAATGGTAGAGAATGCCTCCGGCATGAAGTCCGCCATTGTACTTGTTGCATGAAGTTTAATAAATAAATAAATAAATAAAAAATTAACCTACTATACCGCGGTGGTCAGACGTGTTGGTATAGGGTTTTGTTTCGAGTTTTCCTTCTCTCGCATATAGATATTATATGCGTTTTATATCCCTTAGTCGTCTCGTACGATCACCCACCGGTAAGATAACGGGTGGTGAATAGTATTCTTACTCCTTCACCACACGGAAAATCTTTTAATTATATACTTCATTTAACTTAATTTCTGTTGTCATGTTTATAAAAGTTTCCAAATCACAAGCCCTTTATAAAAGGTTGTTGAGTACACTATGCTCAGTTCAGAATTAATTAAGCCTATGATGTGGGACATGGATATAGATAAAGTGATAAAGCGCGATAACAAAGCAATATGTGAAAGTAAAAAGATATGTCCTTTGAAGGGAAATAAAATTTAAGACGATGATCAAATAGCAACGAAAACAGATATTAACGTTTTAGGGATCAAGCGACGTTTGATTACCTATAAGAATATATAAATTTTCACCAAATTTTTTACTCTTTACATGATTTACGGATCGATCAAAGGCCTATGAGTTATCCTTGTGGATGTTTGTCTGTTTCTATGATGATTTTCATCATCATCATCATCATCATCAGATATTAAAATATTTTTTTACAAATTGTCATTTTTTTTCGTTTGGTGATGGCGTAAGAATAATTCACCACCTATCTTACCCGTGGGTGATCGTAAGAGACGACCTTAGGGATATAAAACACATATAACATTTATGCAAGAGAAGGACAACTTGAAATAAAGCCTTATACCAACAACTCTGACCAGCGTAGTATAGTAGGTTAACTTTTCTCCCATTATGGCCTCCTCGAGCCCAAATTTAGGAAATATATGAGCTAAAATGATGATGATGCAAAATGTCATTGAACAATATTATATACGAATATTAGTTTAAAATATCTCCAATGTATCTCCAATTTTTATAATTCCAACTATACAGAAAATATAAATATTTATCCTTATCATTATAATCTTAACTCATATAGCCTAACTGGGTGGGTTTGGGGATTGTAATGGTAGGCAGCGGCCTAGCTATACCCTGGTATAGCAAAGGTTCATGGGTGGCAGTGACACTTACCATCAGGTGGGCTGCTTGCTCGTTTGCCACGTTAAGCAATAAAAAATATATAAATACGTTTCAGTACTGGGCTCGAGCTTCCTCTTCAAGAGCCTCTTCTCTTTTTGAGATATTGACTTACTATATCATGTATATATAGGTATAGGTCTATTTCAAGTTTATTATGACTAGGTTATGTGTAGGTATAGATCGATTAATTATTATTGGTTGGGTTGGTATAGGTATAGATTTATATTAGTATACATTTATTCTCTTGCAAAGATTTGATAGGCATATCATCTTCATATCATCATGTGTCACCTTTTACGACACCCACGGGCAAAATAGGGAGTTGTAAATTGTATTCTTATTACATCACCGCCACGAAATAATTTATGTGTGCCTTATATAAAAAAAATAAAATTTTAATGGCTGTAAAGAAATATGAAAATTCGGCTAAAATTTACAATACGTTTAAGAATAATTAATTTCTCAAAGAACACCTTAAATTATCAATCCAAGCCCTCACTAACATCTATGAAATTAATATGAATAGACCCCATCATTATCGTGATATCTAGTTCTATGTTTTCCTTTCATTATTTATAAAAACAAATCTTTACAGTGAGAAATATCGTCAAAAATGGCATCCATATTTATTATCTTAACCTTACCATCCGGCCAGGAAATGACTAGCTAGTTATTTTGTATTCTAACCATAAGGCAAGACTCAAGCACGATTGCGATGCAAATTATAATAATACAATTTGAATCACAATAGTACTTCAACTTAGTAGAGCATTTCGCAAAAATAAAAATACTTCAGCCAACATTTAGAATGGCAAATAAGAGCGGAAAGTTCCCGTAAGCTTGCGTTTAGGTAATTTAAAATATATAAATTCAAGCAATTACGCTAGCTATATAAGTTTTAACAAATGACGTAACAATCTCTGCGCGATCTCACCAACCTCTTTTGTAATGAGTTTGATTCTTATCCAGGACAAATATTTGCGCGATCTACACAAGATTGCTAGGAATTTGGTACTAATTCATTAATTGGATAGGTACGTCTACATTTCTTAAGATTCCTGCGATACAAGGATTTAAGTACGAGATGTAGTTATAAAAAGCTGTGTGGCGTAGCGGCTACAAATACTACCAACCCTTACAATATATACAAGAAAGGTTGACGTCTGAGAGGCGGTCGGTCATGAAACTATCGCCAATAACTTTTACAATATGCATGAAAGATATTAGTATTTAGTATTCTATGAAAGAAGAGTACATATTGTATCGACCCCAATTAATTGGGATAGCAGTAGGAAAATGATAATGATGATGTAGTTATAAAAATATTTTATTCAGTCTTTTTCTGTCCACTGTTGAATATAGCTATTGCTCGTAGAAAGCCATAAGCCGCGGTTATTGCTATAATCGCCACGCTTGGCAAGCGGATTGACGATCGCTATTATACGTTACTTGTTATACGTTTCGCAGGATAGCCCTGCCGGCCGATGTATTTTTGCTTCCCACTTCGCAGTGGCGACCATAAAATTATATTCTTATTCAGTTAATACGCTAGAACATACCATCTGTGATTATTTTATTTATTTTAATTTTTTATTTTTATTTATTTATTTATTACCAGTACAAAAGAAAGTTACAATGATATAATATTAATGACATTTAAAATCACTAAGGTTTGTTTTTAATGTCATTGACAGTAGCGGTTCACAGTGTAGATATAAAATGCGATTTCAATTTATATTTTATGTTTAAAGATGTAATAATATTTCTAACTTCGGGTAGTAATTCATTAATAATTCTCGGTATCATGTAGGTAGCCATGCGTTCGCCGTAAACATTGTTGGCGCGCCTCACACACAGTCGGTTATTAGCAACAGCTCGCGTATATATAGGATGTTCAATTTTGTCTAAAATATTTCCATTAAAAAAGTGCTCTTTGAGTAGTACGTATTTAATTTGTAAAAAAATAGGCAAGACTTTACAGTATTTAAAGAGACCCATTTCGTTATCATGGAACATACTTTTAATTTTGGAAGGGACTATGTTCTTTAGGATTTTAAGCTGTAATTTATAAATATCTTGTAGATACGATTTATATGTACGACCATAGCTAGTATATACATATATGGCCATACTGAATATGCGATTCAACTAGTGAATTATATAACATTAGTTTAACTTTAAATGGGATGCGATTTTTTATGATTATAATATTCGCTAAAAATTATCTTAATTTGTTGCAAACATGGTTTATATGGGAATTCCAATTAAATTTATTATCAATCACTAGTCCTAGGTATTTTTGTGTGTCTGTCACTTCAATCGCAGTACAGTCACAATTCAAGTGGTGACCATTATGCAGGCAAGTATGATTATGGGCTACTATACAATTAGTATTTGAGTATTTCAAAAAAGCGGAGATTTAATTATTAGCAATTTAGCTTTATTTGAGTTAACGACTAGACCTGCATCATGGCACCACTTAATCAAACAATTAAAGGCGGACTGCAACTGTTCAAATGCAAGGAGTGGGTCCTGGCTCGCTACCAATAAGCACGTATCGTCTGCAAATTGGTAACATGAAGAGCAACTTAAACAAAGATTCATGTCATTTACATAAGTCAGAAAGTATAATGGGCCCAAAACCGAGCCCTGTGCTGTACCTACTGTTGTTGTTATGGACCTACTGAGCTCATCGCCGATTTTAACTGCATATTTACGGTTGTTAAGATAATCTTTGCACCACTTTAGCAGGGGGCCACGCACTCCACAACAATCACGTCTATTAATAATTTGCGTGTGATCCAATGTATCGAAAGCGCGTGTGAAATCAATAAATAATGCCAATACTATATTTTTTTCGTTAAGATATTCGTTGACCTTGTCTGTGAATTGAGACAATAGTCCATTTGTGCTTTTGCCTACTTGAAACTCATATTGATTTTTATAGATAATGTTATTGTTTGTGTAAAATTTTATTATATTTATATAATCTGTGGTTATTTTATTTATTTTCAAAGTGAATCCACTTTTTTTAGAATAAAGATATTGGCACGTAGCTTTAATATTAAAATGACAACAAAAATTTTAGTAAGCTCGTAAGCAATAATACCTTTTTATAAAACATTGAAAGACTCGTGTATATTCTAAATTGTTTGCTTCAAGCTCTCAATATTTTTTTATAAGTAAAGCAGTCAATAAAGCGAGACTTTTCGTCGTCTCGTATTTTGTCAGCATCATTTAGGTAGATACCAAATAATATACGAATTATTTTACTGAATATATGTATGTGATTTTTAAAGTGACTGTATTGATTGATAATGTTGGATAAGGTTTTCCGTGTAGTGACGTGAGTGGCAATACAATTTACCACCTCTTTGTTGGTAACAGTCAGTGGGAGTCATAAAAGACGGCTGAAGGATATAATATACATACATATAACATCTATGTAAGAGATGGAAAACTCGAAGTGGAACCATTACCAATCTATATGACCAGCGTGGTATACTGGTAAAAAGGGAGGGAACGTACCTAGTAAGGTACGTTCCCTCCCTTTTTTGGAGGAAGCTCGAGCCCAGCAGTGTGAAGTGTATGAGCTGAGACAATATTTTTTACTGTTCATGCAGTCAGCATGGTATATAGTAGTTATATATTTTTATAGAGCGAGCGCGTATGAAGAGAATTATGAATGTTGAGGAAGCGAGTGAAGTATGCAAGGATAGAGTTCTCTGGCACACTGTTCTCTCTGCCTACCCTGCAAAAGATCAAAAGATATGGCGTGATGATATGTATGTATGTATTTTTATTATATTTAAATATATCTTCGAAAACACATCTACATAATAAAAATAATGATAAAAAAAACAAAAAGGCAAAAAATAAAAATAAAAACTAATAAATATCGAGCAAAAAGGAACAAAAATCACGTTTGTTGTATGGGAGCCCCCTTAAGTATTTATTTTATTTTGTTTTTTAGTACTTGCCGTTATAGCGGCAACAGAAATACATCATTTGTGAAAATTGAAACTGTCTAACTATCATGGTTTATGAGATACAGCCTGATGACAGAGAGACGGACGGACATGGAAGTTTTAGTTAGAGGGTTTTGTTTTACGTTTTGGGTACGGAACACTGAAAAGGTCGAACTCCCATAAAACCTTGGTACAATGGAAATACAATTTAAAATTGGAATGTCTCGAAAGTCATAATACTGTATTAATACAGCATTTGAATATTTTTAAGAATTTATTAAGACTTCATGCACTTTCAGGACACGGCGTTATAGGAACGTGGAGTTTGAAATTTAACATTATTGGACAGCGATTTTCTAAGCCTAATATTGTAATTAGATGGAATAACTGAAATCCATCGCTCATACCGTATGCGCATTAACGCATTAACCGTTTTTATTTGACTTTAGCGAGAGTGTCATCGTTTAATACAATTCTAACTGTAAAGATTGAAGTATTAAGCCTATACAATGTGTAAACATTGTCTGCTAGATGGCACACGTCACCTTGAAGACGTAAATATGATACGAAGTGAGATTTGCATGTCCTACAATAGTTCACGGTGGTGTAAGTGGCAGCACGATTGGGTCGGACTCCCAATAGGTGCGGGTTCGAACCCCGCTTGTGACATCATTTTTCGTTTCGTAATCGGGTATTTATAAATAATAGATATTTTTTTATTTCTTAAAGATAAATTCATTCAAGGAGATTTGTCACGAGTTGTTTGAAGCTAATATATTTTTAGGTTTCAAAATTATCGTTCTTTTGTCAAGCCATTTATTTTTTGCGTTACCTCTATTAGTATACGGACGCGGTTTATTGTAGTACAAGGTATTTTTCATTACACGCGTAATATACTATATAATGAGATAAAACTGAAGTATATATATGAATAAATAATAAGATAAATAATATTTATTCAAATTATCATTACTTCGTTGTTTATTGCTCGAATTGGGTACAGAGTTCCATCCTCTAGATAATTTTAGCAGAACTTTGTAGTTTATAGCATTAGCCCAAGCAGATATATTTCAAATGATTATATGGTTTAACTATAGTAAAATAGGATATATACTTATATAACAGTAAACATAAAGTTTATTGGTGTTGTAAGTTTCAGCTTGCTTTTGGTGTAGTCGGCGTTGTAAATTACAGCTTGCTTTCTTCGCAGCTGATGTGGTAAGGTTCAGCTTGTTTTCTTCGCAGTTAGTTTCTTTCAGCTTTCTTCGCAATAAAAATCAAACACACAATTTGATTATTGAGACAATAAAATCGCAAAAATATTTTTAAATTGTATATTCAAATCAGAAAACGTTTTCATTTATTTTTGATATTATTTTGATTCAATAGAAATACATCAATAGTTTATAATAAATTCTTTCATAACTAGTACTATTTGCGATAAAAAATCAATATTTCTGTAGATCTATATAAGATTAATCCACCCGCTCTTAAAGACCACCTTACTGACCTATATTTTTGCATCTCAAGACTTGAAAAAATAAACAGCGGAAAGCCTTCAAGTCGAGATATTATAATTTTTATTCCGTGTCGCTGTATTTATAATAATCACAGCAATGTGCGCCCAACCTCTGCTATTTGCAACATTACGAAGTATTGTGCCGTTGTTTGCGAGTTTGCGTAAAGTTTGAAATTGTTAACTTGCCAATATTTCTAATTAAATGAACCGTACTCATTGCAATATGATATATTGGAGCCTTTATTATTTTCAATGCATTGATTCTCATGTAGGACAATACTTTGTATATATACAATACATCAGTATGGCATCAGATAATACAGAACACGTTGTGCAACTACAACACATCAGTAAGCAGTATGACATCGGGCCCCAGAACACGTAGTGCAACTTCTACGCTTTTTAGGCGGCCAGTCGGTTTAACCTATCAGGTACCTATGCCATGAGTAACGCCGTGAATGTCTTTGGTAAACAGTGGATGGACTATGTACATCCGAGGCTTTAGAATTATTATTATTATATTTATAATTATTTTATGTAGCTACTTGAATGTTGTATATAAATATTTTGTAACATAAAATCGTTCAATCTTACAGCAACCGTGATAAATGTGCTGACAAGCTCGTAAACCGAAAGCTTCGTTGTAATGTGTTTATTTTTATCTTTTATTTGGATCGTTGTAGATACAAGGCGTTATTGTATGTAAAACGTGTCCGCCATGTTTCATAAACTAGCCGGTAATTCTTTTAGGTTTTGAAAAATCAATCGATCGCATTCTGTGTCGTTGTTTATAAAATTATTACATAAAATGTAAAATTATTTATATAGAGATTTTATTACGACTTAGAAAAAATAATGTACTCAGAGGCGAGTTATATTTAGGTCTGGTATTATATTGTATACAATTATATACTGTGGGGTGGCTACGAATACTACCAACCCTTACTTTGCTTGTGGATGTCGTAAAAAAAGACTAGGAGCATTATATCAACCTTTGCCAACTCCATCTGATGCTGTTTGGTCAACAATTACATTCTCGAAAAGGGTAGACGAGTAGGCGAGGTAGTAGAGTCATAAACCTCTTGCCAATAACTTTTGCAATATGTATGATTGAAAAGGAGTACATATAGTGTTGACCACAACTCATTGCGATAAGAGCAGGAGAATGATGATTACGAATGATGATTATATTGTATAAACATTTAGATATACTCTTTTTTCTTTTGGATAGCGTCTCTGGTCCGTTCACATCTCGCTAAAATAGCTCGGAGTTGCGGCCTAGACGGCGTAACTCTGCTGTTCACTCTTTGTCGTGATTTGGGCAGGCCACCGAGTCCTTGTCGTCGGTGGCGTATAAATTTTTTTTTGATATTCGAAATATAATGGCACTGGCGAGAGCGTGTCCACTTCGGAGGGCTTGAAAGAATAAAGGTTGAAAGGTTGCAAGAAGAGTGTGTAAGAGAAAAGTATGCAGAGGGTGTCCGAGAACGGCTGACGATGGCAAGCCAGCCGCAATCGGACATTGAAGAATGCTGGAGAGTATTGAAGGAGAGTATGGTAGATACAGCGAAAGAAGTATGTGGAAGTTCAAAGAAGCATAGAAAAACAAATGGTGATGCATGGTGGGATGCGGAAGTGGCAGCTTCCGTAGAGCAAAAGAAGAAAGCATGGCTGGACTATGTTTCTTCTTTGAATCTGAATGACAGTATGACTGAACAGAAGAAAGAAATATATCGGCAATGTAAGAATGACACCAAGGCCTTAGTGAAAGAGAAACGTGATAGAGCAAGTATGAGTGCAGAAGATAGGCTGACTAAAAACTTCGAGAGTAACACCAAACTCTTTTGGAGGGAGGTGAAGAAGACTCGGGGTGGTTGGTCAGCCTTCAGAATGAATAAAATAAGGTCTAAAGGTGGAGACATTCTTACACAAACTCAAGACGTGTTAAGCCGATGCGGGAGTGAATATTTTGGCGATATGTATGCGGATGCTACGGTTGACGCCGGTGTCACATGTGGTTTAGTAGAACAACATTCGACAGCGGTGTCCTACGATGGCATCAGTATGGATGAAGTTGAATGGGCGATAAGAAGCTTGAAAAATGGTAAGGCAGCGGGCATTGATATGGTGTCTGCCGAGATGATCAAGCTTGGTGGCTCCTGTGTCTGGGAGGCGTTCCTGTTGCTCCTCAATTTATGTTGGAGCTCGGGAATGGTTCCCGGGGACTGGAATAGCGCAGTCATCGTGCCTTTGTTTAAAAACAAGGGTTCACGTTATGACTGCGCAAATTACAGAGCCATAAGCTTGACCAGTTTGGCAGCAAAAGTGTATGGTAAAATTATTGAAAGGAGAATGAGGATGGTGTCCGATGGTTTACTGTGTGAGACACAAGGAGGTTTCAGGAGTGGAAGGGGATGCATGGATCAAGTGTTCTCTCTGCACAACATTGTGGAGAAGCATCTGGCTCTAGGTCAGAGGGTTTTCTGCAGTTTTGTGGATCTGGAGAGAGCATTTGACACGGTTGTACGAAAGGAACTTTGGGACATTTTACCGGAGTATGGTATTAACGGCAAACTGCTATGGGCTGTGCAGTCCAGTTACATGGGCTGTAGAGCCTGTATGCGGCTGGATGATGGAATATCGCCTTGGTTTGACGTTAATATCGGCGTTAAGCAGGGGTGCGTTCTGTCAGCCAGGCTGTTTATCATATATCTGGATAAATGTCTCCAAAGGTTGAACGATACGAATGTGGGAGTCCAGATGGGCGACTCAGTGATCACTGCTCTGCTTTATGCAGATGATGCAGTCCTGCTGGCACAGTCAGCGACTACCTGCAGACCCTAGTCGACACAATGACAGAAGATTGTAAGAAAAGGGGTCTACGTGTGAATGTGAGCAAAACCAAAATAATGGTCTTTGAAAGAGACGAAGCCAGAACAGATGTAAGAGTAACGATAGGTAATGATATACTAGAGCAAGTGGATGAATTTGTATATCTTGCATGTGGATTTAGCCGAGATGGAAGGTACACCACTGACAGTAGCGGTGTTAGGGTAGGGCGAGGTTGGGCGACCGCCCAGGGCGCCGGGTAAAAAAGGGCGCCGCAGGCCATTCTCATATTTCGAGGTCTACTTAGTCGTAAAGTCTTGAATTGCAGTTGGAGGGCGCTGTAAAAATCTCGCCCAGGGCGCTGGTAGTGTTAAAACCGGCACTGACCACTGATATAGAGCGAAGAGTGAATGCGGGAAATAGAGTGAACGGAGCGTTGGGGCAACTTCTTGGCAGCCACCACCTCAGCCAGAAGGCACGTGTAGCAATACATAACGCAGTGCTTGTTCCGACATTACTGTATGGAAGCGAGAGTTGGGTATGCAGAAAAGAGTATGAAAGTAAAATTAATGCGGTTGAAATGCGATCTTTGCGGAAAATCTGTGGAGTTAGGCTGACCGACCGCATTCGTAATGACGACGTAAGAGAGCGAGTAGGTTTGAAAGAGATTATTGGTGTAAAGATGCGAAAGGGCATGCTCCGATGGTTCGGACATGTGGAAAGAATGTCGAACGAACGTCTGGTTAAGAAGATATACAATGCGAAAGTGGAAGAATGTAGGTACCGAGGGAGACCGAGACTAACCTACCTAGACCAGATCGGTCATGTACTAAAGGAAGGTGGAGTCAAGAGTCTCCGAAACCGGCGAGCGTGTATGAAGAGAATTATGAATATTGAGGAAGCGAGTGAAGTATGCAGAGATAGAGTTCTCTGGCACTCTGTTCTCTCTGCCTACCCTGCAAGGGATATGGCGTGATGATATGCATGTATGTGTATGTAAATATAATTGTTCGAATTCACAATCATGCACGTATCTTAAGCACACATTTGTAGTACTTAAAAAAGACGGAAATCCTTGCTTTATTTTACATCGAAGTATATCATTCGTAGTGAAAAAAGGTTTCAGAGTGATAAGTTTTTATGTTTTTTAGTAATTTTTCCACAAGAATTTACCCTCGACAGCAAAATGGCACGGAAATACCTCATCTTAGAATCGTAAGACGATTGTCCGTCGAATTTAGTCGAAGACGTGTTTCATTAATAATGAGAGTCAAGAAGGATGTCCTTTAACTGCGGCCGTCGTTATGGTTACTGTGAAGCGGCGTATTGAATAAAATAGAAGCGCCACTTAAGAGTATGACTGAGGGTTGGTATGAGTCAAATTTAAAAGGATTATATGAGAAATTAAAAGTTCGTATTGATTTATGTACAAAAGTGTTATCAAAGTGTAACCGTGAACATTTCCACGGAAGATGAAATATGGATTGACTTTTATGCACCATAGAAAAAGCAGTAGTTTTGGGAATGGGTATTGAAAAGCAAGAACAGAGCAACAAATTTGAAACAGGCGAGGAATGAGATGAATTACACTTGAAAAGCAAAGAAACGCCAATGTTGAGTTGTAACCTATAATTTTTTATTATTATTATCTGTTTCGGCTTTCACCAAGTATCTTCCAAGGGAACAGGCGACACTTCACGTCTACATTAGCACTTGCGATTTGTCAAAGGTAAAACTATAGCACTGTATCTATCTTATATATAGCTAATAAACTATTGCATTTCAATCTAACGTCTATTTCCAATACCATAAAGTTTGAACGGTGACTTACCAACTCAATGAATCGGCCTAATAAGTAGTCGCTATAGTCATACAAACCCGTTATACATACCGTCAGCCAACAGGCAACATTGAAGCGAATTGCTAGAGATGTCGAGTCTTGGCGATTTTTTCAATTGGCTTTGTCTTTGGACATCGCCAACGCATTTAATAGCCTGCCATTCATTCTGCCCTGCATCAGGGAGGCGCTCCGATATCACGGGGTGCCCTTGTACCTGGTGGCAGACTATTTGGACCGACGCAATGACCTCTGCGCGAGTCTCGTAGGGGATATTGTGCGAACGCCCATGGCGTGCGGTGTTCCCTGCGAGTCCACAGGGGTCGGTCTTGGGGCCGACTTTGTCGGACATCAGTTACGACTGGGCGTTGAGAGAGAGTTTCCTCCCGGGCTGGGGTTAATGTGTTATGCTGATAACACGCTCATCATAGCCCGGGCAGGATACTCGAAGAGGTGATGAGCGTGGCCACTCTCGGCACCGAGGAGATGGTCAGGCGAATAGAGGCGCTGGGACTCAGGACGGCAATAAGGATCCATGGGCCCCGCATGGGGCCACCCGTTGGTGCTTCGATTGTCGTCAACTCCATCCCTATCAGTATTTGGACTCATATGAAGTATTTGGGTCTGGTACTTGACGGGTAATGGTGGTTTCGGAAACATTTCCGCAGACCTGCTCCCCGGCTTGACGGCGCGGCATCCGCCCTCTCATGGTCCAACGTGTGCGGACCCAGCGTAGAAGGTCGACGGCTGTACGCGGAATTAACCCGCCCAATGGCGCTGTATGGCGCATCCGTATGGGAGAGTTCTTTGACCGTCCGGCTCAGGGCTCTTCTGTGGTGTTCACAGAGAGTCATGGCGGTCAAAGCGGCTGGAGAGGCCTCGATTTGGTATTCGTACCGTTGAGGCCCTCCGGCCCGTACTGATAGAGTGGATGGAACGGCAGCACGAAGTCCTCTCTTTCCGGCTGGTGCAGGTTTTGCTGGGGCATGGTTGCTTCGGCAAGTACACGGTCGCAAGGAGAGAGTTGACTCCGTCATGCCAACATTGTAGCAGTGGCGAGGACACGGCGTTGCATACGCTCGAGGTTTGTAATACCTGGGCTCAGCAGTGCCGTGGCCTCGTCGCTGCCATAGTGCGACCTGACGCCGCCGGCCGTCGTAAAAGCAATATGTAAGTCGATGGTCGATAGCGTCAGGAACTGGGACGCTGTCGCCGCCTACTGTGAGGCAGTTATCTCGCAGAAGGAGGCGGCGGAACGAGCCCGAGAGGATATCCATCATGGAGACTCAGGCCGCCATTAGCCGAGGTAGTGGGTGACTGGACCGGGGATTAGTCTGGTCACCCGACGTGAGGCCACCGCGTGAGGGCGACGCCCCGACGGCGAAAGCTGTCGGGGCGTCGACATGAGAGGAACCCGCAAAGGTAAACCGCCGGGCGGGCCACCGACAAGACAAAGATCAGGTACTGGTGGCCCGCTCGCACGGCGAAGAGAGGTGCTTGCAGGGTGGGTCCATGGGGTTGCGCGCCGCCTCTTCTTTTCGCCCCAGACCGATTTGTCGGGGCGCGACCACATCCATGGTCCACCATGAAAGGAAAAAAAAAATAAAAAAAAGGGTAAACCGCCGGGTGGGCCACCGAAGGCAAAGACTGGGTTCCGGTGACCCACTCGCACGGCTTCAAGAGGTTCATTGTTGGGCGGGTCTACAGAGTCGTGCGCCGCTTCTCCCGTCGTCCCGGACGGACTAGCGGGGCGTGACCACATCGTAGCTCGATGCCTAAAAAAAAAAGGTGCATACATAGATTCAACCATGATGACACAACTTTGCGCACAGACATAATATTAAAATTGTTTTGAGATTTCTAAACAGTAAAAAGTACAGTTCGAGATCCATTCAACACATTGTCTAGGCCTAGATTTCAAAATTTTGTATTGTCCCAAAATCATAGATTAAAGAAGAGATGTCATTAACAATTCCCGAAAAGTGGAAACTATGCTTTTAAAGTAATAGTAGTAGTAGTAGTAAAATAATAATAAAATATTTACTGTTAATTTTTTCACAAGTACCTATATTTAATTATACAAACTTGCTGTGTGGTAGCGGTTACGAATACTACCAACCCTTACTTTGCTCGTGGATGTCGTAAAAGACGACTAAGAGCCTTATAACGACTTGAGCCAACTCCACCTGATGCCGTTTGGTCAACAATTACATTCCCAAGGAGGGTTGACATGTGGCAGGCGGCCGGTCATAAAACTATTGCCAATAACTTTTACAATATGTACTATGAAAGTAGAGTACATATTGTATCGACCCCAAGTAATTGGAATAAGAGTAGGAGAATGATGATTTAATTATACAAACTATAATATCTTACACATTTTATAAAGAATTATAATAATAGACACGAGTACTTACATAGAGTAATGTAGGCAACAACAAAAGTTTCAGCATATAATGCTTACTGGAACTAGGTTACACCTCTGTTTTAGGTTATCGCTTCGCCAAACCTACATTTCAAAGTGTGATTTAACGTAAATACTTCAATAAATTATTTAATATAACAGAATAAAAATTATAATGTATTTATACATAATAATTATTCTATATAAGGCATGATTATTATTAATATAGATTAAGAAATTATATACATTCGTTAATATAGATTTAAATTATTTTAAAATAAGGAATTATTTTGTAAATTTCAATTTCGTTTTTTGCGCAGTTGATAATTAAAAATGGTTCGATGCTACCGATTTCGTTCGTATATATAAAGCAATGTGTTATTTTGCCAGAAAATATAATCTGTGACTGGTCAGACGTCATTTAATAAAACACGTGTATTCTAGAAATAGTTGCGGTGTGGAAATCTGTACGGATATGAAGCCTTTTTGAACTCTGAATTTTATAATATACTTATATATTATATTATACAAATAACCTGTGAAAATTTGCTAGCAAATACCTAGGAATGAGTAAATGAAAAGAAAACATTATAATTATATAAAAATGTTGAAAAGAAATATCTAAATAATATTTAGCATTCAGTAAAATATCTAAAGCTTCGAAGCATACTTCACGCTGCACACCTGGGTACTGGGGCTAATTTAGGCATAGTTACAAGGAAAATTGGGTTATACCTACAGATTATTAAAAGATCTATGTTTGGAGGGCGTAGTTAAATTATGAACCCAATTCTCATTAGAAGTTACGCATTTTGTTATACTTTGTGTGAAGTTTATTTTTTCTGCTCTATATAATAATAACATTTTAGAAGTATAATTGCTAAACTTGCATTGATTCTTGATAGAAAAGCCTGATAACAATGTAATTTTAAATGTAATGTTTCTTATGATTTTTATATTTCTGTACAACAAATCAGTTGACTGACATTACAATGCTGCTGAAAGCCACGCGTGACCGATGATAGTGTGCTATTCATAATAAGGCTATCGCACAGCTCGACATCTCACTTTTGTTGTCCAAGATGCAGAATACAGTGAGACATGCCGCTCAAAAAAAGAATATCGGTTATTATTTTTTATTCATGTTTTAATGTACCCTACGATATCCGTAGGAGAAAAGGGGAAAGCGTAACAAATGTATCTTTAATCCTCCATACATTGTATGATAACATCATGAAATAGGTACTTATGTTTACATATACATACATATCATCACGCCATATCCCTTGTAGAGTAGGCAGAGAGAACAGAGTGCCAGAGAACTCTATCCTTGCATACTTCACTCGCTTCCTCAACATTCATAATTCTCTTCATACACGCTCGTCGGTTTCGGAGACTCTTGACTCCAGCTTCCTTCAGTACTTGACCAATCTGGTCTAGGTAGGTTAGTCTCGGTCTCCCCCGTTACCTTTTTATGTTTATGTCCATATATTTGAATTAGATGTCAGATCTGTATCAATGGTTAGTAAACGAGTGATTTTTTCAGAATTGTTGATTTACTACAGCTATCTACAAACTACTAGCTGCGGCTGGTGAGTTCACCATAAATTACATTTATTAAGTTTGAAGCTTAAAGCAACAGTTGCTCTATGCACTAGTGGAAGTAAATTGCAACCAACGATCCGGAAAAACTCTTATTGTATGAAAACGAAGAGAACGGTGCGTGTCGAACAGTGATCGTCGCGATTTAACAACGTTAGGACGCATACCGGCGCAGACAGGCTGAACGAAATCAACACCTTAGCATAGCCGCGAAATTTAAAAAAAATATTAATAATAAAACGATCATTGTGTTATTTATTGAAATTGGATGGTTTTAATATTTTTTATTTATAGTGTGTACATGTGTTTGTGGTGATAATTTTTGTGAAGTTTCTTACTATTACGGAGATTTTTGCAGGTAGGTTTTTTTTAATTTAAATAACTTGTTTTAGCTAAAGCAATAAAAATTAAATGAGAAAGATGATGAAGGAGTTTTGGGCAACACATCAAATTTAGAGTACCAATTGAGGTTGATTAAATCATACAGAAAATTCTTTTTTTTTTTAGATTTTATATCAAGTATTATATAAGATATTTGAAAACACGTAATAATTTGAAAACTGAGATAATTATATTTATTTTTAATTTTCGATATGGAGCTCGTGGTTTTTGGTTTTTTGGTTTTTTGGTTTTTGTAAAATGTTTATCCACACATCTTTATCCCTTAAAAATATAAATATTAATTATAATAAAAAGCTTTTTTTCAAAATTATTTCTATTAAATTCAAAATAAACTGGTTTCATAGGAACGATATCCTTAATCAAAGAAACATTCTTTTGATGCCTAAGAAATCCAAACTGTTTCAAACTCTTTCGAATTTAGAAAGTTGGTGCCAGAACATACTTTGGTTTATTTTTAAGGTACTTTCGAAGTTTGAAGATGAATTTCTATTTTAATAATTACTAAAATAATATTTTTGAGTACTTTACTAATGGAAGTATAAAAGGATTGATAAAACTTTTTATAGAGTAAGAATAAATCAACAGGCACATTTTTATCGACTAGCACGCTCGCTGAAATTACATATTATCTCCTTTACAAATATGTATTGACCACGCTGTTGACAGTTCTCTGTCTGCAGCCGCGGGCCGGTCCGTATGGGGTAGTCACACGCTCGAAAAAATCGACGTATGAGTAATAGCAATGTGCTATTGCGCTTCGTTCGGTGAGCGCGAGTGCCGAAAACCCAATTGGGTGGGTTTTTTTTTTTTTTTTTTTTTTATTGCTTATGGCGGCAAACGAGCAGACAGCACACCTGATGGCAAGTGTCACTGCCGCCCATGGACCTTTGCCAATGGTATAGCTAGGCCGCTGCCTACCAATACAACCCTGAACCCACCCCAGTTAGGCTTCCGGCTCTCTCGCTCACCGAACGAAGCGCAATAGCACATTGCTATTACTCAGACGTCGATCTTCTGCGAGAGTGTGGTACTACCCCGGACGGACCGGCCCGCGGCTGTAGACAGAGAACTGTCCACAGCGTGGTCCTACCACAATTAAAGTGGCAGTTTGGAGTTTATATTGGTAGGCAGCGGCCTAGTTTTACCCTTGGTATTGCAAAGGTCTATGGGCGGCAGTGACACTTTACCAAGTGATGGATTACTTTAGAATTCATATATCGGTGATTATTTTTTAATTTGGTTAAATATTTAATATCTTCTTGTAAATTAGAGATATTTCGTGTATTATTACGGTTTGCACAGAAAAAAAATCTTATAAAGATTTCTATTGTGTGAATGTATACACACAGGTGCTGATATATAGATATTTTGCTGATTTTTAACCGACTTCAAAAAAGGAGAAGGTTTCTCAATTCGACCGTATATATATTTTTATTTATTAAGTTTATTTCTTTTAATTACTGAATGACTTTCAGTATGAACTCGTTTCAATCCAGTAGTAGCTTTAGTTAGTTTCGTGTTATAAAATAAAAAATATTCTTATATAAATTCATCATCATCATCATTCTCCTAGTTCTATCCCAATTACTTGGGGTCGATACAATATGTTCTCCTCCCTCATAGCACACATTGTAAAAGTTATTGGCAACAGTTTTATGACCGCCTGCCAGACGTCAACCCTCCTTGGGGATGTAATTGTAAACCAAACGGCATCAGATGGAGCTGGCCCAGGTCGTTTTAAGGCTCTTAGACATCCTCGAGCAAAGTAAGGGGTGGTTTTTTTTTTTTTTGTGTGTCTTAGTTGTTAGCCGCAGATGGCTATGACAACTTTACCCGGACTGTGGGTGAGCGCTGAGGGCTCTCAACCTGTAGTAAGGGTTGGTAGTATTTTAAGTCGCTATCACACAGGTATCTCAAACATCATCAACATCAGCTCATATATGTCTCACTGCTGGGCTCAAGCCTCCTCGCGAACTCGCTTACTAAGCATGACGTTAGCCCCTCATTTATCGAGCAAGGCTACGTCCAGCATTAGAAGTCGAAAGGCTGAATGATGATGATGAATTATCATCATCATCATCATCAGCTTATATATGTCCCACTGTTGAGCTCAAGCCTCCTCTATTATGGAATGGAAATTGACCTACCACGCTGGTCAGATGTGTTGGTATAGGGGTTTATTTCGAGTTTTCCTTTTCTTGCATAGATGTTATATGCGTTTTATAACCCATAGTAGGTGCTTACGATCATCCATGTGTAAGATAGGGGGTGGTGATTTGTATTCTTACTCCGTCATCACACGGAAATTATATCAATTGCTGCCTACTTACTAATGTTAGTCATATGTGACCACAACAATAATATGTTACAGTTTTGTTTTTCCTTGCGGTGAACTATGGATGTGGTTGCTCTCCGCCAAATCGGTCCGGGGCGACGGAAGAGACGGTGCACAACCCCATAGACCCACACTCCAAGGTCTCCTCTCTTCACCGTGCGAGCGGGATACCGGTACCCGATATTTGTGTTCGATGGCCATAATAATAAATCTATGTTAACAACCATAGATTTTTTTATAACTGTCAATCATAATTTCTCATATCATATTTAGGACAAAAAATAATCATTTATATTGCTGTGTTTTTTTATTTCTATTTTATTGCTTATGGTGGCAGACGAGCAAGCAGCACACCTGATGGTAAGTGTCACTGCTGCCCATGAACCTTTGCAATAGCAAGGGTACCACCTACTATCAAAAACCCCAAATCCATCCAGTTGGGATTTCGGCTCTCTCCGATGTGATAACATGTTGGATATCCAATAAATTAATCTTTCCACGAGTATAATTTTATATCACGATAACTTTTGTAACGTTACAAGATAAAAAAAGAAATTATTTTCTTTCAAAAGATAGTAATTATGTATAAAAGGTTACAATGTAAATAAAAGCTTTCGATGTGCGCACAGAACCCACATAATATAATGACAAATTCTCCGTGAAATTTTGTCAGATGCTTTGATAGGATTATTTTCCCTACGGAGGTTTTAAGTAAAAAGAAAAAACGTGTGTGCATTTTTTAAGTACAAGCTTTTTCTGGGGTAAACATGATTTGGAGGGTAAGGATTTTGTTGCCTAGCATTTAGAGATTAGTCAGTTTCTTTACCCGACTGTAGGAGGGTTACGTGTTTGATTGCTATATTTGTAAGAATATATGAACGCTCACCTTATAGTTACTAACGTTATTAGTTATTCTAATCATGATTTGATAAATGAGTTATCGTTAGAAGCTTCTCGATTGCCCACTAATAGTAGCCTATGTTATACCATCTAGATAATGATATATAATGTTGTATATACTCTAGAGAACGCTATAGCGTTCTCTAGACTATATAACGTACTGAATAAAAAAAATATAGGCACCTTGTTAGGTATAACTAACTTCGGAACAAAAGTAAATAAAAGGGGTTAATTATTAGGGGTTAATTAGTAAATTTTTGATATACCTATATACATATATATATATATATATATATATATATATATATATATGTATTATGTATACAAGGTGGAGACGACCATACGACAATAATTTTAATTTAGTGTATCTGATGACTTGCCCAGCCGGTATACAAACTTTGAATATAATATGTCGTATAGTTTAGCTACAGCACATTACTTTGTATTATTAACATTTACCCCACTCTGTATAAAAAAATTAAATTATATGCCTATCACTACGAGATCAATGACCTCCCGGGCTGCATTGGTATCAATTAATATGAAGGTAGTACCTACATATCGCCATGTTACCACTTCAAGTCTTCGCCAAACGCAATACAAATCAATGCATATTATACCTTATTCCCGAGTCTCAAGATCCATATAAACCGTGTCATCAGACTTAAATAAGAAATTTGAAA
Source organism: Lymantria monacha (assembly GCA_905163515.2). Classification (NCBI taxonomy): domain Eukaryota; kingdom Metazoa; phylum Arthropoda; class Insecta; order Lepidoptera; family Erebidae; genus Lymantria; species Lymantria monacha. Next base: position 30,412,854 of record LR991082.1, read on the forward strand.
CTACCTAATGCGGCATAATGAAAGAAGATCCCGGTTTCATCAAGGTCAACTAAATGTGCGAAAGGAACAATTTCTTTTTGTTTCGCTTTATTGTTCAAAAGTATTATACCTAATAGGTCTGTAGGTCAGTGTGGCATCGTGATCCTGTGACGTGAACGTCGCGTCGCATGCGGTATTGATGATTTGCAAATTGTGACTGCTGCCTACCTAATCAACTACTTTTGTTTATGACGTTTAAAAGTGTGTTGTGCGACATAGGAAGTTTTTTTTCTAGTGAACATGTACTATCTGAGTAGGTAACTGTAATTTTTTAAGTAAATTGTGCTAAATTAGACGCTTACTTTGTGTTAGAATAGTAATTTTTCTCATTTACAATGCCTCGTTATAATCGAAGCTGTGTAAGCTTCGGAGTATACAGATATGATTTTAATTTATGGAGAATGTCACGGAAATGCAGCTTTAACCATACGTACGTACCGAGAGAGGTATGGAAACACACGTGTTTGTCCTACCAATGGCCGGACTATTGTACAAGCTGTCCAGAGGTTACGGGATAATCAATCCTTACTCACTCATATGGATAGTGCTCCTTCGCGTGTAAGAGCCACCCTAGATGAACAAATTTTAAATTATTTTGCTCGCCACCCAACATCTAGTCTGCGTAGAGCGGCTCGTCATTTTCGTGTAAACCATAAAACTATTTACAAAGTTTTAAAACGCGATAAACAGAGGCCTTTTAAATACAAGAAAGTACAGGCGTTGTTACCAAGAGACATGCCGGCCAGAGAAGCCTTCTGCCATTGGATGTTACGAAAAAATTTCGAAAACCCCGATTTCTTATACAATGTAATGTGGAGTGATGAAAGTACATTTACAAGGAACGGATTATGGAACCGCCAAAATCTCCGGTACTGGAGTCACCAAAATCCACATCTAACACGAGAGAGTTCGCACCAATACAGGTTTGCCGTCAATGTGTGGGCTGGTATACACAGGGATACTATAATTGGACCAATTTTTATTGATGGAAATTTAAATGCGGCAAAGTTTCTAGAATTAATTAACGGGCCTGTTACTGAGTATATGGACGACCTTTTTCTAGACGTGCGTAGACAGATGTGGTACCAACTAGACGGTGCGCCTGCACATTCCGTGGTTGCTGCCAGAGAGTGTTTGTCTGGAATTTTCGGACATCAGTGGATTGGTCGGTATGGGCCAACACGGTGGCCAGCGCGGTCACCAGATCTCACACCATTGGACTTTTTCTTGTGGGGTTATGTGAAAGATGATGTTTATTTAACAGACGTTGATAATGTGGAGGACTTAAAAAATAGAATTGTACGATCTTTCGACAAGTTAAAATACATCGCCGTCAATGGCGACCTGTTAACAAGAGTTCGGAATAATATTTTAAGACGATATAATTTGTGCGATCGGGTCCATGGCGCACATATCGAAAATTTAAAAGTTTAAGGACCAAGTGAATTATTAAAGTTATCGTGATTATAAATTTAATAAAATAATCAAGTGAGAATGAATACCGCCCAAAACCTTAGGTGTAGGTATTTTATTTAACTACGTTCCGAAGTCGTAAAATATGACACGACGTCGCTCGCCGCTTGCACGTTGTCTACAGGTTAGTGAACTAATATTTACAAACGTGTTCTATTTTGTTTCAATATTTATGATAAAAAGTTTGTTTGAAAAAAATGTTTTTTAAATTTCCATGTGAGCACTTTTTTGATAGTTTCAAAATACTCCTATACACTAGTATTGACGGTGTTTTCATTTATTGTCGTATTGACATCTCCACTCTGTATATGTATGACCATCATTATCCTGCTCTTATCCCAATTAATTGAGGTCGACGCTCGATTAATTGAAGTATTCTTCTTCCATCGTATATTTTGCAAAAGTTTTGGTAATAGTTTTATGACTGGGCGCTTGTCTTACGTCAACCTACTTTGGTAATGTAATTATTGACCAGACTGCATCAGATAGTTGGCCCATGTCGATTTAAACCTCTTAGTAGTCTATTAAGACTACAGTTTTTTTGCGGTGGCTATGGTGTGGTCACGCCCCGTCAAATCGGTCCGGGGCGACGGCAGAGGCGGCGCGCGACCCCATAGACCCATCCTGCAATGCGCCTCCCTTCGCCGAGCCGGGCACTGGAACCCGATCTTTGTCTTCGGTGGCCCACCTGGCGATTTATCCTCGCGGGTTCCTCTCGAGTCGATGTCCTCACGCAGTTACCTGATGCTTCAGCTAGGACGTCATCAGGCGCCTGCGCTGCACAGGGCGCTGGTGGCGGAGCGTGTCGCCGTAGAGGTGTTTCTCAAGGACTCGCCCCGCCGCCTCCTTCTGCGAGATGACTGTCTCGCAGAAGGCGGCGACCGCGTCTCAGTTCCTGACGCTGTCGACCATCGCTTCCATGACGGCCGGCAGCGCCAGGTCGGCACCGATGGTTGCAACGAGTTCACGACGCTGCTACGTCCAGGTCGCAGACCTCGAGCGTATGCTGCGCCGTATCTTCGCTGCAACCTGTTGACAGGACGGAGTCGTCTCGTATCAATATAAGCATTTTTATATTAGCCAAACACGTAAGTGTTAGGTTAGCTTGTTGTGAAAATTATACTTTACATTTTAATATTGTGTTTAACATTTTTAAATTACTTTCATAAGACAAAACCCTAATATCATTTAAATCACGTATGCTTTTTATCTGAATGATTGATTTGACAATAATGGCTTTTATAGTATTACAATATAAAAGGACACCAGTAATCAATCCTTAGGACAAACGACATATCACCGATGACAAAGATCGGGTACCGGTGGCCCGCTCGCACGGCGAAGAGAGGTGTTTGCAGGGTGGGTCTATGGGGTTGCGCGCCGCCTCTTCCATCGCCCCGGACCGATTTGGCAGGACGTGACCACGTCCATTGACCACGGCAAAAAAAAAAAAACGGAAATACGACATATTGTTACGGCATATTTTGTAATATCAACAGCCGTGGATATATGTCGTTTCTCCTACATATTTTTCTTATTTTATATTAATTTTTTTTATTTCATATAAATATAAAATATTTGCCTTATTTCAGAATTATTAGTGCGCGAGTTTTTCAGAATGTTAGTTTTTTAAAAACATTTTATTTATTACAATATTTTTTTTTTTTAATTCTTCCGTTATATTATGTAGGTATAGATATAGATCTGTAATATATTTTTACTTGGTTTGGCGGTTACGTGACTACTCGCTAGATATTTTGGGTTTGAATTTAGAATCGATAAGTGTTAGTAAGGTTTCCAACCAGCATATTCTTAAATGAAAACACAAATTTCGTTTATTAGATGGAATTACATTATCTTACGTAAAATCATAAGTTGAAATCACAAAATGTGCTTGTTACATGTTTACCTATCTCTCATGAGAGAAAATGTCGTAACACAGTAAAAGTGTAAGAACTCATAAAATATTTTTGACTGAACAATTTAATGATTTAGTATTATTTTGAGATTCTCTTTGATAATTTATATAAAAGGATGATAAATAAACAAAGATAAATAAACAACAATTATATTTTTTTAATTCTGATTTGAAATTGAGTATTTTATTCTGTTTTGACTGAAAGGACATTCCTCGATTGCTTGACGTTGTTAGTATTCAAGTCGGTAGAAATTTATTGATTATAAGATTATTCGCAAATATTCGTAAAAATTACCAATCATAAAATGGAAGATGACAGTTCATCACTATATTCATAATAAGCTCACACTACTTGTGTATGGTAGCGCACCGTAGCCCACTGCCAAAAAAAGAGTTCATCAATTTCACCTGGAAACGATACGGTCGTCAACTGTTCGTTTTCAGCGATCATTTCTCCTACGTACGTGCAAGATCTGGAATAGACTACCTGCTGCTGTGTTTCCCTAACGCTCACATGCGACATGTCCTTTTTTAAACGAAGTTTAAGAAGAGCACTTTTTTCATGGTAGGCAGCGGCCTAGCTATGCCTTGGTATACCCAAGGTCCATGAGCGGCAGAATAACTTGCCATCAGGTGTGCTGCTCGCTCGTTTGCTACCACCGGCAATAAAAAAAAAAAACAAGACAGCTAAAGGATTGTACAGCACTACAATGCAATAGAAGAATAATTAATTATAATAAAATAAGGGATTTTTCGTTCGTTCGCTACACGGGGTACCGCGTAACGAATATTTTTTAGGATGGGTTCTTTAGCTAGCCTGTTTCGAGAATATTGGCTTAACTCATTTTATGCAACCGATGATTAGCTTGAAGATAGAACTATGGTGCACCTTATACACCCATCATCATGATTACGCCAACAATCACCACCACCTCCGAGTGAATGATATTCTGTATTTGAGAGATAAAATCATGAAATTAATTCTATTTTACTTATATTTCCCTCCCATTATGAAGGAGGTTCGAGCCAAACAATGAGACATATGTGAGCTGAGATGGTGCTGATGATAATTATTAGTAATTTATATATTAGTTCCAAGAGTCAAAAACACTCTTGACAATATAATAATATTTAATTATACATTGGTTTCGACGAAAGAGTTATTTCGGAGTACTAATGATAATTATTGTAAATCTATTAAGTAAGCCCGTCCCTTCTGACCTTTAAGTCCTATCGACTTGTTATCAAGCATTGGAAATCAACTAACTTTCACCTTTCCCAAGTTACCCTGAAGCGTGATTTCCACTTGGTACATTTCTATATTTATAGCTTTCTTTTTCTATAAGATTTTAATTGATATGTTTTGTTTACATAATATTGTCAAGTAGTGAATCACATTAGTACGGTGGGGATTATACATATTTTCTTGTTTTTGAACTGGCAGTTCTTAGCGACGTGGTCAGCATGAAATTCAATTTTAAAGAGCTATATGTCAATTATCTTTAAATGATAATTTTTTGCACTACAAATTTTAATGAAACGAAGATTAGATATTGCTTCAACCTGTGCAATATAAATTTTTTGAAAAGTGTGTTATATATTTGTTTCGATTCTAAACTTTAGAAGATTAGCGGGACACAAACAGACAAAAATCTTACAAAATATTTTTTTGTCTTCTCTTATTTTTTTTTTTATAGATATTATATTAATAGATTATATTATCGATACAGTAGTGTGGTGAAATGCGTTACATCTAGTTTTTTATGCATTGATTATGTAATTCATAATAAACTTCTCCTAGAAAAATAAAGAATACTTCTACAGGTAGTGACATTGCACAACATACAGTATGACTGGTAAAAGATTGTATATATCGAAGGAGACGATAGATAATGGTCATATGTAACCAATAAAAATATAATAAGAAGGTAATATTAGTTAACTAAATAGTAAACCTCAACAATATTAGTCTGTCAAGATTCTCACAAAGATGGGATTCCCAATACTCTTTGTATGAATAAGACATTCTATCACACTTCATACACAAATAGTCACGGTAAAAATGAAAACGCGGGCCATCGAAACACGCGTAAGTTAACCAACACGGAAATGCAAAACAACCGATACGGCGCACGCGCTTTGACTGACCAGCTGACCACAGATGAACACTCACCCCGGGGACATCCCTCAGGAGTGCGGGGTAGCAGGGGAGAGTGTGTGCCACTAGTTAGCACGGTTGTCAAGGTCATGCGTTCGACTAATTACCATTTTAATGCAATTTCAACATCTATGCGGAGGTGTCTGTAAATAAATATTTTTTTAGGAAAACTAGTTCAAATTTTTTCCGTGTGGTGACGGAGTAAGAATACAATTCACCACCCCTTACCTTACCCGTGGGTGATCGTACGAGACGACTAAGGGATATAAAACGCATATAACATCTATGCGAGAGAAGGAAAACTCGAAACAAAACCGTATACCAACACGTCTGACCAGCGTGGTATAGTAGGTCAATTACCCTCCCATTATAGAGGAGGCCTCAGCCCAATAGTGGGACATATATGGGCATAAATTTGAGTATCATTTTTTACAATATTCGGTATATACAGGGTGTCCCAAAATTCAACGATAAGCTGGCACCAGCAGGTGGACCTACATATGACTACTCGAGAACAGAAAAGAAAAAAATTCTACCTTGATTTTTTTTTTCATTACGACAAAAAAACCAAAATCTTTAAAAATGGACATCCTTTATTATATTATTAAGTGCTATTGCTACAGTTTTACAAGTAATTCTGTGATTTTTTTTGTATTGGCAAGGTAAGTAGCACTACTATCGATCACAACCATTAAAAATTCCAGAATATCTATAGTTTTTACACAAAAATCAATCAAAACTATGTTTTTTTCATAAATTATGTAAGATTTTGACTTTCAGCTCACTTTCACTCATCATAGTGAAAAAAAAAAGTATGGACGCTACTGTGGCAAATAGTATTAAAAATTGGCGCATCTAACTACAATTCTAAAATGGTATAACATTCTAGTCAAATTAGCCACAAAAATATACTTAGGTGTACTATTTCAAAATAACAACCATATTTCGAAAATTGTTAGTGTTGATAGTAATCACTTTTACTATGTAGCCAAAATGTTTTTGTAGCAAGTTCTCAGAATTTTAATGAGACATGTGCGTAGTCCATAAGTCCATAAAATAAGTTGGACAGAGATAGAGAGATTATACGTTAGAGGGAGATAGATAGATGCTAATTGTTTAGTAACATTAATGCAGGTGGAGAAGTAATTAATGTCCTCAGCAGCACAGCAAGTCAGTATGCTCTACTTCTTTGTTTACTGCACACCGTTCTGTTTTAATTAAAGTGGCTCTGGTACTGACGACTTTTGGATTGAATTAAGTGACCTGGAAATTGACCTGACTTGGCATTATTTTAGACTGTGATTTTGTGTTTTTTTTAAAGAAGTTTTGCCTTATTTTCAAGTGTTTAGCATTCATCATGCCGCTACCATACACAGCGTTAGAATACGCTAATATGCACCTAATTTATGGAGAATGCCGATGCAATGCCAACGCTGCTAGCAGATTATATCGAGCAAGGTACCCTAATCTTCAAAGGTATCCGGATTATCGCGTATTTATTAACGTGTATCAAGCTTTTTCGGAGGGTTGTATACCATCTGACAGGCGAAACGCTGGAAAACCTAGATCGGAACACGATGAAGAAGTTCTCAATGAAATAGAAAACGATTCAACTACCTCTGTACGTGCTGTACAAGCAGCAACGGGAATCCCAAAAAGTACTGCACATAGAATTTTAAAACGTCACGTCGTCGTGATGAAACAACCTGCAAGAAAGATGGATATTTAAATCTTCATAGCTGGAACAATGAAAATCTGCACCTGGTGAGAGAAGACAATCTCAATACCAATTTAAGGTTAACCTATGGACTGGCATAATAAATGGCAAAGTGATAGGGCCCTTTGAGTTACAAGGAAACATAGATGGCAATAGTTATTTAAACTTCTTACAAAATGAGTTGCCAGGATTATTAGAAGATGTGCCCTTAAGTGATTTGCAAACCATGTGGTTTCAAAACGATGGTTGCCCAGCTCACTATGCCCGTCCTGTGCGAGAGTACTTAGACCAAGAGTACCCAGGGCGTTGGATCGGGCGACTTGGTCCTATCTTGTGGCCACCCCGTTCACCCGATCTAAATCCCCTGGACTTTTTCTATTGGGGTTGTCTAAAGGACAGAGTCTGCACAAAACCGATTGCAACCTTGGACGAGCTTCGCCATAAAATAATTCAGACTGTGGATCTACGGACTACGCACATGTCTCATTCAAATTCTGGGAACTTGCTACAAAAACATTTTGGCTACTTAGTAAAAGTGATTACTATCAACACTAACAATTTTCGAAATATGGTTGTTATTTTGAAATAGTACACCTAAGTATATTTTTGTGGCTAGTTTGCCTTGAATGTTATACCATTTTAGAATTGTAGTTAGTTGCGCCAATTTTTAATACTATTTGCCACAGTAGTGTCCATACTTTTTTTTTTCACTATGATGAGTGAAAGTGAGCTGAAAGTCAAAATCTTACATAATTTATGAAAAAAACATAGTTTTGATTGATTTTTGTGTAAAAACTATAGATATTCTGGAATTTTTAATGGTTGTGATCGATAGTAGTGCTACTTACCTTGCCAATACAAAAAAATCACAGAATTACTTGTAAAACTGTAGCAATAGCACTTAATAATATAATAAAGGATGTCCATTTTTAAAGATTTTGGTTTTTTTGTCGTAATGAAAAAAAAAATCAAGGTAGAATTTTTTTCTTTTCTGTTCTCGAGTAGTCATATGTAGGTCCACCTGCTGGTGCCAGCTTATCGTTGAATTTTGGGACACCCTGTATATACCTTTATATACATATATAATGGGAATAGACAATATATGCTTTAGGAATGAACTGACTCCAGTTAGTAAAAATTACGACTCGCGTTTCAATATTTCAAATTTCAATAAGCTAAGTGAATTACTTGTTTATTAGAATTAATTGCTTTCATTTTATTGTAATGTATATAATGACTTTGTTAATCTCTTCTGTATTAGCTCCGTCTCGGTCGAGGCGAGTAATTTATTATCTCTTTCAAACAGTTACAACCGATTAGGTCAGTCATTTAACGGGTTGTTCCAAAGTAATTATTAATCTTAAAATGTCTGGTTATGGAATATTTGTATGAATGTTGTTTTATTTTCACAACTTCCTTATGTTAACGCATTAAGAATATATTTCACCATCCTTAAGCTTTCGCTACCATGTCGGTCCGCATCCTGAATAAGAGTATGATACCGATCCAGTTGCTGAAACGTGTGAAACAGGGAGACATAATTTCTCTGAAACTGTTCACTACTGCGCTGAAAGATGTCTTCAAGCTCTTAGTCTGGACTGTACTTGGCATCAACATCAACGACGAATACATCACTCATCTTCAAATGATATCGTAGTCTTGGTAGAATTCCTGGAGAACCTTGGCACTCCCATCCCAGCAAGGTTTCTCAACTAGTGGATCTAGAAATGAACATGCACAAGATGAGAGTCACCTCTAATGTCCATTTAATTTCTGTACCGGTCCTGGTTGGGAATGCGATTCTCGCAGTTGTGTTCGGGATCCTCTCGTCCAATGTTCCGCAGTGTCTAAAAATAAAGGTTTATAACTATAGTCTATCTAATCTAAGAAGTGCAATTTGACAGCTGTCAGTGTAAGTTGTCTAGGCATGTGAATCAAATAATCGCTATCGAAAATATCCGATTTTATTGAGAAATCGATAATAATTCTTTGTAATTAATTATCGGTTTATTTTTTTATTTTTCAAAAAGGAGATGAAATATTGCTAGTTTGCTATAAGTGCTAAATTAATAATACTAAACAAATTTAATTATTTCATCATAAAATCTATTCATTATATTTAGTAGGATTAGGTTAAAAAAACAGAAACTGCATTTGAAAATAGCTATTTATTCAGAATCACTACTATTACTTGAATTATCATCGTCATGAGCATTAATAATTATTTCCTTATCAATAAAATTGTCGAAACGTACATCTCTGTCAAAATCTTTATTCGATTAAATATATTAATTTAATATTTTTACCGATTATTTAGATATTCGTGAATTGGAAGTTGTCAAGCACTACTGTTTAGAACGTTATGACGTGATATTGTAAGGTCGTCAATAATAATTATTATTACTATGTTATTTTAATTTTAAATTAGTTTTACGAATTTCAACATTACATTATTGTACAAAAAACTCACCCGCAGCGTTAATTATGTAAATAACTTACTAGTTCTTTAAAATTTCAGATTTATTATTTGCAATCATGTGTATACGTTTAACTAAGGTTATTGTGTATTAAAAAATGCGAAACGTCAAAATGCACTTCTTAGATTAGATGAACTATAGCGTGTGTTACCAGGATGACTAACGGCACTGAATCGGGATCTGTAAATGTCGGCCTCACAAAAAACTCAAGTCGCTCAGCATGCTATGGAGAGAGTTTTGTTCGGTATTTCTCTTCGTGATAAAATACGGCAATTCGTAGAAGAAGGGGTGTAACCTATATAGCCCTAGCATAATGGTTGTAACAATATTACAGCACTGGTCTACTCAGGCAACGTCAAAAAAAGGTCGAGCGTATGCTCTATTATGTTCTCGCTGTAATCGCAATGATAGTAGGACAGCGTCATCTTTTATGTTGGTTTAAATGCTTTGAAGAATTTAACGGCACAATTGTGCATTAGTCAGAAAATGTGCACACAAAAAATAAAGGAAAAATAATGATGCCAATGTCTCTTCTTTTATTATATTAGACCCAAAAAAACAGCAAAATAAGTGTAGAGTCTAGCTGTACCCATGGGTACAGCTAGACCCTAGATTTATTTTGCTGATTTTTAATCTAATATCATGATATTGCAAAGGTCCATGAGCGACAGTAATAGACGTTTGTTATCATTAGTAATAAAAAACATTAGATTACTTCAATTTATACACGGCATATATTTTCTAGAATCATAAGCTTCTTTTTAACCGACTTCAAAAAAGGAGGAGGTTCTCAATTCGTCTGTATCTTTTTTTCAAAAAATTCAAAATTCAAAACATTTATTATGCATAAACCCTGCGAGGGCACTTATATATTGTCATTTTTTTTTACATTTAAAGTTAATCTAATAAACTACCACCGGATCGGAATGAGACCGCTACTGAGAAGATCCGGCAAGAAACTCAGTGGGTTTGTCTATTTATATTTTGTCTTCTTTGTATATATAAAAAAAAAAAAAATAGTACATGTTTATTATTTAATTAGCTTCAGTGCGATGCCCTTTGAACGCAATAGTTAAAATACAATAAAGAAAGACCATGGCTGGACCGGATCCCACAAGCGGCACCCGATCACGAGTTAACTACTAGAGCAGCCATCACTCCCCTCAACCACCTTGGAGGGAAGGGAGAGACCCGCTCCACGCAGCTACCGCAAGCGGACCTTTCAGTGTGCATGACCAATACCATGACGTACTATAAATGCAAAAAAGTCAAAATTCGTCAGGCAACACACGCTACGCTTTACAAGTATGTATAATTATTAAAATGAAATAGTAACTAAACAGTTTAAAAAAAAAATAATGTAGGTACCTAATTGCTGAAAGAGGAGCTGCTCATAGCCAGTCTGAACTATCACTTAGATAATCTGAGATTTTATAATAACCTTTTTTACAGAGTCTGTTCTCGACAGCCCTTTTGAACTTGTTCACAGTCATATCTCGGATATCTTTTGGTATTTTATTATAGAAGCGTATACATTGCCCCATGAATGACCTATTAATTCTTTCAAGACGCGTATTGTGTACAACTAATTTGTCCTTATTCCGAGTATTCACACAATGAATGTCACAATATCTTTCAAAGTTACTGAAATTTCTTTTTACATACAAAACATTTTCGTATATATATTGTGATTTTTATGTTTGTTACCTCATTACTTTTGTCTGGGCGAAGCGATTTTAATGATTCTTTTTTTATTTGAATACTGGTGCTTTCCGTGTGCTCCCATTTCAATTTGGTCCAGTTCTGACAAAGGCACCCATGAGAAAACCATATAAGTCTAAAATTAGCATTAAGTATGTGTGCGACAAATGAACGAGTAACTCAAGCCCCGCTACTAATAAAACAACCTATGTGTGTCTGTAACACTAAAAAGTAAAAAATAAAAAAAACTACGTTTAAAAAACCGACTTCAAAAATTTAAAAGTACAAAATGACTTAAAATACTGTGCTATCTATTGATAGATTTGAAGTAGGTGCCGGTGTCGGTATCTTTAGTGTAGGAATTTCATTACAGTAAGTAAGCTGTTTATAATTTTGTTTAAGGCTTGGCACGTACGTAATATAAGTTTGATAAAAAGAGAAGCTATTTTCTTATAATTAACTATTAGAGCCCGAAAAAGAACGTGAAATATTTTGTCCTAATTATTTACTTACTCCAATATACCTAGCTTGCGATATTATTTTTGTACTTCAAAACAGAAATCATAAATAAATTGGTGAATAGTCAAACTGGCAAACGAAAATCTTATATTTTCAAATCGTTTCATGAAAATTGTGTAAGCTAATCTAAATGTATAAGGTTAGATTGATTTATTAGTTTCGTGAGCATTGTTATGACATTAAATTATGCGTGACGGCCCAAATGGCGGTAAAGTGCGGACGCGAAACGAATCGCCTTCCGCGGTCATAAGTTTGATTGATGTAAGGGATAACATTTCATAAATGTGAAATCGAAATATATGATTTGTTACTGAATAATCTACGCCATTTTTTGAATAAGAATATATTCCTTCAACTTTTAGAGTCACTATCATTCAAAATAGCTTCTCAGAACTTACCATTAAAAGAAGTTGGCATAACTAGTTTACTGATTGATGATTTTTTTTAGTAGTACTTTTGACTCCGACCCCATCCGCAGAAGAGAATTAGGTAGACGGCGCAGAGACTACGCGCGTCTCTACCTCCCTTGATAGCTGAAATCTGGGACGTGGCCGCTGCGCCGAACGTCAGGGACGTCAAAGTCGCATGCCCAAAAGGCGACCCTTTGGCACCCCAAAATAGACGAGGTAGTGGGGCGCTGTTGGTTTTTAGTGGGTATTCCGATGCCATCTTCCGTCGGCGAGTCCTACATATCCCCCTTGCTATAACGTGCAGGGGGAATGCATAAATGCATTTTCCACAGCGTGAAAAAAAATAAGTAATACTTTTGACTAACAGTGAGACATGAGCTGGGAAGAATTGTTGACGTAGAAATAATTATATAAGTACAAGATTCCTGTACTTTTAAGCAACAAACGTGGTATAGTTATCAACACAGGGATGATGATGAATTTGGCAGTTGCTATAGTAAAACTCATTCATCATTCTCCTGTTCTTATCCTATTTACTTGGGGTCGACGCAATATGTGCTCGTAGAGATTACAAAAGTTATTGGCAATAGTTTTACGATCGGCCGCCTGCCTGGCGTCAACCTTCCTTGGGAACGATTACCAAACAGCATCAGGTGGATTTGGCCTAGGTCGATATAAAGCTCTTAGTCGTTTCTTACGACGTCCATGAGCAAAGTAAGGGTTGTATTGTTGTATTCGTAGCCGTTACGATATATAATAATAGGTAGCTGTAATAAAACTATAATGCAATCCATGTGAAGGATACGCTATCCCTTTTTCTGTAACTATCGTAAAGAACGACTAAGGAATATAATATACTGATAATGTTTATGACAGAGAAGAGCTGTGTGGTAGCGGCTACGAATACTACCAACCCTTACTTTGTTCGTAGATGTCGTAAGAGACGACTAAGAGCCTTATAACGACCTGGGCCAACTCTATCTGATGCCGTTTGGTCAACAATTACATTCCCAAGAAGGGTTAACGTCTGGCAGGCGGCCGGTCATAAAACTTATTGCCAATAACTTTTACAATATGTACTATGAAACAAGAGTACATATTGTATAGACCACAAGTAATCGGGATAAGAGTAGGAGAATGATGATGTCTATGACAGAGAAGCAAAACTCGAAATACAACCCGATATCAATCCATACGACGAGTGTTTTTTTATTGCTGATGGTGGTAAAAAAGAAAGCAGTACAGCTGATAGTAAGTGTAACTGCTGACTATGTACCTATGCAATACCAGGAGTACAGCTAGGCCGCTGCTGACCAATAAAAACCCCATAATCACCCAGAAAGTTGTTTGGCTGCCGGTTCTCTTGTTCACCGAACGAAGCGCAATAGCACATTGCCATTGCTCATACGCCGATTTTTCTGCGAGTGCGTGGTGCTATTCCGGATGGACTGGCTCGCGACTGTAGACAGAAAACTGTCAATATTGTGTCCTTACCGCCATTGCAGCATGGTATAGTAGGTTTTCTGTGTGGTGACGGAGTTAGAATACAATTCATCACCACCTATCTTACCCGTGCGTGATCGTAAGAGACGACTAAGGGATATAAAACGCATATAACATCTATGCAAGCGAAGGAAAACTCGTAACAAAACCCTATCCAACACGCCTGAAAAGCGTGGTATAGTAGGTCAATTTCCCTCGCATTATGGAGTAGGCTCGAGATCAAAACTGGTGCATATATGGGTGAGATAATAATAGATTAATTTCTCTACTATTATGTAGGTGCTCCGAGCCCAGCAATGGGCTGTTAATAAAATGAGCTGATATAAAAATGATGATTTTTAACGTATTGACAGACGAATGCCATATATACCCACTCATTTCCTTCCCGCGTTGTGTTCAGAATCGATTAAGATGCAATCCCCCAAGCCTTTAAAGAAGGTTTGTTTCCAGCAGCAGAAGGTGAGAAGTGGATATCCATTAGCCTCTATATATAAGCAAAAGATCATTCAATTGAGCGTTTTGTTAAATAATATATTTACAATGTGAAAATTGAAATGCATCATACCATATAACATTTGTTCATAATTCTGTTATCATAATTAAGTAGTTTCTACACAGGTACCATAGTATGGAAGACAATTGATAGAAACTGATTGAATTAATACTAGTAATCAGATATGCTAATAAGCTTTTGACATCACTAATGACGTTGAGGAAGATGTACTAGGAATATATTGATATAAGTTATTAAATGAACACGGGTGTAAACTGTTGTACAATTAATGAAGATTATGATAATTGATCGGCTCGTCGTTTTTTTTTATTGCTTATAGTGGCAAACGAGCAAGCAGCGTACCTGATGGTAAGTGTCACTGCCGCTCATGGACCTTTGCGATACTAAGGGTATAGCTTAGGCCAAGGCCTACCAATAAAATCCCCAAACCCACCCAGTTGGCAGCTTCCGGTTCTCTCGTTCACTGAAAGAAACGCAATAGCACATTCGATCGTCGATCTTCTGCGAGAGTGTGGTACTACCCCGAACGGACCGGCCCGCGGCTGTAAACAGAAAACAGTCAACAGCGTGGTCCTGCCACTATTTAAAAGGTTGTTAAGGTCAATAACTTGATCATCCCGCCGACATAAATCTTATAAATGATATATAACTTTAAAAGCTCATATATTTTTATATCTTAAGCTTACTAGATTAATAACAACGGAACATTAAATTAAATGTAAATTTATGTATTTAATAAATGATTATCTGTTAGAACATGACTAGGAGCAACAATTAATCTATGTAAAAAAATAATTTACACAGTTGTCACTTCTATTCATTATTTCTATGTAGTAACAGAGTGAAGATATAAATCATCATTTATATACTAACATGTCTTAACTGCGGGTGTCGTAAAAGGCGATTAAGGGATATAGTATCCATATAACATCTATGCAAGAGAAGGAAAGTTCGAAATAAAACCGTAAACTAATATGTTTGATCTGCGGGGTATAGTAGGTCAATTTCCTTCCTATTATAGAATAAGCTCGAACCTAAGCGTGGGACGTGTGTGAATAGAGATAATAAATAAATATTAATTGTCTTAACGCTACATATTGACAGCGACAAACTCTGTTCGGGTCATCATCCGATGGCGACGGTGTGATATTACAGCATGAGATCCTATAACCCACAATGTGATAAATTTCAACCTAAAATTGAAGGCTTTACTTAATGCAGTAAGGAAATTCATGAGATTACCATTAAGTAATACGAAGTGTTTGTTATTGATAAGTTTTCGAATTCATCGTAGAATAATAAATATATTTTGCCAGTTCCTATCATGATTTTATTATAATATCAAAAGAGGCATAACCACAGAAATTCTCAATTCATGAATTGTTAAAAATAACAAGAGGATTTTCTTGTTCATTAATTATATTGATATTCAATTCACGTAAGTTTTATTTATGTATGTATAATATACATACATAAATAAAACTTATACATTGTATATAGTTATGCAAAGACGAAGATGTTCAAAATAAATTACAAATTTGTGGTTGCAAAATTAATTATATGGCTAGCCGTAAAGATTTTACTATAACTAACTGGTGCATAGATCAATTAATTATCAATAAAATTGACCCTTAAATTACAAAAATTTTTCTTTTTGGCAACCCCAAAAAATTTGAATTTCTCTTGAAGTACTATTATAACTTTTTCCTGTTGCAGTCGTTGAGGCCATTCATTCTGGATTCAAAATTATAATTAATATAATTAAACACCGCTTGTTACCTAATATTTTTGTACGGCCACTTTTTAATTTTAACTAAAAATAAGTTGTATTCCTTTAAATGTAGCTTCACATCAATCAGCTCGGCTATTAAATTATCGCTGTTTTTACAAGTTGTTTACTGATAATAATATACTCTCACTTTATTGTGCAGTAAATTTCTTTTTTTTATTGCTCTTAGTGGCAACTGGCAAAGTAGCAAGCGTTACACCTGATCACTGATGGTAAGCGTTATTGCCGCCCACGGGCATAAACAATATCAACACAGCACAGCTAGGCCACTACCTACCATTGAAAAATCTCAAACCCACCCAGAATTGAGGCTTCCGGCTCTCTCGCTCACCAAACGTAACACAGCAGCGCTTTGCCACTGCTCAGGCGTCGATTTTCTGCGAGAGTGTGGTACTACCTTGGATGGACCGGCCCGCGGCTGTAGACAGAAAACTGTCAACAGCGTGGCTCACTATTGCGTTCTGGTAACTTTTATATATACATCTTAAAATTTAAACTTTCTTTAGTCTTTATTATAAATATATACAGCGTGCTGACTGCATAATCCCAGATTGTATCATCACTGTTTTCTGGAGACATTTTTGGGACGTATCTATGCAAGAGAAAGAAAACATATTAGATGAATTGCGGAACTGACATAATTAATGACTCATTCCAACTCACGGATCTATGCACGGTAGCTGTTGATACTGAAAGTGATTAAGGTACCTATTATTACCGTACTTAAACAAGCATGTTCGTAATTATGCTATCCTTTCATCCTATATCAATAAAATAGGATGTTTGTAATATATAACATCTCTAAACTCAGGAACTATTAGACAGATCATTATGAAAACTGATAGGTATATGTATTTTGTCCCGGAAAAAGTTTATATGCTATCCCCACTGATACAATATGTCGAATGTAATATATCGACTCCTACACACAAACTAAAGGGTTGGTTTTCCTAGTCTTATATAAATCAGAAAACGAAATAATATGCTATGTATGGATCATTACAAATTGTAGAATTAATGACATTACAACTGTACAAATTATTAAAATAGATAGAAATGGTCATAATTAGTTCGTCTGATGAATGGCCATGTTCTTTGAAATTTATATTTTCCTAATTGGATATATTTGGTAGTTAATTAAGTTAAATGAAATTTATAGTCAATGAATATTTAAAAATGATGTGGTATTTAATATTTTATTTAATGGTCAGATATATATTTAAAATTGTGATTAAAAAGCTAATTAATTTGCTTTCAAAGATATTTAGAATAAGCAACATCGTTATTATACAGATGAATCCCTTTTAGGTTAGTAGTCTTCGGATCAAGATCAGCATATAAAAATGGGTACAATCACCTATATTATTATTTGTACTATTTAAAGATTATTTTTGTGACGACGAAGTAAGAATATAGTAATTACTATCCTTTCCTTTTCCGTGGGTGATCGTAAAAAGCGATTAAAGGACCCAAGAAGATAGTAAGATAGTAAGAATGTTATGGTAGATATTTAAAGAATTAAAAATAATTATAATGGGAATACCTATTTCTATTGAAAGAGAGTATTGGTGTAAAGATGCGAAAGGGAATGCTCCGATGGTTCGGACATGTGCAAAGAATGCCGAACGAACGTCTGGTTAAGAAGATATACAATGCGAAAGTGGAAGGATGTAGGCACCGGGGGAGACCAAGACTCACCTACCTAGACCAGATTGGTCACGTACTGAAAGAAGGTGGAGTCAAGAGTCTCCGAAACCGGCGAGCGTGTATGAAGAGAATTATGAATGTTGAAGAAGCGAGTGAAGTATGCAAGGATAGAGTTCTCTGGCACTCTGTTCTCTCTGCCTACCCTGCAAGGGATATGGCGTGATGATATGTATGTATGTATGTACCTATTTCTATTAATGAATAATAAATAAATGAAGACTATTAGGACGAATTAAGTAAAAACACAAAATAAATGCCAATAATCTGATGTATTATACGAATACCTACTTTATATTAAATAATGTTTTTTTTTGTTTGAAATGCAATTAGGATTCAATCTACAATTTCTTTGAAAGTGTTAGGCGATATACAATTAATTTAAAAATGATTGCTCCTAATTAAATACAATATAATGTTTAATGAAAACACGAACTTTATAACGATTCCCTATATGAGTTTGTGAAACAGGAGTATTTAGAACGTTTTCAATTAAGCTAACATACCCCTCTGAAACAATAATTTTCAATTGGCGAATGGCTCTCGACTGTTTGTACGGCAAATATGTATTGTTTGTCTGAGAAAAATAATTTCACATATTGGTATATTACAAACATTTTTTTTTATTTTATTTAATATATTCTGATAGCATATGTTTTTTTCATTTACACAAAATGAGATCTTTTTATTAAAATGCATCATACACATATACACAATAAAACACTCACACTCGGAATAATTATTTGGAGTTCGCACAAGGACTAAGTGGAAATCGTTTGCGGTACTGTGTGAGCATGAGCTGACTCATTACACACGTGGCGTGGGAGGGCTTTGTTTAAACCACTACGTCAACTCTAAAGTATAATATTTAGCCATTACTGTTTTTGTGTAAATTAAACTTACTTGAGGTCGATGCAATATCCTACTCTTCTTTCATAATATAATGCTAAAGCTTTGGCAATAATTTTCTGATCGGCCGCTTGTTTAACGTTAGTTCTGCATTGTAATGTAATTGTTGAGCACACGGCATATTTTGTAAATTTCAATATTGTGCAAAATAATTTACGATGATATTCATCTGTTTGAATGTTTTTCTCTATAGCAGGAGATTCTCAACTGATAAGCATGATTGGCTGTTTTCTAGGTAATTTCTATGTATTATGTACATACATACATAACTTCACGCCTGTTTCCCAGAGGGGTAGGCAGAGACTACGGATTGCCACAAACCACGATCCTGGCATACTTCCATCGCTTCACTCACACTCATAATAGTCTTCATGCATGCTCTACGATTACGCACACTCTTAATATGACCTTTAGTCAATACATCGCCAATTTGATCCAGAAAATTATGACGAGGTCTTTCCGTTGTATTCGTCCCATTCACGCTTGCTTTATATATTTTCTTCGTCAACCTCTCCTCACTCATTCTTTCTAAGTGTCCAAACCACCTCAGCATACCTTTTTTGATCTTTGTCACTACTTCTTCATTCACACCACAGCGCTCTCTTATAACACTATTCCTAATTTTATATTTCAGACTCACATCACACATACTACGAAGAGCTCTCATCTCTACAGCATTTATTCTACTTTCATGTCTTCTCTGCCAAATCCAACTTTCACTACCATACATGAGGGTAGGCACTAATACTCCCTTATACACAGCTAGACGTGCCTTTTTGGACACATTTCTGCTTCTCATAAAGGTGTACAGTGCCCCATTCACTCTATTACCAGCATTTACTCTTCTTTCAACATCATTATCATTTTTACCATCTCGAGTAAACAATACACCCAAATACAAAAATTCTTTCACCTGTTCCAATTCCTCACCATTTATACTAATTTTACATTCCGTCATGCATTTATCCTTTTCAAAAACCATTATTTTTGTCTTACTTACATTTACTTTCATGCCTTTTCTTTCAAAAGCATTATGCATAGTAATTACCATCGCCTGTAAATCCTCAGCCGACGATGCAAGTAATACCTGATCATCGACATAAAGAAGATATTTGATAAGTAACTCATTCATTCTTAAACCACAATCATTATTTTTCAGATCTTTCAGACAACTATCCATAAATAGGTTAATCAGCCACGGTGACGCTACACATCCCTGTCTAACACCTTTATCGATATTAAACTATTTTGAGTAGGATCCGTTTATTCTTTCGCATGCCCTAGAATCCTTATAGATGGATTTCAGAGCGTGAATAAGATGGCTGTCCACCCCATACATAGACAGTACCGACCACAGTTTATTCCTCCTCACTTTGTCATAAGCCTTCTCCAAATCAATAAATGCGCAAAAGATTTTCTGACCATTAGCCAAAAATTTCTGCGTCATGAATGTTAAGGAGAAGACTTGATCCGTACAACCCATACCTTTTGGACAACCCGCTTGTGCATCCCATATTTTCTTGTCGGTTACTTTCACTACTCTTTCAATTAATACTTTCGCATACAGTTTGCCGACAATGCTGAGGAGGCTTATGCCCCTGTAGTTTGCACAATCTTGCTGGGAACCTTTCCCTTTATACAGAGGTACAATTACTGCCTTACACTAGTCGTCAGATACTTGGCCATTAGTCCAACAGAGATTAAAGAGCCGGTATAGCATGTTAGCTATGATATCTTGTCCAGCCGTCAGCATTTCAACTGTAATCCTATTGTATGCTGCAGATTTACCCGCTTTCATACCTTTCATTGCGTTCACAATTTCCACCATAGTTATACATTCTCCAACCTCAAGATCTCTTTCTCTTTCAGATGACAGGTTTTGTGACTCTTCTCTTTCAAATAAGCTTTCAAAGTATTCCTTCCATCTTTTTAGTACACATTCTTCTCTATTCACTATCCTTTCATACTTATCCATGATCAAGGCAAGCTCTGTACTTTGAGATTTACCTCGAGCTGATCTTATCGACTTCCAGAAAATCTTTAAGTTGGATTGATAATCCTTTTTTTTTGGCGGCGGGCTACGGTACGTCAAACCCCGCTATTCCGTCCGGGACGACAGGAAAAGCGGGCGCAAGACCCCGTAGACCCGCTCTACAATATACCTCTCGACGCCGTGCGGGTGGGTTACTGGTACGCGGTCTTTTTCTTCAGTGGCCCACCCGGCTGGATTGATAATCCTGCGATAATCTTCTTTCATAATCGTCTTTTTGATCCTCTTTCTTTCTTCTGACAATTTCTTTCACTACTCTTTTTCTTATGTGTACTCTTCTTTGGTTATATCTATAGGGGTCTACGCGTGAATGTGAGCAAAACTAAAATAATGGTCTTTGAAAGAGATGAAGCCAGAACAGATGTAAGAGTAACAATGGGTAATGATGTACTAGAGCAAGTGGATGAATTTGTATATCTTGGATGTGGTTTAGCCGAGATGGAAGGTACACCACTGATATAGAGTGAAGAGTGAATGCGGGAAATTGAGAGAATGGAGCGTTAGGGCAACTTCTCGGTAGCCACCAACTCAGCCAGAAGGTACGTGTAGCAATACATAACGCAGTGCTTGTTCCAAAATTACTGTATGGAAGTGTGAGTTGGGTATGCAGAAAAGAGTATGAAAGTAAAATTAATGCGGTCGAAATGCGATCTTTACGGCAAATCTGTGAAGTTAAGCTGATCGATTGCATTCGTAACGACGACGTAAGAGAGCGAGTAGGTATGAAAGAGAGTATTGGTGTAAAGATGCGAAAGGGAATGCTCCGATGGTTCGGACATGTGGAAAGAATACCAAACGAACGTCTGGTTAAGAAGATTGTATAATGCGAAAGTGGAAGGATGTAGGTACCGGGGGAGACCGAGACTAACCTACCTAGACCAGATCAGTCATGTACTGAAGGAAGGTGGAGTCAAGAGTCTCCGAAACCGGCGAGCGTGTATGAAGAGAATTATGAATGTTGAGGAAGCGAGTGAAGTATGTAAGGATAGAGTTCTCTGGCACTCTGTTTTCTCTGCCTACCCTGCAAAGGACATGGCGTGATGGTATGTATGTATGTAAGATAATCAAAATCTATCACTCTCGTGTAAGAATAGTACATAAAAGAAATAAATGGTTTTTTTGAGCAGATTAAAATTATAGCTACCAAAATAAAGTGGCTTTTAGATACCCGCTTCGAAAGAGGTTTATGTTCAACGCAAACCGTGACGGGCACGTGAATGAATAATGAATGTATGGTCTCCTCATCTTGCCTTTCTAACCTGTCAGTCACTCTATTAAGACTCACCCAAAAAGAAATTGCAATTTTTAGACTAATATTGAAAAAAACATTTTTAGCATTTTTCTTACGCATTCTAAGACATACTTATAATTTGTTCTTCGGCAAATAAGTATACTATTTATTATGTGCTATTTCCTTCGATCGTCTATTATAAAAAATATAGGTATAATTAAAATTATTCTATTATTATATTATAGAAGATAATTAGCACTGTACTAAATATTTATTAATTTTGTGTGAAGGCTTTTTGTTATAAATATTTTATTTTATTATTATTTTTATTACATTTACTGTGTGGCGAAACCACATACATAACCCGTAGTGCAGGGTGATGTATTTTTTAAAAGACATCACCCTGCACTAAGGAAATAAACCTTGTATTGCGAGTAGAGGATTCGATCCCGGTTGATTTTTCTAATCCCGGGATTTCGGGATTAGCTACAGTTAATCCAGCGATCCCCGGATAGTCCCGGGATTGTATTGGTAATGGAAAATGGTAACAAAAAGTCAGTAAACATATCAAAATCAATTTCTGAGGACATAGAATATTTAAGATTTAAAGATCCAAAAAGGCAGTTAAACAAAATTATACTTTTTTTTATAAACTTTCTTATAAAATAAACAAACTAGGCACTTCTGTAAATAATTTATGAAACCAACAATAAACTTCAAAAAATCAACTACTTTCTACTTATGTTTATGGGTAATTATATTTGAAATTAAATTGACCAGAAGCTTTATAGATTACTTATTTAAACCACGAAAATTAAATCATTAAGGCATTTTTGGTTCTTAATAATTTGATTATCACCAATTAACAAAAAAAGCGAGCGTGTATGAAGAGAATTATGAATGTTGAGGAAGCGAGTGAAGTATGCAGAGATAGAGTTCTCTGGCACTCTGTTCTCTCTGCCTACCCTGCAAGGGATATGGCGTGATGATATGTATGTATGTATGTAACAAAAAAAAATATCAATACTTACACGAAGTGAAGCGGAAATTTTTACACATTTTTACGCATAATCCGCTCGTTAACAAAAACAAATGAAATTACTTAGTATGAATCAAATAATAATATGTGTATTCTAAGTGAAATCAGCCGTGTAAAGGTGGCTGTTAAAACGTCAATCAAGGTAAGTGCGTTTCGTCTCACGCACATTTTTATTGACTAATTTAAAACAATGTATCCATCCCAAAAATCCCGGGATCCAATAAATTTGATTCCGAAAATTTCGTTACTAAAATATGACCGGGATCCCGAGATCGGGATTGCGAGGGACTTCACAAACATGCAATTAACGCAGGCAAATTACACCCAGACTTGATTTTATATAATTACTAAAAAGCAAGTTATCAATCTTGGTGGTTATTCTCGAGAAATTTTCAGTAGCAAGGCTTGCTATTCAGAATTTCTAATGTAAAATGCGTGTAAATATTCTAACTAAAGCAAACAACACAATCTGCTAACCTTACACACACATATATAGATCGTATATGAGTGTGTAAGCTTAGCAGATTTAAAAACTGATAGAATTGTTGAAGATTGAGCGATACAGCAACGTGTTGAAAAGACGTTGCCATACGTACAATTCTCTGCGTGCAAACAGACGGATAATCGCACTCAAAAAGATGCTTCGTCGCAATAAAGAAGTCGGTACTCCCTGACGTGTGATTAATGTTCGTTAAGATATAAACTGCTAGGTGTTCCATGATATATACTCTATTTCCGTAGTCAACACCTTAGGGCAACATCTTGATGGTAAGGAATAATAAATCTAATACCGCTTACTGTTCTAATAATATAATTATTGAACAGTTAAAACTTTGTATTATTCATTGCGCGATATTCAATTTTCCACTTCGATAATTTGCACAGTGATAAATCTTGAGTCTTGAATTATGACGTTAGTCTTAGTGACGGTTAAAAATAAAAAAAAAACGTACCCCAAAGTATAGCTTACATAATTAGAAGTAGGTATTCTTCTGCGTTTCTAAAGGCAAGCAAGTTAAAAATAAACATATAAAAATTAAAGCTAAAATAATAATAATAAACTGAGGATTATTTGAACATTTTCAGTACAGTATGTGGTCAGAATACAATGTAGCAGTGACTTTTGTCCAAAAGCATCATTATGTACTGTTTGTGAAGGGATATAGCAATAAAGATTTTCATCCCATTCGTAGCTTAGAGCTTAGTAGCCGTGGGCACATAGTACGTGATACGAACATATATCTTTTTTATAGCGTTAGTAAAACTCAGAAAGCAATTTTACCCTTTGCGGTTTCTCTATGTTTAGTGGGAGTCATTATATATTTATTTGTTTGTTTTCTCACTATCAGTTTACAAAAAATAATCTCTCTATTTATATTATAATTAAAAATCTAAAAAATTACATACAAATGGAATTTGTATCACCTAGGACTACACTTTTAATGAGAAGTCAGCGTCATACAGCTGCTTCAAATTTTTTCTTTATCCGTGTGTGTATGTGTATGTTTGTTAGTATATATGAAAGGGCATGTTTGCATACGTGGGTAAGTCCTGTTCGGCGCGGGCGGTACTATTTTATTTGAAAATGAAAAAAATTAAGAACTTGTCTTGTGTCACTCATACGCTAGATCAATTTGTCTCATGCTTATATAGAGAGTAGAATTCAATAATCGATCGTATATTGATTGAGAAGAGTAATAAAAAAATTGCCACTATTGGTAAAATTTATGGATATAAATTTCAAGATAAACTAATTTAAATAGAGGCAAAGTAACGATGTTTTATAAGTTCATTCGGCAAAATGGAACGTAATTCTAATAGTGTGTTATTATTTTATAGATATCAACGATGGGCGGATAAAGTAAAATTAACGTCAGATTAGAAAATCTCTTCAAACTGGATAATAATTTTATCTCTTGAATCTCTTCAATAAATATTTATTTGTATTTAAAAAGTACAATGAAGTATTTTTATGAACATTTTATAAATACTAAAATAATTGCAACAAGTAAAACATATTGGAAGTTTATTAATTGTTTATTTATTTACTGAATTACGTAGATCTGAGCAACAGATTTTATTGGCTAAGCTTATATAAACTACTGTTTTGATAAACATCTAGAAACATATCTGCATGGCTAGCTTAAAAAGATAGAAATATTAGTTTAAACAGTGGAAAGTTTTTATAAAGCTATTAATTTGCTTATTCGTAATGAACTGCAATAGTTATCTGTAAAAATATGTACAGATATAATTTTAATAAAATGGTTTTATTCTGTATTCTTTTTAAAATGCGAGTAAATTTCAATAACAACTTCATTGTAAGTGAAAATGTGGTAGGTATATTTTAATTAAATAATTAGAGACAATTATCTGTACTAAGGTAACAATGCTTGTATTTCGGAGGTCTTTACAAACATATAATTCATCATTCTCCTACTCTTCTCCCAATTACTTGGGGTCGATACAATATGTACTCTTCTTTCATAGTACATATTAGAAAAGTTATTGGCAATAGTTTTATGGCCGGCCGCCTGCCAGACCTCAACCCTAATTGGGAATGTAATTTAATAAGATGGAGAAGACCCAGGTTTATTATAAGGCTCTTAGTCATCTTTTACGACATCCACGAGCAAAGTAAGGGTTGGTAGTATTCGTAGCCGCTACCACTCAGCGCTCTACAAACATAAAATTGAGAGACACAAATTACACTGAGTCTCAGAAGAACAGTTTGTGAATTACACAAAGTATTATTCTGCTTGGGAATGTAACCCATGACACTGGCACGATAGATCTTGAATACTATGCTATTTCTGAAGTCCAAGATAAAATACTGCGCAAGTAGAATACTCTAGCTTTTAACTTCTAATGCAATATTTGTCAGCGTACTACATGTCAAGGATCCATTGCTTTATTTATCTTGTGTAATACTGATGGAAAAGGAAGGGGTTAGTAACACATGTATATTAGTAAATCATCAATGGGACATTTTGTAAGCATGTAATAAGAAATTCAATACAATTTAATAATTATATTATCAGGCATTTCAAAATCACAAAATTTATTGACATATATACATACATATCATCACGCCATATCCCTTGCAGGGTAGGCAGAGAGAATAGAGTGCCAGAGAACTCTATCTTTGCATACTTCACTCGCTTCCTCAACATTCATAATTCTCTTCATACACGCTCGCCGGTTTCGGAGACTCTTGTCTCCACCTTCCTTCAGTACATGACCGATCTGGTCTAGGTAGGATTGAGATATTATAAAAACCGTCTTGGTTTAAGAATAAATGCTTCTTATTGCTTATGAGGGCAAAAGAACTGATATCTGACCTCATAGAAGAGTATTTATTTATTAACTTTAAAATAACTATAGGTAAGGCTTACATTTGAAATTAAACTATTTTTGCGGTTTCTATCGCGTTTGATTCGGTTTTTAATTTATTGATTAATTTTTAATTGATTACTTTTTAATTTATTGATATTAAGTTAGCTTTTCCTTGTGATGACGGAGTAAGAATACAATTCATCACCCCCTATCTTATCCGTGGGTATCGTAAAAGACGATTAAGGGATATAGTATGCACGTGGAATCTGTGCAAGAGAAGGAAAACTCGAAATAAAACCCTATACCGACACGTCTGATCGGTGTGGTATAGTAGATCAATTTCCCTCTCAATGTGGAGGAGGCCCGAGCCCAACAGGGAGACATATGTGGGCTGAGATGATTATGATGAAGTTAGCTTTTAAACGATAAAGTGGCCTACTATAGCATACTTGTCGTAATACATAGATTTTAATTTGAGTATTTCTTCTGTATCAGTGATGCTATAAACTTGATCTATTAATCGATTTTTAATATTATCATAGGAAAGAAAGAGCTTATGATTACTGTATTCTTACTTTGTTAACATGTCGATGATAATATAACTAATAAGAGTGAATACACTAGAAAATATTATATAGGTACTTATTTAGTCCTTCCGTGACCATGATCACTGTAGTGGTAGGACCACGCTGTTGACAGTTCTCTGTCTATAGCTGCGGGCCAGTCCGTCCGGGGTAGTACCATACTCTCGCAGAAGATCAACGTCTGAGTAATGGCAACGTGCTCTTGCGCTTTGCTCGGTGAGCGAGAGAGCCGGAAGCCCAACTCCCTTGTAATGGTAGAGGTAGCGGCGTAACTATAGCCTTGGTTATAGCAAAGACTGACTGCACAGATGGCGTAGTGGTTAAGATACCGACCTTCCGTGCCGGTGCCGTGGGTTCGATTCCCATGCAGGACAATACTTTGTGCGATCCACAAAGTATTGTTCTGAGTCTGGGTGTAATTTGTCTGCGTTAATTGCATGTTTGTAAAGTCCCCCGCGATACAAGGTATTTTCCTTAGTGCAGGGTGTCTTTTTTTTTTAAAAAAAAAAAGGTCCATGGGCGGCAGTGACACTTACCATCAGATGTGCTGCTTGCTCGTTTACCACCATAAGCAATAAAAAAAAATGTTCGAAACGTCGGGATATTAAAAATCAAATACAAACGCGATAGAATCCGTAAAAGTAGTTTTATTTCAAATGTGTAATAATCGTGTAAACATCAGAAACGATTAAGTTTTATATAAAACATGTGAGGTTATGGTTGGTTGGGTCCAGATTTATCTACGAACGAAGCTTTGAATAACAATGTACGGTCACGACAAGCTATTAAACTATCACCATACGTAATTACAATGTCTACGTTCAAGTTTGTAGAATATCAGGGAAAAAATGTCTTCATTGTAATTATTATGTCATAAACCATCTATATAAAACGTTCAGTTTCAGATTTACATCATTAGAAAAGCTGTAAGTATTTAATTTATTTGTTTATAATATTTCTAATGTTTTTATTCATCATCATGATCATCATCTCAGCTCATACATGTTACACTATTGGGCTCGAGCCTCCTCTATAATGGGAGGGTAATTGATCTACTACACCACGCTGGTTAGACGTGTTGGTATAGGGTTTTGTTTCGAGTTTTCTTCTCTCACATAGATGTTATATGCGTTTTATATCCCTTAGTCGTCTCGTACGATCACCCACGGGTAAGATAGGGGGTGGTGAATAGTATTCTTACTCCGTCACCACACGGAAAATGTTTTTATTATTATAATATATATTTTTTCTAAGAAATGAATCCTTGTAGCGTAGGCCACTACAAATATCGAACATAAGTGATACTCAGACTTGGGACAATCATTTGAGAATATTACAAAGAATTTTTGTGAAAACATAATACAGTTTCTCTAACTACAAATCAAATCAAATCATTTATCTTGCATAAGCCCCATAGGGGCACTTACATATTGTCAATTTTACATTGTTTTTTTTTTTAATTAAATTTAATTAATCTACCACCGGATCGGAAAGCAGCCACATACTGAGAAGATCCGGCAAGAAACTCAGTGGGCTCGTCATTTTTTTTTTATTATATTTTTTCACAAAAGAGTTTGGTTACATGTTTAATTTATGTTAGCTCCAGTGATATGCCCTTCGAGTAAAGATTAATTTTTAAAATTTTGTATTTAATACAAAAATATATATATATACTACATGGTTGTAACTATGGTGTACTTAGAAAAACTATATTTTATTTATTGAGTATAATATTTATTATGTTTATAGTATAACTATGTATAGATTTTTTTTCAAAGGAATGAATACTTATATTGCATGGTACTTTACAAATATCGGGCACAAGTGATACTCAGGCAGATAATACAAAGAACTGTAATAAGTTCATTATACTTGGAATGAGAGGTCGTTACTCAGACCATTATGGTTTTTGTGTATTCAAAAATTGATGATTTGAGTATCGCGAGCTATACATACCATTGAAATTTGTGCAAAAAATTCAAACATTCAATGTTTTCCGCTAAATATTCCGCAAAAAAAATCAATTTAAAAATATTTGACCTCAGGGTGAACGGCGATCAATGGGGTTGCGCGCCGCCTCTTCCGTCACCCCGGACCGACTTGGCGGGGTGCGACGTCCATGGCCCACCGCAAAAAAAAAAAAAAAAAAAAGGGTGAACGGCGATATAATCTTAGATATAGTTATTACACTATCATAATAATAAAAAAACAACACAAAACTTATTCATTTTAGCCTAAACACCCTTACATTATAGTCATATGGAAATAATGTTTCCCCAGAAAATTATTTTAGCTTTAGTGAATGGAAAATTTACCGTAAATGCGATGGAGGAACGGGAATGGAGTCAATATAGTTTCTTACGAAGTGTGGTGTTCCAATGAATTTGCCAACTCTTAAGTGTATGTAAACATTATGTTTGCTACTTTTTTCTTGGTTACTTCTCAATAAAGTTGAGTTTAGTTTGAAATAGATACCTTTTGAGTGCATGTGATGTGACTTTTGTACGTTTATTTTTGCTTAAAACCTGCGTATCATTTAATGCGCATAGTAACTCTCCGAACAGCAAATATGCGTGCATATATATATATATATATATATATATATATAACAATGCGTTATTTAACCTAATACTTCTATCATGAAAGGTTTATATATATCTCAATATGATTTTTATGCCACAAGTAATAGGCAGCAATTCTATTGCTGTTTATAAAATATAAAACCAAGCGTTATAATTACCGCCGATATTTTCTGCAAAATGACTTAGAAAAACATTTTTATTCCACCCATGATGCTCTAAGTCACACAGATAATTTAAGATATCTCAAGTATTCAAAACGATTTTTACACATTTATAAATACTGCGATTTGAGAATGGAATGAGCACTTGTATCCTGAGGAATTTCAAAATATTTAGAAGACAAATAACATCCAGAAACAGAAAGTTACCTGGTGCTAGAGAAATGTGGAATTTTCTTTTTTCTTTCTTCTTAGCCTCAGCTTATATAAGTTTAATGGACACAAGTTTTACCTGGAGAATAGCAGGACATAAACGAATTAATAAAAAGAAGTTTAAGCAATAGCTTTTGTATTATTTATACTAAGTTAATATATACACAGACATCACACAGATAATTGTATAATTTAGGGTAGCTCTGTTCGTAAATCTGTTATTGGCTCACCTAATAATATCTAATGGTGATTGACGGCGCAAAAACCCGATGTCACCCGAAGATTTCCGATTGAGTGTCGACGGTAATAAATGGTAAATGGAGGCGCGCCCAGGACCTTTTATTAGACGAAACGATACTGGGACAGCATTTTTACGACAAACACGAAATTGATTATTACTGTACTACTTTTACGTTAAGTAATATTACATTTGTTATGAAGATTTATTGAGTTCGTGAATCTTTTCATCATTTTGCCGTCGTAGATCTGTAAATAAGGTGAAAGTCTAACTAGATAAATGTGGTATTAATAACGTTAATGAGCTTTTAGTTAGGTTTATAAATCAATTATTAATAAATATAATTTCTGATTGATTGATTCTTAATTAATCGAATTCATTTTTAAAGGGAAAAATATTAAAATATGTAAATCAAATAAATTTTATTTGGGCTTTATTTTAACGTATTTTAAATGTGAATTATTGATTTTAACGATGCCCGGTTTCTGTATTACTGTGAAGGGGGTTTGTAGTTATAGATAAGTTCCAGTAATACATACATACATACATATCATCACGCCATATCCCTTGCAGGGTAGGCAGAGAAGTTTTAACACGTTTTAACAGAAGTTTTGACACACTGAAGTTTTAAGCATAGAAATTCTCATAAAGGACTTTTATTTGTGTGGGACTGGTAACAAATTAGATCAGAAACAATAAATAGTAGATGGAATTCAATTTCTAATATTAAGGGTTAAAATATGAAATTGCCGTTTCGTACTGATAAATTAACCATCACCTTTTAATGAGTAAGCTTCGCTTTAGGGTATTGATGTGGCGTTTGACCAGGGGTCAACCATTGCGTTGTTCACTTGCGATTATCATAAAGAAGTCAATTTTCATCACACATCTCGATTCGGTCCAAAATCCTTTCATTTCTATACCGGTTTGACAGGATAAGGCAAGCTTCAATGCGCGCTGCTTTCTGCAGATCAGTCAAATCATGAGGCACACATTTTTCAAGTTTTTTTATTTTACCGATCTAGTGCAAATGGGTCAATATTGTAGGTATGCTAACTTCAAACCATGGCACTAATTCCTTGGTAGTTCGACTCGGATCAGCTTCCACCATCACCTTCATCGTTATTTAACTTAGTGGCTGGTCTTTCTCGTGGTTCATTCTTCAAGTTCCAGTTTCTACTACGAAAGTGGTTAACCCAACAACATACGGTGCGTTCGTTAGCCGTATTCTCTCCAAACACAGCATTGACATTACGAGCCGTTTCTGACGCGTTAGTCTCACGTCGGAACTCGTATTCGTAAATTACTCTGATTTTCGCTGTATCTATGTTCACTTCAAAAGTTGAATGTAAAAATAATTGAACGTCGAACGATCTATTGTTATACACTTTTTAAATTTAGAATGTTATAGTTTTCGTTTGAAAACAGCTCCAATTTGTTGTCTGACACCATATAGGTTTAATTTAAATTCAAAGTGGCTAGTACGTTAAAACGGGAATTTCATATTTAAACCCCTATTATTTATTTAGTATTTCTTTATTTATAATATCAGGTGTGAAAAAGAACTGAAGTTTATAAATGAATCAATAATTGTATCGCGAGGTGACTTTACAAACAGTAAGTGCTGCGTTATACTTGTCCTTTGTTAGCAGTATTTTGGAGTATAACTCCATAATATGGGACCCATACGAGGTCAAGTATAGCGTTATAATAAAACGTGTACAACGTAGATTTTGTAGATTTTATACAAAAACTTTATGGTTATTATCCTTACTTATACTCGTCTTGTTTTGTATCCGGCATGATAGGTCTCCACACTCTTGCTGTACGACGCAAATGTGCTTTATTGTTACATTATTATTTATTATTTAACAATAAAACCGATAATCATACATACATACATACATATCATCACACCATATCCCTTGCAGGGTAGGCAGAGAGAACAGAGTGCCAGAGAACTCTATCCTTGCATACTTCACTCGCTTCTTCAACATTCATAAATCTCTTCATACACGCTCGCCGGTTTCGGAGACTCTTGACTAAACCTTCTTTCAGCACGTGACCAATCTGGTCTAGGTAGGTGAGTCTCGGTCTCCCCCGGTACCTACATCCTTCCACTTTCGCATTGTATACCTTCTTAACCAGACGTTCGTTCGGCATTCTTTCCACATGTTCGAACCATCGGAGCATTCCCTTTCGCATCTTTACACCAATACTCTCTTTCATACTTACTCGCTTTCTTACGTCATCGTTGCGAGTGCGGTCGGTCAGCCTAACTCCACAGATTTTCCGTAGAGATCGCATTTCGACCGCATTAATTTTGCTTTCATGCTCTTTTCTGCATACCCAACTCTCACTTCCATATAGTAATGTTGGGACAAGCACAGCGTTATGTATTGCTACACGTGCCTTCTGGCTGAGGCTACCGAGAAGTTGTCCCAACGCTCCGTTCACTATATTTCCCGCATTCACTCTTCGCTCTATATCAGTGGTGTACCTTCCATCTCGGCTAAATCCACATCCAAGATATACAAATTCATCCACTTGCTCTAGTACATCACTACCTATTGTTATTCTTACATCTGTTCTGGTTTCATCTCTTTCAAAGACCATTATTTTGGTTTTGCTCACATTCACGCGTAGACCCCTTTTCTTACAATCTTCTGTCATTGTGTCGACTAGGGTCTGCAGGTCAGTCGCTGACTGTGCCAGCAGGACATTGCATCATCTGCATTAAGCAGAGCAGTGACCACTGAGTCGCCCATCTGGACTCCCACATTCATATCGTTCAACCTTTGGAGACATTTATCCAGATATATGATAAACAGCCTGGCTGACAGAACGCACCCCTGCTTAACGCCGATATTGACGTCAAACCAAGGCGACATTCCATCATCCAGCCGCACACAGGCTCTACAGCCCATGTAACTGGACTGCACAGCCTGTAGCAGTTTACCGTTAATACCATACTCCGGTAAAATGTCCCAAAGTTCTTTTCGTAAAACCATGTCAAATGCTCTCTCCAGATCCACAAAACTGCAGAAAACCCTCTGACCTAGAGCCAGATGCTTCTCCACAATGTTGCGCAGAGAGAACACTTGATCCATGCATCCCTTTCCATTCCTGAAACCTCCTTGTGTCTCACACATCAAACCATCGGACACCATCCTCATTCTCCTTTCAATAATTTTACCATACACTTTTGCTGCCAAACTGGTCAAGCTGTAATTTGCGCAGTCATAACGTGAACCCTTGTCTTTAAACAAAGGCACGATGACTGCGCTATTCCAGTCCCTGGGAACTATTCCCGAGCTCCAAAATAAATTGAGGAGCACCAGGAACGCCTCCCAGACACAGAATCTACCAAGCTTGATCATCAACCTAATGTATTATCGCACTGTTCCCTATCAGCACCGCACCAATACATATGATTTCGCTCGCGCCGTCTTCTCGCTGCACCTGAGGTGCGAACAAATACCGCACTATAAGCACCTACCAATCAGGCTATTGCACTGCTTAACTCACTGATTGCTCGCTATCCAGAAGTTGATGATGAATTAGATGTATTTAAAAAAAAAAGTGTAATGAGTAGTTGAATAAAATAAATAAATAAATAAACAGACATATAAATTATAACTATTTATGTACCGCACAAAGAATTTACCTACGCTACAGGAGAATCAAATGCACGCTACGGTACAGGTTTAATACATAGACCGCTATATCATATGTGCTATTGCATTTCACAAGTGGCATCTATGCGATAATTTTAGAAATCTCAATATATAAACAGGTTATAAATAATAACTGCATAAATTGAATTTCACTCACAACATGTATTCTGTCAGAAAACTAGATATCAGACATATCAAAACTGCATTAACGATTATTATTTTAGACGTACATTTGAAGTGCTCCAAGTTTATTTAATTGTAAATACTGCGTAGAATAATATAAATTTCCGTGTGGTGACGGAGTAAGAATACAATTCACCATATATATATATATATATATATATATATATATATATATATATATATATATATATATATATAGAGGTCACGGGTACAATATGTGATCCCAGACTACCCCTTAAATTAAAGGGAAAAATTTACAAAACTTTAATAAGACCTGCTGTATTGTATGGATCAGATTGGGACGTGACATGGGACGATTACATGTAGCGGAGATGCGAATGTTGAGATGGATGTACGGCGTGACGAGAATGGATAAGATAAGGAATGAGCGTATAAGAGAATGTTTGAAAGTAGCGCCAGTGACGGATAAGTTAAGGAGTGAACGTTTGAGCTGGTATGGACATGTGATGAGACGGGATGAAAGTAATGTTGCGAGGAAGGTTTTGAGTATGAATGTTGAAGGCTTTAGGGGTAAAGGGAGACCAAAGAAAAGATGGATGGACTGCGTGAAGCATGATATGTATAAACAGGGAGTGACTACAGAGATGACGTCTGATAGGGATGTATGGAAAAAGAGGACATATTGCGTCGACCCCAAGTAGTTGGGATAAGAGCAATAGAATGATGATGATATATATATAAAGAGGAAAGCAGAGACATTTTTAATATCTATTCATTTAACGTAATAATTAATACAATTATATTCTATGTAGTAGCTTAAAGAGAAGAAAACAAGGTTTGATTGTTAAGCGACGATACCAGCCATGTTAATTCACAAGTTAAACAACTTGAATACCGTGGCAATTCGGATTTATAAAACCAAAAACGCTATGCTGATCTCTCGATAATTGTTATTTTTTTTTTAAACGCCACCCTACGTAAGGAAAGTATAATCCTTGTATTGCAGGGGACTTTACAAACTAATAATTAACGCAGACAAATTACACCCACACTCAGAACGACAATTTATGGATCGCACAAAGTTTTGTCCTGCGTAGAAATCGAACCCATGGCACTGGCACAGAATAGGTCAGTATTTTAACCACTATACCATCTGTGTTGTCAAGACTGAGACTGCGGACCGTTAACAATAAGATAGCAAGATCCAATACCAATCAGCTAGCTGTCTATCGAACCCACGACACTCAGCAGGGAAAGTTGGTGTTTAGACAACAACTCCATGTGTCCAATTGAACAACATTTCCATAACAAATTATTTGCTCTATTATTCGTAGCCAGTTAATGACCTCAGTTCTCCATTTAATCACTCCCACAAAGTATATCATTAACTTAAACAATTTTTCGCTCTTATGTTGTTTGATGACTTATACCTTCATTTATGTACCTAAACAAATTAAATGACTCACTATAAAAACCTGACCAATCGGGTTAGTATAAGGTTTTGTTTGAAGTCTGCCTTCTTATGAAGTCACATTATTAGTTACCTCGTCGTCATTCCTTGCAATAGACACGGGAAGGAAACGAGAGGTGACACATTGTTTTAATTGTACCAGACTTAAATACCCAGTCATATACATAGTCTGTTCCAAAATCGCGAATTTTGAATTTCCGCGGGCTATTTCTATTTGATTTTTGATTTTTTTGTAGCATGATGTTGGTACTCATGTCCCTTACTTATGCTGACAAGGTCGGCCATTTTGAATGTTTGGTTAATTTTTGACAGCTGTTGTGCTTGGATGTGTTTTGACTCGTCTGCGATTTTTACCTATTCCAAAACGTGAAGGTTTTGCTCACAGTTTTCGTACCTATAAGTATTATACGGTATCTATAGAATGTCACACTTATATCTCTCGAGTTAATGAATTTTATTAATCAATTTTTTTCGGTTGAAAGGTACCCTATATAGTTTTTTTTTTTTTGTATTTCTAATAATGTGTATGGAAAATTTTAAGACGATCGATTGAGTAATTATGGCATATAATTAAGCGTAACCAACAAACAAATAATCTTAAATTCACGTTTATAACATTGATTAGGATTACGTATCTGTAAATATTTACATAAAATGCCGCTATATCCGCATTGTTCGTACATACAGGCAATGCGGATGTAATAGCACTTCAGGTATGCTATACGTACACATGCAAACCATGTTCATTTACTCTATTTTAATAATATTTAGTTTATTTTTAATAGGGCTCTACCGTGTAACCTACTGATATTACACAGAGTTTTATCCAACACAAAAATAACAGGTATAAACAAAAGAAAGAATTCCTCTCCTATACATACATCATAATAACTAAGGTGAAGAAATATAAACCGCATATTACGTCTTAAAGTCATTGCGTCATAATAAAATATTGCTGTGCTGAAAGACAACCATTGTAAATAGAATTTAACCTATATACAACTATTTTTACTGTTATAAAGTCAAAGAGATTTTTGTATGTTTGTTTGAGCTAGTCAATCTGAGGGGCTAATGGTCCGATATGAACAAAAAAAATATTATCCACCGTCAAATCGTCATAGTGTATAGGACAGGGGTCGGCAACCTTTTGAGTCGGAAGAACCAAAAATTATAATTTACAAAAGTTTGAAGTTTTTAAAGAGCCACATTTTTTTCCATTAATAAATTGTGCCTAATCCTTGCTAATCAATTCAGAACCATATTTAAAAGTTTTCTTTATAAAATATTTTTTTGCGTATAGAACTGAAGAGCCGCAACTTCACATCCAAAGAGCCGCATGTGGCTCGCGAGCCGCAGGTTGCCGACCCCTGATGTAGGACACATCCATGAGGTGGACTGACACCATTACAATAGCTAGAGGAAACCGTTCAATAGAATTGCCATAGTATTATTTTCAGTAGCAAATACGTGAGGTTCACTATTTTGGGCAGTGAACATCAATAGGCTGATGAATGCATGAAAAGGAGATTATAGAAAAAAATAATAATATTGCTTTATTAATATGAGTAGAGCCGCAGTTATTGCAAGCTTTACAATGAGAATTGTGTGGGTGTTCTCTACTACCAAAATGCTGATATTTACCGAAATGAAAAGGTTTTTATTTTTTAAATATTTATAATATTCACGTAAACTAGATAATTGCTGATAAATTAAAGTCATCCATCAGCCCGTAAACCTCCACTGTTGGATATAGGCCTCCCCGCGAGAATGCCATTTGCAACGGTCCTGTGCCACCTGCATCCAACACTTTCCTGCGACCTTGATAATGTTATCAGTCCACCAGCCATCTATAAATTAAAGTGTTATTTAATAATTAGTATATTATATAATTAAGTTATATTAGTATTGTGTGTCTCTGTATCGTAAAAGACAATGAAGGTATATTAACAGATAACTCCACTGCACGAGTATAAAAAATTAAAACCCTGATTCAATTAGTCAGTTAGCGTTAATCTTAAAAAGTTAAATTCCTTTTATATTGTTTTATATCCGCTTTCACATAATCAAATTCGATATTACGTTGTACAGTAAAGCAAAAAAAAAAACAATATTTCTTTGAAAAAGTTCGTATAT
Source organism: Lymantria monacha (assembly GCA_905163515.2). Lineage (NCBI taxonomy): Eukaryota > Metazoa > Arthropoda > Insecta > Lepidoptera > Erebidae > Lymantria > Lymantria monacha. Next base: position 30,450,541 of record LR991082.1, read on the forward strand.
CACTTCCTTTTGTGTTCCTGACATAGTATTGGCGGTCACACAGGCTTAATTGACCACGCGATCGTAGTTTGAGGGCCAGAAGGCAAATTAACATTTGATACCCATTAATTTTGTGACCTATATGTGGTTATGAATATAGTGGTATTATTATTATTGCTTTAATGGAAATTATTTGCTATACAATATAGCTTATCTAATCCATTATCTATCTATTATATATAACAACCTAACCTGATCTAGGCATTATCGCTCACCCCATTGCCTGAATTTAGAGAATTAGAGAGAAATTGAGACTATAACTCTAATATATGATGAAGACGTGTGATGTGATTAGATTTTTGGAAATTTATTTAAAGGAATAAATGGTGGCATGTCCTCCGTATGCAATATTTTATCAAGGGAGCTAAACTTTAAAATTTTACTATGTGAATCTGATAATAATGGAGTAAATAGTCTTTTAATATTCTTTGAAATGCACTCTTTAAGAGGCTAAATAAAATATTTATAAATTATTATATGTGTAAATAAAAAAAACTATTCTCTCTTTTTTTATTAGTCTATATACATTCCACTATTAGGAATAAGTCTCATTTGGAATAGAAATACAATACAATCCTTTGGAATATAAATACGAACACATGGTTTAGAATAGATTTTTATATCGATTATCTTTTTCCGGTTCTTATAATGTCTGCATATGTCCTTCAGTCGTATATTACAACTGCAGATTAGAGAGCGTGGTATTGTATTATTTATTCTTCATTACACGGGCTGCTAGATATATTAAACAGAGCATATTATCTATTCATCCATTTGCCTGTCAATACAGGTAAATGGATTTCCATGTGGTGGCGAAGTACAATTTACAATCCCCTATCTTACCCGTAGCTAAGATAGGGGGTGGTAAATTTTATTCTTACTTACTTCTTAGAGATATAAAACGCATATAACATTTATGCGAGAGAAGGAAAACTTGAAACAAAACCCTATAACAACACGTCTGACTAGCGTGGTATAGTAGGTCAATTACCCTTCCATTATGGAGGAGGCCCGAGCCAAACAGTGGGACATATATGGGCTGAGGTGATGATGACAGGCAAATGGATGACATCGATATGTTAATACACATCGACGTCAACTCTTAGATATTCTTCTTGCCTCGTTTAACTCTTAGATCACCTTCCCACTAAAGAGGATATTATCATAATCGTCACACTTTGCAGACGGGTTGGTGATGGCTTTGAAAGTACGTACATGTGATATAAATAAATATCGCCAATTTGTTCACCTACGTTTTACCCATCTGTCTCTGCCAGACACCTTTTTTTTTGAAATAGATTGGAACGAGTATCACAAATAAGGTACGTTATCAATCAATTCGCCAGGTCTCCGATCCATCTTATTATAAGGTACAAAATTGACATAATGCAGTGTATTTATTTCAATAGCGGATATATTGGCGCGTCAACCATACCAGATTGATTTGATCTCTATTGAGTAGACTAAGATGTTCTTTTTTATAACTTTATTCGACTTATCCCTACATATCGTTATAACAAATTAGTAATGTATTTATATATAAAAATATAATATGTTTTTTCTTCTCAAATCATATATGTTTCTCTGTTAGGCATGGACCTAATCTAGCTAAGAGAAATTAGCCTATTACATCACGCCCACCAAACGCTTTGGCATAGGTTTTAATTTGTAAAAGAAAATATTTCTTTTTCATGGATGTTATTTGCTTAACTTCCTTAATCGATTGTATGATATCTATTTAAAAAAAAGAAGGTGACCAATATTCATTCTTGCTCCGTCACCACGCCGCTAGTCAATTACTGTACTTTTGTGTCCGCTCATTATTCATACTCATGTTATTTTATACTGTTGAAATTGAAACTTTATTATCCTACATCATCATTCTTCTACTCTTATCCTATTTTTTACAGTTCAAATAAAGTATTTATATATGTATTTTTAATAGTGGTAGGACCACGCTGTTGACAGTTTTCTTTCTACAGCCGCGGGCTAGTCCGTCCGGGGTAGTGCCACACTCTCACAAAAGATCGACGTCTAAGTAATAGCAATGTGTAATTGCGCTTCGTTCGGTGAGCGAGAGAGCCGGAAGCCCAACTGGGTGGATTTGGGGATTATATTGGTAGGTAGCGGCCTAAGCAATACCCTTGGTATTGCAAAGGTCCATGGACGGCAGTGACACTTACCATCAGGTGTGCTGCCTGCTCGTTTGCCATCATAAGTAATAAAACAAAATATTGTGCAATTACTCCTGGTAATTGTGAAGATTCTATACAAAAATTCTTAGAATTGAGGAAGCAGGGATTAGTATCTTGTTACTTAATTGTATTAAATTTCATATATTTACTATGAAAATATTCTTATTAAAAGCTTCTACTACGTGGGACGAAAATTACTTAGTGTTGCTACTCACTTATCTTTTCTTAGGTACTTCTAAAAATATATAAAAAATTGGGTTTGTAATTTTTTAAAAGATTGTTCATTATCATCATTTCAGCTCATATATGTACGTCCCACTGTAGATCTTGAGTCTCCTTCAAAATACGACGGAAATTGACCTGCTATACTACGCTGCTTAGACGGGTTAATACAGGGTTTTATTTCGAGTTTTCCGTGTCTTGCTTAGTGGTTATATGCATATCGTATGATGAAAAATCTACTAAGACTAAAAGAAAGAGGTATCTCTTAGCCTCATTTTCTTAATCTAAGTAGATTTTTTTAAACACGGGCTAGAGAAGGTAGTGAAGTTTTTTGGTGTGCAATAAAGAGTTATTGTATTGTAGTCGAGTCTCATAAACGTCTATTTGACATATTGTATTCTTATTCAGCCACTACATGGTTATACGAATAAGTGACCGTTGCTACACTATTGTTAAATTATCTATCTATGCATAGTATAAAATAAACTCGCCAATTCTTTCTTACAATCCGTTTTGTAGTATAAAAGATCTAAGCGTACCTTAGATCTTTTATACTACAAAACAGATTGTAATGCGTTTTTCATGAATAGACAGAGTAATTCAACATGAAGATTTAAATAAAAATAATAAAAAAAAATTTTCTACTGTAATATGCATGTAATAACATGCATATATTATTACAGAAGAAAAAGATAATTTTACATTTAAAAAGCGAAAGCAGAGTGATCGAATACCGAAGCAAAGTGAAGACAGGTCACTGGTCTATAATAAATTTTATATACATTTTAAACAACAAAAAAATCTTAATATTGGCAAATATTACGAGTATATAACATACATACATATATCCTATACTATGATATTATCGTTATTAAAACTAGCGTCGTAGCTTATTTATCGTCAAGGTTTTTTACTGCACCGTAACAAGCTTGGCATGATAAAATATTGCCAGGGGAGCCAATCTAATTGCTATCTTGGCCAAGATAAGGATGGGAAGGATTTATGATAAAAATAGGTATCTACTATAAAATAACGTTGAAAAGGAAAAAAAGAAAATTTATTTAAATTGGCATTTGTGTTATTTTATACTATTTAAAATTGTATATCTTTTGTAACTATATTTAAATTTATTTTATTATGTTTGTGAACCAGAGAATAAGTTAGGAACAAAACATTATAGGTAGCAATTCGTGAGTAAAATGTGGTAATAAAAAGAAGATGGGTCCCCGATATTGATTAAAGAATAAAAATCTGATCAGGGTCTACGGTTAGAATTGTATTGGCTATGATTTATTTGATTGAAATGTTATAACTTAAATGAAGCTCATTAAAACATTAAATCTTGAATATAATTGGTAAATATAATTATATATTTATGTGTGATGTCGAAGTGAGCATAGAATTCACCATGTCCTTACTTACACGTCCTTACTTCATCAACATCATGACCACAGCCCATAAATGTCCCACTGCTGGTCTCGGGCCTCCTCAGTAATGGGTGAAAAATTAACCTACTATACCGCGCTGGTCAGACGTGTTAGCATAGGGTTTTGTTTCAAATTTCCCTTCTCTCGCATAGATGTTATATGCGTTTTATATCCCTTAGTCGCCTCGTACTATCACCTACGGGTAAGATATGGGGTGGTGATTAGTATTCTTATTCCGTCACCACACGGATAACTTCGTCCTTACTTGGTTATCTTAAAATATGAGAAAGGGATATAATATGCATATAGCATCTATGCAAGAGAAAGACAATTCGTAAATAAAGCTAACCTAGGCGCGGGTTCGAATCCCGCTTGCGACATCATTTTTCATTTCGTAATCGGATTTTATAAATAATTAAGCATATTAAATGCTAAATTTCAGTAATTTAAATAACAAGGTTGTGTCATCGTTTAATACAATTCTAACTGTAAAGTTTGAAGTATTAAGCCTATAACAATGTGTAAACATTGTCGGGTAGATAGCATACCGTCACCTTAAGACGTAAATATAATACGAAGTGAAATTTGCATGTCCTACAATTAGTCGCGGTGGTGTAGTGGCAGCACGATTGGGCCGGAATCCCAATAGGCGCGGGTTCGAATCCCGCTTGCGACATCATTTTTCATTTCGTAATCGGATTTTATAAAGCTAACCAACTAGTCCGACCAGCGTGGTGTGGTAAATTAATTTCCTTCTTGTTTTGAAGGAGGATCTAACCCAGCAGTAGGACCTATATAAACCGAGATGACTATGAGATGATTAATTATATTTTTCGTGTGGTGATGGAGAAGAGACGTTGAGAATACTGATTTGTTAGTAAAATCAGCTAAGAATACCAATAGAATGAGCAACAGCACTCTTCTGGGCGACTTATAACCTTAACACCAATGCCTAACCCGCCTGCGAAGCCTGGAATTTATCTCATTATTCTTCTTGGTGAGTCTTATATCCAATAATAGATATTTAATAATCTGATATACATTATATCAGCTTTGCGATAGACTAGTTACAGTAACGCACGATCGAGCCCGACCTTTCAGTTTATTCGCAGAATAGTCGTAGCCTTTTTACTACCGATTTGCGTAATTTATTTATTCAGTTAATTTTTATATGAATAATGTTATGAAGCATATTTACATAATATTTTCTACATGTAGGTTTTTGTTATTTTATAATTTAATACCTTTAAACGAGCTTATCATGTGGGGGTTTCGGAGGCGATTGATCGATTTAGCTAGATTTCTTTTATCGAAAATATCGTTTTGACAGTCTTTCAAGCAATGAATAATATATAATTAAAATATGAAGGCAAATTTGACCGCTGTCATCAAGAATAGATATAGCTCAGTTGGGCAATTGAACCGAAATCTAGATTAGGCTCCGGTTCAATCCTTGATTTTCCCTTTCTTTATTATTCACTCTTTTTATATTATTTTCATTATTGCATTAATTATTTTTTAATATCTAAATACATTTACCAAACATCACAATTTACTAAAAAATATACCAAGCTAAGCTCGGTCATTCAGATATTATAACATTATTTCCGAAAGAGCGGACAGAACTATAAAATGTCTACATTTTTCTCGCTAAGTTATTATCTGGTAATAGGGATGAAGTCTATTATCAGCAACAGGGCCTAACTCCAGAGCTCTTGATTGCTATTGAGAATTTCTTGGTGACAAACTTAATAACACAATTTTCTCATTCCGTTGCAGCTTAGGATCTTACAATAGATTATATCACTCGAGGCTGCTGTAAGCAATGAAATTTAGAATGATCTGACAGATCACTTATGAAATATGGTTTCGTTCGTTAAGTAGTATCATTCTAAATACATTCATATAAATACACAGTTATCATTATAAATAAATATAGTTACATATTTATATTTATTTTAATAATAACATTTAACAGATTAAAGCAATTTTACAACTAATTAAACAAGTCACTCTAAAATTCATTTCATTACTTTTTTAATAAGGAAGATGGCGCGGATCAGGGGTTGAGCAAGAAATATTATTAAGTGCTCCACTAAGAATAGTCAATAATAATAACGAAGTTTAGAGTTGTGAGTAAGAATCTAAATAGAGTAGATAACTCTAAACAGATCAATTAAGATCATACTATCATAACATAATATAAACTAGATCATCATTCATCATCATTCTTCTACTTTTATCCTAATTACTTGGGGTCGATACAATATGTACTCTTCTTTCATAATACATTTATTGTAGAAGTTATTGGGAATAGTTTTATGAACGGCCGCCTGCCAGACGTCAACCCTCCTTGTGAATGTAATTGTTGACCAAACGGCATCAGATGAAGTTGGCCCAGCTCGTTATAAGGCCTCGTCGTCTTTTACGACATCCACGAGTAAAGTAAGGGTTGGTAGTATTCTTAGCGGCTACCATACAGCTATAATATAATCTAGATATGGAATTAAAATCGTTTTTGTCAGATCATTAATCTGGTTAGATCTACTCATTTATTGATTTGATCAGATTTCTGCATATAAATTGATTTTATGGATTAGCTAGCTGAACATTTGCTGTCAATCTGTAAGTTACGGATATCATATGAAACTCGCATTATTTCAATGATCATTAATATACATATACTACAAACAAAATATACAATATATCTCTGAAATCAGTAATTAGTGAGTTATCAAATCGAGACTACATAGAGTAATTTGTATACTACTCGTATAAGGGAGTAATAATAAGATGTATCTATATGCAATTGTGTACAGGGTTCTTGTACGACAGACCTAACTATTCAGTATTTAAAATTAAATTACAACTAGTTTCTCGTGGAAACCATAGAGAGCCCAATAATGCTAAACTGTCGATCCGGATTATTGGACGGGATACGAATAACAAAAAAAAACGATTTAATATTACTGCAATTGGAAATTTTACGAAACAAAGATATGGTGGATGAATTTGTATATCTTGGATGTGGATTTAGCCGAGATGGAAGGTACACCACTGATATAGAGCGAAGAGTGAATGCGGGAAATAGAGTGAACGGAGCGTTGGGGCAACTTCTCGGCAGCCACCACCTCAGCCAGAAGGCACGTGTAGCAATACATAACGCAGTGCTTGTCCCAACATTACTGTATGGAAGCGAGAGTTGGGTATGCAGAAAAGAGTATGAAAGTAAAATTAATGCGGTCGAAATGCGATCTCTGCGGAAAATCTGTGGAGTTAGGCTGACCGACCGCATTCGTAACGACGACGTAAGAGAGCGAGTAGGTATGAAAGAGAGTATTGGTGTAAAGATGCGAAAGGGAATGCTCCGATGGTTCGGACATGTGGAAAGAATGCCAAACGAAGGCCTGGTTAAGAAGATATACAATGCGAAAGTGGAAGGATGTAGGTACCGAGGGAGACCGAAACTAACCTACCTAGACCAGATTGGTCATGTACTGAAGGAAGGTGGAGTTAAGAGTCTCCGAAACCGGCGAGCGTGTATGAAGAGAATTATGAATGTTGAGGAAGCGAGTGAAGTATGCAAAGATAGAGTTCTCTGGCACTCTGTTCTCTCTGCCTACCCTGCAAGGGATGTGGCGTGATGATATGTATGTATGTAAAGATATGGCGGCAAACGAGCAAGCAGTATAATGTAAATAGTAGTAAGTAAAGTAGTAAAGTAAGTAGCAGTACAAAGTAGTAAGTAAGTAGCAGTGCAATATCATCATTTGCCTGCCCTCATCCCACGCTAAGTGGGGTCGGCACAACACGTTCTTGCCTTCCACAAACTTTTATCAGCCGTCACATCTGCATTCACAACTTTCATACACATATCCTCTTTTATACAATCCATCCATCTCTTCTTGGGTCTCCCACGATTCTTACGCCCAGTGCTATATAGTATCATGCAAATACTAATGGTAAGTGTTACTGCCGTTCATAGAATTTTTACAATACCAGGGGTAATAGAACGCTGTCTACCAATCAAAAACCACCCAAATAGTTGGGCTTCTGGCTCTCTCGTTCACCGAACGAAAGGCGAGAGCACATTGCCACTGCTCAGACGTAGATTTCCTGTGAGAGTGTGGTACTACTCAGTTCAGACTGGCCCGCGGCTATAGACTAAAACCGTCAACAGTGTGAATTAAAACCATATGTTAACACATCTTACTACGATAATATAATTAGTCATATCTACTATAATTAGTCATATTTTCTTATGAGAAAATTACTATGGTAAGGATGCTCGTGTCAAAAGTTATAAAGGACAGTAAATAGCAATTGATTGTGCTACAAATTTCGATTTACTATACAAATGATTACAAATAAGCTAATGAATTTTTTACGCGAGTACACATCAATGTACGAAATATGATATAAAACTATTTTTATGAAATAAAACTATTAATATGAAATAAAACTATTTTTAAGAATTTAATTTCTGTAAGGACTCTCTGATAGTCGTATTGTGACCATGAACGCTGGAAAGTGTTCGAACGTTGGGTAATTATAACAAAAAAATAGATACAAACGCCACAAAATCTAACGCTCTAAAATAGTTTTATTTTAAATAAGTCTTAAAAGACAGAACGATACATAATAGATTTTTCCTGAAATTACGGTATCTCATTCACGCGGCCCTCCGTGTCCATGCGTGTAATAGTTTGAATACAGAATGTTACTATTGAATAAGATCCTTACAAAATCGAACAAGTCATTTCTTACCTTCTCTTACCTTAGTGAAAAAAAAACAGTTGTTGAAAATAGACCAGCACATGCTTTTACGATTATTTTAGTAAATATAATTGGTTTGAAAAAAACATTGGTGGTTTAATAGCATAACCATCCGATTGATGGTCGAAAAGTCTGTAGTTAATTTTATTGAATATTTGAATCGTTTTTATTTATGTTGTTGTTTTAAAATATATACTCATATAATAATCTTATTCCATCAAATTCAAAATTAAAATTTCATAAGTTTTGGTATTAGTTTTTTGACCAACCGCCTATTTGACGTTTAAGTAATTGTTGACCAGATGTATCAAATAGAGTTGGCCCAGGTTGATGTAAAGTTCTTAGTTACCTTTTATAGCAAAAGATGTGGGTATATACCCACAAACAATGTAAGGGTTGATAGTATTCGTAGCCGCCAACACTCATGACCATAACTTCACTAAACAGCAAGACACTGTCTTATAGTATCGATTAATATGGGGTCACCATATTGATAATATTATATAAGGTTTTATTTAGAGTTTTCCATCTCTTGCTCCCTCGTTCTCATATTATCTGCAAAGTATATCCCTTAGTAATCTTTGTGATTAATTGTATTCTTACTCCATCACCACAGGAAAATCACAACACACTACAGAAAATATATGTTATTATATACTACTTGAATAAGAACATGTTAAGTAAATTATTGCGTTATCAAATCATTGATAATATCTGGATGATCGAGTTTAGTGTTTTTTTTGGAAAAATATTTAAGTAATAAAAAAATAATTAATAAAATAATAAATAAAAACACAAAAATTTTAAATGGGAAATAAAACTAAAAAGAAGGCCGGAAGAAAGAAAAAGAAAACCGGAGTTGTTTGGATTAGACTGTTCGATTATCCAACTGAGCTATGTTTATTTTCAACGTTAGCAACCAAATTTGCCTTCATGTTCTAATAGTTCTCAGGCAACGAATATTTTTTTATTCGTTGACTGAAAACATGGACAAACGTTATTTTAACATTATATAAATGAAATGTAAATTTTTCAGCTGAGTGTTGCCACCCAATCTCCGAGTGCTCTCTTAGCCCGTTTTTACGACATCCACAGAGAAGTAAAAGGTTGCAGACGGCCGCGGAGGCCGTCAAGGGCGGAGGAGTGCTGTTGGCGGTGTCGCTGGACATCGCCAACGCATTCAATAGTCTGCCATTCAGCTGCATCAGGGAGGCGCTCCGATTTCATGGGGTGCCCTTGTACCTGAGGCGGCTGGTGGCGGAATATTTGGAGGGGCGCAGTGTCCTCTGCGCGGATCCCGCAGGGGACATTGTGCGGACGCCCATGTCGTGCGGCGTTCCACAGGAGTCGGTTCTGGGGCCGACTCTGTGGGACGTGTGGAATAAATTGTTTTGTATAAACATTATAATAGAGTATTTTAAAGAATAAAAGTAACCAAAATTATATCAGGTTTATATGTAACTAGCTTCTACCAGAGGCTTCGCCCGCGTAAAAGGTTACTTTCCTAAAGTTTTTGATCCCCTATTTTTATTTTACCCCTTAAAGTTAAATTTTTACAAAATTTTAATGTCATATTTATTTATATCTAATCAATAGCCTTTAAAGCTTCTGGCTTTAAAAATGACAATACTTCCTTACAAGTTTTCATCTCCCTTTACAACCCTTTTTTGCATAAAAAGTAGCCTATGTCCTTTATCAGGCTCTAGACTATCTGTGTACCAAATTTCGTTTAGATCGGTTCAGTAGTTTTGGCGTGAAAGAGCGACAGACAGACAGACAGACAGAGTTACTTTCGCATTTATAATATTAGTAAGGATTACACAAGTCTGCAAAAAAAAAAAAAATTAACAGCTGTTTTGGTTTTTTTGTGTAATCCTTATGTTTTTGGATGTGCTGAATTCGAAAATAACTTTCATTTTGTCCTAGAACGTCACGTTTTTTGACAATGTAGGTGTCTTGTTAAACAAGTTATCATCTTAAAATAAAACATAAAAAATTAAATAATATTTATAATTGCGTAACAAAACTTATTTTTTTATCTAAAATACATTAATTAGTAAGCACTAAACACATTTTTTTTCCCAGTGAGACTCCTTTTGGTACATTTTCGCTGGTGGGAAGCATCTGGAAGGTCTCTTTGAAGCGTCCAACAGTAGTCTGCCATCATTGAGACGCTCCATCTTCCCTGGTATCTTTTTTCCATCTTCTTAATATCTTGGTGAAATCGTTCACCTTGCTTTTCACTCACGTCTCTTAAATTTTCTGGAAAGTAGTCGAAGTGGGACTGAAGAAAATGTACTTTCAAACTCATTAAGTAACCTAAACCTTGAAATGCTTTTAACATTTTTTTGACGATTTCTTTGTAGTTAGGGTCTTTGTTATTGCCTAAAAATTTCGTTATAACTTCTTTAAAGGCAATCCACCCTTCTCTTTGAAGATTCGTCATGGTTGTGATGAATAGTGGATCAGCCATAAGCCGTTTAATTTTGGGGCCAACGAAAACACCTTCCTTCAACTTTGCCTCCGAGAGGCCTGGAAACTTTGATATTAAGTATTTGAAGTAATTTCCATCTCTTGGAAGTGACTTAACAAATTGCTTCTACAATCCCAGCCTTATGTGAAGCGGTGGTAGAAGAACTTTATGACGAGGCACCAAAGTTTCATGCAGGACATTCTTTTCGCCAACTTTAAGCTCCCTCGGAGGCCAACACTTTTTGGTCCAGTGATTTGTTCGGTCTCTACTATCCCATAAACACAAAAAGCAAGGGAATTTGGTAAACCTAGATTGTTGTCCGAGCGCCATGCCCAAGATTTTGAAATCACCGCACACTTGCCAACCGTGATCTTTATATTTTAATTTTCAAAGAATCAATTCCAAGTTCTTGTAGGTTTCCTTGAGGCGCACGGAATGACCGACAGGAATGGAAGCATAGAAACCGCCGTTGTGAAGCAGAACTGCTTTAAGGCTTCTTTTTGAAGAATCTATGAAAATACGCCACTCTGATGGGTCGTATGAGATCTTAAATGTATCCATCAAACCTTCAATATTGGTACAATAAACCAACTCGTCCTCTTGGGCAAAGTAGGAAGTAAACTGCTTTTCACGATATCTAAACCAAGAGGAAGATACTCCCGGCAAAAGTAAGTTCCTGCTTTTGAGCCTTGATCCAAGCAACTCAGCAGCGGTTTTGGGAAGATTCAAGTCTCTTGCCAAATCATTTAGCTCGGCCTGGGAAAACAATTTCGGACTGTATCATCTTCAAATTCAAAACTTGACTGGTCATCGGGTTTAGGTACAGCACCATCTTCGTCAGAACTTGGAATCTCTTCCAAGGTAGCAGGGACCTTGGGCACTGGTATTTCGGTCCCATGAGGGATGGGACGAATAGCTGATTGCAGATTGGGGTATGAAATTGACTGCTTCCGTTTTGAATTATTCCCTTTCACATTACACGAACAAAAGTAACAATCATCACTATGGTTCTTTTACTCGCGCCATACCATAGGAATCGCATATCGGAAAGCTTTTTTCTTGCCCTTAAACCAATTTCGAAGGTCTTCAATACATCGTTTGCAGACTTTATGAGGTGCCCAAACTTTACCCTGATCTCCAAGTTTTAAGCCAAAATACGCGAAGTATACTTTTTTTACAAAGTCCGTAATATTAACTTGTTGCTTTAATGTCATATATTCGCCACAAATGTAACAGAAACTGTCAGACGAGTTCACACACTTCCGCACAGACGACATTGCACTATATTGAACCAAGATCTATAAAGCAATGACGAGTTAACACGTAATTGTACGGCGCCACTTTCTACACTATCGGAGCGCGCACGTGCAGGTTACAACATGTTTATATTTGTTAATGTAGCTCAAATAGGGTGTTCCTTATTTAGGAATTAATGATAGTTATGTCCTGTAAACATTTAAAAACAGTAATCAAAATAAAATTATACCTATCATTTATGACTACAAGTTAGCCCAAAAAATCCCTTTTTGTAATAAAATATTGCGTTTTGTAAAATAACCTTACGTTCTGGAATTTATTGAGTATTTTCTTAGTTTTCAGAACACTTAAATACATAGGAATCAGTTGGAAATATCCAGACAGCATTTTTGTTGCAGACCTGTGTTATTGTTGTATTTTGCGATGGATATTAATATTGTATTAAAATGTAAGTTCACAAATATGTATATATAATTTTAATAGATAGAAATAATAAGAACTTTAATAACAATATATGGTGAGAGAATAGAATATAATTATAAAATCATCATTCAGTCTGTTGTCATCCACTGCAGGATGTAGGCCTCTCATATTTCGCTACCCCTCATATTTCGCCACAAACTGCGGTCCTGTAGTGCCCGTATCCAATGACTCTCAGCAACCTTCACCAAGTGAACAACTTTAACCTAACCTAACCCTGATTTATAGAAGTATTCAATACGAATGGACGGTAAAGCAAAATTTCAATCATTTATTCATCTCATATATGTCCCCCTGTTGGGTTTGAGCCTCCTCCATAATGGCAAAGAAATTGACCTACTATACCACGCAGGTCAGACGTGTTGGTATAGAGTTTTGTTTCGAGTTTTCCTTCTCTTGCATAAATGTTATATGCGGTTTATATCCCTCAGTCCTTCTTACGATCAACCGCGTACTGGCCCTGGTCCTCGATCACCTGGGACCCCGCCTCAGGGGGCTGTTCGATGCGTGTTTAGCGTCCGGGCGGTTCCCTGGGTGCTGGAAGGAGAGGAGGCTGGTGCTCCTGCCGAAGCCGGGACGGTCTCCCGAGTCGGCCTCGGCCTACAGGCCTATCGTGCTGCTCGACGATGTGGGCAAGCTATTGGAGAGGGTGCTGGCTGCCCGCATCGAGCGGCACCTCGTTGGCACGGGGCCCGATCTGTCGGACGCCCAGTTTGGGTTCAGGAGGGGTCGTTCGACGATCGCGGCTCTGCTGCGCCTGAGGGCCGTGGCGACTGAGGCCGTCGCCGGCGGAGGAGTGCTGTTGGTGGTGTCCCTGGACATTGCCAACGCATTCAATAGTCTGCCATTTAGCTGCATCAGGGAGGCGCTTCGATACCACGGAGTGCCAGTTTACCTGAGGCGGCTAGTGGCAGTCTATCTGGAGGGGCGCAGTGTCCTCTACACCAACCGAGTAGGGGACGTTGCGCGAACGCCCATGACGTGCGGTGTCCCACAGGGGTCGGTCCTCGGACCCACCCTGTGGAACATCGGCTACGACTGGGCGTTGAGAGGGAGCCTCCCACCCGGGCTGGGCGTAATCTGTTACGCCGACGACACGCTCGTCACAGCCCGCGGTGGGACGCTGGAGGAGGCGGCAAGCCTGGCGACTCTCGGCACCGAGGAGATCGTCAGGCGGATCGGGCCGCTGGGGTTGAGGGTGGCCCTGGACAAGACGGAGGCCCTCTTGTTCCATGGGCCCCGCATGAGTCCTCCCATCGGCGTCTCGATCACCGTCAATTCGGTTGACATCAGCATCCGGGCCCATATGAGGTATTTGGGCCTGGTGCTCGACGGGCATTGGTGGTTTCGGGAGCATTTCCGCAGGCTCGCTCCGCGGCTCGTCGGCGCGGCGTCCGCCCTTTCATGGCTTATGCCGAACGTGGGCGGACCGAGCGCTACGTGCCGAAAGCTGTACTCGGGGGTCGTCCGGTCGACGAGGTCGGCCCTGTACGGCGCACCGGTGTGGGCGGGATCCCTGACCGTCCGACTCAGGGCTCTTCTGTGGCGACCACAGAGGGCCATGGCGGTCAGGGCCGTACGCGGGTACCGCACGGTGGCGACGGAGGCAGCGTGCCTGTTAGCCGGGACTCCCCCGTGGGACCTGGAGGCGGAAATGCTCGCCGATTTGTATCGGCGGGTGTCGGGGGTGCGAACGGGGGGCGGTGTGGTCTCACTGAGGGAGCTCACCGCCTGGCGTGTCGACGCCCGCCGAGACGTCATTGCTCGTTAGGCAGTCCGGCTGGAGAGGCCTCGGTTCGGTGTGCGGACTGTGGAGGCCTTCCGGCCGGTGCTGATGCAGTGGTTGGAACGGCGGCACGGGGTGCTCTCCTTCCGACTGGTGCAGGTTTTGACGGGGCATGGATGCTTCGCCAAATACCTGTACACGGTCGTCAGGAGGGAGAGTACACCGTCCTGCCACCACTGCGATTGCGACGAGGATACGGCGCAGCATACGCTCGAGGCGTGTGCCGCTTGGGCAGAGCAGCGCCGTGAACTCGTCGCAATCATCGGTGCCGACCTGACGCTGCCGACCATCGCCAGGGCGATGCTCGACAGCGTCAGGAACTGGGACGCGGTCGCAGCCTTCTGCGAGGCAGTAGTCTCGCGGAAGGAGGCGGCGGAGCGCGTGCGCGAGGAGCGTCTCCTCGACGACGCGGACCGCCGCCGGCGACTGGGGCGGCGTAGGCGCGATTACCTGCGCCTGATGCCGCCCTAGCCGAGGCCGCGGGTGACTGGACCGGGGAATTAGTCCGTCACCCGCCGAGAGGCTGACCGCGCGAGGAGGGAACGACGTCCGCCCCGGGGGGGGGGACGTCGCTCAAGGGGAGGGTACCTCTCAGGGGGTATTCCATCGGGCCGGCCACTGACGACAAGTTCACGCTGTTCCAGTGGCCGGTCCAACGACGTAGGCGAGGTTCATGGGTGGGTTACGGGTATGCGTGCTTACGCCCCTCTGTCGCCCCGGACGGAGTGGTGCGAGAAGAGCGCTGACCATAACCCACCCCAAAAAAAAAAAAAAAAAAAAAAAGTCCTTCTTACGATTTACGATCCACAGGTAAGATGGGGGTGGTGTTTCTATTGTATTCTTACTCCGTCACCACACGGAACAAGCAAAATTAGAATGTAAAATGTGAAAAATTTTAAATACTTTCATTTCTAAATTTCAAGTATTGACTATATATCCAACTGTATCCCAAAGTATTAATTTGAAAGTTTCAATAGTTACAATGTGTTTCTCACTTCATACTAAAAGGTAAGTACTTAAAAACCACGTATTGTACTAAGTAAGTATGTACATACACGTGTATTTAGAGCACACGGCCCGTGTTCTGTTGTGAAGATAAAGCTCCACACGATCCAAAGGGAAGTAGGCTAACAAGGCATTAAGTTAATAGCAACGTTTGATATGATGTTATATGAAAAAGGATATTATATCCTATTTGTATTATGAGTTTATTATATTTATATAAAAATAAAATCTCTGACGATACGAGTAAATAGAGTTCTATGATCGAAAGTATCTATTGAACTCCGCAATATTAAAGATGTAGATAAGTTTATGCCAACCAAAAGTCACCTCTTGTAGGCGGTTTGGACTGCCGCATCGGAGCGGCCTTCCAAACCGCCTTTAAAGAGTTTATTGATTCTCGCCCCCCATGGGTTTTTTAATACAGGGATCATTGAACTACCTATGAGATGGCAAAAGTGCATAGATAACAACGGTGGATACTTTGATTAATTAAATATATTTTATAACAAAAAAAATGACTTTATATTCCTCCCGTACAAAACGCCAATTTCATATGTAGGGAACTTGCTTATCTACTCTTGGGCTATCTCAGTTCAACATTGAGGTGTACGTACATTATTATAATTATCATTTGTACACAAAAATATATATTTTTTAATATTTTTAAGTTAAATGTCTCTTATATTATTGTTACTACAACTTCTTAGCATGCATATACATTATATAACTGCAGTTTCATCATATTTGATTTAGTAACATTTAGAGGAAAAACAAACAAGAAATTTCATATATTTACCTCATTCAAATAATGACAACAGATGTGGTTAATATTCTTCTACAGAAATTACTCAATAGGCTCCTCCAACATAGTCGATAATTATAGGTATTACAGTTATTTACGAATACTACCAACCATTACATTGCTGGTGGCTGTAGTAAAACACGAAGTGTTTTGCATCGATCTTGGCCAACTCCATCTGATGTTATCTGGTCAACAATTACATTCCCAAGACGAGTTGATGGAGAGGCAGGCGGCCGTTCATTAGAAGAAGAGTAAATATTGTGGCGATTCCAAATAATTAATGTATGGACAGAATGTTTTTATTTTTTCTTTTTTTAATTATTGGGGACTTTTATTCATTATAAATATGTAGGTCCCATCGTACCCTAAACATAAATATACAAACACTTGAAACAAAGAAAACAATATGTGTATGCATTACAATTAATTGCCGCGATGCACAGCCAGATCACACAATTGCTTCGCAGCCTCAGATGCTGGCTCCGCCAAAATAGTTTGGACAAAGCCAACATCCGAGGCCGGAAGACAAAAGGTTTTCTCAGCTTATCTCTTTTATCTTGGTTCTGGATACATTCCATCAACAAGTGTTGAACATCATCAACAACACCGCAGGTAACGCAGTTGGGTGAATCCGATTTCCTCATGAGGTATGTAAAATTTTTTGTTGAAAAATGTCCAGAACGTAATCTATGAGCTGTAATTACATATAATCTGGTTAATTTATTCCAAACCCAACCCTTTTATACCAAATTCCTTTAATTTTTGATATTTGGGCAGAATGTTGATAGTTACAGGTACTTAATATTAAATTATTAAGCATTCAATTAAAAATATAAAAGGCATAAAAATATACAGGACGTATTTTCTGAGATTTTTATCTGATTGAATTTCTAAGAATGGAAAACAGAACAATTACTTAGGAAAACAGTTTCGTAAAGTTAAATTAATGTTATTCGATCATTGGACAGGTCTTTACAGTATTTTACTACACAATTTACTTGTATTTGAATAAAATTTGGTTTTATAAATTTTCTTCGTAATTTAATTGCAGAATTTGAATTATTCTATTAAATAGTTTTAAAATGGTTTAACAAGACTTTTTCGGGTGTACATAAAATTCGTATTTAGATTACTAAATGCAAATGGGTGGTGTGTAAAGAAAGGAGAACTATCAGTGGATAGCGCTAATGATCGGGGTGGTACACGCAACGGTTAGATTAGATCCCCTTTCGCTTGGGGGCGCAATTTCCGTCCGATACACCCGATAGCTGCCATTTACCTTGAGAAGCTATTCTGGGTTTCTCAAAGAACACTTTTTGCATTTATGAATTGTTTTCTTTTTGAGAGATTAAATATAATAATATAAAATTATATATATTGAAATAAGTAATTATTATATATATGTTTAATTGGCGTATTTCGGCAACAATTTAAATCAAAGTAACTAGATGAAAGAGGTTTTACTTTTATGCATATACATAGGTGTTTCATTTTAAACATGTGATTATACAAAATAATTAAGTACTTATTGGTAGTAGACGAGCAATCCACGTACTTGTTAGGCAGTGATATCTGTCACATCCTCAGCCATTATCAGAACACAACCAGGTAGCTGTCTATCGTCAGAAAAGTTTTTTTTTTTCAAATTCGGCAAACACCGCAGCATGGAGCTTATTCCGGAGCTTGCACGTAAGTGAGGGAAATGATCGCTGGAAACTTACAGTTGATGACGTTGCGAGATATGGATGAATCGCACTACAGCGTCGAGTTAAACGACAGTAAAAAGGTGACATTGTTATCAAGTTAAATAGCGTCTCAGAGCATTTCTCATGAAACATTTTTTTGAATGCACAGAGTGAACTGAAGTCTCCCTACCACTTTTACGACTACAGTCCGACTGTGAGATTGCGTTCGTGGACAGTTTGAACGCCATGACTTTCAGAGAGTTAAGTGAGTGGCACTAATGTTTGGGCATGCTTGCCCAGTGATGTGAGGAATATTTCACAATGTAGGCGCTTCTGCTTATATTACACTATCTGCTGTCTTGGTGCGAAGTAAGGCTGTGGTCAAAACGTCCAGCTTTTTGCTTGACAATTTGTCTTTGTATGACAAAATATTAATACTACATGAGCAGAACAAGTCAATTGAGTAAATAATTGTATACTAGAGATTGTAAACTATAATCTGGTTAAGAAGATATACAATGCGAAAGTGGAAGGATGTAGGTACCAAGGGAGACCGAGACTAACCTACCTAGACCAGATCGGTCATGTACTGAAGGAAGGTGGAGTCAAGAGTCTCCGAAACCGGCGAGCGTGTATGAAGAGAATTATGAATGTTGAGGAAGCGAGTGAAGTATGCAGAGATAGAGTTCTCTGGCACTCTGTTCTCTCTGCCCACCCTGCAAGGGATATGGCGTGATGATATGTATGTATGTATGTAAACTATAATTATTAGTAATTGTATATATATATATATATATATATATTTGGAGATTACACAATTATTTTCAATGTTATAAAAGTGAACACTATCATAATATGATGAATTGTTTCTTATAAATCTTTTTCATATAACAATGATTTTTACAGATTTAATACTTTAATACCTTAGCCTCCTAAATAGAAAATAGATATTGTGATTCCTATTCTATGCCACTCAATAATATTAGATCATGATTGCGCGTACTTCATGGTTTGATGTTTAAGTATGAATTATTACTTGTCCTTTGGTATATAATAAATATTTTTATATAAGAAACGGTTAATTTAAAATTTAAAATTTTCTATATTTGTATTGTTTTTAAAATTAAAACTACAATTCGGTAAGTGATTGAAATAATAGACGTAACCACGAACAAAATCGTTTCTGAAATCACCATTAATTAGATTAGATAGAAACCTATTCGTTTTGTACTGTCAATGCATTTGTGGCAAAATATAATAAATATAGTTTGGAAAATCCAAAAGTGCATGCATGAAAGAGAAAAAAATTACTTTTGAATTTTCTCTCCATTCTCGACGTAGCGCAAATTGGTTGTATGGGCTTTATTCCCTTTGCCTGTCTGAATGAACGAACAGAACTATTAAAAAACACACACAAACCAGATAAAGAATTACCAAGCCATTTTCAAAAACAAATAGTGCGTTGCGATTATGAAGTTTTTAATAAAAGAAAATCTTCGATACATTAAATTTTACGGTCGTAAGAGTGCCAGATCTATATGAACAGACATCCCGATCTCCACGAATATTTTTTAATCAACTTTTTACTACTTCAAACAAAATAATTGCTTTTTATAAATATCAAATACGTTTAAACGAATGTTTTTTTCTTGACATATGTATGATAATAATATTATCCTATAAGTGCAGTGTGTGTAAAATACACTCACTTTTAGCTTTGTAAAGTCCTTGATTTTCATATATCGAGAGTAGAGCATCACCTCAACGCTTTGCTTATGAGGTGTGCAATAACTGTACCGGATACATATAAATCTCTGTAATAACGATGACTTTTAGACGTTATACACTTTAGTCCTTCTGTAATCATGAACGCTATAAAGTATTTGAAACGTCAAAAAAATAAAAATCAAATACAAACGCAACGATTACCGTTAAAATCTCAATTATTATTGCACTTATTTATATATTCAATTGTCAACATCCATTAAACATAGAATTTCTCTAGAAAGCAATTTTTATTATCTCGTACCTACCACACTCATTATATCTTACCCACATCGTGGAATGATTTTTATAAATCATTTCCGAAATCCCTATGAAGCTGGATTACGCATATGATTTTGTGTAGATGGCATAATGGTCTAAATAGCGAACGTAGCGTGACATAAGTGTAGCGTTGTACCGTAATCTGAGTTATTATGGATTTTTACAGAAAGTTATTTTGGCCTCTCAAAAACATTGTTCCGATTTTGGGAACGAAATATATTTGCTAATTATATACTCGTAAGGTCTTACGCATCATAAAGATTTATATCACTTATTGAAATTGTTATTAGCTAATAACAGAATATTCTTAATAGTATTGTTGTATAAATAAAAAAGTATTATTTTTTTATAAATGAAAATATTAGGACTGACACCAACCTGGTTGAAAGTCGACCATTTCGAATCCACGTCTGTTGATTGATTACCTCTCCTCACGTTACAGCCATAATGGCGTTCTGAAACAGCCTTTATGTACACCACCAAGAGTACTGACGCGTAATGATTAAAATCAATTTCACTCCGTCGCTGTGCCGATTTGAAGTATTTAATTAAAGACGCCGAATGTTTTAGCGAGATTAATTGTTGTTGATTTTGGTGGCCGAATGAGAATATTCATTTAAATACTTAAGTATAATATTTAATGTCTCATTGATTCACAGGCATAAACATGCGACTGTCAATCGTCAAGTCACTTATTTGAATCTCGCACTTTCAAAGATTGCATATATGGCATAGTAGTTAAGATACCGATCTATTGTACCAAGTATCACGGGTACAAATCCCACGTTAGATAAAACTTTGTACGAAACACAAATCATTATCTTAAGACTGGATATAATTTCTGTTTGTTAATTTTATATGTTTGTAAAATCCCTCGCAATGAAAGGATTATTTTTTGGACTTCTTGATTTTTTTTTATTGTATGTTTATTATTTAATCACGCGTAAACCACTGAATAAATTTGGATGAAAATTGCCACATAGATAGACTATTTCCTAGATTAACATATATGATACTTTCTATCTCGGTAATATAATCTCTTGAAATAAAAGTTCAACTTTAAAAAAAGTTACTTTTGAAGCAGGCAAAGCCACAGGCAGAAGCTAGTAGTATAATAAAGATACAAGTTTAACAACAATAATTGTTCTCTATGAATGGTTTTGTTTACTGGCCGTCCACTCATCAGCCTATTCCTTCCGCTATGGCATATAAGCTTCCCCAGAGTGGGATAATACCATAATTGTCGCTTTTGGTAGGCAGGTTGGCAATCGCAGTTGTGTTCTAAATTGCCCAGAATTATGCTGCTGCGCTTCACTTGATGACTTAACCGATTTTTACAACTCCATCATCATTACTCTTATCCTAATTACTTGGGGGCGACGCGATATGTCCTTTCTTCCACGCTATCCTATCAGATGTCATCTCTGCGTTCCCTCATTACTTCTCTCTGTCATGCTTGTCAATTCATTCAACTTTTCTTCAGTCTTGCTTTACCTCTAAAGCCTTCAACATTTATATCAAAACTTTTCTCACAGCATTACCTTCTCCCCGTCTCATCATATGTCCATACTAATTTAAGCATTCACTCGTTAAATTTTTTTATCACTAGCGTCACTTTCAAACTCTTTCTTACACAGTTTTTTTTCTAATGACTCCAATGGAAAGTATAGGTGATACAACAATATATTCTTAACCAAAAACCATAAGAGTTTTGTTTTTGGAATAAGTATTCTGTCACTATTCTGTATTTCTTGAAATCTTACCAACTGTTAACCTGCTACAATTAAAAATAATCGTCATTTCAGCTCATATACGTTCTACTGTTGGACTCGCGCCTCTTTCATAATGAGAGAAGAATTGATCTAGTTTACTTGACGGGTTAATATGGGGTCATACATCTAGTTTTTCTTATCTTGCATCTATGTAACATCTATGTTATCTGTATATTTACATTCTTTAGTAGTCTTTTACGATACTCAAGGGCAAGAAAAGCGGGTGCTGAATTGTATTCTTACTCCATCATACATGTACAAAAAAAAAAGGAACAGATGTAATTTTTTAGTTTATAGCGCAAAAACATATTAGATTATTAAATCTTTTAAGATTTAAAAATATAATATGTTTTTGCGCTTAATTATTGTAAAATAAATAATGTTTAAAGTTGATAATTACTTTACTTTTATCATGATTGCATTCATTATCTTGCTGTAGAAATCTTAATAGCTTAATCTATTAAACTTTACTATAACGTGCTATCATAAAGTAAGGCATATAAGTATCATAGTAATCTATATATATATATATCTTGTAATATAGAAGATATATATCTTGTATATATCTAGTTATGATTAAAGATCGTTAATTTTCTATTGTTTTGCCGTAGTAAAATTGTGAATGATAAATTCTTTATGTCTATTCTTGTATCACTAAAATTCTTGTAAAACATGTACACGTAAAACTTCATTATTATAGCGTAGTTAGACAAAATGCATATATGACCGTTATAAAAAGTTATATATACGTATTAATCATATTAATTATGATTCATCATCATCACAGCCTATAAATCTCCCACTGTTGGGCTCGGGCCTCTTCCATAATATGAGGGAAATTAACCTACTATTACCGCGCTGGTCAGACGTGTTGGTATAGGGTTTTGTTTCAAATTTTCCTTCTCTCGCATAGATGTTATATGCGTTTTATATCCCTTAGTCGTCTCGTACGATCATCCATGGGTATGATATGGGGTGGTGAATAGTATTCTTACTCCGTCACCACACGGAAAATTAATTATGATTGCATATGGAAATTGGTTTATTTTTTATCTGACAGTAATTAATTCATTAGGTATTAGATGCATCCGAGCGGGCCACCGAAGACAAAGATCGGGTACCGGTGGCCCGCTCGCATGGCGAGGAAGAGGTGCTTGCAGGTTGGATCAATGGGGTTGCGCGCCGCCTCTTCCGTCACCCCGGACCGGGGGGGCGTGACGGCGCTGGCGGGGTGTGACGTCCATAGCCCACCGGAAAAAAAAAAAAAAAAGGTATTAGATGCAGCTAAACAATCATGCACCTCATATTGATAGTATTTTTGTGTGTTCTATGCCAATGTGGTAATCATCTTGAAAATTTTTGTAGATTTACACCGTTTTTTATTACATTTATTTTCGTGCAATTACAGTTCATAGTAAGAGTTAGTAGAATGATGTTAAGTATTAGTAGTAGGTCTTCTTTCATGTCAATATGTAATACTAATAGACTCGAGGTACATTAGCATTATAATATGCTCCACGCGAATTGTCTACGTTCACAAATTGTACTGTCGCTTAGGTGAACTTTAATATTTATTTATTAATTAATTTTATTGGTTATGGTGGCAAACGACCAAACAGCACACCTGATGGAAAGTATTGGTGCTGCCTATAGACCTTTACAATACGAAGGGTACAATTAGGTTGCTGCTTACTAATGAAAACTCCAAATTACCCAGAGAGCTGTCTCGCCGAATGAAATGCAATAGCACATTTCCAATACTTAGACTACGATTTTTAGCGAGACTGTGTTACTACTCTGGACGGACCAGGCCGAGGCCATCAGAAAACTATCAACCATGTAGTCTTATTACTAATGATAACTAATAAAATGAATTATTGCTTACTTGAACTGATCTTTTTCTTCTTATATTTAAATTACATTATTCTATCAACATTGCTATAAATATAGTTAATATATGTAGTGAAGAAATTAAACATAATTTTTTTATCTCTCCTATTTATCAGGCACAGGCTCGAATAACTTTATTATATTTTTTCATTGAGTCGTAATTTGAAATATATTAATATTTTTTACAAATCGTAACCCCTCAGAAAAGGAAAGGCTCACTTTCTGAATGGGGTTTAGAAACTTTGATTGGTCGAACTTTGATGTTTGACTTTCACGGATATTTTAACTTACATCTTCAATGAAACATCAGTACTCTTTATATTTATTGTGATATTAAATAAATTTTCTGAAATTCTGAGAGATAGAATATGAAATACGGAAATCTGCAGAGGAACGGTTGTAAACGTCATAGCACGACGAATTAGCATGCTGAAGTGGCAATGGGCAGGCCACATCGCTCGAAGTACCGTCAACCATTGGGGTAGAAAGGTTCTAGAGTGGCGACTACGTACCGGACGACGCAGTGTAGGACGCCCCACCACTAGGTGGATAGACAACCTGGTGAAAGTTGCTGAGCGTCGTTGGATGCAAGCGGCACAGGACCGTACTCTGTGACGTAACATGTGGGAGGCCTACGTCCAGCAGTGGACGGCGATGGGCTGAAATGATGATGAATAATGAAATGCAACAAAACCAACCTGTTTATTTTTAAAAATATAGGTAGGGTAGGCGACCTTGCAATTGATTGATCTCGGCTGTATTTGTTTATTTCTTACAAGTAATAAAAGTGTGTAGTATTTATTTTAGTATATTTTAGTTATGATGATAAAAGAATGATCACAGAGATTTCAAATATCTCGACTCAAAAATAGATCCAAACATTTCAACTGCGCAGTAAGCGGTGGGTTTTAATTTTTTTGTTTTAGAAGTGTATTTGTAATTGTGGCATGTTATTACTTCTCTTATATGTGAATGCTATACTAGTCTATAGTAATAATATGATGAGATAAATTTTATATACTTCCATTTAGATTCAAAGATACATATATCTTTGGAATTACTGATCTAGTTTGAAAGATATTTAAGGTGTATTATAATATGTTAATACCATTACTGCAAGATACGGATAATCGAAATTAAAAAAATACTACACCAACTCGTCAGAGCAGCTTGGTATTTTATGTCGACTGGCCTCGAGGTTCAAGCTTAGTGCGTATTCTGATAAAGATAATTACTATTAAGTGAATCACTATTGGCAAATTTTTTTTCAGATAAAAGTTAAATTCTTATTTAAAAAAGGCAGTTTTTTTCTTACCAGTCCATACCTATATATCCTAGTGCTGGGCATCTACGTCATCTATATGAGCGAGATATACTTCTAGGCTTGGTACAGAGATTTATAGGGATTTATTTTTATTTTATTGGAGTCATGTAACTGCCACAAACTAATTGTGAATGTTTTTTTGTACAATAATAGAGCTTTTATTTTTGCTTGGCAGGCTTTGGTCTGAACACACCGTCCGTTACGTCCTGGACGAAGATAGAGCGACGCGTGGCACCATAACCCACCGTAATCCCTCCCCATCCCCAATGGACCGGCCATTTGTACCGAATCCTTGACATCCGTAGCAGCAATAATAGGACTTAATGAAATTCTGCGTAGGATTTTGTAATTTATCATAGTCTTATCTTTATAAGTATTTAGATTATTTTCCTTATTTTGGCCACGTGAATATTTTACGTGGCCAAAATAAAATGGAATGTGAAGTGAAATAAGAAAAAATTGTCAATTATATTTAATTTTAACTTATTTGTAATTTTAACTTCACATTCCGTATATATATTATATAATACGGAATGTGAAGTTAAAATTACAAATATTGTCAATTATTTTTTCTATCCCTCGAGAACATTACTTTTTCTAGTACAAAAGTAGCTTCGGGCCGGCCACAGATATCAAGGAAGTGGTACTAGTGGCCGGCTGGTCCGATGGCGATGGTGAGGGAACACGGTAGGGTTATGGGGCCACACGCCGCCCTTAATGATATATGAAAACGTAACTTTCGGGAGTCAAATATCATTAGCAATAAAATTGTTCACAGATACAGTAATTGTATTTAACTCATTAAATAGTTTAGAATAATAAATAGACAAATTTATAAAGGGTCACTTCTAAGTAATAATATTTTAGCTGTTAAGCTATTCAGAAGTTTAATACAGGTGGGCTAAGAATTCGTTAACATTTAAATCTAACACCCACGCAAACGTAAGCAGCACGGAGAGGGATCTTGCCGTTGACTCGTTTCTCGGAAATTTAGTCGCAATGCATCGCTTCATTTGATAGCAGCGCGCTTTTAGTGTAAAACAATTTTATTTAAACAACAGTTCGCTCAGTACTATTAGACGCTTATTTCGTGTTCAATACGATTTACACGATTTAAATCAGTGTCCAAATGCCCTTATAATAAAAAAAATGGGTAAAGAAGTTTGAAGAGATAGGATCTACACTAAATGTTAAGCAAACGGGCAGCTCACGGACTTCTCGGAGCGAAGAAAACTAGCAAATATCCGATTCTGTTCGACGTAATCCAGATTTATCAAAGCGTAAATGTTCGGCTAAATTAGGATTATCCCGCACATCATTACGTCGGATTTTGAAATTAGATTTGAAAGTTACATACATACATACCATCACGCCATGTCATCATCGGAGAAATACATAAACCACCAGCTTTTGCAGTACCTTGAGGATCACTAGTTGATCAGTGATCGCCAACACGGCTTTCGCCATGGTCGATCCGCTGATGATCTTCTTGTGTACCCTACACACGAGGCGCAAGCATTCAGCCTAGATATCGCGAAAGCGTTGGATAGGGTCTAGCACGGGCCCTTCTATCGAAGCTACCGTCTTATGGAATCCCCGAGGGACTCTGAAATGGATCGCCAGCTTACTGGATGGTTGGAATATAAAAGTCGTCTTCGATGGCTCTTGCTCCGATACCATGACCATTATTAATGTTAGTGTACCACAAGGCTCGGTGCTCTAACCGACCACAAGTCCGCCCTCATGTGAAGTACTGCTCGCATCTCTGGGCAGGCGAATATCAGCTAGACCCACTTGACTCCCTGCAGAGACGTGCTGTTCAAATCGTCGGTGGTCCCAATCTCACGGAAAGATTGGAGTCGTTCGAGATGCAGAGATATTTTGGGTCACGCTGTGTTCTCTACAAGCTCTTTCATGAGGAGTGCTCTGACGAACTATTTGACTTGTTACCACCGTAACCCTTTTATACCGTACCACTTGACATCGTAGCAGGGCTCCATACTTTTCACCTGGAAATGATACGGTCGCCAACGGTACATTTTCAGTGATAATTTCTCCCATGTAGGTGCAGGATCTGAAATGAACTACCTGCTGCTGTGTTTCTCGAGCCCTATAACATATTCTTTTTAAACGAGGTTTGAGAAGAGCACTTTAAAAATACTATAGTAACACATGGTTTTAGCAAGATGAAACCAGTTTTCGCACATCCAACGAGTCCCTGCTGGTAGTCTAAGAAATGTTTCCGGAAAAAGGTGATTTGCGATATCGACATTACATGGCCACTCAGGAGTCCAAATTCATCCCCAGCAGACTTCTTTGTATAGAATTGTTTAAAAAGTCATGTCTACATCCATAAACCAAATACACTTCGTCAACTAAGTACTTCGTAAAAAAAAATCAGCGAAAATATGGCGACGATCTCGGGGTCTCTTTGCCGATGAGTATTCGAAAATTTCGGTACTCGCTTAGAAGAGTATAAAAGAGGAAACGAGGATCACTTAGATGATACTTGTAAAAGATAAATTCCAATTAATTAACTTTCTTGTAAACAAAGAATTTTTAAAAAATGTTAAATGGTTTTTTGTACGATTTTTTTAAATTTTAACTAATTCGTAGCCCATCCTGTTTTTCGCTGTTTTATGTATTATATCTGCACAGATGGCGTAATGGTTAAGATACGGACCTTCCGTGCCAGTGCCGTGGGTTCGATTCCCACGCGGGATATTACTTTGTGCGATACACAATGTTGTATTGTGAGTCTGGGTGTAATTTGTCCCGCGATACAAGGATTAATTCCTTAGTGCGGGGTGGTGTTTTTAAAAAAAAGATATCAACTAATTATGTTTTATGGTTATTCTTAATTTATGTAAATAAAAATAAATATAAAGGTAGTCCATGCTTTAAAGTAGATTGTCTTGTGTAGTAACTTGATAAGTTATTAATGTATTATCACTCCTTATTTTCTAAGGGAGTCATTAAAACCGAGAATGGAATATAAGAAAATTTATTATACTGGCAAATAGAATATAGGTAAATTTATAACAAACTACATTCAACAACTCACCTGCCAAGCGTGGCGATTATGAAATTGTCTTCTCTTGGTTAGTTCTGCTTTCAACAATACAATTCGGAAGGCTGTTGCATGGATATATTGGACTACTGAATTTGAATACACACTGCCATTAGTGTGCTCAAAAGGGCGAGAGCGGGTGAACAGCGTCTTGTGAGTTACTGGCTTGTCATTACCTCAGACCGCTGAGTGAGGTTAGACCGTAGGCCATCAGTAAATAAAAAAAAAAGTATACATAAAGGAATACACATTTTTATTTTTCTTAAAGTTGTTTTTGGCAAGTGCCATATGTAATTAAGCAAAAAATGTTGTGAATAGGTACTATATAATACTATGCATATTTTGTATTACAGTTATTGTATCATAGTATGAAATAGTGGTTATATCTATCGGATTATGTATCCATTCTGGGATGGTTAAAGAAAATGGTTAGTAATAACGTCGAATATTACGACAGAGTTATACTAAAAAGTTATTACTTTTATAAGTCGGTAGCTCATTGGATTATATTTTGATAAAATAATTTTAGTAGCACGAAATTTACTTTTATTTATTTCACGGACAATCTGTCTGACAGATTGACAGTGTAATTTATAAATAAAACAAAATTTGCCGATATTAATATAGAATGAATTTTGTAAAAGACTTTGGTCAAGTTTTTATTTAGTCTTGTTTAAAAATATTAAAATAAAAACAATTAACAATGATTTTATTTCAAAACGGGCTCTTCCTTGTTATTAGTTTTCTATTATTGAAAAATCATCATTTGTTAAATTTTCTTTATTACTTTGTATTGAAGCTCCAATACCTATCTATAACCCTATACCTTCATCTTAGTCTCACGAATGTCCTCCAAAATTACTGAGAACGTTGGCATACTATTTTCATTCGTGTTTTATGCCTCTTGCATCTATAACAACTATTTAAGTTTCTAATTCTTTTCTTGCAACACTTATACGAAAAGAAAGGGTGGTAACACAGTAACACCTTCTCTTGCACAGGTATGGTATGAATATTATATGCCGGCCGTTCTTTACGACTTCAGGTAGTGAATTATATTATTACTCAGATACCACACAAAGATAATAAATGCGTGGTAACAGTTTAAATAGCTTGCAACATAATAAATATTAAAATTATAAAGAAATAAATTTTCTTAGCTAAAAAAATATACATTGCAAGAACTTTCAAAAAAAGATATTGCGTAACACACCTGATGGTGTCACCGCTGCCCATTGATCTTTGCTAAACCAAGAGTATAGCTAGGCCACTGCCTACCATTACAATCTCCAAACCCACCCAGTTAGGCCGCCGGCTCCCTCGCTCACCGAACGAAGCACAATAGCACATTGCCATTACTCAGAGGTCGATCTTCTGCGAGAGTGTGGTACTACCCCGGACGGACCGACCCGCGGCTGTTGATAGAAAACTGTCAGCAGCGTGGTCCTACCACTATTAAATTATCAGGCATTACCACAACTGTTACTGCACTAGTTGTCAGTAACACTTCGAGTATAAGCAATATGTATAAGCTATAAGACATAAATTATTTCTAAAAATAAAATAAAGACCGTTTGATTAACGATTTCATTGCTCTTAATGCTTATGCTGTTACTAAATATTTTTCAATAAAATACGAAGGAAAAGCACCCCTAATTTTACTTTACATAATTACTCACGTTGTTCGTCACGGCTCAGGCTAACTTTTTATTTATATACGAAAACTGAAGTTAATTTCCGTAATAATTTATATTTTGTTTACTTACCTACCCTGTAAACACTTACAAGAAAAATCAAGATATCGTGAGATTAAATTCCTCTTTTCATTGACTTGTATTAAACTTTAATGTTATTTTAATAAATGTATTTCCTTCTTCTTTCTAATGCCCAAAACCCCACCCAGTTGGGCTTCCGGCTCTCTCGCTCACTGAACGAAGCGCAATTGCACGTTGCCATTACTCAGACTTCGATCTTCTGTGAGAGTGTGGTACTACCACGGATGGACCGGCCCGCGGCTGGAGACAGAGAACTGTCAACAGCGTGGTCCTACCACTATCTGCACCAGTCATCTGTGTAGCACTATCAGTGTCATCTGCATAACAAATTACCCCATCCCGGGAAGAAGAGCACTTCGAAGGAGGCAGTCGCATCCAATGTTCCATAAGGTCCCAGCACAGAGCCCTGTGAAACACCGCACTCCATGCGACGCCGGAACAAACGCCCATCGCCCCCCTCCCAGAGTACATAGGGTAAAACGCTACAATACGCCCCAGTTGACAATACGCCCCACAGTGGTTACACACACACAAATACAGATACCAAACAAGTAGCGACATGTACGCCACCGTGACAGTCGTCCATCAATATGGCTGCCAGTTAAGTGTGATAACTGCGATTTATTTAGAAAATATTTCAAAATCTTTATTAAGTGCTTTGAAACAGTTTGCGGTGAGTACTATACAAATTCCTCTACATAAGACAATATTTTTTTTATGCAGATTTTGCTTGTAAATATGTGATTAGCTTTAAATTACCTATTATTTATTATATTGCTTACAGTGAATGACCTTCAATAATATCTATTTCATGGCCGGGGCATTTTGTAATTATAAATTTACAAAACGGCCCTTTTATTATAGTACAATACACCCCATCATCTAGACAACTTATAAAATCAGTCTTCTTTTATTTTTACAGATGCCGCGTAATTACGAAAGGAAAATCCTGAGGGCTTCTTGGTCTAACACGGACTTAAATGAGGCTATGCAAAAAGTGCAAAATAAGGAGATGGGAGTCAACGAGGCCGCCAGGGTTTACAATATCCCTTCAAGAACCCTTAGACGACATCTGTTAACAGGAAAACTTAAAGAACCACTCGGGAGACCGCCTGTTTTTTCAAAAGATCACGAAAAAAAGCTAGTAGCTCATATCAAAAAATTGGAAAAGGTTGGCTTTGCACCTGACCGCAAGGATGTTAAAGAAATGGCTTACCAGTTAGCTCAAAAACTTAGCATTAAAAATCCATTCTCAAACGATACCCAACAAGCAGGTAATATTTGGTTCAACTGGTTCTTAAAACGTAATCCTGAATTGAGTCAGCGAAAGTCTGAAGGTTTGTCACTCGCTAGGGCTTATGGCGTTAATCGAGAAGATGTTAATGATTTTTTCACACTGCTGGCTCAGGCATACGAAGACAATAACTTAGGTCATCATCCAGATCAAATATTTAATATGGATGAGACCGGCATCCAAATAAATAATAAACCTACCACTGTAATTGCCAGCAAAGGAGCTAAAGATGTTTACACTTTGACTAGTTGCGAGAAAGGAGAAAATGTCACAGTCATAGCTTGCTGCAATGCTCAAGGTAACTTTATGCCACCTGTTTTAATTTATAAAGGTACCTACAGTAAACCTCAGTTTTCTGAAGGACTGCCACCAGGTTCGCAAATATTTATGAACAAAAAGTCTTCATATATAAATTCTGAACTTTTCATGAAATGGTTCGAAGAGATATTCTTACAAAATAAAAGCCCTGGAAAAGCTCTATTGATACTGGATGGTCATAGTGCACACAGTAACAATATTCGTTTGTTAGAAGTGGCCATAGAGAATAATGTTACCTTGCTATGCTTACCAAGTCACACCACTCATGCACTCCAACCACTGGACAGGGCATTTTTCAGGCCTCTGAAGGTTTATTTCACCCAGGAAGCAAAGTCTTGGATGATCATGAACAAAGATAAGCGACTCACTCGGTATGATGTATCCCAACTGATTGGTAAGGCTTGGGGGAAGGCTGCTAGTGTACCTAATGGTATAGCTGCGTTAAAGTCCTGTGGAATTTACCCATATGATCCAAATGCCATACCAGAGCATTATTTTTCACTCTCAGATACGTTGCGAGAACAAGATCTCATAGATATTAATCAAGGAAATAATAATGTTAATGAATTAGGTGCCTATTCAAAAGTACACAACATTGATAACTATCGTGTAGAAACCGAACCAACAGCTTCGGCAGTGGCAATAACTGAAAACCATATGAATCTGGATAGTGGATCTACCTATAATAAAGAAAATAGGAGTACAGATAATGTTGGACAAGTTTCTGTTCCTGCACCTGAAAAAACGCCTCAAAAAGGTCGAGAACTGCAGTCAGAATTTTTAGAAGAAACACCTACAAAAGTTTTGACTAACATTCATCCCATACCTAAATTACCAGCAATGATGTTAAAGAAAAAGCAAAGGGCTCTAGTTTTGACATCTCCAGAAAATATACAAAAAAGAAAAGCGATTGAAAAGAGAAAGAAGGATGTTGTGACGAAGATATGCAAAAAAAATAAAGTAACAAAGGAAAATAAAAAAGGAAAATCGGGAAAAAAGAAAGCTACTATTTTCCATTCATCATCAGAAAGTGATAATGATGAAGAAAATTATAAGAGCCCATCGAACGAGGATATTTCTGATGAAGAGAACAGGTGCATTGAATGTACAGAAAATTATTATTGCACGACTTCTAAAGAAGATTGGATAAAATGTTCATCATGTTCATCTTGGATGCACGAGTTTTGTACCATGTATAATCCTCTTTGCAATGTTTGTGGTAAAATAGCTAAACGTCAAGCTGTCAATAAGCTTAGGAAGACAAAAATAAATAATTAAGTATTATAAAACGCAAAGATACCGTACAAAAATAATTATGTAGGTGAAGAAATTGATCTCAAAATGATTTTGAACACTGTTTGTTAATTATTGAATCCTTATCTTAAATTGTATTTATCAAATTGGTTATATTTTTGTATTAATTACAGTGAGGCATTTTGTAATAGACGTGAGGCGTATTATCAACACCCACCGTTACAAAACGCCCCACCTAAGGTTCTAAAAAAAAAATTTTTTTAGCTAGTGTATAAGGAAAAGTTACCGAACTCAAGTGCCATTTTGTAGCTTAAATACCATTTATTTCGTTTTTATTAAATATGTGATTGAAAAAGGTTGAGAATTTATTTTATTGAGCATCATGTAAAAGTGGGGCGTATTGTAGCGTTTTACCCTAACTATTTTCAAGGTACGTCCCCAATAGCCTCCGGAGGTACGAGGGCACTCGATGGTCATGTAGCGCTTCCTTTAAGGTCTCATAAGGCAGACTATTGAAGGCGTTACTGATGTCAAATGATACTGCCAGTACCACCTGTCCCGCAGCCACCGCTTCTGTGGCCAGGGATTTTAGAACTGCTAGGGCATGGATTGTAGACCGGCCTGCTCTGAACCCGAATTGCGCATCTGATAGCTTGGGACCGACGTCCTCAAAGTACTGAACGAGACGCCCCATGAGGATTTTTCAAACAGCTTGGTCGTCTCATTCAGAAACATTAGTGGCCTGTAAGTAGAGGGAAAATTGGTTGGGCGACCCTCCTTTCGGAGTAGGCGTAATCTGCCAGCAGTAGGCAGCGGATACGAATACTACCAATCCTTACTTTGCTCGTGGGTGTCGTAAAAGACGACTAAGAGCCTTATAATGACCTGGACCAACTTCATCTGATGCTGTTTGGCTAACAGTTACATTCCCAACGAAGGTTGACGTCTGGCAAGCGGCAAGCAATATGTACTATGAAGAGTACGTATCGACCCCAAGTAATTGGGATAAGAGTAGGAGAATGATTATGTTATGTGTCATGTACATGGAAGTAAAAAGATTAAGGTATAATTTTTGATCTATGTATTCAAGCCCGCCAGCTGATATTGATTTATACAATATATAAATTCTTAGTAAAGGTTACTAAACTTATTTAGTAAGCAAAAGCTCACAACATAAACACAATGCTATGGAGGCATTACGAGATTTGGCGAATTGTGAAATTCAGCAAATTTCCCTTTGATAAGTGATAAATTATGAGACTATAAAGGAAAAAATACTAGAAATAAAGAATAAATAAAAATAAAGAATACAAGTAGCCGTTTTCGTAGTAATGGCTGTAGAAAAAATACATAAAAAATGTAGCTTTATTTTCAATGTGAAATTGATTGGAAAATACGATCAGTATTTACGTTAATCACACAATTTTATTTGAACATGCCGTCTTTCCTATTGGTCAAATAACTAAGACAGGTTTTTTACTATTGTTATTTTATAAACGAATAAACTAGTACACAATATTTCAGGTGAAGCTATGTGGCAACGTATTCTGGCCTAGGCTTACTGATAAATGACTCACTGTTTGTTAAAGTCTAAAACTTATATGCCCTAAAGTAAATTAAAAAAAGAATAGGCTTTTATTTGCAGTCTCGATACACTGAATGGAAACGCTTAATAAAACGTAACAAATAATATTTTTTTTATACAGATAAACTAAATTCATTCATTCCGCGTGGTGACGGAGTAAGAATACGATTCACCACCCCATATCTTACCCGTGGGTGATCGTGTGAGACGACTAAGGGATATAAAACACATATAACATCTATGCGAGAGAAGGAAAACTCGAATCAAAATTCCCCAATATCCCTATACCAACACGTCTGACCAGCGCGGTATAGTAGGTTAATTTCCCTCCCATTACGGAGGAGGCCCGAGCCCAACAGTGGGACACTTATGGGCTGTGATGATGATAATGATGATGATGAAACTAAGTTATTTCCCTTGAAGTTAAAAAGCAAGTAACTCTATTACCGAGTGTAAAATCTTTTATTAATCATTGCTGCCACACAACTTTGTATGTTATGCTTTTTGTTATAAAATAAACTATAAAATAAGATGGTAGCACATTCTGGCCAACTAGAAATTGTAAACTTAACTGTCTATCAATACCTTATGTGCTATAACGTAGTTCAACACCGTATACAAATATTTTTCTGTGACGTTTACTTTGTTGGCGCTTGTTGGTTTAAGGTTTTGATAACAGAAATGTTTTCATTTGGTGACGGTTGTAGTACTTATTAATTTTATTTTATTTATTTGGAAAAAAAAAACAGGTATATAATAAATATCTTATAGTGGAATAGTGGTAGGACCACGCTGTTGACAGTTCTCTGTCTGCAGCCGCGGGCCGGTCCGTCCGGGGTAGTACCACACTCTCGCAGAAGATCGACGTATGAGTAATAGCAATGTGCTATTGCGCTTCGTTCGGTGAGCGAGAGAGCCGGAAGCCCAATTGGGTGGTTTTAAGATTTATATTGGTAGGCAGCGGCCTAGTTATACCCTTAGTATTGCAAAGGTCCAAGGGCGGCAGTGACACTTACCATCAGGTGTGCTGCTTGCTCATTTGCCACCATTAGCAATAAAAAAAAAAATCTTACGTTAATAACAGTGCTATAGTTATAAGATTAATAAAAATACAAAACTAAAAGTTTTCACACTTACATGTCTTTAAGAATTTTTATTGATTCTTTATTAAAACGATACGATATTACGATTGATATTCATTGTGTAAAATTTGTTTTATAGATACTATAATATCATTACTAAGACGTTTTGGACTGAACAACATTTTGTTCATTAAATATGAAAAATGTTTGACTGTATAGATGACATTTCGTGTGGTGACGGAATAAGAATATCTACCATTTATCTTACCCGTAGGTGATCGTAAGATACGACTCAAGGACATAAAGGGAATATAACGTCTATACAAGAGAAGGAAAACTCGAAACAAAAACCAATATCAATACGTCTGACTTGCGGGGTAGTAAGTCCCTGTAATGATCGAGGAGGCTCGAGTCCTGTGTAAATGACGCGGTAAAGATACGGGCCTACCATATTAGTGTGATGGGTTGGATTCCTATGCAGAACAATACTTAATGTATCTCAAATTGCTGTTCTGAGTCTCGGTGTGATTTGTGTCCGTGAGGATTATTAATTAGTGCAGGTTTCTTTTTTTTTTTTAAATATAAAAAAATAGGTTTGATTTAAGGATTGAATATCTTACTTTTGTGTGATGTTTATGATATGCATCTTTGGTTGCTGAGCTACCATGAAAATGAAAATTCATGAATTAAATGTTTTTTGCTAATTATCGTTTGCGTATTGAAATTTATTATTATTAATGTTATCCCTTGCTTAAAGGATTTTCTGAAGGGATTATAAATTTAAATTCAATATGTTGGTGCCATAAAAAAATTCGCCAAATCTTGATTATCCTGCAACACGAAAACAATGTATATAATCTTTACCGGTAAATATATTCCGTCGAGTAATCCTAACTAATATTATAAATGCGAAAGTAACTCTGTCTGTCTGTCGCTCTTTCACGCCAAAACTACTGAACCGATATAAATGACATTTGGTACACAGATAGTCTAGAACCTGACAAAGGACGTAGGCTACTTTTTAATGTAAAAAAAGGTTTGTAAAGGGGGATGAAAAGTTGTAAGGAAGTATCGTCATTTTTAAAGCCAGAAGCTTGAAACTTATTTTTAGGCCATTGGTTAGATATAAATAAATATGACATTAAGTACCCTTAAGGGGTAAATTAAAAATAGGGGATGAAAATCTTTAGGAAAGTAACCTTTTACGCGGACGAAGCCGCGGGCAGAAGCTAGTAGGTATTATATATAACTATAACTTAAACTTATATTAAACTATAAACTATAAACTTATATTAATATACTTAAGCTCAACTGGCTTACGGCAATAAATACATTTAATAGAAATTAAGTATATAAAAAAAAACGTTCATTTATTAGTACCTTGATATAATTCGGCATATCATAAATAAGAAATAATACACTAACTTTTATCTGTTGAAGAAGCTAGACTTATAAATCATTGTTTTCTTAACGAAATGATAGACAATAGAGAATCAGAGAAAGCCATTTTCCAATAGTAACAGGGCCATTGGAAACCTCCAATGTCCTTCTCAGAGTATTATTTTTGGCGCGAGCGGGAACGGGCTCGGGGCGGCACTGCGGCAGACATCAGTGTGGGATGCGACCTGTTGACGTGAGGTTGGCAACCGAGTTACGCTGTTTTACCGTATACTGTTGAAACGCGGGCCATTTGAATTGAGACGCTGGTTTAATTATCGAATATCGTAGTATTAGTGAGGTGTCTAATTTAATTTTGTGTGGTGTTTGCGTGGTTTAGTTTCCAACCAAGGAGTTTGAATGTCATCCACGTACGTAGATTTAATTAAATAATGTTTTTAAACTACATATTTAAGGTTCTAGGTTCGAATCCTGATTTAGTAAAAGAAATATTGTATGTTTCTGAAGAATTTTCTCGAAATATTGTTTTCCATAGACAATAAACTCAAAGTTGCACAATATACATTAGATGTTAATTAATGTGGAATTAACGTTATAAGATAAATGTTAGTGTATTTATTGATGGTAACTGCCATCTCAGTCATCCTATGTCTAATTAAATAAAATTATATGTTAGTTGAAAATTTAATTTACGTACAAAAAATATCTAATAGGATAATTAATATATATTATTTAAAAAAATATATATTTTCCGGCATCATATCTAAATTATTTTTAATTTTCTGTGACGAATGAACGCTCATGTTATGGCAATTTTAAAACAAACAACTAATATTATAATATTTCATATAACATATTTAGGGAGATAATATTTGTCACGCGTAGGAGTTGGGCTAACAAGAATCGACATGGTTAGTTGTTTCATGCCACTGCACACTGCTTCGATTAAGTGTTTTACTGGAAATTATTAATACTTATACCATCAGGTCGGAGGTCAAACCTTTAGTAGTAAGCCCAATATTCGGCAGTGAAAGCATATAATGCACTTATTTCTTCGTTTTAGTTCAAATACGTCGCGCTATTGGATGCGGGCCTCGTTTAAAATGATAGAAAATTACTTACTACCTACTGTACCAAGCTAGTGAGACGTCAGGGCATAGAATTTTATATTAAGTTTTTTCTCTTGAAACTATGTTGTCTGCATATTATATCCTTTAGCTATCTTTATGATACTTACGGACAGGAAAGGCAGGTGAATTATAATCTGTCACCACGGACAACACACGGGCACACGGCTCCAATACTTACGGTTATCTATAGCAAATTGCTCAACTTAATCCTATGGTGATAGGATAATGATATTCCGGGGCATAAATGTTAATATAAAATATAATATAATTATTTTCATCATCTTCCATATATTTTGCCCATTTATATATCAGTGAGCAATTTAAAATGTATTTAAAACAAGGTAGGAGAAGATAAACATATGTTTTACAAAATATTGTCAAAAATAATAATCAATATCGTCAGTCATTTTCTGTCGGAATTAATTTCATTCAGACGCTTCGTAGTACGTAAAATATAATATAACAATATTATGGAAGATATTTCATAATTGAATATTTTACATACATACATACATACATATCATCACGCCATATCCCTTGCAGGGTAGGCAGAGAGAACAGAGTGCCAGAGAACTCTATCCTTGCATACTTCACTCGCTTCCTCAACATTCATAATTCTCTTCATACACGCTCGCCGGTTTCGGAGACTCTTGACTCCACCTTCCTTCAGTACATGACCGATCTGGTCTAGGTAGGCTAGTCTGGAAATTAATGTGGAATTAACGTTATAAGATAAATGTTAGTGTATTTATTGATGGTAACTACCATCTCAGTCATCCTATGTCTAATTAAATAAAATTAATTTGTTAGTTGAAAATTTAATTTACGCACAAAAAGTATCTAATAGGATAATTAATATATATTATTTAAAAAAATATATATTTTCCGGCATCATATCTAAATTATTTTTAATTTTCTGTGACGAATGAACGCTCATGTTATGGGTAATTTTAAAACAAACAACTAATATTATAATATTTCATATAACATATTTAGGGAGATAATATTTGTCACGCGTAGGAGTTGGGCTAACAAGAATCGACATGGTTAGTTGTTTCATGCCACTACACACTGCTTCGATTAAGTGTTTTACTGGAAATTATTAATACTTATACCATCAGGTCGGAGGTCAAACCTTTAGTAGTAAGCCCAATATTCGGCAGTGAAAGCATATAATGCACTTATTTCTTCGTTTTAGTTCAAATACGTCGCGCTATTGGATGCGGGCCTCGTTTAAAATGATAGAAAATTACTTACTACCTACTGTACCAAGCTAGTGAGACGTCAGGGCATAGAATTTTATATTAAGTTTTTTCTCTTGAAACTATGTTGTCTGCATATTATATCCTTTAGCTATCTTTATGATACTTACGGACAGGAAAGGCAGGTGAATTATAATCTGTCACCACGGACAACACACGGGCACACGGCTCTAATACTTACGGTTATCTATAGCAAATTGCTCAACTTAATCCTATGGTGATAGGATAATGATATTCCGGGGCATAAATGTTAATATAAAATATAATATAATTATTTTCATCATCTTCCATATATTTTGCCCATTTATATATCAGTGAGCAATTTAAAATGTATTTAAAACAAGGTAGGAGAAGATAAACATATGTTTTACAAAATATTGTCAAAAATAATAATCAATATCGTCAGTCATTTTCTGTCGGAATTAATTTCATTCAGACGCTTCGTAGTACGTAAAATATAATATAACAATATTATGGAAGATATTTCATAATTGAATATTTTACATACATACATACATACATATCATCACGCCATATCCCTTGCAGGGTAGGCAGAGAGAACAGAGTGCCAGAGAACTCTATCCTTGCATACTTCACTCGCTTCCTCTACATTCATAATTCTCTTCATACACGCTCGCCGGTTTCGGAGACTCTTGACTCCACCTTCCTTCAGTACATGACCGATCTGGTCTAGGTAGGCTAGTCTGGAAATTAATGTGGAATTAACGTTATAAGATAAATGTTAGTGTATTTATTGATGGTAACTACCATCTCAGTCATCCTATGTCTAATTAAATAAAATTAATTTGTTAGTTGAAAATTTAATTTACGCACAAAAAGTATCTAATAGGATAATTAATATATATTATTTAAAAAAATATATATTTTCCGGAATCATATCTAAATTATTTTTAATTTTCTGTGACGAATGAACGCTCATGTTATGGCAATTTTAAAACAAACAACTAATATTATAATATTTCATATCGCCATATCCCTTGCAGGGTAGGCAGAGAGAACAGAGTGCCAGAGAACTCTAGCCTTGCATACTTCACTCGCTTCCTCAACATTCATAATTCTCTTCAAAGACGCTCGCCGGTTTCGGAGACTCTTGACTCCACCTTCCTTCAGTACATGACCAATCTGGTCTAGGTAGGCTAGTCTCGGTCTCCCCCGGTACTTATATCCTTCCACTTTCGCATTGTATAGGGGCGGGGGCTGCCGTCACGTACGGCCGCTTGTCCGCGGCGAGTGGTGGCCAGACTCGAGGCTCCGGAGGCAGCCTTGCCTCCAGAGCGGCCATGCGCGCGTCGACCAGTTTCCCGACCGACTCAATTATGGCGCGCACGGTTTCGTCTGGCACACCCTCCACCGCGGGCAGCGGGATCAGCTCTACGGTCCAAACCGTCTCGGGGGCACGCTCCGCAACACGAGGTGGCTCCCTCTTCCCTCGTCCCTTAGCGAGGGCACCCGGGCCGGCGCTAGTCGACGGCGCAAATTGGGCCCGCAAGTCGGCCATTTGCTTGGCTAACTCGCGGTACGCCCGCTGCACTGCCGCCAGCTCCTTGCCAAGCCGGAGATTTTGACCCCGCAATCCTAACACCTCGCCACTAAGGCGGGCGTTTTCGGCCTGCAGGGTCCTCCATCGTGGGCTGGGGAGGGCCGCTGCCCGCCATGTCCCCGATCGTCTCGTCAGCAGGGAGGGGTCTTTCCGACGCCCTCACCACTGACGCGGCGACCGCTTTGGATTTGCGAGTCGCAGCTCCCCCAGTCGAGCCAGCCGGCATCGGAGCCGCCGCCCCTGATTGCCGTCACCTTCCCCCTACTGCGGCGCGATGTCGCAACCTTCGGCGGGGGGAGTTCTGTAGACCCCTCTCCAAGGTCAGACCCTGAGGTCCTCTTACTGCGGGGACGCTTCCAGGACCTCAAAGAGAGGTCTTCCAGTCCGACCTCCAGTGCCGCCGTCACT
Organism: Lymantria monacha; assembly: GCA_905163515.2. Taxonomy (NCBI): domain Eukaryota; kingdom Metazoa; phylum Arthropoda; class Insecta; order Lepidoptera; family Erebidae; genus Lymantria; species Lymantria monacha. The sequence continues at coordinate 30,491,857 of LR991082.1, forward strand.
CGCCGCGGCAGAACGCGGCGAGGTGGCGGCCCGGAGGTCTGCAGCAGGTGGAGTGCCGCTTCCATCGCTATCTACATCCAAATACATATTTTTAGTTTCGATATTTACAGTATTTACAATATTTTGTTCGTCTATTTCTATATTTACAGAATTTACATTATCTACATTAGGCGCAGGAGACGCAGATGGGCGCGTCTCCTGGCCTCTAGGCGGAGACATGCGTGTATCCGCCATCTTCTCCGCCGCCTTTAACTTCTCAGTTCTTTCTTTTTGACGCCGCCTAGCCTCCGCGTCCACTGTGCGCCTGTAGGCCGTGCACATTAGGCTTCTGGGCGTCCTTTTCCTCTTCTTTGTTTTTAATGTTGGGGCCGAGTTGACAGCCGGGCCCCCCATGGCTAACGTAGAAGTTGCCCCCCCCCCCCCCTATACGGTATGGAGCTGACTGAGCTGTCATGTCAACTCAGCAAGGGACTCCCCGACATCGTCGGGACCCTCAGGAGGATTAATACTCGTACTTGCTTCTGCCATGGTGTTTAGTGGTTTTAAGTCCCCCCGGGTGACTGCATACCGCTCTAACGGCTGACTCCTCCGGAGTAACCATGCATCCTCTCGCCGAGCGGTGAAACTTAGGATTCGGGATTGTTTTTTCTTTGGAGGGGAATCTACCTCCGCACCCTAAATCCCGGCCCTAAATCTAAGATATCCTAAAGTCAGAGACACGGGCTGGACATGACGGACATCTCGAGAGAGACTCCATGCCCTTTCGAGAGGGGACGACGGGGAATGTCATACCTTCCTACAGGGTCAAATCGTGCGCGCTCAGACGGCGCAGAACGCGCCGAGACCCGATCGCTGAACTCTTAGCCGTCAGACGAGGAAAAAAGGTCTGACGTTTCCAGGGTCCACCACGTGGAGGTGGTTCAGCACCGCACCTCATCACCCTGCTATCATTCCAATGCCAATTATTTGGGGTCGATGCAACATAATTGTCTTTTATGTATATGTTGTGTACTTGACTTCCATTGTATATTTTTTTCACCCACCCTGTACTTAGACAATAATCCTTATATTGCGGGGGACTTTATAAACCTATAATGAACGCAGACAAATTACACCCAGATTTAGAACAACAGTTTGAGAATCGCACAAGGTATGCCTCTATGTGGGTATGGAACTCACGAACTGGCATGGAAGATCAGTATATTAACCACTACGCCATTTATGCAGTCATATTGTAAAAGTTATCGCAATAGTTTTATGATCGGCCGTCGGACGTCAACCCTCGTTGGAAATATAATTGTTGAACAGATAGCATCAGATGGAGTTGCCTAGGTTAATGTAATTTTTTTTTTGTCATCTTTTATGACATCCACAAGAAATGTAAAAGTTTGTAGTATTCGTAGCAGTAGCAGCGTAGCATTACCAGTATAGTAACACTAGCAATATTAAATTCACAATAAAATTTGCTAAAGTATCATGGACATGGCTTCTACATAATATCTAAACGTAAGATAGTTACACTAACGCCATCCATGCCAATCTTATTCGCGCAGTTTTTAGAGGGATATTTTATTTAAGCTGTTTTCTGCTAAAAAATTATATTCTCGTATATTATTTTAACTTCAATGAAATTAACATTTTACCTGTCTAATGATCAAAAAGAATATAATGTGTCAACTTACTGTCCTGTGGGAATTAAAATATCGGCTGAGAAATTACCAGTTCAATGGGAAATTGCGAAACCAAGAATGCGTATATTATATTTCAGTAATACGTTCAAGTAACATCGTTGCATAATAATAAACTCGAACCTAAGTCTATATTTGCTGATCAATCCATCACTCTAAATTATAAAATTGGCTGATTAGGGATAATAAGATAATAAATTCCATATTGCAGGACGCTCATACCTAACAGCGGAATGTAGTTTTGATAAATTAAAAAGGTAAAAAAAAACGCTTAGCTGCTTTCACCAGCGACCGTCAAATTTTAGATAGGCCTCGGTTTAAGTCAATTTTAACGTTAATATTATATGTTGACATAACATGAATCGTCATTGATGTTGTGTGATATATGTATTGCCTTAGGAATTACCTAAAATGTTGGTGTTATTAATGAAATTGGGCTAATATCCAGGTTCAGCTTTTTTTTATTGCTTATAGTGGCAAACGAGCAAGCATCCTGATGGTAAGTGTCACTGCCGCCCATGGACCTTTGCTATAACCAAGATTATAGCTAGGCCGCTGCCTACCATTACAAACCCCAAACCCACCCTAGTTGGGCTTGAGGCTCTCTCGCTCACCGAACGAAGCACAATAGCACATTGCCATTACTCAAACGTCGATCTTCTGCGAGAGTGTGGTACTACCCCGGACGGACCAGCACGCGGCTGTAGACAGAGAACTGTGAACAGCTTGGTCCTACCACTTACAAAATTATTAGAATTAGACTAATAGTCTAGTTTACTTTGAATAAAAGCTTCCCTGAATAAATGTTTTATCCTGCAATAGGATAATATTTCATCATTTCAGCTCATATAGGTATCACTGCTGGGTTCCAGCCTCCTTACGAATGCAACGTAAAATGACGTATTTCAATATTTTTATGGGTTAGTAAATGATTTTATTTCGAGTCTTCACTCTCTTGCACTGACGGACCACGCAGTGTAAGACGCCCCCCACTAGGTGGACAGACGACCTGGTGAAAGTTGCTAGGCGTCGTTGGATGTAGGCGGCACAAGACCGCACTCTGTTGCGTAACATGAGGGAGGCCTACGTTCAGCAGTGGACTGCGATAGACTGAAATGATGACTCTCTTGCATACTTTGATGTTATATGCATATTATATCCCCTAGACACTTTTTACGACAATTGTATTCTTACTCCGTCACCACACGAAAATATTGATTAGTTCTATTTTAATGTAAAACCAAAAATTACTTGCCTAACACTAATATTGATAATACACTATCTTGTGATAAAAAAGCATGAAGCTATTATCTAAAGCACTTGCTGAAATCAGTTAGTGACGCAAGACACATTAATAAAGCATGGTAATACAGCCACGCAGTGTGTAATGTTATAACACCATGATAAGGCTTTATCTATCGTGTAAGTGGCATAGGAGCTAAAAAAAATATTAAAGATTTGCATAAATATCCTACTAATATTATTAATAAGTGAAAATTTAAAAAACTACTAAAATAATTACTATACTAACCTACCTAGACCAGATTGGTCACGTACTGAAGGTGGAGTCAAGAGTCGCCGAAACCGGCGAGCGTGTATGAAGAGAATTATGAATGTTGAGGAAGCGAGTGAAGTATGCAAGGATAGAGTTCTCTGGCACTCTGTTCTCACTGCCTACCCTGCAAGGGATATGGCGTGATGACATGTATGTATGTATGTACAATTTAAAAAGCACTGAAATGAAATTTACGTTAATAAACTTAGAAACCTTAGGCACTAGTTATAAAAGTTACAAATTGTCAATGCTTCAAGATTAAATTAAAACATTATTATTCTATTAATTTACTTTTTATTTTTATAAACTAAAAACCTTTTATAGATTTTTATTAAAAAATGAACATTCATACCCAATATCAACTTAATCAGAGATGCATTTATGGTTTATTTTTACTTTGAAATTTATCATCTCATTTTCTTATTTTTGTGGATTTTCGCCAGGTATCTATATAATAAAGATCATGCCTTTTTTCTAAAATTAATAGCATTTTGAAATTCATAATCTTATTTGATTTACGTTTTATATTTTGACGTTAAAATGAAACAGGAAAAAAATAGGCCTAATTTCTATAGGAAGCGGTGGAAAAATTATTTGTTGATTTTGAAAGGGACAATTTAACAACAAATAATATAAGATTATAATGTATTATTGTCCCTTGCTCCTCCGCGTATATATTTTAAAATACGGCTGTGAGAGGTAAACAGTTAATATTTACTGTTTTCAAACATTTTCGTCTTGTTTATCATACATATATGCCAATTAGTCTGGTCCAAGTGTTATAGTAGGTCAAAAGACGTGCTATTTGTACAGAAATTTCTGGGAGGCGTTATATAAACCATACAATTTGGATCATTCCTTACTTTTCCGACGGGGTCTTAAAATACGTATGAAACATTGGTAGTACAAAGTCCTGGAAAATGTATAACATTAACTTTGACCATCCAGGCGCCTGCCAAGCCACTGACCAAGGGTATTGATCATTACTTTATTGCTCTTTGGGGAGGTATTAATTTAAAAGGAGACGAAGATAAGCTAATAGATTCTGGAGGAAAGAAAGAGTAATAGGAAAGCTGTCTCGCTATATGGTGCTGGTCAAATGGGTTAGCATATAGTTTTAATTAAAAGATATTTTTTTCTACGCATTTCCGATACATAAAACATTAACGTCTTTATTTATAATACCGTACAAATTTTTTACTCACTGTCGTAAAACGAGCTTCATCCCAAAAATATATATAATGTTGGTAGACTGTATAAATGTCAAAATCATTGTTGTACTAGGTCACCCATCATTCTCCTACTCTTATCCCAATTACTTGGGGTCGATAAAATATGCATTTTTCTTTCATAGCACACATTGTAACAGTTATTGGCAATAATTTTATGACCAGCCGCCTGCCAGACGTCAACCCTTCTTGGGAATGGAATGTCTTAACCAAACGACATCAGATGGAGTTGGCCCAGGTCGTTATAAGGCTCTTAGTCGTCTTTTACGACATCCACGAGCAAAGTAAGAGTTGGTAGTATTCGTAGCCGCTACCACACAGCATTTGGCTGACCTACCATTAAGTAATTAATACTTACATATAACAAACTAAAACTTAGATAAATATTATAATACAGATAGAAATTCATATACCACAGGATAAACACATGCACTTTAGTGCTGCAAATTAAAGTCATATGGCTGTATCATGACGAGAAACTGAATTATAGGAGCAGAGCGATAATGAAGAGACTTGGGGAAAAAACCTCATGTACATGTATATATTTATATATACACATAAATAAACATATAAGAGGAAATATCTTTAAAAGTGACTATGTATCCACGAATATATCACCTACGAAAACTTACTAGCTCCTAGACTGTCTGCTGTCGTGCCGTGAAGTCGTTAGGCACAGTAATACTTCGCACCTTGTTAGCCCCATCTCGCTTCAACGTTCAACCTTATTACAATTTATAGCGAGTGAATAAAATATTATCATTTTTAGACATGATTTTATTTGAATATCAAAACAATATAAGTTCTGTACAATTTAAACGATTAGATATAACAATATATCTTAAATATCTTGAACATTTGAGACAATTTACCAGATGAATTAACAATAGAATAGTACAAGGGCAGCTGTCTTAAAGGAGAAAGGTGGTTGGAGATATAATGATTGCAATTTCTTTAAATGACGCAGGTCTTCAAACTTCTATATTTATGAATAGATACTGGAGAGTCAACAAACTGTAATGGCAGCAGCAGTATGAAGTGTGAAAAACTGGCCCATGTATATTTGAAAATTGACTGCACACACGGCGTAGTGATTAAGATAGCGACCTTCCATGCCAGTGCTGTGAGTTCGCTTCCCATGCAGGCTAATACTTTGTGCGATCCACAAAGTATTTTTCTGAGTCTGGATGTAATTTGTATGCGTTCATTGCATGTTTGTAAAGTCAAATACAAGGTTTTTTTACTTAGTGAAGGGTGGGTGAAGGGTGAAGACCACCAGTCTTTAAAAATAATAATAATAAGGTTAATACGATGGTGTCATGATGTTTAGGGAAAAATGAAATGACAAAGATGCAGAGGTTATTGAATGATAGGTCAACTAGAATATCATACTTATTATTTTGTTTTATATATTGATCAAAGCCTTGCCACAAAACTAATTCTTTTGTTACCGAGAACAATCATTAATACAAATACAGGAACTCGGCAATTGTAATCAACGATTTACTACGTATGGCAATCGTAGTCATGAGCACCCATCGACCCTTTGGCACGAGAAATCGTTGTTTAGACCATTTCCCTATTTATTCCATCTCTAAATATTCCTCTCATAAGCTACAAACAGATTGCCTTTGTGAAACATTCTTAACATCAAACGATAACAAATTTCAATTATGTAAAATCAAATATATACGGTATCGCTTTTATAATTGATAAGTGATATTAAACATTAAGCTCTTTTATAGCTTATGCAATCAGTATAACAAGTTTTTGCATAGTGCAAGTTGAAGAATAAAATGGGAAATCTGACAAATTTGAATCAGTATGGATTATGGCTTAAACCAGGATGATTAAAGATTTTTTTTTACGAGAATATGGCGATTCCGAGAGACCGATTAATCGATATAATTACTAATAAGTACAATTAGTCATGGGTGTGTCAGTTTGCTGGGCTAGCTACGGACGTCCAGGATGCGGTATCCGTGGCTGGCCCAGCGGCGATGAGGAGGGATACGGTGGTCTATACCAGCTATGGCCGCGCCGTACTTCCGTGGCCAACAAAAAAAAAGAAGAAATAAAAATATGTGTCAGTTTAAGGCGTTGTGATCTGTTTTATGAAAGCTTTATTCTTTTTGCTTTTACTATTCCGGGTGGGGACTGACTACACACCGTAACCTGTACTAAAAAAAAAATGTCAGACCAAGTTCAAGTCAGGCGAATTGCGGCGCTGGGGCTTAAGATGGCCCTTAATAAAGTGGAGGCCCTTTTACTTCATGAGCCCAGGCGCATTTCTGCAGACGTGCGGCGGCCCGGCTCGCTGGTGCGGCCTCCGCCTTCTCATGGCTTATGACGAATGTGGGTGGACTCAGCGTGGAATGTCGAAGGCGGGGGTGATCCGCTCAATATCATTGTACGGCGCACCCGTGTGGGCGAGGTCTCTGACCGCCCGACTTCGGGATCTCTTGTGGCGTCAGAGGGCCTTGGCGGTTAGGGCCATTCATGATTCACGGATACCGCACGGTGGCGACGGAAGCAGCGTGCGCATTGGCCGGAGCTCTGCCGTGAGACCTGGAGGCGGAGATGAGGGAGGTCTAGCATACGCGAGGAGAGTGGCATTGTGTTGCCCAGCGAGTTGGCTGCCTGGCGCAAAGACGTCCACCGTGGGGTAATCGCCCATTGGTCAGCACGGCTGGAGAGGCCTCGATTGGGTATACGTACCGTGGAGGCCCCCCAGCCGATGCTGATTGAGTGGATGGAGCGGCGACATGGAGCCCTCTCTTTCCGACTGGTGCAGGGTTTTTCGGGGCACGGATGCTTCAAATACTTCTACACAGTCGCAAGGTGCGAGATGGATCCGTCCTGCCACCAGTGCGGTTGCAGCGAGAACACGGCGCAGCATACGCTTGAGGCCTGCGTGACGTGTGCACAGCAGCATCATGTACTCGTTGCAACCATCGGTGCCGACCTGACGCTGCCGGCCGTCGTGAAAGCGATGGTCGACAGCGTCAGGAACTGGGACGCGGTCGCCGCCTTCTGCGAGACAGTCATCTCGCAGAAGGAGGCGGCGGGGCGTGCCTGTGAGGAACTCCTCTACGTTACACGCACCGCCGCCAACGCCTTGGGGGGCGCAAGCGCGGCAAGGCCACCTGTTGCCGCTCTAGCCGAGGCAGTGGATAACCAGACCGGGGATTAGTCTGGTTGCCTCGAAGCGAGGACGATGCCCTGACATCGAGACTTATTGGTCGAGATGACGGGGCGTCGACTCGAGACTGCCGGGCGGGCCACCGAAGATAAAGATCGTGTACCAGTGGCCCGCTCGCACGGCGCAGAGAGGTGCTTGCAGGGTGGGTCTATGGGGCCGTGCGCTGCCTTTTCCGTCGCTCCGGACCGATTTGACGGAGCGTGGCCATTCTATAACAAAATAAAATATGGTGAAAAATATCAAAGCAAACTTCATCGCTTATTATGTACAGTATGGCTGTAACCATAGGGAGGAATATATCTTCTGAGTAACTGATTGTTTAATGCTTATTTGTACTAATCATTAATTCAATATGATATCGAGTAAAGGTATTGCAAAATTTACAACATATATTAAACCCTCATCTATGTGGTGATGGATTAAGAATACATTTGACCACCATGTTATCCGTGGATGATCCTAAGAGACGACTAAGGGATATAAAGCACAAATAACATCTATAAAAGAGAAGGAAAACTCGAAATAAAAACCTTTACCAACACGTCTGACCAGCGTGGTATAGTAAGGTCAATTTTCCTTCCATTATGGAAGAGGCTCGAGCCCAACAGAGCAAACAGACAACTTCTCGGGAGCCACCACCTCAGAAAGAAGGCACGTGTAGCAATATATAACACAGTGCTTGTCCCAACATTACTATATATGGAAGCGAGAGTTGGGTATGCAGAAAAGAGCATGAAAGTAAAATTAATGCGGTCGAATTGCAATTTCTACGGAAAATATGTGGAGTTAGGCTGACCGATCGCGACCACCGAAGACAAAGATCGGGTACCGGTGGTCCGCTCGCACGGCGAAGAGAGATGATTTTACGGTGGGTCTATGGGGTCACGCGCCGCCTTCTCCGTTACCCCGGACCGATTTGGCGGGGCGAGATGCACCCATAGCCCACCAATAAAAAAAAAAAATAAAAAAAAAAAAAAAAGGCTGACCGATCGCATTTGCAACGACGACGTAAGAGAGCGAGTAGATATGAAAGAGAGTATTGGTGTAAAGATGCGAAAGGGAATGCTCCGATGGTTCGGACATGTGGAAAGAATGCCAAACGAACGTCTGGTTAAGAAGATATACAATGCGAAAGTGGAAGGATGTAGGTACCGGGGGAGACCGAGACTCACCTACCTAGACCAGATTGGTCACGTACTGAAGGAAGGTGGACTCAAGAGTCTCTGAAACCGGCGAGCGTGTATGAAGTGAATTATGAATGTTGAGGAAGCGAGTGAAGTATGCAAGGATAGAGTTCTCTGGCACTCAGTTCTCTCTGCCTACCTTGCAAGGGATATGGCGTGATGATATGTATGTATGTACATGACAAAAGTAAGACGCTGTCTACTACCTGTTTGTGCTAAGTTTTAACTCAATAAGTATAATTGCAAATTTAAATTTCCTATTTAATCATTTTAGGAAATGAAAATTTATGTTTTTATTGAAGAGTGAGACACTGCATAAAGTTTATTTTTTCATCTCATACGAACTTTACCACTACGTTTCTCCATTGCAACCGCATTCCGTAAAATCCTCGCAATCTTATTGGATCTCAAGTATTTTGTCGCTGAGATCGACAACAAATAAATTATCAAAATATATATATATAATTATATCTAATTATATATATATATATATATATATATATATATATATATAATTCCATATTAATATTATAGGTTATATATTATAATTATCCATAATAAATTATCAAAATATCGAACTTGGCTCCTATTTTCACATTTAAGATTTTGGTGGGATTATATATTACACAAAAAAATATATATTACATTTGTACATACTTGATTATAAGAATTTAATTAAATGACTAACATTAAATAGTTGATGAGTCAGGTAATAACACCCTTAGACAAATCCACGAATACCTTTGGGCAGTTGAAACGCTAATAAATGAAACTGTCCTTCAAAAGAGGGTCAACCGAGCGACGGCCGTGTTAGTTGAATTTGAGCAATGGAAAACGATTTACGAAAAAGGTATTTTTAACCATGCCTTAGAGACCACATAAGGCCGAATGGATCTTACGTGGTCTCTAGGCTACAAATAAAACTAAATTTGGTGAAAGTGCTTTTATTTTGGGAATATAAGTGGCATAAACGTTTAATAGTGGGTTTGGGGTTTATATTGGTAGGCAGCGGCCTAGCTATACTTCTGGTATAGCAAAGGTCCATGGGCGGCATTATGCTTACCATCAGGTATGCTGCTTGCTCATATGCCACCAAAAGGAATGGAAAAATAAGAAAATAAACGAACATATAGTTAAAAGCCTGTTTTTCTTACGTAATAGTCCAAAATGATGCAATAGAATTTTAAAAATGTATTTAGGAATAGCTATCAAGCCCACTTTGCAAATTAATTATTGCTTGCAAATTTTTAAATTGTACGACGATGAATGTTTAATTTTTATTTTCATTTTTATTCCTGGGAATGTTCGATGGCAATTTGAATAAACAATGAAAATGGAAAATATTTATGCCCGAGTAAACTCAGTTATTTGTCCACTATCCATTATATTTAGCATACCATCTATCGATTAATTTGTTCAATATTTAGCTGAATTAACATTATTAGAGGATGGTTTTCCATTTTATAAATAAAAGGAATAGAATATTAATTATGTATTTTATTGTATTTTACTTTTTATTTCTATTTTCTATTTTAAAGTTATAAATACTTTTCAGCATTCATAGTTATAGGAATATTATCTACTAGACCAGCAACTTTTATTCATTTTTATATTTACTTTATATAATGTTGCTATTATTTTAATATATTATATCATTTCTCTGAGTATTTTCACTAAGAATCAGTATCCTCTTAGTCCTTCTTTACGAATACTTGGTATTTTTTTGTCAAAATTTGTGCAAACATTTATATTTTTCCTTGTAAGTTCAATATAATAAACAGAATTGCAAATAATTTGTGAAATGTTTCATAATTATCCACAATAATTTGGATAATTTTGTACGATTTTGTTATGACAATGTTGCCTTGGTTGCCTGAACGATTATTTGTATGACAGCGCGTTGACAATGTCAATAGTTATAGGTATTCCGCTGAATTATTTGAAACATATTGTTATATTTTAGTTAACTTATAAAATATCATAGAAAATATATATGTTATTTTGATAGATAAGTTATATTAATGTATATACTGTTTTTTATTTTCCCTATATTAGACCCGGCCTTCTTCTGTAATGACAGCTTCGTTCATATAGAATAGGTAGAAGAATTAACCTTTTGTTTTGAGTTTTCTTTCTCACACAGTGGTTTTCTTGTTACATTTCCTACTGGTAGGAAATATATGGTATAGAATTATCGAATTTTGTAGATAGAGAGAATAGATGTCATCGAAATTTGTTCAGTAGTTTTCCTTATAACTGAATCAAACATTTATATATTCTTATAAGCTTACGCGCTTGTAACATTAATAGGAAGATACACAACGTTCCAATGGACAATTTATAACCGCTACTTTTTTTTCTTGGTACTCTATGGTCCGCACACATGCCGCTCGTTCTGTCCGGGGCGACGGAAGGGCAGCGCGTGGCCCCATAACCCACTGTATTCCCTCCCCATCGCCATCGAGCCGGCCAACAATTTATAACCTAATGATATGTTTGAAAATAGAAGCGTATCATTTTCTTGGTTGTTTCACATGGGCAAGGTGATGAAAGATATGAATATTTAATTAAATTTGAAAGTATAATAATTTAAAGTTATAATTAGTACTTTAGAAGTTGAACTATTATCTCACTATATCCTTAAACGAGCAATTCTTGTATATATATATATATGTAATCTGAATCTCGGAAACGGCTCCAACGATTTTCTTGAAATTTAGCATACAAGGGGTTCTGGGGGCGGTTAATCGATCTAAATAGTTTTCATTTATAGAAAACATTATTTTGTCAGTATATTTCGACAACAAAAATATAATTTTTCGTTGTACTAAAACTATTTGAATATGAAAGTTTTCAAATTTTGACGCTGTCATTAAGAATAGACATTTAGCTCCGTTGGAAAATCGAGTGGTCTAATCCAAACAAACCGGAGCTCGGTTCGGATCCTTACTTTTTCTTATTTACTTTTTGGCCTTATTTTTTATTATTTTATTAATTATTATCATTTGCTCGCATTTTTGTTTGCGTAGAGGTCTGTAATGTTTTGATAGGATTTTTGTTTGATTTTTACCGTGTTACTACACCTATTACAGTATTTCTTTGTAAACAATATCTTTTGTTTTCCTTACGGATGCTAGAGTTACCAGGCTACTCTGTGAGCTTACTCTGAAGCATGTCACATACAACTGCCTATGGGAGAAGCAGCTTTCTCTCAAGTCTACTCCCGCTATCTTAAGAATATGACCTCGAGCTTTGTTTATGGTTATTGCGAAGCAGACTTTAATGGCAAACTGCACTCTCTGAAATTCGAAGGAGTAATTTGATGGTATTTGGAGAATCCTAGGAATAAATACAGACTCTGCTCAAGAACAACCGACCAGTATAGTTGACCCGATGTGAGTTGTGAGACTGAGAGCCTTCAGAGTATTTAGGAACTCGACCGGTTGTCGGACTCGGGGTTTATAACTTATTCGAAAGATTTATTTTAATATTCGACCCCTTCGAATTATTTAAAATATTTGCAAGTAAATAGTATAAAGAAATCGAAACGACCATAGTAGCGCACATAGGTACCTAGGTCATGGCGTCTTGCGACTAATCTGATCAGCATTAACATCCTATCTCCCTATCGTATCTTACTGATTGTTCCTAATATAACTCAGCCTTTCCGTCTCAATTGTTACAAATATGTTGATTAAACCCTGACTAAACAGCTAAAAAAATATAGAAAATGACTATCTCTCTTTACTAATCATTATGTGGTAAAAATACCCTCACCAGAGTAAAATTAAAATGGGTAATATATCTTAGGAGCGATGGATTTCAGTTATACGAGCAATGTGTTATCATGGCTCTCAATTACAATATTTGGCTTAGTAAATTGCTGTCCAACAATTTAAAATTTCAAACTACGTTCCTATGACGCCGTGTTCTAAAAGTGTTATGACCTCTTTATAGCTCAGAAACTTTCAAATGCCGTGTTAATACAGTATTGTGACTTTTGAGACATTTCAATTTTAAAGAGTATTTCCATTGTACCAAGCTTTTATGTAAGTTCAAACTCTTCAGGGTTCCGTACCAACAGCGTAAAAGGGCACCCTATAACTAAGACTTCGCCGTCCGTCCGTCCATCTGTCTATCACCAGGCTGTATCTCATGAACCATGATAGTTAGACAGCAGTCAGACAGAAATTTTCACAGATGATATGTTTCTGTTGCCGCTATAACGTCAAATACTAAAAAACAAAATAAAATAAATATTTAAATGGTGCCCCCATACGACAAACGTGATTTTGGCTCCTTTTTGCTCGATACATTTTTTTTATTTTCCATTTTTGTACTTTTGCCTTTTTAATTTATTTTTTTCATTATTTTAATTAGGTATATTTAAATATATCTTCCAAAACACACTAATAAGAAAATACCGAGCAAGGCTCGGTCCTCCAGATATTGGTCATTTATGTTTGTAATTAAATACAATAATTATATCTTTCTCACATTACTTTTATTTATTGTCTGGTAGCGATTACTCGTAAGAATAAGTAGCTACTATATATAGTATAAGTGCAGTATGTGAGCTAACATTACTCATCTTCTCAGCTCATATATGTCCCACTGTTGGGCTCGAGCCTCCTCCGTACCTTTACGGAGGAAGCTCGAGCCCACCAGTGGGAGCGTGGTATAGTAGGTAAATTTCTCTCCCATGAGAGAAATTGACTTACTATACCACGCTGGTCAGACGTGCTGGTAAAGGGTTAGGTTTCGAGTTTTCCTTCTCTTGCATACATGTTATATGCATTTTATATCCCTTAGTCGTATTTTACGATAACCCACGGGTAAGATCCCTATCTTACCCGTGGGTAAGATAGGGATCACCCCCTGGTGATACCTGGTAAGAATACAATTCATCACCCCCTGGTGATGAATTGTATTCTTACTCCTTCACCACACGGATTAAACATTATTACTCTAAGGCACGTGTAGCAATACATAACGCTGTCCTTGTCCCAACATTACTATATGGAAGCGAGAGTTGGGTATGCAGAAAAGAACATGACAGCAAAATTAATGCGGTTGAAATGCGATCTCTACGGAAAATCTGTGGAGTTAGGCTGACCGACCGCATTCGTAACGACGACGTAAGAGAGCGAGTAGGTATGAAAGAGAGTATTGGTGTAAAGATGCGAAAGGGAATGCTGCGATGGTTCGGACATGTGGAAAGAATGCCGAACGAACGTCTGGTTAAGAAGATATACAATGCGAAAGTGGAAGGATGTAGGTACCGGGGGAGACCGAGACTCACCTACCTAGACTAGATTGGTCACGTCCTGAAAGAAGGTGGAGTCAAGAGTCTCCGAAACCAGCGAGCGTGTATGAAGAGAATTATGAATGTTGAAGAAGCGAGTGAAGTATGCAGAGATAGAGTTCTCTGGCACTCTGTTCTCTCTGCCTACCCTGCAAGGGATATGGCGTGATGATATGTATGTACGTAGGTAGCTCAAGTAAATTCTCTATTTCTTCTCTTTTATAAACGATTAAGATGGTAATTTTATCAAAAAAGAACGACTAAGCTTTAGAACAGTAAATTTGGTAACGATCTAGATTCTAATGCTTTGTTTCATCTAGGTATAGATGATATACAAATTTTTTGAGATATTGAGGTGTGTATATAGGTGAAGTTTATGGCTATATAAAACAGTGTACAGACATGTTAATAAAGCATTTTACAGGATGGTATGTCAATCAAAATGATGTACATTGTCGGATATAGCGTTATATAACGCCATTTAGACCTTGGGTTTCTGTTCTAATCTCTATTTTACTGCGGATCATACTGGCGATCAGCCAACCGTGTGATCTTGACTAGGTATTGTAAGATATAGGCGATCGGTTTTTATGACTCAAAAAAATTTGCACACTGATTGTTTATTCGTCAGGCTAACATTTGGCGATTGGTTTACATTAGTCATAGTTCTGACTAAGAATAGGACAAATACATATATAAAAATAAATAATTATTGGTATTTCTTATACCAGGTGCAATACGCATATGAATGCCAATCGCGAGGTCAGAGAAAATAATTCTAGATGAGTCAGTTTGTATGTGTTTCTAACACATCAAGAGTGTTGATTGATTTATAAATTTTGAAACGTATAATTTACATAACCCCTCTTTTAGAAAGAAACCATACAGAAATCAGCGTGTTACCGTTGTTTTGGCAATTAGTGTAACTAGGTCGCAAGAATAGTAGTAGCTTCGATTGGCTACTATTATGATTGTTATGTAGTTAGGCGCAGCAAATACTCCAGTTTTACCGACCTAGATTAGTGGACCACACTCTTGGCAATTTTTTTATCTATAGCCGCGGATCGGTCCGTCCGAGATAGTACCATAATCTCGCAGAAGATTGAAGTCAGAACCATGGCATAGTGTTGTTATGCTTCATTCGGTAAGCGAGAGAGCCGGAAGCCCAACTGGGTGGGTTTGGGTTTGTATTGGTATGCAGCGGCATAGCTATATCCCTGGTATTGCAGAGATCCATGGGTAGTAATTACACTTACACACTTACCATTAGGTGTGCTACTTGCTCGTATGCCACCAGAAGCATTAAAAAAAAACTTGGAAATATTACTGCCGTGAGTTCACCGCGAACATTTGTATGGATATGACATACATACATATCATCACGCCATATCCCTTGCAGGGTAGGCAGAGAGAACAGAGTGCCAGAGAACTCTATCTCTGCATACTTCACTCGCTTCCTCAACATTCATAATTCTCTTCATATACGCTCGCCGGTTTCGGAGACTCTTGACTCCACCTTCCTTCAGTACCTGACCGATCTGGTCTAGGTAGGTTAGTCTCGGTCTCCCTCGGTACCTACATCCTTCCACTTTCGCATTGTATATCTTCTTAACCAGACGTTCGTTCGGCATTCTTTCCACATGTCCGAACCATCGGAGCATTCCCTTTCGCATCTTTACACCAATACTCTCTTTCATACCTACTCGCTCTCTTACGTCGTCGTTACGAATGCGGTCGGTCAGCCTAACTCCACAGATTTGCCGAAGAGATCGCATTTCGACCGCATTAATTTTACTTTCATACTCTTTTCTGCATACCCAACTCTCGCTTCCATACAGTAATGTTGGGACTAGCACTGCGTTATGTATTGCTACATGTGCCTTCTGGCTGAGGTGGTGGCTGCCGAGAAGTTGCCCCAATGCTCCGCTCACTCTATTTCCCGCATTCACTCTTCGCTCTATATCAGTGGTGTACCGTCCATCTCGGCTAAATCCACATCCAAGATATACAAATTCATCCACCTGCTCTAGTACATCATTACCTATTGTTACTCTTACATCTGTTCTGGCTTCATCTCTTTCAAAGACCATTATTTTGGTTTTGCTCACATTCACGCGTAGACCCCTTTGGATTTGACATGATTGGATGGATATGACATGAGTAGCTATTTGCTTTTAATACTACTCAAGATACTTAATTTGGATGGGCTTTCTTCTTTTCTGTAGTTATGATCTGTCTTTTCAGGATAAAGTATTATTATATTAAGCCTGTACTGTGACTGTATCTAAACTTATAAAGTTTATCTATTTCTGTGAATAATAGAAATAACCTAAAAAGTGCCTCAAAATACTGATTTAGCAATAGTGAGCATTTAGCACTAGCATTACTGAAATAGAACTTACGTTAAGTTAGGTTATAGAAGCTGGTTTACAAGCGAAAAATGATTGTCACATGTGGGATTCGAGCCTAAACCTATTAGAAAACCGTTTCAATCGTCCTACTACTAAACAAGTATGAGCTGTCGTATGATAATCAAATTGTGGCTCGTGTTATTTTGTCGTCTTTGTGAGACACATGTGCCATCTAGCGGACAAGGATTACATATTGTACCGATTTAATACTTATATTTAAAAAACTTATTGTCGCACGTAGGATTAGAACCCATACTTATTAAAAATTAATTCCAAACATTCTATCATTTAGATATTATTTATTATAATACCATTTGGACATTATCTTATAGGCTCATATTGTGGCTATATAGTTCTAGTAAATAAAATAATAAGACATGAATTTATTGATTTTTGCTATAGCCCATCATTGGCATCAAACTTGATTATCTCGCTTTTAGACCATAAAGTTAGTCAATAAAGTTGATATTAAGCACTCGTTCATGTGACGTTGGGGCCCATTTTGGGTACGCCTTTTATGGTAGCGTCACATACCTGTGTTTTACGTTTGTGAAGCATTTATGACAGTCATATAGTACGTAATGTTTTTTTTTCTCTCAATATACTTTTAGGCTGAATATACTAGACTAGTTACAAACTAGCACTAAGAAATACGTATGCTAAGTAAAATTACAAGACCGGCCCAATTGGTTGCTCAAATTACACGAGGAATTACACGATCTTGTTATTAAGAGGAAGTGTTATATATATTTATTCTTCCTCTCTTGTTCTCAGCTTATACATATATGTCTCACTTTTGAGCCTAGTCCTATTCTTGGGAGAGAAATTGACTGACTCTACCACGCTGATTAGATGACCTGGAATAAATTTTATGTCATTTTGTGTTTTAAATATGTATGTGATTTATTATATTACATCTGTATTTCTCAAACGTACGTGGATTCACTTTCTAGCAGCAAACCAGTTAATTAAAAATATCAAAATATATATTATTTTAGTAATACACGCGCACTCAACATATATTATGATGATGCATGATTTGCTTCGAAAATAATTTTATTTATCATAAGGATGATCACTTTGAGATTGAAAGATCATTTAATCTATTCTAATGAAAGAAAATATCATTTATATGGATGAAATCATTGATTAAAAAGTTAAGCGGCACAATAATGATAGAATCAAAGTTACAAGTAGAATATATAATCACAAACTATAATATGTTTTATTTGTTTGCAGTAATAAAAGTTCACATATTTGTGTGGTGACGGAGGAAATTACAACAGTTTCCCCCCTTGCTTTCGATGAATTTTTTTTTTTTTTTTTTTTTTGATGGGCTATGGGTTAGTCTCCCCCCGCCAAATCGGTCCGGGGTGACGGAGAAGGCAGCGCGTGACCCCATAGACCCACCGTAAAAACTCCTCTCTCTTCGCCGTGCGAGCGGGTCACCGGGACCCGATTTTTAACTTCGGTGACCCGCCCGGCGGTTCACCCTCGCGGGTTCCTCTCGTCGACGCCCCAACAGATTTCGCCGTCGGGGCGTCGCCCTCACGCGGTGGCCTCACGTCGGGTGACCGGACAATTCCCCGGTCCGATCACCCGAAGCCTCGGTTAGGGCGGCATCAGGCGCAGGTATTCGCGCCTGCGCCGCCCCGGCCGCTGGCGGCGGCCCGGGGCGCGGGAATCCTCCCTTGCCCGTTCCGCCGCTTCCTTCTGCGAGATGACAGCCTCGCAGAAGGCGGCGACCGCGTCCCAGTTCCTGATGCTGTCGACCATCGCCCTCACGACGGCCGGCAGCGTCAGGTCGGCACCGATGACAGCGACGAGGTCACGGCGCTGCCGCTCCCATCCCGGACACACCTCCAGCGTGTGTTGCGCCGTGTCCTCGTCACTCCTGCAGTGGTGGCAGGCCGGAGTCCACTCCCTATACACGACCCTGTGCAGGTACAACCCGAAACACCCGTGCCCCGTCAATACCTGCACCAGCCGAAAGGTGAGGACTCCGTGCCGCCGCTCCATCCACTCTATCAATACGGGCCGGAGGGCCTCAACGGTCTCCACACCGTGCCTAGGCCTCTCCAGCTGCGTAGCCCAACGGGCGATGACGTCTCGGCGGGCATCCACGCGCCAGGTGGCTATCTCGCTCAACGATGGGGAGCCACCTTCCTCGCGCGCTGTGATAACCCGCCGGTAGAGGTCGGAGAGCATCTCCGCCTCTAGGTCCCACGGGGGTGTCCCGGCCAACAGGCACGCCGCCTCTGTCGACACCGTGCGGTACCCGCGAATGGCTCTGACCGCCATGGCTCTCTGTGGCCTCCACAGAACCGCCCTGAGCTGGGCGTTCAGAGCCCTCGCCCACACGGGTGCGCCGTACATGGCCATCGAGCGGATGACCCCCGCATACAGCCGTCGGCCCTCGAAACTGGGTCCGCCCACGTTCGGCATGAGTCGAGAAAGGGCGGACGCCGCGCCGACAAGCCGGGGAGCAATCTGTCGGAAATGCTCCCGGAACCACCATCGCCCGTCGAGCACCAGACCCAAGTACCTCATATGGGCCTGGATGCTGATGTGGATGGAGTTTACCACTATCGAGGCGCCGATGGGTAGCCTCACACGGGGCCCGTGGAAAAGTAGGGCCTCCGTCTTGTTTAGGGCCACCCTGAGCCCAAGCGCCTCGATCCGCCTGACCATCTCCTCGGTGCCGAGAGTGGCCAGGCTCGCCGCCTCTTCGAGTGTCCTGCCCCGGGCTGTGACAAGCGTGTCGTCAGCGTAGCACACCAAGCTCAGCCCGGGGGGGAGACTCCCTCTCAACGCCCAGTCGTACCCGATGTCCCACAGGGTCGGCCCCAGAACCGACCCCTGTGGAACGCCGCACGACATGGGCGTCCGCACAATGTCCCCTGCGGGACCCGCGCAGAGGATACTGCGGCCCTCCAAATAGTCTGCCACCAGCCGCCTGAGGTACAGGGGCACTCCATGGAACCGGAGCGCCTCCCTGATGCAGCCGAATGGCAGACTATTGAATGCGTTGGCGATGTCCAACGACACCGCCAACAGCACTCCCTTCCCGGCGACGGCCTCCGCGGCCGCCTGCCTCAGGCGTAGTAGGGCCCCGATGGTCGAACGCCCCCTCCGAAACCCATACTGAGCGTCCGACAGATCGGGCCCCACCTCCTCCAGATGTCGGACGATGCGGGCAGCGAGCACACGCTCCAGCAACTTACCCACATCGTCGAGGAGCACGATGGGCCTGTAGGCCGACGGCAAATCCGGGGACCGTCCCGGCTTTGGCAGGAGAACCAACCTCCCTTCCTTCCAGCACTCAGGGAACCGTCCAGACGTCAGACAGGCGTTGAACAGCTGCCTGAGGCGAGGCTCGAAGTGCTCGAGGAGCGATGTCAGCACCCGGACTGGAATTCCGTCCGGGCCGGGGGCCGTGGTGGCGGAACGAATCTTCGCCACGGCCGCCCCCACTTCCGACTCCGTCACGGGCGGAACACTCTCGTCGTCGTCGGCCTCCCGGTCCTGATCTGGCGGAGCCATGACCGGGGGCGTGTGTTCCGACTGCCGTGGAAACAGCTCCTCGACCACCCTACGAAGGAAGTCGGGCTGGAGGGTCTCGGTGAGGGGGGGGGGCCCGCGCGCGAAGCTTGTTCAGCGCCGCGCGATATGGGCGACCCCAGGGGTCACGGTCGAGACCGTCCAGCATCTCCTGCCAACTCGCGCCCTTGGCGGCACGGATGGCCAGCCGAAAGGCAGTCCGCGCACCGCGGTACGCCTCGTACAGCTGGCCCTCCCGCTCGACGTCGCGGTGACGCCGCCGGCTGCGGGTGTAGGACCTTCGGGCACTGATACACGCCGCACGAAGGTCCGCCAGTCTTGGGGACCACCAGTAGACCCCCTGCCTCGGAGGTGGACGCCGCCGCACTCTGGGCATGGCCGCATCGCAGATCTGCGTTAACGCACTGCGAATGCGGACAGCCTCAGCGTCCACTCCGTCCGCTGGGGGTGGTGAGGACAGCCACGTGTTGACAATGGCCGCCTCCGCCAGTAGATCCCTGTCAAGACGACCCACAGCCCACCGCGGAAACGCGGGAGCTCCGTCCGCCCTGTGACCCCTACCGGGTTCCCGGGGAGAGACCTCCATCCGGATGTACCGGTGGTCCGACAGGGTCTCCGCCTCCTCCAGGACACTCCAGTTCCTCACCCGTGGCGCGACAGCGGGGCTAGCGAACGACAAGTCCACTATCGACCCGCCCTGCCGCCGCACGCACGTGTTCACCGAGCCTCTGTTCAGAACACAGAGGCCCAGTGAAGCCGCCCACTCGTTGACCGCCCGCCCGCGGTCGTCCGTCGTAGGGGACCCCCACGCCGTGGATTTGGCGTTAAAGTCCCCCAGAACCAGGACGAGGCCCGGTGCCAGTCGCCGTATCGAGGCCTCCAAGGTGGTGAGCGAGGCCCCGAAATCGTCCATCCTCCTAGTGGGGGAGAGGTATACGCTGTAGAGCGTGACCCCTCCCCACTCCGCCGCGACAAATTCCTCGCCCCTATCCAAAAGGGACAAGGACGGGAAGTGCCGCTGCGTTGAGACGACGATTGCCGCGGTACCGTTTCGACTGACCACCCAATTGGGGCGATCAGGCACGGCGTACGGTTCCGCGACTACGGCTGCACCAATCGACCACTCCGCCATGGATTGCAGGAGGAGATCCTGCGCTCCGGCGGAGTGGTTGATGTTGGCCTGCAGGAGGAGGTGCATGGATGGTGTACCCATTATCGGGTTATATCCATGACCTCCTCGCCAGCGGGCGATCGGACCGCGCTAGGAGCGGGAGCGGCCGTGGTCGTAGGGCCGCCCCGCGCCTTTGGGGCCGAAGCTGGAGGTTTGCACGCCCCAGAGCCCATGCGGTGCTTGGCGGGCTTATTGCCCGCCGCACACGCGGGGCAGTGGGGCGGGGCGGCGCAAGATGCCGCCACGTGCCCGGTCTGACCGCAGCGGAAACACAATCCGCCGCAGTCGAAGCAATTAGTGCACGTCGGTCGAGTGTGTCCGACCGCCATGCACTTGTAGCACCTCGCAGGCCGGTGCTCAAGCACGGTCACCCGCGCCGAGCTCCAGCCCACGAGGAGCCTGCCTGAGCCGGCCAGTTGCCTGACCGACTCCACCGGGCACTGCGCCCAGGCAGCACCTACGCCACCCGGACCGGGACGAATGGCACCGACCCGGACGGTGTCTATGGGACACCCGGTTTTCGAGGCAATAGCCTCCCGGATGTCTTCCACCGTCACTGAATCGTCCAAACCCGAAATGCGCATTTCGGCGCACTTGACGGGCCTGGCGATCTTGATGCCACCCTCCTCGGCGAACAAACCTCTCAGCTTCTCGGCCACGCTGTCGGCCGTCTTGGCGCCCTCGGCCCCTGGGAACTCGAGAATTCGAGCCCCCGTCCGGGCCTTACGGGTCCTGGCTTCGACGCCTCCAATATCGGAGACGTCTAGCTCCCGCCGGGCCTTCCTCAAGACGGCCTCGTAGCTGAGGCCCTTCTCGGCCGCCTCGGGCAGCACAGTGATCACCACTGCGGCCGTCTTCGGCGACTTGAGCCCCTTGCGCGGTCTCTTCTTCCGTCCGGCTCCTGCCTGAGGAGCGGGGACCTCAGCGGCGCGCTTGGCCTCCGCTCTCCTCCTTTGGCCGCGACTCCTTCTGTCGCGTTCGGCCACCTGCCAACCCTGTTCGGGTACGGCAGTTGTGCCGGACGCGGAAGGCCTCGTCGCGGCCTCGCTGGTCGTCGCCGGCGGTGTTGTTGCGGGCGACTTCAGCGGTCCGGTAGGAGCCGGAGCCGTCTTCCTCCTCAGGGCGGGTCCCTTCGGAGCTGGGCCGGGGCCTTTGGGCCTAGGCCCGGCCGCGGCCGCGGCGTAGCTCCCCACGCGGCCACCCTGACAAGGCAGCGGGGCGGGGGCTGGTGCCACATGCGGCCGCTTGTCCGCGGCGAGAGGTGGTCGGACGCGTGGTTCTGGAGGCAACCTCGCCTCCAGAACGGCGAAGCGCGCATCGACGAGCTTGCCCACTGCGCCGATGATTTTGGCGAGGGCCTCGTCCGATATGCCTCCCACCTCAAACGGGGTCGGCTGAGCCTCCTCAGGGGCCCGTTCTACGGCGCCTGGCGGCTTTGGCGCCGCAGGGGCGCTAGCCGGCGGCAAGCGGTCCGCGGGGAGAGGCGTCAACCTCACCACCGGGACAGGGAGCTTCGCCGCGGCGACTGCGCCAGCGTCAGCCGGCGGCGCGCGCTTCGCGGCGGCAGGCGTCTTCCTCGCCGCGGGGACGGGTGTGACGGTGACGCCATCGCCGAACGTCGTCGGCGCCGCAGCGCGGGGCGGCTTTGGCGCCGCAGCGGCCGCTGAGTAGCCAGTCTTGGCTGGTGGCGCGGCTGGCGCAGACGACACGAACAGCGCCACCTGCGCCTTGAGGTCGGCCACGTCGATCAGCAACTGGCGGTTTGCCCGACGCATCTCCGCCAGCATGTCGCCCAGGTTCCTGTTTCGGGTCCGCAGGCCTGACATCTCGCCTCTAAGGCGGACATTTTCGGCCTGCAGATCCGTGGCGTCACCGGCGCGGACAGCGACCGCCGCCGCCCTTTCTATAGCCGAGGTCCCTCGCCCTCTTCGGGAGGCCTGGATTTTTGGTGGAGGCATGTTGGCCGCGCTCCCCTCGGTTTCAGCGCTCGAGCTGCCTCCCTTACTCAGGGGGCGCTTTCGCACCTGCGAGGGGAGGGCCTCCTCCTTCTTAGTCGCGGTCGCCGGCGGCGTCTTTGCTGCTAGACGCGCCGACGACCTAGTGGGGCCTTCACCAGCCGACCCACTGTCTTTTCTGGACGGCCCTGCGGGAATATCACCGCCCTCGTCCATTCTGACGGTAGATCCGCCGCCCTCGTCTTCGGACGGCTCTGCGACATCGCTGTCGCCCTCGTCCGTCGACGGCTCTGCTGCGAGTCTACCGTCCTTCTTCTCTTCAGCGGCGGCAGCCTCCCTGCGCGCTCGCCGCTCCTCCAGCCGCCTTTTGTGGCTCAGGCCGTTGCCCCGAGACTTTCGAGGCGACCTCCTCTTCTTCTTCTGGGCCTCCACGATTTGTGCCGGGCCCTCGGCGGACGCCTCAAGTCCCGAGGACGAGGCGTCGTCTTGGTCAGTTTTGCGTTGGCATGACTGGGCCTTGGGGTGAGAATCGCTAGGATTCCCGTCGGTTTTTTGTTTTAAATTTGCAGTATCCATTAGATTCCCACGAGAATGGGAGATACATTTCGTCGACCCGGGCAGAGATCCCTATACCCGGGCAAGCCTACATTTACCAACCAGGGGGTCAGCCGGTGCCCTGGCTGGAGCGTGCTAACGACAGAACAACCCATCTGCCATGCATCTTCTCGCCGCACGCCAGAACTTAAGATTCTGGGTGATTTCCGAGTCCGAATGTTACTTCGAACTCTTTATAGAGGTTGTCTTCCTCGCGGTCCGGGCGGTTAAGCCAAGACCCTCGCTCCTGATACTACGCCTCAAGACAACGTGTCTTGAAGCAAGATACCAGGTTTACGATGTGTGGGCGGTGGCATGTGCCTGCCCAGCCCTCAAATGAATGAGTGACTGAGCCCGTCCCAATATTTCGCGTCCTATACCCTCTACTACGACTGTAGTAGAGTAAGGAGCGAAATCGCGCAGATATTCGCTACGGACGACAGTACAACAGAAGAACTGGGGACCGCCGCCCGCACCCAGGGTACACCGCGTGGAGGTTTCTGGGATAGTACCCCTTGCTTTCGATGAATGAAATTATTGTAATTTTCCTCATCGGGAATACCTATATCTGCTGTTATAAGAAATCTTTTGCCAAACTTTCTGCCCAATGTGGAAAACTGTATGTTTTGATAGGTATTTTTTCGTGTTTATGAAATTTCATAAATAAAATGGCGCTTTAAACTTTTTAGTCTTTGATCACTGTAAATGTAAATGAAAAAAAGTTAATAAATATAACAAAATTTAAAATAGTGCGTGGAGTCCCTACGCGTGGAAGAAGTGAAACTTCGTAATAGGGAAATGAAAATAGGCTGTCTCTTTTTATTCCCTCTTCCCAGGAGCGTTGAACGTATAACGCAATAGTGCTTTCATACCCCTCCGTGGTAGCGTTAAACGTTTAACGCAACCTTGTTGAAAGTCGCATTAGAAGTTTCACTTCAAAAAAAAAATGTTTTTATTAAAGCAGTGTAAAACTTACTTTACAGCACATAGCATAAGAAAAAACACAATAATGCGATGAATTCACAAGGGTCTTTTAGTATTTATATAATATTATTGTAGTTATAACGATGTTGCTACACTTAGAAGGCAATTAAAGCACTCAATACTGTACTTGATCTCTTCAGTCGTATCAGATTGCCGTCCCATCGGGCTAATGAGAGTACAAAAATATGGGAGCACCTTTGTCTACAGACACATTTTTGCCTTGCATTATAATATTATATTTCTCTCAGAAATGTGTTATGCTATTATTCTGTTCACATAATAAATAAAAATGAAATGTCTGTTTTTAATGTCTAAATAGTTTCTTATTGAATGCATATAGTTACAAAAAAAGGTCTTTTGTTTGGCTGATATGTTCCAGTTAAACTCTGAAACGGTACTATCGATTTCCATGTAGCTTTTACTGTTTTACTGTCGTCTTTAATGTTATAAGAAGTAATTTAGGCTAATTTCATTTTTTAAATTAGACAAAGCGAAATTCATAAAGTTTAATTAATTAAATAGGTAAATAGGTATATTTATTCATCCATCAGACTATCGACCTTTGCGGTCAGTTATAGACCTCTCTAAGCTGAATAATACCATAGTTGCTACGCTTAGCAGGTGACTTAACAATCGCATTTGATGTTATAATTTGTTTAGGAGAATCCTGATCTTTACAATACGTTGAAAGTATGGGGTGGCGACACCATTGTATTCTTCGCTACCACATGAGGAAGGTATTTGATATAAGACAATGTGAATCTGTTCTTATTTTATAATATTATATAAAAAAATTGATAGCATATATTAAAATCACATGGACTTTGCACTGAACACTATCCATCAAGAAAGTTAGACATCTAATGAAAAAGACTGACTCCCCAAAATATGAAGGATGTCAAATTATTGACGATGTCAAATATATGTTGATGGATCATGTTAAAAATTACATAAAAGGAAGCCGTTTGTGTACAAATATATCTTTAACAAATATAATATAGGTTCATTTTTATTTTGTAATTTGAATATAGGTTCATTCCTTTTTTAGTTTAATTAAAAAACATATTATCCAAATTTTAGATATTGTGAATGACAACGGGCTTGAGCTTTTACGCCATACATGCAAAATAAAAAAAAAACACGTTGGTGATATTTGTAGAATTCAAACAGGATTATAATACGCTGTAGAAGGTAATTCGGGATTGGGTGTCGCTTGTGGGATCTGGTCCAGCCATAATCTTTCATATTATATTTGAGCATTACTATGCGTGTGGTGATAGAGTAAGATTAATTTAGCCGGCTACTGACGTCAAGTTCACGCTGCTGCGGTGGCAGGTCCAACGACGAAGGCGAGGTGTTACGGGTGTGCATGCTTACGCCCCTCTGTCGATGTCGCTCCAGACGGAGTGGTGCGAGGAGTGTGCACACCGTTGCCCACCCCTAAAAAAAAAGAGTAGGATTAATTTAAGATATAATACACTGTAAATATGTAAGTTTATGCATTATAAATAATTTTTAATTTGCATTTCGTAATAATTTTTTATTTGTTTCAGGTGCATAGTGAAGTGCGAATCGTAATGCGAGTGCGTTTATATGAAAATGTGTACAAGTTAAAGGGTGAAGTGTAGTGACGAGTAGTATAAGTGCCACTGTGAAGTACGTGTGCAGTGTCGTTGATTGCGGGCGTTTCCAATATGCCGTTAAGTTGACGACGGCGATTGGCCGCGCCTCACGCCGCTCGACCACTCGCACAATAGGTAAGTATCCCAATATAATTTATTCTAATTTTGTAATCAATTTGAAATCTATGAATCTTGTCATAAATGAAGTTCCTTTAAAATTTAATGAAATTTGAAATAAAATCAGCATTATTTTCAAACGAATTAAAACAAAAAGTTTCACTGACGAAGAAAAATCAACGGATTTTCAAGAGTTCTATATTTAAAATGATATAAATAATATTATCTATAAATTATATATTAGTGATTAATAAACGATATAATATAATTCACTCGTTACTCACCTCGATGCACATTCAGCATATCGCATTTTGATCGTGACGATCTATCAAGTCACTTCAACAAGTTGCGTTATGAGACTTCGTGCCAAAAATAATATGTGTATTTTTCTATCCGCACTACCTATAATTCATTTTCACTAGAGCGTTTAAATACGTACCTCTGTCAAAAATACGATCTTGCGGCAGTCTTAGCCAATCTACTACTACTATTTGTACGATATAATCCTCTCTTCTTATTTGGAAACTTCCATTGTGCGCAGCAATTAATACGGACTTAAGTTCATAGATCAACAAATTACTAGTCCCATTAGAGCTGTACCCGTTAGTTGTATGACTATAAAGTCTAAAAATACACCATAGCTCAAGAAATTACTTGTTAGAGAATAATGAGATGAGAATACTCCATGATTCTCTTCAAAACTACCTGTTAAATAAAAAATAGCTAACATTGAAAAATGCAATCAAAATCGTTTTAATCAATACTAAAATTATCTAAAAACACATATTATTAGTAGATATTGATGCTTCAAAATCCTGCATATGATATAAGCCAACTGTTTATATAATATAAGTATGTCCTTTGTCACTTGTGCCCAACAATTTACTCCAGGAAATTACATAAGAAGCAATACGTCATCCAGTTCCGTGACATACAATCTTGCGTTGTACTTTCCAAATATACACAAATGTATGACTTTCTTAAATATTTTGTACTTTTGAATTTCCGTATTCCCTTATGTTCATCAGGTTTCATGTCACCCAAATTGACGAAGAAAAAGCCAATTTCATTTGATTCGATATCGTATCGTAAATGGCACATTTCCACTCTCACGAAACCGTTCTACCTGTTGAGTAATTTATGCGTTTTGTCCCGTCACAAGTATCGACGAACGAATTGAAATTCAAGTAAGAGTCAAGGTACTTTTATAAAATCTCTTGAGTGTATCTATTATATATCTCAAAGAGAACGGAGACATAAAGTGCTAGTGCCTAGGGATCAGCAATAAATCAACACTCGGAATGTAGTTTATGTCCAGTCGTAAACTTTGAAAGCTGTTTTGTTCTATTTTATGTTTTATGGAAAGAACCATTAGTGATCATTGTGACTATAAGTAATGCACCGCTCGACATAACTACGTTTAGTAGATATGCTACAACGTAGCAAAATCGTAGCCGTCTTGGGCAAATATTTTAAAGTGTCTATTGTTTGATATTGTCGCGTAAGGTTTCCTCAAGATGAGCAGACTGAATATTTAATTTTAAATTTTCATTGCATCCGTGTTTACAAATTTTATTAGGTATCCTGACTATATTTATACTGTAAATCTTATACTGCATATAATTTTGTTATAAATATATTATTTTATATATTACTAGCAAACCCAGCCCGTTGGTTTGCTTGTAGAAGTTTATGTCAGCGTCGCCTGATGGCGATTTACATCAATAGGGATAGCATATAAACCTTCCCCGTTAAAAAAATACATACCAATGTTAAGAATGACTGGTTAAATAGTTTCTGAGTTTAGCGATCATATACAATGTGGAAATGACAATAAATAAAAAAAAACACCATCAATAGTAGCGTATAGGAGTATTTTGAAACTATCTAAAAAGTTCTCACACTGAAATTTAAAAAACATTACTTTCAAACAATCTTTTTATTATAAATATAGAAAAAAAATTGAACACCGTTTGTAAATATTAGTTCATAATAGTGATCCGACTGAGTAGGTATCCTTTCATTACGCCGCGTGCATTGGGTACTTTAGTTTTCATACCTAAATCTGATGACACAATTTATATGGATCTTATGGCTCAGGAATAAGGTATATTATGCACTAATTTGTATTGCGTTTAGCGAAGACTTGAAATGGTAAACTGGCGATATATAGGAAACTACCTTCATATTAGTTTATATCGATGCGGTGCGGAAGGTCTTTGATTTCATAGTGATAGCCTAATAATTTTAATTTTTAATACAGAGTGTGGAAAATGTTAATAATACAAAGTAATATCCTGTAGCTAAATACATAATATACGTCATATTACATTCAAAGTTTCTATACAGGCTGGGCAAGTCATCAGATACACTAAATTAAAATTATTGTCGCATGGTCATCTCCACTCTGTATATAGACATTCTCTTTTATAAATGTAGATGCAAAATATATGAGAAACATCCAGCTAGACAGCGTCTAAAGATATCCTGTAAACTGGGTATTGTTAATTAGTTAGAGGTGACGTAAATTTAAAAAAAAAATCTCGAGCTTTGGTCATCAGCATGTGTAAGTAAGATGAACAAACTCGTAATAATTTCTTCTATTGTAACACAATAATCGTAGTTAATTTAAATACATACCAATTTGATTTAACTGTTACGCTTTCAGATCATATCTTATTATCATCTCAATCGATCATTATGTCATTTGTCATACTGTCAGGAATAGTAAAGGAGGAATGTATATGACAATTTTGATTTAATATTGGTAGAAAAACAAATTGTAAAAGGTACTGAGGGCAAATATAATTATTTATAATTTTCTGGTGTTACAGTACCTTTAATTAATTCTAACCAGACAGGCCTTTACATATGTACATATAAAATTTGTCGTTTTTAGTTAGAGATTGTTACAAAATGCCAACTTGGTGGGTTTGGGGATTTTATTGGTAGGCAGCGGCTTAAACTATATTCTTGATATTGCAAAGGTCCATGGGTGGCAGTGACACTTACCATGAGGTGTGCTTCTTACTCGTTTGCCACCATAAGCAATAAAAAAAAATTAAATACCACCAACATTTTATAATTACTTACATTATATTTATCAGAAATTGCATTCAATTTTAAAATAATAAATGGAGTGTAAAATATTACTTCAGGCGTTCTTTTTAAAAAAGTCATCTGATACGCAGTTGACTAACTCAATTGTGAATGTCACCACGCCAGGTGCCTTAGCTGTCGCTATTTATTTGTACGCTATCTGAAGCGCACATTTTTTTTGGGAAATGGCATTTCCTTAATCATGTAAATTATGAAATTAAAAAAGTTGTTTTATTTTCGTTACTCATTAGCTTAATTATTTGAAAATAATGACTTTGGCATGTATAAAATTATTATTAGATGGTATTTATAGTAAAATATTGAATAACTATCATAAAAATAGTAACGTTAATTCTAAGAGAATAAATCGGCGAATAAGAAACTAATTAAAAATATAAATTATTTTCTTTAAACCTAAAAAGATTATTATCATATATGTTAATACTATTTGATTTGTGAATTCTTTAGCTTCTTTGGCCTATATATGTATATCCCACTATTGGGACTGCACTTTTGACCTCCTTCACAATTTGAGTGAAATTGATCTACCAAGTCACAGGGTTTTAAATCTAAAAAAAAAAGAATTGCAGTGATCTTATTTGCTTATATCCCTTTTTTTTTAAATATGGGGTGCACCGGAATCGAGTCTATTATTTTGGCGGTGTATTCAGTAGGTTACCCTTTCGAGTTCCTATCCCCTCCCATCGTTACGGCGCGCTTTTTATCACGTGGCCGCGTCGCCATCCGTTCTAATCCTGCGAGTGGCGAATTTAGCATCAGTCGTCCGTGATCTCACCCACGACAGGCCCTGGTACTCGTGCCTGAGTTACTCCACCCCAGTTCTAGAACAGTTCAGTATGGCTGTGCCCATGCCCGTGCCATGACCTATTTATTTGGCTCTTTCTGTGAGATAACTACAGAAGGCGATATAATTACTTTAAATAATTCGTTTTCACGACGGCTTGTAGGTTAAAATCACTATGAATTGCAGTACGTGATTTGTATTCTTACTCTGTCATCACACGGAAAGCTTTGAATAGTAATTTTAAGTCGTCATCGCACGGAAAGATTTATCACTTAATAAAAAATGTACCAAAATAAATATGTAATGAAAATAACAGGTGTTTGTTGTTCAACAATTTTCAACCTACAAAAGAGGGTTTTTCATCTCGGTAGAATGGTACAATTTCATTATCATATTCATAGCTATCATACTCTTGATTGCAAAGCCCCTCATCTCACTTCATTTAACACTTTCTGGATAGTATGTGGAAAGGTTGTAAGTACTGTACAAGCTTAATTGGCCTCCGGGCTCTTCATAATTTACGAGTAATCCAACACAATCTGATTACAGCAGTTCTCTGTATGTTCGCAATTTATGTAGAAACAATGTCTTGTTCTGGAATTAAGTAATTGAGTTATATATTCAACTGATATCGTTTTTCATTTCGTAATCGGATTTTATAAATAATTAAGCATATTAAATGCTAAATTTCAGTAATTTAAATAACAAGGTTGTGTCATCGTTTAATACATTTCTAACTGTAAAGTTTGAAGTATTAAGCCTATAACAATGTGTAAACATTGTCGGGTAGATAGCATACCGTCACCTTAAGACGTAAATACAATACGAAATGAAATTTGCATGTCCTACAATTAGTCGCGGTAGTGTAGTGGCAGCACGATTGGGCCGGAATCCCAATAGGCGCGGGTTCGAATCCCGCTTGCGACATCATTTTTCATTTTGTAATCGGATTTTATAAATAATTAAGCATATTAAATGCTAAATTTCAGTAATTTAAATAACAAGGTTGTGTCATCGTTTAATACATTTCTAACTGTAAAGTTTGAAGTATTAAGCCTATAACAATGTGTAAACATTGTCGGGTAGATAGCATACCGTCACCTTAAGACGTAAATACAATACGAAATGAAATTTGCATGTCCTACAATTAGTCGCGGTAGTGTAGTGGCAGCACGATTGGGCCGGAATCCCAATAGGCGCGGGTTCGAATCCCGCTTGCGACATCATTTTTCATTTCGTAATCGGATTTTATAAATAATTAAGCATATTAAATGCTAAATTTCAGTAATTTAAATTTAAAACTTTGTTCAAGATATTTTACAGATTTCATTACAAATTTATTTTTACATGGCGATTGTAAAGGCCCGGATAGAAATCCTGAACCATCAAAAGTATAATTAGAAATGTATTATTATTTAACAACAAGCGCTTAATCACCAATTATCGGTGATATATTTCAATGGCCTCAACCTCTTGTACGTTGTATTCGAAGTATATAACTTGCTGAGGCATATTTGAAGCTGAAATAATAGGTTGATATCTTGAGAGAAAGGCTTTTTAGTTATTAAAGACTATACTAGTAGTGCATAATTTAATTAGAGGTACTATATTATTCCCACCTACTCGCTCTCTTACGACGACGTAAGAGAGCGAGTAGGTATGAAAGAGAGTATTGGTGTAAAGATGCGAAAGGGAATGCTCTGATGGTTTGGACATGTGGAAAGAATGCCGAACGAACGCCTGGTTAAGAAGATATACAATGCGAAAGTGGAAGGATGTAGGTACCGAGGAAGACCGAGACTAACCTACCTAGACCAGATCGGTCATGTACTGAAGGAAGGTGGAGTCAAGAGTCTCCGAAACCGGCGAGCGTGTATGAAGAGAATTATGAATGTTGAGGAAGCGAGTGAAGTATGCAGAGATAGAGTTCTCTGGCACTCTGTTCTCTCTGCCTACCCTGCAAGGGATATGGCGTGATGATATGTATGTATGTATGTATATTAATCCCATGTTAATACATAATGATTCATTACCATTATCCTAGTTCATATACATCTCACTGCTGGGCTTATTCCTCTTCCACAAAGAGTAAAGAATTAACTTATTACACCACGCGCTTCAGACGGGTTAGCATAGTTTTATTTCGAATTTCCCTTCTCTTGTATATATGTAGATGAAGATGAAGCCAGAACAGATGTAAGAGTAACGATAGGTAATGATGTATTAGAGCAAGTGGATGAATTTGTATATCTTGGATGTGGATTTAGCCGAGATGGAAGGTACACCACTGATATAGAGCGAAGAGTGAATGCGGGAAATAGAGTGAACGGAGCGAACTTCTCGGTAGCCACCACCTCAGCCAGAAGGCATGTGTAGCAATACATAATGCAGTGCTTGTCCCAACATTACTGTATGGAAGCGAGAGTTGGGTATGCAGAAAAGAGTCTGAAAGTAAAATTAATGCGGTTGAAATGCGATCTCTACGGAAAATCAGTGGAGTTAGGCTGATCGATCGCATTCCTAACGACGACGTAAGAAAGCGAGTAGGTATGAAAGAGAGTATTGGTGTAAAGATGCGAAAGGGATGCTCCGATGGTTCGGACATGTGGAAAGAATGCCGAACGAACGTCTGGTTAAGAAGATATACAATGCGAAAGTGGAAGGATGTAGGTACCGGGGGAGAACGAGACTAACCTACCTAGACCAGATCGGTCATGCACTGAAGGAAGGTGGAGTCAAGAGTCTCCGAAACCGGCGAGCGTGTATGAAGAGAATTATGAATGTTGAGGAAGCGAGTGAAGTATGTAAGGATAGAGTTCTCTGGCACTCTGTTCTCTCTGCCTACCCTGCAAGGGATATGGCGTGATGATATGTATGTATGTGTATATATGTTATTTGCATATTATATCAAGACCCTTAGTCATTTTTAACGACACTCACGTGTAAGAAAGGGAGTGGTGAATTGTATTCTTACTCCGAAAGCACATGGGAAATACTATCAAACAATAATCACTTTAAAATATTTTCCCAACACGCCTACGATTTTACCGAGTTGTAGCATGTGGTAGTAGCTTTCCTATGGTTACGAAATAAGATATATTCCGTTACGATATGAATAGTCCTATGCTGTGTGGTAGCGGCTTCGAATACTACCAACCCTTACTTTGCTCGTGAATGTCGTAAAAGACGGCTAAGAGTTTTATAACGACCTGGGCCAACTCCATCTGATGCCTTTTGTTCAACAATTACATTCCCAAGGAGGGTTGACGTCAGGCAGGCAGCCGATTATAAAACTATTGCTAATAACTTTTACAATAATTGCTATGAAAGAAGAGTACATATTGTATCGACCCTAAGCAATTGGGATAAGAGTACGAGAATGATGATATGAATTGTCCTATATATGTAAACAAATATGCATAATTATAAAGATGAGTGAGGGTGCTAATCTCCAAAATCGCCCGCCCGATTTCAATGAAATTTTGTAAATTTATATGATGAGTTGGAATTACGCTGATAGCTTTTTTACAATCATACTAAACTAGGATGGGCAATTAGTAAAGCATATAATTTATTCGTGTGGTAACGGAGTAAGAATACAATTCACCACTCCCTATCTTACCTGTGGGTGATCGTAAGAGACGACTAAGGGATATAAAATGCATATAACATCTATGCGAGAGAAGGAAAACTCGAAACAAAACCCTATACCAACACGTCTGACCCGCGTGGCATAGTAGGTTAATTTCCCTTCAATTAAGGAGGACGCCCGAGCCCAACAGTGGGACATATATCGACTGTGATGTTGATGATAATTTATTAGCATGATTTACCACTGAAACGTAGAACAATATAGTGATGCTTAAAAATTTGAAAATACAAAGCATGTAATTAAAATCATTAACTATATATACATGTGTAACTAGTTAAGGACATAACTGTTAGATAATATATTCACGCTCTTCATTTGATGTTGTAGACTATATATATAGTATATATATATATATACACAGGTATATACATAGGTATTACCTATTAGTAAAATATACACGATATACAAAGCGTTTCATGTATGATATCAATTTGATTTCGAGCAATTATTGGAATTATATCGTTATTGTGAACCTCTGCTCTTGTTAAATCAAAAAGGATCTCTTTGTTTTGTATATTCTAAAACATAATGGAAGGTAAATCTCGTCTAATGAGACAATTTACGTTGTTTTTGTGAATTTGTTGGCTTTGTTTTTTTTTTAGATAATGTAAACAATATAATAATCATTTTCAGATTAATCATAATAAACATATTTATTATTGTTAATTGTTTACAGTAACTTTGTTGGCGTCGAAAAATACCTGTAAGATATTGTATTACAATATAATATTAGTGTATTTTCTATCATTCTTACGTACTAGATTACTGACGTTTAGTATTTAACATTTTTTTTTATTGCTGGTGGTGGCAAATGAGCAAGCAGCACACCTGACGGTAAGTGTCACTGCCGTCCATGGACCTTTGAAATACCAAGAGTATAACTAGGCCGCTGCCTACCAATATAAACCCCAAATACGCCCAATTGGGCT
Organism: Lymantria monacha; assembly: GCA_905163515.2. Taxonomy (NCBI): domain Eukaryota; kingdom Metazoa; phylum Arthropoda; class Insecta; order Lepidoptera; family Erebidae; genus Lymantria; species Lymantria monacha. The sequence goes on from LR991082.1 coordinate 30,526,920, forward strand.
TGCGGCTCTCTCGCTCACCGAACGAAGCGCAATAGCATATTGCCATTACTCATACGTCGATCTTCTGCGAGAGTGTGGTACTACGTAGACAGAGAGCTGTCAACAGCGTGGTCCTACCACTATCATTTAACATTTATTTTAGTATTTGACATTTAGTATTTAACCTAGCAAAGTTATTTGTAAAAATTTGTTCTTCAAGCGGAATATTGTTGCCATACGTGGCATTTGAAGCCGTCTATATACAGACGAAAATACAGGCGAAAAATTCAGTTCTCACACGTGAATTCACGCTCGTCTAAGTTGGTAACACGATTGGTACGGATTTCTAGTAGATGTTGGATCAAATCTCACGTATAACAATAATTTTTCGATTGTAAAGCAAGTTCTTATGTATTAATTTAGAAGTACAATAATGAATATCTCCATTCATCATTCTATTAGTTTCTCTAAGGGTAAACATTATATAATCGAAATTCAAGGCAGGTGGTTAGGAGATCACAGTTGGTATTGTAAGTTACCCAAGAGAGCGTAGCGGCCTATTTTGATAATGACGTCTAAGTTGGTGAATATGATGAATACTTTGAATGGGCATAGTCCATCTTGAAACACAGACTTAGAAATTTACCAAAATTAATATTGGATAAATATATATTTTTTAAATATGATTACTAGAATTATGTAAGAGTATTTGAATCCTTAATTTGGGTTTGACAAAATCGAATTTTAAGCAACATATTAAAACAAGAACAGAAGCTGCACGATAAGAATCAGAGTTGTTTTTTTTATTTTATTTGTCTCATACTATTTTTGATATCACACATGCTAATTTTCTAGTAAACGTAGTCTTATTTTAGATGAAGAAACGAGTTATGAATTTCTTTATAGTTTATAAAATCCGATTACGAAATGAAAAATTGATGTCGCAAGCGGGATTCGAACCCGCGCCTATTGGGATTCCGGCCCAATCGTGCTGCCACTACACTACCGCGACCAATTGTAGGACATGCAAATTTTCATCATCAATTTTTCATTTCGTAATCGGATTTTATAAATTAAGCATATTAAATGCTAAAATTTCAGTAAAATTTAAATAACAAGGTTGTGTCATCGTTTGATACAATTCTAACTGTAAAGTTTGAAGTATTAAGCCTATAACATTGTGTAAACATTGTCGGGTAGATAGCACACCGTCACCTTAAGACGTAAATACAATACGAGATGAAAATTTGCATGTCCTACAATTGGTCGCGGTAGTGTAGTGGCAGCACGATTGGGCCGGAATCCCAATAGGCGCGGGTTCGAATCCCGCTTGCGACATCAATTTTTCATTTCGTAATCGGATTTTATAAATTAAGCATATTAAATGCTAAAATTTCAGTAAAATTCTTTATAGTTTTTGCTATCATCCATTAATTGATGGATAGAAGTTGAACACATCCATATTATATTATATAGTTTCATTTTAATATCACTTTGTTTCACATACGTTTACACCTCAACTCGTGTGGTGACGGAGTAAGAAATCCATTCACTACTTCTTTTTTACCCATTGGTGTAATAGTAGATGATTAAGGGATATATACATAAAATTCAACCCAAAAACCCTATACCAACACATTTGCACATTATAGCAATAGCTATACTAGCATCCCACTACAGAGCAGACCCGACACTAAAAATAGGACCTGCGTACATGAGCTGAGAAGAAGATAATAATACCGGAATACTTCAAAATTAAAAATCGCATTATTATGCTATTGAATCAATGACACAATCGACTGGAGAATCTGATATCTCGCATAATAATAAAAAAAAAATAGATGAACATAAAAAAATGAAAGCGATATTTGATGATGATAACTCAAAAACCCATATAAACATTGCCATCGACAAAATACCGTGTAAACAATACGTAATCAGATATTCAACATAAAAATATTAAGCGTATAAAGAATTCATTTTAACTTTTAGCACAGATTTGGAATCTAATTTTAAGTAAATATTTCGCAAGAGAAATTTGGAGACCGAACGACACGGGTGTTATCACAAATTTTGCGTGTTTTGCAAACTTTAAATTTTGTAAATTTATTTGCTGATTTTTTATAGGAAAATTTTACGTAGTGATTTAGTTTATTGCATATAAGTAATGGAGTAAAAGAGTAACAGTTTTCCGTGTGGTATTGGAGTAAGAATACAATTTCCCACCCTCTATTTTACCCTCAGGTGATCGTAAGAGACGACTAAGGGATATAAAACGCATATAACATCTATGCAAGAGATGGAAAATTCGAAACAAAATCGTATATACCAACACATTTGACTAGCGTGGTATAGTAGGTCAATTGCCTACCCATAATGGAACAAAAATAAAATGTATCACTACTTTTGGACTGCAAGTCAATTATGTGATTACAACGCCATCACTGCAAAATAACTAATCGCGAAGGAAACCGTATGCCAATCTGTTTGGTTAGCGTGGTATTATAGCGTCAATTACTTTTCACTTTCTGTAGGCTTGTGCCCAAAAGCGTAATATAGGTAATATAATTTACATAGAAAAAAAAAAATGATCAGCCAGCATACAAAGTAATAACTGTTCCTACACTTAGCAGTATCAAGTGCGCTAGCAAGCTACCAATAACTATAAAGTCAGCAATAAGTTTACTAGTGTGGATAGTATTGGTCATTGTGTTCCATAAAATGAAACATTCTTGGGCGCCAGCTTTTCCCATATTCAGAAGGAAATTGACCTACTATGCCATGCTGATCAAACGGTTGGTATAGGATTTTATATCGTGTTTTCTTTCTCTTATGGTATTCTTAACCCATCAAAATACACAGAACTTTAATAATTAAAATTATATACTTACTGAAAATATAAAAAGGAATTCTTGACTTTCATTCGCTGCCCAAGTCCTAAACCTAATTATGCTTGTGGTTGCGTCTGTTTGCGAGCGAGCGGTACTAGCACAGAGGCCAAAGGGTTTCAAACTAAATGAAAATAGTGGAAAAGTAAATAATTTCGCTTTATGCAAATTTAATTTAATATAAAGTCAGTTTATTCGGCGACGGCGTCCTCCGATGGCATCAGTATGGATGAAGTTGAATGGGCGATAAGAAGTTTGAGAAATGGTAAGGCAGCGGGCATTGATATGGTGTCTGCCGAGATGATCAAGCTTGGTGGCTCCTGTGTCCGGGAGGCATTTCTGTTGCTCCTCAATTTATGTTGGAGCTCGGGAATGGTTCCCGGGGACTGGAATAGCGCAGTCATCGTGCCTTTGTTTAAAAACAAGGGTTCACGTTATGACTGCGCAAATTACAGAGCCATAAGCTTGACCAGTTTGGCAGCAAAAGTGTATGGTAAAATTATTGAAAGGAGAATGAGGATGGTGTCCGATGGTTTACTGTGTGAGACACAAGGAGGTTGGAGGAGTGGAAGGGGATACATGGATCAAGTGTTCTCTATGCGCAACATTGTGGAGAAGCATCTGGCTCTAGGTCAGAGGGTTTTCTGCAGTTTTGTGGATCTGGAGAGAGCATTTGACACGGTTGTACGAAAGGAACTTTGGGACATTTTACCGGAGTATGGTATTAACGGTAAACTGCTGCAGGCTGTGCAATCCAGTTACATGGGCTGTAGAGCCTGTGTGCGGCTGGATGATGGAATGCCGCCTTGGTTTGACGTCAATATCGGCGTTAAGCAGGGCTGCGTTCTATCAGCCAGGCTGTTTATCATATATCTGGATAAATGTCTCCAAAGGTTGAACGATATGAATGTGGGAGTCCAGATGGGTGACTCAGTTGTCTCTGCTCTGCTTTATGCAGATGATGCAGTCCTGCTGGCACAGTCAGCGACTGACCTGCAGACCCTAGTCGACACAATGACAGAAGATTGTAAGAAAAGGGGTCTACACGTGAATGTGAGCAAAACCAAAATAATGGTCTCTGAAAGAGATGAAGCCAGAACAGATGTAAGAGTAACAATAGATAATGATGTACTAGAGCACGTGGATGAATTTGTATATCTTGGATGTGGATTTAGCCGAGATGGACGGTACACCACTGATATAGAGCGAAGAGTGAATGCGGGCAATAGAGTGAACGGAGCGTTGGGGCAACTTCTCGGCAGCCACCACCTCAGCCAGAAGGCACGTGTAGCAATACATAACGCAGTGCTTGTCCGAACATTACTGTATGGAAGCGAGAGTTGGGTATGCAGAAAAGAGTATGAAAGTAAAATTAATGCGGTCGAAATGCGATCTCTTCGGAAAATCTGTGAAGTTAGGCTGACCGACCGCATTCGTAACGACGACGTAAGAGAGCGAGTAGGTATGAAAGAGAGTATTGGTGTAAAGATGCGAAAGGGAATGCTCCGATGGTTCGGACATGTGGAAAGAATGCCGAACGAACGTCTGGTTAAGAAGATATACAATGCGAAAGTGGAAGGATGTAGGTACCGAGGGAGACCGAGACTAACCTACCTAGACCAGATCAGTCAGGTACTTAAGGAAGGTGGAGTCAAGAGTCTCCGGAACCGGCGAGCGTGTATGAAGAGAATTATGAATGTTGAGGAAGCGAGTGAAGTATGCAGAGATAGAGTTCTCTGGCACTCTGTTCTCTCTGCCTACCCTGCAAGGGATATGGCGTGATGATATGTATGTATGTCAGTTTAAATACTGTTAGTTACTTTCAATTTTGTTAATTATTGTGATGTAATGTATTTAGAAAATTAAATTTATAAAATAAATAAAAAAAAACAATGCACTCAAAAAGTATTGCCATCATTATTCTGGTTTTATTTCAATTAATAGTTATCGATACTATATGTACTCTTCTGTCATTGTACAAATTGTAAAAATAATTTTATGATGAGCCGTCTACCTAGCGTTAACTGTGTAATTGTTAACCAGACGGCATCAGATGTAGTTGGCCTAGGTCTATGTAACAGCTTTACTTTTAGCCCTCTTATACGATGCTCATATGCAATGTAAGAGTTGTGTAAATATAATTAATAATAAGTACTTTTAGTGGCAAAGTGTAAATTATCATGTATTGTCATTTCGATTAATCGTACTTATTGATGTTGTGTGTAGAATTTCAATTTATTTTGACGCAAAGAGAAAAAATATTTTAAATATTGAATATGAAATGCATTAATTAAATAGTTATTCGACTATTATAGATTGGGTTAGTAATTTATTGAAACGAAAACTTCTTTTAAAGCAATGCACAGCGATTTTGGCGTAGGCTGTAAGTGAGGCTGATCCATCACGCTCTGAGGTGTCGTACTTATTGATGTTGTGTGTAGAATTTCAATTTATTTTGACGCAAAGAGAAAACATATTTCAAATATTGAATATGAGATGCATTCATTAAATAGTTATTCGACTATTATAGATTGGGTTAGTAATTTATTGAAACGAAAACTTCTTTTAAAGCAATGCACAGCGATTTTTGCGTAGGCTGTAAGTGAGGCTGATCCGTCACGCTCTGAGGTGAAAGACTCGATCGGGTGAACTCGGGCTCGCCGAGTGCAAGCCGAAGATACAGTCAGCTGCTCTTCAAAGCTGTGCCGCTGTATTTAATACATTCAATGTATATTTAATAATTGTTATTATTAATTATTATCAATTATTAAAAAGTTTTTAACAGTTATTTTTTGACGGCTGACTGTGGCGTGGTCACACCCATACATTCTCTCTGGGGCACGCTTTTTATTCTTTTGTACTTGTTTTGTTTTTTCATAGGTTTAAGTTTTCACATATATCAATAGTCCTCATGATTGCTTTGTGTTTTTCTTCTTCTTAATACACATACATCCCACTACTGGGCACAGGCTTTCTTCAAATTTGGGAATTTCACTGGTCAAATGCGATGGTTTTGGATTTTATTGTAAGTTTTACTTTTCTTGTACCGATCTTATCTGTTTATAACACCTGATACTATATACCCACACGAGAGAAAGGGGTAAATATTACATTCTTACTCCATTCCTACCCAAAATATCCAAAAAAAAGAGGAAGAAAATATGTGACATCTTTAATGGTTTATTTACTCGTAGGTAACATACGCATATGATATATCATTTATTCAGTTATTCAAAATTTTTCACCATGCTTTAAGGGTATTCACTAGGGTAGGTAAGATATCCTCATACATACACATAGAAGACTTTACAGACATACAATTACTGGAGATATACAAAGAATACAAAGAATTGCCTTCCGTGGAAATCAAACCTATGATATTCGCATGTTAGGGTGGTAATTAGAACACTATTCCCGCAGTCAACATGTTTGAACGATAAATTTATCACTTTAAAAATGCATTTTACTATATACTATATACATACGTAATTAATCTTTCCCTGAATAGTATACACCGAGTTATTCAGTATGAACTTCAAAATATACAGCTAATAAATCACATAGAGTCGTAATTTGACAAAGTGGTACGTAGAGCTATGCTATCTACCCGGCCACTCACTTGAGTACCGCTAGTTTTGCATTCGACTGTTGCTGCTTACATATAGAACTCTATTATAATATTTTAGATCAATTTAAAAAAAAAAGTAAACTAGTGTTTTAAGTGCATAATCGAATACTTAGATGTGTAGCGTATTAAGAAATTAACATGTCACCTCTGTACTCCGAGTGTAGTAAAAGATTAAGCGACCCAAGTAGATAATACTACCTTAAAAAAACTTGCAATAAAACTTTAGATCAATTGACTTGATCAGTGCAGTATAGTAAGCCCTCAATTTCAAACAAGCAATAAGATTTTAATACTAGCGGTACTTTTACTTTTGTAACCCTACAGTTTTGGGGGTCATCCTTATGTGTATATGTGACATGACCAGATTATGCGGGCAAACTTGTCACGTACATAATGTGGGTGTTTGCAAAAATACTGTACAGTTTGACACCGAATTCTAACTAATATTTAAAATATCAATCAGAATTCCTAAATAACTTGGATATTATAGTAAAATATTTTACCTCAGCAACAATTTAATTAATTACAAATAATAATTATTAATTACTAATGGTCGATAGGCCAACTAAAGGGCTCCAATTCAGGTTAATAATCACTGTCTTGTGATAATACCAGAACGAAATTATTACGATGCTTTTGAAATAAAAAAGTGCTGACATAATCTCATTAAAAACAATGCATATAATAATTATTTTGTTTTTTATATGTAATAACAGTAAAATAAAAAAAATCATTAGCAATAACTTTTTGAGTGTCTCCAAATTCACCATAAAGATTGATTACTGTATTTGAAATTGAAATGGTCAATCTGGTTTATTTCTGATTGTGATTCATCAAAAAAGCAATAAACAAAAGATAAAATGCATCTCCACAATGTTGTTTTAAGTCTTGTAGGTAATGAAGTCACGTATTTCCCCTATAATCCCCGAGTTCACTGTAATCCCAAATGACATGAAGGGCAAGCACTGTGGGTATTAAACGTTCATCAAGCGAGCATGTAACTGCGTATAACGTATAGCCTATCGAAATTTGATATTATATTCCCAATTATTTTCATTCCTTGAACAGTCAATGAATTAGCCTATTAATAAAAGTCATCATCATTCTCTACTCTTATCCCAATTAATTGGGGTCGATACAATATGTACTCGTCTTTCATAGTACATATTGTAAAAGTTATTGGCAGTAATTTTATGACCGGTCGCCTGCCACACGTCAACGGAGGGTTGACGTCGTGTCAATGTAAATATCTCAGTCGTCTTTTACGACATCCACGAGCAACTAAGTGCTGGCAGTATTGGTAGATTCTACCCGACAGTAAGATGACTTGCTTACATGTTTCAAAATAATAAAACCATTCATAAATAATGACACTTCTAAGGCATCAAAGCTACCCGCATATTGATTTGTCCTTTTTATCAGTATTTATTTGAATAAGGACGTCATCTATATCCATCTGATAAAATTTTGGCCAATGCGACCTGTGTTAATGTGCAATAAGCAAGTGAGTAGTAAATTTTATAGTTCACAAGTATATGTGCAATATTTAAGAAGATTTGCAATTATTCGTTCTTTTTAATTAACTTCAAAAAAAGTTCTTAATTTGTTGTAATCTTTTAATTTTTTATGTATGTTCACGGATTACTCGAATTCATCTGTACCAATTTGGAAAATTCTTTCTTTGTTCGATAAGGTACAATTTCCATGTGATTACATAGTCATCAGACTAGGATTTGCGTTATTAAAAAAAAAATATGCGTGCGTACAAAGTACACATATCAGAAGTGAAACTTTGGCAAACAAATTTTTAAGTCTCGTTTACATACATCAACCAATAGCGTGTATTCTCTCTCTCTCTCTCTCTTTCGTGCTGCGTTTCTCGTGTCAGGTTTCATCTGTAAAAAATTACCCTCATACGCGGTAAGAAGTTTCAATTCAAAATAAATACGGCGCGTAACGGAAAAATATGACTTAGAAATAAAGATGACGCGTAACAGAAATATGTTAAATTTTTTGAAGTGAAAACTTCTTTAGGCGCGTTGAGCGTTTTTGGAGGGGAAAAACTTATAGGTTCGCGTCACCGACATGCTAATGCTAATAGTATATCTATAGCTATATGAAAACTTCTTTAGGCGCGTTGAGCGTTTTTGGAGGGGAAAAACTTATGGGTTTTTATTTTTATATAAAAATTAGAAAATTATTATTATTTCAATTAGTCTTAAGTTAATAGTTTTCACTTCTATCGGCAGTCCCCATGACTGCCTGTTGTTTTTTTTTTCCTCCCATACGTCGATAAAGAAGTTTCACTTCAAAAATCGAGAGATAACTTAAAATTGTATATACACATTTGGAGCCATTTAAATATGATTCTCATAATGTACCACTTTACTCTAACTCTTTTTTTTTTGGCGGCGGGCTATGGTTTGGTAACGCCCCGCTTATCCATCCGAGGCGACAGAAGAAGCGGCACACGACCCTATAAATAGATCCGCTCTACATGTACCTCTCCACGCCGAGCGAGCGGGCCACCGGAACCCGGTCTTTGTCTAAATCTAAATCTTTGTCTTGTCTTTTACTGTAACCCTTGTATGTATTTTAAATAGCGTGTATTATCACTAAAAGGAAAAAGTAAGTTATGTTTGTGACCATACCATAGCCTATTCCTAAAAAAATTAAAGAGGTTCGGATTCAACATAGATTTTGAACTTGATATCTAATATTCTCAAATTCATAAATTGCTCATCTTGCTTAGAAAAGACTATTATTAATATTGATATACCATTGTTCAATAGCAGTGCATCCGGTTGATAGCAATACATGTCAATACATTCTCTAGTATCTATTACAACAATATTCTATGGAATAATCTAACGACCTACATGACTTGTAGAAATGTAGACGTTTGATGTTGGTATGAAGCTTTTGTTTCTGACTACGTCTATTGAAGTATGTCTCTACGATGTTCCTCAATGTGATAACATATTGAAGGCAGTTTGAAAAGACTTGTCTCGTAAAAGACAACAATTTATTACTCTCTAATATTACTACTTTAAGAATTACTAAAATACCTACTTTTATTGTTGACAAAGCCGTTTTTCTTTTTTTGGCGGCGGGCTATAGAGTTCAAAATGCGTTCAGGACGACAGAAGAAGCTGCGTGCAACTCCATAGACTCGCCCTACATGTACCTCTCTTTCGCCGTGTTAGTGGGCCACCGGCATAATTGACAAAGCCTAAGGTGAAAGGATGTATGTTCATGTCTTCTCTCACAACTAGTTCTATTAATTTAACATATCAGGTGTCCCTATAAGTAAAATACCACGAGACCAATATGAAATTTTTAATTGAAAGAATTGTTAAATTGTCTTGATTTTCATTGTTATTTGATATTTAATCTGAGTTAAAACATTTATTTTTACTATTCCATTCCACTATAGCAGTATGAACCTGCACGTATCAGGATCAGCGATCGAAAACAAGGTAAATATGATGAAATCGTATTAGTTATTTCAGAGATTAGCCCATTGAAATAAACGCTTAATCTTTATAACACTATTATTTATTTACTTTGGCCTTGGTTTCATATGTGTGAATGCAAATAATTAGTTCCCGCCTTAAGTGTATAAATACTGTATGAATGGATAAAACATTGAGTTAAACGAATTGTTCCGTATATTTACTTTAATAAATTGGCGAGCTGTCATTTATTCAGCACATTTTATTTATTTAATGAATAATGTTAAATCTTTAATCGATTATTAGTTGACTACCTGTTTAAGAGTTAATATTAATAGTCTCAATCAATATTTAAATGAAAGTACTTTGAATATTAAAAGCAAGATTGATTGGATAGGGCTACCATCCATTCTTTAGCCTGTCGACGTCCACTGTTAGAAATAAATGTCGCCTAGAGTGTATAATATCATAATTACCATGTTTGGCAGGTTTTATTATGATCGCAAATTATGTTCTGAGCTTTCTAGGAGAGCGTTGCTACAAGTGTCCCTTGTGCTCTTTTAGCAACGTTTCGGACTCTTGTAAGACCATAAAGTGTAGCGGCTTTATATTTTCAACCTGTACAAGAATTATTAATTAGGAAAAAGAAACTCGAGATAAAATGCCATGCCAAACCGTTTGACCAGTATGGTATGTCAATTCCTGTTTTATTGATGTGAATACTACCTATTCTTACTTCGACTTCGGCCAACTCCATCTGATGGCGTCCCAAATATGATTCAGAAATAACTTTTGAAATATGTACGATGGAAGAGGAGGACATAAGGAGTTTTCTCCCCAGCACTGAGAGGGTATAGGTATATATACATATATGAAATAAAGTCACCGTCGTTATATATATACTCGTATATAAATGCTTAGATCTTTTAAACTACGCAATGGATTTTAATCTAGAGTTCATCAATAGACAAAATGGTATAAGAAAGTGAGAGGTGATACAATACATGTATCTTATAGTAGAAAAAACGCGACTGCGTAAAAAGTGAACCAAATTACGTACACAATAAAAAAAGAGAAAAGAAAAAAACAAGCACTTAGATGTCCGGTGGTCTAGAATTCTATAATATATTATTGAATGAATACTATTGCAGAAAATAAAATAACTATATTCTAATAAAGGAACATAACAACTGAACAGTCGGGATACATTGAAAAATTAGATTTGCTGTCAAATAATGGGTATAGTATAATACGTAATTTGGTTCATTTTTTACGCAGTCGGGTTTTTTGATTTCTTTAATTATTTGTTTTTATTTTATACTTTTTAGTTATGAATACCTAGGTGGCTATAGTTATTTTATTTATTAATAAGTAGCTACCTAACTATATATAGTATATACGTAGTATACGTAGTATATATATATATATATTATTTATATGTTTATTATTGCATGTATATTATTGTGTATTGTAAATTATTGAATATATATGTGAGTATATATGTATTTTTAGTATGTATTATATTATTATATATGTGAGTATATATGTATTTTTATTATGTGTTATGTATTCTTGTATGTATCTATGTTTGCATTATGTATCATTTAAGTTCAAAATCTATTTTTTATTATTCAAATAATTTTCTCAGCACATACCTTCTACCATCTCTGCGTCACCTGTGGTTGACTGGTAGAGAATGCCTTTGGCATTAAGTCCGCCATTGTATTTGTATGCATGAAGTATAATAAATAAATAAAAAATAAATAAATATAGTTTTTTGGACTGAAGTTGAGTAGGTACTAAATCGTTAGAAGTTGAAGATGGGCGACCGCATCAGACATTAGATACTTTAGGTAGTCCAATATACCTACTAGATACTTTAATATATGTCCGTCCACACACACAGTCATACGATTTTTTCGTCTTTTTATCGTAAATTTCTACTGTCTAAAAACCTATATGTGAAAAAGGTTGTTACGAAACTTTAAATCGATATAGATCCTAAACGGCCAATCAAATCGAAAAATGTTGAGGGAAAACTAAAAATGATTTTTAAATACCTATTCAACGATACCCCACTTGACATAGTTTGTTGACTTTATTTTTTTTCCTTTTCACAATATGGCGTCCTGTAGTCGTCGTATTGAATTTTCACTAACGTCATATCTTTAGTGACACTCGCCGGACTAATAGGCATCGATTGACGTGTGAATCATAAAAATCGGCCCAGGCGTTTGGTCTATATAGTGCTTCAAAGGAACATACAAACATACATATATACATACATAGACTGTTAAACACAATGCCACTCCTTTGCGTTGCGCAGTCGGGTAAAAAAGGCCAGAATTTAAATTATTTGCAACGTGATGTCGTAAAAACATATTTTATGCACTTATACTCGTATTATAGATGATGGCTAAAACCTTACAATATATATATATATATATATATATATATATATATATATATATATATATATATATATATATATAAAAATACACTACGAAAGTGTATATATTAAAAAATCAACAAAAAAATTCGAGATGGCATATATTTCTTAAGAAAGGAAGCCTCAACAATTATGTTTATAATTACATTTTACTAAAAATAATGGTTTATTTTGTAAGCTATTTTTAACAATACAGTATTACTTCTTATCCAATTAAATACATTACGTAAGTGGTGAGTTTAATGTACGTTAAAATGTCTTTTTACAGCATATCATTAAAATTAATATCATAGACGTTATCATAGATTTCAAATGCCGAAAAAAAGTGACCGAATATCAAAGCAAAACGAGGGTAGATCGCTAGTATTAAATAAATAACTTAAATACAGTATTGTTTCGTCATAAAATATTGTTACGTCAATATTGTAGGACCCACTCGGCGTTCAGTATACCTCGCAGAGCTATTTTCATCTTATGATCTGTTTTCTTTTTCATGTAGAGCACCCTACAGACATCATTAGATTTTGCAAGACAGTGATAATCTGAGACAAGGGATAAAATATAAGTTTGGGTAAAAATATTGAACATAATTCACAGTGAAGTAACATTTATCCTCTTTCATATTTCTTATGTCATTAATGACATCGGGTACGACTGGGCGTTGAGAGGGAGTCTCCCCCCCGGGCTGAGCTTGGTGTGCTATGCTGACGACACGCTCGTCACAGCCCGGGGCAGGACACTCGAAGAGGCGGCGAGCCTGGCCACTCTCGGCACCGAGGAGATGGTCAGGCGAATCGAGGCGCTGGGGCTCAGGGTGGCCTTAAATAAGACGGAGGCTCTATTATTCCATGGGCCACGCGTAAGGCTGCCAATCGGCGCCTCGTTAGTCGTCAACTCCATCCAGATCAACATCCAGGCCCATATGAAGTACTTGGGTCTGGTGCTCGACGGGCGATGGTGGTTCCGGGAGCATTTCCGACAGATTGCTCCCCGGCTGGTCGGCGCGGCGTCCGCCCTTTCTCGGCTCATGCCGAATGTGGGCGGACCCAGTTTCGAGGGCCGACGGCTGTATGCGGGGGTCATCCGCTCGATGGCCATGTACGGCGCACCCGTGTGGGCGAGGGCTCTGAACGCCCAGCTCAGGGCGGTTCTGTGGAGGCCACAGCGAGCCATGGCGGTCAGAGCCATTCGCGGGTACCGCACGGTGTCGACAGAGGCGGCGTGCCTATTGGCCGGGACACCCCCGTGGGACCTAGAGGCGGAGATGCTCTCCGACCTCTACCGGCGGGTTACCTCAGTGCGCGAGGAGGGTGGCTCCCCATCGTTGAGCGAGATAGCCACCTGGCGCGAGGACGCCCGCCGAGACGTCATCGCCCGTTGGGTTACGCGGCTGGAGAGGCCTAGACACGGTATCGTGACCGTCGAAGCCTTCCGGCCCGTATTGATGAAATGGATGGAGCGGCGGCACGGGGTCCTCACCTTCCGACTGGTGCAGGTGTTGACGGGACACGGGTGCTTCGGGAAATACCTGCACACGGTCGTGTACAGGGAGTGGACTCCGGGCTGCCATCATTGCAGTAGTGATGAGGACACGGCGCAACATACGCTCGAGGAATGCTCGGGCTGGGACGGGCAGCGCCGCGACCTCGTCGCTATTATCGGTGCCGACCTGTCACTGCCGGCTGTCGCGAGGGCGATGGTCGACAGCGTCAGGAATTGGGACGCGGTCGCCGCCTTCTGCGAGGCTGTCATCTCGCGGAAGGAGGCGGCGGAACGAGTCAGGGAGGACTCCCGCGACCCGGGCCGCCGCCAGCGGCCGGGGCGGCGCAGGCGCGAATACCTGCGCCTGATGCCGCCCTAACCCAGGCCTCGGGTGATCGGACCGGGGAATTGTCCGGTCACCCGACGCGAGGCCACCGCGTGAGGGCGACGCCCCGACGGCGAAATCTGTCGGGGCGTCGACGAGAGGAACCCGCGAGGGTAAACCGCTGAGCGGACCACCGAAGACAAAGATCGGGTACCGGTGGTTCGCTCGCACGGCGAAGAGAGAGGATTTTACGGTGGGTCTATGGGATCACGCGCCGCCTTCTCCGTCACCCCGGACCGATTTGGCGGGGCGAGACGCACCCATAGCCCACCAATAAAAAAAAAAAAAAAAAAAAAAAAAAAAAAAAGGCTTGCTGTGGTAAATGCATTATTCATTTACGATAATACGTCTAGAGGGACTATAGGTACTATGGTGTGGGGCTGTGACCAAGGTATACATCTCTGATACCCAGCAATTAATAGCCAAGCTTTAATTTTAATATATGATCACTTATTTTTAACGCTTATGCTCCAATTTTAATTTATTTTGAGTGGAAGTTTCTGTGCTGACTGGTTTTCATATAGACTTGTCGTTTTCGCGCGTTTACCCTTTTTATGTTCACCATGATGGCGTCGAAAAAAAGAGACTGTAGTAACCAAGCATTCGAACATTTTATCAATAACGACCGACAACAATAGATACCTAATAATTGCCATCAGGTGATCCCAAGTGGAATATACTTACCCAGGCACCTACATCCGACGGCGCTTTCGGTTTATTTTGTGCTCTATATTTAGTTTTAGATGTTGCCAGATTGGCCGAATCTAAAATGAGGGTTAGAAAATGAACGCAATGCTAAAAATATAATTTTGTTAAAAGAGAAATGGTGTTCCAATTACTGTTTATAAGCTTTTCCCATTGTAGTTTTACTTTTTATTCCTTTTTAATTTTATTTATGTTCACCTATGTTTTGACCATAGCTGGTCGTGCAGGTAGCCATTAAAGCATGGCGCTATAACCACTTTACGCTCATTCTCTCTATTTCCAGCCGATCTCGGCAAAGGTTGCTGGAGCTGAATACTATTCAACTTCGATGGCCGATTCTTCCTTTACAGTATTTACTCTGAGGGTGGTCCCGAAGCTTATCTGCATAGCCGTACTGTGATTGGGTCATAGAATATAAATAAGAATTATTCCACAAAAATTATATATATATATATATATATATATATATATATATAAGAACTTTTGTAAACTCGTACTTCTTTCGGAACTGCCAGGTGTCACAGCTGTTCATTCCCGAACACACAAGAAAACCCTTCATTCATTGAAACTTCATTGAACTTCGAAACCCAGAGCCACATTATTTAAAACTCTCAAATTAAATAGTGCCCTCGTAGTATTGTTAATGGCATAGTGGTCTAAAGGTCGATTCTGTACACTGTGTGACTACTTGCAGTGAAATCTACCGAGTAAGCGCGACCGTGGCAGTCCATTCAAAACGCGGTGAGAAATCATGTGGATTTTTATCCCATGCCATACTTCTTTCCTTCTAAACTAAACGGCCTAAACGGCCGGCCGGCGTGCGATTAGGATATAACTTGCAAATAAAGACTATTTATTTATTTAAGCCTATTAACTGTTGTAAATAATTATCGATACCTACCAGTACTGTATTTACTTATGTGTAATTTGCTAACGTCGCAGAACGCTATAGAATAATAGCTTAGAGATAGCACTTTGTAGTAGATACCACAACATTATGCTGAGCACTCATACGTTTTCTTGTTTAGGGAGAGGGTGTCACTATAATTGTTTAGGTATATCAATTTCTGTGTTGCTGTATGGTAATGGCTACGAATACTACCAAACCTTAATTTCCTCGTAGATATCGTGAAAGACAATTAAGAGCTTCATATCAACCTGGGCTAATTCTACTTGATGCCGTCTGGTTAATACGTATGGTCCTAAGAAGGATTTACGTCAGGCAGGCGGTCAGTCATAAAACTATTGTCAATAACTTTTGTAATATGTATGAGTAAACCCTGCGTCGAAATAGTTGTTAATATTTAAAAGCGTTACTTATGTGCCCTTGACGTTAAGAAATAATAAATTATTGTTCTTTCTACATATAATTATTATGAACGTTCGCCCAAAGAAAATTATAGGCATAACTAATATATATTATATTGAACACCCTATTAAAAAAAGCTCAAGTGTAATATCTGGTAATAATATATTCTCGTTTTCAGATTATGAGACATCGCGTATGTGTTGCGTATAAAATTCTTAAAACAGCTAAATAAGGAAAAGGAAACATAATAATGTACCATAAAATAAAACTCATTTTCAAT
Organism: Lymantria monacha; assembly: GCA_905163515.2. Taxonomy (NCBI): domain Eukaryota; kingdom Metazoa; phylum Arthropoda; class Insecta; order Lepidoptera; family Erebidae; genus Lymantria; species Lymantria monacha. Next base: position 30,543,480 of record LR991082.1, read on the forward strand.
TTTTATTTTTATGAATAATATTAAAGCGAGGGAAGGAAGGCGTCCCAATTGCGTGGCAATTATATATTGTACTTTGGTGCTTAATTTATGACTTTTAAAAGAAACGGAAAAGGTCTTGGCATGATTCGATATATTTTTATTCTTCAGGTAATAAAGGTATCGAGACCGTGATTACGCTAGAATCAATATTTCTGTTACAAAAAAAAAACTATTCTTTATAGCGAGTTAGCTGACTCGGTGAAATTCGTACCGCTTAAAATAGTCAATTTCTTATGAATGTTGTATTTACGGAAAGTTAAACTTTATGATATATATATATATATATATATATATATATATATATATATATATATATACAAAATATTATAAAGAAAATAAAAAGAAAACAACGAGATATGTTATAATAATTTGCATGTATTTTATTAAATTTTATATGTTATTTTATATTTTATATATAGATATGTAAATTTATTTATTATTAAACGTAATGTGTTTAATGGGGTTGATTACTGTGATCGCCAAACCCCCTGCCAAGCGTGGTGTTTATGGCACTATTTCCTCATATATGAGGTAGGCTTACGTACAGTAATGGGCGGTAAAATGCTGAACGATGATACGGGGTTTGAGAAATTCTTGCTTACAATGAATTGATACTCACGATTGCATAAATACGTAATTTACGAAATGAATTTGTCATATGTATAAATTAATTTTTCTCAAACATGCTTGGAAATATGAGCATTATTTTGACAACCTTCTTCGAGATAAATCGAAATTGCTGTATTGACCAAGTACATACGAGCAGCAGCCGGCAAAAAATGTATGAAAATCCATATCTGTCGTGTTTTATCGGCCAAATGAATACATATGTAAATTCATATCTATAGTGTATTTTAAAAATGGATCGATTTGTTACTACTAAACATTGTAACTAAATAGGCAACATATCAGAGTTTTATTTGAATTTCGAACTGGCTAGAAAAAGAAACCTGTTTGATAATAAAAAAAAAAAACAAATCAAACCTTTAGCACGTGAAAAATGTTGTTCGTTGGTCGTCATGTATACAGTTCTACTTTGTACTACTTAGTTTTAATTGCCGCGCATTATTTGAGAAAAGCACTATACAAGCCTTGGCCACAACTAGGAATTGATGGACTTATGTATGTGTACCTCAGCTACGCTTCGGCCTACATTTACACGTTCGTCCATCAATCCCTCTTTTCCTGGTCGCTACAGTAATGTACTATTCTTCATATTTTAATTTTACGTTAAATTTTCTGATATTTTTATAATTCTTTTTGCTATTCGGGGCGGAGTGAAAAACGTTCAATCACATATCATAAAAATAGGTTCAGCTATTCTTGAGTTACAAATGCTGTAATTAACACAACGATGATACTGATAATAATTTATTTTCTCACCACAATAGATATAAAAAAGAAATTAATGATCTGCATGATTAGGCATAACACTTAAATATACATATTGTACAAGACTCATGCCTAGACTAGGCTTAGAGCCTGTATTTCAAGTCACCAAGTCTCCACCCCGCAAGCTTAACTTACTTATTAATTAATTTATTTTTCTATATTTTGTTTATACAAGATATAAAAAGATAGATATAAAAAGTAGAGAAATAATAGACATAATTTAATATAACATTAATAATATATCGCACTGAATATTATTTATTACATACATACATATCATCACGCCATATCCCTTGCAGGGTAGGCAGAGAGAACAGAGTGCCAGAGAACTCTATCTCTGCATACTTCACTCGCTTCCTCAACATTCATAATTCTCTTCATACACGCTCGCCGGTTTCGGAGACTCTTGACTCCACCTTCCTTCAGTACATGACCGATCTGGTCTAGGTAGGTTAGTCTCGGTCTCCCTCGGTACCTACATCCTTCCACTTTCGCATTGATGATTGCCGAGATGATCAAGCTCGGTGGCTCTTGTGTCTGGGAGGCGTTCCTGTTGCTCCTCAATTTATGTTGGAGCTCGGGAATAGTTCCCAGGGACTGGAATAGCGCAGTCATCGTGCCTTTGTTTAAAAACAAGGGTTCACGTTATGACTGCGCAAATTACAGAGCCATAAGCTTGACCAGTTTGGCAGCAAAAGTGTATGGAAAAATTATTGAAAGGAGAATGAGGATGGTGTCCGATGGTTTACTGTGTGAGACACAAGGAGGTTTCAGGAGTGGAAGGGGATGCATGGATCAAGTGTTCTCTCTGCGCAACATTGTGGAGAAGCATCTGGCTCTAGGTCAGAGGGTTTTCTGCAGTTTTGTGGATCTGGAGAGAGCATTTGACACGGTTGTACGAAAGGAACTTTGGGACATTTTACCGGAGTATGGTATTAACGGTAAACTGCTACAGGCTGCGCAGTCCAGTTACATGGGCTGTAGAGCCTGTGTGCGGCTGGATGATGGAATGTCGCCTTGGTTTGACGTCAATATCGGCGTTAAGCAGGGGTGCGTTCTGTCAGCCAGGGTGTTTATCATATATCTGGATAAATGTCTCCAAAGGTTGAACGATATGAATGTGGGAGTCCAGATGGGCGACTCAGTGGTCACTGCTCTGCTTTATGCAGATGATGCAGTCCTGCTGGCACAGTCAGCGACTGACCTGCAGACCCTAGTCGACACAATGACAGAAGATTGTAAGAAAAGGGGTCTACGCGTGAATGTGAGCAAAACCAAAATAATGGTCTTTGAAAGAGATAAAACCAGAACAGATGTAAGAGTAACAATAGGTAATGATGTACTAGAGCAAGTGGATGAATTTGTATATCTTGGATGTGGATTTAGCCGAGATGGAATGTACACCACTGATATAGAGCGAAGAGTGAATGCGGGAAATAGAGTGAACGGAGCGTTAGGGCAACTTCTCGGCAGCCACCATCTCAGCCAGAAGGCACGTGTAGCAATACATAACGCAGTGCTTGTCCCAACATTACTGTATGGAAGCGAGAGTTGGGTATGCAGAAAAGAGTATGATAGTAAAATTAATGCGGTCGAAATGCGATCTCTGCGGAAAATCTGTGGAGTTAGGCTGACCGACCGCATTCGTAACGACGACGTAAGAGAGCGAGTAGGTATGAAAGAGAGTATTGGTGTAAAGATGCGAAAGGGAATGCTCCGATGGTTCGGACATGTGGAAAGAATGCCGAACGAACGCCTGGTTAAGAAGATATATTATTTATTGCCTGATTCAAATAGCAATCAGCTAGATATTTATCTATCTACTGTTTGTTTCACAGAGCACTTAAAAGAACTTTGGCGTAGGAATAATTATAATTTTCATATTTTATGGTTTACCATAAACTTTTTTTTTACGGCTATATATTAAAAATATAGAGCAATGCGTTCTTTTTTGAGTGTTTATTTTCTAAGAAATTTTGTGTCATGTTTCCTAAAATCTTTAAACTAAGATTTTATTTATAAATTTCCCTTTCATTTAATGTAACTATCTGCCAATAAGATAAATCGCTATCTTCAACAGTGACATGACCACACTGGTAATGAAATCTTCTGATAATTTTCGTGAAAAACGCAAATATAAGTAAAACACTATTGTATCATATTTACTATATGTGCACTTCCTTAGTATTACATTACATAAAATGCTATCAAAATTATTTAATGTATCACATGCAATTACCAAGAAATTGAACTTACTAAAAGAATAAAACATGACGCTTTCACGTTCCCGCCAGAATGAGAGTATTGTAGGAGACGACTGACAGATTTGAAAGATAACACGAATACAAGGAAAGGCAAACTTGAAGTACAGTATTTTCTTGTTTTATATTTTTCAGAGCGCATTTATTTCACAATCAGATTTATAAGTTTTTGGACTTATTTTATGATACCAGGTCAGAAGCTTAACTCATTTGTCATCGTCGTAAATAATAGCCATAAAGGAAGACAGTTATGATTAAAGTAATGGAGTGAATACAGAAATGACAGTGAACAGAAGTGTGTAAAAGAGAAAAGTACTTCGGCTCTCCTCAATAAATTGGGGTAAAAGCTGGAGATTTATGTTAGAAGCTTATTCATTGTTATTATTATAAATATAAAATTTCGAAAAATATTAATTTATAATTTCGATTTTATAAATCTATAATTTCGATTTTATTATGTTGCTTTTAATGCGTAAAATAATACCACCGAAGACAAGGTACGTGTAGGGCAAGTCTATAGGGTCGCGCGCCGCTTCTTCTATCGCCCCAGACGGATTAGCGAGTTGTGACGACACCATAGCCCTCCGCCAAAAAAAATGCATAAAATAATAGCTTACTGATAAGAAGGTTTAAATAATAGTACTTAACTTTGCCTTACTATAATTGGCTAGAGAATATGTTATAAATTTTCATTTGCATCGTACATTGTCTCGGTGCATGAAAAGACAGTTCTGTTAAGTTTTAAAATGGTTCATTAGTAGTTATTATGCATATTTTATGCGCATTAACGTCTTTTACCATAATGTAAGAAAGTTAGGTAGTTCGCTATTAGATTTTAACAATCATATATTGATTGACTATCGATAAACCGCTTCTGATTATTATTTAGTTTTCCAAATCGATTGTCTTTGCACATTAAGTGTTACAAACAATGAAACTTTATTATATTACAGAAAATTTAATAAAATATTCTGAAGTCGCGAGTTACTGATATTTTCAACGCAAATACTTTCAATTTAGAAGTTTTTGACTACTATTTTTTTCATTACGATATCAAAATTAATAATTAAATTGCGTTATCGTTTTTTTTTATCATATATTTCATAAAGAAAATCATATAAAGCGTTTAATTTCAGTTGAAGTAAATTAAAATTTATTAAAAACATATGGTTTTCACCTACGTTACCTTTGGTGTGACATTAAATAAAATAATCTTGTAAGAGTATATACGATAACTTCATCATCACAGCCCATAAATGTCCCACTGTTGGGCTCGGGCTTCCTCCTTAATGGGAGGGAAATTAACCTACTATACCGCGCTGGTCAGACGTGTTAGTATAGGGTTTTGTTTCGAGTTTTCCTTCTCTCCTATAGATGTTATATGCCTTTTATATCCCTTAGTCATCTCGTACGATCACCTACGGGCAAGATATGGGGTGGTGAATATTCTTACTCCGTCACAACACGGAAAATTACGATAACTTAATATATATAATTTTTTAACTTAAGTAAACTATTTTATGGTAAATCGTGTCAAATGAATGAACGGGTTGATTGTATTTTGATAATTATCAATGAGCATTCAGACTACAATAATATCAAGACTACATGCTCCATCTACTACTATGTCGAAATAGAAATGGTAATGTCGATAAAAATAATTACAATATATATAATTCCATATATTGCATTCAAGGTGTTTGAAAACAGGGAGTTATTTATACTTTGTTTGGTTGTGTGTACATATATTTATAATTATGAAGTTAAAGAGTTTTATTAATGCGATAATCTCGGGCATTATGAGTCCAATTTTAGTAATCTCGCTTTTATGTTTTTATCTTAAGACTATGTACCTACATTCGTCGTACTGTAGCATGTAACTCCCCAACAATGAGAAGAAAATTGGTGTACGTTTTACTCTGATGTTATCTGTTCACATTCCATAGAAGTTACTTACGACACGACGCTCTTACGAGTAATTAAGATGTTATGACAAATTGTTTGATTTGATTATTATGATACACTCGGAAGGGAATTAGTGGTGACCATGGCCAAGAATACATTCTTATTCCATTACCAAACGTAAAGAAAATGAAGGTAGGTGGAAATTGAACCCAAATCTGTTGGCAATTCGATTTAACTGTTTTACCACTGAAGTAATTATAGCAGTCACTTATCAAACAAAAATTGATTTTTAATACATTTTGAGCATTTAAAAACCCTATTAATTTTTACAATATTATCAATATTATTTGTTACAATAAAATTTCAGCCGTTATTCTTTAGAGAACATTCGCGAATTAAATTATATGTACAATTATTTCCTTTCCCTTTTTTACCCGTCGATGTCATAAAAGGCGACTAAGAGATATATAACATTTATGCAAGAGAATATATGTCTAACATTACGTTTGACCAGCGTGGTAAGATAGATCAATTTCCTTCCCATTATGGAGAAGGCTCAAAACCAGCAGTAGATGTGAGCGAGAATGATGATGACGATGTTAACAACTATCTCAATGACAAAGTTATAAATTGAAATTTTGACACTATTTCTTCTTCTTATTTTTATGTATTGGCAATCAGCTTCTTAAATGAGCCATTGTTGCCAGTGTCAAGTTATAATTATTTTCAAGTTTTTAGTGAGTTCAGATTAGTCATTGTCCGTCAGTAAGTCAAATTGTCGCCATCAACAGTGCTATGGCCACACTGTTAATGGTATCTTGTGAGAATTTTGATGAAAAACGAAAACGTTGTAAAGCACTTTTATATGATATTCACTACATCTCAGCAGTTCCGTTACATCACATTACATAAAATGCCATCAAAATTATCTAATATAACACGTAAAACACTAAGATAACGAATATAATACAAGAGCACCACATGACGTTTTAGATTCCCGCCAAAAACCCCTGACACTATTTACGGACCAGGATATCCTAGAGGCGTACCATATAATTCTAAGATTACGATAGCCATTTTAAAATAGCTTAACTATTGGAAATATCGCAATGTATATATTTTTTTTTAATGCATGTGATGGCAAACGAGCCAGCAGCACACCTGATGTTAAGTTACTGCCCTCCAAGGACCTTTACAATACCAAGGGTATAGCTAGGCCGCTGCCTATCAATATAAACCCCAAGCCCACCCAGTTGGGCTTCCAGCTCTCTCGCTTACTGAACGAAGCGCATTGCCATTACTCAGACGTCGATCTTCTGCGAGAGTGTGGTACTACCCCGGAGGGATCGGCCTCCGGCTGTAGACTGACAACTGTCAACAGTGTAGTCCTACCCCTATTAATAATTAAATTTAATTAAAAATTAAATTTTATCTTAGAGTTGGCCATAATGTATGTGATAGTATTTGAGTATCTCTTAATAATAAACTATCATTGCAGACACAAAATTTTGATGTAATCTCGACAAGATAGTAAGTAACTATTAATTCACAAGAGAGTATAAGTTGAATAGGAATAATTTACATCATCTCAAGTTAATATTCAGATTACTTCCACGTCAGAATTTAAATTATGACTTAATAGAATCTATTTAAGGTTTGAATTTTTTAAGGCTGTATATTCCATCAGTAAGAAAAGTGGTTCTATCAACGTTAAAAGTCTTATTAACCATCTTCTAGATAACATACATCCTCTGGCTCCGTGGATGTTAAATAGTTTATCTAAATTGTGAAGAATCTATTGCGAATTAGGTTTGTTGATTCGTTCCTGTATCTGATGAGGTATATTTTGTGGCTTGGAATATTTTTTAATTAAACATAAAGAGCCAAATACAGAGCTATCCATTAGAGGCAAATATTTATATGTACTAACGGGTTATGAGATGTAAGTAAATACCATCGATGCAAGAGAAGGAATACTTAAAAGAAATGCATATGTTACCCCGTCTACCAAGCTTGATGTAATAGGTTAATTACCCTCATCTAGATGAAGTGCTGAATAGTGGGAAGTAATAGTAGAAGAAGTGTATTGGGGCATGAATAATTGAGTTTTCTTCTTTTGTATAGACGTAATCTGCATATTATATCCCTTAGTCGTTTTATAAGATACCTATGGGCAAGAAAAAGGGTGGCGAATTCACCACCTCTCTTACTTTACCCTATAATTGTATTGTTACACCGACGAGTAACTACATACACTATCAAAATACTATATTAAATGGAAAATTGATAACTACGCTGTATAAGGTTATTACGATAGCTCATATGGTAAAAAAAAGGTTGGTACGGATTTACAGTGCTCGTGGGTTCAAGAATTTGCTTGTAGTAATCTCTTATTGGTTCACAAATGAACGTTTGGAGAAAATTTGGAGTTATTAATCTTTTTGTGAAGTAGTAATGCGGGCTTTAAAGAATAAATTATTTCAAGAGAATTAACGAATACGTCGACTCAAAACAACCACTCCCGGATAAGATAAGCAATATCCTGCGTGGGGAACGAACCTTTGGTATTTGATATGATAGATTGCTACTAAAATCATTATGCCTTTCGTGCTACCATTATAACTCAGAATATCATCTCATCATATCATATTTTTGTTCTGTTAGTTCTGAATGCTGAATTGTATGAAAGGTCAATCATACCATTTTTTGTTTTCTCTTCGGAATCGTAATAATTGGTTAAAGCATCATTAAGAAAACGAGCATCAATGCTTTACCTACAAACTTATAAAAACCATTGCTAAAGCAGTAAAAGCGACCATCAGCTTTGTAGCAAGCATGGCAATTTTGGCATTATTCTTTATCAAGAGAAACTTATATGTCCAACACTAGGCATCGATAAATTGTTGAATTATATGCTGAAAAACAAAGAAGAAATAATATTCAGAATTTCCTTATTTGTAACATTTTGCTAGTATCCAAATTATTGATGTGATTCAAACTAAAAGTTTTATTTTTAAAAGAAATAAAATGAATTTATTCTTAGCCATAATACTTTTAAGATTGAAAAGTCTTGAAGAGATATTGCGAACATTTCATCAGGCTGGCATGACAGACTAATTATTAGGATAATACGTCGTGGCTTCGAGATAGATTCTAATGCACTTTGCACAAAGCCTGCTGGCACTTACCGGGGTAATGCAATGGGCTCACAAATTCAGGGTTTTCGCTGACTTGCTTTTACTGCTATCAAATAAAATTCTTTTACTTTAAAAGATAATAATTGTATAGCAGGGGACTTTACAAACATGCAATTAACGCATATAAATTACAAGTAGACTCAGAACAATAATTTGTAAATACATACATACATATCATCACGCCATATATCTTGCAGGGTAGGCAGAGAGTACAGAGTGCCAGAGAACTCTATCTTTGCATACTTCACTCGCTTCCTCAACATTCATAATTCTCTTCATACACGCTCGCCGGTTTCGGAGACTCTTGATTCCACCTTCCTTCAGTACATGACCGATCTGGTCTAGGTAGGTTAGTCTCGGTCTCCCCCGGTACCTACATCCTTCCACTTTCGCATTGTATATCTTCTTAACCAGACGTTCGTTTACGTTTTTTTTTACGTTTTAATTTTTTTACTTTGTAAATCACACAAAGTATTGTCCTGCTTGGTCGAACCCATCGGTCGAACCCACGGCACTAGCACGTAAGGTCGGTATCATAACCACTACGCCATCTGTGCAGTCAATAAAAAAGAAATAGATTTTTATAATAATCTTTTGATTATGATACTTCACTCCATGATCACAAAAAATCTCAAATTAACGAGAATAACATTTGTAATCAAAGGAATTTTATGTAATCAGGGACCATCGCTATCAAAGTTACTTTAATGAATTAAAATTTAACAAAATGGGTTCAGCTACTCAGTAATTACTAAGCAAACATAGAAACAGACGTACAAATATACATAAACAGTCGCCGAAGACAGTTAGAATAATATAAGGAATAAAAAAATCACTTCATTTTCTAACATATTTTATTTCTTGATAAAATTTATAAAAAATATAAAAGTCAACAAGACTTTTATTTTTTTTTGTGATGTATTAGGCTCCAATCGAATAGATAACGGTGATACAATTTGAGGCACAATGCTCTTACTCTCCATTTTTTGAGCTGACCATTATAGCCCTGTGTGAACTTTGCTAAACCGGCCAAATGCATGCATGTGTGTTAAGAGCTAAAATAGATTTTAGTTTTAAAACATGCAACAATGTACTTTCACTATGATAGTGCTGCTTTCATTGAAATACTTTAGTAAATGCTCATATGAGTACCTACTTCTTAAGTAGCACCTGGGCGCTGTTGAACGTCGCATTTGCGTGGGTTCTACTGTGGATGTCAGACAAAGTTGCTGTTTTTAAATGATGTGCTAATTTTATTTAGATAATTTCAAAGCATAAAGTCACTGATGATCTACAAAGAATAAGTACAGACCTATTAGTACTGCTCATATGAGTACCTACTTCTTAAGTAGCACCTGAGTGCTCTAGAACGTAGCATTTGTTTGGATTCTGCTGTGGGCATCAGACAAAGTTGCTTTATATGATGTAACTAATTTTATTTAGATAATATCAAAGCAAAAAGGCAAAAATATGTTATTTGGTTTTACAAATTTTTTTATACTTACTCATAATTACTGCTACAAATAATGTTCTATACAATAGGAAACATAACGCTAGATATCTATCAAAGTTCTATATATTAACAAGCACTGGTCAGACTTGTAGAACAATCTCTTTAATAGTTTTGATGGAGTTCCAGACTTAGCTCATAATATTATTATAACCCACTATCCCCTCTCTCTTGTTACTTTAGTTATAATATTTACCTAAGTTGTTTGTGAAAATTTTATATAAAACTTTAATTTAAACCAAAGAATAAAGCATATGGATATCTATATTTTGTGGTTTAAGTCTTCAAAATATCATTAAAAATACTATGCAATCAGCAGACTACGACTGCTTTTAGTCTAAATTTAAAATAAATGCCTCAAGTACGCTTGTGTTTTATATAAGTTATATATGGAATTTGTAACTTTTACATTCCATATTAGCTCATATGTCCCATTGTTAGGATCGAGCCTATTCTATAATAGGAGGAAAGTTGACCTACTATACCACGCTGGTTAGACGTGTTGGTATTGCCTTTTATTTCGAGATTTCCTTCTCTTGCCAAGATGTTATATGCGTTTTATATCCCTTACTCGTATTTTTAATCCGGATAACATTTACATTACAAGTTTATATTTTTTTTTCCTTATTTTAGAAGAAGAAACAGTCCATTTACGTACCTTATGTAAGAAGTACAAAATAGCATTTAACGTTTTAGTATTTCACGTGTAGAGCAACCCTAACTACGAACCTAAGAACTTTCACATACGTGTGATTCAGTGTGTGCGATAACCATGAAGTGAGTGCCACTTTGCTTTCTAATTCAAATATTTTCTTGCCCTACGCTTTTAGCAGGTTTTCTACTTAAATTCTCAGTGGAGGAATAACGTTATTATATAGCACAAAAATATATTTTAAAACATGTCGTATTTATCATTTATAATTTTCCAATAAACTAAAGAAACTATGATACTACTCCTGTTTCTTTAATAAAAATAGTATATAGTAACATACATTTTAGTATCAAATTTAAAGATATAGCTTATTGTAAGATGGTAAAATAATTTTACCTTGGTTAATTTAAACAACAAAATATACTATTTTTTTTTTTTGGGGTGGGTTACGGTCGGCGCACTCCTCGCATCACTCCGTCTGGGGCGACAGAGGGGCGTAAGCACACACACCCGTAACCCACCCGTGACGTCGCCTTCATCGTTGGGCCGACCACCGGAGCAGAGTGACTTGACGTCAGTGGCCAGTCCGACGGAAACAAAATATACTACTGAGACTTTTTTGATGTATAATTCAGTAACGCTAGTAATAGGATTCAAAACTGAGGTCATGCTTTGGATGTTCATGTCATTACTGTACGAGCCAGCTTACCATTTAAAATAAAAAAAAGGTAAAGTTTAGATTAAATTATGACTAGTTGTATTACTGAAATAAATAAAACTATACACTTGAAATTTTTTTTACAACTCCTTAATTTGGGACTTTGCAGATATACAATTAACGGATACAAATTATACACATATTCAAAACAATCATTTGTGGATCGGACAAAAAAAAAAAAAAAAAAAAATATCCTGCGTGGGGATCAAATTTACGATTATCAGAATGCTAGGTCTGTACTTAAACTACTTCGCGATTTGAGCAGTCAATATAATATATATATATATACCTTACATACATACCTTCGTTGATTTCCTTATAAAGTATGGATTTCAAAATTGTTTCTTAACTTCTTCAAAAAGTAAGGCCAAGGCGGTCTTTAAGATTTCCATGGGGATTTGTTATATGTAAGTACAAAAGTAGCTTCAAGGTAAAAACTTTTATATTTGATGGTTGAGCTAAAATAAAAGGTAAAAAGCCGTGAAAGTTATTTAATGTATTTATTATGGCACACAAAATTTTCTTACATCACATATGATAAGAAATGCTTTTAAACTTTTTAGGAAATCAAGTGTAAATTAGAATATATATGTAGAGGTATTCTTCTTCTATGGCTGTGTGGTAGCGGCTACGAATACTACCAATCCTTACTTTGCTTGTGGATGTTATAAAAGACGACTAAGAGCCTTATAACGACCTGGGCCAACTCCGTCTGATACCGTTTGGTCAACAATCACATTTCCAAGGAGTTGTTGACGTCTTGCAGGCGGCTGGTCATAAAATTATTGGCAATATCTTTTACAGTATGTACTATGAAAGTAGAGTACATATTGTATCGACCCCAAGTAATTAGGATAAGAGTAGGAGAATGATAATATGCAGAGGTATTCTGTGTGGATTAGTATTATATTTTTTCGAATATAATGTAAAATTATTATTCTTCTTACCTTGCGTGTCATAAAATAATAGGGAAGCATATAACATTACTATAGCAAAAAAGTCAATATTCCTTTTATTGTGGCGGATTAAGGATGATTTACCCAATAATGGGTTACGAATTACAAAAGAAGAAATATGAATTATTATAGATCAAGACTACTAATTAAAATATAAACTTTCCCTTTAAAAAATATAATAACTTTAGATTTCATCATCAACATCGTCTCAGCTCATATATGTCCCACTGTTGGATTCGAGCCGCCTCCGTAATGGGAGAGAAATGTACCTAGTAAACCATGTTGGTTAGACGTGTTGGTATAGGACTTTGTTAAGAGTTTTCCCTCTCTTGCATAGATGTTATATGCGTTTTCTATCCCGTAGTCGACTCTTACACACGGATAAGATAAGGGGGTTGTGAATTTCTTTTTACTCTGTCACCACATGGATAATACTTTAGATTTACAGTTTTATTATTTAAATGGCTAACGTCTCAATATTTAAACTGTAGACTCAGAATATTTAAATACCTATAGCAACATATACAATTCATTACGCTTCGTGTAAGTTCTGTTCAATTTTCCCCCAATTATTTTGGTCGTTGTTAAAGTTCGAGTGTGACCCTATATAAAGCTCTTATTCAGATAAAAGCTTTTCAAAGTTACATCTCTGGGGAATCTATTCAAAAACCTTTTTGTGACACAATTTATTAGAACATCAACTGCATGATTTTATTTCAAAATGCTTTCTCTATGCCAGGGTAAAATCGAATATGAAAGTTAAAATTACGCATTTCTGTTAATAAATTTTACTGTAATGGCTAAATGGATTTTTAAGTAAAATTTGCAGTCAATGAAATCTGATGTTAAGTATTTTCTTTTTATTTCATGAAAATTGCTTGTTATAAATAATGTTTTTTTTCTCTAAAACTTGTACATACATACATACATATCATCATGCCATATCCCTTGCAGGGTAGGCAGAGAGAACAGAGTGCCAGAGAGCTCTATCTCTGCATACTTCACTCGCTTCCTCAACATTCATAATTCTCTTCATACACGCTCGCCGGTTTCGGAGAAACTAAAAAACTTGTATTTTAAAAAAAGTGATAAAAGAATATTTTTCATTACAGTAACATATAATATTTCTGTTAAAAGATAACACCCGATTTTAAAGAACTAAACATTCTACTCCGGGAGACTTTAAAAACATAAAATTAATAAACACAAATTACACCCAGAATCAGAAAACAATTTGTGGATCGAATAAAGTATTGTCTTGCGTGAGAAGCGAACCCAAGGCACACTGTCATACTAGGGCTTATCTTAACTTACAACTTACAACAACTAAGCCATTTGTGCAATCAATTTTGAAGATAAAAAAAAGCAACAAAATATAATAAGAAATTTGAAACAGCACAATGATTACCTTTGGTCACGAACTTGAGACTTATCATCATCATCATCATCACAGCCCATATATTTTCCACTATTGGACTCAGGCCTCCTCCGTAGTGGGAGGGAAATTAACCTATTATACCGCGCTGGTCAGACGTGTTGGTATAGAGTTTTGTTTCGAGTTTTCCTTCTCTTGCATAGATGTAATATGCTTTTTATATCCCTTACGATCACGCACGGGTAAGATAGAGGGTGGTGAATTATATTCTTACTCCGTCACCACACGGATAACTTATGATATATTGCAATGTAATAGACTCAACTTCAACTAGTTTAATATTTGTTAATTTACAAATAACTGAGGCATGAATTAACTACATTAATTATTCTCAACATTTCCACCGGGAAATTTGATGTTTGTTTATTCCATTTCTAGCTATTAACAAACTATAATTTTGTTCGCTTAGCTGCACAATTCAATGTAGAGAGAAATTAGGTTTACAGATAACGTTGGAGTTTGATTTAGTACAGAGGACGCCTAGCAACGCTTTGGGCACCTGTTGCCCGAGTTTACGTTCCCTCATCCTTCATAACTTTTCATCGCTAGGAGGGTAGTATATGTTTTGACTGCGAGAAGGAGCTAATATAGTATGTACTTGATATTTGTACGTTAAGGTAAATATATGATTGCGCCTAATGCCGCCCTAGCCGAGGCTGCGGGTGACTGGACCGGGGAATAGTCCTTCACCCGCAGAGAGGCTGACCGCGTGAGGGCGACGCCCCGGCAGTTAGCTGGACGGGGGATGGTACCCGAAAGGGTAACCCGCCGGGCTTGCCACGGAAGGCATGGAAGCGGTACCAGTGGCCGGCCCAATGGCGATGGGGAGGGAATACGGTGGGTTATGGGGTCACGCGCTGCCCTTCCGTCGCCCCGGACAGTACGGGCGACGTGTGACCGGGCCATGGCTACCAAAAAAAAAAAAAAAGGTAAATATATGACAGCTTAACTTTAACTTAATGAGATCGTAAATGGCTACAGTATTGTCAAATTATAATATTATAACTTTGTATAAAGGTACAATGCTTACCAGAACTGGACTTTATACTTAAGTTAATTTGCTATATTATTATCAAACTTTAAGGTTTGATTTGTTATCCATCACTGTTTTATACATTCATTTTGAGAAAACTGTGTAATAAATCGTAATTTAGAACTCTCAATTTAATACAATTTAATGCCCCCTCATTAATTAGAAAAAAACCGTTAATTGTTATTTCGTCTGTCACTTATAGTCCTTAAAATATAGCTTGATCTCTGTGACAGATAGCGACAAAACCGATGAAGTAATTATGAATACACGTATTTTTTTTATTGCTTATGGTGGCAAACGAGCAAGCAGCACACCTGATGGTAAGTGTCACTGCCGCCCATGAACCATTGCAATACCAAGGGTATATCTTGGGCCACTGCCTACCAATAAAATCCCCAAGCCCACCCAGTTGGGCTTCCGACTCTCCCGCTCACCGAACGAAGCGTAATAGCACATTGCCACTACTTAGACGTCGATCTTCTGCGAGAGTGTGGTACTACCCGGGACGGACCGGCCCGCGGCTGTAGACAGAAAACTGTCAACAGCGTGGTCCTACCACAATTGATTATATCGCCTATATTTTCATTCTTTAGGTGCCAGTTATATCTCAACTGAATATAAAAATATGAATATTTACACCAAAACTAGTACCTCATATGTTTTAAATTACTTAGTAACCATTTTATAAAAGTATGGTGCTTACGCAAGTACAAGATCATACTGAACTGAGAATAAGATAGAGTTGGAGCAATCGATAAACGTAAATCAATAACATTCTTAGTAATTATTTATAAAGTAAAACCAATACATTACCTATATGAACCACATGGTTACTCTATAAAATAAGTATATTGTGTTAATTTAGTATTCAGACATCAGTTATAATATTAATAAGACTATTTCTATTATATTAAAAAGATAATTTCTTTTATAAAATAAACATGATTATTTATGAAATAATCTGTGACCAAGAACTCATCATCAACCTACAGGAATGCTCCAGCGATGAGGATAATAGTGACGATGAACTTGGATGTATTTCTTTCGAATAATAAAAAGAATTAATTAACAGCTTTAGTTTAAATTAAATAAAATCCATTCATTTAAATTCAATAAGATTTTCATAAATTGTTAATCGATTCATCCATCCATTTGATTGAAGTTCAATAAGATTTTCATGTATTGTTTTTCAATTGCAGTAGCAAATAACTTTAAAAAATAAGGAATTATATCGACAAAAATACGGACTGCATCGTAAGCGTGCGGGACTAGTGAGAACTGTCACAGAGATCAAGCTATATTTTATTCTCCTCTCCCTGATCCACGATCCTCTCATTCCTAAACGCTAATTCTCGATATATATTTTAACTGCCCTAATTTTTGTACATGGCAAATGTCTTCGGACGATGCCAAAAAAAAAAAAAAAAAAAAAAAAAAAAAAAGCTATATTTTATAGACTTATAAATAAAAGTTTTCTCTAACAATATATTGATATTAAAATAAATTATAATATGATTATATTCTCTGGTGACGAAGTAAGAATGCAATTCAACTCCGACCATTCTTTCGGGTGGGTGTCATTAAAGATGACTAAGGGATATAATATGCAGATAGCGTCTGACCAGCCAAGTATAGTAGATCAATTTCCCTCCTGTTGTGAAGGAGGCTGAAGCCCAGCAGTGGGACGTATATGAACTGAAATGATCATGATTTGTAATTATATATTTTATATACAATATTTTAAAGTTTTATTCTGACCAGTAGGTATGATCGCAGTAAATTCACGTAGTCTTTGAAACTCTTATATTATTTCATAGTTTATATTATATAATAGCATACCTGGCCACGCGTTGCTGTGGCTAAGGTAGTCTCAGTAACACGTGGTGGTTATGCTAATAAATTGTAGCTTATATGAAATGTTTGTACGTTTAACATAGCGCCATCTATTAAATACTTACTCAATCCAGTCAAAAGTTACCGCCATCTGTTAGAATCGTTTGGAGATAACAGATAATTGTGACTGTCAAATAATAGACTAATAATTTGCAATAAAATAATATTGCGACTATAAAAATGAGATGGAAGCTATCCTATATTTTAAGGTGGATCAAACTACACATGCTGTGCAAATTTGATTTAAATCGGTTAAGTACTTTAGGAGTCCATCGCGGACAAACAACGTGACGCGTAATTTATATATATTAAGATTAATAATATATTTAAGCTCTGACGAGATGTTAACAATAGAAAAATGCAATATATAAAAATATTTTTAATCGCGTACATATATCCTACCAAAACGTAAATGTAAAAACGAGAGCTCCGATTTTTTTTAAAGACTAAGTAAATAATATCTTTTCCACTACGCCATCTGTTCACTGACAAGATTTGAGATCTAAATGGTAGGTAAGTTTTTAAAGAAGACCGTTTTATTTTCTTAAATAAATTCAATGGTACAATCATTGTTTTATGGGAAGTGCTCGAAGAAATTGTTTGATTAGATACCATTATCATTAGCCACAATATTATGAGATAAATGAAACTCTAAGTAATATCGAAATAGACTAACCTTAGAATATTTAAAGTGGTTGGTTTATACCAGCTGTAAATTACAGACATTAAATTAAACTTATCTGCTTATATCAACCCGAGATATACTATCTAATTACATCTTAACTCATTAGCTCAGATGCAAATAACTTATAGGAAATGTAATCGTTTGTAGCTGTATATGAATTAATCGACTAATGTAATGGAAATTTCCTAAAATTATTGTAATTAAATTTCATCTGAATGACTGAACTTATCTCAGTATATTTTTCATATATTCCATTTTTAGAAAATGTATTTAGATATTAAAAAATAATTGATATAATAACGAGAAATAAAATATAAAAATTAAAAAAAAGGACAAATAATAGAGACAGGTAAATTAACCAAGAATGGAACCGGGGCTGTCTGGATTAAACTGCTTGAAATTTCAAATGCCTATACTTAATGAGAACTGTCAACTTTACTTTCATATTCTAATTATATATATTTGTAATAATTGGCTGAAAACACTGACAAATCGATATTTTCTGTAAACGAAACCTAGATTTTATTGAAATCGCTGGTGCCGTTGCCGAGATTCTGAATATATATATATATATATATATATATATATATATATATATATATATATATATATATATAAATAAATATATATGAATTCCTAGTTTAAATATATTAGATAAATATTAGATATTAAAAATATAAAAGAAGATAAGAAAAATTTAAGCCAAATAATTAAAAGGCATGATTTAAAATCTTCAGATCAGTGTTAAAAAATGGCTCTAAATTCGTACGGCTAAAATTATCCAGTGTACAAGTATAAAAACGGGAAAACTAGTTCAACCGTTTATAACTATTATAAACACAAACAAAACTGATTTTTGTATTTTTTATTTATCATTTCACACTCGTATCGCTGAAAATGCAGACAACAGTGTAAACACACGCACGTTTTGCTACAAAATCTTACCAACCATCATTGTGCACGTTTACTGTTGCGTCTCTTTAGAATAATATTTCTCACAATGGTTCTGTGCATCTGCATCCAACGATTCTCGACATCTAACAATCATCAATCCACCTAGTAGTGATCTGTCATATACTGCGTTGTCCAAATCGTGATCGTCTTTAGCCGCTCGTAGTAGGTAGCAGACTTCTGTGTGGTTCCTCAACTTTGGAAGACTTATGTCCATCATTATTATGCGGAATGCCGTATGATTTCTTTTGTTTAAAATGTAAACATTATAACCAGGTTGTTACAAAATATTAACTTTATTTTTTTATCACTACCACTATTAAACAATTAAATATGTTAATTATGTTTCTTTGGTCGGATACTTTTATGGCACTTCTTTTGTAAGACGATATAAATGTCACGGTGTATAATATATATAGTTCAAGTTAATACCTGCAATTATGAAACAGTTTCCCTCTCATTATTACATTAAGCTGTATTATAGTCTTAATTGAGTAGAGAGCTTAGAACATAGTCCGCTAATAGCTTTGCACACACACACATTTGTTTTAGGGTTATTATTATGAAAATAAATTAGGTTAATTAAAATAATTAATAAAATTATTAACTTTAGGAGTCCATCGCGGACAAACAATGTGACGCGTAATTTATATATATATATATATATATATATATATATATATATATATATATATATATATATACCATGCTCTGTTACACCCGGTATTTATATGTATATGTTATTTTTTTTATTAATTATTATTCCACAGAAATAAGATATATATAGGTATATTAACTATATAATTATATATTAATAAATCATCATCATCACAGCCCTTAAATGACCCACTGTTGGGCTCGGATCTCCTACGTAAAGGGAGGGAAATTAACCTAATATACCGCGCTGGTCAGACGTGTTGATATAGGGTTTTGTTTCGAGTTTTCCTTCTCTTGTCTTGCATAGATGTTATATGCGTTTTATATTCCTTAGTCGTCTCGTACGATCACCCACAGGTAGGATATGGGGTGGTGAATAGTATTTTTACTCTGTCACCACACGGAAAATATTAATAAATATATATAAATAATTATATATATATATATATATATATATATATATATATATATATATATATATATATATATATATATATATATATTCTCCCTAAGTTCATTTTAGGCATCAGGCTATCGAAGTCCTATATTAGACATAGTTCTTCATAGATCGAAGAAGAATGTTGTCGTAATCGCTACGCTTAGTAGATAGGTTTGCGATTAGAACTGCTATTATCATTAGATGATAATCTCAGCTCATGTATGTCTCATTATTGGGCTCGAGCCTCCTCCATAATGCATAAATGTTATCTGCGTTTTATACCCCTTAGTCGTCTCTTACGATTACTCACGGGAAAGATAGAGGGTGGTTTATATTCCTACTCTGGCACCACTCGGATTTTTTTTAAATATTACATACATTTTATTAATTAATTTTATCAAAAAATTACAAAGACTATCAGATTTAGATTTTCAAACGCTTTAAGTGTTTGAACATATTGATGTACATATTAATGCCATTTAAAAAAATATATACATAAAGTTTGTTAGAATAAAATGTAGCGTGCTTATCTATAGTTGTGTGGTAGCGGCTACGAATACTACCGTGCTTACTTTGCTCGTGGATGTCGTAAAAGGCGACTAAGAGCCTTATAACGACCTGGGCCAACTCCATCTGATGCCGTTTGGTCAACAATTACATTCCCAAGTAGGGTCTGGCAGGCGGCCGGTCATAAAACTATTGCCCATAACTTTTACAATATGTACTATGAAAGAGGAGTACATATTGTATCGACGCTAAGCCATTGGGATAAGAGTAGGAGAATGATGATTTATATATTTGCAAATGTGCATTGTAAAGTATTTGTGAATGCCGTCAGTGTTTGTAAAAGGAGTGGTACCATCCCCTATCTTGTAAAAGGAGTGGTACCACCCCCTATCTTGTAAAAGGAATGGTACCATCCCCTATCTTGCCCGCGGATACCGTAAAAGACAACTAAAAGATATTATATGCAGATAACATCGATGCAAGAGAAGAAACTTGAAATAAAACTCTATATTGACCCGTTTGACAAGGGTGATATAGTAAGTCAATTTCTCTCATATTATAGGGGAGACTCAAGTCTAGAACGACTCTTTATGGGCTGAGATGATGATGAAGCCAATAAAGTAGTAGGATAGTTAAAATTAAGAGCTTGATTTGCTGAAAAGCTATATATCTCAAACGACTTTGAAATCAATCCCAATTTAGATTATTCAATAGTTGGATAGAGATGCATGTTAAAAGCTATTTACGCTGAGTAATTACGGATAATAGTCAATACATACTATATAATACATAGCTACCATTTCCTCTATTATGTCGATATATACCTACTACGATATAAGCTGTCATCTCTCGATCGTTTAACGTGATTTTAAGCACTATAAACATAAGCTTTAACATTATACTAATTATAAATTATAATACAGTAGTAATTATAAATCCAAGGTACCAATTAAACCAACCGCGCTCCACAATACAAAAGTATTAACCTTAAATTTCAGTTAAATAGGGGGATAAATCACTGAGCTCTTGACACACCGTAGCAGGAAGTTCATTCCATCGCTTATGAGAATTGAGATAAAAGAGCGCCAAAAATGTACTGTCATGAATTAGATCATTTCGTGATGTGGATAAACCTTACTCCGGTGTCCCTATAGTTTTAACAACTATTTTCATGACGAATGTGACCAAAACAAATATTTACGTGTTTGATTTCAACTAGTGAATCAGGTAAACGTGTCCTCAAGAACCTTTTTCCTGAATTGTACGCAAAAGAAATATGAGAACAAAATATAGTTTAATATTATTTGTATATAATGTGTGGCGAGCGAATCAATTAAATTTGATTTTTTAATTTTAAAAGAATACTTGTTTAAAATGATAATAAATTTAGAAAAACGGATGTTTAAAATTTTTTTTTATTGCTTATGGTGGTAATCGAGAAAGCAGCATACCTAATGGTAAGTGTCAATGCTGCCCATGAACCTTTGCACCAAAGGTATAACTAGGCCACTGTCTACCATTACAATCCCCAAACCCACCCAGTTGAGCTTCCGGCTCTCTCGCTCACTGAACAAAGCGCAATAGCACATTGCCATTGCTCAGGCGTCGATCTTCGGCGAGAGTATGGTAAGTACCCTGGACGGACTGGCCCTCGCTTTTACACAGAGAACTGTCAACAACGTGGTCCTACCTCTATTAATTAGTATGATTATTGATTTTTTTGATACGTTGTGTAAAATTAAAATGAAAAATAGAGCTGGTAACACCGAATATAGTAGTGGGTGGTGCCAAACGTAGTGACAGTTAGTCATTCCTCTTGACGGCTGGATACGAGGCGGACACGTTCTAAGCTATTGGCTCTTAATCGAATGTAATCTAGAATGTTATAGTCTATTTAGTAAGTGTATTAAGATTAAATTATATAAGAGAAAACAGTGTAACCGTGTTCTTGTTTTTTCAATATCTGCCAACAATACGCTCGCAATGGATAATGACAGCCGAGACCGCTCCGCAGGCCCGACTCTGTTATGTATATATTATTAGTACATTCGAAACTATAACTATATTAGTCTTAATATGACTATTGTAAAACATAAGAATGAGTTTGGCACATAACGCGTGCCTTCAAATTATTCCACCTGGCCTGGTGGAATAGGAAACCAAACATAATATAAAAAAGGGATTTTTTATAGCGTGTATATAAGATACGCGTTATAAAAAAACCCTTGCGTGTATCTTATATATAGACAATCTATATCGATTTGTGAAAATAATGTTTATTTTTATATTGACTTAGGGACATTTTAATTTGAATGATTATACTTTGAATGGTGATACTAATACATGGCGTCAAACTTACCGTCTCCATATTAATCTTCGTCTGCCCTAAACAAATATCATTTTATAGGAAAGGGACAAAATATGAGCATTTTCTATAACTTTCTCACAAATCGTTTATAATAAAGATTGTAACACTTTCAATTGTGCGTGTTTTTATCCTAAATTTACATGCATTATAAAAATATCTGTAGTATTTTTTTTTTTTTATAAAAGACAATTAGCACCAATGAAGATGAAAATTTCTTTTTCTCATTGAAATCATAGTACCCCGTAATAAGGACTAAATATTTAAATTGTAGCAGACTTTATAGAAATAAAATTCGTTCAGTTTACCAACGTCCTCGATTAGATTAGCAAGCGGGTTAAGGATTCAGTTGGATCGCAGTTACCCTCGAGAGTGCTAGTACCTATTCTTCTGTTTACTCAGCTAGTTTTTTACGATTATCACTAAAAGTATGGGGTGTATAAACATTATATTGTTAATCTATCACCACTGGAAGAAAAGATATACACATAACCTACAATTTAACTAATACAAATGAAATTTAAGACCCAGAATAACAATTGACATTAAACTCATAAGATTCTATTCCGGAAATTAGCACTTAAATCAGTATAGTAAACACGTCTAAATAAACGTGTCAATTTAATCTAAAATCTGTGATCGGATTGTGTTTTGCGCTGCCTATGCAAATTATTTTCCAGACGTTTCTAAATAAGATCAGCAATAAGTACGAGTATACAGAACGACACACTTACAAATGTAAAACCCATTGAACAGTTTGTATCGTCTAACAGATCAAAGGAAAATACTATATGTTCCTTACGCTTTACAACAGTACTAGAAGTTATCCTTTGTAATAAGGACCGTTGTCCTCACGTCTTATTTGTTCCAACCAGAATTATATTATGTCTGAATGCCACCACTAATCATTTTCAAAGTGTTCCATCATATCACGACTTTAGTCTAAAATAATTATTTTATCGCATTACTTTAAGTAGGGTTTCTCGCCATAATTTTCTTTTGACGAAATGAAAAATAAATTATATTAGTGAGTACTTTTAATGTCTCACCGGTGACTTTTTGATGAAGAGCTATTTCAATTTGTCGTTTTTATATTGAGTGTACTTACTGTAACCAAGCGATGGTAGATCGCTTTCAATGTTGCCTTCACATAAAATATTTTTCATTTTTGTTTCGTAAATGAATAGCCCGACTAGAAAAAAAGTATGTTTCAACCAGATCATGTATCTGGACCCGATCAGGACAGAATGAGGCATGCCGGATCCGGCAAACCCTATCGGAACCAGGTCTGGTCCAGACCAGGATAGCCTGATGTAAAATAACATCAAGTATGGTAAGGCATACCGGATCAGTACCAGATCAGGACCAAATAAGGATAGCCTGATGTAAAACATCATCAAGTGTGGTAAGGCATACCGGAGATCAGGACCAAATAAGGATAGCCTGATGTGAAATATCATCAAGTATGGTAAGGCATACCGGATCAGGACTAGATCAGGACCAAATAAGGATAGCCTGATGTGAAATAACATCAAGTATGGTAAGGCATACCGGATCAGGACCAGATCAGGACCAAATAAGGATAGCCTGATGTGAAACATCATCAAGTGTGGTAAGGCATACAGGATCAGGACCAGATCAGAACCAAATAAGAATAGCCTGATGTAAAATATCATCAAGTATGGTAAGGCATACTGGATCAGGGCCAGATCGGGACCAAATAAGGATAGCCTGATGTGAAACATTATCAAGTGTGGTAAGGCATACCAGATCAGGACCAAATAAGGATAGCCTGATGTGAAATATCATCAAGTATGGTAAGGCATACCGGATCAGGACCAGGTCAGGACCAAATAAGGATAGCCTGATGTGACATATCATCAAGTATGGTAAGGCATACCGGATCAGGACCAGATCAGAACCAAATAAGGATAGCCTGATGAGAAATATTATCAATTATGATAAGGCATACCGGATCAGGACCAGGTCTAGACCAAAATAAGGACAGCCTGATGTAAAATATAATCAAGTATATGGTAAGGCATGTAGTATATCAGGACAAGAAACAGTTTTCGTAACACAAAAAAATATCGATCAAAATTCAAAAAAGTATCATATCATGATTGTCATTGCATTATGCCACGGTGTAAATTGTATTTGCAACTGAGGAGATTAATCTGAAATCTTTAATTAATCATATTTATTTAATAATAATAATAATGTTTAATTAATAATATAAAAATAATTTATATTTAAAGTAAAAACTAAAATAAATAATAGGTACATTTGAAAACATAAATAGAAATAAATATAATAATATTGTAACAACCATTCTAACATTTAATGTTTTGGGTCATAATTTGTGGATGGCGTTAGTAAAATGACGTCATTATCTGAATCGCGGTGTTAAGATTCTGTGAAGCGTAATGACATCGCCTAATATTAAATTAGTTGTTATCGAATCAGATCAAAACAGATCGATCAGGTCATGAATGAGAAATTCAGGCGACAGTAGAAGTCGTTAGTTGCAGTTGCGCCCTATTTGGAACAGCTCACTGGGACTCTACTCTCTATGTTAAGAATATAACACTGCATTCGCTGCCTACGTCATATATTAATTTATATTTTTATTTATTAAACATGTTTTTTAAAATATTCATGTTTTTTGAAAGGACCGGACTGCACATTAGTGGGCATACTCGTTTTGGATCAGGCAAGATATATAACGCAGATGATTGATTTGGATCCGATCAGTAAAATTTCATCCGAACCCGATCAGGAATGCCTGATCTGGACCCGATAAGGTTTTCCTGATCGGGTCCAGATATATCATCTGCGTTACATACCTTATCTGGTCCAGATCGGGCATGCCCGGTCCGGTCCTGCTAAGGAAGACGAAAAAATTTCTAGTCGGGAGGTGTATTATCAAAAGAGTTATTATTGTTTATAAATAGTAGGCTATTGTGGTAGGACCACGCTGTGGACAGTTCTCTGTCTACAGCCGCAGGCCGGTCCGTCCGGGGTAGTACCACACTCTCGCAGAAGATCGACGTCTGAGTAATAGCAATGTGCTATTGCGCTTCGTTCGGTGAGCGAGAGAGCCGGAAGCCTAACTGGGGTGGGTTCAGGGTTGTATTGGTAGGCAGCGGCCTAGCTATACCATTGGCAAAGGTCCATGGGCGGCAGTGACACTTACCATCAGGTGTGCTGTCTGCTCGTTTGCCGCCATAAGCAATAAAAAAAAAAAAAAAAAAAAAAAAAAATTTAATATTTCTGTAAATACTTTTTTATGCCGGAAAGCAGCCGTCTTCATAGTAAGTGGCGATTGCCACTCAAGGACTTCGGCATTATCAGAGTATTTTTTTTTGGCAGGCTATGTCAAGACACACGCCGTCCATTCCATCGGGGCGACGGAAGGGCGGCGCGTGGCCCCATAACCTTTCGTATTCTCTCCCTATCACCATTGGGCCAGCCACTGGTACCGCTTACTTGACCCTCATGGTCAGCCTGGCGGGTAACCCTTTCGAATACTAACCCCTCGTCATCGCTCTCACGTGGTCAGCCTCACGGGTGATGGACTATTCCTCGGTCCAGTTACCCGCGGCTTTGGCTAGGGCGGCATCAGACGCAGGTATTTACGCCTGCACCGCCACAGGCGCCGGTGGCGGAGCGTGACACCGAATAGGAGTTCCTCTCGGGGCCACCCAGCCACCTCCTTCTGCCGTCTCGCAGAAGGCAGCGACCGCGTCCCAGTTCTTGCCGCTGTTGAGCATCGTCTTAGCGATGGTTGGCAACGTCAGGTCAGCACCGATTACTGCGACGAGTTCACAGAGTGTAGTATGTCAATTTCCCTGTTATTGTCCGACCAGAGCTGAGAAAATAATGATGAATCAAATCGGTACCTACCATAGGTCTTTACCTAAAAAAAGGAAAACAATGAGGATAGATCTTTCAGGTCTTAAAAGCTTTCAGAATAATTTTAGTACTTTTCAAACAATTATTTGTATGAGTGTAGGTATGTATTTTTTGTGTGACGTTTCTGCCTGCATACTTTAGTCATAAAAAGAGCTGATAACTTATATTCTTATTCGATTAGCTCACGGATATGTTTTAATTAATAAACATAGTATCTACGTAGGTTAATGGGGACTAAGTATTGTATAGACAAAAGTGTATATGTTTACATGTCTGCTTACAACTTCGGTGGAACTTCGGTCGGATTAAAGCATGAGACTATAACTGATTTTTTTTTTCATAATTTCTTCACCGTAAACCAAATTTCCTAAAACATCTTTTTTACATCTTGATCATAAAATATTGATACAATAAACCAAATTCTATAAACCTAAAATCAAATCAAACATTAATAACTATATTAACCCAAACTCAAATTAGTATTTCTTACGTATAAACTCGGTGAGAACGCTTACGAATTATTAATTTACATTATATCATAAATTGATTCATAATTTAATACCGCTTCGGAAAGCATCTGTTACTGAGAAGATATAGCAAGAAACTCTTAACTTTTTAAATTATTTTTTTGTTATATTTAATTTTTTATAATACATGCTTTTTGATAGCGGCTACGAATACTGCCAACCTTTGCTTTGCTCGTGGATGTCGTAAAAGACGACTAAGAGCTTCATATCGATCTGGGCAAACTCCATCTGATGCTGTATGTTCAACAATTACATTCCCAAGGAGGGTTGATGTCAAGCAGGCAGCCAGTTATAAAATGATTGCCAATAACTTTTACAATAAGTATGTTATCATATCGCGATGAGCCCAAGTAATTAGGATAAATCTTGAAAATTAATAAGAATGATGATTTAAAGTTACAAGTTAATAGTAAGTATTGAATCAAACATGATGCTCTTCTCAACAAGATATTATTTTTTTTTTATCAAAATACAATTCAAAAGACTATGGCTGAACCTGATTAGATCATACAAGTAGTACCCAATCACGAGCTTAAACATAAAATCAACATTATTATATATTTCCTTCAACCATATTGGGAAGGGAAAGACCCGTTTCAAGTAGCTACAGCAAACAAAAATCTTTCAATATATGTATACAATGTTGAAAGCTTAATCAAAATCCTTTGTATACTTTGGAAGAGGTAAACCAACAAACAGAGATGCGAGAAGCGATCTTATTTTATACTATTTTCAATATTTATATAGCTATTTTCTGATTTTTATCTATGTTTACTTCAAATTGACTGCACAGATGGCGTAGTGGTTAAGATACCTTCCGTGCCAGTGCCGTGGGTTCGATTCCTACGCAGGACATCACTTTGTGCGATTCACAAAGTGTTGTTCTGAGTCTGGATGTAATTTTTCTGCGTTGTTCGTGGCGTCATTTAAAAAAAAAAATACAAATATTTTGTATACATTTTCGTAATATTATAGTCAAAATATACGCAAGAGACTGAACTTAAATATTTCAATATGAAATGTATGACACAACATTGGATGTCAGAACTTCTTAACTCCTTTATTGTACGCGTGGCAGGTTTTATTGAATAACTTGACATGTTCGCTTTTTTAGGCAAGTTGCTCTGAAAAGAAAAAAGTAATCGATAAAATATTTATATTTAACAACATAGAGATGAAGGCTTGGTTACCCAGCAAGCCTTCAACCTCCAAGCCTATTTTTGTAAAGTTATTTAAATATTACAACTCTGTGTATGATAATATGCTTATCTTAGCCGCGAGACCAGATAGCCTTGCTTAGTATAAAATGTTAAAATATCAATATATTGCGTGTAATTACTACTTAAAAGAAGGAAAACTCGAAATAAAATCCTATACCAAACCGTCTGACCAGCTTGGTATGGTAGCTCAACTTTCCTCTCATTGTGGACGAGGCTTGAACTCAGCAAAAGGACGTATATGAACTGAAATGATAAATTATTACCTAGTAAATTTTGCTTAAATGGATTCTGTAACTAGTCATTTCAAGAAGTGAATTTGAGGATAATAATGACCATTTCTTAATAATATATATAAATGTCAATATAATAATTATAACTTACATAAAATAAAATTGTGTTAAATGTGGCTATCATCTTCAGTTCCTATATCTAACTTTGACTTGTTATAAGTTGTTTTATAAAGTCAAATACGTACATATATATTTATGTTAATAATGTACACACAATATCATATTTTAACTACTTGAAAATTATTTGATATTTTATTATATTGGCATTTGCTTTTTGAAAATAGAATACAGTGTTTGTGTATATAATAATGTATATAACTTCCGTGCGGTGACGGAGTAAGAATACAATCAACATATCTTACTGGTGGTTGATCGTAAGAGACGACTAAGGGATATGAAATGCATATAACACCTATGTAAAGGATGGAAATCCGCAGAAGAACGGGTGTAACCGACATAGCACAAAGAATTAGCACGCTGAAGTGGCAATGGGCAGGCCACATCGCTCGAAGAACCGATAACCGCTGGGTAAAAAAGGTTCTAGAGTGGCGACCACGTACCGGACGATGCAGTGTAGGACGCCCCCCCACTAGGTGGACAGACGACCTGGTGAAAGCTGCTGGGCGTCGATGGATGCAGACGGCACAGGATCGCACTCTGTGGCGTACCATGAGGGAGGCCTACGTCCAGCAGTGGACGGCGATGGGCTGAAATGATGAAAGGATGGAAAACTCGAAACAAAACCCTATACCAACACGTTTGACCAGCATGGTATAGTAGGTTAATTTCCGGAAGGAGTTCGAGCCCAACAGTGTGACATATATGGGCTGTTACGATGATGTATATAATAATGTGTAAATTATTATCTCTAGTAGCAGACGAGAAAGTAGCTACACGTATATTGAGTAATAACTACAGATCATGAATCTTAAAATTGTAAGGGATCATAAATATTTCTCCGTTCGATACTAATCTTTTTCATAATGACATTTAGTCTAATGACATTTAGTCTACTATATCTTACTGACCAGATGATAAATGGTATTGTTTCTGAAGTGCAGTATACTTTTTCACTGACGTTCTTATTTCGTTAGTTAAATAGAAAAGTAATATTAATCTAAAAAAGACAAAATTTTATAGTATACACACTTATATTTTTCTTTTGCGGTACGGTATGGTGGGTTCCCGCACCGCCAAATCGGTCTGGAGCGTCGGAAGAGACGACGCGCGATCGTAGATTCACCTTGCAATGCACCTCTCTTCGCCGTACGAGCGGGCCTCCAGAACCCTATCTTTGTCTTCGGTGGCAACAGTATACGCCCCTAAAGATTATCTTTAGCAATCAAAATTGCGGTTTAATCAATCAGTGTTTAATTAAAAAATGCACAGCGTTTTTTGACGTTAAATTTGATGATGTGTTATTTTTTATTAAACTACAAACTATAACAATGTTTAAAATGTTTTAAACGAATAACAAAAATTTACATATTTTTTGGATAATTTTAACTTTTATTTTTAATCGATGATTTCTCAATAACACATGTGTATAAAAAGAGCTGATACACGTGGTATCTGTAACACATTACCTATAGGTAAATATAAAATGAATTAAAAATAATTACAGTATTCAATATACAGAACCGTTGGTTGCCTCACATCATATATTTACTCTTTTCCGTCGCATTACAAAAAGTATACACAAGGCAATACTCACAACGTATAACGTTAAAAATGAAACCGCGAGGAAATATGTCAATAGTATTCGCCAAATATTTTCTAAATCCATTCTACTTTAGATTTTATAAATCGTATCACCAAAATATCTGCGTTTCTTCTTCAAACAGGATGAAAATAGATTAGTTTATATAGTGTAGAGGTACCAGAGTTTCCAGGAAAATGGCTTACGGTTTTATTGAAAATAAATATTACCGTTATAATGTCTATGTATACCACAGCCACTCTCATGTTGCTTGTTTTGTCTGTTTGGAATTGATATTTACAAATCTCGTGGTTAGAGTAAGGAATGGCGGGTGAAATATTGTATTCTTAAATTCTTGTGGGCAGTAATTTTATGATGTCAAAGGTAAATCTATAAAAAAAAACAAATATGCGTGTGTACAAAGTACATATATCAGAAGCGAAACTTTGGCAAACTATTTTTTAAATCTATTTTACATACATCAACCAATAGCGTGTACTCTGTCTTTCTCTCTCCCTCTCCCTCTCCCTCTCTCTCTCTCTCTCTCTCTCTCTTCCTCTCTCTCTCTCTCTCTGGGGATGCTACGAAGAGTCGCACAAAGAGGAGACCGAGAACGTCTAATGTGTTCTATCTCATTCTCTCGCCGGCTGATTCCTATACATTTATGTGTTTGTGTCTCTATGGACTTATTTTTTCGTTTCTATCGAGTTTGAAATCACAACGATTCTAAAGAAGTTTCACTTCAATTAGAAAAGAGCAATAAACATATTATGTCTATTATTAATGTAAAATTCATTTATGTATACATTTTGCAGTAATAATAGATGATATAAAGACGGTGTGATTAAATAAAAATCAATACGTTGCGCACCAAAGATACCTGTAGTTTATTTATAAATTAGCCGAATTAACAGCACCATAAACACAATTGCCTAAAACATTCCAATCTTATAATATCGTATTGTAACTATGGATACATATGTATATTCATACCCACATTATATTACATATTTATTAGTTATCTCTTTGAAATCTGTAGAAATATCGTACTAATTTTGCATTGAATAAATAGATACTTAATGCTACTTTTTTAATAATAACATCTTATAACCTCATCCATTACACTCTCAAATTACTGAAACTTAGTATTTAATATGCTTGATTATTTATAAAAACCTGATAACGAGCAAAAAATGATTGGCACAAGTGGGATACGAACCCACACCAATTGGAAATACGTTCCAATCATGCTGCCACTTACACCACCGTGAACTATTGTAGGACATTCAATTCTCGCATCGTATTATATTTTCGTCTTTAAGGAGACGTGTGCCATTTACCCGACATTGTTTACACATTGTACAGGCTTAATACTCAAACTTTGCAGTTAGAATTATATTAAACGATAACACTGTTATTCAAATTACTGAAATTTAGCATTAAATATGATTGATTATTTATTAATAATCTGATAACGAGCTAAAAATGATTGGGACAAGTGGGATTTTACGCTCGTTGCCAGACGTAAAAAGCACTATGATGAGAGTGTAATAAACTCTCATCATAGTGTGTGCTTTTTACGTTATAATAATAATTAAATAAACTTTATTTTATAACTGTAAGTACAGATGGTGTGGTACCTACTCTAATTAGCGAACTTCCTTAATTAGCAAATTTTTTTTATTACTAGTGGTGGCAAACGAGCAAGTAGCACACCGAATTGTTCAGTGTTACTGCCACCCATGGACCTTTGCAATACCAGGAGTACAGCTAGGTTGATGCCTACTAATAAAAACCCACCACCAAGCCACCACTCAGAAAGTTGGGCTACCGGATCTTCTACTTACCGAACAAAGCACAAGCATATTGCCACTGCTCAGACGTTGATTTTAAGCGAGAGTGTGGTACTATTCCGGACGGACCGGCCCTCGCCTGTAGACAGAAAACTGTCAACAGTGCGACCCTACGACACTATAATTAGATGAGTGACTTTCAATGTCGAGTGTCATGGGTTCGACTGCCACTTAGGACATATTTTTATGCGTTTGAGAAATTATAATTTAATACGTAGATTTTATTTGTGGGCGTTAATTGCCTGTTTATAAATTCATCCTCGATACAAAGGTAGCGTAAGAAAACCTTAACGTGGGTAGATTGCTTCAAAAAAAAATACACCTCTTTGGGGATAGAAATGATAATTAACGATAAAAAAAATAGAGGACTAGAGTTGGTACTCTAGTCCTCTATTTTCTAAAAAGTTGCAGGATGTATATAAAGTGGTTTTCATACATCCTGCAACTTTTATAATAAAGTAAAGAGATTATTGTTGAATGATATGTTACACTAAATGATATTATTTATGTATGCTCAGATAATATAATACTCTCTTGTATAGAGTTTATGATCTTCACAATCGATTGTTTTTTAAAAAAAATAAAGAGAATAATGATCATTAATCATGTACATATATAACGCGGGCATGTTTTATATGTAAAGAAAATTATGACAGAAAGTTGTCGTGCAAGGCTACCAACAGAATATACAGGTGAAAGAATATTTTATATAAAACTGAATAATCTGGGTATCGGTTTAAATAATATAATACTACTTCTTCAGAAGGTATATGGTTCAGCGATATATTTAATCTGCCTATCCACGGGACGGACTAGTCCACTAGTTGGTCAGACGTGTTAGCATATGGTTTTATTTCGATACTTTCTTCTCATGCACTTCATCATTCTCCTGCTCTTGTCCCAATTAGTTGGGATCGACACAATATATACCCCTCCTCCTACATATTGCAAAGGTTATTGGCAATAGTTTTATGATCGGTCGCCTGTCAAACGTCAACCCTCCTTGGGAATGTAATTGTTGACCAAATGGCATCAGGTAGTGTTGGCCCAGGTCGATATAAGGCTCTTAGTCGTCTTTTACGACATCCACGAGCAAAGGATTGGTAGTATTCGTAGCCGCTACCACACAGCGAGTTTCTTCTCATATACTTATTCTTCAAAAATGTTTCCTTGCTAGAAGCTGTTGAATTAGAAGAGAAATAGAAAAAAAAATATATAACAACATTTTTATATTAGTAGAAGAAAATACTAGAACTTTTTTATATATTCTATAAAGATGAAGATGAAAATATAAAAGTATAATAATCATAGTTCAATGGAATAACATCATCTATACTGGGTATTGCGAATGAGAATTTCTTTTTTTTTAATTAAATAAGCAACGAAAAATTATTTGATATTGGCCGGTAAATTAGAGAACAATACTAAACAAGACTCCGCTGAATTAGCAATTAACAGATTTGTTTACTTAAAAAGGCCCCCGCTTGAACATCATCGCTTTAAAATTACTTACGGTATTTATTTTCGTCCGTCAATAGCTTCATATCACGTCTTAAATATAGTACCTACATTACCGATAAAAATACTGAAAAATATATAGAAGCTGGCGAGATACAGGACACGATGTAACCGAATTCACTATTTTACACCACAATATTTCAACATATTTTTGAAAAAGTTGAAATAATGGCAGACTATATTCTCGATTTTCCATGTGATGACGGAGTAAGAATACAATTCACAACCCCCTATCTTACCCTGTGGGTGATCGTACGAGACGACTAAAGTATATAAAAACGCATATAACATCTATGCGAGAGAAGGAAAACTTGAAACAAAACTCTATACCAACACGTCTGACCAGCGTGGTATAGTAGCTCAATTACCCTCCCACTATTTAGGAGGCCCAACAGTGGGACATATATGTGCTGAGATGATATTTTCAATTAATAAATGGTTAGTAGTTATTTGTAAGAGAATACACATTATTCATTACCACAACGCATACAAAAAAAAAACAAGAAGAATGCCTGTTCTTTTTGTATGTGTTGTTGTAAAGTAAAGAAAAAGTCCTCCCGTGACTATGATCACTGTAAAGTGTTCGAAACGTCGGGAAATTAAAAATGAAATACAAACGCTATAGAATCCGTAAAAGTAGTTTTATTTCAAAAGAACAATAAAAAAATAGAATTTCACTAACGGCTTCGGGGACAATTATTATTAAATCTTTAGGCAATTTTATTTATAATTGTGTTGACCACAAATTGCTATAAGCAATTAGAAATAGGTTTTTATTAAACAAATTAATCTTAAAAGGTAAAAAATATATATTTTTTTACAAACATCCAACCGACAACCAAGCATCTCCTCAATAATGGAAAGCCTAGGTGTTTATTTTCAATTTTTTTTAACTAGAAGCTAACTTCGTCCAATATCAGTTATTTTTTTTTTGATACGAGGACAAAATAGTGCTGCACCCATAATAAAATACAAATATTATATATTTGTTTACAATTATTTTTGTCAAGTAATTAAGACTTCCTATTAAATGGTTTCTAATGTTTACACCAGTATTACACATTACACATTTGAAATAAAATTAGGTATACAAATTACTGAAATTTTAGCATTTAATATGCTTAATTATTTATAAAAACCCGATTAAGAATTATTATTTATTAAGATTTAATACAATATTTATTAAGATTTAATACCGATTAAGATTTAATATAATTCTAACTGCAAAGTTTGAAGTATTAAGCCTATACATGGTGTAAACATTGTCGGATAGATGGCACACATCTCCTTAAAAGACGTAAATATGATACGAAGCGAGATTTGAACATCCTACAATAGTTCGCAGTGGTGTAAGTGGCAGCACGATTGGGCCGGACTCCCAATGGTGTGGATTCGAACCCTACTTGTGACATCATTTTTCGCTTATTAATCGGGTAATAGAATTAGGTATATTTCAAACTTTCTATCAAAATCATCAAACATAAAATCTCGCAGCTTGTAAATTTATAAAATAAAGCAGTTATAAAAATAAGCAATAATTACCATTAGAATGAATATAGAATGGCATATTAGATCTAACATGAATGCCAGACCTCTTAAAAGCCTTTTTCGAAGAAAATTGTTAGAAAATCGATGTCAAACTACTTAATATCGGTGTATATAATACAATTTTGATAATTTTGTGTAAGTATATATAGAAACTTTGATCCAATTTTACTGGATACTTTTGTTGTGGAAATGGTTATAAATGTTAGAAGCATAGAAAGTCAGTAGAATAGTTTTCTTATTGTTATAAGTATGTTTTGTGATAAACAACTTCAAACTAAGTTCTTGCTTCGTGACAAAAGCTATGATTTGCCGTTGAAAGTTGTGAGACGAGGTTATTGAAAATGTCATAAAGGTTACAGTACTAGTTGAAATAACTGCAATGATTTAACATAATTTATTGGAATCTATTGATACTTGAGGTTTGAGAAAGAGTCATGCTATTGGATGTGGTAATTAAACATATGTTTTGTTAAAAAGCCTACCAGGGAATGAAATGGCGTAAACTACTGCTATACTACACTGTTCACTTGAGTTTGTATAATATTTCATTTTAACATTTCCTTCTGCTGTGATGATGCCATTTATGCCTCTTAGTTATATTTTACGATCATCCACGGAACACACAGGTGACAAATTATATTTTTACTCTTTAACCACATGGGTAGACCTTAATCTAATAAGTCATCTGAATTTTATAAAATACTAGCGGCCCGACCCGGCTTCGCACGGGTGAACATTTATTTATTAAACATTTTGGCATAAACGTACAGTAAATGCAGGATATACCTAATTAATAATGTATTTAGCAATAGTGTATCGCTGGCTTCCCTTGGGTTGATGTTTGAAAACAAAATGAGTAAACAGAATAAATGACATTAACTGGTAATTTTTAAAATCATTTCACTGAGGTTTAGAGTATAGGTATACTAATAATAATTAGATACATTATATACCTACTATTACTGTATAAGTACTGATTATCACACATTTCATAGAATAAAAAATATAGCACCCCGACTTATGTGCTAAGTTTTTTTTACATTTATTTTTCCTTTTTGATTTATATTTTTTATATATTTTAATGTAGTTTTTTTTTATTTGTGTATCATTTCTTTATTCAAGTACATCTTTTATTTTAAAGATTTTTAAATGTTATTAGATTTTTATTTTAATTTTCCATTTTTACCTTAATACTTCACTATACACTATGTTAGCAGTGGTATTTGTAGATGGCAATAAAACATATTGATTTTCAGGCGACCCTACTCGAGAAAGTGCAACATATAGTTGGCCATGAGAAAAGCACTCTTTTCTTAGATCGATGCCAACCATAGAAAAAGTTTGTCCCTGGGATTTATTTATTGTAAGGGCAAACGATATCTTTACAGGAAACTGTAATCTTTTAAAAGATATAGGACAATCCGTCGGTATCCGCGGAAAGTGAGCCAGCTGTCCGGCCGCGGGGCCGGTGATGATAGTAGCTACAATCACATTGTCTCGCAATTCCATAACCGAAAGTCTTGTTCCATTACACATATTGGGAGGGCTTAAATTTCTCAGAGCGACCCGCGCAGCTACCTAATTCATAGTTGTGCCCCTCTCTTGCACTCTTGCGTCACGGCGGCGAATTAATTTTATTTCAATTTTATTAAACTCGTAATATCTTTCGAATGGAGTATCCGACTTTAATAAAATAAAAAGTTATTTACAGGTATTTAAACAGCCTTGCTTGAGAAATCATTTATTTAGGTAAGGATTAAGGCAAAGGTATAAATAACTTGGTCTGATTATGGTCGAAATTTCTATTACATTTTAAAATGTTAAAAAGTAGTTAGAGTGACATAACTACAATAGTTAGACACATGCTATCGCGACATTTTTTGTAGATATTGATATGTTCTTTAATATTGTGGAACATTTTTGGTTCTATTATCAATAGTTTTCGCAGCACATGCGATGCTAGATATTTTATGGGCGTTTTTTTACACCTTGGGTAACATTATTATAATTTTAGTAGGGTTCCTTATATTTTTCTTACAATTAAAATAGCTTATAATAATCAGTGATAATGTTGCATTCAAATGGTGAAAGAATTATTTAAATCGGTCCAGTACTTTTTGAGCCAATTCATTACAAACATACATACAAACCTTTTCTCTTTATAATATTATAGTATAGATTCTTTTATATAATATATAATATACTAGCGATCCGCCCTCGCTTCGCTTCGGTTACGTCAGTTCAGTTGTATAGTTTACTTTCGCTACATAGAATTTCCTTTTGGAGAAGAAATTCCTTAAAATCCCACTTCATCTGACCTTTACAGGGCAGAAAGAAAATCTATTCCAAATACCAAGTCTGTAGGAGCTATATTTGAAAAATTCGATTTTTCAGGTTAACACCCGCGTTGCAGGTGGAATTTCATAAAATCTGTTCTTAGCTGACCTCTAATCGGCAAAATGAATATTCCTGCCAAATTTAAAGTTTGTAGGACTTACGGTTCCAGGAATATCGTGGTGAGTTAATACATAGGTGGAAATCTCTTATATATATATATGTATATATATAAGATCTGAAAATTAGAACCCACTATGTCGCTTACGTTGATAACATAGATATATTTTTAACTATAACTTGTATACTATAGTTCATAAAATATAGCTTGATCTCTGTGACAGTTGTCACTAGTTCTGTACGTATACGATGTAGTCCGTATTTTTGTCGATATAATTCCTTGAAAAACAATGTATGAAAATCTAATGTAAAACAATCTATGAAAATGTTATTGAATTTAAATCAATGGATTTTATTTAATTGAAACTAATGCTGTTAATTAATTATTTTTATTATTCGAAAGGAGTACATCCAAGTTCAATGTCACTATTATCACCATCGCTAGAGCATTCCTGTAGGTTGATGATGAGTTCTTGGTCACATATTATTTCATGAATAATCATGTTTATTTTATAAAAGAAATTATCTTTTTAATATAAAAGAAATGATTTTATTAATATTATAACTGATGTCTGATTACTAAATTAACACAATTTACTTATTTTATAGAGTAACCATGTGGTTTATAAAGATAATGTATTGGTTTTACTCGTTTTTAAATAATTAATAAGAATGTTATCGATTTACGTTTATCGATTGCCCATCTCTATCTTATTCTCAGTCTAGTATGGCCTTGTACTTGCGTAAGCATCATATTTTTCTAAAATGGTTACTAAGTATTATTGTTTGTTTTTTTTTTGTATTATGGTTACTAAGTACATATGAAGTACAAGTTTTGGTGTAAATATTCTTATTTTATATTCATAATTCAGTTGAGATATAACTGGCACGTAAAAAATGAAAATATAGGCGATACAAAATAAAATTGTGAACATGACGCGTATTCAAAACT
This sequence comes from Lymantria monacha, assembly GCA_905163515.2. NCBI lineage: Eukaryota > Metazoa > Arthropoda > Insecta > Lepidoptera > Erebidae > Lymantria > Lymantria monacha. The sequence continues at coordinate 30,582,051 of LR991082.1, forward strand.
ACTTCATCGGTTTTGTAGCTATCTGTCACAGAGATCAAGCTATATTTTAAGGACTATAGATGATGTCAGTCGTTGTATACATAGAGAGTTGTTAAAATCAGAATACTTATTAAAAAAAGTGTAAAATCACATTATTTAAAATAGCTGTACTTATGTTATATAATAATGAAAAATTATAATTGTTTTAACATTCTTAATAGTCTGTCGTGACTAATAGTGATTCATACGATTCCACACAAGAAGTGTGCTACAGCGACAATGCTTTAATAGTGGTAGGACCACGCTGTTGACAGTTCTCTGTCTACAGCCGCGGGCCGGTCCGTCCGGGGTAGTACCATACTTTCGCAGAAGATCGACGTCCGAGTAATGGTAATGTGCTATTGCGCTTCGTTCGGTGAGCGAGAGAGCCGGCAGCCCAACTGGGTGGGTTTCGGCATTGTAAAGGTAGGCAGCAGCCTAGCTATACCCTTGGCATAGCAAAGGTCCATGGGCAGCAGTGACACTTACCATCAGGTGTGTTGCTTGCTCGTTTGCCACCATAAGCAATAGAAAAAAAACAAACTGAAATATGACGATTTTTTCACAAGGGTCAATGTACTATATTTACCGCCACCAACGCTACACGTAGACATGCGACAGTTCTACAAATTATTATTTTGGTTTCCATTGCCCAAAGTCTCCATATTAGTTCTTAAATATTTACAATTTAATATAGTATTTACATAAACTTTCATTAACGCAGTATTTCTTAGCATTACTAAATTGTTATATCCGTCATGATGTGTCTCATGAAACTTTGTGAAACAAACAAACATGAGATGTTGTAAAGGGCAATCGAATTTATTCGCCTTTATCTCATAATCTCGTTTCTAGAGGTTATTTTATCCATCGATGGCTTTATTAGCTGTTTACTTCTCGATTGAACCTTTCGTTGAGTGCTTTTTCAGGTAGAGTATTGCCGTAATAACACTCTGGTATTTTATTTTCTTTTAGCGATCTGGAGTAATAGACGAATAAAATGTATATTCCATTTATAAGCTATTTAATTTCGCATGCCATACTGAGAAATGTATTGGGATAAATTTGTAAATTGAAATAGAAATACTGTTCTCATTCGTTGGTATTGCATAAATTTTATCGTAATGAGGATATATCTTATCGGTAGCGACATCAATCTTAATTCAACTCAACCTTAGATACTTAGTATTATTGAGTAATAATATAAATAAATAAATAAAATAAAGGTATAGTGTTTTCCTATTTATATTGTTTAAATCATTTATATCGCTTGGGTTTATTATATTATGCCTTAGATATAAAATAAATGATATAGGAGATATATTGGAAAGAAGACTCAGCGTAGGTTGTGTCCATTATCTATATGATAATTGTCATTGGTGACTATCCACGTGGTGATAGCCTTTATTTTTGGCAGCATGCTATGGAGTGGTTAAATCCCATTCTATCCGTCCGAAGTGATAGAAAGAACGGCACGCATTCCCATAGACCCACCCTACAAGTATCTATCAACGCCGTGCGAGCGGGCCGCCGGTACTCGGTCCTTGTCTTCGGTGTGCCGCTCAGCGGTTTAACCTCACGGGAATCATTTCTAGTCGACGCCCCGATAGCATGTGGTGATGGCCTAAGAATACAATACTACTACCCCTTCCTTTCTCTTGGATGATCGTAAAAATATTCTATGGGACGTAAGCAGATAACACCAAAAGAATAAGAACTCAAAATAAAATTCTATACAAACCTGTTTGAACATTGTGGGATTATAACTCAATTTTGTCTCACTTTGGAGGTCAACAGTAGCTTTACTTATACATTATATTTACTGCTTATCCGACGACATAAGACAGTCTCTGAACAGGGATTCTTTGGTTGCAGGTGGCACAAAATAAACGTTATGTAGCGTTCTATGAGAATCGCGTACCTTCAGCAGAAGACGCCAAAAGGTTGATTGATATATATATATATATATCATAACGAAAGGGGGACAAACACATGGGTACCACTGTGGCTTAGTACAGTATTGTGTGAAGTACATTTATTACTTTGTCATAGTGAAGTTCATTAAATTTACTAGCGTAGTGTTTTATCAGAATTAAGTACCTTACTTTAGTGTTAATCACTTAGTTGGACGATAAAAACGAGTCTATAAAGTGTATGGATTATTTTCTCAATTACTAGTTATAACTTATATAAAGATATAATACACACAAAATTTAATATCATCTGGGCTCAGTTCCTCTATGATGGGAGGGAAATTGACGTACTATGCCACGCTGGTCAAACATGTTGGTATAGACTTTTGCTTCGAGTTTACCGTTCCTTGCATAAATGTTATATGCATTTAATATTCCTTAGTCGTCTCTTACAATTACCCAAGGGCAAGATAGAAGTTGGTGAATGGTGTTCTTACTCCGTCGCTACACGGAAATTTAATATGTCTAAACTACTGTCCCGCTTTCGTTTCACCGAAGTACTCGGTCGTTCTGTCTTTTTTTTTTTGTTGGGCCTGGGGCATGGTCTGGACATACGACGTCCGTTACGTTCGGGGTGGCGACGAAAGGGCGGCGCATGGCCCCATAACCCACCGTACTCTCTCTCCATTGCGGGCCATTGGTACCGCTTCATTGACATCTGTGGCCATCCTCCGTCGACGCGCCGGCCTGCTGCCAGGATGTCGTCAAGCGGTCAACCTCTGTGTGGGACGGACTATGCCGCGGTCTAGTCATCTGCAACCTTGGCTAGGGTGGCATCAGGCGCAGGTACTCGCACCTGCGCCGCCCTATGCGCCAGTGGCGGAGCGTGTCAGCGTTGAGAGTCTACTCTCTGACACGCCACACTGCCTCCTTCCGCAAGACGACTGCCTCACAGAAGGCGGCGACCGCGTCCCAGTTCCATCGCTAAGGCGATGCTCGACAGCGTCAAGTCGGCACCGTTCTATTCTGGCATTTTAAACCTTTTAACTGCTTGAATATTCATTTTAGTAATATGCTGTAAAATAATTTTAATATAACATACATTCACCACTAGTATTTTTGTATTTAATTATGTAAAGAGTATATACACATATGTACATATGACAGGTACATAATGTATGCGTAGTTACATTCTAAGATTATTCTCGAAGGAGTTGTATAAGTTGACTAAATAAATGGATCCTTAACCTTCTGTAGATCTAACTCAATAGCACCTTGTGAGAATATTGGAAAGCCTCGTCACCTTTTAATCCGACAAGTTATACGGTTGAATGACTCAAGTAGGACTTGAAATTTTTTAAATTTAATGAACACTTGGAATAACTTATTATTACGTAGAATATTATCAAATTCAAACAATCTTTAGGTAAATAAAAAAAGATTAAAGTGCGTGCGTACAAAGTACACATGTCAGAAGTGAAACATTGGCAAATTAATTTTTAAATTTCGTTTACATACTCGTACATCAACCAATAGCGTGTATTATCGATCTCCCTTTCTCTCTTACTCTCTCCTTCCTCTCGATCCATGGCTATGTGCGTTATGCGACGTTTGCCCTATCTTACTCTCTCAATTTTTCTAGCTAGCTCGCCCCCCTTTCCCACCTTTCATTCCATAGCACTGTGCGTAATGCAACGTTTGCTCTATCTCACTCTCTCTCTTTTTAATTTTTTCTCACTCGCTTGCTTTCTACTTTCGCTCGATGACTATATGCTTCATGGTACGTTCGGCCTTTCTTACTCTCTCTCAATCGTTCGCAATCGCTCTCTCCCTCATTTTGAACAAAAACTTGCCATATTTTCATATCATTAATATTGCGTTTCATCTGTAAAAAATTTACCTAAATGTGAGCAATAAAGTTTCACTTTAAAAAAAATCGTTAATTAGTTTTTCACTTTCACTAAAGTATAGTTTTTATGGTAATTATAGCGTCATTGATAGATGTAGAATGAAGACGTAGACATCCATGTGGAGATATAAGAAGAATATAATATTTCCCTATCCTTGCCCGCAAGTATTTTAAAAAAAGATTTAGAGAGCCCGCAGACATACAATTGCAAGTTGGCCGATTAAATCGCAGATAGGTGTAATAGGTGTAGTTACTTATGCTAGCCCGCACATCTTCTCCAACTAAATCGTCCAACTAATTAATTGGACATTGATCGTATCAGAACCAAGATTCCCTTCCGATTACGCACAATTAAAAAGTTGTCCAACTATTGGTCAACTGCTTGTTAGCATGGTTACTCTATGCAAGTTCGCACACTATCCAACTTTGTTGGGCAGTCGCACGGCAAGATGCAAGACGACCACACGCGTGCACGTGATTTTCCCACGCTCGCATGTTCGTCGACGGGTACAACGTCTGCTTCCCGATCACTTGTTGCCAACGAAAAAGTAGAAGAGCTCATAGAAGAAGTTTAAAAAAGGCCAGCGTTGTACAAAAAGGACTTGAAACAATACTCTGACATAAATGTTAAGAAAAGATTATGGGAGGAATTCTGCGAGTTAGTCCAACCCTCTCTTCAACGGCAACAGCGAGTCGTAAAGTTGTGTCCTGTTTGATTATCGCTGGCCCGATTAGATATACGAGCTCATCAAAAGACGAAATACTCATTCTGTAATATGAGAAAAATTTATCAGGGTAATATCTGAGTTTAGAATGCAATGTATGATGCTTCCCGTAGTCTAATCTGTTACTTAATATGGGATGCACCCAAAATGTTCTCTTTTGTTTTCGTCTTCTTTTTATTAATAGAGCAATTAAAGCGTTTTGTTGCCGCATTTTCACGCACACGCACCGCGCTAGCAACACTGGCACCGACTAAATCGATTAAGTCTGCGGCTTGTAACCAATAAAATAAAGTTGGTCAACTAAATTATAAAAGTACGCAATTTAGTCGTTCGATAGTCGGCCAACTTGCAATTGTATGTGTGCGGGCTCTCTTAGAGATGCAAGCTGATAACAACTATTGAAAGAGAAATCAAACTCGAAACAAAACACTATATTATTTGAACCTGGCGCGCGTGACATAGTAAAACAATTGACTTCTCACAATGCAAAAGAACCGTGTTCATCAGTAAAATCTTTTTAATCTCGTAATTTTAGTGGTATTTCTTAATTTATGCTAAGCCAATAGCGTCGTAAACATTATTTTACTTAACATAAGTTATTTACGAATTTGAAAAAAAAAGCAAAGCGTCTTCGGAGTCTTTGAATACATTGATAAATACTAAATAACAACATCTAAAATATTAATATTAAATATATCTCATTCTTTTTTTTTTGGGATGGGTTACGGTTGGCGCACTCCTCATATCACTCCGTCCGGGGCGACAGAGGGGCGTAAGCACGCACACCCGTAACCCACCCGTGATGTCGCCTTCGTCGTTGGGCCGACCACCGGATCAGAGTGACTTTACGTCAGTGGTCGGCTCGATGGAATACCCCTGAGGAGTACCCTCTCCTCGACTGACGTCCCCCCCTCGGGTAGGATGTCGGTCTTTCCTCATGCGGTTGGCTTCTTGGCGGGTGACGGACTAATTCCCCGATCCAGTCACCCGCGGCCTCGGCTAGGGCGGCATCAGGCGCAGCTAATCGCGCGGTTGCGACCGCGTCCCAGTTCGACCAGCGACCTGACGCTGCCTGACAGCGTCAGGTCGCCACCGATGATTACGACGAGTTCACGACGCTGCTCTACGCAAGCGCCACAAACCTCGAGCGTATGCTGCGCCATGTTCCACCATGAGCCACTCGAAAACCTTAAGATGAGTAGATATGAAGTATGGAATATGGAGTATGATATGTGATATGAGATCTCTCAACTTTAACTCGTTATAACTCTGGATTTTTATTCTCACATATTACGTTTGTTCTATGAATATCTGTATGGTCCTAATTCTAATTGACTTTGTGGCGATTAAATATTTAAAAGGCTTGTGTAATATGATTAAAAAGATAATACTTAAACCGATTTCCATGATCCTTTCTGTCTTAGGATAATACTGCGTCGGAAAACAAAAGATTTAGAATAAATATCCTCTCAGAGTCTTTAGACAAAGTGTCGCAAATAAATTATAAGGTTAAGGTTTTACAATATAATTCTTATATAAGTTGATTTTAATTATTTGATTGAATAGCTAAAGATCTGTAAGCTGCGAGGATTATTTTAGCTATTTCTTATTTATTTTTATGTATACATATAATAAATGAGTAGAAACCACTTGTGTATTTGATTTTATTAAAAAATGAATATAGGCAGTAAGAAATGTCTAACAGAACATAAAAAAATCATTTTTTGATTTTATTTTCTGCCTGTATGTCTCTGTGTATGTATGTATGTTTCTGTATATGTATGTATGTATGTACACGCTAATCTCTAAAAGTACTGAACGGATTGTTCCGCAGTTTTCACAAATAGACTAGGCTCAGGTCAGAACAACGTTTAGACTTTGTTTGATTAAAATGTGATTAAATATGTAAGAAAAAAGTTGTAGCCATTTAAATTCAAAAAATCATTGCTCGCCTTTCGTCCTTAGAAAGGTCAATTCAAGAATATTATGCGGACGAAGTCAAGACATCAGCTAGTTTATAATATACTCTTTGGCCATCGATATTATAAAATGAGTTTAGCTTTCATTTGGTAGTAAATATAATAGTAATATCGTTATTTATTTGCTGGCTCGTTTAATTTGCGAAAAGCGTAGCTTATTCTCAACATTGGGATATATATGGGCTGTGATGATGATGATGACTATAATTAAATTTTTAATAACAACTCGCCAAAAATAATTTAATTGTTGCATACAGTCACTTTCTTTTGGTACTATCAATAAATAAATATTACCAGCAGTTATCTACATCACGACACAACTTTATAATCACGATGAAATATTGGACGTATAAAACCTTCATTTGCATAGGCAAATCATGGTCATAGGACCATAAACGCTGAAAAGTGCTACATACATACATACATATCATCACGCCTGAAAAGTGCTCAAAGAATTAAATGCTGATTTTTAATACAATAGCGATTAATTGCGTAAAATTAGTTTTATTTGAAATATTATTATTATTTAGTGTTCTTAATTATTTAATAGGTTACAAAGCCACAGAGGTTGAGACGTATGAAAAAGATATTTAGGTCTGTAGTTAACAACACCTAAACATCTTGTATTTATGCAGTAACGCATCATTTTTTTTTCATTCTGTTTTGAACACGACATTGATGCGTTCCGTTCCAATTTATAGTTCCAGTTTTATATCAGTTTAGAACGAAGACATAAATCTTGGACAATCGTAAATCAATCGATGAAAATAATTTATTATACTGCGTCTGCTACTCAAAAAAAGTACCTAAAATTTTTGTGTAAGTGCTTTAGATCAATATTATTATTATGAATAGACGAAGTTTGTTTTCGTGCAATTTATTTGAGAACTACTAGCTCTATACTTTGTGACAGCTGTGGCACCTGTCGCGGTGCAAAGTTTAAACTAAAATGGCATGGAAGCGTTTGTCGATAGTTTAATAGAAATATTTCCGAAACGTTTACTAAATTTTCATAAATGCGCATTATTAATAAATTACTTCGCCATCCGTGTGGTGATGGAGTAAGAATACAATTCAGCACCCCCTATCTTACCCATGGGCGATCGTAAGAACGACTACGGGATATAAAACGCATATGACATCTATGCAAGAGAAGGAAATCTCGAAAGAAAACCCTATACCAATACATACGACCAACATGGTATGGTAGGTCAATTTCCCTCCCGTGACATATATGAGCTGAGAAGATGATGAATAAATTACTATATTAATAGCCATCGATTATAAAGACATTCATGATAATTTAAAGGAAGATTTTAATTTCTAATTATTACTGAAAATGAAAGTAAAGAAAAAGATGCAAAGAAATCAATAAGTGATTGAGTTATATACAGATGTCACTGTTAAGCATAAGGTGCCGAGTTCGATCCCTGGGAAAATATTTGGCATCTCTTTATTTTTTTAATTAGGTTAATTATTGTCGTAATTCATTCAGATAATCGAGAATCTGTCTAATTTAATATAACTTATATTAAGTAAATCATCATTCTCTTGCTTTTATCCCAAATACTTTAAGTCGACGCAATTTGTATGCAAATTTGCAATTTAATTCAAAAGTTATTGGTAATATTTTTAGGGCTGGCCGCCTACCTGACATCTACTCTCCTTGGGAATGCAATTGTTAACCAGACGGTATCAGATGAAGTTGGCTCAGGTCCAAAAGCTCTTAGCAGTCTCTTACGATATCCGTGAGCAAAGTAAGGGTTAGTGTATTCGTAGCCGCTACCACACAGCAGTCTTATATTACCTAAGTAAATGAAATATAAAAAAAAGATCTCCTTATTATACTAGAATTATTACTGTTATATTAGAACTGTTATTATTAACATATAACTCTTGGATCAAAATAACAGAGACTAAAAGAAATTAATATGCATTTAAAACACAGATATGTATGTACATAGGTATGTACTATATACATATTTTAAGGTATGCAAGGTAGATAGTTACTAATACGTAAGAGGTTCGCTTGTACATTTAAGATCCCACTATATGCAAGATTATTTTTAGATTTGTTACACATTGGGTGTAGCAGCAAAGCAAATCAAAATAAATGAAATATTTTCATATTTTTGATGTCAGGAAAATTATACATACATACATATACATATCATCACGCCATATCCCTTGCAGGGTAGGCAGAGAGAACAGAGTGCCAGAGAACTCTATCTTTGCATACTTCACTCGCTTCCTCAACATTCATGATTCTCTTCATACACGCTCGCCGGTTTCGGAGACTCTTGACTCCACCTTCCTTCAGTACATGACCGATCCGGTTACTGGTTAGTCTCGGTCTCCCCCGGTACATACATCCTTCCACTTTCGCATTGTATATCTTCTTAATCAGACGTTCGTTCGGCATTCTTTCCACATGTCCGAACCATCGGAGCATTCCCTTTCGCATCTTTACACCAATACTCTCTTTCATACTTACTCGCTCTCTTACGTCGTCGTTACGATAAAATGTATAAAATTGAAAAAAGAGAAAAATATGATATACTCCATAACTGGAATAAAGTACATAAAAATTAAACCCAACGCACGCATCAATTTTTGCATGTGGAAATTATCATCATCTTATCTTAGCCCATATATGCCCCACTGTTGGACTCGAGACTCCTCCATAATGAAGGGAAATTGATTTACTATACCACGGTAATAGGACGTGTGTGTTGGTATAGAGTTTTGTCGAGTTTCCCTTCTCTTGCATAGATATTAAACGCATTTTATATCCCTTAGTCATTTTGGGGGGCATAGTCCGGAGCGTGCTCGTTCGCGTCCCCTGCCAGTCTAACTAGACTGCTAATCCGGCTCGAAATGCGTACCGCAATGCGGTTTAGGGCGTCCCCCGGAGGCGACGCGTACCGACCCGCCCCCGTCGGTACGAACATCGGCAGTTGCGGCGATGGGGGCCGCCACCCATCACGCCTTGCCCAGTTAGGCGAGTCGAGGAGAACGGAGTGCCGGGTGGGCACGTGGAATGTAAGAGGTTGTGTGGAAGGTAAGTTGCACGAGCTAATATCCGTCATGGCGGACAAACAGCTAGACGTGCTCTGTGTAACAGAGACCAAGCGAAGGGGCAGCGACGCCTGCGATCTTCCTGGTGGCGGGATGGCTCTGTGGTCTGGTGTACCACAGAACGATCGAGCCAGCATGGGGGTAGGAGTGCTGTTGTCCTCTCGCTTGGCCTCAGGTGTGAAGGATTACGGAATGTATGATCCCAGACTTCTCTGGGTCCGTATAAAACTAGGTGTCACCAAGGTATTCATGCTTGTAGCATATGCTCCCGTAGGATCCTCGGTGGCATCAGACCTAGAGAAGTTTTGGGATAATGTTAGGGAAGTTCTGGATATGGCAGAAACCAGTGAACGCGTGATTGTATGCGGAGATTTGAACGGATGGGTGGGGACCAAGCGTCCCGACTATGAGGACGTACTTGGTCCATTTGGTGATAAGAGAGTGAACGACGCAGGTAGGCTCATAGCGGATGTATGCATGGAGAGAAACCTTATTGTGTCAAACACATTTTTCCAACATAAGGACATCCATATGTATACATGGAGAAGGAATGAACAGAAAAGCATAATAGATTTAATTTTGGTAGACAGTCGCCTCCGAAGCAAAATATTGGACGCAAGAGCCTACAGGGGCCCCACAGTCGACACGGACCACTATCTCGTTATTGCGAGATTTAGTGGTCTGTTCAGAAAGTGGAGGCACTGGCGAGAGCGTGTCCACTTCGGAGGGCTTGAAAGAATAAAGGTTGAAAGGTTGCAAGAAGACTGTGTAAGAGAAAAGTATGCAGAGGGTGTCCGAGAACGGCTGACGATGGCAAGCCAGCCGCAATCGGACATTGAAGAATGCTGGAGAGTATTGAAAGAGAGTATGGTAGATACAGCGAAAGAAGTATGTGGAAGTTCAAAGAAGCATAGAAAAACAAATGGTGATGCATGGTGGGATACGGAAGTGGCAGCTTCCGTAGAGCAAAAGAAGAAAACGTGGCTGGACTATGTCTCTTCTTTGAATCTGAATGACAGTATGACTGAACAGAAGAAAGAAATATATCGGCAATGTAAGAATGACACCAAGGCCTTAGTGAAAGAGAAACGTGATAGAGCAAGTATGAGTGCAGAAGATAGGCTGACTAAAAACTTCGAGGGTAACACCAAACTCTTTTGGAGGGAGGTGAAGAAGTCTCGGGGTGGTTGGTCAGCCTTCAGAATGAATAAAATAAGGTCTAAAGGTGGAGACATTCTTACACAAACACAAGACGTGTTAAGCCGATGGAGTGAATATTTTGGCGATATGTATGCGGATGCTACGGTTGGCGCCGGTGTTGGATGTGGTTTAGTAGATCAACATTCGACAACGGCGTCCTCCGATGGCATCAGTATGGATGAAGTTGAATGGGCGATAAGAAGTTTGAAAAATGGTAAGGCAGCGGGCATTGATATGGTGTCTGCCGAGATGATCAAGCTCGGTGGCTCTTGTGTCTGGGAGGCGTTCCTGTTGCTCCTCAATTTATGTTGGAGCTCGGAAATGGTTCCCAGGGACTGGAATAGCGCAGTCATCGTGCCTTTGTTTAAAATCAAGGGTTCACGTTATGACTGCGCAAATTACAGAGCCATAAGCTTGACCAGTTTGGCAGCAAAAGTGTATGGAAAAGTTATTGAAAGGAGAATGAGGATGGTGTCCGATGGTTTACTGTGTGAGACACAAGGAGGTTTCAGGAGTGGAAGGGGATGCATGGATCAAGTGTTCTCTCTGCGCAACATTGTGGAGAAGCATCTGGCTCTAGGTCAGAGGGTTTTCTGCAGTTTTGTGGATCTGGAGAGAGCATTTGACACGGTTGTACGAAAGGAACTTTGGGACATTTTACCGGAGTATGGTATTAACGGTAAACTGCTACAGGCTGTGCAGTCCAGTTACATGGGCTGTAGAGCCTGTGTGCGGCTGGATGATGGAATGTCGCCTTGGTTTGACGTCAATATCGGCGTTAAGCAGGGGTGCGTTCTGTCAGCCAGGCTGTTTATCATATATCTGGATAAATGTCTCCAAAGGTTGAACGATATGAATGTGGGAGTCCAGATGGGCGACTCAGTGGTCACTGCTCTGCTTTATGCAGATGATGCAGTCCTGCTGGCACAGTCAGCGACTGACCTGCAGACCCTAGTCGACACAATGACAGAAGATTGTAAGAAAAGGGGTCTACGCGTGAATGTGAGCAAAACCAAAATAATGGTCTTTGAAAGAGATAAAACCAGAACAGATGTAAGAGTAACAATAGGTAATGATGTACTAGAGCAAGTGCATGAATTTGTATATCTTGGATGTGGATTTAGCCGAGATGGAAGGTACACCACTGATATAGAGCGAAGAGTGAATGCGGGAAATAGAGTGAACGGAGCGTTGGGGCAACTTTTCGGCAGCCACCACCTCAGCCAGAAGGCACGTGTAGCAATACATAACGCAGTGCTTGTCCCAACATTACTGTATGGAAGCGAGAGTTGGGTATGCAGAAAAGAGTATGATAGTAAAATTAATGCGGTCGAAATGCGATCTCTGCGGAAAATCTGTGGAGTTAGGCTGACCGACCGCATTCGTAACGACGACGTAAGAGAGCGAGTAGGTATGAAAGAGAGTATTGGTGTAAAGATGCGAAAGGGAATGCTCCGATGGTTCGAACATGTGGAAAGAATGCCGAACGAACGCCTGGTTAAGAAGATATACAATGCGAAAGTGGAAGGATGTAGGTATCGAAGGAGACCGAGACTAACCTACCTAGACCAGATCGGTCATGTACTGAAGGAAGGTGAAGTCAAGAGTCTCCGAAACCGGCGAGCGTGTATGAAGAGAATTATGAATGTTGAGGAAGCGAGTGAAGTATGCAGAGATAGAGTTCTCTGGCACTCTGATCTCTCTGCCTACCCTGCAAGGGATATGGCGTGATGATATGTATGTATGTATGTGTGTGTGTAGTCGCCCCTTACAATCACCCACGGGTAAGATAGGGGGTAGTGAATTGTATTCTTAATCCGTCACCACACGGAAATTAAATAAAAACGTAAACTATTATTTCAAAGCCATAATCCCATAAAATTGTTGGTACTACTTCTGTCTCAGCATTTTTAGCAGACCTAAAAAAATAAAAAGCAAAAGTGTAAACGGTAAACCTATGTCTCGACATATGCTTTGTTTTGTTAGTATCTGTACTCACGCTTCTGTGATCGAACAAAGGATAGTAAAATCAGTTCCAAAATACATTGTGTAACTATGGATGGTTTTGAATGTCTAGTGAATCAGATGTTAGAATTATTCAGGCAAATGGCTCTGGTAATCATTGTGTTACGAGTTATCGCCAATCAATTAGTATATTCCAATTTACTACTATAGGAACGTCTCTTCAAATTTGTACCACAAAAAACGGTTCACTGCATTGAATGAATACATACTGTAGATGTATATATGTATATATATATATATAACGATATGGCTAACATGCTTAATTTATTAATTATTTGCTTGAGTTCCCTAATTTTACTACTTATAGAAAAATTGTTAAATAACATAGTGGATACACGTATTGATGTATAGATAAAGACTTTCATTTTTAAAATTGAATAAACAATAAAAATTTTAATAAAAATAAAACCGCCTTCACAATCATTCAGTCTAGGTCAACCGATTACGCAATATTGAAGATAATTCAAAGATTACTGGTCAAATCTTGATTAAATGTAAATGGGGCTTTCATGTGGTAACGCAGTAAGAATATAATTCACCATCCCTTATCTTACCCGTAGATGATCATAAGAACGACTAAGTGATATAAAATGTATATAACATCTATACAAGAGAAGGAAAACTCGAAGCTAAATCCTATACTAACATCTCTGACCAGCGTGGTTCTTTTTTTTTCCGGTGGGCTATGGACGTGGTTGCTCCGCGCCAAATCTGTTCGGGGCGACGGAAGAGGCGGTGCGCAATCCCATAGACCCACCCTGCAAACACTTCTCATCGCTGTGCGAGCGGGCCACCAGTGCCCGATCTTTGTCTTCGGTGGAAGATCGGTTTACCTATTAAAAATTTTGAGGTAACAGATATAAAAAAGAAATATAGACGATTTTTAGTGTATCACCATATTGATATTTTGTGCAATACCAATTACATGACTCATTAATTTATTTCTTGATTATTTCAAGAGTTTAATAAATTGCTTTGCGCCATATTTGTCTGACTTTGAACACTTTGGAAAATAAATGGCTGATCGTAAAACGTTCCGGGACCAACAGGTTGTCATGGCAATACATGGTCAACAAATGAAATTATGTTACAACCATACAGTTTTTAATATATACGATAACCATTAAGACGTTACAAAGTTATGAGTTTGTAGTCATCTTACGTGACCTGATTGATATGATAGTTACATTTATTCTAATTTTGAACTAAATCTAAATTTAGGATTCCTATCCTAAATTATATTAAAATATTAACAATTTATATAACAATTTATAATTATAATAACAATTTATGCTATGATAGAGACATATATTATATACATACATACATATCATCACGCCATATCCCTTGCAGGGTAGGCAGAGAGAACAGAGTGCGAGAGAACTCTATCTTTGCATACTTCACTCGCTTCCTCAACATTCATAATTCTCTTCATACACGCTCGCCAGTTTCGGAGACTCTTGACTCCACCTTCCTTCAGTACATGACCAATCTGGTCTAGGTAAGTTAGTCTCGGTCTCCCCCGGTACCTACATCCTTCCACTTTCGCATTGTATATCTTCTTAACCAGACGTTCGTTCGGCATTCTTTCCACATGTCCAAACCATCGGAGCATTCCCTTTCGCATCTTTACACCAATACTCTCTTTCATACCTACTCACTCTCTTACGTCGTCGTTACGAATGCGGTCGGTCAGTCTTACATCTGTTCTGGCTTCATCTCCTTCAAAGACCATTATTTTGGTTTTGTTCACATTCACGCGTAGACCCCTTTTCTTACAATCTTCTATCATTGTGTATTACTTATATATATATATAATACCAAATATATTAAATAAATATTCAAGTAATCCTCTGTGTGATTACGGAGTAAGAATACAGGTCACCACCCCCTATCTTACCCGTGGGCGATCGTAAGAAACGTCTTAGGGATATAAAACGCATATAACATCTACGCAAGAGAGGAAAAACTCGAAACAAAACCCTATACTAATACGTCTGACCAGCGTGGTATAGTAAGTCAATTTCCCTTCTATTATGGAGAAGCCTTGAGCCCAACATTGTGACATATATGAGCTGAAATGATAATGAATGAATTATGAATGCTATGAATGCATATTTATACGTTGTTATTACCTTATTTTGAGTATCTTTTAGGTTCAATTACGATACCAATTGAAATATACATAACGATAACCATAAAATATTTATAATTTTAAACATAGCTTGGTTACGTAGTCATCATTATGCACATTCAAAATAGCTATGCCCATATATAATTATGGATAATTTCCTGATGAGCTGGAGGATAATTTAGTTTAGGAGTACAGCGCGAATCTTTATGATATTTAAGAAAAATTAAGAAGGGAGAAAAATTAGATATTTAATTATGAGCGATATTTATCATTCGTTTTTTAAACTATTCGTTTGAACTGTTTATCCAGTATGATGTAAGACCACTGATATCGCTATAATTAAATTTGGTTAGCGTAGTATAGCAAACCAATTACCTTTTTATTTGAAGAAGGCTCATGATTAACGTAAACTCTATGAATAAAATGGGATAATTTTAACAATGTAACTAATAAGTTAATATCACCTTCATCCTCCTATTCTTATCCCAATAACTTAAGGCGATACAATATATACTCTTCTTTCATAGTTCATACTGTAAAAGTTATTGCCAATAGTTTTATGACCGGCCACCTGCCAGACGTCAACCCTCATTGAGAATATAATTATTGACCAAACGGCATCAGGCTGAGTTGACCCAGGTTACCCGTTATAAGGCTCTTAGTTGTCTTTTACGACATCCGCGAGCAGAGTAAGGGTTGGTAGTATTCGTAGCCACTACCACATAGCTAAACAAAGAAGTTAATATATGAATGTAAAATTATTATTTCATCTTCAATCTTCAGGTAAGTATCTATCAGGAAACAGGTTTACGAACTTATCACTAAATTTTTTCTAGTTATATATTTAGTTGTGTTAAATAAATAAAAAAATTATGTGCATTTTTTTCTAAACAAACGCTACCCTTATTATAAGTCTTGTAATTTTTATCTACACCTAATAAAAGCGTACTCATTACCATTTACAGGTTAAGTACCAGCGTTGAGTATATTTTCGCAAAAAAAAAACTAATTACCATTTCCTTAATCTAAAATCTGAAACCACGACTTTATTATTAGCAATTTCATGTGAATATTACTAAAATAACAGGGTAGTTGTGAAGTGCTCAAGTTTTATTAATATATTATATTAAACTAAGCTTGGTATAAAACCACAATAGGTACCTATTTCAATATAGTTTTCTTACAGACAATCTTAACATTCTGTTTAAAAAATGTGGGTCGAAATTTAATATCATATAGGGTAGATATAAATAAATTTCTGTAATAACAATGACATATTGGACGTAAGACACCTCAGTCCTCCCGTGACCATGATCACTGTAAAGTGTTCGAAACGTCGGGAAACTAAAAATAAAATACAAACGCGATAGAATCCGTAAAAGTAGTTTTATTTCAAATGTGTAATACTCGCGTAAACATTAGAAGTCATTGCAATCTTACCAGCTTATATGGTTATTTATTTCTATAAATAATTATATAAACTGTTAACATCATATGATTATTTATAGATATAAATATCACCGCTTGCTGTATGGTGTCAGAGTAGAATTTAAAATATAATATAAATAAATATAATGGTTTCATGAATAAAGTAAGCGTAAGTGTTAAATCTCTGTGTGGTAATGAGTTTAGAACATTAACGACCCCCTTTCTTTCTCGTCGGGAATTATAAAAGACGACAAAGGAACGCATGCAGATGCAGTGAGCAAGAGAAGGATCACTCAAAGTAAAACATTATACCAATCCCCTTGATCAGTCTGGTATAATGGTTTTATTTCAATTCCACTGTGGAGGAGACAGAAACTCAACAGTGGGACATAAGTGGGTTGAGCTGATGTTGATGATGAATTGCTTAATTTCTATATCCCGTTAGATTATTTTTTAAATTATATAAAAGTCTGCACAAAGGAAATAATTCTTGTGTCTCAAGGGACTTTATAAACATATAATTAACGGACACAAATTACACCCAGGCTCAAGACAACAATGTGTAAATCGCACATAGTTTTGTCCTGTGTGGAAGTCGAATCCATGACTTTCATCTATGCATTCAGCTAAATTTATATAACGAATAAGTTATTTGATTATTTAGTTGGAAAGAAATTATTATATTTTACTACCGCCTGGTAGTAAAATATAATGATTTTTTTATACTATCTTGTTAAAAAAATATTGTTTGATCACATTTCAGCTGGTGGTACTATTTCATATAGTCCTAAATAGTTGTACTTTAAAGTTTTGGTTTGAAATTGTAAAACAATTGCTTTGGTATCATTTCTTATTCCTAGTAAGCAAAGCTATAAGAATTTTACTAGTTATTGCATAGATAAATATATATGAAAGATTATATTCAATATCTGCTAACCAGCGATGACACTGAAACGTGGTCTCCAAATATCAAACTCATAAAAGGCTCAAACTCACGCTTCATGCTTTAAAGAGTACTTGGAATTTCTCTACATGATAAAATCCGGAATAAAAACATACGTAGAAGTACGAGTAACCGACATAGCGCGAAAAATTAGCGTGTTGAAGTGGCAATCGGCAAGCTACATCGCTTGTCTTATCAAAAAAGAAAAAGAGAGACAAATTTAACTATTAATATATAATAACACTCAAGCTGTGTGGTAGCGGCTACGAATTCTACCAACCCTTACTTTGCTCGTGGATGTCTTAAAAGACAACTAAGAGCCTTATATCGACCTAGGCCAACTCCATCTGATGCCGTTCTGTCTACAATTACATTCCCAAGGAGTGTTGACGTCTGGCAAGCGGCCGGTCATAAAACTATTGAAAATAACTTTTACAATATGTACTATGAAAGAAGAGTACATATTGTATAGACCCAAGTAATTGGGATAGGAGTAGGAGAATGATGGTGATATAATAACACTTAAAATCAGTGTTTCCACTATCAGACTTTAGTTTTACCCTAGATTTTTCTATTAATTGCCCTAAATACCTTAATGATTCTCTGAAAATCCTTGATTTAGGGCGCAAAATTTAAATGAGTTCAAAATAAAACAAAACTTGATGGTTTGAATATTTATTTTAATTTTCGTCAATTAATAAGAGGTAGTAAACAATTAATCATAAGAAGAATTCATTTTAATCTGTGGAAGAAGTAGATGGTGAACAATGTGATGCTGAAGCTGAAGCACTGGGCTTAAGTTTTTGAGCTGCATTCAATATTTGTCTGTTGGGTTCTAAAATCGAGCCTGTCATACCTACTCGTAGTTTGGTATGCAACAAACCGTTGAGGGTTTCACTGTGAAGCCTATTTCCTTAATAAGTTGTACATTTTTTATTATACTTAATAATCCTTCCACCTCAGTATTCGATGATGGCATTGCTAATAGAAGTGAAATCACAACTTCGTGGTTTTGGTATCTGTAAGTTCCTTGTGATCTTCTAAGCTCAACACTTTATTCCAATATACTTCCACTGGTAATTTTGTGACCTCTTCTTCACTTTTTACCTTGATATAATTCGTTTCAATAAGGGCTTCTTGACGCCATTCACTATCTGCTTTTTGTATATTACATTTATTACTTAAAAAACTGAAATGGCTGACACATCCTTTAAAGAACGATTTTGCAATCGTCGTGCAATTTGTGGGTCTACATATTTTATGAAATAGAAAACATTTTTAAAGTCAAATCTGAATTCATCATCATCATTTCAGCCTATCACCGTCCACTGCTGAACGTAGGCCTTTCTCATGTTACGCCACAGAGTGCGGTCCTGTGCCGCCTGCATCCAACGACGCTCAGCGATTTTCACAAGGTCATTTTACCCCAAATTACCCTAAATCCCTAAAAATATTTAATAGCCCTAAACCATATTTAAAATTTGTAGTTTCGCCCTGAAATAGGGCGAAATCCCTAAAAGTGGAAACACTGCTTAAAATGAAACTCTGTGTTATAGTTGTAATTTGTTGTATATCTTTTAGGCAAGAAAAATATTCAATTCATTATACTTTTAGTCGATTTCCTATAGATAGTTATAATGAGTTTACTTAGTAGGTAAATATTAAAGTTGTCCAGTAAAGTAAATATAATACGAGTAATTATACTTATTTTAAGTATGAAGATTTTCGTTATATTGAAGATTAAAATGGTTATATTTAAATTACTGAAATTTTTAGCATTTAATATGCTTAATTATTTATAAATACCCGATTACGAAACGAAAAATGATGTCACAAGCGGGGTTCGAACCCGCGCCTATTGGGAATCCAGCCCAATCGTGCTTTTGCATGTCCTAAAATAGTTCACGATGGTGTAAGTGGTAGCACGATTGGGCCGAATTCCCAATAGGTGCGGGTTCGAACCCCGCTTGTGACATCATTTTTCGTTTCATAATCGGGTATTTATAAATGGTTATATTTATTTTAATTAACGTAAGATTCCTTTTAAATAAAATGCTCGAAATGATATAATTGCCACAAACATCAGAATTTTGCCAAATTTACAAATCAATATTTGTTATTTTAAAAACATAGGTAAGGCACCTACTTATAATTCTATAACTATAATTATTATCAAAAACCATTTTTATAAGGATTCATAACAATTCGAATTTGTAAATTATACCGTTAACAAGATATTATATAACCAATTTGGTTTAATCTGTCTCTTCATCAATACACAATGGGGGCTGATTGATTGACAGTGATAGTAGATTGATAACTAAGATAACATGCAACATATTGTACGTAAGAATTAATTATAAATGTAATTCTAGTCGCTTTTCTCCATCATTGTCCCGTTTCTATTTTTTTATAAATCGGAGAAATCAGAATTTCATAAAACAACTTAATCGCATTTCATTTTCAGTGATGAATTCGATTTCACCAGTTAAGTTATAAACGCGTTATCTCAGCTCATACACGTCCCTATTGTTGGGCTCGAGCATCCTCCATAATGGGAGGGCAATTGACCTACTTTACCACGCTGGTCAGAGGTGTTGGTATAGAGTTTTGTTTCGAGTTTTCCTTCTCTTGTATAGATTTTATATGCGCTTTATATCCCTTAGTTCGTCTCGTACGACCCACGGGTAAGATAGGGGGTGGTGAATTATATTCTTACTCCGTCACCACACGGAAAGATAATTATTAACATTCTCATATTATTTAATTTAATACATTAAAAACTATTTTGATGTTCTTTGGTGATTATTGAGTTATACAATAAAACCTTGCAATTTTTCTCTATAGACAGATAAATCTTATATCTTGAACGAGTTTAGTGAACTGACCAACGAAAATAGGAAATTTAGCCAGTCAAACGAGTCCATCTTCGATCTCGTTTGATGTTGAACGGTGAAAATACGTTTAGTGTTCGAACTGAGCTTAGTTCGCACTATTCGTGTTTATTGTCGACAGTAAAAGGCTGAGTTAGCTATAAAATTTTCATTAATGCTTTAACTAATGGATGCGGGCTGTCCATACTCGCAACGACGATGCAAATGAAACCCATTCTATGTATTATTTACTAATGTGCTGCAAGTATATTTACTACTACAACAAAAGCTAATTTAATGAAATTAGAATATACTTTATTATATTTTATTAATATAATTTCATTATAATAGATTTTATTGAGGCATTATTGGCTAAAGGATTTGTTAGCTGTGATATCAACGCTCCATTTTCTGAGGTATACTTTCTAGAATTTTATATCAGGCAATTCTTAGCAGTACTGAATCTAATATTATGCTGTAGTACTTACTTGTGATAATAAGCTCACTCTTATTACGTAGCGCTTGAAAATTACATAGGTAAAAATAAATATATTGTTCTCAGGACTTAGCACTTTTTATTAAGCACTTATTTGCGTGAGAACTTTTTGTTAAACAACTTTAAAAAGGCAAGAGTCTCTAATAAACTAGAGTCTCTTATAACTTAGCTTATCTGACTATTCACGAAAATCTTAATTAAATATTAATTTAACCAAAGAATCAAATAAATACTACGACCTTATTATACGAACTTCTGCCTAAGGCACCGACTGCAAAATATTATTAAAAAATAAGATAGGAATTATAAAATAAATTTGATTTAGGATTTGAAATTGTGTTTTTGTTTTCGCTTTTTAGTTCCTCGAAAACACTTTTGAAATTATCTTTTTTTAGTTAAAAATTATTTATTTTTATTTATAGTCTATATACCTTTAAACTTTCCGTGTGATGACGGAGTAAGAATGCAATTTACCACTCCTTATCTTACCCGTAGGTGATCGTAAGAAACGACTAAGGGATATAAAATGCATATAACATCTATGCAAAAGAAGGGAAACTCGAAACAAATCCCAATACCAATACGCCTAACCAGCGTGGTATATAGTAAGTCAATTTCCCTCCCATTATGAAGAAGGCTTGAGCCCATCAGTGGGACATATATGGCCTGAGATGATGATACCTTTAAACTGGCTGTTGAATGTAAGAGTCTCCTTTACAACGTCTGCCAGAAGAATTAGCAAAGGATTTTGTTTAAAGTTTTCCTTCTCTTACATTGATAGATATTATTGTCCCCCTTTTCTTAGTTGTCTCTTACAAGTCCCACGGAAAAGAGCGAAAGGGATGGCATGAGTCAATCTTATATTTTACTCGATCACCACAAGAAAGGAACTTAGTTTATTAAATACATTTGATATTAGAAGTCGCTGAATATGAAATCGCTAAGTGAAATGAAGTGTACGAAATGAGAATTTATTTTCTTTCAGTCATGATCATTAGCAATGTATTTTGATATTAGGAAAACATGGACAAAACAAACATTTTCGTTTTCTGATATTTCAATCATAATTTACGTCATAAATAAGAAGAGTATTTTAAAAGTCAAAGGCACGTTTTTTGCTTTTCTTATATTAGGTAATATCCTTTGACGCATCTCGAAATTGAGTTTCACCTCAATGTTTCATTTTGGGTTACGTTTTATTTATCAATCGAAATTTCTTTCGAAAATACTGTTGGATTTATACCCTATTTCGAGGCGTTAAGGCAATGAATAGATTGCTGGTTACTCTTCAGTAGAGAGCAACAGGTAAACAAATACGAAATAAATACTGTACAAATTTTCTTGGGATTTAAAAAATATCTAAAGATTAGATATTATTTTAGTTCTGTTTATTTAATAAATATGTGTTCTGTTTATGAATATGTTTGCCGAACGAACGTCTGGTTAAGAAGATATACAATGCGAAAGTGAAAGGATGTAGGTACCGGGGGAGACCGAGACTCACCTACCTAGACCAGATCGGTCAAGTACTGAAGGAAGGTGGAGGAAAGAGTCTCCGAAACCGGCGAGCGTGTATGAAGAGAATTATGAATGTTGAGGAAGCGAGTGAAGTATGCAAGGATAGAGTTCTCTGGCATTCTGTTCTCTCTGCCTACCCTGCAAGGGATATGGCGTGATGATATGTATGTATGTATGTTTATTGAATAAAGAGTTTACATATAAGTATATGATTGCTTTGGTCGGCAATGAAGGTTCATAATCGTGGTAAATTTTGCAGATTATAGACAAAACCGCTTGCTGTATGGTGTCAGAGTAGAATTACCATTCACCACCTGTCCTGCCCATGGCTATCGTGAAAGATATTTTTTTTAAAGACACATATTACACCTAGACTCAGAGCAGCCGTTTTTGGATCTCACAAAGTATTGTCCTACGTGAGAATCGAACCCACGGTACTGGCACGGAAGGTCGGTATTTTAACCACTACGCCAATCTGTGCAGTCACTATGATTGATAAAGATTGTTAAAGTTAATCTGCCTGGATAATTATCTGACTATGTCTTATTCAATATAAGATAAAGTCCCGAACCATACCAACAACGCTGAATGGTGAACAGGCTGTAAGCGTGTTAATATCATTAGTCCACAATATTATCACAACTTTATTCAACCTGAACGTTATTAGTATTTGAATGAACTTGTGCATTGTACGCAATACTTACTAATATTATAAATGCGAAAGTAACTCTGTCTGTCTGTCGCTCTTTCACGCCAAAACTACTGCACCGATCTAAATGAAATTTGGTACACAGATAGTCTAGAGCCTGATAAAGTACATAGGCTACTTTTTAATTCAAAAAAGGGTTGTAAAGGGTGATGATAAGTTGTAAGGAAGTATCGTCATTTTTAAAGCCAGAAGCTTAAAAATTATTTTTAGGCTATCGATTAGATATAAATAAATATGACATTAATATTTTGTAAAAAAAATTACCCTTAAGGGGTAAAATAAAAATAGGGGATGAAAAACTTTAGGAAAATAACTTTTTACGCGGGCGAAGCCGCGGGCAGAAGCTAGTAGTTTATATAAATTATAGACACGTACACATACATTGTGAGTACTTTGATTAGCTCGCGCAAATTATGAATGTTATGCACACTAATGTATACTGTATAAATATTTAATCATAATATTATCATACATTACTAAGCACCAAGTTGGAGATGTGTTGACGAGAGGTCTTATTAAGAGTATGCGTAATCGTAGAGCTTGCATGAAGACTATTATGAGTGTGAATGAAGCGATGGAAGTATGCCAGGATCGTGGTTTGTGGCAATCCGTAGTCTCTGCCTACCCCTCAGGGAAACAGGCGTGAGGCTATGTATGTTTTTATGTATTACTAATCTATATATATAAAAGAAAGTTGTGTTAG
The DNA here is from genome assembly GCA_905163515.2 of Lymantria monacha. NCBI lineage: Eukaryota > Metazoa > Arthropoda > Insecta > Lepidoptera > Erebidae > Lymantria > Lymantria monacha. Next base: position 30,605,702 of record LR991082.1, read on the forward strand.
TTACAACACTTATAACACGAGAACGGCTGGACCAATTTTTATGATTTTTATGTTTTTGAGTTTGTTGTAGTCGGGAATAGGATATAGGATATTAAAATATGATATTAATAAACAAAAAAAAAAATATTAAAAATACATCAATTCTAAACGTTCATTTGTTGATGATGTAACCAATGGCAACTGACAGCTCACGTCATTACGTGGTGTAATAGTTTGTTTGGAAAATACCGCGAAAAGTTAAAATTATAATTTGAAAAAATATTTTTTATATTATTTATCATTTACTATTAGTCAATGCTATATGCACGATAAATAAAGCGCCTTAATTATTTCATTGAGCAAGATCTGGTACTAATATTACCGCCCTCTCTCTCTCTCCCTCTCTCTCTCTCTCCCTCTCCCTCTCTCTCCCTCTCTCTCTCTCTCCCTCTCTCTCTCTCCCTCTCTGCCTTTTTTTTATTGCTTATGGTGGCAAACGAGCAAGCAGCACACCTGATGGTAAGTGTCACAGCTGCCCATGACCTTTGCTATATCAAGGGTATAACTAGGCCGCTGCCTACCATTACGATCCCCAAACCCACCCACTTGGGCTACCGGCTCTCTCGCTCACCGAACGAAGCGCAATAGCACATTTCCATTACCCAGACGTTGATCTTCTGCGAGAGTGTGGTACTACCCCGGATGGACCGGCCCGCGATTGTAGACAGAGAACTGTCAACAGCATGGTCCTGCCACTATTAAAAATCCTCTCTCCCTCTCTATCTCTCTCCCTCTCTCCCTTTCTGCCTCTCTCTCTCTCTGCCTCTCTCCCACTCTCTCTCTGTCTCTCTTCTCTCTACCTTCGTGCGCTTATAATTTCAGCTCATATTTGTCCCACTATTGGGCTCGCGCCTCCACTATAATGGGAGGGAAATTGACCTACTATACCACGCTGGTCAGACATGTTGGTATAAGGTTTTCTTTCAAGTTTTCCTTCTTTTACAAAGATGTTATATGCGTTTTATATCCCTTACCTTAGTCATATCTTACAATCTCCCAAGGTTAAGATAGGGGGTGGTGAATTGTATTCTTACTCCGTCACCACACGGATAACCCTCCCATGCGCTTTACACTTCAAAATAAATATGGCGCGTAACAGAAAAACGTTACAATATAAAATTTCTCCCATAAGTCGATAAAAATGTTTCACTTCAAAAAGTTGGAGAAACAAAAAAAATGTAATATTTTTGAGAGACCCACTGAAGTTAACAAACATGTGACAATTTTTCATTATTTTATTTATCATTTACTATAAGTCAATGCCATAAATGAAAAAGAAAAATAATTTCGTGTCATTCTCGACGCAGTACTAAGCATAGCTGTTCGTTTACAATAGGCTGTATGGGATCTATTTCCTTTGCCTGTCCGAATGGACGAACAAAAAAATGTAAACGAAACCAATTTTCATAAGGTGTACGTATACACTAATGACTAAGCAGTTTATTTTTTTTTATTAATTGCAATTAAACGAAAAATAATTATCAAGCCATTTTCTAAAAGAAACCGCGCGTTGCGATTATGAAGCTTTTAAAAAAAGAAATATTTTGATACATTAATTTTTACGTTCATATTCTTGCCAGATCCGGAATATTTTATCCGACGTCTTCGAATATTTTTTTTAATCATCTATTTTCCTACTTTAAACAAAATAATTGCTTTTTAAAAATATCAAATACGTTTAAACGAATGTTTTTTCTTGACATATGTAAGATAATATTATCCTATAAGTGCAATGTGAGAAAAATACAATCATTTTTAGGTTTGAAAAGTGCTTGATTTTCGTATATCGAGAGTAGAGCAAGACCTCAACGCTTCGCTTCTGAGGTGTGCAAAATTTAACCGGTCAGATTTCGTTTTGTGCGAGTGTTACGAATTTTTACGAATATTGTTATAATAAAACATACATACATACATATCATCAAGCCATATCCCTTGCAGGGTAGGCAGAGAGAACAGAGTGCCAGAGAACTCTATCCTTGCATACTTCACTCGCTTCCTCAACATTCATAATTCTCTTCATACACGCTCGCTGGTTTCGGAGACTCTTGACTCCACCTTCCTTCAGTACGTGACCAATCTGGTCTAGGTAGAGTGAGTCTCGGTCTCCCCCAGTACCTACATCCTTCCACTTTCGCATTGTATATCTTCTTAACTAGACTTTCGTTCGGCATTCTTTCCACATGTCCGAACCATCGGAGCATTCCCTTTCGCATCTTTACACCAATACTCTCTTTCATACCTACTCGCTCTCTTACGTATAATAAAACATATTGTCTATATTGTCATCAACAATGCCGCTACCAATAAAATCAAATCTTTCCCAACAAAACATGTAACATGTTGATGACTAGATTTAAGATTATTGTTACTAACACTATGGGCGTACGCCTGCAATAAATGATTATTATTATTATATAAAACCGTAACGCAGGTAGAATTCGAATTATAACGAACGTAACCACGGCAGAAGAACAATTTATTGCACGGAAATACCGCCGCGTTAATATGGTCCAACTCCGTGCTTCTTAATCATAAGAGTAAAGAGAGGCAGGCCGTGCTGTTGATAATGCGAAATCGTCGAGCAAATCTGAGAGATCAACAATTAGTTTATTTTCAACGCATATGAAGGCAAATGTCGTATAACACAAGGAAATTCTTCGTCTTGCTGGCACTTTATTAAAATTCTTGATTATTTGAATTTATATATTATTCATATTCTTGATTCTCCTAATCTTATCCCAATTACATGGGGTCGATACAATATGTACCTACTCTTCTTTCATAGTACATATTGTAAAAGTTATTGGCAATAGTTTTATGACCGGACTCCTACCAGACGTCAACCCTCCTTGGGAATGTAATTGTTGACCAAAGGGCATCAGATGGAGTTGGCCGAGGTCGTTATAAGGCTCTTAGTCGTCTTATACGACATCCACGACCAAAGTAAGGGTTGGTAGTATTTGTAGCCGCTACCGCTACCACACAGCTAAAAATAACTTAATAATTTTAAATTAATTGAAATCGGCATATCTCATTCATCAACTGTTAGGCGAAACGAAGTGTGCCGGGTCCGCTAGTTGTAAATAAATTATGAATAGTATTATGAGCTTAATCGCTCTTATGTATTTTCGTTTATATCACTATAAGCATTATAACTATCATAGGGACATGTATATTTATCCACGGATATAAATAAATATTGCAGTTAAAATTTAATTAAAATAATTGATTGTAAACGGAGTGAATAGATTTGTCAAAATACATCTCAATTTTACCGACACAAAATTTTGCCCAAATTTAATCAATTCTATAGTAACTATTTTTTGCGCTTGATGCCGCCCTAGCCTAGGCCGCGGATGACTGGACCGTGGAATAGTACATTACCCGCAGAGAGGCTAACTGCGTGAGGGCGTTTGCAGGGGATCGTATCCGAAGGGGTAACTCGCCAGGCTAGCCAAGAATGTTAAGGTTGCGGTACCAGTGGTTGGCGCAATGGCGATGAGGAAAGAATATGGTGGGTTATAGGGCAACGCGCCGCCCTTCCATCGCCCCGGAGGGAATGGACGTGACGTGACATGGAGTGTGTTCCGACCTTAGACGGCTGAAAAAAAATGTTAACTATAAAAATCTGCTTACAATTTCACTTCTAAATATTAGAGATATTCATGGTAATTTTTATTATTATTACATATGTGTTTTTAAGATTTAAATTTTTCATTAATTGAATTATTTCTCGCCGAGTGCTGGCTGGATTTGTATAACCCCTATATGCAAGAGGAAATCCCAGCCACATCATCCCCCACAATACCAGCGCGCGCGCACCCGCATCTTATGATTTATATGAATAAGTATCATTTATATTAATAATTATTATCATTTATATTAATAAATATCACTTATATGAATAAATATACATTATTTTCCTTTCTTTTTCGTCATCACGTAGCACTAGAGATTTTTGAATTGGCATTGGACATATTAAGAGCTTGACATAGTGAAATAAATTACACTAAATTACTACAATGTACTTACTATATACGTTATCTATAATATATATATATATATATATATATATATATATATATATATATATATATATATATATATATATACATATATATATATATATATATATATATATATATGTACCAGGTGTGGCGGTTAATAATTCTTATTTTTTTTGTTAACACACTTGTCGATTGAGGAAAAAATAAAGAATCGTTTATTTAAAGTATGCGCCATCGCTTGATATACATTTTTGCCATCTCTGTGATAAATTGTGAACGCCATCTCAAAAAAAAGGAACACCTTTTGAGGTGATCCATTCACCAACCCATTTCCTGACATCTTCATAATTCTCGAAGAGCTGCATAGAGAGCGCATGTAACATCGATGAAAATATATGATAATCTGATGTGGCCAGGTCTAGTGAGTATAGCGGGTGTGGTAATAGTTCCCAGGCAAACGTAGAAATGGTGTCTTTGACCGCTTTCGCTGCGTGTGAGGGAGTGTTGTCGTGCTGCAAAATCACTTTCCGTGTCTTGATGCCCATTTTGGTCTCTTATCTTCCAACGCATGTTTCAAATTGACCATTTGTTGACGGTAGCGGTTAGTATTAACTGTTTCACCCGATTTTAGAAGCTCATGGTACACGACTCCCTTCTGATCTCACCAGACGCAATCGCTTTGGAAAAAAGACATTTTTTTCCAAAGCGATTTGGTTTGGTGGTGGATATTGATCCCTGACCTGGGTCAACCCATAATTTTTTACGTTTCGGGTTCACAAAATAGATATTTTCTCATCCCCAGTCATGATTTAATGCAAAAAACTTTTGTGTTCATGTCGAGAAAGCAAAACTTCACATACTGTTTTTCGCTTTTCCATTTGTCTGTCGTTGAGCTGATGTGGTACCAATTTTCCTGACTTCTGAATGTTTCCCATAGTATGCAGATGATCACCAATTGTTCGGCGACCAACGTTTTACTTGTCTGCCATTTGCTGTTGGGTTTGCGTATCATCTTCGTCGTAATAGTTCTTGTAGATCAACATTTTCAATTTTTTTCGGTTGACCTAGCAGTTCTTTGTCGTTTAAGTTGAAATCACCGCTTTTGAAGCGTTTAAACTACCGCACACAAGTGTCTTACTTAAGGACATTGTCACTGTAAGGTTTTAAAAGAATACGCCGGCTCACACTCGCGTTTTTCTTTTGGTGGTACAAAAAAGAGTTCATGTGCCGCAAATGCTCTTTATTTGACTCGTAACTTGACATTTTCACAACACAAAAAAACAATGACTCTAACGCTACTGCAGTACTCCGCACAAGTATTGATGTCCTTTTGTAGCGCATTAACGTAGCAACAAAATTATATAAAAAATAAGATTGCCAATTAATGCGTACATTCAGCGCCATCCCTGTATATATAAACTTATTATTTCTATTATACAGGTCTTTACCATATTAAGAGAAATTTTTACTCAGGCTTCTACGGTAACATAAAGATAACACAATATATCGCTAAGAAGCTAATATATTATAGCGATAAAAGAACGTAGTAAACACGGCATTAATGAATTCTTGATAAACATAACCAGCGGGTAGTCAATAAGCGCAATGGGTGATTGATATTAGAACTTTATTGGTTTATCAGCGTGTGGTCTAAATGAATATATTTACAAGTAAATTTTCTTATAACAAGAACTAAAACTTATCTGAAGGAACATGTATCAGTATATATCCATTCTAATCACATTGTTTGGTTTATATTAAAATTTTTCTTTTCTATATTTTCTTTCCGTGTGGTGACGGAGTAAGAATACAGTTCACCACCCCTTCTTTTACCCGTGGATATCGTAAAAGACGATTAAGGGATATAATATGCATATATCATCTGTGCAAGAGAAGGAAAGCTCGAAATAAAACCCTATACCAACACGTCTGACCAGTGCGGTATAGTAGGTCAATTTCCCTCACATTATGGAGGAGGCTCGAGCCCAATAGTGGGACATATGTGGTCTGAGATTAGATGATTAAATATTTACATATGAAGTAATTTTACCATTAAGCATTTTTTAGTCTTTTTGTATTTTGTACTTTTCTTTTTGTATTTTTACCTTTTCAATGCTAAATTTTCCACGAAAAATTTAGCAAATTCTGGCAAAGAGGTTACTGACCTTTTTTTGGAGTAGTTTGGATGATGGAGACATTTCAGCCAGTTGTTGTAGCTTAGATACCATATTTATGTAGTATAGAATCACATATTATCACAGTGCCGAGTGATCAATCAAAGCTATTTGCAGATGTGCTATCTTCTTCATCATTGTGTTCAGTTTTTCATAGTACAAAGATTGTCCCGTTTAGTTGTTGTCCCGTTGTGTTTTGGTTGTTAATAAGTTTTGATGAATCAGAATATCAGTAGATCATCAAATAGTGATTATCATTTCTCTTCAGGTCATTTTTCATTTACAGCATAATTTAGATACTTAGCTAAGGTATAACCTAAACTTGCTGACTGAAAAAATGTATTTTATTTGAAAATTGCAAGTACTCCACTTGCAATTTTCAAATAAAATACATTTTTTTATCCTAGAAAGTGATCTCGTTAATTTTTTTATTTCTGTGCCTGTTGCGCAGTACAAAGCGGGCCTAAAAGCATATATGGACCTAGATAAGGCTACAATTTGAACCCTGGCTTCCATGATAAGCAATCACATGAAGCGACTGCCTTTTATCATTAAATTTACAAATGAATTGTATACCGTTACATAGGTATTTAATTTCTTACTTTTTGAGCTCTTTATAAAAAATAATTTGTGAATGATAAATCAGCGTATGTAGAGTTTGAGCTTATATTTATTCAAAATTAATTCCATATTTTTTACCAATTAAGCTAATGTGGCAACTACGTATGACGACCATTTCATAGTTTACTTTCTTTTCCTAATAGGAGATATTTTATAACACCATCGGATCTTATATCTGATATCAGAAAATGTTTAGGTATATATAAAAACAGTTTGAGCTGATTTCCAGTAGTATAATTTTATTTCATTATTATCATTCTTATATCTGAAATAAACTAACAAACATAGCCATCATGTAATGTTTCGTTGGTCTATTAAAAGTTTTAAGAACACTGCAACAGCAAAGTCTTTCCGTAATTGTGAAAGCTGCGGCTTCCTAACGACTTTCGTAATATAAAACCAAGTTATAATAGCCATCAGTCAAAGTGGCTATAAACAATAAAACTTTTGTGTGTATTTTTATTGAATACTAGGAACTAAATTAAAATATAGTACCTTATTGTACTCGCTAATTTTACAAGCTTGAATATATAAATATGGATTAATACATACATACATAGATATCATCGCGCCATATTCCTTGCAGGGTAGGCAGAGAGAACAGAGTGCCAGAGAACTCTATCCTTGCACACTTCACTCGCTTCTTCAACATTCATAATTCTCTTCATACACGCTCGCCGGCTTCGGAGACTCTTGACTCCACCTTTTTTCAGTACGTGACCAATCTGGTCTGGGTAGGTGAGTCTCGGTCTCACCCGGTACCTACATCCTTTCACTTTCGCATTGTATATCTTCTTAACCAGACGTTCGTTCGGCATTCTTTCCACATGTCCGAACCATCGGAACATTAACCATTAGCATATGGGTTAATTATATTATAAAAGGGGGAAATGAAAAAGAATTACATATGTGTGCATGTGTGTAAACCTTAAATTATTGCAACCAGGGATTTGTGATGGATAGACTCGAGATTTTCATGTATGACAATTTTTTTTTTTAATATAAAATATTTACACTTCTTCACGAGTATATAACTATAATTTCTTCAAGAAATGGTGGTATAATCTAAATTATATATGTTGAATATTCAGACAATTTACAATGATAATAGAGTCATATAAATTGATTCACTCTTGCAAAACCACCATTGGGCTGAAGGATCGATATTTGATGTCGAAGGGTATTTAGGAATAATCAGGCAAATTCACAATTCTTTAGATGTGCTTTGGTAAGTAGAAATCAAGTTGTATGGGATTTTATTAGTAATGAAAAATATACCGGAACCTGTGAGAAACTTTATATCTTCCTATTGACTTATTTCCACGAATAATTTCATCACATGTTAGACATGGTAGGCCATTCTGTTAGATAAGTGGTTAGACCATTTACAATATATTTTCTAATATTATATTATAACCTTCATTCGGCGTCCTCCGATGGCATCAGTATGGATGAAGTTGAATGGGTGATAAGAAGTTTGAAAAATGGTAAGGCAGCGGGCATTGATATGGTGTCTGCCGAGATGATCAAACTCGGTGGCTCTTGTGTCTGGGAGGCGTTCCTGTTGCTCCTCAATTTATGTTGGAGCTCGGGAATGGTTCCCAGGGACTGGAATAGCGCAGTCATAGTGCCTTTGTTTAAAAACAAGGGTTCACGTTATGACTGCGCAAATTACAGAGCCATAAGCTTGACCAGTTTGGCAGCAAAAGTGTATGGAAAAATTATTGAAAGGAGAATGAGGATGGTGTCCGATGGTTTACTGTGTGAGACACAAGGAGGTTTCAGGAGTGGAAGGGGATGCATGGATCAAGTGTTCTCTCTGCGCAACATTGTGGAGAAGCATCTGGCTCTAGGTCAGAGGGTTTTCTGCAGTTTTGTGGATCTGGAGAGAGCATTTGACACGGTTGTACGAAAGGAACTTTGGGACATTTTACCGGAGTATGGTATTAACGGTAAACTGCTACAGGCTGTGCAGTCCAGTTACATGGGCTGTAGAGCCTGTGTGCGGCTGGATGATGGAATGTCGCCTTGGTTTGACGTCAATATCGGCGTTAAGCAGGGGTGCGTTCTGTCAGCCAGGCTGTTTATCATATATCTGGATAAATGTCTCCAAAGGTTGAACGATATGAATGTGGGAGTCCAGATGGGCGACTCAGTGGTCACTGCTCTGCTTTATGCAGATGATGCAGTCCTGCTGGCACAGTCAGCGACTGACCTGCAGACCCTAGTCGACACAATGACAGAAGATTGTAAGAAAAGGGGTCTACGCGTGAATGTGAGCAAAACCAAAATAATGGTCTTTGAAAGAGATAAAACCAGAACAGATGTAAGAGTAACAATAGGTAATGATGTACTAGAGCAAGTGGATGAATTTGTATATCTTGGATGTGGATTTAGCCGAGATGGAAGGTACACCACTGATATAGAGCGAAGAGTGAATGCGGGAAATAGAGTGAACGGAGCGTTGGGGCAACTTTTCGGCAGCCACCACCTCAGCCAGAAGGCACGTGTAGCAATACATAACGCAGTGCTTGTCCCAACATTACTGTATGGAAGCGAGAGTTGGGTATGCAGAAAAGAGTATGATAGTAAAATTAATGCGGTCGAAATGCGATCTCTGCGGAAAATCTGTGGAGTTAGGCAGACCGACCGCATTCGTAACGACGACGTAAGAGAGCGAGTAGGTATGAAAGAGAGTATTGGTGTAAAGATGCGAAAGGGAATGCTCCGATGGTTCGGACATGTGGAAAGAATGCCGAACGAACGCCTGGTTAAGAAGATATACAATGCGAAAGTGGAAGGATGTAGGTACCGAGGGAGACCGAGACTAACCTACCTAGACCAGATCGGTCATGTACTGAAGGAAGGTGGAGTCAAGAGTCTCCGAAACCGGCGAGCGTGTATGAAGAGAATTATGAATGTTGAGGAAGCGAGTGAAGTATGCAGAGATAGAGTTCTCTGGCACTCTGTTCTCTCTGCCTACCCTGCAAGGGATATGGCGTGATGATATGTATGTATGTATGTATGTATGTATTACTTTTACTATTATTTGAGTAATCAAATAGATCAGATTAAATCTTAAACTTAAACCAGGTACGTGAGAATCTTTGATAATCTATCAACTACCCTTCTACCTAGAAGACAAAATTTTATAAGGTATATTAGACCAAGGGATGAAGTCATTTTTTTCACTCAATAAAAATTTAAACACCTTTGGTATATTTAGAAATATACCTTAATTTTTCACATATTAAATAATAATAAAAAACCTTGAAGAACATATTTAACTATATAGCACTGCAACAATTTTCAAAAATCTTATATACTATATGAATAATCAATTCACAATAATCAAAATAAAATCAAAAGTATTAATTATTTCTACTAATTATATATTAGATAAAAAATCAGTTACACGTCTGAATCAAGTCGTACACACGCTACTTCCCACGCAGGATGACGTCACGCCACTTTGTATCCGTGATTAAAGCATTTGTTATTTGCGGAAGGACTAATTATATTACAAGGTAAGAATTTATTTATATGTACAATTTAAACATCTTTCCACGTGCTTGAGTTTAATTAATGAGCTTAAATTGTGTAAGTACCGATATATACCTTCTTCCTCTGTGAGTTAATATTTTATATTTGTTTCATTATCTTTTACTTACTTATTCCACTACCGGGCTCAAGCCACCTTTAAAATCAGGGAGAAATAACCTACTCTACCAAGCTGGTCATATAGATTTTATTTCGAATTTCCTTCTAATGCAGTTAATTTTTCCTTTTGTATCCCTTAGTCATCTTTTACAAGCAACGTTAAGAAAGTAGGCCATGGTGAATATTGTATTTTTACTCCGCTCTAACACTATATGGAAGTTTTATTATTGTGAGATTATCTTTTAATTATGTACATTGAAAAAGAAATCCCAAAACTAAAACGCGACAGCGGCAATATGGCACTTCAAAATTAATGAAACAAGAGAATGTTCAACCAATTCAGCCCCAGATCATACACATGTAATTTTTATCTGAATGATTTTTAACAGAATAATATATTTTATAGTATTATAATAAAAAAAGTTATAAGTGAACTTTATAGTAAGGTAACTCATCATATTTAAATAACTTTTTCGAGTAAAGAGCGAATGATGAATCAAATAAGCAATCTATCGCCAAACTTGCTGGTCTGCAAAAATTGAAAATAAAACGTAAATTTAGAAGTGTATGATTAGAGAAATGGTGTAGTTTGCGACTTCAACGATAAAAACTTGATATCTAAATGGGTGCCATGTTCTGTATATAATCTCAAAATTTCTTTATTAAAAGAACGTATAAATTCTTAAATAAATATAAAACTTAATTTCATGTTTTTTTTTTCTACAACAAAAATTTTTGCTAATCCGACTATTGGAATTTAAAAAGTTATATTTATAATATAACTTTTTAAATTATAATAATCTAATTATTCACTCAAATTAAACAACTTATGATCTGTTGAACCTCAACCATGCTATCGTGTGTTCTAAGAGGCTGACTCAAACCCCATGCCAACTTACGTGATCAGAGTGATACAGTGGGACAATTCCTTTCTACTTATACATAATCTGGAAAATCACCATTATATCTCGACACCTATTAAGTGACTTATTGATTCATATTTTACGTTTTGCTAAATTTATTTATAAATACATACATTTGAACTCTTGACATTAATTATTATCCATGACTGGAAGTTATGTTTGCCAGAAGTAAAATTTAATTGATATTTACAGGAACTTACTTGCTCGTATTTGTTGTTTGTGAAGCTACCACAATAGTTCTCAGTACAATCAAAAGAATTGTTACGTGATCACCTATTTTAGCCACGAACTATAATGCTGTATAAAATACGAGTCATAGAACGCTGTTTCTAAATGTTTTTAAATACATTTTAATATTCTTGTTTTATGATTATATCCTCTCTAAATATCAATCGTAAGCGTGATTTTGCGAAGGCTAGCAACTTAATCTGCCTTATTGTATAAAATACACACCATCAGCATTATTCTTTCAGTTCATATACGAGTATGTGCCACTGCTGCGCTCTAAACTCCTCCACACTGAGAGGGAAATTGATCTACTATACAACGCTGATCAAAAGTGTTGGTAGGCATAGCATTTTATTTCGAGTTTTCCTTCTCTTGTACTGATATTACCTGCTTGCGTCCCTTAGTAGGCTCGATCACCCACGTGTAAAAAAGGGGAGTGGTAAATTATATTCTTACTCCGTCACCACACGGAAAGTAATAAAAAAATAAAAAGTAATAAACAATACACATATGAACGATGAATAAATAAATCTTTAAAAAAAAAATAACACAAATATTATTACTTAAATTAGTAAGCATAATATATAGGGACAAGTATAATAAATACAGTTTATATCATAAATAATTATCACGTATAATATTGTGGTTAGCTAACACAGTGATTCAACATAAATACACGACATTAACACAATATAACGTCTGGTGGTTGTAATTCACACGTTTGCTTGCCAAATATAACTTTAACAGAGAAACGTGTCCAGGATTTTTGGTTTGTGGCATTAGTAATTTGATTTTATAACCACATGACATTTTATATTATATTTTAATCGTCCTTCCGTCGTTAATTTATTATATTTTAATCGTCTTATGTCTTGGAAGAGGTAGACAGTGACATAACTTGGAGAATAAAATCTTAGTATTTTCAACCAGCTGCAATTTCAGATGCGATGATGACGAACAATATGAAAACAATAGCTAATTTTAAATTAATATGTTTCGTCGAGTATATAAAACGTACGTAAATATTTTCAATCTTTAATTCCCTACTTCCTCAGTAATTAGATTATTACACTCACACTGACACACAATCTCTCAATCCCAGATTCAGATTCACAGTGCATATAATATCGAGTTCATCCACGTTAAGGCATTCGATAATCGATAATTTCAAGCGGCACTAACTTCAAAAGGTTCGAAAATTATAATAGGTTTGACTTACACAACAATATCTACTATTAATACTTACTGTAAATTGTTCAATAAATCCTATAATTCCCAAGCTTGGCAAGCGGAGATGCCATCTCAGTTGATGTTATAGATATTCGTGAGTGTTTTTACCCACTGATTCGGTGCTCTTTTCTAGATTTTATCGATTCTCATAGTAGAAAGTAAAAGGTGAGGACACATTTAATTTTTAAGCTGTAGGTTTGAATCTAACCGAAGGAAACGTATGAAACCGAATATATGCAATTATTATGTAACATAGACTTAATGAAAGCTTTCCATTAAACGATATTGGAATGTTAATTAAATTATTTCTGAGTGTAAAACAAAACAGTATGAAACGTAATAGTTGCAATAAAAGCAGGTAATGCCTATTTTAATAATAATTAACTCCAACGACAAAAATGGTTCAGACGTGCTCATGCATGAGGCTCTCGAACAAAGCTTTATATTACAAATATTATACTTATGTTTAAATGATTTGCGAACATGAATGCATGCATGACTATATGTTTTTTATTAATATGATATGTTATTACATGTTTTTATAGTTATTTTCCATTTTATTTATTGAGCATTTGAACTATCTAAAAATGTAACGTAATTTAGAAAAAAGGAGAGTATTATATTTATATTCTACTCTCTCTATATATCCTCATTCTCCTATTCTTCTCCCAATTACTTGGGGTCGATACAATATGTACTCTTCTTTCATAGTACATATTGTAAAAGTTATTGGCAATAGTTTTATGACTGGCTGCCTGCCAGACGTAAACTCTCCTTGGGAATGTAATTGTTGACGAATCGGTATCAGATAGAGTTGGCTTAGGTTACATAGACATCCACGAGCAAAGTAAGGGTTGATAGTATTCGTAGTATATATATATATATGCTGTGCGGTACATATTATATATGTACCACACAGAGTGTATATACATATATCTATACATAATATATATATATATATATATATATATATATATATATATATATATATATATATATATATATATATATATATATATATAGTTATCATAATGCCTTAGGATTTACCGGAGGTGTTATTAGTTAGTTAATGTACATAATTATGTTAAATGTACTGACTAATATACGCAGAGATATTACAGTGCTACATGAATTTTTAACAAATAGATAAACATTGGGTAACAAGTAATCGGGTTTTATAAAAAAAAAAAAAAAAAAATAGACAAACATACTTGGTTAGAAGTGGAACAATTCGTATAAACCTCTAATTTCATGAGGCAATTAACAAGAAGCTATGAACCAAGATAACACTAATAATTACGAGTTTCGCAATTGGAGGAGTCAAAATACCTTTATATCTATTTTAGTTTATGTTTAATGTCATGCAAAGGTCAAATAGCTGCGCATTCACCCTATATTAACAGCTTTTATATAGGTATACAATAGATTATAAAATATAATAATTATTATTATCAATTCTTAACAATCGCATGGTATAGCTTATTTCTTTCTTATATATATTCCTTTCCATGTAATGGCTGGTTAAAAAAACAATGTACTTCCATACTTAACTTTATATTACAGTGTGTAACAATAGGAAGCTTGTAACACCAGCTACGATCGCCAGGCCAACCTTCTAAGCGTCACAATTATGAGATTATACCTTGTTCATAGGAAGACTTATGAATTATGTTATATGACTCATGTAATAGTGAACGTCGATAGTTTGATAAATGAATGGATGGACCCATATAGGATAACTGGATGAATGGCAACATAGCCAAGTATGCTCGTATATTGTATAATTATAACCGTAACTAGTTCATATGCATCCCATAGTGTTTCCATGGCCTCTACGTAAAAATACTGTACGGTACGAGGATATTCAGTCGCGCGCCTTAATCTCTACTATCTCTATTTTTATTGCCTTTTGGCGGCGGACAAGTAACACCTCTGATGGTTAAAGCGAACAGCTCCTCATGGACCGGCCAGGTCACTACTTACTTTAGGTTTACTCCTTGGGCTTTTGAAGTGCAGTCGGCCCAATGGCGATGAGGAGCGAATGCTGTGGGTTATGGAGCCACGTGGCACCCTTTTTTTACCCCGCGGACTGAGCGGTCCGCGTGTTGGACACACGATTATAGCATGATGCCAAATGAACTGATTGAATTTTATTTTGGTTAGGTTAGGATACTATTCAATATATTTATTGTCATATACATAATATTTCTACTCGCCCTGGCGTAGATAATATTAATAAACTATGATAAATGTCAATATTTTTGTGAGCTTTCATAATAGTGATAAATATACTCCATCAACATGTGATAAATATGTTAGATCTTTCGTAAATCTTATAGTTTGGTGAATCGGTTAGCTGGGTTTCTTACGGTAGCTCAACATGAACTCCTTCTCCTTTATACTAGTAGGGCTACACTATCGACAGTTTTCTGTCTACAGCCGCGGGCCGGTCCATCCGGGGTAGTTCGTCCACTCTCTCGCAGAAGATCGATGTATAAGCAGTGGCATTGTACCGTTACGCTCCATTCGGTGAACGAGTGAGGCGGCAACTCAACCTTCTGGGTGGAATTTTCAGGGGTAAAAAGCGGCTAAGCTGTACCCCTGGTTTTGCAATGTTCCATGGGCGACAGTAACACTTACCATCAGGTGTGCTGATTTCTCGCTTTCTACCATACTCAATAAAAAAATTCTAGCCTGGAATAGATTTTTCTATCAAAAGTAGTATAGAATTATGTCTAAACTAAAATAGAGTAATTTCACATTCACTCACTTTATTTCTTAGATTTAGGCGAATACAGTTACATAATTCGGCAAACTCACAATACAATTTAGTCAAACTGCCACGTATGTGATTTTAGTTACATGAAACATTGTCTATATGGTGGTATTATATTCTTTTAATAGCTTTTCTTTTTCATTTTAGGTAAGCGTAATATGTAATTTGTAGTATATAAATAATGACAGATAAAGAAAAATATAATATGTCTTGTCAATCATCATTAAAGTAATCGTCAATGGTGTCACGCACTGGGAGACTTAGACTAAGATACTTAGACTTTAGAATATCTACTCTGATGTACTACGTGTTGTCGTTCGTAGAACGGAACGCAGCAAATACTAGCATTGGCAACACTAAGGGTGGGGCGATATTTTGGACCGTCAGAAATGGCTATAAAAACAGCTGCTGAGAATACCTTCAGGCGGCATCAGGTATTCGGAAGAAAACAAAAGAGAGGAGTTGCAGGGTGGGTCTATGGGGTTGCGCGCCGCCTCTTCCGTCGCCCCGGACCGAATTGGCGGGGCGAGACCACGTCCATAGCCCACCGCAAAAAAAAAGTATTCGTTAGAAAATCAAGCAAGCAGTAAAAAATAATCAAGAGCCGTGTAGTGAACTTATACTCTCTAAGTACGAGTTGATTAGCCAAGTAATTAATTAGAACTATAGTGAATTCAGTGAACAGTTAAAATGTATGTTAGACTATAATTAATATATACGTTGTGAGGTTACACGTGTTTCTATTATATACGCTATCAATGTAGTAGGACGTGTGGCCGCGAGATTCTATACCTGATATCACCCTTTCTTTTTTGGGTAGTCTATGGTCTGGACACTCGCCACCAGTTCCCTCTGGGGCGACGGAAGGGCAGTGCGTGGTCCTATAACCCACCGTATTCCCTCTCCATCGCCATTTATCCGGCCACACCTGATATCATCCTAACCGAGAGGCTGTGGGTAGTTTTTTTTTTTTTGTTGAACAGTAATTAGACTACTATGCAGAGTGAAGTCGACCATCCGAGAGCTAGATCCTGCCACTCAATCGGAACATCACAATAAAACTCTATCTCAATTTATCTAGATTACTATTTATACAATTAATTATAAATAACAATTTGCAATTGATACACTATTATCGTACAATATGATTCTAACTTTAAATCAAATTAAACATTAAATTAAACTATAACACCATTTTAAATAAAAAAATAAAGAAAATAAAAGAAATCTAAAATAGAGTAATAGTAGCAGTAGTATTTTAGCTCTCATACCAACATGGAGGTAATTAATTACCACCAGTATTATATTTAGAAGCTAAAAGAAAGACACAATATATATTTAAAATTCACCAAAATGTAACCGAAACGTATAAATTAATTAACACATGTTTTACATAAATGATGAATTTTAATATCGTAGCTTTGAGTAACATACATTATTAAAGATAGATGTGTACCAGGCGTGGGTTGATAAAAATAAAAGATATGCCTATCGACAACGTGTTGAAAAAACAACGTGTGCGTCGGCCAGACCGAGTCGTTTGATTGAGCTCTTTTCCAATTTATTCTAGTTCACAGAGATGGTTCGTTAGCAGAGCTTAATTATTTTATATACCTAGTTTATGCGTATAGAAAATTCTAGATAATAAGGGTAGTTCCTACATAATAAATATTATATTAATAATTAGAAAATTTATTCAATATAAAACGTCAAAAGACACGTTCGTATTTAGGAACGCGTATGTAAACGATTGATCCGTATGGTGACGGATTAAGAATACAATTTACCACCCCCTCTCTTGCCCGTGGGAATCGTATTAGGCGATTAAGAGATATAATATGCATATGACATCTATGCTAGAAAAGGAAAACTCGAAACAAAACCTTGTGCCAACACGTCTGACCAGCATGGTATAGTACGTCAATTTCCCTCCCATTGTGGAAGAGGCCCGAGCGCAACAATGGGACATATCTGGGCTGAGATGATGATGTTAAGAATGTTTGGTGGTGTGACAAATAAGGGATTAATTAATGAATGAGTTACTAGACAAAAGTTGTACCAGTTGTCACAGAGAAATTCTATTTCGTGGTATAAACTGTTAAACTTATAATGACATAGGATGTATGTCTTATTGCTCGAAGAAGGTCGGTAGAAGTACACATACATCTCAGCTTATACACGTCCAACACCTGGGCTCGAGCCTTCTATACAGTGGACTGTCGTCGGTTACGTACCTTTTTTTTTTTTTTTTGTGGTGGGCAATGGACGTCGCACCCCGCCAAATCGGTCCGGGGTGACGGAAGAGGGGGCGCGCAACCCCATTGACCCACCCTGCAAGCACCTTTTCTTCGCCGTGCGAGCGGGCCACCGGTACCCGATCTTTGTCTTCGGTGGCCGTCGGTTACGTACCTTGGCAGTTTGGGTTTTTATATGATATGCAGGGCAAAGTGAGAATGGTAATTTTATTCTATTATTATAGGAAATACTTATAATCAAATGTTATGAAATAATATTTAAGTTAAATGGGTGAATCTTGCGCTTTACTTTTCCTATTGCTTGGACGTAAAATCATTCAATTATTTTCTTCGCAGCGTATCCATCCCACTATGAGGCATAAACCCTCTTCATAACGGGAACAGAATAAATCTAATAAACCACGCTGGTCACAAACAGGATTAATTGCCATAAATAAGAGATTTTATTCACGCTTATCAGAGGATACAAAGAGATATTATCTATTTATATACATCGCTTTTTTTTAGTCCTCTTTTGTGACAGCTGTGGGAGATGCACATATGGAGAACTGCATTCTTACTTCACCATCAATTCGACAACAATAATATAATTGTTGGACATAGTATTATTTAGAGTGATATAAGCCAAGCTGGACACGGAGGTCAATTAAGCGGTACCAGTGGCCGGCCCAATGGCGATAGGTAGGTAATGAGGCCACGCGTCACCCTTCTGTCGCTCCGGACAAAATAGACGACGTGTGTCCAGATCGTAGCCTGCCAAAAAAAAAGAGAGTGATATAATGATATTCATCATCATCATCACAGCCCATTAATGTCCCACTGTTGGGCTCGGGCCTCCTTCGTAATGGGAGGGAAATTAACCTATTATACCACCCTGGTCAGACGTGTTGGTATAGGGTTTTGTTCGGAGTTTTCCTCCTCTCGCATAGATGTTATATGCGTTTTATATCCCTTAGTCGTCTCGTACCCACAGGTTAAGATATGGGGTAGTGAATAGTATTCTTACTCCGTCACCACACGGATAGTATAAGCTAAGATAATGCTATTACCACAATAATAATGCTTTAGCCATTCTTTATAGCTAGCTCTCTTTATTTTTATTTTTCCAACAGAAAATAAAAAAGTATTAACACATTGTATTATTAACAGCGCACTACATGGAAAAAATATAAATAAAATAAAATATTTTATGAATCTAAATGAATCATAATCATTCGTAACATTTGTGAAATTACTTTAAATTCACGAGATCATTTCGTATCCTAAATATAGATGTACATACGAATTCTAAGAAAAACTGTTTATAATCAATGTCGTAGAAGTCTGTTTTGATATAATTATTTATTTTAAAATTACAAACAATATTACAAAAGTAAAATTTTGTGTTTACTCTTTGTATTCCAGATAGTATTATATCCGTTTCTATTTAAGAAACAAGAAATGAACGAATCTTATGAGTCACGCACTTGTAACATCGAAACAAAATTCAAATCTCCATCTGACTTTATTATCTAAGTTATCTTAGAGGAGTATTATGGGGCGGACGGACGTTCGGCGTTCCCGCGATGGACTATGGGTCGTTTGGACCGGGACCTACTGGCGGAGGCAGCCATCGTTCACTCGCGGCTGTCCTCTGCCCACCAGTTAGACGGAGTGGACGCCGAGGCTGGTCGCATCCGCAATGCGTTGACGCAGATTTGCGATGCGGCCGTGCCCCGTGTGCGGTGTCTGCTCCCGAAAAGGACTGTCCACTGGTGGTCCCGGGAGATGGTGGATCTTCGGGCCGCGTGTATACGTGTATATGCCCAGAGGGACTACACCTGCAGCCGGCGGCACCATCGCGATGCGGAGCGGGAGGGCCGGCTTTACGAGGGCTACCGCAATGCGCGGTCGGCCTTCAGGCTGGCCGTCCGTACCGCCAAGGACGTCAGTCGGCAGGAGATGCTGGACGGTCTCGATCATGACCCCTGGGGTCGTCCCTATCGCTCTGCACTGAGTAAGTACCACGTGGCCCTCCCCTCACCGAAACTCTCCAGCCCGGCCTCCTCACCAGGGTCGTCGAGGATCTGTTCCCACGACGGGAGGAACACACGCCCCCAGTCATGGCTCCGCCGGACACCGACCGGGAGGTCTACGATGACAGTGTTCCGCCCAACACGGAACCCGAGATGGGGGTGTCGGTGGCGCGCATGCGCAGAAAGTCCATCGCCCCCGGGCCCGACGATGTTCTCAACCGCGTGCTGGCCCTGGTCCTCGACCACCTGGGTCCCCACCTCAGGGGGCTGTTCGACGCGTGCTTAGCATCCGGACGATACCCTGGGTGCTGGAAGGAGGGGAGGCTGGTGTTCCTGCCAAAGCCGGGACGGTCTCCAGAGTCGGCCTCGGCCTACAGGCCCATCGTACTGCTTGACGATGCGGGCAAGCTATTGGAGAAGGTGCTGGCTGCCCGCATTGAGCTCACCGCTCGGGGGGTATTCCGTCGGGCCAGCCACTCACGTCAAGTTCACGCTGCTCCGGTGGTCGGTCCAACGACGAAGGCGAGGTGTCACGGGTGGGTTACGGGTGTGCGTGCTTACGCCCCTCTGTCGCCCCGGACGGAGTAGTGCGAGGAGTGGGCCGACCGTAGCCCACTCGAAGGAAAAAAAAAAGAGGAGTATTATTTATTATTTGAAATAATACTATCTTTACGAATTTAATTTTATTTTTACTTGATTTTTAATTGCCCGACGTTTCGAATAATTTATATCATTCATGATCACGAGAGTTCTCCCGTGCAGACAGGATAAAATCCGTAAAAAAATATATTTATATTTATTTTAAATTTGTAATACTCACGTACACTGTAATTCAAGAAACATAACCAAAAAATCTCTTATTAAACCACTCAAAATGTAAGCAAATATTCTAGACAACTAAACCTTAGGGACAGGATTACATTATGATAGTTTCTGCCTATACAGTGCATTATTAAATGTACGGCCATACTATGTATTTCATTGTGAGCAATGTTTTACATATATATTGTCAAAGTCCCTGTGAAATGTTGACGCATCAACTTACAAAGTACGTCGATATTGCAGCGTCGCGTTGGATTCAAATAAAACAAACGAATTGCCTCGTCAAAGGTTCCGTGTCCATTTTAATTTTGATTTCCAGCTATATACGAGTATATCCAGTTGCAAGGATTCTTTTTTTTTATAACAAATATACGAATGAAATTTTTAAATCTAGTTAATATGAAGATTGAGAATAAAAATATGTTTTGCTATGTATTTGTGAACACAGGTAATTTGCAAATGATAACCAGAACGATTTTCCGCGTGGTAACAGAGTAAAAATACAATTCACCTCCCCTTCTCTTAACCGTAGGTGATCGTAAAAGACGACTATGGGATAAAAAATGCATATAACATCTACGAAAAAGAAGTAAAACTCGTAATAAAACCCTATACAGACACGTCTGACAATCGTGGTCAATTTCCCTCCTAGCTGTAGAAGAGACCAGTCGTTGGCGATATATGAGCTGAGATGATGATGATGAACCAAAACGAAATTAAAGTATCATATATTAATAATATTATTCATACTAAGATCAAATGGATTAAACGGGTATCACACTTGATTAATATTGGAGAAATGCCTTCATTTTCCATTAAAATCAAAGATTAAATTTGATAAAGCCTCATTATCTACTCGCCCATATCTTGATATAATAGGGTAGTCTCTACATGATTTTCTCTTGCACGTTATTTCATTAAACTTCAAGTGTATAGATTTACGCAAACTATGCACGTATATATTTTTATTTTATATTATCCGTGTGCTGACGGAATGAGAATACAATTTACCACCCCTTTTTACATGTGGGTGTCGTAAAAGACGACTAAGTAATATAATATGAATATATTATCTAAAATATAATATAATATTATCTAAAATATAATATAAATATATTATCTATAGAAGAGAAGAAAATCTAGAAATAAAACTTTATTCCAATCCGTCTAATTAACAAAAGTAAGTCGATCACCCTCTGATTTTGGAGGAAGCTTGAGTCAAGGCGTGGGACATAAATGGCATGGGATGAAAATGATTAATTTTATATCTGAAATCTGTTTATAGTATTCTTGTTTCGGTTTATTAGTTTTTTAATGCATATCAATATAGTTATAATATACATATATGCTTATATTCCTTAGTGAACTCACTGCTGTGTAGTAGCGGCTACGAATATTACCAGCCCTTACTTTGCTTGTGGATATCGTAAATGACGACTGAGAGCCTTACAACGACCTGGGCCAACTCAGATGGAGTTCCGTCTGATGCTGTTTGGTCAACAACTACATTCCCAAAGTGGTTTCGGAAAACGTCTGACAGGCGGCCGATCAAAAACCCATTGCCACACTCTTAAGAAGAGTACATATTGTATCGACCCCAAGTAATTGCGATAAGAGTAGGAGAATGATGATTCCTTAGACAACTCATACTACGCCCACGGGTATAATAAAAAAAGGATGTGCTTAAATTGTATTTTTACTCCCTCATCATACAAGGCTAAAATATGTATTGAAATACTTCAAAATTCTTTTCACATTTTAATTTAATTCCAACGCATGTTCAGAACTTATGAAATAAAAGTTTAAGAATACTTACCTAGTTTCAAATTCGAGCATCGTACATCAGTTAACAAAACTTTTGAAACCAAACTTTGTTTGTGGAAAATGGGATTGTAGATAAAGTATGTTGCAAACACATTACTCGTAGCACATATTCATAATGTGTCGTAGAATAGCGTAGACACGTATTATTTGCAGTACATTATTGTTCTAGTCATGTAGACATTCTGAAACATTTTTATTATAAGTATATAATTTAAGTCTTAACTAAAATTGCATTTTTTTTATTTCATTTTGGTTATCCAAATTAAAGTTTTACCATTTAACAGGCTAGGTTACTTATAAAAAAATATTTACGAGCAAAAAAATGTATCGAAATATTTATGTCTTTTCATCGTTTAATACGATATTAACTGCAAAGTTAGAGTATTAAAATCAGTACAATATGTAATCATTGTCCGGTAGATGGCACACGTCGCCCATAAAGACGACAAAATAATATGAGCCGCATATTGATTACAACATGACAGCTCACACTTGTCTAAATGGTAGGATGATTGGAAAGAATTTCCAATAGGTCCTACAAACTAAACTAGAGTCAGGTGACGTATGACAATCAATTTGTCACTCGCATTGTAGTTTTTATGCGAAACATGCGCCTTCTATCAGACAATGTTTATAGTAGTAGTTGTTAATCACAATACAATATGATATGAGCGACAATTTGATTGTTCTGTATCAGTTTACGCTAGTCTAGTTGGTAGAATGATTGGAACGGTTTTCTAATAGACGTGGACTCAAGGCCCACATGTAACAATCATTTTTTGCTCGTGAACAAGTGTTTATATATAGCACAATTTTTCCCCTTTATAATAAGCCTCATGCTTATGGAGACGACTCTGAAAAAGAAAACAATAATCTTAATTGAATAACATAAAGTTTTATTAAAAATTACGAATATAAACTATTCACCTAGTAGACTAGGTAATTCCAATAAATAAATAACAGAATATATTCACGCATGTTCCTTAATCAATCTGTAACACCTAATCGGTAATCAATAAATGGTTGAACAGGGATAGCTTAAGCCTCGGTTCAAATAAGTTTTAATAAATAATAATGAGCAAGCGTTCTATAGAATATTACTATGCTATTACTAATTATATAATGCATAAATAACTTTAAGAAAACTAAAAATCCAATACATATCGGATTTTAGTAATATACACGAAAAGGTCTACTGCAAAGGTGTTTGACTCTGCTCATAAAGGTGAGAAAAGGTTACTGGCCTATAATTAAACGCTTCGTAGAATCATATGAAAACTTACGTTGTTATGACCTTGAGCGTTTGACAGCAGTGATTGATGTCACGTTATACGGAAAGTACCTATACCTTCCACACTATGGAGTTAAATGACATTAATAGGTTAGCATACTCTGTGACTGATTAAACTAATAAGATATAATAATTGTGTAAAATTATTTACAACATGTACCAGAATATAGTCTTCCACGTGTTCCGTATGGTGACGGAATAAGAATACAATTCACCACCATTCTTACCCGTAGATGATCGTAAGAGACGACTAAGGGATATAAAATACCATATAACATCTATGCATGAGAAGGAAAACTCGACACAAAACCCTATACCAACACGTCTCACCAGCGTGTTATAGTAGGTTAATTTCCCTCCCATTACGGAGGAGGCCCGAGCCCAGCAGTGGAACGTATATGGGCTGTGATGATGATGATGATGATGAATCTTGCACTATATAAACCAAAAGCAAATTAGTTAGTTCAATTAAGGTAGCTGAGTGAAACGGAAGAACTACAAAAACTAATATATATACAATGACAGTGCTCTACATAAAAAAGCATAAAACACTCGCAGGCCCGCATGGCGAAGAGAGGAGTTTGCATGGTGGGTCTATGGGGTTACGCGCCGCCTTTTCGGTCACCTCGGACCGATTTGGCGGGGCGAGACGCATCCATAGTCCACCGCAAAAAAAAAAACAAAAATAAATGCTTGATACTCATTCACTCATTGGGCTCATACATTGTGCATTAGTGTCGATCGTATTGCTTGTAGTTATTCTTTGTTTGGCAGCTCTTGCGTGTAAAATTTAATTTATAATTGCAAACTAAAAACTCGATAATGTTATATCAATTAATATTGGGTCAATAATACTCTATTGGGAAATCACATATCAAGTACTTTACCCCAATCGATTAAACTTTTAGAAGGATGCGTTAATAAAATAAAGATATACCTCTATCTATTAATTAAATTCTGTGTACCTATAATATATTTTATAAAATAGTCGTCATCCTCGAAAAAATATGATCGATCGATTTTATTTATTTCAAGCCTATAATCACTCATAGCTCGCTGTTTCTCATGCTACTTGCTATGTACATTAAATTTTCTGTTGCCAACGTGGTATTTTAGATATTAAGTATGTTAGTTTTCCCATGAACGCGGAGACCGTAAAATACATTAAATGATTATAGATAAAAACAATCTGGAAGTGTTAAATTGAGACTTAATAGTCTTTCTAGAAAACAGTAGGCTTTATTATTTAAAATGATATTGCAATGATATTTAGTTCAGAGATAAAATTAATAAACGACTTGTGTCGTGCATAAACCGTATATTAATGTTTATACAAAATTTATACATAATTAATATATTTATAGACAAGATAGAAGCACACACAGTACAATCATCATCAACATCATCAAACAGTTGGGCTCGGGCTTCCTCTGTAATGGGAGAGCAATTAACTTACCATACCGCGCTGATCAGACGTGTTGGTATAGGGTTTTGTTTCGAGTTTTCCTTCTCTTGCATAGATGTTATATACGTTGTATACCCTTTAGTCGTCTCTTACGATCACCCACGGGTAAGATAGGGGATAGTGAATTGTATTCTTACTCCGTCACCACACGGAAACACAGTATCCTACAAAAGTAATCACACAGTACAATATTGCCTTAATAATTAAGCATATACTTAGCACGTTAAAGAATCCGAGAACCAACTGAATAAGACTTCGGTAACGGTGGTTCGATCAAATAACGATAAAGAGATACAGAGTAGCAAGTTATGGGATTATATGCCGTCTTTTCTACTACTACGGGAAGTTTTGGCGGAGTTGATCAAACCATAATTTGTGCCCAAAATTAAATAGGTTAAAGAAGTTAATCATCGCAATATTAAAAAAAATATATTTCCAAAGTAATTTGTTATTCTTCTAGAAAATAAAATACAGAAAAGTAAGCAAAATATGGTACAACGTAGTGATAGATCGCCCTCAGTCGACAAGTACAAACCGTTTGCAATCATGGTCTTGCCTCGGGCGTTTAACAACACAAAATGTTTGTATGTATTGTAATTTTACCTGAAGAATATCATCGCAATTTGTATCACTTATATATTTTTTAGATTTTAACCTGTGACTTGATTCTCATTACTTTAATGGGTTTTCAAAATTACAAATTTCTAATTTGTCTTCATGGGTTTTTATTATCACAAAAATATTTAGCAATCGCTTCAGTCAACGCTTCAATTTGTATTTCTCAAATTTCCTTAACTGAAATATTTTTTTCTTACCAGTTTAGATACTGTTCTCTATAATGAAAGGGGAATTTGTCTATGAAAGTGGGTAATGGGGAGACACAAGAAATATTTTTCGGGATTTCCTTTTCTTATGCAGTCATGATATTTGTGTAACTATATGTTACTTAGTCGACGCATGAAAAAGTTTAAAAAATATGAGAGTAATATGTCATTTTCATTTACTTATTTTTCTGAAACCTAAATCAAGATTTCAATCAATAGTTCATCAATAGTTTTATGCTACAAAAGTAGGTAATCATTCCTCACTAAACTTGAAACCTCTACCAACCAACCACTTTCAACTAACGCTATAACCTCCTTCTAATCTGGCAGACATTATTTTGACATATTATTTAAAAAATCGATAATTCAAATGATGATGAAAACTATAAAAATATCAATTTAACATTTACCTTAAATATCATGATTGCAGTTTGTAATCGAAATTTAAATAACATCTGAAATTTGTGATTAAAAACCTTGCAATACCTGATAATTATATTTATGATTATGTGACACATACATACATACATCCTTGCTCTGAGTTATATGATAATATTAAAAAAAACTGACTGCTTCGTTAGTTCAGTGACATGAGCGTTCAAACGCTGATCGTGGGATCACAAAACTCCGAATCGAGCAAAGAGTGTTAAGAGTTCAGAAGAGATTACCACTCCCTGTTAAATTGGTTTAGATATGGCGAAATTTAGGCTGGAAATATAAAAAAGAATTACATTCCTGGTTAAACCATTAAAAGAAACATGTGAAAACGTGAACGTAAAATAGATAGAAAAATAAACATAATATTTTATAACCATTTTATAATTCTGATCTTAATACTGTGATAAGCAATAATTTTTTATAATTTCACTTGCATATAAATGTGATGCCGTAGTTAATTTATATTTATTATACAAGATACTTTATGGCGTTATTAAGTTTCATAATTAAATCTCTAGAATTTTATTATATAGACATGCTGTACTCGCGGTTTCAAATGCATTAATTTTCGCATTAGCATGTCCATAGTTGCTTGGTTTTATTAATTTTTTGTTTATAATTCCAGTTTGACAGATGTATATAATATTATGTTTTATGATTTATAATCTTTTGCTATAAAAAACTTCATAGAGCTTAATATTCTTAACTTATGGTAATAATTATGATATGTCATAAAACATGTCCATTTTATAAATAATACATACATACATACATATCATCACGCCATATCCCTTGCAGGGTAGGCAGAGAGAACAGAGTGCCAGAGAACTCTATCTCTGCATACTTCACTCGCTTCCTCAACATTCATAATTCTCTTCATACACGCTCGCCGGTTTCGGAGACTCTTGACTCCACCTTCCTTCAGTACATGACCGATCTGGTCTAGGTAGGTTAGTCTCGGTCTCCCTCGGTACCTACATCCTTCCACTTTCGCATTGTATATTTTCTTATAAATAATCAAGCATATTAAATGCTAAATTTCAGTAATTTGAAAAACATGTCCAGATTCAATAATATATGGCTGTTGTAATTACAAGCAGGTCTCTCCGCTTGATGACAGGAAGTGGCCAGACGGATATGCGTGGGGGGTGTCGAGAATTTAATATCATCAGACGATCCCTCCAGCACCCCGTAAAAGCGCGGCAGGGGCCGCTGTGGTTTTAGTGGGTTTTCCGGTCGCTCAATGGCTAGCTAGTCCCACACAAAAACCCCCCGACTGGACTCACCGATGGGAGGGAATGCGTAAATGCAGTTGCACAACGTGAACAAAAAAAGGTCACTTCACTTCATCCAAGGCGGATGATCGAAGTGATGGTTGCTGTAGTTAGTTCGTGATCAGGTGTTTTTTTCTATATTCAATAATATTTATTTCTTCTGACTGACTATTTTCAAACCATATCCCATCCAATTACTTGAGTTAATGAAAAGGCTTCTCCGTGTCCCGCCGGACCGAACATGGACGACAAAGACCGGGTACCAGTACTCCACCCATATCGCTCTAAAGAGTTATGTAGATAGCAGGTTACGAGGTTGTACGGCGACCTCCAACCTCACGACGACCTCCTCCCCGAACGGATCGAATGGGATGTAACTAAACCATAGCCTGTCACCAAAAAAAAAGGGCTACACCATATGCTAATGGGCTAAGAATGCAAGTCAGTAGTCTCTATCTTGCTCGTGGGTGTCGTAAAAGATGACTAAGGGATATAATATGGCTATAACATATGTGCAAGAGAAGACTAACTCGTACATAAATCATATATCATCATCACCAAAGCTGATATACTTCCCAATGATAGATTCGAATCTCATCCATAATATGAGAGAATTGAACTACTATACCACGTTGACTATACGGATTTACATTCTATATAATAATAATATATTAAATGCACAACACAGAAAATGTTGTAGATTGTAGCTTGCATTTTCCAAGGCAATGAAGCAATCCTATTGACTGTAACCAATTTAACGGATTTTCTGCTTGAATTATTCAATAATTTTCAATACGTTCAACAGTGCGCTACAGCTGACGTAAATTATGTACATATTACTATTCAAATATTTGAAACATTGAAAACTGCAAAATTCAACGGAAATGTGAAGTAGCGTGATAAGAAATGTCTGCAGAAAATTGTGAACTTAAGTCCGTATGCTACTCATCGCATTGAAGCGAGGTGTTTTCCCCGTTGTAAATGCACACTTTATTTGTTAACTATCCATTATCAAAAAAATATGTATATCAATCAATGTGTTAATAGATTTTTTTACAAATTGTTCCGAACCTGATTTCTGATAAACGGGTGTATAAATAATTGTTTCATGATTATTTTTACCTAAATTTGCGTATTATGACGAAGTAAGAACATAATATATCGTTACATGTTCCTGTGTACCAAATTTTGTACGAAACAAAGGAAGTAATGATACTATAAAGCCAGAGCGTTATTATACTTCAATTTCTCTATCTAGTGGCGGTGACCAGTGCCTAATTATGGGTCATAAATTAGCAAAAAAAAAATTATTCATCTATAGGATTATGTTATTAACAATAGTTTTATGATCGGCCACCTGCCGTCAACTCTACTTCAGAATGTAATTGTTGACCGGACGGCATCAGGTCGAGTTGGCCCATGTCGATATAAAGTTCTTAGTCTTTTTTTACTACAAACAAGTAAGTGTTGGTAGTATTCGTAGCCATTCAACATATACCATATATATCTCAGCATACCTGCTAATCACAGCAATTTATGCGATATGATATGATTGTCTCATGTTTATGTCCAACAGTAGAAGTCCATAGGTGGATGGATGACAAATTCATAAAGATAATGTAAAATTACTTAATTTTAATTCCTATTCGAGGTATCAAATTTTAAATGTCATTTGACACGTAAATCATTAAAATTTTAATTTCAATCTCTTCAAGTTTGACTTGACACGTATCCCATTTAGGGTAATCAATTTTCAAAACCTATTCAAGTTCAAATTGTTCAAGTTCAAGGTCTTAGGTATTGATATTCAAAGTGTCACAAATTTATATTTAGGCTCACTTGGTGCTTTATTAACTAATTTGGCATTAAGGCGAGCAGGCACAGGTAGAGATGCGATCAGGCCAGGGTATACCATCAAAAGAGAAAAGGCAATGTGTAGGATAATAATGACAGCAGGGTGTTTGAGGCAGAGTCCTCTGTAGTTTCAAGCTTCGAATTAGGTATTCTAATTTTTTATACTAAATATAGAAATACACATTTAATATTCTGTTCCGTTGAATTTTAATTGAATGATCAACGCATAGAGAAAGTAACTGGAAAAATAGTTTTTTTTAGCTTAAGCTATTCCTTTACATGTTTTAACTAAAATTGTTACTTTTTTATCAATTAATTTGACAGAAAATATATATACACATATAGACACACGATTTGCCTAAAAATATTATCCCAACATATAATACAATATATCTATGTACAGATAATATTTAGTTCAGAAATACAAATATATTTTAGTTGACGTAATTCAGTATGTACCGTCGAGCAATTATTTATATTATACCTGCTACTACAATTAGGTACCTTTTACACCTGATTTATTACTGTAGCAACTGATGTTAGAGTAAAATCTTTGTAGATTAACTAATTATGTCGACTATTTAAGGATTTTAGAGTCCAAACCATACACGATACTTTTTATACTACTACACTAACCACACAATCAATATCAATAATTAAAAAAGAAAAGCGTACTTTTATAATAACTTATTGTACACTATTTATTGTTAATTTATAATTGTGCCTAAAATAAAAAATATGCCGTATAAAAAATTAAAAAAAAAGTAACACTGAATAATTCCGACCGTTTGGTGCCCGTATTTTATTACATTAAAACGTCATAATATGACAGGATTCGTTTCATAAAACCCTAGTACGTACTTTGAAATAAATTTCACGGCATGTGGCTACGCCGTAAATTAAATAATCTTCTTCGCCGAGCCCCAGATGCTATAACTTGATAAACCGTTTTTCAACAAATCACTAAGCGTCAATACCATGATCTTATTACTTAAATTCTGTAATAAATGCACTGCTTCACAGTGAGTTACCGACAATAGACTCACATAAAACGTTATTATAATATTCATTATTTAATAGCCATTTCAATAATGAAATTTAAAATGAATTATCATTTGGAGACATAAAATCTTAATTTGTTTTATTTCTCTTGGTGGCAAACGAGCAAGCAGCACACCTGTTGGTAAATGTTACTGCCGCCCATGGGTCTATGCAATACCAAGGGTACAGCTAAGCCGCTGCCTACCGATGAAGATCTCAAACACACCCAGAAAATTTGGTTTCGGCTCTTTTACTCACCGAACGAAGCACAGCTGCGCTTTGTCACTGTTTTTCTGCGAGATTGTGGTACTACCCCGGACGGACCGGTCCGTGGCTGTGGATAGAAAACTATCAGCGTTGTGGTCCTACCATTATTAAGAATAAAATATTATTAATATATGATTTATAATTATGAAATAAAAATAGTTTACTTCAGTCCGACGTAACGTCGTTTTGCGCAATGTTCCACCTAGCCTCGCAATATAAATAATGTATCCTATTAGGTAGCATATTATTCATCCAAGAGATTTAACGAAGTTCATCATCATCATCATCTCAGCTCGTAAATGTCCCACTGCTGGGCTCGAGCCTCCTCCATAATGGGAGGGAAATTAAACTATACCACGCTGGTCAGGCGTGTTGGTATAGGGTTTTGTTCAAGGTTTTCTTCTCTTATAGAGATATTATACGCATTTTATACCCCTTAGTTATCTCTTACGATCACCTACGGGTAAGACAGGGTGGTGAATTGTAATCTTACCCCGTCACCACACAGATAGGATTAACAAAGTTGCCTTGGTATTTATAATTAAATACATTCTAAATAAATCGTTGAAACTATTAGTATACTATCAAACTGATATCAAAATTGTTGATTAATAAGTCGCAGTATAAAAAATAAAAAATATAATTTTGCTTCAATATGTTATAGGTTAAAATAATAAAAAAAAAGTTATTTTAAATATAAACTAGATAAATAAATTTGACTTTATATGTACTACTTTGTGCTGCTCATAAACTCGCTTAAACAAAATCAAAATGTACTTGAAAAAATCTTAAGTCACACATAATTTTCTGTAATTAATAGTACACTACATATGCTAACCTAAACGGCCTCTTTACGCCTATATTTTGCCATTATTAAAACCACAGCAAATTGTGAATCTAATAACACACAAATTATTTGTAGTCGTCATCCCCGCACCCTCGTTCTCTCTCCCTTAATTACCCTTAATTATAATACCAGGTGTGACGTTAATATCATCAAAGGATAAATATGAGGTATATTAAGAGTAATTTTCCAATTCACTTATCTCATTTAATTTCATTTTGAAAATGACCTAGTTTTAATTATAGGCTGTGTGCGTTGTCATATGCATAAAATTTTTCTTCGGTCAACTCATAGTTACAGCCTAAGATTTTATCACATTGACCGGTAACGATAGTTTCTACAGGACATTGGAAGTAACTTGACAAAGCCAAATTGACAAGCAAAAAATTGGACGTGCTGAGCAGGGCGACGTGGTGCTTCACGCTGAGACAATGTTTTGTGCTATACAAAGCACAAGTTCGTCCTCACGTGGAGTACTGCTCTCATCTCTGGGCAGGTGCGCCGAAATATCGCCAAGATCCACTTTTGACTCCCTGCATGCTGTTCGAATCGTTGGTAATCCCAATCTCACGGATAGGCTGGAGTCGCTGGAGCGACGGAGAGACTTTGGGTCTCTCTGCGTACTCTACCGGCTCTTTCACGGGGAGTGCTCTGAGGAACTGTTTGACTTTGTAACACCGTCGCCGTTTTACTATTGTATCACTCGATACCGTAGCAAAGTTCATCCATTTCACCGGAAAATGATACGGTCCTTGACTGTTCGTTATAGCGATCCTATCTCCCATGCATTTGCAAGATCTGGAATCAACTAGATGCTGCTATGTTTCCCGCTATGAGCGCTATGACATGTACCTTTTTCAAGCGAAGTTTAAGAAGAACACTTTCTTCAAGGTAGGCAACAGCCTGGCTGTAGCCCTGGTGTTACTATGGTTCATGTGCAGCAGTGACACTTACCATCAGATGTGGTACGTGCTCGTTTGCCACCATAGGCAATAAAAAAAAACCAATTTAGTTACAGGAACAACTATACTAACTAACGTTACGTAAACAAATAAATTTACAAACATATCATTAAAGAACTTAGATTGCTTTTACACTAAAAAAAACATTTTATATCACAAACAAAATCAGCCTGAGTGAGAATCAAACTGCACAGACTGTACAGATGGCGAAGATATCGATCTTCCGTGCCAGTACCGTGGATTCATACGCAGTTCGTACAGGTCGTACGCAGGACAATACCCTGTGCCATCCACAATGTGTTGTTTTGATACTGGTCTGGTCTGGTGTAATTTATTTGTTATATGTTTGTAAAATAAATTCCGTATGGTGACGGAGTAAGAATACTATTCACCACCCCATATCTTACCTGTGGGTGATCGTACAAGACGACTAAGGGATATAAAACGCATATAACATCTATGCGAGAGAAGGAAAACTCGAAATAGAACCCTATACCAACACGTCTGACCAACGCGGTATAGTAGGTTAATTTCCCTCCCATTACGGAGAAGGCCCGAGCCCAATAGTGGGACATTTATGGGCTGTGATGATGATGATGATGATGATGTGTGTATAATCCCTTACATTACGAGGATTATTTCCTTAGTGCAAGGTGGTGTAAAAAGAATCTCAGGATTATATCAATTACGGAATATACCTATTGTTTATTTTAGTTTCTTTTATACTAATCCTTACTAATATTATAAATGCGAAAGTAACTCTGTCTGTCTGTCGCTCTTTTACGCCAAAACTACTGTGCCAATCTAAATGAAATTTGGTACACAGATAGTCTAGAGCCTGATAAAGGACATAGGCTACTTTTTAATGCAAAAAAAGGTTGTAAAGGAGGATGAAAAGTTGTAAGGAAGTATCGTCATTTTTAAACCCAGAAGCTTGAAACTTATTTTAGGCTATTGATTAGATATAAATAAATATGACATTAACATTTTGTAAAAAAATCTAGCCTTAAGGGGTAAAATAAAAATAGGGGATGAAAAACTTTAGAAAAGTAACCTTTTACGTGGGCGAAGCCGCGGGCAGTAGCTGGTATTACATAAATTTGCTAAGTTATTCAATGTAAAATATATAACCGATATATGTTATTAATAATCAATATTATAACCACAACGTTCACCTCAGTCTTTGAATATTGTAAATGAAGTGTACTGTAAATGAAAATTACGAAAAGGGATCAAAAGTTAGTCGATTTATTTAAGTTAATAATGCAAATCGAATATTCAAATAAATCAAATCCAGCTTTTAGCAATCATACCCATAGTTTGACCCTTGTCACGCCAACGAGAATGATCTGTCATGACAACTTACCCTCCTGTTTGTAAGATCTGCTTCGAAGATTTCAGTAGTTTCTTAAACCAATTCTTAGAAGCTTTACTTAAAGTATTGATTTGTGTATCTCTTAAATACATACATATAATTATTATTGGTGTAAACATGCGAAAAGAAATGCACCGATGGTTTAGACAGGTGGAAAGAATGCCGAACGTCTGGTTAAGAAGATATACAATGCGAAAGTGAAAGGATGTAGCTACCGGGGGAGACCGAGACTAACCTACTTAGACCAGATTGGTTACGTACTGAAAGAAAGTGGAATCAAGAGTCTCCGAAACCGGCGAGCGTGCATGAAGAGAATTATGAATGTTGAGGAAGCGAGTAAAGTATGCAAGGATAGAGTTCTCTGGCACTCTGTTCTCTCTGTCTACCCTGCAAGGGATATAGCGTATGTATGTATAATTATATTTAGTCCATATTCTACTTCTCACAATGGTGGTAATGACTACATATATCCAATTAGTGTATATTATTTACAAGTCATTCAGAAGGGAATTTTCTTTAAAGCTATAGCTTTATAAGGTTTCTACAAATTGATAACAGATAATGCGGTCTGTTGCACAAATGTTACGCTTTGAAATTTAGGGATGCCAATTTTACCTATAAAATCTGTGCTGCAATCACTTCACGACATAATTCATAATAAAAAGTGATAATAATTTTTTTTAGTTTTTTTTTATTACTTTTGGTGGCAAACGAGCAAGCAGCACACCTAATGGTAAGTGTTACTGCCGCCCATGGACCTTGCAATACCAAGGGTATAGCTAGGCCGCTGCCTACCATTACAATCTCCAAACCCACCCAATTGGGCTTCCGGCTCTCGCTTACCGAACGAAGTGCAATAGCATATTGCCATTACTCAGAAGACGAAAACTAACATTTTGCTTGTTAAGCAGCACTTATATGTCTAACTACTCATTAAGGAATAAAGATGATGAAGTAATGGGATTACAAGAGAAACTTGCTATTAATAACTGTGGATCCCGGTGGATCCACAGTTCTTAATAGCAAGTATCGGTATACTAAGTCGATAATTAAAGAATATCATTTAGATCTGTTTGCCACGATGCAACGTTATCATTTGACTCAAACGACACTTCATCATCATTGTCGTCTCACCTTATACATGTGCCACTGTTAGGCTCGAACCTCCTCCGTAATGATGGTAAATTGACCTACTATACCACGCTGATCAGACGTGTTGGTATAGGGTTTATTTTTGAGTTTGCATTCTCTTGCTGTTGCGTATGTTATATGATTTTTATCCTTTGGTCGTCTTTTACGATCACCCACGGGTAAGATAAAGGATGGTGATTGTATTCTTACTCCATCACCACACGGATAAAATAATGAATGAACAAATGACACTTGATGTGCGTTTATATATTATTACTGAACGAAATTAAAATCAAAGAGTGGGTCAAAATGTAATAATTAATTGATACTGTATTAGATATATACCAACACTAAAATAGGGAGTGGTGAATTGTATTCTCATTCCGACCCCACACGGGAAATTAATTAATAAAAATATGGAATATGTATTTTACGTTATCGGATTCTATATAACAATAAATAAATTATTATTATTATTATATAGGAGTCCCAGAGGCCCATGCATATGTATATTGATTTCTAGGATCAATATTTTCAAAATAACAGATTCCCCTGCGTTTATTATAATTGTCCATGACAGTATCGATACTGAATTCAAAGACTAATTATATAACATGTATTATTGATTTCATAAACCTTTGAAAACTTTTAATTTGAATAACTCTCCAAATAATGAATGCTGGTTTGTAGAAATTCCTCACCTTTATGTGCGTTAAACACTACTGCGTGTATGTTAAACATGTAACTACTAAAATTTAGTTGTGAACATTGTGATCTAAAGCCGAGACCTTTTCTCTTCTAGATCACTATTATATATTATACTCTTGAATAACTCAAAGCAATACAAAATAATATGTATAAAATATTACTAGAGATATTTTGATTTGATTATGTATTGTAATGGTTTGTTTAATATTTTCTAATAGACGCTAGCTGTGTTTCTGTGAATATCTTACATGTGCTTCAAGAAATAACATCTCTAAAAATAAACATAAAACACTGTTTTCACTACATCTGCATAACATCGTTCGTTTGCTATTCTTGGCATTTTTATTAATCGCCATTCGGAATATTGGGTTTGAGCGATAATTGATTTAATGCTTTTTTATTTATTAGCCTTAATTACTGCATCAAAGATTTATCTTAATAACGTTATAATATTATTTTATGTAAAAAACTTATACTTTAGAATTAATTATGTTTGCATATTTTTTTTTTTAAATAAAACCCAAAAAATCCTTACTGCCATAAATAGATACCTATATTGTTACTTGTCGACTTCTCAAAACTCTGAACATAAATATAATTGATTATGTACTTTTTTATTCACTTTCCCTCTCATTACAAAGAATGCTCGAGCCCAACAGTGGGACATATATGAGCTGAGATGATGATGATGATGATGTTTAAATTCCATTTATTTGCCACTATTAGGGGTGCCTAATGGGAGACTGGTGAGTCTTGACTAGGAGAGATATTAACCATCGCATATAATAATTATCAGATAATTTTCTTATATAATGAATTCTTTTGAAGCTGGTAACAATTTGTTACCATTTTTTTTTGTTTTGGTAAACTATGGCCAAGACACACGTCGCTCGTTCCGTCCGGGGCGACGAAAGGGTGCTGCCCTTGGCTCCATACCCTCCGTATTTCCTCTACATCACCATTGGGCCGGCCACTGGTACCGCTTCCTTGACATCCGTGGCCAACTTTATTACCATAAGCATAGTATCTTATAATATTATTAAAGGCTTAAAAAATTACAAAAAGAAAATAACAATTTCGTTTAGTATCTTTAAACACATGACATATCACTCACGCACCTTTTATTTGTACTATAAGAAACTTTCTACTATAAGCTGAGTTAGCCTTGGGATCTGACAATGTGTTCCAGAGATTAGGCAAATAGAATCTTGAACCGCTTTTTCAAGTGCGAAGCTTTTTCTTTTTCCCACCTAATAGTTAACAAACGTAAACGCTGACATCAAATAAATAAATATATAAATTTTCTTGATAGAAAATAAAAGTTTTTCATCAACTTCTTTTCAATATTTGGAAATTATATTGTCACTTCGATTAAGGATACTAATAATACTATTATTCCGGATTGTATCGCGTTTGTATTTGATTTTTACTTGCCCAGCGTCTCGAACATTTTACAGCATTTATTTAGAACTCCTCCCGTGATCATTAATTCTGTAAAATGTTCAAAACATCAGGCAATTAAATGGAACGTAAAATTATTCTTATTTCAAACTAATAAATTATTTAATTCGAGTGCTTGTAAAGTAGATTTTTGGCGGTAAAATTCAAGAATACAATGCTCTCGGCGACCTGGTCCTTCAGCAAACTGATGTTATAATGATAATTTAACGTAACTTAGTCTCAATTGATGTAATAATAAAATTGTATAATATACGATTGAAAACAATAAATTAGCAACAATTTTCTTCAAAACTTTTTATGTGATAAAAATATCAAACCTTATGGTTGGCAGTCGTTTGCCTTTTTTGGCTAAAGAAGTGGCTGAGGATCCACCTATTAATAAAAAATTTATTGCAAAAAATAATGCACCATCTACGACCACATTCCCAATTACTATTAAATCATGATTTTTTTTTAAAAGACACCTCTCTTTACTAAGGAAAAAATCGTTATATTGCGGGTGACTTTACAAACATATAATTAACGCAGACTAATTACACTCAGACTCAGAATAACACATTGAATCAATTGTGAATCGCATAAAGTATTGTCCTGCGTAGAAATCGAATCCGCGGCACTGGCGCAGAAGGTCGGTATCTTAACCACTAAGTCTATCTTAACCACTAATTTTAAATATTAAAAAAACTAAATTACTACACATAAAATCACCCTATCTGAAGTGTGACTATGAACCTATAATAGTAGCCCATACGCACACCTGTCTTCACAATATGTCGACTGTCTGTGAATCCAACTGCCCAACGATAGACCAAGTTGCAACTCACACATACTTAGGATTACACATAGATGAAAAATTCAGCTGGGGTCCTCATATTGATCAAATTTGTGACAAATTACAGGCGATAGTGGCTAAATTTTATATAATAAAAAACCGTATTTCTTTTTCAACAAAATTATTGTTGTATAACGCGCTCTTTGACTCGATCGTATCATATGGATTGTCGAGTTACGGACGTACTTTTAAAACATACTTAGATAAAATTTATAAAATCCAACGCAGGTTATTAAACATAATAGTTCCATACAGAGTCCGATCTAAAAGCACAGACGACAATATACTATTTAAATTTTGCAAAACACTACCAGTACATGAAAAAGTCAAGTATAGCCTCTTGAAAGAACAATTTTTTAATATCGAAGTACAACAAAAATTAAATCATGCTATATATACGCGACGAGTAGCACAACAGATGTTAGTTACTACTACAGCCAGTAATTATTACGGCGAACGGACGAGCGCATACCTAATACCAAGATTGATAAATTCTCTACCTACCTCCGTTCGCAATAAAATTACTATAAACAATATTAGATATGTTTTAAAAGAACATTTCTTATCGACCTTATAGTGGGGCAGATACTTGATGTGTATTGCTTAGTTTTTAATTATAACTTTCTTTTTATTACACAAATACTCATGATTGTTTAATGTAGCAGAAAATGTGGCATGTATGTGTGTGTGTATATATATATGTATATATATATATATATATGTGTATATGTATGTATATGTATATGTATGTGTGTATGTGTGCATGCACACGCACATACATGCATGTGTATGTGTGTGTATGTGTGTGTGTATGTACGCATTGCACACGCATATATATGTGTATATGTGTATGTGTGTGTGTGTGTGTGTGTGTGTGTGTGTGTGTGTGTGTGTATGTGTGTGTGTGTGTGTGTGTGTATGTATATAGGTTTATGCGTGTTCATATATGTGTTATAATATAATGTAATATGTATCATATTTGTTACCGGGAATGGATTGTAAAGTGTCACATACAAATCCGAGAGGTTTAAGTGACACTAAGTATATTCAAATTCTTTTATGTGTTTTGTTTGGTAATTAAATAAATAAAAAAAAAAAAAAAACAATAAATCAGTGTAGTCAATGATCAGTCAGATGTGGAATATTATCTAATAGACTTTTTTTATTCTACATCTATAAAGTATCTTCATTTTATCTACAATGGAGTCGAGCACCAGTATTATATTGTCTTTAACCATAATCAATTTCATGATGTGGACCGCAAATTAAATAACTTTCTCGCTTATATACTTATATCCTTTGGGATTGTTCCTCATACTTTGTTGAACACATTTATTACGTCATATGTATTATAAAAATAAAACAACTGTGATTATTTAGGTCTTGAACTTTTCAGTATGGAGAATAATAAAGAAAACTTTTATATCAATCATTATTATTGTAGTTATTATATTATATATCTTATATTTTTTACCAAAGTCAAAATTAAAATTTTGAATGAAAATAATGAAAATATTCTAATTTTAAATTTAAGTAATCAAATAATGAGAATGAAAAGAAATTGTGGAACAAATATCGAAATTTTAGCCGAAATTTGCGAATCGTAGACGTGTGCTATTCGTGTCCCGAAAAACAGCTTATCGCCATCGGTAAGTCGATATGAAAAGCGCATATTCTAACATTCGGTCTAATCCTAGAATCCTAAAATCCACTGTGTGGTGTGGGTCGTCCAGTGACGTTCCTTGGAGGGAACTGTCGCTGTCGACCATCATTTCGAAGATGCTCGACAGTGACACGTGTTGGTCGTCAATGGCCTCCTTCTGCGAGGAGGTCATCTCTAAAAAGGAGGCCGTGGAGCCGTAACGCGAGGCAATTGTGTCCGCAGACTCGCTCCGCTGGCGGCAGTCGAGAAAGAGGACGCGCCGATACACGCACCTCCTTCCACCGCCTTAAATGACGGCTGGACGTGACCAGACAGCCAAGCGTTGAGGTGTCGGGCGCTCGAATGTCAGTGGACGATTTCTCCGGCACCCTGTAAAAGCGCGGAAGGAGCCGCTGTGGTTTTAATGGATATTGCGGCCAGCTGGCAGGCGAGTCCAAAATTGCCCCCATCTATCAATAGCAGGGTAAAGCGCATAAATGTGTGTTCACAGAGTGAAAAAAAAAGAAGACAGCCTATTGATCGTCATAAAACTATTACCAAAACTTATGCTATATATAGGTACAATAGTACATAGTACTTCGACCCCAAGTTATTGAGATAAGATCAGAATGACGATATATCATCATCATCATCTTTCTCCTGTTCTTATCTCAATTATTTGTGGTCGACGTAATATGTACTTCGCATCTATTGTACATATATGCAAAAGTTATTAGCAACAGTTTTATGACAGGCCACCTACCTGATGTCAACCGTCCTTAAGAATGTATTGTTGGATGGCATCAGGTGGAGTTGACCCAGGTCGATATAAAGCTCTTAGTCATCTTTTACGACATCCACGAGCGAAGTAAGGGTTGGTAGTATTCGTAGCCGCTACAATACAGCAAGGATGACGATATATAATATTATAAAATAATTTTATTATATTTTTTGCAGTGGATATAACTAATCCCATCTGCCACATATGCACATTTTTTACATTAGTTCGATTTTATTCCTGAAGGATCACACCACTCTTTCTTCTTTATAATAAAAATATGTTTCGCCATGAAAGAAAATGTGTATACCTACACATTTTTTTTTCAACGTTAACGTAGAAAACACTCCTATTGAGTGCCATCTATCACATCCAAATATCTCTACAAATCCAAATATCTCTCGCTTATAGTTATAAATCCATCAACATTAATTATATTCCATTATAAATCCATCAACATAATCAAATATTTCATTATAAACTCATTTTATTTGAATAATATTCACACTATCATCCAAATTTATGTAGTTTGTTTTACCTATCGTTTCAACATGAGTACTACGCTAAGTAATAATATATACAATAATTTAGAACGAGAGTAATAGCAAACAGAACTTTAAATACATACTGCAATTATTTAGAACTGACGAGCTCTTTGAAAATTGTTTTTTTTTGTTATTGCCTACGGTGGCAAACGAGCAAACAGCAAACCTGGTGGTAAGTGATACTGTTGCACATGTACCTAGGAACACCAGAGGCATAGCCAGGCCGCTGCCTACCTAATATACAAAAATAAACAAATACAAGAATTACTCGTTTAAAGATAGATATAATTTTTTACTTATTTAAAGGGCTTTGTAGCTACAAAGATCAACATACCATAAATATAAAAAAAAACAACATTGATGAAATTAGGGTTTTTGTAGATCCAACTCTGCCAACTGTGCCAAAAACCACAGCTTCATCAGACTCTGGGGCGGACAACATACTGCTAGAAAATATCACATCAAATGTTTTACTTTTCTTAAAGTATGTTTCTCTATATCCTTCGTTCCTCACACACTCCATCGTGCTGTACAATTTTATATTATATTATCAAACTCTGTATTATATTTTTTTAGAATAGCCTTGAAATAATAATAAGTCATGTTCTTCAGAGTTCACGCCAAGCGTGGTAATAACATGGTATTATATTTCATTACCTCGGATTCCACCCGAAGGGCTTCGTGGAACAATATGAATTACATGATATTCTTTGTACCGCTCTTATAAATCATTCTTCTTTGAATAACTATTATATTTACAATTTATATATTATATTAAAAAAATCCGTTGATAACAATTAAAAAATAAAAAAAAGAACTGAATTTTAGAGCCTCCATCACAATAGAGGGAAAATGATCCACTATTTTGAGTTTTGCATATCATCATCATATCAGCTCATATATGCTCCACTGTTGGCCTCGAGCCTCCTCCACAATAGGAGGAAAATTGACCCACCATACCACGCTGGTCAGACGTGTTGGTATAGAGTTTTGTTTCGAGATTTCCTTCTCTCGCATAGATGTTACATATATGCATTGTATATCCCTTAGTCGTCTCGTACGATCACCCACGGGCAAGATAGGGGGTGGTGAATTGTATTCTTACTCCATCATCACACGGAAAGTTGCATATCATATGAGGAATATCCCTTAGCCGTCATTTATGACAGGAAATGGAGAATAATGAAAAACGAAAAGAGATACGAAAAATGAGAAAATGTTGAAAGCATCTTCTAACGGTTGTAAAATAAATATGTAAAACCGTCAAATATATTAGAATTGCAAAAGCTTCACTTTGTTCCACTGATGTTTCTAATTATCCTGATGTAAGACAAATAAATTAGCTGTGTGGCTATGAATACTACCAACTCTTATTTGAGTCGTGGATATCCTAAAAGACGATAAAAATACCCGATTACGAAACGAAAAATGACGTCACAAGCGGGGTTCCAGCCCGCACCTATTGGGAATCCGGCGCAGTCGTGCTGCCACTTACACCATCGTGAACTATTTTAGGACATGCAAATTTCGCTTCACATTATATCTTACGTCTTCAAAGTGACGTATGCCATCTACCGGACAATGTTTACACATTGTATAGGCTTAATACTTCAAACTTTACAGTTAGAATTGTATTTAACGATGACACAACCTTGTTATTCAAATTACTGAAATTTTTAGCATTTAATATGCTTAATTATTTATAAATACCCGATTACGAAACGAAAAATGATGTCACAAGCGGGGTTCGAACCCGTACTTATTGGGAATCCGGCCCAATCGTGCTGCCACTTAAACCATCGTGAACTATTTTAGGACATGCAAATTTCGCTTCATATTATATCTTACGTCTTCAAGGTGAAGTATGCCATCTACCGGATATTGTTTACACATCGTATAGGCTTAATTCTTCAAACTTTACAGTTAGAATTGTATTAAACGATGACACAACCTTGTTATTCAAATTACTGAAATTTTTAGCATTTAATATGCTTAATTATTTATAAATACCCGATTACGAAACGAAAAATGATGTCACAAGCGGGGTTCGAAACCGCACCTATTGGGAATCCGGCCCAATCGTGCTGCCACTTACACCATCGTGAACTATCTTAGGGCATGCAAATTTCGCTTCATATTATATATATCTTACGTCTTCAAGGTGACGTATGCCATCTACCGGACAATGTTTACATATTGTATAGGCTTAATACTTCAAACTTTACAGTTAGAATTGTATTAAACGATGACACAGCCTTGTTATTCAAATTACTGAAATTTTTAGCATTTAATATGCTTAATTATTTATAAATACCCGATTACGAAACGAAAAATGATGTCACAAGCGGGGTTCGAACCCGCACCTATTGGGAATCCGGCCCAATCGTGCTGCCACTTAAGCCATCGTGAACTATTTTAGGACGTGTACGAAGAAATTAATACCTATTATACTTACTATTAATTATCTAAATTATGTGGATTAGATTTAAAGCATGTCCTATTTAATCATAGCATAATTGAGAATTTTACAAAAAATCACGTCAGTGTTCTATAAAATCGTAGCACTAAAATATTTAATAAAAGTTCTGTTTGCTATCACTCTGTTCCTAAGTGGTTGTGCACTTACTTAGTGCATCGTTAATATGGGGAGGGACGATAAAACAAACA
This sequence comes from Lymantria monacha, assembly GCA_905163515.2. Classification (NCBI taxonomy): domain Eukaryota; kingdom Metazoa; phylum Arthropoda; class Insecta; order Lepidoptera; family Erebidae; genus Lymantria; species Lymantria monacha. The sequence continues at coordinate 30,649,675 of LR991082.1, forward strand.
CAGTGAAAACTTTATAATAATGTCAATATTGATAAAATAAAAGGAATCTATAATAACAGGCCCGATGGTTGGAACATGTTTCTAAAAATAAAAAAAAAACACAATGCAGTCACGAGGACTGCCGACAGAAGTAAAAACATAAACCTTTGAAAAAAAAAAAACAAATATAATACAAAAAAAATAAAAAAAACGTGCTCCAGAGAGTATGTACGAGTATGGGTAACGTGGGCGGACCCAGCTTTGAAGGTCGACGACTGTATGCGGGAGTGATCCGCTCTATGTCTGTGTGGGCGAGGTCTCTGACCGTCCAGCTCAGGGCTTTTCTGTGGTGCCCACAGAGAGGCATGGTGGTCAGAGCCATCCACGGATACCGCACAGTGTCGACCGAGGCGGCATATGCCTTGGCCGGAACACCACCATGTGACTTGGAGGTGGAGATGCTCTCTCAGATAGTCATTGCCCGTTGGGTCACTGACACGAATACCTGCGCCTGATGCCGCCCTAGCCGAGTCATCGGGTGATCGGACCGAGGAATAATCCGGTCACCCGAAGTGTGGACACAACGTGAAGACGACTCGAACGGAATCCGTAAGAGTAAACCGCCGCTCGCACGGCGAAGAGAGGCGGTTTATAGCGTGGGTCTATGGGGTTGCGCGCCGTCTCTTCTGTCGCCCCGAATCGATTTGGTGGGGTATGACCATTCCATAATCCACCGCAAAAATTAAAAAAGAATAAAAAAGGGAGAATATATAAGTGTGACCATACAATAAATACACATACCTCAGCAATGGAAGGGTAATTGACCTACTATACCACGCTGGTCAGATGTGTTGGTATAGAGTAGGGGTCGGCAACCTTTTGAGTCGGAAGAGCCAAAAATTAGAATTTATAAAGGTTTAAAGTTTTAAAAGAGTCACAATGTTTTTTTTGCCAAAAATAATTTGCCTTGCCTTGCCTTTTTTTTTTGGTGGACTATGGATGCGTCTCGCCCCGCCAAATCGGTACGGGGTGACGGAAAGGCGGCGCGTGACCCCATAGACCCACCGTAAAACTCCTCTCTCTTCGCCGTGCGAGCGGACCACCGGTACCCGATTTTTGACTTCGGTGGCCCGCCCGACGGTTTATCCTCGCGAGATTTGTGCCTAACCCTCATTAATCAATTCAGAACCATTTTTAAATGTTTTCGTTATAAAATATTTTTTTTTGCGTATAAAACTAAATAGCCGCGCCGCAACTTCACATCCAAAGAGCCGCAAGTGGCTCGCGCGCCGCAGGTTGCCGACCCCTAGTATAGTTTTGTTTCGAGTTTGCCTTCTTTTGCCTTATCCCTCAGTCGTCTCTTACGATCACCCACGGGTAAGATAGGGGGTGATGAGCAGCTGTATTCTTACTCCGTCACCACACAGAACTTGATTAAAGTCTCATTCATTAATAAATTGTCAATAAAACAATCGCTTTTATTTATATCTAATATATTTTATTAGTAATAAGGGAAATAATTAATGAGACTAGGGTGTGCAAATACAGTAAGTACGTTATATTTATGAAATACTAAAGTAAACTGACTAGATAGTGATCAAACAATAATTTCCTTATCGATGTTAAAGCCACAACACACTCAAGTAAACGAATGAATAATCAAACAGTATGTTTACGTCATAATAAAATGGTAGAACGCTCTTTACGATAATAGATATGTCGTAAATACCATAAATATTTTTACTTCCTACCCTCTTCATTGAAATTAATGGCCTAACTGTGTTTTATAGTGATTTTGAACATAAACGATTCGTTTAAGATCATAATTCCTTTTAACAAACGATAAAATATTGCATCATATTCTATTATCGTCTTCTAGTCGCCGTTTATTATTTATTATTACGAATTTATTAAGATTAATTTTCAAATTACCCAGATTCGATATTTTTGTACTAAGGGACATAGTTGTACGACAGTTAATTCTGCTGTATTCAGGCTATTGACTGTTATAGCTATAATAGGATATTATAACCGGACAGGTTACTGTGCTTACAGAGTTACAGTTACGACATGTCTTTTATCACCGTTAACAAACTGCCAATAGCGTGAAAATATTTACGTGAACATGAATTTATGGTTATTTTATTTCTATTACTACCAGTTAGTAACTACTAACTAGCAACTGCTAGTTTCAGTTGTTAGTTAGTAGTTGCTAGTGTTTAGTTTAGTTTTGGTTAGTTGCTAATTAATGGTTTTAGTTTTAAATAGAGTTTTCCAAAACAAGATCGCCTTGTATATGCATTAAAATTAATCAAAATACTGCCAATATATTCTGTAAAGGCAATAAAAGTCTATATTTAATAGAATACTATTGGCCTTCTCAATAATATGAATATGAAAAATTGAAAAAAAAAAAACGATGTGAAAAATTACTATCATCTTTCACATATTAAGTTAACAGTTTGAAACTTATACCGCGTGTAGTGATGAATGAAAAATAAAATACGTCACCATTTCTTACTCTCCATAAGAGTCGTAAAAAGTGACCAATAGTTTAACAGAAAAATGGCCAGCAACACACTTGGGCAACTTATATCAGTAACTACTGCGTAAAATTGTATAACATTTGTATTTTAAACCTGGCATTATACGTGATACCTAATTTACGTACGCACTGATAAAGAGCGTATCTATGTTAAAACAAATGTTAATATAGCTTAAATTGACTGTTCAACATTATACATAACTGTCCTATTGAAATTATTACTAAAATATGATACAATTGTGATACAACTACAAAAACCCACATAAGTGTCAGCATGTCTTACCAGTTCCGGAAAGTCTTTACAAGCGAACGATAAAGTTGGGTACGAAGCATTATACGTCGGTATTTTAGTATTCTTCATCCTTATTGTTTGTTAGAAAACATAAATATAAATGAGCTGCTGATTTTATACTTGTAAAATGGATTTATTAGTTAACCTTCGCTAGATTTATTTCGCAAATAAACAAGGTATTTAAATAAATCTTTTTTAAATGTGTTTGAGAGTTGATTTGAGAATCGATCCATCGCTAATAAGAATAAGATAATTTGAAAAATCCAAAAGTGCACGCCTCATAATTTTTTATATTATCATTTACTATTAGTCAATGCCATAAATGAAAATAAAAGAAAAATACTTTTGTAATTTCGTGTCATTCTCGTAGTAGTGCTAAACATAGCTGTATAAACTGTATGGGATTGGTTTCCTTTGCCTGTCCGATTGGACGAAAAAAAAATGTAAATGACGCTTTGATTATGAGGCGTGCAATATTTGTTTTTATTCCTATTCATTTCTTATATAAGTTTAGTGTAGTATAGCAGAGAATTAACCTACCACACGCTAATAAAATGCGTTACATAAAGCTTAATTTCCAGTTTCACTTTATTATCAGTGCTGTTAACTCCTCATATACCTTAATTGTCTCTGACCACACTGAGGAGAAAAGGGTTGACAAGGTCATTTAATATATAAGAATACAATAAACAAATGACATAGATATACACTTAAACATTTATAACTACATATAACTTATTAACAGACTTTCTACCACAGATTAGATATCACAACAGAATCCCGTCTACGCGTCTGTAACCGCTATTTATACCCGTTTTCGCCACGAAACCACTCAACCGTAACGCTAATGTTGCCAGAGCATACTCCTTGAATCGCCACCTTCCAATGAGCGATAACATCCGGCCGTCCTGTGGCTGCATCCGTCCCTGGATGCCGTGATAGTCCACTGCGCTTGCTGAGAACAAAATTATAAACCATCATCATTTTCCGCTCTTATCCAAATTACTTGGGGTCGAAGCAATATGCATTCCTCCTCCATCGTACATATTGCAAAAGTTATTGGCAGCAGTTCTACGATCGGCCACCTGCCTGACGTCGACCCTCTCTAGGAGTGTAATTGTTGACCAAACGACATCACGTGTGTTGGCCCAAGTTAACATAAGACTCGTATAATGCGTTTGAGATTTCCATGAGCAAAGCGAAGGCCGATAGTATTCGTAACTAATACCACATAGTATTCGTAAACCATCATAATATACAAATAATGAAATAATACAAAATCGTAAACCATCGTTAACAATGTCTTATCTTTCAATCTTGCTAACTCTCGTAATCGCCACCTTTCGAGGGGAGACACATCCGGCCGTCCTGTGATGGCATTCGTCCCTGGATGCCATGATAGTCTGATGCGATTGCTGAGGACAAACAACGTACACAAAATTATGTCAGTATTCTGCAACTCGTGGATACTTTGTGACAAGCGTTAAAGACACGCCTTATCCAAGGCCATTATCTTCCAAATCTTGCCAAACTATTCGTTTATATCATGGAAATCGACCAAAGATGCAAACAACCTCTTGAGCTATTCCATCGGCGGCCAGCTCAAGACCTAATCTGCCAACTTTGTTCGACTATCTGTATACATTATTGGATTACAAGCAAAACATTCGGCAATTGAACCAGTATTACTCTCATCAATGTGATCACAGTTTGCATTTTCCTCTAGGCGATGCCTTTGGCCAACCCTAGTTGCATCTTAGCACAACTGACAACATTAAGACAATTATTCCTTTGATACATTGTCTGACGAGGCAACCGCCTACAGTTCAATTGTCCGAAGCAAGAGCATTAACCGCGAATTAAAGAAAACATTAAATCGGCTACCTTCAATAATGTATACAAACAAAGCCGTCGCAAAATGAACAAGCAAGATAGCCACTCATCAATGTGATCACAGTTTGTGTTTTCCCTAGGCGATGCCTTTGGCCAACCCTAGTTACCTTTCAACACAAACTGACAACATTAAGACAATTCTCCTTAATACATTGTCCGACGAGATAACCACTCACAGTTCACTTATCCGAGGCAAGAGCATTAGACGAATCCTGAGATTATATATACCAATGCCAATTTTAGTCCATCATCCGTGTCATAACCTATAACACTCTTTTAGCTCGGCCACACCTGACTTTTAGTGACTAACACGATGTCATCAATAATAAATTACTCGTGAAGCATGGTCGTCAGATAATCTCGACGATTACTTTGACAACATTAGAAGTTCCAGGACTGGTACATAATGCCTGTTTTATGTCATGGGTTTGAAGACCTTTTTTCCATCTCTGGGAATACATGGCCATTTTACATATACAATTAACAGTAAATACCCCAAGAATACAGTGTCATCCTATTATCGGTCAACATACTTATCACTTACAATGTTTCAATAGATCAACAGACTATTGTCATAGTATACCTTCCAATTTTTGGAATCTCTATTGCAATGCCTACTAAACAGACCGCGCACACGCAGGTACATATGCACAGTCCGTCCAGCAAGCATTGTGTAGGTACACAAACAGTTTGAGAGTGGCTTGAACTGAATGATATTCATTAGATGAATAGTTTTGTATTACCACTACAATAGTTTTCATAACACTTGCCAATTATTGTTTCAAGTAAATACCAAGCAATCTACCCGTTAACATGATGAGCTAGTTGGGCTATTTTACAGCATATGAATACCCACAACGTTTAATCACTCATGTTACTACTACGTCGTCATACAGAAGACAATTTTACGATTTTATACAAAATAGTAAGACGCAGTGCATATGCTTAACTTAGGCATTTATGCATTACCTCTTTTGCATCGCGCCTTTACTGACATATACACTTTGTCCATTAATTAATCTCAGCATTTTTAAGGCATTTATGCAGTACCACTTTTGCATCGTGCCTTTACCGACATATACACTTTGTCCATAAACTAATCTCAGCATTTTTACCATAATCGTACAATGGATAGATCTCACCACATGTTGGACGGTCGCACCTATCCACTTCAGATCGATGAACTTTGTGTCACAAGTAACCTTCTGCAGCCACAGCGGTATCATACGTAGATACATGGTTCATCCGACTGCACATTTGACATACTGAAACTTATTCGGTTTGGTTAATACACTATTATTTTCCCTTTCACTAATAGATTTGTATCACATTAAGATGAGCTATGTTCAATGCGTTGTCATTATCTTAGTATATAGGTATGTATACCGTGAGAAAACATACGCTTCTAACTTTATTTACATGCGAGGGTAGCATAAGAATTCCTAAATTATTTTATATATGCATTCATTATCATTTCCTAGTTTCGTCATTTTTGTATACAAAGGAACATACGGCACGGTCTTCACTAAACGTTACAATCCATCGCTAATCTTACAATATAACCTGCTCACGATTACAATTGTTAGTGGTACGCGCTACCTATGGTTTCAGATTATCCCTACACATACACCATTCCAAAATAAATCCTGTATTTTAACATAACAATCATCACACTTACATATTTTACAATACAATTATCACCTTTACGTATTTTATATATACATACAGTTAATAAATACCGGGACATCCAAAATCACTTTACAATATTTAGCAAATATTTTTTTACGTTACCCGCATACACGTATCCTTGCAGAATGGAGCACGGTGGGTTTTGTGTGGGCAGTGATTCAGAATTTCAGAGCACTTCTGATATAAGAATACAATAAACAAATGACATAGATATACACTTAAACATTTATAACTACATATAACTTATTAACAGACTTTCTACCACAGATTAGATATCACAACAGAATCCCGTCTACGCGTCTGTAACCGCTATTTATACCCGTTTTCGCCACGAAACCACTCAACCGTAACGCTAATGTTGCCAGAGCATACTCCTTGAATCGCCACCTTCCAATGAGCGATAACAAATATAATATATTATTATTATTATTATATTTTAATTGATTTTGGTGGCAAACCAGGAAGCAGTACACGTGATGGTAAGTGTTATTGCCGCCCATCGGCTTTTGTAATACCAGGGGTATAACTAGGCCGCTGCCTACCAATACAAACCCCAAACCCACCCATTTGGGCTTCCGGCTCTCTCGCTCACCGAACGAAGCACATTGTCATTACTCAAACGTTGATCTTCTGCGAGAGTGTGGTACATACATATCATCACGCCATAATCTCTTGCAGGGTGGGCAAGAGAGAACAGAGTGCCAGAGAACTCTATCTCTGCATACTTCACTCGCTTCCTCAACATTCATAATACTCTTCATACACGCTCGCCGGTTTCGGAGACTCTTGACTCCACCTTCCTTCAGTATCCTTCCACTTTCGCATTGTATATCTTCTTAACCAGACGTTCGTTCGGCATTCTTTCCACATGTCCGAACCATCGGAGCATTACCTTTCGCATCTTTACACCAATACTCTCTTTCATACCTACTCGCTCTCTTACGTCGTAGTTACGAATGCGGTCGGTCAGCCTAACTCCACAGATTTGCCGCAGAGATCGCATTTCGACCGCATTAATTTTACTTTCATACTCTTTTCTGCATACCCAACTCTCGCTTCCATACAGGAATGTTGGAACAAGCACTGCGTTATGTATTGCTACACGTGCCTTCTGGCTGAGGTGGTGGCTGCCGAGAAGTTGCCCCAACGCTCCGTTCACTCTATTTCCCGGATTCACTCTTCGCTCTATATCAGTGGTGTACCTTCCATCTCTGCTAAATCCACATCCAAGATATACAAATTCATTCAGAGTGTGGTACTACCCCGAACGGACTGACCTGTGGCTGTAGACAGACAACTGTCAACAGCGTGGTCCTACTCACAGAAATATTAATTACCTTAGAAGGGCCATCGGTCCTCTTTTGTACTAAAACCAGTGTCGCCGTATTACCCTCTCCGCTTAATGTTAACACATATGCAGGGCTATGCTTACAACTATTTCGCACACAAACATATCACACACACACATCTCGGCGCCGCAAATCCGACCTCTGCAATTTATACACATACATTAGCAAAAACTTCTATAGCAATGTATATTACCTACAAAAAATTTCCATGTACGTTACGGCTTGCCGTGGTCGATATTTTAATCAATATTAATTCGATATCTGTTTACTAATACTTATATTTTCGGATTCTAAATTAAATACGTACAGATTTGTTTGTAACCGTTTACAGTGTGATATATTAAGCTTGTTTTTATAATAAGATAGAAATTTCTAGACACTTATGGTTTCAATTATAGAGCAATCATCAATCCGTACAAATAAAAAAAATACAAATCAGTTTTATTATGACGCAATAATAATGTAACCAACATTGAAAACCAAATGGTCAATTTTTGCTTTTTTAAAGTCAGTTTTTTATTTTATTCATATTAGTATTTTTATATTAGAAAAAGAAAATTGATATTTATTTTTTCTAGTCTATTAAAACTACTTTTTTTTTATTGTGGGGTGGGCTACGGTCGTCGCGCTCCTCGCACCACTCTGTCCAGGGCGACAGAGGGGCGTAAGCACGCTCACCCATAACCCACCCGTGAACCTCGCCTTCGTCGTTGGACCGGCTACCGGAGCAGCGTGAACTTGTCGTCAGTGGCCGGCCCGACGGAATACCCCTCGAGGGGTACCCTCTTCTTGAGCGACATCCCCTCCCTCGGGGAGGACGTCGATCTTTTCCTCGCGGTCAGACTCTCGGCGGGTGACGGACTAATTCCCCGTTCCAGTCACCCGCGGCCTCGGCTAGGGCGGCATAAGGCGCAGGTAATCGCGTCAGCGCCGCCCCAGTCACCGATGACGGCTCGCGTCGTCGAGGAGACGCTCCTCGCGCACGCGCTCCGCCGCATCCTTCTGCGAGACTACTGCCTCGCAGAAGGCTGCGACCGCGTCCCAGTTCCTGACGCTGTCAGCAGCATCAGGTCAGCACCGATGACTGCGACGAGTTCACGGCGCTGCTCTGCCCAAGCGGCACAAGCCTCGAGCGTATGCTGCACCGTATCCTCGTCGTAGTCGCAGTGGTGGCAGGACGGTGTACTCTCCCTCCTAACGACCGTGTGCAGGTATTTGGCGAAGCATCCATGCCCCGTCAAAACCTGCACCAGTCGGAAAGAGAGCATCCCGTGCCGCCGTTCCAACCACCGCATCAGCACCGGCCGGAAGGCCTACACAGTCCGCACACCGAACCGAGGCCTCTCCAGTCGGACTGCCCACGGGCAATGACGTCTTGGCGGGCGTCGACACGCCAGGCGGTGAGCTCCCTCAATGAAACCAAACACACACCCGGCCAACAGGCAAGCTGCCTCCGTCGCCACCGTGCGGTAACCGCGTATGGCCCTGACCGCCATGGCCCTCTGTGGTCGCCACAGAAGAGCCCTGAGTCGGACGGTCAGGGACTCCGCCCACACCGGTGCGCCGTACAGGGCCATCGACCGGACGACCCCCGCGTACAGCTGTCGGCACGTAGCGCTCGGTCCGCCCACATTCGGCATAAGCCACGAAAGGGCGGACGCCACGCCGACGAGCCGTGGAGCGAGCCTGCGGAAATGCTCCCGAAACCACCAACACCCGTCGAGCACCAGGCCCAAATACTTCATATGGGCCCGGATGCTGATGTCAACCGAATTGACGGTGATCGAGACGCCGATGGGAGGGCCCATGCGGGGCCCATGGAACAAGAGGGCCTCCGTTTTGTCCAGGGCCACCCTCTATCCCAGCGCCTCAATCTGCCTGACGAACTCCTCAATGCCGAGAGTCGCCAGGCTTGCCGCCTCCTCAAGCGTTCCACCGCGGGCTGTGACGAGCGTGTCGTCGGCGCAACAGATCATGCCCAGCCCGGGTGGGAGGCTCCCTCTCAACGCCCAGTCGTAGCCGATGCTCCACAGGGTGGGTCTGAGAACCGACCCCTGCGGAACCCCGCACGCCAAGGGTGTTCGCACAACGTCCCCTACTCAGTTGGTGTAGAGGACGCTGCGCCCCTCCAAATAGTCTGCCACTAGCCGCCTCAGGTAAACTGGCACCCTGTGGTATCGGAGCGCCTCCCTGATGCAGCTAAATGGCAGACTATTAAAACTACTGATGCAATTTTGTTAATTTTTCATTTTTGATGATGTATAATCAGTTTCAATAAAAACATGCAATTTATTTTACTTTACGTTTATTTAAACACTTCGTACATTAAACAATTACTAAACCCATTATTACATTAAACAATTACTAAATAGAATCAAAGTATAAAAAAATGATTATAGAAATGTACCTATTCAAATACAAAATCGACTCACACTCATCACTATCGATACCCGAGGTCAATTTTTTTTTTTTTTATAAAAACCTATATTAGCTCGGCGCTAGGAATATCGCAATGAACGTAATACATTGCGTGGTCACTCAAATAATAAAATATGAAATTCATGTATAACAGACGACGTATAATGTTCTATCTGTTTTGCGATTTTATTGTTTTCGTTTATAAACGACATAATACTATTATTACTATTATAATATTAACAAATTTCACTGAAATGGTATGTTTCTAAAATTACTGATGAAAGGAAATCAATCAATCCAATCCCGGAATTATACTACACACGACTTCTTTTTCGACACGTTATAACCGAAGATGGCATATTTTTACTTTTTTTGCAGAGCTTCGTTCAATGTCACTATAAGAGCGCAACTATTAGGCGGTAAAACGAATTTTGACTTACTACAAGCGTCTGCTCATATATGCGGCGCGCTTGCCCCGCCCACAAGGCCATTCTAAGGTACTAATATTTCTGTGGTCCTACTACTAATTATGGCCCACTACTAATTATAATATAATTATGGACACACATCCAGATTCAACTTACTGAAATTTATCATTTAATATGATTGATTATTAATAAAAACTTGATTACGAGCAAAAAAAATATATATATGATCCCATATGTGACAATCATTTTCGCTCGTAATCAAGTTTTTATAAATACATCCAGATTCAACAATAATTTGTTGATTGTACGTGTACGTAATTTCCCTACGTGGTAACAATAAGTATGACACGCAAGTAAGTTCCTTATATAAACACTAAAGTGAAATATTTACCCAAAATATACAGCAAACACGAAATCCAATTTTATTACGGTAACAAACAGTGGATATCGTTCGGTCCCAGTTGGAGCTATACTTATCCTTTAATACAACAGCGACGCTCACTATTTCATCTTACATTGGCGACAAAGATGAACAGCCTAGCGGAGAAGGTATATTTCATTCGAAACGATCCTTAATATTAAATGTTTACAAATGTGCATTTAATTTTGAAAGATACATATATGTATAACTTTTCATCAAGAAAGAATATTTATACACGTATTCCTTGTACAACACACGATCGAAGAATTATTTGAATAGATAGTACTTAATATGATAAAGATGATATTTATAAAATCCGATTTATATTAGATCCGATTCATTTCGTAATCGGATTTTATAAATAATTAAGCATATTAAATGCTAAATTTCAGTAATTTAAAGATGATATTTTTTATGTACCTATTCGAATTTTCACACTTTCATGAATTGTAGCGTTATGCTAACAATTCGTGACATAATTTGTTTTTTAATAATCATTATGATTATTTTCATGAATTAGAATGACGATTATATTTGTCGAAATTAATTGGAATTTGATGATATTCGAAATAAATGTATCTATTATTATTATTATACATAATACTTTTTATTATGTAAATGAACAAGAAGAATACTTGATGGTAAGTGTTGCTGCCGCTTATGGATCTTTACAGTATCAAGAATATGGCTAGGCTACTGCCTACAAACCAAAATCCACCGAGAAAGTTAGGCTTCCGGCTCCGTCGCTCACCGAACGAAGTATGACAGCACATTGCCAATTCTCAAATGTCGATTTTCTGCGAGAGTATTGATATACTTTATACATCGGACATTGTATTACACCGTATGCATAGGGCCGCGGCTTTTGACAGAAAACTGTCAACTATGTGGCCTTGCGACTATTAGTTTCGAGTCAATAGAATGAATAATACATACATACATACATATCATCACGCCATATCCCTTGCAGGGTAGGCAGAGAGAACAGAGTGCCAGAGAACTCTATCTCTGCATACTTCACTCGCTTCCTCAACATTCATAATTCTCTTCATACACGCTCGCCGGTTTCGGAGACTCTTGACTCCACCTTCCTTCAGTACATGACCGATCTGGTCTAGGTAGGTTAGTCTCGGTCTCCCTCGGTACCTACATCCTTCCACTTTCGCATTGTATATCTTCTTAACCAGACGTTCGTTTGGCATTCTTTCCACATGTCCGAACCATCGCAGCATGCCCTTTCGCATCTTTACACCAATACTCTCTTTCATACCTACTCGCTCTCTCACGTCGTCGTTACGAATGCGGTCGGTCACCCTAACTCCACAGATTTTCCGCAGAGATCGCATTTCGACCGCATTAATTTTACTTTCATACTCTTTTCTGCATACCCAACTCTCGCTTCCATACAGTAATGTTGGGACAAGCACTGCGTTATGTATTGCTACACGTGCCTTCTGACTGAGGTGGTGGCTGCCGAGAAGTTGCCCCAACGCTCCGTTCACTCTATTTCCCGCATTTACTCTTCGCTCTATATCACTGGTGTACCTTCCATCTCGGCTAAATCCACATCCAAGATATACAAATTCATCCACTTGCTCTAGTATATCATTACCTATTGTTACTCTTACATCTGTTCTGGCTTCGTCTCTTTCAAAGACCATTATTTTGGTTTTGCTCACATTCACGCGTAGACCCCTTTTCTTACAATCTTCTGTCATTGTGTCGACTAGGGTCTGCAGGTCAGTCGCTGACAGTGCCAGCAGGACTGCATCATCTGCATAAAGCGGAGCAGTGACCAGAATGAATAATAAATTAAGCATATTGAAATACAAGTACTTTTGAAAGAACACTAGTCACATTTTATGCGTGTGGTAATCGAGTAAACACATAAATTTACCTTTTTTGCGGTGTTCTTATGAGCTTTGCCTTTTTTGCGGCATCCTTACGACAAAAAAATCATGGCAGTAATTATAATTACTGTAATTAAGAGACAAGAAATCTTGGAATACCAACTTATCTTAATAAAAAGACCAGCGTGATGTATTCACTTAATTTCCCACTCATTTTGAAAAAGTGTTGTGTGATGCCCATATAGCAGACACCATCATTTCATCATGCTTCTACTGTTATCCCAATTACTTGGTCGATACAATATATCTGCCAGACGTCAGCCCTTCTTGGGAATGTAAGTGTTGACCAAACGGCATCAGATGGTGTTGACCCAGCTCTTTATAAGGCTCTTAGTTGTCTTTTACGACATCCACAAGCAAAATAAGGGTTGGTAGAATTCGTAGCTGCTACCACACAGCTTCCATATAGCAAACATATATGGGCTATAAAAACAATCCGATATTGTAAAAGCAAGAACAAAAAAGTAATTCATCTCGCTACAAGTGACACTTAGTAGTATAATAAATTAAGCTCACACATAAGCCACATTCAGAAATATACTCACTCTTTGCAGATATAAACGTATAGACCGCATTCTGGCTCTGAGCTCCAATTTCGTTCAAATTGATCGACCTGTTGATTCGGGATCACACCGCCTTATGTGAGATTTGGTGCGATGTAAATACTGCCTGTTGCATTTTTAATGTTCATTTTAGTTAGTGAATGTAAATTCCACAATTAGTGGTGAGTATTAGTATGATTATTGAACTAATTTCAAATCTAGATTTTGGCTTTATTGAGTTCATTTATGTGATGATGAAGTAGAAATACAATTCACCACCTTTTATCTTACCCTTGGGTGTTGTAAAGAATGACCAGGGGATATAATATGTAGATAAAATCTATGCAAAAGATGGAAAACTCTAAATAAAACCTTATAACTGTTCGGTAACGGAACACAGAAATAAATAGTGACTCGCTCGATATTGAAATAATATATTAAAATAGACAAATAATGAGTAGTATGCTGTTCGTTTTGGAGGTTGATCGGCGAATGTTTTCGAGTGTGATGGAGGTGTATAACAGCTGAGCACCCTCCCCGCACTCTTTACTGAACCCGTGGTCACCGACGACGTCACAATGGCGGCGACAATAACGACCCATCTGACTTGCGTGATATAGTAGGTCAATATTCCTCTTATATGGAGAAGAATAGACACCTAGCAGTGGAACGTATATAAGCAGAAATAATGATGATAACAAATTCATTTAGTTCATCCGGTTCGTCAGAAAAATTTCAATAATAACACCAATAGTTTAAAATGTACCCGGTAAACCGTGCCTAATGCATTCATCCCATATTGGGTAATTAGCGTCTACTCGTAGCATCCCCCACGTAAAATGTGACTTTCATAATATAAAATTAGATTATCCCAAGGAAACATATTATCGGAATGATAAGTATTATATATGTTAAACCTGAACACGATCTATCAGTATGTTAGTATTCATCCAAATATGTTCAATAGTTTATCGGATTGAGTAACAAATACTCGAATAATTTTAGTAGGAAGTAGAATTTCTGCCTACAAGGAATAATGAATAGACATAAGTAGTTGATATATATGTCCAATCATTATTTCTTGTAACACTCGCTCTTATATATGTGACTACTGAAGATAAATCTGTTTTTTTTTAAAGACAACACCTTACACACTAAAGAAATAATCCTGGTATGACAGAGGATTTTACAAACTTATAACTAACGGACATACATTACACACAGAATCAGAATAATTTGTGGTTCGCACAAAATATTGTACTGCGCGGCAATTGTACCCATGACACTTGACAAGGTTGGTATCTTAACCATTACGCCATTTGTGCAGTAAAGAGTGCAATAATAATATACTAGACATTAGAGAAGGAAACTTCGAAATAAAACCCTATACCAACCCATCTGCCTAGCGTAGCGTAGTAAGCTATAAAGCATTTCTATTGTCTGGAAGAGATCTGTGTCCAACATCTAATAGTGGGATAAATAAACTGAGAAGAAAAAAAATTAAAGAAACTGTTAGGTATATATCTAAACACAATTATAATCGATTCATCCATCCATCAGCCTATTCGCATCCAATATCGGATTTAGATCTACAAAAACGTTTAATAATCATTCTCTATCTTAATCGCTACTCTCAGTAGGCGGGGTGGAAATTACAGTTGGTCATATGGCTTTTCCAGGAGAATGCTGTTGCCCATATTTCTAGCGATCTTCTAGCTGAATTTTACGTCTCCCATAAGCAAAGCTGCTGCTTGCAAGTTTGCCAAGCCCTATGACAAGTCCTGACCATCTCTGAAAGTGGAATTTTAGGTGTGTATTTGAAGAGACCGCAAAAAGCTGCTACACTCTAAAGTAGTCCGCGTCGTCCGAACGGCAAAAAAACGGCAAAAGTATGTCATTTTAGGATTTAATTGGTCTTCTGAAACGTAAATTAAATACGTAAATATATTTTGGCCCATAATATCCTATTCATAATTCTTTTTTTTTTCTTTAATAAGACATCACCCTGCACTAAGGAAATAAACCTTGTATTGCGGGGGACTTTACAAACATGCAATTAACGCAGACAAATTACACCCAGACTCAGAACAACACTTTGTGGATCGCACAAAATAATGCCTTGCGTGGGAATCGAACCCACGGCACTGGCACGGAAGGTCGGTATCTTAACCACTACGCCATCTGTGCAGTCGAATAATTGATGCTCTTGGATGTATAAACTTAAATAAACATGTTTATGCGACTGGCACCATATCTTTGGCCAAAGAGCACCTAATTAAAATAACGCATCTCACATAATATCTTCTTAATATGTAGCAGTTTCCTTTTTTTATTTACACTAATCATACCAACAGTTACTATATACCTATTTCTACTATAGCGGGTCAAATGACCCGACTTTGATTTCTGCTTAAATGTATGAAATATGGTTGTTAGGAATGAAATAAAAATTAAATTTATTATTATTATACAAAATAGTATATTACCCATTTCTATTACAAACGAAAAAAAAAAGGATGATTCATTGCGCATCACATTTTTTACATGTAAGTGTGTCCGTCCGAAAACTGATTCCTGACAAGCCTAGATTATAAACATAATGGATTCACAACTTCGAGAATTGCATTGCGATCTAGTATCGGTATTGGAATGACATGGGTATTTGAAATTACTTTCGTCTTGTCAATACTCATTCGTAAACCCATTAGTTGGCATAACATGCTGAGATCGTTGACCAATATACCAAAATACTCCTTTATTGCGCTAATATTTTCTATAAATCAAAGGTTAGTGATATATTCGTCATTAATATTGATGCTGAGTTCCATCCAGAGAGAGTTTGAACATAACTTCCAATGCAATGGTGAACAATTTTAGAGAAACTCTCTCTGTCTCATACCTTTCTGCTGTTGAAACATTTTCGTATTCTTATCGCGAATGTGTACTGATATTGTGGCATTCCTATACAAATACTTCAGCGCTTAGGTATAACGAAAGTTAATTTGCAACTGCTGAAGAGACTGCAGCATCACCCAAGTTTTGATTGTATTAAAGGCTTTCACATAGCCTACAAACGCTGCCTATAAATGCTAATTATACTCTTCGATCTATTAAATAATACTGCTAATCTGGGGATGTATTCTATGGTTCTGTAGCGTTCTATACGTTCTGTGGTTCTTTTGGCAGCGGGATTGTTAATGTCGCTAGGAGTTATCAAACTTCATGATCAGGGATCTTGGATCAAACGTCATCAGGGTTTCAACATCTCCTAAGATCTCATTCGGCGATAAATTAACATAGTCATATATGTGGTTGAAATATAATATTAATATTTCTTATAAGAACTTTTTTAAATTCACCTTGTATTTTATTTCCTTAAATCATATTTGGTATTGTATGTTTCTAATATTCAAAAATGATGACTAAAACCTCAAAATGTCAAAGAGAAACTTCACTTCAAATATAATTACCATAGATATTTTAAGATTTGAGCTACTCTGATATTTGAAAACCGGCTGATCGCGGTCATCTTAATTAGAATATCTGACGGCTTCCCGTCTTATTTGGATTACTAACAGATAGATTTCAAAGGGTTAGACGTAATTCAATTTTGATGTAAAAGCTTTTTGGTGCCACAACTTAAATATTTTATGATGATATTATGCAATCTACCTTTTATAATATTTAGTTTAAAATTAAGTAAAATAGTATCTACACTGTTTATTATGAACACTGTTTTTTATATGGTAATGAAATAAGAATATGATCCACTACCCCTTCTCTTACACGTAGGTCTTGTAAAACACGACCACCGAAGACGAAGATCGGGTACCGGTGGTCCGCTCGCACGGCGAAGAGAGAGGATTTTACGGTGGGTCTATGGGGTCACGCGCCGCCTTCTCCGTCACCCCGGACCGATTTGGCGGGGCGAGACGAACCCATAGCCACCAATAAAAAAAAAAAAATAATAAAAAAAAAAAAATAGGTCTTGTAAAACACGATTGGGATACGGTGTGTAGGTAACATCTACGCAATAGATAGCAAACTCCGCATAAAACCCTATACTAACATGTGTAACCAGTGCGATATACTAAGTCAGTGTACCCCCGATTGTGAAGGAGGCTTGAGCCTAACAGCGGGACTTAGTAATAGTGGTAGGACCACAATGGTGACAGTCCTCTGTCTACAGCCGCGGGCCGGTCCGTCCGGGGTAGTACCACACTATCGCAGAAGATCGACGTCTGAGTAATGGCAATGTGCTATTGCGCTTCGTTCGGTGAGCGAGAGAACCGGAAGCCCAACTGGGTTGGGTTTGGGGATTGTAATGGTAAGCACCGGCCTAGCTATAGCCTTGGTTAAAGCAAAGGTCCATGGGCGGTAGTGACACTTACCATCAGGTGTACTGTTAGCTCGTTTGCCACCATAAGCAATAAAAAAAATTATGTGAACTGAGAGAATGATGATGATCATGACATACAGTTTATTAAAATAGGTAGTAAAACATAGTTTGATACTTTAACGAATAGTTATAATAATGTATAAAAATAAAAATTTAAGTACCGTAGGTCGCCGCCAAAAAGAAAAAAACCCCTAAAGCCTTCAACATTCATACCTAAAATTTTCCTTATAACATTATTTTCATCCCTGTCTCATCACATGTCCATACTACGTCAAGTTCACTCCTCAACATTCCTCCCGTGACCATGATCAACTGTAAAGTGTTCGAAACATCGGGAAATTAAAAATCAAATACAAACGCGATAGAATCCGTAAAAGTGGTTTTATTTCAAATGTGTAATACTCGCGTAAACATTAGAAGTCATTATCCACCGACCCAAATTTTTAACTTTATCTTATACTTATAAGACATACCTACGTTCCTTCCTTATTTTATCTATACTCGTCACGTCGCACATCCATCTCAACATTTGCATCTGTGCAACATGCAGTGATCTCTCATCCGCCGCTTTTAAAGCCAACATGCTAATCCATACAGCTATTCTGATAAGGGTTATTATTATAGTTGTACTGATTAGTAAATGAAGTTTAAATTAGTTCTACCTGTATTTATAACTAGCGACCCGGCCTCGCTTCGCTTCGGTTACGTCAGTTCATTTGTGTAGTTAACACCTCCGCATTTCCCTTTGGGAACGGAATTTTGTAAAATCTGTAATCATTTGACCCCTACAGGGCAGAAAAAATGGACATATCGAATTTCAAGTCTGTAGAAGCTATATTTGAAAACTGTTTTGAATATTTACACCCCAGTAACCCCCCTTGCGGGTGAAATTTCATAAAATCCCTTCTTAACTGACCTGTACTCGGTGAAATGAATATTCTTACCAAATTTAGAGTCTGTAGGCCTTATGGTTCCAGAGATATCGTGATGAGTCAATACGTAGGTGGAAATCTCTTATATATATATATATATATATCTCTTATATATATATATATAGAAGATATAGATATCAAAACCGGAGTCAGTAATATAACCAGAGTTGTAATGCAAATGTAAGGTGCTAATATATCGTATTAGGAATGGAAACTTCGCATCACTCATAAAGTTATAACTACATATGTGATAAGTTTCTTCTTTTTCGAGGGATAATTTGAAAACTATTTATAAGTTTATGTAATTCAATGAACAGCAGATATATATACATATATTTGAGACGACTCTACATGATCAAAATTTTCTGTTTTAATATGGTTTAGATA
This sequence comes from Lymantria monacha, assembly GCA_905163515.2. Lineage (NCBI taxonomy): Eukaryota > Metazoa > Arthropoda > Insecta > Lepidoptera > Erebidae > Lymantria > Lymantria monacha. The sequence goes on from LR991082.1 coordinate 30,668,859, forward strand.
GAAATTTGTTTTTAGAGGCATCTTTATTAGAAATCTCCATTTTACACAAAAAAAAACATATTTTACACAATGTTATATCGTAAAGCCTTTTTGTTCTACTTTTGAAATGCCTAAGAAAGTTTCGTGGGCCAGGTATACTTATCTATGCCGGGCGGGCCACCGATGACAAAGATCGGGTACCGGTGGCCTTCTCGCACGGCGAAGAGAGGTGTTTGCAGGGTGGGTCTATGGGATAGCGCGCCGCCTCTTCCATCGCCCCGGACCGATTTGGCGGGGAGCTATCACGTCCATAGCCCACCGCAAGAAAAAAAAAAAGTATACCTACTTACATAGGTAACTATATATAGTATATTCATATACTTACATTGCATAATTGAGTTATCGGATACGCAAAGATACCTAAGTTAAAAAGATCATTAGCATCTGCATCGCTCTTTACAAGAGTTTTTCTTATAATTACAATCCATTCATCAATCAATCAATTCTCGCTGAGTGGCTTTCGTAAGTGCTTTAGTAAGCTGTAAAAGACAATGGCACTTTTTAAGGTACCTACACCATCAATTTAAACATTTTTTATTTTTTCATTTAAACTTTTGACTGCAGTGATGGCGTAGTAATTAAGGTACTGATCTACCGTGCCAGTCGAAGTCGCGGGTTCGATTCTTGCCTAGTAAAATATTTGTGTGATCCACAAATTGTTATTCTAAGTCTGTTTCTAATTCTTATTTGTTCCATTAAAATAAATGTTTGCAAAGTCGCCCGCAATATAAGGATTATTTCCTTAGTACCAAGTGCTGTCTTTTAAAGCAAAAAAAAAAACCACTTCCGTGCCACACACAACCAAGTGCTGTCTTTTAAAGGTTTGATGCCTACATAAGACACTTTGTGTGATCCACAAAATCTTGTGTAATTTGGGTCCACTAAATAAGAAAAAAGAAATTAAAGGGACTGTAATTTAAGAGCATACATTATTATTGCAATATGACGAGTGACTATACATAGAATAAAATAAAGTCGTATTACATGTACATATGTACACTTAGATCTTTTAAACGACACGAGGAATTTTGATGCAGTTTTCGTCAATAGACAAAGTGATTTAAAAGGAAAGTTTATAGATATTGCACATGCATATATTTATATATATTAGTGAAAATCCTAGAATATAGAAGATTTGTATTGTGATGTTGTAAAAAACATACTTTTGTGCGCTTACATTGCTATCGTGGTTAGTATACCTTATAAGTTATATCAAAATAATGTGACATGAAACTGTATATCTTGAAACTATCTACAAAAAACACGATGGCATGTGTCTGGATAGACATATGTATTTGTCTACATAGGTATATATCTGGATAGTAAATCTAAGAATAATTCACAATAACCATGTTTATCTTTTAAGCTTAAAAAGCTATTTTAAACAATACAGTTTTATTTCTTGTTCAATTACTTACATTAGAGATATATAGTACAGTAAACATAGGTAAAAATTTACTTTCACAGTATATCATTAAAATATATATCACAGATACAAAATGCGGGGTCAGAGCGTACGAAACCGAAGCGAAGTGACAGCGGGTCGCTAGTCAGACGCATAGGAGCTGAAATTAGATATTTTTTTAATTCATACGAGCCAACAAATATTTGGTCAGAGAAATATCTATTGAGTCTGCTAGGGCGAATATAATAGTTAAAGTTTTGGTTTTCATTGTTACAGGATGCTGGGCGGCGTGGGAGGGCGGCATGCGTCCGTGCGACGCCGCGGGAGCTCGCCAGGCGTACGTCGGTATGCGGCGGGCGCCGGCACAACCGCAGCCGATGGGGACTCTCCGCCGACATCACCTCGCCCCATGCGCCGGCGCCGCGCCGCACTCGCCGTCTCCGACCACAAAACATGCGCCCTCATACATACAAGGCTCAAGTTGGGCGATATTATGTAAGTTTGTTTTTAACTTTTACCTATAAACCTATTTTATAAGATCAGAATCTATCGAACAATATAAATAAAGGAGCAGTAAGTACCGTTGCAAGAATTATAGTGACAAAACAACAAATTTTGTAGTAAGAAATATTTGAAACGATATCCTGTGAACACAAAACTTCTGCCAAATTATTGAAAAGCTGTAGCTTTAAGTTGAAATCTAGAAATATTTAAAGACTATGGACATATTCTCCTTCAAACGAGGTTTAAGAAGGGCTCTTTCTTCACGGTAGGTAACGGTTTGGCTGTGCCACTGGACATGAACCTAGTAAGAACTAGGTCCATGTCCAACAGTACTTACTCTCTCTCACTTACCATCAGGTGTGCTGTTTGCTCGTTTGCCACCATAGGTAATAAAAATAAGAGAAAAAAAACGAGAGCTATGCCATCATATACTTTATCCCCAATACGTATCAACTACCATCTCTTATGATCACGTATATTATCCCTGAGGACTCTAGGTTAACCCAAAAAATATTCTCAAGTGAATTGAAACACCACGCAAGTAAAACGTAGTAAAATATAATTAGATTTTTTAAAGTGGAAGGATGTAGGTACCGGGGGAGACCGAGACTAACTTACCTAGACCAGATTGGTCACGTACTGAAGGAAGGTGGAGTCAAGAGTCTCCGAAACCGGCGAGCGTGTATGAAGAGAATTATGAATTTTGAGGAAGCGAGTGAAGTATGCAGGGATAGAGTTCTCTGGCACTCTATTCTCTCTGCCTACCCTGCAAGGGATATGACGTGATGATATGTGTACTTTTTCCTAATAATTTTTTTATTGAGTGAACGGTTAATATCGGTTATGTCAAGTTATATACCAAATGTAAATATAGGTAACGGCAATTATCGATAACGAATGAGGGTAAACATTATTTTTGGGTTAACACGATGTTTAAAGAATATGTTATTATTTTAAAATTTATTTATTATCTATGTTAGCAATCTGATTTTTTTTTATTGTTTATGATGTCAAACGAGCAAGCAGCACACCTGAGGATAAGTGATACTGCCGCTCATAGACCTTTGCAATACTAACGGTTCATCTAGGCCGTTTCCTACCAATCCAAACCCACCCCGAAAGCTGGGCTTCCATCTCTCTCGCTTACTGAATAAAGCACATTGCCGTTGCTCAGACGTCGATTATCTGCGAGAGCGTGGTACTACCTCGGACGGACCGGCCCGCTGCTGTAGACAGAAAACTGTCAACAGTGTGGTCTTACCACTAGTAGTAGTAGTAGTAGTAAAAAGTCTTTTTTGGTGAGTGATTTTATCTCTTTACATAATGTTATTGTCATTTTCTCTTACAATTAGTAGACGTTGTTTTAAGAAGTAAGTGGTAATGAATTATATATATATATATATATACATATATATATATATATATATATATATATATATATATATATATATATATATATATATATATATATATATATCAACTATACGGTAAGTAATATAGAAACTACTAACTAATAAAAATAATAAAATAAAATATTATTAATATTTTTTACCGCAAGAAAATAACATACCAAAAACTATTTACTTAAGATTGTCAATATCCTTGCTTATAAGAGGCCTGTCCATTAATCACGTGTGGTTGAAAGGGGGAGGGGGAGGCTTTTGACAAAAATCACGAAGTCCTAAACCTTCATAGTCTTAAACCTCACCACGTATCACCAAGGGGGAGAGGGGATTAAAAAATGCTAAAAAGAAGATCACATGATTAATGGACGTCCCCTAAGTAGAATATTTGCCCTCATATAACTGGATAAGAATACAATTGCCACCACCCTTTATTGAATGTGGAAGTCATAGAAATCCGCTGAGAGTCTCACTAGTAGAATGCTCAGCAGCTTTCTCCTGGGAAACGTATATCACCTCACCGTGATCACCAACCAGATTATTAAGGGTGGTTGGGGAGACCAAGGTCCTTACACCGTACCGTTGTCCATTTTACCTGAAAACGTTATGTCCTATAACTGTATGTTTTCAACGATGATTTCTCTTACGTACGTGAAGATGTATGGTTACCGAGGGCTATGACATGTCCTTCTTTAAACGAATATTAAGAAGAGCACTTGCTTCGCGGTGGGTAGTGGACTAGCTGTGCCTTGGTATTGAAAAGTGTTGTGGGCGGCAGTATCATTTACCATCAGGTGTGCTGCTTGCTCGTTTCCGCCATTAGCCTTAAAAAAATAATTTTCAATAAAATACCTTTGAAAATATATATTTTCTGCAATTGACAAAACAATTGAGTGCAAAATTTAATTTTAAAATGTATGTATTGGCAATTTTTTGCTAACATTTGAATCCGTGGTCTGATATAAGTACTAATTTCGTCGGAAAAATTGTTAAAAGAACTAATAGCCATGTGATGCTTTTTACGAAAACCACGGGTTTGATTATTGTGTAATATTTTATTTCTGTTTCTGGATTAAAATGATACTAATGCTTTCAAGAAAATTTTATAGCAAATTTGAATAATATGATCATATATTTTTCTTTATAATAATATATCTAATTTGAAGAGAAGGGCCCTCTAGTAGTACACATTGGAAACTTTTACTATCACTGTGGTTCTTATGCCAGTTTTATATCACGACAGTTGGCTTATACAGTCAACTCTAAGTCATCTTCGTTTAAAACGACAACAGCTCCACTTTACTTCAGTTAATAACGGCACAATGTGGAACTAATATAAATGTGTGCAGCTCACAGCGCCATCTGCAATATGTTGAACGAAACAGTTTTCCTAACAGAAGAGCTAAATGTAGGTGGCGCCAGTTATAGGTTCTTCGCAAATGTTTGCGATACAGCAAGGGTTCAAATTTAAGTAAAACGAGTTTGCGTTTAAGGTTGAGAAATAATAGATGTCGCAGCGAGTATCATATATATTTTGAGACGAGTAATATCATTCTACTCGTATTTTAGTCATGAAATCTAATTAAAAATGAATAAAATTGTATTTTCTTTCTTTCTTCTGTCTTTCCTTTGATATAAAAATCAGTAGAGGTTTATGTTCTATAATAATAACGAATGGTAATAATTAGCTAATGTGTTCTACATCACAAACATGACGTTGACAAAAATAAAATAAATGTCTGACGTTTTTTAATAGTTCATTCTATATTCAATATCTGTTTACGGTGTAATAGTTGTGTTGAACACAGGCATATTTAAATTCAATTTGTCTCATTAATATAGCCCGTGAAGTCGTCCGTTCGCCAACTTCGGCCAGTGTAAATGGAGCAAGCTCTGCTTCCTGCCTCCACGTGGCGAGATGCTATTATTGATTTCCGGCAAAGAACGAGACGGCATTAGACTACAATTTGTTGCACTATTTTCCATCTCGCTCTTTCGCCAATATATGACCTATTTTTATGCCGCTTTCCCTATATTAATACAGCCTAAGTAATTAGGTGAAAAAAATTGGTAGGCGCGATGTAATCGAAACAATAGCTTGATTATAATCAGGTTTTGCTTTCTAGATATATAGCTAATGGGTGGCTTATGGTCACTAAATTAATGAGTAATTTTATTAGTGTGTTGTAATGTAATTTAATAGGTATATTGTCTTCCAAGGCATGACTGAGTAAGAATTCAACGTCCCTTTCTTTTCAGCGGCTGTCGTTAAGCTGATATCAGACGAGTCATTTTTTGTTAATTTTTGTCTTTCATTTTACATCTTTCACTCGAAGTGACACATCTAAACACAAAATGAAACATTAGTGCCGAATGAATTCATTAGTGGACCGATCCAACAGTGTTGGATATTGGCATCCGGCATCTTTCACTCGCACTCCGAATGAACGAGAAATGAACGGTCTGAACATTGAGAGAACGTTCATTCGGGTTTGGCCATTTTGTTTCGATTTCTGTCACCGAAAGACATCCCGTGTTCATATGTTTTCTACGTTGCTTTGCACTGGTCGCACGCGGCAAAATGGTGTTTAAGTGGAACGATCAAAATACATTGCTTTTTTTGGAAAACTTAAAAAAGATAATTACAATATAAATCAGGATCTTCAACTGCTAGTTCTCTCAACAATGTATTTTATGCTCCTAATAACTTTCTTCTTTCAATCCATGGTCGCACCCATCACCGTCGACGTTTCTTTTGCTTCTTTTTTTGTTAACACTTTAATTTTTTAGTGCTCTGGTGGCAAACGAGCAAGCAGCACACCTGATGTTAAGTGTTACTGCCGTCCATGGATCTTTGCCACACCGGAGGTATAGCTAGGCCACTGCCTACCAATAATCTCAAGCCCACCCAGAAAGATGGGCTTCCGGCTCTTTCGCTCACGGCACGAAGCACAGTAGCATATTGCCACTGCTCAGGCGTCGATTTTTTGCGAGAGTATCCTGCTACCCCGGATGGACCGGCCCGCGGCTATAGACATAAAACTGTCAACAACGTGGTCCTATCACTAAAAATTTATTAAATGATCATAAATAAAAGTTATTCCAAGATACACGACTTCATTCGATGACATATTGAAAGAAATGAATAGTGAATGTTCTTCTTTAAATCATTGCCTCTTAGACGTGTGTATGTTCACATGGCTAAGAGGGAATGCTTTAAAAAAGAACATTCACTATTCATTTCTTTCAATATGTCATCGAATGAAGTCATGCGTCTTGGAATTACTTTAATTTAATCAATTTTAGTGGTAATTTTTTCTATGGTAGACCTCGCTGTTGACAGTTTTATGTCTTATAGCCGCAGGCCAGACCATCCCGGGTATAATCACACTCTCGCAGAAAATTGACGCCTGAATAGTGGCAATATGCTGCTGTGCTTCGTTCAGTGGGCGAGAGAACCAGAAGCCCATCTTTTTGGGTGGGTTTGGGATTATTGGTAGGCAGCGGTCTATCTAAACCTCTGGTGTGACAAAAGTCAATGGATGGCAGTAACACTTAACACCAGGTGTGCTGCTTGCTCGTTTGCCACCAAAAGCACTCAAAAAAAAATTAAAGCGTTGACAAAAAAAAGCAAAGAAAACGACGACGGTGATGGGTGCGATCATGGATTGAAAGAAGAAATTTATTAGCAGCATCAAATACATTGTTGAGAGAACGAGCAGTTGAAGATCCTGATTCATATTGTAATTATCTTTTTAAAGTTCTCCAAAAAAAGCAATGTATTTTGATCGTTCCACTTAAACACCATTTTGCCGCGTGCGACCAGTACAAAGCACACAAAGAATATCAACATGGGACGTCCTTCGACTACAGAACTCGAAACGAAATGGTCAAACCCAAATGAACGTTCTCTCAATGTTCAGACCGTTCATTTCTCGTTCATTCGGAGTGCAAGTGAAAGATGCCGGATGCCAATATTCAACACTGTTGGATCGGTTCACTAATGAATTCATTCGGCACTAATGTTTCATTTTGTGTTCAGATGCGTCACTTAGAGTGAAAGATGCAAAATGAACAAAAAATGACTCGTCTAATATCAGTTTTAGATACGACTAAAAGCTACTATAGAATATTGTCTTCAAGGGTACATTGAAAATAAAACCCTATTTAAACTAATCTAGTTATCATCCCGACTAGAAAAAAAGTATGGTTCAACCAGATCATGTATCTGGACCCGATCAGGACCAGGTCTGGTCCTGATCAGGATAGCCTGATGTGAAATAACATCAAGTATGGTAAGGCATACCGGATCAGGACCAGATCAGGACCAAATAAGGATAGCCTGATGTGAAATATCATTAAGTATGGTAAGGCATACCGGATCAGGACCAGATCAGGACCAAATAAGGATAGCTTGATGTGAAATATCATTAAGTATGGTAAGGCATACCGGATCAGGACCAAATAAGGATAGCCTGATGTAAAATATCATTAAGTATGGTAAGGCATACCGGATCAGGACCAGGTCAGGACCAAATAAGGATAGCCTGATGTGTAATATCATCAAGTATGGTAAGGCATACCGGATCAGAACCCGATCAGGACAGAATGAGGCATGCCGGATCCGGCAAACCCTATCAGGACCAGGTCTAGTCCTGATCAGGATAGCCTGATGTGAAATAACATCAAGTATGGTAAGGCATACCGGATCAGGACCAGATCAGGACCAAATAAGGATAGCCTGATGGGAAATATCATCAAGTATATAGTAAGGCTTGTAGTATATCAGAACCAGAAACAGTTTACGTAACACAAAAAAAATATCAATAAAAATTCAAAAAAGTGACATGGTTGTCATATTTATGCCACGGCGAAATTGTATTTGCATCAGAGGAGATTAATCTGAAATCTTTAATTGGTCATATGTATTTAATAATAATAATAATGTTTAATTAATAATATAAAAATAATTTATATTTATAGTAAAAAACAAAAATAAATTATATATATATATATATATATATATATATATATATATATATATATATATATATATAAATGTACCTAACATTTGAAAACATAGATAGATAGAAATATTTTATTGTAACAACCATTCTAACATTTAATGTTTTGGGTCATAATAAATAGATGTCGTTAGTAAAATGACGTCATTATTTGAATCGCGGTATTAAGATTCTCCGAAGCGTAATGACATGACCTAATATTAAATTAGTTGTTATCAAATCAGATTAAAACAGATCGATCAGGTCATGAATTAGAAATTCAGGCGACAGCTGCAGTCGTTAGCATCTGGTGGTTGCGCCATAATCGGAACGGCTCACTGGGACTCTCTATGATAAGAACATAGCACTGCATTCGGTGTCTACGTCATATATTAATTTATATTTTTACCTATTAAACATGTTCTTTAAGATATTCGTGTTTTTTAAAAGGACCGGACTGGGCATACTCGTTTTGGATCAGGCAAGATATATAACACAGATGATTGATTTGGTTCCGATCAGTAAAATTTCATCCGGACCCGATCAGGAACGCCTGATCTGGACCCGATCAGGAATGCCTGATCTGGACCCGATAAGGTTTTCCTGATCGGGTCCAGATATATCTTCTGCGTTACATACCTTATCTGGTCCAGATCGGGCATGCCCGGTCCGGTCCTGCTAAGGAAGACGAAAAAATTTCTAGTCGGGATATGGTATTATATGTTAATTTTCTTCACATTGGAGGTTCGTAACTAATACTAGATACGATAAAAATCTAGATGATCACATTTTTTGTCCCTAACATTGGTTTCAATTCGTCTTTGTAGCGACGGGACAAGCACACAATTGTCTCTATAACCACATGATATTTATTACTGGCCGTGGGCGTAATAAAAATCATCTACCTACGAGTCCTACTAAGAGTACTAAGAGTGTAAGCAGCGGCTCTTAGTATCTTGGAAACATATAAAACTTCAATGAGATCGCCAAAGCGCCTGCTAAAGGTAGCAATTACAGCACTATTCCCTCATTGATGGGAAGTCCTACATCCATTAGTAAACGGTGAAAGCATAGATGTTGAAAGAAATTATTAGTTTGTGATATTTTTATATCGCACTAATGAAGTATAGATAGATAGGTAACGGTTCGAATAGAGTATAGCTGTATAGGCTATACAGCTAGTTGCTTCGGCAAGTACCTGCACACGGTCGTGCGGAGGGAGTGGACTCCGTCCTGCCACCATTGCAGTAGCGACGAGGACACGGCGCAACATACGCTTGAGGTATGTTCGGGCTGGGACGGGCAGCGCCGTGACCTCGTCGCTGTCATCGGTGCCGACCTGACACTGCCGGCTGTCGTGAAAGCGATGGTCGACAGCGTCAGGAATTGGGATGCGGTCGCCGCCTTCTGCGAGGCTGTCATCTCGCAGAAGGAGGCGGCGGAACGAGTCCGGGAGGATTCCCGTGACCCGGGCCGCCACCCGCGGCCAGGGCGGCGCATGCGCGAGTATCTGCGCTTGATGCCGCCCTAACCGAGGCTTCGGGTGATCGGACCGGGGAATTGTCCGGTCACCCGACGTGAGGCCACCGCGTGAGGGCGACGCCTCGACGGCGAAAGCTGTCGGGGCGTCGACGAGAGAGGAACCCGAGAGGGTATATCGCCGGGCCGGCCACCGAAGACAAAGATCGGGTACCGGTGGTCCGCTCGCACGGCGAAGAGAGGTGTTTGCAGGGTGGGTCCATGGGGTTGCGCGCCGCCTCCTCCGTCGCCCCGGGCCGATTTGCCGGGGCGCGACCACATCCATGGTCCTACCATGCGAAAAAAAAAAAAAAAAGGCTATACAGCTACATACAGATAATCTATGATTTATCGAGAGAAACGTCAGTTTTTTGTAAGTTTTATTGTACTATACGTTATGAGTATCCCATAATGTATTCAAAAATATAATGAATAACGTTAGTGTATCCGTATGGTGCCGGAGTAAGAATAAATATTATCACCCTTCTATGTAGTCTGTCTGTCTAAGACGACAAAATTGTATTTTAAGCATATAGCATCTGTATAAGAGAAGGAAAACTTAATATCCTATATCAATCCGTCTAATACGCTTGGTATAGGAGGTCTATTTTCCTCCTGTCATGGACTAGACTTGAGCCCGCACTGGGCCGAATATGAGCTGAAATGATTATATACTTATTTAATTAATAGTGCCATTTCACAGATTAAAACAATATTATAATTCATTAGCCCGTTTGTTTATACTATAAGGGGCTAAATCATTTTAATGTAATAGAATAGCAAACAATAATTCTTTCTAAAGTTATTACTTGTGAAGTTATTACTTCACAAGGAATTGGCGAAGAATAAATGTGTCATCAACTCTTGTTGTCCCGTGAGTTATTAAGAACTAGCTGAAAGACCACCGGCACTATAGGCGGGAGTAGCACCACTATCTTATGAAACTTATAACGATGTTGTGATCGCTATCCCATCTGACAAATGTGTAGATAAAAGCATTAGCTTCTTTACTAGGCACATGTCCTATGAACGCCGATGGGCTGATAATAGAGAAGGGGTGGAGCTAATAATAACTCTATTTTCCCTAAAATTAATGCCATGTTAGAGGTTGCCTGTAAATTTAGAATCTTGTTGAAACTCCTGCTGCTGAGGCGAAAAGCAAATTCATTATGTGTCAGAGAGAAATTAGTGACATCTAGCTCTCTAGTATAACGTGTTATGAAATTTTAGGATGACCATAGCTGGTAGAATAGCTAGTGGACTAGCTTCAAAAATCTGTTTAACCCAGGCCTAGATAGATTGATGACGCCCATGACTTTTCTTTGGATCTAATCCTGGTTTCAATGAACCGATTTCAAATGATAAAAGAGCATGTTCTAACCCCCAACAAATAATAAGTGTCTAGTCAAATAGAACCTTGAAGCACGTACGCTATAAAAGTAAATGTTAAATTAATCACTAAAGACTAATTAATAACTATACATTAAATCAAAAGCTTAGTGCGACCGCGGTTAGTTCGAGACACCTGCACGCCGGCTCGGCTTAGCGGCATACATAAATACTAGGGATTAGCACAGCGTTAATTGGTCTCCTTTAAACACATACCTAATTTTTATTGTCGGTATAATACAATGCAAACTAGAATGGAACATGCTTTTTTTTATGTCTGTGTTAACAATTAAAGGCGGTTAGTTTTGTAAAATGCTATGGAGATTGTTGATGACAAAAATACATTTCGAATTACCTTTTTTATTTATGTTTAAAGATAACTAGTAATTGATTATTAATATTAAAATATAATAAAAAATTAAAGTCAATATTTAATTAATTAAGCTATCACAGCATACTCAGAAGTGATAACAAATTAAATAAGTATATTAAACTATAAAGAAAAATAATAACAACAGAAAGCTTAATTATTAAAAAAATATTGAAATGATTTATTTAGATGATTGACATAAGATTGAGTAATGACAACGTCTTTCTCACATATTTAAGAAGTGAATCATTAAAAATAAATTAATTGAATTCGACATTATTAATATTCTAGAAATTAAAACATACTGTTTTAAATCTTAATATCATATAATAGTTTTATTCTAAATATTATGTAAAATATAATCATATTAAATATCATAATAATAATAATAATCATCATCATTATCACCTGAGCTCATATATGTCCTACTGTTGGGCTCGAGCCTCCTCCATGATGGGAAGGAAATTGACCTACCACGCTGGTCAGACGTGTCGATTTTGATTTTGGTTTTGTTTCGAATTTTCCTTCTCTTGCATAGATAATATATGCGTTTTATATCCCATAGTCGTCTCTTACGATCACCCGGGCAAGATAGATGGTGAAATGTATTCTTACTCCGTCACCACACGGAAAATATTCAATATTCATAAATTTATTTTAGATCAACATCTTTACTTTCTCTGGGCATAGACAGAGATATAATAAAAAATTAATAAATGTGATCATCATACGGGAAGAGATTTTAATATTTACAATGAACCATAATTTTACCTATCCAAAAATGAAGTCGATTCTTTGTAAATTTATTCGTGATAACTACATAGTAGATACACAGATGTGCTTCTCTCGTTTAAAGAATTCATAAGGTTCAAATAACAAAAATAAAATTAAAACCCAATTATAATTGCGGTAAGCGAGAGAGCCGGTAGCTCAACTGGGTGAGTTTGGGGTTTGTATTGGTAGACAGCGGCCTAGCCCTTGGTATTGCAAAGGTCCATGGGCAGTAATAATACCATCAGGTGTGCTGCTTGCTCATTTGCCACCATAAACAATATAAAAAATTAACAAAATATCTTAATTTCATAAAAATAAATATTAGTTACTCAATTATATAAACAAAAAATGTTTTTAATGCATAGAAAATCTTAATTAGTTACTCATAGCTGCATGAATAATTTACTTAGAGCCTGAACCATTAATTAGACTTAAAAAGTAATGTGAAAAATATAAATGATGAGATGATGAAGAGATGAGATGAGAGATGAGTGAAAATATAAATACAGATGAATAAAATGTGATTTAAAAAGTTGAACAAAAATAAATTAAAAACAATTAACATAATATTAATTTATGACACGACATGGTTGTGAATTTTATGTAGGTATATCACAATAATTTTCAATTTCTGTGGAATATTATTACATATTTTGAAAAAAATATAATATACGAGTAACCTCAAGAAAATGTATAAAATATCAGCTGTGCTCGCAGTTTTACTCGCATTAATTTAGATTTTTTTTAATCAAATATATTTCATAAACATCTTAAATTTTTTCGGGATAGAAAATCTATGTCCTATACTAGACTATAATCTATATTTATGCCAAATTTTATCCAGTACTCTTCAGCCATTCATACATAATTGAATAATAAACATTTATCCAGACTTCCGCATTTATACTATTACTAAGATTTATTAGGTTATATTTCTATTAATCAAACTAAACCCATACACAAAATACTGGGTGTACAACATACTTATTATAAATTTTATAATTTAGATAGATATTTCAATTATTTTCAATACAACTTTTTGCAAACTGAGTCCGTAAGATTCCTGTTTGTTGAGGTAAGCTATTTGTGTCACCTGCTGCCCTACAAGGCTTCGCCGTTGCTCTTGATAAGTACATACATGCATCCTGATAGAGTAACACCGCGTTACTGTCGTATTAAAAATCAAAAACGATTGACGATGTGGGTAAGCTGCTGGAACGCGTCCTCGCTGCCCGCATCGTCCAGCACCTGGAGGAGGTGAGGCCCGATCTGTCGGACGCTCAATTTGGGTTTCGGAGGGGGCGTTCAACCATCGGGGCCCTGCTACGCCTGAGGCAGACGGCCGCGGAGGCTGTCGCCGGCAAAGGAGTGCTGTTGACGGTGTTGTTTCACATCGCCAACGCATTCAATAATCTGCCATTCAGCTGCATCAGAGAGGCACTCCGATTCCATGGAGTGCCTCCGTACCTCAGGCGGCTGGTGGCAGACTATTTGGAGGGGCGCAGTGTTCTCTACGCGAGCCCCGCAGGGGACATTGTGCGGACGCCCATGTCGTGTGGTATTCCACAGGGGTCGGTTCTGGGGCCGACTCTGTGGGACATGGGTTACGACTGGGCGTTGAGAGGGAGTCGGCCCCCCGGGCTGAGCGTCATATGCTATGCTGACGACACGCTCGTCACAGCCCGGGGCAGGACACTCGAAGAGGCGGCGAGCCTGGCCACTCTCGGCACCGAGGAGATGGTCAGGCGAATCGAGGTGCTGGGGCTCAGGGTAGCCCTAAACAAGACGGAGGCCCTTTTATTCCACGGGCCCCGTGTGAGGCTGCCCATCGGCGCCTCGTTAGTCGTCAACTCCATCCACATCAGTATCCAGGCCCATATGGGGTACTTGGGTCTGATGCTGGACGGGCGATGGTGGTTCCGAGAGCATTTCCGTCAAATTGCTCCCCGGCTGGTCGGCGCGGCGTCCGCCCTTTCTCGGCTCACGCCGAACGTGGGCGGACCCAGTTTCGAGGGCCGACGGCTGTATGCGGGGGTGATCCGCTCAATGGCTATGTACGGTGCACCCGTGTGGGCAAGGGCTCTGAACGCCCAGCTCAGGGCTGTACTGTGGAGGCCACAGCGAGCCATGGCGGTCAGAGCCATTCAAGGGTACCGCACGGTGTCTACCGAGGCGGCATGCCTATTGGCCGGGACACCCCCGTGGGACCTAGAGGCGGAGATGCTCTCCGACCGACCTCTACCGGCGGGTTACCTCAGTGCACGACGAAGGTGGCTCCCCATCGTTGAGCGAGATAGCCACCTGGCGCTAGGACGCCCGCCGAGAAGTCATCGCCCGTTGGGTTATGCGGCTGGAGAGGCCAAGACACGGTGTCGTTACCGTCGAGGCCCTCCGGCCCGTACTGATGGAATGGATGGAGCGGCGGCACGGAGTCCTCTCCTTTCGGCTGGTGCAGGTATTGTCGGGGCACGGGTGTTTCGGTTTGTACCTGCACACGGTCGCGTATAGGGAGTGGACTCCAGCCTGCCCACCATTGCAGCAGTGACGAGGACACGGCGAGACACACGCTGGAAGTGTGTCCGAGTTGGGACGGGCAGCGCCGTGACCTCGTCGCTGTTATCGGTGCCGACCTGACGCTGCCGGCTGTCGCGAGGGCGATGGTCGACAGCGTCAGGAACTGGGACGCGGTCGCCGCCTTCTGCGAGGCTGTCATCTTGCAGAAGGAGAAGGCGGAACGAGTCCGGGAGGATTCCCGTGACCCGGGCCGCCGTCAGCAGCCGGGAGGCGCAGGCGCGAATACCTGCGCCTGATGCCGCCCTAACCGAGGCTTCGGGTGATCGGACCGGGGAATTGTCCGGTCACCCGACGTGAGGCCACCGCGTGAGGATGACGCCTCGACGGCGAAAGCTGTTGGTGCGTCGACAGGAGAGGAGCCCGAGAGGGCATACCGCTGAGCGGGCCACCGAAGACAAAATTCGGGTACCGGTGGCCCGCTCGCACGGCGAAGAAGAGGTGCTTGCAGGGTGGGTCAATGGGGTTGCGCGCCGCCTCTTCCGTCGCCCCGGACCGACTTGGCGGGGTGCGACGTCCATGGCCCACCGCAAAAAAAAAAAAAAAAAATGGAAGGTAATATCTATACAGAAGGCATAGATCGACAGTAAATGATAATAGAATAAAGAAATCATCTAAAACAAGAAAGTTACTACGAGATTATCGGCATTTTAAATGTTTAGTGGGCAGTAACGATAACTATACACCTTAAAAATATAGCAACACTTTACAAGAATGCGCAAGAACGTTAATTAACTCCTAAAAACAAGAAAGCCGACTATGTCAGTGCAGAGTCAAAAGCCTCTGACGTTCAAAGGTGCGGTTAAATGCAAATTACTTGCACTCAACTATAAGTAAATGTGTTAAGTTTCAGATACCACCAGCCTGCTAGTGAGACAATTGATTTTACTGTTGTATGTAAAATGGCTGCAACTTAATTGCAAAATTGTCGCGTTTCGTTGAAATCTTCGTAGTTAATGCTTGCATATGCTGTGTTTTTTTTTGGATAGGCTATGTTCCGGACACACGCGCCCGTTCCATCTGGGGTGGCGAAAGGACATGTGGCCCCATAACCCACAGTATTCCCTTCCCATCGCCATTAGGCCGGCTACTAGTACCGCTTCCTTGCCATCCGTGGCTAGCCGATGACTTGTCGACGCCCCAGCTAACTGCCGGGGCGTCGCTCTGACGCGGTCAGCCTCTCTGCGAGTGACAGACTATTCCCCGATCCAGTCACCCGACCTTATATCACTCTGCTGTCAAATTGAATGGCCGAGCAGGTAGTGATCAGATATCAGGTTTATCTCATATAAACCTTCCGAAAGTCATTAATTTTAAATAACAAATTTGGATTTTTTTTCAAATACCGACCGATCCGTCCAGGATGACAGAAGAGGCGGCGAGTGACTCCATTTACATTTTTTGTTTTTACTATATTTAGAAAGATAGTACCCGGCACTAAGGAAATAATCCTTAAATTGTGAAGAACGAATATACAATAGAATGGACACAAATTACACGCAGACTTAGAACAACAATTAGAGGATCACACAAAGTATTGTTCTGCGTAAGAATCGAAGCATGAAATTGGCATGGTAGGTTGGTATCTAAACACTACGCCATCTGTTCGAAACGATTGAGTCGAGAAATTCTGCACTCAAAACTCAAAGGAAAAAATAGACACATACGAAAGTAAAAATGCATAGACTATTCAATTGCTGTCAGTTGCATAAATATGTAATTTGTTCGTGTCTGAATCAGATAGATTTAATTTTTCACTTGAACTAACCCACAACGTATTCAATCTGTGAACTTGTAATAACTCAGTATGGTGGTTATTGAAGTAAGCAATTCTTTTTTCTTTATTAGAAAATTTTATTAAATTTCATTACTCTGTATACGGTAAAATCTTACGGTGGACTTCGTTCGTTTCGTGGAATCGAATTAAATTCCGTTACATTAAAAAATACATTTTGGTGACATTTTAATAATATAGTAAATATGTTAGTGTTACAATACAGCTACTAGTTAGTCTTAAAAACTGCAAGAAAACTTCAGAACTGCGATGTGGCTTATTAAATTTGGCTTGATAACTAATATTACAAAAATGTAATCGTATTAATGAAGCTTTCCAACATACTTACAAAAAAGTTAATAAAAAAAGAATAGATAAGGTACCATGCCATTTATTACACATCAACATACTTCATAATTATTTGTAATTGCTTCAATATTTATTTATTGGAACGAAGTTCCTTATCGCGCGTTGTGAAAGGGGGCTAGACGGAAAAAATTCTTACGAAAAGTTGTCACGACACTTTTTGCTATAGTAAGCTATTGTAAGCTGTGCGGCGTCGCTCGTCGGTTCTCTTATAGAAAGCAAGCCAGATATTTTCATTTCTATTTCGCATTGAACAGTGTGGTGTCGCGACGATTTTTTTTATAGATAGAGTGATTCAAGAGGAAGGTTTATATGTATAATATATGCATAATGTACTAGAGAAACACTGATAATTTTAGAGGTTTCTAATGTGATGTCGTAAATAAGCACATTATTTTGCGCTTACATTGCAAACGCTGGCTGAACCCTACGAAATAGATCAAAATAAAGTACTACAGTATTATACAGCTTAAAAAGGCCTACAAAAAAGTCCGCGATGGTATATATCTATCTCTTAAAGATAACATACTATATCCATTTTAATACTTTAAAAAATGTTCTATTATAAAACGGTAATTGAAAAGCTATTTACACAAATACTGTATTAATCCTTATCATTTTAAATACATTAGTTGGCTTGAGCATTTCATGAAGATATTTTTTTTCTTTCAGACCATGCAAATTAAATCAATACCTTAAGAGATATAGCAAAATCAAAATAATGCGCAACGAAATTATTTTCGCCCGTGACCGGGCCGCGTGGCCGGCTCGCGTTCGAGCTCGGGGCCGAAAAGTTTTGGTAGTCTAGTGGAATTGTATATCCTATTATTAATATTATAAACGTGAAAGTTTGTAATAATGTATGGATGTGAACATGTTTGTTGCTCTTTCACGTAAAAACTACTGAATGGATTTTGATGAAATTTATAGTAATATAGCTTGCACATCAGAATAACACATAGGCTATAATTTATAAAGATATTTTGCAAATTGGCTAAAATATAACGATAAAAATCGCTTAAGGCAGAAAAAAATTATATAATTAAAATAGAACTTCGTTCCATCCGGGTGTCCCTTGACACCTCCGGTTTTATTTTTTAATATTAAAGTAACTACATCTCTTCTACGTACAGTAGTCGCCCTATTAATTATTCTCAATAAACTATTAAAAGTAAAATATAATGGGAAATGTTCATACGTTTTCATTCTTCTTCAGTTTATCAACGCACTAACGGAAAGGCCAAAATATTGGAGCAAAATGCCATAATCATTACGCTTAGTACTTAGATGAATAATCACAGTTGGTGTTATAAGCTTTTTAGAGGGTTTTACTAACCATTCTCGTAATGATTACTTAGCAAATTTGAATCCCTGCAGAAGAATAGTAAGTGGTGAAATATTGTATTCCTAACTGGCCACCACACAGGAACAACTAAACCTTGCCTAAAAAGAAACAATTTTTTTTTTCTATAGCTTATGGTGGCAAACGAGCAGACATCACACCTGATGGTAAGTGTCACTGCCGCCCATGGACCTTTGCAATACCAAGGGTATAGCTAGGCCGCTGCCTACCAATACAAATCCCAAACCCACCCCAGTTGGGCTTCCGGCTCTCTCACTCACCGAACGAAGCGCAATAGCACATTGCCATTACTCACAAGTCGATCTTCTGCAAGATTGTGGTACTACCCCGGACGGATCAGCCCGCAGCTGTAGATAGAGAACTGTCCACAGCGTGGTCCTACCACTATCAATTAATTTCAATAAAGTACCAACTTTAATTTAGCCGAGTAAATTTCTTCATTCAATTGAGTAACCAAAATGTAAAGTCTATTAACCGAACAAGACTAAGTAGAGCCCTTGTTATACTTTAAAGTTTACACTGTGACTAAGTCTAGGTTTTATTTGAATGTACCGTCGATGCAGTGTAAATGAGTTAAGAAGATGATGATAATGATGAAGGGAGTATTATCGTCAAATGTTTTATTACTCATAACTATAGTGCAGTCAGCTTTCGGATTTTATAAAATTTAGCAACTATAATTTTTGCACAGAGTAATTATTTTTGATCTGAGCAAACTACAGGTTATTTCGTAGATTATATACCTGTCAAGGTATTTGAGAGTATAAACGACCCTTGTCAATAAATTTCAAAATCATCATCATTCTTCTGTTCTTATCCCAATTATTTGGGGTCGATCCAATATGTAGGTACTTCTCTTCCGTCATATAAAAGTTATTAATAATTGTTATTTATTATGACCTGCTGGCTTGTCAGACGTTGACTTCTTAGGAATGTAATTATTGTTGATCAAATGGTATTAGGGAGAGTTGTTCAAGGTTGATATAAAGCTTTACGGGTTTAGGGGCGGCCGGTCAACTATTGACGCACTGGCCGCCCTGAAGTCCTTGGCCACCGATGCCGTGGCCAGAAAGGAAGTCCTCCTGGCAGTTTCGCTGGACATAAAGAACGCCTTCAACAGCCTCCCGCATGAGACATGCATGAGAAGAGCACACATCAGCGTGTCTGGGGTTGCTGTGCCGGTGCGGGCTCAGATGAAATATCTGGGTCTGCACCTTGATTCTAGGTGGAGTTTCGGGCCGCACTTTGCCCAGCTCATTCCGAGGCTCGTCAAGACAGCCGCGGCGTTAGGTAGGCTTCTGCCAAACACAGGCAGTCCTGGGTCGTCCTGTCGGCGTTTATACGCCGGAGTGGTGCGGTCCATGGCGCTGTATGGTGGCCCTATTTGGGCAGACTCCCTCACCGTCCGCAACAGGGCCCTTCTGCAACGCCCTCAAAGGGTCATGGCGGTGAGGGCTATCAGGGGCTATCGTACGGTGTCATGGACCGCAGCGACGTTGCTGGCGGGCGACCCACCTTGGCCACTTGTGGCCGAGGCCCTGGCTGAGGTCTACCGGCTCCACGTCGCGGCGCGGGCCTACGACGAGCAAGTTTCTGTAAGGAGACTGGGCAGAGTACTGGAAGTGGTCCGAAGGGGAGTCATTCAGCGGTGGAGAGAAGATCTGGTGTCCCCCGTAGCAGGGCGGGGGACTGTGGAGGCGGTTGCGCCACATCTCCACCGCTGGATTAATAGAAGGCACGGTAGCCTAAGCTTTAGGATGGTGCAGGTGCTTACCGAGCATGGGGTCTTTGGGGTCCCCAGGATGTCACGAGTGTGGTGCGCCAGTAGATGATGCGCGTCACACTCTGGAGAAATGCCTGGGGGCCCCAGCGCTACGTCTTATCGGCGGTCATTGGGAGAGACCTGTCGTTGTCGACCATCATCTCGAAGATGCTTGACAGCGACAGGTGCTGGTCGTCGATGGCCTCCTTTTATGAGGCCATCATGAAAAGAAAGGAGGCCGCGGAGCGGGAATGCGAGGCGCTTGCGTCAGCTGGCTCGCTTCGCCGCCGGCTACCGGGGAGGAGGAGGCGCCGTTGTGCGCACCTCCTCCCACCGCCTTGAGGGACGATAGGACGTGGCCAGAAGGCCAAGCGTGGGGGTGCCGGGGGTCGAATGTCAGTAGACGATCTCTCCGGCTCCCCGTAAAAGCGCGGAAGGGGCCGCTGTGGTTTTAGCGGGTATTCCGGTCGGGTTCCAGCTGGCCGCTGAGTCCCACACTCCCCCTCGTCTGTCACCGGCGGGGGATAGCGCGCAAATGCGTTTCCACAGCGAAAAAAAAAAAAAAAAAGGTTGATTTATAATAAATCAACTTATATTATTAACTTATTTATAAATCAACTTTTTTTTTGCTTAGTCGTCTTTTACGACACCCATGAGCAAAATAAGGATTGATAGTATTCTTAGCTGATATCACACAGCTGACCCCTATCACTAGATGCAAATGTAATAAATGTTTATAATGGCCAGAATTTATAATTTACCGTTCTCATAACAACTGCCGTTAAAATTAGTATTTGATGTATTACGACTGTTTTTTATACTAAAATTATTATTAATAATACGGATTGATGTAAGTGTTTAAACAAAGCAATAACCTTTAAGTCACTGTTGAAAATAAACTGCCCTAATGGGGGGATGATACCATCACCACACATGGTGGACGAGTTTAACAATCGCAGCTGGCGTTAATAAATTTTCCCATAGAGATCTCTTGTCCAATATTTTTATAATTTTTCAACCAGTTTTTATGACTTTTCTTGGGTAAATTGGGCGTTTTGACATATTCTATTCTTCTATTCTTAATACCATAGTAGTACAACTTATAATTCTCTAACTTTCTAAAAAGATAAATACCGATAGTTTATCTTAGACATCTAAATTTTAGATTATTTTAAGGCAATTGAAAAATCAATGTTACATGTAGAAACACATAATTTCTATCAATTGTTGTTGTACTCGTATCTTGAAAATTGTCTTCGGTATTACTTTAAAGATGTGTTGATGGTCAAAACTGTGTAATTATTTAATTTTGTTCATAATACCATAACTTGTTGCCCAGTTAATTTTAATATTTAAAATAAATACTTCTTACCAGGAAATATATAAGAGCAAGTTAAAAGCTAAACTAATAGAATCTATATTTGTTACGTACTTGAAAATTATAATTTGCTCATGTGCCATGTTATTCGTGAAAAGTTTCTTGTAAACTTTCTTATCGTCTATAAAAATATGTAACCATTAAAACCTATCACGAATTTTCACTCAGTTATCGGTGGTTAAAAAATATGAAACATGAATAGATTATATTTTACTAACTTAGCTTTTAATGAAAAAAAAATGTAACCATTTAAATTATTACACAGTTTTTCATACGCTAAGTGATTAATTAAGATAATAAAACTTGAACACCTATATTATTTTTGCCTGCCAAGTTTGTCGTGTGGTGACGAAGTAAGAATACAATTCACCACACTATTTCTTATCCATCAATTACATAAAAACTAATAACAGTTTTAATATATGTACATACAACGTCTACGCAAGAGATGATTCGTAATTAATTCAACACTTCTGACCAGCGAGATATATATATATATTATATAGTATATATATATAATATATATATATATATATATATATATATATATATATACATATATATATATATATATATATATATATATATATATATATATATATATATATATATATATATATATAATATATATATAATATATATATATATATATATATATAAGGTCAATTTCTCTCATATTGTGGAGGCAGCACGAGGCCAGCGGCAGGACGTACATGAGCTGAGATGGTGTTTATCTCAATAGATGTTTTGATTTATCCTTTCTAAACCTCTATATCATGCGCCTATAGGACTCACATATGCAATGCATTGTTATGTAATCTTTATTTTATTATTATCTCCCATTAAAAAACAGGTATTTTAAAACGTCTACCACCTGTGGGTGTACAGCTTATAATTAATTATATTAACTCTAATATGTTTTTTAAAACTTGTTATTAAACTTTGCATAACTTAGCTGTTGCTTATCTCAGTGAAGAGAAATTTCTTGGCGTAGCGTAATGTTTCGTAGCATGTACAATGCAAAGCCTACGGAGCGCGTTGTGCCCGGGTGCAGCGGGCGTCGACCTCGGTCAGTAGGTCGGTCGGCTCCGCAGGACAGCCACACTGCAGCTCGGCTGTGTCTACACTTGAACTTTGCTATTGACGGGATACATTGCTCCACTTTAGAAAATTATGTTAAATATAACATAAAGTTAAATATATTGTCAAATATTAAATGATCTAATTATTTTGCAGATATTAAATTGGGAAAAATACAGACGAATTGAGAAGCTCCTCCTTTCTTGAAGTCGGTTAAAAAATATCCTATTAACTAAACTGCTGTGACTTATACTGACAATAACGATGCGTTTCATTGTTTATTTGGATGGTGAATTAGAATTAATACAATATTAAAAATATTTAAATATAATAAAAATAATAAATATAACTATTAAATTATATTAAATATAATTTTTCATGTGGTGACGGAGTAATAGTTGTTTTTTTTAGTTTGACTGCACATGGCTTAGTGGTTAAGATACCGACCTTCCATGCCAGTGCCGTGGGTTCGATTCCCACGCAGGACAATACTTTGTGCGATCCACAACGTGTTGTTCTGAGTCTGGGTGTAATTTGTCTGCGTTAATTGCATGTTTGTAAAGTCCCCCGCAATACAAGGATTATTTCCTTAGTGCAGGGAGGTGTCATATAAAAAAAAAAAAAAAAAAAATACAACTTACCACCCTCTATCTTACCCGTGGGTGATCGTAAGAGACGTATAAGGGATATAAAACGCATATAACATGCAAGTGAAGGAAAACTCGAAACAAAACTCTATAGCAACACATCTAACCAGCATGGCATAGTAGGTCAATTTCCCTCCAACTAATGGAGGAGGCTCTAACCCAACAGTGGGACATATATTATATGAGCTGAGATAATGATGAATTATTTATTTCGGCTTACTTTTAGACAACATATAAAGGATACTTTTTTTATTGCTCAAGGTGGCAAATGAGTAATCTGCACCAGATCGTAAGTGTTACTAATGCTCATAGAATTTTACAATACCAAAGGTACCGCTAGGCTGTTGCCTACCAACCAAAACCCACCCATAAAGTTGGGCGAGAGAGCTGGAACTTTTTCACTCACCGAATGAAGCGCAATAACATATTGCTACTGCTCACACATCAATTTTCGGCAAATGTGTGATACCAATAAATGTCTGCCTTCTGGATGTCTTAAAAACCCACTTTAAGTTTTATACCAATCTGGTGAAAGACTATTTAGTATTAGTCAAAGATTGAGTTCACAAGAAGTGTTTACGTTTAGTAAGTTTTTGGTCCTAAAATTAAGCTACAATCCTATACACTATTTATACCTTTTTTTATCAGATTCAAAAGTAGAAAAATGTTATGCAGACTCTGTATAAATTGCAATAAAGATTAAAGTGTGATAACAATATAACTTCCTTCCCCTTCTATTGAGTATATATATTTCCGTCTGGTAACGGAGTAAGAATATAATTCCTTACGCTCTATTCTACCCTTAGGTGATCGTAAGAGACGACTGAGGGATATTAGATGCATATAACATGTATGCAAGAGAAAGAAAGTTCGAAACTGAACCATATGCCAACACGTCTAAAAACCTTGGTATATCAGGTTAATATCTTTCCCATTTGGGAGAGGCTCGAGCCCAATAGTAGGACGTGTATGAGCTGAAATGAATGAATGAATATATATTATCAGGCATTTGCATACAGGAAAGAAAACATAATATAAAAGAGTGCTTGCTATATTAATGTAATCCATTTAATAGCCGTGTTTTTGATGCAAGAACATATACTTTGAAACATGATGATACGAGTGTTAATTCCTTCACAGATCAACTTAATTTATACAGCATAATTTAACGTCTCATTCATTCATACCGTAATTACACTCACCCTCACAGCTTTTAAGGCAATATAAAATTTATGAAGCGTAAGCTGTTTATTTCGTAATTAAGCTGCAACGGCTTTAATTTTGTATTGTTTAGATATTTTACTCTACTACAGGATATTGACTTTTAAAATCTATCTAATGGTCTTTAGCATCGATATTTGTGAAATTTTTAAACACAAATACATAATATGCTCAGAGACGTTTGCTGTACTCTCGACTCGTTGATGAGTATCGAGTATCCTAGTGATCCAAACCAACGTAAACTAACGTAAATTATATAAGCGAAATACCACTCACTAACTGACTTACCACGAGATACCTGAAATAATAGATCCCATTTACTTATTTTTTTGCATAGATATTTGTTTTACAACATAGATACATATTAAGAGCGAATTTTATGAAAATTCTATGCAAAATATTTATCTTAATATATATAAATTACGTGTTACGTTGTTTGTCGGCGATGGACTCATAAAGTACTTAACCGATTTTTAACCAAATTTGCACAGCAAGTGTAGTTTGATCCAACTTAAAAGATAGGATAGCTTAAATCTCAATTTATAGTAATATTATTTTATTGCAAATTATATGTCTAATATTTGATAGTCAAAATCATATGTTATATCAAAGGGTTCGGAATCTGTTGACTGGATTCAGTAAGTATTTAATAGATGGCGCTATGTTAAATGTACAAACGCTTCATATAAGCTAAAATTTGTTACAGTATTCTATATTTCTTTCGTTATAATAACTAACGATTTTATGCCTTGGTAACTTTTGTCATCGTCACCGTTATCATAGCAACCCTTTTCAGTGTAATCATTGATACCAATAAAAAACATCTTAAACGTACTGTAACGTACGTGGTAACTGTTGTAATAGTAACTGTTGCTACGTAACTATTATTTAATATATAATATTAATTATAATACATAAGAAAAGCTGTGTGGTAGCGGCTACGATTACTACCAACCCTTACTTTGTTCGTAGATGTCGTAAAAGACGACTAAAAAGCTTATAACCACCTGGGCCAACTCCATCTGATGCCGTTTGGTCAACAATTGAATTTCCAAGGAGGGTTGACGTCTGGTAGGCGGCTGGTCATAAAACTATTGCCAATAACTTCTACAATATATACTATGAAAGAACAACACGTTCGATACAATATCGAACCCAAGTAATTGGGATAAGAGTAGGAGAATGATGATGAATTATAATACTTGAGAAATTACTTGAGTATTAAAATGAAGTGAGAATATATTTTAATAGACGAACATTTCAAATTTTCAAGAGCACAGCGTATTAGTTTTCTTCCCTGTCCCTACTGCTGTTCTGTTATGTATTAAAGGCTGACAAAATTATTAGAAAAAGAAATGTTTTCTATGTATTTATTATTATGATTCCAATGCTTGACACATTTAACATTGGGCGCCCTTTAGAGAACTAAACAATTTTATTATCTCAAAATGTCTAAGCAGGACAAGAACGGGACAATCTGTGAAATTATGGCAACTGCAGATTTATATTTTTATATTCCAAGTGCACCACGGTAGCTGCCTCATTGCTTCCACTAGAGAACATATATAGGTTGTGAAAAGACTACGTTTTATGGCGAATTTTAATAATGTCAATTTTTAGACTTTGATTGATTTTGGCACCTCTACATACACCAGCAATATTTATGTTAGAGAGAGCTATGTGTAAAAAATTAAGGAAAATGTGCCATTCTCAAGGTTTCATTGTCAAGAGAAGATATAAAACTAAAGAGTTTACTTGCAATTATTATCCTTTATCCTAGTCACAAATTAAAGAATCTGTATCGGTGATAAGAGGGGGAGGTAATATGACAGGTTATAGAGACACACAGCACATCTGTCGTCAAGACCGGCTTGGGCGAAGTATGTTCAGACCAGAATCTATGAAAAAAACCGGCTCTATTTTTCCAAATATTGTCTTACAATATGGAATATATCATGTTCAATATTGAGATGTCTCAGAGTTGTAAAAAAACCACACTTATATCATTATCACCATCTCAGCTCGCATACATGTCCCACTGTTGGGCTCGAGTCTCATCTATAATGGGAGAGAAATTGCTCTACTATACCATAATTCAGTCAGACGTGCTAGTATAGGATTTTATTTTGAGTTTTCTTTCTCTTGCATAGAAGTTATATATGTTTTATATCCCTTAGTTGTTTATTACGATCATCCACGTGTAAGATAGAGGGTGGTGAATTGTATTCTTACTCCATCATAATACGGATAATCACATACCTACATAAGCACAATAATATTATAGTTTTCTAGAATTCAAGCATTAGCTGAGAAGAACTCAGCGTAGATATACGTCCCGATACTGCCGAAAGCCAATGTGAAGTTTCTCTAATATATTATATTAGCGAAATGGATTGCTACAGAATTTTAATTCGAATATTTTCTTTCTTTTATTCAATTTAAATTAGAAATTAATTCAGTTTTTGTATATAAAGTAAAAGTATTACTGTAAACAATATGTGTAATGAAGTAAATATATACTAGAAATGCGTGACACAAAACTGTTTTGGTTCCCTTGAGTAGAGAAGAGTTGTTAACTGTAATGGATTACCACTGATAAGGTTGGAAGTTCTCTGCGGCAGTTTTTCCCACTTGTATATAAAGCGTTATGAAATTAATAAGCACGTTTAGGATATAATGTACGTATAGCAGTGGACTATGTATAGTAAATGCTACATTTCATTCACCTCAGTTCATATTGGATGCGAACCTTAATTAGTAATAAAACGAGAAATTAGCCTAGAAGGTAACGCTGACAAGGTTTCTATTAGATGCTATTTCAATTATTATTTATCTGCGTAAACCTTAGTCTCCTTACATAATTCCGGGTAATAATAATAAAAGATTATATTGCATTTATAAACAGCTTTTTTTTATTGGCAGTTAAAATTGTTGTACAATTGGTATCAAAAATTGTTAACTAAATGTGTATGTTGGAGATTAAATGTTTCTCGTAACCATGGTTGCTAAAAGTTATCTAAAGTATCAAATAATTAACAACAAAAATTACTAACTTTTGTAAAACTCAAACATTATTAACTTTGGCTCCGTTCAAAAAATGTATGTCATAAGCTGTCAAAAATATTAAGAAATTTGATTGGGTGCTGTAAAATCCAAATAAACACTCTAGACTAAGCCCAATTAATCTATTTTAGTAATCAATGCTTGTGTTCCCAAGAAAAGTTAACATTAGATAAGCTGTGTATGTAATCTGAGCCAAAATCCTATGAAGAAAATGAGTAATCTTGGTTTTACTTATTCTCTTTTTATTTGTAAAGGAAAAATAAATGTAAATTTAAAAAAATAATATTTTACGTTAAAACAAAACATTTTTTTTTATCATTTCATAACGGTTACCTTTACTATGCTGACGAGGACCAGTTGCTCTATAAAAAAAATCGTATCATTTTGGTTATAAAATCTTTATATTTCATTATATCCAATATTGCCAATATGATATATTCAATTCGACTGCAATGTAAAGTGAATGTTATACCATGATACATTATCTACGCTTAATAATAAGTGAACTGGGTTAATAAAAAGAAAACTTTCCGCGTTCAACGTACCAGCTATACATTCAAATATTTTCTGTGAAGATAGTATACGGTGCATAAGAAAATAACGGCTAAGCGTGAACATGGTTTAAGCACAAACAATATACTGAATGCTTTTTGATTTTGATTACATATTTTGCTTTAATTTTATATTTTGCTTACTTTTACCAGCGATGACTTACGGCACTGAAACATGGTCTCTAAATGTCGGCCTCATAAAAAAGCTCAAAGTCGTTCAGCGTGCTATGGAGAGGGCTATGCTCGGTATTTCTCTACGTGATAAAATCTGGAATACGGAAATCCGTAAAAGAACCGGTGTAATCGACATAGCCCGAAGAATTAGCACGTTGAAGTGGCAATGGGCAGGCCACATCGCTCGACGAACCGACAACCGTTGGGGAAGAAACGTTCTCGAGTGGCGACCACGAATCGGATGACGCAGCGTAGGATGACCCCCCACTCGGTGGACTGATGACATTGTCAAGGTCGCAGGAAACCGTTGGATGCAGGTGGCACAGGACCGTTGCCAATGGCATTCTCGTGGGGAGGCCTATGTCCAAGAGTGGACGTTTATGGGTTGATGGATGGATGGAAGGATGGATGGATATATATTTTACTTTAATTATAACATGTTTAGCGTGCGTGTATGTTACGCATGCAAACACACACGGACGCATACATGTACGCATGAACACATGCACGCACACATACACGCACACACATATAACACGCTTAAGTTCTGCCATATTCAAAAAAATATATAGCCATATGCACATACAAAACATACATATATTATAATAAACACACCGACGTACGCATATGCTTTTATTCCTTTTTAAGCTGTAATCTTATGTTATACATATCTCTCTATATTTTTATACCTGTCGCTACCCCTTACTTTTCAGTGAATGTTATAAAAATCAGCTTAGGTAATTACACCATGAGAATGGAACAGTGCTCTCGTTTAATATCTTACTACAACAATCCACTTGCCAAGCGTTGATCGTAAGAACTTATAAATAATTAAACTGAAAATAAGTATATTCACTATTACAAAAAATGCTAGTAAACCTCTGGATAGCCAGAATAGAACATATCTATATTACTATATCTATAGCTATTTTATTATAGTGGTAGGACCACGCTGTTAACAGTTCTCTGTCTACAGCAGCGGGCCAGTCCGCTCCGGGGTAGTACCATACTCTCGCAAAAGATCAACGTCTGAGTAATGACAATGTGCTATTGCACTTCGTTCGGTGAGCGAGAGAGCCGAAAGCCCAACTGGTTCGGTTTGGGGTTTGTATTAGTAGGCAGCGGCCTAGCTATACTCTTGGTATTGCAAAGGACCATGGGCGGCAGTGACATTTACCATCAGGTGTGCTGCTTGCTCATTTGCCACTATATGCAATAAGAAAATCTATATTAATTATCAGAAAAGATCAATTTACAAGTGGGTCAACTTTTTTTTTGTTACTATTGGGGATGAGCCTCATACAAGCAGACAAATTAACCTATTTTACCACGCTGGCTAGACGTCTTGGCGTGATTTTTGTTATGAATTTTCCTTCACTTAATGCGGTCTGCTCTTGCCTCTTGGTTATTTCATAGGTCATCTGCAGAAAAATAAACTATGTTGAGTTGTAAGTACACCTCCCGTCACCATAGAGAATCATATTTTTGAAGTTTTTTTTTAGAAATTGAGTGATATTTATATAATAATTAATATAATATAATAACTTTTTGAATGAACTGCATTGTCTGACAATGTATTTGTATCTGAATTTTCAAAATGAAACCAACGGTACATTAATAGATTATAATAAGCTTTATGAGTTTTTTTTTAAGACATTATAATAATAATACTAATGTTACGGATTCTATCGCGTTTGTATTTGATTTTTTAATTGACCGACGTTTCGAACACTTTACAGTGGTCATGATCAAGGGAGGACTAGTTTTATTTCACATGTGTAATACTCGCGTAATTATAATAAGTATAATCATTTTTTTTTGAGGCTACACACTGCACTAAAGAAATGACACTTGGCAGGTTAAGTCAGTATTTTAACCGCAGTTTGTGCATCTGAGTAATTAAAAAATAATAAATAAAGCACATATTAGATTGCCTTAATAACAACAAATATGACTTAATAGGAGACGAGTTTATTGAAGAGGAGTCTTAAAATTATATGAAGGTTGCTATGAATGTTACATGTGGGTAATATGTATATATTATGATAAAAACAAATATGACAGATACTGTAATAATAAAAACCCTATTTATTTAATTGATATTTATAGCACTGAATGACTGATTTATGTAGCGTTCATATTAATATTCAATAATAAATTGAAGGCTTAATTAACAGCAAAATACAATGTTAAATGGTGCCACAAAATCGGTAATACATCAGCATAATTCTCATTTTAAATAAAAGTTGTTTATGAATTTAAAACTACGATGGAAGTATTCCGGTTTTTAATTTAAAAAACTAACAGTTTCTTTAATTTAATTAATATTGAAAACGAACTTTTTGAGGTATTCATTCAAAAATCTATTATCATTTATATATACACATATATATATATATATATATATATATATATATATATATATATATATATATATATATATATATATACATATATATATATATATATATATATATATATATATATATATATATATATATATATATATATATATATACATGTATGTACGTGTATATAATATAAAATCACTTCTCTTACTCCCTAATTTAGGTAAAGTAACTTGCTAAGATTTCTATATATTAATGATTCAACTTTGAATACGTAAAATCACAGCCGTATACTGCGGAACCCAGAAAGTACTCCAATAGCGAGCCTACACGAACAAAGCGTTCATTGTTCAGTGCAATATACGCTGGACTCGGTTGTTGGCAACGCGGACGTGGCCTCGAGAAATATTTAAACATTAAAGACACTGTTTTGGTTATTGCACTCTCGCAATATATTAAATTAATATAAATACTAATACTGAAATTAATGTTAGGAAATAAAACTCAAAATAAAACCCTATAATAACCCATTTAGTACCTTACAGTAAAGCATTTTCCCGATTATTGTAAATGAGCTGAACATCCAATAGTGGGACGTATACGAAGAAAACGAACACTAAAACTTATCTTTTTGCAAATTTGGGTTTTTCAGCAAATTGAACATTTATTTCATTCAATATTTTTTTTTTATTACTTATGGTGGCTAATGAGCAATCAGCGCACCTGATGTTATGCATTACTGTCGCCTATGGACCTTTGCAATATAAAGGGTATAGCTAGGCCGCCTCCTACCAATACAGACCCCAAACCTACCCAGCTGGGCTTCCAGCTCTCTCGCTCACTGAACGAAGCGCAATAACCCAATGCCATTACTCAAACGTCGATCTTCTGCGAGAGTGTAATACTATCCCCGATAGAGCGGGCCGCGACTGTAGACACAAAACTATCAACAGCGTGGTCCTACCACATAAAATCTTCAAAAAAGCTGTCATTATATTTATTCATTACTTTCTTTATGATTATTCTGTCGGAATGAGAACAGCTTTATACAATAGTGTTACACGTTTGATTAATGAATTATTATATTTTAATAAGATAATATGTCAAACATGCAAGCATGTTTTAACTATATTAATCATCACCATTGACTTATTATCTTAATATATATAAATTACGCGTCACGTTGTTTGTCCGCGATGGAGTCCTAAAGTACTTAACCGATTTTAATCAGATTTGTACAGCATGTGTAGTCTGATCCAACTTAAAGGATAGGATAGCTTCTATCTCAATTTATAGTCGCAATATTATTTTATTGCAAATTATTTGTCTATTATTTGAGTTACAATTATCTGTTATCTCCAAACGATTCTAACAGATGGCGGTATTTGTTGACTGGATTGAGTAAGTATTTAATAGATGGTGCTATGTTAAACGTTCAAACGTTTCATATAAGCTACAATTTATTAGCATATCCACGTCAGCCACAGCAACGCGTGGCTGGGTTAGCTAGTATACATATAAATAATTATTAATGTACAGATAATACAATGTACACCTCTTTCCGCTCCGACTGAAACATTTTTTTTTGGCTTGCAACAGTAGAGCAAGGAAACTACCTGGTGATAAATAGATATTGTCGTTTACAGATTTTAGCAAAACTAAAGAACAAGCAAGCCACTGCCGGGCATAAGTACAGAATTGGAGCGAATGAAATGTTTTTCCAAACAAATTTCTACTTCGATTTTTTGTGATAGTATGATAATACCAGGAACAGATAGGAACATTTATACTTGCAGGCAGGCGACTTTTAGTAGCGTAACTTAGTGTGACTAGACTAGTGACTAGTAATATAAGACAGGTGTCTTTACTCAGGTGAGTATCTTACTCTAATAGCACTTTCGCCGTCAAGGCGTCGTCCTCACGCGGTGGCCTCACGTCGGGTGACCGGACAATTCCAACCTCTCTAGCCTGAGTATTGATTAATAAGCCAATTAATCTTCTGTTATAAAAAAGATTGTAGTGAATTATCCTACGTTCAAATGAAAACCGCGATGTTCAACACGGTAGGCCATTACTTAGAATATTACGCCGTCTGTGCAGTGGATATATATATATGTACCTATTACATTTATATATATAAAACTATAAAATACTGTAAGCTTCATCTGTAACCCAATTACACTGCTATTCATGTTTTCATTTTATTTTCTTGAAGTTGATATCGAAGCTTGTTTTAATCATAATAGTAGGTAGTATCTACCCGATGTTGTGTGACCCATTTTAGTTCAGAATACAATTGTATAACTTTTTATTATTAAAAATAAATATAAATTACTTTTGATTTTCTTTAATCATAATTCAAATTTCATGCGTTAGTTGTTTGGCTTTTTATAAATAAATATTTTTTTATCGTTGATCATCATCATCATTCTCCTACTCTTATCCCAATTACTTGGGATCGATACAATATGTACTCTTCTTTCATACTTCATATTGTAGAAGTTATTGGCAATAGTTTTATGACCGGCCAGTTTTATTGACGCTAGGCAGGCGGCCTGGCGTCAACCCTCTTTGGGAATGTAATTGTTGACCAAACGGCATGAGATGGAGTTGGCCCAGGTCGTTATAAGGCTCTTAGTCGTCTTTTACGACATCCACGAGCAAATTAAGGGTTGGTAGTATTTATAGTCGCTATATATTATTTTTATCGTTGATATTGGAGTATCATATACATGTATGATCTTCCTCTCCAATAAGAAAGATATTAACATATCACAATAATCAGGGAGAGGCATATAGCATTTAATTCTTATTTGCTATTTTTTGAGATGGAATCTGTCGTTTTAATTTAAGATTTTCCAATAATCTATTAGGCATATTAATCTCTTTACAATATTTTCTATATTGAAGTTATACATACTTCTTTTGGCGCGTTAGGGAAAAATGATGAGAATAATTTTTTACAATGCGCGCGCACACCGTCACGAAAAACCGACACTGAAATTAGCTATGGTCAACATTTTAGTTTTTTAACTAGATGATGCGTTATAATAGGTAAAACTTTTAATGTATTAAATACCTTTTCTCTATTGTTAATGTCGTTTTTTCTACAAACCTAGAATAAGGCGAAAGATAAAAATTTTTAAAAGATTTTTATCTTATTACGCCAAAGAAGTATACTTCTAACGCGTGTACATAAGTATTTTTATATACTTTTTTTTTATTTTTAGCACCGAAAAACTGGTTATGATATTTATTCATATGGTTAAGAGGATTGGCCCTTATCATATACAATACCAAGTCGGTCGGCGAGTTAGTACTTCGAATAAGCTACAGTATTCTAGTGTATAACACTATAATATAGCTCGTAGATGAAATACATATAGCGTCCATTTCTCAAAGTGAAATAATAAGAGTGCTTTCCTGTGAGCCAAATCTTAGTGTCATCACCTCAACTCATATATGTCCCACTGTTGGGCTCGAGCCTCCTCTATAACGGGAGGGAAATTGGCCTACTGTACCACGCTGGTCAGACGTGTTGGTATAAGGTTTTCTTTCGAGTTTTTCTTCTCTTGCATGATGTTATATGCGTTTTATATCCCTTAATCGTCTCTTACGATCATCCACGGGTAAGATAGTGGGTGGTGGATTGTATTCTTACTCCGTCACCCACTCGGACGAAAATCTTAGTGTATATATAGCAATAAATACGAAGTTTACGCATGTAAGTAGCTTCTATTTAAACGATAAAAAAATATATCTATCTATACAGCAAGTAATTATCATAATAAAATCCTTAATGTATTTGACCTAGTTTGTGCCATCATTTTGTTAGACTTTGGTAAACTTCATTAATCACCATTTATTTAAAAAAAAAATACTCGCGGGTATTATGAGGCGACTAATGAACATTAGCAAATAATATCTGTACTATACTGTAGAAGTATAAAAAGTTCAAAACAAAATCTTATACCGAGGCGTCTAACCGGAGTGAACGAGTTAAGAATGTCATGAGTCAACTAAAGAACAGTGCTACACTATGAAAACAAATAGTCCTTTTATTGAAAGGATTATTTATTACAAACATGTAATAACGGATACAAATTAACCATTACGCCATCTGTGTAGTCTAGTAATATCCCTTATTTTAATGCGAGAGTCGTAAAATTTAATGGTGAGATGAGGAGAATAGTTCACTCTCTTGAAAAACTAAACTAATAGTGGTAGAACCACACTATGGACAGTTATCTGTCTACAGTCGCGGGCCGGTCCGTCCAGGGTAGTACCACACTCTCGCAGAAGATCGACGTCCGAGTAATGGCAATGTACTATTGCGCTTTGTTCGGTGAGCGAGAGAGCCGGTAGCCCAACTGCGTGGGTTTAGGGTTTGTATTGGTAGGCACCGGCCTAGCTATACCCCTTGTATTGCAAAGGTCCATGGGCAGCAGTGACACTTACCATCAGGTGTGCTGCTTGCTCGTTTTAGCAAAAAAAAAAGCGTGAAACATCCTACAGCGATCGCCAATTCGCCATCATGTGGTGATTATTGCATCTAATAACTCATTGAATAAATATGGGGAGACCTACGTCAAAGACTGGACGGTGAAAGGCTGCATGATATAGAACATAGTCCTCTGTGGCAAAAAGAGTTAGTAGATACGTAACATATTTCTTAAACGATTGTTTATTCCAAATGTCTTTTTTTTTTCATACAAATAAAGTAGCACAATGTTAGGTTTAACTATGTTTAAAATCCATAATTTTAAACATGTCTCCAATCTCGGTGCCATATATTTTGAGGTTGTCTGCAAATAACTGGGTCGGGGAACTTATACAGAGTTCTTTGGCAACGAATGTATTTGGGGAGGTATTAAATAAGCGAGCGTTGAAAATATCTGCTGTTATATTAAATTTCTTTTATTGTTTATTTCTAGAATAATTAAAATTATATCAACTTTTTCGACAGTAACTCTACTCCACGCATAAACTTTTGTATAACTAAGAGAATGCTATTAGAAACGCGATTTGATTAAATGTGCTAATGTTATCCACGATATTTTACACCCGGGATAATATGAAATGTAGAGTAATAATCTAGAAATAATACAGTTCTTAGACGCCATTCCATCCATTTTCTTACCCGCGTTCATTGTATAAAATAAGAGCATATAATCTCTAAACAAAAAGCAGATAAATCAATGTAAAATAAAGAAAACTTGCAACTAAAATATTTCGGGATCGAGCCTCCTCTATAATGGAAGGGAAATTGATCTACTATACCACGCTAGTCAGGCGTATTAGTATAGGGTTTTGTTACGAGTTTTTCTTCTCTTGCATAGATGTTATATGCGTTTTATATCTCTTAGTCGTCTGTTACGATCACCCACGGGATAGGGAATGGTGAATTGTATCCTTAATCCATCACCACATGGAAACAAGTCAGGACAGGTAGTTGGATAACAATTAATGAATCTGACACAGAATTTAACTAGAATTTATTAATAGGTCTATTGATGGAACGCCATATAAGGAGCCAACGAATCCGTACTATAACGTTCATGCTTGTTATAGTTACACAACTGGGGTCACGTAACGCCCGCGGCTTTTGTGGCTTCGCTAATACTTGTGACTTGCCAGCAACTGACTGAAACAAATATTGTATTCGTTCTCCATCTTAATTTACTTTTCAATTTATATTTAAAGATCATTTTCCTAGTGACAGTTTAATGTAAAACAAAACAAAAAAAAAAGTGTTATGGTTTTCCTAATTAGGATTATGAGGTCAAATTTTCTAGTAATAGAGCCACACTTATAGTTTTTTTCCGCATATATGGAATAGTTTGTCCGCAATTACTATCCCACTCTACTCCTGTTACAACGTACTCTCGCTGGGAATTTGCTACTGCGATTCTTTGAGGGGCACGAATAGACAAAGGCCCAAACTCCAACTTATGGTAATCAGGTCTGTGGCCAAAATATTGCAGAGGTTTACCTTTAGGATATCCGCGGCAGACGGACTGGTTGTCGGTCTCAATTCAATGAATTTTATATTCTGGACATTGCTAGAAATATATAAAATAAGGTTTTTCCATTCGTACACATATAGCTACTTTTCACAGTCTTTGTGAGGACATGTGAGGCTTTGACAGGGGTTTTTGTTATTACCTAAACAATAAGCCTTAGTAGATGACAAAAGTATTTGTAAGCTTTATATAGTATACTGCAAAGAGGAAGATTGTAATGTCGTACAAATTCGAATCTATTTGGTGGGTAGAATAACATTTTAGATCTACGCAATTATAAAACTATAGTGAAGTTATCTGTATTTTATGAAATATTGGCATACCCAGCCCGCTTCATCGAGCTTAATTTAAAGGTATATTAATTACATAATAAATAATACATTTAGTAGAAGGAAACCACTACAATAATAATTATTATTCATCCTCTATTTCATTTTCTTATATCCAAATTGTGAGAAATATGAATTTTCTAAATTATGAGCCGGCACGACGACAGTTAAAAAAATGCTCCAATCGCCACCAAACTATACAGGATTCTCTGCTAGGTCAATCTAAAGATAAAGCAAGCTTTACTCGACATCAACCTACAATTGGACATGTAAAAATATGAATTTTCTAAATTTGACGCACGACACGACAATTAAAAAAAAATTATCTGATCGCCAAAAAACTTTACAGGATTCTCTGCTGGGTCAATATAAAGATTATCTAAAATAAGACTAAGCGCAAATATATTCTAAATATAAAATAATCTTTTTAAAATAAGCTAATGAAACAAACTACAAAGATAATAATTTTACAAACTATTCAGCTATATAGAGCAAATCGTAATAAAATATATGGGTCTATGTTTTTCAGACAGTCAATATCATGTACTCATTGTTGGCTTTATTTCAATGAACTCCAACATACATTACGTGTAGTCAGTGTATGACTTAATTAATCATTTATTTTTATACATAGCAGTCACTTTATATATATATATATATATATTATTTATTCGATACAGATTATAAATGTAAAGTTTATTTTTTTAAATAGTTGAATTCGTAAAATATTTGTTTATTGTCTTAGTCCTTTGTCCTTAAAGAATTCGGAAGAGAATTTCTCACTATTATCTAATTTTTATTCCACTTAATAGAAGGCGCGTGGGCGTTTCTCTGTGTAGTGGCGTAATAGAAATACAGTTGAGCACACTCTATCTTGCTCGTGGGTATCGTAGAAAACGCCCAAGGGATGCAATATACTTATAGAATCCATGCAAGATAGAGCAATTCGAAATAAAAATGTATACCAACCCATCTGACCATG
Source organism: Lymantria monacha (assembly GCA_905163515.2). Taxonomy (NCBI): domain Eukaryota; kingdom Metazoa; phylum Arthropoda; class Insecta; order Lepidoptera; family Erebidae; genus Lymantria; species Lymantria monacha. The sequence continues at coordinate 30,706,896 of LR991082.1, forward strand.
CGATATAGTAAGTAGGTCAATTTCCCTCTTATCGTGGAGGAGGAGCGAGTCTAGCAGTGATACTTACATGATTTGAGATGATGAATAAAGGGCGAACCTTATAATTCCTATTGAGAATTTCTGTTGATAATCTGTAGACAAACTCATTAAGAGACATCATCTAATGATTTGAAACAAGGTTTTTATAACGAACCAAAGTTTGTACCATAACCAATTTTATTTTATTGACCATATTTTTTACTAATTATTTGTAAAAACTTGATTTATAACGACCTGGGCCAACTCCACCTAATGCCGTTTGTTCAACAATTACATTCCCAAGGAGGGTTGACATCTGATAGGCGGCCGGTCATAAAACGATGATGTGTACTATGAAAAAAGAGTACATATTGTATCGACCCCAAGTAATTGGTATAAGAATAGGAGAATGATGATGATGATATTCATAAAAACTTGACGACGAGCGAAAAATAATAGTCACATTTGGGACTATTTATATATCAGAATAACCTCAACGGGTGTTATCAGAGACTATAAATACTAATCAAATTAAATTTTTTAGTAAGATTGAAGAGTGGACAGGTTTTCGAATTTTCTCAACCTATATACATTTTATTGCTTGGGTACAAGCCCTCTTCATAATTTGAGGGATATTGACCTATTTTACCACACTGGCCAAGCCTGTGTAGGATTTTTTTAGAATTTTCCGTCTCTTGCATCGGTGTTACCTGCTTACTGATGTTTTTTATTAGTCCCTTATGACACGCGTTGCGAAGTAAAAAGCAGTCTTACTATGACATACACAGTACACACACATATTCAGTACATAAACTATAAGTCACGAACTTGATCTCCTTCTTTTTAATGAGAACCAGATTTATTCATAAATTCATCATTCAACTACTCTTATCCCAATGACTTGGGGTCGATACACTATGTACTCTTCTTTCGTAGTACATATTGTAAAAGTTATTGGCAATAGTTTTACGACCAGCCGCCTGCCAGACGTCAACCCTCCTTGGGAATGTAATTGTTGACCAAACGCCATCAGATGGAGTTGACCCAGGTCGTTATAAGGCTCTTTTATGACTATTTTACGACATCCACGAACAAAGTAAGGGTTGGTAGTATTCGTAGCCACTACCACATAGATTTATTCATAAATTATACAACCTACATGTCGTAGAATATGTCTCAGCGTTATGTAAAACTAACATGAATTGCTTTCATAATGCTTTGAAATGAACTACCCAGTTCTACTTATACAAGAACACCTTTAATAATTAAATAACTAGCAATGACAATTAACTATTTACGTCACTGAACTGAACCAACTAACAACCTAATATAAACCTAATAATGCTTTTACAACAGACAATGCATTAACGTTACTGAATGATATAGAATGCGTAATAGCTTTACATAGCTCGAAGCATCATTGCATTAAGTTGTAAATAATTTCAACGCAAAAATGAGAAATGAAAATCTCAAATCTCTTGAAACGCTTAATAAGCCTCAGTTGATATTTATTCACTAGAAAATAGAACTTCAATTGTTTTTTTTTTATTACACCCTTGAACAAAAAGACACTAATTTTGTTTTTTTCAGTCGCAATCTTTTAGCATTAAGTTGCCTCTGTTTTAACATATTTGCTTTTTTACTATTTTTTTAATCAAACGTTTTTTTTTAATCAAACGTTTCAAAAACAGAAATAATTAGACAGGAAGTAAAATAATTAAAAAGGAAAATAATTAAAAAATATAATAATTAGAAAATATTATATATAATTTAAATAATAATTACAGAAAGTAAAATAATTTCAAGCGTTATAATAAAAAAAAGATTGAGAGTAAAATAAAAATACAACACATACACGGCTCATTCATCATCATTCACTTAGTTCATATACGTACCACTATTGGACTCGAGCCTTCTCCACATTAGGAGGGACTATAGGAATAGACCTACTATACCACGCTGGTGAAACGGGTTAAGAAATTTAAAATTTTCATTCTCGTGCATAAATATTTTATGCATATTATATCCCTTACTCATCTTTTACCACAACCAAGTGCAGAATGAGGGTGGTGATTTATATTCTTACTCCTTCATCGCACAAATCACGTTTTATTACTTCGGATTTTAATCCAAAGTAATAAAGAGAGTTTTAACTCTATTTAGAATATTAATTAATGTATTTAATAAAAAATCTCTTTGTGATGATGGATTAAGAATACAATGTCACCATCAAATACTTTTTCCTGGAGATCATAATAACTAGCTGAGCAATCAGTAGGTGAAGGAGAGCGCTACTATAGGAAACTTATAAAAGCAACTGCAAATGCCAAAGCATCTATTGAGCCTCCCATAGGAGTGATAACAACATAAAAACGTTATCACTCCTTTGTGAGGCTTATGAAAACTTAGATAGGGTGATAGATGGATGAGAAAAGGAAGTCCACGTTGGTCGAACAGTTTTCAAGTAACTCATTCTTTTTTTTATTGCTTATGGTGGCAAACGAGCAAACAGCACACCTAATGATAAGTGTCACTGCCGCCCATGGACCTTTGCAAAGCCAAAGGTATAGCTAGGCTGCTGCCTACTAATAATCCCAAACCCATCCCAGTTGGGCTTCTGGCTCTCTCGCTCACCGTACAAAGCGCAATAACACATTGCCATTACTTAAACGTCGACCTTCTGCGAGAGTGCGGTACTAACCCGGGCGGACCGGCCCGCGGCTATAGACAGAGAACTGTCCACATCGTGGTCCCACCACTATTATTCATTTAGGAACAGAGAGCCATTAACTACTTTGAGATTAATATATACACATTACATTTATTTTCGTGTGGTGACGGAGTAAGAATATTATTCACCACCCCATATCTTACCCGTGGGTGATCGTACGACACGACTAAGGGATATAAAATGCATATAACATCTATGCGAGAGAGGGGAAACTCGAAACAAAACCCTATACCAACGCGTCTGACCGGCGCGGTATAGTAGGTTAATTTCTCTCCTATTACGGAGGAAGCCCGAGCCCAACAGTGGGACATTTATGGGATGTGATGATGATGATGATGATGACATATATTTAATAGAATAAGAATAAGAATAATTTATTTATAACTTAAAATACAGTATACCAGCTTACTACAAAAAACTTATAATTATGTAGGATAGAATATATATATAGAATAGATGTATGCTTGCTCACATTTACCTGCCAAAATAGGCTAAAACGTACAAACTGCATCATCTTAAAAGAAAATTCTTCAGTCATAGTAAGATTACTTCGTTTACAATATTCATAATGATACTTTATGAAGGCGGGTATGTGTTTCATAATTAACTGAAGGTGTTCGAGGAAACTGTGTCAAGGACGTCTACAGTGAATGAAGATACTAAAGTCTTCATATTAATTTCAAACATGTTATAAAATATTTAATGTATGCATGTATAAGTGTATACAATGAATAAATTAATAAAAAAATAATTTCTTTTACTCAGTTTCGTTACTGTTAGCGGTAATCTATTGTTATTTCAAAATGAAGGTCATCATTCTCCTACTCTTATCGCAATTACTTGAAATCGATACAATATGTACTGTTCTTTCATAGTACATGATGTAAAGTTATTGGCAATAGTTTTATGACCGGCCGCCTGCCAGACGTCAACCCTTCTCAGGAATGTAATTGTTGACCAAACAGCATCAAATGATGTTGGCCCAGGTCGTTATAAGGCTCTTAGTCGTTTTTTTAGGATATCCACGAGCAAAGTAAGGGTTGATAGTATTCGTAGCCGCTACCACACAGCATATTGCAAAATGAAGGTCGAGGAGGTAAATTGAACAGAAGACAGAAAGGTTTGAAAACCTAAGTTAAGGCAGTGGTAATGGTGGCCCACCCAAAAGACGTAAAGTTTAAAAGAATATCACTAAATCCGAGGTAGATTGATTTTGATTCCATATTTCCAGCCGACCTAGATAATAATAGTGAATAATGTTCTTTAAGAAAATAAATATTATATAATAATCTTTTAGATTAAATTCAGCACAAACACACACAGCACACTACAGTATGTCATTCATAAAACTCCACTATAACTTTGTCTTTGATATCGTGTACATATTGTTAGATATATCCATCTGTTTATGGGATAAGAATACAATTGTCGCTACTCCTTTCGTTCTGTATACAGCCGCGGGGCGGTCCGTCCGGGGTAGTACCACACTCTCGCAGTAAATCGACACCTGACCAGTGGCAGTATGCTACTGTGCTTCGTTCGGTAAGCGAGAGAGCCGGAAGCCTTACTTTCTGGGTGGGTTTGGGATTATTAGTAGGCAGCGGCCTGGCTATACCTGTGGTATTGCAAAGGTCCCATGGGCGGCAGTAACACTTACGATCAGGTGTGCCGCATGCTTGTCTGCCACCAAGAGCAATAAAAAAAAACCTCATGGAAGTAGTGAAAATTTTCTAAAGGTGTAGGCGGTACCAGCTCTCTTTTGGCGTATACACTCACTGCAACGGGTAAAACATTTGCCAAGCGTGGCAAATACGGCACTATCACCACATTTGAGGGGGAGGCCTACGTTCAACAGTCGTCGGCAAAAGGCTGAATGATGATTGTTAGACACGTCTTTTACATAAAGCTGGAGAATCAGATCTACTATTATCCTATTGTGTTGATTTAACTTCTTGTTATGCCTTCAGTTATCAAGGCCGTGGCTACACTCATCAATTCATAAACAATTCTTTAGTCAACAAAAACATTTTTAAGGTTTTTAGGCCGTAGGCATGTTTCGAATAAGTTACCGCCACGTTATTAATATTATATTTATACCCTTTACATACCACCAATCAATTTAGTCCCAGATTAGATTTCTCAAGTAGTATAGTATGCATTTATATGCAGGCGATAACAAACGTGCATCTCAACCCTTCTATCAGTTTAATACCTCTAAAAGTGCACCAAAGCGTATCTTAGTTGTTCTCATATAAAAATAATATCCCTGCAAATATTAAACTATTAGCATTTAAGATTCCTCGCGCTTAAATATAAGGATATCAGTTATCTTAGAATAACAGTCCTTAAAACCAATCAGAAACCTTTGGAAACTTTAACAACTTTAATAATATTTTGACCACCCATAGAAAAGAAGACCATTCGTGGTTCAATTTTCTATGTCCCATAATCCCAGTTCAATATTTTTAATTAGTGAACATAAAATAGAAAACAGAATGACAGCAAATTTTCATATTGGGGAAGGAATTGCTGATTTTACCTTCTGTGCATAAGTTTATTTACACTTGTCAGTTTCGTGTCGAAGTGAGATTGCACCGTGAGTACATTTATTAAGGTGCAGAATCGAAGTGTACAATCAATAGGGCAGTACACGCGCGTTGTGTGGTGCAAGTGCACGCGGATGCAGGTAGGACGGTGAAGGCCCGGTGCGGTGCGGCCGTGCGCGCGCATGAGCGGTGGCGGGCGCGGGCGGTGCGCGGCTCAGTGGCGTGCAGCGCGCGCCGCGGACGCCCGCACCGCAGTGTCGAGCAGGAGCCCGCCATGCCCGGCCCGCGCCTATCCCGCGCCGCCTGACAGCATGGCCTACCCGACCGCCACCATCACACGCAGCCACGCTCTGACGACGGTACGCATCATTATGTGAATGCATTTGCAAATGACGTGACCTCAACTTGCGTCAAGCCTTTTGCCGCCACGATATCTCACTCCCGATCAGTGACAGTGCTATTCAAAGTCGGTTATTTAGTGAGGATAGGTCAGCGAAGAGGTATCGTCTCGATTCGATCGTCTGCAAACCGAAAGGAGTAGGTGAGAGTGCTCACCGCGCGCTCCGCTAGATGGCGCGCAGCGTCGCTCCTGCGGTGAGCGCTCTCCGCCCGCGCCCCGCCGTTGCCGTCGCCGCCTTTTGTTTCGCGCCGTTCGTATACATAAAATAATAATTGGCAGGCCGGTGGTGAGCACCGCCGCTCGGCGCCGAGCCGTCGCTGACGTCAGCGGAGCCCGGGCTCGCGCCGGAGCCTAGAACCCGGCTTCCCCGACCTTCCGCCATCGCTGTCTACGACTCGCTCGACACACGACACTGACACGTCAGGTTCTACACTAACCCTCCGCCCCTCTTACGTGCCAAATTCATTGCAAAACGAAACGTTCACGATCAATCGCTATAGCTTTTAAATACATTTACAAAATATTTTAAATATATATTAAAATTGTGGTGTATAAGAAAATCCGTGTCGGTTACGGCTATGGTAGCTATGACGCACCAAAAATGTGTAGGTTTCATTCATGTAACCTACAAGGGTTGGCAATTGATCTGCACCTAGCAACAACGACAGCGGTGAAAGCGACCATCTTCTCTAGTGTTTAGTCTAATGTTCGGTGGATTTTTTAAGAAAATGACGATAATAGAAGCAGTATATGGTCGTGGATTTATTTAGTTAAAGGACTGCGGTGGGTGCTGAGCGACGCGCCGCGCCCATGCTCCTAAGTCTGGTGAGTAGTTAGTAGATTGTAAGGCTTCGTCGTGTGCCATTTTATGAAGAATGCCGCGTTCGCGTTCTTCTATCACGTTTAAGCCAATAATATAAATGATTCACAGTTATGTGAATATATTGTTACTATCTAAAATAAAACCACCACTTTCTTTAGGTTAATATAGGCATATTTAGTCTAAATAATATTTTTATACTCTTAGAGATCGTATAATTAATTGCGAGCATTATAATTCGTAATAGAAAAATACGTATAAAACTCAGTCTCTATTGTTAATTGGAATCTAAATAAAAAAGTACATATTAGGAAAATAGAAAAAACATGACAGATAAAAATCCTCAAAGTCAGTGATCTATTCTTTAATTTTTTTTTTCGTATGTAATAGATGAAAAGCATATGTAAAGTGTAATAAGAGTAGAAACTAGGTTTTAGGTATCTTATTCATTATCCTAATCCTAAATAATAATGACGTCCAAGTTTCAGTCTCTGTAATACATATTCAAAGTGAGGCCAAAGATGGCGTTGAAACAAAATAGAGCGCTGCCTACTTCTAATACCTTTCTACCTGTTTACGCCAATGTAGAATCTGCTAAAAACTGTTCGGCGGCAAATTTACTTGTTTATTATTTTATATATAAAGAGCAAAATGAAACCTATTTAGTACGAATTTATTTGATACATGAATTTAAATCTATAAAAACTGTGATATTACAAAAAGTTTTTTTCATTTTTCGTCATCTCAGTTCATAATTGTCCCACTGCTGGACTCGTGCCTTCTCTACAAAGGGATAGAAATCGACTTATAATATCCAGCTGTTCAGGTGTGTTAGTATAAGGTTTTGTTTCGAATTTTGGTACTTTTCAATCGATGTTATTTGCATAACCTTAGTCGTCATTTACGACACCCACACCGGGGTGTGGGTGTCGTAAATGATCACCGATTTGGCGGGGCGAGACGCATCCATAGTCCACCAAAAAAAAAAGGCAAGAAAGACAGTAGTAAATTGTACTTTTACTCCGTCACCACACGGTTCGAAGTTCAGTTTCATTGTTTACCTATTATTACAAATGTAGATAATATTAAATAAAACTCGTTACTATAACTTTATACTTTTTAAAAATCTTTATGCACTTAAAATATATCTAATTTTCACTAAATACAAAATATAAAATTTTGTAAAAAAATAAAAACTATAATTTAATAAAATAAAAAAGTTTTAATTTCATTTTAAATGTTCATTATAGCATTAAAGAAAATAATATTAAACTTTTAATATTATGACCTATTCTACTCATCATGCTATTTTTAAAATTATATAACTAATAATTATTTTTAATTAATATTTGTATTATAATATCTCAACTTCTTTTTCATTGATTGAACAATTAGTATAATGTTATTGACAAATTAAAACCAAGGAATGTTAATATTTTGGTAATGAACACATATCTCCAACTAAGTATGAGGTTTTCAAACCTAAGGCACTCGTCATTATTAGAAATTATGTGTATTCGTAATATTTATTAACACTTGATATGAGGGCAAAACTTAATGCCACAGAGATTTGCCTTTCACGATAGCGTTGACAAACATGATGGATAATGATGTCTTATATCTAACCCATTTCAAATAACAATGGATGGATAACAAATGTCCTGAATTTCTATCTTAATAAGTATATTAGGTTATCACGCATAAGGGTAAAGCTTATACTTAGCTTCACAGCCCTCAAAGAAAACCTGTGGCCATAACAGAATTGATAAATGCCATCAGTTATTGGGATTTGAAACTGTGTTTAATAGACGATAGTAATTACGTACCTAAGTATATAGTTATGTATTTCTTGAATTCCCTGGCGAACCTCAAAAATATATTAGCAATGTGACAGTATTTCACCTTTTTTTACAGCTTTGGGGATAAAGCAGTAATATAGCGTATTATTGCAAAAAAATCTTTATTAGCGTAGAAACTAATACTATATGTAAATATTTATTTCTATTAAATTTTCATTATATTGTCACAAAAATGATATTATATAAATAAGAGTTAAACGTATATAAAACCATCATCATCGCAGCTCATATATGTCCCACCGGTGGACTCGAGCCTCCTCCATATTTTTTTTTTTTTTTGGTAGGCTATGGCCCGGTCACACGTCGCCCGCACCGTCCGGGGCGACGGAAGGGCAACGCGTGGCCTCATAACCGACCGTATTCCCTCCCCATCGCCATTAGGCCGGCCACTGGTACCGCTTCCTTGCCCTCCGTGGCCAGCCCGGTGGGAGCCTCCTCCATAATGGAAGGAGGGAAATTGACTTAGTATACCACGCTGGTCAGGCGTGTTGGTATAGGGTTTTGTTTCGAGCTTTCCTTTTCTTGTATAGATATTATATGCGTTTTATTTGTCTCTTATGATCACCCACGGGTATGATAGGGGGTGGTGAATTGTATTCTTACTCCGTTACCACACGTATATAAAAAGCAAGCTCAAAAACCTGCTCACTTCATTATATACCATGTTATTTGTAGTGGGATTAAGAATCTTGAAGTTTGAATACACATCAAAGAGCTATTCAGATATTTAGCGAAATGCTAACCAACCAAAATCATATTTGAATCTACAACAGCATTAGGCCAAGGCGTAACTATAGAAATTTCTTTCGAATAAGTATCTTCATCTTCTTTTTATTGCTTGTGGTGGCAAACGATCAAGCAGCACACCTGATGTTAAGTATCACTGCCGCCCATAGACCTTTGCAATACCAAAGGTATAGCTAGGCCGCTGCCTACCAATATAAATCCCGAACCCACCCAGTTGGGCTTCCGGCTTTCTCGCTCACCGAACGAAGCGCAATAGCACATTGCCATTACTCAGACGTCGATCTCCTGCGAGTGTATGGTACTACCCCGAACGGACCGGCCGTGGCTGTAGACAGAGACGGTCAATAGCGTGGTCCTACGACAATAAACTTCTGTCAGATTTACTCTTTTTAGCAACTATAAAATAATCTTTACAATTATTGTTAAATAATAAAGCGATTACTGTATTTATGTGTGTGAATCGAAAGGTTATTGCGCTGCGGTAACACGTTGACCTTTGGCTGTAGAAATATTAAGGGTAGACTTTTATATAATTTTATATTATAAATATGCAACTTCTTTTTAAATTTATATATATAAAGAAGCTGAATGATTGACTCAACAACGCCGAGTTGAAACTATTTATATTAGAAATACGTAATTTTGGCAGTGGTTTCTTTTTGTGCCGATTTTAACTCAAAAGTAGGTGAAACGCAGTGTCAAAGTTAGTATGAAAAAAAAATCTTTATACGCAGAACAAATGTTCTTTAATAAAAATAAATAAGTACGTGTTTCAGATTTTTGACATTTTCTTCCTTCTATGGGTGAAAGATAGGTAACAACATTTTTCTGTGACACTTTTCTGTGATTTCTTATTATATTATACATTATTACAAATAAGTACTAGGTTAGCGTCTTGCTTTTTTGATGCAAAAACTCAATAGAAAGGAATATTCGGCAAATCAGCCATTTATTCACCTGTTCTTATTCCAATTACTTGGGTGCAATATATACTCTGATTCCATTGTACATATAGAAAAAGTTATTAGCAAGAGTTTTAGGACCGGTCGCCTGCTTGACATCAACCCTCCTTGGAATAATAAATAATATAATTGTTGAACAAAGGGCATCAGGTGGAGTTCGCCCAGGTCGATGAGCTCTTAGTCGTCTTTAACGACACCCATGAGCAAATTTAGGGTTGGTAGTATTCTTAGCCGCTGCCACACAGCAACCCTCAATAGACATATAACATGTAAAATAGGGGGTTAATTTTAATACAAATAATGAAAAAGAACTTTAATATAGACATCAGTTTGAAATCATTCTGACATGATGTTATTGACATCATTTTGACACGATTTTTACGCAAATAAAGTCTGTGACTTCATTAAAAAAGCAAAAAAGCTTTGTATGGATCAGCATATTGGGCGACAAAAGCGATGAATAAGAGACGACTGCATGTAGCGAAGATGCGAATGTTAAGATGGGTGTGTGGTGTGACGAGATTGGATAAAACAAGAAATTAACGTATAAGAGGAAGTTTGAAAGTTGCGCCAGTGACGGAAAAGTCAAGGAGTGAAAGGTTGACATGGTATGGACATGTGATGAGACGGGATGAAAGTAATGTTGTGAGGAAAGTTTTAAATATGATGGTTGTAGGCTTTAGGGGTAAAGGAAGACCAAAGAAACGATAGATGGACTGCGTGAGGCATAACATGGATAGTCAGGGAGTGACTGCAGAGATGACGTTGATAGGACTGTATGGAGGAAGATGACATATTGCGTCGACCCCAAGTAATTGGGATAAGAGCAAGATGATGATGGTAAATTTACAACATATTTTGATCCTGTTGTAAACTTTAAGTTAATGATTTTTTTATATATCAAATCAAGTTAACGAAATATTAAAACGTCTTTTTGCAGCCCGATAATGTTCGTTGGGCGCTATTGGGCATAAGTCACTCCTTCAACAGAAAGGAAATTGGCCACCTATATCAATATATAGAGTATCATTTTGGAATTGCTTTCTTGCATGAATGTTATATGATTATAATTCTTAGTTTTCTCTTTTAATACTAGTAAAAAAATGCTACTACGAGGACTCTACCAGAACAGAAATACTTGAAATAAAATGCCTTATCAGCTGATCTAATGGATAATTTGTTCTTATCTATGGGATGATTATAGTCTAACTAGCGACCCGCCCTCGCTTCGCTTCAGTTATGTCAGTTCAGTTGTGTAGTTTACTTTCTCTACATAGAATTCTTTTCGGAGAAGGAATTTCTTAAAATCCTACTTTATCTGACTTTTGGATGACAGGAAGAAAATCCACATTAAATTTCAAGTCTGTAGGGTAGTATTTGAAAATGTGGATTTTGTTTGGGTCAACACCAAACAAAACACACACACACCACCCTCCACCTTCCTTCATGTACTGAAGGAAGGTGGAGTCAAGAGTCTCCGAAACCGGCGAGCATGTATGAAGAGAATTATGAATGTTGAGAAAGGAGTGAAGTATGCAAAGATAGAATTCTCTGGCACTCTGTTCTCTCTGCCTACCCTGCAAGGGATATGGCGTGATGATATGTATGTATGTCTACAGGGCAGAAAAAAACTTCAAACCAAATGTCAAGTCTGTAGGAGCCATATTTAAAAAATGTGATTTTTACCCCTCCTCCTCCTCCCTCCTTTTTATCCCTTGCGGGTGGAATTTCGTAAAATCCGATCTCTACTCGGCGAAAGGAATATTTCTACCAAATTTAAAGTCTGTAGGCCTTATGGTTCCAGAGATATAGTGATGAGTTAATACATAGGTGGAAATCTCTTATATATATATATTTACATAAGGAAATAAATAAAGGGCGTCACCATAAAATAAACATTTTATTAAAATATGTAGGTACAAATGAGTCATAGTCATAATATATATATTGTTTAAATTGCTAATTTCTATGGTTTCTAAGTGTACATATCTGTGTTGTGTTGCGTGGGCAGGTGTGGAGACTAACATCTAAGATACAGGCTCGGCCTAGTTTAGATGTTAAGGCTCAATTTGGATTATGTACTACTACTATGTATACTACTAGATTAAGGTCAGTATATATGTTGTTTCTTAAATAAATAAATTATTATTATTAATATATATATATATATATATATATATATATATATATAATTAATTAATTAATTAAACGATGACTTTAATTTAAACGACGACTTAAGAGAGCGAGTAGGTATGAAAGAGAGTATTGGTGTAAAGATGCGAAAGGGAATGCTCCGATGGTTCGGACATGTGGAAAGATTGCAGAACGAACGTCTGGTTAAGAAGATATAAAATGCGAAAGTGAAAGGATGTAGGTACCAGGGAGACCGAGACTATCCTACCTAGGCCAGATCGGTCATGTACTGAAGGAAGATGGAGTCAAGAGTCTCCGAAACCGGCGAGCGTTTATGAAGAGAATTATGAATGTTATGATGAATGGTATATATATATATATATATATATATATATATATATATATATATGATAAGTTCACACAGTAGTTAGCCTAAGTTCACACAGCCGTTAGCTATCAAAATATTACCGAACAAATTCATAAGATATGTTGACCTTTGCCTGTATAGAGCAATTGAAATGATCGCAGGATGTAAAACATCATTGCCAGCTCCGGTGCTATGAATCAATTTACTGTCGGTAACTTTGTTATGTTTATTATTACACGAAATTATGTTATAAAATATTATTGGATTTTTTCGCCAAGTGATGATCAATAGCAGACACGAAGTCTAGAATTGTGATTCATGGAGATGAAAATAATCTAGCTCTTTATTACACTTAGTAGTGGCAGGGCTATACTGTTGCCTGTTTTGTCTACAGCCGCGGGCCGATCCGTACAAAGTAGTATCACACTCTCGTAAAAAATCGACATCTGAGCAGTGAAAATGTACTGTTGCGCTTCGTTAAAGCAATAAATAAGCAATAAAAAAACACGTCATAATATCTCTTAATCATCAAACTCAAAATGCGCTGATATTAATTTGCTTTTTTAATTTTATCGACGTGCCATGTATATGAACCAGCTAAGGCAGCAACTGACAAGCATACTGGTTATAATAGTGCTCCTTCTCTTGTGAGAAGACCACTATGCAACAGTGAATTTCGCTAGGCTAGTGGACGGATTTAAATTTATATAGTATTTCACCATTCCTTTTAATAGGTAAAGAATCCCTCTCGACTAACTACTAATTATATCTGCAGTTGCATCGTATGTTATTTCTTCATCAATCTTACATAATTTTAAGCAAATAAACAGCTGTAAACTGTAAAAACTTCGTCGTTGAAGTGTGGAATAAATTGAAGAAATAATATTCTTAAATATTTATCCATATGATTAATTGAATTATGACGGAATGCACTATTTTTACACTACTACGGAGAGTAATTGTGTTTCACCCTGATCTATGCTGCTTTGTTTGCATTTTCTCGATAATTGTGTATAAGTAATGTGAGCCAAATAGATATTATATTTATTGTTAAGTTGATAATTTACATTATATTATTCTACGTTTATTCTTTAAAAGGTATTTAGGTACATTAAAACAACACCTAAAAATAATTTAAATAACACATAAGTTCAAAAATTAGGCTTTATAAAATGCCTAAAAACAATACAAAAAAAAACTCTTTCTCTTTTTCTGGGCTCATTATTGCCCATGAAACTCCGCCATATTTAATGTTAAATTTGTCTAATTATTCTTCTTCTTCTTGATGAATGGCTTCTGTTAGCGATTAACCGCAACTTCGCCAATGTCCCGTAAAAATCTAATTATTCCTAGCTAAGCATTCGAGTTGACAGAGGATTTCATTTTAACGTCACTTTCTTTTGAAATAAAACTATTTTACAGATTTTATTGCACTCACGTTTGACCATGAAGACTGTAAAATATTCAAAATGTTGGGTATTACTATTGCCTACCAATAAAATCACCAAACCCACCCAGTTGGGCTGCCAGCTCTCTCGCTCACCGAACGAAGCGCAATAGTAATGGCAATGCCATTACTATTGCGCTTCGCCGTGCGAGCGGACCACTGGTACCCGATCTTTGTCTTCGGTGGTCAACATAAACCATACCTAGAAGACTTGCTTAGCAGGCCAATTGGTGATCATGGATGATGTAATAAGTTTCACAGGAGAGTGCCTTTACCTATTCTCTTGGCATATCCTGTTTTTGTTTTGGAAACACATAGGTGGGGTCACAAGCGACGACCTGCCGTACACATAGCTCTATATAATCGCTTATAGGTAGTATTTTCGGTAAATAAAAAATATATATGCAAGTCTACTGCGTTGTGTGATTTCTTGTTAAGAACTTTAACGAAAGCTTTAAGTTTACGTGTAAACAAGCAATTTTTTATAACTCAACTTTCACGATATTAACATATATAATGCATGCAATATCGTGCATATTAACATATATAAAGATGCGAAAGGGAATGCTCCGATGGTTCGGACATGTGGAAAGAATGCCGAACGAACGTCTGGTTAAGAAGATATACAATGCGAAAGTGGAAGGATGTAGGTACCGGGGGAGACCGAGACTCACCTACCTAGACCAGATCGGTCATGTACTGAAGGAAGGTGGAGTCAAGAGTCTCCGAAACCGGCGAGCGTGTATGAAGAGAATTATGAATGTTGAGGAAGCGAGTGAAGTATGCAAAGATAGAGTTCTCTGGCACTCTGTTCTCTCTGCCTACCCTGCAAGGGATATGGCGTGATGATATGTATGTATGTATGTATGGATGCAATCACTCAAATATTGCAATACTTGTGTGTATAGATAGGATTATATTTCATAGATATTTTAAAATCTATATTATTTATAGAATGTATCATCTATTATAGGTATGAATGAGAGTATTGGTGTAAAGATGCGAAAGGGAATGCTCCGATGGTTCGGACATGTGAAAAGAATACCGAACAAACGTCTGGTTAAGAAGATATACAATGCGAAAGTGAAAGGATGTAGGTACCGGGGGAGACAGAGACTAACCTACCTAGATCAGATCGGTCATGTACTGAAGGAAGGTGGAGTCGAGAGTCTCCGAAACCGGCGAGCGTGTATGAAGAGAATTATGAATGTTGAGGAAGCGAGTGAAGTATGCAAGGATAGAGTGCTCTGGCACTCTGTTCTCTCTGCCTACCCTGCAAAGGACATGGCGTGATGGTATGTATCTATGTATCATCTATTATTGGGAAAATAATACATCTTCATAGATAGCGATTAAGAATACTACCAACCTTTGCTCGTGTCGTAAAAGACGATTAAGAGCCTTATAACGACCTGGACCAACTCCATCTGATGCCGTTTGGTCAACAATTACATTCCCAAGGAGGGTTGACGTCTGGCAGGCGGCTGGTCATAAAACTATTACCAATAACTTTTACAATATGTACTATGTAAGAAAGTACATATTGTATCGATCTCAAGTAATTTGGATAAGAGTAGGAGAATGAATGATGATGAATACATCTTCGTAGATATATGTTATTTAAATTATATTCGAGACAAATACCTTCATAGCACCTCGCACTAAGAAATAAAACCTTATTTTCGCGAGACTTATAAAAATCGATTCATAGTCCAAAATACCCAGACTCAAACAACTATTTCTGGATAGCGTTTTGAGAATTACTTTCCGATAACATGCGACAAATTAAATAATAAAAAAAGCGTGTGTGTCAGCTCCGACGCACGACTGGCGTTTACTCCTTAAGTACGATTATCAAAACAGGCGCAAAAAAAGCTCATTTGACTAAAACTAATATATATATATTTTTATTTACATTTATTAAAACTGTTCAGTGAACTATTATCTCACGTCAGAAAGTGAAAGGTGCGCAGAATAGGTTGCGCACCAAAAACGTAACGAGGTCATTCGATCACTAGATTTTACTCCTCAATTTTTTCTCATACCGGGCGCCTTATATGGAAATCGATTCTTAAGGAGTAAACTCCAAAATATTAAGATTTCCAAAGATTTTTATTAATAATAATGCCATGTTTATATAATTATGTTAAAAGATGAAAAATGCTCTGACGATTTATGTCCTTTATTCTATTGTTAACTAGGAGCCTTGTTCACAATATAGAGATGGAACGGAGGTGTGAGAAATTGGTCTAAATTATATAATTATGGTCAGACGGCCAATCGGACAGAGATTTTCCTTTCTTTTTTAGCTTTATTTCAAGTTTTCTTTATCTATAATTGTATTACTTTCTATAGAATAGTTAATAATTGGCCGCGTTATTTTATACAAAATAATATCATTGTTATAATGCATATAGAATGCATTATTAGTTTCAAAGTAGTAGAACAATTATCAGCTGTACCACCCGTGATAAATACGTATTTGTCAATCCAGTACTTATCATTACTATCAATAAAATTGTAAAATTCGTTGATGTTTATAGTCATTACTTCCTTCCGATATGTAAATTATATGTTTTACTTCCCTACTTATCTTTCTCGTTATTATATATTGTAACAATATTGTAACAAAATTTATAAATCCTTTTATCAAATTAGTATTTTTTTTTATTATTAAGCAGGCCGCTACCCACCAATACAAAAACCCCAAACTCACCCAGTTGGGTTTCCGGTTCTTTCGCTCACTGAACGAAGCACAATAGCTCATTGCTATTACTTAAATGTCAATCTTCTGCGAGAACGTGATACTACCCCGTGTGCTTACGGCTGTAGACAGAGGACTGGCGACAGTATGATCCTTCCCCTAAAGAACTAATTATTGATGTTATTTAAGTCTATATACTATCATGTACATCCATAATAAGTTTTGTAATTTTTCTTTAAACAAATTCTCTGTCTAACTGAAGTATATTATTAACAAATATTAATAGAAAATTTTGTTATAGTGCTCTTTTGTTTCAAGTATACTTGCTATTTGTGTAACTAATGTTTTATAGACATCGATGTAATTTTTGTAGTTTAATAATCCGACTATTAGATACGCGCAGCTTCCTTAATGGGCAAACAAGTACTACCTCACCCTGGAACTAGAAAATATTCTTCGTATCTTTTCGTATAAATTTTCTTTACAATCCTTAAACAGGCAGTTGGGCAGTTTTCTTCATATTAAGAAGGAAACTAACTTATTATACCACGCTGGCAAGATGATTATACGGTTGACATGACATCTTATTTGCAAGTTCCTTCTTTTATAGTGACTACATCTTTTAGTCGTCATTAACAACACGCGAGGTCAAGAATGCCGTGGCAACAAAATATATTATCCTATAAAAATATATCAAACTAATGAATTGCTGTCAATTGTATGTCATAGTTTTATCAGCTACTATCAAATTCATTATGAAAAGTAACGCTCTTTATATGTACACATAATTAAAACGTAAAATAAAAATTAATAATATAAACTATTTTAATTTAAAAATATAAAACGTTTTTACAATTACACCACTAGTACATAGAGATACAGTTCAAAATAAAAAAGTGCAATATATTCACATTCATAGCCTAAAATGATTACAGCGAGAGAGAAATAAGATACGGCGAAACGATAGAGGTGATGATATATTGTATCCATCACTACACAAATCGAAACCTGCATTACAGGAATGCTTGATCACTTTGAAAACTATATATTACTGTACTATAATACAATAAAATTTATTCTATACACATACATATCATCACGCCATATCCCATGTAGGGTAGGCAGAGAGAACAGAGTGCCAGAGAACTCTATCCTTGCATACTTAACTCGCTTCCTCAACATTCATAATTCTCTTCATACACGCTCGCCAGTTTCGGTGACTCTTGACTCTGAATTTATTCTATGATAAACCTTTAAGATCTTGTCCTGTTAATCTTGCCGCATGTTGCTATATAGAAAGGTTAAGTTAGTCTGAATGTTGAGTCACGCGTTCTTTAATAAGTTAGCAAAATTTCGACTGACAACAGAGGATCTGGTGACGTTTGTTCTATGGACAAAGAAAGATTTTTACTGTCTCTGAGATAGGTGGTACTTAATAGTTATATAGACTGAATTCGATTTGACCCAAATTTAATTAGGACTTCGTCGTCAGACTCTTAGGACCTATCACACGCTAAAGTTATCACCAAGTTGATGCATTACAAAGCCATGTATTTTTTTGTTTACTCTGTACGCCTCTTTGCGAAATTTAGAGGTAGTACTCTACTCTCGCCTTGCCAACATCAAGTAATGTCTCGAACTAAATCTGTCTGTTTTATTCCTATTGCAATTATTTAATAATAAGAATATACATTCAAGACATGCAAGTCAAGAAAAACACTCATTTAGACCCTTTTGAAATTTTAAAGGTATACTATATAGATGTAATCCAGCCATCCATCGGCCCGTAAACGTCCACTGTTAGACACAAGCCTCCCCACGAGAAAGCCAATCAAAACGGTCTTATGCCACTTGTCCTGTATCTATATAAATATTCATTTTATTTAATATAATAAAAACTGAGTGAAACGAAAATATCGTAGACGTCCAGATATCTGTATGCATGAATCTGGCACCATTACGCCTGTGAAACTATTATTTATCAAAATATAAAAATATTTTCTTTATTAGTTTGAGAATTTTAATAAGTTGTATTGTAACAGTTGGTATTTTTACACTTATGTATCATATATTAATATCTATCAATAAAATATTTAGCTTTATAAATAATGGGCCATCCTGAAGTTGAAAAGACATGGCGAATTATGGAGTCCTACATCATCTTATTAGCATCTCGAATGGCTAGCTAGGATGTGGACAGCCCAAAGCATAGAAATATTACATTTTTCTATTATGAAATAACAGAACGTGGAAACCTTATGCAACAGTGATTATTTGCAAACTTTATTTTTCACAATAGATTGCTTACTACGTGACCCATTTCAATACTTGTTTACTTTACTGTGTAAATAGGTATTGTACAGCTTTTATATTGAAAAACGTAGATAATTAACTGCACTATTTTCTATGTACTATAAAATCTTAGACGTGCAGTAAGGTTTTGTGTAAATAGTAATTTAATTTATTATAGATTTAATTATGTTACAACGGTTTTATACGATAAAACTATACCTATAACAGAAATAGTTTTCTACTTACAACAAATGTCTATGACCGAGGCAGTGCATATTGTAGGAATTGTTCGTCACTATTTAATTAGTCATCGATCATATTGCAAATCATAGCATTTATTACCGGCAGCCTTTAATTTGTATAAATCTAAAACCTAATACGAAAGTGGAAGGATGTAGATACTGTGGGAGACCGAGACTCACCTACCTCGACCAGATTGGTCACGTACTGAAGGAAAATGGAGTTAAGAGTCTACGAAACCGGCGAGCGTGTATGAAGAGAATTATGAATGTTGCGGAAGCGAGTGAAGTATGCAAGGATAGAGTTCTCTGGCACTCTATTCTCTCTGCCTACTCTGCAAGGAATATGGCGTGATGATATGTATGTATGTATGTAAAACCTAATAATACAATTCCTAAAATGAACACCACCACTATCTTTGATAATTTTAAATTTACACAAACCCAAATATTTTATCGAAATGTGTACATATTATTGAAAAAGTGACTGCACAGATGGCGTATTGGTTAAGAAACCTAACGTGCCCATGCCGTGGGTTCGATTCTCACGCAGGACAATACATTGTGCGATCCATAAAGTATAATTCTTAGTAAAGTCCCCCTCGATACAAGGATTATTTCCTTAACGCACAATGGTGTTAAAAAAAAAGAGAGACCAGTAATATACAAACGTATAAATTGTATATAAATATAAGTGACCAAAACATGCTTTCACAAAATTAATAACAATTTCAATGTGGTTAGAGAGTAACCACATATGAACAACGTTTTAGCTAACTAAACTCTATTGCACTAAAATAGTCAAAATCCTAATTTCCATCCTAATTTGGAGGTTTGAGCTAATGGAGTGGATATTCATTATGCTCATATTATACAGCAAGTAGTGATATACTTTAATCCCCATAATCAATTGAGGTGCCATATGATTGAAGATATATATATCTATATATATATATATATATATATATATATATATATATATATATATATATATCTATATATATATACATATATATATATATATATATATATATATATATATATATCTATATATATATATATATATATATATATATATATATATATATATATACATATATATATATATATATATATATATATATATATAAATATATAGATATATATATATATATATATATATATATACATATATATATATATATATATATATATATACATATATAGATATATATATATATATCTATATATAAGAAATACATATATCAATATATAAGAAAATATTTTCTGTTATTTTATTCTAGATTTGATTAAAAGTGCTGTATGTAGCTACGAATACTACCAACCCTTACTTTGCTCGTGGATGTCGTTAAAGACGACTGAGAGCCTTATAACGACCTGGGCCTACTCCATCTATTGCCGTTTGGTCAACAGTTACATTACCAAGGAGGGTTAACGTCTGGCAGGGGCCGGTCATAAAACTATTGCCAATAAGTTTTACAATATGTACTATGGAAGAAGAGTACATATTGTATCGACCCCAAGTAATTGGGATAAGAGTAGGAGAATGATGATGAATTCTAGATTTGATTTTGGAGCTAAATTTATCATCAAAAAAGAATATACTTTTTTCTTTTTATGAATTAGAAGTAAAATTAAGTCCATAAACTACTATTACTTGACATGACTTATTACTCAAAGATCATCCACAATCTGGTAGAGAAGAGCGTGTTATACTAAGCAGTCTACTTGTAGCAGCATTTTGTTTCAAGAGTTTTATTCCCTATAATAATGTTCACCATGTATATTCTTTAATTGTCAAAAATTAATTGAATATTATGGCAATTTAATAATAATAATAATAAAATCTTTATTGTACTATTAAGTGTCAACATTTTTTTACAAACTCTGACTCCCAAACTAACGTAAGCTTTATGTTAGAAACCAATTCCATTCTAGGCTAACAGGCTAACTATATGATTAATTTAGGATTATCACTTAATTTTATACGGATTTATAATATATATATATATTATATTCCAGTTCCTACTAGTGTTAGCGTAAGAATACAAAACACAACCCTTTATTTTTCAGGGTGTCTTAAAAGATTACTAACAGCATATAACATCTTTGCAAGAAAAGAAAATTCGAAATATAAATAGCAACCCCTCTGACCGCCGGGGTGAACTTATTATAATAACATAACTTATAATAGTTATAAAAATGGTAATTACTTGTAATATACAAGTCCTTATCCTAATTACCTTTCTCCTACCTTACCTACGATATAAAATGATAATTACTTGTATATATATATATATATATATATATAATATAAAATGATAAATACTTGTATATTAACAATCTTTATGAATTTCCTCTCTTCTATCTACGGCTTTAGCATAGTGGCACAGACATTTTTCAACATACTGCATTTGCCAAATAGGTGTGCTTAGGTTTTTACTTTGGTTTTTCATAGTAGAACTTCAACATGAACGTTATGCTGATTGTGAGCGCACATCTACCAGCAAATCAATCAAAAATTAATAATCAATATATATATATATATATATGTATAACGTTTGAGCTGGTATGGACATGTGATGAGACGGGATGAAAGTAATGTTGCGAGGAAGGTTTTGAGTATGAATGTTGAAGGCTCTAGGGGTAAAGGGAGACCAAAGAAAAATGGATGGACTGCGTGAAGCATGATATGTATAAACAAGGAGTGACTACAGAGATGACGTCTGATAGGGCTGTATGGAAAAAGAGGACATATTGCGTCGACCCCAAGTAGTTGGGATAAGAGCAAGAGAATGATGATGACATATATATATATATATATATATATATATATATATATATATATATATATATATATATATATATATATATATATATATATACATATATATATATATATATATATATACATATATATATATATATATATACATATATATATATATATATATATATATATATATATATACATATATATATATATATATATATATACATATATATATATATATATATATATATCTATCTATCTATCTATATATATATTATATATATGCAGAGAGCATAAACGACGCAATTTACCAATACTCAGTCTCTATTCTAATATAAACAGCAGATGGCTCGGCAATCGAGGTAGACAAGCAATTATCGAGCGATATCCCAGATTACATGACCCCAGCGATATGAAGTTGGCGCGGCTGATTCTATTTGCATAAATTGCGCTTTCAATTAAACTTAGAGCCGTGGGCCGGATGCATTGATGATACTGTCTATAAATGAATAGAGGATAAAATTTCAATAACTAAACTGTCTAACGCCTTATTGGTTTCAAAAAAATGTTCTCCAATATTTATTTTTTATAATTTCACATTTTTGATCAAAAGTGTAACGTTGGGGACGTTACACTCATGCTGACGTATTTGGTATTTTTAGCTATACAAATTTTTGTCTCAAGGTAGATAATCTCAAAGAAGAATGCGTCTAACAGTCATTAAGCATCAAGTCCATAAAAACTAGATTTGGTTATTTGATATTAGCGCATTAATGTAGTTTGCTATTCAAGATAACACAGAAGTTAAGAAAATTTTATTTCATTCAGTTCTTGTATAGTATAAAACATTTAAATATTTGTTTTTATTTACTCATTTTTTTTTATATCATTTATTTGATTTACAGGACTCATATTGGCAACTTTTAATCGGAGTAATGGACAAAATCATTTATTAAGTAGTTCTATATTTAAAAATATTTAAAAATCAATACGTTCTTTATTTAAAAAATCAAATACGTATCAATGTTGTAATTAGAGCACATTTCTTTACCAAGTTTATACATTACTATAATATACATTCATGACCAGTTCTTTAAATTTTCATAAAAATACTATTACAAGCTGTTACAGTTCCTATCTCAAATCTTTCACTCAACTACTTTTGTTCTACATTTGATTTGAATATAAAATACAGCGAATGAAAATGTAGTCTATGCCAGTACAGACGTATGGTAATATGACTATAAAATAGTTGAATATCAGCTGTAACTTTTTACACGCTTTTGCCTTTATTCTCTAAATGATAGACAGATTTTCTGTATGATTACAAAGTAAAAATATAATTCGTCAGCCCTTATCTTGCCCGTGGCTGTCGTAAAAGACGACTAAGGGATATAATATGCATATTAAGCAAGGGAAGGAAAACAGACAGAAAAAATACATACATACATACATATTATCACGCCATATCCCTTGCAGGGTAGGCAGAGAGAACAGAGTGCCAGAGAACTCTATCTTTGCATACTTCACTCGCTTCCTCAACATTAATAATTCTCTTCATACATGCTCGCCGGTTTCGGAGACTCTTGACTCCACCTTCCTTCAGTACATGACCGATCTGGTCTAGGTAGGTTAGTCTCGGTCTTCCCCGGTACCTACATCCTTCCACTTTCGCATTGTATATCTTCTTAACCAAACGTTCGTTCGGCATTCTTTCCACATGTCCGAACCATCGGAGCATTCCCTTTCGCATCTTTACACCAATACTCTCTTTCATACCTACTCGCTCCCTTACGTCGTCGTTACAAATGCGGTCGGTCAGCCTTACTCCACAGATTTTCCACAGAGATCGCATTTCGACCGCATTAATTTTACTTTCATACTCTTTTCTGCATACCCAACTCTCACTTCCTTACAGTAATGTTGGGACAAGCAGAAAAAATACTCTCAGGAAAACAGATAGAAATAAAACTCTATACCAAGCCATCTGGTTTATAGCGTGTATATAGTAGGTCAATTTCACTTTTATTATGATGAAGGTTCGAGAACAGAGCCAGTAGAACGATTATAAGTTGAGTGGATAAAGGTAATAGAAACGTAATACTTCCACGTTTTGTATTGCATATAATCTTAAATAATAGAAGACAAGCCTATTGCTATTAACCAGCCACTGTTCTTACAGTTGGGCTTATTATTAAGAACTTGCCGTGTAAATCACTGAAAATTGAATACTGCAAAGATGGCTTAGTGGTTAAGATTCCTACCGACCTTTCCATGTTTTGTGGGTTCGATTCCCATGCAGGATTATATTTTATGCGTTCCACAAATTTTTGTTCTTTATCTTGGTGTAATTTGGGTCCATTATGTTTGTAAATCTTCCATCAATATGAAGATCATTTTCTTAGTGGAGTATGATTTTTTTATTAAAAAAAATAAAAGTATTCATCTAATCTGCAATCTAATATACAATATTTTTATCCAACGCGATTGTAATCCAAAACCATATATTAGTTGTATCTTTATTACAAAAGAGATACCAGTTTTACTGAACCAGTTTTGCTGTGTGGTAGCGGCTACGAATACTACCAAACCTTACTTTGCTTGTAGATTTCGTAAAAGACAACTAAGAGCCTTATAACCACCTGGGCCAACTCTATCTGATTGCATTTGGTCAACAATTACATTCCCAAGGAGGGTTGACATCTAACAGGTGGCTGGTCATAAAACTATTGCAAATAACTTCTACAATATGTACTATGAAGGCAGAATACATATCGACCCCAAACAATTGGGATAAGAGTAGAAGAATTCTGATACCAGTTTTACTGAAAATAGTGTCAAGACCTAAATGTTTTACGAGGTACTAACTGTCCGTTGACGTCATCATCATTGATCGCCAGATTGTATATAATATTCATTGTAAAAATTCAAATAAAGTGATAGACATTTTCACTTTTACTGATTAGGTTCAAGAATTAGGGTAATGATATCTGATGTTTGCGCGAGTATTACACATTTGAAATAAAACTATTTTTACGGATTTTATCACGGTTGTATTTGATTCTTAATTTCTCGACATTTCGAATACTGCAGCGTTCATGTTCCCCCTGTGACCAAATTTTTAATTTCCTGATGTTGCGAACACTTCACAGCGTTCGCAACAGATTCAAACACAAACACGATAGAATCCATAAAGATAGTTTTATTTAAAGAATTAAGGTATTATGGTTTACTCTGTAGTAGCGGCTACGAATAATATCAACCCTTAATTTGCTCGTGAATGTTGTAAAAGACGACTACGAGCTTTATACAGATCTGGGCCAACTGTACCTTATGCCGTTTGGTCAACATTTACGAGAGTTGATATCGGGCAGGCGGCTGGTCATAACCTTAAGTTGCAATATGTACAATAGAGGAGGAGTATCGACATATTTGCGTCCACCCCAAGTAATTGGAATAAGAACAGTATAACGATGTTGATGATGATGATGATGGGTAGTTATTTATGTATATGGATGCATATTCTGTCATAGCTGATGTCTTAATGTAATTTTGATGTGATAATGTCTTATAAATCAATGAACGCAGGCTGCACGCACGGAAAAGTGTCACGTTCTGCCTGAGCCGAGCGAGTAAACGAGAGCGCGGAACAAGCAATAGAGAGGCTGTTTATATAATGAAATTAAAAGTTTCTGTGGTTTACATAGTTTATGTTGGTTCAATTCATAAAAATATGCAATTTTTCATTAATGTTTTCTTATGAAGTTATCACGTGAAGTTATCGTCCGTAAATCGATTTTTTTTATTGCTAATGGTGACAGACGAGCAAGCAGTAAATTTGATAGTAAATGCTACTGCCGCCCATGGATCTCTGCAATACCAGTGATATAGCTAGGCCGCTGCCTATTAATAAAAACCCCAAATCCACCCAGAAAGTTGGGCTGCCGATTCTCTCACTCATTAAACGAATCGCAACAGCACATCGCCACTGCTCAGATGTCGATTTTCTGCGAGAGTGTGGTACTACCTCGGCCGGATAGGCCGCTGTCCGTAGACAGAAACTGTCAGCTGTGTGGCCCTATCACTTTATGACTTCAAGAAGTTAATAAAATAAAAGGACCTTATATATATATATATATATATATATATATACATATATATAGTTATTTTGTTGTTTCTACAAACATATTACCATTTACTAACGATAATTCATTTTTAAAGTGTAAACTTTTTAGGCGTTCTCTGCAAAAGTTGTCATAAATTGCATTCTTATTTGGCTACCACCGGCAAAATATAATACAATATGATTATTTTTTTAAATATTGTTCTTTCAAATGTAACAGTTATACCCTTAAACATATAATAATACATATCGATATTGAGTGTCAGTACCCTTAAAATATCCTGACATCTGTAGTAATCCCAGGATATCGTTATCCTTTTGGGTTGCGGAGATTATATGGCGGTCACTCCGTGGAAAAATGATATTCTATCAAATCTGGTTGGAATAGAAAGCCAATACTGATACAATTGGAAAAATTACTAAATAAAATAGTACATCAGGTGATTTAAATTGAAAGAGCAGACATTGTTTTCGTTAATTCATTATATATTTTTAACATAAGCTTTGCTCTACATTGTCTAAATTGGTTTATAATGAGATACTTTCCTAAAAGAATAAGGTTTGCATTACAAATATTTTATTTAACCAACAAGCTGTGTGGTAGCGGCTACGAATACTACCAACCCTTACTTTGCTAGTGGATGTCGTAAAAGACGACTAAGAGGCTTATAAGGACCTGGGCAAACTCCATCTGATGCCTTTTGGTCAACAATTACATTCCCAAGGAGGGTTGGCGTCTGGCAGGCGGCCGGTTATAAAACTAATGCCAATAACTTTTACAATATGTACCATGAAAGAAGAGTACATACTGTATCGACCCCAAGTAATTGGGATAAGAGTAGAAGAATGATGATGACCCACTAAATACCTACTAAGTACATACTGAGTACACACTAAGTATACACTAAGTATACACTATTCTTCTTTCATAAAATGGAGTACATATTGTATTGACCCCAAGTAATTGGGATAAGAGTAGGAGAATGATGATGATGAACCAACAACATACAGATGATAATATCGTCTGCTCTGGTTATATGTTAATACTATGCTAGAGTAAAGTTAGTTACATATTATTTTTAAAGCTTCGTAGACTCCTCAACTTACGTTCTTAATGGGTTACCTATACCTAAATGCTGAAACATGTCAATAAACTGCGATTTAAAGATAAAAAATAACAGTTTCTACATCTTTTTGATACTACAGCAAAAGGATATAGAAAAATGATATTTTTATCTACGGATTTTTAATCACGACGAAATTGATCATCACCGTCATTTATTAATAAAATTTTGGTCTAATAAAAAATAAAGCTAATATTTTCTGCGAAAAATATTAACAAAATATTTTATGAGTATAGTGAATCTGATTAATAATTTGACACTTATTAAAAGAAAATATTTCCATATATATTTACTTCATCATCATCATCATCACAGCCCATAAATGTCCCACTGTTGGGCTCGGGCTTCCTCCATAATGGGAGGGAAATTAACTTATTATACCGCGCTGGTCAGACGTGTTGGTATAGGGTTTTGTTTCTAGTTTTCCTTCTCTCGCATAGATGTTATATGCATTTTATATCCCTTAGTCGTCTCGTACGATCAGCCACGAGTAAGATATGGGGTGGTGAATAGTATTCTTACTCCGTCACCACAAGAAGAATATATATTTACTTAAATGTCCAAAATTCAAAATTTAGAATACATAGGTACCTATATAAAACATAGAAAGAAACATTCATATTTCAGTTGTAGCTTGCGCAGAACTAAACTACAGTAATAGTATAGATAATTTCAAGTAGTGATATCTATTCGTATACACATAATTATAATATAGATAAATATGTACTACTACAGATAAAACTCGAGTGGTGAGTGAATCGATATCAGCTGACACGTGTGAAGCACGTTCGTTATTTTAACAACCTGTTTACTTCATCATCATCTAACATCATAATAAAAGCACACTTTAATTTTGATCTTCTTTTCACGTAAGTCTCATTATTGGTGACTCTTTTAAAAGAGGCTAAATAGCCAATTATATTACGGTAACTAGACGAATTGAAGCAGTATTTCATTTTCATTTTCACTATGATTGAAATGAAGTTATTTACTCACACCTCTTTAAAATACTTATTATGCCTACGGGATAGAAAGAGTCATCATAGAATTGGCAATTTTCAAGTATCATCATTCCCCTGCTCTTATCCCAATTACTGGGCGTCGACTCAATATGTACTCCTCTTCCTACATATTGCAAAAGTTATTGGCAATAATTTTATGACCGGCCGCCTGCCTGACGTCAACCCTCCTTGGGAATGTAATTGTCACGACCTGATGCCGTGACCGACCGTGTTAGCCCAGGTTGAAATATGGCTGCCGGGCGGGCCACCGAAGACAAAGATCGGGTACCGGTGACCCGTTCGCACGGCGAAGAGAGGTGCTTGCACAGTGGGTCTATGGGGTTGCGCGCCACCTCTTTCGTCGCCCCGGACCGATTTGGCGGGGCGCAAACTCGTCCATAGCCCAACGCAAAAAAAAAAATAGAAAAGTTGAAATAAGGCTTTAGTCGTCTATTACGACATCCACGAGCAAAGTAAGGGTTGGTAGTATTCATAACCGCTACCACACATCTCAATGGCAATTTTCAAGCCTAATATGTCTAAATTGTGGTTAAACCTTTCCACTGGGTACTATGTTATCTGGATATATATGTACGATATTATTTATTTCCAGATTATAATGTAAGTAGTATTCGTTCGGGCATCCAGTTGACAGCAGGATAGTATGAAGTGCCATAAATTACTGTACGATCTCTATTAAACTTTTTAGTTTACCAGTGCTTCTGTGGATTTACCTTCAGCGGCATTTTGGAGTATTACTTTTCTTATTAAACTTATATACCACATATTTTACCTCTCTGAAGAATGTGAAACCCGAGAACAATAAAATTACTGAAAAACTATGGTATCAAGTAATTGCAGATCAACCTGCTAATCAGCATAATGTATAACATTAACATACATACATATCATCACGCCATATCCCTTACAGAGTAGGCAGAGAGAACAGAACTGTGTATAAACTACCCCCAGGCCACGCGAATAATACAGGTGGCTTTAAAAAGTGTAATTTTCACATCTCTACTATATTATACGTATCTGCAGACGAGTATATTTGCTCTCTTAGTAGCTGTTCTCTCTCTTTCAATGTTTTCATCAACTCCGAGGTCTCTAGTTACTATATGGTCGAAATACTTAAACGATTAAACTTTATTTAAGGCTAAATCATTATGCTTAGCTTAGGCTCTTTAAGGCTAAAGTATTGCACTTAACTTATTTAAATATTTCAATTTCACCCTTATTCTCTACTATGTCAATGACTACTACTCATGTCAATGAATGCTGCTGTGCCTCGCTATAAGCTGTTTGATATATAAGTTGCACAGTATGGATGAACTTAACCCACCTTGCCAAACACCACATACCAAATTGTACTCGTTTGAAAGCATACTATCCTATTTCACGTAGTTTTCACATACCAGTACTTGATAAGAAAGACCGGACTGGGAATACCGGATGAGTCTCCTGCAGTATCCCCGCACTTTGTAGCTTATGCCAAAGAAATTTAATATTAGTAGGACCACGCTGTTAATAAAATTTAATAGTGGTAGGGCCACGTTGTTGACAATTCTCTTGTCTACAGCCGCGGGCCGGTCCGTCCGGGGTAGTACCACACTCTTGCATAAGATCGACGTCTGAGTAATGGCAATATGCTATTGCACTTCGTTCGGTGAGTGAGAGAGCCGGCAGCCCAACTGGATGGGATTGGGGATTGTAATGGTAGGCAGCGGCCTAGCTATACCTTTGGTATAGCAAAGGTCCATGGGCTACAGTGACACCATCAGGTGTGCTGCTTGCTCGTTTGCCACCATTAGCAATAAATAAAAAAAGGAATTCATAAAAAGACCAGATCAATTGAGTATTTATATCCAGCTTTGCTTCCCTAAATGATATTAGTTACTCAAATCCCCTACTCAACAATTATAATATCCGGAAGAAATCAAAGTAGAATCAAGTTTTCTTGCTGCGTCAATATATGGATAAATAAAGTAGCAGGTAATTATAATTCTTCTCGTGTGGCAATGGAATAAGAGTCGAATTGTCATTACTCCTTACTTATCCAAGGGAGTCGAAAAATTTGGGTAAGAGTCTCACCAAGAGAATGCACAGCAGCTGTCTTCTGAGAAACGTATTTATATCTCAGTGCAAACGTCAACCTCCCTAACAAACGTGGCGATTTTCGGTACTAAATTCTTATTAGTAGAAAAGCTTATGGCCAACAGTAAACAATAAAAGGCTGAGTGATGACGAATTTCAATGTAATTCATTAGATAACTTTAAATGCTTTATATAAATAATAATTGAAAGTCCTAGGATCGTTTTATAGATTGATCAATTATCTATTTCGTTATAGAATTTCAATTGTAATTTCTGCTGCTACCCGAGGTATGTTCTGAATGGTTTCGAATAGGTATGCTACTCATTTACTGCATAAATTGTTCTGGTCAGTTTCAATTTGTACTAATGTTCTTATTAAAGATATTCCTATGCTATTAAATAGAATGAGTTCGATATTGTCAACGTCTAGATTTGGTTAAAACAGTGACTTTCTCTTATTATAATGTTTAATATTTTAAGAACATAAGTTTGTGAGATGTAATGATCTTTGTTACTCTTTCACAGCAAAAATCTGTATAAATTAAAATTTTACTAGAACATTTTAAAGAATCTTTCTATAATTATCAGAATAATTTTCGAAAAAACTCCAGCGGTCTATTGTAATCTATACTGCTGACAGTTTCTGGGTATAGTTTTTGTATTCCTTCAGAAAATATACATATGCGTTGTAGCAATTTTCCACTGCATTTCGTTCAGTGAATGAGAAAGCCGGAGGCACAAACCACACATTATGGTGGGCAGCGATTACTAGAGACCTGATATTGCAGAAATTCAAAAGTGGCAATCACCACTTACCATCAACTGTGGGGCCGACTATTAATCACGTTTGAAAGGACCCTCCCCTCTCTTTTGACAAAAATCATGCAATATCACAAGGTGTAGTAAGATATCACGTGTATTTATTTTTTCTATATACGCTGTGATTTCTGACTTTGACTTGCCAGGCAACGAACGAAGTTTAAAGTAGGTGATCAGTACAAAGACCTTTTTACGAAGCATAAAAAAGCAAAAGTTCGAGAATATAATGAGCTGTGGGCTAGTTCTTTGTAGTAGTCTAGTAATATTGTACTAAAAATTCACGTGATATTAGTGGGATAGGAGGTTCATAGTCTTAAACCTTACCACGTATCACCTAAGGGGAGGGAAGGTTAAAAAATGCAAAAAAAAGATTACGTGATTAATGGTAGGCCCCTGTTATGCTTGTTCCTCTGCCACTACAGTAAAAAAATACCGCTTATGATATACCTATAAGGAATTGATTCAAACTTTCTAAGCCAGTTCAGAGTTAAAACTTGTACATTTAACAACAATTACTTATTTAAACAACACATTATTGAGGTAATACATACCATATAAACTTTAACTGTAATGGACACGGTTAATTGATTTTACAACGACATAAAATAGCAGTTACTTTTATTGGTAGCCATCAATAAAATAACATCATATCTATGAGATCGTAGCAATCAATTAGTACTCTATTATAAATTCGGTAAGTTATTAATACTCTATTTCGTTTAGAAGTAAGAATATAATTCATCAAACCTAGGTGATCGTAAAAGATGACTGAGGGATATAAGGCTATAAAAGAAGAAAACTAAATAAAACCCTATATCAAAACGTCAAAGAAAAGTTTTTTTGTTATTGCTTATGGTAGCAAATGAGCAAACCGCACACCTAATGTCACTACTGGCCATGGACATTTGCTATACCAAGGGTCTAGCGGCTCTCTTGCTCATCGAACGAAGCACATTGCCATTAGTCAGACGTTGATCTTCTGCGAGAGTGTGGTACTACTCCGGATGTACCGGCCCACAGCTGTAGACAGAGAACTGTCAACAGCGTGGTCCTTCCACTATAAGCATAAAGTGGAGGAAGCTCGAGCTCAGAATATGTGCTGTAATGATGAAATTAATTATTCAACTATCACGGCAATCAATTGACGTAATTTTACACAATGTTACTTTTAACATGCTAAATTTTAAACTGACTTCAAAACAGATGCAGTTTCTCAATTCGTCACAATATACTATTATGTATGTTACTAATTTACTTGAAGATAGCTTAAACGATTTACATTTTATTTCTTCTTTAAAAATTATTCTTTTTGATGACAATGAGAACACCCATTGTCATTAATTTCGGATGTGATCACAGGATTCTGCGTGTATAGGGAATATTTTAAAGATTCTAGGTATTATAAATACCCACCAAAATTGAAAATTAAATAAATCTTAAAAAAGTGTCTTATAAAAGAGCAAAATTGTACAAAAGAAGGAAAAATAAATATTCCAAAAGACGACCTAATGATCAATTTGAAGTCTATGTAGTTCGATACTGATTTAGTAATTTTATTTTTTTATTTTTGATCATGATAAGAAAGGCTTAGCCCTAATGTTAAATTGATTAATAGTTCGTCTAATAGATTAAATCTGTATTTTTATGAGTTTCACGTCATTTTGCTATCTAGCTGAAGCTCTAAATTGCGTACTACGGCTAAAAATTTCCAAACGAAAAATCCTATTTACGTTCGAAATAGTATTCACACTCATTGTTTATTTTTTTATAAAATATACTAAACTATAAACTAAGCTAATTTGAAGGTTTGAACCAAAGCTTGTAACTCAGTCCCCTATACTATACGTACCGAAGGATGGTATATATATATATATATATATCGTATCACGATTGCCATGCTTGACAGACTACTGAGTTTCTCAACAAAACGTTGCTGCTGACTCTTCTGGAACTTTCTTAACCGATCCTTAGGAATCTCACAGGATAGTTAAAGGGTGGTAATACTGTATTTTTATCCAGTCACCACAAATCTATATATATATAAAAGAAAGTTGTGTTAGTTACAACACTTATAACTCGAGAACGGCTGCACCAATTTTTATGATTTTTATGTTTTTGAGTTTGTTGTCGTCGGGAATAGGATATAGGATATTAAAATATGATATTAATAAACAAAAAAAAAAGAAATTTAAAAAAAACATCAATTCTAAACGTTTATTTGTTGATGATGTAACCATGGCAACTGACAACACATGTCATTACGTGGTCTAATGGTTTGTTTGGAAAATACCGCGAAAAGTTAAAATTATAATTTGGAAAATCCAATAGTGCACGTCTCATAATTTTTATATTATTTAGCATTTACTATTTTAATATTAGTCAATGCTTATAATATGCACGATAAATAAAGCGCCTTAATTATTTCATTGAGCAAGATCTGGTAGTAATCTATATATATAAAAGAAAGTTGTGTTAGTTACAACACTTATAACTCGAGAACGGCTGGACCAATTTTAATGATTTTTATGTTTTTGAGTTTGTCTTCGTCGGGAATAGGATATAGGATATTAAAATATGTCAAAACATCAGTTTAAACGTTCGTTTATTCACGATATAACAAAATGCAACTGACAGTTCATGTAATCTATATCTGTATATATTTAAAAAAAGTTGTGTTAGTTACAACATTTATAACTCGAGAACGGCTGAACCAATATTCATGATTTTTATGTTTTTGAGTTTGTTATTATCGGGAATAGGATATAAGATATTAAAATATGATATTAATAAACAATAAAAAATCGTTAAAAAACATCAGTTCTAAACGTTTATTTGTTAATGATGTAACAAACGCGACTGACAGCTCATGTCATTTACGTAGTCTAATGGTTTGTTTGGAAAATACTGCGAAAAGTTGAAATTAAATTTGACCGGCCAGTGTTGTTGCAGTTAAACCATATTGTGTCTATATTGTCATCAACAATGCCGCGACCAATAAGATCAAAATTTTTCCGACAAAGCCGTAACACAATTAGAATTCGAAACATGCAGAATTTAACCACGGCAGAAGAACAAGATGTTGCACATTTTCGAGGCAACCCATAAAACGGCTCGGTAGACAATGCGAAATCGTCGAGCAAATCTCAGAGATGAACAATTAGAACATTTTCAACGCGCATGAAGAACAATGTCGTATAACACACGGTACTTCATTGTCTTGCTGGCGCGTTATTAAAATACTTGATATTTTGATTTTATATATTATACATATTTATTATCATTATAAAAAAATAATAACTTAATAATTTTGAATTGATCGAAATCTGCTCAGCTCATGCATTAACTGTTAGGCGGGACAATGTGTGCCGGGTCCGCTAGTAATAAATATATGTTGGGATTGGCTCAAGTCGATAAATAACTTAAGTATCATTGACTCTAACTACAACAATGAGCAATTTTAAGATTTAAAGTATTCGAAAGCACGCACATATAGCTTTCTCTTCTTGAGTCCATGTCTACTTACTTCCAAAACTCATCACATATGACATCTTCATGAACCATTAACTCCCATATATAAATATGGGAGTTAATGAAATCTACGTTATTATACTGCTAAAGTTTATTTGAACTCCTAATATTGTCCAACATTTGCTTTACACCTGACAAAAAACATTTAAGTACTCTCGTTATCTGATATTTTAATGCTCAAATATCGAAGTAACCTTCCGTCATGCGATTGCGTGCGCTTCACATTTTTATTCACGAAAACGAGGAAATCATTGTACTAGTAGCACTCATTTAAAACTACTCTGTCCATAACAATGCCGGTTATTTAATACTAGCTTCTGCCCGCGACTTCGTCCGCGTGGAATGGTTACTTTGGGCTAACGTTAACTTCAACTCGCGAATTCGTTTACGTAAAAGGTGGAAATATTTTTAAATAATACATACGTTAAAGCTGTTTTAGGTACCTACATGACCCTTTTATTAGTAAGAGTAGAACATTTAACCTTAAGTAAAATAATAATAATAATCTTTATTGAAAACTAAATACATATGACAGTTGACATAGATGTCTTTGCCTCTTGAATTAGGTAATACCTGTGTTTCAAGAGACAGTTCCTTACTGAAATACATAAATCTTGAACATCAAATTATTTTACAGTAACATACATTATAAATAATGAATATATATTATCTTACGTAATAAAGACTAATGATAAAGAAATCTATAATAAATGAATGAGTGAGAATTAACGTGTTAGTGAGCGCGCTCACACGTTGTGTGTGTGTGTGTGTGTGTGTGTGTGTGTGTGTGTGTGTGTGCGTGTGTATGTGTGTGTTGTGCGTTTGTTTGTGTGTATGTGTGTGTGGTGTGCGTGTGTTTGTGTGTGTGTGTGTGTGTGGTGTGCGTGTGTTTGTGTGTGTGTATGTGTTTGTGTGTGTGTGCGTGTGTGTATGTGTATGTGTGTGTGTGTGGTGTGCGTGTGTTTGTGATGTAGTGTGCGTGCATGTATGTGTTACTTTTTTTTTGTGTGTATTTGTAGTTACGCGAAATAAGTATTTAAAAGTGATTCAAGTTTGACGTAATCCATATAATGCAATGTAGTACCATATAAAGTAATGCAAGTAAAAGTATTGGGTCTTATCTATACTTTCTATAGATATATACAATGTATGTATATTATACATACATACATACACTTACGCCTATTTACAGTATGAAATCGCTGCGTGGTAGCGGCTATGAATACTACCAATCCTCACTTTGCTTGTGGATGTCGTAAAAGACGACTAAGAGCCTTATAACGACTTGGGCCAACTCCAGCTGATGCCGTTTGGTCAACAATTACATTCCCAATTAGGGTTGACGTCTGGCAGGCGGCGGGTCATAAAACTATTGCCAATAACTTTTATAATATGTACTATGAATGAAGAGTACTTATTGTATCGACCCCAAGTTATTGGGATAAGAGTAGGAGAATGATGATGATGATGACCTCTCGTGAACAAATCGCCAATTTGGTCCAGAAAAGGTCTTCCCCTTGTATTCGTCCCATTCACGATTGCTTTATATGTTTGCTTCGTCAACCTCTGCCCACTCATTATTTCTTCCACTTCGTGTCCAACCCACCTCAGCATACCAGCGCTCTTTTATAACATTATACCTAATTTTATCTTTCAGACTTACATCACACACGTTACGAAGAGCTGTCAGCTCTACAGCATTTATTCTATTTTCATGTCTTCTCCGCCAAATCTAACTTTCACTGCCATACATGAGGGCAGGCACTAATACTTCCTATACTTATTATTATTATTTAGGATGTGTAAAGCCGACGGAAGGTCATGAGAAGAAAACAAAACTAAAAATGTAGTGTGTGCAGAAGTACTTTGAAATAACATTAGTTTGAGTTTTTTTTTAATATAAGATTATAAGATCCAGTATTTTTATCGTAAATGCGCGCCCAGTACTTGATCATTATTTTGCTGCGATGTTATTTTTAAACTGCGATATTTCCTAAGATATTCATTGAAATCAAATAATGTAAAGAGCAATTTTGTTTTAAATTAAATACTTGTGATGAATAACTCATTTATTTGGATAAGGATTAATATTATGTTTATAAAAACACCTTCGAAAATATCACATTATTTTAAAACAAATTTGATTAGCATAAAAAAGGTTATAGTGAGCCAATCTTAAAAGATAAACATATGCTGTCGCGGACTTTTATTTAGAACTTTGAAAGGGGAACAATTATGTAGTACATAATTTTTGCGCAACTTTAACCGTTTACGCAGCGGAAGCTCTCAAAAGGAAACATAAACCCGATTTTTACACATTCATCATTGTTGCTCTGCTCCTATTGGTCGCAGCGTAATGTTATATAGCCTAAAGCCTTCCTCTATAAATGGACTATCCAACAAAAAAAGAATTTTTCAAATCGGACCAGTAGTTCCTGAGATTAGCGCGTTTAAACAAACAAACAAACAAACAAACAAACTCTTCCGCTTTATAATATTAGTATAGATACGATTTTTTTTATTCACTTACTATGGTTATTTCATACTGCTCGGCCGTCCGAGGACCCACGACTTATTACGATCGCT
Source organism: Lymantria monacha (assembly GCA_905163515.2). Classification (NCBI taxonomy): domain Eukaryota; kingdom Metazoa; phylum Arthropoda; class Insecta; order Lepidoptera; family Erebidae; genus Lymantria; species Lymantria monacha. Next base: position 30,744,212 of record LR991082.1, read on the forward strand.
CTTCGGCTTTTGAGTAATCCATAGAATTTTGTATTCAATGGCTAATATTCAGACTTACTTTTATTCTTAACCCATCACTAAAGGGAATTATTACTTTAAGATACACCTGAATCTCTACACAAATATCCTAAATATAATATGATACCCACTCTTGTCTTAGTGTAGGAATCGTAATAATTAGTTGAGGAATCACCTAGGAAATATGATATCAACTACGATCGTCAATGCCCCATTCAAGAGTAAATATGGGGCAAACGACTGTGGCATTCTCCCTAATTGGAGAGATCGAAAGAAAAGTTATTATAATTGGTGGATAGAAGAAATAAAAGTTTACAATTTGCGAGTAATAGGTATACATAATATTTTTATAATTTGATGATTTTTACACTTTTTTTAAATAAAGTAAAATATAATTAAATGCAATGGCACTGAATATATATTACATTATTATTGTATAAATATATTTAGAAATAATATATTTTTGTTTTTAAGTAAATCCCGATCCAATTAAAATAAACAGTTATGAACAACATTACATTTTTTTTATGAGATAACTTAAAATTTTATATTATAATATCATCTAAATAAAAGAATCTAGCAATTAGTTCCCACTTTCAGTTATTGATTCCAACTAATATAAATCAATCTTATTTCATTTATACTAAAGACGAACCAACGCATCCAACCGTGTTATAACAACCATTGCCAATCTCCCATAACAGCCAAATTCGGCACCTGTTCCTCAACTGAGCCCGTCACCTTAAAATACGTGTACCTATAAATATTGCAAGGAGTTTTGATAATGGTTTCATGTACATCTATCTGACTAACATCAGCTCCTTGGGAATTTAATTGTTAATCAAATTGCATCAAGTGGAGACGTAGGTTATTTGCCGTCGGTTTTAAGGTACATATATACATACATATCATCACGCCATATCCCTTGCAGGGTAGGCAGAGAGAACAGAGTGCCAGAGAACTCTAACATTAAAGGTTTTAAGGTCATAACAATAAATTGATTTCAATTCTGATTTTTGAATATTTTAAGTTGTTTACATAAATTTCTACTCAAGATTGACAGCACATTATTAATATAAACCTTGTTTTTTACGAAACTTGTAAGATGAATCTCCTCCTTCTCCACCTCTTTACCGACGTAGCTGTGGACTTGGTCATAATTTTCGGTTTGTTTGTACTCATCATATAATATTGTCCGTGTGGTAACGGAGTAATGATACAACTCCTTATCCCATACCCTACCTATGAGTGCCGTAAAAGACGCCTAAGGTACATATCATAATATGCCTATAACATCTGTACAAGAGAAGGAATACTCGAAATAAAACTTTTTACAAACCCGTCTTTCCAGCGTGGTTTAGTAGATCTGAGGGAAATTCCCTCCCAATATGGAAGAAACTCGATTCCAGTAGTGGATCGTATATGAATTGATATGATTGAATTAATGAAATATTTATGGTTGTCACTAACTCTAATAATGAATTCTTATAAAATTAGCCATAAGTAAAACTGTTGCTGTGTGGTAGCGGCTACGAATACTACCAACTCTTACTTTGCTTGTGGATGTCGTAAAAGACGACTAAGAGCTTAATAAAGACCTGGGCCAACTCCATCTAATGTCGTTTTGTCAACAATTAAATTCGCAAGGAGGGTTGACGTCTGGCAGGCGCCGGTCATAAAACTATTGCCAATAACTTTTACAATAAGTACTATGAAAGAAGAGTACGTCTTGTATCTACTTAAAGTAATTTGGATAAGAGTAGGAGAATCATGATGATGAAGTAAAATGAAGACTAGTACTTGGTGATGATAATTTACATATATATATATACATTTCGTAAATAAGCTAGGTGTAATTAAATTCATTCAAGAGCTAACTTTCTTATAAAAAAAATGTGTAGCAGAGCTAATTTTAATTCTTTTTAGATAATAACTACTACTATATTACACTAATAAGATTGAAGGTTAACCTTTTCGATGTTGATGTTTTGCATCTACATAATTATGTGCTCATTATCTTTAACGAATTTTAGTTTCGTTGAATCCTACGCAATATATTTTAAGAATGTATAGGTCAGACAAAAATTATATATTTGTCTGACCTATACATTCTTATTTATACTTTGTATTCTTTATTTAATACGTAGAACAAGTTTTCGACCACAGCTTTGCTCGTGATATAATTGATGGTATATTATGGACGTAGACCTTGAGACTGTTCTAATGTTTCAGCAATTCTATGTGTATGAAAGATTACATTTACGCTTACGTAGCATTTTATTATAACATTTTAAAATATCACAAACTTGGCAATTATTTATTAATTTATATGAAAACGATTTACTATATCCATCCATCCATCCATCAGCCCGTAAACGTCCACTGTTGGATATAGGCCTCCCCACGAGAATTCCATTTGCAACGGTCCTGTGCCACCTGTATCCAACGGCTGCCTGCGACCTTAATAATGTCATCAATCCACCGAGTGGGGGGTCGTCCTACGCTGCGTCGTCCGATTCATGGTCGCCAGTCGTTTAGTATATATTTTTATGTAACCTAGAACTACATTTTCTTTATTTTTAAACTCTAATAATTCTATTAGTAAATTAAAACAAAAACTGTTGTAACTATATACACATATAAATATCCACGAGTAACTGTTGTTTTTAAAACAAGAGAATTATTATTACAATTAATTAAAACAAAGACGAATCTATGTATTTATTTACTTGATATATACTTGACAGATATTTACTTGACAGAACAGATGTAAGAGTAACAATAGGTAATGATGTACTAGAGCAAGTGGATGAATTTGTATATCTTGGATGTGGATTTAGCTGAGATGGAAGGTACACCACTGATATAGAGCGAAGAGTGAATGCGGGAAATAGAGTGAACGGAGCGTTGGGGCAACTTCTCGGCAACCACCACCTCAGCCAGAAGGCACGTGTAGCAATACATAACGCAGTGCTTGTCCCAAGATTACTGTATGGAAGCGAGAGTTGGGTATGCAGAAAAGAGTATGAAAGTAAAATTAATGCGGTCGAAATGCGATCTCTTCGGAAAAGGAGTTAGGCTGACCGACCGCATTCGTAACGACGACGTAAGAGAGCGAGTAGGTATGAAAGAGAGTATTGGTATAAAGATGCGAAAGGGAATGCTCCGATGGTTCGGACATGTGGAAAGAATGCCGAACGAACGCCTGGTTAAGAAGATATACAATGCGAAAGTGGAAGGATGTAGGTACCGAGGGAGACCGAGACTAACCTACCTAGACCAGATCGGTCAGGTACTGAAGGAAGGTAGAGACAAGAGTCTCCGAAACCGGCGAGCGTGTATGGAGAGAATTATGAATGTTGAGGAAGCGAGTGAAGTATGCAGAGATAGAGTTCTCTGGCACTCTGTTCTCTCTGCCTACCCTGCAAGGGATATGGCGTGATGATATGATATGATATGATATTTACTTACAAAAGCGGGATTAGTGTGTACATCATGCACTCGTACTAGCCACATTTCTTACTCAAAAACTAAAAATACAATTTTAAAAACAAAAGCAATTAAACTATTCAAAAATATAGCGAAATAAATTCTATTTCAATTATCAGCCTATTGACGTCCACTGTTGGACATAAGTCTCCCCATAAGGGGATATAATATCATAGTCGCCAGGCCTGCTAGCTGGTCTGTCATATTTAAAATAAATAATCAAACTTTATTGCCCTATATGAAATTACAGAGTTCCATCGAATATAATATTTACAGGGTCCAATTAATATGCGTGCGGGTTTCCTTTATAGTATTGTAAGGGTTTACATCCACCACAAACCGGCAATGCTTTTAATAATTAACTTGCAGCATAATCTCTGTTAACTTTTTTATGGACATATAAAAGCGAATACATATTAATTAGGACTGGCATTCGAATTTAGATTGTATTGTTTACAGTTTCATGTAAGACACTTTTAATTACGACTGCATAGATGGCGTAGTAATTAAGATATGGACCTACCATGTCAGTGTAAAGGTTCGATTCCCACACAGGACAAGATTTTGCGTGATCCAGAAATTGTTGTTTTGAGTGTTGTTTGTATCTGTTAAATTATATGTTTTTGAAGTTCCCTGCAATACAAGGATTATTTCCTTAGCATCTGGTGTGTTGCCTTGTGAAAAAAAAATGGCTTGAGGTTATTACTGCTAATAACATAGGAGAAATTATTTCACATAATTTCTTATAAACTACTTACTACTTTAAAATGCGAAAATTTAGACAGATGGTTATTTGTTAATCATCATGAAAGAACGGTAGATATACAATGTGAAAGTGGAAGGATATATTTACCGAGTGAAACCTAGACTAACCTACCTAGGCCAGATCGGTCATGTACTGAAGGAAGGTGGAGTCAAGAGGCTCCGAAACCGGCGAGTGTGTATGAAGAGAATTATGAATGTTGAGGAAGCGAGTGAAGTATGCAAAGATAGAGTTCTCTGTTCTCTCTCTCACTATGTTCTCTCTGCCTACCCTGCAAAGGATATAGTGTGATGTTATGTATGTGTGTGTGAAAGAACGGTTAAAGGAATCTTGATAAAATTTAGCACAATGACAAAAAATGTACGGCGCCTGTGGAAGAGATTAGATAAAGCTTGAAAAACCAGTGACCCAGTAACAATAAATAAAATATAACTTCCATCATTTTCTTAACATACTACGTAACAGTTTTGTAATTCTTTTCAAAGAATTACATTCACTTCATACTAGACTTAGAAATATTTACGTGAACCCCATGATCACCTCTTGTCAATGGGATTTCTATTTTAAATTGCATTAATTATCGTCATCAGCCTATCGGCTTACACTGTTGGTCATAAATCACAGGTTCTAAATGGGCTAAATAATATAAATAGTCGTTAATAAGTAGTATACTACTGCCAATTTATCACCAGGCAGATGACTTCTCACCCAGTCTTTACTATTCCCATGGGAAAGACTAGCTGTGCTATCCACCATAAGGATGATATGCCGAGCTACTTATATTTTTCTTTCTGACCCTCGAATTCTTCCAGGACCGTAATAATATATATTTATTCATTAGTTCAAAGCCATACTTTCACTGTGCTCTCTCTGCCTACCCTGCAAGGGATATGGCGTGATGATATGTATGTATGTATGCATATTTTATACGAAAATCAGATTATGATATTTGTATAAACTCGAATATAAAAAACGATTTAAATTCTCCCGAATTGTTTAATGGCTCTTACAAATTATTAAATAATTAAAGCTTCTCTATATACTTCAATCAATAATATCAAGTTTCTCTAGATAGAAGATGTCTTGCATTAAAGTACTCAAAAATGGCAGTAAAGTCACACACTCTCACATAACTCTTATTTTTGCACTATTCACCCTAACTTATAAGCAGAGATGTGATTTATCTAAGATACAAGTATCTGAATACAGATACAAGATACAAAATACGTATTTCCATCTTGTATCTAAGATACTTTTTGGAAATGTATTTTGTATCGTGTATTTAGATACTTTTTGTTTAGTATCTTAGTATTTTATAAATACTTTTTCTGACAAAATACTTTAAGTAATATGTTAGCAGACATTTATAAAATTATTAGTCCAGCATCTCATTGATGTCACATTTTTTAATAAACTGTGCCTGTGCTAGGTCTGTCATAATTTTTAATGCCTTTTTTTTAAATCCGGGAGCAACTCAAAACAAATAATATCACCATACACTTTTACAAGTCGCGAGCTTCAAATGCAGTGTTATTGGTCAATTTCATTTTAGGTGATTTTAAAAATAATTATAGTTATTTTAGCGGTGTTTGTAACTGACATTATTTTTTTTTAGATTGAATTTATGGCAAATTTTTGTGAGTTAGATTAATAAGCATTGACTTATAGCAAATGAAATAATCTTTCCTTTGCTACAATAATGTAAAAATGTATCAAAAATCACTTTAGAGAGTTTTGAAACTATACCTCTCATTTCAGTAATTAACACGATTTATTCGTAAATAATATTAATGTCAAATTTTTGACAAAAATAAACTTTATTGAATAAACTAAAATCTTGTTTTCTTACAAAAGTATTTTCATCTTAAGAAGGATTTAGAAGATAATAAATTATCTTGCATTTTGTATTCCAGATATTTTGTACAGGGTATTTTGTACATCTCTGCTTATAGGTAACGGGCCTAAATAACTAGGATTGTTTTATATTTTTTTTTTAATAATTTAGTGAATCGTATCTATTTAGTCAATAGATTTTACAATATTAAAGTTCAAATAAAATTCTGTGTGGTAGCGTTACGAATATGACCAACGCTTATTTTGATCGTGGATGTCGTAAAAGACGACTAAGAGCTTTATAACGACCTGGGCCAACTCCACCTGATGTCATTTGGCCAACAATTACATTCCCAAGAATATAAAACTATGGCCAATAACTTTTTCAATATGTACAAGTACATATTGTGTTGACCCCAAGTAATTGGGATAAGAGCAGGAAAATGATGATGTTTAAAATGCATATAAAACATAACGCTTAAAATTTATATTTCATATAGCAGTTTTTGCAGTGAAACTTTTTTTGACATAAGGGAGAAAAATTGTAACGCTTTTCTGTTACGCGACCATCTTTATATCTAAGTAAAATTTTGCCGCTACGCACCATATTTATTTCGAAGTGAAAACCTCTTTGCGCGCATGAGGGTAATTTTTTTACAGATGAAACGCGATACGAGAAACTCGGCGCGAGAGAGAAAGAGAGAATAAACACTATTGGTTGATGTATGTAAACGAGATTGAAAACTATTTTGCCAAAGTTTCCCTTCTGATATGATATATACTTTTTACGCACGCATATTTTTTTTAAAGTCACGGGATCTTCACAGGGTAACAATGATCAACAACATAATAACAGCATACTAACTCGTGTTATGTTATCATTTTATTCTAATTATTGTTTTTACTGAAGATAACGTATCCGTTTCTTACATACATACATACATATATATCATCACACCATATCCCTTGCAAGGTAGGCAGAGAAAACAGAGTGCCAGAGAACTCTATCCTTGCATACTTCACTCGCTTCCTCAATATTTATAATTCTCTTCATACACGCTCGCCGGTTTTGGCGACTCTTGACTCCATCTTCCTTCAGTATTCGACCAATCTGGTCAAGGTAGGTGAGTCTCGGTCTCTCACGGTACCTACATCCTTCCACTTTGGCATTGTATATCTTCTTAACCAGACGTTCGTTCGGCATTCTTTCCACATGTCTGAACCATCGGAGCATTTCCTTATATTTACATATCCGTTTCTTATATTTACGTAAAAGGAATTATATGTCCCATACAACTTTAGTCAACATATTTACTGCGTCGTAGTGTGTACACGCTAGCTCTTACAATACCCGTGGTTGTCGTAAGAGATAATTAAGAACTTTACATCGACCTGTGCAAACTCCATCTAATGCTATCTGGTCAACAATTACATTTCAAAAGAGGTTTAACATTAGGCAGGTAATAAATAATAATAATAATAAAAAGCCCATTTATTCCATAACCAAAAAAACATAAGTGTAAGTTAACCTAAAAATACTAATAACTTAATAGTATCCTAATAATAACTTTTTATTTATATATGTATATATATATATATATATATATATATATATATATATATATATACAGGGTGTCCCAAAATTCAACGATAAGCTGGCACCAGCAGGTGGACCTACATATGACTACTCGAGAACAGAAAAGAAAAAAATTCTACCTTGATTTTTTTTTTCATTACGACAAAAAAACCAAAATCTTTAAAAATGGACATCCTTTATTATATTATTAAGTGCTATTGCTACAGTTTTACAAGTAATTCTGTGATTTTTTTTTGTATTGGCAAGGTAAGTAGCACTACTATCGATCACAACCATTAAAAATTCCAGAATATCTATAGTTTTTACACAAAAATCAATCAAAACTATGTTTTTTTCATAAATTATGTAAGATTTTGACTTTCAGCTCACTTTCACTCATCATAGTGAAAAAAAAAAGTATGGACACTACTGTGGCAAATAGTATTAAAAATTGGCGCAACTAACTACAATTCTAAAATGGTATAACATTCAAGGCAAACTAGCCACAAAAATATACTTAGGTGTACTATTTCAAAATAACAACCATATTTCGAAAATTGTTAGTGTTGATAGTAATCACTTTTACTAAGTAGCCAAAATGTTTTTGTAGCAAGTTCCCAGAATTTGAATGAGACATGTGCGTAGTCCGTAGATCCACAGTCTGAATTATTTTATGGCGAAGCTCGTCCAAGGTTGCAATCGGTTTTGTGCAGACTCTGTCCTTTAGACAACCCCAATAGAAAAAGTCCAGGGGATTTAGATCGGGTGAACGGGGTGGCCACAAGATAGGACCAAGTCGCCCGATCCAACGCCCTGGGTACTCTTGGTCTAAGTACTCTCGCACAGGACGGGCATAGTGAGCTGGGCAACCATCGTTTAGAAACCACATGGTTTGCAAATCACTTAAGGGCACATCTTCTAATAATCCTGGCAACTCATTTTGTAAGAAGTTTAAATAACTATTGCCATCTATGTTTCCTTGTAACTCAAAGGGCCCTATCATTTTGCCATTTATTATGCCAGTCCATAGGTTAACCTTAAATTGGTATTGGGATTGTCTTCTCTCACCAGGTGCAGATTTTCATTGTTCCAGCTATGAAGATTGTGAAGATTTAAATATCCATCTTTCTTGCAGGTTGTTTCATCACGACGACGTGACGTTTTAAAATTCTATGTGCAGTACTTTTTGGGATTCCCGTTGCTGCTTGTACAGCACGTACAGAGGTAGTTGAATCGTTTTCTATTTCATTGAGAACTTCTTCATCGTGTTCCGATCTAGGTTTTCCAGCGTTTCGCCTGTCAGATGGTATACGACCCTCCGAAAAAGCTTGATACACGTTAATAAATACGCGATAATCCGGATACCTTTGAAGATTAGGGTACCTTGCTCGATACAATCTGCTAGCAGCGTTGGCATTGCATCGGCATTCTCCATAAATTAGGTGCATATTAGCGTATTCTAACGCTGTGTATGGTAGCGGCATGATGAATGCTAAACACTTGAAAATAAGGCAAAACTTCTTTAAAAAAAACACAAAATCACAGTCTAAAATAATGCCAAGTCAGGTCAATTTCCAGGTCACTTAATTCAATCCAAAAGTCGTCAGTACCAGAGCCACTTTAATTAAAACAGAACGGTGTGCAGTAAACAAAGAAGTAGAGCATACTGACTTGCTGTGCTGCTGAGGACATTAATTACTTCTCCACCTGCATTAATGTTACTAAACAATTAGCATCTATCTATCTCCCTCTAACGTATAATCTCTCTATCTCTGTCTAACTTATTTTATGGACTTATGGACTACGCACATGTCTCATTAAAATTCTGAGAACTTGCTACAAAAACATTTTGGCTACATAGTAAAAGTGATTACTATCAACACTAACAATTTTCGAAATATGGTTGTTATTTTGAAATAGTACACCTAAGTATATTTTTGTGGCTAGTTTGTCTAGAATGTTATACCATTTTAGAATTGTAGTTAGATGCACCAATTTTTAATACTATTTGCCACAGTAGTGTCCATACTTTGTTTTTTCACTATGATGAGTGAAAGTGAGCTGAAAGTCAAAATCTTACATAATTTATGAAAAAAACATAGTTTTGATTGATTTTTGTGTAAAAACTATAGATATTCTGGAATTTTTAATGGTTGTGATCGATAGTAGTGCTACTTACCTTGCCAATACAAAAACAATCACAGAATTACTTGTAAAACTGTAGCAATAGCACTAGCAGGGTGGTGGGACACCCTGTATATATACAGGGTGTCCCAAAATTCAACGATAAGCTGGCACCAGCAGGTGGACCTACATATGACTACTCGAGAACAGAAAAGAAAAAAATTCTACCTTGATTTTTCTTTTCATTACGACAAAAAAACCAAAATCTTTAAAAATGGACATCCTTTATTATATCATTAAGTGCTATTGCTACAGTTTTACAAGTAATTCTGTGATTTTTTTTGTATTGGCAAGGTAAGTAGCACTACTATCGATCACAACCATTAAAAATTCCAGAATATCTATAGTTTTTACACAAAAATCAATCAAAACTATGTTTTTTTCATAAATTATGTAAGATTTTGACTTTCAGCTCACTTTCACTCATCATAGTGAAAAAACAAAGTATGGACACTACTGTGGCAAATAGTATTAAAAATTGGTGCATCTAACTACAATTCTAAAATGGTATAACATTCTAGACAAACTAGCCACAAAAATATACTTAGGTGTACTATTTCAAAATAACAACCATATTTCGAAAATTGTTAGTGTTGATAGTAATCACTTGTACTATGTAGCCAAAATGTTTTTTTGTAGCAAGTTCTCAGAATTTTAATGAGACATGTGCGTAGTCTATAAGATAAAATAAGTTAGACAGAGATAGAGAGATTATACGTTAGAGGGAGATAGATAGATGCTAATTGTTTAGTAACATTAATGCAGGTGGAGAAGTAATTAATGTCCTCAGCAGCACAGCAAGTCAGTATGCTCTACTTCTTTGTTTACTGCACACCGTTCTGTTTTAATTAAAGTGGCTCTGGTACTGACGACTTTTGGATTGAATTAAGTGACCTGGAAATTGACCTGACTTGGCATTATTTTAGACTGTGATTTTGACCTGCGCCTGATGCCGCCCTAGCCAAGGCCGCGGGTGACTGGATCGGGGAATTAGTCCGTCACCCGCCGAGAGGCCGACCGCGTGAGGAAAGACCGACATGCTACCCGAGGGGGGGATGTCGGTCGAGGAGAGGGTACTCCTCAGGGGTATTCCGTCGGGCCGACCACTGACGTCAAGTCACTCTGCTCCGGTGGTCGGCCCAACGACGAAGGCGACGTCACGGGTGGGTTACGGGTGTGCGCGCTTACGCCCCTCTGTCACCCCGGACGGAGTGGTGCGAGGAGTGCGCCGACCGTAGCCCACCCCCAAAAAAAAAAAAAAAAAAAAAAAAAAGACTGTGATTTTGTGTTTTTCTTTAAAGAAGTTTTGCCTTATTTTCAAGTGTTTAGCATTCATCATGCCGCTACCATACACAGCGTTAGAATACGCTAATATGCACCTAATTTAAGGAGAATGCCGATGCAATGCCAACGCTGCTAGCAGATTATATCGAGCAAGGTATCCTAATCTTCAAAGGTATACGGATTATCGCGTATTTATTAACGTGTATCAAGCTTTTTCGGTGGATCGTATACCATCTGACATGCGAAACGCTGGAAAACCTAGATCGGAACACGATGAAGAAGTTCTCACTGAAATAGAAAACGATTCAACTACCTCTGTACGTGCTGTACAAGCAGCAACGGGAATCCCAAAAAGTACTGCACATAGAATTTTAAAACGTCACGTCGTCGTGATGAAACAACCTGCAAGAAAGATGGATATTTAAATCTTCACAATCTTCATAGCTGGAACAATGAAAATCTGCACCTGGTGAGAGAAGACAATCCCAATACCAATTTAAGGTTAACCTATGGACTGGCATAATAAATGGCAAAGTGATAGGGCCCTTTGAGTTACAAGGAAACATAGATGGCAATAGTTATTTAAACTTCTTACAAAATGAGTTGCCAGGATTATTAGAAGATGTGCCCTTAAGTGATTTGCAAACCATGTGGTTTCAAAACAATGGTTGCCCAGCTCACTATGCCCGTCCTGTGCGAGAGTACTTAGACCAAGAGTACCCAGGGCGTTGGATCGGGCGACTTGGTCCTATCTTGTGGCCACCCCGTTCACCCGATCTAAATCCCCTGGACTTTTTCTATTGGGGTTGTCTAAAGGACAGAGTCTACACAAAACCGATTGCAAACTTGGACGAGCTTCGCCATAAAATAATTCAGAGTGTGGATCTACGGACTACGCACATGTCTCATTCAAATTCAGGGAACTTGCTACAAAAACATTTTGGCTACTTAGTAAAAGTGATTACTATCATCACTAACAATTTTCGAAATATGGTTGTTATTTTGAAATAGTACACCTAAGTATATTTTTGTAGCTAGTTTGCATTGAATGTTATACCATTTTAGAATTGTAGTTAGTTGCGCCAATTTTTAATACTATTTGCCACAGTAGTGTCCATACTTTTTTTTTTCACTATGATGAGTGAAAGTGAGCTGAAAGTCAAAATCTTACATAATTTATGAAAAAAACATAGTTTTGATTGATTTTTGTGTAAAAACTATAGATATTCTGGAATTTTTAATGGCTGTGATCGATAGTAGTGCTACTTACCTTGCCAATACAAAAAAAATCACAGAATTACTTGTAAAACTGTAGCAATAGCACTTAATAATATAATAAAGGATGTCCATTTTTAAAGATTTTGGTTTTTTTGTCATAATGAAAAAAAAAATCAAGGTAGAATTTTTTTCTTTTCTGTTCTCGAGTAGTCATATGTAGGTCCACCTGCTGGTGCCAGCTTATCGTTGAATTTTGGGACACCCTGTATATATATAAATATATATATATATTTTCTAAATTGGTATGGACCTCTCTCGGGTAAAGGCCTCCTCCAGTTCTAGCCATTCGTCTCGATTTTCTGCTATTTCGGTCCAATTTTTATGTAAACGCTTAAGATCATCTGACCAACGCGCGTTCGGCCTTCCCACTCTCCTTTTACCTTGTGGGCCTGACCATGACCAGAGAGTTACAGCCTTGGTCCACCTATATGCCTTCATCCTTACCACATGTCCCGCCCATCTCCATTTTGACTTCATGGCGTATTCTAGAGCATCAATAAGTTTAACATTAGGCAGGTAGTCAGTTATAAAACTATTCCTAAATCTTTTTCCATATACACGATGGAAGAAGGTAATCTTCACATTGCGTTGACCCCAAATAAACGAGGAAACAGCATGATGATGACAATAATAACGATGATTATAGTTATAATATCTACTAAATTGTAATAAAATTATACTTTCTTCATGGAATATTTAGATCTCAATAATAATAATAATATATGTTAAATTATATTGTGGTATTGTTATAACTTTTTTTATGGTATTATTATTATTTTCCGTGGGGTGATAGAGAAAGAATACATTTCACCACCCCATATCTTACCCGTGGGTGATCGTACGAGACGACTAAGGGATATAAAACGCATATAACATCTATGCAAGAGAAGGAAAACTCCAAATAAAACCCTATACCAACAAGTCTGACCAGCGTGGTGTAGTAGGCCAATTTCCCTCCCATTACGGAGGAGGCTCGAGCCCAACAGTGGGATATATATGAGCTGAGATGATGAAATTATCTATATCTTACCAAGTTATTAGTGCATAAAATATATAAAAAGTAAAAAATATTGATATGTAATTAATATAATATCTTGATTTAAAATTATATTAGCTGCCCTACTCAACTTCACGATCACTAAAAAAATCATGAATGACTTTTTACCCGACTGCGCGACGCAAAGGTGTGGTATTGTGTTTAACAGTCTATGTATGTATGTTCCTTTGAAGCACTATACAGACCAAACTCCTGGGCCGATTTTATTGGTTCACACATCAATCGATTCCTCTTAATCCGGCGAGTGTCACTAAAGACATGACGTTAGTGAAAATTCAATATGGCGACCACTGGACGCCATTTTGTGAAAATTATAAAAATGAAAGTCAACAAACTATGTCGAATGGGGTATTGTTGAATAGGAATTTAAAAATTCGTTTTCTCATAACATTTTTCGATTCAACTGACCATTTAGGATCTATATCGATTTAAAGTTGTGTAACAACCATTCTCAGATATAGGTCTTTAGACAGTAGAAATTTACGATGAAAAGACGAAAATTTCGTATGACTGTGTATGTGAATGTGGATGGACATATGTCACATATGCTAAATTATCTAGTAGATAACTACTATTTTGGATTCGACTATCTAAAGTATCTAATGTCTGACACGGTCGCCCATCTCGAACTTCAAACGATTTAGTATTCAACTTAAGTCGAAAAACTATATATAAGGACCTACTCATTAATAAATAAAATAACTACAGCTTAGCTAGATACTCATAACTAAAAAGTTAAAAATAATTAAAAATCAAAAAACCCGACTGCGTAAAAAGTAAACCAAATTACGTACACAATGAAAAAAACTGAAAAGAAAAAAAACAAGCACTTAGATGTACGGTGGTCTATAATTCTATAATATATTGAATGAATACTATTGGAGAAAATAAAATATATTCTAATAATGGAACATAACAACTGAATAGTCGGGATCCTTTATTCGACAGCAAATCTAATTTTTCAATGGATCCCGACTGTTCAGTTGTTATGTTCCATCCAGTTCCAAACTTCACCTTAATCATAAAAAAATGTTTATGAAAATAGCTATAGAAAACAAGGACAAAAATCTTCAATTTATTAATTAATGCTGTCGAAGTCTACCTAGTTAAAAAAAAACACTATTTGTTTAAGAAATACTGTAGTTTAACATTCATATTCATTTTTATACTAACAGTATAAAAATTTAAACAATACAAAGAAAATATCAATACTGTAATAATAAAATAATAAGAGACCATAATCCGGTTGTAAATTTACTTTTTGTTGCATTTCATTGCACAAAAGCGAGGCTCTACGCCGTAGTGCGAAGGTCGTAGATGGTCTACGAGTATTCGTAGCATAAATGTTTATTATAAGAGACATTATATTTATGTTGATACATTTCCCCTCTTCTTTTTTCTTCATACTAAGCTTTTGACCGCGACTACGTCCACGTAGAAGTCATCTCTAACAAAGCTAAATAAAAAAGCAGTGCAGTTTTGGTGATCTGTCGCTAGGGCATGGTCGACAGCGTCAGTAACTGGGACGTGGTAGCTCCTTCTGCGAGGTAGTTGTCTCACGGAAGGAGGCATATTATAATGCCTTTTATGTTCTATTTACCATATAGTGATAGGATAGGAATATAGTTAAGGCCACCCCTTATTTGACCGCTTTGAAATTGGTCTCTCCAGCAGAGTGTGTAGCAGCTTCCACGTGAGAAACGTATAACGCCTCACAACTATCATTAAGTCCAGTGTAAGAACTACTAGAATGCTGATATAACTAAATTTGAAATAGGCCACGAAGAGCTTCCCGTGTGAGAAACAAAGTTTTTTAACTGCATCATACTACTCGCGACCCCGTTAGATATGATTCATTATTTGTGTTGTAGAATGAAAACTATCAAAGCATAATTTAACCCGTATTTTAAACCCTTAGTTAAAAATATATTGTAGTGTATTATACACTACTATATATCGTGTGACAGACAGCGACACTGTTGGTTTTTGATGGGGCGTTGATGGCGATAGTACCCGAATTGATAATTTGCCCCGGGTTGACCATAGATGTCAACGAATCAGTACCAGTGTTCTGTCCAACAGCTATGGAGAGTTAGACTGTGGGTTATGGGGCCTATCGCCGCGCTTCCGCCACCTTGGATGGAGCAAACGTAGCATGTCTAAAATATAGGTTATAAAAAATATTGGGGAGGATTATATCCTCAAAGGGACTAACTTCCAGAATACTCCTTTTCAGTGAGTCTCTAGAACACAAAAGTTAGCTGCGTAGTTAACCTATTTGTCCTAATTTTTAATCCTATAAGTAAGTAAATGTATCACTACTGAGGACAGATTTCCTGGATTAAGTTAGGAGGAAATTCAGTCAACTATACAAAGAATTGCCAAAGAATTTCCCTTCTTTTGCAGTGATGTTGTCTGCTAAAGCAGACAACATCACTGCAAAAGAAGGGAGAGACTAAAGTCTCTAATCATTATTTTCAATAACTGCAGGAAAGAATGAAAACGTTTATAGCCGTACGAAGTTAATATAATTGGTGTAGAGAAAACTCAAGAAAAAGCTACAAGTATTTGGCATTCTCATCATCATCTCAGCTCATATATGTGCCACTGTTGGGCTCGTGCCTCCTCCTTAATGGGAGGGTAATTGACCTACTACACCACGTTGGTCAGATGTGTTGGTATAGGATTTTGTTTCAAGTTTTCCTTCTCTCACATATATATTAGTGCGTTTTATATCCCTTAGTCGTCTCGTACGATCACATCATGATCACATCATGGATAAGATAGGGGTGGTGAATTGTATTCTTACTCCGTCACCATTCGGCATGGCATTCTAGCCCAAGCAATTTCTCTCTCAAAATGTCTCTTATATTTACTGTTAAGAAGAAAGAAGATAAAAAAAAACACGCATTTAAGCATTACAGACATAAAATATATATTATAACTACACGAATAGTTAAAACGTCTACAAAATTTAAAATGAAGGAACTGTATCTAAACATTTCATTTTGTTACATTTTTTATTATTATAAACTGATAATTCTTAATTCTTCGCTTCTTCTCTTCTTCTTCTTCTTTAAATTATTTAGGAGTGTAGCTTATTAGTTGATTGTTAAATAATCTGCTGCAAAATACTTCCATCTAGTACTATGGAGTGCGATGTGCACAACGTCAAAGACGCATTCTCTTGGTCAACTTCTACATTATATGGGAAAGAAAGGCTTGGGGATGTATTATATTATTAGAATTTCATACACGGATAATGTACTTATTCATTATTATCTTTATCCCGTAAATGATACCCCACACCTATTACATTTACAAATACGGTATACAGTGCCATTGTTCCTGACTAACACGTGAATAGTTCCTTTTCATATCGAACTCTTAATGGCGTTCTATATAAAAGTATAGTGACAATTCCTTGAACAGACTCAAAGATGACGAGACGGGCACGTGACGTCACACGCCCCGCACTCTGCGGCTGCGGCTATCGATCGGATAAGCTCGTGTTATCTCGCTCGCGCCAGTCATCTCGTCATGTGTCGTCACGCTCGCACTTGCGCGCCTTTACCTCAGTGAAAAGCTGCGTTCAGAAACACGCTACTAATATTTATTTTAACGCAACCTCCCGGGCTGGTACACGTGGTAACTGAGCCAACGCTTACCTGAATTTCAAAAATTCAAACGCCTGTTTAATTTACATTAACAAAGAAAAAGTAAATATTTTACTTTATTTTTACATGGCATTTTAACCGTCTATTTACATAATTGTAGTTAATAATTTGTAATATAATTAAAACTTTAATTAATAATTGTTTGTTTTAATCAGTTCATATATTATAATAATAGTATAACGATTTCCTCCATTTAATTGGCATTTTTAAATTGCCTGATTCATTTGCCATTATATAACATGCAAATGGCGCACCTAGGCGCCTTTATAGCATTTTAGATTCTTAATCGAGGAAAATTGTTTTATAAAGAAATGAGTATATTTGATTATATATTATTTCTATCTCAAGTTGAAAGTTACGTCAAGCAATTAATGTTTGTAATACAATTCATAATAATTAATTAAAGGTATTTAATGTATGAGGTTTACTAGTTGGATAATGGAAAGAATGTTATTTAATGGAAAGAATAATATTAAATCACTATATTTTGAAAACAAAATAGTAAAAAAAAAATCCGGATTGATTAATTTATTGTATAATCTTAATTTGCTTTTAAATAATTGCAATTAATTTGAATTTTAATTACAATTATTTAAAATATACGGGCTATTTTTTTAAATTAATCATTAATTTCTATAGATTCCTATGAGGCAATAAATAAAATTTTCTTTGATAATTGATTTCATCATTTCTGCTTAATTAACATCATCATCATCATCTCAACTCATATATGTCTCACTAACGGGCTTGAGCCTCCTCCACACTAGGAGGGAAATTGATCTACTACACCTGGCTGGTCAGACATGTTGGTATAGGGTTTTGTTTCGAGATTTTCTTCTCTTACATAGATGTTATATGCATATTTTATCCCTTAGTCGTCTTTTACAATCACCCACGGGTCAGATAAGGGGTGATGAAATTGTATTCTTACTCCGTCATCACACGGAAAAATAATTGTTATGATAAGAAAATTTCAAATCGTGATAAATATGTAAATAGGATTTATTCGTTCATATTATGGTGAGAACATAAAATATTTAATGCTCAGCGCGAAAATGTCGTGTGAAAATTTGTACCTTTGACATTCCGATATCCATTTCTCGCTCAGTTGAAATACTAACATTTGACATATCGATACAGAGGGAAATTCGATTTGAATAAATTATTAAATGTCTACAAATATTTAGATGACATTTAAATATCCTTTTTTTTTGTGGTGGCGGGCTATGGAGTGGTCACACGCCGCTAAATCCGTCCGGGGCAACAGAAGAAGCGCCGGGCGATCCCATAGACCCACCCTTCATGTACTTCTCTACGCCGAGCGAGCAGGCCACCGCAATCCAGTTTTTGCCTTGCTTCGGTCTTTGGTGGCCAACATTTAAGTATCTACGAGTAGATCTGTTCTAATAATGTATAGAAAAATAATTTATAAATTTTAATGTGATTTTGACCGCTGGAATCAACAAACCGATTTTCAAAATTCTTGTCCTATAATTGAAGGTACATTAGGAAGTTATTTGGACATTCTCAAGGGTTATAGGCTACCGTTAACCTCCTGTAAATACGCTTTGCCAACGGAAAACGAGAATCATTTGATCAGGCTGACGAAGAAAATTTAATCACCTTAATACCGAAAATTTTGGAAGTCTATAGGCAAATGGATGGCATATAAAATTAATATACTTTAATAAACTGAAATATTTCTACCCTAGATTTTAAACAAAGGCTACGCACGCATCTTTTGACAGACAGTATAATTTATAAAAAATATTTATAAAATGATAAGTTATAATTCAAATTCACATTAGTTAAGAAAATATTATAAAATTAGCATCTTTTTTTTTAATTTGTTATTCAAAGTGTTTGTATAAGTAAAAATTAAAATTCAAACACTTTTGGTCAGGCAATCCTACTATCCTAGTTCTTACTAATATTATATATGTGAAAATTTGTAAAGATGCTTGGATGTTTGTTACTCAATTACGCGTAAATAAATAGGTCGTAAATATAAAGGTCTGTGGCCATCAGTGGAACAGGATGTAAAGAAGTAAGAACTTACAAGGAGTGTTGACGTTAGGCAAGCGGCCGGTCATAAGTAATTGGGATAAAAGTAAAATGATAATGATTATGTTTATATTTGTCCTAATAAAATACCTATACGAAATGTGCTATGAAGTACAACAAGATCCGAGAAGCCCTTGTTGAAAATTAAATTTAAATATGGAACAGCGCACTTAACGAGTAGGTATATATTTTGTAACTATAAGAAATTATTCAGCTTTATTTTAAGGATATTTATTATTATTAATGATGTCGTTTATCATAATACTTTCATATCTAATGCTAGATATATAAGTAAACGGTAATAGTACTGCAGATACCACGTAGTCACTTCTATACACTAACGAAAATGATCAGGACTAATATTGTAAAAGAAAATTCATGCTTGACAGTATATTCAAAGTTATATGTTTATTACCTTAATTGGCAACTATGATAACAAGAGCCTATGGAATTAACAATACCAAAGACCGTTAACTCCATAACATAGTTTGAAAAATGGTTTGAGAATCAATCGCAATAAACTATGTATAGAACAAAACACATTTATATTTTCAGTACTGACGATGTCCCTGAAGATGTACTGATAATCCTCACGATATACCAAACCATAGTATAAATGCAGCCAAGCTACGAGTGTTCTATATCTTCAATTTTTTTACGTTCCATAGCTCCCTTGCATATATCCTCCATAGCATGAGTCACCGTATTGTAGGTACTCAATAATATCACGTTACATTTAAAGAGAGCTAAGTAAATTGACGTATGACGTACGAGCACTCAAGTTGACTGTAATCTACTTTGTGAGTAACACTCGTGGGTTCTGACGCCATTGAACAGCTGATGGTTTTGTTTGTCTATATAAATCATATAAGTTGTTATATAACGTATATGAATCCAATATTTTATTTATGCAATATAAGCGAAATTTTTACAAAACTTCTGTATATTTTAACTAAAGTGACCATCCGTTGATTATATAATTTTGATCCCAGCCTCGCTCCAACTGTAAATATAGATTAGTTGATAGATTAATAATAATGCAGAATATATTATATAGAATAAATAATTGACAAAATCTAAGAAATTCAGATAGAGAAATTAGTAATTAACATGCATGTTTTGAAAGATAATGCATTATGCTTTTTTTTATTGCTCTAGGTGGCAAACAAACAAACAGCACACCTGATGGTAAATATTACCGCTGTCCATGGACCTTTGCAATACCAGTGGTACCAAGTGCTACAACTAGGCAGCTGCCTACCAATAAAAATCCCAACCCTCCCAGAAAATTGGGCTTATGGTTCTCTCATTCACCGAACGAAGCACAGCAGCACATTGCTCAGGCGTCCATTTTCTGCGAGAGTGTGGTACTACCCCGGACAGATCGGCCCGCGGCTGTAGACAGAAAACTGTCTCAAATGTGGTCCTACCACGGGGAAAATAGCGTTATTATGAATTTAGTTTTAGATTATTTTAAACTTAGGCTTCATTCACAATATGACATTACTCACTGTTTCTTGTCGATGTGATAATCTAATATAAATTAAGAAACATTATGTGCATAGCTACTAAGCAGTCAATTTCTGGTCTTCAATCTTTTTCTTCAGTTCTGTCCAGTCTTTTTCTTCTCCTTCTTTTTTATATTGGCTATCAGCTATACGGATCATTTTTGCCAGTGTCGAGTTATAATTTTCTTCATGTATTTACTTTCATAATGTAAGTGATTATACAGTTCAGTAAGTGAAAATGTCGTCATTAACAATGCCATGGCCACACTGTTAAAGGTACCTTGTGGGAATTTTGGTGGAAAATGTTATAAAGCACTTTATACCATATGCACTACATCCCAGCAGTTTCTTAGTATCACATTATATAAAATGCCACCAAAATTATTTAATATAATACGTTAAAACACTAAAATATTGAATATAATACAAGATGACCACACGACACTTTCATATGCCCGCCAAAAATCCACAATTTCAGTCGCTATTAATATCGAAGAATCTTTTTTTTTCCAAACTTGAAATTGTTAGGATATGTCAATGTTATTGTGTAAATCTGAATGCCTTGTTTTTCCCTGTCCATAAAGAGTTTTCTCACCACTTTTTTTTTCTTGCGGTGGGCTATGGATGTAGTCGCGCCCTGCAAGCAAATAAATTTTTATAAGGTAATTGTATATTGGTGAAGTCCACCATGACTACTACACACCACCATACACCACCATACACCATAACTAGGCTAGCCAATAAAGTGGAAACAAGAGAAATTTATAATACCTGTTGTAATCGTCAATCCACCTACTAAAATGGTTATGATATTTCCCTTTTATGAGTACTTTGTGTCTAGATGTCTAACTGTGGTCATCGATAGGGTGTTAGATGAATAGATCAGTTTTGAAGCAAATAAAATGTTTTCATTTATTATATTTGGATGTACAAAATGATCAGAGATTTTCTAGTGAACATCGTTTTAATACTCCGACAGGTCCGCTTACAGTGACACCAAGTCCTACCTGTCGGTTGATATCAATGTCGATGCTGTAGTGGTCATTTTTCGCGGGAAATTGTCCCATATCCGACGATCGTCGATACCTCGGCGCAATTCCAGTTTTGTCCATCAAAATTGTTTGTGTTGACACCACTGACGCGGCGCCGTGCCCTATATACGATTTACGTTATACGTTTTAAAGTTGGAATTTTAATAGCTTCATTTTATTACCATGTTTTTATTTCGAAACTTTATATATTTCTGTTGATTAATTATACAATGTAACACCACCCTTTCTGTTATACACGGGTTTCTTTCAATTCGATTAAATATATTGTATACTAACTTCTGTCCGCGGCTTCGCCCGCGTAAAAGTTTACTTTCCTAAAGTTTTTCATCCCCTATTTTATTTTACCCCTTAAGAGTAAATTTTTACAACAACTTGTTAATGTCATATTTATTTATATCTAATCAATAGCCTAAAAATAAGTTTCAAGCTTCTGGCTTTAATAATGACGATACTTCCTTACAACTTTTCATCCCCCTTTACAACCTTTTTTTGCATTAAAAAGTAGCTTATGTCCTTTATCAGGGTCTAGACTATCTGTGTAGCAAATTTCATTTAGATCGGTTCTGTAGTTTTGGCATGAAAGAGCGACAGACGGACAGCGTTATTTTCGCATTTATAATATTAGTAAGGATTTAATACATAGTAAGACCATGTATGTATTAATATCAATTGAATATTTTTGTTATTATGTTATCACTTTTTTGCTCTTTATTTATTATTAGGGACTTTTATACAAATGACATGCCAGTCCCATCTTATATCAATAAATTACATACTACTTAAAACGCAACATAGTAAACTTAATTAACTTATAGGCTGCTTCAGAATTAGGTGATGACAATATGTGATATGTTATCACTTATTTTACAGTTTGAGTATCTAGGAAAGCATTGTACAATTATAATTTTACTACTTTTTTCTTGAAGTGGTAAGGAAATAAGTGTATACATGCTTCAATTACACTTGAGTCTCATATAACAGCGGCATATTGTCTTATATTTGGTTTAGTATCAAACTTTTACCTTTTTATCGAGAATCATCTTAGAAAATTCAAGCATATAATTTAAGAATATAGTAACTCGCAAAGAAAATTCGAACTACTTCTTCCCAATTTAGTGTTCGAAACCATGATTTCAACTATAGAATAGTTTTTAAAATACATACATACATATCTTTACGCTATATCCCTGGCAGGGTAGGCAGGGAGAACAGAGTGCCAGAGAACTCTATCCTTGCATACTTCACTCGCTTCCTCAACATTCATTATTCTCTTCATAATTGCTCGCCGGTTTTGGAGATTCTTGACTCCACCTTGCTTCAGTACGTGACCAATCTGGTCTAGGTAGGTGAGTCTCGATCGTCCCCGGTCTACATCCCTCCACTTTTGCATTATATATCTTCTTAACCAGACGTTCGTTCGGCATTCTTTCCATATGTCCGAATCATCGGAGCATTCCCGTTTTAAAAATATTACCAGTTTTTAAAATATTACACCTAAAAATCCTAAAATAGCTAAATAAATCACCACGTCTACGAAAACAAAGATTAAGATGGTTATAAAACTGGAAGTTAACAAAGTAGTAAATGTATTTGTGTTTTTCAATAGCACTGATCTATAATATTTTGAAAGAAGCATCACGAGAATTTATATAACACTATTATATTTGCAATGTAAAATATTTTCACGGATTTGCTCACAGAGGGGGCGATATCCCCATAATTGCAATGCTTAGCTGATGAATTAACTATTAAAGTTGGTTTTATAAGATCCCCATAAAAAGGTTGCTGCTCACGCTACTGGAGCACTCTTAATTGGGTTTTACGATTTCCATGGAAAAGTAACGTATAGGGATATGGATTCTTCATCCGACACCATATTGGGAATATTTAGAATATATATTATACTTCGTATGTACCTTCCGTTTGGTGACGGAGTAAGAATACAATTCACTCCCACCCCCCTCGCCGCCCCCATCTTCCCGGGGGTGATCGTACAAGACGACTAAGGGATATAAAACGCATATAACATCTATGCGAGAGAAGGAAAACTCGAAACATAACCCTATACCAACACGTCTGACCAGCGTGGTCAATTAGAATTATATATTAATATATATAGTAGGCCAATTGCCCTCCCATTATGGAGGAGGCTTAAGCCCAACAATGGGACGTGTATGAGCTGAGATGATGTGTCAAAAATCCTTCAATAATGAAGAATTTTGTAGTAATTATATTTCAGAATCAAATAGTTTACCAATTTCATAAATAAGGCGTAATAATATATTGCATAGCTGATGACACTCGCCTATGTGGCGGTGTGTTAACAAGCCTTGGCTGGCGTGCCAAACGACTATAAGCCACTGAGCAATGCCTACGTCCATTCACTAATGGAAGCTATACGGAAAAGTAAAGAATTTACTCTACGTTGATTATATTGCTATCTGGGCTGACAAGCTATTAACAATATTCTTGTTACAGTATCACAAGTAATAGAAATAAATTATAGTACAATCAATCACTCGTATTTTGTATATAAAACCGTTATTGAAATATTGCATCCATATATCCTCGTAAACTTTCGTGATATTACATCATACTAATATTATGAAAGTTTGTGACTATGTATCGATGTTTGTTCCAGTTTAAAAAAACTAATGTACAAATCCTGATACAACTTTACGGTATAGCTAGTACATTAGAAAAATGCATATATATTTGTTAAAATATTTTGTAAAATAACCAAAATCTCTTTGAATTAATATAATAATTAATATAAAAGGCAAAAATAATATAATAATTTATATAAGAGGTAAAACATAATTTGGCAAAATAATACGCTAATATTTCAAGACTTGGTTAACATTTTTTTATTCAGTAACCGTTACTGCTCGTAGTTATTTAGGTGTATGACTTTTTTGCTAAATTTGTGATAGATATTCCTTAGATGAAATACAGATCTAGATTTTTTCGTTTTACAGTTGGGTATACAGAAAAGAGTATGAAAGTAAAATTAATGCGGTCGAAATGCGATCTCTGCGGAAAATCTGTGGAGTTAGGCTGACCGACCGCATTCGTAACGACGACGTAAGAGAGCGAGTAGATATGAAAGAGAGTATTGGTGTAAAGATGCGAAAGGCAATGCTCCGATGGTTCGGACATGTGGAAAGAATGCCGAACGAATGTCTGGTTAAGAAGATACACAATGCGAAAGTGGAAGGATGTAGGTACCGGGAGAGACCGAGACTCACCTACCTAGACCAGATCGGTCATGTACTGAAGGAAGGTGGAGTCAAGAGTCTCCGAAACCGGTGAGCGTGTATGAAGACAATTATGAATGTTGAGGAAGCGAGTGAAGTATGCAGAGATAGAGTTCTCTGGCACTCTGTTCTCTCTGCCTACCCTGCAAGGGATATGGCGTGATGATATGTGTGTACTGCACAGTTGACAAAGCAGTTAAAATACTTGCCTACCATACCAAGCGTCCCAGGATTGATTTCCACACAATATTTTGTGCGATCCACAAGTTTTTGTCCTCTGTACTTGCGTAATTTGTATCTGTATAATATTTTTATAAATTCCCTCACAATACGTAAGAATTAATTCCTTAATGCAGGGTGTTGTCTTTTTAAAACTAAAAGAAAGAATTCGTAGTGACTTACGTAATTTTATACAAAGTTTAGTTAATATTTTGTCCTTCTAATAGGGAGGAGGTCCATATCCACTATTGTTACGTATATGAGCTGAAGAAGAACTATGAGATAATGATAATTTCAGTCAGCTGTACAACTCGTTAATATCGTATAACACACAGTAATTTCTGAACCACTAAATATTAAAACAATTTATGTTTAACCTAAAGTATCTAGGCGATTTATTTTTGGCTTTTTTTGTTTAGTCTAATGCCGTTAATATACAGTAACACTACATTTAAAATTTAGCAGAATATATTAAAGGATTTTTTTAGTTCATGTAAAAATTATTAAACCTAACGTAAGTTAATATTTACTCACCTTCATAGGCATATGAATAACGATGGAAGTGAGAAAAAAACGCAGCCAAATGCACAGTTTTATGTGCCATTCGAATATAAATTCCTAGTCCTAGTTTTTAATCAAAATCGGTGAAACCGTGAATGCCGATGTAAATGCCGAACAAATAAACAAATTTTACTATGAAAAATAGCTTCCACGCTAAATTACCTAGTTATAGGTAGTACCTATGAATAGTATATATCCGTGTGGTGACGGAGTAAGAATACAATTCATCAACCCCTATCTTACCCGTGGGTGATCGTAAGAGACGATTAAGGGATATAAAGCGCATATAACATCTATGCAAGAGAAGGAAAACTCGAAACAAAACCCTATATTAACACGTCTGACCAGCGCGGTATAGTGGTTAATTTCCCTCCTATTACGGAGGAGGCCTGAGCCCAACAGTGGGACATATGTATATGGACTGTGGTGATGATGACGATGATGATGAGGTAGTATGCATTCAGATAAAGTAGAATAGCATAAAAAATGTTAGAGCTATCGTCAGATTTCCTCCAGAAAAATTCTCAAAAGCAATGTCAAAGTTTGGCACTTATTTTATTATTTTAATTATGCTTAATTAATAACAATATAGTTTAGTAACAATGAAAATTAGGTGGGCTGACCAGCGCGGTATAGTGGTTAATTTCCCTCCTATTATGGAGGGGGCCTGAGCCCAACAGTGGGACATATATGGACTGTGGTGATGATGATGATGATGATGAGGTAGTATGCATTCAGATAAAGTAGAGTAGCATAAAAAATGTTAGAGCTATCGTCAGATTTCCTCCAGAAAAATTCTCAAAAGCAATGTCATAGTTTGGCACTTATTTTATTTTTTTAATTATGCTTAATTAATAACAATATAGTTTAGTAACAATGAAAATTAGGTGGGTGTAACCCACCTAATTTTCTTTTTTTTATTTCTTCGGAATTATCAGCTGGACGAGGACCGTCACAAATTTCAATTTTAGTCCCCTTTTTGGCAAGCTTTAATCTAGCCATAACCGTATATATCGTTCGGTTGACGTAAGGGAACCGCAAAGCATCATAACTTGTCTTATAATCCTCCTACGCCTAGTAAAAAGGCCACTAATATCGATGTTTAAAGTTAGATGACCCCATTTAGTAGCCTGCATATAATTACGACTGGTCTAACTACAGCGTCACTTCCATGGTACGCTATAATTTAAGAAATATTAGACCATTTTTATTTACATGTTAATGAAAAGCTTTTGATTCTGGTTTGTCACAGTCTGCATTTACATTAAATTATCTGTGCTCTACCTCTTGACAGATGTTCAAGCAAACCAGATTGTAAAAATATTATAAAGAATTTTATTTTATTTTGTACTAGCTATATTTACAATTTTGTTAAGATAAACTTCTAGAAACTGATCACCACTATCTATATATCATCATCAATACCCTACTCTTATCCCAATTACTTGTGGTTGATACAATATGTACTCTTCTTTGATAGAACATATTGTAAAAGTTATTGGCAATAGTTTTATGACCGGCCGCCTGCCAGATGTCAACCCTCCTTGGGAATGTAATTGTTGACCAAACGGCATGAAATGGAGTTGGCTCAGGTCGTTATAAGGCTCCTAGTAGTCTTTTACGACATCCACGAGCAAAGTGAGGGTTGGTAGTAGCTGCTACCACACAGCAATCAGAATATCATGGTAACTAAAATATCCAATTAACGAAAACCATCACTTTCTGTGTAAATTCATATAATGACGGGTTAAACTCTAACCTGTTTTTTCTTAGAGGTTCTCCCTCATGATCTTGGAGTGATTAAGCCAAGAAAACTGGGCCGTGAAATGTAACAAAGATAAATCATGAATATCTACGAGGTCGTAAGCCATACGTAGTGGAGATGACGACATAAACTCTACACTTAACAAACTAGTTATCAATCCTTATTATATAACAACTCGCCCTGGAGAATACCGAATACTCACTAATTCCCTTAATTGATAACACTACGGAACTATGAAAGTCATTATTATCATCACAGCTTTTTTTTTTTTCCTCGCAAGGTGGACCATGGGTGTGGTCGCGCCCCGACAAAAACGTCCGGGGCGACAGAAGAGGCGGCACGCAACCCCACGGACCCACCCTGCAAATTCCTCTCTTCGCCGTGCGAGCGGGCCACCTGTACCCGATCTTTGACTTCGGTGGCCCGCCCGGCGGTATACCCTTGCGGGTTCCTCTCTTGTCGATGCCCCGACAGCTTTCGCCATCGGGGCGTCGTCCTCACGCGGTGGCCTCACGTCGGGTGACCGGACAATTCCCCGGTCCGATCACCCGAAGCCTCGGTTAGGGCGGCATCAGGCGCAGATACTCGCGCCTACGCCGCCCGGCCGCTGGTGGTGACCCGGGTCCCGGGAATCCACCCGGACCCGTTCCGCGGCCTCCTTCTGCGAGATGACAGCCTCGCAGAAGGCGGCGACCGCGTCCCAATTCCTGATGCTGTCGACCATCGCTTTCGCGACAGCCGGCAGCGTCAGGTCTGCACTGATGACAGCGACGAGATCACAGAGTTGCCGGGCCTAGGTCACGCAGACCTCCAGCGTGTGTTGCGCCGTGTCCTCGTCACTGACGCACTGGTGGCAGGACGGAGTCGACTCCCTCCTTGCGATCTTGTGCAGGTATTTGCCGAACACCCGTGCCCCGACCACACCTGCACCAACCGGAAAAAGAGGACTCCGTGCCGCCGCTCCATCCACTCCGTCAATACGGGCTGGAGAGCCTCTACGGTAAGAACACCGTGCCTAGGCCTCTCCAGCCGCGTAGCCCAGCGAGCGATGACGTCTCGGCGGGCGTCCTCGCGCCAGGTGGCTATCTCGTTAAGCGATGGGGAGCCACCTGCGTCGCGCACTGAGGTCACCCACCGGTATAGGTCGGAGAGCATCTCCGCCTCTATGTGCCACGGGGGTGTCCCGGCCAACACGCCTGCCGCCTCGGTCGACACCGTGCGGTATCCGCGGATGGCTCTCACCGTCATGATTTTCTGAGGGTGCCACAGAAAAGCCCTCAGCCGGAGGGTCAGAGACCTCACCCACACGGGTGCGCCGTATATGGCCATCGAGCGATCGATCGACATCGATCACCCCCGCATACAGCCGTCAGTCCTCAAAGCTGGGTCCGCCCACGTTCGGCATGAGCCGTGATAGAGCGGACGCCGCGCCGACCAGCCGGGGAGCAATTCGGCGGAAATGCTCCCAGAACGCCTATCGCCCGTCCAGCACCAGGCCCAAGTACTTCATATGGGCCTGGATACCGATGTGGATGGAGTTGACGACTATCGAGGCGCCGATAGGCGGGCTTACACGGGGCCCATGGAATAGGAGGGCCTCCGTCTTGTTTAGGGCCACCCTGAGCCCCTGCGCCTCAATTCGCCTGACCAGCTCACAGCTCATATATGTCCCACTGTTAGGCTCAAGCCTCCTCCATAATGGGAGGGAAATTGACCTAGTATACCCCGCTAGTCGGGCGTGTTGGTATAGGGTATTGTTTCGAGTTTTCCTTCTCTCGCATAGATGTTATATGCATTTTATATCCCTTAGTCGTCGCTTACGATCACTCACGGGTAAAATAAGTGGTGAATTCTTATTCTTTCTTTCTTCTTCTTTCGTGTGTGTATTCTTACTCCGTCATCACAAGGAAAGTAACTAGGAAAGTAACAGATGATAAAAATTTATGTGTCTCAACCACATGAATGTTTTATTATCATCATCAATAATATACATAACAAGCCATTGTTCAAATTACAATACCATCTTTGCACTCAATTACTGTACTACTTTAGTGAAAATGGCGCCGCGTAGTCTTTCATTTCTTGTATTGTATAGCGGTCAATGCTCCCATGGCTTAGAGACGGCTCATGGAATTCGACCTTCAATGCAGGGTTTATTTTATGCAATATTTCAGTACAAATACTAAATCCAAATATACATATATTCTATTGTATAATGATACAGAAAAAGTATAATTCACCAGTCCAATTTTCTCATGGATGACGTAAAATACAATTGAGGCATGTCAGCAGATAAGGATACTGAATGACAAGGTAATATGTGTTATTACCTTCCCTCCTTTCCCCTGTAATAATAATCATCATCATCATCATCATCATTCATCATTACAGCCCACAAAGTCCTACTCTTGGGCTCGGGCCTCCTCCATAATGGGAGGGAAATTAACCTACTATACCATGCTGGTCAGACGTGTTGGTATAGGGTTTTGTTTCGAGTTTTCCTTCTCTCGCATAGATGTTATATGCGTTTTATATCCCTTACTCGTCTCGTACGATCACCCACGGATAAGATATGGGATGGTGAATAGTATTCTTACTCCGTCACCACACGGAAAAGTAATAATACCTGTAATCATTATCACCATATTGACTTACATATGTTTAATTTAAAACAAAACTATTTTTACGGATTCTATCGCGTTTGTATTTGATTTATAATTGCATGATGTTTCTAACACTTTACAGCGTTCATGGTCACGGGAGGACTTCTCAACGTTTCAAACACTTTACAGCGTTTATGCTCATATGTTAATACTCACGAAATCAAAATGTCCCCTTGCTTAGTTCTAGCCTTCAACCATAATGAGAGGCAATTAACTTACTATACCATACTACTCACACGGGAATCGCTGTGTGGCAGCGGCTTCGAATATTACCAACCCTTACTTTGCTCGTGGATGTCGTAAAAGACGATTAAGACCCTTATAACGACCTGGGCCAACTCCATCTGATGCCGTTTGGTCAATAATTACATTCCCAAGGAGGGTTGACGTCTGGCAGGCGGGCGTTCATAAAACTATTGCCAATAACATTTGCAATATATACTATTAAAGAAGAGTATATATTGTATCGACCCCAAGTAATTGGGATAAGAGTAGGAGAATGATTACTAGTCAGACGGGACTGCTGTATCCCTTAGTCATTTCCGATCACCCTCTCTCTTTGTCTTCACACCTTAACGAAAGGAATGGATTTAATGTTTGTCACTGTATTCTTACTCCATCACTGTATGGAAAGATTTCTTATAATATTATTATTTATTTATCCCTTAGTGTTTTACTTAGACTTACTTCTTTCCTTAAACTCTAACTCTTAATCCTTGTCCCTTCGTCCCTTATTAGTCTATTAGACTCTGTACTTGTGGTTAAGCAAGGGATTAATTTCATGCTTTATCCGTGACCATGACAATTCAAATTTATCATATTTAAAAGAAATCCACATTGATATCTAAATATTTTTTAAATATGACAAATTTGTCGTAATAAGAGTTTGAAATTATCGTTTTACTTTCAATATTCATCATCATCATCACAAACCATATATGTCCCACTGTTGGGCTCGGGCCTCCTCCGCAATGGGAGGGAAGTTAACCTACTAGACTGCGCTAGTCAGACGTGTTGATATAGGGTTTTGTTTCGAGTTTTCCTTCTCTTGCATAGATGTTATATGCTTTTTATATCCCTTAGTCGTCTCTTACGATCACTCACGGCTAAGATAGGGGTAGTAAATTGTATTCTTACTCCGCCACCACACAGGTAGATATTCAATATTCATTATAGATTAAATAACAGGTTTTGTCTCACATTCAATGATTATAAAAATATCTATAATGTGTGCATATACATATATATATATGGTTTCATAATAGGCCAACATCTCCGCGTCTATAAATACTGACATAAACCCGGCTAACCGTAATAATTTAGTTACTTACGCCTAACTGACTGAGCTCGAGCGGTGACAATGTGTATGAATGTTACAAAGTAATATATACTGTAGAACTGTGTTATTAATCCAATGGTACAAACATTTCGCTGTCGATTTTTGAGTCAACAGTTTAAATCAACGTAACAAAAATTGTTACTAAGTTTTCTCGCCAAAAAATACATCACTGGAATATTTTTCAAGTGCTATGAAATGGACCTTTATGTGAGAGATTTGAAATATTTTCTTTATAATCTTCAACAATTTGCCTTTGGCTCTGCTATCAGTGAGTTTATGAGTAAGAAAGACATTTTCCTTCTTTTTTTTTTTGGTTTGACAATCGTAATTATATGTGTGCAACTAGCTAATTATGCAGTCATTATTGCTAATCTTGAGAAAATTATAAGTTTTTTTAGTTGTTACATTAAAAATCGTAATCAATAAATTAACGTGTTCTTTATTAATAGCTATATATAATAACAAAAGGATTTACGAATTTTCCAGAACAGGAATTAAATACGTGAAGCGCAGTTATTTTATATTTATTTAAGTTTTGCACTTTCACTATATATTACCAATATTTCGTGAAGATTGTATAATAGATATGTATAACATCCTAAACCACTCAAATATTTAACATAAGGTGAAACCGCCTCATGATAATTTCACGACCCCTCCAAAACTTAATGAGGTCAATTTTTTCATCCGCCAATTGTTGATAGTAAAAAAGCATGCAAATTTAATTCAAAGCTATATACTTTTTTTTCTTTTCATTGTGGTGGACTATGGACATGGTCTCGCCCCGTCAAATCGATCCGGGGTGACGGAAGAGGCGGCGCGTGACCCCATAGACCCACCATGCAAAACTCCTCTCTTCGTCGTGCGATACCAGTACTCGATCTTTGTCTTCGGTGGCCTTCAAAGCTATGTACTAGAGATCTAAGACTATTTTAAGCGTATTTATTTTATAACAATGGTTCAGTGGTATTATATTCGTAAATAGCGAAATTTACATCAAATACTTGGTACCAAAAGCAACAAGATTAATCATTGTAATAAAAAATCTAATGAGCTTTAATTATGCGGCGTTTAATTTTATATTTGAAAAAACAAACATAAAACAGCTACATATACAGCTAAATTATAGATATTATTTATTTAACAAAAAAATCATTATTGTCCTGCCTTTATCCCAACGCACGTTTTGTACGTTTTAAGTTTTAGGGTTGCCACTCCTGTCTTTTTCCTCAAACACAATTAGATGAAAAGTATGCTACATACATTTTTGACTAAGTTCTGTCTGCCCGTATGTCTACATAACAAGAAATACGACAACATACAGTAAAATATCCTAAAAAGTTAAAATATCCTAAAAAATAAGTTTAAATATCCTAAAAAGTTTTCTTTATTTTATAATATTATTTCTAAAGACAGTATAAGTATACGTATTACATTTCAAAAGAAATATACACGCCAATAACATTATTGTCTACCCACGTAAGAACACACGTAAGAATGCGGTAACTTCGCGTCCCGGGAGTGGGCTGTGACCTCCAAATAGCTCAACGTCACATAACACCATGGATGGCGCCGCGCTGTCGCCGTCGTATCTCCCTTCCCAAGGATCGTAAGGACACCCCACTGGCGGCACTCCAGACACTGCAGAACTGTTACGTAATGCCACATACTCATTACTAGTGAACGAACAAATATTATAGCTGAACAACATGTTTTGTTAAGAATAACTGGTTATTTTTAGATACTAAGTCAATATTATCGGATAACATTGTTATTTACGATCATTGCTTGAATAACAACTAACGATTTCTGAAGCTTACATGAAACTTACATAGATTCATATATAAAACAATTATTAAGAATTTTATATTGTTTACAATATCAAATTTAAAATGCATATAAATTAATTTTATTCCTCATATGTATAATATACATATGAGGATATGTGCATCTATTTGATAAATAAGGTACATAGTGACCATAAAAACAGCAATATGATGAATACAGAGTGTGACACGGAAGAATTAGACGTTACATACTATTATATATAATATTTTCAAAAATTAGTTTTTGAATGTATACCTTGTGTTCGAAAATAAACTACTCTACATCAGAAAAAAAAATATAGTTATTTAGACAACGTGAGTAATAATGGTTAAAACATTGTTAAAACATTATTATGGATAATTCTCAATAAATATAACATTAATTGTGGACAGATGATTCATTTTAGTAATGTAACTAGTTGTATGAATCGACTAAGACAATTCGACCCGAAGGTCCATCTACAAATTAGATTGTGAAGCAGTTTTGTTGACGGGTTAGTCACTTACCTAACAAACTAGGCCGCCAAGTGACTCATGTAGTGTTTCAATGTGTAACCAAAAAATTGAAGCTACTTATATTATACCAAGTAGTACCACATATCCAATGACTATTATGTTGAATATTGACAGGTTATATACCAGCATTTTGTAAAATTGACAATAAGAAACAAGTTTTTTTTTTTAAAGACACCACCACGCGCTAAGGCAATAATCCTTGTATTGCGGGAGACTTTACAAACATGCAATTAACGCAAACAAATTACACGCAGACTCAGAACAACACTTTGTGGATCGCACAAAGTATTGCCCCGCGTAGGAATCGAACCCACGGCACTGGCATGAAAGGGCGGTATCTTAACCACTACGCCATCTGTTCAGTCAAATTCGTAGCGTTTATTTATTAGACCTATTATTTTTATGCAACATGATACAGATGATTATGATGAAAATAATTGATATATAATTAATAATTGATATAAATTATGTTAGCTACATTTAAAGTTATAATATAAATTACTGAATTAATTAGCTGGCTAATTTATTTTGACGGAAATGACGCTGCAATATCATAAAAACAACTACTCATTTGAATTTTATTACATACATACCTACATCCATATCATCACGCCATATCCCTTGCAGGGTAAGCAGAGAGAACAGAGTGCCAGAGAACTCTATCCTTGCATACTTCACTCGATTCCTCAACATTCATACTTCTCTTCATAAAAGCTCGCTGGTTTCGGAGACTCTTGACTCCACCTTCATTCAGTACGTGACCAATCTAGTTTAGGTAGGTTAGTCTCGGTGTTCCCCGGTACCTACATCCTACCACTCTCGCATTGTATATCTTCTTAACCAGACGTTTAATTTTGAATTGAATTTTATTCAATTACTAAATGTCTTATATTTAATAATTGAATAAAATCCAATTGAATAGTTTTCTACATATGCGGCAGTAATATTAGACATTTAGTTCAAAGTATACATAGTTGTGTTTTTCAGTAACGACGCGGTGTGGCGTTCGTAGAAACACCCACGCTTTCTCTCTCCATTTGCGTCATTGAGGTTTCGCCTAACTTTAGAGGGTTACGACGATGTTAAGATTTAGGTGCAGCTTTACGTAGTAGAAATTCTATTAATTTCTATTCTATGTAATTATCAACAGAATTGGTATTGGTATATCACTGGATGGTGGTTATAATAAGTTGCTATCTTATATTATTACGTAGTAGTACTTACGTTAGATAAAACTACATACAAAAATTACGTATTGCTTAAAAAAAAGTTAAAATTGTGCATATCAGAAAATCATACAAGAATTTGAACTAACATAGGTTTGGAATTACATATATGTCATCATCTCAGCTCATATATGTCCCACTGTTGGGCTCGAACCACCTCCATAATGAGAGGGAAATTGACCTACTATACCACGCTGGTCAGACGTGTTGGTATAGGGTTTTTGTTTCCAGTTTTCCATCTCTTGCCTATGCACCTTGCATAACACTTATATGTTATATGCGTTTTATATCCCTTAGTCGTCTCATACGATCACCCATGGGTAAGATAGGGGGTGGTGAATTGTATTCTTACTCCGTCACCACACGGAAAATATACTACTGTTGTATTCTTACTCCATCACCACATGGATAATACACATATGTATGTTAATATTATTTTTTCCTTCTTGTCAATCTCGTACTTTGTCTACAATTGTAGAAAAATTATCTTACTACACCATACTTGTCAGACAGTTTGATATAGGACTTTACTTTCAGTTTAACCTCCCTAGTTATATCGCTTAGTTCTCTTTAGCGATTAATAGTACCTACCAGAATTATAATTACTACACATATCATCACGCCATATCCCTTGCAGAGTACTCTATCCTTGAATACTTCACTCGCTTTCTCAATATTCATAATTTTCTTCATACACGCTCGCCTAATATAATGGCCTAATAATTATAGTATTATAATTTGCATATTTATTGCATATGAAGTGCACTTATTATACAAAGCCGCGTGCCGGTTCATCCGGGGTAGTACCACACTCTCGTAGAAGCTCGATGCCTGAGTAATGGCAATGTTCTATTGCGCTTCGTTCGGTGAGAGCGGAGACGGAAGCCCAACTGAGTGGGTTTGGAAATTTTATTGATATGCTGCGGCCTAAGCTATACCATTGGCATTGCAAAGGTCCATGGACGGCAGTGACACTTACCATCATGTGTGCTGCTTGCTCGTTTACCACCATAAGCAATTTAAAAAAAAAACCTGTTTATTCGATTTATATAATATAAGCTCGAGGGTTGCGGACGCTCCGCCTTCGAGAGAGAAAAGGAAATTGACACACTAAGCCTTGGTACCTTTTTGTAGTGACGGAGTAAGAATATAATTCACCACCCACTATCTTACCTGTAGAGGATCGTAATAGAAGACTAAGGAATATAAATTGCATATAACAACTGTGCAAGAGAAGCAAAACTCGAATCAAAACCCTTTACCAACACGATCAGTATGATATACTAGGTCAATTTCCTTGGAGGAGGTTCGAACCCAACAGTAGGATATATATGACCTGAGATGAATGAATAATGAATGTATTCTCGCTAATCAGACGAGCTAACATACAGTTCTCTAGTATTTAAGTTATCTGTATAACCTTTATCAATTTTTTAGTTTTTAAATTTTTGCACTTATGGACAGGCTATAGTCAGTCGACTTTACTGCCTTATCTTTCGTATTAATTTTCTTCACACACACACACATATATATATATATATATATATATATATATATATATATATATATATATATATATATATATATATATATATATTATTTACCACTTCTTCAAATTCTAATTAGTCCTTGATAGTCACTGTCCGTCAGTAAGTCAAGTCGTTACTATTAATTTGGCGCTGATAACCAAATTCATAGTTTCGTTGGGAATTTTGGGAGAACACGAAAATAGACGAAAACCACTGTTATACCATATTCACTACACTTAAGCACTTTTAACTGTATCATATTCCATGAAATACCAGCAAAATTATTCAATATAACACTACAAAACACTAAAGAATTGAGTATAATACAAGAGCGTGACATGACATTTCAATATTCGCGCCAAAACTTCAAAACCTTTATCAATCTTTTACGACACCCACAGGTAAAAAACGAGATGTTTTCTTACTCTGTGGTAATACCACAAATAATACAAATAAATATAGACAATTATATAACAATGTGATGTATCTATAACCAAACCAAATATCACGCGTACTCAAACAATATACTATACCTAATGTCAATGTATACTCATTTATATTAATTAATATGCACAGGCCAATAATTTTGTGGTTACTAACACTATGTATCTATGTGAGTTGGTATAGCTTTATAGCCTCATGCGTTTATTACCGAAGGGGTTAATATAAATCTTTTAAATATTTTACTTATATAATTAAGTCGTAAATAATAGAAACAAAATGTTAGCTTTTATAAGTTTCAGTTTCAGTGTTCACACTAACAACGAAAATTTAAAATGTGATTTCCCTTTGTTAAATTGTGCCGGCTTTATTAAAATTTGTATGTAGTGCACTTCTAATTATGGCAGTGTTACGTGTTTATAGCCTATAATCTATCTCGATAAACAAACTATCTTGCATAATAAAATTATTTTGGACGCAAATAGTATTTTGGGTGTTTAAATAATAAAAAATAAAACGAGTTAGTCAGCTTTATAAATTAGATAATATTCAAACATAACGATAAGTACGGGTATAATAAAGGGTATAATATTCGAGCCAACATGTATGTGACATAAATTCATAAACATCGAGCAAAATTTTTAAATACTTGAAATACTTTTGACCATTTAATTTGCTTAAAAAAAAACCTTAAGCCCTTAAAATAATACAAACTAATTGATACACCTTGACAAAGTGTCAGAAACCACTCGGTCACGTAGTCTTTTTCTCGATGCTTTTGTTCACTGATGAAGTGACTGATAATTAATTAGTCATCAAAAATAAGGTCATGGCCATTGAAAATGCTTGATATCGTTTACATTCAATTATGTATATTTTTTTACTTTTATTTAGTTCGCTACGCTAAAGAGTATACAGTCATATCATATCTATCCATATTATTATACACATAGATACACATAAATATCTATCCATATTATTATTGACATCCACTCTTGAACAGAGGACTTACGCCAAGGGGTAAATAATAACGTAATCGCTATGGTTGGTAGTATATATAGTTGGCGATCACAATTGGTGTCTTTAATTTTCCAAGATAATCCTACTGCCTATTATCCTAGTGGTGCCTCATGCCGTATTTACGACGTGAAAGTAAAAGATAGTGTCGTATTGTATTCTTATACCATCAAACTTGGAATACGTATATACAATGAACTATTTAATACATCTAGACTCACAACAATTATTCAATTATATTTCTTTGTGCTGTCTACTTTAAAGACTTACCTTGGAAATCAAACCCATAATGCTAAGAACAGAAGATTGCTACGCCATTTGAACAGTCAGTCAAAGTAATGGGCATATATATACTTATTTCACTGTTTATATAATTTGAAGTTTTAAGCAATAGTACATTAACCTCTTATAAATTAAAATAGAGTAAACTACTAGTCATTGGACAGTTAAGGGAACTTTAAATAGTAATAATTATTTAGTGGTTTTTTGTTGTTGCTATATATGTTAGGTACAAAAATTTTTGTAGTACATATTTTATGCTATCAGATTTATGTTAATTTATATATATAGTGTAATGATTTATAAAAAATAAAACAAAAAAGAATACCAAAAAAATAGGACAGAGGTTCTATTATTGGACAAACAATATCAGTCAATGGACAGATTGCTTTAAGAATAAAAAACAAGTTTAAATAGCCATTAATTTTAATGTTAAGTTAATCAAAGGCTTAATGAACAATTTTGAATTCTATTTAATACAACTTTATTATAAATGTCTCAGGTGTACATTAAGATTAACTTTTTTTCAAGCAGTGATTGGGAGTTGGAACTACAATTTTCAAAAAAAACAACCCTTCGCTAATGTAAATATAATTCTTCAATTCACTTCCGTATAAAAATACGAGCTGCAGCATATGTAAAAAGAACAACATATTAACGCCTTTTTGCTACATATATCTTTGAGATAGCTACTATAATTGACCATGATGACTTGATGCGATTTAGTTCTCATATCATTGATAAAACCTCTCATATGTAAGCTTTCCCACCATATTTTCTGTCGCCGTTAAAACAATATTTATATATAGCTACTTAGTCATTTTCACATGCTACGTTTTAATGTCTGGTATATTTTGAACTATGTTTAATCATAAACCCAATATTATATATAATAAATTTTATTATGACTACAATGAAACAATATAGTCAATGTATTCCAATAAAACAGCCAATAGGGTTTAAACCAGTTCTGGCGAGGGGGTGGCCTATATAAATATGCGGCGCCCGGCTGTCGCGGCGAACGGCGCCGTCGTGTCTGTACTGTCTTCCAAAAAATGAGATAAGTGGGCGCCTTGGAACCCACCCAGGAGATTTTTTGTCTACCAATGTGGGCTTCGAGGTCATCAGTTATGTTAATCTTAATAGGAAAAACCCTATGGTGCACAAATTATCATAATCTGTCAACGTCGGTTCGGGTAATTTTCTCAGCCATTTTTTTGTGAATTAGCTTTCCATACTTATAAGGAATATAGAAGCAATTACATATTCAATGTTTAATGCATTAAATATGACCTAGTTTCAAATGTCTCTGTCTTGTGTATTTAAAATGGACACGTGCGATAACCGATTATTTACGCTTTAATTTATATTAAAATTGAAATCTTTATCATCATTTTAGCTTTATATAAGCTGTTCCACTATTAGATATGAGCCTCCTTCCACATAGAAGAGAAATTGACTTATTATAATAAGTCAATTTCTGCTGCTCATACGAGTTGGTATAGGGTTTTTAATCGAGATTTTATATTTTGCACAAACTTTATATACTCGTACATATTACGAAACATATACTTCGTGACCGATTTTATATAATCTTTTACCTCTCGATTATCACCCGTAGTATTCTTTTATTACTTGAGATGGCAAACGAGTAAGCAACAACTTACTTGCGTAAGCGGTAAGTGTTACTGAAGCTCATGGATCTTTGCTATGTATACCAGGGATGCAGCTGCGCCGCTACTTACTGACAAAAACCCATCCAGAAATTTGGGCTTCCGGTTCTCTTGCTCATCGAATGAAGCGCAGCAGCACATGGCCACTGTTCAGACGTCAATTTTCTACGAGAGTGTGGTACTACTCCAGACGGACTGATGCACTACAGCACACCCTATTTCAGGCTATATATCTACAGCTCTATTTATAGAAAAATATAAAGATTTCCGTGTGAGCTAGCTGTGTGGTAGCGGCCACGAATACTACTAACCCTTACTTTGCTCGTGGATGTCGTAAAAGACGACTAAGAGCCTTATAACGACCTGGGCCAACTCCATCTGATGCCGTTTGGTCAATAATTACATTTCCAAGGAGGGTTGACGTCTGGCAGGCGGTCGGTCATAAAACTATTGCCAATAACTTTTACAATGTGTACTATGAAAGAAGAGTATGTATTGTATCAACCCTAAGTAATTGGGATAAGAGTAGGAGAATGATGATATAGAGATTTCCGTAATGATGTGAGTAATACTGAGCACAGCGCAGTTCATCGTACGCAGTGTAACTTTAAGCTTCATTATGAGGCTAATATTTAGTGACCATGTTTCTGTGTCATGTCATTCATTTTTGATCGACACAGAATTCCCCAACAAAATATTTTTTACATGAATAAATGACAGTATATAGACCTTGATCGTGTTTATTGAACTGAATCATGAGGAGTGAGCGTACTGCACATATAATTTCGCTGAATGTTTGATAGTAAAATAAGTGTAACATTTGAACTGATTATTTCTGATAGATCTGGTTTAATGATTATAGTATTGTAGTATAGTATTGTGTATCTACACTGAGCAAAGGATGATGACCAATCTTCCGCTATTGAAAACAAATAAAGATAATATATACGTATATATACATATGTAGGTATAATGCTATATATACTTATATTATATGTACATACATATATGTATATATAGTGTTATTTTGTTTCAAGTTCGATGAGTAATCGCTATATATGGTTCAATGAACTTGCCGTTAAATTTACTTACAAGATTGATTGCTTTAGCTGTTGCTTCTGTTAAAGTAATCCAAGATGAACTGCTTTATATTACAAATTGGTTTAGTTAATAGGAAATAGACCACAATAACTGCCATTGTTTTGGTGTAAGCAGTTAAAATCTTATTGTATGGTGTAAGCCTATTTTGCCTCTTTTATGTGATTAAGGATTTTGATCTTATATATGCAACGCTTTCTTTTGTTTTTTTTTCATCACAGTCACGCCCCACTAATCCGTCCAGGGCGACGGGAGAATCGGCGCACGACCCCGTAGTCCCGCCCTACAACATACCTGGCGTCGAGACGCCACTCTTACTGAAACGCTTTCTTTTCTTCAGTAGCCCATCCGGCGGTCTACCCTCGCGGGTATTCTTGGCGCCAATCCTCGTAGAGGAGATCCTCCCGGATTCACTCCGTTGCTTCCTCCTGTGAGATGATGGTCTCTTAGAAGGAGGTGACCGCGTCCCAAATATATATTTTTTTTAATTTATTTAATCCATAAAGAAAATACATATTAATTATTATTGTACCTTTAAACTTTTTAAGTTTGTATAGGTACTCAATAATATGCAACGGTGAT
Source organism: Lymantria monacha (assembly GCA_905163515.2). Lineage (NCBI taxonomy): Eukaryota > Metazoa > Arthropoda > Insecta > Lepidoptera > Erebidae > Lymantria > Lymantria monacha. Next base: position 30,785,986 of record LR991082.1, read on the forward strand.
CAGACTTTTGGCACGGCATTTTATTTGCTTTCATTTTTCTTTCTTCTGTTCCTTTTGATCATCATTACTTTAAACATTATGGAGGAAGATCTAAGTTAACCAAGATCCTTTTTCATAACGTTACTTGTTTTATTGTTAACCTTTATTTTAACTTTACTTGACTGTGTTCCTCAGCTATCCCCACTTCGATTTCTTGTCTTAGTACATTTTATTGACTAATTATCGTTTACCCTTTCTTCGTCACAAAACCAAAACACCAAGACATCTAAAGAAGTAATCATCATCATCATCATCATCACAGCTCATATATGTCCCACTGTTGGGCTCGAGCTTCTTCCATAATGGGAGGGAAATTGACCTACTATACCACGCTGGTCAGACGTGTTGGTATAGGGTTTTATTTCGAGTTTTCCTTCTCTCGCATAGATGTTATATGTATTTTACATCCCTTAGTCGTCTCTTACGATCACCCACCGGTAAGATAGAGGGTGGTGAATTCTATTCTTACTCCATCCACCACACGGATAGAAGAGAGAGAAAGAAGTAGTACTCTTCTGGAATTTATAACTCCAACTGATATTCTTATTCGCCAACCCGCAACTAACTACTACTACGCACGTACTAACTACGCAAGCGTCTACGCTTGGTAAGTTTGGCAAGCAGGTGGGTGACGGGCAAATTGTGCCATAGCCTTTATGCTTTATGGCACAATTTTCCCTTCAGGGGGTTGGCCTCATCATCACTCCCCTGCTATTATTCTAATTACTTAGGGTCGACGCAATATGTAGACCTCCTCCATCGCACATATTACAAAAGCTATTGACAATAGTTTTATGATCAGACGCCTGCCTGACGTCAACCCTTCTTGGATACGTAACTGTTGACTAAACGGCATCAGGTAAAGTTAGCTTAGGTTGATATAAAGCTTTTAGTCATCTTTTACAACATCCACAACCAAAGCCCAACTGAGTGGGTTTGGGGATTTTATTGGTAGGCAGGGGCTTAAGCTATAGCCTTGGTATTGCAAAGGTCTATGGGCGGCAGTAACATTTACCATTAGGTGTGCTGCTTGCTCGTTTGCCACCATAAGCAATAAAAAAAATGTAAAGGTTGGCAGTATTTACAACCGCTACCACATACTATCTTAATATATATAAATTACGTGTTACGTTGTTTGTCCGCGATGGACATTAAGTACTTAACTGATTTTAACCAAATTTGCACAGCAAGTGTAGTTTCATCCAACTTAAAAGATAGGATAGCTTAAATCTCAATTTATAGTAATATTATTTTATTGCAAATTATATGTCTAATATTTGACAGTCAAAATCATATGTTATATCAAAAGGATTTTAAAAGATGGCGGAATCTGTTGACTGGATTCAGTAAGTATTTAATAGATGGCGCTATGTTAAATGTACAAACGCTTCATATAAGCTAAAATTTATTAAAATAAACAAAAAGTGTTACTGAAGCTAACCTAAGCCACAGCAACGCGTGGCCCGGTCTGCTAGTATCTAATAAATAATATACGAGTACATAATCAAATGGATGAATAGGTGGAATTAAAAAATGACTAAAATCTGCACTTCACGGATGGTTCCTTTTCTAAATAATTTATTTAAAATATTAAGAGACTTATTTTTGACATTGAAGAACATATAGAGGGGCTCCCAAATGTCATCCAGTGCGATCAAGTATATAGTGATTTCATAATTTGAGTATATAAACATATGTATACTATATGGAGTATTATTAACTGTCCTTTCTCACTAATGTCACGTATAAAAATAGCTTTTTGATTTCTTAACATCTAAATTATCCATGCACCCAATTATTTTATTAATTTTGTGGAACATATAGAGTCGCTTATATCTATTTAGGCTATATTGATTTGTTATACACAAGCTACTTCTACGGGGAGAACGAAATTATCCTAGCATACTATGTAGATATAGGTAACTATTTAAAATTATCCTCCTCTAATGTTATTCTTTCTGAGAGATATATATATATATATATATATATATATATATATATATATATATATATATATATATATATATATATATATATATATATATATATATATATATATATATCAGAAAGAATAGAAGATATATATATATATATATAACATTAGAGGAGGATAATTTTTAAATGAGAGCATTAGCTTAGCTTTTTAAATGAGAGCATGCTGGAAAAGTGGCACTGTAAATTGCAGAATGTAGGCTTAAAAATCAGCAGACCAAAAATAGAATACATGTTCTGCGATTTCGGCAGTCTCTCCAATTTTACACCCATAAACTCTAATTGGAGTACCTATCCTAGTATGCTCGTACTTTCGATACCTCGGTTCCCTTATCCAAAGTGATGGTGACCTGGATCGTGCGGTGAAGCACAGATTTGATGTGGGATAGATAAAATGGCGGCAGGCCACGGGTACAACATGCGACCCCAAAATACCCCTTAAATTAAAGGGCAAAATATATAAAACCCTAAAAGACCTGCCGTACTGTATGGATCAGCATGTTGGGAAACAAAAGCGACGGTTGCGAGACGACTACATGTAGCGGAAATGCAAATATTGAAATGGATATGTGGTGTGACGAGAATGGATAAAATAAGAAATGAACATATAAGAGGAAGTTTAAAAGTTGCGCCAGTGATAGAAAAGTTAAGGAGTGAATGATTGACATGGTATGGACATATGATGAGACGGGATGAAAGTAATGTTGTGAGGAAAGTTTTAAGCATGAATGTTGAAGGCTTTAGGTGTAAGAAAATATGGATGGACTACGTGAAACATGACATGGATAGACAACCACAGAGATGACGTCTGATAGGGTTGTATGGAAGGAGAAGACATATTGCGTTGACCCCAAAAAAAATTAGGATAAGAGCAAGTTGATGATGATCTTAGCTTTTTAAAATTATGTACATATATAGTAATACTCAGGTTTTATGGTCATCTTAATATCATAAACTATACTTACAGAATCATTTAGGATTAAATTAGCTTTTTTGTTGTAAAATGAGAAGCGAAGAAATGGTATATTATTAAAAATACTACTAGTGATCCCAGTAGTCTATGTTTTTATAGTATAATTTTAGATATCCCAAAACGCCGAAATCTAATCCTGTTTCTAAATTTCAATAATGCCATGTCTAACCGTGTAAGAATACAATTCATCACTCTTTCCTTCTCCGTGAATATCAAGGATGCAGGTATATAATATATGACAGTCTGATCTATTTGGTATATCGATATCCTTCACATTTTGGAAACTGCCCTTTTTATTTTTATGAGCTGTACAAGAAGCTAATATTTATGATAATTTCTCTACTTCTATATCGCAATATTATATATTAGCTCATATATAACTATAATCGACACGCAAATTACCGATTTAACCGATTTTTTTAATCCAATTAACCTCTTATTTCTAATATTATAATAGTAAATATCTTATCCTGTATTTTATAAAGGTTTTTTTTTTTTCAAACCGAAATGACTGTATATTTTCGATGTTAATTTTATTTAAAGACCTGCACTAAGTAACTTTTTCGTATGGTGACGGAGTAATAATACAATTCACCACCTCTTATCTTGCCTGTGGGTAATCGTAAGAGAAGACTAAGGGATATAAAATACATATAACATCTATGCAAGAGAAGGAAAACTCGAAACGAAACCCTATACCAATACGTCTGATTAGGGTAGTATAGTAGGTCTATTTCCCTCCTAATATGGAGGAGGCTCGAGTCCAACAGTGGGACATATATGAGCTGAGATGATGATGATGATGCACCTGCACTAAACAACTAATCCTTGTATTGCGGAGGTAAAGTCCTCAAACATATAATTAACGCAAACAAATTACACCCAGACTCAGAACAGTACTTTGTGGCTCACAAAGTATTGTCCTGCGTAGGAATCGAACCCACGACACTGGTACGAAAGGTCGGTATCTTAACCACTAAGCCATCTATGCAGTCATAATAGTGAATATTATAAATGTATTTTATAAAACTGCATATTTGTTTTTAGTTAAACTAATCAAGGTACCTTAATAGTGGTAGGACCACGCTGTTGATAGTTCTCTGTCTACAGCCGCAGGCCGGTCCGTCCGGGGTAGAACCACACTTTCGCAGAAGATCAACGTCTGAGTAATGGCAATGTGCTATCGCGCTTCATTCGGTGAGCGAGAGAGCCGGAAGCCCAACTGGGTGGGTTTGAGGTTTGTAACGGTAGGCAGCGGCCTAGCTATATACCCTTGGTATATCACAGGTCCATGAGCAGCAAAGACACTTACCATCAGATGTATTGCTTGCTCGTTTGCCACCAGAAGCAATAAAAAAAATCAATTCTGTTATTATACAGAATTCACATAATATGCCGAAAAATGAATTGCTAAACTTCCTATAACTTATGCCAAAACCGCTTAATATTTGAGGTTTAAAACAATGTCTAGACAAACAATCATACATGATTTACCATATTGCAAACTGATTACTTGATAACAAACATAATGTTTCAATTACGAGTAAAGATAATCATGCATTTCTACAACGATTAAATTGGATTTAGAATTGAAATTATAAATATAATTATTAGCAACCTCAGGTAGCAAATTCAATTGAAATGTTATACCAAATATTGTAATTCATATTCCTATGTGATGCTACATGAACCACAAACATGGATTCAATATGTTTTACAATCAAACAGTGGTAATTACAATTGAATAGACTACTGCTAAGTATTTTAAATAGAATAATCATCATCATTACCCTGCTCTTATCCCAATTACTTGGGGTCTACGCAATATATTCTTTTCTTCCACACAATCCTATTCAATGTCATATCTGCGGTCACGCCCTTCCTATCCATATCATGCATCACGCAATTCACCCATCTTTTCATCGGTCTTCCCTTACCCCTAAAGCCTTCAACATTCATACTTAAAACTTTTCTCACAACATTACTTTCGTCCCGTCTCATCACATGTCCATTAAGTATGTACTATTGTATTTATTTTAAATAAAATAGTATATCACCATCGTCATCATCACAGCCCATATATGTCCCACTGTTGGGCTCGGGCCTCTTCCGTAATGGGAGGGAAATTAACCTACTATACCGCGCTGGTCAGACGTGTTGGTATATATATATGTATATATATATATATATATATATATATACATATAACTCATAATTATGTTTTAAAATGCCTATAACTTATGAGGTATATTATTATAAATATTATTAATGGATTAGGAAAGGTTTACTATTAATTTTTGCTGCATTTGTAATTGTGGAGAGAGAGAGTGAGAAAGAATATTGTGGTCGTTTTATAGCAGCAATCTAGGTGAATTTTGTCACTTCTATTTTTAACTCTAGCCGCAATTAAAGGTTACTAAGTATTTAAAATCACAATCAAATAGGCTAGTAAATCTTCAAATATTTTTCGTAAAAAGATTAAACTCTAATTTGGATTTTAATAAAAAATTATAATTTCCAAATAAAATAAAATTGGTCTTGACAACTAATCTATATTTAATTATATTTTCAGCGTTTTCTCATTTTAATGATTGAAAATGTATTTAAATATTATACTTATAAATACAGTTTAATAGACGTGTTGGTATAGATTTATTTCGAGTTTTCCTTCTCTTGCATAGATGTTATATATACGTTTTATATCTCTTAATCGTCTCAATAATTACAACAATTTTTTTTTGTCAACAATTACATTCCCAAGAAGGGTTGACGTCTGGCAGGCCAATAACTTTTATAATATGTACTATGAAAGAAAAGTACATATTGTATCGACCCCAAGTAATTGGGATAAGAGTAGGAGAATGATGATTTAATATATGTAAATTAATTGCCAAAACTACTAGAATTTTATAATAATTGCTACGATAATCGTTTCCATTTCACGGATTATCTTGAAATCGTCCCTTAACCATGAAAGATAAAGTATTTGAAACGTCGGGCAAATAAATATTAAAAATATATATCATGATAAAATCCGTAAAAATTGTTTATTTTTTTATATTTTAATCATACAATAGCTATCTTGCAGTAATCTTAAACTCATATGCTCACATATCAGCATAAAGAAGCAGTAGACTGTAAAACGTATACGATGAGCATGTAAGTAAAAAAAAAACTTCAGATCGAACTGAACTACCGACCGAACTAATAAAACTGCTTTAATCAGTCAAATTATACCCATTATAGGTAAGCTATAAAAATATAAAGACAAAGTAATAAATATACATAGACGTATATATCTAACTAATAGTATCGTTTCACAAAGTATATGACTGTTAATAGTAATTTGAAGAATCGTTACGAAGGCTATTTGCTTACATGATAATGGGACTGATCCTGATACCATGTTAACTGACGCTCTTGATATTTAGGCCAAAGATCAGTCGGCCAATAAGACCCCTTATCTCCCTTTTTTTTGGCAGCGAGCTATGGACTTTTTACAACCCGTTAATTTCGTCTGGGGCAACAGAAAAACGGCGTGCGACCTCATAGACCCGCCCTACATATTCTTCTCGACGCCGTGCGAGCGGACCACCGGATCCCAGTCATTGTCTTCGGTGGCAACTCTTTGTTAACCTAAAAGAGTTACTCAAGAGTTGTAAAAAAATAATCCTTCAGAAAACATCAATGTTATTTCACGCCGACACAGAATTCGAACCTGAAATCTAAGATTCAGCCATCGAATGTTTATGCCACCAGCTTAAATCAACAATAATTTACAATTATAAAAAAAAAACAGTAATATAAATTTCACTAGTTTACACAAATATGGTACTAGTACCAATGCATATAAGCCCAGTGCAGCTACACAATAAATCATCAATTACTTAAAATGATAACAAGTTATCTGGCTACGTTAGTATGTAGCGGTGCAACACAAAAACCCAAAAAAATGGAAAGCAGCCAAATATGTCACATTGTAAATCCTTGAATAAATTCTATTTGGCAAAATCATATAGAATTTTACATTTACAACTTGGCACAAAATATTTTACTGTTCAAACAAATTACTAGCTACATCAATAGTATTACTTACGTAGAATGTGTACTTATCGTCCTTCTAAAGTAATAACATATTTTACTGAAATAAAAGTGGCATGTATTATACTTTAATATCTCATAATAAACGACTTTTCTAAAACTCCTCTTAATATTTGTGTACTATATATTTGTATAAATAATATTTTATATATGCCTTTAGCCTAAAGCCTATAATAGTAGTTTTATGACCGGCCGCCTTTTTTTTTTTTTTTTTTTTTCGCAAGGTGGGACCATGGATGTGGTCGCGCCCCGGCAAATCGGCCTTACCGGTACTCTTCTTTTATAGTAGGTACATATTGTAAATGTTATTGGCAACAGTTTTATGACCGGCCGCCTGCCAGACGTCAATCCTCCTTGGGAATGTAACTGTTGATCAAACGACATCAGATAGAGTTGGCCCAGGTTGTTATAATGCTTTTAGTCGACTTTTATGACATCCACGAGCAAAGTAAGGGTTGGTAGTATTCTTAGCCGCTACCACACAGCTTCTTTTATTATCTACAATATACTAGTATTAATTTACTTAAAAACTTCTTTAGAATCATTAAAAGAAATCTACAGATAATAAGGAAAATATTTTAAATGGCAGTTTAAGGAAGAATAATTTCTACGCTATCTAGTGTTACAAATCACAGTGTGTAATATTTTTGTAGGCATGGCCTTAATTGAAATACACTTAACTATCTGGCAATTATTTTGTAGACACATGGCGGCTGTTCTAAAAAGTGTGCCATTATTTTGCAATCCCACTATTGCTTTAAGTTTTGCGGCCTTGAAAATGTATATATAATGTATTTCAAAATTTCAATAAGAACATTCAAAGTGTAAAAATAGAACAAAATGTTTGCATATCAAATAAATCAACTACTAAATTTATTAATCTGACTCTGAAATAGATAAAAACGAAAAATATTTAGTCACTAAATCGATAGAAAAAATCTTATGCACTCAATAGTTAGTGAAAGAAAAATAGTTTAGCTTAGATATATACTTCCTTGTAATGTCTTATTTGAAAAAATGTGATGCTTGAATAATATCCAGAGACAAGAGGAGTTCAACATCACAAAGAATGGAATGAAAAGAAAATTATTAGAATAGCTTGAACTGGACACTCTCTCGGCAATCTCTTACAATTATTATAAAATGTATTAAGTATGGAAAATTATTAAAATTTACAAGCAAATGTTATGATTGGTATAAATATAATAGTGATTATAATTTTCCAAATCGACAACTCGTTCACAGAATATAAATTACCACACGACCGTTACTCAACAACTAAATAGTACATTTATCTATTCATATACTCGTATTAGTAGTTGATTTGACACAGTTATTTTAATAATACCAGTAGACTCGTAGCAGATTATACGCTAAAGTGATCTATAAATTCCTGCCGGACGCTCTAATCTAATGTAGTTCGTGAGACCAAAAACAAAATAGCATTATATAGTGGTTCGAACGTAATCTAGTAATCTAGAAAATTTAACTTTAAATCAGAGAGCATTTAATTGTTTGTTTTTAACTTATTTCGGAATTTAACCGCATATTTAATAACTTAGATATTATTTCAATGGTGTTGTGGCTAAGTTCACTATTTACTACCAACCTTTACTTTCTCGTAAAAATAATATAAACCGGGCCAGTCATTAGAAAAACGAGTAGCAATAAACAAAAAAGTTTTCCGTGTGGTGGCGGTGTAAGAATACAAATCATCACCTCCTAACTTACTCGTGGGTGTTATTAAAGACAACTAAGGGATATAGTATATATACTAGACAAAGAAAAGTCGAAATAAAACCCTATACTGACATCTGACAGAGATCATCATCATCATCTAACATCACATGCAGTGCTTGTCCTAACATTACTGTAAGGAAGCGAGAGTTGGGTATGCAGAAAAGAGTATGAAAGTAAAATTAATGCGATCGAAATGCGATCTCTACGGAAAATCTGTGGAGTAAGGCTGATCGATCGCATTCGTAACGACGACGTAAGAGAGCGAGTAGGTATGAAAGAGAGTATCGGTGTAAAGATGCGAAAGGGAATGTTCCGATGGTTCGGACATGTGGAAAGAATGGCGAACGAACGTCTGGTTAAGAAGATATACAATGCGAAAGTGGAAGGATGTAGGTACTGGGGGAGATCGGTCATGTACTGAAGGAAGGTGGAGTCAAGAGTCTCCGAAACCGGCGAGCGTGTATGAAGAGAATTATGAATGTTGAGGAAGCGAGTGAAGTATGCAAGGATAGAGTTCTCTGGCACTCTGTTCTCTCTGCCTACCCTGCAAGGGATATGGCGTGATGATATGTATGTATGTATGTATGTACTAACATCTGACCAGCTTGGTATTGCAAGTCTATTTCCCTCCGATTATGGAGGAGTTTCGAGCCTAACAGTATAACGTATATGAGATGCACCTATAATGATGATTTAATAATTAAGGTCTGTATTGGATTATTTAATATTATTTTTCTGTTAATGTTCACTAATTTCTTACTGAATAGTAAATAGATTTTGAAATTTTTTTTACGGAAGTCTTCACATTTTGCAGACGTTTACAGCGTATGAATTGAATTCTGGTAATATGATTAGCAAATTATCGAAAGGATAAACTGTCTGGCTCCCTTGCTTACCATCTCCCTTTGACTAAGTTTATGTCCAACCGCAGACATCAACCGAATGATGAATGGATGGATGAATGGAAGTTACTTATAGTATTCTATTCTTCATATAATTATGTGCCTGTGTTTTTCTATTAAATTCAATAAAAGGGTAGTTCATTGTACCTATAAATTTAACGTTCAAAAACGTTATAAAAGAGCTATCGCATTTTTAAGTAATAATATAATGACTATAATGCTACATTGAATAAAATATTCATCGTATTGTGTATCAGATAATACTATTACATAGTATATGTAATCAGAAGTGAATCAAAGTGACTGCCATAAAGTTAAATATTAAACGCGTTAAAACGCGGGTAGATGTCATATTTCTTTAATGTCTACAGCACGAATGCTGTGTAAATAATTAACCGACTAATGTGACACGTTATCGAGGAGCAAACATTTTAGTGATTATGATAATAATATCAATAAAATAGAATTTAAGTTGAAAACTTAGAAATTAACTAATATTATATATATACTAGTGGACAAATGAACGAGTTTGAATATGCCGTGAGTCACATTTTATATAAAATTTTAATAACTATTGATGTTATATGCGTTATATATCCCTTAGTCGCCTCGTACGATCACCCACGGGTAAGATATGGGGTGGTGATTAGTATTCTTACTCCGTCACCACACGGAATTCAAATAAAGTGGTTAGTGATAATTAAACACTAAATATAACTCATAATTATGCTTTGAAATGCCTATAACTCATGAGGTATATTATTATTAATATTATTATTATTAATAGATTAGGTAATGTATACTATAAATGTTCGCAGCATTTGTAATTGTGGAGAGAGAGAGAAAGAATATTGTGGTCGTTTTTAGCAGTAATCAAGGTGAATTTGGTCACTTCTATTATTAACTAATGCCGCAATTAAAGGTTACTATAGTACTTAAAGTATAGCCTGATCTCTGTGCCAGATACCTACAAAACCGATAAAGTAATTTTGTATATGCGTCATGTTTATAATTTTATTTTGTACGTCTATTTTTCATTCTTTACGTGCCAGTTATATCTTAACTCAATTATGAATATAAAAATATGAATATTTACACCAAAACTTGTACCTCATATGTTTTAAAGTTCTTAGTAACCATTTTATAAAAGTATGATGCTTACGCAAGTACAAGGTCATACTGCACTGAGAATAAGATAGAGTTGGGACAGTCGATAAACGGAAATCGATAACATTCTTATTAATTATTTATAAAACAAGTAAAACCAATATATTACCTATTTAAACCACATGGTTACGCTATAAAATAAGTAAGTTATATTAATTTAGTATTAAAACATCAGTTATAATATTAATAAGATTATTTCTTTTATATTAAAAAGATAATTTATTTTATAAAATAAACATGATTATTCATGAAATAATCTGTGACCAGCAGGAATGCTCCAGCGATGATGATAATAGTGACGATGAACTTGAATGTACTCCTTTCAAATAATGAAAATAATTAATTAATAGCTTTACTTTAAATTAAATAAACTTAATTGATTTAAATTTAATAAGATTTTCATAGATTATTTTACATTTATAATCGATTGACCCATCCATTTGATTGAAATTCAATAAGATTTTCATACATAGTTTTTCAATTGCAGTAGTAAATAACTTTAAAAAATAAGGAATTATATCGACAAAAATACGGACTACATCGTAAGCGTGCGGTACTAGTGACAACTGTCACAGAGATCAAGCTATATTTTATGTACTACAAGTATTTATAATTACAATCAAATAGGCTAGTAATTCATCAAATATTTTTGGTAAAAAGTTTAAACTCTAATTTGGATTTAAGCAAAAAAATAATTTTCCAGATAAAATAAAATTTGTCTTGACAACTGATCTATTTATAAATACCCGAATACGAAACGAAAAATTATGTCACAAGTGGGGTTCGAACCCACACCTATTGGGAATCCGGCCCAACCGTACTGCCACTTACACCATCGTGAACTATTTTAGGACATGCAGATTTCGCTTCATATTATATATGTAGTGGCAGCACGGTTGGGCCGGATTCCTAATAGGTGCGGGTTCAAACCCGGTTGTGACATAATTTTTCGTTTCGTATTCGGGTATTTATAAATAATTAAGCATATTAAAATGCTGAAAATTTCAGTAATTTGAATAAAAGGTTGTGTCATCGTTTAATACAATTCTAACTGTAAAGTTTGAAGTATTAAGTCTATACAATGTGTAAACATTGTCCCATAGATGGCATTCGTCACCTTGAAGACGTAAGATATAATATGAAGCGAAATCTGCATGTCCTAAAATAGTTCACGATGGTGTAAGTGGCAGCACGGTTGGGCCGGATTCCCAATAGGTCCGGGTTCGAACGCCGCTTGTGACATAATTTTTCGTTTCGTATTCGGGTATTTATAAATAATTAAGCATATTAAAATGCTAAAAATTTCAGTAATTTAAACTGATCTATTTTTAATTATTTATTTTTTAGCGTTTTCTTATTTTAATTATTGAAAATATATTTAAAAATTATACTTATAAATACAGTTTAATAGACACAGTATTTATAGTATATACAAATAAATCATCATCACTATCATCATTCAGCTTTTCACCATAGAAAGAAAGAAAGAAATATATTTATTGCAACGGACACACAAAATGGACATAAAAGTAACTGTAAATGAGATGCTGGCCGTCACAAAACGCCTCCAACTCAGCATGTTGCAGGTCAAAAGAACCGTACGTGGAAACGCTTTGATGATGTCACGGATGCCAATTATACGAGCGTTATATAAAGAAAAATAACTAAAATTTTAACATAAAGTAGAAAAATATAAAGAATAATCATCATCATCATCATCACAGCCCATAAATGTCCCACTGTTGGGCTCGGGCCTCCTCCGTAATGAGAGGGAAATTAACCTACTATACCACGCTGGTCAGACGTGTTGGTATAATGTTTTGTTCCGAGTTTTCCTTCTCTCGCATAGATGTTATATGCGTTTTATATCCTTTAGTCGTCTCGTACGATCCAACCAACCAACAGGTAAGATATGGAGTGGTAAAATAGTATTCAAATTATATATATTAAAGAATAATAATATTAAGATATCAAATGTGCAAAAACAACAACTGATATATATCTTCTATATGTATGTCTTTTTAAAAAAAAGAAAAAGAAAAGAAAATGAAATTATTATATATACACATTAACATAATTCTTCTAATTAAATAGACAATATTATAATTTATAATCATCGTCATCATCATCTTAACTCATATACGTCCCACTATCGGGATCGAGCCTCCTTCCTAATGGGAGAACCCTCCTTGGGAATGTAACTGTTGACCAGAGAGCAAATCAACCGATATATCATCACGTTTAGCATAGTGAGTACTTAGTGGGTATTTAGTGGGTCATCATCATTCTCCTACTCTTATCCCAATTACTTGGGGTCGATACATTATATACTCTTCTTTCATGGTACATATTGTAAAAGTTATTGGCAATAGTTTTATGACCAGCCGCCTGCCAGACGTCAACCCTCCTTGGGAATGTAATTGTTGACCAAACGGCATCAGATGAAGTTGGCCCAGGTCGTTGTGAGGCTCTTAGTCGTCTTTTACGACATCCACGAGCAAAGTAAGGGTTGGTAGTATTCGTAGCCGCTTCCACACAGCATGGGTATTTAATGGGTATGTACCCCAAAAAATACCATCATTAGCATTTGGTGACAATTGCTACCACTAGCATAACCATTATTATCTTACTAATATTAATACTATTATACCCCCACTACCTATTCATATTTATAAGCAAAAGCTTAATCTGGTTTAAAATAACCAGATCATGAAATAAATGAGTAGGTATAGTTTAATAAAATTATTTGGTATGGAAACCATTAATTACGAAGTTACATATTTCAGAACGAAATCGCGCAGTTTATTCTTAGTAGGTTTTGACCCAGATTTATAAAGGTTTCGGTTCGGTTACATTAGACGATGAACGCTGACACTCCCAAATTGCAAACTGATTTGAAAGTAGAAATTTAATTAAATTTCTTTATATATACAGCGCAATTGTTTAGTGTAGGAATTTATGAAATACATTTACAAACCGTTTAACAATTTTATCCGTGTGGTGACGGAGCAAGAATACAATTCACCAGCCCCTATCTTACCCGTGGGTGATCGTAAGAGACGACTAAGCGATATAAAACGCATAGAACATCTTTGCAAGAGAAGGAAAACTCGAAACTAAACCCTATACCAACACGTCTAACCAACATGGTATAGTAGGTTAATTTCCCTCCCATTACGGAGGAGGCCCGAGCCTAACAGTGAGACCTATATGGGCTGTGATGATGATAAATTATTTAATTTAGGATTTTATGAAATACTTTTGCAAACAATATAGTTTAAAAAGAAACCGTTAGCTTGCGGTGATTTTTTGTAACTACCTATTTTGTAAATAAATACAGTGTACCATCAACTTAGCTTATTTTTCCATAGTAATATCTATGTAGGTATGGGAAGTAACGCTCTCTCGGGAAATCTGTAACACCGACTGTAATCGGGATCTATATCAATCAGAGGACGTTGATAAGCTCATAGATGGTTCGGTTTAATGTAACAATAATTAGCTTGCAAGCTCCATTAACTACCAACAGCTGTAAAATTCTATGAATACACAATCATGTCTCTTCGTAATATATTTTATTAAATAAACCTTTTCTACTTATTTTATAGCATTTGATTTGCCCGATGTTTTTAAGCACTCTTCGTGTTTATGGTCCCCTCTAAGAATGCTGCGATAAAATTTGTAAAAAGCGTTTTTTTTTTCATAATACTCGTGTAAACATCAGAAGTCATTCATCATCATCCTCAACCTACACTTTTTTTTATTGCCTCTGGTGGCAAACGAGTAAGCAGCGCACCTGATGGTAAGTGTCACTACTGCCCATGGACCTCTGCTATACCAAAGGTATAGATAGGCCGTTGCCTACCATTACAAACCCCAAACCGACCCAGTTGGGCTGCCGGCTCTCTTGCTCACCGAACGAAGCGCAATAGCACATTGCCATTACTCAGACGTCCATCTTCTGCGAGAGTAGAGAGCGAGAGGTAGTACCACCTCTGACGGACCAGTCTGCGGCTATAGACAGAGAACTATCAACAGCGTGGTCCTACCACTATTTACTACTCTTATTTCAAATATTTGGGATCTAAAGTCCATCCTTGGGAATGCAATTATCGACCAGACGCCATTAGTTGAAGTTGGCCCAGACTGATGTAAATATCTGAGTCGTCTTTTACGATACATACGAGCAATGTAAAGGTTAGGAGTATTCGTAGTGGCTACCACACAGCAAGAGTCATTATATTTTTTAAATAAAAATTTAGGCTTTAGATAATGGATGTTGTATACAGCTACTGCCGTATTAGAATTGATACGCATAATAACGCTCAATCAGCAAAACCCGTTGACTTAAACCGTTCATCATACTGATAAACCCTGAAACAAAATAGATATATGCTATATATATTACTAAGGTTTAACTTTGTTTAAATAATTATATCAGTCAAGATGATTAAACACATCTTTTAATAATAAACATACATACATACCATCACGCCATGTCCTTTGCAGGGTAGGAAGAGAGAACAGAGTGCCAGAGAACTCTATCCTTGCATACTTCAACCGCTTCCTCAACGTTCATAATCCTTTTCATACACGCTCGCCGGTTTCGGAGACTCTTGACTCCACCTTCCATCAGTACAGGACCGATCTGGTCTAGGTAGGTTAGTCTCGGTTTCCCCCGGTACCTACATCCTTCCACTTTTGCATTGTATATTTTCTTAACTAGACATTCGTTCGGCATTCTTTCCACATGTCCGAACCATCGGAGCATTCTCTTCTGCATCTTTACACCAATACTCTCTTTCATACCTACTCGCTCTCTTACGTCGTCGTTACGAATGTAATAATAAATATTAATAAATAATGTAATATTATTATTATTTACAATATAGTATTCAAATTATTATTTACAATTACTTTGACAGACTCTTCGACAAACGTAAAGGAAAGACAAACCTTAAAACCTTAAGACGTAAATATGTTACGAAGTAAAATTTGCATGTCCTGTAATAAGTCACGGTGATGTAGTGGCAGCACGATTGGGCCGGAATCCCAATAGGCGTGGGTTCGAATCCCGCTTGTGACATCATTTTTCACTTCGTAATCGGGTTTTATAAACAATATAAACCAGGGTCAACTCTGTTTAAAGCCATCATCAACAATTACATTCCCAAGGAGGGTTAACGTCAGGCACGTGGCCAGTCATGGAACTATTGCCAATTTTTTTGCAATACATAGAATGGAAGAGGAGTAATTATATATTGCTTGGACCTTAAATAATTGGGTTGAGAGCAGGATGCTGATGATGATGAATCGTACACCTTCTAGTGCAGTGACATAAATAAGAATCCGCCCATCGTGACATCCCGGATTTAATATCTGAATCAAATAATTAGTTATTGAATCATACAGATAAAATATTTCCAATAAAATATGCATTAAAGAAATATATAATTCTGTTAGATATACTGTTTTTTTTTTTATATATATTTATCCTGTAAGCGTTAAAATAATTTAAGTGAATTTCGTAATAGTAATTTTATATATTTACCCTAGCGAAAATGTATATGCTTTTGAAATGCAAAATAATAATTAACAAGC